>CM077096.1:10088149-19616287 GCA_039513925.1 Platanthera zijinensis
AGGTTGTGCGTATTTTTTTCAGATTCTGGCATGTAGATCTAGAGAGAGTAGTAGAGGAAACTTTTGTTATTCTGTCATTCTGACGAGGTAAAAACCAAGGAATAAGCCCTATCTGCTTCCAAGTCGTTATCTCAAGTCGACATCTTTTCCTTTAATTTGACGAGCAAAATCCCTTGCCATGGGCTTTTCTTCAAATATCGCACAACCCTAAGAGCAGCCTGCCAATGATCATCACGAGGTTGTTGCATAAATTGAGACAAGATATGAACCGAATAGGCAAGATCAGGTCTCGTCACGGACAAGTAAATCAATCTTCCAACAAGTCTCCTGTATGGCGTCGGATCCGGTAGAAAATTTCCCTTAGCAAGAGCCAAATTGTGATTTTGCTCCATGGGAGAAGTCGCAGACTTGGCTCCCAATAAGCCTGCTTTTGAGATTATTTCAAGCGGGTATTTTCTTTGACAAAGAAAAATTCCTTCTGGATTACGAGCTACCTCTATACCTAAGAAGTATTTCAAAACTCCCAAATCCTTCATATGAAAACACCTGCCAAGGTAGTCTTTAAAAATTGTCAGTGCAATCTTCATTCCCCGCAATAATCAAGTCATCAACATAAATTAACACGTTGATCTGAGTTTTTCCCTTGCACAACCCGAATAAAGAATAATCGGAATAGGATTGCACAAACCCATAATTCTTCAATGCTGTTGAAAGTTTCACAAACCAACAACGGGGTGCTTGTTTTAGACTGTACAATGACTTTTTTAACCTGCAAATCATGTTAGGATCAGTATTTTTGAATCCCGGAGGAACTTTCATGTACACTTCCTCACTTAAGTCACCGTGGAGGAAAGCGTTATGCACATCCATTTGATGTATCTCCCACTTTTTAGCAGCAGCAATCGCAAGAAAACACGAACCGTCACCATTTTTGCCACAGAGCAAATGTCTCATTATAGTCAATTCCTTCTACTTGATGATTGCCAAAGATCACCAGTCTTGCTTTGAGTCGCTCGATGCTACCATCTGATTTATACTTAATTTTATATATCCATTGGCTCCCCAGAGCTTTCTTTCCGGGTGGAAGCGTCTCCATCACCCAAGTCTCATTACCTTCAAGGGCACGTATCTCTTTCTCCATTGCATCTCTCAACCCCGAGTCTTTCATCGCTTCTTTAAAATTCTTTGGCTCATATCCCGTCGTCACCGCTGCAAGAAAATTTCTTTGGCTCGCAGAAAAACGTTCACAATTCACAAAATATGTTATAGGATAAAGCGTACCTGAGGAAGATGAAGTAGTTGATGAAAGATCAGATGGACTTATTTTCCGTATAGTATGAGTAACAAAATCCCGATAACGTGTTGTCGGAGTTTTGACTCGTTTTCCTCGCCCAAGCTCGCCTCACCATGCTCCACTAACATATTCTCCAGCTCCTTGTCACGCGTATTCTCACGCGCAAGTTCTTGAAGGGGTTGGGACGCATCACCAACCCCCGCTCGAGTATGGATGTTGTCTCCAACACCCCCCCCTCAACGCACACAACGCACTCACCAACACCCTCATCTTCACTCCATGCCCCATCCGTACTTTCTGTCAACACAGGAGTTACCGCACTCTGATGTTGGTTTGTAGCAAAAGGAAATTCCTTCTCAAAGAATTTCACATCTCGTGATACAAAGTACTCATGTGTTTCCAAATCATACAACTTCCATCCTTTCTTTCCAAATGGGTAGCCAACAAAAAGACACATCCGACTCTTGCTAGCAAATTTATTCCCTTTATGTTGTTGATTGTGAGCATAACAAAGGCAACCAAATACACGAACGCCATCATAAGACGGAACTTTCCCAAACAACATTTCATATGGAGATTTGTACCCAAGGACCACTGTTGGTATTCTATTAATCAAGTGACAAGCTGCCAGTACACATTCTCCCCAAAATTTGATTGGTAAGTTCCCTTGAAACCTTAACGCTCTAGCCACATTTAAAATGTGTTGGTGTTTTCTCACAACCTTCCCATTTTGTTGCGGAGTTCCAACACAAGAGCTTTCAAAAATAATACCATTACTTTGAAAATATTCATGCAAACACTTAAATTCGGTGCCATTGTCACTTCTTACACGTTTTACCACTTGTTCAAATTGATGTTCAACCATGGCAGCAAAAATAAGGAACACGGACTCAACTTCCATTTTATTGCGCAGTAAATAAACCCAAACTCCTCTTGAAAAGTCATCTACGATTGTCAAAAAATAAGTAGCTCCACACGAAGAAGGAATCTTGTAAGGCCCCCATAAATCCAAATGAACAAGTTCAAAAATTCTACTAGTTTTATTCGTATTAATAGGAAAACTAGATTTGAATTGTTTTGCACGTGGACATATATCACAAGATTTATTATTATCACTATACGAACCACTCACACATGGAATCATATTCAAAATTTTCTCTGACGGATGCCCCATTCGTTGATGCCACAACTCGAATACAGAATCACCATCCATTGTTAAGACTTTCACTTGAGGAACACCACGAAAAAGATAAAGTCCATCCGATCTTTCACCCGCTCCAATCACCTTCCTCGTCAGCCGGTCCTGTATAACACAAAAATATTTAGTGAACAGTACAACTAGAATCATCAATTAATTGAGTCACAGAAATCAAATTGCATGTTAATTGTGGGACATAGAGCACATTGTCAAGCTTCAACCCTCCTGGCAGCTCAACGCTCCCCTCTTGGTTTGCCTCTGCTGTGTTTCCATCCGACAACCCTATTGGGCAGTATTTCACTTTTCTTACATTTTTCAGAACAGATAGGTCGTATGTCACATGGTTCGATGCTCCTGTATCAATAATCCAACTACAACCATTATTTTTACCATGTAGACGATCGTTAGATTTTGCCAAATTCAAAAAATCAAGAAGTTGTTGTGGTTGTGTGGCAGAAACACCCGCAAGCTCCGAAGCTTCGGTAACACTTGCTAGTCCTTGCGAGCTTTTTCCTTGTTGCCCAGACACAGTTCCAGCCCCCCAGTTTTATTTGCACGAACTGGCGGTGCACCATGTCCTCTACCCCGACTTGAACCAACACGCCCACTTCCTCTTCCTGTTCTTCCTCCACCACGACCAGGTCCTCTTCCTCCACGAGGTCGGTCCCCCACCAGTCGAGAAACCCGTGAATTTGAAAGTAAGAAGATTCATCATGACCTTCTCTATGATAATGATTGCAAAACTTGTCAGTGTTATCCTCGAGACGGGATTTACCGCGAGTATCAGGTTGAACAACGAAAGCCATGACACTATCTCGGGCATCCTTGGATGAGAGTAGATCTCCGCCACGCAAGCGTTCCGCTTGAGTTACTTGTTGATATGCCCGATCAAGCGTCGGCAACGGCTCTTGTCCAAGCAGTTTTGTTCGAATTGAAGCGTACGCTCCGTCGAGGCCGATAAGAAAGTAATGTAGATAGTCCTCTGATCTCAATTTATCTACCTGCTCGACTATGTTGCATGTGCAACTTCCACACTTACAAGTCGGCACTTTCACATATGTGATCAATTCGTCCCAGATTTTTGAGAGAAGACCAAAATACATTGCCACGGTCTCAATTTTTCCTTGCTTGCACTCCCCCAAGGACAATTTCAATTGGCATATTCGAGTGCCGCTTACCACACAAAATCTGTTTTTAAGATTGTTCCACAGAAGTTGTGCATCATCATACTCTCCGAGCGTTGAACGAATGGACGGCCCGATGGTATTGGTCAACCAAGACACCAACATCGAGTGCACAGTAGCCCAATCCTCAAGTTTCTCATCAGAGATTGGCTTTGGAACCGTTCCGTCCACAAATCCAAATTTCCTCTTCGCCTTCAACAAGGTTCGGATAGCCCTCGCCCATTCATCATAGTTTTCACCACGTAATTGAATCGGGGTAATGATGTTTCCTGGACCGTCGCTCGATCCAAGATGGTACGTCATATCCACCCTTTTGTCGCCATCTTCTTTCTTTCCTCCCTTTTCATCTGCCATGATCATGAAGACTAAAGCACAACAGACAGGAAAACCTCGCTCTGATACCATGACAAATTCTCCCAAATTCTCCTTCTCAACCTCGCTCTGATACATGTATTTATATTACAGCTTGGCCGAATCCTTCCACTCCAGGATACAATTAATTTCCTAGAAAATCTCTCAATCACTAAGATATATTTCCTAAAATACAATGACTATTTCAGGAAGGCACTTAATCTCATAGAGATCCTCTCAATCACTAAGATACATCTCCTAACCTACAAAGGCTATTACAGGAAGGCAATCATTAATATATTATACACAATAAAGTCCCAATTCATTAAGAATATCGTAACAGATACTGATACTGATTAGAACCTTTGCTGTTTCATGCTACAACGATGATCATCACTTTCCGTCTTGCTTGGATTCATCTTGGTCATTGTGATCTTGGTATTCTTCTTTTACAAGAGGATTAGATCTTGATTTTCTAAAATCTTGACATTCTAAATTTCTAAGTGCTTGAGGTTTACATGGTACAACTGTTAAGTCGAGTGAATTATTTGTACAACAGTGGAATGCCTGTCGTTATCCTTCACCTACCAATTTGTCTTAACAAGAAATTTTGATGTGGAGCTTAAAGTCTATAGCTGAACATAGTGTGTCCATGACATTGATGAGGCCACGACCTTTTAGTTTGATTGTTTTCTGCAATAGTGATCTTGCTAGGAGATAATCATGTAATTGTTTGGAATTCTCCATGTATATACTATTTGATTGTTTTCTGCAATAGTGATCTTGTTAGGAGATAATCATGTAATTGTTTGGAATTCTCCATGTATATACAAGTTAGTTTTAGGCGATTGCGTGCTATGACATTATTTTAAAAGGCATAATTTTGCATATTTTCAGTTAAAACATATGCTTGGTTGTAGCGTGGCGAACCATTGGCCAATTTGTATAGTCAGCTCACTTCAATTCAATCATTTCTTAATAAGAGCATCCCATAATAGGATTTGAGTCATCTCACTTCAATTTCAATCATTTCTTAATAAGAGCATCCTAGAAAATGTTATCGTGTACGATTTCACAGCTATTTCTATGCCATAATCAAGTTCATACCGTTTCTTGAAACCCTAATCTATTGTTTACACAGACTTTCGAGTTTCACCCATTAGAGATGTCAAGATTGATTGACATGTTTATGGTATCATGCACAATGTTGATTTTAAAATGAAAAGGTCAATTTTAGTTTTTCTTGCACTAGTTTGGAGTGTTTTTCTTTCTTCTTAAACATTTGGTGAAATCTGCAGTGCTCTTGTTTATTTTTGTGGATGATTGATGATTGATAAAGATTTGAGCGCGTTTCCTTGAGCCCTGTAATCGGTGTGAGGGTTGTTGAATGTATGATTCCTGTAGCTGTAGGAGTTTAGGAGTGAATGAAGATTGCTTGTGTTCTGTAGGAGAAAAAAAAAGAACCTTGTATATATGTTCACTTGTATCAAATACAAAGAATGAGTACATATTTATAGGAGGGAGAAAGAGAGAGGAAGGTCCTATACATGATGTGAGACTAAAGAGAGGAGAGAGAAATAACAATAAAAATACATAATGGGCCATAATGAGCCTTTGTTAAAGGGGCTTCTCTAACACTCCCCGCAAGTTGGAGCGTACAAGTCATATGCACCCAGCTTGGACAAACACTGGTAAAATAAGGTACTTGATAAAGCCTTCGTGAGAATGTCAACAACTTGATCAGTGCCCGGAACATGCTTTAATTCAAGTTTCTTCATTTGAACTTTCTCCCGAATAAAATGACAGTCTACCTCGATATGTTTCGTGCGCTCGTGAAACACCGGATTCTTTGCTATGTGTATGCCCGCTTGACTGTCACAAAAGAGAACAACAGGTGAAGGTAGTTTTACTCCCAGGTCAGCAAGGAGGCTATCAAGCCATGTGAGTTCAGAGACAACCGATGCCATCGATCGGTATTCAGCTTCCGCGGAGGATCGAGCAACCACGGCTTGTTTCTTACTTTTCCATGTGATGCGATGACCGCCAAAATATGTACAAAACCCATTGGTTGACCGCCGATCGTACATGGAGCCAGCATAATCGGCATCTGAATAAGCAACCAATGCTGAAATAGAGTTGGAGGTTTTGTAAACCAGCCCTTGACTCAGAGCTGCCAAGGTGTCGTAGAATCCGTTCAAACGCCTGGAGATGAGAAACCCGGGGAGCATGCATGAACCGACTTACAATCCCAACAACGAACGATATATCAGGCTTTGTGACCGTTGGGTAGATCAACTTTCCCACAAGGCGTCGATAGTATTCCGGGTTCTGGAGAGGCAGATCATCATCAGAGGCATGAGCACATAGCTTGTGATTTGCCTCCATCGGAGTAGTAGATGGCTTGCAACCAAATTGGCCAGCGTCTTTGAGGAGATCAAGACAATACTTCCGTTGGGAGAGAACAAACCTATCCGGACGTCGTGCGACCTCAAGACCGAGAAAGTAGCGAAGATGCCCCAGGTCTTTGGTCTAAAACACGGTGCTCAGATGCTGTTTGACCGCTTGAATCCCCTTTGAGTCATCCCTAGTAAGTAGGATGTCATCAACATAAACTAACAGAAGGACCGTTCCTGTTGCCCGGTGTCGAGTGAATAGGGAGAAGTCTGCGGAACTCCGAGTGATACCCATGTCCCGAACAACCTTGCTGAACTTGTCAAACCACGCCCGATAGGATTGTTTGGCACCATAGATGGATTTCTTCAGAAGACACACACGAGACTCCCCCGTGGTCTCAAACCCGGGAGGTTGGGGCATGTAGACGGTTTCCTGAAGATCGCCATTCAGGAACGCATTCTTGATATCCAGCTGATGAAGAGGCCAGTGGCGATGCACAACTACGGAGAGAAGGACACGAACATTGTTGAGCTTGGCCACCAGAGAGAAGGTTTCCTCATAATCAAGGCCCTGCTGTTGAGTGAAGCCGCGGGCCACCAGGCGGGTCTTCAGACGGTCAATAGTGCCATCAGGAGCATGTTTGATGACGAAAATCCATTTACACCCAACAGGGTGCTGCCCGGGAGGTAAAGAGACAAGGATCCAGGTCTGGTTGGCCCACAGGACCGTCATTTCTTCGTCCATGGCAGCCCGCCAGCCTGGATGTTGAAGCGCCTCCTGCACAGAGTTAGATACATAAACAGAGGATAATGTCGTGGCAAAATGAAGAAGTGGCGGTGAAAGGCGATGAAGAGAGACATAATTCGCCATTGGATGAGCGGTGGAGGGTGGAGCCGGAGCAGCAAGCCGCGGAGCGTCAGAGGTCGAAACCGACTGCAGTGGGGCAACGGGACGAGTAGAGCGACGAGAATAGACCCGGATGACAGGTGGCTGGGGAAGGACCGGAGGCTGGGCAGGAAGGGGAAGGACCGGAGGCGGGGCAGGAAGGGGAGAAGGTGGAGAACGGGGAACAGAGATGACAGGACGCACGACGGGCTCCGGAAGAGGAGCGAGGTCCAGAGTAGAGAAGAAGAGAAGATCTTCCCGGAAAGTGACATCCGCAGAAACAGTCACCTCGCGGGTAGTGGACGAATAACACACATAGCCCTTTTGAGTGCGCGAGTAGCCCACAAAAACATATTTGTAGGAGGGAGAAAGAGAGAGGAAGGTCCTATACATGATGTGGGACTAAAGAGAAGAGAGAGAAATAACAATGAAAATACATAATGGGCCATAATGGTCCGTTGTTAAAGGGGCTTCTCTAACATGTTCGATTCCTGTAGGAGAGTTATGTTAGTGTGAGAGTGATTTGATGAAAGATTTCTGGAGATGAGATTGTGAGTTGTGATTTCTTGTTTAGGAGATTGTGTTTTGTTTCCTGTTCTTAAGTCCCGTAGTCTGAACTGTGAGAATAGAGCTGCTGCTTTGTTTTGCTTCCGTTAGAGTGATGTTGCTGTGAAATATTAGTTTCCTCTGTTTTTTTTCCTGTGGTGGTTGCTGAATACTTGAGTTGGCTGTTTGCATCACCAGGGAAGATGGTGAACAGTTGTTGTTAAAATCTCTGTATAGCTGTTTCTTTGCTTGATTTTCGTTGAAGAATCGAAGCCATCTGCTTCTTTCTTGTCGTAGAGAAAATAGTGAGTGAATTTTAGTTCTTGTGTTAAAGATTAAGTGGAACCACTTGAGTGTGAGAGCGAGTGAATTTTAGGTTGTTTAGTTTGTGACTTCCTTACACTGTTGAGTGTTTGAGATTCCGTGTAATCACTTTCTTGTGAGAGTGCATCAAATTTCTCCTTAGTGCCCGTATGCAATAACGGCCGACCTCGGAGCGCGAGATCCGAAGGTGACGAGGAAATTCCTCGCGGGCTCGCCGTTGACTTCAATCGCGGAAAGACGCCTCTTTCCGTGGGTAACTTGCTTCTTTCTCTTCCTTTGGTGTGTCTAAAATTTCTCTTAGGATAATTAGATTCATTATTGGGTTTTTGCCAGAATTTTGTTAGCGAACGCTACGTCGAAAACTTCAAACGGAAACGTATTTGTAGTTCACGATTTCCGTTCTGCCACGACAAGGGGAAAAGAACGAAAGTTGCGAACATTCTTTTTCCGGATTTAAAATTGAACTATTTTTTCAAGAAAATTGTTTTTAAACAAAATAGTGATTTTGTGTTTTACAAAAATCTAGTTGCCTCACTACATAAAGTCTGCGTAACGCCCGCTCAAATTTTTTTTTTTGCAAAATCCATATTTCATTGCACGCATTTAGGGTTTTCTAGAAATAGCTGACAGACGCGCAAACCCTACGCGCCGTCCTGCATCATTGAGATTTTGATGTTCTTCCCGAATAAAAAGATGGTTTCATTATGGCTCTGTTTGAGAATCCGGCGTCGTTTAGGCTCCGGTGAGGCCAGAATGGAGTTCCTTTTCGAACGGAGCGGCAGGTGAAATGGAGCTCGTTTTTGAACTGAGTGGTTGGTGAAATGGAGCTCTACTTGTTCAAACAGAGGTTGATATTAAATATCAACCGACAAATAGAACACTGCCACACGGGAGTCTGAACGCGTTCTCAAACAACGCCTGAAATTTCGTCTCACTTCAGCTTTTCCCGAATCAACCATTACTTGAGACTCTAACATGAACCTTCAGTACCAAAAATCTATGAGAACAGCTGCAGAAGCTGGAAATTTACCATGTCATAAATGTGAACAAGGGTGAACAATTTATTTATTTTTCAATAACACAATGATTTTTTAGTTTTTTTGCCTACACGATTATATTCTGATATAGGAACCATATATGTTTGCATTTTTTGCTTGCTTTAGCTGAAGTGAACCGAAAATGCTGTTTTATACTAACCGCAAGGAGGGAGCTATGTTCATGAACGCAGTTTTATCCTCATATCCAACAACCACCACCCTCTCAAATAGGCCCTTAGCTGATTCGTATCGTGCTTTAGGAAGCAAAATAAGTATAAGCAGAAGCAGTTTCCAGGCATGTTCAATGAATTAAGTGTCCCTTTGGGCGCGAAGTTTTTTCTCCGGTGAGTTTGGACAAAAACACCACCATCGCAGAATGTGTTTGACATGGCGATTATGATCTATGTAGCACGGGAACAGAAACGGGATATGAGATATGAAATGAAACAGATACGGGAAACATGATTTTAAAAAAAATAAGAATACGAGAAACGTTTTTAATTATTTTAATATAATGACTAATTAATATAATAATAATACTTATTAATGATACAAGATGAAACATGTAATGATAACAAAATAGATTGAACTTCGCAGATAAACTTATCCATCCAAATCAAATTAATGACCAATTAAATTACCTATTAACCAAAATATAAAAACTTACCTCAAGAAATAAATAACATACAATATCAAATTTAATAGCATACAACTTTGTCAGGAAATAAAAAAGCTTAAGTGCCTCCTCTACATAAAATAATCAAGATGGTCCTCCAGTACATCAAAAAATTAATAACATACAATTTTGTTATCAGTACTAGCAACTCTTGAATAGAATCAAAATCTCATGTAACATCAAATGATCATTGTTTCGTTACATTCACATGCAAAATAACAAATTTAAGAATTAAACACTCTCTAATAGTATCAACTTCATCATCTTCTTCAATAATTGAGAGCTCCAACCTTGGTTCATCAAGCGATAGATTAGCTATCTTAAGTGTACCTACATCTTCGAATGACTCAAAGCCATCACCCGCAATATCCCACAATATAGACTCTCCTTAATTGTATTTTTGATCTCTTCTAGAAAGAAGTCGAAGATTGCTATGAATGTTTATTAAAACTTCCGCACGTTGTGGTGTCATTCTATTCCTTTTCATTGAATTGATAAAAGAGTAATTACTCCAATTTCTCTTAGCGTATGAAGAAGATGATGATTGTACTAATAACTTCAATGCAATGGTTTGAAGTGAAGGGGCCGGCGAGTCATGATTTATCCACCAAATTTTTGGATCTAAGAGATAACGATTTTGAATTGAATCATAATCGTTAAAATCCTTCGATTTGTCAATGAACTCCACATACTCCTTGGCGACCACATTGCGTTCCATTAAGCTATACTTTTTCAAGCATTTAATTCTTTCCTTGCTAACTTTTGGATCTTTATGAGGAACAACTTTATTTGGATACTCCGCTAACTATGTTCACTATAATATCTAGTGAAACAAAAAAAAGATTGAGTTAAAAAATAATCAAACAAAAGACTATAAATTTATAATTAAAAATATAAGCCTTGAATTCAATGAATGCGCAAAACAATGAAGCGGAATGTTATTCTTGTTCCAACGATCCACAATGATATCATGTACTACCTCAAAAAAGGTAGACACATCTTCTTCTCTTTTCCTCTCATGAGAGTAGATAGTCTTCCTCACCCTTTCAATTATTGTACCCCACATATCATATACTAGATGAAGACAAGGCTTATCCGTATCACAAATGTTATATATTGGAGCGGTGAATGAAAGAATATACTCAATGGAAGCCTACCAATCATCATCCAAGACCTTCTCTTTTTCATGTCTTGCCTTTTCCATATCATCATCACGATATAGAAGCCAATGATCACTAAAAACCATTCTTTGGAGTCCATTTTTTATAAGTTTGAATCTTTTTAACATGATAATTGACAAAACGAGTTTCGGCAATAGATAATAATTTCAAGCTCACAAACTTATTAAGCATAGCCAATCTCATGGAATGATTCATTATATAGTTCTTAATTAACATGACATCATCACCAATAGGGTAATCCACGAACATTCTTCATATATAACCACATTATTCTCTGAATTCTTAGCGGCACATATATTCTTCAAAGCTAGATTGAGAGTGTGCACCAACATAAGGAGTCCACAAAATTGATGAAAAATCACTTTCAATTAGTTGGCCCGCCCCCTTGCAATTCGCCGCATTATCTGTTATAACTTGAACAATCTTTTCATATCCGATTTCTAAAATGACCTCTTTGATCAAAGAGACAATGAAATACTTGTCTTTGATTTGACCTTCACAATTAACCGCTTTCAATAATATTGCTTTTGAATCGGTTATTTCCATAAAATTAACGAGTGGTCTTTTTTGTGGATCGCTCCATCCGTCGCTTACAATACCAACTCCTTTCTCTACCCACATCTCTCGAATGAGAGCTAATTTTTTTTCAATTTCGATCTTCTACTTCAACAACAATGTGGTTTTTAGAGAATTATATCCGAGTGGTACGTATTCCGCATGGTTATGAGTAGCGGCAAAAGAATATGATTCCCTCCAATAAAAATTTCTTGCTAAATTGAAAGGCAACCCCGCCGAATAAAATACCCTACCAATTAAAGCATTTAAATGAGCTCTATCCTCATTATTGAATGCACTTGAAATTGGATTCTTTTCTCTACCGCTTGGATCGTCATTTCTTCTCCGCTTATCACCAACACTCCCAATACTTCCAATTCCACTTGAAGTACTTGGACCTACCGGTATAAATTTTGGAAGTCGTCGCTCCATAAGCTCTTGAACATCTTTATCTTCTTTCAACATGTCCTTGTATGTGGAAGCCGGAACCTTGTTACATGCTCCGATTCCGCTACTCTTGATCCTCAATAAATGACCCTTCACGCGAGTGTATGAGCTTTTGAAAGGCTTACCACAAAAATTACATGTCCAACTTATACTTCCACCTCATTCAGTTAACTTGTTCCCTCGTCACATATTTCCAAAGAGGCTTTTCGTCATTTTCAGTAATGCTTATACTTGAATCCATGTTATGGAAGATAAGATCTAGTTTAAACAATAATGAAATTCATAACAACAATTAACAACATATATACAAGGTATACCCGAGAAAACCATTCGAAAATTCATAACAACCATTTACTGAAGTTTGAAAACCATCAAAAAAACCATTTACTGAAATTACCTATTGAAGTACCTATTGAAATACCTATTGAAATATGTGAAAGGATAGATTCATCATGCAAGGAGTAAAGAGTATAACAATCACAAATGTATTTGCATGTAAAGAGTATAACAGTCACAAATGTATTTGCATATAAAGAGTATAACAATCACAAATGTATTTACATGTAAAGAATATAACAGTAAACAAATATCATCATATATCAGCCAACATGTAAAGTGTATAACAGTCAATCAACGGATATCATCAAATAACAGTCAAAGAAGAAGAAGAAGGTCGCTTACGGGGACTCAGGAGGATCTGGATCTGGAGTGCGGAGCAGCGGGATTATAACAGTCAACATATATCAGATTTGGAGCAGCGAGATTATATCAGTCAAGTTCCAGCGGGATTATAACAGTCAACATATATCAGATTTGGAGCAGCGAGATTATATCAGTCAAGTTCCAGCGGGATTAAGAAGAAGAAGAAGATGAAGAAGAAGAAGGTCTCTTACGGGATCTGGAGCGGGATACTGTTGTGGGCCGCTCATTCACGGGCCTAATCCCGCCGGTCGAGCCACACAACATGGGCCGCGGCCTTGCACACCCAACCCTTCTCGCCACGTGTTCTCGGTGGCGCGGGGTGTTGAGGCCGGGTCTCGAACCCTTTACCTCCTTGATAAGAGGCACTTAACGCTTGCCCTCATCACCAACTGATCCGCGGCTCAGTTGGTGATGAGGGCAAGCGTTAAGTGCCTCTTATCAAGGAGGTAAAGGGTTCGAGACCCGGCCTCAACACCCCGCGCCACCGAGAACACGTGGCGAAAAGGGTTGGGTGTGCAGGGCCGCGGCCCATGTTGTGTGGCTCGACCGACGGGATTAGGCCCGTGAATGAGCGGCCCACAACATCAAAATGCGCATTTTGATGTTGTGGACCGTTCATTCACGGGCCTAATCCCGCCGATCAAGCCCACAACATGGGCCGCGGCCCTGCACACCCAACCATTCTCGCCACGTGTTCTCGGTGGCGCGGGGTGTTGAGGCCGGGTCTCGAACCCTTTACCTCCTTGATAAGAGGCACTTAACGCTTGCCCTCATCACCAACTGATTCACGTGAATGAGCGGTCCATAACATCAAAATGCGCATTTTGATGTTGTGGGCCGCTCATTCACGGGCCTAATCCCGCCGGTCGTGCCACACAATATGGGCCGCGGCCCTGCACACCCAACCCTTCTCGCCACGTGTTCTCGGTGGCGCGGGGTGTTGAGGCCGGGTCTCGAACCCTTTATCTCCTTGATAAGAGGCACTTAACGCTTGCCCTCATCACCAACTGATCCGCGGCTCAGTTGGTGATGAGGGCAAGCGTTAAGTGCCTCTTATCAAGGAGGTAAAGGGTTCGAGACCCGGCCTCAACACCCCGCGCCACCGAGAACACGTGGAGAAAAGGGTTGGGTGTGCAGGGCCGCGGCCCATGTTGTGTGGCTCGACCGACGGGATTAGGCCCGTGAATGAGCGGCCCACAACATCAAAATGCGCATTTTGATGTTGTGGACCGTTCATTCACGGGCCTAATCCCGCCGATCAAGCCCACAACATGGGCCGCGGCCCTGCACACCCAACCATTCTCGCCACGTGTTCTCGGTGGCGCGGGGTGTTGAGGCCGGGTCTCGAACCCTTTACCTCCTTGATAAGAGGCACTTAATGCTTGCCCTCATCACCAACTGATTCGCGTGAATGAGCGGTCCATAACATCAAAATGCGCATTTTGATGTTGTGGGCCGCTCATTCACGGGCCTAATCCCGCCGGTCGAGCCACACAATATGGGCCGCGGCCCTGCACACCCAACCCTTCTCGCCACGTGTTCTCGGTGGCGCGGGGTGTTGAGGCCGGGTCTCGAACCCTTTATCTCCTTGATAAGAGGCACTTAACGCTTGCCCTCATCACCAACTGATCCGCGGCTCAGTTGGTGATGAGGGCAAGCGTTAAGTGCCTCTTATCAAGGAGGTAAAGGGTTCGAGACCCGACCTCAACACCCCGCGCCACCGAGAACACGTGGCGAGAAGGGTTGGGTGTGCAGGGCCGCAACCCATGTTGTGTGGCTCGATCGACGGGATTAGGCCCGTGAATGAGCGGTCCATAACAGATACCTAATCGTTGCAGGTAATGGAGCGGGATACCTAAACACGTAAAATGAAATGGGATCTAGAGCGGTATTGAAGCAGCGGGATTATATCCAACGAAATCGTGTATCCCGTGATTCCAAAATTAAATTCTTTTTTTATTTAAAATTACGTTTCCAATAGTTTCGGAAACGCATTTTTGGGCGTTTCATGTATCCGATACGCGTCTGAGCCGATACGTAGAGCATTTTTAAGTATCCGTGCTTTGTAGATTATGATCGCTACCAAGGAAAAAACACTAATTTTGAACATAAAAATGGAGGGAATTCCTTAGGTGATGCGGGGCGTTCACGAACGATGGTTTATAACTACCACGTGTTGATAACCGCCACCGTTGTGCCAAACGGACCCTAAATTCTTCCGGGAAATCATGGAAAAACCTCCTCTACTCGACAATTTAAACATGAATGACCGATATATCCATATTTAAACCAAACCATCATTACTTTTTAAATTAATTAGAGTTTTGTGCAGGGCCTGATGTTCCTTCAGGCGAAGACGAAGCGTTCAAATATTTCTTCCGGGTATCGAAGACGACCTTCGAGTATATCTGCTCCTTAGTCAGGCAGGACTTAGTGTCAAGACCTCCATCCGGGCTCATAAACATCGAAGGCAGGCTTCTCAGCGTGGAGAAACAAGTCGCCATAGCCATGAGAAGGCTGGCATCCGGGGAGGCCCAAGTATCCGTCGGTAACGCCTTCGGCGTGGGGCAGTCCACCGTATCTCAAGTTACATGGAGATTCATCGAATCCATGGAGGAGCGCGCCCGACATCATCTTCGGTGGCCACAATCCGAGCAAATGGAGCGGATAAAAACCGAGTTCGAGACCGAATATGGGCTTCCCAACTGCTGTGGTGCCATCAGCGCCACCCACATCATCATGACGCTTCCCGCCGTGGAATCTTCTGACGATTGGTGCGACCAGGAGCGGAACTACAGCATGTTCCTCCAAGTCGTCGTCGACCACGATATGAGGTTTCTCGACATCGTCACCGGCTGGCCCGGGAGCATGACCGTCTCCCGGCTGCTCAAGTGCTCTGGATTCTACAAGCTCTGCGAGGGCGGGAGGCGCCTGAGCGGCCCTCCCAAGACATCTCCTGCGAATGGGGTGGAGATACGAGAATTCATAGTAGGGGGCTCGTGCTACCCGCTCCTTCCTTGGCTGATGATCCCTTATGCCGGGAAAGGGCTGTCGGCATCCATGGACGCCTTCAACGTGAAGCATTTTGCGGCTGGTTCGCTCGCAACACGGGCTTTATCGCGGCTCAAAGGTGTCTGGAGGATCCTCAACAAGGTGATGTGGAGGCCAGACAAACACAAGCTGCCAAGTATTATTCTGGTCTGCTGCTTGCTGCATAACATTATTGTTGATGGCAGAGATGAGATGCATCCAAATCTGTTGCTCTCAGATCACCATGATACTGGCTACAGGGAACACAACTGCCAGCAAATGGATTCTGAGGGCGAGGCCATGAGAGAGACTCTCTGTAGGCACTTGGTCTGGTCCATGGTAGAGGCTGAATGAAGCACCTAATCCAGGTTCAATTCTTGACCTATTTTTCTTAAAACTTGTATCTTCTTCGAGGCATTCTGAAGCAGGATGATCATGTAATTGAGATACATGTGTTTAAAACGAGGCGATTTTGATGAATGAGATGCCCGCAGCAGTATTTTTCGAGTGAATCATGGCGGAATTTTGGATTGATCTTTCTGCCTCAGGCTCATGATTTTGGGATAGTTTACTTGGGACTATATGCCAATTTGAGACTCTAATTAAGGTTTGATGGAGCATGAGGTGGTCTGAGATGGTTGAAATAGCATGCCTTATACAACTTTTTGATGGGATATGCATCGTGGGATTAGAGATTCCTTTGTGCTCCGTTCGTGCGTCCTTAAGAAACTTCCGCTCCTAAGCCAGCCGCTCCGCGGAGCTTTCCAAACGAAGGGGAGGCTCATAGAACTCCTTTTAACTCTCTGTACTTCTTTTCCAAAACTTGGTTATTGTAAATGAGAGGGGTGCTTGACTTTTATAGGTCCCAAGATGTTTTTCCTCTGAAGAATAGAAGACCCTAGGATTCTCCTCACACAGGAATCTTCTGCACACCAAGGTTCTGTTTGGTTGAGCGTTTTGCGAGCTGTGTGCCGTTGCTTTTCACACTTCCCTGCCAAGCACTTATTCGACCATATCCGGTGTGAAACACCACTGCTCATGGGTCGTGAAAATAGCGTGATTTGGAGTCATGAAATATTTTCACAACTCCAAATCGCGGCGTTGGCTCTGCGATTCCCCGAAGCCGCACGATTCTACCCTTTTGTCAACGACACCGCTCGCAGCTCCCAGATCTCGCCGTTGAACTCCTCTCGACCGCAAATCAACTACTGCTTGTCCCGGCGGCCTTCTCCTCTCGACCTCTCGTCCCGTCCAGGTGAGATAGGCGCCCAATCTAGGGATTTTTCCCATTATTCCAGTTTTTGTATCGATCCATCTCCTGGTTAGATCGGCGTTTTCCACTTCTGATTCCAGGGCTTTCCCGATTATCATCGGCAAGACATTTCTCTTGATCTGTCATTTGTTTGTTTTCCAATCAACATTGACAGCATTTTCAGGTGTAGGGTTTGTTAGGACTTCCAATAGAGAAAGGAATGGTGAAATCTTGCGCTTTGAACAATGGGCCCACTTCGGTTGTGCTGTAGAACAATGTGGCCTTGAAGAATGTCTGGTTTATGAATGTATTCCTTGATTGTGGGAATTGAATAGATATTGTAGTACTTGCTGTTTGAGCATTAAAAATTTGATAATCAGCTTAAGAATCACACCATCTTCCATAGTTTTCTACATCACAAGTGATCTGTATTCTGAAATGCTAGGTTCCATAGTATTTGATTGGCTCTGTTTTCTAATCAGCATTGTCATAGATTGTTCTCATAGATGATCTTCCTCAGTTTTTGTTCTCATAGATTGTTTTTTTTTGCTCACATTGTTAATTTGTGGCTCAAAAAATTATTTGTATTGCATTCTATATGTGAATTGTCTGCTGTGTGATTCTTATTAATACATTTGCTAGCATGCCAAATTTAGGCTGTGTTTGGGTGGACTTATTTTCACCGATCAAGCGATTATGACAGCATGTACCGGACCTTAATTAAGCCCCGGTTCGTAATCGCTTGACCGGTGAAGATAAGTCCTCCCAAATGGAGCCTTAGTTGAAAAAATTTGTACTACACACCATACAAATTTCACTGATTATCTAATCTAAACCCAACAGATTTGGAACAACCTAGAATATTCTAAACCCAACAATATGCTTGAGATTATCCATATCCTTATAGGAAACCCTGCACACATTAGGGTTCTCGGGAATGTTCCATTAGATGCTAGATCCTACATCCACATAACCAAATCCAGAAGCTCTTATGATACTCTAGAAACTTCTTTAGACTCTTGGAATATTTTGTAGAACTTTCTTCCTTGTGATTGAAAATTTGTCATGGACTAGCTATTCAGTGAACTGTATAGCTAGTGCCCTTGTACTGTAAATGGTGGTAATTATGCTATCGAATTGTTGGTCGAAAATATGAAAATTTGATATCTTATATGCATTTTTTTCTTGAATATTAAATGATTTTTTATGATAAAATAATATTTGCCAAATTTTTAACAATTTTTTTAATCAAAATGAAGGAGATATCAGATATGAGTACCTAAAATAATGTGTCAGTGTTGGGATTTTTTTTTAAATGCGGTGCGGGAAAAAGATGGGCCATCCATCATGATTTGTATTTCGTGCATCCCTATTATTATTTTTTCTATTTTATTTACCTTGTTTTTGCCTGCCCTTGAATTGCTCAATGAATGCCTTGGATTCTACCCGCACGGGGGGCTGCGAACGATACCCGTACCTAAATATTGCTCCAGTGTTGGGCCTTCTTGGCCAATCACAATGATTTTTATTGGGCGTTTATATTGACAGCCCGTATATCGATATTGGCAGCCCAATTATAATGACAGCCAAGTAAATCGTTATTGGCAGCCCAATGGCTAATGGCAGCCCAAAAAATAGGTTTTTAAAAGTCATTTTTAGAAAGTGTTCAACATGAAAGTTGTAGATCTCGACGAGATCTACAACTTTTATGTTAAACATTTTTTCTAAAAATGTCATATAGGAGGTCTATTTTCAAAAGGCGCGGAACCCGAGCGGAACTATGCGAGTTCCGCCCGAGTTCCGCGCCTTTTGAAAATAGGCCTACTATATGACATTTTTAGAAAAAGTGTTCAACATGAATGTTGTAGATCTCGTCGAGATCTACAACTTTTATGCTGAACACTTTTTCTGAAAATGTCATATAGTATGCATATTTTCAAAAATCGCGAAACCCACATTTTGGGCTGCTATTAGCGGTCATATTACGTGTGTTTTTCATTAATTTTTGGGCTGCCAATATCGATATACGGGCTGCCAATATAAACGCCCTTTTTATTTATATGAGGCTCTGTTTGGTGCATCATTTTTGATCCGGCAGGTTTGGACAAAAATGCCACTGTTGACAGTTGTAGAATGTATGCACAAAAAATGATGCGCACAAAAAATGATGCGCACAAAAAAAGATGCAACAAAGTTCTTCGGTTCGGATGCTCGGACGACTGAAAATGATCGCGCGTGCGATCCAGAACGGGTTTGGTGGTCTTTAGGTTTTTAGGGTTTTGCGGGCCATGCGATCCCTAGACATACAGCTGTACATGATGACGTCCCTGCTTTCCCCCTTCAACACCATGTAGTCTCTCAACACCGCCTCCCTCGCGAATCCCGCCTTCTCCAAAACCCGCTGCGACGCCGGATTCTCCACATCCGCGACCGCCTCGACCCGCTCTAATTCCGGCCACTCCTCGAACGCCGCCGCCGTCGCCGCCCTCACCGCCTCCGTCGCGATCCCGCGGCACCGGAACTTGGGGGCCACGCGGTACCCAAGCGAGGCGGACCGCGGGGCTCCGTCCCCGGAGATCCCCGGCCGGAGAGAGATGGAGCCCACGAGGCGGCCGTCGGGAAGGCAAATGGCGCGATACCAGGGATGAGGGAGGACTTTGTCGTGGAGGAAGCGGACGGCGTCGTCGCGGCTGGCAAAGGGTCCGCGGCGGAGGAAGCGGTTGGCAGCAGCGTCGGCGGCGAGGGCGACCAAACCGTCGATGTCGGATTCCGAGGTGTCGAATGGCCGGAGAGAGATAGGCGGCGGCGGCGGCAAGTGGATGCTGCGGTTGTCGCCTTTGCGGTTCTCCTCAGTTTCCATTTGTGGGTTTGAGATGCGGAGTGGGTACGGATATTTAAAGAAAAAACGTACTCTTCACCTCTTGGCCTCTTGCGGATCTCTTAACAAAAAAAGAAGCCGTTTTTGAAAAAGTGCCGTTTTTGAAAAAATGAACCGTAACACGGTCCAAACAAATAAATCTGTGCCTTTAATCTGGATCTCTGAAGTACGTAAGCATGCCAAAATATTTTACCATAAAAAATCACTAACATTTATGGAAAAAAATATCAATTTTAAATAATTTCAATTGTATAAAGTTTTTTAAAATATTTCTATGCAGCTTTGGCATTTAAGGCGAACATGCTTAGCGTATATGAACAGTACTGTATATGAACAGTACTGTGCGCGTGTGTGCACATTTGGCCTTTCAAATACACATTGAATCACCCTCACTATTTTTGATATGTAATTTGTGGCCCAATGTGCAGGCGCACAACACTGTTAATATTTGCAGAGCACAGCAAATTTTTTTTCCTAGCAGCAAGGTAGCCATAGGTGTAAGTTGTAATGCCAAAATTCGTCGCTGTGGATTTTAAAATAAAAAATATTATACAACTGTCCATTGATGGACACTCACAGCTTAATCTTAAGAGGAGTCTACCTTAAAAAAATATTCATTTTTATGCTTGTAATGGTTGATGAAGTCGGAGCTATTTTTAAGAACTGAGCTTGAATGAGTACTAGAAAACGAGAACACTGAAACTGAACTAAGCGGGGCATAAATCGGTTTCAGATCCATGAAAATGATAAATAGAACCGAGTAGTTTGATTCGTTTATCGATTCTCATGTTCTACTCGAGAATCAATTCAAAATGGATTATTAAAATTTGATTCAGTTGTTCTAATATTTACTGTAATTCATTAATTTGTGAGTATTTTTGCAAAGAGTGAAGCCACATGACTATCTAAATTCTAAGGGCATGTAAAAAAATAAAAATAAAGCATGGGTGTAACCGAACCGAATCTGATTTTATATCTTAGAATAAATCTGAAGTACATGGATCGACTAATATTCCCAAAGGTCAACCTGAATTAGTTCTGATTCCCAAAGGTCAAATTCCAACTTATATGAATTAGTCCCCATACTCAAAAGTCAAAACCGAACCTACACAAGTCTTGGTTCCCAAAGGTCAAATATGAAGCTATATGAATCAGTTCTTAAATTGAAATGAAACTAATTCAAATCAACCTGAGTTGCACCCGTACATACTACAACCTACTTGGCTAGCACTAGCACGAAACCACCGTAGGATCATGCTTGATCTTAAGCATAGACACGTTGACACAACAAGATAAAATCATTTATAATGTAACAGACTTATGTTCTAGAATATAACTAATGTTCTAGAATATAACTTCACTAACCTTTCAAGAACTTTCTCCAATGTTCTAGAATATAACTAGCAAATTCCAGAAGGTTCAAATGCAGGCATCATTAAGTCTAGTGAAAGAGATAGAGCTTTTATTTACATTATTGAAATTTAGATCAAAAGGCATTCTATGTGGAGTACAAAATCTCGTGAGAAATTTTTTTTAAGACCAGTGATAAATTTAATTTAATAATAAAAAATAAATTACAACAGACAGAAATCTAATATAACATTTTCTAAATTTAAGCATAAGATATATTCTTGAACAGTTATTCATATGAACCGTCATTCGTGAATGTCCGACCTCATCTAAAGAATTTCGTTAACTTTTAAAGTCAAAACTAATTTTCTTTTCTTGGTAGTGACCATCGTCACAACAGACGAGCAAAAAAATCCCTGCCAAACGGAGTCTTAATTAACAGGAACTATTAGTAATCATCCAAATGTAAATAAAGAAAGCATTGAAATTTATTTATTCACCTCAATGGCTCAATCTGATAATGACAGCTATTGAAATAAAATTAAATGATTAAATCAAAATAATAATAAAAAAAATCATTCTCTTTTTCAGACTGCTGCTACACTTCCAAAATTAACCATCCTATTTTTTTATAATAATTTTATTTACCAAATAATGCAAAAGGAATAACAGCCAGGCTGTGGATGATACAACAAATGATTGATTATTACAAAGGGATAAGCAGCCAGGGATGTTTTCAAGTTAACTTCTTACCTGGAGGTCGAGCGCACCTGCGACGAGCCTGAGAAGAACCTGCACCAGCTCTCTTACTCTCGCTTCCCTGCCAGAAATAGTCTCGCTATCAGCGGTAAATCTATAAAACCCAATCAAAAAAGTCTTCAAATGGGAAGAAAATTCATTGGAAAGTGAATGGATGCAATGGCTTGGGGCTTTCTTTGGCTGAGATTTCGCAAAAACATATCTGCCGCCACCTTGAACCCCGACCGCCCGACGAGGGAGGCTCATCGTGGAACGAGGAGTCCCGACCGCTCGACGACGGAGGCACATCTTGGCATGAAAAGATTGCGAAATTCCCGTCCCGGGTGGCAGCCGTTATGATAGGTCAAACGGAGCCAGAGGTCGCCCCTGCAGCGCCAGATAGTCTCGGACAAACTGAGCCTTGAAGTGCGGGAGCTTTTCCTGCTCAGCTTTTAAGTCCTATTTACCACTCTCATTGGAACCTCAATGAACACAAAGTATGCTTTAATATCCATGAACAATCTTTGTATACATTCCCTAATAAAATTTGGCTTGAACAGGTTGTTGCTGACAACATCGGCTTCAATCTCAACTTCCGGCTTGCGAAGAACCGCCCCTGCTGTTGTGATAAGCCTTCGGAGCTCACAAACAATTAAATGCGCCTTAAGGAAATATGGCTCTCACTAAGATTTCCATATGAAATTGTCAACACTCAGATCATAGTCAAACACTAAATTATTATCTAGGTTACAGGTACTATGAAGGGAGCTCACAGTCAGAGGAGTATTCATACTGTGTGAAGAGACGAGGTTGCCACATAAATATCGATGTTCTTATGGTATTAATTTGCACATATAAAAACCTCAAAGTGTTGTTATGTCTTGCTTTGTTGGTGTTTTATTTCTTTACACATGACTCAAAGACACTAAAAAAGAACCAGAAACAAATGCTATTGTAGTTTAGAGAACAATTTAGAGTTTTCAATGCAATGAACACATAACTGTAATTTTGTGAAAGAAGGAATATAGTACACACCTTGAAACAACTAGCTCACAAAACGAAGGAAACAGAATCAATAGATGAGCATTGGATGCACAAGCCTCACTCGTTTTGATTGTTTCTTTCAGGTGAGCAGGTAAACTCAGAACAAAAGCCGTCTCAGAATGAATATGCAAGCGAGCGAGCGCTTGCAAGACAAAAATTGTTTCATTGGTTCTAACAGCCGGTAACGGAAGGTCCCCTGCCATAACATGAAATTCAAAATATTTACTAAATAAAGAATTGATATGGGCCGTTTAGAAATAATTATTTTACTAAGACAAGAAACACACATCCAGATCATCAGGTTGATCTAAACAACCTTAGCCTCCAACAGGAGTCATCCTCATCACTACTTATAACAATATACCCCGTCCAATAGTTTATAAGGGCAGCCCGGTGCACAAAGCATCCCGCGCAGCGAGGGTCTGGGGAAGGGTCCCACCACAAGGGTGAAATGTAGGCAAACCTTACCTTGCATTTTTGGAAGAGGCTGCTTCCAGGACTGGAACCCGTGACCTCAAGGTCACACGGCGACAACTTAATCGGTGCGCCAAGACTCCCCTTTGTCTAATAGTATATGCAAAAATAAATTTCAATAGATTAACAAAAAACATACAAAACGTGGAAGATGTACCTAAATCATTTTCATCACTTAAAAACTGCTTCAGTATGATCTCACATCTCTTGATAAGAATATTAATCGAAACAGTGCTTATTGTTGATCTTGCTGGAGGCCAATCATCTTCAAAAGAAAACCTAAACACCATCAAGACACAAAATCAGGCAGTTATTCCAAGGAACAAAAAAAAAACTAAAAGAAAGTTATTAAGTTTCCAATTCCTCAATTATTCTGGAATTTATGGCCAAGAATATAGACCAAGATCAGTTGGAAAATGAAAATATATTGAATAGAAACAGCAGGCCGAGCATGATGAGATAAATTTAGAGGAGAAAAGGATTTGACTTCATTATAAACATTTTATAGATTTTAAGGTTACCTAACCTGCATAATCCATTGAAAAAGTAGATCAATTATTCCCATCAAATTAAAAACTAGATGGTACTGATGTTAAAATAAAAGAGGTTAGCAAGATCACAGAAATTATAACATCATTACCTGCATAATGAGAACATCATCTCCAAGCAACTTAAGGAGAATCTGCTGCAGTGTGACGGCATTAGTTCAAGCCTATCTATTGGTAGACAGCCTGTTCTAGATACACACAGATCAAGGGTTGAAACTAGCCGCTGCAGAATCTATTACAAATAATAGGTTCCTCTTTAACCAAAAATACTACTTTTTGCACGCTGAAGTTCAGAAAAGAAAGTATGATAACGTCTAATGACGAGTATTCTGCCTACCTCAACCGGCGCATCTGTTTGTGCTTCAAGAATCATATCAGAAAGAACATTTAGGACATTCATTTCAATCATCTCATCAGCCTTGAGTGCTTCTAACGTACCATCAAAAGATAGAGCACGACCACAGGAGCCGATGAGAAATATATCATACACGTCGGCTATTTCTTTCCAAATACGAGTTCTGGCATGCCTATACATGTGAGCATCCAGTTTAATGTTATTAGTGTCAACCATTAAATCATGGATGAGAACTCGATTGAAGCTCTCTACGGCCAATCTCCAAAGTGAGCCCTTTGGATTGTCTCTTCTTGTATTCATACACCTGCAAAAAAATTGAGCACATAATTGTCAAATATACATAACAGAAAACAGAAACGTAAAACACAGAATCAAATAGAACCACTGCTAGATGAGTGAGTTCGCAGGGTAAAAGAAGACGAACAACCTAGGATTGGGAGCTCTACTTCAATGGAGCTTCATCGATGTGACCAACTAGAACCCCAGGTCTCCAGATAGCTTAGTTATTAAAGGCACAAGGAACACCAAGACACAAAGGGGTCTTGGAGCCTAGGCGCAAGGCGCCTGCGCCTGACGAAGGCAAAGCGCAACCACATACATTTTAAATAATCATCATCAAATTTCATTTCAGCTTCTCGATCAAATTCATCATCTAGTCTACTAATTAATCATTCATTACTATCATTTATATATCTTAAAAACTATAATCAATGTGGTCACTTGCATCATATCTAAGTCTCAACGCACAATCATCTTTCACAAACACTAAATCGATAAAAAATTATTGAGGTCTCACATTATTTTTTTCTTCATTTTAGAAGAAATAAATTTTCAACAAAAATCTCACTCAGTCACGCCTTTTATATCCTAAAAGCGCAAATAAGGCGCACGGGGGAGCAAACCTCTGAGCCCAGTGAGCCTGCAGCCTTAGGAGTGCCTGAGACGCGTCTTTAATAACATAACCAGATAGAGAGTACAAGCCAGAGTTGGACTCAAACTTATGACGCCACAAGGAGGTATACTTCGGTATTTCAATGACTAGTCACAATCTCATACAGATAACGAGGTTGAATATATATTTTGATAATAGGTCTCAAATTTAACCGTGGATTACGAAAATCTATATAAATGGAGGCTAGGATGATTGGAAAGAACCCTCCTTCACACACTTCAAAGAAGGCAAACTACCCTGGGGCAAGTTGAAAGGCAATAGTCATTGCAGCTTGCCTTCATAAACGACACTATTTCAAAGGTCCTACCACCAAATGTTGTCAAAATGTATCAAAAGGACAATCATGTCAAAAATCAATGAATGGTGTCGTGATGCACCTCAATTCTATCCATAGGTAAAAATAAAAACCAAACACATGAGATGATAGTCGACTGTTATACAAGTAGTTTGAGGCGATTCTAGTGCAGTACTTGAGTGGACTGGCAGTCTACAATTAAGGCTCTGTTTGGGACAGCTCTGGCGGATTAAAAAGCTGCTGTCCGGATAGAGCTGTTTTGAAAGAGCTCTTTGGGGAGCAGTTTTGAAAAGCTGCAGAGTGTTTGGGTGTTCTGTGCAGAAGTGCGCTTTGAAGAGCAATTTTCTAATTTAGGCTCTGTTTGGGACAACTCTGGCGGATTAAAAAGCTGCTGTCCGGATAGAGCTGTTTTGAAAGAGCTCTTTGGGGAGCAGTTTTGAAAAGCTGCAGAGTGTTTGGGTGTTCTGTGCAGAAGTGCGCTTTGAAAAGCAATTTTCTAATTTAGCTGTTTGGATGAACAGCTTTTGGAAGCTGTTTTTTTTAAACTTTAAGGGTCTGTTTGTTTTAGCTCTGGCGGATTGAAAAGCTGCTGTCCAGATAGAGCTGTTTTAAAATAGATCTCTGGGGAGCTGTTTTGAAAAGCTGCAGTCTGTTTGGTTGTTATTTGCAGAACTGCTCTTTGAAAAGCTGCAGACTGTTTGGATGCGCAAATTTTGGCTGTTTGGAGAAACAACTTTTGGAAGCTGTTTTTTTAAAAACTAAAAAATTTCAAAATAACACATAACATTAGTCTTTTATTACATAGTTCTAGAAAGTAGGATAAATATTCTTCCAACATGCAGCGACTCTTGAGAACATCCAATCCAGTAGCATCATATATTTCGCCTTCCGATCACCTGCGCGCATTGTATATTTCTTCGGCAATGATATCTCGTACTGTAGACATATGTTCTGCTCCAGCAGCATCATACATATCGCCTTCAATATCATTCTCTGCCGCAGGGTGTGCATCCTCTGAGGGAATGAAAGAAGACTCATCAGCATCACAAGCATTAAACTCAGGGTTCCAGCGAGATGGATGTCTCCGAATGAAGTTATGTAAGGCCATTGTTGCAAGGACAATGGAGCGTTGTTTCTTGAAGGTGTACTGCGGCATTTTGCTTAAAATGTGCCACTTTTTTTTCCACACTCCAAACGTTCGCTCGATAACTCCACGAAGAGATGAGTGCGGCTTATTGAAATGTTCGTGCCTGCCTTGAACAGGCCGACTCCCACGGACAAAGTCTGATAAGTGATACCTTGTTTCTGGATACGGCTTCAAATAACCCGTCTTTAACGGGTATCCAGCATCTACCAAATAATATTTACCTGCAATTATTTGCTCTGTTAAACCGGTAAACATTATCAAATAAGGGCTAATTGACTGAATGTAAACATATTAATTAGTATACCTTGTGGGGGATGCGGAAACTGTAATCTATCGTCCGACAAAGCACGCGCGAAGATGCGACTATCATGAGCAGTTCCCTCCCATCCATCAAGAGCAAATGTAAAACACATGTTAAAATCACATACTGCCATTACATTTTGTGTCGTCGTGCCATGACGTCCTATGTATCGTACTTGATCTTCAACGGGTATCCTCGCATCAACATGTGTACCGTCTATGGCACCAACACAATCCTTGAAAAATGGCATGTAACGAGAATCATACCGTATCTCAGCGGGAATATCTCTGAACTGACGGTCAATAGGCTTTATAACATCAATCGAGAGTAACAGAAGCGATCTAATCCCTTTTGAAAAATATCTACTTATTGTTTCAGTTGAGTGCTGGAACCGTTCTTTCGTTAATCTAAAAGAACCTCGTTGTGCTAAGATATACAAGGTGATCCCTAGTATTTCTCTTGAGGACGTCCGCCTTGATCCTTGAAGCTCGTGATCTACCTCCAGCTTGTGAAGTAAATCTGTGAAAATCCGTTTAGACATTCGAAATGCATCATGAATTCTGTCAGGATGTCCTTCTAGTAATTCACTGATCCATTTTGCCCCCGTTTGATTAGATGTCATGCATGAGCGTCTGTCTCGGACATGATAATTCAGCCTCTCGATCGATGACATGACCACACGACAATACTCTATATATTGTGTCCGCTCCGGTGAAAGACTAGTTGAATCACCAGAATCTTCAGATGAGTCATGATCTTCCATTACTAGTCACTGCAATTAATGAATAACAGCACGTCAAATCATCTATCATGATATACAATATCTAAAAGGTACATAGAAAACAGTAAGCAGAAACATCAAAACATATTGTCATGTCGATATATAAAGCAACAACACAAAAAACAGTAAGCAGATACATCATGCGCGACAAAATCAAAACAATAAGCAGATACATCATGTGCGACAACAACAACCACCGAGGTAGAGCATCAAATCATCTTCTCACTGATCCCTCTTCTCGTACGCTTTCATAATCCACCAAACCCGCATATGCTCTGGAATACTCATAAAGATCTCCCTAGTGGTCTTGTCCCTGATGTGCTCGAGTGCAAAGTAATATAGTTCCAAGTTTTCCATTAGCTCTGAATAACTAGAAAGCAACTCCACCACCTCTTTAACTGTGACAACGGGTGGAGGCTTCACAGCTAAAGTGGAGTGATGTAACTCTGACATCAAAGAAAATGCCATTCCCCTGTTTTTCCCGAGCTTTCTTCTTTTATTTACCGAAGAAGATGCATTCCCAGGAGGTGTTGAAGCTAATCCCATCTCTTCAGGAGCCATTTCTTTGTTCTCCAAGTTGTCTGCGACATCATCTTCATCTAACATGATCCCTCCCACGTCTGGTGGCAAACTCCCAATTGAGGGAGCCCATGAAGCTTCTCCAGTTGCGACCACTTGACTGAACATAATGTCCAGTTTCTCCTCCAAATCAGGTGAAATACCTCTGCTTCGAAATTTTTTCGCGGCTGGAACAACCTGTTAGCGTAAAGAAATAAATATTAAAATCAATCAAAGGTAAAAAGACAGCATTAGAACGTAAAGATGAAATCGAGCTGACCTTAATCTTATCTGCCCACCATTCTTCTGATGCAGCAATAGTTCTCTTCTCTGGATCCCAACCTAATCCAGTCTCGCCATGTTTCAGCTCCTTCCACAACTTCCAATCCTTCTTCAAATGATCCCATTTATTTTTCATTTGCAGTCGATCATAGCTCTTCCCGGTTCGTTCTTTAAACCCCGCAATCAAGTTTGTCCACCCTTCTTTGCTAAAGTGGGTGGTGGGACGATTCCCAAGACCAATCTCTTTTATGCAGAGATCACAAAACAACATCACCTCACCTGACTCCTAACTCGCTTGGATTCCTCCTTCCTTCGGTTTGCCCATTATGCTATTTAAAAATTACTAATCAAAACAAATACTTAATAAAAAAAAATTGGTACAACCACACATACACACCACATACACAATAACACATACAGAACAACACAACATTAAACAATAACACATACACACATACAATATTACACAAACACACACATTCATACACACAACAAATAAACAATATACAACATTCACACTCATACACACATACACACTCACACACACACAAATACACAACAAACACAATCATACACAACCACACACACATACACACTCACACACATACAATATTACACAAACACACACATTCATACACACAACAAATAAACAATAAACAACATTCACACTCATACACACATACACACTCACACACACACAAATACACAACAAACACAATCATACACAAGCACACACACATACACACTCACACACACACAATATTACACGAACACACACATTCATACACACAACAAATAAACAATAAACAACATTCACACTCATACACACATACACACTCACACACACACAAATACACAACAAACACAATCATACACAACCACACACACATACACACTCACACACACAATATTACACAAACACACACATTCATACACACAACAAATAAACAATAAACAACATTCACACTCATACACACATACACACTCACACACACACAAATACACAACAAACACAATCATACACAACCACACACACATACAGACTCACACACACACAATATTACACAAACACACACATTCATACACACAACAAATACACAATAAACAACATTCACACTCATACACACATACACACTCACACACACACAAATACACAACATACCCCCCCCCCCCCCCCCACACACACACACAATCATTTTACACACACAATCATTTTACACACACAACAAACACACAATCACACATACACAATATTATAGAAATACACAAGCACACATACACAATATATTACACAAATACACAATCACACACACACCTCTATACACACAATCAAAACCCTATGAATACCCAAAAAAACTGGATTGAAGAAGAGATCATACCCCCGATTGGAAGAAGACCTGGCTGCGGAAGAAGACCGTCGGCCGCTGCGGAAGAAGACCTGGTCGGGATTCGTCGACGCGGCGGAAGAAGACCGTCGGCCGCTGCGGAAGAAGACCTGGTCGGGATTCGTCGGCCGCTGCTAGGGCTGGGGAAGAAGACCGTCGGCCGCTGCGGAATCGTCGACGCGGCTGCGGAAGAAGATCTGGCTCTCCAGAGAAGATCGGCGGCCGCTGCTAGGGATGGGGAAGCCGGGCCGAGGCTGACAAAGAAGAAGAAGAAGGTCGGCGATCGGGAGAAAATTTCGCGATTTTTGGGGAGAAATTTTCGCTCTCGTCCGCGATTTGGGAGAGCAGAAAGCGGGGGAAGGGCTGCTTTCCAAAGAGCGAAAATTTCAGCTTATTATGAAAAGCATTTCCCAATCCGCTGCATAAACAAACGGCCAAAAATAGCTCTGGCGGCTGGAAAAGAGCTTTTCCAGCCGCCAGAGCTAAAACAAACAGACCCTAAAATACATAAATAGTTTAACGCAGAGAATAATTAAAAACAACTGATAACAAGAGTCTTTCATATCATTCTTAAAAACAGGTCTAAATAACACAAAATAACTGATAAATGTAAATTGACTTCCAACGTCCGTTGACTGCTCTCTCCAATCCTTTCTGATCACCTGTTTGAAGAAAATTTATACGCATCAATTGGTATGATTATTTAAATACTGTAAATTATTTAACCAGATAAGGTTCAAATTTTTACCGACGCGCCCTGTATATTTCTTCGGCAATGCTATCTCGTACCGTAGACATATATTCAGCTCCAGCAGCATCACCCACATCGCTTTCAATGCCATCCTCTGTCGCAGGGTTTTCATCCTCTAAGGGAACGTAAGAAGACTCATCCGCATCACAAGCATTAAACTCAGGGTCCCAGCGAGAAGGATGTCTACAAATGAAGTTATGCAAAGCCATTGTGGTTAGCGCTATGGACCGCTGTTTCTTGAAGGTATATTGTGGCATTTTGCTCAGAATGTGCCACTTCTTCTTCCACACTCCAAACGTACGCTCGATAACACTGCGAAGTGATGAATGCGCCTTATTGAAATGTTCTTGCCTTCCATGAACAGGCCGACTACCACGGGCATAGTCTGCCAAGTGATATCGTGTATCAGGATACGACTTCAAATAACCCATCTTCAACGGGTATCCAACATCCACCAAATAAAATTTACCTGCATTTATTTGGTATGTTAAACACCCAAACATTATGTGGTATAAAAAATTTAAATGATTTTAAAAATATTGATTTGTATACCTTGCGGGGGATGCGGAAAATTTAATCTATTATCTCCCAATGCGCGTGCGAAGATGCGGCTATCATGAGCAGTGCCCTCCCATCCAGCCAATGCAAATGTAAAGCACATATTAAAATCACACACTGTCATTACATTTTGCGTCGTTGTGCCGTGACGTCCTATGTACCGGACTTGATCTTCTACGGGTATCCTCGCATCTATATGTGTCCCGTCAATTGCACCAACGCAATCCTTGAAGAATGGCATGTAACGAGCATCACTTCTAATCTCGGCCGGAATCTCTCTGAACTGAGGGTCCATGGGCTTTATAACCTCAGCAAGGAGTAACAAAAGTGATGTAAGTCCTTTCGAAAAATATCTACTAATGGTCTCGGTCGAGTGCTGGAATCGCTCTTTCGCCAATCTAATGGAACCTCCTTGTGCTAAGATGTACAATGTAATCCCTAGAACTTCCAGTCCTTCTTCAAATGATCCCATTTGTTTTTCATTTGCATTCTATCATAGCTTTTTCCAGTTCGCTCTTTAAACCCAGATATCAGGTTTTGCCACCCCTCTTTGCTAAAGTGTGTTGTGGGTCGATTTCCCAGTCCAATCTCCTTAATGTAAAGATCACAAAATAGTAACACCTCACTTGACTCCCAACTCGCTACAAGCCCTCCTTTTGTTTTTCCCATTACTCTATAAACTAAAAAAAATCAGTAAACATACAACACATATACACACATACACACCTTAATTCACACACAAACACACACCTTAATACGCACACACACACACACCTTAACATACACTCACATTCAATATACACACACATTCAATACAAATATACACACATTCAATACACTCACATCCTTAATGCAGAGGCACTCTTTTTTTGGCTCTTCTTTCCTCATCAACAAAGACTCTTCCAATCTCCTCGTGGCAGTCTCTCGTGCACTTTGCGTGGATGAAGGACTCCTTCATACGGTCTTCTGAGTCCTTTGTGGGGGTCATCTATTGCGCAGAATGAATTTTCCGTTATTTCTCTCTTCCTATGACATAGAAATGGGTTGTGGGTTGTGTGACCATTTCTTGGATTGTCTGGCAGTGATTTGATTGATTTTGGGTCCGTTCTTACTTGACAATGAGACCCAACTTTCCTCCCAACTGTTCTCCACATCAGTTTCTCTTATGTTATAAGGCAGCTGGGCCCTACAGGTGAGGCAACGAAGAAGTACAGACACTGGTGGCACAGGAGGTCAGCGAGTGCATCCTTTGAGGTTGGTGTTCTCCCAGGCGTGACGAGTTGCTCCTGTCCTTAAGAAGTGGCGGGCGTGATGTAGGGGTAGACTACGGGTGCAAAAAACTTATGACGCTAGGTGATAGTGGAAGGGTGACACGCTAATCTGAATCTAAATGCAATGTAACCGTCGATATCTCGACAAATAAATTTGAGCAATGATAATTCTAACTCCACGCAAATATTTGAAATTGAAAACAGTTAATTAATTTGGCAATTTATAATGGTTTCCTCCGCTTGGAGAGCCAAAACAAAGTGCGCAGCGAATGTCTCCTCCTGCAAATTATTAGCGGACCAAAACAATTTCAACGAACAAGAATCACAACACATACATTTAATCACCAATGAAAATGCCAAATCAAATAATCCAATACCACAAAATAAACTCACAAAGTAGCAGGCTGAACCGAAACAATGAAGAATTAGGGTCCGGATGTGTAGATCGGCGATCGGAGGTGGAACCGGTGACGTGAAAATAAAGGTGGTGCCTGTCCTCGGCGGTAAATGATGAGATCGGGTGAGAAAATGGTAGATCCAGCCAGGTAGGGTTAGATCGGGGCCGGGGAGGGGTGGCTCCGCTATTTAGGGTTAGATCCGGGCAAAAAATGGAAAGTACAAGTGATGTAAATAACGGATCGGGCCTGGAATTCTCAGATCTGAATGGATCTAGAGAATTAGGGTGATTTGGAGGTGGTTCCACAAAGGTGGTGATGAAGGAGGGGTCAGTCGGGCATAGGGTGGCGAAATAGTGGCCGAGTTTGAGGAGGGCCAGCCGACGATCGGGCTGGAGGAGGGAGGAAGGGATGGTGGTCGGCCCTGGAGGGTGGGGGAAAGAGCCCGTGAGTCGTGTTTCTGGGGGGAAGAAATGAATGGCGGCGGCCTGCTGTCCGTGAAGCAGGGGAGGCTCGGGTTGAAGGGGAGATGAGACTTTAGGATGCAATAATCTAAATAATCAAACAGTAATATGAATTAGGAGAAAAGAACAGGAATTCTGGAAGCCTTCCTGTGAGGAAAAATACAAACATGTAGGAATGTGTGTGGCTTCCGGTGGAGGGTTTTGGAGAGGGAAAATGAAGGTTAGGGATAGGGAATACCTTGGGGAGGAAGAAAACCACCTAAGAGTCGTCACCTAGGGTTCCACGGAGTCGGAATCGTGGAGGGATCGCCGAATTTCGGGATTCTTTGTCTCCAAAAACTGCAATGATCTCAATTCAGCCCCCTACCACTCTTATTTATAATAAAAGAAGCATTAGGGCATCCCATTCGACGGCTATGATTGGCCAGCGGGATGCCTCAAATACATGAAATAAAAGTCCAAAAAAAATAAAGTAATATAAGATTTTGACTCGCGGCGACGCTCCGGACGCAATCGCGGAGTCCGAGCGCCGATCCGGGCACGTCATATATGGAAAGTTGCCAGATCAGCCCCGAACGGGCCTAAAGCGCGTCCTCGTCTCTGCTCTGCATCAATCTCCTCGGCTTGAAAGAATTCATCTCCCGATGAATTGGGATCGGAATTCTCTCGCTGATTGCCAGGTACGACTCAAAGAGGTCCACCGGAAGTCGTCCAAGTGTCGTCGGCGGAAGGGTGTCCCCGCCAATCAATTCCCCCTGACTGAAAAACTGTCATCTCGGGTGAATGGAGAAGGCCGTGCTAATGTCAAAGTCTAGGGGTGAATCGATCAAGCTCTGCTGTAAGTATCCAAGCGTCATTTGCATCGAGGCGGCCCCGCCAATGTACGAAGTAGCGACGACGCGAACCATCTGTGGTGGGAACAATCTGGTGGGATCTGATCTCTGTGATGCTCTCATCTCTCATCTCTCGAAGGGTGAAGCCCGGTGCGATCGGTGGTGACTGCGGTGAAACCAGAGACGACGAATCCCCAAGTGGGTGGGTGTTAGCAATGGGTGGGTTGTAGTGGCCATCAGACGTGGGGGATGTATGAAATTGGTAAGGCAACGAAAGTGGGGGTGGCTGGGCATCTCCACTGTTCGGGTCCACATACTCGTGAGGCTCATAGTATGACGTCAGATCCTTAACATTAAACACTGAATGAATTCCCATACTTGCTGGAATATCGAGTCGGTAAGCGTTTGTCCCAATACGACTAATAATTGAGTAAGGACCCATTCGCTTGGCGCTTAGCCTTTTGGCAGGCCCCGAGGGGAGCCTCTCAGGGCGGACTCATACCGTTACTTTCTCACCTTCATTAAACACTTGTTTTCGCATTCGCTTATTCGCATGGGTTTTATATTATTCATCGGCGAACCGACTCATGTCATGCATGCAAATGATGAACAAGTGACCCAACAGACTCATGCAAATGAAGCGAATGATGCACATAGAGCATAACATAATAGACACACTTCCTAAGGGAAGGCCTGGTAATGACTTGGATATTACTAACATGAGGTGACCTATCAGGAGGCTTACCGGGTGGTCGATAGAAAAATCTGGGGTGACCGACGTCATCGTCCGTGGGGGCGACATAGATGGTGACAAAATAGCGCAGAGCTCTGGTGTGATGGGTACCTCTCAAATGATATAGCCCATCAGGTGACTCACCAGGGGGTGTATACCAAAAGTTATCACGTGTGAGATGATCACTAGTGCAGATACAGGATTCATCACTAATGTGTAGGAGGGAAGGCTTGTCAAATGAGCCTCTCGAGGACTTGATCCCGAAGAGGTCGATAATGATAGGATAGTCCACCACGAGGAGGACACCAATAACAGTAGTGTCTGTGGGAGCAAGTAGGACACCCACAACAAATTCAACGCTAGCCTCATGAACCTCCCAAAGGAGTAGTGGCTCATCAGGAAACTTATCTGGGGGTTCAACGATGAGGTCATTAATAATGGGACGATCCCTCAGATGAGTATCACTGATAGAGGCTGTGTCCTTGTAAGTGGGTGAGGTAGCACTATGAAGTCAACGCTATACTCTCGACTCTCAGTAGTGAAGTGACTCGATATAATACTAAGGGAAGAGCATGGGGTGACCAGACTCAAGTGTGGGTCAATCGATATAGCGTTGAGAACCGTGTCTATGTTCAAAGGGGACACTAAGTCTAGATGTAGGTCTACGTGAGGTGAAAAGGATGAGTATACAATCACAACGTCATTAGGTCGCTCGTCCTCACCCATGTGACCATCCTCACTAGTCATGCTAGCATCGCTCTCCACCTGTACCAAAAGGTCATGATCAGATTCAATCTCAAGATCACATGAGCGCTGAATCTTATCAAACTTAGAAGGATCAAAACCAAGTGTCGGGTCTCTTATCTCGATGGGAGCACTACTCGCCGCATTGGTGGCTTGATCCAAATCCCTAGGCTTTCTTTGTAATGTAGATCTTAGGTGATCAAATTGAGTTTCTAAGAGATCGAAGCGGTCAAGAACTAATCGTAGAAATTCAGCCTCAGGTAACTCTACAGGTGAAATACTAGGAGGGTCTTGACATGTATTGTGATCCTGCCGATGGTGACCTCTATAGGGTTCCCGGGGGTCGTCTAGACGGTAGTTCCTAACATAATCAGATTGTGCTCATGGGTGCGTATGAGTTCTATAAACGTGCAGTGAAGGTCGTTCATATCCAAACCCAGGTTCATCTCATAGTGGAGATGTGCAGCGGCGATGACCTGAACAATATTCAATTCTATCATTGTGAAGTCGCAGAGAGGTGTAATGATGAAGACGTGAGGCCCTCTCGTCGTGGTGATCACCTCTAGCATAATGGAATTGTGTCGAGGGGTCGACATGATCTCTAGGAGTGTTGTATGGGGAACGATGATAATCATAATGATAACATGAAGGTTTCTCTAAAGGGGATCTATGAGGTCGGATCTAGGTAGATTCAGGATACCTAGATAGAGGAGACTGCCGTCGGTGAAAACTAGACATAAATGAACCCAAAGTCTATTTAAAATCTACCACTACGAAGCATGCAATTGCCCTAACCTTGCTCAGATACCAAAATGATGTAAAAGTAGGCTACGAGTGCACAAAACCTACGACACTAGGTCATAGTGCAAGGGTGACACGCTAATCTGAACCTAAATGCAATATAATCGTCGATATCTCGACAAATAAAAGCAATGATAATTCTAACTCCACGTAAATATTTGAAATTGAAAACAGTTAATTAATTTGGCAATTTATAATGGTTTCCTCCGCTCGGAGAGCCAAAACAAAGCGCGCGGCGAATGTCTCCTCCTGCAAATTATTAGCGGACCGAAATAATTTCTACGAGCAAAAATCACAACACATACATTTATTCACCAATGAAAATGCCAAATAAAATAATCCAATACCACAAATAAACTCACAAGATAGCGGGCTGAACCGAGACACTGAAGAATTAGGATCCGAATGTGTAGATCGGCGATCAGAGGTGAAACTGGTGACGTGAAAATGAAGGTGGTGCCTGTCCTCGGAGGTAAATGATGAGATCATGTGAGAAAATGATAGATCCGACCACGTACGAGTAGATCCGGGCCGGGGAGGGGTGGATCTGCTATTTAGGGTTGGATCCGGGCAAAAAAATGGAAAGTACGAGTGGTGGAAATAACGGATCAGGACCGGAATTCTCAAATCTGAATGGATCTAGAGAATTATGGTGATTTGGAGGTGGTTCCGCGAAGGGGGTGATGAAGGAGGGGTCGACCGGGCTTAGGGTGGCAAAATGGTGGCCGGGTTTGAGGAGGGCCAGCCGGCGATCAGGATCGAGGAGGGAGGAAGGGATGGTGGTCGGCCCTGGAGGGTGGGGGAAAGAGCCTGTGAGGCGGGTTGCTGGGGGGAAGAAATGAATGGCGGCGGCCTGCTGTCCGTGAAGCAGGGGAGCCTCGGGTTGAAGGGGATATATGAATTTAGTATGCAATAATCTAATTAATCAAACAGTAATATGAATTAGGAGAGAAGAACAGGAATTCTGGAAGCCTTCTTGTGAGGAAAACTGCAAATATGTAGGAATGTGTGTGGCTTCCAGTGGAGGGTTTTGAAGAGGTAAAACGAAGGTTGGGGAGAGAATGCCTTGGGGAGGAAGAAAACCACCTAAAAATCGTCACCTAGCGTTCCACGGAGTCGGCACCGTGGAGGGATCGCCGAATTTCGGGATTCTTTGTCTCCAAAATCTGCAATGATCTCAATTCAGCCCCCTACCACTCTTATTTATAATAAAAGAAGCACTAGGGCATCCCATTCGACGAATATGATTGACCGTCGGGAGATGCTTCAAAATACATGAAATAAAAGTCCAAAAAAAAAGTAATATAAGATTTTGACTCGAGGCGACGCTCCGGACGCAATCGCGGAGTCAGATCGTCGATCCGGGTACGCCATATATGGAAAGTTGCCAGATCAGCCCCGAACGGGCCCAAAGCGCGTCCTCGTCTCTGCTCCGCATCAGGGCGACCTTATCTTCCAATGATGGTGAGTTTGTATCTCCTCTATCCAGCTTAGTTTCTTCCTCTTAGATTTCATTGTTGCAGTTTGGATTTGTTGGGCATTATTATTGAATCTATGAATTGAATTTTATCAAGTTTTGTTGACGTTGTTGTTCTTCTATCTCCTGCTAAGTCATTGTGATTTTCCTTGTTGATTGGACTATTGTTTATGCTTGTTCTCTCAAGTATGTTGTTAGGCCATGATTTACAATAGTTGTGGATTACCTTTTTAATCTTCTAACATGTGGGAGCTGAATATTGCTTTCCGAGGGAAAACATGTGGCTCGAGTGAGGAACATTAGTCATCCTCTGAAATCTCTAATAATTACTGTTTATTTAAATATTTGGCATGAAATTTTGACTAATGGATTGCGAGCTTTGGAGATGAGAGGTTACTTGCAGGTTTTGGGTCGCATCCACGGCATCAGCAGGACATCATGCAACATTTCTCCGATCGACGCTTGGAGTTTCTACTTGCAGGTTACATCGAGTCTCGTCGGGGTCGAGCTCTTTCAACCCCGGGAGAATTGATGCAACCCGCGTCGCCTCGTCTTTATTATTTTTATCGCATATGTCGTTTATTATTGTAGCGCACGTTTTTGCGCATTGTTTGGATTTTTGTGTAGCGTAGAGTTGTATCGCGCATTTTTGGTTTGGCGCGTTGGTGTGACCGGCCAACGTGACCCTAAATGCATAGGTCTGGTAATTTAGGCGATAGGTTAGTTTAGGGCAAGCTTATGGTAATCAACTATTTCAATGTCATTCTATTCCTAGCCATTAAAATGAATCTCATGATGTGTGCCAATATCAAAAGAAATCCCAAACCCTAATCCCTCCCTATAAAAACAAACCCTTCCCCATAGTAATGGCCGGCTGGAAGAAGAATCAGACCGGGTGTTTCCTCGGTTTGTTTCTTCCAGCACCGCACAGCCCGACGCCGCAACTCCTTCATTGTTCCTGCTCGACGGAAGCCTGACACCGCCAATCTCCCGCTCGCCTGCCTTCGCCACAGCTGCCTCCAGCGTTCGTCTCCTCCGACGAATTCCACGCCTCCTGTCGTCGACTTCCCCGACGACGCCTTCTCCTGACGTCCAGTCGGCCGTCGACTTGGTCACAAAAACTTCCCTAGGGTTCCAACGGCCCTTCCTCTGCCAGTTTTGCATCCAGGCCGCTGACAGCGACGATTCCGTGCAGTCTCCTGTGTCGGCCAGCCCCGGTGGCTGCCATTTCCGCCGCCTGAAGCTTCTCCAGCCCCCAACGTGGCCTCCTATGCCTTCCTCCGGTGGATTCAACTTCCTCTAGCAAACCATCCAGCGTCCAGCCACTTTCTCTTCCCTACGGCCTCTGTTTGGTGAAGTCGTGCCCGAACCCGAGCCGGAGCCCTATGGTATACCTCTAATCTTCCTCACTCGCAATCTTTAGTAAATTTTAATGTCTATATTATAAGTGAGTAGTTGATTATTATGAGCTTGCCCTACTAATCGCATCTCTTAATTTCCGTTAATTTCCATATCCGTGTTGCCTCCCTCTTGAATACTATGCCAGTGGAATTGTGATTTGTAACGTTATCATGCGCGTGTGGTAGATTTGCGTTCGTGTGCGACGCCTTGACCGTTTAGTTCGTTATAAATAGCCCGCGAAGTCCCCGCTCGCCAAGTTATTTTGAATAGGTCGCAATTATTATTTCCAAAACTACAGCCCTGAGTTTAGGTTCACATCAATTTTCCTGAGATATTTTTAGGCGGGGAAGATACTTTACTGCCTGTTTCTTCAACGTCCTTGTTTCCAAATGGAGAAGTTCCCCCTCTAAAGATTCATGTTAATTATCATTCTTCATTTGGTTTTTAAGAAAAGTTTCATAAAATATTTACACTCAATACATAATAAGATTATATTTCTTCATAGTGATCACTGTATTAAGTACATTGACAGCCATTATTAATCTTATTTTACTGAAAATCACATAGTTCATCAGATGTCTTGCGTGGTTACTCTAATTTAACATGGGAAAGGCAAACACAAAATGGGAATCTTCAGTTGTTTATTCTCCTTTGTTTGTTACGCATCAAGTATTATAGGGTGATACAATCCTATATTTTATGTTTTTTCAACTCCATGAACTTTTTGTGTTAGTCTGTTAGATCAAGTGAACTTAATTTCCACCTTCAATTTGTAACATCCAAAATTTACGCGACGTCTCTTGTAATTTCAGGATCCGCGTTCATGAAGTTGGTTATGGTGACAACATTGCATCAAAGTAATTACGCCTTTGTGATTGATTTTAATGGATGATGGATACTTAGGCAAAGTATTTTAGAATTAAAAAAAATGATAATATACTACAAGTTATCTTTCATCACAAAAATAAATTCGCATTTCAATAATTAGAAGGTGTTTAAATTGCTAGTGACATAATTGGTAAGTAAAGCTAATTTTGAGGGAGTTACGATTTTACCCCACATGAAACTGCACGTCACGATTTTTATATTAGGCCAAGCCCGATTTCAGCCCCTACCCATGATTCCCATTCCTCTTGTAACCCTATTTCTCCCTCCCAGCCGCACGACAAAAGCAGAAACCGCCGAATGTTTCGCAGACGGCTCCTGCGGGCTCCCTCCTTCCATTTTTGTAGATTGTCGACACCATCCCCTCTTGTTTTCGCCGTCGATGCCAGGAACAGGTTCTGCCCTCAACGTCTTTCCCCTCACGCTCGATCTCCTTTCCAGTGACTGTCGACATACCTCCTTCGCACTCGTCGATGACATCAGTCGAGGAGATCCTCCAAAAAATTTGGCATTTCTGTCTCGCAGGAAGTTCTCCCAGGCAGAGATCATCTCAATGCTTGCAGGTAATCGACTGAGCCATGTCTCCTTTAGGATTCTACACTTCTCCCCCTATCCACAATTTCAGAAGTTATGATTGATGATGTTCCCCCCTTCCTTGCCCCGTTAGTCCCAGGTGGTGCCGAACTTTTATGGGCAAATCGACTTTGTCCAACAACCTTCTTCAAGTAATGTCAATCCACTTTGGGAATTTCAAATTTCAGGCGTATGTGTTTTCTTTCAGAATTTTTGTTGTACTTTTACCCTAAATAATGGATCTTCTAGGTGAACGGCAAAATCGAGAACTCCCAATCTAAGTGTGACCTATTTCCATGCCAGAAATCATAATCCCCCACTATTAGGTAACTGGTAAGTTTCCTTCCTCCATTATGGAACAATATTCTTTAAATTTTGGAGAGGTAAGTTTATAGTGCCCTTTTGGATCTCTGGGAGGAAAGAAGCTTTAGTGTTAATCGGAGAACAAGTTAGTGCTTTAGAATATTTATTATAAAGAAGCATGCCGCTGCATCTTGTGTACGAGCGCGTAACACCTCGGTAAGAAATTCTTATTCCTTTTGGTTAGACATACCAGATAGTATTGCATAAAAATGTTCTTCTTTATAGTTCAGAAAAATTCTTATAGTTATAAGAAACTGCAAGTATTGTTATGTAATAATCGTTTACAAAAGAAATCTATAACCCATCAAACTTCCAAACGATATATGTAGACCATAAATAATATATATATTTCTCTATCAGTTAGACCTCCATAGATTGTGAAAATTTAGGAAACATATGTTCAAATAAATATTTAGAATGAAAATATCAACCATATGAATATGAATTCTAATTGATTAACTAATACGAGTCACTGCCTAAAATACATGAGAAATACGTAAGTAGAGTATTACTAAACAAAAAATGATTAGGAGGCACGATCGAGACTTTCTCTCATGATAGAAAGAGGCACACTATCTTACTCATAGGGCGTAGTGTACCGTATGAGCCTCAATTCAGGAGTTTAGTATGTCAAATGTTTATGGTTCTTTCCTTTACTAGATGACTCTGTGAATCGGATTTTGAGGTACTCTTATTTACTCTTAGCTGCATATCTTACTTCCGTTGTAAATTTTATTTAATAATTTTATTTATGTCTGCTATGTACCATTTTTAATACCATTGCTTAATTTACTTCTTATTACAGGGTATGACCGGACTGCTGATTTGTTGGGATGTTACACAATTATCCCTCTAAATGTTCGCACGGATCCCACAAATTTTTCCTCGATTGTTTTAACTTCCACTCTCGTGCGTCCTTAGAGAGAACTTATTATAGAGAGACACTCCATATGTATCCGAGCCAACACCTATTTTGATTTTAAAATCCACTTTCCATCAAAATCAAGACATTCTCCTAAATCGCAACATGAAAAGGTAGTCGTGCTAGGACACAGTATTAGTCACATGAAAAAGGTATACATATTTATATAATATATTATATAAATAAAATTGTACATAAATTTATTTTTTTATACATAAACTTAGCTGCAGTAAATGAGGCTAGTATTACTCCAGATTCTAACAGAATACTCAAAACAAATATTATTGCCCAGAACCGCAAAGTAATATGAACTGAAGTGTAGAACCACACAGTAATATGAATTGAATGGTGATAATAATAAACTGAATCCTCAAAATAATATTACTCAAAAATTCTACAAGAGGCATAACTTGCAGAAATAAGAATGAAAAGAAAAGGATAGTCGGCTAGGGAATTAGACGGGCATTACTCATTAGGGCATTAAACACATAAGTAAACAGTCTTAACTGAGATTATTTTAATCATCAGACACAATGATTAAACTGTAATGTGAAAAATAAAAACTTAGATTTAACTTAACCGATGTCTGGAAAAAAAATTGAAATTTAATCATCAGAATCAATGAATCCACATCCCGTGGTGATGTATGACAAACCTGTGTGACGGACATGCGATGCCCAAACCACACGTGATGCCGAAACCTTAGATGAATAAATGCAGACACACGACATATACAAATGGAGCTATACAGTTTTAAAATGATAAAACAAATGCATACTAACCAATGAACAACAAAATGTCACAGCACATACCCTAATGCACTGCAATTGTTTCAACATGCAACCAACTCCGACATGCGATTAATCAAACAACAAAATTTAAAATTTCCGTCTTTTGCCACAATTAACCATTGATGTTCAAATTAAGTAATCAAAAGACCATTTCAAGTTAATTAAGAGTGCATCATAATTACAATCACGTGATGAATAAGTAATACACATATTGAAAGTGAAATAATCATATTAATTTAAGGTAAAATACTATTAACAATACAAAGTGCCCGAACAATGTAAAGAAATAAAACTAAAAGAAAAACTCACCAAGTGGTTGGATCCAATGTGTGAAGGTGGGGCGGCGGGCTCGAGAGAGTGATTAGAAGGGGATATGGAGCTGATGTGGCTTGGAGGGGCAGCTGGGAGGTGGAAAGATGGACGTGATTAGGAAGGTTTGGGGAAGAGGAGTCCGTGTCTAGGTGTTGTAGAGGGTTTGTTGGAGGACGGTAAGGTCTCACCGGAGTAGCTCGAGGCTATGGAAGGTTAACGAAGGTTTGTGGAATGATGGAAGAGATTGGGTAACGCGGCAGAAGGTAGACAAAGGCTTACTGAGGCAGCTAGAAGATAAACTGGGTAGCTGGAGCTAAATTAGTGGATGGAAATAGCAGCTGCAGAATGAGGGAGACTCTTTGGAGGCTAAGGAGGTGGCAGATTGGGGCATTAGCACCCCCAAAGGCCCCAACCAATGGCGTATGCACCAAATGAATTCCTTGGTGTCGCAAAGAGGAGACCGGGCAACTTCTTTGATTAGGCCAATCTCTCAATCCTCTCCTTTCTAGGGCAAAACATCATATATATAAAGGGGGTGGGTGGGTTGGGTTAACTAAGTCGGATGATCCATATTGCGCGATTGGCTCCGACGCCTTAACTATGAAAACCAAGCACAAAAAATAAAAACATAAAAGTACAAAAAGTCAAGCCTGTCGCAATCACGGTCTCCGATTTTTCCGGCGATCCAAAAAGTGTCTACCTAATAACTCCCAATGGCGCGATCGATCAATATCACATGGCCTTTGAAGTTTGAACATACGTAACAATAGAACATTAGGAATTAGGCCTCACAAACTAGTTGATAAAAATGTTGATATTGCTTGCGTATGATTCGCAAGAGGCCAAAAGTGTCAAGAGCACGAGCTCACATAAGTCAACAAAGTCTAGTAGAGCTCAGAAGTTATAAAACTCACAGTTCGTCCACTGGCAAAGAAAAAAAGGAGGGCAGACAGTGAGCATTGGAGAAGAAGCCACAAAATCATGAGAACTAGAGAAGATCATCAATGGATGAGAAGAAAAGAAACTCCAATCCAAAAGCCAGAGCCGAGAGGAGAATCTGGTTGATGGTAGTGACGAAACCATTACACAGAACGCGCAGGAATAATTATGGCAAGTTGAAGCAAGAAGATAAAAGAAATAATGTGGAAGATAAGTAATAATTAATCAGAATTCATAAGTTCTAATATTTTATCATTTTTTTAAAATTATCACGCAACATATCTCGCTTACATTTCACTCTTGTGGTAAGGTTTGCCTACATAAGTAATAATTATCACGCCTCTTGCAAAAAATGCAGGGTAAGGTTTGCCTACGTTTCATCCTTGTTGTGGGACCCTTCCCCGAACCCTTGCCGCGCGTGGATGCTTTGTGCACTGAGCTGCCCTTTTTTTATCACGCAACATATCTCCATATCCCAAAAAACAACAACATTGATCTGCTTAAATAGAAATGAATATTTTGGTGCAAAGTACTTGCCCCTTCTTTTGAAGCTAAAGTTCAAAACAGTAGAGATGATATACAACCAATTGAAGATATTCCCAGTTCATAAAGACTTGCATAATTATTGATCTATTTGTCTCGTACTTGTCCCGGCATTGCCAATATTCTTGAGGTAATTTACTAGTTTATGCATTTCCCTTGCAACTGCCATAAATAAGCATCTCACATAATCCATAAATATATAAAGGACACTCCCAAAAAGATTCATCGTTCTCTTCTAAGAAACAATTCTGGATTGAGATATGTATAGATATTTACTAAGCTTAACTCGGTGACTGATAGACGCTCCACGTAGAGTACAACACAAATTGTGGAAGATCTTATAGTGTGCAATATGATCGAATAAAACACATCAAAATTGGTAGACATTCATAAAATAAAAGGTTGACGGGGAACTATCTGCACTCCTTTAAGGAAATCTGATGACCAATTAGAAGATTAATTTACTAACGAATTGAGTGAGATAAATTTCCCAAAAACATTTTCAAGTGGGTATGAGAAATCCTCATAGTCAATTTGAGGGCTCATTTAATAATTGTTTAGCTGCTATGTACTTTTTGTATCCGCAGTATTGCCTTTGCATTGTATCCTATAATTGTTTAGCTGTTATTTTTCCCTTTTTATCTACTTAAGTCAATTTTTATTCTTAACTAATTCTTTTCTGCGTAGGAATTGAAGACTGACATTATAACGTGTAACAAAGTGAATGGAGTACTTACCTTCCAAGGGCTTTTATAACCTCAGGAAATATACTGCACTTTTCAGATGGTGGAGCCTCCAGAAAGAGTTCAACAATAACAGGTATGAGCTTCTCCATAAACAAATGATTCCAGCTACATATGGGAGTATCACAAGAGCTGACTTCACTAGAAGGCATACTAGGAGGTTGTACAACCTCTATACATGTGGAAACCGAAACATCAGGAACATCATTTTTTGATTTAATCTGATAATCTTTGGTAAGAATGAAAGAAGAATTTGCAGCCCCGCCCTGTCCATTGTTTATGCCTGTATTTGATTCCTCATTTTTGCTTCTTTCCGCAGGAACCTCAGAAGACAGAAGAAAAAAAAGAAGCTCCCGAAGAAGTAGATACCATTCTGATGAAAAAGAATCAGAAGGACGCAGGAGAGGTATAATATCCAAAATAGTACGCTGTAATGGTGGTAGAATTCCCTGCACCAACAAAATTTTAGAAAAAAGCAGGCAGGTGAAACAGAAAAATAACAATCATATTAGAAAGAGCCAAATCTAAATAGCGCGCACACACATTTAAATTCTTACAATTTCGGTGTCCAAATCACTAGGAACCTTCGATCCTTTAACTACCAAATGTATAGCTCCTAATAACTGCAGATACATGTCAGTATCAAACATACTCTGTGCCTGAACATACATATCTCCTGAAATGTTGAAGAACAACAATAATCTCAGATAAATGCAAATGGAAAAGGATAATGCGTATAGAAAAACAGTACCACAACCTTACCAAGGCCATGTAAAATCTCTTGCTTCACCTTGACAACTGAGTTTGTCCTACAGTCTGGTGACCTTTCTAGTGCTAATTCATAGACATTAAGCACAGATTTTACATATGGAAGTGCCAGTTTTCCCTAATTCAAGTAAAACGAATATCCAATAAATTTAATTCATAACAAAAACAAAAATCTCTTCATGCATTCAGGGAACTCAATACATGAAAAAGAAGCATAACCCAACACATGAAGAAAGAGACAGATGACCAAGCCTCGGAGAAGCCTAGATTTCAATTTCAGCCTTCTATATTTCTACATCTACTTCTCAATATTTTATAATTTGTAGGAGGGTTATTTGAACACTGGATTTTAGAGGGATTATATTTAAACCTCTCATGCAATGAAATAGGGCATGCCACATTTTTTTTTTTAAAACTTTGTCTCGATCAGTTTTGGAGGCTCCCAATACCAATCACAGAGATTTGACCACCCTGCACAGGAAGCTCATCTTGGGCTCAATGGGCAGTCTTGGAAAATCCCATGGTTCTATAGGCGAAGGATAAACGGTGACCTAACCCTACATGCCATGCAAATCCGACGGTGTGAACTCAAAATAGATAATAAAAAAAGATTAATCACACACACATGATTTTAGCAATAGCAAAATAATTTAATAGGACAAAACAAGCTTAGGCTTTGCTCCGCGTGGAGGGCCAAAGAAAGAGCGCGCGGCGAATCGGTCCTTCCTGCAGTTAGAGATTTTTTCAAGGAGCAAATAACATAATAACTATAATACCAAGCAAGCATCATATATCCAAGCCAATGTTTACAACCAAATACCAATACAAAAACAAACACAAAACTAAGGGCTGCTGTAAATAAAATGCTCTAAGCGTTGGAGGGCTCAAAAAGGGATTCCGGTGGTTGGTGGACTGGATCGGGTAAGGAGAAGGCTGGTTGGGGATTAGGAAGGCTGGATCAGGGAGGGGGAGGGCTGGATCCGAGCTGAAATACCCAGATCTAGGCTGATTTGTTAAAGTTTGGCTGTTGGGAGGTGGATCCACGGGCTGGGATTTTGGGGCAGCAAGTAGGGGGTGGGGAGGGGCTGGATCTGGGCTGGGTTTGCTCAGATCCGGCAGAATTCTAGCGGGGAGAGAGGTGGCAAGGTGGTTCCATGGGTGGGGACAGGCAGCGGCTTGAGGGGAGGGTGTAGGAGGGAGATCTAGAGAGAGGTGGAAAGGTGGTTGGCTGTTTGTTTTGGGATAAACTGGGTGGATGCCTGATTAGGAAAAGTGGGCGGATGGATTAAGAGTAGATGAATGGGCGGCGGCTTGGGGGAGGCGGGATGGCCGGCGGTTTGAGGGTGGCTGGACAACAAAGAGGAAGGGTTTTCTGAAGGGGCGGAGACCAGGCATAAAAGAGGAAGGGTTTTTCTGAAGGGGGCATCGGCTGGACAACAAGGAGGAGAGGGGGTAGGGGCTGGAAAATCAAAATGATACAAAACTTATCCAAGGAGTCGTCACCAAGGGACTCCACGGAGTCAGCACCACGAAAGAGATCACCAGAATGAAGGAGATCACCGGAATGAAGGAAGAAACTCTCCACACATTCAGCAATAGAAAATACAGCAGCCCTCAATATCGTATTTATAAGAAATGAAATTAGGGTACCTGGAATCAACGACTATGAATGACCGTTAGTTTCGGGGCCAAAACTATATGAAAAAAAACCGAAAAATACAAAGCTATATGAAATTGATTTGCAACGCGAATCCGGACGCATCCACGAAATCAGATCATCGATCCGGGCATGCCATATATGGTAAGTAGTCACACCGCATCAGAAAAATTTCAGTAGTAAGATCAATGTGCTGAGGAAAGTCTAAATCAAATGTGTCAGTGAGAACATGAGCTCAACGAGAAATCTCAGAGCCTCTAAGAACAACAAAATTATGGGAAGTACGCATCAGTCACAAAGTCAAGGAGGCGCGAAAAACAAAAAACAACCATTGTTTTAAATGTCCACAGTAAGTTTCGTTTAGTACTTTTATTTTCACTTGCTATGTACCAATTTAAATATTATTGCTTAGTTTACTTCTTATCACGGGGCCTGACTGAACTGCTGATTTGTTGCTAAACTAGATTGTGGTGTTACAACATGGGCGATAGAAGCTTGGAGAGGTAGAAATGGGGAGGGATCCGTCGGCTAAAGGGATCAAGTTGGATGGGAAAAACAACGACAACGGGTTCAAAAAGGGGCGTCAGTGACTGGACGGGTTATCGGCGTGGCCATCAGAGGCTAGATGAGTTGAGGCTGTTGGTAGCGCAGCCGCGCAACCCTTCTGGAGTCGGGCATCAACTTCAACACCCAAGACTGCGTGGTTTCTTTAAAAAAACCATGACTCTCGACCCCTTTCCCTGACCGACTACACAAATCATATAAAGGGGGATTTAGGTTAGTCATCAAAAAACCATTAACGCACAATCAAATATCTTAACCTAAATCTCAAAATACACTTTCAAAAATAAAAAAGAAAAATACATAAAAATACTAAAATGTCGACTCAATAATTTCTCACAGGATGGGCGAGCAATCTTCATCAAAAACTAAGCATATAAAGTCCCTTGAGACAAAAATAAAAGAACAAAAGGCAAGAAAAAATTTGTTTCAAATTTGAACAAATTAGCTAATGAATTGTTGATTACAGAACATTCGACCATATATTGAGAATCACATTAAGTTTATCTACATTCTACATACACCTTTCCCTGATAATGCCACTATGGCGAGCTGATGGATTTCTATCAATGGTTTCTGATAAAAGGGTATATTTGGGTGGCTAAAATGGCTCTCTGCTGTACTTAAGAACTGAAATTCAAATGTAATCTTGAGTTTATCAGCAGAATTGGCAAAAAATGGCTAATTGGGCACTCTCTATTATATTAAATGTGTTAAAATTGTGTGAGATTATAAAGTTAGAAAAAAAATCCAAACCCAGTTGTTTCTTCCGCGTGTGAATTTCAAAATCTATCCCCAACGATGGCATTTGGTAGTGGTAAGAATTACTACATCGATGAGACTGAAAGATATCAAGCGTTACTAAATACCAGCTTTCAACTTTATGAAACTTTGGATTCTACTATTTTTCAAGATGAATATAAGTTCCAGTCTTTATTTTACCTTTGGACAATGAGAACTAACAACTGTTTGTAAACAATTTATTGCAGCAACAGCAACTTCCTTGCTACCATTCAGAATGCTATCTTCAAAAAAACGTAATAAGATAACCCAGCCTGCAATTTTATAGATGATAGCATTGTTTTAATTGTTAAAAAAGAGTTAACAAAATTGCGAATCTCAAGGAGAAAGATGGCTTAACCTGCTGAAAAATTGTTCAAACTCTGAAGGTAAGGAAAAAAAGAACGCAATAATCGTGTTATGCCACTTAGTACCAAAACAATTGTTTCATCCCATTGTTTTTGTGCTGTATTGCGGCTGAAAAGTTAAAACAGTTACTCTAGAAATAAAATCATAAGAAAATTTCATTATGGTAGAATAAACAAGTTAAAATACCTGTGATGGATGAGCATATGAACAGTTTTTCCTCCTCTAATTCCTAGCTCTTTCCCCCGCCATTCATCATTAGATGAAGTTGCTGCCTGTCAAAATAGTTGTTGACATGCTCATGTAGAATCCCTCAATCATGGAAACCCAACAGAGGATAAAATAGGGCCATTTGATTAAGTCACAGACTTACCAAGTGTGAAACATGTTCTATGAGAGGGAAAACATATGTCCAGAGGCAGTATTCCCACGTGCTTCTAGAGATCTTCTGCCCATGACTGCCAAGAGTTTGAAAAAGAGTCCGGATTGCAGAATTCCTCACCTGAGAGTAAATCAACTTGCATCAATAATTAAATCATCATCAATAGCCTTAAAGCAATTATTTGGGTCTTAATTATGAATCAACATCCAAAATTTATGTTACGGTGCCGCCGCGGTCGCGTTTATCCAAGCTATTTTATATTTTCGTACGCATTTTGGAGCCTCCATATCTAAGCCCAGGGAGGGGGCGCTCTATGAACTATTTATATGTGTGGTGTGTGTGCAAAACTAGAAGAAATAGTAAGAGTATTTTATTTTTAGTTTTTCTCATCTCTCTCTCTCTACCCCTTCTCCTATCCCGGACCGATCGAAGCCCTAGCCGCCGAAGTCAATCGCGATACCCGCGATTTTCCCCCTCGGGCGCTTCCGCCGTCGCACGCCGCGAGGTCCACCGCCGCCATAGCTCGTCGGAGAGCTTTCCCCTCCTTCGCTGAGAACTTCCCACCTCTTCCCCGAGTTACGCGCTCTCAATAAGGAGCCCGTAACAACTTGGTATCAGAGGGACCGACTCTCCCCGACGCCGCCACGCCCGATCCGGCCTCTCCTCACTCCGTCGCGGCCTTCCCAGCCCACCCCGACGACTGCAGCCCCGCCAGCTGTCCCGTCCAGCTTTCCTCTCCTCAGCAACCAGCCGCCAGCCGCTCCCCCACGGTTGTTCTCCTCAGCTCATCCTTCGACAGACGTTACCTCCTTGCGGCCTCGACCGGGCTGCTACCATCTCCGACCGGCCACGTCTCCAGCATTTCCGGTGTCGACAACCCACCATTTCCTCCGCCCGCGATGGCCGACCAGCCCGCTCTCTCTCAGATTTTTGAGTCTCTTGCCAAGATACTTACGAAGAACAACAACGCCCTCATTGCCGCCGTCACCACCCAGCTAGCGGCTCCCCGGCCGGCCCAACCGCCAATGGGTTCCTCCAGCGAGGCGTCGATTCCGCCGACCATGCCAGAATTTTTTCCTTCGTGTCACGAGGGCGACAGGATGCCCCGATATTTGCGGCTGGATTTTCCAATATTCGACGGACATGACGACCCCTTGGTCTGGCTTTCTCGCTGCGAGCAGTTCTTCGCCCACCAGCGCACACCTTATGACGAGTGGCTCAATATTGCTGCCTTCCATCTGCTGGGTCCTACACAGCTCTGGTTCTCCCATATGCAACAAGAGAAACCTCTCTTATCCTGGGATGACTTCAAGATGAACTGCACCCTCCGCTTCACAGCAACCCCTTGGAGGACCTCATTTCCCTCCGACAGATCGGTCCGGTCGACGAGTACCTCGAGCAGTTTCAAGTCCACTTGCCCCGCACAACCGACGTTCTTCTGACACAGCAGGTGTCCTTAACCTCAGGACTTCACGAGCAGCTTCGCATGGACGTGGAATCTCAGGGGCCCGCAACTCTCACCACTGCGATGAACTTGGCTCGCGTCTGCGAGAAACGTCTACTCTTGTACCGCCCACTTCTCTATCTCCGGGACACTGATGGATCCAGTCTCCCTCAGCGGCCTCTGCCCTTGGCCTCCATCAATCTTCTCGGCCCGAAACGCCACCGACCGCCCGACTGCTATTCGACGACTGTCACCACAGGAGATGAGTGACCGCCGTGCAAAGGGCCTTTGTTACAACTGCGACGATACATTTTACCGGGGGCATCACTGCAAACGCCTCTTCTGGTTAGAGGTGGACGATCCGCTGGCCGACCGAGATGCTGACACCGACACAGGTGACCCCACACCGACCGTCACTACAGACCAAGCTCTAGGACAAGCTTGTTGCCGGGAAGGGAAGGGATGTTACAGTGCCATCGTGGTCGCGTTTATCTAAGCTATTTTATATTTTCGTACGCATTTTGGAGCCTCCATGTCTAAGCCCAGGGAGGGGGCGCTCTATGAACTATTTATATGTGTGGTGTGTGTGCAAAACTAGAAGAAATAGTAAGAGTGTTTTATTTTAAGTTTTTCTCATCTCTCTCTGTAATTCTCTCTCTCTACCCCTTCTCCTATCCCGGACCGATCGAAGCCCTAGCTGCCGAAGTCAATCGCGATACCCGCGTTCCCCCCCCCCTCCCCCGGGCGCTTCCGCCGTTGCACGCCGCGAGGTCCACCGCCGCCATAGCTCGTCGGAGAGCGTTCCCCTCCTCCGCCGAGAACTTCCCACCTCTTCCCTGAGTTACGCGCTCTCAATCAAGAGCCCGGAACAATTTGTTCTGGCTGAGTGTTGTGCATGAGGTATTAAATGAAAATCAGATTACATTTCCTGAAAGTAAATCAGAATATCAAATTACATTAAGTAAATCAACACCATCAACAGCCTTACAGTAATTATTTGGGTCTGTAATATGAATCACCATACAAAATTTGTCCTTGCAGAGTGCTGTGCATGCAGTATTAAACCTCTTATGCAGAAATTTATTTGTATTAAGTTTATCAAAGCTAGCCCTCTCAGGACCCTCGCTGCCGGGATGCTTTGTTCACCAGACTGCCTTTGCCCTTTACATTTGATCTACCCTTTGAAAATTTCCATTCTAATTTATATGCCCACTTATTGGTGCATTTTGCCACTATCTCTTGCCGGAATCTACTATATTCCTTGCCAATGATGGTCTACTTGATGGATCTTTATGCAACGTTCTTTCTTTCTCATTCATCAGATAGTGATTGCTTCAGGTTGGGCTTGGAATACAATTGGATAGGTGGCATACAAACTTTTTTACCTCTAAGGCTGTGAAGAATGTGGATCAAAAATCTTTGTATGAAAATGTTGCCGACAGATTTCTATTGTCATAAGTTTGACTAAACGGGATGATTTGATGTTTTATTAGATTACTGTAAGATTCTACAAAACTCTAGTTTTCAAATAATATTCTCATCACATATATTAATTTACTTTTATGAGATTGCAGTGCCCTCCAATGATCAGTTTTGGTCAAAGACAGTTTATCCTTGTTTGTGCTCATCTACAAGGTTCCATTTCAGTGAAGCCTGCACCGATGAGTGTGTAGATGCTTTTTTGATTGTTTGTGTTTATCCTGATGCCCCAAAGAATATTACATATAAAATTAGGGGAACACGATTGCTGGAATTTAGGGTTGCGTATGCAATCATTCTCTCTCAATTGTCTATCCTATATTTGATAGGATGTCAAAGAGGAACCTGGCGAGAAGAAGCGCCGGCGGAGGTGAGGAAGGAGATTAGGGTTGAGAGGAAATTCTTAGGGAGCAGCCATAGTTTGCATTCATCCAAGCATAATCAAAAAAGAAGTACAACTTCACCCCCTATAGGCGCGAGGTGTGACAAAATAAGAAATAACAACATAATGAAAAATAAATAAATGCGTACATCATAATAAGAAATAACAGAGTAGGAAATAAATAAAACAGTCAGGCTGGCGCCGGGTCTTCAGTGTCTCCTCCTCCAGACGGACCCGCCATCGTATTCCACCGCATGCGGGCCCACCACGGCGTTTCGTTGGCGTGTGCGTGTCCTGTCGGCATGTGCAATCGTAACAATGCTGCCGCCTGGAAAATATGCCTTGTCCCAAAGACAGTAGTCAGAGTGGCGGCGACAGGAGTGATCCTGTGAGAGCCACGTGGATTTGGGCTCCAGACAGTAAGACCCAGCAATTGGGACCTCCTGCGAGCCAGAGTCCCCCTAAAGGTGGTAGCGGAGGCCAAGTAGCTGGGCTGGGTAGTTCGACGCCAATTGCCGTCTTTCTTCCGGACCAGAGAAGGCTGGGTTGGTGGCAATTCAGTAGGAGGTTAGATGACGTCGGCGAGCGCAGTAGAAAACTCTTGGTGGTCCATCGAGCAAGGAAGAGGCACAACGTACGGGCCCGAGAGGGCCCACAGCCCCGCAGAGAGACCGTGGGCTCTGAGTCGGTCGGTGGCCCCCATACGGACCGCAATATCCGGGGAGGAAACCGTGGGAAGACGGAGCTGCGGCACCCGATGCTCAGAGATGAGGTTGTGGCTTGTGGTGCTGTCCACCATGATGATGATCGGGCAATCCCGCAGTGTGCCCAAGAGCTGCATGGTCTACTGGCCAGAGGTCCCGCACATCGAGACGTAAGATAGCGCCAACCAGTGGAACGTAGCTGTGGCAGAGTCGAGAGGTGTATCCCCCATTGAGAGCTCCAGGGCCTCAAAGTCATCCAGGGTAACCGCGGGTCGACGCCGCCGATGATGGTGTGGAACTCTTTCACGGAGCACTCATGGTTGGGGGAGTACGGTTGGCGGCACCAAAAACAGAAACCCTTGCTGCGAAGTTCATTGTAATCACTGTTCGAGAAGTGTTGAGGGGACGGTGGATGACCCGACTGGTTTCCCCAAGGAGGCAACCGCGGTGGAGGAGCCGTGGCTGGCGGTCGCCAAGTTGGTCAGGGTTGGTGGTGGTCGGCCGTAGGAGCAGGTGGCTGGGGGGAGAGGTTGTCTTCCACCAGGCGCACCAAGTCCATGGCGTTGGAGACTGTGTGAGGGTGATGCGTGCAGAGACGAGAGCGGATATGTGGCAGTAGACAATACAGGCGGTGCGGGAGCTGTGGTTTTTGCGGAAAGGAATATCCTGTCTCGTCTCCGCACGCATCACCCTCACACAGTCTCCAACGCCATGGACTTGGCGCGTCTGGTGGGAACCGACCTCTCACCCTGACCACCTGCTCTTACGGCAGAACACCACCAACCCCAGCCACCTTCACGACCGCCAACCACAACTCCACCGCGGCTGCCTCCTTGGGAAAACTGGTTGCGTCGTGCACTGGCCCCTCAACGTCTCTCAATTGGGAGACTATGTTCATGTAATTCCTACACGAGGGCCAACCATGTTGCCCCGACGGTGACTACGCCCTTCTACGCCCTCTGATCCCCTCTACACGATCCAGCGGACCACAGACGTCAGTCTCTCCGCGGGGCTGTGGGCCCTCTCAGGCCCGTCCGTTGTGCCTCTTCCTTACTCGAAGGACCACCAAGAGCTTTCTACTGCGCTCGCTGACGTCATCTAACCACCTGCATAATTGCCACCAACCCAGCTTTCTCTGGTCCGGAAGAAAGATAGCAGTTGGCGCTGAACTACCCAACCCAGCTACTTGGTCGCCGCTACCACCTTTAGGTGGTCTCTGGCTCGCAGGAGGTCCCTATTGTTGGGTCTTACTGTCTAGAGTCCGAAGCCACGTGGATCTCCCAAGATCACTCCTGCCGCCACCACTCCGACTACTGCCTTGGGGACAAGGCATATGTTCCAAACGACGACATTGTTACGGTTGCGCATATCGACGGGACATGCACACACCGACGAAACGCCGTGGCGGGTCCGCACATGGTGGATGACAATGACGGGTCCATCTGAAGGAGGAGAGACCGAAGTCCCTCGCGACGCCAGCCTGACTGTTTTATTTATTTCCTACCATGTTATTTCTTATTATGATGCACACATTTATTTTTTTCTCATTATGTTACTATTTCTTATTATGTCACACCTTGCGCCTATAAGGGGTGAAGTTGTACTTCCTTTTGGATTATGGTTGGATGAATGCAAAGTAGGCCTGCTCCCTAAAAATTTCGTCTCAACCCTAATCTCCTTCTTTCTCACCTCGGTAGTCCCTTTCTTTTGCAGGGTTCCTCTCCGACATCGTATCAATTGATGAAACACGGATCAGTTGGTGATGAGAGTCATGTTTAAGACTCCTTATCAGAGAGATCGGGGGTTCGATCCCTGGCCTCAACAACCTACCTGGGTTATACTGGCCGCGGTGACAGGTTGGGGTGTATGGGCCGCGGCCCTGTTACGGTACCCAGGCTAGGAATTGTAGGAGGGAATTGTGGGAATGACCCAGGTGATGATTGAGCCTTCCTGGGGCCCAGCCAGGCCCAACTAAGTTCTGGGAGTTACGACCGTAACAATATTCCTATTAGATTCTCCGATGAGCTAGTTTCCAACAATTGAATGGAATGATGCACCTGAATATGTTTTGAGTATCATTTGAAAGCCCACTTTTGGAAGCTTCAATGCTAGGGTCTTCACCAAAGATTTTGACGGCTAAGAAGGTAGTTTTTTTAACTATTAGATGGGTGGATCAATCCTCATATTTGCAATCCAATATTTGTTTAGCAGTTCAACTATTATTATTAAAACTGAAGTTATCATTCATTACTTGGAAGTGACGCATTGCTTCCACATTCAATTGATTTCAGCCTCCCATATCCACTTCTCCCTTTCACCCTTATACGAGCTGTTGACCTTTAAAGTTGTTGAACATTTCCTTTAAGAGTTCCTAATTGCAGGTTCTCTAGGTCATGAGGGAAACATGGCAATTTTACAATTTTATTGCAAGCTTCTGTGCTATTCTCTTGATGTATGTTGGAACAGAATGATGTATTGATCAATTATGATAATGAAGTTGAGAAATTAATTAAAAAAGATTTACCCCACCCTCACTCCTCTCTCTCTCATAATTGAAAAAAAGAACACTTTCTATTCTTAAAAAAACTCGTTATTTTGAGATCTTGCACCCAACCTAATTGTGCCAATCAAACCTACCCAGTCAGATTGATTAAAATCAAATGAGACAACCCAGATGATTCATGAAATAAGGAACTCTAAAAACTATTCAAGTTTTAAAGATATTCCGTCAAACACATCCTTGTAACTTGATCGCTTTTGATCAACCTAGTTTTTCCAAAAATATTAATCGTGTAAATTATCTGAAGATTGTAATGCTTGTCCTCAAGCATCTATTACAACCTCCCTTACTTTTTCAAATAGAAATAAATGTTTCATTTTACAATGTTTACAATAGTTGAACTTTGGCTAAGGAAAGAAAAATGAAATTTGCTGGCACTAAATTTGAAAAGAAAGTTGTCCAATTGAACCTAATGATGGACACATCAAATTGAAGTAAAAAATTTATCTGAATCAATAACATTTATGATAATTGAGAAAAATATCAAGCATAAAAAAAGAAATAAATAGTGCTTAGATAATGACATTAACAAGCCATGTATTTAAAGCGGTTTTAAAAATCAAAATAGTGAAAATAAATAAATTTAAGTTGTACATTGAAATAAACGCCCATTGATATATGACTAATTTAATATAAAAAAACCACAAAAAATTTGAAGGGTATAGACAAATCATTTTAAAATCAAACTCGGGAGACAAGATAGTAGTTTGCTTCATCAACTGGCTTGTCTCACCCTGCAGCTTGTGCTTCCTTCCTTTGTGTGTGAATTCCATGGTTATTTTCTTCCAGTCGTTCGTAACTAGATCCAATTTCCTCAACCACTGCACTCCCAATACTACATCTGATCCTCGAACCAGTAGTAAATGCAGATCCACACGACACCTGAATCCCTGTACCAAGAGTGATACCTTCCTCACGGCCCCTATGCACGACAAAAAATTTCCATCAACTATGAGTACTCTGATCCCCTTATCCCCCGTTGGCGAGGAGGGAAATTTCATGGCTACCTCGATGTTGATGAAGTTATGGGTGCTTTCGCTGTCAACCAATATGGAAACCTTCTGGCCCGCCACCTGTCATCCTAATTGTGGAGGGTTGTCCTCCCCCATTCAAAGCGTGAATGGAAGCTTCAATCTCTGTCAATTCAAGGACCTCCCTCACCTCGGAGGAGTTGTCCCCGTTGGACTCTGATCCGTCCTCCTGCAACATAAACACCTGAACCATCTTACACTTGTGTCCGGGCTCAAACTTCTCGTTGCACGTGTAGCACAACTTGTTGGAGTAATTTGCCAGCAGGACACGTGTGTGTGGGACCGACCCCGTGGCTTTCCCCATCGCGTTCCTGGTCTGGGTGTTGACCCCGGTGGGCCCCCTGTGGAGGAATATCCTCGCGGTCCTGTGGTTGGGATTAGTCCCACATCGCTCACAGCGCTCGCTCCTCCGTGTTTATGTACCCCGCCACCCTTCATCTCAATACCTGAGTTTTGAGATGTGATATGGGTTGGTGGGTTCTCACATGGTATCAGAGGGATGTTGTCCTGCTGCGGGGGTGTGTTGGAGTAATTTGCCAGCAGGACACGTGTGTGTGGGACCGACCCCGTGGCTTTCCCCATCGCGTTCATGGTCTGGGTGTTGACCCCGGTGGGCCCCCTGTGGAGGAATATCCCCGCGGTCCTGTGGTTGGGATTAGTCCCACATCGCTCGCAGCGCTCGCTCCTCCGTGTTTATGTACCCCGCCACCCTTCATCTCAATACCTGAGTTTTGAGATGTGATATGGGTTGGCGGGTTCTCACCATGGTACATAAACACGGAGGAGCGAGGTATATAAACACGGAGGAGCGAGCGCTGCGAGCGATGTGGGACTAATCCCAACCACAGGACCGCGGGGATATTCCTCCACAGGGGGCCCACCGGGGTCAACACCCAGACCAGGAACGCGATGGGGAAAGCCACGGGGTCGGTCCCACACACACGTGTCCTGCTGGCAAATTACTCCAACACACCCCCGCAGCAGGACAACCTCCCTCTGATACCATGTGAGAACCCGCCAACCCATATCACATCTCAAAACTCAGGTATTGAGATGAAGGGTGGCGGGGTACATAAACACGGAGGAGCGAGCGCTGCGAGCGATGTGGGACTAATCCCAACCACAGGACCGCGGGGATATTCCTCCACAGGGGGCCCACCGGGGTCAACACCCAGACCAGGAACGCGATGGGGAAAGCCACGGGGTCGGTCCCACACACACGTGTCCTACTGGCAAATTACTCCAACACAACTTTTTGGTCCGTCAATCCTGCATCTCCAGCCAAGTCAATCGCTTCACTGCGGCTTCCTTCTTTAGGGATGGTGTCTAACAGATTCCTTGGGACGTATCTTGCTCCCCCCTCCTTGTTGTCCCATCAGTAGGTTGCGGCCGCCTTGCGTCTTCCTAGTTTCTCCTCTTGCAACCGGGCCATCCCGATGGCCAGTGCTATGCTCCTGGGCTGAAATGTCCACAACTCATCACTGATTTTCTCCTTGAGTGCGGCCATAAAACATCCAGAAGCACTTTCTCTAACCACTATACCCGGTTGGCTAATCTCTCGGACTCCTTCTTATACTTGTTGACGGTCCCCGTCCGTCTCAGCTTATTCAGCATCAGATCGAAGTCCTCATACTCGGTCGGCCCAAACTTGCGATGAGCCCCTCGCAAAGTTCCTCCACGTGGGGTAGGGTCGCGCTGCTTCCTCCACCAACTCAACCACTGATAGGTGTCCCCTTCCAGATGAAAAGAAGCGATGTGCACCCACTGGTGCTTGGGGAGCTCTTGGTACTTAAAAAACATCTCGGCCCGCTCGATCAATTACAGTGGGTCTCCGTTTTTGTACTTCGGAAACTCCATCCTCGTCAGTCAGGGTTGCACCGGTAGCCTGTGTTGCTGCGGTGCCCGCGCCTCCAGAAATTCTGGGGGGCGTCCCCAGCCGTGATTCCACGGTCCTCCATTCTCCACTGGCCTTCCCCTGCCTTGTATAATGGGCCCTCAGCCCTAGTGGTTCTGTGCTAACGCTTCTCCTTACCCTCTGCGTGGGGTTCGTGCACCCCCCCGTCCTCCCATGCCGACTCCACTGCCTCCTCCTTCCCCCCAGCCCCAATAAGGCTGCCCGAAGGGGCTGACCGCCGCCTCTTCCCAAATCCGCTTCCCGCTGCTCCCTATCATCTTCTTGCCAAGCCACAAGCAGCTTCCCATGCTGCCGGAGCCCCCCTATTGAAGCCGCAAGAGCCACCCAGGCCTTTGTCGGGCCCCCCAGAAGTCGCGCGATTGCTGGCCCTAGCCTCGCTGGCCGGAAACGACAGCACCAGTGGCCCCGCACAGCGCTTCCAGCCCATGCTAAGGTTGGCGGTGCCATCGATTGTCACCTCCTTGCTGCGAGCGGTCGACCGCTCGATGCACACAAGCTGCTCCCCGAGCGCCGCTGTCACCTCCAAAAAAGCCGCGCGTGAGCGCTCCTCTCCGTCGCGTATCTGCTGCGACAATTCAAGCCTCAGCGTCTTGACGACTTGCCGCAGGTTCTGCTGCCCTCCTCTAGCGCTGTGATGCGCGTACCGTGAGTGGTCATGCATGTTGATGGTCGGTGTCGATGGAGGTCGACGCCTCTGATACCAATTGTTACGCTATTTCTACTCCTAACCGCGAAACGGGAAAAATACCTTAGATAGCTCTTCTTCGATGCCCTAGGGGATGCACCATATCCCCCCCTCCCCCAAATACCCAGCCGAAGACCTGGACTGGCTGGGCCCGACCGGTTTGATTAGGAGGAAGGTGGGACTGAACCGGATAGTTCAGTCCAGCCGTCCCCTTCCTAGTCATAACAGAACCAATCGACGACTCATGCAAATCATTCAATCATAGTTCATACGAACTATACTATGCATAGTGCCACTAGTCTCATGTCCACAAGGTCTACAATGGCAACAACACATCCAACTGTAATCTTCTTCACACATTATCAATGCTTAGACTCTCCAAGCACCGCTATCATATAGGCATTCTCTGCCTCATCTCATTAATGGAACAATTTCCCTTCTTCTTGGCAATGGGATGCTCACACCCATCCATGGTATTTGGACTTACCCACCCCCTGGCATAGGTGCCCTCCACGGGTCTTACTCTCTTGGTTTATACGCAATATCATGCCGCATCCAAAATCACATGATGAGATACGTCTGTCTCATACTGAGCCATATGGTCATGCAGGAGAAATGGAGATTCTCCACTACGACCAATGAGACTCACGCCTGTCTCTGGCAAAGGGTCATATGCGAATTAATTCACAGCAAGAACCCTTGAAACAATCACGCCTGCCTTTGACAATGTTATCCTGGTCACTCATAACGAAGCTATTAACCTTCCTAGTGAACAACAAAATGATTGTGAAATCTAACAGATTCATACAACAAACAAACGATATAAATATAAATATAGTACTCACATTGTAATGGAAAACTACAAGACAACATTAATTAGTAAGAAATGATTTAGGCTACGTTCTGTATTTAAATAATTCCACAGAAAATGACTTTTACGGAGTTTAGCATGAAATTTATCTCCTTCATCTAATTAATTGATGAACAAGTTGTTTTAATAATGTATATGCTAATTAGGATTAAAATATTAAAGTTTAATTCTATAAAATACATAATATATGTGTTTTAAATATCCAGTCAACTCCTATTAGTGCCCACAATGTCTATTTACCAAATATTTATTCATTCTTAGAAACAAACAATAATCAAAGAAGTAAATAAACATTCAGTTAGAAAAGAAGCTATATACCTCAGGCCTCTCATCTGATCCAAGTTTTTGAAGTATAGAGAAAACTGAAAAGAGTAATTTATCGTGGTCAATCCCTCCTGATAAGTATCTTGGATCGTGAAAACTGTTAGAGGTACTGACAAGCTGTTCATTTCTTGAAATATCGAAAACATCTAGGTGACACGTCAAGTTATTAACTTCAGAAATGAGATCTGTGATATAATTAAATAAAAAGTTGGAATGGCGGGCACAAAATTAATGAACTTCAAATTTGTCTTAATTACATCACACGCTGTATCAGAGTGAAAGATACCATTTTCATTTTTATCAGTTGTTTCTTCAGAATTCTTTTCAAATAAACCTTTAGCAATAAAATCAGTCGCTGTCCAGAGGAGACCAATAGCCGTCAAACTAATATTTATCTCTGTCTTCTGAGCACCATATGCCCCAGTTACTTCTATACATCTGCATGTTTTGTTTCAAAAAATATGTTGTAGACAATGAATTGAGGTTACTAACATATTACTACAAGACATTTGACATAAGACTAGAAAATAACAGAGGCCATATTCTAAGTGCAGCCAAAACATATAATAAAAAATACACAGAAATATGCAGCACAAAGTTATTTATCATTAAAGAAAGGACTTCGTTAAATTCATGTTATTTCTGTAAGAGGTCCCAGTAATTGGATAAAGCTCAGTAAGTGAATAATTTCAATGTTTTCTCCAATATAAATGAAATTTTTTTAGCACAATTAAATTTTGCAAAGACCAAAACACTATAACATTCGGTAACAGATACAACAATCATCCGGGACCACACAGTCACATAGATACTCATATCCACCCAGGCATGCACAGATTCATAAAGGAAATTTTGGGCTTCAAGCATCCTTCAGTATTGGCGTGATTTTGTATGTAGTAAGCAAATGCTGCTCATGTTTATGGAACAAAGAAGAACTTGTGGTGACTTCCCCAGGGATAATCTTTTCCAATAATATATTGGTGATGGGAAAATTTCTACTATGCACATTTCATTGCAACTTAGCTTAGCAAGTCTTAAATAGTTATGATAAAAATTCATAATTTATATTTATCTCCATCTTCAAATATTATGTAATTAGGGTGATCCTAGAATATCAGATACTCCCTGATGGGGATCACGTCACAGGTCTACATGATGATTGAAGTTGTTCATTTAGTGCGGCTCGACGATTCATATTTTCAGTTATTTTATTTTTTAAAATTTTATTGTAGTGTATTTTGAAATAAGTAATGATTGAAGAACCATGACCGTTCGTGATGGCTTCACGGTCTATAAACAGAGATAGAAGTTTCATTTAGAAGGCATCTAAAGTTTAAAAAGTTCATCCTTTGGTCACCCAATGCTAAAGCTGGAATCTAGGTGTGAAGCATGGGAAATTCTCTCCACTCCCCTCGGCCGACCCCTCCACCTCCATTTCCGACCATCACTGATATGAAAATGACTACCCAGGACAAAAACCTGCCCCCTCACTATTATGTGGCTCTAGTGGCATTTGTGTATTATATTATATTTTGTCTTGTATCGGGGCTCCATCTAAATAATGAGCCTTTAGTATGTGAGGGACAAACTTGGATCATTGTTAAAGTTAAGCTCCCATAGGAGAGTGGCTCTTAGAGGGACGCTACCTTCAAGAGTTGGTATCGAGCATGTCTCGACAACATGCATCCCGTGTTTTAATTCGAATGTTTGTTGCTGATAGCCGAGTCTATCACTATCATCATCACATATGACCACCACCTTAGCTGGCACACATATTGCTGACTCGTGAACCGGTTGTTATGCGGGGTCATAACATTCCCTCCCCCATCAGGAGACAGCTTGTCCTCAAGATGAAAGTCTGGATAAAGTTCTCGGAACTCGAGCAGATCGACCCATGTGTTGTGCGCCGCCGCTAAGTTTTTCCATTGGACGAGGAACTCCTGGTGGTACTCGGTACCGCACTGAGCTGTCGCAGTTCCCCACTGTGGGTTGCTTCTGGCAGGGTAGGGCACACCTGTACCGTGTCCTTGATATTCTTTTTCAGCAAGGATACACGGAAGGTCGAGAGAATACGTGATCCCTCTGGCAGAGCCAATGTATATGCAACCAATCCCACTCTCTGGATGATTTTGAAGGGGAAATAATGGCGTGGTGCTAACTTCTGGTTCGTCCTATGAGACACAGAGGTTTGCTTGAATGGTTGAAGCTTGAGGAAGACCTCATCTCCGACTGCGAACTTTCATTCCGTCCTGTGTTTATCGGCATGAACCTTCATCCTATTCTGAGCGGCCAAGAGGTTTTCAAGTAGAAGGGCAAGAGTACAATCCTGAACGCGCAACTCACGATCAACAACTAGTAGTGTCGTTCCACCTAGTTCATACGCCCCCAAGGTCGGGGCAGAGCGTCCCTATACAACTTCAAACGGAGTGAGTTTGCTTGCAGTGTGGTAGGAGGTGTTGTAGTAGTATTCGGCCCTGTTGGAAACTTGAAATTATCGAGTCAATGTCGGTCTTGTAGTGTCTTTATGTATTTGAGGTTTAGTCTCACACCGCCAATCGGTATTTAAAGTCATGCTGTAACTCCTATATAATGCCCTATGTGGATGAATAATATAATTAAGCATTTCTATTTTATTTCCTCCAACATGGTATCAGAGCCAAACAATTCCTCCCGTGCCTAACCCTAAAATTCTTTTTTTCGTGTGGCTGCATCTCTCGATTCCGTTTTTTTCTTATAGGTTCGGCCCCGCTAACAACACAGAAGCCGCACGCTGCTCTCGCGCCCGTCGACGGGAACGGCTCCTATTCCCCGCGCTTGCTCCGACAGCTTCGTTTGTCATGATCGACTGCTCAGGGTCAGTCGTTGTTGCCTCCTGACTTCTCCCATACTGCTGGCTCCTGACGCCGTATCTCGTGCATCGTCCGAAGGCTTCTTCCATCGACGCGTTGACTGGAGCTTCTCCCTCCAATCACATTGCCTGAAGGGTCTCTCTGTTGCTGTCCATGGAATCTCTAATCTGTCTGCTCCTCCACGACGTCGATGCTATCCTCCGGCGATCCCGTGGACGTCTCTCTCTAGCTGCTCCTGATCTGGTCGACTTTGCTGGTGACGATGGCTGCAACCTTGCCCGGGATGGCTGCTACTTTTTCGAGGATGGATTCCCTTCCAGTCATGGCGAATCCTTGGTTGTTCTGCCGACATTATGACGATTCCATCTGCTGCCTCCATTATTTATAGCCATTCCTGCTGCTGTTCTTTGCGCTTCAACCAACTCTGGTTGCTGCTGCCCCTTCCGGGGTGTTGATCTCGCCGATGGAGTTTTATAGTGTTTTTTGGGTCATTTTATGTTGTTTTTTAATGTTCAGTTGTTTGTTTTTGCTTCTTATTGTCCGAGTGTTATGCCTCCATGCACGTGTAATCAACGTGCGTGAAAGTGTTGGGATGAAGGCGACTCAGATGTTTTTTCCCGATTTTTTCGCCTTTATTACACACGGCCTACAGGCTTATGTTGCTTGTGTCTCCCCATTTTTCTTTTGATTGCTCGTGTGTTGGGACATGACGGATGTTGATTATTCTAATCACAACGGGTTGTGTCGCGTGGGACTGTGTAGTGCGGAACTGTGTTGTGAGGGCCCGCCACTTGTGCGGATTATCCCCGATCACTCGTTTGATGATTTGCTTCACATCTTTCGTTCCCTTTCGCATGTTGACTGTAGGTGATGTTGGTTGACTGATTTTCAGTGAGTCCACGACATGTGTGGATCCTGCATCGTGTGTGGGTCAACATCGTGTGTGGCTATTTACCCGGCTTGATTCCCAGATTTAGAATTTGCCTCGGTGGCTTGTTTGATGTTTTGTCCCGCATCATCTACCTTCATTGCCATTATTTGTGGTGTCCAAGAGGAAGGGTCCCCCTTCAGCTTGAGGGAGAGTGTTGGAATTATTGAGTCAATGTTGGTCTTAGAGTGTCTTTATGTATTTGAGGTTTAGTCTGGCACCGCCTATCGGTGTTTTATGCCATGTTATAACTCCTATATAATGCACTATGTGGATGAATAATATGGTTAAGCATTTCTATTTTATTTCCTCCAACCGTCCCAATGAAGCCAACGTGTCCAGGAGCGGGGCGCGTCCATCACAAAACATCGTAAGTACATCTCGACCCCCGATTGAGCACCTTCGTATGTCCGTCCGTTTGAGGGTGTTGTCGGAATAGCTGCTTCCAGAAGTTGCTCGCAAACACAGGATCCCGATCTGAGATGATGGCCCGAGGAATGTCGTGAAGTTAGACTATCTCCCGCACAAACATGACCAGGACGTGGCCGTACTTGGACAACTTATCCACCATGACCAGGATAACCGTATTCCCATGAGATCTCGGCAGGCCGTCGATGAAGTCCATAGAAACCGTGTCCCAAATTTGATGTGGAATATCCAGGGGTAAGCAGACCTGCTGGAGACGTTTCGTATTTCTGTTGCTAACATATCTCACACTGCTGCACAAATTGTTGAACATCCCTTCGTTGGCCCTTCTAGAAAACGTTGGCCCGTACCCACTGAAGAGTGCGGAGGACGCCCGCATGTCCCCCTACCGGCGATGAATGAAACTCGTGCAACATGATGATCTTCCATGATGATGAAGAGGGTATGACCACCCTGTCATGATAGCTATGTTGCACCGACACCGATATGCGATACGACACGACGCGCGACTCGTCAATTCTCAAAAATACCATATTCCAACACGCTGGGACATAAATATTAATTATTTTTCATAATTACAAAAATCCTAAAACATTTAGCAAAAATACAAAAAAATGAACAATTAACAAATATTCAAATAAATTACGTCATGTTATAATATTATTTATCAAATATTCAAATGTAAAACTTAACAAAAGACCAAAAAATGATAGAACATTATCACATTATCATTATATATCATCAGTAAAAGTAATGAATTTCATATCAGGCTTATCCAGTGAAAGATTTGCAATTTCAAGCATGTCAACATCTTCAAACACGTCAAATGAATCTCCACCATTATCTGTTACAGATATGCATGATGGACGCGGCGCGAACCGATGAAGAAGAACCGGGCGCGTCGAGAGCGGCTTGGACCAACGAGGACGATCCGGGAGGGATCGGCGCGGAGGATATTTAAATATTAAATATGTTGCTAATTAAATTTGTTGCTTTATTTGTTTGAGATATTTTTAGTATTTTTAGTATTTCCTATTTTCCGTATTATGGCTGAGCATATTATTCGAAACTCGAAAGTCGCTCGAAAATCGTTCGAAAATTGAGCCGAATCGGAATCGGTTAAAATTGATTCGACTCAATTTGAGTTGATTCAATTTGGCTCGAATCTAATTTCGAGTCGATTTCGAGCCAGTCCTGAATCGCTCGAAATATGATTCGAATCAACTCGAATTAATTAAAAAAAATAATGTATTTATTAATATATTCTTATTTTAAGATTAAAAATAGCAAATTTAAAACTAAATAAAAAGAACGAATGATTTAAGTATTTCATTTGCTAAATTTATAAATTGCCTAATTTAATTTTGAGCAAACTAGGAATAAAACGAAAATTTGCTCAATTTCGAGCCGACTCGATTCGATTTCGAGTCGACTCGATTCGATTTCGAGCCGACTCGGAATCGAGTCATTTCGATTTCGAGTCGATTTCGAGCCGAGTTCGAATCGAAAATTTCGATTTCGAGCCGAGCCAAAATCGCTCGAACTCGACTCGATATCAGCCCTATTCCATATTTCCTTTTGTATTCGCTACTCGCCATTATAATAGGGCAAGCAGACCATGTAATTCTCATCTTGGATGAATATATGTTTTTCCCTCCTCTAATCTCTAACCATAATCCCCTCTCCCTTTCTCTCTCCCTCTCTTTCTCTCTCACCCCCTAACAGTTTCCCCTACCACCGCCTACCCTCCCCCGACATCGCAACATTATCCCACATCTTGGTCTCTCCTTGTGCGTAATATGGATTTTCCCGAATAGAAGATGTATATTGCTGTGTATAAAAACTAAATCTTCTGTACGTTTTGGAGTCATTCTATTTTCCCGTGTCGGAGAGTGTCAGAGAGTCTGACATGCGTTAGAGAGTCTGACATGCGTCAGAGAGTCCGACATGCGTCAGAGAGTCCGACACCGACACACTGAGCATTTTGAAGTGTCGGTGCTTCATAGCGTGGTAGTATAAGTGTACATTCTATAAGTGAAACCCTGGATCGATGGTCTGCCCTTGTTGAAGCGACTCCACAATTGGGCGCAGGTCTGGGCCTTGAAGGATCTCCTCCCATATACCGTCTAAAGCCCCGACCAGTGGCCCTAATATGCGGGAAAGTGTGTCTGCCGCCACGTTCTCATTCCCTTATTTGTAGACAATATCGTAGTCGTAGCCCATCAACCATGTCGTCCACTTCTGCTGCAGAGGAGAGGCCACCCGCTACTCCAGGAAATGCTTCAGGCTCTGGTGATTAGTTCGTACCTTGAAGTTTCTCCCCAAAAGGTATGGTCGCCACAGGGTCACAACATGTATAATGGCCAGCATTTCCTTCTCGTAGTCGTAGGTAGATAAGTCCAGTGTCTGTGGCGCCAAAGCCTTGCTAAGTAGGCTATCAGACGCCCCTCTTGCATGAGGATGGCTTCAATCCCCGTGCCCGACGCATCGATCTCCAGGACAAACTCCTTACTGAAATCGGGTAGAGCTAGCACCGATGTGGTAGTCATCGCTGTCTTGAGAGCCTGGAACGCCATTCCCCCCTCCTCTTTCCAGCTAAATGCATCCTTGTGTAGCAGCCGTGTCAACGGTCGTGTTATCTTTCCATAATCCTTCATGAACCGCCGGTAGTAGCCCGTCAGTCCGAGGAAGCCGCGGAGGCCTAGGACCGACCACATTTGCATGTTTACAATCTTCTTCGGATAGGTATGGACTCCTTGTTCCGAGACTATGTGAACCAAATATTCGACCTCTTCTTGTCCAAAGGATCATTTGGAGAGCTTGGCGTAGAGATGATGCTCATGGAGAATCACAAGCACTTGAACCACCTGCTTGAGGTGCTCCTCCAAACTGGCAGTGAAGATCAAAATGTCATCAAAAAATATCAATACGGACCTGCGGAGGAGGGGCCTGGAGATCTCGTTAATCACTGCCTGGAACGTCGATGGTGCGTTGGAGAGTCCGAAAGGCATCACGAGGAACTCGTAGTGGACATTCTGTGTTCGGAAGGCTGTCTTGTAGATTATCTTCTCCCTTCATCCTGATTTGATGGTAGCCCGGGCGCAGATCCAACCTCGTGAACAGGCGTGCTCCATGTAATTGGTCTAACAGTTCTTCTACCACGGGAATGAAAAACTTGTCCTTGATGGTGGAACTGTTCAGGACGCGGTAGTCAACACAAAATCTCCATGAGTCATCCTTTTTCTTCACCAGAATGATGGGTGAAGAAAAATAAACGGTGTTGGGTTTAATAATTCTCACCGCTAGCATCTCCTTAACACTTCGCTCTATCTCTGCTAGCTTTATGTCGTGGAGCAAGAGAAACCTCCTTGTTCCCACAACCTTTCTAAGCATCGAAGAGAAACCTCCTTCATTTGTGAGGTTTTGAGTCCATTCAAATAGTAGTCCTTCCCACCCTGAGTAAACTCCATAGTCATGTGGTGCCAGTTCAATGTTTACCTTTCCTAGCTGTTGTAGCCAATAGACAACCCCTAGAACCATGTTGGACCCCTTGATGGGCAACAAGTAAACTTACAACTGACACAAGTACCCTCGTACCCGGAGTTCCACCCGCTTCATAACTCCTTCATACTGTAACTTGTTTCCATCAGCTACCATAACCTAGAAGGCGACGTTACGGTTAACTTCAAGGTCCAACCTTTGAGCAACTGTGGGGTTGATGAAGTTGTGCGTGCTACCACTGTCAATAAAAATGATCACTTTCTGTTGGAGGATCCTCCTGGTGATTCACATAGTCAGGGATGTGGTTCCTCCTATAGCCTGGATGGATACATCGAACTTAGCCAGGTCGACGTCTTTTCTTTTTCGACTCCCTCACCTTCAGCTCCCTTGTCTTCTCCTTCTTCCCTAAGCATGTATATCTACATCATCAGGCATTTATGTCCCAGGCCATATTTCTCACCGCAGTTGAAACACAACCTTTTTTCTCGTCTTGCCTGTAGCTCGAGCCATGATAGTTTCTTCACCGTCGCTTTTCCTACCGCAGTTTGTTCTCTTCTGACCGTTGGCGGGTTTGCCGTATTTCTTCCCATTGGACATCCTTGCCCTATGTCGATTAAAGAGCTCCTCCTGAATTCAGGCCAAACTAATGGCATGGTTCAAGCAGCGCGGCATGTACGAGTGGACCTCATCCCAAATGTGCTCCTTCAGTCCGGAAACAAAACAACACAGGAGTGTCGTCTCCTCCCACTACACCTCGTTCGTCAGCCTTTCAAACTTTGTATGGTATTCCATTACTGAACCCCTCTACTTCCGTTACTGGAGAAGGTCCTCAAAATGTTCATACCTGAGGGGCCCGAATCTGGTTGTTAAACCGTCAATGAAATTGGCCCAAGGGGCATAGTCAATCCCTCGGAGGAACCACTAGGTCCACTGGAATGCATCATCTTCAAGGTGAAAGGACGTCAGTTGCATCCACTGCTCTTCTAGAATCTCCTGGCAGATAACTATGCCTTTTGAACCAATTCCAATGTGTCACCTCTTTTGAATTTTCGGTAATTCAAGCGGGTCATTTTTGGTGGCATGTAGGCTCTCGAATTCTACTGGCCGTGTGCTCCATACTCCTGCCGAGGCAAAGAGGCCGTCGACGCTCTGTCAGTCAATTCAGGTATCCTCCTTACTCTCCGTGTTGATATGCGAGTTGTTAGCCTCCGGGGGAGGTCTGTACTCCTAGCCGCCGCCCGTCTTGCTGTTATCGGTGAGTCCTGATCCCTTAGGGTTAGGCAGAAGCCCATCTCGAGGAGGGTAGACCATATCCCTAGGTCGCCGGCAGATTAGGTCCTCTCATCCCCCGTCGAGCCCCCTGGAGACTGGATTGGCCCCTGGTGAGTGCTTGCTTCCTCGTTCACAGTTGTTTTGCCCTTAATACTTTGGGACAACAAGCTTTTGATCTCCTCCATGTGAGCATCCAATCGCTCTTCCAAACGTTTCTCTGACGCCCTTAATTTTTCTTCAATGGTTGTCACTATATCTGACAACCCGGTGTAGTTCTCCTCAGTTGCTAGCTTCGTGGATTCTTCCTGTGAGCGAGTCACCATGGTGGAGAGATCGACGAGGCAGTCAGGTGCAGTCAACGAATGAGTTGCTGCGTTCGAAGGGTGCAAAGCCGATGAGGCAGGCGATCGAAGCAAACGAGAGGAGGTGGAGATATCGTCGACGCAATTGTTCGAAGCAGTCGACTGAAGTTGTTGATCGAAGGATGTGTAGATTTCATCGACGCAGTCGCTCAAAGCCAGATGGAGATGAGGTCGACGAAGTCGTTCGAAGCTGACGATGAGGAAAAAGCAGACGTTCGAAGTCGACGATCGAAGGATGCATCGCGACTGACGATGGGGATGATGCTGAAACGTAGCAGCGAGGACGGGGGAAGGACCTCTGATACCAGATGTTAGAATCGAAGAAAAGAATAGTAGAGAAAAGAGGAGGAAGAGAGAAATTAGGGTTAGAGTTTGAGAGAGAGAGGGAAAACATTTGAAGGGTCTTTTGCATGCCCTAGCCGAACAAGCACTAGAGGTATTTATACCTCTGGGCCAAGAGGGGGTCGGCCTCCCCGCCATGTGGGCTGAACCCGCAGGTTCATCCCCAAGCCATCACAGTTTAATGGGGAGGGCTGAACCAGTAGGTTCAACCCTGCTTTGTGCTGCCTCCTTCCACCTACGCGCGTATTGCTGACCCGTGAAACGGTTGTTATACAGGGTCATAACACATATATATCCCAAAATAAATTTGAAGAGTAACGAAAATAAAAAAATTATTTACAAGTACAAATCGATAAAAAAAGTGCAATACGGTGCACAAAGGCATCCCCATGCAGCGAGGGTCCGGGGAAGGCCCACCACAAAGATGAAATATAGGCAAACCTTACCATGCATTTTTGCAAGAGGCTACTTTCAGGACTCGAACCCACGACGTCAAGGTCACACGACAACACCTTAACCGGTGCGCCAAGACTCCCCTTCACAAGTACAGATCGATACACTGTAAGAAATATTTAATTATTATATAATAATTTTATTTTGATAACACTCGCATTTAAAATAAATAAAGAAGACTAAAAAGCTAAATATCTTTGACTGATTATAAATCTTAATTTATGTTAAAGCATAAAAATAATGAACTGATTATAAATCTTAATTTATGTTAAAGCATAAAAATAATGAACTAATAAAGTGTTATTTTTTGACATTTTTTGTAATATGAAATAAGAACATTAGTATGAAATAATTATACAAAATTGATTGCAAGAATAACATATTAAAAGTACGAAACAATATGTCTAATTAATTTAAGCATAAATAATATAATACATATATATGATTCAAACATATATTGTTAGTCTGCTAACATAACATAACATAAAATGATAGATGATATATTCCAAAGTTGTGTCAGCTATATAGGAAAAATAAAAATATCGGCCTATATTTTACAAAATATTTTAAAAATGACGTTTTACCTCGAATAATGAACATAACTACCAATTCTGACATAGTTATGCTAGACCAATCCCGCCTCAGTTTGGTATCAGAGCCCCATGTTCGGGTTAAATTTAGGATACGCAAAAATAGAGTATATAGATCAATGATGGTATGTCATAGTAGTTATCTAACACGATTTAATTATAGTGATAACGATCATTTTTTAGGCTACTATTGTTGCACGATTGCACCTCCCCTCTATTCAAGGTTCTAGAGTCCGTTTAGGCTCGACCCAAAGAACTCATCGGGAGTGACATTCATATTATTACCCGGGATATCATTATTATTCATTTCCTTTATTTGAGGATCCAAAGTTTTTCCTAAAAGATCATCGTACCTTTATAACGATCATCCTCATCCCCAATCATCTATTAGTAAGAATCAAAATAAACTTTTGACATGGTCCAATGTTTATAAGGAATCTCATAAAGGCCATCATCCTAAAAATATTACTAACATTGAGAAGTCAATTGCTAACTTCCAAAAAGTTAACTTGACTGCATAGACTCTCTCATGCAGACAGGTATGAGGGCATCACTCTCAATTTGCTCACATTAGAAATGACTCAACACATAAATGCTAGGTTTGACGTAATACTACCTAAGAGGTTGAGTCAAACCACTCCTATCATATCCCATTATCCGACAAAGTTCACTACTGGACAATAAGAATGAGCCTATCTCTGACTCAATAATACGGAAAGATAACTGTGATTATTATAGATATTACTGAGAGAAACACTAGCCTAGAGTGTGTAACGCCCCGGTCTACTATGAGTGCGCTACAGATCTGCAGACCAGTGACCAACCCATCTCCATGAATTTGATTGACCACAACCGCTAATTCCAATGGCAGGTTGTTGAGGTTGGGGCCCACAGACCTCTTAGATAAGGAAGCTCTAAACTGGTCCTACTCAACAATTGAGCAGTTTAGAGCTCCCTTATATAGGAGGTTGCGGCCAATCAGATTCGTGGAGATGGGTTGAGATCACTGGTCTGAACATGTAGCACACCCACAGTAGGCCAGGGCATTACAGAGTGTCTGATACTTAATCCTAGTCATATTGAAGATGAGACTCAAATAGGAAATTGGTCTGCAAGTATAGAATCCTTGAAACTTCTTACAGTTACCTCAGAGCCTACTCGTCCCTGAGGATGTAGAGTTTAGTATTGGATACTAGAACTTGACTTTCACACTCCTGAGCATAGTCTTGATTTTGCAGAAACCTAGTATATTACTCGTCACACATATGAAAAGTTTTCTTCTATCTTAACTAGTGAGCCACAGTGTGAGTTTTCTAACCTTAGAGACAATCGACACACCTGAAAGCAAACTTATAGTATCAATATCTCATGCATTTATTTGGGTGATTGTCGCATTTGTATACACTCCTTAAAGAGCGTCCAGATAAACCCCCACTCGTTAGAAATATATCCACTATTACTGAGCTAGTCGAGTATGAGAGTGCTCTCGATGACTTGAGATTATATTTCATCAACAGTAGTACAATGGAAGACATTCAACATAATTTTAGTGATTATACCTCAGGGGGTCGCTCAAAAGAAGCCCATGAGAAATTGGTTGATTCCTTTATCAATATTTTATTCGATAATATAAGTTTGGGTGAAATTTATGTTGGAGAATTTTAGTCACAATTATGTGTACTTTTCGTAAGGATTATGGTTTATTGCAAAATTTATCTCTTAGAATTATGATACCTAAAATGAAATTAATTGATGTTAGTTGGCTCCAATCATAGTCATGCTGGTTATGAAACTTTATGCTTTTGGTAAATTTAGGCAATTTAACTCACAGTAAATATTTTTGGAACAGAATTCTCTTAACTTAGATTTTTTAAATTATTTAGTGATTAGGCATCAAGAGTGTTAAGTAACTACCAACTGCCATTTCAGTAAAACTCCACTAAAAATCATAATCCTCATCCAATAACTGCCCATAACCCCTACTCCCCCCTTACAAACATCCTCCCTCACCTTCAAACACCTTCACAACAACACCCTGAGTAATTTTCCATATCCACACACCTCTCAGCACCTCAAACGAAGCCCCATCTGGAGCTTTTCCCCACTACCCACACCACAATTCCAACCCTCTCACTGCCCAAATCTGTACTGCAGCAGAATTCCAGTCCCTATTGATCACAGCCTCTTCTTCAAAAGCTCACCAGAGCAGGAGATTTATACTAAGGAATTATCCCGTCCGCTCTATTATCTGCTCTTGTCCAAGCTTGGTGCCTACGATATATATGCTCCAGCATGCAGGGGATTGTTAAAGGAATCTGTGCAAAAGCCCAATATAAGGTCCAAGAGGGGCCCATTATCCTCCTCAAGCTTTAGTCCCACACCTTAAATGATAATATTGTGTACCTCTCTCCTCCTATAAATGCACACCCCTTGTATCTTGATGTATATGAATAAAAGAATTAATAAAAAGAAATTATGATTTTTTCCTTGTCTTTTTCCAACACAATGATTAAAAATTTCAAACACAAAAGAACCAAGAATCTTAATCATGATGACATGAAAACTGCCGAACAGGCATCATCACATACACTAGGAATACAAACAAAAAGAAAAAGGACCTTACACAGCAAGAAACTGAAATGGTATGGTTGATAAACCGTCATTCATAATAACCCGTATGTTCTGCAAAAGGAAAAGCATTTAGGAAAAATATCAGATATAAAAAATGATAGTTGTGTGAGAAACAGTAAAAATATGCATATAAATCTGAAATAGTTGTGCATCCTTGCTGTATTTGTCTGTGCGTTACTTCTTACAGCTGGATAGGGATAGAGAGAGAGAGATTCTAAATATATATGTAACTTAATAATACAAATTGCACAGGCATGCCTAGAAATCTTGCCATACTTAACAAATGCATATAAAATCGTAGAATTCAATATACTTCAAAATCTCTCTTTATATGTTTATCAAGAAAAATAAAGCATTGCACTTTCAGCTTGTTTTTAGAGGTATAAATTTCAATAGTCTTTCTACAATAGATCTATTTCTTTGCTTTACTTCTTTGTTTCTCCTGCCTCTGCAAGAGATGATTTTCTTCCTTTGTATCTTTAAAACTGTGATGAGCTCTCAGCTGAGATTTCGTGTGCGGCCGAATGAGGGTGAAGTCATGAAGGAGATTGAAGTTCTCCTTTCTTGACCCTAGTGGGCGTATGGTGGGAGTGGAGTACAAGAGAAGCTCGCTGGAAAGGACCTCTCAGGGTTTTGAGCGCATGGTTGTGCATCATGTGCCTTTGCCCGGGAGTTACACCATAATCATGCCCTGCATTTGAAGAGAGAGAGAGAGGAAGAGATTTGTTGGATAATACTTGTCTCAACTCATTTCAATCTCACACCTTTAAGTTGGATGAGGTCCTCCATGCCAAAATACCCCTCACAGGACTTCACAAAGTGTGTAATAATCAATTGTTCCTAATGCATACGAAATAGAATAATGTGAAATGATAAGAGAAGGCCTTGCAAAATCCTTCACAATCCTTGCATGGCTTTGCCAATTGTTGGTAAGTTGCTCCCCATCATAGGCCCATAACATCTCCTTCCTTGTTAACATCAAGCTTGCTGTTATGGACCTCCCAATGGTGCCCGGAGGAGAGGTTGTCAGGGATGATCGGGGGCGGTCGATTGTACCGATGATGGTGGTGAAGAGGGTGGCAGGATACTACGGAGCCGTGACCGCGGCTGCCTAAGCGGGGTTGCTCGTCGGAGGAGAGAGCCACCAAAATTTCACAATGGAAGAAGGAATTAGAATACATTCTTGCTTACCTCATACATACCCCCACATGCCTTTATATAGGCTACACGTAATGATGACTCACCTAATAATCTCCTAACTCTAACCTAACTCTCACCTAACATAATGAAATGATAATAAAGATACAACATGATTGACACCTCATAATACGATACATAATACGACATAATACGACGCATAATAACGACACAATACGACACATAACATCTCACCCGTCCTCCGAAAAAGCTTGACCTCAAGCTTTATCCGATGCCCTCGTCGTCAGAGTCCTCAACGTGTAGGTAGAAAAGTCGGGTGCACCTGTGGCCACGAGTGTACTGCTCGTCGCAATTGAAACACAATCCTTGCGCGCGGCGTTGCAACATCTCTGCCCGAGATAAGCGGCGTACCTATGATGCTAGAGGACCCTCGCGTCGGTCCTGTGGAACAATGTCGGTAGCAAGAGGATATGCCTCTTGGGTCAGTTGGAGACGACGATCACAGAGCCGGGTCAAGCTCATAGCAGTCACTAAGTCCGAAGGGGTCTCAAACTCTACATCTAGACGCAGTCGCTCGCGAAGTCCTGCGGTGAAAATGTTGACCTGCATATCCGGGGCAAGAGGGGCATGCGCTAAGAGAAGCTGAAATTGTTCCATGTACTCGTCTATGACACCCGTTTGTCGTAGAGTGGTGAGTGCACCGAGGGGATTACTGCGAATAGGAGGTCCGAAACGCAAGTTGCAGAACCGCTTGAAGTCGTCCCAAATTAGATTCGGCCGGTCGGTGAGAAGTCGAGAAGCCCATAAAACAGCGGAGTCGAGCATATGGAAAGATGCGAGATGGATTTGATCTACTGCCGGAGTTTGCTGGTGGCCGAAGAATTGTACACACTTGGTAAGCCAGCTCAAGGGATCACTTTTCCCATCATAGGTTGGAAACTCTAATCTGGTATAGCGCGACACAATAGAACCGTCGGGGCGCGCGAGGACCGATGGTGGTGGTTCGTGGACAGTTAGGGGTGGTGGGGCATTGCGGAGAAGTGGTTGTGCCTGACTGCTGCTTGCATGATCATGTGGCGGGGCGGTTGACAAATCATCGATGCGCTTGGCGAGCGCAGCAATGGCCTCCTGATGACGGTCCGCGAGAGCAGTGTGCGCAGCTTGTTGAGCCATGAGGTCATGTAGCATGGACATAATTTGATTGAGTTGTTCAGAGGAGTCGCCCATAGTGCGGGATGAGGAGCGAGAAGAGGAGCGGGTGACCGGGCGGCTGGAGTGCGCCGAGTCAGCTTGCTGGGAATGACCACGAGAGCCCCGGTGGCGCCCAATATTGGCGCCAAGATAAGGGTGTGCTGGAAATTATTAGAAGGAGAACTTGGCGGTGGGAATTAAGAAATAACACAAGAGATGTAGAGAAATAGGGACCGGGAACAGGGCTCGTTAAATAAGTAGAGGAAGGATGGTGGGGTCCACCAAAAAAGAGAATGAAATTAAAAGTGGGGTTCACGGATTAAAGGAAATGGAATAAATATGATGGCATAGGGCGGCGGGATGGGCTCCGATGAAAAGCAGAGTGCGGGAGGCTCGAGGAAAGCAGGTAGAAGCGGGCGGCTCGAGGGAAGCAGGGAGAGGCAGCTCTGGAACGACGATGGACGAGTATGATCGTCAGCGGCGCTGGAGCAGTCCAGGCGGGTCGGCGCTGGAAAAGTTCAGGCAAGTCGGCGCTGGAGCAGGAAACAAAAACGGCGGTTTCCAGGCGGGTCGGCGCTGGAGCAGGAAACGAAAACGACGGTTTCCGTCGGTGAGTCGCCTGCGACTGGACGGGGAAATAGTGGCGTCAATGACAGCAGAAAGCAGGGGAGGAGGCGTCGGTCGAGGAGAAGTTTTGGCTCGGCGGAAACAGCGGACGAGGAGAAGGGTTCCCTCTGATACCAAAGTTGTTATGGACCTCCCAATGGTGCCCGGAGGAGAGGTTGTCAGGGATAATAGTCTTCGTGTGAGTAAGATTACTCAACAGTTCCCGGATCTTAATACGACACTTGTGTCACCTAGCTACAATTCGATAGGTATACTTGCCTAGATGGATTGCTAGCTCAGTTCTTATTCTCTTTACGATTAGTAGACACCAAGTTTTTGGCGTCGTTGTCGGGCACCAACTTTTGTTGATAATTCGAAATCACTAACCTATTACTTTTATCATTTCTCTTTCTCACCCACTTTCTTAAAAATTAAAAAATTCAAAAAAACATATTAACGCACTTAATAGAAACCCACATCACAATTGTTCTACACCACCTAACTCTCTCGAAAAGGGCAATGTGGCTTAAATACCTCATAATACGATATAATACGACGCATAATAACGACACAATACGACACAACACTTGCCCTCAAGTTTGTCATCAAGTTGTGGCAACAAGGTCACCAAGGGCTCCATCAAGGTCAGTCCAAGGAAGGGCGTCAATGGGAAATCTCGGGGATTCCCGGGGGCGTACTCCTCTTTCCCGGCATTAGAGGGGTCATCTATCTCGAGCAAAAAGAGGCACCTGCATAAGTGCTCGTGCACGTACATGTCATCGCAATTAAAACATAAGACTTTGGCGCATGGTCAACCATCTATGTGGTCAAAAAGCTGGTGGCGAATAATAGGTGGTCAACCTCCTTCCCCTGGGCAGGGGAATTATTGGGTAGGTGAGGGGGCACACTAAATCCCATGGAAGGGCAACCTCCTCCATGATGACCATTATAAGGTTGGTTCATTAGCAAGCGCTTTTCGCAGATCCGTGCGAGGCTCATAGTGGTGGTGAGGTGTTGGATTTTCAAATTCCATGTCCATACCAAAACAATCATGGAGGTAAGTGGAGCTCGAGACTAACTGAGGGGGCACAAGCGAGGAGGATCTGAAACCGCTCCAAATACTCATCAACGAAGCATGCCAGTATAAGGGAGAGAAAAACTCCAATGAGATTACCATGAAGAGGCGGCCTAAAACACAGGTTGCAGTTGACCTTTAAATCTTCCCATGTCAATTGAGATTTCTCCCGCTGCAATTGTGCAGACCATAACTGAGCGCAACCTATGAGGTGGAAAGAGGCTATGTTGATCCATTCTTCACAAAGGGTGCATTGCGAAGAACTGCTCGCAACGCGTAAACCATGACAACGGGTCCTCTCGACCGTCGAAGAGGGGGGAGTCCATCTTCCAGTAGCGGGCCGAGTGGTGGTTGTGGGAGTCAGAATGTTGCAGCTTGGGCGGATTGTCGTGGCAAAAATAAGATGTGGTACAGGGAGGCAAGTTCATACCTTCATGGCGAGCTGTAAGGGCCTCGAGATGTAGCAATGTTCTTAAAACCATTATATGAAACATTTCCAACATCTGGGATAAGATAAGGATGCCTTCCTCCATGGGGGTAACATCAGGGTTTGTGGACAAAAGTCAGAAGTGGGAGAATGCAGGTGCTCTCAGACGGAGTCCCACATTAGAAGGAGACAATCCCAATAACTAGGTTTATTGGTAGACGCGACCGAGGTCGTCTAAGAGCGCATGCACATTAGCGTATCAGGAGCGAGCACGATCAAAAGCATATAATTACCGGAGATAATCTTGTGGAATGTGTAGCCGTTTCAACATTCTGTTTTCAACGTGAGCGACCTCCTTGGATGGATTGTTTGCGCCAAGCAATTTTTGGAGGACCCCGAACTGTAGAAGGTTCCTTTGTGCACAATCTGCATGGAAGGCTCGAATCTTTATTGGTTTTGATGGACTCGTGAAACTGATAACCATTAACATGGGTGATGCTCAAAGAAGACATCACTATGATAGCCACAAGCTAGCAATGCTTATGAGCGACGGGGGACAGTTCACAAAGCAGAGTCTGCTGCCACCTAAGTAGACAATTTCATTGAGGTCGCAACACATGCGTCGGGTCTTTCTGTCGACCACTAAATGGGCTACTTCTTCACAGGACTCCAACCCCACATCAGTGCACATCTTCGTTCCATCAATCTGACGTTCTTACAGGTGCCATGGAGTAATCTAGATTTGTTCAAGAAGAGTTCTACGCACTCTCAAGCACTATCCCACTCTGTTAGTAACCCTTTAAACCGCCGTATTGGTCCTTCCATCACCTTGTTCCTGCCCCCTCTCTCACACACCAACAGAAAAGCCGACTCTCCCTTGACCTACCACCACCTCCCCAACCCAAGCTGAACCCTCCACACAGATTGCCACACTAAGAGCACCTCCATTTTCACAGATAAGGTTTTTGATGCTGCTACAAGCAGTCTTACTCTTTTACTCACAAATGCAAGAATAAAGAATTGTGTCTGTTACTTGGCACTGAAGATGAAGACATCAACATTCCAGATTTTGAGGCACTTGGTCTCGAGGATGTCCCCGTGAAGACTCACCCCTTGAGGACAAGATTGATTTTGAGCAATGGAGTATTGATATGAGTATTGCGTCAGATATATCTTTTCCCCTCGAGATGTGTTTTGGGAATATAATCACTAAAGAGTCCACTACGTATGGGAGAGTAGTGAGTCTTAAAAGGATGCCAAATTGCCAAGTAATCTTGTAACTCTCACTTGTGTCGTGGAGTAAGCCAGATTTGTTCAAGAAGAGTTCTTCACACTTTCGAGCACTACTCCGCTCTGTTACTAGCCCTTTAAACAACCGCATTGGTTCTCCCATCACCATGTTCCAAGCTCCTCTCACACACCAACAGAAAAGCCGATTCTCCCTTGACCTGCCACCACCTTCCAACCCCAAGTTGAACCGTCAACATAGATTGTCACACTAAGAGTACCTCCATTTTGCAGACCAGGCTTTTGTTTCTGCTGCAAGCAGTCTTACTTTTCCGCTCACAAATGCCAGAATAAAGAATTGCATCTGTTACTTGGTAGTTGGTACTAAAGAGGAAGACATCATCCTTGCTGATTTTGATGCTCTTGATCTCGAGGACGTCCCGGTAGGGACTAATCCTTGAGGACAAGGTCGATTTTGAGAAATGGAGTATTGATACGAGTATTGTGTCTGATATATCTTTTCCCTCGTGGGGTGTTTTGGGAATATAGTCACTAAAGAGTCCACTACATATGGGAGAGTAGTAAGTCTTAAAATGATGAAAGTAGTTTTGTAACTCTCTTGAAGAGGGATCCTCCGGGAGAACCAACCCCCAAGTGATCAGCACGAGCATACCTCGTGAGGTTATAATTCAATTTTAGAGATCGAGTAAGTTACTTTCTTTAGTAGCTATCAACATACGAGCGCATCAACTCCGTTGGTAAGTAGAACATTTTCGTGCCCTACATTACAGAGTTCATTGAGATCGCCATCCATGTGACAGACCTCACCCTAGATCATTACCTAGGGTACTTCCTCGTGGGTCTGGATCTCGACAACTGCACGCACCTTCGTGTCGATAACCCATCCACTCTCTCAGGCACTATGGAGCAAGCTTGTTTCCTCGACAAGAAAATCAATGCATTTCGACATCCCTTTTCTAGCCGACTACCCCATCAGGTGCTACCACCACTGCCATCCAAAACTCCAATGATTGAATTCCCCACCTCAAGTTGGATTTTTGTTGATCGCTCAGCCACCACATCAGTTGTTTTGCGACGATGGTACCGAAACAACACCAATGCTTGTCCCATCGAGAAAACCTAAAGCTAAGAGGGAATGGACTCTGCTTTTGATGTAGGAATTTGTACTCACCAATACACAAATGCGCTCTCAAGAACCTGTGTTTGCTTATTGATGCCGAAAATGAAAATTCTGGCCTTGTGGACTTGGATCCACTTATGCTTGCTAGCGACCCCATCGGACCTCGATCTTGAGGACACTGTAGATTTTGGAGAGGAAAGTATTAATACGAATACAACTCACTAGACCCACAACAACCCTGCCGAGCACTGTCACCTTAGTATCGTACATGTCAAGTTACTATGTAACCCTACTGACATTTAATAATATTCAATGTATGCCCACGTCTGCCTTTATAAGGGAGTGGGGCGAGTGTCTTAGGATTATCTTGGATTTTAGTTCGTTTTGACTCTCTTTGAAGAAAAGGACCCTTAGAGAGATCCCACCTTCAAGAGTTCGGATAGCGAGCATGTCTCAATATTTTGTATTTATTACTCCACTTTAATCGAGTTCACCATTCTTCGAGCTAACGGGATCTCTTCCCATTGAATGGTGTCCCATCTGAAGTTTTAATTTTTTTGTAGTTGGAAAGGATGGCTTGGCTAAATTTCTTTAGGGAAAAATTATGAAAACTAAATAAATACAAAAACTTATGAAATATGTAAGAAAAACTGATGCACTCATGCTCCCAGTGGGATGAATATGATGAAAACATAATTATATTGATGAACGACACTCATAAATAAACTGGGATGAACGACACTCATAAATAAACTGGGATGAACGACACTCATAAATAAACTGGTATGAACGACACAAAAAAAAAGAAACAATTTGACCTTTCATAATAGCAACACACCACATCCAAGTAATGAACAATCTCTAAGTGTCAATAATTATTGTGGTGAAATACATAATCGGCCGAATAGAAATCAACCACAAAGGGAAAGAAATACGTGCGCACAAACACACTTCTATAAACTAACTCCTAGGTTAAAATAATTTAAAATAAGCAGAGACGAATAAGCGATCGGAGAGATTTCACCGGTGGAGGGAAGGTAAAAAGGTAAGGGAAAGATCTTGAGAGCAATGAAGTCCCCAAAGGCAAATGCGGCAAAGATGGTAGAGGCTCACAAGGAGATAGGCATTGTGTCGGGGGAGCAAGAAGAAATAAGAGACATTGGGTACTGTGGAGAAGAAGGAATTAGGAAAATAAAATTGGAGGGGAAAAAGAAAGGGGGAGGAAGGAGGGGCTGTTGGGTTCAAGACAAAAAATCAGGCCAGAATCTATTTCTTCTTCTATTGTTATTTTTCAATTTTTTCCGGCCTTTATCCCTGCTGTTCCAATTTATAGCCACTTCTCTCTACTGTCCTGGGTTTATAATCCACTATAGCCTGGCAAGTAAGAAGTTGCTTTAGTTTTATTTTTAACCTGTTTTCTGATTTTTAACATATTTTTTCTTTTATTTTTTTTTTACGTTTTTTTTCTTTTCATATTCTCTTTTGTTTCAATTTTTTTTAAAACATAATTTCATTGTTTTTACACAACATAAATTATTTGAATGGGAAAAAATAGGCATATGCTCAAAAATGAAGGTTATTGCTCAACATGGGAGTAGGAAAGAAAAAAAAAGTTCAATCTAACTAAATCAAAAGATCATGTCTCCACTTAAAGTAAGTTAATTTAACACAAGCTAAATAAATCAAAGGGAATACATCTAAACATCACACCCGGTCAGAAATAAGATACAAAAGAAAAAACAACATGCGGGAAACAAGTGGACATTGTAGAACACCACATAAATAAAATAGAAATGAAACTAAACTAAATTCTGGTGCAGTGTTCATCTGTTTACATCAAAAACCTAATAAACTATTCAAATTTTGGCTTATTTTCTTATGGCCAGTATGTACCTTTATAGGAGAGTTTGAGGAGCTAGCAAAGGAGAAAAGGCATTATGAAGAGTAACAAAAAGGATGCTTTTATAAAAAAACAAGTTACTAATATTAATGGTCTCAATGAAAAGGAGTTACAAAGGTTGCAGTTAATAAAATGACCCCTGCATTTTTTTTCTTTATTCCATATTTTTCATGACTTAATATTCTAGGACGGCATTTAAATCCTCAACTGCATACATTTTGAGGCTGTTTCTAAGAATACTGTCATTTTGATACTGCAACTCAGTAAAAGAAAATCTGTAAAACATAAATATGCCTGTATGTAAGCAGAAAGCAGAACAATATTTGACCCTTCCCACCTGAAACCCTAGTGGGATAAGTTCTCTATCAGAAGCATCCGCAATGGACCTGAAGGTTGACAAAATACACTTTTGATTAAAAAATAAAGTTTTATTTTATTTGATGTACAAGATACAAGAACTAGAAAGATCTAGACAAAACCTCAGCATATCAAGTATATCAGACCAGCTAAAATGTAGTTTGTCTGCATGTCTCTACAAGAAAAGAAACGAAATTAAAAGAAAACCAGGGGAGAGAAATATTAAGGAATTTATTATAATTTGAGGGTGAGTACCTCTAAAACATGAAGTAAAATTTTTAGTACCCCCGCACGGACGTCGGGGTTTTGGCTAGATGAATAAAGAGTTGTCAAGGGGGACAATGCTGCATACTCGAATGGTCTTACTTTACCAACAATAATATTGAGCTGTAAGAAGATTAAGCCTGTTAATTGCAGATCACAGGTAACATGGCAAAAGAAAAATTAACAGTGTTAAAGATAAATCAAGTTCAGAAGGCGTTACACTTTGAAACTGATCAGAACCTAAAACTGCACAAATCGACTGATCTAGTGCATCAAGGGCCAGGTTTCTTAGTTGTTGGTTGGAATTTTCAGAGAGCTGCAAAAGGCATCATAATATTTTGGATGCACATGTGACCGAGAAAGGATCTGAAGACAACAAGAATGAGAATAAAATACCTCAAGTAGATGGCCAACAACATCATCCCATATATGCCGAACCCCTGATGAAGATAGGAGAAAGTTGGTAGCTAAGAAAATGACTAGAAATAGGTGCAACAAAAATTATTAATACTTGATTGCCCAAAAACAGTTAAACACAAACATAGAAATCATGTTTATAGCCTCAAGTGCTATCAAAATTCATGATAGAAAGAAGTAAAAATCATTACCAACTTGAACTGTTCAACTAATTAGTTGGATTAGTTTCATGAAAATCCATTCTGGTGGAGTAATATATGAGGCATTAGTTTCTTTAAAAAATGACAGATTTATGCATAAAAAAGTTATAATGGTGAATACACTGTATTATGCACAGAAAATAAGTACTTATTGAGGATTGCAAAATCATCCTGATATTTCGTCATGCTTCTTCCAACAAGTACAGTGAAACTGAAGAATTCACACACAAATAAATAAATCAAACAATCATGAAAGGCATACATATCAAAGTGACCAAAAGGAAGAGAGAGAAGAACATGAAAATGTATCAGCAAAGAAATTTATGTCATCCAGAGATGGTATTTGAGAGGTCACTAGAAATGGTGAGTCACGGGGTGGTGACCACATCACTCAATAATAGTGACGTGTATATATATCTTCTTTTGAAGCTTTTGGCAGTAAAGTGGAAAGCCCAGATGTCGTGTGGCTACGCTCGGCTCCTCTCACCATGGACTTCATCGAAAGGTACTTATAGAATTTTATTAGTAAACTTGTTTGACTTCAACAGGCAAACTACTCATGGGAGTGTTTGGAACTACACTCTAAAACTCCAATTGTGTTGCCCCAATCCACCCATCGGGTCAGATCACAGTCTGACTCTTGGTAAGCTAATCGTGCCCCAAGAAAATTACAGCATTAATACAAGGATCCCATCATAGATAACAATGTTTCAAGGAATAGGATATTGGTTAAAAAGATATCCATATATATGATGAGCAGTCACAATGACAGTCCAATCAACACCCAAATCCACTCCTAAAACCTTGTTCTCTCTCACGGTCTGAAGAATTTAAGCTAAACTTACGCTTGTGTTCCTGTGGATGGGGTACTCGGATTATTATCAAGGGATTAAAACATTTTTCACACTCTAGCTCTAATTAAAAAACCGGCCTATGCTGATCCCAAACCCGGATGAAAGATGGTGAGGGTTGTGTTAGGAAGACGGTCAGCGTAAAATTTATTCACTCTTATGAATATGGATCATTTGAGAAATTGTGCAAAAGCTAGGTTGTTCCCCTTAAGGAACGCGCTGCATGACCCAAATGTGGCGTCTTGCCAAGGACCGCTGCATCTCCGGGACTCGGGTGTAGTGTTAAATATTCAAGAGTCTTCGTCGTATGGTCCGAATGCGGCGTCTTGGCAAGTACCGTTGCACCTCCAAGAGGACTTGAGTGAAGTGTTAAATAGACAAAAATCCTCACATATTAGACGTCCCAGGGAAGTATGTCGTAGGAATTGTGATCGACTTAGGTTTGTAAGTTGGAATATAGGGATGCTAACGGGAAAAATGATGGAAGCAGTGTATACGATGATTAGGAGAAGGATAAATATTTTATACTTGCAAAAGACTAGATGGGTGGATGAGAAAGTTAAATTTTTAGATAATTCAAGTTTTTTAAATTATGATACACAAGAAATGTATTATTGTGAATACTACTTGAAAGGATGAAGTTGTTGGGGTAAGTAGAAAATGTGATAGAATCTTAACTCCTAAATTGATTTTAGGAAAGGAAACTATTAATGTGATCAGTGCTTACGTGACACAAAAGAATTAAGTGAAGCTATTAAAGTACAATTTTGGGAAGACTTATATGGTTTAATAAGAGAAATCTCACAAAGAGAGAAGATTTTCATAGGTTGAGACTTAAATGGATATATAGGGAAGGAAAATGAAGATTACACAGTTGTTCATGAAGGACATGGATATGGAGAAAGACATAAAGAAAGACGAACCATTTTAAACTTTGTCATAACATGTGAGCTAATTGTATCAAATACGTTTTTCATAAAAAAAGAAGAACATTAAATTACGTTTAAAAGCGAACCAAATAATTCACAAATTGATTATTTCATGATTCGCAAAATGGATAAATGATTTTTAAGGATTGTAAAGTCATACTAGGAGAAAGTTGATAACACAACATATGTTAATAATGTTAGATGTACAAATTAAATATAATAAATTTAAGACGAAAACAAAAATGTTGCAAAAAATTTGGTGGTGGAACTTGAAGATGGAAATGAAGGTTGCTTTCAAGACAACAGTTATGGAACAACTGATTGATGACTCTTATGTTGATCATAATGTCTCGTGGGAAGTTATGTCTTCACATTTAAGGATAATTGAAAAGAACGTAGTTGAAGTATCAAAAGGTCGTGCGGCCTCAAATAAAAAATCTAAGTGTAGGAAAGAGGAAGTGCAAGACAAAATAAAGGCAAAGAAGGTCAGCTATAAATCACTATACGCTTGTAGGAATGATGAAAACTCAGTCAGGTATAAAGTCGTCAAAAAAAGCTAAACAAGTAGTAAGTAAAACAAGAACTCAAACTTATGAAAATTTTATAAGCGATTAAATATTAAAGATGGAGAGCGTGACATGTATAAAATTGCTCGAGCTAGAGTAAGGAAGACAAGAGATTTAGGTCAAGTAAAATGCATAAAAGGATGAGACAAATACAATTTTGCAAATGATGTGTATATTAAAGAGCGATGAAAAAGATAATTTTACCAACTCTACAATTAAACAAAGGACAATGAATTGATTTGGAAGAGTTAAGTAAATCAGAGCAGTATAAAACATAATGTTTTATCGTAAAATTCAAGTATTAGAGGTAAAAGATGTTCTAAATAAGATGAAAAATGGAAAGGTGGTTGAGTCAGACGATATACCCATCGAAGTATGAAAATGTCTAGAAAATGGAGGAATTTTATGTCTTACATGTTTTTTCAATAAAATACTGAAGTCAAAGAGGATGACAGACCAATGGAGAGAGTATCTTGATATTTTTGTATAAGAATAAATGAGATATACAAAATTGTGTTAATTATAGTGGAATTAAATTGATGAGTCATACTATGAAATTATGAGAACGAGTAATAGAAAGAAAAGTAAGATGAGAGACTAACATCTCGGAGAATCAATTTGGATTCATGCCAGAGTGGTCGACCATGAAAGCTATACATCTCTTGAGGAGACTTATTGACAATTATCGAGAAAGAAAACAAGATTTTCATATGTTGTTTATTGATCTTGAGAAGACTTATGATAGAGTTCCAAGAGAGATCTTATGGAGTCTTAGAAAAGAAAGGTGTAAATGTATTATATATTGACATAATCAAAGATATGTATACAAATTCAGTGACAAGGGTTAGGACATCTGGAGGATTAACACAAGAATTCTCTATCACTGTTGTCTTACATCAAGGTTCGACTTTAAACCCCTATCTCTTTACCTTTATCTTAGATGAGCTCACCAGACATATTCAACAAGCAATACCTTGGTGTTTATTGTTTGCGGATGATACCTTGGTGAGATACATTAGAAAAGAAGGGTTTTAGGTTGAGCAGGGCAAAGACAGAGTATATGGAGCTTAAATTTAGTAGTACAAGAAGGATAGATAACTTCGTTATTAAGTTGGATGATCAAGATATTCCCCGTAATAAGTGTTTTAAATATTTTGGATCGATAGTTCAAAAAGATGGAGGTATTGACAAAGATGTGACGCATAAAATCCAAACGGGTTGGTTGAAATGGAGAGCCGCGTCAGGGATATTATGTGATCGAAAAATACCACTAAAACTTAAGGACAAGTTTTACTGTATTGCAATTGGACCCCCGATGTTCTATAGTTCTGAGTGTTCGGCAAAGAATTGTGTACATGAGCAAAAAATGGGAGTTGCGGAGATGAGACTGCTTAGGTGGATGTGTGGACACACGAGACTGGATAAAATTAGGAATGAATGTATGAGGGATAAGATAGAAGTAGCACAATTGCAGAGAAGATACAAGAAGCTCGACTAAGATGGTTTGGACACGTACAAAGGATGCCATTAGATGCTGCTGTTAGGCGTTGTGAGAGTCTAGTCACTAGGCATGTTAAACGAGGGAGGGGTAGACCAATAAAGACTTGGAATGAAACTGTAATGAAAGACATGATGTACTTAGGCATTAGTGAGTTTATGACTAAAGATAGGGCACAATGGCGACAAAGGATCCATATAGCCGACCTCACTATAGTGGGATAAAGGCTTGAGTGTTGTTGTTGTAGCTCTAATTAAAGCAATAGATTTTTAATGCTTCCAACAATCAGCTACTGTCTGTATCAGTCTTCTAAACAAATGTAAGAAAATAAAAAGGTGGCAACTGCCTCTTTTTTGAAAGAGGTGCTCAAATAAGAACTGAATTATTCAGCATGATGGGAATAAGGAAATCACACAACATTTGAAAACAAAAATTCTGCTGTTAAACCATCCTTGTACCATCATTTTATCTTGGCTTCAACCGTCTTCATTATGACATTTATGCAGAGTGGAAGAAATGACAAACAAAAAATGAAAATCAATAAAGTCATAATTGCACTGTTCAATGTCAGATGGCCCAACGTGATGCAAGGGCTCTTTGAAAGACATGCAAGCATAGCACATACCATTTTAAAAAATACGCAAAAATATGGAAAAATACATTAACTTTTCAACTGTTAGAAAAATATAGACATAAAAAATGGAAGAATTTGATAATACAATCCAAATATAAGAATATCTATATTATCATATATAAAACAAAGGGGCTTGATGTAGCATTGATATGAGAAACTTGAAGCTGAAACCAAAAGCCAATTTTTTGTGACTCCAAATAAACCCCAGCTTCAGAGAGAGGGAGAGAGATAGAGCAGGTACTGTGCATCACAGGTCTAGCAAAATTATTTCATACTTGTTGAGTGGAAGATTAATTTCATTATTTGGCCCTACTCCTGCATATATAAGAGTGGAAAACACATACAAAGACAAGACGGACCAAATACAAAGAATCAAAACATAACAAAAATACAGACTCTCCAACATTCCCCCTCAAATTGGGCGTGTAATGTCGGTCATGCCCAACTTGCCCAATATCTTGTCAAAGGAGCACAGACTCAGTCCCTTAGTAAGCACATCTGCAAGCTGCTGGTTTGATGGGACAAAGGGGGTGCACACCATCTCTTTTACTATGTTCTCCTTAATGAAATGTCTGTCGATCTCCACGTGTTTAGTACGGTCATGTTGGGCAGGGTTGTGGGCAATACTAATAGCGGCTTTACTATAACAATAGATCCTGATTGGACCGCGGTCTTACACACCCAAGTCCCTCATAATTGACTGAATTCATATCCTTTCACATATTCCAAGTGTCATTGCCCGGAACTCTGCCTCAGCACTGCATCTGACAACATGTTTCTTGCTTCTCCAGGTAACCAAATTACCCCCAACAAAGCCGTACAAAGCCTTTTTTAATCTGCAAACTTTCCCTGCTGAACCTTTTGGAAGAACACCAGTAGGCAGGGACATGTAGACTTCCTCCTCAAGATCACCATAAATAAATGCATTCTTCACATCCAACTGGCTGAGACTCCACCCTTTCACACAACACATGAAAGCAGTATTCAGATTGAAATCATTTTAACAACGGGAGCAAATGTCTCCTAATAGTCGATGCCCATTGTTTGAGTGTATTTTCTAAGAACCAATCTATTTTGTACCATTCAACCAGGCCTTGGCAGTTCTGCCTCACAGAGAAGACCCATTTACAACCCACAATGATTTTTTCCTTTGGGCAGGTGGACAAGATCCCAAGTATGATTCTTGTCAAGGACTGTCATTTCCTCCAACATAGCATTCTTCCATTCACTGTGCTCAAGAGTTTCCTACCAGGAACGAGGTAGATATGGAAGACAAGGAGGTGACAAACTCTCTATGTGAAGGAGACAAAGAGTCATAAGTCACAAAATGAGAAAGAGGATGCTGAGTAGAAACAAAATTACCTCTGTCAGTGCTGGAAGATGGATCAAGTGGTGGCCCAGGTAGAGTGGGTAAGACCTGTGTATTTGTGCCCTGACGTCGGCGAGAGTAAACCTGTAATGGAGGAGGCATATAAGGAGGAGGCATCACCGGATCACTAGGGATAAGAGAGCAAGCCTACAATGGAAGAGGCATTGGAAGAGAAGGCAAGAGAACACGAGCAGGGGCAATAGGCAAGGGAACAGAAGAAGGGGAACTCACTTCCCTAATAACTGTCTCCCCCTGAAGAGAGGTCCCATAGTAAGCTTTTGATTCCCGAAAGGTGACATCCATAGTGACAAATGTTGCTTGGTGATGGGATGAAAGCACTTGTAGCCATTTTGAGTGGGTGAGTAACCAATAAAGACACATCGCAGAACACGGGGGTCGAGTTTAGTCTTCGGATGGATGTGCACAAAAAACACACACCCAAAGATACGGGGCGAGAGGGAAGTGGGGTAAACCCAGAGAGTGGCTAGAGGAGTCTGAAATCCAAGAACACGACTAGACAGACGATTGATGAGGTAGGCAGCGGTGAGGACGACATCACTCCAATAATATTTCGGGAGGTTCATTCGAAGGAGACATTTGGCAACCTCAAGTAGATGTTGATTCTTGCGTTCGACAACACCATTTTGAGCTGGAGTGTAGGCACATGAATTCTGATGTATGCTACCAATATCAGTTAGGTATTTCTCAAAACGAGAGTCAATGTACTCACGACCATTGTCGCTACGTAAGATGTTAATGATAGCACCAAACTGAGCAGTGATCATCTTATGAAACCGTTGAAAGAGAGAAAACACGTCAATTTTATGCTTTATCAGATAGACCCAAGTACAACGAGAGTAACGATCAATTAACAAAACAGAACTACGACCATTGTCACTATGTAACAGTCAATTAATACAACTAGAAATGGACGCAGTGGGACTAGGACCCCAAACATCAGTATGAATAAGGGCGAAGGGAACAGAGGAACACAGAGACACAAGAGGAAGAGAACTACGATGATATTTACCAAGTTCACAGACATCATAATGAAAACCAGTAAATTAAGTGGTGGACAAAGTAGGAAGCAAAAACTTCATATTGGAGATGGGGAGATGTCCAAGACGACAGTGCCAGACATCAACATTAAAGAGTCGACCAGCACGATGAGCCTTTGGAGACTGGACGAGACTGGAGCAAGTGGAGGTGGAAGGGTCGAACACATATAACCCAGTGCACAATCTACCAGAGCCAATCATCGTCCCCGTCTTCAGGTCCTGAAAAACACACGAGGCTGGAAAGAAGTTTACGGAGCAGTTCATAGAGTCAGTCAAATGACTAATAGACAAAAAATTACGACGGAATGCAGGAACATGAAGAATGGAGGAAAGAGTGAGAGATGAGCAAAGGATAAATCCCTTGCCAACAATGGAGGAGAGAGATCTATCAGCAATACTTTGTCCCTGCCAGACAAGGGAGAGTAGGACACAAAACCTGTGGCTGACCCAGTCATATGATCAATGGCGTCGGAGTCAATAATCCAATGTGAAGACAAAAGTGTAGAAGCAAAATGAGCACCAGGAGGGCCTTGGTGGGCATAGAAAGAGGATGTTGAAGTGGCAGCACACGCGGAGGACCATGCATCAAGTGACGGAAAGGCAAGATTCCGTTCGTAACGTCTGAATCCAGACAGGGAGAAACAGGGGTGTCCTTAATAACAATATACAAGTGTGCTCCCCAAGACAGAGATGATCGAGGCTGGGTTCGGCCATCACGAGGTGCAAGGCCGCCATGGATAGAAGGAAAGCCATGAATCTGGACGGAAGTAGCACGCAGAGACATAGAAGACCTTGAAGAGAAATTGAGGTGGAGGCACACGGAACCACAAAGGGTATCAAAAAAGAAGATGCGCCCTCATAGAAAGAGGTCAAGGAATCATAAGTTTACCAACAATGGAAGAAACCAAAGAGGGAACGCCAGAGAGGGGAGATCAATAGCCCATTGCACCAGCGCCCCTAGAGGACAGGGAAGACACCCCGCTGGAAGGAGAAGCTCCCCCTGGAGGAGAGAGTAGGAGGCGAAGCTCGCTGGAACGGCCGAAGCTCGTAGGAGGGAGGCCGACGCCCTGGAAGAAGTCTAGGCCGAAGCTCGCTGGAGGAAGGTCGACGCCCGGGAAGAAGCCGACGCGCACTGGGGTTCAGAAGCGGCCACGGAAGACAGAAGCGGCCGCGGAATCAATCACGAAAGCGGTCGCGGGACGGGAATCAGAGGCAGAAGCGGAACTGGAGAGCGGAACTGGCGCAGAAGCGGGCTGTACGGGATCGAAAGCCTTAGGGATCTGATACCATGTTGAGTGGAAGATTAATTTCATTATTTGGTCCTACTCCTGCATATATAGGAGTGGGAAAACACATACAAAGACAAGACGGACCAAATACAAAGAATCGAAACATAACAGAAATACAGACTCTCCAACAATATTTAAACTGACGATCAGTCAAAGAACTATTCAAGCACCAGAGAATTTATTGAGAATGCGCTTACTGAACTTTGGGGAAGAAGTGCGGAGCATCTTCCATTAACATAATTTTCGCAAAATAATAGATATAACCAAAATATTCATGATTATATTTGAATCTTTAATAAAAAATGTAGAGCACCATTCGGTTGGGTAAAGAACAAGGATATACAAATTTATGGGAACAAACATAAGGAAAAAAAACCAGTACAAAAATTAAGATCATTTGAATCTTTTAGGTGATTTTGTGTGCTTAAAGATGAAGCATTTAACGGAATTTCTAGAATCAAATGATTAAGTAAAGTCGCAGGTTTATGAGACCATTTGAAAATCTTGAAATGTTTGATAAAGTTTCTCATATATTGGCTTTGCCGGAAGAGACAGGAGAATCCACAATGTATATCATATGCCACTGTTAAGGAAATTTGTTGCAAATTCAAGAATGAGAATTCCACCATCAGAAGTTAAAATTGGCACAGATTTATCAAATCCAGTAGAATAATACATGACCACTGATCATAAAAGCAAGAACCTGCATAACCAAGGTATCAAGCATGCCAAGGTTTGCAGGAAGAATCGTGTTATGTGGCGTGTTTCGTGCCGTTTATCTTTATTTCTGCTTATTTTATTTTAGCGTATTTGACCCATTGTTATAAGCCTAAATGGGGGGCACTTTTGTGGAACCTATTTATGTGTGTTGTGAACAATTTGAAAGGAAGGAAAAAAATAGAACTCAAGTCTCTCTCTCTCTTATTTCTCCTCTCCTCTCTCTCTAAACCCACGGGAAAACCCGTGAGTATGCCCTAGCCAAATCCCGCAGCCGCCCCTTCCGCGATACTCATCCCGATCGACGCAGCCGCCTCCGCCTCGCAGCCATAGCGCCGCCTCCGCCTCGCAGCCATAGCGCTGCCGCCGATAACTAGGTCTAAGGGAAAGGTCCACATCAACTTGGTATCAGAGCCACCACCGTCCTCTCCGACCTCGCTTCTGCTCGAACGAACCTGCACGCGCGCGCTTTGCCCGCTCTGCCGGCCGATCACACCGACCGTGCCTCCGACACCCGGGAACGCTCTTCCAGCCCCGCTCCTACAGTCCAGCGCCCTTCTTCTGCCGGCCTCCTTCCAACACCACAGACCAACTGTTCGGCCCTATCTCCAATGGCAGATGCTCCTCCCTCCCTCGCCGACCTCATGGCTCTTTTCCACTCTATGTTCGCGACTCAGAACGCCAAGATGGACGCCCTCAACGCCCATTTGGATGCCCTACAGGGCATGCCGTCCCCTCCACCGCCGACTACGACCGACAACCCTTCGGCAAGCAGAGTGGACTCCACCGCTCCTCCGGACGCGGACTATCCCAGTACGCACGTACTATTCGGATGGACATTCCCATCTACGGGGGCCGCGACGACCCTCTTCCGTGGCTTACGCTGTAACGGACCAAAACATAAAGTGAACCAAACCGGATACTAAACTGTATCTCAATTGTTATTTCAAATAATCGTTAAAATCCCCGATGATGATAATAATACATTCAGTGGGATAACATGAGTTTAAATTGAATTTCAAGTTGTTTTTATATTTGGACAAACAAGCTTATGTGTGTGTTTTTAGGAATAAATATTGTGTGGTTTGAGTCATATTAGAAAGTGATTACTAGAGGAGTAGGCCAACTTCACTAGATTTTCCCCAGTCTGAGAGGGATACCTCCCATGAAGTCTTGGATCCAGGCCGATGATTCTTTTCCTCACTCCCAACAACCATGGTTTGTTCTCTTAATGCTGGATCTGGCTCACGATACAAGGTGAGGTTCTGCCTTCTCTACCACACTCCATATCCTAAGTAAAAGAAAATGAATTTCAGTTTTTTCATGTCCCTTTATTGATTTCATTTAGGGTTTGCATTTAAATTCAGGAATATGAAAATTTTGGGCATAGAATGAAGAATGAGAGTAGTGAAAACACCAATGTGGAACCACGCTTTGTGATGGATGTTGCAACGCCGCTATGCCTACAAACATAGAAATATCAACGTAAGAAATTTGTTTCCTTTTTGGCTAGACATATCACTTAGGCTCCGTTTGGGGGGACTTATTTTCACCGATCAAGCGGTTACGACCGCATGAATCAGACCGTAATTAAGGCGCGGTTCATGCGGTCGTAACTGCTTGACCGGTAAAAATAAGTCCCCCCAAACGGAGCCTTAGTGTAAATTTATTATAAATCATGTCAGAATTTATGGTATATTAGGTTGGGATTTTCCACTTCAAGAAGGATGGATGACTTCGTTTTTAAATTGGGTGATCAGGATATTTCCCGTAGTGAGTATTTTAAATATCTTGGATCGATAGTTCAAAAAGACGGAGGTATTGATAAAGATGTGACACAGAATCCAAGCGGGTTGGTTGAAGTGGAGAGGCGAGTCAGGGATCTTATGTGATCGTAAGTAAAATACCACTAAAACTTAAGGGCAAGTTTTACTGTACTGCAATTAGACCCGCGATGCTCCATGGTTCTGAGTGTTGGGCCGTGAATTGTGTACAAGAGCAAAAAATGGGAGTTGCGGAAATGAGAATGCTTAAGTGGATGTGTGGCACGAGACTGGATAAAATTAGGAATGAATATATCTGGGATAGGACAGTAGTAGCACTAATTGCAGAGAAGGTGCGAGAAGCTCGACTAAAATGGTTTGGACACGTACAAAGGAGACCATTAGAGGCACCTGTTAGGCATAGTGAGAGTCTAGTCACTATGCAAGTTAAACGAGGGAGGGATAGACCAATCAAGACTTGGAATGAAACTATAAGGAAAGACATGATGTACTTATACATTAGTGAGATTATGACAAAAGATATGGCACAATGGCGACAAAGGATCCATATAGCCGACCCCACTATAGTGAGATAAAGGCTTGAGTGTTGTTGTTGTCAGAATTTATGGTAAATATTAATGCTCTTAGTCATTGTATTTCATGATAATAGATAAATAATCTATTACAAAACACCTATGAAAATGAAATATCAGTAGCACATGGATTCATATTAAGACAATTAATTTATTACAGGACACGTAAAATTGAATCATTAGTAGCGTGCAAATTCATTTTAGATGTCAAATAAATTAGCATAATTCAACATACAGATTAGTGCACAACAATTCCAACAACACACTATTTTTTTACAGAACACGCGTGAAGTAGAATAATTAGTAGAACCTGAATTCATATTCAGACAAAAAATTTACTATAGAGCACACATGAAATAGAATCATCAATAGCACCTGAACTCATATTCAGATAAATAATTTATTGCAAAACACATGTGAATTTGAATAATTCATGTTAGATGTAATAAAATTAGCATAATTCGACATACAAATCAGTGCACGACATACCAACAATAAATTAATTTATTACAGAGTACACATGAAATTAATTTATTGAGAAGAAAAGAAGATATGAGACCTCTCAATTCCAAATGCAAGTCGAAGTCCTAAAATTTGTATAGGTTAACGATTTTGAAATAAAAAAGAAAATGCAGTTTAAGATTACGTAATAGAACAAACATTTAAGTTTTGAATACTTTAGTGGAAAAACATGCATAGAACATAGTTTACATTTATTAATATAAAATATTATTTTAAAAGCATGCTCATATAATATGATTCAAAATATTTTTAATGTCCCCGGGGGAAAAATCTTTCTTGCTAGCCAATGGGCTGATCTGTTTTTGGAATTTTTTTACAGGGATTCCGGGTCAGATTGTTCGCTCATACTTCCTAGTTGGCTCTGTATTTCAGCTGTAAGGTATTTCATTATTTTATTTTCAGACCCTTACTAACGTTGTAACTTTAGACATTCCTATTATGATAATAATATTATATATTGTTGCTGATTTTACTTCATATCATAAGTTTCGCCTAAACTTATGAATTGATGTCAAACTAGGTAGGAGTTCTACAACAAGTATCACTTGGCTAAGAAATCGCAGAGGAGGGTCACTAGCTTTGGATAGAAGAAGAGAAAAAGAAGAGAAGATAGGAAAGGAAGAAAGGTTGTTGCTTGGTTTTGACAGATATCTTACAGTTGACTTTGACTTGATTGGTCAAAACTTGTGGATCAATGTTGATTAGAAATACTTGTCAGCGAGCCTAGGATAGTGCCCTTATTGTAGTTTGAAGATACTTCGAATTTGAAGGTAAATCCTTTTAAAGAGGAGTTTGATGCATCTCAGAAGACGTTACTTCTTCCCCCTTGTTGTTCCGAGGCTCTCCCTTGCCTTCTCCATTGAAAAGAAACTTCCAAACGATCTTTAAAAGCTTCTCCAACTGTTTGGTTTCCGATCTTCACTTCCTAATGAAAGACTGGAGGTTGTTTGTCAGCCGGCTAGGACATTTAGTCTTTGTTTTGGTTTGATATAATGTTGTAGTGGGTAGGCTCAACTAGATTTTAAGTTTATTTTTCTTAGTTATATACTCAACCGAGCCCTGGCGGTTGAAAAACGTCATGGATTCTGATACCATTGACGCTCCTTCGCTCCCATTGAGTGTAGGCATAATGAAGACTATATGTTTCATTGTTTCTTATTGCTTGATCCTTTGAGCATGTAGAGAATAAAAAACACTTATTTAAGGATTGGAGGTCGTAGCCATATCAGTCAGTGAAAAATCTAATATCTTCTTGTACCTCCATTCACTACATAATTTGCTAATTTTGGACTGCTCCATACAGTACTGAGTTTATATGTGGAATTATGATGCTACATGAAGCAATTTTTCATTGTTGGAATAGTTATGCTATTGTGAAGAAGTTTGCTTGACTTGCTGATGCTGTGGACTGCCTTGCACTCTCTATTTGTGAATCTGATTTTGGGATTTCTTTTCATAGATGCTGGAACGAATTGGCAGAATGGCTGCCAGAAAATGCAAGAAAAAGAGGAAATTAAGTTTGTCAGCCTCCGAATGCTTGACATGTTGGCCTCATTGAGGACTCCTGCAACTGAACGACCACCAATTTCCCTCATATTCCATCAGCAGTGCTTTCGCCATGGCAGATTTCCAACAAAATGGCATTTTCTAGATATTATCAAAACTCCAGGAACAATCAAATAAAAACGGGATGCATGAAGAAGCTCAGATAGCAGAGGAGAAAGGAAACATATTCAAGAATGCATCATTCCAAGTTCAAAATATATGAAAAGTAGAAGACGAATATTTGTATCAGGCCCACAAAACAAATCTTGATCTAAAATTTTTATAAAGACTTGATCTCTAGAAAATCCCCACACAACCCAATGAAAGGATGAATATGTAAAACTGAGACCTTATATTGAAATTTATAAAGATGCAATGTCTTGTCAAACGGAGTCACCTTTACACGAATTATATAAAACAAGGATGATGCTAACATTCAAATGCAGAAGAGAAAAACTTAAGATTTGGATTCAGATGGTCATGATGACAAACTTACTATGAAGATTATTTACAAGAACTGATGTAATCCGCTCCACACAAAATGCAACACATCCAATTTGCTGGTTTAAAGCTTGCCCCACGCCACTTGGATATCCAGAAATGCACTGACTTGACAATTGACATAGTGCAGATAAAAGTGACTTCACTGCTGAGACATTCATCAGTGCCGAACTTTCGAACAACTTCAAAATAAAATACCATTTTGGTAGAAATTAAATAATTAGATATGAGGCTTAATAAAAAGAACAGACACTCTAAGTGAGAGAAAAATGATACAATGAGGGAAAATTTAGGCAAACCTGAGAGTTTAAGGAAGAGAGTATGTTGAAGTCACTATAGTGACCGGACGTATCTCTTGTCAGCCTTGAAACAGATGCTGAAACTTCCTACACGCACGCATAAAATTTCTAGAACATAGAATTAATCATTGAAATTTAGAGCTTTGAAATAAGGCAGAATATGAATAGTGACGCCCAATTGCATTCCTAGCGCAGTAGCTTAAGAAATGGAGATCAAATCGAAGTATTATCAGAATTTGATAATTATATTAGTTTGTGAGCTCGCTAAGGTATTGATTGCAAGTTTGTAGAGTACATATCCGACATGTCGTACGACATGTCATTTTTGAGGGGGAATCGACACGTTTTTGCCACACTTGACAATTGTGGCGTTTTCCAGTATTGTGGCCGGCATGTCGGACATGTCAGCCCAATATTGCGGTTAATGGCAGCCAAATATTGCGGGTTTTTTTAATTAGTTCAAAAAAACTATAAATTTTCTTTGTATAAAATGAATTCATCAGAAAGTTCTAACAGGAAGCAGTCTTTTGCAAAAAAAGAAGGGTAAGGTTTGCCTACAAATCACCCATGTGGTGGGACCCTTCCCTAGACCCCCACTAGGCGGGGATGCTTTGTGTACCGGGCTGCCCTTTTTATGCATAATTTGATAGATGGGCAGACCAAGAGAAAAGTAAGGAAGAACACTCAAGATGAGTAAAGATTACAAACACTAATGATCAATCGGAAGAGAATTCTTGCCCAGTCAAAGCCGAAAACACCCTAGAGAGACAAGCTTCTCTCACTCATCTCTAAGCCAAAGACTAAATCCCCTAGCATAGTTTGAAAGAAAAAATGTTGAAAAATGATGAGATTCAATGAATTATATACTTTTATTCAAGATTCTTGAAGAGACATTTTTATGACACATAAATTGTCTTAATTTAATTTATGATATGTGTGAAATGATAAAAAATGAAGATGGCTCATATTAATTTTTATTTATAAATAAAAAATAAAAAATTTCAAACATGTACGTCGTATCCTAGATTTTTTGAAAATTACATTTCTCATATTCAAAGACATGTATACAAATTCACTGACAAGGGTGAGGACATATGGAGGATTAACACAAGAATTCATCGCTGTTAGCTTACATCACGGGTCAGCTTTAAGCTCGTATCTCTTTACCCTTGTCTTAGATGAGCTTGCTTGACATATCACAAATGAGATTGTTTTGGTTGATGGGATGCGCGGGGGTGTAATCGCGAAACTTGAATCTTGGCTAGACACTTAAGAAAAGAAGGTCTTTAGGCTGAGAAGGACAAAGACGAAGTAGATGAAGGTTAAATTTAGTAGTGCAGAAGAACGGATGACTTTGTCATTAAGTTGAGTGACCATGATATTTTTCGCAGTGAGTGCTTTAAATATCTGGGATCGACAGTTCAAAAAGATGGAGGTGTAGATAAAGAAGTGATACATATAATTCAAGCAGGTTGGCTGAAGTGGAGAGTTGCGTCTTGGATCTTATGTGATCTTAAGGTACCATTAAAACTTTAAAGCAAGTTTTACCGTACTGCAATTAGACAAGCGATGCTTTATGTTTCTGAGTGTTGGGCAGTAAATTGTGTACATGGTCAAAAAATGGGAGTTCGGAGATGAGAATGCATAGATGGATGTCTGGACACACAAGGCTGGATAAAATTAAGAATAAATATATCGGGGATAAGGCAAGAGTGGCCCCAATTGCAGAAAAGATGCAAGAGCTTGCTTAAAAAGGTTTGAACACGAACAAAGGAGACCATTAGCGACACATGTTACGCGTTGTGAGAGTTTAGCCACTAAGCATGTTAACCGGGGGAGGGGTAGACCAAAAAAGACTTGGAATGAAACTATAATGAAAGATATGATGTACTTAGGCATTAGTGATGACTAAAGAAAGGGCGCAATGACGACAAAGGATCCATATAGCCGACTCCACTATGGTGAGATAGAGGTTTGATTGTTGTTGTAGTTTCTCGTATAGTATTGAATCTCGTCTCTCATCTCCGTCCCCATGCAACATAATTTCCATTCGCCCTTAGAACCGCAAGTTTCACCACATTGTAGTATGCCTTGGCGGAAACCTCAGTGCTAGTGATGCCATATTTCTCGGTCCCATTTTCCATCGAATGCAACACATTTGTGAAAGGGATAGGCGAGGTCCTTATGGTGAGCTCACGTTCGGTTACTTTAGCCGCTCACAACGACCCTATCTATTGGGTAGTCACTTCATTGTCAGAGCATATAATTAGAATTTAGGAGGTACCAGCTGAGCCAGAAGATCACTACTCATGACCAACAACTATGGGTGACAGTTGTTCAATGTAAAGCAGGGAAGATTAACAGATCATCTCATTCTTTACTGCACCATTCTATGTCGCAGTCAAAATAGGAAGAGGCGGTTGTCATTCAGTAAGAGGTCCATATTTTCGTAGTCTTATAGTGGCCGGTGTTGCGCACCATACTGGAAAAGGTAAGATCCTAGGCTCATTAGGTAATAATGATAAATTACTAGGGATTATGGCAAGGTCACTCGATCAGTAACTTCCCTTCTCAAGAAAAGCACATACATGATTTCCCATTGGCTCTCGGAGGTCGCGACAACTTTCATCCAATTGTAGCATGCCTTGGTGGAAGCCTTGGAGTTAGCAATGCCAAATTTCACACAGACATGTCACCAACAGTAACACATTTGTGGTATGGATAGACGTGGTCCTTATGTAGAGGCTATGCCCAATTACTTAGTACAAACACTCCCATTGACCCTATCTATTGGAAGGTTACTTAATAGTTAAAACATATCACTATATTTAGGTACCAGCTAAGCTGGAAGATTTACACTCCTGCCCAACAAGTTTGGGTGGCAGTAGCCAGGTTATGATTTTACGGTAGAGTGCAAAGCAGGGAAGACTAATAGAGTGGCCAATTCCTTATTACGTCAATCAGAGTCAACACCCTTGTGGTTGTGTCGTGGCCAAAATATGGGAAGAGGTGGTCTTCATTCAGCAAGAGGGCGAGGCATACTTGAACCCATTATGTAAGGCTTGTGCAGTGATCAAACCGCATATTCTTCATTAAAAAGAGAACAAACCTTTTTCCTGTAGCGAAACCTTACCCATTGGTTGGTCCTACAAGTTTTATTAATGTAACAAAATAAACAAGCCTTTTGGTTCATTCCAAACACGATTTTAGTACACTATTCATCATTCATATCATATAAAGAATATGCTAGCTTTCTTCATTCTTTTATTGAATTGTTATTCACTTAATTTCTTCTCTATTATAACAGATTTTTTACTATCACTTTATATTTCTAAGATAGAAAATATGAAAAAAAAAATAAGGTTTTACTTTAGAAGATTTATTTATATATAAGAAGAATATAAAATAAAATTCTTTAAGTATAAGAGAATCTTGTTTGTGTAAGAGCATGCCATGTTTACACATGGAAATAGAATCAAAAGGAAAAAAAAGAACAACTGTTTGATTTGATCAAATGAAATTATTTTCTTATTATGGAAGAATTAAGCCTATTTCAAATTGATAGGAGTATTTTAATGTTTCTGCTTCACAAATATGATATTTTTTGGGCATTCCAGTATCAATCGTTATTCCTATCCTGGCATTTGTCATTAATGGAGTTTTAGCCGCGAATAGGGAAGGGCCAACCAATGGCCCAATTGAACCTCTCGCCTACATTCTCCCGCATATAAAGACTCCTCGAAAAATTCCACACTATGTCCACCTCCAACTTGCCAATTTAGTCTGCTGGCATGCATACTCCACCGCTTGAGTAAGTTTGTGGTGATTATTGTCTATCAGTGCTCTAAATAAGATGCCACTACACCTGTGGCTGGATTGCTTCAATCTGTTCTGGTGCCAAAGCTAAAGTGGGCGATATTGCGATGAATTTCATAAAGTGCTTTCTCTTGGTGGTGGTGGACCGGTTATCAGAATACAAGCACTTTTTTCCCCTCTGCTACGCGTTTATAACCTCATTCGTAGTCGAGGCTCCCATTAATGTGGACTTTCATCGCCACGGGTTCTCTCGGTCTATTATTTGTGATCGAGAGTAATTCTTCATGAGTAAATTTTGACAAGAGTTGTTCAATTTCCAAAGGATACATCTATGTAGGGGCACAACTTACCACCCTGAGGTGGATGAGCAATCAAAGATCCTAAATCAATGTTTAGAGACAATGTTTTAAATATCAAATTGTGTTTTTAAATGTCGGATCTCGGAAGTCAGAGACATGTCGGGGATATTTTAAAATATCGGATTTCCAGTTCTTATAAATAAATATTTATTTTTACATATACCAACAATAAATATATATTATAAAAAAATATAACAAAAATATAAAAAATGAGCCATTTATATTAAGAAATAAAATTGAATAGCATTTAAGATAAAATATTATTAACACATACAAAATAATACATTGTAAAATATATTTAATATTATAAAAAAAATATTCTTTTGATAACAATAGGTTTATTGAAAATAAAAAAGATTTAAAAGCTAAAAATCTTTGATTGATTATACGTCTTTTCAAACTTGTGAATTTATATTTAAACATGCAAACGATCAACTAATAAATGTATTAAATGTTTTTATATTTTTGTAATATGAAATTAAAAAATTGTGAAACAATTATACAAATTAGTTGTAAGAATAAAACATTAAACAATTGAAATAATAAGGCTAATCGATTTAAACATATATAATATTATATATAGACGATTTAAACATTTATTGTTAATCTGCTAATATAATATAAAATAAAATAGCGGACAATATATTTAAAAGTCATGTCGGCCGATATAGCGGAAAAATTCAGACATGTCAGCCTGTATTTTACAAAAGGACATAATATATTCTTATAGAAAAACATATCATTTTGTCCTTAAAAATGACATGTCAGACATGTTGGAGGACATTTAAAACAATGTTTAGAGATATCTCTGTTGTTTCATCCTCGATCGACCTCACAGTTGGTCCAAATGACTCAATTGGGCCAAATATTCATACACCACTTTTAGCACTATGTTGCAGGGAAACCCCATTCCAAGTGTTCTACGTTCATCGAGCCAACCACCACCTCACTGTGCTACGATACCTGCCAAAATAATGTATGGTCGAGGCTCTTACCACCCAACTCAAAGGCCATTATAAAATCTTGAGTCGGCACAAGTTACATCATCACTGCCCCCAACAGAAGATGATCAACCAAGCCAATGAAACAGTGGAGGGATGCTCGCTTGCAGCTAGATAAATCCATATTTGTGAAGCTCTGGCTCCACCGCAAAAGCTAGATGACCTTATGTGCACACCTGAAATTATTTGGCCACTTCTATGGGTCCTTTATAATTGAGGCACGTGTTGGGGAGGTGGTCCCGGAAACAGAAAGGATGAGGGATTTGCCTTAGTGTTGTGGGTAGAGCTAGTCTTGTATGTACTCCTACGAGGATTGTTACCACTATCATAGGGATATTGTCCCAATTCCCCAAGATGAGTTGCTTCGATCCATGGGAAGTATTCCTGATTTTGGTAAGGATTGTTGTTAGATTTCACTGGTGATGTTTTGCTATAACAGGAAGTGTCATTTTCAAAGGTACTGTAACAAAACTCTAGCTAATTGGCATAGAATAAGAACTGATTAGCAATTACCTTAAAATATTTAAAATCTATGACAAACTAGAGATCTCAGAACATGTCATGATACTGTGATGCAAACTAGTTTACGTGATTTTTACTATATTTACTTTATATTCTGTTACGGATCCGATCAGTGATCGTATCATATACCTTGAAAAAGTTTATGTAGTATTAAATTTCTATTTTCTAGGAAGATGGGAAATTGAAATAGAAGTAGTGATTTCATTCATCCTCATAAGGGCTTAATATAGAAATTACGTGGATACTTACAAACTGAACTGGCAATATGGGACAAATACTCACTCACACACAAATATTAATATAATAATAAACTCCTAGAATCAACCACTCCCCCTCAAGCTAAAGGGGGACCCTTCAGTTTGGACATATCAAATAATAGCAATGGAGGTAGGCGACGCAGGACAAAACAACAGACGATCTACCGGGGAAAAATAAAAACCTGGAATCAAGCTATGCTCATAGCCACACACGACGCTGACCCGCAGACAATGCAGGATCCACAAACGACGTGGACTTGCTGAAAACCAGTCAACCAATATCACCTACACACAACATGCAAAAGAGAACGAAAGCTGTGGAATTAATCATCAACCGGGAAACCGGGGATAATTCGGCATGGATAATCAGCACAAAGGGCGGTCCCTCACGACACGGTCCCTCACGACACGGTCCCTCACGACACGGCCCCACGCGACACAACCCACTGATATTAAAACACTAACATCAATCGCATCCCACACACAACGAATCAAAAGAAATATGGGGAGACACAAACAACATAAGCCAAGAGGCAGTGTGGAACAAAAGTGAAAAGCCGGGAAAGATTATCTGAGGCGCCTTCGGTTCAAACACTCCACCTCACGTGAAACACACGTGCATATAGGCATAACAAGACGATACGAACAAAAACAAATAACAGATCATTTAAAAACAACATAAAACGACCAAAAAACACTATGAAATTTCATTATCAGCGAAATCAACACGCCAGAAGGAGTAGCAACAACCGGAGTTGGTCGAAGCACGAGGGGCAGCAGCAGGAATGGCCATAAATAATGAAGGCAGTGGATGGAATCGTCATAATGCCGGCAGGAACAACCAAGGATTCGTCATGATTGGAAGAGAAGACATCCTCGGAAAAGTAGCAACCATCCTGGGCAAGGTAGCAGCCATCATCACCAACAAAGCCGACCAGATCTGGAGAACCGAGGGAGGGACATCTACGGGATCGTCGGAGGATAGCATCAACGTCGTGGAGGAGCAGACGGAACAAAAGTTCCATGGACAACAACAGAGAGACCCACGGAAGAAGCACCAGGCAACGCTTCAATGGAAGAAGCCGACCAGACGAGATTGACAGAGCAGCAGGCAGACGCGTCGACGATAGGGAAGAGAACCTCTGACGGGATCGACAGAGCAGCGGGCAGACACGTCGACGATAGGACAGAGAACCTCCGACGGGATCGACGGAGCAGCAGGCAGACGCGTCGAGGGAAGAAACGACCACTCTCATCGATGGAATTAAACTGCGATTCCCTCGACGGGAGCGGAGCGGCTTGTCATGAGCCCTAGAAGTGCAGTCGGCCGGCTTCGAAAAACAGAGAAGCGGGAGTGGCAGCCAAGGGAAAATTTTAGAGTTTCAGATCTTTGATTCTGCTACCATGTTGAAAGAGGGGAAATAGAAATAGAAATAGTGATTTCATTCATCCTCATATGAGCTTAATATAAGAATTACATGGACACTTACAGACTGAACTGGCAATGTGGGACTAATACCCACTCACACACAAATATTAATATAATAATAAACTCCAACACTCCAACATAATTTAATCCTAACTACGGACTTCACTCACAAAGATTGCTTCATTACTTGGGTCAAGCTTTAGCATAAACGAGTTCGCACTAACTCATTTTTAGCCCGACAACCCTGTGCAACACCCTAGTTTACAATGGGTGCGCTACAGGTCTATTGACTAGTGACTGCAACCCATTGTTATGGATCGTTTCGGATCATTAGCAATTTATAATATTATATGTATTGAGTTTGTATTAGGAGTCGGGTTTTATTATATTAGCGTATTTAAAATTTTATGCATCTTCATGTATCTACGAGTGTCACCCGGGGGTTCAATAAATAGACCATTAGAGTCTTGTATGAGGTTATCAATGAAATGAAGTTCTAGTTCTTGTCCCTTGTTGTGAGATTTTGGTGTCTCTCTCCTCCAACGAGCAACTCTGCCATGACAATCGTGGTTCCGGTTCCACAGTATCCTCCTCCACTGCCATCTTCTCCGTATTCGGCCACTACTACGGCGAGTTACCGCTATTACGGAAGTAGGCCCGCACCAACTTAGTATCAGAGCATCGGTCCTCTTCCGTTGACGCTCTTTCGACGATTCAGCGCGCTTCTTCCTAAACCAACCGTTGTGCCACCTCTGTCGAAATCGCTGACAGAACCAACCACACCGCCTCCCAACCACACCGCCTCCCTGCTTCCCTCCAGACCAACATCCAAAAGAAGAGTCCCCGTCGACTTCATTGACATCCAAAGAAAACTCCATCCATCAACTTCAGACTTGACACCATAGAAGTCCATACAATCCCTTGCTCTTCTCGTCGTACCGTCGCCCCCTACCTTTCTACCTAGACGCACGCAGGGACGTCGTCCACCTGAAAAACCGGCATCTGCGTCCAAGTTGACGATGCCTCTCTGCCTGGCTCGACGACATTTGTTGCTCTTCCATCGTCCATCACGCTGCCCCCTTCCATCGAGCCGACAACCATCACGCGGGATCCCCTCGAGCCCCTCTCAGCAGCTTTTTTCTATATGTGAAACCCCCCACACCGCACAGCAGCTCCGCTTTTCAGTTTTCAACCCTCGAGCCCCGCAAATCCTCTTCCATTCCTAATTTATTAATCCATTAGCTATTAATTTTGCATCGAGACGCCCTCCCCCTCCACACATCCAGCCACTTTATGACTTTATTTTATTTTTACTCCACACGCCATCCAATCAACTTTTTATTTTTATTACAACCTGATGCCAGAACACTTCATGCCCCTCTTTTTGTTTGATCCCTACGCATGTCGTCACTCAACAACTTTATTTATATTTTAAACCCCTCACCCCACGCCTCTTCTCACATCATTTCATTTTTTATTTAGTTGTTTTAATAAATTACTTTCAATGGACACAAAATTAAGTTCCCTCCAATACATGCTACGAGATTTCATGGACTCCATGGACACATGCCTTCAGAATGCCGACGCACTCCACCAAATTACGAATCTGACAGCCGCTTTTCTACCGCAGTTCGTGTTGCTACCACTTTCAACTTCGTTATCGCTGCCTCTCCTCTTGTAGTCGCCATCTTCGTCGGCCACTGCCACACTACCGCTCTTCGCGACAATTGTTCCTTCGATCCAGTCGATTCCTCTTCTGCCAGTAATTGCTCTGCCAACCCCGACTCCAGTTACCCTGGCCGAAGCGTCATCTCATCTGTCGGTTTTTGATCCGCCAACACCTTCGCCAGCTGACGACGTGCCACAACTTCCCTTACCGGCTCTGCCGACCTTTGCTCTGCCGGTTCCCCTAACCATCTCGTCGCCTCCTCTGTCGGCACTTGCACAGCTGATACCTATTCCCCTGAATCCGATGGATTCATTCCTGCGGGCGAACGTTGTCCCTCTGGCATCCATGTTGCTACTGCTCACCGACGCCCCAACAACTTCAGACACATTCTGACCGCTATTCGTTGTTCCGACGGCACCGCCGCTCCTCGCCAAAGCTACCGACGACACGACACACTTCTAGACGCTATTCTGGAGAGAGATCAAGATATCAGTTGATGAAGTTATCCACGTGCAGTTCAAGCTTGAGGGCAAGCTCTATTTAGAGGGCGGATGCGATGTTACAGATCGATTTCGGATCCTTCGTCATTCATCATATTATATGTACTGAGTTGTATTAGGAGCCGAGTCTTATTATATTTGTGTATTTTAATATTTTATGCATCTTCATGTATTTACGGGTGTGCTGCACAGGGGTTCTATAAATAGACCCTTAGAGTCTTGTATGAGGTTATCAATGATCTGAAGTCCTAGTTCTTATCCCTTGTTGTGAGATTTTGGTGGCTCTCTCCTCCAACGAGCAACCCTGCCTAGGCAGCCGCAGTTCCGGCTCCACAGTATCCTCCACCACCGTCATCTTCTCCTCCTCCGGCCATTACTTCGGCGAGTTACCGTTGTTACGGAAGTAGGTCCGTAACACCAATCTCCACAGATCTTATTGGTCACAACCGCTAATTCCAAGGCAGGTTTTTGAGGATGGGGTTTGAATCCCACACCTCCTAGATAAAGGAGCTCTAAACTGGTCCCCATCGCCATCTGAGCTTCAACAACCCGCCATTGGAATTATCGGTTGCGACCAATCAGATCTGTGGAGATGGGTTGGAGTCACTGGTCTGCCGACCTCCAGCGCACCCACAGTAGACCGGGTGTTACACACTGAAAGATTGTGATCGAGTAAGATGGTGGAATTGAGCAGGAGTTAGATGTATCTCCTTTTGATATAATTCATTTTGCAATGTTGAAACTCCTTAAAATATAACCTAAATCAAACCGGGTCAAATTTTACTATTCCAAACAATATTACAGCATGACAATTCTATTCAGACATTCATTTTCAAGTTATTTAACATTATTAATTCAGCCTACAAAATAACATTCTGTTGTAATTTTCCTTCTTTAATAAAAGAAATATTTATGTACAAATAAGTAGTTGGTGCGATAATCCATACATTACGCCAGGGTTCATGGTATTGTTAAGCTGCTAATCTGTGGTGTTTAGTAGAGTTGTGAGCTGCGAGACTGGCAGTGACACGGAGGATCACAAATTTTTAACTGACTAATAGCAAGAAGAATGAAATGAATATTAAATATACCTGTGTAGAAGCATGTGGAGAGTGAATGGCGCGATCAAGAGCAGCCAATGTCTCTAACACCTAAAATTTGCAAATATAAGAGGCTGTGTATTCTGTTGAAACCAGTAAAAAACAATTGCATGAGGCATACCAAAATCCAGGATTCACCGAGGACATTGTGCAACCGATGTGCAACGTTGAAAAGAGTCCTTAATGCCTGAATGATAATAAAATGCTCAATATGGGGTTTATAGAGTTCTTAGATTTAAGTTGATCAACACAATCCAATACAAAAACTTTGGATTGCTTAGATGATAGAGAAGGGCAAAGAAATTGGGAAAAAAATAAGTCTTAACTATTGTTTGTAAATTTATTAGTACATCATTAAGAACATATTTCAAATTTATTTTCAACATATTCCCTTGATACCAAAAGAGCATTAGGAATATGAAATCAAAATATACCTGCACATTTTTTAGTGTTAGGACAACATTATCTCGCTGATCAGCTGAAGGCTCTGACTTCTTCGATCCAGGAGAGAGTAAAACGCTGAAGAAAGTTTAAAGTAATAAAACGTCTCCATTTTTTGTAGGTCTATAAATTCCATATTGGAATAACACTATAAAAGTTGTTAACCAAGACACAAGCAAGACAATATTCAACGGGTAATTCAGAAAGAAAATGTGAAAAAATTATTTTTTGAAGAATAATAATTCGAAACCAGATGCTAGCATGGAAAGCATCAGAAAGAAACAGTTCAGTGTGTCCTTCAGAAAGCTTAATGATGGCGATCGACGACCCGCGCACGTTTATTCCCGCAGGAGGCGGTGATCGGCACCCATGTGGGAGATCCGAGTCCGCGGATGCGCCCGGATGATCGTTCTGAGTAGGATTCATATATTATATTATATTTTTCTATGTATGTTGGCCACGATTGGCCCGAACATTATTAGTCGTCTGATCGGGTGCCCTAATTTTAGTTTTCATTTTTCCCTCTATTTATACTCATGTTGGGCGGCTGAGTGAGGGATCGGTAGTTGCCTCTGCGTGCAACCAGTGCTCTTCGCTCTCGGTGGACTCCGAGAGAAATCTTCCTGTGCGCTATGTTCCGTAGCTCCGTGGGTTCTTCCCCATCCCCCTGCTACCTCCCCTCCCCTCTCCAGTTCCGTCCAGCCAACCGCTCCTCCCCAGCCTCCCCGTTTCCAAGCATGTGTCCTTGTTCCGCCCGCATACCCGACGCCCGCCGCAGGCCTTCGTTCCTCCTCCCATCATGTAAGCCCCCCGCTTTCTTCCTTCCCCTCCCCCGCCAGGCCCGGTACCAGCTACCCACTTCGGCCCTCCTCCCCTTTCCAAGCCAACAACCCTCCCCACAGTCCCCCACCCCAACTCTGATTCGCCCATCCAAGCCCCGATCCACCAGCTTTCCTACCCGCAGCCCTCCCCTACTTATTATAGCCATTGATTCATCCCACCCAACCCCCGCAGCCCCGTCCGAGGAGCCGCACGACCTCCCAAGGAAGCTACCACCGTCGACCCTCCATCCCTAATCAAGTCGCCACCGCACGAGTGAATCTAGGTATGGTTGTTGAGTTTCTTTTCATTGAATGCTTTGGTTAAAACTCTTGCATTGGGTGTTGATTCTATAAGTATTTGTACTCATTTTCGTGGTGTAACTTGTGGAGCACATTCGACGCACTTGAACGAAATTGCACCTCATCTTGTTGGTTAATCATAATTGTTCTTATATATCAATGCATGTTTCCAATTGTGCAAAATTGTTGTTTAGAGTTTGGCTGAATTTTATTACTCGTTGATGATCTTAATGTGGACCGTTATCTCATGATCGCACGGGCACGACATTTGGATTGCATTTTCATTTGTTGAGCTAGGGCATTTTTCATTTTTTTTCATTTAATATAGGTTTTGTCCGGCCTCCACGGCATCACTTGTTTTGTAGAAGGGGAGAAACTTCAATCAGGTGCAATAAAACATTAAGATCCTTTTAAAGTTGAGCATAGTATTTCCGTGCAGAATACTTGGGATACAATTCTATCTAAGACACATGTAATTTCTGCCTCCTTCAAAATCCCCATTCCCCTCCAGTTTCCAGACCCCACCTCTTCCACCGAGTACAACCCAACTATAGCTCCGCTCCTTTCACTGTTTCCAAAACCCCCTCCTTGCCTCCATCGAATCATCCACTGCAGCCCATCTAAAACCTTCTCCTTCACTGAAACCCCCTCCCCGCACTGTTTTCCCCCACAAAATCCCCCCATTGACACCCTTCAATCCCCCCACAGCCCTCCTAACTCCTGTACCCCAAAATTCTGAAATCTTCCAACAGCAACCTTCTCATGCCCTCCCACAAACAACAGCCAATATTCCCCACCTACACTACTCCGATTCCAGCCACTGTGCATCACCCTACAACATTGATTCCTCCTCCGAACAGCCACCAACCGACCGCGAGTCATCGGATCTCCACCCTATGGCCTCCCCTTCGTGAAAATTACCTTTGTTGTGTGGATTTTTTGTTTTCTACATTTATATATGAGGTTGTGGACTCTTGATCTTTGGATCTCTTGCATTTGTGGAACTATGTTTGAATTAACCCGTGATTTGCAAGAACTATTCGTCGCACACTCTTGCTTTATCCCTCCATGCAAAAGGAAAGCAAAAGTCTACTTGCACAAAGAAATTATTTTGCACTGCATTAGAATATATGTGTGTGATTTAGTTATTTCTTAAGATGTTGTAAAATCGTTGTCGGTCATTGTATGTGTCGCAATTTGGGTTTGGGAAAATATTGTTATCTTTCCCCACACTTCACATTAGGAATACATTATAGCTATCTTCCTTTGCTTGCACCCACATAGCTTACGTTACATCAGTTGGTATCAGAGCCCAAGGTTTGAGACACTTTTATGCTCTGTAGTGGTAAGTTTTTTTAGATTCCCCGAGTCTAATCCCCGTGTCACTAACGATTGGGCGGCTAGCTCAAATTTGGGCATGCCCCATGCTAAATTTAAACAATTAGTCTTAGACCGCATTAATTCCATAGGCACCCAGTTCGACCTAAGTCATGTCGTCGTTGAGATGAACACAAGTACTAAAAATTTAGAAAACCCAAGGGAGACTTGGACCCAACAGGATGACCATCCTGAGGGGGGCCCAGAGATACATCTTCCATCGAACATCAGCCTACGAGCGTTCCTCCTCCCCTTGATCGACATCATCGTGAGCCTCCCCATTAGGGCCCCACACCACCTTTGGCGTGGAACACCGACCACACCCATGCACGACGATAGGGCCCCCCACCTATGTTAGGCATCCTCAGTCGCCGAGTCAGAAAGATCATGGACCCCAACACGGTCGTCGCAATCACGATCAGGAAGACTATTATAATCGGTCGTAGAGAGCACGGTCCCCAAGCCACTCGACGTGACTACAACCTTGATGATTGTTATGAGGATTATCGGGAGCTCTGTTGAGGCGGACCTCTCATGAAGGACGACATCACAAGACGTATATGCATTGAGGCTCCTTTCTTCGATGGTCATCTGGACCCGAAAGTCCTTCAGTGACAGGCCCTTAGATATGAATCACTATTTCGAGTGGTACGAGATCAACGATGAGCGTTGAGTAAGCTTCGCAAAATTGAAGCTCCAAGGTTAGGAGAAGATGTTTTGGACGAGCCTTGAGAGGAGTTCAGACCACGATGGCTATTATCCCATTAACAAATGGGCATATATGAAGCATAGGCTAAAGGATAAATACCTACCGACATCTTACCAAGATCAGCTCCTGGACCAACTATATGCTCTGCAGCAAGGGACCGTCTCTGTTGCCGACTGCATGTCCCATTTTGATGAGTTGGTCGTTCAGAGTGATATTTTATAGGAGCCCATAGCGACAACATTCCTCTTTCGAGCTGGGCTAAGTACTAATATCCGTAGAGAGCTCATTCCCTACCATATTGAGAAAGTTGAGCATATTTTTCGGTTAGCTTTGGAGTACGAGCAACACCTCTGATCTACTGGAATGAGAAATGCACCCGCGCGCACGGACGGTATTATATTTAGGAGGTCAGCCCTAGCCGCACCTACTACCTCTCATGTGCGCATGGCAATTATCACGATTGCTCCCAAGCTCGGGAAATCCAGAGTTTTAGATGCTCTGGGAAAGGGTGGTGGTGCAGTGCCCCACGCAAAATCTAATCATCAAGTACGGAGATCCCAACACTGAGGTTTAGGATACGACCGAGAAAGAGATCGTATCCACTATAGAGAATGGTTTGGATAGTGATGTAGAGAGAACGCTAAAGATGGGAGTAGTTAGATGCCTACTGCATACCCCACATGCAGACGGGGACTAGAGAGGTACCACTATCTTCTATACATATTTCCCTAGTGCAGGCGGTCCCTGCAAATTGACCATAGATAGTGAGAGTTGCATGAATATTGTTCCCCGAAAGGGTCTTGGGCATATGCAAGTGAAGGTAGAGCATCGCCCCCACCCATATTGTGTCATGTGGGTCGACAAGACTGCGATCCAAGTCACCCAACGATGTATTGTTCTGATCAGTCTTGCTATATTTGAGGATCGAGTGTGGTTTGATGGCATACCCATGGATGTCACCCACGTATTTCTCGGTATACCTTTGCTATATGATCGTGATGCCACATGTTTTGGTCAATCAAACACGTGTGTCTTTAATGATAATGGTCGAAAGATCACGATGTCCTCTACCAAACCCAAGAAGAAAGCTAAGGGACGGGTTGATCCCTTGGTTAGAATGAGTTTCTTAAGATGGAGCAAGTTTTTTAGATAAATCGTTGAGTCGGGTATTGTTTATGTAATGGTGGCCACCATAGCTTCTGAGTACCCTCCCGAGAACCCCGATCCACACCTGGTCGTTTGTTACATTCTAAATGAGTTTGCTAATATTATGCCCGACGAGCTCCCCGATGAGCTACCACCCCGACGTGACATTCTGTCATCGACCTCATCCTAGGAGCTTCGCTACCGAACCGCCCTCATTATCATATGAACCTCAATGAGCACGCTAAACTCAAGAGGTAAGACGATGAGCTTCTCTGGAAGCGCATCTTTCACGAGAGCTTGAGTCCATGTGATGTCCCATCCCTTCATCCCTTCATTAGGTGCAATAAAACATTAAGTCTCTTGCATTCGTGGAATTGTGTCGGAATTTGGGTTTGGGAAAATATTGTTATCTTTCCCCACACTTCACATTAGGAATACATTATAGTTATCTTCCTTTGCACCCACATAGCCTACGATACATCAGTTGGTATCAGAGCTTGGGGTTTGAGACACTTGTATGCTCTGTAGTGGTAAGTTTTTTTAGATTCCCCGAGTCTAATCCCTGTGTCACTAACGATTGGGCGGCTAGCTCGAATTCGGGCATGTCCCACGCTAAATTCCAACAATTAGTCTTAGACCGCATCAATGCCCTAGGAACCTAGTTCGAGGATATATGTCATGGCGTCGTTGCTCTTTGGATCTCTTGCATTCGTGAAACTATCTTGAATTAACCTGTGATTTGCAAGAACTATTCGTCGCACACTCTCGCTTTATCCCTCCACGCAAAGGAAAGCAAAAATTTGTTTGCTCAAAGACGCGCCACTATCTTTTATACATATTTCCCTAGTGCAGGAGGTCCCTGCAAATTGGCCATAGATAGTGAGAGTTACATGAATATTGGGCCCTGAAAGGGTCTTGGGCGTATGCAAGTGAAGGTAGAGCCTCGCCCCCACCCTTATTGTGCCATGTGGGTCGACAAGACAACGATCCAAGTCACCCAACGAAGCATTGTTCTAATCAGTCTTGTTATATTTGAGGATCTAGTGTGGTCTGATGTCATACCCATGGATATCACCCACAAATTGCTCGGGATACCTTTGCTATATGATCGCGATGCCACATGTTTTGGGCAATCAAACACGTGTGTCTTTAATGATAATGGTCGAAAGATCGCGATGTCCCCTACCGAACCCAAAAAGAAAGCTAAGGGACGGGTTGATCCCTCGGTTAGTATGAGTTCCTCGATGCCCTAGAATATCTTAAGATGGAGCAAGTTTTTTAGATAAATCGTTGAGTCGGGTATTGTTTATGTAATGGTGGCCACCATAGCTTCTGAGTACCCTCTCGAGAACCCCGAGCCCCACCCAGTCGTTCGTTACATTCTAGATGAGTTTGCTAATATTATGCCTGACAAGCTCCCCGATGAGCTACCACCCCGGCGTGACATTCTGTCATCGACCTCGTCCCAGGAGCTTCGCTACGTCCTAGGAGCTTCGCTACCGAACCGCCCTCATTATCATATGAACCCAATGAGCACACTAAGCTCAAGAGGTAGGACAATGAGCTTCTCTGGAAGCACATCTTTCACCAGAGCTTGAGTCCATGCAATGTCTCATCCCTTCTTACCCCAAAGGATGACACCTGACGCATGTATATTGATAGTCGAGCTATCTTGTACCGTTAAGTACTGCTTCCATGTCCTCTGATTCAACAACTTATTAGACATGATGGCAGGTGCCCAAATCTTCTCGAAAATCAACCTTCGTTGTGGGTACCACCAGATCCAAGTTCAGGAAGGGGACGAGTTGAAGACCGCCATTAAGACCAAAGATTGCTTGCATGAGTGATTATTCTTGTCATATGGTCTATAGAATGCTCTGAGTACCTTTATGAGAGTCATGACACAGGTGTTGTGGCTCTATATGGGCAAGTTTTTAGTCGTATACTTCGACGACATTCTGATCTACAGTCAGACACACATGGACCACCACTGGGTACCACTAGCACTTGAGGAATCTTGCATGATATGCACCGCAAGGAGAAACTATTTGTGAATTTGAAGAAATGTTCATTCATGTCGGAGTCGGTTCACATAATATTTATTGTCTCCACCACTAAAGTATATGTTAACCTTGAAAAGGTCAAGTCCATTCACGAGTGGCCCATACACTCGACTATTCATGAGGCTCGCATCATTCATGGACTTGCTACCCTTTATAAAAAGTTCGTTAATGGGTTTAACACGATTATGAACCCTTTCACGACATACCTCCGCAAGTGCGATTTTCAATGAACCGCAGCGGCCACTTGGGCATTTGACGAGATTAAAAATAACTGACGACTGCCCATGTGTTGAGACTCCTGACTTCACTATAGAATTTGAGGTCGTGTGCGACGCATCTGGCGTTGGTATAGGTGGTTTTTTGAGTCAGGAGGGTCATCTTATTTCTTAGTTTGAAACTGAAAAAAGCCTTGCATAAATACTCGAACTACAATCAAGAGTTCTCTGTTATTGTCTAGTGTCTACACTATTAGAGGGACAACCTCTTACCCAGGGATTTTGTGCTTTATTCTGATCACCGAGAGATGTGTTACTTGGATTCAGAAGTTAGGAGATCAGCACGCAAAGTGAATCGAGTACCTGCATGACTTTCATTATGTTCTTAAACAGCGCGTGAGTGTTGAGAACAAACTTGCAAACGCTCTGAGCCGCTGAGTAACATTACTGCAGAAGTTGTGAGCCGATGAGTCACATTACTACAGACGCTGAGAGCCCAAGTAGATGGATTTGAGAGAATGATCACTTATCCATATTATAGTGAGGTATAGGTTGCTTTGTCGAAAGATCCCCAAAAACCTACTGATGGGTTCCAGATTATTGGGGGTTATTTATACCAGGTCTCTCACCTATGCATACCCAGAACTTCGTATCGTGATTACAAGATCTGGGTGATGCATGTTGATCACGATGTCGGGCATTTCAGTAGGAAATGTCGATAGCTATTGTGCAAAACCGTTTTTTATTAATCGAGCGCGAGGAATGATGTATCATCTGACACTAGCATACCTGCCAAAATGTCATTGGGAACAAATATAATACTGGTATGTACACTAATCTGCCTATCCCACACCAGTCATGAGCAGATATTAGTATGGATTTTGTGCTCCAGCTACCATGCAAGGAAGCACGACTCTATTTATGTTGTCGCCATTGATTCTTGAAAATAGCTCATTTCATTGCGTGCAATAAGACTGCAGACGCATCTCATGTCGCATCGCAACTCGTCGGGGGAGGGGGGGGGGTCTTTAGGTTGCATAGACTGCCAAAGTTCATACTGTCTAAAGAGATGTAAGGCTCATGAGTTACTTTTGGAAGACACGATGGCAAGAGGCTATTACAACCCTGAAGTTTTCATCGGCTTACCACCCTCAAACGAATGAGCAAACTGAGGTGGCTAATAAGAGTTCAGGAAGTCACCAAAGGTTTCTGGTGGGTGAGCACACATCTAGTTGAGATTCGGTCCTCCGCATTTTTGAGTTCGTATACAATAGTTCGGTCAATATGTCTACAGGGTAAAGTCCATTTCATGTTGTACTACTAGGTTATGAGCCTAAGAAACCTATCGACCTTATCCCCGTTCCACTAGAGTCCCCCCCCAACGAGTCAGTTGAGCCCTTTACACTTTATTAGAATGAGTTGCATAAGTCGGTAAGACGGCAGATCATTGCTAATAAATAATATTATAAATCACATGCAAATGTTCACAGGCAAGAGCACGTATTCCTGGAAGACGAGTATGTGATGGTGTGAATTTGTGTTGAGAGGCTCCCTCGAAGGTTTGCTAAAATTTGAGCGCCGATCGAATGGATCCCTGCACAATCATGAGACAGATCGAACAAATGCCTACGAGTTGGATATCCACACAAGCATGGGCATTCATCCCATATTTAATGTTGAACCTACACAATCATGACGCCATACTATGAACCTCACGAGTATATAGACCCGTATAGTGGAGACCCTCTTGAGCCTTTGCCTCCACATCCTCAGCCTCACACCCAACCCACTCATGAACCCCACCCACCTTTGGGTCAATTTTCAATAGCTACACCGTTGGCACCGTTGATCGCTCAAGGTCAACCAGCATGTGAGTTGAGTGCAGAGATTATATCGCAAGAGTACGTCCCCTCTTCGAACGGTCTTGTATGCTGGCAAGGTTGACCCTTCACCAGTAACACTTGGATAGTGCTTGCAGAGCTTGACTGACTCGTCCCTGGACTTCAACTACAGTATGATAGTCTCCATTTAGCGGAGATGATTTTTCAATCGGAGGGGAGGGGGAGTTGATGGATATCACCTATCAAAATTGGTTCGCTGCAAGGCTGGACATTGTGCATTTGTGCAGGAGGATTGACAGGATCGGTGATCCAACTCTACGGATGCGTCTAGATTTTTGTTTACTTGTACTTTCATATATTACATTGTATTTTAAATTTTTATTATTATAATAGGGTTCGTGAGATTAATGGTCGATCATAGTTGTTGATGTAAGGGATGTCAAAAGGTAGTTTATTATAAATATGAATAGGAGGCACCCGCCATTTTTATTGCAGATTTTAGAGAAGAAACATTCCTGAAATCTGGCGTTCCTCTTGCAGTGACGACTCTGTAAGGCCCTACGTGAGTACTTCTATGTTTGTTCTTGTATCCCTTTGCATTCCCCTCTTGTTGCTGCCTTTTATTTCCATAAAATCCTTTTCTATAACCCCAGCAGCCCCCTCCCACACCTACCCACCACCAACAGAATCCACGGTTTACCCTCCAAAACTCCCTCCCGTGAAACCCTACAGCCCAGCCACGTCCAGCCCACAAACCTTCAGGTTCTCTTCCAGGAAACGTTGACGATGCCTCTACCAAAAGCCCATTCCCCTCTAGTTTCCAACCCCGTCTCTTCCACCAAGTCTAAGCCAGTAACGTGCCTAAAGCTCTACTCCTTTCACTGTTTCCAAACCCCCTCACTGCCTTTACCAAACCATCCCCAACAACCCGTCTAAAGCCTTCTCCTACACTAAAACTCCTTTCCCTCACTTTTTCCCCACAAAATCCCCCCACCGAGACCCTTCAAACCCCAAATAGCCTGCCTAACTCCTGTACCCGAAAAATCTCGATATCTTCCTACAACAAGTTTCATGTGTCCTCCCACAAACAACAGTTGATACTTGTAGAAAAGAGCACAAACACTTGGGAAAAATTGTGAAATTTTGTATATACTTCTTGAGTATGTAAATACAAGTATGAGTACATATATATAGGGAGAGAAGAGAGAGAAGAGTCCCTTTTTAAAGATGTGAGACTATTACACAAAGAGGAAGAAGGCCTATGATGGGTCATTATACGGGCCTTTACATGTGCTTTTTCCAACAATACTCACCACCTACAATGCCTTGATTCGAGCCACTGTGCATCACCCTACAGCGCTCCTTGCTCCACCTGACAGCCACCAACAGCTTGCGATTCATTGGATTCCCACCATATGGCCACCCCTTGTTGAGTATTTTCTTTGTTGCGGGGATCTTTGTTTTCTACATTTATATATGAGGTTGTTAACACTTGCTCCTTGGATCTCTTGCAATTATGAAACTTTGTTTGTATTAACCCGTGATTTACAAGAATTCTTTGACACACGCTCTTGCTTTGGCCCTCCACGCAAAAGAAAGTCAAAGTTTGCTTGCTCAAAGAAATGATTTCGCCTTGCTTTAGAATGTATGCATGCAATTTGTCTTTTTTCATACTATGTTGTGAAATCACCGCAGGTCGGTGCATGCGTCACATTTAAGGTTTGGGAAAATAGAGTCATCTTCCCTGCACTCAACAATAGGATTATACTATAGTCACGCACCCACAAACTACCATACATCACGTTATCTATTGAAATTTAATGAAATATCAATGCCATTGGTACACAATACTGAGAAAGGTAGAGGGAAGAAGTTAGTTTAGCATCTGTAGAGAAAACCTCAAACTTGTATATACTTTCTCAATAATGAAATACAAGGTATGAATACACATTTATAGGAGGGAGAAAGAGAGAAGAGAGTCTTATACATGATGTGAGACTAAAGAGGAGAAAAGAAGAAAAACAAATAAATGGGCCACTAATGGGCCACTTTACATGGGCTTTTCCAACACTCCCCCGCAAGCTGGAGCGTACAAGTCGTATGCACCCAGCTTGGACAGACACTGGTAAAATAGAGTACTAGGTAGAGCCTTTGTGAGGATATCTGCAACTTGTTCAGTACCCGGAACATGCTTCAATTCTATCTTCTTCATTTGGACTTTATCCCGGATAAAGTGATTGTCCACTTCAATATGTTTCGTTCTTTCATGAAAGACTTGATTTTTTGCAATGTGTATAGCCGCTTGGCTGTTGTATAGCAGGATGGCAGGTGAGGGGAGTTTTACCCCTAGATCAGCAAGGAGACTTTCAAGCCAGGTAAGCTCAGAGACAACAGATGTCATCAATCGATATTCTACTTTAGCTGAGGACCGAGCAACCACTGCTTGTTTCTTACTTCGCCAGGTAACAAGATGACCTCCAAAATAGGTACAAAAGCCACTGGTTGACCGGCGATCATCCAAGGAACCGGCATAATCTGCATCAGAATACGCAACTAATGTCGGAGTGGAGGATGAGGTTTTGTATACCAATCCTTGACCCGGAGCTGTTTTAAGGTATCTAAGGATGCGCTCAACAACTTGAAGGTGAGATGTTCGTGGAGCATGCATAAACCTGCTGACCACCCCAACAGCGAAGGATATATTCGGTCGTGTGACCGTTAGGTAGATCAATTTCCCACCCAGTCATCGATAGTGTTTCGGATTTTGAAGAGGAAGATCTGTATCACAAGAATGTGCACACAGCTTCTGATTTGCAACCACTGGAGTAGTAGTAAGCTTGCATCCAGAGTAGCCAACATCTTGAAGGAGATCCAAGCAGTACTTCCTTTGGGAGATGACAAGTCCATCCGGTCGTCTCGCGATCTCAAGACAGAGGAAGTATCGAAGATGCCCCAGATCTTTTGTTTGAAAGACGGAGCTGAGGTGTTGTTTGATCGCATGGATGCCCTTCGAATCATCTCAAGTGATTAAGATGTCATCAACATAAACCAATAGAAGAACAATTCTCATTGCCTGATGACGTGTGAACAGAGAGAAGTCAGCTGAACTTCGAGTAAAGCCGACTTGCCGGACGGCCTTACTAAACTTATCAAACCATGCCCGAGGGGATTGTTTGAGACCATAGATGGACTTCTTAAGGTGACAAACTCGGGACTCCCCCGTGGTCTCAAATCCGGGAGGTTGCTGCATGTAAACCATTTCTTGGAGGTCGCCGTTGAGAAACACATTTTTGATGTCCAGTTGGTGTAAGGTCCATTGGCGATGCACTGCCACAGAGAGGAGAACACGAATGGTGTTAAGCTTGTCCACTGGAGAGAATGTTTCTTCATAATCTAGACCTTGTTGGGTGAATCCACGAGCCACCAGACGGGCCTTCAGACGGTCAATCGTCCCATCAGGAGCATGTTTGATGACAAAAACCCATTTACACCCAACATGTGTCTGACCGGTAGGTAGAGGTACCAAGTTCCAGGTCTGGTTAGCCCAGAGAGCTGTCATTTCTTCTTCCATGGCCACCCACCAGCCAGGATGTTAGAGAACCTCCTGCACAGAGTTAGGTATAGAAATCGAGGATAATAAACTGACAAAAGTTTGAAGTTGTGGAGATAGGCGATGTAAGGATACATAATTCGCCAGGGGATGAGCTGTAGATTCTGGTGTCGGATCAGCAGGACGCGGAGCATCAGAGGTCGAAGCCGACTGCAGTGGGGCACCGGAGGTAGGATGGTGACGAGTGTAGACACGTATAAGAAGTGGCTTGGAAATAGGGGGAGCCTGGGTAGGAATTTGTGGTGGTGGAGGAGTGGTAACGAGAGGTCTTGGTGGTGGACTGGTAATGGGAATGAAAGGGTGTAGGACGGTTGGTGGTAGAGGTGTAGGATCTGGAGCTGAGAAGACAGGAAGATCCTCCTGAAAGGTAACATCAGCAGATACTGTCACCTTGCGGGTATCCGGAGAGTAGCATACGTAGCCTTTCTGAGTCTGGTAGTAGACAACAAAGATATGTTTGGCTTCTCGGGGATCCAATTTGTCCAAGGATGGACCAAGAGTGTGAACATAGCAAGTGCACCCAAAGATGCGGGGTGTGAGAGAGAATGTTGGAGTAGACGGGAACATGAGGCTGAAGGGAGTGGCATTGTGGAGTATGGGGGAAGGAAGACGGTTAATCAGATAGCAGGCCGTCGAAAGGGCAAAGTTCCAATAAGTTTTGGGAACTTGCATTTGAAGCATGATGGAGCAGGCCATATCGAGAAGATGTTGATTCTTACGTTCAGCGACTCTGTTTTGTTGGGGGGTATAGACACATGAAGTTTGGTGAATGACCCCAAATTCAGAGCAAAGAGTCACAAATTCGTAGCTAGTGTATTCGCGAGCATTATCAGTGCGAAGAGTTTTGATGTTCGTGGAGAATTGCGTGCGGGTCTCAAGGAGGAAATCCCGAAAGACACAGGAAAGCTCGTAGCGATCACGAAGTAAGTATAGCCGCGTCATCCGCGAATAATCATCAATAAAAGTTAGAAAATAGTGATAACCAGAAATGCTAGTAACTTTGTACGGACCCCAAATATCGGTGTACTAAAATAAAATGAGCAGTGCTCCGAGTACAATGAGACGAAAAAGATGAACGAGGCTGTTTGCCGAACACACATGTTTCACACTGAAAATAAGGTAGAGATACATCTGGTAGAGCCTTCTGGAGGACTGGTAAAGGGGCATGCCCAAGACGCCGACGCCAATTGATGGAGAAGACGGAAGAGAGGATAGTCGGAGAGTTATCAATGAGGTAGAGCCCGTTCTGCAGTCGCCCCTTACCAATGATAGTATGCATCTGTCGATCCTTTATCAGAAAAGAAGAAGAGGTAAAGGTTACAGAGCAGTTTAAATCATTAGTAAGTGGACCAACAGAAAGCAAATTAAACGGGGAGCCCGGAACATGAAGAGCCGAGCGCAAAGAGAGAGACGAAGTGAGAGAGATATCAGCAGAGCCGGAGACGGGAATAGTGTCCCTATTGTCCACTGTGATACACTTGGGATGAGGAGAATCCAGGTATTGATGTGGCCGCAGGGAGGTGATGTGATGAGTGACACCTGAGTCCACTATCCAGCGTGGACTAATGGAGAGACAAGCGATACCTTCTAGAGAGATGGAGGCAGCAGAGGCAACGGAGGCAGGTGGGCGATTGAGCAGACCCTGGATTTGTTGGAGCTGAAGGCGGACCTCTTCAAGGTCAGTACGAGCGGAGGAGTCGGTAACAGCAACAGTGGTCTGTGGTCGAGGAGGGAGCTCATGCTTGCGGTAGTAGGTGGTCTCAAGGTGGCCGTCCTTACCACAGAAGGAACACTTTGGTCGAGACCGGCCTCCCCGACCTCGGCCCCGAGATTCGGAATGCCCCCCGCGAGCAGGAGGGGTAATGCAGTAGGGTTGCAGAAGTATGCTGAAGAAGAGCCGATGATGGAGGAGCAGAACTATCAAGAGGTGGTGAAACCTTGAGCAACATGGAACACACATCAGATAGCGATGGGATAGCAGCAGAGGAGAGGATCTGAGTCTGAATACTCTGAAGATGAGGTGGTACACGAGCCATCATCATAGCAACACCAATAGCTTCTTTTTGAGCACGTTGTGCAGCAAGATCCAGCGCATGAGGTTGATGTTGGATACATGCTTCAACCAGAGTCTTGTCCTGAGTAACAAAGGAGGTGAGGTCGGTGGCCCCGTCAACCTCAAGGGTCTGAAGATCAATGATGGTGTCATAGAGGTGATGGAGACTATCTTTACCGGAATATAGAGACTGGAGCTCATCCCACATTGCCTTGGCGGTTTCGTGATACATGGTCATGCGGTAGGGTTCGGTATCCAGGGAGTTGAGGAGTCATGTCTGAACCCGACCATCATTGCGCAACCAATCGTCAGTAGGAGCCGCAGGAGTCGCTTGGGTCAAATGATGAAGAAAGACTTTGGACTGAAGTACGCGCGAACAGAGTGGACCCACTCCACAAAGTTCTTCTTCCCAGCTAACGAAATAGTAGTAATCCGCAGCTCATCACGGAGTTCAGGGGAAGAGGCTGGGCGATCTACATAGGAGGAAGCCGTCTGTCCAGGAGAGGACGCCATGCCAAGGTGAGCAGGAGGCTAGGCCGGCAGACAGACAACCAGCGAACTGAGGGGAGACCGCACGGTCTTGGTGGCAACACACCAGTGGCAAGGCACTGAAGTCGCTGCGACCAGAGTGCGGGGCGGTTAGCTGGGAGAAGCCGCCGCAACTAGAGAAGAAGAGAAGCCGCACGGTCATGGTGATAACACACCAGCGGCAAGGAGGATGCCGCGACCAATATGCGGAGCCCGCGGCAGAGAGGAGAAGTCGCCTTCGAGGAGACAAGTCGCAGCGACTAAGAGAACAAATCGCGGCAAGAAGAGAAGCCGCGACGACTAAGCAGGGAACAAGCCAGTCGAGGAGGCTGCACGGTTTTGGTGAGCACACCAGCGGCAAGGGAAGATGCCGCGACCTAGATGTGGAGCTCGCCGGGAAGAGAGAAGTCGCGACGACTAAAAAAAGAAATCGTGGCGAGAAGAGAAGCTGTGGCGAGCAGGGAGCAGAGCAGCGAGAAGGCAAGAACTCGGCGGGTAGACAAGGAGACCGCAGCGAGTAGCCAAGGAGACCGCAGTGAGTAGCCGGGATGAAACCACAAGAACTCGGCGACTAAGAGAAGTCGCGTCGAGAAGGGTGGAGGGCAGAAAGAAGGGAAGATCTCGACGGGTAGACAAGGAGACCGCACCGAGTAGAGAGGAAGCGGGTAGCCGGGATAAAACTGCGCGGTCAGATAGAAACAAGGGAGGGAAGACCCAACCTGATAGAAAGGTTATAAAAGGGAGGAGAAGTAGAAGAAGTGGTGGAAGCCACGAGAGAGAGAGGGAGAGCAGAGGAAGCGGTTAGAACAGCTTTAACCGCGCAGGAAGCTGCGGTTACAGACAGGGAGCGGGCCGCAAGACACTGCGGCTAAGTAGGAGAACAAGCCGCCCGGTAAGCCGGAGAAGCAGGCGGTTAGAAAAAAAATTAGGTCGGACCGTATTCCTCTGATACCATGTAGAGAAAACCTCAAACTTGTATATACTTTCTCAATAATGAAATACAATGTATGAATACACATTTATAGGAGGGAGAAAAAGAGAAGAGAGACTTATACATTATGTGGGACTAAAGAGGAGAAAAGAAGAAAAACAAATAAATAGGTCACTTTACATGAGCTTTTCCAACAACATCCAATTATAAAACTCATCCTAGAACAAACAAAATGAATCTAAAATTGAAAACAATATAAATTAAAGAATTAATTTCGGGAATAAATGTAAGCCTTAATACAATGTATTCCCAAAAAACAAAGAAAACTTATCGGTGGAGACTTAGATAGCATATAAGAGGATGAGTTATAACTTTATAAGCAATGCTATAAAAATTGTCCCGACATAGTGGTCGTTGTATGGGGTTTACGAGGAGAACAACACGACACCATTATAAAAGAGAAAAAAAAAAAGACATTTTGAGAGAAATCTTCAATAAAGTGGTCAATACACGATATTGAAATACCACACAATATATGAAATGTATTTGCATTAGGGAACACGTCTCATGCTTACACTCAGACGTTCGGCCTCGCCTTGCAGGAGTCACTCAAGAGACTTATTTATTTACAATATAATTTTAGTGTGTTGTCTTGTAGTAAGGGGCTCCATGTATATATGGATCGCTAGGGGTGGAGTCTATCTTATCTTTGAAGTCTTGAGTGTTTGACTCTCTTGGAGACTGGAGTGTGAAGGAGGACCCAACCTCCGGATGCTTGACAGGAGTTCTATCCTGATTATATCTTTACGTTTGTTTAATGTAACACAAGTTATTTGTTCTTGATCTTGATGCGACTACAATCTATCAACTAGTCCGACCTTCCATCTATTAGGGTTCTAACGAGCCCTAATTCCTCTGCCTGCGGACGACGATCCGCGATCCAGACAATCTGTGATCCGATGCCGATCCCGCGATCCAGAACCAGACGCGTCGCTAGCCCACTGCTACAGATCAAGATACTCGATCTGACTGCTCCTTCCGTCGACCACATCGCTCGAATTCTCCTGTGACAATGCTGACCGCATTGCCCGACTTCTCTTGCGACCGCGTTAGCGGTTTTTTGCGACTTCGCCACGTCCGGCTCTTCCATTTGCTGCTCCGGCCTGCCCAACAACACCTCCTCCTTCAGCGGCAATTCCTCTAAGTACAGACCGCCCACAGCGCCTTCTCCTGCGGCCTTTCTGCGGCGTCTTCTCCTCCTCGCCACTTTCCGGAGGCCTTCTTGCAGCTTATGTAGTGTTTCGACCATTTCTCCTCGCCACCCTCCTTCTGTTTCTGCAGCATTCTATCATCGCCCCACCCCCACCCCCCGCGCGTCTTCTCTCGCATTCTGGCGGCCCTCAAGAGCCTGCTGCCGCTTTCTGTCGGCCCTCACACCCTCTTCCCACCATGGCTCTCCTTCCGGACTCAGTGGATGGTCGCTGCGATCGAGTTGAAGCTGCCCTGGATACTCTCCGCGCCTGGCACTTGAGCTTCGCCATTGCCTTCTTCCACTTGCCCCTTACAGCCCCGACCCGCCACTTTACTTCCTGACGAGCCTCCTTCATCCCTTCCATCGCCACCCCTACGTGGGTCTTCGACCATTATTACCTTCATCACTTCCTCCTTGTCTGACACCCCCTTAGTTCTCCTGTTGCCGACCGCGGAACGCACTCCCATAATTTCCTCCCACCCTTCAATTTCCATCAGTTTCCCTCCCAATTGCTCGCCTTCCAACATATCCGTGATAGAGGCTCCACATGGCGCCTCGCCAACCTCTCACGCCCACATGTTGTCTTCTCCCCGTCGTTTCTTGGAGACCCCCACCCGCATGTCCTCGCTTCTAACATCTCTCAAACCCATTGTTACCCTACCGTCACCTCTGGTCACTATCCCACTTCGACCAGACTTTCCATCAGGTTTCTTTCTCACTCATCACTACCCCCACCTCATCGACCTAATCTATGGCCCTACAACCATCGTTCAAGATTTGGATGGGGCTCCGCCCTCTGTCTTCACAGCATCTAGCCTCCGCTGGAGGCCCTGGCCAACCTGGCGAGAACCTCGCTCGACCTTGAGGCTGAAATACATTACTGGCATGACATGGATTCTCCTCTCGGACAGTCCCATGTCAGCTCTGCAGCGACCATCCCATCACGACGCCTCTCAATTTCTGATGTTTTACCAGAACCACCCACCAGAGGAGCTTCCTAAGTCTCTACGCCGCGCTCATGAGATCCTTAGCACCTCGACCTTGAGGACAAGGTCAATTTTCAAGCCGTGGGTGTTGATACGTATTTGCAATAGGGAACACGTCTCATGCTTACACTCAGACGATCGGCCTCGCCTTGCAGGAGTCACTCAATGACTTATTTCTTTATTGTATTAGTTTAGTGTTTTGTCTTATAGTAAGAGGCTCCATCTATATAAGGAGCCATATGGGTGGAGTCTATCTTATCTTTGGAGTCTCGAGTGTTTGGCTCTCTTGTAGAGTGGAGTGTCAAGGAGGACCCAGCCTCCGGATGCTTGGCAGGAATTCTCTCTTGATTGTATCTTTACGTTCATTTAATGCAATGTAAGTTATCTGTTCTTGATCTTGATACGACTATGAGCTATCAATATATCAATGTATCATGTCAATTTAAATAAAATAAAAACACATAAAATCATATTTATTTTGTTCTTAGCTTGCAACTCAATCATGTATTATGTTCTCTTGTGATAACTTTCTCTCTCCTTCCCGATGACAACGATACCTTCTCCACCTCCTTTTTGTGAGGTTATCTATATCTCGTGTTTTAAACCAGCCTATGTGGGTTCCAAGCCCGGATGAAAAATGGTAAGGGTTGTGTTAGCTAGACGACGAACGTAAAATTTAGTCACTCTTATGAATATGGAACATTTGAGAAATTATGCTAGAGCTAGGCTGTTACCCCTAAGGAACACGTCGCAGGATCCGAATGTGCGTCTTGGCAATGACCGCGGCATCTCAAGTACTTCAGTGTAGTGTTAAACATACAAGAGTACTCGTCGTATGGTTCGAGTGCAGTGTCTTGGCAAGCACCACTGCACCTCCAAGAGGACTTGGGTGTAATGTTAAATAAGCAAAAGTCCTCCCATATTAAACGTCCAAGGGAAATATGTCGTAGGAATTGTGACCGACTTAGGTTTGCAAGTTGGAATATATGTACCTAACGCGGAAACTGATGGAAATAGTGGATACGATGATTAGGGGAAAAATATATGTTTTATGTCTGCAAGAGACTAGATGGGTGGGTGAGGAAGCTAAATTTTTAGATAATTTAGAATTTAAATTATGGTACAACGAAAAAATAAAACAAACAATGAGGTCGGTATTATTGTGAATACTACTTGAAAAGATGAAGTTATTGGGGTAAGTAGAAAATGTGATAAAATCATAGCTCTTAAATTGGTGATAGAAAAGAAAACTATTAATATTATCAGTGCTTATGCGTCACAAGTAGGATTCAGTGAAGTTATTAAAGTTCAATTTTGAGAAAACTTGGATGATTTAGTAAGGGAAATCGCACAAACATAGAAGATTTTCATAGGAGGAGACCTAAATGGATATATAGGAAAAGAAAATGTAGATTATACAGTTGTTCATGGATGATTTGGATATGAAAAAAGAAATGAATAAGGTCGAACCATTTTAGACTTTGTCGTAGCACATGAGCTAATTGTGACAAATATGTTTTCATAAAAAAGGAAGGTCATTTAATTACGTTTAAAAGCGTACCAAATAAGACACATTGATTCTTTTATGACTCGCAAAATGGATAAAATGATTTGTAAGGATTGCAAAGTTATACCAGGAGAAAGTTTGACAACATGAACATATGTTAGTAGTGTTAGACAGACAAATTAAATATAATAAATTAAGATAAGAACAAAAATTTTGGTGATGTAATTTGAAGATGGAAAAACAGGTTGTTTCAAGACAGCAGTTATGAAATAACTAGTTGATATGCAGATCCTAGTGTCTTATGGAAAATTATGTGTTCACATTTAAAGATAACGGGAAAGAATGTACTTGGAATATCAAAAGGTCGTACGACAACAAATAAAGAATCTTGGTGGTGAAAAGAGAAAGTGCAAGATAAAGTAAGGGCAAAGAGAATCAACTATAAATCATTCTACGCTTGTAGGAATGATGAAAACTTAGTCAGGTATAAAGTCACCAAAAAAGAAGGTAAACATGCAGTAAGTAAATGTATCATACATTGATGTAATCAAAGATATGTATACAAATTCAGTGACAAGGGTGAGGACATCTGGAGGATTGATACAGGAATTCCCTATCAATGTTGGCTTAGATCAAGGTTCAGCTTTAAGCCCTTATCTCTTAACCCTTATCTTAGATGAGCTCATCGGACATATCCAACAAGCAATACTCTGGTGTTTATTATTTGCGGATGATATCGTTTTGTTCGATGAGATGTGTGAGGGCATAAACGCAAAACTTGAATTTTGGCGAGACACTTTAGAAAAGAAGGGTTTTCGGTTGAGCGGGACAAAGCCAGAGTATATGAAGCTTAAATTTAGCAGTGCAAGAAGGATGAATGACTTCATTATTAAGTTGGGTGATCAAGATATTTCCCGTAGTGAATTTTTAAATAACTTGGATCGATAGTTCAAAAAGACGAAGGTATTGATAAAGATGTGACACATAGAATTCAAGCGGGTTGGTTGAAGTGGACAGGCGCGTGAGAGATCATGTGTGATCGTAAAGTACCAATAAAACTTAAGGGCTTGTTCTACCGTACTGTGATTAGAACAGTGATGTTCTATGGTTCTAAGTGTTGGGCAGTAAATTGTGTGCATGAGCAAAAAAATGGGAGGTGCGGAGATGAGAATGCTTAGATGGATGTGTGGACACACGAGACTGGATAAAATTAGGAATGAATATATCAGGGATAAGATAGGAGTAGCACCAATTGCAGAGAAAATGCGAGAAGCTCGACTAAGATGGTGTGGACACGTGAAAAGGAGACCATTAGAGGCACTTGTTAGCCGTTGTGAGAGTCTAGTCACTAGACATGTTAAACGAGGAAGGGGTAGACCAGTAAAGACTTGGAATGAAACTATAAGGAAAGACATGATGTACTTAGGCATTAGTGATTATGACACAAGATAGGGCACAATGGAGACAAAAGATCCATATAGCTGACCACACTATAGTGGGATAAAAGCTCGAGTGTTGTAGTGTTGTGGTATCTATATCTCGTGTTTTTGCCGATAGATGACTCTCTCTAGATGGAAGCTCGATCTTCTTTGTCACCAAGAATCCATTACTTATCTTTTTTCAACCAATGCATTCGCATGTGACTGAATATTTTTGATAAATTTTATATTACTTTTTGATTCTCTGCCCTAGCTTCTTCTGTTCAGTACACTAGTTTAGTTTTTTTAGCTATGATTATCAGCCCTAACTTCAATTATTCTACATAAAATGAATTTTAGCTGCTTATTTTGTGGGTTAACAATTTATATTTGTTCTGCCAACAACAGGGTGTGTCAAAGTATGGTGATTCACTTTTTAGAGGGTTCTATATTTTGCCAACAATTGCAAGAAGAATAGTATGCTCTTCACTAATGTTTTGAAGACCGGACGGAACCGTTCCGTTGGACGGGCACAACCTTGAACCTGATGAGACAATAGCTAGGTCCACCATTAAAACCACTCCAACACTAATCCGTTACCCGCTCAGAAACCGGCAAACAGAGCAGGCAGATCCGTAAGCCAGGAACCGGACAGGGTTTTGCATAATTGATCGGATTGAATTTTAGCAAATAAAAACTTATTCTAAATATTAAATGTTGGGCATCGGGATCAAACCTGGTCCACCTGAATAAAGACAAGCATCTACCATTCTGCTGACACTTGCCACTTGATAACAAGTGAAATTTTATATATAAATTACATATGATGTTAGGTAAAAATTAAAAATAATTAAGCCAATAAATAAATTTATATATTATATACACATAATTTATGTATTGTGTATATAAAATATATATATATATATACAAGTGACAGGCACGGGCTTTCGGCCCTGGGGACATTCGGCGAGGGTGCGACAATCGGAAGGGTGCGACATTCGCCGGGATGCGACATTCGCCGGTAGTGCGACATTTGTCGTGGGGACGACATTTGTCGTGGGCGGTGACATTTGTCGTGGATAGTACCCGCCCATATGGCCTCGCGCGACAGTACCCGACCGGCGACGGCGGGCTTCGCCCGCTCCCGGCGGGCTTCGACCGTCCGCAGCTGGCTGCGCCCAACCCGCAACATATACATATGAGTACTCAAAATGACCGTAAAAAAATATAAATCAAGAATACAATTTTTATTTTGTAAAACAAATTATATTTTAACGTTAAAACATTAATCTTTCTCTTGTCATTCCTAGATAGAGACAATAGGTTTAGGGTATCTAGTGTTTTTATTTTTTGTATTTTAATATTGTAAAGTTGTGTAATTACCTAAAAGGATATTGTCTTTATAATATACTAATATAAAGTTTGGTATATTTGTATAATTATGAATAGAACTATAAGGGCAATATAGGGACATCAGGCAATGTTTCACCAAAGAGTAGTTTTCGTATAATAGTAGAGATATATAAATATATATATATTATTCTTGGAGTTTATGAATTATTTTGTTATGTCTCTTGTATTTTCCTAGTATTTCTCTAGTATTGTTCTCAGGTATTGTTTCCAATCCTATGTATTAAGGAGTGTAAACTATTTGAATACTGTTAAAATAGCCCATGTAAAGGGCTCATTATTGGGCCCATTTATTATTTTATCTTCTCTCCTCCTTTAGTCCCACATCTTGTATAGGATTTTCTTCTTTCTTCTTCTTCCTATATATTTGTATTCTCTCCTTGTATTTAGATACACAAGTAATACATACAAAATTTTGAGCTCTTTCAACATGGTATCAGAGGGAGCGGTCTTTCCGGTGCGGTCTCATTCTCTTTAACCGCCCAACCCGCCCCCGCCCGCCCATCTCCGCTTCTCCTGCGGACTGTGAGCCTACCCGCTCCGGTCTCCTATCCGCGGGCTCCTATCCGCAGGCTCTGCGGTTTGCCTCTGCATTCCTCTTCTCATCTCCCTCTCCGTGGTTCCACCCTCTTCAGGTCCTTTTATAGCCACCATTCTCTCTAATTCGTGGGGTCCACTTCTTTTCTATCCGTTGCGGCTTCCCCTTCTATTCGCTGCGAGTTCCTCTCCCTCTTGCTTCGTGCACGGCCTCTGCTTCTTTGTCCGCTGCGAGTCCGCTGCGGCTTCGCCTTCTGTCCGCTGCGGCTTCGCCTTCTCTCTGATTCCTTCTTCTCGCTTGCCTTCTCTCGCGGTTTCCTTCCGCGATCTGACCGCTGCTGCCTTCACCGAGACCGAGGCGGTCTCTCTTTTGTTTCTGCCCTCTGGTCGCGAACTGACTACTCGCTGGTGTCCGGCTTGACCGTGCGGACTGCTGTCTATCCGCATTTTGGTCGTGGTCTTCCTCAGTCATTCTCGCGGCAGCCTCCTTGTCTTCTCGCAGGCGGTTTGTCCTCTTCTCGCCGCGGCCTTGCTCCCTTCTCGCAGCGGCCTCCTGCCCTTCTCGCAGGCGGTTTGTCCTCTTCTCGCCGCGGCCTTGCTCCCTTCTCGCAGCGGCCTCCTGCCCTTCTCGCAGCGACCTCAGCCGGCTGCCTCTGCGGTCTGCCCTTATGGGCTCTTCCGGTAACTCCTCTTGCTCGACGGACAGCCCGCCTGCTGACCTCCCGGCTTGTCCGACTGACCGCCCGACTTGCACTACAGAAGTCCGTGACGAGCTGCGCATCACTACCATCTCTCTTTCTGGAAAGAAAAACTTCGTCCCTTGGGTACATTCTGTTAGACGGGTTCTTCAGGCCAAGGGCCTTCTCCCTCACCTTACTCAGGCTCCTCCCACCCCTCCTACCGATGACTGACTCCGCAATGATGGCCGAGTTCAGACCTGGATCTTGAATTCTTTAGATGGTGAGCCATATAAAATGGCTATGTATCATGAGACTGGCAAAGATATGTGGACTGAGCTACACTCCTTATATTCTGGACGGGACAGCCTTCAGCATCTCTACGACATCCTCACTGACATGTTTGCTCTTGACGCTGGAGGGGCATCAGATATGACCTCCTTTGTTGCTCGTGCGAAGACTCTTGCTGAAGCATGGATCCAGCATCAGCCCTTCACCAATGATGTTGTTGCTCAACGCGCTCAGAAGGAAGCCGCCTGTACTGCCACCATCATGGCCCGTCTTCCCCCTCACCTTCAGAGCATTCGTGCTCAGGTCCTGGCGTCCTCACCACACCATCCTTTTCTGATGTGTGCTCCATGATTCTCCGAGTATGACCTCCTCCAGATACTACGGCTCCTCCGGCCCTTCTTCAGCAGGCACCTCCGCTTCTACAATTCCCTCCTCCTCCTTCTACTCGGGGGGGTCGTTCGGGATCTCGCGGCCGAGGTCGTGGTGGCCGGGGTCGGCCGAAGTGTTCCTTCTGCGGGAAATATGGTCATCTTGAGGCAACCTGTTACAAGAAAGTTGGCTATCCTCCTCGCCCGACGGCTTCTGTTGCTACCGATGTTGGTCCTCCTGATCTTGAGAGTGTCCGTCTTCAGCTCCAGCATCTCCAGGGATTGCTCCACCCACCATCTGCCTCCATTGCCTCCGTCTCTAACACAGGTACCGCTTGTCTCTCCACCGGCTTGGGCTGGATTGTGGACTCTGCCGCTACTCATCACATTACTCCACATGGACCGGTCCAGTACCTGCCTTCTCCTTATCCACAGTCTATTACTGTGGCCAATGGAGCTACTGTTCCCGTCTCCGGCTCGGCAGATCTTCCTCTCACCTCCTCCATCTCCCTTCGCTCGACTCTTCACGTCCCGAGTTCACCGTTCAATTTACTTTCTGTTGGACGGCTTACTAATGATCTGGATTGTTCTTGTTATATTCACTTCCTCTTCTTTTGTTATACAGGATCGGCGGACGCAGACTACCATTGGTAAAGGCCGGCTGCGAAATGGGCTCTACCTTCTCGACGACTCTCCCACCATCCTCTCATCCGTCTCTTCAACAGATTGGCATCGTCGACTTGGGCATGCTCCTCTACCGGTCCTCCAGCGGGCTCTCCCCGATGTTTCTTTTACCCCCTTTCAATGTGACTCATGTATCCTCGGCAAGCAGACTCGTTCATCTTTTTCTTTCCATTGTACTCGGAGCGCTGCTCCTTTTGATTTAGTGCATTCGGATATTTGGGGACCATTTAAAATTACTAGTATTTCTGGTTTTCGGTATTTTATAACGTTTATTGATGATCACTCTCGCACTACCTGGCTATACTTACTTCGTGATCGCTCCGAGCTTCCCCGTGTCTTTCGGGCATTTGTCCTCGAAACCTATACGCAATTCCACACGACCATCAAAGTACTACGAACTGACAATGCTCGTGAGTACACTAGTCACGAATTTACTGCTTTATGTTCTGAGTTCGGGATTCTACATCAAACTTCCTGCGCTTACACGCCGCAACAAAACGGTGTTGCCGAACGCAAGAATCGCCACTTACTCGATGTTGCCCGTTCCATCATGCTTCAAATGCATGTCCCCAAACCATATTGGAACTTTGCAGTCTCGACCGCCTGTTTTCTCATTAACCGTCTCCCTTCCTCCATTCTCAACTATGCTACTCCGTTTAGCATACTCTTTTCCTCCACTCCGGCCTTTCCTCTCCCACCTCGGGTATTCGGTAGCCTCTGTTATGTCCACCGTTTGGGGCCTTCCTCGGATAAGTTGGATCCCCGAGCGGCCAAGCATATCTTTTTGGATATTCACGCACCCAAAAGGGGTATGTATGTTATTCTCCTGCTACACGCAAGATCTCCGTTTCTGCTGATGTCACTTTCCGCGAGGATCAACCATTCTTTCCTGCTCCCTTACCTGACCATCTACCACCCACACCTACTCCTCCATCCATCCCCCGCCCGGTCATTCCCGCAACTACTCCTCCGACTGTCGTTCCCTCTAAACAGACTGTCGTTCCCTCCAAACCACCAGTTATCCGCGTCTACACTCGTCGCACTATCACTTCCGTTGCCCCTCTACCGTCGGTCTCTACCATGGATACTTCGCGTCCAAATGATCAGGTATCGCCTTCCACTGCTCATCCGCTGGCAAACTACATCTCTCTTCATCGCCTCTCTCCCCATTTACAAACTTTGGCTACTTCTCTCTCTTCGGTTGCTATTCCTAATTCCGTGCAGGAGGCGCTTCAACATCCAGGATGGCGAGCGGCCATGGAGGAAGAAATGTCTGTTCTATGGTCTAATCAGACATGGTCTGTTGTTCCCCTTCCACCGGGCCAGAAACCAGTTGGGTGCAAGTAGGTCTTTGTCATCAAACATGTTGCCGATGGGACAATTGACCGTCTAAAGGCCCGTCTTGTGGCTAGAGGTTTCACTCAACAGGAGGGGCTAGATTATGAGGAGACGTTCTCTCCGGTTGCGAAACTTAATAGTGTTGGCGTCCTCATCTCTGTTGCTGTCCATCGTCGGTGGCCTCTCTTTCAGCTGGATATCAAAAATGCTTTTTTGAATGGGGATCTCCAGGAAACTGTCTACATGCAACAACCACCCGGGTTTGAGACCACGGGGGAGTCTCAGGTCTGCCATCTTAAAAAGGCTCTATATGGTCTCAAACAATCTCCACGGGCATGGTTTGAAAAGTTCAGCAAGGTCCTCCGTGAGATTGGCTTCACACGGAGCTCGGCCGACTTCTCGCTCTTTACTCGTCACCAACCAGCAGGAACGGTTATTCTGTTAGTATACGTCGACGATATTATCATTACTGGAGATGACTCTCAAGGGATACAGGCAGTCAAAGTCCATCTAAACTCAGTCTTCCAGTCAAAGGATTTGGGACCTCTTCGCTATTTTTTGGGTCCTCTTCGCTATTTTTTGGGTCTTGAGATTGCCAAAAGCCTGGATGGGCTCCCTCTCTCTCAACGGAAATATTATCTTGACCTTCTTCATGATGCGGGTCAGTCCGGCTGCAAGCCAAGTGATACTCCTATGGATGTAAACCACAAACTATGTGCCCAGGCATCTGACTCCGATCTCCTTCTCCAGAATCCTGAATATTATCGACGTCTTGTTGGAAAACTGATATATCTCACGGTTACCAGACCGGATATTTCCTTTGCTGTTGGTCTTGTCAGCAGATACATGCACTCTCCTCGAAAATCTCATCTTCAAGCAGTGGAACGAATTCTCAGGTATCTGAAAACCGCTCCTGGTCAGGGACTTGTCTACAGGACCTCCTTTTCTGCTCCAACATTGGTGGCATATTCTGATGTTGATTACGCTGGCTCTCTCGATGACCGGCGATCTACGAGTTGTTTTTGCACTTATCTTGGCGGACATCTTGTTACTTGGCGAAGTAAGAAACAAGCGGTCGTTGCTCGATCTTCAGCCGAGGCAGAGTACCGAGCAATGGCATCGGTTGTATCAGAATCGACATGGCTTGAGAGTCTTCTTACTGATCTGGGTGTAAAATTACCATCACCGGCTCTTCTCCTTTGTGACAGTCAAGCCGCCATACACATCGCAAAGAACCCGGTCTTTCACGAAAGAACGAAGCATATTGAGGTCGATTGTCACTTCGTACGGGAAAAGGTTCAAATGAAGAAGCTTGACCTAAAGCATGTCCCAGGATCGGAACAAGTTGCGGATGTCTTCACGAAGGCTCTTTCCAAGACACTCTTCTATCAATGCTTGTCCAATCTTGGCGCATACGATTTGTACGCTTCAGCTTGCGGGGGAGTGTTAAAATAGCCCATGTAAAGGGCCTATTATTGGGCCCATTTATTGTTTTATCTTCTCTCCTCCTTTAGTCTCACATCTTGTATAGGATTTTCTTCTCTCTTCTTCTTCCTATATATTTGTATTCTCTCCTTGTATTTAGATACACAAGTAATACATACAAGATTTTGAGCTCTTTCAACAAATACCACTAGTTATCTGATTTCCAACATGATATCAGAGGGAGGTTCGGATCCTCTGACCTATGAGATATGGGTCCACCACGTTACAAGGCTAGATTGGTAGCCAGAGGATTACTCAGACTGTTGGGATTGACTATCAGGAAACCTTTGCTCCAGTAGCAAAGATGAATTCCATTAGAATTCCGCTCTCATATGCAGCATGCAAATGGTGGAATGTCGACGTGAAGAATTCCATCCTCCATGGAGAATTAGAAGAAGAGGTATACATGTATCTACCTTCGGATCTTGCTGTCAAAGGATCTGAGGGAAAGGTCTGCAGGTTGAAGAAAACTCTATATGGCCTAAAACAATCTCTCAGAACCTGGTTTGGAAGTTTTCATAGAGCCGTGATGATATTTGGTTACAACCAGAGTATTGTCGATCATACCTTATTTATAAAGCACAAGCAAGGAAAACTGACCGCTCGTATTGTCTGTGTGGACGACATTGTTATATCTGGCAATGGCACAAAAGAGAATCAAAATCTGAAGACAGGACTGACAAGCAACTTTGAAGTAAAAGATCTTGGGAATCGCAAAACTTCTTTGGCATTGAAGTCACCAAAACCAAGCACGGGATCTTTATCTCTCAGAGAAAGTACATCCTTGATTTACACGATACATCGGGGATGAGTGGGTGTAGACCTGCTGACACTCCAATTGAATTCAACCATAAATTGGGGAGAGATGCTGGAGAAGTGGTTGCTAAGATAATTGATTTTCAACAACTGGTAGGGAAACTTATCTACTTATCTCATACCTGCCTAGATATCTCTTATGTTGTTGGGGTTATCTGTCAATACATGCATTTTCCAAGGTCTCGCAACTTGGATGTCACCTATCGGATCTTATGATATCTCAAATCCTCTCCGGGGAGAGGTATCTTGTTCACCCCAAGCAAAGAGTTAACTATTGAAGTTTTCACAGATGCTAACTGAGTGGGATCTGCCGATGACTGAAGATCCACATATGGTTATTGCTCCTTAGTTGGGAGTAATCTGGTAATCTGGAAAAGCGAAAAACTAGTTATGCCAACAATTGCTTACATGAATAAAGCTCATTGTTTGAATATCCCTGTCAAAGTCTTTTTTAACGTATTTTTGAGTTCATAAATGAGCCAAATATAAGTATTGGCTCGAATTAGTTCAAATTTTTATAAGAGAGAAACAACTTGCATGATGATTGACACACCTCAAGATCTTATTGTTGCAAGATGCAAGGAAGGTTACATAGTGGATGGTGAATGCAGTTGATGTTGATAATGATGATAAAAGCCTTCAAGGAGAGACATTTACATGGGTGCAAATTAGATATATTACAGATGTTGATCTAGCGACGAGGAAGACTTCTAGATCTGTCTCGAACAAGAGCGACAGTGGAATATCAAAAGGAAAATAGGTTGTATCAGAGAAGGATGAGGAAGAAAAAATTGAGTCGCCAAGTTTGCTGGATGAAGGGATTCACGTTCCATCTGCATTACAAATTGCTTTACGAGACTAATCAAGAATAAAGTATGACTTAAAGTTTAAAAATCTTTAAATCTTTATAATTTAATGTTCTCATTTTTCAAAATTATTATTTTTAATTGGTGTATGCATTATGTAAATGGATATGAGTTTAGTAAATTTAAAATTAAATGTTAATATAAGAATACAAATATATACAATATAATTACAACATGAACCTGAAAGGAGATACTTACAACCTTGGCTATAAAATGATTCATAGTGGACGTAGAACAAGATATAAAAAGCATTTTGTTAGTATTAAAGTGGAACCATCGGATTACAAGAAAACAACTTTTTTCTTAAAAGGAAATAGAAGGCTTATTTCTATAGATTGTATAACAGTCATGAAGATAAATTTAAAGAATGTAAAATAACAGTAAAAATGAAATTTTGAAAATAAAAAATTACAAAACTTTAAATATCAATATATTACAGAAAGTAAAGTACGGTCTTAAGTAGAGCCAAATATGAAATGAGAAATGATTAAATGTTTTAAGAGAGTATAAAATAAAATGTTACTTAGTGACAAGGAGACTAGGAGTAAAAATGAGAAGGTGCAAAAACTAATTAAGGAAAAGAAATGTGCTTGAAAAGTGAAAGAAGTATGAATATCTCTAAGGTGTTACGGATATTCGTGGCGGACATGGAGCGGACCAATGAAGAAGGACCAGGCGCATCGGGAGCGGCTTGTACCGACTAGGACGACCTAGGCGGGGTCGACACGGAGGATATTTAATATTAAATATGTTGCTGTATTTGGTGGATGCACTTTTTAGTAATTTGCGTTATTTCCTTTTGTATTCGCTTCTCGCCACTATAAGAGGACATGTGGACCTTGTATTATTTTTATCTTGGATGTGTAATGAAACCCAAATCCCCCTTTGACGCAGTAGCCGTGAAAGAGGACCTTCCGGTCCGGCAATCTTCCTCACGGGAAGGATGGGGAAAGGTAGTGGTGAGAAACTTCCGGTCCGGATCTTCTCACGTGGAGAAGGAGAGGGGCGGCAGCTTAGGGTTTCAGAAATTCTTAATTCATTCCATCCCAAAAACAACATAACATCCCTCCTCTTATACTATGAGGAGGGCTAACAGCACACCATACATAAAAGTCAAAATAAACAATACAGGCTATCCGCACACCGAATTAAAACAACACAGAAATAAAATAACGGTAGTTAAATGGACTGCGGCCTCTATAGCGGGTCGATGCGCTCCAGCCACATGATGCCAAGCTCGCCGGGATCTCCATCCGCCGAGTGGCCGTCCGCTGGGTGTCCATCATTCGCCTCTCCTTGAGAGGCACTCGACCCCGAGTGCGCGGGATAAAGGGGCACATCCAGGTAGTAGGTAGACAAGTCGCTCACATTAAATGTCTTGGAGATATTGAGTTCCGGAGGGAGGTCGACTACATAGGCGTTGTCGTTGATTTTGTGGGTGATGGGGAACGAGCCATATTTCTATGGCATGAGCTTGTGATGATGTCCCGGGGGAAACCATTCTTTGCAGACGAAAACCATAACCAAATCTCTCACTTCAAATATCTTCTGGCGTCGGTGCTTGTAGGTCATGGCTTTGTACTTGGCATTAGACTCGAGCAATTTGAGCCGAGTGTGGGTCTGGATGTCGTGAGCGTCTTCCGCTAGTTGGGCCGCCAAAGGGGATGCCACGGGTAGGCGGGCCAGGTCAAGAGTATGTCGGGGAGCCTTCGTGTACACAATGGAGAAGGGTGTGCGTCCGGTGGAGCTGTGCACCGCATTGTTATAGGAGAATTCTGCCTGAGCTAGCGTGTGATCCCATTGCTTCGGGCGATCCTGACATATGCAACGAACGAGGTTGTCCAATGTCTTGTTCATGACTTCGGTTTGGCGGTCCGTTTGGGGATGAGCGGTGCTACTGAACTTGAGAGAGGTGTCAAACATCATCCACAACATTTGCCAAAAGTGACTGAGAAACTTGGGATCACAGTCGGAGGTAATAGATGTCGGGATGCCATGCAAATGAACTATTTCCCGGAAAAAGAGCCGTGCAATATGAGAAGCGTCGGACGTCTTGCGACAAGGGAGAAAATGAGTCATCTTTGAAAAACGATCCACCACGACGAACACCGAATCCACCCCGCGTTGGGTGCGCGGAAGTCCCAAGACGAAGTCCATGGATAAATCTTCCCAAATGTCGGCGGAAACCGGGAGCGGTGTATAAAGTCCTGTGTTGTGTGCTTGGCCCTTGTATTGTTGGCACACGAAACACTTCCGAACAAAATTGTCGACGTCATTGGTCAGTTGTGGCCAAAAGTAGCGCTCCTGCAAACTGGCAAGCGTCTTGTCCCGGCCGAGGTGTCCACGCAAGCCGCCTCCGTGCAAATCGCAAATAAGCTTTTCCCGTAGGGAGGTGCGGGGAATACACAAGCGGTTGTCCTTTAACAAGAACCCATCAAGTAGGAGAAAATCGTAATGAGAGTCGCCTAACGAACAGGCACGCCAAACCTCCTTGAAGTCAATGTCGTGGGCATATAAATCGGCGAGAGTATCAAATCCGATGATGTTCTGGTGCATGGTTGCCAATAAACAACTTCGCCGACTGAGCGCGTCAGCGACCACATTGCAAGCCCCAGGCTTGTGATGAATGATGTAGGGGAATCTCTGGAGATAAGTACTCCAACGAAGGTGCATGCCATTTATGCGCTTCTAACTGCTAATGTACTTGAGAGCCTGGTGGTCAGTGAACAAGATGAACTCCTTGTGAAGTAGATAGGGCTCCCAATGCTTGAGCGCCCGAACGACGGCGTAGAATTCCTGATCATAAGCGGCACATTTCCGCCTAACATCACACAACATCTCGCTAAAGAACGAGACCGGACTTTTGTCTTGGGAGAGGACAGCGCCGATACCAATGTCGTTGGCATCGCAATGCACCTCAAACAGCTTGTCGAAGCTGGGTAGAGCCAAAACCGGAGCAAAGATGAGCTTCAGCTTAATCAAGTCGAAGGCTTGGTTGGCCTCCTCGCCCCATTGGAACCGCCCCTTCTTTAGACAATCAGTCATCGGCGTCGTGATGGTACTAAAATCACGGATGAACCGACGCTAGAACGTAGCCAAACCGTGGAACAACCGCAACTCTGAGAGTCGTAGGAGTCGGCCAATCGCGGATCGCCTGAATCTTCTCCTCATCCACCTGGATCCCCTCCGCGCCAACAATGAAGCCCAAAAAGTTCAGCTGCGGGGCGAGGAAGGTGCACTTCTTGAGATGAATAAAGAGCTTGTGGTCCACCAGCACCTTCAACACCGCACACAAATGGGACAGATGGTCTTCCCTGCTCTTGCTGAAGACCAGGATGTCGTCAAAGTAAACCACAACAGACTTTCCCAGGAATGGGCGCAACACCTGTTTCATGAGACGCATAAAAGTACTTAGAGCTTTAGATAATCCAAAAGGCATTACCTTCCACTCAAAAAGGCCGTCCGGGGTTTTGAAAGTCGTTTTCCACTCATCACCTGGCTTGATGCGGATCTGGTGGTATCCTCTGCGGAGGTCTATCTTGGAAAAGAACTGCGACCCATCCAGCAAGTCCAACATATCATCAAGGCGAGGGATAGGAAAAGAATACTTGATGGTGATGCGGTTGATGGCGCGGTTGTCCACACATTCTCCATGAGCCGTCCTTCTTGGGAACTAGGAGCGTCGGGACCTCATAGGGACTAAGGCTCTAAGAGATGAAGCCCTTCTTCAACAGCTCCTCGACCTTCCCGTGAAGGATATCATGCTCCTTAGGGTTCATGCGGTAGTGAGGCAAGTTCGGGAGACTAGCCCACGGTATGAGGTAGATTTGGTGTTGGATATCCCGAGGAGGAGGGGGGTGATCTGGTAGATCCTCCGTGGTGATGGCGCGAAAGTCGTGCAGCAGCTCCCGCACATCCGGGGATACGGCTTCCGCCATCTGCTCGCCAGTGGCATAGAGCCCATAAGAAACGAGGACCACCACCTCCTTTGCCTTCGCAATGTCTCGCTAGAACAGAGTTGTGTCGTTCTGCATCACCAACAAGCTACGCCCCTTATCCGAGGGCGGGCTGGTTTCCGGTTTGGTGTCGACCCGTGCAACAATTTGAATCTTCTTGTCGGCCCAAGTGAAGGAATATATGTTCTCGCGGCCTTTGTATGAGACATCCATGTCATATTGCCACGGTCGGCCCAAGAGTAGGTGGCTCGCGACCATCTCCACGACATCGCACCAAACGTCGGCTCGGTGTTTCCCAATGGCGACCGGGACGTGAGAGGGGTGTGTGAACCGAACTGAGGGGCCGCGCTAGATCAACCCAATGGAGTAGGGGTGCGGGTGTGGTTCGGTCGGCAGTTGCAAGTAGGAGACCAGGCGTGATGTGACGAAGTTCTCGCAGCTGCCGTTGTCGATCAAGACGTCGCAAATTTTGCCCTTGACGTTGCAGTAGCTTCGAAAGACATTGCTACGTTGGACGTGTTGGTCGAGGCGCGGTGTGAGCAGTAGGCGGTGGACCACGCAAGCGGCAAAATCACCCTCGTCGTCATACCCGTCGATGACCTCGTCGGCCTCCCCAAGTCGTCTGTACCTTCCTCGTCCTGTGTGACTGCGTGGACGGGCTGGCGAAGTAGCGGACATCGGGAGGCGAAATGGCCCGGTTGTTGGCATTTAAAACAGTTTCCTGGCAATACACGATCAGGCGCCCGACCCTTTGGTGCGGAGGAGGCCGACACCTGATCTGAAACTTCCTTGATCGTAGAGTCCCGGTTCCTGGATTCCGCGGCGTCTGTCCCCGAACGGCGGGAGGACGCACGGCTCAGAGGCGTCTCCATTTTCTCCATTTGCTCGGCCTTGAGAGCCATGTTAAAGGCCTCTTCAACAGTGCGCAGAACATGCAGTCCAATTTTCTCACGTAAAGACGGGTGTAGACCACGGAGAAATCCTGTGACACGTTGACCATTTGTCTCGATTAGACCGCTGCAGTCTGCGAGGCGGCTTGTCTCCGCTATGTACTCCGTCACAGCACGAGTGCCTTGAGAGCAGCTCTGATAATATTGAAACAAATGTTGGTCATAGTTGGGCGGAAGGAACTTATTTCGCAATAACTTCTTCATCTTGGGCAATGTACGCACGACGGCCTTGCCTTGGAAGTTGCGGTTGAGTTGGAGTTGATCCCACCAAACCGTGGCGCCGGATTTGAGGCGGTTGGCGACAATCTTCACCTAACGATGCTCGTCGATTTCGGCCATTTCGAAGAAGCGTTCCACCTCTGAGAGCAAATCTAGGAACTCTTCAATACCCAGATTGTCGTGGAAATGTGGAATGTCGGCCCGCAGGCGGTATCCCGAATGGTGGTAGGGCTGTTGTTCCCCCCACCGAGGCGGAGCGGCGGCGTCGGGTGGTTCGTCCTCCGAGCTCGAATCAGACGGGAATAGGACGTTGTGAGGTCAAGGGGGCACCAGCTGCGGAACACGCCCCCGAAGGTATTGACGGCCGAATAAACGGTCGACGGGGTCGGTTGGATCGGCGGGGAACGGCTGCTGGTTGCGGTCGGATTGCAACTCCCCGATAGTGGTGGCGAGCGTGGCTAACTGGGCCTTGATGGCGTGGATGGCCGCCCATACATCGGCATCGTTCGGTGGAGTCTCCGCCATATGCGCGAACAGGGCCAGTGCGGAGGAGGGGCGGAGGTCGGCGGTCGAGCGTAGGAATCGAGTGCGTCCCTCTGATACCAACTGACGTAGTAACCGTGAAAGAGGGCCTTCCGGTCCGGCGATCTTCCTCAAGGGAAGGATGGGGAGAGGTAGCGGTGGGAACCTTCCGATCCGGATCTTCTCACGCAGAGAAGGAGAGGGCGGCAGCTTAGGGTTTCAGAAAATCTTAATTCACTCCATCACAAAACAACATAACATCCCTCCTCTTATACTATGAGGAGGACTAACAGCAAACCAGACATAAAAGTCCAAATAAACAATACAGGCTATCCGCACACCGAATTAAAACAACACTAAAATAAAGTAATGGTATTCAAATGGACTGCGACCTCCATAGCGGGTCGATGCGCTCCAGCCACATGATCCCAAGCTCGTCGGGATCTCCATCCGCCGAGTGGCCGCCCGCTGGGTGTCCTTCGTCACCCTTTTTCTCCCTCTTCCCTTGTTGGCCATCCTCTTGCCAGATTCCTCTCGAGTTTGTATAATTTTGATCCGACCTGCCGCACCACCCGCCATCTTGTCGTCGGTGTCCCGATTGTGTTACCATAACCACCTGCGCAACCTTCGTTTCGCCGATCGCGCCGAACCGCGAGATCAGATCCCGCCGAATCCCGATTACTGTCGCATCGCGTGTTTCCGCGCCTGCCGAATCACGTGTTTCCCCGTCGACGAGTCCGTCTCCAACCAGGGCCCCGCGCCGCCCTTGTGACATTGAGCACCCACTGATCCCAGTCCTGCCTCGCATCGTCCGCCGACCCACGATCCTCGGGGTGCTCGCTTCGGCACTGTGCGACGTAAACCCGCCTGATCTGCGCAGGAAGGATGCCAGCCTTCCATTTTCGCTGCGCTAAGCCCAATTCCCCTGTTTAGAGCAGCAATCTGCCGCGGGAAACCCAAACCTTTGTTTTTGCACGCTTCCAGCAAAGAGTCGTTGCATCCCAGCCCCGAATAGCCGGATTTCCCGCCATCTTTGCAGGTCCATGGCTCCCAACACTAGCTCAGCCTGAGATCTTCCTTCAGACGCGACCACCAAAGCCCTAAGCCGCGCTTGAAGGCTCAAGAGAAACTCGTCGCCTCCATGCACGCCTCGTTCCTCGCCCTCCACTCCAAGATCGACTCCCTCCAGGTGTCCATCGCCGTCGTCACCGCCGCGTCCGACTCCGGCCCAACCGCGGACGACGGCTCTCTCTTAGGCGTCGGATCGCAGACCATTCCTTCGGGGACCACTCCTCCGCCCATTTCGGGTCGGTCCGCCCTCTGCCTCGACATTCCCTCCTTTGACGGCGTTGACCCAATCTATTGGATTGCCAAGGCGGAACAATATTTCGACCTCAACTACACATCAGAGCACGACAAGATGTATACAGCGGTGGTTGGCCTAGACAGCATGACACTCCATTGGGCTTGGTGGCTCCTCCAAACCAACCTGTGCCTCTCCTAGCCCGAGCTCAAGCAGAAAATGATCCGACAGTATGACACTCGCTACTCTGGCTCCTCCGCTATCGAGCGCCTTTGTGGCATCCGCCAGACAGCCGGCTTGGACGATTATGTTGATGAATTCATCGCCCTAGTCTCCCACATCCTCGGGCTGCCACCCGATCATTACCTGGGCTTCTTTATGCAGGGGTTGCTGCCATAAATCCGCACTTGTCTCTGCACGCATCACCCTCATACAGTCTCCCCCCGGCCACCGGATCATACGGCCGACCACCACCAGCCATGGCCGCCTTGGCGACCGCCATCCACGACTCCACCACGGCCGCCGCCTTGGGGAAACCGGTCGGGCCGCCCACCGTCCCCCCGGCGCCTCTCGAACAGTGAGTACAATGAACTTCACAGCAAGGGTCTCTATTTTTGGTGTCGCCAACCGTACTCCCCTAACAATGAGTGCTCTGTAAAGTAGTTCCACGCCATCGTCGACGACGTGGACCCCGAGGTTACCCTGGCTGACTTTGACGCCCTGGAACTCTCAATGGGGGATACACCTATCGACTCCAACGCAGCTACGTTCCACCGGTTAGAGCTATCTTGCGCCTCGACGGGCGGGATCTCAGGCCAAAAGACCATGCAGCTCTCGGGCACACTGCGGGATCGTCTAATCATCATTATGGTGGACAGTAATGCAAGCCACAACCTCATCTCTGAGCACCTAGTGCAGCAGCTCCGTCTTCCCTCAGTTCCCTCCCCGGATGTTGCGTTCCGTTTGGGCGATGGGCGCCACCGTCCGTCTTAGGGTTGTTGCGTCGTCTCTCTCTAAGTGGGGAGCTGTTTTGTGACCGCAGACTTCTACATATTCGGCTTAGGTGGTCTTGACGCCATTCTGGGAGTGCCTTGACTCTGCACATTCGGTGATGTATGCGTTAATTGGCAGGCTATGTCCATACAGTTCATGCATAAGGGCCAGCCATGTTGCCTCGACGGCAACTCCGCCCTCCTACGCTCTCTGAGCTCCCTCGGCACAAACCAGAGGACCACGAACGTCGGCCACTCAGCGGGTTTATGGGCCCTCTTGGGAACGTTCATTGTGCCTCTTCCTTTCCCGATGGACCACCATGAGCTTTTGATAGTGCTCGCCAACACCATCCAGACTCTAACGGGATTGCCACCAGTTAAGCTTACTCTAGTCCGGAAGAAAGACAACAGTTGGAACCGAACCACCCAGCCAGGCTACTTGATCGCCGCTACCACTATGAGGGGGACTCTAGCTCGCCAGTGCTCCATGTCGCTGGGTCTCACTGTCTGGAGTCTGATGCCATGAGGTTGCCTCAGGATAACTTCTGCCACCACCATTCCGACTACTGCCTTGGGGACAAGGCATATTTTCCATACGACGACATTGTTACGGATATTCATGACGGACGTGGCGCGAACCGATGAAGATGAACCGAGCGCGTTGGGAGCGGCTTCGACCGACGAGTACGACCTAGGCGAGGTCGGAGCGGAGGATATTTAATATTAAATATGTAGTTATATTTGGTGGATGCACTTTTTAGTAATTTTCGTTATTTCCTATTTTCGTTATTTCTTTTTGTATTCACTCCTCTCCACCATAAGAGGACATGTGGACCTTGTATTATTTTTATCTTGCATGTGTTATGAAAAAAAATTGGGGACTACATGGGTTCTGTTGTTGTTGTTGATGTATTATGAAAAAGGTTGCTCCCTTGTTTCCTCTCCAACCCTAATCCTCCTTCTCCCTCTTCCCTCGCCGGCCCTCCTCTCTCCGGCCCTCCTCTTGAGTTTGTATCAAGTATCATAAGGCATATATTAACTATAAGAAAATGAGTGTAGTGAGGAAAGCAAAATCTATATTTTGTGATTTATATAATAGTCTAGATACTGAAAGGAAAAAAAAATGATGTATACAATAAATAAGGCAAGGGATATGAAAATTAAAAACTTTGATCAAGTTAGATGCATTAAAGGTGAAGATACTATGATCTTAATTAAAGATTAAGACATCAAGGATATTGTTGATGTTTTGGAACGGGAGGGCCCCATGCATGACTGCTTGTAATTTCAAGTGTAAGAATGTTAAAATTTCAAAGTTGCATAGGAGCACATAAATATTTTAAGAAGAGAACCATTCAATAAAGAACGGAGCGGTGTTATTATTTCCATTACCACGGTGACTGGCTAGCTTCTAAAAAAAAATATCAACCATAGCCCAAACTTGAGAAGATTTCATGGAATGACTCATACAATGTTCAAACACAACGACAACAAATAAATTCAGATAAACTGATAAAGTTTTACAAGGAATACAAATATAATGTACCTCCTCTTCTCGCCGTCTGTTGGAATATATATAGTAAATTTGCATAATGATGCTAGAAAAGAGTTCAATGGTTCGATCACCTGAAGAACTCCACATGCCTGAAGAAAAAGTGCCATGGATCATTAGTAATTTAGTATCAGATAGAGATATTAGTTCTTAATGGGAAACTGTCCTGAGTGAAACAGAAAATGAAGTTTGGTTAAATATCTTAGGGAGAAACAAAAAATTTAAAATAAGGGAGAAGTTTATTCAGTTTGGATTAGAAGATACATCTGAAATGCTAATCTGAATGGTAAATAAAAAAATTAAATCAATTATGTCAACCAAAAACGAGAAGCTTATTTGACATTGGCGCAAAGATTTTCTAGTTTTCGTACAAATGAAATAAAAAATACAATATTTGAAGTCAAACTACTCCAGCATATCCAATTACTACTATTTTTTAGATACCTGGGTGTATGCTTGATATCCTTTTAGTATTTCTATAATGACAGCTTCTCCTTGTGACCTTTGACAAAATGTAAGTTTCAAATGAGAAATAAAAGTAGGACAAAAGAAAGTAATTAAATTCAAAGTAATGCAGTCTCCCAACCTTGTAAATATCAGGGATAGAGCATCAAGGATTGTCAACCACGTCGAGTTAATCATAGATATGCATAGAACAACTGTTTCACCAGAGACCTTCGAATGCATTTCTGTATTATTTTGGAGGGATTCAAGCTGCAAGAAAGGGGTAAGTTAGGTTAACTTCACTACCAATGAGTGGGCCACCAGGCTTATGACAAAAAAATACAGTTTTACCTCACCCATATCAACGGCTTCATCTGTCAAAGTAGCAACTGCAAATACAACACCTAAAAGTCCTTCAACTGCTAAAGTAATAGCATGTGCTTCACTAGCAACCACAACAGCAGCATTAGAAGCATCATTGTCCATACTCCATTCAATTCCTAAAGATACCTTCAGTCAGTAATGCATCAAAAAAACACAACCTAGAAATTCACAATAAACTAATCGGAAGGTCAAAAAGGATATAAGGTTGGATATAATTTGGCATTTAATCCACACAAAAATATGAAAATGATTAATTAATTTGTACCAACTCCATCCAATAAAATATTCGAAAGAAAGCCAATATTATCAATTAGCTATAGTTAATGTAGTCATTATCTATACCTAAAAAGATAGTGAAACTCAGACTAAAGTGCAAAAAAAAACAGATGAGAAACCACATTATTGAACCAAAATAGCTCAAATATTCTAAAAACTGTTAAGATCTGATCATTCAACACAATCATTTAATTGTAGGTAGAGGGCCTAGAATCAATATTAATTGCACGATATGAGATTAAATTCTTAATATGCCCTCCTACATGCAGGATCTTTGTTCTCTAACATGTGAAATTTTGGGGGGTAAAATGAAATGCGTCGTAAAGCTAAAACTACTCTGATAACATGTTACAATGTTTACTCCACAGAAGGTATCATACAAAAAAAAAATAGAAATTATTATGTACGAGAAGAGGTGGCCAAAAAAATATGGATGAAAACTGTTCAAGATTATTAATGTAATTAAAATTTACATATCATGCTACATTTGATATGAATAAATGAAAATTGGTAACAGATAAAACCAACACCAAAAAGTTGGGATATTGTTCCTGATTACTATAATGATTTAGGAAAATTGGACGAGTAATAAAAGATTTGATTATGATGATATTATCAAAAAGATTTGAAAATTAAATTTTCTTTATTGGTTGGAAATTAAAGCAAAAATTTCACCATGAATACATTTTTAATTTTTTCGTGTTTTATTAAAAGAAATTGTTCATCCAAATCATTTATTATATTACAATATAAAAGAGAATACAGTCGAATATTGTAGCTTCTCATTTTACCGCTAATTTTATATCTATTTTACTCTATTTGCCACCGCAAGAGAGAGACAGAGAGAAGAAATGAGATAGGAAAATATAACAAGAAAAGAGAGAGAGAGCGGGGCCGGACCACAAAGTCACAAACACTTGAGAGTAGGCATCGCCTTTTTGTGATTTGTTTGCTCACACTTTTAGATTTCTTCAGCACTTCAACATCTTAGTTTCATTCAAATATTTCCAAAAGGAGATATTTAGTCATCTTTAATTTTTTCTTTAGTTAATCATATCATATTGCATCTACTAATCATACAAATGATTTAAACGAAATATTTATAGAAAAATATGCCTTTTAATTATGAGAATTTTGAGTTCAGTGCAAATTCGAGTTTACAGATATTGGGAACTCAAAAACAAGCGTAAGAGTTTATAATTTGATTTCTTGAAAAATAAAATCATAAGAGGCCATACACCTTATTGGAAATGAATGTTTGCAAATTGGAAACTTAGAGAACTCTGAAATAGTTATAAGATACTATATTTGCCATGATATCATGAACTATTTCATCCCTTTTCCACATCTTTCAAGGTTCAATAATTTGATACCACGTTAGAATAATTGAAATAGTTTTGCGCTACCACTTTTGTTGATTTGTTCGCTACTGATGGTGGATACTAAGAGGGCAAATAATTGGATCCTTAAATATTTGAGGCGCCTTTTCGGAGTATATGGTGGAGTTGTGTTGGAAACTCTGTAGTTAAGCGTGCTCCAGTGGGAGTAGACATGGGATGAGTGACCAACAGGGAAATATCGTAGGCCATCTATGAAAAAGGGTAATGTCATGTGGTTCAGCTCAGTATGGACTATGATGAACCAAAGCGTGCTCCTAGCAGGCTTCTAGGTGAAAAGATTCTTGAGTAGTCCGTGAATAATTGATATATAATATATATTAAAAAGAAATACAAAAGTGACCATATGGTCCTTCAAAAGTCCATAAAAACAATCGTGGTCATTGGTTTCCAATCAGAGATGGAGAGAGAGAAAGGAAGGAGAGATAGGGAGAAAGAAAGAGGGAGGAGAGAGGGCGGCGAAAGAATGGGGAAAGAAAGGAGAGAGGAGGAGAGAGGGGTGGGACCCACTTCAATAAATAAAAAGAAAAACAGAGAGGGAGAGAGGGGTCGGCGAAGATTAGGAGTAGAGAGAGAAAGAGAAGAGAGGGGTGGGACCCACTTCAATAAATAAAAATCAAAATATTAGCGCACTCTGAATATGCGGGCACTGCCCGCATTGATGCGGTCGAAGGCCGCCCAAGACAATGCCCCGACCACAACTGTGCCAGGCACGATGGCTCCTGCCACTAGCAGCCCCCTGAGTGTCGTATTCGGCTATTGCTCGATATTTTTAATGCACTTGAAGGTTGCGAGCGCATTAAACGTCGTCATGTCAAGCACATCGTGGCTAGAGCACTGTCACATAGGCACGGGAGGTTACCATGTGCACTGTCTCTCGTGTGTTTGTGTATTTTATATATATACACAAACACTCAGAGAGAGATTTATATCAAATATCTATAAAGAAGTGTGCTTCATCTCCGATATCCAACAACCAAACTGGTCGCGAAATAGGAGGAAAAAGTGAATCTTGAAAAATTAGAACAATATTTATAGTCGCACACAGAAAAGAGAAGATGCAGCTAACGTAACAAAAAATTTTCCACTATTAGTTAACATTCTAAAAGAGATGGTGGCATTCTAAAAGAGCCGGTACTTCTCCAATAATCAGAGTTGGAAACACACCATTTTTTCCCAAATTTCTCTTTCATAAATTTTCCCAATAAAAAGATTTGGCCCCCCGTGAAGAATACAGGGAGGAGAGGAATGGAAGGCGAAATGTGGGAGGATTTGACCGTCGATTGCTTAGTCTTCATCCTCTACAAATTACGTTTGGAGGATCTCACACTTGGAGTTTCTCTGGTCTGCAAATACTTCCATGGGGCCTCGATGGATCCAGAATGTCAAATAATCCTCGACTTCCAAGATTTTGATTTTAGCCCAAATAGCAAATGTATCGCAAGATTCAAGCACAAATACCATGTCAATGCATTCTCCTTTAATTCTCTCCTAAAATTCTACTCTACGAAAAGTCATGGGTATGCCACCAAGCTCTCCAGTCCATCCATCAGTGGCTCGCCTTTATTCTCAAACCTAGACTTGGCATCAATCGGAGATGGATGGCGCTTTGGAAGTGCTCGGGTGACGGAATCGTTACCTCAGTTCTCTTATGCAAAGGACTTAGCTCAAGGCCGATGGTAATCTCAAGGAGTACGGGAAAGAGGAGTCGGGGAAGGGAACATGCGCACAGATATGACGCATGCGCCCAAAGATGCACAACCACTGAACCCCTAAGACGACATCAAAGTCTCGATGGGAAATCACCATGAAATCAACATGCGAATGGTACCCATCCACCATGATCGGTACGGCCCGACAGACTCCAGGGCAGGCCATCATACAGTAATTGGCCAGTGCGGTGCTGATGCGACTTCGAGGGATCAAGGAGGGTTGAAGATGTCGTATCGCGTGCTTATTGATGAAAATTTGCATAGTTTAAGAATCCATGAGAGCGAACAACATTTGGTTGGCCACTATAACATGTCTAAATCGTCCCCCCCCCCCACGGGTATGGAACCGACAATAGCGTGTAGAGAAATCCTGGGGTCCCCCGGATCATCATCCTTTGCTACTTCATGTGAGGGGTCCTCGACCTCAAGGAAGAAGAGGTTCTTGGTGTCCACGACTGTAATTTTCATCACAATTGTAACTGAGACCCTTAGACTTATGGTCAGCCATTTCTCGAACGGGTTCAGTCGATTGCCTACCTTGCCCTTACTGGATCCACAACCGAACTGAGAGGGAAGAGCATTGAAACCCCTAAAAATCTTTCATCGCTACGACATCCAAAGTGATGTCGATTCATCAATATGCGTTCTCGCATACACGCGCGAGGCTCATAGTGGTGGTAAGGTCCAACGGATTCTGGAACTCCACATCAAGATGGAGACAAGTATGGAGGACCGTCGTGAAGAAGAATACATGATATACCTAGGGTTGTTCACAAACCAAATAGTTCGTGAATAATTCGGGAATCGGTTCGTAAAAATTTAAATTAAGATTCTTATTTTTTTGAATTCAAATCTAAATTCGGATTCGAGTGGTATTCAAAATCGAATCTAAATAATATTATATCTATTGGAAAGAACCGTGAATAGTTCATGAATAATAACTATATATATAAGAGGCAGTGCATGGGGTCCCCGAGAATCCGCGACAGTGCTCCGGCCACGATAGTGTCCGGCACGGCTGCGATCCCCCCCAGGGTTGTATTTCGGATTTTGCTCGATTTTATAATGCGCTCAGGAAGACGTGAGCGGTAGGAGCACTATCATGTCGAGCACTTTCCTGGCAAGAGCACTGTCGCAAAAGCACAGGGGGGCCCCAATGCACTGTCTCTTGTATATATATAGAGAGAGAGAGAGACATATATATAGAGAGAAAACTAATATCTATAGAAGAGTGCACTTCATCTCTGATATCCAACAGCCAAACTGGCCGCGAAATAGGAGGAGAAAACAGATCCCGTAAAATTAGAACATTATTTATAGTCACACACAGAGAAGAGAAGATGCGGATAACGTGTGAAGACCTTTTTCCGGTCTCCGCAATGGACTCAAGATCTGCGAGCAGTTTTCAATTTATTCGCCGAAGCATATAGCATCAAAAATGCGCAAAATATATAAAGTACAACACAACTTTTTATACCATTTACAAATTTATACAAGTTTTTGCAAATGATACAAGGTACAGATATTTTAATCGACTTGATTGCAGATTGTACACTGCCAATCTTCACAAGTTGCCTTATGCTTTTCCTGCGCTTCTTCGACCCAATAAATATTTTAAGTCAAACCTTCGCGAGTTATTCAGCACGCTTTTGCTTTTCTTTCGTCATTAAGGGAGCTCTCTTTGGAGCACTGGGTGATGCTCCTGCTTTGTAGAAAAAATGGGGTACACGATGGGTTAGTCATAAAAATATGACTATGTGAGTAAGGTATCTATTGAACTACTATACAAACAAACAATGCGATAAATAACAATATGCATACAAAGCATCAATAAGTATATATATTTTTAGAAAAGCTCATGTAAAGGGGCTCATTATTGGCCCATTTTGTTTATTTCTCTCTCCTTCTTTAGTCCCGCATCATGTATAGGATTTATTCTTCTCTCTTCTCTCCTATATATTTGTATTCTCTCCTTGTATTTGGACACTCAATATAGATATACAAGCTTTGGGCTGATTTCTACATGGTATCAGAGGGAGGTTACGAGACTCCTGCGGACTCACATCTCTTATCCGCACGTCCCCCGCTTATCGGCGCCCTGCGGTCTCCGCGGTCTGCATTTTGAGTCCGCGCTTCCCACCCCCTTCTCGCATAGCCTCTTGCAGACTGATCTTCTTCTATCCACTCCCTCTACTCTCTCTTCGTTTCCCGTGGATCCACTCCCCTTCTGTTCTTTTTATAGCCCTCTCTCTGCCCTGTGGGGTCCACAGCCTCCCGCAGTCCGCCGCGAGCTCCACTCTGTCCGCGACCTCTTTCTGTCCGCTGCGAGCTCGGCGTGTTCTATTCCCCTGTATCCGCTGCGAGCTCGGCGTGTTCTATTCCCCTGTATCCGCTGCGAGCTCGGCGAGCTCTCTTCCCCCCCGGTGTCCGCTGCGAGCTCTCTACTGTCCGTTGCGAGCTCGGCGTGCTCTCTTCCCCTGTATCCGTTGCGAGCTCGGCGAGCTCTCTTCCCCCCCCCCCCCCGGTGTCCGCTGCGAGCTCTCTTCTGTCCGCTCGGTCACCCTCTGCCCGCTGCTGCTTTTCTCCCTCATGGCGGGCTCCTCTCTCTGCTTGCTGCGGACTCACGCTCTTGTGAGATTTCTGCCCTTCAACCCGGCCGTCTACCTTCTGCTCGCGACCTGCTCAAGGTCGCCGCAACCATGCCGAGCTCTCCTCTCTGCGGCCTGACTTTTGCTCGCTCTTCTCTTGCTCGTCGCGACCTGCCCAGTTGCTCGCAACTTCCCTATCCCGCAGCAGCCTGTGTTGTCGTCGCGATCTGCCTAATTGCTTGCGCCCTGCCTAGTCACTCGCGACCTTCCTAGTCATCGCGACCTACCCTCTGTTCTCCACCTACTCGCAGCGACCTCCCTGCCTAGTCGTCGTGACTTGCCGAGTCCGCAGTTCTCGCTCTTCTCCCTTCTCCTAAACCGTCATGTCTTCTACCGACTCCACTACTGCTAACCCTCCTGCAGACCGCCCGGCTCCTGCTCCTGAACTCCGCGACGAGCTTCGGATTACTACTCTTTCCCTCTCTGGGAAGAAAAATTTCATCCCGTGAGTGCACTCCGTTCATCGGGTCCTGCAAGCTAAGGGCCTTGTGGGTCACCTTACCCAGGAACCTCCTTCTCCAACTACTGATGACTGGATAAGAAATGATGGTCGAGTTCAGACCTGGATCCTTAACTCTCTGGAGGGTGAGCCCTACCAGATGGTCATGTATCATGAGACCGCTAAAGAAATGTGGGAAGAGCTCCACTCCTTGTACTATAGCAAGGACAGTCTTCAGCACCTCTTCGACATCATCACCGATCTACAGGGGTTGGATGTTGGCAAGGACATGGACATGACTTCCTTTGTGGCTCGTACTAAAACCCTCACGGAGGCATGGATTCAACACCAACCATCCACCACTGATCTTGCGGCTCAGCGTGCCCAAAAGGAGGCTGTTTGCATTGCGATGATTATGGCTCAAGTCCCGCCCCACCTTCATAGTATCTGGGCACAGGTTTTGGCATCCCCTGTTACTCCCTCCTTTTCGGATGTTTGCTCTATGTTACTTCGCGTCCCACCTCCCCTGGAGCCCACTGCACCTCCATCTCCGGTCCTTCTTCAGCAGGAATGGACACACTGAAGCCGTCTGTCACAAGAAACATGGCTACCCTCCTCGTCCGCATACTGCTGTCATTGTTGATACTCCTTCACCTAGCAGTATGGACCTTGAAGCTGTTCGCCTTCAACTGCAGCAACTCCAGGGGCTCCTCAACCCTCCTTCTGCTTCGGTTACCTCCACCTCTACTGCAGGTATTGCCTCCACTTCCACTACAGGTAGTGCATGTTTCTCCTCTAGTTCCCGTTGGATCCTGGACTCGGGAGCCACTTACCACATTACATCTCTACTGCCGCCAAGATTTTCATATGCTCCTCATCCAACATCTATTACCATGGAGAATGGTGCGCTTGTTCCGGTCTCTGGGTGTGTTGATCTCTTGATCCACCCCTCCATCTCGCTTTGCTCCGCTCTTTATGTGCTGACATCCCCATTTAATTTACTTTTCGTTGGCCGTCTTACTCATGATATGAACTGTTATATTACCTTCACCTCTACTGGTTTTTTGATACAGGATCAGCAGACGCAAACTACGACTGCAGAATGGGCTCTACCTCCTTGATGCTTATCCTATCGCCCTCTCTTCCGTGTCCTCTAGTGATTGGCATTGCCGTCTTGGGCATGCTCCTCTTCCTATCCTCCAGAAGACGCTCCCTGATGTATCTCTTCAGTCATTTAAATGTGATTCTTGTATTCTTGACAAACAGTCACGCTCTTCTTTTCCTGCAAATTGTACTCGCAGCTCTGCTCCTTTTGCTTTAATACATTCTGATATTTGGGGTCCGTACAAGGTTACGAGTATCTTTGGTTATCGTTACTTTATAACGTTTATTGATGCCTACTTGCGTACAACATGGCTGTATTTACTTCGTGATCGCTCCGAGCTTCATCGTGTCTTTCGGGCATTTGTGTTAGAAACTCGAACGCAATTTTCTACTACTATCAAGATCCTCCGCTCTGATAATGCCCGCGAGTACACTAGCCACGAGGTTGCCAATATTTGTGCGGACTTCGGGATTGTACATCAGACATCGTGTCCCTACACCCCTCAACAAAATGGGGTAGCCGAACGCAAGAACCGCCACCTTCTTGATGTGGCTCGCTCCCTCATGCTTCACATGCATGTTCCCAAAGTTTACTGGAACTTCGCCGTCTCAACTGCGTGTTATCTCATCAACCGCCTCCCTTCGTCGATTCTCCAACATGCTACACCCTTCAGCTATCTCTTTCCCTCAGCTCCACCCTTCTCCCTCCCACCCAAGGTTTTTGTATGTACTTGTTTCGTCCGTCACCTTGGTCCCCCTATCGACAAACTAGACCCCGCGCAGTAAAAACACATCTTTGTCGGCTACCCCCACACCCAGAAGGGTTATGTCTGTTACTCACTCGCTACTCGGACAGTCTCTGTGTCCGCTGATGTCACCTTCCGGGAGGATCAACCCTTCTTCCCTCCTCCTCTGCAGACTCCTCCACCAACCACTACTCTTCCATCTTCCCTTCCTCGACCTGTTATCCAAGTCCACACGCCTCTTCCCCTCCCTATACCACATTCCCCATCTGCTCCTTCGCGGCCGCCCGTCATTCGGGTCTACTCTCGTCGTCCTCTTCTCGTTTTCCCTCTGCAATCGTCTTCTCCCTTGGATTCTCCGCGTTCTGCTGCTCTGGTGCCCGCCTCTACAGCACATCCACTGGCAAACTGTGTGTCCCTACATCGGCTCTCTTCACAACTACAGATATTGGCTACATCATTATCCTCGGTCTCTATTCCTAACTCCGTCCAGGAGGCTCTTCAACATCCTGGGTGGCGTGCTGCCATGGAAGAAGAAATGACTGCGCTTTGGGCAAACAAGACTTGGACCTTGGTGCCCCTTCCTCCCGGACAGAAACCAGTTGGATGCAAATGGGTGTTTGTCATCAAACATGCTCCAAATGGGACCATTGACCGACTCAAGGCTCGCTTGGTCGCTCGGGGCTTCACCCAGCAACAGGATCTCGACTATGACGAGACATTCTCCCCGGTAGCCAAACTCAACACGGTTCGCATTCTCATCTCCGTGGCTGTTCATCGACAATGACCCTTATTTCAACTAGACATCAAGAATGCCTTTCTGAATGGAGACCTCCGTGAAACGGTTTACATGCATCAACCTCCCGGGTTTGAGACCACGGGGGAGTCTCGGGTATGTCATCTTCACAAATCGCTCTATGGCCTAAAACAATCACCTCGGGCATGGTTCGATAAGTTCAACAAGGTTCTCCGGGAAATTGGTTTTACTCGAAGCTCAGCCGACTTCTCATTATTTACTCGCCACCAGGCAATGGGTACGGTTCTCTTATTGGTATACGTCGATGACATCATCATTACTGGCGACGATTCAAATGGAATACAGGCGGTAAAGAAACATCTAAGCTCCGTTTTTCAAACAAAAGATTTGGGACATCTTCGGTACTTCCTAGGTCTGGAGGTTGTTAGAAGACCATATGGTTTGGTCCTCTCTTAGCGGAAGTACTGCCTAGATTTCCTTCATGATGCAGGCTACTCCGGCTGCAAACCTGTGAACACACCCATGGAGGTAAATCACAAACTATGTGCTCAGGCTTCGGAGTCAGATACTCCTCTACAAAATCCAGAATATTACCATCGCCTCGTTGGGAAACTAATCTATCTAACGGTTACAAGACCCGATATATCCTACGTTGTGGGAACCGTCAGCCGATATATGCACTCTCCTCGGAGCTCTCATCTTCAAGCAGTGGAACGAATCCTCAGATATCTTAAGACAACTCCTAGTCAAGGACTTGTATACAGAACCTCACCTTCAGTTCCAACATTGGTGACATACTCTGATGTTGATTATGCAGGATCTCTGGATGATCGACGATCCACTAGCGGGTTCTGCACATATTTTGGAGGACATCTGTTTACCTGACGGGGAAAGAAACAAGCAGTAGTTGCTCGATCCTCAGCAAAAGCAGAATATCGGGCAATAGCCTCTGTTGTCTCGGAACTCACGTGGATTGAGAGTCTCCTTGCTGACCTTGGGGTCAGGCTCTCTTCACCTGCTCTCCTCTTATGTGACAGTCAAGCTACCATACATATAGCCAAGAACCCGGTCTTTCACGAGAGAACAAAGCACATTGAGGTAGATTGTCACTTCATCCGAGAGAAAGTCCACATGAAGAAGATCGAACTCAAGCATGTTCCTGGTACTGAACAGGTTGTGGACGTCCTCACAAAAGCTCTACCAAGTACCCTCTTCTATCAGTGCTTATCCAAGCTTGGAGCATATGACTTGTACGCTCTAGCTTGCGGGGGAGTGTTAGAAAAGCCCATGTAAAGGGGCTCATTATTGGCCCATTTTGTTTATTTCTCTCTCCTTCTTCTTTAGTCCCACATCATGTATAGGATTTATTCTTCTCTTCTCTCCTATATATTGGTATTCTCTCCTTGTATTTGGACAATCAATATAGATATACAAGCTTTGGGCTGATTTCTACATATATATATATATATATCTTAATATTCTAAAAGACATTCAATATCTCAAGTTTTTCCCAATTTTCCATCAAAAGGCTCCTTTAAATCTCACAAATATATTCAAATGTTCTCTCATTTTTTTAATTACATAACTCAAGAAATGTCAAGACATGCATCAAATGTGGGCTCAACTCCTTTAGAGCAAATGTATGCAAAATCCTACGTGTGAAATCCATCAGTAAGTATCTCCCTACATTAGAAGATTCAATCTAATTCTTAACATTTCTAATATGCAGATTTTTAAACATTTTTTATCATTTCCTATTACGTTACAGTCTATCAACTTACACATGATATGCAAACATGAACTTTAAAATATTAATTTCCCTCCGAATTTATATTGCATTTATTTGTCATCCATATTTAATTTCATAGCGATATTCCATATCAGTGATTTCAAAAAGATATGCACACGTAATGTTATTTTAACAAAAACAGTATACAAGTAATATTCAAAATACTTTAATAGAGCATAATTCAAAAAATAAGAAACTCATTACAGTTTTCCTTTCCCTTTATCCTTTTCAGCTTCATCACCACGTCCACGAGACGTCAACCCCTGATTTCTTGGCCTCGGAAAATACTGAAATAGTACGCACTTTTAATTGGGTTGCATATCTTAAATATTTGTAGAGATGCTAAAATTGAAGGGACTTTTATTAAGGGTGTGTCGAAGGTTTGTGAATGTTATGTGTGTTTATAAAAAACATACACGCTTCAAACTTCAAAAAAATGTTAGTTTAAAATAGGTAAATAAGTCTAATTTCAACCCAAAATATTTATGAATAGCCGGCCAATAATCCCTTTCACCAAACAAGAAAGCAAATCCTTAACTCAAGCCCAAATTAATGCCAACAACACAAACCCAATTGAAATTCAAAACCCAAAAATAAGTATAAAATAACAAGCTTTAACAGCCAACAAGGAAGGCCCAAAGTGAGTTAAACAGCCATCCAAATACAAACAGCAAACCAAATAAGTATATTTATAGCTGGCGTAAGCAAAATACTAAACCAAATAAGTATATATAGCTGGCCCAAGTATAGGCAAAGCCGACAAAAATGAAAGAAGCAGCAACTTGCATTTGCTTTCAACATCCATCATGTAAACCCACAACAGCCGGCGAATGACCCAAAACAAAGCAATATATATGTTGTCCCCTCCCCTCTACCTAATTTAATAGGTCAAAATATAAAGCATCCAAGAGAAATTTCCCCCTTCAGCACAACAGCCAGCTACACTCAATCAAAACTGAAATAATAGGAGGGATCTTAGAATGGAAGGAGGAAGAAATTGTTGCACAACAGGTCCTTCTCGGACAAGCAGAGGTCTAGCCAAATCCTTCCAAAAACTCTAAAAGGGGCGCTGAAGTTGCTGTGTAGCAAGGGAGAAGTCGACATCCTAGCGGAAGCAGCGGCAGAAATGCAAAAACAAGCGGCACAACTGCCCTAACGCAGCGGCAGAAGCAAGGAAGCAGCCCTAGGTCAGTCGTAGAAGGCTAGGGGAGGGAGAGAGGAAGAGAACTTGCATGAGAGAGAAGTAGAGGGAGTCTGGGAGGAGAGGCACGTAGCGCACAGGAGTAGAGAAGTAGCGTCGGCGTAAGAAATGGAAGAGAAGGCGTGTGGAAGAGACGGAAGCCTGATTGGCATTTTATTAGCGTGAAAAAGCGGTGAATGGTGAGACCGACCCAATTCACACTCAATGCACCGCATAAGGTGCAACCAGATTTCAATTAATCAGCCCAAATAATGCTACCAGCCAACACACAAGTAAAGTGTTCAAAATAATTTACCCAATATAAAACTATTAAACCCTCTTGGCCATGACCACAAACTAGCCAACCTTGACATAAATAAAAGAAAATGAAACTAATATAAATGTCAAAAAGATTATAAATCACAATTTCAAAGCAATTATCTCGAATTCTCAAAATGAGCATAACTCAAACGAACAAAAAAGAAAACGAAAAATAAATGTAACACTGACTTTCTTTTTCGTTATCGAGGATGTCAAAATGTTTTACGCATTTTATCATTTGAGTTGTTACAATCCCACCCCCCCCCCCCCTAAAAAAAATTTCGTCCACAAAATTCTCAAAGTAGGGAGGTTGGCAGATTAAATAGGATAAAGATGAAGATCAGAACATGTTCAATTTATTTATTTACAGGATACATGTTTTACTAGTTATTTTCATTCCTCACAAAATGGTCCTAAATTAAAAGCTCGAGATTGGATTTGTCTTTCTTCTGGGACTTCTCTTTGAGGAATTGGGGCAAGTGCCGAAACTAATGATTCAGTACCCATCTGATATAATATTGGTTGGGGGGAAGTGGTTGTCCTCGAGAATTTACTGCCCGGGTTGACGACAGTAATAACAGTCTAATCAGACAGTCTCCTCAATGAATTCTTCCGCATTTCACACATTTTGCTATGGTTAATTGGGACACATTACTGATAGCTGGACCAGATTGGAAAAATGTACTCTTTTCCTTGCACTTCATCCTGGCTTGGAGTTTTGTCGTCTTTCGTTTACCTATATCTCGTCGTTTCTGAAATTTTTCCTGATCAATTTCTACCAGTCGGGCTCTCTCGAACAGTTTGTCGTACTCTAAAATATTAAAAGAAACTAACAAATTACGGATATCGTCGTGCAGTCCCTGTTGAAACTGACGATAACGATCTTCTTTAGTGGCTACGAGTGAATCAGCATAGAATGCTAATTTTGAAAATTCCGTTTCATACTGCACGACTGTCTTTGTTCCTTGGACAAGTCGGAGGAATTGATCACGTGGTACTCTTTTTTTCAACCTCGGTACAAACCAGTTTGTAATTCGTGTATAAAATTAGTCCAGGTAGCGACGCCACGCCCGTCGTATTTTTTGTTGACAATATTGTCCCACCAGCATTTCATTACTCCTTCAAACAGAAATGAAGCTAATCCCACCTTCCAGTTTTCTGGGAACTTCATTACTTGAAAGATCGTTTCTACTCGTAGAATTCAATCTTCAGTATCTAAGGGAGACAAGCGTCCTCGAAAAGTTGGTGCTTTCAATTCCAAGAATTACTTTAAATCGATGTCCAATTAGCGTTGTTGTGATAAAGGTGCAACTTTTTTAGAATGTCACCATCTCTTTTAGAAAGTCAATTAATAGAGGGAAAAAAATTGTTGTGTAATTTAACAACCGCAAATGATAAAATGTGTAAAACATTTTGACATCAACAATGACGAGCAAGAAAGTCAGTGTTACATTTATTTTTGGGTTTTCTTTTTGATCGTTTAATTTGAGTTATGCTCATTTTAAAAATTGGAGATAATTGCTTTGAAATTGGGGTTTATAATCTTGTTAACATTTTGAGATAATTGTTGTTAATCTTGTTGAAAAGGATAAATGGAAAAGAAAAGTTGTAATGAGTTTCTTATTTCTTGATTATGCTCTATTAAAGTATTTGAATATTACTTGCATACTGTTTTTGTTAAGATAACCTTGTCTGTGCGTATATTTTGAAATCACTGATATGGAATATCACTATGAAATTAAAAATGAATGGCAAATAAATGCAATATAAATTCTACAGAGAAATTAATATTTCAAAATTCATGTTTGCATATCGTTATAGGAAAGATAAAAGATGTTTAAAAATCTGCATATGAGAAATATTAAGCATTAGATTGAATCTTATGATGTAGGGAGATACCTACTGATGGATTTCCCGCATAGGGGGTTTGCCTACATTTGCCCTAAAGGGGTGGGGACCACATTTGATGCATGTCTTGACATTTCCTGAGTTATGTAATTAAAAAATAAGAGAACATTTGAATATATCTTTGAAATCTAAGAAGATCATAATGAGCCTTTTGATGGAAAATTGGGATAAATCTTGGATACTGAAACTCTTTTAAAATATTATGATATATATATATATACTTCTTGAGGTTTTGTATGCATATTGTTATTTATCACCTTGTTTGTCTGTATAGCAGTTCAAGAGATACCTTATTCACATAGTCATACTGTTATGATTAACCCGTCGTGGACCCCATTTTTTCTAGGAAGCAGGAACATCACCCATTGATCCAAAAAGAGCACCCCTAACGGAGGAAGAAAAGTAAAAGTGTGTCGAAGAAATCGCAAAGGGAGGGCTTAAAATATTTATTGGCATCGAAGAAGTGCAGGAAAAACATAGGGAAACCTGCGAAGATTGGCAGTGTGCCTTCTGTAACCAAGACAATTACATATATGTACCTTGTATCATTTGTAAAAACTTGTATAAATTTGTAAATGGAATAAAAAGTGGTGTTGTGTTTTACTTTGAACATTTTGTGAATTTTTTATGTTATATGTTGCGACGTATAAATTGAAAACTACGCTTAGAACTTGAGTCCACTGTGGAGACCGGAGAAAGGTTCTTCACAATCTCACTACATGTATATCATCATCCATCGCTCCTCGCCACCCGTGGAACATCGCTAGTTGCTCCAACACAACATCATAGGCATCCCACCACACTAACGTCCACATGCGTCCATGTCGCCATCCCCATCTTTGCCCCCATCACCACCATTGTGAAACAACTCCCTCCGTTCCATGCCCTAACACTGATTGCTTTTCTACTGCAACAACCCATATCCTAAACCCTACACAGCACCTGACTGCAAGTCTCTCAAAGGTTATCTTCATCATTGTAATATTAACATTTCTCTCATTTTGGTATGTAACACACAAAATTATCAGATGGGCAACCTAACAAGGAATGCTCTCTAGCAAACAATACAAAATTTCACATTTATATTAGAAAATATTTAAATATCAGACAAAAAAACTGTGACTTTGAAGAAAACTGTTTTTGCTGTTAGCGCTTCCCCATAACCTTGCTGGACTGTTCCGTACTTTGCCAAACAACATCTGCAGTAAATCCATTGGTAGACAGAATAATGACATGGAGTTACTATGTGTACCTTTGGCTTTACTGCTAAACATCCCTGCAACAGCAGCAAGGCTCTCTTCACTTGACTCTGGAACCTAGAGTAAAGAGTATAATCAGAGAATGTATTACAAATAAGAAATTTATTAGTATAGGTATTCACCCAACAAGGCCTGACTTCAAATTATAATATTCTATGATAGTGTAATTCTAGAAATTATAAAAGGGAGAGAACAATTTGATGAAGGACAGCAGAAAGTTTCACATTGCAGATGACAAAACCCACATTGATGGCAATGCTAAATTCTCACTGTTACTATAGCATGGGAGGGAATATTGTTACGGTAAAGAGAGGCCTCAAACCTTGTATATACTTCTTGAATGAATAGTTACAAGTATACATACACTTATATAGGTGAAGAATGAAGAGAGAAATCCTAATACATGATGTGAGACTAATACAAGGAGAGAAAAAGGAGAAAACATGGGCCCTTAATTGGGCTTTTCTAACACTCCCCCGCAAGATGGAGCATACAAGTCGTAGGCACCAAGCTTGGATAAAAACTGATAGTATAGCGGCCTGGAGAGAGCTTTCATCAGGATGTCCGCAACTTGGTCGGTAGCAGGAACATGCTCCAAATCTATCTTCTTTGGTTGTACCTTTTTCCCGGATAAAGTGACAGTCAACTTTGATATGCTTTGTGCGTTCGTGGAAAACCGGATTCTTGGCAATAGGAATTGTTGCCTGACTGTCACAAAATATGGTTGTCGGAGATGAGAGACGAACACCCAAGTCTCTCAGAAGGCCTTCAAGCCAGGTTAGCTCAGAAACAATAGCAACCATAGCCCAGTACTCGGCTTCAGCAGAAGAACGCGCAACCACAGTCTGTTTCTTGCTACGCCAAGTTATGAGGTGTCCACCAAAGTAAGTACAGAACCCAGTTGTGGAGCGCCTATCATCAATAGATCCTGCATAGTCAGCGTCAGAATACGCGACAAGAGATAGAGATGTGGATGGCTTGTACACAAGTCCTTGTCCGGGGGCGATCTTGAGATATCGAAGGAAGCGTTCGACCGCTTGAAGATGAGATGTTCGAGGAGCGTGCATGAACCGACTCACAACTCCCACAGCAAACGAGATGTCTGGTCGAGTCACCATAAGGTAGATCAGCTTCCCAACCAAGCGTCTGTAATATTCCGGATTTGTAAGCAGCTTGTCAGAGTCAGAGCTATGGGCCGAGAGCTTGTGATTTGCGTTCATAGGAGTCTCCGCAGGTTTGCACCCAGAATAACCTGCATCATGGAGGAGGTCCATACAATACTTCCTTTGAGATAACAAAAGACCATCAGAGCATCGTGCGACCTCGAGCCCAAGAAAGTACCGAAGGTTGCCCAGATCTTTGGTCTGAAAGGCGGAATTTAACTGTTCCTTGATCTGTTGTATTCCTGCCGTGTCGTCGCCAGTAATCAGGATATCGTCAACGTAGACCAGAAGAATCACAGTCCCGGTTGACCGGTGTCGGGTGAAGAGAGAAAAATCAGCCGAGCTCCGAGTGAAGCCACTAGCACAGACCACCTTACTGAATTTTTCAAACCACGCACACGGAGACTGTTTGAAACCATAAATGGATTTCCGAAAGTGACATACCAAAGACTCCCCCGTGGTCTCAAACCCGGGAGGTTGATGCATATAAACTGTCTCCTGTAGATCGTCGTTGAGGAAAGAATTCTTAATATCCAGTTGATAAAGGGGCCAGTGACGATGAATAGCAACGGGGGAGAAGAACGCGGACCGTGTTCAATTTGGTCACGGGAGAGAAGGTTTCCTCGTAATCAAGGCCATGTTGCTGAGTAAAGCTCCGTGCCACGAGGCGGGCCTTCAGACGGTCGACAGTGTCATCCGCCGCATGTTTAATAACGAAGACCCATTTGCAACTAACAGGGGTGTAGCTTGCAGGAAGAGAAACCAGATCCCAGGTCTGGTTAGCCCAGAGAGCACGCATTTCATCGTTTATAGCGGCCCGCCACCCTGGGTGGCGAAGCGCCTCCTACACAGTGTTAGGTATAGAAATAGAGGAAAGAGAGGTGGCAAATGCGTAGAGAGGTGGCGTCAGCCGATGGAGAGAGACGTAGTTGGCCAAGGGATGAACTGTAGAGACGGGAGCAGGATCTGCCGTAGCCGAGGTATCGCTGGTAGCGGGGAGCTGGGTCACAGGAGCATCCTTGGATGGGCGACGAGAGTAGACACGGATAAGTGGTGGAGGAACCCGAGGAGGAACGTGGGGAGAGGAGGAAGAGGACGGCAAAGATGGCGTGACCGGTACGGCAGGCCGGGGAATAGATGGAGCAGAAGACGAGGCGGTGATAGGTAAGTGGAAGGGTTGGTCTTCGCAGAAGGTGACATCCGCAGAAACGACCAGCTTGTCGTCAGAAGGAGAGTAGCAGACGTACCCCTTTTGAGTGCGGGAGTAGCCAACAAACATATACTTGGCGGCCCGAGGAGCAAGTTTGTCGGAAGGAGGGCCAAGAAGGTGGACATAGCAAACAAACCCGAAGATCCGCGGGGTGAGAGAGGTGAGGTTGGTGGAGGGATAAAGGAGTTGGATGGGTGAGACAAAATTAAGCACAAACGAGGGAAGTCGATTGATGAGATGACAGGCGGTGGAAACAACAAAGTTCCAAAATTCGATCGGAACGTGCATTTGGAACATAAGGGAGCGCACAACATCGAGAAGATGGCGATTTTTGCGTTCCGCTACTCCGTTTTGCTGAGGAGTATACGCACATGAAGTTTGATGGATGACAGCAAATTCGGTGCAGAGATTGGAGAAGGTGCGACCCGTATACTCGCGAGCATTATCAGTGCGAATTACTTTGAGGGGGGTGGCGAACTGCGTACGCATCTCAAGTAAAAAAGCGCGGAACACAGAGGTAAGTTTAGTTCAATCATGTAATAAATAGAGTCACGTGGTACGCAAGTAATCGTCAATGAACGTGACAAAATAACGAAAGCCAAAAATATTGGGGACTCTATAAGGACCCCATACATCAGAATGAACTAAAGATAAAGGAGTACTACTCCTGGTACAGGCAGGGGGGAAAGAAGAATGATGTTGTTTGCCGTAGATACAAGATTCACAAGAGAACTCCCGTAGAGGTACATCAGGAAGAGCCCGCTTGAGAATCGGAAGGGGAGCATGCCCAAGGCGGCGATGCCAATCAACAGTGGAGACGGCGGAGAGAAGAATCGGTGGGATATCCAAGATGTGCAGCCCATTCAACAACTGCCCCTTACCAATGGTACTCCGGGTGTGGCGATCCTGCATAAGAAAAGAAGAAGGTGAAAAGGTAATGCAACAATCAAGGTCGTGTGTGAGACGACTAAGAGATAATAAATTGAAAGGAGACCCCGGAACATGAAGAACCGAGAAAAGAGAAGGGTTCGGTGTAAGCTGAAGAACAACGAAGTCAGAGACTGGTAGGGTGGCACCGTTGGCCACAGTGATGCAGGCAGGATGAGGCGTCTGTAGGTACTCTGTGGGCTTCTGGGAGGTAATATGGTGAGTAGCGCCGGAATCAACGATCCAACAAGGATTATGAGAGAGACAGGTTATACCTTCCGCAGAAAAGGACGCAACAGAACCAGAGGAGCGGCTGAGGGCACCCTGAAGCTGTTGAAGTTGGGTGCAGAGCTCATCAATGTCTTGGCGAGTAATAGTAGTCGGATCAGTGACAGTCTGACAGAAGACCCAGTAGGAGCCGGAGCAGCAGAGATAGTAGCAGTAAGGTGAGGAGGTAAGCCATGCTTGCAGTAGCAGGTAGCTTCAAAATGATTATCCCGTCCAAAGTAGGTGCATTTCATAGAAGAGCGACCACCATGTCCTCGTTCCCGAGACGGGGGTCGGCCCCCCCGAGTGGAAGATCCACGAGGAGGGGTCGAAAGAAGAGGCTGTTGAAGAAGAGACGGGGAAAAAACAGGAGGAGCCTCAGAGGGAGGCGTGACTTTTAGCAGCATGGAGCAGACATCAAACAGTGAAGGAGTTGGGGCGGATGATAGAATCTGGGCCCGAATACTATGCAGGTGGGGAGGAACTCGAGACATCATCATGGCGATGGCGACAGCCTCTTTCTGATTTCGTTGAGTGGTTAGATCTGTAGTAGGAGGCTGATGTTGAATCCAAGCCTCTGCCAAACTCTTGGCTTTAGCCACGAAGGAGAGCATATCACCAGGAGCACCCGGGGTAAGATTCTGAAGATCGGAAATGATATCATATAGGTGTTGTAGGCTGTCATGGCCAGAGTAAAAAGCGTGAAGCTCCTCCCACATGGACTTAGTCGTGTCATGATACATGGTCATCCTGTAGGGCTTGAAATCCATAGAGTTTAGAAGCCAGGATTGGACCCGGCCATCATCGCGAAGCCAGTCATCGGAGGGAGCAGTTGGAGTAGCGCGGGTCAAATGGTGAAGAAGACCCTTCGTCTGCAGAACACGGCGAACCGGGTGAACCCACTCGACGAAATTCCTTTTTCCAGTTAGAGAGATGGTAGTAATCCGTAACTCATCACGGAATTCGGAAGCTGTGGCAGCCGCACGGGCGGGTGGAGCAGAAGTAGCAGCGGAATTATCGGAAGCCATGTGCGGCCAGCAGAAAAGACCGGGCGGTTAGAAAAGGCAGTCGCACGGTCTCGGTGGACACACCAGCGATAAGGAGATTGCGACCAGAATGCGAGTAAGGAGAAGTCGGCAGAGAAGATATCTGCACGGTCACGACGGGTACACCAACGACAATCGAGGTCGCGACCAGGATGCGGCTAAGGACAGAGGAGAGCGCGAGCAACAAGGCAGGACACAGGTAAGTAAAGAGCAGGAAAGCCAGCTGCGGGAAGGATAGATCGCACCGAGCAGAAAGGCAGGTCGCGACGAGCAGGAAAGGAGACAGCGGCTAGCAGGAGGAAGGTCGCAGCGAGCAGAAAAGCAGGTCGCGGCGAGCTGCGAGCAGGAAGAGGCCGCGAGTAGAGAACTCGAGTGGTCAGAAGAAAAATCCGCGAGTTAGAGAACTCGAGCGGATTAGGCAGAGAGAGGAAGCCGCGAGTAGGAAAGAGAGAGCCCGCAGCGGACTGCAGAAAGGAGAGGTCGCAGCGGACAGAAAGAGCCCACGCGGGTAGAGAAGGAAAGGAGGTGGACCCACGTGAGAGACGATTATAAAAGGAGAGGGGGTAGGAAGGAGGAGGTGGAAGCCACGAGAGAGGCAGATTTTGAGGCGGGTAAAAAGAGAGGTCGCAAGAGTCTGCGGCTAAGGGAAGCCGCGCGAACAGGGAAGGAAGAGAGGCGACTAGAAATTGGCTAGGTCGGATACCCAAAGAGGAGACCGGTTGCCTCTGATACCATGTAAAGAGAGGCCTCAAATCTTGTATATACTTCTTGAATGAATAGTTACAAGTATACATACACTTATATAGGAGAAGAATGAAGAGAGAAATCCTAATACATGATGTGAGACTAATACAAGGAGAGAGAAAGGAGAAAACATGGGCCCTTAATTGGGCTTTTTTAACAGTTACCAAGGACCCTAGGGATAACAAATGCTTTGAGGCTCTTACAACCAATTCAAAGAAAAGAAAGACTCCGAATTTTGTATGATTTTCCGAATGATGACTTCAACTGTAGATCTTCTCATGAAGGTCAGATTAGATTTGGTGTAGGCCACTGAAGGCTATAAACAAGAGATTCTAGAATGAATTTCCTCTCCCATGTGATGTGGATAATAACACATATGGTCCTACACGACAATTGAGGCCAAACATTTTGTGTGGATCGCCGATCTATGATATTTAGTTAATTTTTTGTAGATTTTTTTATTTTTAAATGTTGTTATGATAGGAAAATCATAACCGTCCATGATGACCCCTATTCTATAAATAGGAATTGAAGGTTCGTTTAGAAGGCATTTGAAGGTTGAGTAAAAATTTCTCCTTTTGCTCACCCGGTGAGGAAGCAGGACCCAAAGTGCGAAGCTTCCAAGTTACCACTCCTCTCTACATCTAGCCGGACACCTCTTTTCCCCTTCCATACCACTTGTCGGACACCCCTTCCTCCCCTAGCCATCCACCCACAAGTCCACCTCCTCCCAAGAAATTCCACCACCACCACCATCTTAATTCCCCTCTTCTTCAGTTTTCCAGCGATCGCAGCTACCTCCACCGGCTTTATTTGGCCGGCCACCCCTCCATCCCTCCTCCCAAGTCACCTCCAAACTACCCCACTACTACATTTCTAACCAACTCCAAAAAATAGGCTCTCCTAAATCATTATCATCCCCTCAGCTCCCACTACCCCCTTAATACCATCATTCCCACTCACTTACCCTACCTTCCTGGCCACCAAACGAAACCCCCTCCATGGCTATTTCCACTGCCAACTAAAATTCCACTTCCAAGAACTCTCCAAACAGCTGATTACTACAATTAACCCCCAGTCCTAGCCCCACTTTAAAATCAGAGAGTAAATCCAGCCCTCGTTTATGCTTCCCCTCCCCATCATTCCCCTCTACAGCCCCTGGACCCGCTTCCCAGCAAGCCAAATTCCACCCAGCAGGAAGCCAGACCCCTCCCTTCTCTCTATTTTAAATCCAGAGGCTGTCCAGTAACCATTGCAGCCCCTGGAACATTCATCCAGCACACCAAATTCACAATTAATGCAATTCAGTCCCTGTCCAGTCCATAATCAACCCACAAATCCACAAGTAAACATGTCCATCTGCCTCCCTTGCCCTACCGGCTCCATCCAGCCCGCAGAATACTACAACCAGCAGTCCAGCAACCTCATCCAGTCCCCCGATTCCCCTCCTACAGTCCCGAATCAATCTTCCATCGCCTTTTCGGCCATCGACATCTCATTGGATCTCTATTGGGCCTTCTATCCCGTGATTATTATGAGTTTATTGCTTGATTTCCATTTCTTTGTGTGGAATCTCATGTGAATTCACTATTTTGGAAATTAATAGTTTGTGATCACTGAGCAAATGTTATCTTGTGACCTGACGGGTTTTGTTCGTCCAAATATTTATTTTCTAGCACACTCATGTGTATTACATTATTTGTTCTCATAATCGTGACTCTACTTTATTATAATTGTTCTCATAATATTTATAATTTCAACGTTGCAAGTATAGTATCAGGATTCAAAATAATTCAAGCATTCATAGAGTTGACCTACACTCTTGCTCACCCTTCTTACGCCATTGTGGTTCATAAGCTTCCACCATTAGAGTTTCATATGCCTTCAAACTCATTAAAAACCAGATTTATACTTGCACTGCATACATAATAGTAAAGAGCACGGCATAGATAATAGTAAAGAAGAGTAACTTCAAATTATGCTATTTTATATTTGTATTATAGGATTCATTTTATTACTTGAACAGAGGACGGCCATGAAGCAATGAATAGCTTGCTTCCATTGTGACATGAAAGACATGTATTCAAGTTGCTGAAATAGCCTCTCTATAAATGCAAGGATAGGACTATGTATGAAAACACCTTCACACCGCCTGCATAAGAGCTTTACCTATTGTCGTAGACCTTTTCTATCATAAAGATTGATTTGATAACTATCATGTAGAATGCCGGACAAATATATTGCAAATAATACAGGAAAATTAATGCTAAGTTTCAAATGGGGTAGTTCACTAATAAAGAACAAGTACTATGTTTTCAAGGATAATCTATTATTAGGCAAATTTGACAATCCAAAAACCATGTCAGTTTTTAGAATCATATAGCATCAATGACAAAACAATAGATGATTAAATAAGATTGGGATTCTACGAACTATAAATGCAAGAATTCAAATAAAATGATTTCAAACAATGAAATAAATTGTAACCAAAAACGTAAATAAAACAATGATGGCAAATTGAACTACTTGAAGTATCACAAAATACCAGCTGAATAGTTGAGACAACGCGAGCAAGTGCTTTAACAATATTCTCTACAACATTTGTGTTTTTTGGTTCCCTGACAAAAAAAAACAATGGCATCCCTTATGTAACATTAAAAGGCACAATCAAATTGTATAAGAATTAGCACAAGAAAAAATTATTCACCAATTTATACAAAATAAATGGTGCCCGCCTTACCCGGAAATAATTGAACCTAACTAACAAATTTTGCTAAACAATTTATACGTTAGGTTGTTCAAAAGCACCTTATTAATACTAGACTCTTACCCTAATCCTTTTAGACATCAAAAACTACCTACCATCCTTCCCTTGCAACTCTTAACGGGTTATAGCAAGAATTTTCACTCCCAATCTTTATTGGCTTTTCTTCTGCTCTCAAAAAATACAACACTCGAGCCTTTATCCCACTATAGTGGGGTGGGCTATATGGATCCTTTGTCTCAACTGCTCTCAAAAAATAACAGAATTATTTTCCATCTCAGTTTCACCATTAGTCACCAATTTTAACAATCCAACTTACACAAAATAATTAACAAATCTTGGTTAACAATTTACAAGTCAGGTTACTAGAAGCACATATTTTTAATACTAGTTTAATTTAATCCTTCCAGGAATCAAAAATGGCTTTACATTCTTCCCCTGGAGCGCTTAATGTCCATAGCAGTAATTTTGACTCCCAAACTTATTTGCTTTTCTTCTGTTTTCGAAAAATAAAAGAATTATTTTTCTACTTGGATTCACCATTAGTCATCTATTTTAACATTCCAACGCCAATTTTAACCCTCAATTACCCTTCTTAAAACTGGGTATACATGGAACTAAGGTTAAAATGCCAGTGAAGTAAGATAACAGTTTATTTGAGGCTACAACTTTACAAATAGATTCTTTTTCTGTTATTATTATTCGGTGTCCAAATAAAAATTGAAGAGATCAACAATGGTGCTTCAGGGAGAAAATAAAGAGTAATAAAAACCAACAATCATCTTTATCTTCAGTGACAAGAAATAAATATAGAAAAAGGCTACAGCATAGACTTTAGAAAAATAAAACTTATATATAGCTAATATTTGATGACAATAACTGCACCAATCTGCCATATACCAGAACCTTATTCTCAACAATACCTTAACTGACCACATTTTAAACAGCGTTGAAGCTTTTTCCAGAATTTGGAAATACTCCCTTTTACAATACAAAAAAGTTTACAATAAGCCGGCTTCCCTTTTCACTGCTGCACAGCTAACTAGTAATATATTTCAAAGGTGATAATCAGTGTCAATTTTCAAAAGGGCTGCAAATTTCTTCGTGTATTAACCATTGTTGCAATCAAACTAGTGTAGGAGTTTATGCTGAAAAATTTCTGCATTGAAGCCGTGATGATGCTATAACTCAAGTGGATAATATCACTGACCATATCCCAAAAACTTGGTAAAAATTGTTAGCCACCCAGAAAGTTGCATAAAAGATTCTTTCAACAAAAAATTCATGTTATCTGGGTTACTGCTGACCTCTTGCCATCTATCCCCTGGAATTTTCTACTTATTCCACCTATCTCTTTCGAGTCGTTATGTTTTCCATGTAAGGAAAGAACCAAGAGAGAGAAAGACATAAGAAGATGGTGGGCATGAAGACATTAGGGGTGGATTCCAAATATCAATCCAAGTGCTATCACAAAGAACCGAGTCATTGGAATAGTGAATGTCCAATGAAAGAGAAATCTTCAGTTGTTGCCATTGCAAAAGAAGATGTAGAACATGGTATTGTAGTAGTTGATTATGCACATTCATCCGATCAGTGAATATCAAATTCGGGTTGCTCTTTTAATGAGTCCACACAAGGAATGGTTCTCAACATATGAAAAAAATGATTGATGAAAATGTTTTGATGGGCAATGATGCATCTTGCAAGACTGTTACTAACAAGAAGAAGGTTGCATTAATTGAAGAAGAACACGGATACAATCTGGAGCAAGCTCCGGAGAAGATTAAAGAGGTTGGGTCCTCCAATGATCCTTCTCTCCCAAGAGAGATCAAAAAACCCTAATGATCAAAAGATAAACATAACACTCTCATACCACCTCTTTATATAGGGAAAGGGGACCCACATATCATTAACATGAAATAAAAACAAAACAAAGTAAAAGAAGATACGTGCACGTGCGTAACAATACACCCTGATAGAAATTCGACCTTGCCCTCAAGGTTAGAGCATCGTCCCCCAACAAATAGTGATATGATCACAGGGAGCCAGACGTCGAGGTGCCCAGAGCACCGTCCGAAGGTATAGCTGTGAGCAACAGCGCGTCAAAGTCAGTTGCGGTGGGCTCGTGCACGTCATCCCTGATAATGCACCGGAGCTCCTTCATAGGACAATCATGAGCAGGCGTGCAGGGTTGTTTGCAACGTAACATAGACCCTTTCTCCGTAAGGCGGTGAGTTCCCTGACGGTTGTTGTGTGGGCCCGTATTGGGTGGGCGAGGTAGAGGAGGTGGCAGAGGTGGGTGTTTTGACGGGGGAGGAAAGTATGGTTGGTAGGGAGATAGTGAGGAAGAAGGGTCCTCGGACAGCGCGAGGAACTCGGTTTCTACTAGTGGAGAGAGGACAATGGCTTGGTTAATAGTTATTGGCTTAAGGGTGCGGAGGCTAGCGCGGATATGCTATTGTAGGTTGTGCATGAAGTAGGACAAGTAATGGCCAGGTGAAAAACCTGGAACATGGGTGACCAGCTCGATAAATGCATCCACGAACGAATCAATGGAACCGGGCTGACGGACTCCGCAAAGGCTCTCGATCATGGAGCCGGTGAAGCGATGATCATATCGTTGAATGAAGGCCTCTGTGAAAGCTGTACAGGTAAGGTCGGGGGAGGTCTGGCGGAGTCAGCGGGCCCAATGGAGGGCGGACCCTTCCATCCCGACGATTGTTGTGGGGACCTGCTGCGCTGGAGGATTCTGGTGAATATCAAAAAACTGTTCGGCGTGGGCAATCCACCCAAGTGGGCCAGTCCCGTTGAATGTGGGGATGTCGAGCCGTGGGGGTTGTGGAGGTACGCCCTTACAGACGGGATCTGTGGGGGGGCCACTGTGTTGGGGGAGCCCAAGGCGGAAGCAATGGTAGGAGGACCGGAGTGCTGGCCGGTCTGCAAGTTGTGGAGCATGGCCATAATGGTCGTGAGTTGCTCGGCCTGAGCCTCGAAACAAGAGCTGAGGGCGGAGAGTGTGTGTTTGATGGCTTCCAAGCAGGATTCCATCCGGCTCTTCGGCATATGAGGATGATTGCATAGATCTAGAGGTTGGCCGGAGAGTGTCGGAGCCAGGAAAGGTGTGTTGGCTGCGGACGGGAGCTACGGAAGAGCTGGCCGCGGCCGACTGGAGCAGTGGATGTGGTGGATTGCGAGCAGGGAACCAGAGGGTTGGATATGGCAGAGGCACAGCAGATCTGGGTCGGGCCGACCACGGACAGGGAAGACGTGTGTCGCTGTCGTCGGATGTGCCGAGCGCGTCGCGCGATGCAGGGTACAGAAGCCGCGGACTGTGGAAGTCGATCGGGTCATCGCGGGAGGAACCCGGACAGACGCGAGGCGGTACGCGGAATCTAGACGACGGAATCGGGCCACGGAATCCAGACGCGATCGGGACGTATGTAGGGCACAGCCGCATGTGATGGATCTGGACGAAACTTGGAGGCACAATGCAGGCAGGAGCGGCAGGTCGGACCAAATGTTACTAACAAGAAGAAGGTTGCATTAATCGAAGAACACGGATACAATTCAGAACAAGCTTCGGTCAAGATCAAGGAGGTTGGGTCCTCCAATGATCCTTCTCTCCCAAGAGAACCCAAAAAACCCTAATGATCAAAAGATAAACATAACACTCTCATACCACCTCCTTATATAGGGAGGGGGGCTCACATATCATTAACATGAATTAGAAACAAAACAAAGTAAAAGAAAATGTGCGTGTGTGCGTAACAAAGACAACCAATATTGGTTTTATTCAGGTCAAGATGTGTGATGGTGTTTTTAGGACAATAACAAAAGTTGGATACATTTTAGCTGAAGAATAATCCGGCCTCTTTAGGAATCAAACTCTAAAGGTTTTAGATACAATTGTGAAAGTGGAGTCTCATGGATAACTAAAAGGGCTTTAGTGGTGTAGCATCCTTAATTTTATGACAAAAAAATAATTTGATTTCAGGGTCCAACCTCGAGTGAATTTGGTCGAGCCGCGTCTCGTCGAGATACAAATATTTGTACAATAATCAATTCATTAATCATGTACTCGACGCATTTTTTTAATGCTAGCGCGATGGCGTAGCGTTTACATTCTAAATAATGGAGTGGAATGACCACGTAATAATACTTTAGAAATGTCTAATTTCCCCCTTTTAAAATCAAAGTGGCGGGTCGTATATTTTTCCCAGCAGTTACCATAATTGCAACCTTTATTTCCGCTCAGTTAAGATAGGTCCCGTAAGTTTCACGATAGAACCGTTGTTTCCCTCTTTATTTCTCATAGACGACTCATCAGTTGCACGCCTTCTCTCTCGCAGACGCCTCTAGCGTCGTGTTTTCTTCTCCTTCCCGACTGCCATTCAGATCCTAGTGGCGCTTCTCCAGTCGCAGCCAACGGCTGTTTCCTCCTCCGGCGTTGTCGAAGCAGTCTCCAGCCCCGTCGACGTGTTTGGCGCTGATCTCTGACAGTCCAGGCGCAAGTTCGATAAGCCTGTTGCGTCCAGGAACCATCTCCAGCATTTCTCCTTTGACTCCAAGTCTTGTTCAACCCTCCCCATTCCATATCGGAGTCAGAAATCGAGGATTCGTGTTAGCAGGTAACCCTAATGTTACCGTCAATGGTTGTTTTCAGCGTGGGATGATTTTCTCTATACCCTAGCTTTGATATTTCAGACAAGTGGCTATGTTTTTGTTGTTTTTTTCCTACAGAAATTTCTGAAGCCCTCAACAAGGCTCCTCGATCGAAACTAGTGGTCGATCGACCCTTAGTTTTCGTTTTTGATCAGGTTTTGTGTTTTCCCTCCTTAGTTTCAGTCAAATGTTGTTTTTTTTAAACCTCCTTATTTATTGTATGGAACATTACTTAGGGATTGGTGGGACGACACCGACCGTAGACAAGAACGTTTTTTGTATCTGAAATAGCAACCTCTGCTATTAAAAAAGTGGAAAGCGTCTCCCCTTTATTATAGCATAATATTCCATAAAATTCGGAGAGTGATATAGGTATGTTAAATGCTCTTTTAAAATATTTGAATAAATAAGCCTCCTTACTTTGGAGATCAAATTGGCACTTCAGAAGATTTTTCAAGGGAAGATATGACGTCGCGTCAAGTGTACGAACGACGCAACACATCTGTAAGAAACTCTTATTCTTTCTGACTAGACATCAGATAGCGTGCATACAAACATCTTATATAACATAGAAAATATTATTTAGTTATAGAGAACTACTTTTATGCATAAAAAGATGTAACCCAACAACCATCCAGCTGGTATATGTAAGTCATAGATATATTTCTAAATTTTCCAAACAGTTAGACCTCTTGTAATAGTAAAATTATGGAACACATACACTCATATATAAGCGGGAAATATCATTTTTACGAATAGGAATTCTAGTTCATTAACTAATTTGATGCACTGCATAATATACGCAGATGAATTCATAAGCGGAGTAGTACTAGATAGAGTTTGAATAGTAGGCACGAAAAAGACCTCTTGTCGTGTTAGATAGAGGTGCACTATCTTACTCATCGGGCGTAACGTACCGTATGAGCCTAGTTTTTCTTGGGGTCACGACACCCCTTTGTGGAGATTAGTAGGTTTGAGTTCGTGTCTGTGAGACACTAAAACACCTGAGTTCGTTAGAAGGTACTCAGATCATTAGTTTAAATATGCGCATTAGAAGTTACTTTGCCTAGAACTTTACGAAGGACAAACATAAGCCGCTTAGAGATCAAGTGTAGACCGAAGTTTAGAAGTCCTGTCGGTCGACTAATTTTTCGAAGCTTCAGAAAATGTGTGTAACATGTTTAAACTAGAACAAAATATTTATGTTCCTAAAGTATTTTAGAAATCATGCAAAGTATCCGAGAATATAGTTTTCTAAAGTTTAAAACATATTTTAAAAGCATGCAATCATTTTATTTCAGCATATTTTGTGTTACTAGGAGAAATAATTTTTCTTACTCTCACATTGGGCTGACCCGTTTTCGGACATGTTTTTACAGGGGACTCGGGTGGGAAGTTGTGCCAAGGATGAGCGTATATGTGGAGTTCTTCATATAGTTTGTTTCATTCTATTGTCTTTCCTTTTTGTACTGTTCGCATTCTTTTTGGACACTCTGTAACTTTATTGTTTAAAAGAATTTTTATGTATAAGACATTTGGTAGTATTTTAGATATTCAGTTGTTTGGTACATTATTTATTCTAGTGGCTTTGTGAATTCAGCGTGATGAGGTACATGTTTACCCTTAGTTGTATTTTCTACTTTCGCTGTAAGTGTGCTTTCAATAATTTTCAATGCCTGATATGTACAACTTATATTATCGTTGTTTAGTTTACTACTTATCGCGGAGCCCGGCCGGACTGTCGATTCATTGCAAAACTAGGTAGGGGTGTTACAAGCGGATATGAAGGGACTCAAGCAGAGTTCTTCGTATATGTTACAAGGGACTACAGTAACTAGCACTTTGCTACATCCTTCTATTTAGAAAAGCCATATTGATGCAACATGTGACATAACTTAATTTTACTTCTATTTCACGCACTGTTATATTTTATTCCTCAATGCATATCTTCAAGTGCGCACTTTTATTATTCACACAAACTAATGGTGTTAAGGTATCCATATTCAAATCAAACATATCACTCGCACTCACAGCTTATTGAAACGACCTACCAATAAGACCATATCTAAAAAAGATGGACCCCTGACTACTTTGCAAATAGGGCACACCTCTTGCAACCTACCGCACGATCACTGATCATGCCACCGAACGAAGGCCCACCTAACCTCGTCGCCATCAATCGCCCTCTAGGCTCTGACAATCCCTCTCCCTCCAGCATTCAACTGAATCGACATCCCATCTGTTGGATCCATCCCTTCTAGTAACATGAAGCACGAAATCTCTCTTCCTGCCGCCGACCACCACCTCGTCGCCTTCCTAAGCCAACTCCAGTCGCCATCAGCCTGTCCAGCCATCCCACACCTCCTTCTACCTTCGACCAGCTGCAAATCCCTTGTCTGACAACTTTTAGTCATGTACAGCCTACTCAACCCTTATTGAGAACTCCAGTCATTCAAAATGCCCCACATGAGCCTTCAAACCATCTAACCCCAACATTTTGACACTCCACAGCAACCATACAATTGACTCTAGCCTTCGTTCCTTGCCAGCTCATTGCCCAATCGTATATGGCGCTGCACTTAGGCCTTAAGGTAATCCTCTCAACTTCATCTAGCTCGTACGCTAGTAAAATTATTTTATGCTAAGTTTTCTTTGGTATTCAATTTCCTTTCCTGTGATTATAATAAAACCAATTTGCCGCTAATTTTAATGTCGTGTTGTTCTTCACTCTATTTCCGTGCTTGTGGAATATTATGCCATATGTATTACCTGTTTGTATATTGGTTCATTCGCATGTAGTTTTATGAACCATAGGTTAAACATCAATTTTATCGCATCACATAATTTAATTTAATCAAAATATTAATTTAATATAAAAATCATATTTTCCATGTTACATCACATATTCAATTTAACAAATTGTGGCATATGCGACTTGGTCATGTTGGTGAGAAGAGCATGGTAATTCAAAAAACATGGCTTACTTTGGGGAGGGTGAGCATAAAATACCAAATTGCAAAAAACACCCCCACCGCAAAAACCGCACTGATTTTTAAACCGCACTACATAGTTTAGGTGGGGTGCGATTTTGAAAATTTATAAACCGCGTGCGGTGCAGTGCGGTTTTCGAATCTTAAAAACCGCAAACACCAAACAATTTTGCGTACTTTGATATTTTTATAAATATGTGATATCACATTTGATATTATAAAGTAATATACCAATTAGGCACTCTACAATTACAACCCAAAGAGCCAAATTCACGACTAAAACTCAGCTCTTAGCACCTAATCTAACTGTTCATTCTCCAATATATGTACTATTAGTTATTTCATGATAATATAACTAGTTATTTCATTATATAATATTACAGCTCGTTTTTTTCTTTTGTATATGGCTCATGATAACTATGAACTAGTGTAGCTACAAAATATCAAAGACAATCTCTAAATTTCAAAAGTGAGAACCACAAAACTCATGGACGATAATAAGTAGCCGGTAACATCAAACATGGCATTTACAAAAAATAACAAAGCACATTACATTGACCAACGTACCATAAAGGAGAAGTTAGATGAGGGATTGATTAGCACTTTAGATATGTCAATTAAAGATCAAATAACTAATGTAGCGTATTTTAAATTGTTTTACTCATGTATTAATGATGCAGGACGGCGCGTAGGGTTTGTGTGTCTGTCGGTTTTTTCTAAAAAACCATAAATGCATACAATAATTAGATTAATTTTGAGCGGGTGTGACACGAACTTTGAGAATAGAAGCAACTTTTAGTTTTATAAAGCATAAAATTACTATTTTGTTAAAAATGAATTTTCTTAATTAAATGGTTCAATTCTAAATCTGGGGAAGAAAGTTCGCAACTTTCGTTTTGTACCCCTTGTTGAAGCAAAACGGAAATCGTGAACTCAAAATACTTTTCGACGTAGCATTCGCTGACAAAATTCTGACAAAAATCCAACAATGAATCTATTATCCTACGAGAAAATATAGAAACACACACAAAGGAGGAGAAAGAACAAGTTACCCACGAAAAGAGACGTTTTTCCGTACTCGAAGTCGATGGCCATCACGCGAGAAACTCCTCGTCACTTTCAATCTCCCGCTCTGAGGTCGGACACTATCACACGCAGGTACCAAGGAGAAATTTCACTCACTATCATACGAAAGTGGTTCCACGGAATTTCAAACACTCAAGAGTGTAAATAAGGCACAAACTAAACAACCTAAAACTTCACTCACTCACACAAGAGTGGCTCCACGAATTCTAAAAGTTAAGAAACAATTCAATTTATTTCATTCACTCTTCTCCATGGGAAGCTAATAGCAGCAACAATCCCAATATTCTTCAGTCAACTAAACTCTTACAGCTACACTGATCTCTCCTCAACAGCTGAACTCGGCGGAGGCCAAGGGCAAAACAGAATGACATCAACGACTCTCTGTTCACATTCAATATCAGCAACCTGAACTCTAAACAGAAGTAGCAAACATTAATCTCACTAACTCTCACAGAAGCATTCAGCCGAATCAATCCACGTCAACATTCAAACATAAAGCAAACAAAACACCATTTCATTCATTAACAGCAAGCTCACACATTCATCATCATCACCACCCCTCAATACAGCAACCATATCCTTTTTATAGGGTTTCGAAAAAGAGAAAAAAACAACCTCCATGAGGTCTGGAATTGGTGAAGCCTGAAGGTGCGGCCATGGCGGAACGGTCGTGGACATGGAGCTGCAACCACCGGAAAGAGGGAACGTGGCGGCGGGACGCGCGGGAGACGTGGCTGGAAACTGCCGCCGAAGTCGGGGTGGATTTCGTGTCCAGAATTTAAGCAGGACCCGATTGTGGCTAGATCGCGGGTGCGGGATCTTCTCCTGGTGCAGCTCAACTTGAAGCCCTAGTACGTACCACTTTAGACCCGGGAAGATGAGCAGCGAATCATAAGAGGAACTGGACCGGCTGTTTTGATCTTGTACAGGGTTTTAATATAATCTCTCTCTCTCTCTCTCTATATATATATATCCACAAACAAATTATCAAAATTACATGAATTGCAAAATTAAAAAATGCAAAATGAAACAATAAGAAAAAAATGCTTGACTCAGGACCGCTAGAGGTCTGGTCGGGTGCGGCGTCGGGTACTCTTGCGACGTCCAAATCGGAGTTGGTCTCCAATTAATCACATATTATGGGATTAATCATGTTTCTTTTCAAGTGTTTCTTTTCCTAATAACATACTATGGAATTTTTTCTTTTCAAGTATATCTTTTTCTTTTTTTATTCCTAATATAGTTTATGTAAAATGCATACTGAAAACAACACTGAAATCACAAACGCACCGCAAAAAACCGCATCAAACCGAAACCACACCGCATAATTTGGGTGAAGTGTGGTTTTGCTCGGGCCAACGCCCTTGCGGCGTGATTGCTGTTTTGGCCAAAACCGCACCAAACCAAACCATGCACACCCCTAAGGGGGTCAAAAGGTAACACGGTTGGATCTTCAGGAGCACTATATTTTTGGAAAGCATTATTGGATTTGGTTTGGGAAAGTAGTGCACAAAACAAAGGCAACATGAAACTGCATGCACGTGAAAATTTGTATCCTTCTCGTGGTTTCGTCGAAAAGTGGAGCTAGATGTTTTATATCCATGATTAAGACTACTATAGAATGGTCTAACCATACATGAAGAACCACAAGAGTGATGTATTCAAAACCTTCAAGAAGTTGAAGGTTCTTGTTGAGAAACAAACAAAGAAGAAATTCAAGCGTCCAAGAACTAACAATGGCACAAAATTCTACTAGGCAGAGCATGATATGTTTGGCAAAGGAAGAATTACTAGACACCACATAATCAGAGAGACAACACAACATAAAAGATTAGCAGAACACATAAACAAGACAATACTAGAGCTAGCTAGCCGCATGCTCTCAAATGTTGGCTTATTAAGAGAATTCTGGTTGAGATTGTGAATACACAGCTATTTGGTGAATCGCTCACATATCACTACTATTGATAGTAAAAAAAACTGAGGTATGATCTAGTAAGCCGGCCGATTACTAATTGATTAGAATTGTTAAGATGTAATGAAAAATCCCATTAGGAGGAGCCCATGTATATTCTATTTAGTCTCACATTGTAGATGTAGAAGGCTCTCCCTCTCTTTCTCTATATATAAGTGTATGTACTCTTGTATTTAATAAATAATAAAAATTCTGGGTTATTTTCTCTCTCTTGCATTTTTCCACATGGTATCAGAGTCATAGGTATTGTTCTAGGCGGTTAGTGTTTTTTGCTAACCGCGGTCTCTCATCCATAACCGCTCATCGATCTTCCTCTAGGCGGTTAGGAGTGGTTTTTCCCTAACCGCGGTCCTTCCTTCCTAACCGCTCATGCGGTGTCCGCCTCCTACTGCGGCTTCTTGTTTTTCTACCCGCTTCTGTCCTTTTCTCCACATCTTTCCCCCTCTCCTCCCTGTCTCTCTCCATTTATATAGATTTTGGGCCCCGCTTCTCTCTTCCCGTTGTGCCCTCCTCTTTCTTGCCGTTGCTTGTAGCGCGGCCTGCCTCCTGCTTGTCGCGCGGTCTGCCGCAGCTTGTCAGGCGGTCTGCCCGTTGCGATCTCTCTCTTCCTTGCCGCTTGGCCGTTTGGTGTTCTCTGTTCGCCGTGGATTGTTTCCCCTCTGCTCGTTAGTTGTGTGCTGCTCTTTCTTCTCTAACCACAGCTCTTCTGCCCACTGCGAGCTCTTCCACCCGCTGCGCACTTCTCTGCGGCTTGTCGTTCTTCTCTACTTTACTCTCCTGCAAGTGTTCGCGCGAGTAGCCGCGGTTTCCTCCTCTCTATCCGTCGCGGTCTCTTCTGTCCGCTTCTCAGTCTGTCGCAGCCTTGCCGGATAGTCCGCTACACTCTATTTACACCTGAAGTGGGCTCTATCCGCCGATCGTTCTCCTAGACGTTGTTTCCTAGATCTAGCCGCTGCGAGATCTTCTAGCCGCCCAATTTCCTTCTTCTAGTATCTCCTCTAGCCGCTGCGAGATCTCCTAGCCACATTCTCCTAGCCGTTGTTTCCTGGATCTAGTCGTTTACGAGCTCTCCTAGCCGCCCGGTCTCCTTCCTCTAGTCGTCAGATCTCCTTTATAGTCGCCCTTCTCTTGTTACTACGGGATGTACGGCAACTCCCCTCCCTTCCTGCACAGGTTGCTGCCCCACCTTCTGAAGTTCGTGATGAGCTTCAAATAACCACCATCTCTCTCAGCGGGAAGGCCAATTTTGTTGAATGGATCCATTCGGTACGTCGTGCTCTACAGACCAAGAGTCTTCTCCACCATCTCACTCGGGCCAAACCTGATGACCCTACCGATGACTGGCTCTGTGATGACGGCCGAATCTAATCCTAGATGCTTAATTCCATGGACACTGAGACATACCGAATGGCCATGTATTATGAAACGGCCAAGGAAATGCGGGATGAGTTGCATTCTCTCTACTCCGGCAAGTACATCTTAAAACACTTGTTTGATATTATCTCTGCTCTTCAATCACAGGACCTTGGAATCACGGGCGACTTGACTTTGTTGCTAAGGCTAAAACTCTGATAGAAGCCTGGATACAACATTAGCCCCCTTCCACAGATCTTGCTACTCAACGGGCATAGAAGGAAGCTGTTGGGAATGTTATGATGATGGCTCGTGTTCCCAGACATCTTCATAGCGGCAGGGCTCATATTTTTTCCTCTTCCACTACGCCTTCCATATCTGATGTTTGCTTCATGCTGCTCAAGGTTTTATACCACCATCTGAGGTTCCTGCCAGCTTCTCTCTAGCTCTGCTCCAGCAGCCCCTTTTACCTACACCTGTTCCGCCAGTTCGTGGCTCTTCTAATCGGGGAAGTCGTTTCACGTCTCGAGGTCGAGGATGTGCAGGGCGCTCTACTCTCAAGTGTACCCACTGTGGTAGGGATGGTCATCTTGAAGCCACCTACTACCGCAAGCATGGTCTGTCGCCTCATCTTACTGCTACAACTGCTGCTGCTCCTCACCCAGGCTCTACTCCACCGGGTCACACTCGTCTACCCAGCAAGATATCAACGACCTTCGCCTACAACTTCGGTAACTCCAAGGCGTTGTTAATCGCTCATCTGGTTCGGTTGCTTCTTTTTCCACCGAAGGTATCTCCTGTCTCTCTCATATATCTCACTGGATCGTGGACTCTGGTGGTACTCACCACATTAACTCCCAGAATCCACCTCAATACACGCACTATAATTATTTCAAGTTCATCACTGTGGCCAATGGCGGCACAACTCCGGTGTCTGGAGCTGCTGACATGCGCCTCACTCCTACTCTCTCCTTATCATCGGGATCACCCTTCAATCTACTCTATGTTAGTAGGCTAGCTCAAGATCTTGATTGCTGTCTAATCTTCTCTCCTTCGTCTTTTGTTGTATAGGATCGTCGAACACGGAATATCATTGGTAAAGGACGACTGTCAAATGGGCTTTATCTCTTGGATGTTTCCCCTACTATCCTCTCTGCAATCCCCTTCGTTGATTGGCATCGTCGTCTTGGTCATGCTCCTCTCCCGATTCTCAAGAAGGCTCTTCTTGGTGTCTCCTTGCATGAGTTTTCCTGTGAACCATGTATCTTTGGCAAGCAGCATCGTGTTTCTTTTTCACCTACCTGTAATCGGAGTACTACTCTGTTCTCTTTAGTACATTCTGATATTCGAGGGCTCTATAAAATTCTCAGTGTTTTGGATATCGATATTTTGTTACCTTTATTGATGATTATTCGTGTATGACATGGTTTTATCTACTACGTGATTGTACTGAACTGACATCTGTCTTTCGTGCCTTTATTACTGAGACACGTACGCAATTTTTTGTTACCTTAAAGATAATGCGCATTGATAATGCTCGTGAATATACTAGTCGCACTTTCACAAATTTATGCACCGAGTTTGGGATTGTCAATCAGACCTCGTGTGCTTATACCCCTAGCAAAACGGTGTGGCCGAGCAGAAGAATCGACATCTTCTTGATGTCACTCGATCACTTATGTTGCAAATGCAGGTGCCCACCAAATATTGGAAATTTGTTGTCTCTACTGCTTGTCATCTCATCAATCGCATGTCCTCCTCCGTACTTGACTTCGCTTCTCCGTTCGGCCTCTTGTTTCCTTCCAAATCTTCATTCTCCCTCACTCCCCGTGACTTTGGCTGTACCTGCTATGTCCACTCTCTTGGACCACCGCATGACAAACTTGCCCCTCGAGACACGAAATATATGTTTGTTGGCTACTCCCGCACTCAGAAAAGATATATCTACTACTCTCTTGCGGACAAAAACATGCTTGTCTCCGCTGATGTCACCTTTCTTGAGGCACAGCCCTTCTACTCCACCTCTTCCACACTACCTCCACCTTCCACTACTCCTCGTCCGACTGTCCCCGTCATGACTTTTGCCACATCCACCTCCTCCTCCTCCTCCACTCCCAGTGCCAAAATTACCTCTACCACATCCTCCTCCACTTCTCTGTTCCTATACTCGTCGTTCATCCCGGACAAATTCCCTACAACAGCTCCCTTCTACTGATGCTATCCCGCGGCTTGATGATTTGGCAACACCCTCTACGGCTCATCCAATGGCGAATTATGTCTCCCTACATCGTCTCTCTCCGTCTCTTCTCAAATTTCCCACCTCTCTCTCCAACATTTCTATTCCTCACTCTTTGCAGGAAGCTCTCCAACCTCAAGGTGGCGTGCGGTCATGGAAGAAGAAATGATAGCCCTCTGGGCTAACAAGACTTGGGACCTAGTTCCTCTCCCTCCGGACCAGTCTTGTGTTAGCTGCAAATGGGTCTTTGTTGTCAAGCATGCTCCAGATGGCACTATTGACCGTCTCAAATCCCGTCTGGTGGCCAGGGTTTAACTCAACAACATGACATTAATTACGATGAAACTTTCTCCCCGGTCGCCAAGTTGAATACTGTTCGAGTCCTGATCTCCCTTGTTGTGCATCGACAGTGGCCCTTACATCAGCTGGACATCAAAAATGTCTTTCTCAATGGTGATCTCCAAGAGACTGTTTTGCACCAACCGCCCGGGTTTGATACCACGGGGAGTCTCGTGTATGCCATCTCCGAAAGTCTATATATGGTCTCAAACAATCTCCTCGCGCTTGGTTTGACGAATTCAGTAAAGTGCTTCGCAAGGTTGGTTTCACACGGAGCACTGTAACTCTCCTTGTGCATGTTGGTGATATTCTAATAACGGGCGACGACACCAATGGGATCCGGAACATCAAGCAACATTTAAACTCAGTGTTTCAGACAAAAGATCTGAGCAATCTTCGATACTTCCTTGGGCTTGAGGTTGCAAGGAAACCTGATGGACTTGTCATATCCCAACGGAAGTACTGCACTGATATCCTGCAAGATGCGGGCTACTCAGATGCAAACCTACATACACTCATATGGATGTGAATCACAAGTTGTCTGCACATGGATCTAAGACTGATCCTGCTCTGACAAATCTAGAGTACTACCACCGCTTGGTAGGGAAACTAATCCATCTTACGGTTAAATGACTTGATATCTCATTCGTCGTTGGGGTTGTGAGCCGATTTATGCATGATCCTCGGACATCTAATCTCCAAGACGTCGAGCGGATTCTCAGATACTTGAAGATTTCTTCAGGACAAGAACTTGTTTACAAACCATCCTCCTCTCTGTCTCTTGTTGCGTATTTTGATGCCGACTACGCAAGTTTCCTTGATGATAGGTGTTCCACGACTGGTTTTTGTATTTACCTTGGTGGACACCTTATTAACTGGCGTAGTAAGAAACAGTCGGTTGTTGCTCGCTCCACTGCTGAGGCCGAGTATCGTGTTATGGCAGCAGTTGTCTCTGAGCTCACCTAACTTGAGGGTCTTCTCAGTGACTTGGGCCTCAAACTCTCCTCTCTATCCACTCTTTTCTGTGACAGTCAAGCAGCCATACACATTGCCAAGATTCCTGTATTCCATGAGCGAACAAAGCATATTGAAGTAGACTGACACTTCATTCGGGAAAAAGTTCAATCGAAGAAGTTGGAGTTAGAGCATGTCGCTGCGTCAGGACAAGTTGTTGATACATTCACAAAAGCTCTCTCTCGGACATTATATCATCGGTTCTTATCCAAAATTGGTGCCTACGACTTGTATGCTCTAGCTTGCGGGGGAGTGTTAAGATGTAATGAAAAAGCCCATTAGGAGAAGCCCAGGTATATTCTATTTAGTCTCACATTGTAGATGTAGAAGACACTCCCACTCTTTCTCTCAATATAAGTGTATGTACAAGAATATTGTGTTGTCATGTTTACTATCATGATAATAAAGGCAAGTTCGAAGCTAGGGCAAAGAACGGGAAGCTATGGAGGAGTAAAGGGGTATAAAATGTTGTAAGTTGAGTTAAAAGTTATAATTAGTAGAGATATAACTTTTGATAAAAAATTATGCTTCACCTAAGAATGAAGTCTGATGTTTCAGGAAAACAAGATGATACCAACAAGGCAACAAGAAGGTAGAGTCTAATGAACCTTCAAGTCTCCAAGAACGAGTCACAGAGCTGGCTTACCCCACTCAAATGAATCAAATGCTGAGCATGTTCTACAAATTGATGTGGAGACAAACATAAAGCCAGAGCAAAAACGTCTATATAGCATCGCCACTAACAGACCAAGGAGGCCGATTCAAGCTCCACTGAGGCATGGGTATGATGATTTTGTAGCCTATGCTATTCGAATGACGGAAGAGGTGGAGTCGACAGATCCTTCTACTTAATGTAAGGATATTCCATATGTCGAGGACACACTATAAGTTGCTACAATTGGTGAAGAAATAATTTTTTGTTAAATTGCCAAAGGGGTGAAAGATCATTGATTGCAAATGGATCTTCTGGAAAAAGTCAGGAATACTAGGTGTTGAAGGTACAAGATACAATGCATTCCTAGTTGCTAAAGGCTACAGTTAAAAAGAGGGAGGGGACTATAATGGAATATTATTCTCAAGTTGTGTGGCATACTTCCATCGAAGTGCTGATTGCTTTGGTTGCACCAGGACCAAAAGTTATAGCAACTTGAAGTTAACCAAGGAGTTTTATTATTCAGGGAAAGGAAGATCATGCTTGTGGGCTTTGGAAATCTCTGTATAGACTACAGTAGTTCCCAAAGCAATGGTATGGAAGTTTTGACAGTATCATGGTGGGTATGGATACAAGGAGAGTCTCTTTGTTTGTTGTGTACAACAAAGAGTTTTGACAGAACAGAAGATTGTTGAGATGGTTGTAGTTTGTCGAGCCAAAGAACGAAGACTACCAAAGAAAAATAAGAAGAAAAGGTTGGAGGATTTCGACAAAGCCAGAAGAGGAAGACAAGTGGCAGAGAAATGGGATCTCAATTGAGACTGAGGAAGATATAAAGAGTTGGCACTCAACAAATTTGGATTGAGATCTATATGAAGGAAGAAGTCTTCTCTTGAAGCTGGCCAGAAAGTTTGAGAAGTTCAAAGATATCGTGCAATAGGTAGTGGTACTGACGCCAGCTCTGATACCATGGCTCAAATAGTGTAAAAATTGCACAAGGTAAAATAAACCTATGTCTATGGAAATTATGAACTATGATACAAATAGAATGCAGTGAAAAAATATCAAAACAAAGGTCAACCCCTAGAGCTTGTGTAAGGTCATTGTGATGCGACGATTAAATAGACAAATATTACTATATATGAGAGAGAGCATGGGAAAACAAATACACAAGCAAAGAGGTACTAACAAATCACAAGAGACATGCGAGCAACGATGAGACACAATAAACCCAATGCATGGAATAAACACACGATTTGACACTAAATAAAAGATAACCAATCAATAAACTTATAATGCTTACAGAATAGAAGGCTCAAAGGGTGCTCGGTGAGATGTCAGTAACCCAGAGGGGCAACAGAGGGCTGAATCAGGGCTGTTGAAGGAGAATCTGAGGGCTGTACGTGGTCGTGAGGGGGCAAGAATGTGCAGGAAATTGAATTTCGTATGCGACAGTTTTGTGGAGGATATTAGGAGGCGAGGCTGTGGAAGTTCCACGGGAGTAGTAGGGAGGCGGATTTGGGTGGTTGGACAGCAGATTAACTGGATTTGCACATTGATTTTAGGTTCTCCATGGACGGTTTACTGCATAGTGGCATTTGGGCGGGGTGGAAGGAGTACCATGAGAGTAGGTGATGGGGTAAGTTGATGGGGGTAGCCCACCTGACCCGTTTGGGTCTACTAACGATGACCACGGATGCAGTGATGATCGGGACCTCACATTTCGAGCGGCTCGACAACCTTTGCATTTTTGTCTCTTGATATTTTTATTTCAAATTGTAATTTTATGCTTTATTTGAGTCAAAGCGATCAGTCAATCATAGTCGTTCATTGGTCTTTAGAAAACAAAGAATAGTGGGTGAGGACTCTCATTTTAGCCTTTTAGGCATTGAAGAATGGAGCATTAAAGCTCATTCTTTGGTCATCTCGGTGCCGAAGCCGAACCCCAAATGTGAAGCTAGGGTCTACCTCTACCCTTCCGGTCCCCTTGGCCGGCCCCTGCCATCCTCCCCATCAGCCGGCTAGTCCACCACCCCTCCTCCTCCACAAGCACAGCAGGTTTCATTTTCCCCCTCCCACAGCATCAACCGGCCACTCCACCATCCCTCCTCCTCCACAAGCACAACAGGTCTCATTTTCCCCCTCCCACAAAGCATCAACTGGCCACTCCACCACCCCTCCTTCCTCCACAAGCACAGCAGGTCTCGTTTTCCCCTCCCACAAAGCATCAGTCGGCCACTCCACCACCCCTCCTCCTCCACAAGCAAAGCATGCCTCATTTTCCCCCTCACACAAAGTATCAGCCGGCCACTCCACCAAACCTCCTCCTCCACAAGCTACAGCAGCCACCATATTTTCCCTCACCCATCCAGATACCTGGATTTTCAACTAGCTGGGGAAAGGGAACCACTTGGTGGGAATTGGGTTTCACAGTTAGAGGAGTGGAAAGGCAGTTAGGAATGTGATCAGTGACTAATGGAGGACACAGTGAAGCAATATCAGATAACTGCCACCGGTTGGCAGTTCAAAAATGTTGAAGTTAAGGTTAATTTTATATGGGATAAGGAGGAATTAAGTGGATGGGATTAAGGAAGAGTAAGGAATGAGTGGTAGGAGTGAATTTAGGAGTTAAGGATAAATTTTAGGAGGTAGCTATGAGTGGCGGGGTAGGGGGGGAAGAGGTGTTGGTGGTCGCCGGAAGTGGTAGTGGTCGCCGGAAGTGGTAGTGGTCGCCGGAAGTGGTGGTGGTCGCAGCATGTGGTGCTGGCGATTTCCGGAAAACTGAAATTGAGGGTATTGAGGTGGTGGTGGAATTTTTAGGAGAGGGGTTTGTGGGGGAGGAGTGGCCGGCTAGTGTAGGTTGAAAAGGAATGGGTAGCCGGTTAATGGAGGTGAAGGGAAAGGAAGGTGGCTGGATAGTAGGGGAGGAGGAAGGTGGCTGGATAGTGGTGGAACATTTCACTCAGCTTTCAATGCCTTCGAAATGAACCCTCTATCATATTTATAGACTAAGGAGATACCATGGATGGTCATGATTCTCCGATCATATGGCCTTGAAAATACATAAAAATATAAATCAAAAAATAACTAAAAAGAATAGATCATCGATCCGCACAAAATGAATGGCTCTGATCATTGTACAGATCCATGTGTGTCGTGATCCTCATCACTATAGCTTTACATCATAGGTATCATGTACATACAAGTGATAAAGAAAACCTATACACAAAATTCATATACCAACTAATTGTAAGACTTAAGTTAATCAGAATGTACAAGAAGAAAAGTTAGCTCTTCAAACTTACATATCGAAATTCTGAAAAAGTGAGCGTAGTGTCCGTGCTTCCAAACAAAATCCCTGGAAAAAGAAATTGTACCAACAGCTAATAGTTTTTAAACAAAATGTAATCAAGAAAATCTGTATGTGCTAATGATTGTAAGTGATCAATACCCTTAAAACTTCAAGGACAAGTATCTGATGCCAAAGTGGTAAATCAAGACGAGTAACCTTTACCAGCATACTGAGAAACACCTGCAAAAAATCAAATGTCGTGCACTCTAAATACTGTGGAAACCTGTTAAGCAAGAACGTCAAAACAGATAATATATTTGTAAGAGCTGATAACAGTGGTGCTATACAGGGCACACAGAAAACCTGAATTCTAGGCTTGCGATGAATCTTACATAGTGAAGATTCTTTAGATGGTCGTGCATATGATATAAGTTTGCATAGCTTCTCCAAGGTACTTACGTAGCCAGGTTGAAAATTTATAATGCAAAGATTAAAACCTAATTTAAAGACCGTATCCAGCAAAGACCATGTCAGCTGGGTAACTGAAATTCAAGAAATCACTCTAACCTCTTCAGTTTTGATTCTATTAAAACTGGGTCATAGAATAAGAATGTTATGGATCACCACGTGCGTTACATTATAGGTCCTTTATGTTATGGGTTAATTGCAATTTTTGCACCCATTTATCATTGTAGGTCTTTTGTATTTTTATTTATATCGATTATTAATGTGTGGCTTGATAGTTTGTCATTAGGAGTTGTTGGCTGGTATGTTATTCATTAATAGCTGGTAAAGTATGTTAGTGTCATGTAAGTCTATTTAAAGACGGGGAATGTTGGAATGAAAGCAAGAATTGATTTTCAAAACCCTATAAGACTGTGGTAGCTCTCTTCTCCCGAGCATACACCAACCTAAGTAACCGCAATTCTGGCTCTGTAGTATCACCATCGCCGCCATCTCCACTTTTGGCAAAGCTTCAGATGAGTCATGGTCTATCCCGTAATAACTTGGTATCAGAGCATCAAAACTCCTCCATTCTACAGCCCAAAGGAACATTGCAACCGCAAATACAACACTTAGCAGACCTCTATCCTTAAGTCACGGCTCCTTCTAGTGATGTTCTAGTAATCCCAGCAAAAATTCTGATTGGTCAACGACACTAATCAAACGAGGTTTTCGTCTCCCGGCAACGAGCGCCTTTTCAAAAACCAGGAAAACTAAAAGTATAGTGGATGATCCGGAGGCTATAGCCAAAATGACAATCGACCAGATCCAAGCACACGGAATGCCCATCGCTTGACGACAAGAAGCCGCTACACCGCCTCCTCCACAACTTATGATTTAGCGGTAGAGCCGAGCAAACCTTCTTCGGTTGAATCAAAAACACATCTAGCACCACGAGTTAAGCCCATGAATGTAACATCCCAAAACTATATCAAATTTTAATGAAATTGTTTGATTAAATTTAAGGATCCGAAGGGCGCCTAAGTTGGAAGTTCTCATTCGATCAAGGTATGTTATAAGTTCATCTCAGTCTATAGACTACAAAGATTTACATTTAATTTGGATAGTTTAGTCGTGTAATTCTATGCCAAAATTGATCAAAGGAGTTAATTTGATAGTTTAATTGCAAAGTGTAATTGAAATGACATTTTTTGTAATTAAAAGGAAGTAGCCAAGGGATAACGATGGTCCTAAAACGTGTTTTGGTTTTAGTGATTATGGTATTCGCCTTAGTCGAACGATTTCCCATATTCGTACCTCAGTCTATCTAGGTCTCGAGCAGTGCCCATCTCCAGGTCCACGCTTATTTATGTACACGGGGAGAGATCAATCCAACCGAACGACTCAATTTCATTTTGATTCCTTGCAAGACCTTCTCGACGGCACTTTAGGAGCCAACGTCATCGACCCGCACAACGTAAGCACGTAGGTCGAGTTCTTGTCGACTTCTCCCATTTCCATTCAAGTGTTTCATTGTAGACGGAGGTTTCAGCATCATCAATTCTACATATAAGAGTCAAAAAACGACGAGCCCTTTATGTAGAACTTCTACAAACTACTAAACGGTGGTGTCCACTCATGTTTGACATGAGCATAGTGTATTCGTTCTCTCCCAGTGGAAAGACATCGACTCATCAGGGTAAGCAGAATAGCATCGCGCCCTTTGTAGTTCAAGTTTGCACTTTTGTTGAGAAGATATAAGCTTAAGGTCATTTTTTTCCTTCCATCAAAACAATATATGCTACTATTAGTGTTACTACTGTAACATAATCAAATAACCAATTGTCATGAAAAATTCACAAATCTTTGTTTGGCATTTCCTTAGTGCCTCTTTTGTAACACGTCAGTCTAATAGTGCTACGCTACGGGTCTGCAGACCAGCAACCCCAACCCATATCCACAGATCTAATTGGCTGCAGCCACTAATTCCAAAGGCGGATTGCTGAGGCCGGAGCTTGAACCCCAAACCTTCCAGATACGGGAGCTCTAAACTGGTCCTCATCACCAATTGAGCGTCAGTTAAGATCTCCCTTATCTAGGAGGTCACTGGTCTGCAGACCTGTAGCGCACCCACAGTAGACCGGGGCGTTACATAAAAAGCTCAATTGGTGATGAGGACCGCTTTAGAGCTCCCTTATCTAGGAGGTCTGGGTTTCAAGCCTCAGCCTCAACAACCCGCCATTGGAATTAGTGGTTGGGGCCAATCAAATCCGTGGAAATGGGTTGGGTTCACTGCTCTGCAGACCTATAGCACACCCACATTAGACCGGGCCATTACATAAACTCAACGATACTCACTAAATCAAGTGTTCACTCAATTCAGAAAATATCTCTAAGTAAAAAACTAGAGTAATGCAGAAGCCCAATTAAACATCCAACTAAATACCAAGGCCAATAATTAATCTCAAAACAACTCGCAGACACAATAGTATAAACATTAGAGTATACAAAGGATGATGAATACCTCACTTTCAGTCACAAGAGATGTACTATACAGCCTAATAACATGAGCAACAGACCGTAGAACCAACCGCCTGAATGTAGGTTCCCCAAATTCGCCCTCAAGCTGAATGTACATAAGAAAGCAACAAAAATGAGAACATATAAATTACCATCCCATGTACCTAATATGTTTTACGTAAATTACACGTGTTGGGGAAAATTTGCAACAAGTAACCATGCATAATAGGTACTTTACCTCGACATTTGTCCGCAGCGAAGTCATAAGGAGAGAGCTTATTTGGTGTCGAAGAACCTGCTTAACATAATCAATTAATTGAAGAGCTACGGAGTGGTATCAGAAGGACAAAATTGTGCAGAATAAAATAATAAATAGGAGCCATGAGTACCTTTGAAGTAAAATGAACATTAGATATGCAAAACATTAGGACTTTAAAAGAACATATAACTTATAGGATTATAAATGCTTGAACAAAAATTGAGATTTTTCCACGGAACTCTATGACCAAGAGAATTTCATGATGGCTGTACTAGTTTTGTTGTCGTGATTGCCCCTTACCATGAATTTAGGGCCAGGAGGATTCTGGATATTTCCTAAAGTATGCAACTTAATTATCCATATCACATAACTCTCTCGTTCTCCTACTAAATGTAGCACTCATTGTCATGTCCTCATCCTCTATGGAAGAGGACAATACTTAAATAAATTCCCACATTAGAGAGGAACATGTAGGTCAAGGAAGTTAAATGCATCATCAAAGTGGTGGAAAACAAAAATGATAAAGTATACTAGTCCAAACTAGTACCAACTTGAATTTGTCCTAAAACTAGAAGGGCAAATGCAGAATAATTAATGAAAAGAGTACAAGTGTGCCATATACAGGGAGAGGTAGATGAATAAGTGATGGCGCGTCACGACCGGCATGCGTATATTCTCGTAAGAGGCAGTGATCCGCTACCCAGCCGGACGATCCGAGTCCGTAATTGTGTCCAGACGGTCGATCCGAGTCGATTTCGTATTTTATATTTTCTGTTTTGAGTTGTATTTGGCGCTCGACCGACCCGGACAATTTGAGTCGTCTGTTACGAGCGTTTATGTTGGAATTATGATTATGTTTATAGCTAAGTTATTAAAGTTGCGCCTCGGGCGTGCCTAGGGCTCCAGGATCACTAGGCTCACCAGGCTCAGAGGTTTGCGCCTTTTTTGCGCCTTTACGATATAAAAGACGTGACTGAGTAAGATTTTTGTTATAAATTTTTTTCTTCAAAAATTAAGAAAAAATAATGTAAGGACTAAATAATTTTTTATTGATTTAGTATTTGGGAAAGATAATTGTGCGTTGAGACTTTAGATATGATGCAAGTGATAACATTGATTCTATTTTTTAATAGATATAAATGATAGTAATGAATGATTAATTAGTAAACTAAATGAAGAATTTGATCGAGAAGATAAAATGATGTTTGATGTTGATTATTTAAAATGTATGTGATTGCGTTTTGCCTTCATCAGGCGCGCGTCTGCGCCTTCAGCCTTGTGTCTAGGCTCCAAGACCCATTTGCGTCTTGGCGCGCCTTGGGCCTTTAATAACTGTTGACCGAGAGAAAATGAGATATATTATTGCAAGACAAGGAGTCCTCTATATATAGAGGTGTTACAATTAATAAACATAAATAAGGAATTATATAATCTAACACTCCCCCTCAAGTTGGGCAAGTGATGTTGATCATGCCCAACTTGTCCACAATCTTGCTAAATGTGTTCCCACTTAATCCTTTCGTGAGAATATCTGCTAGCTGCCTGTTGGAGGGCACGAAGGGAGTACACACAATCCCTCGCTCAATATTCTCCTTGATGAAGTGTCGATCCACCTCGATGTGTTTCGTTCGGTCATGTTGAACAGGATTGTGTGCGATACTGATGGCCGACTTGTTGTCACAATACAGAAGGATGGGTCCTTCTTCTTCGAAACCAAGATCACGCATTAAGGCACGAAGCCATAAGCCTTCACAGACCCCTTGAGCCATAGCTCAGAACTCGGCCTCAGCACTAGAGTGTGCCACGACTTGCTGCTTCTTGCTCCTCCAAGTAACAAGATTACCTCCAACGAGAGAACAATATCCCGAAGTTGAACGTCTATCATCAACAGATCCTGCTCAATCAGCATCAGTGTAGACTTCAACCTTTAGGCCGGTGTTTGGGGCAAAAAGAATACCCCTTCCTGGTGAAGACTTGAGATACCGTAAAATTCTGTGAGCAGCATCCACGTGTCGGGTCTTGGGAGCATGCATGTACTGGCTCACAACACTCACTGCATAGGAAATATCTGGGCGAGTATGGGACAGGTATATCAACCTCCCTACTAATCTTTGGAACCCTGAGACATCTTCGATGTCCACTCCATCATCCCGCGATAGACGGTGATTTGCTTCAATTGGAGTGTCGGCCGGTCTGCATCCACTCATTCCCATCTTCTCAAGGAGATCTAACGTATACTTTTGTTGAGAGATGAAGATCCCCCGCTTAGATCTGGCAACTTCTATTCCCAAGAAATATCTGAGTTTTCCCAGGTCCTTGACCTCAAACTCTCCAGCTAGCTTTTGTTTCAAGCTCTGAATTTCTTCCATATCATTACCAGTTATGACAATATCATCAACATACACAATGAGAGCAGTAAGTTTTCCAAATCTACGTTTAATGAACAGTATGTGGTCAGCATTGCTCTGATAGTACCCAAATGACATCATGGCCTTGTGGAACCGGTCAAACCATGCTCTTGGGGACTGCTTCAACCCATAGAGAGCCTTCAATAGTCTACACACTTTCCCAATAGAACCAACAGGAGCAAGACCCGGGGGAATCGACATATAGACCTCCTCCAAGTCACCGTGGAGAAAGGCATTCTTCACATCCAGCTGAAATAGGTCCCAATGTTTGCAAACCGCAACGGAAAGTAGGACCCGAATAGTATTCATCTTGGCCACCGGGGCGAACGTCTCCTGATAATCAATGTCGTGGGTTTGGGTGTAACCTCTTGCAACCAATCTCGTCTTACATCTTTCAATAATTCCTTGTGGATTCTGTTTCACCGAGAACACTCATTTGCACCCAACAAGTTTCTTGCCATTGGGAAGATGAACCAAGTCCCATGTATGATTTTTTTCCAGAGCCTTCATTTCCTCCATCATCGCCTCACACCACACAGGGATTGCCAGAGCCTGTTGCCAAGATACAGGTATAGAGGCAGTAGAGAGGGAAGACACAAAGGACTTGTAGGGGGTAGAAAGCACAGCATAAGATACAAAATTTGATAAGGGATGGTGAGTACAAGACCTGGTACCTTTTCGAAGGGCAATCGGAAGATCCGAAGGCCCTGAGTCAGGATCCACTGACTGTTCCGGTAACAGAGTGGGGTCTTGTGAGCTTGGCCGCATGACACGCCGGGTATATACCTGCAGGATTGGGGTTGGTGAAGGTATGGAGGAAGATGAAGGTAGAGGAGAGGGGCTCTCCTCCACTGGTTTTGGAGGACTCACTTCCACAAGTAGAGTCGCCCCCTGAAGTGAGGGATATGGTGGAGGAACGGGGAGAGAAACACCCGAAGACGGGGAATCACCTGGAGACGGAGAGTCAGTGATAGGATAGTAGGACTCGGATTCACGGAATGTGACATCCATACTAACATACACTTTCCTGGTAGGAGGATGAAAGCACTTGCATCCTTTTGTGTAGGTGAGTAACCGATAAAGACACACTTGAGAGCACGAGGATCCAGTTTAGAGGGGCGGGGTTGGTGGATGTGAACAAAGCAAACACAACCAAACACTTTAGGAGGAAGCTGAGGAGGGCGCACCCGGAGGGTATGAAGGGGAGTGGAATGCCCAAGGACACGCGTTGGCATTCGATTGATAAGGTATGCCGCAGTCATGACAGCATCTCCCCAATAAAATTTGGGAAGATGCATGGTGGACAACAGACAGCGAGCAACCTCCAGGAGGTGGCGATTCTTCCGCTCAGCCACCCCATTTTGGGCGGGAGAATAAGCACATGTAGTCTGGTGGAGGATGCCGTGATCAGCAAGATAGTTTTCAAACTGCGAATCAATGTATTCGCGTTCATTGTCACTACGAAGAACTTTTATTTTAGATTGAAATTGACAAGAAACCATGCTATGAAAGCGCCGAAAAACAGAGAATACATCACTTTTACGATGTAGTAAGTACAGCCAGCTAGTACAAGAGAAACAATCAATAAAAGTAACAAACCATACACACCCAGAAATGGAAGGAACACGACAAGGACCTCATATATCACTATGAATAACAGCAAATGGAATAGAATTAGGTAGCGAAGCATGCTTAAATGAAGTACGATGATGTTTGTTTAGACTACAGACATCACAGACAAAAGTTTCAAAAACAGCATTAGACATAGTAGGAAATAATAATTTCATAATAGAGATAGGAGGGTGGCCCAGGCGACAATGTCAGGGGTACAGAGGATGGGTAGTGCTGGAATGAAGAGCCACGGTAGGAGAAGCAGTGCCAGGATCAAGAACATAGAGACCGTCCTCCATACTACCAGAGTCAATCACCTTCCCCGTCGTCAGGTCCTGAAAGACACAAGAGGAGGGAAGGAATGTCACAGAGCAATGCATGGAGTTAGTTAAATGACTAATTGAAAGAAGGTTACGAGTAAAGGTGGGTACATGAAGAACCGAGGACAGGATGAGAGAGGAGTATGGGTTGGTACCCTTGCCAGCAATAGGGGCAAGAGAACCATCAGCAATACTCACCTTATCACGCCCAGACAGAGGGGTATAGGAAACAAAACCTGTGGATGACCCGGTCATATGGTCCGTAGCCTCAGAGTCAATGACCCATTGAGTAGAAGACGAAGAAACAGCTGAGTGGGCACCTGGCAGTCCTGTATGAGCGTAAAAGGACGATGGCTCAGTAGACATTCCCTGCATCATGCGTCGGAGCGCCAACATTTCATCCGCAGTAAAGCCACCCGGGGTAGCAGCAGCATCAGTACCAAAGTATCCAGAAGAGGTGTCTGTAGGAGTATCAGCAAGATGGGCTGCACGGGGCAGAGCAGCATTGCGACCTGAGAAGCGTCCAGAACCACGGCCTCCACGAGGTGGAGCACCCCCTCTTGGAGTAGGAAATCCATGTAGCTTGAAGCAGGTGTCCCGAGTATGGCGACCCTTGCCACAATAGTCACACAGGAGATGATCCTTATCTGAACCCTTCAACTTGAAGTCCCGGGATGGCCTAGTACCAAGAAGAGAGGGGGTGGTAGCAGCCAAAGCAGAGCCCTCCGGCACAGAGTCAGGGAGAAGTGTCTGACGACGATCAAACTCTTGTTGAACAACGCTGTAGACCTCGGGAAGAAAAGGTATCTGCGGTCGGCCAAGGATCTGAACGCTGATCTGGTCAAAGTCACGATGTAATCCATGAAGGAATTCAAATATGCGATTACGGTCATCCCGGGCCCGAACCATTGTCTCATCGATGGGGCTTACAAAGACAAGAGAATCAAAATGATCATACTCTTGATAAAGTTGTGTGAACTCCAAGTAGTACACAGAAGGAGAACGGTCACCCTGCCAAAGTAAGCTGATCTTGCGGCGCAACTGAAAGATCTGGGCAGCATTTCCCCGACGAGAGTAAGTAGCCTCAGCACGACGCCAAATGTCAGTGGCATTATCGAGGAAGAGATATTTGAGGGCAATGGACTCCTGCATAGAGTTGATAAGCCAAGACATAACCAAGGAATTCTCGGACTCCCACTGCTGCCATTCGGGGGAATTCCTATCTGGTTCCTTCATTTGGCCCGTGACATAGCCATAGAGGCGCCGAATTTTGAGAGCAAGGGTGATAGACCGTGACCACGAGAGGTAATTGTCGTCATCAAGGCGGATGGTAGTGATTTGAGAGGTAGTATGTTCGGTGGTTCCACGATAGGTAATAGCCGGAGAAGAGACACCGGAAGGAGCCGGAGTGGCTCCGGTGGAGAGAGAGGAAGAATCTGCGCCATTAGTCTCCATACCTAAGGAATAGAAATCCTGAGGGAGAGAAAAAAAAAGGCCGGAAGAGAAATCCGGAGAGGGAAACAGCCCAAGGATTAGGGCATCAAGATATGGATGGAAAAGGAAAAAGGATCCATCCACAAAGAAGCCATTACGAGAAAAAAAGGGCGTCGGAAGAAGCAGAAACTCACTGGAGGATCATTCCGGCGCCACAAGAAAAAAAGAAGACCGGAGGGTGAGCGGTCGGGAACGAGAGGGGCGAAGAGGGGCGGAACCGCGAGCGCGACTGGAAGCGGCTTGCGGAGCGGAGCGGGAGGCGGGCGCGACTGAGCGGTTGCGGCCTGCGGGAGGCGCGAGGCGGTCGCGACTGGCGACGGAAGAGCGGCAAGCGCGTAACAGCGGGAGGCGAATTAGGGCACGGGACCCTCTGATACCATGTTGACCGAGAGAAAATGAGATATATTATTGCAAGACAAGGAGTCCTCTATATATAGAGGTATTACAATTAATAAACATAAATAAGGAATTATATAATCTAACAATAACTAAGGTTTATAGTTCAGGTCACGGCTATGATGCTCAGGCTTTAAATAGGGTTGATGTCGGTTGTGGGAGGAGATCGTGAGTTCAGTTAAAATTCCTGAACCGCCGGTCCTTTCGCCCTTGGTGCGACGTCGGGGTTGTTTCACTAGTGCGACGCCAGATCTCTCGCCCTCTCCACCTCGCCTCCGGTGCGACGCCGGGAAGTCTTTCCTCTGCCTCCCTCTTCCTATCTGATAAGCCTTCCCCCAAAGTCGCCTCTTGTCCGCTTCTTCCCCGTACGCCGCCATCAGAAACCCCCTTCGCCTCCTCCTCTTCCCTGTGCAGCCGACTCCACCACTGGAACTCCATACAGCCACCCTACTCGCCTCCCCCAGGGCTAAATCCTTCCCTTTCAGCCTGAGCCTCCCTCCACGGCTCACTCCCCACCCGAGCCCTCTCCTCACCCGAGCCCACTCCTCACCCAATCCCACTCTCCACCTGAGCCCCCTCCACTATATTAATTTCCCTCATGTTGACCTCCTTCCGGGATTAAACCCAAATAGCCGCAGCATCCTCTTCCCCTCCCCACCACTTCAATTTCCATATAATTAACCTCCTGTTAGGCTTAACCCCAATACCCCACGACCTGTAGCATTTTCTCCCATCCACTAAACCATTCAAAATATTAATGGATCCCCTCTACCAGCCCGAGGTTCATTCTCGCCCCACCCACGTAGCCACTGTGACGCGCAGCGTACCCGGTATGCAAAATGAATTCATGTATGCATTAACTAACTTAAGAAAAGATATGAAGACATGTAACAAAATTTAATTGATGACAGGTAAGTCCCCGATGATGTAAAGAAGTATAAGCACTGATGAATCGGCGTCGTCATGAGCTGCTATTGTATGAAAATGTTATATTTTGTGGACTAGTTTATATATTTGTATCTCTATATTTTATGGAAGTGCTCGACGCATTATATGGTATGTATTTTATAGCGACTTGGGGTAATTTGTGCATGGTGATGGTTTAAACCTCTGGGTATTCCATTATTTTTGTTTGGGCTAGCTTGGGCTAGCTGAGCCATGCAGATGCAGGAGTTTTTTTATTTCTATTTGGACCGCCGACCATTTGGTAAGCGGCGGGTTCGGCGGTCTTATCGGAATAAAAGCCCGCCCCCTGTGCTCTTCTTCTTATTATGCGCTGCTGCCTGGTAGAATCGGGGAGAGCTAGGGCTAGGGCTTGGCGATTTGCTTCTTCCCGTCGCCTGGTAAGGTAGAATCCCGCGCTCCTTTTCATTTCTTCCACTGATTGAGCCCTAAATCTCTATTATAAAGCAGTTTTGATTTCTGTTTTGGCCGGTGGAGGAAACTCTGCGGGATTTCGTTTCTTCTTCATGGCTTCTCTCGATTTGCATGTTTTAGTAGAGTTATAGGGCGCTCTGTGATGGCCGGCTGTTTACGTATTTTTTTGGGCTTTGTGTGGCTGCAGTTTTCAGCACTGTTTATGTACTGTGTGGGCTTTGTGTGGTTGCAGTTTTCAGCACTGTTTATGTGCTGTGTGGGCTTTGTGTAGCTGCAGTTTTCAGCACTGTGTACGTGCTGTGTGGGCTTTGTGTTGCTGCGGTTTGTTTCAGTGCTGTTTGGAATTTGTTTTAGTCCTATTTTAGACTCTGTATGAATGCAGTTTTCAGCTGAATATGTCAATTTGCGTCGGTTTGAGTGTGATGTGTCGCTTTGTGAGATGCAACCTCGTGGCCTTATAAAAGTAACATATGTGTACAGATAGTGCGAAGGATGGCATCTCCAAGTAGACGCGACGTCTATTCAAGGCGGGGCAAAGGAAAAGAACGAAATATGGTGAGAATTTATCTTTTTACTGTATGCTTTACCAGATGTTTTATTCTGATAAATGTCTTAAAGTTGCCTATGCTATGAATGGCCTCCGATAGAGGCAATCAAGCAAGGAAGTATTTTCTGAGGGGACTGATTAAAAATCTAAACTCATTAATTAAATTCATATGTGTCGACACATAGAAGTGTTAAGGGCAATATAAACGAATAATATTGAGACTGTGGACTGAATTACCAAACCAGTCGAGCCGAAAAGCATAAACGCGTGTTGTACGTACTGGTTTGGAGACTGATGACCCCAAGGGGTCGGGCCCAAAGACTGAAAATGAAATATTGAGACTGATATAATTGCTCTTAACAATTTCTAAAATAAAAGGTTAAGAAGAAATATCGTTTTGCAGCTTACTGTTTGTATCTACGGTTACCTGAATATGTTTCTACCATGTCTGATAATTACAATTTTAGCTGTATTCTCACACTTTCTATACTGTAAACAGGTTAAAAAGGTAATTTCCACTTAGTCTTTATGCAAGACTAACGGTTATATTTCTCAAATTTTAGGAACCGGAAAGCCGGCTACCGAGCATCAGTGACGCACAGGTTGGAGATACTTTTATTTACCTTGCTTTTATATTTATATAAGCCTGTTTAGTTTGGGAAATGAGCAAACAAAATGTTATGTAGGTTCTATACTCGTTATGAAATGCATAGAAAGTTCAAGTTTTACTCTGATATTTATGCAGATCATGATGTTCGTAATTGTGGCGGTCATGTGGGCCGTTACAATTTAGTGGTATCAGAGCCAGGTTTTCAATTGAACCCTGGCCATAACGAGTATGTCCTAGTGTGAATGAACTAATTTACGCGTGATTTACATGGAATTGGCACAGGAAGCCCGAGAGGCCATATCTGAGGGCGGTGCATCGGGGCAGGCTCCGCAAGAACTGCCACAAATGATACCTCCGCAGGAAGAGCAACAGACTCCGCAACAGCTAATGGAGTTGACGAAGATGTTAGCGGAGGCTATTAAAATGGTTCGAGATGCGCCCCCTTCAGCAGCACTGGAAGTGACAGGACCGTCACAACCGAGACAATTGGATATTGATTTAAAGCAGTTCATGGAGTTGAAGCCGCCAGTATTTCGGGGAGGGCTATCTCCCCTGGAGACAGAGGATTGGATTTCTCGTATTGAAACAATACTAGAAGTTATGCTTTGCCCAGATGAGCGAAAGGTGGGTTTGGTTACGTTTTTGTTGGAAGGAGAAGCGAAGCGGTGGTGGCTGAATGTGCGAGGCAGGTTGGCAGGCCGCGGACAAACAAGCATTCTGTGGGCCACTTTTCTTCACGCCTTTACTAATTGGTTTGTTCCCGAATCAGAAAAGAAGTTACTACGGGATAAATTCTTGCGTCTCGTGCAGGGTTCTCGATCAGTCCTGGAATATGAAACAGAATTTGTCAATTTGGCGTTTTATGCTGAGGCCTTTGTGCCTAATGAGAAAGAAAGATGTCGGCGGTTCCAGGAAGGATTGAGAGACAGTATCCGTTCAGTTCTGGTACCGATGGAAATTGCAGACTATGGGGCTTTGGTGCAAAAAGCTCGTTTGATGGAGATTGATGCAGAGAAAACGCAGAGGCGAAGGGACTTTGCAAAGAAAAGATCGTCATGGTCGTCTTCGAGTAAGGACACGTCAAGCAGGACAAGTACATCAGGAAAGTCTAGTGATTCAGGAAAGCGGCCTCGTCCCATCGAGAGTAGTGGAAGTGCGCCAACAGCTGAGCAACGATGTGGCAAGTGTGGCAAGAGCCACAAGGGGCAGTGTCTAGTGGGGAGCAATGTTTGTTACTTGTGCCGTCAGCCTGGGCATCGACAGAGGGAGTGCCCTCGTAGCCGAGAAGGACAAAGAGCATCACAGTCTTTTACAGTGCCTCAGGGTCAGAGGTTGTATCAGATAGGCAGTGCTCAGGGAGGTGAGTATGCGGCCTCAGCCTCTACGTCAGCGCCAGCCGGATCATATCATGAAGAACATCAAATGCAAGAACGCCGTGTGCAGCCGCGGGTGTTTAATCTTAATCAACAAGAGGCAAAGGCGGATGACACCGTAGTGACAGGTATTATCCCTATTGGCCACTATTTAGTGAAATTGTAATTTGATACTGGCGCAAGCCACTCCTTTATTTCTGCATCAATATTGAATGCAATTGAGGCAAAGCCATACCGGGTACAAGAGGTGCTGCACGTTACGTTACCAAATAATCAGGTGCTCCCGACACAGCAACGAGTAATCGTTACGTTTGCCCTGAATAAGAAACCATTTACAACAGATTTAGTGGTTCTTCCACTAACTGAATTTGATGTCATTTTGGGCATGGACTGGCTAACCCAAAACGAAGCAATTATTGATTGTAAGAATAAAGAAGTGTCAATAAGATGTGCAGATCACAGTCGAATTAAGTACCGAGGATTGGGTGAAGTGTCCAAAATACTCATTTCTGCAATGAAAGCGCTTTCACAAATTCGAAAGGGTGGTGAAGCTATTTTGGTAATGGTGAAAGGACCATCTGAAGAAAGGAAAGACATTTCAATGATTCCGGTCGTATGTGAATTTCAAGAATTGTTCCCGGAAGAATTGGCTGGACTCCCTCCAAAGAGGGAAATTGAGTTTGAAATTAACCTTGAGCAAGGAGCTAGGCCAGTGGCAAAGACACCATATCGAATGGCACCAAAAGAATTGGCAGAATTGAAAGTGCAACTACAGGAACTGATTGACAAAAATTTCATTCGTCCGAGTTCCACCCCGTGGGGTGCCCCGGTATTGTTTGTTAAAAAGAAAGAAGGAACACTACGCCTGTGTGTTGACTACCGTGAACTTAATAAGTTGACTGTGAAAAATAAGTATCCTCTCCCTCGTATAGAAGATTTATTTGATCAACTTGTCAACGCCAGAGTATTTTCTAAGTTGGATTTGCGATATGGTTATCACCAGTTAAGAATAAAAGAAGAGGATATTTTCAAAACTGCGTTCAGCACCAGATATGGTCATTTTGAGTTTTTGGTCATGCCGTTTGGGCTAACGAATGCACCAGCAGCATTCATGGATCTGATGAATCGGGTCTTTAAAGACTATTTAGACCGATTTGTAATAGTGTTTATTGATGATATACTGATTTACTCCCCGACAGAAGAAGAACATGCATGGCATTTACGATTGGCCTTGCAAACGTTGAAAGAACACCAATTATATGCCAAATTTTCAAAATGTGACTTTTGGTTGAGCAAGGTGTCCTTCCTTGGACACGTAATTACCGAGCAGGGTTTGGCTGTCGACCCCGCAAAGATTGAATCTATTATCAGTTGGCTCCAACCAACATCAGTGACGGAAGTACGGAGTTTTTTGGGTTTAGCAGGATATTATCGACGGTTTGTAAAGGACTTTTCTAAAATCTCCTTACCGTTGACTCAATTAACCAGAAAAAATACGTTATTTCAGTGGTCCGTTGACTGCCAGTTAGCATTTGATATTTTGAAAGAAAAACTGACCTCAGCGCCAATTCTGACCATGCCGTCAGGTACGGACGGGTTTCAGATTTACAGTGATGCTTCGTACAAGGGATTGGGTTGTGTATTGATGCAACACGGAAAAGTAATTGCTTATGCATCCCGACAGTTGAAAGATGCTGAGAAAAATTACCCAGTGCATGATTTAGAACTAGCTGCAGTAATCTTTGCACTAAAACTTTGGCGACACTATTTATATGGCGTACGCTGCGAAGTCTTTACTGATCACAAAAATTTAAAATATATATATTCTCAGAAGGAATTGAATCTTCGGCAGCGCCGGTGGTTAGAGTTCATCAAAGACTACGACGTGGATTTGCAATACCATCCTGGCAAAGCAAATGTGGTTGCTGATGCCCTAAGCCGTAAGAATACAGTGGGATTGTCTGTGCTGTCTGGTTATGAGGCACAGTTAGTATACGAGTTGGAGAGGATGGAGATCACACCACTTGTGACACCGGAAAGTAAACAAGCGCAGTTATCTCAATTACAGGTCAGATATAGTTTGAAGGATAGAATTAAAGAAGCATTGTCAAAGGATCCGTTTCTTGTTGCATTACAAGAGAAGGTAAGAAAAGGGGAGACTGGTGAATTTACGTTGCAGAATGGGTTATTACTTATGAACGAACGGTTATGTGTCCCAAATGTGAACAGCATACGAAGAGATATATTATATGAATCACATAATACTCCGTATTCAATCCATCCAGGACGGACGAAAATGTATCATGACCTAAAGGAGGATTTCTGGTGGCCTGGAATGAAAAAGGACATAATTACGTATATTGCATCGTGTCATATATGCCAGTTGGTGAAAGCTGAACACCAGAAACCTGGAGGATATTTGCATTCCCTACCAATACCAGAATGGAAGTGGGAAGACATTGCAATGGATTTTGTCTTCGGTTTACCCCGCAGTAAATTAGGACACGATGGTATTTGGGTAATCATTGACCGTTTAACGAAGAGCGCACATTTTATTCCGGTGCGACAGAATATGCCGCCTGAAAAGTTGAATGATTTATACATAGATGTTATTGTCAAATTGCATGGTATCCCTCGATCCATAATTTCCGATCGCGACGGTCGCTTCACGTCTGGAAATTGGAGATATATCCACAAGCGTTTGGAGACAAAATTATTATTCAGTACAGCATTTCATCCCCAAACAGATGGGCAGTCGGAGCGAACAATTCAGTTTTTAGAAGACTTACTGCGTATGGTTGTACTAGATTTAAAAGGCTCCTGGGAAAAATATTTGACATTGGTGGAGTTTGCATACAATAACAGCTACCAATCGTCTATTCAGATGGCACCGTTTGAAGCATTGTATGGCCGACGTTGTCGAACACCATTAAGTTGGGAAGACGGTGATCGGACATTGTATAACCGGGAGAAAATTGATAAATGGCATGAAAAAGTAAAACTCATACAACAACGAATGAAAGTAGCACAAGACCGGCAACAAAAATATTATAATGCCCGTCATCGCCTTGTACAGTTTCAAGTCGGAGACCAGGTATGTTTGAAAATCAGACCATTTAAAGGAGTTTCACGGTTTCGACGACTTGGGAAATTAAGTCCAAGTTATATCGGACCTTTTCCAGTCACTGAACGGGTAGGCGATGTTGCCTACCGTTTGGAGCTACCAGCAGAGTTACAAAGATTGCATCATGTGTTTCATGTGTCAGCATTGCGAAAATATATCCGTGACCCGGAGACGATTGTGGCAGCCACTGATATTCCGATCGAACCAGACCTTTCTAGCCCGACAGAACCACATCAGATTATAGATCGACGAAGCAAACAATTACGAAATCGTGATGTAAAGTTTGTGCTAGTATGGTGGAAGGGTCGTCCTAGGCATGAAGCAACTTGGGAACGTGAAGAGCCAATGCGAAGTCTGTTTCCTGCACTGTTCAATATTATGGAAGAATGATTTTCGGGGACGAAAAAAGTTTTAAGGAGGGGAGAATTGTGACGCGCAGCGTACCCGGTATGCAAAATGAATTCATGTATGCATTAACTAACTTAAGAAAAGATATGAAGACATGTAACAAAATTTAATTGATGACAGGTAAGTCTCCGATGATGTAAAGAAGTATAAGCAGTGATGAATCGGCGTCGTCATGAGCTGCTATTGTATGAAAATGTTATATTTTGTGGACTAGTTTATATATTTGTATCTCTATATTTTATGGAAGTGCTCGACGCATTATATGGTATGTATTTTATAGCGACTTGGGGTAATTTGTGCATGGTGATGGTTTAAACCTCTGGGTATTCCATTATTTTTGTTTGGGCTAGCTTGGGCTAGCTGAGCCATGCAGATGCAGGAGTTTTTTTATTTATATTTGGACCGCCGACCATTTGGTAAGCGGCGGGTTCGGCGGTCTTATCGGAATAAAAGCCCGCCCCCTGTGCTCTTCTTCTTATTATGCGCTGCTGCCTGGTAGAATCGGGGAGAGCTAGGGCTAGGGCTTGGCGATTTGCTTCTTCCCGTCGCCTGGTAAGGTAGAATCCCGCGCTCCTTTTCATTTCTTCCACTGATTGAGCCCTAAATCTCTATTATAAAGCAGTTTTGATTTCTGTTTTGGCCGGTGGAGGAAACTCTGCGGGATTTCGTTTCTTCTTCATGGCTTCTCTCGATTTGCATGTTTTAGTAGAGTTATAGGGCGCTCTGTGATGGCCGGCTGTTTACGTATTTTTTTGGGCTTTGTGTGGCTGCAGTTTTCAGCACTGTTTATGTACTGTGTGGGCTTTGTGTGGCTGCAGTTTTCAGCACTGTTTATGTGTTGTGTGGGCTTTGTGTAGCTGCAGTTTTCAGCACTGTGTACGTGCTGTGTGGGCTTTGTGTTGCTGCGGTTTGTTTCAGTGCTGTTTGGAATTTGTTTTAGTCCTATTTTAGACTCTGTATGAATGCAGTTTTCAGCTGAATATGTCAATTTGCGTCGGTTTGAGTGCGATGTGTCGCTTTGTGAGATGCAACCTCGTGGCTTTATAAAAGTAACATATGTGTACAGATAGTGCGAAGGATGGCATCTCCAAGTAGACGCGACGTCTATTCAAGGCGGGGCAAAGGAAAAGAACGAAATATGGTGAGAATTTATCTTTTTACTGTATGCTTTACCAGATGTTTTATTCTGATAAATGTCTTAAAGTTGCCTATGCTATGAATGGCCTCCGATAGAGGCAATCAAGCAAGGAAGTATTTTCTGAGGGGACTGATTAAAAATCATAAACTCATTAATTATATTCATATGTGTCGACACATAGAAGTGTTAAGGGCAATATAAACGAATAATATTGAGACTGTGGACTGAATTACCAAACCAGTCGAGCCGAAAGGCATAAACGCGTGTTGTACGTACTGGTTTGGAGACTGATGACCCCAAGGGGTCGGGCCCAAAGACTGAAAATGAAATATTGAAACTGATATAATTGCTCTTAACAATTTCTAAAATAAAAAGTTAAGAAGAAATATCGTTTTGCAGCTTACTGTTTGTATCTACGGTTACCTGAATATGTTTCTACCATGTCTGATAATTACAATTTTAGCTGTATTCTCACACTTTCTATACTGTAAACAGGTTAAAAAGGTAATTTCCACTTAGTCTTTATGCAAGACTAACGGTTATATTTCTCAAATTTTAGGAACCGGAAAGCCGGCTACCGAGCATCAGTGACGCACAGGTTGGAGATACTTTTATTTACCTTGCTTTTATATTTATATAAGCCTGTTTAGTTTGGGAAATGAGCAAACAAAATGTTATGTAGGTTCTATACTCGTTATGAAATGCATAGAAAGTTCAAGTTTTACTCTGATATTTATGCAGATCATGATGTTCGTAATTGTGGCGGTCATGTGGGCCGTTACAGCCACAACCTTGGATGTCCACTAACTACCGCCTTTGTCGCCGACTGCACGTGCGAATTGTGGTATACAGTCTTATCATTTGTTGTTGTTTATCTGGCACCTGTACTTGTAGTGAATATTTGTTTAAATGTGTTATTAGTTCAATTGTGGTGCTACTTAAGGAGTTTATTCTGCGCTCGCTTAAAATTATTGCGCCTCGTTTGTTTGCAAAATTAATATTTTGTTCTCCTTAACTAATTAATTACGACTGCACGTGTCCCTACTGATAATCATATAATAATTAATTAGTTGCTGCAAATTTTGAGCGGACCACTTTGCAATTGCATTGCACTGAATTGCATTTAGGGTCATTTAGAAAACCCTTTCGAGTAGACCTACCATTGCATCAAATTGGTATCAGAGCCCAAGGTTGGGCCACATTTTTATGTGCAGAGGGAGGCTTGGGCTTTATGTTAGCACACAATTATTGAGTTTATAAGTTTTGTCCTATATCGAGTTATTATCGTCATCCTTTGCCCTCATTTAAGCGGCACTCTTATTACTACGAGAATTATCCTTTTGCACATCACAACACTCCCTGGGATCGTGTCGACCCTTCGAGACGATACCATTATACAAGAGATGACTACCACGATGAAAGGTCCTCACATTATCGTCAATACACTTCTTCACGGCCTTATGATGGTAGAGTTGAGTACCATTCAGTTCATCGTTGTCACACATCTCCTCTATTTGAGAAACCCGAGTCTATATATGTGCATCCACCACTGCACATTCGTAGGGCTCATGTCCACCCACGAGCACAATCTGATTATGTTAGGAACCACCGTCTAGATGACCCTCAAGAACCCTATAGAGTTCACCATCGTCAGGATCACAATATATGTCAAAACCCTCCTAGTGTTCCACAAATAGAGTTACCTGAGGTTGAATTTCAGTGATTAGTTCTTGACCACTTTGATCTCTTAGATGCTCAATTTGATCACATAAGATCTACATTAGGAAGAAATCCTAGGGATTTGGATCAAGCTACCGATGCGTCTAGTGGTGCTCCCACCAAGATGAGAGACTCTACGCCTGATTTTGATCCTTATCATTTTGATAAGACTCAGTGTCCGTGCGATTTTGTGGTGGAATCTGATCATGATCTTATGATATAGGTGGAGAGCGATACTAGTATGACTAGTGAGCGTGGTCGTGTGAGTGAGGACGAGCGGCCCAGTGACACTGTGATGGTATATCCATCATTCACACCCCACTTAGACCTAGTGTCCCCTTTGGGCAGGGGTCCAGTTCTCGACATTATACCGATTGACTCGCACTTGAGTCTGGGCACTCCCTACTCTTCTCTTTGTATTATCTCAAGTCACATCACTACTGAGAGTCGAGAACATAATGTTAACCTCAGAGTGACTGCCTTACTCATTTTTGAGAACACTACCTCTATTAGTGATACTCATCTGAAGGATCATCCCACTATTAATGATGTCATTGTTGAACCTCCGGATAAGCCTCCTGATGAGCCACTACTCCCTGGGAGGTTCATGGGGATATCATTGACTTGACCTACGTGTTCCCATGGACACTACTGTTATTAGTGTTTTCTTCTTGGAGGACCATCATGTCATTGTTGACCTCCCCAAGATTAAGTCCTTAAGTGGCTCATTTGACGAGCTTCCATGCTTGCACTTTAGTGATGGATCGTATCTCCGTACTAGTGATCATCACGTACGCGATGACTTTTGGCTTACACGACCTGGTGAGCACCTGACGGGCTTTATCATTTAAAAGATACCCATTACACCTGTGCATCGCACTATTTTGTCACCTACGACATCCCCACGAGTGATGACTTCGGTCACGCCGGATTTTTTATAGACCACACGGTGAGCCTCCTGATAAGCCACCCCATATTAGAGATATCCAAGTGATTGGCAGGCTTTCCCTTAAGAAGTGTGTTGAGTATGTTGTGCTCCATTTGCATCATTCGCTTCATTTTTATGAGTCGGTTGAGTCACTTGTTCATCATTTGCATGCACTGCATGATCCGGTCCGTAACAAAATTGCAGCTTCTAATGATCATTATAAGAATCGTGCAAACCAGCACAAGCGAAAACAAATCTTTGAAGCGGGAAAACAAGTATTGATTCGCATTCGATCTGAGAGGGTCCCGCAAATACCAGCAAAGAAATTAAGCGTGTGCCAACCCAGGCCCGGCTCTACTCGGGACCACGTCCACCGAGGGAGACCCAACAGGACCCAGCTGGCGTCGTCCAGGCTGCAGCCCAAGCACCCCAACCCCTCTCCAGTCCTCAGGCGGGTTGTTGGTGGTCACAGCCTCCCTTTGATGAGTGAAACTCTCCAGTTAAGCAGACAGCACGGGGACTTTTCAGGAGGTCACTCATCCCGGTACTACTCCAGTCCTAGCATGCTTAACTATGGAATTTTCCAACTTCTCATCACCAATTGAGTTGCACTTTTTTGTGACAACCAAGGACCGGCTCCACTCAGGACCACGTCCACCGAGGGAGACCCAGCAGGACCCAGCTAGAGTCGTCTGTGCTGCAGCCCAAGCACCTCAACCCCTCTCCAGCCCTCAGGCGGGTTGTTGGTGGCCACAGCCTCCCTTTGATGAGCAAAACTCTCCAGTTAAGCAGGCAGCACGGGGACTTCCCAGGAGGTCACCCATACCATAGCTCAATTGGTGATGAGAAGTTGGAAAACTCCATAGTTAAGTGTGATCGGGCTGGAGTAGTACCGGGATGGGTGACCCCCTGGGAAGTTGTCGTGTTGCCTGCTTAACTGGAGAGTTTCGCTCATTAAAGGGAGGTTGTGGCCACCAACAACCCGTCTGAGGACTGGAGAGGGGTTGGGGTGCTTGGGCTGTAGCACGGACGACGCCAGCTGGGTCCCGCTGGCTCTCCCTCAGTGGGCGTGGTCCCGAGTGGAGTCGGGCATGGGTCGTCACAAAGCGCACGCAGAATGGGCCCTTATACAGTTGTACGACGGATTGGTACAAACGCATATGAGATTAACATCCCTCATGGTATGGGCATCAGCTGAATATTCAACGTAGAGGATTTGACTCCTTACTGCGAGTAACACGTGTATGAGGACCCCTTTTCCACACCTCTACCCGAGCCTTCATCTACCAAAGCCCCTCTACCTGAGCCTTCACCTCATATTGCCTCCACCAGTCCCTCTTTGCTACCATTCATGAAGTCGCACCAAGCAGATCGCATTGCATTATCGACAGTTTTACCGACACGGCAGTCAGACGAAGATACATCATTGCAAGACGGAGATACATTACTGCCAAACGGAGATACCTTCCTGTCAGACGGAGATACTTTCCTGTCAGACGGAGATACATTAGTGTCATCCACTTCGACATACGACGTGCTTCAGATCATCAGTCACGACATCTTCACCGCGGGCAGGCGATATATTGTGTGTTATCTTGTCCGTTGGAGTGGTCGGCCACCACATGATGCTATATAGACTTCTTCAGAGGAGCTTGAGTGCCTCTCCCCGCAGCTACACAGCAAGTATGACCATCTTCACTCACCGGAGATGAGTGCCTTCAAGTCGGGGGGAGTTGATGGCACACCACGACCGACACACGTATATTCCCGCAAGAGGCGGTGATCCGCAACCCAGTCGGACGATCCAAGTCCGTAATTATGTCCAGACGGTCGATCTGAGTCGATTTCGTATTTCATATTTTCTGTTTTGAGTAGTATTTGGCGCTCGATCGACCCGGACATTTTGAGCTGTCTGATACAATCGTTTATGTTGGATTAATGATTATGTTTATAGTGCAGGCCACGGTTATGATGCCCAGGCTTTAAATAGGACTGATGCCAGTCATGGGAGGGGATCATGAGTTCAGTTAAAATTTTTGAACCGTCGGTCCTTCCGCCCTTTGTGCGACGTCGGGGTTGTTTCGCTGGTGCGACGCCGGGATTGTTTAGCTGGTGTGACGCCAGATCTCCCACCTTCTCCACCTCCTCGCCTCCGGTGAGACTGCGGGAAGTCCTTCCTCTGCCACCCTCTTCCTATCTGGTAAGCCTTCCCCTGAATAAGCCGCATCTTGTCTGCTTCTTCCCCTTCACCTCCTCTTCCCTCTGCAGTCGACTCCGCCACCACCGGAACCCCCTACAGCCACCCGACCCACCTCCCCCAGGGTTGAATCCTTCCCTTTCATCCTGAGCCTCCCTCCACGGCCCACTCCCCACCCGATCCCTCTCCTCACTCGAGCCCACTCTCCACCTGAGCCCTCCTGCACTATATTAATTTCCCTCTCGTTGAACTCCATCCAAGATTAAACCCAACCACCATCCTCTTACCCTCCCTACCACTTCAATTTCCATCTAATTAACCTCCTGCTAGGCTTAACCCCAGTACCCCACTACCTGTAGCATTTTCTCCCATCCACTAAACCATTCAAATTATTATCTGAGCCCCTCTACCAGCCTGGGATTCATTCCCGCCCCACCCACGTCACCACAACCTTGGATGTCCACTAACTACCGCCGCCTGCACGTGCGAATTGTGGAATACAATATTATCTTTTGTTGTTGTTTATTTGGCACCAGTACTTGTAGTGGATATCAGTTTAAATGTGTTATTAGTTCAACTGTGGTGCTACTTGCGGAGTTTATTCTGCGCTCCCTTAAAATTATTGCGCCTCGTTTATTTGCAAAATTAATATTTTGTTCTATTTAACTAATTAATTACGATTGTGTGCGCCCCAGCTGATAATCATATAATTAAGTAGTTGTTGCAATTTAGGAGCGGATCACTTTGCACTTGCATTACACTGCATTGTATTTAGGGTTGCATTTAGAAACCCCTTTTGAGTCGACCTGTCACTGCATCAATAAGGATCATATTTTAGTAAAAAAAAAGGAACGTTAATATTCTTTCTTGTATACATAATCACATATAAATGCTAAGATGCATGTTTGTTCAATTAGGAAGTATAGCTATCCCCCTTTTTAAGCTCCCGATGATATAGGATTTGGGAAGGCGTTGATATAAGTATTCTTGCACCTACATGTGAAGAGTCTGTTTTCATGACTCAAACAACTTCAATTTACAGTGAGGCAACTTAGCCATGCTCTAAACATGTTTTTTAGAAAGCAAGGGTTAGAATGACAACATTGAAAACATGTAGGCATGGCATATATAGAGAAAAGGGTAATAGACACTGGGTGAGAAAGGATCAGTCACAAACAGCATCCACGAGATTAAGGAAAAATTCAAAATATATAGTACAACAACAACACTCAAGCTTTTATCCCACTATAGTGGGGTCGGCTATATGGATCCTTTGTCGCCATTGTGCCCTATCTTTTGTCATAATCTCACTAATGCCCAAGCACATAATGTCTTTCATTATAGTTTCATTCTATGTTATTAAAGGCGTGTCTTAGTCGCGCCAAAGACACCAGGCGCACCAGGCTCAGAGGTTTGAGTCTCTGTGCGAATAATTAAATCATTCAGAATATAAAAGGCGTGCTTGAGTGAAATTTTTATTGTAATTTTTTTCTTCAAAAATTAAGAAAATATAATGTAAGAACTAAATACTTTTTTATTGATTTAGTGTTTGTGAAAGGTAATTGTGCGTTGACACTTAGATATGATGCAAGTGAATACATTGATTCAATTTTTTTAGAGATATAAATGATAGTAATGAATGATTAATTAGTAGACTAGACGAAGAATTTGATCAAGAAGCGGAAATAATGTTTGATATTGATTATTTAAAATGGATGCAATTGCGTCTTGCCTTCGTCAGGCGCGCGCCTGCGCCTTGATCCTTGCACCTAGACTCCAAAACCCCTTTGCGCCTTTAATAACTAAGTTTTCCTTCCAAGTCATTATTGGTTTACCCCTCCCTCGTTTAACATGCCTAGTGACTAAACTCTCACAATGCCTAACAGGTGCCTCTAATGGTCTCCTTTGTACGTGTCCAAACCATCTTAGTCGAGCTTCTCGCATCTTCTATGCAATTGGTGCTACTCTTGTCTTATCCCTGATACACTCATTCATAATTTTATCCAGTCTCGTGTGTCCACACATCCACCTAAGCATTCTCATCTCCGCAGACCAGGAATAATTCAAGATAGATAGTATTATGGGAAAATAAATATTAATAAACCATGATCAGGAATAATTGAAAAAAGAAGGGATTCATATAATTCCATAGTTTGCATAAAAATGGGATCATAATAAACAGCCACAAAAATAAATCAAAACCTGTTCATAAGGAACAAGAGTTCGGAAAACAGCTACATAATGGGACAAGACAAACCTGTAACAAGAAAAACAAATTATAGTAAATGATCAATTAAAAAACATATAATAAAAATGCCTTTCCATCTTTCAAAAATCAACGAGCATAAGGGTTATCAACACCGATAATTTTCATTTCTAAGTGGATTATCTCCATCCTGCAAACACTGTGTTTTTGGCATGTATGTATCAGTGAATAAAAACAAATATGCATACAAACTTTTGGGGACAGTAATATGAGCTGAATATTTGCAATGAAGATTATCTTAAATGAAATTCCAAGAACAACCAAAGTAGAAATAACGGTGATCACTGCAAAATATCTAAGGCATCTGTAATAGTAGATAGCATAATTTTATATTCCTGTTTGCAATTCTTCAAGACAAAAAAACAAGTGTTATTACTTTTTAGCTCACAAAGTTGGCAAACAATTAAACATGGTTTGGAAGGAACATCCCTGGATCACTCATTTACTGATTTTTAAACGGTAAATAAGTAACATTATCATCAAAGTGGATATAGTACGAAAATATCCAAGGTAGCTGTAAAAGTAGATATAATAGCATAATTATATATTCCTATTTGCAATTCTTCAAGCCAAAATTTTAGATCACAAAGCTGGAAAACAATGAAACATAGTTTAGCAGGAACATCACCTGGATCACTCATTTACTGATGTTTTAAATGCTAAATAAGTAACATTACCATCAAAGTAGATTGATTATATTGTGAAAATTGAAGTTAAATGTTGATTGTCGTGGGGGCGGGGGCGTGATTCAAGATATTATAACAAGACAAATTACTGTTGTCACATAAACAAAAATAGCCAAAGACCGATCATTCAGAATAGGGAAATTCATTTACTACAGCAATAATTGTGATGAGTGAACATTTTGAAAGGTAGGAGTCTTTCTCGCGCCACCAAACATCTCAGGATGAGACCTCCTTCAATTTTTAGAGTAAAGTAATCGGAAAGTTTCAGATATGCAATAAGCTATCCACACAAACAACTGACTTCAAGCCCAAAAGAGGAGTGACGACCGATGTGAAAATGAATGAGGGTGTCGACACGCTAAAATAATTTTACGTGCAAATGTGAAATGAAAGTGCAGACATGCTAATGCATTTCTAAAACAACATGTGGAATGAATGAGGTCATGCAAGACTGGTGAAGACCGGCCCAGATCAAGTCAATGCAAAAGTTCCCAACGGCGCACTCGACCAGACCACTACCGACCCAGAAACCTCCAAAATATTGTTTTAGAATTATTGTATTTGTTTTAATTTTATTGTATGTTTTATCTTGTTGTTTATAATTGGCCGGCCCATAACCTAATCTCCAAGTCGACCCATGAAGAAAAAGCCCGGCCCTTACTCTAAAAATAAAACTGAAGCCACGGGTTATTTCCGGTTCATTGTTGCACGAGTTAGGGCTCCAGTCTCAGGTTTTCCCGACATTGCCGCTGCACCAGGAGAAGCTCCCACACGGAACCATTCCCGATTCAGAGTTAGAAAAGGACCCGGTTCTTTCTCCCTGATCGATCAGCGCCGCCGCAGGATGCGATCCCGATTTTGTCGCAATTTCCAGTTATGGCTCCGCACATCGTGCGACTTCCACGATCCAGCCACCTAGATCGAGATTCAGTTTCTAGACACGATCATCCCTTTCTTCAGCTCCGACAGTTGGATCCATGTATGATTAACTACTTTTTTTTCAATAAGCCCTATAAAAGGGTTACGTAATCTCTGTGTTTTTTTAGAATAGTCGATGTAGATGAATGTTTTGAGGTTGATGAAGAACAGTGTAATTGTGTTTGATTTCCAGTTTTGAGTGTTGTCGCATTTTCTATCGCTTCCATTTCTTAGTTTTGTAAAGGTTGAATGTTGAAATTCCTGTTCTTGCCGCTTGAGCCAGTGGAGTACTTAATGAGATTTCCTGTGATGTTTGAGTTTTGACTATGTTGTTGATGATCTTAAGAAAAGGAGTTTAGTTGTGGTGGAATACTTGGACAAACTGCTGGCATTGGTTTTCCCGTTTGAGAAGATCAGTTGTTGTTGAGTGTTGTTGAACGACTGTGATGTTCTGTTTTGTGGCTTCCCAAAAACAGTAGAGTGATTGAGATTTCGTGAAACCTCTAACGTGTGAGAGTGAGTGAATTTTCTCTATGGCTCCCATATGCGATAGCGACCGACCTCGAAGCGGGAGATCGAAGGTGACGAGGAATTCCATGTGGGATCGTTGTTTACATTGGCTGCGGGAAGACGACTCTTTCTGTGGGTAATTGTTTTTCCACCTCCTTTGTCTGTGTCTTCATTTTTTTTTTAGGTTAATAGATTCATTGTTGGGTTTTCGTCCGGATTTTGTCAGAAAACTCTACGTCGAAAACTTCAATCAAAAACGTACTTGGAGTTCACGATTTTTGTTTTGCTACAAGTGAAAAGAAACGAAAATCGCAAACCTTCTTTCCCCGAATTTAGAATTGAACAATCTTTTTCAAGAAATTCATTTTGAAACAAAAATAGTTTATTTTATGTTTTACTAAATTAAAAGTTGTTCTCCCTTCTTAAAGTTCGTGCAATATTCGCTCAAAAACGTTGCAAAAATTCATCAAACATTGCATGCACTAAGGTTTTCAAGAAAAGACCGTCAGGCGCGCAAACCCTACGCGTCGTCCTGCATCAATTTGGTATAAGAGCCAGATTCTGAAATTTTCTAAGTTTCAGAATCCTCTATGCGTAGAATAGGAACTCGCATAGCATTTTATTACTTTCCTTTCTTAAAAAAATAGCATTTTTGAGTATAATCAATTAATCATACATTCATACTTGTTTGTTTGCATGTATCTACGTAGTGTTAGGTTAGTAAGCATGAGTTCACCCTATCACAATCCACCACCTGAAAACTCTCAAGAGGTAAATTCAAAGATGCGTCAAGTTGAACGTGATCAACCGAGTCGTGTGAACGAAGGGAACGAACCACCCCCATGGTTTTTACCTTTCGCCCACCAAATGACGGCGTTAACCGAGAGTATACACCTGGTGCGAGAAGGGTTTAAAAACCTTAGTGTTATGGTGAATAGTCTAAAAATACCCCAACGAGCTTCAATTTCACCTCAAATTCGAGATGAGCATTTTGTTCAACCCCACCACGAAGTCCCGCATCACTAAGTCGAAATGTCTACCCTTAGGAGGAATCCTCTATTTGAGGAAGAGGTTAGAAATCTCTTAGATAGACTTGAATTTGAGCACAACCAGGGTAGAAATTCCCCATGGAATTTTTATGATCCACAACGATAACCTTTTTAGGTATGTGAGATAATTATCAGGAAAGGCCATATTATGACGTAGCTAGAGAAGAGCAACCTCGAGACCATCGTCGGCCTATATCGGGCATGCTTTGTGAAGATCGACCTAGAGATTGGCATCGACCGCGACCCCCATGGCGTCGAGACAAACGTGATCCTTACGATGACAATTACGACTATCCTCCCCGATATAGGCGACCAGATCTCACACGAGCAGTGAAATTGGATCCGCCTCTTTAAGATAGTTTTATGGATCCCAAGGCCTTTTCTGACAAGGTTATAGACATAGAAACCTATTTTGAGTGTTATCCAAGATGAGATTGACGGGGCGAGCAAAAAATCTTTTGGATAGGTGAAGAGCAAAGTTAGAGAGGAATGGACGCCCTCTCATTACCCATTGGCCACACATGAAAGAAATATTGGAGGAGCAGTACATTTCCCAACACTATCAGACCCGTCTATGGGATGATTTGACATCTATACGTCAAGGATCCAAATCAATATCTAACTATCTTGTTGAGATGAAGGATCTTATGATTCGGTGCAACGTAGTAGAACATCCACGAGATACCTAATCCAAATTTAGGTGTGTACTACGACCTGATATCCGAGATAAGATGATTCGATATGGCCAATATTCCCTAGCTGAGACCATATCTATCGCTATTGATATCGAGGAGCATCAAAAGAGAACCTCCCGGTTCAAATCTCAGTTTAAAACAAATACTCCTTATAAGAAAGAAGAATCGAAGGATAAGGATAGTGGATCGAAGCCTACTTCAACTTACACGAGAGATCGGAAAGGGAAATACCATATGGGAACTGTGACCCCTTCACAGATTCGATATTATGAGTGCAGCAGATGGGTCATATATCTACGGATTGTACCAAGAGGGAAGGCATGCTAGTTATTCACGAGGTGACTGAGAAGGATGAGCATGAAGAAGAGATTATAGTCGAGAAGGACACACGCCTCTTGAATGACAGAGTGTACGGTACTCCTAGTGATGAGGAAATTGATCCCGACGTTCTAGTGGTGAGATGCATGTTATCTACGCCACAAGAATCAGCCGATTATTAGCGAACGAACACATTTCAGGCCTACTTTAAGGCCGAGGAGAAAGTGTGTCGTTTAGTGGTGGATAGCGGGAGTTGTATGAATATGATAGCTGAGATAGCATTAGCCCACATGGAACTTACTACTGAGAACTTGTGGAACTTGATCCACCCACACACCTTTCACTCCCTTGGCTTACGGCATCAAGATAGATCATACAAAGGTTGGACTTGAAAGAGAGAGAAAATAGAAGTAGGTTGATAGGAATAGATTGGGGAGAGATGAAGTAAATATTGAAACTCTCCACTAAAAAAAAGGCAGTCTTCCATTAGGGAGAATTGATGAGGGAGTTAGTAACTTATCTATCCATCAAGGGTACAACCAGCAGCTTCACATTGGCTTAAATAAATTGTGTATTTTTTATTTCCCTCTCTAATCCATGTAATCGGTCAAAATCTCATGATATTACCATTTAATATAAACGTTTTGCTTTTTTCCTTTTAGCTATAGGAACTGACTGCTATGAGTGGACTGCGCACTAGTGTTCATTTAAATTTTAAATTTAACTGCAAAATTAACTCCCCTTTACTATGGATGGCCAAGAGAGAGTGGGAAAATATTGTCACTCGTAAAAATGAGATTTTTGTCCAAGATGGGCCCAACAAACAATTTCATGCAAGTATTTAATCAAAGGAAATTTTGCATGCATATTGATATTATTGGGTCCCTCAAAATAAAATGACCAAGGATATTACTACATAATTTTTATATATTTGAACCAATATCCTTATTTAACTTTTACTATTAATTTGTTTTTAAATTTAATATTTTATAAGTTGGGGTGTTACAATTAGCGTCCACGTCAAGTAGTGCCAGAGTAAACCAATCTTTGGTGACCTAAATTCATAATTGTAGCAAAGGTTCAAGCTTAGTTTTACTACAATTCAAATTCTACATGGTTATTCGGTAAAACTCTTTTTCCTTTGCATCGAGCAACCTTTTCATCCTTAGCAACCCAACTGCAGCCTCTTCATGAGGCGATTTCGACACAGTATCTTCGATTAACTTCCTCTATCTTAAACAAAAATCAGTAACTCAAAAAAATTCAATTGGAAGCATGCAATCATGGAGCCGATACATCCATTCCACGAGGGCACCAAGCTTGAGCACTTGGCAAGAAACACTCATGAGAACCACTCGAACAAAGCACCCAATATGTAAATCCGACCAGTGGGCCCAATAAAAACACAAAGGTTATAGCTACCGACATGAGTCCATGAAAGTTCTCAGAAAACAGACATTAGGACAAGACCACTACACTTGTGTCAAGGACACTCTTATGTTGACTTTGTTGATCATTGTAATTGTACAAGTGGGTACCTAATATTCTTTGTTGGCAACCTTGCTTCCTAGAAAAGTAAAAAAAAAACATAATTACTCACTTTAATGTTGAAACTAAATATCAAGCATTTCGACAATTTGTTCAAAATATCATAATGGTGTGCTCTTACTACATTTTCTACAATTTTCCTCTTCTGCGACAATCAAAGTGTTATGCATATCGCAAAAAATATTGTATTTTATGAACACTTTAAACACGAGTTTGATTGTCACTTTGTTTAAGGTGAGAAGGCGAATAAAATCGTCTCATTTTCTTATGTTCCATAATATTCACAGTTAGCAAGTATTACTCAGTACAGCATGACCGCACAAACAAAATTGAAATAGACAATGACGTAGGGTAGATTCTAGCGAGGGGTTTGGGAGAGTAATGAGAATGACTATATGAACTTGGTTATAATCTAGTAACTATCTTGCAATAAATGAGAACTATACATAATACAACACAATAGCCACATTCAAATAGAACTCTAACAAAGAAACAAGTCTAGGTGTGCACAATTAAGAGTGCGACAAAACAAACACATAAGCAAACAAGGCTCGGCAAGTCGCGTGATACCTTGGCATAGAGATTACAATAAAATATTCTAATAAACTGAGAATAATCACAAGATTCAACTATAAAAAAAATCACGATCATAAACTCACAATGATTATGAGATAGAAGTTTCAGCGCATGTCCAATGAGAGACATGTGGCAAGAGAAACAACTGTGGACTAAATCTGAACTTTTGGAGGGTATTCAGAGGGTTGAGTGAGAATTTTCAGTGCTGAATGGAAGTGGGTAGATGGAGTGGACTGGTGGTGGTTTGGACTGGTTTGGGGAAGTTGCTATGGAGGGGGAAGGAGACGATATGTAAAGGCAGGAGTTCCTGGGCGCTGGACTGAGTTCCAGAGCCCAGAATTGAAGTTCATGAACTGTAATGAAGGAGGGGAGGAGCCCTCCAGAAAGTATAAGGAGGTCTTGGAGGTAACAGGGGACTCCGGTATGTTTCAGGAGGGAGAAATACTTGGCCTTTGGGAGGCTGGATTATTGTGGATACAAATTGTAGAGGAGAAAAAAAGAATCTTGTATATATGTTCACTTGTCACAAATACAAAGAATGAGTACATATTTATAGAAGGGAGAAAGAGAGAGGAAGGTCCTATACAGGAAGTGGGACTAAAGAGGAGAGAAAAATAACAATAAAAATACATAATGAGTCTATGTTAAATGGGTTTTTCTAACACTCCCCCGCAAGCTGGAGCGTATAGGTCATAATGTCATATGCACCCAGCTTGGACAAACACTGGTAAAACAAGATACTTGATAAAGCCTTCGTGAGAATATCAGCAACTTGATCAGTGCCCGGAACATGCTTTAATTCAAGTTTCTTCATTTAAACTTTCTCCCGAATAAAGTGACAATCTACCTCGATGTGTTTTGTGCGCTCGTGAAACACTGGATTCTTTGCTATGTGTATGGCTGCTTGACTATCACAAAATAGAATAGCAGATGAAGGAAGTTTTACTCCCAAGTCAGCAAGGAGGCTTTCAAGCCATGTGAGTTCTGAGACAACCGATGTCATCGATCGGTATTCAGCTTCCGTGGAGGATCGAGCGACCACGGCTTGTTTCTTACTTTTCCATGTAATGAGATGACCGCCAAAATAAGTACAGAACCCACTGGTTGACCGCAGATCGTCCAGGGAACCAGCATAATCGGCATCGGAATAAGCAACCAATGCTGGAACTGAGTTGGAGGTTTTGTAAACAAGCCCTTGACCCGGAGCTGCCTTAAGGTATCGGAGAATCCGTTCAACTGCCTGGAAATGAGAAACCCGGGGAGCATGCATGAACCGACTGACAACCCCAACAGCGAACGATATATCAGGCCTCGTGACCGTTAGGTAGATCAACTTTCCCACAAGGCGTCGATAGTATTCCGGGTTCTGGCGAGGCAGATCATCATCAGAGGCATGAGCACATAGCTTGTGATTTGCCTCCATCGGGGTATTAGCTGGCTTGCAACCAGACTGGCAAGTGTCTTTGAGAAGATCGAGACAATAGTTCCGTTGGGAGAGGACAAGCACATCCGGTCGTCGTGCGACCTCAAGACTGAGGAAGTAGTGAAGATGCCCCGGGTTTTTGGTCTGAAACACGGTGCTCAGATGTTGTTTGACCGCTTGAATCCCCTTTGAGTCATCCTCAGTAAGCAGGATGTCATCAACATAAACCAACAGAAGGACCGTTCCTGTTGCCCGGTGTCGAGTGAATAGGCGGAACTCCGAGTGAAACTCATGTCCCGAACCACCTTGTTGAACTTGTCAAACCACGCCCGAGGGGATTATTTGAGACCATAGATGGATTTCTTCAGAAGACACACACGAAACTCCCTCGTGGTCTAAAACTCGGGCGATTGGCGCATGTAGACGGTTTCCTGAAGATCGTCATTCAAAAAGGCATTCATGATATCCAGCTGATGAAGGAGCCAGTGGCAATGCACAGCCACGGAGAGAAGGACACGAACGGTGTTGAGCTTGGCCACCGGAGAGAAGGTTTCCTCATAATCAAGGTCATACTGCTGAGTGAAGCCACGGGCCACCAGGCGGGCCTTCAGTCGGGCAATAGTGCCATCAGGAGCATGTTTGATGTCGAAAACCCATTTACACCCAACTGGGTGCTGACCGGGAGGTAAAGGGACAAGGACCCAGGTCTGGTTGGCCCAAAGGGCCGTCATTTCTTCGTCCATGGCAGCCCGTCAGCCTGGATGTTGAAGCGCCTCCTGCACAGAGTTAGGGAAAGAAACAGAGGATAATGAAGTGGCAAAGTGAAGAAGTGACGGTGAAAGGCGATGTGGAGAGACATAATTCGCCATAATATGAGCGGTGGAGGCTGGAGCCGGAGCAGCGGGACGTGGAGCATCGGAGGTCGAAGCCGACTGCAGTGGGGCAACGGGATGAGGAGAGCGACGAGAATAGATCTGGATGACAGGTGGTTGTGGACGGACCGGAGGCTGGGAAGGAAGAGGAGACGGTGGGGAACGGGGAACAGAGATGACAGGACGCACGACGGGCTCCGGAAGAGGAGCGAGATCCAAAGCAGAAAAGAAGGGAAGATCTTCCCGGAAAGTGACATCCGCAGAAACAGTCACCTTGCGAGTAGTAGGCGAATAGCACACATAGCCCTTTTGAGTGCGTGAGTAGCCCACAAAGACATATTTGGCTGCACGGGGATCCAACTTGTCTGTAGAGGGGCTGAGGTGGTGAACATAGCATGTACACCCAAAAATGCAGGGAGTAATAGGAAAAGCCGGAGTTGAGGGAAATAGGAGGCCGAATGGAGTAGAATTCTGGAAGATGGAGGATGGTAGACCGTTGATAAGAAAACAGACAGTGGAGAGCGCAAAGTTCCAGTATGGTTTGGGAACCCGCATTTGAAGCATAAGGGGGCGAGCCACATCAAGAAGGTGACGATTCTTGCGCTCGGCGACACTATTCTGTTGTGGGGTATAAGCACAAGATGTTTGGTGAATAACTCCAAACACAGAGCAGAGGGTCGCGAAGTCATGGCCAGTGTACTCGCGCGTATTGTCAGTGCAAATAGTTTGAACAGGCGCAGAGAATTGACTGTGAGTCTGAAGAATGAAGTCCCAGAAGATGCGGGGAAGCTCAGAACGATCACGAAGGAAATACAACCATGTCATGCGAGAATAATCATCAATAAATGTAAGAAAATAACGGTAGCCAGAAATACTATTAATCTTGTACATATCCCATATATCGGAGTGTACCAAAACAAAAGGAGCAGAGCTCCGAGTACAATGAGAGGGAAAAGATGAACGTGGCTGCTTGCCAAAAATACATGTTTCACACTGAAAAGCAGGAAGAGATATATCCGGGAGAGCCTTCTGGAGGACTGGGAGAGGAGCATGACCAAGACGCCGATGTCAATCCGAAGAGGAGACAGATGCGAGGAGAGTAAGAGAGTCATCAAGAAAGTAGAGTCCGTTCTGCAGTCGCCCCCTACCAATGATAGTTTGTGTCTGCTGATCCTGTATCATAAAAGAAGAAGTAAATGTCACGGAGCAATGTAAGTCAGTAGTAAGGCGACCAACAGAAAGTAAATTGAAGGGAGAGCCTGGAACATGAAGAGCCGAGCGTAGGATAAGGGAGGAGGCGAGAGGAATATCAGCACAGCCCGAGACGGGGACAGCTGCCCCATTGGCCACAGTAATGTACTTCGGGTGAGGAGAAGGCAAGTACTGAGGCGGTCGAACAGAGGTGATGTGATGATCGATGATCCATCGCGGTCCAGTGGAGAGGCAGGCGATACCCTCATTGGAGATTGAGGCGGCGGAGGCAACCGAGGTCGGCGGGCGGCTGAGCAGGCCATAAAGATGTTGGAGCTGAAGGCGAACCTCGTCGAGGTCAGTACGAGTGGGAGAGGAGTCGGTAGCAGCAACAGAAGCCTGCGGACGAGGAGGACCATGCTTGCGATAGCACGTGGCTTCAAGATGCCCGTCTTTGCCACAGAAGTAACACTTAGGCCGCGGCCGGCCACCCCGACCACGTCCCCGAGCGTCAGAACAGCCCCCACGAGCTGAAGAAGGGAGAGGTAGTAAAGGTGCATGGGCCTGCTGGATAAGAGTCGGAGAAGGAGGTCCAGAAAAATCCGGAGGCGGGGAGACCTTGAGAAGCATCAAGCACACATCCGAGAAGGACGGAGTAACTGTAGAGGAGAGAATCTGAGCCCGCACACTGTGAAGGTGATGCGGGACCCGAGCGATCATCATAGCGATGTCAACAACTTCTTTCTGGGCACGTTGGACAGCAAGGTCCACAGTAGGAGGCTGGTGTTGGAATCAAGCTTCGACCATAGACCGAGCCTGGGCAACAAAGGAGGTCAGATCGGCCGCCCCACCACTGTCAAGAGCCTGAAGACTGAAGAGCAGTGATGATGTCGTAGAAATGATGAAGACTATCTTTGCCGGATTAGAGGGTATGGAGCTCGTCCCACATACCCTTGGCCGTCTCGTGGTACATGGAAAGACTATAAGGCTCGCCATCAAGAGTGTTGAGGATCCACGTCTGAAACCGACCATCGTTGCGGAGCCAGTCGTCAGTAGGAGTACCGGTAACGACCTGGGTCAAGTGATGAAGAAACCCCTTCGACTGCAGGACTCGGCGAACCGAGTGTGCCCATTCCACAAAATTTTTCTTACCGGTCAGAGAGATAGTTGTAAGTCGGAGCTCATCACGAATATCCGGAAGGGAGGCCGGGCGGTCTGCAGGAGTAACCGCCGGTCCGGTAGAGTCAGCAGAAGACGTCATGAAGACGAACCGCTACAAGGAGAAAGGACCTGCAACAGAGGAGTTTGCACGGGTAGGGAGGTCGCGCGACTAGAGACAGGTCGCACGGACAGACTGCAGGGGAGACCGCACAGTCACGGTGTGAAGACACCAGCGGCAAGGAGGGGGCCGCGACCAAGGTGCGGAGGCCGGGAGACGGAGATCGCAGCGGGCAAAGCCAACCCGCTCGAGGAGACCGCCGCGGAGAGAAACAGGCCGCGCCGACAGACGGAAAGAGCCATAGACCGCTCGTCCGGGAGGGAGGGAGAGGACCGCGACCAAAATGCGGGAAGTCAATAGCCCGCACGGTCTGGGAGAGCACAGCAGCGGCCAGAGAAAGGGAGGCCGCAAGAGGAAGCGAGCGGACAGAGAGAGGAAGCCGCGAGTAGAAGAACTCGAGCGGAAAGAGAAGGCAGCGGGAAGAGAGGCCGCGAGAAGAGGTCGCGAGTAGCAGAACTCCAGTGACAAGAAGGCAGCGGGTCGGAGAGCAGAAGCAGTCCGCGGCGAGCAGAAGCAGTCCGCGGCGAGCAGAAGCAGTCCGCGGCGAGCAGACGCAGAGGCAGTCCGCGGATCGGCGAGCAGAAGCAGTCCGCGGCAAGCAGAGGCAGTCCGCGGCAAGCAAAGGCAGTCCGCGGCAAGCAAAGGCAGTCCGCGGCGAGCAGACGCAGGGAGAGACCGCGGCGAACAAGAGAGGCCGGCAGCGGACAGGAAGGAGCAGTCCACAGCGGGTAGAGCGAGAGCAGGTGGGAGAGGTGGTCCCCACTAGTCAGAGCGGAAGGAGGCTATAAGAAGCCCTTGGAGGAGCGTGGAACCACGGAGAGAAGAGGAAGCGGGAATAGAAGAGAGGCTGCAGGAGACTGAGCGGCAAGGGCGGGCAGCGGACAGAAGAGGCAGGCCGCAGCAGGCCGCAGGAGGGGAAGGAGACCGCTCGGGATAGGCGGTTAAGAAAGGAGAAACCGCACAAGGAGAACCGGTGGTTCTGATACCATGTAGAGGAGAAAAAAGAACCTTGTATATATGTTCACTTGTCACAAATACAAAGAATGAGTACATATTTATATAAGGGAGAAAGAGAGAAGAAGGTCTTATACATGAAGTGGGACTAAAGAGGAGAGAGAAATAACAATAAAAATACATAATTGGTCTATGTTAAATGGGCTTTTCTAACACAAATGAAGGCTGAAACAGCCGGAGGGGAGGTCGGCACTTGAATACCACTAGTCAACTAAATTGGGAAGGAAGGGGGCTCAGTTTAGTGGAAATTGGAGTGGAGAAGACTAGTTGAGAGGAAGGAAAAGAAGGAGGCTGGTCATGGTAGTGGGCCAATAGTTTTTCATAGTTGGATGTGGAGATCGTTGGTATTTGAGTAGTTATGAGTAGTTATCTGATAGTGTGGTGGTTACTAGAAAGTTAAAAGGAAGTGGGGAGTGGACGTGGAAGGGTTTTGGCAGGCAAAGGAGATGGACAGTGGCTTGGGTTGTAGATGGATAGGTGTATTGGAGGGGAGAAAGGTGGAAGGCCAATGCAAGTGTGGGGGGGAAGGATTCTAGGTGTCACGCCTAGTTCGCACTTCGGCACCGGATGACCGAAGACTGAAATGTACACTTCAAGTTTTGATCCTTATAAATGGATCTCTCTATCCCTATGTATAGATTTAGGAGTCATCATGGAAGATCATAATTATGACGGTCTGCAAGAACATGCTAAAAATACAAAAATCACAATGATTCTTAGATCAACAATCCGCACATCTTGTGTAGCCCCTTTGGGACGTAATCGCCATTAAATAGACATTTCTTAAAGGAAAAAAAATTGATAGTGGCTTTATCAATACCCCTAATACTCATTCAAATGATCAACTAGCAAATGTCATGAACAAATGACTACTGACTTCATGTTTTGAAGATAGTACTTACAGGGAACGAATGAAAAACATATATTCATCAGTTTGAGGGGGTGCAGAAAATAGAAGTCCACTTAGCTGCAGAAATATGCTTGTGTAAATACCTTTCAATTCCTAGACTAGATAATTCTGAAATGTATAAATCAGTGTATGCACTCTCTTCTTTATGAAACTACAAATAAGGAAAATCAATATTTGTGAAAGAATGGTTAAAAGATCAGATCCTCCAAATAAAGAGGTTGGATCCACTTGAGATTTGCATCGACCAATTATAGATACAAGGTAATTACTTCTACCTAGAAACGATGAAATACGTAACTTTTTTCAGTGATTTTAATCTTATTTATGGCAACAAATATGAGCATAATAAATATTGCAAACAATATAAGATGAAGTCAACATTGATTGAAATCATAAATATTCCTATATAGGCCAAAACATAACTTGACGTTGAATAACTATAGCTCGACACATGCACGCAACTTCTTTAAATTCTAACCTTAATTACATGAGCATCACCATAAACGTTGAATGTGAAAAGCTTTCCAACTTTTGTTTTGAAAGTTGATATATCATATATTTAAGATTAATATACAGTTCCTGGTTTTAGAGAAAAAATCCAGAATTTTCAGTTGCGGGATTTCAATTTTATTTCTAGTCAGTGAAAGATCGGGAATTTATCTTTAGCTTCAAACTAACATTTAGCATAAGTAAACCGTGGAAGTGCAGTAAACTATGTTAATAATGCTGAATTAAAACAAAACCATAGTATATGAAATTATTATCACATCTAATGGAGTAAGAAAAAACACGGAACAATTAACACATGTTAACAAAATTAATGTAGCTAGAATATTTACTCGAGTATATCTAATGCAAATATCCTTTGAAGTGAATGCATCCGCAACCATATTGCCTGGTTAAAAGAAAGAAATTACATTAATCATCATACATCCGTAATATGTGAAGGTATTTTGAGGAAATAGAAAAAAGTCCATTAGTTTTCAATCAGCACATACAGATCCACCTGCGGCAAGAGCTGTCAAATCCTCCAGTAGGAGTAACCCAAGTTTCCCAGTTTTACTCAAGGATTCTTTCATGATTGATTGAACATAAACATTTCTAGCCTCCAATAACCTGCCACACTTTAATTATGCTAGATCGCGGATCAAATAGATAGGGAAGGTAAAATTAAGAAGTAAAATACTAAGTAGGTTATTTCTAATGAAGGATAAGAAATATGCAACGAGTAATATACCCTGACTGGCCGACACTACTGCTAACATTGTTTGTAACAGTATTTGCTCGAAGACTCTCACTTTTTCCAGAAGGAAGTGATTCAGCATGAACAACATTATCAAATATCAAAGCAACTGCTTGTCTGAATGTAGCTGCAGCAGTGCTGAAATATAAACATATGAATACTAGTTAAAAGGTGTTGCGGGAACAATAAGAGAATCAATAAGCAAACAGAAAATCCAAATACAGAAGACAGATTTACGTGATTCACCCCAAGATGTGCTACGTTCATGGGCAGCAACATTCCGAGTTTCAATATATCAAAAACAAAGGCGGTTACAGCGAAGTGGGCGGAATTTCATATTTCAAAATTCCCTAATCCTAGAACGAGTTTATATAACATTCCGTACATTTACAAAATAAGTTTGATAATTACCCCGGAAAATTTTAGCCAAGTCCGCAGAGGTGATTAGCGCCAACGTCGTCTTTGGGTTAGGATTCGAAGCATATAATTAACAATCTCCACCTTGCATTGAAACCTATTAAATCAAAGGTAACCCGCAATAAGTCTGCTACTACCAGCCCCCGGCTAGGGCTATCTCCAACGGTCAATGTTGAGCAAGTATAGGCAGTGCATAAACTTGCTCTTCGGGACAGTTTTAGTAAACATATCAGCTGAATTGTCTATGTCCCAATCTTCTTCACTTCGATCCTTTTTTCTAACCAGATAAAGTGAAATCACACACCATTGTGGTTGGTCCTGTCATGATGCACCTGATCCTTGGTTGCTTCTATCAAAGTCATGTACTCTACATTTGTATTAGATAGCCCAACTAGAAGGTTGCAAAGTAGCCTTCCAACTGACCACGGAGTTACCAAGGGTAAAAACATACCCTGTCACAATACTAATTGTGTGTGCAATATCAAGCCTCATGCACACCATACATATATCATGCTCCTCACAGCACTAGCATATAAAACCTTATGCATGTATTTTGACTCTTCTTCTGTCTAAGGTGCATAAGCAGTAGACAAACAAAGGTTTGAAGGTACTTTAGTACTCAAAGGCTTTGCAGTCGACATATCAAATTTGGATATAACCTTCTAAATGTAACTCTTCTGAGAGAGGATGAGCTTACGCAATTGGCGCTCCCTCTAAATCTCTATTCATTTTTTGTGCAGCGCCAAGATCCCTCATATCAAACTTTGCGCTAAGATTCCTTTTCAGTTTTAGAACTTCGGACATATCTCGAGTTGTGATAAGTATGTTATCGACATAAAGGAGTAAGTAGATGAATGAACCATTCTGAACCATTTTGTGGTACACACAGCAGTCATAAGGGCCCTTGCAATAGTCATGTACCAACATGAATGTGTCAAGCCTCTTGTGCCACTGCCTTTATTGTTTCAGTCCGTACAAAGGCCTTTGAAGTCTATAGACATGGTCTTCCTTTCCCTAAACAACGAATCTCTTTGGTTGACTTATTAAGATGTCCTTTTCTAACTTTCCATGTAGAAAGGTTATCTTCACGCCAAGTTACTCTAATTCCAAATCCTAATATGTCACCAAATATAGTAGCACCCGAATGGAAGTATGTTGGTGAGAAGATCTCATTGTAGTTCACTCCCTCTTTTTGACTGTATCCATTAGCAACTAGACGTGTCTTGTACATTGTACCTTCAACACCCAGGATTCCCGATCTCTTCTTAAAGATCCACTTGCACTCAACCACTTTTCTTCTCTTTGGTAGCCTAACAAGCTCCCAAGTCTGATTCTTGTGAAGAGATTTGATATCATCACCCGTTGCAACAACCCAATGTGTAGCTTTAGCATCAAAAATAGCCTTCTTGTAAGTAGAAAGCTCAGGTGAATCCACTTCTTCACCCATACAAAAAGCATATGCTACAATATCAGCATAAATATACTTTTGTGGGGGTCGAATTTGCCTCTTTGGCCGACCAATGGCAATGTAGTACAGTCTTTCCTGCATTGGACTTGTATTAGACTCCACATCAAACTCTATAGTCGGCTTTCCATTAGCTTTGTCTGAATAAGGTAGATCATCACCTTGTCCCAAATTTGGAGTTATCTCAAACTCCACCGCTCGCTAACAGCATCATGCATTCCTGCAACATCAGACTCCAGTCTCGGGTAAAGCATAGAATTTTCATCAAAAGTTACATCTCTACTAATTATAACTTTTGATTTGGTAGACCAAAGTCTATAACCCTTTACCCCGACACCATAGTCCAGAAATATCCACTTCTTTGCACTAGTGCTTCTAATTTTCCAACATTAACATGATAATAAAAAGGGCAACCAAATACCTTTGCAATTAATAGTAGTTACAGGAGAGCGAATTATCAAATAACAGGATGAATTCACCGTTTCGGCCCAGATGTCCCTTGATAACCCAACATTAGAGAGCATGCATCGAGCTCTCTCTAATAATGTTCTGTTCATGTATTCCACCACTTTATTTTGTAATGAAGTTTCTCTGGTTGTGTAATGCTTATAATGACTTTATCATTGCAGAACTCATCAAATTTTGTTGAATAGAATTCCATACCATTGTCAGTTCGCAACAGCTTAACTTTCTTTTCAGTTTGGTTCTCAACCAGAACCTTATATTGCTTAAAAGCTTTAAGACATCACTTTTGTATTTCAACATGTATACTGACCATTCTAGAGTAGTCATCAATCAGAGATATAATATACCTTGCTCCACCTTTCGATGGAATACGAGGGGGTCCCCTGACATCTGCATGTATATAATCAAGAGTAGCGTTGGTCCTGTGCACCGCTTTGCAATACTGACTTCAACGTTGCTTGCCAAAAATGAAATGCACACAAAACCCCAAAATAGAGAAATTATGACCACTCAATAGTCCTTGCTTTCTCAAAACAACCATCCCCTTTTCACCAACATGACCAAGTTGCATATGGCACAACTTGGTTATATTTGAACCTAATTTCTTTGCATTAGATAGTGCAACCAATGTACCAATTATTTTTGCACCTTGTGACACATACAAGGTATTTTGTTTTATTCCTTTCATTGTCATCAGGCTCCACCTTCACAATTATATTAGAATCCATTTGAATTCATAGTATCTAAACAGATTAGGTATTATTCCAAATCAGGGATGCGTCAGACCTCCATGAGTGTTCTAATGATGTCATCATCCATTCTGATCTGAATTGAACCAATGTCAATTGTATTGCATGGTGCATTATTGTCCAATAAGACATTTCCACCATCGATCTTTTCATATGCATGAAACCAGTCATTGTCAGGGAACATGTGAAAAAACAATTTGAATCCAAAATTCATTGATCCAATGGGCGTACGTGATCAACTACAGAGAGTACCAGATCTACTTCAAAATCTGAGTTTTTTTTTAGTAACAACCGTCGGGGGTTTTCCCCTTTTCTTAAAACATTCATTCTTCTAATGACCCGGTTCTTTATAGTAGTTGTAGATATCTCGTGGATTGATGCTTCGACCTCGATCTCTGGATTTGGATCTTCTCTTTCTTTTCAATTTTTCATTGCCCTTTTTTTGATCGGTCCCGAGACATTTCAAAATTTGAGGCTACCAGACCAACTGTTATTTTTCTTTGAACCTTGTGTAGGAGTTCCTGTGAATGGAGATTAGAACGGACCTCCTCGAGAGTGATAGTATCTCTACCAATGCCAAAGGAATTGACGAAAATTTATATACGAAGGAGGTAGGGAGGGCTACAAAATAGGGTGTCATCTTCATCTTCAATTTTAATCTCCACAATTTTCAAATCCATCAGGATGGAGTTCAAACCATCAGATGCTCCTTCAAAACTGCTCATTCCTTCATTCGAAGAAAGAACAGACATTGTTTCTACAACTTGTTGGTTAGATATTTTGTCATGTAGACACTTTCCAACTTCAACCATAAACCGACAGACGTCTCTTTGTCAGCTACCTCATAAATAACTTCATTTGCAAGATATAACAAGATCGTTGAGTGCATATTTTCATCTTGTTGTTCGTGTTCTGAATCCTCCATAGATTCGGGTCTCTTTACAAAAAGGCAGTGACTAGATAACATGTTGCTTTAGCAGAGCGTGCATCTTGGTGCGTCAAAGACAAACTATTCTTCCCTGTGAACTTCTTGATTTCATGTTGTTGCTTGCCATTATTTTTAAACTACAAATAAAATGAACAAATCTAGGACAAATGTGAAACCACGAAATGTGATACCAATTTGTTGCGGAATGAGAAAAAAAACGAACAAACAAACAAAAAATCCAAACAAAGAAGACACAGATTTGTGTAATTCACACCAAGATGGGACGTAGCAGTCCGTGTTTTCTAATACCAATTTGTTGCAGAATGAGAAAAGAACAAACAAACAAAAAATCCAAACATATAAGACATAGATTTACGTGGTTCACCCCAAGATGGGTAACGTCCACAAGCAACAGTAGCATGTATTTCACTATATCAAAAAACAGAGGCGGTAACAGAGAAGTGGGTGGAATATAAGAATTCAGAATACCCTAACCCTAGAACAGGGAGTTTATACAACACTCTTTACAAAATACGTAAAATACCCCTGGTAAGTACCGCGAAAAAATTCTCCCAAAGGCCGCGGCAGGTGATCAGCGCCAGCGTCGTGTTTGGGTAAGGATTCAAAGAATATAATAACAAATTTGATGAACAAAAAACATTTCCATAATTATTGCACAAAAAAAATCATTGCAATAAAAAACTTACTTATGGACACTGTCGGAAGAACGATTATTTTCAAGGAGGTGAAGACAAATACTAAGAGCTTGTGCCATATCGTCCTGTGCAAAAGGAGAAAAATAAATTGTGTATTGTTTGCAGTGGTTGGAACATATTCAACTATTTAAATCATCAAAGCAATGTGTGCCCATATTATAGAAGTGCAGCACATATTTTTTCTTAGTACCAATAAAAAAAACTTGTAGCAAGAAGAATATGAATAATTAATGAATCTAGAAAATGATCAAACTTCTATGACAAGAATTATTTTGTGTGGCCTCAAGTTCAACATGGATAACTAAAACAGAGGATGTATTGCTATACTACTACTTACAACTTCTTGAGAAAGAATATTTTCGCATGATTCGCATTTATTAAAAACAATATTTTAGAAAATAGTATGTTGCACGGAGGTCCCTACCACTTTTACTGTATCCGTATCTCTCCACTTTTCTCTCTCTCCGTCTACATTTTTTTTAGGTAAAAAGAGAAAAATTAAGGGGTAAAACGAAAAGTCCCCCGAATCACCAAATGGGTGGCTTCCCATAAAATATAGTATTGAGGACGACAAGACTTAGATAGCTATCCTATTGCTATACAAGATCTGTTTTGTCAGTTATCTAAAGAAAATTTTAAAATGAGGACTCAACGCATGCAGAAAAGAGAGATGCAATGATGAATGTTTCTAAAACATTATTCTTATTCAGAAGATGATACATAACATAAAGAAAAGCTTGAACGTAATATCTAAAATTGAATTCATTAAATTAATATTCTTCAAGAAGTGGAAATGTTGATAAAGCATTATCAGCACATACTTTCTAGTAAAGTTAATATTCAAATAAGTTTTATAAATCCTTCGCCAAGTCATTTATGTGAGAGTGGTGAAATAGTGTTCTTTTCACATACTTTCTAGCAAAATTAATATTCCCCTTCTTCCGTTTTGTCTACAATTCAATTCAGTATTATGCTCTCTTTTAAGTAAGGTTACTTTTAAAGAATTGGAAGGAATGCAAATTAGATTTACTTCACAATCACAATTGTTTATTTGATTCCAATGTTGCAATTGTGAACAGTTGCATTTTTTTCATTTATAGTACCTACACAAACCTAGTGAAAAGCAAGAAGAAATTCATAAAATTGTGAGTCACCTACCCCAATATGAAAATAAAAAACTCTGATTTTTCATCAAACCAGAAATTGTAAATATTTTTTCATTCAAATTTTCTGCAGATAGACAAGTAGGTGAAATTCAATTCAATTCAATCCTTATTTACCATTCCATTTCATTTAACCTTCATCAATTTCTTACAACAAAATAGAGCCTTAGTAAAACCGTGATTCTATTTCTAAACTTTCCTAATTATATGCGATCATAAATCTCATTTGATTTGAATGCACTTAAAAATAAAATTTGGAATTATAGCATTCAAGAGAGTGTTACTGATGGCGATCAACGGCACGCGCGCGATTATTCTCACAGGAGGCGGTGATCGGCGACCCGTTTGGGTGATCCAAGTCCGTGAATGCACCCGGAGGGTCGTTCCGAGTCTGCTTCATATATTAGTTTATTTTATTTTGATGCATTTAGCCCCCGATCGGCCCGAACAATTACAACTATCTGATCGGAGAGCCCTAATTCTATTTTGGTTTTCCTCTTATAAATATGCTAGCATAGGGCCAGCCAAAGGGATCGAGGTTTTCCCATTGCAATCCGTCGGTCTTCCCCCTTTGGTGGACTCTGAAGGTTGTCACTCTTGTCCGCTTCTGCCGCCTCCCTCAACCTCCAGTCGTCAAGCCAGAACCCCCTCTTTGTTCCCCTTCCCGGTGAACCCCAACCCACCCGCACCTACAGTCCCTTCCCTGACCCCCTCCCGGATCCGTCCTGCTCAACCGGGCCACCCCTGATCTCCATCCCCGCCCTAAATCCCGTCGCCAACTATAACCCCCGCCACTCTCACTCATCCAACCCTCAACCCCGGCCCCTCCCCACTCCCTAGCACCAATCACCCCCCTATTAGGCTACTCTCATACTCCCTTCGCCCAGCCCTAAGCCCAGCCGGCCTCCTGCAGATCCCCATCCCTTCTCAACCCCGCAAGTCTACCCCCACGTCTCTCACCCGGATACCCCCCAACAGCCTAAGTCTGCTCCAGTCTACAGCTTACACCCCCGTCCAACCTACTCATGGAACCACTCGTGGCCAAGGGCGACTACATCGGCGCCTTCCTCCAATCCTAATCACGCCGCACCCATGCATAAGCAAATCAAGGTATAAGCATTATAATTTTCTTACTCATAAAGCGGCATCTTTCATTATCTAATCTTGCATTTGTGAGTGTAGTAGAAGCAAAAAATAATTGATTCCTAATAATTAAAATAAAAGTTGAACTTAAGATATAGATATTTGGTTCAAAACAATCACCATTGTAGTTCTAGATATTTTATTCACCCAAAATTCATGTCTTTATGTGTATTCTTCAAAGATACTTCGGTATGAAGTATAGAACATCCAACTTTTCTCTCGGACACAAGAGAAGTTGCCCGGAGAACCTAAATCAAATCCAGCCAGTACCTCATAGAATTATTATGATAAACAACAAAGAATATGAAAGTATGGCATACCTCATTATCAGGATGTAAATGTGACTGGAATATTAATAATATAGCCTGCAAGGTTTTAAGTTGAACGCTGTCATCTGCCATCTCTGCATGCTGGGTTAAAAGTAAGAATATCTTAGGAAGAATAACTGATAAAATATTGTTTAAATTATCTTGCAAATTGGTATGACCAAGAATTCTGAACATGGAGATTCTACAGTATGCCTTCTGATGGAACAACACAATTTAGTAGCCATAAAGATCAATTGTTGTTTAGTTTGCTAATACCTTGTTCTTGTTGTGATACCGCTGTACAGAATAAAATCTCTATTACTCAAAGAAATGCACAAACAATCGCATGATCATGAAGCGATAGAGGACTTTCCATTGCATTTTTCAACACAAAATAAATATGTGATATGAGAGGCATGTGAAAATTGAGCAGTAACTATTAGTTGAATAAACATCAGGAATACATTCAGCTACAAGGTTCTGCAAGAATAATTCAAGAAGTGTTTTAACCAAATCTAATGGTGTGTTACTATTTTAAATTTAATTTTGTTATCCACTTCACATAATTGACTAAATTTGAAATTTCATTGCATAAAATGCTTATAAAATATCCTCCACCACGCATTCACGTATACACCACATCCACCTCAAACCAGCACATATGAATGGTATATAGAATAAGCTCTACTAACACTGATTTCTGTAGTAACAGTTGAAATATACGTGACCTTCAAATAATGAATCGGAAGATTTTGGGACTCGTAAACAAAGCACTGCCAAATCAAAAAATTAACAACAATAGTAAAGTGATATAAAAGTTGCTGGATTTTGAGTGATATCGAAGTTGCTGGATTTGAGTGAAAAGATCATAATGTGCAAGAGTGTTCAACTGCCTACGTAGAGGAAGGGCATGAGGGCATCATAGAGCAAGATAAACATGTAGAATGGATTTGTCGAGAGAATAACAATGACTTTGCTTTAATAACAATGTTTTTGCCCAATCTATTAGACTTAAAGCTTAATATTAGATATACTTAATTTGTAAGAATTAAGTAAATCGGAGAATTATAGGAACATAACGTTTTATTATAAAATTCAAGTATCAGAGGTAAATAATGCTCTGAAGAAGATGAAAATGGAAAGACGGTTGGGCGAGACGATATACCCATCAAAGTATGGAAATGTCTAGGGAATGAAGGAATTGTGTGTCTTACATTTTTTTCAATAAAATACTGAAGTCAAAGAGAAAGTCAGACCAATGGAGAGAAAGTATCTTGGTACCATTGTATAAGAACAAAGAAGATATACAAAATTGTGTTAATTACAGAAGAATTAAATTGATGAGTTATACCATGAAACTATGAAACTATGGGAACGAATAATAGAAAGAAGAGTAAGACGAGAGACTAACATCTCGGAAAATCAATTTGGATTCATGTTAGGGCGGCCGACCATGGAAGTTATACATCTCTTGAGGAGACTCATTGACAACTACCGAGAAAGAAAACAAGATTTGCATATGTTGTTCATCGATCTTGAGAAGGCTTATGAAAGACTTCAAAGAAAGATCTTATGGAGAGTCTTAAAAAAGAAATGTGTAAATGTATCATACACTAACATAATCAATATGTATACAAATTCAGTGACAAGGGTGAGGACATCTGGAGGATTAACACAGAAATTCCCTATCACTGTTGATTAACATCAAGGTTCAGCTTTAATCCCTTCTCTCTTTACCCTTATCTTAGATAAGCTCACCAGAAATATCTAACAAGCAATACCTTGGTGTTAATTGTTTGCGGATGATATCATTTTGGTCGATGAGACGCGCGAGGGTGTTAACGCAAAACTTGAATTTTGGCGAGACACTTTAGAAAAAGAAGGGTTTTAGGTTGAGCAGGGAAAAGACAGTATATGGAGCTTAAATTTAGCAGTGCAAGGACGGATGAATACGTTAATAAGTTGGGTGATCAAGATATTTCCCGTAATGAGTGTTTTAAATATCTTGGATCAATAGTTCAAAAACACCGAGGTATAGATAAAGATGTGACGGTTTAAGTGGAGGCGCATCAGGGATCTTATGTGATCGTAAAGTACCATTAAAACTTAAGGACAATTTTTGTCGTACTGCAATTAGATCAGCGATGCTTTATGGTTCTGAGTGTTGGGCAGTGCATTGTGCACATGAGCAGAAAATGGAAGTTGCGGAGATGAGAATGCTTGGGTGGATGTGTGGACACACAAGACTGGATAAAATTCGAAATGAATGTATCAGGAATAAAGCAGGAGTAGCACCAATTGCAGAGAAGATGCGAGAAGCTCGACTGGGATGGTTTGGACGCCATACAAAGGAGACCATTAGAGGCACATGTTAGGTGTCGTGAGAGCCTAGTCACTAGGCATGTTAAACGAGGGAGGGTAGACCAATAAAGACTTGAAATGAAGCTATAAGGAAAGACATGATGTACTTAGGCATTAGTGAGATTAAGACAAAAGATAGGGCACAATGGCGACAAAGGATCCATATAGCCGACCTCACTATAGTGGAATAAAGGCTTGAGTATTGTTGTTATGCTTTAGAAAAATTGTGTAAATATATTCCAAAAAAATATCTCCTCTTTATTAAGATTACCAAATCAAGCTCATGAGAGCTGTTTTAATCCATATAATATCTTTTCTGGCTTATACACTTAACCCTTGTGAGTTTTTGGCATGAAACCAAGAGCAATCAAATGTAAACTTCCACTTGTACATCTCCACGAGAGGCGGAATATTTGGAACCAGGCTCAGTTTCCAAATTTATGTGGGGGTAGAAGATCAAAATGATCTCCTAGGAGATTGTTGCGATCTCCTATCTCCTAGGAGATCGAAACGATTTCCTAAGAGATCATTTTGATCTCCTACCCTGACGATTCGGAGCCCGTTTCCAAAAATTCCGCCCACCAAAGAAAGTGATGGGGATCCATCATAGTTGGCTCACCAGTCGCCGCAAGGCAGGATCCCCCACGTTCGTGTATTCGTCCAGGAGGACTTGATCGAATCGGCGATCGAACTCCACAAATGTGTTTGGCTTGTTATTTACCTACTTTTTCATATATAGTATCATTGTGTTTCATTTTATTTCATGTAATCGGGCCCTCCACAACTCCGGTCAATCATAGTCGTCGATGTTGAGATGCCCTAATATTGTTTTTTTATAAATAAGGAGTATGGGGGCTGCTAGGAGACATTGCAGATTTTGGAAAAAGAAAAGTTCCCGGAATCCGGCGATCCTCTCACAATGACGACTCCGTGAGACCCTAAATGATGACTCCTAGGTTGGTTCTTGTATCCCCCTCCTTGCATTCCTTTGTCTTTATGTAGCCCTACACCTCCTCAATCCCTCCACCAATGTTCAACCCCTTACCTGACGTTTTGAGTCGGCTGGTTATAACCAAAATCTGATGTAAACTCAAATTGGTGGTTTTCAAAATCTTATTATATTTATTAGAAATACTAATTAGGGTTTTGAAACTACCTTGATCTTTTTGTTTGAAAGAGATGGTCGAGCAGCCAAATCGCGTTTGCGCGTAAAACCGTTCTTAACGACAAACTACAGCAAAATTGTTATTAGTTATTCGGAAAGAGTTCGCCGGCGCCTAACAGTTTGAACCGTCGCGGGATTTGCACGATCACAAGCACGTTGCACAAATAATAATTTATGAAATAGACGGAAATTAAAGTGGTTCGAACGTTCGGGCAAGCTCTGTATTATTTAAGTGAAAATATAAATTTAAAACCACGTAAAATAGAGCCAGAGTTGAGCAGGATACCACAAGAGATTTGCTCGTTCCCAAATCCCCTCGCAGAAGTGGACTAACGCGGCAACCGTTTGCTGGAAGAATTTCTTTTGCCGAAGTCGACAGCAAATAAACAGGGCTCGGTGAGACCCGTGGGAAAGATTTGTCGCTTCTGACTGGGGCTGACTGGGCGCCGGAGGGAGTAGAAGAGGTCGTCGGGAGTAGAGAAGGCAGTTCCTGACGGAGTTGAAGGGAAGAGGCCGCCGGTTCGTCTGGGCCAGCATTAATTGGATGGAATGTCGAAGTTCCTTCTTATTTCCGTCGACACTGCCAAGGGAGAAGGCGGTGCCTGGGCACGATTGGCAGCGGGAGGTAGCAGCGGCGAGCCTAGTCGATGACGAACAAGGTGAACAGCGGCAAGCGGGGAAGCCTGGACGCGATTCCGACAAATAGAGAACGAAAATATCCGGATCCTTCCTTCTGTTCACCGAAGACTTCCTATAATAATAATTTTTGTATTTGCATACTTCCCATACCAGACCAGTCAAATAAGGATAAATATATATATTTAAAAGTACAACATTTCATACCAGGGCCGGGCAAATAGAGAAACCCAATTTGAATTATTTCCAAGAGTGCTCTTTCCACAAATTTAATTGTTCGAAATTCTCTCAAATATTCTATTTTAAATTTTAAATTTATACGTTTTAAAAAATTTTGAACTTGTCCGTTACGTACTAACGACTAAAATTACCGGACCTATTTATTAAAGGTCTCATCGGACAGTCAACCCGATGAGTTAAACAGCAAAGCAAATGTGCGACAAATGAAATACATGATAACTAACTGCATAAATAAAATGTGCGATGCCTATTGGAGTCACGCAACAACTGATGCGACAGAGGATGCATCAATTCCCTCGGGGTTGAAAGAGCTCGACCCCGACGAGAACTTGCTAAGACTGGTACTGTAGAAAGTTGATGTCGTCGTCGGTGCTGAATCAGGTGGCTTGATATACTTCTGAATTTGAAAAAGACAAGAACTCCTGTAATATTCAAACACTCAATCCTCTCGTGGAAAGTACAACTCATGACAATAACGACCGACCATGAATTTGTAATTTCCACAAGTGGCTCGCATTTTGTTAGAAGTAAATTTATACAGTTCCATTAAACAATTAATATGAGTTTGCGCGTCAAATGAAATACGTTCATGGAATGGGGTGTGATGACAGTCGGATGGGTGGAATAACACATGGATAATCTCGGAAGGAGATGCATAACTGAAGCGATATTTAGAATTATAGAACGTGATTTGTGCTTGTGGAGGTACAAGATTCCATTGCTTTAAGCTCTCACTGATTATTTGCCTAAGAAAATTCTCCAAACTTCTACTAACGGCTTTGATCTGTTCATCGGTACAAGAGTGATAGACGCTACCGGCTTCGAGGTTGGCTCGCTTTTGCCTAAATAATGTGTTCCATAAGTATGATATAAAATATTTTTTACGTCGGTATAATTCCGTAGATTCGCCTCTTTCAAAATGATAATGAGGTGAACTAAAAGTATAATCTTTAAATACGAAGTCGACAGGATGAGGTGTGTCTAGTGAGTATTCGTCAGATTTAGCATAGGAAAACTGAAAAATATTAGGTGGCACATCGGGACTTGATAAATGTGGGGTGAGCATCGCATCTGGGCCATGAGTGACTTTATAGATCGAGGGTTTAGGTCGAAGTGCGGTAAGCAGTAGTGTAGTGGAGGTAACGACAAGTGAACTAGGAGTCAGGGGTCCTCTCGCGTGCTCTTGGAATGAGACAGTTCTTCTGGGGTATAAGAACAATCTTGTGTCCGTGGTGCTCGAAGGAGTGAGAGTTCCTCGTGTCGTCGTGTATGACACGTCGATCGTACTGCCAAGATCTTCCTAGAAGGATGTGACAAACGTCCATAGTTGCGACATGACATAATACTCTATCCAAGTACGTACTCTCTATAGAAAATTTTACTAGACAATAATGGGTGACGGGCATAGTCGATTGACTATCGACACCGGATAAGCTGTAGGGTTTTTCAAACGGGTGCATCTCAAATTCTAATATGTTAACCATGCACTGGGAAACGAAATTTTTCATACTATCGCAATCGATGATGATGGAACAAAATTGGTCCTTGATGCGTGCAGTAGTGCGGAAAATATTGTGTCTCCTATAATCATCCTAAGTAGACTCAATAGGGGTGATCAAGCTATTCGTAATACACAGACTAAGTGTTCGGCGTGTTCGTCTTCCACTTCTATGACATCCTCAGTCTCGTGTTCGTGCTCAGGATCAGGGTGAGACTCATTCACATAAACTCCATACTCAAGCTCACGTCCATCAGTAGAGTCGATGATAGCGACGAAGTGGCATCGCGGGCACTCAGATGATTTGTGACCAGGCTCCATACACTTGAAGCATCGAACTACTCCAGTGTTGGGCTTAACCCCAATAATCTCCTTACCCTTGGAAGGGGTAGTGGATGGGGTTGGAGCCCCAGTGGTGAGGGGAGGGTGAGGGGAGTCAGAAATCCTAACAGTGGTGGTAGTGGTGACACTTGTGGTAGACTTATCCGTAGATCTGATTCTGGATGTGCGCTTCTGTAGTGACTCCACTCTACGGGCTCTACTAGAGACTTCTCCTAAATCGCGATAGTCGTGCAACTCTAGATGATCCTGTATGGAATAGCGTAACCCATTAAGATAGCGGGATACAGTCATGTCAACATCCTCACGAAGATCTAGCCTCGACTGTAGGACAAAGAACTCATCAGTGTACTCGTCTACCGTTGAATTTTCATGTCGTAGATTATGGAATCTATGATATAAAGTCTGGAGATAATCATGAGGTACGAAGCGCTTTCTAAGTTGGGCCTTAAATTCATTTCAGGTGGTGATGGGAGGCAACCCTAAATTGAATCTAGCGCGCTCTAGTTGTCCCCACCAGACTAAGGCAGACCCCTTTAACCTAAGGACGACGTACACTACTTGTCTAGCTGGTGGAAATTGCTTCCAAATTAAGTAACGATCCATCCTATCACACCAATCCAGGCAACTCTCAGGCTCTATCCGTCCCTCAAAATCGTCGACATCTAATTTTATACCTAAATCCCAACGAGGCGATTATCTTATATTGTGGACTACCGGGTCGAGATGTCGTGGATTTTCTTGTTTCAAATTCCTACGATTTGGATAGTGCTCGACCGGGGGTGGTGGATTTAGGCTTAAGTGTTGGTTGGCCTCTAACGCATTCAAGCTCGCATGTAACCCAGTGATCGTTTGACCTACGCTCATTTGATTCTTGTTGACACTTGCAGTTAGTGCTTCAATAGAGCTCGTGATGTTTTGAGTTTGTGTACTCAGGGCGGTGATGTAATCTTCGATTTTTCCTACACGATTTTCCATTTAAAATAATTTGGTTTAGAGATATGTATTTTTGGTTAATTTTTAAATATAATAAACTTAACTAAAATTAGTTGTTTTTTTAATTAATTGAAAAACGGATCGCATGATTTGCGATAGGAGCGAATCACGGTGCTCTGATACCAAACTGATGTAAACTCAAATTGGGGGTTTTCAAAATCTTATTATATTTATTAGAAAATACTAATTAGGGTTTTGAAACTACCTTGATCTTTTAGTTTGAAAGAGGGGTCGAGCGGTCAAATCAAGGCGTTTGCGCGTAAAACCGTTCTTAACGACAAACTACAGCAAAACTGTTATTAGTTATTCGGAAAGAGTTCGTCGGCGCCTAACGGTTTGAACCGTCGCGGGTATACAACCCCGTATTCGCTGAGTAGGACCTAGGGGTCGGGACCCCAACTTTGAGCTGGATCTCGGCCGAGTGGGTCAAGCGAGTAGAATAGGCAGAAGGGGTCCCGCCCTAGGGCATGCGGGAAGGTTTGTGCCCTACACTGCCCCTCGGATCCCGGCGTTGAGTGATGCTTCTCCACTCAACGCCTTCCAGGTCTCAGCGTTGAGTGATGCTTCTCCACTCAACGCCTTTCAGTTCTCGGCATTGAGTAATGCTTCTCCACTCAACGCCTTTCAGTTCCCGGCACTGAGTGATGTTTCACCACTCAATGTCTTTCAGTTCTCGGTGTTGAGTAATGCTTCTCCACTCAACGCCTTTCAGTTCTCGGCGTTGATTAATGCTTCTCCACTCAACGCCTTTCAGCTCCCAGTGTTGAGTGAAGCTTGCGTAACAGGCACCTTATCTTGGCTCAAGGAATATGCGAGACCCTTCCCGAATCGCTTTTGCTCAGGGGGCGAAAGGGGTCTCGCCCAGGGAAGGTCAGGGGGCGAGAGGCATGAAAGATTTCGCCAGTGTTCTTAAGATCCCGCATTCGCCACAGGAGGATATCGCGGAGGCGAGTGCCCGTATTCTCCAGCACTCGCCCCATTTGGCGAGTGGTGCCCTTATGGACCACTCGCCCAGTGGGATCCAGAGGTAAAATTGCCCAGATTCCCTTGCCAGGCTGCATATAGCCAGTCAGAACAGCAGAGGTTGGTTATTTGCAGGCTGTTTTCAGAAAACTATAAATAGACTCAAGGGGGTACCTCAGAAGGCATGCTTACTTGTGCCCCGGTCTTCCTACGCTTTCTGAGATATCCTTAGCTCGGCACTTGTGTAAGGAGGGAAAGCGCTCTAAGATCTTCCGGGTGTGTGGTGGGACCTCCGTACCGGAGCCTTGGGTTTGTCCCCTGTTCTGATTTCTTAGTTGTTTGGCTTGCGAGGGAGACGTAAGTGTGCGATCACCCCTTCCCCAAAGGGTGAACTCCACAAGTGTGCGATCACCCTTCCCCAAGGGTGAACTCCACAGAGACCGAGTTTTTGGTTTCAACATTTTGGTGCGGTGAGCGTGGAAAGTGGTCAGCACCGAAAATCTTCAACAGGCTCGATGACTGGAGGAGAAGGGCAAGGTTCGGATAGGGCCGACTCGCCACCTCCTCCTCCTCTCGCCACCGTTGGCATGTTTGAGGAGCTCAGGCAGGAGGTGCTTGGCCTCGTCAAGTTCGCACTCGACGCGCGATCCGAGTGCTCGACGCCAGCTGTCCCGGTCGACGCCGCCCCAACCCTGGGCGAGGATGCCCCGGCTCGGCGAGCTGGGAAGGAGATTGCAGAAGAGGGGAGGGAGCGAGATCTCCCCGGGAGAGTGCTGTTTCCCGGTTCGGCGAGTGGAGGCCGGTTCGGCGAGATGGGGGTGTGAGATCCTCCGACTCGCTCAGCAGGGGGAGGTATCCCCTTTAGTGAGTTGGTTTCTTCTGCCCCAGTTCCGGAGGGGTTCAGGGAGCCGGAGATGTCCTACAATACCGGGAAGGATGACCCGATCCAACACATCCAATGGTTCGAGGATGTGGTTTCAATAAGACAAATGTGGATGCTTTTAAGTGCAGGCTCTTCGCCATCACCCTCAAGGAGAAGGCGAGAGAGTGGTTCCACCAGCTACCGTCCAGCTTCATCTACTGCTTCGAGGATCTGCGTTGGGGGTTCATGTTGAGGTTCACCACTTCAAAGAAGAGGAAGAAAGAGTCGGAGTCCCTGTTCCACATCAAGCAGGGGGTGAACAAGACGCTGGGGAGTTATATGGACCGGTTCCAGAAGGAGCTCACCCAGGTCCAGGAGATGTCACTTGTCAGGGCACACCCTGATGATGGTCTTCACCTTAGGGCTACAACAGGGTTTCTTCAGGATGGGGCTGAAGAGGGTGTCGCCTCTCTCCTACGAGGAGTTGATGGAGAGGCCGACGAGGAAAGTCGACGGGGAGGCGTCAAACCCCAAGTTTGCGAAGAAGTTGGCTTGGTGGGTCACGGAAGAGGAGAAGGGGTCAGGAGGTGGCCGAGGTCAGGAGGTGAGGAGAGCCAAACCCCGGCAGAGGGAGCAGCAGCCTGGGTGAGGGCGTCAGAAGCCGAACAACCGGCTCGGCTGGAGGCAGCCAGAGTGGCAAGTCCAAGGCCAGCGGAGAGGTTTCCACGGAGGAGACAATCGCCAGGGGGGCCAGGGTCAGTTCCACCCTCCAGGATGGAGGCGGGGTCAAAGGCCTCCTCTCCCCGATTAACATCAGGCTATGGCAATAACCATGCAGAGGAGGAGGGGTCAGCAGAGGAGGAGGAAATCAGGGGGGAGTTACCCTATTGTGACTTCCACCAGGAGGAGGGGCATGCTACGGCCACGTGCCCAGAGTTCCTCGAGGTGAGTGGAAACAGGGAGCAGCAGCAGCAGCGGGACCGCCGTGAGGTGTGGATCGAGGAAGTCCTGCCTCGGGCAGAGGAGGACAGGTGTGAAGACCGGGCTGATGTTGGGGCCCGAGGTAGGATCGGAGTGATCCACGGGGGGTGGGAGTTGAGGCTTCCCAGGAGGCAAGCCTCCACACCATGTACCGAAGGAACGTTGGCTCCGCATCCCAGACCCCACCCCCGGAGGAGAAGATCACCTTCTCTAGGAATGACATGTCGGATCATGAGGATCCTTTCTGCGACGCGCTGGTCATTCAGACCGCAGTCGAAGGGTTTACTGTCTCCAGGATCCTCATTGATAACGGGAGTTCGGTCAATGTCGTCTTCAAAAAGGCGTTTGATGCGATGAAAGTGGAGGCACGGCGGGTGCTTGCCTCGGACGGACCTTTGTTTGGGTTCTCCAGGGAAAGGAAGGAGGTTGAAGGAGGAGTGGGGATCCATGTCACTCTGGGGGGGCAGTTACGAAATTGTAGGTTCGTCATCGTGGACGCCCCCAGCAGTTACAACGTCATCTTCGGACGACCTCTCATCAGTGTCTTCCGCTGCGTCCTCTCATCCTTCAACCAATGCTTGAAGTTCAACGTCGAGGGGATCCAGGTCCGGGTCCGAGGAGACCCTAAGGTGGCGAGGGAGTGTTACGTCACCGCGGTGAATTTCATTTCTTGACAGGAGGGGGCCGAGGAGATGGAGCGAAGGATGGAGGTGGCGGAGCAGGAAGCAGGAGGAGTGGAGAGGGAAGTGGAAGAGAACCGCGCCCAGGTGGGGTGGCGAAGGAGATCCAGGAGGAGCCAGCCGAAGCATTGGTTGTGGGGGAGGCTGAGGAGGTCCTTGTCCCGGGAGAGGAGGACGTTGGAGAATGGGGAGAGCAGTCTCGTCTGGAGGCTGCAGAAGAGGTAGTGGAGATGGAAGTTCTCACCCTTTGAGGCAAGGTGGAGAAGGTGTGCATCAGCGGGGGGCTGACCCCGGTGGACCAGGAGAGGATGTTGTCATGCATCCAAAAGAACGTGGACATCTTCGCTTGGAGCGCGGCAGAGATGCCAGGGATCGATGCGGATGTTGCCTGTCACCGCCTCAACCTGGATCCAGAAGCTCGCCCCATCCAGCAGAAGAAGAGGTCCATCGCGGACAAGCTAGCCGAGCCCGTCAGGGAAGAGGTGGTCAAGCTCCTTAAGGCCGGCTTTGTATCCGAAATCCAATACCCCGGCTGGGTCTCCAACGTTGTAATGGTTAAAAAAGGAGACGGCCGGTGGAGAATGTGTGTTGATTTTTCTTTGTTAAATAAATCATGTCCTAAGGATTGTTATCTCTTGCCTCGAATCGACGCGTTGGTTGACTCAGCCATCGGTTTTCTTGTAATGAGTTTTTTAGATGCATTTTCAGGTTATCATCAGATCGGGATGCACTCTCCCGATGTGAAAAATGTCTCTTTCATCACAAGGGATGGGTGATATTGCTACAAGATGATGTTTTTTGGGTTGAAAATTGCAGGGGCGACATACCAAAAGATGATGGATCGGGTCTTCCAGAAGCAAAAGGGGAGGAACCTCGAAGTGTATGTGGATGATCTGATGATCAAAAGCCGGGAGGTGGACTCCCACCTCCAGGATCTGGAGGAGACCTTCGGCACCCTGCGGAGATACAAGATGAGGTTGAACCCCTTGAAGTGTGTCTTCGGGGCGAGTAGGGGTTAATTTCTAGGCCATCTCCTTACTCTTGCAGGTGTGGAGCCTAATCCTGATAAGGTCAAGGCAATTATGGAGTTGGGATCGCCTCGTAATGCTAAGGAGGTGCAACGGCTAACGGGGAAGTTGGCAGGCCTCAGCAAGTTCCTCTCTCGAGCTGGAGAAAAGTGTTCTCCCTTCTTCAAAGCGCTGGGAGGGGACCAGAAGTTCGAGTGGTCGAAAGAATGCGCGGAGGCATTCCTGGCCTTGAAGAGGCAGTTAACTCAGGCCCCCCTGCTCCAAGGGCCGAAGGAGGGGGAGTATCTATCTTTGTATCTCGAGATCGGAGCAGAGGCCTTGAGCTCCGTCCTGGTTCGGGAAAAGGGGAAGAAGCAGCTGCCCATATACTACGTAAGTCGGGTCCTGAGGAAGTCAGAGTTTCGCTATCCCATCTTAGAGAAGCTGGCTTTTGCTCTGGTCATCTCGGCCCGGAGGCTCCGGCCTACTTCCAGGCACACTCCGTCCGAGTGGTGACTGACCACCCCCTCTGCAACATCTTCGAGGGGGTGGAGCATTCGGGCAGATTTGCGAAATGGTCGGTAGAGTTGAGTGAGTTTGATATCTCCTTTGTCCCCCGCCTCTCGATCAAGGCCCAGGCAATAGCCGACTTTCTCGCAGATTATGTGGTCGAGGTGGCGGAGGCAGAACTCACCCGCCCGATTCCCTGGAAGGTGATGGTAGACGGCGCGTCGGGAAGACATTCCTTGGGGGTGGGGGTGATCTTGGAGATCCCCCAAGGAACGAGGATCGAGCAAACGGTGGTGGTGCACTTTTCCATCACTAACAACCAGGCCGAGTACGAGGCCGTGATAGCAGGATTGCGCTTAGCCAGGGAGCTGGGGGCGCATGATGTGGGGGTCCTCACTGACTCCATGGTGGTGGTCTCCCAGATCAATGGAGAGTTTGAGGCAAAGGAACTTACTCTCCAATTATATTTGGCAAAGGTGAAGGGGATCATCGGTATGTTCCAGACCTTCTCCGTCCGACATGTGCCGCGGGAGGAGAATGAGCAGGTTGATCAGCTAGCCAAGCATGGTCCCCGGGTGGGAGGTACCATCACTGACCTGTTCCGTCCATCCATCCAAGAGGGGGAGTTGATGGAGGTGGACCAACGCCCCTCGTGGATGGATCCTTTGGCAACTTTCCTTTCCACAGGGGAATTTCCAGAGGGGATGAACAAGAAGCGATTCAAGCACAAGTCGGCATATTACCTCATGCGCGACGGACAACTGTACAGAAAGACCCTCTCGGGAATGTTAGCACGTTGTGTGGTCGAGGGGGAAGTCCCGAGGATTATGGAAGAGGTCCACTACGGGGAGTGCGGGAGTCACTCTGGGAGCCGGACCCTGGTAGGGGAGGATAGTCAGGCAAGGTCATGATGCCGCTGAGTTCGCAAAGAAGTGCCACAAATGCCAGTTGTTCTCCCCTCTCCAACTTCAACCAGCTCAGCGGCTCAGGAGTATCACGGCGCCCTGGCTCTTCGTCATCTGCAGAATAGATCTGGTAGGATCCTTCCCCCAGGTCAGTGGGCAGAGGAGATTCTTGCTAGTTATGATCGATTATTTTTCTAAGTGGCTGGAGGTAAAGGCACTGGCCAAGGTGACTTTCCAGGTAATCAGGAACTTTGTATGGGGGAGATCATCTGTCGGCACGGGTTGCCGCAGGCCATCGTCACGGACATTATGCCTCGATTTGTTAGCGCCGAATTCATCAGCTTTTGCGAATAGCTTGGGATTGACCTCAGGTTCGCCTCGGTCCACCATCCTAGGAGCAACGGTCAGGTGGAGGCGGCAAACAAGATCATTGTAAACCTCTTAAAGAAGAAAGTTGAGAATTTGAAGGGGAGCTGGGTAAAACAGCTTCCCTCAGTCCTCTGGGCCTTGAGAACCACCCCCAACACAGCCACAGGGGAAACCCCTTTCAAACTCTCCCACGGTTGCGAGGCAGTACTTCCTATAGAGTTCGAGGTTCGGACACCGCGGGTGGTGGCAGCAGAGGAAGGTGGAGAAGAATGGAGGGCCAAGAACGAGGACGAGCTTCGGCTCTCCCTGGACATGGTGGAGGAGTTGCGCGACCTGTCAGTTGTCCGACAAGAAGAGATCAAGCAGAGAATGGCTAAGTATTTTGACAAGCACGTCAGGGTCAAGCAGTTCACGGAAGGGGACTTGGTCCTAAAGAAGGTGGATGCAGCAGGAATATCGGCCGCAGTGGGGAAGTTCAACCCCAACTGGGAAGGTCCATATATTATACAAAAGGCATTGAGATCAGGAGGGTATCACCTCCGGAATGTCGAGGGCGAGACCCTAAGCCACACCTAGAGCGGTGATGACTTGAAGCGCTTCTATCCGTGAAGCATGTACGTATTTTCCTTTGTTGAATAATGAAACCCTTTGATCTTTTCATCTCTTCTTTGCAATGATATTCATGACAGACCGAAGTATTCCTTAAGTCTCGAGACGCTCCCGCTACCAGGCTTCCACCTAGCTGGCAGGGCCGGGATCCTCGAGTGACGTCGTTATGACCCTGGAGCTGAGCCCGGTTGATGCTCAACACCCGCCGTCAGGCTCTCACCTAACTGATTGGGCCGGTGTAGCGCCTGGGGGTTGGCCAAAGGAAAGTATTCTCGCTCTGGGGTTAGGTCCCGAGACGCTCCCGCTGTCAAGCTTCCACCTAGCTGGCAGGGTCGGAATCCTCAAGTGGCGTCGTTATGACCCTGAAGCTGAGCCCGGTTGATGCTCAACACCCGCCGTCAGGCTCTCACCAAGCTGATTGGGCCGGTGGTAGCGCCCGGCGGTTGGTCAAAGGAAAGTATTCTCGCTCTGGGGTTAGGTCCCGAGACGCTCCCGCTGTCGGGCTTCCACCTAGCTGGCAAGGTCGGGATCCTCAAGTGACGTCGTTATGACCTTGGAGCCGAGCCTGGTTGATGCTCAACACCCGCCATCAGGCTCTAACCTAGCTGATTGGGCCGGTGGTAGCGCCTGGGGGTTGGACAAAGGAAAGTATTCTCGCTCTGGGGTTAGGTCTTAAGACGCTCCCGCTGTCAGGCTTCCATCTAGCTGGGAGGGACGGGATGCTTGAGTGACGTCGTTATGACCCTGGAGCTGAGCCCGGTTGATGCTCAACACCCGCCGTCAAGCTCTCACCTAGCTGATTGGGCCGGTGGTAGCGCATGGGGGTTGGCCAAAGGAAAGTATTCTCGCTCAGGGGTTAGGTCCCGAGACGCTCCCGATGTCGGGCTTCCACCTAGCTGGCAGGGTCGGGATCCTCGAGTGACGTCGTTATGACCCTAGAGCTGAGCCCAGTTGATGTTCAACACCCATCGTCAGGCTCTCACCTAGCTGATTGGGCCGGTGGTAGCGCCTGGGGGTTTGCCAAAGGAAAGTATTCTCGCTCTAGGGTTAGGTCCCGAGACGCTCCCGTTGTCAGGCTTCCATCTAGATGGCAGGGTCGGGATCCTCGAGTGACGTCGTTATGACCATGGAGCTGAGTCCGGTTGATGTTCAACACCCGCTGTCAGGCTCTTACCTAGCTGATTGGGCCGATGGTAGCGCCTGGTGGTTGGCCCAAGGAAAGTATTCTCGCTCTGGGGTTAGGTCCCGAGACGCTCCCGCTGTCAGGCTTCCATCTAGCTGGCAGGGTCGGATCCTCGAGTGACGTCGTTATGACCCTGGAGCTGAGTCTGGTTGATGCTCAACACCCACCGTTAGGCTCTTACCTAGCTGATTGGGCCGGTGGTAGCGTCCGGTGGTTGGCCCAAGGAAAGTATTCTCGCTCTGGGGTTAGGTCCCGAGACGCTCCCGCTGTCAGGCTTCCATCTAGCTGGCAGGGCCGGGATCCTCGAGTGTCGTCGTTATGACCCTGGAGCTGAGTCCGGTTGATGCTCAACACCCGTCGTAAGGCTATTACCTAGCTGATTGGGCTGGTGGTAGCGCCCAGAGGTTGGCCAAAGGAAAGTATTCTTGGTCCGGAGCTAAGTCCCGAGTTTTCTCCCGCTGTCAGGTTCTCATCTAGCTGACAGGGCAGGGCTCCTCGGTGGACATCCTTCATGACAGTCAGGGAGGTTGGAAACCTGGGGAAGTCTGGAAGTCCAAGACTTCAAAGAGATCTCGCCAAAACGGGGATCTCGCCAAGACTGGTTCTCGCGAGAGGTATCTTATTCGCGCATAAGCTTGGAGGACGAGAATGTCGTGAGATCTGTCCTAGGCGACAAGTTCAAGGTAGAAAAATTATCAGTGCATGTGGACCTATTTGGCCGGAACGATGCGAGATCTAGCCCGATACATCGAAATATTAAAGAACGGTTTGTCGGGTTGGCGCGGCGAGAAGTCAATACGGGTTCTCGCGAGACATCATGATCGCGAAGAAGTGTGAGACACACATTTTCACGTGTTAGAGCATGCGAAATCAAAGCACGAAAAGGTAAAAACATTTCCGTAACAAAACTTTGTTTTTCCATTATCAATAAGCAGTTACATGTCGGAAAGGGCGGACCCAAAAGAAAGGAAAATTACAAAAGAAATATAAAGGGTTTCAGAGCGATGACGCCGAGCTCTCGCTCTCGCCGGTGCGTGCAGCGCTGTCTTCAGGCTCAGGAATGGGAAGGAAGAGCTCTGGGATTAGGATCTCGGTCGTCACCTTATCGTCATCACTGTTCAAGAACCCAGCCTGCTTCATCACCTGGAGCGAATGCCTCGTCGCCGCGACCGCATTTTCCTGCATCATTAGATCGATATCGTGTGGCGAGTACAGCAAAGCATCTTTCCTTTCGCCCAGGGGAGGAGGGATCAGCGAGTCAACCCATTGCTGGTTCTGAGCCCTTATTCTACGATTCTCCTCCTTAAGCTGGGCAATACGAGCATCCTTCTCGGCAACAGTCGCAGCATCCTGCGGCACGATAAAAAGTAAATAAAGAAACATTGTGCATTAGCCAAAGCGGAAAAGAGGAGGCTTACCACTCCCGCCTCTCGCAAGGCGAGATCCTTTTTGGTCGTGGCCAGATCCTGCGTCAAGGTCATAACTTCCTTGTTCAGCTTGGATCGCGCCTCGCTCACATCCGCTAGCTGCCGCGAGAGACGGGTGTCGCGGCGGGCCGACATATGGGCAAGTTCGATGGCGCGAAATTAAGCGTGCGAACTCTCATAAGCGAGTGACTTCGTCATCGCCTCGTCATAGTAAGCGGCGATGTCCCACCCGTACAGGTTGAATGCGAGAGCATAGGCGTGGCCTGAGACCGTCTCGCCCTCTTGCAAGGAGGGGAGCACGGTGGAGACGGAAGTCATGTTGGCTTCTCGGTCCCATACCAGCAAAGGCTCGACGGCTTCATCGAGCACCTTCTCGCCTAGGCCGAAGTTTCTGTGGTCCTTGGGCATGGGTCTCCCTCTCGCTGTCGAGGTCCCGCCATTCACCTCCACCTCCTCCTCTGCGGTCTCGCCAGCAGCACTCGCCGACAGATCCAAGGCGATCTCCTTACCCTTGGCGAGAATCGTGGTTTGTTGCTTCTTAAAAGATGGAGGGAGGGAGGAGTCGGATTTTCGCTTTTGACCACTTGATCCCGGTACCGACTTCACCGGGCTTCGGCAGGCCGCAGCGGCACCCTCAGCGCGTGCCCTCTCGGTAGAAAGAGCGGCATAGGGAGGGTTGAAGGGGAGATCTCGCACCCCTGCACAGATATCAATTAGGTAATTTCCAAAGCGCGCAATCTCTAAAGTAGCGAATGCGAGAACTACCTTCCCCGGCGAGAACCGGAATAAGCTTGTCGACGTACGTCCTCAAGAAAGGAACGTCGAAATCCTTCCCGAGGACGTATTGGTGGAGCTTGGCCTCATGCCCGTCGAGACAAGGGGCAGTACGCGGATTCCTCCTTCTGGATCGGCGAGAGCGGGAGGTTGCTAAAATCTCCAGAGACGAAAATGAATTTCCTGATCCAATTGTGGTTTTTGTTGACGAGACCATTCGCCTTCAGGTTGTTGCCAGAGAAGAAGGCGACTCCGTCTATTTTGGCGCGGAAGTTAAAAAGTTTGCGGAAAACGGGGAGGCTGAACTCCATTCGCTCTGACCGCAGGTAGCAGGCGAATGCGACGAGTAGCGCTATGGAGTTAGGGTTGAGTTGCGCGGGAACCACGCCAAAGTAGCGGAGGGCCTAACAGATTTCGGGCCAGATGGGGAGGCGCAACCCTACTTTGAAGTGCTCGGCAGGGATGGCGAGCTCGCAGGGAGAGAAGCGGTTGATCGCCTCGTCCCTTCCTGGATGTCGTGCGGTGAAGTCTGGCGGGATGTAAAGGTTCACCAACGCGTGGTATTCTTCTTTGGACAGGCTGCAGTTCACAAAAGGGTAGTGGCGAATGCCGCCGCGCACTTGGTCCGTCCCTCGGCTTCCCCAGTCATCTCGCTAAGAGGTGAATGCAAGAGGCGAGTGCGAGAGGCGAGTGCAAGAGGCGAGAGCAAGAGAAGGAAAAATCGCAAGGGAGTATAAGCTATTGAAAGAGATGATTAATGCGGTAGGTAAGCTTTCTATTTATAAGAGATTTTGTGCGGGAAAGGGCTCAGGCGCGAAAAGGTGTGGATAGCCCTTTTTCGAGATCTCGCGCTCCCTCATTTGCGCCATTAATCTGAGCATAAATAACAAAAGCAAAAATACGCGGCGACAAGAATAAGGGGCTGAAAAATAAAGCGAGATTGACAGAATATACATCCACAGTTTGTCGTTCGTACTCGGAATAAGGGCAGGCAGTCATTATTATTACATGGATCAAATAAAATAAACCTAGAGCGGAAAGGCGAGTGTCGGTAGGCCCACCAGGGGCAATTACTGTCGTCCCCGGCCTCTCCTTCCCGCCCCAAGCATCGCGCGAGTATAATAAAGAGAGTGCATGGTTTGAAGCTCTCGCTGAGCGAGGTGTAGCTGATCTTCAGCTCTCGCGAGATGAAGGCCGGGATAGTCCGACCCGCCGCCTGCTTCTCCCCCCAAGGTGGCGACCAAGTGCGTATAGCCGTTCTCTAAGCTAAGGAGCCGCTTCTCGGCAGACTCTTGGTTTTCCTAAATTCGGTTGGCCATCTCGCGCAGCAACAAATATTGCTTCTAGAGTACCTCCACCAGTTGCCGCTTCATTCCCTCGGCATCTTTCGGGTCGCCTAAGTACTCGGCAAGTGAATCCGGGGAAGGGAAAGGCGAGATCTCCTCCTCATCAATGTCAACATCAGTGGAGATCTCGTGGTACCCTGCGCGAAGCGTTTTTAGGTACGCCTGATTCTAGCGTCTTGTGGAAAGCAAGTAGGGTTTGTTACCTGGTCCACCACTCGCATCCTTGTCGAAGGGTCGGCGAGAAGTGTCGGGTCGTCCTTCGAAGTGAGTGTCAAAGGTTATATTCCCTTTCCCAAGCCCGGGGAGGAAGCTTGTTGGTTCAGCCGCAGAAGCATTGACCTGCGGAGGAAGGATGGACACGGTATCCGCTGGGGGTCGAAGGTCCGAGGCGGGATCCACAGGCGTTTGGCGAGCAGGGGATCTCGGCGCGGGAACTAATCCCGTGGTTCCAAAAGAGGGAGCTGCAAGGTGAGCCATATGATGAAGGGCCAGAAGACAAGAAGGCTTACATTTCCGTCGAGGGGAGGCATCCGATTTCGGCGTCTGGATCTGCGGGGTGATCTCGCGAGCCGCCTCATCATTCTCGATCACGCGCGAGTGCGGTTCGGCACTCGCTTCCCCAAGTTCTTTTCCTTTTGGCGGGATCTGCGACCAAAGCGTCAGCATCCTTCTCTACCCAAACAAGAAGTAGAAGGCGAGTGGACTTACCGGAGAAATCCCGGAGTTGGAAGGCTCCAGCGAGACCGACTTCTCTTTAGTCAAAGCGTGCCTGACCACCTTTGCCTTTTTCATCTTTGGGGAGGACCCCGGGACTTTTCGCGTAAGCCAAGGGGCGAATGAACCCATCGAGGTCTTATCCTTGGCGCAGACAGAGTTGAGGCGATCCATAGCTTCCTTCGAAAGCGACATCTCCATGGAGGCGAGAACCGAGAAAGCCAAGAAGGGGCAAGGAAGCCTCAGCCCCCGTTGAGAATATATATAGAACCGTGGAGGGACCCACAAAAGATTCCTTTCCAGGACAGCAGGCACTCATCGAATACGAAGGGTTGGATATTTCTTTCCTAGCTTTTGCAAAAGCTCGCAAAGAGCGGGGATTGTGCACAATCCCGTATTCGCTGAGTGGGACCTAGGGGCTGAGACCCCAACTTTGAGCTGGCTCTCGGCCGAGTGAGTCAGGCGAGTGGAATAGGCGAAAGGGGTCCCACCCTGGGGCATGCGGGAAGGTTTGCGCCCTACCCTGCCCCTCGGATCCCGGCGTTGAGTGATGTTTCTCCACTCAACGCCTTCCAGGTCCCGGCGTTGAGTGACGCTTCTCCACTCAACGTCTTTCAATTCTCGGCGTTGAGTAATGTTTCTCCACTCAACACCTTTTAGTTCCCGACGTTGAGTGATGCTTCTCCACTCAACGTCTTTCAGTTCTCGGTGTTGAGTAATGCTTCTCCACTCAACGCCTTTCAGTTCTTGGCGTTGAGTAATACTTCTCCACTAAACGCCTTTCAGCTCCCGGCGTTGAGTGAAGCTTGCATAGCGGGCACCTTATCTTGGCTCAGGGAATATGCGAGACCCTTACTGAATCGCTTTTGCCGAGGGGGCGAAAGGGGTCTCGCCCAGGGAAGGTCAGGGGGCGAGAGGCATGAAAGATTTCGCCAGTGTTCTTTAGATCCTGCATTCGCCACAGGAGGATATCTCGGAGGCGAGTGTCTGTCTGCTCCACCACTCGCCCCTTTTGGCGAGTGGTGCCCCTATGGACCACTCGCCCAGTGGGATCCAGAGGTAAAATTACCTGGATGCCCTTGACAGACTGCATATAGCTAGTCAGAACAGCGGAGGTTGGCTATTTGCAGACCGTTTTCAGAAAACTATAAATAGACTCAATGGAGTACCTCAGAAGGCATGCTTGTGCCCCGGTCTTCCTGCGCTTTCTGAGGTATCCTTAGCTCGGGCACTTAGATAAGGAGAAGAAGCGCTTTAAGATCTTCCGGGTGTGTGGTGGGACCTCCGTATCGGAGCCTTGGGTCTGTCCCCTATTCTGATCCCTTAGTTGTTTGGCTTGCGAGGGAGAAGTAAATGTGCGATCACCCATTCCCCAAGGGTGAACTCCAAAGAGACCGAGTTTTCGGTTTCAACAGCGGGATTTGCACGATCACAAGCACGTTCTACAAACAATAATTTATGAAATAGACGGAAATTAAAGTGGTTCGAACGTTCGGGCAAGCTCTTTATTATTTAAGTGAAAGTATAAATTTAAAACCACGTAAAATAGAGCCAGAGTTGAGCAGGATACCACAAGTGATCTGCCCGTTCCCAAATCCCCTCGCAGAAGTGGACTAACGCGGCAACCGTTTGCTGGAAGAATTTCTTTTGCCTAAGTCGACAGAAAACAAACAGGGCTCGGTGAGACCCAAGGGAAAGCTTCGTCGCTTCTGACTGGGGCTGACTGGGCATCGGAGGGAGTAGAAGAGGTCGTCGGGTGTAGAGAAGGCAGTTCCTGGTGGAGTTGAAGGGAAGAGGCAGTCGGTTCGTCTGGGCCGTCGTTAATTGGATGGAATGTCGAAGTTCCTTCTGATTTCCGTCGACACTGCCAAGGGAGAAGGCGGCGCCTGGGCAGGATCGGCAGCGGGAGGTAGCAGCGACGAGCCTAGTCGATGGCGAACAAGGTGAACAGCGGCAAGAGGGGAAGCCTGGACGCGATTCCGGCAAACAGAGAACGAAAATAATTTCGTTCTCTGTATTCGGCTCCTTCCTTCTGTTCACCGAAGACTTCCTTTAGTAATAATTTTCGTCTTTGCAAACTTCCAATACCAGGCCGGTCAAATAAGGAAAAATATATATTTTTTAAATTACAACATTTCATACCAGGGCCGGCCAAATAGAGAAACCCAATTTGAATTATTTCCAAGAGTGCTCTTTCCACAAATTTAACTGTTCGAAATTGTCTCTCAAATATTCTACTTTAAATTTTAAATTTATACGTTTTAAATAATTTTGAACTTGCCTGTTACGTCCTAATGACAAAAATTACCGGAACTATTTATTAAAGATCTCATCGGACGGTCAACCCGATGAGCCAAACAGCAAAGCAAATGTGCGACAAATGAAATACATGATAACTAACTGCATAAATAAAATGTGTGATGCCTAGTGGCGTCACGCAACAACTGATGCGACAGAGGATGCATCACAATCCATGCACCGTCCAGCAACCAAAGCCAACGCCTCTCCCATGTTCTTCCATCCAGGAAATCGCAATCCCTTGCCCTCCTTCCAAAACCGTTGTTTCCTTCTTTTTCATCCAAGAAACCACCATCCCTCTTGTAGCCTATGGGAATGCCCATATCTTCCCCCTCCAACAGCCAACATCCTTGTCCAAGCAGTCCCCACTCATATCACCTCTACCAGCTAAAGATTCAGTTATTCTCCACCACGGCACCCTGTTTCTAGCCACCATACAGAACCGAAAAACCATCAAGCCCTCGTGAATCACCGAATCTTCCCTCCCACGGCAACCCATATACTTTGTAAGTATTTATTTGTTGTATGGACTCCTATTTTCTATATTGAAATAGGGTGTTGTGATTTCATATTTGTTTGGATATATAGTATCCTGGATTTTAATTCTCGATTTACTTTTTATCTGCAGGAGGGAATCATTCATCGTGCGCTTTGCTTCGGCCCTCCCCGCGAAGAAAAGTCATTGCTCGCTAGCCTTAAGAAATCATTCTCACTTGTTAAAATATATATGTGTGGCTTCAATGTTTATTGTTTACTCTTGATTCATGTCGTAGTTCCTTGCATGGTTGGATTGCATTTAGCGCAAGGGTTGAAGAGTATAAATCATACCTCCACAAGAATTACAACGTAGTCTCGCATCACACACTCTACCCTACGTCAAAAAGACATTATTGACATCTAGTTTTTAAAGGACTCACCCTTTGTTTGAAACACGGGATAGTAAGACCCCAATAGCATTCGGCTTTGCTACATGAGCAAATATATCATGGTAATCATTGTCAAAACTAGTTGTCTCTGTGCACCACTCTAGCCTTATATTTTTGAATAACACCATCAACGTTCTTCTTAATAATAAATACTCACATGCGCACGATAATTTTTTTCAGAAAGAAGATTAATCATCTTCCAAGTATGATTCTTCTTCAGAGTCCAGGAACACTACGTGCTTCCTACTAATACTTAGGTAAAGACATAGATGATATGGAGACAATAAAGGTTTTATGTGAATCTAGCAAAAACTTATAAGAGGTACATTTGGAGATGGGATGTTAGGTGTATGATTATCCAAACTTTGAGAACCGAAATCTAAAGATGATGCAGGCAACCAATCAGGATAAGTGGCTTCACACATGAAAAAAATCCCATCATAGGTGTTAGAAAAGTCCATGTAAATGGCCCATTATTAGGCCCTTGTTCTATGTTATTTCCTTCTTCTTCTATTAGTCTCACACCATTGTATAAGATTTCTACTCTCCTTTTCTCTCCTATATATCTGTATTCTCTCCTTGTATTTTGATACACAAGCAATACATACAAGTTTTGAGCTCACTCAACATGGTATCAGAGGACACGGTTCGGTCCTTGCGATTTTGATTCCTCTAACCGTCCGGCCCGTCTTCCTCTTCTGTCCGCATTTCCTCTGCGGCCTGCTCTTCTACTTGCACCGGGTAGCGGACTCATCTTCCCGCCCTTTCTCTTCGCGGCTTCTCCATTTCTAAGCGTTGTCTGCTCTCCTTTCTCTCCCACCCTCCCGCCCGTGGATCCACCCCTCAGTACCTTTTATAACCTCTCCTCTCCACCCGTGGGCCCCACTTCCCGCTGTCAGCTCTGTCTTCCTCTTACCGTGCGGGCTCCTTCTCGCCCGGTCTTTCCTCTTCTTGCCGCTCGAGTAGTCCTACTCGCGGCCTCTTCTCTCAGTGTGCCGTGTCGCGCGGTCTTTTTTTCTCGCTCGTCCATCTTCTCCTTGCCGCTCGAGTAATCCTACTCGCGGCCTCCTCTTGCGGCTTATCTTGTCGCTTGCGGTTTCTCTCTCTTGCCGCTCGAGTTCCTACTCGCGGTCTCTTTTCTTGCCGCTCGAGTTCCCTACTCGCGACCTCTTCCCTTTGCTTCCTCTTGCTACTTCTCTCTTCTAGTCGCGCAGTCTCTATATCTAACCGCTGAGACTTCTCCTCTCTTTAGAGCCGTCTACTTTTCTCGCTCTTGTTTGGCCGCTGGTGTTCTCACCGTGACCGTGCGGATTGTCCTTGCTCTCTCTCCGCGCCTGGTTGTGGCCTCCTGTCGCTCTCTCCCCTGGGCTTGCCATCGTGACTCCCCGCTGCGGCCTCTTATCTAACCACGTGGGCTTGTCGTGCGTCTCTTCTCCGGCGACCTCCTCCTCTTCCCGCAGCAGGCGTTGTGTCTAACCGCGCGCTCTACTATTCGCTGCGGCCTCCCCAGGCTCCATGGGCTCCTCCATCGACTCTACCGAACAGGCGGGTAATCCTCCTGCTGACTGCCCGGCTTCTCTTCCAGACCTCCGAGATGAGCTGCGGATCACAACTATCTCATTATCTGGGAAGAAGAATTTTGTTCCATGTGTCCACTCGGTTCGGCGTGTTCTTCAAGCCAAGGGCCTTGTGCTTCACCTTACTAACGAACCTCCTTCCCCTACTACTGATGACTGGCTACGAAATGACAGTCGCGTCCAAACATGGCTCCTTTCGCTGGAGGGTGAGCCATACCAAATGGTCATGTACCATGAGATCGCAAAAGCTATGTGGGAGGAGCTTCACTCCTTATCTCTGGAAAGGATAGTCTTCAGCACCTCTATGGTATTATAACCGACCTTCAGACTCTTGATGTTGGCGGGGCTGCTGACATGACCTCGTTTGTTGCTCGTGCCAAGACTCTTGCAGAGGCCTGGATCCAGCATCAGCCTTCTACCACCGACCTTGCTGCTCAGCGCGCGCAAAAGGAGGCTGTCTGCATTGCCATGATGATGGCTCGTGTCCCGCCTCACCTTCAGAGCATCCGCGCTCAGGTGTTGGCCTCGGCCTCTACTCCCTCCCTCTCTGATGTCTGCTTTATGCTCCTTCGAGTATCACCACCCCTGGATTCTCCGACACCCTCTTATATGGCCCTTCTTCAGCAGACCCTTCCACCTTTGCTTCCCCCACCGACCTCTGCTCGCGGTGGACGTTCCGGCTCTTGCGGCAGGGGGTGTGGGGGTCGGGGCAGCCCCAAGTGTTCCTATTGCGGCCGAGATGGCCACACTGATGCCGTCTGCTACAAGAAACATGGCTATCCTCCTCGCCCAACTGCGGCTGCTACCACTGATGGTTGCTCCTTCACTGGTACAGACCTTGAGGTCGTTCGCCTGATCACCTCCAGCTACAGCAACTCCAGGGGCTTCTTAGCCCTTCCTCTGCTTCTGTTGCCTCCATATCTACTGCAGGTATGACTTGTCTTTCCTCCAGACCACGTTGGATCTTGGACTCAGGTGCTACTCATCACATCACCTCGATGCGGCCACTCAAGTACTCGGATGTTCCTCATCCGCAATCTATCACTGTCGTTAATGGGGCGACTGTTCCGGTCTCCGGTTGCGCCGACATCTCTCTTGCCCCCTCCCTCTCTCTTCGCTCGGCTCTTTATGTTCTAAGCTCTCCATTTAATTTACTTTCTGTTGGTCGCCTCACTCATGATATGGATTGTTCTGTCACATTTACTCCATCTACTTTTTTGATAAAGGATCGGCGGACGCGGACTACCATTGGTAGGGGTCGACTGCAGAACGGGCTCTACCTTCTTGATGCCTCTCCTCCTATCCTCTCCTCCGTCTCCGCTGTTGATTAGCATCGCCGTCTTGAGCATGCCCCTCTACCCGTTCTCCAAAAGGCGTTGTCTGATGTATCTTTTCCTGCTTTCAAATGTGATTCTTGTATTTACGCAAACAGCCGCGCACTTCGTTTCCTACTCACTGTACTAGGAGCTCTGCTCCGTTTGATTTACTGCACTCTGATGTTTGGGGTCCTTTCAAAGTTACAAGTATCTCTGGCTATCGCTATTTTATAACTTTCATTGATGATTATTCTCGCACAACATGGCTTTACCTACTTCTTGATTGCTTCGAGCTCCGTCGCATATTTCGCGATTTTATACAAGAAACTCGAACGCAATTCTCCACAACAATCAAAACAGTGCGCACCGATAACGCTCGTGAATACACCGACCAATAATTTGCCAATATATGTGCAAAATTTGATATTATTCATCAAACCTCCTGTGCCTACACCCCCCAACAAAATGGTGTTGCCGAACGAAAGAACCGCCACCTCCTCGACGTTGCCCGCTCCCTCATGCTACAAATGCATGTTCCAAAAATTTATTGGAACTTTGTGGTCTCCACTGCGTGTTTCCTCATCAACCGTCTCCCCTCCTAGGTTCTCAACTCTGTCACTCCATTCAGCCTCTTATTCCCCTCTACTTCGGCCTTCCCTATCACACCAAGGGTCTTTGGCTGCACTTGCTTCGTTCACCTCCTGGGTCCCTCCTCGGATAAGTTGGATCCCCGTGCAGCTAAAACTATTTTCGTCGGCTATTCTCGCACTCAGAAGGGCTACTTATGTTACTCTCCGATAACCCGTAAGGTCATCGTCTCTGCAGATGTTACTTTTTGGAAAGATCAACCTTTCTTTTCCCCCCCTCTCGCTCCTTCCTCCCCGACGACATCTCCACCAATGCTTATACCTCGACCCGGCATCCCTACTACTGTGTTTGTTTCCCTACGTCCTTCTAACCCTGCTCATGCTCCTGCTCCTGCTTCTGCTCCTGCACCCTCCAAGCCACCAGTTATCCAGGTTTACACTCGCCGCCTTCCTCCACGTTCCGCTACCCCTCTGCAGTCGGCCTCATCCTCGGCTACCCCGCGCCCTGCTGATCAGGTATCTCCCTCCACCGCTCATCCTCTGGCAAATTATGTCCCCCTGCATCGCCTCTCTCCCCAACTGCACACCTTTGTCACTTCTATTTCCTCCATTTCGGTTCCTAACACTGTGCAGGAGGCGCTACAACATCCTGGCTGGAAGGCTGCCATGGAGGAGGAAATGGTTGCTCTCTGGACCAACCAAACCTGGACTCTCACACCACTTCCCCCGGGTCAGAAACCGGTTGGGTGTAAGTGGGTCTTCGTTGTCAAACATGTCGCTGATGGGACGATTGACCGTTTGAAAGCTCGTTTGGTCGCCCGGGGCTTCACCCAACAACAAGGGATGGACTATGAGGAAACTTTCTCTCCAGTGACCAAACTCAACACCGTTCGGGTTCTTATCTCGGTGGCTGTCCATCGTCGGTGGCCCTTACTGCAACTGGATATTAAGAATGTCTTTTTGAATGGCGACTTGCAGGAAACTGTCTATATGCAGCAACCTCCCGGGTTTGAGACCACAGGGGAGTCTCAGGTTTGTCGCCTTAAGAAAGCTTTGTATGGCCTCAAACAATCACCATGGGCATGGTTCGACATGTTCAGTAAGGCTCTTCGGGAGGTTGGTTTTTCTCGCAGCACGACAGACTTCTCGATGTTCACTCGTCACCGAACGACAGGGACGGTTCTTCCGTTAGTGTATGTTGACGACATCATCATTACGGGAGATGACGCAAGGGGAATACAGGAGATCAAACAACATCTCGGTACAGTTTTTCAAACAAAGGATCTGGGACCCCTCCAGTATTTTTTGGGCCTTGAGGTTGCTAGACGGCCAGATGGTCTCGTCCTTTCTCAACGGAAGTATTGTCTCGACTTTATTCATGATGCGGGTTACTCTGGTTGTAAGCCGATCAATACCTCAATGGATGTGAAACACAAGTTATGTGCTCAGGCTTCCGACTCAGATCTATTACTCGAGAATCCAGAATACTATCGTCGTCTAGTTGGAAAATTGATCTACCTCACGGTAACTAGACCGAATATCTCTTTCGCAGTTGGTATTATCAGCCGGTATATGCATTCCCCGCAAAGATCTCATCTTCACGCCGTTGAACGCATTCTCAGATACCTCAAAACGGCCCCTGGTCAAGGATTGGTCTACAAGACCTCATCTTCAGCTCCTACTTTGATAGCTTACTCAGATGCTGATTACGCTGGTTCTCTTGATGATCGACGGTCAACCAGTGGGTTTTGCACATATTTTGGAGGACATTTGATTACGTGGCGGAGCAAGAAACAAGTTGTTGTGGCTCGATCATCTGCTGAGGCTGAATACCAGGCAATGGCGTCTGTAGTTTTTAAACTAACGTAGCTGGAAAGTCTTCTTACCGATCTAGGTATAAGACTTCCTTCCCCAGCCCTTCTCCTTTGTGATAGCCAAGCGGCTATACATATTGCCAAGAACCCGGTATTCCATGAAAAAACTAAACATATTGAAGTTGATTGTCACTTCATCAGAGAAAAGGTTCAAATGAAGAAGATCGACCTGAAGCATGTTCCCGGTACAGAACAAGTTGCGGATGTGCTCACTAAGGCTCTTCCCAGTACACTCTTTTATCAGTGCTTGTCCAAGCTTGGCGCATACGATTTGTACGCTCCAGCTTGTAGGGGAGTGTGAGAAAAGCCCATGTAAATGGCCCATTATTGGGCCCTTATTCTATGTTATTTCCTTCTTCTCTTATTAGTCTCACACCATTGTATAGGATTTCTTCTCTCTTTTTCTCTCCTATATATTTGTATTCTCTCCTTGTATTTTGATACACAAGCAATAGATACAAGTTTTGAGCTCACTCAACAATAGGGAAGGAAGGCAGGTGAAATATGATGAGGAATCCCATCATATAATGTCTTCCCCTGAATTGGACCATAAAAGTTATACTCATTTTCAAGGAATATGGCATTCATAGACGCATAAGTCCTGCAAGTGGAAGGGCTTTTTAGTGAAAGAATAACCAATAAACACATATTTGTGATTTTGGGGGTCAAATTTGTCACCATAAATTTTATGGACATGGACAAAATAGAAATGTCCGTTGGTTTTTTTTCTAGAAGTTATGCTTGAGATTGTTTTAGAAGTAGAATAACCAATAATCAAATACGCAATAGAAAGAAAAGTATCTCGGGAAACTTGGGTTGTTTTAGGGTTATGGTCACCTCAAGGAGATTTTGTTGTCACTTTCTTTTACCTCATTTTAGTAAGTGTTGCAACACAAAAAGTTCTATGAAGGATGTCATTATCAAGAAGATGTTATTTAACAAGTCGCTAAAGTATTCGAGACCATTATCACCACGAAGAGACTTAATCATTATACCATATTGGATACTACACATTTTATGAAAATATTTAAAACATGTAAGCACCGCATTTTTATTTGGCATCAAGTATAACCATTGTTACATCTATCACCAATAAGAGTAGGAGAAGGTGGCAAGATATTGGTATGAATAAGAGAAAATGGTATAACACTCAATAGAGCAGTATTAGAAGAAAATAAAAGGTAAAATGATGTTTGCAAAATTCGCACTCATCGCATTTAAGGCTTTGAAAAAATTGCGAACAAAAGAAAGGAAACACTCGCCTCGTAACATTGGGAGGCATGTGTTAATTGTCTATGGAATGTACAAAACGACAAAGATGGTGAGATAGCCTACCAAAATCTACAAAAGATATCCAACAAATAGAATCTATCATGCAATCTATACGATCCAATAGTCTGTCTCAAAAGCATATCCTGAAACAGAGTATAAGGGAAAAGGCAATTGAAAAATTCATATGTTCAGTTAGAAGCCTTACTGATAATAAATTACCAAGAAAACTAGAGATATAAAAATGGATGCTAATGTTTGCTAGAAATAAAGGAGAGGGGACCATCAATACTCGATTTATCCCTACCAAATAAAAGTGTACGAGAGGATAAACCAGTCATGTGATCAGTGACACCAGAATCAAAGGTCCACTAGTTAGAGCTACAAGAAGAGGAAGCACAGTAATTCTCAAAAGTCTCTGGCCTCCCCCCTCATCCACCACCATGTGAAATTGAACCAACTCAGTTTGTTTGATGTCTATGCACCGTATAATAGATCTCTCTTGTGCTAGGAAGCACCAGTGCGGGTGCGATTTATCCCTACCGCCATTTCAGGTACGATACATACCCGAAACGGCGGTACGACAACATTTAAAAAACCAAGGATACGGGTCCGTCATGATACGTTATAACAAATGTATATATTTCACAAGTGCAATAAATAGTTCTCGAAACATCAAACATAAATCATAACTTGAAGTACAAGTCCACAAATCAATGCAACATAACATGAAGTTTTCAAACATTAAGCATTCGTAAATATTACAAAACTTAATATCTTATATATTTAACCAAAATAGATAAAATTAAAGTGAAGTCTACTCATCAGTTTTTTTTCTTCTTCATTGTTGGAGATCAACATCTTCAATCTCCGATTAGTTTAGAGACAAGTTAGCCGTTTTGTTAATAACTTGCATCGTATCAATACGTTCAATACACGCACCTGTAACAAAAATGTACCAGTACCAGAAGCATACTCGGTATAGATACACAACTTAATTGGACGTACCAATGCTTCCTAGCATAGAGCCAACTTCTGTTTACTCTAGAAAAATAGACTCTTATCACAATATGCAGAATAATGTGTTAAGTCCAGGTGTATCCACATAGGTGTATCTGTCGAGTATCGGGTGCGTACCGGTATCGGATACGTATCTAGTATGGGTACGCTGCCTTCGGGGAAGTATCCGTGCTTCATAGCTCTTGTGTGTCTTGGCTTGTTGCAATTATCAGAAGAAAGACATTGTGGTCATGTGTACAAGGTTTATCTACCCTCTCCTCCGTTTTCTGCAAAAGAATTAATTCTAATTCCCCTTCAATTTATCATATGTTTTTCATGTCCTTAGCTTTAGTAAAAATTTATTATCTGTGATACATTTTACCAAAATATTTGTTAGTATTTGGTTGTATTTAAAGTCTTAATTGTTTCTTTTCTCTTCTAGCCTGCCACTTGTATATAAGGGAGTGTGTACTCGTGTTAATGTATTCTAAAAAATTAATATCAATCAACATGGTATTTGTTATGACTAGAGAGGAAGCATGAGACATGATTGCATTAAACAAGAACACAGATACAATTCGGAGCGAACTCCGGCCAAGTTCAAGGAGGCTGGGTCCTCCAAAGATCCCTCTCTCAAGAATGAGAGCCCAAAATCCTAAATAACAAAAGATAATCAAAACACTGTCATGTTTAGGGAGGGGGCTCAAATAACAATAACACAAATACTACTAATTAATATTAATTAATACAAATTAATTACACAGATTTATTAAAGAGGATTCCACATGCGCGCTTCGATAGTTTTGATGATAAGTGGCTCGTCCGGCGAGTGCGTGCGGGTAACAATATGTCGGTCTTGAAAATCGGCCTTGCACTCAAGGACGAGTTGTAATTCTTTGTCGGAGTCTTTAAGAACGGAAATGACGCACAACTTGTCGCCATGCGGTAGCAAGAGTTTGAATAAAGGTGGCAAAATGAGAAAATATTGAAAGTGAAAAGGTGGGGGTGGCTAACAATGATAGATATGATAGAAAAGGGGTCGGCTGAGTGGTTGAAGGAAAGAAATGAGAGAGAAGGGTTTTGTCTTGTAGTGGGGGAGAGAAAAATGTCTGGCAGGGGAGTGATGGGAAGGCGTCATTGTGGGTTTCAAGAAAAAAAAAGTAATATGGCATGCGTCTCCCGGAGGCACAGTGCAGCCGAGCGGAAGGGACAATAAATGCACGCGGCGGGGAAGGAGACAAGGGGTTGCAAGGCCACTGCAAGGAGGTTGACTGTTGGACGAGGATGGAGCGGACTGTCAGAGCGGGGAATCGATCGGCGCCAGCGGAAATTGACGGACGAGCGACACTGGAGCAGGCGCGGCAGTCGAAGGTCGCGACTCGTTTGGGCCGGCGCAGGCGTGATCTTGTGGACACGATCTAGGTCGGCGCAGGCTAGATCTTGCGGCGCGGGATGGATCTTGCGGACTGGCGGCAGACAGAAGACGGATGCAAAACAGTTGCGGGACGGCGGAGAGCAACGGTGCAGAGCGTCTGGTGTTGCTATCGGAAACGGTTGCTGGCCGAAACAGCTGTTGTGGGTGGTCGATCGGCACGTCGCTGGAGCAGTCCTTGCAAGAAGGCGAACAGGGAGGTAAGGACAGCAGATTGGGCATCAAGGTGCTGGTGGATGGCAGCGACAGTGGCCAGCGTGGCTTGAACCCTGACGGCATGGAACGAAAGGGCGGGGGTGGCAGGTTGTACCATTGTTACGACTAGAAAGGAAGCACGAGACATGATTGCATTAAACAAGAACACAGATACAATCCGGGGCGAACTCCGGCCAAAATCAAGGAGGTTGGGTCCTCCAAAGATCCCTCTCTCAAGAATGAGAGCCAGAAACGCTAAATAACAAAAGATAATCAAAACACTCTCATATCACCTCCTTATATAAGGAGGGGGCTCACATAACGAAAACACAAATAATACTAATTAATATTAATATTAATTAATTAATACCAATTAAATACACAAATTAATTAAAGAGGTTTCCATATGCGCGCTTCGATAGTTTTGATGATATGTGGCTCGTCCGGCGAGTGCGTGCAGGTAACAGTATTAGAGCCATAAATTGTTTGCATGTTTCTCTTGTTCCTGCTACTTCCGCAAACGATGCCTACTCTTGAGATTGCCTCACTCGCTCCAACCGGCATTCGGCCCGGCCTCTCCGGTGATGAACTCCCACACCTTCCTCACACGTTTTGTGTGAATCCTTTTCCTCCTGAATCCCTTTTCGTGAGCTTCACTTAGGCCTCGTGTCGTTATGCACTCCAGGTATCAAAACCTTCGGAGAGGGGGGGTAACTACCTTTTCGGCACCCGATCGATGGTTATTCCTAAACTTTCATAACATCTATTGTGATTCTGATTGGATTGTTGGTTGGGTCATGTGCTTAGTTTGATATAGGTTTTTCCTATTTCTGTGAGTAAACCCTTGTATTTGGTTGTGACCTTTTCCAGTGATTCTTGATTTCTATTCTCGAATCATAATGCCAGGGAGTGTTGACTCTCTCGTTATCTCATCTAGAGTAGGTACCTCTTCCTCTCTTGTTACCTTCATAGGATTTATCAGAACTAGTCATGAACATAACACCCCACAAATTATTACTATGTGATTGGATGGCTCCAACTATTCACCGTAGGCCCTCTCTATCACCCTTGCCTTGAAAAATCGTAAGCAATGTCATGAGGGAACCTACTCTGACTCCACTGGATTGGTAGAAATTGGAATCTAAAAACTATATGGTCATGGCGTGGCTCACAAACTCTTTGCAGTAATCCATTGCTCCAGGCTATATGTTCCTGGATAGGGCTGTAAATATCTGGAAGAGAATTGATGCAACATTCTCCTTTCGTGGAATAGTCGCTCAAACATTTCAACTCCAACATAAGATATTTCTCCTGCGACAGGGTGAACGCCCTCTTGCGTACTAATTAGAGTTTACTCAATATACCAAGAATATGATCACCTTGATTCGCTCACCCTTGTGTCCCTCGAGGATGAAGTTTTGATTAGACATCAAAAAGAACCCAACCGAATATTTGAATTCCTCCATGGGCTACATTGTAATTTTAATCAAATCAGTGTTCAGATACTGTTGCGCTAACCTACTCTCCCATAAGTTTATATATTTGTGCAACAGGAGTTTGATTGGTGACAAAACTTGGCTACCTGACTCTGTTTCAGAAGGATTTGTCATTGCTACTCAGCATAATTCAAGAAGTTACTCTATCTGCGACACCGGACCAAAATATATTGACATGGACAACTTTGTTTGTGTTTATTGCGGAAAGACTTGCAACAACCAGGACACATGCTTCAAGTTTCATGGCTTTCCGCCTTAGAGGGGGGATCCATTCCACGAAGTGGCCGTGTGTATGGTCACTCTCAGGGTTGACTGCCACCGTTTCAGTTTGCTCAATTTTTAATGCCACAGAGGATACTATGCTCGGTATTGTTTGCCCTAATCCAGTTGAATTTTTGGTTTCCCTTTCGGCAGAAGAGATACTGGCCTTTAGTCGCCTGATACATGGTCATTCTCCCAAGCCGCTTACCACATTTTAGTCTTCCTATGCCACACAAGAATACTATATGCTTATTTTGCATCCACCTGCTCTTCTACTCAATGGATCATTGGATTTGGAGCCACTGACTATGCTGTCAAAGGCGCAATGCGCACCGAGGCGCAAAGGGGCTCTGGAGCCTAGGCGCAAGGCCCAGGCGCGCGCCTGAGGCACGTGAGGCGCAAAAATGGGGGGGAAAAGGAAATTGAGCGAATTGGGCGCCTAATTCGCTGAAATTGAGCGGATTGGGCGCCCAATTCATTGAAATTGAGTGAATTGGGCGCCCAATTCCCTGAAATTGAGCGAATTGGGCGCCCAATTCGCTGATGTGTTCTTCATATTTTTGTTTTTTATATCAAATTAATAACTTATAAAGTACAAAAAGCTAAAGAAGAGTTATTGTTCGGCTGTAGAATATAATTCATTCAGCAGAATTGAAATTGATCAGAAATGTTGTTTGACTATATGAATTAATTCATTCTCCAGAATTGAAGTTTTACAAATTTTGTAATTCTTGAAATTGGAACCAAATAATACAAAAATGTAGTTCATTAAATATAACCAGGTTCTAATACATAAAGATAGTCTATAAAAAACACACAAATATCAGAATAGTCGTCATATAACTGCATGTTGTTTGGTCATTCTTTGCATGTGAACTGAATTTGGTTCATCAATTCAAGCAACCTTTCCACTTGTCCCGTAAAGCTCCTTAGCATGTTCACAACTCTAGGCCGAACATAAATATAGTCATTTATGGTCATTGCCCACTTTAGTGTGCGGCTAATATTGGGCATTTTTCCAATATCCTCCAGCATTAGATCAATATAATGCGCTGCACATGGCGTCCAATATAAATATGTACGTTTTGATTCCAATAATTTACATGTTAGAGTGTTAGTTTGTTGGGTATGAAAGTATCATACAATTGTGTACACAAAAAATAAAAATTGAAGATGATTAAAATTAGTAATGAATAATTACTAATTTACCTGCTAGCACATTATTGCTTGCACTATCTGTAACAACTTGCACCACATTCAACTCTCCAACCCTTTCAACCACTCTATCTAGCAATTCAAATAATTTTCCTCCCGTCTTCGAGTAGTTAGAATCATCGACAGATTCTAGGAAAAATGTACCTTTTGGTGAATTCACTAAAAAAGTAATTAAAGTTCTCTGTTTCCAATCTGTCCATCCATCAGTCATAATAGAACATCCAAAAACCCGACACTCATCCTCGTATGTCTTCATCATGTCTTTCACTTCAGTGACTTCATTATTTAGCAAAGGGACACGAATCTCATGGTAACTCGGTGGCTTCAATCCAGCTCCAAACTGTCCAATGGATTCCACCATCATCGCAAAACTAGGATGTTTTACAGTATCGAATGGGATAGCTGCATCGTACATCCATTGAGCTATATGTTTACAAGCTCGCCCTCTCAACTCCTTCTTGCAAGCTTCATTAATAGAAGTTTGTTTCATCTTTTGTTCAGCTCCTTTTTTTGCCCCTACATTGCCAACCTTTGGAGCAAAAAACACATCTATTGGTCCTTTTGTTCGAGACCTCTTGGAGAAACCTTCTCTTTTATGAATCTTGTCCACATTGGCTTTCATTTCTTCATCACTGTAAAACGTGTCGATATCTGCAAAGTAAGGAAATGCTTGATTCTCTGTGTTACTTGCACTTGCTTTTCTCTCCATGTATTCTTGAATTTCGTTGCGCACATGTGGGGGGCTTTTGAGACAAGTTTTTGCATTTCTAAATCCTTAAACAATATGTTGTTTAGCACGATAAATTTCACTCTTCGTGACTTTATCACAAAAAATGCAAGTCAAATCATTTTTATTAGCGGAAGAAATCGGACGCACGTACTTCTAGCATAGATCAATCCTTGATTGGATGTTGGATGAACCAGAACCACTCGCATCCATTTTCGAAACTAAATGACATAAAAATTAAGGTTGATGAGCATCCAAAACTCTATAGAAAATAATATCTTCATTACCAGTTCATTGTATTTCCAGTTCACTGTAAAACAGTGAACTGGGCTTCCAGTTCATTGATTTACAGTGAACTGGGCTTCCAGTTCACTGATTTACAGTGAACTGGGGTCCAGTTCACTGATTTACAGTGAACTGGAAGCCCATCTCACTGTAAAAAAGTGAACTAGAAGCCCTTTACAGTGAACTGAACTTCATCCAATTCACTGATTTACAGTGAACTGGAAGCCCAGTTAAACAGTGAACTGGAAGCCCAGTTAAACAGTGAACTGAGCTTCATTCAGTTCACTATTTTACAACAACTCATACAATCATCACAAATAACCCTACAGGAGAGCAAAATATGTGATAAATGGAAGCCCGGTTCACTGTTTGACAGTGAACTGGGCTCCAGTTCACTGAACTGGAAGCCCAGTTCACTGTAAACAGTGAACTGGGCTTCATCCAGTTCACCGTTTTACAATAACTCATACAATCATCACAAATAACCCTACAGGAGAGCAAAATATGTGAGAAATGGAAGCAAGTAAAGCTTAGAACAACTCAACAATCATACAGGAGAGCAGGAATTAAAAGAAGAATCCTAGCAGGAGCTAAAAGAAGAAAGAAGAGAAGAAATGGAGAATGATTCTTACAATTAAAAGAGGAGATGAGAGGATGCAGGAGTTTCCGTGTCTCCGGAAAGAAGAACGGCGTCGGAAGCCGGCTAATCCTTCTTCTGCATCTCCGACTCTCCCACGAGTATAGAAATCAGTGACTCCGACGAGAAGAGCGGTGGCGACTCCGGCAAGAAGAAAGGAAGAGAGTAAAGGAGCTGGGGACGGGAATCAGCAGTCGGCGGTCAGCGGGAAGGCAGGCTCGATTCTTAGCCCTAAAAGGCTGCGGGAAAATGAATCGGGATAATAAGGCCGCGCCTGATTGCCTGAACCGCTTTTTAGGTTAAAACTGGTTCATGCAATAAGGCGCGCCTGAACTGCGCCCGATAGGCACGCGCCTGAGGCACATCGCCCGCCTTGGGCTTTCCAGGGCGCACCAGCTTGCGCCCCATGCGCCTGGCGCCTCAGGCGCGCCTAGGAGCACGTCTTGACAATAGAGACCACTGACCCCGTGACTGACTTTGCCCCAGGTTTTGTGTCTTACCTACCTCTGTCTGGTAGAGACAAAGTGAGCATTGTTGATGGATCATTTTCCTTTATTGTAGGAAAAGGATCTATCAAAATTTCTTCACTCATTCTATCATTTGTTCTTTATGTCCCTATTTTTACCTGTAATCTTCTCTCCATTAGTCACTTAACCAATTCTATAGATTATTTTGCAACTCTGTGTTTTAGAATCTGGAGAAGGGAAGGTGATTGGATTTCCTAGATTGAGTGATGTCCTCTACGTGTTTGACTCTTCCAGTTCAGTTTCATCTTTGCAAGTTTTACATGTGGCTATCACTTCAGGGGAAGTCCTCACTTACGATGGAAGTTAGTTCCCTTTTTTTACCTTTACTTATTCCACCATCGTATCAACATCTGATCCATGCTCCTACATCTCCTATTGAACACACCCTTTGTAGGTTTACATTTGTCGAAACAAGAGTATAAACACACAGGTTCCTCCCATAATATCAGAGCTAGCACCAGATCCATCTTCAGAGCATAATGCTCTAAGGAAATCATACTTCTTACCAACATCCTCTATCTCATTTTGTGTCTTATGACTTATTAACTGATTCACATAAAGATTTTGTTCTCCTTTGATTCTATATCCATCCCTTCATCCTGGCAAGATGTGTTTGGTCATTATAAGTGGCAAAAAGTAATGCTTAGGGGAAAATGTCCTCTTGACAAAAATTACACATGAGATCTAGTGCATCTTCATCAAGGGAAGGCTATTCTTGTAAGTGAGTTTTCTCTACCAAGCTAAACTCTAGAGGAATCGTGGAGAGATACATGGAAAGACTAGTGGCTAGGGGCTACACTTAAACATCTTGGGTTGATTATCATCAGGGAACCTTTGCTCTTGGGGTGAAGATGAATTCTATAAGGATCCTACTCTCATGTGTTGTCTAGAAAGGATGGAACTCAATCAATTAGATATGAAGAATGTGTTTATCTATAAGGACTTAGAGGAGGTATATGTCTCTCTACCTCCTAGTCCATGTTCATTAAGCGCGGGGAAGGAAAATTGACAGCTCTCATCTTCTGTGTGGTTGATATTGTTATAACAGGCAGTCATATAAGTGAGATTCAAACTCAGAAGGAAAGATTAGCAAGGAAATTTAAGGTGAAAGACTTAGGGAACCTTAAGTATTTCTTAAGCATTGAAGTTGCCAGATCTAGGCATGGGATTTTCATCTCATAAGGGAAGCACACTCTCGATTTTCTTGAGATATTGGGGATGAGTGGGTGTAGACCGGCGATATCCCGATTGAAGCCAACCACAGATTTTGGATAGATGACGGATCATTCGTTAAGGACATCATCAAATTTCAAAGGTTGGTGAGGAGGCTTATGAATTTGTCTCATATGATCCATGATATTTTGTATGTGGTAAGAGTTATAAGTCAAGACATGCACTCACCAAAAACTCTTCAATTGGATGATGCTCATAAAATCTTAAAATATTTCAAAATTTTCCTAAATATCAAGTTCTCACCAAATGATAAACTAAAAATCAAAGTTTACGCGAGTCCACTCAGCTAATGACCGAAGATCCACTTTTGGATATAGTTTCCTAGTCTGTGAGAATCTGGTCACCTAAAGAAGCAAAAAATAATATGTGGTTGACAGATCAAGTGTTGAATCAGAATTTAAGGCACGGCTCGCGGAATTTGTGAAGGCTTATCGCTTCGCTCCATGAAGAGTGATCTTCGTCTTGCAAAAAAAGAGTCTATCAAACTATATTGTGACAACAAGATAACCATCAGCAATGCACATAGTGTTGTCCTCCAGTTGGCAAAGCAATCCTATATATAAGGAAGTGTGTGCTCAAGTTAATGTATTATAGAAAATTAATCTCATTGAACTATTAATTGATCAACTACCTTTTCCTTATTTTTCCCTTAGTTTAAAAAACTGCTCAAACTAGAGAATCTTGTCCTCCAGTTGGCAAAGCAGAAGAATGATGGGCATCAATTATGAGTATGGATGGATCCTTAGCAATTGAAATGGATCTTGATTCCCTTCAGTCAGATTCTCAATACACAATCCCAAGAGTTTCATTCAGTCCATGAGAACTGATAAAATACATCACTTTCTTCTGTTTTGGAAAGGGATCCGGATCTACATTCAAGGAAAAAGAGGATACAAAAAACTATAAAACAACTCAAACAATCCAAAGTAGTATGGAGAAGCAGTCTTCTTCCTTTGACTTAATCTAAACTTTTGCCCCATGATTGGCAGCACTACGAAAATACCAATAACTCTAATATGTACTCTTGACTAGAGTCCACATCTCATATACAATATCAATTAACACATATGTATTGTAAACGAATCGCTTCATCGAATTAGCAAGTCCTGATACAACAATGACTTCAATGACTGCATTTATCAAATGAAGGATCAGTCATCAAAATTGTAGGTTCAGTATTGTCGATATATTCATTTAAACAGCTACTCTTAAGAGCAGAAATAAGGGATTGATACCACGTAAAATAATTCAAATCATCAAGGGGTATCGATGTAATAATCGTGGGGTGATTAGGTTGTCTACTAGACAAAGACAATGTGGATTGTCCGGTAACAACTTACATAGCTATAGCAGAAACATCTGACAAATCGATCCAAGTCAAAGGTACTGGTCATGAAAAAGCAAAAGGAGGCAAATTGGTTGCCATGCAGCATTAATGCATAAACTTTTGAGTTTTTCAGAGTTCGTGATAAGGTAGAAAAGCAACTTTTGTGTAGAGACAGTACAACAAAGAACAGCAAATATCTGCAATTGAGCAAACGCCAGATCAACAAGCCAAAGAGTGGAGAATGCATCAATTCTTTGTAGTAGATTCAAGTATCAAGATGGAAGTTGTCGAGGCAAAGAAAGAAGTCGAGGCAGAAGGCATCAAGGAAGAGAAGATGCCGAGGCATAAGAAGGCATCAAAGTAAAATGCATTGATGCATAAATGCGTCGAGGTAAAGTTAGGCATCAAGGCAGAGATAGGCATCCAGGTGGAAAGGGAAATAAGAAGGCATCGAGTAGGGACTAGCATCGAATGGGTCGACTATGGGAGTGGCGTCAACGAAACCATATGGAAAGGTAATCAAATACAATATATGAAATAACGTTACAAAGGCAAAGAAGATATTACAAAAGGCAAAGACGAGATTACAAAATTATAGAAGTACCCCAAACATTACCATACTTATAAATATACCTAGTAATACTCATAATAGAACATCTAGAGGACCAAGTCAAAGGAGATACAAACAATTTTGAAAACAGTAGAAAGAGAAGCATGAAATAGGCATTGTTCTAATCTCGTGCACAAAACATAGCTAGGAGGATATCAAACAGAGGTTTCACGGAAACAAAGATAAGGAACTGTAGCATTGGAAACTAAACTAAGGAGAGAAATTGGTTGTCCGAACAAGCAACAAAAATCTAACAATGGAAATATGTAGCAACAGACAGTAGTGGAAATCCCAACCAAACAAGAACAAAGTAGATATAACGGGTAATAGAAATAATAGAAAATCATAGCCTTAAGAAAGGAATAATATATAAGCATGTAATGCATACTCAACTAATTAAATACAACCATAATACGAAATAAAAGAATGAAATTTCAAAGTCAAATTTTAAAATTGCACATTTTAAATTTCAATTGATCATCCTAACTTTATATTTACTTCTAACAATAGTAAACATTGAAATTCTAATCAATTATGGTCAATTGAGAAAATTTATCAATCAAATATTTTAATTGTTATATGACGAGCATATTTGGACAAATTGTTAATCAAAAAATATTCATGAATCACCAAGATAGAGGTTCTGAAATGAGCAAAGCTGCTTAATGTGTGCAGATGATTGACAAGGACAATCAAGAGAGGTTAGAGATAAAAGAGTGTATGTGTGTGTGAATGAGATGCAAGCAAAAAAAAAAGTGAAAAGAAAAGAATGGAAAGAAACCTAATTACTCAGATTAGGTTTCTACAAGGTTTTGGCGTCTTTTACTATACTAATTACCAAGCCTAGTCCAATTTACAGGAATCTAGAGGTGGAACTTTTGTAAATAAATGGAAAGCACGAAGATGCTTAATTAATGAAAACAAAATTTTAAATCAAAACTATGTATAAGTAGTTAAGTTAGGAAGGTTTTGAGTTGGTGTTTTGCACTATATCCAACTTGTTCTCTTCATCCTACCAAGTAACTCCTATATTGATTCATCATGTATCAATGGATCAAGGATAGTGCTAGGAATCAAACACAAGAATTATAATAAACCACATATATCCAAGTCAATCAGGTCAAGTTCTAAATGGTGCTATAAGCCAAGTCTAGCTCATACATTTTGTCAAGTCAAATAACTCCATATAATGATTTTCCTTGTATTTACAAATGGCATCAAAACTAGGACTCGAATTCTTCAACAAAGATGACTTCTCCAATCACCTTACCACTGAGTTTAAGTTTGATCAATCGCCTTGCTCAAAAGGTTGGTTGCACTTGTCACTGTATCAACTCGTTGCCCTTTGTAGTCGGCATTTTTTTAAACATCGCTACAAAGAGTTTCGAATGAAATGTCCAATATTACAAATTTTACTGTGATCAAAGTACCTTGTTATAGTGAGATTGAAGATTAAGGACTTAGCATTAATGTCACTCTCAATAGTCATTGCCTATGTTGCACCGACACCGACACGCGATACGACACGACGCGACACGCGATACGACACGACGCGACACGCGACTCGTGAATTCTCAAAAAATACCATATTCTGATGCGCTGGGACACGTATATTAAATATTTATTTTTTATAATAATGAAAATCCTAAAACATTTAACAAAAAAAATGAACAATTAACAAATATTCAAATAAACTAAGTCATGTTTAAATATTGCTCATCAAATATTTAAATGCAAAACTTAACAAAAGGTCAAAAAATGATAGAACATTAACACGTTATCATTATATATCATTAGTAAAAATAATAGATATTCAAGGAAACCTTTTCCTTCACTTTCAATCTTCCTTTTTCTAGAGAAAATATTCACCCCACTAGTAGATCCACCTTCACTACCTAAAGTGCTAGAAGGGGACAAATACACTTTTTTAAGAGCAAGACTCATTATCCTAGCATTCACCTCTTCTTCTACTTTTTCCACCTCAAATAAATCACTCATTGAGACTTTTTCACACTTTTCAACTCATTTTTCATTAATCATTAACAAATGTGCTCTCACTTTTGTATATGAATTTATAAAATATTTTTCACAAAAATTGCATTTCAAAGACAAATTGCCTCCCACCTCATCATGAGTAGCTAGCTTAGGGACACGCGTGTCCGATTGAGCGGGACGCGCGTGTCCGATTGAGCGGGACACGCGTGTCCGATTGAGCGGGACACGCGTGTCCGATTGAGCGGTACACGCGTGTCCGATTGACCGGGGCACGCGAGTCCCACATGAACCAGCATGTAGGACTTTTGACACGAGTGTCGGAGAGTGTCGGAGAGTGTCGGAGAGTGTCGGAGAGTGTCGGAGAGTCGGATGAGTGTCGGAGAGTCTGACACTGACACGCTGGGAATTTTGAAGTGTCAGTGCTTCATAGGTCATTGCATCTACCTTGTCTTTATTTAGGTTGGATGTTGTGTTGGTGATTCGAGTATTTTTCCATTCTGTAGCCATATGATATAATGATGGTTTAGTAGGTTCAAATTGTAGAATGGTACTTAGCAGAAATGAAGACCAACACAGTTAGATATTGCTACCTTCCAATAGATTTATGCATAGAGGTCATGATGGAAATTCGTCCCAAGCCAATAAGTTGCAAATAGAGTAGTTATTCATTAAAAACAAAATCCAAGGTTCATGATGGGTCCTGCATTTTAGTTGAAGCAGTCGAGCCAAATAAGTTATCGCCAATCTCGATAGGTTAGTATGAGCAATATTGATTTTAAAAAATCACCTTGCAATTTATTATTGCTACAATAATTAGGCTTAAGCCCACAATACTAACCCCCAATGTTACTTGTGCACATATTAATAGCCATTAATAAGTGTGTTGTATGACTGCAATAAAAACCTTCTTCAGTTTTCAATCACAATAAATCATTATGTAAAACCTCGTCAGCTTAACCAATCAATATCCATCTTGCAAGTAGCATCTCAATGTATACCCTATCTCTAATGCGCAAAGATCCAAATGACCGAATACAATCACACTTATGTAGCATTTATTTATGTGTAATCATTCATCATTTGCTACGGAACTGGCCTTCTCACAAATATACAGTCAAAATGCACAATAAACCAATTAGGAGAAATTAAAAGGCTTACAATATGTGGTGATTTTCAATAAGCATGATAGATTAATTATTTAACCACATAGGAAAGCATCTCATATATACAAAGAAAACTACAGAGGGGACTAAAAATATATATATATAATAGTCTGGTAAAGGCATATAAACATCAAACGAATGTGGCTAACAACATGGGGAAGCAATATGAAACTCACATCATGAGTAATCTCAAACTTACATCTTTCAGGGTAGAAAGAATATCTTTCAGTGCGGAAGTGGCAACAGCATCATGCGATATGAGTTTTTGAAGACAGGAAAGTCCGATAACACTCAGCTTCACTGACCTAGCATCACATGCCATTAGAAATATCCTCACTAAGTCCTCATTGAGGGCAATCTCACTGGAACCCGACAAAGAGCGGAGCTGCCAAACAATAGAAACCCAAATCACAAAAAGAAAACAGAAATAACTACAATCTCAGGTGTTTTGAACTATAATCTCCACAATCACTGCATGTTCAGCAAACTAAGTGCGAGTAACCAAACAAAGCTCATCGAAACCCTAATTTGCTGCGAGAATCGATTTACAACTAAAGTACGCACAAAACACAGCACCATTCTAAGAAGCGGGATGAAGATATATAAAATATACCTTTAATATAGCGTGCTCGGCGGCATCCTTCACTGCGGGATAGCGCCGACGGGCTTCAGCGGAAAGCGCGCGCAGATCCGACTCGAGTGCTGCCATGTACGCCATCTCCACCCTTCGATTAATTGACCGGCGCCGGATTCTTACTACGAATTCAGATTCGAGTAAACACAGTTTGATTCTTCATCTTCTCGGGAGGACGTGGGTGACGAAGCGCATTTCACAGCGTGGCTTATAGCAGCAGAAAGCAACCGAGAGTTGTCAGGAAGGAAGAACACGAAGCACCGATCGAAATTCCAATTAATCGTTAGTAAATTAAAAATTAAAGTGCGTTTATTTAAGGTGATTGTTATTAGCACTTCAGTTTTGGCTAGTCGTACCGTACTTTCTCTTAATTTTTCGCGTTTTTTTGGAAATACGTTTTGTACATGTATTACATGAAAATTATAGATCTACAACTTTCCAAAAAATGCATGTAGAAGGCGTACTTTGAAAATACGCTCAGATTTTATGTCTTTTAGAAATACGTTATGTACATGCATTTTTAGGAAAATTGTTCAACAAAAAAGTTATAGATCTCTAACTTGTCAAACACTTTTCCTAAAAATGCATGTACAAGACGTATTTCGAAAAGACACGAAAAATTATGAGAAAGTGTGATGCAACTAACCAAAACTACGGTGTTAATAACAATCACTCCCAACTTTTGGGGTCATTTGAAATAGATCTCTAAGGTTTAAAAAGTTTGAAATCGGATACTAAAATATCAAACTTTTTCAAAATATGTCTCATTTAACTTTTTCAGGAAGTGATTTAGCTTCGTACTTAAAATCATGATTTGCTTCAGCTCCTTGTTTCTGCTTTTGTGCTGCAAATGAAGATGATTTACAGGAAGTGCTTAGGTGCTGTTTGGGAGGACTTATTTGCTCCGGCGCTGATCTACCGCACCGTTGTTTTGCGATAAGCGGCGTCTGTTTGCGATAAGCTGGCAAACGGCGGTTACTAAAAAACGCTCCTTATAGGTAAGGAGCGATAAGCTGCTCCTTATACCATTTCAGCCGCGCCGCCCCGCTGCTCGCGATAGATAGGTTTTCCTCCTCATCCCGTCGCGCCTCTCCCGTCGCCCTCCTCCTCAGCCGGCGCCACCGTAGGTGGCCCAATTCTCCTCCGGTGAAACCTCCTCCGGCGCTTACCTGCCAGATCTGCGACGTCCGGCTAGCCCTGCTTCTTCCTGGCTTTCCTCCTTCTCATCCCGTCGCGCCGCTCTCCTCAGATCCGCACCGCTCCTCCAGATCTCGCGCTTCTCTTCTCCTCCGGCGATTCCTGCGGCCGGCGAACCCTACTCCTCCGGTGATTCCTGCATTCCTCCAGATCTGTGATCACCGGCAGATTCTCCTCCTCCAGATTACAGCGCTCCTCCTCCAGATCTGAGCGCAGCCCCTCCAGATCTGCTTCTCTGTGCATTCCTCCAGATTGTGTTGGTAATTCTTCAGGCTCTGTGCATTTCTTAGGTCTTGCTAATTTTTTTAGTGAAATTTGCTTCCATTTCTTGGAATTTTTTTAGAATTTATAGTGAATTTTATGAGAATTTTCTTGTTTCTGTTCGTCTGTGAGCTCATATACGTTTAAAATTGTGTGTATGTGTATATTTGTGGGTGTGTATATATGTGTATATGTATGTGATTGTGTTTTTTTTTGTTGATGTGCATGTGTGTGTGTGTATATATATATATATGTGATTGTATTTTTTATGTTGATGACATTACTGCCACGCAACCGATGGATCCGGGCGTTGAGAGTTCTAGTATTATTTTGGATATTTGATGTCTAAAAAACAAGAAATTTCTACTTATTATTTCGTGTATTTTTAATTTTAAATACTTTAATTAATTTATGGATCAAAAATCTAAAAATTATTTCGATTATAAAAAAATCAGCTGCCAAAACTTCATTTTATCCAAACAGTTTCTTCAAAACAGTTTATGAGTAAGCTCTGCAAACTCCATTTTACCCAAACAGTTTTTTAACAAAATTCTGTTTTCAAAAAACAGCATTTTTTTTGTCAGCAGCTTTCCGTCAGCAGCTTACCATCAGCAACAGCTTAGCCAAACAGACCCTTAATCTTTCTTCTTACGGCGGTTAACCGTGGCTAAGCCCAATCCTTACTAGGACAAACCTTCCTGTTGAGACCGAAGGGCGCCAACCAGACCGTTTGCTCCTGGAAAACCGATCGGCGGTTAGCCGAAGTTTACGACCGACGTGTACTCCAGTTAGCACAGGAAGATGGTTGATGTTGAAATCAAAACTTGGCTTCTTGTGCAGTTCGGCCCCAACAGGAGAGCTTGCACCCACTTGTCTCAAGCGAGAACACCTGATCAGCTGCTTGGAACTAAGAGACAGACTCCGATCTGCAGCGATGAGGTAATCTGCGCTTACTTATCCCAATCTAAACCTCAGGCCAGACTTGGAATTTGGAACAGACCATGTGCTGCAGCGAGGTGGTCCCGTCACACACCCAGAAGATCAAAGAGAGCTTCCCCTCCCTAACCAATGCTGAGTTGTGCATCTTGGTGGGCCTTGAGAGCACTCGCCAACCGGAGAGCCTTTGGGGGGGAGCAAGAAGAAGTCGTCTCCTCTCCAAGATGCTCATGTGGGTCTATTTATAGTTTTTCCAAGTTTGGTATGCAAATAGCGAAATCCCACCTTTTGGTTTTACTAAACGCAACCCAAAACGGTCGGTCAACATCGTAACTCCATTGTTTGGAGGGGAAATTAGCAGACCTAAAGAGGTATCCTGGGGTTGGCGAGTGCCCGATGAAACTGGGACTCGCCACTCGCCCCGAACATGGATCTCTCCCCAGGGAGCCTGGAACTCGCCCCTGGGGGGCTGCACCCGTCCAGGGAGCTTGGATCTCGCCCCTAGGAGGCTACACTCGCATAGGGAGCCTGAAACTCGCTCATGGGGGCTGCACTCGCCCCTAAGAGGTGACTTCTTCTGCACTCGCCCTAGGTGGGCGAGACCATCTGGGCCGTCATCGATCGCTTCTGATCTTGACGAATTACGGGTTATATAGTGAAGATGAGGCTGCGACGAACGGTACCGGTATGAATGAATTCTACGTTGAAATTGTTCGAAACAATTACAAATGGCGGTAGATTGGTGAAGAAATAATCTTTCTTCTTCTCTGGTTAATGATTTCTCATTAATTCAGTTCTTCTGCAAGTGTTTCTAAGCTATTGTATGCAAAAAGCTTCTGAATTCTAGGCCAAAACTGTTTGTTGTTCCAATGTTCCTGCCAGAGAGGACCCCTTGTGTGCAATTAGTGAAGCCCGTGTAAAGAAAGGCAAAGAGTTTAGTATATGTAAAAATTTTGAACAAGTGAGCCAATTTTTGAAATGCAAGCACATTTTTGCGACATGAGGCCGAATCTTCGTTCCATTTGCGTACTACCCTTTAAATTACTCATATTTCAATGTCTATGTCCGCATAAATGTTTATAAGTGATCAATTATTTGGTATGTTTTAAAAGAATTAATTTTTGGTACGCTAATATCCAGTGTGCTGCAAATATCGTTTTATTGGACTGCTATTATCCATTGGCTGCGAAAAGTCATTCTTGGGTTGCCAATATAAACGCTTTTATGTGCAGATAGATAAATGTGTCAAAAAATAAAAGGAATTGTTATGCGCAAAAAGAAATAGATATTAGTATATTTTAATTATTTTCAGCCTCTAAGAGGAGACAACTTTTATTCGCAGATATTTTTGTTACCTACAATTACATATATTTTATCATAGCAAAATAATATTCATTTTTCTTAATCCAATTAGTGATGTTGTATATATTTACTTAAAGCTCTCTAACACAAAAGATTAACTATTATACAAACACATGAAATCTTAAAATAAATAGAGTTATTTCAATAAGAAGTAAATATTGGAAGTGAAAAATATTGAAAAACTCACATTACTTTTTTTTTGAAATTATTGATTAGATATTTGATTTGCAAATAAAGTTCAATTATTCAAATAAATAGTTAGATATTTATAACAATTTCCGAAATAAAAGATAAAATAGAATACATTGGTTGACGGACTTAGAGGAGTTTGCACTGCGAATAACTCTCCATGCAAATAATAATGGAAAGAGAATTGTTAAGTGCACTACGATTTTGATTATGTGCATTTTTTTGTTAAATGTATCTCACTGTGATAAATGCACGCATAATGATTAGGGGAACTGCATTATTGTTAATAGCGAACCAACAAGAATAACTTGTCATTGTACCACATTAACCATACTGCTGATGTGCGCTCAAATGCGATGCACCTAGCTTTTTGGGGGGATGGAAATGAGACCTAAATTTACTTAAAATCAAAGTGCACTTAGTCAAAATAATATTGCACTTAACCGTTACCATAATAATTCTCTAAAAAATCATTTATTTGTTTCAGCATTTTTTGCTCCATCTCCATCAGGGGAGTTGTCGTCCATAAAAAATCAATTTGATCACTCAATTCTCACCGTCACCACTCTACGTTAGTTTTTACCTTTTTGAGAACACGGTCACTCACCCTTCATTTCCCACCGCTCCATTATCAATACTCTCATTCTCACTGCCGAAACAAACAGACCAAAAAAAAACTTGAGAATGTATTTTATATAGAGTATGAAGTCATTATATATCACAATTTCCTTAAAAAAGGAGCGGCAATCATGATCCACCTATTATTCTATTAACATAGGTTTCAAACACCCAATTCATCTCGTAAAATATTATGATTTTTGTAATCCTAAATTCCATTACAAGTTTGGTATTTTTTAGTAGGTTTGCGGATAGAGAAATTCATTGTAAACATAATAATTGCCTTAATCAAATATCTACTCTGATGTAAATGGTCGGGATTGAAAAAAACAAAACTTTGGTTAAAGGAGCCCTAAGCCGCGGCCCTTAGGCCAGCGGTAAGGTGCAAGCAGGTCCTGTGAGATGGAAGTACCCTGATTCAAACCCGAGCAAGATGGAAGAAGCCGAATTCCGAGTTGTGCAAGCAGGAAGAACCACTCGAAAGATTGGATGTGTCTTTATTATGAGAAGGATAAAATTTGTCAAAAAAATCGGCAGTGAAACTTGAAGGCGAAAAAATAGCTTGATTTCAATGCAGCTGTTATGAAATAACTTTATGTTGATCACAGTGTCACATAAGAAAATTGCGTCTTTATATTTAAGAATAAGCGGGAAAAAAACATACATAAAGAGTTAAAAGATCATGCACCCACACAGAATTTTGATGGTGAAAAGAACAAGTGCAAGATAAAATGGGTAAAAATATGGCTGTCTATAAAGCACTCTCCAAAACATCTTGCAACCAAATTTTCATTGTTTGATTGATCATCATGCTATGGTGCATGAGCCAATCATATTTAAGGCTCCGTTTGGCACGATCGTGACGGTCGTAAACACATTGGCTAAACCGTCATTCATTAAGGATCACTTAACAAACATCATCCGTTTGAACATAAAAGTGGATGAAATTCCTTAGGTGAGCATTAACGAATGATAATTTAACCCCCCACAATCATGACCGCCACCACCTTGCCAAACGGAGCCTAAATTTCCTAAAAATTAGCGGCATGCATGGTATTTCTAGCAAAAAATGTCACATATATTGGATCTTTTAGTACTTAAACTAGCAAAAAAAACAATGTGAAAACTCTACTTGAACTCAATTCTCTGTCTACTACCATCTCTACATGAACTCTATCATTAACCCTTCTCATAAACAATAGAAAGTGTGAGCTCCAACTATTTAAACTGACATTCCCAGATAGTGCCTGAATAAATTATTTGAATGAAACAAAAATGTCACATAAGAAGGTAGACAGACAACTTATTGCTCATGAAATGTCACACGAACCAATGATTACACACGTGCGCTCACACACTTACACAAAACCTCCCCCAAGACTTTACATAATTGCAGGATCCCCCCCCCCCCCCCCCCCGGCGCTTTCCTCCACAAACTTATCTTTCACATGGCAAACTTAGTTATATATATAGTCATGCAGAGACCCAAGCTGAAGTACAAGCAAGGTGAAATGGAAATCAAATTCCTCCATTAGTGATTTCAGGGAAAGGATCTACAGAAACATATCGTCTTCCAGAGACTCCAGTTCATGATACACATTATCTGGCGCCGCCTCTTTTGTTCCACTGTAAGTGCGATGTGTCGTAATGAGGCCTGCAGACACAAGTGGAAGATAAGAGAACTCGTAGTACAATGCACCATAACATCTGTATGAAAGTCTTAAACCTGTTTCACCCAGGCTGGTTTCTATGATATAACTAATAGGGAACAGGAGGTGCCCATGGACATAAGAGATCATAAGAGAAATTAAAAAAAAAAAACTAATGAGTGCAAATGAGAGGGGTTTCAGATAGAAGCTCAAAAGTTCATCCATGTGCGGGGAGAAATGGAGTTACATAAAGGCTTGGTTCATGCGGTCGTAACCGCTTGACCGGTGGAAATAAGTCTCCCCAAACGGAGCCAAAGTCAGATGTGATCTTTAACAAAATAAATTCAATAATTTTCAAGTTATTTCAGCGGCCCATATAAAGGTATGTCGGTGGTCCTCCAACCAATCTCTTATTGATTGTTCAGTCTCGCACTGGGAAACTCATACTACTTTGTGCTCTTTGTGTTTAAGGTTTGATGTCCAGATTCTAACATTCTATTTCAACCTAGATTCAACATCTAGGTTGAAGACCACTCGAGAAATTTAGTCATCATTGACCCAACCTAAGGGCTTAATGTGTGAGTAGGAGATTGTTGGGCTAGTTTTTGAGGTGAGAAAACCCAAGAACAGCTAAGACCAATTGGTTAAAGGCCGGGAGGCCAAAGATCTATATTAAATGCACAAGGTTATAACAGTTTCTTGAAGTATGACTAAATTTCTAAAAGCCCCTCACGCTTCAGATCTTCTGCCTCTACGCATGGACAATTTATTTTTAACTCGGTGATGTAATAGAGGATCATAGCATGCTCTGGTATCATGTTAGAAATGTTTTCAACCTAAAATCAATTGGGTATAGGTGAAGGCACATATGATCTATATTAAGTGCCCAAAATTAAAGGAGTTTCTCATAGGACTAAGTTCTCAACACGTACATATGCTTATTAATATAAGCATATGTCGAAACTGTGTTTCAGTTTGGGTTTGAAGGCAGGTTGAACATTGCATATTTACAGAATGAACAAATAAAGTATCTACTAATGGTAAGAAATAGGTAGACTAAATAACACATCTAGATCTATGATGGCGCGCCACGACCAACACATGTGTATTCCTGTAGGAGGCAGCGATCCACTGTCCAGATGGACGATCAGAACCGTGGTTGTGTCCGGATGGTCGATCCGAGTCGAGTTCATATATGACTTTTTATATTTTGAGTTGTATTTGCCCCCGATCGGTCCAGACAGTCTGAGCTGTCCGATTAGGGTGGTTTTATTTGTTTTTCAGTTTTTGATGTGCAGTTATAAATTTAGGTATTATTTAAAGGTTGCGGTTCATGGAGGGGGGTATCAAAGGTTTTTGGAAATTTTTCTCTGCAATCGCTCGGTCGTGTGCTTGGAGAGATTCCTGTTAGAGATGTTGTATATTATGAGTAGTAGTGTTGACTTATAGTCACCTCGGGTATTAAGATTACCCTCCGTTATTCATGTATATGTATTACTTTATTCAATTGTGAATATACAGAAAACATATTTTCCTATCATGGTATCAGAGGGAAGGAAATCTCTACGCTAGCCGATCCGTCTTCGATCGCTCAAGTCGTTGTGTGCTGCCCCGTCGCGCGTCGCTGCTCCGTCTGCCTGTCGCCTGTTGTTTCGATCTCGTCCGTCTGTCACCTGCTGTTTTGATCCGTCTGTAGCGTGTCACTGCTCCTTCGCATCGCTGGTTTTCTCTGATCCCGAAGTTTTCCTCCGCCGCGTGCTCCTCCAACTCTTCTACTGCTGCACGATCCCGCCACTCCAGTGTGCTCCTCTGGCGTCTTCGATCGCCCGTCGCAGGTTTCACCGTCTTCTACTGCTGCCCGATCAACGCAGCCCTACAGCCATTATGCTCCTCTCTCCATATCGATCCCGATCTCTCGCCCGATCGATCCCAGTCGTCTCCACTGCTCCTTCGACGATCCCGACTCCCGCAGTTCTCTCCAGACGATTGTCTCCCTCGACGATCTGGCTCACGCTACCGATCCCGCCACTCCAGTGGATCCCGAAGCTCCTGTCAATCCCACTCGTCTCGCCAAGCCCGTTCGCTGCTCAAGCAGCCCGTCGGACCCCTCCATCCTCCGTTTTGATTCGATGGCGTCACCTCACTCCTCTTCTGTCTTCCTCCAGAAGGCCTTGGTGATTGCTGAGGGGACTCTTCCTCCTGCGTCCTCTACTACTCAGTCCGGTGCAACTCGACGCCAGCCGGTCCGCTGTCATTATTGCTAGTGTCTTGGATACATCCAATCTGAGTGTCGCAAGTTTCAGAGGGCTCAACAGTCTGGTCAGCAGCGCGCTCTTGGTGTTCCTTCCGCTCATTTTTCGGCTCCAGCGCAGTCTTTCTCTGATCTTGCGCAGCTGATTGTCCAGCAGTTTTCACTAGCCCGCTCTTCTGCCTCTGTCTCTCAGCCGGCTACCTCTGCCCCTGCAGGTATCTCCACCTCCGATTGGTTGCTTGACTTTGTAGCCTCTTTTCACATGACCTATGATGCTACACATCTTTTTTCATGTCAGCCCATCACTCCTTCCCTTAGTATCATAGTAGCTGATGACACCATTCACCCCATCACCAGTCGTGGCCTCCTTCACACCAACCATTATCATATTCCTGATGTTGCCTACATACATGAATTATCCATGAACTTTATATCCGCCAGCCAGCTCACATCCTATGGTTGTCTGGTTACCTTTGATGAGTTCACATGTCGTGTGCAGGATCGTCTGACTGGGGCACTCCTTGGGGCTGGTCGTCTTCGTTGCGGGGTGTACGTCCTTGATCGCCTCCACCTTCCACCGACTTCATGATCACCTGTAGCTTCCTCCTTTTGTCTTCCTTTGGTGAGTTTATCTCAGTGGCACCACCATCTTAGTCATCCTGGTGGTTCACGTCTAGCTTCTCTCATTAGTCATGATTTTTTTGGTCGTGTTTCTATTGATCGGTCTCACTCATGTTCAGGTTGTAAGATCGGTAAACAGCTACAACTACCCTATCCGTCTAGTGAGTTCAGGTCTCAGCGTCCCTTTAATTTAGTTCATTCTGATGTCTGGGGACCCGCACCTTTTGTATCCAAGGGTGGACACCGGTACTATGTTCTTTTCGTTGATGACTACTCTCGTTATTGTTGGGTCTATTTTATACATTCTCGATCTGATTTTTTTTTAAGATCTATGTTACTTTCTCTGCTATGGTGCGCACACGGTTTTCTGCTTTCATACGTCTTTTTCATTCTGACTCAGGGAGGGAGTATCTCTCTCATACTTTTTGAGATCTGCTAGCTACTCACGGCACTCTCCCTCAGCTTGGCTGTCCCGGTGCTCATGCTCAGAATGACACCGCTGAAAGAAAGCATTGTCATATTATTGAGACAGCTCGCACACTTCTTATCTTCTCGCACGTTCCTCCTCACTTCTGGGCCGAGGCTGTTTCCACTACTGTCTATCTTATTAATCTGCAGCCCTCCACTTTCCTTCAGGGTCAGTGTCCCGGTGAGTGTCTGTACTATCGACCCTCACGTTACACTCATCTTTGTGTTTTTGGTTGTCGATGTTATGTTCTTCTCTCTCCACGTGAGCATACTAAGCTCTCTGCTCAGTCTGTTCCTTGTGCCTTTCTTGGATACAGTACTGAGCACAAGGTCTATCGATGTTATGACTCTGTTGCACGTCGACTTCGCATCTCACGAGATGTCACTTTTGATGAATCTCACCCTTTCTTCGTGTCCTCTGTTTCCTCGACCTCACACTCATCTGCTACTCCCTCTGACGGGCAGTTTCTCACTCTTCCCATCTCTCGGTCTCATGTATCCTCCCCTCCGGTATGCCCACCTCATCTTCCCTTGCCACTGTCCACTCTGTCACCTCCTTCTCCCTTTTCGCAGTCTACTTCGTCTCGTCCTCTTTCCTTGCCGCGTCTACTCCGTCGCCTACTCACTCCTATCCTTCGTCATACACTTCTCCCTCTGATGAGCTGTCCACTTGGGACCGTGTCTCTCCTCTTATCATTATACTCGTCGTCCTCCTCCTCCTATCTCCTTACCTCCAGTGCCCCCAGACTCGGTGTCTACCTCCTCCAGCGAGTGCCCAGTGGATGATCCTCCTGTGCGCCGCAACCCACCTCATGAGAGGCGTCCTCCCGACCGCCTTAGCCATACTACCCTACGGCTGGACCTACCTGCCTTTCCTGCTACTGCCTGCAATACTCCAGAGCCGACTTCCTACCATGAGACTGCCCAGATACCTGAGTGGCAGATTCCTATGTCTGCTGAGTTGGGGGCGCTTGAGCACACTCGTACATGGGAGCTTGTTCCTCTTCCACCTGGTGATGTTCTTATTACTTGCAAGTGGGTCTTTAAGGTCAAGACTCGCTCTGATGGTTCAGTGGAGAGGTACAAGACTCGGCTAGTTGCTCGTGGTTTTCAATAGGAGCAAGGGAGAGACTATGATGAGACTTTTGCTTCAGTTGCTCACATGACTACAGTCCAGACTCTTATTGTTGTGGTCGTTGTTCGTCATTGGTCTCTATCACAGCTCGACGTGAAGAATGTCTTTCTTCACGGTGATCTTCAGTAGGAGGAATACATGCCTCCTCCTCCGGGTCTATCCTCTCCTCCAGGCTTTGTCTGTTACTTGAGATGAACTCTTTATGGGCTCAAGCAGGCGCCCCGAGCGTGGTTTGCATATTTCAGTCCAACCATTATAGCCGCCGGATTCCAGCCATGTCCACATGATCCAACTCTGTTCGTGCACTCCTCCCGTGGTCGGACCCTTTTGTTACTGTACGTGGATGATATGATTATTACTGGTGATGATCCTTCTCATGTAGCCTTCGCCAAACATCACCTTCAGCAGCAGTTTCAGATGACTGGCCTTGGACAGCTGAGCTACTTCTTAGGGCTTGAGATCAGCTCTACAGATCGCGGGTTTCAGCTCTCTCAGCGGCGTTACACATCAGATCTTCTTGCTCGGGCTGTTCTCGCTGACTCTTGCACAGTGGACACCCCTATGGAGCTTCACCTTCAGCTACATCTGGATGATGGGGTTCCACTCTCTGATCCTACTCGATACCGCCACCTCGTGGGGAGTCTTATCTATCTCACCATTACTCGGCCCGACATTGCCCGTATTGTTTATGTGCTGAGCCAGTTTGTTAGTGCGCCCACCTATGTGCATTATGATCATCTGTTGCGGCTCCTGCGCTATCTTCGGGCGACGACCTCACGTGGTCTCTTCTTCTCCAGCAGTAATTCTCTACAGCTACGTGCTTATTCTGACTCCACCTGGGCTAGTGATCTTGTTGACCGTCATTCTGTCACTGGTTTTTATCTGTTCTTGGGTTCTTCACTTATTGCATGAAAGTCCAAGAAACAGACTGGCGTTTCTCGTTCTAGCATTGAGACTGACTTTCAAGCAATGACTACCATCGCTGAGGATATTATTTGGCTTCGTTGGCTTCTTGAGGATCTTGGTGTCTCTTCTCCAGATCTCGCTCCCATCTACTGTGATAACACCGGTGCCATTCAGATAACTCAAAACCCGGTGAAGCATTCTCTCTCCAAACATATCGGGGTGGATGCTTTCTTCCTACGTGAACACTATGGTTGGGGTACTCTTGCTCCTTCCTTTATTCCTTCTGAGCAACAGATTGCAGATTTTGATGACAAAACCGCAGACGAGGACCCAGCATGTCTATCTATTGTCCAAACTATCGGTGTATGATCCATCACGAGTTTGTGGGGGATGTTAGAGATGTTGTATATTATGAGTAGTAGTGTTAGCTTATAGTCACCTCGGGTGTTAGGATCACCCTCCGTTATTCATGTATATGTATTACTTTGTTCAATTCCGAGAACTTCTTTTCTTTGATATGACGCCAGATCAGCCCGCTTCTCTGCCTCCCCTCTTCCCCACCGTCGGATTACTGTGAAGGCACCCTGACCCCCCTTCTGTATCCTCCCCTAGCCCCGTCATCTAGTCACGTCGCTACTACCGCTTCCCCATCACCTCCCGATCACTGGTACGATGCCAGGATCTCTGTCCCTCCTCCTCTGCTTCTTGTAATTCTCATTAAACCCCATACCCGACCCTTCCCACTACAGCAGAACCCCTAAACCTCTAGCAAGCCTCGTCTCCTACTCCTACCTGTAGCCGAACCCCTAAACCTCCAGCAAGCCTCATCTCCCACTCCCTGTAGCCGACCCCAAAACCTCTAGTAGGCCTTATCTCCCTCCTCCCACAGTCGAACCCCACTACTAATATACTGTCTTCCCAGCCACCCTCTATCACTAACAGCCCCCTTCAAGCCCATCCAAACCACTGCATGTCCCGATCCACACTTCTGACGCCTTCCTTTCTTGCTTCGACCTTGGATGCCCTCCAACAATCGTCTTTGTCGCCGCTAGCATGTGTGGATTGTGGTAAAGTGTTATCCTTTATTGTTGTTTATTTTTGACACTCATACTGTGGGGGATATCTGATGTAGCCTCAATTTTTTTGGGGTGTGGAAAATATTTAATCTTTTATTTTATTTTTTTAAAAAACTACTTTTAATGATAATAGAAAATAGGGTTTCGAATTTGAAACAGGCACGAGAGGCCGAATGGCCAAATCAAATTTTTGCACGCGTAATTCAACGTCGCCGCTCTGAGCTTTGAGAAATTCGTTAACCTCGCTTGAGTGGTTCTCTCACGCGTTCACGAGTCGAACCTTCCACGGAACCCACACGACCACAAGCAAAGATTTGCGTTCAAATAACTTATGAAATAACGATATAATCAGTAGTGCGAACGTAACGACAAGCCCATGAATTAATTTAAAGAAGCATAAATTTAAAACTAACTCAAGGAGAGGCAACGGGTTTACCCAAATCTGCGCACAGGTAGTGGATTTTTCCTTATCCTTCAGCGCACGGGTTGAAGGATTATCAGTCGGCTCCCAAAGAGGACGAACAGGACTCGACCGGAACGGGATTCATAGTTGGCGGCTCGATGTCCACTCCCGGTCGCCGGAATAGGGCTTCGAGGTCGACGGCGACCGGGCTTCGTTTCCTGCTGGCGCGACGGATGCTGTGGAGTGACGCGCGAGGCCTGGCGGACGGCGCTTTGGACGGGGCAAGGAGACGCGCAAGGCTGGAGTTCACGCCGTTGCTGGAAGGGAAAGGTCGGTGTTTGGCTTGCAGGTTCTGCCGGCAATGAACAGAGAACGAGAAGATTTCGTTCTTGTTCTGTCCGGGGTCCTTTGTCTCCATTAATGGGGGCTTTAAATAGGTTAAATTTTTCTCTATTTCTTTCCAACTATAACTCATGGAATCTCATAGATTTGATTCCCTTCTGAAAATATGAACTTCCCAAATTTGATGAGATTTTGAATTTTGAATTTGAAATCTATGCTTTTGTAATTAATTTTGGGTTTGCCGCTATCGTTCTACTACTAGTAATATCGGACCTCTTTATTGAAGTCCCAACGGTCGGTCATGCTGATGAGCCGAAAAAAAAATGCATGAAACAACGTGCAAGAAATAAAATACAAAATAAGATAAATGCATATAGATTATGATGCGTCGCAGGGCGCATTAATATCTGTTTTATTTTGCTTAGTTCATTTGTCGTACAATTTGTGGGGTTTATTACTTTATTCTGTGCATGCTTAACCGATTGCGCCCTGTTCGATTTGTGAGCATTTCTTGTTTTCTTTAATAAAGATTTTGGGAACAATTCTGCCACTGTTAATTTTTATATTATTTAATTATTGATGCAATTGCTAGTACGGATCAACTCTTGCATTTTCTCATACTTCATCGCATATAGGTGTGCATTTAGTGAATCCACCCTGTGTCGGTCTCTACCCTGCATCAAATTAGTATCAGAGCCCTAGGTTAGGACCACTTGTATGTTACGTAATGGTAGGGATTATCGCCAGTCCATGTCGAGACACAATAACACTGATGATAGGACCGCAAGTTCACAGACGGACATGACGTACGCTGAGTTTCAACGACTGATTCTTGACCGATTTGATCGGATGGGAGCCCAATTTGAAACCCTTAGGGGCGATATTGCGAGGGTTAGCACGAGGGTTGATCAGTTAGAGACGCCTAGAGGTCGAGCGATTCCTCCCCCTGATGAGGAACCTCATGAGGATCCACGAGTTGCCACACCTCCTCCTGAGAGACGTGGTAGAAACATTCCTCGCCGAGATCCCCCTCCTCCGAGAGTGAACTTTCGTCGTGGATACGAGTATCGACGAGATCCAGGGAGGAATCACCATCCACCTGATGAGCCACGTCCTCCCCCACCTCGTCATAAAGATCGAGTTCAATATGATTATGACTATGATGATGAGTACGGTGACTACCGTGAGCCACGTCGTAGGATGACTCAAGAGGAGGATGACATCACCTGACAGATCCGCATTGACGCTCCCACATTCGATGGCCACCTGGACCCGAAGGCGTTTAGTGATTTGCTCATGGACATGGATCACTATTTTGACTGGTTTGAGATGAGCGACGAAATGCAAGTACGGTTCGCCAAGATGAAATTAATTGGCCAAGAAAAAATATATTGGTCGAGCCTGGAGAGATCTCTAGAGCGGGATGACTATTACCCCATCACCCAATGGGATGAGATGAAGCAGCACTTGCAAGATAAATACCTCCCAGCTTCGTATCGAGATCATCTCTACGCTCTACATCAGAGGACCCTATCTGTTGCAGATTACATGTCCTGATTTGACGAGCTAGTAGTTTACAGCGATATTATGGAGGATCCCATTGCCACTGCTTCGCGCTTTCATGTTGGACTTAGAGCGGACATCCGAAGGGAACTGATTCCCCATAGGATGGAGACGGTTGAGCAGGTTTTTAAGCTAACGCTAGAGTACGAGCGGTATTTTCGTACTGCTGGCCCGAGGCAGGTCACCAGTCGACCAGATGCCACCCCGGCTAGGAGACCCACTCCCACCACGACTACTACCAGTCCTCGCGCTCTCGCAAACGAGGCGGAAAAAGCTATGGTACCTGGAGGCCCCAACCCTGGGGGAGTCCAATGTTATCGATGTTCTGATAGAGGTCACTTCGCAACGCAATGTTTGACTAAGAATTTGCTGATTAATGAGTCGGGCAAGCCAAGCACTGAGGTTGAGAACGTCGTCGTTGAGAAAATTACAGCCGTCGTAGAGGAAATTACAGTCGTCGTAGAGGACGGATGGGAGAGCGATGCTGAGAGATCACTGGGGTTAGGAGTCCTCTGTCGCCTTCTCCACACCCCACGTGCAGAGGAGGATGGAGACGGTTGAGCAGGTTTTTCAGCTCACGCTAGAGTACGAGCGGTATTTTCGTACTGCTGGCCCAAGGCAGGTCACCAGTCGACCAGATGCCACCCCGGCTAGGAGACCCACTCCCACCACGACTACTACCAGTCCTCGCGCTCTCGCAAACGAGGCGGAAAAAGCTATGGTACCTGGAAACCCCAACCCCGGGGGAGTCCAATGTTATCGATGTTCTGATAAAGGTCACTTCGCAACGCAATGTCCGACTAGGAATTTGCTGATTGATGAGTCGGGCAAGCCAAGCACTGAGGTTGAGAACGTCGTCGTTGGGGAAATTACAGCCGTCGTAGAGGAAATTACAGTCGTCGTAGAGGACGGATGGGAGAGCGATGTTGAGAGATCACTGGGGTTAGGAGTCCTCTGCCACCTTCTCCACACCCCACGTGCAGAGGAGGATTGGCGTCACACCACTATCTTTTTTAAATATTTTTCGAGCGCAGGAGGTCCCTGCAAGCTCGTCATCGATAATGGTAGCCGCGTAAATATAATCGCTAGAAAAGGGTTGGAGAGGATGCAGCTTACTGTCGAGCCTCATCCGCATCCTTATCGTGTCATATAAATGGACAAGTCCACCATCCAGGTTACAAAGAGATGCATGGTGCGGATTCATCTAGCGACCACTGAGAACTAGGTTTGGTGTGACATTATCCTCATGGATGTTGAACACGTACTTCTAAGGAGACCCTGGTTATATGGTCGTGATGTCGCGTGTTATGCCTGGTCCAACACGTGTGTATTCTTCGACTAGGGTTAAAAGATTACTTTTACCCCAACCTAGCCAAGGGATCCTCCCAAGGGCAAGGTTGAGTCATCTGTTAGTGCGGGATCTTCAACACCCCTTCATGTCTTGAGGAAGGTTATTTCCCGAGCGAGAGTTTAGAGGCAAGGGTTATGTTTAGTGTGGCAGCCACGATGGCGACCGAGACCCCTAGCGAGACCGGTACTAATGGCTTCATTGTTGAACCTCCGGATAAACCTCCTGATGAGCCACTACTTCCTTGGGGGATTCATAAGGGTAGCATTGACATTGTTATGAGTGTCACATTTGTTCTCAAGGGCACTACCCTTATTGGTGATGTCCTCTTGGAGGGTCATCCCGACATTGTTGACACTCTCAGAATTAAGTCCCTGTGCGGTTCATTTGACGAGCTTCTCCTTCCAAAAGACATTCACCCTAGTATGGATGGTTTGTGGCATCACGTGCACGATGAATTTTTGTATCATCTCCTGGTGAACCACCAGACAGGCTTTATCATTCGAGAGGTACCCATCGCACCCGTGTGTCGTGCTCCTTTGTTACCATCTACGACGTCCCTACCGGTGATGACGTCATTCACACCGATTTTTTTTATTGGCCACCGGGTGAGCCTCCTGATAGGCCACCCCATGTTAGAGATATTCAAGTCTTTGTCAGGCTTTCCCTTAGGAAGTGTGTCGAGTATGTCATGCTCCATTTGCAACATTAGCTCCATTTTTATAAATTGGTTGAGTCACTTGCTTCTCATTTGCATGCACTCCATGAGACGGTCCGTAAAAAAATTGCAGCTAGTAATGATTATTATAAGGATCGAGCAGATCAACACAGACGAAAACAAATCTTTGAGACGGTAGAACAAGTATTGATTTGCATTCGACCTGAGAGAGTCTCGCAAGGACCATCAAAGAAACTAAGCACTCGCAGAATAGACCCTTATACAGTCGTACGACGGATTGGTACGAATGCATATGAGATTGACATCCATCATGATTGGTACTGTGAAGCCACACCGACCCCCCGACCCCTTCCGCATCCTCCCCTAGCCCTGTCATCTAGTCATGTCGCTACTCCCGCTTCCCCACCACCTCAAGATCACTGGTACGACGCCAGGATCCCCGCCCCTCCTCCGCCTCTGCTTCCTGAAGTTCTCACCGAACAACATAACCTGACCCTTCCCACTACAGCAGAACCCCTAAACCTCCAGCAAGCCTCATCTCCCACTCCTCCCTGTAGCGGAACCCCTAAACCTCCAGCAAGCCTCATCTCCCACTTCTCCCTGTAGCCGACCCCAAAACCTCCAGCAGGCCTTATCTCCCTCCTCCTCCCACAGCCAAACCCCACTACTAGTATATTATCTTCCCAGCCACCCTCTGTAAGACCCGAACTTATATATATATATATATATATATATATTCGCAATATAAAAACTATGTAAATAATCTCTGATGATGAAAACATGATTTCAGTGCCGATGCGACGTCGCACGTTAATTTTGATGTTCGGGTTTTTCGATTGATTTTGCGACAGTCGTTTCGTTTTTGTTTAATTTTGAATGTCTTGAGTTGGCCGGATTTTATATGAGCTGAATGGGAAATTGGGCTTGGTTTGGATTGGAGTTTATGTATGAATAGTGGTTGGACCGGCTGGGTGTGTGTGGTTGTGGCTGTGCACTGTTTATAGTGAGAATCGGGTGAACCGGTTATGTTGACCGGTTGCCTGGGTTAAGCGGTGGAGTTTCCCGTGATATAACAGTATGTTGCATTCTTTCTTCTTCATCTTCGGCGGAACGAACTCGACGGAAGCCGCTGCCGCGCCGATCACTCTAGCCGCCTCAAATCTCCTCTGTTTTGCACGATTTCTTCTTCTTTAGGAAGGTAATCTCTTCCTCTTCAATTCTCTCTCTTCTTGTATGAAGTTATGGCATAGATTGGAGAGGGCTTGAAACCTAGGGTTAAGATTTTTGAGCTTTGTGTTAATGAAAAGAATATGAAAGGTTCCTATACAGCTTTCTTGTGCCCTAATTTTTGATTTTGAGTTAATTTGAGAATCAAATTATTAGGGCTTCAGATTTGGAGTTTTGTTTTTGCTTTTTTTGTAAGCTGGTGGCCGGCTGCTGTTGTTGGGGGTTGTTTGTGCTGGCCGGCTGCTTTTGTTGGGGGTTGTGTATGATGGCCGACTGCTGTTTGTTTGGGTGTTACCTAGACTGGTCGGCTGTCTTAGATGGAATTTATACTTTAATTCAAGCTGCTATTCGCAACCCTTGAAGTTGTCATTGTGGCAACCCTTGCGGCTGTCTGTAGGAGCAATTTGAATTATTTCTTGTGGGCATATGAAACCTTTGTTGATCGAATGATGCGCCATCATTTCGAGTCACCCACGTTAATCCTTCCCTAGACAACTCCTAGAGGTCGTAGTTGTGACCGTCGTAGGAGTCCGCTCGTAAACATTTATAGCGCAACCCTAAAGTAAATGTTTTATTGATACTGCAGAGGATGACGTCCGACGATAGACGCGATGAGAATCCTACGATGGACAAGGGTAAAGGAAAAGTTGGGGTGAGTCCTTACCGTTTCTTTTTATGAATCTAATAAGCTAGTTATTACTTAAATATTTGATATCATTGAAAATATAAATCGCCAAACACGCTAACGTAACTTAGCGGGCGATAGAACTCTGAGGGGAACCAAATATAAATCATTTCTATTTTTGAATTGAATTGAACGAACTGAAATGAATTGAAGAAAATGATTCGGAAATGAAATAAGTTGAACTTGAGAACGCGTCGACGCACCAAAATGCTAAGGGTCGGCCTCCTATACCTCGTGAGAGGGGTAGAACGCTCACACCTCGTAGTAGGGTTCGAACTCCTACAGAATATGAAAAGAATCCAATTTAGGAGGTGTTGAAGCCTGCTGCGTGTGTGAGCGCCCTAAAGAGGATATTGATATGAAGGGTCGACGGACCCAGATGTTTGAGAAATTGAACGACCCTCAGCATTTTGAGAAATGAACACGAATGAACGAAATATGAATTGATATCAGATAGAGAATTGTTGATTATACATGTTTCCTATCTTAGAAACATGATTATACTGATATAGAATTGATTGTTGCTGACTTTCTTGTCTGCTTGTAGTGCGAAGTTACAGGTAAGGGTAAGAAATTCACTTAGTTTTCAAAACTAACTGGTTCCCAATTTCTCTTTTAGGAACCGAGCACCAGTGTACCAGACCCCGCTAGACGAACTCAGGCAGAGGCAGTCCGAAGATCAGTTGAAGACGTGGCTCGCCCACGGGTTAGCATATGCGTCTACTTGTACATTTTCAGATAATTGTCGTTTAGACGTTTTGTGCATGTACTTTCATTTGGACAGTGCATATATTCTGTATGATATGTGGTTTTATGTTTTCACCTGGTACACCTTTTTATTATAACTGTTGTGCATTTACTTGTGAGAAACCTGTTCGAAATGAAAATTTAAATTGTAGCGGATTTTGGGCCGTTACAATTAAGTGGTATCAGAGGGAGGTTTCTCGTGGTATGTGTAATGCAGAAAGTACCAGAATGAAACATAATTCACAGCGATGAGATTCGAATATCCGAATATACTGAACTGTTCCATATGTACCCTCAGGAAACGTTTCAAGTGTATTCGAGCCGCAGGATGCGCGAGACTCTTGATGAACCTGAGGTCTCCAGGGACTCCAGGTCTGAGAAAAGTGTGAGTGGGCAACAGTCTTCCTTAGTGCATATCACTGATATTGCCCAAGCCATGGCCGAAGCAATTAGGCTGGTTCGGGACACCCCTCAAGTTGTGCCTCCTGTCGTACCCTCGATTGTGCCAGCTGTGCCTCCTCCAGCATTTGTGGAACCGCAGCAGCCTCGCCTGATTGATATTGATATGAAGCAATTCCTAGAATTGAAACCGCCTACTTTTTGCGGCGGTTTGTCCCCGATCGAGACGGAAGACTGGATTTTACGGATTGAGACGATATTTGATACTATGCGGTGTCAAGCGGAGAGGAAAGTGGAGTGGTTGTTTTCCTTCTGGAGGGAGAGGCTAAGCGATGGTGGGTGAACTTAATGAAAGGAAAGTTTCAGACTCGAGGTTTGGCGAACGTGACTTGGACAGAATTTGTTTGCGAGTTTACAAAATGGTTCGTGCCGCGGACAGAAAAGAGGCAACTGCAGGAGAAGTTTTTGCGCTTGGTGCAAGGAAATCGCTCTGTCCTGCAATACAAGCGGAATTCTCCAGTTTATCATATTATGCAGAGTCCGCAGTGGCAACAGAGGAAGCTCGATGTTTACGGTTCCAGGAAGGGTTGCGGGATGATATTCGTGCTTCAGTGGTTCCATGTGATATTACAGAGTACGTGTTATTGGTGGAGAAGTCTCGATTAGTCGAGCTGGACTATGAAAAGAGACAGAGGAGGATGAAGATGCGAAAGAGGTTCAAAGAGGGTGCTAGCCAGGATAAATCGGGCAGAACAGGTGAAGCCCCGTGGAAAAAGAAGAAACAACAACAAGCGACATCGACAGTGAGCACCCAAGTGTCCCAATCAACGTCGACAAAGTGCGTCAAGTGTGGCAAGATGCACAGAGGGGAATGCTTGATCGGAGTCTGCTTTTATTGTCGCCAACCGGGCCATCGTCGAAGATATTGTCCAAAGCTACAAAAGGATGAAAGTTTGAGGGCAGCCCCAGCCTTACTGACCCAGAAGATGTATCACATTGGGACTTCCAAGGAAGGGGAGTCGATTGCATCTGCACCCGCTAAAGGGGCCAGAGATGAGAGGTTGATTCAGGCCCGAGCTTTCAATCTCGGTCAGCAAGAGGCGAAAACAGACGATACTGTTGTGACAGGTATGTTGCATGTTCATGATCAAGTATTGAGATTTTTATTTGATACGGGTGCTAGTCACTCTTTTATTTCCTCATATATTCTCGATTCAATTCATACACGACCATATCAAATTACACGACCAGTGAACGTGTTGCTACCGAATAATACGATTCTGATGACGCAAGAGCGAGTTGTGGTCTCGTTGTCTTTTAACGATAAGTAAATTGAAGCCGATGTTGCAGTCCTACCGCTGGTAGAGTATGATATCATCCTCGGTATGGACTAACTATCGGACAGAGAAGTCGTTATTAACTGTAAATCAAAAGAGGTGGCATTTAAATGCCTAGATGAAAGTCTGATGATCTACAAGGGTCTGAGCAAAGTTGCAAATATTAGGATTTCGGCAATAAAAGCCAATAAAATGGTGCGGAAAGGTTGTGAGGCCATTTTGGTGATGATCAAAGAGGTGAAAGAAAAGAAGAAAGAAATTACGGCTGTGTCCGTAGTGCGGGAATACGTGGATGTATTTCCAGAAGAGTTGTCTGGTGTGCCTCCAGCCAAAGAAGTTGAATTTGAAATTAAAGTGATTGAAGGAGCTGCTCTCGTGGCGAAGACTCCGTATTGGATGGCGCCAAAAGAAATAGCAGAATTGAAGGTGCAATTGCAAGAATTGCTTGATAAGAAATTTATTCGACTGAGTACTTCACCTTGGGGAGCTCCAGTGTTATTCGTGAAAAAGAAGGATGGGTCTCTCCGTCTGTGCATCGATTATCGCGAACTAAATAAGTTGACAATTAAGAATAAATACCCTCTGCCGCGCATTGATGATTTATTCGATCAGCTAGTGGGCGCACATGTATTCTCTAAAATTGACCTTCAGTCAGAATATCACCAGCTGAGAATTTTGGAGGGAGATATTTTCAAAACAGAATTCAGTACCAGGTATGGGCATTTTGAATTTGTAGTTATGCCTTTTGGCCTAACAAATGCTCTTGCAGCTTTCATGGCCTTGATGAATCGGATTTTTAAGGCATTTTTGGATCAGTTTGTAATTGTGTTTATCGACGATATACTGATCTATTCAAAGACAGAGGAAGAACATGTCCAGCATTTGCGTCTAGTCTTACAAATGCTGAGAGAACATCAGTTGTATGCCAAATTCACAAAGTGTGCTTTCTGGCTGAACGAAGTGGCTTTTCTGTGCCACGTGATTAATGTGGAAGGGTTATCTGTTGATCCAGCTAAGATTGAAGCAATAATCAATTGGACCCAACCAAAATTGGTGACTGAAGTACGAAGCTTCTTGGGTTTGGCGGGTTATTATCGGAAATTCGTCAAGGACTTCTCAAAGCTAGCAGTCCGCTTGACACAATTGACTCGAAAGAATGTGTCGTTTACGTGGGGAGATGATTGCCAGCAAGCGTTCGAAGCTTTGAAGGAAAGATTAACGACTGCTCCTGTGTTGGTGATGCTTGAAGGCTCAGATGGTTTCCAAATTTATAGCGATTCATCCTACAAGGGGTTAGGCTGCGTATTGATGCAACGTGGAAAGGTGATTGTCTTTGCTTCCCGGCAATTAAAGGATGCCGAAAAGAACTATCCAACGCACGATCTAGAACTAGCGGCAGTTGTGTTCGCTTTGAAAATTTGGCGTCACTACCTGTATGGTGTTCGATGTGAAATATTCACGAATCATAAGAGTTTAAAATATATATTCGATCAAAGGGAAATAAATTTGGCCAGAGAAGATGGCTGGAATTTATTAAAGATTATGATCTGGATATCCAATACCATCCTGGTAAGGTGAATGTGGTCGCGGATGCCTTGAGCAGAAAGAATATTGTTGCATTATCAGTGATACCAAGTACAATAGGAAGTTTCTTGACATGTTGCAGGAGATGGAAATTTGTGTGATCTTCACGCCTGTAGAAAAGCAAGCACAGCTATTCCAGATGCGGATTCAATATTCGCTAAAAGAGATAATTCGGAAGGCGATATCGCAGGACCCCTTCTTGATGGGTATATTCGAAAAATTGAGAAGGGGAGAAGCGAGTGCCTTTGTTGAAAAGGATGCCTTATTATTCCTGAACGACAGGCAATGTGTACCAGATGGTGATAATTTGCGGAAGGATATTTTGTATGAGGCGCATAATACGCCATATTCGATTCACCCGGGCCGAAGAAAGATGTACCACGATTTGAAACAGGATTTTTGGTGGCCACATAAGAAGAAGGATGTCATTCAGTGCATTGCTCAATGTCACACCTGCCAGATAGTGAAAGCAGAACATCAGAAGCCAGCTGGATATCTTCGATCCCTTCCCATCCCAGAATGGAAATGGGATGACGTTGCGATGGATTTTGTGTTTGGCCTGCCTAGCAGTAAGGCATGGAATGATGGAATCTGGGTCATTATTGACCGATTGACAAAAAACGCTCATTTTATACCGATCAAGCAAAGCGGACCGACTGAAAAGTTGGTGGAACTTTATGTAAATATGATTGTGAGATTACATGGTATCCCATATACGATAGTGTCCGATCGGGTTGGACGGTTTAAGTCGGATTTGTGGCGAAGGGTGCATAACAGAATGGGAACAAAGGCTTCTGTACAGTACAGCCTTTCATCCACAAACAGATGGTCAGTCCGAAAGCACTATCCAGTTGCTGGAGGATTTATTGCGAATGGTGGTTTTGGATTTGAAAGGTTTCTGGGAAAAATACTTATCGTTGGTTGAATTTGCTTATAACAATAACTACCAAGCAACAATTCAAATGGCCTCGTTCGAAGCTCTATATGAGAGGCGATGTAGGACTCCGTTGAGCTGGGAAGATGATGGAGAGAAGAAATTGTTCCGCAGAAGAGGACATATAAGATTGAGGAAAGAGTCTGCATTATCCAACAACGAATGAAAATCGCACAAGATCGTCAACAAAAATATTATAATGTCCGACATCGTCTGGTGGAATTTGCTATGGGCGATCAAGTGTGTTTGAAGATTAAACTGTTTAAAGGGATTTCACGATTGCGACGAATTGAAAAATTGAGTCTGAGATATGTTGGTACCTTCCCAGTGATTGAACGTATTGGCGAGGTGGCGTATCGCTTAGCTCTGCCTACTGAATTACAGAAGTTGCATGATGTATTTCATGTATCCGCACTCAGACGGTATATTCTGAATCCAGATTTGATGATGTCTACCAGGTATGTGCAGATAGAAGCTGATTTGTCAAGTCCGATAACACCTTATCAAATTATTGATCGGCAGAGCAAGAATCTTCGGAATCGACGGATGAACTTTGTCAAAGTCTGGTGGACCGGCCATCCCGCCAAGGATGTTACTTGGGAGCGAGGAGACTTGTTGATAAAAATCTTTCCCTCTTTCTTTGGGAATCGAGAAGATGCTTGAATTTTTGAGGACGAAAATTCTGATAAGGAGGGGAGAATTTGTAAGACCCGAACTTATATATATATATATATTTTCGCAATATAAAAACTATGTAAATAATCCCCGATGATGAAAACATGATTTCAGTGCCGATGCGACGTCACACGTTAATTTTGATGTTCAGGTTTTCCGATTGATTTTGCGACAGTCGTTTCGTTTTCGTTTAATTTTGAATGTCTTGAGTTGGCCGAATTTTATATGAGCTGAATGGGAAATTGGGCTTGGTTTGGATTGGAGTTTATGTATGAATAGTGGTTGGACCGGCTAGGTGTGTGTGGTTGTGGCTGTGCACTGTTTATAGTGAGAACCGGGTGAACCGGTTATGTTGACCGGCTGCCTGGGTTAAGCGGTGGAGTTTCCCGTGATATAACAGTATGCTGCATTCTTTCTTCTTCATCTTCGACAGAAGCCACTGCCGCGCCGATCACTCTAGCCGCCTCAAATCTCCTCCGTTTTGCACGATTTCTTCTTCTTTAGGAAGGGGTAATCTCTTCTTCTTCAATCCTCTCTTCTTGTATAAAGTTATGACATAGATTGGAGAGGGATTGAAACCTAGGGTTAAGATTTTTTAGCTTTGTGTTAATAAAAAGCATATGAAATGTTCCTATACAATTTTCTTGTGTCATAATCTCTGATTTTGAGTTAATTTGAGAATCAAATTATTAGGGCTTCAGATTTGGAGTTTTGTTTTTGTTTTTTTTGTAAGCTACTGGACGACTGTTGTTGTTGGGGGTTGTTTGTGCTTGTTGGCTGCTGTTGTTGGGGGTTGTGTATGTTGGCCGACTGCTGTTTGTTTGGGTGTTACTTAGACTGGCCGGCTGTCTTAGATGGAATTTATACTTTAATTTAAGCTGTTATTCACAACCCTTGAAGTTGTCATTGTGGCAACCCTTGCGGCTGTCTGTAGGAGCAATTTGAATTATTTCTTGTGGGCATATGAAACATTTGTTGATCGAATGATGTGCCATCATTTTGAGTCACCCGCGCTAGTCCTTCCCTAGACAACTCCTAGAGGTCGTAGTTGTGACCGTCGTAGGAGTCCGCTCGTAAACATTTATAGTGCAACCCTAAAGTAAATGATTTATTGATACTGCAGAGGATGGCGTCCGGCGATAGACGCGACGAGAATCCTACGAGGGACAAGGGCAAAGGAAAAGGTTGGGTCAGTCCTTACCGTTTCTTTTTATGAACCTGATAAGCTAGTTATTCCTTAAATATTTGATATCATTGAAAATATAAATCGCCGAACACGCTAACGTAGCTTAGCAGGCGATAGAACTCCGAGGGGAACCAAATATAAATAATTTCTATTTTTGAATTGAATTGAACGAACTGAAATGAATTGAAGAAAATGATTCGGAAATGAAATAAGTTGAACTTGAGAACGCGTCAACGCACCGAAATGCTAAGGGTCGGCCTGGTAAGGGTGGATGCTTCAGACTCCTACACCTCGTGAGAGAGGTAGAACTCTGACACCTCGTAGGAGGGGTCGAACTCCTACAGAATATGAAAAGAATCCAATTTAGGAGGCGTTGAAGCCTGTTGCGCGTGTCGACGAACCCAGATGTTTGAGAAATTGAATGACCCTCAGCATTTTGAGAAATGAATCACGAATGAACGAAATATGAATTGATAATAGATAGAGAATTGTTGATTATACCTGTTTCCTAGCTTAGAAACATGATTATACTGATATAGATTTGATTGTTGTTGACTCTCTTGTCTGCTTGTAGTGCAAAGCCACAGGTAAGGGTAAGGAATTCACTTAGTTTTCAAACTAACTGGTTCCCGATTTCTCTTTTAGGAACCGAGCACCAGCGTACCAGACCCCGCTAGACGGACTCAGACAGAGGTAGTCTGAAGATCAGTTGAAGACGTGGCTCGTCCACGGGTTAGCATATGCGTCTACTACTTGTACATTTTTAGATATTTGTCGTTTAGACATTCTGTACATGCACTTTCATTTGGACAGTGTATATATTCTGTATGACATGTGGATTTATGTTTTCACCTGGTACACCTTTTTATTATAACTGTTGCGCATTTACTTGTGAGAAACCTGCTCGAAATAAAAATTTAAATTGTGCCGGATTTTGGGCCGTTACACCCTCTATCACTAACATTCCCCTTCAAACCACTATTTGTCCCGATCCACACTCCCGACGCCTTCCTTGCTTGCTTCGACCTTGGATGCCCTCCAACAACCACCTTTGTCGCCGCTCGCATGTGTGAATTGTGGTAAAATCTTATCATTTATTGTTGTTTATTTTCGGCACTCATACTGTGGGGGATATCTGTTTTATTTTGCTATTAGTTAATTTTTCGTACAATTTGCGGGGTTTATTTTGTGCATGCTTAACCGATTGCACCTCGTTCGATTTGTGAGCATTTCTTGTTTTCTTTAATCAAGGTTTTGGGAACATTTGTGCCACTGTTAATTTTTATATTAATTAATTATTGATGCAATTGCTAGTACGGATCTACTCTTGCATGTTCTCATATTTCAACACATATAGCCATATAGGTGTGCATTTAGTGAATCCACCCCGAGTCGGTCCCTACCCTGCATCAATTTAACTTGCCTCTTTATGCATAATGGCCATATTAGCTAAATAATGTTAAAGAATGAAGATGTTGCGTGCCCGTGATTGAGAGTGTGTGATCCATGGAAGGGGAGGGAAGTCCTCAAGGGAGCCGAGGAGGAGGTCGGCTTGGATCTCCAAGAATCTATGATGGCAGCGGGCGATAGCGGGAGTGCGGTGCGGGATTGCGGGTAGGGCTTCGATCGCGTTCTGGTAGAGAGGAAGAAAGAGAGAGAACTAGAGAGAGGAAAAGATATTACTAATAACTTTTTGCTCAACGTCAACATAACCGGACCCCCCTATTAAGGTGGGAGGTAAAATTCAGCCCAAAGTACTAAAACACCCCCTCACAAGGCTTAACAAAAGGTGAGGATGAAAATTACTGAAAGCATAAATTTTGAATACAAATATTAAGATAAATTAGGCGGACGCCACTCGAGGCTCGCGGCGCTTGTACGTACGCCCCCAACGTGGATCCGTAACATCACCACTTGCCTCGACATCAAGTTTGTCCTCAAGCTTGTCCTGGGGCGGCGGCGGAAGTGGAATCAAGGTCACCGTGGGCGGCTCGACGATGAAGGCCTCCAGCTGGGACACGTGGAAGACATAATGAATCTGAGCGTCGGCGGGAAGGCGGAGGCGATACACCACGTCCCTGATGCGGTGGGAAATCTCGAATGGCCCGAAGAACTTGGGCCCCAACTTCTGAGAAGCGCCCTTGAAGAGGGTAGACTGGCGATAGGGGCGGCGGCATAGCCAGACCTAATCCCCAGGTGCAAAGAACAGCTCGCGGTGGCCCCGATTGTAGGCGGTCTCCATGCGTGCCTGGGCCTGAAGAAGGCGGTCACACATAAGGTGCAGAAGCTCATCGCGTGAGCGCAACTCGGTGTCGACGACGGCGGAGCGGGCGAAGGCACTCCGATAGGTAAGGAGGCGGGGCAGGTTGCAGCTGTAGATGAGGCGAAAAGGAGTGGTCTGGAGGGTCGTATAATAATAGGTATTATAACAATACTCTACACATAGAAGCCAATGGGCCCAATCTTTGGGGTGATCCCCTGTAATGCAACGAAGGTACACCTCAAGCGTCCGATTGACCACTTCGGTCTAGCCATCCGACTGAGGATGATAGGCGGAGGAGAGGGCCAGCTTCGTGCCACAAAGGGCAAATAGCTCCTGCCAAAACTCAGAAGTGAAAACCTTGTCTCTGTCGGACACAATACTCTCTGGTAGTCCATGAAGGTGAAACACCCGATCGAAGAAGGCACGGGCCATAGTGGGTCCGGTGATGGGGTGGCTCATGGCAACGAAGTGCGCCCCCTTGAAGAACCGGTCGACGACCACGAATATAACGGAATTTCCCCGAGAGGGAGGCAATCCCTCGATGAAGTCCATGAAAATGTCTGCCCAAATCTGAGTAGGAACCGAGAGGGGTTGTAGGAGGCCAGCATGTGAAAGAGACTGTCTTGTTGCGTTGGCAAATAAGGCATGTGGCAATGAATGTCTGGATGCTCCGTTTGAGGACGTGCCAAAAGAACTCAGCACGGGCTCATTGAAGGGTCTTGTGGACCCCCTCATGTGTATGGCCATGGATGACCGCCAGAATGTCAGCAATCAGCGGGGAAGAATCGAGCACGGAGAAGCGATCCCAGTACAGGATAAGGCCATCCTGGGCTGTCTAGTGTGACGGGAGGCGTCCCTCCGGAATATGGTGTAAAAGCTCGGTCAGGGCCGGTGTGTTGAGGATCTCCTGACGGAGGCAGGGCAGAACAAGAGACGACTGTGTGGAGACGGTGAAGAGAAGTGCGTCGGAAGAGTCGCAACGGGAGAGAGCGTCGGCCGCACGATTCAAGTGCCCCACCTTAAATTCCACCTGAAAATCGTAGCTCAATAGCCGGCTCACCCAGCGCTGTTGCGGAACTGTCGTCAGGCGCTACTCCAATAAGTACTTGAGATTGAAATGGTCGGTGCGGATGACGAAGGCCCGACGCCCACAAATAGGGTCGCCAGTGGTGAACGGCCTTAGCCAGGCCGATGAGCTCCTGCTCGTATGCCGGAAGCTTCAGATGGTGGAGGGTTGTCGTACGGCTGAAATAAGCGATCGGGTTCCCGTCTTGTTGTAGGACCGCCCCACACACGTATTCGGAGGCGTCACACTCCACCTGAAAATCCTTCTCGAAATCAGGAAGCTGGAAGACCGGGGTCGAGACCAAGGTCTGTTGTAAGGCCCGAAAAGCCGTTGTGGAGGCGTCATCCCAAACAAAGCACTGGCGGCGCAGGAGGGGTAGTAAGGGAGCAACGATCACCTGGATGAAGCAGCGGGAGTAGCCCACTAAGCTGAGGAACCCGCGGAGCTCCCGCTGAGTCTGCAGAAGGGGCCAGTCGAGAACAGCCTGGATCTTGACCGGATCGGCGGAGATGCCTGAATGGTCGACGATGTGGCCCAGGTATGCCACCATGTCTGTGCCGAAGGAGCACTTGGCTCGCTTGAGAAAGAGCCGATGTGAGCGGACCAGTTGAAGGACGGTGCGGAGGTGATCTAGATGGGCTTCCCAGGTCTTGTTGTATACCAAAATATCATCGAAAAAAACAAGTACACATCGACCAAGGAGAGAGTGGAATACCACATTCATGAGGGTCTAGAATGTAGATGGGGCATTCGTGAGCCCGAAGGGCATCACGAGAAACTCAAAATGCTCATGGTGTGTACGGAACGCGGTCTTCTCCACATCGGCGGGAAACATACGGACTTCATGATAGCCCGAGCAAAGGTCGAGCTTGGAAAAGAAGTGGGCCCCATGCAACTCGTCCAACGGCTCTTCGACCACTGGTATGGGAAACTTGTCCTTCACCGTGACCGCGTTCAGGGCGACGTAGTCAACACAAAAACACCATGAGTCATCCTTTTTGTGAACCAAAAGGACTGGGGAGGAGAATGGTGAAACGTTGTGGCGGATGATGCCCTGACGAAGCATGTTGGCACACTGCCGCTCAATCTCATCCTTATGCAGGAAGGGGTGACGGTAAGGACGGACGACTACTGGGGCTGTATTCGGAAGAAGGCAGATGCGGTGGTCCTGGCGGCGCAAGGGAGGAAGCCCGGTGGGCGGGACCATAGTGTCTCCGAACTCGTCGAGAACGGACGAGAGATCATGCTGCATTGTGGGCTCGAGCTGAAGGGAAGAAACACGGCTTGAATCTACTGTCGGACGGCATTGCCAAACCGTCAGGTAAGGTCCCGGACCCGAAGACATCGTCATGCTCTCCAAATCCCACAAAATGGGGCCGAGGGTGCGCAGTCAACGCGCCCCCAGAACCACATCGAATCCTCGTAAGGAGATAACGAAGAAGTCAACATAAGACTGATAGTCCTCCACAATGATGGGAACGGCTCGGCAAACCCCGGTACAGGCCATGGCGGCGCCATTAGGCACGACCACACGCAAACGACTGTGGTTGGTGATGGGAAGCTGGAGTTCCTGGGCGGCGAGATCGTTGATGAAACTGTGTGCTGCCAGTGTCCATGAGGGCGAGGAGACGGTGGCCTGCTACGGTGATGGGCATTTGTACTGTGTCGGAAGTGTGAGGGCCAGACATGGCATTTAGGGAGATTGTCGGGTCCCCTGGCCCGTCATCCCCAAATTCCTCATCTGAGTGATCATCAACCTCAAGCCAAAAAAGGTGCTTACAACGATGGCCTGTCCCATAGGCCTCATCACATTTGAAGCAAAGCCCCTTCGCGTGTCGTTCTGCCATCTCCTTGGGCGACAGACGTCGGATGATGGAGGTCCTCTCCCCCTCCTTGGGCCCGTGTAGGCTGTCGCTTACTGGTGGGTGGACCTGGCTGGAACCCGGAAAGGAGTTGTCACTTGTACGGCGTCCCAAATATGATCGGTCCATGAGAATGCGCTTCTCGCAGATGCGAGCCAAGTTCATCGTTGTAGTGAGATCTGGTGGGTTCTGAAATTCCACATCCATGAGCAGCCATTCATGGAGGCCCGCGGTGAAGAAGGCTACTTAGTGTCTCGGGGGAATGGACGGGGCGCGGGCTAGGAGTAGCTGGAATTGCTCCAAGTAGTCATCAATGGTACTGGTCTGCTTAAGAGAGATGAGGTCGCCAATGGGGTTGTTGCGGAGCGGTGGCCCAAAACGAAGTGTGCACTGAACCTTGAAGTCGTCCCACGTGAGGTCGGGCTTCTCCCGATGAAGGTGTGAGAAGCACAGTCGGTCGAGCCCATGAGGTGGAAGGAGGTCATGCCGAGACAATCCTCCCATGGGGTACGCTGCGCGACAAACAACTGCTCACAACGATTCAACCATGTTAAGGGATCTCCGCAGCCATCGAAGATCGAAAAGTCAAGCTTGGCATAACGGGGCACGGTGGAGTGGTCAGAGCAGGAGGGAAAATCTGACGGTCGAAGCTCGGTCTGTAGGTGGGGAACGGATGGGGAAGAATCTGCAGTAGGACGAGGCGGCGATGGAATGTCGTCCGGGCGGATGGCGGCGAGGAGGGATTGGTGGTTGTACGGCATCATTGTCTTGAAGGACTCCAATATCTGAGCTAAGGTAGGGCTGCCCCCATTTCCGTCATCCATGACGGAAGAAGCCCGTGAAAGAGGAGATGAAGGCGGAGGAAGCAACCTGTTTGAGGCCGCGAGGAGGGAAGTTCCTGCGAGGGAAGAGCCGAGTAGAATAGCCCGCGAGGAACTGTGGTCGGACAGCGGGCGGTGCGGCGGAAGCTGTTGGAGGCCACGGGCAGGCCCAAGCGGAGCTGGCTGTTGCGGAGAAGAGACGCAGGTCGGCTAGACGGAGGGGAACGGCGCGGGGAAGGCTGGATCGGCCTCGGCAAGGGCGGAGATCTCCAAGTCTGGGGCGGCGGCAGCGGAGAGAAAGGTTTCCTCTGATACCAAGTTGTTGCGTGTCCGTGATTGAGAGCACGTGATCCGTGGAAGGGGAGGGAAGTCATCAAAGGAGGCAGAGGAGGAGGCAGGCTTGGATCTCCGGGAATCTATGGTGGCAGCGGGCGATAGCAGGAGTGCGGTGCGAGATTGCGGCTAGGGATTCGGTCATAACCGGAACCCCCTATTAAGCTGGGAGGTAAAATTCAGCCCAATGTACTAAAACGCCCCCTCACAAGGCTTACAAAAAGGTGAGGATGAAAATTACTGAAAGCATAAATTTCGAATACAAATATTAAGATAAATTAGGCGGATGCCACTCGAGGCTTGCGGCGCTTGTACGTACGCCCCCAACGTGGATCCGTAATAGAAGAACTCCGGAACATGGAATTAGTTAGATCTTGAAAGGAAAAAAATTTACCTCGGAAATTTCACGTGAATTAAGGCAAATAAAATCGCAAGCAAAATGCTGCAGCCACCTGTGGCAATGTAGGACAAGCCGAGGAAATTATTTTTGCTTCCCAACCAGTTCGAAGTCGTAAGAACGAGTTTTTTCTTCCCGCCGGAGCTGTAAGTGTTGTAGTTATTAGCAAGATGAACAGTTAGAAGTTTGCCGGCATCCAAATCCTCTTCAATAACACCATAAAGTTTTCGAAACTTCGGAAGCGCAGACACACGCATCCAAACAATGAGATCCTCATGTTCACTCAGAGGAATACTTGGATCAAGTTTTCCTCCGCCGATTAAGGAATCATTCTGGAAGTTAAACGGGTAAACGTTTTTGCTGAATTTGTGAGCTCGGTCACTCTTCCAAGAAATATTCGTCCTGTTCACATTAACCTTTCCGCCCTTTACGTCAAATGCAAAGGTATCATTAAATAAGCTCCAAGAAATAAGCCCGCAAGGTACAATAGGGAGACCGTTGCTGGACTCCATGGGTTTGCAGGAACTAATATCTTTCTGCTGCAATCCATGGAGAAGCTGCTTATCACTTCTACTTTTTATATACCTGGTAAAAGTAAACCAACAGCAGGATTACTGGTACTGATCCATACTTTTCATGCATAACTACAATGGTTTACTAAAAATTTTAGCGATAAGAGAACTAGAAAGTATTACAAAAATGTACCACACCTGCGATGGTTCTGGTAATAGTTATCAAGTTCATAATAGACATATACCGGCGCTTTCATGTAGTTCCGTAGCTGCAGTAGGCATTTGAGAGACCAGATCATACTAGCACGGAAGGGAAGTGAAAAAATTTGTATATGCAGGTAAGAAAATGTTATAACTTTACCGGAACTAGAAGATTCGTTATTCTTTTTAAAGATGAGAATGCAGTTTCAATTACTTGAGAAGTCATATCAACAATTTTATAAAAAAAAAATTGAATTTACAAAAGAAGAGCAAGCCATCCTCAACATTATGATAAGTTTTAACTCAAATATGTGAGGTTGGTTTTCAAGCATCATCCTTTGTAATTGTTCAACATATTGACCGTTGCTTGGGGTGATAAATCTTTTCTTCATTAACTTAGGCTCCGTTTGGCACGATGGTCACGGTTGTGAACGCGGTGGTCACGAACCGTCGTTCGTTAACAAAAACTAGTTTTTTTGCTGGGTGGCAGTCATAACCGTTGTCAGGCTAAACATATATTTTATGACAGTAGCGTTTTTATCTAAACTCACCGAAGTAAAAATGTCAAACATAGCCTTAGTCTACATATTTTCCTTTCTAATCCTTGGATTATAAATTTATAAATCCATCAAATTGATGAATATTTCATCATTTGTTGTGCAAGTCCAAAGTAGTCATCCCTAATGACTGTTGTCATCGTTTTCCATTCATTCTTACTTATTGCTGATTTAGGTGTTAAACAAATTCCCAATCATTTTGAACTAATTTTAACTTAGAAAAAACATTTTACCTTCGTGTTCCTTTGACACAAACTTTATCTATTTAATGGATGCATATCCCACCATATTTATACATCAAACCCCACATGCTATTTTCAACCATCTTATCTTCAATAGAAGGGACTCGACAAATTTTGACTCAACTCATTTATTTCATTTTATCATTTTTCCATGCTCGAAGCATATGCATCGTCTCCTTAATTTGAACACCAAACATGTCAAAACTTCAACATTCATTTATGTCTCGTTGATTGAAAGTTTAAACTATGTTGTCATTTTGAAATTTGAATAACAATTTATACAAAAAGATAAGCTAATCCATTTAAGATGTTATTATAATTGAAAAACTTGGTAGTACCTCCACAACTTAATAGTAGTAAATACCTCATCATGCAAATCTTTAATTTACTAGAACATATCTTTGAATTGATGGGATAAAATGTTTCATTCTTTAGGGAAGACATGTGTTGTATGCAGGGCACTATTCATGGCAAAACTTCATTAGTGCCAAGAGCAAATTGATAAATGATTATAGAGAGGCAGATTGAATAAGCACTTAATCAAAAAAATAGTGCCAGCAACCTCCATCAATGAATCATATACTCAAAATTCCAGGACACATTATTATGGTAATATGGTTGGTGTTGGCGATGAGTCCTTAAATTGATTATGCTTTATTTTGTATTTTAAGTATTTTATCATTATGTTTTCTTTGGTAATCTCTGTTAACAGTCCAAGGATGTGTACTTAATTGCAAGTGTCATTCATGTAAATTCTATTAAGAAGCCATCGGGTATGACTAGAACAAGCCAAAAAGGATCTCATATTCCCCTCTTTAGTTCTTTCTTTAGCCAGGTCAAGAGATTGGAATCTCTCCCTCAACTTCCCTGCTTCCGGCAGCCACAACAAAGCTCCACATTATCAGGATACGATATAGGTTCGTAGCACACTTCCATTGATGATAATTTTTTACCGGGAATAACAAGTATATAAATACCCTTGTTATATTAGATGTCTACAAAAATTATTCTTTTAACTACAACAACAACACTCAAGTCTTTATCCCACTATAGTGGGGTCGGCTATATGGATCTTTTGTCGCCATTGTGTCCTATCTTTTGTCATAATCTCACTAATGCCTAAGTACATCATGTCTTTCCTTATAGTTTCATTCCAAGTCTGTATTGATCTACCCCTCCCTCATTTCATGTCTTTCCTTATAGTTTCATTGCCGAACGGACACCGCAGAAGTGCCAGGCTGGAGGACGATGGCGTGGTCAGTGTGGCAGACTGGGGGTAGGCCGGTCGGGGCCTCGAAAAGCACGGCGAACTCATGTAGGAGGTGGCGGAGGCCCTCAGGTGGTGAGGCGGGGTCGGCCTCGGCACCCTGAAGAGGCCAAAGCCAGGCGGAGAAGTCCACCTCGGAGATGCACCGAAGGGCTCAGAACGAAAAACGGAGTCCGGAGGAGGGTCGAGTCACCCGTGAGGCAGTGGGAAATGGGCCCTGTTGGAAGTGCATAGTCATCGTGGCCCAGTTGACCCGGACGTCGCCCAGCGTTTGGAGCCAAGCCACCCCTAAAATGGCATCAAGGCCACCCAAGCCGAAGATGTAGAAGTCAGCCGTCACGGCACAGGCACCGAGAGCTATCGTCACTACCTAACAGCGGCCCTGCGTCGGCCGGCGACGACCGTCGCCCAGACACACCGTGAAGGCCGGGGCCGGCCGGAAGGTGAGCGCCAACTCGCGCGCAGAAGTTCTGAGATGAAGTTGTGGTCGGCGCCGCTGTCAATCATGAGAACGATGTCGCGGTCCTGGAGGCGGTCGCGGAGCTTCAACGTGTGCGGGCCCGTGATGCCGCCAATCGAGAAATAAGGGAGCTCCAAATAGTGGAGGCCATCCCCGTCCGGGAGGGGTGGATCGGTGGCCGGAAGTGCGGCGAGGTCATCGGCCTCCGTCGGCGCCTCATCGAAATGGTCGTCGTCGAACAAGGCGTGAAATTTTTTGACCGAGCAGACATGGTTCGGCGAGTACGGCTGGAGACAACGGACAAACCTCTTCGGCAGAGGTCATTGTATTCGGCATCAGAAAAACGGTGTGGCGGGTCGCGGCCAGGGCGAGGACCCCCTGGGTGAGGAGCGCGAGGGGCCCCCTCCCGCGGTGGGGCCGGCCGAGGAGGAACATGGTGGGCCGGAGAAACGTTGGGGGCTGGTGGAGGGGGCCGGATGCCCAAATCCGCCTCCACGGCGCGGGCGAGGTCAATGGCGGCCGAGACGGTATGGGGTTGATGCGTGCGGAGGCGGGAGCGAATGGATGGTCGCAGGCCCTGTAAAAAGAAACCCAAATAGTGATCCGTAGGCAGCCCGGGGACGTGAGAGACCAATGTCATGAACTCATCAATATAGTTATCGAGGTCGGCCGATTGGCGAACGATGCAGAGGCGCGCAATGGCGGAGTCGGAGTACCGCGCGTCATAGCATTGAATCATTTCGTGCTTCGACTCGGGCCACGAAATCTGGGGTTGAACCTGGCGAAGCCAACGCGCCCAATGCAAGGCGGAGCCGGAGAGGCCGACAATAGCGGTACTCACCTTGTCGCCGTCGGCGGTGAGATGGAGATCGAAGGATTGTTCGGCTCGAGCAATCCACCCCATCGGATCGACGCCCGTAAAGGAGGGCAACTCCAACGCAAGGGGGGGTCGGCCAGCCTGGGGTAGCGGGAACGCAGGCCGCGACTCGGACGTGAACAACGACGGGACGGGGGGCTGGCCGAGGAGGGATGTGGACGAAGTGGCGGCGGGCGTTGGGGGCGCGGGTACGAGTATCGAGGCGGGCGAGTATGGAGGCGGTGGTGTTGGAGGTGGTGAGGACCGTGGCCTGGAGGGAGGACACAGAGGCCTGCAGTTCGGAGAGGTCGACATCGTGGGCGTCGGCCCGGGCGCGAAGGTCGTCCGGTGTATCGGAGGGGGCGGCGACATTGTTCTGAGTTATGACGGTCATGATGTAGAGATCCGGCGGCGCGGCAGCGAGCGGACCGGCAAGTCGGACCAAATGTTACCACTAGGGGAAAAAAGGGGAAGACCGGCGGTAGGGGAAGGGCCGGCTAGAGGGAGAGAGGAGAAGCAAGAGAGAATAGAAGGAAAGGGATCGGCCCCCATTCTTTGCTAGATGATCAAAAGATGTTGTTTAGGGTTTACATTAAGCCTCTTATACAATGAGGCTCAACAAAACAAAATAACCAAAATGCCCTTAGATTAAAACAAAACTTGCTCCCCATCCAGAACTTTCGCCGGGTCTCCTGCTGTCGTGCTTCCGCCCGCGTTATCACGGTGAGTAACGTCTGGCGATACCGCGGTATTATCTTCGCCCTCCTTCTACGTGCGTGATCGTCGTGCGTACACCCTCCAAGGCGGCTCGCCGTCATGCAGTTCGGTAACACCTAGTGACTAGACTCTCACAGCGCCTAACAGGTGCTTCTAATGATCTCCTTTGTACGTGTCCAAACCATCTTATTCGAGTTTCTCGCATCTTCTCTACAATTGGTGCTACTCATGTCTTATCCATGATACATTCATTCCAAATTTTATCCAGTCTTGTGTGTCCACACATCCACCTAAGCATTCTTTGAACTGAAGTTAAAAATTCAAATTTATGGCATATATCCCAAACATCATATAATTATCTGGATTCAAAAAAAAATTTAATCCAAGAACATTCAGTAAATAGCACATAAGAGCAAAAAAAAAGGTATTCAAAACTTCATAATAAGAAATCTACATTAAATTAGAAGCTGGTAGTTGATTATGTAACCCTAACTACCAACCACATGGTTGACAGATATTGTCTTTGATCTTCAAATTGTATGTCTATTGTTCTATCCTTGCAAAAAAATTATATATATATAAAAAAAATTTGTTTCCCTATCTTCACTTCCTCAAAAAAATTACAAAAAAAAAGATTTATCCTATCAGTTTGGTGGCATTATGTAATCTTTATCAGAAAAAGTCTTTCTCCAATGGAATTGTAAGGCTGGACAAATACTATCTGCCCCCCAAACCCCTTGGGTGGAGCTTCATGCACTGGGTATGGAAGAAATTTAAATCAATAAAAATAACGAATAATGGATTTTCTCAACTAAATAAAAAAGTTGTGATGACATTTTACTAAGTAAAGCAGAGAGACTATGGCCATAATTGGACAAGCGGTGGGAAAGAGATGACGGTCGTGAAAGCAGTTATGAAAAAAAACGTAGCAGGTGCGCGCGATCACAATTCATAAATGCTCCTTTTCCCAAAATGGCGTTTTATCCAACGCTTGAATCCAAGAAAATGAAATTTCTGAATGTAGATGATCTACCACCACTATATTTGCTACCATAGTTTTCATACAACCATTGGTCAAACACCAGGATAGTCCCAAATAGAGCATAAACAAATCAAAATAGACAAGCTTCTCAGTGTTTTATAGAAATAGATAACAAAAATCAGGAGTAAAAAAAAAGTGGTGACAATGGACTACAGCAGAATCAAGATTAACCTTTATGTTTAGTTTACACTTTTTAGAAATTGAGACATCCTTTATGTACGCTACTTTATTGCTTCTATAATTTTCAGGTATGCATTCAGTGTCATATCGCAGCACAAGTTCTTCAACCTGAAGAGGAACACAAACAGAATCAAAAGCAGTTACCTTAAGTACTATGTAACTAAACAAACATTCAGTATGAAATAGCAGAAAATTTACACTTTCTGAAGCACGAAGGCATACAAGTCCAACGGGTAAAAATACAACGCCCGTCAACAAAAATATGGTTATTATCTGCATTTCAAGTGCCGATCCAGAGTAAAACTAAACAAAACTTAAATGGAAAATCAGCTAAAATTTTATGAAAACTGTTAACTAATCAACTCACCAGTGTTGGTGTCAAAGCTGGTCTACAAGCTGGTAAGTTCTGTTGAGTAAATCTATAAAAGACTGAAAAAACAATAGTTTCATCATAAATGTGGGGTAAATGAACAAATAAAGTCAAAAAAAGATCAAGTAAATTAAATTCAGTCGTTCAGAAAAAATCATCAAACATAATGGTATAATTACAGTAGCATAAAACAATAGAAAGTAAAATTGTAGTTAACCACAGATGTATTAAAGCTACTAGTTAACCACTGATGTATTAAACCTACCTTTGGTCCGTCCTGTTTTGAATCACACTCCCTACAAAGTGGAATTAGGTCTAATTGTTTTGTTGAGACTGGGTGGTTCATGTGATTTGTAGCTCTCAATTCTCATGTGGCTTTTGTTCATTCCAACATGGCCAAGCAATATTCAAAAATCATATTAGCCCACATGGATGAGTGGGCTCGTGCACAAGGTACTTTATGATGTTGGAAGATTGAATTTGATACCGGGTCGTGACAATATGGGGAGTGGTAGTGTAAGAGCAGGGGCGGCTCAGGAATTTCAACAAGGGGAACCAGACACAAAGCGAAGCAAAAAAAGGAAAAATAAACTAAATTGAAAAAAATCAAGCTCGCTTGACCCTCTATCAAACATCAAAGAGCTCTACACATTTGATTTAAATCATCTAAACCAGATTTTGTATTCCGTTTTTTTTAACCCTATTGAATGACCGTCCGGTCAGCATAATGATTGCAACCATCTCAACTAGATTTATACATGACAGCTCCACATAAATCACTTAAACTAGTCAGATTCCACATCATCGTCTTCTACCTCTAGCCAAAAACAAATATGAACGCCTCCACCTAGTCGGAGTCATTTCTCCCTCATCCGGCCACCATTTTTGACGTGTAAATAATCGAAATTCATAACCTCAATGAGAGAAATCCAAGTCCATCATCCATTTTGCAAAATCTTGAGGGGGCAGCTTGTCCCTCCTTAGATCCGCCCTTGTGTGATGTGTGTGTGAGAGAGAGAGAGTGCTGAAGAAGGTGAGAGACTGATAGTATCAAGATGAATCATCATAGAATAAGTGAAAAATATCTTGGTGTGGAACAGACAAGTGGTTGACCATCCTTCAACACAGGTTAAGCTTATGTGTTGAAAATAGATAAGGCCCGACTTGATTTAGCTTAATTAACACTCCCTAACACTAAGGACATCATAGGAAGAGATTTGATCAGGAGTGGGTAAAACATGTTATTATGCTAATGGATCCTATCAAATTTCTAAGACAGAATCTTCCCAGACAATAAATCAAACACTTTGGCATGTTGATTGACCCCCGTGTCTTGTTGAAGCAGGTTAAGGAATGGCAAATTCTGCTGTATAAGAATGTAGAACGCTGTTTAAAGCTGGCGATATATGAAGTAAAAAAGGATTTCAATACAGAGAGCTAGACTGATGTTGGCTTCAGTATAGTTTTTAACTACAGAGAACGTGGACATGAATAATGCTAATGATTCCTTGAACCGCCGGAAAACTAGTGGAGAATCGGAAGAACATGCTAATGATTTTCTCGCACCGCCGGGAACTATTGAAGAACCGGACGATGGAAAAGGATATAGGGAAGAATTCACGAGCGTTTGATTGGGCAAAAATTAAAGAGAAATTTATACCTCGTGGCTTCCTGGAGGTCAATAAGATGGCCTGAGCTGCACCGCCGGAGGCCGACGAACTGGCCCCGTCCATTTCCATGAATTGAATTTTGGAACCCAGAGTCCCTGCTGACCTAAAATACTATTTTTCTCACATCGACATTTTCCTCATCTACGACGGCCGCAGCTCGGGGAGATTAGGGTGGAGATCGCGCGCCACTTGTGCGGATAGGCTTGGCAAATTGCCCTACACCTTGGGCTTTCTTCTACTCGTGGTTTGTCTCACCTAAATTTCTTGGTGTGCAACCGTGCTGATTAGCTTTACCTAACCGTGAGCGAACTGCGCCGTCTGGAATGGGAGACCGTGGAAACCGACAGACCACCGCTTGGTTTGTCTCACCTTTGTAGTTTCTCAGCTTGGATAAATCAATTTGTCTTTGACAGACTGAGTAGCAGTTCAATAAGTTGTTCGCTCAACTTGCGGTTAGGCAACCTTGGCGGTTAGGCGACCAAGTGTTGCAGATAATAGGTACCAGTTCCAGTTCATCTATTCGCGATGACTTCAGCGGTCCGGCGACCTCACAGTCAGGCAACCAGAAGTTGTGGATAGGGTTGTTCACTTTAGCAGGCAATAAGCAGCTGTTCGCGCGGCCTTGGCGGTTAGCTGAAGCGGGCAGGCGACTAGGCAGTTACAGTGTGTTGTCCGACGATTTCTTGTACTTGTCTTTTTTGTGATCTTCATCTGGTGCATTGCAAAATCATGTCTAGCAACGTATGCCTCGTATTGTAAAAAAGATTGATTACTTAATTGTGGCTTTAGTTCTTCAATATGCTACTGGTTTTCTTGGCTTGGTTGGTTGAGTGTTCATGCGATCTTTCTCGCTTCTCAAATTTTTGCATAGTGTCAAAAGGACAGGTTTTAACAGTGATCAGCGACAGAGGTTGCTAAGTACTTCTAAAAGTTCAATTAAACCAGGTTTATAGTAATGGAAGGAGGTTATGAAAGAGCCTTTGGAATTGAGCTTCTCTCGTAGATTAACTTCAAGAAGTGGAATCGTGCAAAGAGAGCTATCTTCTTGACGAGGACCTCTGGGAGGTTGTTGGTGGAGAGGAGAGACAGGAGGTGATTACTGCTGAATGGAATGCTCAAAAGGTGAGGGCTTGGAGAAGAACAAACGCAAAGGCTGGGTTCACTCTCAAGCGGGCAATATCACCTGAGGTATTCGACATATCATTGGATGTAGGTCGGCTGTAGAGATTTGGACGGCCTTTGATGGTCTGTTCAACAAGAAGAATGTAGTTGTACTACAGTTCTTGGAGAATGAGTTGGCAAAAGCAACTTAGTGGGATTTGTCAATATCATCTTTCTTCTTAAAGATGAAGAACTTATGCGCTGAGATTTCAGCATTAGACCCAGATGAGCCTATTTCAAAGGCGAAGCTGAAAAGTCACATTATATGAGGCTTGCGGAAGATGTATGTAGTCTTTGTTTTTTCTGTGTAGGGTTGGGCAAATCAACCATCTTTACTGGAGCTAGAGAGTCTGTTTGCTTGGCAAAAGAGCTTAGTAAGGCAAATGTCTGGAGTTTCTATCTCTGGGGGGAATAGTGAGGTTCTCTACTGTATAAAGAAGAAGAGATGAGACAGGAGGAAGAAGTCTCATGTAGATGATAATCCTTTAACTGTATCACAACATGAGAGGAGCAAGGCTTCTAAGCAGAATGGAGGAAAGAAGGGAGGACCAAGGTGATACTGGTGCAACAAGCTTGGTTACATCAGAAAGGACTATAGAGTTAATCTTCAGCCAGGGCACGATGCGGATAAAGAAGGAGCTGAATCCAGGAAGGAAGAAGGTAGATGGGGGAACTGCTTCATATTAGACATGACGGCAGCGTCGGTTCGTGTCATGGCCTCCATCAACTATCAGGAGAACTGGATCGTAGACTCGGGGTATAGTCATCACCTCACCGGAGACGAGTCAAAGTTCTCTTCTCTGCAAACGTACATATGTAATGACGCTATAGTAAATATTGATGATATTGTGCATGCAGTGGAAAAGGAGGGAACAATTTCTATAGGCAGTGATAAAGAGTCACTCACTTTGCGGAGTGAATATCATGTGTCTGGAATGAAGAAGAACTTATTCTCGATGACCAATGTTGTAGACGGAGGCTATCATGTTCTGTTCGGCCCGATAGAAGTGAAGTTTCTCTGGAACGTGTCAGCAATGAAAATTGGCGTGACTCATGTTAGGAGGAGAGTGAAGGACTTATTTGTTTTGTTAACAAGTTCTTATGTCGAAAAGATGAGGGCTAACAATAGCGCGTTTATCTGGCATGAAAGGCTAGGACATGTTAGGATGGACAAGCTGAAGTCTATGACATCAAGAGGTCTGGTGAAAGATATGTCTCGTCTTTCATCTATTGGTGACGGTTATGTTTGTGATGAGTGTCAGTATAGAAAGGCGCATCATCTTCCATTTGATAGGTCCCTGTTCAGGTGCAAGGCACCGTTGTAAACTTGGACTGCATTCATGGTGACCCGATGAGACTGACCATCACTCATAGTTTTGGAGGTAGCAGATATATGCTGGTCTTGGTTGATGCTTTCAATAGATATACTTGGGTATATTTTGTGAAGGAGAAGTCTGAGGATTTTCATAAGTTTGTGGAGTTCAAGAAGATCGTGGAAGGCCAGCCGAATCTACGGATTATGAAGTTGAGAACAAATAATTGAGGAGAGTTCACTTCAAATGAGTTCCTCAACTTATACAGAAAGCACGGAATCCCGATGGAACTTTTTATGCACATACTCCATAACAAAATGGTATTGTAGAGAGAAAGATCTGGCATCTGGCAGAAACCTACAAGTGTTTACTTCACTCCAAAGGAATTCCCAAGGCCTTTTGGGAAGAGGAAATGGTCTGCGGAGCTTATGTTATCAACCTGATGCCACTAAGCCCTAACAATATGAAATTTCCACATGAGCTCATAGTCAAGGAGAAGCCTAACGTGGGACAACTTCGGGTATTTGGATCCACCTGTTACGCGCACGTACCAGACGCTCTTGGGACGAAGTTGGATGCAAAGGCAAGAAAGCCTGTCTTTATTGGCTACGATGAGAGGAAGAAGGACTGGAAGTGCATGAACCCTGAGCAAAGAAATTTGTCGTCTCAAGGGATGTGGTATTTGACGAATTGACATCCTACCAGGATAGTTACTCTGTAGAACTACAGGAGAGCAGGGTGGATGGAAGACAAGAAGAATTTGTTGGTGATCTTCTGATGGATCTGTCTGTGTCTCCAGGAGCTTCGACTATATTTAGCTCAGGGGCAAGTGCTTATGGTTCTTGAAATAGGGGAGTGATTCTCCTAGTGTGCTCGGGAGAAGAGCTGATACAAAAGAAGAAGCTGGCATGATGGATCAGGGTCAAGCCTTGCGGAGGTTGAAGAAGACCATTATTCCACCAGCTCGGTACAAAGACGGGAACATAGTGAGTTTTGTCATATGTTTCTTTGCATGTCCTCTGCACGAGCGGAGGATGTCATGCTTTGAGAATGCCATTGAGACCAAGGAGTGGGGATATGTCATGGATAAGGAAAATGACACCCTCATGAAGAATGAGACTTGAGATCTTGTGTCCAAGATCGATGACATGAGTCATATTACCTGCAAGTGACTTTATAAACTCAATAAGAAGACTGACGGTAGTATCGAGTGGTACAAGACTCGTCTTGTAGTTCGAGGGTTCTCCTAGTAGTATAAAGAAGACTACGAGGAGGCGTTTAGTCTGGTGGCAAAATGACTTCAGTTCACATCGTGGTTTTCCTCGAAGCTTGACGTAAAGAACATTTTTTTACAGAGAGATTGACAAGATTATCTTCATGGTTTAGCCACCTGGTTATGTATCTGAAGAACATACAGTACACGTCTGAAACATAAGAAGGTCTTTTATGACTTGAAGCAGACGCCTCGGGCGTGATACAAAAAAATCGCATAATACCTCTAGTTCTGTAGATACTTTGCTTCTAATTCTGATTCTGATTCAAGCCTATTCGTTAAGAAGAGAGGGAGCTTCAGGTCTTGGTGTTGTTGTATGTTGACGATATGATCGTCACGAGGAACTCAGGAGTGGAGGTAGTTAAGCTCAGGGCAGAGCTAGCTATTCGATTCGAGATGAATGACCTTGGGGAGCTCCATTATTTCCTTGGTCTCGAGATGGAGAGGAAAAAGAGCGGTGTGCTCATTTCGCAAAAAGGGTATGCAGAGCAGATCGTAAAATGATTAGGCATGTGGGAGGGAAAGAACAGCTCTACTCCACTAGTGGTCGGTCTGAAACTTTGACGCGATGAGGGAAGAGTTCTTTCAGATCCCTTGGTGTTCCGGGCTTTGGTTGGGAGTCTAATATATCTGACGATTATAAGGCAGGATATTGCCTATGTTGTAGGACGCGTAAATCGATATTTGTAGGAGCCGCGGAAACCTTATTCGATGGTGGCAAAGAGCATTTTGAAATATGTGAAGTTCACCTAAGATATGAGTCTCTTTTATAAGAAAGAAAACAAGCTTCAGCCTGCACGGTTACACGGATGCTAATTATGAGGGAGATACCGACGATCAGAAGTCGATGTCTGGTTACATCTTTATGTGCAGATCGACAGCTATCTCGTGGTGTAGCAAGAAGCAGGATTCTGTGTCCATCTCCACCACTGAAGTGGAATACAAGGCGTCTGCCTTGGCAGCTCAGGAAACCATCTAGCTGAGGAGATTGGTGGAGAACATCCAAGAGGAAGTGCGAGGTCCTACTCTGGTATGCGGTGACAACGACAGTGCTCTCAAGCTGATGACTAATCCAGTTTGACACGCGCAGACAAAACACATCGAGATCGAGCATCACTTCGTTCTGAAGTAGGTTCTAAAGGGATCTCTGATGGTGGAATATGTGCATAGCCGGGATAATGTCGACGTCTTCACAAAGCCATTGTCGAAGGGATCGTTTGTGGGGTTACAGGAATTGATGAGTCTGACTTCCACTTCTCATTTCAAGGGGGGTGTTGAAATTATTGAAGTAGGAAGTGGGCGGTTAGGATGAAGCAGACTGCACAGACCGTCGAGACTGCGCGCAGCTTGCGCGGATAGGCTTGGAAAATTGCCTAGACCTTGGGCTTTCTTCTACTCGCGGTCTGTCACAACTAGATTCCCTAGTGCGTAACTGTGCGGTTAGCTTTAGCTAACCACGGACTGCGTGGTCTAGAATGCGAGACCGTAGAGATCGGCAGACCGCCTCTTGGTGTGGTTAGTCTTCTAGTCGTGTGGCTATCGGCTCAGTTGTTCAAGTCCACGCGGACTGAAGAGGCTGTCTGCATAGAGGTGCGAACTAGTGGAGTTAACCGCATGTAGTCTGGGTTGACAGCCCACATAATGAGCGGGCTGGTGTTGCTAGCTATCACGTCACTGTCGGTTACTTTATCCCTTGGGCGGTGATGGTATCTGTCTGCCAGCTTATAAATAAGGGTACTGACCTCATCATAAATAGCAGGAACTGTAAGAATTGAAGCTCGGGTTAAATTCGGCGGTTAAGATTTTCTAACCGATTGCCTAAGTAAAGTGACCAGATTTATTACCGTATTTGCAGATTGTGCGGCTAACACTTGGAAGTCAGGAAATTGGTTCTGAAGGCAGTGCATATAGTCGGTAGCAGTCAACGACGGTTAACAACAGGTCACAGATAGACGACTAGGTGGTCTTCTTCCTTTGCAGTTTCCCAGCTTGGATAAGTTAGTTTGTTTGTCAGACTAAGTAGCAGTTCAATAAGCTGTTCACTCAACTTGAGGTTAGGCGACCTTGGCGGTTAGGCAACCAGGTGTTGCGGTCAACAGGTAGCAGTTCCAGTTCGTCTGTTCGCGATGACTTCAGCGGTTAGGCGACCAGAAGTTGTAGACATGATTGTTCAGTTTAGCAGACAATAAGCAGCTATTTGCACAGCCTTGGCGGTTAGCGGAAGCGGACATGCGGCTAGGCGGTTACAATCGGTTGTCTGCTGATTTCTTGTACTTGTCTTTTTTGTGATCTTCATCGGATGCATTGTCAAATCATGTCTCGTAATATATGTCTCACATTGTAAAGAAGATTGATTATTCAATTGTCTCTTATTCTTCTATCTGCTATTGATTTTCTTGGCTTGCTTGGTTGAATTTTTCTACGATCTTTCCCGCTTCTCAAAATTTTACAACTCTCCCCAAAGAAGACCTTAGGCTCTCTTTGACTCAGCTATAACAATTGGAGAAATAGTGATAAGAAGCAGTGGTAAAATAATCCATTGTCTTGTAAAGCGGTGGCAAAATCTGTGAAATTATTTGGAAGAACATCCTATACAGTGCTGTTTCAAAAAAAAAACAATTTACGTTGTTTGACAAAACAACTAAGCGGTGTAAATTCCATTTTTTAATTTAGAGATAAAAAACAATAACATTGATATGGTTTCTCCTGAATTTTCCCGAGTCAAATTGATGGAGTCAAACGCCCACGCACAGAAAAACAAGCACAAGCACAACTAAAACGCATCCGCGTGCGAGCACTGGCGAGCGTGCACAAAAGACGACCTCGCACTCGGGCGGAAGACGCGCACGCGGGGAAGGCACCCAGGCCCCCCCCCCCCCCCCCATGGGTGCCTGCACGCCCATTGCATAGACACGGTTCGGCAGCCACCGCCACTGCCTCTGAGCAACCTACCCGAGCCGCCCGGACCGCCTATGCGAGGATCCTGACCATAGCCTGGCTCACCCGCTACCCTTCTTTCATCCCATGTCATCATCATAGACTTCAGCCCGTGCCACCCCAACCCCTCTTCGCGCCCCTTCGGCCACAACGGTGTTGAAGCCAAGAAAATCCCTTATCCAAGATTCAGATCTAAGTGCAGACAGAGGCTACTGACCCAACGGTTCCACTCACCCGGCTCTAAAGATGAAAACAAGAAAGAAAGAGAAAAAAACTAAAGGACCACAAACTCTAGAGCAGGGAGAACCCACCACATATCTGAAAATTTGAGATAAATTTTCTGAGGGGACCCGTATACAATAATTTCCCCCAAAACCCCCCACACTCTAAAGTCAATTCGCCACGTGTCACATTCTTTTTCGAAAACCATCATTCCGTCAAAACAGGGGCTTAAAAGTAAAAAAAAAAACTAAGGCGAGTGATCCGACGGCTGTAAATTGACGTACTGTTTTTCCGATACAATAATCCGTTACGAAATCCCGCTAATCCAGCTTACAGCCCCTCCTTTACTACCCATCTCCCTCACCCACGGAGCGCATTTCTTTCAAATATTCAAATTCCCAACGGCCGGCTCGCTTTACCTTCTTCTTCTTCTTCATCTCGCTCTCGGCTTACTTTTCTGCGCCATCGATCATTCATGGTAAAAATAAGAACATCGGCCAACTTCTCCTCCTCCTCATTCCTTTCTTTCAATCATCTCTCTTCCTTCTCGATTTTTTTTTCTGTATCAGTTGAAATCAGCTTTTTTTTTCTTTGATCTTGTGAGCCACCATTCGAATATCACAAGCCTGTGAGTATTCCAGAATGATTTTGCAGATCTTGTGAAGCTTCATTATATTTTTACTCAGATTTTACCGAATGTTTGAATTCTAAAGGAAATATAACGGTTGTGATTCTTGTAGGTTGAGCTCTGTTTGAATATGGAGGATTCTTCTCTTGGGCGAGTAAAAGAGAAGAATGTTCAAATGACTGATTCAAATGGTAGCTTTACTTATTTACTCTGTAATTTCACCTTCGCTTTTATGTTGCAGACATATTATTGGATCTAATAATTCCTTTCTCTGCTGTTTCCCCCAAGTAGAAACTGTGAATTTTTGCAGCACATTATCTTATCTCTTCGTTTTTAAAAACACGCAGGTAATGGTAGGCGTGGTTTCTCAGTGTCATTTTCTGAGCTTACCGTGCCCATCAGCTGTTCGCCAGAAGTTCCAAGTGAAAAGATTGGAGGAACTTCTGAATATATCAGAAAAAGGCAGAATATTGAAATCTCACCTGTTGACCTCTTCGCCAAAGTGTGTTCAGAGGGCATGAAGAATCACGCGGGATCAACTACAGCAGAGCAGGAGAAATTGTCAGACGGGCTCAGCTGGTCGGAAGTTTCTCTAGAGCTTCCACAGATTCCGGTAGCAGAGGAGGCTTTGTTGTCCTTAAATGCAGGAGGAGTGGACGAAGCTGTGACTTATGAAGGCAAAGATTTTAAGAAGGATAATTTCTATACAGGAGGAGACATTATTAGTTCAGATGCTAAATCGTCGGACGGCATGGGGCATGCATTATACAAAACAGCTCGGTTTGGAGATTTCTCTTACGAATTCCCTGACATGGAAGAGGGAGTTTATTATGTTGATCTTCATTTTGCAGAAATTGAGTTTATAACTGGTCCCTCAGAAATGAGAGTTTTTGATGTTTATATTCAGCAAGAGAAGGTGAGGAAGTTCTATGGAATACTCTCTGTTTTTGAAGACATTTATGTTTATGAATGAAATCAGTATTTTTGCAGGCTGTTTCTGCCATTGACATATATGCAAAGGTAGGCTCCAATCATCCTCTCATACTACCCAATTTGGAAGGTTTAGTTGTTGGACAGAAAGGTTTGTCAATAAGATTCAAAGGACTCGTTGGAAAACCTATAGTATGTGGCATTTCAATAAGAAGGGGTTCTTCTACTGGTTAGTTTTCAGTATTTCTTTCGCTCGGCCAGTTTTTGTTAGTAGCTAGTTCTGTACCATATCCCAAATTCCCAATACTAACAAAGTGGGCTTTTTGGGTTTGATCAGAAGGTGAGAATATTCGCAAACAATTAGGTGATCTCACATCCATGGATGGAAGCAATGAAGAAATGTTGAATATGGTTGGTCTGATAGTATGAATTTGATGCAGTGATACAATAGAATTTGTTTTCCTTTGGTTTCAGATGTTGATTTTCTCTGTTTTACTGATCAAATTCTACAGGAGAACTATCATGATTGTAGGAAATGTAAGAGAAACTATGATTTCCTCATAAAGGAGCAGTTAGAAATGAGAACAGCTCTGGAAGCTGCCAAATGCAAGAATGAACTCAAAAGCCAAGAATGTGAAGAGGCCTGGGCATCAATGAAGGAACTTCAGAGGGAACTTATGCGGAAATCTATGCATGTGGGCTCATTAGGTATCAATATTTTACTATAATATGCCTCAAAAATGAAAACTTAATTATTATAACATGGTTTCTTGTCAGCTTTTGCTGTGGAAGGGCAGGTAAAGGAAAAAAGCAGATGGTGTCAGGGTGTAGGAAATTTATGTGAGAAATTTAAGGTAATCATGTTATATTTTTTTTTTCTAGATCTAGTCTATCATTATCCCCCATTTGCCCACCCTGCTATCTCCTTTATTTTATTCTCATATGTTTGGTTCACAAGACCACAAATTGTAGCTAATGCCATTTTCTGCACATTGAGCTTCATAGTTGATGAAGATAGAGCACACCAAGTTAACAGAAGAAGCATTGGAGCTTAAAAGTTGTCTCGTAGAAATGTTTGGAAGGATGAGTAGTATTTTGCCATCCAGTAAGTCTGCCAATTCTCATTGTGCTCCAGTTTGTCATAGTTATGATTGCTTCTCTTAAATTCTACTGAGCGATTGAAGAAAAATTCAACTTTGGCATTTCGACAGTGGACAATTATATTAATCTCGAAAGAAAATATAAAGATCTAAAATCGAGGTTCATCGAAGAGTCTAAGGAAAGAAAGGACTTGTACAACAAAATGATTGAACTGAAAGGTTGGCCAATTGTTTGAAACAAGTTAATATTTGCAGAAAGAAAACTGCAACATCCTTCAACTTATGATATTACTCATCGTGCTGCAGGAAACATCAGAGTTTTTTGCCGCTGCAGACCTCTTAGCACAGAAGAAATAGCTAAAGGAGATGATATGGCTCTAGATTTTGAATCTGCAAAAAATGGTGAGCTCGTCGTCAAAACAAATGGAATACCGAAGAAGGTATTTAAGTTCGATGCAGTCTTCGGCCCTGATGAAGATCAAGGTATTTAGTTGAATCTTTCTTATTCAGATTCTTAAAAGACATAACGTGTAACTTCCTTCCTCAAAATGTGTTCTTCTTGATCAGAAAAGGTGTTTGAAAAAACTTCACATCTTGCAACATCAGTGTTGGATGGATACAATATCTGCATATTTGCTTATGGGCAGACTGGAACTGGCAAAACATTTACCATGGAAGGAACGGAAGGAGCTCGTGGAGTAAACTTTAGGATTCTTGAGGAGCTGTTTCGGGTTGTCGGGGAAAGGTGTGGTATATTCCGCTATGAAATATCAGTAAGTGTTCTCGAGGTGTATAACGAACAAATACATGATTTGCTCCTACCAGGATCTCAAACTGGTGTTGCCACAAAAAGGTAGTCTTCCATATAATTTTAACCAAGTATTAGTAAAGAATTTAACATGTTGCATTGCAAAAATGTAGGCTTGAAGTAAAAAAAGCTTTAGAAGGAGTACATCATGTTCCTGGTCTGGTTGAAGCTCATGTTAGTAACATGACTGAAGCATGGAAAGTTGCACAGACAGGAAGCAAGGCAAGATCTGTTGGATCCACTAATGCAAATGAACATAGCAGCAGATCACACTGGTAGGTCTTATACTCAAAATTTCCTTAAAAGTATGGTTGGAATCTTCATTTCTATAACTCTACTTAATGATATATATTCAGCATCCATTGTGTGATGGTAAGAGGTGAGAATTTGGTGAATGGTGAGTGCACAAGAAGTAAACTTTGGCTTATCGATCTTGCCGGAAGTGAGAGGATAGCGAAAACTGACGCTCAAGGAGAGCGTTTAAAGGAGGCGCAAAGCATTAATAAGTCTCTCTCTGCATTGGGTGATGTGATATCTGCTCTTGCAACCAAAAGTCCTCACGTTCCCTTCAGGTTGGTAGTTGGAATATTTTACATGCAACATAACCAAGTCATTAAAGATCATAATTTTATATGAATTTCACTTCATTTTGGATATGCAGGAACTCTAAACTGACCCATTTACTACAAGACTCTCTAGGTACTGCTTTCTTCCACCTCATTTATCCAATTACACGAGGATATTGCCATTTATCTTGACGTTAACATTACTTGGATCGAGATATCTAGGTGGAGATTCGAAGACTTTGATGTTTGTACAGATTAGTCCGAGCGAGAATGATGTCGGTGAGAATCTGTGTTCCCTGAATTTTGCTAGCAGGGTTAGGGGAATTGAACTTGGCCCGGCTAAGAAGCAATTTGATGGTGGTGAAAATTTCAAAAACAAACAGCTGGTATGATAACATGAACATCTTGAAAAACAATTCTTGAAAGGATGTTGGTATATCTATGTTTTAACTCCTCTCCAAGTGGTCCCAGGTTGAGAAGGCTAAGCAGGTGATCAGGAATAAAGAACTACAAATAAAGAGCATGGAAGACATGATCTATTCAGTAGAATCAAAGAACAAGGCAAAAGATATGCTCAATAGAAATCTTCAAGAGAAAGTACATATGCAAACTTTAACTTTGTTTATATAGTTGACCTTCAACTTATATAAAGCATGAAGAACTCTTTAATAACCTTCTTTATGTCTTTTGTTCCCTTTTCTGATCCAAGAGCTAGCTTTTGGGGTGAGAAGGCACAATAGCACCCAACAAAGTGGTATTAGAGTCGATGGTCCAGCTGGATCTAGTATGGTCATGGTGTTTCTATCTCTGTTGGGTCTTGGTGCCTTCAGCCAATGACGGAGCAAAGTTTAAGAGAGGGTGACTCCCACAACATCTTCACGTGGTTGAGTGTGCCCTCGATGCATGATACTCGATGCTGTTAGAGAAAAACTTTCACTTGGGTAGTAATGGCCTATGTGGTGATCCCTCGGATGAGAGGGGGATTGCTAAGGCATGCTATAGTATTAATTTAGTCTCTCATCAAATAGTTAAACAATATGTTAGTACAAAAATACTTTGTGGTTGGCCTTTAAGCTTTTGGGTTGAATATGAGTTTAATCATTTGTGTATTTATTTAACCCAACTTCAATTCCACTTTGAGTTCCCTCTCCAACTGATGTCAGAGAACCAATCCCATGGCTATGGTAGTCACATGTTTGTACAAGGGGTGGGTGCTTAGATTACAAGTATGAGGGAATGACTCGCCTTAAAGCTAGCATTTAGGGTAAGAAGGATAAATACCCAACACTAGTACTAGATCCCATGCGTTATGGGCTTCTCCCGTAACACCCATGTGTTATGGGCTTCTCCCGTAACAATAATGGTAGTGTCTCCGGAGGCGGGGATGATGGAGGAGAGGGACAATATCCCTATGAAAATGTCTTCAATCCTAACTTCTTTGAAGCTCTCATGCACTTGACTTTCCTTCATTTTTTGTCCCTTTCACAATTATCATAGTGGGTTTGCAAAATTCATCTATATTGCATAGTAATTTATATGAATTCTTCTGGTTGTTGGGCCCCGGGGCATATCGCCTCCCATCTTTGCTTCTCTTCGAAATCCTAAATCTTCATAGTGACCATCTCTCACCATTATGAATGAAATCAATGTATGATTTTTCTTTATTTGCTCGATTTGTAAATAACAATCTCATTCTGTACAGATCAAGGAGTTGGAATCACAACTTCTGATTGAAAGAAAACTGGCAAGGCAGCATGTTGACTCCAAAATAGCAGAGGATCATCACCTCCAGGAGCAGAAACAGCTGGAGTTTAATACTCTCAATTATGAGGCTCCTTCATCATATAAACCACAACCAGAAAAAAACCGTAGCCCTGCAGATCAGAGAAGCATCCTAAGACCTATTTCGGAGAACAGCAATCACCCCTCATCCGATTCCACCGTGCTCAGATTCCTCAATCCAACAAAAGACAAGGAGAACAAACCAGCGATTGCTGAAGACACATTCTCAACAAAAGCTAGCATATTTTCACTCGAGAACACCATTCGCCGGATTTCTCTGACTCCATTTAGCCGCCGTGATTCTATGATTCCACCGCCGGCGGTGAGAACTACGCCTTTGGTGTGCTTGCCTCAGTCAGCCGTGGATATTACTTCTGAAGGTAGAAACTTTAGTCATGGAGTTAAAAGAAGCAGCAAGAGCAATACCATACTTAGAAGAAGCCTCCAAAAGAAGCTCATTATCAGATCACCACTGCCGCAGGGAGGCGGCATAGGAAATGCTGGCGGAGAGAAACTACGAGTTTCTATTGGAAACAGGGGGTGGAGGACGAGGAGAGCCCCGGGAACTGATGCTGTGAAGACTGGTAGAGGAGTCCAGCAGAAGCGCCAACACAAGGAGGAGAGGGGATGGAGTACTGGGAAATACTAAGATTGCCTTCTGATGCTGATGCCAAATCCAATTGGGGGTCATACTTGAACTCCAATTTATCTTCTTTTTTCTTTTCTTTTTCTAAGTTGATGATTGATTATGTAGAAAAAAATTGATGTTTTCTGTTTCTGAAAACAAAGTTATGCTTCCTGAGAACTATGGGAACATGTTAGGATGAGCTTTAACATGTTATAAACACTACTAACCTTATGAAACAAATAACATTTGCCCATGTAAATGCTATGCTGGTGGTGGTTATAACGAGTTTCAATAATATTTATTTATTTTACGTGTTGGCATGTCCCGGTAAGTGAGGGTCATTTGAGGAGTGTCGATGTGAAAATATAGTACGAAGTGTTTTACCGTGTTTGTAACTTCCTGAACAATGTAAGCTTAGGAGACCGGTCACGGTTATGAGCGTGGTTAAGAAAAACGCAAGTAGCATTGGATATATGCAGACACAAACCCTATTTTTCCAAAACAATGTTTTAGGCCAAAAGCTTGTCCCAAATAGATGGATTTGCACATAACCACTCAAACGCCACAATTGTACCAAATAGAGCCGTTATTTTTTGGGTGGTGTTATATATAGATTGCTTTTAGCTATATACAAATTCTTACTATATGCAAATCAATGTAAATAGAATTGTGTTGTACACAAGAATAATGATTATATACATACCAGTTCAACAACCACGCTTGAACCTTTATCCCACTATAGTGGGGCGGCTATATGGATCTTTTGTCGCCATTGTGCCCTATCTTTTGTCGTAATCTCACTAATGCCTAAGTACATCATGTCTTTCCTCATAGTTTCATTCCAAACTACCCCTCCCTCGTTTAACATGCCTAGTGACTAGACTCTCACAACGTCAAATAGGTGCCTCTAATGGTCTCTTTTGTACGTGTCCAAACCATCTTAGTCGAGCTTCTCGCATCTTCTCTGCAATTGATGTTACTCCTATCTTATCCCTAATACATTCATTCCTAATTTTATTCAGTCTCGTGTGTCCACACATCCACCCAAGCATTCTCATCTTCACAACTCTCATTTTTTGCGCATGTACACAATTCACTGCCCAACACTCAGAACCATAGAGCATCGCTGGTCTAATTACAGTACAATAAAACTTGTCCTTAAATTTTAATGGTACATTACGATCACATAAGTTCTCTGACGCGCCTCTCTACTTCAACCAACCCGCTTGAAAATTATGTGTCACATCTTTATCAATATCTCCATCTTTTTGAACTATCGATCCAAGATATTTAAAACACTCACTGCAGGAAATATCTTGATCACCGAACTTGATAACAAAGTTATCCATCCTTCTTATACTGCTAAATTTAAGCTCCGTCTTTGGCCTACTCAACCTAAAACCCTTCTTTTATAAAGTATCTCGCCAAGATTCAAGTTTTACATTTACACCCTCGCACGTCTCATCAACCAAAACATTACAATGAGATGTCTAGCTTCCAAAACATTCAGGTTCAATGAGATGTCTAGCTTCCATGGTCGACTGCCCTGACATGAATCCAAATTGATTCTCTGAGATGTTAGTCTCTCGTCTTATTTTATTTTTTCTATTACTCGTTTTCATAGTTTCATGATATGACTCATTAATTTAATTCCTCTATACATATTAGTACAAAAATAAAAAAATTTAATTTTTTTTATCAACTACATATCATATTAGTGGATCAAAGTAGTAGGTAAACATTACAAAAATATAAAATTCAAAACATATAATTGTCGACCTTCAAAAAACATATAATTGTCTTGAACCCCAAAAATTGTTAGACCCAATTCACTGATATCTTTGAAATTAGTTGGCCGTTTTTGTTGAGTGACAATAAATTCACAATAGTATACCGTTTTTGTTCAAATAATTAGGCATCAAAGAATTCCCATCTTGTCGAACACGGTCCTCGTCATTTCTCTACATCTGCACTTTGCTTGCATGTCTATCGGAGCCATGAGGATGTTTACATCCGGTAGAACGAATTCATTTCGTCGAACAATTGGTGGCCTAGGGAAAAGAGAAAGTAAACATAGAGAAAATTGCTCATTAGTGAACCACTGCTTCCGAAACTGAAAGGGGCAGGAAGGGTTCGGGTGTCGCATGACAGGGACGAAAAATTAGGAAAGGCTGGAATGAAATAAAAAATAAGTTTTTAACAATCCCTCCAAACATAGTTAATCTACTTCCTAGCAATCCCTCCAAACATGTAAATGAAACTTGCTCTGAATTAACTTGACTGCACATCAACTGGAAGAGACAAATAGCAGCCTGGAGATATCAGGTTGTGGGATAGGAAAGGCGGGGTCGGATAATATATTAGAAACTCATTGCTAAGAGGTATTTATTTGGTTTGTATTTAGTATTTTAAAAAACCAAAGAAATTGTAAATATTAGATTTGTATATTGTCAAAAGCAATCTATATATAACATCACCCAATTTTGTTGGTGGGGAGTTTTATTTGGCCTTAATTATTTTATCAAAATAATAATAATAAAGAGAATTACACCCCCTAACAATGTATGCTCACATAGTAAACATATTTACCTTACATTTCCCTTAAAAAATTGCCATATATAAATATATACTTGTGTATGGAATATGGATACACCATGTACTGTATATTCTAAAACTTCAACATGGACTGAAGCATCATGCTGATTTTTTTAAAATACAAGATAATATTGTTTTGAAATGTAAAATTATACATGGGCTAAATTGTCATTTGCTAACGCCCTCCTAAGGAACTTCATCCACTTTTATGTTCAAACGGATGAAATTTGTTAGGTGATCCTTAACGAATGACATTTTAACCCATACATTTACGACCGCCACGGAGCCCAAGTTTATTCTTTTTCTTAAAGAGAATTGATTTTGATTTAAAAGGGATGGTCAACATGGAAGAGATGGTGCACACCATTACACCGCAAGGGGGGATAATTAAAATTGCATCAACGGGATGACGGAAAAAGGAACATCTTACAATTAAAAAAAATCATTAAAAATAAAAAAATGATTTTTTTTAATAAAAATTGTTTGTACAACAATTTCTTTTAAACAATGATCTATATTCTCAAATTTAGGAGCTCCTGTTCAGTATCACGATTCACGACCCGAGCCATGAGCCCCAATGAATAAGAGGCTCAACAAGCTCGTGACTCGGGGGCACAACCGTCATTATGAACTTGACAAGTGTAATCTTAATGCAGCAACAAGAAAATTCTACATCATGAAAAAAACATTACTCCTGGGATACACCATCAAGGATTACATTAAATATACATATACAGGGTCATTTATCAAGACCTCACCTCTAAGTTTACTAACTTACAAGTTGCACCCCTTACTTTTGAAATTACAAAAACCTCCCTTCAAGTTTACATTTCATAATATTAATCTCTCTTAAAGTTTGCATTTCATAATTTTATGTCTCTTGAAGAGTACATTTCATAATATTAATGTCCCTTGAAGTTTACATTTCATGATTTTTATCTCCCATGAAGTTTACATTTCATAACAATCATGCACAAAAATACCCCCCCCCCCCCTCCTAAAAATTTACTCCAATGAGGTATTTTTATGCATGAAAATTATGGAAAGTAAATTCAGGAGAAGTTTTTGTAATTTCGTAAGAGCATGCAATCTGTAATTATCCTAACTTTCAGGAACATTTTTGGTAATTATTCCTAGGTATAATTGTATATATAGGGTTATTTACCGGGACTTCCCCTCGAAGTTTGCATAATTACCTCTTCCACCCCCTCTAACTTTCAAAATTACAATTACCCTCTCAATTTTTATAATTTTTAACATCCATGCACAAAAAGACCCCCCCCCCCCCCCCAACTATGAATATTCTGAAATGTAAACATTGAGGGGGATTTGTAATTTTGAAAGTTAGAGAGGTGCAAGTTTTGAAAGTTAGAGAGGTGCAAAATGTAATTGCGTAAACTTCAAGGGGAGGTCCCAGTAAATAACCCTATATATATGTGTGTGTGTGTTACTGGCTAAGATCCTGAAATAAGACACCATCAAATGAATCTGTGTGCTTCAATTTTACTCTTATGTAACGAAACACATGATTAATTTAATACATAAACCAAACATAAAATTTTAAACATATACATATCGTTAATAGATGCTACTGTAGGAGTATAGGGCCTCACATACGCATTGTGCAGAAGCAGTAAAACCCGACTGTTACCCGAGCGACAATGGGAAGAAAATGATACAACTAAAGCTAAACCTGTCAACAGAAGCACCTCTCTGATCATGCTCCATGGATCTTGTTTTCCTGTAAAAGTTTTTATACAGAAGTTAGTGGGTGAATCAACTTTCTGAATCATAAAGCTTGTTATTAACATTAGTATAAACAAAAATAAATTTCATGCGGTTTTTCATGCACCATTGAGAGCATTTGATATGGGAGAGCATGCTTAGCCATTTAGGCTTACAAGTGGGTGATAATTATGGACATGAGTTTCATAAACGCAGAATGGCCAATGAATGTGAATTTGGCAATGTCTTTGTGCATGAATATATTAAGACTTTTGGCATTAAGCACAATCCAATTAGGTGGTTTTTGCACATTGCACAATAAATATTAAATTTTTACACTTCGCAGCCACCAAAGGCTTTAATATTGGCATTTTGCACCATCATAATTGGATATTTAAAGTGCCATAATGGCCTAATTGGAGGGTGCTTAGTGCCAAAGTTTCAATACATTATCATATAATGTTAACACGGGGACTCAGAAATTCTCTTGTTATGTTTCTTAGGGTTTATAACTCCATTTTAAACCAAATGTGAAGAAGATCAGGATAAAATCCTATAAGATTTTGGTTGTGTGTGTTAATGTGGGTCGCACTCTCGCATCCATCGCTTCTCCAGTGCTATTGGGCTCTCAATATGATGCAACCCGTGGTGCATCTTTTTATTTTTATTTATTGTACCTGAATTTTTTTCTTCGCCGCGCATGTCTTCGCGCTTAGTTGGGAGATTATGTTTTGTCGCGCACGTTTTTAGCGCTTTTGATGTAATTTTGTATCGCGCATGCTATCACGCAATTTTGTTGGCTCATTGGTGTGACCGGCCAACGAGACCCTGAATGCATAGGTCCGGTATTTTAGGAGAAGTTAATTAGGGCAAGCTTTTAACATTTAACTATTCCGACATTTTTGGCTATTTCCAAAATCTGATATGATATTTCAATTGGGAAATATCCTTGGTCATGTCTTTCAATTTCACGAAGTAAGCCCTTTTAAAGCCCACCCAACCTAAGCCCATTTACCCCCTCACTTGAAACCCTAATTCCTCCTTATAAAAGGTTCCTTATCCTATAAAGCACGGATACTTCCCCGAAGGCAGCGTACCCGTACCGGATACGTATCTGATACCAGTACGTACCCGATACTCGATGGATACACCTATGTGGACACACTTGGACTTAGCACATCATTCTGCATACTGTGATAGGAGTCTGTTTTTCTCGAGTAAACAAATGTTGGCTCTATGCTAAGAAGCGTTAGTACGTCCAATTAAGTTGTGAATCTGTACTGAGTATGTTTTTGGTATCGGTACCTTTGTGTTACAAGTACGTGTATTGAACGTGTTGATTCAACGCAAGTTATTAACAAAATGGCTAACTTGTCTTTAGACTAACCAGAGATTGAAAATGTTGATCTCCAACAATGAAGAAGAAAAAAAACTGATAAGTAACTTAAGTTTAATTTTATCTCTTTTGGTTAAACATATAAGATGTTAAATTTTGTAATATTTACGAATGCGTAATGTTTGAAAACTTGATGTTATGTTGCATTGATTTGTGAACTTGTACTTCAAGTTATGATTTATGTTTTAATGTTTCGATATTTTGAGAACTATTTATTGCACTTGTGATATATAAATATATATTATATTTGTTATAATGTATCATGATGTACTTATATCCTTGTTTTTAAAATTGTCGTACCGCCGTACCAAGTACGTATCGTATCCGATACCCGTACCAGTGCTTCCTAATCCTTATCTCATGTTAGAAGACGGACTTGGAAAATAGAAACTGAACGAGAACATTTCTCGCTCGGTTCCTTCTCCAGCCGCCCGATATCCCCTATTCCCGCTACCTTCTCGACGGAACCTGCGACGCCGCCGTTCCCTCCTTCGCCCTCCAGTGTTGCCGGCGTCGAAGCCTCTCCAAGCTACCGTCAACCCCTCCTGCAGCTGCCGACGAATCCGCCTGCAACTTCCTTCGGCGGTTTAGACGGCACAGCCATTGCAGATCTCTGGTCTCCCTGAACACCGGCGCCTCCTTCCACAGCTTCCACTGTCGGCTCCAACAACACCTCCGCCTGGTTTCTCCTTCCAGCTGCCCGACGCCACCTCCCAGCTCTCGACGGGGACGGCCGACCACTTCTCCAGTGATTCCCCGAGTTTGCCCGAGCCCGGGCTGGGATTTCTTAGGAGTTTCGGACACTGCCGCAGCTTAAGGCAACCCTCTACATCCCATCAGTGGACTTGCTCGCCTCTGCTACTCTCCCTCGTGGTATACTTCTCCATCTCCACGCTCCCAAGCTTTAGTAAATCTCATGTCTAAAATTATAAACGAATAGGAAATTATTAGAGCTTGCCCTAGTTAATTTCATCTTTTGATTATCGTTTGTTTTCAAATACGTGAATGCCACCAGTTAATTTCAGCACCTGTGGAATTGTGTTTTGCAACGTTAATACGTTGTGCGCCTTGCATTCGCGAGCGACGTCTTGATTGTTTATTTCGTTAGAAAATAGCCCACGACTTCCTCTCGCGCCGCATTTATTTTAAAAGATCACATTTATTATATTTCAAAAACTACACCCCCACCTTAAACTACACCCCCACTTTAGTTTACATCACAGTAGCTTTTATTGGTGTCCTGATGGCTCCAGCCGATGAATGCACTGTAATTTGATTTCTTTTGCAATGATTATGCTTAGATATTTCATAGAATGATGCATTCTTAAATGACACTTACTGAGATAATGGCTGTTTGTTTGGCTGGTGGGGGTGGGAGAGGTGGGAGATGGGGAGAGATGACAGTGGTCTCAAAAAAAGCGCAAAATGGAGTTTTTGAACTGAGGCGGTGAGAATGGAAGTTTACCAAATGGTTTTAAATGAGGGGTTTGCTTTTTTCTTCCACCAGAGATACAGCAAGCAAAAAATGCCCAAACCAAGAGACACATCCATGTTATTTAAATGCGTTAATAAGCTTAAAAAGGAATTAAAAGACTGACGAGCCTTCAAAATGATGTTTAAAACATGAAAAAGTCATCACAATGTCCCCATCCCCTAAGAAGTTTGTCATTGAAAATGAAACAAATCATGCCACAGCTAAAATGGTGAGCATGATGTTTGGCATCTTGGTATCATTTTTTAATACGTTATATTCTTCCTTAGAACTTTTAATTAAACGGTATTATGATCTAGAAGTTTTCTGGCTCATAGTCTGGTCAAGCTAAATATCCATGGAATAAGGAATAACTATTCTCAACCACCACATATTTTAAAAGCAAAATATGTGAAACACACCAGCACGGACGTGTCTCCAATTCAACCGTCGGTTGGCTGCCATTTTAAAATGTATGACAATATAATTCTCCCTCTAATGGAGGAAGAGGAACACGAAGCCATCAACTAAATCATTGTTCTCAAGGCACAAACTACGACAGATACTGATTCCCTGCCATCAATGACAATTTTTGTTTTTTAATCCAGGAAGATGTAGTACTGCAATAAAGCTTGCACAAATTGAGGTGACAATAGCCGAATTAAAAGGCGCAAAAAACTTATTTTGGTTGTGGTATTCCAATCCGCCTCTCGGAATGCATCACTCTATTATCTTAAACGTCAAGAGCATCATTTGGGTCTTTGACCCTAGTGGGATCAAACGATGAGGTAGCCGCTTTATCGGGATGAGTAGGAGTGTAGCCGCTTTATCGGGATGAGGAGTGTAGCCGCTTTATTGGGATGAGTAGGAGTGTAGCCGCTTTATCGGGATGAGTAGGAGTGTAGCCGCTTTATCGGGATGAGTAGGAGTGTAGCGTGCCATTCAACATAACCCGCCACATGTATGGCCACACAACTTTGCATTCCTAAGTATATGAAAGAGTTGTAAGGGGCATCTATACGGAGCTGTAACGGCTATATGAATGTATCACTATATATATTGGTGAGAGGAACAATGGTAGGAATTCATTATTGATAATGAAATAGTATCTTCATTTGCCTTGACAATATAGTAGTAGGTTTATGAGCTAGGATTCAAATAATGTTCTAAGTTCCCTTCTTTTCTAGCGACAGAGACGTCGTTGAAAAATGGTAACAAATATATAATTTAGAAAGACAGCATTTGGAATCCATCTCCTGCTATAAATCCATTCGAGAGTAAGCTTGAGTAATAGGGAAATAAGAATTTCTCTAATAGTAAATTTTTTAAGAGGATGTCATATAGTGGATACTAAAACAAGAGGATGAAGATAATACAGAGAAAACAATATAACATAACTGATAACTCACATTATATGGATGATCCAGCAAGACAAGTCAGCCTTGACTTTGTCTTAGATTCTGCCAATGGATTTGCCTTCTCCTTTGAGATCATTCTCAAATCCCAAATTCGTATAACACCATCAGAGGATGCTGAAGCCAAGCAATCAAACGCTTCAAATTTTTCAGTGTCACTTCTACTCTTGAAAACAACGAGTCCTTTAACACGCGCTGAATGAGCACCATCAACAGAATATGCAATTTTTCCACTTGCTGTATCCCAGGCAACAATATTTTTATCCTCTCCACCAGCAAATAAGAGTCCACTCTAATACAATCAAGTAAACATAAAATCATAAGAAAACTTCCTAGGAAAGCAAACATTGGGAGAATTAGGAACTTTGGCACTAAGCACCCTCTATTTAGGAGGTTTTTGCACATTACATTGCAAATATTTAATTTTGACACTTTGCACCACCAGAGGATTTAATTTTGGCATTTTGCACCCGAAGTATTCAATTAGGAGGGTGAAAATGCTAATATTAAAGCTTTCGGGATGCAAAGGACCAAAATTAAATATTTAGGTTGCAATATGCAAAAACCTCATAATTGGAGGGCGCTCAGTGCCATAAGTTCAGAGAATTATATCTTCTTCAAGTTCTTAAGCAATCCACTAAGAAGGTAAAAATAAAATAACAAAAAGTCTCACAATCATAAACATAAGCTGTGGCCACGCACTTTCCATTCAAATTACAACATAACAATAAAAATTATTTGTGATCATCATAACTCAAAGTATTTTCTTAATAAATCAAAGAATAAATTAATAACCAACAAAATTTAGGGAAAAAAGTGAAAAATAAAAATGTAATGCTTAGCCTACGTTTGGCGCAGCGTTTTAACTCAAGTGAGTTTGGACAAAAACGCCACGGTCATAGAATGTATGTTTGGCATGACAGCGGTTACTACCACCACCAAGAAAAAAAATTAGTTCTGAACATAAAAATGGATGAAGTTCTTTAGGTGAAATCGGGCGTTCACGCACGACAGTTCAAAACCGCCGCGTTCATGACCGCTACCGCCATAACAAACTGAGCCCTAATGAAATGGATTCAAGCTTTCGAAGTGTAGATGAAGAAAGAAAATACTAAAGAATCAATGCCTAATTTTACTGCAAATATGAAAATTTACAAGTAAAAAAAACACTATAAAAATGAGAAACAATTTTGAATTTTTACTTGTTTTGCTTTAGTTGTCTAAATCTTCATCCCCCTTCCATGCATAGGCACATATACAATCAGTTAGAAGTGAAAGAAAAAAAAAATTATACCTCCCCGACTGCAATGCAGAGGACACGCTTTTGGGCAACCATTTCCTGCACAATCTTAGCATCCTCTGCATCGTGCGCAGTGATCCTCTCATTTGCCACCATGAAGAACCTCTCCTCCGAGCCATACTTTACAATCGATGCTTCACGATCCATACGGCAGGAGAAATTACGCCGCCCCCTAACCAAATTAACCATCGCCAGGCACGAGTCCCGGCCGACGGTGAGGGCGAGTCGTCCGGAGGGGTGCACTGCGAGGTCGGCAATGCCATGACGATGCACCGAGACGGTTTTGAGGTGGACGAAGGGGTCGGCGTCGAAGATGCAGAGATTGCCGTCATCGGCGGCGCTGATGAGGTTGCGAGGGAGAGACGGAGCGAGGGGGCAGGTATAGAAAGCGAGGGCGGTTACAGCACTAGTGTGATCGATAAGGGATCCAATCTCGGAAGAGGTTGTGAGGTCATATATCTTGATGATGTCGTCGGTGCCACCGGAAGCTGCAATGGGGCCGGCAGCGGCGACGGACTTGATCGGGGCGATGTGAGAGGGATAGGAGAAGATGGGGGTTAAGGCTAGGGTTTCGGAAGAAGAAGAGCTTAGGTTTTTCAGGGAAAAGCCCCAAATAAATTTCTCGTAAGAGCCCGCCACCAGCGTCATCGCTCGCTCTGTCGCCTCCTCTCAGCCGAGGGTTTTACAGTAAATGATGGTTAGTTGCTCCTTACGTTATCGAGCGACGGCGTCGTTTTTCTTCCCTAATCGAGCGACGGCGAGGTTCTTTGCTCCTTCGCTCTCCGTCGGCGAGTGAAGCAGGAGGCGGAGAAGTACAGTCGCGAAAATCGCAAAGGAGAGCGGCGGCGAGTGTGTTAATTGTTTGAAGAAACCCTAACAAAATAGTTCAAAGTGGGTGCCGATAGACAAATTCAAAGTGGAATTAACAATGGTCTTATATTAGAAACATATTGGGTGGTAAATACTGTCTTAAGTTTTGTTGGTACTTTGCATTTCAAAAATATTATTTTTGACATTTTTTATGACAGTCATTTCTTCAGGTTAGGATACATTAAACTTAAAAAAAATGAAGAGTCTTAAGTCTATATGTATTATATAGTTTGGGTTAGGATGACCGGCTAAGGGGGTGAACGAGTGGGTTAAGTGTGACTCACGCTAAATAGAAGCGTGCGTGTCGTGAGGAGGCCAAACGGTGCTCGAGTAAGAAGGGCGAAAACAATCTCGCACTCCTCATTTCTCCAAGAGTCGGAATCGAAATCGACGGAAGCCGAAGAGAGCCGTGACGTTGATCGCTATAGAAGCCTCAAATCTTATATGTTTCCCTCGATTTTTCTTCCTAGGGCAAGGTAATCCCTTCGTCTCAGCTCCTTTTGAGTTTTGTTTAAATTGAAGACTTCCTTTTTCTAGTTTCAAAAAACCCTAAATCATCCAAAACTTCTAAGATTTTTTAGTTCTTCTCCTCTAGAGTTTCAAAGGCAAGTTTATGCATATTTTATTTTTTTTTCTTGAACTTTTGGAAAATCCAAGAAACCTAGATGCATACATGATTATTTACATCCTATATTCAGTTATTTAATTTCTCTAAAGAGGTATTTAGGATGAATTCTCGGTGTACTATGAAATTAAGACAAAAGTCATTTTCCTCCGTGTTAGGACAGTCAACAATAATGCATGATTGAGGTCAAAACATCATTTTATTAACCCTAATCTATTTCCCTATGTATTTAGAACATGTCATAAGGGCATCCATAATGTTTACACTGTATAAATTACCAATTGATCAACTCATAATGGTTATTTTCCTTAAGACATGAATTCTCAAGGAATAGAAAGAGGAAATGAGCAACGCAAGGAGAAGAGCAAAGAGAAAGTAAAAGAAAATGAACAACGCAATGATAAAGGAAAAGTGAAAGTGAGTTCTTCTTTCCTATAATTGCAAGTTATTTTGCTTTCTTCATGACTCATGTTATGCTCATATATTAGAATAGATTAAGAAAGAACTAAAATGACAACAAGAAAAATATAAAATGACAAATCGTTATAAGTCAAATCGATATAATGACAAGTAAGCAATGTAAAAAAAGAAGGGTCAATATGTGATTAAACCCCCAAGAAAAATGTAAGAATAAAAGGAAAAAAGAACATTTCAAATAATGAGCTATAAGAAGAGTTAACCCAAATTGAAGGATGGAGAGAATAACCTTCTTTCATCGTGCGAGTTAATGTCACAAATAGTAATATGAACGTGCGAGATAAGGGCACAGGAAGAATATTACATCATAAGTATGAGACAATAAAACATAATTTACACTTCATATAGTTCATGATTAAAATTAAATTACGTACAAAATAAGTAAAAAGAAATATTATGAATAAGAAAGACAAGTCATTATACGACTACATACAAAAAAAAGGATACATCAAAGAATTATGCAAGACAATAAGAAATGATCATAGAAGGAAAAGTAAGAATTCACATAATTCTTTGACTAATATAAAATAAAACTAAACAGGTAAAGAAAGAGACGCTTCCAGCCACCAGTAGTCAGCGTCAACCATGTTCTCCTCGCCAGAAGAAGAGGTATTGTCTTTGGGTTGAAGTTGTCTCAGCAGTATTCGGCGTCCTGGATGACCACTGGTCGAAATGCAGAGACCCAGAGTGTCTCCATGAGGAGTTTCAGTTTTACTTCATGTAGTGTCTGTAGTTCTACTTATGATACATGTGCATGTACATGATGTCGTATGTTTTGAGTCAGTCATGTTTATATGTATAATGTTGGTAAGCCTCATTTTGATGTATGTTTAGAGCTAATTTTTTGGACTGATGTACTTTATATCTAAAATTTTAAATGAAATGAAATGATTTTATTGTATCATGATATTTTACTTCACATACTCTTTTTTCATATACTGTTGTACTCTGAATATTCTTATCTTGCTCATTATGAAATACTTAAGTTAAATTATAGCGGTAGCCGTAAGGGGGCCGTTACATTTTGCATCTCAAATATTTAAATATTATACTTTGTATTTTCCTCATTCTCACATTTTTGGCACTTTGCACCCTAGGAAGGGTAATTTCTGATAATTGAATTCAAAAACATAAGGTGCAAAGTGCCAAAAATATGAAAATGCGGGTGCAAAGTGCTAAAAGTGACATTTTTGGGAGTGCAAAGTGCCAAAAACCTGTTGTCTTATTATATCACTCTCAAAAAAAATTAAATTTTAACATCAGATGGATATTCTAACACAATTAAAAATAATAGTAAAAATAAAATTTCAATTCATTTGTAATAGCAACTAATGTTTCAGTCATGTCACAAAAGGGACTAGGAAGATTCGGGATCCAGGTCGGAATAAAAGGATTTGGCTCGGAACGTTTGATACGGCAGAAGAGTGTCGTTGTCGTTTATGACTCAGCCGCCATTAACCTCAAAAGGTAAAATGTCATTACGAATTTTTCTACAGTGAAGGGCCATGACCGTCGCGGACGAGCTCTCCCCGTCCTTCTCCTCTCCGTCCTTCGTCCTTCGTTACGACATATACCAGTCACTCTTCAACTATCTCAACTACGACGAGACCGACACCTTCAAGCTTGGCATGGAGTCACCGTAATGTTCGTCGGAACTTTCACTGCCGAAGCAACAATGTTGGGAATTTGAGTTCAGCGATTTCAATGTCGAGGATTTCTTGTCGGAAGTTGTTATATTCTAGCTTTTCTCCATACTTGTGATAATGCATGACCCAAGCCGTCGGAGGAGGCTACGCCGCTCGAGGAGTCGCCGGCGTCGGAGGAGCCATTGGGTTCTGAAGCTGCTTGAGGACGACGGGGATGCTGCATAAAGCGAGAGAGGAGCGACAAAGATTATGTGGGCGATACATTTAATGTTTTTTGGGGTTAAACAACAATTTTCAATTTTGATTTTAAGCGATACAAATAATCATATTGGGTCTAGAATATCTATTAGAATTATATATTCGATAGATATAAAATTTTACTTGGTCTCATACTGCTGCGGACTAACTCGATGTCCCGGTCAGACCAGATTAACTTGAACCGTCTTAGCTCACGGAGCGGTCGAGCGCGCACACAGTCAATGAAGATGAACAGTAGACACAAGTCTTGATGACGTGGAAAAAACCCCTAAATGGATAAAAAAACCACGTGACCGGGTCTGTGCCGGTCAAATTCCACTAGCTTTCGGTGATTACAACACGCTTGGTGAATCGGGCGACAGGCCGCTCCTGTTACAACTTGAGTAGAGAGAGAGATAGAGACTATAGCTTCCTGCGGGCAACAGACTGCGCCGCGGAAGTGACTTAGATGTGGAAATGCGCGGGATGCTTCTGACGCTTGCACTCGGGGCGGCACGCGCTTGCTGGCTTCGGATGGCTTCTCCTTCGGCTTCCTCGAGGTCTTGGGCGTCCTTTTACTGTCAACGCGTTGCTGGGGTGCTTATAGCCGCTGGTAGAAGTAGTTGGTGGTCACTGGTGGCCGATGGTGGCTGCTGGTGGTTCACGACAAGCGGTGGCCGACTCGGTGGAGGAGGCAGTAGAGCTCTCACCTGAGGAAGAAGAAAACAACCCGGAGAAGAGAAAAAGTGAAGAATGAAGAGGCCCTGGGGTCCCTTTTATATCCTCCAGGGGAGGATTATAACGGGCCCCACCACTAAAGTAATGGGTTAGTGGGTGGTTATCCTCCCGATCGGGCGGCGAGGAGAGCCTCCCCTCGATCGGACGGTGGGAAGGTCGTCCACAGCGATGGGCCGCCACGATGGCGGGAGTGGCCGGTCGGGCGATCGACGGCGGGGGCGGCCGGCCTGGTGGCCGGCGACGGCAACCTGCCGGGGGCCGGCCGCGGCTAGGCCGGCGGCCTGCCGCAGTTAGGCCGGCGGCCTGCCGAGGTTAGGCCGGCGGCCGGCCGCGGCTAGGCCGGTGGCCTGCCGTGGCCAGGCCGCCGGCAGCTAGGCGGCCTGCCGCGGCCACCCGCGGCTAGGCCAGTGGCCTGCCGCGGCCAGGACGCTAGCGGCCTGCCGCGGCCAGGCCGCCAGCGGCCAGGTCGCCAGCGGCTAGACGGCCTGGCGCGGCCTTGCCGCGGCCTGCCTGGTGCTGGCGGTTTCCCTCCACGGGGAGAGGGAGCGGGTCCCCCCCCCCCCCCCACCATGATTTTCTCCTCCTGAGAGTTCATGGAGAGGATGAGCCACCCATGATCCACTTTTGGAGGAGATCATGGGGGGCTTTTCTCCTATAAATGAAGGTGGAACCCATCACATACCCAAGTTTTTTTATCTCTTAGGATCATATCAAGTGTATAAACGAATTAATAATAATAGGAAAGAACCGGGATTTATTGTTGTAGCCGTCACCCGATCTTCACCTCTTTGCTCTAACAAGAAGGAGATAGATTCATGTGTACTTCCTTAAGGTAAAAAGAATTATGAGCATTCTCCTCTATTTACATGAACCTCAAGATTTAGAGTAAGAGGTGAGACCGTCTCATTAAGCTAATAATCTCTAGCTTATCCATCAAAAATTAGAGATTTTGATCTTAAGTTATTTATGAGTATGACTCAAGAAAATATTAAGGACATTAAATTATAATCAATTTAATCATTTTCTGTAGACCAAATAATATGAGTCTAACATTATCAACACCCATAGTTTGTCTGTACAAGTAAATCAAACTAAACTATTTGTCATATAAATAAAAAAGAATCGATTAGCGCATCGATCCAAGACAAAGAATGATAATCATTGAAACATATTTTATTCAAATGAGAAAAGTTAGTTCACATTCATCATTTTCCTCGGATTTTTCCGACCATTACAACATTCGACACTCAAAAAGAAATTGAATTTTCCCAATAAATTATGCCTTCAACAACTTCTGGACTTCTTCTTTGATGGACTTGACCAAGGTTGTCGCAATGGCGTATTTGTTACGGTAAATGGGACGGATGTCGGGATCCAGGATGAGCCGGTGGCAGGCAACATCTGCGTCGGTGTCAGGCGCATGTATGTTGTGCTCCAGGCAAAGACATCGACATTGTACTGGAGATATGAAACCAGCTCATTCTTCTCTTCCTCCGACAGCTCCCGGCTAATATGCACACTCCACAGTTCCCCTCAATCGATCACCTGTTTGATCTCATCCATCTCTTCTGAGATTTTGAGGCGCGTTGCTCCCTCCAAAGAACTATCGACCGCCTCAGCCTCCTTCGAGGTGATGTGCTAAGATAGCATTTATGGGCTATCATAGGGTCGCTGCGGACCCTGATCTATAGCATGTTGTTGTTGGGCTTCAGGCATAGGCCTTAGGAAGAGGCTACAAATTGAAAGTTGTTGAGAAGGCTAATGTAGAAGATGTCATAGTAACTGATCTGAGCGTCTACAATGACATCATTAAACTAAGTCCTCGGAGCTTGGGTAGAAGCGCTCCGGTAGTGAAAATCGATAAGTACTCGGAGTCTCGATGGAAGCGCTCCTGTTGAGCCGGAACCTCGATAAGAGCGCTCCTTTGGAGAAGGAAAGCCTCGTTCTTGAAGCCTTAAGGCGTCTTGGTGCTGAAAGGGAGCATAAAGACTTCCGAGCGGAGAAACGATCTAAGTCACATGTTCTCGTCAGAAAACCTCAAAGCTTTTTCTAGCCTCTAAAGTTGTTTGTCCTCAAATGAAGGCTCTGGGGCTTTTTTATAGTTTTATGGAGGGATATGTTGTCAATTGCGTCGGGGCAAAATTTGAGCTAACGAATGACGTCGCCCCGTTCCGATCACCTAGATCGCCAATCTTAGTGAAATCCCCTAGCGGTCCGAGCAGCCCGAGCAGGGTGCCTGGCGATGGAGGAGGACGGCGACGACCGTCAACGACGATGGCGGCAACGTGCGTGCACGCGTGCGCCCAAAGGGGTGTTCACTGTGCGCTCGCGCGCTTATCTTGGTGTGACGTGCTTGTCCTCGCTTGCACTTCTTCTTGTGCGGTCGCTTGAACCCCTTGGCCTGACTCAAAATTTCTTCTAGTAGGGTCCGCGCAAGGGCGTGCGGGCGGGATCGCCAGTGCGGGCGCGCGTGGGGAGTCCCCTCGCGCACGGTCGCTCGCGCGGGCTTGTGCGGGGGCACTTACACAGCTGCATGTGGGTGCTCTTGGCGACACGACACACACCTAGGCGCTTGCGGTGGCGCTTCTTCTTGGGGGCTTGCAGGCGTGCCGCTCTGCAGGAATTTTTCCTGATTGTTTGTTTTTGTGCTAATACCCATCTTTTTTGCAAGTGTCGAAGGGTAGCGCTCCGCCGCGGACGATGTGCCTTCCCTCGACTATGAGCCTTGCCTGAGTGAACAGTTGGAGGAAACTCTTCGAGATTTTGGCAGACGTGGAGATTGTGATCTCATCCCCGTTGGAGCGCATTCAAAATCCCCGTCCTGGTCATTTCGCGATCACGGAGGGGTGTCTGAAAGCAGGCTTTTGGGTCCCTCCCGCTGAGGATGTCATTGCGATTTTCAGTTCTGCGGCGTTCCGGTTACACAACTTTCTTTAGTGGGGATGGAGAGGATCATGGGCCTGTTATGCTTCTTTCGGGAGCATGGCTCTCGTATGTCGGTTCGACTTTTTCGTGAATGGTGCAATGTTTGCCTCGGTTCTGGTGATCAGATTGAGGTGTGCAGCAACAAGAGGTGATTGTCATTCAAAGATAACACTGACCACCGTCATGGGGGAGCTTGTTTGGATTTGTGAAAAACCTGTGGCAACTGCCTGAGATTTGGCGGGAGCTTTCGGATCGCTGTCGCCGTCTGGCGGGGAAAAAGTATGACTTTTCTCCTCTATTAGGCTTCGAGGATTCGCGCGAGTTGGGTGACGCTCTTAGTAAGATCAGCGTGATTGACATTGAAAAAAGGTTGGTTCTTGCGGGGCTCTCGACGGATGTGGAGCTAAGCTATGATGTACTGTTGGAGCGCGGGATGAAGAGAAAGTTGGATTTTTCACATAAACGGGGGAAGGCGGGTCGTCCTCTGCTGCCCCCGACGCCATTATTGACATCACCGATGATTGTCCAGACGACCCAACCGTCGTTCCGCGGCCTGCTGAGACCGAGGAGTTCCCTGAACTACCCGCGGACGGGCCAGTTTCTCGAGAGAACTCCGAGCAGCTGCTGGTGACGACAAAGGGTAAGAGGCGGGAATGCTCCGTTTGCAAAGCACTTCTCCCGAATGTACGTTTATCACTCCCATTATTTTCCCTCTTTGGTTCGTTCTTACGTACTGAAATAATTTGTTCCTCGCGCTTGCAATTGGACGAGATCCGCGAGATCGCGCTCTCCTGGAATGATAGTTACGTGACTACGAAGGACATGTTTCTCTCTTCGCGGACGAAGCTAGCTGCGTCCGAGAATTCTTTGTCGGCCCCCCGAAAGAAGAAAGAGAAGGTTCTTTCCTTGTTGGTTAACACAGGGTCTCAGTTGTCTTCTTCCCAGACTGAGACCGAGACTCTTCAGGAGAAGCGTGTGTTTATGTGGGTGGAAAAGCAATTACTAGACATGGAAAAGCAATTACGAAACACGGTTCACATGGCCAAACACCTTTTTTTCTATTTTAATACGAATGCAATCTTCAAGGTCCCATGGCCAAGCACAAGAAATAATTATTGCACATCTCTATTGCCAAATCCTAGCACTTCATAAATCCTTCATTTTTAATCGAAAAACTCAAAATAGGTTCATAAACTTAGGTTGATCTCACCAATTTATGCTAAAATAGATCCATACATTAACCTCCATTAAATTTTTAATGGTGTTTTGAATACTGTATACATGGAAATGCACTAGAAAAACATGCATTTACGTTCTACCACTTGCGAATGCATATATCCAACTAAGTGATGGGGCCCTTTTGGCACGGCGGGGGCAAACGCGGTAGTTATAAACACTAATTCATGATCCAACTTCACCCAAGAAACTCTATCCACGCAAGGGCACGTAAACTCCCAGAGCTACGATTACTACCACAACTTACTGATTCGAATGCTGTAAGCTTGTCGCAATTTGTTGTGAAAATCTCAAAGGATCGTTATCGTGTATGACCAAAAAAACGATCCACATCCGATCGTCCTTGATCCTGGGCGACCGAGATAGCTATTTGAGATCCGAATATGCGTATTGGGTGGGGTCTGGAACAAGGTTTTTAGAGACCAAATAATTTCCCCCACTCAGCTCTTGCACAGAAGAACAGCTGTGAAGAGAATTAGCAACTCAAGCAAGGAGCAGGGAGAGGAGCAAATCATGCAAGGGAGCACGCTCCTTAGCCCCATTCATTGTTTCAGCACCAATAGTTACCCACAACGCACGTGAGTCACGTGATTCTATTACTCCAAAAAGACATCCTCCAGCTGTAACCCATCAAGAGGTGCCCCAATGCTAAGCATCCATATATTCGACAAGAAAATATTAGCATAGTCGTCCTAAAAAAGCACTCTCTTAGTCGCCTTCGCCACATACACTCCAACTTAGAAGCACGCGCGCATATGCGATCACGCATTATTTTTGTGACATCATGAATCTTATAAAGCCAATTTGGCGAGGGGGAGAGTGTCTAGCACAGAGAAAAGCAGTTCTGAGCCGGCTTGTAGGGCAACAAGCTTCTAAGAGGGGAAAAAAAATGAAAGAATGAACTGACTCTCACACAAAAATTGGAGAAAAAAGATACAAACCATTGACTTTGAATCTCAAATATCATAAGACAAGAGCAAGTGAAAAAGTTGTATTAGAAACTCCAAGATTTAGGCTCCGTTTGGGGAGACTTATTTTCACCGGTCGAGTCGTAACCGCTTGACCGGTGAAAATAAGTCTCCCCAAACGGAGCCTAAGTGTGCTCTAGTGAGAGTAATTCTAAAGTGATTGACCTTCTGGGAAGCACTTGTATGCCCCGAATGAAAAAGAAGATAAAATTGTGCAGTTTAGCTTAGCATGGGGACCAAAGCAAACAAACACTTGAATATTATAGGCTGAATCATTACACATTAAATGACGGCTCCCTCGGATTGACAAACACAATATTTTGCCATAATCAAACCTAGATTAGTCAGGGGCACACAGCTCAAAAGAGAAAACTACATTGGAAATAAGCTGAACATAAACATTCATGAGGCAATTAAAATTACTTCAGAGATAAAGTCGGATAGATATTTTTTACATGAATTTTGGAAGGCATGGTCTTAGAAGTCCAGCCTAAACATGAACAACTTCAACTTCTAAAAAGCATAAACACAAACTCATAAGCAGTACAAAAAGCAGTACAAAAAGCTTCTGTTCTTGGTCATTAGGGCTACCATAGCACTAAGAACTCCGAAGAAAAGGCGGTTCTGGGCATGGAGAAAAGCGATTCTGAGCAGGCTTGTAGGACGACAAACTTATAGGAGAGGGAACAAGAAAGAATGAACTGATTCTCACATCAAAATTGGAGAAAATAGTTTCCGACCATTGACTTTGAATCTCAAATATCTTGTGTTGGAAACTCCAAAGTTAAGTGTGGTCTAGTGAAAGTAATTCTAAAGTGATCAACTTTCTGGAAAGTACTTTTATGCCTCAAATGGAAGAAAAAAAAAGATAGAACTGTGTGGTTTAACTTAGCATGCGGACCAAAGCAAACAAACCCTCTGATATTGTAGGCTCAATCATTACATATTAAATGACGGCTCCATTCGAGTAACTGATACAATATTTTCACATAATCAAATCAAGATTAGTTAAGGGTACAGTAACACAACTCAAAGGAGAAAACTACATTGGAAATAAGCTGAACACAATCATTCGTGAGACAATTAAGATTACTTCTGAGATAGAAGATACAGATAAAGTCCGATGGACATTTTTTTACATGAATTTTGGAAGGCAGTCTTAGAAGTCCAGCCTAAACATGAACAACTTCAACATCTAATAAACACAAACACACACCCATACACACCTACTATTGCAATTAGTCCCTACAAGATAAGCAGTAAAAAAAGCTTCTGTTCTTGGTCATTAGGGCTACCATCGCAGTAAAAACTCCGAAGAAAAAGGGATGATCTTTACCGATAATACGTTTGCTGATACTGAGGCATGATGTTACCATAAGCTCCAATTCCGTTGACGTAGCCTCCGTAGGTGGGATAACTGATGGGAGGAGAGGGATAGGGCACAGCAATTGAAGTGGGGCTCATCTCCTTGGTTGGGTAAGCATAGACTTCTCTCATGGCCGGAGGACTGTGGCTGCCATAGAAGCCATGGCCTGCCGCCGCCCTTTCATAAGGATAGGGTGAAAAAGGAGGCGTAGAGTATGCGGTGGCGTGCGAGGGAGACATCACAAATGCCGGCACGGGCGCAGGAAACGATGACACGTGAGCATTGTTCGTGAGACGACCCGCCTTTGCCGGGGGCATCGGGCCACCGTTGTTCGTTCGCGTGCGCTTGTTCGCAGGACCACCAGCCGCCTTCCTCTTTTCAGCCTTCGCCTTCTCCAGATTTTCTAATCTCTTCTGGAGGTTCTCTGTCGGAAATTTAGCTTTGAGCTCATGCTCCTCGATGCACTTCATGACCGCTCGGATCGCTGATGGTTCCTTGCGGCAGGCATTGTTCTGCAATATTATTGAATCAAGCGTATCTTTGAAGGCAATGTGTGCTACTAAAACATGAAGTTTAATAATCTAGCTGATGTGTGGACATACCGCAGAATGCCCAGTGTTTTTGGGATCATCTGAGATCATGGCAGCACCCTTCTTGGCATCTTTCAGGTAGGATTTCAACAGGGGGACAGGGGGGTACTTCTCCTGGAGCCCAGACTCATAAGCGAAATTTATTGCATCAAGCTGGTGTCCCTTAACAATTAACTCTTCAATTATATCTGCAGATCACATAGCTATTGTGCTAAGATAATGCATCTGGGCAACCGGAGTATAATTGTCTTACAAGATGAAAAGCAGCTGGAAGTGATGATCTCAAAGATCCACCAAGTTTTTTCCCTGCAAGGATTAGTTCAACCTCTAATGCAAAAAGAGCATCCAAGCATTCTATCATTGGGACACAACATGGCTTCCAGCAATTCCTCAAATTGAGCAAGAAAATCTTCAAATTCACCTGGGGTTTTTCTCCTTTAAAAATTGGAGGGCACATATCTCTAAAGTAATCCAGATATTTATCCCAGTAAGGATGAAACTCATAATATGTGAGGTATTCTCTACTCTAGCTCAGTACAGTTCATACTAAATTGAACTTTTTTATTTTATCATTTTCTTGAGGTGACCCACTAGTACTTCTCAACAGGTCACCCATCATGAAGTTACTCCCCTGAGCATAATTAATTATGAAGTTCATAGCATACTCTCAAAAAACCAAATTTTTTTAAATTTGGAAACTAGTTCAAGTGAAGTAAAGACCCCTTCTTGACATAGTATTTTCTTTTTAGATGCTTAAAATTGCAGATTAAACTAAACTAATACTGAAAACTCAAGTAATACTTCTATATTTTATATCTATTGGTACAATAATTATTTGATTGAACATAATTTGTAATAAAGTGGATATTCCTTGGATCAAAGCTTTTCATGCCAAATCAAGTCCACACAAAACACTTGAAATTGAGTCGGGATAAATTGAGAAATAAGAATTAAAAATCAAATTTTTGATGAAAAAAATTCCAACCAATATAGATGTAAATCACGATCTACAGTGTGCTTCCTTTTTAGCACAAAATTTTACACTAGGCAGAAGGTGGCAACTGAAATTTCCTATGTGACCGTAAGGTACCATTAAAACTTAAGGGCAATTTTTACCGTACTGCAATTAGACCAACAATGCTTTATGGTTCTGAGTGTTGGGCGGTGAATTGTGTACATGAGAAAAAAATGGGAGTTGCGGACATGAAAATGCTTAGGTGGATGTGTGGACACAGGAGTAACGCCATTTTGCAGAGAAGATGTGAGAAGCTCGACTAAGATGGTTTGGACATGTACAATAGGAGACCATTAGAAGCACCTGTTAGGCATTGTGAGAGTCTAGTCACTAGGAATGTTAAACGAGGGAGGGGTAGACCAATCAATGTTTTAAATATCGGATGTCGCCAATATATCGGATTGAGTTTTTAAATGTAGGATGTCGGAAGTCGGAGACATGTCGGGGATATTATAAAATAACGGATTTTCATGTCTTATAAATATTTTATGTATACTAATTATGATTATATGTTATAAAAATAGAAAAATAATATAACAAATAGATAAAACTAGGTCATATATATTATGAAATAAAATCAAATAATATCTAAAATAAATAATATTGACAACTACAAAATTATACATTTAAATTTATACAATAATTTTATTTTGATAACAATAAATTTATTGTAAATAAATAAGATTTAAAAGTTAAAAATCTTTGATTGATTACAAGTTTTTTCAAACTTATAAATTTATACTAAAAACATACAAACAATCAACTAATAAATGTATTAAATGTTTTCATATTTTTTGTAATATGAAATTAAAAATTGTAAAACAATTATACAAAATTGGTTCTATGAATAAAATGTAATAAATATCGAAACAATAAGTCTAATCGATTTAAATATACATAATATAATATATAGGCGATTTAAACATATGTTGCTAGTCTGCTAATATAACATAAAATAAAATAGCGGACGATATATTTAAAAGTCGTGTCAGCCGATATATCGGAAAAAATAGGACATGTCGGCCTATATTTTACAAAAGAACATAATCTATTTTTTTTATAAAAACATATCGTGTTGTCCTAAAAAAAGACATGTTAGGAATGAAACTATAAGAAAAAACATGATGTACTTAGGCATTAGTGAGATTATGACAAAAGATAGGACACAATGGCGACAAAGGATCTATACAGCCGACCCCAAGGCTTAAGTGTTGTAATATTGAATTTGATTCAGTATCCCTTTCCAGAGCTCATTATAAGCAAGAATACAAGAAGATGTACATTCATGAAGATAATTCATTATGATGTAGGCACTGCTTGAGAGAGTGATGAGAGAATGGTGATAGTTCAGAACACGATTATGAAAAATAATAGTGGCGTTTGGGTAGATGCAGTTATGAACACTATTTTCTCAAAACAATATTTTTGGCTAAAATGTCATCACAGTCATGTATGTGTGGTTAAAATTTATTGGTTGTGATTGTCCAGATCCCATGAAGCAAAATTTTGGCCCAAAAAAGCTGTCACAAAATGTCTAAACACAGCTAAACCATCTCGGGTGAATTTACTACCACATTTTCACATCACTGTCGTTTGAACGCCACAATTGGACCCATAGAAGAAGGGAGAAATATGCAACAAGAACCCGTGTGAAATTTAATAGGACAAAATTTCTAGTTGGAGTTTCCATGAAAGAACTCATTCTAAACAACATTTATGATTTAACCTCACCACATAGGCTAAATCTCTAACCGCACAGTATCACATTCCCAACAGTCCCTACAAAGTTGGCTGCTTTACAAGAAACAATGGCTTTTAGAAGCTAATTCCCACTAGCATCAGGTTTAAAGCCAAATAATTATCAAAGAAAGAGAACCAAACATCAGAAAAACACTAAAAAAAGTTGTGTTCATTAGGCAGGTTTTCAACTGAGGGTTTTGGTTTTGGTCTAAAACCAAAATTTGATAGGTTTTGGTTTTGGTCAAAAATCACACTTTTGCACTGATTGTTTTGCAAGAAGGTTTTGAAAAATTAAAATTTAGAGTCTGTAGCAGGTAGGCGAACGCGGGTGGAAGGTGAAGATGATCGCAGGTAGCATCACAAGCATTGTTGCAGTAACATCACAGGAAGACTCGCAAGCATCGGCGCCAACCGCAGGTGGAAGTCATCGCAAGCATCATCGATCACAAGTGGAAGACTCGGTGAAAGACGAAGACGATCGCAAGCATTGCTGGAAGATGGAAGACATTGCAGGTGGAAGACGAAGATGATAGAGTGTGATCGCGTATGTACCAAAATAGGTGTTTTTTGCGGATAAAAGGATTTTCAAAGACCCAAAACCAATGGGTTTTTTGGCCAAAGCCAATCTCGTCCCTAAAACAGGTGATTGTTATTCCTACACCAAAAAAGGCCATTCATACCCTTTTTTTTTAAAAAAACCTATTCTTTTTAAAAACCTAAAAACCCTATTCCTACCCACCCGGCACCCACCCCCCCCCCCCCTCACGCCCAGAATATTCGGCCGACTGCGTCCCTCCCCGTCTACGCCCATCGCCCCCCTCCCCCCCGCCAACGCCCTTCGCCGGCGACGATTTCCGGCCGCCCAAGGGGGGGATTTCGGTGGTTTGTTGTTTGTTGGCTCTCCCATCATCCTCCTGTGAGTTCTTTTCCATTTTTTCTCTCAAATCTTGCCCACTCTCAAACCCTAACTTGCTCAAAAATCTTTGAAAATCTTGTTGTAGGTTTCGGAATCGTATTGTTAGTCTTTCTGGTGGATCCTCATTGTTAGTATTTCTAAAATTTTTTGCTTAAAATTTTCATATTGTATATTTATATAAATATGAAATTTTTTTCTTAGGTTTGCATTGCTCTAATTCCTATTTGCGTGCTTCCTAATTTTAGATATCAGAATTTTGAAGGTATTTTTCTTTATATATTTGATGCAAATTTTGTTACTCATGTGTCATAGCAAATTTCATCTTGTCTTTTAGATAATATTGATGCAAAATTTTTTGCTTTTTAGTTTAAAAATGAATTCTGATGATGTTAAGTTGTTGACAAATGTTGAATCTTCCCAAGAAAATTTGGTTGATGTTGGAAAGTTTTTTTGCACAAGTATGAGTTTTTCAAGTAAAGAAGAACTAATTGATTGGGCCAAATCTACTGCAAAAAAATTTGGGATTTGTTTTAATCATTTTGAGGGCTGATAATCTCACGGCAAGAGCAAAACCTAGGGTTATTCTAGGTTGTGACCGCACTGGATCATATATTGATGGTCATAAACCAAAAAAGGTTTTGTAAAAAAAAATATTAGAAAGTCAAGTTCGAAACGTTGTGGTTGCAAATTTGAACTGAAAGGGCGTAGAGAAGATAATAATGAATGGAAGATTGAGGTCATATATGGTTATCATAATCATGGATTTGTTCATCTAGAAGCACACCCATACATCGGTAGGCTAGATGAAAATGAGCAGAAAATAGTTGCAGAAATGTTTAATGCGGGAGTTAAGCCACGTAAATGTAGATATACTATGGGTCTACCGTGTGCACATGAGTTGGAGCCGTATGCTAAAAATGGCAACTCTTTGCCATTATGGATGGTTGACAAGCAATGAAAGCAATTAACTATACTTGATAAACAACCGAACTTCAATGTTAAGGAAGAAAAGGAAGAGATAAATGATATAGAAAATGATGTAGAAGAAATACTTAAGAAGTATAATAACATAAATGATTTACAAAGAAGAGAGATTAAAAGGAAGCTGCGTGAGATAGTCAATCCGGAAGCAAGTCAAACCATGGAGCCTAAAATGCCCACAAAACACAAAGGACGTCCAAAGGGAAGCACAAAAAATTTATAGATGATTACAAATCCACAAAAAGAGAGCTTTCACATTTTGAGCATGTACTTATACAAGAGCAGGTGCAATTGAAGGCAAAAATGATAAGTGCCAAAAAATTCAAACCAACAAGAAAAGGTTTTCTAGAGATTGTACGTGCTCAAATGCCTATATATGTGCGGCCACATATATTAGGTGCAGTGGATGTTATGGGAGATGGGCATTGCGGCTTTAGAGTTATAAGTATGGCATTAGATATGAGTGATAATTGGAAGCAAGTCCGCCACGATTTAGTTAGTAAAGTTCACAAAAAAAATTTATTATACAAAGAAATATTTGGAGATGAGAGGACATTGGAGTTGCTTAACACTCTTGATTGTTGGGTGGTTCCGGCCCCACTTGATAAGTGGATGACAGTGCCAGACATGAGATTATTGGTGGCGTCATGTTATAACATTCAGTTAGTGCACTTTTCAATGCAACAATCATTCACATTTCTACCGCTGCATTCTGCCCCTACTGTTATACGGAAGATTGTTTACATGGGATATATAAATAATAATCACTTCATCATGCTACGGATCAACGAAAATTACACAATGCCGCCGGTATATCCTGTTTGGGCGAGATATCATGAAGAACAAGCAGGAGAATGGTCTACATCAAATATCACTCGATTGTTTTAATGAAAAAATATGATAATTTACTTAAATTTGGACTTTTGTAATCATATGAAAGAATAATTTTTTGATTTTTTATAGTGTATTTTTGAGATATTTTGGAAGCTTACAAGATTAATGGTTGAAGAACTTTGAAGATTTCGATTTTAAAATATAAGGTACGCATCAAAAAATAAGATATCGATGACTATAATTATTATCTTTATATTTGCTAATTGTTATTTTTGTAGGTTTTTGAAAAACCGCTACATCAATTGGCTACTACTTGGATGTTGTAGATCAAGATTGTGTTCGAATATGTATTTTGATGTTTTTTGGAACAATGATATTTTTGGAGAATATTTTGTGGGCAAGTATGTGTGTTGGACACTTAATATATATGCTTAATTTTAGCTAAAAAAATTAATTTTATAAAATTTATTTTGGGTACAAATAGCGTAGTTGGGTACAAATATAATTTTGTGGTGTATGGATAAAATTGGGTAAGAATAGCTATTTTTGATGTAGGATTAACAATTACCCTAAAACAAGTAAACTAACACTCACAATTGATTTTGGTCAAACACCTTCCCCCAAAACCGTCAGTACTAATTCCATTCTTTAAGCACAAATATTGATTTTTGAATGAATAAAACCAATTCTCTCCTCCTAAAAAACTACCAAACAAACACAAGATGAAGTAATGCCAAGATTAGAAATTTAGAAAATCATAGCAAAAAAACTGTTTTTTAAGTGACAGTGATCCATACCGCTCATCTTATCTTCCAATCCCAGGGAGGTAGCAAGTTTTGGCATTTGCTTTCTCCTGGAGAAGTTCACCACCAACTTCACATAAAACTCTCTTTCTTCCTTCACCCCAATCCCAAAAGTCACAAGGTGCTGCAGGAAAGCATGCACATCCTGAGCCTTGGCATTCTCTACCCCTCCTCGCTGTTCCATCCCAAGCTTCCATGATTCTGCTATCTTCTTAGCTCTCTCCTTCACAATCCTCGTCACCAGCGGCCTCTCAGCGCCCAGTTCAGGATCGGCCAACACAGAAACCAAGCTCTCCAGCAGCAGAACACAGACCCATCCCAAATCTCCCGGCGGGGACTTCACCGCCCGCCGATCCACAGGAAAAACCCTAGCAATCGCGTCCATCACGAAGTTAGCGGGGTCTATCGACTCTTTCAGAGCGAGAGGTATCTCTTTACGAAGGAGATCGGACTCCTTTCTACTGGAGACAATAAGGTCGAAGAAGGCGTCGGAGTCCATCTTGGCGCAGAGGGTTCGTAGAACGGCGGGGAGGTCGGTATCGTCGCCGGCGGCGGAAAGAGGGTAAACATAAGAGCGGCGAAGTTTCTCTACACGGGCCATGGCGATGTCCACGGACCCGTCGATGGACTCCTCGCGGCGTTGGAGAAAGGCGAGATTGCGCTGGGTGGAAATGTCGAGGGTGCGGCGGTTGGAGCGGACTGAATCTGACCGGAGCTCCAGGCATCGCTCGACGGAGGAGAAGTGGTCGGAGAGCTCTTTATACAGAGCGGTGCAGTTTGCAATCAGCTCCCGTTGCCGCTCTAGTTCGGCAAAGCCGGCCTCCACCACTGACGAAGTCGACATCGGGGCAGAATCCGCCGCAATGGCCGTCCGGCGGCCACCGTGAGATCGCCGTCAACCAAACCCTAACCCTTGCAAGTGCATAAGGACGGACTAAAGAGAGAGGCTGTCGGGGAGGGAAAGTGGGATCGGAGCTACAATACTAAAAGGCTTAGGCGGGGGCGTGGAAATTGTACGGGAAAGAATGGGCGGATAATGGTGGCACGTGCCGGTTGCCGGCTGCAAAAAAAAGTATCTTTTTTAAAGATCCTTTGCAGAAACTGATTAAAGATATTTTCCGTTAATTGACGGTAGGATACCGTCTGCACGGTTTTTGAAGGTTCTGTCACCGGGTGCATAGAAAGAAGTCATCAGAGCCGTCCATTTGAAGATATCCACGCCGTTAATATATAGGGAAAATCTTCAGTCCGCTGATCGGACGATGCTTCTGAGTCCGGAACCTAGTAAAGGATATGGGGCCGTGCAGTTTTGATTTTTGTCATACACTTTTACACGGCCTCCCCAAATTTAGGCACCTGATTGGATTCAACGGACGATGCTCATGATCCAACAGAAATATTTTCCTAATATATATGGGTAAAGGTACCGAATTAAATGAGTGTTGATCTAAAATGCACTTTACACGTGGCAGGCTCGGACCCATTTGAACGTATTCATTTTATGACACAGATGCATTTTTGGAATTTGATCAGTTCATTAATCTCATCTTTTTTTAATTTTCTTTAATAAAAATAATTCGGCACCATTAAGGCTCCATTTCGAGGGATTTATTTTCACCAGCCAAACGATTACGACCGCATGAACAAGACCTTAATTAAAGTCTGATTCATGCGATCGTAACCGCTTGCCCGATAAAAATAAGTTCTCACAAACGGAGCCTAAATCAAGTGAGAATGCATACTGGACTTCCATTTGAACTTCCAAATGGAGAGAATCCTGATCCTTTTCGATCATATTTAGAGACCAATAATTTTCCACGACATGTCATATTTATTATATGCACACTAAGTGCTGAAATGGTGAGTCTAGGGCATATTGTGGCCACATGTTGAAGTCCGTCACTGGGGGCGGGCAAAGCCCGTCGCCGCGGGCTGGATACTATCGCACGAGACACGGGGGCCCATGCATATTCACTCGTGTGTGTGTGTGGACATATTCACTCTTTTGAAGGGTATGACAATTGCATATCTTAAATATTTTGTAATCAAGTAAAATTTAAATCAAAGTTTTGACAACCGGACCGAAGAATGAACCGGTGAGATCAAAGTTTCGGTCGGACCGAGGTTGAATCATTATGTTAGATAATATAATAAATATTTAAATTATATATTTTAATTTAACTTAGTCTATATTTTTTAATAAAAATGACAAATAAACACAATAGGAATTATATAAAATAATTTCATAAATAATAATATACTTTGCTATCATCTAAAATCTTAATATTAATATTTTATCACATATAATAAGTTATTAAATCTGTCATGAAAATTAAATTTTAAAAATTTATTTGAGTCCTGCACACAAAAGTGATAAAAATGTGCATTATATATATTATACAAATAAGTATATAACACATCATGACATCATGTACATTACATTACACATTATATATACATGTATAAGTAATATAATTAAATATTACACAAGTAAAAAAGAAACAAGTACTTTACAACAAAGTCAGCTGGCCCACGGTTCAAGGTGGTTTTCACAAACTCGGACCGGTTGCGGGTCTCCGGTTAGCAGGTTCTCCCACGGTTCTAGGTTGAGCCGGTTTTTAGGCTTGGCCGGACCGGTTACCTGGCCGGTTCACGATCCGGTCCGATTTTTAAAACGTTGATTTAAACACAGTTTTGGTGAACAAGACCAGAGTGAATGGAGTATGTCCCCTAAGTCCAGTTTGTACAATCTATTTGTCCTCCTCAATTGATTCCTACTGAATGCTACTGTGCAAGCTTAACTCAACATAATCCATATATATGTGGAAAGAGGCAAGTTTACAAAAACTAGACTAACATACTCAAGCTAAACTTCCACACATGAATAAGCTAAAAAAATACTATAATTACTTGATACCTTTAAAAGATAGCAAAACCAAACAACATTGCCTAAACAGCCTCACAAAAACAAGATAGTACCATCAACTTCAATAAGATTACTGTGTGTGGGAACTCCAAGCAGCAGAGAACCAATCTTGAGTGCCTAGTCCTTTTCTTAGGCTCCGTTTGGGGGGACTTATTTTCACCGGTCAAGCGTGTTGATGCGCGAAAAGCGACACCGACCAGTTAACGGGTGTTCGATCTCACAGGCTAAGGATGAAGGAAGAAGGGTTGCGGGGATAGAGAGGAAGCTTGTTTGAGCAGAGGAGAAGCTTGCTCAGGCAGGGAGGAAGCTTGCTCAGGCAGAGGAGAAACTTGCTCAGGCAGGGAGGAAGCTTGCTTGAGCAGAGGAGAAGCTTGCTCAGGCAGAGGAGAAACTTGCTCAGGCAGGGAGGAAGCTTGCTTGAGCAGAGGAGAAGCTTGCTTGAGCAGAGGAGAAGCTTGCTCAGGCAGAGGAGAAACTTGCTCAGGCAGGGAGGAAGCTTGCTTGAGCAGAGGAGAAGCTTGCTCAGGCAGAGGAGAAACTTGCTCAGGCAGGGAGGAAGCTTGCTTGAGCAGAGGAGAAGCTTGCTCAGGCAGAGGAGAAACTTGCTCAGGTACTGTCGGGCAGATAGCTACTTGAGTGATTAGCTTTGCAGGTTGACGCCGAGAGAGGAGAGAAGAAGAAAGGAGGCCGCTAGCAGCGGCAACAGCAGACTTCGCCCGCCGCGGCTTGAATGCCACTCTTGCGACGGGCTTTTCCTTTAATCAAGAAGAGTTACAACTTGCTATTGCACCATTACATGAAAAAGCAGTAAAGGGTACAATGGGGGAAGCTGGCGGTTGAGGAAGGAGATGCCAGAAACTGAGTAAAAGAGGCTGCAGAGAGCTGGAAAACTGAGGCTGCAGAGAGCTGGAAAACTGAGGCTGCAGAGGCTGCTGAAGCTGCCTGCTGATGGCAGAAAAAACTAAGTGTCCAGTCCCTGACGACCTAGGAGACCTGGAAATCGGAGGCTGCGGAGGCTGCGCAAGCTGCTGAGAGCAGAAAAAGCTAAGTCCACAGCCCTTGACGACCTGGGCGGACTGGAGATTGGAGGCTGCGGAGGCTGCGCAAGCTGCTGAGAGCAGAAAAAGCTAAGTCCACAGCCCTTGACGACCTGGGCGGACTGGAGATTTGAGTCCGCAGACCTTGCTTGATCAACCTTGACGGACTGAGAAAACTGAGTCCGCAGCCTTTGATCAAGATGGCAGTTCTCCTCCCATGCGTCCAGAATGAGAGGCCTTGGGGGGTATTTATAGGCCTGGGGAGAATCTTTGAAGCGGGGCCCAGTGACGTCATCCTCGACGACCTCGGCGGACTCCGCGGACTGAGAAAGTTAGATCGACGACCTCGGCGGACTCCGCGGACTGGAACCTTCCTCTGCCGGGGCAGTCTTCCTGCTGGCAGCTGGAAGAGGGCAGGCAAGCTGCGCGACCTGAGGAGCGGGTAGGCGGATCCGGAGCAGGAAGAGGGGGCGGCGTGAGGGCCAGGCGGACCTAAGGGGGGCGGCCTGAGGGCCAGGCCGCCCCTAAAGGGGGGGCGGCCTGAGGGCCAGGCCGCCCCTAAGGGGGGCGGCCTGAGGGCCAGGCCGCCCCTAAAGGGGGGGCGGCCTGAGGGCCAGGCTGCCCCTAAGGGGGGCGGCCTGAGGGCCAGGCCGCCCCTAAAGGGGGGGCGGCCTGAGGGCCAGGCCGCCCCTAAAGGGGGGGCGGCCTGAGGGCCAGGCCGCCCCTAAGGGGGGCGGCCTGAGGGCCAGGCCGCCCCTAAAGGGGGGCGGCCTGAGGGCCAGGCCGCCCCTAAGGGGGGCGGCCTGAGGGCCAGGCCGCCCCTAAAGGGGGGGCGGCCTGAGGGCCAGGCCGCCCCTAAAGGGGGACGGCCTGAGGGCCAGGCCGCCCCTAAGGGGGGCGGCCTGAGGGCCAGGCCGCCCCTAAGGGGGGCGGCCTGAGGGCCAGGCCGCCCCTAAAGGGGGGCGGCCTGAGGGCCAGGCCGCCCCTAAGGGGGGCGGCCTGAGGGCCAGGCCGCCCCTAAAGGGGGGGCGGCCTGAGGGCCAGGCCGCCCCTAAGGGGGGCGCCTGAGGGCCAGGCCGCCCCTAAGGGGGGCGGCCTGAGGGCCAGGCCGCCCCTAAGGGGGGCGGCCTGAGGGCCAGGCCGCCCCTAAAGGGGGGGCGGCCTGAGGGCCAGGCCGCCCCTAAAGGGGGGCGGCCTGAGGGCCAGGCCGCCCCTAAGGGGGGCGGCCTGAGGGCCAGGCCGCCCCTAAAGGGGGGCGGCCTGAGGGCCAGGCCGCCCCTAAAGGGGGGGCGGCCTGAGGGCCAGGCCGCCCCTAAAGGGGGGCGGCCTGAGGGCCAGGCCGCCCCTAAGGGGGGCGGCCTGAGGGCCAGGCCGCCCCTAAAGGGGGGCGGCCTGAGGGCCAGGCCGCCCCTAAGGGGGGCGGCCTGAGGGCCAGGCCGCCCCTAAAGGGGGGCGGCCTGAGGGCCAGGCCGCCCCTAAAGGGGGGGCGGCCTGAGGGCCAGGCCGCCCCTAAAGGGGGGCGGCCTGAGGGCCAGGCCGCCCCTAAGGGGGGCGGCCTGAGGGCCAGGCCGCCCCTAAAGGGGGGGCGGCCTGAGGGCCAGGCCGCCCCTAAAGGGGGGGCGGCCTGAGGGCCAGGCCGCCCCTAAGGGGGGCGGCCTGAGGGCCAGGCCGCCCCTAAAGGGGGGCGGCCTGAGGGCCAGGCCGCCCCTAAAGGGGGGCGGCCTGAGGGCCAGGCCGCCCCTAAGGGGGGGCGGCCTGAGGGCCAGACCGCCCCTAAAGGGGGGCGGCCTGAGGGCCAGGCCGCCCCTGGGAAGGGCGGCCTGAGGCCAGGCCGCCCCTAAGGGGGGGCGGCCTGAGGCCAGGCCGCCCCCAAGGGAAGGGCGGCCTGACGGCGGAAGCCTGGGGCCAGGCTGGACAGGGGAGCCGAGCCTTGCGATGGTTCGGTCGGGTGCCGACACCGGCAGATCGAACCTGCGAACTGATATAGGTTTGCCTCCTGCAAGAAAGCAATGCTTCATGTTAGCCTGGCCAAAACGCTTGGGCCAAAAAGGGAAAGCCGAGGCAGGTCGCGATCCTCGGGGGGGTTCCCTTGAGTAGACCGCGACTTGCGAGCTAGAGACCTTGGGAGGGGTCGTCGATTTTTGGGGGTTAACATAATCCCCGCACTTTTTTAAGTTCTGAAAGGAACTTCGAAAAAGTAGAGGACCCACAAAAATCGTAATCCTCCCCTCAATAATAATAAGGAGAGAAAAAATAAGAGGTCAGGAGAGATAGAACCTGATGTCCCTTCTCAGGAAAGATTTACCAGCGCCTATCTTTTACCTGCGAAGAAAAAATTATTGCAGGCACAAAGAGGTACATCTTGCGTGTACCTGAGTTGCTTTTGTAAATGAGGAAGAGGATAACCGTCTTCTATTGAACTCTGCTTGTCTCTGCCAAAGTAGGGTGAGTGAGCAGAAAAAGAAAATAAGCTGCAAGTACCTGAGAGGAACTGGCTACTATCTGCTAGCTTCTGCAAAAGGAGAGTAAGCAGACAGATATGACAGGAGAGTAAGGTGTAAGTACCTGGGGGGAACTTGCTACTATCTGCTGGTCTCTGTAAAAGAAGAGTAAGCAACAGATATGATAGGAGAGAAAACTAAGTTCACAAGTACCTGGGCGGAACCTGCGAATGTTGGCTGTTAACTGTTGGTATGATAAGACATAATCGGATAACAGAATAGATACCTGACGCACTCTGCTATCGATTGAGTAATGATTAAGCTGCGATGATGATCATCTTGTGTGATCAAGGTATAATGTCGACATGAAAACCTAGATCAGCGAGATAAGAAACTCTAAAATCAGATTCACGATGGCACGGTTCGTCAATCCAGAAGATCCATATGCATTGAGTGATGTGTGATTATCATCTGATAGGAGAACTTTTTTACCATCATCTGATAAGAGCTTATACAGGTAGTGTATATAGGATGATCATAACCCAAGAGAGATATTGCAGATCTCTAGAATAGGTTGTATTCAACCTGCTAACCTGCAAGAAGATAAGAAAGGAGAGAAGAGGGGCTACATCCCGAGGATGAACTAAAAGTTTGAATGCTGCCACAGGTGTTCCCCGTGGGCGTTATGCATCACTTGCCAAAGTCATCCTGGGTGTAGTCCTAACCAAAGCGGGCTGGCCGCGCATCCTTTAGAAGGGCACAAATAAACAAGAAATAATCCTAAGAAGGATCGACAGATGCACTGCTCTCTTGCCTCGGGTTACAAGCATCGCTGATCAATTAGACTAGTTGCGCCAAGTGGCCTATTGCTTGTCTGCGGATTGATCAGCGGAGTTGTGAGTCCCGCGGAGGCACGGATTGAGAGTACCATAGAGTGTTCGGCCGTCACAGTTGTGAGATGATCGAGGAGACAAGGCTACACTTGATTGCCATTGCTTGTCATGCAAAGATCATCGTAACTGTAACGTATCCCTAACGGAGCACGATAGAACTATCGCAGGAGGCCTCCCCTAGGCACTCACACTGCTCTAGACATCGGCCGGGATCCAAAGCCCCGTCATCCTCCGCACGAGAGTTGAACGGCCCCCACTACACACATATGAGAAAACTCCTCATCATATGTGGTCATTGTGGTTTTACGCCTGAGGACAATCTCGAGGGGGCACTGAGCAAGACTTGGCGATATCTCGGTGGTTCAGTGATCTCTTTGACAAAGAGAAAAATATGGAGAAGAAGCATCACAAAAAGGGAACTGTGTCAGTATGAGGTCTCTGACGTAAGCTTTATTGAATGAAAAAAGGAAACACTCAGAAGTGCTGAAAAATAGGATGTTTGAAGAGTAAAGTAAAGGCAACCAGTCATGATCGTGAGGGGCTTTGAGGAACTGCGATCGCTCATAGCTGATGACGCAAGAACTGTGTCCTCTTTGCTTCAAAACAGCCTTCCAAGGGGACCTTCGTCAACGACATCGATGCACTCACCTGGAATATCAACGAGCCCCAGCCGGCCCTCATCATGTATCTCTATACACTCCTGCTGCCTCTCAGCCACCTCCTTGCCCTTGGAGGTGGAAGGTTTTGCAGAATCAATTCTCTTGACCAGGTCATCGATCTTGCCCTCGATAAGTAATCTTTCAACTAATCGCCGAAGGGCCTTGCAATCTTCAGTTAAATGACCTTTCTCTTTGTGGAATTCACAGAATGGGTCTGAATTTCTTGATCTCTGATTCGCCGGCTGGTAAGGCCTTTTGGGATATGCCTTATCCTTCATGATTTGGCTAACTTCTTGCATGACCTCATCTAGCTCAAATTCTGGCAGATCACCTTCTTGCTGCTGATGAACTGCAGCTGTTAGCGAAGATGATGTTGATAATGGTAACAGCCGCTCTTGGGTACGATCATGGCCTTGGAAGGGGTGTTGATGATGCTGAAATCTTCTCGCTTTCCTAGAGAGAGGTGGAAAGTCTTTCCGAGGAGACCTCGGAGGTTGCTTGTAAGAAGAAGAATTTTTCTCGGATACCAGCCTGGAAACGAAGCTGGGGTTGCTCTTTTCACCGCGGATATACGAGTTGGCTAAACCAATCAACTCTTGATAAGTCCTCGGTGCTCGGACATTAGCTTCAAACTTTAGTGGACCTTCACGCAGGCCGTGGATGAGAGCCACTCGGTACATTTCTTGATCAACGATCTCAATGTCCAAGATTTCTTTCTGAAACCGATCCACATAATGAGACCAAGTCTCGTTCTCTCGCTGCCTGATCTCAAAGAGGGCTTCTGGACCGCCCTTCCTCTTTGAAGAGGTAGAAAATCTGAGTAGGAACTCCCTTCGCAAATCAGCAAAGGAAGAGATTGACTGAGGTCGCAGTCCATAGAACCAGTCTCTCACTTGACCATCAAAGGTCGTTACGAGGAGCTTGCTCTTGGTAGCATCTGAGAGGGTCTTGAGAGCGACGGCTGATTCAAAGGCTTGAAGATGCTTGACAGGATCAGTCTCCCCAGTGTAAATGGGCAACCGTGGCTCCCGGAAGTTGACTGGAGTTGGTTCATGCCGAACATTCTCCGTAAACGGTGATGGCTCTTCTGATTCTACTGCATAAGGAAAGTAAGGAGCATGAGCAGTAGTTGCAAAAGGAGCAGGAGGATAGGAGTAAAAGGTTGCTGTGGGAGGAGCAAAGGCAGGAGCTGAAGAGGGGGGGTGACTTCCCTGAAAGTTCAAAAATCTGGCTGGACTTCCCCGGGCAGCTTCCCGAAAGAAGTTTTGACGAGCTGCAAACTCATCATCTTGAGATCGTAAAGGAGCTGCAGGTCCTTGCGGAAAAGTTGGAGTATAAAGAGGAGGATAGACCGGCGGATAAGCCGGTGGGTAAACTTGAGGAGTCTCTGATGCTGGTGCTGGATTGATTGGAGGGATTGGCGCTGCTGAAGATTGAGCGGCCAATTGCTGCGTGAGAGCTGCTAGAGTTCGGTTGATGGCTTGAAACTGTTGGGCAGTTTCTCTACGGGATTGCTCTAAGGCCTCCCAAAGAGGATCATCACTAGGACTTGGAGAAAGACTCTCGGCTGGTTGATGATCTGTCATGAGTAACCACTGCTTTCACTATCTGATCGAGATCTGAAGGCCGCGTGTTAACTGTTGATGCGCGAAAAGCGACACCGACCAGTTAACGGGTGTTCGATCTCACAGGCTAAGGATGAAGGAAGAAGGGTTGCGGGGATAGAGAGGAAGCTTGCTTGAGCAGAGGAGAAGCTTGCTCAGGCAGGGAGGAAGCTTGCTCAGGCAGAGGAGAAACTTGCTCAGGCAGGGAGGAAGCTTGCTTGAGCAGAGGAGAAGCTTGCTCAGGCAGAGGAGAAACTTGCTCAGGCAGGGAGGAAGCTTGCTTGAGCAGAGGAGAAGCTTGCTTGAGCAGAGGAGAAGCTTGCTCAGGCAGAGGAGAAACTTGCTCAGGCAGGGAGGAAGCTTGCTTGAGCAGAGGAGAAGCTTGCTCAGGCAGAGGAGAAACTTGCTCAGGCAGGGAGGAAGCTTGCTTGAGCAGAGGAGAAGCTTGCTCAGGCAGAGGAGAAACTTGCTCAGGTACTGTCGGGCAGATAGCTACTTGAGTGATTAGCTTTGCAGGTTGACGCCGAGAGAGGAGAGAAGAAGAAAGGAGGCCGCTAGCAGCGGCAACAGCAGACTTCGCCCGCCGCGGCTTGAATGCCACTCTTGCGACGGGCTTTTCCTTTAATCAAGAAGAGTTACAACTTGCTATTGCACCATTACATGAAAAAGCAGTAAAGGGTACAATGGGGGAAGCTGGCGGTTGAGGAAGGAGATGCCAGAAACTGAGTAAAAGAGGCTGCAGAGAGCTGGAAAACTGAGGCTGCAGAGAGCTGGAAAACTGAGGCTGCAGAGGCTGCTGAAGCTGCCTGCTGATGGCAGAAAAAACTAAGTGTCCAGTCCCTGACGACCTAGGAGACCTGGAAATCGGAGGCTGCGGAGGCTGCGCAAGCTGCTGAGAGCAGAAAAAGCTAAGTCCACAGCCCTTGACGACCTGGGCGGACTGGAGATTGGAGGCTGCGGAGGCTGCGCAAGCTGCTGAGAGCAGAAAAAGCTAAGTCCACAGCCCTTGACGACCTGGGCGGACTGGAGATTTGAGTCCGCAGACCTTGCTTGATCAACCTTGACGGACTGAGAAAACTGAGTCCGCAGCCTTTGATCAAGATGGCAGTTCTCCTCCCATGCGTCCAGAATGAGAGGCCTTGGGGGGTATTTATAGGCCTGGGGAGAATCTTTGAAGCGGGGCCCAGTGACGTCATCCTCGACGACCTCGGCGGACTCCGCGGACTGAGAAAGTTAGATCGACGACCTCGGCGGACTCCGCGGACTGGAACCTTCCTCTGCCGGGGCAGTCTTCCTGCTGGCAGCTGGAAGAGGGCAGGCAAGCTGCGCGACCTGAGGAGCGGGTAGGCGGATCCGGAGCAGGAAGAGGGGGCGGCCTGAGGGCCAGGCCGCCCCTAAGGGGGGCGGCCTGAGGGCCAGGCCGCCCCTAAAGGGGGGGCGGCCTGAGGGCCAGGCCGCCCCTAAGGGGGGCGGCCTGAGGGCCAGGCCGCCCCTAAAGGGGGGGCGGCCTGAGGGCCAGGCTGCCCCTAAGGGGGGCGGCCTGAGGGCCAGGCCGCCCCTAAAGGGGGGGCGGCCTGGCCCTCCTGAGGGCCAGGCCGCCCCTAAGGGGGGCGGCCTGAGGGCCAGGCCGCCCCTAAAGGGGGGCGGCCTGAGGGCCAGGCCGCCCCTAAGGGGGGCGGCCTGAGGGCCAGGCCGCCCCTAAAGGGGGGGCGGCCTGAGGGCCAGGCCGCCCCTAAGGGGGGCGGCCTGAGGGCCAGGCCGCCCCTAAGGGGGGCGGCCTGAGGGCCAGGCCGCCCCTAAAGGGGGGGCGGCCTGAGGGCCAGGCCGCCCCTAAAGGGGGGCGGCCTGAGGGCCAGGCCGCCCCTAAGGGGGGCGGCCTGAGGGCCAGGCCGCCCCTAAAGGGGGGCGGCCTGAGGGCCAGGCCGCCCCTAAAGGGGGGGCGGCCTGAGGGCCAGGCCGCCCCTAAAGGGGGGCGGCCTGAGGGCCAGGCCGCCCCTAAGGGGGGCGGCCTGAGGGCCAGGCCGCCCCTAAAGGGGGGCGGCCTGAGGGCCAGGCCGCCCCTAAGGGGGGCGGCCTGAGGGCCAGGCCGCCCCTAAAGGGGGGCGGCCTGAGGGCCAGGCCGCCCCTAAAGGGGGGGCGGCCTGAGGGCCAGGCCGCCCCTAAAGGGGGGCGGCCTGAGGGCCAGGCCGCCCCTAAGGGGGGCGGCCTGAGGGCCAGGCCGCCCCTAAAGGGGGGGCGGCCTGAGGGCCAGGCCGCCCCTAAAGGGGGGGCGGCCTGAGGGCCAGGCCGCCCCTAAAGGGGGGGCGGCCTGAGGGCCAGGCCGCCCCTAAGGGGGGCGGCCTGAGGGCCAGGCCGCCCCTAAAGGGGGGCGGCCTGAGGGCCAGGCCGCCCCTAAAGGGGGGGCGGCCTGAGGGCCAGGCCGCCCCTAAGGGGGGGCGGCCTGAGGGCCAGACCGCCCCTAAAGGGTGGCGGCCTGAGGGCCAGGCCGCCCCTGGGAAGGGCGGCCTGAGGCCAGGCCGCCCCTAAGGGGGGGCGGCCTGAGGCCAGGCCGCCCCCAAGGGAAGGGCGGCCTGACGGCGGAAGCCTGGGGCCAGGCTGGACAGGGGAGCCGAGCCTTGCGATGGTTCGGTCGGGTGCCGACACCGGCAGATCGAACCTGCGAACTGATATAGGTTTGCCTCCTGCAAGAAAGCAATGCTTCATGTTAGCCTGGCCAAAACGCTTGGGCCAAAAAGGGAAAGCCGAGGCAGGTCGCGATCCTCGGGGGGGTTCCCTTGAGTAGACCGCGACTTGCGAGCTAGAGACCTTGGGAGGGGTCGTCGATTTTTGGGGGTTAACAAAGCGGTTACGACCGCATGTACCGTAACCGCTTGACCGGTGAAAATAAGTCCCCCCAAACAGAGCCTTAATCTCCCGCACAATTAGTACTGTAAGTAGTATCGGCTCACAAAATTTAAGTGGAGCCCAAGTTCGGAGTAAGGGCCAATGACGGTTTCAAACAAGCTTTCGCTTTTTATCCCGTCTTTCAACAACTTTCACTGACATTTCAGTTATTGTAGTCTTTTTTCGTCTACCCTAAGAAAGAAGTGAAGCCACTATCTTCTTGCCTACTGAGTACCAAAGGTGCGCGCGCGGAGGCCGGTTACTTTACTATGCCTATGGTTGCTACTGAAGCAGGGCTCCTATTTACTCCATGTTCTTTGGTTTCCTTTAGAATGAAAAGTAGATATGAAGCCCCTACTACTGCAGATCAAAAAGGTGAAAAGACCACAATAATCGTATGGGATTTGTGGGAACTTGGCTACGAGAGAACACAAAAGAATATAGCAAGGCATTGCTATGCGACCCAAATGATGCGAGCTTATATAAAGAGGTGAAGAAAGTGAGATTATCTGGATAGACTCCAGATGTGAGCTTCTATAAAAAGGGGAAGACGACGGAGCAAGGTTTTCTTGAGAAGAAAAGAAATGACACTCTAGGCAATGCAACCTGGGGTTGTACTCAAGGAAAATAAACCTAATGATAATAAAAGCACGGAACTTTAGCAATTAGCACAAGTGGTTTACAAAAAATTGAAAGAGCGAGCAACAGAGGTTCTCCCTTTTGATTGAAACGCTTTTAATCAAATGCGCAATTGGAATAAGTCATGCAAGTCAAGATCAATGACAAAACAATTACACTAACAAAGTTAAGCAACCATAATCATATAAGACATTTAATCCATACAGTAACGAAGAAAATAAGAAACCAAACTAAGAACTCAGGTACGGGGAGCCACAGGCAAAAGAGATGGTGATCCGAGGATCGTGAAAATCTCCATGGCTATCCAGAGAGGTAGAATGATTTGGCAGGGCCGTTGGAGGGGAGGTAGGGTTAGAAGTGGACTGGGTAAGCTAGGCAAGGGGCTAGAGTGGCTCGGCTGGGGTGAGGGGTGAAGGGAGAGATTCGGCCAGGGTTGCGTGGGGCCGAGAGGGGGCTCGGCCAAGCAATCATGAACGACTTAGATTGTGTGATAATGATAGTTGTCCGATCTTTCAAAATAAAAATGCTAAAACAAAATAAAAATGCATATAAATAGGTAAACCTCGCTTTGAATGTGACTGCAGACTCGGATTTTCAACTGGCAACACGAACAATGCCTCCTACGTGAATAGACTTGTGCGGGCCCCACTTGGCAGTGGCCCAATCTCAAATTGTGGAACGCATCAACTCTGTCAGACTCAAAAGCATTCATCTTCGCTAAATGAAGATGATCATATTGACCCCGTAAGCTTGGGGCGAGTTTATCCAACTCTGTGAACGTCATCCAAGTGTCATCGATGAAAGGGAGACCTCTCCAATGAACCAAGTATCTCAGTGTAGGTCTGTCTAGTGTGGATATGAACTTGTGAGCCATGATGTATGTGATGCTCTCTGTTGGCGAAACTGTGCTCTCGGATATCAAAGGATGTGTTGATGGTACAGATGAAGCCGCTATAGGTGTCAAGGAAGTCGTTGGTGCTAGAGAAATATGTTGAAGGTGGAGATGAGGATGAGGCAGGGAGACTCAATGGCGGGGTCATGGTGCGGATATGTGTACGCACGAGCCTCATAATAAGGAATCAAATCTTCAACAATGAATAAGGGGTGGATACCCCTACTCTTGTAATGTCAAGCTCATAGGCATTTAGTCTAATCCTTATCATGAACACATAAGAGTCCATTAGCTTGACATTTATTTTTTTAGCAGATGCCTTGGGGAGCTCCGCTCGAATGCAAACCATCACTTGTTTACCCTCTCGAATGATCTGCTTTCACATGTGACTATCTACATAGGTTTTATACTATTCATTAATGTTAGCTATTTTTCATAGATCGATTCATATAACTCATGCATATGATGAACAAAGAATTCAACAAACTCAATAGGACGCTACTCCATGAGAACCAAAATGAGATTAATAGGTTCCATAGGCTTATACCCTGATTTAAATGGAAGTGCCTTAACCCAGTAGATATTGGCTAAGCTATTATATGCAAATTTTGTTATGGATACAACGGAGTCCCAACTTGTCGCATGCCCACTAGGGTTGTTCAAAAACCAAAGAATCTGTGAATAATTCGGGAATCGATTCGTGAAAATTCATATTTTTCAAATTTGAATCCAAATTTGAATTCGAGTGGTAATCAAACCCGAATCCGAAAAATATTATCTCTATTAGCAAGATTCGTGAATAGTTCACGAAGAATAAGAATACTTCTATTGTATATAAAGATGATCTCGGTTGTCTGATCAAAATCTATTTGGTCTATCATTTGAAGTTGTTGGAAGAAAAATCCGTCAAAGCCCATAAGGAAGCCCATCATCGGCCCTCTTCTTCCATTTGAATTAGTCCCACATCATAGTTTGAGATTCTTCTCTCTTTTTCTTTTCCTATATTATTGTACAAAGGCTTGTATTCAAGAGAGATTGAGAAATTAATAAAGATTTTATTTTACATTTCTCTTTTTGGTGCTATTCTCAACATGGTATCAGAGCTAGGTTGGTCTCTAGTTCCATTTTTTCGGGTCCTCTTGCTTGTTGTCTCTGGGCGGTTAGACATTGTCTACCCGCAGGTCTCCGCTTGTTTTTCTGTCCGCCGCGGTTAGCCCTTGTCTACCCGTTGGTTGCCCTCCTACTCCTTTCCCCTATTTCTTCCCCTCCATTTGCTCTCTTTTATAGAGAATCTCCCCTCTGACAGTTGGCCCCCCGGCTGATTACTTTCTGCGGTCTTCTTCGCTTTGCCGCACGCTGGCTAGCGACTTGTCGCTCCTCTTCCTCTTTGGTGTATTATCCGCTAGGCTGCGAGATTTTTCCCCCATCGTCTCTAGCCTAGCCGCAGTGTGGGGTCTTCATTTCCTCCGGCTAGCGACTTGTCAGTTCGCTGCTTTTTTTCTTGGTCGCATTTGTCGCTTGTGACTTGCGTCTTCCTGCCTCTGTGACCTGCTCATTTTCGCTTTTTGTGTGCCTAGCCGCTTCTAGAGCAGCCGTTATTGGTCTCCTGGTCGTTGTTTCCTGGATCCCTCTTGTCGCTTACTCGCAAGCAATCTTCCTGCTTGCCGCAGTTGCCTGTCAGCAGGTCTTCTCCTTCCAACCAGTAACTTCTCGCGCGGCCCGCCTTCTACTTACAGCAGCTAACCGTCCGTTGATTTCTCCCCCAAGACGTCCGCTTGCTGTCGCTAGCCGCTGCTTCTTGCCACTCCTCTCTACCTTCTAGCCGCACCAAGGTGCTGATCCGTGAGCTAGTGTCGGGTTGTGTCCTTCAAGGAGTCTACTGTTGCTACCTCTCTTCCCGCTCGTGTTGCGTTACCTATTCCTGAAGTCTGTGACGAACTGTGGATCACCATTATTTCTCTTAGTGGGTAGAAGAATGTTTTTGAATGAGTGCATATTGTCTGTCGTGTTCTTCAGACTAAGGTGAATGGCCATGTTCAGACATGGAATCTCAGCTCTCTGGATGGTGAGCCTTATCGTATGTCCATGTTTCATGAGATGACCAAGTCGATGTGAGATGAAATTCATTCCCTTTATTCCGACAAAGATAGCCATCAACATTTGTTTGACATCATAATTCATAACAGATCTTCAATCGCTCGACTTCGGAGGTGCTGGTGACTTAACTGACTTTGTTGCGCGGTCCAAAACGTTAGGAAAACTGATCTTGTCACACCTTCTTCTTTTGTGGTGCAGGATCGACGGACGCAGAATATCATTGGTAGAGGACGATTATGCAATGAACTCTATCTTCTAGACATATCTCCCACCATTCTCTCCTCCGTCATATATGTGGAGTGACATCGACGTCTTGGGCATGCTCCTCTTTCAATTCTCAAGAAGGCTCTACCTGACTTATCTCTTCCTATTTTTACCTGCGAGTCCTGTATCTTTGGAAAACAACAGGCACTGTGCTACTCTTAGTTTATGTCGATGATGTTCTAATTACGGGAGATGATTCTAAAGAAATACAAATGATCAAGCAACATCTGAATTCTGTTTTTCAGAGTAAAGATTTGGGGAATCTTAGGTACTTCCTTGTCCTAGAAGTTGCAAGACGTCCTGACGGTCTTGTTCTATCCCAACGGAAGTATTGTCTTGATCTTCTTCATAATGATGGCTACTCTGGATGCAAGTCTATTAATACTTCAATGGATGTCAATCACAAGCTCTGTGATCGGGCCTCTGATACTGATCTACCTCTTCCAAATCTAGAATACTATCGACGTCTTGTAGGAAAACTGATCTATCTTACAATTACAAGACCCGACATCTCATTTGTTGTTGGAGTTGTCAGTCGGTTCATGCATTCTCCACGAATGTCTCACTTTCAGGTCGTTGAGCGCATCCTAAGGTATTTGAAGACTGCCCCTGGACAAGGGCTTGTTTACAAACCCTTTTCCTCTTCTACTCTGTCACTGATTGCTTACTCTGATGCGGATAACGTTGGTTCACTGGATGATTGGTGTTCCACTAATGGGTTTTTAACCTACTTCAGGGGTCTTGGTGTGAAGACCCAAAATTCTCGGGCATCGCAATGATTTCAAAAAGTGAATAGAAATTCAATAAAGTAGTCGCAGCACATCTAAGACAGTACAATGAACATTCAAAATAGTATTTTATTCCATCCTTTTATTTATTTACATGATCTTACAGGCGTTTACTCGAAATCTGCTAAAAATTTACAATAATTTTATGTACATAGAAATTTGTGACTCTCAGAACCCTCTTCGATTTCTTTATAGACGTTCAACCATACCTTCTCCAACTCTTCCGGCGCGAACCTCCGCCGTACATCTGGAGTCCCACCTATTGTCTGAAAAAAATGAATCCACTGAGGGTTAGTCATAAAAATATGACTAGGTGAGATAAATATTTCGTGAAATGTAGTACATGCAAACAATGGAAATACTATCAATATGCATACAGTACAATAATTAATAATATTATTCTCAAAGCTGAAATCTTATTTTACCCCTTAATTTGAGTTACATAAAATAGGAAATGTTCGGGCCAAAGCACCGCTCCAGGTGTTAATAACCAAATCTAACATGTCACCCAGCCAACACCTATTCCAGCCAACACATCAAAACAACCAACACATAATTCCAGCCCATTACAAAGCCCAGCAAGATATATCCAACACATGTGAGAGCATAATAAATATATCGCTTTTATGTTTTTCCCTCGGCCACAGTTTATCCCACAGCGATATCTGAATGAGTTAAACTCATATGCACAGACACTTATTTATTTCATAAAATGAAGCAGAATAAGAAAGTAAGTGAATAACTAAATCAAGAAATAAGAATCTCACAACAGCTTTTCCTTTGTCCAAGTTCGCATTTCCGTCACGGTTTCCTTGCGACGTCATCCTCTGATTTTGAGGTATTGGGAACCACTGAAATTATACGCACGTTTATTGGGTTGCGTCACTTGGAATTCGTAGCTAAAATGCTTACAAAATACGTGAAAAATCTCGAAAAGCAAACGAAGTATCAAAAATGTTCGAAAAGGTATCCAACCCACAACAGTCCTCTTTCGAGACTGAAAAATTGGTCAACTAAACGACACAAATATTCAAAAGGCTCAAAATAGCTTGAAATTAGCTCAAACTCACTGAAATTCTCAAGTTGGCTAACCAATAAATTAACGAAAAACATTAACTTAACAACCCAAATATTTGATTTCCCATAAATACCTAAAATAACTTAAGGTAGCAAAAAGCATAATCTTATCAACCCAAATCAGTCTCAAAACTCAATAACAGTCAAATAGTATGGTAATTAACCAAGTAAAGAGGAGCTAAACCAAACCAGACAAGGAGAAGGAGGCAGTGGCTTGGAAGCAGCAGCAGGGAGGCAGCAGCTCGGGAGCAGCTACAAGGAGCAGCGGTAACTTCGCAGCGACAGTAGCTACACAAGAGCAGCTCAAGAGCAGCAGAAACCCTAAATCAGCAGCTGAGACAGCAGTTGAAGAACAGCATAAGTGAGGAGAAGCAGAGAAAATTAGGGCAGTGCCGAAGAAGAAGAACAGAGAAGTAATCAGTCAGAAGAAGAAGAAACCGATAGCAGTAGCAGAAGAAGAATAGCAGCAGCAACTCTTTCAGCACAGCAGAGCCGTCGGCTTAGAAGATCGGCGGCAAAGCAGCGTCGGCACGGGAGCGCGGCAACGACGGCACAAGTCGCTCGACACCGAAAAGTAGAAGAAGAGGAAGATGAAGAAGCTCTCCTTTATCGACACGGAGGAACAAGAAAGAAACAGCAAGAAGGAGAAATTGCCGAGAAATCGCAGAAGCAGAGAGTCGATGCAGTGGCAGTGCGGGAGAAGAGTGCGGACGTGCTCGACTTATAACAGCAAAATCAGCAGTTAGCGGCAACATCGGGCCAAAGCACCGCTCCAGGTGTTAATAACCAAATCTAACATGCTACCTAGCCAACACCTATTCCAGCCAGCACATCAAAACAGCCAACACATAATTCCAGCCCATTACAAAGCCCAGCAAGATATATCCAACAGCCAGTACACCAAGCCAACTAGCCCACAAATAAAGCAAGCCCATAGGCACCAAGCCAACTTAACCCAAAACAGTCAGCCCACCAAATCAGCAAAGGCAGCAACCCATGAAAGCTCACATAAAAAGGGCAACAAACTCATCCAAAGAGACCAAATAAATGAAATTGCAAAAAGGATAAAAAAAACAAAATCCGTCAAAATATTACGACAATGTAAATGTGTCTTTTCATCATCGGGGAGAGAAAAAAAAATAAATGAAAATAAGTGCACGAAAATGAGGGTGTTACACTTGGCGCAGCAAGAAACAATCTGTGGTTACTTGCTCCTCAGCCGAGGCAAAGTATCGTTCAATGACGTTTGTTGTATCTGAGATTATGCGGTTAGAAAGTCTCTTACATGATTTGAGAGTCAGGCTCTATTTGTTTGGGCGTTTTGATACTCTGTTTTGGGCAAACGCCGCCGGAAGGAGGGTAAACAAATGAACATTCGGCGGCGTTTGCTCCGTTTCCACCCGCCCGCCTTGAGAAACGCCCCAAAAAGCACCGTTTGGAGCAGCCACCTCCCCCCTCCGGTTCGAACAATCCGTTTCCACCCGTCGGATCGATCCGCCACCGCCGAACCAAATGAAGCCTCAAGCTTTCTTCACCACCTAGTTTATTTTGTGACAGCCAAGCAGCTATACAAATGCTAAGAATCTTGCTTACATGAGCGAACCAAACACATTGAAGTCGACTGTCACTTCATTTGGGAGAAAGTTCAAATGAAGAAGTTCGAATTGAAACATGTTTCACCTGCTGATCAGGTTGCAGATCTTCTGACTAAGGTTTTACCACATGTATTATATTATAAGTTCTTGTCAAAGCTGGGTGTTTATGATTTCTATGTTCCAGCTTGCGGGAGAGTGTTGGAAGAAAGATCCGTAAAAGCCCATGAGAAAGCCCATCTTGGGCCCTCTTCTTCCATTTGTATTAGTCTCACATTATAGTTTGAGATTACTCTCTCTTTTCTTTTCCTATATCATTGTACAAAGGCTTGTATTCAAGGGAGATTGAGAAATTAATAAAGATTTTATTTTTCATTTCTCTTTTTAGTGTTATTCCCAACAGAAGCGAATTTGAATTTGAATCCAAACCCAAATCCAAATTTGATTCCCAAATTTCGGGACGATTCCAAATCCAAACCCGAATTCAAATAGTCAAACGAATTTGAATATGAATCTTTGCATGCTATGACATTTTTGTATTCAATTGAAGAGCTATTTGATTCGAGATCATGAACACCCCTTATGCCCACCAACTAGACACCTTAGCATATTCCTTAAACTTCTATTGACCACCTCAGTTTGAGGGCGATAGATGAAAAATCAAGGTCGTGTCTATCTTTCGCCAATGTCTTTAAAAAAATACACATCTCATGTCATGATCAGACAATATGGTCTTAGGTAAACCATGAAGCCTAAAGACATCCCTCACAAATAGGGACGTGACATAAGATGCGTCAGCAATCTTGCTACAAGAAATGAAGCACGTGATTTTTGAAAAGCAGTCGTATGGAAAGTGTGAGAAAGTCTAAGAATGAAGTCCATGTAAATGTAAACCTTGGCAGGTGAGGAACCAACAGAGGCGTGTACAATCTAGTATTCTGTCGTGACCCCTTAATCATCTGGTAGATACAACAATGATGAATGATACAAGCCACATCCTTCTTCAGGTTCGCAAAATAAAAAAGGTCATCCACTAACCTAGTATTATTCTTACCGAAGCGGCTTGCAAGGTTGCAACAACACCTGTGTGCATCTCCCAAACTAAGTAAATCGGTAGGAAGCCTAAGGGATGCACAGACAAGAGCACTTATATAAATAACTCTCCGCAATCAGGAACCCAATAGTGGTTCTGAAGGATCTCCCGTCAAGGAGGAATAGGTCCCGCCAAAATCCATTCAAGAAGGGTGATGCAGGATGGATTTATATGTGACAGACTCAAGGTTGTGGATGTCGGATATCGGGGACACGTCGGTTTAGGTTTTTCGTGTCAGTTTTAATATGTCGGGGGATATATCGGGGATATTTCATATATCGGGTTTTAATATTTAATTATTTATGTGTAATTATTTATAAATTTAATCCTTTTTTAATTTATATATATTAATGTATTAATAATTTGATATTTATTGAACTCCTAAATATATCAAACTAATATAAACATTTTGTGTTACACAACTAATAACGGTATAACGCGTGAAATAAAACAGGAGCAAGCAGAATGTCGCGACGTTGTCGATGACAATGGAAGATAAGGAACCTTTAGTCCATAATTCATAAATCATGCATAATTAAAGTCAATAACGGACTTGAGCAAGGAAGAAAGTCAGAGGAAGAAAAAAAATAACATAAACAATGAAAAAATGTTGGTATATTATCTATTGGACCATAGACACTAATTAAAATAAATTGAAAAAAATAAGTCAATAAAATGTCGGGATATTTCTGCCGATATATCGGCGAATATATCGGTCAATAACAGACATATCGGAGGATATATTCCAAAAGGATATTCTGTAAAAAAAATATCGGAAACGTGTCGTTTTGTACATAAAACCTTTATGTCGGTCATGTCGGAGGATATCCACAACAATGCACAGACTTACAATGCCCTAACCCTAAATGCAATACAAACGAGCACATGACAGATACAATTGAAGCTACGACCAACCTTAGAATGACATGAAAGCATGCATGATGAATGTAAAAGAACAAGTGAAAAAACCCTAAAATGAAGATGCAAATAAACTCACACACGCAATCCAATGAACTAACGAAAGATAAACCTAATGTGATGCACATGCAATGTTTTAATCATGCAAATATTTTTTGATGCACAATTAATTAAATAACATCAATTTTAAAACACTCGTGTATATAATCTCAATTAGCAAAAACATCCAAGATTAGTAATTATGCGACTACTGTAAAATAAATTAAAAGTGCACTAGAATTAAATGTAAGGCTATTAGGTAACACGCGTCTAAAAAAATAGTAAAATCAAATTAAAGAGAGCCATATATTATTAGCGATAAGATGACATTTACACATGAGTGAAAGATTTGAAATTAAATGTGAAACTCACTAAGTAGAAGGTTGGTGGTGTGGGTGAGAAAATCTGGTGGCAACAGATGTGGTTCAAGTGCATCGGAAGAATCACGGTTGTTGGACAGCAGTTGTTGGGAGAGGAAGGGGCTATTTTGTGGCTAGGAGGGGTGGTAGGGCTAAGATTTTGTGATGGAGGTAAGGGGGAGGGGCGGCGGCAGTAAAGTGGAAGCTAGTGGAATGTGGGGGTTGAAGATGGCTTGGGGCGGTGTGGAAGGGGTTAGAGGCGGTCGTACGTCCAGAGATCGGGAGGTCTAGATGGAGGATATACAAGGGATGGAAGGTCGGGACGAGGAAGATGAAGGGAGAAATGGGGTCGGCCAAAGATGTTGGAGGCGGTGCGGGTGGTGGTTGGGCGCAGGAAACCAAGAATTGGCAACGTTAGGGTAATGGGAGGACGAGATAGTAGTTGTGACCTATGATCTGCCTAGACAGAGGGAATACAGGGGGAATGGGGCCGTCGTGAGGTGCCGGAGGGAAGAAGGGTAGTGACGGATGGTAGCGGGGTGCTGGAAGCTTAGAGCCGGTGATGTCAGGTGGCAAAAATGGCGTCGAGATGTTGGGAATCGTGGGGAAGCACTGGACAGGGGCGTCGACACCCTCTGGAGATGGGAATATGGGATCCTATGGCACCGCACCGCATGCAACTTTCGACATCGCACCGAGAACGGATCGAGTGGCGGTTCTCGTAAACCTAAAACTCTCGATGTCTTTCTCTTGGCTGCTGGGGAAGATATAAATAGGGGGAGAATTAGTTTATTTAAATCCAGCTGTCACGATAGCATGATGGGTAATTTCGCCAAACTCTATAAATACAACAAAAAAATACATAAAATATGAAAAAACGAGTCGGGTGCGATCATGGCCTTCGATAAAGCATCCAGCGAACAAAAAATGTTGATAATGATGAATTGCCAATGTGGCGTGATTGATCTCCATCATAAGGTAATCACCAATCACTCGCTCAATTCTGACCATTCTCCTGATGGCGCCTACAGATACAATGAACTAACATGTCGGCTCAATGCATCTGCATGCTTGTTCTTAACACTAGTTTTGTGTTTAAAATGTAGTGAAATTCCTACATGTACTCAACCCATTTCGTGTGGCGGTGGCCTAACTTCCAGTCCAAACCCAGGTATCGCAAGGTCTGGTGGTCAAAATACATAATGAATTCCTAGAAAGGAGGCAATGATGCCAATAACATACGACATGAACTACGACATAGAACTCACAGTCACAGTTAGAATAGTTTTGTCGGGCTCATTCAGTTTCTTGTTAAAGTAAGCAACCAGATGACCCTCCTAGCTCAATACTCCACCTATGTCAACTACTATATCGTCGAGTGCAACCTCAAAAACGCTGCCAAAATTTGATAATCTCAGGACAAGAGCTACAAGTAGCTTGTTGTTGATTTTTTGAATACACGAGTGGCTGCAATAGTTCATATAAAATCGTCTTTACGAAGACTGCTAGTAAAGGGGGCCATAATATAAATAAAACCCTTGATAATCGTTCGATAGAAGCCAGTAAATTTGTAAAAACTAAGGGGGCATGAATGTTCTCCGGAATTGGTCAATCACAAATGGACTTGATCTTGTCAGGGTTAATAGAAATATTAGAGGCGAGCAATATATACCTAAGAAAATGTAATAAAATTGAAAACAAGGTGCATTTCTTAATACTTACATATAGGTGCTCCTTGCCGAGAATGTCATATAATAATCAAATGTGAAGGAGATGCTCATCATGGGTTTAACCATATATGAGAATGTCAACAAAATACAAAACGAGGAACTTGTCCATTAATGGTAGCAGGACAAGGTTTTTAAAAATGTTAGGGGTGTTTGAAAGCCCAAATGACAGAAGTAGTACTCATATATACCACCCTTGGTTTGAAATCCATATCTTTCTCTCGCACTCAAATCCAGTGGTACATGTTGAAACTTTAGGAGACCGGGCGGTCTGCAGTCTAGTAGCAGTGGTAAGGAGATCAAGCGGTCTGTTTTCGAGTCGCAACGATCTTCTGGTTTGGTAGCAGTCTTGCGGTTTGACAGACCTGCGGTTTAGTTATAGCGGTTTGGCAAACCGTTGTTGTCGACCTGTGTCCTGTCGAGCTATCCTGGAGGTTGTCTTCTTATTCTTCAGTCCGGAGAGCAATCCGCAGCTGCGACTTGTTGGCGACCTGCAGCTACAGTCGGGTGGCTATCCGCGCAGCAGTCTAGAGGTTATCTGCAACAGCGGTCTGGAAGCTATCCGGAGTAGCGGTTTGGTGGTTATCTGCAGCAGGCAGCAGCGGTTTGGTGGTTCTCCGCAGCAGCGGTCTGGTGGTTGTCCGCAACAGCGGTCTGGTGGTTGTCTGTAGCTGCGGTCTGGGGACAACCCGCAGTAACGGTCTCGTGGCTTTCCTCTGTTGAAGATCAGTGGCTTCCCAGGATATGTATTCTCCATTGTATAGTCTTGTGGTTTGACCTAGTCAAACCGCATAAAACGCGTGGCTTGTATTTAGTCACACATCGATTGTTGTATTCTCTTATCTCCCCCATTTTCTATATATATAGGGGCATACCTTTGTATTATTTCTCTTTTTGGAGCAATAAAATTTTGTCTTTATTTAGCCCTTTTTACATGATAACAAAATGTTGAAGAAGATGCTTATTTGTCATATCAACACCCTTTTTATCGTCCTCTGTAAGAAGAATGACATCCACATAAACCGCAAGAATAACAAGACAAGACGAGGTTTTGTGAATGAACAAAGAATGATCTGCAACACTCTGAGCAAACCCAATAACCAAAATAATTCATTGAACTTTTCAACCAGACCCTCGGACTTTGCTTAAGACCATAGATAGCTTTTCGCAATTTACACACCTGAGACTCCCCCTGAGCAACATACTCAGGAGGTTGCTCTATCCCAAGACTACTCCAGCCTGAGCACGCTTAACTATGGAGTACTTTCAAATCTCATCACCAATTGAGCTGCTTAAGACCACAGATAACTCAATTGGTGACGAGATTTGAAAGTACTTCATAGTTAAGCGTGCTCGGGCTGGAGTAGTCTTGGGATGGAGCAACCTCCTAGGTATGTTGCTCCGGAGGAGTCTCAGGCGTGTAAATTGTGGAAAGCTATCTATGATCTTAAGCAAAGTCTGAAGGCTTGGTTTAAAAAGTTTAATGAAGTTATTTCGGTTATTGGGTTTGCTCGGAGTGCTGCAGATCATTCTTTGTTCATTCCAAAACCTCAGTTGGTCTTGTTATTCTTGCGGTGTATATGGATGACATTCTTCTTACAGGGAACGATAAAAAGGGTGGTGATATGACAAAGAAGCATCTTCTTCAGCATTTTGTTACCAAAGATATGGGTTCTCCCAAATATTTTTTGGGGATTGAGATATCCCGAAAACCTGATTCTGTAGTTCTTTCACAGCGGAAATATGTCTTGGATCTTTTGAAAGAGACGGGTCTTCTCGGGGCTAAACCTGCTCGGTCTCCGATAGCTGTTCGAGATGACAAGTACTGGATGAGAATTCTTCTCTTAAAGATGTCATCAGATACAGACGACAAGCACCTTTTACATATTCCAGCGGCCAGTTTATGCAAGCTCCTAGGGAATGTCATCTACAATCAGCTATCAAAATCCTAGAATATGTAAAAGGTGCGTCGGGAAAAAGACTTTTGTTTCAGAAAAAAAGACATTTGAAAATTGAGGCCTATTCTGATGCAAGCTATGCAGATGATAAGGAAGATAGGAAGTCTACGTCTGATTTCTGTACCTTTGTTGGAGGGAATATGGTCAGCTGAAAAGGCAAAAAATAAGCTGTAGTTTTCATGTCAAGTGCGGAAGCCGAATATAGAAGCATGTCTCTAACCACTTGTGAGCTGAAGTGGTTACGAACACTTATGCTTGATTTGAGAGATGTTTATGATCATCCTCTACTAATGTTCTGTGACAATAAGGCGGCTATATATATTTTGAGGAATCCAGTCTTTCATGAGAGGACGAAACATATTGAAGTGGATTGTCACTTTATCAGGGAGGAGATATTGAAGAATGAAATCTGCACTCCGTTTGTTACCTCGGATAGAGAGCTTGTTGATTTCTTCACCAAACCAATTACCCCTTTTTTGGAAGTTTGTAGCAAGCTGTGCATGGTTGACATATATGCTCCAGCTTGAGGGGAGTGTTGAAACTTGAGGAGACCAGGCGGTCTGCAGTCTAATCACAGCGGTAAGGAGACCGGGCGGTCTGTTTTCTAGCCGCAGCGGTCTTCTGGTTTGGTAGCAGTCTTGCGGTTTGACAGACCAGCGGTTTAGTTATAGCGGTTTGACAAACCGTTGTTGTCGGTCTGTGTCCTGCTGAGCTGGCCTGGAGGTTCTGTCTTCTTATTCTTCTGTCCGGAGAGCAATCCGCAGTTGCGACTTGTTGGCGACCTGCAGCTACGGTCTGGTGGCTATCCGCACAGCGGTTTAGAGCTTAACCGCAGCAGCGGTCTGGAAGCTATCTGCAGCAGCGGTTTGGTGGTTATCCGCAGCAGCGGTTTGGTGGTTATCCACAACAGCGATCTGTTGGTTGTCCGCAGCAGCGGTCTGGTGGTTGTCCACAGCTGCGGTCTAGGGCCAACCCGCAGTAACGGTCTCGGGGCTTTCCTCTATTGAAGATGCGGTCTGGTGGTTGTCCACAGCTGCGGTCTAGGGCCAACCCGCAGTAGCGGTCTCGGGGCTTTCCTCTATTGAAGATCAACGGCTTCCCAGGATATGTATTCTCCATTGTATAGTCTTGCGGTTTGATCTAATCAAACCGCATAGACCACGCGGCTTGTATTTAGTCACACATCGTTTGTTGTATTCCTTTATCTCCCACATTTTCTATATATATAGAGGCATATCTTTGTATTTTTTTAGCAATAAAATTTGTCTTTATTTAACTCTTTTTACAGTACACATAGCATATAACTTTCGCATACTTGTCATCTTCTACCAAAGGTTTGTCAAGGGTTTTACCATTTTTAGTAATATTATGACTCAATACGAGAAGCCTTCGTGAAGGCAATTTAAATAAACTAAGGCAGGCCACTCGTGCGTTTGAAGAGATCAAGGGTAAGTTATCTCTAGCTCTTTTCCCGAGATTGCCATATTTCAACATGGTTCTTGAGGTTGTGTGACGCATTGACGTTTTGGGAGTTGGCATAGGTGGAGTATTGATCTAGGAGTGTCATCTAGTTGTTTACTTTAGCAAGAAGTTGAATGAGGCATAACAAAAGTATTCTAACTATGGATTTGAGTTCCACGTATGTTATAGTTCATATCTTATGTCATTGGTGGCATTACCTCCTAAGGAATTTGTTATGTACTACGTCCACCAGGCCTTGCAATATCTAGATTTGTAGAGGAAATTTTGTCATTGGCGCACTAAATAGTTCGAGTACATACAAGAGTTTCACTACATTCTCAAACACAAAGTTGAGAAAAAGCTCGCGGATGCTTTGAGCCATCAGTTACCCTACTACAAATGTTGAGCGCCAAAGTGGTTAGATTTGAGCAAGTGATGGGAATTACTCCACTTGCACGGATTTTAGCAAGATCTATTCTTCCTTGAAAAGAGATCCCCCAAAATCCGTTGATGGTTCCTTGATTGCCGAGAGTTTATTTATATCAAGGTTGTTGTATATGTATCCCCCAAACTTCCTAACAAAATTACTTTGTTTGGGAGATGGACGCAAGCGGCACAGTTGGCCACTTTGGTAGATATATTTGCATAAGCCTACATCGTTGACAAAGGAGTCGGGGCAGAATACAAGAGTGTACATGCCTTGGCCGATTCCTCATCATTCATAAGTCGACATCAGTATGAATTATTTGCTTGGATTTCATATACGTTATCGTAGAGTACTTTCGAAAATGACACTTCATTGCATGTAGCAAAACTGATGGCGCATCCCATGTCATGCCAAATTCGTAAGGGATGTCTAGTCTTTAGGCATGGTTTGCTTGAGACCATAGTGTCTGACCGGGATGTGAGTTTGATGAGTTATTTTTGTAATACACCGTAGCAAAAGGCGAGCACGACACTGAATTTTCCATCTCCCTACCACTCTACGGCTGAGGGCAAACGTTCTGCTCTTGAACAGTGGTCTTCATCACAAGTAAAATGGGTCGTCAAAGCCGATGCAACATTTTTTGCTTCAAGATGAGTTTAGAGTAGCCAAAGATAGAGTGACAAAGGACTCGCGTACGAAAAATGTGATACGAGTTTTAAGGTTAATTTCAATGACTAGGTCAGAAACGGTTGCTGAATTGATCTTATTAAAGACAACTTCAACATTGATTTCACATAAGACAGTTGCAATGGAGAGGATTTTTGTGCAAGTTTTGAGAGAAGTGAATATGATGCAGGTGTTGTTGGAGATGACTGTGTAATGCGTCATTATTTAAGTTTTTATATTTAGGCAATTAAATTTTTTATGCAAATTGGATTAATTTGCATTGAGTACTTTTATAATTACTCCAACAGTTTGAATGATTTTGGAAGTATATGTGTAGCTTATTTAAAGATCCTGGAGGCTTGATGAAAATAAACAAGAAACCTTTTCTAAACCCTAGCCTTTAAAATACCTGATTGTTCTCACTTCCTCCCTCAAGGCCTCAAGCACCCTGCCTCCGCAGCAGCGACAAGATTAGTGCATTGTTGCGATCTAGGTTTCTCACAAGTTGATATCACTATATCAGAGTGTCGTTGTTCCTCGACACATGCTTGTCCACTACTCCATAGTCATGAGAACCATCATAAATCTTGCACATTGCAGATCCTCTTTCCTTATCAAGCCCGTTAAGGCGCCTACGCCACATAACCTCTCTCCCTGCAGCATCATTTCTTATCAAAGTCACAGACCTCGACCAACATGGGGAACTTTAGCGATCAAGTAGGGCAAACAATTGAGTTACTTACAAAATAGATGAAGTTTTGGTAGTTGCCACAACACACCAATTGGTGTGCCTCACTGCACACATCATCAAATTTGACATACTTTCTGCCACCACAAGTCGTCAATAAAAGGATGCGCGAGCATGCTGGCAATGGCGAAGGCATTCACCTGGCACTGGTGTTCTCTGAAGTATCGATCAGCGAGCACGCCAAAACTGCCGAAAACAATAGGGAGTAATTACATATCATGTTAGCATGTGATCTCCCAATGGTTCTCATTTACCAGACACCTCTATGTATCCATTAAAGTTGTTCTCATCCAGTATGCTACTCTTCCAACACCTACAAGCCCACCCTCACAACTCCCTGGGACCTGAGCATGCTCATTGCACACGTAAGAAAGTAATTATAGAATGCATATCATGGAATACTTCACTGGAAAAATATTTTGCTTGCCTATTTGAAGCAAATTGTCACGGACTTGTCTCTTTTCAAGCTCCCGAGCGACCTTAGCTTCTCCTTGCCACTCCGCATGACCAAGCTAAATCGGTCTTTCCCTGCAAGAACTAGATGTTGATGTTGTGCACCGGGCTGCCCTTTTTAATATCCATAAATTTAATTTACATGAAGACGTGGTGTAATTTGACAAATAACAACCTAATCATGTTAAGCCTACTATGTTTCAGCGTAGATAAAGACCATGCAATAGAACAAAAAAGCATCTTCTCCATATTACAAAATTAGCAGTATTAGATAATTGACTGAAACTATTCAAATAGTTGCTGTTAATCTCTTGATAGGTGGTCAGCAGGAAGGGATGAAGGTAACTGATAACATAGCCATGAGAAATAAAGTACAGTTGCGAACTTACACATGTTGTAACGCGGCGTGGAACACTATGTTCCCAATAGCAAGAATCATATTTGAAATATGAAGAATGCTAAATCTTTTCTCAAACCGTTGCCTTAATGCATTTATAAGCCCAACAAGTGTGAAAATAATACATGGAATGTTGGAGATTGTGTTATAAAATTCTGCAATGTACGAGCAATGAGCATAGTTCTCTTCACAAAGCTCTATTGTGGAAGTGACGGCCCCCCAGAAGCTTGACACCATGCTCTCAGCCATATCTTAAAATCCTCGTAACCGAATCAGCTCTTCAGTTTGAAGACCAATACATTGAATTAAGCTCAGGAACAATATATTATTGGAAAAAATATGCACCTGCAAAACATGAATTATATGTGTATAATCAGCTTAAGATATAAATGTAATATTGGTATCATAACATGACAACCGCCTTCAAACTTATGTATTAATGAAAACCAGGAAAACAGACCACACCAAATATCTCTCCCTCTAAAGAACTTCCAATATGAAATATAATTTTTTGCCCAAAAAAATTTGAACAGAAAAAGAAATTAGTCATTAACAGTAATAAAAACAATCATAGGGAATGAATGTTAAAAGATGTGTAATAAGCAAATTTAAACCTATTTGACCAGTGAAATGTTAGTATTATGAGAGAAAAGCATTCATATTTTCCTTGAAGAGCTAGTACCAACATTGATACTATAGGTGTTCAGCCGAAACTCTTTAATTGTTCAGCGAAAACAATTGTTGGGGTGGTGGATCACTTCAGGGCCTCTTGTTTCTCACACCGGGTTAGCCCAAGTGAGCTTAGAGGCAAGGGAGTGTGAAGCAGCCCCTGTATGCACTCTTGTCCCTCTGTTTGAGGAGAGGTCGACGATCGTCGAGCTCACGCTTGAGCGTCGACCTCAACTGGCGTCGAGCGTCGACCTCCGCTGGCGTCGAGCGTCGACCTCCGCTGGCGTCGAGCGTCGACCTCCGGTCGACGCCCGAGCGTCGAGCTCTGCTTCTGGGCGTCGACCATCGCTGATGCGCCGAGCGTCGACCTCGGGTGAGATCGTCGACCTCCGGTCGACGCCCGAGCGTCGAGCTCGGCTCTGCGTTCGACGTTATGAGTCGTTTTTTACTCCTGAGTATTTATATCCCGTTTTTCGGGGATTAGGGTAAGAAAAAGAAAAAAGGCTAATTTCAGAGAGATTGACGGCTGCGTATTTCCTGAAGAAGACGTATACGAGGTTTATCGTTGGAGGCGTCGTTCAGGGGAGTTTTTCCCTCGGGTAGTTTTCTTGTCCAGAAGAGAGGAGAAGAGGTAGGATCGGATTTGATCCTTGCAACCTTTGTAATCTGTTTCTTTTTGGTGAATACAAGAAGGAGGAAGAAGGGGAGAGAGGACGTAGCCCGGTTTTGGGTGAACCTCTGTAACATCTTGTGTTGTGTGATTGCTCTGTTTATGTTCTGTGTTTGTTATTCGATTTTTCGAATTTCCTCTTCTCGGCGCTCCGGATTCCTTGCATTTGGTATCAGAGGGAGGTTATCTTGATTCTTGGAAATGAGTTCAGGAGGAGTGCGGATCGAGATAGAGAAGTTTGATGGCAGTCGATTTGATCTGTGGAAGATGAAGATGGAAGATCTGTTGGTGGATCGAGATTTGTGGGGAGCAATAGCGGATGATCCACCGAAAGAGAAATCTACGGAGGAGGTTGTTGCAGCCTGGACAAAAGCCGATCGGAAAGCCAAAGGTCTGATCCGGCTGTTTCTTACAGACTCTGTTTTAACAAACGTCATGGAGGAAACTTCGGGCCAAGGTTTATGGCGGAAGTTGGAGACTCTGTACCAGAGCAAATCTCTGGTGAACAAGTTGCTGTTGCGGAAGAAGTGGTACAATCTGAAGATGCAGGAGGGTGGTTCCTTCTCGGAACACCTGACCAATTTCAACACGGTTGTGGGTCAGTTGATCTCTATTGGTGAGAAGATCTCGGATGAAGACAGGGCGATCACACTACTTTGTTCATTGCCGGACTCTTGGGACAACGTTATCGTTGCCATTGGGGGTAATGGAGACAGAACACTCACTTGTGAGTCGGTGTGTGCTACTCTTCTTTCTGAGGAGACCAGGAGAGCAGGTTCTGAGAAGACCAACAAAGGTGCATTGAGTGTATCCAGATCTCGCCCTCAATGGAGGGATAATAAGCAAGGTGGATCTAGAGACAAGTCTCGGGGTAGATCCAAGAGCAGAGAAAGAGAGAAAGAGAAGAAGCCTGTACGTTGCTGGAAGTGCAATGAGGATGGGCATGTGAAGTCTCAATGTCCAAACAAGGCTATTCAGAAGAAGGAGGCAGGGTCAACTTCGGGTGCTAAGAAGGAGACCGATGGCAGTGACATGTACATTGCGGCTGCTTGCGTTGCCCATCAGGATGCTGATGTGTGGTATGTTGATACAGGAGCCTCTTACCACATGACCCCTCACAGGCACTGGTTTTGTGAGTATGAGGAGTTTGCGGGTGGTGATGTCATGCTTGGGGATGATACTGCAGTGCAGATCATTGGTCGTGGCAAGGTGATGCTGAAGATGGCCGACGGAACCATGAAGACCCTTCCGGGGGTGATGCATATTCCTGGGATGAGCAGGAATCTGATCTCGGTGGGATCTATGGCTGATGCGGGAGTTTGCTTCAGCTGTGACATGCACTCATGCAGGATGACCAGAGGGGCGATGGTGATCGCCAAAGGTGTTAGGCATGGAACACTGTACAAACTACTTGCTGATACAGTGGTGCCTAGTGGGGCCTTCATCTCTGAAGGCCAAGAGGAGGACCAGGAGGAGCAGTCCAGGCTGTGGCACCAGCGGCTTGGACATATCAGTGAGAAGGGGATGTCGGCTATGACATCCGGCCAGATGGTGGAGGGTGTGCCCATGTGCATCTCGAGCTTTGGATTCTGCGAGCATTGCCTACTCGGCAAACAGAACCGGGTTAGCTTTCAGGGAGCAGGGACTAGGGCCACTGGCCCTCTTGATTTGATCCATTCTGATGTATTCGGACCGACTCCAGTCCCATCTCTTGGTGGGGCTAGGTATTATGTATCTTTCATTGATGATTATTCTCGCTATTCCTGGCTTTATTTTCTCAGGTCCAAGGCAGAGGTTCTAGACAGGTTCAAGGAGTTTAAGAACCTGGTGGAGAACCAGTTTGAGAGGAAGGTGAAGGTTCTCCGTTCTGATAACGGAGGGGAGTATTGCTCGGACGCCTTCGAGCGGTACTGTACTGAGCAGGGGATTGCACGGCAGAAGACCACACCGTATACTCCAGAGCAGAATGGAGTGTCGGAAAGGCTCAATCGGACATTGATGGAGAAAGCCAGGTGCATGCTCAGTTGGGCTGGTTTGGGGAAGGAGTTCTGGGCTGAAGCGGTAGCTACCGCTAATCACTTGAAGAACAGGTCCCCTACATCTGCAGTGAAGGGGTGTACCCCCTGTGAGGCCGTATTCAAGAAGAAGCCAAATTTGGCTTATGCTCGTGTTTTTGGATGTGATGCATACGTTCACATTCCAAAGGAGAAGAGGGGGAAGCTGGATATGAAGTCCGAGCGGTGCATCTTTGTGGGCTACAAAGATGGCATCAAGGGATATAAGCTTTGGAACCCGGTGACGAGGACGGTGACGTATAGCAAGGATGTGGTCTTTCATGAAGTCCGTCCTCTAGTCATTACACGAGTGGAAGAAGAGAAGGATGCAGAGAAGGTGGTAGTGGAAGGGAACATGGAAGCCTCTTTGGAGGATGCTCGGGTAACCACTACAGCTGGTTCAGATTCTGACTCTGAATCTGATGTTTTGGAGGAAGTGAACTTTGATGATGAGTCAGAAGAGGAGGTTGTTGATGCTCCACTTCTGAGGCGCTCAACAAGGGAGAGGAGGGCACCACTCCGGTTTTCCCTTAGTGCTGTTGGAGCACAATATTGCTTGAACATGCTTGGAGAAGATCCCATTTCAGCCAGGGATGCGAGGTCGAGGGCTGATGCAAATCAGTGGGAGCTTGCTATGGAGGATGAGATGGTTTCCTTGCGGAAGAATCAGACTTGGGGTCTGTGCAAGCTTCCGAAAGGAAGGAAGGCCATTGGAAGCAAATGGGTCTTCAAGCAGAAGGTGAAGGCTGATGGCACTGTGGAGAAATATAAGGCAAGGTTGGTTGCCAAGGGATTCTCACAGGTTGAAGGTGTGGACTACGACGAGATTTTCTCGCCGGTGGCCAAGCTCACTTCTATCAGGATGGTTCTCTCCATTGCGGCTGTGCATGATCTGGAGATTGAACAAATGGACGTGAAGACGGCGTTTCTTCACGGGGATTTGGAGGAGGAGATTTACATGCGGCAACCTGAAGGATTCGAGGCCAAGGGCAAGGAGGATCAGGTGTGCAGGTTGAAGAAGTCCCTTTATGGACTTAAGCAATCTCCGAGGATGTGGTATCAGAAGTTCGACACCTACATGCTGGAGTTGGGTTTAGAAAGGTCGAATTCTGACCACTGTGTGTATTTCCAAAGGAAGGGAGAGCACTTCACTTTTCTGACACTCTACGTAGATGACATGCTGCTCGTAGGGAATAGTGTCAAGATGATCCAACAGTTGAAGAAGCTGCTCTCTGCCAAGTTCGAGATGAAGGATTTGGGGCCAGCAAGTGTGATCTTGGGGATGCAGATTACCAGAGACCGAAGCAAAAGGAAGCTTTGGTTGGGGCAGCAGAGGTATGTCGAAGAGGTGTTGAAGAAGTTCAACATGGCTGACTGTAAACCTGTTGGTGCCCCTATGCCGGTTGGGGAGAAATTATCTGCGGAGATGTGTCCCAAGACACATGAAGATATTGAAGACATGGCTAAAGTTCCATATGCTAGTGCAGTGGGAAGCTTGATGTACGCCATGGTTTGCACTCGGCCTGACATTGCTCAAGCTGTGGGAGTGCTGAGCCGGTATATGGCCAAACCAGGGAAGGAGCACTGGAGTGCGGTGAAGCGAGTGTTCAGGTATCTTCGTGGAACTTCAGATTATTCTATATGTTATGAAGGTGCTGAAACTGGAAGAGTCCTGGACGTGGTTGGACATGTGGACTCTGACTGGGGAGGTGATCTGGATAGCAGGAGGTCCACCAGTGGGTATGTTTTTACTTTATTTGGTGGTGCTATCAGTTGGATGAGTCGACGGCAAGGAGTGGTGGCACTCTCGTCGACGGAAGCAGAATACATGGCTCTTACTCATGCCAGTAAGGAAGCCATATGGCTGAGAAGGTTGTGCTGGGAGCTCGGTTTTGAGCAAGGTCCTGTGAAGATTTGGTGTGACAGTCAGGGGGCTATTCAGTTAGCCAAGAATCCTGCATTCCATGCTAGGACCAAGCATATTGATATTCAATATCACTTCATCAGGGAGAAGGTGGAGAAGCAGGTAGTGCAACTGGGGAAGGTTGACACTAAGGAGAACAGTTCTGATTTCTTAACCAAGGCTGTGCCTGTTGCCAAGTTTGAATGGTGTGCTACAGCAGTGGGTTTGAAGAGGAAGTCTGGAGGAGCTGCTCTCATTTGCTGAAGGTTTCCACCAAGTGGGAGAATGTTGGGGTGGTGGATCACTTCAGGGCCTCTTGTTTCTCACACCGGGTTAGCCCAAGTGAGCTTAGAGGCAAGGGAGTGTGAAGCAGCCCCTGTATGCACTCTTGTCCCTCTGTTTGAGGAGAGGTCGACGATCGTCGAGCTCACGCTTGAGCGTCGACCTCAACTGGCGTCGAGCGTCGACCTCCGCTGGCGTCGAGCGTCGACCTCCGCTGGCGTCGAGCGTCGACCTCCGGTCGACGCCCGAGCGTCGAGCTCTGCTTCTGGGCGTCGACCATCGCTGATGCGCCGAGCGTCGACCTCGGGTGAGATCGTCGACCTCCGGTCGACGCCCGAGCGTCGAGCTCGGCTCTGCGTTCGACGTTATGAGTCGTTTTTTACTCCTGAGTATTTATATCCCGTTTTTCGGGGATTAGGGTAAGAAAAAGAAAAAAGGCTAATTTCAGAGAGATTGACGGCTGCGTATTTCCTGAAGAAGACGTATACGAGGTTTATCGTTGGAGGCGTCGTTCAGGGGAGTTTTTCCCTCGGGTAGTTTTCTTGTCCAGAAGAGAGGAGAAGAGGTAGGATCGGATTTGATCCTTGCAACCTTTGTAATCTGTTTCTTTTTGGTGAATACAAGAAGGAGGAAGAAGGGGAGAGAGGACGTAGCCCGGTTTTGGGTGAACCTCTGTAACATCTTGTGTTGTGTGATTGCTCTGTTTATGTTCTGTGTTTGTTATTCGATTTTTCGAATTTCCTCTTCTCGGCGCTCCGGATTCCTTGCATTGAGCACTCGGTCAAAACAAATTGAGAGCTCAGCTATGAAAATTTGAGTGTTAGAGCCAAAGTCGCAGTGATCGCAATCCAGACCACAAGATCGCACGATCCTACGGTTCGGAAATGATAAGCCGATCCAAATCGCACACAGGATCAGTTTTGCCTCCTCTTCGTGTAAAATCGTGATCTAGATCATAGGATAGATAGGATCGTGATCGTATAAATGATCCTATCGATCCGGATTGCAATTACTAAAGGATTCATATTCAGGCCCGGGATCGCAATCCTAAAACAGCATTCAACGTGCTGGAAGTTCATTGGATCGTCAGCATTTTTGAGCAAGCGAAAAGTTGGAGCAAGGCACTAAAGGTGGCAGCCTGGCAGGTGCTATCAGAAGTAAAACAATGGATGCCCTATCGTGGAAGCAAACGAAAATTGCCCGCAATATTCTTTCTTCAAATTGTCACCTCGAATACCAACGGAAGTTAAGGAATTGGAAGCGAACCAGGTTTAAAGGCATCAACCATGAACGACCTTCCTCCTTTCGCTACCTCGTTGGGATGCCTTGCATTTCAAATGCCTACATAAAGCCATGGAAATCATGAAGCATCCTCGGAATGATTACTCAAGGGGGAAGGGGAGTTCACCTGCTCTGAAAGATTTGGAAATTACTAAAATTGCTCACGTATAGAATTTTAAAAAGAACTCGGCCTCTATTAAAGCTACTGTCCAGAAGAAGAGCACACCGGATTGAACAGAGGAACGACATATCACTTGTTCCCTCTGTATTGCCGACGCCCACCTCCTCCCCGAAAGCCTCAGTCGCCCCTTTCTCCCTCCGACGAAGCCAAGCAGCCGCCGAAGCAACTGCGGTCCACTGCCCCTGCGAGTCCTAGAAGCTTACGGGACTCGGCGGGATTCCGCCTGCCGCACACCTTCCGCGTCTTTCTCCGTTGTCAGATCCGACGTCTCCGCACTGATTCAGCGCCACCTCAGCCTGCGTGGTCGCCGCCGACCCCCCTGACTACTTTCGGCGACCCAGCTCCTGTTGACGTCCGCGTCCAGCAAATTTTTCATCCATGGGCGTTGGCAGCAAGCTTCCGCTCCAATTCGTGCGCTGACTGGATTTGGGTGGGATCATCTCCTTGGGTAATCAGTAATCTCATGCCTCTTGCTCTTTATATTAGCTTAATTTTATATGTCCTTTTTAAATAATCTTTGAACTTGCCTCGAACGTTCTCGCTATTTAATTTTGTCATTTATCCCATAAATTTTTACGTGTGTATTTGTTTGTGGATCTACAACTCTCGCCACGGTTCGACTCGTTCGACGCTCGAGTGAGTTTCTCTCAAATAACGATTGACGGATTTGTGAACTTCAGCGTTGGAAAGTAATTTTGCGCGTGAAAGCTCGAATTGGCCCACTCGGCCTCTTTTAAAAATTTTAAAAAAGAACTCTTAATTTTGAAAACTAATTTATTTCTACATCAAATAGATTATTTTGCTTAAAACATATTTATATCTTGAAACCCTAATTTGAGTTTACATTAATAACCGTCATCAATTAGAAGTAAATGTTTGCATGATGGTCAGTTCGTGCATATTAATTGTTTGTGTGTGCGTCTGTAACCGTCATCAATTAGAACGATTGATGCATACAACCATTTGAAGCTCTTTAAATACCCCTTGTATGCTATAAGTGAGAGTATGAGATATATGAATGAATGTTTTTCTTGTTTTCTTTATCTTCTTCTTCCATGTTCAGTTTTTCTTCCTACCCGCAGAACATATGCACTCCCTTCCCTTTTAGGCACTAAAAAAAATTGTGATAGCGGAAAACGGGACACCAGCCGCAAGAACACTCAACCACACTGAACTCAAGCAAACCAAAAAACAACAAGAAGAGCAAGAGTCTTGTACTTATCAAAAATCTTTATAGAACAAAGCATACATGGCGAGACATGATTGTCAATGTATCCGATGGAAGCAGGAAAAATACAAAGCAAAAACAAACCGCGCGGACTCAAGGAGTAACCGTCGGCCCTGTTGCTAACCGTTAAGGAGTCCGCTGAAGCCGCCTGGTCGCAAGACCGCAACAAGCCGCACGGACTGCCCGTTATTCCAGTGCTGAAAGAAACTTTGTCCGTTGAACTGCAAGTTGCCTGACCGCGAGGTCGCCTAGCCGTCAGATCACGCAGACTGCTGCCACCGAACTGAACAAGCCGCCCAGAGGCGGACAACTTATTGAACAGGGAAACAAGTTGCAGAAGTGAGACTGTCTGGTCGCAAGCCGCGACCTACTGCTAACCGACGGTTGAAACCGCAGAATCTGCACTGACCCTGGCCGAAGTCAGAACCAAGTCCATGGCTCCTCAGCGCAATTCGCACAACCTGCACAACACAAAACCGGTCAAACTCTTCAAACCACGCAGATAGAAAACCCTAACCGCTGCAACCTCCCGCGAGTTCACTTACTGTTCACTCGGTATCTTCTGATGTGACAGGGGGGTCCTATTTATAGGCGCGGAGAGGAGTGTGATCACCGCCCTAGACGATAGGATAACTGCCCTATCCTGAGCGAGTACCAAGTGTATCCGCAAATGTTGCGGATACACAACAGACCGCTGCGACTTAGCCAAGAGCGAGTTCGCCAAGATTGTACCGCCAAGGCCGGATACCAAGCCTCTGACAAGCGTCAAGCCCAGCCAAACTAGATCACCAAACAGGCGGACTCAGCGAGTACCACCCAAGTCCGCCCACTTGCGGACACAGCTCCAGACCGCAAATAACCGAGCTCGCAACCAAGGCGCACAAAGCAGACTGCTGCCGAGCTCGACAGACAGCAACATCAGTCCACGCAGACCGCGCGACTACCCGGACAACCAACCCTGGACAAGATGCAGAACCAGGCCAAGTCCGCAACAATGGCCAACCCGACAACACTGTGGATAACATCCTATCCGTCTGGTAACAACCTGGGGAACAAGCTGCAGAACAATAGCCGACCTAGCTAGTCGTCAGCTCTGTCCGCTCAGACCGCACGGTATGACCACCGAGACCGCTGAAACAGTCCGCACAGTTCGCCCGAACAGACCGCCCAAGCTGTCACTTTCACTTCAACAATTTCAACAGGCACTCCCTTAAGGAAGCTCACAGTCCATCGTCACCTCGAATCTGAATTAGGATCGTAACAGATGAATCCTAAGAAAATACCAAATCCTAGCCGCCATTGTCTTCTTTCTTGCTCATCTTCGTCCCTACTTGACTTAACTTTGTTACCTAAGACCCAAATTTGACCATGACATAATAATCGAACGAGGATGACGATGGTAGGCGTACAATGAATTGCATCTAACTTAAGGCTGCGTTTGACGTGATTTATCGCAGCTTATTTGCTCTGGTGAGGTTGGACAAAAATGTCATTGTCATATCAAAATCTTATGCCTCAAACTAGTTTCTTTTTTTGATAACGGTAGTAACATACATTCTATGACAATGATGTTTTTGTTCAACCTCACCGGAGTAAATAAGTTGTGATAAGCCGCGCCAAACGCAGCCTTAAAAGCATTTTTTCAACTAACCGTGCAATATTATTTTCAGCCAATGCCGCTGCTCCCGAGCAAGTTTAAACTCAACCCTAAATCGGATCTAGATCAACCTACATTAGAGATCTCAATACGGATACAGCTCAAGTTCAATTTCGAACCAGCTTTAAACAATTTCAAGCCAAGGCGAACTGAGAAGCAAAATGAAAAAAGCAAGCCCCAGCAGTGAATCTGTGGAAAGTGAAATGCTGAAAATTACAACTACATAGATTACGCAACGGAGGTTGATACAAGAGTAACAGGTAGCAGCTAGCAAGTAGAAAACAAAAATCCGTAATCAAAAGTATTAAAAAGCATAAAAGTGTCGATGATTGAGAAGAGAATTACAGAGAAGATGAACATTGCTCCCAGCCTCTGCTTGAAATCGAGAACGATGAAGAAAGAAGCTTGGTAGGCTGAGAGCGGGAAAACGGTAGAAATTAGGGCAGCCCTCCGCGGGGAAGATGCTTTCTGCACTTCCACTCGCTTCACGAGAGAAATTTCTAAAGGGTATTTTAGGTTGCGGGGCATCAAAAAAAAAAAAAAATAGGGTGCTCATATTTGCACATCTTAATTGGTTATTTATAACTCATGGATATTTGTATACTTTAAAATTATATTTATATCCTGATAGACTATTTGTACCCTCAATTTGTAATGTATAAGGAGGCTCTCGAGTGTTTAGATGCTCAATTCCGGGAATCCATTGTTCTTTTCAGAAGAACAATGGACAAGTCGAGGGAGCAAATCGACCACCTATCCAATAGGCTCGATGCAATCCGGCTCGATGAAACTAGCAAACCAATTTTATTTTTTTGTAATTTTTATATTTTTGAATTTTGAGCTTCAAATGTTTCTCATTTGAAAAAGTGATCAACATGGAAGTTGTAGATCTCAACGATATCTACAACTTTCATGTTGAACACTTTTTAATTTGAAGCCGTTTAAACCCCCAATTTAGCCCCTGAAAAAAGTCACGCCGATCCGGACGTCCGTACATATGTTCGGCGTGACTTTTTTCAGGGGCCAAATCAGGGTTAAACTGCTTCAAATCAAAAAATGTTCAACATGAAAGTTGTAGATCTCATCAAGACCGACTACTTTCATGTTGAACACTTCTCATGAAAATTCACATATAAGATGCAGTTCAGAGAGAGGCGTGAGATGAAGGTTGAAAATGAGGTATAAATATCAGATTTTAGAGTTTAAAAAAGAGGAGTTTTATTGAGAAAAATGGTGTGTGAATAACCGTTTATGCTGTACAAATATCAGCGGCCAAAAAATATTCATTTTGATATTTTGCACCGTGAATTATTGGAGCGATTGGCTCCGTTCCGAGACCGGATCAGCCGGACCGCCGACCGGGCACCTATCCGTCCATGTACAAGAACCGGATTATCTATGAACCGCCCGAAAATCAGGGAACCGGGCGGGTCGACCGGAAACCCGGGAACCGTGGCCGGTTCCCCAAAACCGGGCAGGTAAAAATGCGATTAGCTCCGTTCCGAGACCGGACCGGCCGGTCGGACCGCCGACCGGCCATCTATCCGGTCTGGTCCATGTACAAGAACCGGATTATCTATGGACCACCCGAAAACCGGGGAACCGGGCGGGTCGACCGGAAACCCTGGAACCGTGGTCGGTTCCCCGAAACCGGGCGAGTAAAAATTCGGGTTAAAATGTGGCTGATAGGATTCGAACCAGGTACCCAGGCGATATTTCCAATGACCCCTTCCACCAGACATACGCATCTATGTTAAAAACACAAGAACTATGTTATATATATAATATATCTAATCATATTATTAATAAATAACATCAAACATTTTAATTAAAAAGCTGATATCCAACTTTATTAATATAACACTCTTAGTCATTTTTTTAAATTTATATACGTGTCAATTATATATATTATATTTAATTTTAATTTTAGTTTTTTTTTTATTTTTATATTTATGAAATAACGTTTATTTTTATCTTTCATATATTATTTAATTATAATAAATTATCTTAACATAATTATATTTTATGATTTATTTATAATTATATATTATTTAAATTTGATTTAAAAATATACACATGTGGTGCTAACAAATATATTGTTTTTATTTGTATCAAAATATAATGATAAATAACAATATATATATATGCAAATATTTATTATAATATTAATTTTTTTTATTTTCTAATATTGTTATATATATATACAAGTGACAGGCACGGACGGGCCTTCGGCCCTGGGGGCATTCGGCGGGGGTGCGACAATCGGCAGGGTGCGACATTCGGCGGGGTGCGACATTCGCCGGGATGCGACATTCGCTGGGATGCGACATTCGCCGGGATGCGACATTCGCCGGTAGTGCGACATTTGTCATGGGGACGACATTTGTCGTGGACGGCGACATTTGCCGTGGGCGGCGACATTTGCCGTGGGCGGCGACATTTGCCGTGGGCGGTGACATTTGCCGTGGGCGGCGACATTTGTCGTGGATAGTACTCGCCCCTATGGCCTCGCGCGACAGTACCCGACCGAGGACGACGGGCTTTGCCCGCTCCCGGCGGGCTCCGCCCGACCTGCAACATATACATATGAGTACTCAAAATGACCGTAAGAAAATATAAATCAAGAATACAATTTTTATTTTGTAAAACAAATTATATTTTAACGTTAAAACATTAATCTTTCTTTTGTCATTCCTTGCTAGGGACAATAGGTTTAGAGTATCTAGTGTTTTTATTTTTTGTATTTTAATATTGTAAAGTTATGTAATTACTTAAAAGGATATTGTCTTTATAATATACTAATATAAAGTTTGGTATAATTGTGTAATTATGAATACAACTATAAGGGCAATATAGGGACATCAGGCAGTGTTTCACCAAAGAGTAGTTTTCGTATAATAGTAGAGATATATATAACGGACAAACAGTTCGACCCCAGTCCGATTAGTCCAACCGATCAGACCTTGAACCTTTGAACTCCCCAGTTCGATCTCCGGTCCGGTTCTCAAAACATTGGTTTAGTGCTTATCTTATCGAATATGTCATTATTCATTAAATCACATGTGTCCACACTTCTACTCTGGAATGAGCATTTTTGGCATTCCCTTACACCTAAATACCCTGGAATGACCATTTTTGGCATTTGGTTGGACCTAAATATCCTTAAATTTTAGCTTATGGGTGCAAAGTGACAGAAATCGATAATTGGGGGATGCAAAGTTTCAATTTTAAAGATTTGATATACAAAATGTCAAACCCCCTTATTTTAGGGGTGCAAGGTGCCAAAAGCCTGAGAGTGCACGTTCATATGTGAAACGTCCCAAATGTAACGAAGACCGGGTTTAGAGCCCACTCGGTCCTCTGTGCAGTTGGATTTTTATCGGACGGCTATTAAAGTGGAGCAGTTATTTTGGTGTGCGAATAGCCTATTTTGAACTATTTATAAAAGTACTCTCAAATAAAAAAAAATTGAAGTTAAAAAAACTATTTGAATTTGAGACGGAATAAACTATTTGAAAATTGAAAACGAAGAAAAACAAGGGCTTCATTTAATTCTTGTCAAACGAAATTAAAGTTGTAATTCCCTTTTTATTTAAATCGGACTTCAAGTCTTCAACTTCATTTTTATTGAGAAAACTACGTTGTTAGCGGGCTTGGAATGCAAAATGAAAAACAGTTGGGAATTATTAATTGCGCTATAAATTTTTTATATGTGCGCATAATGCTCTATTTGCTTCTGGTCATCTAACAATCCTTTTAATTGTGTCAGGAAGGAGCAGGACATCTCAATAGATTTGAAGGGGATGAAGTCACATTTATAGTCTTGGGGGTACACTTAACCATCTCCCTCATGATCCCTCTTATTAATTAAGGAGATCATGAGTTTGACCGGTCAACTCATTCCTCATGATCTCCACCACAATAGGAGAAATCATGGGGGCCTCCCACTCAACGATTATCGCCACCGCCTACCGCCGCCGCCGGCCGCCACCCACCGCCGCCGCCAACCGTTGTCGTCGCTTGCAAGTTGGTCACCGTACGATCACTACTGAACATCTGTCGTCATCTGATCCACAGGTAACCACCCACTAAACCATCGAGTTAGTGGGGGCCCGCCATAACCACCTCCTGGAGGCTATAAAAGGAGTCTCAGGCCTCCTCATTTCAAACCTTTTCGCTCCCGGAGTCTTCTTCTTCCTCAAGACAGAGCTCTGTCGAACTCCTCCCTCGGGTCATCTTCAAGACGCCTACGAGTCGAGTTCCCAAGTGCGCGAAGAAGGGAAGAAGACGACCACCGCCAACGCTCAAGCACACCAGCCACCAAGTTGGCATCCAGAACTCCCTCGGCGCAGCCTGTTGCCCGTTGCGAGTCAGAAACTCTCTCTCACCACCAAGTTGTAATGAGAAGCGGTTTGTCGCCCTTGATTCTCTAAACACATTGTAACCACAACCTGGTAGTGGACTTTGACCGGCACAGATCCAGTCACGTGCTTTTTTTACCCAGTTTAGGGGTTTTTCCACGTTAAAAATCTCTTGTGTCAACTCTCTCTTTTCATTGACTGTGTGCGCGCTCGACCGTCCCGAGAGCTAAGACGGTCCAGTTTATTCCGGTCCGATCGGGACACAGAGTTAGTCCGCAACAAGATTGATGAGTGGTCTCTGGAAGGTTGGCATCTACAGTATCCTTGCTTGTAGCTTCCCTTTTCTCTAAATCGAAAAAATATTTCCGCCTCTCCCGCGGCCTTGCCTTAGAATCTCGTCACCTGCGATCAGTGGGCTTGCTTGAAGCCACTTTTTTCTCCAATCGGTGGGCTTGCTCGACGCCACCTATCCTACGAACGTTCCGCTCCGTGCTCACACCTCCCGTCATAGCAAGCAATTTGTCTACAACGCTCTCAGCTAGTGGCGGAACTAGGATTTTAGAGTCGTCCCGACACAATAAATTTTAAAATGCATATCAATATTGAAAATATTTTTTAATATGAGAACTATTGTCTATAATGATTAAATATCTTATATATAATGAATCAAGTATATGTTGGGAAAAAATGAACTAATGTAACTGCAAAAAAAACTTACTGATCTCTTTGTTGAGCATTAATGTATTCAATCAGGTGGGAGTAGGAGTGGGACAAAATATCATGTTATTCCACTTATCTTCTCTTGAAAGTTGAACATGGTGAGAAACATATTAGCTATATTATGTTGGATGGAAGAGGTCACGAAACAATTTAAAATGTCTGATGTATTAGAAAGTGATTGTATAATTCATAATTCGTCGAAATCAGAAGTATTCAAGCAGATAATTATTCGCAGACCATTGGGCGAGCAGAGGCGAGCTTGGGCGAGCAGAGACGAGCTTGGGCGAGTAGATACGAGCTTGGGCGAGCAGAGGTGAGCTTGGGCGAGTATCTCGCGAGTTTGTGTGAGTAGACCCTTGGAACTCGCTGGCAGAAGCTTGATATTCGCCTATGCCCCCCTCCCCCTTGGATTTTTCTATAAATAGCCCCACATGGGTGCTATAAAAAAACTTTTGGAAGAGGTGATAGTCTGTAACGACTCCACCCGTTAAATAACATATAATAAAAGGTCCGGCTAGGGCCCCACACTATATGTCACAAACAGACGACGAGGTCATAGGTTAATATCAAACCACCATCGTATCTTAACTCAGAGCATTCTAGCGGAAGCTTATTATTTGCAAGAACTCAACCAATGAATGTCCACTACATATATAAATAGCCCTTTTATATATAACACCAGGAATGTATACAAGCACACACCGCTCACGGCCTTAAGGCCTTACATGTTTCTCTTTACAAAATATGATTTCATATATCGGCACGCAGGCCGGCCACACATGAAATCCAATTTTTTGCACGGCCTTCAAGGTCCTATAAGCAGCAGCAGCAAGGGCTTCAGCCCACTCAATCCAAGTCAGCCCGCAACACATGCATATGGACGTCCACCCCAAGGGTGATAAACAAAGCAACAGTAAGCATTCAGCTGATTAATTATAACGACTTTATCCCTTACCCGAGGTAGTAGTTCCTTCCCTGCATGCAGTGCAATCACAACGTATATATATATATATATATATATATATATATATATATATCACACAACAACATCACAAATGCCGGCCTTCATGCCAGACGCTCCGTGTACTCAGGGCACGATTACGGTATATCGAAATCCTCCAGGTCCCACCACCGGTTAGAGGTTATTATCTTGTTGGTCGGGCATAAGCCTCCAAACACACGTTGGAGACCTCATGCACCCATCCCACTCAGAGGCGTTCACCTCACGGCAACTAGTGAGCGCGACAGATCGACCTACACCCGTAGTGTAACAAGCCGGGAAGGCCTGAAGCCCCCCATTTGCAGTGCTACCAATCGACCGCTCACATCCTATAGATCAACCTACCAATGTAGTGTAACAAGCAGGGGAAACCACCCCTCTGCATTGCTACCAATTGATCTCTCACAACACAGGCACACGGTGCCGCTTTCCAATCCATCAACCAGCTCGTGCCGAGCATACAACCAAAGGATCTATGCAAAGCTTCCTTACCTCAATTCACAAGCGTACTCACCATCTTCGCAAGATACTCGTTTTATATACGGAGTCTTCTCTGGTCCGCAACATCACCAATCCAAACTACCCGTCCAGATGGACTTCACACAGCATACCTATTCCGTACTACACACTTCCGGATCTAGATGTAGACTTAACCGCTAGAATCGTTTATGCTTTCCATCTCTTGCTGGAGGATCCCATGTGCATGCATAAAGTAGGACTTCACTTGTCCAAGAAGGAGATTATTACCCTTGACGATCGCTTCGGAGCCATGGAATACTGGCCAGTTGGAAATCACCGCGACGGCCTTGCCTCCACAACGCTGGCCTCGGATCTCGAGTCGAACCGTTAAAGCACCACCGGCAGCCGGAACCCTTCTCCTTCTTCCTCCTCCAAGCTCTCACTTCTCTCTTTCTTTGTAGAAAGAGAATGACCAAAGCACAAATGAGAAAGACTCTCACTCTTTGGTCTTATCATAACAGGAAGAAGCTTGGACCACAGGATCCAAATAGAAGGAAATGAACGGCTCAGATTGACCCTGAAATTACTTTTCCTGGGCTGGCACGGCTTGAGACATGTCCGTGTCACAGGACATGTCCCTTAAGCGGCATACAACTGACTCAATCCATACCAGGACACGGGCTTAGACACGCCCGTGTCAAACACTTGACACGCCCGTATTACAAGGTACACGCCCGTGTTGAGGGGCGTGTCCCTCAATCGATACAGGACCAACTCTCCGAGGAGGACACAACCAAGGCACATGCCCATATCCTTGGCCATGTGCCAAACACGCCCCTGTGACACGCCCGTGTCACAGGCCGTGTGCCACACTCGACACAGTCCGGCTATCAACCCGAGCAGAACACGGTCTGGGACACGCCCATGTCCCTGGCCGTGTCACCTCTTGACGATCGTCGACGGAAGTGTGTCGAGAACTCGCGCCACACAGTGAAGAAAATGCCTGTGTCCCAGGCTGTGTGTCTCGAGTCTTCCTAGTACTTCGCTCAGCCTTTTGGTTGCGGAGGGGAAGTTTCTCCCAAATTTCTGGGTACGTGAAGTGACTTCCCTGCTGGAGCACTTGGGGTGTGCTTACAGATAGTTTCCTGTCTCTCGCGCTAGTCATTTGAATTGTGACGTCGGACCGTAAAATTAGCAACCTTAGGCTGCCTTGATCCGAATTTTGGAGTTGGGATTTTCCCGGCTTCAACACTTTGGTGCGGTGAGCGTGGATCGTAGCCGATGAAGAAATTTTTGCGAGAAGACTTCATAACTTAAGATGGCGAGCTGGAGACCAAAGGCGATAACTCGCGAGCATTTCGCAAAGTGGGCGAGTTCTCGGTAAGGTGGGCGAGTTTTCTGGTTACTCGCCCATAGGCGACTTCGCCCTGACGACTTTCAAGCTCGACGGCTTAGTGAGACAAGCTTCCCTATTACTCGCTCAGAAGCGGCGAGTTCCATACTGCGACCACCTTAGGCGGGCTCGAGATGACGACTTCACTTGGCCAGAATATGCAGGCGAGTTCCCTTGTTGCTTGCCCATAGGCGAGTTCCATATGACGATAACCCTATGCGAGAATATGTAGAAGAGTTCATGGAGGCGAGTTGCTGACGACGATATACCATCAAGTATAAGCAGGATTGACGAGTATCTCTGTTAATCGTCTATAGGCGAGTTGAAGAGGCGTGTATATTTGTTACTCGTCCATAGACGAGTTCTGCATGTGACTTACTCGCAGGCCGGGATAGCTTGGAATCTGGGCGAGTTGGGAGTGGAAAATGAAAATTTTTCAATAGCGGTTCTTTTCATACATGTTCATACTTACAGGTGCTTGGGTAAATCCTGTGAGTACTTTTTGTGTGACTGACAAACAGGGTGAATCACGACGAGTTCATCACTAGGGAAAAATATATGAGGTGATCTGCGAACTCCTACTTGCGATGATCTCCTCCGACAACCTACATTTCATGAGACAGCATAATCATGACATCTTCAAGCTAGTATTCTAAGAGCTCCTACTCATGATGCTTTTCATGCTTACTGGTGTTCTCTTCAATTCCGCGAGTTCCATACTTGCGAGGTCATCTCTTCAACAACTACGGTGCTCTCCTTTAATTTTGTGAGTCCATACTCGCGAGATCACTACTTCAACAACTATGATGTTCACTTCAATTCTGCGAGTTTATACGTGTAAGGCTATCGCTTCAGCAACCAGGACGCTATATTATTCATTCTTCTCCTTAAATACCTGGAGCGGGGATGACCTAAAAAGGTTTTACCCCTAGCGATAACATGACTGCTAGTCTGTAAGATTGTTTATATTTTGTTTATACATTTCCTAGCCCCCAGAGCCACGGGTGGTTGCGAGTTGTCTTCCTTGTGTTGATACATTTCAAGATAAGCTAGAAGCAGTGAAGTCTAACTCTACTATCGATTTAGAAAACCTGTGCTCGACCTGTTTCTCCTAAATAGCCCAGGGCAGACGATGAGATGATGCTTCAGGATTTAAGCATCCTTGTAAAACCGAGCTCCTACATTGGCGACCAAGATCAGCTCCCCTCTTGCATGTCGGCCTAGCTACCCCGGATTACATCTCTCCTCCGATTGGAGGAACTATCAGGAACAGATCTTAATGATAACCTCCTAAACTCAATGAAAGATCGACCTTACAAAATGATACCTTGTATAAAGGCATCGTCAGTTTTTGAGAAGACTAAAAGGCCCGCTCTTAGCGACTGTTTGTCCTGTGAGACAGGACACGTCTCTGTTGTTGCCAAGGTGGGATAACCTGCCATGCTTTTAGAAGCAGTCGGGCAACTAAGCTCCGGAGGATACGAACGCGTGGAAGGATGGTGGACTTGAGTGTGTGTCTGGTAGGATCCCCCAAGGGCCATATACCTTCGCTCGTACGCTGGCCTTGGTAGCCCAAAGTCAGAGCAGGAAGTAGTCTCCACGGTCAGATTGGGAAACGAACATTCGACCTGTTTCTCCTAAATAGCTCAGGGCGGACGATGAGACGATGCTTCGGGATTTAAGCATCCTTGTAAGACTGAGCTCATGCATTGACGACCGAGATTAGCTCCCCCCTTGTATGTCGGTCTAGCTACCCTCGATTGCATCTCTCCTCCGGCTAGAGAAACTATCAGGAGTAGATCTAGATGCCAACCTCTTAACTTGATAGAGAAGATCGTCATCTCTTTGGAATTTCCCTTCGTTCTCGTAGATATTGGTACATTTAATTCTCTGGCTATCTCCTGAGCAACAGGGCGAATCGCTTCACCACCGATAAAAGTCCTCGAGTCGTGGAGTTATCATAGCCCGAGTCCCTACACGAGCTCCTCTCCTGCATATCGGCTACCAACCCCCTCAAGTGAGATAGATTCCTCGTGTGTGTTGTTGACGTAGTCCGAGCCCCTGTACGAGCTTCTCTCCTGCAGGCCGATTACGAGCTCAACCCGAGTCGACCCACCTCCAGTTGAGCTCGGCTCCTGAGAGCTGTCGACTCCACCTCTAGTTAAGCGTGGCTCCTGAGAGATATTGACCCATCTCCAGTTGAGCTCAGCTCCTGTAAGATGTTGCCTCCACCTCCAATTGAGCTCGGCTAATACGAGGTGTCGACCTTTTCTCCACCTCTAGTTGAGCTTATTCCTGCTAGGTATCAGCCTCTTTTTTACCTCCAGTTGAGCTCGACTCTTGTGATGTATCGACTCTCCACCTTCAGTTGAGCTTTCTCCTGATTAGGTGTTGATCTCCTTTCCACCACTAGTTGAGTTCAACTCCTGCTAGGTGTCGAATATATTCTCCAACTATAGTTGAGCTCGGCTCCTGTGAGGTGTTGACCTCTTTTTCCACCACTAGTTAAGCTCGACTCCTACGAGGTATCGACCTATTCTCCACCTCCAATTGAGCTCGACTCCTGAGAGTTGTCGACCCATCTCCAGTTGAGCTCGACTCCTGTAAGATGTAGCTTCCACCTCTAGTTAAGGTTGGCTCTGCTGGGTGTCGACCTGTACTTTCCACATGCAGTTGAGTTTGGCTCCGATTAGGTGTCGACTATATTTTCCACCTCCAGTTGAGTTTACTCCTGTTAGGTGTCAACTATATTTTCAACCTCCAATTGAGCTCGGCTCCTGTGAGCTGTCGACTCCACCTCCAGTTGAGCTCGGCTCCTGTGAGTTGTCGATTCTCCACCTTCAGTTGAGCTTCCTCCAGATTAGATGTCGACCTCTTTTCCACCTCCAGTTGAGCTCGGCTCCTGTGAGGTGCCGACTCTCCACCTTCAGTTGAGTTTCCTCCTGCCAGGTGTCGACCTCTTTTCCACCTCCAGTTGAGCTCGGCTCCTATGAGCTGTCAACTCTCCACCTTTAGTTGAGCTCCCTCCTGATTAGGTGTTGACCTATTTTCCACCACCGGTTGAGCTCGACTCTTGCTAGGTTTCGACTATATTCTCCACCTCTAGTTGAGCTCGGCTCCTATGAGGTGTCAACCTCTTTTTCCACCACTAGTTGAGCTCAGCTCATGCAAGGTGTCGACCTCTTCTCCACCTCTAGTTGAGCTCGGCTCTTTAGAGCTGTCGACCCATCTATAGTTAAGCTCGGCTCCTGTAAGATGTTGCTTCCACCTCTAGTTGAGCTTGACTCCTACTAGGCGTCGACCTATACTTTCCACCTGCAGTTGAGCTTGACTCCGGTTAGATGTCAACTATATTTTCCACCTCTAGTTGAGTTTACTCCTACTAGGTATCAACTATATTCTCCACCTCTAGTTGAGATCGGCTCCTGTGAGCTGTCGACTCCACCTCCAGTTGAGCTCGGCGCCTGTGAGGTGTCGACTCTCCACCTTCAGTTGAACTTTCTCCTCATTAGGTGTCGACCTCTTTTTTACCACCAGTTGAGCTCGGCTCCTGTTAGGTGTCGACTATATTCTCTACCTCCAGTTGAGCTTCCTCATGCTAGATGTCGACTATATACTCCACCTCTAGTTGAGCTCCCTCCTGCTAGGTGTCGACTATATACTCCACCTCCAGTTGAGCTTCCTCCTACTAGGTGTCGACTATATACTCCACCTCCAGTTGAGCTTCCTCCTGCTAGGTGTCGACTATATACTCCACCTCCAATTGAGCTTCCTCCTGCTAGGTGTCGACTATATACTCCACCTCTAGTTGAGCTTCCTCCTACTAGGTGTCCACTATATTCTCTACCTCCAGTTGAGTGCGGCTCCTTAGAGTTGTCGATCTATCTCTAGTTGAGCTCGGCTCCTATAAGATGTTGCCTCCACCTCCAGATGAGCTCGGCTTCTAAGAGCTGTCTACCCATCTCCAGTTGAGCTCGGCTCCTGCAAGATGTTGATTCCTCATATGTGTTGTTGTCGTAGTCCGAGACCACTGTATGAGCTTCCCTCCTGTAGGCTGACTACGAGCTCAACCCGAGTCGACTCCATCTCTAGTTGAGCTTGGCTCCTGAGAGTTGTGGACTCCACCTCCAATTGAGCTCAACTCCTGAGAGCCGTCGACCCATCTCCAGTTAAGCTCGACTCCTATAAGATGTTGATTCCTTGTGTGTGTTGTTGTCGTAGTCTGAGTCCCATGTACTAGCTTCCCTCCTGCAGGATGACTACGAGCTTAACCCGAGTCGACTCAGCCTCCAGTTGAGCTTGGCTTCTGTGAGCTTTCGACTCCACCTCCAGTTGAGCTCGGCTCCTGTGAGGTGTTGACTCTCCACCTTCAGTTGAACTTCCTCCTGATTAGGCGTCGACCTCTTTTCCACCACCAGTTGAGCTCGGCTCCTGCTAGGTGTTGACTATATTCTCCACCTTCAGTTGAGCTTCCTCCTGCTAGGTGTCGACTATATTCTCCACCTCCAGTTGAGCTCGGCTTCTGTGAACTGTTGCATCCACCTCCAGTTGAGCTCGGCTCCTGCGAGGTGTCGAACTCTTCTCCACCTCCAGTTGAGCTTCCTCCTGCTAGGTGTCGACCTCTTTTCCACCTCCGGTTGAGCTCGGCTCCTGTGAGGTGTCGACCTCTTCTCCACCTCCAGTTGAGCTTCCTCCTGCTAGTTGTCGAACTTTTTTTCACCTCCAGTTGAGCTCGACTCCTGTGAGGTGTCGACTCTCCACCTTCAGTTGAGCTTCCTCCTGCTAGGTGTCGATCTCTTTTCCACCTCCAATTGAGTTCGGCTCCTGTGAGGTGTCGACTCTCCACCTTTAGTTGATCTTTCTCCTGATTGGGTGTCGACCTCTTTTCCACTACCAGTTGAGCTCGGCTCCTGCTAGGTGTCGACTATATTCTCCGCCTCTAGTTGAGCTTCCTCCTGCTAGGTGTCGACCTCTTTTCCACCACTAGTTGAGCTCGGCTCCTGCTAGGTGTCGACTATATTTTCTACATCCAGTTGAGCTCCACTCATATGAAGGACCTCATGCAGCGCATCGTCTAGCGTTTTCTCTCCGAACTACGAGTTCAACATTGTTTTTCCAAGCTCGTATAGAGTTCCAAAAAAGCGGGGATTGTGTATAACTTGTAATTCGTCGAGATCAGAAGTACTCAAACAAATGGCTATTCACAGACCATTGGGCGAGCAGAGGTGAGCTTGGGCGAGCAGAGACGAGCTTGAGTGAGTATGGGCGAGTATGATCAAGTATCTCGTGAGTTTGGACGAGCAGACCCTTGAAACTACTGGCAGAAGCTGGATACTCATCTATACCCCCCCCCCTTTGAAATTCTCTATAAATAGCCTCTCAGGGGTACTAGAAAAGGACTTTTGGAAGAGGTGGACGTCCCCCCAAGTGGATACTCGTCAAGCCCATGCCTGCCTAGTATCTCGCCCAACCTTTTGGTTGTGAAGGGGAAGTTTCTCCCAAACTTTCGGGTACGTGGTGGGACCTCCCTACTGAAGCACTTGAGGTGTGTCTATAGATAGTTTGCTCTCTCTCGCGCTAGCCATTTGAATTGTGACGTCGGACCATAGAATCAGTAACTTTAGACTGTCTTGATCCGAATTTTGGAGTTGGGATTTTCCTAGCATAAACATTTGATATTCCATCATGACCAGGGAAATAAATAAGAATTCCATAACCAACCACTTAAAATATACACACACACACATCTCAACCTAACCAGGAAAGTGCTTACAGTGCCAGGATCTAATCCCCACAATCCAGACCCCAGAACCAGCATAACAACACAAACTCAACCAAAATCTTGCCAGGCTCTGATCCCCGCAACAAGTAAAAATTTCTAGTTCAATACTGTTTAGAAAGGGAGGGACAGGAGGAGAATAGAGAAGGAAATCAACTTCGTTCCAGAAGCTCTAGACGCGATGTGGGGAAGAATGAGGATAAATGCGCGAATCAACATAGATAAAAACGGGAGAGAATAGCAAAAACATTAGTCGATATTTGCTGCCACCGCTAGAGAGGAAACCACTGCCTCTTCATTCATTAAAGTCAAGACTAACCATTTGTTATTCTCATAAGCTTTAACATGCCAATTACACTTCCAGTGAACATAGCCGGCCCAAAGTAACCTTCACAATACCAAGTCCAACAGTTTAACTCAACAACCACTCACCTAAAACCATCAAAGATGCCCTGTAATTACCTTACCCAGCAGGTTATGAGGACTAACACTTTGTACTTAAAAAATTAAACTGTAAAAAATTTCGTTGTCATGTCTAAAAAAAACTCGAAATCAAAATCAACTGAAATAGCTAAAATCTTCACTGATTTTTATATTATCATCATAGAGGATATTTTATGGTTTTGAATGTGCAAAATTACTTACCAGCAAAAATTGAGCGCCACACTCGGCATTCTTAAGTCAACTGCAAGCTCTTTTCGCTCAGCAGTATAGAGCAAGCCGCGCACGTAAAGATGTGTGGAACGCGCCGCTTCAGCTTCTAAGCACAAGCAGAAGACCGTCGGGCTTCCAGTGCGCAACGCTCTCCACCGCAATCAAGAAAATATTTAGTTTTGTGAGCGGTGACCTGTCACCCTCCGGACGTGTGCGTCTCTCTCTCTCCCCAGAAGTTGTAACGAGGAGCGACATGTCTCCCTCACATTCTCCCCAAAAGCTTTGTACAACATCGACAAATAGTGGAATTTTGGTCGGCAGAGTCCCAGTCACGTGGTTTTTCACCGCATTTCCAGCGTTGTAACGACCGTAAATTAACGCAAATAAAATTTAATTTTAGGATCGGATCGCGAATGTTCTTGATCGAGGCAAGAGTCTGGTCGAGGTGTGAATTCCGTAAGATTTATATCTCGAGCGTCAATTAGTGGATTTAATTCCGTAGCCTTTGTGTTGTGATTGACGTATAATAAATTATTTTAGCGCGAGAGTGTAGCAATTTTTTTTTTTTAAGTTTTGGGAAATTAGGAAGAAGAAGATTTCAATGAAATCCCAAATTTCTTTTTAATTCCGTAGCCTTTGTGTAACAATCCCGCGGTCAGATTTAGCCATTCGGTCCTTTTATCTCCCGGCTTCTGACGATCCCGCTAGGTCTTCTATCCCCCGCAATCGACGAACCGCTGCCGTCTGTCGTCGTTTCCCATTTCTTCCTCCCTCTTGGCTATCGCTCTTGTCGGCGCTGTAGGAGTCTTCCCCGTCCAGGCCGTTTGCGACGAGTAGCCAGGTGCAGGTGCTCGATTTTTATTTTATTTTGGAAAAATTTCAGATAGCATTCCAGGGTTTCCTTTCTTCTGTTATCGTTGTTTCTTCGCTATCTCAACTTAATTCCAGAATGTAAAGCACTCCTCCATTCTCAGATTTTAGGGCTTGAGGTTACTTCGTGGTCTCCCTCAACAACCCTAGTTGGGGTCGGAATTGTTTATAGAGATCGAGTGTTCTTCCAGCACTCCTCTTTAGATAACATCAACCCCTCCCATTAGAAATTTCAGATTTCTCATGTTCCGTGGGTGGCAGAGAAAGTTTTGGTGAAATCCTAATTTGAGAAATTGTCTGGCTTAATGTGTACATAATTCTAGAACTTACGTTTATCGCAGGTGCGAATTTAGGGTGAACATATTACTAAGGCCTCATACTAGATTTTACTTACGGAAATTCATGCCACCGCGTCAGGTGTATGAGCGTCGCAACGGCACTGTAAGAAACTCTAATTCTTTTTTGTTAGACATATCAAGTAGCTAGTTTGCATTATAAATATTCATGTACTTCCGCATAAAATGGTATAGTTGCACAGTAAATAGGTATACATTGGAAAATGATAAATTAGTATTCAAGATGTGACTAGTTGCATGATAATAACCTTTTCCAAATCCCTCAGTCAGTTAGATCGCGGGTTAGTGCCCGATACAAAATTTCTACTAGTAAACACGCATAAACGCGAATATGTAAAACTGAAGGCATGAATACAGCTTTTAGCCAATCATATTAAGATGATGAACGACCTTTGGTATGCCAAAAGGTTTGTCACCTGCAAAGTAGTACTAGTTCAATGATGATTAGTAAGCATGTATGGGTCCTCCTCTCGTGTTAAATAGAGGCGCACTATCTTTTTTTATATAGGGCGCAATGTACCTTATGAGCCTCAGAGTTGTGGGAGATGGTTTCTCCTTTTAGACCATTAGTAGATTCGAGTCTGTGTCCGCGTGACACTAGAACACCTGAGTTCGTTAGTTAGACTCGGATCGTTAGTCTACATTTGCGCGTTGGGAACTACTCTGCTTATAGCTTGAAATAGAAGTGTAAACATAACCCACTTAGAACTCATGAATAGACCGAATGTTAGAAAATATTTAGACAATCAACGTCGGAACTTGAGTAAACTTACGAGAGCATGTAAAATTAGAACAGAACATATATGTTGCTAAAAGATTTTGACAGAGTATGGAAAACATACTAGCACGAGTTTTACTGTAGTATAAAAATGGTTTTAAAAACATGCATTCTTTTTTAAATAATTTTAGCGTCACTATGAGTAATAGTTTTTCTTACTCTCCCTTAGGCTGACCCATGTTTTGGGCATGTTTTTATAGGGGACTCAGGTGGGAAACTGCGCCTAGGATGAGCACGATTATGGAGTCGCTCCTAAAGTTTATTTCCCTTTCAGTTGTTGTTTACTTATAGTGTCATACTGTTTAGATTTGGATATATGTAATATTAATGTTTAAGATTTTCTTGTACCAGACTTATTGTAAAGCTTTCAGATATACAGTTATTTGTTTACTTTTTCTTTTTAGTGGCTTTATGATATCACCAGGATGAGGCACACTTTTAACCTTAGATATTTATGCAACTTCTGCTGTAAGCTTTCATTTCAGTTCTTTCAATTATGCCTGTTATGTACTAGTTTAAATACTATTTCTTGGTTTCTTCATATCGCTGACCCGGCCAGACGGCTGATTTGTTGTTAACTGGGATGAGGTGTTACAAATTGGTATCAAAGGCAGGTTTAGGATCCCATGACCTAGAAAATTCACAGAGCCATAAGATTTCTCCTCTATTACTCTTTCGACTATAGTGTCACCGAGTTTTATCAAATTCTCAGTTGTGCATGCGTTTAAGTTTTCCCTTCTTGATAGATCCTTTATTGTATTTTTATCAGGAATGAATATTTCCTTTTCTCGCGTGTTATAAGTACCGGGCACTAGTGAGGCCGACGAGCCTTCTGACCAGAATACTACACCTGGGATAGCTATGGATGATAATAGCGCCCCAGCAGCGCCTCCAGCACCTCCAGCACCAGCAGTGTCAAACCCAACAGATATGACCGCTATTATTGCTAGAGCGGTAGCCTTAGCCATGGTGGAATTCAAAAATGCATTGCCTACTACAGATATAGCCGCACTTCCAGTGCCAGCTGTAGGGGATCTAGGGTTGGAGCGCTATTTGAGGAATCTCTGCGATCTTCACCCCTCCAACTACACTGGAGAAGAGACGCTAATAGAGACTGATGATTGGCTGATTAAGACCCGTGAACTGCTTGAGGTGATGGAGTGCCCATAGAACAAGAAGGTTCTGTTAGCGGGTTTTCTCCTGCAAGGAGAGACCCATCAGTGGTGGACCAGACAATTGACGGACAACCCCGCTCGTAAGTGCTTTAGTGTAATATTTGCCTCTACCTAAATTCCCTTATTCTTTAGCATAATGGTTTATGTTTACCCATGTTGTCAGGTCGTACCGCAGACATGTTTACCTTGAATGATTTCTCGTCGGCGCTGGCTAGCTGGTTTGTTCCCCCGTCCAAGCACCGCAGTCTCTAGGAGAAGTACCTTAAGCTAATCCAGGGGGACAAGACAATGGTGATTTATGAACGAGAGTTGACCCATCTTTCTCGTTATGCGGGCACGATGCAGGGGGATGATAAAAAGAAGTGCAGCCGTTTTGTGGACGGTTTACGTGATTCGCTGAGGCAGCCGTTGATGACAATGGTAATTGTAGATTATAAGAGTTTAGTGGATACTGCTAGGAAGTTAGAAGCTGATCAACAAAAGGTACAAAAGCGCAACAGTTTCCGTTCGAAGCGACCTCGGGATGCGCCTCAGCAGCAACATAACAAGAATAGCCAGGGTAGAAATTGGAACAAGAAGCAGAGGTCAGGAGCCCAGAAATATGATTAGACTGGGACTAGGATCAAGGATTACCCCCTTTGCCCGAAGTGTTATCGACACTATTTAGGAGAGTGTTTGGCTACCGCAGGGGTTTGTTACAAGTGTCATCAGTCGGGACACATAACATGCTATTGTCAAGGAGCTAGCCTGACTCAGGTAATCTAAGCTTAAGTTTTCGATCATATTTTTTTAATTACTTTGGCTACCATAGTTTTATATCGTCAACTCTTTCTGTAGTCAAAGTTTGAGGTTGGTGGTCCTAGCAGAGCTGATAAAGAAAAAGCACTGATGGGCTCTGAAGTAAGGCAGACTCCGGTACGAGATACAATGCAGCCCAGAGCTTATGGGCTTGGCCAGCAGGAGGCAAAAGAGCAAGAGGGTGTGGTGACATGTATGAGTTATGTTAAGTCTGTCTTAGAGAAAGTTTATTTAGATCCTCCTCAGTGACACTGTCATTTTCTTTGTCTAACCTTTCATGTAGGCATTCTTATGATTAATAATATACCTTCCAAGATTCTCTTTGACACGGACGCTTCACACTCGTTCATAACAGAATCCCTAGTGCATAGGTTGAGATTAGAAGTCTTTCCAGAGGCAATATTGTTAGAGGTCATGATGCCTAATGGATCCCTCTTGCAGACCAGAGATAGGTGTAAGGTTCCAGTGCAATTTGGAGAAGCAGAGGTTATTGTAGAAGCTTTGCTTCTTCATATCGCAAGTTTTGATTTGATTGTAGGGATGGACTGGTTATCAGCTGTCAACGCCAAGATAAATTGCAGGGATAAGCTAATACGATTTGAAGGACCCAACCAGATCGTTATTACTTTTCAGGGCATGAAGAGAGTGGCCAAACTGATTATCTCATCCTTGAAGGCTGTGAGATGCATCAGCAAGGGTTGTGAAACCTTTCTAGTGCTGATGAATGCAGAAGCCAAGACTGAGTTGCAGGAGGTACCTGTGGTTCAAGAATTTCCCGATGTATTCCCAAAAGAATTACCAGGTGCCCCTCCTACTAGAGAGATTGACTTCCAGATTGATCTTCTACCTGGAGCAACACTAGTGGCCAAGTCCCCTTACCGTATGACTCCAAGAGAACTCGCAGAGTTGAAGGTCCAGTTGTAGGAGTTGCTTGATCTGGGCTTTATTCGCCCCAGCACTTTGCCTTGGAGTGCACCAGTTCTGTTCGTAAAAAAGAAGGATGATTGTCTGAGATTGTGCATTGACTACCGCGAGCTCAACAAGTTGACGGTTAAGAACAAGTATCCTATTCCCAGGATTGACGACCTATTTGACCAGCTTGAGGGTGTTTGTACGTTTTCAAAGTTGGATCTCAGGTCAGGCTATCATCAGTTGAAGATTCGAGAAACAAACATTCAGAAGACGACATTCAGTACTAGATACAGACATTATGAGTTCGTGGTTATGCTGTTTGGGCTGAACAATGCCCCATCCGCCTTTATGGATCTGATGAATAGAGTCTTTCGAGAATTCTTAGACCGTTTTGTTATCGTCTTTATAAATGATATTTTTGGTGTTTTCTAGGAGTGCAAATGATCATGTTGTTCACCTCAGGACCGTTTTGAGTACTCTCAGGAGAAACCAGTTGTATGCAAAATTTTCTAAGTGTGAATTTTGGCTACCAGAGATTGCATTTTTGGGACACGTCATCAGTCAGGGAGGTCTCTCGGTTGACCCGAAGAAGATAGAAACGATAAAGGATTGGCCGAGACCGAAGGCTGTTGCAGAGGTTCGTAGCTTTTTTGGGTTTGGCGGGATATTACAGGAGGTTCATCAAGGACTTTTTGAAGACAACTTTATCATTGACCTCTCTCACTAGGAAGAGAAAAGTTTTTAGTTGGACGGTGGAGTGTGAGATGGCTTTGGAAGAGCTAAAAGGTAGACTAATGACCACCCCGATTCTGAGTTTACCGTCAGGGTCAAATGGATTTCAGATTTATAGTGACACATCGGGTCAGGATTTGAGTTGTGTACTTATGCAGCACGGAAAGGTCATAGTTTTCTCCTCTAGACAATTGAAGGTCCATGAGAAGAACTACCCCGTGCATGACCCGAAGCTAGCAGCGGTCATCCACGCATTGAAGATTTGGAGGCACTATCTTTATGGAGTCTGTTGTGAGACTTTTACAGATCACAAAAGTCTTAAGTACATCTTCGACCAACAGGAGCTCAATATGAGGCAGCGTAGATGTGACACCACTAAATAATGATGTACTGATAACAAGGAGTGGTAATAGGTTTAACTGGTTACAAAGGAGCTTGAACCGGCTATTCCCCATCAAAATACCTCTGTGTCGCGCTTGCGTTAAGCGGCGCCCAATAATATAGAGAGGAATAAACGTTGCTTCATCCTATTCCCTCCTGATTTCCACAAGAAGCCGCTACAGGCGACGGAAGAGCCGAACCCGCCGATCTTCACCACGAGCTCGATTCTCCTCTGTTTCTTCCGATTTATCCTCCATTTGAAAGGTAATCTCTTCCTCTCTAGTCCCTTTGGTTCTTTTTCAACGGTCTTGCACGGATTGAAATTAGTAGAAACCCCAGGGTTTAGGGTTTTCTGAAAATATTTGATTGTTTTAATGAGAAAAGTTTCTGTAATGGATTTTAAGTCTAAATCCATAACTTTCAAAGGATTTTTATGAAACCCTAGTTAGGTTAAGCGAATTTTGATATGTAGGGGTTAAAAGGGAGAAACCTAAAGCACCAAATAATTATTTGGAGGCTCAAGCTTGCTGCCCTTGCACTAAAACAGTGAAAGTGTACTAATGAACATTAGGGCAGCAAAATCCTAGCTTGTTAAAAAGGTCTTTGACCTAACTAGGTCAATTAGAGAAATGTTCTCAACATTAGGATATCAAATTGATGGTCTTAACATAGTAAGGATGATATATTGTAGGCAATGGCATCGCGCGGTCAAGGAAGCGAAAAGCGCAATGAAGGACATAGGAACGACAGAAATAGGAACGAGAAAAGAAAAGAAAAAGCCATGGTGAATTCTCACCCTTTTAAAATTGCTTATTTCATGATTCGTATTCATGATTATGTTATGTTTATGCTATGTTTATGCGTTATGTTATAAGTAAGAGCAATTGAAAGGAAATGTCTAAGAAAGAAAAATATATAGAAGAAATAAAGAAATAAAGAAATGAAATGGGCTAAGTTAAGTGTCAACCCAATAGTGGAGGTGGGGTGAATGTCCTCCCAATGAAATGAAATGAAAGTTAACGTGCAAATATGAAAACACACGTTAAGAAATGTGTGTGAATATGAAAAGGCACACAAGCACACTATATAAATGATACGAAATGTTAATATTCTCTTAACACTGCCCAATACTAATAAAAAAAGAATGATGAAGAGAACCAGAAATAAAATGAAAGAATGATGCAAAAAGAACTAAAATGAAAAAGAAGATTTAATGGAAGGAATAATATGAATGCAGAATAACGAGAGAGAACGTAATCAAGAAAATAAAATACGAAATCAATAATAAGTCATCATAATAAATAGGAAACAATGAGAATTCATTTAGTCTTTGACTAATAGAAATATGTAACTAAACAGGTCAGAGAGGAAGCTGCTTCAGGCACGTCTAGCCGACCCCCTACTCGACGCGAGAAGATGTATAAAATCTGGATCGAAGTCATCACCGCTGTCTTTAGAGTTACAGAAGCCCTTAAAGCTACCTGTCGTGATCCGGATTGCCCGCATGATGAGTTCTAGTTCTGCTTTCAGTAGTTTCTAGTGTTTATGATATGTAGTAGTTTATAGTGTTTTGATCTGTTGCTCTATACAGACTGTATTACATGTTTAGCACAGATGTAGATACCCACTTTTGTACGTATATGCTGGGGTATCTTTTGAGGATCAGATGTATATGATACTGTGACATAAATAAAATATTTTACTTTTATGCACTTTTATTTCTATACTCATAAATGCTGAATGCTTCCCTCGCAACTCTGTATATAGTTTAAATGGAAAGAAAATTGTAGTGGTGCCTAGAATGTAGGGCCGTTACAGTAGATGGCTAGAGTTCCCGTCGGACTATGAGGTGGACATTCAGTACCACCCAGGAAAGGCGGATGTGGTTGTTAATGTTCTTAGCCATAGAGGATCAAGTTTTTCTCTCCTTACTCAGTAGAAGGAGCTGGTGCAAGAGTTGGAGAGGCTAGAGATTAGTGTGATGTCGTGCTCTAACTTTGGGTCTGCAAGGTTGGGTTGGATAGAGATTACTTGTGATATCAAGGATAGGATCAGGACAGCTCCACCTTTGGATCCAAAGATGTCAGAGATCTGGGCTTTGACTCAGGCAGGTCAGAAGGAGAAATTCAATATTCGCGAGGATTTGCTTTTGTTCGATGGTAGGGTGTGCATCCCTGATGTTATCCATCTTCGGGAGGACTTAATGTATGAAGCTCACAACTCCAGGTATTCGATTCACTCGGGTAGTACGAAGATGTATGCAGACCTTAAGAAGATTGTTTGGTGGCCAGACTTGAAGGGTGACGTTGTAGAGTATATTGGGAATTGTGAGACTTGCAAATTAGTTAAAGCCGAGTGCTAGAGACCAGGAAACAAGTTACAGCCACTACCCATTTCAGAATGGAACTTCGAGGACATATTAATGGACTTTGTTCATGGCCTACCTAGATCTCAGAGTGGGAATGACTCCTTATGAGTTATAGTTGTCCGTCTCTCCAAGATTGCCCATTTCATTCCCATTAAGAAGTCGGTTCAGGGTCCAAGATTAGCGCAGTTATATATAGATGAGATTGTTCGTCTTCACGGTATTCCCAAGACCATAGTTTCAGACAGAGATGGTAGTGGTAGATTTACTTCTAAGGAGTGGAGGTATGTCCAAGAGCGGTTGGACACTAAGCTCCGTTTCAGTACCACCTTTAATCCCCAGACAGAGCATACAAAAAGAACCATGGAAGATTTGCTACGGATGTGCATCCTGGACGTTGGAGGGAAGTGAGAGAAGTATGCTACTCTGGTTAAGTTCTCTTACAACAACAGTTATCAGGCTAGTATTTGGATGACACCGTTCAAGGCTCTTTACGGTAGGCATTGTCAGACACCGTTATGTTGGGCTGAAAGTGAAGATAAATCTACCATCAGGGAATCATGGATTGACAAAACCACTGATCGAATCAAGCTCATTCAGAAACGCTTGAAGATAGCTCAGGATCGCCAGAGCAAGTATTACGACCAAAAACACAAATCAGTGGAATTCAGTGTTGGAGATTACGTTTATCTGAAGGTCAGACCAGTTAGAGGAGTCTCTCGTATTAAGCGGTTGATGAAATTGAGTCCCAGATTCGTTGGTCCCTTCGAGGTACTGGAACGCATTGGTAAGGTTACATATAGGTTAGCCTTGCCTGAGAAAATGAGTGGTCTACATGATGTATTCCACGTCTCCTACCTGAGGAGAATAGTTAGAGATCCCAGTCAGATCATCAGTACCGAAAAGCCACCCATCGAATCAGATCTAAGCATCAATGTTAAACAAGTCAGAATAATAGACTCAAGAATACAAAAGCTCAGAAGCAGAGAGATTCCGTTTGTGAAAGTCCTTTGGATGAATTGTGGTCGACCAGAGTATACTTGAGAAAGAGGAGACGAGCTTCAGAAGATGGAAGAGTATGCTTTCCTCTTTGATTCAGATATGTGTAATTTACGAGGACGAAAATTCTTTAGGAGGGGAAATTTCAGGATCGGATCACGAATGCTCTTGATCGAGGCAAGAGTCTGGTCGAGGTGTGAATTCTGTAAGATTTATATCTCGAGCGTCAATTAGTGAATTTAATTTCGTAGCCTTTGTGTTGTGATTGACGTATAATAAATTATTTTAGCGCGAGAGCGTAGCAAAATTTTTTAAGTTTTGAGAAATTAGGAAGAAAGAAATTTCAATGAAATCCCAAAATTTCTTTTTTTCCTAAGGGGGGGGGGGGGGGGTACGTGCCGGTTAGACCTTGACGATTTCGTAACCATCCCATTGTTCGTGTCCATTATATCTCGTAAAAACTCAGATTTAGCCATTCGGTCCTTTTATCTCCCGGCTTCTGACGATCCAGCGACGATCCCGCTAGGCCTTCTATCCCCCGCAGTCAACGAACTGCCGCCATTTGTCGCCATTTCCCATTTCTTCCTCCCTCTTGGCTATCGCTCCAGTCAGCGTTGTAGGAGTCTTCCCCGCCAAGACCGTTTGCGACGAGCAGCCAGGTGCGGGTGTTCGATTTTTATTTTGTTTTGGGAAATTTTCAGATAGCATTCAAGGGTTTCCTTCCTTCCTTCTGTTATCATTGTTTTTCCGCTATCCCAACTTAATTTCAGAATGTAAAGCACTCCTCCATTCTCAGATTTTAGGGCTCGAGTTTACTTCGTGGTCTCCACCAACTACCCTAGTTGGGGTCGGAATTGTTTATAGAGATCGAGTGTTCTTCCAGCACTCCTCTTCAGGTAACATCAACCCTTCCCATTAGAAATTTCAAATTTCTCATGTTCCATGGGTGGCAGAGAAAATTTTGGTGAAATCCTAGTTTGAGAAATTGTTTGGCTTAATGTGTACATAATTCTAGAACTTACGTCTATCACAGGTGCGGATTTAGGGTGAACATATTACCAGGGCCTCATACTAGATTTTACTTAAGGAAAATCATGCCACCGCGTCAGATGTACGAGTGCCGCAACGCCACTGTAAGAAACTCTAATTCTTTTTTGTTAGACATATCAAGTAGTTTGCATTATAAATATTTGTGTACTTTCGCATAAAATAGTATAGTTGCACAGTAAATAGGTATACCTTGGAAAATGATAAATTAGTATTCAAGATGTGACTAGTTGCATGATAATAATCTTTTCCAAATCCCTCAGTAAGTTAGATCGCGGGTTAGTGTCCAATACAGAATTTCTACTAGTAATCACACATAGACGCGAATATGTAAAACTGAAGGCATGAATACAACTTTTAGTCAACCATATTAAAATGATGAACGACCTTTGGTACGCCAAAAGGTTTGTCACCTGCAGAGTAGTACTAGTTCAAGGATGATTAGTAAGCACGTATGGGTACTCCTCTCGTGCTAGATAGAGGCGCACTATCTTTTTTTTTTATATAAGGCGAAATGCATCTTATGAGCCTCATAGTTGTGGGAGATGGTTTCCCCTTTTAGACCATTAATAGATTTGAGTCTGTGTCCGCGTGACACTAGAACACCTGAGTTCGTTAGTTAGACTCAGATCGTTAGTCTACAGTTGCGTGTTGGGAACTACTCTGCTTAGAGCTTGAAATAGAAGTGTAAACATAACCCACTTAGAAATCATGAATAGACCAAATGTTAGAAAATACTTAGACAATCAACGCCGTAACTTTATTAAACATTCAAGAGCACGTAAAATTAGAACAGAACATTTATGTTGCTAAAAGATTTTGATAGAGCATGCATATTATACTAGCACGAGTTTTACTGTAGTATAAAACTGATTTTAAAAGCATGCATTCTTTTTAAAATAATTTTAGTGTCACTAGGAGGAATAATTTTTCTTACTCTCCCTTGAGCTGACCCATGTTTTGAGCATGTTTTTACAGGGGACTCAAGTGGAAAACTGCGGCTAGGATGAACACGATTATGGAGTCGCTCTTATAGTTTGTTTCCTTTTCAGTTGTTGTTTACTTCTAGTGTCATACTGTTTAGATTTGAATATCTGTAATATTAGCGTTTAAGATTTTCTTGTACCAGACTTGTTGTAAATGTTTCAGATATACAGTTATTTTTCCTTTTCCTTTTTAGTGGCTCTGTGATATCACCAGGATGAGGTACATTTTTAACCTTAGATATTTATGCAACTTCCGTTGTAAGCTTTCATTTCAGTTCTTTCAATTATATCTGTTATGTAATAGTTTTAATACTATTTCTTGGTTTCTTCATATCGTTGACCCGGCCGAACGGCTGATTTGTTGTTAACTGGGATGGGGTGTTACAAGCGTGCTCAAGGGAGGATCAATGAGGAAGAAAATGGTCCGTAAAGGTGAAGACATTAAGTTCTTTTTGGTTGTAAGGGGAGAAAGATGACACGACAATTGACTAATTTAATTAATTTTTGTGAAATTGGCATGTGTAAATTTAGTTAAGATAGATACAACCAATTTTGACCTCCACAAGTTTACCTTATTCTTTACTCATAGTCTTTTCAAAATCTTTGCAAGAAACACCGTCATATTTGGTGCGATATAACATGATGTCTTATTTATTCAACACTTGTAATTTTACTTTTTTTGATAGTGTTCCCTTAATGACACCCCAAGAGTGCACGAGATCAATATCATATCTAGCTAGATGCGAGAAAGTCCAAAAGCAAATGTATAAATTTTCGTCTTCTCTCGCTCAACTTCTGTGCCCTATTTTTCTAGATCAAGGTTTTGAGGTTACATTTTTTTCTTGAAAAAACATGAATTAGTGAATGTTTGTTTGTTATTAGTCATTAACTAACTTTGGTTTTGTGGAGAGATTTAATGATTTTTGAAGAGATTTTACTGGTTTTTGAAGTCTGTTTATTGAATGTTTAGTCTGTCTTTTAAGTATTTGAAAAATTGGTAAACCTAAATTTAAAAAGATGAATCTTATGTTGAGAGCATATATTGTTAAATATTAAGAAATAATCAAAAAATATAATTATAACATGGATGAGTTGATTTTGAATGAACATTAATTTCTTCGATTTTTTATCCTGCGAGCCAACATTCTTCCTCCAAATTAGTCGTGCAAAAAAGTCCGGGCTCGGATAGCCCGCCCGACCCTAGCCTTGGAAAAGCCCGGCTAGGCCCGATCTTGGAAAAGCCCGGCCCGGGCCAAGGCCGGGCTTGGGGGCCTTACCGGGCCCTTATTTTAGTCGGTTGCCGGCCCGGTGCCCGGCCCGGGACGGGCAAAGCCTGGGCACTGGGCTAGCCTTGGCCCGACACCCGGGCTGGCAGAAAATCCCTCCTATTTAGGCGGGATTAAAACCCGCCTAATCCAGGCAGGATTTTAATCCTGCCTGGAAATCAGGTCGGCCTGGGGGAGCCCGAACACGGTCCGGCCCGGCCTAAGTTGGGCCCGAACCGGGACCGACAGGCAAAAAGCCCGAGCCCGGCCGGCCCGGTCGGGCTTTTTGTGTACGATTACTCCAAATAAGATCATTTAGGATTTTCTATCAATTTAGATGGTTGCTAGATCATCTGATCATTTTCTTGGAGCTAGTAAGGGTGCTGATTGTACTGCTCATAGGTTAAACTTTGATTAGTAGCGACTCATGTAGTTTAGGTGATGTTCGGTTGATAGTTTATATATGTCATGTTTTTTGATGTTGTCATCAAGTGAAGCAAAAAAAGTGATGACATGAAACATGTTTTCATGTTTTAGGTTATCATTTACCTTAAAAGTTAAAATAAGTTTATATTGCAAAAAAAAAAAATCATCCCACGTTATGTCTCTCCCCCACCCCCGTTATTGAACTTCTTGGATCCGCTCCTGAGCACACTCGACCATTCCCTGGCTAAGACGACCCAATCTAGACTGGTTTTCCGAAGCGTCGAGTGAGTCGCAACAACTATAAAATCAACAAGCTAAAGATGGATCCTCAGATACTACTATTCTCATGATATGTTTTATTTGGTTGCATGTGAAAATGACACATTAAATGCAAAAACAATGAATATGAATGGTTTTAAGTCTTAGATATGCAGAAGAGCCACACAATTGTAGCTTATTGTAGTTTTTTTTTTGTTTCGAACACTAAAATATTAAGAAAATGCTAGTGAATACGAATTTACAGTTAGCCGAACCATATGAAATTATCTGCGCTTAATAAAAATTTACAATTTAGCAAATTCATCAATAAATTGATAGAGAATAAACAAGCAAATAACTATATGTAATAATATAATTAGTTAATTGCTATTTTAATTAATAATTTATAACTCATATATTTATTGAGATGTATTTGATATGTCACATTTTTATTACAATTGAAAGTATGTAATCAACCAGTGCGTTTTTTGCGGTTTTCAAGATCCAAAAATCACACCCCATCGTACCGTACTTATTTTGTAAAAGTTTAAAATCATACCACACCAAAGGTCCAAAACTATGCACTGTGCTTTAAAAATCGTTGTGAAATGTGCGGTGAGGGCGGTCTTTGCGATTTGCAATTTTTTATGCTCCTCCTATCTATGGTGGTCAGGAACGCAAGTGGTTATGAACCGTCGTTCGTGAATGCACGACCTCACCTAAGAAACTTCATCCACTTTTATGTTCAAAAATAATTTATTTTCCCACCACCGGTCATAACGCTGTTATGCCAAACATACATTAATTATCAAATTGATCCTTAAACTTTGAGACCTTTTTCAAATCATTCCCTAAACTTTCAAATGATTCAAATATGTCCATAAACTATTAAAACTACTTCAAAGTAATCCTAAAGTGATTTTCCGTTTCTTTTTTTTTCTTATTTAATTAAATTTTCATTTCACTGCAATATTACTAATATTAGATAATTCTAAAAAAATGATTATAAAATTATGAAAATAAAGCATTTTAATTTACTCAAACAGTCCAGTATAAGCTGCCACAAAATAATTTTCACATTAACTTAACTGCATCTATTTTAGAGCGAAATATATCTTGTAAGTAAAATCCTAAAACAAAACCCTAAAACAAAATTCGGGGAGCAGGACAAAATACCCTAAAATACCGGCCGGGGAAATAGAAGACAACGAGAGCAATGAAGGAAATTTACCATTTCAATAATGTCACCGGCGGGGAGGATGGATGAGCTCCGACGAGCAGAACTGCGAGGCCTTGTACAAGGTTGGGAAGATCGGCGAGCAGGACCGTCTTTTCACAACAGCTGGTATCGGGCGGAGGAAATGAAAAGTGGGGGGAGGAGTAAATAAAAAATATATAAAATAATATATTATAATAATTAAAACACTTGGGATCACTTTGAAGTGATTTTAATAGTTTAGGAAACTATTTGAATCATTTGAAAGTTTAGACACTGATTTAAAAAAGATCCCAAAATTTAGGAAACAATTTGATAATTTTGCCTATTTTTGTCGACTCACTAAAGCAAAAAAGCCGTTCCAAAGAGAGGCTTGATTGCCATCCAAAATTATGGAAAATCAAAACGATCAGGGTGGCATTCAGAATTATTCATTGGCCGGTTCAGCTAAGCCGAAGGGATCTCACAGACCGGGTCCCGTCATGGACTCCGGCCGAGAGTGGCGGGTTAAGAAGGACTCATCTGTAAATATAGCGAACAACGGGGGGTTTCTTTTTATACGGTCCACTCACACAGTGCTGTAGTGCCGGTCTCGCTCGCTTCCGTCTCCATTGCTCTCTTGCTATATAGTTCCACTTTATTGGATCGACCCGCAGTGATTAAAAAGGCACAAAATAATGGCAATAAATTAGTAAGGGGGGAAGCAGAAGAAGAAGAGGACGAGGAAGAAGAAGAAGAAGAAGAAGAAGAAGCGAGCTCTCTCTTCCAATCCGTCTTCCTCCTCCCATTCTCTCACCATCTTGAACCCTTCACTCCAGTCTGCCGTGCTAAAGTCGAGTTCTACTGCGCCTCCATTCGGATCCGAAGTCCGTCGGCGGGAAAACGTGCCGTCCCGACACCTCTACTGCATTTCCGGCACCGGAGTGGCCGGGGGACGGTGGAAATCGGCATCGAGTTTCTGATCGGGGAGCGGGGTTTTGGTGGGTTGCGTGATTCGGAGACGGCTTGCTGGATATTGAGGTGGAATGGGGGGAGCTTCAATTGGCATAATGAGTGGGATCGGATCTTAATGCTCGGCGAGGGGAAGTGATAATGTCTGCTTCTGTGGATGGTGCAAGGAGTGGCCCTGTCGAAAGGGATATAGAGCAGGTAAGCTCATGGGAACTATTCCGACGATTGGTTGTTTTAGCTTGGGATTAATTGCTCCGGTCGTTCTGATAGTTTAAGATTCCGGCCGGTGGCTGATAAATTCGGGGCATGAGTAGAGTAGCCCGTATTGATCCTCACGAGCTACACTGTTTCAGAAAAAAAATCTGTATAATACTCGTGAAATTCGCCGCCTAAAACGGAGGGTGAAGTTAATGGATGGTGTTAAGTAATGTATTCTTTCCATCTTCCTTCGTTAATTCGGAATCCATTTTGCTAGGAGTTAGGTTTGATGCTGATAAATCTTCCACATCGTTTGTTTAGAACCCCTTGAAGTTGTTGCCAGGGAAATAGCTGCCAGTGGATTGGTCCAGCCAATTTGCAGTGCGATGCTTTTTTAATTTTATCCACTGATTACAGCGATGCTGAACACCGGCCTTAGGTTTATTATACGGTGGACTGAGAGTATCTGTACATGGACTGTTTTTGGCTGGTAATGTCTACTGCTTTTGAGAGAATATCTTCAATTTTCAACTTTTTTCCGCGGTTAAATGGACTGTGGAATGAGTTTTCCGAGACTCCTTCCATGATGGAAGTTTATGTTATCTTGTGTAGACGCTTCCCGATGCATGGTTATCATATTCTAGTTCTCTAAGGTGAGTTATTTTTCTAGTGAGTGACGGGCCTTCAATTTCTGTAAAGGGAATTTGCAGTCTATACCACAGCTATAGTAAATGTGTTTCTTCTATTTTGTTGTTGTTGAAATACCTGCTAATTGCTATAATCCACCATTGGTTTGTTCAGGATACGCAAGATTTCAATCTATACCTTACTTATGCATCCCCTGAACAGTTTCATGAGAACATGCTTATAGAGATATTAATCTATCTATTAGACTAACTGTTAAGGGCCTACTTGGAGGTTACCGGAGGAGTGGCCGAAGGTGGAGATGACGGTGTCGGAGATGTTACGGAGCCTTGACCGCGGCTAGATAAGTGGGGTGTGCTCGAGAGAGAGAGAACTTCCAATATATCTTTCAGGGTTTGGGAAAATAGACTTTTATTGCTTACTCATACAAGACCCCTAGTGGCATTTAAATAGGACTTACAAGAGACCTTTAATGAAAATAAAAGACAAACTTGGACATGCGACTAAAAAGGACATCACATAAATAACGACGTCATATCAGGATGCGACTCTTATGACATAATAAGTGCATGTTCAGAAATAAATAATAGCATAATAAGATCCATAACACTAACGTTAACATCACTTCATTCATTCTAAGCATCAACATTATTTCATGCATGTTAAACATCAACATTTTTTAGTGCATGTTAAAATCAACATTTTTCCATAGATGTTAACACAAGACATTTCTAAAGAGAACTTAGTGAATGTGGAAGACTAAGTTTATACACAATCAGGATTGCAGCTTTCATATATCATGTTTGTTCATGACTAAACTAAATAAGACCGAGTAACAATGAAAAGCGCAAATTGAGATGAAGAGACTAGTTATTTGCATAGTAAACCATCCGATTCAATATGGTATTCAAACGAATTGTGGGTGTCGGAGCGAATTTTCTTAAATCGTATTATTTTCTATAAAGGAAAGTTTTTAGTTAAACGTCAGAAAGGGAAATAAACCATGATTTACTAGTATGGATGAATATGATCATGTTACCTTTAAATTTTTTTTCTTCAAAGTATTGTAGGGATGACTTATACAGACAACCCCACAGTTTCAAAAACACCTTTGATGATGATATTGATATTACATTAATGCCTTTGACATATGTTTCATTCTAATTTATATAATTCATAAATCTTAATTTACTTCTCAGAATGATAAAAGGATTTTCATGCATTTCAATGATCTTTACAATTTTTTATACCATATAATAAAACCATTTTTAATTTTTGTTATTACCCTTGCAGGCTATCACTGCTCTAAAGAAAGGGGCATATTTACTCAAGTATGGGCGCAGAGGGAAGCCCAAGTTTTGTCCATTTAGATTGTCTAATGTAAAGTGTTTTGATGAATAACTACTCCATTTGACCAGTTTTTTCAAGGATTACAGTTTTTTCAATTTACATCTGCTTTAATCATATATTTATTTATCATTAGTATTACATATTTTATTTATGAAAGATGTATGTGGCTTAAATATTGTTTTATTTTCTTGTCTTGCATGTCACCATCTGATCAAAGTTCCAATCTGTTTTGAACACATGTGCCATATGAACTAGGTTTTATTAATTTTATAGTGGGCTTAACAGGAAATACAGTAAGAAATACAAGCAGAGTGCAGTGGAGAAAATACAACTTAAATCTAGTGGGGCACTTATTGACATTTGCACATGCATGTCATGTACTTCATTTTACAATTTTATTTTTGAAATAGTGAATTTTAATGAGTATGATACTAAGCACAAACTATTGAGAGGGAGAGAGCGGGAGGAGAGAACGAACCTTAGGATTTTTTTCTTTCTCATCAGGCCGAACCCACCACCATAAATACAATCAGCCACTTATGTTGATATGGTCACCACCTGGTGAACCAGAGTTAGTTTTGAACTTGACTCTTAACCCCCCCCCCCCCCCCCCCCCCCCCCCCCCCCCCCCCCCACCCTAACCCCCCCCCCCCCCCCCCCCCCCCCCCCCCCAAGGTAACACCATAAGCATTTTGCATCCCGAGCTTGAGTGAGAAAGAGTGAAGAGATTTCCCGGAAACAGCTTTGGTGAGAATGTCAGCAAGTTGATCCTCAGATGACACAAACACCATAGTGACAGTTTTATCTTGAATTTTGTCCCGAACAAAGTAACAGTCGACTTCAATGTGTTTTGTTCTCTCATGAAAGACCGGATTGTTAGCTATATAAATTACAACTTGATTATCACAGTAAAGATGCATAGCCTCTGAAACAGGAAAGCCCATTTCCCCCAAGATAGACTTAACCCAGATGAGCTCACAGGTAATGACAACAATGACTCGATACTCTGCTTCAGTGGAGGAACGAACAACAACATTTTATTTTTTACTTCTCCAGGAAATAAGATTGCCACCAACAAAGATTGAATATCCACTTGTAGATCTTCTATCCAAGGAAGAGCTCGCCCAATCAGCATCATAGTACCTGTGCATCTTAAGATGACCATGATCTTGATAGATAATGCCTTTTCCATGGTCCTTTTTAAGTATTTGAGAATCTGTAGGACAGCTTGATAGTGATAAACTTTAGGGCTGTGCATGAATTGACTGACTAAGCCCACAACAAAGGAGATATCAGGTCTAGTAATAGTCAAATAAATCAACTTTCCCACAATACGTTGAAATTGTGACTTCCTCTCAAGATCGGGAGAATTCGCCTTGTGAATGTCATAATTGGAGTCCACAAGACTATCCACGGGTTTGACTCCCAAATATCCAACATCACTGAGAAGATCCAAGACATATTTACGCTGAGAGATCATGATCTTCCCCGCAGATCGAGCGATCTCAATTCCGAGAAAGTACCGAAGGAGACCCAAATCCTTGATTTCAAAGGCAGAAGCCAATTCCTTTTTTTACCAAAGTAATGTGGTGTTCATCAGTTCCGGTGATAATGATATCATCCACATAAATTATGAGAATAGTGGTACATTCCTCATTTTTGTAGACAAAGACTGAGTGATCTGAAGTGCAACGGGTAAAGCTTAGATGAACCAGTTTGTTGCTTAACTTGGCAAATCAGACACAAGGTGATTGTTTGAGACCATACAAGACTTTCTTAAGGTGAGACTCCATGTCCTTTAGGAACATTTATACCAGGGGGAGGCATCATACAAATTTCTTCCTCCAATTCACCGTGAAAGAAGACATTTTTCACATCAAGCTGGTGCAAAGTGTATGGATTATAAGCAACAATGGACAATAAGATTCTGACAGCTTAGCGATTGTAATGCAAAATTATACTTCGAAATTCCTAAGTCTAAATGAAATTAGTTGGGCACAAAATTAAATATTCCACTATGAGCTTTTCTAACACAAAATGATGAACAAACGACAAGGAATGGTTAGGGCGAGCGCGTGCTACACGGGAATGAAACACCCTTGCTAAAATAATTCATAATAAATGCTAACACAGAAGATTGAGGGAAGGGCAAAGGAGAGATCTCACCGAGGGCCTCCGCAGTAGCTTTCGATTCTTCGCGCTGCGGTCACAGTAGGTAGACGGAGAAGTGGGAGGAGGAAGCTACGGAAGGGGTGTTCCGGTGGTGGACTGCAGTGGAGAGGATGGAAAGGCTCGGGTGACTGGAGGTTTGCTGGAGATGAAGTGGAGGGCAGGGTTAGGAGGGGATGGAGGTGGAGGAAACGTCGAGGGAGTTGAAGTAGGGTTGCGAGTAGGCGGTTGCGGGGTTCAGCGGTGGAGCGGGGGTCGGTGAAGAGCGGGCTGGGGAAACAAGTGGAAGACGGAGCTGCTGAGGAGGAGCGATGGCGGCGAGGTTTGGCGCGGGGTCGACGAAACAGGCGGAGGGCGGAGCTGCAGAGGAGGAGCGGTGGCGGCGAGGCTCGGCGAGGGATCGACGAAGCAGTCGGAGCAGGCTTGCGGCGGGATTTTACCGAGAGAGTGAACTCGATCTCGATATTTTCTCCATGCTAATTAGGGCATCCACACATGTGGCTTTATATAAGCCCCTTCCCCCCTCATGTAATAAAAAAAGATTATGATTTTGCAAATTTTTAGCAAGGATGTTCAAACAAAAACAAATAGCGACGACGACCCGCCCGCCCATTCCAAACTGGACCAATCCACTCAGGGTCACGCAAGGTGGTCAGTCTCACGTGCCGGGGCACAATACAAGAAATTTAAAACATACATGTCCATGACGACAGATAAATAAGCGACAACACAAACAACATATCTGCGACAGTAAATAAGCAAATAAAAACGACCGTAAATTAGCAAATAAAAACGAGACGGCACTAGAGTGCCAACGACAGGATCACATCAGTTCCCCCGGGGTTGAGAGAACTCGACTCCGACGAGACTGAGCTGATGGCAGCAACAGAGAGATCTGGACGTCGACGCTGGAGCTCTCTGACACTGATCCAACTGCTGTCCAAGATGTCCCTTCCCCGCCAAGTAACCAAGTAACGCTGGTAAGCACCTGCATGAGTTTGGAACTCTCGAACATCAAGCACCTGATCAACCTCCTCCGTGGTAGGCATGAAGGCCGGCTGAAATCCCACGGTCGCCCCGGGCTCCAAGGTAGGTGGTGGCACTGACGCGGTAGGTGGGGAGCCATGAAAAGGGGACAGGTCCGCCACATTGAAGATCGGAGATGTCCTGAATTACAAGGGCAGATCAACAAGGCAGGCATTCTCTCCCAACCGCTTCCTTACCTGAAAAGGACCGAAACGACGTTGTCGAAGCTTGTGGTAAGTCCCACTGGGAAATCTTTCCTTTCTATAGTGTACCAACACCCAATCTCCTTCCGAAAAAGACACATCGCGCCGATGGCTATTGACGCTAACCTTGTATTTTTCAGATCATCTGCAACTTATTATGAATAAATTCATGCAAAGATTTTAAGTTTTCAATCCAAGTAGTAGCATCAAAAGAAATGCGCTCGTAGGAAGGTAAAGAACGGCGATCAAGGTAATGGGGAATAGGGAAGCCATACACAATCTCGAAAGGAGACTTTTCGATGGAGCGATTATAATGCTGTTGTATGCAAATTCGGCTTGAGCTAACGCTAAGTCCCACTGCTTGGGGTGCTCTCCGGCTAGACATCTCAATAAATTACCCAAACTTCGGTTGAGCACCTCAGTTTGCCCATCAGTCTGGGGGTGGTACGCACTACTAAAATTTAATTTCGTGCCCAGTTTTCGCCATAAAATTTTTCAAAAATAGCCCATGAATCGAGTGTCCCTATCGGAAGTGAAAGTGCGTGAAACCCCATGGAGTCGAACCATCTCTCGAAAGAAGAGATGGGCCACGTGTGCGGCATCAGAGGTTTTCCGGCAATGTATAAAGTGCGCCATTTTTGAGAATCTATCAACAACTACGAACACGGAGTCAATTCCTCGCGCTGCAGTAGGGAAACCGCTAACAAAGTCCATGGAGACCTCGTCCCATGGCTGCTCAGGAATGGGTAGCGGCGTGTACAACCCAGTGTTCTGGGACTGTCCCTTAAACAACTGGCACGTGAGGCAGGTACGAACGTGGCTGATAACATCCTGTCTCATGCGAGGCCAATAATAACGCGAGGTCGCTAGATCTAGCATCTTGGCTTGTCCGACATGTCCACCTAACCCGGACGAGTGCAACTCGGCGAGCAAGGCCTCACGTAATGGACCTAAAACTCTCGATGTCTCAAGTGGTTGACAACTAGTAGCATTTAAATGGGGAATTAGGTTAACTAAATTCAATGTCCACGATCACCCAATGGTTATTTTAGTCTCTCTAATTACAACTCAAAAAAATAAAAGAAAAATGCTTAAGTTATGAAAAAATCGAGCCTGTCGCGATCATGATAAATCACCCAATGTGGCCCGATTGATCTCCATCTCAAATCATGCTCAAGAAACTATGAGAATGTTAATCGTGGCCTTAAGAAACATATATGAGATTTAAATAGAGAAAATATCACATTTATTAATGCGAAGAATGTTTTCAATATTTACGGGTGCGGAACTTGGATGAAATTGTCCAATTCCTATATACATTGAAAAGAATTGGTTTTAGTTTATGAAATTTCCTAATTCCATTCAGACTCCATTTCCTCCTGCGTTAAGTGCCAACGGATATAATTAACCTCTAAATTCTAATTCCAAGACCCTATTTCTGTCCAAATGGACGCTTCCAATTTCACAGGTATTTTATTTATAAGTCATGTCCCATACCTTCTTGATTGATGAATTTAATTGGATACCTATCAAATTTGTGTAACACAATCGTCAAAGTCAACCACTTAAGTGGTATTATTGTCATGCTTCATATAAGCAGCTGGAAAAAAGTTGCTTATTCCTTTAAAGTGTTTGGATATTGGTTTATGTAACCTCTTGACACTCAACCATGCTTAATCTCATCTTAAAACACTGCAAACTCATCTTTTTGACTTATTTCAGGACGAATCCATGTTAATATGGTTCTCAGGCAAAGAAGAAAAACACTTGAAATTAAATCATGTGTCCCGGATCATGCCTGGACAGCGAACTGTAAGTCAAATGACTGCCTAATTAGTCCCAATAGCTTGCATTTTTCACGATGGAATTCCAAAAGCAAGTTATCCTTAATGCTGCTCTAGTTCTAAAGTACTTATTTGTTGAACATATTTGCTACTTTGCAGAATTCCTTTTAGTTGTTTGTTTCCTTGCAGTTATTGCATAAGATAAGATTGTTATCATATAGAAGCAATATATCTCTCAATACAACAACAACACTCATGCCTTTATCCCACTATAGTGGGGCCGGCTATATGGATCCTTTGTCGCCATTGTGCCCTATCTTTTGTCATAATCTCACTACTGCCAAAGTACATCATGTCTTTCCTTATTTTTTCATTCCAAGTCTTTATTAGTCTACCCCTCCCTCGTTTAACATGCCTAGTGACTAGACTCTCTGATGTAGGGTAGGCTATGGAGTGCACCACCTAGACTCTATATGCAACACAACAATCGGTTCACGCGACAAATTATTAGAGCAATGAAAATTAATAACGCCACAAGCAAACAATTGTAACAAGAATTATTTTTTTTTCTTCAATATTGAGCGAATTCCTTTGTTGGCTTTCCTCCGCTCGGAGGGCCAAAAGCGAAGCGCGCGGCGAAGAGATCCACCTGCAGGTTAATAATCAATCGATGCCAAAACACCCCCAACAAGCTCCAAGCAAATATGAGATTAACCAATAATAATACCAAGAAAATAGTACAACCAAATCACAAAAAACTCGAGACTAGGGGCTGATTTGGGCAATGGAGGTGGAAGGTCCAGTGGCGTAGATCGGGTGCGGGTGGGTAGATCGGAGGTGAGGTAGCGGTGGGTGGAGGTTGGTTGGGGCTGTTTTTGGTGGTGGATGAAGGGATCAGAAAGGAAACGGGTGGATCTGGATGAATACACGTAGATCCGGCTCGGGAGAGCGGATCCGGTAATGGAGGGTCGGATCCGGTTAGGGAGAGTGGATCGAGTGACGGAGGGGGTAGATCCGGGTTAGGGAGAGTGGATCGAGTGACGGAGGGTAGATCGGGGCCGCTAGAACCCGGATCGTAGGGAATAGTGGTAAGGGGATTAAAGGACGGTGGATCCCGGATTTAGGAAAGGGAAGGGGGTTTGGCGGATTGAGGGGAGGCGGAGAAGGGGCTGGTGGCTGGCCGGAGTGAGGCGGAGGCGGGAGGAGTGTCGACCGCCCAGATCTGGGCGGGAATGGGCCGGTGGCTGGCTGGTTTCAGGCGGAGGATAGGTGGGGGTGGGGGGCTGGCAGGTTGGATGGGGCGGAGGAGGAGGGGTTCGGTCGGCCGAACTGGGCGAAAGGGAGGGGCTGGCGGGTTGTAGTAGGTGAGGAGAGGGGAGAGGGTGGAGGAGAGGAGAGAGGAGGAAACTTACCCAGGCGTCGGCACAAGGGTCCATGGCGTCGGACCGCGGGAAGACCACCGGAAGTAGGGAAGAAGAACTCTCCAACTTCAGCAATGAACCCTAAAATCAGCCTCCTAATCCTATTTATAAGAAACAAGCATTAGGGCATCCCATCGAACGGCTATGATTGGCCGGTGGGTTCGCCCTAAAATAAACCAAACACATGTCCAAAAAAATACATAAATATATGATTTAGATTCGCGGCGACGTGCCGGACGCAACCGCGGGGTCCGATCGGCGATCCGATCACGTCTTCCGGCGGGAATAAATGAACGTGGGTCCCGCTCCGTCATGTGCACGATCCGATGGACTCCCATCAACTCCCCCCGACTGAAAAGCATTCATCTCCGAGGAATGGAGACGATCGTACTAGAGTCGAAGTCCGGGGGCAAGTCGATCAAGCTCTGCCGGTATTATCCAAGCGTCGTCAGCGTCTGTACGGCCCCGCCAATGAACCAAGTAGCGAAGGCGCGGCCCGCCCGTGGTGGGAACAATCTGGTGGGATCTGATCTCAGTGATGCTCTCATCTCTCATGGTGGGATCCGGTGTGAGTGGTGATGCCGGCTGTGGTACCATAGGCGACGAACTCCCAGGGGAAAGGGTATCAGTAGTGGGCGGGCTGTGGTGGCAAACTGGCGTGGGTGGGGCGGTGGAGAAGGCAGGCAAGGGGGAGGAGGGTGGATCACCTCCACTGCTCGGGTCCCCATAGTCATGAGGCTCATAATAGGGTGTCAGATCCTCGATATTAAAAACTGGATGAATCCCCATACTCGCCGGGATATCTAGCCTGTAGGCGTTTGTCCCGATCCGACTAATAACTGAGAAAGGACCCATTCGCCTGACGCTTAGCTTCTTGGCAGACCCCGAAGGGAGCCTCTCCGGGCGGACTCGTACCATCACCCGTTCGCCAATATTAAAAATACGCTCTCGTCTTCGTTGATCTGCGTGGGTTTTATAATTCTCATTGCTCATATTAATACGTCGGCGAACCGACTCATGCAACTCATGCAGGTGCTGTGCAAATGATTCGGCAGACTCGCTAGGACGGGACTCTAACGGGCTCGGAATAAGGTCAATGGGTTTCCTGGGGTCGTAACCTGACACTATATGAAATGGACTCAACCCAGCAGTCCTATTGACGGAGCTATTATATGCAAACTCGGCGACCGGAAGGTCTAAGTCCCAACTACTCACTCGCTCTCCTACCAGACACCTCAACAAGTTCCCTAAACTCCTATTTACTACCTCTGTCTGGCCATCCGTCTGTGGGTGGTAGGCAGTCGAGAACTTAAGGGTGGTGCCGGTCTTGAGCCACAGGGTCTTCCAAAAGTAGCTCATAAACCTCACGTCGCGGTCCGATACGATGGACTTGGGAAGGCCGTGTAAGCGGAAAACGTCCCTCATAAAAATGGATGCAACGTGGGTTGCATCCGCCGTCTTGCGGCATGCAATAAAATGAGCCATCTTCGAAAAGCGATCAACCACCACGAAGATGGAATCGTGCTTCCGAAGAGTGCGGGGAAGTCCAAGAACGAAATCCATGCTAAGGTCCTCCCAAGGTCGACGTGGGACCGGTAACGGAGTATATAGGCCTGCATTCTGCTTCGTGCCCTTGGCCGTCTGGCAGATACGGCAGTGGCGGACGACTCTAGTCACATCCTTCCTAAGCGTGGGCCAGTAGAGACGGTCCTCCACAATGGCTATAGACTTGTCGCGCCCAAAATGCCCGGCGGCTCCGCCCACATGCAACTCCCAAATCAGGAAGTCACGATACGATGTCCGGGGAATGCATAGGCGGGGTCCATGGTATAGATATCCCTCGAAGATCTGATATAGCGAAGTATCTAAATTTGCTCAAAGAATAGGCAAACCAATCTCTTTTTTCTTCGACCGGACCACTCGCATATCAAAGGAGTGGAGTACTGTAGCTCGGGCTAGCTTCTTATACAGCGCTTCTTGTCTCGACTTGAACCATAATCGAGTGCCTTCATCAACCCCCACCTCTCCCTATCCTGTCTTTTCCATTTCGGCTTTCTTTTACTTTCAGCATCAGATCGGGGTGCAATCAACTAGGTGCTTGCACATCATCAATACTTCGCTATCGCTCGCCTTTATATACCCTAGGTAGTTGTTTTCGTTCAAGTCCTGGATAGTTTGAACTTGGCAAGCAAGGCTTTCAGGCGATACCGCCAAACTCTATGTTAATCCAAGCCATACAGGCAGCTAGCAACACATGCCTCCCTCAACGGGGTCTGGGGAATCTCGGGATAGGGCGGTGTAAATCTCACCAAAATCAGGGCACGTCGGATACTCTAAGATCACGCGCTCAAGCCCGTCGACACGGGCGGTCATAGTCTGAAGCAAAGAGACACGGCGACTCAGGGCGTCCGCAGGCTTGTTCTCAACACCAGCTCAGTGTTTGAGAACATAGTGGAAGTCCTGCAGATACTCAACCCACTTGGCATGGTGATGCCCCAGCTTGCGCTGAGAATCTAAGTAGCGTAATGCCTGGTGGTCGGAGTAAAGCACGAACTCCCGAGGGAGGAGGTAGTGCCTCCAGTAGTGTAAGGACTGGACAACCGCATAAAACTCTCGATCGTAGTTCGAATACTTCTGTTTCGCCTCGTTTAACTTCTCGCTAAAGTAGGAGACCGGGTGTCCCTCTTGGCTCAATACGCCACCGATACCAACTCCAGATGCGTCGCAAGCGACCTCAAAAGCACGGCTAAAGTCAGGAAGCCTCAGGACTGGGGCCGTCGTCAGCTTCGCTTTAATCTCCTCGAAGGCTCTAGTGGCAGCGGGGGTCCACTAAAACTCTCCCTTCTTGAGACAGCTCGTGAAGGGGGCCATGATCGTGCTGAACCCTGGGACAAACCTCCTGTAGAAGGTGGCAAGCCCGTAAAAGCTGCGAACCTCGTGGATAGTCGTAGGCACAGGCCAGTCTCGAATACATTGGACCTTTTTGGGGTCAACAGATACTCCAGTCGAAGATATAATGAATCCAAGGAAGTGGACGGATTCAGAAAGAAATGCGCACTTCTTCAGGTTCACATACAACTTCTCCCTGCGGAGGGTGCTGAAGTGAAGCCTCAAATGATCGAGGTGGGCGGCCTGTGTCTGGCTGTAGACCAATATGTCATCAAAGTATACAACCAGAAACTTGCCCATGTAGGGCCGCAACACCTGCGTCATAACTCTCATTAAAGTACTAGGGGCGTTCGAAAGCCCTAATGGCATGACTAGCCACTCATAGAGATCATCCTTAGTCTTGAAGGCGGTCTTCCATTCGTCTCCTTCACGCACTCTAATCTGGTGGTACCCACTACGCAGATCGATCTTGGTAAAGATCTGGGCACCGGACATAGTGTCCAATAGATCATCTAATCGAGGAATGGGAAAGCGGTACTTGACCGTGATCTTGTTTATGGCGCGGCTATCGACGCACATACGCCAACTGCCGTCCTTCTTAGGGGTAAGAAGGGCGGGAACAGCACACTGACTCATACTCTCACGAATAAATTGCTTCCGTAGAAGCTCGTCAACTTGCCGTTTGAGCTCGGCGTGCTCATCTGGATGCATACGATAGTGGGGAAGGTTCGGTAGGGAAGCTCCCAGAATCAGATCTATGGCGTGCTGGATATCTCGCTGCGGGGGCAGCTCATCAGGGAGCTCGTCGGGCATAATATCCGCGAACTCATCCAGAAGGGGACGCACCGCTAGTGGGTGGTCAACAGAGGGGGCCTCGGATACCTGAGTGGCGGCGACAACATACATAATATCAGCCTCAATACTATCGCGGAGAAACTCGCCACGTCTCAGGATGTGCAATGGTCTCGAAGCACTCGTGCTCACGGAAGGCTCAACCACACCCTTCGATCTCTCCCTGGGCTGGGTGGGTGTCAAGGTAATCTTCCGCCCCTTGTCATAGAAGACACACGTGTTCGAGCGGCGGCCGAAAACGTGACGTCACGATCAAACAACCAGGGGCGTCCAAGCAGCACATGCGCAACGTCCATGGGAATGACGTCACACCACACCTGGTCCTGGAAGGACGCGATGCTGATCGGTACTAAGCAATGCTGGGTCACCTGAATCACGGTCTTGTCGACCCAGACGACACGATAGGGGTGGGGGTGAGGCTCTGCTTTCACCTGCATACGATCAAGCGCCTTCTGGGCTATGATGTTCACGCAGCTCCCACTGTTGATGGCTAATTTGCAGGGCCCGCCTGCGCTAGGGAAATAGGTGTAGAAGATGGTAGTGCGGCGCCAATCCTCATCTGCACGTGGGGTGTGTAGGAGGCGCCTAATCACTCCCACCTCTAAGGTCCTCTCGGCATCGCTCTCCCAACCTTCTTCGACAGTGGCTCTGATCTCTTCCGTGCCCTCCACATCCTCCTCTAAACCGTGCTTCTCATCCTCAATCAACAGATTCCGCGTAGGGCAGTGGGCCGCTACGTGTCCTCTGCCTGAGCACCTAAAACACTGAATACCCCCAGGCCTCTGGCCCTCAGTAGCAACAGCCTTCCCCTTCATGTCAGGAGTGACTCGAGGGGGTGGGGTGGCTGTAGCAGTCTGGGCCGGAGCGGGCTTCCTAAACGTCGACGAGTCCGTTCGGGAAGGAAACTGTTTCGCACTAGAGGTGCGAAGGTACTGCTCATATTCCAGAGCGAGCTGAAATATCTGGTCTACCGTCTCTAAGCGGTGGGGAATCAGCTCTCTCCGGAGGTCCGAACGGAGGCCTGCCTTGAATCGAGAGGCAGTGGCGATGGGCTCCTCCGAAATATCGCTCCTAACCACTAACTCGTCGAATCGAGCCATATACTCGGTCACCGTGAGTGTTCCCTGACGCAAGTTCTGTAATTGCTCAAATAACTGATCCCGGTAGGACGCAGGGAGGTACTTCTCGCTTAGTCTCTGCTTCATCTCTCCCCATCTGGTGATAGGGTAATAGCCGTCACGCTCTAAGGATCTCTCGACACTAATCCAATATACCTTGGCCTGCCCGGCCAACTTCATCTTGGCAAACCGGACACAACGTTCATCACTCATGTCGTACCAATCAAAATAGTGGTCCATGTCAAGGAGCCAATCACTAAAGGCCTTCGGATCCAAGCGGCCATCGAACGTCGGGGCGTCGAGGCGAATCCGACGGGTGATGTCAAAAGCGCGGCCGCCTCTCCGCGGGTCAGGATAATCATCAGGATCATCGTCATGGTCATAATCGTGTCGAGCGGGCGGGGGCCCGCGCTCATGTCGACCTGGCGGGTAATACTCGTCACGACGCTGGTCATGGCGACCAAGCGGGGGCACGCGGTTCCTAGGGCCAGGCTGTCGCGGCATACGGTAATCCTCCCACGGGGGTGGGGGTCGGCCACGAGGTGGCTCTGGGTTCCGCCATGCTGGCGGGGTGGGGGCTCTCACGGGGACCTCACGGTGGTAGCGGTCTGCCGGTGGCGGATCATCTCTGACCCGCTGCCCGCGACGGGGAGAGTCGCCCGGGTCACCCGCGATCTCATGGTCGTGAAGGGAGGGAGTATCTCTAGCGTGTTCTATCAGATCTAGACGACGAGTTACCGCGGCGATATCGTGACGCACATTCTCGAACTGGGTACCCATTGCGTCAAAACGCTCTAGAATAAGGCGCTGGAAGTCTGTGGGAGCGGTGCTCGAATTCGAGCCCGCTGCCCGGTCATTGGTGGCTGGTGGATCTACCATGCTTCTAAATGTCCTACCACTACGGAGCATGCACAATGGCCCAACCTTGGGCTCTGATACCAACTGATGTAGGGTAGGCCATGGAGTGCACCACCTAGACTCTATATGCAACACAACAATCGGTTCACGCGACAAATTATTAGAGCAATGAAAATTAATAACGCCACAAGCAAACAATTGCAACAAGAAATTTTTTTTTCAATATTGAGCGAATTTCTTTGTTGGCTTTCCTCCGCTCGGAGGGTCAAAAGCGAAGCGCGCGGCGAAGAGATCCACCTGCAGGTTAATAATCAATCGATGCCAAAACACCCCAAACAAGCTCCAAGCAAATATGAGATTAACCAATAATAATACCAAGAAAATAGTACAACCAAATCACAAAATAACTCGAGACTAGGGGCTGATTTTGGGCAATGGAGGTGGAAGGTTCAGGTGGCGTAGATCGGGTGCCGGGTGGGTAGATCCGGAGGTGGAGGTAGCGGTTGGGTCTGTTTTGGTGGTGGATGAAGGGATCAGAAAGGAAACGGGTGGATCCGGATGAATACACGTAGATCCGGGCTCGGGAGGGCGGATCCGGTAATGGAGGGTCGGATCCGGGTTAGGGAGAGTGGATCGGGTGACGGGAGGGTAGATCGGGGCCGCTAGAACCCGGATCGTAGGGAATAGTGGTAAAGGGGATTAAAGGACGGTGGATCCCCGGATTTAGGAAAGGGAAAGGGGGTTTGGCGGGTTGAGGGGAGGCGGAGAAGGGGCTGGTGGCTGGCCGGAGTGAGGCGGAGGCGGGAGGAGTGTCGACCGCCCAGATCTGGGCGGGAATGGGCCGGCGGCTGGCTGGTTTCAGGAGGAGGATAGGTGGGGGGGGGGATGGCGGGTTGGATGGGGCGGAGGAGGAGGGGGTTCGGTCGGCTGAACCTGGGCGGAAAAGGGAGGGGCTGGCGGGTTGTAGTAGGGTGGAGGAAGAGGGGGAGAGGAGGAGGAAAACTTACCCCAAGGCGTCGGCACCAAGGGTCCACGACGTCGGCACCGCGGGAAGACCACCGGAAGTATGGAAGAAGAACTCTCCAACTTCAGCAATGAACCCTAAAATCAGCCTCCTAATCCTATTTATAAGAAACAAGCATTAGGGCATCCCATCGAACGGCTATGATTGGCCGGTGGGTTTGCCCTTAAATAAACCAAACACATGTCCAAAAAAATACATAAATATATGATTTAGATTCGCGGCGACGTGCCGGACGCAATCGCGGGGTCCGATCGGCGATCTGATCACGTCTTCCGGCGGGAATAAATGAACGTGGGTCCCGCTCCATCATGTGCATGATCCGATGGACTCCCATCACTCTCACAACGCCTAACATGTGCCTCTAATGGTCTCCTTTGTACATGTCCAAACCATCTTAGGCTCTGTTTGGCGCGGCTGCCGCAACTGAAGAAGCAGTGGTGAGAAGAAGTGATGAAATAATCAGCTGTTTTGCAGAGTTGTGACAGAATCTGTGAATCTGTTTAGAAAAATAGCTGTTGCAGTGTTGTTTCAAACAGAGAAGCTGAAAAGTTGCTTGGCAAAACAACTGTGCGTTTAGAATATCAATTTTTTTTAAAATTAGAGATAATTAAAATAAATTAACCTACTGTACATATTAAGCACTCTGATATTCTATTATAAAATAAAATACACTAATTAATAGGTTTTTCCCAAACAAAACTCGTAAGTGTGATCCGCCTTGAACATGCACCAACACTTTTGATCATCGAACGTCAACTGCATAGTAAGAGTAGTGTAATTAATCAATTTTATAATTTTATAGTAATATAACTTACAATATTAAACGTCTCAAAGTATTTTACCCGTGATATTCCATCAGCTGATCCACTATAAAGTCTCTGATGTTTGACATTTCAGTAGCTCCAGTTCCTTCAAATGTACTAAGTGCGCTATTCGGATTTGGATTGATTGTTCTTGGACGATTGTTTGGTCGCAGTACGTAGGTCTCTGCATGAACATAGCTTTCGTTTCTATCACATACATCAAACTCGGGGTCTGATCGCGATGAATGTCTTCTAATGAAGTTATGCAACGCCATCATTGCTACTACAATGACACACTGCTTTGAGAAATCAAACAGAGGCATTTTGCTAAGTATGACCCACTTTTTCTTCCATACACTAAAACTCCTTTCGATCACACTACGAAGCGAGGAGTGTTCTTTATTAAATATCTCCCGACATCCTTCTATTGGTTGATTACCCCGAGCAAAGTCCGGCAAGTGATATTTAGTTTTCGAAAATGGTTTCAAAAGGCCATTTTCTAATGGATAACCAACATCGACCAGATAATATTTAACTTCATTATTGAAAAAGATTAGACAATATTCACATATGACAAAACGATAAGCATATTAATAAACATAGAATTTGTACCTTCAGGTGAAATTGGAAATTGACTCGTTGGATCCCTAACTACACGGTGGTATATGCGACTGTCATGTGCAGATCCCTTCCAATCAGACACAACGTAAGTAAAACACATATTAAAGTCGCAAACCGCCATCACATTTTGAATTGTGCTTCCGTGACATCCTATATACGAGACTTAATTTTCAACAGGTATTCATGCATCAACATGTGTACCATCAATTGCTTCGATACAATCTTTAAAAACTGGCATATATCTTTCATCATTTCTTACGCGTGAAGGAATGACACAAAATTGAGCATCAGTATGAGCAACAATGTTCATGGACAGGTTAGCTAGAGCACGAAGTCCTATCATGAATATCCGACTGATAGTCTCTGTAGAATGTTGGAATCGTTCACCTTCTTTCCTGAATGTTTCATTGTGACCCAAAATATAAACTGTGATTGTCAATATATCACTAGCTTGAGTTCTTTGTGTTCCCTGTAATCCATGCGTTTGTTCTAATAGTGCTAACAAATCAAAAAATATGACCTTTATCATTCGAAACATGTTATGAAATCTCCCAGGATGCCCGACAAATAATTCACGTATCCATTTATGTCCAGTCTGAGATGAGGTCATGCAGGGTGTTTTATCACACAACAGAAAGTCATACTCAGTGATCACACACACACACTATATGTCATAAGGTTGAGAAAGTGAGCACATTCCTGCTGACGAGTTGCACAATAATTTAATACGAGTTTATCATCATCACTCATATTTTGATCATCATGATTTTCTATAGCCATTCTAGAATCCTAAAAAATATGAAACAGTAATCATTACCAATACAATTAGCATAAAGGTCTGAAATAGCATAAAAATGCAGAAATAGCATAAAAGTGTAGAAACAACATAAAAGTGCAGAATAACATAAATATCCAAAACATAGAAGTTTCAAAAATATCAAAAACTATCCGTTAAGTGAATTAATGTAGTGGGTCTGCAACCACTCCACCCTCCTATCCTCTGGTATACTCAGGAAGGTCTCTCGATTCACCCGAGTTTGGAAATGGACTGTAGCAAAATGATACAACCGCCTATCCTCAAAAATCTCTGGATATTTCTCAAGTTTCTGAATAGCCTCTCGCATTAGGTATATGCTTGGTGGAACAACATGTGCTGCAACACGTTGCATAAAAACATCAAAAGAGTTGCACAACTTCTCAACATGTGTTAGCATAGCTTGTTTTACCCCCATATCCAACTTCTTTCCCTTGCGTTTTCTTTTTGAAGCATTAGAGGTCATCTACAAAATTACAAAAAGTGTTATGATATAGAAAATAATACTTTCGTAAATTGAACAAAAAAAGTACATAATAACTAACCTGAATTCTTTCCTTCCACCATTCATCGGAAGCATCTATCATCCGTTTAGTGTGATTCCAACCTAGCCCTGTCTCACCTCTTTTTAGTCCGCACCATAATTTCCAATCTCACTTCAATTGATCCCACTTGTTTTTCATTTGCGCACAACTGTACTCTAAATCGGTTCGTTCCTTGAAGCTATTCATCAAATTGGCCCAACCCTCTTTATTGAAATGAGTGGTTGGTCTATTCCCTAAATCAATCTCACGGATACAGAGATCGCAGAATAACAGAACATGGCATGACTCCCAATTGGCTAATATTCCACCATCTTTTGATATGTCCATCTACGGGACCAAAAATACACAACAATCCAAATAAACAAAACATACAACTCCAAAGAACATATTGCTCATACTATCTTGCATAGCCACATAAACACAACAAAAAAACATTAAAAAACTGTATATAGAAACAATGAAACAATAATGTAATGACATTAATCACTCCCTAATCATGCACAAATCAAGTTTTCTATGTTTTTAATGGCACTAATCACTCCCTGCACAAATCATATGAAAACAAACTCAATTCCATTTCCCGTGCCATTGAACAATACAATTCCATTTCCACAATCACGTACAATGAAAGGTCGTCATCTTCAACATGATTTTTTCAAAAAAAAAAGCACTATTATGGCGAAGAATGAAGCATGAACCTACCTACATTTGCACTAATCAAGCACAATGAAACAACAAAAATTATAGGATGAGAGGAACTGTAGTTATAGTACTTACTAATCACGCACTAATCAAGCACAAATCGATGCAGAAATCACGAAAAAACACAGATCTGGGAGTACCTCAAAGATCGAATGCTGAAATCAGGAAGAAATGGGCCCTGCAAAAGCGAAAAAAAAATTAGCAGGGCCTTCGAAAGTGGGAAGAAGAACAACCAAGTTGGAGAGGGAAGAGGAGATCTCGCCTGTAAGAACTTCTTCAGCTTCGTCGCCGGCAATAGAGCCGCCGGAAGACAACTTTTCTCGCCAAAAAATGACGTTGGAAGGAGAAGTATTTTGCGAATGGGGAACGACAGAGAAGTATTCTGCTGCTCGAAGGAGCAGTATTCCGCCGCTGGAAGAGAAGGGCGATCGGGAAAGAACAACGCGAGTTAGGATAGCGGAATCACAGCTTTCCGCGATTTGGAGTTGTGAGAAAAAAATTACGACTCCCGATCGCGGGTTTTGCGCGATTCCAGCGCGGGGGCGACGGGAGAATTCGCTTCAATTTTTTCGTTTGGCGCGGCTTCTCTGAAATCCGCAGCTTGCTGTAGTAAAAATGCGGCGCCAAACAAAGCCTTAGTCGAGCTTCTTGCATCTTCTCTGCAATTGGTGATACTCCTGTCTTATCCCTGATACATTCATTCCTAATTTTATCCAGTATCTCGTGTCCACATATCAACCTAAGCATTCTCATCTCCGGAACTCTCATTTTTTGTTCATGTACACAATTCACTGCCCAACACTCAGAACCATAGAGCATCGCTGGTCTAATTGCAATACGGTAAAACTTGCCCTTAAGTTCTAATGGTACCTTACGATCACATAAGATCCCTGACGCGCCTCTCCACTTCAACCAACCCGCTTGGATTTTATGCGTCACATCTTTATCAATAGCTCCATCTTTTTGAACTATCGATCCAAGATATTTAAAACACTCACTGCGGGAGATATCTTGATCACCCAACTTAATAACGAAGTCATCCGCCTTCTTGCAATGCTAAATTTAAGCTCCATATATTCCATCTTTGCCCTGCTCAACCTAAAACCTTTCTTTTCTAAAGTGTCTCGCCCAGATTCAAGTTTTGCGTTTACACCCTCGCGCGTCTCATCGACCAAAACGATATCATCCACAAACAATAAACACCAAGGTATTGCTTGTTGGATATGTCTGGTGAGCTCATCTAAGATAAGGGTAAAGAAATTCTGGTGAGCAATATATCTATCAATACTTAAAGAAATTCAATGTTAGAGGCAATTAATGAGAGATGCTATTTATCAAGGCTAGGATTTACATACTCTTAAGCAAGAAATGTTGGGAAAGTATTGATTAGTAAAATTACTCGTCAATTCGTACATTTCGATTCTATCTCTTTGCCACTAATACAGGCAAGGAGCAACTCTTGTTCCTGCTTCAACATATCATTGGTGTGAAAAGAATTATCTAATCACGAACTATGGTTATTCTTGATAGTCTAGGCAATGTTATGGCTGCGGTTAAGAGAGGGTGGTGGACTAATTGTGATCTGGTAAGGTCAGTTCCGCCTCCCTTATTGATATTCATAAATGAGCACATAAGGTAATCTAATAATGCCTATACGTATATAATACATCTCTGTTTGAATAAAACAATAAGACTAAATGAGCTCATTTTAATCTATGGTAAAGTGTTTATTGTTGATTAATACTTTGGTCCATTTTTATATTGTTGTTGAAGTTTGAATGCAACGCTCAATGTTTGAGAATGGTGAGGGATGTTATTTACCATTAGAGTTATTAACATATACATCAAGAAACTTCTGGACAGTATTGACTAGAGAGATAACTCACCAAATTGTCTTGTTTTGATCCCGTCTAATGGTAGAGTTTCTCACCATCAAGATGTTACGTGCCTGGATGGCGGGTTGTCAGATGACAGCGGAGATGCAACATGGAGGTGGGGATACAAGGGTGTTAGCCCTAAAAATGGCGGAGGAGGTGAGAGAAGGATGAAACCGTAGAAGGGAGGGGTGAGAAGAGAAAAACTAGAGAGAGAGAAGAAGTTAGAGAGATAAAGGGAGGGCGGTGGCGGCGGTCGCGACGGCAATGACGGCGGTCGCGATGACAATGACGACGGCGGCGACTGCACAAGGCAAGCCAGTGGCGACGACGATGGCAGTGGCGGCGGCGGTGACTGCACAAGGCGAGTCGGTGGCGGGGCAGACGTGGAAGCAGGGTGCTGGAATAGCCGCCCGTGGAAGGTGGCAAGCTGTAGCGCGTAGCTACACGTTCGACTCGCGCTTCCATACTATCAAGGCGGACGAGTATTTGTGTGAAGAGATCGTTGTTGGCGGCAGAGAATGGGGCGGACATGATGAGAATGAGGAATAATTAATTAACTATTTAAATAATTAATCACTTAATTACGTAATTAATTAAGATGGATTAATGAAGGTGGAAAGAAGGGCAACAGTGAGAAGAAAATAAAAATTTAAAATAAGAAGAGGAAGAAAGGTTATGAGAATGCGCAACAAAGGAAAAGAGGGTTGGTGGGCCAGGTAAAATAAAAGGTAAAATCAGAAGGAGAGAGGCTGAATTGGCATGTGCAGGAGGATGTATCAGGATGTGCAGAAGAGGAAGATAAGAAATAAATAAATAAGAAAAAGAGGCGGGATGAGGCAGAGCATATGGAATAGAAAGGATGGGCGGGATTGTCGTGCGCAGGAGGCCCGCGAAATTGATTTGGCAGGCGGCTCGATGGGGCAGGAGCGTATCCGGCCTGCTCTGCGCTGCAGATGAGGCGTCAACACACCGGGGGAGATGGTTGCTTGAGGACGAAGCAGGGGGCTAGGGATCTGCCGCTGGGGAAACAAAGCAGAGGGCGAAGCAGAGGGCTTGAGGATGATGGGGCGGGGCCTCGAGGGGCGTTGAAAACTTGCGGTTGCGGGTTTAGTGGTGCCAGAAATCATGCGAGGTTTACTGAAGGAGACGAGCCCGTTGTCTATTTAGGCGAAAGAACGATGGAGGCAGAGCCGCGCTGGGGTCGGCCCAGACGCATGGCAGTGCACGGGAGGTGCGTTTGCTGGCTGCGGGGCTGTTGGCGTCGCGTGGGGGGAGAAAATTCAGTGACAAGATGGGGCTGTTGGCGAGCCGCTACTTGTACACTGGAAGGAGACGGCAGGATGGGGAGGAAAGACCCTCTGATACCATTATGTTACGTGCCTGGATGGTGGGTTGTCAGATGACAGCGGAGTTGCGGGATGGAGGTGGGGATACAAGGGTGTTAGCCCTAGAAATGACAGAGGAGGTGAGAGGAGGATGAAACTCTAGAAGAGAGGGGGTGAGAAGAGAAGAACCAGAGAGAGAGGAAGTTAGAGAGATAAAACAAACTTGATTAATATTTTTTGCATAATTACAATGAACTTATGAGTTCCCTTAAATAGAACTCATAATGACATAATCGTAAATACAACAATAGAAACGTGAATATAAAAATACTACGACGCTAAGACTAAGACTCGACTCGATAATAATGACTCGTCTCAATACATAAAGACTCGACTAGATAACATAAACAAGCCCATCGATATAACTACTAAATAACTGATTGAGGATCCGTAACACAAGACTAGTTGAATTTCCCATGCACGAACATCATAGATGACTATGAAGCCTTGCTTATCAAATTAGAACTAGCTGCGGCAATGGGCATGCGATCCATCCACATTCAGAAGGGTTCTTCTCGGCTACTAGTGAGACTACTCATCGTAGAGTATCAGATAATAGATGCAAAGCTGCGTCCGTAGAGAAGAGCCATAGAATCGATTCACCGAGTTTGATGAATATCCTTGTCTTTAATAGTCTCGACAATGCACATGATTGTGGCTTGGAGACGTGTGGGGACTGCTAGGGGATGCGCTATGGGGGACCTAATTTGATACAAATAAGAGCAAGAAGCAACAGCAACAAAAAGAAAATTTTGTACCTATTAGAGGCCCTATAGTACCATCAGGACCCTAGTCAATATGTATGAAGAAGCTCAAAAGTTTTTGTATTATATCGGGCCACATATCGAATGCCCCTTATAATACACAAGGCTCACTCATGTCGTTCTGTCGGTATCAGGATTCTGATACAATCAACTGGGGTTTCAATATTACTACACTAATTATTTATAAGTGTTGGATTCTTTAAATTTGAATGATGGATCTTTCATTTTTGATTTTTACTGGATGTATTTAAAGTTCTAAGCTCTTATGAATTGTTATGCTAAGTTGTATGACTTAATCTTTTCTATTCTCCCTTTCCCTCTCTTCTTTCTGTAGGATAGTGGTTTCTCCCGTCTTGTATTTTAGAAATTGGAAACCAGTTCTCTTCTCTCCATAATTCTCTTCTTTGGATACTCTTCTCGGTCACATTTTCATGATAGTAAAAAAAGAAATTGTTAGGGGTCCCACGCCAGCAGTTATCTAGGTAGATAGTATTTATGTATTGAGTCGAGTCTTTATGTATTGAGTCGAGTTTGAGTTGTATCAAATTGAGTAGGTGGTGTTATGGTGCGGTATCGGGTGAGAGGGGGGGGGGGTGCGGTGGAGTTAAGAATGGGAAATAGAGAGGGAGAGATAGAGAGAGAGGAGAGTTAGGGTTGGAGAGAGCAAACAAAAACATCTATCCAAGATGAAAATAATACAGAGCTTACGCGTACTCTTATACCGATGAGGAGCGAATAGAAAAGGAATTAACTCAAATTAGGGAATACAAAAATACTTAAAACGGCTCAAGCAAATAAAACAACAAATAAACGTCTTCAGCAAATAAGACACCCAATAAATTATTAATTATCTTCTGCGGTAATGGTGGGACCATTCGATATATGCGCCCGACGCGTGTAAACTTTCCAAGGAGGCTCGTCGTCGTGTAGCTTCGTAACAATGCCGCCGTATGGAAAATGTGTCTTGTCCTCAAGGCAGTAGTCGGGAAACTAGCGGCGAAAATCATCCCTGGGAAGCCACGTCGCGTCTGAGTCGTGGTGCCCGGTCCAAGCTACAAGAACTTCATCTGTCGTATGGTCCCCCGGGGCGCTGCATCGTCGATTGAGGATCGAGGCGGGGTAGTAAGGTGCCTCTTCGGAAAGGTCGAGGTCGGTCGGAAAGCGATCTGAGGTGGCGTGCTCGCCCACAACGCGCCAAAGATGCAAAACATTGAAGACTGGGTGGATGCAGGTCCTGTATGGAAGGCGAATGCGGTATGCTACCGCCCCGATGCGTGCAAGGACCTCGAATGGCCCGAATAAGTGGGCGGCCAATTTTGGGCATGGTCATCGGGCCACCGAAAGCTGGCGGTACGGGTGGAGTTTGATGAAGACCTTGCCCCTTACTTCAAAAGAGAGATCCCGCCGTTTCCTGTTAGCGAAGGAGACCATCTTCTGCTGTGCCCGTCGGAGGTGGTGCTTTAAGTGATCCAAAATAGTATCCCTGTCGCGAAGAGCTGAAGCCAGGCTCTCCACTTGGCATTCCCTTGGAAGGTGGCGAACGATGGACGGAGGGGGTCGGCCGTAAACTACCTCAAATGGGGTGATGTCGGTCGCCTGGTGGTGGGGGCGGTGTTGTACGAGTACTCGACCCACCCGAGCCACTTGGCCCAGCTACGCGACTGCTCTCCCACGAAGCAGCGGAGATACGTCTCCAAGTACCGGTTGAGCACCTCTAACTGGCCGTCGGTCTGGGGATGGTACGCCGTGCTCATGCGGAGACGGGTGCCCTGCAAGCGCAATAGTGTAGTCCAGAAGGCGCTCAAGAAGAGCGGATCTCGGTCGCTGACGATCGATCAGGGAAACCCATGGAGGCGCACGACCCTCTGAATGAAGCTGTCGACGACTGTGGCTGCAGTGTAAGGATGGCGGAGGAAAATGAAGTGCACATACTTCGATAGCCGGTCAACCAAGACTAAGATGCAGTCAAATCCCTAAGAGCGGGGCAGCCGAGTGATGAAGTCCATGATGACGTCGTCCCAAATGCGGTCGGGAATTGGAAGTGGCTGAAGTAGACCCCCCAGAAAGACAGCTTCGTACTTGGACTTTTGGTAGATGAGGCAGGGTTGGGAGAAATCTGACATAGCTAGTACTGGGGCGCGAACCAAGGCCTGCTGGAGAGCAGTGAAAGTGGCGGAGGCCGCCGCCGACCATTCGAAGGGGCCCTCGGTCGACTTCTTGAGGAGCTAGGTGAGGTGTTGGGCTATCGTGCCTTATCCCTGAATGAACCGCTGGTAGTACCCTGTCAACCCAAGGAATCCACGCACATCGCGGAGAGGCGACGGGGTTGGCTACTGGATGACCGCCTCGATCTTGTCGCTATCCATCGCGACTCCTGCTACGGAGATGGTATGGCCCAAGTAACACACCTCTGAAATCCCAAAAGAGCACTTCGTCGGGTGGAGTTTGAGGTGGTGGTGTCGGAGAGTCGCCAACGTCTGTCGTACGTGCTGTACGTGCTCCTGCCACAAAGAACTGTAGACCAAGATGTCATAAAAAAACAAGTACATGATGACGAAGTATTGGACGAAATATGTCGTTCATCGTGGCCTGGAAGATTGCCGATGCGTTGGTCAGGCCGAAAGGCATAACCAAGAGCTCGTAGTGGCCATCATGGGTTGGGAGGACGTCTTGGCGACGTCGCCGGCCGAACGCGAATCTGGTGGTAGCCGACACGGAGGTCCAACTTGGTGAAAACGGTGGCGCCGTGGAGCTCATCCAGGAGCTCCTAGATTACCGGTATCGGGTATTTGTTTAGAACTATGACTTTGTTAAGCTCCCGATAGTCCACACAGAAGCGCCAGCTGCCGTCCTTCTTTCTGACCAAGAGGACTGGGCTGGAGAAGGGACTCGCACTGGGGCGGATGAAGCCCCCCATCAGCATGTCGTGGACGAGGCTCTCGATCTCGTCCTTCTGCACATGCCCATAGCGATACGGGCGGACCGATACTGCCGACACGCCATGCTGGAGAGAAATGACATGGTCATGTGGCCGGGCTGGCGGCAAGCCTGATGGTGTCGTGAAGAGGTCCGCAAACTCGGACAGGAGGTCCTGCAGATCTGGAGGTGGTGTCGGGGTCGGTGGATCCGCGTCCAAGATGGACCAGAGCCATGCTGAAAAAGCGCGTTCGTCGTCCTCTGAATCGTACGGGAGGAGACGGGAGAACGGAGTAGGGCAGCATCTCCCACCAGGCAGCACTCCTGACCGTCCTGGAGAAACCACATCGTCATAGTTCTCCAGTTGACCCGCACGTCGTCCAATGTGCAGAGCCAAGCCACGCCCAAGATGACGTCGATTCCGCCAAGGCTGAAGATGTAAAAATCTGCCGTCACCGAGTAAGGGCCTATCGAAAGGGGAACGGATGGGCAGCAGACCTGGACCGCGCGCCGGCGGACATCGCCCAAGCTGACCTTGAAGTCTGGCGCGGGTTCCATCGGAAGGCAGAGCTGGTCCGCTAGATGAGCGGAGAGGAAATTATGGCTCGCCCCGCTATCCACCATGACAACAATGTGGCGGTCGCCCAGTTTGCCGACCAATTTCTTGGTTTGCGGCCTGGAAATGCCGCCCACGGAAAAACAAGAAAGCTCCAACTGGTGAAAGGCCGTGTCAGCCGCGCCTTCGGTGGCGTCCTCCTCTGGGATTTCTAGGTCCTCGAAATCGGCCAAGGTTATATCTGGTTTGACATCGCCGATGATGACACGGAACTCCTTGACCGTGTAGATGTGGGTCAGGGAGTAGGGATGCCGGCAGCGGAAACACAACCCTCTACGACGAAGCTCATCAAACTCACGGTTGGAGAACCGCTAAGTGGCGGCCGGTCGAGCTTGCCGAGCGGCTGGGGGGACCCGAGGGGCTTGTGGCTCTGGGGTGACGATCTGCCATGGTCGCCCCCCCGGCGGTGGTCTGCCCGAAGGTGGCGTGTGTCGAGGAGCCAAATCCGCCTCCACGAGGCGGGCCATGTCTAGGACCTCGGACACCGTCCGAGGGTAATGCGTGCGAAGTCGGGAGCGGATGTGGGGCTTGAGGCCCTGCATGAAGAAGCCGAGGTAGTGATCCGGTGGTAAGCCTGGAATATGGGTGACGAGGGCCACGAACTCATCGATGTAATCATCCAGTGCACCGAGTTGGCGTACCCCACACAACCGTTCTATAGCGGAGCCCGAGTAGCGTGTGTCGTAGCGCCCTATCATCTCCTGCTTGAGTTCCGACCATGAGATGACCGGGTTGGTCTGGCGGAGCCATCGGGCCCAATGGAGGGCGGTGGCGGCAGAGACCTTCTTCTCCTTGTCGGGCAGGGATTGGAACAATACTACCTACTATCTGATATTGTATTGTAATTTTGAGAATAAACAATATAATATATTGATATTGTAATGCTAACAATACAATATATTGGTATTACAATGCTAGCAATACAATATATTGTATTGTTAGTGCTAGAAATGCAAAAACAATATATTGTATTTTTTTCAAAAGTTTCAAGTTCATCCGTGATAACCCAATCAAACCATTTGTAGATGTTGGTTGATTTGCTATCAATAATGTATTCAAGAGTCATTTGACCGGCCACTGGGGTTTCAATGGAATGCGCCTCGAATATATCCAAGAAGTTTGGATGTTTTGTCTTGATTTGTGTCATCAAATTGTTGTAGCTATTTTTGACGACATCACATTTGCGCTCCAAACCACAAGTGCATTTCCACATTTTTGATTATGGACAAATGGGAGCATTGCCAAAGAACATGCGACATATGACCTTCGATGAAGGTGGAACCCTTGGTCGCCCATGCAAACTCATTTTTAATCGTGTCACCTACGCAGAAGAGTTGATTTCGTTGCTAGGCCAGAATCGCAGAAGAGGCTCCTTCGATGCGAAGTGATGCGAGCGAAGAAGAGGGAGAATAAGGGCTTACAGATCAAAAATATCGAGCTCCGTCCGATCTCCCATGATCATGTGGTTGAGATTCATCTAATGATTCTAATACAAAAGATTGAGAGGTGCGACTATAATCAAATCAAGCCGTTGTAAATGAATTGAAAAAAAGATTGAGAGGTGCGGCTGGACGTCTAGGCTCTAGCTCCTAAATCTTTTTTTATAGTTTTGTTATATATATATTATAATTTTTAATTTAAATTTACAATATTATTGTCAATATATTGTTATTGTCAATATAATAATACAATATATTGTTATTATCAATTAGACAATGCAATATATTGCTTACAATATATTATAATATATTGTCCCATAAATATATTATTTCCAATCCTTGTTGTCGGGTGTGTGGTGGAGGTCGAAATACTGTTCCGCTTTGGCGATCCACCCCATCGGATCAACGTCGGCGAAGGTGGGGAGGTCTAAGGCAAGGGTCGGACGGTCTGGGGGCAGCGGGGTTGCGGTGTCCCCGTTGAGCCGAAATGGTGGCGCCCCGAGGATGGACGCGCCGGGGCCCGAGCCCGCGGATCCGCTGGTGGATTAGGCGGCGGGAGGTTGGAGCGCATCAAACTTGGCGTGAAAGGCGAGGATGGAGGCGTGCATGGAGGCGACAAGGGCTTCCTGGGCTTCAACGCGGCGGAGGGTTTCAACGACAGTGTCTTCCTGCTGAAGATCCACGGTTGAACAGGTGTTGGGGGCCATTACTTCGAGCGGTTAGCAGCGACACCACGGGGAAGTCTTCAACGAAAGGCGGCCGGATGGAGCGTTCGGCCTTGGGCATGCAGATCCGTGGGGAAGGCGTCTGCGGAAAGCGGCGTCGGACGAGCTGCTTGTGGCCTGCGGCGTGCAGGCAAACGGATGGAGCGGCTGGGGAGGGGGCTGGTTCTCCGGCGGCTGGAGCCGGGCGGATTCGACAGGTCGGACCACTTGGTGCGGTACCGGGTGAGAGGGTGGGGGGGGGGGAGGTGCGGCGGAGTTATGAACTAGAAATAGAGAGGGAGGCTCGTCCGATATACGCGCCCGACGCATGTAAACTTTCCAAGGAGGCTCGTCGTCGTGTAGCTCCGTAACATGCTATATTTATTATTATTATCTTTATTTGTTAGGATTAGTATCACGGGTCTATAAATAAACCGGTTATTGTATGAGTAAGGTTATCAAAGAAGTAAATCATTTTCTTGTCTCTCTCTCTAAGCTTCCCTCTTCTCAACTCCTTCCTCATTATAAGGTTTTCCCTTTGTATCCCCGCTCCCTCTCCGCTGCAAACTCCTCCCACGAAGCCTTGTAAAATAGACCCGTAACATATTTGGTATCAAAGGTTTCCTTGCTCCCCTTCCGGCCCCACATTTCCTTCACGAATACAAATAGTAGCTATTTATGCTTCTCCAAGGCTCTATCCTCGGATCGACACTTCCGCACCTTCGTCCTCGTCCGCCGAAGGCTCCCAACAACGCTCTCAATATGCTTTCAGCAAGGCTGTGAAGCCCCTACGGGAGCAACTGCTCACCCACCCTTGATCTTCAGCTTCCCCGATTGGTTCACTTCGCTTCGACGACGTTCTGCACGTCCACTTGCAGTACTGCCGTTTCCTCTTCTACCAATCCACACTCCAGTAGACACACTTCGACGCTCCAACCTCCGGTGCTCACGAAATCCCTCCATCTCCCACGAAATACCCCCGCAAGGCCCTCCTCTGTCGACGTATCCTGCAGGCACGCCCATCATCTCCAGCGATCGTCTTCCCCGCACAACTGCTGTTGCTCTCCAAGCTTCCTATGGCCCTACGACCTAAGCGCACCCTTCCTCTGCATCCCATCCCCCTTGAGCCCCGGGCTGCACACGCTTCTACTCCTATTGCGGCGCCTACATTCTCTTTTCGTCGAGCCCAACAAGGCTCCTTGATCCAACCGCCTTTTCTTCGAGCCTGAAACGCAGACTCTTGTTTTCCTGAAACCAGTCAATAATTAATTGAATTGGTTAATTAATTCTTAATCGAATTAATTAATTAATCAAGTAATTATGATGGACATGAAGCTCAGCACCACCGATTCGGGTATTCATCGTTTGCTGATGGCTTTATATCATGCCTCCATGTCGCAACTCCTCGCCGACATCCGCATTGGGTCAAGCACGACGATTACTCCGTCGTGATCAACGATTCAGCTGCTACTACCCATGCCCTTGTCGGACTTTGCGGGCGCCATCTTGCAGCCTTTGCCTCCGCCCGCCTATTTGTCTCTTCTACCAGTCCTTCCTCTGCCGGCCCTTGCTATGCCGACCACTGCTCTGCTGGCCCCTGTTATGCATGTCACCGCTCTGCCAGCCTCGCCAACCACCTCGCCGCCTCTTCTCCGGCCACCTACTCTGTCGGCCCCGTTGGATCCGTTCTTCTCGCCGACCATGATTTCCTCAGCACACTCTCCTTCACTCCAACTCTTCTTGGCAGTATCCCCTCTAAACGCGCCTCTACCCCGCTAGCTCCTTGCAGTTTTTTATGACCCTTGAGAGTATGCTGACGCCTTGCCTCTTGACGCCACCCCAGCTTCCGCGACGTGCTATCATGAGCTGTTCTGGAGAGAAATCATAGAGCCAGATGATTAGTCGTGCAAGCTTCACACAAGATTCAAGAATGGGTGGAATATTAGGGGTCCCACGCCGACAGTTATCTTATTAGATAATATTTATGTATGGAGTCGAGTCCTTATATATTGAGTCGAGTCTGAGTTGTATCGAATTGAGTCGAGTTGAGTCAAGTTGAGTTGGTTGTATTGTCTTTATTTGTTTGTGTTGAGGAAAATAGAATTGTATTCCAATTAACACTAGGCTCCCATATATATATATATATGTATGGGTATACATGATGATACACACACTACCACATGCTAACACCGTAACAACATAAAATTCAATATTCAAGCATATTCCAACACTCCCCCTCAAGTTGGGCGTGTGATGTCTGTTGTGCCCAACTTGCCCATTATTCTGTCAAACGTGCAAACTGCTGGTTTGATGGAACTAACAAAGTACTCACAATCCCCCTAAGAATATTTTCCTTGATGAAGTGTCTGTCGATCACCACTTGTTTGGTGCGATCGTGTTGCACTGGATTGTGGGCAATGCTGATTGTAGCTTTATTATCACAATAGATCCTGATTGGACCGTCACACTCCACGCCAATGTCCTTCATGATCGACTGGATCCACAACCCTTCATATAACCCTTGTGCCATAGCACGGAATTCCGCCTCTGTGCTGAATCTGGTTACAACATGTTTCTTGCTTCTCCAAGTTGCCAAGTTTCCCCCAACAAGAGAACAGTACCCGGATGTTGTCCTCTGGTCATCAACTGATCCTGCCCAATCCGCATCCGTATAGACCTCCACGGTCAATGCCTCATTGGGTGAGAACAAAATTCCCATGCCAGGAGTGGATTTGAGATACCTCAGAACTCTGTATGCGGCATCCAGGTGATGTGATCTAGGTGAATGCATGTACTGACTAAGGACCCCCACAACATATGATATGTACGGTCGATTGTGAGATAGATAGATAAGCTTTCCCACCAGTCGTTGGAAGCCAGATACGTCATCAACAACTTCTCCATCTCTTCCAAGATTGTGATTGACCTCAATTGGGGTATCTTCCGGCCTGCACCCGAGCATTCCTGTTGTCTCAAGTAAGTCCAGAACATACTTCCTTTGAGATATAATGATCCCATGCTTGGATCTGGACACCTAGATGTCCAAAAAATACTTGAGGGGACCAAAATCCTTCACTTCAAATTCCTTAGACAATCTGGATTTTAGAAGTTCAACCTCTTCGATATCATCGCCAGTTATTACTATATCATCCTCATAGACAATGACAGCAGCCACCTTTCCATCGCTATGTTTCACAAACAAGGTGTGATCAGGATTGCTCTGTTTGTACCTGAAAGAGATCATAGCCCGGTGAAATCTGTCGAACCACGCCCATGGAGATTGCTTCAAGCCATACAAAGCTTTCTTCAATCTACACACTTTCCCTGCCGATCCTTCTTGACTAACACCAGGAGGTAAGGACATGTAGGCTTCCTCCTCAAGATCACCGTGGAGAAAAACGTTCTTCACATCCAACTGAAGGAGATTTCACCCTTTACACAACAATTAAAAACAAGATCTAGATGGAGTTCATTTTTGCAACTTGAGCAAATGTCTCCTGATAGTCGATGCCTGCTGTCTGCGTATATCCTCTCGCCACCAGCCTGGCTTTGTATCGTTCCACAAGGCCTTGGGAGTTTTGCTTCACAAAGAAAACCCACTTGCATCCCACCACAGTTTTCCCTTTAGGGAGTTGGACCAACTCCCAAAATTCTTGTCAAGAGCGCCCTTTTCTTCCAACATGGCTGCCTTCCAGTCACTATGCTCAAGAGCTTCCTGCTGGCTGCTAATACTAGGGAATAGAAATGGAGGCCAAGGAGGTGACAAATGCTCTATGTGTAGGAGACAGGGAGTCATAAGTCACAAAGTGGAAAAGAGGATGCATGGTAGAAGTAGAACTACCTTTGTTAGTACCCGACGATGGGTCGGATGACGACACCGGTTGAATAGCAAGAATTTGAGTGTTTGTGCCCCTTCTACGTCACGTATAGACCTGCAAAAGAGGAGGAGGAGGAATCACCGGGTTCCCAGAAGTAGGTGGGGGCACCGAAGGAACATGAGTAGTAGGAACGAGAGGTGGCACCATAAACGGAGGTATATGCAGAGGAACAGAAGGAGGGGAACTCACTTCCGTAGCTGTAGTCTCCCCCTGAAGAGAGTTTCCATAATAAGATTCAGATTCCCGGAAGGTGACATCCATGGTAACAAATACCCGCTTGGTAACAGGATGGAAGCACCTATAGCCCTTCTGAGTTAGTGAGTAGCCGATAAACACACCCTTCAGGGCGCGGAGATCAAGTTTGGTTTTAGACTGGTCATTGTATGAGCGAGGTTATCAAAGAAGTAAATTAACATCTCTTTTCTCTCTCAAAAGTTCTCCCTCTCTCTCTAAGCACCTATAGCCCTTCTGAGTTGTTTGACCCTTGTATACTTGTTCCCTCTCCACTGCAAACACCACCGACAAAGCCACGCAAAATAGGCCTGTAATAGAAATCTAAAGAAATGAAGTAGAAACTACGAGTTGTTTCCTTCACCCCTGTGCTCCATCGACTAATGATGCGATCCTTCACATGAGCCCATAACTTGGTATCATTGTTAAACTTCATGGGAGATTCGGCTGATCATATGAATTCTGGGAGCTCATACAAAAGATGAACGCCAACCTAATGGTAATCTCACAATAACCCTAGCAACAAGTGAAGTTATGACACAATCAATAATCAATATGGTACACATGAGACTAGATAGCCCCACCGTGACACCCACTGAAGTTATCGTGTAACTAACTGCTGAGTAACTAGGCTCCATACGGCCACAAAGAGGGCCCTCGGGTTCCCTGGGAGAATCTAGCATGAAAACATGAGTTTCTATGGACCTAGCAATGTTTGCGGGTGGGAACATGGGCGCCACTCTTCCATTCAGAAAATAATGGAGAACTCATTCAAAACTTATGAGACCTACACCATTGTAACATGGATACCGAAGGGGAACAAGCGGTAGGTTAAGATAGATAAAATCTAAATATACGAATAGAACAAGTGAGCACTTGTTATGGGAGTGCAATGGTTCCTCGCCATTCTAAGCTGGATTTCCCATCCTTTAATTCGACAATTGATTCATGGGGATAGTTAACACGATGTGAACAAATTTTCATCAATCAATGACTTACGTTGCAACAATGGATCAAACTTGTGTTCTTTCACTTTTTGAGCAATGCCTAATTTTGGTTTGTCCAACTCATGGAGATCATCTGAAGCATAATATGGGAATATTTCAAGACCTTATTTAAGCTTATCGCTCTACACGAAACTAAAATGATTGGGAATTACTTGCGCAAATTTAAGAATCTCCTGGCTCGTGTCACAACCATTTGACTAGATCCACAAGTGTGGTGTTTATGGCAGGTTTGCGTGATCGCACGTGTCGACATGGAATTCTAAAGTCCAATTGATCTGATTACAACTATGATCCTTGCTCAGATTTGTGGTTGTCGATTGTAGATGGACATGATGATCGAAGGGCAGACACCGTAGGAAGGGTGCACAAAATTTTTTACTGAACGAAGATCAATGCCATTTTCCGATTGATCTTGAATTGCGGAGCCATTAAAACCTGCAGTTTTCAAGAGACTCTCCTACGAGGAGATAACATACTTCATGTACGCAAATTGTGCTTCAATTTCGACGAACCATACACCTCTAAAAACTTTTTTGATTGCATGGGAATGAATAAAAAAGGTTATGTGATACCACATCAAATAATGCCAATCTAGAACCTTGGTTCTTTCAAGAACTCGGGCTACTTTTTGATGTATATAAGATTCAACCTTGGAAAAAGTAAAAACATCAAGGGCCCGTTCGGTTGGACGGAATTGGAATTGAGGAATTGAAATTCAGCAATTCCAAAACCCGAAGGAATTCCGGTTTTGCTGAATTCTAATTATGATGTTCGACTGCAAGATGGAATTGGCCAAAACCTATAGGAATTGGAAATGAAATGCATATGATTGACATCAACTAAACTTAGCTCGTCTCTTTGCTAAACTGCAACAGGTTCATACAGGAGGATAAAGGGCCATCTACATTACAGCTATGCTTTGCTATGAGCAACAAAAAAACGAAATAGAAGAAATTAAGTGGGAGGGGAGATTGAAGATTGACGAAACCCTAGGCACTTAGATAAAAAAGATTGTAGATTAACAACAGGTTTTTCCACGATGGGTTTCGTATTATGTGGAAATGGATCGTAATTTCTTCTATTTCTCTACAATACATTCCTTTTTTATGGGAGACTGAAAAAATTTCTAGGGAAACGAAGCTTTGAAGCTTTGCAAAAAAAGAGGAATCTCGGGAAAAAAGAGGAATATGAAGAAAAGAGAGATGAATAGGAAGATGAAGAGGATTATGAAGCCAAATTTCTCACCATCGGCAAAATCGCTTGAGAGATATGCGTGGCGAGAAGAGGAAGAAGGTCGGGAGGAGAGGTTGGCTCACTTCTTCCGTCAAAACCTAGCACGGGGGTCAAGGAATGGGTGTAGGATAAAGTTAAAAACCATGGTTTTACTCATTTCCATTTCCATCGGCAATTCTTACCAACCGAACAGGTGGAGATTTATTAATGGCGAAAACCATTTCCACCTAACCAAAACCAGGGAAACGAACGGGCCCCGATAGAAATCCTAGCTATCAGTGTAAGAAACTACTTTGGTTGGGGTTGGGTGACTTTATAGAGAAAAATGAGGCCAAAGACGTTGATCTGTATATCTCCCAACATGCAATAACATGAGTTTGCAATTCACAGACCATGCAAATTCAAGTCGTAATTTGCGACTGTGCATTCCGGGTCTTGATTGGCTTAGGTATCACACACAATTTCATCAGAGGACTAGTGGAAAAGAAGTCTGAATAACCCTCTGCCAACATTTGAGAATGCAGGTAGCCACGAGGCCCACGATGAATAAGGAGAAGGCTTAGAGTCGAGATTTGTAATGGTGCACAATTGCAAGTACAACATGATTTCTTCCCAACGAATTGCATGTCATGGGATTCTATTAATGATGCGGTGCACACACAAATATGTCCGGTGATTTGTTGTAACAAGTGTTGAAATTAACAAAGATATCTACAAGTAATCACACTTGAGATTAGAACGATAAATAAACAGACAAATTTCAGATTATGCCAGAGAAATTGTGCTTCAACCAATTCTTAAGTGAACAGATCCAGCAAATATAACGATTCCTGGGCTAACACATACAAAAAATATCCATAATCATATGTCCTTCACCAAATAAGCAACTATGAACTTGAACAAGAGATAGAAACCCGAGCAGGCGTTAGGTTGCTGATTTCTGGGACTAGAAAACACCTTATGCAGTGGTTCACTTCAATTTTAGGGACTAATGCCTGGATGAAGCTTTGGGAGGAAGGGGGAGGCCGCAGAGAGGAGTTTGGAGGGGCACCGTCACCGATTGGGAGTGAATTTCAGAAGTTAGAATGGAGGTCTAGATATGATACAAAAAAGAGATTCGTGATTTAAAAAAAAGGATACTAGATACTTGTTCGAATTTAACTTTTTAAATAAAAATACAAATTAATTTGAAGGTATGTATGGTTTTCACATTATCTTTATTTTTTCAATAATTGTATCTAAGGGCGGACTCACCTTGGGGCGTACCCACCTTGGGGAGAGTGTGGGCGCCCACCCACACTCGATTTTTTTTTAATCGAATGGGCCGTTTTCTCTCAGACTAGGGTTTGTTGGGCCTTCTCCTCTTAGACCACGGAAGCATCGACGCCTGGCTATTCCCCTTCTCCTCTCATCTTGCACGACCCTCGCTCTTGTCATATTGAAAACGATATATTTTCTATCATCAACAATGAGGTTATAATGAAATGCTTTCAAAACATTAAAGCTCGAAGATGATTCTTGTAAGCAGGTTATTTAATTCTTTCTAAACACAACTTTTGTAGAAATTTTGCGATATTTATATACTATTGTCATGTTTCTTGAGCAAAAAAAATTTTCTACAAGTTTTTAGGTCCACCCACACAGTAAAAATTCTTGCATCTGCCACTTGTATCTTACTATCTTATATTAAATGCTTGCAAAGTTTAGCTGTATCATGAAATTTTATCATATTTTAGATATGAGTCATGAATGCAGGGTAAGATTTACCTACATTTCACCCTTGTGGTGGGTCCCTTCCTCGGACCCTCGCTATGTGGGGAATCGGGGATGCTTTGTGCACCGAGCTTCCCCCTAGATGTGAGTCATGAATGAAACTATGTAATCACTTAACTCCCACCACTTATCATCAAAACACATACCTTTCTCCGTATCATCATCACAACTTACAAAAAATTTGAGCATTTTCGAGCATACTCAAACGTATTCAAGAGTATCTGCGACTATCCATTTTTTATTTTAATTTAAATGATAGTTTTCCAAGAGTTTCATGGGCGGGTTAACTAGTTTTTGAGAGTTTCTCGACTCCGAAACGTTTTTGATACGATACGTAAGGGCGTTGCATGTATCCGCACTTCCTAGGAAGAAAGGGTTGCTGTATATGATTTTGGTGGGCCGAAAGCTAAAACAAAAAATTCCAATAGCCAGGGAGTTGAACCTTCTTGTTTTGCTGCCATTGGAATTGGAGGCGAGCAATTTATATGCTTTAAGCAGGTGTCGATTCAGGTGTTGATGAAGGAATGAGTAGAGGGGAGTATGGTGTGTATATGTGTGTGTGTGTGGGGGGGGGGGGGGTTGTTATGGTGGTTTTAAGGGGGGGTTGGTATTTAAAGAGTAATGAGAGTAGTTAGTGGGTGGGTAGTTAAGTGTTTTTAATTGGTAGTGGGGGGGTTATGGGTAATTATGAGTGTTGGAAGAGTAGTTAATGTGGTGTTTAGGAGTGGTGTGGGTTATTATGAGGTAGTTATGGAAGTGGCGATAGTTACCTTGACTTCGGCACCCATGATCCACGTAATCGACACTTTTGGACGACCGCATGAGCTTGAAATTTCTGCCCAAGATCCACGATAATCAAATTAGCATTTGGGCTCCTATTCATTGGCAAATAGGCCATTATGGACGGTTTAGATCGTCTAGACCATAAAATCACTAATTTTGCATAAAATAATAATACACAAAATGATTAAAATACATAAGAATATATTGTCATTGCTCTGAACGCGACTACTGACTAAAATCGTCTATACGATGATCCTATCTCCGCCTCCTATGTATTTAAACTTGGGATCCGATAAATGTCGGACCCATCCCTTGATTTGTACCTGAAATATTAAAGGCGCGTTTTCGCAGTAAGTAATGGAGTTGTGATAGGAACTTCATAGTTAAGATTGCTTTAGCGGGAGTAATCTTGGGATTAGTGACTCTCTTGGAAGTACTCTTAGGTAACCTATGAAAAAGGATAAAATTACTCATTATGGGTTGGGATGAACAAAGCATACAATACTTCAGGTATTGTGAGTTGCGTTGTTACAAATGGTATCAGAGCTAGACCTCCTACAACATGATTTGTGATATGGGCACGAGTCAAGCTAAAGTTGGTGGAATTGTTATCTTCCGAATCTGATGGAGGTAGTCTGATGTGGGGGTGTCTTTTGGGTGGTGAATCCCAGAGAAAGACAATTCCTGACACGCTTCTTGGATGAAAGTTTCTACATGAAAGGAAGTGCAAAAATGAACTAAATCTCATATCAGAATTGGAGGAAAAATTACTGACATTAAGTAATATAATTTGAACGCTCAAATATTAGAGATGCCTTTTCTGAGCAAGTAGTGAAGTTGTGTTAGGGACTCCATAGTTAAGCATGTTCTGATGTGAGTAATCTTGGGATGAGTGATGTCATGAGAAGTACTTGTGGGCCACCAATGGAAAAAGGTAATAGTGCAGTTCAGCTTATTATGAGCTGGGATGTACCAAAACGGATAGATATTACGGGTTGAGTCATTACACTAATAAGGTAGAAATTTTGCTTGAATATTCAATCGTCTCTTAAGAACCCAACAAACTTTCTCCTTAATGCCAACGAGATTAACAGAATAGCCTCTTTCTGGACACACCTATAAGGGTAGCCCCACCGTACCGCAGTCCATTGCCGAAGGACGAAATAAATCGTAAAACCAAAGCTCACGACACCATCACAAAAGAGCAACTCAAATTCATGACGATCCTAGTGTTGATAAGAAAAGTTTATTGGAGCAAGTTGATTATTCGTTTGATTCAGCACAAGCTATTTCTTCCAACAATTCATTATGGCAGGGTTCTGACTATCATTCTGTATTATTCAATATTGTGTCTTTGAAGATGATCATGAACATGTCCAAATAAGGCTCCAACACTCAGTTCATGAGACTCATGAACGATGACGACGCATTTGTGAGTGAGAAGGGCATCATGACAAACTCGTAGTGGTCGTATCTTGAATTGAAGGCCTGGTGCAACCAGAACAGGGAGAGAGGGTATATAAACCGATATTCTGTGATTGCCTATTATTGATTTGGCAGACCATACATATCTATACTACATGGTTCACATCACATGTGAGAGATCGCTGCGCTTTTGCGTAGACTATGGGTAGTTGAACTCTAAGTTGGTCAATGACAAATTTTCTATTATATCGGTTGATAATTTTTTGATTTTAGTGGTTGACAAATTGTTGAATGTGCTGCATTGGATCGCAATTTCCATTAACTTGAATCTCCAGTCCGGTTACCACGAGGTTCTGATGTCACCCCAAGGTGTGGAGAAACCTTGAGTTGTTTCCTCGATCCTATAGTCCATCGACCAAGGGCGCTATCGTTCACACAAGTCCTTAACAGGGACAATGTTGCCTCATTTGATATTTACATATGTGCTCATCTAGCACAATCTATCACAATCTAGCACAATCTATCACAATCTAGCACAATCTATCACAATCTATCACAATCTAGCACAGTCTATCACAGTCTATCACAGTCTAGCGCAGTTTAGCACAGTCTAGCACATGTAAGATTGCACATAGACTCTTCTCCACTTAGCTAAATAATGTAGAATCACCAAAGTATTTTGATCCATCCTAAATTATTTCTGCAATTTCTAGTCTGAAGCATTCTTTCATAGTAGTTAATGTTTGAAGCAAAGTTCTTTTCTTCTGTTTAAAGCGAGCCCTCTTCATTCTATTTTTAAGATGTCAAAAGCCTAGCTTTCTCATCTTTTAAAAGAATGGCTTGAAGCGTTGTCTATTTTCTAAGAAGTAGATCAAAGGCCGATGTTTTTTGCTTATGGTTATGTCAGGACATATTGTAAAGAAAATGACTGAAATTGGATTTTCTTCATTATCTTTTTTTTCCTAGTGTACCAACTACCAAGTCTAAATGCTGATTAAGGACTAGCACCATCAAATTTCGACAATTCAGGAGCTAGGTTGCATCCGTTTGCATGATGTGGCCATTATCCCATCGATCCTTATGAAATAAGGAATATAATCTTCCAAACCTTTGGAAGGAACAAAGCTCTGATTTGTATATTATAGTGAGACACCATTCCCCAAAAAACTCGGTGTAAAGAGGACAAAGGAATGGATGGTCTTTTCTCAATCAGTAGACCCTAAAGATATTCAATGCTTTCTTTTGGAAAAAACTTTTGATGACGATTACTATACCAGGATTTGAGAAGTCTAATCTTGTTGAGGTAATCTTAAAGTTTGATTGTTTCTAGTTTATGTATTTATAGATCTCAGCTCTTGGCTTTTATCATTCTATGTTCATTATTCTGATTGATTGTGTACTAAATGATTTATCAATGCCACACTTTTCATTGTTGACAATTGTACAGGCAATTTTTCATAGATACCCTCGACCTGAGAAGGAGTGCCAATCATTTTCTCTTATCTATAATGACAGGTCACTGGATCTTGTAAGCATTACTTATTTTGTCATTTCTTGTATAATTCTTTTGAATTTAAGTTGTTCACTTAACTGATCCCTATACCTGACACTGAGCTTTGCTTTGCTTGTATATACCAGATATGCAAAGATAAAGATGAAGCTGAAGTCTGGTTTGCTGGTCTGAAAACATTAATTTCACGCAGCCATCAGCGGAGGTGGAGAACAGAGTCAAGAAGTGATGGATTATCATCTGGAACACATAGTCCACGGGCATATACCAGAAGAAGTTCACCTTTAAGCTCTCCTTTTGGTAGCAGTGATAGCATGCAAAAGGTACAGGATGTTATTATGTTCAATTGTTTTCTTTTCAAGCACCTTGTTATTTTCAGCATGCTTAGTCTTTAATTCAACTCAGGATGGAAGTGATCCATTACGGCTACGGAGCCCATACGACAGTCCACCAAAAACTGGTTCGGAGAAGTCATTCTCTGGTGCAGTATATGCTGTTCCTCCAAAGAGTTTTTTTCCATTAGATTCTGCTTCTGCTTCAGTTCATTCTTTGTCATCTGGATGCTTAGATAGTGTAAATGGGAACACAAGAGGACTGACTATGGATGCATTTAGAGTTAGTCTCTCAAGTGCTGTTAGTTCATCAAGTCAAGGATCTGGCCATGATGATGGTGATGCTTTGGGTGATGTTTTCTTATGGGGAGAAGGAACAGGGGATGGACTTTTAGGTGGATGCAACAACAGATTAGGAAACAGTTCCGGAATTAAGATGGACTCTCTCGTGCCAAAAGCTTTAGAATCTGCTGTGATACTTGATGTTCAGAACATTTCGTGTGGTGGGCATCATGCTGCTCTTGTTACTAAACAAGGAGAGATTTATTCTTGGGGCGAGGAATCTGGAGGAAGGCTTGGACATGGAGTGGACTCTGATGTATCACAACCTAAGCTCATTGATGCTCTAGTCAACATGAATATTGAACTTGTTGCATGTGGAGAGTATCACACTTGTGCGGTTACATTATCTGGCGACCTCTACACATGGGGTGATAGTAATTTCAATTACGGACTTGGTCATGGAAATAAAGTTAGCCATTGGGTACCAAAAAGAGTTAATGGCCCTCTTGAGGGGATTCATGTTTCTTATATTTCATGCGGACCCTGGCATACGGCTGTTGTAACTTCTTCGGGTCAGTTATATACTTTCGGTGATGGAACTTTTGGTGTTCTTGGTCATGGAGATCGTAAGAGCATTTCAATACCAAGGGAAGTAGAATCTCTGAAGGGGCTTCGCACAGTACGGGCATCCTGTGGTGTCTGGCACACTGCTGCAGTTGTCGAAGTTATGGTTGGAAATTCTAGTTCTAGCAATTGTTCTTTTGGAAAATTATTTTCTTGGGGGGATGGAGATAAAAATCGCCTTGGGCATGGAGACAAGGAACCCAGACTTGTACCTACTTGTGTCGCTGCTGTTGTTGATCCAAACTTTTGCCAAGTTGCTTGTGGACATAGCTTGACTGTTGCACTTACCACTTCAGGGCATGTGTATACGATGGGAAGTACTGTCTATGGTCAACTTGGAAGCACCCAGGCTGATGGAAAGGTCCCTGGTCGTGTTGAGGGGAAGCTCTTGAAAAACTTTGTCGAGGAGATATCTTGTGGTGGTTATCATGTTGCAGTACTGACTTCAAGAACTGAAGTTTATACCTGGGGTAAAGGAGCAAATGGCCGTTTAGGTCACGGGGATAGTGATGATAGAAGCACCCCAACATTGGTTGAAGCTTTGAAAGACAAACAAGTTAGAAGTGTTGTTTGTGGGACTAATTTTACAGCAGCCATTTGTATTCACAAGTGGATATCCGGGGTGGATCAGTCCATGTGCTCAGGCTGTCGACTTCAATTTAATTTTAAACGAAAACGTCACAATTGTTATAACTGTGCCCTTGTCTTTTGTCATTCTTGCAGTAGTAAAAAATCCCTGAAAGCTTCTATGGCTCCAAATCCTGGTAAACCATATCGTGTATGTGATAGCTGCTTCAACAAGCTAATGAAGGCATTTGAGAGTGATTCATCGAGTCATTCTACAGCAAATAGGAAAGGGAGTGCTATTCAGGGGCTAAATGACATGGTTGACAGGGAGGACAAGTTTGACTCAAGATCTAAAGTACAAATCTCTAGATATTCATCATTGGAATCTTTGCATAGTATGGATAGTAGATCTAAAAGAAACAAGAAGCTAGAATTTAGTAGCAGTCGAGTTTCCCCAATACCAAATACAGGCTCAAATTGGGGTGCTCTTAATTTCTCAAAATCTTTCAATCCAGTATTTGGAACATCGAAGAAGTTCTTCTCAGTCTCTGTTCCTGGATCAAGAATTGTTTCTCGTGCAACATCACCTATATCAAGAAGACCCAGCCCTCCTCGTTCTACCACACCAACCCCGACCATTGGAGGATTGACTTCTCCAAAATTTGCAATTGATGATGTAAAAAGAACAAATGATTGCCTAAGCCAAGAGGTTCTTCGACTTAAGGCACAGGTAAATCCATTATTTTTTGATAATGTTTGACAATCAATCTTATTGACAATGAGTAATCTATGATTTCTTGTTATGCTCTACTGAACTTGAGTTATTAATGTTTCGAATATGCATATAGTTCTATACCTATGTACGATTCTGTAGTGAAATAGCATTGATTGAATATTTTAATTATCGTAGGTTTCTATTTGTCCTAGCTCTAGCATGATCGATGTGGATCGGATCACCAACAGAGGCTTATGAATGTACAATATAATTCCATATAAACATGAGATTTACGTTTGCACACTGCACACGAGACTTACGTATGTACTCCAGTCTCTCAATTAATTTTAGTGTACTAAACGCGTACACTCCTATTTTTTTGGCTGAACTTATACAAGACTTGTGTGTGCGCCTGATACACTCACACATTCCCCCAAGCAAACTCTCATCGATGGAATTCTTGGAGCATGCATATAGAAACTACCGTAATAAATTCATATAATATGTTGCAATTAATTTAGTTAATATAAATTTATGCGTATAATAAATATTAATTAAAAGTAAGTATGCTCTTTGATGCAAGACAATGCATAGGGTTTACGCGTATGCCGACTTTTTCTAGGAAACCCTAAATGTATGTGATGTTTAATGAATTTTGGTAACGAATTTTGAGCGGGCGTTGCACAAACTATAAGAAAATTTGCAACTTTATTTTTTTTTAGTAAAACTTAAACTAACTATTTTGCTTCAAAATGAATTTTCTTGGAAAATAGTTAGACTAGAAAAATCCGGGGAAAAGAAAATTTGCAACTTTCATTCCGTCCCCTTGTTGTAGTAAAACGAAAATCGTGAACTCCAAATACGTTTCGGTTTGGAGTTTTCGACGTATCGTTCGCTGACAAAACCCAATCGAAAATCCAGAGAGTGCCTAAAATTCCAAGAGAAAATGTAGACACACGCAAAAGAGGGGGAAAAAACAAGTTACCCACAGAAAGAGGCGTCTTTCTGTATTCGAAGTCGACGACGATCCCGCAAGGAACTTCTCGTCACCTTCGATATCCCGCTCCGAGGTCGGCCGCTATCACACACGCGCACCACGAAAGCAATTCACTCACACAAAAAAGTGGCTCCAAAAAAATCTCAAAGCACAAAAAATCAATTTTGTTCACTGTTCACACAAAAATAAGCCGCAGGAAGCCAACATCACATCAGATTTCATTTCCACAACACTCAACAATACCTCCAGTTTTTACTATTCACAGAGTAAACTAATAACATTACGCTGTTCATCTCCTCTTTCATCCAAAAAAGCCACCCCCCCGTATAAGAAAAGACCTCCTTTTATACAGGTTCTGAAATAGATTTTCACAAAAAAGGAAAATAAGGCCACGATTCCAGGTTTGGGCGGAGCCGACGGTGTCGGTGCCTGCGTGGAGGAAAAACGTGGCCAGGAGCATGAGCGGTTGCCGAAATCGCCGGAGGTTGCGGGCGACATGAGGGAGCTGCCTTTAGCAAAGGGCACGCGTGAAGCCCGCTCCACTTGCAACCTAAGAACTTGAAAAATTTGACCTGACGTGCTGGCTGGTTGGAGACCTTCCCTGGATGTGGACGGAAGAAGTACAGGAGCTCTACCTGTGAGCAGTGACAAACCGGGAAGCAGGTACGGGTCTGGCCTGGAGGAAGACGTCCTGAACCGATTCTACCATGGCTTTTGCAAATATGTAGATTAGACCGACTTCTTCATGGTCCAGCTTGGAAGGAATTCGGTTGACCCTGTCCACAAATGAAAACAAGAAAAATAACATGGCGACAACACGATGCATTCAGGCGTGCAAATAAAACAATTCCAACATATAGCTTCAATAAAAAAATGCACAATAACATACAAATAAAAAAAAAGAAATGTTATAACTCATGGCCGATAGAGGTCCGGTTGGATGCAGCGCCAGACACTTTGGGTCAACTTGATTGGGGCCGGTCTCCACCACCCTCTCTCATATATATAAGGGGAGAGACTTGAATGTTGGGGATCCTGGAGGATCATTATTGTATGGTCTCTCCACCCCTCTCCTCTTAGGACTCACATATGTATCCTTTATTGAATGTAATGTAGTGTTCTTTGTTTTGAGTCATTCATTCTCTTTCTCTCGTGCGCATCACATTTAGTGGGTCGCTCATCAAAGACTTTGTTCGTAACAATTGGCTCAACTTGGTGTTTTCCGGCTGCAGTTTCCATCACCAGATTTCTACTAGCGCTTCCTTCGGCTGACGGTAGGACACCCTCCTCTCTCGCCATGACCGCCATCGCCCCATCGGTCCATGAGAGCCTCGGTCTGTACGACACTATGCTAGCAAATGTCCTATCTATAGCGCAACATCTCGAGAACAAACTCGATCTACTCGGCGAGTTCGATCGAATCGCTGCGGAGGTACATCCCATTAGTTCGTTTCCCTCGCCGTCACCGACACCCAACTCCTTGTTACACTCACACATTCTCCCAAAATGACCCCCATGGCCCGCCCCATCATCGGAATTCATGGAGCGTGCATATGGAAGCTGCCGTGATAAATGCATATAATATGTTGTAATTAATTAATATTAATTAATTAGTGAATATTAATTAATGAGTGCTAATTAATATTAATTAAAAATATTATGTATGTCCTCCCTCATATATATCTATCTGTTAGACCGTATTCCGTTATGTATTCGATTACGATGCATTTTCCCTATATATAGGGGACCCCTCTATTGAATAGAATTAACTCTGCCCTAATTAACATGATATCATAGGGAGGTTGCGGCTAACAATCCCTCTTCCGGCTTCCAGCTTCCGCTCGATCTCTAGCTCCGCCTCCGTCTTTGGGCTCCCGCTCCTCTTCCGTCGTCGGGCTCCCGCTCCTCTTCCGTTCGGCCTGCCTCTCTCTGTCTCCCTCTCTTTCTCTCTCTCTTTCTGAGGCTTGCGGCCGATCAGCGCTCAACAACATGTCGGCTGATCGGCGCCGATGCCTCCTCGGACGGGTCTCTGGCGGTCCGATTGACCTCATACTTTGACGAAAGTTTCGCTTTGCCTTCCTTATCCTCCCTCTCAAGTTTCGTGCGATTCCAACAGTTGGATATCTTCCAATCTTTGATCTAGGGTTTCCTTTGTCTTCCAATCAACGATTGGACTCCTAATCCTCCATTGATGTTTGTTCACCCTTCTTCTCTTTGATGGGGTGTTCTTCTCTACTCTATTCAATCTTCTTGGCGGATTTTGGTTGCATTTTGTTTCCATGTCCGACATTAGTTATTTCAGTACTCCCACGACCCACGCTGGATCTACCCGGGTTGGTCACGATCACCTCTATTCGCAATTTACCACAATCTGCCTTGATGACACCAACTATTTGGCCTTGTCCCGCTCTATTACCCTTGCCTTGAAGAGTCGACATCTCTATCTACATCAATGACACCACCACTGCTCCGGCTACGACTTCTACTGCTTAGCCTAAATGAGTAAATGGGAGTCCAAAAACTCTCATGTCATGACTTATCAACTCCATGCAGGAATCGATTGCATGAAATTATCTTTTCCTGGATGCTACTGCAGACATGGAAGCGTGCTGAGTCTACCTGTTACCGCAAGGGGAATGCGGTCAAAATCTTCCTGCTTTGCCGCAAGATCGGGAATCTCTGTCAGGGGGATCGTCCTCCTTCATCTTATTACCGTGAGTTTACCCAGCTCTATCAGGAGTACGATTATTTTGACTCTCTTGTCATGGTGTGCAATGCTGATGCACTCTTGTTGAAGAATCACGAAGATAAAAATCGGGTGTTTGAGTTCCCACATGGATTGCACAAAGATTTTGATCAGATTACGGTCCAGATCTTTGGGCGTGTTCCTATTCCCTCACTTCCTGTGGTTTACAATATTGTTCAACAAGAATTTGGTCGAGACAGTCGTGGACCACCTCCAACCTTCCAGAGGGATCTGCTCTAGTGGCTCATCAACCCAATTTTGGCAGCCATGCTTCTCGTGATTTCAAGCCTAAACCGACAGATAGGGATCACCTCACATGTGACCTTAGTTATTAAAGGAGCAAGATGCACCAAAGCGCAAAAGGATCTTGGAGCCTAGGCGCAAGGCTCAAGGCGCAGACGCGCGCCTGACGAAGGCAAGACGCAACCACATTCATTTTAAATAATGAGCATCGAACATCATTTCAACTTCTCGATCAAATTCTTCATCTAGTCTACTAATTAATCATTCAATATTATTGTTTATATCTCATAAAAATAGAATCAATGTGGTCACTTATATCATATCTAAGGCTTAACACACGATTATCTTTAACAAACTCTAAATCAATAAAAAGTTATTGAGTTCGTGCATTATTTTTTTCTTTAATTTTTGAAGAAATAAATTTACAACAAAGATTTCACTCAGACGCACCTTTTATATTCTAAAGGCGCAAATAAGGCGCACTGAGGCGCAAATCTCTAAGCCTGGTGAGCCTGGAGCCTTAGACGCGCCTTTAATAACATAGCATGTGACTATTGTGGCAAACCTAGCCGTACTCGGGATACTTGTTATAGCCTCCATGGCTTTCCTCCTCGAGGTGGATCGACTTCTCGTGATGGTTGCGGTCGTGGTAGGACTCCAGGCCGACTCCTCACTCTGCTCATCTGACCGAGACTTTCAATGGTGGTTCTTCTCAGTCGTCCTCCTTCTTTGCTGAAGAGATGCAAACCCTTTGTCGTTTGATGCACGACCTTACTACTGAGCCTGCCGATACCCCTATGCCATCATCTGCTCTTGCCCACATTAGTACTTTGATTGCCAACTCCGCTTCTACTGGTTCTACTTAATGGATTATCGATTCTGGCACCACCGATCACATGACTGGTTCTGCTTCAGGTTTTATATCTTATTGCCCTCTTTCAGGCGGGGATAAAGTGAGCATTACTGATGTGCCCTTTTCTTCTATTGCTGGGAAAGACTCCATTCTTTGTTCTTCTTTCACTTTATCCTCTGTACTTGATGTTCCAAAGTTCACCCGTATTCTACTTTCTGTTAGTCATTTGCCTAATTCTCTTCACTACTCTGTTACTTTTTTTCCTTCTCATTGTGTATTTTAGGATCTGAAGACGGGGCAGGTGATTGACTCTGGTAGCATGAAGGATGACCTGTACGTGTTTGACTACTCTTCCGAGGCTACGCCACCTCAAGCTCTCCACTCTTTGCAGACCTCCACCTTCCTTACCTGGCATCGTCTTCTTGGCCACCCTTCCGTTGCGACCATGCAACGTTTATTTCCTGTTTTTTCTTCTTCGTGTTTTAAAAATTTTGATTGTGACATCTGTGTTGTTGCCAAATATCATCGTATTCCTGTCATCATATGTCATTACCTAGTACAACTCCTTTTCATATTATTCATTCTGATGTGTGAGGGTCATGCTCTGTTGCCTCTATTTCTGGATGTTTTTGGTTTATTACATTTATTAACTGTTTCTCCCGCACAACTTGGGTTTTTTTGGTGAAAACTAAAAATGAGATGGTTTCCATATTCAAAAAATTTCATGTCATGGTTTCTACTCAATTTTTGGCCCCTATTAAAATCCTCCCTAGTGATAATGGTCAGGAGTATGTCAACGCTCCATTGCAGGACTATCTTGTTGCTCATGACATTTTGCATCAAACCTCGTGTGTCCACCCTCCATCTCAAAATAGAGTTGTTGAACGCAAGAACCGTCACCTCTTAGAGGTGGCTCGCTGCTTACTCTTCACTATGAACCTCCCAAAATACTACTGGGGAGATGTCGTTCTCACGGTTGTCTATCTTATAAATCGCATGCCCTTTTCAGTACTGGGATATCAAACCCCTCTTACTGCCTTAAGGGTGACACCGACCTCGCCACCACCAAAAAATTTTTGTTGTGTCTGCTTCTCTCATATACACTCTCCGGGTAGGTCCAAGCTTGATCCTCGGGCTCTTAAATGTGTGTTCATTGACTATTCACCCACTCAGATGTGGTATAAATGTTATCATCCCCCGACTAAAAGGATTTTTGTCACGATGGATATCTCATTTCGTGAATCCGAACCTTATTACGTGACCTCCATTCAGGGGGAGCACACATATACGGGTGAAGTGAGCTCACCTATTTTACCCTTGCTATTCCTCCCTCACATTCTTTACCTACGACTGAGACTCCCAATCAGGGAGAGCCTCCTTATAAAGAAAATGAGTTACATGTGTACATCAGACGAAGTAGAGCTAACACACAGGCTCATCCTACGCCACCTGCACCAATGCCTGCTCTGTCAACGGATCCTTCTGAACTTCCCATCGCCCTTCAAAAAGGTACCAGATCTTGCACCAAACATTTGCTATCTCATTATGTTTCCTATGAGACTCTAACTTCTTCCTACAAAGCTTTCGTTTCCTCTCTCGCTTCTATCTCCATTCCATCCACATGGCATGAGGCTCTTGGGCATCAACAGTGGAAGGAGGCTATGATTGACAAAATGAACGCTTTGGAAAGGAATTATACCAGGGACCTAACTCGTCTTTCACCTGGAAAGAAGGTCGTCAGTTGTAAGTGGGTGTTTACCGTAAAGCAGAACTTTGAAGGTTTAGTTGAACGATTCAAAGCAAGGTTGGTCACAAGTGGGTCTCAAACTTTGGGAATTGATTATCAAGATACTTTTGACCCGTCGTAAAAATGAACTCCATACGAAATTTGCTATCATGTGCTGCGTGCAAGGGTTGAGAACTTAACCAATTGGATGTGAAGAATGCTTTCCTTCATGAGAATTCAGATGAAGAGGTATATATGTCTATCCCTCCAGGTTTTTTCCCTTCCGGATCTAAAGGGAAAGTTTGCCGTTTAAAAAAGACACTTTACGGTTTGAAGCAATCTCTGAGGGCTTGGTTTGATCGATTTCACCAAGTCATGATTTCACTTGAATACAAACAAAGTCATGCGCGATCATACTTTGTTTATTAAATGAATAACAAATCTAATAACTGCTCTCATTGTCTATGTTGATATCATCATAACAGGAGATGATATTGAAGAAGTAAAAGCTTTGAAGGTGAATTTGACTGGGAAGTTTGAAGTAAAATATATGGGAAAACTAAAGTATTTCTTGGGAATTAAGGTAACACGATCTAAACGGGGTATCTTCATCTCCCAGTGAAAATATACCCTTGATTTGCTGGAACAATCTGGTATAAGTGGCTGCAGACCCGCGGATACACCTATGGAGTTGAATCATAATCTTGGAAGAGATGGTGGTGATCCTGTTGAAGACGTGACTGACTATTAACGTCTTATCGGAAGATTAATCTATCTATCCCACACTCGTCCTGACATAGCTTATGCTCTTGGAGTTGTTAGTCAATATATGCATGTCCCAAAGACGAGACATCTGAATGTTGTTCATCGAATCATGAGGTATTTGAAGACTTCACCAGGAAGGGGGATCCTGTTCACTCCCAATACAGACTTGAAGATTGAAGTTTTTACTGATGCTGATTGGGCTGGGTCCGTTGAAGACAAGCGATCTACATCAGGATATTGCTCATTCGTTGGTGGGAACTTTGTCACTTGGAGAAGTAAAAAACTATCTATTGTCTCAAGGTCCAGCGTTGAAGCTGAGTTTAGAACAATGACACATGACATATGTGAAGGATTATGGATACGCTCTTTGATGTGTGACCTGAGTTTGAATGAGTCTAGTCTTATCTGGTTGTACTGTGACAACAAAGCTGCAATCAACATCGTTAACTATCCCGTCAAATATGACCGCAACAAGCATATCGAGGTGGACAGACATTTCATTAAGAAGAAAATCAAAAAGAAGATTATCTGTATACCTTTTGTTCCCTCAGATGGACAATTAGCTGATATCCTAACTAAGAGTCTTGGGGAAATATTTCTAATGCTTGTATTGACAAATTGGGTATGAAAAATATAACATGCGCAACTTGAGTTAGAGTGTTAGACCGTATTCCATTATGTATTCGATAATGATGTATTTTCCCTATTTATAGGGGACCGCTTTATTGAATTGAATTAACTTTGCCCTAATTAACAATATCTAAACTACATAAAAAGGTACTTTTGCAGCCCTTGGGCTAACTCCTAAAGCTCTTCAGAAATCATTCTGAACCATTCGATTTCTCTAAAATCTAATCTAGTTGTTCGATTACCTACGTGGTGTAATAATGAAGCCCATGTTAATTTTACTAGATCTTCTATACCTACTATGGTAGGGTGTCCTATGTTGGTGCTATCATGCTGATCTGGAAGTGATCAAGCATGTAGCCTCACTGACAACGCAGTATGAGCCTATGAGGTCGCACATAAGAGCTTTGGAGAAGTTGGAAAGGTTTGTGTTGGTCTTGATCATATGTGATATGAGTTAAAGACCAAGCCTATGACGATCTGGACGTGGTGGAATTTCATTCGGGGACCTGTATTGTGAATATGGGTCGACCGATATGTAAACGGAAATAGCTAGGGAAAATTCGTCGAGTATAGGTAAGGGGTTTCGACGAATGGTCACGATTCGTCGAGTATCGTCGTGACCTATAGCCAATTCGTCCGGTATCGCTGTAATCTCTCGCCGATTCGTTGAGTGTCATCATGACCACTTCACGATTAGTCGTGTATCGTCATATGCCTCTCGCCGATTCGTCGAATATCAATTCGATACTCGCCGAATTTCTGTCTCGACCTATTTGATTTTTCCTAAGTCCGGTTCGACCATTTTTTTGCTTGCATTGGCTGGTTCGGTTCAAGGTATATAGGATATATACTGTTGAACTGAATGAGGCGACTGTTCATTCTAAACCTAAATCAAGAAACCGACGACTTCTTCCTCGCGACGGAACTGTTCCGCATCCGTGACCGTCACCGCTGTTGTCGCTGACTGCCGCTAGTTGCTGCCGACTGTCCGCCGTCCCTGGCCGCCGCAGGAAAGAGTTTCCTAGGTGTCGTCTTCGTCGTTGCCGCCTCTCCTTGATCGGATCTAGTACTTCGTGGAGACGTTGAGGGCAAGACTCTTTCCGACCTAGATCTTGTGCGACAAAAGTTTAGGGTTCTCCGTGCTCGTGTGGATACCCGTAGAGGCGTGGACACTATTCTACGCTCGAAACTCCGGCCGTTGCCGTTCGTTGGAATCAATCAGAGCACCTAGGTTGAGTTTTGACTTAATCCCGGAAAGGTATAAGTTTATTTATTGCAACATTACTTCTTGATTAATGGTCATCAAAAGATCCACAACTTACTTTTGGGTTTTTCCTTGTATCCTTATTCCGCTGAGCATAACTGTTATGTCGTATAGTAAAACCCAACAGTGGTATCAAAGGGAGGTTGTGCGATGATCATTGTTTCAAAAGTTGCTAAATCCATTGCTTGTAGATCTAGAAATTTTAGAAACGTTATAAATGTCCAGGTCTATTCCTGTTTACATTGTGTTGATGGAATTTGTGTGGTATCGATGATAGTTTTTCAAAAATTGGTCGGGGTGCTGCCCCGTACCCCGCCGGGGCTCTGCCCCTTGACCTCGCTCGCTGATCGGTCAGCGAGACCACCGCCAGGGGCACTGTCCCTTGGAACCCCGCAAGGAGCGCACGTGATTTCGTTGTGATATCTTTGTTACTTCTTAACAGTAACCGTCCCTCTAGTTGGTTTGTGAAAACAAGTGTGTTAGATTTTGAATCTCACATAGAGAGACGAGCTTGTCTACTGTGTAAGTGGAGTTGGTGTTGCTCATGTCCAGTGCATGTAAATCTGAAGATTTAGAAGTATTCTAGATGTTCAGATTTAGTCCAGTTCATCATGTGTTGATGATCTTCTTGTGCTCATCTGAGATGCATTTGGATTATGTATGTTGTTGAATTTTTGCGGATGTATATTGGTTAAATGTTAACTATGATTAAAGAGTTCATCAAACATCAAAATCCCTAAAATAATATTAAGTATTCAGATGCCTTCCGATAGATGACACTCTTCCTGTCTCGATCGATGAAGTGTGGACTTGCCAAAACAAGGTGCATTAATCTATCTTAGTAAGGGTGCGAGCGGATAATTGTGATATCCCACTGTCGACATCGGGTCAAGCTTAACTGGGTGACCTCAAAGGTTGAGTGCCCAGAGGCATGAGGTTGGAATGCACCATATGATGGATGCGAATAAAGCGTTATTCACCAGCCATACAAGAATTGCATAGTGATGCAATTGGCAAGCGTTGCCTACCTAAATAACTGCGTTGTGAGAGAAAAGCCAAAGCTGACTCATAATGTTAGTGAAATATGGATCTTGTCCACTAAGATAGTTACTCGCATGAACTTTTCTAATTGATATCGAGGGTTATCGGTTTGATAAAAATAGTGAGAGTTATTTTGATTAAAGTGCTAATCGAAAGAGAGGATTATATGTTGAAATGTAGTACTAATTTTCTTTGCTTGTATTCTTGTAGAATTTCTATGGCAAGCGGCTCACACTCCACCCTGTTCCTCAGAGCGATCTTTGAGAAGGAAAAGCTGAGTGAGACAAATTATTTTGACTAGTACAGGAACCTGAGAATTGTTCTCAGGAAAGAGCGCAAGCTCTATGTTTTGGAAGACATGTCCCCTAATGAGCCTGCCGGGAATGCGTCCCGTGCTGATAAAGATGCTTACAAGAAGTATCTCGACGACTCCTTAGACGTCGAATGTCTCATGCTTGTGACCATGAACTCTGAGCTCCAAAAGCAACACGAGAGCATGAGTTGCAAGGAAATTGACGAGCATCTCAAGAAAATGTTTCAAGGGCAAACTCGTCAAGAGAAATTTGATGTCACTAAAGCGTTGTTCCAGTGCAAGATGAGATCTCGGGACCTAGTAGGGACTCACATACTCAAGATGATTGGGTATATCGAGAACCTTGAAAGACTGGGGTTTCCTCTGAGCCAAGAGTTGGCCACAGACCTGATCCTGCAATCGTTGCCGGACAGTTATGAGCAGTTTGTCTTAAACTATAACATGAATGAAATAGACACGACAATGTCTGAGCTCCTAGGTATGTTGTGAACTGCCGAAATCAACATGAAGAAGGCCAAGTCTGCTAGCCCCATATTGATGGTGTATAATGGCAAGGGCAATGCCAAAGGCTTTAAGAAGACAAAGGTAGGACCTAAGTCTGCTTTAAAGCTCAAGTCTTTTACACTAAAAAAGAAAGGTTCAGGGAAAGAGGGAAAGTGCCACCACTGTGACAAAGCTGGTCATTGGAGGAGGAATTGTCCTTCATACATTGCGGGTCTGTAAAAGATGATGGGATGTATGACTTCCGCCTCAGGTATTTATGTTATAGAGATAAACATTTTTGTTCCTTCATTCTGGGTATTAGATACCGGATGTGGTTCACATTTGTATAAATGTGCAGGAACTGGGAAGGAGAAGAATGTTGAGTAAAAGAGAGATGGACCTGCGCGTTCGCAATGAAGCAAGAGTTGCTGCAGTCGCCGTGGGGGTTTACCGTCTTTCTTTGGCCAGTGAACTTGTTTTGGAACTTGATAACTGTTATTATGTTCCTGCAATAACTAGAAACATTATTTCTATTTCATTTTTAGACATGATTGAATTTTCTTTTATTATTAAGAACAATTGTTGTTCTATATTTAAGAATAATGTTTATTATGCTATAGCTCAAATGTTTAATGGTTTATATGTTTTGAACTTAGAACATCGGATCTATAATATAGAAAATACTAAAAGACTAAGAACGAATGACTCGAACCCTACGTACCTTTGACATTGTCGTTTGAGCCATATAAATGAGAAACGTATATCCAAGCTCCATAAAGATGAGCTACTGGACTCATTTGATTATGAATCATTTGAGAGATGCGAATCTTGTTTGTTAGGCAAGATGACTAAGATCCCTTTCACTGACTTCAATGAGAAGACGAATGATCTCTTGGGTATAATACATATTGATGTATGTGGACCCATGAGTTCTATGGCTAGAGGTGGGTACTTCTACTTTGTTACATTTACTGATGATTTCAGTAGATACGAATGTGTATCTTATGAAGTTCAAATCCGAAACCTTTGAAAGGTTCAAAGTGTTTAAGAACGAAGTAGAGAACCAATTGGGTAAGAAGGTTAAAGCACTCTGATCTGATCGAGGTGACGAATACCTAAGTCATGAGTTTCGTGCTCATTCCACCTAGAACACCACATCATAATGGTGTGTCTGAGCGGAGGAATCGTACTTTGTTAGAAATGGTGCAATCGATGATGAGTCATGCAGATCTGCCTGTTTTCTTTTGGGATTTTGATCTAAAAACTGCTGTTTTTACACTAAATCGTGCTCCAACGAAAACGGTTCTAAAGACACCATATGAGATATGGACTGGGAAGCGTCCCGGTATGTCGTTTATTAAAGTTTGGGGTTGTGAGGCATACGTGCGACGTCAAATGTCTGACAAGCTGAAACCCAAATCAGATAAGTGTTATCTTGTGGGGTATCCTAAGGAAACTAAATGGTACTATTTCTACCTACCGTCTGAGGGCAAAGTTTTTGCCGCGAGGACTGATGTCTTTCTTGAGAAAGAGTTCTTAAGTAGAAAGACTGTTAAAGTAGAACTTGAAGAAGTTCAAGAACTACAAACAGTGAATGAACCGGAATTAGAACCTGAGCAAGGACTACAAGTTGTTGTAGCTGGAGAGCCTGCTCAAGAAACACAAGTTCCACGTAGATCTGGTAGACCTAGGTTCGAGCATGAGAGATATGGATTTCTCGTATCTCAAATAGGTAATGTGTTGCTTATGGATCATGATGATGAGCCAGCAACCTACCAAGAGGCTATGAGTGGACCAGACTCCAAGAAGTGGCTTGAGGCCATGAAATCTGAGATGGACTCCATGTATGAAAACCAAGTTTGGACCATGGTGGAATCACCTGAAGGGGTAAGACCCGTAGGGTGAAAATGGGTTTTCAAGAAGAAGACCGACATGGATGAGAATATAGTCATTCAAAGGGCGACTGATGGCTAAGGTTTCAAGCAAATTCATGGTATTGACTATGATGAAATTTTTTCCCCTGTTGCTATGGTTAAGTCCATCAGAATTCTGCTTGATATTGTTGCGTATTATGACAACGAGATCTGGCAGATGGATGTCAAAACGGCTTTCCTAAACGGAAACCTTTTTGAGAAAGTGTATATGACACAACCCGAGGGTTTTGTTTCTCCAGGTGAAGCCACTAAAATATGCAAGTTGCAAAGATTCATTTATGGATTGAAACAAACTTCTCGAAGTTGAAATCATCATTTTGATGAAAAGATCAAAGAGTTTGGTTTTATCAAGAATGAGGATGAACTATGTGTTTACAAACGGATTAGTGGAAGTATAGTTGTCTTCCTGATATTGTATGTAGTTTACATACTGATGATCGGGAATGACAAACCGACCCTACAAGTTGTTAAAAACAACATAGAGAACTGCTTTTCAATGAAAGACTTGGGCGAAACGACTTATATACTTGGTATTAAAATCTATAGAGATTGATCAAAGAAGTTGCTGGGTTTGACCCAAAGTACGTACATTGATAAAGTGTTGAAACGGTTCAACATGCTTGAGTCTAAGAAAGGATTCTTACCCATATCTCATGGTGTGAGTCTTTCTAAGGACCAATGTCCCAAATCTTGTGAAGATATGGACCCCATGAAGTTGATTCCATATGCTTCCGCAATTGGGTCAATCATGTATGCAATGATATGTACTCGACCCGATGTCTCTTATGCCTTGAGCATGACTAACAGGTATCAGTCTGATCCCGGTGAAAGTCACTGGATTGTCGTTAAAAAATATCCTGAAGTACTTGCGAAGGACTAAGGATACGTTCTTGATATTTGGTGGAGAGGAAGAGCTCGTTGTAAAGGCTTACATGGATGTTAGCTTTCAAACTGATAGGGACGATTCAAAGTCTCAGTCAGAGTTTGTGTTTTGCCTAAATGGAGGTGTTGTTAGCTGGAAGAGTTCCAAGCAGGAGACAGTTGTCGATTCTACAACTGAGGCCGAGTATATCGCCGCTGCAAATGCAGCGAAGGAGGCAGTATGAATTAGGAAATTTATCAGCGAGTTAGATGTAGTTCCTAACATTGTTTGTCCCGTAATTCTCTACTGTGACAACAACGGTGCAATTGCACTTGCTTCGGAACCTAGATCTCATCAACGCTCCAAACACATACTTCGGCGGTTCCATTTAATTCGAGAGATAGTCTATCGAGGAGATGCGAGCATATGCAGAGTACCGACTGAGGAAAACATTGCGGATTCACTGACAAAGTCTCTCGCACAGAGAAAACATGATGGTCATGTTAGAGCAATAGGTATACGATACCTGAATGATCAACTCTAGTTTGAGTCTTGTGGATTGTATGTTTGTTGATTGTAATATTTCATTTGATGAATAAAAGTACTATATACATTTCATTTATATATCTGACAAGTTCTTTTATTGCGTTATTATTTCTATTGTGGTAGAGTAGTTAATTGTATAAATGCCCTTAGAGTATTTGTTTCTATAGGTCAAGTAATTACTTGAAGTGAGAACCTATGATATTAGAGACTTTATTCTTAAAGGTCTCTGATCGTTGTATCAACTTAGAAGCTAAGGGCGATGATGATACATTTAAGACTAGGATGCGCGTTGACTGATGACCGATCCTCACAGGTCATGATATTGTGATATCAAGTCATCACATGGGTACTTGTTATGAACAAGTTGTATTGGGCAGACCCACCGTGATAATACTTTGTGGATTGTTATATGAACGTGTCACAAGTATGACTCAAGTGACAATGGTGTTTGTGGTTCTTTGACCTGAAGTCACAACACTCACTGAGTGAGGAAGAGCGTGCTTTGATGCTATCAAAAGTCCAGTCTTGAGAAAGTTGGATGATAAAGATGGTTATTGGGTACGTTACGAATCATTTGGGTGTTTGTGTGTGAGCAGAGATGAGATTTGTCCTCCTATATGACAAGAGTTTCATCCATGTGCCCTTTGATGGAGTGAGACTGAGAAATGCATGACCATGCTTGGTTGAGTCAATATATGATATTGGACTCACCAATTTCTGGAAGTCCATTCTAGATTAAGAAAACTAGGATTGAACAATTATGAGGGTGACACAATCTGTACCTTTAGTTCTATCCGGATTTAAGAGACGAAAGGACATGAAAACACCGATACATTGGTCACAATGGCTTTCGAGTTTTAAACTTTTATTGCTTGGGGAGCAATGATGCATTGCTAGATGCCGCTCATTGTTTGTGAAGCTTTTGTTTGATACTGTCAAGATCAAGTGGGAGACTGTTGGTGCTATCATGGTGATCTGGAAGGGATCAAGCATGTAGCCTCACTGCCAACGCAGTATGAGCCTATGAGGTCGCAAGTAAGAGCTTTGGAGAAGTTGGAAAGGTTTGTGTTGGCCTTGCTCATATGTGATATGAGTGAAGAACCAAGCTTATGGCGATCTGGACGTGGTGGAATTTCATTCCGGGACCTGTATTGTGAATATGAGTCGACCGGTATGTAGACGGAAATAGCTAAGGAAAATTCGTCGAGTATAGGTAAGGGGTTTCGACGAATGGTCTCGATTCGTCGAGTATCGTCGTGACCTATTGCCAATTCGTCGGGTATCGCTGTAATCTCTCGCCGATTCGTCGAGTGTCATCATGACCACTTCACGATTCGTCGTGTATCGTCATATGCCTCTCGCCGATTCGTCGAATATCAATTCGATACTCGCCGAATTTCTGTCTCGACCTATTTGATTTTTCCTAAGTCCGGTTCGGCCGTTTTTTTGCTGGCATTAGCTGGTTCGGTTCAAGGTATATATAGGATATGTATTGTTGAACCGAATGAGGCGACTGTTCATTCTAAACCTAAATCGCGAAACTGACAACTTCTTCCTCGCGACGGAACTGTTCCGCATCCGCGACCGTCGCCGCTGACTTCCGCTAGTCGCCGCCGACTGTCCGCCGTCCCTGGCCGCCGCAGGAAAGAGTTTCCTAGGCGTCGTCTTCATCGTTGCCGCCTTTCCTTGATTGGATCTAGTATTTCGTGGAGATGTTGAGGGCAAGCCTCTTTCTGACCTAGATCTTGTGCGACAAGAGTCTAGGGTTCTCCGTGCTCGTGTGGATACCCGTAGAGGCGTGGACACTATTCTACGCTCGGAACTCCGACCGCTGCCGTTCGTTGGAATCAATCGGAGCACCTATGTTGAGTTTTGACTCAATCCCGAAAAGATATAAGTTTATTTATTGCAACATTACTTCTTGATTAATGGTCATCGCAAGATCCACAACTTACTTTTGGGTTTTTCCTTGTATCTTTAATCCGCTGCGCATAACTGTTATGTCGTATAGTAAAACTCAACATCCTAGGCCCATATTTTCAGGCCACGATTGACCTACACCATGAAATTGTGATTTTACCCTATCTACATTGAATGTTTAATACTATTATCATGCTTTTGAAAAGCAGACTGGACCGACAGGTCGAACCGCCGACCGGAACCCCATCAGTTGAGAAGGCAATGTTGGAATCAAACCGTAAGCGGGTGGGGCTAAGCCTACCTTTCTCTATGATTAAATTTCTTTGAAAAATCCGCCGCCTCCTCGATTCGAACCAGAATCGTCTGGGAGAATTTTAGAGACAACCACTACACCAACTGGGAAAAGTTGTATTCAAATATAATATACATAATATAATGTCATACAATATAAATATAAGTGTTTATAATATTTTATATCGAATGTAAGTTAATATATTTAATATAAGTTTATATTAGAACTTTTATAACTAATATAAGAGAATATAATATAAATTATATTACATATGAGTAATAGTGCACGGGTTCGGGTGAAGCCCGATGAGTAATGTTGCCCGTCGAATGATGTCGCCCGCTGAATGATACCGCACATCGAATGATGCTTCCCGCCGAATGATGACACCCGCCGAATGATGCCGCCGAATGTTCTCCGCACAGGGGTCCCCCGAGCTTATACAGTAATGATCCTCCAGACGAACATTGCATTCATCAAACTCCAACGCGAAGTCCTCATCGCTTCTCGGGGCACATCCAGATATTCCTTGGGATCTCGTTCCACCTCTGACGGGGTTTTCCCCGCGCTCAGCTCATTCGACCGCCTTTCCTTCAACGACATCGACCCCATGGGTTGGATTGTCCACGCAGAGCAGTTCTTCGACGTTCATCAGATCTCAGAGCCGCACAAGGTCAGCACGACTCTCATCACCATGAAGGGCTCCACTCTCCATTGGGTATGTTGGCTTCGTCAGTCCGAGCCCACTCTCTCCCGTCTGGACCTTCGACATAACCTTATTCATCGTTATGATGCCCGTTATCGGGGCTCCGCCGTGAAGCGTCTTTGCGGTGTCTGCCAGAAGGGTCCCTGGACAACTACATCGACGAATTTATTGTAACACCCCTTCCCAGTATTTCAGAAATCAGCCGTCCGGCCGGGTCAGCGATATAAAGAAAACTAGGAAACAGTATTAAAACTAGTAGCAGCAGGTAATAAAATCTATACTAAGCAATTTAAGACTTTCAGCGGAAGTTTGAATAAAGTAAACTAAGGGTAACCACATACCTGATATCTGGATTCACAGAGCCACTAAACAGGCAAAAAGACTGAATTTACTGAAAATCTGGTTAACCAATAATAGTCTGATACAAATTAGATAAAAACATTAATCTGTTACAATTTTCTCATCTACAAGTACATGCTGAAATAAAGTACACTGATTGAGATAAATAATACAAACTGACGCCACCACATGCTCATCCTAGACGTAACTTCCCACCTGGGTCACCTGAAAAACAGTGCCCACGAAGGGTCAGAGTAAGGAAAAATAACCCCTCCTAGTGACACTAAAACCCAGTTTTACATATGAATGCATGTATGTCTTTGAAAAATAATTTTATGCATTTAAAGCATTTATGCTATGTGCTATGCATGCCTTCGCACTATTCTCTGGTCACGCATCTACTCGTACTAAGCACGTGACTTTTATTTTATTAACTCAAGTCCTGACGTTCACTAACTAGCGTACTGTCTCATGTCAGGTCTATACTTGAGTTCTAGGTGGCTTCTAACCTGCTCATCTACTAGGAAGGCTCTAGGCAGAGTAGCTCCTAACGCGCAACTGAAACTGACGACCCGAGACCATCTTACGAACCCAATTGTTCTAGTGTCACGCGGACACGGTCTCGAATCTACTAGCTGGCTCAAGGGAAGACACTTCCCAAGTCTATACTACTCATAAGGTTCCATGTGCCTTATGAGAAAGGTAGTGCGCCTCTACCTAGCACGAAAGACCTCTGTGTGCTGGCTGACCTTTTTGGTCTGACGCTACTCTGCAAGGGATAACTTTTCTGGTGTACTGTTAAGCGACCCTTGACTTTCTTGTGGTCGACTTGAAGGGACATTCACGCCCTTGTTCGGAACAAATTCCAAACCTACGAACACGGTTAACGCTTGCGTACTCTATGCTACTGTTCATGATCTGACTACTTGGGTCTTAGGGAAATCGTGTCACCCTACATATTTTTCGTAACCGTTTTCCTATCACCACACCTTTCTATGCATGGACATGGTATTTGAAATAATTCTATTTATGTGTATAAAAATATGTACTTTTTACTATGTCTAAATAACAGAAGTTAGGTTTCCTTACCGCGGTGCTACGGCGCTCGTAGACTCGGCGCGGCGACATCTCCTCTTCCGAAGGCAAATCCTACTACTGGGGACCTTCAGAATGCTGCCCCGACCCCACCAAGGTCCTGCAATTTAGGGCAGCCCTAACTTCATAATCTTTTCCCTTTAGGGTTTTCCGGTGAAAAATCCAAAACAACTAGGGTTACAAAAATTAGAAGCTAAACGTACTAATTTACCTTTACGCAGAGCGATTGAGGTTCCCAAGGCGTCCTACTCGAATTCCGCGGTGAAACTCGAACCCCAAAACCTAATTAGGGCAAATAAATCCAAAACCTAGGTTATTTTAGTTTCCAAAACGAAGGATTTCCACAAAGGAATAGAGAGAAAGAGAAAACGGACTTACCGAAACCAAGAATCGGATTTCACTTCTCCGGTTAGGGTTGGAATCGGCTCTTCCACGGCCAAGGAAGGCCGCCGGCTAGGGCTTGCGGAAGCCCGGCTGGAAGGATCGTCGGGGTCGGCGCTTGCGGGAGACGGAGCACGCGAAAATGGGAGGGGAAAATGTCGGGCTGCGCTCGGTTTATTCCGTGAGAGAGGATTTCGTGCGGGTTTTAATATTAGCGGGATGCGGTTTCCTTCATAACCGCAAAGAGGAGAGTGGGGAAAAATTACTATTGGCAACCCAATTTCACTAGAATACCACTTAATACATGGCTATCGGCACACTCCCAACTCTCAAATAAACGGTCGCGCCTCGCCCCTACAATTTAAATAAATATTTTGCGTCAATATTTACGGATGTTACATTTATTGTCTTAGCCACGCATGTGTCAGGTCTCCCTCCCGACCACTACCTCAGTTTCTTCATGCATGACTTAGAAAATTGGTAAATAAAGTAATAGTAGAGTGCATAAAATAATAGTAAAGTGTAGCCCCCCATCTAGGCTTTAGACAATTGGATAATATAAATAGGCATAAAAGAGTTTCGGAAAGATCTGAATGGAGATAGGTAGCCGCCCTTCTAGGCTTCTACTAGATCTCATCCAAGTAGTCACCCGCCTGCAAGATCTCATCCCAATGAAATGCACGTTCGGCACTGATAAGTGTTGCCCCAATGCGAATTCGTGCTCTGGTCCGTATTATCTGAATAATCCGTAACATTATCTTTTAACATAAGAAATCCAATGTTCCATATTTTACAATTATGGAAACTTAAAAGTACTCAAGTTACTACAAAGAGTTTAATGATTCTTGTTTGTAGGTGGAGAATCTCAATCGTAAGGCTCAGCTACAAGAAGTTGAATTAGAAAGAACGTCAAAACAGCTCAAGGAAGCTATTGTGATTGCTGAAGAAGAGACTGCAAAATGTAAAGCTGCAAAAGAAGTCATCAAGTCGCTTACCACACAGGTTTTTTTGTGTTTTAAAATCTTCCTGCTTTATTTATACTATAATCTGCTAATACATTTTATTGATTAATATAAATGTGGTTTCTTAACACGTCTTTTAAAACTATTTATTTTATGTCGATCAGATAAGTTGCGAATGCTTTTAAAAATAGTTTTTGAAGAAAAAAGTAGGTAGTGTGAGTCACAAGATTCACTACCTAGCAGCTAGTGAACTTATAGACCTGCAATACCATGCCAGCAGTGAGTTGCAATACTCACATGCGTAATATGACAATTTATATTATAGGAAATATAGAGTTTTAAGAGCAAAAACACCTTAATGTCTTGAACCTCACCTTCTTGAATGAATGGTTTCTGATGCCTGCTACTCTTAAATGTTGAAAATAAAAATATTCAGGCTAAATGGGAGTGGGACCCACGTTGGGGTTTGAATGGGGGACCTATATACAATGTGGCCTCTCTCGCTCGGTTCAACCCGCAAGGCCACCATAAGTTGCCGCAAGGTATTTTCCTCTTTGTTTCTTCGTGGTATCACGTCAGGTTAAGGGAACCTAGCTCTCCTTGTTTTGATCGGCTGGGATCGCTGCGTCGAAGTTTACTAGAATCAACAACGTCGACAGGCGACGATGCTATGATCGTTAGTGTGGGTGTAGTCGTAATCGTCCACAGGGGATCGATCTGGTGACGGTGTTGGGACTTAGCTTCTCTTCCTCCGATCGTCTGGGTCGCCTTCTTCCATCGCAAGGGCCGCTAGGAAGTCCTTGTTTCTCGATCTCAACGATTCTTTCTCCACCCGCTGCTTCAGAGGGGATCACTCTTCTTGTTTCTCGGTCTCTCGTTTGCCTTTCCTATTTTTTTGTCCATTCGGTCATTAGTGTTCGATTTTTTTCTTTTGCATTTGTCGTGGGTTGAATGAATTCTAATATCGCCGCCAAGAAAGGAAAAATGGTATCTAAAGTTTTTAATTTATGGGTAGATTTCTCAGTGATGACAGTTACTAATGTCAAATTAAATGGAAAAATTACTTACTATGGGTGCAATCAATGAAGATGGTTATCGGGAGCAAAAGAAAGCTTGATTTTATAACTGGCATTAGAGGGTCTCCTCCTGTCACTGATCCATCCTATGAAGAGTGGGAACTCGATAATCTAACTGTTATGATATGGTTAATCCACTCTATGGAATCTACTATTGCTCGCCAGTTCATGCTTTGTGAGACAACTAAACTCTTGTGGTATTTGGTTGAGAATCTCTCAAAAAAGCGCGACCTTGCTCGAATCTATCAACTGAATAAAAAGGTTATATGTATGGAGAGTGGGACATCTTTTGAGGATTACTACGGGAGGCTTTCTCAAAAATGGGAGGAGATAGATCAATATTCTAGTGTTAAAATCTCTCATACCTATTCTGGGTGTGTGGATAATCAAAAAGAGTTGAGTCAAAGATGAGTATTTGAATTTCTGTCTCGTTTGCCTTCTAAACTTGAATTTCAATGAGTCCAAATACTTGGAAAAGATGTTCCTGATCGGGATACTGTTGCCAGTTATCTCAGGGGAGAATCTCATAGAATCTTGATAAAGAAAATTGGCGGTGCAGAGAACTATGCCAAATCAACGATGGTGGCTGATAAAAGAAGATGGAATAATGACTCTAGAAGTGGATCTAATATGAATTATCCTCGGTTGACCGAGTTAGAGAAAGCTAAACTTGTTTGTTCTTATTGTAGGGCAAAAACACGTGAAGGAAAATTGTTGGGTCACACCTTGTTCCTAAATACTTCATTAAAAATGTTGCGGACAAGTATGTAGTTAAAACTCAATCTGCTCATTCATTTCTTTTTTGGGAAGTGGAGATCACTCCAGTAGTCAAGAAGCTATATCTATTCAGGAGATGAGCAAAAAATTGGCGGCTCTTGAAGCCTCTCTTGGGCGACACGAACACACTTAGTCGTCAGGTCTGGTTGCTCATGCTAATGTTGTGTCTTCCTTTTGAGACAATACTCAGTTGATAATTGATTCAGGAGCCTCCGATCATGTGACGGGTAGGTCGAGTCATATTACTTGTATGCATCTTGCAATGAGAAAGGTTAAAATTACCGGTGGATCTTTGCTCCTGTTACGGGCAAAGGGTCTGTGTGATATGTGTCATCTTTTCCTACAAATCTATTATTCGTTAGTTGCTTGACAAAACAACTTAATTGTAGTGTTACATTTTTGTCATTCTCATTGTGTCTTTTAGGACCTGGTGAGCAGGAAGACGATTGGTGGGGGGGGGGGACCAAGTCAGAGGAGAATATCTGGTGGATTCAAAGAAGGCAATGCATGTGAAATCTTTGAAGCAAAATGATCCGAGTTTATGACATCGCAGACTGGGACATGTGCCTCTGCAAATTCCTAAATCTTTGTTTCTTGTTTACTCTATTTCTAGCTTGGAATTATCTTGTGAAGTGTGTGAAATAACTAAGCACTACAGAACTACTTAATTTCCTAGTACTTGTAGAACTAAACAATGTTTTGATCTTATCCATTCTGATGTATGGATTGCTCCCATTATGTTTTCGAATGGTTTTAAGTATTTTGTTCTCTTTATTGATGATTATTCAAGATTTACTTGGTTGTAGTTGTTGAAAAGAAAGAATAATGTTACGAAGCGTTTAAAAAATTTTATGCTCTTGTTGAAACTCAATTTGAAGCAAAGATTAAAGTCTTAAGGTTAGATCTATGTGGAGAATTTGTGTCTAAGGAGATGCAAATGTTTTTGAGCAATATATGTATTATCCTTTTGTTTAGATTAGATTATTAGTATTATTATATTAATGTTTTTGTGTGTGGTGGTTTAGTCTCATATTGTATGTCCACCTTTATGAGTTCCATGTAATCCATTAAATATACCTTATATGGATGAATAATATACTACTCATTTTCCTTTCAACACTTTCAAAGCTCCTATTTCCATACTCCTTAACAGAATGAGATGTCTGAAAAGAAACATAGACATCTACTGAACGTTGGCAGAGCTTTGTTATAGGAGATGCATATGCCCAAATCTTTATGGGATGAAGCATTTTTGACTTCAGTGTATCAGATTAATCAGATTCCATCACGTGTCATCGAGAACAAGAGTCCTTTTTAAATTTTTAAACCTCATGAGGATATTTTTCACTCGCCTCATAAAGTTTTTGGGTGTGTGACATTTGTTCATATCATTGGTCCCGCAAAAGACAAATTGGGACCTCAGGCGGTTAAGTGTGTCTTTGTTGGTTATGCCCCTAACCAGAAGGGTATACATGTTATTGTCCTCAACTTCATAGACGGATCGTGTCCAAGGATGGTACATCTTTTGAAGAGATATCTTTCTTATCAGATCAAGGTCCACAAGTTTCTGTTCATCACGGGTCCAACCAGCTCTCGAACATTGTGTTACCTCTCCCATCTCTATCTGCGCATGAAGATGCCGACACTGTTCCTATCCATGAAGTTATCCTGGAGAGTGTTTCTTTGGAGATATGTATTCATACTGACACTGCCCACTCACAAAAAGAACTTCAAGTTTATCAACGAAGAAGACAAGAACCACCCATCACTCATACCCTCCCATCAGATACTACTCCCCAGGTTCCTGTCCCTGAACCTACTCCATCCTTGCATTGTAGTATTCACACTCGGTATCCTCCCGAGAGGTATATGAGTTATCATTTTTGTCCCTCTTTCTGTGCATATCTTAGAGTTGTTTCGTCTGTATCTAAGCCTAACAATTTCTCTGAAGCACTCTTCATTCTTTCATGGAAAGAGGTTATGGAATGTGAAATGACGTCTCTTAGGAGACAAAATACTTCAACGTTAATGAGAACTTCCCCTATGTAACCATGCTGGTTCTCGTTGGGTGTTCATAATTAAGCATAATTAGAATGGATCGATTGATATGTATAAGGCCAAGTTAGTGGATGAAGGTTTCACTCAGGTTGATGGAGTTGACTATCATGAAACATTTGCACCTGTTGCTAAATTGACTTATGTTCGTATCCTTCTCTCTATTGCGGCTCAACAATCATGACCCCTTCATCAATTGAATGTCAAGAATGCGTTCTTGCATGAGGATCTTCATGAAGAGGTTATTAAGTGTCTTTATATTTCCCTATATATTACCCCTATGTGGAAGAATGAAATACATCAGATATTTCTCTTCTTTTTTTAACTTGGTATCAAAGCAGGAATTGAATCCTCCTTGAACTTTCGTCGCCCTAATTGTTGGCGACTTAACTTCTCGGCGGCTTCCTCTTCCGATTCCTCCCGATTTCTTCTCTCTCATCCACAAACTTCTATGTGATGACGTTCCCGCCTGTTGCTACTCTGCTCGATCCACCCTAGCCTCTGCTATCAACAAGGCTTCAACTCGCGCTTCAATCGACTCGTTGCTTCCGTCACTGCTAGTGTCGATCCATCTGAGCTCGTCGATGACTTCCGCTGGCCGCCTTGCCCTCGTCAATTCCGGTTGCGCTTCTGCCAATAATCCCGCTTCCTGTCAACGTCTTCGTTGCTTCCATCCGCAGACAACAAGGGTTCTGCTGCTGCTTCTTCCATCTCCACTTCCATCATCGATGTCTTCCACTAGCCATCGTTGCTCCCGACGCTGATCCCGTGGCTCTGTTTCCCGTCGACACTCCAATCGGCGTACTGTTGTGGCTCCTATGTCGACCTCGATGCTTCTTCTCGTGGATCCCGTTGGCGATTCCGCCGCCTCTCCTATTTCTGTCTACTGCTGCTGCTTTATTCTTTCCTGTCATCGGCCTCCGCCGACTGAAGATGTTCCCACCGACAATCCCGTTGCTGCTTCGGCTGACGTCTCCTCCACTTTAATCGCTTTCTGTTGCATTCCGACGACTCCAACTGCTTCCAATCACCGCCCCCCTTTTTAGGGTGGTAATATTCCGTCGATGATGATGTTTGTTGTGTGTTTTAAGTCATTTGTCTATGTTTTTATTATTGTATTTGCTTCTTGTTGTTTTTATGCTTGTATGCACGTGTTTTCCACGTGGGGGTGAGTGTTTAGACAAAGGCGTATCATATGATCTTTCTTTACTTTTCGCCTTCGTTCCATACGGCCTCCATGCTTATGTCGAATGCGGTTTACGTCTCCCCAATTTTTATTTTGATTGACACAATTGTTGATGGTGTTTTTAATCTTAGCGGGTTGTGTTGCATGGGACCGTGTGAAGCGGGACTGTGTCGTGTGGGACCTCCCTTTGTGTGGGTTATCCTTGGCAGAGTTGTTGATGTCGAATGTCAGGTTCATGTCGGTTTGAGTTTGAAATATCGTATGTCAAATTGCGGGGGATATATCGGAGACATTTTACAATGTTGGAATTTAATATTTAAATTAATTTATTCACATATATATATATATATATATATATATATATATATAATTTTTTTGTAGATACGCCCAATTATATGCATATTTTATTTTTATAAATTACATAATAAACATATATATGCATATAATGTATGTTTATAAATTATACAATAAACATATATACACTTAATGCATGTTTATAAATTATACAAAAAAAGCTGTGGCGACAGTAAAGAACATAAAGAGCACCAAATGAGAGTGTGACGAAAAAGAAATCAAATTTTGGCTCAAAAAGATGCACAAATGTAGCACAAAACAAAATATTACCGATCAGATGCTTAAAAAATGAATTTATATATTTTTAGTACTTGTCATATATCGTCCGTGAGATATTGCCTGATATATCGGGTAAAGCCGATATATCGGGGCCTGAAGACCGATACATCAGGGATATTTTCAAAAATGTCATTTTTGCTTAAAATGTCAATTTCCTGGCATTTTATGCCCAAATCTTTTATGTTGTCCGACATGTCGGACATGTCGGCCGACATCTACAACACTCTCTGGTTACCTGTCTGATGATTAGCTCCACATTGTTTGTTCCCTTCCACATGTTGTGTGTGTAAGTGATATTGGTTGACCCGATTCCAGCGAGTTCACGTCGTGTGGGTCCTGCATCGTGTGTGGGTCTGCGTCGTGTGTGGCTATGCCCCCGGCTTGATTCCTCAGTTTGGAATTTTTCCCCGGTGGCTCGTCTGATGTTTTGTCCCACATCGCCTACCTCCATTGCCATTATTATGATGTCCAAGTCGAAGGTTCCCCCTTCAACTTGAGGGGGAGTGTTGGAATCAGTAGTTTGATATTATTATGTCGGTCTATTAGATTCTTTAGGAGTTGTTGGGTTTAGTCCCACATCATGAGTCTTTGTTAAGTGTCTTTGTATTTCCCTATATATTATTCTATGTGGAAGAATAAAATACATCGAATATTTCTCTCTTCCTTCTAACAAAATCTTTGTTTTTCCCCGTGCCGTACATCGAAGAATAAAATACATTGAATATTTCTCCCTTCCTGTCTTGGAGCTCCTGCCCAACTAAATTCCATATCCGCTCACACTAAACTTCAACCAAGATTCCCCTCTCTATCAGAATTTTCCTTGCAACTGACCACCCTCCTCTCAATAAGAGCTTCAACCGACCACCATTTCCTTCTTAGGGCCTAAATCATCCAGTTTCTATCCACCTTCTTCTCATACATTGTGGAAGTGGGGTGACTCGTCAAATCCATGATTTTCCCTTATAAGGGTGATCATGGGGGAGTGGCTAATTGCACCCCTAAACCTATACATGTGGTTTCATCACCATCAATAATCAATGTATATTTATGGTGAAATAAATGTTTTCAATTGATAAAATTCATGAACTCTTTATTCTTCTAAGATAAATTAATGAAAAATTTATATTCATTATATGCAAACAATCTTCATAAATCAGATGATCATAAATATATATAAGCACATAAATCAAAATTTTATAAGTGATAAAAAACTATTCAAATGCTCATATTGTTATTCTCGCCTTTTTAAAAAAAAAATATGAAAATTGTATTTTACTCTAACGTTTATCTGCAAAATATTTTTTATAAAATAATATTTGTAAATATTAAAATTAAGTTTTTTTACTGTGAATTCTTAGTAAAAATTTCTATAATGCATATTTTTATCAATTATCAAACTATGTAACGTTAGTTTAGGGGTGTTGTAACTTGTAAGTAGCATGAGGTTTCTAGTTTAGATTGTACCGTCTTAGTCTGGAAAAATTTGTTGATACGTTCAACATATACAAAGAACTCTACGTAAAATCAAATTTGTTTTCAATTTTGATTTTTTCACAAATTATTCATGAAATATAGATTCTTGCATTTTTATAGTCATTTTAAGTAGTCATATGTATATATTTTGAGTTGAAAATATACTTGTAAAAAATAAACTGTGTTTTGCAACTGTATTTTACACTGAAAATGCAGTTCATTTGCAACTGTATTTTACGTTGCAGTTGTATTTCACACTGAAAATGCAGTCATACATGATCCTTTATATGCGTTGCACATACATAATTATCACCCCATAGTCTGGGAGTGGTCAAGCGCGCAATCAGTCAACAGAGAAAATGAGACGGCTGACAAGACAATTTTTTAACGTGAAAAAATCCCGAAAATGGGTGAAAAATCACATGGTCGGGACTAAGTCGAATCTATTTTAACCGATTCTGATTTGACTCAATATTTTAGTGATTTTCGAGTTTCAAATAATATGCTCAGTCTTACTTTATAGCGAAGGCGAAGATGACAGACCGCTCCTCGTTATAACTTGCAGGAAAAGAGATAGAGAGGTGCGTTCGGAGAGTGACAGGCCACCGCTCGCGAAGCTAACTTCTTTTCGTTGCTACGGTGGGGATCACCGCGCTCTGGAAGTTTGGAGGTCTTCTGCTTGTGTTCGGAGACTGGGGGGGAGCGCTCCGCGCATTTTGGCGGCTGCAACTTGTCTCCCGCTGTACGCGGTGGAGTTTGGAGCGAGGAGCTTGTTGTTGACTTGGGAGCGTTGATCGCTCATTCGCGAGGACGCTCGAAGCTGAATAAAGATCCTTAAAGCGCGCACGAAGGAGATTCTTGGTGGAATTCTCACGCGTGTGTAGGTGGATAAGTGGGAGAAGAAAAAGATGGGTCTGAGATCCTATTTATAGGCCTCATGTGTGATAATGGTGGTTACGCGGTTATCCGTAGACTATAACCAAAATATTTACTATATGTAGGCTGATAGTTTATAGTTTATGACGTGTATTTTTTAATGATTTTGGCATACACACACCGAATATTAATTTTGGTTATCCGCACTCCCATGACGAGTGGTTACGTGACGATCTGACGGTGGAGATCGTGTGATGGAGATCGGACGATGAAGAACCTGCCGACGAGAGGGCCGACTGGCGGCGAGACTCGGGCGGTTGGGAGGCCAGGAGGGCGATTGTACGGCACAACGACAGCCAATGAGAGGCCGGCCGCGAGCCGAACGACGTGGCGGCAGCCATCGTGGCAACGACCGGCGGGACGTTGGCCGCGCGCCGTGCGGCCACGTGCGAGAGGCCACACGGTGCGGAGGAGGCCAACAAGACAACGGTCGCACGGTGCGTTGGCGTCAGCGGGGTGCCGGTCGATGGCAGTTGGTGCGTGGATCTCACGCGGATTGGGTGTATGGATCACATGGGTGGTGGTTTCGTCATTTTTCTCCATAATCATCATTAAGTTAGTGGGGATCATGAGAATTCTGACCATTTGTAACCCGGAATTCCTATAAATTAAGGGAGAACTCGTCAAAGAAATTTTTACAACTATTTAAAAAGATTAGGGGAGTTATTGATTGTGATAAAGATGATAAGATGTGTTATACATTTATTATGGAAGTGGGGTGACTCGTCAAATCCATGATTTTCCCTTATAAGGGTGATCATGGGGGAGTGGCTAATTGCACCCCTAAACCTATACATGTGGTTTCATCACCATCAATAATCAATGTATATTTATGGTGAAATAAATGTTTTCAATTGATAAAATTCATGAACTCTTTATTCTTCTAAGATAAATTAATGAAAAATTTATATTCATTATATGCAAACAATCTTCATAAATCAGATGATCATAAATATATATAAGCACATAAATCAAAATTTTATAAGTGATAAAAAACTATTCAAATGCTCATATTGTTATTCTCGCCTTTTTAAAAAAAAATATGAAAATTGTATTTTACTCTAACGTTTATCTGCAAAATATTTTTTATAAAATAATATTTGTAAATATTAAAATTAAGTTTTTTTACTGTGAATTCTTAGTAAAAATTTCTATAATGCATATTTTTATCAATTATCAAACTATGTAACGTTAGTTTAGGGGTGTTGTAACTTGTAAGTAGCATGAGGTTTCTAGTTTAGATTGTACCGTCTTAGTCTGGAAAAATTTGTTGATACGTTCAACATATACAAAGAACTCTACGTAAAATCAAATTTGATTGTACCTTCTCTCCGAGAGCGTTTGCCATCCACCTTCTTCTCATACATTGTCTCTCTTAATTTTCTTCTACTTCATTTGCACTCCTATAATGTCACTTCTCAAATGTTCTTCTATTTTCACCAAAATTAGCAACACCTCAATTACTCATTCCCCCTAATTCTTACCATAATTATTGTAGCTCCTCACCATTGAAATCCTATAACTGCTCACACTAGAATTCTCTCTCTTTCTCTCTCTGAACTTAACCTCCACCTCCACTTACTACCCTCTCTTGATGGAGAGGTTCAATCAACTACTTCATCAAGAGGTTCAGTTAGCAACCTCATCACTGAGAACCTCAACTGTCTACCTTCTCTCCGAGAGCGTTTGCCATCCTCCTCATCAAGAGCCTCGATGAAATTTCCTTTCTTCCTTCATCATTGGTAGCTTCAGTTTACATGTGTGAGATTAGATGCAACTCCATTTCAATTTTGTAATTTAAATTTCTGTTGTAGATCTTTCTTTGCCACAATTATGAGATCACAGTAAGAAATTTATCATTGAAGGAAAATTACATATACTCGATCCAAATACTAGCCACCCTTTGCCTCTCCTTGAAACTCACTAGTTTCAATCTAAATGGAACCCTAACCCTATTCATACTCTTGTAATTATGACAAGGAAAAAATGATTTTGGCTCGCATAAAGGAAGAGATGAACAACATTGGTTGCAGAAAAATCATCATCAACCGGCTTGTTGCTAAAGTTATATTTATTTCCAATTATATAAATGAAGCCCCGTAGTGTATGCTAATCAAATTAGTACTAACAAAACTTAAATCACGCACTTACTCGAAAACCCTAAATTCCCATTACAAAGCTTGAGTGATTTCATTTTACATCTAAATTGAGTTGTTGCTTTAACAATTTGTGTGCATAAATTGATAAATCATTGTGCCCAATACTTAGGGGTATGCGCGGTGCAGTTTGGTACGGCTTCGGCCCAAACCACAACCGCACCGCAAGGGCTTGATTATGGCTTGAGCAAAACCGCACCGCGCCGAAATTACGCGGTGCGGTTGTGGTTTCAGTGTGATTTTTAGCATGAAATTTCCCTAGACACAAAAGGATAATGTGAGATGAAGATGTAAAATTTGGGCAAAAACATAGTTACATGAGTTATATTATCATGAAAAAACTTATAGTACATATAAATTCAAAGTACAAATACTACAAAATCAACCACGAGCTATAATACTTTTGGATATTATGCTTCAACTTCATATTCAAGTTCATTTCCATCACCATCACCTCTATCGACTCTTCAGACTTCTCAATATCAATCATCATATCTTCAATCTCATTGAAGTTCTTTTTTCTCGGTAAAAGACAAAATTCTTTGATTAAGTGCATATTTTTAAAATTGACACAAAGTCATCATATGTGCTCTCAATGCACTAGTACCATTCTTTCTAGGATCAACGACATATATTTCGGAACATTGTTTACATTTGGCCCGATCCTTTCCATCACTGTCATTATACTTGGTAAACTATTCTCATACTTCAGACTTAAACTTAGTGTGCGTTTGGGATAGCTTATTTGCTCCGGTACGGCAGCCTGAAAATGGAGTTTTGCACATAAGCTTTGTTTGGTATGAAAAAGCTCCAAACGGCGTTTCTAAATATCCTCCCTTTATACCTAGGGATTCAACCGCAATTTTTTCTCCAGCGAAGCCGCGCCGCAGCTCCTCCGCTTCTTCTTCCTCTTCCTGGCGATTTCCCGAACCCTGCGAAGCTCCGACTACGGCGACATTTACATCCTGTGCGATTTCGTAAACCAACAACTGCTCCGCCTTCTTCCTTCTCGTCATCGTGCGCACGCTTCCGCCACCACTTCCGACGATGGCCTGACGGAGGAAGCTTCCTCCGGCGACCACCTTTCGGGTAAACCAACATCCATCCTTCTCTTTCTGTTTTTATTCTCTACTTCCTATGTACATTTCCTCCATAGGAGCATAGGATCTTCCCTAAACTGAAGGTGTGCAATTTTCTCTATACCTAGGATTTGTATGAGGCAAGAAGGTAATATTTATTTATCATATTGATATATTTTAATTATTTTAAAGTAAGGTTCTAATTAAAATATTTTTAATCATGCAGGTGATACACCGAACTACTTGCATGCAGCTGAGGGATTCGTGTGACGAGAGTTTACAAATTGTTATAACATTAATATTTGGAAAACGTTCATATTTTATTATGTTATGTCGTGTGATGTTGGTCTTATAAATGTAAAACTATTTTAGGTATAAAAAAGTTAACTGAATTAAAAAAAATTCACATATAAAAACTCCATTTTTGCCAAACAGTTTTGTTAAAATAGCTTGTCAATAAGCTATGGAAACTCCATTTCACCCAAACAGTTTTTTAACAAAACTCTGTTTTCCGGAATCATCATTTTTTTTATCAGCAGCTTTTCATCAGCAACAGCCCAACCAAACAGACCCTTACTTTTATCATGAATTTTATCTTTTGTTTCTTATATAGATGCTTTAAAGCCACATTGTCACATGTCAGTGTTCTCTCCCCTACACTTTCAACTTGTATCTCTTTTTCCTTGCCTTTATTACTCTCCACAACTTCAATTTGTAATATGTTAGAACTATTTGAGGTTTTTGGTTTTATTTCTCCTATTGTATTACCCTCTATATATATAGAAGGCTACTATTATTCAAGGTATCAAATATCATTTTACGGTTTAACATAGTATCAGAGGTATCCTGTACGCCCTAGCCGCTTGCTTGTTCGCCCCCTCCGCTCGATCCTAAAGCCACATTGTCACATGTCAGTGTTCTCTCCCCTACACTTTCAACTTGTATCTCTTTTTCCTTGCCTTTATTACTCTCCACAACTTCAATTTGTAATATGTTAGAACTATTTGAGGTTTTTGGTTTTATTTCTCCTATTGTATTACCCTCTATATATATATATAGGAGGCTACTATTATTCAAGGTATCAAATATCATTTTACGGTTTAACATGGTATCAGAGGTATCCTGTATGCCCTAGCCGCTCGCTTGTTCGCCCCCTCCGCTCGATCTTGCAGCCCCGCAGCCTTGTCGTCGACCTTCTACTTCTATTTCCTCCACCTCTCTTCTCTCCCGCAGCCCCGCGTCCCTCCACCGCCGTCAGCAGCGCTGAGGGTGCGGTAGTTTGCTGATCGGCGCACGGTCCGATCGGTGCGCCCCAGATGGCTTCTCCTTCGACAACTTCTGATGTGATCCATTTTTTTCAGAAAAGTTCCGCTTTTCCTTCCTATACCTCCTACTAGGGAGATCAATTAATCGCTCCAGTAGATCTGTCTATATCATTGATCTATGGATCTACCTCTCTGTTTACTTTCTCTCATGAAAAGGGCTCTACTTCCTACTTCAAGCCTCCTTTGAATTCAACACTCATGGATCTATTGCTCTAGGATCCTAGACGGTCCTTTTGGTGTTGTCCGACATATTTTTCGGCAATGACCCTTTTCTGACGATCACAACCCAAAATTCTCCTAACCTAATCCAAAATTCTTCGAAGAAGGTGGGCCTGACAGCGGACGGAGCGGCGGAAGCTGCTGTAGGGCGCGGGGCAGTGGCAGCGGGGACAGCGGGAGCGGAGGAAATGTGTGAGCGGGCTGGTCGGGGAGCGACGACGTCAGTCTGGCCGGATCGGCCTCGGCAAGGGCAGAAAACGCCGGATCGGAAGTTGCGGCAACAGGGAGGAAAGTTTCCTCTGATACCAAGTTGTTACGCGCTCGGGATTTAGAGCGGGTACACCGTGGAAGAAGGGGGAAATCCTCTAGAGAAGGAGAGGAAGCCTTCTTGGACCTCCGATGATCTATGTGTTAGGGATATGCCCCAGTAGCCAATCATATAATGATATGTTATTAGTTTATGTAATTGATGATTTTGATCATTTGTTCCTAGTTTTATTGTTGACATACCATTCGGGTTGATGACCTGAATAGTAGAGCTATGTGTCCCATTTGTGAAATGGCGACGATGAAACTAAAACAAGTTCATGGTCTTGAGGATCAACAAGGAGCATTGATTGTCGGATAAGACCAGTCTGTAAGTTAAATGATGATTAAGTTCTACTAATCATAGGTAAGGAGTTGCCGCCTTAATTGCAGATGTTTATGTTATTGGAACATAGTACAGAACATGACCGCGATGGAATAAATACATGTATTGTGTTATGTGTCACTATTTATTTCATTAGTTTGATTCTTTGTTTGAGACGCCCGATTTCAACCCACAAGGATAGGTTCACTAAATTTCGTCCAACGCTGATTCCCGTCAAGGGCTGCCATACAGACGATATTTATGTTCTCTTGAGTTGTGTGGAGAAGATCGTTCGTCAAGAAAACCATGTCTCTCATTAGATCGTCTCGTGAGCGATGATATCTGTTGAGGCCTCCTTGATGGTGTTGGGTCGTTTGCTAGCAACTTTGTGCGACCAACACTATATCAAGAAATGTATGAACGGCAAGGGTGACACGCTTCAAGCTTGCGTTATACAAGGGTATCATATGACATAAGAATCGAACGAGACACTCTATGTGTTCGTATGCAGGATTGATATGCTAAGGTAGCATGATATTTGTGTAAATCGAGGATCGTAACGCATTGCTATGGTGCCGCTTACGATCATTGGAAGTGAATAGAGATTCACGTTTCATGTTCGATATAACATGAATCCTCAAAGGGTCACACAAATGGGATTTAGGCCACAGTTAAACCAATCCAGTTTTGATCATCAATATGATTGATGAACGCTATAAGTAAAAGAGGAAAGGAGATCTTGCGACGCGGAATTAATTCGTAATTGCGCAATGAGATTTGAGAGGCAAAGCAAGATGCGAACCGTGATTCCATTGAATAGGATTTTGATGGAAGTTTCAAATACGAAACGTTCGTCGTTTGAAATCCATAATTGCAACTCGCAGCTCATAGGGGCGTTTTTCATGATGCGATCATTTAAGCGATTCGATGAACAGTCAAAAAGGTTTGATGATTTATCGATTGAGGTGATTTTGATAAGTGATCAAAATTAAGGCTTCTTTGGGGGGTTATTGTTATATGTATATATGTATAAAATCTGATTTTATAATATATAAATATATATATATATAAATATCCTTCCCCCCCCCCCCCCCCCGGTTCAAGAGTGAACAAAAAGATCGGCCCCCCCCCTTTCTTCCCCGTGCGAAAGAAAAGGCGGACTGGGATCGGCGAGCTAGGGTTCTCTTGCGAGAGCAACGATCGGCGCCCCTCTCTCTCTCCCTCGATCGACTTCGCCGGAGGTCACCGGTGGCTTCTCCCTTTCCCTCTCCCTGCTGGACCATCGGCGACCGAGAGAAGAAGAAGGCTCCGCTCCAGTCGGGCTTCCTTCTTGCCGAGCCTAGGTCGGCCGCCCCCTCTTCCTCCTTTCGTGCAACGTCTTTCTCCACGGGATTTGGTGAAACCCGCAGTGGATGTTGACGTGCTAGTCAAAGGGTTTTTCGATTGGATTGGCTCCTCTTTTCTCCTTGCTAGCACAAGCGGAACAAGAGGTGGTTGAACTCCTTGGTGGACTCGAGGCTTAGGTCATCAGAGATCGCATTGCAAGGATTACTCTACAACCGCGAGGATTAACTCTCCGCTTCACCTTCTAGATTGACCTAGAAGAGGTACATTTCTCCCTTTTCTTGTTTGATTGAAAAATCCAAATGCCAAATCACTAGTTCCTATATGTTTCTTGATGGATGTAATTTTAAACTGTTTATTATTCATTGCATGTGGTGATTTGCGAGAAATCACTCGCATTAAGAAAAATTACTAATAGTGGTATCAGAGGGAGGTTGCGTGATTTTGGCATTTGGATTTTCATAAGCGGGAATTTTGTGTGGTTGTCCTCCGGATTTGGTGAAATCCGTGGTGGTATGATATTTTTTTTTTATTCCCTAATTGAATGAGTCAATCGTCCTCCTTCTCTCTAACTCCTTCGTGATGTTTGATATTTCGTTGATGTTTTTCCGCCGTCGCGGACATCATGTTTTATCATCATAGTAGGAGTGCAAATCAGATTTGCAAAGTGCTAATAGAGAGCGGTTACTTATCAATGGACCCTAATCTGATTAGGACATTGGGACGAAGTTCGCAATGCGAACCAAGAATCGTATAAGTTGATGCGATTGGTTAGAGAACCTACCTTACACTAGTTGGTTTGATGATTGTGCCGACGCCGTCGTCATTTCAATGAAAGTAGGGATCTTGGAAATCCATTACAGAGGGAATTTTCTTTTGATGTAATGGGTATTTTATTTTGTTGAAAATAAAATTATACATAAACTAATTATTTGTTTTTTTTTTTTTTTTTGAAGAGAGAAATGACTTCTCATATGTCTTTTTCGCTTCGCTCAATCATTGAAAAGGAGAAGCTCGCTTTTAACGGAGCCAATTTTCTAGATTGGAACCGTAACCTAAGGCTAGCCCTTCGGTTTGAAAAGAAAGAGTATCTCCTGACCACTCCTTTTCCAGCCATAGACTCTGAGGCTTCTGAAAAGGAACAGAGTGATCTTGACAAGTACGTAGTGGATGATATGGAGATATCTACACTGATCGTAGCAGTCATGGATCCTGAGCTCCAAAAGGAGTTCATTGATAGTGGTCTTGGTGTATATGACATCATGACTCGCCTGAAGAACATGTTTCAAGTTAAGGCCCGCACTGAAAGAGGAAAGCTGATCAAAACCATTGCTACTGCTAGATTAGCAGAGGGCCAAGAGGTTGGTCCTTACGTCATGAAGATGGCGGGGTATTTTCGGCAATTGGAGAAACTTGACACACCCTTCACGGTAGGGGCCGCTCAAGATTTCATCCTGAATTCTCTTCCTTCTCTTTATACGGGGTTTATTGTAAACTATCGTATGAACGGTATGGACAAGACTATGGACGAGCTCCATAACATGCTTGTTGAAACCGAGGAGAGTTTAAAGAAACAAAAGGACCATAAAGATGTTCTGGCGGTGAGTGAGAAGAGTAAGAAAGTCAAGAAGAAATTCCATAGGAATGATAAAGGAAAAGGCAAAGGCAAGGTGACACCCAAGGCTTTTGCTAAGGTTGTCCCCGAGGGTTCTAAGAAGAACAAGAATCCTGCCACTTCCGATACGGTGTGCTACTATTGTAGTGGCAAGGGACATTGGAAGAGGAACTGTCCCAAGTATCTCTCAGACAAGAAGGGAGGAATTGTTCCCCCTTCCACCTCAGGTATATTTGTCATTGAAACCCTTTTAGCTTCTTCTGATAATGACTGGATATTTGATACCGGTTCATGTGCTCACATTTGTCGAAATGTGCAGGCACTAAGGAGTAAGAAGCAGCTAAAGAAAGGTGAAATTCAACTTCGCGTAGGCAATGGCATGTGCGTCTCCGCTATGGCCATTGGAGTGGTGGAGTTGATTTTGCCTTCCGGAATGGTTTTGGAGCTCAAAGATGTTTATTTTGTTCCTGTTATTACTCGCAATATTATTTCTATCTCGTGTTTGGACATGGATGGTTTTAGTATAACCATTAAAGACAATTGTTGCTCTTTATTTCGTAATGATGTTTGCTTTTGTATTGCACGAAATTTAAATGGTTTATATGTGCTAGATACAAGTGAACATATCTTGAGTATAGAACATAATAATAGAAAACGTAAATTTTTGCATGAAGGTTCGACCTTTATGTGGCATTGCCGTTTGGGTCACATCAACGAAAATCGCATCAAGAGATTGCAAACCGTTGGTCTCTTGGATCAGTTTGATTTTGAATCAATTGATATATGCGAATCGTGTTTAAAAGGAAAGATGACAAAAGCGCCTTTCACCAAAAAGGGTGTAAGGGCAAGTAACTTGTTGGAACTCATACATACCGATGTATGTGGGCCCATGAACTTTTGCGCGCGAGGAGGTTATTCATACTTCATCACTTTCACCGATGATTATAGTAGATACGGGTATATCTACTTAATGAGGCATAAGTCTGAATCCTTTGAAAAGTTCAAGGAATTCAAAAATGAAGTTGAAAACCAACTTGATAGGAAGATCAAGACCTTGCGTTCTGATAGAGGTGGTGAGTACTTAAGCGTAGAATTTGGTGATTATTTAAAGGAGTGTGGAATTGTTCCTCAACTCACTCCACCTGGGACTCCACAATGGAATGGAGTATCCGAGAGGAGAAATCGGACCTTGCTTGACATGGTTCGATCAATGATGAGCTAAGCTGACTTGCCTAAATCATTTTGGGGTTTTTCACTTGAAACCGCAGCATTTACACTTAATCGTGTTCCTTCTAAGTCTGTTGCGACAACGCCTTATGAATGCTGGTTTGGTAAGAAACCAAGCATGATGTTTCTCAAGATTTGGGGATGCGAAGCCTATGTTAAAAAGTTAACAAACGATAAGCTTAGCTCCAAATCGAACAAATGTTATTTCGTGGGATACCCTAAAGCAACGAAGGGTTACTACTTCTACAATCGTGAAGAGAACAAGATAGTTGTTGCTCGTCATGCGATATTTTTGGAGAAAGAGTTTCTCTCAAAACCTAGTAGTGGGAATGACGTGGTCATTGAAGAAATTCATGAACCAATACAAGATGCACCTCAAGTAGGCGATCTAGTTGTTCCCGACGTGGCACCGAATGAGGTAGAAGCTCGACCCATTCCACAAGTCGTTGTGGATGTGGTTAATGAGCCTATTCCCTCAATTGAGTTTTCGGATTTATCGCTCGCCGATAGTAGACGAGACACTCAATCTGTTGAGACTCAAGAACAAACCCCACAAGTCGTTGTGGAACAAGTTCAAGAATCTCAAACGCCACCGAATGTGGTCCCACGAAGGTCGACAAGGGAAAGTCGTCCACCCAATAGATATATGGATATGTATGACGTTCTAATCATTGAGAATGATGAACCGTTGACCGTTGATGACATGAGAAAGAGACCCGACTCCAAGAAATGGCTTGAGGCCATGGAATCCGAGATGCAATCCATGTATGACAACAAGGTGTGGACCTTAGTTGATCATCACGAAGGGGTCAAACCCATAGAAAATAAGTGGATCTTTAAGAGAAAGATCGACATGGATGGCAACTTGACTATTTACAAAGCACGGCTCGTAGCGAAAGGTTTTCGACAAATTCAAGGAGTTGACTATGAAGAAACTTTCTCGCCCGTTGTTATGTTTAAGTCAATACGGATTTTGTTAGCAATTGCCGCATATTATGACTATGAAATATGGCAAATGGACGTTAAAACTGCCTTCCTAAATGGAGATTTGGAAGAGGATGTGTATATGACACAACCGGAGTGTTTTATAGATCCAAAGAATGCTAACAAAATTTGCAAGCTTCAAAGATCCATTTATGGATTGAAGCAAGCATCGCGGAGTTGGAATAAGCGTTTTGATAATGAGATCAAGGAGTTGAATTTCATTCAATGTGAGAAGGAAGCTTGTGTTTACAAGCGAATTAGTGGGAGTGTAGTGGTGTTTCTTATTCTATATGTTGATGATATTCTATTAATTGGAAATGAAGTCTCCGAATTAAATGCAGTCAAGACTTCATTAAAGAAAGTGTTCTCAATGAAAGACTTGGGTGAGGCTGCCTATATCCTAGGAATCAAGATCTATAGAGATAGATCAAGAAGGATGATAGGTCTAAGCCAGGAGGTGTATATTGATAAAGTGTTGGAATCACACAATTTGGCTAATTCCAAAAAGGGGTTCTTACCTATGTCACATGGCACATACTTGAGTAAGACTCAGTGTCCTTCAACTGATGGTGACAAGGAATTCATGAAAAAGTTCAGATATCCTTCAGCCATTGGTTCGATCATGTATGCCATGTTGTGCACCCGCCCAGATGTTGCGTATCCGATTAGTACGACTAGTCGTTTTCAGGCCAATCCAGGCCTGGCACATTGGACTGCAGTTAAGAATATTCTCAAGTATCTCAAGAGGACTAAGGATAGTTTTCTCATTTACGGTGGGGACCAAGAGCTCGTTGTAAGTGGTTACACCGATGCTAGCTTCCAAACCGATCGAGATGACTCGAAGTCTCAAACCGGCTTCGTATATTTGCTTAATGGTGGTGCTGTAAGTTGGAAGAGTTCCAAACAAGATACTACAGCAGATTCCGTCACCGAAGCTGAGTACTTAGCGGCTGGTGAAGCAGCGAAAGAGGGCGTTTGGATGAAAGAATTTCTGACAGAGCTGGAAGTAGTTCCGAGCATCTCGGGTCCGGTAGATCTTTACTGTGACAACACGGGAGCCATAGCCCAGTCAAAGGAGCCTCGGTCTCATCAAAGGACCAAGCACATTCTTCGGCGATTCCATCTCATCCGACAGTTTGTGAACGATGGATGGATAAAGGTGAAAAGGGTAGATGGTGTTGCGAACACAGCAGACCCTCTAACAAAGCCATTATCTCGAGCCGCGCACGAATTGCATGTTGCATCCATGGGGATTAGACGCATGCCTGAGTGGCTTTGAGTATTTTGTATTTTATGGTTGTAGTATGAGACATATATATTTTTTTTTGGTTGAATACTATTCTCTTGCTAGATGTCACTTTGATTGACTCTGGGTCAAGTGGGAGATTGTTAGGGATATGCCCCAGTAGCCAATCATATAATGATATGTTATTAGTTTATGTAATTGATGATTTTGATCATTTGTTCCTAGTTTTATTGTTGACATACCATTCGGGTTGATGACCTGAATAGTAGAGCTATGTGTCCCATTTGTGAAATGGCGACGATGAAACTAAAACAAGTTCATGGTCTTGAGGATCAACAAGGAGCATTGATTGTCGGATAAGACCAGTCTGTAAGTTAAATGATGATTAAGTTCTACTAATCATAGGTAAGGAGTTGCCGCCTTAATTGCAGATGTTTATGTTATTGGAACATAGTACAGAACATGACCGCGATGGAATAAATACATGTATTGTGTTATGTGTCACTATTTATTTCATTAGTTTGATTCTTTGTTTGAGACGCCCGATTTCAACCCACAAGGATAGGTTCACTAAATTTCGTCCAACGCTGATTCCCGTCAAGGGCTGCCATACAGACGATATTTATGTTCTCTTGAGTTGTGTGGAGAAGATCGTTCGTCAAGAAAACCATGTCTCTCATTAGATCGTCTCGTGAGCGATGATATCTGTTGAGGCCTCCTTGATGGTGTTGGGTCGTTTGCTAGCAACTTTGTGCGACCAACACTATATCAAGAAATGTATGAACGGCAAGGGTGACACGCTTCAAGCTTGCGTTATACAAGGGTATCATATGACATAAGAATCGAACGAGACACTCTATGTGTTCGTATGCAGGATTGATATGCTAAGGTAGCATGATATTTGTGTAAATCGAGGATCGTAACGCATTGCTATGGTGCCGCTTACGATCATTGGAAGTGAATAGAGATTCACGTTTCATGTTCGATATAACATGAATCCTCAAAGGGTCACACAAATGGGATTTAGGCCACAGTTAAACCAATCCAGTTTTGATCATCAATATGATTGATGAACGCTATAAGTAAAAGAGGAAAGGAGATCTTGCGACGCGGAATTAATTCGTAATTGCGCAATGAGATTTGAGAGGCAAAGCAAGATGCGAACCGTGATTCCATTGAATAGGATTTTGATGGAAGTTTCAAATACGAAACGTTCGTCGTTTGAAATCCATAATTGCAACTCGCAGCTCATAGGGACGTTTTTCATGATGCGATCATTTAAGCGATTCGATGAACAGTCAAAAAGGTTTGATGATTTATCGATTGAGGTGATTTTGATAAGTGATCAAAATTAAGGCTTCTTTGGGGGGTTATTGTTATATGTATATATGTATAAAATCTGATTTTATAATATATAAATATATATATATATATAAATATCCTTCCCCCCCCCCCCGGTTCAAGAGTGAACAAAAAGATCGGCCCCCCCCTTTCTTCCCCGTGCGAAAGAAAAGGCGGACTGGGATCGGCGAGCTAGGGTTCTCTTGCGAGAGCAACGATCGGCGCCCCTCTCTCTCTCCCTCGATCGACTTCGCCGGAGGTCACCGGTGGCTTCTCCCTTTCCCTCTCCCTGCTGGACCATCGGCGACCGAGAGAAGAAGAAGGCTCCGCTCCAGTCGGGCTTCCTTCTTGCCGAGCCTAGGTCGGCCGCCCCCTCTTCCTCCTTTCGTGCAACGTCTTTCTCCACGGGATTTGGTGAAACCCGCAGTGGATGTTGACGTGCTAGTCAAAGGGTTTTTCGATTGGATTGGCTCCTCTTTTCTCCTTGCTAGCACAAGCGGAACAAGAGGTGGTTGAACTCCTTGGTGGACTCGAGGCTTAGGTCATCAGAGATCGCATTGCAAGGATTACTCTACAACCGCGAGGATTAACTCTCCGCTTCACCTTCTAGATTGACCTAGAAGAGGTACATTTCTCCCTTTTCTTGTTTGATTGAAAAATCCAAATGCCAAATCACTAGTTCCTATATGTTTCTTGATGGATGTAATTTTAAACTGTTTATTATTCATTGCATGTGGTGATTTGCGAGAAATCACTCGCATTAAGAAAAATTACTAATACTATGGTGGCAGTGGGGAGGAACGACTAGGGCTGCAAACGAGCCGAGCTCGAGTCGAGCTCGACAAAAATAGCCGGCTCGAGCTCGAGCTATTTTTTTGAGCTCGAGCTCGAGCTCGCCGAGCCTGTGTTCAATGGGCTCAAGCTCGAGCTCGTCTGAGCTCCACAAGCTCGACTGATATCTGCTGTAAAAACCTCCCTCATCATCCTCCGCTGGTCAATGGCCGTTCGTCGTTGGCCGCTTGCATGAAACCTTAATGTCAGGCGTGAAACTGTGAAAGAGGAAGATGAAATGACTAATTAGTCTCAGACTTTAATATATTATATTAATTAAATATATAGAATATACTTACAAAAGAAAGGACTGGGGGCAGGGCCCTCGACCAGCTGTCAACGGTAGCAGGCATAGACAGCAGACGGGGTAATTAACAAAACTAATTATACTAGCAACTAATGATTTCAGGAGCCCGTGTATAGTTGATTAAACAAAATTCATAAATAATGAATTAATTAACTATCTGTAATTAATAACGGAAGTGGACGAGAGTAGACTGGGTCGCGGGAATGGTTGGGTGTCTTGGGACTTGGAAAATGAAAATTAATATCCAGAGCAAGTTGCGTTTCACGAGGCAAGTTGAATATTGTTTTTAATAGTAATATAATCAGTTAGGAGTTAGGAATTTATTAATATATTATATATTACTATATCAGGTGAATATTATTTTTAAGAGTTATATAATATATTATTTAAAAATAAATAATTAAAAAAGCTCGCGAACCGGCTCGCGAGCTCGTGAACAGAGCTTACAAGGCTCGAGCTCGGCTCGAAAGCAGGCTCGAGCTCGACATGCTCGAGCCGGCTCGTCGAGCTATCGAGTCGGCTCAACTCAACTTGCACCCCTAGGAACGGCGCTAGAAGAGCGGGCGATCGCGGAGTGCGTCGGGCGGCTGAGAGCGGCTAGGGCGTCCGTCGGGTGAGGGTTCGGGAGAAGAGAGAGATAGAGAAAACTAGAGAGAGAGAGAGATTTCAATTACTATTTGCTTAATTTCCAAAACACAACACCTACCCATATGAGGGAAACCGGTCCAACATAGAAAGTACCAAAATGTCCTCCTCATTAAGGCTTAATACATGAGGATCAAACTACTAAAGCAAAATAAGAAAATCCGAGCGGTAAATTAAAAGATGATTTAGGCGCGTGCAACGCGCGACTCGCGACACTTGTACGTCATGCCCCAACGAGGATCCGTAATAGTTTCTTTGTTCTTTGAGCTCATTATATCTGACATTGTTTATTCTCCTGACGTATCACAACCCGCTGGATCTAACCGGGTTGGCCACGATCATACGACGTCTCAGATTATCACGTTCGTCTTGATATAACAAATTACTTATTTTGGTCTCGATCTATTGCCTTGGCCCTTAAGAGTCGTCGGTTGTTGGCTATTTTAACGAGACTATCAAGGAGCCAGAGAAAATATCATCTACATGGGAACAATGAGAATCAGAGAACTATTGGTTATGTCATGATTGATTAATTCCATGCAAGAGGCTATTGTACTGAATTACCTATTCTTGGATACCGCTGCGGATATTTGGAGTCGTGCCGAATCTACATATTCCCAGAAAGGAAACACTGCTCTTATCTTTCAGTTATGAAGGAAGATCTTTCTCCTTCGATAGGGTGATCGACCACCATCCGCCTATTATTTGGAGTTCACTCAGCACGAGTATGACCATTTTACCTCCCTCAACCTTGTCTGCACGGTTGATGCAATCCTTGTTCGTGCTTATGAAGATCAGAATAGGGTGTTTGAGTTTCTACATGGTTTACACCAGGACTTTGATCAGATTATTGTTCAGATCCTTGGACGCATTCCAGTCCCTTCGTTGTCAGAGACCTATAGTATTATCCGACAGGAATATGTCCACCGTCAGTCTTGGAGTTCAGAGGTTCTCTGTAGTGGTTCTGCTCTTGCTGCTTCTCATTCTTGAGTCACCAATCCTCAGGACTTTAAGCTCAGGCCCATGGACAAAGACCACTTGATATGTTATTACTGTGGTCGGAGTCGGCATACTCGCGACACTTGCTTCAAATTACATGGGCTCCCTCCATCGAGAGGTGGAATAGTTTCTCGTGGGGGCCATGGTGGACGTGGTCGTAGCCACTCCAATTTCACCTCTCCTCACTCAACTCACCTGACAGAGTTCATTGGTGATAATACCTCAAGCGGCCATATCTCTGAGCCTCTCTCTACCTGAGCCTTTTTCTACTGATGAGATGATGACCCCCCGTCGTATGATGCAGGGGTTATCCTCGGAGCCCACTTATGGTCCATCCTTGTCCTTTGCTCATTTAGGTACTCCAAGTGCCCACTCTGCTGTTTTATCGCCTACCACTCATTGGATCATTGATTCTGCAGCCACAAATCATATGACCGTGTCATCGTCGGGTTTTGTTTCCTATTCACCGTTGTCTGACAGATACAAGGTAAGCATTGTTGATGGAACACTTTCCTCTATTGTAGGAAAATGCTCTATCAATTGTTCTCTTACCTTGGCTTCTTCCCTTCACGTCCCTTCTTTTACTCGCAACCTCTTATCTGTTATTCATATTACAAACTCCATGAACTGCTTCATCACTTTCTTTCCTCCTCACTGTGTCTTTCAGGACCTGCAAATGAAGAAGGTGATTGGTGATTTGTGATGGATTGTACCTGTTTGATGTTGCTATTCCTCAGGCCTTTCATGCTCACCGGCTTCCTCAGTTGGCTACCTGACATCGTCGCTTGGGCCATCCCTCTATTAATACTTTACAGTTGTTATTTCCCAGTTTTTCATCTTCTTTTTTTAAAACCTTTATGTGTGATGTTTGTGAACTTGCTAAACATAAGCGTGTCTCTTTCAATCACGTGTCTAAGCCTTCTGTTGTACCTTTTCATATTATTCATAGTGATGTATGAGGCCCTTGCCCTGTTACTTTGATATTTGGTTATCATTCGTTTGTTACTTTTATTAATTACTTTTCTCGCAATACATGAGTTTATTTGATGCGTAGTAAAAGTGAAGTGTTCTCTCTTTTCCAAAAATTCCATAAAATGATTTATACTTAATTTGGTGCAACCATTAAAATTCTTCGTAGTGATAAAGGTCGTGAATACATGGATATCAAATTTTAAAACCATTTGAGTGATCATGACATTATTCATCAAACCACTTGTGTACATTCTTCTGCACAAAATGATGTTGCCGAATGAAAAAATCATCTTTTGAAGTTACACGATGTTTGTTATTTATGATGTCTCTTCCAAAATACTATTGGGGTGATGCTGGTGGAGACCAACCCCGATCTGGACGTCGCAAAAGTACCTGACGCCGCACCCGACCGGACCTCTATCAGCCCCAATTCATGCATATTTTTTCTCATTTTTGCATTTTTTATTTTGCAATTCATGTAATTGTGGTACCTTTGTTTGTCTGCTTGGAAAAATAAATAAATAAATAAATAAATATATATATATAAAGATATAAAGATATAAATATATATATAGTGACTTTATTAAAACCCTGTACAGCCGGTCCAGTTCCTCTTATGAGCCGCCGCTTATCTTCCCAGGTCTATATTGGTACGTGTTAGGGCTCAAAGGAAAAGCTTCCGGTTCATGGCGCTGCTCACAGTAAGATGATACGTGCTCGAGATTGCGAGTGTGTGCTCCGGGGAAGAGGAGGGAAGTCCTCAAGAGAGGAGGCGGAGAGATCCCAACGAGCTATGGCGGCGGCGGCTTGCAGGGTGCAGATTGGCGGTGGCGGCACGGGATAAATCACGGTTTTTGCGATGTGCGGGAAGCGGGCGGCTAGGGCAACCTGGCGGGTTCGATCTGTGGAGGGGGGGGGGGGAATAACGTGAAGGTTAGAGAGAGAGAGAGAGAACTAGAGAGAGAGTTAGAGAAATAAAATAAAAATACTTCTTACTTTCTTTCCCAAGTTCACCCCACCGGGTATTAATAGTCAAAGCGCCCCCTCCTTGGGCTTAGACACGGAGGATCAAAATACGCATAATAATAAGCATAAAATAGAAGTAGATAGTCAAAACGGCGGGACAAAAGTGGGACCGTAACATCTCCACCCTTCCCGACGACAAGCTTGCCCTCAAGCTTGGTCTGTAGTGACGGTGGCCGTCGGATCTCCCGTGTCAGTGTCTGCATCCCGTTCAGAAGCCGATCTCTAACTAGAAGAGGCGCTTGCAACGATGTCCACGAAAAAATGGCTCGTCGCAGTTGTAACAGAGGCCCTTGGCATGACGGTCATTCATCTCCTGTGATGACAGTCGCCGAATAACAGTTGGGCGGTCGGCGTCGCGATCTGGGACGAGGAGACTGGGTGTGGTCGATGACATAGGCCGCGGAAGACGCTTGGACCCCTCGGTGTCCTGGTGATGTAGATGAGGGCGGTCCAAAAGCAGACGCTTCTCGCAAATGCGAGCCAAACTCATTGCCGTGGTCAGATCTTCTGGTGCCCGAAATTCTACGTCCATGCTGAGGCGCTCATGGAGTCCCGTCATGAAGATGGACACCTGCTGTGTCGGAAGAACGGTGGTAGTGCGGGCCAGGAGGACTTGAAACTCTTCAAGGTACTCGTCGATCGGACCAGTCTGTCGGATTGAAATGAGATCCCCCAAGGGATTGCTGTGGAGGGGTGACCCGAAACGGAGGGTGCAGTTCATCTTGAAATCGTCCCAAGAAAGGAGTGGTTTCTCCCGTTGCAGTTGGTGCGGGGCCCATGAGGTGAAAGGCAGCAATGCTGAGGCTGAGCCACTCATCCCAAGGAGTGCGCTGGTGGGCGAAGAACTGCTCGCAACGAGAGAGCCAAGCTAAAGGGTCTTCGTAGCCGTCGAATATTGGAAAATCCAGCCGCAAGTATCGTGGCAGCCCGTTGCCGTCATGCCGCGGGGGACCAAACTCTGGCAGGAATGACGGAATCGGCGCTTCACTGGAGGAACCCGTGGTCGGTTGGGCCGGTCGGTTCGCCGCTAGTTGCGTGGTGACGGAGGCAATGCGTGCGTTGTTGTTATCCGTGAGGAGCTTGGCGAGAGACTCGAAAACTTGCGAGAGGGAGGGTAGGTCGGCCATTGCGTAAGGCGGAGGTGGTGGGTTAGCGGAGCCGGAGGGAGTGGAGGAAAAAGGTGCCGGTGGAGGAAGTAGTCCAGTAGAGGCAGCGAGCAAGAGGCCCCCGTCGAGGGAGAAGCCGAGAAGGATGCGCGGTGAAGAGGGGCCGGCGATGAGCAGCCGGTGCGAAGCCGGGTGCTGAGGGATTGACTGCGCTGAGGTGTTGTGCGGGTCGGAGGAGGTCGGGGAGGAGCCGGACGGGCCGCAGCTGGGCGGTAAGGGGCCGTGCGGGCCGGAGGAAGTCGGGGCGGCGCTGTGCGGGCCGGAGGAGGTCGGGGCGGCGTTGTGCGGGCTGGAGATGGTCGGGGCGGCGCTGTGCGGGCTGGAGATGGTCGGGGCGGAGCTCGATCGGGGCGGATTTGGCGTGTTGGCGGCGGGGAGGAGCCTACCCTCTGATACCAAGTTGTTACGTGCTCGGGATTGCGAACGTGTGCTCCGGGGAAGAGGAGGGAAGTCTTCATGAGAGGAGGCGGAGAGATCCCGCCGAGCTATGGCGGCGGCGGCTTGCAGGGTGCAGATCGGCGGTGGCGGCACGGGATAAGTCGCGGTTTTCGCGATGTGCGGGAAGCGGGCGGCTAGGGAAACCTAGCGGTTTCGATCCGTGGAGGGGGGGGGGGAAATAACGTGAAGGTTAGAGAAATAAAATAAAAATACTTCTTGCTTCCTTTCCCAAGTTCACCCCACCGGGTATTAATAGTCAAAGCGCCCCCTCCTTGGGCTTAGACACGGAGGATCAAAATACGCATAATAATAAACATAAAAATAGAAGTAGATAGTCAAAACGGTGGGACAAAAGTGGGACCGTAACAGAAGAGCTTCAGGCCCATCAACCGCCCACGATCTAGCGAGAACTCCGGCCACCAACGCTTTTTCCACCCACGATCTTGCCATGCCCATGCGCGATTGATGGCCATGACGACTCTCTCAGTAGTTTCAACACTTTCCTATGTTTCTGCCATGACCGCATCATTCCACGGTTATGAGTTAGTTATTATTTTCTTTAAACCCTGTATAAAAGGGTTGTTGTTATCTTCCACCCACGATCCTGTCATGCCCATGCGCGATTGATGGCCATGACGACTCTCCCAGTAGTTTCAGCACTTTCCTATGTTTCTGCCATGACCGCATCATTCCACGGTTAGGAGTTTGTTTTTATTTTCTTTAAACCCTGTATAAAAGGGTTGTTGTTATTTAATGGAGGATGTTGACGAATGATGTTGAAGAATGGTTTGAGATTTCTTGTGTATTTGATTCCCATTTGAGTTTCCCGTTAGCTTCGTGAGATCCCTTGAGTGATTGAATATTGATATTAGTTGCTTCTGTTGCTTCCATTTTTGAGTTCTGTGGTTGTTGAAGTGGAAATTTCCTGTTGCTGCTGTGTATTTGATTTCCTGTTCGGGTGTTGATGAGGTTGAGTATTTGATTTTCCTGCTTAGTTACTCCCGTTGGAACCACTTGTGGTATTGCTGATTGAGTGAGTGAATAGGTGCCGCTGATTCGATTTTTAAAGAAGATGAACAGTGGTATTAGAAAAGTGAGAAGAGAATAGTAAAATCAAATTTACTATGCTCATCAATCATTTCCGTTTAGAGATATGAATAGTTGAAAGAATTTAGTTGTCTAGTTCGTGGCTTCCTACACTGTTGAGTATTTAGAGATTTCGTGGAGCCACCCGAGTGTGAGAGTGAGCGAATTTTCTTCGTGGTGCCCGTGTGCAATAGCGGCCGACCTCGGAGCGGGAGATCGAAGGTGACGAGAAATTCCTCGTGAGATCACCGTCGACTTCGATTGCGGAAAGACGCATCTTTCCATAGGTAATTGGTTTCTTTCTCTTCCTTTGTGTGCGTCTAAATTTTCTCTTATGATATTAGATTTACTATAGTGGGATAAAAGCTTGAGTGTTGTTGTTGTTGATATTAGATTCATCGCTGGGTTTTCGCCTGAATTTTGTCAGCAAAAGCTACGTCAAAAACTCCAAACGAAAACGTATTTGGAGTTCACGATTTTCATTTTGCTACGGCAAGGTGAAAAGAACGGAAATTGCGACTCTTCTTTTCCCGGATCTAGAATTGAACCATTTCCTTTCAAGAAAATTCATTTTAAACAAAATAGTTATTTTGTGCTTTACAAAAATCTAGTCGTTTAATTTCTTAAAGTACGTGCAACGACCGCTCTAAATCTTTGCAAAATTAATTTAATCATTGCATGCATTTAGGGATTCCTAGAAAAAGCCGACAGACACGCAAACCCTACGCGCTATCCTACATCAATTTGGTATCAGAGCCAGGTTCCGAAATTTTCTAAGTTTTGGAATCCACCCTGCGTAGAATAAGAATCTCCCATAACATTTATATTTCAAAAAAAGGAATTTTTTAGCATAATCATACATTTGCATTTTACTTATCTGTCTTGCATGCATCTGCGTAGTGGTAGGTTAGTGAGTATGAGTTCACCCCATTACAATTCACCACCCGAACACTCTCAAGAGGTAAACTCGGAGATGCGTCGAGTTGAGCGTGGTCAGTCGAGTCGTGGATATGAAGGGAATGAACCACCCCCGTGGTTTCTGCCTTTCGCCCACCAAATGACGGTGTTAACTGAGAGTATACAGTAGGTGCGAGAAGGGTTTGAACACCTTAGTGTTAGAGTGAATAGTTTAGAAGTATCCCCTAGAGTTTTAATGCCACCTCTAATTCGTGATGAACATTCCGTTCATCCCACATCATGAAGTCCCACCTTCCTACGTGGAAAGGTCTACACTTATGAGGAATCCTCTTTTTGAGGAAGAGTCTAGATATCCCTTAGATGGATTCGAGTTTGAGTACGAACGAGGTAGAAATTCCCCAAAGTATTTTCCTGAACCCCAATGAGAACCTTTCTTCGGCCCTCGAGATAATTATCAAGATAGACCCTTTTATGACTTAGCGAGAGATGAGCGTGCTCGAGACCATCGTCAGCATATACCGGCCATGCATCGTAAAGATCAACCTAAAGATTGGCATCGACCGCCACCCCCACGGCGATGAGACATTCGTGATCCTTACGATGACGATTACGACTATCCTTTTCTGGATAGACGATCAGATCTCACACGAGTTGTGAAGCTAGATCCGCCCTTTATGATGGTTATATGGATCTCAAGGTCTTTTCAGACTGGGTTATAGACATAAAGACCTACTTTGAGTGGTATCGTATGACGGAGGATCAAAAGATTCAGTTCGCAAAAATGAGGTTGTCTGGGCGAGTAAAAATCTTTTGGATAAGTGAAGAGCGTAGTTTAGAGAGAAATGGACGCCCTCCCATTACACATTGACCCCACATAAAAGCCATATTGGAAGAGCAATACATTCCCCAACACTATCAGACCTGTGTACGAGACGAGCTGACGTCTCTACGTCAAGTGTCCAAATCAGTTTTTGATTACTTAGATGTGATGAAGGACCTAATGATTATGTGCAACGTAGTTGAACACCCACGTGACACTATCTAAATTTAAGTGTGGACTACGACCTGAGATCCGTGATGAGTTGATTCGATATAACCACTATTCCCTAGCAGAGACCATATCTATCATCGTTGATATCATGGAGCACCAGAAGAGAACCTCTCGGTTCAAATCTCAACCCAAAATGAATACTCCTTACAAGAAAGAAGAACTGAAGGGTATAGAGAATGGATCGAAGCCTACTTCGAATTTCACGAGAGATCAGAAAGTGAAATTCCCCATGGGAATTGTGACCCCTTCACAGATCCGATGTTATGAGTGCCAACGAATGAGCCATATATCTAGGGATTGTCCCAAGAGGAAAGACACGTTAGTTATTCATGAGGTGACTGAGGAGGATGAGCCTGTAGAAGAAGCTGGAGTCGAGAGGGACTCACGCGTTTTTGAACGACAAATTGTACGGTACGCCTAGTGATGAGGAGATAGATCCCGACGCTCTAGTGATGATGAGATAGATCCCGACGCTCTAGTGATGAGGAGATAAATCCCGACGCTCTAGTGATGAGGAGATAGATCCCGACGCTCTAGTGGTGAGATGCATGTTATCTACACCGCATGAATCCACCGATTATTGGCGAACAAACATCTTCCAGGCCTACTTTATGGCTGTGGAGAAAGTGTGCCGTTTAGTAGTGAATAACGAGAGTTGTATGAACGTGATAGCTGAGACAGCTTTACCCTGCAAGAGACTCACTACTGAGCCGCACCCTTCCCCATTTCAGGTAGTTTGGGTCACAAAGACTACATTATTGGTGATTAGTAGATGTTTAGTGCCCATCACTATCTGTACCTACTCCGATATGATTTGGTGTGACGTTATGCCTATGGATGTGTGTCATGTATTGCTTGAGCGACCTTGGTTATACGACCGAGATGTCACCATACATGGCAGGTCCAACACATGCTCCTTTTTACTGGATGGAAAGAGGGTAGTGTTGACCCCGGTGCGATCCAAAACACCAACATCTCGTGCGAGCTATAGTGCAAAAGAATCTCTTTCTCCCTTTGAAAGGAAGAAGACTCTTATTAGCATTATACGAGGCACTGAGTTTCATCGAGAGAGATTCGATGGTGGATTCTATTATGCCTTAGTGGTCTTACAAGCATCTGAGTTATTAGAGAAGTATGAGTCTATTCCTATACCTGCTAGAAGACTCTTAGAGGAGTTCTAGGATATACACCCTGATGAGCTTCCGGCTGAGTTACCTCCCATGAGGTCTATTCAACACGCGATGGATCTTGTACCTGGAGCTTCCCTCCCCTATCTATCGCATTACCGATTGAATCCTGCTGCCCACGAGGAGCGATAGATAGACAGAGGCTTTATTCGACATAGCCTTAGTCCATGTGCAGTGCCTGCCCTCCTTTCCCCGAAAAATTATGGTACTTGGTGTATGTGCGTTGACAGTCGCGCTGTCAACAAGATTACAGTGAAATATCGATTCCCAATACCCCGACTAGATGACATGTTAGACATGTTTATGGGGGCTACTATCTTTTCTAAGATCGACCTTCGTAGTGGATATCATTAGATCAGAATCCGCGAAGGAGACGAGCGGAAGACCCTTCAAGTCGAAGGACGAACTTTATGAGTGGCTTGTGATGCCCTTTGGGTTATCCAATGCCCCTAGTACTTTCGCTCGGATGATGACCTAGGTCTTCATACCTTATATTGAGAATGATGCGGAGCACAGACGAGCACCTGCAGTGGATGACGAGTTTTGGGCCCATTCGGGGCTGATTTGTCGACTTTCCATATATGGTGTGCCTGGATCGACGACCAGACTCCGCAGATGTGTTCGGATTCGCGTTGCGAATCGATTTGATATATTATTTCACTATTTTGCATTTTATTTTGATGTATTTAGGTGGCTCCACCTTCAACCAATCATAGCCATCGATGGTGTGATGCTCTAATCCTCCTTTTATTATAAATAGATGGTTTGTGGGCTGTTTAATGACATTGCAGGTTTTGGAGAAAGAAAATCCCGGAACTCCGCGATCACCCCACGGTGCTGACGTCGTGGAACCCTAGGTGACGACTCCTAGACGCTCAAACTCCTCCCCAAGGTACTACCCATCCATAACCCTCTTTTCCCACTCCGAAACCCTCATCCGCAACCCTTACAACCCCCAAATTCTAACCCACTATTGTTGTCCGGGAAAAATGGTTACTGCTCAAGGTTGTTGTTCACGGCTACTGTTCACGACCATTGTTCACTAATGAAATTTACTGTTCATCCCATATAGTTCCTCCCCCCCTGCCTGAAGCCGCCGACCCCCTTTGTCGGCCCTGTCACCACCGCCCCTTCCTCCTCCAGCAAACCAACAAACCCGACCCCTCCTCCTGCTGCCTCTGCCCAGTCCGGCGGCCCTCCTCCAGCAGCCACCAAGGTCCCTTGCCCCCACCACCACCGTTCCCTTCTCTACAACCCAAAACCGACACCCCCTCCCTTTCGTGGATCCACCTTCCATATCCTTTCCCCTTTCCATATCAGATCCGGAATTTTCAGCCCGGATCCGATTCCAAAATATCGGATCTACTCCTCCCCGCCCGAATCTACCCATGCGTGGCCAGATTTCTCCATTTCCGGCCCGATCCCACCCTCCACCGCCAAGGACAGCCACCTACATTATTTCCACGCCGCTGGTTCCATCTCGGATCGTCGTACACGTATTTCTGGCTCCGGAATCTTTAGTGCCTTGGCCAGCCCACTACTTGATGAGTACTTGTTGTATCTGATAATTATTTTCAGCATATCTATATTGGATTGGATCTTGTACTGGTTTTGGATCTCTTGTATGGTAGTTGCTTGTTATATTATTATTGTGATTTGCAGAATTTATTTGCCGCGCGCTCGTGCTTTGGCCCTCCACGCGGAGGAAAGCCTAAGCTTGTTTGCCCAAATAAATTATTTAGCCGTGTCGTGAATTTATTTTGCGTGGGATGTTTTATTTATTATTTAATTGTGATCTAACCGTCGGACTGTTGCATAACATGTAGGGTTAGGTCGCCGATTTACCGCCGCCTATAGATTCGTCCTGCGTCAGAGAAGTTCGTAGTAGCCTATTTCGACGTCATTTTGACTTATAGTCGGACTGACCGTGAGCACTTGACCCACCTACGTACTATCTTCGAGCTCTTGCAAGCCGAGAGATTATATATCAACTTGAAGAAATACGTTTTTATGGCTGAGTTTGTTATCTTTCTGGGTTATATAGTGAGCTCCGCTGGCATCACTATGGATCCCGAGAAAGTTCGCGTGATTCGTGAGTGGCCTACACCCCAGAACATTCACGATGTCCGTAGTTTTCATGGACTAGCCATCTTTTATCGTCGATTTATTAAGAACTTCAGTACTGTATGGCGCCAGTCACTGAGTGTACTAAGAAAGGAAGTGTCCAGTGGGCGTTATCGACAGCTAGAGCCTTTGAGATTATCAAGGATAAGATGTCCTCTGCACCTGTTTTGAGACTCCCTGATTTTAGTCAGGTGTTCGAGGTATCCTATGATGCCTTTGGGGTTGGGATAAGAGGTGTACTTAGTCAAGAGGGTCACCTTGTTGGATAAGAGGTGTACTTGGTATTCTCCATTGCTCTAGTAGTGTTAGGTAATGAAGTTAGATCTGATGTTCTGGCTCAATGAAATTGTAGCATCCCTAATCTTTAATGCTAAAATGATTTTGAATTGTGTTAGAGAAGCCCACTTAACTAGGCCCATTTAGTTTCTTTTGTTGTTATTTCTCTCTCCTCTTTAGTCCCACATTGTGTATAGGACATTGCTCTCTCTTTCTCTCATCTATATATTTGTACTCATTCTTTGTATTCAATACAAGTGAACATATTTACAAAGTTGCTTTTCTACTTGTCTACATGGTATCAGAGCAACCGGTCCTCCTTGGGCGGCTACCCTCTGCTTAACCGCCTCTCTTCCTGTGTTCTCGCCTCGGCGTGCGGCTAGCTGCGGACTGCCCTCTCTGTCCGCTTCCCGCTCTTCCCGCTCGGTCTTTGGCGGTCTGCTTCTTCCTATCCGCTTCGCCTCTCTTCTCCCCTCTCCCCTCTCCCCTCCGTGGTTCCACTCCTCCCCTCCCGCCTCTTATAGCATTCCTGTTGTGCCCGCCTCTCTCCTCTCGCGCGGTCTCACTTGTGCTATCCGCCGCGGTCTCCCTTGTGCTCTTCGTCGCGGTCTCCTGCTCCCCGACTTCTCGCTATCCGCAGCTCTCTCCCGCTATCCGGCGCGACCTCCTGCGGCCTGTTCCTGATCGCATTTCTCCGCCTTGTCGCGTCTCCCTTCTCGCGCGGCCTGGTCTTTCCGCCGGTCTCCCTTCTCGCGCATTCTCGCGCGGTCTCTATCCGCCTTTTCCGCCGAGTTCTTTCTTTGCTCGCCTCGTCCTGTTGCTCGTTGCGGCTTCTCTCTATCCGCTTGAGTGTTCCTTACTCGCGGTTTCTTCTCTCTGCCCGCTCGTAGCCTCCGTCTCTGACCGCTGCTGGGTTCAGCCTGACCGTGCGGACTGTTTTCTCCCGCATTTAGGTCGCGGTCTTCTCCTCCCCTCCACGCGGATTGGTCTTTGTCCGCCGGCTCTCTATCCGCCTCTGGTCGCGGCCTCCTGCCGCTCGTGTCTTTACATCGTGACCGGGCGGTCTCCGTTCTAGTCGCGCGGACTTTCTCTTCTCCTTCTATCCGGGCGTTCTCTGTTCTAGTCGCGCGGACTCCTCTGCTGCCGGTCTGATCTCCTAGTCGCCTCTCCTCCATGGGTTCTTCTGCTGATTCGACTAGCACGGCGGTTCCTCCTGCAGACCGCCCGGCCTCTATTCCAGAAATACGGGATGAACTCCGTATCACTACTATCTCTCTGGTCGGCAAGAAGAATTTTGTCGAATGGGCGCATTCTGTTCGCCGGGTCCTGCATTCTAAGGGGTTTCTTCATCACTTGACCCAGGTGGTTACCGGGACTCCGACTGACGAATGGTTACGCAATGATGGTCGTGTGCAAACATGGATCCTTAATTCTCTTGATAGCGAATCCTATCACTTGGCTATGCACCATGAGACGGCCAAAGGCATGTGGGATGAGCTTCATACCCTTTACTCCGGAAAAGATAGTCTCCACCATTTGTATGACATAATCACTGCTCTCCAGGCCCTTGATAGCCGTGGTGCGACTGATCTGACTTCCTTTGTGGCTCAGACTCGGTCCTTGGTCGAGGCATGGATCCAACATCAGCCTCCTACTGTGGACCTTGTTGCCCAACGTGCTCAAAAGGAGGCTGTGGGTATAGCCATGATGATGGCTCGACTACCCCAGTACCTTCATAGTGTACGGGCCCACATCCTCTCTTCTACTGTTACCCCGTCCTTCTCAGATCTGTGCTCAATGCTTCTCAAAGTTACCCCGCCTCCGGATGTGTCAGGCCCTCCTTCTCCAGCTCTTGTCCAGCAGGTTCCTGCTCCTTTACTGCCTTTACCATCTTCTGTCCGCGGAGGCCGCTCTGACTCGCGGGGACGTGGGCGGGGTGGCCGGTCTCGGCCTAAGTGCTCGTTCTGCGGCAAAGATGGGCATCTTGAAGCCACGTGCTATCGTAAGCATGGTCGCCCACCTCGTCCGCAGGCGTCTGCTGCTGCTACCGACTTCTCTCCCACTCGTACTGATCTCGACGAGGTCCGCCTTCAGCTTCAGCATCTTCATGGCCTGCTCAGCCGCCCGCCCGCCTCTGTTGCCTCCGCTGCCTCCATCTCCAATGAAGGTATCACCTTCCTTTCCTCTGGCCCGCGATGGATCCTCGACTCTGGTGCCACTCACCACATCACCTCTGTTCGACCGCCTCAGTACTTGTCTTCCCCTCACCCGAAGTACATTACTGTGGCCAATGGCGCCTCTGTCCCTGTTTTTGGATGTGCTGATATTCCTCTCACCTCTTCTCTTCACCTGCACTCGGCTCTTCATATTCCGAGCTCTCCTTTTAATTTACTTTCTGTTGGTCGCCTTACTTCTGATTTACATTGCTCAGTGACCTTTACTTCTTCTTTTCTGATACAGGATCTGCAGACACAGACTATCATTGGTAAGGGGCGACTGCAGAACGGGCTCTACCTTCTTGACGACTCTCCTACTCTCCTCGCATCTGTCTCCTCTTCCGATTGACATCGACGTCTTGGTCATGCTCCTCTACCTGTCCTCCAGAAGGATCTCCCGGATGTATCTCTTCCTGCTTTTCAATGTGAAACATGTATTTTTGGTAAGCAGCCACGTTCATCTTTTCCTTCTCATTGTACTCGGAGCTCCGCTCCTTTTATCTTAGTACACTCCTATATTTGGGGTCCGTACAAATTTACTAGTATTTATGGCTATCGGTATTTCGTTACCTTTATTGATGATTATTCGCGCATGACGTGGCTGTATCTTCTTCGCGATCGTTCTGAGCTTCCCTGCATCTTCCGGGCGTTCATTCTTGAGACTCGCACTCAATTCTCTGCGCCCATTCGCACTATTCGTACCGACAATGTGCGAGAATACACTGGTCATGACTTCGCGACCCTCTACTCTGAGAACGGCATTATTCACCAAACCTCGTGTGTGTATACTCCGCAACAGAATGGTGTCGCCGAGCGCAAGAATCAACACCTTCTTGATGTGGCTCGATCCCTTATGCTTCAAATACGGGTTCCCAAACCATACTGGAATTTTGCGCTCTCCACCGCCTGCTTTCTTATCAACTGTCTACCATCCTCCGTTCTTCAGAATGCTACTCTGTTCAGCCTCCTCTTTCCGTCCACTCCGTCTTTCCCTGTTACTCCTCGTATCTTATGGTGTGTTGCTATGTTCACCATCTCGGCCCTTCTACCGACAAATTGGATCCCCGTGCGGTCAAACATATCTTTGTCGGTTACTCGCGCACTCAGAAGGGGTATATGTGTTATTCGCCTACTACCCGCAAGGTTACTGTCTCTGCGGACGTTACTTTCCGGGAAAATCTTCCCTTCTTTTCTGCTCCGGATGTCGTTCCCTTTCCAGAGCCCGTCGTTCGTCCTATCATCCCAGTTCCCTGCTCCTCATCCTCTCCTCCTCCTGACCCGGCTCCGGTCCGTCCGACTCCACCTGTTATTCGGGTCTATTCTCGTCGCCCTGCTCCTCCCGTTGCCCCACTGCAGTTGGCCTCGCCCTCTGATGCTCCGCCACCTGCTGCTCCGATTCCTGCCTCCACCGCTCATCCGATGACAAACTACGTCTCTCTCCATCGCCTTTCACCACCACTTCGCCACTTTGCCACATCATTATCCTCTGTTTCTATTCCTAACTCTGTACAGGAGGCGCGTCAACATCCTGGCTGGCGGGCTGCCATGGAGGAAGAAATGACGGCCCTTTGGGCCAACCAGACCTGGACCCTGGTCCCTCTGCCTCCCTGTCAGCACCCGGTTGGGTGTAAATGGGTTTTTGTCATCAAACATGCTTCGGATGACACTATTGCCCGACTGAAGGCCAGACTGGTGGCCCGTGGTTTCACTCAACAGCAAGGCCTCGATTATGTGGAAACTTTCTCTCCGGTGACCAAGCTCAACACGGTTCGTGTGCTTCTCTCCGTGGCTGTACACCGCCACTGGCCGCTTCATTAGCTCGATATCAAGAATGTTTTTCTGAATGGTGATCTTCACGAAATCGTCTACATGCGCCAACCGCCCAGGTTTGAGACCACGGGAGAGTCTCATGTGTGTCTTCTAAAAAAGTCCATCTATGGTCTCAAACAATCCCCCCGGGCGTGGTTTGAAAAATTCAGCAAGGTGGTTCAGGATATGGGTTTCACTCGGAGCTTCTGCTGACTTCTCCCTTTTCACCCGACAACGGGCAACGAGAACCGTCATTCTGTTGGTTTATGTTGACGACATCCTACTTACTAGGGATGACTCACAGGGGATCCAAGCGGTCAAACAACATCTGAGCACCGTTTTTCAGACCAAAGACCTAGGACATCTTCGCTACTTCCTCGGTCTTGAGGTCGCACGACGACCGGATGGGCTTGTCCTCTCCCAACGGAAGTACTGTCTCGATCTTCTCAAAGATGCTGGCCAGTCAGGTTGTAAGCCAGCTAATAAACCGATGGAGGCAAATCACAAGCTCTGTGCACATGCCTCTGATGAGGATCTGCTTCTCCAGAACCCGGAGTACTATAGACGCCTCGTCGGAAAGTTGATTTACCTAACAATCACGAGGCCTGATATATCATTTGCTGTTGGGGTTGTCAGTCGGTTCATGCATGCTCCCCGGGTTTCTCATCTCCAAGCCGTTGAACGGATTCTCTGGTACCTTAAGGCAGCTCCGGGTCAAGGGCTTGTTTACAAAACCTCCACCTCGACTCCAACATTGGTTGCTTACTCTGATGCCGATTATGCCGGTTCCCTGGACGATCGACAGTCGACCAGTGGATTCTGTACTTACTTTGGAGGTCATCTCATTACTTGGAAAAATAAAAAACAAGCCGTGGTCGCTCGATCCTCCGCGGAAGCTGAATACCGATCTATGACATCGGTTGTTTCTGAACTCACATGGCTTGAAAGCCTTCTTGCTGACTTGGGAGTAAAACTTCCTTCATGTGCTGTTCTCTTTTGTGATAGTCAAGCGGCCATACACATAGCAAAGAATCCGGTGTTTCACGAGCGTACGAAACATATCGATGTCGATTGTCACTTCATACGAGAAAAAGTTCAAATGAAGAAACTTGAGTTAAAGCATATTCCGGGCACTGATCAAGTTGCTGGTATTCTCACGAAGGCTCTATCAAGCACTTTGTTCTACCAGTGTTTGTCCAAGCTTGGTGCATATGATTTATACGCTCCAGTTTGCGGGGGAGTGTTAGAGAAGCTCACTTAACTAGGCCTATTTAGTTTCTTTTGTTATTATTTCTCTCTCCTCTTTAGTCCCACATTGTGTATAAGACCTTGCTCTCTCTTTCTCTCATCTGTATATTTGTACTCATTCTTTGTATTCAATACAAGTGAACATATTTACAAGGTTGCTTTTCTACTTGTCTACAAATTGCAAATCACGAATAGTTTTCATTCGTGCGATCATCAGATTGAGGCATTGTTTTCCCGCAGGAAAAAATTTATGCATAGTCTAAATAGTGTCACGAAATTGGAAAATATTTTATACTCTAGGTTCGGCACGATGAGAATTCAAAAAGGCGTATCATTTTAACTTAGGGAACTTTTATGTGGGTAGCAGAATTTGTATTTTAAGGAAAAGGAGTTATGAGCCCTCAACATATATTTAGAAGGAGATCCATGATAGCCATGTATTAACGGATCTCTAGGTCGAATTAAATAGCAGCTTTATTTACTTTCTTCCCGTGGATGTTCCTAGTGGAGCTCAAAATTTCGAAATCACCGTTCCCTCCCTTATTCGCAGACGACTCCACTCGGCGGGACTTTCTTCTTTCTGCAATCGACGACATTTTGATTCCTCCTTTTGAGCAAAGGCCGTTTGTAGCAAGCCACAAAGACAGGTTCTGTATTGCCCTAGTTCAGCCGGTGAGCCCAGGTTCACTCCAGTGGGCTTCTCTAGGATTCTATTTGTAAGTAATTGATCCTTCTCCTGCATCCATCTCTGTCAGGAAGCTACGAAGTGATAGCCTGTCGTGTTTTCCCTTCAGGATCTCTTATCGTTTCCTCCCTCAAATCCAGGAATCGAGATTTCTTCTCTTCTCCCTCCAGATCCTGTAAGAGTGACACTACTTCAGCCCTAATCTGTCGTTTTCGGCGAGTTCCTGTGAAGCTTTGGCAGCATAGCCGTACCCTACTTCCCCCTCCGACACCTAGGAATTATTTTTGTCATTATTTACTGTTTTTTCAGACGTCTTATGCTCCTTTAGTCTTCGATTTCAGGAATTAGAGATCTCAATTCCTTCTCATTCAGAAACCTGGTCGTTTGTTGTGAGCATTTTCACTGTTTGGAAAGAGGTAATGGTCTCTCTTCCAAGCTCTTTTTCCCTTTCCTTGCAATTTTGAAATAAGAAATTAATTTTAGGGATTTTCATAATTTCAATTATTAATGTTGTTTAGGGATTTTCATAATTTCAGGGGTTATTTAAGTGACACGGTAGACTAGAGAACATTGTATAATTTCTATATTTCAAACTTTTGAATCATGTCGTCGAGTCGCGTTTATGAGCGTCGCAATACATAGTAAAAAATCATTTTCTTTTAGTTAGACATATCACATATATATATATATATATATATATATATATATATATATATATATATATATATATATATGAATATGATATAGACATGAAATTGTGTATAACACACCTAATGCATAAATGACAACACCGGATCCAAGGTTGCAAATGTCAGGGACACGTCGGTTTGGGTTTTCATGTCAATTTTTTATATATCGGGGATATTTCATATATTTCGATATTAATAATTAATTAATTATATATTTAATTATATATTATTTTTTATACATGCCACAATACTAATTATTTACAACCTATTGAACTTCTAAATAGTAAAATTCATTTGAAACATTTAACATACAATACTTTAATAATAGGAATGTGAAATAAAATCAATATTAATTCTATAAAATGAAATGAATATTTTACATAATTGCATCATGAGAAGAAATACCCAAACTTACTTGATTAGTTGAAACTAGATACAAAGTAGCAAGACAACTATAAAAATAGCAAACACATACAACCACCAAGCAAGGAGCAAGACAACCAACAATCTAATACCACAAAGCTACATCCACCAGTAAGGAAGCAAGACAACTAACAAACAACGACCACCATGTTATAGCCACCAGCATGGCAGCAAGGCACCAAGGAAGCTAGCCAACCAACAAACCACGACCACCATGCTACAACCACCAGCAAGGTAACCAACAAACCACGACAAATAGAAGAATGCAGAGTGAGAGAATGAGACAGAGGCAGGGAGAAGAATGTAGAGCAAAATATTGAGAGGGAGAGGAAGGGATAAGAATGCACCAGCTGAGAGATTGAGAGCTTCGGCAATGAGTCGAGAGCCTGAGAGAGAAGAACCTGCGAGGACGTAGATACCAGAAAAAAGAGCCGGCTGAGAGAGTGAGATCACAAGCGAGAGATTCGAGAGCACCAATGGGAGATTCGAGAGCACCAGAGAGAACAACCAACGAGGCCGAAACTACCAGAGGGAAGAGCAAACCAAGAGAGTGAGAGCACCAACGAGAGAATCGAGAGTCCGAGAGAGAACAACAAACGAGCACGAGAGAGTCGAAGGAGAGCATCAACGGAGAGCGCGAGGGAGTCGAGGGAGAGCTCATAACAGAATGAGTCGAGGGGGATGTAAAGGCACAAACATAATATCACCCGTTTTTTTGGGCAATATATCGGCCCATTTTTTCCAAAACGTTATGCCTAAAATTCAAAACAAAAACATGGCGTTTTAGGACCCAAATCTTTATGTCGGCCGACATCTACAACACAGAGTAGATCAAATCTTAGCCATCTTGTCTTGATAATACAAACCTCGTGTATTAAAATGTAAGAAATACTATGTCTAGAGTTAGACATATAATGTAGACATATGAATAATTCCTTCCCATGTAATATTACCATATTATGAAGAATAAATCAATGTTTGTAATTATGAAGAACAAATCTTATAAACAAATGAAAACAGTGAAGTATTGTTTCAAGATTGTATAACAATAATATGAATAATGTGGACTAAGATGTAAGAAACTCAAATTCCTTTTGGTTAGACATACCACATAGTTTCTTTCATGAATTGTGCTCGTATACGAGACAATATTTAGTATGAGATACGGTCTAGACATCCAGTTGAATGAGTTTCTTTCATGAATTGTGCTCGTATACGAGACAATAATTGGTATGAGATACGGTCTAGACATCCAGTTGAATGAGTATGCAATCCAACATTTAATGAAAAATAATTAGGAAGCACGATTGAGGCTTCCTCACGTGATAGATAGAGACACACTATCTTACTCATAAGGCGTAACAAACCTTATGAGCCTCAAGTTGGGGAGACGACACCCCATATAATGATTAGTAGATGTGAGTTAATGTCCATGAGATACTAGAATACATGTATTCTTTAATAGGGACTTAGATCATTAGAATTGTGCATAAGAAGATACTTAATCTAGAATCAGAGAAAAGAATAGTTTTAAAACACCTAGAATTCAAGGGCATGCATAAATCGAGAAATCCCTATAGTTTAACGATTTCAAAACTCGAATGAAAATGCATATCATGATCGCACTAGAGCTGACATTATGTTTAAAAATATTTTTGATAGAAAAGCATGCTTAGAACATAGTTTACACTTATTAGTATAAAATGTTACTTTAAAAGCATGTTTTTATAATATGATTGAAAATATTTTTAGTGTCACTGATGAGAAATGTCTTTCTTGCTCGCCAGTGGGTTGATTTTTTTCAGAATTTTCTTTATAGGAAATACGGGTCATTTTGTTTGCATATACTTCCTAGTTGGGACATGATGTACTTAGGCATTAGTGAGATTATGACAAAAGATAGGGCACAATGGAGACAAAGGATCCATATAGCCGACCCCACTATAGTGGGATAAAAGCTTGAGTGTTGTTGTTGTTATGCTTCCTAGTTGGTTCTGCATTTCATCTGCAAGGTATTTTGCAAAATTTTGTTTCCAGTCCCTTACTTTCGCTGTAAGCTTTAGTTATTTTTGTTATGATACTGTTATACTAATTTTATACATTGTTGCTTAGTTTGTTTCACATCATAAGTTTCAGACAAGCTTATGAATTGATGTTAAACTAGCTAGGGGTGTTACAGAAATGGCCTTGATGAATTTGACATCCTCTTCCTAGAAATCATCTCTAACTAGCAGCCAATTCCAACATCTGGAACCCATGGTGATGAGATCAAAGATCCAAGTAATGGTGCAAGAAGGAGAAGGTGAGCCGGGGGGGGGGGGGGGTAGAAAATCTAAATGTAGTTGGACGTGGAAGCCAATGATTGTACTGAATATCAACAGATGTATCCGGGTCAATGCCTCACTAGGAGCTGACAATGAGGAATTTGCGAGCATGAAAAATACTAGACTGAGAATAAGATGGTTGGGTGCTGAGAGTCACTGTGAAGAAATCATTACTTGAGATATATTTGGTAGGCAAGAGGCTGCTCACAAGAGATTTCGGTCGAGTAATGACATGTTAAGCCTTTTTAGTGAGTGAAGTGAGATTGAAAGCTTGAAAACTACGGAAGCCTAATCCACCCACATTGTTGGTCTTGCATAGGTCATGTCAGGCTTCCCAGTGAATGTTCTTGCGATCAGTACCATCCCACCAAAATGAGGATATGATAGGGTCAATCTCTTTTGAGAAACACAGGAAGTTTGAAGCAACAAAAGTGGGAATCGCTTGGAGAATGGCCTTGATAAGGATCTCACGGCTGGCTTGGGAGAGGAGTTTATCTTTCCATCCCAAAACAATTTTCCAAATCTTCACTCTAATGTAGCTAAAAATGCCTGCCTTGGACTTGCAGATAACAGCCGAGAAACCTAGGTAGATTTCACGGAGGAGCCCCAATGGACGTCAATGAAAGTGCAATCTCATCTCTAAGATTATTAGTATGCTTGTTGAAGGCCATATAAGACTTGTGGAGGCTGATGAACTGGACGGAGATCATTTATTTTTGAAGAATACCTTTAATAGACTCAATTCCAACAGGATTAGCCTTATAGAAGCCGAAAGTGTCAACTGCAAAAAGGAGGTGAGAAATGTGGGGCAGCCTGATAGATAGCTACTCCACAAATAGCTCCATTTTCAGCCGCCAAGAGCATCCTAAATATTTTTTGCAGAAAAGAACAAGGGAGGTAGAGGATCCCCCTATCTAAGGCCTTTTTCGGAATATGGAAAACCAAATTGTTCACCATTCATAAGGTACACAAAGGATACCAAAGAGACACATAGAAGAATCAAGGACACAAAATGAGTGTCGAAGCTGAGTTTGAGATGACCTTTCCACAGAAAAGGCAATTCAATGCGGTCATGGGCTTTGTTCATATCCAACTTAAGGGCCATATAGGTGTCCTTCCTGTTGCTATTATTAAGAAAATAGTTTAGCTCGAACTCCACCAAAATATTGTATGTAATGAATCTCTCGGTGATAAAAGCGGATTGAGTTGGGGAGAGGAGGTCATCTATAATCAGCTTAAGTCTATTGGTAATACATTTGGAAGCTATTTTTTAGGACACATTGCCGAGACTTATTGGTCTGAAACTAGAAACTTCACCAGGTTCAGACCATTTGGGAGTAAATGCAATAAGAGTGTAATTAAAATTTTTTGGTGAATGAAAATAGTTAAGAAAATCAAGAACAGTGGAAGAAATAGCATCATCAACAATGTGCCAATATTTTATATATAAAAAAGTAGGCATATCATCAGGTCTAGGAAAGGTAAGGGGAGCCATTTGGGAAAGAGCAAAAGGCACCTCATTGGTCGTGTAAGGTTTGCAGAGCATCTTGTTCATAGCCGGCATGACCAAGGGATCAACACACTACAACACCAAATCGATCTCATAATCCGAAGTGCTGCAAGTATTGTCAAGAGAAGTAAAGTACTCATGGATGATCCTTTGCATGTCAGATTTAGTCATTTAGAGGAGCTGAAATTGACATTGTTGTCCTTCAACTAATCAATGTTATTTTTTCTCATCCGACTGGAGCACGGGCAGGAAAAAAGTGTTGTAGTTTCCCCCAACAAGCCATTCAGACTAACTCCTTTGCCTCCGCTTAGTCTTCTCCGCCGCCAAGGTGCGCTCCAACTCTACGCGGATGTGAGCTCCCTTTTTGTGAGGAATGGGTATGTGACCTGGTGACAGCGCATCAATCTCCTGTTCAAACCGCTTAATTTTCGACTTTTTATTTCTAAAACTAGCTTTGCTCCAAGAAGAAATGCCATCAAGGCAGTTTTTAAAGACGATATTCCATTGGTCGAGATAATCCTTTCCCAATTCCTTCCAATCACATTCTCACAACCCGGTAGTGCGTCCACTAGGCTTCAGATCTAGTGGGGCGTGAAGCCGGACCCAAGTGGAAGCTTGGCACGGGAGATAAATTAACAAGGATTGGGTGGTGATCACAACAAATGGTGGGGAGATAAGTAATTGTCGACCCAGGGAAAAGAGTCTTCCAACTGGGAGAAACACATGCCCGGTTCAGTTTAGCATGAACAATATTGGGGTGCACCTACTGATTAGACCATGTAAACACATTGCCAGAGGATTCAAGGTTGGTGAGATTGCAATTCATGCTCTCCGAAATCCTCGCTTATGCCAATTTCGCCTAGGATTATGACCCATCTCGTGCTAAAACAGTATTTCATTGAAATGGAGGCCTAGAGCCAATCAGTGGATAAGTAGTGACTAGCCAGTTTACGAAGTTTATACTTTTCAAGCACTTGCACAGATTCTTGCCTACAACCTCTTTAACTTGGAAGTTGTTTCTAATCAGATTGTTGTTCAATTGCACTAAATTATTTTCCCCCTTTTTTATTGCACATGCAGCATTGTTCTCGTTATTTAAGTTCACATTCATCCAACTTCTAGTATTCTTTTTTTTGTGATCGGTGCAGTTGAAAGATTTGGCTGAAAGGCTCCCTGTTGGAGCAACGAAGAATGGTAAACTCTCTTCATTGACATCCTTGAGCTCAAGTCCAGCTATCAGTGACATCTCAGCTGCAGCTATTGAACAAATGGGCAACATCATTGGTATTCATGAACCCGATTCAAATGGTTCAAATGGACTAATAGCTACTGGTGGAGCAAGTTTCATTGGTCATCGAAACAAAAGTAGTTATTCAGAAACAACAAAGAATGGAAGCAAACTGACTGACGGAGACTCCAATCAGGAGTGTGAAAGGGTTGAGCAAGATGAGCCAGGCGTTTATATTACACTAACTTCCTTGCCTGGTGGTCTTAAAGATCTCAAGCGGGTTCGTTTCAGGTAAAGTGTACGGCATCTTCAATTTTTATATATTGTTTTTGAGAAGTATATAACATACCCAGTAGAATTAGATGCTCGATATTTTCATTTCATTTATATATTCGATAATGCAATCCAAAAATATCACAATCTTAATTTTATGTCAGCAAATCTCTGGGATGTTTCTGTGCTAAAAAAATGTGTCCTAGAAGAGCATAGTTAGGCCACCGTTATCATTGATGACATGTGAAAACACTGTTTAATAATTTTACTCATTTCATTCAGGGGAAGTTAGTCATATTTCTACACAATAATATATATCTAAATAAATAATAAACACATCATTAATACTTATTACAAATATCCAAAAGTGTATCGACCTGTGTACTCCAAGATGGACGACTGAGATGATGATCCATGTGAGAAGGTGTTGGCTTGAAATCTATTCTTCCAAAGCTTGCCTCTTAAAAGCTTCTTTTTATCAATCCTTTGGTGATCTTCAATTGATAAATATGGACTAGTGATTAGTCAACCATATTACCTTTTAATGAATTGTTAGTCAATTTCAACCTGCTTTGTCCTTTCATGTTAGTTACGATTATGTGTGATGTTGATAACCGACTTATTAATGCATTTTAGCTCACAAACCGCCTTGTCAATAGCATTGGTTTCTACTTCAACATTGGATTTGGCAACTGCATTTTACCTCTTACTTTTCCAAAGCTATTAGATTGCCTCTTAGAAAGGTGCATTGTCCGGAGGTTAATCTCCTATGAACTTGTGATCCTGTTTAGGCATCATCTGTATTTGTTTACTAGAGTTCGATCTTTTACTCTCTAAAAGTAGATTCACTTATCTATTGTAGCCACTGTTGTGGATATCCTCTGACATGGCCGATATATCGGCCGACACAAAGGTTTCATGGACAAAACGACATGTTTCCGTTTTTTTGTTGCAAAAGGATCCTCCGACATATCTGCTATTAACCGATATATCGGCCGATATATCCCGACATTTTATCGGCTGATTTTTTTCAATTTATTTTAATTAGTGTCTATGGTCTAATAGACAATAGACCAAAATTATTTCATTATTTATGTTGTTTTTTCCCTTTCTGTGGCTTTCTTCCTTGCTCAAGTCCGTCATCGACTTTAATTATGCATGATCTTTGAATTATAGACTAAATGTTCCTTATTTTTCATTTTCATTGACAACTTCCCAATATTTTACTTCTTTTATTTCACGTGTTATACCGTTATTACTAGTGCAACAAAAAATATTTATATTAGTTTCATAAATTTAAGAGTTCAATAAATATCAAATAATATATATAAATTAAAAAAGGAAATTTATAAATGATTACTCATATAAATAATTTATATTAAAACCCGATTTATCCCTCGATATATTAAAACCGACATGAAAAACATAAACCGACATGTCCCCGATATCCGACATCTACAAGCTTGATTGTAGCCATGAGGTAATGGAGAGTTCTTTTAACTGATTGCAAGTAATAAGTAGAGAAATCTTCCAACTAATCTCTAATGCTTTCTTCTGTCAATTGTAGTTCCACCTTCCATTTTTGTATCTCTTGATTGGGATCAATTGGGGTGTGTTGCTGTATAGACCTGGGCGGACAGGCGGCTAGGACAGGCGGTCTGGTAGCCGGGCGGTCAGCCCGGCTAATCTGGCGGTTTGGTTGTCGGGTAGTCTGGCGGTCTGGCGGTTTGATAGCCAGGCGGTCTGCCGGCTAGTCTCTGGGATCTTGATGGTCGGCTGAGTGTTCTCTGGTGGTGACCGGGCGGTTAGTTCCTACTAACCGCACGGTTAGGCGGTCTGTTTGGCGGTTTGGCGGTTAACTTTGTAGATGTTGTCTTTTGTAATTTTAGTCCCACATTGGGTATTTGTATTCTCTCCCATCTCCTCCATTCTATATAAGGGAGGTCATACCTTTGTAATAGATATCTTTTTCTGATAATAAAATTTCAGTTATACCCGTTCCGGCTTGTTTCTAGTTCGTTTCTTACATGGTATCAGAGGACTCGATCTAGTCCTCCTGATTGTGTTTTCTTCTGTCCGTGCGACCTCTGCCTTCTATCCGCGGCTTGTCTTTTAGCTCGCGCGAGTTCTCTTCTCCGTGGATTCTTCTATCCTCCTCTTCTGTTCGCGCAGTCTGTCTGCTAGCCGCCCGACTTCTCTCCCTCTGTTTGGTTCTGCGGCTTGGTCGTGGCTTCTCTGGCCGCTGGTGTCTGACATCGTGACCGCTGCAGATCTGTTTCTTCCTATCCGCGCGATTTCTTGCTGTTCGCGCGAGTTCTGCCTTGTTTAGGCGGCCTCTCTGCCCGCCGCGGTTTGTTTTTTGTTCGCGCGGTCTTCTCGCTCTCTCTATCCGTGCGGCTTCTTTTTCTTCCCGCCCGGTTTACCCTTCTTAACCGCGCGACCTCTCTTCAGGATGACCAATTCTGATGGCTCCACCTCGTCTACTGTCGTTGCCCCACCGCCGCCTCCTCCTCCTCCTCCTGCTTCAGGGAATCTTGGCACCGTCTCTAAGCTTTTGGGGCCCAATTATCCCGACTGGAGTGTCTCATTCACTTTTCTTCTCCGCTCTCAACGCAAGCGTCATCATCTTACCGATGACCCTCCGCCTGCGGACTCTGCCCAGTTTTCTGACTGGGATGCGAATGATGCGCTGGTTCGTACTTGGCTGGCGAATAGCCTGTCTGATGAATGTCTTCCTGTCATCCGTCACGATGAGACAGTAAAACAAGCTTGGAATCACTTGGCCGCTCTCTACTCCAAGGGGGGACAAACGTCTCGCATCTATACTCTCTATGCGGATCTCTTTGCTCGCCAGTCCATGTCCCCTCCTGCCGCTTACCAACAGGTCCAAGCCCTTGGAGCTGAGATTCTCCAAAATCGTCCTCTCTCGGCAGATGTGGCCACTCAGCTGAAGCACTTCCAGGAACTCCTAGTGGTCTGTTACCTTCTGCGGCTTCCGGACTCATATGATATGATCCGGCAGCAAATTCTTGGAGAGGCTGAGTCTCCTACCCTCGATGCTACTGCTGCCCGTATTGCTGCTGTTACCTCTCTCCTCCAACGCCCCTTACTTGCCGCTCCTCCGGCTCCGGATTCCTATGCCTACCAGGCTCATCGTGGTGGATTTAGTGGTCGTGGTAACCACTCTGGCGGGCGTGGCCCCTCTCGCTACCTCTGTACTCATTGTGGCCGCCCAGGACACTTGGTTGACCGCTGCTGGACAAAGCATCCGCATCTTCGTCCCGCTGGTGATACTCCTCCTTCTTCCAAGCCATCTGCCTCCGTGGCCACGACTTCAGGTAGTGCCCACGTAGTTACCCAAGGTAAATGGCTAATCGACTCTGGCGCCACTAATCATATGACGGGCAATCCTCAGTGCTTTTCTCTCCTAGAAACACATGATCGGTTGCCCCCTGTTCTCGTTGCGGATGGTTCTCCCTCTCCGGTGCATGGAACAGGCATGGTTCAAGTTACTCCGTCCCTTCGCCTGGAGGATACTCTTTATGTGCCCAAGTTTCCGTGCAATTTATTGTCGGTTACTTCTCTTTGCAAGCAGCTTCAGTGTTCGGTAACATTTACTCCTTCTTCTTGTTCATTTCAGGACCCGGACTCCAAGCGGACGTTTGCTACTGGGACTGAGAGGGGTGGTCTCTACTTCCTTGATGATGTATCTGCTCTTACCGTCTTCTCTCCCGCTTCTACAGATCTTCTTCAGTGGCACCTTCGCCTGGGGCATCCTCCCTCGCGTCTCATCCACCAGCTGTTTCCTCACCTCCCTCAGCAGGACTCTCCTCTCAACTGTGATGCTTGTCAACTGGGCAAGCATCACCGTTCCCCCTTTCCTCCTAAGCAAGGTCGTGGCTCTTCCAAGCCCTTCGACCTTATTCACTCGGATGTTTGGGGACCTTCCCCTACCCTCACCATCGGGCGTGGAAGTTCCTATTTTGTAACCTTTATTGATGATTATTCTCGCTGTACGTGGGTGTATCTATTAAAGGATCGCTCCGAACTTTTTTCTGTATGGACTTCATTTTATTATATGATTAAAAATCAATTTGATGCCTCTGTCAAACTTTTTCGCTCTGATAATGCAAAAGAATATCTGAGTAGTGATTTTGCTTCTTTCTGTACGCAACATGACATCATTCATCAGACTAGCTGCGTCTATACCTCCCAGCAAAATGGGGTGGCGGAACGTAAAAACCGTCACCTCCTCGATGTAGCTCGCACTCTCATGACGCAGATGCAGGTTCCTCGTAGCTATTGGGGCTACGCGGTCCTCATCTCCTGCTACCTCATCAATCGCATCCCCTCTACCGTCCTCAAAGGCAAAACCCCTTTTTCCATCCTCTATCCCTCCAAGGACCCCTTTCCCTTACCTCTTCGCATTTTTGGGTGCACTGCCTTCGTTCATAGCCCTGCCGCAACTCGCGACAAATTGTCCCCTCGTGCTACGAAGTGTATCTTTTTGGGTTACTCCACAACTCAAAAAGGTTACTGCTGTTTTGATCCTGTTCATCGCAAGCAGTTCGTCTCGGCGGATGTGACATTCTTTGAGAATGCCGCCTACTTCTCTTCTGATCTCCCACAGGTCGATGGATCGAACCTCCCTCTTCTTCCTACCGACTCGACCTCTCCTCCCATTCTATCCACCACATCCACTCCTCTTGAGCTTCCTCCATCCCCACCTCCACCAGCCGCTCCTTCTCTTGATCATGATCCTTCTCCCTCGTCCCCTCGGCCGTCTCTCTCTCCTCCCGGGCCAGCGATCTCCGCTACGGATGCACCGGCGACTGAGGAACTCGAGGACCTGGAGCTGCCCATTGCCCTTCGCAAAGGGGTTCGGACGTGCACCCAGCACTCGCTGGCAGCTGTTATTTCTTATGATCGGCTAACACCTTCTCGCAGGGACTTCGCCCTAGCCATCTCCGCGACTACCACCCCCCGCACCTACCAGGAAGCCCTTGATATTCCTCACTGGAAGGCTGCCATGGATGAGGAGATTGCTACTCTCTCTGACCGGGGCACTTGGACCCTTGTGCCTCCTCCTTTTGGCACGGATGTGGTTGGTTGTCGCTGGGTGTTTGTCGTCAAGTTCCGTCCTGATGGCAGTGTGGACCGGTACAAAGCCCGTCTTGTTGCAAAAGGGTTTACTCAGACCTATGGTGTTGATTACTTTGACACGTTCTCGCCAGTTGCTCGCCTCAGCACCATTCGGGTCCTTTTATCAGTGGCGGTTAACAAGGATTGGCCTATTTCGCAGTTGGACGTCAAGAATGCCTTCCTCTATGGTGACCTTCACGAGGACGTCTACATGGAGCAACCTCCTGGGTATGTTGCTCAGGGGGAGACTCAAGTATGCCGGTTGAAGAAGGCCATCTATGGCCTAAAGCAAAGTCCCAGGGCGTGGTTCGATAAGTTCAGTAGCATAGTTGGGGCTATTGGTTTCACCAGGAGTTCGGCTGATCACTCCTTGTTCATTCGCAAGACAACTTCGGGTCTGGTTGTGCTAGCTGTTTATGTGGACGATATTCTTCTTACTGGCAACGATCAAGCTGGTGTAGCCTTGACGAAGGTCCATCTCCGCCAACACCTAGTCACGAAGGATATGGGTTCTCCAAAATACTTCTTGGGAATTGAAATCTCTCGGAAACCGTGTTCCTTGGTTCTCTCCCAACGGAAGTATGCTCTTGATTTGTTGAAAGAGGCAGGATTGACGGGTGCTAAACCTGCCCGGTGTCCCATGGCTCCTGGAGAAGACAAGACATGGACAGACGAATCACCTCCTCTATTGGATACTACGAGGTATCGGCGTCTGGTTGGCAAACTCATCTACCTTACGGTGACCAGACCAGACATCTCCTATGCAGTGGGAAAGGTCAGCCAGTTTATGCAGTCGCCTAGGGAATGTCACCTTCAATCTGCTCTAAGGATATTGGAGTATGTGAAGTCCGCACCTGGGAAAGGTCTTCTCTTTCAGAAAAACGGTCACCTAAGAGTCGAAGCGTACTCCGACGCTAGCTATGCGGACGACAAAGGGGATCGCAAGTCGACTTCCGGATTTTGCACGTTTGTTGGAGGAAACTTGGTTAGCTGGAAGAGCAAGAAGCAGTCAGTCGTCTCCAGGTCTAGTGCGGAAGCAGAATATCGTAGCATGGCATCAACCACGTGTGAGTTAAAATGGTTGCGGGCTCTCATGCTGGATCTAGGAGAGGTCTATAACTATCCTCTTCCCATGTTCTGTGACAACAAGGCTGCGATCTACATTTCCAAAAATCCGGTATTCCATGAGCGAACAAAGCACATAGAGGTTGATTGTCACTTCATTCGGGAAGAAGTGTTGAAGAACCAGATTTGCACTCCGTTTGTTACCTCGGAGAAAGAGCTGGCAGATATATTCACAAAACCTGTGTCCGCCTCCTTCTTCCACATTTGCAGCAAGCTAGGCATGATTGACATCTATGCTCCAGCTTGAGGGGGAGTGTTGCTGTATAGACCTGGGCGGACAGGCGGCTAGGACAGGCGGTCTGGTAGCCGGGCGGTCAGCCCGGCTAATCTGGCGGTTTGGTTGTCGGGTAGTCTGGCGGTCTGGCGGTTTGATAGCCAGGCGGTCTGCCGGCTAGTCTCTGGGATCTTGATGGTCGGCTGAGTGTTCTCTGGTGGTGACCGGGCGGTTAGTTCCTACTAACCGCACGGTTAGGCGGTCTGTTTGGCGGTTTGGCGGTTAACTTTGTAGATGTTGTCTTTTGTAATTTTAGTCCCACATTGGGTATTTGTATTCTCTCCCATCTCCTCCATTCTATATAAGGGAGGTCATACCTTTGTAATAGATATCTTTTTCTGATAATAAAATTTCAGTTATACCCGTTCCGGCTTGTTTCTAGTTCGTTTCTTACAGGGTGCTTATCACTTGGTGTACATAGAAGTTCTAGGGCATAATTTCTTTGGGAACTGAAGAACTCCCTTCTAAAGTATGCTACTTGAGAGCGTGTTACGGGGTTCATGCCACTCAGGCACCCCGACATCGGGAGGCAACCAGGCAACCTCGGGGGCCCACGACTGGTTCCGCCGCCCCACCAACCACTTGCCCTCATCCGACCCGGAGACCGTAGCATGTCCTGCAGACCGTACACCCCAAACCATCTCCGCGCCCAGTATACGCGTGGAGTGTTGAGGCTGGGGCTCGACACTCCGCCACGCATATACTGGGCACAAAGATGGTTTGGGGTGTACAGTCTGCAGGACCTGCTACGGTCTTCGGGTCGGATGAGGGCAAGTGGTTAGTGGGGAGGCGGAACCAGCCGTGGGCCCCCGAGGTTGCTTGGTTGCCTCCTGATGCCGGGGTGCCCGAGTGGCATGAACCCCCGTAATAGAGCAGAAGTGTTTCAACTTTCTAACTTCCTTCTTGAATTCCCGAGCAAGTTCTTTTTGAAAAAAATCATCATCTACGCAAAATTTTGTTGTGTCAATATTGTCATTTACATAAACAATATGTATCGTGATTTACATGTCTTATGTTTTATGAATAGTGTATGATATTCTTAGTATTATTTGTATCTCATCCTTATCATGAAAGTTGTAAACCTTCAGTATCATTTTCAAGGATACTTTTACTGCAATCTTTTTCCCTTCTTGTAAATCAACCATTTCCGAAGTACATTATTTTTTTAGAGAACCCATTTCTTGCATAACCCTTGTTGCCACTCAAGAATGACATGAGCTTCTTGTATGTCTTTGATTCTTATGTCTTCAACACTAAGGCATTACAGGAACAAAAGGATACGTCTAAGGTTTTTCATGCTTCAAATGTCAATACCGTTAGTAGTTCGTTTGTCCCATAACCTTCATCTACATTCTTACATCATTTTTTACGATATGGTGAAATTCCTGACCAACTTTCCGCGTCGTTATTCTATTCTTTTCCTTTCAACATCTTCCGTTCAACTATATCATTTCCTTATGAAGTGAAGATTGAGGAGATCAAGGGACGAGGACACTACGCATATGTTGATGTCAGGACCAAGGCGATGTGGACACGAATCCCAACTTGTCGACAGACATTCTCCAGTAGTGCGTGCTAGCATAGCGCCTCCGTCAGTCTTATTTTTTTATTATTGTTCCAGCAACAGACATAGGTTATTTACCGTTTTCCCTCATGTACTTTGGAATTATACATTATATAAGTCTATGTGTATCTCTCATTTAGATTATCTTGAAAGTATGATGAAAATGGAATCCTGGGAGTTTTCTCTTCTCCTCTCTCCATTTCCTTCCCCTCTTCTCTCTTTTCCCCCTTCTCTCTTTCCTCCCTTCTCTGATTTGGAATCCCCGATTACGTAACATTTTGTCCAACATGCCATCGGAAGCCTTGACTTCCGTCTCCGGAAAGGATCTAGCAACCATAACCTCGCTTCTGATCCGTTAACAGTGCCTCGCTTCTGCTCCCATCAACAGTACCACCTCCACACACGATCTGGAAATGCTTCAGCAATAGTACCGATTCTCCTTCACTCTTGATCTGGACATGATCTTGCAACAATCCAATGCCTCGCTTCCTCTCAAGTCAACAATGTCGCTTCCACACCCTACTGCGTCTGTGTTATGGGTCTCGAGCACCGAGCCCTTTATCTTATTATTATTATCGTATGTTGTGTGGGTCTCGAGCACCGATCTCTTTATCTTATTATTATTATCGTATGTTGTGTGGGTCTCGAGCACCGAGCCATTTATTATCGCATTTATGTCACGTAAGAGTCATTATGATGTAGCCTATTTAAAGGCATTTGGGTATGGTTATGGGGAAGCAATGACAAAGTTCTAATTATCATCTTCTATGTGAGATCTTGGTGACTCTCTCCTCCGACGAGCAACCCCGCTTAGGTAGCTGCGGTCACGGCTCCGTAGTATCCCCGCCATCTTATCCACCTCCGACCTCTCCTCCGGGCAACGCTTAAAGGCGCATAACAACTTGGTATCAGAGGGACACCCCACCTCCAGCTACATTTCGACCTTTTTTCCCCCTCTTTCGTCAACTTCAGCAATACCCACAGAGCCGTCAGCCACTGTTCTACTCACTGGCCCTCTATTTTCGATCCAGTTTCATTACCCGGCAGCAACAACGGTATCAAAGTCGGGAACAACGTCCTAACAGCGAACTCCTCCGCAGAGATCAGCGCACTCCTCCGCAGAGATCAGTAACCCAACGACAAACTCCTTCACGCAGGTCCCAGCGACACCCGATCGCACCTCTCGACTCACTGATACCAGCCAGCATCTACGTCTGGGTCGACCCAGGCTCTCCGTTGTGATCCGATAGTTCGCCGCTTCTTCCCCTGCTAGACGACCAGTCTACGTCCTCCGCTCTCCTCGAACCCAGCCCCGCACACCAGCGCCCTCATCGAGCCGCACACCATCAACGTTTTTCTCGGGCCGCACGCCTCCAATACCCATCCGCTATTCCCTCTTTCTCGAGCCTCTCCCTCTTTTAATTTAATTACTCTTACTCCCCGTGGACCCCACCACCATTCCTCCTGTTACTTATTTAAACAGCTGTTGCTACCAGCCCCTACATCTCTTGTATTATTTATTTCTTCTTCCCCCCATAAACCAACCTCTTCTATATTCCTCTTTTGATTAATCTATTGCAATGGACCCCACCTCCTCTCCAAACCAGCACCCCTAATTTTAATTTCAACTTCCAGGCCGGTCCTCCAAGTCATACTTCAAAATTCCAATGGGCCCTTCGATTTTGGCGCCAATATTGGGCGCCACCGCGGCTCTCGCGGCCGCTCCCAGCCATCTGACTCGGCGCAATCAAACCGCCCGGTCACCCGCTCCTCTTCTCGCTCCTCATCTCACACCATGGGTGACTCCTCGGACCAACTAAGTCAGATTATGACCATGCTGCAGACCGTCATGGCGCAACAAGCTGCGCACACTGCCCTCACGGACCGTCATCAGGAGGCCATTATTGCGCTATCCAAGCGCCTTGATGATCTTTCTACCACCCCGCACTCGATCCTACAAGTAGCAGTCAGGCACCACCATTTCTCCGCCAAGCCCCGCCGCCCCCAGTCCTCGCGCACCCCGACGCTGCTATTGTTCCACGCTACATCCGATTGAAATTTCCTATCTATGATGGGAAAACGGATCCATTGTGCTGGCTCACGAAATGTGAGCAATTCTTCGGCCACCAACAAACACCGGCAGCAGACCGGATACATTTAGCATGTTTCCATATGCTCGACTCCGCTGTTTTATGGGCTTCGCGACTTCTCACCAACCGACCGAATCTGATATGGGACGACTTCAAGCGGCTATGCAACTTATGTTTCGGACCTCCTATCCGCAATAACCCCCTCGGTGCACTCACCTCTCTACGACAAACGGGGACCGTGAACGATTACCTGGAACAATTTCAGCTTCTCTTGGCACATGTGTCTCTTGCCCCGGATATGCAGGTCGACATTTTCACCGCTGGACTTCGCGAGCACCTGCGACTGGATGTCGAGTTTGAAGCCCCTCCCGACTTAGTAACTGCTATGAGTCTTGCTCGGCTTTGCGATTGTCGCCTCCAGATAGCGCCAGAGGCCTATCCACCTGCCACCAACATTGTTCAACAAGGTCGTATTGTGGGTCCTACAGCCCCACTGGTCCGCCGATTATCTCGGGCTGAAATGCTGCAACGACGCGCTCAGGGATTATATTTCAATTGCGACGAGCAGTACACTCGCGGCCACAGGTGCAACCGGCTTTTCTACCTGCACGTCGAGGATTCTGACGACGAGGGCATCAGATAAAGTTTGAGGACAAAGCTTTTTTTGGAGGAAGGGTGAGATGTTTTGGGTCTCGAGCACCGAGCCCTTTATCTTATTATTATCATATGTTTTGTGGGTCTAGAGCACCGAACCCTTTATCTTATTATTATTATCGTATGTTGTGTGGGTCTCGAGCACCGAGCCATTTATTATCGCATTTATGTCACGTAGGAATCATTATGATGTAGCCTATTTAAAGGCATTTGGGTATGTGTTATGGGGAAGCAATGACAAAGTTCTAATTCTCATCTTCTATGTGAGATCTTGGTGGCTCTCTCCTCCGACGAGCAAGCCCGCTTAGGCAGCCGCGGTTACGGCTCCTTAGTATCCCCGCCATCTTCTCCACCTCCGGCCTCTCCTCCGGGCAGCGTTTAAAGGCGCATAACAGTCTGCTCCCGTCAACATAACCCAATCCGTCAATCACACCCTCACCTCCGTCGTGCCAGCCTCTCTTATGCCTCTTGCTATCGGGGTCCCCGCCATCCGCTTCACCTCCACCTCTCCATGCCAACACCGATTCCTCCGCAACACCATCACCTTCGTCATGCCAGACGCCTCTCCTCCCAACCTCTCCACAACTACATTTGGCGCCTGTTTTTACCTGTCCCTCCAGCTCTGCTTGCGCTTCCAACACTACTTTGTCCCTTCTTTTGTGTGCATGCCTCCATGAATGGCGCCCTCCGACACACCAAAACCTCCTCCTCTTGTGGATATGCCCATTTCCAGCCGCCTCAATTGTTGATACTCATAAGGCGTCCATCGTCTCGCTCCAAGTCCTCAGCCTTATCTTTTGAACTCACAACATGAAATACATGTGCAATAATAAGAAAGATAAGGCTGACGGTTGTGCTACTCCCGTGCGCACTACTAGCCAACGTCCATTGTCGAGTTGGGATTCATGTCCATGTCACCTTGGTCATGACGTCGACTTATGCGTTGTGTCCTTGTCACTTGCCCTCTTTCTCATCTTTTTTCACCGACAATGGAGTATTTCTCGACACTCATGGATATGGCGGTAGTAGAACACAAGATTGCCCAAAAGATGTTCAACTGGTTATTTTTCATCTAATATATGCAGATGATAGGTTTGTTTTTATGGAACAATGAGATCGTGGTGGGTATTTTACATAATATTTTGGAGGAGTGCAGAAGATCTTTAGCTCAATCATGACAAGAATAAGGTTTATTTGAACAAGATCTGTACAGATCAATGTAGGTTGCAATAAATAGGCTTTGGCAATGATAGAAGAAACCCTTTGAATTTGGTACTTAGGACTCTCATTTTCAATCAACTATTTTACAAAAGAGAATTGTCAGGAGCTGTTGATTTCCTCTTGTCAATTTAGACCTCAAGGCTAGCTAGCTCAATTGTTGTCAGGGTCCGTTTGGCACTGCGGTGGCAGTCTCGGGCATTGTGGTTATGAACCGTCGTTTGTGAACACTAGACCTCACTTAAGGATTTCCATCCATTTTTATGTTCAATGTTAGTTTTTTTCTTGATGACTGTCATAACCATTGTCATACCAAACACATTTTATGACGATTGCGTTTTTATCCAAACTCATCGGAGCAAAAACGCATTGTCAGTTTGCAGTCTCTAGCTCATGTTCAGGAGACATTCATTGACAGACTTTGGTAGTTCCTCACTGGAATGTTGATATTTATGAACATAAATGTATTAGATATATTTTCAATGTATATATTTATACTTGTTAATAATATTTCTTTGGATAATCATTCTTCGTCGTTTTGCTTTGTTCATTTTTTTACTTCTAGAACATATAATCAATCATACTTAGCATGCCTAAAAATAAAAGTAACTTTTTTATAAAATATTTTAATATAAAATATTTTAAAATATCCATGACATTTCTCCGATTTATGGCATTTAAAAACAAAATTTAACATGTCGCCAATATCCTATATTTACATCCTCGAATAATATATATACATATAACTGAGTACTAATTACAAATATCCAAATCTGTATCATTCCTTGTGCTCCAAGATTGATGATAGACACAATGAACCGTGTGGCAAAGAAAATTGTATGCTAATAAGCATTTTAACAACATGAATTTTTTGTGCTAAAACCACCCCTCATAATATTGCAGTTGCGTGTTTTAACCATGTTATAAGAATGTTGTCTAGGATTGCATTGCGAGACACTACCTTGTACTAGAAGAGCCCACAACAAATCACTCAAATTGAGAATCCGCCGTCATATTTCCGTGCTTCAAATGCTCAATGACTAACTTCTACGCCTTCGGATTAACTGAATTGGTGTTTAAATCGATGCAGCCGGAAGCGGTTCAGCGAGAAGCAAGCTGAGCAGTGGTGGGCAGAGAACAGGACCAGGGTGTATGAGCAGTACAATGTACGGATCGACCGGTCCAGCACGACGAGCTGCGGAGGAAACGACGAAGCAGGTCGCTGAGGACGCGATACTCGTTCGCGGCGCCGTGGCCCACTTTTCAAACTACGGATTCTCGCCCCCTTGAGAAAAAGCAGGCTTTCCAGCCAGCCCTGCCATATTTTCTCATCAGTTAGTTGTATATCTGGTTACCATTCTATTTTTAGCCCCCTTCAAAGAAAGCGGGGCTATGCTTCCATGGGTTATGATCTGGTTTTCCAAATTTTTCTCACCTTGAATGCAGTGGTGTGGGTTTAGTCACGCCGAATGTACAGTAGCTAGTTTTCAAATTCTTGTAAATTCGCAGTAATCCTCTTCTACCACCAATCATCTTGCCCAGATGTGGCCATTTTATTCTAGTTTTTTTTTCATTCAATTTATCAATTTATTCTAGTTGAGGTGCTGACGTGGTCACAAGTTCGAGTCCTGGAGCAAAAATGCAGGGTAGGGTTTGCCTACATTTCACCCCTGTGGTGGGGCCTTTCCCCGGTCCCTCGCTGCCCCGGAATGCTTTGTGGATGCCCATTTTTTTTATCCATTTTGGTAGGATTATAAAATTAGAAGGAAAGAAAAAAAAGGCTTGATGCTATTTATGATTTATCATTGTAGCAGCAGGTGTGGGCAGAAGTTTGGCTCCTCTACAGTATCTGCTGCATGGCTCTCATCTCCTGGTAAAAAGGTACAAGTTTTGTTAAACTCAGAAATTGTAGAGACCCATCCTGTAACTATCCAGGATTAGCACACATGGGCGATGCTACACGGAGATCGTCCAGGCTACAGCCTATACACCCCAACCCTCCTCAAGTGTTTCGATCCAGGATCGTTACACCTCCCTGCTACAATTGGTCGATATAAAAATTTAAGTTCTAGTTGTAATATGTATTTTTTAGATATGTCCTCTCTTTATGGATTTAGTTGGTCTTTTTAAAGTATTGATAGGAATTAATTTCTAGTTTTTTGCAATTTTAGGCGTACATACCAGTGGCGGGATCTATTGTCTGTAATATGCGGTATTGATAGTACTCGACTCTAAGGCTTCCTTTTGCATGGTGGCTGCCGTCAAGAACGTTGTGATTATGAATCGTCGTTTGTGAACGTTCGATCTCACCTAAAAAAATTCACGTATTTTGTGCTGAAAACTAATTTAATTTTTTGGTAGCAAGTCATAAACTGTCTTGCCAAACATACATTTATTGAAATGGCATTTTTGACTAAACTCACTGAAGCAAATAACTGGTAAACTCACCGAAGCAAATAACTGCCCCAAAGGCTCTGTTTGACACCGTGGTGACTGTATAACCCATAATTCACCGATATCAGAAATGCCTAAAAAGACGGCTATTCCCAGACCTCGCCACGAGCAGAGGCGAGCTTGGGCGAGTATGGACGAGTAACTCGTGAGTATGGGCGAGTATCCATTGTAACTCGCTAGCTGTGGCAGGATACTCGCCTATACCTCCTAGGATTTTTCTATAAATAGCCTCCCAGGGGTACTAGAATTGAGACTTTTGGAAGAGATTGAGGTTCCCCCAAGCTGGATACTCGTCAAGTCCATGTCTGTCTAGTACCTTGCCTAACTTTTGATTGTGGAGAGAGTTTTTCCCAAACTTTCGGGTATGTGGTGGGACCTCTCAGCTGGAACACTTGGTGGGTGTGCTTATAGATAGTTCTCTTTCCAGCGCCAGCCATTTGAATTGTGACGTCGGACCGCAGAATCAGTAACCTTAGACTGCCTTGATCCAAATTTTAATGTAGGGATTTTCCCGACTTCAACAGTGGAGGTCTGAACGTTGTAGTTATGAACTGTTGTTTGTGAACGCCCGACCTAACCTAAAGAGCTTCATTAACTTTTGTGTCCATAACTAGTTTTTTTTTAATTGGTGGTGTTCATAACCATTGCTCGGTCAAACATGTATTCTATGAGGGTCCTGTTTTTGTCCAAACTCATCCTCTCATGCATGAAAGTTGACTGCACTAAGTTAACAGTATATAAAAGTATTAAAACTTACGTTACAGCATATAGTAATATCTTGTTGTAACTGAGCGACAGCTGAAATACTATAGTCTTTTTGTTATTGTCTAAAAATAATTGTTGCACCCTACTTTCATGTGGCCGGAGCAATCATTTTCGTCATCCCAAAATTTGTTCGCCTCCGCATATGCTACTAGGGAGATGCTCCTATTAGCGTATACGAGGAAATTGGGGTTTCGTTTGACACGGCTTATTTGTTCCAGTGAATTTGGTCAAAAACGCCAAAACTATAGAATGTATGCCTCCGTTTGGCACAGTGGTGGTAGTCGTGAACATGCGGGTTAAACTGTCATTTGTTAACGCACACCTAAGAAACTTCATCCACTTTTAGGTTTAAACGAATGAAGTTTGTTAGGCGGTTGTTAACGAATGACGGTTTAACTCATGCGTTCACTACCGCCACTATTATGTTTAACGAAGTCTATGTTTGACAAAACAAAGGTTATGACCGCTACCAATTGAGCATATAATGCATGATTTTTTAAAGTGAGATGGGGCGTTCATGAACGACGGTTCATGACCATCATGTTCACGACAACCACCACCGCCCAAACGTCAAACGAAGCCTTGGGGCTAGTTTGGCGTGGCTGTCACGCGGGGGCGGATTTTGCCGCACCGCTGGATCGCTACCGTGAAAACTACGGGGCGGATAAAATTTGCCGGTTTCCACGGATTTCCTGAGGCGGGCCGGAGCGAAACCGTCCGACCGCAACGCCCCCAAACAGGTGGTTCGCAGGGCGGTTTCGTCCGCGCGGATCTGTCCCCCCAAACAAAGCCCAATGTGCCAGCATCGGCTTAGCGTGTTTGAGCATTTTATTTCGTCATTACTTTGACAAAATGTAAATCATTTTGGTAAACTCCATTTTATGCTTAATTTTAGGTGCAGGAGAGCCTCGAAGCAGGTAGATCATTTTGGTAAACCCCCTCCCGATTCGCCGCAGTTCGCCATCGTTCTCCTCCCGATTCGCCGCATTTTCACCATTCTACTCTCGTCGGAGGAGCCGTCTACCGCCGAGCTATCCATCTCCGGCCAAGCAGGTAGAAATTTTGTTTCCCTGCGATTTCCCCAAGCAGATCCGGCGGTTCCCTTCGGTTTCTTCAAGCAGATCTCTCCCCATCCATCCGGCGGTTCCCTGCGATTTATGAAGCAGGCATAACGTTTTTTTTTTTTTTTCAAATTGCGGATCCTTCATTTGTGTTCAAATAGCGTCTGGAAGTTTTTTCAGTTCTTCAGTTTTAGGTTTTTTTTTTCAGTTTTCAGATTTTTCTTATGCATGCCTTGGAAGTTCTCTCTACATGCTATAATGCTAATGAATCCTCATTGTTATCAACCCCTAGATTTATGTTTATGAGTTGAAATTGAATTTGATAAACGATTTTTGAAACATCAATTTGGATTTCTAATTGTTTTCTTTCCTTCACACGTGGTATCAAATATAATGAATCAAATATGTTCATGTGATTATGGTGTTGCTTCTTCGTTTGAAACAGCACTGCAAATGCTGGTTTTCCATACAATTTTACATATTCTACCACCACTCTGCAAAACAGCTGATTGTTCCACCACTGCTTCCCACCGCTATTTCTCCAGTCACTACAGTTGAATCAAACTGAGCCTTAGCCTCTGTTTGCGAGAACTTATGCTGATGAGAAAGCTCCATTTAAGTCTCAAACGGTGTTTTGAGGCGTTTTATATGAACCGCAAACAGTTGACAATACCCCCACGTTCAGTGTCTCAGATGCGCGTTCATGGGTTTGACTCTGTTTGGCTTAGTTGCAACGATTGGAGACAAAGTGATGGGGAGTAGTGGTGGAAAGATCAATTGTTTCACCTACTCAAATCCGCCCACACTGGGGCAAAAAGGTAGAGCCAAACGAAGCCTTAAAAAATGCGAAACCACATTGTGCCCTACGCTTCTCGTTCTTTCCTCTTCCCTCGTTGATTCCCCTTTTTGTTGGGATCTGGAAGGTCGTCGTGGATTTTTTCCCTTCCTCTCTCTCGTTGCCATTAATCATCCTTCCAAGGCAGCGCTCAATCTCGTCTTTCTAGTTAGTAGGCTTCGGAAGGAAGGCAGAGGCCTTGTCTACTGCCATCATGATAGGCACACAGCTGGAGACTAAGTGAATGAAGCAGTACTCGACACAGGTGGGAATGGTGCCTTCTAAGCAGAAGACGATCCGATACGGTAAGTGGAAAGAGAAAGGGAGATAACAAAGGAAAAACAGAAATAGAGGATTCAATATATTCTTCTTAATATGCAAATGAATACAACGTTGCCTTAATATAGAGGCAATAACTGGTGGGAAAAGGAGAAGTAATTAAGTAGGTGCAATAATAGCTAATGCATAGGCATTCAACATGGAGCCCAGGGAATGATGATTCTTGATGGGGACGCTTTGGATACGTAACATTGCCCCATCCTCAAGAGCGCCCTTGCCCTCAAGGGGAGAAATTCAAAAAACGACATTGTAGGTCGAACAGGAATTCCAAGGTGGCATTCTCCAGGGATGCATGACACCATTGAACGAGGAGTTGTGTGGCTGGATAGCCATGTCGTGGAACAATGCGCCGGTCAAGAATGTGACAACCAGTCAATTGAAAAGGAAGGAGAATGTGGCAGATCCCCAATACGGGCCTTGAGCTGGGAGACATGAAACGTATGGTGGATGCGATAGCTAGTGGGTAACAAAAACTTGTAGGAGACCAGGACGATGCGTATAATGATCTGGAATGGTCTGAAGTTGCGGGGGGGGGGGGGGGGGGGGGGGGGGGCGTTTTCGGTGTTGTTGCGAGCGGAGACTCAGCTGACAATAGGGCTTGAGGCGAACGTAGACTCAAGTACCTTTGAAAAATATTCGTTCGGCACGGTGTAGGTCGGCTTGTTGTTCCATACAATGCTGAGCTTGACAGAGATGTTCCTTTAGATTGATAAGCATGTGTTCACAAGCTTAGAGGGAGCGGTCAACACTCAACGGTTTCAACAATGGAGGAATGACCTCATAGGGAGTGGTCTGAATTAGGGCTGATATCGAGTCGAGTTCGAGCGATTTTGGCTTGGCTCGAAATCGAAATTTTCGACTCGAAATCGAAATTTATTTCGAGTCGAGTCGTCTCAACTCAAAATGACTCGATTCCGAGTCGGCTCGAAATCGAATCGAGTTGGCTCGAAATCGAATCGGGTCGGTTCGAAATTGAGTTATTTTTCGTTTTATTCTTAGTTTGCTCAAAATTAAATTGGACAGCCTATAAATTTAGCAAATGAAACACTCAAAGCCGTCATTCTTTTTATTTAGGTTTAAATTTTGTTATTTTTTATCTTAAAATAAGAATATATTAATAAATACATTATTTTAACTGATTCCGATTCGGCTCAATTTTCGAACGATTTTCGAGCCACTTTCGAGCGACTTTCGAGTTTCGAATAATATGCTCAGCCCTAGTCTGAATTGCATTGTGAAAGGAAGTATTGTATCACCATTCAGCGAAAGGGAGCCATTTCGCCCACTATTTTGGGTTGTGAAAAGTCATACAACGGAGATAGCTCTCAATACAACGGTTGACGACCTCAGTTTGACTATCGGTTTGAGGATGATAGGATGTAGATGTCCGAAGGGCGACATTGTTTAATTTGAAGAACTCCTGCCAAAAGGTACTAAAAAAAACGGCGTTGCGATCACTAACGATGGAGGCTGGCATGCCATGTAGACGAAAGAGGAATCCATAAAGGCTTGAGCCACGATGAGGGAGGTATACGGGTGGTGTAAGCCAATAAAATGTGCATATTTGCTGAGGCGATCAACGACGACCATGATAACATCCTTGCCATTGGAGCAGGGAAGGCCTTCAATAAAATCCATTGAGAGATCATGCCAATTGCGTTCGGAGATCAGCAAGGGTTGAAGAGGGCTGGGTGGTTGGGAGTAGTTGGTTTTGCATTGTTGGCTAACAAGACAACTCCATATGTAAAGATGTATCGAGTTCTTCAGATTATTCCATTAAAAAGACTGACGAATGCAGTGGGTGGTGGCCCGAATGCCGAAGTGGCTGCCAACGGGGTCACTATGGTAGAGCTAAATGATGGCGTTGTGTGTGGCCGTGTTGTCACCGACGAGTTTCCCCTTGCGGCGTAGGTGGTTGTTGGACCATGTGAAGTGGCGGTGGGATGCAGGATCTTGTTTTTGTTCCTGAATAAGTTGTTGAATGGCATCGTCAGCTGTCCATGATGCTCGAATCTGGTAGGAAGGTCGGAGGTGACTGTGAAGATGGCGTGGATGTCGTTGTTGGAGGGTTCCAGGACGCGAGAAAGCGCATCAACGTCGATGTTTTCTTTGCCGCTTTTGTAGAGAATGGTGCAATCATACCCCATTTATTTAGCGACGTACCGCTGTTGACTCGGGGTTGATATTCGTTGTTCAACAAGGTGTTTTAGACTTTGATGATCAGTATGAATGAAGAAGTGGTGACCAATGAGATAAACTCGTCATTTGTTGACCGCGAGGACAGTGGCAAACATATCTTTTTCATAAGTGGAGAGGTCGAGATTGCAGGGTCCCAGTGCCTTGTTGTAATAGGCAATGGGGTGCTGGTCTTGAGTGAGGACAAAACCAATACCGACATTGGATGCGTCGGTTTCGATCGTGAAGTCGCGGATGAAATTTGGTAGGGCCGGGACAGGTGCGGAGCTAAGGGCGGCTTTGAGAGCAGTGAAAGCCTTTTCCGATTCATCATTCCAGCAACTGAGTGATGTGATTAATAATGCTGTGAGAGGTTTGGCGATGGAGCCATAACCACAAATAAACCGGCAGTAGTAACCCGTAAGGCCAAGGAACCCACGCAAGACCTTGAGAGTGTAGGGCGAGGCCACGCCAGTATATCACGGATTTTGTCTTGATCGACGACAACGTCATGGCTAGAAATAGTATGGCCTAAATAAGCAATAGAGGAAGTGCCAAAAGAACATTTGGAGAGTTTGAGAAAGAGTTGGTGCTGGTGTAATAGTTGGAAGGGGAGATGGTCAGCCCAACTGCCCAAGTGCTACTATAGATCATGATATCATCAAAAATGTGATAATGAATTTGCTTAGATGTGGAAGAAAAATGTGATTCATGAGATTCTGAAAGGCCATATTGACCGCGATGGGATGTTAGTGAGGCCGAAGGACATCACAACAAACTCATAATGACCGCGATGGGAACGAAAGGCCATTTTTGTGAATGTCGTTGGGTGCCATGCGAACTTGATGGTAGCCGAATCTAAGATCAAATTTGGAAAAAACATGAGTGCCATGAAGTTCATCGATCAATTCTTCGACAAGGGGAATTTGTCCTTGATTGTATGTTTGTTAAGTTCGTGATAATCAACACAAAGGCGGCATGAGCCGTCTTTTTTTTACCAACACGGCAGGAGAGGAATAAGGGTTGACACTATGACGAATAACGCCTTGTTTGAGCATGTCATCGATTAAAGTTTCAATTTCATTTTTTTGGAGGGCCGGGTAGCGATAAGGGCCGATGGAGATGGTGGGGCATTGGGTAGTAAGGGTATGTGGTGATCATGGGTCGGTGGGGCGATAAGCTAGTGGGTGAGCTGAAAAATCTGCAAAGTCGGTGAGGAGTTGTTGAAGGGCTGGCAGGTGTGTTGCGGTAGGGTTTGATGTGGGTGGGGAGATGGAGTGAAGGAAGCAAACCCCAAGCATGGCAAGCTGAGCGGGCTGTTGGGCGAGTTTTTCAAGTTGGCGCTGGTTTATTATCTCAGTGGGAGTGCGAGTGCCACCACAGAGAGGAATCTTTTGTCCAGCCATGTTGAACTCCATGCGAAGCTTGTTAAAATCCCAAACAATCGGACCCAAGGTCACTAGCCATTGAATACCTAGAACCATATCGCAACCACCAAGAGGGTCAACATATCAACCTTGAAGTTTTGACCCTGCATTTTCCAAGGAAACCCACTGCATGAGTGGAACTGGAGAGACGGTTGCCATCGTCAGCGGCCACCGAAAATGGAGGAATCGTTGTGAGTGGCCAACCGAGACAGCGAGCGGTGCGCTCATCAAAAAAATTGTGTGTACTGCCCGTATAAATTAAGATGTGAACAACCTTGCCGAGGTGGGTGGCAGTCACCTGCATGGTGTTGAAGGTGGGGGAGCCTGTCATTGCATGCATAGAGACGAGCAGATGGAGTAGAGCATCGTCAGCGGTGTCGGTGGTATCGTTGATAGACAGGAGGTCGGCTGATGAAGTGGAATCATCACAGTCATCCTCCACTTCTAAAATATAAATTTGGCGGCGTTGAAGACAATGGTGGCCAGGGAAATACTTGTCGTCACACCACATGCACAACTCTTTTTCTTTCTTTGCAACCATTTCGGTGGTGAAGGATCTCTGGTCAAGTAGGGCGGGTGGGAGAGATTTGGTATTTGGAAGGGGTGAGGGAAGGTGTGATTGTGTGCTGACTTGGCGAGGCTGTCCAGCGAGAAGTTGCTCTTGGAGTGTGGCCAGGAGAATAACATTGGGAATCATCACAGCCTTCCCGTCTAGGTGGATGGATGCGAGCCGCACCTTGAGATTGTCCGCCGTTTCTTCCACTTCGAAGTAGCGCTCGCAGCGATAGATCCAATCTGAGTGATCTTCACTGTGGTGACGGGAAAATCAACACGGGGAAACCGTCGTGCGGGAGAGTGCGAACGAGCATTGAGGTTGGCCATTTGGGTCTCTTAGTGGCCGACATTGGTGGTTGAAGCTGATGTGCGGGACTCTGGGGACTGGAGAAGAGTTTAGAGGTTCAGGCGGATTTCCTCCATTGTAGAATTTTGCATGGTCAGACTGGTCTGGTGTTGCTCGGCGAGGAATTCCACCGTGGATTTTAGTTGATCCGTTGATCGAAGTCGCGACGGAGTTCAGAAGTGCGGGTGTCCATGTTGCTGGCAAGAGGTCGGTGTGACTCTGATACCAGTGATAGGCACGCTGCTGGAGATTGATTGAATGAAGCAGTAATCTTAGCAGGTGGGAATGGTGTCTTCTTAGCAGAAGAGGACCAGCTGCGGTAAGTTGCAAGTGAAAGGGAGATAACAGAGGAAAAAAAAGAAACAGAGGATTCAATGTATTCTTCTTAATAAGCAAATGGATACAACGTTGCCTTAATATAGAGGCAATAGCTTGCGGGAAAAGAAAAAGTAATAAGTATGTGCAATAATAGATGGTAGTTAATGCATGGGCATTCAACATGGACCCAGGGAATGATGATTCCCAACAGGGACGCTTGGATACGTAACACATCAGTTCATCCTTATCCGCTCGTTTCTCCAATCTCTTCTTCCCCTTCGACACAGCTTGCCGCTGCTGAATCTTCAAGCGCTGTTGCTGCTGTAGATCCCCAATTCTTCTTTACCGAGCAATGCACCCTCATCTGGAATTTCATTCCTTCTTCAAGCGCTGCTCCGGCACCAGAAGTAGGATGTCTTGTTAGGTAAGAGATCTAAATCCTCGGTCCAACGTTTCTTTCGTGCTCATTCCTCTCATTCGTAACCATTTTTGCAAGATTGAAATCCGTGTGGCATTTTTTTTAAGATTGGCATCCTTGTTTTATGTTCTACCCTTTTTTTCCTTGCTCAATATTACTGTTTGCAGTTCTTGAGATAGTTTGATTATTATTGAGTTAAATTTAGACCTCTTATCTTGAATTTACCAGGAATTACTCTGAATAAATTCACAATAGGACTTTCTAAGGAGATCTACCATGAGGAAAAGTTCAAATTTGATATGGTTATAATCACCATTTTATTCAGAATGATTGTTCTCATTAGTGGTTTGTGTTAAATTAGGGCCAAAACACATCTTATTCAATAGATGAGTCTCCTATATATAGGAGAAAATACAAAATAAGAGAAATACGGTCTAACGCTCCCCCTCAAGTTGGGCATGTTATATTTTCCATACCCAACTTGTCAATTTAAAAAGATTTCTCTCAAGACTCTTAGTTAGAATATCAGCTAATTGTCCCTCTGAGGGAACAAACGGTATGCAGATAATTTTCTTTTCAATTTTTTCCTTAATGAAGTGTTTGTCCACCTTGATATGCTTGGTGCGGTCATACTGGATGGGGTTGTTGGCAATGCTGATTGCAGCCTTGTTGTCACAGTACAACTGGATAGAACTAGACTCATTCAAACCCAGGTCACAGATCAAAGAGTGTATCCATAATCCTTCACATATGTCATGTGTCATTGCTCTAAACTCAATTTCAGTGTTGGACCTTGAGACGACAAATTGTTTTTTATTTCTCCAAGTGACTAAGTTTTCACCAACAAATGAGCAATACACTGATGCAGATCGTCTGTCTTCAATGGACCCTGCCCAGTCAGCATCGGTAAAAACTTCAATCTTCAAGTCTGTATTGGGAATGAACAGGATTCCCCTTCCTGGTGAAGTCTTCAAATACCTCAAGATTCGATGAACGACATTCAAATGTCTCGTCTTTGGGGCATACATATATTGACTAACGACTCCAACTGCATAATATTTGTCAGGACGAGTGTGGTATAGACAGATTAATCTTCCAACAAGGCGTTGATAACCAGCCACGTGTTCAACAAGATCACCATCATCTCTTCCAAGATTATGATTCACCTCCATAGGTGTATCAGCAGATCTACAACCACTCATATCAGATTGTTTCAGCAAATCAAGGGTGTATTTTCGCTGGGAGATGAAGATGCCCCGTTTATATCGTGTTACATCAATTCCCAAGAAATACTTCAGTTTCTCCAGATCTTTTACTTCAAACTTTCTTGTCAAATTCAACTTCAAAGCTTTTACTTCTTCAATATCATCTCCTGTTATGACGATATCATCAACATAGAAAATGAAATCAGTCGTTAAATTTGTTCTTTGTTTAATAAACAAAGTATGATCAGCATGACTTTGCTTCTATCCAAGTGAAACCATGACTTCGTGGAATCTACCAAACCAAACCCTCGGAGATTGCTTTAAACCGTAAAGTGCCTTTTTTAAATGACACACTTTCCCTTCAAATTCGGAAGGGGAAAAACCTGGAGGTATAAACTTATATACCTCTTCATCTAAGTTTCCTCCAAAAAAGCATTATTCACGTCCAATTGGTTAAGTTCCCAACCCTTGCACACAACACATGATAGCAAAGCTCGTATGAAGTTCATTATTGCGACGGGGGCAAACGTGTCTTGATAATCAATTCCACAAGTTTGAGTATACCCCCTTGAAACCAACCTTGCTTTGAATTGTTCAACCAAACCTTCAGAGTTCTGTTTTACGGTAAACACTCACTTAAAACCGACGACCTTCTTTCCAGGTGGAAGATGAGTTAGGTCTCATGTACAATTCTTTTCCAAAGCGTTCATTTCCTTAATCATAACCACTTTCCATTGTTGATGCCCAAGTGCCTCCTGCCATGTGGATGGGATGGAGACTGAAGCGGGGGAGGAGATGAAAGTTTTGTAGGAAGAAGTTAGAGCGTCATAGGAAACATAACGAGATAGTGGATGTTGAGTGCAAGATCTGTTACCTTTCTGAAGGGCGATGGGAAATTCAGAAGGATTCGTTGACGGAGCTGGCATTGGTGCAGGTGGCGTAGGGTGGGCCTGCGCATTATCTCTGCTCCGTCTTGTGTACACCTATAACTTCTTTTCTTTATAAGGAGACTCCCCTTGATTGAGAGTCTCAGTAGTAGGTAAAAAATGTGAAGGAGGGATCGACAAGGGTAAAACAGGTGAGCTCACTTCACCCATATATATGTGCTCCCCCTGAAGTGAGGGCACGTTATAAAGTTCAGATTCACGAAATGAGATATCCATCGTGAAAAAATCCTTTTGTCGAGGGATGATAACATTTATACCCCTTCTGAGTGTGAGAATAGCCAATGAACACACATTTAAGAGCCCGATGGTTAAGCTTGGACCTGCCCAAAGAGTGTATATGTGAGAAGCAGACACAACTAAAAGTTTTAGGCGGTAGAGAGGTCGGTGTCACCCCTGAGATAGTAAGAGGGGTTTGATGTCCTAGTACTGAAGTGGGCATATGATTTATGAGATAGGCAGTCGTGAGAACGATATCCCCCCCATTAGTATTTTGAGAGGTTCATAGTGAAGAGTAAGCAGAAAGCCACCTCTAATAGGTGACGATTCTTGCGTTCCGTAACTCGATTTTGAGATGGAGAGTGGACATATGAGGTTTGATGCCATTAGCAACAAGATAGTCATGCAATGGAACATTGACATACTCTCGACCATCATCACTACGAAGGATTTTAATATGGGCAAAAAATTGAGTAGAAACCATGACATAGAAAATTTTGGAAGATAGAAACCACCCCATTTTTAGTTTTCATCAGATAAACTCAAGTTGTGCGGGAGAAACAATCAATAAATGTAATAAACCAAAAACATCTAGAAATAGAGGCAATAAAGCATGACCCCCACACATCAGAATGAATAATATGAAAATGAGTTGCACTAGGTAATGACACGTGATTAACATGAGTGTGATGATGTTTGGCAACAACATAGATGTCACAAACAAAATTTTTAAAACACGAAGAAGAAAAAACAGGAAATAAACGTTGCATGGTTGCAACGAAAGAGTGGCCAAGACGACGATGTCATTTAAGCAAGGTGAAGGTCTGCGAAGAGTGGAGAGCTTGCGGTGGCGTAGCCTCGGAAGTGAAGTCAAACACGTACAGACCATCCTTCATGCTATTAGAGCTAATCACCTGCCATATCTTCAGATCCTGAAAACACAATGAGAAGTAAAAAATGTAACAGAGCAGTGACGAGAATTAGTCAAATGACTAACAGAAAGTAGACTAAGGGTGAACTTTGGAGCATGTGGAATAGAGAATAAAGTGAGGGAAGATCAAGAAATTGAGACCTTCCCAGAAATGGAAGAGAATGACCCATCATCAGTGCTCATTTTATCCCTGCTTGAAAGAGGGGAATATGATACAAAACCTGAAGCAGAACCAGTCATGTGATTGGTGGCGCCTGAATCGATAATCCGTTGAGTAGGACCAATATAAGCGGAGTTGGCACTCGAGGTACCAGTGTGGGCAAGGGTTGATGATGGCATCGGGGCATTGGCAGGCTCAGTAGTAAGGTCGTGTATCAAATGACGAAGGGCATGTATTTCTTTAGCAGAGAAGGGGGACGACTGAGAAGAACCACTATCAAAGTCTCGGTCAGGTGGGCAGAGTGAGGAGATCGGCTTGGAGTCCGACCACAACCGCGACCACCACAAGAAGTCGATCAACCTCGAGGAGGAAAGCTATGGAGGCTATAAAAAGTATCATGAGTATGACGAGGCTTACCCTAATAGTCACATGTGAGGTGATCCCTATCTGTCGGCTTAGGCTTGAAATCACGAGGAGCGCGGCTGCCAAACTGGGGCTGATGAGGCACTAACGCAGATCCCTCAGGAAGGTTGGAGGTGATCCCGGACTGTCGTCGATCAAACTCTTGTTTAACAATATTGTAAACCTCAGGAAGTGTGGGAATAAGAACACGCCTCAAGATCTGGACCGTAATCTAATCAAAATCTTTATGCAAGCCATGTTGGAACTCAAATACTCGATTTTGATCTTCGTGATTCTTCAGCAAGAGTGCATCTGCATTGTACACCTTGACGATAGAGTCAAAATGATCGTACTCCTGATAGAGTTGGGTAAACTCAAGGTAATAGGCTGAAGGAAGATGATTCCCCTGACAGAGATTTCCGATCTTGCGGCGAAGCTGAAAGCCTTGCGGGAATAGGTAGACTCAGCATGCTTACATATGTTTGCAGCATTATCCAGGAAGAGATAATTTTGTGCAATTGATTCCTGCATGGAGTTGATAAGCCATGACATGACAAAAGAGTTTTCTGACTCCCATTTAGGCCAAGCAGTAGAAGTCGGAGCCGAAGCAGTGGTGTCATTGATATAGCCAAAGAGATGTCGACTCTTCAGGGCAAGGGTAATAGAGCGAGACCAAGCCAAATAATTGGTGTCGAGACATCTTAACAATCTCGACACAATTTTACTTAGTAGAATTTTCAGTCTGAACTTGAAGGTGTCGAGACAGTTGACTTGTCTCGACACAACAGTTGTCTGTGTCGACATCTTTAAATCTGCACTGTGTCGAGACAGTTGAATTCTCTCGACACTACTGCCCGCCGGGTGTCGACACTTGCTTTATTCTTCACTGTGTCGAGACAGTTGAATTGTCTCGACACTTCAGCCTTACTTAAGTGTTCTTAGAAGGTGTCGAGACATCTTTGCAGTCTCGACATAATTTTACTTAGTAGAATTTTCAGTCTGAACTTGAAGGTGTCGAGACAGTTGACTTGTCTCGACACAACAGTTGTCTGTGTCAACATCTTTAAATCTGTACTGTGTCGAGACAGTTGAATTCTCTTGACACTACTGCCCGCCGGGTGTTGACACTTGCTTTATTCTTCACTGTGTCGAGACAGTTGAATTGTCTCGACACTTCACCATGCCAAGAAGATTGAATAAGGTGGAGAAGAACACCTCGACAAATAGAAGAAGAGCAAACAAGCATCAATGGAGGATTAGAAATCACAATCTACGACCACAATGGAAACCCTAGATTGAAGATTTGGAGACATCCAACTATTGGAATTTCACCAAACTCGAGAGGGAGGATAAGGAAGGCAAGGCAAAACTTTTACCAAATTTTGAGGGCAATCGAACCGCCAGAGAGCCGTCCAAGGAGGAATCAGCGCCGATTGACCGACATTGTGTCGTGCGCCGATCAGCGCTGCAGAAAGGCCGTGAGCCGCAGAGGGAGAGTGAGAGAGAGGAAGGCGTCGACGGGAGCGGTGCAGACGGAAAACCGGCGGCTTGGAGTGGAGGCGAGGATGATCGGTTTGCGGAAATTAGAGGGGCTCTGATACCATGTTAAATTAGGGCAAAACATATCTTATTCAATAAATGGGTCCCCTATATATAGGGGAAAATTCAAAATAAGAGAAATACGGTCTAACAATTTTTTTGCTCCATTTTCCTCTTATTTGCTTAAACTTTATTTTTTAAATTTTGTTGTTGTAATTGAGTTATAACTTAATTAGCTGAGCATTAGAAGGGGAGCCTTGGCGCACCGGTTGAGTTGTTGCCGTGTGACCTTGAGGTCACGGGTGAGTCTGGGAGCATCCTCTTGCAAAAATGCAACGTAAGATTTTTGCGTACATTTCATTCTTGTGGTGGGACCCTTCCCCGGACCCTTACTGCGCGGGGATGCTTCGTGCACCGGAATGCCCTTTTTTAACTTAGCTGAGCATTAGGATTTATTATCTTATAGATCGAATTTTTAGAGATTAGTAAACAAATATGTTGGAGAAGTAAAATAAGAGTATTATTAAGAAAAGAGGAGGCTTTCTCCTATATATAGGAGGGAAATACACAAGGGCAATAAAGTAAAAGCATGAGAAAAATAACATAATTCTAACACTCTCTCTCAAGTTGGGCGTGTGATATCTTGCATGCCCAACTTGCACATAATCTTTTCGAATGCATTCTGACTTAACCCCTTGGTGAGGGCATCCACTAACTGTTGATCTAAAGGGACAAATGGTGTGCTCACAATTCCTCTTTCTATATTCTCTTTGATAAAGTGGTGATCAACCTCCACATGCTTTGTGTGGTCATGTTGGACGGGATTGTGAACACTGTTAATGACAACATTGTTATCACAGTTAAGTCTTAGGGTTTTTATTTTTAATGCCATGATCGTTCAAAGAGATTTAATCCACAGTCCTTCTCAAATCTCATGCGTCATAGCTCTGAATTATGCCTCTGCATTTGACCTGGCAACCACATGTTTTTACTCCTCCACGTTACCAAATTACCGCCAACTAAAGAATAATAACCAGAGGTGGACCTCCTGTCATCAACTAAACCAGCCCAATCAACATCAATATAGACTTCAACAACTAGTTTTTTTACCCAGGGAGAACACGATACCTTTTCCAGGAGAGGACTTGAGATACCGAAGAATACGGTAGGCAGCTTCTAAGTGACGTATTTTGGGTGAATGCTTAAATTGACTGATGAAACCAACTACATATAAAATATCTGGACGAGTATGTGATAAATAGATAAGGAGACCAGCCAGTTGTTGAAATCCAGTAATATCAACAACCACTTCTCCATCATCCCACCCAATCTGTGGTTGACTTCAATTGGAATGTCAGCAGGTCTACATCCACTCATTCCACACGACTGGAGCAAGTCAAAGATATACTTCCTCTGAGATATGAATATACCACGCTTCGATCGAGCGATCTCAATTCCTAGGTAGTATCTGAGATTCTCTAGGTCATTTACTTCAAACTCCTTTGTCAGTCTTTGTTTCAGAGTCTAGATTGTTTTAACCAAGAGGTAACATGTAGATTTTTTTTTTTCAAGTCCCCATGAAAAAAATGCATTTTTCATATCTAACTGGGTCAAAGTCCACCCTTTGCAGGCAACACATGAGAGCAAAACTCTTATAAAATTCATCTTCATCACAGGGGCAAAGGTTTATTGGTTGTCAATCCCCATGGCCTGGGTGTATCCCCTAGCCACCAACCGATCCTTGCACCGCTCAACAACACCTTCAAAATTCTGCTTGACGTAGAACACCCACTTACACTCTACAACAGTCTTGCCAGGTGGCAAAGGGACCGAGTATTGTGTGTAATTCTTTTCCAGGGCCAGTATCTCCTCACGCATAGCATCCTGCCACTTTTGGTGAGCAATAACATCCTGTCAAGTTGAGGGGAAAAAATGGAGGAGATACAAACAATAAAGAGTTTATGTGAGAGAGATAATGAGTTGTATGACACAAAGTAAGACATCGGATGTTGGGTAGAGTTACCTTGAGAGCCCAATGAAGGGTCTGATGTTGGAGCGGGTAACTTGAGGGTTGTCGATGTACCTAGACCCCTTTTCCGTTGAGTATACACTTGTAAAGGAGGAACGATCACAAGAGCGGTCAGAGGAGTGGTCACAGGAGCTATCACGGGAGGAGTATGAGTTGTCACAGTAATAGGAGTAGTAATAGTCACCGGAGGAGGAAGAGGAAGAGAGCTTAATTACATTGGGTAAGACTCCTCCTGAAGTGAGGACTCATAGTAGGACTCAGATTCCCAAAATGTGGCGTCCATAGTAACGAAGGTATTTCTGGAAGCTGGATGGATGCATTTGTATCATTTTCGGGTTGTAAACTACCTAATAAAGATACACTTGAGGGCACGAGGATCAAGTTTGGACATGGGGTGCACATGGAAAAAACACACACACCCAAAGATCTGAGGGAGATTTGTGGGAGAGACAGAAAGAGCTTCAAGAGCTGATTTGTGACTAAGGTCACTAGTCGTCAAACGATTAATGAGGTATGTCACAGTAAGAATCGCATCACCCCAAAACACTTAGGGAGGTGCATCTTCAGGAGGAGGTGATGAGCTACCTCTAAAAGATGACGATTCTTGCGCTCAGCGAGCCCATTCTGAGCTGGGGTATAGACACAAGATGTCTGATGTATAATGCCCTGAACATTAAGATAATGCTCAAAGTAGGAATCGACATACTCCTGATTATTATCACTGCACAAAACTTTAATGGTAGCGTTAAACTAAGTAACCAACATCGGGACCCATCAACAAAAAACAATTGATAAACGTAACAAATCAGTGGAAACCAAAAATAGAGGCAACGGGGCATGGACCCCAAACATCAGTATGAACCCTAACAAAAGGATAAGCACTAGGAGTACACACATGATTAAGAGAAGCACGATGATGTTTAGCAAGAACACACACATCACATTTAAAAATATTCAAAGATATATTTGACATATGCGAAAATAAAAGATGTATAGTAGATAGAAAAGGATGGCCCGGACAGTAGTGTCAGGAGTCCGCAAAGGTCTGAGCAGCAGAAAGAGCCTTCAGAGCAGAGGCAGAGCTGGAGGAGTCAAACTGGTAGAGGCCATCACGCAGTCTATCAGAGTCAATCACCTTCCCCGTCTTCAGCTCCTGAAAGAAACACGATGAGAGAAAAAAGGTTACACATCAATCCATAGAATTAGTAAGGTGACTCAGGTTGCGGGTAAACTTAGGAACATGAAGCACCGAAGAGAGGGTGAGGGAGGAGCAAGAATGGACTCTTTCACTGCAATGGGAGACTGGGATCCATCAACAATGCTCACTTTGTCCCTAGTAGAAAAATAATATAAGACAACCTGTAGAAGAATCAGTCATGTGGTCTGTGGTGCCAGAATCAATGATTCACTGGGTGGAAGAGCAAGCAGTGGCGGAGTGAGCACCTGGAACTCCCTGGCGGGCGTATGAGGAGTTGGCAGACTGGGAGGAGTGGTCAAGCATGAAGCGGCGGAAGACGAGAATCTCCTCAGCAGAAAGGCAGAAGGAACCTCAGGGGTAGTAGGCCCTCCATAAGAAGCGGGATCATTAACGACATCAGAGAGATGAGCTGAGCGAGACCGAGAAGGTCGACCCAGATTTCGACCAGAGCCACGGCCGCCACGAGGAGCAGAACCCCCACGAGGAGAAGGAAAGACGTGAAGCTTAAAGCAAGTGTCCCGAGTATGACGGGTTTTCCCATAATAATCACATGTCAAATGGTCCTTATCCATAGACTTGGACCTAGTGTCACGGAAATAGCGGCCCCCGGGACTGAACCGAGCGGCAAGAGCAGAGCCCTCAGCAACAATGCCTGCTAGACAAATCTGTCGGCAATCATATTCTTGTTGAACCAAACTATACACCTCAAGTAAGGAAGGCAGAGGAGAGCGACCAAGAATCTGAACACTGATGGGATCAAGGTCACGGTGGAAACCATGAAGAAAATCAAAGATCCGGTTGTGTTCCTCCTGGACACAGACCAACACCTCACCCTCAGGGGAGACAAGAGTAAGTGAATCGAAATGGTCATACTCTTGGTAAAGCTGGGTAAACTCCAGGTAGTAGGCAGTGGGAGGATGATCCCTTTGGCGCAAAAGAAAAATTTATCGCCGCAGCTGAAAAATCTGAGCCGCATTGCCACGACAAGAGTAGGTAATCTCGGCACGCTTCCAAATGTCGGCCACAGTGTCCAGAAAGAGATAGTTGCGGACAATAAACTCCTGCATAGAGTTGGTCAGCCTAGACATTACCAATGTGTTCTCAGATTCTCATTGTGGTCAGTCTGGAGAGGTGGGAGTAGGTGCCCTAGTAGTACCCATTGAGGTAGCCAAAGAGACGGTGGCTCTTGAGGGCCAAAGTAACAAAACGAGCTCACGAAATATAATTTGTCTCATCCAGCTTAATAGTAGTAATCTAAGGAGTCCTGGGATCATGAGTGCACGAAGAGAACCCGGAGAAGGCAGAGAATCTGGAGGAGCACTCTCGCTGGAGGAGACATCCGGAGTTTCACCACTGCTCGACGTCACAGGCGAGGAAAAAGAACAACACTAGGCTGCGAAATGAGAAAAATCTCACTCATATAAAGAGGAGAAGCTACAGAGGAGAGCAATCATAGTAAGGAGAGGAAGAGATATTCCTGCTCGGAGGGGAAACAGACTCCGGAGAAGCTATCCCTGCATAAATCTAGCCTCAAAAGAAAACTCAGGCAGCCATGCGAAGGGGAGGGATGACCGGCGGCGAACATCGCGTGCGGGAAGAGGCGGGACCGGCGCTTGCGGAGAGAGGAAGGACCGGCGCTTGCGGGGAGAGGAAGGACCGGCGCTTGCGGGGAGTGGAACGACCGGCGCTTGCAGGACGGAAACGAGCGAGAAAAGCGATCAGCGGAAGCGAGAACAGCAGAAGCGAACGGCTAGGGGATCAGGAGTGCTGGCTCTGATACCATGTTGGAGAAGTAAATTACGAGTATTATTAAGAAAAGAGGAGGCTCTCTCCTATATATAGGAGGAAAATACACAAGGGCAATAAAGTAAAAGCATGAGAAAAATAACGTAATTCTAACAAAATAGAATAGAAGGGGACCCTTGGTGCACCGGTTGAGGTGTTGCTGTGTGACCTTGAAGTCACGGGTTTTAATCCTGGAAGCCGCCTCTTGCAAAAATGCATGGTAAGATTTGTCTATATTTCACCCTTGTTGTGGTACCCTTCCTTGGACCGTCACTGTGCGGGGATGCCTTTGTGCACCAGGCTGCCCTTTAGTAAAAAAATAGAATAACAACTTTGAGTAGAAATGCTCCTCATGAACTTCATAAGCTTTCTATATGTTTATTTACCTCCTTAAATTTAATGACTGAGAATGAACAATATAATTAGTTTCCTATCTAATTGAAGCGATCAGAGGAAATTATGTTAATTGGTTATTTCTTAATTTTTTGTTTGCACAAGGTTACAACAATATTCTTGTATTATAGGCATAATTATTGAGATAGTGTTTATTTTTATATTAATCTGTGAAAATTGAATGAGAAGGGGAGCCTTGGCACAACAGTTAAGGTGTTGTAGTTTGACCTTGAGGTCACGGGTTCGAGTCCTGTAGTAGACTCTTGCAAAAATGCAAGGTAAGGTTTGCCTATATTTCACCCTTATGGTGCCCTTCCCCGGGCAGTGCCGGGATGCTTTGTGCACCGGGTTGCCCTATGAAAAATAGAATGACAGGCAATAATTAAATTTATTTTTTACTTTTTATTCATATCATATATATTTGTAAGAAATGCAGATTCATGTGTAAAGCCCTAGAGAAGTCATAACTCAAATAATTAGGAGAATCCAGGCTTAGAGAATGGAAATAGTTAAGGAAATATAGTCAACAATTTTAGGGATTTCTATTAATTGGTGTTAAAATCTATTTATAATCATTCTATTTGTTTTTTCATTTTCCCCAAAAGACTCTTATAAAGAGACAAATGTCATTCCTTCCCCCACATTCTTATTTTAATGACTCAGGCTTTAAATTTGATTCCAATTGACAGGTCCCAAAGACCATGAGATAGGAAGTGAGTTCTCATCTAGATACTCCAATACTTAAAAGCCTTCTCCATCGAATATTGGAACAATTGCTTGAGATAGTGAAATGCTAGTTATGAACTTGAAGTTGCTATGCGATGAGTGAGGGTTTACTTGTGCCAACCATAACCCCATTGACGATTGGGGCTGCTCATTACAAGTGTATCGCCGGAGTATTTTAAGTTTTTTGTATTATGTATTTTCTTTTTATTTTTGTGTATTTTGAGGGTTATAGCGAACGAAGGATCATGACTGTTTATTTTCCCTCCCTAGTCTATAAATAAAGGTAGAGGACTTCATGAGTGGCTATAAAAAGATTGAGCAAGAAAACTGTCTTTTGATCTCCCGGTGCCGAATTGTACTCAATTGTGAAGTTTGGTAGTATTTATTTCCCTCCCTCTCCCCACAGCCAACCACCCCCACCTTTTCCTTCATCTTCATTAGCACTCCACTCCCATTCCTCCCCCACAACCACTAACCGTCCACTCCCATTCCTCCCCCCACAACCACTAGCCGACCTCTCCCATTCCTCCCCCGCGACCACTAGCCAACCTCTCCCATTCCACCCCCGCAACCACCAGCCGGCCTCTCCTATCCTTTCCCAACAATCATTAGCCAGCCTCCCATCCAAATCCCTCATCCCTTCCCAACCGGCACATACATTCTATTTCCTTTCCACCATTTTCAGTTTTCATGCGATTGCTGGAAACCACCTCCGGCCACCTCCATCAAACCACTACCACCTCAAAATTACTCCACCACCACCACTTAAATTTCCCTCATTGTTTTCTAGTGATCGCCGGAAACTACTTCCGGCAATCCCCTCTGGACACCATTGGTCTTCCACCACCATCCCCACTCCCCAGCCAACTCCCCTCTACTCCAACATAGCCACTTCCTAAAAACAAGGGCCATTAGTCCTACATTCACTCACCCCTTACATTTCCCACTCACCCCTTACATTGCACTCCCCCACAATTCTCTCTACTCATTTATGTGGAACGACTTCCCCCTCATCCCTACCGAACCCCATCACTCCCTACTAGCCGGGAACTATCTACTCGAATTCCCCACTCCTCCAGAACACACCTGTCCTTGTTTCCGTCTGAATTCATCCTGGGAGAAACAATAACACATCCAGACCCTGGAATTAATTCCCTGCCCCTCAGCACTCCTCGTCCTCCAGAGCTCACATCCCCTCTGAGACTGCTCATCCAACCACCCCTTGCCATTTCCCTTGCCCCTATTTCTATTATTTCCCCTTCCAGTCCTCTGCCTGCACCTCAACAGTGGGTCTGCACTCAAAAATCCAACTTTTTCTCCACACTGCAGGCAGCCTCCTCCAGTCCCCCCACCACCTCCAGTCAGGTACTGCCCAGCATTTATTCTGGGTTCCCCACACTGCAGTTAACCTCCTCCAGCCAGCCTTCGGCCACCCCAAACTGCTTCCTTACCCCCCTGCCAGCAGCTGTTTTCCCGTTTTTAGTCCTGCAGCAGCACCACTCAACAAGCTGAGTTCCCTCCGGAGGTCCTAATCCCATCTATTGCATCATTCTCATTTTTCAGCCATCTGAGACTCGCTGGATACCCGCCAAGCCATCTTTGTCATAGTCATGTAAGTTTTCACGTTGGATGTCTTCTATTTTATACTGAATTAGTGATTATTTTTCTACTTTACACTATATATTCTTGTGATAGGGCACAGTGGCGACAAAGGATCCATATAGCCGACCCCACTATAGTGGGATACTGGCTTGAGTATTGTTGCGGTTCGCTCAATGCCCTCGGTAGACCGGTTCCGGATCGGTTCGTCTTAGCCCCGGGCGATCGAGTACGCACACAGTCAAAGTAGAAAAATAGAGATTGTACACATACAACTTTAGCGTGGAAAACCCCGGAAAGGGGAAAAAACCACGTGGTCGGGTCTGTGTCAGCCAAGATCCACTATTTGTCTCTGTTACAGTGCTCTTGTAAAGAGAATGCGAGGGCGACAGGCCGCGACTCGTTACAAATACTGGGGGGTTGAGAGAGCTCTCCTTGGGTGGCAGGCCACTGCTTAGGAGTTCGTGCACTTTGTCGTGCGTCTTTCTTGAGTGCTTGCTCTTCAGACTTGCGCTCCGCAGAGTGCCTGCACTTTGCGCCTCAGACTGAGGAGGGCTGCCTTAGTCGGCACTTCATTCTTTCTTCTTTGGACGGCGCTTAGAGGAGAACCTGCCAAGTTAGTGAGTGAAAGAGGAGGAGAGGAGGAGCGTAGAGAGAGAAGCAGAAATGAAGAGAGAGAGAGAGAGCGAAGGAGAGAATGAATGAGAGATCCCCTGAAATGAACTATCAGGGGTGCTTATATAGGATTTCCGAGGTAGTTAGGGTGGTTACGGTGGTTAATCGCAGATCGGAGGGCCGTGATCGCTTGTGGTGATCGGAGGGCCGTAATGGCCTGCCACGATCGGACGGTGGAGAGAAAGCCGGCCCACGATGGTGGTCAGAGGAGGCGTGCTGGCCGGCGGCCGGCCACGAGAAGGCGGCCGACCACGGGCGGCCGGCCGCGAGGAGGCCGACCGTGTCCGCCGGCCGCAAGGGGGCGGCCGGCCTCGGGCGGCCGGCCGCACGGAGGGGGCCGGCCGGGGCCGCCGACCGCAAGGGGCCGGCCGGCCTCGGGTGGCCGGCCACGGCCGCTGGCCGTACGGGGTCGGCCGGCCACAAAGGGAGGCGGCCGGCCGCGGGAGGCCGGCCGCGGCCGCCGGCCGCAAGGGGTCTGGCGACCGGCCATTAGTGGCCGGCCGCCCGTAAAGGCGGCGGCGGTTGCGATTTGCCGCGCGGTGGTTACGCGATCCGGTGCGCGGGAGTTAACATAATTTTCTATAAATTATGGGGTACCCATCATTTGCCTCCCAAAATTCCATCGTCTTGGAGCGAACGGAAAGCGCGAGAATTTTCTTCTTTTTTGCGACGGGGCCAGACGGCGATGGCCGGAACGGGTGCTAACACCGAGATGGGCGACGACGACGACAGTGCTAAGGTGAGTCTCTGACCGAGGGAAAGGTCCGGGCACCAGACGACGCCGGAGGGGAGGAGACCCCTCGCGCCCACGCACGTAGGCGGTGCGTGCGGGCGCGGGGTTCACGTGGGGCTGAACCCGCGCGCGGGGCGCACGAGGCTGAACCAGCGCGTGCGCGCGCGCGGGGCTGATCCCGCGCGTGGGGGCGCGCGGGGCTGAACCCGCGCTCGGGGGCGCGCGGGGCTGAACCCGCGCGGGGGGGGGGGGGGGGGGGGGTGCATTGCTGAACCCGCGCGCGGGGGCGCGCGGGGCGGTCGCTTGCTCGCTCGGGCTGATTTCGCGCGTGCTTCATGCATGTTTGTGGCTCGAGTGCGTGGGCGCAATGTGTGCTCGGACTTGCTTTTCTGAACTTACTTTTCTGTTTTTTCAGGTTTCCAAGCGGTGCGTACAGAGCCGTCATATGCGGCTGCGCTCGAGTCTCTCCCTCGAGCACGTAGATATTTGGAGGAGGCGCTTCAACCTGCCCCCCGATTTGGAGGTGCGGATCCCTAGTCCTGAAGAGCGGGTGCAAAACCCTCCGCGAGGTTGGATGACCCTTTGTGAGTCGTCTCTTCGGTGCGGCTTTCGCCTTCCGTCTTGCGAGGAAGTTGCCGAGATTCCGATGTTCTGCTGCGTTCCTGTGTCGCATTTTACCCCTCATAGGATGACGCGGATCATGGGGTTGATCGCATTTTTTCGCGAGCGCGGATCGAGGTTTTCCTTGGATACTTTCAAGGATTGGTGTGAGGTGTGTGCCGATGGTGGGGGCCGCGTGGATGTCTTTAGCAACAAGCGGTGGCTGGAATTCGAAATCCGAGCGGATCGTCGTCATGGGAATAACTTGTTTGGATATGTCAGGAACCCAGGTGGATTGCCAGAGGTGTGGAACGTGCTTCCGGACCGTTGCAGACGTTCTAGAGGACACGAGCGGGAGTTCACTTCCGTCCTTGGTTTTGTGGAGCCCCGAGAGCTGGGGAATATCTTGTTCAGCATTTCTACTTTCGTCGATGAGAAGCGACTGCTGCTATGCGGGCTGTCTGTTGATTCGGGACGTGCTGCCGTCATTCCTCTCTCCCGTGACAGGAAGAGGAAGCTAGTGTTTGGAGGTCGTGGAGCTGAGGAGGCGGGTCCTAGCCTTCTGCTGCGACAGGATGTTCTTTTGGAGGGGGCTGCCTCTTGCGGCTCTAGAGTTGGAGGCGAGCCGGATGATGCGGATCTTGAGGTCCTGGGGTCCTCTGCCCCCCAGGCCTCCCCAACACGGGTTGCGGTGCGGCAGGTGGTGAAAGGAAAGAGGGTCTCCTCTTTCTTGGAGGCGATGAACCATGCGGTACGTATGATCTCAACTTTTGAGTAGTGAATTTTGAGGAAAGCTCTTCTGACTTGTTCCTTTTCTTTTGCAGATGGAGACTCAGGCGAATATTGCGCTTACGTGGAATGACCACTACGTGAGCCTGAAGGATGACTATATGACCCTTCAGGGTGAGCTCGGGGAGGCGAAGAGTGCCCTTTCGGATCTGAAGGGGCGACGAGAGCGCGATATTTCGCGACTTAGCCAGATTGGGTCTGAGCTGCGGTGCGAGCTGGAGGACGCCAGAGCTGTGCACAGGTCCGAGAAGACAGCTGCGGAGGAGACTTGGCGTCTTCTAGATGAAGCTTGGGTAGAGCTTGAGTTATCTAGGGCGGAGGCGATGCACCTTTCCTCCGCGGAGCGTGAGGTTGAGCTGAAGGCGGCTGGTCTAGCAGAGTACCGGGACTCTGTGGATTACATGCGAGACCGGTGTCTGATCTCGGAGGAGGTCCGCGAGGAGGTGTGGACTCAGGAGGTGGAGCCACGGATGGAGGACTTGCGGGAAGTCGATTTCTGCCAGGGGATGGCGAAGATCCTTCAGATGGTGTCCCGAAAGCGGGGATGCGACGTTGCCGGCCTCGGTCTTGAGGATTTGTCAGAGGATGAGAGCTCTGATGCTGAGGCGGGCTAGGCCGCTGAGTGACAGCAATATCTCTTTGATGCTCTTTATTGATTTGTATGTACTTCTTTGTATTTGTAGGCTTGTCTCCGTCGATTTGTACCTTTGTACTTTTTCGATTTGTACCTTTGTACTTCTTTGGCTTGTTGATATGTTTGTTGAGTGGTCGTCATTGCTTTTGCTTCTGACTGTTGTGGTCAATTGTTGTCTTAGCCAAGCACCAACTGCGAGGGGCAGGCCCTGAGCGGTGGAAGAGTATTTGCTCTGGATGGGGGTGAAGAGTTATGTGAGCTCCGGCCTATTGTCGGCGGGAGGCCATGTTCGTTCGAACCCCTGCGAGTTGCGGGGAACCCGGTGGCATTAGAGGGGCGTGGCCCCGTAGACCTTGACGACGTCGCAACTTACAACAAGGCGAAGGGCGTCCCCTTGTGCCAGGGTAGAGAAGTTGAGACCATCGCGCTGCGGGCTGCGCATAACTGAGGGAGCTGGCTCCTGACGACGTTGCGACCTGCTTCGTAGGAGAAGGGCGAGTCTTTCCACCATGAGAGCGAGGTCGAAGCCGCCGCGCTACAGTCTGCGGGAGACTCAACGTTTGGTCCCTTTGGCGACATTGCAACCTGTTATTAGGCCGAGGATATCGTGCTGTTGACAGCGCACAACTGGGGGAGCTGGTCCCCGACGATGTCGCAAACCGCTGGGCGGACGAAGGGTGCACCCCTGAACCGCCGCAGAGAGAGTGAAGTCATCGCGCCACAGTATGGCTGTGGTTGGTTAGATGTGGATTCAGCGGGGCCGGAACCCGATTTAGTTGCGATTGTAGCTTAGTTAGGCACCTGTCGCGAGGGGGGCAGACCCTGCGAGGGTGGGGCGTCAGTCTTCAGATGCAAGTGAAGAGTCATAATCCTCGGTCTATTGTCGGCAGGAGGACATGGTCGATTCGAACCCCCGCGAGCAGCTGATGGACCCTGAGGTTGTAATTACACCGATCGTGGGGGCTTTCCCAGGATGGCGGGGCGTCGAGCTTCGGATGCAGGTGAAGAGTCATAATCCTCGGCCTCTTGTCGGCAGGAGGACATGGTCGATTCGAACCCCCGCGAGCAGCTGATGGACCCTAGTATTTGCTGAGGCGTGGCCCCGAAGACCCGGACGACGTCGCAACCTACTATGCAGCGCAGGCCGGGTCCTTGCGCTGGTGGAGTGAGGTCGAGGCTATTGCGTTGTGGGCTGCGCACAACTGAGGGAGCTGGTCCCTGACGATGTTGCGACCCGCTCCTTAGGAGAAGGGTGAGCATTTCTGCCATTGGAGAAAGGTCGAGGCCACCGTGCTACAGTCTGCGTGGGACTTGGTATTCGGTCCCCAGGCGACATTGCAACCTATTGCTAGACCGAGGTATTCGCGCTATGGGCCGCGGTCAACCGGAGGTGCTCATTCCTGACGACGTCGCAATCCACTGGACGGGTGAAGGGCGAACCTTTGAACCGCGGCAGGGGGATCGAGACAATCGTGCTACAGTTGCTCATCGGACCCCAGGGGACGGATTCCAAATCGTTCCTGCAAGTTTTAGGAGTTAGTGACGCCGCAATCACAGTATATAAATATAAAGAGATGAGTTGTTTTGTTTTTTCTTTAGCCTGGTCGTGCCATTGCACGATGACGGATTCCGAACCGCCAAGCGGATCGCATGTCGATGAATCCCGGACCGCCTTGAGGAACAGACGATCCTGGCCTCAAGGGGGTCTGAGGGATGAGATGTCCTTCCGACGCGTTTACTGCATGACAAGAGTTAGTATGAAAGCAGAAAGTGCAGTAAGCAGGATAGTTTGTGCACGAGGGTTTTCCTCGCGACTTTATAGTTGTTTTTAGGCGTTTTGATAGAACGAAATGTTTTTGGGAGGCGCGTTCGCCTCGGTTCTGGCCCTTCTCCAGAACGGCCTTCTAGATGCGGTAAATGCTGGTTCCTGAGACGGCCTCCGGCTGCGCTTGGCGCAGATAGCATGAGCGCGTCATGTCCTGGATGCCCATGACGATCCCAACTCCAGCAGGCATGACAAACTTCATCGCGAGGTGCGGGATTGACGGAACTGCCTGGAAAGCTGTTTGGAGGGGGCGACCAAAGATCGCGTTGTAGGGCGATTCTGTATCGACTGTCAAAAATTGTATGTCGTGCGTAACCTGCCTTGGAAATTCTCCTAGTGTCACCGGAAGGGTGAGGGTGTATGCTATGGATACGGGTTCCTCGTTGAAGCCGTAGATGGGGCCTGATGCTGGACGAAGATTCTGCCTTTGGATTCCCATACTGGTTAACGCAGTCATGAATATAACATTTACCGAGCTGTCGTTGTCCACCAGATTTCGCTTTACGCGGAAGCTGTGGTTGCCAATTTCTGCTATAATAATTAGCGGGTCCTGGTGCGATGTGCGGAGGCCCTGGAGGTCCTCCTCGCCGAAGCTAATGGTAGGAATGATTCCAGCCGCCTTGTCTTCCTGGGGAGCGGCGATGGAGTTGACCGTGGGAAAGGGAAAGCCGGAGATGACTTCCACAATCCCGACGACCTGCCCGCCCCTCTGCGCCTCTCGACGCGCAGGTGGCAGTTCTCTCTGCGCAGGCGGGCCTCCGTGCTGCTCTTGCACATATCCTTGCAGAAAACGTCCGAGTATTCCCTGCCGATCAAGACGCTCTATCTCTTCTTTCAACTTCACACACTTTTCAGTAGTGTGCCCGGTTCCTCGATGGAAGTCGCAGTACTTTGATGGATCAGCCCTTGGATTGGGCGGGAGCGCCCTTGGCCTCTGGAGCGTCGGATCGTCCTGAATGGCATATAGGACGTTAGCGCGAGTAGTGTTGAGAGGGGTGTAAGTCCGAGGAGGCTCGTAATCCTGGCCTCTCCGGGGCTCCTGATTGCGATGCTCGATGCGACGGTTCTCGTCGCGCCTCTCTGCTCGTCTTCCGGAGGGCTGCTCCTGCTGCTTCTGCCTCTTTTGGCCTCCTTCAAACTGTCGACGATGGGCCTCAATGGCCTCGTCCGCGGCTATCTGAGCTTCCACTCGGTGTACTAGATCTGCATAACTGGGGACAGTATCCCGCATTAGAGCGGAGTAGAATCCGCCTGGTCGGAGTCCCCCGAGGAAGACCCCTCGAAGGAGTTCTGGGTCTACCCCAGGGATCTGTCTCGTTTCCGTAGTAAATCGGCGGAAAAACTCTTTCAAGGTCTCGGTTTCACTCTGCCGGATGCCAGAGAGGTGGGATGGATCATTTGCGATCCTGCGGTTGGCCATGAACTGATTGAGGAATTGCTGGCTCAGCTGGGGAAAGTTTCTGATGGACCCCTCTCGGAGGGAATGGAACCAAGTGTGGGCCTGCCCTTTAAGGGTGGTAGGGAAGACCTGACAAAGCAGTTGATCGGGCGCGTTGTAGAGGTGGAGGATCGTGTAGAAGTGGTTGATGTGCTCCCAAGGATCGTCCACTCCGTCGTACGTCTCGACGTGGGGGATCTTGAATCCTTGAGTGACGGGATAGGCCAGTACTTCAGGAGCCAAGGGTAATGCCCCCCGAGCGGGGCGCCGCGTCGCCATCGCTCGCCGGCTGACAGGTACAAACTCTTCTTCGAACATTTTGCGGAATGCTTCCCGAGTCATTCCTGCACTTGGCTCTGCTGGGACCGGCTGCTGCTGATTACTAAGGAGAGGGGAGATTCCCGCCTCCCTGATGTGGCGAACGGTATGCTCGACGCTGTCGTGCCTCACGACTCGGATTCTTCTTCTACGACCCTCTAGCCTTCTGTTGGTGGTACTGGTAGATTTTCCTGAGTTAGGCCCCCTGTGGGCACGTGGGGGCCTGCGAGTTGTCTTAAGAGGGCGAGCATCTCGACCTGAATGTCTGGCGGGGGCGCCGCGTTTTCGGGCGGCGCTGCTCCTGGCGCTGCGACGTCCTCTTGCGGCGGCGCGTTCGCTAGTGACTGCGACGCGGCTTGATCCTCCTGTTGACGCCGGATCGACCCCCTAGTCGTTCGGGTGCTCTTTCCGGCCATTCTGTCATGTTCTGACAAACTTCTGAGTCTTCTCTCGCTTGCTGGGAATACTTCCCACAGACGGCGCCAAACTGTTGCGGTTCGCTCAATGCCCTCGGTAGACCGATTTCGGATCGGTCCGTCTTAGCCACGGGCGATCGAGTACGCACACAGTCAAAGTAGAAAAATAGAGATTGTGCACACACAACTTTAGCGTGGAAAACCCCGGAAAGGGGAAAAAACCACGTGGTCGGGTCTGTGCCAGCCAAGATCCACTATTTGCCTCTGTTACAGTGCTTTTGTAAAGAGAATGCGAGGGCGACAGGTCGCGTCTCGTTACAAATACTGGGGGGTTGAGAGAGCTCTCCTTGGGTGACAGGCCACCGCTTAGGAGTTCGTGCACTTTGTCGTGCGTCTTTCTTGAGTGCTTGCTCTTCAGGCTTGCGCTCCGCAGAGTGTCTACACTTTGCGCCTCGGACTGAGGAGGGCTGCCTTAGTCGGTACTTCACTCTTTCTTCTTTGGGCGGCGCTTAGAGGAGAACCTGCCAAGTTAGTGAGTGAAAGAGGAGGAGAGGAGGAGCGTAGAGAGAGAAGCTCTGGGGAGAAGCAGAAATAAAGAGAGAGAGCGAAAGAGAGAATGAATGAGGGATCCCCTGAAATGAACTATCATGGGTGCTTATATAGGATTTCCAAGGTGGTTACGGTGGTTAATCGCAGATCGGAGGGCCGTGATCGCTTGTGGCGATCGGAGGGCCGTAATGGCCTGCCACGATCGGACGGTGGAGAGAAAGCCGACCCACGATGGTGGTCGGAGGAGGCGCGCTGGCCGGCGGCCGCCCGAGGGAGGGGGCAGCCGGCCACGAGGAAGCGACCGACCACGGGCGGCCGGCCGCGAGGAGGCCGGCCGTGGCCGCCGGCTGCAAGGGGGCGGCCGGCCTCGGGCGGCCGGCCGCGTCCGCCGGCCGCACGGAGGGGGCCGGCCGGGGCCGCCGACCGCAAGGGGGCGGCCGGCCGCGGCCGCCGGCCATACGGGGGCGGCCGGTCCCGGCCGGCCGGCCAAGGCCGCCGGCTACAAACGGAAGCGGCCGGCCGCGGGGGGCCGACCGCGGCCGGCCGACCGCGGCCGCCGTCTGCAAGGGGGTGGCGACCGGCCATGGGTATAGCTGTCACGGTTCCGGTTCTACTAAAACCATGAACCGAACCATTAAGGTAACGGTTCTTCAAATTAGAACCAAAACCTTATTTTGTTTGACCGGTTCTGGTTCTGGTTCCGGTTCCAGCTTAATTTTTGGAACCGTTGTGTCAACGGTTCCGGTTACGGTTCAACAAGAACCAAAACCAAACTGATCACTATCGGTTCGGTCCGGTTCCATGCGGTTCGGTCCGGTTCCAATCGGTTTCAATTAAAATCAAAATCAAGCTTGACGGAATGAAATAAAAGCGGACTGCAAATAGTAAAAACTCAAAACAATATCAAAATAAAAATAATTATGTTGCGCACTTCTCGGCGGTCTTTTCCGCGATTGGTGGCATAGTATCAATTTCTTTCTACGCGTGCAGCCTTGTCACGAATTCTAGTTGGCTTGCGAACGTCTCATCGACATGCTCAACCGTAACAACCGTCTACAATTAGTTGTCTTTCATGATTACTAATAAATAGTAGTTTTATATTTTCTTTATTTTTTAAATAAAATATTTCAAAAAAATATGTTAGTAAAATCAAAAATATATTATATAACTGTATAAAAATAAAAAATGCACGGCAAAAATTGACTCCAAACCGCACCAATGTCAAATCATACCATACGATTTTTATGCGGAGAAGTTTTGTTCGGTCCAAAATCGTCCTCTTTAGTGCGATTGCGGTTTGAGTTCAAACTGCACCAGATTCACTCGTGATAGTAAGTATAAATATTATAGATAAATTATAAAATAATAACAATATAATAATAAAAATAATAAACGGGTTGCGGTTCGGTTCTATCTCGGTCCGGTTCGGATCGGGTCTAAAAATCTTGAAACCGCTTGAGACTTGTATGTTGCGGTTCCGGTTCCGGTTCCGGTCCGGATAATAAAATGTAAGAACCGCACCCGGACCAATGTTATTCACGGTTCCAAAATTCAAACCAAAACCCGAATAATTTGCAAACGGTTCGGTACGGTTCGGTCCGGTTCTTTGCGGTTCCGGTTCGGTTTGCGGTTTTCGGTTTTAAGTGACAGCTCTAGCCATGGGTGGCCAGCCGCCCGTAAAGGCGGCGGCGGTTGCGATTTGCTGTGCGGTGACATAATTTTCTATAAATTAGGGGGTACCCATCAAGTATTGTTGTTGTTGTTTACACTATTTCTTCTTGTAAACTTTGTTTACACGCAATTTGTGGCTAGTGTTGGTACTCATTTGCATGTATATTTGCAATTCATGCACTCTCTCATTGATACAACATGGCCTGTTCTCTATTCGCATCTTTAACTCTTCTTGCATATTTATAGCGAACGTTCTTACATTATATTTTTTACTTTTCAAAATCTGCCCAACTCTTTGACTTATCCGGCTACATTTAATGTTTTCACTCTCGATATTCATTATAGATTTAACTTCTAACACATTTTATCGACATTTTTGTCCCGCCAATTATAATCAGAACTCGAGCAAGATGTCTGCATTCGCTAATCTGAGCACGAAGACAAGGAACTTGATTGTTGGTGGCAGCTTAACAGGCTTTGTCTTTGGAGTCTATTACTACACCATGAGAGCTGTTGGAGGCAGCGACGAGCTGCAGGTTGCGATCGACAAGTTTGAAGAGTCGAAGATAAATAAATCTGATGCGCAGAACTCCGGTCCCTCTCGAGAGCCTGGCTTGTAGTCCTTGGACTGCAAAATCTCTGCTTAATCCCCCTATGTTTTCTGCTGTCTCATTTTCATCCAAGGTTTTTAGCTTTATGTATCATTAAAAATGCATTTCTGATACATTTTGGTGAGATTTTCCACAGTAGATGTTTCACCCAGCAGCAGAAAGATCACCAAATGGGAAGGGATTTAAAAGTTTTGTTAATAAAACAGGGTCATGGTTTCCACCTTTATATCTAGGTTTTTGTGGGCTCTATAAGCTCTTAAATTTCTAATGTGTATGAATTATAATTACTTTGTTGAGATGCTAAGGAGAAATTCTTGATCTGCTCAAAGTAATTTGATCCGATTTCGAGCATAGTTAAGTATGGTTAAAAGCCATCTCGAACCGGTTATGGCTCCCCCCGACTTCAGTTAGTTCGAAAAATTGAACGATTATAATTGGACGATTATAATTTTATCAAAAAGTGTGTTGGATTGCTTATGATGTTGATGAACCTTTGTTTGCTTGCGAAGATTATTGTCTTCTGTTAAGGTAGTTGCTTGTGTTTCCATCATTTTTTTTAGCAGTCCGGTGCACAAAGCCATCCAACACGGGTGAAATGTAGGCAAATTTTACTGTTCAATTTTGCAAGAGATTGCTTCTAGGACTCGAATCCGTTACTTCAAAGCCACAGGACAACACCTCAATCAGTGCGTCTTTTTTTTTTTTTTACTTGCCCAAAATTTGATATATGCCTACATACCTTTTTATCATCTTTTTGTCGACATTTATTGACCTTGAGCTTCTAGTTTATAATCATTTGGTTTTAAGGGAGGTTGATCACGGGACGAAGGGGAGGGTTAGGGCTTTCCATCACGAGGAGAATATTGGGCTTTTATTAATATTGGCTTTAAAATACCTTTTATTAATATTGGTTTTAAAATATTTGGCTTGCCAATAGCATAATTATGTGGGCTACTCTGCCCATATAAATAATAATAATAATAATAGTAAACTCGGAATTTAATTTACATAAAACAGCAGCTACTGAAATATTAATTTATTTACAGCTATCGGAGATGCCAAATTGGATCAACTTTATCCGCCCGACAGTCTGTTATCCTAAAGCCTCTCTGCCACCAACCGCCGGTGTCGGCTACTGCAATGGCCGGCACTAAACGGCCTTCGTCTTCCGCCGCCGCCGCCGCCGCTACCAGACCAGTAAAACCGCTGAACGAGGTGCCGCGGGAAGAGAAAGCCAAAGTCGACGGAATTGCCGACGACGAGCTTACTTCCGCCCTCTCGCTCGCCGCATCCGCGATCTCACTCTCCCTCTGTTTCCTATCCGATGGATGCGGCGGCGCGGATCTCCTCCTCCTCCCGTCCCAAACCTTAACCCTAGACACCTCTGTCCACTCGGCGGCTATCTCCCTCGCCCGCCTCCTCAGTCTCCTCCGGCGATCCCCGGACACGCTAACCCTCAGATCTCCGGCGAATCTCCCACGCTCATTTCCCTCCACCTCCAAACCCTCCTGGTTCCTCCGCTTCATCTCATCGTCGTCCTCCCTCGGCGATCCGCGATGGCCCGAAAACTTCCGCATGTCTAAACCCTCCTTCTATCTCCTCCTCCAAACCCTAACCCCCTCCCTCAATTCCTCCCCCTCCGCCGCCGCTTCCGGCGTAGTCCCCATCCCTTCCGACCACAAGCTTGGCGCCGCCCTCTTCCACCTCGCCCACGGCGCCCCCTTCCGCGCCGTCGCCCGCCGATTCGGCTTCCCCTCCCCGGAGCTCGCCTGCTGCGCCTTCTACGAGGTCTGCAAGGCCATCGCCGACCAACTCGGCCACCTCTTCGAGCTCTCCTCCGATCTCACCCGCGTCTTACAGGGCTTCCACTGGATGTCCCTCCCGAATTGCTGCGGCGCCCTCGGCTTCTCCCGCTTCTGCTCCTCCGTAATCGCCCAGGCCCTCGTCGACTCCGAGGGCAGATTCCTCGACATCTCCGCCGGTTGGCGAGCCTCCATGCCGCCGTCGGAGATCCTTCCCCGCACCAAGCTCTATTCCTCCCAGGCCATTGTTCTCGCCGGCGGCCCCCCGCTCCAGCTCAGCGGCGCCGGCTCATCCGTCCCGCGCTACTTCCTCGGCGGCTCCTGCTGCCCTCTTCTTCCGTGGCTGCTCACCCCATTTGGTCGCGCCGACGACCTCACCTCCGGCGTCTACAATGCCGTGCATTCCCGGGGGATGGAGCTCGTTCACAGGGCGTTTGCGAGGGTGCGGGCGAGATGGCACCTGCTGCGTGGCGGGTGGAAGGATGAATGCATGGAGGCGCTGCCATTTGTGATTGTTGCAGCTTGTCTTCTCCATAACTATCTGATAAAGTGCAGTGAAGGTGTGCATGATCAGGAAAGCGAGGTGAGGATGGAGGTAGAAGATGAATTCATGGATTTTCAGGGCAAGGGGGATGAGGCTGGGGAGAAGATCAGGTATGTGCTTGCTTCACATCTCAGCAAGGTAATCAATCCATCAAGAAATAATGAATGAATAAATCAATATTTGCTTCTCTTTTTTGAGGGGGGTTTTGATCTTCTATTTGTTGATTCTCTTCACCGCCTTTCTTGGAATAATTTAGAGGACTTGATTTCTCTTGCTTTTATGTATGTTTTTGGTCTATTTGGCGTGGCTGCAGCGATCGTGAATGTGTTGGTCATGAACTGTCGTTCACGAACGCCCAACCTCATCACTGAAACCGCGCCCACGTTAATATGTTCAATGTGGGGGCTTTTTTTCCTGTGGCGGCGCTCTCAATTGTGGTCTCAATTGTTGTCGTGTCGAAGGGATATTTTATAGCAGTGACATTTTTGTATAAAAATGGAGCTTCTATGAGAAATAGAGCTCTCATCATTCCATGCAATTGTCAAACAGATACTTTATAGCAGTGACAATTTTGTATAAAAATGAAGCTCCTATGAGAAATAGAGCTCCCCTCATTCAATGCAAAATTGAGCTAAAAATTGAGTTTTTGACATTTCCCCTGCACCAGAGTCATCAATCACGCCACCAGGGCTAAAACAGAATAGCAAACAGAGCCCAAGAAGTTGTGGCACCCCATCGCTCCACAATTTTTTTTTAATATTACATGTTGAGGTTAAATAAAGTTATAAATCTCATACTAAACTATAAGAATCATATAAGAAAGTGAAGCATTTCAACTATATTAATTACAAGAAATAAGAACAGGAATCATCTTTACTGACTGATGCAATTCGCAGAAAGGCTCCAATTGAAAATTTATGTTACAGTCTTAACTAACAGTGAATTATAATCTTGACCACTTAATTAAGCTGTAGTGTAGATTATTATGAATGCCAAATCCTTAAAAGTCCTTCAATCAAATTTATAGTTTAGGAAGGCCTATGTCCATCCTCTCCACCACTATTCTTCATCCCCTCCCCCAAACCCTTCTACATTTCAAATTCGAGCTTATTTCACGACCACACTATCTTCCACAACAAGCACCCGGAGCTCATTTGCATCAGCCTCCGACCTTGGATCATAAACGGAGAAGGAAGTAGTAATTTTGAACGACGAACTGGCCCACGATGTCATTAAAAAAGCTATAGAATTTATCGTTATTCTAATATATAGTTGAAAGTATACAAGCATCATTTGCAACAACTTTTCTAGCAGGTACAGGTAAAAGAACTTATCGTTTCTTGAAGAGGATAACGTCGTGTGTTTCTCATTTTGGTCAAGCGGGGAACGTGAAGCCATTGTTTGTTTCTCCTCGTGAGATTATGCGGATGGTTGGATAAGCTGCTTAGCATTTATCTCTCCATCCTCCTTTAGAAGGAGCACACGATGTCTTTCATGTTTCTTCCTGATATATCATCTATATAATAGATATTGTTTCATTCATTTCAACACGGGGCTGTTGAGGGTTTATCCTTATTTGAGTTAATAGAGCGCCCCAGAAAAAGGGAATTTCTCTTGTCAAGGCGCTCCGGATGAAATTCTGAAAAGTATTAATGGTGTGATGACTCTGAAGATATTATGATTTATGTGATGATTCATTTTCCACCACTACCTTTCTGGAAAATATCCAGATTTTTCATCTTCAATTTGATTGTTGTGTTCAGTGGGGTGCCTACCCTAAACCTTTGTCGTGGGACCCTTCCTCAGACCCTCGTTGCATGAGGAAGCTCTGTGCTCTGAGCTGCCCTGTCCTACTATGTAGTCATGTTAGGGGGAGGAACCGAAGGATCTCTTGTCGAAGCCGACAATGACCTACCAATAAAGGTGGGGGATTTCATTCCAACAGTGAAAATTGTCAACAGTGTTGATGGGCATACAACAAATGCTAGCATGTTCGAAATATTACTAATTCGCCGGTAGCAATGGCTTGAGTGAACATGCATCATCAAACATTTGGTATCTAAAATGCTTTTTGTTTCGCAAAAATGATATCACAAAGGTCGTATTTTTTAATGTCATTTATTGTTTTAATGCACAAGTACAACGAGGAGTATTTCTTTTCATGTAAAACAATAAACAGAAAAAAAAACATTTTTACATCAAAAGGAGGTTTCTTTTTTATATATAATAGAAAAAAATATATTCACATTCATTCATGTTTCTCATCTAGAGAAGAGTTTATGCATTCCACTATAACCTAGGGTTCTATTACATACTTTTGCTTCATGACTTCAGAACCCTAAATATGCAAAGTCAACCCCATAAGTCAACTTTAATAGGGTTGCAAAGTCAACTTAATGTCATTAAGTCAACAATGATGCAACCAAATTGTTCTAAGCATTCCCAAGCCTTATTGATTTGGTCCTCGGCAATACATCGTGATATAAATTGAAACAATACAATCACCGCCATTGAAGATTTACTATTAAAATTAAAAAAATTTAATTAAATGTACAAACATCAATAGCTACAAACAGAATCAAATATCAATCAGCATTCAATAGCTACAAAGAGTATTATATGTACAAGATAAAACATTAATCAGCTTAACTAAATAACCACGATATAAGAGACAAAAACTCGCATCATGATGAGAATCAAACTCATGACCTCTATCACAAGGCCCTCGGCTTAATCAATTGTGCAAATTTATAAAATCAAAGGGCATTATTGAATGCAATTATAGAAGAAAATACAGCTTGATGAGAGCAGAAAATTTGCACTCTTTATTTACAATATTATCGTAAATGAAACGGTCGTAATAAATCCATCCCGCGATAACCATCAACCTTCAACTAAACAAGACTGCGAAATAACTTGAAACATTACATAGAGGAGCAAATAGACCACAACTTATTGTTTCATAATACAGATTCGTCGAGCTTTATCAACACTTCGCTTAATCAAGTCCAAATTTGGCAAATGTAGTGGTACTAATGTATCGACGAGAGTGAATTTTAATAGGCGGCTTAGAGCCCGCTTGGCACGGCAATGGTGGTCATGAACGTGGTGGTTATAAGAAACGGTCGTTCGTGAATGCCCAACCTCACTTAAGGAACTTCATCAACTTTTATCATATCAAATACATAATTTATGATAGTAACATTTTTGCACAAACTCAACCTAAAGATCGCGACTAATGCGCACTCTTATCATTCCAACAATCAAATTCATTCGGGATGGCCGGAATTAAATACGAAAAAATAGAATTTTTTTATAAAATAGCTAATGAATTCAATCTCAGGGATCCAGAGTGAATTCAATGGCTGGGATAGGCTGATTAACAGAGTAAAATCTGCTAAATTACTACAGTATTTGGGAAGCTTTCACTGGAAAAGAATGGCAATGACAGCTAATAAATATTTCTGCCCCTTGGCACCTCTTCTCCACACCACTGTTATTTATATAGGAAGCTCCAGCAAATATTACTACCAGGTTAACAAACTTCAGATCAAGAAGTTTTTTTTTTTTTGGCAAAAGTTTTTTGCTCGAAGCGCGATTAATTAAGAACGAAAAAAAACAAACTGAAAACGAATCAATTAGCTGAAGTTCATCAAAACTCTTGAGATGTTCAACCGAGCCTCGCTTCCCTGCGAAGTACCTGAAAAAACATATATTATTTCAGGATTGGGCATACCAAATATATAGGCTGATGATTTTATGCCCGAATAAATTTGTCTGGCGAATGGGAGGGCAACATTGGGGGATTGAAGTCCGTGATACATCCAGTCGCATATTGAATCGAACAAAATAAACGATTATTAATGTAAGCACGCAAGTTCAATTGAATCGGATAGGGGTGAGCAGAGCTCAAGTCGAGTTTGGCAAAATTTTCAAACTCGACGAGCTCATTTTGCTCGGCTCGAGCTCTAGCTGTAGGCCTACTTATTGAGCTCGAGCTTGAGATTTCGAGTTCGCGAGCTAAAGCCGAGCTCGAGTTGCTCACGAGCTTTTCAGCTCATGAGAAAGCTCACAGGCCGGCTCGCGAGTTGATGAACAACAATATATGAGCTCGAGCTCCATAGACTCGAATCGGGTTTTTTATGAGCCAGCTCATCGAGCTTACTAGCCGGCTCAACTCACCTTGTACCCCTAGAATTAGAGGTATGGTTTAAAAGATCGAACAAGACAGAGAGCAATTTGAGTTGAATAAATGGGGTCTCAAAGAGGTTTAGCCCTCAAGTTGAATAAATGAGCAAACATTGTAACTTGTAGAGATCATTAAAGTAGTGGAACAATGGAGAAATCATATATAATTTTATAGAAGGATATAATAACTATGAATAAATATCGCTAGCGTTAAGTGACACCTAGAAGCGTTGGTGGAGCAAACTTTTAGAAGGGCCATTGGATATGAGAACTTAAGACAAGTCAGGTGCATGTAGGGTTGTTATAATGGCTCAAAGATCGTGGATCGCTCGAAGATCGTGGATCGCTCGAAGATCGTGGATCGCTCGAAGATAGTGGATCGCTCGAAGATTGCAGATTGCACTAAGATTGCACATCGCTCAAAAATCAGCTCGAGCTTTGACTCCAATCGATCTTAATTTCAAGTGGAAACTTGAGCCAAATTTTGGCTCGGCCTTAATTTAAATCCGATCCGAATCAGATCGAGCTAGCTCAAATAAACACACACATTATAAGCCATGCACGGTGTCTTTCCGTGCACATTGCCCGATAGTACCTTAGGCTGCATTCTAAATGCTTTACCTCTGAGAATGTATTTACTAAAAAAATTCAAACCATCAAAATCTAAATCTATGTAAAATGACGATCACTTTGAATTTAAACATCCTATCACTCATTTTTTTCATCTCTTCTTTTAAATGCGTAAAACAGACAAATAAGAATGAGTAAAATGGGCAACCTAAATATTACACCAATTCATCTTCCTCCTTAGAACTTTATTGTCACTTGGGCAAAGTTTTCACTTTCTCGACTTCTCGAACCTCACACCTCATAGCAATTTCAAGTCAGCTCGAATGTATTTTTAGTCAAGTCGAAATCGAAGAAAATCAAGCTGGATTGAAATCGACATGAACTCATTTGAGCTCGAAAATAGTTTGCTTGGGATGGTTATGCTGTTAACTCCAAAATAAATATAAACATGAGGCTGGACTGGGCAGGTTGGAGCAGGAGGGGAGAGGGAGCTGTTAACCCTAAAATAAATATCAGCAAGAAAAAAATCAACATTTCTTTGGAAGAACAAAGGTACTTATAGTTAACCTTAAAATAAATATCAGTATGAGGCTGGGCTGGGTAGGTTGGGAATGAGGAGAGAGGGGGCTGTTAACCCTAAACTAAATATCAGCAAGAAAAAATCAACATTTCTTTGGAAGAACAAAGGTAGTTATGTAGTAGTTTGATATTGTGGCATGAATATTCCTCAAGGACACCCACATCCCATATAACATTTATAAGAAAGATAAAATCAATCCATAAAAAATATATAATTTAAGTTATTTACCGGGACCTCTCCTTGAAGTATGTGTAATTACAACTTGCACCCCTCTAATTTTCAAAATTACAAAAAAAACTCCTCTTGATGTTTACATTTCATAACATCCATATGTACAAAAGTAACCCCTTGGAGGCATGAATGCTATGAAATCTAAATATTGAAGGGGGTGATTGTAATTTTGAAAGTTAGAGGGGTGTAAGCCGTAATTACACAAACTTCGAGGGGAGGTCCCGGTAAATAACCATATACAAATATGCATATTCACATGTGATGTAGACTAAAGTGAGGGTAGTAGAATTTAAACAATAATTTCTACAATCTCTTTAAATTATTGCGGCGCAAAAAAAAACTCCACGGGTTATTTTAAACAATAATTGGCCTAGGTGTTGCAAACAAACATAAGGCTACCGCTCGAACACAAGACGTCATAAGTCACAATTCCACATGCAAAGAAATCAGATGACGGCATTCACGTGTACGAAATTGGCGATAATCAGAATATTAAAGTAACTTGGGAACTCTTAATAATTAACCATCATTTGTCTAATTTGAGCATAAAACTACTAATGTTGGGGGAGCGAGGGGAGCGAGGAGACCGAGAGGTATACCATGGGTAAAGATGGCATTCACTGAAAGGTCTTCTGGTAGGAAGTAGGTAGCTACTGTCCTTGGGACCCCAAAGAAATATCTGCCAGGGTTCAGGTTGGTCAGGAGGTCGCCGGAAAGGTTGGAGGCTGGCAAAGGCAAGGTCGTCGGGGACAGAAACAGTGTTGACGGCGGTGGCGAGGACTGGAGAGGTGGGATCGTGCGGCTGGAAGAAGAGGAAAGACTGAAGTGTCGTTGGAGCCATCTGTGGGAGTGACAAGAGTAGTCGTCGGAACCTTGAAAAAGCTCTGACGACGACGGCAGACGGGGGTTGGGAGCAACCGGGAGGAAAATACGATGAAGGATGGAGGAGGCCCAGCGGTTGGATGTTAGTTATGGTGGATTCGAGAGGCATCGTCGAGGAGGATCAGCGACTGGAGGAGGTGTTGCGGTGGCTCCGAGGGTCTTTCTTGCACTGGGGCGGGTGCGCCACTGGAAGGAACGAAGGGTCAGGACTGGCGGCGCTGGATGGAACTGAATGAAGACAATATAGGTTTCGTTTGATTCTTTTTCCAGCTGTTGATAACAGGAGATAAGGGTTGGCTTTATATTATTTTTTAGGGTTTTATTTTTAGGTATTAATAAAGGCATAATAATTTGGAGTGGGACTTTCAAGAGGGTATAGGGGATGATATAAAAATAATTAATTATCAAAGCTTGCCCTAATTAACCTCTCCTAAATTAACGGACTTTTGCATTCATGATCTCATTGGCCGGTCACGCCAATAAGCCGTGTGAATGAGCGTGAATAACATGTGCAATACAAAATAGCACAGAGGCACTCATAACAATGCGCGATACAAGTCATACAACACAACACATAACAATACAATAAGCGTGAAGGTATGTGCTACACAAATAAAACGACAATAAGTAAAATAATAAAAAGATAGATGCGACTCGGGTAGCGTCAACATGGCTCATAAATATTAACTATATCAAACAAGAAAGCACAACCCTTTAAAACTACCAACCATGGTAAAAGATGTCCAGACTTCCTAAGAATAGCCTAGTTTACATGAATGTCATGGGCATCCATGTCTAGCGCGCTTATACCATGCAGACTGCATTGCCATGTTGTTGTGTATACCTCCCGTGGACCCCCCTCGCATCGAGAGAACCAGGAGTCGCACCTCTTTAATTAATCTTTTATTATTAGTATATTAATCAGTTTACCTTATAATGTGTGCCTAGTCCTTCGATATAAGGGGAGATTTGTCTTTTCGTCAGGGATCTCATATTTGGTATTTTAGCTTTGGCTTATAGAGTTGAGCGAGGAAATCAACCCTCGAGTTTATCTATGGTGAGTATGTCCTTTGAAATGTTAATGTAATGGTTCATCTTTGTGTCTTTTCGTCAAGGTTGTCAGGATCGAGATCCTAGGTGGGATCGTTTAAAAGGTTGGATCGGATCGGATCGTAGGATCGGATCGTGGATCGTAAGATCTCACTACATTCTTAAAACAAGACTTAAATGATGAAATTGAATTTGATATCAATCATATCATACAATTACACAAATAATCTAATACCAAAAATCATATAATTAATCATTTCCATTTGTTTACTATAAGAGTAATAAGACTATTATTACGAGAAATCTAGAATAAATCCTAAGGTGGCGTTTGGTTGGGTTTATGGTCTGCGGTGCGGTGGAAACACACCACCATTTAGAGCATAAGCTGCGTTTGACGCAGCTTATTTTAAAAAAGTCGTTTGGGTTTTTCCGCAGTTTTTAGTAGTTTGCCGTCCGCAATTATTTCACGCGTCCAGCCGCAGCCGCAGTTCCTCGCAAAATTATTCCGTCGCGAAGCCCTTCCCCGTCGAGCTGCAGACTTCTCTCGTTCAACATCCGGTCCACTTCTCTCCATCGAATCAATTGTTAGGGTTTCCCTCCCGCTCGTTCTTCCTTTCGTCGTTATCAGCAACGGAGCAGCCATGGATTCGAAGCTCCGCTTTTCTTCTTTCCTGCAGGCAAGCTTCTCCTCTCTCCCAGATACTCACGCAAGAAACTAGTCCAAGCTCCCCGCAGGCGCTCCCTATTTCACTGTTGCAGGCGATCAGCGCTCCCTTTTTCACTGTCGGAGGTGGTCGGCGCTCCCCATTTCACTGTCGCAGTTGGTCGGCGCTCCCTTTTTCATTGTCGGAGTTGGTCGGCGCTAGGTTTGCCCTGTCTTTCTCTCTCTCCAGCTCCCTCCCCTTCTCTCTACTTAGGTTTTTTGCCATTGGAACAACAGCTCAATATTTGGTATCCCGCTCAACTGATCCGTGTGAGAAGGTGTTTCTGATGGACTATTTTCATCCTCTTTTCTCAATTTCTCTGTTTTTGAAGTTATTTTGCTCTACTTTGTTCATGGAGAATTGCAAACACGGTGCAGATCTTGGATTTATTTCACTTTTTTGCTCTACTATGTTCTATTGTCGTCAGTACCGAGCATATCAGTTCAGTTATTAGGTATATCACTCCCTCTTATTATTTCATTTGTAGTATCAACTTCTAGTTATTGATATCAAAAGGGTTGTTCATGTTTTTCTTAAGATTGTTCAATTTTTTTAGTTCATGCTTGAGATCAAAGTGTTCCTGTTTTTTTTGTGTTATACAATGTCATATTCTGTAGACATGAATTGTAAGAATGTGTTGATTGTAGAAAATGATTCACAAGAGATTTGATTTATAAATAGTAGTAGTGGTCCAACAAGAATTGGAGTAGAATCTGTTGTCAATGATTCGTCGTTTATAAATGATTTGATGGATATTGTTCGTAATTAAAAAATAGGGAAATTTTTTTACCCAAAACTCTGTTTTGTTTCCAAACAACTTTTTCAAAACTCTGTTTTGCAAACTCCATTTCACCCAAACAGTTTTTTAACAAAACTCCATTTTCCAGAATCAACACTTTTTCTATCAGCAGCTTACCATCAGCAACAACCCAACCAAACAGAGCCTAAGTCTAAGACAAAATAAGAACATGTATAGAGAAACAGTTATGATTGTAAATGTACCTGAGTAGAGTAACTTCAGACTCTACGTTAGCAACTCTAAAGCCAAGATGAGTAAGCATTTTTGTCTTAGCTGTCCGCCTGTCCCATCTTCGTCAAACTATCATCAGTAACCAAATTATGAAATCTGGACTGATTTCTGGGCAGAAATCATCCAGAAAATTGGATGATTTCTGGGCAGAAATCATCCAGAATTCTGGACTAATTTCTGGGCAGAAATCATCAAGAATTCTGGATGATTTCTGCCCAGAAATCATCCATAAAACTGGATGATTTCTGCCCATTCTGCCCAGAAATCATCCATAAAACAAGAAGAAGAGACCTGGCTGACCTAGCTGCAGAAGAGAAGAAGAAGAAGAAGAAGTAGAACAGGAAGAAGCAAGAAGAAGAAGAGACCTAGCTGGAAGAAGAAGAGACCTAGCTGGAAGAAGAAGAGACCTAGCTGGAAGAAGAAGAAGACCTGATCCGTGCGGCTGCTGCTGCGCTGGAGCACCAGGGAGCGTCGGGGGAGCACCAGGGAGCGTCGGGGTCGGGAGAGGGGAAATAGGGTTTAGGAAGCGTCCGTTGCTTTTAAGTATTCCGCCGGATCGTGGAATCGTGGTTAGGGATCGCGATCCTAACGATTCCACGATCCGGATCGCGATCCCGCGTGAGCTTAGCTTGATTCCGATCCGGGTTAAGATCCGGATCAAAATGTAGAATCTGGATCGTAGGATCGTCCGATCCGGATATCCTACGATCCGGATCGCGATCCTGACAACATTGTTTTTCGTGCAATGTCTTACTTCATTTTAGTCTTTAATAATTGGTTTGACTTGACATCTCCTTCGACCATTTGGATCCCATCCTCTCCCACTTCCTCTGTCGAGATGAATACTAGAATCAACCGCCAATTGTGATTGGATCGAGGCTTACCTCTTTTAACTCACAACACCTAATTTAAGCTCGAATGTGACCACCCACGATGTATCCTCCTCCATTCAGCTACAAGACAACATTTTCAGGGGGCAATCCCGCACTTCCCAATCCTGTCAACGACTTCCACTGCACCCTGTCAACGACTTCACTGACACCATCACCGCTTGCTTCCCTACAGCTCACAACACAACCACCCCCACCTTCAATCCCTTCTCCCTAATGCAATGTTCATGTCCACCTTCCCCAAACCCTAAACCCTTGGATCCTTCTCCTTTGAGTGTATCACTCCAACAAACCACACTTCCCCCATTTTTTCTTCCCCAGTTTCACTCCAAGCCATGACCCTTCCCCGTCCCCCTCTGCCTCTTCAATGCTTCTCAATGGCTACTCCACGCATGGATCCATAGCCCCTTTGCCCCCAGCAAAAATGCTCTATTTAGAACCTTGCAAGCATGCCGACTTTCCATCAGGCGTAGTAGCCCAGTCGCCATCAACAATATCGGTCATCCTCTCTTGTGACTTCGTCGCATCAACTCTAACTCCTTCCATTGCGGTGTTGCTCTTCCTAGAGCCCAACGAAGTCACCTCTGTCGCTTATGCTCACATCGTCCCATCAGCAACCCACCTTTCTACCCTCGCTGCATCAATCACTTGCTTCACACATATTTCCCACTATCCCCAACCCCCATCAACACAATCATTTTTTGTGCAAATTGATTAATTGTTTTTTGGGCACCACCAACCATCCCCAAAACATAAAATTTTTATTTCCACCCAAACAGCATCCCACAACTCTACTACCTTTCCTTTCCACTCCCAACTGGCACCACATAACTACATAACTAGACCCAAGAAAGCTTTGTCAATCACCTTCTACACCCATCACAGAGTTACACCCAACTTCACTGACATTTATTTCACGCACACGGCACACCCAAGCTCACCCACTCAGACCAACACGACCAATTTAACCCACCCTCCATTCAATTAATTTTTATAAATAGGCCCACTACTTGCCCACCTTGACCCACCAGATTTTCAAATTGTTTTTGTTTCTGCGCTCTTTGAGAAAATTATTTATGCCTCTAGATTTTTTAAAGCTCCAAACAAATATGCTACATCGTGTTGTTCGGATCGACACGATTCCTAGCGCATCGATGGCAACATTCGCTTACTTCAGCAAATGATGGATTGCTTTCAATTCAATTTCCTCTCACTCAACCTTGGGGATAATGTCTATTTTCATTCGCGGTATATCTTAAAGTGCAATGAACCTAGAGAAAGAACACGTAACTTAAGCCTTCAGCACGAACTAGTACACTTTAAAAATATATTGTTCAGATATCAGTTTCATTAATTAATTAAGCCTTTATGCAAAACAGGGAATGTTACTGTTATTAGAAGAAATGTACAATGACAAGTATATACTATACTAACAGAACAAGGTATAAAAGAACTAAACAAACAGAATACCAAATTAAGCATCAGAAATTAAAAAACTGCATATCACATCAAAAGATTTATTACCTACCAGAAAATTCATGGACAAAAAAAACTGAAAAACTGCATCAGAAACTAAAAAACTGCATATCACTTCCAAGAATAATATATAAAAATTATTACAAAAAAACTCTCCCCCAACTTTGCATAATTACATTGACCTCCCTTCTATCTTTCAAAATTACCAAAGCATTCCCTCTAAGTTTACAGTATTAACATAGAGGTGAAGTTTTGGTAATTTTGAAAGATAGAGAGGATGTTCATGTAATTATGCAAAATTAGATAGGAGGTTCCAGTAGATGAACCTAATAAATGTTCAAAAGAGCCATCATATGACTAACCTCATCAGCAAACTTAATCAAAATGGTGGTCCTTGGTCTTTGTTGACCTTCCATGGGTACAAAATGTGCTGTCACTACTGATGGAAAGCCTGCATTGTCTAGGACACCCTTCACAGCAAATAAATCATCTAGATTTGTCATACACCAGTAGGCCTATCAGTGTAACTGTAGCTGTTGATATCCTTAATCTTACCCTTACAATCCCAGCGACAAATGCTCCACAGTTAAATGTTCCCATGTCTTTGGGTATGGATATAAATCTTTCAAAATAGCAGAAAGTAAACTTAAATTATGAAAAGAGGGAACTAATAAAGCAACTTAAAACTAATTAATTTAAAGATATATACATCACCTTACCGGTTGACCAGAAGTTCTTTTTCACTAATCATATATTCATCTTCATGCTCAGTCCCTTTCTCAAGTGAGTCGGCAACCTGGAAAGAAAATAAACAAAATAAGATTGAGCATGTACTTAGACGCAAAAAAGGAGAGGAATGCTAAAAAGTAAGAGAATATTTGATATATCTAAAAGACAGCAGTTAAAACAAATTTCCATACATGATAAATGATAGACTTGTGAAGAAAATTAAGAAACGTTAAAAGGTAATGTATCAAAATCTCTTTTGACTTTTGCACTAAGGTTTTTCCAAAACAAAAGGAAAAGTATAAGAGAAGCAACAACCTTTCCAAATAGAACTTTCCACACAGTTGTGTGCACAAAGGATAAAATCCCCAACAGCCGTGTCTCCCTTCTGTTACCCTGCATCATAACACAAAGAAGCATTAAATCAAGGAAATAAAGGGAAAGGCGACAATCTGAGCAGTCTAAACGCTTAATTTGGATTTCAATACATGTAAATATGAATATATAGTAAAGATCTAACAAATGAAATTTTGTAAACGCAAATAGATATGGATGAGCATAACATGATACCTTGATTTGCTCATTCTCTTTGGCAATTATATTTATTTTTCCTAACAATCAGAAAATATTACTTTTGTTGATACTAATACTCCCTTTCGTGCATAAGGACTCACATAAACCAAATAATGAATTCTATTGAATCTTTCAATTCACATTCCCTTACGTGCATGACTCACGTAAACCAAAAATGAATTCTATTGAATCTTTCAATTCACATGGTATCAAAGTGGGAATCATTCCCATCCAAGTCGCGGTTGGTCGAATCCAATCATCATGACATTTCCCCATCTCCTTAGAGATGCCCTTCATTTTCTCTGTCTTCGAGCGATTCTTCTAAAGTCGCCGACATCGATTCTCTGTCATGATACATGTACACTATGAGTTGAGGATTCATTCGTCGACAACATTTTCAACAATAGCCAAACTCTATGACTCTTTTCATGCCATCGAGGATCTTCATCTTCCTCATTGACAATGAATCTCTTCGAACCTGTTTCAACTTCAATGGTAGTTTTGCAATAGTGAGCACCATCAACTCTTTCTCCGCTCTCGACAACTTCCACAACTAGTAGCATGAGACGCTACAAGGTGGTCACTACAATGAGAGATCTTCATGTCGTCATCCTTACACCTCGCCACAACTTTATGATGGTAGAGTTGAGTATTGTTCGAATCATCGTCGCGACGCAACTCCTCTATTTGACCCTTTAGGAGCTCGTATTTGAGTGTACATGTATCATGCAATCATTTGGATACTTGTCGCACGCTCGATGAGTTGTTCTACTCTCCACCGAAACAGCCTCCTAATAGGCCGCCCCATTTTAGAGATATCCATGTCATTGTCAGACTTTTCCCTAGGGAGTGTCGTGTCTATCATGCGTCATTTACATCATTTGCATGAGTCTATGAAGTCATTTGTTCATCATTTGCATGTGTTACATGAGTCGGCCCGACGGAAGATCAATAACGGTAATGAATCTTATAAATAACACGCAGATGTTCACTGGCAAGAGTTAGTATTTCATGAAGGCGGACTGCTGATGATGAGAATCCGCGTTGTGAGGCTCCTTCAGGGGCCTACAAGTTTGAGCATTAGGCGAATGTATCCCTACACAAACATGAGAAGGATCGGAAAAAATACCTATGATATTGATATCCTTAACGAGCATAACTATTCATCCCGTATTTAATGTTGAGGATCTGACGTCATACTACAAGCCTCACGAGTATGTGGACCTGTTTCGTGGACATCCTTTTGAGCCTTCACCTCCACATCCTTTTGAGCCTACACCTCCATATCCTCAGTCCCGCACTCATTCCACTCCCGAGCCCCGCCAGCCTTTGGGTCAGTCTCCTGTAACTTTGTCGTCTGCACTAGTGATCGCACCGGGAAGACCAACACGTCATTGGATTCTTGAGAGCATTATTGATATCATGGCCCACGCATGCATAGTCGCGCCGGACAGCCATACACAGGAGTACCATTGGAGAGGATGTCCCATGATCGACGATACTTGGATGACCCCCGACGTCCTTCATTGATTTTTCCTGGCATACACCGAGAGGATTTCGATCTCCATTCATTAGGCGATGAATTCTTTTAAGTCGGAGAGAATGATACAGAACAGTAGCGTGAACCTGTGGTGGCGCACGAGTTTTGGGCCTGTTTGGGGCTGATTGGCCATCTGGCATATTTAGCTTCTCTGGATTGATGATCCGACCCCGAGGATGCGTCCGTATTTTTTTTACATGTTTTTGCACATACAACTTTCGTATTTTCAGTCATTATTTAGTGAAATCGGACACTTGACACTCTCGGCCAATCATAGTTGTTGATGTCAAGGTGTCATCTCCTTTTATTATAAATAGGAGTAGGGGGCAGTCATCTCATTGCTGATTTTGGAGAAAAGAATTACTGAAATCCAGCGATCTCTCGTGGTCCGACGCCGTGAAGCCCTAAGGTGTCCTTAGGTTTGCATATTTATTTTCCCTTGTCGTTGCCTCTTAATATCCTAAGAAAAATACTTCCTGTAACCAGTAGCCCCTCCCATTACCATGTTCACTCCAAGTTTTCCCCCGTGAAGCATTCCATGTTTCCATATCGTGAACCCCCATTAACATTACAACCCGAATCAGACCACCCCCCCCCATAGACCCCTTCTAGAACTCGCAGAAACCTCATATTCTCTTGCAAAATACTCATACAAGCCCACCCTTATTAACCTACCTTCTATCCAAAGTTATGTATCCCTCCACAATCTGTATCCCTCTTTCCCAACCATTCCATTCATTGGGAAATCATTCAATACCCAAAAATTCCCCTCCCCCTCCCTTTCCCGTGGAACTCCGCATCCAAAATTCCCTTCCCCTCCAATTCAAACCAACAGCCCACCTACTAGCCCCATCTCATTCCCTTGACCACCACCCTCCTTTCAAATCCCCTCCATCATTCCGTCGGCGCCGCCAACTCCGGAACAGCACAACAAGATCACCAAACATTGGATCACCACACTACAACTTCCCCTTACTTCGTAACTATTGTTTTGTATTGTAGATTTTGTTCTCCTTATTAATATATGTGTTGTGATTTTTTATGTTTGCATGGATATCTTGAATTGTGGGTGTTTATGCTAGACTAATTGTGATTTGCAGGATTTATTCGTTGCACGTTGCCGCTTTGGCACTCCATGCAGAAGAATGCTTAAGCTTGCTTCGCCTAATATAAATAAATTGCTTCGCTTAAGTTAACGCTTGAGATTTAATTATGTATTGTCTGTTTTGTTCTCTCCTCGCGTTCTGTTGTCATATTGCATATAGGGGAGCTACATATTTGCATCTCACTTAGGGTTGTTGTTAGTTGCATATTCACGTGTTTCACTCTTCATTAGACGGTGTTTAGGCTCATTGCATAAATTTTCGCATTGCATGTAGGGTTTGGGCATCACTAATCTGCCACCAATAGATTTGTCTTTTGTGACGTCTCCTATATCCACTCTCTTTAGGTGTTGTCTCAGTCTCATTAACATCATCAATCAGTTATTTCAAAGATTAACATAATACCTTGGTGTTTATTGTTTGCGGATGATATCGTTTTGATTGATGGGACGCGCGAGGGTGTAAACGTAAAACTTGAATCTTGGTGAGATACTTTAGAAAAGAAGGGTTTTAGGTTGAGCAGGACAAAGACGAAGTACATGGAGCTTAAATTTAGCAGTACAAGAAGGACGGATGACTTCATTGTTAAGTTGGGTGATCAAAATTTTTCTCGTATTGAGTGTTTTAAATATATTGGATCGATGGTTCAAAAAAACAAAGGTATTGATAAAGATGTGACACATAGAATCCAAGCAGGTTGGTTGAAGTGGAGAGCCGCGTCAGGGATCTTATGTGATCGTAAAGTACCACTAAAACTTAAGGACAAGTTTTATTGTACTGCAATTAGCCCTGCAATGCTCTATGGTTCTGAGTGTTGGGCAGTGAATTGTGTACATGAGCAAAAAAATGGGAGTTGCGAAGATGAGAATGCTTAAGTGGATGTGTGGACACACGAGACTGGATAAAATTAGGAATGAATGTGTCAGGGATAAGACAGGAGTAGCACTAATTGCAGAGAAGATGTGAGAAGCTCGACTAAGATGGTTTGGACACGTACAAAGGAGACCATTAGAGGCTCTTTTTACTCTGTTAGGCGTTGTGAGAGTCTAGTCACTAGGCATGTTAAACGAGGAAGGGGTAGACCAATAAAGACTGAGAGTCATATAGCCGACCTCACTATAGTGAGATAAAGGCTTGAGTGCTGTTGTATTAACATAATAAAAACAATTCTAGCATAGATGTGAATGTCATGGTTCCCATATTTTTGCATAAAAATGAAATTGCAACTTCTGAGACTGCTTTTGGACCATACATGCTATTAACAGAAAAATGGGCGATGTATATATTACAATATGACTATATAAGCTTCCATGTGAATACATTTATCAAAAAGACAACAACTATTAAAATTCTACCTACCTTTTCCCTATGGCAAAAGAGCTCAAGAACCCTTGCTCCAACCGCATAACCTGCATCTTCTAATCTGCAACAAGTATTAGAGAGTTATCACAATTATTTTTATCGATTGTCATAGTAGACTTTCTAATATTAATAAGATCCTAAATATAGCCAAATATATACTCATCTTTAGTGAAATACACTACACCAAGCACAATCAGTACATGAGATATATAGATTGCAGGAAATTATATGTACTAGAAGCATTTTATGTTGACCCCATGAGCAAAGTTGGACTATCAGGTAATTTACTGGCTTATTAGAGATTTGTTGAAAGAGAAACTTTCTCTGTTTCATCTAATGTTTGGCTGTGTTTGATGGGTTTATTATTCAAGTAGCTAACCATGAAGATGATGAACCATGTACTAACCAACCTTGAAGCTTAGAAAACCTAGAGACGTGCCAAAAGAATGCATAAAGTGATCAAATAAACTTGCTCAATATAGGCACTTAAATGTCAATGTAGTTGATTGATTCTGACTTATCTATGATGCTAGAAGTTGGATATATGGCGCACTAAAAAGACACTCAAATAGCACAAAATTAGAAGCACCAATAATGGCAGATGGTGGACTCGAATTTATGTAACAAAATCAAACTTCATGTAACTAAAATCATCACCTTCGCTCCAACTCTGCGATATTGTCAACTTGAGTTTGATTGTATTGCACCAGTTCAGAAAATAAGAATGCAAATGCACTCAGACTGACCTGCCAAATAAGATACAACCAACATTATAAAATGTATGGTCAGTAATCTAATCGCTTTGTCTTTCTTAGTACTCCAAGCAATCAAATTAAGAATGTGACAATCTATCATTTTAGACATGACAAACTAAAGCGAAACAAAACCATTTTTGACTTTAAATATTTCATTTTATCGGAATTGAATGGAAGTAAAATGCTAATGACATTAAAATACTATAAGAAAAAAAAGAGAAAGCATAAAGTATACATCACTTATTACAAAAAATATGGTATATCGAGTCAATGGCAATATACATCATTTAATTTAATAAATTCATGATTTAAAATCAAGAATGCGGAGAATGTCAATAAGTATTTCTTTATCAACAGCATCAATGAAAAGTTGCTCACATTCCATAGTGATTACAAGTCCCAAATCAACTAATATTTCATCGAAGTTCTGCTCCTATGTGGGATAGCAACTCAAGTTAAAATTGATTGCAAAGCCAACTTAATCCATCCACAATGGCTCAACTATGCGGCGGTTTTCATCATGAGCCAAAAGCAACACAAAAAAATGATTTACATAATTTTTAACTCTATATATGATAATTATTATAACTCAGAATTCATCAAAAGTCCTAAGATTATAAATTAGAGTTTGTTTGGATGCAGAAATTGTAATTATATGCCAGAATTGAAATTAGATGCAATAATTGATTTTCAATTTCATTTATCAGAATTGAAATTGGCCGGAATCATGATTCAAGTGTTCAGTGGCCAGCATATAGAATTAGAATTATATAATTCTACTATCAGATTGCATAATGAATTCATTCCAAAAATCTCACTTCTTTGCAAAAACTAAGATAATTTTGTATTAAGTACTACATATAGCAGATCTTATAAGAAATTAAGAAAATGTCTGAATAAATTTTTAACTTTAGATTCATCATGTGATCTATACCCAACCTAAGCAATCCCCATAGTTGTGAAACCATGCTTCCAAATTCAGGAAAATATCCAAGTTATTTGCAGTATCATTCCACAGCAAAATTGGGGATCCATGAATCCATGATATTAGGTAGACTAAAAGACATTGTCAATTAGTAAATTAACTCGTTAAACCGCACATAGGTGTCATTTTCTCTATTGTCATGATACTGCAACCCTTGAGTCAGATCTCAATATAGGCTAAAATTATCTTCTATATTTTCTCCAAAAATCTGCATCAATCGATCATTTACCTAAATCGTTGTTAAAATAAAATATGCAAGTGGTAATCCAATATGCAGTCTTAGGCTCCTTTTGGCACAACAGGGGCATTCATGAACCGTCATTCGTGAACACTCCACCTCACCTAAGGAAGTCTGATATGGGTCCAGGAGTCCACCTGCCCAGGGGTCCAACCAGGAGACCACCCGACATGTCTTACCAAGTCCGCAGACCGTACCCCCCAAACCATCCCCGGCTCCACCACAGGGCCGATAGGTTGTTGAGGCCGGCGCTCGATCCCCCGACCTCCTTGATAAGAGGCCTTCAGCGGCAGTCTAATAACCGATTGAGTCGTTGATGGACCGTACACCCCAACCCATCCCCGACTCCACTTTTATGTTAAAAACTAGTGTGTATTCTTGGTGGCGGTCATGATTGTTGTCATACCAAACATACATTTTATGATGGTGACATTTTTGTCCAAACTCACCCGAGCAAAAAATGCCACGCAAACGGAGCCTTAATCATAAGCTAAGAGCATTTTTATTAAAACTGACATAAATAAGGCAATAAGCACTTTGACCATAAGAAGCCTTGAAATCTAAAACCAAAAGGCACAACTTCAAAGCTAGAAAGAACAGCTCATAGAATTCATAGGAAATATTGAATCGGTATATGCTACTGCATGAATTTAACTTAAACTTTAAAATGTCATGACATACAAACCAATTCACGTTAACACACCAAACAAGCACATGTAAAATCCAAACAAAATTTTAGTTATGGGCTAGAAGCCACCAACCTCTACCATTGAAGAACTTGACCTGCTAACCCCAAACTCGGCTTCAAATTCAACCTCTGATCAATCCCTACATCATCTCAAAGAAGTTGAAGAAGATGAGTCTGCGTTGGGATTTAGCTAAATCTGTGCAAGGGGGAAAGAAGATGGAGTGTACCCTTACCCTATGGAGAAGACGACCTACCGGGAGGTTTCTCTGTCACATATCCTCCGCCGACGCCGACCCTCCTTCGATGCCGACTTGAAACCGACCGACGCCGATCTCCCCTTCTCTCCCTGACCCCGACCGAAAGTTATTAACGCCGGCGAGCAGCCGCCGATCACCTTCTCTCTCCCCTTCTTGTGTTTTCTCTTCAGCCCCGCGATCCCCCCTACCGTCTCACACTTATTGCCCAATAATATGATGCCACCTGTTCATGCAAACATTTTAATTTCGTTTATAACAGCAATGATGCGGGTCAATAAATAGCGTAATTTCTACGCCCTAGCTAGTAGCTCGGATCCGAAATCTATCTGCGGGTTTCTCCCTATCTTGCCGCGTGGAGAAAGGAATAGTAGCGATCCAATCGCCTGACGTGGAGTATATTTAGATTCCGTTTGTGAGGGCTTATTTTCACCGGTAAAGCGATTACGACTGTATGAATCACACTTTAATTAAGATCCAGTTCATGCAGTCGTAATCGTTTGACGATCATATTTTGATCTCTTAGAATATAATATTTGATCTCCTAAGATATCATATTTGATCTCCTATGATATAATATTTGATATCATATTTTGATCTTCATGAGATTATATTTTGATTTAATATGATCTCCTAGGAGATCATATTTGATTTCTCGGAGGTCACCCGGAGTCCGGAGCCCTGATGGAAAAATTACGACAATATCTGAGGGGGGGATTTTTCCGAAATCTAGGTCTGGGATTGTTGTTGTGTTTTCGCGTGAAATAATAGATAGTGGTGATTAAAATTAAAAAATCAAAAAAGCATGGTAAACCCGTTCAAACCTAGCGTGATCTATTAGGAAATCATATTTTGATCGCCTAGGAGATCAATCTGAAGTCCACTCTCCGGACAGAGAAATTTCTCATACCTATCTGAGGCATGCAATTTGGGCCCAAACCACAGAACAATTTTTTGGTGCATATTGTTGGGGTCCGGCCCCTAAAGAGTCGGTGGACTCGGAAAAAAATCAGACCAGGTCTGGTGTTGTGCTGGAAGCAGGACTGGAGCTTACTGTCTCTTGGCGTCGAGTGAAGCAGCAACGGTTTTGGCATCCAGTGTCCAGCAGTTTTGGCGTCGAGTGTTCTGCATCTTGGTGTCGAGTGTTTGGCGTTGAGTGATGGCTGACGGAACCTGTTCCGTGAAGTCTTGATTTTTTTGTCATCTGATGGTTTAGGGCTTGATCTAAGGGCTGAGATAGCCTCGCCCTTTGCCCTAAATAGGCCACGAACTGTTCCTGACAATATAACTGTAGTTATTCGGCCGTCAGAGAAAAGATCGCTACTCTCGGTTTCTGAAGAAGATCGGCCTTCTGTCATTGTTGATGTCAGTGAAGTTCTTCTAGAGGAAGAACAAAAGTTTCTCAGATTGGTGATTTGTCTTCGTTGTAAGGTTTTTTCTCCCTCTATCTCGTCTTCGTTTACCTTGGGGTTTTGAAGAGAGATTTTAGAGTTCGTGATCCTTTTTCTTGAAGAAAGTTTTTCACCTTGAGTTTTGAGAAGGGGATTCAACATCTGAATCTGAGGGGGATCTAGGTTGGGCAAACCTAATGTTCTTGTTATTGTAATCCTCATTATCATTGATAGTGGATTTTGTGTGCCCCACCCCGTAGTTTTTCCCTCCGTGATTTGAGATGGGATTTTCCACGTAAATTTTGTGTTCTCTGGTGGAGTGTGCTTTTCTTGTGCTGTTGTTATATTTCTTGTGTTTGCTGCATTTATTTCTTCTATGTGCCCGGTTACGTAAGCGCAGTGAGATCTTTGTTTCCAACAAAGTGGTATCGGAGCCAGGTTCGTCTCAGACCATCAGGTTGTTAGAGAAGATGGAGCAGAGCACAAGAATGATTAGCATGAATGACAATAACCGGAGCATTTAGAAACCGTGGATGGAGGATCTTTTATATTGTAAAGATCCTCATACTCTATTGTTGGGGAGGTCGGCTAACATGTTGGATGACGAAGAGTGGAAAAGGATGGATCGGGAGGCAGTGAGATTCATTCGACAATGGCTAGATGATTCCGTCTTCCATCATGTATCCATAGAATCATTGGCTCAAGCTTTGTGGAGAAAGATGGAAGCATTGTGCGAGCGGAAAACAGCGGACAACAATTTCTTGATCAGGAAGCTTGTGAACTTGAAGTATAGAGATAATTCTCAGATGACTGAGCATTTGAACCTTGCTCAGAGCATCATAAATCAATTAGAGGTCGTGAAGATCACCTTAGGGGATGTGCTGCAAGCATTGATGGTTCTTAGTTCTTTATCAGAGAGTTGGGAAACTATGGTGGTGTCATTGAGCAATTCGGCGCCAGATGGCTTTGTGTCGATGAAGATGGTGATGAGCTATCTTTTGAACGATGAGCTAAGGAGGAAGGATTCTGGAGTCTCTACAACATATGCTCTTCTTATGGAGGGAAGAGACAGGTTGATGAAGAAGGAGGGTAAGCCACGGGCTTACTCCAGAACTAAGTCCAGGCCCAAGTCCAAGAAGAAGATCGAATGTTATTATTGTAAGAAGAAGGGTTACTATAAGAAGGGCTGCTTCAAGTTGCAAAAAAATCTGAAAGGGAAGTCTAAGGAGACTAGAGAATCAAGTGAGGTCAGATGCGGCCTCGATTGCGGAAGATAAGTCAATATGCTTACATTACAGTGGGGCTGCTTGTCAGGAGTGTGTTGACACAGATTGGATAGTGAATGGTGGAGCATCCTACCATTGTACTCCTAACCGAGATTACTTCTACTCATATGTTGTTGGAGATCTTGGCACTATCCAGATGGAAAATGTCGGTGTGTCGAAGATTGTAGGTAGTGGAGACGTCCACTTGGAGACTGATCTGGAAAGGGTTATCCTCAAGGATGTCAGACATATTCCTAACTTGAGGATGAACCTCATTTTTGTTGGCAGAATGGATGATGGAGATTTCACGAGCATTGAAGGTCGAGGTGCCTGGAGGCTAGTGAAGGGATCATTGGTGGTGGCCCAAGGCAAGAAGTGATGAAGTCTATACCGAGCAAAGTCTAAGATCTACAGCCCGAGTGTGAATGCAACTGAAGATAACTCCATGGAGTTGTAGCATCGCAGACTTAGCCACATTAGCGAGAAGAACTTGAAGATCTTATGAAGAACAAGGTTCTCTTAGAGTTATTAGGGGAGCTTCCTGACACGTGTGTTCACTGCTTGATTGTCAAGCAGATACGAGTTTCCTTCGCACATGCTTAACCGAAGAGGAAGGAAAAGATGCTGAGCTTGATACACACTGATGTGTGTGGTCCAATCGGGCCCAATTCTGATGGTGGAGCAGTCTACTTTGTCACGTTCATAGACAATCACTCAAGAAAGGTATGAGATTATTTTCTGAAAAATAAGAGTGAAGTATTGGCAAAGTTCATGGAATTCAGGGCGAAGGCAGAGAAGATGAACGGGAAGGTGATCAAACGGGTACGATATGACAATGAGGGTGAGTATATTGGAGCCTTTAATGTCTACTGCAAAAAGCGTGGCATCGTGCATGAGAAGACAATTCCGAGGACGCCGCATTAGAACGGGTTGGCATAGAGGATGAATAGGACGATTGTGGAGAAGATCAAGTGTATGATCCCTCTAGCAGGTATTGGAAAGCATTTTTGGGCCGAGGCCGTACGGACTGTTGTGCATTTGATCAATTTGTCCCCTTCAACACCTTTAGATAGAGATGTCCCAGAGCATGTTTGGTCCAGGAAGGAAGTGTTTTATGGACACGTGTGGGTGTTTGGTTGCATGGCATATGTTCATGTCCCCAAGGAGGAGAGATCGAAGCTTGACGAGAAGTCTCGGGAGTGCATCTTGCTTGGGTTCCCATCTGAGGAGTTTGGTTATAGACTCTGGGACCCAAAGAGGAAGAGGATCATCAGAAGCAGGGATGTGGTCTTTGTAGAAGACCAGATTGTTGGTGAGCATGAGGTTGCTGATTCGCAGGTTCCATCGGTTGTGGAGTGTTCTAATATAATTCTTGAGCCAGAGTATGTTGGTGCTGATGGAGGGCATGCTGAGGAGGAAGCTGTGCAGATTCCAGATTAGGAGGAGATTCTTGATAGAGGGAGAGCTTTGCCTTTAAATGTTCCACCAATTATGGAGATACCTCTCAGGATATTTGACAGAGTTTGGAGGTCAGGCACCAGGTATCCACCGCAAGACTATATTTTGCTTACTGATGGTGGAGAGCCTGAGTGTTTTGAGGAGGCTCAGAGATCTGAAGACAGAGTTTCATGGGTTGCTGCTATAGAGGAGGGGCTAGACTCGCTTCAAGAGAATGAGACCTATAAGTTGGTCCGACTACCAAAGGGGAAGAGGGCATTGAAGAACAAGTGGGTGTTCAAGTTGAAGGCAGATGAGAATCTTTCCCAGCCTAGGTACAAGGTTGGTAGTCAAAGGTTTCAATCAAAAGTACGGTGTGGACTTTGACGAGATGTTTTCACCAGTGGTGAAAATGTCTTCTATTAGACTAGTATTGGGTTTGGCTGCCTCCAGTGATCTTGAGATTGAGCAGATGGATATCAAGACAGCGTTCTTGCATGAAGATTTGAAGGATGAGTTGTATATGGAGCAGCATGAAGGTTTTGAGTCCAAGAGCAAGGAGCATTTAGTCTGTCGGCTTAGAAAGAGTATTTATGGGTTGAAGCAGACACCCAGACAGTGGTACATAAAGTTTGACTTCTTTATGCTGAAGAGTAAGTTTTAGAGGACCAGGGCTGATCACTGTGTTTATGTGAGGAAGACTGAGAAAACTCTTACTATTATGTTGTTGTATGTTGATGATATGTTGATTGTCGGTGATGACAAGTCGAGCATTGCTGAGATGAAGAAGGAGCTTAGTGAGTCCTTTGAGATGAAAGATTTGAGACCGACAAGAAAGATTCTGAGGATGAAGATCACCAGAGACAGGAGTGCAGGTCTTCTATTGATATCTCAGGTTGTGTATGTGGAGAAAGTGTTGAAGCGATTCATAATGAAGAAGGCCAAGTCGGTTGCTACTCTATTGGGTGGACATTTCAAGCTATCTTGCTCTTAGTGCCCTTCATGTGAGAAGGAAGTGGAGGAGATGAGTCAAGTCCCCTACGTATCTGTAGTGAGAAGTTTGGTGTATGTTGTGGTCTGCACAAGACCAGACATAGTTTATGCAGTGGGGGTGGTGAACAGATACTTGGTGAACCTGAGGAGGATTCACTGGGATGCTGTGAAGTGGATACTCTGATATCTCAGAGGTACCTCAGGTAACTGTTTGCAGTATGGTGGAGAGTCTTTAACTTTTGTTGGGTACTCTGATTCGGACATGGCTAGAGATGTTGACTCTATGAGGTTAACTTAGGGTTGCTTTGCTTATGCACGGGAGTAGTGTCGTAGCAGTCGAGGTTCCAAAAGTTTGTGGCACTGTCGACGACAAAGGCAGAATACATCGCTCTGACAGAGGTGTCAAAGGAGATCTTGTGGATGAAGTTTATGCTTGAAATCGGACTCCAACAAGAGGTGTTCACTGTTTTCAGTGATAGTTAGAGCGGCATTTTTCTGGCCAAGAACCCCGCCTACCACTCCAAGACAAAACACATTGATGTTAGGTATCACTGGATTCAAGATATGAAGATAATGTCGAGGAGAAGCTGCTGAAGGTGGAGAAGGTCCACACGGATAAAAAATCCTTCGGACTGCCGAGAGAGAAGTACGAGTTCTGTCGGTCACTGATCGACATGGTTACTATCTGAAAATGCCAGGTATGAGAACTCCTTTTTATGGTATGGAGGGGATTTTGTTGGGGTCCAGCCCCTAAAGAGTCTGTCGACTCAGAAAAAATCAGACCAGGGTTTGTGTTGTGCTGGAAGCGGGATTGGAGCTTACTGTCTCTTGGCGTCGAGTGAAGCAGCAGCAGTTTTGGCGTCGTGTCCAACAATTTTGGATTCAAGTGTTCTGCAACATGGCGTTGAGTGTTTTTTGGCGTCGAGTGTTTGGCGTCGAGTGATGGTTGACGGAACCTGTTCCATGAAGTCTCGATTTTTCTGCCATCTGATGGTTTAGGGCTTGATCTAAGAGCTGAGATAGCTTCGCCCTTTACCCTAAATAGGCCACGATCTATTCCAGAAAATATAATTGTAGTTATTTGGCCGTCAGGGAGAAGATCGCTGCTCTCGATTTCTGAAGAAGATCGGTCTTCTGTCATTGCTGCTGCCAGTGAAGTTTTTCTGGAGGAAGAATGAAATTTTCTCATATTGGTGATTTGTCTTTGTTGTAAGGTTTTTTTGCTCCCTATCTCGTCTTCGTTTGTCTTGGGATTTGAAGAGAGATTTTAGAGTTTGTGATCCTTTTTCTTGAAGAAAGTTTTTCACCTTTAGTTATGAGAAGGGGGATTCAATATGTGAATCCAAGAGGGATCTAAGTTAGGCAAATCTAGTGTTCTTGTTGTTGTAATCCTCATTATCATTGATATAATGGATTTTGTGTGTCTCATTATGTGGTTTTCCCCTCCGTGATTTGAGAGAGTTTTCCACGTAAATTATGTTTTCTCTGGTGGAGTGTGTTTTTCTTGTGTTGTTATTTTTCTTGTGTTTGTTGCATTTATTTCTTTTGTGTGTCCGGTTACGCAAGCACAGTGAGATCTTTGTTTCCAATACATATAACGCGCTAGGAGAGTATAGTTGTATGGTGTGTTATACACACTAAATTGTAAAATCACAAAATATTAATGTTTGTATTTTTATGATTATTTTAAGTACCATTTTATATTATTTTTTGGAAAAAATCAGAAAACATGCATTTAGTTTAGATGTCAAAAAAATCATGCATGCATTCATTATTTCTGGAATCCGACCAGAGTTTTTGCAATATTTTGTGATTTCTTTGTAAAAAACATTTATTTAGATGTCCAAAAATACAATTTAGTACATATAACACACCATGCTCCTGGTGTGTTATAAGTACCAAAAAATAGTTCCAAATTACAACCGCATCGATACGGGATCGATTAAAACAAAACTGTATCGTACCAATCCGTATGATTTGACATTGATATAGTTTATAGTCATTTTTTGATACCAAAAGCATAAAAAAATTGCAAAAATCTTCTCTTAACATGCCATTAAAGGCGGTGTTCAAAACCGTGTCGCACTTACTATACAAACAAAAAATGATCGCATATTAGCATCAAGTTCATACGGTGGGGCCAACTACACACATGGCGGGCGGCCATTGGGTTCGGACCATCCACTACATGTATGCAAAAATTGTTGGGCTAGAGAGCACACAAGTCCGCTCAGAGCACATGTAAATAAGTTCAAGCAAGTACCCGCACGATCGCTTATCGGTATGCCGATACACAACACAAAATAACAGTAATAAAAATGACAAGGAGATTTTACGTGGAAACTCAAAAGGGTAAAAACCACGGGACGATCGGAGTCCAACCCGAAAAGTTGTCACTAAAATGTATGAAATAATAGGCAATTACAAGACTTTCCCTCCTCGATCTTTATAGGATATTCATCAGCTTCACACTACATAATACAATAAATAGTAACAGAAAAACTGCAAGTTACAGACAGTGGCAGACGAAACGGATTACATAAATCCTCTCCAAGATGCCTCTTCGAATTCCTGCCCAAATCTGCTCCAGATCCAATCCGTGTAGGCGAAGTACTCCTCGTCAACATTGTACAACGACGTCCAAAAGCTCTCACAAACTAAGACAATTGCCGCAAAAGCCTGTCTAGAAATATTTCAATGTTTGAGTTTGGAGAGAAGTGAATATCTTATCCCTCCTCCTTTATGCCTATTTATAGTGTCAAAATCAAGAAGGTAGAGGTGGTAGATGACATGTGATTGAAGCTTCCATAAAACTTCCCTCGGTCAAAAAACACATGTCATTTGACATGAATTTTCCTTTGGACAATTTCCTAGAAGTTTTTTTTAAGAACACATGTTGATTTTCAGGTCAAAGACGGCTAATCCTTTTCATACTTGTCATGAAACTAATGCTTGAAAAGCATGATCAAAATTGACTAGCCTCTTTCACGTTTATGAGAAAATTATCGTAACAAAAATCTCTCATACTGGGTACATCATTCTTCATCAAAGTGAAAAGTGTTGACACCTCATGGTAAGAAAGCCATACATGGCCAAGATAGAGCTTGTGACATGTGTGACATCTCAACTTTAATGAGGATGTGGGGTGTCGTAGGGCTAACGAGGTCCAAACAAGAAGCAACTCATAGCAAGCTTCTAGGAGAGAAATGGTGCATGAATGAGTTGCGTCGGCTTCAAAGTAATTATAATTAAGATAAGTGCCATAATGGGAAGTGCTCATGTATAATCTCAAGAAACTGTTAAAATAGCGAGATTCGGCTTAGTATGAGTTGGGCTGAGTCAAAGTGAACAATACCTCACAGTGTGGGTAGATCATTATAAATTACATATGAGATGGATCTTTTACAATATCACATGCGTTTTTATGATAAACCAAGCAGAATCAAATGAACCTATGACAAAATGAATTTGATGAGGGCATGGAGTCTCATCGAGACAATGTGGCCGCACAAAGCACCCATGTGGACTTATAGGAGAAATGAGTTTATGAATAGATTATATACGGCGCATTAAAAGAGAATATGGCGGAGTTCAATTATAAACTCGTTTAAGTGAGTTCAAGCGAAAGTACAATCATGATGCTCAATTTAGTGTGATCAGTGTTGAGCTAAACAAAAAATAATACAAGTATATTGTGGGCTAGGTTATTACAACATGTCGCACATTAAATGCATGACCAAAGTCCCACATGTTAGTGAGGCATGTGGTTGTGCTAAGAAATGAATTAGGCCCTCTTTCAACTCATTTTAGCTCACATAAGGCTACAACACAAACCCTTCTCTGGCATTTTGAGCCCATGTTATCGCCTTATCGATGTAACAATATGGAATTGAGTAATTGGCATCATATGCATTTTAATGTGGAGAGGCATTAATGTTAAGAAAACTTTAGGCCTTGGGGCAATGACATCTTTTTTTCTTTGCCACGCATTAATGTGAGATATTATTTTCAATGAAGATAGTATTTAAGTGTCGATGTGAAATATGGAAGTGTTGTAAGATAATTTATGTTGATGAATCGTGTGATGTTTTTATTTCATTTTTTAATCCCTCTACAACTCAAAGGGTTGTTTTTGAAAATGTCACAAAACCTTGACGAAGATATGTTTAATAATCAGTCATTATGAAGGAGATTGGATTGAATTTACCAATAATTTTGAAGATCTTTCAAGACTATTGGTTGAACCATCTTGAAAAATGTATTAAAGCATGGAAAATGTTAGATCGAGTTTACCGAAGATCGATTGCAAATTATGTACAATTCTGCTTATGATAAGAGAGTCGAGTCTATCATAAATTAAAGCTTTCCATTTTGGGGAAAGGAGTCTTGCAAAGGATTATAGATGGTTACATGCACGATGAGCGGACGATGTTGATAAGAATCAATATAAGATACATAAAGAGGTGTAAGGGGTGATTACAAATGAGGAGCAATTATTAAAGCTACATGTGTGCCGGAGATAATGTCGACCGAAGAATAGTTATTGAAGCTATGTACATAAGTAAATGTGAAGATGTTGAGTGAATATGGAGCATCAATGCTACATAGAGGCAGATGATAACATCAGTAAGTGGCCAAGCTTAGAGCTTTGTTAAGAGATTCAAGTAATGATGCCAATTGAACATCGTGCATCAAAGCAATGTAGATAGGTGCATGGAATGATGTGCATTGAAGAGCAAACATGAAAATTATGTTGAGGTATACACAAGGATGTTGGTTCAAGAGCGAGCATAGAAGTTGTATGTTGAGATATAGACAACGAAATCGACTTGAGAGAATACATAGAAGTTGGGTATTTAAATGCTAGAGAGTAAGGATCAAGTGTAACGCCCCAAATTTTATGAATTTCCTACCATAGAATAGATGGTTGATGCCTTGGTTGAATACCTGGGTGTGTAAGATGGCTTGGGGAGTAGTTTGGGGTCATTTAGGGGACATTTTGACCCTGCGCGGCCTTGAACACGGCCGTGTACAAGGTGCATGTACAACCAAGAAGCATTGTTGAAGTTGAAAAGGATGCATGCAATGATGTTATGAGTTGGAGAGTATGCTCGAGATTGAGTAATAAGGGGGAGTGGATGAATTCATCTCTTCAATATCCTTTGGAAGGTACTAATGGAGTAGTACAAAGCACATGCTATCATCTAAGTTACATTAGCTTGTATAGAGGTAGCTACATTTGTTTGTACCGGGGAGCGACATCTCACCGCCATTGTCTTTACAAGATACAACTAGAGTGATCCCCATAAGAGGGGAGTCTCGCAAGTTGTCCGCTCAATACTTGTGGAAAGTATCAATCAATCTCAAAGGGTGATGATGTAGTTTAAAATGTTGAAGAAATAAGCACATTGACTAGCATGAGTCGTCTCAATGAGTAATATAGCGGGAAGCATGTTAATATCAACTCGAGGACTTTAGTCTAAGAAAGATCTTACGGCGCTCAAGTTTATATTTGAACTTTTGGTGAAGAAAACCAAAAAAAATTCAAAAAACTCACCTAAATAGGATGGAAGTTTCGAGATGACTACTAAACTCAAGTTATATTCTTGGTATAATGCCACACAACAAGTAATCATCAAGCAATAATAATCATTGTAAATTTTTATGTGTTAGTAAATAGCTATTCATAAAACCATGATTTTATTATAATATATTATGGCATAGGCTCCATTTGGCATGACAGTGGCGGTCATGAACACGGTCGTTATAAACTGTTCTTCGTGAACGCCCGACCTCACCTATGGAACCTCATCCTCTTTTATGTTCAAACTAGTTTTCTTTTCTTGGTGGTGGTCGTAACCGTTGTCATGTAAAACATACATTCTATGACGATGATGTTTTTGTCCAAACTCATCAAAGCAAAAAAACGTCGCGCCAAACGGAGTCATAGTCACTCGTCAACTATATTCAAAAGTTAATACAAGTGATACCATAAGATGCATGGAGTGTCACCACTTTAAAAGCCATATACCCAAATTTAATTCACAAATTCAATACAAATTCACAAATTCAATACAAATACACAAATTTAATTCACAAATCCAATACAAATACACAAATTTAATAAATACATACAAATAAATACTTGAGCAACAGCCATTAATGTTGGCATAATACACTTGACAAACTTATTTCCTGATACAGTTGCAGCTGAGAAATAGAGCTTCTGAAACACTAGTAACTGTGGGAAAAAAATTCTCCTTACATTAACATCATGGTTCGCACGAAATCGTCGTAATTGACTTTCCCATCACCATCAAAGTCAGCTTCTTTGATCATCTGCTCAGCCTCTTCATCTGTCAATTTCTCGCCCAGATTAATCAACACATTTTTCAGCTGAAAAACAAATTCAGGTTTTAGCTGATGAATAAATTAACAGCTAAAGGTCAAATACAGCAGTCAAGATATTCAAAGCTAACTTTAAGTCAATATTCTAAGGTAGCTTTTAGAACAAATGATATATTCAAGATGGTGCTAATTATAGAAAAAAAAGTCAAATTGTATGAGTTAGACAATGCAAGTATGCAACTATGAGAGCAGTCTTTGAAAAATTATGTCAGTTTCAGATAATTATTTTGGTTTTACATGTCAAAGAGATGAGGGAAAAAATAGAAAGAAAAAACACTTCATGTGTTGTGGAAAAGATAGTAGAACAATCAAACAAACAAAAAATCACAACACAGAAAACACAGATTTACGTGGTTCATCCCATGATGGGCTACATCCGCAGACAGCAGCAGTCCGTTTTTCACTAGATCAAGAACAAAGTAAGTAACAAAAAGTGGGCAGATTTCTGAATTTCAAAACTATCCAACCCCTAGAACGACAAGGGGCGTACATTTACAAAATACCCCCAAAAAAGTTCGGTCAGGGCCAATCATTGTCTTTGGGTTATGATTCGAAGCATATAATTAACCGATTGTAATTAATCTTGAGAAAGTACATAAGAGCACTACGAGATTTGATTTGGTGCGCTTTAAGAAAGAAAGGTAGGTCGAAGGCAATGTTGAAATATTAAATGTATTATAGGGAGCAGGTGGAGTGACCAAATAAATTCTAATCACAGTAAATTTACATCATGGATGAGCACTGACTTCATAATAATTTGTATTATTCATGAAGATCCTTACAAAAGACTTTCAAAGCGAAATGAATTTGTGTATATGTTTAGCTGACTATATAATTCTAGTATGTGAGCCCTTTCCGATTTCAAAGCGAAATGAAGCGCTTCGTAAAACCACCTTCCCAAAGCCATTCCCCTTCCGGATTAGCCCAGATCTAGAAATTTCAGCCCGAATCCGATCTCAAAATATCGAATTTACCATTCCCGGGCCGGATCTACCCACACGTGGTGGGATCTATCCCTTTCCGATCAGATTTCATCTTCCGCCGCCAAGGGCAGTCACCTTCCGTTATTTCCATACCGTCGATTCCACCTCAGATCGTCGTACACGCATCTCCGGGTCCGGATTCTTCAGTGCCTTGGTCAGCCCGCTACTTTGGTGAGCCCTTGTTGTATCGAATTATTACTTTCAGCATATTTATATTGGATTGGATCTCATATTTGTTTGAGTATATTGTATTGTGGTGGTTTGTTAGATAAATATTGTGATTTGCAGGGTTCATTCGCCGCGCGCTCTCGCTTTGGCCCTCCACGTAAAGGAAAGTCTAAGCTAGCATTTGCCAAAATAAATTATTTTGTCTTGCTTTTGAATTATTTGGGTGGGATGATTTTATTTATTATCCAATTGTGATCTCACAATCGGACTTTTGCATAGCATGTAGGATTAGATCACCGAGTTTCCCGCCACCTAAAGATTCGTCTTGCGTCAATCGGTATCAGAGGCGAGGTTGCGCGCACTTTTCGATATGCAGTTGTAGAGTCTATAGGTTTTTCATTATGTTTAGGTGTCACAATTATTCCCCTCCTCAATTTAAAGGTCTCGAGCCCACTTGTACCTGCTCTCACAAAACCCCGTCAGGGAGATCCTCACATTATTACGACGATCATTCGCGGTCACAGTGCACCACTTTCAGAGATCGTGTTGACCCACCGACACGACCCCACTATGCTAGAGATGATCAGTATGATGATTGTCGTCGTTCTTATCCGTACCTACCTTAGGAATGATTATTATGAGGATAGTCGTTCCGAGAGAGATCTTGAGAGTTATTTTCGTGCTGCTTCCCCTTCCTTTAATAGCTCATTAAGTCCCGAGTCTTTCAGCTATTTGCTCGTGGATATGGCGTATTATTTAGATCATTTTGAGTTATTCGGTGAGCGTCGCGTCAAGTTTGCGAAACTTAGATTTTTAGATCAGGCAAGGGCATATTGAGCTAGCGTTGAAAGGACCCGCGAGCGAGACCGTCTTCGTCGTATCACTAGTTTGGTGGACATGAAACATACATTGTGTCAGAGGTATCTGTCTTCATCGTTTTGGAGTCGCTTACTCGACCAATTATTTTTCCTTCAACAAGGATCCATGTCTGTCGCTGAGTACATGGATCGCTTTGATGAGTTAGTTGTGAGGAGTGATATCCGAGAGGACCCAGCCATGGCCACTACCAGATTTTGGTCTGGGCTTCAATCTGACAATCGTACTTGTAACACCCCTTCCCAGTATTTCAGAAATCAGCCGTCCGGCCGGGTCAGCGATGTAAAGAAAACTAGGAAACAGTATTAAAACTAGTAGCAGCAGGTAATAAAATCTATACTAAGCAATTTAAGACTTACAGCGGAAGTTTGAATAAAGTAAACTAAGGGTAACCACATACCTGATATCTGGATTCACAGAGCCACTAAACAGGAAAGTAAAACTGAATTAACTGAAAATCTGGTTAACCATAAATAGTCTGAAATAAATTAGATAAAACATTAATCTGATACAATGTTCTCATATACAGGTACATGCTGAAAAAGAGTAAACTGAAAAAGATAAATAATACAAACTGACGCCACCACATGCTCATCCTAGACGTAACTTCCCACCTGGGTCACCTGAAAAACAGTGCCCACGAAGGGTCAGAGTAAGGAAAAATAACCCCTCCTAGTGACACTAAAACCCAGTTTTACATATGAATGCATGCATGTCTTTGAAAAATAATTTTATGCATTTAAAAACTTTTATGCTATGTGCTATGCATGGCTTCGCACTATTCTCTGGTCACACATCTACTCGTACTAAGCACGTGACTTTTATATTATTAACTCAAGTCCTGGCGTCCACTAACTAGCGTACTGTCTCATGTCAGGTCTATACTTGAGTTCTAGGTGGCTTCTAACCTGCTCATCTACTAGGAAGGCTCTAGGCAGAGTAGCTCCTAACGCGCAACTGAAACTGACGACCCGAGACCATCTTACGAACCCAATTGTTCTAGTGTCACGCGGACACGGTCTCGAATCTGCTAACTGGCTCAAGGGAAAATAATTCCCAAGTCTGTACTACTCATAAGGTTCCATGTACCTTATGAGAACGGTAGTGCGCCTCTACCTAGCACGGAAGAACTCTGTGTGCTGGCTGACCTTTTTGGTCTGACGCTACTCTGCAAGGGATATCTTTTCTGGTGTACTACTAAGCGACCTTTGACTTTCTTGTGGTCGACTTGAAGGGACATCCACGCCCTTGGTTGGACAAATTCCAAGCTTACGTACGCGGGTAAAGTTTCGTACTTAAAATAATTATTCATAACTTGACTAACTGGGTCATGGAAAAGGGCGTCATCCTACACGTTTTCCGCGACCACTTTCCTACCGCCACACTTTACTATGCATGGTTATGTTGCTTGTACGAAACCTACATATGCGTATACAAAATATAACTTTTGTTATGTCTAACTAACAGGTATTAAATTTCCTTACAGCGGTGGTACGGCGCTCGTAGACTCGGCACGGCGACATCTTCTATTCCGAAAGTAAACCTACTACTGGGGACCTTCAGAAAGCTGCCTCAAACCTACCAAAGTCCTGCAATTCAAGGCAAACCTAAATTCATAATTTTTCCCTAAGGGTTTTCCGGTGGTAAAAATTCCAAACGGCTAGGAATACAAATAATAATGATAACCTATTATTTTACCTTTGCTTGAGAGTGTTCAAGGCTCACGAAGTGCCCAACTCCAACTTCGCGGTGGATCACGTACGCCAAAACCTAAGTAGGACAAAAGGAAAAAGAAAAACCTAAGCTACTCTACTTCCACAACCAAAATATCCACAAAGGAAACGAGGCGAGAGAGGAATCGACTCACCGGAACCAAAACGAAACTCACAACTCCGGCTAGGGTTGAAATCCGGCACTTCCAAGGCCAAGGAAGGAAAAGGAATGCTTGTTGGCGCCTGCAGAGGAGGGAGGAGGTGTCGAAACAGCGATCCGGAGGAGGATCGGGCGGCGGTGAGCCCTGCGGAAGGCGTCGGAGGCGGGACTCGTCGGGCTCGCTCCGTGCGGGAGACGGAACAGGAGGGCTTGCGGTTTTTCTTCCGATAGGGAAAAGAGGTGTGCGGGCTTAATAACGGGCTGCGGCGGTTTTTAAATAAACCGTGGGATCGGTTTATAACCATCCCCCCCTTAATTCTCAAAGACCAAGCCTAAATCGCTATTGGCACACCCATTCCAATTCCTTAGAAAAATAAACAAATTTTGCGGCGCGCGCGTCACATCTAATATAACATGCGTTACACACTAAAATTAACGCACTTATCAAATTAACGGACGCTAACAAAAGGAATTGTAACATTGTACCAAGTCAACGCGCTGTCTCGATCAACAAACGACGCGACTCGACCCTACAAAGAAATAAATTTCGCGTCAAAAAAATTTCGGATGTTACAGTACTAAGGTAGTTTATCATAGCTCGGAGTCCCTCGAGCAGACATATCAGCTCGTCCTTCGTTATGAACGGTCATCGAGATCTGCAAGAGCTGGTCGATGGGATTCACACCTTGACCTCTGCAGTACTAGTCCCTCCCATACTGAGGCCACCGCAATGCCTACAACTGTCCTGTCAGGCACGACATAAGTGATACCAGATGCGGATTACTCTCACCACAGTGAGGTGCTTAGCCCAGTGAGTGACCTATCTCTTGTTTCTGACCCGCCTCTTGTGACATCGACTGAGAGCAAGTCTGAGCGACCTACTGAGTCTGTAGTGTTGTGTCCCTCGCCCACACCTCCTCCTCTGTCATATACTGGGTTAGTTAGCACCCCAACTACAGACCCATTTCCAGACACCGCACTGACCGCACTCACGGATCCATTCTTGGGTGTAGGTCTGTGTCGCTCTCCCATTGTCATTACCCTGAGTCACATCATGACTGAGAGCCCAGAACCTGATGTTGATCTTGTAGTGACTATGTCACCCATTCACGGGGACACGACCCCTTACGATGGTACTTACATGGAGGATCATGACCCTAGTGACGAGTTTTACGATGACCCCCTTGTTGAGCCTCCTGATGAGCCGCCACATCCTGGTGAGGATACGATTCGGGTGAGACACTCGTTTATGAGCTTTAAGTTATTGGCGTATCTTTCGCTATCATCTATAGCATTGCCCCAGAGAATTGATCTTGCGTGGACCATAACGTATGTAGGGCCTTCCTTTAGTACGCTTGAGCATACACATATTTTGAGGACCTACCTTATGGTGCATTGCACCATCGATGAGTTTTGGGACGCACCGCCTGCTGATCCACCAGACGAGCTCTTTCTTTTCGGGAACACGCACCACACTCGAGAGTCATGTCTTCTAGTCGGTGTACACGACTTTCACTCAGGTGGTCGTCTTATCCGTGATGACTTTTTGTAAACACCTCCTGGTGAGCCCCCTGATGTTCTACGTTCCCCAAGAGACATTTGGCTCTTTACGAGCTCGCATTTAAGTATAGATGTCTTTCACGGTCATCTGAGCACTCGTCACACACAGGATGAGTTTGTCTACACTCCAATGAGAGAGCCCCCTGATAGGCCACCATATTTTAGATATGTCCCGGTCATTATTAGACTTTCTCGTAGCAGGTATGTTATGTCGGTCATGTTTCATTTGCATCATTTGCATGAGTCTGTCGAGTCATTTCTTCATCATTTGCATGTGTCTGTAAAATCGTTTGTCTGTCGTTTGCATATGTAGCATGAGTCGGTCCGACAGAAAATCCCTAATGATAATAAATTTTATAAATCACATACGGATGGATGTTCACTGGTAAGAGCATATACTTCATGAAGGCGAGCAGGTGATGGTGAGACTCTGCGTTGCGAGGCTCCGTGCGAGGCTTGCTAAAGGCTTGATCGTTAAGCGAATGGATCCCTATATAATCATGAGACAGATCGAACCAAACACCTGTGATCTTGATTTCCATTCAAATATGGGTATCCACCTGGTATTTAGTGTTGAGGATATGACGTCGTACTACGAGCCTCGCGAGTATGTAGACCCAAGCAGCGGGGATTTCCAACCGCCCACACCTCCACACTCGTTGCCTTGCCACCCCCATAATCCACCTATATCTGATGGCCACCACTACTCACCTACTTCTGACAATCACCCACCTGGGGACTCGTCTTCTTTGGTTCTACCATCGGCGTCGTCGATCGCACCGGGATCCACTACTCGTGAGTTGAGCGATGAGAGCATCATGGAGACCAGACTCCATCAGTGCATTCCCACTACAGACGTTGGTAACTCTTGGATACATGCAGCAGAGCTTGATCCATTCGCCCTTGGACTTCGACTTCAGCGCGACCGTTTCCATTCACCGGAGATGACAGCTTTTCATTCAGGGGGAGTTGATTGGCGAGGACACTTTTCCAGCGAGGACACTTGGGCGACCTCAGGTGGACTTCTTCGAGTTTTACCTAGCATGCAGCGAGAGAATTCTGATCCTTATTCATCGGGAGATTAATTCTTTCAAGCCGGGGAGATTGATGCGGAACATAGACGAGCACTTACAGTGGATGACGAGTTTTGGGCCAATTTGGGGCTGATTTGGCGACTTTCCATATATGGCGTGCTCGGATCGACGATCGGACTCCGCATATGTGTTTGGATTCACGTTGCAAATCGATTTGATATATTATTTCACTATTTTGCATTTTATTTTGATGTATTTAGGTGGCCCCACCTTCGACCAATCATAGTCATCGATGGTGGGATGCCCTAATCCTCCTTTTATTATAAATAGATGGTTTGTGGGCTAGTTGAAGGCATTACAGAATTTGGAGACTTCTATTCCTGGATTCCAGCGATCAACCCACGGTACCGACTCCGTGGAACCCTAGGTGAAGACTCCTACGTGTTTATCTTCCTCCCTAAGGTATCCCCTAACTCTAGCCCTCTTTTCCCCCTCCCAAAACCCTCTTGTAGCCCCCTACAGCCTCCAAAACCAGTCATGGCCTGCTGTCCAGATTTCATTATTGTGTTCCCTTGAATATCACTGTTCAAAAATGATATTTACTATTCCCCCCTAAAGTTTCCCCCCTGTTCCACCGCCGGCCTCCAATCTCCTCCCAGCCAAACCGCCACCAAGCTCCCCTTCCTCCCTTTCCATGTCGCCTCTCATCCAGCCCCCTGTAGCACCGCCAAGACCCCCCCCCCTCACTTACCTCTCTTTGCAGCATCTCACCCAAGGCCTGGCAGCACCGCCACCCCCCCCCCTGTTCCACCGCCGACCTCCAATCTCCTCCCAGCCAAACCGCCACCAAGCTCCCCTTCCTCCCTTTCCATGCCGCCTCTCATCCAGCCCCCTGTAGCACCGCCAAGACCCCCCCCCTCACTTACCTCTCTTTGCAGCATCTCACCCAAGGCCTGGCAGCACCGCCACCCCCCCCCCCCCTCAGCTACAACACCGAGCCTCCTCTCCACCTTTATTTCCATCCCCGCAGCCCCCCCCCTTCGTGGAACCACCATCCCAAAGACGTTCCTCTTTCGGATTATCCCAGATCTAAAAATTTCATCTCGGATCCGATCTCAAAATATCGAATTTACCATTCCCCGCCCGGATCTACCCATACGTGGACGGATCTATCCCTTTCCGGTCAGATTTCATCTTCTGCCGCCAAGGACAATCACCTTCCGTTATTTCCACGCCATCGGTTCCACCTCAGATCGTCGTACACGCATCTCCGGCTCCGGATTCTTCAGTGCCTTGGTCAACCCGCTACTTTGGTGAATCCTTGTTGTATCGGATTATTATTTTCAGCATATTTATATTGGATTGGATCTCATAATTGTTTGGGTATATTGTATTGTGGTGATTTGTTAGATAAATATTGTGATTTGCAGGGTTCATTCGCCGCGCGCTCTCGCTTTGGCCCTCCACGTGGAGGAAAGTCTAAGCTTGTTTTTGCCCGAATAAATTATTCTGTCTTGCTTTTGAATTATTTGCATGAGATGATTTTATTTATTATCCAATTGTGATCTCACCGTCGAACTTTTGCATAGCATGTAGGGTTAGATCACCGAGTTTCCCGCCACCTATAATTCATCATGTGTCACATACCTGGGAGTGATATGTTTTAAGTATCTTGGATCGATTATTCAGAGGAATGTGAATATAAACTCTAAAGTTAAAATTGAATGGTTAAAATGGAGAAGCGCCGCATGAATACTCGCGCCTTCGACACTTAAAAGGTAAAATTTATAGAACACTTACTGGGTTTATTATGCCGTATGGATCTGAATGCTGGGTCGTAAAAGTCATTGATAACTAAGAGTCCTTTTAGCACAACGGTGGGGTCGTGAACACAGTGGTTATGAATCGCCATTCATAAACGTCTGACCTCACCTAAGGAACTTCATCCAACTCAAAATTGATTTTTCCCAATGTCCCTTACAGTAGTTGTCATATCAAACATATATTTTAATGGTTGTGTCATTTTTGTCCAAACTCAATGGAGCAAAAAACGCCGAATCAAACGGATCCTAAATAGAGTGTGGTAAAAGTGAAAATGTTAAGGTGGATGTAGGACAAAACAACAACAACAACACTCAAGCCTTTATCCCACTATAGTCGGGTCGGCTATATGGATCTTTTGTCGCCATTGCGCCCTATCTTGTGCCATAATCTCACTAATGTCTAAGTACATCATGTATTTCCTTATAGTTTCATTCCAAGTCTTTATTGGTCTACCCCTCCCTCGTTTAACAAGCCTAGTGAGACTAGACTCTCACAACGCCTAAAGGTGCCTCTAATGGACTCCTTTGCACGTGCCCAAACCATCTTAGTCGATCTTCTCTGCAATTAGTGCTACTCATGTCTTATCCCTGATACATTCATTCCTAATTTTGTCCAGTCTCGTGTGTCCACACATCCACCTAAGCATTCTCATCTCCGCAACTCTCATTTTTTGCTCATGTACACAATTCACTGCCCAACACTCAGAACCATAGAGCATCGATGGTCTAATCGCAGTACGGTAGAACTTGCCCTTAAGTTTTAATGGTACTTTACGATCACACAAGATCCCTGACGCGCCTCTCCACTTCAACCAACCCGCTTGGATTCTATGTGTCACATCTTTATCAATTCCTCCATCTTTTTGAACTATCGATCCAAGATATTTAAAGCATTCACTACGGGAAATATCTTGATCACCCAACTTACTAACGAAGTCATCCGTCCTTGTTGCACAACAACAAAAATTAAATCAAGGAATAATCAGCGTGAGAATCAATGAGCAAAAGTTGAACAAATGTGTTTGTGCAAAACAATGCAAAAGCATTAAGGATTTGGAAGAGTTCAATTTTGCGCACGATCAATTGCTTTCAAGAATGTTTAAAAAAAATCAACAGAAATGCGCACAAAAATGTAAGCAATACCACGAAATTAGAATAGTATGGAAGCGCTTTCATTCATGAAGTGTTTAATGAACGTTCTCAAGATCGCAAGATGATGTTTGATATGTGTAAGTTTGGTGCGTGTTTTGCATAGTACAGAACATCTTATTTCAGTAATGTTGAAGTCGGGAAAATCCCTACTCCAAATGTTCGGACCTAAGTACAGCGCCTAAGGTTACTGATTCTGTGATCGAACGTCACAATTTGAATGACTAGAGCATAAGATAGAAAAGTCTACAAGCACATCCCAGGTGCCTCAGCAGGGAGGTCCCACCACGTACCCGGAAGTTTGGGAGAAACTTCCCCTCTGCAATCAAAAGGCTGGGCGAGATACGAGGAAGGCACGGACTTAGCGAGTATCAAACTTGGGTGGTCTCAACCTCTTTCAAGTTCCAACGTGCCATTCTTGGTACCCCTGGAGGTTTATTTATAGACAAATCCTAAGCGGGTATGCGAGAATACCTCTGAGGGCTTTGGATACGTGCCCATATTGGCGAGTTATGAGGGCTGCTCACTCATACTCGTGAGTTACTCGCCCATGCTCGCGAGTTACTCGCCCATGCTCGCGAGTTACTCGCCCATGCTCGCGAGTTACTCGCCCATGCTCTATCGCCCAGGATCACTCTTGCTCTCCTATGCTCACCCATGCTCACCCATGCTCGCACATGCTCGCACATGCTCGCACATGCTCGCACATGCTCGCACATGCTCGCACATGCTCGCACATGCTCGCACATGCTCGCACATGCTCGCCTATGTTGGCCTGGTGAGGTCTGCGAATAGGTGTCTCCTTAGGCATTTCTAATCTCGATGAATTACGGGTTATACAAGTAAGATTGTAAATATGTGCTGAGAAAAAATAAATATATATGCTGCCCTTGACACATATTCTGCTACACAAATGATACTTTCACAGATGTTATATTAAGATGTTCTTAGACAACAATAATATTCTCCTGTTAATAACTCTTGGCCTATTTTTTGTAAGTATAATTAGTGAACTTTCTTTTATAACTATTTGACTTCTAATACAGACAACTATCTTTTAATTAGATGATATGAAAGTAAGCCTTTAGCCTACTCTACTCCTACATCATGCTAGAATTTGAGCATTTCATCCAAAACCAATTGATTATTGGTGGAAGGGCCTAGGATTTATATTACCTATACAAAACTACATGAGCTTCTCAATGTAGAAATAAATCTTAATAACATTCCTCTCAAACATTTTTCTTCTCACTTTTAGCATTAGTTTGCTAATATTTTTCAAGTTTTTCTTGAAGTATTTCTAAGACTTGAAGTTTTGAAGTCAATGTTGCCGTCAAAGATGTTTCTCGAGTACTATGTGATAAGAGGATACCAGAATTAATGGTAAATTTTATAAGACAGCAATTAAGCCGGCAATGTTGTATAGCTATGGGTATTGTGCAATAAAAAAGTCATTGATATCAAGTTGAAAATAAATGAGAAAGATGGATGGATAGAAAAAATATTGATTATATTAAAGGAATAATATAGTAACATCAATTGAACACAACATAATACAAAATATATTTATGTGGCCTGGGCAAATATGACGAAAGTTTAAAAAATGCAGCAATTAGACGAGTAAATAAATTTAATGCAGCAAACGTAAGGTAGCATAGAAAAAAGTTAAGATAATGCCCAGTGTGGATTTAACGACTCAGATAATGGGCTCAACGCTCCCGCAGACCGGTTGAAATTAACCGTCTTACCTCGAAAGCTGACCAAGTGAGCAAACAGTTAAAGTAGAAGACTAACAACTGACAAAGAGACTTTTAACGTGGAAAAATATGAAAAGGGTAAAAAACCACGGGGCCGACCAAGTTCCACTATTTTTTGGGGGGTTACAAATGTTATCTCTCAAGGGTGGCAGGTCACCGCTCGTTACAATAATTCTTCTGAACCGCGGAGGTGTCTTAGAGTGGAGTGGTGATGAGCGTGCTCGGGAGCAATCTGGAATAATGAATGCGGCAACGGGGCTCTGGGATCGAAGGACGGAGTTGGATGAGATCTTTGAGCTGTCTTTGAGGAGACCTTCAAGGAGCAAATGAGATCTTCAAGGTTCCGAAGGAATCTTCAAGGGACGAAGAAGATCTTCGAGCGAACTTCAAAAGATCTTAGAACTATGAAGAAAGTCTTCGAGCAATCTTCAAGGGATCTTCGAACTCCGAAGGAGATCTTCGAGCGTCGAAGGAGATCTTTAAAGGGATCTTCAAGTGCTGAAGGAGATCTTTGAAGGGATCTTTAAGCGTCAAAGGAAAACTCAGGGAGCTCTTCAAAGGAATACTCTGGAGCTCTCTCGGGTATAGAAGACAATGTCCTTCCAAATGAAAGCACTGGGTCCCTTTTACAGCTTTTGAGAGGGGCGTTTTAGTAATTATGCCACCAGGGGGTGTGGCTATCCGCGCACCCATGATAGAATGTTTTACTATTCGCACCCCCATGATGGAGGATTTTACTATTCACACATATATGATAGGGGATCTTACTATTCGCACACCCATGAAGGGGAGTTTTACTATTCGCACATCATGATTTGGGATTTTACTATTCGCACACCCATGATGAGGGGTTTTACTATTCACCCCCCCCCCCCATGATGGAGGATTTTACTATTCACACAGCCATAATGAGGGTTTTACTATTCGCACATCCATGATGGGGGTTTTATTATTCACACGTCATTGATAGGGGTTTGACTATTCACACACCCATGATGAGAAATTTTACTATGAGCACCCCCATGAAAAATTTTACTATCCGGACCCCATGGTGGGGGATTTTACTATGTGCACCCTCATGATGAAGACTTTTACTATTTGCACAACTGCACCCCATGGTGTGGTATTTTACTATTCACACTCTCATGGTGGGAGATTTACTATGTGCACCACCATAATGGAGGAATTTACTATCTGCACCCTCATGATGTGGGATTTTAGTATATTACTATGTGCGCCCCGAAGATGAGGTTTTACTATGTGCACGCCTATGATGAGGGATTTTACTAAGCACACCCCCATGATGGGGGGTTTTACTATGTGCACCATCATGAGGAGGGATTTTACTATATGTACCCTATGGTTAGGGAGGCGACGGCGGCGGGCTACGAGAGTAATGACAGGCAATGAACGTGGAGAGGCCGATGATGTGGAGGTGAGCGCAACAGGAGGCAAATGCGTTGGGAGGTGACAAGAGAGGAGGGCCAGAGCGGGGGGGAGGGGGGAGGGGGGACGCTCCCGCGCGCGCACGCGCGGGTGGGGTAAATCCCTGCGCATTGGTGCCCGCATCCGCGTGCTGGAGCACACAAGGGCAATTCCGCGCGCTGGTGCGCACGGGAAACGCTCCTACGTGCGAGAGTGCGAGTAGATGAACGTTGCAAGTGTGAGTGCTCTTGTGTCCGTTTTGGGGGAACAAACAGACTCGCAATTGCGGAAGAATGGGTTCACTGGAATTGTATCGGCGAGCCGGACGAGGTCACGACAAAAAAATGTTGTTCAACCGTACTGTTTTCGGGGATCCCCATCAACACTCATCAAGAAGGAACGAAAAATAAGATTCATAAACCTTATCAAAATATATGGGAAAACTATTGATGATGATAATGAATGCATCTTAATATACTACGTAGCTTGAAGAGTATGAGCACAGATATCCGAAAAACAGAAGGGCTTGCAAATTTATAACACAAAACAAACTCTATAGTTTATGAAAATAATCAGTACTACAAAATGACAATATGCAGCACAGTTTGGCTATTTTTTTTTTTTTCAAAACATACTTATGATGGAAAAGGTAAATAAAAGCATGTGAAACAATAATAACCTCGGTAGCAGATATGAACCCATTTTGTTCTCTGTCAAACACTTTAAAAACTTCTTTTAGTTCATCTTCTTTGTTTATCTCCTTCAAAAACGCAAATATAGAAGCAAAAGGTTACTATGGTTAGATTTGTATAATATATTGCATTTTTTGAATTGGTAGTTAAAGATTAACAACTCTAACAATTAGAAAAGTGGTAGATATTGTAGATGTATTTCAATCCTTTGAAGAGAATGATGAATCTTCTCACCTCTGCGTCTTCCGTGGTTAAATTCAAGGCCTCTCTGAGATCAAAAATTCCTCTGACATCAACATCAACTTGGTTGATAAGATCTTTCAATTCTATGTTTGATGAGCATCGTCCCATTGATTTCATCATAGAAATCAACTCTTCCATTGTGATGCATCCTCCTATGATAATAGAATACAAAAATCAATTACAAAAAACAGGTTGCTTAAAACAAATTTGAAAAAAGCTATTAATAGTACGAACAATTGCTTTGGATTAACTAAAAAGTAACGTGCCGTGCAATTGTGTTAAATGTGTGAATAATTAATGTTTTGCACTCCTAAGAAGGCTTCCAATCTAGTAGTGAACTTCCATTTCATTTTTTTTTATTTTCTTGATTGTATTTCTCAAGATACAATAAAACTATGAATGTTATACTTGAATGTGAAACACCTAAGTTCAAAAAAATAAGTGGATCGAAAAAAGAAAGAGGAAAGAGGGATTTTAATTATCTAAACAATCATGATATATCTAATTATAAGTAATTGGTCCTATATTCCTGGAAAAAGTGGGCAAGATAATTTTAAAACTTTTGTAATTACAGCTTGCACCCCTCTAACTTTTGAAATTACAAAAACCTCCCCTTTAAGTTTACATTGCACAAAAATACCCCTTTGGAGTAAATCTTCGGGGGGGGGGGGGGGGGGGGGGGGGGGGGGGTCTTTCTGTGCATGGATGCGATGAAATGTCAACATTGAGAGGAGTAATTTTAATTTCGGAAGTTAAAGGGGTGCAAGGTGTAATTACGCAAACTTTTGAGAGAAGGTCCCGGTAAATAACCCTTAAAATAAATATGAAAATCCTAAATTTAATTTAAATTCTCTAATAACTGGAATTACAAGGGGCGCCTTGACGCACCAATTGAGGTGTTCTCGTGTGACCTTGAGGTTACGAGTTCAAGTTTTGAAAGCAAATTCTTGCAAAAATGTAAGGTAAGGCTTGCCTACATTTCACACTTGTGGTGGGACCCTTCCCCGGGCCCTCGCTGCACGGGGATGCTTTGTGCACCAGGCTGCCTTTTTCTCTCTAATAACTAGAATTATTCTTTTGTTGCATCAATCCACCCTACCCAAAAGAACTCTTCCTCTCAAGATTTGAAGGAGGTGATAAATGAGATGGAATGTGTCATGAACATCCTTGATATCACCCTTAAAGTAGTAATGATGCACGAACAAAAGCATTGAGGCAAAAAAAACTAGACTTCATCGAACATTTCACTAGGGGTTGTTAATTTAATGTTTCTCTCAACATATTGCAGTGTGATTTGTAATAGACCAGGTGCACCAAAAATCTTATGAAGTGTTGCACGAGTAACAATACTAATTATAAGAATTTCCGAGGAAGACATAAGCTCCTGAGTAGTAAATTAATCCTCCTCATCTAGGAACTCAATATACACTTTTCTACCAATTAAAGACCGATAGGACGCATTCTTGTGTGTGTGTGTAGAACAATTAAATGCTACCGCAAAAAAAAATTTATTTTACTATAATATATTATGCTTATGATAATGGCTTTTTTTTATGTAACAAAAAAGGTATCAGAAGACATCTATTAAAACAAACACAATCATTTGCTAATAATAATGACATCTTATTTTTCTTATAAAAAAGATGCAGCTAGGATGAGATGTAATTCAATTTCAATTCATTTTATCTTCTAGATTCAAATAACTTTGCCTTTCTCTTTCTTCGAATTTCAGACACCAACCTTCCTCCCAATCCTAATGATGTCGATCCACCAAAAGAAAATTGAGGAGCTAAGTAAGCTAGTGGACCAACTTATGTGGGACCAACAACAAACAATGATTAGCAAGTGAAGTAGGCTTGAAGACGTACATTGAGACTAGTGTCAAAGTAGTATTTATTGTATGCTAAGGATATGTATGATGATATGTTAAAAGTAAGTTGGGATCACTTGTGCATAAGCATGTGGATGTATTGAAGTTCAAAGAATCTCCCAATATGAGAAGAAATCTTTTTCTATAGGTAGAGTTTGATGTATTTTCAGATGAAGATTTGGGTAATCTGAGAGGAAATAGGAATCCTGCGTTGCAGAGTGAAGTTATTGCAAAAGTGATATGTTGCAGAGTGAAGTTGTTGCTCAAGTGATGTGGGAAAACATGTTGCTGCTTTTGCTGAATCTATTAGAGGGGCTATTGGGACCCCAGTAGGAGTCTCCATATGGATAGAGTGTAATCTAGGAAAAATCAGGACATCGATAGACTTTTTAACAGGGACAATAGTCCACGGACGGGCCGACCCGTATCAGAGCCTGTTTGGGTTTACACTCACCGTAGGAAGGGTTAGGATCATCATATGAATGATCCAAGACTGTCATCGTGTTCGGAGAGTCGACAGGATATTATCTATGTATTTTCATATTTTTCTCCGCATTATTCGTGTGTCGCTCGTATATTGTCGTATCGGTCAATTATAGTCGTAAGTTGTGTGTGGGAGTCTATAAATACTTGTTATAGAGATCATTTTCAGGCATTGCAGGATTTTGTGAGATTTCCTAATTGTGTGATCACTACAGTGTCGAAACTTATTTCCAATTAACTATTACAGTTATCTGTGAGCCCCATCGCTTGTCTCGGGTAAACTACTTGCCTTATTAAGCTGCTTAGAACTGTTGGGAGTTGTTAGAAATTTTGTATTTAAAACATTTAATTTGTAATATTTTTGTTAGAAGGCCCATGTAAAGGGGCCCATGTAGCCCATGTTTAGTTTATTTTCTCTTTCTCCTCTTTAGTCCCACTTCATGTATAGGACTCTCTTCTTTCTTTCTCCCTCCAATAAATATGTATTCATACCTTGTATTGAGATATAGAAAGTGTATTTACAAGTTTGGGTTTTCTCTACATGGTATCAGAGGAAATTGGTCTCTCCTGGCGGCTAGATTTTTGCTAACCGCTCACATTCTAAGCGTTGATGCGGCCTGTGTTATTCTAACCGGGCGGCCTACTTCTTCTCGCAAGGCGCGCGGGTACCGCTTCTCTAACCGCTCACCTTCCTCCTCCCCGTGGCTTCCACCATCCTTTCTCTCTACTCTCTATCCTTTTATAGAGTTCTTTTTCTCAAGCTAGTGGGCCCTCTCCCACTTCCTCTCTTCCCTTGTGGATTCTTTCTCTTCCCGCGCGGCTTGTGTTTGACGGACAACCAAAAGTTCTCTCTTACCGCGCGGGTTCCTTCTCTTCCCGCACGGTGTGCTCACTCTTCCCGCAACAAGCTTTCTTCTTGCTCGCGGCCTGTCACCTTCTCTTCGCCCGTGCGGCTTACTCCCTAACCGCACGGCTTCTTCTCTATCCGCAGCGGCTTCCGCACTTGGTCGTGGCAGCTTCCCCTGCCGCTGGTGTACTCACTTGACCGTGTGGACTGCCTCTGTCCGAATTGCTTCCTCTTCTCGCGGCAGTCTTCTTGTCCGGCTTGCCTTCTCGCCTCTTACAACGGTCTTCCTAACCGCTCTGGGCTTAGCACGTGGTCGTGGCTTCTTGCCGCCGGTATCCTTTCACCGTGACCGTGCGGCCTCTCCTGCTTACCTCCCACTATCTCTGTCCGCTCGATTTCTTCTGTTCGTTGCTTCACCTCTCTAGCCGTTGCAGTTAGTCTGTTCGGACGCCTTGCTCTCTGTCTGCTTTTGGTGGTCTTCTCACGCGGTCTCCTTGCCTAACCGCTGCCTGACCTCTTTGCGGCCTGATTCTCTTCCCTCCCGGTCATGGGCTCCTCTATCGATTCTTCTGTTCCGCCGGTCTCTTCTGCTGACCGACAGGCTCTTGTAAATGAAATTCGCGATGAATTGCGGATTACGACTATCGCCTTGACCGGGAAGAAGAACTTTACGGAGTGGGTGCACTCGGTTCGTCGTGTCCTTCAATCGAAAAGCTTTCTTCATCACCTGACCCAAGCTGCTCCGGTTCCTCCAACGGATGAGTGGCTACGCAATGACGATCGGGTGCAGACATGGCTCCTTAACTCTCTGGATAGTGAACCTTACCTCATGACCATGTATCATGAAACCGTCAAGGCCATGTGGGACGAGCTCCAAGCCCTCTACTCTGATAAAGATAGTCTTCAACACCTCTACGATATCATCACTGATCTCCAGAATCTGGATGTTGGCAGAGCCTCCGACCTCACGTCCTTTGTGGCTCGGGCCAAGAATCTGGTCGAAGCATGGATTCAGCATCAACCTCCCACGCTGGATCTTGCGGCACAACATGCTCAGAAAGAGGCTGTTGGAGTAGCCATGATGATGCTCATGTACCGCCTCATCTAAAAAGCATTCGGGCACAGATTCTCTCCTCCGTGGCTACTCCCTCACTGTCAGATGTGTGTGCAATGCTGCTCAAGGTCTCTCCTCCTCCTGATTATCCGACTCCTCCGTCACCGGCTCTACTACAGCAAACTTCAGCTCCCCTACTCCCGCTTCCCCCGTCTACTCGTGGGGGACGTTCTGGCTCCCGGGCCAAGGTCGCGGCAAACCGCCACTAAAGTGTTCCTTCTGCGGGAAGGATGGTCACCGCGAGGCTGTTTGTTATCGGAAGCATGGGTTTCCTCCTCGCCCACAGGCTACTGTTGCTGCCACCGACTCCTCTTCTTGTTCTGATCTTGAAGAGGTCCGCCTTCAGCTTCAAAAACTCCATGGTTTGCTTAGTCGCCCACCGGCCTCGGTTGCCTCTGCATCCTCCATCTCCCATGAAGGTATGGCCCATCTCTCCACGAGTCCACATTAGATAGTGGATTCTAGTGCTACTCATCACATTACTTCTCGGCGACCACAGCAATACCTGAACTCTTCTCATCCCAAGTGTATTACAGTGGCTAATGGGGAAACGGTTCCTGTTGTCGGCTCAGCTGATATCCCTCTCACTCCGTCTCTTTCTCTTCGCTCCGCTCTTCACGTGTCGGACTCTCCCTTTAATTTGCTTTCTATTGGTCTCCTTACTAAGGATTTAAACTGCTCGGTAACCTTTACTTCTTCTTCTTTTCCGATACAGGATCAACAGAAACAGACTATCATTGGTAAGGGTCGACTGCAGAACGGGCTCTACATCCTTGATGACCCTCCAGCTATCCTAGCCTCTGTCTCCTCCGTCGATTGGCATCGCCGTCTTGGGCATGCCCCTTTACCCATCCTCCAGAAGGCTCTTCCCGATGTATCTTTACCTGTTTTTCAGTGTGAAACTTGTATTTACGGCAAACAGTCGCGTTCATCTTTTCAGTCTCATTATACCAGGAGCGTTGCTCCTTTTATGTTAGTACACTCTGATATTTGGGGACCGTACCGTGTTACTAGCATTTCTGGTTATCGTTATTTTTTAACGTTTATTGATGATTACTCTCGAATGACACGGCTCTACTTACTTCGTGATTGCTCTGAGCTTCCCCAGGTCTTTCGGGCATTCCTCCTCGAGACCCGCACGCAATTCTCCACCACTATCCAAACTCTCCGCACGGACAATGCCCGCGAATACACTGGTCACGAATTTGCAAACCTTTGCTCTGAATTCGGGGTTATTCACCAAACATCTTGTGCCTATACCCCGATACAAAACGGAACAGTTGAACGTAAGAATCGACATCTCCTCGATATGGCTCGCTCCATCATGCTTCAAATGCAAGTTCCTAAATCTTACTGGAACTTCGCTCTCTCCACGGCCTGTTACCTAATCAACCGTCTTCCATCACCAATTATCCACAATGCCACTCCATTCAGCCTCATGTTCCCTTCTACTCCTCCATTCTCCCTTACACCCCGCATATTTGGATGCGTTTGCTATGTCCACACTCTTGGTCCCTCCATGGACAAGTTGGACCCCCGGGCAACCAAACAGATCTGTGTTGGCTATTCCCGGACCCAAAAGGGCTATGTATGTTACTCCCCAGCTACTCGAAATGTGACTGTATCTGCTGATGTGACCTTTCGGGAAGATCTCCCCTTTTTCTCTACCTCCGATCCTACACCTTCCCCACCAGCCGTCATACGTCCTGCTATTCCAGTTACCACTCCATCATCACCACCAAGTCCGAACAAGGCCCTCCCTGTTCCCAAGCCACCTCTTATACGAGTTTACACTCGTCGCCACCCTGTCTCCGTTACCCCAATGCAGTCGGCTTCGACCTCTGATGCTTCGCGCTCTGACGATCCGACACCAAATTCTACCGCTCATCCCCTGGCGAACTATGTATCCTTACATCGCCTCTCTCCATCACTCCACACCTTTGCCACCTCGCTCTCCTCTATTTCTATACCTAACACTGTACAGGAGGCTCTGCATCATCCTGGCTGGCGGGCGGCCATGGAAGAAGAGATGACGGCTCTCTGGGCAAACCAGACCTGGAATCTGGTACCTCTCCCTCACGGTCAGAGACCCGTTGGCTGTAAATGGGTCTTTGTAATCAAGCATGCTCAAGATGGGACGATTGACCGTCTCAAGGCACGACTGGTGGCTCGTGGCTTCACTCAACAACACGGTCTTGATTACGAGGAAACTTTCTCTCCAGTAGCAAAGCTGAATACCGTTCGTGTCCTTCTCACCGTGGCGGTTCATCGGAAATGGACATTACACCAACTGGACATCAAAAATGCTTTCCTAAACGGCAACCTCCAGGAAACTGTCTACATGCAGCAACCTCCCAGGTTTGAGACCACGGGGGAGTCTCGAGTTTGTCATCTGAAAAAGTCCATTTATGGTCTCAAACAATCTCCTCGGGCATGATTTGATAAATTTTGTAAGGCTGTTCGGGAAGTCGGTTTTACTCGAAGTTCTGCAGATTTTTCCCTCTTTACACGGCATCGAACAACTGGAACAGTTCTCTTATTGGTATATGTTGATGACATCTTGATTACCGGAGACGACTCAAAGGGCATCCAAGCAGTTAAACAGCACCTTAGCTCAGTCTTCCAAACTAAAGATCTGGGTCACCTCCGGTACTTCCTTGGCCTTGAGATCGCGAGACGACCAGACGGTCTTGTCATTTCCCAGAGAAAGTACTACCTGGATCTCCTTCGGGATGCTGGTTACTCTGGATGCAAGCCTACTACCACCCCAATGGACGCAAATCATAAACTGTGTGCTCATGCTTCCGACACTGATCTTCCTCTTCAAAATCCGGAATACTATAGAAGACTTGTTGGGAAATTAATCTACCTAATAGTTACTAGACCGGATATATCCTTCGCCGTTGGAGTGGTCAGCAGATTTATGCATGCTCCGCGCACCACGCACCTTCATCCTGTTGAGCGCATCCTCAGATACCTGAAAACTGCTCCGGGTCAAGGACTTGTCTACAAGACCTCATCTTCTACTCCGAGATTAGTTGCATATTTTGATGCCGATTATGCCGGGTCCTTGGATGATCGTCGATCAACAAGTGGTTTTTGTACCTATTTTGGGGGTCATCTCATAACCTGGCGAAGTAAGAAGCAAGACGTTGTGGCTCGATCCTCAGCAGAAGTGATAGCGATCGACGACACGCGCGCGTCTACTCCCGCAGGAGGCGGTGATCGGCTACCCGGCTGGGCGATCCGAGTCTGCGGATGCGTCCGGAGGGTCGTTCTGAGCATATTTGATATATTAGTTTTTATATTTTTGATGTATCTCGCCCCCAATCAGACCGAACATTTATAGCCGTCCGATCGGGAGCCCTAGTTTTCTTCAGTTTTTCTCCTATTTATATGCATGTTGGTATTCGGTTTAGGGGATTGGAGTTGCTGAGCAAGCAACCCTCTGGTCCATTTGCGGAACTCGTGCAGCTCTCGAAAAACGACGCTACCTGCGGCTTTTCTTCCTCCCGTCCGGTAAGATCCTACCCCGTAGCCCCTTCCCCTCCTCCATCCAGATCCCGCAGCCCCTCCCCTTCCTCCGTCCAGTCATAATAACCCTCCTAGCAGCCCTTCCCTCCTCCGTCCAGGCCTAGTAGCTCGACCCGACATCCATCCCCCTCCTCCATCCAGATCCACACCCCCCCCTGTCCAGATCCAGCAACCACCCTCCTTCCTGCAGCCCGACCAACCCTTTCCCTTCTCCCTGTCCAGTCCAGCAGCACACCGACCCTGTCCCGGCAGCACCGACCCGACCACCAGCCCTCCCTCTTTCCCCCGTCCAGATCCAGTAACCCACCCGAGCTTCCCCTTTCCACCCGGATCCGTAAACAGCCCTCCACCTCTGAATCGAGCCGCCACATGCATAAGTTAATCATGGTATGATGTGTTATTCTCTTATTTGGATGTTTGGTGCTAAACTGTTGTTGTGGTTGTGCAACCCACATATGCTTTCGTATTAGTTGTTATTTGACTTGTTGGATCCTTGCCGGCGCATTTAATTGGATCGCACCTTGCGCATTGGCAAGTTATAATTTGCTCTATCGATAAATTTGTTGCTCGTGATTGTGGTTATCGTGCTCGTAGCCTTTTCTTAAATTCATATTACTTGCTAGTTGATCTACTTTGGGCCGCTCTCATGTTTACACGTGCACGATACATTGGTCTCATACTTCACTAGTTCGCATTTTATAGTCTTTTTATTTTAGCCGGTCTACCACTGCATCATTTGGTATCAGAGCGAGGTTCGAGTCACATTGCATGCTTCGTAGTGGTAGGTTGTTTCGAGCTCCGATGTCTGATCAAAACGTCACTGATGATCGGGCCACCAGTTCGAATTCGGAGATGGCGGCCCCCGAGTTCCAGCGCTTAATCCTCGAGCAGTTCGCCGCCCTCAAAAACGAGATTGCCAGGGTCAACACTAGAGTCGATCAGATAGGAGCCCTTAGAGGTCCAGCCCTAGCACCGCGTTATGAGGAACCCCTGGAAGACCCACGGGGCGCCCACTGATCGGCGAGGTAGAGAGCCACCACGTCGGGACCCCGCTCCACGGAGACGGAACCCCGAGCCGATACATGATTACCGTCGCGACCCCGCCCCGAGGGGTAACCCTCGGCCACCTTACGAGCCTCGCCTACCACCGGCCCGACAAGGACGTCGCCCACCCGCACGACGCGAGTACGACTCTGACGATCCACGCGATGAGTATGTGACACCGCGCCGAGAGCGCACCCCAGTAGAGGACGACCTCATCTGACGCCTCCGAATTGATGCGCCCTCCTTCGACGGTCACCTGGACCCGAAGGCCTTTTGTGACTGGATCCTAGACATGGACCACTTCTTTGATTGGTATGAGATGAATGACGAACGGAGAGTTCGGTTCGCTAAAATGAAACTTCTGGGCCAAGCCAAAATGTTCTGGATTAGTGTGGAGAGGTCGCTTGAGCGAGATGAATATTATCTCGTTACCCGATGGGATGAGAAGAAACAACGATTGAGGGACAAGTACCTCCCCGCATCATATCGCGATCAACTCCTCGACCAACTCTACGCGTTGCGGCAGGGATCACTTTTTGTTCCCGAGTACATGACACGATTAGATGAGTTAGTAGTGAGAAGTGACATTTTGGAGGAGCCTATTGCGACCGCTTCCCGATTTAGAGCGGGACTTCGAGATGAGATTCGGAGAGAGCTTATACCACACCGCATAGAGTCGGTCGAGCAAGCGTTCCAACTCGCACTCGAGTATGAGAACTATCTGCGCCTCACGGGATCGAGGCAGACCTCACATCGCTCAAAAGCCTCAACCCGCGCCCCCTCAGATGCGAAGGGCAAGGCTATCATTCCGACCACCCCTAGACCCGGACCTGGACGGTGTTATCAATGCTCGGGCAGGGGGCACATTGTTGCACAGTGTCCTACGAGGAACCTTCTGATGGAGGGTGATGATGAGGCGGGTGCTGAGGTTGACGATGCTATAGTGGAAGAAATTACCGCGGGAGTCGAGGACGGTTGGGAGAGCGACGCGGAGAGATCGTTAGAGATAGGAGTCATCCACCGACTCCTCCACACACCCTGTACTGAGGAAGATTGGCGACGTACCTCGATATTCTACACTTATTTTCAGAGTTCGGGCGGCCCCTGCAAGCGCGCGCCATAGATAGCGGTAGTTGCGTAAACATCGTAGCAAAGAAGGGCTTAGAGAGGATGCAGCTTTCCACCGAACCCCACCCACATCCTTACCGAGTCCTCTGGGCGGACAAGTCGGCCATTCAGGTCACACAGAGATGTCTTGTGCCGGTCCGCCTAGCGTCCATTGAAGACAAGGTTTGGTGCAACGTCATCCCGATGGACGTCGCACATGTTCTCCTGGGCCGCCCCTGGCTTTACGATCGTGACGCCACGTGTTATGGACGCTCCAACATGTGCGTCTTCTTCGACAAGGGACGAAAGATCACCCTCACTCCGACCCAGCCCAGGGATCCTCCCAAGGGCCAAGTCGAGTCATATATTAGTGCGGGGTCGACTAGACCTGTACACATCCTGAGGAGGGGCGATTTCCTTCGTGAGAGTTTAGACTCAGGAAGTATGTTTGTGGTGACCGACGCCTGGGCATCTGGCGACACCACAGCGGTGGAGAGTGTGGACCCAGGCATTCGGCGCCTGCTAGCCGACTATATTGGCATCATGCCCGAGGAGCTCCCCGATGAGCTCCCCCCTATGAGGGATATCCAGCATGCAATCGATTTAGTCCCGGGGGCATCTTTGCCCAACCTGCCCCACTATCGCCTAAATCCGACAGAGCATGCCGAATTGAAGCGACAAATTGACGATCTTCTTAGGAAGAACTTTATTCGGGAGAGTCTGAGCCCATGTGTCGTCCCAGCCCTTCTTACCCCTAAGAAGGACGGGAGTTGGCGCATGTGTATCGATAGTCGGGTCATCAATAAGATCACAGTGAAATATCGTTTTCCGATTCCCCGCCTCGACGACCTTCTAGATGCGATGGTTGGTGCCCAAATATTTTCGAAGATCGACCTGCGGAGTGGATACCATCAGATCAGGGTGCGAGAGGGTGACGAGTGGAAGACGGCCTTCAAGACGAAGGATGGTCTATATGAGTGGTTGGTTATGCCGTTCGGACTGTCGAACGCGCCAAGCACATTCATGAGGGTGATGACGCAGATCCTACGGCCCTACATGGGCAAGTTCCTGGTGGTCTACTTTGGCGACATACTGATCTTTAGCCAGGTCCGCACAGAGCACCTAAACCACATTCGAATGGTATTTGATCTCCTACGGAAGGAGCATTTGTACATCAACCTGAAGAAGTGCTCATTCCTGACATCCTCGATACAATTCCTAGGATACATCGTCTCTCAGTCCGGCATCTCTGTTGACCCCGAAAAGGTCAAATCTATTCGCGAGTGGCCCGTTCCGACCAATATCCACGAGGCCCGGAGCTTCCACGGCCTCGCCACCTTTTACCGGAGGTTTGTTCGGGGGTTCAGTTCGATCATGGCCCCTATTACGAGCTGCCTCCGAAAGGGAGATTTTGCCTGGACTGCTGCAGCTACCATAGCCTTTGAGAGCATCAAGCAAAGGCTAGCGACTGCCCCCGTACTGTGCCTTCCGGATTTTTCCAAGGCTTTCGAGGTGGCTTGCGACGCGTCCGGGGTAGGCATTGGGGGAGTACTGAGTCAGGAGGGTCATCCAGTTGCTTACTTTAGTGAGAAACTGAATGACGCCCGGCAGAAATACTCCAATTATGATCGAGAATTCTACGATGTCGTACAGGCGCTCCGATATTGGCGCCACTATCTCCTACACAAGGAGTTTGTCCTGTACTCTGACCATCAAGCCCTGCGATACCTGGATTCGCAAAAGAAGTTAGGACACCGACACGCGAAGTGGGTGGAGTTCATGCAGGAGTACCACTACGTTCTCAAACACCGCGCTGGTGTTGAGAATAAGCCGAATGATGCGTTGAGTCGCCGGGTCACCATCCTCCATACCATGGACGCGCGAGTTGAGGGATTTGAGCATGTTTGCCAGGACTACCCCGAGTGTCCTGATTTTGGCGGTATCTTCTCTGCCCTATCTAAGGACCCACCCGAGCCCCGCGAGGGTTTTATCATTTCTGATGGCTACCTGTTTTTCGGGTTTTGCCTTTGTATACCCCATACTTCTCTTCGGGATTTTCTCATCTGGGAGCTTCACGCGGGCGGAGCCGCGGGGCACTTTAGGCGGGATAAGACGATTGCATTAGTTGAGGACCGCTTCTTTTGGCCTGGCCTAAAAGGGGACGTTACACGGGTCGTCCGACATTATCGAATCTGCCAGACGACGAAGGGAACTCGACAGCCCACAGGCTTATACACCCCGTTGCCTGTTCCTCACCGGCCCTGGGCAGAAATTAGTCTAGATTTCGTACTGGGACTCCCCCGCACTCCGCGGAAGTTCGACTCGATCTTCGTCGTCGTGGACCGCTTCTCGAAGATGGCCCACTTCATTCCTTGTCATAGAACGTACGACGCCCCCCACGTGGCAGCCCTATTTTTCAGGGAAGTATTCAAGTACCACGGGCTGCCCACTTCTATTGTCTCTAATCGTGACGTTCGTTTCACGAGTTATTTTTGGAAAACGTTGTGGAAGAAGACCGACACGACATTGAAATTCTCCACCGCCTACCACACACAGACGGATGGACAGACTAAAGTTGTCAACCGAAGCCTTGCGACCATGTTACGTTGTCTAGTTCGGGATAGTCCGACCACCTGGGATTCGGTCCTGCCTATTGCGGAGTTTGCATTCAATAGTTCGGTCAATAGGACCACGGGTCTGAGTCCATTCCATATCATATTAGGTTATGAGCCTAGGAAACCCATTGATCTAGTGGACGTCCCGTTAGGAGCCCGACCTAGTGAGTCCGCCGAGTCGTTCATCCAACATATACACACACTACATGAGACAATCTGAAGGAAGATTGCGGCCAGTAATGAAAGCTACAAGGCTCAGGCCGATCTACACAGGAGAGAGCAAACATTTGGCGTCGGGGAGCAAGTTATGATACGCCTTCGTCCTGAGAGGCCCCCCCAGGGAGCTGCGAAAAAGTTAAGTGCTCGTCGGATGGGCCCCTATACGGTCACTCGACGGATTAGTACGAACGCGTATGAAGTTGACATACCACACGCAATGGGGATTCACCGGGTGTTCAATGTAGAGGATCTGACCCCATATTATGAAGAGCGAGTGTACGCTGATCCATTATCTCCACCGGACCTTGAGCCCCAACCTAACCCTCACCATTCCAGTGCGCCGACACCCACCTCGCCCAGGCAGTCGCAGACTATTGAGCACCGCTCAGAGGATCCCCCTCTACAGCCGACAGTTCCAGTGGCACCTCGTTCTGACGGAGACACATCGCTACGACAGTCGTCTACCTGAGATACACTACAGATCGTTGGTCATGACTTCACGATAATGGGCGGATTGACGGTCCTGTGGTACTTGGTCCATTGGTCTGCCCGCCCGTCCTCTGACGACTCTTGGATTGTTGTTGAGGAGCTCGAGAGACTCGCCCGGACTTGCGCCGAGAGTACGATCGTCTTCACTCACTGGAGATGAGTGCTTTCAAGTCGGAGGGAGTTGATAGCGATCGACGACACGCGCGCGTCTACTCCCGTAGGAGGCGGTGATCGGCTACCCGGCTGGGCGATCGGAGTCCGCGGATGCGCTCGGAGGGTCGTTCCGAGCATATTTGATATATTAGTTTTTATATTTTTGATGTATCTCGCCCCCGATCAGACCGAACATTTATAGCCGTCCGATCGGGAGACCTAGTTTTCTTCAGTTTTCTCCTATTTATATGCATGTTGGTATTCGGTTTAGGGGATTGGAGTTGCTGAGCAAGCAACCCTCCGGTCCATTTGCGGAACTCATGCAGCTCTCGAAAAACGACGCTACCTGCGGCTTTTCTTCCTCCCGTCCGGTAAGATCCTACCCCGTAGCCCCTTCCCCTCCTCCATCCAGATCCCGCAGCCCCTCCCCTTCCTCTGTCCAGTCATAATAACCCTCCCAGCAGCCCTTCCCTCCTCCGTCCAGGCCTAGCAGCTCGACCCGACATCCATCCCCCTCCTCCATCCAGATCCACACCCCCCGCCCCCTCTGTCCAGATCCAGCAACAACCCTCCTTCCTGCAGCCCGACCAACCCTTTCCCTTCTCCCTGTCCAGTCCAGCAGCACACCGACCCTATCCCGGCAGCCCGACCCGACCACCAGCCCTCCCTCTTTCCCCCGTCCAGATCCAGTAACCCACCCGAGCTTCCCCTTTCCACCCGGATCCGTAAACAGCCCTCCACCTCTGAATCGAGCCGCCACATGCATAAGTTAATCATGGTATGATGTGTTATTCTCTTATTTGGATGTTTGGTGCTAAACTGTTGTTGTGGTTGTGCAACCCACATATGCTTTCGTATTAGTTGTTATTTGACTTGTTGGATCCTTGCCGGCGCATTTAATTGGATCGCACCTTGCGCGTTGGCAAGTTATAATTTGCTCCATCGATAAATTTGTTGCTCGTAATTGTGGTTATCGTGCTCGTAGCCTTTTCATAAATTCATATTACTTGCTAGTTGATCTACTTTGGGCCGCTCTCATGTTTACACGTGCACGATACATTGGTCTCATACTTCACTAGTTCGCATTTTAGAGTCTTTTTATTTTAGCCGGTCTACCACTGCATCAAGAAGCAGAGTACCGATCAATGGCTTCGGTTGTCTCTGAGCTAACGTGGCTGGAAAATCTTCTTGTCGATCTCGGGGTAAAACTTCCATCACCTGCCCTTCTGCTATGTGACAGCCAAGCAGCTATACATATTGCAAAGAATCCAGTCTTCCATGAGAGAATAAAGCATATTGAAGTAGACTGTCATTTTATCCGGGAGAAAGTTCAAATGAAGAAGATCGAACTAAAACATGTTCCAGGCACTGAACAAGTCGATGATATCCTCACAAAGGCTCTACCAAACACCTTATTCTATCAATTGTTGTCCAAGCTTGGTGCATACGACTTGTACGCTCCAGCTTGCGGGGGAGTGTTAGAAAAGCTCATGTAAAGGGGCCCATGTAGCCTATGTTTAGTTTATTTTCTCTTTCTCCTCTTTAGTCCCACTTCATGTATAGGACTCTCTTCTTTCTTTCTCCCTCCTATAAATATGTATTCATACCTTGTATTGAGATATAGAAAGAGTATTTACAAGTTTGGGTTTTCTCTACAGTTTTAATGGATCTTAGTTTGGTGTTTGGTGTTGGGCTCCTCATAATTGATGAAAATCTACAAAACCAAATGGAGGAAAATCTTTCACGAAAGAAAGAATAAAATATTTTGTCTCATCTTGCTTATCTCCACTCATGTTAGTGAGTATATAAAGGAATTCACTCATTTTTATTTGTTTAAAGGAACATAAAGAGAAACTATGAACCACACACGTGTGCGCGCACTGCACCGAACTGGATCTGTATTTGGGATTTGGGGTTTGGGGAATAATTGAATTGTATTGTATTTTTTGTACAAAATAGTTTTGGCATTTTGTAAATCTTATAATCCCACAAAAGAACTCGACATAAATGTGTCGATTTCTGCTTGCTTTGATTTCTACTGCTTTGATTTCTACCTGCGTCGACTTCTCTACTTTTCACAACCCATATCTACTTCTCTCCCTGCCTGCTTCGACTTCTCTGGTATTCGCAACCCACATCGACTTCTCTCTTGCGTCGACTTCTCTGTTAATCGCAAACAACGCGCGTAAAATTTATGCTCGCTTTCTTGACGTGTTTTCTCGCCATTAATCATATACGTTGGAAATCCAACGTTTCTCTACACGATTAAAACTTAATAATTATAACCGTTGGAATTTATTATGTGATTATTTTCATACTGTTTTACGAGACTCCTATATAGGAAATTTTTTGATTCGTTTCTTGAACGGTTTTCACAACTTGCTCTCTCGCCCTCGCTCTTACGACGAACTTCTTCGTGATTTTTTTTTCTTGATGTTTGCTTCATCAAGTAGGAGTTCGGGTACGATGTGCTTCTTCGGTGTTCGCGCACATCAGAGCCTTCGGGATATAGTTGGGTGTTGTACCTTGGAGGAGTGAGCATCGGTTGAAAGCACTGTCAGAGGGTTGCAATTTCTTTAGGGCAGTGATCACACACTTTACACAGACTCGTTTCTAAACTATATATCAATTGTTTCTTTTTGTGATCTTGTTATTTATAAGTTTTATTTACAAACCTGGTTTCCAAAATCTGATTTTATTTCTTAAGAGTTCCAAGATCTCTTATTATTATTATTTATCGTAGTTTTCAAAAAAGAAAAAATATATATTAATATAGGAATATAAGAAAAGTATTCTATCATGAGTTAGGGTGATTTGTCGTGGATCATCATTCAGGAGCGGAAACATCCCATCATTTTGAAACAAAAGCCCGTCTTCCTTCGTCAATTAACCATAACCTACAATGACGTCGTCGAAGGACCGTCAGCTTTTACCTTCCGCCAAGTATCGCACCAGAGCTGTCGTTGAAAGCTTCCACCTAAAAAATCTCGCACCTGAATTCATTGTCGGTTGATCCTCCTGTTGTGGGTGATCATCCCGGTGTTACAATCAGGTGTTATTCTTGCCATTAACCCGTACAACGCCTGTCTAAACTTGCAGCCTCCACCAGCTTCCAGTCGCCCAGAATAGTGATTGATTCCTTCCAATGCTACACATATCGTAAAGTTCAAATCCAACCACTATTCTATGAGGCCTTGTTCACCACAAGCATTCCTCATTCAATTCAATCCCGAAACTGCAGTAAAATTTCTCCTTTGACCTTAATTACTTAGTATGTTCTTATTTGGAAATTTCTATACTTGATATTGTATATTTTGTTGGAAAACATACTAATTGGCCACCACACCCCCGCCTTTCAACAGTTCTATTGAAGGGTGCGTTCGCCGAGTATTTAATTAATGCACTCTTATTTTAATTGTAACTTGATATTGCTTGTCGTAAAGTCAAATCTTGATTGTGTGTTTGTTCATTCCCTTTATAATTTATAAATTACTACAAGCGAATGTTGGATTAGTGCATGAGCATCACATTCATCTAGGTCTTCGTACACCACTACACATGTATTCACTCATTAGAGTTCTCTTAGTGCATGTTCACACCATGACTTTCACTTTATCCTGAGTTACTTCTCTATTGAGACAAAGGTTGTGCGATGCATTACAGATTTTCTATTCAGCTCCCGAAAGCCATTTCAGGATCCAAATAGTATAGAATGATTGTTTTTGTTAATTTTATATCATGCTTTGTTTTGGGGTAATCAATAAACCCCAACTAATTGTATTCGATTTTATCTTAAACTTCAAAACTTAACCATAAACTTCAAACGCTTTTCCACTTTTGAAGATCCCTCATGGAAAGATGTCTTCTTCCTCTTTCGGAGATTCCTGGTGTAAGGTTTTTTCTTTGTTAAATTTGTTGCATTAAGAAGATATCATAGGTAGTAGGTCCATTTTCTGATTCCTAGTGGAAGTTTCAGTCACCTATTTATGTGTATTATCACTAAGAAATTTTAGTTTGCATTCCCATCATCTTCTCATGATCGAACAGTCATCGATGTCGAATATGGAACACCCAGAAGCCGCCCCCACCCCCTCGCTACATTCTCTGGACTGATTGGCAAATGAAACTAGGTCGAACTGCTTGGCTCTAATGCTTTGTGTTGGACTATTTGATTCTTTTTTGTTACTTTTTTCATATTTAAAACTATATAGAGTGAGTTTTATGATATTTAAACTGATGGTGTATTTTTAAAAAGGACATGCCCGTATGTGATCTGACATTAGGTTTTTGCCTGGAAAGTTGGAGCCTGCAGTTGCTCTTGGAGAAGTTCTCTTCACACCTCTGGTGTTCCCCCAATTTTGGAGCGAGCTCTTGTTCATGGAAGTGGACGCAGAGTCTTATCTTCCTTTGGTAACTAGCTAAGTATCTGCATCCACCTGTCTTTCCTCCCAAGTTTTGTTGCTTTGTGTTGTGAACTCATTGATTTTTTTTTTAATTACAAAGTGATTGTTACTTTTGTAGCATTTATTTGTTGTAATGAACTTGTATTAAAGTCGAGAAGCATTTGGATTGTTTCTATATTGCATTCAAAAAGGGCTGATTTTCTGGACATATTTTATCCAATTACTTGTGGAAATATTTGTGCAGATTTTTCCTTCTCCTAACCGGCCCAGATCACATCAACTGGAGATCAAATGCACGCAAAAAGAATCGCCCTGATGTGAAAAGCATGATCACAGATGCATCAAAAAATGAAGCCTATGGCGATGGAGGATGCCGAAGAAGGCTATGATGTGGTTTTGACTTTTGAGCATGTTATAGAGATTATTCCAAAACTTAATCTTATACATAAAAACCAATAATTAATAAATTATCATTCATTATTTAAACTAAAATATCTAAAACAGTTTAAACTAAATTTCATCTATCAGAGTTCCAATATAGTTAGGGGGGATTAATTGGACACATTTGATCATGCAATTCATCAAAAATTTCTAAAGTATGGACAAACTAAAAAAACCTTATCGCATAACATTCAAGTTGACACTACACGGTCCTCATTCTTTGGATCAAAATAATGAACAAAATACCATGAGATATTCTTAATCACATTACACTCAAAGCTCAAGGGTCTAATTCATTTTGTCTAATTTTACTCTATTTGTATTCAAATTCTCTAAGAAATTATTAGTCTAATTTGCCAATAGGTATTATCTAAATACAACTATATCTGAACTCACCAATGCTCTTGGTTTACTATAAACCATAAATTAATTGAGTAAATTCAATAGACATGTTGAAGATTTTCAGCAGTGATGATCAAAATCAATAGCACAAGAATTGAGATATGGAGATAAGAAACCTTGATGTTAGACTTTTAGGCATGAAAATGAACATTAGTCGTCCTAACACAGTGATGTGCTGGTTTTAGGCATTAATCGTCCTAACATAGTGCGAGTTTTAGGACCTTCTTTTGGCAAATAAACCTAACTATGCTCATAAAAAAAATTTCATAAAGCATGCACAATGAAATGAGAACATTTTGCTATATAAAATTTTCAATTCGAATCATATTTGAGAAAATTAGTTGGCTAAAGAAATTTGCTTAGGCGAGCGTAAGTACAGAAAATTGGCCTAAAACTTTTGCAACAATGAGTTGGGACAACTAACGTGATAACAAGCTCAGTTAGCCTCCGTTTGGCATGGTGGTGGCGGTCGTGAATGCAGTGGCCACGAATGGATGACGGTTCTTAAGCACCATGTTCACGACCTCCTTGGTTGCATGAAAATAATATAATATATGCTTTATATAATCATGTATCTTAAATCCATTTGTGTTTAAAAATTATTTGCCCTGTTTGACAAATCAATGTAAAGAACACTCTCTTCAAAACTCCAGCAAAATTGATGCTTTAATTTAAATTTTAAAAAAAGTGCAAATAAAACAATTTAGATTGTTAAAAATATAACTTCATTGGATTTAATTAGTCCTCAATATTGAACTCAAGCTCAATAAATCTAATCTAAACCTCTCAAAATTAATGATTTGATTTCGTCCCACACGACGGGCTATTAGCGTAGTAGTAGAGTGCTCTCCTAAGAATTGTGTCACCATGCCTGGGTTATGAGGGCTCTCGGCTACACTGATAGTTCAATGCGCTCATTGGCACCTAACACGAATATGTAAATCATCCAAGGAAGATTAGCACGGAGTACTAGTCGCGTTTGAATCCTAGTTTGGAACAAAACTTGTCCTCCATAAAATGAGGGAAAAGAAATCAGGGTGTGTTCGTTTCGCTAGTTTTCCACAAAAGAAATTGGTTTTGGTCAAAATGAAAAATTTGTAGGTTTTGGAATTGGGCTAAAAACCAATCTTTGTGTTTGTTTGAGGAAGATTTTGAGGTAGAAAGAATTGAAAATAGAGATGTTTTGATAAATTTTTAGGTCACCGGAGTCGCAGTCGATAGCAGAGAATTGAAACTAAGCTCTGTGGCACTTCCCCTCAGTCGAACGCCTTCAACAACATTGCTCTTTTCTCCAATGGAAGCAGTGCTAGTTCATTTCTCCGCCAAGTTTAATGTTCTTCATCTCCTCCTCCAAAATCTCAATTTAATGTGCTCCTTATGCTAGTTCATACAGAGTCTCCTTCCTCCAAAATCTCAGCGCTGAAAGCTGGAAGTGATGGCGATCGACGGCCCACGTGCGTCGATTCCCGCAGGAGGCGGTGATCGGCAACCTATTTGGGCGATCCGAGTCCGCGGATGCGCCCAGATGGTCAACCCGAGTCAGTTTGATATATTATTTTTGTGTTTTTGTTGTATTTAGCCCTCAATTGGCCCAAACATTATTAGCCATCCATCCGGGGACCCTAGTTTTATTTCCCTCTATATATACTCATGCTTGTGGCTGAAGTTTGGGATGGGAGTTGCTTTCTAGCAACCGACCGGTCTATTTCGTGGTACCGAGCAGCACCCCTCCGGCGCCTTCATCCCGCGGCCTTTCCGTCACCGGCGAGCCTCATCCAGCCCCGTCCCCTCCTTCTTTCTCAACAGTCCGGCCACCCCCAGCCCCCCCCCCCCTTCATCTTGCGGCCTCCCGTCACCGACGAGCCCCATCCAGCCCGTCCCATCCTCTGCTTAACACTCCAGCCACCCCCAGCCCCGCCTTTTCATCCTGCAGCCACTTCTACTAGCCTTTCCCTGCCCGACATCCAATTTTCGCCCCCCTACCAACCAATCTCCGATACTCCAGCCCCGACCCCCCGCCCTCCTAGCAACCTTCCAGTGACTCCACCTCCTTCCCAATTCCTCCAATTAGCCAACCCACATCCCGTCCAGCAAATATCACCAACAACCCTTCCTATATCCCCACGACCTTCAAATCTACGACATTCAACCACCGAATGCCCACTTGTGGGACCATTCTCGTGCCAAGAACGACAACACCGCCGGCGACTCCCCATCCCTAATCCCGCCTCCACGCATGAGTAAATCGAGGTATGAGTGTTATGTTCTCTAGATTGGATGCTTTGGTTGGAACTATTGTCTTGTGATTGTTGAATCTTATATGTGATTGTGCTTTATTCGTTGTTTGATTTGCGGGACACATTTGGTGTACTTGAACTGAATTGCGCCTCACTTCATTGGCGATTTATAGTTGCTCTTTAATCGTCAATTCCTATTTTCAATTGTCCAAGTTGTGCTTAAAGCTTTGTTAAACTATAATTATTGTAGTTCGGATCTGGAATCGGACTGTTTCTACCATCATAATTCCATTCGCATGTGTTAAGTAGTCATTTGCATTGCACTTTGAATTAGGGCATTTGTGTTTTCCGTCATCTGTAGACTCGTGTTGCATCAGTTGGTATCAAAGCGAAGTTTCGTTAGCGCCGCATTTATACGCAGTAGTGGAGTCTATAGGTAGTATCTCATGGCATATTATTACGATGAACATCCGTATTCGCAATCCGCTCATTCTAGATATCGTGACGACCCTTTTCCACATTTTACTAGAGACGGTCGCTATGATTCTAGCATTTCACGTTATCGTCACTATGTCACGCCATGACTTGATGTTGGTAGAGTTGAGGATCTTCGTAGAGCCCCTCCGGGGAGATCGTCATACTATTCTGATGAGCACTCTCTCCCTTCGCCACACACTCATAGGGATCATAGTCACCCTCTAACACGTTCTGGGTCTAGGAGTGAGCATTTTGATGACTGTCCGGACCTATGGAGGTCACCAATATGTGGATAACTGCACGCATTTGGATCACCCGAGTGTTCCACCAACGAACGCACCCTAATAGTTTTTTGAGCATAATTTCAATCTACAAGCAACCAAATAAGCCCCAAAGTTGAATTTGAACTTCTATTGCAATGTTTAATACCCACATATCAATAAGATTAAATGCATTAAATAAAATCTCAATTGAAGGTCATTTCAGCGCCGCCAAATGAGGGCTGAATCATTACCAATAAAAATTCACTTTAAATTAATTAAAACTATAATGATTAAATAATGAAAAAAATTGTATGAAAACATCACATTTCTGAAGCTGATCTTGACAAACAATTGCCATTGGTCTAATGCGATCTATAAAACATGTTCTATAAAACAAACTTAATTTGTTAAATCAACTGTTTAATTGGATGTAAATAACTAATGCAAGCTTCATAGAATCAAAATAGCACCAGCAATGATTGGAAATAAAATTATTACTCTCGCAATCAAATTAGCCCTAATGAGGATGAAGATGTTAAAATTTCTAATCCAGAAGAACAGTATGAAATGTTAAATCAAATGTTTAATTGGATGTAAATAAGTAATACAAGCTTCTGTCACGCTCCCGAGATTGTGAGCGTGTGAACGGCCGTTGGAGGGGGAAATCCTGTAGGAGGGAAGAGGATCACGTCTTCGAACATTTCGGAGCAATGGTGATGCAGAGGAGGAGGCGGCAGTCGGAGGTGCCGTGCGGTGCGGCGGTTCGCGTGCGGGCGATCTCCTGGCGGTGTGCAGCAGGAGCGACGGGCGGCTAGGCTTGGTGCGGGAGAGAACTAGAGAGAGAGCGAGAGAGAAATAAGAGAGCGAGAGAGAAATAAGAGAGCGAGATAATTAAAATGATTCTTGCTTCCTTCATTCCAATACCATGCTCCAACATAAAGTCCCCGTCCAGGAAATAAAAATATCAAATTGCCCCCTCAATAAGGCTTAACAACTATGAGGTTAAACATATTTAAAACATAATAGGATAGCGTGCCGAAAATAGGGAAATAATAATAAATCAAGCGTGTGCGGCTCATGGTTCGCGACGCTTGTAAGTGATCCCCCAATGCGGATCCGTAACATCTCCGCTCGGCTCGACATCAAGCTTGTCCTCAAGCTTGTCTTGTGGTGGTGGTGGTAGTGGAACCAAGGGTGCAGTGGGAGGTTCGCCAACAAACGGCTTCAGCTGCGACACATGAAAGGCGTCGTGAATCCGCGCGTCATCATCAAAGCGGAGACGGTAAGCCACTTCCTCGATGCGGTGGAGGATCTCAAAGGGGCCAAAGAATTTGGGCCCCAACTTCTGATAGGTCCCCTTAGAGACGGTTGCCTGACGGTATGGCCAGCGCTTGAGCCAAACCCAATCTCCGGGAGCGAAGAATAACTCTCGGTGGCTACTGTTGTAGGTGGCCTCCATCCGTGCTTGGGCCTGAAGGAGCCGATCTCATGCAAGGCGAAGAACCTCGTCACGTGTGCGGAGCTCGGTGTCGACGCTGGTAGAGCGAGCCGATGCAGCAACATAAGTGAGAAAGCGGGGTGGTTCCTGACCGTAAATGAGATGGAAAGGAGTGGTCTGAAGAGCGGTGTGGTAGGAAGTATTGTAACAATACTCTACCCAAGGTAGCCAGCGGGCCCAGTCCTTGGACCGCTCCCCTGTAAGGCAGTGCAAGTACATCTCGAGGGTCCTGTTGACCACCTCGGTCTGGCCATCGGACTGTGGGTGGTAAGCCGAGGAGAGGGCCAATTTCGTGTTGCAAAGGGAGAACAACTCCTGCCAGAACTCGGAAGTGAAGACTTTGTCTCTGTCAGACACGATGCTCTCCGGCATCCCGTGGTGACGAAACACTCGATCGAAGAAAATGCGGACTACAGCGGGTCCTGTGATTGAGCGGCTCATAGCAATGAATGGCTCCTCTAACGATCCTACGATCCAGATTTTGTAATTCGATCTGGATCTTACCTACGATCTAAATCGACACATCTACGATTGGGATCGCGATCCGGATCTTAGGATCTTTAGGATCGCGATCCTGACCCGCTTCTACCGATCTGGCCAAAGGTAACTAAAAACATGTCCAACCTTATCCCGATCTCATTCAACCGGTCCAACGCCCATAACCCATTGTTTAATCTTATCCCAATTCCGCCCCCATACCCCATCACATAATCATATCATGTTGTTTTACCGTATCCCAAGTGTCGATTACTGACTGCAAACGGAAGTCAAGAGCGGCTTCTTCAGTCGCTTCCAGTCCAAATTTGTTTTTATTATTAGTAAACATTGGGTGTCTTACTTGAAATTGAACTTAATATAATATTATTATTTTTGATTTAGTAATTAAAAAAAAATTAATTATTCACATACTACTTAATTTATTGATTTTTTTTGTTAATTAAGCATGTAATTTAATGATACAAAATTCAATTTTATTATTTTAGTCTTAATTTATGAATGTTGTCGGATCTTGCGATCCTCAATCCGATTTTACAATCCGATCCGATCCAACCTCAAAACGATCTCATCTAGGATCTCGATCCTGACAACCTTGTCCATGGAGATGTCGGCCTATATCTGTGTCGGCACTGGTTGCGGTTGTAGTAGACCGGCCGGGGAGAGAGCCTCTATCTTGTAGCGTTGGCAGCTGATGCAAGCCGCAATGTAAGTCAAGATTCAAGGGGTGATTGACTGGCCCGCTCCCCAATCACAGCGGGAGTTGCGCGGATTTCTCAGCCTGACCGGCTACTACCGTTGTTTCATCCAAGGCTACACGGTCATTATTGCTCCCTTGTTATCGATCTTGCGTCGCCAGTGCTTTACATGGGACGACTCAGCCATGGAGGCTTTTCGGGCTTTACAGCAGGGTCTACTCTCCGCCCCAGTTCTTCAGTTATCGGATTTCGAGAGGGAATTCCAAGTGGAATGTCATGCTTCGGAGCATTGCTGTGGCGCAATGCTTCAGCAGGACGGCCACCTGATTGCTTATTTTAGCCGCAAAACGGCGATCCACAATAGGAAACTTCCCGCCTACGAGCACGAGTTTATTGGCCTGGCAAAGGCCGTCCATCACTGGCGGTCCTATTTGTAGGGACATTCCTTTTTGATCTGTACCGACCACTTCAGCCTCAAGTACATGTTAAAACAGAGGTTAACGACGGTGCCTCAACAACGCTAGGTGAGCCGCCTCCTGGGGTATGATTTTCGGGTGGAATGCAAGGAGGGCCACTTGAACCGTGCGGCGGACTCTCTTTCTTGCCGCGATTCCCCGGATGCACTTCTCTATGCTGTGTCCGAGCCCTTTTCCTTGGTTGTTCCCTGCCTCAGTCAGGATATCGACGACTCCACCGTACTTCGCGAGTTGCGGCTCCGTATTCAGGAGGGGCACTTACAAGGACTTGGAAGGTCCGTGACGGCCTCATCCTCTACAAGGATCGTTTCTACTTGCCAGTCACTTCACCTTTGATTCGGGACATTCTTGCTGCCATCCACGACCGCACCCACGAAGGGGTTCACAAGACCCTTCACCAACTACGAGCTGAGTTTTTCTGGCCAGAGCTCAAGCGCAGTGTTCAGTCCTACATTGCGGCTTGCATCAACAGCCAACGCAGCAAGACAGAGGCTCGCTCCCCGACCGATCTACTACAACCGCTACCAGTGCCAACACAGATATGGGTCGACATGTCCATGGATTTCATCGAGGGCTTGCCTCCATCTTGCGGGTTCAATATCATTTTTGTGGTGGTCGACCGTTTCTCTAAGGGGAGTCACCTCATTGCTATGAGCCGCCCCATCACAAGACCCGTTGTAGCCCGCATTTTCTTTAATCGAGTGTTTCGTCACCACGGGATGCCGAAGAGCATCGTGTCTGATAGAGACAAAGTCTTCACTTTCGAGTTACAGCAGGAGTTGTTCGCCCTTTACGGCACGAAATTTGCCCTCTCCTCGGCTTACCACCCACAGTCCGATGGCCAGACCGAGGTGGTCAACAGGACCCTAGAGATATACTTGCGCTGCCTTACGGGGGACCGGCCCAAGGACTGGGCCCGCTGGCTACCTTGGGTAGAGTATTATTACAATACTTCCTACCACACCGCTCTTCAGACCACTCCTTTCCACCACATTTACGGTCGGGAACCTCCCCGCCTTCTCACTTATGTTGTTGCATCGGCTCGCTCTACCAGCGTCGACACCGAGCTCCGCACACGTGACGAGGTTCTTCGCCTCGCACGGGATCGACTCCTTCAGGCCCAAGCACAGATGAAGGCCACCTACAGGCTACAACAACAACCACCGAGAGTTATTCTTTGCTCCCGGAGATTGGGTTTGGCTCAAGCGCTGGCCATACCGTCGGGCAACCATCTCTAAGGGGACCTATCAGAAGTTGGGGCCCAAATTCTTTGGCCCCTTTGAGATCCTCCACCGCATTGGGGAAGTGGCTTACCGTATCTGCCTTGACGATGATGCGCGGATTCACGACGTATTTCAAGTGTCGCAACTGAAGCAGTTTGTCGGCGAACCCCCCAATGCACCCTTGGTTCCACTACCGCCACCACCACAAGACAAGTTTGAGGACAAGCTTGATGTCGAGCCGGGCGGAGATGTTACGGATCCGCATTGGGGGATCATTTACAAGCGTCACGAACCACGAGCCCGAAATGACCGGATCGGGGAGAGCGGCGGCCGGGGCGCTGGGTCGGTCGTTGGATGCACCGGATCTGGGCGGTCGGTGGGAGGTTGTGGTGAGGCGACGGCGAGAGCGGTGGTAGGGAGGACCTATGGCTCTGATACAAAGATGTTACGCTCCCGAGATTGTGAGCGTGTGAACGGCCGTTGGAGGGGGAAATCCTGTAGGAGGGAAGAGGCTCCCTTCTTCGAACCTTTTGGAGCAATGGTAATGAGGAGGATGAGGTGGCAGTCGGAGGTGTCGTGCGGTGCGGCGGTTCGCGCGCGGGCGATCTCCAGACAGTGTGTGGCACGAGCGACTGGCGGCTAGGCTCAGTGCGGGAGAGAACTAGAGAGAGAGCGAGAGAGAAATAAGAGAGAGTGTGAGATAATTAAAATGATTCTTGCTTCCTTCATTCCAATACCATGCTCCAACATAAAGTCCCCGTCCAGGAAGTAAAAATACCAAATTGTCCCCTCAATAAGGCTTAACAACTATGAGGTTAAAAATATTTAAAACATAATAGGATAGCATGCCGAAAATAGGGAAATAATAATAATAAATCAAGCGCGCGCGGCTCGTGATTCCCGACGCTTGTTAGTGATCTCCCCCAATGCGGATCCGTAACAGCTTCATAGAATCTAATTAGCACCAACAATGATTGGAAATAAAACTATCACTTTCGCAATCAAAGTAACCCTAATGACCATGAAGATGATAGAATTTCTAATCCAGAAGAACAGCACGAAATGTTAAACCAAATGTTTAATTTGATGTAAATAAGTAATACAAGCTTCATAGAATCTAATTAGCACCAGCAATGACTGGAAATAAAATTAACCCTAATGATGATGATAGAATTTCTAATCCAGAAGAACAGCATGAAATGTTAAACCAAATGTTTAATTTGATGTAAATAAGTAATACAAGCTTCATAGAATCTAATTAGCACCAGCAATGACTGGAAATAAAATTAACCCTAATGATGATGATAGAATTTCTAATCCAGAAGAACAGCATGAAATGTTAAACCAAATGTTTAATTGGATGTAAATAAGTAATACAAGCTTCATAGAATCTAATTAGCACCAGCAATGATTGGAGATAAAATTAACCCTAATGACGACGAAGATGATAGAATTTCTAATCCAGAAGAACAGCATGAAATGTTAAACCAAATGTTTAACTGGATGTAAATAAGTAATGCAAGCTTCATAGAATCTAATTAGCACCAGCAATGATTGGAGATAAAATTAACCCTAATGGCGATGAAGTTGTTAGAATTTCTAATCCAGAAGAAGGGCATGAAATTGAATAAAAGGACGATGGAATAGTGAGGCGAATTGAAGAAGAAGAAGAAGAAGGTGCGCACCGTCTCCATCTTTATCGAGGAGGCAGAAAGCGTCCTGGAACTCGGAAACCTCCTCGTCGGTGAGGAAATCCATGCGGCGCTCTGGTCCAAAAAGGAAACCGGGAAGAAGGAGAAGAGCTGCATGAGCCAAAAACAAGGTTTAGCCCAGCACGCCTTTTTGTAGAGTCTCCGGAGCCACCAAAGCTCCTCCCGATAACTCCTGACATTGTGGATTATCTCTCTCCCCTGCAGCGTCTCTCTCCACCGGCGGAGGTCTTCTTCCTGGATTTGAACGCATAAAATCTATCTAAATCCAGCTAGAATCCATTGTTTCTCTCTTAATTAACTGCATAATGCCTGCGCTTCTTCTACACGTTAGCGTCGCCGTGGAAAGCAGTTGATCCAGTCCGCGCCTGAGAGCTGCTTCCCCCTGTTTTTTTTTGTCTCCACCTACAACTAATTGGCTCACTCCCATTTGGGAGCCTGCGGCATTTTGTCACTTTTGCTTAACTGTGTCCTTTTGCATGCACTATTGAGTGTAGTGCGACATCAGTAAAATTTTTTGGTCACGATTTGGGATCATGTGTATAGTGCGGAAATAAATAGATTATTTGCGGTGGGGCTCACCCTCTACATTTCGAAATTTGCCGTTCCTGCAACATCTGCGCCCCTCCGAGCCCTAGGTTTTCTCCGCCGGAAATCGCGGCGTTTGAGGTTTCTGGAATCTTTTCATTGCGCGCCCCGGTGGGAACGAAGAAGGTGGGACAAATCTTCAAGTTATAGGTAGCCTCAAATCATTTCTCATCATTTCCTCACCTGCTCCTGACTGAAGAAGGTAGCTTCAAATCATTTCTCAGGTGACCATCTTCCCCTGCCAGAAACAAAGAAGGTAGCTTTAAATCATTTCCCAGAGCCATCCTCCCCTGGTCCGAACGAAAAAGGTAATATGAAATTTTTTGGGGTTTGTGTTTGCCTCTGTTCTGTTCTAGTGTGCTGATTTATGGTTATGATCTAGCGTTTTATTTTATATTTTGTGGAGGGAATATTGTAGGTTTCTGCACTTAGTTTTCGGTTAGTTTGTTTTCAGTTGCATTTTTAGTCTTTTTTTCAGTTGTTTTTTATAGTAAAGTTTGGAGTCGCTTTTTCTATACATTTTTGCAGTTGTTTTTATAGTAAAGCTTGCAGTCGTTTTTCTATACATAGTTGCAGTTGTATTTAGTGAAGTATTCTGGTTTTACAGGTGCAGCATGCCCGAAAGCACATACTTAAGCTGTAGATGTGCACCTAACACATTTATAGCAAATGTCACACCTCTTTTGAATAGATTGTCTGAAGAATCTATAGAAGCACTTAGGGATGTCTGTCTCCTTCCCTTGTTTAGAATGTCAACGACTCCACAAAACATACCAATGTTGTATGTTCTTCTGAAATTATACAACAGGAATAAGGAAGCCTTCCAGCTTGGGAATTACCTTGTCAAGATGACCATCAACGAAGTGGCACTTATATTGGGTCTCCCAAATGATGACCTTCACTTTACCTTTTCAAAATCACCCCTTGTGGACATAACCCACAAGAATTTAACCGAAAAGATTCATAGAGTTGCTAATGAGGAGGGGTCTCCCACAGTGGAGGGTAGAAGATTAAGTATGCTGGTTAAATATTTAGTTGCTCTGTTTTTTTTTTTCGTTGAAGAGTCTGAAGGTTCCTTCTTGTATTACAAAGATAACATCTCTTCCTGACTTCGTGAAATATAACTGACCTCTCGTCATTCATGAGTTCTTTCATCTACAGTTTGAGCATTTAAGTCGGGTAAGTGCTCTTCGAAGTGCAGGTATTGCTGGTATTAGATGTTCTAACCACCATTGTAATTATTGTATTATGTTAATTCATATTGCTCTAACCATCTTTTATATTTGAAGGTGTGGATGTAGGAACACACAAGGCTCCAACCTGCGTTGCTCGAATTAGCACGACCTATAATATATCGTTGGTCCCCTACTCTTTCTTACAGTGCCAAATTCTACACTAAAGTGCAGGAGAACTTCTTTATAAAGAATTATATACGTCCGAAAAAAGATAATATTAATATGCGCATTAAAATGCATTTGGTATTTTTTTTTAATAATCACCATTGTATTTTTTGTATTTATTTGTAGGTCAACAATAAGTTTAAGAATCTGCTAGATGAGGAGAAAGTCCTGCTTGGTGAAGAGGACGATGATTCAGATTTTGAGTTACCTCCGTCGAAGAAACATAAAAGAAGAAGGGTAGAGTTTGCTGCCTTGGATACAGTTGACGAGAATTTAGGTTACGAGATGAAGATACAGGATAAGAGAGGTATGATGATTAAACAGAAAAGCTTGCTAAGAAAGATCAGAGAGGAGATGAAGAAGGTAAGTAGTGAAGAAAAATCCGGACATTCACTCAATGTCAAGGTTGAAGCCATTCAATCCGATGAGGGTTGGAGAGGGCATGAAGACCGACTCAAGGCGTATATCAAAGTGGAGATTGATGGATTGAAGAACTTTTGTGAGGCATAGTTTAAGGCCTTACTAGCAGTGTGTAAACCAAGTGCTTCATCACCACTAACTCCGCCTTCTCCAAGCATGACACTTGTTCCCAAAACACAATTATCTTCCCCGGAGGTCGTTAGAGTTAGCCCATGACAGTTGATTAAGAAGGTTGTCCATAAATGGACACCTAACATTACTGATACGTAGCTCAACTATCGTGGGAGATTACTTCTAACAAAAAGTGATAGGGAAAGCGTTGATTTTGTCTTGAGCAAATTTGTTGTCCGGTATTTTCTTTGTCTTATTAAACTTCTTGGTTATAATCAATGCTAATTAAAGGCTAATTTTTTTTTCTTAACAATGATATGTTGATTTTTGAAAATGAAAACATATCAATGTCACAAGGAGAAGTAGATGATCTTTTGGGGCAAGGATGGGTCATGGACAATCATTTGAATGCCTATTCTGTGGTCCTTGGTGCGAGAAGAGAAAGGGCGCCAAAAACAGTTAGAAGTTATCTTTATGTGTCCCCCAATTATGAGATATGTTACTTGAGCAATCATTTATTTGAGCATTCATTTCAATTAAAACAACATTGTCTATTATGCAACACTATCTGAATGTTTATTGTACAATACTATAAAAGATGCAAGGCTAGAAACTATACCACGCTTATTAGCCATATTACGGCAAAGGTGGTTAGTTCCTCCGATATAATTCTTATGTCTTGCCACCTCACAAGTCACTGGGCATTTTCGTTGCGCTGGTTAAAGGAGAAGCGTTGGGAGTACTACGATTCACTTCTAAACAGCCTTCATCGGGCTGGCGTGCGTGTTAATGCATGTGTAAAGATTAAAAAAAATGACTCAATATAAAAATTTAGGTTTGTTGTGGTTAATTAACTTTATATTATCATATGTACTGCAGCTGAAGGCCCTACATGACGATGTTTCAGCGGTATTTCCAGAAGGCTTTACTAAATGGCCCCTATCCGATGCAGTTGGCTTGCCAAGACAGGATAACAACTGGAATTGCGGAGTCTCTGTTATAAAGTTTATGAAAGCGATTTCAACTACGACCACCATTTCTTTGGAAGATCATAAGAAATGGCAAGACGACATGCCACATTTTCACGCCGAGATCGTGGCCGAGATTTTCAAAACATTCTCTAGCGCTATTTCAGAGAGGATTTTTAAAATAATGTCTAATTAGTTTTCATTTAAAACATTCTCTAGCTTGTTTTGATATCATATAAACAATGTCCAGTTGTGCTCTCTTTTAAATAATCAACTTCTCGAAATAATCTTTGACATTCGTGTGCAAGATCATAAAATCTCATTTAAGTAAAAATCATCGTTAAGGGATATGAATCCACGAACATTATGGTTTAAAAAAATCAGGAATGCCAGGAAAACCGTAAGATAAATTTGCATAAAAGTCATCGTTAAAATGGCTTGGTGCTTCGTTTGGTACTACAGCTGGAGTATTTGATTTTATCGTTCCTTGCTCGTCCGCTGAAAGGTGGAAAAAATTAATCTCCTGTAAGGAAGAGCCAGTTCCAAAAATCTCTTCTACAGTTGCCTCCTTCTTACCTATGGTTTTCCTCCCAACAAAAAAATAAATAAATAAGTTGTGCCTACCTGAAACAAATGGTCGAAACTACTTAAGGTTTCATGTATAATGTCGGAACTACTTACATTGTTCATTCACTTATCTAAACTTTAAAAGAAAGCGGTAATGATTATAATGAGCGTGGTTTCATGCACAAACCTTCAATTATACGGTTTTCCAGCTTAAGGTTCGCCGCATCTAAAGACCTCGTCAAAACTACTTCAACGAACAGTAGGTTCCAATGTTGAAGTTAGTTGAGATGGGTGAAGGAAGCTCAAGCGACAATTTTTAATGGATGGAGCTAGGATTCCGGCCGAGAGATGAGGAAGGAGTCTGGATTTTTTTTCTCGCGATTGAAGAAGTAGGAAATGTGGTAGGAGGGGGGTTGGACCCCACCGCTATGAGTGTATCAACACTTGTGCCGAGATGCGTACGTGAGTGTTGATGCACTCACAATTGTTGGATGTGCTGCACTGAACAATATAATGCAGCACACCCCCGCTTCCTTGCACTCCAGATAATTCATCTTTGGCATTTTGCGTCCTCAATATTTAAATATTGCACTTTGCATCTCTCCTTTCTCATTCTCATACTTTTGGCACTTTGCACCCCTAGACCTTTGAATTCATGAGTTTTTTTGTCCTTCTTGAGTATATGTTGTTTAGGTTTAGGGTGAACCCATTCACACTCTATGCAGCCGTCGCCGTCGTAGTCTCCCAATCGGCTTCTTCACTGTTTTAGTCCAGTCGAGCAGCCTTCCGCTTCTAGTTGTCGGATTCTTTCATAGTCGCCATTCCCACCAACCCATGAAGATTAATTACTGAAAAACATGATAAATATATATGATATCTGGTAAAACAGAATTGCAATCACGCAGTATCGTTGGAGAGTAGAGCATATCAAATTCAAATACAAAGTAGTACCAAAAAAGACAACTTGCATTCTCTTTTCAGGTTCTCGCTTCACCGGATCATGGTTATAATTAGAAATTTTAATCGTGTAGGTGAACGTTGGAGTTCCAACATAAAAGAGTAATGACGAGGAAAACGCGTAACAGAAATTAGCGGAGAAGTCAACGTAACTTGCTTCGACTTCTTATTGACACTCGTCAATATTATGGCTCTGTTTGGGACGGCTCTGGCAGATGGAAAAGTAGTTCATGGAGTAGAGCTCTTAGAAAAAGCTCTTAAAAAAACTCTACAGATAGAGCTGCAGACTGTTTCGTAAAAAAAACTCCGAGAGCTCTTTGATCTAAAGATTTTACCCCCTCACGAAATTTTTTCTTTTGGATGCTATTTTTCATCCTGGTAGCAATTTTTTTTGCTCGGGCGCGAATTTTTCGCTCGGCCCCATTTTTTCTCGCCCGGAAACGGTTTTTTGCCCGGATGCGATATTTTCGTCAGGACGAAAAAATCACGCTCTTGCAAAAAAATCGTGTCCGAGTGAAAAAAGCGCGACCGGCAGAAAATAAAGTGCCCGGGCAAAGAATCGCGTTCAAGCGAAAATAATCGCGTCTGGGCGAAAAAATCACGACCGGGCGAAAAAAATCACTTCTGGGAGAAAATAATAACGCATGGGAAAAAATAGCGCACATGCAAAAAAATCGTGTATTAGCGAAAAAATCGCATATGAGCCGAAAAAATCATGTTCGCGTCAATAAAAAATCTATTTACGAACTGCTAAAGCTGACCCCTCACAATTTCTCAAAAATAGCTCTATCAAACTTGATTTTCAAAAAACTGGACATGAAAAGCTCTCTCAAACAGTTAAAAAACAACTCTGGCGGTTGGAACATATATAGCTTTTCCATCCGCAAGAGCTGTCCCAAACAGAGCCTATGTTTAAAAAAAACGAGAAGTCAACACATGCATCGATTTCTATTCGACGCATGTCGACGCGGGAGATGTGCGTCAAGTTCAATTCAACGCAACACGACGAAGTCGACACATGCTTCGAGATCAATTCGACGCATGTCTACGCGGAAGAAAAGTGTGTCGATTGATTCGACGCAACACGACATTTGCGTGGCAATATAGAACAAAAAAATACAATTTAATTCAATTATTTTGAATTAATATCTCAATATATAATATAATTAATTAAAACCCTAAACTATCAAGAATTTACACATTTGGCATGTAATATAGAAACTATTTGTTTATTTCTTTTGATATATTTTTAACTATGTTATTAAAACATTTTCGCCCTGCGAGTAGGGAAAATGAATGCTGACTTCCACATTAAATCAAAATAATAATTCAATAATATGGTTTCTTTTTAACTTAGGCCACGTGGCGCCGTCGCATCCGCTGCCTGGTGACGGGCCGCGGATGCGCAGATCCGATCCCCCCACCTCTAAATTTTCGTGAAAATTATGTGAATCAAGACTGCACGAAGGCCTCCACAGAAATCAAGCAAATCGTAACCGCTCAAAGGCCTCCGCAGTCGGAAAATATTTTGGGTCCGGACCCCTCTCCAAATTTGAAGACAAAGCCGCTTTTATGGCACTACGTGATCCTCCTTTCTCATCTGAAATAGGCGTTATTTAAAAATGTGATGTGACGTTTACTTAATTCAGTGAATCAAGACTGCATGAAGGCCTCCACAGAAATCAAGCAAATCGTAACCGCTCAAAGGCCTCCGCAGTCGGAAAATATTTTGGGTCCGGACCCCTCTCCAAATTTGAAGACAGAGCCGCTTTTATGGCACTACGTGATTCTCCTTTCTCATCTGAAATAGGCGTTATTTAAAAATGTGATGTCACCTTTACTTAATTCAGTGAATCAAGACTGCATGAAGGCCTCCACAGAAATCAAGCAAATCGTAATCGCTCAAAGGCCTCCGCAGTCGGAAAATATTTTGGGTCTGGACCCCTCTCCAAATTTGAAGGCAGAGCCGCTTTTATGGCACTACGTGATCCTCCTTTCTCATCTGAAATAGGCGTTATTTAAAAATGTGATGTCACCTTTACTTAATTCAGTGAATCAAGACTGCATGAAGGCCTCCACAGAAATCAAGCAAATCGTAACCGCTCAAAGGCCTCCGCAGTCGGAAAATATTTTGGGTCCGGACCCCTCTCCAAATTTGAAGACAGAGCCGCTTTTATGACACTACGTGATCCTCCTTTCTCATCTGAAATAGGCGTTATTTAAAAATGTGATGTGACGTTTACTTTTTTTTTTTGAAAATGTAATTTTCAAAAATGGTCTCCAAAAGACCATTCATTCATTTGTGATCTCCAGAAGATCATTTATGATCTTAGGGATATCATTTATGATCTCAGTGATATCAAAAATTGATATTCTTGCTAGGATATTATGTGTATTTTGCGAATATTTTTTATATACATTGCGATCATATATTGTACGTAATGATATTTTGCGATCATATTTTGTACATTTTGTGATTCTATTAGGTGATTTTTATAATCATTTTTTTTGTTATATGTATTTTTTTATAGTATGTGTATTTTTGATATCTCTGAGATTATAAATGATTTTCTGAAGATCATTTATGATAATTTGGAGATCAAAAATGATCTTTCGGAGACAATTTATATAATCTCAATGCTTATAAAAATGATCGTAAAATACACATAATCTGCTCGTCAGGATATCATTTTTTTGATATTACTGAGATCATAAGTGATATTTCTGAAATCGTAAATGATCTTTTGGAAACCAATTTTAAAAAGCGAATTTTCGGAAGAAAAAATAAACGTCACATCACCTTTTTAAATATCGTCTATTTCAAATGAGAAAGGAGAACCACCTGACGACATCAAAGCGGCCCCGTCTCCAAATCTGGAGACAGGGCCCGGACCCAAAAAATTTCCTCGCAGGCACGGTGCCTCTTGCGAGGATTAGTTCTACGGCCAGGCCTAATTGGCTCGGTTCTCCTTGAGTTTTGTACTCTATTGGTCACGTTAGGCAATAAATATAGAACTGGCACTCATCTTCGCTGTAAGGGTTTTTTTTTTGTCCAGAATCCGACAAATTCGGATTTTGGAAGTCATTTTTGACATCTGAGAAGTTCTTATGCGTGACATCTGAGAGCCCGAACGTAAAAATTTTGCTCGCCCTTAGAATTTTGTCTTTACACATTAATCCTGAATATAGTCCCACAGTCCGGCCAAACACTGCCTCCATCCTCCTTGGAACCAGCAAGGGCAGATGGAGACTCGGACTCCTGCCAAAATAAAAGAACATAAAATATTAGCTGTGCAAATGGATTTGAAGGAAAGGCTAAAGAAAATAATATAATTTCATAACAGCAGGTGACCTAAAGTTTGGACAAGGACATATAATGTTATGAATATTTGAGAATTCGCCGTGTTGAATTTGTATTATCGCGCGTGTGTCCACATCCCCTCGTGCTCGCTCCTATGCCGCCAGCGAGCTTGTTCGGGAGGCGTGATCGTCATATTCGAAAATTGGTGATCTGAGTGATCGAAATCATGCATTCATATTCGCTCGCTTAGCATTCAGAAAAGTGGAATTGTCATTACGCCCCCTAGAAAAGCTATAAAAAAACTCTCACATATCTTCATTTGAGGGGATGGAGAAAAAAAAAGACAGGGCTCTGAGATTTTCCGACAAAAATTTTGGTCTCTGTCATCCTCTTGCTCAAAACTCATTTTGGTTGAGATGGATATGCTCTAGAAGCCGCTTCTGTCAGTGCTCCTGAAGACTTGGCATTTTCTCAATAATTTATAAAGGAACGGCGAGTTGTCATCCTCCTAAGAACTCTAACTCTTTTAATCTACTGCAACTAGTGGGTTTTGTAATAACTAGATCTGACCCCGTGGTTTTTTCGTTTTTCGGGTTTTTCCACGTAAAATGTTTCGTCATCCAACAGTTGATTTTTGTTTTTATTTGCTCATTTAACTCACACTCGAGCTAAGACGGCCTGTTTCTTCCGGTACGTGAGAGAGCTAAGCAACTGCAACAAATCCCTATTAGAGCAATCATGCACAATTAATTTTTGGTGTTGTTACTAGCAAATCTCATTTGACTGCTAGCGAACCCAAAATTCCCCTAAAAATTATTTTTGTTTTCGTTATTTTGAAAATCATATTTCTACTACCAGCAAACTCACAACCTAACGTGCGCACGCGCCGACTTCGGGATATAGGGCATAGTCTGTAACTCTCCCACTGGTACTGTAGGTCACCATCATGTGCCCTTACATTTTCCCCCTCGCCCTGTAAGCCCTTAATTGCTCTCCCTGCTCTTCCGTTTCCTCAATTGTTATTCATTTTTGCTCCTCATTCCAACATTTTGGAACTTTGCAGCTTCCATTTCTCTGCTCAAAACTAAAGAAACATCAATGTACAGTATATCATGAGGATTAGGAAAATGAATATTATATCCATAGATTCCGAGTTTGCATCTTTTTTTTACTTTCTTGTATTGCGGCTAACTCAATCTTTTAGGTAGACCGGACAAAACTAGACCGTCTTAGCTCGCGTAGCGGTCGAGTGTGCGCAAAGTCACAAAAAAAGTAAAGTACATAAGACAATTTTAACATTGAAAATCTTTCAAATGGGTAAAAAATCATGTGATCGGTACGATGTCAGTCAAACTTCACTATTGGAGTCAGTTTACAGAGTGTCGTGAGAATCGAGGCCGGCAGACCGCTTCTCGTTACAACTTTGAGATGAGAGACGGTATTACGCTTGGTGGGCGACAGACCACGTCACACGAATTGAAGCTTGTTTCTTTCTATTTTTTTTATGGGGACGAGCGTTCTCGAACGCTGCTTGGCTGACGAACTTCGTGGTGGGATGCGCGGAGATGCATCAGCGGTGACTTGAGGAACGTCGCGCACGTAGGAGGCTACGTGGAAAGGAGAACAGAACGCCTTTTTCTCAGGAGCGTCGTGGACTTGGGCAAATTTCTGGGTGGCCTGGCTGGTGGAGGCATGTATGGGGATTCTGGTAAAGCTCCGACCTGAGGAAGAAGAAGACCGAGAGGATGAAAAGTTAGAAATGAGAGGTGACCCGAGGCCTTTTTATAGACTCAAGGAGGTGGTTATGCGGCTATCTGCACCCCGTAAACACCCAAAATCACTAATTGAAGACCGCATTCAGTATAGTTTCGGGGGTATATTATTTCCATAATTTTGACTACATGCAGACCATTAATTAAATAAATAATATTCCTCACTAATTATGGGGGTTAGTGAATAGTTACATGGGTGGTTACTCTTGTAACGAACGATGGTGATCGTGTTGGGATGATCAGATGGTGGTGAAGGCCCGCCACAAGCGGACGACCAACTCAACGATGACCGGCTGCCGACAGAGGAGTCACGGCCGACGGATTTGCTGGCGATGGCGGGCGAGGCCGCGGCCACAGGAGGCGGTCGCGGGATACGACCGTCATTTGCGGTCTTGTCCCCACGGCCATGGAAGGGCGGTCGCGGGGTGTGGCCGCCTCATTTGGGCGCGACCCCGCGGCCACGGGGCGTGGCCTCCCTTGCGGGAGCAGCCCCGAGGCCGCGGGAGGCGGCCGCGTGGTGTGGCTGCACTTAGCGGGAGCGGCTCTGTGGCCGCGGGGCACGGCCGCCCCTTGCAGGAGCAGCCCCGCGGCCGCCCCGTACGGGAGCAGCCCCGTTGCCGCCCCTTGCAGGAGCAGCCCCGCGGCCGCCCCGTACGGGAGCAGCCCCGCTGCCGCCCCTTGCGGGAGCAGTCCCGCGGCCGCTGGACTTTGGCTCTCCTCTATCTGGCATAGATATTCCTCCAATTCTGCATGAGGCGCAAGTATGGCCTCCTCTGCAAGAGGACTGTTGTCGACAATAGAGTTATTAAGGTCTTGGTTGTTAGATTCCTTGCATGTTTCTTGGTCTGTGGCGGGCGCGCCTCCTTTTGTCATTGCAGCTGATTGGGAAGTGCTTACGCAGTGCAAGCATTGTTTCCAAGGAGTTGTTGCAATGTTTTGGAACACTTTCCCACAAGCGGCACCAAATTGTTGCAGGTCATCAAGTTTGTCTCCAGTCCGTAGAATTGGACCTCCTTACCTCGGAATTGGATCAGAAATGCAAACAGTCAATCAAAAACAGCAGTAAATGACGAGAGGTTTATTTTTTACGTGAAAAACCCGTAAATTGTGAAAAATTACGTGATCGGATCTATGTCGAGCCAAAATCTATTATTTTTTTGAGTTTATAAGAGTTGAAAGTTTTCTCTGAGGGTGACAAATCACCTATCCATTACAAAGCTTCGAGTACAAGAACGATAGAAAATAAACTAAGTCCACGATGCCCTGACAAAAACATCTAATATAGCTGAGGATTCACTAAGACTTCGAGTCTTGGATGAGAGTGTTCTTCCGGGAAAAGTGGCTAAGTCCTTGTAGCGTTGGGCGTGCACGCTTGACGACCTAGAGAGGGAGCGGAACGAATTCCGAGCGAAGGAGAGATCTAAGTCTCACGTATTCGCCGGAAAACGTTAGAGTTCTCTCTAGCATTTGTAGTTGCTTGTCTTCAAATGAGAGCCTAGGGGCTTTTTTATAGTTTTCTAGAGAGACATGTTGATAATTGCGTCGGAGCGGATTTTGAGGTGACGAATGACGTCGCTCCGTTCCGGTCCCCTGCATCACCAATTTTCATGAAATGACAAAGGTTCCCCCAGGCGGCCCGAGCAAGTTGTCCGGCGAAGGCTGACGACGACGACCGGCGGCGGCAACAGCCGCCAACACGCACACGCCGGGACCGCGCGCGCTCTCTGTGGGCGGGCTGTGCGCGTGCAAGGAGTGTGTGCGTGCTTGCGTGCCCCTCCCTGTACGAGTGTTTGGCTTCTTTGGCTTGGTTCGGGAAAACCCACGGGAATCCTATCAATAAGCCTCTTATGACTTAGGCTGCACTTGGGAAGGAAAATTGTAGCTCACGCTATTAAAGTCACTTTGAAGTAGACCTGTCACTTAAAATTGAGAACCATAAATTGAAACGAAATCACAAAAATCAAATCAAATCGTTCGCAAATATATTATTCGGTTCCAGTTTGAATTTTGGAATCATAAACATTAATGGTACAGGTGCTGTTCCTTCATTTTATTATCGGACAGGAACCGGAAACACAACATAAACGTCTCTAGCATTTTCAAAAAAATTAGACCTGATCCGGATCAGACCAAAGCAAAACTAAAGCGCAATCAGTTTATATATATATAATTTTTTATAATATATATTTAATATTATTATATTAATATTGTTTTATAATATTAATAATATATATTTATTATCCATACGATACTATACCTATATCAGCCCTCCGATTGTACCATCGCCCAATTACAGTGGGATACAAATACACATACATAGGCCGCGCGACATTAGGTCATTATCCTGCTCCTCTGCTTCGAAGGCTTCCTTCTTGCCAGCTTGCTTGATCGCTGAAGACTTTCTTCTCGTCATTTCCGCAGTGTTTGTTCTAAAATTTGATAAGAATAATATTTGATGGTTATTTTATTTGGATATAACTAACATTTGTTTAATTTGAATTGCTCAGTAGACACTCCTAAGTACCACCGAGTGTCACAATTGTAGAACCCCAACGCTCCTTGAACACTTTGTCCATCATCCGTTGATACTATGTTCCTTGAACACTCTGTCTATCATATCCCGAAGATAGAATAGTTTGATGCTTGGATCATATTGACTTGTAGCTTGACGCCATAATTACTGTCAGTCACCGGTCACGTCTTCTTATAGAAATAAATGTGGAATAAATGATTTGTACAATCACAAACAAAACATATATATATTTTTTGAAATTGTGGTCATGTTTCATGTTTTTGGAACCCAGAGGGAACGACTTACAGTAGTTTTAGAATAATTATTTTGGACTTGAATGCAAGTATAATAGTAAAGGGCCTAAAGGCGGATGAAGAATCAAGCAATGAATTTATGAGACATATTACCAAATAATTTTTGAATTGTACCACGGGCATGGATTTTGGCTAACATTTCATTTAGGTTCCGTTTGGGAGGATTTATTTTCACCGGTCAAGCGGTTGTGACCGCATGAAGCGAGACTTAATTAAGGTCAGATTCATGCGGTCTCAACCGCTTGACCGGTGAAAATAAGTCCCTCCAAACAGAACCTTAGTTGATGGAGTTGGGGATTAATGGGTTTAGGAGTATCCATTTTAAACTTGTGGAGGTAAAGATTCCGTTTGGCGGGACTTATTTTCACCGGTCAAGCAGTTACGACCGTATGAATTGTTGGGTGTGGTTCACATTCGAGTCGGTAAAAATCACCGGACACGCTAGTTGCGGCTCGTGATTTCATTTTCGAGTTTATCCTCATATATATATATATATATATAAAAGCAGTAAAAGCCTTCATCGGTCCAGCAAAATTAAAATGAAGAAGAGTAAATATGGGCAATCAGTTCTGTGATTACAGCAAGGAGGAAAAATTGGAGCCGCAGGCAGCATCTCCTTTTTCTTGTTCGCAAAAGCCGCAGGGAGCGATCCGCCCCCTTTCGTTTTGCTGAAGCCGGCTGACCTCCTTCCGCTCTTTGCTGGAGCCGCAGACGCCGACCGCCCTCATCCTGGTATTTGCTTGAGCCGTAGTAGCTGTCGCCCTCTTCCAGGTTTTGTTAGAGTTGAAAAGGGCCGATTCTTCCTCATGTTTGCTCGATCTGCAAGACGCCGCCGCCTCCTCTTCGGGTTTGCTGAAACCGCAAGGAGGTCGCCGCTCTTGATCTGATTTTGGAAGGCGCCTTGTTCGTGGCCGTTGGAGGAACGTCGTCTTTGACGTAGGGACGGATTTTTCAATCCGTCCGGGTAACGTTTCTCACCTTTCTTGCATTTTCTTCTAGCAACTGTGCTTGTGTGATTGTTAGAGAAGAATGTTGTGGTGTAAATCCTTTGTGGATTGTGTTGGTGGTTGAGGAGTGAAGATCCTTTGTAGATCGGTGGAGGGAAAGCCTGTAATTCGTGCGTGTGTTTTTCACACACTTTTAGTGGAGGCTTTCCGGGTTGGACTCTGATCGTCCCGTTGTTTTTCACCCAATTGGGTTGTCCACGTTAAAATTTCTGTGTGTTTTTCTGTGCTTTTGTTGCTTTCATTTTTCGTATTGTATTGTATATTTCGCTTGCATACCGCTGAACGCGGTCGCACAGGTGCTCGCTCAAATTTCTAACAGGTGATCTGATCGGAATTGTTGCTCGCATTACCAACGTGAATCCGGTCTTAAATTAAGACCAGATTCATGCGGTCGTAACCGCTTGACCGGTGAAAATAAGTCCCCCCAAACAAAACCCAAAACATTATAATGTCTTATATCCGCATTACCAAACGTTATAACACGGTTCGGGTATACTCTACTAATCTTTTGATGTGTGACATTGAATGAAAACCACCTATAAGCTATCAGATAAAGTATTTAGGATACAACTCCCACAATGATATTATATATTCACTGGATCTTTATAAGAAATACGCCTAACATATGTTCAAATGATGTTAGTATTAGAACGGAAAATGATGGAATTGTAGTTATTGTGGTTGCATTTTGGATTCTTCTAAAGGTGCAGGTTCGAAAATAACGGATATTCTACATGATCTTGCGATCGGCGAAAAGTGGTTTTGTAAAAAAATTCGCGTTTGATCCCCGCAGAATTATTGAAATTGCGTGATATCACAATAAAAGTGGTAATTTAAAATAAAATTAACCGGAACACATAAGAAATAAAGACAATTATATTTTTATTATTATGGAAATTTATTTATTATGGTTAAACTTTTCAAAAAATACTCAAAGAGAAATTCTCACCGGTAACAGACGATTTATGGGATGATATATCAACATGACCTTTTTCACAAGAGGTTATGATGTGAAAAACAAATTATTTAGATTGTTAAAAAAAAATCTTATAGTATAAAATTTTTTCAATTTTTCTTTAGAAATAGAAAATAAATATGTTTTCTTTTCAATAGAATAGTCTAAATATAAAATTAGTATAGAATTACACTTGATGGGCTCCACCTTAATTTATAAGGAAAAGGAGACCCTCATGATCCCCATCAATGAAGATCATGGGTGGGCCCCCCTAACCCCCATGATCTCTCATGGAGATCATGGGAGTGGGCCCCCTTTCTCCCCACCTTTAGAGGAAGGAACCGCCGCCGGCGGTTCCCCTCCGGCCCCGGCCGGCCGCGGCCCCGGCCCCGGCCCCGGCCCCGGCCGCGGCCCCGGCCCCGGCCCCGGCCCCGGCCCCGGCCCCGGCCCCGGCCCCGGCCCCGGCCCCGGCCCCGGCCCCGGCCCCGGCCCCGGCGTCGGCGTCGGCGTCGGCGTCGTCCGGGCGGCCCCGCCTCGGGATGACCTCCCCACCGTCCGATCGAGGGGGAGGCCCCGCCGGCCGTCCGATCGGGGCAAAACCACCCACTAACCCACTATGTTAGTGGTGGGGCCCATCGTAACTTCCCCCTGGAGCCTATAAAAGGACCCCAAGGGCTCCTCATTTCATCATCTTCTTCTCCCACGCTTCCCCCTTCTTCTTCTTCTTCAGGTGGGAGCTCTCCCGTTTTCTCCGCCGGCGACCACCTCTCGCCGCCAACCACCACCAGCCGCCCGCAACCTCCAGCGGCCATCAACGGCTATCGGCACCCACCAAGGACTATCAGCACCCGTCGAAGGCCATCGACACCTGTCATCGGCTATTGGCACCCCACCAGCGCTCAATCGCAAAGGAAGCACCCCAAGAATAGAGAGAGACGAACAAGGGAGGCGGCAACAACCCTGGAATACACCCCGCCTCTGAGCACACGCGCCTAAAGCGTCCCGCGCATTCCACCGTCCAAGTCCCGTTGGCGAGACAGTTTGTTGCCCACCAACGGCTGCATACGCTCTTCCCCTCTTTAAGATTGTAACGGGAGCGGCCTGTCGCCCCGATCCCCCATCAAATTGTAACTTCCAGCAATCTAGTGGATTTTGACCGGCAGCGACCCGGTCACGTGGTTTTTCACCCGGTTGAAGGGTTTTCCACGCTAAAACTCTCTGTGTTCATTCCTCCTTTTCAACTGACTGTGTGCGCGCTCGACCGCTCCGCGAGCTAAGGCGGTCCAAGGTTATCCGGTCCGACCGGGGCGTCGAGTCAGTCCGCAACAGTTTGGCGCCGTCTGTGGGAAACATTCCCAGTATCCTTCACAGAGCAAGTTCATCGTCCCTACTACTGCAATGGCAAAGAGGAGTGCTCGCATAGCCGAAGGACCCGCACTTGGCGGGCACACTGAACCGGCACGATCTCACTCTCCGGTTGACGTGCCGCTAACCACGGGAGCAGCCCTAGCTCCCGTGCCGGCCTTGGAAGGACATATCCACCAGATGGAAGAACTACAAACCGAAATGCTCACCTTACTCCGAAATTTGGGGGCACCAGTCATTCTCTCACTGCTGAACCCGACGCCAGAATCCCAGCAAAGAAAAGAGCAAACTAATACAGGACAAGAAGGGTGGCGTCAGCCTGCCCCTCGAAGGCAAGACCCCTCAGGAACTGGGGGGCAGCATCTACCTCAAGGATACTCCCCTCCCAGCACCATCCACGTTGATGCAACCCATGCGGCACAGAATAAGCCGACATTCCACCACCTAAAGACGCCTCAGCCGTTTGAACAAGTTGTTTTATGACCGTCAGAAGAACTCCCTGCTCCCACCAGGCCTGGCCTACACAGAGAATACGACATAGAAAAGGAATTCTCAAGCACAAATAGCTCCCCCGTGCCTGCAACATCACTCCAGGAGATGTATGGCCACTACCTCACACGTCCTCGTCATAAAGAAAGCGCCGGAAACACAATGGCCCCTGGCAATTCTGCCACAAAGCAGGAACCAGATGAATACCTACCTAACGATAACTCACCTAGCTCCCACACAGCCACGGGCGCAGAAATCCGTAGTTTCAGTGGGACAGGCAACCCACTCGCACACCTGAAGCATTTTGAAGCCATCATGCACGCTCGTAATGCCTCAGATCAACTCATGATTCGAGTATTTTCAACAACACTAATAGGAGAAGCTCGGACTTGGCTTCAATCCCTACAAAGAGAGGATACTGACAGCTACATCGAGCTTGTCGCCCTCTTCATCAAAAGGTTCATGACGATCGAAAAGCCCTCACCAGAAAATCTGAGATCAAGCAGAAGACAGAAGAGGAAGAAAGAAGGTGAACCAACCCATACAATGCGAAAAGAACGACGCCAGAAGCGGAGTCGCCTCAATGGTAGTCAGCACAGCCCTCCGAGGAATGGGGGGCAACATTCACTCCAGGAATACATCCCTCAGAATACTACCTGCACTAATGTGATCCCGAATAATTCATCATTTCAACGACCAAGAGCGCCGCGGCCGAACCCCAAGGCAGACCAGGCAAGATACTGCGAATATCACCGAAGTCACGGCCACAACACGAACGAATGCAATGGACTAAAAGAAGAAGTCCAAAGACTGACCAACTTAGGAGCAGTTGATCAATTCATATCAAGAAGAAGACCACCTAACAACCAGAACATAAGATGCACGACGGTCAAGATTGGCGAACCACCCACCAAACTGAATCAGGTTCTAGTAGGCAAGGAAGTCACCACCAATATACTATTTTTATCAACTCTGCTTCAACTCAAACTCACCGCCGGATATCTCAAACTAACATCTGCAAGCGCTCGTGTTCTCGGGGATCACCCGGTACCAATCATCGGCACCATCACTCTGCCAGTCACTCTCAAAGATGCACACCGACAGACATCCTACGACGTGCAGTTCGTCGTCGTCCAAGCTGATTCCGACTACACAGCAATACTCCAGCAGTCACTTTGGGATGTCTTCCAATCCTGCTCAAGCCACCTCCGTCCTTAAGTCGTTTCCTTCATTTGTTTATTATGTTTATTAAAAATTATAGAAATCCGCCCGTATGGGCTAGTAAGAACTATCCAAATGACCTATATCTCGCCTTAAACTATTTGAATCGTGGAACCAACCCCGACCATGTTACCACCATTCTTAAATTACTTCATTCATATTTTTCTTCTCTTTACTTATCTTAACAGTACAAGAACCGAGAAAATGACTCGCCCGCATGGAGATCATACAATCATATGAAACATATGGCGCTAATCAGAGCAACACCGTGGGGGCCTGCCCCCCTCACAAAGAAGCTGCGAGCCTGTCTCGCGCGAAAAGCCGTGGACCTGTTCCACGCAACACCGTGAGGGCCTGCCCCCCTCACGAAGAAGCCACGAGCCTGTCTCGCGCGAAAAGCCGTGGACCTGTTCCACGCAACACCGTGGGGGCCTGCCCCCCTCACGAAGAAGCCGCGAGCCTGTCTCGCGCGAAAAGCCGTGGACCTGTTCCACGCAACACTGTGGGGGCCTGCCCCCCTCATCAGGCGCGCGAAAAGTCGTGGACCTGTTCCACGCAACACCGTGGGGGCCTGCCCCCCTCACGAAGAAGCCGCGGGCCTGTCTCGCGCGAAAAGCCGTGGACCTGTTCCACGCAACACCGTGAGGGCCTGCCCCCCTCACGAAGAAGCCACGAGCCTGTCTCGCGCGAAAAGCCGTGTACCTGTTCCACGCAATACCGTGGGGGTCTGCCCCCCTCACGAAGAAGTCGCGAGCTTGTCTCGCGCGAAAAGCCGTGGACCTGTTCCACGTAACACCGTGGGGGCCTGCCCCCCTCACGAAGAAGCCGCGAGCCTGTCTCGCGTGAAAAGCCGTGGACCTGTTCCACGCAACACTGTGGGGGCCTGCCCCCCTCACGAAGAAGCCGCGAGCCTATCTCGCGCGAAAAGCCGTGGACCTGTTCCACGCAACACCGTGGGGGCCTGCCCCCCTCACGAAGAAGCCGCGAGCCTGTCTCACGCGAAAAGCCGTGGACCTGTTCCACGCAACACCGTGAGGGCTTGACCCCCTCACGAAGAAGCCCTCATACAAACTAGGCCGCGAGCCAGGCCCACACACTAAGCCATGGGTCACTCCCATACTAATACACCATGACGAAGATCAACTCCCACCAACAACCATCTCGTGTCAAAATGCATCTGTGCAAAACACAGGACAACGACATACAAGTAAGGCTATAATAGAAAACAAAGAATTGGAGCCCTAACAGCGACAATCTCAAAAGCTATAACAGAAGCAAATGACTACAAATAAATGACGAGACATACAACAGCAGATAAGCACTACAGCTACTCATCATCAGCATCTGAGCCAGAACGCTCATCATCTGAAACATCCGCAAAGCTGAAATTGGAGGTATCACACCCAAGATGCTTCCCCATGAAGCGAAAGGCCTTCGAAACACCGCGACGAAGCGCTAACTGGCGTATGTCATCCATCTGAGGCTCTACTTCCTTGGACCAAATGTCATCACGAATCTCCTCCGCGATCAAGCTACGATCCCGCATATAGTCCAAGGACTCCAGGTACTCCGCAAGACCGGCGGCCTTCAGTTCTGATGTATGGTCATCCGAAGATAACACCTCTACCTGCGCCCTTGCCGCGCAAAGCTGGGTCTCGAGGCCCGTAACCTCATCTCGCGCCGCACGCAACTGAGTCTCCAAGCCAGACGTCTCCTCCCTCGCATACTTCAACATCTGAGCAGTCCTCTCCACTACGGCTTTTTCCACATCCAAGGAAGCACGCACGTCTTCTAGCTCGGACTTCAGCTCTGACCCAACTCGATGATACTGCGCGATGTCCCGGTCATGTTCTTCCTTGAGAGAAGAGAGTGAGCCCATCGACAGTCGAAGCTTCTCCTGCAAAGCGAGATATCCATCCTTCAGGCTCACGTAATGATCATTCCAAGTGACCGCTATCTGTGCCTGAGTCTCGATCTGCAAAAGGAAAACGCGCAATTAGCCGCCTTCAAACAAAAAATAAAAGAAGAAGGAAGAAACAATAAGGCACCAACTTACCGCGTCACTCATCGCCTTCAAAGAAGAAGACATCCGAGGAACCGCTGCGCTAGCAAGCGCCCGTGGAGCCGGGGAAACAGGTAACTGCGTCTCTGGGATTGAGTCATCAGAGGCTACCACCACAACGTCAACATCACTATCGGGGGCCATAACCGCTTTTCTCTTGCGGCCCCCTCCCTGAGAAGACGACACCACCCGTCTCGTGCCAACAGAAATACCACATCCCAACAATCGCTTCTCTTCGACAAACGCATATATGTTGAAGAGACGATTAGCCAGCTCACGAGGCTCGGAAAATCCCAGCACAGGAGAGAAGTCTCGCTCCCTCCCTTTCACGTGGCGACAACGATCGGGAAGCGCATTCCACACCTCAGGAAGACCCCAGGAGTTCTTCACATATCCAAACAAAGTGTTACCATGACGGCGATCTTTTCGAGACTCAAACTCCAGCCAAACCTTGTTGCTGCGCACCTCGATCCGCTCACCACCATCAAAGCGCACGTCGCACCAATCACGGAACTGGTCTAGAGAAAGAGAGCCCCCGTGCTCACGAAGAAAAGCAATCAAACACATGATACGAGTAACCCCGGTTGGAGCAAACTGAGAGATAGGAACTCCGCAAAACTTCAGAATCTCCACCACCTCATCACAGGGAGGAAGACGGAAACCAGATCTGAGCGACACTTCACAGATAGTCAGCCAACCACGGGGAGGATTTTGAACCCGCTCCTCGGGACGCGGGATCCTCACCTCCAAGTCTGAAGGAAGCCCGAACTTTGTTCTCCAAATAGCCACGCCATCTTCAGTCAAAGAGGAGCGTAGACGCATTGGTCCAGCACAGCGCTTCGGTACCTGCACACCGCAAAAAATTAGTCAGTTCAAAGTGGTAAAATCACGCACACAACCCCCTCCATGACCGCACACGGCCTGCGCGCAAACACCGCCTCCATGCGCGCGCACACGCAGCATCACCAAGCCCGGCCAGCAAGCACGCGGCCAGCGCGCGCACAGCCAGCTCGCGCGGCCAGCGCACGCGCAGCCTGCGCACGCGCATGCGGGCAGCCTGCGCGGGCACAGCCAACACGCGCGGCCGGCGCACACGGGGCCAGCACGCGCCGCCTGCGCGCGCGGCCTGCGCGCGCGCGGCCTGCGCGCGCGGCCAGCACGCGCAGCCTGCGTGTGCGGCCTGCGCGTGCGCGGCCTGCGCGCGCGCGGCCTGCGCGCGCGCGGCCTGCGCGCGCGGCCAGCACGCGCACGGCCAGCGCGCGCGCGCGCCCTGCGCACCCGCGCGCGCGGCCTGCGCGCGCGGCCTGCGCGCGCGCGGCCCGCGCACGCGCGGCATGACTGCGCGCGGGACGACCTCCGCACGCGCGCAGCCTGCACGCGCAGCCCACGCACGCGAGTTGGGTGCATACCCCACTCACGTGCGCAGCCCCTACGCACGCGACACGCTTGCATGCGCTCGATCCTTTTCCCGCAACGGTGGCACACCACCGACTCCTACGCCTTGCCGGCCCCCGCGCAAGCTCGTCTGACGTCCGCTCTCCAAACTAACACGAACCAGCGTACCTTAGAGCCGCACGCCATCGCCGCCATCCCGGATACCACGCTGGCGATCACCACCGCAACCAGAGTTAAAAATCTCTCCTCGTACTCGCTTCCCTCCCAACTGAAAGAGATTTGGGGGCAATTGATGGGCTCCACCTTAATTTATAAGGAAAAGGAGACCCCCATGATCCCCATCATTGGAGATCATGGGTGGGCCCCCCTAACCCCCATGATCTCTCATGGAGATCATGGGAGTGGGCCCCCTTTCTCCCCACCTTTAGAGGAAGGAACCGCCGCCGGCGGTTCCCCTCCGGCCATGGCCGGCCTCGGCCATGGCCATGGCCCGGCCATGGCCGGCCGCGGCCATGACCGGCCTCGGCCATGGCCGGCCGCCGCCGTGTCCGGCCACCTCCTCGTCGTCGGCGTCGTCCGGGCGGCCCCGCCTCGGGATGACCTCCCCACCGTACGATCGAGGGGGAGGCCCCGCCGGCCGTCCGATCGGGGCAAAACCACCCACTAACCCACTATGTTAGTGGTGGGGCCCGCCGTAACTTCCCCCTGGAGCCTATAAAAGGACCCCAAGGGCTCCTCATTTCATCATCTTCTTCTCCTACGCTTCCCCCTTCTTCTTCTTCTTCAGGTGGGAGCTCTCCCGTTTTCTCCGCCGGCGACCACCTCTCGCCGCCAACCACCAGCAGCCGCCCGCAACCTCCAGCGGCCATCAACGGCTATCGGCACCCACCAAGGACTATCAGCACCCGTCGAAGGCCATCAACACCTGTCATCGGCTATTGGCACCCCACCAGCGCTCAATCGCAAAGGAAGCACCCCAAGAACAGAGATAGACGAACAAGGGAGGCGGCAACAACCCTGGAATACACCCCGCCTCTGAGCACACGCGCCTAAAGCGTCCCGCGCATTCCACCGTCCAAGTCCCGTTGGCGAGGCAGTCTGTTGCCCACCAACGGCTGCATACGCTCTTCCCCTCTTCAAGATTGTAACGGGAGCGGCCTGTCGCCCCGATCCCCCATCAAATTATAACCTCCAGCAATCTAGTGGATTTTGACCGACAGCGACCCGGTCACGTGGTTTTTCACCCGGTTGAAGGGTTTTCCACGCTAAAACTCTCTGTGTTCATTCCTCCTTTTCAACTGACTGTGTGCGCGCTCGACCGCTCCGCGAGCTAAGGCGGTCCAAGGTTATCCGGTCCGACCGGGGCGTCGAGTCAGTCTGCAACAACACTGTTGTGGGTCACCCAGTTTTTCTCGGTCCGGAGAAATCAGACAATCTTAGCTTGGAATCGGATCGGAAGCGCAAACAATCAAAATGAACCGCAACAAACGACAAGAGTCGTTTTTACGTGGAAAATCCGGTAAGGGTGAAAAACCACGTGGCTGGAACTGTGCCGAACCAAAATCCAATAGCTTCTCGGAGTTTTACAGAGTTTGATTTGATTTCGGAGGACGACAGACCGCTACTCCGTTACAGGTGCAGAAAAATGGGGAAGAACTGCTAAGTCCTCAGAGCCTCGATGGAAGCGCTCCGGCCTTGTAACACTACTGAGCTCGCGGAACCTGGGTGGGAGTGTTCCGACCGAGAAATTTTCAAAGTCCATGGAGCTTCTAGAGGGAGCGCTCTCGTTGAAGTGGAGTCTTGATGAGAGCGCTCTCGCGGAGGCGGTTGACGAGACTCGGAGCGTGCTGGAGCCTGAGCGCAAGGAGAAGAGCGAAGAGAATTCCCGAGCGAAGAATCGGCTTAAGTCCATGATCTCGCCGGAAAACCTCAGAGCTCTTTCTTCTCTCTAGAGTTGTTTGTCCTCAAATGAAAGTCTGTGGGCCTATTTATAATTTTCTAAAGGGTCATGATGGTAATTGCGTCATGAAGTTATTTGTGCTGGTGAATGACGTTGCTTCATTTTGATCGTCTGAATCACCACTTTTGCCAAAATGATGAGAGTCCCCAAGGTGCCCGGAGGTGACCGGTGGAGGCAGAGGAGGTGGTGGCCGGAGACGGCGGGGGCCGCCGCCGGCGTCGACCGTAGGCGACGCGCCCCCGCGCGACTGTGCAAAGTGCGGCCACACGGGCTGGCTGCGCGCGCCTGCACGGCCCAGCCAAGTGCGCCTGCGCGGCCCAGCCGTGCGCGTACACGGGTTCGACTCCTCCTTTGGGGGCTCCTGGGACTTGCGGTTTTGCTGCGAGTGATCGGTCCGGCCAGGCTTGCGCGTAATCGGTCCGGCCGGACTTGCCTGTACTCGGTCTGAGTCTTGTTGATTTTCCTTGGAAATTTCAGGGGAGACCCATTAAACATGAATTAAAATGTTGTATAAAATTGAAGTAAAACAATAACATGAGTTTGTTTTATGATCATTGCCCTAGGAAAATTGCACTAACGGGCCTCCGATAAGATTTTCAACTGTTGCTCACTTCTTAATTAAAATATAACATTCGTCTAGATCCTAAAACTCTGTTGCACATATATATCGAAATAGTACAGAGCACCCAAACTTAAACTGCATGAAACAAACGCAATATCATAAGAGAATAATGTTGAAAAACGAGAGATTAAGGAAAAATGATATGAAAATTTTGTGTGTATATATACATCACATATTTTAGAGAGATTTTTTAATTACATTCTTTAATGTATATATGAGAAATATAATCTGTATATATTATAGCTAACTTTATTATATATATACGGTTAATTACGGAGACCTCCTTGAGAGTTTGCATAATTACTGATTGCACCCCTCTACCTAAGTTTTCACAGTTTGCAAAAACGCCCTTTCTAATAGAAATACAGATTCAAATTATTTTATGACAATAAATTTTACCCATTATAATGATTAGCATTGAGCTATGCCCGTGCGCAAAGCTCTCGGGCAGACTGCACCCGTATCTAAGCGGGCTACTCCTCTCCACACGGGTTGCACCCTCTTTGAAATGAGGGTTACATCCTACACTCATACTCGACTATTCTAGAACAGGCTGCGCCCGCATGCAAGAGAGTTGTGCTCTTACGGGCATGCTGCGCCCCATACAAGGGAAAATTTTTAGGGACGGGTCTCGTTGCCAAACGTAGGAACGGGTTTAAAATACAGTTGTACTTCAATATTAAAATACAGTTATACTTTGAAAAATACAGTTGAAGTTCAATATTAAAATACAGTCGTACTTTAATATTAAAATACAGTTGAAATTCAATATTAAAATACAGTTGTGGCCTAAAAATACAGTTGTAAGTTCAATATTAAAATACAGTCGTACTTTAATATTGAACTTCAACTGTATTTTTTAAAGTATAACTGTATTTTAATATTGAAGTACAACTGTATTTTAAACCCGTTCCTACGTTTGGGAACGAGACCCATCCCTAAAATTTTCCCCATACAAGAGGGTTGTGCTCTTGCGGGTGGGCTGCGCCCACTTGCAAGAGGGTTGCTCTATTGCCGGCGGGCTGCGCCCGCACGCAATAGAGCTTTTCTCATACATGTATTGTTTGGATCCTACAAACATTGAACCAAACATGCACTAACAAAATGCTTATTATATATACCGAGAAATTAATGTCCAGCAAAAGCCTCCCAGATAGAGAAATTTCTCAATAAATTTAGATATACTGTTTGATTACCTTGGTATTTTCTTAATTAATGGAATTTTACTTAAATGCTTAGGTGGATCTGTGGACACACGAGATTGAATAAAATTAGGAATGAAAATATCAGGGATAACACAGGAATAGCACCAATTTCAGAGAAGATGCGAGAAGCTCGTCCAAGATGGTTTGGACACGAACAATGGAGACCATTAGAGGCACCTATTAGACGTTTTGAGAGGCTAGACACTAGGCATGTTAGACGAGGGAGGGGTAGATCAATAAAGACTTGGAATGAAACTATAAAGAAAGACATCATATACTTAGGCATTAGTGAGATTATGACAAAAGATAGGCCACAATGACGACAAAGGATCCATATAGCCGACCCCAGTACAGTGGGATAAAGGCTTAGAGTGTTGTTGTTGTAATGAAATTTTACTTGAAAATCAAGGGTTACTGTGAGCTTATTTTTTTTTTCATTTTCTGCATCAAATTACCTGCCCAGTTTGATAACACTAAAATACAATTCAAATTTGTGATTTAAAGATTTGAAATCTGCTAACACCATACAAAAATAGATGCCATCTGCTGAGCTCATACATTATGTTGCAGATTACAGCAGACTGAACAACCCTTTGATAAAGAAAAAAAAAGTAGTACTGCAGTTCAAAATTCTCAAACTTAGGCTTTGTTTGGCACGGTGGCGGCTGTCATGAACATGGGGGTTAAATTGTCATTTGTTAATGCCCACTTAAGAAACTTCATCCACTTTTATGTTCAAACAGATGATATTTGTTAAGTGATTCGTAACGAATGACGATTTAACTCACGCGTTTACGACCGCCACCGCTGTGTCAAACGGAGCATTAATCTCTTTTCTATGTAGAGCTATCATAGATTAGTAATTGTTAGGGAATTAATATATGTCTCTGCGTGTCGAGATTGACTCGGAACGACCTATTGGGTTCCGCGTCACTCTAGGGCATGACTTTACGCTGGAGATACTATAAATAGTCATTCCACACCGATGAGCTATTGTGAACTATCTTGAACGAAGTCTCAACATATAATTCACGAAACATTTGTGTACTTGTTCTCTAAGCCTTTTACCAAAACGCTCGGGTACATGCCAATACACACAGAACGAGGTGAAAGAATTCAAGAACATTTAGAACACAAGAAAGAGGGACAAACTGAAATCAAATGCTAGAATCTCTTTGGGATACATTGATTATTCTGAGGTAGTGGGCGAAAAGACGGGAGAGAAACGTGCGCCCTTTCGACGCCGCCAGCAGCATCACCTCCTCAGTCTGGTTGCTTGTCGGTAAAATGCGAAGATATAGGTTTTGGTTTCAATCTTTTGACGTGTTTAAATTAAAATCATCCATTTTGGAAGGATTAAATGAGGTTTGTTGAGATTGAATTCACAGTTAATGTTTACACACATCAGTAAAACATTAACAAATTCTCATGAAAAAACATAATTTTTCATAAAAATGTTGAAGAAACAAAATACATCTTAAACTACCAATTTTTTTCAAGGAAGTTAGAAGGAGACAGCAAAGGAGTGTCTCAGGGAGAAAATTTGAAGGAAAAAAAAAAAAAATTCAAGGAAAAAAACTCACTATTTGAAGTACCTAGATAAATTCAAATAAATAAGTAAGAAAAACTAATTAAAAATAAACATGTAACATGAAAAATAATCCAGCAGTTGAACCAAGAAATTTGATCACGATGCTCGGACCAAGAGAGGTGACCAAAAGTTATTAGTCTAGTGGTCGACCCAGACAAAATTTCTCTAATGTATCTATTTTTCATGTTAAGATTGTATTGCTGGGGTGAATCAGTGGATACATGATGGAGACGGATTCGCTCTAATCAAATCATTGAGACGAATACATGAGCGGGAGCATACCTGAATCCATGAGGATGAATTATTGCTGCCACGGGTCTTCCAAGTTTACAAGGTTCTGACGAAGAAGACGACTCCCACTTGTCCTCCTTAGACCTTTTACAGTGATGAGATGCTAGAACTGAATGAGAGTGAATGTGATAATATCTTGTGACCCGAGAACCATAACCTATTTATAGAAAAACCGTAATGCGATTGTTTTACATTTAAGCTCGTCATATAAACGTAAACGACGTTTGGTATTCACACATAATCTGAACCGTTCATACAATATGAAACGTATTTGACCAGATTAATTAGATCACCTAAATTGAGTTGATATTAATGACAGTCCAATAACGGCATGATCAACATAGTTGAAGCCAAAAATGACCTCAACGAATGTTCACGAACCAAAGTGCAGCCGACGCCTACTTCTCTCAAATCTCGACCCCTGACTGGCTGCTAAGGTCCTAAAACAGACCCAAAGCCTCAGCTGGGAGGTCCCACCACACACCCGGAAGATCTCTGAGAGCTTCCCCTCCAAAGCCAAATGCTGGGCTGGGAGCTCCTCAGAAGGCACTAGAGTTGGAGAGTAATGAAAAAAGCATGCCTTCCAAAGAGCCCCTATGGGTCTTTTTATAGTCTTCCTTTGACCTGAAAATACTGAAATACCCCTGAGGGGTCTGCCAATAGCCAAATCCCGCTGTCATTCCAAGGGCATTTGGATAATTTTACCTCGGGATAATAATAAAATAATCCCCTTTACGAGCGCCGGGCCCTACCACGTGGGCCCACTTGGCGAGAACCCTGGCCGTGAAGGCTCTCGCTGGACCCCCAACTGGGCCAACCTTGGCGAGACCCCTTGCCAGGGAGGTTCGCGCCCTTCACGGTCTTGAAACTATCGCGACTGAAGGCTTACTTGGGGCCTTCTCGCCTGCCCTGGGCGGGAGCTTTCCCTAAGGCGGAAGCTTCCGTGGTCGACGATCTCTCCTACCGAGAGCTCGACCATCTGCTTTGGTCGGTCGACGATCTCTCTTGTCGAGAGCTCGACTATCTGCTTTGGTCGGTCGACGATCTTTCCTGCCGAGAGCTCGACTATCTGCCTTGGTCGGTCGACGATCTCTCCATCTTTTCCCTGCCCTTGGCGGGAGCTCCTACAGGACGAGAACTCCACAAGTATGCCTTAGGGTTAACCCAAGGCTAACCTGAGGCTAGCCCAATTCCTCAGTGGTGTCTCCGGGTCCCACCCAGCGAATATGGGGTTGTACAAACATAGTTGAACCACATGTTTTTTTATTTCTAACATGTATCTCTCCACTCTTCGAAAAACAAAAATCTTGGTGAGAGATCTCCAGTATTTATCTTTGAGGGAGTATCTAGAATTGAATGGAGGGTCGATATGTAGAACCTAGAATTGAAGTTCATAAGTCATGTCGCCCCCGGCGGCCACGGTCGCGGGGGCGCGACCGTGGGAAGAACCTATCAACTTATAATATAACAACACTCTTATTTAAGAATGTTAAAAGATATTCACTAAGCTCATCTTTCACATCCTCTAATCATATCCTCTGAACTGATTCCCTTGGTCAAACAATCTGCCGTCTAACCCTTTGTTATGACCCGACTCAATTCACTAGCCCACTATCAAGGTTTTCCTTATGAAGAACCTATCAATCTAGATGTGTTTGGTTCTATCGTGGTGAACAAGATTATTTGCAATATTGATGACTAACTGACCATCACACCACCGCTTCATCTTATCTCCTCGATCCAGCTTCAATTCCACTAGTATCTCTTTCAGCCACTGGAGCTCCACGACCCCTAATGTCATGACTCTATACTCTGCCTCTACTGTCGATCTAGTCACCATTAACTATTTCTTGCTCATTTAGGAGACCAGGTTGTCTCTCACTAATATGCAATAGTCTGAACTGAACCTTCTGTCGTCTACACAACTTTCCCAATCAAAGACACAACAACCCTCAATTTTCACATGCCTGGTCCATCTAAACATTAACCTTATTCTAGGGGCAATCTTCGAGTATCGAAAAATTTGGTGCACTGCATTCATATGATCCTTCCGTGGGTCATGCGTGTATCAGCTCATCACGTTCACTGTAAATGAGATGTCCGAGCATGTAGTCAAAGCGTATTTCCTATGGGAAAAAACTATTCCTTCTGCTTCGTAAGCAATCTTAATCACAAGGAAATGCCTAAGAAGACCCAGATCCTTCACCTCCAACATCTTTCTAAGATCTCCGTTTTGGCGACCAATTTTCTGTTCATCATCCTCTGTGATGATCATGTCACCACACACACCACAAGCATGGTGATGTGACCTTCATTCTACATGAAAAACACTGTGTGATCTTCATTGATCTGTTGATATCTCATCTCAATCATGACATTCCTGAATCTGTCGAACCACGCTCGAGGAGACTGCTTCAGCCGATAGAGAGACTTCTTCAACCTACTGACTGTGAAGACCCAACTAATCTCCAACATGTTTTAATCATTTCCTTGATGATGAAAAAGGCACTATGATTTTTTTTCTTCTTCCTTCCTTCAAGTTTTAAGTGAGTTTATAATTGTTATTTAAATTTTGTTTTTTCATTAAAATTTTTATCTAATTATAGTTGGAGTAATCATAGCCAAATGTATGGTTATTTCATTTTCTTTTGTGGTGATATTAGCTTTTGGTTTGTGGCTTGTGTAGGCTGATTTGGACACATGGTTTTACCCTATGATGGCTGGCTTAATTGTGTTGGCAACATTATATGTTGTGATGTTGAGATAGTGGTTGCTTTGGGCTTAATCAGGTTGTGAATGTTGCTCGAAGCATCCGGATGGGATCTAGGTGAAATCCCCTACCCGTTGCCCCTAGGTGGGTATAAATAGGCAAACCCAAGGAGTTTCTACGGGTATTGGATATCCTTGTATCCGCCACGACCCGTTATGCCTTCGAACCCGTTAATTATCCAAATATACACTTACACAGGTGACATCTAAAGCACACATAAGCGGTGCTATTATAAGGGTTTAGCTTCAATGAACCGTTGGTCGCTTAATTAAGTCCATAAAGGGTCGAGCCCTCTCTGTCTTCCGCTATTTCATTCTTCCCGACTCCTTACACTCCCTACTCTGCGTGCGCCCGCTGCTACTTCTTCCCGACCCCTTCTTCTCCCAACTCCCGCAAGCTCTCTCTGCTTCTTTTTCTCCTGTGTCGTGTCGATGTCCCCTACATTGTGATGTGCCGCTACACTAGCTTTGTACCGCTACACCTGCACTGTGCCGACGTCGAGAGCCGTTGGAGTAGGGCTTTTCTGTCGCTGGGCTTGAGTTCCTGTCGCTGCTTCTGTTAGGTCACCAACTACTGCTCTGCCTCCTTATGAGTTTCTGGAAGGACGTTCTGAACCTCTGCGCATCCGAGAAGGATCGATTGTGCAACACTTCCTTCTTCCTTCTCCCATCGGAAGGAACCTCTTCTTCTCTTTTATTTGAATGTTTTACTACTTCCATTTTTGCTTTACTGATTTGAAAATGTTGGTATGCCCTATTTTAGCCAGCCACTATTCTTGTTCTAAGGAAAATTTCACTATTGTTAATGCCCTATTCTGACCGGCCATTCATTGTGCTGATTGCTGATTTGTTGCCCATAATTATCATTAAGTTTATGTTAATAGTGCTTATTGTTGAAACCGAAAATCGGTCTCTTGTGGAGTTCACCCTTGGGGAAGGGGTGGTCGCGCACCTACTTCGCTCCTGCAAGAAAACCAATAAGGAAAAAGATAAAAGGACTAGACCAAGGGCCCGGCGCGGAAGTCTCATCACACATCCGGAAGATCACTGAGCGCTTCCCCTCCTTAGCCAAATGTCGGGCTAAAGTACCTCAGAAGGCGCTAGAAGACTGGGAGACAAGTGAACATTCCTTCTAAGGTACCCTTTGGGTCCTATTTATAGATTTCCGAAGATGATCTGCAAATAACTAACCTCTGCTGGTCTGAAATTACTGAAAGCCCCTTGGGCTGGCTTGCCAAAAGCCAGACTCCGCTGTTCTAAACAGCTATATGCAACCCAACCGGGTCTGCCAACAACGTAACGCCGCTGTTTTAGTTGGCTAAGGGCAGGCCTGTAGGGGCAAAATGGTAAGAATTCTCCCCCACTAGGGACTGGGCGAGTAGCCCTTCAATGCCTCTACTCGGCGGGAGGCGCGGGCCAGGGCTGGCTCGCCTAGGGGACGTGGGCTGGAGCTGACTCGCCTAGGGAACGCGGGTTAAAGGCGGCCCGCCTAGGAAGGCGCGGGCCGAGGCTGACCCTCCTGGGAGGGCGCGGGCCGAGGCTGACCCGCCTGGGAAGGAACGGGTCGGGGCTGACCCGCATGGGAAGGCGCGGGCCGGGGCCGACCCGTCTGGGAAGGCGCGGGGCCGACCCGCCTGCTTGCCTAAGTCCCTTCGGCGAACACGGGGTTGTACACAATCCTCGCTCTTTGTGGGCTTTGCAGAAGCTCGGAAAGAAACATCCAACCCCACGTGTTCGGCGAAAACCTTGTTGAGCTGGAGGGAATCTTTTGGTGGGGGCCCACCTTCATGCTATAAATAAGTTGTCGGACCTTTGGGGATAACTCCTCTTCTTTGCCCTCTGCCGTGATTCACAGTCGTAAGATGCCTATGTCTGAGGTGATGCGGGCTCGTTTGGCGGCTGCGAGGGAGGGTGCCCGGGAAGCGGCTCTCGAAGCCGCCATGTGGCTGGCGCGCGGGTCGTCTGGTCCCCTATTCAAGCCAGTGAAAGGGAAAATCATCTAGCGGTCCCCAACGGGTGATAACCCTGCTCCCGGCTCGACCGGCAACGTCGAGGTCATTCCTGAGGTATGTGGTTCTTCTCTTTGATCCGCCACTCCTTCTGACTTCTCTCTTTGCAGGAGGTGCCTCACGATGACGGAGTGGACATGGGGGACCTGGGGAATTCTACCCTGGTGGTGACTAGTCGGGTCGCTAGTCCCTTATCCCAGGCGCACTTCCCTCTCGCGACTCCTCTGTCGCCAAGGCCCCCTGGTCTGGGGAAACCATTCGTTACCCCTAGAGGAGAAGCCTTCTAGGGTCGGTCGGGCCCTTCTCGGCCAGCTGATGGTGCGGGAGACATGCCAATGCCTGGTAATTCCCTTACTTTAGCCCGCTTATCACTTGTCGGTTTCTTCTGACCTTGCCTTCGCAGGTTATAATGCGGTCTCTTCTGACGTCGAGATGAGCGAGGGGTACTCGCCTCCCCTTGAGCTGGACGACATCGCAGACTACCTGGGCGACCTGCTGAATTCCGAGAAGATGAAGACGCAAGTGACACGACTGTTTCAGAAACATACGCTGCTGCTACAGGAGGTCTTCGGCAAAGTGGAGAAAGACAAGGCCGAGGTGGAGGGAGATTTGCGGCTTTGGAAAGGGAGGGGCGCCCAGTTGACGAGGACGGAGTTACATCCCCGGGCGCACACATTACGCGGGCCGAGGAGCGGCTTAGGCATGTCTCGGAGCAGGTCGATCTGACCCAACGGGAACTGACGGCGGTTCGCGAGTATCATTATCCTCGTGTGTCGCCTCGATCCGGCAAGCGGGGGCGGGGGCGGGGCAGGTGGAAATGGATTCAGTACTGAGTCGCCTGCCTCTCTCCCATCGGCGCCTGCTGGGTCCGAATTGCCCCATTCGCGCAACGATCAAAACTCCCGGAATCATCGAACGTTTGTTATGAACAATTAACTGTCTGTAATAATTTAGGATCTCCTCCGCCCGCTTATGGGCGTGCACTCACCACTTTTCTTTTGTCTACGTTGGTCTCGACCTTTAGGGGAGATGCGGGCGAGGCGAACCGGCTCGAGCGGTTCTTCTTTTTAGCGGGCTCGACACCGCGGGGGCGACTCGCCTAGCCCTAGTTGTACCTGCTCTGGCGGGGGCAGGTCGAGTATTGAGGGACTCGCACGCCGATCCCGGCGGGGCTCACATCTCTGGTTATTCTACTTCCATGCAGGAGCGGGTGCGGGCAGCTCACGACCGATAACTTCTCGCGGCCGACCGGTGGGTCGACGTGGATCCGGATTGGGTTCGAAAGTCGAAGCGTCGGGGTTAAACTTGCTATCCACACTTTTCCCGCCATCAGAACTTTTTCCCGCCTTTTCTGATTCTATAAATTGGCCCTGCTGACTCACTTCTTACCTACCGCATTTAAGGCTTCTTCCTGCTTCCCACGTGAGAAACCCCTTTATCCCGCTCAGCGTAGATATCGCAAGATGGTCAGCAGCAGCGACGAGGCGGACGGGATGGGAAAGTGTGCCTTGACTTTTTCCGAGCACGATTTCCCTTTCGCCACCATCACTGAGAGAGAATTTGTGGATGCCGTCGGCAATTACGTCCCGCCGGGCTTCGAGGCGAGGCGGCCCGAGAAGGAGGAGCTAATCAACGAGCTCTCTGCCGACGAGCTTGCGTTCCCGACGGCCCACTTTGAGGTGGGCCTCCGGCTACCCTTATGGCCGGAAGTCCGCCAAGTCCTCAAGTACTATGGGGTCGTCCCCGGGCAGATGACTCCTAACTCTGTCGCGGTTATAGTAGGGTTAGCCTGCTTTTTGCGAGAGGAGAGGATCGAGTTCAGTCTTACGGTATTCCGCAAGTTGTTCTCTTTTCACGCGAACAAGGACGCGACCGCCTGCTTCGCCAGTACACACGTCAAGGTGCGGGAGACGGTCAACAAGAGCCATAACTGGCTCAAGAAGTTCATGTTTGTCAAGGGGGATTTCAGCAACGTCCCCCTCTCACCAATTCAACTCGGCGAGGCGAGCTACTGCCCCCCGAGCTTGGGGGGCCATGAAGCGGGACTGTTCGGGTTCTTCGCTGGGAAGAACTTTGAGGTGGCCTACCTCCGCAGGAACCTGGACGACCTCCTCCCCATCCCGCCCGGTGAAGGTAAGTGGTTCGCCTGCTTTCGCTCTCTTAGAACCGTCATTTGAATATTTCTAAGTCTCATGCTTTTGGCAGGCGAGCGTGACATACCCCTCCATCCTCACTATGAGAGAGAGCGATTCGCTTCCGGCGAGCTTGCCCGGGCCGAGGCGACGGCGACCGACCACCGCGAGCTCTCGGTCCCTGCTCCCCCGAAGCGACCCAGTCGCGAGCGTCCTCAGGATCCGCCACCGCCCAAGAAATCGAAGAAAACGGGTGGCGCGCCTCCCCCGGCTCGCGACAAAGGCAAGGCCCTTGCGAACTAACCGTCCACCGATCCCGCCCCCGCGGCCTCTCCGACCGTCAGATCTACTGGCGGAGAGGCAGGCACATCGCAGGCGCAAGAGGGGGTTCAGCCCTCTGAGAAGTCAGTCCCCCGGGGGCACCGCAACTTCGGCTACGGTGAGGGGCCCGCGGACGAGTTCGGAGTCCCACTGCTTCAATGGGACAAGGAGACCAACCGGGTCTTCGTATCGTCGCTGTTGTCGAGCTGGCTGGAGTAGGAAACCAGCAGCGGGGATGCTTACAACCTCTCCTTCGGCGTCTACGGGCGAGAGGACGCTGCTGTCTACAACGAGGAGGCGACACGAGTTCTAATCTACGAAAGTGCGCGGGCCCAGTTTTGCAGCCTTGAGCTGGCCCATATGGTCGGTCGGCGGTGCCTCCGGCTGTACAAGAACACCCCGTCCCTCAACAAGTTAATCGACGAGAAGGAGGCGGACCGCAAGCTCGTTCAGGAGGATGCGGATGAACTGCGGAAGCGGGTCGAAGCATCCGATGCCTCCCTTGCACAGTACCTGGGGGGAGGTAAGTTAACTGATCACTCACGTCCGCCTTCTCTCACTTCTGTGCGATTTAACTCAGTGAATCTCCTTTTCGAAGGACGCGGCGACGGCCAACCGACTGGGCACTGCGATCGCCACCCTTCAACAGGAGAAGCGGGCACTACAGGCGCGGGTGGACGCATTGGAGGCTGCAACAGCTGCCCCGCCGCCGTCTACAAGCGGTTTCCAGCTCGCATATTACAGCGATTACAAGATCGAGATGATGATGCAGAAAAATGCGGCCGGCGCGGTGAAGTATACCTTCCAAACGCTGCAGCGGGCCAACCTTATTAGGAGTGGCGGTGTCAAGCTTTCAGCGAGCGAGGTGGTACTGGAGCTATTCCTTCCGGTACGAAAGCCGGGCGATGGCCCCTACCACCATATATAAGGGGCTCTCCACTCAGGGCTCGCCTCGTCGGGGGCTTGCACTCGCCTAACTTTTTGTCGTAGCAATGTTACGGGCCAAAGCCCGGATTTTGTAATAGTCACTTTTTTGATCGACCCCAGTTTATTCAAGAACTCTGTACTTTTCATTTCACTGTAATGTAAATATTTTCTTTCCCGCACTTGCCATTCGTTTCTCGCACTCGCTATTTATGCTCTGCCTTGAATGTTTAGCTTTTGATTTTGTTGTCGCGAGTGAGTGAGGTCGCCTGTTCGTTCTTGATTGGGAACTTAGACTTGGGAGTGAGGGGCACGTTAGTTAACCGCGATGCGAGCGGGCGACTCGTATCCTTCGTTCGGGCTCGCCACTCCACCCACGTCGTAGAGCGGGCATGAAAAACCCAGCTAGTGCGTGAAAAGACTTCGCGCGGGTCGACCTTTTCGGGGGTCTTAGCACGACCGAGCTCTCACCGTCTATACCCCTTCCCTGGGGCTCGCCGATCTATCGGTCGGGGCCGACACTCCCGGCTCGCTGACTCATTGGGGTGCTCTCGTCGGCACGTCGATCCAATCATTCGCGACGCGGGCGGCTAACTCCTTCCCTTATGCGCTGCCCCCACCGAGGCCCCCCGCCCTTGTCGGACAGCGGAAAGGTCTGGGCGAACTCCTGGGGTGACGTCCAACCCCTGTTGCTCGGCGGGGGTCCGTCAGCTGAATCCGATTGGAGTTTTAGCAGACTCCTCCGATTGACACCCAGCCCTGCCAACTTGATGGGAGCCTGGCAGCGGGACCTGCTCGAGGTCCGCGGCAGACTCCTCTGAGTGACTTCCAACCCTGTCAGCTTGATGGGAGCCTGGCAGCGGGATCTGTTTGGGGTTTGGGGCAGACTCCTCCGAGTGACTTCCAGCCCCGCCAGCTTGATGGAAGCCTGGCAGCGGGATCTTCTCGGGGTCTGGGACAAACTCCTCCGAGTGACTTCCAGCCTTACCAGCTTGATGGGAGCCTGACAGCGGGATCTGTTCGATGTCTGGGGCAGACTCCTCCGAGTGACTTCCAGCCCTGCCAGCTTAATGGGAGCCTGACAGCGGGATCTGCTCGGGGTCTGGAGCAGACTCCTACGAGTGACTTCCAACCCTGCCAGCTTGATGGGAGCCTAGCAGCGGGATCTGCTCGGGGTATGGGACAGACTCCTCCGAGTGACTTCCAGCCATGCCAGCTTGATGGGAGCTGGCAGCGGGATCTGCTCGGGGTCCGGGGCAGACTCCTCCGAGTGACTTCCAGCCCTGCCAGCTTGATGGAAGCCTGACAGCGGGATCTGCTCGAGGTCTGGGGCATACTCCTCCGAGTGACGTCCAGCCCTGCCAGCTTGATGGGAGCCTATCAGCGGGATCTGCTCGGGATCTGTGACAGACTCCTCTGAGTGACTTCCAGCCCTGCCAGCTTGATGGGAGCCTGACAGCGAGATTCGCTCGGGGTCTGAGGCAGACTTCTCCGAGTGACTTCCAGCCCTGCCAGCTTGATGGGAGCCTAGCAGTGGGATCTGCTCGAGGTCTGGGGTAGACTCGCATTTGCACTTTTCATCACTGGGGCACAAGTTCATCAAAAGAAGATTTATTAGAAACTGAAATGCTACTTACATGTCTTAGGGGAAAAACGTTTTAAGTCATCACCACTCCAAGTGAGACTTAGGGTCTCGCCCTCCATATTCCGGAGACGGTACCCTCCTGACTTCAACGCCTCTTGTACAATGTATGGTCCCTCCCAATTGGGATTGAGTTTCCCCACGACAGCTGACCTCCCCGCGGCATCCACTTTTCTTAAAACCAAGTCTCCTTCCGCGAATTGTTTGACTCTGACGTGCTTGTCAAAGTACTTGGCCATTCTTCTCTTCACCTCCTCTTGCCTGATGGCAGAGAGGTCTCGCAGCTCCTCAATCATGTTGAGGGAGAGCTGCAGCTCCTCCTCATTATCGGCCCTCCATTTTTCTCTGTCTTTGTAGAAACCCTAAAGCCGGTTTCCCCCAAATGACATGAGGAATAAACAGGAGTTTTCAAAAATTGAGTCACAGTAGTATACAACACAGAAACGATAACACCAATTTATTACTTTCAGTTATTTATTTACATAAGGTACGATAAACAAATCTAAGAATAGTAGTAGATACAATAATCACATTCATAGTTTGGATTTGTGATTCGATGATTCTATCTCCTGGCATTCCCCGATACCGATAAAGATCTTCATCCATACCTTCGCTAGCTCTTCTGGCGGAATCCTCTGTGGTGCGCTGGGACTTGCTCCTGTCGCCTAAAAACATGTAATTCACACTGGATTAGTCATACAAATATGACTATGTGAGAAAATTATTTTGTGAAACAGTTATACATGCAACAAAAGAGGTATAACAATATGCATACAATACAATAAACAATTTATATATATATATATATATATATATATATATATATATATATATATATATGTGTGTGTGTGCGTGTGTGTGTGTGTGTTTCCTTCTTGAAATCCCACCATTTTAATTACATATAATAGGAAATACTTAGACATGCAACTTGAATTGGCCACATCCCCGAAGGGCGAAATTGTAGGCTCATCCCTACTGGTGAATCCATCAGTAGATGCCTCTACCTCATAGGATTGGAAACCTTCATATTTCCTTATGCCGGATTTTATTTAATTATCTTTATCAAACTTTAAAAGACATAGAAGTTTTTAATAAGAAATTCCCCTCAGAAATTTTGTATCGTTATAATTTTCCCTCGCCCACAATTATTTGATTAGCTATATATCATTGAGTTTTAAACTCATATGCACATGCAGTGTCCTTTGAAATAATAAAAATAAAATGAAATTACTTGAATAAACATAATTTAAGAAATAAAATACTCACAGACACTTTGCCTTTACCCTTATCCTTTGTTGTATTATTGCCATGATTTTCGCGGGACGCCATCCTCGTTTGTCTTAGTATTGGAAACCATTGAAATAAGACGCATATAGTTCGGGTTGCGTCTCATTTTACTCATAGTATAATACGTCAGGATAGTTACTGTTCGCTAACAAAATTTGGAAAACCGAACTCGATAAACCGTCAGTCGAAAAGTGAAACGAAAAAGCATTTAAATCGCAAAATCAGCCCTCAACCATTGGTGGACAACCATAATATAGCTTGATTGGGCCAAACCAGCCCCCAAATGGACTTCCCGTCCTCTTAACCTGCTGTCCAGCTACTAATCAGCACAACCAGCGCCAAAATTTAGCTCAAAATCAGTATAAAATAACCACGAAACAGCCACAAACAGGCAGACTAAAAAAACAGCACAAAAAAGTATGGGTAAACAGCCCAAAAATCTGCTCAAAATAGGTGAAAAATATGACTTAAACTGTACATAAAACAGCCACGTGCACAGCATAAATCAGTCATAACCAGTGACAAAAACTGTCCGAAATTAGTGAAAATGAATCAGTGCAAAAACAGAAGTACACTCCTGAAATAGTCTCAACAATGTGACATAAAAACCCTAAAATAGAAATTAAAAGAGGGTGGAAAACATGCTTACAGCGGGAGAGGGAGGAAGAAGGAGAAGTCATCCAAAGAAGTGCTCGATAGCAGCGGCAAGGGCACGTAACTACAGAGAGTAGAACAGTGGCGGCTCAGGCAGCAATAGAGGAACGAGGAATAGTCGACCAGAGTAGTTCTGGAGAAAGAAGAAGAAGTATTGGCGGTGACAGCAGCAGCGCACATCGACGGGCGACGGGAGAAGCAGTCGGGACGGAAGTGAAATGAGAAGAGCCCGACGGTTTTTATAAGAAGAAACGACGGTAAGCGGTTCACTCCAGCCAAAAAGAACCAAGTCCAAATAATAACTCAAAGCTCAAACAGTTAACACTTGGCTAGCCATGTGTAAACATAAAAGACCACCGTACTCAGCCACCTTATCCAGCACAAGAACAGTCAGCACACATTATGCCAGCTCATACTAAGTTGTAACAAAAAATTTTTAACCCAAAACCATTCATAACACATCTTCAAATCAAACTAAAACTTAAGACCGCCCACCAAAAATACCAAACTCGAATCAACCAAAAATGACAAAATACGAAATATTCTCGTAAAATCGTACTGCCTTTAACTTTATCATCATCGGGGATTGTAAAACAAATATGTATATAAAACCAAAAATTATAAGTTGTTGTGTGCAATATTTGGTTCGTCACAATTCATCCCTCCTTAAAAGGAGTTTTCGTCCTCGAAAACGTAACCATATTCAGATAAACCAAAATAAAACTATTTCTTGCGATAAGGTTCTAAATTAAAGGCTCGGGGCATAATCATTCGTTCTTCTGGTGCTTCAGGAGGAGGAGCTGGAGTCTGAACAGGATTGGAAGTAGCTAAAGGTGCATGTGTCGATGCTAGAGATTCGGCATACATTTGATATAGTTGATGTGACACCAAAAGTGGAGGTCCTTGCGTACTGGAGGCTTTGTTCAAGAGTTTTGGACAATTCTTCTTTGTGTGCCCTAGTTGACGGCAATAGTAGCAAGCGCCAAGCAAATACTCTCCTCGATGAAAACGACCACACTTCACACACTTTGTTGCAGTTACTTGAGTTGTATTACTGGTTGACGGAGCAACTTGTAATGCCTTTGTATCTCGGCTGCCTTGTACTTTGTTTTGGGTTGGAGTTTCATTTACTTTTATTTTCCCACTATCGCGAGACTTCTGCGATTTGCTTTGATCAATTTCCACCAGTCTCGCTCGCTCGACTAACTGTCTGTATTCGAGAATATCCAGGGGCACTAGCAAATTACGGATATCGTCTTGCAGTCCCTGCTGAAATTGTCGACAACGATCTTCTTCCGTCGTTATAAGAGAATTAGCGTAATATGCGAGTTTAGAAAATTCTGCCTCGTACTGTCGTACCGATTTTGTCACCTGAACTAATCACAGAAATTGATCGTGTAGGACTCTCTTCTCAGACTGTGGCACAACCAGTTTGTGAATTCGTGCAGGAAATTTGTCCTTGTTACTCGTTCATGTCTGGCGAACTTTGTAGCCACGATGTTGTTCTACCAACGTTTGGCTGCACCTTCTAATAAAAATGATGCGAGCTCGACCTTTTGATCCTCCGGACAACGCATGACTTGGAATATAGTTTCGATGCGAAGTATCCAATCTTCAGTTTCTAATGGAGACAATCCTCCGACGAAAGTTGGTGGTTTTAAGTCCAGAAATTATTTAAGGTCATAATCCATTTGTCGATGATAGGGTGTAGGGGCAACCACGTCGAAAGAAGGATTAGGAGGAGGGTTCATTTGTTGTTGGTGAGGTTATTGAGGGTTAGGGTCTACTTGTGGTAATGGGGGTACAAGTGTATCTAATGTTGGGAATACCAACTTAAGAGCTTCGGCTATTGCTAGTACAAATTTGGAAGGGTTCCTTGGTTGATGTCCATTGTCACTTTCCTCCGATCTGTTCCTTATTGAACTTCCTGTTTCTCGCGATCCTCCTGACGGCGTAGACTGGAATAGACCCGAATAGGTTCCTATAAAGGAATTTAATTTCTTTTAGGTTACATATGATGACCGTGTACTCTCTATGACATAATGTTTTGAAAACCAACCTCCCTCTGATATCAATTGTGGAAACCCTAAAGTCGGTTTCCCCCAAATAACATGAGGAATAAACAGGAGTTTTCAAAAATTGAGTCACAGTAGTATACAGCACAGAAACGACAACACTGGTTTATTACTTTCATTTATTTATTTACACAAGGTACGATAAACAAATCTAAGAATAGTAGCAGATACAATAATCGCATTCGCAGTTTGGATTTGTGATTCGATGATTCTCTTGGCATTCCCCGATACCGATAAAGATCTTCATCCATACCTTCGCCAGCTCTGCTCTTCTGGTGGAATCCTCTGTGGTGCGCTAGGACTTGCTCATGTCGCCTAAAAACATGTAATTCACACTGGATTAGTCATACAAATATGATTATGTGAGACAATTATTTCATAAAATAGTTATACATGCAACAAAATGGATATAACAATATGCATACAATACAATAAACAATTTATATATATATGTGTGTGTTTTCTTCCTGAAATATCACCCTTTTAATTACATATAATAGGAAATACTTAGGTATGCAACTTGAATTGGTCATACTCCTGAAGGGCGAAATTATAGGCTCACCCCTACTTGTGAATCCATCAGTAGATGCCTCTACCTCATAGGATTTGAAACCTTCGTATTTCCTTATGCCGGATTTTATTTAATTATCTTTATCGAACTTTAAAAAACATATGAGTTTTTAATAAGTAATTCCCCTCATAAATTTTGTATCGTTATAATTTTTCCTCGCCTACAATTATTTGATTAGCTATATATCATTGAGTTTTAAATTCATATGCACAGGCGGTGTCCTTGGAAATAACAAAAATAAAATGAAATTACTTGAATAAACATAATTCAAGAAATAAAATACTTACCAACACTTTGCCTTTACCCTTATCCTTTGTTGTATTATTGCCATGATTTTTATGGGACGCCATCCTCGTTTGTCTTAGTCTTGGAAACCACTGAAATAAGATGCATATAGCTCGGGTTGCGTCTCGATTTACTCATAGTATAATACATCAGGATAATTACTGTTCGCTAACAAAATTTGGAAAACCGAACTCGATAAACCGTCAGTCGAAAGATGAAACGAAAAAGCGTTTAAATCGCAAAATCAGCCCTCAACCATTGTTGGACAGCCATAATATAGCTTGACTGGGCCAAACCAGCCCCCAAATGGACTTCTTGTCCTCTTACCCTGCTGTCCAGCTACTAATCAGCACAACCAACGCCAAAATTTAGCTCAAAATCAGTATAAAATAACCACGAAACAACCACAAACAGGCAGGCTAAAAAACAGCCCCAAAAAGTATGGGTAAAAAGCCCAAAAATCTGTTCAAAATAGGTGAAAAATCTGACTTAAACTGTACATAAAACAGCCATGTGCACAACATAAATCAGCCATAACCAGTGACAAAAACTGTCCAAAATTAGTGAAAATGAATCAGTGCAAAAACAGAAGTACACTCCTGAAGTAGTCTCAACAATGTGACATAAAAACCCTAAAACAGAAATTAAAAGAGGGGGAAAACATGCTTACAGCGGGAGAGGGAGGAAGAAGGAGAAGTCATCCAGAGAAGTGCCCGATAGCAGCGGCAAGGGCACGACAAGGGCACGTAACTACAGAGAGTGGAACAGCGGCGACTCAGGCAGCAATAGAGGAGCGAGGAATAGCCGACCAGAGTAGTTCTGGAGAAAGAAGAAGATGTATTGGCGGCAGCAGCAGCAGCGCATAGCGACGGGCGACGGGAGAAGCAGTCGGGACGGAAGTGAAATGAGAAGAGCCCGACGGTTTTTATAAGAAGAAACGGCGGTAAGCGGTTCAGTCCAGCCAAAAAGAATCGAGTCCAAATAACAACCCAAACCTCAAACAGTTAACACTTGGCTAGCCATGTGTCAACATAAAAGACCACCATACTCAGCCACCTTATCCAGCACAAGAACAGCCAGCACACATTCCGCCAGCTCATACTAAGTTGTAACAAAAATTATTTAACCCAAAACCATTCATAACACATCTTCAAATCAAGCTAAAACTTAAGCCCGCCCACCAAAAATACCAAACTCGAATCAACCAAAAATGACAACATACGAAATATTCTCGTAAAATCGTACTGCCTTTAACTTTATCATCATCGGGGATTGTAAAACAAATATATATATATATAACCAAAAATTATAAGTTGTTGTGTGCAATATTTGGTTCGTCACAGTCTTCCCCTGTCTCGACCACCCGAGACGTCCGGACCTCGAACTCTACCGGAAGAATCGCCTCGCATCCAATGGAGAGTTTGAAAGGAGTCTCTCCTGTGGCTGTGTTTGGCGTGGTTCTGAGGGCCCAGAGGACCGAGGGGAGCTACTCAACCCAACTCCCTTCAGGTTCTCCACCTTCTTCTTTAGGAGGTTGACAATGATCTTGTTTATCGCCTCCACCTGCCCGTTGCTCCTTGGGTGATGGACCGAGAACTTGAGATCAATCCCAAGTTGACCACAAAAGCTGATGAATTCGGCGCGAGCAAACTGAGGCCCATTGTCCGTGACGATGGCCTGGGGCAACCCATGCCGACAGATGATCTCCCCCCAAACAAAGTTCATGATGACCTGGGAGGTTACCTTGGTCAGCGCCTTAACTTCAAGCCACTTGGAGAAATAATCGATCATCACGAGCATGAACCTTCTCTGGTCGTTGGCCTGGGGGAAGGGTCTGACCAAGTCCATTCCCCAGATTGCAAATGGCTACGGGGTTCTGATACTCTTGAGGCGCTGGGCCGGTTGCAGCTGGAGGGGAGCGAACATCTAGCACTTATGACACTCCTTTGTAAACTTTGCCGCGTCGTGGTTCAGGGTCGGCCAAAAGTACCCTTGCTTGATGATCCTCCCTTCTAGCGTCCGACTCCCAGAGTGGCTTCCACACTCCCCGGAGTGGACCTCCTCCAAGATGCTCGAGACCTCCCCCTCAGCTACACAACGTGCCAACATTCCCGACAGGGTCTTTCGGTACAAATGCCCATCACGCATGAGATAGTATGCCGATTTGTACTTGAGCTTCTTCCTGTCCATCCCTTCAGGATACTCCCCGGTGGACAAGAAAGTCATGAATGGATCCATCCACGAGGGGTGCTGCTCCAGCTCCATCAGCTTCCCCTCTTCTATGGATGGGCGGAAGAGATCTGTGACGGTGCCCCCCACCCGGGGACCATGCTGATGACTCCCTTCACCTTTGTCAAGTACAGCTGCAGGGTGGGCTCCCTTGCCTCAAACTCCCCGTTAATCTGGGAAGCCACCACCATGGAGTCAGTGAGGACCTCCACATTATGCACGCCTAGCTCCCTGGCCAGGCGAAGGCCTGAAATCACAACCTCATACTCGGCCTGATTGTTGGTAATGGGAAAATGCACCACTACTGTTTGCTCAATCCTCGTCCCCTATGGACTCTTTAAGATCACCCCCACTCCCAGGGAATGTCTTCCCGACACGCCATCCACCATCACCCTCTAGGGGACTGGGTGGGGGAGTTTCGCCTCCGCCACTTCCACCACGTAATCAGCTAGAAAGTCGGTCATAGCTTGTGCCTTGATCGAGAGGCGAGGAACAAAGGAAATGTCGAATTCGCTCAACTTTACCGACTATTTGGCCAACCGCCCTGAGTGATTCTCCCCCTCGAAAATGTTGCGGAGGGGGTGGTCAGTCACCACTCGGATCGAGTGTTCCTGGAAGTAGGGACGAAGCCTCCGGGCTGAAATGATGAGAGCAAAGGCTAGCTTTTCCAGGATGGAATACCGAAGCTCGGCCTTCCTCAAGACCTGACTCACATAGTAAATGGGGAGTTGTTTCTTCCCCTCTTCCCGAATTACGACGCGCAGATTTTGGCGCGCTACGACGCGCAGATTTTGGACTTTCGCCCAACGGACTTCGATTCAACCCCAGTCAGTGGTGTTGGACTAGTGTAGTCAATACAAAGTAAACAGAAGTCATCCCGGTCAATTTCGACGATAATTGGTCAACCCGCAGTCAAATATAGACTAGTCATGCACCGAAAAGCGTGCGCACACTAATTATGACACGACACCCGAACCTTAACGCGACCCCGATGACTTGGACCCACATTGACTTTGACTAGTAAGGGGGACCCCTAGGGTTGACTTGGTCAAAACCCTCCTAGAAATCCACTTTTTGGATTTTTATCCAAATGAGGGGCCCACCTCCTCTCCAAAGGAGGATGGCCCATGCTCCCCTCACTCTCCTTGGGCCCCCCAACCAGCAATCAAGCCTACGATAGGTGGAGGCCCACCCCACCCTTCTTCTCCTCCTTTTTCCCCTCTCTTCCCAAAAGGCCCAAGCCCATAAGGGCTTCACCATCCTTTTCCCCACATGGGGAAAAGAGGGGGCCTCCAGCTGTCCTTGGATAGCTGGAGGGTGGGGATTTAATCCCTCCATAAGGAGGGATTAATCCCACCTTGCCCAAAAGGGGGATAGCCCCCCTCCCCCTCCCTATAAAAGCAACCCAACCCCCTCTCTTTCCCTCACACCTCTCAGAGCAGCCCTACCCCTGCTCCCCCCCCTCTGTCGGAGTTCTGGTGGCCGGAAAAAGCCAAGCTGAGGAGCTCCTCCCCTCCACCACCTTGAGCCATGGCCGACCAAGCCGGCCCCTCCCGAGCCGCCAAACTCAGGTGGAACCTTCTCTTCCTCCCCCTCCCCATTTCTGACGTAGTGCATGCGAGCTCCAGCGGCCAGAGCGCCGCCGCCGTCACCCCCTCCCCTCCCGTTTTTTTTAAAAAAATATGCTCCGGCGATGGCCGGCGGCGGCAGGCCGCCGGACCACCGCCGGAGGGAGCGCTCACCACCGACGGGTTGGTCGGTGGCCGGCCGGCGACGGAGAAGCCCCGTAAGGCTGGCGAGTTTTGTACAACGGGGGGGAGATAAACAGTGTTTTTTATTTTATAAATTATATTATTATAATATTTATTATAATATTATAATATAATAATAAGGGATTTTATTTTCAGAGGCTAAATAGACCCTTAGGAAAACAGTTTTGAACATAAAAAGTATTCCCCTTAATGAGGGCTTTCTCCACAAAATTTTTGAGAATTTTTGGAGTTGATTTGGTATTTTTAAAAGCCCAAATAAAAATTATTTGACCAAATTAAGGCCCAAAACACTTTGAAAAATTACAAAAAAATTACTAGGCTCATTTTAGAATCTCTTAAGGGTTGTATCAAAATTTGGGGTCATGGGGATAAGTTTTGATATTTTTCCTAAAATCTGGAAGCCTAGGGTCGCGTTCAGAATTTATTACGCTTGAAAATGAAAATTTGAGCGCGCGACCATCCTATTTAATTTTAATAATAAATTCAAATTTGTCGTATCGATGAGAGTGGCTGAGGCAAGTGACCAGACTCCGGGTGGTTCGAGATTTCATGAAACCGTCGAGCGCCTCGACTCTCGGGTGATCTGGACATGTTCAGAAAGTGAGAATACGAGTAGTGAGTTGCACATTATTCTCGATTAATATTAAGGGTGTAACTCCTGATAAGCCACTAATCCGATTAAGTCATGATTAATAAGGCACAACCAAATCCTAATCAGATCTTAATAAAGGGTGTAACCCAATAAAGCCTTATTAAAAACTGAAATAGAACTGAATGTGCCTCTTGAGAACGGAGATGAGACTAAAGCCTCCTGGATGAAGTGATTGGACTACTAACCCTTTTCTTTATGATTATTACAGTATTGCACTGGTCAAGTACTTTTAATTAAGCACTACTACAGTCTCGTACTGGTCAAGTACTTTCAATTCTGTTCTACTCTATTCTCGTACTTGTCAAGTACTTTTAATTCAGCTCTACTCTAATCTCGTACTGGTCAAGTACTTTCAATTCAGTTCTACTCTAGTCTCGTACTGGTCAAGTACTTTTAATTCAGCTCTACTCCAGTCTCGTACTGGTCAAGTACTTTTAATTCAGTTTTACTCCAGTCTCGTATTGGTCAAGTACTTTTAATTCAGTGCTACTCCAGTCTCGTACTGGTCAAGTACTTTTAATTCAGTTCTACTCTAGTCTCGTACTGGTCAAGTACTTTTAATTCAGTTCTACTCCAGTCTCGTACTGGTCAAGTACTTTTAATTCAGTACTACTCTAGTTTCGTACTGGTCACGTTTCTTTCCAGCACTTTAAATAAGCAGCATAAACACCGCATTTGTCCTCATTGTAATTTACTATTATAATCCCGGGTCCTGCTCTGACGAGCAGTCGTTATTAAGGTTGAGCCTTAGTTGGGGATAACCGGAGTTGAGGTATTCCTCCAAGTCTAGCCCCAAATAATGCGCTCTCACGCTCCTTGACGAAAGTAGAGCTAAGCGCCGCCGCCCGAAGTTTAAGCCTAGTAGGGCAGACCGACGTAGGCCCGGTGTGTATTATATTTGTCGTTGATTGATTGATTGTAAATTGAATGCGGTGGAATAGTGGCGGGTCAGTCCCTCCCGCAGACCGTTCGTACCGATGCGGGAAGGTCGACGATTCAAGGCGACAGGGAGATGAGTACCACGGGTGACCGGCGGTTTTATTCCCCGTCGGGTTTTCCTCGGCTGGTCGGCCAAAATAATTCGCTGGATGTCACTCACATTCAAGAGTACAGCAGGTTGTACGTTAGGGTCTGAGGTTGTGTGGTACGATCACCCCCAAAAGTGGCAGGACTGGCCACTGTCACCGACGGCCACATCAGTGAGGCCCGCGGGGCTCGCTACCCTGCTAGAACAAAAGCGGTCCAAACTATGTCGACATAGGGTTTGAGTGCGCGACTGTGAATGCCTGCGGTGTGCACGGCTGTGAATGCATGTAGTGTGCGCGACTGTGAATGCCTGCGGTATGTGCGCGGCTGTGAATGCCTGCGGTATGTGCGCAGCTGTGAATGCCCGCGGTATGTGCGCGGCTGTGAATGCCTGCGATAGAATTCAGGATATGAAAACCTATTGTGCTGATGAGCTAGTAGAGCATTGTTAAAACTGTTTTATACTATTGTTGCTTTCTCCGGTTATACTGCACTCTTTTATATTTGCGCCTAGCTGTTCATATACAAAATATTGTGTTAAACCTCTCTTGCTTCGGCTATTTACTTCTGTTGGGTGGGTGCGTGCTCGTCCCCAGGATGTGGATCCGAGGAGGAGATTTGTTTCCACTTAGTTCTGTGACTAACGGCTATTTGATTAACCATTCACAAGAGGTGGAGCACCGTAGTGACCCGCTACCGCGGGAGATTATGCTAGTAGCTAGGTCTACTCGAGCAGATGCACCCCCGCCGTCCCCAGAGTTTAGAGACGTGAGTTCCGTCGAGCAGCATAGAGAGAGTGTGTATGAGGATTATATGTAGCACATGTAAAGCCCACAGGCTTATATAAGTACTTAGGCTTCGGCCCTAGAACCGCTGTGATTTTGATATGCAATATATAAATCTGCAATGGTTCCATGTTAATGCTTCCGCTATATTCTGATGGGTTATGAATGTTGTGATTCGAGCCGAGCAAGCCGACCAACTAGTGCTTGAATAGGGTGGATCTTTTCCCCAAGAAGCACTGGGTGGACGTCTTGGGCTAGTAGTACCCCCTTCGGCCCGACCCGGGCAAAAGGTTGGAGAGGGGTACTACAGAGAACCTCCATCTCTACCACCTCTTTTGCTGCCTCCAGACGAGACTGCTCCCCCACTCTTCAGCATCCCCCCTCCGGGGGCGAGGACCTCATCCTCGGCTTCCCCCACGGCCATCGCCTTGGCCGACTCCTGGACTTCCTCCATCTCCTCCTCCCGAGGGAGGGTCACCTCCACCTCCATCTCCTCTTGGCCAGCCTCCTGCTCTGCCTCCTCCATCCTTCGCCCCATCTCCTTGACACCCTCTTGCCATGAGATAGAGTTTACGGCGGTGACATAACACTCCCTTGCTATCTTAGGGTCTCCGCGGACCCGGACCTGGACCCCCTCGATGTTGAACTTCAAGCATTGGTGGAAGAATGAGGGGATGCAGCGAAAGGCGCTGATGAGGGGCCTCCCAAAGATGGCGGTGTAGCTGTTGGGGACGTCCACAATAATGAACTTGCAGGTGCGGGACTGCCCCCCAGTGTGACATGGAGTCCGACTCCTCCTTCTACCTTCTTCCTCTCCCCCGAGAACCCGAACAAGGGTCCGTCTGAGGCAAGCACCCTCTTCGCCTCCACCTTCATCGTGTCGAACGCTTTCTTAAAGATGACGTTGACCGAGCTTCCATTGTCGACAAGGATCCGGGCGATGGTGAAATTCTCGATTGCTGTCTGGATGACCAGTGCATCATAAAACGGATCCTCGTGATCCAGCATATCCTTTCTTGAGAAGGTGATCTTCTCCTCCTGGGGTGGGGTCTGAGACGTGGAGGCGACGCTCCTTCGGTACATGGTATGGAGGCTCGCCTTGCGGGAAGCCTCGACACCTGCCCCTCCATGGATCATCTTGATCCTTCCCCAGGTCCCCACATCCACCCGGTCCTCGCACTGATCCTCCTCCGAGCGTGACATGTTCTCTTCGATCTGCACCTCCTGACGCTCCTGCTGCCGTTGTTGCTCCCTGTTTCCTCGCAACTCGAGGAACTCCGGGCACGTATTCGTGGCGTGCCCTTCCTCCTAGTGGAAGTCGCAATAGGACAGCTCCACCCTAACTTCCCTTCTCCTTCTCCTTGCCGCCCTCCTTCTCTCCCCCATGGCTATTGCCATAGCCTGCTCCTGGTCGTGAAGAGGCGGCCTCTGGGTTTGCCTCCCTCCCGGAGGATAAAACTGGTCTTGGCCTCTCTAGCGACGGTCCCCTCCATGGAACCCTCTTCTCGCCCCTTGATCTTGCCATTCTGGCCTCCACCCTAGTCGGTGACTCGGATTATGACGCCCCAACCTGGGCTGTTGTTGTTACTGCTGCTCCCTCTGCCGGGGTTCATCTCTCCTTTCCTCCTGACCTATGCCCCCTCTAGGCCTCTCCTCCTTTGTAGCCCACCTAGCTAGCCTCCGGGCAAACTCTGGGTTCGACGCCTCCCCGTGGACTTCTCTCACCGCCCTCTCCATCAACTCCTCGTAGGAGAGGGGTGAGATCCTCTTCAACTCAATCCGGAAGAAACCATGCTGCAACCCCAATGGGAAGGCCATCATCAAAGTGTGGCCCGACATCTCCTGAACCCGGGTGACCTCCTCCTAGAAGCGATCGACGTAGCTTCCCAGGGTCTCATTCCACCCCCCCTGTTTGATGCGGAACAGGGAATCTGACTCCCTCTTCCTCCTCCTCGAGGTTGTGAACCTCAACATGAACCCCCGACGTAGATCCTCGAAGTAGTAGATGGAATTGGCCGGTAACTGGTGAAACCACTCCCTCACCTTCTCCTTGAGGGTGATGGCGAAGAGTTGACACTTGAATCCGTCCGACATCTGTTAGTTCGAGACCACATCCTCAAACCACTGGACGTGCTGGACCGGGTCCCCCTTCCTGGTGTAGTAGGACATCTAAGGCTCCCTGAACCCTTCCGGGACTGGTGCAGAGGAGACCAACTCGCTGAAGGGGCTATCTCCGCCCACCGGGCGAGCTGGAGGGTCTCGCGCCCCCAACTCGCAGAACCTGCCGCCGCTCCCCGAACCTGGGAAGAGCACTCGCCCGGGGAGCTCGGCACCCCGACCTTCCTCAGCGACCTCCTTCCCGGCTCGCCTGGCGGGCGCAACCTCGCCGAGTGTCGGATCTGCGAGAACTGGAATCGCCGAAGTCGATCTCTCTGCACGCACGTCGAGCGCGAATCAGACCATATCGAGCACCTCCTGCCTGAATTTCTCGAGCATCCCTAGGGTGGCGAGAGGGGGAGGGGGTGGCGAGTCGGTCCTGTCCGATCCTTGCCGTTCTCCTCCAGCCATTGAGCTCGCTGAAGATTTTCTATGCTGACCACGCTCCACGCTCACCGCACCAAAATGTTGAAACTGAAAATCGGTCTCTTGTGGAGTTCACCCTTGGGGAAGGGGTGGTCGCGCACCTAATTCGCTCCTGCAAGAAAAACAACAAGGAAAAAGAGCAAAGGACTAGACAAGGGCCCGATGCGGAGGTCCTACCACACACCCGAAAGATCACTGAGCGCTTCCCCTCCTTAGCCAAATGTCGGGCTAAAGTACCTTAGAAGGCGCTAGAAGACTGGGAGACAAGTGAGCATGCCTTCTGAAGTACTTCTTGGGTCATATTTATAGATTTCCGAAGATGATCTGCAAATAACTAACCTCTGCTGGTCTGAAATTACTGAAAGCCCCTTGGGCTGGCCTGCTAACAGCCAGACTCCACTATTCTGAACAGCTATATGCAGCCCAACCGGGTCTGCCAACAGCGTAACGCCGCTGTTCTAGCTGGCTAAGGGCAGGCCTGTAGGGGCAAAATGGTAAGAAATCCCCCCACTAGGGACTGGGCGAGTAGCCCTTCAATGCCTCTACTCGGTGGGAGGTGCGGGCCGGGGCTGGCTCGCCTAGGGGACGCAGGCTGGAGCTGACTCGCCTAGGGGACGCGGGCTGGAGGCGGCCCGCTTGGGAAGGCGCGGGTCGAGGCTGACCCGCCTGGGATGGCGCAGGCCGAGGCTGACCCGCCTGGGAAGGGGCGGGCCGGGGCTGACCCGTCTAGGAAGGCGCGGGGCCGACCCGCCTGCTTGCCTAAGTCCCTTCGGCGAACACGGGGTTGTACACTTATGATATTGGATATATTATTTTGGGTATTCTAGTGACTAGTTAGTCTATTTATGTTATAATTATGCTTATGTTGTGTTAAGTAGCCGCTGTTTTGTGTTGTATATTATTAGACAACCATTTTTTGGGAGCTGTTATTGTGCTGGACAAGCAGTTTTTGGGGGCTTATTTGTGCTAAACAGCCTTGTTTAGAGTGTTTATAGTGCTGGACACGGTGTTTATTTTCTTCAATATTAGAGCTATTTTGGGCAGTTGACATATCATTTGAGCTAATTCCGTGGAGAGAATTAGTGAGGACAACAAATATTGAGCTTTTGTATTTATTTATGCTTTGGAACTTTACAATTATTTACGGCTTTAGTTTTATTTTCATTGATTTAACTCAAAACTATATTTAGGGTTAAGTAATCACTTGTCATTTCCTAAAACCTTTGAGCCTATTCATTTTAACATCAACGCTACGAATATCGAAGAGACTGTTAGGCAACGGGGTGTCCGAAGATAACGACAACACCCACCGATCAATAGAGCACAAGCAATAGTAAGAAACAAAAATTATCAACACAAGTAAACACCAAGATATACGTAGAAAACCTTCACCACTTGAAGGTCAAAAACCACGGGGCACGGCACAGCGAAAATCCACTATAATAAATAAGGATTACAAAATTATCTAGGTTTGCCCAAACCTAGAAAGCCCTCTGGATTTGACACACAAATCCACTTCTCTCTACCACAAAGACAAATCCACAACTTCTCTACAACAGGATAAAATCCTACTCTCTCTTCAAGCACAATAGCAAACGAAGACAAGAAAGGGTACACCTGAAACCGTAGACGAAGAAACCTTTGAAGCGGTAGAGAAATCTCCTCCAACAGCACGGAGGAAACACCTCCTTCAAGCGGCAAAACTCTGCCTACAGCAGCGGTAAAACTGGAGATCCAGCGGAGACGGCGAACGACGCGAGGCGACGCTGGCGCGGAGACGGCGGGCGGCGCGGTCGCACGGAGCGGGGCTGGCGGACGCGGAGACGGCGAGCGGCGCGGCGATGGCGGAGGAAGGCTTCCGCTTCACTTTCTCAACCCTAACTCCACTTCTTGATCGGGAAAGGTGAGAGTAATAAAAGCCAAAAACATCTTTTAAAACTGTCCGCCGTTTGATAAATTAAAAACTGTTCAGTTTTTAATAAAAAACTGTTCACAATTTATAATATAACTGTCCGTTCAAAAGGCAGTAAAAAAAAAACTGCAACGCCGAAAAACCATGTTGCAATATCTGGATTTCTTCACACAGATTTTCACCTTTAGGGGCTGAACCCCAACAAACTCCCCCTTCAGACCATAAAGGGGAGTATCCCACCGCGACTCCTTCAGGTGGGAATCATGCCGATCAACCGCCGGCAAAGATCATGTTTTTCCCTTGGGACGACCTTCGTCATCATGTCCGAAGGATTTTCATCCGTGTGGATCTTCTCCACCACCAACAGCTTCTCCTCCACAGCATCCTGAATCCAATGATACTTCACGTCGATATGCTTCGTCCTGGAGTGAAAGGCGGGATTCTTGGCCAAAAATATATCACTCTGGCTGTCACAGAAAACCGTGTACACGTCCTGTCGGAGATCAAGCTCTAGCATGAACTTCTTCATCCAAATAAGCTCCTTCGACGCCTCAGTCAACGCAATATATTCAGCCTCCGTCGTCGACAATGCCACGCACTTCTGAAGCCTTGACTGCCACGACACTGCTCCCCCTCCAAAAGTGACCACGAATCCAGAAGTGGATCTCCTCGTGTCAACATCTCCTGACATATCCGAATCCGAGTACCCGATGAGTTCTGGTGGACCTCCACCAAACTGTAAACAAAGATCTGAGGTACCTCGGAGATAGCGAAATATCCATTTCACAGCACTCCAGTGAACTTTCCCTGGGTGTGCCAAGTAACGGCTCACAGACCCCACAGCATGAGCTATGTCTGGCCTAGTGCAGACCATAGCATACATCAGACTCCCCACTGCGGATGCATAAGGTATTTGGCTCATCTCTTCCACCTCCTCCTCAGATGAGGGGCTTTGAGAACTGGAAAGTCTGAAGTGCCCGGCCAGAGGAGTAGCAACGGGTTTTACCTTGTCCATCATGAACCTCTTCAGCACTTTCTCCACATACTCAGACTGAGATAGCCATAGTTGACCAGCACTCCTGTCCCTGGTAATTTTCATTCCAAGGATCTTCCTTGCCGGTCCCAAATCCTTCATTTCAAAGGACTCACTGAGCTCCTTCTTCAACTCAGCTATGCTGGCCTTGTCATCCCCAACGATCAGCATATCATCTACGTACAACAACAGAATAGTGAACGTCTTCTCAGTCCTCTTCACATACACACAGTGATCAGCCCTGGTCCGTTGGAATTTGCTCTTCATCATGAAAGAGTCAAATTTCCTATACCACTGCCTGGGTGCCTGCTTCAACCCATAAAGGCTCTTCTTGAGCCGGCAGACCAGATGATGCTTCCCCTTAGCCACAAAGCCTTCGGGCTGCTCCATATATAGCTCTTCCTCCAAATCACCATGCAGAAATGCCGTCTTGACATCCATCTGCTCGACTTCAAGATCCATGAAGGCAGCCATACCCAACACTAGTCTGATAGAGGACATTTTCACCACTGGGGAAAAGATCTCGTCGAAGTCGACACCTTGTTTCTGACTGAATCCTTTCACCACAAGTCTCGCCTTGTACCTTGGCTGAGAGCGATTTTCATCCAACTTTAGCTTGAAGACCCACTTGTTCTTCAAAGCTCTCTTACCTTTAGGCAATGGGACTAAATCATACGTCTCATTCTTCTGAAGAGAGTACAACTCCTCTTCCATAGCAGCTGTCCAAGCCTCACGATCTTCAGCACTCTGAGCCTCCACATAGGACTCAGGCTCTCCACTATCTGTAAGCAAAATATACTCATTAGAGGAATACCTGGTATTGGGCCTTCTGACTCTCTCAGATCTGACAAGAGGAACCTCCACCACAGGTGGTACATCAACTGGCAGAGCTCCCCCTCCATCCGGAATCATCTCCTCATCAGGAATAAGCTCACCAACTTCCTCCTCAGCATGCTTATCATCAGCAGCAGTCTCTACTGGCCCATCATCAGTATAGAGTCTCTCCTCCGCAGGTGGAAACTGTGGAACCTGTGACTCCACAGCATTCTGCTCACCAACCACTTGATCTTCAACAAAGATCACATCTCTGCTTCTGATCATTTTCTTGTTCACAGGATCCCGGAGTCTATAGCCAAACTCCTCATGGGGAAATCCCATCAAGATGCACTCCCGGGACTTCTCATCAAGCTTCGATCTCTCTTCCTTGGGGACATGAACATGAACTTTGCACCCAAACACCCGCACATGTCTGTACGACACTTCCTTCCCGGACCAAACACGCTCTGGAATATCACCATTCAGAGGTGCAGAAGGAGACAGATTTATCAGATGTACAGCAGTTTGCACAGCCTCAGCCCAAAACTGTTTACCAATGCCAGCTTGAGAAATCATACATTTGATCTTCTCAATAATCGTCCTGTTCATCCTTTCTGCTAACCCATTCTGTTGCGGCGTCCTCGGGATTGTCCTTTCATGTACTATGCCATGCCTTCTGCAGTAAGCGTCAAAGGCACCAATGTACTCTCCCCCGTTGTCAGATCGAACTCGCTTTATTTCCTTCCCGGTCATCTTCTCCACCTTCGCTCTGAACTTTTCAAACTTTGCTAGAACATCACTCTTCTGCTTCACAGAATATGCCCAGACTTTCCTGGAGTGATCGTCAATGAACGTGACAAAGTAAGCGGCTCCGCCCACAGACTTGGGCTCAATAGGACCACACACATCAGTGTGTATCAAGTATAGTAACTCCGCCTTCCTCTTTGGTTCAGAATCAGCAAAGGAAACACGTTTCTGCTTACCGGCCAAGCAGTGCGCACACGTATCAGGAAGCCCTCCTGATAGCTCCGGAAGGACTTTGTTCTTCACCAAGATCTTCAAGTTCTTCTCGCTGATATGCCCAAGTCTGCGATGCCATAACTCCATAGAGTTGCCCTCTGCCGCATTCACACTTAGACCACAGATCTTGGCTTTAGTACGATAAAGTCCACAACACTTCCTTCCTTTGGCTACCACCAAAGAGCCCTTCATCAACCTCCAGGTCCCTCCACCTTCAATGCTTGTGAAACCACCATCATTAAGCCTTCCAATGGAAATTAGATTCATTCTCAAGTCAGGAATATGCCTGACGCCCTTGAGAACAATCTTCCCCAATTCAGTCTCCAAGTGGACATCACCACTGCCAACAATCAACGACTCACCGGAATTAGCCATCCGGATCACACCAAGATCTCCCGCAGAATAGGTGTAGAAGTAATCTCTGTGAGGGGTGCAATGATAAGATGCACCTCCGTCCACGATCCAGTCTGTGTCAACGCAGTCCTGGCAAGACGACCCACTGCACTACAAGCATAACGGATCAGCCTCCACAATCGAAGTCGTCGCATCACCACTGGATTCTCCTACCTCCTTGGTCTTTCCCTTCATGTCTCTTTTCATTTGGAAGCAATCCTTCTTGAAATGACCCTTCTTCTTACAATAGTAGCACTCAATGTCCTTCTTAGACTTGCCCCTGGACTTACTCCTAGAACTGTCCCTGTGCTTCACATCCTTCTTCACAGACCGACCTCTTCCCTCCATGAGAAAAACACCCGAAGTGGAAGATCCAGAATCCTTCCTTCTCAGTTCTTCGTTCAGGAGACAACCAGACACCATCTCCATGGTTACCACACCATCAGGTGCTGAGTTGCTCAACGACACTACTAGAGTCTCCCAACTCTCGGGTAAAGAACTAAGGATCATCAGAGCTTGGAGTTCATCTTCCAAAGTGATCTTCATGGACTCCAACTGATTGATAATACTTTGAGCAAGGTTCAGATGCTCAGTCATCTGTGAACCTTCCCGGTACTTCAAATTAACAAGCTTCCTAATCAGAAATGCCTTGTTACCTGCAGTCTTCCGCTCGTACAAGGCTTCAAGCTTTTTCCATAAGGCCTGAGCCGAGTTCTCCGTGGAAACATGATGAAAAACAGAGTCATCGAGCCACTGTCTAATGAACCCTACTGCCTTTCGATCCATTTTCTTCCACTCTTCATCATCCGTAACTGAAGCAGGTCTCCCCGTCAACGGAGCATGGAGATCTTTACAATATAAGAGATCCTCCATCCGAGGCTTCCAGATGCTCCAATTCTTGCCATTCATACTGACCATCCTTGTGTTCTGTTCCATTGCTTTCTCAAACAAGTAACTCTATTACGGTCCACAAATCGATTTACTTCAAGGGATTAACAAGAGAGGATAGGGAGCGGACCGATGGTCGTCACCTACCGCACCGAGTTAGAAACCGAGAAATAAAAACGACTAGCCAAAGAACCTAGCCCTCTGATACCACTTGTTAGGCAACGGGGTGTCCGAAGATAACGACAACACCCACCGATCAATAGAGCACAAGCAATAGTAAGAAACAAAAATTATCAACACAAGTGAACACCAAGATATACGTGGAAAACCTTCACCACTTGAAGGTCAAAAACCACGGGGCACGGCACAGCGAAAATCCACTATAATAAATAAGGATTACAAAATTATCTAGGTTTGCCCAAACCTAGAAAGCCCTCCGGATTTGACACACAAATCCACTCCTCTCTACCACAAAGACAAATCCACAACTTCTCTACAACAGGATAAAATCCTACTCTCTCTTCAAGCACAATAGCAAACGAAGACAAGAAAGGGTACACCTGAAACCGTAGACGAAGAAACCTTTGAAGCGGTAGAGAAATCTCCTCCAACAGCACGGAGGAAACACCTCCTTCAAGCGGCAAAACTCTGCCTACAGCAGCGGTAAAACTGGAGATCCAGCGGAGACGGCGAACGACGCGAGGCGACGCTGGCGCGGAGACGGCGGGCGGCGCGGTCGCACGGAGCGGGGCTGGCGGACGCGGAGACGGCGAGCGGCGCGGCGATGGCGGAGGAAGGCTTCCGCTTCACTTTCTCAACCCTAACTCCACTTCTTGATCGGGAGAGGTGAGAGTAATAAAAGCCAAAAACATCTTTTAAAACTGTCCGCCGTTTGATAAATTAAAAACTGTTCAGTTTTTAATAAAAAACTGTTCACAATTTATAATATAACTGTCCGTTCAAAAGGCAGTAAAAAAGAAACTGCAACGCCGAAAAACCATGTTGCAATATCTGGATTTCTTCACACAGATTTTCACCTTTAGGGGCTGAACCCCAACAGAGACGCAACTAAAATAAAGTGCGTATTATTTTAGTATTTTTCGAGGCTCATTAATAAGAGGATGACGTCTCAAGATAGATATGACGATGAAGCTGAGAATGATAAGGGTAAAGGAAAGATGATGATGAGTTTCTTATTTTTTGAATTTTGTTTTATTCAAATACTTTAAGTATTTCATGTTTTACTTCTTAACGAAAACACTGCATGTGCATATGAATTAAAAATACTGAAATATCGCTATGAAATACATGCAGGTGGAAACTAAAAGCAATGTAAATTATGATGAGAAATTTCTATTTAAAAATATATGTTTTTCATGAAAAATAAGATACGATAACAAGATGTTAAAATTATGCATAGAGAAATATTAATAATCAGATTGAATCTTTTGATGTAGAAATTCTCTACTGATGGTTTTTTCAAGTAGAGGGTTTGCCTACAAATTGCCCTAAAGGGGTGAAACTCATTTAGTTTTTGCATGTCTTAACATTTTGTATTATGTAATTAAATAATAATTGAATATCACGAGGGATCAAGAAATATTTTAAATATTGAGAGAAATTGTTAATATAAATATTGATTCTTGATATGTAAGCATATTATTATTTACCGTTGCCTGCATATATGTCATTTCATGAAATACTTTTCTCACATAGTCATATTTTTATGACTAACTCATCGTGAACCCATTTATTTAGGCAACGAGTGCATCACCTAGTGCACCATAAAAAGTTCCCCTGATTGTAAAAAAGAAACAAAAATGTGCATAAGGACTTGCAAATGTATGACTAAAGGTCTTTATTGATATCGAAAGAGCGCAAAAAAGACATATAGCTTCATGTGAAGACTGGGCTCGTGCCTTTTGCAATGAATATGACTAATATTCATATTTTTCTGTAAAAACATCCTGTAAATTTGTAGAAAATGGAATAAAAGTTGGTGTTATGTTTTTTCTTCTCATATTTTAATTAAATATAGTATAGATAATTTATTTTTTAAACTAAAAAAATAAAAAACTTCGGTCCTCTTAAGAGGAGGAAGACCGGTCCCGGACCGGCAGGGGCAGATCTAAGTATAGTCCAGGGTGGGTAGCTGTCCACCCTGAATTTTGCGAAATGTTCAATAGATTATGGCGCATTGGCGCGCATTAAATTTTTTAATATATATATATATACAAGTGACAGGCACGGGCCTTCGACCCTGGTGGCATTCGGCGGGGGTGCGACAATCGGCGGGGTGCGACAATCAGCGGGGTGCGACATTCGGCGGGGTGCGACATTCGCCGGGATGCGACATTCGCCTGTGGTGCGACATTTATCGTGGTGACGACATTTGTCGTCGGCGGCAACATTTGTCGTGGACAGTACCCGCCCTATGGCCTCGCGCGACAGTACCCGACCGACGACCGCTCCCGGCGGGCTCTGCCCGCTCCGCAACATATACATATGAGTACTCAAAATGACCGTAAAAAAATATAAATCAAGAATACAATTTTTATTTTGTAAAACAAATTATATTTTAACGTTAAAACATTAATTTTTCTCTTGTCATTCCTATCTAGAGACAATAGGTTTAGGGTATCTAGTGTTTTTATATTTTGTATTTTAATATTATAAAGTTGTGTAATTACCTAAAAGGATATTGTCTTTATAATATACTACTATAAAGTTTGGTATAATTGTGTAATTATGAATACAACTATAAGGGCAATATAGGCACATCAGACAATGTTTCACCAAATAGTAGTTTTCGTATATTAGTAGAGATGTATATATATATATATATATATATATATATATAAGAACTTTTCATTATTTTTAATTTGGTGCAGTGGTTAAAATTTTAGGCCTCTATGATGAGGTCCTTTTTTCAAATCCCACAACTTTTTTTTGCTTAATTTGAAATTTTTTATCCACTGGATGTAATCCAACGACTCTAAATTTCTAATGCCATCTCATTTTATCTCATATTCTAAAGCATCATGTTTCGTAGCCGACCCTAATTGTGAGTTTCGACCTCAGCTGCGGTGCTGCCTTTTTCGTCCTTTTCCATACGCCATCGAAGCTCTCTGGTGGGCGTGGTCGCAGCTCCGCCTCGCCGAGTCGTCATCGATCCGACCCTCCCTAGTCCCTGCACCGTCTGCACGGAGTCACCGGCTCACCGCTCGTCTGCTCCGGCCTCCGGAGTCACTGGCAGTCTGGCCCACTGCTTCGCCTCGCCGACGTCCCCCTCGACGGTCGAACCGAGTCATCCGACCGCCGTCAACAGGCGACTGCCGAGTGCCGACTTCCTCCACTGTGAGCCTTCTTGATCTTCCCCTTCCCCGGTCCCCCCTATTCAGATTTAGTATTCAGAATTTCAAAGCAAAAAATTTCTTGAACATCCCCGAATTTCTTTATCATGATAAGAAATAGAGTAAACAAACGTTAAGCTGAATGGATGAAGAGATTTCTTGTTTGTGCTAGCGGTAAGAGACGCTTGGAGGTCGAAAATCTCCTTACTGCTGGTAGGCCAAATTCCGCTCCTGCTTATAACATTCTTGTTGAAATGAAATTGATCGCCTGATTCCTTTTTGGGGATATTTTTTCTTTTTTGCGCTTTGAAATCTCTCCATACAAGCAGTCCAAGCAGTTGAACAACAGTCATTCACAATAACTGTCCCTAACATTTCCAAGGAAACAACATAACAGTCGGCCGTAATTCTCTCATGAACAGGAGAGTAACTTGCTTGAATACAGGGCAATAGTTTGCCTCCAAATAGAGTACACCGGACTAAATTTAAAGGTACAGATTCAATTTAAAAGTCACAGACCTCATCTCCAAGACTCCAACATCATAAAGCTACCATTAAATGTTATAAATTACTCAGTAAAGATGGTTGAGAAAGAGAAGGATATTTTATATCTTTTGGTTTATTTGCTCCTTAAATTATCATTGGTTTTAACAGTTACAACAACTACAGTTGAGAGAGCATTTTCTGCAATGAATATCGTGAAAAATCGTCTGCATAATCAGATGAGAGACTCAATGATGAATGATTGCTTGGTTACATATATTGAAAGAGATATATTCAAAAGTATCGATAATGAGACTATCATCAAACACTTTCAAAATATGAAAAGTCGACGTGATCAACTATGAAAGATAATGTTATGTGTTTTTAATTTTAATTTAGTTGGAATATTCTTAAATATTCATATGTTATTTTTCTTGTATTAATACAGTTATTTGAATAATTTAAGTTAATTTTTTTAATTACATTATGAAATGAGTCTGCCCACCATGACATTATTTTTTGGCTCCGTCACTGCGGACCGGAACCGGTCCGTGACTGGTAGGCCAAAAGACCGGTCCCGGCCCGACAGTCCTAACATGCACAACTAGGTAGGAGGCCGTTCCGGTGGGGACGAGCCGGAGGAGAGACGTTTGGGAAGAAAACGTGATCTCCCTTTCACGATGGCCTGCGAGGCCGAGGCTCGGCGTTTGGGAAGAAATTGAGCGCTCCGGTTCACGACGGCCGTCGGGGCCGAGCAGGAGAAAATGCGTTTGGGACACTGGCACACCTTCCCTTCAACGGCGGCTGGCGTGAACATCCGTTTTGCAGCTGGACCTGCAAGCACCAGCCACCGGACCCGGGCGCCGTTTTCTCGCTCCTCCCCGGTATGCCACCGGGCCGGTTCTCAGCCGGAGACGCCTCGAGCACTGGTTCACCGAGTGGCCGATTTCACTCTCCTCCGACTAGGCCCCGCCAGAACAACTCCGAGACATTCAAATAAAGAAAAATCTGACAAGCATTTTTTCACGTAGAACCGGACTGACTTATGTGGCGGCTTATTATTGGTCGGAAACAGACCTGGAAATTTTGCCTTAGAAATTAGCCTACATTTTGGAAAGAAAAATTGCAACCGACCCTGAAAGCCACTACGAAGAGGGCGGTTGGACTTCAGGTAATAATAGAGAGAGAGAGAGATACAGTGGATAATTATTAGTTCGGCCGAAATCGGAGTGGATTTCAAATAAAACCTAGCCCTCGCAAACTCATCACTGCAAAATTCCCTTCCCTTCTCATCCGAAAATCTTCCCACAATCTCTCTCTCTCTCTCTCTCCGACAAATTCATCTCATCTTCTCCGGCCGTGCAGCAATCCCGCTCAGCCCATTCCGATCCCCTGAATTTTCATCGAGGTAAGCGTTTTCATCTAGATTTTTTAATCCCCGAGTCCCATGCTCCCTGTTATAGCTCCTTCTTGTTTGGATCTAGGGTTTGCCTCCATGTTTCTGATCCCGCAGCTTATCACAGGGCCTTGATTAGGGCGCAGCGTTGATCGCTCAGTGATTCGGAGCTCTGCAATGGGGAAGGACGGGGATTGCTCTGTCGGGGCCAAGGTTTACGAGTCCAAGAAGGAGAAGAAGCGGCGGCTAGCGATGATAACCGGCGCTGAGTCGGAGGAATTCGTGATTACCCCCGTCGTGGAAATCGTTGAGGCTGGGAATGGTGTGTCCAGTGGGAGGCTGGATAGAGTTCCGGAGAAGGGGGGCGGTGGAGAGATGAGGGTGACGAGAAGCGAGGGGCTCAGGAGGAAGTTGAGTGGTGAGGAAAGTAAAGGAAATGCTGTTGATGTGAAGTCGGATAGCAAGGGTAGGGGGATTGGTGTTGATCTGTCTGACGACGAGGGAGCTGATTCTGTCGAAAATCGAACAGATGGGACTGGAGCGGGTAGCAAGAAATTGGTGTCTCTGGAACCTAGGTGTAAGATTACTGGAACTGCTAAAAGAAAGGTATCTGAATTATCAAAGTCTGATAAGAAGAGAAGCATGGAAGAAGATGATGCTGATGAGATTAGCAGAAAGAAAACAAGAACAGACCATATAGACATTGTTGACCACCAGCCCGAGAATTCTGGAGAAGATAAAAGTTTGAACATTGCGAAAAATATGGATAAGGGTATGGACAGTGCCATGGAGCATGTTGAGGTTTCGAAGACTCCATTATCATGCGATAAAGATGGGGACGGGGAACGCTCAGGTGATGGAAAGTTGCAGCCGAGGTTGAGGACAGGTGGAAAATCAAAGGCTGTGAGGCTGGCAGGACGATCCGGCACGAGAAATCCGCGAAATGTGAAGGATGCCGGATTTTCTGACATTGGCATAAAAGATGAAGATGACGGTGGTGGAAGTTCGCAGGGCAGATATAGTAGGATGCAGGGTAAAGGCGGCATTCTGAGGGTTTTGCAGAGCAAAAAGAAGGTTGCTGTGCCCGGTGATGCCATTGGTGGCAAGCGGAAAGGCATCATGAGGAGATTGAGGTCTCCGACAACCAATAAAGTCGGTATGAAAAGTCATTTGTTAGAAAGTCAAGTTGATGAGAAATCGATCTCCAATATCAAGCGGGGGAGGATTGCAGGGAAGGTTTCTTCAGAAGATACTGCTAAATCAAGTATAAATCAGGTAACTATATCTTCAATGGAAGGCTCAAAAAATGTGAATTTGTTGCTTGGTATGTCTGCCTCGGCTGCAAATAATACAGAAAATACCAAAAAAACAGGCACAAGTCGAAGTGAACTTAAAAATAAAATCAGGGATCATATAAAAAACATTATTCTAGAAGCTGGCTGGAAGATTGAATTTAGGCCTAGGAGGGGTAGAAACTATGAAGATGCTATCTATGTATCACCCAAAGGATCTGGATATTGGTCAATCACCAAAGCTTATGATATATATTTAAAAACATCCAAAAGTGCTTGTGATGACAAGGAAGGTTCTGGAAAAGAATCTAATGCCTCTGCAGAAAAGAATAGCAATTTCAAAGAGGCAGTTTCTACATTGGCTGTCATACCTCCAGAGGTCTTACATCTACTGAAAAGGAATGTTGTTAATAAAAGAAGGGGAAAAAAGGAAATGGAAGAAGCGAAACGAAAGGGTACAGTTGGCAGGAAGAAAAAAAAGGCTCAGGATGGTATGAAAGTAAAAGGCTCCAAAGATAAAGGAAACAGGGCTGATATTCGAGGAACGAGTGCTATGAAGAGGAAATTAATGGTAAAAAATAGTAAGAGAGGAGGCTGCGCTCTTTTGGTTCGCGGTTCTAACAAAGACGAAGGATCAGAAGGTGACTATACCCCATATCTTTGGAAAAGAACAGTTCTTTCATGGATGATAGATTTGGGACTACTCCCAGCCTATGAAAAAGTGAGGTATATGAACAAGAGAAGGACAAGGGCTCTGATGGATGGACGGATTACAAGAGATGGTATTGAGTGCAGCTGCTGTAGTAAAATTTTCACTGTATCAAAGTTTGAGGTTCATGCAGGTAGTAAATTGCATCAACCATATGAGAATATTTGCATGGAGGTCTCTGGGATCTCCCTTTTGCAGTGTCAAATAAATGCATGGGAAAAGCAGGAGGCAGTGCAAAGGAATTTCTATGATGTTGACACTGAAGGAGATGATCCAAATGATGATACGTGTGGCATCTGTGCAGATGGTGGTGATCTGATCTGCTGTGACAGTTGTCCTTCAACTTTTCATCTGGGATGTTTAGGCATTGAGGTTTGTATTATCTTTTTGTTCCTAAGTCATAATAGAGAATATCTTATGTGATTGCTTGCTGAACAATTTCATCTTTTTTATCATATTAGAATTTTACTTGGGTTTCGTTTTATCGCATGGCACTGAAGAGTAGGTCTGCAAACGAGTCGAGCTCGAGTCGAGCTCATCAAAAAGAGCTGGCTCGAGCTTCTTTTTTTGAGTTCGAGCTCGAGCTCGACGAGCCTATTTTAAAAGGCTCGAGCTCGAGCTCGGCTCGAACTTATTATTATTTTAATAATATTATATTAATATTATAATATATTAAAATATTTACTACTAATAATATATATTATTTAATTAAAAAAAAGCTCGCGAGCCGGCTCACGAGCTCGTGAACAGGGTTAGGCTCGAGCTCGGCTCGAAATCAGGCTCGAGCTCGAGCTATTTTTTCGAGCCGCCTCATCGAGCTTTCGAGCCGGCTCAACTCATACTCTTTACTTGACATGAGCAAAGTTTTTTTGTTTGTTCTCTGGTGATTGCATTTGGGTTCAGTCCTATGTTTTTTTTCATATTGAAGGGCACATCTCTTCTTGTTTGATGTCTTTTATTCAGTTGTTTTACTACTGATCTCTCTGCACAGATGCTTCCTACCGGAGATTGGCACTGTACAAACTGTTATTGCAAATTTTGTGGGTCAGTGCATGTTTCTACGTCTCAAGACGGGAGTGCATCTAATGCATTATTCACTTGCCTTCAATGTTCACAGAAATGTTAGAGTTTATGCTGTCCTTATCAGAACACTACATTTATTATATTATTGCAGTAGTAATCACACAAAGCTGATTGCACTTTTGTTGATTACTCTATCCCTGTAGATCACAAGGGTTGTGTTCCAGAGGAGGATGTTGTGCCTAATGTTTCTAACAGCTCCAACAATATGTTTTGTCGACGCAGTTGTAGAAAGGTAATACCGACATCTTAACTATTCCAGAGCCTTAGGCCTGGATTTTAATTGGCTGGGGCATCTGGTATTATATCTTGCTATTAATGTCTGCTCATTACTTTTGATTTTTCTGTGTTTTGTTATAAATAATTTTTTTAGTGGTATATAAGCTATCCATTCTGAGAATAAAAGTTTCATCCTACTCTCAGGATCCCACATCGTCAATTATCTATTAGGGGTTCTTTTACACATACTTTTATCATGCATCTTTGTGTATCGATTTTGAGTTGTATGAGTCAAGTCGTGTCTTTTGAATCTAAATTTTTTTAGTGTTATCTTTTATTTAATGGTTTAGGGCTAATGTCTTGGGTCTTTAAATAGACCCCTTGGGTCAATGCATGAAGCATGAATGAAAGTAACTAAGTTTCCATTTCTCTCTTGAGTTATTTTCTCCTCTCTCAATTTCTATGGTTAGGGTTGAGCACGACTCCCCTTCTTCCTCTCCCCTCGCATTCTCCATGGGTAGAACTCGACTCCCATTATATCTCCGCCTCCATCGCCACCTCTGACGATGCCCCGAAATAGGCCAATAATATCTTGGTATCAAAGCTGTCATTCCCTTCATTTTTGGTGGTACCATGACAACCATTCCCTCAACTCACCGTCTACTGCAGTTACAAAAACTACAAGGGCACAATCTATTCTTTTGGTCCTAGCCATAGTCAAGCAGTCGCACTTGAGCCTTTGCAACGTTCTGCAGGAAACCAACGCGCATCCTCTTGCGCGAACAGTTATCCCGGAGTCGCCCTTCCCCGTCATCTATCCCAACACCGTGGCCGTCCACGCTGGCATCGCCCCGAGCGGCTTCTGTCGATCCCGCCTTTTTCGCTTCTGCTGCGGTCGACGAAGTCTGTTGTCTACACTATCATCTCGATCTCTTGCAAGTAGAGGCAATCTCGCCTCTGTTCCCTGCAGACTTCGCTGACCTCCCCTTGAAAGTCCTCGACGCCGTCTTCCACCTTCACTACTGGCAGCTTTCGCCCATCCTGAGCCTGACATTACCGTTCCACGACGCTCTTACTTGTAGACATCATATGATGCCACACTTGCACGACTCACTGCTAACATTGACCGATGCTTTAGAGGTCTGATTCTACCAGTGTCGCCACCGATCCCACTACAACCGCCTTCGATCTAACCTGTGCTCGAAGTAACCCCTCCGACAGTTGCAGTTATGGTTGCTAACCACCGACCTCGTCGCCGCCGAGCCCCGAGGTGGTGCCGTCTCATATTGCGCCGCCATCCGCCCCCATGGTCTCCACTCCACAACCTCTGCTTCAGTCACTTGTTTGATGGCCCCTCTCAATCCATTCCTTCCGACGACCGTCCACATCAGTGCCACCGCTTCTCATCGGCGCGATTCACATTTAGCACAATCCTCCATCTCCCTCGACTATCTACATTCCGCGGGCACACTCGTACCATCCCTGAAGATTCTGTCTGACAGTATTCCTTCAACAAGCGTCTCTGCCACAGTAAAACCTTGCAGTGTCTCGTGCCCTCTGTGAGCACGATGATGGCCCGCCGCTGGATGCAGCAGCTGCCATATCGACGCGCTACCGAGAGCTGTTTTGGCGTTAAAATCAAAGAATCAGATGATCAAGTCATGCAAGCTTTGTTCAAGTTTGCGGATATGCTCAATTTGAAGGATGGGTGGGAATTCAGGGTCCCACATCGCCAATTTTCTATTAGCGGTTCTTTTACACATATTTTTACGAGTAACAAGCACGGGGATCCGCCCCTATGGCCAAACGCAACAGTACCTCCCCGCGACATTATCTCGACCACAACATTGTCCTGACATCAAGACGCTACTGCCGCTCGCAAGCCCCTGAGTGTTATACTTCACTCGTCGCTCATTTTTGTGGTGTACACGGGGGTTTGCGAGCAGCAAGGAGAATACTTTTTTCATTGTAGTTAGACGACTTTATCTATATGAGAGCATATTTTTTAAAATAAAAAAACACAAATTTTTAAAAATTGAAATTCTTTTAATAAAGTGGGATAAAATTGGAAATCGAGTGTTTAACCAAAGGATTTTTCCCCTTTTTATATAGTATAGATCATGCGTCTTTATGTATCGAGTTTGAGTTGTATGAGTCAAGTCAAATCGAGTCTTTAGAATCTAAATGTTTTTAGTGTTGTCTTTTATTTAATGTTTTAGGATTAATGTCTTGGGTCTATAAATTGCCTCCCTTTGGTTAATGTATGAGATATGAATGAAAGTAATCAAATTTCTCTCGAGTTCTTTTCTCCCCCCTCAATTTCTAGGGCAGGGTTGAGCACGGCTCCCCCTCTTCCTCTCCCCTCGCACCGCGGGTAGAGCTCGGCTCCCCTTGTATCTCCGCCTCCACCCCCATCTCCGATGAAGCCCCGAAGTAGGCTCGTAACACCTGCATCTATCACCTATTACATATATTTTCTAATAGTTTTGAGTCTGCAGGTTCATACTTATAGGTGTTAATCAGTTGAGATCATGCTGGCAGAACTTGGAGAATTTTAGTGAAATTTAAGGATTTACATTGATTAATGCGCTATGATCTATTAGCCCAATTTAATAATGCGTATTAAAATCATCCATAGATCCATTTTCTTTCACGTGTTCCGGTATCTATAAATCCTGAATTTTTTTTATTGTATTTAGGTATTGTGGTGATTTATCATGGTGTTATTATATAAGGTGGGCGGAAGCCTTGCCAAATTTCAAATTAGAAGGAATCTAACAATATTCTCATGTCTGTAGGTGTTCAGGAAGTTGCAGAAGCTTATTGGGGTTAGGCATGAGTTAGAAACAGGATTTTACTGGAGCATCGTTCGTCGGTTTGATGACCCCTCCAAATCTCTATCTAGTATGTCTCGAAAAGTAGAAAGCAACTCTAAGATTGCTGTTGCATATGCTGTTATGGATGAATGCTTTGTGCCGATAGTTGATCAGAGGAGTGGCATTAATCTGATCCACAATGTTGTGTATAACTGTGGGTAAGCACAATTTTGTTTATCTGTTTTGTGTCAAGCAAAAAACTAGCCATTATTCAAAAACATGTATTGCTGCATAGTTGTATGCAAATGTATAGAATCTCGATATAAATACTAATTTTCCATTTAAAAATAAACATGTATGATTTTTCTTATTTCTTTTACGTGAGTCTCTCCAGCCCTTTGTTATCTTTCGTTGCATGCAATGTTTTTGTTGATACCCGTATGTTTGCCTTCACACCTTTAACCTGATTACTTTGCTGTCAATCGGACTTTCAAAGAAACAGTGTGTGGGAGTGCATTTTTCCATAGAAGTACTGATAAGTAGGAATCCAGTTGTACTGGACCCTAATATGAGCAACATTTGATAGACGTGTCCCATGTATATATTGTTGCATTCCACCTATCCATGTTTCTTGATTTTAAATGGGACATTTTAGACATGGAAATCATGTTACTATTTTTAGTAATTCCAGCCAAATTTATCCCTACCCGAAGCTGGTATGTTCTAGAGCAAGAAAATAATTTTTGTTGTAATTTGTTCCATAATGAATTTTCATTTTTGATTATTTTATTTTAATATTGTTTAAGCAAAATAATTTCTAAATTGTTGAGATTCAGTGTAAGGCAAAAGAACAAAAACTTATATTCACATAGTGTAATGTACCATTATGGAAATTAATATTGTAATTTTTATGCATAATATATTAAGGGTTGTAAGTTTTGTATATGGATCATAATTGATGCCCAAATTGCATAATAATGATATTAATTAGGCGTATTGCATTTGTTTACGTTTTTTTCACTCAAGGTGATTTTATTAGATGCCCGAGATTGAGAACTTGTCACGGGCCGATGGAGAACTGGATTGAAGTTGATGCTCCTTTTGTTCCTCCTCCCTTTATTACCCTTAGGATGACTTATGGTGGAAACCCTAGCTAGGAGAGGAATTAGATTGATTGGGAGGTAGAGGAAGGAGGAGAGGAGAAGGAGAAGGGATAGAGGCCAACGACTAAGGAAGAGGATGGCTAATGATGGAAATCCGAGCTAGGAGAGGAACGAGAGTATTGATAGGTAAAGTATGAGATAAGGAGAAGGGAGAGAGGCCAACAACCCAGGAGGAGGAGGAAATATGATTCAGTTAAGCTTGCATGGCATTTATATTCATCCATTGAATATAAATACCCACAACCAAAATTACATTGGCGTCCCAACATTAAAGGGAAATGCAAAACGATAATAAAAATGTAAAATTATAAATATATTTCAAAGCCATAAACTGCGCTGTCAAGCCGTTGCGGTCTTCTTCTTGCTCAAATATGGACTCCCCTAGAACGTGTTTGTAACATCTGTCTTCCCTTTTGAAAGGAGCTTATCACTAAACTCAAAGGATGAATACGCGCATCTTTAAAGGTCTGATGAGCTATGAAGCACAAATATTTAAAATGGGCTACTGTATCGACTTGAACGCATATCGGTGACGGGAAATGTTTGGAAATGCTTAGAAATGTGTTTTTGAAATGGGTATCCCATTTGCAGGATATGCATTTCGCGTCATTTAACAAGGCGACAAAACGTGAAATGAACCCCATACCTCTTCTCATAAGTAATAACCTAATCTCGCGCTGCTCCTCACGCCTCCTCAAAATGTTACTTCAATGTCATGACTCCAATTCCTCTTCGACGCCGACGGTCCTCTTGCCTCTGCTCCTCTTCGATGCCGACGATCCTCATATCTTTGCTCCTTTGGCGCCGACGTGTTCATGCCTCTGCTCCTTTTCGTGAGAGTGGCCACACCTCATATTACTGAGGTACACATACTTGAACTTGATTGCCCTATTTTGTTTCTCCCCCCATCTGTTTCCCTTATGGCTGAGAATATACGTGAAGATGGTAATCCGAGAAACTTTATTTCATCTTCAATCTGTTATGGGTCCAAATGTTACGGAACTACACGACGACGAGCCACCATGACAAGTCTACACGCGCTGGGCGTGTATATCGCAAGAGCCCACCGAGACCGCGGAGAATATTTAATAATAAATGGGTTGCTATGTTTGTTGACGCATTTTTAGTATTTCTAGTATTTTCTAATTTTAGTATTTCCTTTTATATCCGCACCTCACCACTATAATAGGGCCGACGGACCTTGTAATCTTTATCTTGGAATGTATGAAGGTTTTTAGGGTTGCTCCCTAATTTCGTCTCTTTTCTTCCCCCTTCCTTCTCGCTCACCCCCGCCGGCCCTTCCCCTTGCAGGATTCTTCCTGGAATTTATCTGTGATCGTATTAATTGTTCCGACCTTCCACACCGCTCGCTCTCTCCGCCGGTGCTTGAGTTTGACTAAGGAATTCAGAAATCTATCTCCCTGGTCCACTGACCCGCACAACACCCGATCCCCGCCGACCCGCGTCATCGCGACACAACCCTGTTTCCGCGACACATCACCCGATCCTTTCCGCACTCGATCCACCCCGATCTGCCACAAAGCCTCCTCCAACAACCGACTGATCCAGCCGCGCCCCAACCCCGCCGCTGCTGCCCTCCGGATCTTCTGCCGCCCAGGGCCTCTGTTTTGTATCGTTCTCTTCTCGACGCTGGCTCCGCTCCGCTCCAGGAAGGACGCCGCCCAGGGCCTCTGTTTCGCTGTGTCGACTGTTGTGCCGCCACGGACATCGCCGACATCAAATCCAGCCTACATCCTGGGCACCATGGCCGCCGCCCAATCCGCTGCTCCCGGGCCGCTGTTCTTGCTGTCGCCGACCACCAACCCTCGGCTAGATTTCTCTGACCTAGCTGCACAAATCCTTGCCACATGCGCCTCCCTACATGCCAAAGTCAATCGTCTTCTCGTGTACCACAGACAAAATTTTGCAACCCCCCATGAGGTTCCCTGCCCTAAGCCGTCTCCACCACGGCTGCCTCCTGCACCATGCAAAAGTTTTTCGGCCATGCTACCTCTCTCCACGGTCGCTAATGCACCACCTCTCTCTACGGTGGTCGTCCCTCCGCTGCTTCCACCGGCCGCATCACCACCTCTTCTGCCGCCCCGTCCGGTAAACTCGCCGCCCCCTCTACCGGTCCTACTCCGCTGGCTCCAGTCTTGCCACCCCCTCCGATCATCTCACTGTCTCCTCGCCCGGCTCTCGCTCTGCCAGCCCCTGCCCTGCCGCTTCCACCGGCCGCATTGCCGCCTCCTCTGCCGCCCCGTGCCTCGCTGCCCCCGACAAATTGGTTCCTGTTGTCGGCCGTCGTGTCTCCGACATCCTTGTGGCGGCTGCTCACCACCACCCCACCAACCTTGCAGAAGCCATTACTTCCGCCGCCTGTCCTTCCGATGACACCGCCGCTACTCACCAATACCTCTGCCACTGCTACGTGCTACCTGGTTTTGTTCTGGCGGGAGGTCAAGGTACCATATGATCCGACCACCCGTTTGTACACGAGCTTGAGGGCAAGCTCGTTTTGAAGGAAGGATGGAGTGTTACGTGTCCAAATGTTACAGAACTACACGACGACGAGCCATGATGACAAGTCTACACGCGCCGGACGCGTATATCGCAAGGAACCACCGAGACCGCGAAGAATATTTAATAATAAATATGTTGCTATGTTTGTTGACGCATTTTTAGTATTTTTAGTATTTTCTAATTTCAGTATTTCCTAATTTTCAGTATTTCCTAATTTTCAGTATTTCCTAATTTCAGTATTTCCTTTTATATTCGCTCCTCGCCACTAAGAGGGCCGGCGGACCTTGTAATCTTTATCTTGGAATGTATGAAGGTTTTTAGGGTTGCTCCCTAATTTCGTCTCTTTTCTTCCTTCTTTCTTCTCGCTCACCCCCGCCGGCCCTTCCTCTTGCCGGATTTTTCCTGGAATTTATCTGTGATCGTATCACAATCCTAAAGTTTGTCTTCTGTGTTAGGTTTGCTCTAGTTCACTCTGTATAATCCGTTAGTTATTATTGTGGTTACTTTTCTCATCACATCACTTGCATTTTTCCTGCTAAATTCACGTGGAAGTTGCTTTAACTTTAACCTCCAACATGTTTTCTCTTGAGTTTCTTTTTTGGGGTTTATATAGTTAATGCAATTAGCTTTTGCGTCAAATAGCTTTCTGTGTTGTAGAAGGGTTGCAACAGAGCTCGTTGAATGTCATTAAGGTAATAATTTACAACACATTCATATGCATATAACTACCATGCTGTCTAGTTGTTGTTGAGGCAAGCATGAATTTAAATTTTTTGATGTTCAATTTCATTTAGATCAATGATTGTAGTATTTTCCTATTAGTTTTGCTGTTTATTTATAGTATTGTTTAAATTTATGTATTTATAACATTCTATGTTTTTTATATTAGGTCTTATATTGCATTAGATGGATTCAAATTGTGCTATTTCTGAAAATGATGAAAAACCTCTATGGAAATATGTGATAAGAGGGGAGAAATTAGTTGAAAGAGGTGGGAGTATAATTTGGACATATAATTTTTGTGGGTAGCCTTACAGAAGCTCATATACCCACGTGAAGGATCTTCTATTGAAGATTAAGAGCAACGAGATTAGGGCATGCACTAAGGTTTCGGCTTTCACATACAAGGACATGCTGAAGGAAGTTAAAAATTTTCAAGAACTTATTGAGCGACTCGTTCCAAAATTTATACCGGAGGCTCCTAGTATTTCAAGTGGTTTTGGAAGCTTTGGTGATAAACAAAGAAGAAATGATGATCCAGAGCCGTGCTGTTGCTACGACTGAGCTCCGAAGTGCTCTTTATGGCCTGGAGCTTGCAAGCAATTTTTTCCACACGCTAACTGACGTAATTCTTGAAGGTGACTCATTGGAAGCTTTCAATTCATTGAGTCGAATCCTCAATGGTATCTATTCGGGAGGTACTGAAATTGCTCTTGCTCATTTGTTAATGGACACTCCACATGTCTATATCTCCCTTGTTGCTCGTGAAGCAAACACTGTCGCTGACAATTTTGCAAATGTGACTTGCATTAATGATTTTGTTTCGGAAAGGGGTATGCCCCAATCCCAAAGTCTTTGGAATCTTCTCTTATTGGACTCCCCTACCTTGAGTAGTGCTACCCCGTTTATTTATATTAATATAGGCTAATTCCCCCTTCAAGGAGAAGAAATGATGATTCAAGCAGAAGCGACAAGAATTCAATTTCTAGTGCATTCAATAATGATGATAAAGCTCATTTGGATGCCTTAATTCCACATACAAGGAGTATTAGGTTGTGGGATATTACTGGTAATGAATTTGAGTCGTTCGAAGATGTAGGTACACTTGAGATAACTAATTTATCGCTTGATGAACCAAGGTTGGAGCTCTCGTTTGTGGAAGAAGATGATGAAGTTGATATTCTTTAAGAGAATATTTAATTTCTAAACTATTGATATTTTACATGTGAATGTAACGATACATTGATCAATTGTTGTAATGATGCGGTACAATGGTCTTAATAATGCTCGTCTTTTTTACTCTTTTCTATATTTTTTATAACATTGTATGAAATGTGAATGATATATAATGTAAGTTTGAAGTCATGATTTTCATTTTTACCATCTATATTGTAGGCTTATAATTTTTTTCTTTTTAATTTAATATATTTACACTTTGTTTGTTAGTTGTCTTGTTTTCATATTAATTAATACATATATTTAAACAATTATTTTTTTTAGAAAACGTATATCGTATCCTTGTTATTTTTTTAAAACCACGTTTCCCGTATCTATTTCATATCAAATCCCGTATCCCATTCCCATCCTTGTGTTACATAGCGGATGAGGTTTCCGGTCGACATCAATTTTCAATGAGACGGTCCATTGAATCAAGATTTCCTTTGTCCCTCTGTTGGGGTGAATGCGCGCGCACGTGTTTGTAAAGCGATTGTGTAGAGAGGCTGCCCCCCCTTGTATTCTTTAGTATAGAGACATGAAAGTTGGATGAAATTTATAGTTGGGTGGGAGCTCCAACTTATAAGCCAGCTTGCCCACCTTGCAGTGATTTTGAAAGGGCCATTAATTTTGGGACATAGCTTGTGGGTCTCTCTCTTGGAAAGACAAAGTCGATGGTGTGGATGGAGTTTGAGTCAAAACCCATTCACGTATCTTAAGAAGTTTCCAGTGGTGCTCGTTATAATACTTTCTCATATGCTTTCGAGCTTGGAGTAGTTGTGCCATGTGCGCGACTACTGTCAAGGATATGATCTCAGATTTGCAGGGTCCGGTCCACGCCCTCCATCTATTGTGATAATATGTATTATGGTAATACTCTATCCTTGGGAGCCAACCAACCCAATTATTTGTTTCTCCCAAGTAATACATCAGAGATACATCTCGATGATGTTGTTGACCACCTTCGTATGGTCATCAGACCATGGGTGACATGCCGACGATAATGCTAAGCAGAGTCCCACTCAACCAGAAAAGCTCCTGCCAAAATCGCCAGTGAATGCATTATTCTTACCTAGAGCTGTTACGGTTCCTGTTCGGTTCCGGCTTTACTAAAATCGTGAACCGAACCGCAAAGGTAACGATTCTTCAAATTAGAACCAAAACCTTATTTGGTTTGACCGGTTCCGGTTCTGGTTTCGGTTCCAACATATTTTTTGGAACCGCCGTGTTAACGATTCCAGTTACGGTTCAACAAGAACCAAAACCAAACCGGCCACTAACGGTTCGGTCTGGTTCTATGCGGTTCGGTCCGGTTCCAATCAGTTCTAACCAGAACCAAAACCAAACTTGGCGGAATGAATGAGGGAGGTCAAAAATAAAATACCCAAGGGAAAAAGTAAACCCGTTAGATTTTTTAGCATGAGAGAATTCGAAGTGTGGGGCCCAGACGCAGGAATTTCACGTTTTACCATGGGGGAGTACATTTTTATGTAATATAGTACGTATAACTGAAAGTTAAAAATCAAAATCGCAAAACCACAAAACCGCATCTGATTGCACTAATTTTAAGCCGCACCGAACGGTTTGGTTGTGTAGCGGTTTCGTTTGTTGCAAAATTGTATAGTTTGCGGTGTGCGGTTTTTGGTGGTGCAAAATCTGCAAAACCGCGCCACACCGTTCATCGTTCGTACTGACTTCTTCGAGAGGGCTTGACATTCTAATCATCACCAATGAGTATAAGTTACCTTAATTTTTTTCGTACCTTTGTCGTCTCCTCTTCGACACAGTTTTGGTGTGGTGTGATTTTATTCAGTCCAAAATCGACCCCCTTTGGTGATTGCGGTTTGAGTTCAAACCACACCAAACTACACCAGTTTCACCTTTAATAGTAAGTATAGATATTATAGATGGATTATAAAAAAAACAATATTATAATAATATTAATACCAATAAAATATTATAAAAAATAATAATAAACGGGTCGCGGTTCAGTTCTGCTTCGGTTCGGATCGGGTCTAAAATTTTTGAAACCGCTTGAGACTTGTATGTTGCGGTTTCGGTCCGAATAATAAAATGAAAGAACCTTACCTAGACCAATTTTGTTCATGGTTCCAAAATTCAAACCGGAACCCGAATAATTAGCGAACGGTTCGGTCCGGTTCAATTCTGGTTCGGTTTTCGGTTTTAAGTGACAACTCTATTCTTACCTGATACAATCGTCTTTAGAAGCTCGTGGAGGTGAAATATGTGCTTAAAGATTACTTAGGCGACACCGAGAGTTATATATGAAAAAGCTAGTTCACAGAGATATCATAAAATGCCTGGTTGGAAATTGCAAGTGGTCGGAGCACTCTTGCCGATAAGAGGTGCTTCACCTTGCATGTGGGGCACTAAGCGAAGAATCGATATAGTTTCCCTTTTAGCCCTTTCTAAAAGAATTATGCACACATTCAATGCTGAATTTTGTGGACGCCTTCATTTCTCCCATTATGTACTGAGGCAATAATGATGAGGGTAGGAGATAGATCTTCCCTTTGTAGTGATTGAGATCATCTGTAACACTCCACTGTTCTAATGTACCGCCTTGTTGGATATAGTTGCGATTCTCCAAGAGAATCGAGGATCTTATAATCTCCTCGTGCAAAGTATCAATGAGGTTTACTAATGGCTGAGATATGTTCGGGTCTTCATCTCGTGCGACAACACATCAACAGCCTTGTTGAGACATCCCGCGCGATATTCGAATATGAAGACATCCTTCAGGCTCTTACCCAGTGTTGTTGTGACACAGTTGTCAATTTTTGTTCCGGTAGGCACTTTAAGCGGTAATGTTCAATTCTAACGAGCAATGGTCATCTCCACGAATACGATCTCCAATGCTAAATGAACTTGGATTCCACACTCGAGGCATCATATTTGATCTCAAAACCCTTTGAAAATTTTGTGAATGGAGTGCATGGCAGGGGAAAGAGCATCCTACAAGGCTTGAAACACTAGTGTCCAATGTATCCAATAGGCTAGTCTACGGTGCAATGATTTTACCATATTCTGGATGAACTTGCAGTAATATTCTGTGAGTCCTAAAAATCCTCGCAATGCTCGCACTGCCTATTGTGTGGACCACTCTTTAATTGCTCTGATCTTCTTAAGGTCTGCTAATATTCCGTCTTTGTGGATAATATGCCCTAAGTAGCCCAATGAGCTACTTTGGAAGACGCGCTTGTCCCTACGTTGGAAGATGCTATTTACTTTAGTTAGTCGTAGAACTAGATGGCAGGTGATGGAGGTGCTCAATATTATTTTTACTATAGACTAAAATGCCATCAAAGTAAACCAAAATAAATTTCCGCAAGTGGGAATTAAATACCTCATTCATCAAGAATTGAAATGTGGACGATGATGTGTTTGACCATGGTGGGTGAGTATGTACATTTTCTCAATGTCTTCTAGATGTGCACACATATTTGATGGTAAACTGAATAAAGGCCCAGCTTGGCAAACACACAGGTGCCCTGCATCTCATCAACAAGTTCCTCGACCACGAGAATAAAAAATTTATGCTTTACAACATTTTCATTCTACTTTAGATAGACAGTCCACACAAAATTATCACGAACCCTCCTTCTGAACCAAGAGGATTGAAGAGGAGAAATTTGAGATACTTGACCAGATGATCTCCCATTGTAACATCTTGTGATATTATTAGTCAATCTCGTCTTTTTGGTGATATGGGTAGCGACACTGTTTTTGTAGGTGAACTCCTCTTCGTCCCTTCGTGTGGCTCCTAGAGCTGTGGTCGGTCCTCTCGGACGTGTTGCCAGTCTATGGTTTGCCCATTTTTATCGTCCATCTGTTAGTCAGTCCATTTTGAATATGTGGTCACAAATCCGAGCAAAGACCACTTACCCATTCCATCCAAATAGTTATTTGATTGATGCAAAAAATGTATGACTCACTTTACTGACTCCAAGGGATCCAATTTCCTTTCAAAAAGAGAGAAATCTAACTTCATATACCATAGAATACTGTCCTTGTCACCTCCTGGTGGCAATTTATCTCCAAGAAGGTTTGAATGCTACCCGTCGTAGTAAATCGCATGGTCTCAAGTCTCAACGTGTTTGGGTCGACAAATGTCTTGAAGGGACTGGGTCCATTATTTCCCCTTAAAAAGATGTCGGCAGTTGGAAACCATTGTTGATTGTGGGGCGGTTCTCCGACAATGTGGTGACGGCCTGGAGGGTCTTTGTAGGTCCATAGACCCTTACATTACCAGCGGCCAACTGCTTGGATGATGGTTTGTGACTGCGATCCCACATCAAGCAGGATTTGAATGCTCGCCGATAGGAGGGTGGTTGCGCCCAGATGTCCCGTTGGCTACCCTTTCTGGTGCTGAGGAGCGAGTACTCTGCATATAGTGAATCTAGGCCCACATGCACCATACCCGGTATACTTTCGGCAAAAGCCAACTTTGGTAAGCATTGCCTTGGGTTCTTCTAGTTAATTCGAGACCTCGTCGCATGTATGTGGAAACTGGATCAATGCTGAAGCTTCTAAATATGTTCTTCCACTCTTTCTAACCCTTGGGATGGCCTTTGGTGGAAACCCTGGCTTGTACATGAATGAGAGAGATTTTGAGGTGGAGGGGATAAGTAAAGGTGGGAAAAGGGAGAAAGAGGATTACGCTAAACTTGTAGACCATTTCTATGTAATGCCCCAGTCTATTGTTGGTGCGCTATAGGTCTGTAGACTAGTGAACACAACCCCTAAACCCTCTCCACGGATCTTATTGGCCGCAATCGCTAATTCCAATGGAGGGTTGTTGAGGTTGGGGAAGGCTGAGGATTGAATCCCAGACCTCCTAGATACTCAGTTCGGGATGAGGATCAGTTTAGAGATCCCTTATCTAGGAGGTCTAGGGTTCATGGCTTCATGCCCCAGCCTTAACAAACCCACCATTGGAATTAGCGGATGCGGCTAATCTGATCCTTGGAGAAGTGTTGGGGTCACTGGTCTGTAGACCTATAGCGCACCCCGAGTCGACCATAGCGTTACATTCTATTCATCTCTTGAGTATGAATACTCACGACTAAAATTACATAAAATTCTAAACTTTAAAGGGAAAATCAAAACAACATTAAAAATGTAAAAATATAGAACTATTTCGAAGGCATGAAATCGCGATGTCAAGCCATGGCGGCCATCCTTTAGCTAGTAAACAAACATCTCCAAAACGCATCTATATCAAATGTCTGCTCATGCTAAAGCAGCCTTGCACATCTGCCATATTTCAATAATAATTTTTTTTACTGCACTTTCGTTGATTATTGCCCTTGTTGGAAACAACATAAGCCCTGAATACAAGTTTCATTAACACATACATGAGCGACGAAGGAGGAAGACTGAATACACCATTGCTATGAACAGACATTGTACCCTTGTGTTTCGTTGAGTACACAATACTCTGAATTCGTGGAAGAGGACAGGAAGGAAACTCAAGTTCATTAATTTCAAGATGTAATTAGAAGAGTCTAAAATGCATTACTTACACCTAAAGACTAGCTTTGGGTGCAACTCAATTGGACTTCTTGTTGCTATATATTAGGTGGATTCACACGAATGCCATGTATGCATTAAGATGTGCTGCATTCCTTTGCTAAAAAAACCTCAACCTTGAGTAAGTGTGCAAAAGAAGTTCTTCTTTCATGAATGTGAAATTATTGACACAATCTTGCTTTAGTGGCTTCAAAATAAGGATTCAACGCGCTTTCCTTATTTCTGTAATATTATCTCTTTTATGTTGATGTCATGGTCGTACGATCATGTTCTCTCCAAAATTGTGGTGACACATATCCATATTGACCATGTTGAAGGTGATCTCACTAGAGTATGGATGACGAAGGAGAAGCTGATCCTACACATTTATGGAATGTCTATTTTATTGTCGTGCCTTATCTGACCAATCTCGTATGTGTTTGATTTTTCTTAAGCAGGCAATTATAGTATTTCCCACCATGGTTTTAGATTTTGGATATTATGTGATGCGTCTTTCCTTGCACTATGCATTTAGTATGACAAATGTTGTGTCGTTGAGTTTGCGATTTTGCATCTCCTTCCGGGGTACATGCATTATTCACTGGAGGACAAAGGAAAATTGATCAACGTTATCTTTGGGTTCTTAAGGGACACAACTTCACCATGGTATGTATGAGATTTATCTAAGATTCCGCTTTCCATTACACTCATTTTTCTTTCATGGGACGCATATTGGATGTATCTCCGTATTTGGTACACTGGTAGCACTTGGGTCAATGCGGCTTATTATGTGAGTGGTTATGAACCTTTAGTGCTGTAACCTTTGGTCGATTGTTGAGGAAGTTGATTCTTTGAATTACTGCCTTTCTTGTTATTGAAGGGCCTATTATGGGCTTCTTCTCTTGCATTGCTGTCAATGTTGTTAAAGGTACGACTAAAGCTCAAGGCTCACCCGACTCAGAGGTTTGCACCTTTGTGCGCATTTTTTGCACCTTTGGAGCATAAAATTGCAAAAAAGTGCGTCTGAGTGAGATTTTTGTTGTAATTTGTTGTAAAAAGTCAATAAGTTTACATGATTAACTGTTTATGAAACATACTTGAGCGCTGGAACTTAGATATCATGCAAGTGACTACATTGATTCTATTTTAAGATAAAGAAATGATAGTATTGAATGATTAATGTGTAGAATAGATGAAGAATCTGGTCAAGAAGATGAACTGATGTTTGATGCTTATTATTTAAAATGAATTTGGTTGCGCATTGCCCTTGTTAGGCGCGCGCCTGCACCTTGTGCCTAGGCTCCAAGGCCCCTTTGCGCATATGCTTCAAGATCCCTTTGCGCCTAGTATCCAGGACCCCTTTGCGCCTAGTCTCCAAGACCCCTTTGCGCCTAGTCTCCAATACCCCTTTGCGCCTAGGCTCCAAGACCCCCTTGCGCCCAGGCTCCAAGACCCCTTTGCGCCCAGGCTCCAAGACCCCTTTGCGCCTTGGCACCAAGACTCCTTTGCGCCCGGGCACCAAGACCCCTTTGCGCCCGGGCACCAAGACCCCTTTGCGCCCGGGCACCAAGACCTCTTTGCGCCTAGGCCCCAAGATCCCTTTGCGCTGGATCCAAAACCCCTTTGCGCCTAGGATTCAAGACCCCTTTGCGTCTAGACCCCAAAACCTCTTTGCGCCTAAGCCCCAAGATCCCTTTGCGCTGGATCCAAGACCCCTTTGCGCCTAGGCTCCAAGACCCCTTTGCGCCTAGGCTCCAAGACCCCTTTGCGCCTAGTCTCCAAGACCCCTTTGCGCTCAGGCTGCAAGACCCCTTTGCGCCTAGGCTCCAAGACCCCTTTGCGCCTAGGCTCCACGACCCATTTGCGCCCAGGCTCCAAGACCCATTTGCGCCCAAGCTCCAAGACCCATTTGCGCCCAGGCTCCAAGACCCCTTTGCACCCAGGCTTCAAGACCCCTTTGCGCCCAGGCTCCAAGACCCCTTTGTGCCCAGGCTCCAAGACCCCTTTGTGCCCAGGCTCCAAGGCCCCTTTGTGCCTAGGCTATAAAGCCCCTTTGCGTCTAGGCCCCCAGGTTCCAAGACCCCTTTGCGCCTTAGTGCGTCTTGAGCCTTTAATAACTAAGATTGTTAAGGGTTTGTGATTTTGTGTTGGTATATTCCCCACATCAGTGTTTAAACGTTGTCATTGACTCTTCACAATGATGTGATCCTTTGCATAAGAGGTTAATGTTTATGCACCCATATCGAACTACTCTCTCGAAATCTGATTGCAATTCACCATTAATTCACAAACATAGTCGATTATCATCATTGTGGATGTTGCGACGGGGTTCAAATGCTTTAATGTTCGCTAATATTCATGTATCGAGCACTGTCCATGTGTGCGATGCTGAATTATTTTGGACACATCATGCCGTTGATGTTGCAAAATAACTCTTAATCTCTTGCAATGTAGCCACCTTGGTAGATTGTATTTTCATCTTTTTTTCTTGAATCCTTTCCACCATGCGAGGGCTCACGTCGTGCTTCCATTAAGCATTTGCCTATGAACATCAGCAATGCTGAAATTATTAACCTTGACAAACCATTTCAACAGATCTTAGATTTCAAATCTTCCATTAAAAGATGGATTCCTGTTCTTGATGTGTGATATTAATTGTTGCTTTTAGTAGTGCTGAGTCTCGCGATTGGGTTCTTTGTTGTGTAAGGATAGTGCTCTTAAAAATTAAGTGCAAGTTGATGAGGTGTCGCTTGAGCAAGAGTCAATGAGATAATGCTCGACTTCCCTAGATAACCATAACTATCTCATTGACTCTTGCTCAATCGGTACCATAACTATCTCATTGACTCTTGCTCAATAAGTACCATAATCCTTGGTTCAAGAGGTTGGTGGGTATTGTTGTTGGTGTGGGAAGAAGCGGAGGAGAAGTGGAGGTGATAGGAACGTCAGGGCGCGGTAGTGTAAGAGGTGTTGGAGATGTCGTAGTCAATGAGTGAAAAGGCTGGTCTTTTGGGAAGGTCACATCTGGTGACGTAACTAACTTGCGATCGACGGGAGAATTACAAACAGTCTTTCTGAGTTTTGGAATATTTAACGAACATATATCTGGTAGCTCAGGGAGAAAGCTTGTTCGGAGAGATGCCAAAGCAATGAACATAACATGTACAACCAAAGACGCGAGACATTAAGGGAAAGAGCAATGTGTAGGGGTGTGCAAAAATAACCGAAGAACCGAGAACCGGACCGGAACCGAACCGAGTGGTTCTGGTCGGTTCTTATGTGTCTCGGTTCGGCTCTGGGTCCAAAATTTTTAGAATCGACCACTTGGTTTGGTTCTCGGTTCTTACACTCGGTACCCAGAACCGACCCGAGAACCGAGTTACTGAATTTAAGTATCAAAAATATATTTGTTGTGAGCAAGAGGCTTTTGATAGAGATTGATGAATAATTAGCTTGATGGAGGTATTTCATGTGTAATTTTATAAAATATTTGCTCATATTTTGACAATGTCCAACTTTTGCTTAATTGTTAGAACCTTTGAATAAGAAAAGTTGTGTGATGAGATTATTAAATGTATTTAGTAAACTAAGAAATCTAGATGATTTTGGAGTTATGCAAGCTTAAAGTCTCCTAGTTTCTTTGATTTATAAACATTGTATTTACATTTATTTTTTTTAGGGCAACATATTTATACCCTAAATTTAAGGAACCGAGAACTGAACCGATATTTCTGGTTCGATTCCGGTTCTACAATTTAGAACTGTGGGTTGGTTTCGGTTCCAAAAATTTGGAACCAAACCTATACGGTTCGGTTCTTGGTTCTGAGTGGAACTGAACCGAACCGATCCGAGTTGCACCCCTAGCGGTGTGGATGGAAAGAGAAGCCTGGAGGAAGTCGCAAAGTTGTAAATAACTTGCGATCGACGGGAGAAAACAAACATAGTATTTCTGAATTCTGAAATATCCAACAAACATATATCTGGTAGCTCAGGGAGAAAGCTTGTTCGGAGAGAGGCTAAGACAATGAATATAGTAGGTACAACCAAAGACGTGAGACATCAAGGGAAAGAGCGGTGTGGATGGGAAAAGAAGCCTGGAGGGAGTCGCAAAGTTGAGAATAGATAGTGCATGCGATTGATGAGATGACATGCGATAGTGGCCGCAAAATGCTAATAAAGCTTGAGAATCAACATCTAAAACATAAGTGAGCGAGCAACCACAAGGAGATGACTATTCTTGCGTTTGACTATGCCATTTTGTTGTGGGGTATAAGTACATGACGCTTGATGGAGGATACCTAACCCAGTACAAATATTTTAAAACACATGACTCATATACCCACGTGCATTATCACTCAGAAGAGTTTTAATAGAGTTGGAGAATTGTGCACGTGTCTCAGCAATAAATGCACGCAACACACGAGTTAATTCCGAGCGATCATGAAGTAAATACAACTGGTCATGCGAGAGTAATCATCAATAAATGTAAGAAAATAACCTTAACTGAAAACACTAGGTGTTTTATTAGGTTCCCAAATATCAGAATGAACTAAAGCAAAATGAGCACTGCTCTGAGTACAATGAGAGGGAAAAGAAGAACGATGTTGTTTGCCGGAGATGCAAGACTCACAGGTGAAGCCGGTGAGGGATAGATCAGGAAAAGTTTTTTCTTGAAATTTGGGAGTGGAACATGCCCGAGATGCCGATACCAATCAACAAAAGTGACGGAGGAGAAAGCAATTGAGGAAACATCTAGAGTGTCGAGCCCGTTAGACAGTTGTCCTCTACCAATGATATTCTGTGTCAGTTGATTCTGCATAACAAAGGATGAGGGAAAAAAATATTACAGAGCAGTCATGGTCTTGAGTAAGACGACTGACAAAAAGAAGATTAAAATGAGAGTCTAGAACATGAAGAACCGAGCGAAGAGAGAGAGAGTGAGTGAGAGAGAGAGAGGTGAGATCAAAAGCACATCACCAGACTGCAAACCAGGGTGGTTTCACCAATTGCCACCGTGGTGAACTTAGGACACGTAGAGGCCAAATACTGATGAGGCTTCTGCGGAGTAATATGATTTGTGGCCCAGAGTCCGCAATCCACGTTGGACTGTGAGAAAACATCAGATACCTTCATTGGAGTTAAATGCAACAGAGCCAGAAGACCGGCTGATTAACCCTTGAAGATACTGGAGTTGGGTGCGCAATGCATCACTGTCAGTGCGAGTGGTGGAAGTAGGATCAACCGTAATGGAGACATGTTGTGGAGGCACACCATGTTTACGATTCCAAGTGGCCTCAAGATGACCATCGCGGTCACAATTAGTACATTTGGGTTGAGGCTGATCATTGCGATCCCTGCCCCGAAAGTCGCTGCGACCCCTATGAGCTGGCGGAGGGGTTGGATGAACTGTAGAAGATTACTGTTGAAGAGCCAATGGCACTGTCCCTAGAGCATAGGGGCGGTGTCAGTGTGTCACCTTTAAAAGCATAGAGCAAATATCTGAGAGGGAGGGAATGGTGGAGGAAGAAAGGATATTGACACGGACGCTGTGGATATGTGGACGGACACATAACATCAACATGACGATGCCAACAACCTCTTTCTGAGCACGTTGGGCGGCAAGATCCAACGTGGGAGGTTGATGTTGAATCCAGACCTCGACGAGCGTTTTGGATCGGGCAACAAAGGAGGTCAGGTCTCCATCCACCCCTGGTTCTAGAGGTTGGATGGTATGGTTGTTGGTGTGGGAAGGAGAGGAGGAAAAGTGTTGGTGATAGGAATGTCAGGGCGTCGTAGTGTAGGAGGTGTTGGAGAAGCCGTAGGCAAGGATTGAAAAAGCTAGTCTTTAGGGAAGGTCACATCTGCTGACGTAACTAACTTGCGATCGACGGGAGAATAACAAACATAGTTTTTCTGATTTTTGTTATATCCAACGAACGTATATCTAGTAGCTCAGGGAGAAAGCTTGTTCGGAGAGAGGCCAAGACAGTGAACATAATTGGTAGAACTAAAGACACGAGACATCAAGGGAAAGAGCGATGTGGATGGGAAGAGAAGCCTAGAGGGAGTCGCAAAGTCGAGAATAGATGAGTGCATGCGATTGATGAGATGACATGCGATAGAGGCCGCAAAATGCCAATAAAGCTTTGAAATCTGCATCTAAACATAAGTGAGCAAGCAACCTCACGGAGATGACTTCTTGTGTTCGACTATGCCATTTTGTTGGGGTGTATAAGCACAAGATGCTTGATGGATGATACCAAACTCAGTACAAATATTTTGAAACACATGACTCGTATACTCACGTGCATTATCGATCCAAAGAGTTTTAATAAGATGGAGAATTGTGTACATGTCTCAACAATAAATGCACGAAACACACGAGTTAGTTCAGAGCGATCACGAAGTAAATACAACCTGGTCATGCGAGAGGAATCAACAATAAATGTAAGAAAATAACGATAACCAAAAACACTAGGTGTTTTATTAGGTCCCTAAATATCAGAATAAACGAGCACCTCTCCGAGTACAAAGAGAGGGAAAAGAAGAACAATGTTGTTTGCCGGAGATGCAAAACTCACATGTGAGTCGGTGAGGGATAGATTAGGAAAAGCTTTCTTGAGATTTGGGAGTGGAGCATTCCCGAGATGCCGGTACCAATCAACAAAAGTGATGGAGGAGAAAGCAGTTGAGGAAATATCCAGAGTGTCGAGCCCGTTAGACAGTTATCCTCTACCAATGATATTCTGTGTCTGTCGATTCTGCATAACAAATGATGCGGGATAAAATATTCTAGAGAAGTTAAGGTCTTGAGTAAGACGACTGACAAAAATAAGATTAAAATGAGAGCCCAGAACATGAAGAATCGAGTGAAGAGAGAGAGAGATGAAGTCAGAAGCACATTGCCAGACTACAAACCAGGGTGGTTTCACCAGTTGCCACCGTGATGAACTTAGGACATTTAGAGGCCAAGTACCGAGGTGGATTCTACGGAGTAATATGATTTGTGTCCCCAGAGTCCACAATCCACGTTGGACAGTGAGAAAACAAGAGATACATTCATTGGAGATAAATGCAATAGAGCCAGAAGACCGACTGATTAACCCTTGAAGATACTGAGGTGCGCAAGACATCAATGTCAGTGGATGTGGTGGTAGCAGGATCAACCGTAATGGAGTCATGTTGTTGTGGAGGCACACTATGTTTTTGATTCCAAGTGGCCTTAAGATGACCATCGGTCAGAATAAGTACATTTGGGACAAGGTTGACCGTTGCGACCCCTACCCCGAGAGCCGGTGCGACCCCCACGAGCTGGTGGAGGGTGGGATGCACTGTAGAGAATTGATGTAAAAGAGCCGAAGGAACTGCCCCTAGAGCATAAGGAGTAGTGTCATCTTTAAAAGCATTGAGCAAACATCCGAGAGGGAGAAAATGGAGGAAGACATGATATTGACACGAACATTGTGGATATGTGGAGGGACAAAGAACATCATCATGACGATGCCAACAACCTCTTTCTAAGCACGTTGGGCGGTGAGATCCAACGTGGGAGGCTGATGTTGAATCAGACCTCGACGAGAGTTTTGGATCGCACAACAAAGAAAGCTAGGTCGCCATCCACACCTGGTTCAAGAGATTGGATGTCTGTGAAGATGTCGAACAAGTGTTGCAAACTATCCTTGCCAGAATAGATAGAGTGAAGTTCATCCCACATGACTTTGGCCGTCTTATGATACATGGCCATATGATAAGGTTCACCTTCCATAGAATTCAGAATCCATGATTGGACATGCCCATCATCGTGAAGCCATTTCTCAGTGGGCTTAGTTGGTGGGGCCTTAGAGAGGTGATGGAGGAGGCCTTTTATCTGAAGAACACGACACACCGAGTGAACTCACTCGACAAAGTTCTTTCCGCCATTAAGCGAGATAGTAGTAATCTAGAGCTCATCTCGGATTTAGTGAGAGTGGTCGTGGCACGGGCCAGAGACTCGGAAGGGACTGAGCATCATTCAAGGCCATGATTGGCAATAAGCAGAGGAGAAACTGCGAGAGTTAGAGGATGGCCGTAGGAATGGGACGAGCAGTGAGAAGAAGTTGCAAAGGTGCTAAGGAGAAGAGGGGCGGACATTGTGAGCTCAGAAAGAGGAGATCGCTAGTGGACACCGCGAGCTCAATAAAGAGAGATCACGAATTTAGCAAGCTCAAAGGAAGGCGATCCTAGTCTTCGACACAACGAGCAGTTGAGGAAGATGGTGCAGGCTCTTCGTAAGCAGCAAACATAGGAGGTCGGCGAGATCTGCAAGATCGGCGAGGAGTGGACTCTGCGAGAAGATAGCTAACAGACACGAGCTTGACAAGCAGTAGTGTCAGCAACCTTCAGAGGGGATCGCTGATGCGTGGTTTCATTGGTCTCAGAGGGAGCGACTTCAACAGTTATAGAGGGAGCGGCTTCGGCAGAAACAACAAGCAGAAATGAGCAGGCCGTGCGAACAGCAACATGGGGGGGGGGGCATCGAAGACACCTATAAAATAGACACAAGGTGATGCAGGGCGGATCTATAGGCGGTGGAAAAATCGGTGACCTAACCCTACATGCTATGCAAAAGTTCGACGGTTAAATCACAATTTGATAATAAATTGAAATCATTCCACACAGATAAATTCACGACAAGACAAAATATTTTATTTGGGCAAAACAAGCTTTGACTTTCCTCCGCGCGGAGAGCCAAAACAAGAGCGCGCGGCGAATAAATCCTGTAAATCATGATAATTATCTAACAATCCACCACAATACAATGTATCCAAACTAATATAGTGATCCAATCCAGTATAAAATTGCTGAAAATAATAAACCAGTACAACTAAATCTCACCAAATAGTGGACTAACCAAGACACTGAAGAATCCGGAGCCGGAGATGCGTGTACGGCGATCTAGTGTGTAACCGGTGGCGTGGAAATAACGTCAGTGGTTGTCCTCAGCGGTAGATGGTGTAATCAGACTGAAAATTGGTAGATTCGGCCACGTAGGTAAAGATCCGGGCGGGAGAAGGTAGATCCGACAATATGAAATCAAATCCAGGCTGAAAAATTCTAGATCTGTGATATGATCCGGAAGGCGACAGGCTAACAGAGGTGGATCCACGAGTAGAGGGGCCGTGGGGAGAAGGAATAGGCGACTAGAAGTTAGGGAGGTTGCTGGGAGGTGAAAGAGAGGTGTGTGGGCGGCGGCGGGTTGTAGAGAAGCAAGGAGGGCGGCAGTGGATTGCTGGAAGGAGAGAACTGACGGTGGGTTTGCTGGAGAGATTTTCAGGCCTGCTGCAACAAGGAGTCAGGCATGGGCTGTAGAGGAATCCACGGTGGAGGAAAATAGGGAATCTGGTGGATCCATAGTGTGGAATTAAGGGGCGACAGTGCCTGTTGCTGGCCGGCGGCTTCAGGTAAGGAAAGGGAAAAAACTACATATGATGAATAATGAATTTCATTAATGAATTGTGCAATGAGAAAAGAATAAGAATTAAAAGGTGGTTGGATTTGGGCCTGTGGAGGCTGAGAGAGGGGACTTGGGAGGGGGAAGAAGGGGCCTAGGGTTAGGGCAAATCTTTGGGAAGAAGATACACATCTAGGAGTCGTCACATAGGGTTCCACAGAGTCGACACCGTGACTTGATCGTTGGAATCCGGGATTTCTTTTCACCAAATTCTGCCATCCCATAGATCAGGCCTTAACACATCTATTTATAATAAAACAAGGATTAGAGCATCCCCCATCAACGACTATGATTGACCGGAAGTTAGGCTACCCAAATACATCAAAATAAATGCAAACATAGTAAAATAATATATCAAATCTATTCGCAACGCGAATTCAGACACATCTGCGGAGTCCGATCGTTGATTCAGGCACGACATATATGGTAAGTCGCCAAATCAGCCCCGAACGGGCCCATAGCCCGTCCTCGTCTCTTCTCCGCATCAATCTCCCCGACTTGAAAAAATTCATCTCCCGATGAATTGGGATCGGAATTCTCTCGATGAATGCCAGGTACAACTCGAAGAGGTCCACCGGAAGTCGTCCAAGTGTCGTCGACGGAAGAGTGTCCTCGCCAATCAACTCCCCCTGACTGAAAAACTGTCATCTCCAGTGAATGGAGACGACCGTGCTGAAGTCGAAGTCCAGGGGCAAATCGATCAAGCTCTACTGCAAGTATCCAAGCGTCATCTGCATCGGGGCGGCCCCGCTAATGTATCAAGTAGCGATAATGCGGCTCATCTGAGGTAGGAACAAGCTGGTGGGATCTGAACTCTGTGATGCTCTCATCGCTCATCTCTCGAGTGGTGGATCCTGGTGCGATCAGAGGTGCCGAAGGTAGAACCAAAGAAGACGAGTCCCCAGGTGGGTAGGTGTTAGGAGTGGGTGAGTTGTGGTGGCCATCAGACGTGGGTGAGCTATGAAGGTGGTAAGACAACGGAAGTGGAGGTGTGGGCGGCTGGAAATCTCCACTGCTTGGATCCACATACTCGCGAGGCTTGTAGTATGACGCCAGATTTTCAACATTAAATACCGGATGGATACCCATACTTGTAGGGATATCAAGATCGTATGTGTTTGCTTCGACCCGTCACATGATTATATAGAGATCCATTCCCCTAACGCTCACGCCTTTAGCAAGCCTCGCATGGAGCCTCACAACGCTGAGTCTCACCATCACCTGCTCGCATTCATGAAGTACCTGCTCTTGCCAGTGAACATCTGTATGTGATTTATAAAATTTATTATTAATAGGGATTTTCTGTCAGACTGACTCAAGCCACATATGCAAACGACGGACAAACAACTCAACAAACACATGCAAATGATGAAGAAATGACTCGACCGACTCATGCAAATGATGCAAATGAAGCATGACTAACACAACATGCTTTCTATGAGAGAATCTAATAATGACCTGAGAACTTATCAAAGGAGGCGACCTATCAGGTGGCTTTCTTGGTGGAGTGTAGAAAAACTCATCTCATGTGTGTCGAGTGCTCGGGTGACCGTGCGAAACATCTACACTTAAAGGCGAGCTCATAAAGAGCAAAATGTCTCTCAGGGATCCTAACACATCAGAGGGCTCACCAGGAGGTGTGTGAAAAATCATCGCGAATGCGACGACCACCTGGGTGAAATTCGTGTGCAAAGACTAGAAGACATGACTTTATAGTATGGGGAGTATCCCCAAAAATAAAGAACTCGTCTGGTGGGTCAGCAGGCGGTGCGTCCCAAAACTCATCGAGGGTGCGATGTGTCGCCAGATAGGATCCCAAAATATCAAGAGTATGCCCAAATTTACTGGGGGGAAGTCCTAGATACTTGATGCTCCACTCAATATCCAACCACTGGGTCAAGGTAAGGGACGATAATGGAAGTGGCGTCAGTAAGTCGATACTCATATATGAGTGGCTTACCTGAATCTCATCCTCACCAGGATGTGGCGGATCATCAGGAGGCTCAACAAAGGGGTCGTCATAGAACTCGTCACTAGGCTCATGATCCTCCATACGAGTATCATCGTGAGAGGTAGTGTCCCGTTGATTGAGTGACCTAGCCACTACGAGATCAACACTAGGCTCTGGGCTCTCGGTCGTGATATAACTAGAATCAATGATAATGGGAGGGGGACATAGACCTCCTCTCAAGAACGGGTATGTTGGCGCGGTGTCAAGACAAGAGTCTAGGGTAGGGGTGCTAATCCACCCATGACACGTCAAAAGTGGAGGTGTGGGTGAGACACACAACACTACAGACTCAATAGGTCGCTCAAGCTCACTCATAGTCAGGGTCACAAAAGACGGGTCAGAAACAAAAGATAGGTCACTCACTTGGCTAAGCACCTCACTGGGGTGAGAGCAATCCGCATCAGGTATCACTTCTGTCGTGGCTGATAGGACAGTGATAGGCTTCATGGTGACCTCAGTATAGGAGGGACTCGTACTGCGAAGGTCAAGGTGAGAATCCCATCGACCAACTCTTGCGGATCTCAAAGACTGTTCATAACGAAGGGCAAGCTGATATGTCTGCTCGAGTGACTCCGAGCTATGATAAGCTACCTTAGTATGTATGTCAGATCAAAGTCCAAACCGAAATCGGGGAATGGTAATGGCTGGGTACTCTTAGATATCACTCCTCACCACTAACTCATCAAAACGGTCCCTGTACTCAGCGACAGACATGGATCCTTGCTGAAAGGAAAATAATTGATTGAGCAAGCGACTCCGATACGACGTAGACAAATACCTCTCACACAATGTACACTTCGTGTCTGTAACACCCCTTCCCAGTATTTCAGAAATCAGCCGTCCGGCCGGGTCAGCGATATAAAGAAAACTAGGAAACAGTATTAAAACTAGTAGCAGCAGGTAATAAAATCTATACTAAGCAATTTAAGACTTTACAGCGGAAGTTTAAAAAGTAAACTAAGGGTAACCACATACCTGATAACTGGATTCACAGGGCCACTAAACAGGAAATAGAACTAAATTAACTGAAAATCTGGTTAACCATAAATAGTCTGATACAAATTAGATAAAAACATTAATCTGTTACAATGTTCTCATCTACAAGTACACGCTGAAATAGAGTAAACTGAATAAGATAAATAATACAAACTGACGCCACCATAACGCTCATCCTAGACGTAGTTTCCCACCTGGGTCACCTGAAAAACAGTGCCCACGAAGGGTCAGAGTAAGGAAAAATAACTCCTCATAGTGACACTAAAAACAGTTTTACTTATGAATGCATGCATGCCTTTAAAATAGTCTCGTGCTCTGAAAACATTTTATGTTATATGTTATGCATGCTTTTCCTATACTTCCTGGTCAACACATCTATTAGTTCTATATTCACAACTTTTTGTTCATTTACCCAAGTCCTGACGTTGACTAACTAGTGTACTGACTCACGACAGGTCTATACTTGAGTTCTATATGATTTCTAACCTGCTCATCTATTAGGAAGGCTCTAGGTAGAGTAGCTCCTAACGCGCAACTGAAACTGACGACCCGAGACCATCTTACGAACTCAATTGTTCTAGTGTCACGCGGACACGGCCTCGAATCTGCTAGCTGGCTCAAGGGAAGACAATTCCCAAGTCTGTACTACTCATAAGGTTCCATGTGCCTTATGAGAAAGGTAGTGCGCCTCTACCTTGCACGAAAGAACTCTGTGTGCTGGCTGACCTTTTTGGTCTGACGCTACTCTGCATGAGAAATCCTTTTTGGTGAACTACTGAGCGACCCTTGACTTTCTAGTGGTCGACATAAAGGGACATTCACGCCCTTGTTTGGACAAATTCCAAACCTACTAACACGGTTAACGCTTTCGTACTCTATGTTTCTGTTCGTGATCAGCCTACTTGGGTCTTAGGGAAATCGTGTCATCCTACACATTTTTCGTAATCGTTTTCCTATCACCACACCTTTCTATGTATGGTCATGGTACTTGAAATAAATCTACTAGTGTGTATACAAAAATATATACTTATTGATATGTCTAATTAGCAAAAGTTAGGTTTCCTTACCGCGGTGCTACGACGCTCGTAGACTCGACGCGGCGACATCTCCTCTTCCGAAGGCAAATCCTACTACTGGGGACCTTCAGAATGCTGCCCCGACCCCACCAAAGTCCTGCAATTTAGGGCAGCCCTAATTTCATAATTTCCCCCTAAGGGTTTCCGGTGGAAAAATTCCAAAACAACTAGGGTTACAAAAATAAATGAGCTAGCTTCACATATTACCTTTATGAGGGCAAACCAAGGCTTTCCAAACGCCTTACCCAACTTCTGCAGAGGATTTAGAAATCTCCAAACCTAATTTGGGCACAAGGGAACGAAATCTTTGTCTAGGTTAAATTCCAAAACATTAATTCCCACAAAGGAAATAAAGAGAGAGAAAACGGACTTACCGAAACCAAAAATCGGATCTCACTTCTCCGGCTAGGGTTAGACCCGGCACTTCCAAGACCAAGGAAGGAAAAAGAAGGCTTGAAGACGCCTGCAGAGGAGGGAGGAGAAGTCGAATCTGCGTCCCGGAGGAGGATCGGGCGGCGGTGAGCCCTGCGGAAGGCGTCGGCTGCGGATCGGGAGTCGCCGGGCTTGCCTCTTGCGGGAGACGGAACAGGACGGGAGAAGGTTTGTGGGTTTCCTTCCGTGAAAAGAAGTTTACGGGTTTTCTAATCGGGCTGCAACGTTTCTTTTTATAACCGCAAAGAGGAGAGTGGGAGAATAGGCTATAGGCACACCATTTCCACTTAAAATCACTTATGAAACGACTATCGGCACACCCAACTCACATTATTACTTTTGAATACTAACTGAAAATGTCGCGCGCGTTGATTCTAAAATAACATGCGTTACGCACTATTATTAACGTACTTAACAAACTAACGGACGCTAACAATAGGCAAAGTAACATTATACCTTGACGACGCGCTGCCTCGATCAAAATTCGTCGCGACTCGACCCTACAATAACATAAATTTCGCGTCAAAATTTCGGATGTTACAGTGTCCACCCAACTAGTGATGCGGCGAAGACGGACTCGCTCGCAGGTCCTCTCAACACTAGCCCAATATGCCCTTGCCTGATCTAAAAGTTTAAGTTTCGCAAACTTGACGCGATGCTCATCGAATAACTCAAAATGATCGAGATAATACTTCATATTCACGAGCCAATAACTGAAAGACTCAAGACTGTATGAGCTGTCAAAGGAGGGGGCAACAGTACGAAATTGACTCTCAAGATCTCTCTCAAAGAAACGATCCTCATAATAGTCATCTCTAAGGTAATCGGGTTGTGTCCAAGGGGTTAACACGATCCGCTCGCGTGCAAGGATATGAACGACGACAATAATTATACTGATCATCTCTAGTGTAGTGGAGTCGTGTCGATGAGTCAACACGATCTCTAAAAATGATGTGCTCCGATCGAGAATAATCGTCGTAGTAACGTAAAGATTTCCCTGATAGGGCTCTGTGGGAGCGTGTACAAGTGGAATCGAGACCTCCAAAGTGAGATGAGGACAAGTGGTGATACCGAGACATGACAGACAAACCTATAGACTCTATAACTGCGTATCAAAAAGTGCGCGCAACCTCGCTTTGATACCAATTGACGCATGGCGGGTCTATAAACGGCAAAAAAATCGGTGACCTAATCCTACATGCTATGCAAGAGTCCGACGGTTAGATCACAATTGGATAATAAATTAAAATCATCCCACGCAGATAAATTCACGACGAGACAAAATATTTTATTTGGGCAAAACAAGCTTAGGCTTTCCTCCGCGTGGAGGGCCAAAGCAAGTGCGCACAACGAATAAATCCTGCAAATTACGATTATTATCTAACAATCCACCACAATACAAGGCATGCAAACTAATATAGTGATCCAACTCAATATAAAAGTGCTGAAAATAATAAACCAGTACAACTAAATCTCACCAAATGATGGGCTGATCAAGGCACTGAAGAATCTGGAGCCGGAGATGCGTGTACGACGATCAAGTGCGGAACCGGATGCGTGGAAATAGCGTTGGTGGCTGTCCTCAGCGGTAGATGGTGTAATCGGAGAGGAAATTGGTAGATTCGACCACGCAGGTATAGATCTGGGCGGGAGAAGGTAGATCTGACAATATGAGATCGGATCTGGGTTGATCCAAAAAGGGACAAGCTAACAGAGGTGGATCCACGAGTAGAGGGGCCGTGGGAAGAAGGAATAGGCGGCTGGAAGTTAGGGAGGCTATTGGGAGGTGAGGGAGAGGTGTGGGGGCGGCGGCGGCGGGCTGTAGAGGGGCAAGGAGGGCGGCGGTGGGTGGCTGGAAGGAGATAACTGGCGGTGGATTTGCTAGAGAGATTTTCAGGCCTGTTGCAACACGGAGTCAGGCGTGGGCTGTAGAATAATCACGGTGTAGGAAAATAGGGTATCCGGTGGATCCACGGTGGGGAATTAAGGGGCGGCAGTGCCTGTTGCTGGCCGGCAGTTTCTGGTAAGGAAAGGAGAAAAAAACTATATGTGATGAATTGTGAATTTCATTAATGAATAGTGTGATGCGAAAAGAATAGGATTTAAAAGGTGGCCGGATTTGGGGTTGTGGAGGCTGAGAGAGGGGACTTGGGAGGGGGAAGAAGGGGCCTAGGGTTAGGGAAAATCTTGGGGAAGGAGATACACACCTAGTAGTCGTCACCTAGGGTTCCACGGAGTCGGAACCATGGCTTGATCGCTGAAATCCGGGATTTCTTTTCACCAAATTATGTCATCCCTTAGGTTAGCCCCTAACACCTCTATTTATAATAAAACAATGATTGCGACATTTCCCATCAACGACTATGATTGGCCTGAGGTGAAGCTACCCAAATACATCAAAATAAATGAAACATAGTAAAATAATATGTCAAATCTATTCGCAACGCGAATCAGAACACATCTGCGGAGTCCGATTGTCGATCCGGGCACGCCATATATGGTAAGTTGCCAAATCAGCCCCGAACCGGCCCAAAACTCATCCTCGTCTCTGCTCCGCGTCACAAGGAGTCGGCAAGATCGCGTGTGAGTAGGTGGTCTAGGGGCAGGGCATTCTCAGACAGGAGACCGGAACAAAAGCTCATCCAGAAAAAAACGAACTAGAGGATGAACCTAGCTCTGATACCATGTTGAAATGCATGATAGAAGAGTGAGAAAAAAAATATATTAATTTTTGATAAATAACTCTTAATGGATATAAGCATTTGTACAAATATATATGAAGGAATGAAGCCTAATCTCCATTCGGAAATGCGGGACTGATCCCTAAGAAAGTAATGCACATGGGCCAATCTATGGGTCTTTTTACAATAATAAACCAAAATTTTATTTTCTTTAAAGACCTTAAAGAAGAATTCTTGCACTCTAGAAATTATTTTGATAAATCACCCAAGCAATTATTCCTTATCAGAATATATACAAACTTACTGGTAAAAGTTCAAATCAATATCTTTTAACTAATCTCCATTGCATTTGGCCTGTTTTACTTTTAGTTGCACTAACAATCCTTTATACCACATGAACTCATAGTAGAAAAGATATGCTCTGACACCACTTGATGCTAATTATGTAGACCTAGTTAGTCTAATTAAATAGAGAACTAGTAATGACGTGAGTTAAAAAACTAATCAATTTAATGCTCCAGTTAGAAAAAAATAACTGTAGAAAATGAACATGTAAGTTTAGATGGGCTAAATAAAAAGAAGCGAACTCCAAGAGAAATAATACAACAAAAATGTTTCCTCAGGTATTTAAGATCACGGCCAAAAATTTTCACGGAATTCTAACCAAGTATTACTCATAAAGTGCTATTAATAGGGGTTGAGGGAGTGCGATTTATATTTATATGAGTGGGAATATGTGTTTACAAAGATGCTCCCATGGATTTTGGTGAAATAATAAGAGTTCAAAAAGTCGAGAGCTAGTATTCTTGAGAGCTAGAATGTGGTGGAAAAGTCCATTCTTGGTATTCATTATATATATATATTTATATTAAGAAAGAAAACTCATAAGATGAAGGAATGATGTCAGGTAGACTGCTAGTGGTTTTTCACATGGAGCCAATGGGCATAATGTTTTAAATGCTTCAAGTTTTTTCCAATTACAATTTTTTTGATTGTTTCTATCCATGACTATAATACTTTTGGCCAACCTTTTGTGTCGAATCTCTTTGCTTCCGTGAATACAATTTCGTGGTGACTGGTAGAGTAATAATGCTGAGTAGACCCAGGGAGTTTGTCCTAAGTGGTTTAACTACTAGCCTACTACCTTTGCCAAGCAAGCCTTATGAGTTGTGGCTGTATGCTCTAGACGGTGTCTCCTCTAGTGGTGACCTGACAATGAGAGTTGTATTGTCCATCTGTGATCATTTTCGATCTTACACTATCTCCACTTTTCCAAATCATTGAAAGTCATGCAATGATCTTGGAAAGATGGAGTCACCCCAGAACTTGGCTTACGCTAGGCTGACCTTTACTCTTCCATAGTATGTTCATAATCAACCAGACATGTTCGTGCGACGATTATTCCAGTCGATAATTTCCTTGCATTGATCTAAATACTGCATCCAACAAATTTTGTCATACTCACTATTAAGAGCGCCATATCACAGGGTTTTCTATGAAGAATCTTTAGAAATGTTGCCCTTGTACTTCCTGTCTTTGAAAAAAATGCTTGTTTTGCATTTCTCTTTTTAGAATTGATCTCCTTCCCGAGGAGCTTTGATTTTTTTTGTTAGTGGGGGGAAGTTGGTGTAACACCCCTTCCCAGTATTTCAGAAATCAGCCGTTTGGCCGGATCAGCGATATAAAAAAAACTAGGAAACAGTATTAAAACTAATATGTAACAGGTAATAAAAGTCTATACTAAGCAGTTTAAGACTATCAGCGGAAGTTAAAAAAGTAAACTAAGGGTAATCACATACCTGACAACTGGATTCACAGAGCCACTAAACATGAATAGAACTGAATTAACTGAAAATCTGTTTAACAATAATAGTCTGATACATGACACAATAAACATTAATAAGTTGCATTGATCACATTTACAAGTGTTTACTAGAAATAAGAAAAATTGAAAGGTAAAACACTACTAACTGACGCCACCATAACGCTCATCCTAGGCGTAGTTTTTCTCCTGGGTCACCTGAAAAACATTGCCCACGAAGGGTCAGAGTAAAGAAAAATAACTCCTCCTAGTCATCCCTTAGGTTAGCCCCTTGCACCTCTATTTATAATAAAACAAGGATTGCGACATTGCCCATCAACGACTATGATTGGCCTGAGGTGAAGCTACCCAAATACATCAAAATAAATGAAACATAGTAAAATAATATGTCAAATCTATTCGCAACGCGAATCCGAACACATCTGCGGAGTCCGATTGTCGATCCGGGCACGCCATATATGGTAAGTTGCCAAATCAGCCCCGAACCGGCCCAAAACTCGTCCTCGTCTCTGCTCCGCGTCACAAGGAGTCGGCAAGATCGCGTGTGAGTAGGTGGTCTAGGTGCAGGGCATTCTCAGACAGGAGACCGGAACAAAAGCTCATCCAGAAAAAAACGAACTAGAGGATGAACCTAGCTCTGATACCATGTTGAAATGCATGATAGAAGAGTGAGAAAAAAATATATTAATTTTTGATAAATAGCTCTTAATGGATATAAGCATTTGTACAAATATATATGAAGGAATGAAGCCTAATCTCCATTCGGAAATGCGGGACTGATCCCTAAGAAAGTAATGCACATGGGCCAATCTATGGGTCTTTTTACAATAATAAACCAAAATTTTATTTTCTTTAAAGACCTTAAAGAAGAATTCTTGCACTCTAGAAATTATTTTGATAAATCACCCAAGCAATTATTCCTTATCAGAATATATAAAAACTTACTGGTAAAAGTTCAAATCAATCTCTTTTAACTAATCTCCATTGCATTTGGCCTGTTTTACTTTTAGTTGCACTAACAATCCTTTATACCACATGAACTCATAGTAGAAAAGATATGCTCTGACACCACTTGATGCTAATTATGTAGACCTAGTTAGTCTAATTAAATAGAGAACTAGTAATGACGTGAGTTAAAAAACTAATCAATTTAATGCTCCAGTTAGAAAAAAATCACTGTAGAAAATGAACATGCAAGTTTAGATGGGCAAAATAAAAAGAAGCGAACTCCAAGAGAAATAATACAACAAAAATGTTTCCTCAGGTATTTAAGATCACGGCCAAAAATTTTCACGGAATTCTAACCAAGTATTACTCATAAAGTGCTATTAATAGGAGTTGAGAGAGTGCGATTTATATTTATATGAGTGGGAATATGTGTTTACAAAGATGCTCCCATGGATTTTGGTGAAATAATAAGAGTTCAAAAAGTCGAGAGCTAGTATTCTTGAGAGCTAGAGTGTGGTGGAAAAGTCCATTCTTGGTATTCATTATATATATATTTATATTAAGAAAGAAAACTCATAAGATTCGTTGGTAATCTTGTCGGATCTGCTATTTGGTGTCTACATGTTGTCTTTGATTTGCTATAAGTTGAAGGAATGATGTCAGGTAGACTGCTAGTGGTTTTTCACATGGAGCCAATGTGCATAATGTTTTAAATGCTTCAAGTTTTTTCCAATTACAATTTTTTTGATTGTTTCTATCCATGACTATAATACTTTTGGCCAACCTTTTGTGTCGAATCTCTTTGCTTCCGTGAATACAATTTCGTGGTGACTGGTAGAGTAATAATGCTGAGTAGACCCAGGGAGTTTGTCCTAAGTGGTTTAACTACTAGCCTACTACCTTTGCCAAGCAAGCCTTATGAGTTGTGGCTGTATGCTCTAGACGGTGTCTCCTCTAGTGGTGACCTGACAATGAGAGTTGTATTGTCCATCTGTGATCATTTTCGATCTTACACTATCCCCACTTTTCCAAATCATTGAAAGTCATGCAATGATCTTGGAAAGATGGAGTCACCCCAGAACTTGGCTTACGCTAGGCTGACCTTTACTCTTCCATAGTATGTTCATAATCAACCAGACATGTTCGTGCGACGATTATTCCGTCGATAATTTCCTTGCATTGATCTAAATACTGCATCCAACAAATTTTGTCATACTCACTATTAAGAGCGCCATATCACAGGGTTTTCTATGAAGAATCTTTAGAAATGTTGCCCTTGTACTTCCTGTCTTTGAAAAAAATGCTTGTTTTGCATTTCTCTTTTTAGAATTGATCTCCTTCCCGAGGAGCTTTGATTTTTTTTATTAGTGGGGGGAAGTTGTGTAAAACCCCTTCCCAGTATTTCAGAAATCAGCCGTCCAGCCGGGTCAGCGATATAAAGAAAACTAGTAAACAGTATTAAAACTAATATGCAGCAGGTAATAAAAGTCTATACTAAGCAATTTAAGACTATCAGCGGAAGTTAAAAAAGTAAACTAAAGATAATCACATACCTGACAACTGGATTCACAGAGCCACTAAACATGAATAGAACTGAATTAACTGAAAATCTGTTTAACAATAATAGTCTGATACATGACACAATAAACATTAATAAGTTGCATTGACCACATTTACAAGTGTTTACTAGAAATAAGATAAACTGAAAGGTAAAACACTACTAACTGACGCCATCATAACGCTCATCCTAGGCGTAGTTTCCCACCTGGGCCACCTGAAAAACATTGCCCACGAAGTGTCAGAGTAAAGAAAAATAACTCCTAGTGACACTAAAAACAGTTTTCATATGATGAATGTATGCCTTTAGAAAACAATTTTGTGCATTAAAACCTTTATGCTATATGTTATGCATGTCTTCGCACTACTTCCTGGTCAAACATCTACTTGTACTAAGCACGTGACCTTTAGTTCACTAACTCAAGACCCGACGTTCACTAACTAGCATACTGTCTCACGTCAGGTCTATACTTGAGTTCTAGGTGGCTTCTAACCTGCACATCTACTTGGAAGGCTCTAGGCAGAGTAACTCCTAACGCGCAACTGAAACTGACGACCCGAGACCATCTGACGAACTCAATTGTTCTAGTGTCACGCGGACACGGTCTCGAATCTACTAACTGTCTCAAAGGGATGTAAACTCCCAAGACTATGCTGCTCATAAGATACCATATGCCTTATGAGAGAGGTAGTGCGCCTCTACCTAGCACGGAAATAACTTAAGCGTTATGATTGACCTTTCGGTCTGATGCTACTCTGATTGAGATATCTTTTTGGGGAACTACTAGGCGACCCTTGACTTCCTTGTGGTCTACTTGAATGGACATTCACGCCCTTGTTCGGAACAAATTCCAAACCTACGAATATGGTTAACGCTTTCGTACCCTACGTTACTGTTCGTGGTCCAACTACTTGGGTCTTAGGGAAATAGTGTCACCCTACATATTTTTCGTGACCGCTTTCCTATCACCACGCCTTCCTATGCATGGTCATGATATTAGTAATAAATCTACTCATGCGTATAAGAATATAATTACTTGATATATCTAACTAAAAGAAGTTAGAATTTCCTTACCGCGGTGTTGCAGCGCTCGTAGACTCGGCGCGACGACATCTTCTCTTCCGAAAGCAATTCTACTGCTGGGGACCTTCAGAGTGTTGCACCGAGGCCACCGAAGTCCTGCAGATTAGGGCAACCCTAATTTCATAATTTTCCCCTAAGGGTTTTCGGTGGAAAATCTCCAAACAACTAGGGTTACTAAAATTAGAAGCTAAACTTCATAATTTACCTTTACGTAGAGCGATTGAGGCTCCCAAAGCGCCCCACAAAATTTTCGCGGCGAACCACGAACTACAAAACCTAAAATAGGGCAATAGGAACAAAATTTGTTTAGTCTAACCTCCAAAACGAAGGATCTTCAAGAGGAAATTGAAATAATGGAGGAATCGACTCACCGGAACCAAAACGAAACTCAACATCTCCGGTTAGGGTTTGACCCTCTTCTCCCACGGCCAAGGAAAGAAAAGGAGTACTCCCCGGCGCCTGCAGAGGAGGGAGGAGAAGCCTGAGATGAGCCCTGGAGGGAGGAAGGCCGCCGGCTAGGGCTTGCGGAAGCCCGGCTTTCGTCGGGTGCGCTGCTAGCGGGAGGCGGAAAAATGGCTTGCGGTTTTTCTCCCGATAGAAGAGGCGTGCGGGATTTTAATCTGCTGCAGCGGTTTTAAAACCAACCGTGGGGTCGGTTTCATACTCACCTCCCCACCTTAAAACCAAAATTACACCCTAATAAAGATGGCTATTGGCACACCCAACTCACAAAACCTTAGAATATTACTCAATTTCACCACGCGCGTCACAAATTTAGATGGTACAAATCTCCCCTCATAACAAAAATTTGCGTCCTCGAAAATTGAAACCGTACCTGAGTCGAAGAGGAAAGAATAGTCTGCAATGCTCTTAAGCTCATCCTCTTGCTCCCAAGTATACTCTGGACGGCCACAGTTCATCCAAAGGACTTTGACCATACGTATCTCTTTATTTCTGAGCTTCTGAATCCTCGAGTCCACTATCTTGACTTGTCTAACTCCAATGCTAAGATCTGTCTCAATTGGTGCTTCCTCGGTGCTGATGAACTGACTGGGATCTCTGACTTCTCTCCTCAGATAGGAGACGTGGAAGACATCATGTACACCACGCATTTTCTCAGGTAAGGCCAACCTGTATGCAACCTCACCAACTCTTTCCAGTACTTCAAAAAGACCAACGAATCTGGGGCTCAGCTTCTTCATCCGCTTTATTCTAGAAACTCCTCTGACTGGTCTGACCTTCAGATAAACATAGTCTCCAACACTGAATTCTATTGACCTGTGCTTCTGATTATGATACTTGGCCTGGCGATCCTGAGCTATCTTCAAACGCTCCTGAATGAGCTTGATCCTGTCAGTGGTCTTATCAATCCATGACTCTCTGATAGAAGATTTTTCCTCACTTTCAGCCCAACACAACGGTGTCCGACAACGTCTGCCATAGAGGGCCTCGAACGGTGCCATCCCAATACTCGCCTGAAAACTATTGTTGTAGGAGAACTCCACAAGAGTAACATATTTCTCCCACTTTCCTCTAAAATCTAGTATGCACATTCGTAGCAGATCCTCCAAAGTCCTATTTGTGCGCTCAGCGTGTCCATCGGTCTGGGGATGTAATGCGGTGCTGAAATGTAACCTGGTACCCAACCGCTCCTGTACGTAACGCCACTCCCTGGAGGTAAATCTGCCATCTCGGTCTGAAACTATAGTCTTGGGAACACCGTGAAGTCGAACTATCTCTTCTAGATATAACTGGGCCAACTTCGGACCTTGATCCGTCTTCCTAAGAGGGATGAAATGGGCGACCTTAGAGAGTCGATCAACTATAACCCATAAAGAATCATTCCCACTCTGCGATCTCGGTAGACCATGAATGAAGTCCATGGTTATATCCTCAAAAGTCCACTCGGGAATGGGAAGTGGCTGCAACTTGCCTCCAGGCCTTTGACACTCGGCCTTAACCAACTTGCATGTCTCGCACTTCCCTACATAATCTGCCACATCACTCTTCAAACCTGGCCACCAGACTGACTTCTTAAGATCTGCATACATCTTCGTGCTACCAGGATGTATAGAATATCTGGAATTATGTGTCTCGAAAAGAATATCCTCGCGAAGGTCACTAACATCTGGGATATATACTCTGCCATCATGCAATAATAAATCATCCTGAATAGAGAACCTCTCTTTCTGGCCTAACTGCACTGAGATCCAAATCTCTGCCATCTTTGAATCCAACGGTAGAGCTTTCCTTATTCTATCTCTAATGTCACACGAAATCTCCATCCAACTCAAACAAGCTGAACCAAAACCGCAACGGGGCACAACGACGATGTCCAGTCTCTCCAGCTCTCGTACTAACTCCTTCTGCTGGGTGAGAAGGTAAAAACACGAGCCTCTACGGCTAAGAGCATCAGCTACCACGCTCGCCTTTCCTGGGTGGTACTGAATGTCTACATCGTAGTCCGAAAAAACTCTAACCATCTACGCTGCCTCAAATTGAGCTCTCGCTGATCAAAGATATACTTGAGGCTCTTATGATCAGTAAAGATCTCGCAACGCACTCCATAAAGGTAGTGCCTCCAAATCTTCAGAGCATGAATAACTGCTGCAAGCTCCAAGTCATGCACGGGATAGTTTCTCTCATAAACTTTTAACTGTCTCGAGGCATAGGCTACGACCTTTCCATGCTGCATGAGAACACAACCCAAACCCTGACCTGAAGCATCACTATAAATCTGAAACCCGTCTGGCCCTGAAGGTAAACTCAAAATCGGAGCGATCATCAATCTATCCTTCAAGTCCTCAAGCGCTAACTCGCATTCAACTGTCCAATCCAAGCCCTTACCCTTCCTAGTGAGGGAAGTCAGTGGTAAGACTATCTTTGAAAAATCTCTAATGAATCTCCTGTACTAACCAACAAGACCCAAAAAGCTGCGAACCTCTGAAACTGTCGTCGGCCTTGGCCAACTCTTTATAGCCTCTATCTTCTTCGGATCAACGCTAACTCCTCTCTGACTGATGATGTGGCCTAAGAATGCAATCTCTGAAAGCCAAAACTCACACTCTGAAAACTTAGCATACAACTGGTTCTTCTTGAGGGTGCTCAAAACAATCCTGAGGTGTGCTGCATGATCTTCTGCACTCTTAGAGAACACCAAAATATCATCTATGAAGACGATGACAAAACGATCCAAGTACTCTCGGAATACCCTGTTCATCAGGTCCATAAACACTGAAGGAGCGTTGGTCAGCCCAAAAGGCATGACCACGAACTCGAAGTGCCCATATCTAGTACTGAAAGCCGTCTTCTGAATATCCACGTCGCGAATCTTTAACTGATGATAGCCCGACCTCAGATCTAACAAATCATCAATCCTGGGAATCAGGTACTTGTTCTTAACGGTCAGCTTGTTTAATTCACGGTAGTCTATGCACAGTCTCAGAATACCATCCTTCTTCACGAACAGTACTGGAGCACTCCAAGGCGAAGTACTGGGACGTATAAAACCCAAATCAAGCAGCTCCTGCAACTGACTCTTCAACTCTGCTAATTCTCTTAGAGCCATCCGATAGGGAGATTTGGCTACCGGTGTAGCCCCAGGATGCAAGTCTATCGGGAACTCAACCTCTCTATCAGGAGGGGCACCAGGGAGCTCTTCCGGGAAAACATCGGGAAACTCCTGCACCTCTGATACCAATTGTAACACCCTTCCCAGTATTTCAGAAATCAGCCGTCCGGCCGGGTCAGCGATATAAAAAAAACTAGGAAACAGTATTAAAACTAATATACAGCAGGTAATAAAAGTCTATACTAAGCAGTTTAAGACTATCAGCGGAAGTTAAAAAAATAAACTAAGGGTAATCACATACCTGACAACTGGATTCACAGAGCCACTAAATATGAATAGAACTGAATTAACTGAAAATCTGTTTAACAATAATAGTCTGATACATGACACAATAAACATTAATAAGTTGCATTGACCACATTTACAAGTGTTTACTAGAAATAAGAAAAATTGAAAGGTAAAACACTACTAACTGACGCCACCATAACGCTCATCCTAGGCGTAGTTTCCCACCTGGGTCACCTGAAAAACATTGCCCACGAAGGGTCAGAATAAAGAAAAATAACTCCTAGTGACACTAAAAACAGTTTTCATATGATGAATGTATGCCTTTAGAAAACAATTTTGTGCATTAAAACCTTTATGCTATATGTTATGCATGTTTCGCACTACCTCCTGGTCAAACATCTACTTGTACTAAGCACGTGACCTTTAGTTCACTAACTCAAGACCTGACGTTCACTAACTAGCATACTGTCTCACGTCAGGTCTATACTTGAGTTCTAGGTGGCTTCTAACCTGCACATCTACTTGGAAGGCTCTAGACAGAGTAACTCCTAACGCGCAACTGAAACTGACGACCCGAGACCATCTGACAAACTCAATTGTTCTAGTGTCACGCGGACACGGTCTCGAATCTACTAACTGTCTCAAAGGGACGTAAACTCCCAAGACTATGCTGCTCATAAGATACCATATGCCTTATGAGAGAGGTAGTGCGCCTCTACCTAGCACAGAAATAACTTAAGCGTGCTGATTGACCTTTCGGTCTGATGCTACTCTGATTGAGATATCTTTTTGGGGAACTACTAAGCGACCCTTGACTTCCTTGTGGTCTACTTGAATGGACATTCACGCCCTTGTTTGGAACAAATTCCAAACCTACGAACATGGTTAACGCTTTCGTACCCTACGTTACTGTTCGTGGTCCAACTACTTGGGTCTTAGGGAAATAGTGTCACCCTACATGTTTTTCGTGACCGCTTTCCTATCACCACGCCTTCCTATGCATGGTCATGGTATTAGTAATAAATCTACTCATGCGTATAAGAATATAATTACTTGATATATCTAACTAAAAGAAGTTAGAATTTCCTTACCGCGGTGTTGCGGCGCTCGTAGACTCGGCGCGGAGACATCTTCTCTTCCGAAAGCAATTCTACTGCTGGGGACCTTCAGAGTGTTGCACCGAGGCCACCGAAGTCCTGCAGATTAGGGCAGCCCTAATTTCATAATTTTCCCCTAAGGGTTTCCGGTGGAAAATCTCCAAACAACTAAGGTTACCAAAATTAGAAGCTAAACTTCATAATTTACCTTTACGTAGAGCGATTGAGGCTCCCAAAGCGCCCCACAAAATTTTCGCGGCGAACCACGAACTACAAAACCTAAAATAGGGCAATAGGAACAAAATTTGTTTAGTCTAACCTCCAAAACGAAGGATCTTCAAGAGGAAATCGAGATAAGGGAGGAATCGACTCACCGGAACCAAAACGAAACTCAACATCTCCGGTTAGGGTTAGAACCACTTCTCCCACGGCCAAGGAAAGAAAAGAAGTACTCCCCGGCGCCTGCAGAGGAGGGAGGAGAAGCCTGAGATGAGCCCTGGAGGGAGGAAGGCCGCCGGCTAGGGCTTGCGGAAGCCCGGCTTTCGTCGGGTGCGCTGCTAGCGGGAGGCGGAAAAATGGCTTGCGGTTTTTCTCCCGATAGAAGAGGCGTGCGGGATTTTAATCGGCTGCAGCGGTTTTAAAACCAACCGTGGGGTCGGTTTCATACTCACCTCCCCACCTTAAAACCAAAATTACACCCTAATAAAGATGGCTATTGGCACACCCAACTCACAAAACCTTAGAATATTACTCAATTTCACCACGCACGTCACAAATTTAGATGTTACAGTTGGGGGGTAGCGATGACTATCCCAAACTTTTGGTAATGCTAGAGGTTCCATATTTAGGGGTGCGTGCAGTGCGGTTAGGACCTAAACCACAACTGCACCACAAGGGTGCAGTTTTTGTTGAGCAAAACCACACCAAAAATTTGCGGTGCATCTTTGGTGCAATGCAGTTCTTTGTGGTGCGGCTGCAGTGTGTTTGCGGTTTTTTGCATGATAATTATTGGATGGTTCGGAAAAAAATTAAAAATTGAAGTAGAAACTCAATTCTAAATATTATTTAAAAATATAAATCAAATACATCTCATATAAGGGGAAACTCGATGCACAAAGCATCCCCGCACAGTGAGGGTCCAGGGAAGGGTCCCACTACAAGGGTGAGATGTAGAAAAACCTTACCCTGCATTTTTGCAAGAGTCTGCTTCCAGGAATCGAACCCACGACCTCAAGGTCATACGGCGACACCTCAACCGGTGCGCCTAGGTTCTCTTTGCAAATACATCTCATATATGACATAATTCTAGAACTAACATATAAATAAGTTTTAGCCAATTATTACTTCAAATTTTAGAGTAGCAAAAAAAAATCAAAGAGAATTTAAAGACAAATGCACAAAAATCATACAAGATTTAGAAGTATCAGTCATAAAATTATAGTACATTTTATCATTATGTTTCATTTTCGCATTCAACGACATATTAGTGCGATGAGATATTTCATCATTAACATTATTGTTCTCTATTTTATTGTATTTTTCAAATTTAATTGGACAGTCGGTGCGTTGCGGTTTTCAAGATCAGAAAATCGCACCGCGCTGCCCTCGGTTTATAGAAATCCTAAACCGCATTATACCAAAACTATGTGATGTGGTTTGTGCGGACAGTTTTTGTGGTTTTTAATGCCCACCCTTATCTATATCACTTAGTTTTCTGTCGACTCCAGCATCTTAAGTTGAGTCCTTGAAAATTTGTATTGGTTTTTGGTGCCTTCTTCTTATGAGGTCTTAACAATGATGGAGGCCATGTTGTAGGTGAGAAAGTTGGCAATGGACTTCAACTAACATCTTGTGGCATTGGTGTAATAGGTGCTTTGTGATGTCTTTATGGAGTATGCATCTCGTGACAGTGGATTCTTCTATGACGGCTTTATGTAGCAGCATTTTTATTACAATCTTTAGAAGATTTTTGTTACGCCAGATTAAATAGAGTAATTGAGATGTTACTTCCACACTTAATTTCCATGTATAATCGTGCTTCTCATGTAATGAATTTTTGTGTGGATTTCATGTCTAAGTTCTTAAGATTGTGCTTAGTTTTGACATCCGTATCATTGGGATTTACTCTTATATGTATTATAGGGCAAATTTCAATCGGCTAAACTTCAGTGGCTTTTATACTTTTATCTTGGAACGAGGTGATGAAATTATTGCTGCTGCGTCTGTCAGGTAAAGATAATGTCTTCTCTATGATAGTTTTAATGCTTGCGCATGTAATAGTTATGTTGACTGACTGAATCTTTGTACTTGTTTTATATAGCATAATAAAATAGACCACTACAGAACAGTAGGACTTGCTTTATTTTATGTTTTAAGGACTATAAACTACTAGACCGAGCCAAAGATTATGTCTTGGGAATTTGGAATTTTGAACATTTATTGAAATCCTGCCAAAGCTTGCTTGTGGGGTGCGACTAACAATATTCTTTGCTATTTTCAGTCATCCATATTTCAAGTATATTACCATATCATCAAATATATTTTTTGGTTTACGGGTTGCTAAATTATGAAATGATATTTAATATGATCTTTTTTCTTTTCATTTTAACTTTGTCAGGATACATGATATAAGGCTCGCGGAAATGCCTTTCATTGGCACTAGAAGTATGTATAGGCGTCAAGGGATGTGTCGACGACTTCTTAAAGGAATTGAATCTGTATGTTCTCTATTTATTGTGCATGATCTGCTTTGAACTTCTTAGGAGAGCAATCAGTACAGGACACCTGAAAATGTCAGTCTTTGCTGGGGCTTTGTGTAAACCCAAAGTGATAAAATTCAAATATTTTTGTATTGAAAAATGCTATAAAAGCTACAATGCTGATCATGTTTACACTAATTTATTTAAGAAAGCTCCACCAAAGTTGGCTTGGTTAGGATCCTGCTTTCATGATGTTTATGTACAAATGTACTTATGTTCGTAGAAGTATGTTCTTTTATGAATTCATATTTGATGCTATATGCTGCTTAAGCCCATACGTGAGTTTATTTTTGAGCGAAGTGGTTGGAACTCTCTTTTGGATTTGAGATAGTTTTTGTTTTGTAGAAAGTGAGTGAAAGAGTTTTCCATCTTTGGAACTCACCTTCATAAAAATGAGATGTGTCTCAGTTAGGAGGCCTTTTGATGCAGAACAAACATCACACCTATCTACCACCCTGGAGTCCTACCAGGGGGCCCACCTGGAGTCAGCATCAGGCGGCTTTTATCAGGACCACGGCCTGTACACCCCATCCAGCTCCCCGCCATGGAGTCACCACCATGCGACAGGTGGTGACTCAACAACCTGCCGCATGGTGGTGACTCCATGGCGGAGAGTTGGTTGGGGTGTACGAGCCGCTGTCCTGATGAAAGCCGCCTTGTGCTGACTCCAGGTGGGGCTCCAGGGTGGCAGGCAGGTGTGACGCCTGTTCTGCATCACCTTTGAAGTTGATTTCAGTTTTATTTTCTAATATATTAATTTATGAATAATATGCTATAAATAGGTTGATGGGTTAAATTGTTACTTTTTCATGTACTAATTATTAAGTAGTTTACTAATTGGGTAAAAAAACTGCAGATATATTAAGCACATTAACTGATTTTGCAAAAGCAGAGGCCAGTATGCTCAATGAAACTCGACTCTGAACATGGCTTCCTTTAACTCAAAACACTTTGTGAAACAAAACATCCCAGGCCTTGTCAATTTTAGGCTGGGATGGCATCATTGTCTCTGCATCATCTGTTTATCTCTGTTAGCTTATTTCACACGACTGTTCTTTATTCCTTCCATATACTTTTCATATACTTATATCATTGACTATGCTTGCTTTATTGTATTGGGAGTGAGGATTCTTTCTCCTTGTAATTTTTGTACATCTCAACATCATCTCTTGACGCAGGATGGTTCTAACAAAACATATGTTCACTGTATGAATGACAAAATGTATTAGACATGAATCCGGCTACTAAACTTACAACAATGAACGTTATAAATATTACTACTCGATAATCACCATCCAGACAAAACTTCTAGAAAGACACAAATAATGTATTACACATGCAAGAGTACTAGAAAACAAATATTTGGACGAACATAACCCAACAAGTCACGGGATAATATTGACTAAAAAATTTCAAAGTAATATTTTCCAAAACAATGAATTCAAACAAAATCCAACATAAAAGAAATGACAGCCAATCAATAAACTTACAATGCCTACGAGTAGAAGACTTGGTGGATGTCCAATGAGAGATTGGTGGTCCGAGAAACAACGGTGGACTGAAGGAGGGTAATCATAGGTTGGGCGAGGCTGTTCCAGTGGTGAGTTGCCATTTCTTTGGCTGTATAGTGGTGGCAGGGGTTGAGATACAAGGACATGTCTGATTTTGATTGTGGACTGATAATTCAGGTGCAGGAAGCAAAAAATAGGAGTGCTGGAAGGACATTACAGAGCTACATTACAGAGCCTTAAATTGATCAATTCAATTGTTTTCTTAATTGTGGTCACGAGTTTGATACCCAACCCATATATGCATTGTAGGTATATTTACAAAGAATTCAAAACGTAGAGTTCTTATTTTGAAAATAGGGTGATAACTTGGTGCGATATTTTTTAGTATTTTGGATCTATTAATTAGATGAATGAGGATATACATGAGGAACCTTTAGCATCAAGGTGTGGTGGTTAAAATGGAGAAATATTTTAAGAGTATTACTGTGATAGGAGGATGCTTTGGAGTCTTCACAATTTAGTTTATGAAACCTCTTTCAAGTAGGTGATTTTCATGGGTATGAACATTGGGAAATAAAAATTTATGGATATTTAAGTTGAGTATGGTAGAAATGAGAATGCTAAGATGAATGTAGTGATAAAATTGCTACAGAGCAATAAAAAAGTGAATTCAAAAATTTGGAAGGTGTACGTATGTCGCACAACATGAAGATGGATTACATTTGAGGAATAGTTAGACTCATTGACACCATCCTATTTTAGTTTTTTACCTTTTTACTTTTATTGCATTTATGGTTATGCTCCTTAGGGCCTACTTATATGTGTAATTGGATGAGAATCTCATGCTTAGTTAATGTGAAGCCTAGGGTTGGTCAAGAGACACTCTCTTGAATTCCATCCTTCTTCTCCTCTCCCTCTTTATTTTCTCCATCATCGGTTACTCTGTTATCTTAAGTGGTATTGAAAACTATAGTACAATAACATGAGTGCATTAAAAATATAATGATAGTAACATATATTGAATAATATAAATGATGCGGAGCAGAGACGATGATCTGTAGTGGAGGACAAGTTTTGGGCCCGTTCAGGGTCAATTGGCGACTTTCCATATATGACGTGCTCGGATCGACGATCGGACTTTGCAGATGCATCCAGATTCGCGCTGCGAATCAATTTGATATATTACTTTAGTATTTTTTGTTTATTATCATTGTATTTGATTGGCCCCACCTCCGGCCAATCATAACCGTCGAAGGTGGGATGCTCTAGCCTTTATTTTATTATAAATAGGATGTTAGTGTGCTGATTAGAGGATTCAGAGAAAGATTTTTCCGGATTCCTGCGATCATCCCACGGTGCCGACTTTGTGGAACCCCAGGTGATGACTCCTAGGTGTGTATCTCCTTTCCCAAGGTTTTCCCTAACCCTAAGCCTCTTTTCCCCTTCCAAACTCCCTCCCGCAGCCCCCTACATGCCCCAAATCAGCCACTATAAATCCCTGGTTCCATTCATGTCTACTGTTTAATAATGAAATTTATTGTTCAATTCCTATAGTTTTTTCCCCTTCCTATTCTAGGCTTTCCAGCCGCCGGCCACCTGTGTTCCTATCACCAGCCGCCGCCTACTCCCTTCCAGCAGCCCACCGTCACCCATCTAATCCCCCTCCAAACAACCGCCTGTCACTGGTTCGGGCTCCCCATCAGTCGACCACCTCTCTAACAAAAACCCACCCGCCGGCCTCTCCTCCACCCTCCAAAGCCACCCCAGTCCTCCCCTTTAGTGGATCCACTCCCCACAGCCACCCCCTTCCAAAACAGTCCGGATCTGGATTGTCCAGCCCCGTTCCTCCCCTTCCCCATTTCCGTTCTTCATCCCTTAGCCCCGATCCACTACGAAACATCAGATCCATCCATCCCTCGCCTGGATCTATCCATACGTGGTTGGACCTATCCATTTCCGGTCCGATTCCATCACCTGCCGCCGAGGACAGCCACCTACACTATTTTCTGCCATCGGTTCGGCGGTTCCACCTCGGATCGCCGTGCATGCATTTCCGGCTCCGTATTCTTCAGTGCATTGGTCAACCCACTATTTGGTGAGATTTCGTTGTATAAATTTATTATTTTCAGCATATTTGTATTGGACTGGATGCGATATTTGTTTGGATATATTGTATTGTGGTGGTTTGTTAGATACTTATCGTGATTTGCAATTTTGCAGGATTTATTCGCCGCGCGCTCTTGCCTTTGCCCTCCATGCTTAGGAAAGCCTAAGCTTGTTTGCTATAATAAATTATTTGTGTCTTGCGTTGAATTTATCTGCGTGGGATGTTTTAATTTATTATCTAATTGTGATTTAACCAATCAGGCTTTGCATAACATGTAGGGTTAGATCACTGTTTATCTGCCGCCTATAGATTCGCCCTGCGCCATTTGGTATCAGAGGGTGGTTGCGCACAACTAGGTTGCGTGCTATCTTGATACACAGTCTTAGAGTCTATAGGTTCACCATGTCTATGTATCATAATTATTCCTCTGCTCAATTTGGAGGTTTCGAGTCCACTTACACTCGCGTCCATAGAGCCCCTTCAGGGAGACACTCACGACACTACAATGATTATTCGCGATTGCAGCACACCACTTCCAGAGATCGTGTTGACCCACCGACACAACCCTACTATGTTAGAGACGATTAGTATGATGATTGTCGTCGTTCTTATCCGTACACGTGAGCGGATCGTGTTGATCCTTTGACACGACTCAGTTGCCTTAGGGATGATTATTATGAGGATCGTCGTTCCGAGAGAGATATTGAGAGTCAGTTTCGTATTGCTGCCCCTTCCTTTGACGGCTCATCGAGTCCCGAGTCTTTCAGTAATTGGCTCGTGGATATGGAGTATTATCTCAATCATTTTGAGTTATTCAGTGAGCGTAGCGTCAATTTTGAAAAACTTAGACTTTTAAATCAGACAAGAGCATATTGGTCTAGCGTTGAGAGGACCTTTGAGCGAGACCGTCTTCTTCGCATCACTAGTTGGGTGGACATGAAACGTACATTGTGTCAGAGGTATATCTTCGTCGTATCGGAGTCGCTTGCTCGATCAATTATTTTCCCTTTAGCAAGGATACATGTCTATCGCTGAGTATAACGACCGTTTTGATAAGTTAGTGGTGAGGAGTGATATCCGTGAGGACTCAGCTATGATCATTTCCTGATTTCGGCCTGACATACGTACTAAGGTAGTTTATCATAACTCAAAGTCCCTCGAGCAGACGTATCAGCTTGCCCTTCGTTACGAACAGTCTATAAGATCCGCTAGAGCTAGTCGATGAGATTCTCACTTTGCCCTCCGCAGTACGAACTCCTCCCACACCAAGGTCACCACTTTGCCCGTCCTTGTTCCGTCAGATATGATCGAAGTGATACCTAATTCGGATTGCTCTCACCCCAGTGAGGTGTTTAGCCCAGTGAGTGACCTATCTCTTGTTTCTGACCCGTCTCTTGTGACTCCGACTGAGAGCGAGTCTGAGCAGCCTATTGAATTTGTAGTGTTGTATCCCTCACCCACACCTCTTCCTCTGCCATACAACGAGTTAGTTAACACCCCAATCACAGACCCATTTCCCGACATCGCACCCACAAACCCATTCTTGAGTGTAGGTCTATGTCGCTCTCCCCTTGTCATTGCCCCAAGTCATATCACGACCGAGAGCCCAGAGCCTGGTGTTGATCTCATAGTGGCTATGCCACTCATTCACGGGGACACTACCCCTCACGATGGTACTCATCTGGTGGACCATGACCCTAATGATGAGTTCTATGACGAGCCCCCCAGTTGAGCCCCTGGATGATCTGCCACATCCTGATGAGGATGAGATTCAGGTGAGCCCCGCATGTATCAGTATCGATTTATGGACGCCTCTTCCATTATCGTCCCTGACCCCGCCCCAGAGGATGGATATTGTAAGGAGCTTCCAATATTTAGGGAACCACCTGCTGACACATCGCACTCTCGCTGAGTTTTGGGATGCACCACTTACTGACCCACTAGACGAGTTCTTTTTTTTCGGGAATGATCACCACGCTATAGAGTCACGCCTTGTAGTCTGTGTACACGATTTTCACCCAGGTGGTCGTCTCATTCGTGATGACTTTTCGTACACGCCTCCTGGTGAGCCCCCTGATGTGTTACGTTCCCTGAGAGGAATTTGACTCGTTACGAGCTCGTATTTGAGTATAGATGTCTCACGCGATCATCTGATCACTCGTCACACACGAGATGAGTTTTTCTACACTCCACCGAGAAAGCCACCTGACCGGCCACCACATTTTAGATACACCCCGATCATCGCTAAATTTTCCCATAGAAAACATGTGGTGCCTGTCATGTTTCATTTGCATCATTTACATCATTTACACAATTTGCATCATTTACATCATTTGCATCATTTGTATGAGTCTGTTGAGTCGTTTCGTCATTATTTGCATGAGTCTGTTGTGTTGTCTGTTCATCGTTTGCATGCGTGTCATCAGTCGGTCCAACGAAAAATCCATAATGATAATAAATTTTGTAAATCACATGCGGATGTCACTGACAAGTGCAAGTACTTCATGTAGACGAGCATGTGATGGTGAGAATATGCATTGTGAGGCTCTGTGCGAGGCTTGCTAAAAGCTTGAGCGTAAGGCGAATGGATCTCTATATAATCATGAGATGGATCGAAACAAACATCTACGATCTTGATATTCCTGCAAGTATGGGTGTTCACTCGATATTTAATATTGGACGCCATACTACGAGCCTCACGAGTATGTGGACCCAAGCAGCGAGGACTTCCAGCCTCCCCCACCTCCACTCCCATTTCCTTACCACCCTCATAGCCCACCCACGTCCGATGGCCACCACTACTCACTCACTTCTAACACCTACCCACCTGGGGACTCGTCTTTTTTGGTTCTACCTACGGCGCCGCCGATCGCTTCGGGATCCACCACTTGTGAGTTGAGCGTTGTGAGCATCACGGAGACCAGACACCACCAGTACATTTCTACTATTGACGTTGATGACACTTTGGTACTTGCAGCAGAGCTTGATCGATTCGCTCCTGGACTTCGACTTCAGTACGGTCGTCTCCATTCACCGGAGATGACAACTTTTCAGTCATAGGGAGTTGATTGACGAGGACACTTTTCCAGCGATGACACTTGGACGACCTATGGTGGACCTCTTCGAGTTCTACCTGGTATACAACGACAGAATTCCGATCCCTATTCATCGAGAGATGAATTCTTTCAAGCCGGGCAGATTGATGTGGAGCAGAGACGAGGACCTGCAGTACAGGACGAGTTTTGGGCCTCTACGGGGCCAATTGGCGACTTTTCATAATGACGTGCCCGGATCGACGATCGAACTCCGCAGATGCATTCGGATTCGCATTGCGAATCAATTTGATACGCTACTTTAGTATTTTTGGTCTATTATCATTGTATTTGAGTGACCCTATCTCCAGCCAATCATAGCCTTCGAAGGTGGGATCCCCTAGCCTTTATTTTATTATAAATAGGATGTTAGTGGGCTGATTAGAGGATTTGCAGAATTTGGAGAAAGCTATTCCCGGATTCATGTGATCATCACACGGTGCCGACTCTGTGGAACCCTAGGTGACGACTCCTAGGTGTGTATCTCCTCCGCCAAGATTTGCCTTAACCCTAAGCCTCTTTTCCCCTCCCAAACTCCCTCCCGCAACCCCCCTATAGCCCCCAAATTAGCCACTATCTTCCTGTCCAGGACATCCCTAGTTCTATTCATGTCTATTGTTTAACAATGAGATTTAATGTTCAATTCCTATAGTTTTTATTTTTATTTTTCCCATCCTATTCCAGCTGCCGGCCACCTGTGTTCCTGTCACCAGCCGCCGCCTACTCCCTTTCAGCAGCCCACCGCCACCCATCTAATCCCCCTCCAAACAATCGCCTGTCACTTGTTCAGGCCCCCCCATCAGCCGATCACCTCTCTAACAAAACTCCACCCGCCGGCCTCTCCTCCACCCTCCAAAGCCACTCCAGTCCTCCCCTGCCATGGTTCCACTCTCCACAACCACCACCTTCCAAAACTGTCTAGATCTAGATTGTCTAGCCCTGTTCCACCCCTTTCCCATTTTCGTTGTTCACCCCTTAGCCCGGATCCGCTACCAAATATCGGATCCCTCCATCTCTCGCCCGGATCTATCCATACGTTGCCGAATCTATCCATTTCCGGTCCGATTCCACCACCCGCCGCCGAGGAAAACCACCTACGCTATTTTCTGCCATCGGTTCCACCTCGGATTGTCGTGCACGCATCTCCGACTCCGGATTCTTTAGTGCCTTGGTCAGTCACTATTTGGTGGAATTTCGTTGTATTGGTTTATTATTTTCAACATATTTGTATTGGACTGAATGCGATATTTGTTTGGATATATTGTATTGTGGTGGTTTGTTAGATACTTATCGTGATTTGCAGGATTTATTCGCCGCGCTCTTGCTTTGGCCCTCCACGTGGAGGAAAACCTAAGCTTGTTTGCTCTAATAAATTATTTGTGCCCTGCGTTGAATTTATCTGGGTGGGATGTTTTAATTTATTATCTAATTGTGATTTAACTATCGGGTTTTGCATAACATGTAGGATTATATCACCGTTTATCCGCCGCCTATAGATTCGCCCTACGTCAATAAATAGACTTGGGTGATTTGGTCACGTATAACAAATGTTACAATGCATTAGTTTTCCGAGTAGATAGAGTTGGTGTCAAAGGATTGGATAGGAGAATGAATATACCCAAAATAGCAAGAGTGAACATTATAACTTGCCTACTCTAGATTTAGGCTCCATTTGGTTCGGCGGTGGATGGTCGATCCGGCGGGAGGAAACGGAGTGTTCGAACTGGAAGGGGGAGGTGGCTGCTCCAAACAGAGCTTTTTGGGGCGTTTCTCAAGGCGGGCGGGTGAAAACGGAGCAAACGCTGCCGGAGGTTCATTTGTTTACCCTCCTTCCGGCGGCGTTTGCCCAAAACGGAGCAGCGAAACGCCCAAACAAATAGAGCCTTACACCTCAGGCAACTCTTGATGAAAACAGATGAAAAATGAGGATTCATAAAGCTGTGTCTAAATAGTTGGGATAATGCTATTTATGTTGATGATGATTTAGTTGGATATTTTCCTCTATGATTTGGTATTTTCCACCCTAGAATCACACTGAAGAATGTATTATTTTGAGACGCTTGGATGCTTCATTTGTTTAGGAGGACGTTTGCAATAATTTGCTATGGAACAACTACTGCACCTATCCAAAACATCTTAGTGCTCTCTGCGTTCAACATGAATATGGAAATTATAATGTACTAGTAAGATTAATGCGTCTTATTTTTTGAATTTCTTTTTTAGGGGACTGGATAAGTAGAAATTTTGAGCATTACATTTGTTATATTTCTTAGCTATTTAACAGCCACTCAAAAGTGAAATGATTTGACTACCACCATCAGTTGGTTGATTGATATTTGCATTCAGGACTTTGATTTCTAAAGATCACATGTTCAGCGAAATAAAAATAAATATTATAGGTCTACTTATAGCGACGCCTACATATAATACAAATGAAATTCTAACTTTTATAAATTTTAAATTGTTGGCTTTACTAAATATGTATACTCTGGATCTGTTTGTTTGGGCATTTTTGCTCCTCAGTTGGGAGAGAAATATCACCACTTCTTTAAAATGTTTGGTAAACTCCCATTCCCACCGCCACTGCTCTAAAACTCCATTTTGACCATTTTCTGACACCGCAACCACCTCCCCCATCTCCCACCACTCCATTCCGACTGCGTCCACTCCCACTGCCCAAACAAACAGAATTGTTTGAAGGCACTTGATCAACATTAAATAATTATAACATTTATCACTGCCTAGTTATGCTGGATGAGATGAAGCTCACTGGTCTCAATTACTCTGAATGCTCAAATTCCAGACTGCACTGAAAAGATAAATGGGAAAAGTAAAGTTTTTTTATGCCATCAATTCTCTGGGACCCGAATAACTCCAATTTTGTTACACAAATTTTTTTTCCATACCGAATTTCCATGTTCTTTGTATGCAATGAAATGAAAGCTGTTTATTTGATGCTGAGCAAATTAATTTAGCTTTTTAAAATACCTCACCGTGCAATATTCCTCTATGTACAGTTATTCTAAGAAGGATAGTTTTTCTCTCTCATTTCAGGCGCTCCGCTCTCTTTGTATAAGAAGATTGATAATTCCTGCAATATCTGAGCTAACCGAAACATGGACTACTGTTTTTGGGTTTATGCCACTTGACATTTCACTACAAGAAGAAGTAAAATCCGTGAACATGTTGGTTTTCCCTGGCACTGGTCTACTACAGAAGTCCTTGCTGAAGGGTTCAAATAAACATCATGCAAATCCGGAGCCCGGTAGGCTATGAACTTCAGGAATTTATCTATCTATTGCTTTCTATTTTATTAGCATTAATGCAGTTACTCTATTCTAATATCTTTCAGCTGATTCGTTGGTTATGTTGCAGAAAACAAACCTGAGACTCAGATCTCTGTTAAGGCAGAGACAAGCTGTCAAAGTGAGGAGATCATAGATAGCAGTGAATCAAAATGTGATGCAGATACTATTCAACCTATTATACCTGTTTTGGAGCACTCCACTAATGTATTACAAGAAGTGTCTGGATGTCATGGCCAATTTTACAGGTCTTTAGACAGTGCTGCAAATCTTGAATCGCATGATCTACAGAATGTAAGTTCTTGCAGCAATCATACAGAAAAAGACGTTTCCTCATCTAACATTTCAAATGAGATGGCTGCATATATTGAGGAGCCTAAAAAAGAGATTAAGGATGTGATCAACATTCTTCCCAATTTTGAGCACCCTCCTTCTGTGCCTCTACACGGAGCTTCTAGAATTGAAGCCTCAGGATCTAGACCTCTAAAAGATGTGTCTACTTTTGAGTCATCTGTTTCAGATGTGCATGAAGACTTTAGTTTTGGGAAGGAAGATGATAGCACACCCGGTTTTTTGCAAAAGATTACAGTTAAACCTCTTAGTAATGGGGTAACACATGATAGTTTAGAAAAATGTGAACTTATGCAAGTTGATGAAGATATTTCGCATGAAATTAATGTGGTGAAGTTTAAGCATGATAATGATGAATCAAATGTTAAGGAGGCGACCATTGAGATGTTTGGTTATGTTAGAAGACATTTGATTACATCTCCTGGCAGGAGTAGTTATGCTTCTTCTGAATGTTGCAGAAATGGTTGTGCGGCTAATCCTAAACTCAGTTGTGTAGCTTCCAATGAAAGCATTACTCAAGAGAAGTCTGAGTTACTTCAGAATCAACTGAAATGCTATTTTGAAGCCAACGATTCAGCTCCACTTGATCAGTTATTAGTTAGTGATTCTGCTAAAATACTTGACGTTGACAGTGTAAGTGGCATTGTTAAAACATTTACTGCTTATGAAAGCAGACTCAAAGAATTAGATCCTGGTGTAAATCAGCATTTCACATCTAATAGTGAAATTGCTGATGATTGCCATGATGACATATGCGACGTTAGTATTCTGGAAAAGCAATTAGGTGTTGTGGACTTGGTTTTGACCTATTCTTCAAGCATCCAAGACTGTGATGTAGTCTCTAGGAGATGATGTTGAATTTTGTAGAGGCTCGTTTCAATTGTTTTTAATATGTATTCCCAAACATGTTCTCTCTTACATTTAGAAGGTGACCAATTTGAAATGTTGCAAGAATGTCAACTTGGCCAATTTGTATCTGTACATCAGCCCAATTACAAATTATAGTTCTTGCTGTCTTGTATTGATGTAGAGCCTGTTCTTCGTTATTGTGCCAACTCATGAAAGTCTGTGGTGGTATATTCTTGATTGTTTGATTTTTAAGGTTTTGAGCTGGTCTCTATGGATTCTCAGGTAAATGCATCAACCAGTTTGAATACCATCCCTATTTCTTGTTTGCTGATCAATTATTTCTATTGTGTGTTATTATTTTCCACTCTTAATTTCATTGGGAAGGTAGAAATATATCATCTATAAACAACTTTTTTTTGTTGCATTCTCTGCATGTCTCTGTTTATTATCAATATGAATTTGCTTGAATTTCCAGCTGCATGTTAGAGAGCTAGTTTTCTAAATGCAAGATTTTAGATGCCCTGTTTCTGTAAATCTGACAATTTATTTGTAAAAAAACCTTTGTTTTGTGATAAGATAAATCTATTGTTTTAAATGGAGAAAAACTAGGATGTTTCTATTTAATTTTTATTGATTGCCTATGAGGATGTAATGCATACTAATTGATTTTGGCTTTTACTTGGGTATTTAGTTAAGTTTTGGTTTCATTCAAGTCAAATTAGTCTCAGTTCAAGTTGTTGATTCAACTTATGATGCATGAGTTCTTCATTGTTTTCTTCCTCATACACTGTTTGAGTCACTTTCTTTTATGATTGGTTGTTGTATTTCAATTTTTTTGATCTTGTAATTTCTTTTCTTATGGCATATATATTGTGTGGTCTTGTATTTTGTATGTAATCCCGATATAGGACTAGAGCTAAGCCCAAATCTTGTGCATTAAAAAATTCCATTGACTGCTAATCATTTTGGACCTCCATCTAAGCAAGTCTTCCACATCACAACGTCCAATTCAACCACTACCTCAGTACGTCCACTCTATCAAGCAAGACATGGCCAACTGATTCCTTTCATCAGCAAAGTAAGTCAACCCACTCCCTTCCCAACAGTTGCCCACCAGAGCCCAGTGAACTCAAGTACCATCAATTAGGCTTCACCATCGCTAAAATTCAGAGCCCATTTCCTTGTCTTCTTTCACAAAATTTGTTAGGATGTCTATGGGAACAACTATTCAGATGGGAGAGCGAAGGAGTAGCATGCGATTCTTAGTTTTAGAATTTCCTGTGAGGAGGATTCCAATTCATCCTATGGCATTATACTTCTTTCATGCAAGATGTCCCATAACAATACTGTTAGAAAAGCCCATGTAAAGGGGTCCATTAGTGGCCTATTTATTTCTCTCTCTCCTTTAGTCCCACATCATGTATAAGATTTATTCTTCTCTCTTCTCTCCTATATATTTGTATTCTCTCCTTGTATTTACATACGGAATATAGATCTATAAGCTTTGGGCTGATCTCTACATGGTATCAGAGGCAGGTTTTGGCATCCCTGCGGACTCCCATCTCTTATCCGCGCGCCCAGCCCCTTCCGAAGAACTGTGGTCTCCGCGGTCTGCCTGTTGAGTCCGCGCGAGCTCCCTTCTCGCTTGCTTCTTGCGGACTGACGTTTGTCTATCCGCTCCCTCCCCTCTCTTCTCTTTTCCTTTCCCGTGGATCCACCCCCCCTCCCCTTTTATAGCCCTCTCTCTCTGCCCTGTGGGGTCCATCGCCTCCTGCAGTCCGCCGCGTGCTCCCCTGTATCCGCAGCGAGCTCGGCGAGTGTTCTTCTGCCCGCTGCGACCCCGACGAGCTCCCTTCCCCTGTATCCGCAGCGAGCTCGGCGAGTGTTCTTCTGCCCGCTGCGACCTCAGCGATCTCTCTTCCCCTGCATCCGCAGCGAGCTCGACGAGCGCTCCTGTCCGCTGCGAGCTCGGCGAGCACTCTTTTACCCGCTGCTGTTTTTCTCCCTCTGGGCGGGCTCCTCTCTATCTTCTGCTCGCGATCTGCTCCAGGTCGCCGCATCCCTGCCGAGCTCCCCGTTTATCTTTGTCGCTTGCGAACTGCCTACTCGCAGCGACCTCCCTGCCTCGTCACCGCGATCTGCCGCGCTCTCCTTATCTCTTAGTCGCTTGCGAGCTGCCTAGTCGCCGCGACCTCACTGCTTAATCGCCGCGACCTCCCTGCCTAGTCGCCGCGACCTGCCGAGTTCGCCGTTCTCGCTCTTCTCCCTTCTCCTAACCGCCATGTCTTCTACCGACTCCACTACTGCTAGCCCTCCTGCAGACCGCCCGACTCCTGCTCCTGAACTTCGCGACGAGCTACGAATTACTACTCTTTCCCTCTCTGGGAAGAAAAACTTCATCCCATGGGTGCACTCCGTTCGTCGGGTCCTGCAAGCTAAGGGCCTTGTGGGTCACCTTACCCAGGCTCCTCCTTCTCCAACTACTGATGACTGGATAAGAAATGATGGTCGAGTTCAGACCTGGATCCTTAACTCCCTCGAGGGTGAGCCCTACCAGATGGTCATGTATCATGAGACCGCTAAAGCAATGTGGGAAGAGCTCCACTCCCTGTACTCAGGCAAAGACAGTCTTCAGCACCTCTTCGACATCATCACCGATCTACAGACTTTGGATCTTGGCAAGGCCATGGACATGACTTCCTTTGTGGCTCGTGCTAAAACTCTCACGGAGGCCTGGATTCAGCACCAACCATCTACTACTGATCTGGCGGCTTAGTGTGCCCAGAAGGAGGCTGTTTGCATTGCGATGATTATGGCTCGAGTCCCACCACACCTTCATAGTATACGGGCACAGGTTTTGGCATCCACTGTTACTCCCTCCTTTTCGGATGTCTGCTCTATGCTTTTTCGCGTCCCACCTCCCCTGGAGCCCACCGCACCTCCATCTCCGGTCCTTCTCCAGCAGACCCTTCCTCCCCTACTTCCCCCACCATCTTCTACTCGGGGTGGTCGTACGGGCTCTCGAGGTAGGGGCCGTGGTGGTCGAGGTCGCCCTCGGTGCTCCTATTGCGGCAGGGATGGACACACTGAAGCCGTCTGTCATAAGAAACATGGCTACCCGCCTCGTCCGCCTACTGCTGCCATTGCTGATACTTCTTCACCCAGCGGTACGGACCTTGAAGCTGTTCACCTTCAACTGCAGCAACTCCAGGGGCTCCTCAACCCTCCCTCTGCTTCGGTTGCCTCTACCTCCACTGCAGGTATTGCCTCCACCTCCACTACAGGTACTGCTTGTCTCTCCTCCAGTTCCCGTTGGATCCTGGACTCGGGAGCCACTCACCACATTACATCTCTACTGCCGCCAAGATTTTCCGATGCTCCTCATCCAACATCTATTACTGTGGCGAATGGTGCGATTGTCCCGGTCTCTGGGTGTGCTGATCGCTTGATCCACCCCTCCATCTCTCTTCGCTCTGCTCTTTATGTGCCGGCATCCCCTTTTAATTTACTTTCCGTTGGCCGTCTTACTCATGATCTGAACTGCTATATTACCTTCACCTCTACTGGTTTTTTGATACAGGATCAGCAGACGCAGACTACCATTGGTAGAGGACGATTGCAGAATGGGCTCTATCTCCTTGATGCTTCTCCTACCGCACTCTCTTCCGTGTCCTCCAGTGATTGGCATTGCCGTCTTGGGCATGCTCCTCTTCCTATCCTCCAGAAGACGCTCCCTGATGTATCTCTTCAGTCATTTCAATGTAACTCTTGTATTCTTGGCAAACAGCCACGCTCTTCTTTTCCTGCAACTTGTACTCGGAGCTCTGCTCCTTTTGCTTTAATACATTCTGATATTTGGGGTCCGTACAAGGTTGCGAGCATCTTTGGTTATCGTTATTTTTTAACGTTTATTGACGACTACTCGCGTACATGGCTGTATTTACTTCGTGATCGCTCCGAGCTTCCTCGTGTCTTTCGGGCTTTTGTGCTAGAAACCCAAACGCAATTTTCTACTACTATCAAGATCCTCCGCTCTGATAATGCCCGCGAGTACACTAGCCACGAGGTTGCCAATATTTGTGCGGACTTCGGGATCGTACATCAGACATCGTGTCCCTACACCCCTCAACAAAACGGGGTAGCCGAACGCAAGAACCGCCACCTTCTTGATGTAGCTCGCTCCCTCATGCTTCACATGAATGTTCCCAAAGTTTACTGGAACTTCGCTGTCTCTACTGCGTGCTATCTCATCAACCGCCTCCCTTCGTCGGTTCTCCAACATGCTACACCATTCAGCCTTCTCTTTCCCTCCGCTCCACCCTTCTCCCTACCACCCAAAGTTTTTGGATGTACCTATTTCGTCCATCACCTTGGTCCCCCTATCGACAAACTAGATCCCCGCGCAGTAAAACACATCTTTGTCGGCTACTCCCGAACCCAGAAGGGCTATGTCTGTTACTCACCTACTACTCGGAAGGTATCGGTGTCCGCTGATGTCACCTTCCGGGAGGATCAACCCTTTTTCCCTCCTCCTCTGCAGCCTCCTCCACCAACCACCACTCCTCCAACTTCCCTTCCTCGACCTGTTATCCCGGTCCACACCACTCTTCCCCTTCCTACACCACAACCCCCACCTGCTCCTTCCCGGCCGCCCGTCATTCGGGTCTACTCTCGTCGACCTCCTCTTCCCGTTGCCCCTCTGCAGTCGTCTTCGCCCTTGGACTCTCCGCGGTCTGCTGCTCCGGTGCCCGCCTCTACAGCACATCCGCTGGCCAATTGTGTGTCCCTACATCGGCTCTCTCCACAGCTACAGGTGTTGGCTACATCATTATCCTCGGTCTCTATTCCTAACTCCGTCCAGGAGGCTCTTCAACATCCCGGGTGGCGTGCTGCCATGGAAGAAGAAATGAGTGCGCTTTGGGCAAACCGGACTTGGTCCTTGGTGCCCCTTCCTCCCGGACAGAAACCAGTTGGATGCAAATGGGTGTTTGTCATCAAACATGCTTCTAATGGGACTATTGACCGTCTCAAAGCTCGCTTGGTCGCTCGGGGCTTCACTCAGCAACAGGGTCTCGATTATGACGAGACATTCTCCCCGGTCGCCAAACTCAACACGGTTCGCATTCTCATCTCCGTAGCAGTTCATCGACAATGGCCCTTATTTCAACTAGACATCAAGAATGCCTTTCTGAATGGCGACATCCAAGAAACGGTGTACATGCATCAACCTCCCGGGTTTGAGACCACGGGGGAGTCTCGGGTATGTCATCTTCATAAATCGCTCTATGGTCTCAAACAATCACCTCGGGCATGGTTCGATAAGTTCAACAAGGTTCTCCGGGAGGTTGGTTTTACTCGAAGCTCTGCCGACTTCTCATTATTTACTCGTCACTGAGCAACGGGTACGGTTCTCCTATTGGTATACGTCGATGACATCATCATTACCGGCGACGATTCAAATGGAATACTGGCGGTAAAGAAACATCTGAGCTCCGTCTTTCAAACTAAAGACCTGGGGCATCTTCGGTACTTTCTAGGTCTGGAGGTTGCTAGACGACCAGATGGTTTGGTCCTCTCTCAGCGGAAGTACTGCCTAGATCTCCTTCATGGTGCAGGCTACTCTGGCTGCAAACCTGTAAACACACCCATGGAGGTAAATCACAAACTATGTGCTCAGGCATCGGAGTCAGATACTCTTCTACAAAACCCAGAATATTACCGTCGCCTTGTTGGGAAACTAATCTATCTAACGGTTACAACACCCGATATATCCTACGGTGTGGGAATCGTCAGCCGATATATGCACTCTCCTCAGAACTCTCATCTTCAAGCAGTGGAACGAATCCTCAGATATCTTAAGACAGCTCCTGGTCAAGGACTTGTGTACAGAACCTCATCTTCAAATCCAACATTGATGGCATACGCCGATGCTGATTATGCAGGATCTCTGGATGATCGGCGATCCACTAGCGGGTTCTGCACATATTTTGGAGGACATCTGATTACCTGGCGAAGCAAGAAACAAGCTGTTGTTGCTCGATCCTCAGCAGAAGCAGAATATCGGGCAATGGCCTCCGTTGTCTCGGAACTCACGTGGATTGAGAGTCTCCTTGCTGACCTTGGGGTCAGGCTCTCTTCACCTGCTCTCCTCTTATGTGACAGTCAAGCTGCCATACATATAGCCAAGAACCCAGTCTTTCACGAGAGAACAAAGCACATTGAGGTAGATTGTCACTTCATCCGAGAGAAAGTCCACATGAAGAAGATCGAGCTCAAGCATGTCCCTGGTACTGAACAGGTTGCGGACGTCCTCACAAAGGCTCTACCTAGTACCCTCTTCTATCAGTGCTTATCCAAGCTTGGAGCATATGACTTGTACGCTCCAGCTTGCGGGGGAGTGTTAGAAAAGCCCATGTAAAGGGGTCCATTAGTGGCCTATTTATTTCTCTCTCTCCTTTAGTCCCATATCATGTATAAGATTTATTCTTCTGTCTTCTCTCCTATATATTTGTATTCTCTCCTTGTATTTACATACGGAATATAGATCTATAAGCTTTGGGCTGATTTCTACAAATACAAAGGCTATTTATAGGCTTCGACCGTTAATCATATTCATGTAAATAAATATGAAACAAAATATGACACTACAAGCATAATTAAGATAATATTTATTAAATAAATACACCAAGTACTCCAAATACGCCACCTCGCTGGTTTGTTCGTGCGCTTTTCCGCCGTATCGAATAGCCCCCCTCTCCCTGCTTGATCAGACACCCCGCTATTGGTCCCCTCTATAATATTACCTTCCCTAGGCCTTGACCATTAATCCTTGCCTGGTTGCCCTCAAGGAAAAAGTTGGGAAATTGAAGCATAAACTTGTCGCTGTTGTACAACCCCGTGTTCACCTAGTGGGTCCCTCAGAAGAAAACCAAGGCAAAGATAGCAGCTTTAGGCTAAGGTGAATCAGACTGGCGAGTGGGGAAGGAATTCCCCGGCTCGCATGGGGTTGAGCCGTCAGTAGCAGAGGGCGAGTAGAGCGCACATGCCCACATTCTCCCCAGGGTCTAGTCATGGGATAGGCGAGTGGGGTAGCCGGGACCGCACTCGCTCTCAGTTCCAGGGTGGTAGCGAGTGTCAGGCTCATCGGACACTCGCCACCCCAGGCGAGTGACAACCGCATGAACCACTCGCTCAACAGTGTTTTTACCAGAATGTCCATGTTGGTTTGTTAATAGCCCCTCCAAACAACGGAGTTTTGCTACTGACAGACCAATTTGGGCTGCGTTTAGTAAAATCAAAATGCGGGATTGCGCTATTGACATGCCATACTTAGAAAATTATAAATAGACCCTTAAGGGAAACTTTGGAGTGGATCGGTCTTTGACTTTATTCCTCTAGTTTGCTTTGGTTGGTTTCGAGAGTCCTCCAAGGTGCTCAGCTCAGCTTTGGATTGGGAGGGAAAGCTGATGTAGGGGTAGGCTAGTGGTGCACAAAACCTACAACGCTAGGTGATCGTGCAAGGGTAACACGCTAATCCAACTCTACATGCAATGCAATGATCGGTATTTGTCAAATAATTTAAGCAATGTAAATTTTAGCACCACACAAATATTTGAATAAAAAAACAATTATTTATTTGGGCGAGTGGAGTGGCTTTCCTCCGCTCGGAGGGTCAAAACAAAACGCACGACGAATGTCTCCTCCTGCAAGTTATTAGTGCACCAAAACAAATTTCCACCAACAAATATCGCAACAAGATATGATAAATTACCAAATGCAAATGTGAATCAAATATTACAATACCACAAATGCTCACAAAATAGAGGGCTGAACCGAGACACTGATGATTTGGAGGGCGGAATGTGTATATCGGCGATCGGAGGTGGAATCGGTGGCGAGACGACGGTGACGGTGGCTGCCCTCGGCGGAAAACGGTGGTAACAGGGAGTAAAACGGTGGATACGGCCACGAATAAGTAGATCCGGGCCGGGGATGGGTAGATCCGATGTGTAAGAGCGGATCTGGACAAAAATGGCAAGTATGAGTGGTGGAAATAACGGATCGAGAGGCTATAATCCTAAGTCTGGACGGATCTAGAATTTTATGATTGTTAGGATGGTGGATCCACAGAGGGGAGTTGACAGATTAGGGAGGAGGGGAGGGTGGAGGCCGGCGTGAACAATATTTCGGTGGGAAGCAGGCAGGTGAACAGTGTCGGGTGAATAGTGTCGGGTGAGCATTGCCGGGTGAACAGTGTCGTGCGAACAGTTTCGGGTGAGCAGTGTTCGGTGGTAGGGTTTGGGATTTGGGGGTTGTAGGGGCTGCAGATGAGGGTTTCGGAGGGGGAAGAAGAAGGCTATGGATGTGTAGTACCTTGGGGAGAGTTTGGCGGCGTAGGAGTCGTCACCTAGGGTTCCACGTCGTCGGCACCGGGGAGGGATCACTGGAATCCGGGAATACTTCATTCTCCAAATTCTGCAATGAGTCAATTCAGCCTCCTACCACTCTTATTTATAATAAAAGAAGCACTAGGGCATCCCATTCGACAACTATGATGGAGCTGCAGACCATACATCTATCATTCACTGCGAGATGCGAGTGGGGAACACCTTCTGTCCCAGTGGTCGCAATCCTATCTTTAGGCGAGAACTCCCCGGGTCAGCGACCCGGGAAGGAAGTGCTAGCGGAGAGCGGCGAGAGCTGTTCCCCGGTCAGGCGAGTGCTGAAAGAATCAGTGTGCCAGTGGTGCGAGATGGGTCGACTCGCCCGGTAGGGGGAGGGAGTCTTTTTAGTGAGTTGATCGTTTCGACCCCCGTTCCAGAGGGGTTCAGGGAACCAGAGATATCTTACTACACGGGCAGAGATGATCCGGTGCAACATATCCAGTGGTTTGAGGATGTCGTTTCAATCCTGCAGATGTCGGACGCTTTCAAGAGCCGCCGACTTTTCGCCATCACCCTAAAGGAGAAGGCAAGAGACTGGTTCCACCAGCTTCCCACATGCTCGGTCTATTACTTTGAGGACCCGCGCCGTGGGTTCCTCTTGAGGTTCTCGACATCGAAGAAGAGGAAGAAGTGAGCAGAGTTCCTGTTAGCGATCAAGCAAGGTTCGGAGGAGACGTTGGAGAGTTACGTCGATAGGTTCCAATAGGAGATCCTTTTGGTCCAAGAGGTTCCAGGGTATACCTTGATGCTCGCCTTCACGTTGGGCTTACGACAATGATTCTTTAGTTTGAAGCTGAAGAGGGAGCCACCTCTTTAGTATGGAGCTGCAGAATGATCTATCAAATCCAAGCTTATCCTCACACTAGAATAGCAGGTGTATTTGTCGAGTATTGGGTTCGTACCGGTACCGGAAACGTACCCGGTACGGGTACGCAGCGCTCGGGAAAGTATCCGTACTTCATAGATAGGCAGGAACAACCTATCGGAACCGGATGGGAGAGGGAAGGAGTGGCGCGCGTTTCCTGTTGCTAGGATTTCCTAAGATCACTCGTTGATATGAGGAGAGCATTCATTGATACGAGATCATTCATTGAGGACGATTCCAATTTAGCCAAGAATGAGTTCATCCAAAATGTCTCATAACACGTACATAAGGACTATTTATAGACCCCGGCCATTAGCCCTAACCAATTAGCTAAACTTGAAATAATATACAATACTATCGGCAAAATAATATTAAAATGTCAAGTAAAGAATTTCAAGTCCATTGAATTTGTCATCACTCTGCGGATTTGTTCGTGATCCTTGGTTGTCGCAAATTGACCCGCGTCACTCGCCATACCTTATCAGGCGACTCGCTACTGGGACCCTCCACAACAAAATTTATCACCATTCTCATGTTGTCACAACATTGCTTGGGATAGTTTTTGAATGGTTTTCAAGCATTTTCTACTCTCTTACTCTCTTTCTCACTTGATTAAAAGACTTCTTGTGTGTGTGTGATCACGAGAGTACTCCTTTGTTAGGAGACTTCCAAGGAAGGACAAAGATGGTCAATGATGGATTGTTCAAAGAGTAGTCTTTGTCAAGCAATCCAACATGGAAGAGGAATGCCAATAGAGGAAAGTTTTATTTATCTCGATAAGATAAATCATTTATTGTTAAGTTTACCCTTTAATTGTTATTACTTTCTTCTTTATCTCAGTCTGATGGTTATCCTTACCATTGCTAGAATTCATAGCTTTCTTAAGTTAATGTTGAAAACCCGGAGATAGAGTCAGAATTGAAATGAGTCGTTATGATTCAGCCAGTGGACGTATAATTTATAGACTTTGCAAAAAAGATTCGGACGATAAGATACTTCTTTTAAACATTCCTTTCGTAGGGATATAATTTGAAGTTAAAAAATTAAATAAACTTTTTTGAAGAAAAAAAAGTTTCAGAATGAAGATAAGGAATAATAAATATGAAAATAAGGGCTTCTGTTCTTAAAATTTGTGATAATTGTCGCCTGTGAGGCATGCCGATCTATGGTGGAGACACCAGAGGAGGGCCGCAGAGGGCGGCTTTCCGCGGCCCTCCTCTGGGCCGATCTATGGTGGAGACACTAGAGGAGGGCGACTCTGCGCGGATGGCGACAGGGGAGATGTGCGATGCGCGATACGTGCCGCTAGGACTGCTCGATCGGGAGCAAGAAGGGGGCACTATATACGCGCGGCTAGGGCTTGCGCGTGAACCAGAAACTGGAATAAAGAGACTTATCGAGAGAGAGAGAGGGAATATAAAATAATTTTGGCTTTCTATCTTGGCTCCTAACCGGGACCTAATAGTCACACAAGGTTTCCAAAAATGCCCCTCCTTGGGCTTAGACACGGAGGATCAAAATGCGCGTAATTAAAATTATAGACTAGATAAGGGCCGTGCGATCGCGCCGATGATATACATGATCAAAAACAAGACCATAACATCTCTTCCCTCCTCAACCACAAGCTTGCCCTCAAAATTTTTCTGTGGTGGCGGAGGTCGTCGGATCCCCTGTGTCCGTGTCAGCATCCCTTTCCGCAGAACGGTCGTCCACCTCCAACCAGAAGAGGCGCTTGCAGCGATGTCCACGAAAATAGGACTCGTCGCAGTTGTAACATAGGCCCTTGACACGACGGTCGATCATCTCTTGTGTATACAGTCGGCGGACGGTGGCTGGACGCTCGGCGTCGTGGTCCTGTTCTAGGAGGTTGGCTGTGGGTGACGGCAAAAGGTGAGGGCTGCGGCTGGGACCCTCGTTGTCGAATCGATGAAGATGAGGGCGATCCAACAACAGACGTTTCTCGCAGATGCGAGCCAAGCTCATGGCAGTCATCAGATCTGGGGGGGTCTGAAACTCCACGTTCATGTGGAGGCGCTCATGGAGTCCCGCCGTGAAGATGGGCACCTGCTGGATAGGTAGAACCGAGGGAGTCCGGGCCAGAAGGATTTGAAACTGTTCGAGGTACTCGTCGATCGGACCCGTCTGCCGAAGAGAAATGGGATCACCCAAGGGATTGTTGCGGAAGGGTCGGCCAAAACGGAGGTTGCAGCTGAATTTGAAATCCTCCCATGATAGGAGGGGTTTCTCCCGTTGCAGTTGGGAAAACCAAAGTTGGGTTGCGCCCATCAGGTGGAAAGAAGCGACATTGAGCCAGTTTTCCCAAGGGGTGCTTTGATTAGCGAAAAATTGCTCACAACGAGAGTGCCTGACCAATGGGTCTTCACGGTCGTCGAAGATTGGAAAATCCAGTCTCACGTATCTTGCACTCCGTTGCCCTCCTGTCGCGGGGGCAAAAATTCGGAGTTGGTAGGAGGGGCCGTCATGGGAGGAGCCGGTCGCCGATTGGACTGACCGGTGAGCCGCTAGTTGGGAGGTGATGATGCTGATGAGGGCAGTTTTGTTATCCGCTAGGAGCTTTGCGATGGACTCAAAAATATGAGTTAGGGTAGGTGCTTTGGCCATTGTCGGAAGAGGAGACGGATTGCGTTGGTGCCGGTGGGGCTGGAGCTGCTTACAACAGGTCGTGAAGCGGTAAGGTGGAGAAAATCGGGGGAAGCGAAATCAGATTTCATGGAGACTATTACTTCCCGAGGGTGCGGTGGCGGAACGGGTTCTGCGGGATGCTGGTAGGGCGCCGACAAACAAGGACGGGGTGGGACGGTGGAGGAGAACCCCTCTGATACCAAGTTGTTGTGGGTTGCCAATTGCAAGCGGGTCCAAAGCCGGGCAGAGGGTTTGGTTGACCGTGTGGCGGGCCGATCTATGGCGGAGACACCAGAGGAGGTCCGCGGTGGGCGGCTCTGCACGGATAGCGACGGGGGAGATGCGCGTTGCGCGATACGCTCCTCTAGGGCTGTGCGACCGGGAGCGAGAAGGGGGGCACGATATACGCGCGGCTAGGGCTTGCGCGTGAACCGGAAACGGGAATAGAGGGAATTAGAGAGAGAAAGAATTAGAGAGAGATAGAGGGAATACAAAATGATCCCGCCTACTTGACTTGTCTCTCAACCGGGACCTAATAGTCACAAGGTTTCCAAAAATGCCCCCTCCTTGGACTTAGACACAGAGAATCAAAATGCGCATAATTAAAATTATAAACTAGAGAAGGGTCGTGCGATTGCTCCGGCGATATACGTGATCGAAAGCGGGACCATAACAGATGATTTTGCAATCCACCCTACTTCTTGTGTTGTTGATCAGCAAACTAGAAAAGGGACCCAGGTCTCCATTATTTAGCTTTGCGCGTCTCCAATATTTTATGAATTTGTCTTCAATTCATTTTCCCCCCAAGTTTTGATTGTAGCAGTATTTTATAAATGAACGTGTAGCAGTTTTTATAAAGGTATAAATGAACTTTTAGCAGTTTTGATAGTTATAGCAGTATTTTATAAACTTGTAGCTGTTTTGTTAATTTCATGAATTTACAAATTGAGTTAATTTTAGGTTGAAATTGTAGCAGTTTTGATAACGATACCATGACAGTTCGTAAATTCTTGAAATTAAGTTTTGATTGATATACTGAAGGATGTGCTACTTGGAAAAATCTCATAAAATAGATTCTTAGCACTTTTGCTTATTATGGATTATATTTGATATGAAGATACTTTTAGGTTTTCAATTCATTTATTAGAAATAAAGCAATCAACAGAGTTGATTCTAAGAACATGTATATATACGCACATTTACATGACTATAAAATCTCGATTCTGAGTTGTGGCTTCCAATTACAACAAAAAAGTTGGAACCTATATTACAATGATAAACTTTATTCCTATAGGGACTCAGAAATACCAATTTCACTAATTATCATATTTTGTTATCCCGTTGTTTAATTAGTTGTTTTTACATTTCATAGTTTTGCTGCAATGGATAATAATGAGGGGCAAAATAAATGCAAGAGAGATCCTTATAACGTCATCAGTCGCAGCGACTCTATGGGCAAATGTAGTTGTTTTGAATTCCATTCCCAGACAACCTGCAGATGTTGCAGACAATGACTCATTACGTAATATTTTATTATAACGCTTATTTGCCGGACAAGGGGTTGACTGCTTCAACCAGTTACGTATGAGTAAAGCACCATTTAATGAGCTTTGCATTGTTAGAACAACAAAATTTGGGCCATAAAACACCAAACAGTTGGAAGAGTGGCTTTCACAACAGCTATGACCGCACTAAAAGATATTTGCAGTGTTTAAACAAGCAAGGAGAAGTTAATGAGTTGTTTAAAGACTTGTAACAAGTACTATGTCGAAGTCAGCACAATGCTGGAAACGAGTGAGTTTGGATAGGATTGGGAAAGAAATATGGTGAAGGTGGACAGTGTGGAAGTGTGGGTAAACTATGTGACGATAATTTGTTTATTATATTACTAAGTCAATATAATTGATCTTTAAAAAATTAAAATAATAAATTATTTGTATCATTGCAGGCTCATCCTTCTGTGAAGCATTATAAAGATAAAGCTATTGCCCATTGGTTTGATTTGGCCATGTTATGTGGGATTGATAGAGCGACTGATAGTCATGCTGCGACCGCAACAGAGACGACAAAAGAGATGGACGCGGAGTCTATGGAAGAAAAAGCTACTAATACACATGAACAAACTAGAGTGGAAGGGGAAAGAAGCAGTTAAAGGAGGAGAAAGCGAGTAGTAAGAGCTGATGCAGTGACGGTGGTTATAGAAAAATTGGCTGACTCCGTGCAATGTGTAGGGGGGACCAAACCTACTAGCAATGTTGATGGTGTCTATGCCGTACTTACTCAAATGAATGATTTAGACGAGCACGATTTACTCAGGGTCATGGATATATTGTGGCATGATAATATCACATCATGAGGCTAACTTATAAGATGAAGGCACATGGCTGCGAATGCAGTTAGATCGCTAGTTTTCTATTTTTATTTATGGATGTTTGATCTAGATTGTTTGTTATATCTGTGTTTTAATTTATAGATAGTATTTATGGATTAGAACATGTTAAAGTGTAATGAACTTGAGTTTACATTAATATTTTGTTCACATTGTTCAATTTTTAAAATTATGAATTTTAAAATTTCAATTCCAGAAAGCAGTGTCAATGTACAGTCAAACAACTTTTATGTCTCAAATCCAATTTCGTTCACTGAATTCCATGTTTTAACCGAACAACAAAATTGACAATCAATTCTTGCAGACATTGATTTTCTGACCAAAGCCAATTTCAGAAAGTCAATTCCTGCGTGCCGAATGGATCCTTAGAGTTAGTGAAGTTATGTTTTAGCCCATATTACATCTTTGATACTGTTATGTACTGTATTTAGTATCAAACATTTTTGTCCTTGAGATAGATTCCATTAGGAAAATTTCTTGTGTACTCAATTTTCTTTACCATTTGTGTTTGGTGTGAATTTTTTGGTGCAACAAGTGATCTAGCATTGATCTCAAACTTTTGTGAAAAATCTTGAGTTCTTATGTAGTCATTCTAACATTTTTTTTAGAACTTTGAAAATTTTGAACTCATAAGATAAACATTTTGTGTCTACATCATTTACTTTCCTTTTCCTTCAGTTTTGATTTTCTATTTTTTAGCGATAACTTACGTGTTACTAACCTGATTTCATAATCTCGGAATTGATATTTTTGTCTTTAAGTCCCTGATAATTTCTTTGTTGATATCCACATCAAAATTTTAAAATACTCAAACTAGTGAGGACAGACATATTTCTTGAAACTTCCACCTTGTAGAGCTTTTATGCAACTCAGAAAGGTACGCTTTTTTCCAATATACACGGCCACAATTTTCTTCTAGACTACGCGTTCTCATTTCCGCGCTTCTCTCTTCCCGGCCAAAGCCCCCCATCTGTCCCTCTCTCGCCGAATCCTTCGCCGACCACCGCAGACCTCGAAAAAAAACCCGGATCCCCGCACTTCTTGCTCGCCGATGCTTCTTCCGCACGCAGACGCCAACATTTTCTCTGCTCTCCGACCTAGGGCCTCTTCTTTTGGGTAATATTCCTCTATTTTCTACCTCAATGCTTCTTCTATTTGGGGGTTTAGAGTTACCTCATTTTATTTTCTCGTGATCCTCTCTCACAGAGGTCGATCACCCTGTTTTGTGCCTCCCCCATTCTCCCATTTTCGCAGGATCTGATTTTTTAGCGTTTTTTAAAAATAACTTCACAATCCAAGTAGGGAAGATGCCAATTTGTTTGTTATTAATTTCTTCAGTATTTGATCTCTTGGATGAGTTCTAACTCTAGTTTGAAGATCTGGTTTGATCTGTTGGATGGGTTCTTCACATTATGGTTTTAGCAGGCTTGTGACACATGAGAAATTCCATAAAACTGGGTTTGGTACTGTAGAGAAAGATCCAAACCTTGTATATCCTTCTTGAATATTTAAAATACAAGTAAGAGTACAAATATATAGGAGAGAAGAGAGAGAAAACATCCTATACAGAAGATGTGTGACTAAACATAAAGACACTAAATGGGCCAATTTATTGGGCATTTACATTGTTTTTCCCTATATTCTCTAACAGGTACAACGAAATCAGATCACTAAAATTTAGTTAGTTTATCACATGTAGACCAAATAATCTTATAAATAATGAAAGTTGAGAGGTGGTTCAAAACAAGAATCATCTAACAAATTGCATTTGATTTTTTTTTTCATGTTTCAATATAAACAGCCAGTTATTCAAGCCTACATATGTGTAATTTCATTATTTATTACTGTGTATGATGATGCTCTTTTTTTACCTGAAATAGGAGTAGCATTTTTTTAATTTTTAAGGTAGAAAAAAGTGGTTAAAACACCTTAGAACAGTCTCATAGAATACCACTAATGACCAACTTGGGGGGACCTCAACCTCTTCCAAAAGTCCTATTTTTTAATTCTGACTAAGTATTCCTCAATTACCAGCTCCTGACGCTTCACAAGCCACATCGAAGGCCTTAGAGAAATCATGAAGGCTTTAAGAACCATAATAGAACAAAAACCTCGTACAAGCCTCCTATAGATGGTGGCAAATTCATGGAAACTACGGGGCTCATGAATGGTCGTCAAGATAGACCACTCATGAATGGATGACCTTGTTAGGATCAACCGAAATATCAGATGCAAAGACTATGTACCCAAGAAAGTGGACAGACGCCGATAAGAACGTACACTTCTTCAAGTTGATATAAAGATGCTCCTTTTGAAGGAGATCAAATATCAGGCGAGTGTGGTGCGAGTGCTCGGTGTGGGCCTAGCTGTATATCAATATATCATTAAAATACACTACCATAAATTTACCCATGTTGGGCTTCAGAATCTGTGTCATCACCCTCATAAAATTGTTGGGCGCGTTCAATAACTCGAATGACATAACTAGCTTCTCATAAACCATCCTTCGTCTTGAAGGGCGTCTTCCACTTACCCTCCTCTCTAAATCTAATATGATGGTTGTATAACCCGTAATTCGTTGATATCAAAAATGCCTAAATAGAGCCTATTCGCAGACCTAGCGATGAGCTTGGGAGAGCAGAGGCGATCTTGGGCGAGCAGAGGAGAGCTTGGGCGAGTATGGACGAGTAGCCCTTATAACTCGCTAGCAAGGCTGAATACTTGCCTATACCCCCCCACCCCACCCCAACCCCAGGTATTTTTCTATAAATAGACCCCTAGGGGTACTAGAAATGACAGTTTTGGAAGAGGTCCCCACAAGTTGGATACTCGTCAAGTCCATGCCTGCCTTGTATCTCGCCCAGCTTTTGGTTGCGGAGGGGAAGTTTCTTCTAATATTTCGGGTACGTGGATGACCCTCCCTGCTGGAGCACTTGGGGTGTGCTTATAGATAGTTTTTTCTCTTCCGTGCTAGCCATCCGAATTGTGGCGTCGAACCGCAGAATCAGTAACCTTAGACTGCGTTGATCCGAATTTTTGGAGTAGAGATTTTCCCGGCTTCAACAATGGTACCCGCTTCGAAGGCCGATCTTTGAAAAGATTTGGGCACCAGACATCACATCCAGGAGGTCGTCGTGGCGGGGTATAGGAAAATGATACTTCACCGTGATTTTATTGATGACATGACTATCAATGCACATGAGTCAGCTCCCATCCTTCTTTGGAGTAAGAAGGGCATATATTGCACATGAACTCAGGCTCTCACGTATGAAACTCTTCCTATGAATATCAACTTGCCGCTTCAGCGAGACAGATTAGGCAAAGATGTCCCCAAGACTAAATCGATCGGTATGCTCATAAAGTGACCCTTCCTCAAAATATGTACAGGTCTCGATGAATCGCACTAATGGACGAATCGACCTTACCCTTAGGAGGATCCCTGGGTTGGGTCTGGGTAAAGGTAATTTTTCGTCACTTATCGAAGAATACACACGTGTTAGATCGGTCATAACATGTGGCATCTGCGGTCATACAATCATGGTTTCCCAGGCAATATGTGTGTTACATCCATAAGGATAACGTCACACTAGACCTTGTTCTCAGTGGACACTAAACGATTCGGTACCAGACATCTGTGTAACCTGTATGGTAGACTTGTCCACCCAAAGGATGCGGTAGGGATGTGGGTGTGACTCGACTGTAAGCTGCGTCCTCTCCAAACCCTTATTGGCGTCTACGTAGCTGCCACTATGAATAGCATCAGTGTTCAGACTTCAGTCCAACATCAAAATACATTGATATCTGAACAAATCCATAAATTCTACAATCCCACAACACATTGCTTTTTTCAGGCATCTCACCCAACTTTCTCATATTTGAGTAAAGTTGAACAATTTTTTCAGGCTTACCATTAGAGGCATACGCCCCAATTAAAGCATTCCAAGCAAAGTTATTTCTTTGAGGCAATTCATCAAACAGTTTTGAGCGGCGAAGAGCTCTGGAGTAGACGCCCCAACTGGAACTAGTTTTGAGAATGCGAGCGTGGATCTGTTGCCCGAGGTATGCTATTTTCTGGGAGGCGCAGAGCTCTAGAGCAGACATCACAAAATGCTTGCCGTAGGAGCCCGTCAGAAAGCATGACTGGGAAATGGCGAGGGAGACCTGGTGCTGATGGCCACCATCATCGAATGGTCGTCAGCGGGAGGAGCGGACCTACTGTTTTTCTTCGTTGATGGGAGGTAGAAGGGAGATGGTCTTCTTCGTCAACCAGAGGGACGAAGGAGGATGCGACTTACTTTGGTTTGCACCTATCTAGATTTAGGGCATTTTGATAACTAAGTTTATAATAATTTTATTATTAAAATGGTCTGCACATTCCCAAAATGGGTTTGCACATAACAATCACCTTAATTTTCTTAGATGTATTTTTATGCGTATGAACTGAAAAATTTGCCAAAACCAACTTTTTCTAAGCCAAGCATAATACAAACATTAGGCCCCGTTCGGTTGCAGCGTTTTGATGGTATTTTTTGGTTTTGAGTTTTTGAAAACAAAAAATTGATGTTCGTTTGGTCTATTTTTTGCCTGTTTTGATTTTCAGTCCAAAACATGCTGTTTTGATTTCTTCTAAAATCTGGCTCTCCCCAAAACTGACCTCAGGGGGTCTGTTTTCCGTGTTTTCGAAACAAGACATTCTGCCTCTCCCCCGAAAAACCCTCCCGAACTCTCGTTCTCTTCTTCGCTTCCGCCCCCTTCCTCCGGCGTTGAAACGTTTTTCACCAAATTTCTTCCAAGCAAACAAACAAATCACCAGCAGCCGCACCAAGCCTTATTCCTCCGGCAGATTTCAGCATTGTTCCAGCGGTTCAGAGGTATCGCCGGTGGATCAGAGCTTCAGAGCATTTCTCCAGCGTTCAGAGGTTTCCAGCGATTCAGAGCTTTTCTCCAGTGATTTCAGCGTATTTCCGCCTCTTCCTCCTTGTTTTTGATGATATTTTTTGAATATTTCTTATACCTAAAACTGTATGACGACGTTTCTGAGAAGGGTCAGAGATTCAGAGGTTTCGCCGGTGATTTCAGTGAATTTTTCCTGCATTTTAGGTATAAGAAAATTTGAATTTTTCCCGCATTTCAGAGACAGGGTCTATTTTTTTCCTGTGTCTTGATTTTTGTGTTAAAATGAATTCTGAGATAATGTTACTGTTTTATCTTTTGAAATTTTCTGTTTTTGTAATAAAATGTCTACAGGGATGGGATCCATCCTTTTGATTTAAGTCTTTATTTTATCCTTTAAAGAGTCTTTTGGTTTTATTCAAGTCAGATAGTGTCTCAGTTCAGCCGCCTTTTCAACTTCGTCGTTAGAGATTCGGCTTAGTTCAAGTAATTTTCAAAAGCCAACTACTAAAGTTTTATATTTTATTTTTGGTGGGCTTCATATTTTCTTAATTCTTCGGCCAAGTAAGTCGAAAGCCTAATTAATGTTTCCTCTGGTTTTTTAGGCAGCTTGATCAGATAGCCTAAGCCTTCACATGAGTTCTTCATCATTTCATTTTTCATAGCAACTGCAGGTAACCATGCATTCTGAATGCCATCAAACTGCTTCTGATCTACAGCTTTTATGGAAATTTATGTAAATTGTGTGTTGATAGAAGAATAAGTATGGTTTGATTAATTAAATTATTCCTCTTTGGATTTGAACTTTTCTGTCTTTATATGAATGTTTGATGATCGACTGTTCCAGGTTTGTCGTAGTAGAATTTTGTACAAGTATTAATTCAGTATAGATGACTATTTTAGTTATCTATTGTGATTTCCTTATATTGTTTGCTTTTTTTATCTCTAGGATTAATCTCCGCGTACAAATTTCATATATGTGTGAATTTTTGTGCTTCTCATCGTAATGTCCCGCATTCGAAAACTCTAAAGGTCCGTTCGTTTCAACGACATTGATATTAAAATATTGGCTTTAAGAAAATGAAAGTCATTTCCGTTGTTCGTTTCAACAATTGTAGAGTGGAATTGACTTTCTAGCGGAAAGTCGTTGATATTCTCCCAAAACTAAAAACTCATTGATTCAATGTCTATCTTTAGGTGCGGATATTGAGATTTCTAACAATGGGTTTTCAAAAGAAGAGTAATTTTTCTGCATGAATGCGATTTTTTTTTGACAAGATATGATTTTTCGCTCGGACGTGATTTTTTTGCACGAACATGATTTTTTGGCATTGACGCGATTTTTTCGCGCGGAAGTAATTTTTTTCGCCCGAGTGCGATTTTTTCGCCCGGTCCCAATTTTTTCGCCCGGTACCGATTTTTTTGCCCGAGCGCGTTTTTTTCGCCCTGGCGCAATTTTTTTGCCCGAGCGCGATTTTTTCGCCTGGATTTTTCACGCGGTCCCGATTTTTTCAGCCGATCGTGATTTCGCACGGACACGATATTTTCGCCCGGACGCGATTTTTTTGCTCGGGGGCGATTTTTTGGCCCGGACGCGATTTTTTCGGCCCAGCGCGATTTTTTCGTCCGGGCGCGATTTTTTCGCCGGGACGCGATTTTTTCGCCCGTACCCAATTTTTTCGCCCGTGCGTGGTTTTTTCGCCTGTGCGTTCTTTTTACGCTCGTGCGCGCTTTTTTTGCCCGTGTGCGTTTTTTTTGTTCATGTGCGCTTTTTTCGTCCCGACGAACAAAGTCGCGCCCGGGATTAAAAAGTCACGTCCTCAAGAAAAAATCGCGTTCGGGCTAAAAAATCGCGTCCGGGCGAAAAAAGAGCGTTCGTGCGAAAAAAAGCCGTCCGGGCAAAGAAAACCCCCACGGGCAAATAAAACGCGTCGCGGCGAAAAAATCACTTCGGGGAGAAAAAATCGCGTTCGGGGAAAAATCACGTCCGGACGAAAAAGTCGCGTCCGGGCAAAAAAGTCACGTCCCGGCGAAAAAATCGCGTCCGGCGAACAAACTATCGCCCGGGATTAAAAGTCGGGTCCGTACGAAAAAATAACGTCCGGGCGAAAAAATTATGTCTTGGCGAAAAAATCGCGTTCGGAATAAAAATTGTGTTCTTGCCGAAATATTGAAGTGGGCAAAAACATCACGTCATGACGAAAAAATCGAGTACAGGCGATAAAATTTATGTCGGGCGATAAATCCACGTTTGTTATTTTTAATTGAGAGCATTGACGAATGTCAATTCCTATTATTGAAAATCTTTCTACAAACGAACAATAAAAAGTGATTAATGTCAATTCCTATGACAGAAAGTCATCATGCGGCCGAACAGAAGAATTGGATTTAAACTCAATGTCATTTATCATGTGTATTGATATTGGATGAAAGCCAATACTTCAATATCAATATCGTTGAAACGGACGGACCCTAAGGTGTCCTGCATCACTTGTGCTAGATAAAGCCAGTTCATATAGTGGTTTCTATATACTCTTTAGCAACAGGGTCCAGTGTTAGGGATATTCGCGGCGATCGTGGTGTGGATCGATGAAGATGAATCGGGCGCGTCGGGAGCGGCTTGGACCGACGAGGACGACCCAAGCGGGGTCGGCGCGGAGGATAATTAATATTCAGTTTATGTTTTATGTTATGTAACATCCGTAAATTTGACGCGAAATTTATTTTTTTAATGTAGGGCCAAGTTGCGACGATTTCTGACCGAGGCAGCGCATCGTCGAGGTATGATATAAGTTTGGTCATTTGACCGCATTCATTAAAATGGGATTTAGGTTAGTCATAATTAGTAAGACGCATTTATAGTTTTAGTGCAAATGCGCGAAAAGAATCGTCTATTTAAAAAGGCGTCAGTGTAGTGTGATATAACTCTTTGGGGTGCTAATAGTAGATTTCTCTCCCCCCCCCTCTTATTTCGGTTATTAAGAAAACCGCTAGGCATAATATTAAGCCTTAAACCGCACGAAGTCTTAGCCACACTCCCTCTTTTTCACGGGAAATTGACGCAAACAGCAGCCGTTTTCTCGTCTCCCGCTTGCGACGAATCCGCGTCGACGCCGAGCCGATGTCTCCAAAAACCTAGCCGGCGGCCTTCCTTCCTCCAGAGCGCGTCTCCGGCTTCTCCTCCCTCCTCTGCAGGCGCCGGGGAGAGTTCCTTTTCCTTCCTTGGCCGTGGGAGAAGTGGGACAAACCCTAACCGTTGGAGGTTGAGTTTTGTTTTGGTTCGGTGAGTCGATTTCCTCTCTCATTTCGTTTCCTTTGTGGATATTCTTGGATTTGGAAGTAAAGTAACTTAGGTTTTTCATTTCCTTTTGCCCTATTTAGGTTTTGACGTACGTGATCCATCGCGAAGTTGGAGTTGGGCACTTAGTGAGCCTTGTACACTCCCAAGCAAAGGTAAATTAGTAAAGTTTAGCTTCTAACTTTGGTAATCCTAGTTGTTTTGGAATTTTTCCACCGGAAACCCTAAAGGGAAAAATTATGAGTTTAGGTTTGCCTTTAATTGCAGGACTTTGGTGGGGTTCGGGGCAGCATTCTGAAGTTCCTCAGTAGTACCACCACTGTAAGGAAACCCAACTTTTGCTAATTAGACATAGAATAAAAAATATATATATTGTATACGCATGAGTAGATTTATTTCAAGTACCATGTCCATGCATAGAAAGATGTGGTGATAGACAAACGGTTACGAAAAACGTGTAGGGTGACACGATTTCCCTAAGACCCAAGTAGTCGGATCGTGAACAGAAACATAGAGTACGAAAGCGTTAACCGTGTTCGTAGGTTTGGAATCTGTCCCGAACAAGGGCGTGAATGTCCATTCTAGTAGACCACAAGAAAGTCAAGGGTCGTTTAGTAGTTCCCCAAAAAGATTTCTCATGCAGAGTAGCGTCAGACCAAAAAGGTCAGCCAACACACAAAGTTCTTTCGTGCTAGGTAGAGGCGCTCTACCTTTCTCATAAGGCACATGGAACCTTATGAGTAGTACAGACTTGGGAAGTGTCTTCCCTTGAGCCAGCTAGCAGATTCGAGACCGTGTTCGCGTGACACTAGAACAATTGGGTTCGTAAGATGGTCTCGGGTCGTCAGTTTCAGTTGCGCGTTAGGAGCTACTCTGCCTAGAGCCTCCCTAGTAGATGAGCAGGTTAGAAATCATATAGAACTCAAGTATAAACCTGTCGTGAGGTACACTAGTTAGTCAACGTCAGGACTTGGGTAAAAGAACAAAAAGTTGCGAATGTAGAACTAATAGATGTGTTGACCAGGAAGTATAGGAAAAGCATGCATAACATATAACATAAAATATTTTCAGTGCACGCGACTATTTTAAATGCATGCATGCATTCATAAGTAAAACTGTTTTTTAGTGTCACTAGGAGCAGTTATTTTTTCCTTACTCTGACCCTTCGTGGGCACTGTTTTTCAGGTGACCCAAGTGGGAAACTACGTTTAGGATGAGCATTATGGTGGCGTCAGTTTGTATTATTTATCTTGTTCAGTTTACTCTATTTCAGCATGTACTTGTAGATGAGAACATTGTAACAGATTAATGTTTTTATCTAATTTGTATCAGACTATTTATGGTTAACCAGATTTTCAGTTAATTCAGTTCTATTTCCTGTTTAGTGGCTCTGTGAATCCAGATATCAGGTATGTGGTTACCCTTAGTTTACTTTTTAAACTTCCGCTGTAAGTCTTAAATTGCTTAGTATAGATTTCATTACCTGCTGCTACTAGTTTTAATACTGTTTTCTAGTTTTCTTTATATCGCTGACTCGGCCGGACGGCTGATTTCTGAAATACTGGGAAGGGGTGTTACATGTTATCTTATATTTCATGTTATTAACACCCCTAACCCTCTACCGCTGGATTCCCTAGTATCTATCATCCAGCTTGTTCATTTCTATCCTGCTAAACTTACCTTTAAAGCTGTTCTGTATACCCAGTAGTATATGTATTACTTATGATTCGCATGGTTAATGTTATAGTATATATATGTACCTTCCAACAAATTCAATATTAAAATTGTAGACGAACCATGTAAAAAGGATCATTTCTCTCATGTATATATTAGTCTCACATCATTGCTCCTGCTCTCGCCAATTGAGCTGTTTGTTATGGTCCACGTTCGGGGCGAACATATCAACATTGAGTTTAGTCCACCAAGGAGTGGTGATATTTTATCTTGTATGTTTTATCGTATTTCTATGTTTAATTCGGGCATGGTTATATTTGTTTCTCACTTGTAGTATGACATAGGTGAGGAGCTCTTGAACCAGGTTGAACCCTTACATGGGAGGGGTTTGGACTCTTTGGGGCTAAGAAGTTATTATTCCAAATTTCTCGCTCCTGTCTTTTCTCTCCCTCTTTCTCTCTCTCTCTCTCTCTCCCCCTAATTCCCTCTCTTTCTCCTAACTTTTCCTGCAGGTTACGAAGGTAACTCGTTGACCAGATAGACTCTTCTTGTCTCAGCGGAAGTACTGTCTCGACCTTCTTCCTGATGCAGTCTACTTAGGATTTAATCTTGTTGACCCACCAATGGATGTCATATTGTACAAACTCTGTGCTCATGCATCAGACTCTAATACAGAGTACTATCAACTGTCACACAACTCGATATATCATTTGTTTTTGAGGTGGTCTGCCGTTTTATTCATGCTCCTCGGATATCCCACCTAGGCTGTCGAGTGAATGCTTTGGTATTTGAAGAATGCTCAGGGACAAGGGTGTGCAACCTCGTATTTGTCGAGTGATCCAGAACAACCCGTGGCGAGAGGTGAGTTTTCAGCTTCACCAGGCATCTGCTACCCGCCTGATGAGGGGCTTTGGCAAGTAGAGCAGGCGAGTGGCGAGTGCCCAGTTCCAACGACCACTCGCTGCCTGGGTGAGAGGCGAGTGACGAGTGCCCAATCTTTCCGAGCACTCGCCGCCTGTGCGAGTGGAAGCGGTCGGCCCGACTCGCCTGTCAAGAGAAGTGATTCAGATTTTCTCGTAATCCCATTTTGTCCTGCTAATAACCCCTCCAAACAGTGAGGTTTCGTTGTTGTCAGACCACTTTGGGATGTGTTTAGTAGAACCAAACAACGGAGTTTCGCTGTTGGCAGTGTCGATTGACACTCTCTGCCTCTAGGACAAATATTTTTGGGATGTTACACCCGAACCTCCAATCTTTGTAAGATCATGTAGAGCGGAAATTGCGTGAGCGCTTTGATGGTGTGGGTCTGGAAGTACGGTTAGAGCTTTATCGCGGAGAATACTAAGGCCAGGGCCGCCTTGTCTGCTGCTGTGCATGTACTCTCAGCGTCCGATAGAACCTTATTGAGGTAATAGACCGGGCGCTGGACTTCTCCCTCTTCCCTTATCAGGAGCGAGCTAAGTGCGTGCAACGATACTTCCACGTATAGGAAAAGGGTCTTTCTTACGACGGTCTTGAAGAGTAACGGGGGAGTGGCTAGGTATTGCTTGAGTTGTTCGAAGGCAGTCTGACACTCATCCGTTCATTAAAACCCAGGATGTCGTGACCCGCGAAGCGCTTTGAAGAATGGGAGGTATTTATCCCCCGTCTGAGCCAAGAAGTGGGAGAGCGTGGTTATCCTCCCGTTGAGATGTTGAACCTCCTTCCTGGTGCGAGGGGGCATGTCTTCTAGTACCTTAATCTTCTTAGAATTGACCTCAATCCATTGTTGTGTTTCCATGAAGCATATAAACTTTCCTACGGTGACTCCGAACGCACACTTGGAGTGGTTTAGGCGCATCCGGAGGCGGAGGAGAAGTTGGAAACACTTGTCCAGGTCCTCCATGTGGTCGGAATGCCGAACACTTTTCACCAACATGTCGTCGACGTAAAACACTTTGTTCATCAGCCTCTAGTATGTAGCCCCGACGTTCTTTAGCTCGAAGGGAATTACTTTGCAGCACTATACCCCTCTGTATGTGCGGAAGGCGGTGTGCTCTTCGTCCGCCAGGTTCATTTGGATTTGGTTGTATCCGGAGTAGGCATCCATGAAGCTGAGAAGTTCGTGTCCGGCTGTGGCGTCTACGAGCTGATCGATGCGGGGAAGCAGGAAGCTGTCTTTCAGACAGGCTTGATTCATCCGAGAGGCGTAATACCCTACCTGCCTCTCGGACGAATCATGCCGTCAAAAGTTAGTGCAATTCCTCCTCTATGGCCTGGAGCCGCTCGGGTGCGAAGTTGCTCTTCTTTTGGATCACGGGTTGGCTCGCGGGGTTAATATTTAATGAATGCGTAATTATTTGAGGATATGCTTCTGGCATGTCATTGGGACTCCATGTGAACACGTCTTGATTTTCACTTTGGAAGCCCATGTATTCCTCTCACTCCTCTGGGGACGGGAGTGATCCGGTCTGTACCATGCAGGTGGAGTCCCCCGGGAGGGGCGAAACTTCAACTAATCCTTCCAATAACGCGGCCCACTGTGTAGCGGCCTCGCCCCGAAGGTCGAAGTTGTCGACGTGAGGAGTTACGCCCCACAATGGTCGAGCCTGGTTCAGATAACAAATCTGCACTATCCCCTGATCTCCTCGAACAACACTCGCGCTGCCGGGCATTAAGAACTTCATTGTGAGGTGAGGTATGGATGGAATTGATCCGAACGAAGCTTGCATAGGCCCGTCAAAGATAGCGTTGTAGGCGGAGTTACATTCCACGACCATGAACTGAATGTTCCGGGTTGCCTTCCTTGGGTACTCCCCTATTGTTACTAGGAGGACAATCACTCCTCGTACCAGGACTGGCTGGTTGTTAAATCCGTAGATGGGTCTGCTTCCTGGATGAAGAGATCCTTCACAAATCTTCATGATCCGGACTGCAGGCATGAAAAGGACATCGACCAAACTCTCATTGTCCACGAGAATCCTCTTGACTCTAAGGCAGGGTTCACCCATCCCTGCGCTGATAACGAGAGGGACTCGATGTGACATGCACACTCCTTTCAGATCCTCGTCCTCGAAACGAACGGTGTTGTCCTAGCGCACCTTTTTGTCAAGATGGTGGTCTTTGTGCCGTGCAATGGTGAATACTTGGTTGGCATGGGCAGGGAACCTGCAATTGTCCCAACTTCCTTGTCGGTGGGCCTGTCCCCTATGCCTTGAAGTGTGCCCCAATCTAGGGGTTCACTCGAACCGGGGTGATTGCTGCCTTAGCATCATGTGACGCTTCTTTGATGGGAATCATTGCGCGGGTCAAGCGAAATTCCTTTCCGCGTTGTTGCTGGTGGTTAGGAGTGCTTGTGTTGTACACGTGTTATCCACATAGATTCTTTAGAGCTTCAGGAACATTCTTCCAATAAATGGTGTCAAACTGTTGCAGGTTGCCCTGTTTTCCTACGGTCCGAAGAATCAAACTGTCTTAGCTCTGAGTCAGATCAGTTGCACAAATAGTCAAGAGAAAACAAAGCAGCAATGTCAAGAGGTTTTTTTTATCGTGGAAAACTTAGAAAGGGTAAAATCATGTGGTCGAATCTGTGTCAAGCCAAAATCCATTATTTAACTTTGTTTACAAGTGTTTAAGTTTCTCGAAGGGTGACAGGACACCTCTCCGTTACAAGCTTTGAGTACCAAGAAAAAAGGAAAAAGCCAAGTCCATGGAGCTTCCACAATGTCTTCTTGAGAACGTGCGCGAGAGCGCTCTCTTGTGCCTTTTTCCGGGCTCACTAAAGCGTCCAAGTGAACGTTGAGCGGACTAGAGAGGGAGCAAAACAAATTCCTGGTAGAGGAATGATTTAAGTCTCACGTACTTGCCGAAAAACCTCATAGCTCTCTCTAGTCTCTGGAGTTGTTTGTTTTCAAATGAGAGCATGCAAACCTTTTTATAGATTTTTTGGAGGGACGTCCTGGTAATTACGTCGGGCTGAGTTTTGAGTTGGTAAATGACGTCGCTTCGTTCCGCTCAAGTGGATCACAAATTTCCGCAAAATGACAAACATGCCCCCATGACGATCTGGGCGGCCCGGGCAGGTTGCCCGGCGGCGGCGGTAGCGGTCATAGGTGGCGGTGGCCACCAGCACGCGCGGGGCCGACCCACTCAAGGCGCGCGCGCTTGTTGCGTGTGCGGTCTTTGCGCTGTCTCTGCGCATGCTTGGTTCTGCTCTATGTTTGGGTGTCTCCGGACTCTTTCAGCGAGTGCGGGCCGTGCGCCCGGCTTGCTCGGTTGGGTTAGCTTGCTTTCACATTTTTGATAGAAGTCTTGCCGATTTGACTCGAAAATCCTTAAAGGGAACCTCATCAATAAAAATATGAAATTAGTCTCTAAACTTTAGAGACTTTTGAATTTAGTTCTTAAATTTTATTTTGTTTGAAATTGTCGAATAAAATTTACTTACTTTTCTAAATCAGTTCCTAATTTTTTTTATATGAAATAAGTTCTTCAGTTTTCTATATATTTTTAAATTAATTATAAACTCTTTTCTACAATTTAATTAATATAAAAAATATGTATTATAAGATTTATTTGAAGAATTTCATAAGCTCACGTAGCTCGATATATTCTTCTTAAACTCAGAGCTCGATATATTCTTCTTAAACTCAGAGCTCGATCTTTACAAATATGAGTTGGCCAAGTTCGAGCTTAAAATGGAAAATTCGAGCATATAAGTTTTGCTTCTCTCGACTGGTGCTCGCCTCATTTACACCCCTCAATGAGATAGGGATTTGGATCCCCTGGAGCTTCATGGGGTGGAGTTCCTATTTTTCGAAGTAATGGAGCGGAATCAGAAAAAATGATTTAACATGAAAGTTATAGATATTCTCGAGACGAATAATTTTCATGTTGAACATTTTTTGATTTGAAGTTGTTCAGACTTCAGATTTGGGCCCCGAAAAAATTCTGTCCGAAAAACATTAATTTAATTTTTTTCGGACAGAATTTTTTCGGGACCCAAATCGGGGGTTAAATGGCTTCAAATCAAAAAATGTTCAACATGAAAGTTATTCGTATCGGGGATATCTACAACTTTCATGTTAACCATTTTTTCTGATTCCGCTTCATTACTTCGCAAAATAGGAACTCCACCCCCTAAAATTCCCGCAGAACTCCAGAGGATCGGGATCCGTTAAAATTACTATGAATAAAATTTCATTTTTAATTACTATGACACTCTAATTACTATGAATAAAATTTCATTTTTAATTGCATTAAAAGTTATGGAAATTAAAGAAATGTTAAAATGAATACTTACAAAGATACAAGGCAAATAAATTGGATTAAAGGATTACTTCAAAATTTAATTCAATTAATAAATTTTGTAATACATTTTTTAGTAATTAATATGTAGATTAAAGTTTATGACTAATTTAAAAAAAATTAGAAAATTGAAGGATCTAATTTCAAAATGTGAGTAAATTTTATTGTCTTGTTTCAAAGAAAATAAACTTTAGTAATTGATTTCAAAAAGTTCCTAAAATTTAGGATCTAATTTCCCTAATATAAACTAACAATAATAAAAATTAAATAATAATATATATTAAAAAATAATAATAATATATATATATTAAAAATAATAATAATATATATATTTCAATACCTATTTTTTTTTAATATATATATTATTATTTAATAATAATATAGCCGCCAACGGCCAGAGTTACTGCCGCTCGAGCGTCGGGGAACACCACCACATCCGGCCGCTTCTCGCTCATCGTCTTCTCCAATCCATCTGCAGAGATTCCAGCAGTCCATCGTGCGAGCGATTCTCTCCATTTTGTTTCGGAATCGGAAAACGGGCAAGGGTAAATTCGGCATTCCATAATTGGTGGTCGAAAAGTCTGCATTCCAGGCATGCTGTCCTTGACTCTGTGAGAGCTGTGACCTAACTCTCCTCCGAGCCTGCTCTGGAGTTTGGAGCCTGAAGATCCGTGACCTAGCTAACGCAAACCGTACTTCTAACTTCGGTGGCCGGCGGTCCATCCGGCACCGGCTTCCTCCGGCACTACTCCACTAGCTGAGTCTTCGACTTCCTCCGTGGTTCCATTGCTCCTCGATTCCAGGTCCGATCTCCGAGTTTCTTTCTATGTTTTTTTTTTTTGCCAGCTTCCAGGTTCGATCTCTTTATAAAGGAGAATGTAGAATGTACTGATGAAGGAGAAGAGTGAATATCTAAGGAGGATGTGCAGTGCAGGAGGATAGATTTTTAAAAAGAACTCATTAAATTTAAGGGTTGGTTGTAGATTTCTTGGAGCGTCTGTTAAGACAATTTAACAGGGTTGAGTTATTACTAGAAATGCAGAATGTTACACCTATTTGGAGGAAGAAGAAGCTTGAGGGATCAACAGTATGGAGATGGGGGGGGGGGGGGGGGGGAGAAACTATGGTTCGTGAGAGAAAATTAGGGTTTGCTTGGTATAACTCTTGTTTCTCACAATGCTCACTAGCTCATATCATTTTTTTATGCTTGGTATTTTATTGATCTTTAAACATTCAGAGCTTGACACTTTTTGTCAATTTGCATATTCTCATTTCAACTAAATTTGTTGCTAATATGATTAAGGAAGAATTGATTCATAATGTGGTGTGTGCTCACATGTTACTTGTTTACGAGTAGTCTTGCGAAGACCTAAGTTTCTTTTCTCATTTTATTATCCGGTAAGTCGAGCTTTTGTTATTGATTTTAAAGTGATCCCGAGTTTTATCATTTTAAATCAATATCGAGATTTTAGTTTACATCACTCTAGGTGATTATATTACTTTGTTTCACATTTATTTAACATTTATGAGGATTCATGTAGTTAGGTTTCTCTTGGTTCAAATAATATATTGCTTTCTTCTTAGTCATGCTGCCGTTGATATTTTTTTAGCCCAATAGATAGTTTTGTGGTAAAATTTTCTAGGTGTAGATGTATTCTAATTAAGAGGTTGTCGAATATGTCTCAGATATTCAAATTATTAAATTCAAATATAACTGACAAGAGCAATGAGCCCATTTCAGAAGCTTCTGAATCCTTTTCAGGATGCAAGAACATGCCATAAAGGTGAGCAAAGTATTGACGTTAGGTTAGTGCAGCGTTCACACCAGAAGGAGAAGAGATCGTATACCCATATGTTACCGCTCTTGTTGGTTTGTAAGGTCTAGATGAAAGGAATGAGTCACCTTTGAATCTGGGTGGAGCCGTGGAGGTATCTCGGGTAAGATGGAAGTTAATGAGAGTTTATGAGGTTTCTATTAATGATGTTGTTCATCAAGAAATGCTATTGACATCTTTTTCTTTTTCACACCCCTAGTGATTTTCCTGTTGATTGGTTTCAGTGCACGACACTTGTTTGTTGGGCATCATGACCTTAGCCACATCATTCCCCTGCCACAACCCGCTGTCACTACCGTCTTGCATCACTTTTTGCATGACTCTAGAATGGAGAGACTATAAGTATGTGATTCAGCATGTTTTTTATATATTTGGGTGAGGTTTCTTGCATGCCCTCTCTTTAGCAGACAATTGGTCTATGATTAACTCTAGAGTTTTTTGTTAGGTTTAATTACAGTTTTTTGTGTTTGATCAAAATTGATACTCCAAATATAGACTCTTATGATGAATCAAACTTAATGATCCAGTAGACCTAATTACAGTGGAAAAAACATTAGGTTTATGTCTCTAAATTTAATGGGCATGGCCATATTGAATTTTATAACTATACATGATGGCGTGATTGTCAGTAAGTGCTTTAGCATTATGAACTTGTTTATTTTTCTCTGCGCTACAAATGGATTTGGGTTTATATATCGAGAAGGTAGTTTAGAGTGTAAGTCTTTAAGTGTGGTAAAGAAATTCCAGAGTGGGAGTATATGTGGATTAATGGATGTATATAGTTATAGTGATACTAATTTGATGTTGGTAGAAGGAAAATTTATTTGATTTATGCATTTGCTTTACATTCTTGATAAAAGAGACAGACAATATCCTATTGCTCTAGATGTAGAGTATGTCAGCCCACAATGTTGGTGTGACTTACATCCTAGTGTGAGGGAAGCTCAAGTTAATTGTTGTTGTGTGATTGCTTTGAAGATGACTTGGAAGACCTTTTACATGGAGTTTACCAATTCTCTTATCGATGTTTGTTGAGTCATTCGATACTCGAAGCTCATTAATTAAATTATTGTATCACATATTCAATGTATTTTTGGTAACTTCTTCATGCTATTGCTGGGATTGCAATTATGATATATATGATTTGAAAACTGGCTGAAATGAATGAACAATTTTGAGATGTCATGTTTTGAAAATTTTAATGCCTAATGCATTGTACTTTGATTTCAAAAAGGGAAAAAAGATTTATTGGATATTCTTTCGAGATATATTTGGTGATTTGACCTAGTTATGGATCCACAATGTCGTTTTACTGGTTCTACATCTTTTATTACTTTATAAAGGGGGTCCTTCATCTTTGGTAATTCTTAGTATCTAATGAATATTATGAAAATATTTTTAATTTCGAGATTTATGCTTTGATCATGGTATGGGCCTTTTCATGATAAAGATAGAGGTTCCGCGCTCTCATTGACAAGTAATTAGGTGATCCTTCAAATTTGATTTTTTTTGGCAATTTTGGAATTGCCTGCGAATATAGGGTCTGTTTGGATCCCTGGTTTTGGACTTGAAAATTTGGAATTTTGTAATTCCAAAAGCCGCAGGAATTGGAATTGAGCCGAGTTTCAATTATATTGTTCGACTACGGGATAGAATTGGGCAACAATAATTACAATTGGACAATTCTACGCTTCGGTTGTAGGATGGAATTCATCCACAGGAGTTGTATGTTAAAACAAATTCGGTTAAAAATAACTAAATATTGGGCCTTGATTAGCAGGGGAAATGAGAACAAACACAATTTTTCCATGAAAAAGTTCCTACTCATCCCAAGTGAAAATTTGAAAGAATTATTTATCGTGTCATCAGGGCGACTAATGTCAACTTTGTAAAAGAAAAATGATTTCATCACCAAATTTCTCCTCAACCAACAAGTAGGTGAAAGATAATTTTACTTGAATCTCTTAATCATCCCCATTCAACTACTTCACACCAAACAGAACCTCGGAATTAGTTAAATGGCATTCTGATTTTATGTTATACCAGCAGGCATAGATCTTCCCAACTGGTGTTCTACAGTTCATGAAATCTTCAAACTTCACTTGAAAAAACATGACTTCTAGACCTAGGAACTAAATTTCACTTTCACGGTTACTAACAATAGAGTAAAAGCCATCTTCGACGTACTATATTTTGCTATAATTTGTACTTATTCTCATCTCCAGTCAAGAGTTAGGAAAGGGAGAGACGACACCTTTTGATGGAGCAGAGAAGTGGTGTCATTGGAGCCCGCGATAACGGAGAGGTTGCATTAACTGAAAACTGAACCATGCCGAAAACATCTTTGTGTATCGGTCTAGATCATGCCCTCTCCAATTCCTTCTGTGGATTTGTTTTGGGTGGATTTGTTTTGGGTGGATTCTGTTGAAGCAAGATCGTGGAATCTGGCAGTGAATGAAGAAGAAGATGAACGAGAAGTAGATAATGAAAGAGGAGAAGAAGAAGGGCGAACCTAAACACTGGTGGCAGACTTGCAGTATCAGGGCGGAGAGAGGACTAATGTGTCGAGCTGGGAGCCCTTGCGCTGCTCTACGAAATGATGAAATTTTGTCTATCGAGACAAGAATTGTGTTTAGGCTTAAAAGTAAATATGTCTGTTTTGGGCAATTCCAATTCTGTCTTTGATTGCGTCCACCCGAACAACCTGAATTGAATTACTTAATCCCAATTCCAATTCCGCTAGGCCAATTCCGTCGAACCATACAGGCCTAAGAGTGTTTTTATAATTTTCATTGGCCCCGCAACAAGAAATTTGAGATTTCATACTCTACATCACATTGTTAGGTTTGAGTGCTCAATTTTCATAACTTTTTAGGGTCTATAGAACATTTTATTGATTTAAATAGAAGTCTTATGTTGTACTAGATATATTAAACTATATTTTTTACTTCTATTTTATTTATTATGATATTTATATTTATTATAATATTTTAAATATTTCTTTTTTTAAACAATTTCAATGATTGTTTTTTGTGTACTTTTTTGTCGCTAGTTGTCAAGATCTAAGCAATTAGAGGGAGAAGTAGTATTCTTCATATAATGATCGAGGCCATTATTTTGATTGGGATCATTTGCAAACATTAGGACATCAAGCTTTCATTACAATGACCCATGCATGTATACGCTCATGAAAAAGAAGGGAATAAGGAGGTCCATTGAGCAAGCCTTAATTGCATGATAATATCATTCTTTCTCTTGTTATACCCCCATATGAATGAAGACGCGGTGTAGCTTAATCAGAATTGTTGACTATACAAGCATGTTCAACCTCTTTTGATTTGGATTTCCAACCTAAATTCCTAACATATACCTCAGACTAAGAATGTTGAAGTTGATGTGATAGCGAAATTTTACTTCCCTTCAGGAGGAACAATGACGGAGCTCTTTCGACCATCAATTGAAGAAAGGGAGATACTATAGATCGATCGACAAAACTCATTGCTAAATCCCTTTAAAAGATAACAGGGATCACACAACAACACTCATTGCTAAATTCTTTAAAAAGCTATCTCACAACCGGAGATTGTCCGTTGAGGTGTCAATCAGGAGAAATTTTGATTTAAGGCGACCTAGTATTTTCAACTAGGAGATGTCCGCAATTCCAAAAGTTTGAATAGTTTCAACTAAAACCCTCTCAGCAACTTCGATCAATCACCACACCTTTGTCATTCGCGCATTTAGGGAATGGATTACTAGTCCATTTCTCCTTGCAAACGGGCAACACAGGTTCATTGTGGTAATGATCAGTTACTTTAGTAAGTGGATAAAGGCCAAGACTCTAGCGAAGACAACAACTCATGTCGTGAAAATTTTATCTAGGCAGAGATAGTTCGTCGGCATTAGATTCTTCTTGCTATAATTATCAACGTTGATTCTCAATTCGTTATAGAGATCGAGGGACTTCTGCCACCAAATTGGAACAGAACTCCAGTTCTTTGTCGTTCACTATCCTCAACGCAACATACATGGTGAAGTAGCGATAAACTTATCCTCAATCTTTTGAAAAAGAAAGTAGAGAATGTCTGAGGCCATTGGGCCAAGAAATTACATTTATTCTTTGGACTCTCCGAACTACTCCAGCTTCAGTTATTGGATCGACGCCTTTCAAGTTATCTCATGAGTCTGAAGCTTTAATCCTAGTAGAGTTCGAAGTTAGAAGCCCAATTGTTGTAGAGGTTGGAGATGTAACTGAGGAATGAAGGTTAAAAATGAGAAAGATCAACGTGTTATTATGGATTTAATTGAAGAATTGAGAGATCTCGAATTTAGTCGACAAGAGAAGTAAAGCATCGAATGGGCCTTTTGATAAAAATTTCATAGAGAAGCAGTTCGTTGTTAGAGATCTCATCATGAGGAAAGTTGATGTTACAGGAAGATCAGCTTCTGTTAGAAACCTAAATCCAAATAAGGTTGGTCATTTTATCTGAGAAGCACAAAAAATGGAAGTTATTGGATTCAAACTTATGAAGGTAACAATATAGCCAATATTTGGAGTGTTGATGATTTGAAATGCTCTTACTCTTAAAAGACAACTAAGGAAATGATATCCTAAATTGCTATGTAAGTTTTTCTTCACCCCAAAGTATTTTTCTTGCTATAGTCATCATTCAGATAGCTGTTTTAGCATTGCACAACGTATTGCTCTTGTGAGTGTTTTGGTAAACTCGCGAGAGCTAGAATTATTCTTGCATTCTCCTAATGTGAGTTCTCTTTAAGCGGTTCCCCCTATGAACTCTCATTATGTTGATTGTTTACCTAGTTGATACTTGATATTGCGAGTCCCAGTGGATGCGAGTTTATTATAAGACCTAGCTTTCATGAGTACCCTAGTTATTTTTGCAATAAATATTCAGTGAGTTTTTCGGATCTTTCGCCCATTATCTTGTGTTCTCACTCTCAAAGCGATGTGGCAGTAATTCTTTCATTCTCACAACCATCTCTGCTATTATGGTACTTTGTTCTGACAGTGATCTCTAATATTCTAGTACTTATGTTATTGCTAAGACTTATCTCATTTCCTTGATTTGAGATCGTTAGTTGTAAGACCCATTGTGACTACCACTAGAACTGTTCGTGACTGTAATAACAGTATGCTTGATCTCCGGAAAGACGCACCCGAAACACGCCAAAAAGGGACACCCGAGACACCCAAGAAAAGGCACACCCAAAATTCCCTTAGGAAAGGCACACCCGAAACACACCCAACAAAGGCACGCCCGAAACGGTTCTGGGAATGCTCGCCAGAAATGGCCCCGGAGAGAAGTACCCAAAATGCCCTGGGAAAGGCACGCCCAAGATGCCCCTGTGGAAAAATACCCAAGATAATCTCGTGGAAAGGCCTTCCCAAGACGTCCCCACATGATCTATTGACTCTACAATATAAAGCCAAGCTCTTGATACATATTCCCTAGTACATCAGTGGATATAAATAGAAGAATGATCTGGCTAAATGTATTTGCAAGTGTAGAGAAATGGTGCAAATCTTGTATATCCTTCTTAATACATAAAATACAAGTATGAGTACAAATATATAGGAGAGAAAGGAGAGAAAGAATCTTATACAAAGGATGTGAGACTAAACAAAAGAGCCAAGTGGGCTTATAAATGGGTCACACTAATGGGCTTTTACATCTTTTTCCCTAATATTCTCTAACACTCCCTTGCAAGCTGGAGCATACAAGTCGTAGGCACCAAGCTTGGACAAGAACTGATGGTACATTTGCCTTAGTAATGCCTTTGTGAGAACGTCAACAACTTGCCCAGAAGCCGAAACATGCTCTAGCTTTAACTTTTTGATTGAACCTTTTCTCGAACAAATTGACAATCAACTTCGATGTGTTTGGTCCATTTATGGAACACAGGATTCTTTGCAATATGGATCGCAGTCTGACTGTCGTAAAACAGAGTTGCTGGTGAGGATAGAGTGACTCATAAATCACCAAGAAGACTCTCAAGCCAGGTAAGTTCAGATACAACGGCTGTCATTGCACGATACTCGGCTTCAGCAGACGAATTATCAACCACAGATTGTTTCTTACTACTCCAGGTGATAATGTTCCCTCCAAAGTAGGTACAGAAACCCGTAGTGGAACGTCGATCATCAAGGGAGCCCGTATGGTCCGCATCTGAATATGTAATAAGAGATAGAGAGGATGATGGTTTATATACAAGCCCTTGTCCAGGAGTTGTCTTCAAATATCTGAGGATGCGTCCCACTGCCTGGAGATGAGAGATCCGAGGAGCATGCATAAACTGGTTGATCACTCCAACAACAAATGAGATATCAGGTCTTGTAACCGTTAGATATATCAGTTTTCCTACAAGACGCCGATAGTACTCAGGATTCGTAAGCAGAGAATCTGCATTAGACCCATGAGCACATAACTTGTGATTGACATCCATTGGAGTTTGCACGGGTTTGCACCCCGAGTAGCCTGCATCTTGAAGGAGGTCAAGACAATACGTCTGTTGTGAAAGGACAAGACCACCAGGTCGCCTTGCAACCTCAAGTCCAAAGAAGTACCAGAGAGTCCCCAGATCTTTCGTTTGGAAAATAGAGTTTAAGTTTTGCTTGATTTGTTGTATCCCTGTGGAATCATCTTCAGTAATCAAAATATCATCCACGTAAATCAGGAGAATGACAGTCTCGATTGATTGATGACTAGTGAAAATAGAGAAGTCACCCGAGCTCCTCTTGAATCTAACTTCACGAACGACCTTACTAAATTTGTCAAACCAAGCTTTGAGAGACTGTTTGGGACCATAAATAGGTTTTCAGAGATGACACACATGAGACTCCCCAGTTGGTGCATGCAGACTGTCTCGAGAAGATCGTCATTCAAAAATGCATTTTTGATATCCAGCTGATGGAGACGTCAGTTGCGATGAACAACTAAGAAGATCAGGACCCAAACAGAGTTTAACTTGGTGATGAGGGAGAAAGTTTCATCATAATCAAGACCTTGTTGTTGAGTGAACCCCCGGGCCACAAGACGGGCTTTGAGGCGTTCAACTGTCTCGTCCGGAGCATATTTAACTGCAAAGACCCACTTACAACTGACACAAGGTTGTACCGAAGGAAGAGGGGCGAGATCGCAGGTCTGGTTAGACCAAAGGGTTGTCATTTCCTCTTCCATAGCTGCACGCCACCCTAGGTAAAGAAGAGCCTCCTGCACTGAGTTAGGTAGAGAGATGGAAGATAGAAATAGTGCAAAGTTTAGGAGAGGTGGAGATAGGCGATGCATAGATACATAATTTGCCAGAGGATGAGTTGCAGTTGTTGATGCTGGATCGTCAGCCCTCGAGATAGCACTGGTAGAAGGTAGCTGTTGTAGGGCTCTAAAGGGCGGAGTACGACGAGTGTATACACGAAGAGGTGGTTTAGATGGAACTGGTGTTGGGAGTGGAGTGGGAAGGATGTGCGGTAGAGAAGACGTGACGGGAACGGTAGGACGAGGTATGTGAGGAGAGAGAAGAGAAGCTGAAGGTGAAACATGAAATGGTTGGTCTTCAAAAAGGTGACATCGGCGGAGACTACTACTTTGTCAGTGGTGGGAGAATAACACACATAGCCTTTTTGAGTTCGAGAGTAGCCCACAAACATACACTTACTGACACGAAGGGCAAATTTATCTGTGGCTGGACCAAGATTGTGGGCGTAATAAGTACAGCCAAACACACGAGGCGTGAGGATAGACGGGGATTTGGAAGGAAACAGAAGACTGAACGGAGTGGCAAAATCGAGCATGAAGGGCATGCGATTGATGAGGTGACATGCTGCAGACACAACGAAGTTCAAGTATAGGGTGGGTACCTGCATTTGAATCATGAGTGACCGAACAATATCAAGAAGATGACTTCTTTCGCTCGGCCACCCCATTCTGTTGAGGTGTATACGCATACGATGTTTGATGTATAATGCCAAACTCAGTGCATAGATTAGAGAATGTCCGGCTAGTGTGTTTGCGAGCATTATCAGTACGAATGATTTTTTAAGGGTGTGAAGAACTGAGTACGAGTTTCCGGAATAAATGCTCGAAATGTAGAGGTCAGTTCAGCACGATCGCGAAGTAAGTACAGCCAGGTCAACCGAGAGTAATCATCAATAAAAGTGACAAAGAAACGATAACCAAACATACTAGGGGTTTTATATGATCCTCAAATATCATAATGCACTAAAGATAGGGAAGTATCACTCTGAATACATGTAGGATGAAAAGAAGTACGATGTTGTTTGCCAAGGATACAAGATTCACAAGTAAACTCATGTAGGGAGACATCTGGAAGAGCTTTCTTGAGAATCTGGAGAGGAGCATGTCCAAGACGACGATGCTAATCGACAGAGGAGACGAAGGAGAGAGCAGAAAGTGGAATATCAAGGAGGTTGAGCCCGTTAGACAACCAACCCTTACCAATAATATTCTGCGTTTTCTGATCCTGCACAACAAAGGTAGAGGGTGAGAATGTAACACATCAATTAAGATCCAGCGTAAGACGACTGACAGAGAGCAAATTAAATGGTGATCCCGGAACATGAAGGTCCGAAGATAGAGAGAGTGTGTGTGTGAGAGATATATTAGCATTGCCGGACACCGGGGTGGTATCACCATTGGTCGTGGTGATGAACTTGGGATGGGCAGTCAACAAGTGTTGAGGAGGCGCTGCGAAGTAATATGGTGTGTGGCTCCTGAATCCACAATCCAGTGAGAGCCCTGGGAGAGACAGGATATACCTTCATTGGAAATTGACGCAACTGATCCAGATGAGCGAGTAGTCACCCCTTGGAGATGTTGGAGTTAGGTGCGTAGAGCATTGATGTCTTCACGAGTGGAAGAGGCAGAGTCCGTTGCGGGAGAAGTGGGAGGCTCAGCTTTTGCAGAGGCTGCAAATGTGGAGGCAGATCATGTTTGCGATAGCAGGTAGCCTCAAGGTGGTCATCCCATCCGTAATACATGCATTTAAAGGAAGACCGTCCAGTACTTCCTTGTCCCCGAGACGTGTTGCGACCCCTACGGGCTGAGGAACCTCGAGCTATTGGAACAGGTGTAGGTTGATGTAGAAGAGCTGGAGAGAGAGGCGTCAGAGCATCCAGGGGCGGTGTAACCTTCAGAAGCATAAACCAAACATCTGACAAAGTGGGAGTTATAGAGGAAGAGAGAATCTGAGCCCGAACGATGTGTAAATGAGAAGGAACACGTGTCATCAGCATAGCAATCCTGACTGCTGCTTTCTGGGCCCGCTGGGTAACCAAATCTGTTGTAGGAGCCTGATGTTATATCCAAGCCTCAACGAGGGTCTTGGCCTTGGCAACAAAAGAGATCATATCGCCTGGTGCCCCGAGATCAAGAATTTGAAGGTCCGAGATGATGTTGAATAAGTGTTGAAGACTGTTCTACTCAGAATAGAGGGAGTGAAGCTCCTCCCACATTGCCTTTACCGTTTCATGATACCTAGTCATCCTGTATAGTTCGGTGTCCATTGCGTTTAGAAGCCATGACTAGACCCAACCATCATCACAAATCCACTCATTGGTGGGAGCAGTAGGAGTACCACGTGTCAGATGATGAAGAAGGTCTTTCGTCTGCAACACCCTCCAAACAGAGCGCACCTATTCTTCAAAGTTCCGCTTCCCGCTAAGGGGGATGGTGGTAATCCGGAGTTCATCACGAAGTTCAAGTGTGGGAGTAGCAACACGAGCTGGTAGGGTGGAAGCATCAGCGGGATCCATGGAGAAGCAGACGGGGCGGATAGAACAGGCGGATAAAGGTCGCAAACTGAAGAGAGGAGCTGCGGTTAGGAGAGCACTCGGCTAGACAAGGTCTCAGCGGTTAGAAAATACTGCAGGGAAATAGGAGACCGCAACAACAAGAGAAGATTGCAGTGGTTAAGGCGAGACCGCCGCGACTAGATTAGATCACAGCGACAAGAGGCACAACGGACAAGAGAAGATCATAGCGGTTAAGGTTAGACCGCAGCGACTAGATGAGAGTGCATCAGGTAGAGGCACAGCGGGTTAAGGCGAGACTGCTGCAAGAAGAGCAAATCGCTAGAAAAGCGGTTAGAAGACAATTGCATCGGGAAGAGCAAAGGGGTGAACTGAGAAGACCACAATTGATCAAACTGGAACAGAGGCCGCAACGGAGAGAGAAAGGTCGAAGCGACAAGCTAACAGATCATAGCGGAAAGAGAGAGACCGTTGCTACAAATGAGAAGATCGCGACCAGATCGTTGCGAGAGCACAACAAGCCCGACAAGCCACCTAGCAGATAGCAGAGCCGATAGCCGATCGGACCGCGGGCAGAGGGAGGTTAGAAGATTCCTAACGGCAAGTCCGACAAGAGAGCAGGGAGTATAAAAGGGGGGCGGAGCAGGGAGGGGAAAGAAGGTGGAGGCCGCGAGATTTTTTAGGAGGAGGCGGCGGTTAGAAGAAGCCAAACCGCGCTCTGTGCGAGAAGGGAAGGCAAATCCAGGCTGGCAGTTAGAAAATTCTTAACCGCAAGGAGAGATCGTTGGCTCTGATATCATGTAGAGAAATGATGCAAACGTTGTATATCCTTCTTAATACATAAAATACAAGTACGAGTAAAAATATATAGGAGAGAAGGGAGAGAAAGAATCATATACAAAGGATATGAGGCTAAACAAGAGAGCCAAGTGGGCTTATAAATGGGCCACACTAATGGGATTTTACATCTTTTTCTCTAATATTCTCCAACAGATAGCTCTGATCCCCTGAACAGGGATTTTAAACTAACTTTCAAAGCTTCACTCAGAAATAATAATAGATGTATCATAGAAAATATGAAATATCACTCTAAGCGTGATGGAGGCTCTGATCGTCCAGATAATAAACCATGAAGGGTCTTAAATATGTGTGCTCTGCTCGGTGGGAATGATCCCCATTATTAAGAACCAACAAGTATCATGTTATGTAAATGCCTAATACAGTGTCGTTCACACTCGAGATCAAATTGAGATTTATAGCCCCCCCCATTATTCCTTGCACCAAACTTATTATTGACTAGTAATTCAAGTGTTCAACCAAGCCAGTACTCGAGGAGTTTGTGAATTTTAGAGTAGTGCAGAACATGATATCTGTAACGGCCCAAAAACCGCCACAATTTGAATCATTAGCTCGAGCGAGTTTTTCACATAATTATGCGCAGCAAAATGAATATTTAAAATGTACCAGTGCAAACCTAACATCACATTAAACATCTCATTTATTTCCAAAATATACACTATCTACAAATATTCTACTACGAATCAAGCCAACCAGAGTACAAAATATATATATCACGCTAACCCGTGGACGAGCCACATCTTCAACTGGTATCCGATCGGCATCTGCCTGAGCCCGTCTAGCGGGGTCTGGTACGCTGGTGCTCGGTTCCTAAAATACATTAAACATCTCATTAGTTTAGAAAACTAAGTGAAATCCTTACTTTTTACCTGTAGCGCCGTACTGCAAGCAGACAAAAGAGTCGGCAGTAATAAATCTGTATAATCATATTTCTAATCTAAACATGTAAAAATCATCTATATCTGGTTTCAATTCATATTTTCATATCAATTTTCTTTCTTCATATTTCATTCGCGAAATACTAAGGGTCATTCAACTATTTCATTCATCCGGGTCCGTCGACCCATCATATCTGTATCCACTTTAGGGCGCTTCGACGCACAAGGCTTCAACGCCTCCTAAAGGAATTCATATCATCTGTAGGAGTTCGACCCCCCCTACGAGGTGTGAGAGTTCTACCCCCCTCACGAGGTGTAGGAGTCTGAAACTTCCCCCCTACTAGGCCGACCCTTCGCATTTCATTGCGTCGACGCGAGTTCAATTCATTTCTATTTCTATCAGTTCCTTTCATGCATTTTATATCAAAATAGAATATGTTTTTATTTGTTTCCCCTCAGAATTCTATCGTTAGCTAACTTGTGTTAGCGTTTTCGGCGATTCATCAATTCAATAACAGCTGAAAAGTAAGTAGCTTCACAGGAAAAGAGGAAAAAGAAGTAAGGACTCACCCCAAGTTTTCCTTTGCCCTTGTCTCTCGTAGGATTCTCGCCGCGTCTATCGCCGGACGCCATCCTCTGCAGTATCAATAAATCATTTACTTTAGGGTTGCGTCGCAAACATACACGAGCAGACTCCTAAAACGGTCACAACTACGACTCTAGGAGTTGCCTAGGGAAGGACTAGCATGGGTGACTCCTTACTAAAAGTGTAACATTCCAATTTGCTCCAACATACAACCGCAAGGGTTGCCGTCAAGGCAACTCCTAGGGATGTGAATTGCAGCTCATCATAAGGGATAATCCCATCATATCTCACATAATCAGCCCACACAAACAGCACAGCCGTCACACACACACAACTCATCCCACATAAACGACATAGCCGGCAGACACACACCACTGGCATCACAACACACAGCCGGCACATCACAGAAAAAGGGGTAAAACAAAACCCTAACTTCCTCTTACCCAAAAATGGCTCAAAATCAAGATGTAGGGTTTTGAAAGCCATGCAGAAACTTTTGGACACAAAAGGAAGTGAAGAAACTCAAAAACCCCAAAACCCTAGGTGTCCAATCATCTCCAATCCATACACAAACTCCAAAATCAACACAAGAGGAGTGGAGGAAAGGAGATTACCTTTCAATCGCAAGAAGAATCACAAAAATCGGAGGAGAAACGAGCCCGGTAGAGCTAGCGGCGGAATCGGCTTCTGCGGCTCTCTCCCGTCGAAATCCCGTCCAACTGAAGCAGGAAGTCGACGCGATTTATTTAAGAAGGCTCGGGAGGTCACCGCTTAACCGGTAGCACCGGTTACAAACAAATAAAAAAACCGGCCCTAGGAGGTGGCAGCCCATTATATAAGATTCAAGCTAATGTAACAGGCCAAACCTGCCAGCTCATATAACATGTCATTCCAAGTGCAACAACAAAACAAAAAAACTCAAAACGCTATAAAACGACTGTCGCACAAAAATCGATTGCAACAAAATCCGAACTTCAAAGTAACGTGCGACGTCGAATCGACACTGAAATTATTTTTTCATCATCGGGGAGTATTCATATAAACAAAATATAATTAGTTAAAATTTTCGGGTATTACAATATCACATATAGTGGATGATTCCTCGCTACAAAACAGAATATTTAGAACTAGATGTATCCGTAAATTTTTAAAATCAACAAGCTAATAAATTATGACACAACCTAATGCATGGATAGATTATGACACAACCTACTCATGTCTCCTAAATTTCCCTCTAGGTGTTCAACTCTCGACTCAATGGATAAATTTGAAAACTCTTGAGCTTAAAATTTCGGAAGCGTCAAACACTCGTCTATCCCACAATAGGAGTGAGATATCCCAGCAACCACACCAAACTGATGTGAACCGAAACCTAGGGTTGTAGTTTTTAAATGTAAAAATTGTGATCTTTTAAAATAAGTGCGGTGCAAGGAAATTTTGTGGGATACTTCTAACAAATAAAACGGATTAGGCGTTTCTCGTGAACGTAAGACTACCGCACGTGCATAATAACGTTGTGAATCGCAATTCCACAGGCACAGAAATATAGTGGCGGGTATACATGGCAATAGAAAATATACGATAATCAGGAGATAAGATTAGCCGAGCAAGCTCTAATAATTAACTAATCATTTATATAATTTTAAGCATAAAATGTAAACCGGAGGATTGAGCTATGAGAGGTAGGGTATACCCCAGGGAGCTGCAAGAAATGCTGGAAGAATTTGCGGGATGGTTGCACAGAAGGAGGCTCGACACCGTCAGGGGGCTGCTAGCGGGAGACTTGTCGGTGAGAGGAGTAACCCCAGGAAGCCTGTAAAGGGTCAGTCGAGCAAGGATCTGTCCAGGGAAAAGCAAGGTCGGCGGCCTGGATGAAAATGTTGGCAGAGCGAGGGTCGCCGGAACCCTAGGAGAGCTCTGAAAGCAGAATTGGCGGCCGGCGGAGCTTTACGGGATGTTTCTGTCAAGCAGGAAGGATGGATGTTGCGGCTTCACGGGAGAGCAAGGGCCATGTGCGGGGTTGCTTAGAAGAGATGGGATTGCCGGAGAGCCACTAGAGCGGTCAGAGGACGGGGTTGGAGAGGTCGCCGACCTCGAAGGAGTGCTCCAGTGCCAGGGCTGGCGGGAAGGAGGGGCGGTGTCGAGCTGACAAGGCGCGGCTGGAGGGGAACCGAACGAAACCAAGTCGGTTCGTTCAGTTCTATCCCAGCTGCCGTGAATAGGAGGTATCATAGGATTTTATAATAGGAATTTCGGGTGTGATTTGTTACTGGCACACAATTGATTTTTTCATTTAAGAAATAACAGATTTTGGGTGAAGGAAATTAGAATGACAGATTTTGGGTGAAGGAAATTTGAAGAGAACTTGGAGGGGAAATTCCAAAGGTAGGGACGGTCATATGCATGGGGGAAATATATTTAAAATCATTAATTAAATTAGCTTGCCCCAAATTAACCTATCTCCTAAACTACCAGACCCATGCATTTAGGGCATCGTTGACCGGTTACACCAACGAGCCAAACAAAAATTGCGTGATAGCATGCGCGATACAAAATAACACCAACGAGCTTATAATACGCGTGATACAACTCAACACATAATGATCCCAAACAAAAAGGGCGCGAAAGTATGTGCTACAAAAGTAACAGACAGGTGCGATAATAAAATAAAAGATGTGACGTGGGTTGCATCACCCATCCCATCTTCTTAAAAAAAACAGTCCATCCCAATACCCCCTCCTGCACGCTAGCTCTCCCTCCTTTATTTTTCTTTATTTTTCTCCCAGAGCTCTCATTCCAGAGCCGCGGCCCCATTGCCATCCATCCTGTTAATTGAAATTTTTTGATTACTTAATCTACTCTTGATTAACTAATCATTTATTAGTTCATTTAAATTATGGCGAACAATGGCGACCTCATCCGACTAATATTCGCCCAGCTTGATAGTATTGAAGCGCAAGTCGACCGCGTAGCTTTGCGCTACAACTCGCCACCTTCCACGGGCGGCTATTCCATCACTCTGCCTCCCTCGTCCGCGCCGCCACTAACTCACCTCGTGCTGTCTCCGCCACCGCTGCCACTGTCATCGTCACCGTCGTCGCCGTCATCGTCGCCGTCGTCGCCTGCCACCGGCCGCTGATGTACCCCCTCTCTGCACGGTGGCCGTCCTTCGACCACTTCCGCCTCCTGTTCCGGCTCTTGCTCTGCCGGTCCCTGCCTTGCCGCAACCATCGGCCGCTGATCCGCCTCTACTGCCGATCCGTGCTCAAGTGACCCCGACGGATCCATTCATGTTGTCAGCCATCGCTTCTCCGACCTCCGTACTGTTGCTACTCACCACTACTCCACCAACCTTGCAGAAACCATTAACTCCTCCGCACATCTTTGTCACTGCTACTCACCGACATCGCCGCTGACACGTCACGCTATCAGGCCCTATTCTGGCGGGACGTCAAGATACCAGATGATCCGGCCACCCACATGGTGCACGAGCTTGAGGGCAAGCTCGTTTTGAAGGATGGATGGAGTGTTACAGATCTACCGTCATTCATCTTATTATATTATTATTATGTTGTATCGAGTCTTTATTATGAGTCAAGTTAGAGTATTTTAATATTTCCCATATTGTCCTTATAGAGGATATTTACGCCCCCGCCATTTGGGTCTTATATAAGGAGGCCTTGTCATGTATTTGAGGATATGAATGAATGAAGTTCTAGTTCCTTCTCATCTCCTTTTGAGGCCTTCCTCTCCTTCTCTTCTCCAAACCCTCTCCTCATAGGATTTCTTCTCCCTCACCTCCACCCTCTCTTGGGTTTCTTCTAGGGATTTAATCCTTTGTATCCTCCTACTGCCCCTCCACCGAATCCATCGAAGTAAGCAGGTAACAATTTCTAATGAAGCAGCATTTGGGATCAAAAAAACCCGGAGCAATTTCATAACTAGCATAATTGTCGATCAAATTCAGTGTTAACAAAATCAATATGGAATGAAAACTAACAATAAATGAAAACCAGCAAGCAGATAGAACCAGCCATTAAACATCAGGAGTGGAAATTAGTAGCAGAAATCAGAAATTAGCATAACCAACACGGTAGCATTTACAGTCCAATGAACTAGAAATCAAACGAACGGTAGGCGGTTCCCTGGTAAGCGAGTTGAAATTGTGTTGAATGGTGGAACATGAAAATAAATGGAGCGGGAGTAGAAATTTAACACATTTTGAGACAGCTAGAAAGATGAAAAATAATTTTGAGGAAGGTAGAACATCAATTCAAAGGAGCTTAAATCCTTGTAGGGTCTTCATTCTGATACAAATTTATAAGGAAGCAATAGAAATATCATGAAATCGCTCTTCTTGATCTTTCTTCTTGTTGTTAGCCATGGTCTTCAAAGGGAATGTGGAGATGTCCGTGACCTTCTTTAGAGATTGGTAATGGGAATATTTAGGGCATAGGCGGGAAGCTGCTTTTGCAAAGGAGCTTGATATTTGGACAAGTCTGCTCTTATGGAAGAAATTTAGTTGAGGGAATGACAGGATGGGAAGTTGAGGGAGAGGGGAAGACCACCATTAGTGGAAGGGACATTGTTTCGAGTGAAAATAGATTTCAATTAATTCTTCAAGTAATCGTCTCCCCTTTATATATATATAGAGAGAGATGAGACATAAGACAATACAAAGAAAACCCATAACATAAATTATAACACTCTCCCTCTAGTTGGGTGTGAAATGTTGATCATACCCAACTTGCCAACAATCTTTCCAAAGACACTTCCAGTCAACCCCTCCATGAGAATGTCTATGAGTTGTTTGTCGGTAGGAACAAAGAGCGTACCCATGATCCCTTTCTCAATGTTCTCTTTGATGAAGTGTCGTTCTACTTCAATGTGCTTTGTGTGGTCATGTTGGACGGGATTGTGAGCGATGCTGATAGTGGCCTTCTTGTCAAAGTAGTCTGATGGGTTTATCTTCAGTAAGACCTAGGTCACTCATGAAGAAGCATAACCATAAGCCTTCACTGACTCAATGGGTCATGGCCCTGAACGTTTTTTACTCCTCTAGGTAACAATATCCCCCCTCCCCCTCCCCCTCCCACCATCAAGGAACAATATTCCGAAGTAGATCTTCGATCCTCAGTAAACCCAACACAATCTGCACCTGTGTAAACTTCAATCTTCAGTCAAATAATGTGAGCGAAATAGAAGTCACTTCTTGGTGAGGACTTGAGATACCTCAGAAATCTATGGGCAGCGTCAACATGACGGGTCTTTGGTGAGTGCATGTACTGACTGATTACTCCTACTGCATAAGAGATGTCTAGGCGTATATGAGACATATCAGTCTTCCTACCAATAGCTAAAATTTAGTGATGTCTTCAATTTCTTTTTTGTTATCTCTCCCTAATTTGAGATTTGTTTCAATCGGGGATCAGTAGGTCTAACGTAGAGCAGAAGATGATTCAACTTGTGGATGATGAATCAATAAGTATGGTAAATAGAATTAATATGACTAACATTGATTAAAGAATATTTTAGTCAATTTAGGTGATATTGCATGCATAGCATAGAGCAGAAGATACATCATTTAGTTGGGTAAATAGAATTAATACATGTTGGATTTAATAAAAATGACCTAGAATGATGCAAGCATACAAACGATTTATCCAACAAATGTTTGCAAGCAACAATAGAGTATAAAGCTTTTGCAAATAGCATTCTTGTTCACAGAACGATCCAAAAGAGCAAGCAAATTTAGATTCACACTTGCAACTGGAGCAAATGTACTATGGAAAACATGGATCCATAATCATGTAGATAATGCAGTCCATACAATGTTGAAGAAAAAGAGAACTCAATAAAGAACTCATAAGTGTAGGGAACCGTAAGCGGGGGAGATGGAGATCCAGTGGTCGGGGTAGAGTTTGTTGGCTGTTCGGATGACTTACTCGCTAATTGTGGTCTCCGTCAACTCTTCCCGACTCAAAAGTATCCATCTCCGCTGAATGAAGATGATCATGTCAACGTATGACGGAGGAAAGTGGAACCAACTTTGCATTTGACATCCAAGTGTCATCGATGAAGGGGCATCCTCTCCATTAAACCAGTTGTTTTTCGATAATTATTAGCTATACTTAGATGTGTAATTTAGATACCTCTTCTTTACATTTGCTCTCCTTTTTTACCTGATCGGTTCCTCTTCTTTGTACCCAACTTCTTCTGCTCTTATGATTCTATTTCACAATTCTAAAGTTACTCATCATTTGATCCTTTTTTTCTAGTATATCTAACCACAATGTTTAGATTTTTTTTCTTACCTTATAATTGCTGATGATTGAAATTTTCCTCAGGACTTTGAACAAGAGTAGTGAACAAAGTATCAAGCTCAAGGCTCCCTCTTGTTTCAAGACTGGAAACCCACTTAAGTTGCAGGTGTCCTATTTTTTCATGTAAACAATGATCTGAGCTGCCAAAAACAAAGAAATAATGAAATTTCCGAAGCGATACGCAATTGTTCTTCTCACATTCCTCTGCACAAATGTTTGCTACATCGAGCGTATGGGTTTCTCAATCGCTTACACTGCGGCCGCCGATTCCATCGGCGTCAATCAATCCAGCAAGGGCATGATACTCTCTACCTTCTACTATGGTTATGTTCTTTCACAAATCCCCGGTGGATGGGCTGCGCAGAGTGTTGGCGGCAGGCGCATCCTGCTTCTGTCGTTCCTTCTATGGTCTCTCACATGCGCATTAGTTCCGCTGGACCCGAGTCGAATCAGCGTATTGGTGATGGCCCGCCTTCTTGTTGGGATAGCTCAGGGCTTCATTTTCCCTTCCATTCACACAGTTCTCGCACAATGGGTCCCGCCCCATGAGCGTTCCCGGTCGGTGTCTCTGACCACTTCAGGGATGTATCTCGGCGCTGCCGCCGGCATGCTTCTGCTTCCTAGTATAGTGAAGCACCGAGGCCCCCAATCCGTGTTTCTTGTCGAAGCTGGACTGGGCATCAGTTGGTGTGTCCTTTGGTACAAATTCGCGAGCGACCCACCTCATCTCGACCACCCGAAGTCGACGGGTCTGCCGATAACAAAGTCCAAGGAGAAGGGTAGTCTGATGCATCCAGCTAAGATCCCATGGAAGAAGATGATCTTGAGCATGCCTGTCTGGGCCATTGTGGTGAACAACTTCACCTTTCACTACTCCCTCTATGTCTTGATGAACTGGCTCCCAACGTACTTTGAACTTGGCCTTCAACTCAGCCTTCAGGAGATGGGCTCATCGAAGATGCTGCCTTATTTAAACATGTTCGTGTTCTCAAACCTGGGCGGAGTGATCGCCGATCATCTTATCACGAGGCGGTTATTATCAGTTTCGTGGAGCCGCAAGCTTCTGAACAGCATCGGGTTTGTTGTCTCCGCGCTCGCCTTGCTCGTGCTGCCTCTGTTCAAAACTTCCGCCGGCACCGTGCTTTGCTCGTCAGTTTCGCTCGGGTTTCTCGCATTGGGGCGGGCGGGTTTCGCCGTGAATCATTTGGACATCGCTCCGAAGCACGCCGGGATCGTGATGGGGGTTTCAAATACTGCTGGGACCTTGGCGGGTATCATCGGGGTTGGGCTGACTGGGAGGATCCTGGAGATGGCTAAGGCTACTGATGTCAATCTGTCCAGCCCAGATAGCTGGAAGCCAGTATTCTTTATTCCTGCTTACCTTTGCATTTTTAGTTCTTTGATTTTTTTGATATTCTCGGGAGGGGAAAGAATCTTCGAGTAGGAACATGGCTTGATGAAGATTGCAGGTACACTCTAGATTGAACTCTAAGCATACATATTCTTGCGGATCTCATTCCAAAAATCAATTTCCTATACAACTGATTGTAGCTATGGATTTCTTTTTTATTGTTAGGCAAGATTTTAAATCCAAATTTATATAAATTTCGCTTAGAAGATTTCATGTTAGTGTGTGTGTGTGTGTGTGTGTGTGTGTGTGTGTGTGTGTGTGTGTGTGTGTATATATATATATAGGGGAGTGATCAAGTACGGGCGGGTGGTAAATGCGGGTGTGCGGGCGGGTGTGCAGCGCCGTCCGATTAGGGGATTAGGGGATGATCAAGCCGGCGAATACAGGGCCTCCTTCCTCTCGACGAACGACGACCCGCTGCCCTACCTCTCGACGAACGACGACCCGCAGCTTGATCATCCAAGGTCTCCTTCCTCTTGACGAATCCAGGGCCTCCTTCCTCTCCTTCCTCAACCATATTTCTTCCATAAGACCAAACTTGGCGACAGGCACAGGAGCCTTCCGATTAAACTCCAAGATTAATCCGCCAGCAATTTTCTCCTGCCCGCATGCCCGTACAAAAATCTACTAGTTTTATTTTTTATTTCTTAATATGCATGCCTGGGTTTTCAAAGTATATTGGGCAATGGGGATGCATCCTATGCGGGCGTACAGGCAAGGGTTAAGATGGCTTCAAATCGAAAAGTGATTAACATGAAAGTTGTAGATATCGTCGATACGAACAACTTTCATGTTTAACACTTTTTGATTTGGAGCTGTTTTGACCTTCGATTTGGGGATCGAAACTCTCGCCGCCCCAGATTTCGATCCCCAAATTGAAGGTTAAAACAGCTCCAAATCAAAAAGTATTCAACATGAAAGTTGTTCGTATCGATGATATCTACTACTTTCATGTTGATCACTTTTCGATTTGAAATCATCTTAACCCCCAAATTGCCTTGTCCGTACTCCCTCATAGTAGCCTTGCCTGCATATTATATCTACCCATTGGGCAGTGGTAGATTTCTTTTCGTGTCAATTCTGAGGGATAAAAAATATGGGACCCATTTGAGATGTGAAATCTGCATTCCCGTTTTTTTACATAAAATGGGAAATTTATTTGTCTCATAATTTGGTACGTATACTTACCTTAGGCTGGTGCGCGAGCAGATTCGACTGTATACTCCCCAAGATCAACGGCGTGGATTTGTTTAGACCGTATTACGGTCACTTTTTGATACTGTCGTATTCGAGAAATAAGGCAGTATTTTGCGGGAAATGATCTGTATCGTTAAAATCTACAATCTTACAGTCAGATTTGTTCTCGCACCTCCGAAAATAGGTACATATGCATACCAAAAATGGATTCTTTATTTACAACAGGAATGGAATTTTTGATTTCTGAAATATATATATATATATATATATATATATATACACAGAGAGAGTTATTTACCGGAACCTCCCCCACAGTTTTTGTAATTACAATTTACACCCCCTCTCTAATTTTCAAAATTACAATTATCTCATCCACTGTTTACAGTCCAATGGTGGCTCAATTTCTTAATGTCTCCGTGTAGTTGCGATGATACCTCGATCACAATAGTGTAACGGCGCGGCGACGAGCCCATGTTCACACCCACTTGGAGTGCAATAGTCCGCTGGTCGCTCAATTTCTTAATGCCCTCCATGGGGCTGCAAGTGCATTAGGGCAGTTCATTGTTGGTGTTTGAGCGATGTAACACCATGGTAGTGTTTTACATGTGATTGGAGCTTCCCAAATTTCATTTCATAGTACCGGGGTGTTCGCCGCCGCTCACCCTCGACCGATAGTGGTTTCGTGCCAAAAAAATCACCATCAGTCATAGAACTATGGTCAAGGACCCCGGCGTTTGCTCCTAGACTCGTGCCTTATGTTCAAGAAATGGTGTTGGTGCTCAAGAGTACATAACGGAGTCGACACTAATTAAGGCTCCGTTTGGGAGGACTTATTTTCACCGGTCAAGCGGTTACGATCGCACGAATCAGACCTTAATTATGGTGCGATTCGTGCGGTCGTAACCGCTTGACCGGTGAAAATAAGTGCCCCCAAACAGAGCCTAAATTCCAAGATGTGGGATGAATTGGTTGAATAAGTGGTTGTATAGGCGCTCGGCTTTATGCCTTTTTATATCTTTTATATTATATTAATTATTTATTAAAAATAAGTTATAACTTATAAGTAGCTATAAACGTTTATTTTATATTTATTATAAAATAATTTGTTGGTAAAGTTATACAACAAAGAATCTATAAATATAAAAGTTATCTTTACCAAAAAGTTATTTTATAATAAATGTAAAAGAAACGTTTATAATTACGGCAAAAAGCTCCGGTTGGCATATCGTGGGTTTGAGTTTCCCTAAAGCATCGAGCACGTGCAAAGATGCCAGTATCCTATATAAAATCAACAGAAATTACGATATCTCAAAAATAACACAAGCTCGCGGAGAAGGATAGGCTAAAAAATAGACTCGGTAAAAGATAGATGCTCAAATAACAATACCATAACCTTTATGCGGGCGGAGCACGCCTAAATGAGAGCGAAGCCCGCCTGAGAACATTGAGCACGGCCAAACAATTACACAAACAATATTGTTTGGTAATTTCTATAAACAATATTGTTCTATAAACTATCAACAGTTTTGCGTAGTCAGCATAGGGCGGCTCAGAAAGCATTTTAAAATAACATCAAAGAATGTTGATTTTATAGAGCTGAGAAAAAAACTAAATTTTGTGATCTGCCAATAATACTAACAGCTAACAGCAGAAACAGGAAATAAACAAAGAATCTGGGCTGAGGAAGCATAAATTTTTTATTTCTAACACCCTAAACAAACTTTATATATCACTCTATTATAAACATACAAACATTATATATCATTCTATTATAAACATATGAACTTTATAGCTATTCCAAATACATCATCTATGTATAAACCTTGTTGTGAAGTTGGTTTGTAATTTTCGTAATATTGCTGTAAGAATTCAACAAATTGCACCCTTCTTATTATTGAAATTACAAAAACCTCTCATAAATGTTAGAGAACATAACATTTACCTCCTCTAAAGTTCACATTTCATAATATCCATGCACAAAAACACCCCCCTCGGAGTACATTTTCAGGAGGGGTATTTTGTGCATAGATGTTATGAAATGTGAACTTCAGGAAAGATAAATGTTATATTTTATAACATTCATGAGAGATTTTTGTAATTTCAATAATAAGAGTGGTACAATCTGTAATCATGCTAACTTTTAGGGAAGTTTTGGTAAATATTCCTATATATATATATGAGTGACAGTACACGGGGGACTCCCGTGCCCCGCGCGACAATACCCGGCCCGTAGCAGCAGGCTTCGCTTGCACCCTACAGTTTTTCAAAACTGGTGGCTACAATGTTAATAAACTGCAGCCCGCGGTTTTTTTAAATTAAGGTACATTGAGCTTTGTAATGATATTTTCCTCTTAACATATTTAGGCGATCGATTGTCCACAGCAGAACACCCCATTAATTTGAACAGTGTATATATCACTATAGCCAGAGAACGATAGGTAGAGAGAGAGAGGGAGAGGGAGAATTCCATAACCACATTGAGGCTTCGTTTGATTCGGCGGTGGCGGGAGCAATCGGCGGGAGCAAGCGGCGGGTGGAACCGGGGAGTTCGAACTAGAGGTGGGGAGGAGGGGCTCCAGACGGAGCTCTTTGCTCCGTTCTTCAGGGTGCGGCGGGAGCAAACGGAGCAAACGCCAAACGCCGCCGGAGGCCGTTTGTTTTCCCGCCGTCCGGCGGCGTTTGCTCCAAATGCCCGGCAAAAACGGATTGCCAAACAAAGCCTGAATCATAAATGAATTTAGGTTAGAGGTTACCTGCCCTACATCAATCCCTTGACCGTGGTTTGGCCTCTGTTGTTGTTGGCACGGAGAATCAAGAGCAATCGGTGCCAAAAATCTTCTCAAGAGTGTGAGAAAGAGACAGGTGGAGAGGAAGAAGCCTGGGTGATGTTCGTGGGAGAAGCAGAAGATTGCGGATGCTGAAGACCTAGAAAACCGAACGAAGTGGGGCAAAAGCAGATGGAGGAGTGATCTTGTAGGCGGTGGAGATTCGCAAGAGGAGGCTGGATGATCAGGGCCAAAACAGCCGCGAATGAAGAAGGGTGGCGCGCGGGGCTTGCGAGTGTGCCTCCGTTTTCTCTAGTTCTGCGAGAGATGGAGTAGGAATGGAGATATGCGGCCCAAGCGAGGCTTCAGCGACGGACGCCATTTAGCAGTGAGATCGAAAGGATTGCAATGGGCTTTTGATCGGACGATTGTGATACATTTTAAGGTCTTGAGGCAAAGATGGTACCAAAAGTATTTCTTTTTGTTGCGGACCAACTCGACGTTCCGGTCGGGCCGGAATTCTTGGACCGTCTTAGCTCTCGGGACGGTCGAGCGCTTATCAAGCGCACACACAGCCAAATGAGTAGGTTGATTGCACACAAGCAGTTTTAACGTGGAAAACCCCCTCAACTGGGTAAAAAACCACGTGATCGGATCTATGCCGGTCAAAATTCACTATTTCTTTGGGGTTACAGCTGGTTTGTGAAATCGAGGATGATAGGCCACCTCTCGTTACAATTATGGGATGAGAGAGCACTTTGCACGCAGCGAACGACAGACCGTCGCGCCGAGAGTTGATACAGATTGAGCTTTGCGCCGGTGGTCTTTAGATAGCGACTTGTTGATTCTGGATAGGAGGCGGAACACTTGGTCTTGCAGTTGCTGGGGCCGCTTGGAACTCGGACGGTTCAGCTTCGCCAAATGGTTGCGACTTGACCCACTTGTGGTTCGAAGGTGGCTCGGTGGTGGCTCGTTAGGAGGAAATTGACAGAGCTTCAACCTGAGAAAGAATAAGACTCCGAAGAGAAAGATCAGAAAAAAGATGAGAAATGAGGAGGTCTAAGGCTCCTTTTATAGGCTCCGGGAGGTGGTTACGGTGGTTACGCGGCTATCCGCACAACGTAACCACCTTCATAAATGTTTTTATTATAGTTTTTGATGCGCATATCCCGCTATTTGAAGACAGTCATGAATAAATAATAAAATATTAATTAAATTCCCCCCACTAATCTGGTGGTTAGTGGGTGGTTACGCGTGGATCGAACGGCTGAGGACGCTTCCCCCTAATCGGACGGCGGGAGCGGGCCTCCACGGGCGGCCAGCGAGTTCATCGGCGAGGGAGGGCCGCCGGCGACGGCCAGGAGAGGTGGCCGCGCGCTGGCGGCCGAGGGAAGGGGCGGTCGGCCACCCCTTTGGCCACCGACGACCAAGGCGAGGGGGCGGCCGGGGCGGACGCCCCTTTGGCCACCGTCGACCAATACGGGGGCGGCCTGGTTGGCCGCCCCTCTCGGCCGCACGGGCGGCCGGGAGAGGGGGGCGGCCGCCCCCTTGGTCGCCGACGGCCAAGGCGGGGGGCGGCCAAGTTGGCCTCCCCTCTCGGCCGCACGGGCGGCCGGGCAAGGGGGCGGCCGAGGTGGCCACCCCTTTGGCCACCGGCAGCAAAGGAGGGGGGCGGCCCGGTCGGCCGCCCCCTTCGCCGCACCGGCGGCCGAGGTGGCCACCCCCTTGCCCGGTCGGGTGGCCGAGGAGGGGCGGCCCGGGCAGCCGTCCCCCTTGGCCGCATGAACGAGGGCATGACAGCCAGCGTCCGGGGAGGAGGCCGGCCGTCCACAGCCTGCGAGGCGTGGCGGTTTTCCCATCATGAGTAGTGGGATCGGCGCACGGGGGATCGAGCGCGGTGATTGCGCGCGCGGTCAAACCCATGATCCCACTAATTTTAGTAGAGATCATGGGGTGGCTATTGGCACACTCTTTAACTATAAAATGGGGTTCATTCCCAACACTTTTTATAATATATATATAGGGTAATTTACCGGGACCTCCCCTCTAACTTTGTTAAATTACTGACAACACCCTTATTTTTGAAATTACAAAAAACTTCCCTTAATGTTTTCATTTCATTACAAAAATCTCCCCTAAAGTTTTAATTTCATAACATTCATGCACAAAAACACCCCCCTCAGTGTACAATGTCCTGGGGGTATTTTTTTTCATGGATGCAATGAAATGAAAAGACCTGGGGAGGTTTTTGTAATGAAATGAAAACTTAAGAGAAGTTTTTTGTAATTTCAAAAATAAGAAGGGTGCTTTCACTAATTATGTTAATTTACAAGGGAGGTTTGGGTAATTATTTATATATATATATATACATATGGTTTGGAGAGTATACACTCGAGCTAAAACCGGAAAAAATAGCGCGAGTTTAGTTTTTGGGATTTTGGGTCACAAATGTTTCTCATTTGAAAAGGTGATCAACATGAAAGTTGTAGATCTCATCGAGATAACTTTCATGTTGTTCACTTTTTGATTTGAAGACGTTTAGGTCTCCGATTTGGGCCCCGAAAAAGTCACGTCGGCAACGAGTCGTCCATACAGATTTTCAGCATGGCTTTTTTCGGGGCTGAAATCGGGGGCCTAAATGGTTTCAAATCAAAAAGTGATAAACTTGAAAGTTGTAGATTTCGATGAGATCTACAACTTTCATGTTGATCACTTTTTCAAAGGAGATACATTTGGTGCTCAAAATCCCAAAATACATTATTTGTGCTATAATATTTCATTTTAGCTTTATAATATTTCATTTTATCTCTATAATATTTCATTTTAACTAATATATATCTCCTACCATATAAGCAAATATACTATTCTTTGCTCTTACCATAGGTTTCCCATCCACCCTTGGATCAAAGTCAGGTTTATCTCATCCATTAGATATGAGAGAGAAAGCATCTTTGGAGTTAGAGAGAGAGGGATGAGGGCATATTCCTAGGCCTCCTAAGGCTAGAGAGAGGAAAGGAGGGAGAGAGAGAAAGAGAGAGGGAGAGAGAGTAGCTGGGGGAGGCGGTGGATAGAGAGAGAGGAGAGGGGGAGAGTGTGCGGCTAAGAGAGGGTGAGGAAGAGAGAGAAATATCGTTTTTGTTTTACTAGGCGGGGAGAGAGGAGGGGGAAGAGAGAGAACTAGGCGGTGAGAGAGAGGGGATTAGGTGGTGAGAGAGAGGGGGAGGCGGTGGATAGAGAGAGAGGAGAGGGGGAGAGTGTGCGGCTAAAGAGGGTTGAGAAGAGAGAGAGAATTATTTGTTTTGTTTTAGTAGGCGGGGAAGAGAGGGGAGAGAGAGAGAAAGACGGTGAGAGAGAGAGATATTATATAAGTTATTATATATATAGTTATATATTATATATAATTACAGATGGGAGGGGCTGCGGAATACTTCATGGGGGAGAGGGGGGCTGCCTGCAGGCGGAAGCGGAAGGGAGGAAGCGGGGCCCGCCTGAGGCTTTGACTTACCAAATGAGAGAGAAAGAGAGAGAGGAGAGGGGGAGAATGTGCGGCTGAGAGAGGGATAGGAAGAGAGAGGGAGGGAGGGAGAGAGAGAAAGGGAGAGAGGGCGTGGAGAGAGAGAGAGTGGGGAGAGAGAGAAAGAGGGAGAGAGAGAAAGAGGGAGAGAGAGAAAGAGGGAGAGAGAGGGCGGCGGAGAGGGGAGGCGGTGGAAGTTATATAATATAATATATATTAAGTTATATTATATAATATATATAACTTTAATATATCGGATAAGAGAGATTGAAGAGAGAGAACAAGGGAGAGAAAGAGGGGGAGAGAGAGAGGGCGGAAGAGAGATTGATATATAATATATAATATATATAATATTATTTATTTTATATATATTATTACATATAGAAGAAGTGAGAAGTGAGAGAGAGAGATTTAGATTTTTTAAAAAATATTTTTATAATCGATTTAGATTTTCTATACAATCATTTTAAGTACTCTTATGTATATGTTGTGGGCTGTCGGGGGCGGGCGAATGTCGCCGGCCGGGTATTGTCGTGCTTGGCATCAAGCACGGGCGAAGCCCGCCTGATGCGGCCGAAGGCCGCCCGAGAGCATCGAGCACGGGCGAAGCCCGTGCGAAGATGCTCGTATATATATATATATATGGATTTAATGTAAAAACGCAGGATGTGTACATTTCTTAGGTGCGAGACTTCATTTTTAGAAAAAGTGGTCAACATGAAAGTTGTAGATCTCGACGATATCTACAACTTTCATGTTGACCACTTTTCCTAAAAATGCATTTTACTAGGTGTGTTTTCAAATGGCGCGGAACCGGGCGGAACTATTGCGAGGAAAAGTGGTCAACATGAAAGTTGTAGATATCGTCGAGATCTACAACTTTCATGTTGATCACTTTTCCTAAAAATGCATTTTACTAGGTGTATTTTCTGTATTACGCATCCCTGCGTATATAGCCTATATGCACAAGCCGCGTATATACATTAACCCCTATATATATATATATATATATATATATATATATATATATATATATATATATATATATATATATATATATATATATATATATATATATATATAGGGGGCGCTGGAAAAACGCGTCCCGCGTTTTTGACTAATATACGCGTGACCCAGAAAAACAAAAAAAAGGCCCTCTAAACAGCATTTTTAGAAAAAGTGGTCAACATGAAAGTTGTAGATCTCGTCGAGATCTACAACTTTCATGTTGACCACTTTTTCTAAAAATGCTGTTTAGGGGGTCTATTTTCAAAAGGCGCGAAGGGGGGTCCGCGCAAAAAATATAAATCGTAATATTTACCGGGCGGAACCCCCCTCGCGCCTTTTGAAAATAGACCCCCTAAACAGCATTTTTTGAAAAAGTGGTCAACATGAAAGTTGTAGATCTCGACGAGATCTACAACTTTCATGTTGACCACTTTTTCAAAAAATGTTGTTTAGGATGCCTTTTTTTCGTTCTTCTGGATCACGCGTATTTTAGTCAAAAACGCGGGACGCGTTTTTCCAGTTTTCCGATATATATATATATATATATATATATATATATATATATATATATATATATATATATATATATATATATATAAATATAAAACTTGGGATAAGATCTACAAAGTAGGACCACTTGACGGTTAATGAGGAAAGTGAACCGGCGTGACCAAATTGTGTGGAGGAGAATATTTGTGTGGTTGAAGAGTTCTTAAAATAGGAGTTTACCTTTTATTTGGGTGCTGCCGGCCTTAAGAATAAACATTTTTTTGTGTTTAATGGAATGATCTGTGGACTTGTTTTGAGAGAAGAGATCATGGCCATAGTTTAATGAAATGATCGTGAGGTCGAAGTGAAACTACGATAAGAGCGGGGGAATATGTATATTGTCTTATATCTCCTTACCATGTATAAAGAAGTACTTTTAACATGAATTATAAACTCATTAAATTAATATCAGCCTTTGGATCTGAGTCCATTGTTCGCCAACTGTCCGATCGAATCTGAGGGTCAAAACAAAAAAAGTAGATATCCTAAAGCTACAACGGAAGAGGGATGGGAGAGAGAGATAAAGAGAGAGAAGAGATAGGGGGAGCTGAGTGTTGCGGATAAATATGTGGGAGGGTGAGAGAACAGTGAGAGAGAGAGATGGAGGAGAGTCATGGAGGTGAGATAAAGGAAGAGAGAGAGAGGCGGTTATTTATGAGGGGAGAGACACTTGGGAGAGAGAGAAGGGAGAGACAAGTGGTGGAAAAAAGTGGCGGATGACACAGGGAGAGAAGAGAGAAGGAGAGAAAATATTGTAGAGAGAGGGGGAGAGGAAAAAAATATTTACGACTAAACGCAAAATGTTTTGCAAATCTTTTTTACGTAATATTGATGTATATTTTTTTACGGTCATGTTGAGTACTCATATATATATGTTGCGTGTCGGACCTGGCTTGATGTGTGCGCAGCGCGCAGACGCATTGAGCACGAGCGAAGCCCGCCTGGATGCGGTCGAAGGCCGCCCAAGAGCATCGAGCCGGGGCAGGCGAAGCCCGCCGTCGCCGGCCGGGTATATATATAGGTGGACCAGGACAATGTAGGTGGCTATAATAAAGGTCTTAAGAGAAAATCTGCGTACCTCAAAGCCTCAATCAATTGATATGAACCAATGAAAATTCTGGCAATCTTCACTCTACAACATATATCTCAATAAGTTTATCTGTGAATCTGCCTTCTTTATGAAGTTAATATGTGAATGTTTGTCCAAGAATATAAGGCCCCTGCTACTCCACTAAGCCCGTATTATTGGAAGTCTCAGCCACATTGCTACTTCCGCTCTGCAATCTTTCTTCCAGAACTTCAAGAATGTTCTCTGGTGGGCACCTATCGGCCGGGTTCCGGGCCGATATAAGACAGAAACACTCGGGCCACGAGTTCGTGTAAAAGGACTCGGGATGAACACGTCTGTGAGGCCCGCCAAACTTCGTGTTGAACATTACTTGGCGCACACGTTCCTCAAAATCTGTAACACGGCCATTTTCCCTTGCCATAAATATGGGAGCCAATGCTTTTCTGTCAGGCTGAATTGTCGTCCGGAAGCCATAGTAGAGACGATGGCCCAGAAGGTTGTTGGCAAAGTTGCTGGGTCCATCATAGGTGGGAATGAAAATGTCGGAGAGGAGGCAAACCATATAATCGACTGCAGCGCCAGCGAGACCCTGGGCGCTGTCATCAAGCTTCTCCTGGGCCATCACCGTATTGTGATTCTCAAGGTGGGGGAAGAGACCTCGGAATGGCTTCATAAAACGATCCCCTCCAAAAAGCTCGCCTGCTGCAAGGTAGATTCGAGTGGAATTGTCGAATCTCATGGAACGTAATATGAGGCCGACCTGCATACATACGGGAAAATATGATGAGTACAACAACGGAACGTAATGTGATGGAACGATAGCATTTGGCTACATGACGCTTACTCTGTTGAATCTCATGGAACGTAATGTGATGTATTAGCACCTTAAACTAAATAAAACAAATATTTATCAATTGATTAGTTATCTTACACATGTGTTTACCTCTTCTGGAGTCAAGGGGCATTTTCCAATTATCCTCCTCTCTTGATAAACAAGCTTCTTTTCTGCAAAATTCTCTTTTCGGTATTTCATCAAGATCTTTTGTTCCTCGGATGTAAATATATCCAGGCACCTGAAATTTCAATGTTTGAAAAAGTTATTTAAAAAGTTCGCGATGATAATATTGAAGTTCATCGTACATTACATTGCAAAACAAATGCAATTATTGAGTTAACAAGCTGATTATCAAGCTCCAGAAATCATAACTATCTATACTACTTTATAAAAGAAAACTTTTGGTAAGCATATAGGACCATCAAAACAATCATAGCCCTCCATTCAAGACCAAAAACAATTTTTCTAGTTTTTAAATTTCAAGGAATTTAAATAGGTCATGGGGAGCCCCCCGACTACTATTCCGCGATTCGGATCCTCTCCCTCTCCGCCGATGACCGCACGAGGCTGCTAGGTCTCGGATCTTCTCCCCTCTCCGCCAACGAAGGTCACAACTCCTTATGTCATCTCCACCACACGAATCTGCTAGGTCTCTTCCTCTCCTCAAAACCCCGATCCCTCTACCTCATATCTTCTCTGCTAGGGGCATAAATGATCCCATTTGATAGAGGGAGGAATAAATAAACGGCTGATCTTCCTGACAGACCCAGCGACCTTGTCTCGGCGTCTCTTCCACCATCCTCATCATCAAAGTAATATTATAAATTATAACTGATATTTTGGATCGCGATTGTATTCATGGTAATATTTATAACTGATATTTGTTTATAATTACTTCTTAATTTATAACTAATCAGTGTGGTTCGCCGTACAGCTTCCAAGACCACCACTTTCCCTTGAGCTCGCTTTGCTTTCCGCAAACCCTCTTCGTTCGAGCAGCTCCTGGATTTCTCCTCTCTTCAATAAGCAATAATATGGTAAAGCTAGCTAATATAATTTCAAAGAAATGCTTCTGTTTTTGATGCGGAGCAGAGACGGGGACGAGTTTTGGGCCCGTTTGGGGCAGATTTGGCGACTTACCATATATGGAGTGCCCAGATCGACGATCGGCCTCCGCAGATGTGTCCGGATTCGTGATATATTATTTCATTATGTTTGTATTTATTTTGTTGTATTTGGGTAGCCTCACCTCCGACCAATCATAGTCATTGATGGGGGATGCCCTAATTTTCTCTTTATTATAAATAGACCTCTTAGGGGCTGAGCTAAGACATTGCAGATTTTGGAGACATTGAATCCCGGAATCCCGCGATCAAGCCATGGTGCCGACTCCGTGGAACCTTAGGTGACGACTCCTAAACTTGTATCTTCTTCCCCAAGTTAACCCCTAACCCTAAGCTCCTTTTCCCCTTCCAAACTTCCTCCCACAGCCCCCCATACAACCCCCAAAATCCAGCCCTGTTGGCTGTCCAAAATTCTAAGTCATGTTTAATATCACTGTTGAATAATTAAATTGACTATTCACCTTATAGTTTCCAAACAGTTAAACCCTCCTGCTCCACCGCCGGTTTCCACCCTGCTTCAGTTTTTCCGCTGCTGTCCACCACTTTCAGCCCTTCCTATCTGTGCTGCCGACCATTCCCCTCTCCCCCTAAATAGCCGCCACCTCACCCTTAACCCCCTGCAGCCACCGCCCCCCCCTTTCCCCCTTCTTACTCTAATTTTTCCTTGCCGACAGCGCCCTTTACGTGGAACCACAAGCCCTAATCCTTTCCCTTCCAAGTCAGCCCAGATCAAAGATTTTTCAGCCCGGATCCGACCCAAAACAGCGGATCTACCTTTCCCCGACCCGGATCTACTCGTACGTGGCCGGATCTACTCATTTCTTATCCGATCTCACCATCTACCGCCGATGACAGTCACCGCCATCATTTCCACGCCGCCGGTTCCACCTTCGATCGCCGATCTACGCATCCGGATCCAAATTCTTCAGTGTCTTGGTCAACCCACTATTTAGTGAATATTGTTGTATTGGATTATTATTTTTCAGCATTTATTTATCGGATTGGACAACATATTGGTTTGGATATCTTGTATTGTAATAGTTTGTTAGATAAATATTGTGATTTGCAGGACTTTATTCGCCGTGCGCTCTAGCTTTGGCCCTCCACGCGGAGGAAAACCTAAGCTTGTTTTTGCCCAAATAAATTATTCTGTCTTGCTTTTGAATTATTTGCGTGGGATGATTTTATTTATTATCCAATTGTGATCTAACCGTCGGACTTTTGCATAGCATGTAGGGTTAGGTCGTCGATTACTCGCCGCTCATAGATTCGTCATGCGTCAATTGGTATTGTTAGAATAGCCCATGTATTGGGCCCATCTTTTGGGCCCATTTATGTTCTCTCCTCTTTAGTCCCACATCTTGTATAGGATTTATTCCCTCTCTTCCTCCTATATATTTGCATTTTCTATTTGTATTTACATACACAAGCAATACATACAAGTTTTGAGCCTTCTCAACATGGTATCGGAGGGTGCGGTCCTATAGTTGCGGTTTCCCCTTTTCTAACCACCCAGCCAACCCTCCTCCCTGTCCGCAGCTTGCTCTGCGACCTCCCTTCTCCTACCCACCAATCTCCGCGGGCTCCTCTCCTGCGGACTGCGGGTCTATCCGCTCCGGTCTCCTGCGGCCTATCTATCCTGTCCGCTCTTCCCCTTATCCGCGTGGCTTCTGCGGACTGCAATCTCTGCATCCACTTCTCTTCTCTTTCTCCGTGGTTCCACCCTACTCAGGCTTCTTATAACCATCTTCTGCTCTGACCCGTGGGGCCCTCCTCTCTTATCCGCTGCGGGCTCTCCTTTCGTCCGCTGCGAGCTCCTCTCCTCCTTTGCTGCTTGAGTTCTTCAAACTCGCGGTCACTTCTTATCCGCTGCGAGCTCCTCTCCTCCTCTTGTCCGCGCGGTCTCTTCTTCTGTCCGCTCGAGCTTCTCTACTCGCAGACTTCTACTTCCCGTTGCGAACTCCTCCTTAACCGCTGCGGGCTCTCCTCTTCCTCCTGGCGCCTGAGTTCTCCTCGCGCCAGTCTCCTTGCGGACTGTTTCTGTCCTAACCGCTGCGGGCTCCTTTCTCTTGCAGATTGCTCCTGTTCGCCGCAGTCTCTCTCTCTCCCTTCTTGCCGCTCGAGTTCTCGCGGCTTCCTGTGCTCTGACCGCTGCTGTGTTCACCTAGACCGTGCAGACTCCTCTCTTTCCGCATTTTGGTCGCGATCTGACTAATCGTTGGTGTCTGGCGTGACCTTGCGGACTGTTGCCTTCCCGCATTTTTGGTCGCGGTCGTCTCCAGTCCTTCCCGTTGCGGCCTTGTCGTGCGGCCTCCTGCTCTTCTTGCGGCGGTCTCCCTCTGGGTTTTGATTCTGCGGTTTGCTTCTATGGGTTCTTCTGGTAACTCCACTGGCTCGGCGGCCAGTCCGCCTATTGACCGCCCGACCTGTCCTACAGACCGCCAGGTTTGCTCTGTTGAAGTCCGTGACGAGCTGAGGATCACTACCATCACTCTTTCTGGCAAGAAAAACTTTATCCCTTGGGTGCACTCAGTTAGACGGGTTCTTCAGGCCAAGGGCCTTTGCCTCACCTTCTTCAGGCACCTCCGTCTCCTACTACCGATGATTGGCTCCGCAATGATGACCGCGTTCAGACTTGGATCCTGAATTCATTGGATGGTGAGCCTTATCAAATGGCTATGTACCACGACACCGCCAAGGCTATGTGGGATGAGCTGCATTCCTTAAACTCAGGCCGCGACAGCCTTCAGCATCTCTACGACATACTCACTGACCTCTTTGCTCTCGACGTTGGTGGTGCTTTGGATATGACCTATTTTGTCGCTCGGGCTAAAACTCTTGCTGAAGCCTGGATCCAGCATTAGCCGCCCACCAATGATCATGCTGCTCAGCGCGCTCAGAAGGAAGCCGCATGCATTGCCATCATAATGGCCCGTCTTTCATCTCACCTTCAGAGCATTCGTGCTCAGGTCCTGGCTTCTCCCACCACACCATCTTTCTCTGATGTATGCTTCATGATTCTCCATGTATCACCTCCTCCGGATACTTCTGCTCCTTCCCACCCGGCCCTTCTTCAGCAGGCCCCTCCGCTCCTACCATCCCCTCCTACTTCTGCTCGGGGGGGGCGTTCGGGCTCTCGGGGTCGTGGCCGAGGTCAGCCGAAGTGTTCTTTCTGTGAGAAAGATGGTCATCTTGAGGCGACCTGCTATAGGAAAATTGGTTATCCTCCTCGTCTGACGGCATCTGTTGTTACGGACGTCAGTCCTCCTGATCTTGAGACTGTCCATCTTCAGCTCCAGCATCTCCAGGGCCTGCTCAACCCACCATCTGCCTTCATCGCCTCCGTCTCCAACACAGGTACTGTTTGTCTATCCACCAGCCTGGGTTGGATTGTGTACTCTGGTGCCACTCATCACATTACTTCGCAACGGCCTGCCCGGTACTCAGATTCTCCTTATCCGAAGTCTATCACTGTGGCCAATGGGGCGATGGTTCCCGTCTACGGCTCGGCAAATCTCTCCCTCAACCCGTCGGCTCTTCATGTTCCGAGTTCCCCGTTCAATTTACTCTCTGTTGGACGTCTTACGAGTGATCTTGATTGTTCTGTTATATTCACCTCCTCTTCCTTTGTTATACAGGATCGGCGGACGCAGACTACCATTGGTAAAGGCCGGCTGTGGAACGGGCTCTACCTTCTCGACGACTCTCCCACCATTCTGTCTTCAGTCTCTTCCACTGCGTGGTATCGTCGCCTTGGGCATGCCCCTCTGCCGGTCCTTTAGCGGGCTCTTCCAGATGTCTCTTTTACTCCATTCCAGTGTGACTCATGTATCTTCGGCAAGCAGCCGCGTTCTTCTTTTCCTTCGCATTGTACTCGGAGCGCAGCTCCCTTTGATTTAGTGCATTCTGATGTATGGGGCCCTTTTAAGATTACAAGTATTTCTGATTTTCGTTATTTTATCACATTTATTGATGATCACTCTCGCACTACATGGCTATACTTACTTCGTGATCGCTCTGAGCTTCCCCGTATTTTTCGAGCATTTGTCCTCGAAACCCATACACAATTCCACACCACCCTCAAAATTCTACGCACCGACAATGCTCGTGAGTACACCAGCCACAAATTTACCGCTTTGTGTTCTGAATTCGGGATTCTTTATCAAACCTCCTGTGCTTACACGCCCCAGCAAAACGGTGTTGCCGAAAGGAAGAACCGCAACTTACTTGATGTAGCCCGCTCCCTCATGCTTCAAATGAATGTTCCCAAGTCTTATTGGAACTTTGCGGTCTCGACTGCTTGCTTTCTCATCAACCGTCCCCCTTCCTCCGTCCACCACTATGTTACTCCGTTTAGCCTATTGTTTCCCTCCACTCCGGCTTTTCCTCTCCCGTCTCGTATCTTTGGCAGCATCTGCTACGTCCACCGTCTGGGGCCATCCTCGGATAAGTTGGATCCTCGGGCGGCTAAACACATCTTTGTCGGCTATTCGCGCACCCAGAAGGGCTATGTTTGTTACTCTCCAACTACTCGAAAGATCTCTGTTTCTGCTGACGTTACCTTCCAGGAAGAACAACCGTTTTTTCCTGCTCCTTTACCCACTGATCTACCCCCACCTCCTCTCCCGCCATCCATCCCACGCCCAGTTATTCCCGCTACTACACCATCATCGCCGGTTTCCCCTGCACTGGCTCCTGCTCCCTCCAAACCACTTGTTATCCGTGTCTACACTCGTCGCCCTCCCAGTTCCGTTGCCCCTCTGCAGACGACCTCTACCACGGATACTCTGCGTTCTGCTGATCAGGTACCGTCTTCCACTGCTCATCCTCTGGCTAACTAAATCTCTCTTCATCGCCTCTCTCCCCTTCTAATTTGCTACTTCTCTCTCTTCGGTAATTGTTCCTAACTTTGTGCAGGAGCCGCTTCAACATCCAGGCTGGCAGGCAGTCATGGATGAAGAAATGTCTGCTCTCTGGGCCAACCAGACATGGACCGTTGTCCCCCTTCCTCCGGGTCAGAAACCGGTTGGGTGTAAGTGGGTCTTTGTCATCAAACATGTTGCTAATGGGACAATTGACCGTCTAAAGGCTCGTCTCGTGGCTCGTGGTTTCACCCAGCAACAGGGACTCGACTATGAGGAAACTTTCTCTTCGGTCGCCAAGCTCAATACCGTTCGAGTCCTCATCTTTGTCGTTGTTCATCGTCAGTGGCCCCTCTTTCAACTGGATATCAAGAATGCTTTCTTAAATGGGGACCTCCAGGAGACGGTGTACATGCAATAACCACCTGGGTTTGAGACCACGGGGGAGTCTCAGGTCTGCCGCCTTCTAAAGGCTCTGTATGGTTTCAAACAATCTCCACGGGCATGGTTTGAAAAATTCAGTAAGGTCCTTCGTGATATCGGTTTTACTCAAAGCTCGGCCGACTTCTCGATGTTTACTCGTCATCGACCAACAGGACGGTCCTTCTGTTAGTATACGTTGACGATATCATCATTACAGGAGATGACTCACAAGGGATACAGGCAGTCAAAGTACATCTAAACTCCGTCTTTCAGACAAAGGATCTGGGACCTCTACGATATTTTTTGGGTCTAGAGGTTGCCAGACGACCGGATGGGCTTACACTATCTCAACGGAAGTACTGTCTTGACCTTCTTCATGATGCTGGTCTTTCAGGTTGTAAGCCAAGTGATACCCCTATGGATGTAAACCACAAGTTGTGCGCCCAGGCATCTGACTCGGATCTACTTCTCCAGAATCATGAATATTATCGTCGACTCGTTGGAAAATTGATCTATCTCACGGTTACCAGACCAGATATTTCTTTTGTTGTTGGTCTTGTCAGTCGATACATGCACTCTCCTCGAAGATCTCATCTACAAGCTGTTGAACGTATTCTCAGGTACCTTAAAACAGCTCCTGGTCAAGGACTTGTTTACCAGACCTCTTCTTCTGCTCCAACTTTGGTGGCATACTCAGATGCTGATTATGTTGGTTCTCTTGATGACCGGCGATCTACTAGTGGTTTTTGCACTTACTTTGGAGGACATTCGATTACATGGCGAAGCAAGAAACAAGCGGTCGTTGCTCGATCATCAGCTGAGGCAGAATACCGGGCAATGACATCTGTTGTATCGGAACTGACGTGGCTTGAGAGTCTTCTCACTGATCTGGGTGTAAAATTACCGTCACCGGCTCTTCTCCTTTGTGATAGCCAAGCTGTTATACATATCGCCAAGAACCCAGTCTTCCACGAAAGAACGAAGCACATTGAAGTCGATTGCCACTTCATTCGGGAAAAATTTCAAATGAAAAAGCTCGATCTAAAGCATGTCCCAGGGTCTGAACAAGTTGCGGATGTACTCACAAAGGCTCTCTCCAAGGCACTCTTCTATCAATGCTTGTCCAAGCTTGGTGCATACGATTTGTACGCTCCAGCTTGCGCGGGAGTGTTAGAATAGCCCATGTATTGGGCTCATTTATGTTCTCTCCTCTTTAGTCCCACATCTCGTATAGGATTTATTCCCTCTCTCTTCCTCCTATATATTTGTATTTTCTCCTTGTATTTACATACACAAGCAATACATACAAGTTTTGAGCCTTCTCAGCAGGTATCAAAGCGAGGTTTAGCGCAGCCAGGTTGCGTGCGCTTTTCGATACGCAGTCGTAGAGTCGATAGGTTTTTCATTATGTCTAGGTGTCACAATTATTCCCCACCTCAATTTAAAGGTCTCGAGCCCACTTGTACCCGCTCTCACAGAACCCCGTCAGGGAGATCCTCACATTATTACGACGATCATTCTCAATCGCAGTACACCACTTTTAGATATCGTGTTGACCCATCGACACGACCCCACTATGCTAGAGATGATCAGTATGATGATTGTCATCGTTCTTATCCGTACACGCGAGCGGATCGTGTTGATCCTTCGACAAGACTCGGTTATCTTAGAAATGATTATTATGAGGATAGTCGTTCCGAGAGAGATCTTGAGAGTCACTTTCGTACTGCTGCCCCTTCCTTTGACGGCTCATCGAGTCCCGAGTCTTTCAGTTATTGGTTCGTAGATATGGAGTACTATCTTGATCATTTTGAGTTATTCGGTGAGCGTCGCGCCAAGTTTGCGAAACTTAGACTTTTAGATCAGCTGAGTGCTTATTGTTCTAGCGTTGAGAGGACCCGCGAGTGAGACCGTATTCGTCGCATCACTAGTTGGGTGGACATGAAGCGTATATTGTGTCAGAGGTATCTGCCTTCGTCGTATAGGAGTTGCTTGCTCGACCAATTATTTTCCCTTTAGCAAAGATCCATGTCAGTCGCTGAGTACAGGGATTGCTTTGATGAGTTAGTTGTAAGGAGTGATATCCGAGATGACCCAACCATGACCACTTCCCGATTTCGGTATGGGCTTCAATCTGACATTCGTACTAAGGTGATTTATCATAACTCGAAGTCCCTCGAGTCGACATATTAGCTCGCCCTTCGTTACGAACAGTGTTTGAGATCCGCAAGAGCTAGTCGATGAGATTCTCATCTTGACCTCCGCAGTACGAGTCCCTTCCATACTGAGGTCACCACGATGCCTACCACTGTCCACGACAGAAATGATACCTGATGCGGATTGCTCTCACCCCAGTGAGGTGCTTAGCCCAGTGAGTGATCTATCTATTATTTTTGGCCCGTCTCTTGTGACCCCGACTGAGAGCGATCCTGAGCGGCCTATTGAGTCTGTAGTGTTGTGTTCCTCACCCACACCTCTTCCTTTGCCATGCACCGGGTTAGTTAGCACCTCACCCATGGATCCATTCTTGAGTGTAGGCCTATGCCGCTCTGTCATGGTCATTGAAATGAGGCACATCACAACCGAGAGCCCAGAGTCTGGTACTGATCTCGTAGTGGATATGTCACCCATTCAACACTACCCCTCACGATGGTACTCATCTGGAGGACCACGACCCTAGTGATGAGCTCTATCACAAGTCCCCGGATGATCCGCCACATCCGGGTGAGGATGCGATTTAGGTGAGCCGTTTGTTTATGAGTTCTGAGTTATTGGCGCCTCTTCCATTATCGTCTCTGGCCTTGCCCCAGAGAATGGATATTGTGTGGAGCATTGAGTGTCTAGGGCACCATCGGTTGACGCATCACACTCTATATGAGTTTTTGGACGCACCACCTGCTGACCCACCAGACGAGTTCTTCATTTTCGGGGATACTCCCCGCATTATAGAGTCACGTCTTTTGATCTGTGAGCACGATTTTCACCTAGGTGGTCATCTCATCCGCGATGACTTTTCTTACACACCTCCTGGTGAATCCCCTGATGTGTTACGTCCCCCGAGAGACATTTGGCTCTTTACGAGCTCACGTTTGAGTATAAATGTCTCTCATAGTCATCTGATGACTCGTTTCACAAGGGATGTTTTTTTCTACACGCCACCGAGAGAGTCTCTTGATAGGCCACCTCCCTTGATAGATTTTCAGGTCATTATTAGATTTTCACATAGAGAGCATGTTGTGTCGGTCATGTGTCATTGACATCATTTACATGAGTCTGTTGAGTCATTTCGTCATCATTTGCATGAGTTTTTTGTGTTGTTTGTTCATCATTTGCATGCATGTCATGAGTCGGTCCGACGAATAATTCATATTGTTAATAAAACTTGTAAATCACATGTGGATGTTCATTGGCAAGTGCAGGTACTTCAAGAAGGCGAGCAGGTGATGGTGAGAATCTGCGTTGTGAGGCTCCGTGAGAGGTTTGCTAAAAGCTTGAGTGTTAGGCAAATGGAGCCCCATATAATCATGAGACGGATCGAAGCAAACACCTATGACCTTGATATCCTTGCAAGTATGGGTATCCACCTTGTATTTAGTGTTGAGGATATGACGTCGTACTACGAGCCTCGCCAGTATGTGGACCCAAGCAGTGGGGACTTCCAGTCGCCCACGCCTCTATTTTCATTACCTCGCCACCTTCATAGCTCATATACGTCTGATGGCCACCACTAATCACCCACTTCTGACACTCACCCACCTGGGGACTCGTTTTCTTTGGTTCTGCCTACGACGCCGCCGATCGTACCGGAATCCACCACTCGTGAGTTGAGCGTTGAGAGCTTCATGGAGACCAGACTCCACCAGTGCATTCCTACTACAGACGCTGGTGACGCCTGGGTACTTGCAGCAGAACATGATCGATTCACCTCCGGACTTCGACTTCAGTACGGTCGTCTCCATTCATCGGAGATGACAGCTTTTCAGTCAGGGGGAGTTGATTGTCGAGGAATCTCTTTCATTGACGACACTTGGACGACTTTCGGTGGACCTCTTCGAGTTGTACATGACATTCATCGAGAGAATTTTGATCCCAATTCATCGGGGATGAATTCTTTCAAGCCGGGAAGATTGATACGAAGCAGAGACATGATTTGGAGACTTACCATATATGGCGTGCCCGGATCGACGATCGGACTCTGCATATGTGTCCGGATTCGCATTGCGAATCGATTTGATATATTATTTCACTATGTTTGCATTTATTTTGTTGTATTTGGATAGCCTCACCTCCGACCAATCATAGTCGTTGATGGAGGATGATCTAATCTTCTCTTTATTATAAATAGACCTCTTAGGGACTGAGCTAAGGCATTGCAGATTTTGGACACATTAAATCCGGAAATCCCGCGATCAAGCCACGGTGCCGATTTCGTGGAACCTTAGGTGACGACTCCTAAACTTGTATCTTCTTCCCCAAAGTAACCCCTAACCCTGAGCTCCTTTTCCCCATCCAAACTCCCTCCCATAGCCCCCCATACAACCCCCAAAATCCAGCCCTGTTGGCTGTCCAGAATTCAAGTCATGTTTAATTTCACTGTCGAATAATTAAATTTACTATTCACCCTATAGTTTCCAAACAGTTAAACCCTCCTGCTCCACCGTCGGTTTCCACCCTGCTTCAGTTTTTCCATTGTTGTCCGCCACTTTCAGCCCTTCCTATCTATGTTGCCGACCATTCCCCTCTCCCCCTAAACAACCGCCTCCTCACCCTTAACCCCCTGCAGCCACCGCCCCCCTTTCCCCCATCTTACCCTAATTTTTCCCTGCCGACAGCCCCCTTTACATGGAACCACAAGCCCTAATCCCTCCCCTTCCAAGTCAGCCCAGATCTGAGATTTTTCAGCCCGGATCCGACCCAAAACAACAGATCTACCCTTCCCCGACCCGGATCTATTCGTACGTGGCCGGATCTACCCATTTCTTGTCTGATCTCATCATCTACCGCCAAGGACAACCACCGTCATCATTTCCACGCCGCCGGTTCCACCTTCTATCGCCGATCTACGCATCCGGATCCAAAATCTTCAGTATCTTGGTCAGCTCACTATTTAGTGAGTATTGTTGTATTGGATTATTATTTTTCAGCATTTATTTATCGGATTGAACATCATATTGGTTTGGATATCTCGTATGGTAGTAGTTTGTTAGATAAATATTATGATTTGCAGGACTTTATTCGTCGTGCGCTCTAGCTTTGGCCCTCCACACGGAGGAAAGTCTAAGCTTGCTTTTGCCCAAATAAATTATTCTGTCTTACTTTTGAATTATTTGCATAGGATGATTTTATTTATTATCCAATTGTGATCTAACCGTCAGACTTTTGCATATCATGTAGCCTTAGGTCGCCGATTACTCGCCGCCCATAGATTCGCTCTGCGTCAGTTTTCCTATTACTGTCTGAAATCATTTTGATCAAGTGCAGTTTTTTGAGGTGGATGAAATCATTAATGTCATTGTAACTCCGTAAAGTATAACTTATTTTGTATTATGAATCAATTGAAACTCTCTACCTCTTTTGATGGTCATAAGGGCTTGGAAAGTAGTGATATATTGCAACTTACTTTGCTTCATAAATTTGAAATTTGAATCAACTGAAATGACGATTTTAACCATGAATCAATTGACATATTCGTAACATTAACCGTGATTTCTTAAATTTTTGGAAGGAAGTTAAGTGATGGCATTTAAATTGGGTGCTAAGATTGTATGGTGAAAATTGTTTCTTCAGGTGCTCAACGATCGATGGACAGATGTGCTATTAAAAGCATATTGTAGTTTGGTTGGTTTTGAATTTTACTAATTTACTTGACTTAGGAATTAGGATAATGCACATGGCTTCACAATAATTCTTCTGGGGATTCTGGGGAAAATCCAGAGGAATTGAGGAAATATTTACATGAAAGTTTGCATAAGTTTCGATATCTTCAACATTACTTATTTTTTAATTTCTTTTTGGTAACATCCTTGATTGTTAAGTTTTGATATCTACATCATTACTTATTTTTGAATTCTTTTTTGGTTATATCCTTGATTGTTTGTGTTCAATTGATGTTTAAGCTTTTCTCTTGCTATTTTACCACAGTTAATCGGCATAAACATGGAGAATTTGAAAGATAGTTGTGTTCATGAACATACCTGTTAGAGAATATTAGGGAAAAAGATGTAAAAGAATTGAAACCAAGTTGTTCCTTTTTCGTTATTATTTTGTATTTACCCATTAGGGTATTATCCGTTGTATTTTCTCCCTCACTCATATAAGTGAAGGGTTCTCTCATTTCTCTAATACAATCATTATTCTCCTGTTTCTACTTGGTATCAGAGCCGGAAAGAAAAACCCTAGCCGCCGGTCCCGCTTCCTCACTCCCGTTCCGCTTCCTCACTCGCTCGCTCGTCATCGTCCCGCTTCGTCACTCGCTCGCTCGTCCTCGTCCCTCCTGGTGGATGTCGGGCGGCCTCCTAGCCACCGTCGGGTGCTGAGAAGGACGTCGCCGCCGTCCTTCTATGAAGCAGCCGGCCTCCTTCCTCTCCAGATCCAGCCACAACAGCCGACGCCGCCTTTGGTAGCTCCCTGAAGATCGGGATTCTTCAGATCCAGCCGACGCCGCCTTCTCCGGCCTTCTCCGGCCTTCTCCGGCCTCTTTCCGGCCTCCTTCCTCCTGATCGGGATTCTCCGGCCTTCTCCTGATCGGGATTCTTCAGATCGGCCTTCTCCGGCCTTCTCCGGCCTCTTCTCCGGCCCTCTCCTGATCGCGGACTTTGCTGCTGGTGTTCTGTCTGTACTGTTTGTACATCTTTGTCAACGGGCTCACCGGATGCTGTTTTTTGGGCTCACCGGATGCTGTTTTTTTCCCTTCTCCGGCACCTCTCCTTTTTTTTTTCAAGATTTGATGTAACTGAGCCTCTTCAGATCTGATCTCATGGATGATTCTTCGATTGGTGGTGGCTCTTCATCACCCAGTGTTTCTGTTCCCCACATGGGGGAAACCCTGCGGTCTTCAGGTTCCCAGATGGGTGAACTCCAGCGACCTTCTGGTCATGCTAGCTCCTTGAAGATTACCACGGTGCCGTTAGATGGCACTAACTATCTAGAGTGGTCTCGTGCGGCGCAGCATGTTATTCGCAGCCACCAGCTCTTTGGATACATTGATGGGACCAAAGTGGCACCCTCCCTGACTGATCCTGCCTGGTCACGTTGGGATTCTGAGAATTCCCTGGTGGTTTCCTGGCTTCTCCACTCTATGTCTCCAAAGGTATACCGCAGCTATATGCTCATGGACTCTGCTTACGAGATTTGGACTCGCGCGCGGGAGACTTATTCTCAGATCGGGAATTCCACTCAGGTTTATGAGCTGACCCGCCGTATGTTGGAACTACGACAGGGATCTATGACTGTTTCCGCCTACTACTCTGAGTTCGAGCGTATTTCTCAGGAGTTAGATTACTTCGATCAGTTTACCCCTGCTTGCACTGCCGATGCAGTTCTGTTACAAAAGCGTGATGAACGATTTCGTCTTCATGTGTTCTTGATGGGTTTGAGCATGGAGTTGGATATGGTGCGCACCAATATTCTCCATCGCTTACCCCTCCCATCTCTCAGGGAGGCGTTCAGTATGGTCCTTGGCGATGAAGATCGTCGGAGGTCTCTCAGCACGGTGGCTCCCCCCTCTGACCGCTCGGCATTTACTAGTATTGGTCGTGGTGGCTCTAGTCATACCACCCAGATTCCCACTTGTGACCATTGTGGCCGTCGGGGCCATTCTCGGGAAGCGTGCTTCAAGCTTCATCCACACCTTGCCCCTCCTGGATACGTCCGTGGGCGTGGACGTGGGCGTGGTCCTGGTCGTGGTGGACACCGCCAGACTGACACCCGTTCTCATGATGCTGCTTACTCCACGGAGATTCAAGGGGGCCATCATGGTCAGCTCCCAGATCATTTCACCATGTCTGAATTGGATGCTCTCCGCCGTCTGCTACACTCTCAGTCTGATCCTCCACCGAGTAGTTCCTCTTTGTTTGCCACTGCTGCGATGCCCAGTGCCCATGCTGCTGTGACTCCTTCGTCTGAGTGGATTATTGACTCCGGAGCTACTGATCATATGACCGGGTCCTCTACAGGTTTTTACTCCTACACACCCTTGTCTGGTAAGGACAAGGTTGTCTCTGCCAATGGCACCTTGTCTCCTATTGCTGGCAAGGGCAATTTCTCCTGCTCTTCTTCACTCCCTCTCACTTCTGTTTTGCATGTCCCATCTTTTCCCCGCAGTCTACTTTCTATTAGCAATCTTACTAAATCTCTTAACTGTTTTGTAACCTTTTTCTCTGATTCGTGTATTTTTCAGGAACTGGGTACGAAGCGGATACTTGGCAGTGGTAGGAATCGCGGTGGTCTGTACTACCTGGATGCTACACCCTCATCCCTTGCTCTGTCCTCTTCTGCTGTTTCTACTGCTGACGCTCGACGCTGGCACTTGCGTCTTGGTCACCCGTCTCCTGTTTATCTTCAAAAACTTTTTCCTGCTTTATCTCAGTTTGTTTCTAGTTTTAAATGTGATGTATGTGAAATGTCCAAACATGTTCGTCATTCATCATCTCACTTATCTTCTCCTAGTAGTGTTCCTTTTTCTGTTATACATTCAGATGTCTGGGGACCTTCCCCAGTTGTTTCTTTGACTGGATATAGATGGTTTGTTACGTTTATTGATTGTTTTTCCCGTACTACTTGGGTTTATCTTTTAAAAAAAAAAGGGGATGTTGCTTCTGTCTTTCAAACCTTTCATAAAATGATACGAACTCAGTTCAATGGCACCATTCGTGTCCTTCGTAGTGACAATGGAGGCGAATATGATGATCGTGGTGTGTTTGGAGCCTACCTCTCAGATAATGGCATTATCTACCAAACTACATGCGTTTACACTTCCACCCAAAATGGTGTGGCGGAACGAAAAAACAGGCATCTCCTTGATGTTGCCCGTTGCCTTCTCACCACCATGCACCTTCCGAAATCCTATTGGGGGGATGCCGTCATGACGGCTACTCATCTTATCAACCGTCTCCCCTCGCGGGTTCTTGCTTATGCTACTCCTCTGGCTCGTCTGGCGTCTAAGACCGTTGTTCATACCTCCTCTCTTCCTCCTCGTATCTTTGGGTGTGTTTGTTTTGTTCATGTTCACCAGCCTCTTCGGGATAAGCTCGATCCTCGAGCCATCCGATGTGTCTTTCTTGGTTATTCTACCACCACCAAGGGGTACAGATGTTATCACCCCCCAACCAGACGTACTTTCTGTACCATGGACGTGACGTTCCGCGAGGATGAATCCTATTACCTTGACTTGACTCCTTCTTGTCGTCAGGGGGAGAAGGAGGATGAGGTCACAGATACTGTCCCTCTTCCTGTCATTGGTACTGTTCCTCTCACGTTCACTCCTCCTACTACAGATATTCCTCCTACTTCCACTCCTTCCACTACAGATATTCCTCCTACTTCCACTCCTTCCACTACAGATATTCCTCCTACTTCCACTATGCCATCCACTACAGATATTTCTCATCATCCTTCACTCATCACTCCTCTACCTCATATATATCATCGTCGAAAACCAGGTACTCAGCCCACTGTCGCTCCGCTACTGCCAATGCTGTCTTCAGACTCAGATCCTGATGCTGACTTACATGTTCCCATTGCTCGGCTACGTGGTAAGGCCCGGTGTACTGAACATCCCATTTCTAATCATGTTGCTTATGATCATCTCTCTAAACCTCACCAGTCATTTATATCTTCCTTGTCCGAGATCTCTATCCCTAAGACATGGCAGGAGGCACTTTGCATACCAGTATGGGCTCAAGCAATGAAGGAAGAAATGTCAGCTTTGGAGAAGAACCACACTTGGGATGTCACCTCTCTCCCTCCTGGCAAGAAACCCATTGGTTCAAGATGGGTTTTCTCAGTTAAGCAGAATCAGGATGGGAAAGTTGAGCGATATAAAGCTAGGTTGGTTGCTCGTGGTTACACTCAAACTCAGGGGGTTGATTACCAAGAGACCTTCGCCCCTGTAGCAAAGATGGACTCTATCCGTGTGATCATATCTTGTGCTGCGATCTTTGATTGGGAACTTCATCAACTGGACGTTAAAAATGCTTTCTTGCACGGTGACCTCGAGGAAGAGGTGTACATGTCTTTCCCCCCAGGTTTTGTGAAGAAGGGGCAAGAGAGTTTTGTTTGTCGGTTATGGAAGTCCCTGTATGGACTAAAGCAGTCTCCGAGGGCCTGGTTCGGCAGATTCCACAAGGCTATGATCAAGTTTGGCTACAAACAGGGACACTCTGATCATACTTTATTTGTCAAAAGGACTGAAGGGAAAATTGTTGTGCTAATTGTTTACGTTGATGACATCGTGATCACCGGAAATGATACAGATGAAATCTCAAAGCTGAAGGGACTTCTCTCAGCCGAGTTCGAAGTAAAGGACCTGGGAAGGCTACGCTACTTCCTAGGAATTGAGGTGTCCCGTTCTGACAAGGGTATCATTATCTCTCAACGGAAGTATGTGTTGGACCTGCTGACAGAGACTGGCATGCTTGGATGTGCCCCCGCTAACACACCCATGGAGGAGAACCATAAGATTGATCAGGACAGCAATGGTGATCGTACTGATGCTCCTAGTTATCAGAGGTTGGTTGGAAAGCTCTTATACCTCTCACATACTCGTCCTGACATTACATATGCTGTTGGGATCCTGAGTAGGTACATGCATGCCCCAAGGGTCAGACACCAGGAGGCTGCCTATCGTGTTCTCCGGTATTTAAAGAAGTCTCCAGGACGGGGGCTGATGTTCTCGAAGAACAAACATCTGCGGATCGAGGTCTTCACCGACGCAGATTGGGCTGGATGTCATGATGACCGAAAATCTACAACAGGTTATTGCACCTTCATTGGAGGAAACTTGGTTACATGGCGTAGCAAGAAACAAAGTGTTGTGGCCAGGTCTAGTGCTGAAGCTGAGTATCGTTCGATGTCTCAGGGTCTCTGTGAAGGCCTTTGGTTGAGCATCTTATTGCAAGATCTCGGTCTTAAGGAGAAAGCTCCCATATCCTTGTACTGTGACAACAAAGCGTCCATCAGCATAGCACACAACCCAGTTCAGCATGATAGGACCAAACATGTTGAGGTGGATCGTCACTTTATCAAAGATCATCTTGACAAAGGAAGTCTAGTCACACCCTTCGTCCATTCCAGAGATCAGTTAGCCGACGTCTTCACCAAGAGTCTTGGCTCCGACGCCTTTACTGATATCATCCATAAACTCGGAATGACAGATATCTACCATCCAACTTGAGGGGGAGAGTTGAAACCAAGTTGTTCCTTTTTCGTTATTATTTTGTATTTACCCATTAGGGTATTATCCGTTGTATTTTCTCCCTCACTCATATAAGTGAAGGGTTCTCTCATTTCTCTAATACAATCATTATTCTCCTGTTTCTACTAAAAGCTCATTAGTGTGGCTCATTTATAAGCTCACTTGACTCTCTTGTTTAGTCTCACATCCTTTGTATAGGATTCTTTCTCTCCCTTCTCTCCTATATATTTGTACTCATACTTGTATTTTCGAAATTAAGAAGTATATACAAGGTTTTGCACCATTTCTCTACATGGTATCAGAGTCAGGTTAACCGAGAGTAATCATCAATAAAAATGACAAAGTAACGATAATCAAACATACTAGGGGTTTTATATGATCCCCAAATATCAGAATACACTAAAGATAGGGAAGTATCACTCCGAGTACAAGTAGGTTAAAAAGAAGTACGATATTGTTTGCCAAAGATACAAGATTCACAAGTAAACTCATGCAGTGAGACATCCAGAAGAGTTTTCTTGAGAATCTGGACGGGAGCATACCCAAGACGACGATGTCAATCGACAGAGGAGACGACGGAGAGAGCAAAAGGTGGAATATCCGGGAGGTAGAGCCCGTTAGATAGCTGACTCTTACCAATAATATTCTACGTTTTTTGATCCTGCACAACAAAGATAGAGGGTGAGAATGTAACACATCTATTAAGATTCTGAGTAAGGCGGCTAACAGAGAGCAAATTAAATGGTGATCCCGGAACATGAAGGTCCGAAGACAGAGAGAGTGGGTGTGAGAGATATATCATCAGTGTCGTACACCGGGGTGTTATCACAATTGGTCGCGATGAACTTGGGATGGGCAGTCAGCAAGTATTGAGGAGGTTGACGCGAAGTAATATGGTGTGTGGCTCCTGAATCCACAATCCAGTGAGTTGGAAATTGACGCAACTGATCCAGATGAGCGAGTAATCACCCCTTGGAGAAGTTGGAGTTGGGTGTGTAGAGCATTGATGTCTTCATGAGTGGAAGAGGCAGAGTTCGTTGCGGGAGAAGTAGGAGGCTCAGCTTTAGCAGAGGCAGCAAGATGTGGAAGCAAACCATGTTTGCGATAGCAGATGGCCTCAAGGTGGTCATCTCGTCCGCAATACGTGCATTTAAAGAAAGACCGTCCAGTACGTCCTCGTCCCCGAGACGTGTTGCGACCCCCACGGGCTGAGGAACCTCGAGTTGTTGGAACCGATGTAGGTTGTTGTATAAGAGCTGGAGAGAGAAACACAGGAGCATCAAGGGGCGGTGTAACCTTCAGAAACATAGAGCAAACATATGACAGAGAGGGAGTTATAGAGGAAGAGAGAATCTGAGCCCGGACGCTGTGCAAATGAGAAGGAACACGTCTCATCATCATAACAATCTCGACTGCTTCTTTTTGGGCTCATTGGGTAACCAAATATGTGGTAGGAGGCTGATGTTGTATCCAAGCCTCAATGAGGGTCTTGGCCTTGGCAACAAAGGAGATCATATCGCCTGGTGCCCCGGGATCAAGAGTTTGAAGATTCGAGATGATGTCGAACAAGTGTTGAAGACTGCTCTGCCCCGAATAGAGGGAGTGGAGCTTCTCCCACATTGCCTTTGTCGTTTCATAACACATAAACATCATGTATGGTTCGGTGTCCATTGAGTTTAGAAGTCATGACTAGATCCGACCATTATCATGAATCCACTCATCGGTGGGAGCAGTAGGAGTACCACATGTCAGATGATGAAAAAGGTCTTTCGTCTGCAACACCCTGCGAACAGAGTGCACCCATTCCACAAAATTCTGCTTCCTGCTAAGGGAGATGGTGGTAATCCGGGGTTCATCACGGAGTTCAAGTATGGGAGTAGCAGCATGAGCTGGTAGGGTGGAAGCATCAGCGGGATCCATGGGGAAGCGGACAGGGCGGATAGAACGGGCGGATAAAGGTCGCGGACTGATGAAAGGAGCTGCGGCTAAGAGAGCACAAGGCTAAACAAGATCCCAGCAGTTAGAAAATACTGCAGGCGGATAGAGGCCGCGAACTGAAGAGAGGAGCTACGGCTAGGAGAGCACGCGGCTAGAGAAGAGCTCAGCGGTTAGAAAATACTGCAGAGAAATAGGAGACCGTGGAGACAAGAGAAGATCGCATCATCCAGAGGCACTACGGCTCAAGGAGCCCGCGACAAGCAGCGGCGGTTAGAGAAGACCACGGCAGTTGAGAAGAGACCACGACGACTAGATTAGATGCAGAGGGTAGAGGCACAGTGGGTTAAGGCGAGACCGCCGCGAGAAGGGCAAACCGCTAAAGGAGCGGCTAGAATACAATTGCAGCGGGAAGAGCGGACAGGCGAACTGAGAAGACCACAACTGAGCAAACTGGAACAAAGGCCGCAGCAGAGAGAGAAAGGTTGCAGCGATAAGCAAGTAGACCGCAGCGGAAAGAGAGAGACCGTTGCGACAAACGAGAAGACCGCGAGCAGATCGCTGCGAGCAAAGAGCAAAAGGTCACCGAGCAGCGAAAAACGAACAAACCGCTGCGAGCAAAAAATCAGGTTGCAGCGAGTAGCAAAGAACATACCGTAACCAGCTGTTTGGAGAGGGAAAGAGCAGGCCGCACGGTGTCAGGTCAGTGGGACCCAGTAGAGACGTTATAAAGATACAAGGAGGCCCCAAAAAAGCAGACACCAGCATGACGAGAATGCTGCTGATAGAAAATGTGTTATCGCTGGGAGCAAAAAGGCAGATCGCAGCGAACAGAAGGCGGTTAAAAGAATCCTAACCGCAAGCCCGACAGGAGAGAGGGGAGTATAACCGCGCCCTGAGCGAGAAGGGAAAGAAGGTGGAGGCCACGGGATTTTTAGGAGGAGGCGGTTAAAAGAAGTCTAACCGCGCCCTACGCGAGAAGGGAAGGCAAAACTAGGCCGGCGGTTAGTATGACCTGGTTGTACTTACTTCGCGATCGTGCTGAACTGACCTCTACATTTCGAGCATTTATTAAGGAACTCGTATTCAGTTCTCCTCACCCTTAAAAATTATCTGTACTGATAATGCTCGTGAATACACTAGTCAAAGATTCTCTAATCTATGCATTGAGTTTGGCATTATACATCAAACATCGTGTGCGTATACGCCTCAATAGAATGGAGTGTCCGAGCAAAAGAATCAGCGTCTTCTTGATGTTGCTCGGTCACTCATGATTCAAATGCAGGTACCCACCCTATACTGGAACTTCACTGTGTCCGCAGCATGTCACCTCATCAATCGCATGTCCTCCTCCATGCTCGACTTTGTCACTCCGTTCAGTCTTCTGTTTCCTTACAAATCTCTGTTTACCCTCACACCTCGTGTGTTTGGATGTACTTGTTACGTCCACAATCTTGGTCCATCCACAGATAAGTTTGCCCTTCGTGCCAGCAAGTGTATGTTTGTGAGGAAGTCTTAGACTCAAAAAGGTTGTGTGTTATTCTCCCATCACTAACAAAGTGGTAGTCTCGGTCGATGTCACCTTTTTGAAGACCAACCATTTCATGCTTCACCTTCAGCGCCTCTTTTCTCCCCTCCCATACCTCGTCCCACCGTTCCCGTCACGTCTTCTCCACCACCCCTCCTTCCTACTCCACTCTTGGCATCAGTTCTATCTTAACCACCTCTTCGTGTATACACTCGTCGTACTCCGCCCTCTGGAGCCCTACAGCAGCTACCTTCTACCAATGTTATCTCGCGGCTTGACGATCCAGCATCAGCATCTACAGCTCATCACCTGGCAAATTATGTATCTCTGCATCGCCAATCTCCACCTCTGCTCAAGTTTGAACTATCTCTATCTTCCATCTCTATACCTAACTTGGTGCAGGAGGCTCTTCTTCACCCAGGGTAGCGTGCAGTTATGGAAGAGGAAATGACAGCCCTTTGGTCCAACCGGACCTGAGATCTAGTCCCTCTTCCTCCGAGACAAGCTAGTGTCAGTTGTAAGTGGGTCTTTGCATTCAAACATGCTCCGGACGGGACAATTGAACGCCTCAAATACCGACTTGTGGCCCGGGGGTACACTCAATAACAAGGTCTTGATTATGATAAAACTTTCTCTCCCGTCACCAAGTTAAACTCTGTTCGGGTCCTGATCTCCTTATTCGTTCATCGCGACTGGCCCCTCCATCAGCTGGATATTAAAAAATGTATTTCTGAATGACGACCTTCTCGAGACGGTCTACATGCACCAACCTCCCGGGTTTGAGACCACGGGGGAATCTCGTGTGTGTCATCTCTGAAAATCAATTTATGGTCTCAAACAGTCTCTCAGAGCTTGGTTTGAAAAATTTAGTAAGGTTGTTCGCGAAGTTGGATTCAAGAGGAGCTCGGCTGACTTCTCTCTTTTCACTCGTCATTAATCAACCGGGACTGTCATTCTTCTGGTTTATGTGGATGATATTTTGATTGTTGGAGATGATTCCACAGGGATACAACAAATCAAGAACACTTAAACTCTATTTTCCAAACGAAAGATCTGGGGACTCTCTGATACTTCCTTGGACTTGAGGTTGCAAGACGACCTGATGATCTTGTCCTCTCACAACGGAAGTACTGTCTCGACCTCCTTCAATATGCAGGCTACTCAGGGTGCAAACTCATGGAAACCCCGATGGATGTCAATCACAAGTTATGTGCTCATGGGTCAAACTCAGATTCTCTGCTTACGAATCTTGAGTATTATCGGCGTCTTGTAGGAAAACTGATATATTTGACGGTTACAAGACCTGATATCTCATTTATTGTTGGAGTGGTCAGCCGGTTTATGCATGCTCCTCGAATCCCTCATCTCCAGGCAGTAGAACGCGTCCTCGGATATTTGAAAACAGCTCCTGGGCAAGGGCTTGTATATAAGTCATCCTCCTCTCTATCTCTTATTGCATATTCAGATGCGGACTATGCGGGCTCCCTTGATGATCGATGTTCAACTGCGGGTTTCTGCACCTACTTTGGAGGGAACCTTATCACCTAGCGTAGCAAGAAGCAATCTGTAGTTGCTCATTTTTCTGCTGAAGCCGAGTATCATGCAATGACGGTCGTTGTATCTGAACTTACCTGACTTGAGAGTCTTCTTGGTGATTTGGGAGTCACTCTATCCTCACCAGTAACTCTATTTTGCGACAATCAGGCTGCGATCCATATTGCAAAGAATATTGTGTTCCATGAACGGACCAAACACATCGAAGTTGACTGTCACTTTGTTCGGGAAAAGGTTCAATTGAAGAAGTTAGAGCTAGAGCATGTTCCTGCTTCTGGGAAATTTGTTGACGTTCTCACCAAGGCATTACCACAGCAAATGTACCATCAGTTCTTGGTGCCTACGACTTGTATGCTCTAGCTTGCGGGGGAGTGTTAGAGAATATTAGGAAAAAAGATGTAAAAGCCCATTAATGTGGTCCATTTATAAGCCCACTTGGCTCTCTTGTTTAGTCTCACATCCTTTGTATAGGATTCTTTCTCTCTCTTATATATTTGTACTCATACTTGTATTTTCGGAATTAAGAAGTATATACAAGCTTTGCACCATTTCTCTACAATACCTTTGGATTTATGAACGGTTTACTATTTTCTTTTTTGGCGATTAAATTGATGTTATCTTCACAGACTCTTTAGATTACATGTTTGAAATGCTTGATGTTGACAAAGATAAAGATCTCTGTGGTGGATTTTCCTGTGTTAGTGTTTTCATACCAATATTTAAGGGTTTAGGGTAAGGTTTGCCTACATGTCAACCTTGTGGTGGGACACTTTCCCAGATCTTTGCTGCACAGGGATGCTTTGTGCACCAGGCTGCCTTTTTTAGTATTTTGATACCAATATATGGATGGTCTTAATACTAATTTGTATGATCATATACTTCTATGGGTGTCGATTAACGTTACTTCTCCAACCTCCCTACTCACCAAAATGACAAATCCACAATAGGTACACATATATTATCCTCAGTTTTTTATTTTTAAATTTGAACTCCTTTATTTTAGTTTCTCCTCATTACTTTAATCTTATTATTACCTAGCAAATTATAAAATAGTACAATGCGACATGACAATTTCAATAGTGACTCTAAAAGTAGGGATGACATAAAACAACATAACTGATGAAGTATAATGTGACATGACCCGTGAGGGTATACTCGCGTCGACCACGGTCCAAAGACGATCGGGACCGCTCATACAAGTGGGCCGCCAATTGAAGTACTTTTGTATTATTTTATTTCATTTTATTTATATGTATTTGGAGTTACAATGAACGGAGAATCATAACTGTTCATTGCCCCTCCCTAGTCTATAAATAAGAGTAGAAGGCTCCATAAAATACTATTGAAAGATTGAGCAAGAAAGCCACCTTTTGATCTCCTGGTGTCAAAGTCGGGATCAAGTGTGAAGCATGATAGTTAATTTCCCCTCCTTCCCAATTCCTATCCACTCCCCTCTCCTCACAGCCGACCACTAATAGGTGAACGCCTGACAAACACACACTCGGACACCCGACCTCACTACACGAGTTCTCCTAGAGAAACGGCGACCTTTATCTATTATATTATATTTCACAATTAATTAAGTAATTGTCTTTTATGTATTTTTCATCATGCAGTGACCATGACCTGTAGTGGGGTCTCCATTTATATAAGGAGCTCATTAGATTTTGAGATATTACCTTTTGAGTCTTAGTATTTTGGGCTCTCTTTGGAGAGGGGAGTTCATGGTGATCGACCGCATGTTCGTGATCGGAGGAGATCATGCCACGTACACCATGTGGCAGGACCCGCTTTTGCAGATTTGTCATTGATTCGTTGATCGGATCGGTGATCCGAGACCACGAGGGAGTCTGGAGCGCCCACTTTCATTTTATATGTATTTTTTTAATTTTTTTGGAGTTGTATTTTTATTTTTAGAACACCGGGCGTAATGGGCGATCGTAGCCATTCACGTTGGGTGCCCAATCTCCCCCTCTTGTTATAAATAGGGGAGGATGTCCAGGTTTTCATTTCATTGCTGAGTTTTGTTGAGAGAATCCGGAATTCCGGCAATCTTCGTTGTGCGACGCCGCGAACCCGTGGTGCGACGCCTCGGTTTCTTATTTGTTTATTTTCATTTGTATTTGATTTCCCATTCATTGTTTTTCCGTGAAGCCTTGTATCCCACGATCTTTGAATATAACTGTTACTGTTCATGTCTATTCTTCACGATTTTTCCTATTCATTATCCCAACCGCACGATCTTCCACTATTCATCTTCAACCTCCCCCTCGACTCCTTCCTACTGTTGACCAACAACTGAAACTGCTCGCTGGATTCAATCCGCCCAGCCACTGTTCCTATTCCCTCTCGCACAGCTCCGCCTCCCTGCTTCGCAGCTCAAGCTTTCCTCGTTCTCATACTTCGTCAACAGATCTGCCACTCAGAAACCGCTCGCTAACTGCCTTCGTCGCCATCGCCTCCCACCTTCGACAGAAGCCACCGCCTAGCCTCCCGACTTCTGTAATTTACTCCCTGTTCAGCATCTTCTCCACGCAAGTTCTCCAGCGATTCCTCTGCCCTAGATGCACGCTGACTTTGCCATTCGACCTCCCTGGGTGTTAACCTACCGCCATTAATGGCTCTATTCCTTCCTCCTCACACTCTCTGACGTGGAGCCACCTTCAGAAGTCATAAACCTCTGTACTACTCCCGTACTCCCTACACAACCAGCCTCTCCTGTCAAAACCAGCCCTCTTCCCCTAGCCTTGTTCTTCCCTTCCATCCAAGAGAAGCTACAACTTAAACCAGTGCAGGAACTTTTTTGGTTCAAATAGCAAGTTAATATTCCAGGCGGAGCTTATTTTATCACTCCTTCCTCTTTTTGTGAAACCATTGCACATGTTTAGGCACGGCCACCCTCGCCGCCGGATCTCCATTGCTATGTGAGTATAGATGAATTGTGTTTAATTCCTCGTTGTTGAATGTTCGATGGTTATCTTATATTTGTTTTGGGAAGTATTGATTTGTGGAAAACTTTATTTCATTTCCATGTGATCTTATAAATTCATTTGTGGACTTTGTAGTTGAGTATCTTACTTGAGACGACAAACGTGATTTTGCTTGTGTGTCAGAAAATTTTAAAGCTCACATTGTGTAAATTTTGCAAACCTTATAAAATTATTTTTGCTGACATTAATTCTGGATTAAACTTTCAAATTCATTTGCGTGCATCGTTTAGTTTGGGATTAATTACATTAGCGTATCGGCACATATATTTCTCCACATAGATCGTCATGCGTCAAATTGGTATCAGAGCCTAGGTTAGGGCTTTCTTTAAAATACGCGGGAGCACATGTTTTTCCACCCAATGACTTATCATAGTGGTTGTCACTACACTAATCCTCTATTTGAGGATCTCGAGTCCACTTACACCCGCTCCGATAGAGCCCCATCAAGAACATCTTTAAGAAACCTCGATGATTATCCTCGATCATCGTGCACTACTTCCCGAAATTGTGTTGATCCACCAATACAATCTCACTATGTTAGGTACGATCAGTATGATGATTATCGTCATCCTTACCCCCGCACTCGAGTGGATCCTATTGATCCTTCGACACAATATTATGATGATAGAGTTCAACATCGCTCAGGTCATCGACGTTGCACACCTCTATTTGAGGAACTTGAGTCTACATATGCACAACCACCACCACATGTTCGTAGTACCCACATCCACCGAGTACGACGTGATTATCTTATGGACAACCGTCTTAGTGACCCTCAAGAATCCTATAGAGGTCGCTCTCACCAAGAATATATCACACGTAGCGGTCTTCCTAGTGTTCCGAAGAAGGACATGACGGAGGCTGAATTTCAGCAAAAGGGTTCTTAAGATGTTTGATCACTTAGATGCACAATTTGAGAACCTACACACCTGCATTACCGCCATTGAGGGTCAGCGAGAGCTCTCCACTTCCAAAAACTAGGAAACTTCGTCCACTCCATCTGATATTCTATTAGATATAGAACGGGTTGCTCTCCCAGCACAGGATGTGTGGAGTCAATCCTCACGAGATTCTACTCCACTTAGAGAGTCTGCCCTTAATTATATATCTAATAGCTCTCTATTGGGTGTTGAATTTTCGCACACATCACCCGGTGGCGCGCCGAGTCACATCGCGATCGGGAGCCGAGAGCTTAGTAGTGATCTCGAGGTAGCCTCTTCTCCCCTTTTTGGGAGCACACACCCTTCTGATGGTTTGCTTTTGGAGGACCATCACTCTACTGATGGGTTTTTTGACGACCCCCCTATTGAGCCTCCAGGTGAATCGCCACGTCCTTGTCTGGATGAGATTCATGTGACTGATACACTAGAGTCGCATAATAATGTCGATGTCTATGATTTTCAATTTGGTGATCATCATTTATATAAGAGCATTCTAGATATTTTTGGGGCATATGTGAGTACTTGTCGCATTTGTGACGAATTTTATTATACCCATCCTGGAGAACCCTCAGATGAGCCACATGTCGATCCACCACTCATTCGAAAGATATCCATCTTTATGCAAGAAATATTAATCAAGTTCTCTTTATCTCTCTAACTTCATCTCCCTCTCCCTCTCTAGTTCTTCTCTTCTCACCCCCTCCCTTCTACGATTTTTATCTTCTCTCATCTCCTCCGCCATTTTTAGGGCTAACAACCCTTGTATCCTCACCTCCATTCGCATCTCTGCGGCAATCTGACAACCCACCATCCAGGCACGTAACATATTGGTATCAGAAGATCTTTCCTTCCCTCCGGTCCATCGGTTCCGTCATCTTTTCTCCCCATTCCGCCATCTCCTTCCTACGTACAAACAAACTGGCAATCATCCCCATCTGGCCACTCTGGTCCAACTTCCTTTCCCCCTACCTCATATTCCACACTGCCGCACACCTCCTCCTTCATAAACCTCCAGCCATCTCCATCGTCGCCTCCTCCCGTTTTCGCATAGCCCTTCGCGACCTCGCGGCTCTCTGCTTCACGGCCTACCGGCGTCCCTTGTCGTCGGGGATCCAGTGCCAGCTCATTCTCGTTCTGCGCTTTCGGCATCCATCCCGCGTCTCCTCTGACGTCGCATGGTTTCCCTGAGCCCATCGCCAGCGTCGACCAATCACGTCTCTTCTCTCTTTCCGCCTACTGCTTTGTCCAGTCGAGCCCTGCACCTCCTTCTTGAGCATCACGTCTTCAGCCCGTAGCAATTCTTTTCTTCCTTTATTTTTCGAAGCCCAGTCAATAGCCCCTATCTTTTCCCCATCCCCTTTGCTTTATTTGTCTTTCCTCCTACACACGCCAAGTCCACTTTTTTTTTTATTCTTCTTATTTTACTTTTTCCTTTCCATGCACGCCATCCCCTCCTTCCTATTTTCATCACTCAACTTTGGATAAATTTAAGGGCTTCTTAATATACTAATTAATTCTTTACGTGATTAATTAATTAGGATGTCCGCTCCGTCCTCCGCTGCCAACAATGATCTCTTCGCACAAATACTGGCTCGACTCGATGGTTTTGAAGCGTGAGTCGAACGCGTAGCTGCGCGCTGCGGCTTGCCACCTTCCACGGGCGGCTATTCCAGCACTTTGACTGCCTCGTCTGCCCCGCCACCGACTCACCTTATGCAGTCACCGCTGTCGTCGCCGCCATCGCCGCCGCCGCCATCAACGTCACCACCGACTCGCCTCGAGCAGTCGTCGCCGCCGCCGCTACCGCTGCCACTGTCGTCGTCGCCTCTGCCACCAGCCGCTGATGTACCACCTCTCTCCATGGTGGTCGTCCTTACCCCGCTTCTGCCTCCTCTCCCGGTTGTTCCTCCGCCGACCCTGGCATTGTCGCCTTCTTCGGTCCTCTCACCGCCTCCACTCCTGACTCTTGATTCGCTGGCCCCTGCCTTGTCTCTACCATCGGCCGCTGAGCCGCCTCTTCTGTCGGCATGTGCTCCGGTAACCCCGACGGATCTATTCCTGTTACTGACTGTCCCTCCTCCACCATCCCTGCTGTTGCTGCTCACCACCACTCCACTGACCTTGCGGAAGCTCTTGCTTCTGTCACGCGTCTTCCCGCCACCGCTACTCGCCGACACTTCCGCCTCCACTCACCGACACCGCCGCCACCACTACACGTTATCGGGCCTTGTTCTGGCGGGAGATCAAGATGTTAGATGTTCCGACCATCCACGTAGTGTTCGAGCTTGAGGTCAAGATCGATGTCAAGGACAGATAGAGTGTTACAGATCCTCCGTCAGATATCTCCTATTATTTTATGATCAGTGTTGTAGATGTCATCCGACATGTCGGCCAACATAAAAGTTTTGGGCAGAAAACGCAACGACATCGACATTTTAAGTAAAAATATCGTTTTTGAAAATATCTCTGATATATCGGTCTTCAGGACCCGATATCTCGGTCTTCTGGCCCCGATATATTGGTCCTACCCAATATATTGGGCGACAGACAATATCTCGAAGACGATATATAAGTAGTAAAAATATTTTTTTTCTTCATTTTTAAGCATCCAAGTGGTAATATTTTATTTTGTGCTACATTTCGTGCATCTCTCTGAGCTAAGATTGACTTTCTTTCTAGTTTCACTTTCATTTGATGTTCTTTATGTTGTTTACCTTCTTTTTGTGTAATTTATAAACATACATTATGTTTATATATATTTATTATATAATTTATAAACATACATTATGTGTATATATGTTTATTATGTCATTTATAAAAAAATATTATGTAAGTAACTACAAATATGTACAAAAAATGTTTTTATATATGAATAAATTTATTTAAATATTAAAATCTGACATTGTAAAATATCAAAGATATATCCCCCACAATCCGACATACAACATTTCAAACCCAAACCGACATGAACCCGACATCCGATATCTACAACCTTGGTTATGATTATTATTTATATGTCGAGTCGAGTCATGTTGTATCGAGTCATAGTTGTCGAAACGTTTAGGTGTTTTTATTATTTGATGAATGTTTGTGTTATTTACCGTTATGCGACGCTTATATATATAGGGCTCTTGGGGTCATGTAATCTTTATGCAAGAAATATTAATCAAGTTCTCTTTATTTCTCTAACTTCCTCTCTCTCTCCCTCTCTAGTTCTTTTCTTCTCACCCCCTCCCTTCTAGGGTTTTAATCTTCTCTCATCTCCTCCGTCATTTCTAGGGCTAACAACCCTTGTATCCTCACCTCCATTCGTATCTCCGCAGCCATCTGACAACCCACCATCCAGGCACGTAACAACCAAGTTTCAGCCTGCCCACTGGAACCCAGATCTAGCCTCCTCGTCTGCGGGCTTCCATCTTCGACAACCAACCATCCAGCTTGGTGGTCGCTTCCTCCCCCAAAACTGCCGGCCAGGCCCCATTTCTGAGCGCGATCGACACTCCCTCCCTTGCCTAGCAACGGTCCACCCTCAGCTCACCTCAGTCGGTCGTCGATCTGAAGCTCTCCACAATTCCCCCTGCCCTCGGTGTCCTCCCCGCCACCCTTCTCCTGCGCATCAACCAATGCTCTTCCCCGCCTAGCTCACGCTTCACGATTCCTTCTCCCCGACGACTATCCCTCTGATGTGTTGCATTGTTCCCTTCCCGTTTCCCCTTTTTCTCCTTTCCTGCCAGTCCCTCGAGCCTTACGCTAGGATGTTAGTTCCACCCAATACTCAAGGATTTATACTTCTAAAATGTCATACGTTACTGTGTGAATCAAAACATTTTGATAAAATATTACTAATGGCACTGCACATAATAGTTTGAAGCATGCAGCAGCTACAGCAACGAAGTGCTTCTTATATAAAACTACTAACATAGGTTATGCCGCAACACTAGTGTGACAACTAAGGAAGCAAATCATTAGTATTAAACTCTAGTCTTGACAAGACATGGATGTCCATAAGATGCCTGGGTAGGTAAAGTTCAAAATTGGATGTACAAATTAAAATGGAGTACAAAGGATGTTTGAAAACAAGGTTTACAATATGATGAATAAAAATATAAGAACAATATGGTTTGTTCTAAAATATATATATATATGGAGTTCAAATTTGCATATATAGGAAGACATTCTATGAATTAAGATTTTGGCATAACAGAAAATACCCGGCAAATGCAAGCATATCCTTTTCAAAGCGGAGATGTATCGACATGAAATGCCCCTGTGATCTAAGCTTATTAACTATGTCACGGCTCAATTTCATGATGTGTGGCTTGAATCTTAGTGCATGATAATTCACTCTACATCTTAATCTCTGGAGTTCAGGATCATCAATCTCCTCTGCCATCCGATGTGAAAAGGGTGTCAGATAAATAGCTCCATATTCCTTCATCCTTTTTAAAGCATCTGTGACATACCAGCTCAGAGGAGCATCTCTTGGTGGGCGAATCTGATAGTGGAAAAAGTAAAGCTTCAAATGCATATTGTTGAAAAAATTTAACATAAATTTCATGTTGTGAATGTAAATTTCAAACAAGAAGGGTTAAGAATGTTAACCTGAAAAGCTTTCAACTTCTTGGCTTTCCCATGAGAGGTGATTTCAGGAAGTGTTCGGACAATGTGGATGTCATAACGTAAAGTATTAATGAAATGTTTAACATCATAAACACCTGGAAAACCACTGGGTTTATTTGTAATAAGTTCGCATTAGTATAATGTTGGAACATTCAAACAGGAATTACGATAAGAAAAATGCTAGATATTTGGATGCCCAATCCAAATAAGATAAACAATAAGAACTTTCATTTGAAGTACAAATATTTGAGCTTAGTTAGTACAAAAAAAAACATAATCAGAAGTTCAGAACAAACAAATATATTAAAAAACAGTTTAGTTACCAAAACAAACTGTTGCTCTGCATAAAAACATTAAATGTAACATGGACCACATGGTTAACTGAGAAGGCGTGAATTAGTTTAAGATACATGATTTGTGTTTCGAGGATTTCTTATAAAATGGAATGAAGATAACATATAAAATAGGAATAAAATCCAAAACATGCATAGTAAAGCAAATAGTGGAGTAAAATGAATACCTTTCATCATGCCAAAAAGAATTGGTATCCAATTCAGGTAACACAAGTGTAGCATTCATGATGCGTGCTGCAAGAACTGCATTGCATATCTGAAGAGAAGTAATAAGAAAACAATCATTTGATAGACATTTAAGGATAAAACTGTAGAATGCATAGAAAAACTTATTTACTTTTAATCAAGAGAAATGTAGACTACTTTAAATATAGACATTTCAAAATGCATGCATATAGTGGAAATGTATTTTCATTCCAGCTTCTCTGCACCAATATCCATCAAATTTTTGTTACTTTGAGATGGGTGGGTTATGCAGTCATCTTTATCTTTATTATATAGTCCGTTCTCCTATGCACCATAAATCGAGTGCGGTCTAGTAGGTGTTCATGGTTTCTCTCACATTGTGTTCCTCTCTATATATTTAGGACTACAAGATCCGAACCAAGCTGAGTACTAGTTTGTTCAAGGCCATTCAATTAGATTCTAATCAAAGCTTGAGTCAAGCTTCAGTGTCGCCCGAATTTCAAAATTTTGTTCAAATTTGTTTTTTTTTCATTTTCTAGCAAAATTCAAGTTATAATTTGTTGTGGGCCGGGCCAGGACTCGGGGTTTTGAACCCACTCCCACTCCACTAGCCTGTCCGCCAAAAGGATTGCAGTTCGAGCACCCCAACCAGCTCTCCGCGCCGGATACAATCAATGTGGTAGGTTGTTGAGGATGGACCTCTATGAAGCACGGATACTTCCCCGAAGGCAGCGTACCCGTACCGGATACGTATCCGGTACCGGTACCGGTACGTACCCGATACTCAACAGATACACCTATGTGGACACTTGGATTTAACACATCATTATGCATATTGTGATAGGAGTCTGTTTTTCTAGAGTAAACAAAAGTTGGTTCTATGCTAGGTAGTGTTGGTACGTCCAATTAAGTTGTGTATCTGTATCGAGTATGTTTCTGGTACTGGTACGTTTCTGTTACAATTACGTGTATTGAACATGTTGAAACGACACAAGTTATTAACAAAACAACTAACTTGTTTGTGACTAACCGGAGGTTGAAGATGTTGATCACCAATGAAGAAGAAAAAAGACTGATGAGTAGACTTACGTTTAATTTTATCTCTTTTGTTTAAACATATAAGATGTTAATTTTGTAATATTTACGAATGCTTAATGTTTGAAAACTTCATGTTGTGTTGCATTGATTTGTGGACATGTACTTCAAGTTATGATTTATGTTTGATGTTTTGAGAACTATTTATTGCACTTGTGATATATATATTATATATGTTATAACATATCATGACGTACCTGTATCCTTGTTTTTAAAATTTTGTCGTACCGCCGTACCAGGTACGTATCGTACCCGGTACCCGTACCCGTACCCGTACCGGTGCTTCCTAGGTGGGCCTTGAACCCCTAACCTCCTTGAAGAGAGTCCTCATATTGATCAGTTGGTTAAGGGAGTCAAAATGAGGACTCTCTTCAAAGAGGTTAGGGGTTCAAGACCCGCCCTCAATAACCTACCGCATTGATTGTATCTGGTGTGGAGAGCTGATTGGGGTGTACGAGATGCAGTCCTATTAGCGGGCAAGCTAGTGGAGCGGGAGCGGGTTCAAAACCAAGAGTCCCGACCCAGCCCACAACATAATCAGACCTAACCAATGGATGGGGATTATCCGCCACACTTGGCTCGTAGCCCGTCAGTAGCCACATTCATCTAAGTGTGTAGAATGAGTTAACGGATCGACAATCCAACTTCACATATTCATACGGATTTTTGTTTACATGCTTTTTCATATTTTGTCCTATCATTTTGCTTATTATTTAGTGAGATCGGGACCCTTGCATTAACGATCAATCATAACTAATAATGTAAGGTTTCCCTAATATACCTTTATTATAAATATGAATAAGGGGGCAGCCATCAAGGGAATTACATGATTTTGGAGAGCTCTTCATCCAGGAAACCGATGATCCTCTCACAGTCACGACTCCATGAGACCCTAGGTGACGACTCGTAGGTAAAACGTCTATCTCCTTGTATCCTTTTTCCCCCTACTCCTTCCCACGACAGCCCGCCATCCCCACTCCATAGCCTCCGCCGCACCTTTGCATCTCTAGCCACCAGATCTACCACCCCACATTGGCATCTCTTATTTCGTGAGTATTTTCTTATTGAATGAATATTTGTCTTCACCATTGATATATGGAATTGTGATCTTATACTATTTTGGATCTACAATTTTGTGGTTGTCTGTTCTGGGAAATCCTGTGATTTGCATAAACTATTTGCTAGTGTGTTATTGCTTTGACCCACAACACGGAGGAAAAACTAAGTTTGATTGCTTAAAAGAATAATTTGCACGGTTTTGAATAATTGCTGGAGATTTAATTTTATTACTTGTTTGTGATCTATTCATCGGGTCATGTATGCATTGCATCAAACATCCTATATTACAATAGTTATTTTCCCAGCACGACGCCTAGGTTGCATAATAGAAACCATACACACCTAGCCTATCCTACATCACTAAATATATCAAAAATACTAATATATTTAGAGAATTAACCCGATATTAAACGTAAATGTATTCATAAGCCTTCAACAAATTTAACACGAATTAGTCGGTAGTAATTATAATGTTATTGGAGAGCACAAATATTTAATAAATTAAAAGTAGACTTTAATTTAAGATCTACTTAAAGATATTAATCTACATTAAATCTTAATTCATAAAATAACATTTTATTTTTGAAATTATGCAAAAAAATGATTCAATAATATAGAACTATTCATCAAATAAGCAATTAAGCCACTAAATAATTAAATATTACATAAAAGCCCTTATTGAGCTCTTGTTAAGTAGAAAACAAATGCTCACAAACATAAATAAACAAGTAGGACAATATTGTAAATATCTTCCAAAGCATGTGGTGTTCTATATGTGCATGATTGATATGAAAGATCTTATATGAATCATTTGAAATTACTAGTCTTTGGACTCTGCAAATCCAGAGAAAAGAAGCAAGCCCACCATGCTGAATGAAGGAAGCATGGTTATGTGCACATAAATCAAAATGGATTCTTGAGTCTGCCCTCTCTGATGTCTTTGGCTTTGATTTGAGGGCATGATTCCGCAGCAAACGTGACGGTATAGGGGGTGCACTATTTCAGTGGTATCTGTGAGCAGCCACTTTGTGCATTTATTGTCAAAGGTTAGGTCTTTCTCCTCTGAGAGAAGCTACTTTGTGCATAGTGCCAAAGGTTAGGTATGTTTCCAATCTTCCCTCGCCCATACCCCCGATAATTGGGGACTATATGGTTCTGTTGTTGTTGTTCAAACTTGATCTATATGAGTTACACAAAGGAACATGAGCAAACATTATATGAATGTGTCCGAGTTGTTCATCCAAAGCACTAGTTTACTTATAACCCTATCAACCTCCACGCAAGTATATGTACACAAACCACCTATCACCAACCAACAATATTTGTGCATGGTCAAGACATGCAATTTCAAGTGTTGTGCACACCATCAGGCAGAAAAACAAACCAAAACAAATTTTATTACAAGACACAAGGAAGTTGCAATAACCTAAATTTTCATGATCTAGTAGGCCTGCACAATTTTACCTATGATGTTGGTATCTTAGAATATTCTGTCATTTAATATTTAATATCTAGAAAAATATTGAGCACAGAGCATACTTATCGTGGAATATGTAATGCAATACATTTATTGGAGTAAGATCATACAAAATTATTCATCGACAAAGTTTTTAGTCTTGAACATGTGTTGGTTTTGAAGTACAGCAGGAACAAAGTTTACAACCGAAGTTACAAGTTACAACAAATGGCTTGCAAATATATGGAATGCATTTGATGTTTTAATATGTTTCGTTTAATTTTATTTGAATGATGGAAGAAATCAAATGAACTTTTGCAAACATAGTAAGAATGTAAGATGCATGATTGTCCCTTTGCTTGCAATATCTAACAACATTGTACGGCAGCGCCCATAAAACCAACAAGAATATCAAAGTTTCAAGAATATTGACGGCATTATTTATTCCTTACGCGCTGTATAAATATAAGCCATTAAAAGGTAGAAAAATGTCAAAATCACTAAGGCCCTGTTTGGCGCGGCGTTTGGACCCGCCGTTTGCGGCAAATGCCGCCGCACGGCGGGTAACCAAATGCCGCACGACGGCGTTTGCCGCGTCTGGACTCGCCGCGCCAAGGAAAACGGCGAAAACGGAGGCTTTTGGATCCGCCGCCTCCCGCCTCCGTTTCCTCCCGCCGGGTCGTCTCCTCCCGCCCCGTCTCCTCCAGCGGAAACAAACAAAGCCTAAATCAAAAGGTTAAAAAGGTATGCAGTTGCTGCATCTCAAAATGCCATATTTTGAAAAACATGGGCTTATTCATGTTCATATCATTCAACGAACCTCTAAAGATAACGTACCACACAAAATCAAGCTTAACATGCTCTAAAAAAGACTCGAGCATATAAACAAAACGTCACTTAAATGATTTTGATTAATTGATTGTTAGTGTGGACTACATAATGGCATATGGATTAGTTTTTAATTTATACCTCGAGAAAATATCATAAGAAAATCAAAAAATCAAAGTCAGTTTTTTGTTGATAAATACAACTCAATATGTTGATGCCACAAAATGTGCTTGTGCTGCAAATGATAGGTTGCTAATTTCAAGATGGAGAATAATAATTCATTTACATAATCTACCCAAAGGACTGAGTTTAGAATACAGTGAAAAAATAAATAACCCCATACCGCACTGCGTTGTTGGTTTAGACCACCATTACAGCGTACTCTTAAATAGCCATTGCTCTCAATTGGAGGGGCTACAACAAAACACAATAAAAATTTATTAAAAATTTCGCATCAGACTAACTAGAAAATGTAAAATAAAATAATGTGACTTTTCAAAAGGAAATATTATCTCAAGAAAGCATGTATATACATACAAGGCCAATATGACCGGGGAGCTGAAGATGGTCTCCAACCAGCTGCAGGAGCAGGTTCCCAAAGCTTATTTATATCAATATCCTTCAATAGGAACAAGATAATCAATTAGGAAATACTAGAGATGTGAGGATAAACATAAACAAATTGGCCTAAATATTTTTTTCATCAACTAGATTAGAAGAATGTGAAGGGAAATAAGGTTAATGAAAAGATTAATCAATAATGCACACAAGTTTTGTAGTATAAAAGTCGCTACCAGTAAGTCCTAATGATTGAATTATTCATAAAATAGAATCTAGAAATCATACATGTTGTGTCCCTACAGCGTGTGATGACAGGTCGGACAATTCACCAAATTAACCCAATTAACTAGCCTTTCAGCCTATCAAGAAACCTTCGGGGTCCGTTTGGTTTGCCAGTTTTGGGCCCCTGGAATTAATTTTGGCGTTTAATAAATCATTTGCACCTGTTCGGATGGACGGAATCTGTGGCATAATTGGAATTTGGAAAAACCTATAGTTTCGTTTTAGGCATTGCTCAATTTTCGTCTCCTTACCCAGGTTTTCGCACAACAAGGAAATTTGAGCGAGAGGGAGTTCCTGAGCAGGGAGGAGAATAGGGTACCGACGATGTTCTCCCTCCATATTCCTTGCGTTGATCGTCCAGGAAGTGACATTCTTCTTCCTCCGTTTCTTCTGCTCATGAATGCTCCCAGGAGTTCTCGATTTCCTTCTTCTTCCTCGTTATTTCTTTTGCTCGTGAATGGTCACAAGATTATCAATTTCCTTCTTCTTCCTTTGTTTCTTCTTCTGCTTGTGAATGGTCACGGGAGTTCCAACATCCCATATGATATTGCCTTTTTTCGTCTTCTTTGACAGGTAGTTTCCAACAGCTCCGTCTGTCTTAGGTTCTCGGAGGCTACCGATACTTGGATTTCTTACTCGAACAACTGTTGTTTTCTGTCATTAATTTTTAGATGATAATCTTCAATTTTACGTTTCTTCCATAAATTAGCCCAGTCAACAATAATTTAGTATTAATTAGGCAGTGATGTTGAAAATTGATTCCTTCTATCACATTTGTTTCTTCATATAGATGTTTTTGACACTTATTCCAATTCCTTTGGATTTTGGCCAATTCTAACATGCAGTCGAACATCGTAATTGGAATTCAACAAAGCCGTAATTCCTGCGGGTTTTGGAATTAATGAATTCCAATTCCTCAATTCCAATTCGTCGAACTGAACGGACCCTCGAGAATCTTCATTTCGTTTTGGCCCCACAGTCATATCAAAGATTGCTTAGTGCTTATTACTGTTATCAAATCAAAATGGCGCAATGGAAGAGAAAAAAACATGGAAAGGCAATCAAAGTTTTAGTAACACCTTGCGCCAGTTTAACTACCGTCTCATTTTGATGCGATCATAAGCATTCACTGAATAGATTGCACTGGGCCGCGGCCCGCCCACCCCCACCCCCCCAACCCCTCTCTGCATCATAGGGTTGTTGAGGTCGGGATTTGAACTTGATCCCTCCTAGATAGGATAGGCTCTCCAAAACTCCTATCACCAACTGAGTCAAACTCCTATCACCAACTGAGTCAAACTCCTATCACCAACTAAGCCCTGTTGTTTATATTAGTGTGGTTAGAATAGGTAGTATGGGAAGTTTTCTATGTTATTTTAATATGGAGGGTAGTATGGTCTATTCTACAGTTATATATATATATATGTGTGTGTGTGTTGTATAAACTAGGTTGGTTTTTTATGTTATCTGAATTGTGAGTTTGTCGTCAACCTCTTCTCCGACTTGTTGGAGGCTTGACATGGTGTTTTAATCTTCTGTTCAGAGGTGTGCCTCTTAAGAGCGATCCAGTTGTTGTTCTTCTATGTACCTTGTTGTTATTTGTTATTTCAATATCATATTATCAAAAACGCATCAACTGGTATCAGAGCGTCGATCGGGCCAAGATCACGCCAATTTCGGACGCTACAAGGTCGAAGGAAACCCCATCAGAGTTGTAGGAGTTGCGCCTAAATGGAGAGGCCATGGCCCGCACTCTCCAAACACTAAGTGATCAACAGAGCAGGACAATTGAGGAGGTTTGAACGATGCTAGAAGGGTTTTAGCCGGTAAAGGCATCAGGAAGGTGAACTACAACTATCTTGTCACCAAAGCAGTCGGGTTTTCAACCGGCGAGTACTGAGGAGGCGGTGTGATAGGAACTACTAGAGAAAAAGAGAAAGAAACTAGAGAGAAGAGGGAAAAAGGCTAGGGTTTAGAGGAAGAAGGAGAATACCTTAGGGTTAATTTGCATGTCTCCACAATATGACATCCCCGGGTATAAATACCCGGGCCAAGGAGGGAGCCGGCCGGCCCCTCCCCATAGGGCTGAACCGGTTGGTTCAGCCCATGGCCGGCCGGTTCTACTGAGTGGGGGCTGAACCGGATGGTTCAGCCCCTTCGTCGCATGTCGTCTCCTTGCGCCTGCGAGCATAATAACGCCCCGAGAAGCGGGTCGCGGTAGGGGGCGTAACATTCCCCTCCCCATCAAAACCCAGCTTGTCCTCAAGATGGAAATCTGGGTACAGCTCCTTGAAGTCCAACAGATCAACCCAGGAGGCCGATAAGTGCTTCCACTTGACCAAGAGTTCGGCCCAAAACTCGGTGCCCCGCTGCTTCCACCTGAGTAATAGACATTCTCTGGCATCGGCCGAAGTTAGGCTGCAACGGTAGCTTCTGGTAAGAATGGGCTCGGTTGGGCACTGTCACTAATCTTCTTCTTGAGCAAAGAGACATGAAATGTCGGATGGATGCGGGAGCCCGCGGGTAGCTCCAACGGATAAGCGACCGGCCCCACCCTTTTGAGAACACGAAAGGGGCTATAATATCGAGGAGCCAGCTTCTGATTTGCTCCGCGAGCTACTGAGAGCTGTCGGTAGGGTTGGAGCTTAAGGAATACTTCGTCGCCCACGACAAACTCCCTCTCCTTGCGGTGCTTGTCCGACTGGGCCTTCATGCGATTCTGGGCAAGGCGAAGATTCGCCCGCAATGTCACTAAGGTGCGGTCGCGGTCGCGGAGGGCCCGATCAACCGCCGGTAACGCTGTGCTTCCTGGCTCATAACTGCTCAAAGAAGGTGGTGGGCGGCCGTAGACCACCTCAAATGGCGTCATCTTGTCGGCGGAGTGGTAAGCAGTGTTGTAACAATACTCGGCCCAGTGTAGCCAACTGGTCTAAGTCCGAGGCTCGTCCATGACAAAACACCGGAGGTATGTCTCCACGCTGCGATTAAGAACCTCCGTTTGGCCGTCGGTGTGTGGGTGATTCGCAGTACTGAAACTCAAGCAAGTCCCTTGAAGCCTGAAAAGCTCTCTCCAGAACTGGCTCACAAAAGTGGGATCACGATCAGAAATGATGGCACGTGGGAGGCCGTGCAAGCGGACGACTTTCCGAGTAAAGAGTTCGGCGACCGACTCCGCCGTATAAGGATGACTGAAAGCGAGGAAGTGACCATACTTGGAGAGCTTGTCGACCACCACCAGAATGACCGACTTGCCCAGAGACTTGGGCAATTCATCAATAAAATCCATCCACACAGTATCCCAAATGTGCTGCGGAATCTCAAGTGGGTGGAGCAACCCGGCGGGTGTGGTGGTCTCATACTTCTGTCGCTAACATGTCTCACACTGTCGTACAAACTGCTGCACATCCCGGCGTATCCCCGACCAAAATACATTTGCTCTTGCCCTCTGAAGGGTACGGAGCACCCCTACATGACCCCCCACTGGAGAGGAATGAAACTCGTGGAGCATAACTGTCTTCCATGCCGAGCCTGGAGGTATTCCTACTCTGTCGTGGTAATGTAGTCTCCCACTCTGTAGATGATAACATGGCGTCACAGTCTCCCCACGCTGGAGGGCCTCCACGAGGGCGCGGAGAGAGGGATCCCGCAAGACCTCCTCATGTATGTCATCGAGCGAGTCGAGGACCAGCCCCGAAATCTGGGTGAGTGCACCATCAGGTAAGCGGGACAAGGCGTCCGCCACCACATTCTCCTTGCCCTAGCGGTAAACGATTTCATAATCGTAGCCCAAAAGTTTGGTGACCCACTTTTGCTGAAGAGGAGAGGAGACTCGCTGGTCCAAGAAATGCTTCAAACTCTGGTGATCCGTACGAATCTTGAAGTGCCGCCCAAAAAGATATGGCCGCCAAAGGCCCACTGCCTGAACCACTGCCAACAACTCTTTTTCATACGTGGATAGTCCCAACGTCTTAGGCGTCAGCGCCTTACTATAAAAAGCCAGTGGGCGCCCTCCTGCATCAATACTGCACCCTGCCCCACCCCTGAGGCATCCGTCTCCACAACGAACTCCTTCGTGAAATCCGGGAGGGCTAACACTGGGGTGGTCGTCACCGCCTGTTTGAGCGCCTCGTCTCCGCATCATCCTGCCAGAAGAAGGCATCCTTCTGCAGTAGCTGGGTCAGTGGTCGAGCAATCTTCCCATAATCCCGCACAAACCGTCGGTAGTAGCCGGTGAGGCTCAAGAATCACCGCAGAGCCCGAACAGTCTAGGGTCGCGGCCAAGAGACCATGCTCTCAATCTTCCAAGGGTCAGCTTTGACCCCTTCAGCCGAGACCAAGTGGCCCAAGTACTCGACCTCCTCCTGCCCAAAAGAACACTTGGAGCACTTAGCATAGAGCAGATGCTTGCGTAGAATAGAAAAGAACTGTTCAACATGGCACAAGTCATCTTCCCAATTAGCACTGTATATCAAGATGTCATCAAAGAAAATCAGCACAAAAAAGGCGAAGTAGTGGGCGAAAGATCTTGTTCATATTGGCTTGGAAGGTGGAGGGCTCGCCAGTCAGCCCGTTGGCCATCACTAAGAACTCGTAGTGGTCGTCGTGAGTCCTGAAAGCCGTCTTATGAACGTCCTCCTCCCGCATAAGGATCTGGTAGTAACAGAACCATAGGTCAAGCTTTGTGAATCGAGTCGCCCCGTGTAGCTCATCCAAGAGCTCGTCAACCAAAGGAATTGGAAACTTGTCTTTCAAAGTGATGTCGTTCAAAGCCCGGTAGTCGACGCAGAATCGCCACGAGCCATCATTTTTCTTGACGAGAATAATCGGGGCCGAAAAGGAGCTTGTGCTGGGTCGGATGATCCCGGCGTCGAGCATCTCCCGGACGCTGCGCTCGATCTCTGCCTTCTGCATGTGTGGATATAGGTAAGGCCGGATATTGGTAGGCTCTGCTCCGGCCTTGAGTACAATCTGGTGATCCCGAAACCGTGATGGCAGTAGTGTATGTGGCTCTTGAAAGACGTCACAATACTGCTCGACTAAGGACTGCAACTGTATGGGTACCTCAGACGACCCGACCTCATCAGACCACACCCCCAAAAGGACTGCCATCAAGCTCCCTTCCCCTCTGAGTCGCTGCATGCTCTGAAGAGAGACTTTCTTTACTGGAGAAACTGTGAGACCCTTCAAACAGAACTGTCGGCCACGCTGCAGGAACTCCATCGTCATGAGCTCTCAATCAAAAGTGACCCGCTTCAGCTGCTGCAACCACTGAACTCTGATTACCATGTCTGATCCCCGGATGGGTAGAAGGTATACATCCGTGCTCCCAACGTATCCTTGAATCCGCAACTCCACTCCCTTCATGACCCCTTCACACTGCAACTTGCTGCCGTCAGCCACCATAACCTGGAATGCAGTTCCCCTATCAATGTCATGCCCAACCCGCTGAGCAACGGCCGGATGAATGAAATTGTGAGTGCTCCCACTGTCGACTAAGATCGTCACGTTCTCCTGTCTAACCCGTCCGGCAACCCGCATCGTGAGGGCGGATTGCACCCTTCCATGGCCTGGATCGAGACCCCAAACTCCGTCACATCCACATCCTCCTCCAATAGCGCCTCCTCGACTGCCGCCTCGGGCGAAGACTCGTCGGCCACCTCTTCATGCAGCATGAAAACCTGTAGCTTCTGACATTTATGCTCTGGCACAAACTTCTCGTCACAGTTGAAGCAGAGGTCCTTCTCCTTGCGGGCCTGTAGCTCGCCCCACGACAAACGAATCATTGTAGGCTTGGCAACCGCATGCGGCTCTCTCCTGGCTATGGCGGGTGTGGTAAGAGGCTTCCCTGTGGTTCGTGACCGCTGCCGGTTGAATCGCTCCTCCTGAATGCGCGCTAAGGTGATAGCGTGATTCAAGCTCTGTGGCATATAAGCATGAACCTCATCCCGCAATTGCTCCTTCAAGCCCGACAAAAAACAACTCAGCAGTGACTTCTCTTCCCAGTGTACCCGGTTGGCCAACTTCTCGAACTCTGTCCGGTACTCAGTCACTGTCCCCTTCTGTCGTAGCTTCTGCAGCAGCGCCTCAAAGTCCTCATACTCCAGTGGCCCGAACCGGGCCGTGAACCCCTCCACAAACTCAGTCCAGGGTACATAATCTCTACCTCTCAGGAACCACTGAGTCCACTGAAACGCGTCGTCTTCCAGATGGAACGACGCTAGTTGTACCCATTGCCCCTCCAGGACCTCCTGATAGCTGAAGAATAACTCCACCTTGTGAACCCACTACAACGCATCCCCCCCTTTGAATTTGGGGAAGTTCATACGTGTCAACTTCGGTGACATGTACGCACGCGGCCCGGCCTGCCCTTGCCAGCCTTGTCCTTGCCCATTCTCTCATCCCATATGCCCATCGTGTCCACCCGGGTAGCCTTGAGGTGGCTGACCTTGATGAGGAAAGTGTTTCCCGGCCCACGGAACGTGGCCTCCAAACCCGCCGGGAAGAATGACGCCTCGCAGGTGAGGAAGAAGTCCCGTTACACCTCCTGGAGCCCGCACAGCAGCCCCCTGGCCTCCATCAGCGTGTAGCCACGGCTTCCGCCCGCAATCCACTAGTCCAGCCATGCCAGAGCCGCCGCCTTGATGTCTAGCCGGCCCGCACTCAGTCGGTCCAGCGAAACTGGGGCCGCCGCCTCCTGCTGCTGCCGCTGGCCACGTCGCTGCTCCCCCGCCTTCACTGGTGGTCCCCAAGGGTCGGGCGAACCCGACGCCGGTGTTTCCGCCCAGTTCCGGTGCTCCAATGCTCGCCAGCCCAGCAAAACTGGGGCCGACGCCTCCCGCTGCAGCCGCCGACCACGCCGCCTCTCCCTGACCTTCGTCGGTGGTCCCCCGCGATCAGGATAGGCCGATGCCGCCGTTTCCGCCAAAACCCGACGCTCCCGTGCCCAAACGCCCCGGATCGGGCATTCCGGACGCTTCAGCGGACCGATCGGGTCTTCCTCCGATCGGTTCTTCCTCACTCGTGTTTTTTCCCTTCAACAGCGCCTTAAGCTCCTCCATACGCACGTCTATGCGCTCCTCCAATCGTTGTGTAGATGTGCGCATCTCTTGCTCGATTGCGGCTACCGAATCCAGCAATCCACCATAGTTCTCCTCCAAGGTTTCCAAACGGGTGACCTCCTCTTGCGTGCGAGTGGTGACCATCGTCGGAGAATGACCGCCTCTGATACCAAATGATAGGAACTACTAGAGAGAAAGAGGAAGAAACTAGAGAGAAGAGGGAAAGAGGCTAGGGTTTAGAGGAAGGAGAATACCTTAGGGTTAATTTGCATGCCTCCACAATATGACATCCCCGGGTATAAATACCCGGGCCAAGGAGGGAGCCGGCCGGACCCTCCCCATAGGGCTGAACTGGTTGGTTCAGCCCATGGCCGACCGGTTCTACTGAGTGGGGGCTGAACCGGATGGTTCAGCCCCTTCGTCGTCTGTCGTCTCCTTGCGTCTGCGAGCATAATAATGCCCCGAGAAGCAAGCCGCGGTCGGGGGCGTAACACGGTGCAACCTCATCATCTGAGTTGCGGACCATGACTCCTGCTCCATATCAACCAGCGACGAGATTTCCGCTAATTGATTTCCCTCGCTTAGGCGGTGATGCAGCAATGGAGTGGTTATATCGCTGCGACCAATTCTTTGACATAGACGATACTCCGGAGACAAATGAAGGTGTGGATTGCCTCCGAGCATATGGAGGGAAAAACTCCATTTTGGCATCAATCTTTCATGAAGGCTTGATTATCTCGTCAATGGCAGAGCTGGGAGGAGTATGGTCAAGCATTGCAAAACCTTTTTGGGTCGGTGCTCTTCGATTATCCCATGAGTAAGCTTACTAAACTAAAACATAAGACCGTGGTGAGGGCTTACCTGGAGGAATTTAATGTACTGCTTCATCGGGTGCACTTGCCGGAGGTTTACGCCATCAGTTGATGCCTTACGGGTCCTAAGGATGAAATTGAATATGTCATCTGCATGTTCCAACCCAAGACATTACAGGAGGTTTTCCATCTGGAAAGGGTTCAAGAACACCAGTTAATCTTGGGATGCGGCAAACCGCACACAGGGTCTGCGGACAGTGGAGGTAAATGGGAGAAAATGGCGTTGCCCATGAAATCACCTACCCCGGCTACCAGGTTGCATCACACGGGCACTTCTTCAGCCCAACCGAAGCCTGGACGTCGACTAACGTCTGCTGAGATGGATGATAAACTGAGTAAAGGGCTCTGCTTCTAGTGTAACGAAAAATTCACTCTCGGGAATCGTTGTGTGGGAAGATGACATTTGTATGCAATTGAGTTATTGCACGAGCATGATGAAGAGGAAGGCCAACCGGAGGCTAAGGAGGGCATTCAGGTCGACGTGGAGGAGTACGGGGATGAGCAACCGGATTCAAATATATCTATCAATATAACACCCCAACAAAGTTTAACAGGAAATCAGCAGTCCGGTCGGGCCCGCGATAACAAGTAAACTAAGTAACGGTATATAAACTGGTAAAAATCAGGTAAAAAAATAGAAGTGTTAAAAAAAATTTACAGTGGAAAAAGAGTAAGTAAATTTATGGGTAAAAGTGTACCTAGTCAAGTTGAACTCACAGAGCCAACTAAAACTGAATATAACACTAAGAGACTGAAATACCGTCAAACTGAAGTAAACTGATACATCAAAACATGAGTGAAGTACAACATATACATAATGTCTACAAAAAAAGAAACAAGTACAACAACAGTGGTACAACTGAACAAAACTTACATCTGAGAAAAATGCACCACCTATCCTAAGCGGATTCCCTGATCGTAGCCCTCTGTAAAAGCAAGTTCAAAAAGGATCAGGCCCATTGAAGAGTAAGAAAACTACTCCCTCCAACAACACTTAAAGAAAATATTATAAGTGAATATTACTTGAATTTAAAATTTTCATAATTACTCTAACATAAAACTTGGCACTTGAGTTCATGATCTGGGATAAAATCGGTCTATTGTGTGATCTGACACTCTTGTCTCAATTGTACAAATCGTTGATTTCTGTAATTTGAATTTTTGACTGCTGTAAGATTCAACCAGCTTCTATGTTATCTTATAAACACTTGTCACTAAGAACGACTGTGCACAAATTAGTGACTACAGTCTGAGTTGCAAACCTGATGGTGCCCTGAACTGGATGTCCCTCAAGTGGAACACAGACTCTTATCTAAGGAGTTGCATATCAGTAGCAAGGATCATCGACCCTGAGCTTGAAGTTCGAGTGGTGGCCTACTGACCCTGAGAACACGGTGGTGTGCCTCCACCAAAATCGCGAGGGTAAACCTTCCTCGCCTTTTCTTTTCTGATTTAACTTAGACTAGTGTTTAGTGAGTTAAACACGGAGTAGCGCTCTAGTTAAAAGTACTGAGCTTAGGGTTATCATGACACTGCATCTGCTGACTTAGTCTGAGCGTATACCTACCCCGTTGACTTGGTTCTGACTATAGGAACTTGTAATTTCTAAGTGAGTAAACCAACATAGTTAATACATAAATTAAAAATAATCTGAACTGTTAGACTAAAAGGAGTCGAGTTTTCTTATAGTGATGGTACGACGTTCGTACATGCGGCGAGGCGACATGATTCTCCTTCCAATAAAAAAAATCTGATCTCTACGAACTTCTCTAATCAGAGATGGGGTTCACTGATCCCGATTGCTAAGGAAAGCCATTACATAAAACCCATAAAATTATCGGAGTTAAAAACGATTCCCAAAAGTGTATTCCGACAACCGAAATCAACTCACTTGAAAGGAAAATCAAAAATAAAAGTCTCACCTCAATTTGGAGATATATGAGAAATTCCTCTGATCTCAAGCACCAACAACGATCGAAATCTGAATTTCACGAAAACCCCAAAATTAGACGTTTTTCCCCTTAGGTTTTGGTGGATATAACTCACAATGACGACAAATAATTATCTATGGTGGAACAAGAACACAAACGCATGAATTATCTCGATCTAAGGACGGGGATTTACACAGATCGGTTAAGCCTTGGCGCATGAACGAGTTAACCCCTTCCAAATCTGAATCGAAAAACAATAGGGTATAAACGCAATATAGAAGCGAAGAATACCCTATGATAGAAGGAGAAATGGTAAAACACACTTACCGGAACCAAAAATGGCGCTTCAGGAACTATTCCCGTCGGCTGGGGTTGGAAAAGAAATTTTCCACTACACTGAAACAGTGGTGAGAGGCCGCTGGAGATAAAAGGAGGGAAAAGGAGTAGCCGACACAGGATTCCGGTGAAGGAGTGGTCGAACGGCTTCTGGCTTCTATTCTGTGTTCTATTACTAGAGATGGAGCGGCGGAAAAAGCGACTGCGGGAAACCGTCGCTCAACAGGAGAGAAGAATGTGCGGCTTAAGCAATACGCGCGGTTTTAATATTCCGCGGTTACTGTAACTGTGAATCAGCTTAGGGAGAATGAAAGAGTGTTTATTTCTCTCTTTTTATTATTTTGTAAAAACAAAGCTATAAGTCTTAAGCCCGTGAGGACAAGTATTTTAGCAATCAAAAACTCGTGCGAGAAATTAAATCATCGCGACCTCAACCAATTATTAAAAGTTCGCGTTAACTTATCATCTTTTCTTGTCATGCAAAATAAATAAATAAATAAATAGATTGTTACCTCCACAAGTCGATGACTCGATTAATTATTCTCGTGATCGCTCCCTGAATTTAATTTAATGCGACGTCAAATTCTGGGATGTTACAATCCATGCCCTGACGGGAATCACACATTTCCACACTATGAAGGTTATGGTCTCGTACCAAGGGCAACCTATTAGCATCTTGATTGACTCCAACAGTACGCACAACTTTTTGGAGGAGACTGTTGCAAGAAGATTGGACTATCGATTGGTCCCAATTCCAAATTTTACTATCGTCGTGGTTGATGGGAAGCGGATAACCAGTTCTCACAAAGTGGTTGATTTTATTGGCATATGCAAGGGGTGATCTTTGCTTCGGACATGATGGTCTTACCATTGGGAGGTTGCGAGGTGATGTTAGGAGTGCAATGGTCGGTTACTATTGGAGTGGTGCACTGGGATTTTAACAATCTTAAGATGGAGTTTGTTAGTCAGGGAAAAAAATTATCCTTGTGAGGGTCCAAAAATGTAGCGGGTAGTTGGGCCAAACCGAGGCGAATGGAGAAATTGATGGGAAAGGAGGGACAAATTAATATGATGGCATTTTGTCACATCCAGGAAGAATCCTACATGGAAGAAATGGTAGAGGGGAACATCAAGCTAATGGGGGAAAATCTAACCGAAACTGAAGGCCAACAACTCCAAGTTTTGTTGTCTAAATTTCCAAATCTATTTAAGGAACCTAAAGGATTGCCACCCAACAAAGACCATGAACAACACATTAGGTTGAAGGAGGAGAATGTAAACATTAACTTATGACCGTACCGCTACCCACCCCTACAAAAGGCAGAGATTGAAAATTTAATTAAAGAGATGTTAGGTTCCGAAGTGATACGACACAGCTGCAGCCCGTACACATCTCCCGTGGTGCTGGTAAAGAAGAATGACGGGTCGTGGAGGCTTTGTATAGACTATTGTCAACTCAACAAGTATACTATAAAAGACAAGTTTCTGATTCCGGTGATTGAAGAGCTTATAGATGAATTACACTTTGAGGGTTTTTTTCCCAAACTAGACCTCAGGGCGGGGTATCGCCCCAGTTAGGATCTTCGCAAAAGATGTCCGTCCACAAGACGACATTCCGGACTCACCAAGGTCATTACGAGTTCATGGTAATGCCCTTTGGCTTGACCAACGCGTCGTCGACATTACAAAGTTTTGAATAAGATATTCCAAGAGCAACTCCGGAAATTCATCTTCGTGTCCTTCGACGATATTCTCATATATAGCAAATCATGGCAAGATCATGTAGAGCATTTGGAATTCACCTTTAGCACACTACAGGCAAACCAACTTGTTCTCAAGCAAAGCAAGTGTAGCCTCAATGTTCGGCAAGTAGCTTATTTGGGACATTTGATTTCAAAACAAGGAGTAGCCATGGATTCGGCTAAAATTGGGGCAATGATGGCATGGCCAGTTCCAAAACCTATGTAGCAACTAAGAGGTTTTCTTGGATTGACGGAGTATTAACGTCGGTTCATTAAAGGCTATAGTATTTTGGCCCGACCGCTCACCAATATCTTGGAGCAGAAGATGTTCTCTTGGTCGGCCAAAGCAAAGGAGGCCTTCATCCAACTCAAAGAAGGGGTAGCTCAACCTCCAGTCTTAAGATTGCAAGATTTTCACAAGGGTTTTGTCGTGGAAACCGATGCAGTGGACGGGGGAGTTGGGGCGGTATTGATGCAGGAAGGCCGGCCCCTGGCGTTTTTAGCAAGGTATTGCGGAGGAAGAATGTTGCGTTGTATGCATACAAAAAGGAACTACTAGCAATAGTAATGGCACTTCAAAAATGGTGGCATTGTTTAGTAGGCTGCCACTTTATCATCAAGACGAGCCATGAAAGTCTGAAGTTTTTATTGGAGTAAAAACTCGCCACACCCAACCAACAACGATGTATGTCGAAATTAATGGGTTATGATTACAAAATTCAGTATCGAAAGGGGAAGGAGAATGTATGTGTGGATTCCTTGTCACGGGCATATGAAGACGAGGTGATAGAGTAGAATGCTTGAGTGGTCGTTGACTCCGATATATTACAACAGATAAAGGAATCATGGGTTCAAGATATACACTAAGAGAAAATTATAGGGGAGAAGGAAGAAAATAGCTCAGCAAAACCAAAATACAATTAGTCTCGTGGGAACTTGAAGCGCGAGGGGAAATTAGTGGTGGGGAATGTGAATACCGTCAAAACAACCCTGTTGTGGTTGTATCATGACAGCCCGATTGGGGGACATTCGAGAATAACGACGACATATCAGCGGCTGTTCTACCAGAAAAATATGAAATCGGTTGTGTATGCATACAGCCAACGGTGCGACACATGTCAAAGGTGCATGGCAGACAACCAGAAACCACAAGGACTGATTCAGCCATTGTCGATACCTGACAGGATATGGCAGGACATTTTGCTAGATTTTATCTAAGGGTTGCCACAAAGTCAAAACAAATCGACGGTGCTAGTGGTGGTTGATCGCTTGAGTAAGCAGACACACTTTGTAATCCTCAGTCATCCATATACGGCCCAAAGTGTGGCCTAGAGTTTCTTGGACTCCGTCTTCCGCTTACGCAGGCTGCCGAGTTTGATTGTAAGTAAAACTCTTCCGCCTTTTGCAGAAAAGTTGAAGATGTCGACGACATACCAGCTCCAAACAGATGGTCAAACGGAGGTGGTAAACCGTTGTTTGGAGAGCTATCTCCGGCTCTCCACTGCATGTGTTTTGAGCGACCAGAGAATTGGGCAACTTGGCTACCTCTTGCCGAGTGGTGGTACAACACCACCTTTCAAAGTGCTATCAAGATGACGTCGTTCGAAGTGTTGTACGGCCAAGAACCCACCCTAAATTGTCCATACATAGTGGAAACTTCGATGTCGGAGGCGGTGGACCGCTCTCTAGTGGCGCGGGAAAGAGTTATCTCCATTCTGTAATTCAATTTGTTGCAAGCCAAGAATAGGATGCGAATGTTGGCGGACAAGAAGCGTAGGGAAGGAGTGTTGGAAGTGGGAGCTTGGGCTTATATACGCCTCCAACCGTACAAGCAACCCAGCATGCGTAGCAACATTTTTCACAAACTATCACCTCAATTCTTCAGTCCCTTTCAGGTGGTGGAACGTATTGGGCCAGTAGCTTATCGCTTGGACTTGCCGGACACGGCGAAGATCCAACACACCTTTCATGTGTCTCAACTCAGAGAGCATAGAGGCGAGAATCCTGCACCTACTCAGAGGGTGTAGCTGCCCACTTACGGTGAATGCGGGAGGTAATCCATTAATTGAACCAATAGCAATGCTGGAGAGAAGAATTGTTCCACGACATGGCCGGGTAGTGACACAATTACCGGTGCAATAGACGAATGGATCTTCGGCAGAAGCAACATAGGAGGACTTGTAGTTCATCCAACAATAATTTCCTCACTTCCTACCTAGAGGACAAGGACGTGCTAATGGAGGGAGGAGTATTGATGCAGCCCTGTTGTTTGTATCAGTGTGGTTAGAATTGGTAGTATGGGATATTTTTTAAGTTATTTTAATATGGATGGTAGTATGGCCTATTCTGTAGTTTTATATATATGCTGTAAAAATTAGGTTGGTTATTTATGTTATTAAAGTGTGATTCAGCCTACAACCTCTTCTCCGACTTGTTGAAGGCTTGGCTGCAGAGATGTGCCTCTTAGGAGCGATCCAGTTGCTGTTCTTCTATGTACCTTGCTGTTATCTATTATATCATATTATCAGGAACGCATCAAAGCCTAGAAACTACTGTTATGAAATCAAAATAAAACAGTAAGATCTAAGATTGCTTACTACTGTTATGAAATCAAAATGTCTCAATGGAAGGAAAAAAACATGGAAGGGCAATCAGAGTTTTAGTTACACATTGGCATTTACAAATGGAACTCGGGTTTCACAGCTAATCTCGTTGACAGTGATAAATGGAGGAATCAATCCAGCACAATGATTCAGAGAAAGAAAAGGGGGTAAATCAAGCAGAGAAACCAACCTCGACCCGGATGGATGGACTTGAACGCCAGATTCTCGAGAAAAGCGATATGGTGCAGATCAAAAGAATGAGCATCGCGGCGGGCAATAGCACCGTCATCCCCCTTGGTCCACCGGCGAGCTGCTTAGGCTGCCTCGCTCCTCTCCTCCCCCAGCTTCTCCAAAAATTACATGGATGAGGAGGAAAGTTTGAAATTACTAAGCAAGTGTGGGAGGAAGTGCGCGAAGAAGAAAGGACGAGGAATGACAATACCTCCTCATTTCGCCAAATTAGCCGAACTCGAAAATAAACGTGAGGGCGAATTTGAAACCCTAGAAAGCTTTAAGGATGAGGGCGAATTTGGGTCTAGAGCTTTGGAAGGATCCAGGCGGGACTGGGGGATTCAGTTCCAGGTGAGATCTGCGAGGAGAAGCACAGACGGCGGCAACGGGAACGTTGAGCAGAGACGGGCCGGGCTCGTATCGTACCGTGAACTTTTTCTTTTAAGATAATTATTTTTGGTGATTGTTATCCGCACTGCAGTTTTGGTTATTCGTAAATATTTTTTTCCTAATTTTTCGTGTTTTTTGGAAATACGTCTTGTACATGCATTTTCAGGAAAAGTGTTCAACACGAAAGTTGTAGATCTCATCGAGATCTACAACTTTCGTGTTGAACACTTTTCCTGAAAATGCATGTACAAGACGTACTTTGGAAATACACCCAGATTTCGCGCCTTTTAGAAATACGTCTTGTGCATGCATTTTTAGGAAAAGTGTTTAACACGAAAGTTGTAGATCTTGATGAGATCTACAACTTTGGTGTTGAACACTTTTCGTAAAAATGCATGTACAAGACGTATTTCTAAAAGGCGCGAAAAATTGGGAAAAAAAAAGTGCGGATAATCAAAACTGTAGTGCGGATAACACTCACTTTATTTTTTATTAAAAATAATTATAAAATATTAATTAGCATTTTTTTTCAAATACTTTAAGGTTATATATATATATATATATATATATATATATATATATATATATATAAGGTGTTTTAAAAATAATATTTGGCCGGATATGGGGCTCAATAGAAGATCGGATAAACAGAATTTCACTAGCACAATTCTTATTTACGTTATCTGTACATAAAAATTTCTCGTTGGCACGACATCGGCTTCGCCTAGATGTACTTGGGAATGTTGTATGGGTTGCCACCGCAACAGCTCAAATTCCCGAATTTTATGCATTCATGGCCTGTGATTTGTAAGCGTGATCGGATGGTGCATTCGCTATTCTCTCATCCCCGAGTCAAAATTCCTAAGATCACTATTCTCCCCCGCATCTTCTCGCTTTTAGGGTTTTAGGGCTCGTAAGCCGTAACTCCGCCTCGTCTTGATCTCAATAGGAGGGCTCTCTTTAAATTTTTTTCCCGTTTTTTTTTTGTAGCACGAGTGCATGATAGTCTCCAATGCGGCCGCAACAGTATCACTACTATGAAAGTGACATGGTGCGACAGTACTCTCACTACTCGCTCTCCCCAGAGCAGTCGCGTTTACATACAAACAATTTATTACACATCTATCCGCTGCAATGTAAATTATATGTGGCTCGAGTGCTACAAAATTAATAAAAAGGTAGAAATTAATAAGATAGGTAGAGAAAGGATTAAGCAATTCCACCGAGCTAATTTCAATAAAAAAATGACCTTCCATTTTAATTTCAGTAACAAACGGACTCATTGGGACCTTTCATTTGGACGAAATTGAGACTTTGAAATTGAACGTCTAATTCCGATTTTATTATTTGTTTGCGTGTTTGAACGTTGAAATTGGAATTCTAAGGAATTTTATGAAAGTCATTTTGAACTAAAGTCGATATACTTTTCGATTTATATAAGAATTGAATAATTACGATCAAATGCATTTTCCGCTCAAGTGATTATTTCATTTAGGCTAGAATTTTTTGCGCTTGCAAACGTTTCTCCCGAGCGGGGTTTTCATTCGAGAGAGTTTTTTTTGCTCATACATGCATTTTCACCCAAGCACGCATTTTCGCCCAGCGTGGGTTTTCATCCGGGCACTTGTTATTTTGCCCGAACACACTTTTCACTCATTTTTTCGCCCGAACGCACACTTTTGCGACCTATCGCACATTTTTGCGCCCGCGCGTGTACCTTCAGTCCGAGCACGCGTTTTTCATTCAGGCCGACATTTTTTACACAGAATCGCTAGGTTCTTTTAAATGCATTATGCTATAATAATTAATATCAATATATATATGAGAAGATGCTAGATTCTTCGTAATATTTGTGAATGTGTTATATTTTTCATAACACATGTGAAAATATTTGGTTCTTGATAAAAATAATAATTCTTAAATTAAATTTTATCTAACAAACAAACAATAAAATTGATCAATTCCAAAATCCAATTTCAGTTTCATCCAAACGAACAGGCCTCATGGTTTCTCATAATTTTCAATTCAAGAAAAGATACTATTTAAAAGATTTTAATAGAATCAGCATTTAGACTATTATTAGATGCACTTTATTTCAAAAAAATCAATTTAAATCATTTTTAAACAAATGCAATCAAATATGCTTAGGAAAAAAATTCCAAAACCAAAATTTACCCAAAAAAAAAAAACAATAACCCAAAATAAATAAAAATTTAAAGGCAAAGTAAGCATTATACAAACTTCACACGGAGGATGGAATCATGACAAAGCATGGCTAATCAGAGCAATTACAGCAGCATAGCATATGGAAAGGGAGAACATAAACGAGTATATATTATGCAGCAGAACATGAAAGCAGCTTATTCCCATCAAAATGTAAGAAGAAATGGCTCGGAGAAGAAGAAAACCGCGTTCAAGGCTCAAAAACCATGCTCTCGGCGTCTTTCTTTATGGACTGGAAGAGCACGGACGAGAGGTAGCGCTCCCCAAAGCTTGGGAAGATCACCTGCGTGCACGAATACATCGTTACTTATTCAGAATTTTCGGAAACTAGGGAAGAAAATTGTATCACAACATTTTTGTTTGATGTGATGTGTGTATTCTTCTTCGTCTTCGATCACTGGATGCATGTTTTTTCTTAATATTTCAAATTCCATTTGTAGTTAACATATAATCATTTTGAATCGATTTGAGCTCCTACAAATTAGGACTAGAAAGGTTTAGAGCACAACATAAGACCAAAAATTCTATTATGGGGTTTATGCAAGGGCGGATTTGGGGGGGGGGTTTTGTGATTTGTGTTATAAGCAGATCAAAGTTTAGCTATTCGTAAATCAAATTTGGCTATTCGCATATCAAAATTGACTATTCGCAAACCAAAATCACATATTTGCACCCCCAATATTAATTTTGAACATTTTATGTACTATTGTATTTTAAAAAAAATTATGCAGCCCCATTCCTAATTTTCTAGATCCGTCACTGAGTTTATGGGCCCTTCAAAAGGAAGAGGGCTATCGGAGCCGGACAGCCCTGAGTTTGTAGCTAGTTCAACAGCTGATTTATGATTTTGAACTGCATTTAGATTATTGGAGCAGATATACAAATCAAGTAAACTATGTTCCCCAAAACCTCTAAGATGATGGTGCATCATAATTAGCAAGGATTACATGAAGTTCAATGGGAAATAAACCCTAAGGCTATAATAGAGATTTAGGACCCTAAGTGCAGCCATATATTATATTAGGATTGATGTGCAATGAAGGTTAGAAAATTGCATAAAATTTTATTATTGTATGTATATGAGTAGCACTCTAATTGTAGACGTTGAGATAATAACTCTCTCCAGGCATGCTTATGCTCTTTCTTTCATATGATGAGTTTGTAGGGTGACTTGACTACTAGCCATGAAAGAGTCAGTCCCTTAACTTCTAGTGGAGGGCAGGGAAAACCTTCCTTTTGACAATGATTATGATAAGCTTGGTCGACGCACCGTCTGACCTTGAACGATTATTATTCAAGTATTCATGCATATGATGAGATGTTATTTATGCTTGAGACATTCATCATGCATGTTAATAATGATGCATAAGTTTATGGAAAATATACATTAATCTCATGTTTCTTCATGTTTGCAGATCCATGCCTTAGGATCAACATAACAAGTTGTCTTTCATTTTTAGTATTTTTCTTGTATTGATCTAGCATGTATGCCAGGAGCTATGCGATGAGTCCGATTTATATAGTGTTTATCGGACTCATTTGGGTTAATTTTCATGTACACGCACTTCACAAATAGCTTATAATTGCTCATATTTCACTTGATCTCCACTTTCACACAAAGTGCACATTTTGCCCGTTGTGGTGTGCAATTGCGCACTATTTTGCTGGGGGTAAGCACATGGTGCTCCCCATGCATTTATTTTGTTGGTTTTAGTTTTCTGTGAGTGTTGGAGGCATGTGCCCCAACTGGTGTTTCGTTGTGCAGGTGGGCAGAGTCTCACTGCATCCCAGATCTTTCCTGTAGGAATCGCACGGTCGTGTGTTGTTCTTCGCGCACGGTCGATGCAACCGTGCGATGCCTACAGCATTTTTGGTACTCTGCCCCGGGCCATGCGATTTGCTCGTGCACGGGATGTTTTGCCTGAGCGTAACCAAATCGCATGACCTTCTCTTCTAGTCAAAATATTTTTATGAAATTACTGACCGTGCGTTTTCCTCACGCACGGTTGGATTTAACTGGGCGCGAAGGAAAACGCGCGATCTTTCTCTTTGCCTGGAAGTTGAGTGTTCTGACTTCGTCCGTGCGTTTTGTTCGAGCACGGGCTGTTTTGCCCATGCGTGTTCAAAATCGCATGGTCTGCTTCTTCTTCCGGATTGGGCCTTCCTGTGAGTTTAATTTCGCATAATCCACGCACGGTCGTGCGTTCGATCGTGCGTGCCTTAATTTCTGAAACGTTTTCTATAAATACCGCAGGTTTTGCCCTAGTAAAAAAACCCCAAACCAATCCGCCATGTTTCGCCGCAGGAGGAGCTCCGACTCCGTTTTCTTCCACCATCTGTGAGGGCTTTGCCCTAGGCCGCTTCACATCATCCAAGCACATTAAGGAGAGGATTCCACGCTCATCTTCATCGTCAATGAAGGAGTTCTTTGCATAGGACGTGGTCGGATTGTTGTTTACCGTAGAAGACAGGTCCATTGGGAGGTGGTGACAGCCCTCCTCTACCTCGGACGATAATTGGGACCGAGCTAGGATGCGGATTGACGACCCGACGATTCCTACCGAAAATCTACAACAAGCCTACGGATTCGGTCGTATCTCTTGCCTTTTTCTCTATTTGTGTGGATGTATTTGAGTGTGTTTTTCATTTTATTGATGATGTGCTATAAACATACTTGTTCTTCATTATAGTTCATGTTTATGAAATGTTGGTGTATGTTTATTAGTCACTTGAAGTGCGTCGTCATTCTCCACCCGGTTTTGGTTGATTTGCCGCACTAGCAATTGCTAGTTACGTGTTTTGCGACGAGGTGTTTGCGACCCTCAATCCGTTTTTCTACTCGTCCATCCGTCTTGCAAAGCAATGCATAGCGGTCTGCGTAGTTTCCATCCCGTCGAGCGAAACAGTGCTTAGCGGCCTGCATAGGAGTAGTTGATTTAGTTTGTTTTATTTTATTTCCGCAAATCAAACCAAATCCCCTTTCATAACCCTGACCTAAGGACTTCAATCTCAAGTCCTTCCTCGATAGTTAACTCCACCTTGTTGTGTTCCTCTAAGATCGATACTTGGAGAAATATTCTCATTTTATATTACTTGAGCGACCGATTCACTTGCCGAACGCGCATCACTATGCCAATGCAAAGACTAAAAGTTTAATGGGAAATCTGACGATTAGCTAGTTGCTTTACTTTTTGTGGTTCTCTTCAATAATTGTTTATGTTCATGAATTCTTATGTAATAAGAGAGAGACAAGTCATTTGCTAATAATGTTTATGGATTTCAGTAGTTTACTTATGTTTTAGGATATTCTATTTGAATATGCATGCATTGTTGATGGAAAATAATTTATGAACGATTGTAAATTCATCATATATAAGTTGGTATTTCTTGTAGTCCTTAAAATTCCATTGAGAAAAAAATGGCAATCCACTACAATTATTCTCATACCTCATTAGTCATTAATTTGTTCATTATGTTTTTCCAAAATATTTTCTTCCAAAACGCTCATTCAATAACTTCTCCAAACATTTCATCACTCCTTGATGTTTATCTTTAATTAAAATTCAATTATTTTCATAAATCTCATTTTCTTCTTCCCTAATATCAAATTTATTATATAAATCATTAAAAGATGTATTTTTTTTTCTTCTATTCATGGCATGTGAATTAACATGGTTTCCAGTGTGCCATTGAAGTAATTTCATGCAACAATTAATAGTTTTATATCGACAAAAATTTAAGGAATTCCACAACACAAAATACATAAATTGTCGGTCTGCAAATACAAACTAAATAGCACTAAACCAATGTTAAAAATATTTTGAACTAGAAACCCTTTTTGGTGATAACATGAGCATTAAAAGACAAAGGTATTAGAACTTACAACAATCAGCTTTCCTTCATTCTCTGGCCTCTGTGCAACCTTAATAGCAGCGGCAGCAGCAGCTCCTGATGAAATTCCAGCCTGAAGGAGAATTCTCAATGTTTACAGAGCGAAATCACATGCAAGAAATTCTTAACAGAGCAGCTTAAAGATGCTCATAAAAACCAATTTTGTTCAGATGAATAAAACTAACCAGCAACCCCTCTTTCAATGCAAGAAGCTTTGCAGTTTCAATAGCCTCATCACTAGAGATCTGGATATATTCACACAACAAAATTGTGACTTCTTTAGCTCAATAATAAAATGAACAATCGAAATTATCAAATAAGACTTTTAACCTGCAAGTAATTATAGTTCTAGAACTAAAAGATCATAAAATTATTTTTCAAGATTTTGCAAAATAAAAAACATATAAAACTGCATGATAAAAAGGAATTTCAGTATTAAAGAGAAGTAAGCCAAGCTAATCCTGTTGTTCCAGATTTTATGTAACACAACTTAGTTCGAATATATTTAATCAAAACTTGAAATGCATGTAAAGGTAAAGCAAAGGCAACACTATTAAAATACACAATAGCAAGTTTATACAGAACAAACAACAAACGAATCTCTTCTAAATTCATCAACAAAAAGTAATACAATGTTGGAACTATCAGAAATCGCGCTTCACTCAACCATTTCACAGACAAATGCATAAAGAATATTACAATTATACAACACATTTAATGTCCCGCACCTTATCGTAGACCTTGCAAAAAATAACTTAAAATAACCAACATGATGGCTTCAGACTAACCTGCACAACTTCATCAAGAAGATCAACATCCAAAACACCGGGTATAAAACCAGCTCCAATTCCTTGTATCTTGTGTGGGCCTGAAACATTTATGACATAAAAAAACAGAGATCAATCAAAAGAGTGGTAATGCCTTAAGCATCCCCCAAGAACAACAATTACTCTTGGCTCCTCTTAAATGTTAATCAGATAGAAATCAGTGGCAAAGGCATACTAATCCGAGAGTAATTTCATTGGAGCATATCAAACTGTTAATGTGAAACATTTTGAAATGGTAGTAAGTATCCTTTGGGATTCCTGGTGATTTTGAATATGCATTGAAATCCTTCATTTTACAATCCTTGTGGTTTTGCATCCAAATCAGTGTGTTTTCTATCGGCATTTTACAGAGTAATTGATTTTTTAAAACACCATGTAGATTCTTGTTTTAATAAAGTTTGGTGAAATTTGGCATCTTGAAAACTTCAAATCATAAAAGGCTGCATTGAAAAAACGAACACCTAAAAAATTCATATGATAGTAAACTCACGTAGTTCATGAGATTAATCTAGTAGAAAATACATTTTGCAAAGAGAATGAAATCATGTTACATGAAAAACAAACAGAAAACATAACCACCATTCAAACCAAGCAATTTCTTCATTAAAAAAAACAGCCTATGCATGTTGCTTACTGATGGGGATCACCTACCGCCCTTGATTTGTGGCACGGCGGGACCTATGCTCGTCTATTCGTGCAGAAGAATTTCACATGTTCGACGATCTGACTTAACGGATGCATCTGGATTTCTATTTACATGTTATTTCAAATATTGTTTTATTATTTTTTATTATTATTTAGTGAAATCGGACCCCTTACATTAGCGGTCAATCACAACCGTTGATGTAAGTTTGCCCTAATGTAACTTCGTTATAAGTACGAATAAGGGGTCAGCTGTCAAGGGTATGGAAGAATTTTGGAGAGCTCTTCTTCCCCGGGTTCCAGTGATACTATCACAGTGACGACTCCGTGATGACCTAGGTGACACCTCCTAGGTAAATTATTTATTTCCTCATATTCTTATTGCTAGGAAAGACATGATGTGCTTAGGAATTAGTGAGATTATGGCAAAAGATAGGGCACAATGGCGACAAAGGATCCATAGAGCAGACCTAAATATAGTGGGATAAAGACTTAAGTGTTGTTGTTGTTATATTCTTATTGCTAGACACCCCTCTCCCTTCTACAGTTCGCCAATCTCTCTCCACAGCATCCACTGCACCATATGTCATTCAAAACAGCTGCAGCCCCCCAGATCTTTACTTCCGTGCGCCCAAAACCCCCTCTACAGTAGTGAGTAGGCGGAATCCATCCCCATGTCCACCGATCATCCCGCAACCCAACCCCAAAACAAGCCTGCCAAATTCCCACTTCTAGCCGCACCCACATCCCCCTTCTCTACCCGTGACAACCCCTCCTCCCCATCCCTCTCCACTTCCCTAGCCGCAAGGCCCACCCAACCCCCTAACCGACACTCCGCCACCTCCGCCCATCTGGGACAGCATCCTTACATCTCCAACCACTAGATCTATCGCCCCAAGTCGGCGTCCCCTTATTCCGTGAATATTTTCTTATTGTATGAATGTCATCATTATTGTTATAACTTATAAGGAATTGTGATTTCATATTATTTTGGATCTATAGTTTTGTAGTTGTTTATTCTGGAATACCCTTGTGATTTATAGAAACTATTTGTTAGCGTGCTCTTGTTTTGGCCCTTTACGGCGAGGAAAGTCTAAGGTTGTCTACCTAAAAGGAAAATTTTGCACTGCTTTGATTAATTGTCTGACATTTAATTTTATTACTTGCTTGTGATCTATCTGTCGGGTCCTGTGTGCATTGCTTGTAACATCCTAGGTTAGATGAGTTATTTTTCCCGATACGACCTAGGTTGCATGTTAGAATTCACACTCGCCTAGACTACCCTACATCACTTATATTAGCAAATTGTATGTTAAGATTATGTTAATCAAAGTATAACTTATGTGATTTAAATAATATGTTAATCAAAAATATAACTTGTGCTACGTTAATCAAAGGATAAAACTTCTACGAAAATGGGCAAACTATGTCCGAAAGAATGCAATGAAAGAATTAATAAATTGGCACCAAATGTCCGGTCAAATAAAACAAAGTGTTTTTAGGACGTAAGTTCGAAAGAACAAAACATTACCCCAGTTTCTCCTCTCTCCCACTTGTAATTTGCAAATTGCAAGCAATTAAAGTTGCCTTGTAGCAGGACAAGTTTAAAAAAGAAGCATACAAGGGAAAATGAACAATAAACTGATGTAGGGTAGGCTACGGGGTGCACAAAACCTAGGAATCTAGGTGAGAATGCGAGTGTGACACGCTAATTCAAATCTAAATGCAACACAACCGTCGGAGACGACGACGACTAATTTTGAGCAATGAAAATGGTAACACCACGCATTTAATTAAAGAACAAAAACAAACATTCAATTTCAACAATTTAATAATGGCTTTCCTCCGCTCGCAGGGTCAAGGCTAAGCGCGCAGTGAATAAATCCTACCTGCAAATTATAAATGTATCTCAACAAATTTCTACAAGCCCAGATCTAGGCAAAGCACGACAACCAACCAATAATAATATCAAATCAAATATTCTAATATAACAAGAGGCTCACCAAAGTAGGGGGATGACCGAGACACTGAAGATTATGGATCCGGATGTGTAGATCGGCGATCAAAGATGGACCCGGCAGCGTGAAAATGGTGGCGGTGGCTGTCCTCGGCGGAGAATGGGGAGATCGGGCTGGAAATGGAAAGATCCGGCCACTAGGAGAGAGATCCGGGCGGGGGAGACTAGATCCGATATTTTGGGATCGGATCCGGGTGGAGGGGTGATGAACGGAAGGTGGAAATAACGGATCGAGGCTGAAATTCCTAGATCTGAATTGATCCAAGAAATTTGGGCTAAAGGGGACTGGATCCACGTAGGAGGGAGGTAGGGGTACTTGCGGCTAGGGTTGCGGCTAGAAAGGAAGGGGAGGTTTGGAGGGGGAAGGACTATGGTTGGATGGAGGGGGATGTCGGCGGTTGGGGAAAGGAGGGAGTGTAGAGGGGGGTGTCGGCGACACTGTATCAGGGAGGAGGGCGGCGGATAGGAGGGGGTTTGGCGGGCTGGCTGCTGCAGGAAACGCAGCAGGGCGGCGACTTTAGGGAGGGTTTTGGGGGCTGTCGATGGCTGTGTGAGGGGTGAAAAATGAGGGCTAGGGGTAGGGGAAGGGCTAGGGGAGGAGAAATCAATCTAGGAGTCGTCACCTAGGGTTCCACGGCGTCGGCACCGAGGGGTGATCGCTGGAATCCGGGAATACCTTCTCCAAAATTCTGCAATGTCTTGGTTCCGCCTCTTAGACCATTATTTATAATAAAACAAAACACCAGGGCATCCCTATCAACGGCTATGCTTGGTCGGTGGGAGACGCCACTAAAATACATGAAAATAAACCAATAAAAATAAACTAATATATGATCTCAACTCGCGACGCAGATCCGGACACATCTGCGGAGTCCGATTGTCGATCCGGGCACGCCATATATAGTAAGTCGTCAAACCAGCCCCAAACAGGCCCAAAGCTCGTGCTTGTCTCTGCTCCGCATCACAAACCATACTAGTTGTAAAAGTCATTCTCTCTCAATTCAAATATCCAGGAATGAGTTGATGATGTTTCATTGATTACTCCTAGAGATTTTATTTTAATTTAAATTTGGTTATTCATGATGTATGATGATTCATATTAAACATCTATGGCTGAATAGTTAAAGCGCCAAATTCATAATTGGTAAATTTGTACGTCCAATTCCTGTTGGACGCACATGATGAACAAGATAGAGGCTTAAGTATAGTTCAAACTTGGTGATAGATCCAACAATAGCAAGTATTAAAAAGTGTAATACCCTGAACAAAGAAGAAAATAAAGAATAATCACCTGGCTTTCCACCAGATAAAACTGCGCTTTCAATAGGTTCCACGCCATATAGCTAAAAAGAGGAAACAGCACGGGTTGGGTATCACATTCAGAGAAGTATTGAAGTTAATGTAGACTAGAAGTGTTAGCTAACTAACCTTGACCTCAGGATTCTGCTCTTTCAGGTACTTCCCTGCACCAGAAATTGTACCGCCTGTCCCGATTCCAGAAATAAATGCATCAATTTTCCCACCAGTTCCTTTCCAGATCTCAGGCCCCGTTGTCTCGTAATGAATCTAATCATATTATTGTCATTTGAAATAAGATCACTATCTTAAGATATAAGGCTACAAGGGTAGACATTGTGCACACAGTTTCATAGAATAAATTTGTTGAAAGAGCTCAAAAACTTGTATGTATTGCTTATGTATTGTAATACAATGAGAGAATACAAATATATAGGAGGGAGAAGGTGAGAAGAAATCCTATATAAGATGTGGGACTAAGAAAAGAAGAAGGAAATACAATAAAATTGACCCAATAATGGGCTCTTTACATAGGCTTTTCTAACACTCTCCCGCAAGCTGGAGCGTACAAATCGTATGCGTCAAGCTTCGACAAGCACTGATAGAAGAGGGTACTGGAAAGAGCCTTTGTGAGGACATCCGCAACTTGTTCAGTCCCCAGAACATGCTTCAGGTCGACCTTCTTCATTTGAACCTTTTCCCGGATGAAATGACAATCGACTTCAATATGCTTTGTTCTCTCGTAGAAGACCGGGTTCTTGGCTATATGTATAGCAGCTTGGCTGTCACAGAGGAGGAGAGTTGGGGAAGGGAGCTTTACACCCAGATCGGTAAGAAGACTTTCAAGCCACGTCAGTTCTGAAACCACCGATGTCATTGCCCGGTATTCTGCCTCATCAGATGATCGAGCAACGACCGCTTGTTTCTTGCTTTGCCAGGTAATCAAATGTCCTCCAAAATATGTGCAAAAACCACTGGTTGACCGTCGATCATTAAGGGAAGCAGCATAATCAGCATCAGAATATGTCACCAATGTTGGAGCTGAAGATGAGGTTTTGTATACCAGTCCTTAACCAGGAGCCATTTTAAGGTATCTGAGAATGCGTTCAACGGCCTGAAGATGAGATCTTCGAGGGGAATGCATATACCGACTGACAATACCAACAGCGAAGGAAATATTTGTTCTGGTTACCGTGAGGTAGATCAATTTCCCAACGAGATGACAATAGTATTCTGGATTCTGGAGTAGGAGATCTGAGTCAGATGCATGAGCGCACAACTTGTGATTACATCCATTGGGGTGTCAATCGTCTTACAACCTGAATAGCCTGCATCATGAAGGAGGTCGAGGAAGTACTTCCGTTGAGAGAGGACAAGACCATCTGGTCGTCTGGCAACCTCAAGACCCAAGAAGTAACGAAGGGGCCCCAGATCTTTTGTTTGAAATACGGAGCTCAGATGTAATTTGACCTCCTGTATTCCTTTCGAGTCGTCTCCTGTAATTATGATATCGTCAACGTACACTAACAGAAGAACCGTTCTCGTTGTTCGGTGACGAGTGAACAACGAGAAATCTGTCGAGCTCTGAGTAAAACCAACCTCCCGAAGGGCATTACTGAACTTGTCAAACCTGAGTTCAAATACTCTGAAGGTGAGACGGAACACGAGCCATCATTATGACAATGCAGACAGCCTCCTTCTGAGCTCGCTGAGTAGCATGATCATTGGTAAACGGCTGATGTTGGATTCAGGCCTCAGCAAGAGTCTTGGCGCGAGCGACAAAGGAGTTCATGTCTGAAGCCCCCAAGTATCGAGAGCCAGAAGATCAGTGAGGAAGTCATAGAGATGTTGGAGACTGTCTTTGCCCGAGTACAAGGAATGCAGCTCATCCCACATAACCTTGGTCATTTCGTGATACATGGTCATCTGATAAGGTTCGCCATTTAGGGAATTGAGGAGCCATGTCTGAACACGGCCATCATTTTTGAGCCAGTGGTCAGTAGGAGGAGAAGGAGGAGCCTGAAGGAGGTGAGGCAAAAGGCCCTTGGCCTGAAGAACCCGTCGAACAGAGTGTACCCAAGGGATAAAATTCTTCTTCCCAGAGAGGGAAATGGTGGTGATCCGCAGCCCATCACGGATGTCAGCCGGATAAGTCGGGCGGTCTGCAGGCGAAGTAGCCTCCTGGCCGGTGGAGTCAACGGAATAGCCCATAGAAGCAGGAGGCAAGTCGCAGCGACTAGGGAAGAGACCGATGCGGATAGCAGGAGGCAAGTCGCAGCGATGAGGGAAGAGACCGCTGCGAGTAGCAGGAGGCAAGTCGCAGCGACTAGGGGAGACCGCTGTGAGAAGAGACGAGAGACTGCTCAGCAGGCATGCCGGGAACTCTTGCACGACAAGGCCGCGCCAGACCAGAATACGCAGCGGGCAGTCACAGCGACAAGAGCAACGACCAAGGAGAGGGAGGCCGCAAGGAAGAGAAACTCCAAGAGAGAGACCGCGACCAAAATGCAGGAGAAAAAGACAGACTGCACGGTCTCAGTGAGCACACCAGCGGTCAGAGAAGAGAGACAGGAGAAGGTGGTGCGAACAAGAGAGAAAGACCGCAGCGGAGACCGCGCAGGTAGAACACCGAAGGCCATGAGGAGAAGAACTCGAGCGGGACGAAGAAGCCGCGAGTTGGAGAACTCGAGCGGCAAGAGGAAAGCGGGTAGGCGGGTAGGCGGGTAGACCGGGCAGTTAGGGAGAGACGGCCGCAGCGACAAGAGAAACCAGTCCGCGCGGTTAGGGAGAGAAGTCAAACCCAGCGGTAAGCGACCAATCTGCGGTCAGATCGCGCGACAAGGAGAGAGGACCGCGCGGCAAGGTGGTCCACGGACCAGACTTGAGAGGGTATAAAAGAAGGGAGAGAGAGAGGGAAGAGGGGGGAGTGGATCCAAGGAGAGGGAAAGAAGCGGGTAGGAAAGAAGAGACCGCAGCACAGTGCGGTTAAGGAAGGAACAGACCGCCGGTCAGACCGGTAAGGTGGGCGGTTAGAAAAAAACAGGCCGGATTTTTGGCTCGGATACCATGTTGAAAGAGCTCAAAAACTTGTATGTATTGCTTGTGTACTGTAATACAATGAGAGAATACAAATATATAGGAGAGAGAAGGTGAGAAGAAATCTTATACAAGATGTGGGACTAAGAAGAGAAGAAGGAAATACAATAAAATGGGCCCAATAATGGGCTCTTTACATGGGCGTTTCTAACAAAATTAAATATGTGAAGCATCGTTCCAAGGGAGCGATGGGGAATGCAGATTCACAAAACAAACGAAAATAGTTGAAATGCCGCTAATGATTTCCATAGAATAAGGGCATGTTTGGCAAGGCGGCTCGCACGCGGAACACCAAAATTGGCCTTCGGCATTCTGCGCTGAACGACTAAAACCATTAGGCCTATTTGGGTGCTCCCCCGCACCGCCTCTATCGAAGACGCACCACCGAGCGGACGCCCAGTCAAAACAGACCCTAAATTAAACATGTGATGCACCATTCCAAAGAAGCAAAAGCAGATTCATAAAAACCAACCAAAAAAGTTGAGATGCCACTAATGATGGTGTATTTACCAGTTCAATTCCATAACATTTCCAAAAATTGAGGTCCATGTGTACCTTGGGGTTAGCAGGATTCTCAAACTGCTGAAGAATGTATGAATTGGGAGTCTTGGCTGCGAGCTCTTCTGCCTTTTGAACAGCACCTTTCATGCCCAAAACTGGGTCAGTCAAGACTAACTCAGCACCAAATGCTTTAAGAATGATTCTTCTCTCAAGACTCATAGAAGCCGGCATTGTGAGCACAAGCTTATATCCTTTAGCAGCTGCCATGAAGGCCAATCCAATGCCAGTGTTGCCACTAGTAGGCTCAATCAGGACACTCTGTCAATGATTTGTTCAACACACAAATACATAATAAATACATTTCGAAATGCATAATAAACACATGAAAGTACATTTTGGTCAATAAGACCTTCTAAACTTGAGGAAACCATTTCCATTGAAGTTAAAAACTAGCCACAGATTCATAAAAAAAAACATTTCCACAAATTGGGCAAAATTGCAAAGAGAGAACTTCCTCCAGATTAAAGGAAGAAAGACATATTGAACAATTGAATAACTAAACATATGCTTCAAAAGCAATTCCTGGATTTCCAGAGTATCTTCCTCCTCTCCTCCGGGGAAGGAGAAGAGGAGTACGAGGAGAGAATCCAAGGAACACCTAAGCGAGATCTACACTCTTTCCTCCATTGATCCAAAGACTTAAGGCTCCGTTTGGGGGGGACTTATTTTCACCGGTCAAGCGGCATGAACCGGACCTTAATTAACCGGACCTTAATTAAGGTCCGGTTCATGCCGCTTGACCGGTGAAAATAAGTCCCCCCAAACGAAGCCTAAATAGACCACAAGTGCAAACATAATTACGGTAAAAAAATGGGCTTTTTGGCACATTGCACCTCCCCATTTGCTCTTGTTTGGCACATTGCACCTCCCAATTTGCTCTTGTTTGGCACCTTGCACCCCAAAAATTTAAATATGGCGCTTTGCATCCCAAAATTTTAAATATGGCTCTTTGCATCATCCATTTGCATTTATTTTGACACTTTGCACCCTATGCTTAAATTTAAGGGGGTACTTTCGGTCCAAATGTGGCCAAAATTCCTTAAATTCAAGGGGTTATACCGGAAAGATTTGGGGGCGCTGAGAATGGATCAAGTGTATATGTCTATTGGTAAGGAAGCTCGACGAAAATACCCTTCATTACAATACCCTAAGGTGCAAAGTGTCAAAATAAATGCAAATGGGGTGCAGAGTGTCATATTTAAAATTTTTGGGTGCAAAGTGCCAAACAATAGCAATTGGAAGGTGCAATGAAATTCAAGAATTAAAAAACATTATTAAAAGATGATGTTGCGCTAGGGTTCAGCGCTCGATGCCCTCGTCCTGATCAGCAACGCGCTATCTACATCAATTTGACAGGTGAAAAGGCTAAAAGTACCTTTCCAGGAGAGATCAAACCCTTCTCTTCCGCATCAGTAATCATGCTATACCCAATCCTGCCATGATAAATCAACACAGTTACACAATCAATGAAAAATTTGTAGAGATTTCACCAAAAAGTCATGACCTCCATTACATAATTCGAAAGAGAATGAAGGAGAATCACCTATCCTTGACGCTGGAGCATGGCTCCATCATCTCTAATTTAGCAGCAATCCGAGCATGACAGCCGCTAGTAATATTGTTCAGATACACTAGAGGAGTATTCCCAATCAACTATAAAAAAAAATATAATGCGAAAATGCTCATTTCGATTTAAATGAAGAGGAAAACAAGATTAAGGAGCCCTAATAATCCCAAAAAACTTACTTCGGTGACATCCTTAGCGATCTTTGGACCTGCATCACCCATGATTCACCCTTCTTGCAGAAAACAGCAGCTTCCTGAAAAAGAAATCAATTGCTTCAAACCCTAATACTCCCAAAAACCTAAAACAGATCTTCATCAACAAAACGAACACCGGCGAAATGGTAAAACTCGAGAAGCATCGAAAACTTCATCGCTTTCTGATCGGATTGAACAGAAGAGAAACACTAAGTTTGATCGATCAATATGAAGGGGAAGTTTATTTGGTACCTTTAATGTGAGATCGAAGCGAAAATCTCCGGAGAAGAAGCTGGAAAGAGCTCGTGGTATATAAGATTTTCGAAATTTACCCAGAGCCAAATTGGAGAAATATGGACGGTCTCTCTTCTCTGTCCGCAGTGGTGTCTTCTTCTATAATTACTTAATTAGGTTGTTATTAATTTATTTATTTATTTATTTATTTATTTATTAGCATTTTATTAAAACATCATAAACTCACTTAATAAAAATATTAAAAAAAGAGCTGATTATTTTAGAATGGTGGTAACAGTGGGAAAAGTTCTATTGGTAGTATCATCCACATTTTATAGGGGTTTAGATGCCTTGTGTCAGAATTGTGAAGTATTTTCGTGAGTCCTTCGAATAGGTTGCCGGAATGAATTTTTGTTTTTAATTTTAATTCAATTTATAGCAAAAAAATGACTAATCTCAAAAAACTTGGAGGTTATTTGTGCCGAATCAAAACAATAAACACTCAAGTCTATTTTCCACTATAGTGGTGTCGGCTATATGAATCATTTCTCATTATTGCGCCCTACCTTTAGTCATAAGGTCTGTTTGGGAGGAAAAAATTTTAGGTCAGGCGAACAGACCATGTCACCATCATGACATAAATACTCTTTTCATTGGTGGGGTCCACCAGCTATTCGAAATTTTGCCCCAATTCCCAACCCGAGCTCCTCCTTCCTCATCTCTCAGCGGATGAATAGGCGGAAACCTAGACCCAAAAAATTTTCAGCTTGCGCCTCCATCGTTTCTTCTCCGTTGAAGGACTTAGATCTTCTCCCCATTCCGATCCTCCGACGAAAATCATGTCATTTCCTGTTGTGGAATCATCTCAGTCGGTGCCTTCAAATGTCGTCATTTCCTGCTGTGGAATCATCTCCGACGAAAATCTCCGACTGAAATTATAACTTTCGGCGTCATCCGCTTACTCTGAGAAGGTATTATTTTCTCCGCTTACTCTGGATTTTTGCAGTCGCATTGTGGAGTTGTGGTTGCAGTTGTTTTTCTTTCTATGTTTCAGTTCCAGCATGCCCGGGAGCAATGTGATGTGTAGTTGTAGTTGCATTTTCTTTCAATGTTGTCTTTTTTTGTACTCCTAGTTGTACTATTTAATTTCGATGTTTGTTTGCAGTCGTTTTTTTAACCCGTAGTTGCAGTTCTATTTCCGTTCAATGTTTTGCAGTCGCTTTTTTAACCCGTAGTTGCAGTTGTATTTTCGTTCAATGCTTTGTAGTCGAACTTTGTATTTTTAGTTGCAGTTGTATTTAGTGAGCCTTAGAATTTTTCAGTTCCAACATGCCCGGGAGCAAATACCTAAGTTGCAGATGCGCGCCAAATACCTTCACATCCAATGTCACACCCCTTTTAAATAGATTGTCGAAAGAATCTATAGAAGCCCTTAGGGATGTCCGTCTCCTTCCTCTGTTCCGAATGCCAACTATTCCACAAAACATACCAATGGTGTATGTTCTGTTGAGTTTATACAACAAGGACAAGCAAGCCTTCAAGCTTGGGAAATATCTTGTCAAAATGACCGTCAATGAAGTGGCTCTTATATTGGGTCTCCCAAATACGGGTCTTCGCTTTAAGTTTTCAAGATCACTCGTTCTGGACAAGACCCATAAGAATTTAACTGAAGAGATTCAGAGAGCTGTTGATGAGGAGGGGTCTCACCATAATGAGGGTATAAGATTGAGTATGTTGGTTAATTATTTATTAGCTATGTTCTTCTTTCTGTTGAAGAGTTTGAAGGTTCCTTCCTGTATTACCAAGATCACATGTCTCCCCGAGTTCCTGAAATATAACTGGCCTCTTGCCATCCATGAGTTTCTTCATCTACAATTCGATCATTTAAGCCGTGTAAGTGTTGTTCGAAATGCTGGTAGCAACATTGGTTCCTTGGAGGGATGCGTTACTGTATTACTGGTATGTGTTGGTCTTCCTAGCTAGCAATGTTTTTTTTTATCATGTTTATTCATTTTGCTCTAACTTTTAATATTTGAAGGTGTGGATGTACGAACACACCAAACTCCAACCTCCGTTGGTCGACCTAGCACGCCCTAGAGTTTGTCATTGGTCTCCTACCCTTAAGTACAGTGCCAAGTTTTGCATGAAAGTACAGGAGAACATGTTCGTCAAGAATTATGTACGTTATAAAAAACATAAACTTATTTATCAAATAATTTTCTACTTATCATCATCATTGCATTTTACTGTTATTTGTAAGTCATTAGGGAGTTTAGGAATGTTCTTGATGAGGAGAAGGTCCTACTGGGTGAGGAAGATGATGACTCAGATTTTGAAACACGGCCAACGAGAAAAGAGAAACAAAAAAGGGTAAAGTTTGCGACCATAGATTTTGTTGGCGAGAAATTAAATTATGAGAATAAAATAGATGAGAACAGGAGTATGAGAAGTAAAGAGAAATTTTTGACGAGGATGATTAGGTCGGAGATGAAGAGAGCGAGGAGTGAAGAAAAGATTGAGCATGTTCAAACTGACAAGAGTTGGAGAGGTCTAGAAGACCGACTCAAGGCATACATCAAAGAAGAGATTGCAGGATTGAAGTATTTTTGTGAGTCATGGTTTAAGACCTTACAAAGTGAATGTAAACCAAGTTCTTCATCAGTTCCGACCATACAGCTGTCACAGCCCACTTCCACACTTGAGTATACCATTATTCCTAAAACACAAAAGTCATCTCCGGAGGTAATTAGAGTTAGCCCAAGAAAGATGAAAAAGGTCATATGTAAACGGGCACCTACCATTCATGAGACAGATGTAAAGTATCCCGGGAGATTGCTTCTAATAGAAAGAGTTAGGGAAAGTGTTGATTTTGTCTTGTGCAAATTTGTTGACAGGTACATTTGTTTGTCTTTTTAAACTACTTGGTTGTAATGAAAGCTATTAACTTCTATTTTTTTCCCTTTTTCAGGAATATGTTAATTTTTGAAAGTGGGAACATATCCATGTCAAGAGGTGATGTAGATGATCTCCTTGGCCAAGGTTGAGTCATGGACAATCATCTAAATGCTTATTCTGTGGTAATTGGTGCAAAAAGGAAAAGGATTCCACAGAAAATTAGGAGTTATCTCTACGTGTTCCCAAATCACGAGGTATGGTACTTTTTTTCATCAAAATAAGTAAAGTAAGTAATTGCACCATGTTCTATCATTTAAATTATAATAGTATTGTCTAATATGCAATGTCTAATGTGCAGTATTATAAAAGAAGTAACGCTAGGAATTACACTACTCTTATTAGTCATATTACTGAAGAGGCTGTTAATTCTTCAGAATTAATTATCATGCCTTGCCACCTCACTAATCATTGGGCCTTATTGGTTTGCTGGGTAAAAGAGCAGCGTTGGAAATATTTTGATTCGCTCCCAAGCAGCCTTCATCGGGCCGGCATACGTGCTAACGTATGTATAAAGAACACCACTCAATATTATATTGTTGCTTAATGTTATTTATTCAATTCAATTACATTTATATTGTCACATGTACTACAGCTGAAGGCGCTTCAAGATGATGTTACAGTGGCATTTCTAGAAGGCTTCGTTAATTGGCCGGTAGTGGATGCGGTCGGCTTGCCTAAACAGGACAATAGTTGGGACTGCAGCGTATTTGTTCTGAAGTTCATGGAAGTGATTTCATCCACGACAACCGTATCATGGGCAGATCACAAGAACTGGCAAGACGACATGTCACCGTATCATGGCTGAGAATTTCACTATCATGTAGAAATTAGGTGTATGCTTTGTCAGTGCAGCTATATGATATAGTAATTAGTTGTTTGCTTATATTTATTAAAACAGTATACGATACTTTCTGCCCATTTATTGTTAGTATTTTATACGATCCTACACTGTTTTAATTCATAGTGTGAATGGTTCTTCACCATCATGTAGAAATGCCTTACTTCATCGGGCCGGCATACATGCCAACATTATCTTGATCGAATGCTAACTTATGGTGAAAGACATACATTTGAACATGTAATGATTTGAAGAATCTCATTCTCTTGCCAATAATTGCTATTTTTTGATTGCAAACGATCGAGTATTCATGGTATACAAATGTAACTCGTTATAGCATAAAAAAGAAACTAACATTTGTCCAATTCCAAAGGCTTGTTTCATTCAATACAAAGCTACATCACATCATTGAAATAATATTTGTCCAATTACCGTTTTTACTCATGGTCGCACAAATATTATGGTTTAAAGACATCGGGAATGCCCGAAAAATCAAAAGATAAATTTACATAGAATTCATCATTAAAATCACTTTGAGCTTCATTAAAATTTTTAGTTGGAGCATCTGTTTTTGTATCCTCTTGATTTTCTGCTGAAAGGTTGAAAAAATTAATCTCTTGCACATCTCCAAAGGTTTGTTCAGCGGCTACTATCTCCTTCTTAACCGTGGCTTTCTTCCCTACAAAAAATAATTTATATAATAGTACGTTGGTCACTCTAATTAATCAAAGCTATAACAATATTTAAAAGATTAATAGTTTTACTTGGTTTTTTACTCCTTGTCTCCCAATACCCCTTCAATCTTGCATTTGATATTCCTTTTGGTTTCTTCGTTACAGGATCTCTAACTAATGGTGTGTTTCTGTCATTCTCATCGCTCAAACCTCTTTTTCGCATTTCAGCAGCCTCAACTATCTCATCTGCTTCATTTGCTAAAACATGCAATCCTCCCCGAACATGTGCCTTTGCATCTTTGTTGTTCTCTACTCGGTTTGCAAGGTCATAAGCGAAACACATCAGGTGATTTCTAAATATCAAATTAGAGTTACACTCTATTATGCCGGGAGTATTTGGTAGGTATATGCCCTTCTTAGCATTACGACAGAATCGTTTAAGTAAATATATGGGTGGAATTTCTCTTAAATTTTTCAAATTATATATTCTAACAATATGCTTGCAAAGAATGCCTCTAGTCTCGAAACCTCTGCATGAACAAGTGGTCTCATTGGTCTTATAAGTATAGCTAACAAACCATCGTTTGTCATGACTACCATCACAGAGCTTTGTAACGTATAAATAATTATTTTCATCATGTCTCGTTTCATCCACTACACATACGCCTGCAGCACCCTCCATGAAAGCCTGTTCAAATCTAACAAACATTTTGCTTGTGTAGAACTTAGACACATGTTTAAGCATTGCACAACTTCTAACCTTTAAGCTTACGGTCTCTAGCTTGCCTCTAAAATCTTCGTCTCGTTCTCCTCTCCGCCAAGACCCCACCAATTTCTCCAACCCCATGAAACACTCCACCAGAGTACTAGTTGCCTTCGAACATCCATGCAATCCATTATTGGCAGATTCGTTTCGTTGTGTTTACAATATACCAAGATCTAACACATCCTTGTTGAAGGCTGTAGACCAGTTCCTCCTTGCTCTATGTAAATCACCCAACCATCGGTTTTCTTACAAGTTTCCTCTGCTAATCATCTCATTCCAGTATCTATAAAACTCGAGCTCATTGTCGCACTTACTCATGCATTGATAAAAAAGCCCGCGTACACTTTTCTCATTATTAAAGCATGGGACTTTTGAAGGCGTTTTCTTGGAGATATGCCACTGACATAAACGATGACGGGTCCCAGTAAATACTCTTTCAATAGCAACGGTCATAGCTTGGTCTTGATCCGTGAATATAGTTGTCGGCAGTTTGCCACCAACAAATTTTAAAAATGTGTTGAAGACCCAACAAAATGAATCGATGGACTCCTCAGAAATAAAAGCACCACCAACAAATACATTCTGTCAGTGATTGTTGACGGCGATAAATGGCGCACAAGCCAAGTTATACTTATTCAATCTGTATGTTGTGTCAAAGATAACTACGTCACTGTAACAGTCATAATCGATTTTACTTTGGTCGTCCATCCAGAAAAAAGAAGTCAATCTATTCAACTCATCAGTACGAACATCGTACGAGAACATGTTGTCCTCCAACTGTTTTTCTTGTAGAATCTTCAGCAAACTAAGTGAATCACCGCTTTCAATTAGCGCCTTCTTTTCCCGCTGCACAAAGTTGTAGGCATCCGATTTTGAAAAACCCACATTCTCGAACCCACCGACTTCATTAGACAAAAAGTTGTACGCGTGAACAGTTTTAACTCCCTCGTTCGTCAAATTCTTAATAAGGCTACCCTGCATTTTTGAAATGCTGCGGGCCGATCTCAAAAGATGATGCTCGTTCTCCATCGCTAACGGGTGATTGTGTTCCTCGACAAACTTTGTAACTGTCCAATTCCTACCCTCTGTATCAGTGGTAAAATAAATGCATGCGAGACAACCGGTGCGTGTTTCTAATTTATGATATTTTTTGGGTGAGGGTCTCACCTTCTTCAATCCAGCTTTGGCGCAGCTAAATGCTCGACATTTTATAATCCTTGTGTGTATCCAGTAGCTCAAATGTTCTTTTCGAACACTGAAACCCATGCTATGAGCATATTCACAGTACATAGCATACGCCTCGTCTTCTGAATGCACAATTGGAAATACGACCTGCTATTTGTTGACCTGAAAGAGTATAAAGATTTAGTTCAGTCCTAAACAAACCATCAGAAAATACAAATAATGATAATGCAATAATTAATTTTCAAAACAGTTGAATTTCACATAAAAAATGCAGTTGTAAATCAGAAAACGGTGACAGATTTTAATGCACTACTGCAAAAAGAAAACAAAGCAGTTGAATTTCAGATAAAAAATGCAGTTGAAGAGTAAAATATTAAAACACTAGCTAATGTCCAGCATAAGACACACACATCGTTTCAAAATAGAATGTCTGGGCATAAGAAAACCAAGCTTACATTGACCGTTTCATCACCAACATTTTTGGAAGAGGCCTGGGCACTTGTTCCCCCGTGAGCCGCCATTTTCTTGCACCTATCAGAAAAATGGCCATGAAAAAAACCTTGAAATTAGATCTAAAATTAAAGAGAGAGATTAACTGATAGATACTAACCTTCGGAGAAAAAATCTCAGACTTAAGCATTCAAGAGCTGGGTTTCCGCCACTTCTTCTGCCTATGCTGAGGAAGAAGACGTACGAGTGAGAGCAGCGGAGGAGGAGCTCGGAAAAGGGGAAGGGCCTATGTTACCGGCAAGAGGAGGGAGCGGCAGACGGATAAATTTTTTCAGAAGGGGGAGAGCTGCGGAAGGAGGAGATTGGGAAAGGGGAAGGGGAAAATTTTCCAAATGGAGGTGGGCCCCACCAATGAAAAGAGTATTTATGTCCTGATGGTGGCATGGTCCGTTCACCTGACCTAAAAATTTTCCGTTTGGGAGAGCTCTGGCGGCCGGAGAAGCTCTTTCCCAGCTGCCAGAGCTGTTATTTCCGCTCTTTGGGAGAGATTTTTAATGAAATCGCGGTTCAAAAAGCTGCTCCTAGAGCTCTTTTCGGTAAGCCCCTCCCCCCCTGCGTTCAGCTCTCTTAGAATCACTTTTTATTTCTCCCGATCCCGCAGCGCTCCTTCTCCCGAACAGCAAACATCGCGACATCGGCCGGCCTCCGCGATCCCGATCCCGTCTCCTCCCGAACGGCGATTTCATCGGCAACAGCAGAGATCGACGACCACCCCTAGCATCTGCGACTCCTTCTCCAGCCCTAGCATCGACGACCAGCCCTAGCATCGGCGACGCCTTCTTCTCCAGCCCTAGCATCGGTCTTCTTCTTCCATCGGCCCGGCTTCGCGCGCTCTCCAGCCGCGTTTAGGAGGAGAAAAAATCGCGCCTCTCAGGTATCGCGTTGCAACTCCTCCGTCTCTCCCGTTGTCGCGAGGAGGCATCCCGCTGCATCCAGGGTTCCCAATTTCAGATCGATCCCGTCAGATATTTTCTCCCTCCTCCTAGTTTTCCACTCACTGCAACTAACTGCTTCTTCTCATCTTGTGTGGTTCGGCCACTTGGAGTCATCGGTGCAAGAGGAGAGTAGATCTGAGTTAGTGTCTCTATTCCCCGTCATCGGAATAGAGCTTTGACACTGTTCGGGTTCAAGGTGAACCAAGAGGCGAGGCGATCGGCCTCGTTATTGCTGTGGGATCGTTTTCATTTTCTCCGGCGCGCTTTCCTCTTCCGCCTAGAGATTGTTCTCTAGAGGTATAACTTCTAACGCCTGCGATGGATTAGATGTGATGAGTTAGGGTTTATTTTGTTAAGCCTTTGTTGCATTGTTTTGGGATATCCGATCCTTATGTGTTATGTGGTGTTTGGAATTTTTTTAAAAAAAATTCGCCCCACTACCGCACGTGAAATCCTACAGTGGTATCAGAGCGAGGTTGGATATCTCATTTCAATGTAACTCCTTAGTTGCTAATTTTGGTGCCTAATGGTTTGGATTTGATATGTCCCATCCCTTTTGATTCATATTGAATAATCCACCGTAGTATGGATTATGAGGAGATTATTTTTTTTGGATTTAAAATGATCTGGATGAATCATGAAGGGTTGAGTACATGGGCTTATCCAATGTTAGGATTTCGACTAGCGGGTTTTTTTCTATCTTTGGCATTCTTTTATTTTTGCACTCTGGAATGTAATTGTTTGTGATGAATGTAATTTTAGAATGCCGTGAGTTAGGCTATTTTTTGGAATTCTTCCATTCTCTGTTGGAATGCGAAGTGAAAAATTTAAGATGTTTTCCTCCTCATTTTATCTACTTAAGCTAGCGATCCTGGAAGAGCATGAGTGTGATTCTAATCACTAGATATGGTGGAACATGTGTGAGCCTTGTATTAGGCCACAGGAGATTAAATCTGTGTGAGGCACAATTTACTCTTCTTGTGGGAATACTGCGTCCACACTAGTTGCCCAATAAAATGAGTTTTCTTAAACAAGATTAACGAGATCTAGGCTTGAATTTCTTGGGAAAAGGTTTTCATATTATTGTGTTTTATTTTTAGAACATGAAATAATATGTTGTTTCAAGAGTCATAAGGGTTAAGCTTTGCTTAAAGGTTATGATTGGTGTTTGTACCTACCTAACCAAACGAATGGATGAGTCCACTTGTTCGGAAAGGATCTTGTGCGATGTTGTGTTTATTTCTCTTGACATAGCAATAACAGTTTTTATTTATATGAACTTCAAGTAAAATTTTGTTTTCTCTTTTCTTTAGAATCATGTCAACCCTTCCAAATTTTCTGTGTTCCATGATTGATAAGAGTCCTCTTGCAAACGACGGTTCAAACTATTCTGATTGGATCCTCAAGTTGAACATCGTTTTGCGTTTGGAAAATCTCCAACAAATTCTGGATGGCAAATGCCCAGAAGTGAAGGAGAAAGACAAACCAACCGATGTTGAAAAGGAGGAACAAAAAATGGAATGAACAACAGCGTGTTGTGCAAACTTTGATCTTGGCCAGCATTGGCGATCAATTGCAAAGGAAATTTCTCGATACTCCCGCAAAGGAAATCATAGCGCAATTAGAGAAGATGTTCACCGATAGTGCTCGGAAAGAGCGCTACAAGACCACCATAGCACTCACAAGGTGCAAGATGATGGAGGGTGAATCTGTCTCAGTGCACTTCCTAAAGGTGCAGGGCTATCTAGAGAAATTAGAGAAACTGAATTCTCAACTCCCCGATGACATAGCTGAGGATATCATACTAGGGTCGCTTCCTTATTCCTATAAGGATTTCATTATACACTACCATATGCGTGAAAGGAAGATGACCATGAATGAACTCCACAATTCCCTCAAAACTGCTGAGGTGGACATGGGCAAGACAAAGGCTAATTCTGTCTTGGCCGTTGCGTCGAGTAGCAAGAAGCCCTTTAAGAATAAAGGCAAAGGTGCAATCAAAAATTCAAGTAGAGGTTTCTCTTCGAAAGGCAATAAGGGAGGAGCTCATGTGAGCAACTCCAAGGGAAGCAAGGTGAAGAACTCTCCTACAGATCTCACTGAGTGTTTCCATTATCATGAAAAGGGACACTACAAGATGAACTGCCCCAAGTACAAACGGGACTTGGATGAAGGCAAGATTGAACGCAAGCGCCCTAAAGGTATATATGTTATTGAACTGAATTTAAACTTAACCACAACTATCCTTGATTGGGTAATTGATACCGGATCATGTGCTCACTTAGTTTCTAATGTGCAGTCACTAAGGGATAGAAGAACGCTCTCGAAAGGAGAGGTTGTGCTGAAGGTCGGGAATGGTGCAAGAATCTCCGCGGTTACAGTTGGCACCCTAGACCTTTGTTTATCTAGTGGTTTAGTTTTAATTTTGAAAAACGTTTATCATGTCCCTTCTATTTTGAGAAACATTATTTCTGTATCATGTTTAGATGCAGAAGGTTTTCGTTTTGTGATTGTTAATTCGCAAATGACAATTGAGAAGGATGGTTTATTTTATGCAAATGCTATTGTTTCCAATGGTTTGTATTTGCTTAATATAGTTAAGGATAAGCATGTAATGAATATTAATAACAAAAGACTCAAGATATCTCATATGAATGAGACACTCTTATGGCACCATCGTCTTGGTCACATAAATGAGAAACGCATAAGGAAATTGCATCAAACAAATCTTTTAAACTCATTTGATTTGGATGCAATTGGGACATGCGAATCATGTTTAGCTGGAAAAATGACCAAGACACCTTTCAGTAAGAAAGGTGCAAGAGCGAATAACTTGCTGGAATTGATACATTCAGATGTATGCGGTCCAATGAGTACGAGTGCAAGAGAAGGTTATAGGTACTTCATTACCTTCACGGATGATCATAGCCGATATGGCTATGTTTATCTCATGAGGCATAAAAGTGAATCCCTTGAAAAATTCAAGGAGTACAAAAATGAAGTAGAGAACCAACTTGACAAGAGAATTAAGATCTTGAGGATCGATCATGGAGGTGAGTACATGAGCAACATGTTCACTACTTACCTGAAGGAGTGTGGTATTGTACCACAACTTACTCCACCTGGCATCCCGCAGTGGAATGGTGTCTCCGAAAGGAGAAATCGAACCCTGCTTGACATGGTCCGTTCCATGATATGCCAGACCGATCTGCCTTTATATTTTTGGGGCCACGCACTTCTTTCTGCAACTCTCACTTTAAATATTGTTCCAACAAAATCTGTTGATAAAACTCCATATGATGCATGGTTTGGAAAACCGCCTAGTTTATCGTTCCTTAAGATTTGGGGTTGTGAGGCATATGTAAAACGTATGCAATCGACAAAGTTAGAACCCAAAGCGGACAAGTGCTTTTTCATAGGATACCCTAGAGAAACTAAAGGGTATAGTTTTTGGCACAAGTTAACAAATACTATATTTGTAAAGAAAGGTGCTACATTCTTGGAGAAAGAGTTTCTCGAAAGAATGAAGGGATGTGATCGTAGGATAATACTTGAGGAAACTCAAGAGGACCTACAAGGATGTGATCATGATATGAATTTTGATATTCAAGATGACCACGAGCTATCACATATAGTTCCTTTGCTCAGTGGGAGTGTGGCCAATCCACCTCCACAAATTCATGTTGAGGAGCTTCGCAATGCGCCACCAGACAATTGTTTGGCTCGTGTTGAACATGAATTAATTCCACATGAGGTTGTAGAATAAATTCGAGAGCCTCAAGGTGAAAGGGATGAGCAAAGAGAACTCAGAAGGTCTACCAGGGTAAAAAGAAAGCCCGACCTTTACATGGGTTTTCATGATGTGTTGGTAATAGACACTGAAGATCCCCTGACCTATGAAGAAGCATTGGGAAGGAAAGATTCAGAGGCCTGGATAGAGGCCATGAGATCCGAAATGCAATCCATGTATGACAATCAAGTATGGGACTTGGTTGACCTTCCTGATGGAAAGAAAGTCATTCCCAACAAATAGATTTTCAAGAGGAAGATGGACATGAATGGGAACTTGACAACCTACAAAGCAAGGCTTGTAGCAAAAGGTTTTAGCCAAGTCCAAGGGATTGACTACGATGAAACCTTTTCACCGGTTGTAATGTTCAAAACAATTCGGATCATGTTGGCTATCGCCGCCTTCCATGATTATGAGATATGGCAGTTGGATATCAAAACAACTTTCCTAAATGGAAAACTAGTTGAGGAGGTATACATGTTACAACCTCAAGGTTTTGAAAATCCGGAAAATATCAAGAAAGTATGTAGACTTCAAAGAGCCATTTATGGTTTGAAGCAAGCATCAAGGAGTTGGAACAAACACTTTGACGATGAGGTCAAAACTCTCGGTTTTATTCAAAGCAAGGAAGAACCTTGTGTATACAAGAAGGTTAGTGGGAGTCACGTCATATTTTTGATTTTGTACGTAGATGATATATTATTAATGGGCAATCATTTACTTATAATGGAACAAACAAGAGACTCACTGAAAACCATTTTTTCAATGAAGGACATGGGACAAGCTCAATATATCTTGGGGATCAAGATATATAGGGATAGGTCTCGAAGACTCATTGGCCTGAGTCAAAGTATTTATATTGACAAAGTCTTAGAAAGGTTTCATATGGAAAACTCTAAGAAGGGAAATGTGCCAATGAAGACATCTTTACAGTTGGGCAAGTCTCATTGTGCCTCATCGCACACGGACATTGAATACATGAAGAATGTACCTTATGCTTCAGCCATAGGGTCCATCATGTATGCCATGACTTGTACAAGACCGGATGTTGCATATGCCCTGAGCATAACGAGCCGACATCAAGCTTCACCCGGTCCTAATCATTGGACCGCTGTCAAAAATATTCTTAGGTACCTGAAAAGGACCAAGAATAAGTTTCTTGTTTTTGGTGGGGATAAGGAACTAGTTGTAGAAGGCTACACGGATGCTAGTTTCATGACAGATCCGGATGACAGGAAATCTCAATCTGGGTTCGTTTTCCTTCTGAATGGTGGAGCCGTGAGTTGGCGTAGTTGGAAACAATCAACTACCGCTGACTCGACCACCGCAGCAGAAGTCATGGCAGCTGCGGAAGCTAGTAAAGAGGGAGTTTGGATAAATAAATTCCTCGAAGAACTTGGAATTGTTCCATCAAGTGAAGCCCCCTTGAAATTATTTTGTGACAACAGTGCCTCCATTTCTCAAATTAAGGAGCCAAGGTCGCATCACAAGACAAAATACATGGATAGAAAGTATTTTGTAACGCGGGACTTCATCGAGGAAGGGAAGATTGCACTTTTATGGATAGACACTAACAGCAACACAGCTGATCCTTTCACCAAACCTTTATCTCAAGCTAAGGGCGAAATTCATTTCGAATCCATGGGGTTACATGACCATGGAGAGTGGCTTGATAGGTGATTTTAAGGTTGCTCCTTTTCTTTGTAGTTTCTATAATTTAAGAAACTTTGAAAACAAGTGGGAGACTGAAGGAAGTGGTGTTTTGAAAGTTATCTTTTTACTTATGTTCATGTTTTAGAATGTTGTAACATTTTGTTCCTTGATTATATGACTTGTATCATGTAAGGTTTGAGAAGATGCGTTTGGTCTTGAACCATAGAACCATGTTTTTTTTATTGAGTCATGTAATCTTAAGTTATCCTCACAATCGTGGTAATCAAAGAGGAACGTTGATTGCCAAGTTAAGATTATCATATCGATTAAAGTATATTTGAGTTCTATAAATGTTGATAAATGATTATCATTTAATCATATGAGTGTGTATGCGTGTGATTTCATACACATTGAGAGTGACCTATTTTATGTTGTAGCATTATGTGGAATGTGTTAAGTGTCAATAATGTTTCAACGTGTCTATTAAGTCGGAGATACAAGATGTGTAGATTTAGCGTGTTAGTGTGGGCAACGTGATTATAGTTGAAGACTATCCTCTGATAATGATATATACTATGATTCGTTGTTCATACTTACGCGTAGGAAATGTGCACATCGAAATATCCTTTTGTCCCCAAATTATTTTGGTAATGATATAGTCGGGCCCCTTGGCCAAGCGAGGTTGTATAGCATGCATTATAACTAATGTAGTTATAAATACAACTCACTTGTGAGACCAAGAAAGACAAATATAGTGTGAAATGACACAGTCCCAGTTTGCACAATATTTATGATATCATGTGACAAAGAAATAGACGCAGGTCGTTCATTGCGTTACCTAGTTACCATGTTGTTTGGGCGACTATAATGCAGTGACAAAGCCTCTTATAGTCCATAATATAGGATGTTATATTATAGCCTTGACGACATGGTTCCTCTTCAAGGTCGCACCAAATGAACGGGAACAGCATCCGTTCGGCTTATTTGGGGTATTTGATTTTATGGAACATTTAATTTAAGTACTATAATAAGTGCGGACATCTAATGTCGTGACTCGACATGCTTAGATAGCATTCCTATGCGACTATCAAAAAGATATAAAATTATGACGGAGCGAGTCGTCGTAATTATTTTGGTAGGAGTGCACAGTTTTTGGAGTTATGGGATTATATATATATGTGTAAGTATTTATATATATAAGTATATATATATATATATATATATATGTGTTATGTATATATGCAAATATATATAAATATATGTATATAAAATATATAGTTTTTTATATAAGTTTATATTTATATATATACAAGTTAAAACCGATCAGGAAAAAGAGGAGCTTCACGGTTTTTTTTTCTGTCTAAACCTAGCCGCAAGAAACGCAGAGGAAGAGGGGTTTTGCAATCTCCTGCTTTCGGCCGCCATCGACGTGCAGCCCCTTCTCCGCCGACGGGCTCGCTCGTCGTCGGCATCGTAGCTGCTGCTCCGTCGTGGGGCAAGCTTGCTGCCGCCAAATCCTCGGCGTCCGCTACACCTTCTCCGGGCAAGCTTGCCGCCGCCATCTCCGTGCAGTTCGCCGACCTTAGGTGGTTCTTCCCGGTCGGCCATAGCTTGCATGATGGCTTGAGTTTGCTCCTTCTCCTCAACGGTTTTAGATCCCTCTCCACCTTCCTCTTCCCTATCCGGCGACTAGTGTGGTTCGGCCACTTGGAGTCATCGGTGCAAGAGGAGAGTAGATCTGAGTTAGTGTCTCTATTCCCCGTCATCGGAATAGAGCTTTGACGCTGTTCGGGTTCAAGGTGAACCAAGAGGCGAGGCGATCGGCCTCGTTATTGCGTTGGGATCGTTTTCATTTTCTCCGGCGCGCTTTCCTCTTCCGCCTAGAGATTGTTCTCTAGAGGTATAACTTCTAACGCCTGCGATAGATTAGATGTGATGAGTTAGGGTTTATTTTGTTAAGCCTTTGTTGCATTGTTTTGGGATATCCGATCCTTATGTGTTATGTGGTGTTTGGAATTTTTTTTTAAAAAAAAATCGCCCCACTGCCGCACGTGAAATCCTACAGATGTGTGAGTGTGTATGTATGTGGATGTGCTTGTGTGTGTGTGTGTGTGTGTTTGAGTGTGTGTGTGTGTGTGTGTATGTATGTGTGTGTGTGTGTGTGTGTTAGGTTTTTTTGTGTATGTGTGTATGATTAGTAATTCTTATTTTACTTTTATTAGTTTATAGCATAATGGTAAAACCAAAAGAAGGAGAAATCGTAGCGAGTTGGGAGTCAGGTGAAGTGACGTTATTTTGTGATCTCTGCATAAAAGAGAGTGGTTTGGGGAATCGGCCAACCACCAACTTTAGCAAAGAAGGGTGGAAAAATTTGATTGCGGGGTTTAAAGAACGAACAGGGAAAAGCTACGATCGATTGCAAATGAAAAATAAATTGGATCATTTGAAGAAGGATTGGAAGTTATGGAAGGAGCTAAAACATGGTGAGACTGGTTTAGGCTGGGATCCAGAGAAGAGAACTATTGCTGCATCAGAAGAATGGTGGGCAAAGAAGATTAAGGTCTGAACAAATTCATGTTTCATTTCATTAAATTAGTTCATATTTTTACAGATTTTAATATTGATACATTGATTATAACAGGTTGTTCCAGCGGCGAAAAAATTTCGATGCGGAGGTATTGCACCTGAGTTGGAGGAGAAACTGAATACTATGTTCAGTCAGGTTGTCACAACTGGAGAAGACTCATGGGCTCCTTCAATTGGGAGTTTGCCACCGGATGTGGGGAGGATCCAGTTGGGAGACGATGATGTGGCAGATAACATGGAAAACAATCAAAGTGGACCTAAAGAGCTAGGAGGAGCTTCAACACCTCCTGGGAATGTGTCCTCCTCGGCGAGTAAAAGAAGAAAGATCGGGAAGAACAAAGGAATGACATTTTCTTTGATGTCAGATTTACATCAATCCACTCTAGTTGTGAAGCCTCCACCAGTTGTCACGGTCAAAGAGGTGGTGGAGTTGATTTCCAGCAGCCCAGAGCTACGAGCAAACCTGGATCTATATTACTTTGTTCTCGAGCACATCAGAGACAAGACCACTAGGGAGATCTTCATGAGTATCCCAGAAGATATGAGGGTTTGGTGGATTATGAAGGCGTACGAGAAGAGGGCTTAGTGATACGAGCTTACCTTGATCTATATTTCCTTTTCTGATTTGCATGTAAAACACAATGATGTTTATGTTTACTTTTTAATGTCATACTTTATTTTGAGTAATATTGGATCTAAAACTATAATAGTTGTTTTGTTATCATCTTTATATAGATTATGATAAATGTTCTGTGATGCTTTAAATGCAGCTACTAATAATGAAAGAGCATGACTCCTCCCCTGAAGATTCTGGGGATTCAACCAGTCTTTCGCCGGAGCGGAGGCAATATACAGAGTATTGCCGTGTAGTTATGTCATCGATCGAGAGGATAAATTATAATGTTTGAGACACACGTCCATGCATGACATCTACCCAAACAGGTACGAAATGGATCAAAGAGTTACTAGAAGGACATCCAGATAGAATTCATGATGCATTTAGGATGTCTAAACGCATTTTCGTTGATCTACTTCATAAACTGGAAGCAGATCATGAACTTCAAGGATCACAGCGGACGTCCTCAAGAGAAGTCCTAGGGATTACATTGTATATCTTAGCACAACGAGGTTCTGTTAGATTAACGAAAGAACGGTTCCAGCACTCGACCGAAACAATTAGTAGATATTTTTCGAAAGGGCTTATATCTCTTTTGTTACTCTCAATTGATGTTATAAAGCATATTGACCGTCGGTTCAGAGATATTCCGGCTGAAATAAGGTATGATCCTCGTTACATGCCATTTTTCAAGGATTGCGTTGGTGTCATTGACGGTACACATGTTGATGCGAGGATACCCGTAGAAGATCAAGTACTATACATAGGACGTCATGGCACGACGACACAAAATGTAATGGCAGTCTATGATTTTAACATGTGTTTTTCATTTGCCTTGGCTGGATGGGAGGGATCTGCTCATGATAGTCGCATCTTTGCACGCGCATTGGCCGACGATAGATTGCACTTTCCGCATCCCCCACAAGGTATACTAATCAATATGTTTACATTCATTCAAATTGTTCGTATTTCATAATGTTTACCTGTTTAACAAACCAAATAAATGCAGGTAAATATTATTTAGTGGATGCTGGATACCCGTTAAAGAAGGGTTATTTGAAGCCGTATCTAGAAACAAGATATTACTTGGCAGACTTTGTCCATGGGAGTCGGCCTTTACAAGGAAGGCAAGAACATTTCAATAAGGCGCATTCATCTCCTTGCAGTGTGATCGAGCAAACGTTTGGAGTGTGGAAAAAAGTGGCACATTTTGAGCAAAATGCCACAGTACAACTTCAAGAAACAGCGTTCCATAGTGCTAGCGACAATGGTCTTACATAACTTCATTCGGAGACATCCTTCTCGCTGGGACCCTGAGTTTAATGCTTGTGATGCTGATGAGTCTTCTTTCGTTCCCTCAGAGGATGAAGAACCTGCGATAGAGGATGAAATTGAAAGCGATATGTGTGATGTTGCTAGAGAAAAACATATGTCTACAGTACGAGATAGCATTGTCGAAGAAATATACAGTGCGCGCAGGTAAAAATTCGATCCATCTTTTAATAAAAATTTAAAGGATTTAAATTAGTAAAAGTTTGATTCATATCAATTTATTTTCGAACAGGTGATCGAAAGGATTGGAAAAAGCAGTCGCCGGATGTTTGAAGATCTTTTTTTCTATTTTCTAGAACTATGTAAAAGACTCCTGTTATCAGTTATTTTTATATATTTATATATTTTAGTTTTTAAAAAAACAGCTTCCAAAAGTTGTTTCTCCAAACAGTTAAAAATAGAAAAACGCTTTTCAAAGCACACTTCTGCACAGAACACTCAAACACTCTGCAGCTTTTCAAAACTGCTCCCCAGAGATCTATTTTAAAATAGCTCTATCCGGACAGCAGCTTTTCAATCCGCCAGAGCTGTCCCAAATAGACCCATAATCTCACTAATGAGAAGGCTTTTCAGAAAAGAGAAGTTGTGACAAAAGAAATGTAAGAAAAAGCTTTTGGAAAATATATATTGGAAAGAAGGATTTATTTGGGTAAATTCTTTTCACATAGATTTTCAAAAAAGAAAAACACTTTATAAATTATATGACAAATCTTTGTTGCGGGGACTTTTTATTAGGCGATTGTTAATCGCACCCCTCATATGGCTATATGCACCCCATTTTTGTTTTAAAAAACTTTTTTTTCTAAGACTTCACTCGCACCTCATTTCGCTGAAGACGCACTCCGTCTTCCTTTTCGCCGAGTTACTCCCGTCTCCGGCATCTTTCTCGCATCATTTTACTCTATATATTAGTTGTCTCACGCACATCACTAAGGGATATTTTCGGGTGCGTCAAAAAAATATCGGGGTGCGGTAAGAAAAAAAACGGGGTGCGATTATATTCTCGGGTTGCGATTAAGGGGTGCGAATAGCCAAAATCGGGTTGCGGTTAACAATTGCTTTTTATTAAAAATGCACGCCAGGGCAAAAAAAAGCGCAATGCTCGCACGGGCGAAAAATGTGCGTCTGGGTGAAAAATAACCTCTCGGGCGTCATTATGTGCGCCCGATTGGAAAATGCACCCTCGGGCGGAAAAATCCGTGCCCGGGAGAAAAATGCGCACCCCGGGGGAAAATGCGCGTCCGTGTGAAAAAGTGGAAAATTTGCGCCCGGCTAAAAAATGCGAGCCCAGGCGGAAAATGCACGCCCCGGCAGAAAATGCGTGTCCGGACAGAAAATGCGCCCCCAGGAGGAATATGGGCGTCCAGGAGAAAAATGCACGTCCGGCGAAAAATGCACGCCCGAGCAAAAAATGCGTGCCCTGGTGGAAAAACTCACGCCCGAGCGAAAAAATGTGCGCAACAGTGTATTGGGTTGAGTAAGTTTTTGAAAAAGTTGAAAATTATGAGACAAGTGACTTTTCAAAAAGAGGGAAAATGGAGTTTTTGACGGTAGCTTTTCCCACTAGTAAACAATCCAAACAGTTTTTTAGGTGCGATAACATTTTCCAAAAAAATGAAAAGGAGCAAAAAAATCCTCTCAAACAGACCCCAAGTACATCATGTTTTTCTTTATAGTTACATTCCAAGTCTTTATTGGTCAACCCCTCCCTCGTTTAACATGCTTAGTGACTAAACTCTCACAACACCTGATAGGTGCATCTAATGGTCTCCTTTGTACGTATCCAAACCATCTTAGTCGAGCTTTTCGCATCTTCTCAGTAATCGGTGTTACTCATGTCTTATCCCTGATACATACATTCCTAATTTTATCCAGTCTCATATGTTCACTGTGTTCTCATATCTGCAACTCCCATTTTTTACTCATATACACAATTCATTGTCCAACACTCAAAACCATAGAGCATCGCTGGTCTAATTACAGTATAGTAAAACTGGTCTTTAAGTTTTAATGGTTCTTTACGATCACATAAGATCCCTGACGCGCCTCTCCATTTCAACCAATCTGCTTGGATTTTATGTGTCACGTCTTTATCAATACCTCCGTCTTTTTGAACTATCGATCCAAGATATTTAAAGCACTCACTATGAGAAATATCTTGATCACCCAACTTAATAACGAAGTCATCTGACCTTCTTGCACTGCTAAATTTAAGCTCCATATACTACGTCTTTGCCCTGCTCAACCTAAAATCCTTGTTATGTAAAGTGTCTCACCAATATTCAAGTGTTGCGTTTACACCCACATGTGTCACATCGACCAAAACAATATCTGATGTAAGCTCTTCTAAGAAAACGGTAAATAGATAAGGGCTTAAATCTGAATCTTGATGTAAGCCTACAATGATAGAGAATTCATGTGTTAATCCATCAAATGTCCTCATCCTTGTCACTGAATTTGTATACATATCTTTGATTATGTCAATTATGATACATTTACACATCTCTTTTCTAAAACTCTTCATAAGATCTCTCTTGGACTCTATCATAAGCCTTTTCAAGATTGATAAATAGCATATGCAAATCTTGTTTTCTTTCTCAATAGTTGGCAATAAGCCTCCTCAAGAGTGTATAGCTTTCATGGTCGACCTCCTTGACATGAATTCAAATTGATTCTCCGAGATGTTAGTCTTACGTCTTACTCTTTTTTCTATTACTCATTCCCATAATTTTATGGTATGACTCATTAATTTAATTCATCTATAATTATCACAATTTTATATATCTCTTTTATTATTATACAAAGGTACCAAGATATTTTTTCTTCATTGATATGACATTCTCTTTGACTTCAGTATCTTATTGAAAAACATACAACTTATAAAATTCATGCATTCCTTAGACATTTTCATACTTCGATGGGTATATCGTCCGGTACAACTGTCTTTACATTTTTCATCTTTTTAGAGTATTTTTTACCTTTGATACTTGAATTTTATGATAAAAATGATATATTCTTATATTATTTTGATTTACTTAATTCTTCCAAATTCAATCCATTATTTTTATGTATTTTACTTGGCTTAAATCTCTTGTCACGCTCTCCTTCTTTGATATGTATACGCTTATAAAATTCTCCATAAGCACGATTTACTGCATGACTACCTTTTTTGACAACTTTATATCTCGTTAAGTTTTCATCATTCCTACAAGTGTAGAGTATTTTATAGCTGATTCTCTTTGCCCTCACTTTGTCTTGCACTTTCTCTTTCCACGACCAAGATTTTTTATTTGGGGACGTATAACTTTTTGATACTCCAAGTACGTTCTTTTCACTTACTATTAAATGTGAAGACATAACTTTCCATGAGACATTAAGATCAACATAAGAGTCATCAACTAATTGTTTCATAGTTGTTGTCTTAAAAGCAACTTGTTTTTTCATCTTCAAGTTTCACCACCAAATTTTTGGCAACAGTTTTGTTTTTGTCTTAAATTTATGATATTTAATTTGTACATCCAACACTACTAACTTATGTTGTGTTGTCAAATTTTCTCTTGGTATGACTTTGTATATCCTTATAAATCATTTTACCCATTTTGCAAAAATAAAATAATTAATTTGTTACTTATTTAATGTGTACGTCCAACACCACTAACATATGCGTGTCAAATCAAAATTTTAGGAAAAAATGGGGGATCTCCACCTTGTGTAGGACTAATATTTTTCATTCCTCGATTTCATAGCGAAAAAGTGTGCTTCAAAAAATGTATTTTGGGGACTTTTAAAAAAATAATGAATCCAACCACCCTTAGAAAAACTAAAAGAAGTTTCCTGCAATGTTCATACGTTTATTCTTATATGTCCATGTATCATTCACATTCCTACTAATTTTTTGATAGCTTCAATCCGATCATCATTTTTCAATATAACTCTTGTTGATCAAATCATTGTTACATCTCATCGATATGTGCAATGATACATCATGTTTTTGAAAAGGGCAGTGTTCATAAAAAAAACTTCGCTCTCATTAACAGGCTAGATCATCGTGATTTAGACCCTGAATCCTAAAAATCTTAAACCCTAAACCTACATTAAATTCTAAACATATACATACATGAGTTAGCCCAATGTGAAATATACATCTATTAGATTTATCATCACTCATATTGCATCAATTTTTTATCAAGTTTTCTACTACCTCTCCAATTTGTCAAAATGTTATCTTCCTCTTGCCTCTATGATACCACTAAGTAGGGGAACTCTTATGTACTGAGGTGATGTAAGTTGTATAATTTGTAATTCGTCGAGATAAAAAATGCCTAAGAAATAGATCTCTGAAGTTCGTCTTGGCAGACTTGCTAAATTCACCTCGGCGGACCTGCTGAATTTTACCTCGTCAGTCTAACCTCGACAACATTCACCTCGACAACAATGATCTCGACAGCATTCACCTTGTCGGCCTGACCTCAATAGCATTCACCTCGTCAATCTAACCTCGACAGAATTCACCTTGTCAAACCTGTAGTTCAACTAAATTTACCTCATCAGACAGCTATTCGCAGACCATGTACCCCCTTGTTGGATTGTTGATACATAGGACCTCAGGGCACAAGTTGAAGACACGTTGACCCCCCCCCCCCACCACCACCACACACGCGCTCGCGCGCGCCCCAAGGATTCCTAGCGTAGAGTGTTCGTCTCTCTTGTGTCTATCTCAACTTTGGCTTTAGGAGGGGAGTTATTATGGACTTCCGGGTGCGTGGCAGGACCTGCTCGTTGTAGCATGCGGGTCTTGTTTGTAGGAAGTCCATAGATTGCACTTTGCCTTTTGACTTCCTCTTCTTCTTGTTGTGATTTGTAGATGGTTGACTGCTAGATCAGTAACCTTCGATCACCCCCTCAGTCTGAACATTGTGAACAAAGCCTAGTTCATTCTAATGACACACGTTCATTTTTATGTTCAAAACTTGTTTTTTTTTCTTGATGGCGGTTATAACAGCTGTCATGCCAATCATGCAATCTATGGCGATGGCTTTTCGTACGGAGCCTAGATTTATAAAAAAAAAAGACATTTCACCTTGCCGACGAATTAGTAATCCCACAAAAAACAAAATTAAGGGTTTAATTATTTCACCGAATGCTTTTTTCTAGGCCAGCTTATGTAGGTTTGGATAAAAATATCACTGTCATAAAATATGGCTTTGTTTAAAAGGGTGAATCCTGCATGGTCACACGAACCGCTCCGTGCGGATTTTTCACAAAAAACGATGTGAGGAGGTCTCTGCGATCCACACAGATAAGCTCTGCGTGACATTTGCGGAGTCAAACAAGATTTTTGTATTTGACATGACAATAATTATGATCACTACTGGCATTACGATAAAAATGGATGAAATTCCTTAGATTAGATCGAATTTTTACGAACGACAATTTATAGCCACTGCGTTCATGACCCCCTCGGCCCTGCAAAATGGACCACTAATAATAAATCGGTGGAATCCACCTGTCGCGATCCTTCTAGAAGTTTCTTGCTTAAAATGGAAACTTTCTATATGAACTTCAAAGTCTACGAGTATGTTACATTGAACCTAGATGCTATATTAAAAAGAATATCCAAGTTGACCCGAAGTCAGGAAAGGGATGAATTATTCCATGACCCCACACCTAGCTGACCTGGCATTTGTCGACGTCGGCATGTGAGGTCATCTTAATCTTGGGTTATACCCCCACAAAAATGATCCCCCAAAAATGATTGTATGAGGTCAGAATATGATCGCATGCGACCGAAATGATCATACGAGATCCGAATACGATCGTTTGCGGCCGGAAATGATTGTATGAGATTTGAATATGATCGTAGGCAACCAAAAATGATTGTGTGAGATCTGAATACGATAGTATGCAATCGAAAATGAACACATGCGAGGAAAAATGATTGAATGAAATCGTCCTTGAAGAAAAACGAGAAAAGGCGGGGCGTGTGCAACGTCAAAACTAATCATCAATATACTAAATATAGCATGTGTTGTGATCACAATGTTCTCGGCGTCAAGACACGGACACATTAGGCGCGGGCTCTTCCGAGGGATGATACAACGTACTGTTTTATTCACACACCAGCAAAATTAGTACACCATCATTAGCTATTGCAATTCGGTTCCTGATTGCGGGTCATATGTATAGGACTGACTAAGCCATTGGTTATGACCCGAAAGACATTTTAGAGACTCATAGAAGTCCATTTACGAGACAAAATCATACGGGTCTCTATGAAATCCTAACAACGTCATGGCATGCTCAATTACCTTTGAACCTACCTATGTTAGGCTCTTTAACATGTGCATGAAATGTATTGCTTTTTAATTTGGTGACATGAGAGAGAAACACCAACCTACATAAATTTTCATATATATAAGATCATAATCGATAATCAAATTACGAGTTAGCCCTTCCTATTTAATTCCCAAGCATTCGCAATTTCCTCGACGAGGTCGAAACATAATTTAAGAGGAGAGAAGCTTTTTCGATAGAGGGAGTTCAAGTTAGCCAAGAGATTCAACATTGGTCTGTGAGCAATATTGGCGCCGTTGGCACGACTTTTTTTTTTTATCCGATAGAGTTTGAACAAAAACACCATTGTTATAGAATATATGTTTGGCATGACAACAGTTATGGCCTCCACGGAGAAAAGAAAATTAGTTTTGAACATAAAAGTGAATGAAATTGTTTAGATAAGATCGGGCATTCACGAACGATGATTCATAACTGCCGCATTCACATCCGCCACCATCATTCCAAACTGAGCCATTATTTGATGAGGCTATATTTAATTTGGGTGACCTCAGTATTAGAAAAGGTCAAAAGGTTTTCCTAATAAATTCCTTTATAATCAATTTCAATTGAAACTATAATTATAAATTATAATAACTATTTAGGAAGCCCCTGAGATGATTCCAACCACATCAAAAATAGTAAATCCTAGTTTGTTTGGCCATAAGAACTCGGCCTAAATCGGGCTAACCCAAGCCAGACAGAACCATGTCCGGTCGGATGGCAACCAATCGGGCTTGCCATCGCCAAGTTATGCGCCTGGGCCAACGCACCAAGGACCCTTTGTCTCCCCACTTTCTCCCTCGAAAGAGCTCAAACACCCTCCCCACAAAAATAAGCTCAGGGGATTATGGAAGTAAAAAAATACACACAAAATAAAGTTAAGGTTTCATTCAACCCTCTAGATGATAATGAAAAGAGCCCAATCAATTATTCATAATCCCCTACAAAGTTGGGCATATATTCTTGCCTTTAGGAGGGAGGAGTTTATTACACTGTGTGTGTGGAAAAGATTGGACTAGTATTAGTAACCATGCATACATTCTCAAAAGAGAGTCATTTGTGAGGAAGAGAGGGGCTGATTTTTAATCAAATGGATCAATTCGAGGATCGTGTTCACTCGCCATCACCATCCCGGTGCAGAGGCATGTCGGGCACATCACCTGAGAAAAAAAAATACGGTGAAACGGGAAGAGAGAAGAACCTTGAGAAACACGAAGATTAGGGAGTTGTTTTGGGAGCTGTGGAACGCTGCGGCTCGATGCGCTTCGTCTAGGCCCCAGCTTCTGGCGTTACTCTTTTGAAATCTACTCCAAATTGAGCCTAAACTAAATACATTCACATATAATTTGAAATGTGTAGACCTTTCAAACAGAGAGGATAGAATGTTTTTAGTACTTTTAGTGTTGCTAGAAAGTTTGTAAATTAATGAGCAACTGAGCCTATACATTAAAAATTTGAGTTGAATCACTGCATACCTTTCCAGTGCCCGAGCAATTAGGGCATCTTAGTGTCGCAGGGGGTTGTAGAGGATGGCCGGGGGTACCAGAAAATGAAATGGGCTTCGCGCTTACACATACGCCACTGGCAGAACATCTGGCACAGGCCAAATATCCTGCATAAAAATATGCAAATTACATTATTAATAATTGTTAAAAATCAAACATTGGACCTAAATCCAACTGGTGGAGCGGCCTACGGTGTAATAAGAACTCAAGGCAACAAGAGATTACGATATGGGGCAATATGTTCCTCCACACATGGTCCGATGCCCTTCACGAGTCACGAGTGACAACCTCATGTGAAGGACATGAAAGAACGAGGGAGAGGGACACAACCAACAGATAGTAGATGGAGAGGCACAAGTTCTAATAAAGTACCCCAAAAAAACATGTAATTCTTAATGTGAGACTATATATTGGCTTTGTTTTGGAGATATTTGGTTTTTCGATGATGGGAAAAGTGTTTTTGTCAAAAAGGTGTTGTCAGAGCTTTTCGAGTTTCTGTTCTCTTCCCGTAGGCGGTAGGTCAACATCCTCCTTCTCCTACTGCTTTTCTTATCACTACTTTTCTGACAGCTCTAATCCCACGAGTAATTTCCCGCTACAACTTTTTCTGCCGCCGCAACAGTCCCAAACAAACCCTAAATATTCTAACAGTAACTTTTCGACATGCGGTAATTAAACTTCAACCAAAACAAAGAAAGACGGAATGTGAATCTTTTGTTATGAACAGAAACTAGATCGGCATGAAGAATATTACCAAACCGACGCTCCGGATTAAATAAAATACCATCGACGATGTCTGCAAACAAACCAAAATGCCAAAGTTCCTCAATCCCTCTTTCAAAAACAGTAAGGAGAATCTGATTTGAGGATTATTCATTAAACTGGCTTACTTCTCAGATGAAGCTAGCCTACAATGACCAAAATTGTGAATCCTGATATAATACATACCATTTCCATGGCAGTACTTGCACCTCTTCTTTTGATGTTGTTCAACATTGTTTGCTTCAATAAGCATTAGGGCAGATATTACACCCACAGCACCTCCTGCAAAGGATGCAACAATAGGATCCACCTGACTGAAATATAGAGAGAATGAGTCCAGGATCTTTAAGTTTTGTTTTGAAGAAAACATTAGCATTAATCTTTTAAAAACCTTAGTTGAACTGGAAGATGCATGTTGCCTATGAAATCTTCGTAGGAAGTGCCGCCAAGCCCTAATTTCAGTTCCAGCTGTAGAAAAAAAATTGAATAACAACTCATCAATAGAACAAGGTTTAAGAAAAACATTCTTCAACCTTAGGCTCTGTTTGGCACGGCGGTAGCGGTCGTGAATGCGGTGGTTATGAACCGTTCGTGAACGCACGATCTCACCTAAGGAACTTCATCCACTTTTATGTTCAAAACTAGTTTTCTTTTTTTGGTAGCGGTCATAACCGTTGTTATGCCAAACAGATATTCTATGATGGTGCCGTTTTTTGTCTAAACTCACCACTTCACCAGAGCAAAAAAACACCCCGCCGAACGGAGCCTTCATTAGGGATGTTAGAGAAATAGGATATAATGTAAAGGCCCATTAATTTGGCCCATTTTATTCTCTCTTGCTTTAGTCCCACCTCTCTTGTATAGGACTCTTCTCCTCTCTCCTCTCCTATATATATGTTCTCATACTTGTTTTTGATATATGAAAAAACACTCATAAGGTTTGAGACCATTTCTCTACATGGTATCAGAGCCAATGGTCCGGCCTCTCGGTTTTTAAACCGCCAGTCCTTCCGGCTTACCGCGCGGCCTCCTCTCCTGCCTTGTCGCGGTCTCGTGCGGCTTGCTTCTTTCTAGTCGCACGTTCTTCGTCACCGCGGGTTCCCGCGGGGACTTGGTCTCTCTACCCGCTTCCTCTGCTCCGTCTCTCTCGTGGCATCCACCTTTCCTCCTCCTCCTCCCTTTTATAACCTTTCTCATCGGTGGGGACCACCCCTTCTTTTTCCCCAGCTCGCGCGGCCGTCCTTTTTTATCTGTGCAGTCTCCCTCTCGCTTCCCACCTCAGCTCTATCCGACCTCGGTCCTTCTGCTTCTCGCGAACTTATCTTGCATTACGGTGTTCCTGGCGGTCTCCCTTGTGGTCCTTGCGGCCTGCTGGTTCCAAGGCGCTCTTCCTATCCGTTGCGGGCTCCCTTTTCTATCCGCTGCGGTCTCTTCTTCTTGGTCGTGGCGTCTCTTGTCGCTGGTGCTTTGTCGTCGTGACCGCTGCCGAGTTCTCCTGTCTGCTCCGTAGTCTCCTACCATTACGGACAGCCTCTGTCCGCTTGGCTTGTCCCCTATCCGTTGCAGTCTCTTCGCGCGGCTTGTCTCTATCCGTTGTGGTCTCTTCGTGCGGCTTGTCTCTTCGCGTTGTTTGTCTCTGTCCGCTTGGCTTGTCCCCTATCCGTTGCGGTCTTTCCCCTTCACCTGCTCGCGCGGTTTCGTCTCTGGTCGTGGCCTGGTTCTTGTCGCTAGTGTTATATCACCGTGACCGAGCGACCTCTTTCCTCCTCACCTCTTCCGACTTCGCTTTCTCTTTGCCGGCCTTCTCTCCTTGGTCGTCTGGCTTATCTATTGTCCTTTTGCCGCCCGGCTTCTTCTGTTCGTCGTGACTTGGGTTCTCTGCCCTCTACCTGTCGTGTGTTGGTATCCGCTGCTAGCTGCTGCGGATTGGTCCTTCTCGCTGCGGCCTGGTTCTCGCTACGGGCTTGTTCTCGCCGCGGCCTCTGCTTCTCGCTGCAGCCTGGATCTTCTCGCTGCAGCCCGGCTGTTCTCGCAGCGGCCTTGTTTTTCTCGTTGCGGCCTGGTCTTTGTTGCAGCCTGGTTCTTCTCGTTGGTCCTTGTTGCGGCCTGGTCCTTGTTGCGGCCTGGTTCTTCTCTGCTTGGTGCTCCTGCTGCGGCATCTGCGGCGACCTCCCTCTAAAGATGTGTGCCTCTTCAGCACTGATCGCCCCACCACTGGGCTCTGTGGTGTCTATCTCTGATGGCAGGAGTTCATGTCTTGTACACAGTTCCTCATGGATTTTGGACTCCGGAGCGATACACCACATTACCCCACTACAGCCTCCGCACTACTTGGCTTCTGTGCATCCTAAGTTCATCACTGTCGCAAATGGGGATACCACTCCCGTCTCTGGATCCGCCGACATCCTTCTTACTCCCTCTATTACTCTTCGATCTGTGATTCATGTTCCTGACTCTCCTTTTAATCTTCTCTCTATTATTCGTCTCATTCACGACCTTAACTGCGAAATAACCTTCTCTTCAACCTCTTGTGTTGTGCAGGATCGCAAGACGCGGAACATCCTCGGTACTGGGCGGCTGTCCAATGGGCTCTACATTTTTGTTTCCTCTTCTCCCACCGCTCTCTCCATCATCTCTTCTGTTGACTAGCATCGTCGTCTTGGGCATGCTCCTCTTCCAATTCTCCAGAAAGCTTTTCCTGATGTTTCACTTTCTGAGTTTCGGTGTGAATCTTGCATTTATGGCAAACAACATCGTGTCTCGTTTACCTCTCCTAGTACTCGGTGTGATGCCCCTTTCTCCTTAGTCCATTCTGATATTTAAGGTCATATAAGCTCCCTAGTGTTTTTGGCTATCGGTATTTTGTCACATTTATCGATGACTACTCACGTGTTACCTGGTTGTATTTACTTTGGGATCGTACTGAACTCCCCTCGACTTTCCGTGCCTTTCTAGTGGAGACTCGTACTCAGTTTTCTACTTGCGTAAAAATTCTCCGTACCAATAATGCGCGTGAGTATACGAGTCGCACCTTCTCTAATATCTGCACAGAGTTTGGTATTGTTCATCAGACCTCGTGTGCATATACTCTTCAACAGAACGGCGTCGTCGAGCGGAAGAATCGGCACCTTCTCGAGGTCGCCCGATCTATCATGATTCAGATGCAGGTTCCACCTCTCTATTGGAACTTTGTCGTCTTTATTGTTTGTCATCTCATCAACCGCATGCCCTCATCCACCTTGAACTTCGTGGCTCCTGTCACTCTCCTCTTTCCTTCCAAGGCTCTGTTCTCTCTCATGCCCAGAGTCTTTGGATGCACATGTTATGTTCATAACCTGGCTCCGCCCACTGACAAATTTGCTCCACGAGCAACGAAGGTGATGTTTGTTGACTACTCCCGCACCCAAAAAGGATATGTTTGATATTCTCCTGCCGGCGGTAAACTAATCATCTCTGCTGATGTCACTTTTTGGGAAGATCAACCCTTTCATAACCATCTCTACAGATCCTTTTCTTCCTCCTCCTATTATTCGGCCCGTGGTCCCCGCCACGTCTCCTCCCCCCCCCCTCTCCTTCCAACACCTAACCCCCCGCTAATCCGCCCACTCCTTCCAACACCTAACCCCCCGCCAATCCGCCCTACGCCGCCTATCATTCAGGTGTACTCTCGTCGCCCCGCCAGTTCTAATGCCCTGTCGCGGCCTCCCTCTACCGATGTGATTTCGCGGCCTGCTGATCCGGTGTCTACCTCCACAGCTCATCCTACGGCGAATTATGTCTCGCTACATCGCCTGTCCCAGATCCTTCGCACCTTTGCTACTTCATTATCCTCTATTTATGTTCCTACTTCTGTGCAGGAGGCTTTGCAACATCCGGGTTGGCGTGCTGCAATGGATGAAGAAATGTGTGCCCTTTGGGCTAATCAGACATGGGTTCTGGTCCCTCTATCACCTGGCCAGACTACAATTAGTTGCAAATGGGTCTTTGTCATTAAGGATGCTTCTGATGGGACAGTTGACCGTCTTAAGGCACGACTGGTAACTCGTGGCTTTACTCAACAACACGGTCTCGACTATGAGGAGACCTTCTCTCTGGTCGCCAAACTCAACACGGTTTGTGTCCTCTCTGTCGATGTGCATCGTCAGTGGCCCTTGCACCAACTCGATATCAAGAATGTGTTTCTCAATGGCGACCTACAAGAAACAATCTATATGCAACAACCTCCCAGGTTTGAGACCACGGGGGAGTCCAGAGTTTGTCATCTTAAGAAATCTATCTATGGTCTCAAACAATCCCCTCGGGCATGGTTCGATAAGTTCAGTAAAGCTGTTCAGGCAGTTGGTTTTAATCGGAGTTCGGCAGACTTCTCTCTGTTCACTCGACATAGAACAACAGGCACGATTCTCCTTTTGGTATATGTTGACGACATCCTAATCACAGGCTATGACTCAAAAGAAATACTAGAGGTCAAACAACACCTTAGTTTTGTTTTCCAAACAAAAGATCTGACAAAACTTCGATACTTCCTTGGCCTTGAAATCGCAAGACGTCCTGATTGACTTGTCCTATCCCAACGGAAGTACTGCCTTGACTTTCTCCGTGATGCTGGCTACTCCGGGTGTAAACCTGTGGAAACATCGATGGATTTCAATCACATCGATGGTCTGCTGATATATCTTACAGTTATGTGTCCATGGGTCTGACTCTGATGGTCTGCTTTCAAACCCTGAATATTATCGGCGTCTTGTAGGAAAACTGATATATCTTACAGTTACAAGACCTGATATCTCATTTGTTGTCGGAGTAGTCAGTCGGTATATGCATGCTCCTTGAGGCTCTCATTTACAAGCAGTGGAACGAATCCTCAGATATTTGAAGACTGCACCAGGATAAGGGTTGGTGTATAAACCATCCTCTTCTCTATCTCTTGTTGCATATTTCGATGCGGACTATGCGGGCTCCCTGGATGATCGACGCTCTACTACGGGTTTTTGTACCTACTTTGGAGGGAATCTTATTACTTGGCGCAGCAAGAAACAATCTGTTGTTGCTCGCTCTTTTGTTGAAGCTGAGTATCGTGCAATGGCCGACATTGTTTCTGAACTCACCTGGCTGGAGGCTCTTCTTGGAGATCTAGGGGTCACTTTATCCTCGACAACAGTTCTGCTTTGAGATAGTCAGGCCGCAATCCATATTGCGAAGAACCCAGTTTTTCATGAACGGGCCAAACACATTGAAGTTGATTGTCAATTCATCCGTGAAAAGGTTCAGTTAAAGAAGTTAGAGCTAGAGCATGTTCCCGCTTCTAAGCAAGTTGCTCACATTCTCACCAAGGCATTGCCCCGGCATTTGTACCATCAGTTCTTATCCAAGCTTGGTGCCTACGACTTGTATGCTCCAGCTTGCGGGGGAGTGTTAGAGAAATAGGATATAATGTAAAGGCCCATTAATTTGGCTCATTTTATTCTCTCTTGCTTCAGTCCCACATCTCTTGTATAGGACTCTTCTCCTCTCTCCTCTCCTATATATATATGTTCTCATACTTGTTTTTTATATATGAAAAAGCACTCATAAGGTTTGAGACCATTTCTCTTCAAAGGATAACATTTTCACATCAGCGCCAGAAGTGGAAGGCACTACTTGCATAAATGTCAAAGGAAATTGTAACAAAAAATAGTAACTACAGTGATGCTGATTATAAAGACAGCAATGACTAAACACAGCTAAAAGAAAAGCTTGCATTATTTACCGGAGCTTAGTTTAACAAGCGGCAGGGATAGATTATTCTGTGGGTTTGAATAAAAGATCAGATTTGCAGGCCCAGCATAAACCTAAACTAATCAAAAACAGTTAATTGGTCCTATATATGCAATCCTAGCAAAGGCCGGGACTGGGCTGACAAAAGGATGATTGAATGAAAACATAAAAAAGAGATGAATTGAATATTCCTAAACCCCATAGGCCATAGCATGAATGGAAGAACTATTAGCAATAAGCATATTAAAATTCAAAAAAGAAGATAAATATACAAATAGCGTACTTTCGGAACTCTTAGGCTTCATTTGACGGGGAGTTTTTACTCATGTGAGTTTAGAGAAAACGTCGCCATCATAGAATGTCTATTTGGCATAACAATGGTTATGAGCACTACCAAGAAAAGAAAACTAGTTTTGAACATAAATGTAAATGAAGTTCTTTAGGTGAGGTTAGGCGTTCACGACAGCTACCGCCGTGCCAAACGGAGCCTTAGTGTCTATGACCCACTTATGAGAGGGAACAAAATAAGTGTCACATATCTAGGGAAAAATAGTCATTAAGAACAGATTCTTAAATGGTATGTACACATCAGTAGATAAGGTCATTGCAGAAAACTTAGTACTACATGTTGACATAGATGCATGAGCCATGCTTAATAGAAGAAGTTTGGTAAACAGTGTGACAACCAAGCTGAGTCCAACAAGTCTCAAAGACATTTTTGGCACATCGACAGAGGGTACAAAATTTGGTGTTGCACTGTAACCATCAATGCCGAAATAATATGATGTACTGTCATAAAATTTTTACTAGATTAATCTACAATCACCGCGAAAAACAGGATGATGATGATAAGTTGTGGAAGCCATGAAGAGTATAAGGTCTTTGCTCGGGAATCAGTGCTTTCATTGGAAGGACCATGGATATTTGACGCGGGAGGAATCTATAGGTGGCATACGTGTGATGCCCTAACCCTAAATGCAATGCAAGCAAGCACGCACAATCGAATGAATAGGATACCTAAGACATATACCATAACTTTAATGTGAATGCGAAATTTCAATCATGCAATTACTTCCGACGCACAATTGATCAAACATTGTTAATTTTAAAATGTTGCATTAATCTCCCAATTGATTGCAAATTTAAGAATGTAAGCAAGTGGGTAATTGCAATTAAGAGAGAGTGCGCGGAAAATTAAATGGAGGTAACTAAGTGTTGTAGGTTTACAGAGAAATCAAATAGTCAAATCAATTTGCACAAAAATATTACTAGCAATGATTGAGAGAACTCATACAATGTAAAGGCAAATGAAACTAAAAGTAAACACACCGAGTAATCAATGTCGATGGAGAAGGGAAAGATCCAATGGTGGCGGTGGTTGTCTGGGAGGGTGAATGTCGATGAGTAGGGGATATCTGAGGGGAGAGCAGGCATTGGTGGGCTAGGAAGGGGCTTGGAGGGGGTCGGGTAGGCTGGGTGACAGTATGAAGGAGTTGCAATGAGGGCTGCAAGGGAGAGGACGGTCGGTAGGGTGCAGGGAAAAGGAAGAGGGTGGTCGGAGTTGGCTGTTGTGTGTGTGTGGGTGGGGGTGGGGGGGGAGTATGGTATTGGAAGGGTGCATGGATGGTTGGGTGGTTCGGCGAAGGGTGGAGGAGAGCTGGTGGACGTTGCAAGAGATGCAGGGAGGAGGTGCGGCAGTGGAGTAGGGCAGTGGGAGCGCTGGTTACGCCAGGAAGGGATCTCGAGGATGGGGAAAGTGGCAAGAGGAGGATCTGAAGATGAAATTGGCGGATGGAAGGGTTCCCATGAACGGGAAAGGCGCCAGTCGACGTTGAGGGAGATGGGGAAAACAATGGCGGTCTCGGACCTAGGCGCTAGAGGCAGGGGAGGTAACGGAAGGGGGAGTCGGCACCCCGAAGGTAGGATCTTGCAGCGTTGCACCGCAGGGTACTCAGCATCATGCCAAGAACGAAACCGAGCGGCTTCATGATGCACTGACGAGCACGAAAAGGTAAATCATGTATTCAAATTTGTATGTCATTTTAGGTTAAACACAAAGCGGCCTCCACCGTCAGTAGTAAACAGATGGCTAAGAAAAAGAAGCTCCGGATGAAGAAGTACCATCTTTGGGTGGAGGTGACTATAGCAGTTTGTGAAGTGCTTGACGCACACTGGGAGAGATGCAAGGACCCAAACTGCAAGCACGAAAACTTTTGCTTTTATTTTATGTAAATAGATCTCAGTCCATGTATGTGTTAGTACATGTATATATTAGATGTTAGTTAGCTTGTTGTCGCACTTGATGCATTTCCTTTGTGCCCATAGTTTTGTGTATTGCATAGGTATTATCCATGACACCCATGTAATAAGTTGAACTCTTAATGAAATGAAATGGCCTATTGTGTACTACAATTTTCTTTTAGTACTCTCATGAAATGAATATTTCTAATTATGATGCACATCAAATGTTCTTACCTTGCACCTCTGATGATGCATGAAATGAATATATTTAATTGTGGCGGTTGTCGTAAAGAGGGGGCATTAGGCGCATTACACATCTTATCCGACAACAACTTGGTTGCACTAAAAAACATTAGTTTGTCTCTTTCAATGATTAATTTTTATAGCCTAACAATTTTTCAATGTTGAAATTGAATTTGTCCTCATCTGTTCTAGGAAGACCTAGAGCGAAACATTAATAATGAAAAAATGAAAATACGACGAGTAATATAAGACAGTCATATGACAAATAACATAAACGGAAATAATTTGACTGTATTAATAAATTTTCATCAAATATATATGCATATATTTGTATAAATAAATATACTTACGGAATTTGAAAGCATGTATTTTTCCTATCATTATAAAATTTGTTGATGAATAAATTAATAAAGGAATTAACACAAGAATTCTCTATCACTGTTGGCTTACATCAAGGTTCAGCTTTAAGCCCTCATCTCTTTACCCTTATCTTAGATGAACTCACAAGACATATCCAACAAGTAATACCTTGGTGTTTATTGTTTGCGGATGATATTGTTTTGGTTGATGAAACGCGCGAGGGTGTAAACACAAACTTGAATCTTGGCGAGATACTTTAGAAAAGAAGGGTTTTGGGTTGAGCAGGGCAAATACGGAGTATATGGAGCTTAAATTTAGCAGTACAAGAAGGACAGATGACTTCGTTATTAAGTTGGGTGATCAAGATATTTCCCGGAGTGAGAGTTTTTAATATCTTGGATCGATAGTTCAAAACGACGGAGGTATTGATAAAGATGTGACACAGAATCTAAGCGAGTTGGTTGAAGTGGAGAGGCGCGTCAGGGATCTTATGTGATCGTAAAGTACCACTAAAACTTAAGGGCAAGTTTTACCATACTGCAATTAGACCCGCGATGCTCTATGGTTTTGAGTGTTGGACAATGAATTGTGTACATGAGCAAAAAATGGGAGTTGCGGAGATGAGAATGCTTAGGTGGATGTGTGGACACACGAGATTGGATAAAATTAGGAATGAAAGTATCAGGGATAAGACAGGCGTAGCACCAATTGCAGAGAAGATGCGAGAAGCTCGTCTAAGATGGTTTGGACACGTACAAAGGAGACCATTAGAGGCACCTGTTAGGCGTTGTGAGAGTCTAGTCACTAGGCATGTTAAACGAGAGAGGGGTAGACCAATAAAAACTTGGAATGAAACTGTAAGGAAAGACATGATGTACTTAGGCATTAGTGAGATTATGACAAAAGATAGGGCACAATAGCGACAAAGGATCCATATAGCCGACCCCACTATAGTGGGATAAAGGCTTGAGTGTTGTTGTTGTTGTGTTATAAAATTTATTGATGCACAAACTCACGTTATTACATTACTTATCATCTGTTAAATATATTTGCCAATTTCAATGATATATATGAATGCATTAAGTATGTTGGAGTGTATGAGTTTTATAGTAATAAGTCATTCTACCAGTATCTATGTATCAGATTCAGTGTTTACTCTTACAACGGCTATCGATGTTATGTCTCCTTGAAATTCTTTTATATACCCCCTATGAGGATGAATAATATGCATCGGTTTTATTTTCATTCTCTATTATTTCTTTCAACATGGTATCAGAGCCGGAATTGACTCCTCCCTGAAATTTGGTTGACCTAATTATGGGCAACGTAGATTTCACGGTGGCTTCCTCTCTTGATTCCTCCTGATTTCTTCTCTCCTGTCTGCGTGCTCCTCTACGATCTTTCCCACATGGAGCTTCTCTGCTCGATCCGACCTGACCTCTGTTTTTGACGTGTCTTCTGCTGGCCATCGTTGATGATGATGTTTTTGAAGCGTCTTCCGCTTCTGACGCTGCTTCTGCTCCCGTCGACATTGTCTGTTTTCTGCGGACCCCGTCTCCCTGTGGCTCGTCGACTCGGACTGCGATTTCTCATTCCCACTCGATCCCCGCCTGCGCCGATGAGTCTTAATGTCGATCCTGCTTGGAGATTTTGTCGTCAATCTCGTATGTTGCTACCCTCAGCGATCCCAATTCAGCTGTTGCTCCCTCCTGGCGTTGGACTGGACCAGACGCCCGTGTCGGTTCTGCCGCGTCTAGTTTCTCCAACTGATCTTGTCTGCTGCTTTGATCGTTACATCCACCGGCCTCCACCGACTGAAGATGTTCATGCCGACCTGATTTCATGCTTCTTTTTGTTTTCTCCTGTTCCAACCGCTTGCTGCTTCTTTTTGACTGCTTCCGGTCGTTGTTCCCCATTTTTAGGGTGGTAATATCCCATCGATGATGATGTTTGTGGTGTCTTTTAGTCATTTGCCAGTCTTATTCTTGTTGTGTTTTGTCTTCATGTGTGTGATTTTCACGTGAGGGGGAGTGATTGGGACGAAGGCTGCTCGGGTGATCTTTTTTGACCATCCGCCTTCGTTCCACACGGCATCTAGGCTTATGTTATATGTTGTTATGCGTCTCCCCATATTTCTTTTGATTGGTCGTGTATTGGGACATGACTAATGCTGGTGTTCAAATCTCAGAGGGTTGTGTCATGTTGGATCGTGTCGTGTGGGACCGCCCTTTGTGTGAATTATCTCCAACGGATTATCCTCAGTTGCTCATTTGATGATTTGTTCCACATCTTTCGTTCTCTTTTGCATGTTGTGTACGTAGGTGTTGTTGGTTGACCTAATTCCATTGAGTTCACATCGTGTGTGGCCATGTCCCTAGCTTGATTCCCCGATTTGAATTTTCCCCGGTGGCTCGTCTGATATTTGTCTCACGTCGCCTACCTTTATTTTCTTTATTTGATGTTTTCAAGCTAGAGTTTTCCCCTCCAGCTTGAGGGGGAGTGTTGAAGTTTGATTTTTATAGTAATATGTCGTTCTATTAAAATCTATATATTAGATTCATTGCTTAGTCTCACATCGTCTATCGGTGTTATATGTCTCCTTGCAATGCTCTATAAACCCCCTATGAGGATGAATAATATACATCGGCTTTATTTCTCTTCTCTATTATTTTTTCGACAAAGCACAATAATGTATGGATATTATCTTATTCCATAAATAAATCTGAGTGCAGCCCATACATAATTGAGAGTCAGAGATAGACCAGTGGCTAGCAACAAGATAGTCGTCAATCAGATCTTTGACTTTATCGGTGGTCGACGGGGTGGCCGACGAATACTAAAGAAGGCTGACTATATGCAGTGGTGACCATTGGATAACCTAAGTAGTATTGCTACATTAGATGGTGATCGGCTGACCAAATTGGAGATGGGCGATTAGTAAGACCGAACGTGATTCTGAGAGGGAACCAATGTAATAATGTGAGTTTGGATGGTAATATATTGCAGGTGTAATTCACCCAAGTTTTACATGAAAGATTCAATGATTAATAGAATTAGTTCATTTAAGTAACTTATAGGAGTCATATGTATTGAATAGTATAACGTTGGCCATTTTTCTCATTGTGATGGACAGATGTAACATATGAGTAATAAGGACGAACCGTTCAGGCGCCATTGCGGGTTCCTAATGGTTGGAGATGGAGGCATCCCAAACACGAAGCGATCTCTAATGGTGTTCGGCCTCCCATGAGAAAGAGGAAAAACTCAGGTGCAACTCCATTTCCCTCGCCGTCTAGCCAGCCACCTCATTCCCCTTTTTCCTCCATCTAGCCACCCACCCCAACCCCTACTTTAAATCCTTTCATTTTCAATTTTCCGGCAATCGCAGGAACCCACCTCTAGCTACCACCAGCTACGACGATCCCCTCCGGTCACCCACCGCCAACATAACCACCTCCCCACTACCCCACTCTACCATTATCCCCATTCCCTTAAATTTAGGACCACTCCTAAATTATCTCCACTCCCTATTCTCCACCTCCCCGTTAGCTCCTCTACTATTGAAAATAAGAAAAGAAAAATATTAAGAGAAATTTATTCATCCCTCAAAGGGGTATTTAAAGGATTATATAAGACATACAGATGCTAGTAGATGATGTGGGACTAAGCTCATATATACTTAAAGACTCATATATAGACTAAAATAATAATAGAAATATGCAAACTTCAACAACTCCACCCTCAAGCTGGATGGGAAACCTCCAGCTTGAAAACATCATAAAAAGAAAGGTAAGGGGGATCGGCTAAGTGGGACAAATCAACAAACGAGCCACCGGGGAGAATCCGTCGGGGAGAATCCGTCGGGGATTATCCTCACAAAGGGTAGTCCCACACGACACGATCTCACACGTCACAGTCTCATACGACACGATCTCACACGTCACGGTCCCACACGACACAACTCGCTAGATAAAAATCAACAGACAGGTGACCGGAGATACTTCCACATAACACAGCCCGCTGAATAAAAATCAACAGACAGGTGACCGAGGATATTCCCACACGATACAGCCCGCTGGAATAAGGTCAACCAACAAAGATCATACCACCTACCCAACAACGAAGAAAAATAGGGGGACGTAGATAACACAAAACAAAATCCTGGAGGACCATGTGGGACTAAGGTGAGAGTCGAGAAATACCATCTGAGTCGCCTTCGTCTCAAACACTCCTCACGCGGAGCAGACGTGCAAGACGGCATAAAGACAAGACACAAAACAAACATTAACAACGACAATGCAAGACTGTTAAAACTTAAAAACAAAAAAAAACTACCAATTAATCAAGAAACTCCATCATCGAGGAGAGATCAACACCTCAGAAGGGGTTGCAGTGGTTGAAGTTGAAGAGTTGTTGTTAGAGTTGAAAGGGGTCGGAACATCCGGAAAGCCATAGGGAATGGAAGCCAAAACCATCTCCAGTCAGAAGAGAACATCGACTGAGAGGTCGGTCATCTGCGGTACAGTAGCAGCCGAGCACAGAATCGTCGAATCATAGGAGTTGAATGGTTGGGCGGCGGCAGGTAGCAGCATAGGAGAGCTCGGAAATGGAAAGCCCGGAGAATATGTGCTGGCAAGGGCACGACAGAGCATAGATCGGCTTGTGTGTGAGAAGCTCGCGAGAGCAACAGTTGGGATCGAAGAAGGCATGTGTCTCCTTCTCAGTCGACAATCAGGCCCAGATCCAGGAAGGAGATCATCGAACGCAAGAAGAAAAGACGGGGACAGAGCGGAAACGTCAGCGGGATTCACATCGTCGGAAGGAAAGATCATCTATTTTGTCGAGGAGCAATGACGGGTTCGACGAGATTGCAATTGATGAGCAATAATGGGATCGCAATCAACGAGCAGCGATGGGCTTGGCAGGTCCAAAAGTCGAACTCACCAACATAATCAAAAGCAGAGCGAACTCGATGACGAACACAGAGCCCCCTATCGATGTCGTCATGGGGATTAGAAGCCGCTCCTGTCAACGAAATCAGAAGTCGTTCTCGTCAACGAAATCAGACGTTGGAGCCGAGATCAGTGAGGGAAATGTCGATCGAAGTGGAAGCTAGATTTGTCGACACAGGAGCAGGAGCAACAAGCAATGTCGTTGTCGACGACAAACAAGAGGAAGCACGAGACGGGATCTATGATGAAATCAACAGGAGGCGCGAGCGGAAGCCACTGACAAATTTAGGGCGCCAACATTTTTAGGGCGCCAAAATTTCAAGGAGTCAATTCCTGCTTTGATACCATGTTGAAAATAAGAAAAGAAAATACTTTGTGCAATTTATTCATCCCCTAAGGGGGGTATTTAAAGGATAACATAAGACATACAAATGCTAGTAGACGGTGTGGGAGTAATCCCATACATATCTAAAGAATCTTACATGTACTAAAATAATAATAGAAATATGCAAACTCCAACATTTATAACCTCATGTGGATCCACTTCCCCCTCTCCCAACCGAGCCTCCACTCCTTCCTTTCAGACAGCCACATCCCCCACAGCATCTCGTGAGTCCCCAAGCCCTCCTGGCTCCTTAATTCCACTGTATCGGGCCTGGACAGGAAGTTACAAGCTTTTGTTGTTGCTAGAGTACTTCCCAGCCAGACACTTGAACCCCCCCCCCCCCCATTCCACTGGTTGCTGTAAGAACCTATCCAAGAAGGACCAATTTAATTTTCAGGTGCTGGAAATCATTCCCTGCTAGTCAGCTCCTAGTTTTTCTGCCCTCTCCTGCCCCCTAAATTCCAAGCCGGGCCTAAGGATGGTCCCCTAGCCTCCCCTTGCCAATTCCTTGCGCCCAAACTCTCCAAAACACCACTGCCTCCAACACTTCCACCAGTTGCAACCAATCTTCAGGGAGTTCTTATCAGCCTTGGTTTGTCCTGACCAGCAACCTTCAGCACCATTGGGAGCCCAAAATTCAGTGCCTACTTCGATTCCTGTCCGGGAGAAGTCCACCAAGCCTCCTACTTTATAGTTGTGAGAGTTCTAAGTTGAGTGTTATTTAAACTTTGTTGAATTAGTAACTATTTCCTTGTTTGCGTCATATCTTATTGTAAACTTTGTTTCCACACCGTTTGTGGCTCATGTTGATAATCACTTGCTTGCATATTTATGATTCGTGCATTCTCACATTATTACTACTGCATATGCTCTCTAATTTTGAAGTTTTCTTCTATTATGGTTCTCTTGCCTTTGTTTTTATAAATCATAATTATTGCAAGGTAAATTCGTCGGAATGGATTTTGCATTTAGTAATTAGACATTATTCCCCGATAGGACCGCCCTGCATCAGATGACCTCCATTTTCTCTCCGGCGGCGTTCCGCCTTCGTCTCCTCCTGCCCTACCAGGTAGAGCCTAAATCTAATGAAGTTTTGCACCACCAATCCTTTAAGCCATCTTCATCCCCAAGGAAAATAGCATAAATTCAATAAGAAAATCAAGATGGCAAAATAATCTCAAGTGACTGTAGATCCAAAGCTCCAACTCACCTTTTGGAGCCATTTCACCTTAAGAGTATCTTTTACTAAACAAATTGACATCTAACAACTAATGGGCTCTCAATAAACCCTTACAGATAGGAGAATATCTTGGAAAATTGAACATTTCTTGGAATTGTTTTGATGTGAGCAATTTTTTGTAAGACAGATCAAGAAGCTGGATCAAAACTATAAGTGAATCAACAATAGTTCGCAAAGTAGATCTCTTAAGAAGCTGGATAAAAACTTTAGTTGAATCAACAATAGTTCGTAAAGTAGATATCTCAAGAAGACAGATCAAAACTTTAGGTGAATCAGCAAGAGTTAGTAAAGCCGATCCACTGATATAAAAGGCATTCACAAAGAAAGATGGCGAAGAATAAATATTTGCCCCAAGCATTAAATAGATGTTATTAGTATTTTATATTCTTGAACGATATTTGGAAGAATTGATAACTCCTAATTAACATATTGACAGATAACAAAAAATAATTGGGAATATAACTGCATAGAATGATTCTTGGGAGAAAATAAGGCTCTCCATGTATGTTGTGCAACAACTTTAAATTTCCAGAGTAGTTCGAATACTTCAAATCTCGATAAGTCTCAGAAAACCTGAAAACTTCAGACCAGAACAAAGTGTTCTCATCGCAATCTTAACCTAACTAGATTCACAGGTAATAAACACTCTAAAGAAAACTAAGGCTCCGTTTGGCGTGGTGTTTTTGCCCGGTGAGTTTGGACAAAAACGCCACCATCACAGAATGTATGTTTTGCATGACAACAGTTATGACCGCAATCAAGAAAAGAAAACTAGTTTTGAACATAAAAATGAATGAAGTTCCTTAGGTGAGGTCGGGCGTTCATGAACAATGGTTCATAACCACCGCGTTCACGACCGTTACTGCCGTGCCAAACGTAACCTAAATTGTTATCTAGACAACTAGCCATTAGTCATGAAAACAACAATAGGAACAAAAAGAAAAGTGATTGTGTTCAGATATCAAGGTACAAAAAGAAAAATATGGATAGAAAGATTTAGCTCACTATGGGCGCAAGAAGACCTCCAAACATAATTATGCCTGATATCATGGTGAATGATGTCAAATACAGTTGCTTCATGGTATTTGATGTCTGCGAAACAATCAATAGTGTAAGGCAGATGAATGTGGAAACATTTGATGTGGCAGAATTTAGAAAATTACCACATTAGGAAGAAATGGAATGGTGGATGGCATGTCAGGCATCTCATTCTCATCGTTGCTCGCATTGTCAGATTTCGTACTTCTTATTCGTTGTTGTATTCGCAATCTCCTTACCTGGATAAATAAAGCAAAGGATACTAAGATGATGGAAGCAAACATCACTAAATATGTAGGAATCATTAAAATTCCTATATAATCACACAAGAATTGTATAACAAACCATATATTTCAAATATGTTCAGAAGGATCAAATTGATTCCAATTTTCCTTAATTTGAACAAACAAATATTAGAAAAATCTTACAATAAGATGATTACCCCATAACAAGACCTCATGCATCACACTGAATTTATAAATACAGCAATTGTCCAATCCATAACAAAAGGCCTTCAATCAGCCAAACCGGTCATCCAAGATAAACCTGTGACGCCCAAAATGTCGTCGCATAATAATTCCAGAATGAACCAAAGAAAATGTTAAATGAAGTATATGAAAGTTTATTTTGTAGAATATCGACTTAAATTTTATGTATAAATGGAGACCAAGAATCCATTAGTTGAGGTTAAGCAATTAAGTTAAAATTTCATGCAAAGGGGTGCTAATAACAATTCTGAAATTATATTTATATTGGGTATTAATTGAGTTTAAAAGTAATTAGACCGGTTTTCCTCTCTTTTTTTCTTAGGCGGTGGAATAATATAAGTAGAAATATTAGATCGGGCTAGGCGGTATGCGGCAAAGGGGGATTGGACCGATCAAGAGGCGGAATAAATCCCGTAAGAAATGAATCGGTGGAGGCATCCTTCTCATTTCTCACGCACAACACTTCGCCTAGGGCTTGAGAAAGCCGACTCCAGCCGCACCTTCTCCCGCCCTGCTCCTTCGATCCCGACACGGGACGGAACCGCTCGGCGGCAACTTTGGGGGAAAAGCCCGCCGATTTCGACGCCAGACGGAAACTATCGGCTTCCGTATTGGGGAAGAAGTTAGCCTCCTCTTCCTCTAAGTTCTCTGTGAGATTTAAACCTAAACGGAGCAAATACACCAAGTTCTTCATCCCTTCTTCGAAGTAAGTAGATTATTCTCATTTCGATTTGTTTAACTTGAAGATTTTGAAACATTTGGGATTAGGGCATGCAAAAGATTATGATTGTAGTGCTATACTGAAATTTATCTAATAGGCATGCTGATTTTGACTTACAAGTGAAGCAAGAAACATGTTGAAACTAATATTAGTTTACTACCAAGAGTGAATCATGTTTAGGATTAGGGATTAGTTGGGCATGGTATAACTATTGCTGGAATCTCATATTTTATGAATGAAAATGCTGAATTTGTTCTTAGGAATGCTTTATATTCAAAGGAACTCGCTGAAATTGAAGTTTTACTCATGGGATATTGTTATTATCCCATGAGAGGGCTCTTTTTACATAGAAAAAAATTATAATTTCAGATATGTCCATCATGAATAACGATTTGTAAATGCCTTATGTTGTATAACGATTGAATGATTTATTAATGATATAGTTTAGTTAGTAATGTAGAAATCTAAAGAACGTGCGAAATTGTAATTTCATGCATACAAAGGTTTGTGGGATTTACTTTACCTAGAATCTAAATTGTATAGGAAGAGATGTTAAGTTCATGATATATGTTAAAGTTGATGAAGGGTTGAACATGATGGCGTTGACTTTCTTGATTTAGAAGTATTACTACCAAGCATGTTAATATTTGGGGATTATTATAGGCAAGATTAGCATGTCTAAAGTTATATCATTTAGAGATGACTTGAGAGATGACTTGGGAATGTAAATGAATAGGAAACATTATATAATTAACTTTAGAAAAGGATATTCATTTATATAGACATATTAATATTAATTGCTAACAGCTATACAAAAGGATGGTGTCGCCCGATCGACGAGATGATGATCCAAGGAATGACAAGAACAAAGAGAAAGTTATGGTGAGAGTTTCTTTCTTTACAATAGTTTAACTTTTATATCTTCTTGTATGAATTGTTTTGCCCATAATACTAAATAGAATGTTTTAAGAAATGCATGTATGACATGGTGTTAAGGGTATCTGTAGAATGATATACGTCCAGTTGGGTCTTTAATCGACCTTAAGCGAATTGTGCGCACTGGATAACATATGTGAGTCAACTTAGTTGGGTCTTTAATCGACCTTAAGCGAGTTGTGCGCACTAAGTTGACCAACAACGAGGACTGAATTGCAGTGACCCTTAACTATGCAATAACAATTATTTTATCATAAGAACCAAGAAAATCTAAAGATATACATATGATGTCTAAGAACTCCTTTTATTGCTTTCATATATACATGTGCATATTATGCTATCTCACTTTTATTTATCTGTTAAAGAAATTAATTCCTCGCTTAGTCTTTTATTTAAAGACTAACCCTTTCATTATCAAAATGTTTTAGGTACTAACAGAAAATCAGAGTAAGCTGGAACTCTATCGAGCGTGGTATAAACAACTAGTAGGCACTTTTGGAGTGGCTAACACTCGAAAGAGTTGTTGAACTGCTAAACTTTGTCTGCTTACTAAGAAAGACTTTTAATTATTAGTAGTAATTATGTAACTATCGTAGACTTGTAATATAGACATGTAATGATATGTAAATTATGGAATAAGAGTTTCTTTCTGCGCTGTTATTTCGATACTCTTGTGGCATAAGTATCATTTGGCTCTTCGAATAAGAAATGTTAATTATATATTATTCCTCTGTGACGGACAAGGGCCGTTACAAAACCAACCCAAACCGGCCTGACCCTGTGAGCGCTAGGTCATCAACTTCCTAACTTGCGGCCTTCTAGAAGTTTTGTCCTTCAATGTTGTAGAAACACGAGGTATAGCCTCACGAGCTTGCCTTGAGGCGAAAACACTTCATCAGCCCGAGACAATATTATACTAAAATCACTCCAACTGCTAGGTGGAGGTGGACTAGTGGACCACCCTTGCACAAACATCCTACAAACAGACAAACTAATAAAAAATATTCGTCTTCGCAAGGCCTTATGGTTTTTTCCTCTTCAATTTTTTTCACAAACATTGATGGTCAAATGTCACACATCATTGATGGTCAAATTAACCTGATATAATACTAACATTGGATATGTTAACGAGAAAATACAACAACATTGAAAAAGAAAATACTTGCCTCCAGTCTATGGTTGTCATCCTGCCTCAATAACAGTGTCGTACATAATGCATACGACAATAAGATATTGCCTTATACATAGTTATCTAAAAACCTAACGAAGTACAATACTTTTAATAAAAAATGCACTAAATTATGTCTGCGCAACTAAAAAATATAATTATACGCATCATTCATGAATTTATTCAACCATACCATTGCATGCTCCGTATATGTTTGCAATTGATACATGTAAAATCAATATATGTGATCCCCATCTTGGTTTCCTCAACGCTTCATGGATGCCCGAGACAATATTATACTAAAATCACTCCAACTGCGAGGTGGAGGTGGACTAGTGGACCACCCTTGCACAAACATCCTACAAACTAATAAAAAATATTCATCTTCGCAAGGCCTTATGGTTTTTTCCTCTTCAATTTTTTTCGCAAAATTTTACAATGACCCCTATCAAGATATCAATAACTAAATATCGACTTTTCTACTTCAACTCTCTTAAGTTTCATGTTTTCTTATGGACAAGAAAAACACCTGAAATAATGTTATCGAAGAGTATATCTTACACAACCTCCAATCTAGGATGAAGCATAAAAAAATTGCAATTTCATATTGAGGAGCTAAATAATATAAAAAGTAAAACAAATAATATTGAAAGGACATTCACAAAAAAGGTCTATCGCTCAATTTTTGGCTCGGATCAAACCCAATATTCTAAGCTAGATCCAAACTCTACTTCGTCTTTTAATTTCAAGACAAATTTAAAGTAAGAATGCATCAGACCGAGTCGGTTTGATAGTCTTAAATTACATAAAATATATGTAGCAATTGCAAATTGCTAAATATCTAAACTTAAATCAATGTTAGTATATAGTGCTCTAACATCCACTATATATAGATCTCACTGAGCAGAGAATTGGGAGGATCTTTTGGATACTTAACAGGAGACTATGGGGAAACTGAGGAAGAACTCTCTATAGATTTTGTGGTGTGATATAGGACCTCTGGCAATCTCCACCAAGTCATTATCAGCTCAGCAGGGTCTCCTCCGACAACGGACTACTCAAGATTCAACACATACCTTCGTTGACTCATGTTGTATGTGAATTAAAGCACTTCAAAATTTCCCTTGGAGACATCGACGATGTAATTCCGAACTACCAAGGAGGTGGATAAAGCTTGTACCAGTTTTATAATAAAGAAGAAGGGAAATTGCAGGTTTGGCAATGCCCTATGGTTCTTTCCATTTTGATTTCTTACATAAATTATTTATCTCAATATCTATTGTACTTAATTGACTGTGTTTTTTATATCAACATAAGTTAATGCACACGATATTGATTCTCACTCTCTATCTCAAGTTCCCCCGCAAAACAAGATATTGTGCATATCTCAAACATAAAAAAGGATGATTAAGAAAATAAATAACCTAAAAAATGGGTGGAGATGGAGTAGGAACAAATTTTGTATAATCGAACAAGACTTTTTCATCTAAAAAGGTAAGAATTGTTTAATATTGTGAATAAAAATGAAGTTCCATTTAACCTCTTCCATAAGAAGGAAAATTTTATTACGCCGACTTCTTATGTTCTCATCAAGTTCTTGCAGTTGCATTTGAACAAAGTCCTCGACTGTCTCCGGCCCCTCTATAATGCAAAAGCTGATAAAAGGAAACTATTTAATTAGTAAATAAGAGAGGCTGGAGCAAAAGTTTAGACTATTCAAACTATACAAGTATAAAGCACATGAATCTATGCTGCTCCTTCAGTTAGAGTGATAAAATAAAAAATGATTGAAGAATAAGATTATTTTCTGAATTGTAGATAGTAAGAGGTTGTATGGTAAACAAATATTATAATGTCGTGTCATGCTGTTTGAAGATTGCAAGTGTTTTGGTTTGTTAAAAAATTGACATATAGGCTCCATTTGGCAGTGCTTTTTTGCTCCGGTGAGTTTAGACAAAAACATCACCACCATAGAATGTATGTTTGGCATGACAACGGTTATGACGGCTACCGAGAAAAGAAAATTAGTTTTGAACATAACAGTGAATAAAGTTCCTTAGATGAGATTGGGCATTCACGAACGACAATTCATAACCATCGCGTTTACGACCGCTACCGCCATGTCATAAGGAGCCATATATTATATATGTCACCCTAATTAGGTCAAATCTATGGTAATACTGTGGCATCTAGATGCCACCCAATTCTGGAAAAATCAAGATTTTAGTGACTTCTACTTCTCATGTTTTCTTGCCTAGAGTCTCATTCTTCGATCTTTCTCTTGCTCCTCATCCAAGTCCAGCCGCTTCAATTTTCTTTTCTAATTTTCTGCATATTATCATTGTCATTTTTCCAGCTGCTTCAGCCTGTTGCTATTTCTAGTTTCAATTCTTCTTTACATTGTTGATAACCAATTTATGTTATTTCTAGTTATGATTTTACTGTTCTCAGTCTTCCCCTTATAATAACTTGTTGACTAGTGTGTTTTCAACATTCATCTGAAGAAGACAACACAACTTATTCCCTTCATTGCATTTTAGAAATCTTGAAAAATGAGAAGCATGAGATGCTTAATCCTAAACAATAGAGTCAAGCAGCTACAAACTTGAAAAACAAACGCTGAACCAAACACACAGCGTTCAGAACAGTAACATATTAATAATATTGACATACTAATAGCAGACACTGAAGTCCCCCTCAGTGTTCGTGCGAAGCTCAGGAAATTGGAAGAAGGCGCGAAACCCTAGCTAGACCGAACTGGAGGACACTGAGTGTCCCAATACCTGGATGAGTTCTCCCCCGGCGGCGGGGAGTTTCTGCTAGAAGAACAACAAATAGGCCGGAAGATGGACGATTTCGATCTCCCGGTACGATAGTAATAACGAAATTTCGATCCCCGATCATCGCAGGAGAAGAAAGTAAGTGTGCAGGGTAAAACAGCCGGCCCTGAACTTGGAAGAACGGAGGCGAATGCTGCGCCGGAAATGGGGGAAGCCATTATCGTTTGCAGCGATCTCATTGAAACGAAGGCTTCAATAGTGTAATCTGGGGAAGAATCTGGGTTGTCTGTGGGCCGAAAGATCCTAGCTTTGGAAGCATGTGTGACGCAAGGAGGCTCAAATTATTATATTATCTTGGATTGTTAGTAGTGGGCAAAAGAACCGGGCCCGGTGGCCGGCCCGAGCCTGACCCGGGAAAAGCCCATATAGGCCCGGCCCGGGAAAAGCTCGGGTCGGGCCTAGGCTAGTCTCAAGGCCCAGGTACATGGGTAGTACACGGGTTGATACCTGGCTGGAGCTGGGTCGGGCAAAGCCCGATTTTTGGTCGTCTCGGGCCCGGGTAAAGCCCGACCCAAAAATTGGCCCGACTCTTATAAGAGTCGTTGCTAACGACTCTTATAAGAGTCGTTAGCAACCTGCTGATGTACAGCAGTGATGTACAACTCAGTGTTCGCTGAGTGGATCCAACAAGGCAGAAGAGGGGCCCTCAATGCAAGCTGGCCCGTATCCGCCAGGCAGGCAAGCGAACCAGGACAGCCGGCCTGTATCAGTTAAATGGGTGAGCGAGCCCAAGGGGCAGCCGGCACGCCTCCGCCATGCTGGCAAACGGATCGCGCGAGCCGGCTCGTCAGACCGCGTTCGCCTAAGCGGCCGCCAGGACAGGACCGTCGACCCGCCTCCATGTAAGGGCCAGGCGAGCCACAGGAGCCCGACTCGCGCTCTCCTAAAGAGAGAGGCGAGCTGCGAGAGCCAGGCCGCGTCCGCCCAATCGAGTGACGAGTTGATCTCGATTCCCCCCATGAGTGAGGTGCAGATATCATATGGTTAACATAATTTGGTCTGTAAAATGTGATTAGGTCTGCATTTAGCTCCTCTGAACAGCGGAGTTTCGTTGTTAGCAGACCTCCTTTTGACTGCATATAATCATTTAGAACAGCGGAGCTACGCTATTTGCAGACCAGACTTGGAAATCTATAAATAGACCCAAGGGGGTACCTCAGAAGGCAAACTTTCAAGTTCTCTAATTCCCAGATCTTCTTGCGCTTTCTGGGGTGCCCTTAGCTCAGCACAGGCTAAGGAGGGGAAGCGCTCTAAGATCTTCCGGGTGTGTGGTGGGACCTCTCTGATGGAGTTTTGGGTCAGTTTTGAGCTCTAAGTTTCGGTCAGCCAAGCTTGTTAGGAGAAGTAAGTGTGTGGTCGCCCTTCCCCAAGAGTTCGAACTCCTCAGAAGCCGGGTCTCGGTTTCAACATGTTGGTGCGGTGAGCGTAGAGAGTGAATAGCACTGAAAACCTTAGCGATCTCAATGACTGGAGATGAAGAGCAAGGATCTGACCGGGCCGACTCGCCACCTCCTCACCGCCCCCTCTCGCCACTCTCGGCATGTTTGAGGACTTCCGGCAGGAGATGCGGAACCTCATCATGTTCTCACTCGGAGCTCGCGGCGAGTGCTCAACACCCGTCGTCCCAATGGTCACCGCTCCAGCTCTAGGCGAGAACGCCCCCGTCAGGCGACCTGGGAAAGAAGCAGCGGAGGAGGGTAGCGAGTGGGATCTGCCGGGGAGAACTTTGTTCCCCGGCTCAGCAAGTGCAGGTCGAACCGACGAGGTGGAGGTGCGGGATCGCCCGGCTCGCCCAGCGAGAGAGGGAAGTCCTTTCATCGAGCTGGTCTCGTCCGCCCTAGTTCCAGAGGGGTTATGCGAAACAGAAATGTCCTACTACACCGGAAGGGATGATCCGGTCCAACACATCCAGTGGTTCAAGGATGTGGTTTCGATTCGGCAGATGTCGGATACTTTCAAGTGTCACCTCTTCACCATCACCCTCAAGGAGAAGGCGAGGGATTGGTTCCACCAGCTTCCAGCTAGCTCCATCTACTATTTTGAGGACCTGCGCCGGGGGTTCCTGCTGAGGTTTACAACTTCCAAGAAGAGGAAGAATGTGTCTAATTCCATGTTTCTCAACAAGCAGGGAGTGAATGAGACTGTGGGGAGCTACGCGGATAGGTTCCAGGAGGAGATACTCCGGGTGCAGGAGATACAAGGGCACACCCTCATGGTGGCCTTCACCCTGGGGCTGCAGTAGGGGTTCTTTCGGATGGAGCTGAAGCGGGTGCCTCCGGTGTCTTTTGAGGAGCTAATGGAAAGGGCAGTCCAGGAAGTCGAGGGGGAGGCATCGAACCAGGCATTTGCCATGAAGTTAGCCAGGTGGGCTGCGGAGGAGGAGGAGGAGCCAGGAGGTGGCAAGGGGCGGGAGGCTAGGAGGGCAGAGCCCAGACAGCGGGAGCAGCAGCAACATCAGCATCAGTCAAGGTGGGGCCGCCAGGAGCCGAATAATTGGCTCGGCTGGAGGCAGCCAGAGTGGCAGGATCAGGGTCCGAGGAGAGGTTTCCACGGAGGAGACAATCGCCAAGGAGGGTAGGTCCAGTTCAACCCTCCAGGTTAGAGGCAGGGCCAGATACCGCCTCTCCCCAATCAATATCAGGTTATGGCGATAGCCCTAGGGAGGAGGAGAGGCTTCCAGAGGATAAAGTAGGAGGTCAGGGCAGAGTTGCCCTTATGTGATTTCTACCAAGAGGAGGGGCACGCAATGGCCACCTGCCCAGAGTTCCTGGAGATGAGGGGAGCCAGGGGACAAGCCCGACAGTAATATTCGCACCGCCAGGAGGTGCGAATCGAGGAAGTCATGCCAGGGGCAGAGGAGGATAGGTGTGAGGACCGGGCCGATGTAGGAGGCCGAGGAGGGATCAGGGTGATCCATGGGGGGGTGGTGGGGGGGAGTCGAGGCTGCCCGCAAGGAGAGCCTCTACACCATGCATCGTCGGAGCATTGCCTCCACGTCCCTAACCCCACCCCAGATGAGAAGATTACCTTCTCCTAGAAGGACATACCGGATCACGAGGATCCGTTCTGCGATGCGCTGGTCATTCAGGCCGTCGTCGAGAACTTTACTGTCTTCGGGATTCTCATGGATAATGGGAGCTCTGTCAACGTCGTCTTTAAAAAGGCATTCGACGCGATGAAAGTGGAGGCCAGGGGGTGTTGGCCTCAGACGGTCCTCTGTTCGGGTTCTTCGGGGAGATGAAGGAGGTAAAAGGAGTGGGGCTCCATGTTACCTTGGGGGGCCAATCCAGGAACTGCAAGTTTGTCATCGTGGACGCTCCCAATAGCTATAGCGTAATATTTGGGCGGCCCCTCATCAGTGCCTTCCGTTGCGTGCCCTCTTCGTTCCACCAGTGCCTCAAATTCAATGCTGAGGGGATCCAGGTCCGGGTCCGGGTAGACCCCAAGGTAGCGAGGGAGTACTACGTGACTGTGGTCAACACCATCTCCTAGCAAGGAGAAGCCGAGGAGATGGAGAGGAGGATGGAAGAGTTGTTTGGCCAGGAGGCCGCGGGAGAAGCTGAGGGGATAGTGGTAGAGGAGGAAGAGGTCCGCGCCTATGGGGGAGGGGGTGGAGGAAGTTCTGGAGGAGCAGTTTGAGGTAGTGGTCGTGGAGGAGGCTGAGGAGGAAGCTCTTTCCCTAGGTGAGGGGGTCGTGGGCGATTGGGAAGGCCAGTCCCGGCTGGAGGATCCAGAGGAGGTGATATAGATTGAAGTTCTCACTCAAGAAGGAAGGGTGGAGAGAGTGCGGGTCAACGGAGGACTAAGCATGAAGGACCAGAGGAGGATCCTGGAGTGCATCCGGAAGAACATCGGCATCGTCGCATGGAGCGTGGTGGACATGTCAGGGATCGATGCGGATGTAGCTTGTCACCGCCTCAACCTCGACATTGATGCCCATCCCATCCGGCAGAAGAAGAGGTCAACCGTCGACAAGCTGGTCGAGCCCATCCGAGAGGAGGTGGAGAAGCTCATGAAAACGGAGTTTGTATCAGAGATCCATTATCCAAGATGAGTCTCAAATGTGGTGATGGTCAAGAAGGGGGACGATCGCTAAAGGATGTTTATCGACTTCTCTCTTTTAAATAAAGCATGTCCTAAAGATTGTTAACCATTGCCTCGAATCGATGCGCTGGTTGACTCAGCCATCGGTTTTTCTCTAATGAGCTTTTTAGATGCATTTTCATGTTATCACCAGATCAGGATGCACCGACCCAACATGAAAGATGTCTCCTTCATCATAGGGGAGGGGTGCTACTGTTATAAAATGATGCCCTTCGGGATAAAAAAAATGCAGGGGCGACATACCAGAGGATGATGGACTGAGTCTTTCATGAGCAGAAGGGAAGGAACTTGGAGGTGTATGTAGATGCTCTCATGATCAAGAGTCGGGAGGTGGACTCCCACCTCCAGGATCTGGAAGTGACCTTCAGCACCCTGAGGAAGTATAAAATGAGGTTGAACCCCTTGAAGTGTGTCTTCGGGGAGAGCAGGGGAAGTTCCTGTAACACCTCGAAATGTAGAGTTGAAACGGGCGGTGTTTGTACCAAGTTTGAATCTTGGTAGGGTGAACACGGCCTGTGACACGGGCGTGCCACACGGCCGTGTCAACCTCAGGTAGTCTAGTGAAGGACACGGCCTGGGACATGGGCGTGTCCCAGGGCGTGTCAGTGCATACGGCATGGGACACGGCCGCGTCACCTGGCCGTATACTTCTCTGGAATTTTCTGAGTTTTGCATCGACTGTCGAACACGGCCGTGTACTGGTTGACACGGGCATGTCGTCACCCGTGTCCACCAAACGACGTGGCGGTTGGCGTGGCGGTTATCCGTGACACGGCCCCTGGACACGGGCGTGTCGAGGACCCGACACGGGCGTGCCAGGTTGGGACATGGGCGTGACCCAACCCGTGTTCTTTTTTGTGCTCGATTTGAGTGGCAGGATCGAGGCACACTGCCTGGAACACGGTCGTGTGCAAAGTCGTGTTCGGCCCAGGATGAAAGTTTTCAGGCTAATCTGAGCCGTTCGTTTTCTTTAAATAAGATCCAACGGCCCAGATGAGTTCCTGCTGGTGTTTAATCCGGGATTAGAGGTTTTATTCCTCATTTTCACCTTTAACTCTCTCTTTCTAAGAAGTTAGAGAGAGAAGAGATCAAAGGAGAAGAAAGGGAGGAATCTGGCCGCCGGCGGAGCATCGGAGCACCAATATGAGAACCGAGACCGGATCCGTGGAGAGAATTCCTTTGCAAAGCTTTCTATCCGACTAGTTTTTCATGGCACCGAAGCGGACTTCAAGGGTAACGATTTTCAACTCGAGCACTTGAAGCTTTTCTTCCTTTGCATGGGAAAACCCGCTCCCGCGAGTGTGCGGTGAGTGCGCGGTGTTCCTTGGGGTAGATATGTGAAGTTCCCCTTATTTAGAGTCCGGAATTGAAGTACGGGCATAGGCATTGTGTGTGAAGCCTACTCAGACGTATTTATCTGGATCGGTGATGTTGCATTTCATAAATAGCCGGAGAAGACTCCGTGCGTTGTTTTCGGGTTTCTACGCAGTAGATTGCGGCAGGGATCCTTAAAGATTAGCTTCAAGGCGCACCCGAAAAACTGGGCGGAAACGTAATTCTGCTAACTTGGCAGCCGGGGAGTCAGCCTCGAACATAACTGGGTTATGTGTTGTTTGGAAATGATTTAGGATCCGGGTGAAGCTTAGTCCGCTCGTATGTCTTAAAGTGACTAGGCGGCGTGAGCAACGGGCAGGTGGATACGGACCTGGGCTATGTGGTTCGGTGCTAGAGGCCCTAAAGTGAAACTGGCCATTGGCATAGTCGGGAGCCTTGGACTACGGTTGGAAAGACTCAAAAATACTCACATTGTTTGCCATCTAAAGGATGGTGGTGAAGCCATGGAATTGACCAGATTCACTGTGAATGTGCCCTGAGTGCACAGGGTGTTTGGCCGAGCGAGCCTACACCTGTGGCGAAAGTATTTTTATGCATTTTATTATTTAGCTGGGCTAACGATATGCAGGGAAGGAGCACCGTCGTTCCTATTAAGGGGACGGGGTCGTTATAATTTGGTCAGCTTTAGCTGACCGTTGCTCTGTTTGCCACCATGCGGTGGAATAATTTCTTGCAGGTGCTGCGGAACCAAGCGCCAAGTAGCGGGTTTAAGTCTAAGCTGCTATGTAGGCCCTCGAAGGCAGTAGTGAACTACTATCTCTACTTTCTGTCATGTATGGCCGGCCTGCGAGCCGATGTTTGTAAGATATTACTTTGTTAAGAGAAACTTTGTAAGACCATAAGGCCATGTACTCTTTTGTAGATTTGTTTTATTTCATTCCTATTTTGATTAGTGGACATTCATGTCATGCTTGTGCAAATTTTGGGTTCTATTAACTGTTTAAAAAGCTTCCGCTAGAATGCTCTATGTTAGGATGAGTAGTTGGGTATTTTGTATTATTCTGTAACCCCTCTGACTGTCTGTGGTATATGGCGTCGGGTTCCAGCTGAACCTTCTATTATATGTCATACGATGGATGTGGGTGTTACAGTTCCTATGTCATCTCTTTACTCACGCGGGAGTGTAGCCCAACCCTGACAAGATGAGGGCAATCATGGAGTTGGGGTCGCCTCAGAATGCCAAGGAAGTCCAGCGCCTGACAGGGAAGCTGGCAGGGTTGAGCAGGTTCCTCTCTCGGGCTGGTGAGAAGTGCTTTTCTTTCTTCAAAGCGATGAGAGGGGGCAAAAGTTTGAGTGGTCTGAGGAGTGAGAGAAGGCCTTCCAGGCCTTAAAGAAATAGCTGACCCAGGCTCTGCTTCTCCAGGTGCCGAAGGAGGGGGAAGATTTGTCCCTGTACCTTGTGGTTGGGGCGGAGTCCCTGAGCTCCGTCCTGGTCCGGGAAGAGGGAAAGAAGCAGCTACCGATCTACTATGTGAGTAGGGTCATAAGGAAGGCAGAGCTTCGGTACCCTATCTTGGAGAAGCTGGCCTTTTCTCTGGTCATCTCAGCCCGAAGGCTCCGACCGTACTTCCAAACGCACTTTATCCGTGTGGTGACTGACCACCCCCTTCACAACATCTTTGAGGGGGTGGAGCACTCGGGAAGGTTCGCCAAGTGGTCGGTAGAGCTGAATGAGTTTGAAATTTCCTTTGTCCCTCGCCTCTCGATCAAGACCCAGACAATGATCGACTTCCTAACCGACTATGTGGTCGAGGTGACGGAGGCTGAGCTCACTCATCTGGCCCCTTGGAGGGTGAAGGTGGATAGCGCGTCGGGAAGGCACTCCTTGGGCATATGGGTGATCCTAGAGAGCCCTCAAGGAATAAGGATAGAGCAGATGGTGGTCATCCACTTTCCCTTCACCAACAACCAAGCAGAGTATGAGGCAATGATTGTAGGGCTACGGTTAGCTAGGGAGCTGGGGTGCAAGACGTGGAGGTACTATCAGACTCCATGGTGGTGTCCTCCCAGATCAACGACAAGTTCGAAGCAAGGGAGCCCACTCTCCAGCTATACCTGGCAAAGGTGAAAGGGGTCATCGGCATGTTCCAAACATTCTCCATCAGACATGTGCCGCGGGAAGAAAATGAGCAAGTGGACCAATTGGCCAAGTTCGGACCCTGTACGGGAGGAACCCTGACCGACCTCTTCTACCCTTCCATTGAAGAGGGGGAGCTGATGAAAGTGGATCAGTGCCCTTCTTGGATGGACACCTCACGACCTTGTCCACAAGGGAGTTCCCGGAAGGCCTAGACAAGAAGCGCTTCAAGTATAAGTCAGCATACTACCTGATGCGCGATGGGAAGTTGTATCGGAAGACTCTATCGGGCTTCTAGCACGTTGCGTGGCTAAGGAGGAGGTCCCGAGGATCTTGGAGGAAGTTCACTCCAGGGAGTGCGGGAGTCACTCAGGGAGTAGGACCCTGGAGAGGAGGATTGTCAGGCAAGGGTACTTCTGGCCGACCCTGGGCCAGGATGCCACCGAATTTGCAAAGAAGTGTCAGAAGTGCCAACTATTCGCCCCTCTCCAACTGCTACCAGCCCAGAGGCTCAGAAGCATCACTGACCCCTAACCCTTCGCCATTTGGGGGATGGACCTTGTGGGACCCTTTCTCCAGACCAGTGGGCAGAGGAGGTTCTTGTTGGTAATGATTGATTGTTTCTCTAAGTGGTTGAGGCGAAGGCGCTAGCCAAGGTGACCTCCCAGATAATTCAGAATTTTTTATGCGGGGAGATTATTTGCAGACACGGGTTGCCTCAGGCCATTTTCACGGACAATGGGACACAATTCGTCGGCGTAGAGTTCATCAGTTTTTATGGTCAGTTGGGGATCGATCTCCGGTTCGCGTCGGTCCACCATCCCAGAAGTAACAGGCGGGTAGAGGCGGAGAACAAGATAATTGTAAACTTGTTGAAAAAAAGGTGGAGAATCTGAAGGGGAGCTGGGTGGAGCAGCTCCCTTCAGTTCTTTGGGCCCCAAGGACCACTCTCAACACGGTTACGGGGGAGACCCCCTTCAAACTCTCCCACGGCTGCAAAGTCGTGCTCCTGATAGAGTTCGAGGTCCGGACACCGCGGATAGTGGAAGCAGGGGAAACTAGGGAAGAATGGAGGGTTGAGAATGAGAGCGAGTTGTGACTCTCCTTGGACCTAACAGGGGAACTCCGAGATGTGGTCGTCGTCAGGCAAGAAGAAATTAAACGCAGCAGGAAGATCAGCTACCATGAGAAAACTCAATCCAAATTGGTAGGATCCATTTATTGTCAATCACCTACAGAATGTAGAGGGCGAGACCCTAAGTCACACCTGGAGCGGTGATGACCTGAAACATTTCTATCCTAAATCCATGTACGTGACGTCTTTTTCTAATATGAAATCTCTTGACATTTCAGACTTTTTGTGATAGATTTTATTTGTAATAGATTATATGAATAGGTGAAGAGTTCACCAACCCAAACCCTAAGCAGCTCCCGCTGCCAGCTCCCGCCGTCAGGCTCCCATCAGCTGACAGGGTTGGATGTCACTCGGTGGAATCTACCCAGACCCCGAGCAGATCCCGCCGTCAGGCTCCCACTAGCTGGCAGGGTTGGATGTCATGCGATAGAGTCTACCCAGACCCCAAGCAGATCCCGCTATCAGGCTCCCACTAACTGGCAGGGCTAGATGTCACCTGATAGAGTTTACCCATACCCCCAGCAGATCCCGCTGTCAGGCCCCCAGCAGCTGGCAGGGCTGGATGTCACTCGGTGGAGTCTACCCAGACCCCGAGCAGATCCCGCTGCCAGGCTCTCACTAGCTGGCATGGCTAGATATTGAAGGATTTCACGTGTAGTGGTAGGGCGAATTTTTTTTTAAAAAAAATTGCGGATACCAACAACACAAAAGATCGTGCGTCTCATGATAATGGCCTAAACAAGGCTATGTAAGCAAAAAGAAACCTAACTCATCACATCTAACCATCACAAAGGGGTTAGAATTTATACCTCTAGAGAACAAGATCTCTAGCCGGAAGAGGTAAGTTGTCGGAGAAGACGTTGACGATTCCACCGCAACGATGAGGCCGACGCCTCGCCTCTTAGTTCACCTTGAACCCGAACAGTGAGAAATCTCTATTCCGTTGACAAGGAATAGAGACAAAAGCTTAGACTTTCTCTTCCAAGAGCGCCGGGGACTCCTAATGGCCGAACCACACTAGTCGCCGGAGAGGAAGAGGAGAAACGAAGGGCTGGACTAGATCGGCTAGAGGAAGAGATCCTCGAGGCAAAACACTTGCCTTGACTGGAGATATAGAGCCGAGCTCCGATCAACAAGAGCACCGAGCTTCTTCTCCACCAACCGTCGGCGAGCTCCAAGAGACCGACCAACGACGGACAAGGGGAGATCTCGCCGGTGAGGAGGACAAGGCGGCGCGGCAGCCCTTCCTCGCGAGCCGCTCGGGATGCTGGATCGGCCGCCGTCAAGAGGGCTGGAGCAAAGGGGAGAAAAACCCTAAAACTACCTCCAGCCACTTCTCTCTTACCCGTGAAAAATGATCCCCTCCCCTGTCCGAATCCAGCCCCTTAAACTTATATCTCTTGAGAATAATTTTTCTTTTTATGTATAAAATATTCATATATATTTATATATATGTATATATATATATACACTCATATATATATATATATATTCATATACATAACACTATCTTATATACATACACATAAATTTATTCCCAAACCAAGCTCAAATGGTTATAAATAACCAAAATATAATTGTGCTCTTCTACTAAAATAATTACGACGACTCGCCTCGTCATAATTTTCTCTTTTAATAGTCGCACAATAAAAACTTGTCTAAGCATGTTGAGTCACGACATAATACGTTCGCACGTACTATAGAAAGTCGAACTGAAACTGTTCCCGTTCATTTGGTGCGACCTTATAGAGGAACTATGTCATCAAGGCGATAATATAACATTCTATATTACGGACTATAAGTGGCTTTGTCACTGCATTATAGTCGCCTCAATAACGTAGTAACTAGGTAACGCATTTTGATGACCTGTGTCTTTTTCTTGTCGCGTGATATTATGAATATAGTGCAAAATAGGAGCGTGTCATTTTCGCACTATATTTAATATTTTCCCGGTCTCATAAGCGATGTGTATTTATAACTACATCAGTTATATTGCATGCAATACAAACTCGCTTTACCAAGGGGCCCAACCATATCACTTCCCAAATAAATTTGGGGACAGGCGATATTTCGATGTGTAGATTCCTTACGCGCAAGTGTGACCAACGAACCACAATATTTATCACCATCAGAAGATGGCCTTCAATTATAATCACATTGTCCACACCGGCGTGCTAAATCTACACGTCTCATATCTAAAATCATTAGACACGTTGCAAACATTAACGACACTAAACACATTCCAAATAATGTTGCAACAAATGGTCAATCTCTATATGTATTAATTCAACCATATACATACTCGCATGATTAAACGATAACATCTATCAACATTTATAGAACTCAAATGTACTTTAATCATGCGACAATCTTGACTCGGTAGTCAATGTTCCCTTTGACTACCACGAAAGAGAGCATATCTAAAGACTACATGACATAACAAAATTCACTGTTCTATGGTTCAAGACCATGAGCATCTTCTTGAACCTTACATGAAACATGTCATATAATCTAGGAACAAAATGTAACCATTACATTTATATCATGAACATTTAAATAAATAATACAATAAAACAACTTTCAAAACACCACATCCTTCAATCCCCCACTTGTTTTTAAAGTTTCTTAGTTCAAAGGAAAATTACAAAACAAAAGAGCAACCTATAAAATCACTCATCAAGCCACTCTCCATGGTCGTGTAACCCCATGGACTCGAAATGAATTTCGCTCTTGGCTTGAGATAAAGGTTTAGTGAAGGGATCAGCTGTGTTGCTGTTAGTGTCTATCCATAAAAGTGTTATCTTGCCTTCCTCAATGAAGTCCCGCGTTACAAAGTACTTTCTATCCATGTACTTTGTTTTGTGGTGTGACTTTGGCTCCTTTATTTGAGAAATGGAGGCACTATTGTCACAAAACAGCTTCAAGGGACCTTCACTTGACGGAACAACTCCGAGTTCCTCAAGGAACTTCTTCATCCAAACTCCTTCTTTGCTGGCTTCAGCAGCTGCCATGACTTCCGCTGCGGTGGTTGAGTCAGCAGTCGTTGATTGCTTCCAACTGCGCCAACTCACGGCCCCACCATTCAGAAGAAATACAAATCCAGATTGAGATTTCCTGTCATCCGGATCTGTCATGAAACTAGCATCCGTGTAGCCTTCTACAGCTAGTTCCTTATGCCCACCAAAAATAAGAAACTTATTCTTGGTTCTTTTCAGATACCTAAGAATATTTTTGACAGCGGTCCAATGATTGGGACCCGGCGAAGCTTGATGTCGACTCGTTATGCTTAGAGCATATGCAACATCAGGTCTTGTACAGGTCATGGCATACATGATGGAACCTATGGCGGAAGCATAGGGAACATTCTTCATGTGCTCAATGTCTTGGTGCGTAGAGGCACAAAAGGACTTGCCAAGCTGTAAAGACGTCTTCATTGGCACGTTCCCTTTCTTAGAGTTTTCCATATGAAACCTTTCTAAGATCTTGTCAATGTAAATACTTTGACTTAAGCCAATGAGTCTTCGTGACCTATCTCTATATATCTTAATTCCCAAGATATATTGAGCTTGTCCCATGTCCTTCATTGAAAAGATGGTTTTCAATGAGTCTCTTGTTTGTTCCATTAACGGTAAATGATTTCCCATTAATAATATATCATCGACGTACAAAACTAGAAATATGATGTGACTCCCACTAACTTTCTTGTATACACAAGGTTCTTCCTTGCTTTGGATGAATTCGAGAGTTTTAATCTCTTCATCAAAGCGTTTGTTCCAGCTCCTTGATGCTTGCTTCAAGCCATAAATGGCCCTCTGAAGCTTGCATACTTTCTCGATATTTTTCCGATCTTCAAAACCTTGAGGTTGCATCATGTACACTTCCTCAACAAGTTTTCCATTCAGGAAAGCTGTTTTGATGTCCAATTGCCATATTTCATAATCATAGAAGGCTGCAATAGCCAACATGATTCGAATCGTTTTGAACATTACAACGGGTGAAAAAGTTTCATCGTAGTCAATCCCTTGGATTTGACTGAAACCTTTCGCCACGAGTCTTGCCTTGTAAGTCGTCATGTTGCCATTCATGTCCATCTTCCTCTTGAAGATCCATTTGTTAGGAATGGACTTCTTTCCAATAGGAAGGTCAACCAAGTCCCATACTTGATTGTCATACATGGATTGCATTTCTGATTTCATGGCTTCTTGCCAGGCATCGGAATCTATTCTTCCTAATGCTTCTTCATAGGTTAGGGGGTCTTCTGTGTCAATTATCAAGACTTCATGAAGTCCCATATAAAGGTCGGGTTTCCTCTTCACCCTTGTAGACCTTCTTAGTTCATTTTGCTCATTCGGTTCACCTTGAGGCTCTCGAATTTCTTCCACTATAGCTTGTGGAACTAATTCTGGTTCAACGCGCGTCAAATAATCATTTAATTGCGCAGCGTGAATCTCCTCAACATGAATTTGTGGAGGTGGATGGCCCACACTCCCACTGAGTAAAGGAACTATATGTGATATCTCATGATCATCTTGAATGTCAGAATTCACCTCATGATCATAACTTCGTAGGTCCTCTTGAGTTTCCTCAAGTGTTATCCTACGCTCACATCCTTCAATTCTTTCAAGAAATTCTTTCTCTAAGAATGTGGCACCCTTCTTTACGAATAATGTATTCGTCGACTTGTGCCAAAAACTATACCCTTTCGTTTCTTTTGGGTATCCTATGAAGAAACATTTATCAGCTTTGGGTTCTAATTTAGTCGATTGCATACGTTTTACATATGCCTCGCATCCCCAAATCTTAAGAAAAGATAAAATAGGCGGTTTCCCGAACCATATATCATAAGGAGTATTTTCAACAGATTTTGTTGGAACAATATTTAAAGTGAGAGTTGCGGAGAGAAGCGCATGACCCCAAAAATACAAAGGTAAATCGGTCTGACAAATCATGGAACGGACCATGTCAAGCAAGGTTCGGTTTCTCCTCTCGGAGACACCATTCCATTGCGGGGTGCCAGGAGGAGTAAGTTGTGGTACAATACCACACTCCTTTAGGTAAGTAATGAACATGTTGCTCAAGTACTCACCTCCTCGATCAGTTCTCAAATTCTTAATTCTCTTATCAAGTTGGTTCTCTACTTCATTTTTGTATTCCTTGAATTTCTCAAGGGATTCACTTGTATGCTTCATAAGATAAACATAGCCGTAGCGGCTATGATCATCCGTGAAAGTGATGAAGTACCTATAACCATCTCTTGCACTTGTACTCATTGGACCACATACATCGGAGTGTATCAATTCCAATAAGTTGTTCGCTCTTATACCTTTCTTGTTGAATGGTGTCTTGGTCATCTTTCCAGCTAAACATGATTCACATGTCCCAATTGCATCAAAATCAAATGAGTCCAAGAGATTGGATTGATGCAATTTCCTTATGCGTTTTTCGTTTATGTGACCAAGGCGATGGTGCCATAAGAGTGTCTCATTTATATGAGATATTTTGAGCCTTTTGTTATTGATATTGAACATATGTTTATCTTCTACTATATTAAGCAAATACAAGCCATTTGAAATGAAAGCATTTGCATAAAATAAACCATCCTTCTCAATTGTCATTTGTGAATTATTTATCACAAAACAAAAGCCTTCTGCATCCATACATGATACAGAAATAATGTTTCTCAAAATGGAAGGGACATGATAAACATCTCTTAAAACAAAACATAAACCACTAGATAAATGAAGGGTGAGGGTGCCAACAGTAACCGCTGAGATTCTTGCACCATTTCCAACCTTCAGCACAACCTCTCCTTTGGAGAGAGCTCTCCTATCCCTTAGTGACTGCACATTAGAAACTAAGTGAGCACATGATCCGGTATCCATTACCCAATCAAGGATAGTAGTGGTCAAGTTTAGATTTAATTCAATAACGAGTATACCTTTGGGACGCTTGCGTTCAACCTTGCCTTCATCCAAGTCACGCTTGTACTTGGGGCAATTCATCTTGTAGTGTCCTTTCTCATGACAATGGAAGCACTCGGTGACAGCAGATGGAGAGTTCTTCACTTTGCTTCCCTTGGAGGTGCTCGCATGAGCTCCTCCCTTATTGTCTTTGAAAGATGACTTTCTACCAGCAGTTTTATATGCGACGGTGCCTTTATTCTTAAAGGGCTTCTTGCTACTTGACGCAACGGCTAAGACGGAATTTGCCTTTGTCTTACCCATATCTACCTCAGCTGTTTTGAGGGCATTATGGAGCTCATTCATAGTCATCTTCCTTTCACGCATATGATAGTGCATAATAAAATCCTTATACGAGTAAGGAAGTGACCCCAGTATGATATCCTCAGCTATGTCATCAGGAAGTTGAGAATTCAATTTCTCCAATTTCTCCAGATAGCCCTGCACTTTAAGGAAGTGCACTGAAACAGATTCACCCTCCATCATCTTGCACCTCGTGAGTGCTATGGTGGTCTTATAGCGCTCTTTACGAGCACTATCAGTGAACATCTTTTCCAATTGTGCTATGATTTCCTTAGCGGGAGTATCAAGAAATTTCCTTTGCAATTGATCGCCAATGCTGGCTAAGATCAATGTCTGCACAACACGCTGTTGTTCATTCCATTTCTTCTGTTCCTCCTTTTCAATATCAGTTGGTTTGCCTTTCTCCTTCTCTTCTGGGCAATGACCATCCAGAATTTGTTGGAGATTTTCCAAACGCAACACGATATTCAACTTGAGGATCCAATCAGAATAGTTTGAACCGTCATTAGCAAGAGGACTCTTATCAATCATGGAACGCAGAAAATTTGGCAGGGTTGACATTTTCTAAAAATAAAGAGAGAATGAAAATTAATTTATTTACGGTTCATGATAAAAAAATACGCTATTGCCATATCAAAATAATATAGACACGCACGAGATCCCTTCCAAACAAGCGGACTCATCCATTTGCTTGTCCAGGTAGGTACAAGGCACCAATCACAACCTTTTAAGCGAAGCTTAACTTTTGTGACTCTCAATTCATATTATTGCATGATAAAAAAAATGAATAATATAAAAAACCTTTTTCCCAAAATATTCAAGCCTAGATCTTGAAAGTCCTGTTTAAGAAAACTCATTTTATTGGGCAACTAGTGTGGACACGGTATTTCCACAAAGAAAAATAAAATGTGCCTCACACAAAATATAATCTCTCGTGGCATAATACCAGGCTCACACACGTTCCACCTTGTCTAGTGTTTGGAATCACACTCATGATCATCCAAGGATACTAGCTTAAGTGGATAAAATGAGAAGGAAAAACATTCTTAAATTTTTCTTTTCGCATTCCTCCAAAGAGAGGGGGAATAACAAAAAAAAAAACATCCTAACTCACGGCATTCTAATTATTACATGCATCCCAAACAGAATTACATTCCAGAGATAACAAAAATAAATAGATGCGTAAGCGAGCAAACATAGGCCTTGTCCTAACAATGGATAGGTTAGTATACACAATCCATCTTGATTCAACCAAATCAATTTAAATCCAAAAAAAATTGATTTCCACATAATTCGTACGCCGACGAATTACCTAAGCTTGAATCAAGGGTTGAGACATAACCAATCCAAACCTCTAGGTACAAAAAGTAAGGCCCATTGTCATGAGACGTCTAACCTGGCTCTGATACCACTGAAGGATTTCACGTGTAGTGGTAGGGCGAATTTTTTTTTAAAAAAAATTGCGGATACCAACAACACAAAAGATCGTGCGTCTCATGATAATGGCCTAAACAAGGCTATGTAAGCAAAAAGAAACCTAACTCATCACATCTAACCATCACAAAGGGGTTAGAATTTATACCTCTAGAGAACAAGATCTCTAGCCGGAAGAGGTAAGTTGTCGGAGAAGACGTTGACTATTCCACCGCAACGATGAGGCCGACGCCTCGCCTCTTAGTTCACCTTGAACCCGAACAGTGAGAAATCTCTATTCCGTTGACAAGGAATAGAGACAAAAGCTTAGACTTTCTCTTCCAAGAGCGCCGGGGACTCCTAATGGCCGAACCACACTAGTCGCCGGAGAGGAAGAGGAGAAACGAAGGGCTGGACTAGATCGGCTAGAGGAAGAGATCCTCGAGGCAAAACACTTGCCTTGACTGGAGATATAGAGCCGAGCTCCGATCAACAAGAGCACCGAGCTTCTTCTCCACCAACCGTCGGCGAGCTCCAAGAGACCGACCAACGACGGACAAGGGGAGATCTCGCCGGTGAGGAGGACAAGGCGGCGCGGCAGCCCTTCCTCGCGAGCCGCTCGGGATGCTGGATCGGCCGCCGTCAAGAGGGCTGGAGCAAAGGGGAGAAAAACCCTAAAACTACCTCCAGCCACTTCTCTCTTACCCGTGAAAAATGATCCCCTCCCCTGTCCGAATCCAGCCCCTTAAACTTATATCTCTTGAGAATAATTTTTCTTTTTATGTATAAAATATTCATATATATTTATATATATGTATATATATATATACACTCATATATATATATATATATTCATATACATAACACTATCTTATATACATACACATAAATTTATTCCCAAACCAAGCTCAAATGGTTATAAATAACCAAAATATAATTGTGCTCTTCTACTAAAATAATTACGACGACTCGCCTCGTCATAATTTTCTCTTTTAATAGTCGCACAATAAAAACTTGTCTAAGCATGTTGAGTCACGACATAATACGTTCGCACGTACTATAGAAAGTCGAACTGAAACTGTTCCCGTTCATTTGGTGCGACCTTATAGAGGAACTATGTCATCAAGGCGATAATATAACATTCTATATTACGGACTATAAGTGGCTTTGTCACTGCATTATAGTCGCCTCAATAACGTAGTAACTAGGTAACGCATTTTGATGACCTGTGTCTTTTTCTTGTCGCGTGATATTATGAATATAGTGCAAAATAGGAGCGTGTCATTTTCGCACTATATTTAATATTTTCCCGGTCTCATAAGCGACGTGTATTTATAACTACATCAGTTATATTGCATGCAATACAAACTCGCTTTACCAAGGGGCCCAACCATATCACTTCCCAAATAAATTTGGGGACAGGCGATATTTCGATGTGTAGATTCCTTACGCGCAAGTGTGACCAACGAACCACAATATTTATCACCATCAGAAGATGGCCTTCAATTATAATCACATTGTCCACACCGGCGTGCTAAATCTACACGTCTCATATCTAAAATCATTAGACACGTTGCAAACATTAACGACACTAAACACATTCCAAATAATGTTGCAACAAATGGTCAATCTCTATATGTATTAATTCAACCATATACATACTCGCATGATTAAACGATAACATCTATCAACATTTATAGAACTCAAATGTACTTTAATCATGCGACAATCTTGACTCGGTAGTCAATGTTCCCTTTGACTACCATGAAAGAGAGCATATCTAAAGACTACATGACATAACAAAATTCACTGTTCTATGGTTCAAGACCATGAGCATCTTCTTGAACCTTACATGAAACATGTCATATAATCTAGGAACAAAATGTAACCATTACATTTATATCATGAACATTTAAATAAATAATACAATAAAACAACTTTCAAAACACCACATCCTTCAGATATCACTCGGTGGAGTCTACCCAGACCCCGAGCAAATCTCGCTGCCAGTCTCCCACTAGATGACAGAGTTGGATGCCACTCGGTGGAGTCTACCCAGACCCCGAGCAGATCCCGCAGTCAGGCTCCCACTAGCTGGCAGGGATGGATGTCACTCGATGGAGTCTACCCAGACCCCGAGGAGATCCCGCTGTCAGGCTCTCATTAGCTGGCAGGACTAGATGCCACTTAGTGTGCGTTGAAGGTTTCAAGGAGCTGCTCCAAGAAACGATGCTCTGAGAATATAGCCCTATCGGCACAACTCGTCATAGCCCTCTCGGCATGGCCCTCTCGGTACAGCTCAACATTGCCGTCTCGGCATGGCCCTCGGTACAACTCGGCACAACCCTCTCGGTAAAGATGGGTCCCGCATAGCCCTCCTTGCGAGCTGGGTCTCGCCCCTCATGGCAAACTCGGTCTCGCCCCTCCTGACGAGCTAGGTTTCACCGCTCCCACTCGGTAAACATCTTTAGTACAAACAGGGCGACCCAGGTTGCGAGGGTTAATCGCGTGAGGCGCTTGCGAGCCTTTAGATCGCGCCAAATGGGACCCAGCTCTCGCAAGCCGAGCACTCAGGGTGCGGGCTGAGAAATGCCTAGAACTAAGTATAGCGAGCACCGCGAAGAAACTCTCTGAATGAGGATGGTGTATCGCCGCTTGCGGGCCGACTACCTAAAGTCTTATCGATTTTCTAAATTAAGTCCTTGAGAACCGTGCGATCTCATTAGCAGGGCATGGGTTCGGAGGCGGCAAGCGGGAAGGCTGAGCCGGGTCGCGAGTACACAAAAAAGAAAAGGAAAAGATTACCTAAAGCAATATCATTTCTGAAAGAAGCAGGTATTAATCACCAAAAGTTACAAGACATGAGACTCAACACGCATGTACATTATAGCGAGGGAAACAAAAGAAAATACATAGATTACAAAAAAGAGAAGTGCGGCGCGAGGGTTCAGTGAGGCGAGCTGTCGGGCGACGAGCTCTCCCAAAGGGTTTTGGAAGGACTCGTCGCCCGACTTCGGGACTAGAATAAACAGCTACGGGACTACAAGGCTCGTCGAGAGCCCCGCGCCTTCGCTCGTCACTAGGCCGACCTGTTGCATGGTTTGGAGAGTAAACTTTGCGGCCTTGGCGGCGTTCTTCTGCATCATCTCCTCCAGCTCATATTAGGAGTAGTGGATGAGCTGACCGCTGCTGCTGGAGGGCAGTGGGGGAGTGATAACTTTTAGTTCTCGCACCTGCGTCCGCAGCGCCTCGTTCTTCTTCTCGAGGGTGGCGATCTGAAAGCTAAGGCACTTGGCCGTCACCGCATCCTGCGATAAGAAGCAAAAATGTTAATGGAAGCAATCCTAAAAGAAGAATCTTATTTCAAGTCTTGGGACTTCTCACCCCCCCCCCAGGTATCCGACGAGAACGACATTGACCGCGTCCACCCGCTTCTTCTGCTGCTCCACCTCCTCCAGCGCAAGGCGGCGAGCCTCTTCCTTGTCGTCGGCAAGCTTTTGGAGCGAGGCGGAATTCCGCTCCATCTGCGAGCACCGGCGACCCACCATATGAGCCAGCTCTAGGCCAAGGAGCTGGGCTCGCGTGCACTTGTGCACAAGGACTCGCGTGGCCTCCTCGTCGAAGATCGCGACGTCCTCCCGTGTGTAGAGGCCAAAGGAGAAGAAGGCGTATGCCTCCCCGCTGATGGAATCCTGCTCCAACCAGCTCGACAGCAGGGTCGAGATAGAGGCTCAGTTCTCTTCTTTGTCCCATTACAGGAGAGGCTTGCCGAGCTCATCCAGGTGCCGCTCGCTGTAGCCAAAATTGTGGTTCCCCTCGGCACGGGCTTGTCCGCAGACACCTGCTCTCGCGCTTGGAGGTGTCGGCCGCCTCGCTAGGAGGCCCGCCGATCGAAGCACCCGGGGTGGTCGCCGCTTCAGGTCACTGGCTCGCAGGAGCTTTACCCTTCTCCCGGGAGGCGGGAGGTTCCTTGTCCGTAGTCTTTGACTTCTTGGACGGCAGCAACGGCGGAGGCTGTTTGTTGGTGACCCGCTTCTAGGAGGCGAGAGTCGGGGCCTCGCGATGTGCGGCAGCAGTCGCCTCGGCATGAGCAAGCTCGCCGTAAGTGACTCGCGCACTCTCATAATGAGGGTGCGGGGGAGATCCCGCTCACCTGTAGCGACAATTAGAACAACAAAAAAGAGGTAAAGTAGAAAAGGGATCGAGCGTGAGTACCCTACCTCCCCCAGGCAGGACGGGGACGAGGGAATCGACATTCCTTCAGAGGAACGCGACCTCGAAGTTCTTCTCCTGGAAGAACCCACAGAGCTAGACTTTATGGCCCCCCCAGGCTAGGAGGGCGGTAGCTCGCCTCGCTGAGCTGGACGAGCAAGAATGGGACGTTGATGAAGTCGCTCCTGACGAACACAAACTTCCTGAGGCAATTGTGGCTCTTGTTCACCGTCTCCCGCACCTTGACGTGGTTGCTGGAAAAGTAAGTTGTGTCATCCTTGTTCGCCCGGAAGGAGAATAGCTTGGGGAAGACCACGTGGCTGAACTCGATACACTCTTCCCGCAATAAGCGGGCGAACACGACCATGACAACTACTGAGTTGGGGGTCAGCTGGCCTAGGACGACCCCGTAGTACTTCAGAATCAGCTGGACCTCGGGCCATAAGGGAAGACGGAGGCCTGCATCGAAATGAGCGATTGGGATGGCGAGCTACACGTTAGAAAGATCATTGATCTTCTCCTCCTCCCCTGGTCGCCTCGCCTCAAACCCAGGCGGGATGAAGTTGTCGACCACCGTGACGAGCTCGTCCTCGATGAGGGTACCAGAGAAGAAGGGGTAATCGGAGAAAGTACATGCACACTTGCTCCTCCCCTCAGCATCGCCACCACTGCCTCCACTCTCACAATCTGTTAAGCGGGCGGGACGCTGGAGTTCTCGCGAAAAAAGTCGGGCTGAGAATTGCAGGAGCGGAGAAGACGCGGAAGGGTTTCAATACGGTAGGTGGGATGAAGGGTCGTGGCCTATTTATAGAAAGAGAAAGGGGCGGGAAAATGTTCCATTGGTGGGAAATGTGCGGATAGCAAATATATGCATTGACGCTTCGATTTTCGAGCCCGCCACTAGTTCTAGCCTACTCGTCGTGGCCCTATAAAAACTATCCAACAGCGGGGAAGTGGCGAGCGAGCCACGCTGGCTCGCGTACGCCCAAGGGGCGAGCGAGCCACACTGGCCCGCGCCCACCCAAGTGGCGAGCGAGCCACATACACTCGCGTCCTCCAGAGAGGCGAGCAAGCCAAGTCGGCTCGCGCCCCCCTAAAAAGGGGGTAGACGAGCAAGGGAAGATCGCCCATATTCACCTAAGGAAAGCTAAGCAGTAACAAACTACAGATAAAGAATTAATATACAAGCATAGACCCGAGAACGCGTGAGCAGTCCCAAATAATAATAAAGATCAGATAAATAACAGTTCACGACGAGCCCATGTGAGCTGATCTAGAGACAGGTGCGACCCAGGCCTGCATGCCAACAATGAGAAAGGGGTGGGTGGATTAATATTGTATCCATTTCCACCTACCCCGCCCTCGCACCCCGGAACGGGGCGGTAGGCGAGGGTTATAATACTCGTGAACCACCAGCAGTTCCCGTTGGGCCAGGTCGACCTGTTCTGTGGCGTGCCTGAGCCACTCCTTTGCTCGCATAATGTGTACTCCAGGAGAAGTCGTCTTGTCGCCGTCTTCTTGGCGCCTCATACCGTCCAGGACCGCGAAGCGCTCCTCGGCCTCCGCCTTGTCTTCATCCACCCTGTTGCAAATCTCTCGCAACATCATGGATTGCTTCTGGATCAACCGGGTCACCCGCCTCTTCATTTCCTCAGTATCCTGAGGGCCTCCTAGGTATTCAAAGTTGTGGTCTGGGGAAGGAGGAGGCGAGTACCCATCGTTGATGTCAACATCAGATGACGAGATGACATTGAAACCTGTAGAAACAAAGATCAGAAAAAAGCAGACAGACAGTCATAAGCAAGCGAACACAAATTCACCCAGGGTCGGCACGTCCCCCACACTGGTTTACGGGCGGGAAGTACCTGGCTGGCCCTAAAAGAGCTCACCTTCAAGCGCCGCAAAGGATTTTCCTAGCCCGGGGCAGGTTGGCAATTGAGGAACTTGTGGGGGAAGGTCAGTAGCCCCTAGGATAGAAGCAACAGCAAGAGATCAGGTAAGGAGCGAACAAACAAGAAAGCGGGAAAAGAGTCGACTCACTAGTAGTCGCTAGAGGAGCAGTCAGGCCCGCGGGAAGGGCATGTCCCGTAACTGAGGGGCGGCGACCCGCTAAGATACATGCGGGGAAGAGTGCCTCGGCTCCATTCCCCCGCTTCCATCCTCGCGAGGCACCTCCTGCGAAGAAGGAGAGATCAAAATCGGAACGATAATGATCGGGCAATCGGCCCGCGTACCTCATGGATGGCCTCGGCACCAACCGCTAGACTAGACGCGGGGGCGCCATTCGGGGGAGACCGCCTGATCATCTTTGCCTTCTTCGGCCTGAAGACGGGACTGAGCGACCCTCGCTCCAGCCATGGGGTGGTATCGATGACTTGCACCCGCGTACCCTCCCTCACGGTTGCTAAGCAAGCTCTCATCTCTTCTGATATGGGTATCGCTCAGCTACAGTAGTTCGCAAGGAAAGAAAAGCAGAAGGACATGACGTTTTCCCTTGAGCCTGTTGGTGTATTTATAGCACGAAGGTGGGACCCATCAAAAGATTCCCTCCAGCTCAGCACACACTCACCGAACACGTGAGGTTAGATGATTCTTTCCGAGCTTTGCAAAATCTCAAAAAGAGCGGGGATTGTGTACAACCCAGTGTTCGCCGAGTGGGTCCAACAAGGCAGAAGAGGGGCCCTCAATGCAAGTCGGCCCGCATCCGCCAGGCAGGCGAGCGAGTCAGGACAGCCGGCCCGCATCAGTTCAATGAGTGAGTGAGCCCAAGGGGCAGCCGATCCGCCTCCGCCACGCAAACGGACGGACCGCGCGATCCGGCTCCCCAGCCCGCGTTCGCCTAAGTGGCCGCTAAGACAATATCGTCGGCCCGCCTCCATGTAAGGGGCAAGCGAGCCGCAGGAGCCCGGCTCGCGCTCTCCTAAAGAGAGAGGCGAGTTGCGAGAGCCAAGCCGCGTCCGCCCAGTTGAGTGGCGAGCTGGTCTCGATTCCCCCCATGAGTGGGGTGCACATATCATGTGATTAATATAATTTGGTCTGCCAAATGTGATTAGGTCCTGTATTTTGCTCCTCCAAACAGCGGTGTTTCGCTGTTAGCAAACCTCCTTTTGGTTGCATATAACCATTTAGAACAGTGGAGCTACGCTATTTGCAGGCCAGACTTGGAAATCTATAAATAGACCCAAGGGGGTACCTCAAAAGACAAGCTTTCTAGTTTTCTAATTCTCAAATCTTCTTGCGCTTTCTGAGGTGCCCTTAGCTCAACACATACTAAGGAGGGAAGCGCTCTAAGATCTTCCAAGTGTGTGGTGGGACCTCTGCGTTGGAGCCTTGGGTCAGTTTTAAGCTCTAAGTCTTCGGTCAGCCAAGTTTGTTAGGAGAAATAAATGTGTGGTCGCCCCTTTCCCAATGGTTCGAACTCCAAAGAAGCCGGTTCTTGATTTCAACAAGTGTTATTGTATTGTTGTACAACAGTCAGAGCCTAGGGCCTACTCACTCGCTCTCATGCACTCTCTCTCACTCACTCACACACACACTCTCTCTCTCTCTCTCCCACTCACTCTCTCTCACGCTAGCATGACATCGTCCTCCTCAACGTCAAGGTCGTCTACTCAAAGTATGTCTGTAGTGGTGGAGCACAATCGTAAGGTGGCAGTTTGAGAACATTTCGATAAAGTTCAAGTTGGGGCCGAATTCAAGGCGCGATGCAAATTATGCTCGAAGCTGCTGACCCTTACCGGCAACTCGACACTAGCAAGACATTTTAAGTCTTGCGTTTCAAAACAAGCTCCCGAGTCCAGTCAGGCCTAAATTTCAGGAGCAAGATAAATTTGGACGTACGATCAACTTCATCAACGAGACCTGCAGGTGAAATATGTCGTCAAGCGTGAGTTGTCATTCAGTCACTACGACAATGAGGATGCGACGGAATACATACATGCAGGGCTTCATCCCAAATATCAACATGTAAGTAGAGCTTCTTTTTTGCGCGACGTCATTAAAGCCTATTTAGAATCAAAACAATCGTTAATAAATCTTTTTGAAACTTTCGAAGGTCGTGTAAGTTTAATGAGTGACGTTTGGAGCAGTAACATAAAAGTAGAATTATCATATATATGTATCACATGTCATTGGATCAATCTCGTTTCATGGGAGCTAAATATGTGTGTAATATGTTTTGAAGGTTTTGAATATCCATACACACGTAAAACTATATATAATGTAATTATTAAATGTATGCGAGAATTTAAAATAAAAGATAAAAATGAGTATTTCTTTTGATAACGCCTCTGACAATATCATAGCTATTGAGTGGTTAAAATGTGATTTAAAACCAATATTAAGCGATGTGTTTTTTCACACTCGGTGGGTTTGTCATGTTTTAAATTTAGTGGTACAAGATAGTTTAACCGTCATAAAACCTTATATTGAAAAAATTCGTCTAATGTTAAGAGTCATTTATAGTTCTTGGCAACGATCTCAAGATTTTAAAAAATTTGTAAACATACGGGGTAAAAAATATTTGAAACCTCAATTTAATATGTCTATTAGATGGAACTCAACATATAAACTGTTAAAAAGAGCGTTTCAACAAAAATCACTTCTTATAAAATATTATAATATGTTAAATACTAATGATTTGACCAATGGAGATATGACGAATTGACAAATTATATGGATTTATTAAAATGGTTTTATAGGACGACTGTTTTTTTATCCGGCGTGTACTATCCGACTAGCTCACTAGTAATTGAAAATTTTGTAACTATCGCACAAAAATTTAATTATCATAAGCAACACGCTGGATGACTTCCATTAATTGAAATAATGGAAATTTTTTTAAAAAAATATTATAGAGAAATGCATGTAATGTTTTAATGCATCGCCGCTTTAAATCCGTTATTCGGCGTAGACGACGTAGAAAATTTGATAGATGAAATCAATACAAATTTAAATTTAAATTTAAATTTTGATGATTATTATGACGTTAGTGCTCCAAAATTTAATTCTCTTTTTACCGAGTGTTATAATTATTATGATAACTTACGACACGCGACCTCAGGAAGAAATATCGTCACAAAAACAAATGATATTTTTAAAAATAAAATTTTAAAATTGGCTGTCAGGAAAAAAACGCGCACATCTAGTAGTTTAAATGAATTATGATTGTACACTAAACACATTTCCGTAATTTTATGAGCACGAAAGAGACTGAAAACTGCGATCTCTTATAATGGTGGAAAAGTAAAGTTAATACATATCCTAATTTGGCATATATGGCCCGTGATTTACTAACAATCTAAGCTAGTACGGTAGTTTCAGAGTTTGCTTTTTTTATTAGTTGCAGAGTTTTGAACGAGCGGAGGAGCGGCTCAACGAAGAATCTCTGAAAACGTACATTTGCTACAATGACTATTTGGATGTTATGAAGAGGAAACAACACATTACAATATTAGATGATAGCTCAGAGGAGATCGATAGAAGATGAGATGAACGTAATAAATTTAAGAGATGATTAAGCGTGTCCCACATTCATCACATGAGCGATAAAAATGTATTTTTGTGTTTTGTTAAGTTAATGAATATTGTAATTTTCTTTACTTAAAATTAATAATGATAATAATTTTTTTTCAATTAATATAAATTGTAAATGTTATTTATCTTTATTTAATATTAATAAAATTTCATTTTTCTTGTCCATGTGAGAGATTTTTTTTATCATAATAAAATAATAATTATAAATTTTTACTGTATTATTATTTTTAAAATAATTCAATACTTATAAATTTTTTAATTTCAATTTTTTTTTAAAAAAAAGCCCGGTCCGAGCCCATCCCGGCCTAGCCCGGCCCTGAGGGTCGGATCAGGCCCCTTCCCGGGGCAGCAACTTGAGCCCGGTTTAAGGAAAGCCCGGGCTCGGCCAGGTTGACTAAAGCCCGGGCCCGTTGGGCCCGGTACCGGGCCGGCCCGATCGGGCTTTATGCCCACCACTAGTTATAAGCATGCAATATTGGGGGAATGGATTTTTTTGGTAGCATAATATTTCACGAGCGTTCTTACTCAAGTTGAGATTTTGAGACTCTATGCTCGCGATTATCTTATTCAACAACAGATATTTCGCGGGAGTTTTTACTCGTGGAGTATTGATTTCTATATTCTGCGAGCTTTTACTCGTCGTAATCTTATTCATGTAACTTATATTCCACAAAAGCTTTTACTCGTGAGGTCTTGAAGTGTATTTACCGCAAGTTAGTGTCCGCGAAGTCCTTTCCCAACAATATATATTTTGTGAACCCTTACTCGCGTTGGTCATACCCAAGCAACTTATATTCCATGAGAGCTCTAACTCGTGAGTGTGATGACTCAGGCATAGCGTGTTCTGGGCATCGTCTGAAAACCTAGGCATGACATGACCACGTAAAATATTGTTAAGCGCAGTCCCGTTCATAGATTCGAACATCAAAAAAACCCCATTATGTGACAACGGTCTGATAGTGGGGGTCGACTTGGGCATAACCGTCGACATGAGACCTCTTGGCCGCCCGGATCGTGCGGCCTCTTGGCCGCCCGGATCGGGCAGCCTCCTAGTCGCCCACCCTCCTTCGGCGCGCAGTCGCGCAGAGGGACGCCCCTCCCTTGGCCAACTTCAATCGAAGGGCCAATTTCCTGTCCACCGCCTCTTTCAGCCGCGGCCGCAAGCCCGGCCTCCCCTCCCCTCACTGGTCGGGCCTCCGGACCACCCCTTGGGTCCAAACTGCCAACCAGGGGCAAAGTTGTCATATTCATAAAAGTAGTGATCCGCGTCTTCCACTTCATATGTTTCTATTCGTCCATCCGGTAGTTACCGAATAAAATTACTGGGTCGCCGCTCCTAAAATCTATAAATAGGCCCGCATGCCTCCTTTATTGGAACCTTAGGGCTCCCCCGCCGGATTTCCACCAACGAACTTCTTCCTCCTCCACTTCTCCTCCTTGTTCACCGTCTCTAAACGCTCTCGATCAACTTGTGCGCTTCCGCACGTGTCGCTGCCTTGCGCGCTCCTGCGTGCGCCGCTTACAAGCTCTCTCATGCGCGTTGCTTCCTTGCATGCTCCCGCGCGTAGCGAATCAAAACGCTCCCACACGCATCGCTTCTAAGTGTTCCCACGCGCGCCGCTTTCAAGCGCTCCCACGCGTGCCACTTCCAAGCACTCACGCGCGATCCACTTCCAAGCGAGCTCCGCTCCAGGTGTGTCCCTGCGCCCTCCACTCTAAAAGCACCTCCATACACTCGGCTCTCAAGACCACTTCAAGCATGCCTCTCTACTCACCGCTCTCAAGACCATTCCAGGAACGCCTTCGTGTGCTTCGCTCTCAAGACCGCTCCAAGCGCACCTATATGCGCTCTGATCTCAATACCTCTCCAGGAGCATCTCTGTGTGCTCCGCTCTCAAGACATCTCCAAGTGCGCCTCCGCGCACTCCGCTCTCAAGACTGCTCCAAGCGCGCCCCGCGTACTCAACAACAAGCACTTTGCGTGCTCAAGAATAAGCATTTTAGCCATCAACAAGTCCAACACTCCAGACTCCTCTACACACAGCAGACAACAAGACGCAGAGACCAAGGCATGCAGAGCTGACTGCTCCAGCCTTCAAGCAACAGTTGAAAACTCCAGTGCGCTTAGAGCATAACATTCCCTTTTATAACATGAAAAAGACTTAGCTCCGCGAGCGGTGACTTGCCACCCTCCGAGCCAGTCTCTCTCTCTCTCTCACTCTCAACAATTATAACGAGAAGCGGCCAGTTGCACTTGATTTCTCTGCAAAATATTGCACGACAACCAAAAGATAGTGGAAGTTTGGTTGGCACAGCTCCGATCGCCTGAGTTTCACCCTTTTGGGGGGGGGGGGGGTTAAATGTTAAAATATTGTCTTGTCAACCGTATATCTTCTCTGTGACTGTTTGCCTGCTTGACTTCTCTAGAGCTAAGACAGTCCAATCTAGATTGGTCCAGGAGCCTTGTGTGAGTCGCAACAAGGCATATCTTTTTCTTGGCATTGTCCGGGCTTCAGCCCATGCACCCAACCCTTCTGTGGCCTCACAACACTCAATGGGTTGTTAGAGGAAGCAACCTTCATTTGATGAGAGAAACTCGATAGTTAAGCGAGCAACACAAAAAATTCCTAGGAGATCACCCATCTTGCTGCTACTCTCGCCCAAGTACGCTTAACTGGTCATCGAGGAGCGTAGACAAGGTGAGCAGCAAGTCGCTTTGACCCGACAACCCATGCACCACCACTCGTCGTTGGCAGCAAGAGCTCATCAACAATAATTCAAATATGCCCAAAAGAAAATTAGGTGATGTGACCCACCGAAGATACTAAAGAAGAATAGCTGACCTCACGATGAATCCCACCAAACTGGGAGGCATCACTGCTGTCAAGCCTCATTCCCCTCAATACCTCCAACAAACATACTCTTCGCGATCTAAGGCGCAGTGGCACTCCGTAAGCCCAGAGTGTTCGTTAAAGATGTAAACAACCAGTCAAAGTACTATGAGTTCCATCGTGGGCAAGAGCACGACACAGAAAATTATTCCAAACTCAAGGAGGAAATCGAGCATCTCATCAGTCAAGGGCTGTTAGGGAGGTTCTTGCATGACCAAGAACCGAATTGATTAGCAGGGGGACATTCATCCCCGCCCCATGAAGGGTTGGGGGAAATCCCTGAGACAATTGATCCAAGTGGAAGATCCATATCCATCAGCGAAGCTCAACACACGATTGCCCCCTCGCGCTCGCCAGTATTTCGAAGCGTCCGACTTCACCATCTCTTCGGGGCCGTACCCCAGTGACCTCCTACTATCACATATCAAAAGTCTGTCCTTATCCCCTACAGTAGGTCATGATACCATCAGAGCCTGCCCCCTCGCGGTCTCCCAGGTTCAAAGGTCCGCCCTTCGCCACCACATTCAGCAACATCCCCCTGGTAGTAGGTCATAATATCGTCTATGTCGTGTCCTCCAACCGCCAACATCAAAGAAACAAATCAAAGTTGCGGGCACAAAACGTCGGTGCCAATGCTACAAAAGTCATCGCAAGCAAATGCTCAAAGCTGGAGCAGTCAACAAACAAGGAGGCAATACATACAAAGCGACCAAGGCGCCACAAACAAAATACAAAGCCACTACACAATGCAGGCATAAAAAATTCAATCGTAAGTATAGGACGACCTAACTATGTGCTACCTCGCTGCGAAGGAACGCCCTTCGTTTAGGACGTAATACCATCAGGGACTCATCCACATGTCACAAACATTGTGCCTTACTCATACATCGCATGGATTGTGCCTTGTGCACACGTCACACACATTACGCCTTGCGCATACCTTGTCTACACCTTGTGCACATTGGGCCCTGAACACACCTTGCGCTCGTTGCCCTACACACATTGCTACGCACGCCCACCACCACGAGCAAGCACTCTGCACGATGACTAACCTTTTGCGCCTCTACCCACACTATCCACCTTCACCCTGAGCACCGCAAGTCGATGCATGCAATCCAGCAAAAAGTCCCCGCCTTCTTTTTGCCTCGACTCCGGAATCTGGGGACTTGGGGGGGGGGGCAAATGATATGGTCGCGTAAAATATTGCTTAGCGTACCCCCGTTTATAGATTCGTCGTCCAACCCTCCACCGGTTGCGGAGGGGCAGTCCTCCTAGCCGCCTGGATCGGGAGGCCTCCTAGCCGTCCATATCAGGTGGCCTCCTGGTTGCCCTTATCCGCCCAAGCCTCCAACGGCGTGCGAAGGGCTGGCCTCCTAGCCGCCCAGATCGGGCAGCATCCTAGCCGCCTAGATCGGGCGGCATCCTGGCTGCCCAGATAGGGCAACCTCGTGTTCACCCAGATCGGGCAGCCTCCTGGCTGTCCTTTGTTGCCCAGCCCTCTTCCAGCGTGCGGAGGACTGGCCTCTTGGCTGCCCAGATTGGGCGGCCTCTTGGCCACCAACCCTCTGCCGACGTGCGGAGGGATGCCTCCCCGGCTACCTTGACTGGGTGGCCTCTTGGCCACCTAGATTGGCCGACCTATTGGTTGACCGACCCTCCACCGGCATGTGGAGGGTCGCCCCCCTTTGGCCGACTTCGACCGGAGGGCCAGTTTCTTGCCCACCGCCTCTCTTGGCCATGGCTGCCGGCCGGACCGTCCCTCCCCTCTCTGGCCGGACGTCTAGACCACCCCTTGGGTCCAAACTGTTGGTCAGGGACAAGGTCATCATATTCATAAAAGTGCTGATCCACATGTTCCAATTCAGACGTTTATATTCGTCCGTCTGATAGTTACCGGGTAAAATTACCGGGTCGCCCATCCTAAAATCTATATATAGGCCCACATGCCACATTTATTAGGATCTTGGGGCTCCTCCCCAGATTTCCTCCCACAAACTTCTTTCCCCTCCTCTTCTCCTCCTTGAGCACCATCTCTAAGCACTCTCAATCACATTACGTGCTCCCTCACATGTTACTTCCTTGGGCGCTCCTGCGCGTGCCGCTTCCTTAGGCGGTCCCGTGCGCACTGCTGCATAGGGCACTTCTGAACGTGTCGCTGCCGTCAGCGCGCACCGTTGCCTTGCACGCTTCTGCACGTGCCACAGTCGTAGGCGCTCCGGCGCGCGCCACTGCATTGCGCGCTCCCGTGTGTGCCACTATCTTGCATGCCCCGCTGTCTTGTGCACTCCCGCGCGTGTCGATGCCTTGCGCGCTCCTGCATGATCCCCTGCCTTGCGCGCTCCCTCACTCGCCGTTTCCTTACGCTTCCAAGCGCACTCCTGCGAGTGGTGGTCTATCACGCTCCAAGCCAATCTCTCTCTCTCAACTATTGTAATGATGAGTGATCTGTCGCCCTCGATTTCTCTGTAAATCTTTGCACAACAAAAAATATAATTAAAGTTTGGTCGACACAGCTCCGGATACGTGGTTTTCATCCATTTTCGGGGTTTTCCACGTTAAAAAATTGTCTTGTCAGGAGTCTCTTTTCTCTGTGACTGTTTGCGCGCTCGACAACTCTCGAGCTAAGACGGTCCAATCTTGATCGATCTAGGAGCCTTGAGTGAGCGCAACAAGGCATATCTTGTTCATGGCATTGTCCAAGCTGCAACTGATACACCCAATCCCTCCCTAGTCTCACCACACACAGTGCGTTTTTGGAGGGCGCAACCTCCATTTAATGAGGGAAACTCGATAGTTAAGTAAGCAATACAGAAACTTCCTAGGAGTTCACCCATCTCGCTACTACTCTCGCCCAAGCATGCTTAACTACGAAGTTTCTCCACTTCTCATCATTAATTGAGCTGCAGGAGTTTCCTGTGCTGTCCACTTAACTATTAAGTTCTCATCATCAAAGAGAGTTTGGGGCCACCAACACCTAGATGTGTCCCGTGGTGGGACCAGAGAGGGGTTGGGTGCATGGGTTACAACCCAGATAATACCAGGAACACGATATGCCTTGTTTGTCAAATGGCGCTAAGAACAAACTATGCCTGGGTCGTAAAAAAAGTGTACTTAACTATGAAGTAATCAAAATTTTTGATTGGATTGGATTTTTTTTATCAAAATCGATGATTTAAATTTTGAAAAAAAAAGAGGAGAAAAAAAATCCAACACGCCATGCTCATAATGCGTTGAACACACCAAATTCGGACCCCACTTATGTCTGTGTGTATAGGCAGTAATACTTTGTTTTTGGGCGCTGAAATCCGCATCGCAACTTTGACTATCCGCACTCATCGCTATTCGCAAATACTATTTTGAGAGAATGACTATTCGCAAACAAAATGCTATTTGCACCATATTTTTTAACTAAAAAAGCAATAATTGCATAACTTTTCATTGCCAAAACAAGTCTAAAATTATATTCAAAATACATACAGACATCATATCCAAAACATATTTCATTGTTAAAACATCACATAGAACATCGTAGAGCATGCTGAATTAAATCTTCTCTTCAATTGTAACAGTTGCAAAAATGAAAGACGATATTTCAGATATATATATTTAATGAAAATATGAATGTTGATTGTATATAAACTATGTAAGCGTACAATTTTCATGTCATATCATCCAACTCTACTAACATTGCATTCCTGGATCGAGGCCGAGAAGTTGTAATCAATAATTTATAATGTATTTCCCAATCTTCCGCTATGGCTTCGTGATATCTCGTCCATATAAGAACAATATACGGTATTAGAGAGCAATCATTTAACGTAAATTCAATGGAGTGATTATCTCTTACAAACCTAATGCAAATCATTTAGGGTTCCTCCGACATAGGCGAATGAAGTGAAATGAATGTTAAACTTTGCACTTCAGATAGTTGAACCAAAACAATATTGAAACACGAACTAATTACTAGGCTCATATCAAACATCGTCATCCATTTGACAAATGGTGCCAGAGTTTCTATGCACTTAACTCTCTCTAACAACTCTTTATATGTATGTTGGCCAAAAATGTGACCAATTGTAGATCATTTCTCACTTATTGTCAATCATCGTGGACATTTAATGTATGACTAATGACACGGTACCCACGGCGGCCATCTCCCAACACGACATATGCATCTATAGTGTGCTCCGATCAATATGGTGTAAATTGGCGACATATTTTATCAACAAACCTTGTACTCTATTGGATAACCAATTGTTTCCTTCTTTGTTATTAATTTCATACTCAAAATGTGAGGGTAATCATCTAGTTGACAAAACATCTTTTAAAAATTTTTCTAACTACCCTTCGACCACCATTTTAATTTCAATGAAATAGATGATTTCTTGGTCTGGGTCGATGTTGGATTTTCAATCTCTCATAACTTCCATTTTATTTCTCTCTTTTGTTGTTCATTTGTGTCATCAAATTCTTACACAATTCTTCAACCTCATTATGTATGTTGGTCTCCATGTTCACTTCAAACTTGTTCTTTAAGATAAGTTTTTCAAATATCTATTTATCAATCATAACGGGAATCCTTTAGAAGTATTAATGTATGGATATAACTCATGTGCACATGACAAACCCATTGCGAATCTTTTTATGTGTGAGCATTCACGAGCTTGTTTGAAATGCGTCATTTTGATTACTAAATCTTCTTCCTTTTTAATAAGTTGGGAAACTTGTGTTAAATTTTTTCCAATCAACTCAGAGTACAAAGACGTGAAGTCATTACTAATTTTAATCCAGCATTCATTAAATGATCTTTTTATGTCCGTATATTATAAGGTTGATACTTGATCAAAGGTCTTCCACACAATTGTCAGGTTTCCAATTCATATTTTTTTTAAAAAATTTCAATAAGTTATGACATCTCTCAACCCGTTTTGGGCTAAAATTTTCCAAATGCATGTACTTACCAATCCAAGCTGAAATAAAATATTCTTTATATGGCTATATCCACGTTGATGTAACATAATCGAGAACATCTGAATGTAATGCAAAAAATTGTTCAACAAGTTTATTATACAGATATGAAATTTTCTTGTTATAAATGTCTCATTCATTCTGTTTTTCAAACATAAAATTTTCAGATTCTTTTTCATTACTTAGAAGATTTTTACAACGAGTCAAAATATTTCAATTTATGTGAACTCAACATGAAATATTTTTGGATTGTGGGAAAATATTTGCAAAGACATTCATTAAAATCATGAATGAAATGTTTTTGTTGTAAAAGTCATTCAAACAATACTAAATAAGGGCATATGATATCTATTTGTTTTGTATGTGCAATCAAGTTCAAAAATTATCGAAAACATATTTATTTGTTTGACTGCAAGTGGATGTGCAAAAAATAGACGTTTTAGTTTTTTGTTACTTTCATTTACTGTGTTGTAATTAATATAGCATGTATTGTCTATCAACTTATACAAATATTATATTAGAGAAAGACCATCCAATTTCTTCTTTTTTATCTTTGCTCGTGCATTGTAGAATATTCTTATAACTGTAGTATTTGCACTACTCTTATTTATCACCGCCCGATAGGAATTTCCGTGATTTCACAGTTCACACTGACATTTTATACATTTGACTGACAAGATTTTCCTCCTCTACATCTAACCTCCCTGTATAATCATGTGCTTCCAATTGAGCACTCTCATGACTGTGCACATCACAATGATCCTCTACTCTCCATTCATCTACATTTGCAACATTTACTCATTTGAGGGAAAATAAATAACCACATTTATTTGATGTAGTTTTACGGAGGTCCTTTTTCACCCAACCTTTCTTGTTTTGATTCTCTCGATAGTAACCGCCTCTATCACACGTTAGTATTAGATGCAGGGTGAGACAACCAACAATTTTATCAGATGTTTGGAAGCGGTCACAAAGCCAAGACTTCTACCAACACAACGAGCCCACTCAATAAGCTCTTCCTTTATATAATAAATGTTGTCAGTTTGAAAATGCTTGCTCAAATCAATTCCAAACATTTGATCGAATTACTTATATGTTTTGTTTGAATTTTCATGACAAAAAATGTATATAGATATTAAGGGCACACACAAACTAATGCAGTACAATGTTTTTTGTGAGTACGTTCATACCTATTACCACTAAAGATATAGACATTGATTCTTCGGAAGAAATTTGTCCAAAATAATACCCTAAGTAGAACAAAAATAAAACCTAATTACCATCATGAAGAACATATGGAGAAGAAAATTTGTCCAAATGTGAAGTGCACATGAAGAAGAAGATTTGACTAGAGTCGAGATGGAGAACCTCAGCTGGAGTTGCTAGAGGGAATATGCGGCGGACAAGTTGACGGAGGAGCGGCATCGCAAGAATAGGTTGAGGATGGAACACCTCAACTGGGGTTTCAGGTGCGTGAGGAGTATCCGGCACGGTCGACAGCGTAATAAAAAACTGGCGGGCGGAAGAGTATCCGGCAGTTCAGCGACGCTCTCGAATGGGGTGGAAGCACAAAAACCCTAGAGTGGCGAGCGAGAGGGAAGATTTTTGCGTGTCTGAACAAAGAGTTTTGCGCGGGTGAATATTAACTATGTGCGTGAAACTAAAAAAAGGGAGTTGTTAAGGGCACCACAGTTTTGGCTAGACGCACCGCACTTTCTTCCAATTATTCGCGTCTTTTAGAAATACGTCTTGTACATGTATTTTTAGGAAAAGTGTTCAACACGAAAGTTGTAGATCTCGAAGAGATCTACAATTTTTGTGTTGAACACTTTTCCTAAAAATGCATGTACAAGACTTAATTTGGAAATACACACAAGTTTCGCGTCTTTTAGAAATATGTCTTGCACATACATTTTTAGGAAAAGTGTTCAACACGTGTTGAACACTTTTTCTAAAAATGCATATACAAGACGTATTTTTAAAATGTACGAAAAATTAGATGAAAGTGCGGTACATCTAGCCAAAACTGCGGTGTCCTTAACAACTCCCAATTGCACTGTGTAAATGAGGGCACCCGTGTGAATCAGTGAATGTGGGCATTTATGTGGGGACAATGCTAAAAAAATATATTTATATTTTTGTAAATATTTACAAACATATAATTTTGTGGGAGAAAATGGAATATATTAAATAAAATGCTATATTCTCGAAGTACAAAGTGTTGAAAGTGTTAGAACTGAGGGAGTTGAACTCGAAGCCCCGAATTCGGATTCATACATCACGTGACACGTGCCGATCACTGGCCTAATTTTCTTCGCCGCTCCACGAATTCTCTGCCTTCTACTTTTCTCGGCGTCCAAATCGCAGCGGCAGCCATGGGAGTTCCGGCGTTCTACCGCTGGCTCGCCGATCGGTATCCCCTCGCGATCGCCGATGTGATTGAGGAGGAGCCGACTGAGGGTCTTGCCGGCGCGCCTGTCCCCGTTGATCCCTCCACACCGAACCCCAACGGCATCGAATTCGACAATCTCTACCTCGACATGAACGGCATTATCCATCCTTGTTTCCACCCGGAGGGCAGGGTGAGCTTGCTTTATAGATTTTGTTCAGACGGGAGTTTGATTAATAATAAGTAGAAATTGAAGTAGAGAAACATATTTCAACCTTGTAATTCTATCTCGATGTTGATGTTATAGCGGGGTTTGGAAACATCCGATTCGTTTGTTGGCAGTGGAGCTAATTGTTCACAAACTTCGAATTAGCTGGTTTTCCCCGGAATGCTTGTTTTTTTTTTGTATGAACGGATAAAACACTTTTGATTAAAAATTTGCACTGTCAGCTTCAATTCACGCTTAAACCTTTCGCAGGTTAGGTTGATTTTTGGCACGATGGATGGTCTTAGGCTTCAAGTTAATTTTTCCAAATCTTGATTGTAGACGGCTGTCATGAAAATATGCAGAGAGAATAGGTTTGTTCATGTAAGCTACTAAGCTGAAGTTGTTATCATCTTTGTTGAAGCCAGGAAAATCCCTACTTCAAATATTCAGATCTACGTGCAGTCTAAGGTTACTGGTCCTACGATTCGACCGACTAGTTCTGAAGACGAGCAAAAAAGAGAGAAAATGCTAAAGGACCCAGACATAGTAGGGAAATCCCACCACGTACCTGAAAGTTTAGGAGAAAAATTTTCCACATTAAAAAATAGCTGAGCTTGGTATGAGGAAGACACCACTTAGAGAGTTGTAGTCTCAAGAAAGAACGGGGGGGGGGGGGCAGGATTTCAAGGTGTTATTCGCGGTATCTCTGAGGTCCTATTTATAGGCAAATCCTGGGGGGGGGGTATGTAGGTGAAAGTACCCCGTTGAGGTTGCCTATCTGAACCTGGTGATCTTGCAACTTGTTATCGGACGACTATTGAAGGATCTCGCGCACGCCTGATAAGCCGCTGTGGGTAGTCGCCATCTGGGCGAGCAACTTCGATGCTCACCCACACTACTGATAGTCGCCTGCTTGCCATAAAATGCTCCTCTGTCCTGCTTGCTGACCTTGACTTGCCTATGACTTTGACCCTGGATTACGCGATACAACTTAACCTACCCTTTGTTGAATAGGGGCTGTACAATCGGAGTGCAAATATTATTTATCTTTGACTGTGTAGTTAACCTTCAGTCAAGAAGAAAATTCTCAAAATGAGAAAGAAAACAAATCAAAATAAAGAAATCTTTTGTCTTTTAAATTGTGATTCTCCATTCATCTAAATACTTTCCTGGAGAAGTTGGTAATTATGCTGACAAGGGGACATCAAGTGACCATCTACTGATAACATAGTCTTCAATTGTTATTAGCACGACAACACCTCTTAGTTATAGGTTCTACTATTTTGATTTTAGACAATCTGGAACCTTTCGTATGATTTTTCTATCTTTTCACTTGAGTGTTAAATCTATCACTATATATATATATATAAGGTTTTAATAGTCATTTCTAATTCTTCTACTGTCAATAGAGCAATTGTAAAACCAATCTTTCCCCTGCAGCCTGCACCTGCAACCTATGATGATGTTTTCAAGTTAATTTTTGAGTATGTTGATCATCTCTTTGGACTAGTTCGCCCAAGAAAACTGTTGTATATGGCCATAGGTGAGATTATTTGGGATTTGATGGCATCCTAATACACAATTTTGCTTCTTTAGCTTATTTTTGTTATTGCACGTTCCATGCCCAAATGTTGCAGATGGTGTTGCCCCCAGGGCTAAGATGAATCAGCAGCGCTCCCGGCGTTTTAGAGCTGCTAAAGATGCTGCTGAAGCTGTAAGTTTAGGGTTCCTTCCACCATGAGCATAGTTATAGACCTCTTATCTGTACCCATTTCCATTGGTATTGAGTTTTTCACAGGAGGATGAGGAGGAAAAACTCAGGAAAGAGTTTGACGAAGAAGAAAAACAGTTGTCTCTCAAGGAAAAGCGAGAGACATCTGACTCAAATGTCATAACTCCCGGGACTCAATTTATGGCTGCATTGTCTGTTGCACTTCAATACTACATACAATGTAGATTGAATCACTGTCATGGATGGAAGTCTATTAAGGTGTGGATGTAAGATTTATGCTGAATTTAGAATTACAGCAGCTCACATGTTTTACTTTTTCAGTGCCTTTTTATATCAATTTGGTGTTTACGATACATTTCTCTCTCTCTCTCTCTCTCTCTCTCTCTTTATGCATTAATGGAGCTGTATACTGGGTTATTATTTGAAGGTGCTATTGTCAGATGCAAACGTGCCCGGTGAGGGTGAACACAAAGTAATGTCTTACATACGGTTACAACGCAATCTTCCCGGCTTTGATCCAAATACACGCCATTGTTTGTATGGCTTGGTGTGTAATCTTTAAAAGCTTCTCTTTTTCTTAACTCTAAGTTGGCTTTAATTAAAATTTCATCACTCTTTGTAATCTACAATGTATATTAATTTTGTAAGTTTTAACAGGATGCTGACTTGATTATGCTTTCGCTGGCTACTCATGAGATTCATTTTTCTATTCTGAGAGAGGTGGGTAGATATGATAATTTGCCTTTTTAGCTAGGATGTAATGATTTAATATATTTTTGGAGAAAAAAACTAGCTTTTGTTTTGTTATTTAACTTCTAACTACTTGAATAGATGGTGACAATGCCAGGGCAACAAGGAAAATGTTTTTTGTGCGGTCAGGCTGGGCATCTTGCAGCAGAATGCAGAGGTAAGTCTAGCGAAAGGGCTTCCGATGGTGATGAGAAAGCCCTTGATCAAACCCCCATCTACAAGAAAAAATATCAGGTAGGTCATGCCTTTCTTCTAATTGACATTTTAATCAGGTGATTGTGGTATCTTTTTTTGTTATTGGGTAATCTCTTTATGTTCTGGATTAATCTCTGCTGTGCAGTTCCTTCACATTTGTGTCTTGCGAGAATATCTGGAGTACGATTTAAAGATACAGGATCAACCATTTGCAGTTAATTTTGAACGAGTTGTAGATGATTTCGTGTTTATGTGTTTTTTTGTTGGAAATGATTTTCTCCCACACATGCCTACATTGGAAATCCGTGAGGTTTGTAGTTATGCATATGTTGTTAATTTGCTTACACAACTGCACAGTTCTAATTCGTAAACATAAAAAGCTATATTTTTTCGAGAATTTTTGCTGTTGTTTTATTTGAGGTAAGTTCATACTTCAGGGTGCAATTAACCTACTCATGTTCGTGTATAAGAGGGAGTTTGCAGCAATGGGGGGCTATCTTACAGATGCGGGTGAGGTAATTTTTCTTGGGTTGTTCTTAGCTGAGATTATCATGATATTTTGTTTGTCCTTTGGCCTATGGCTTCTCTAGTTATGCCTCAGTTTTATTTATCTATTTGAACTTCTGCTGCGATGGCCTCATAACTATTCCAGTTTGCTGAACCATGTTCCCAAATTTACATAATTTGTTGATCTTTTAGTTGTTGTTTTATAGGTTTCATTGGAGAGGGTAGAGCATTTTATTCAGTCAGTTGCTGTCTATGAAGAACAAATATTTATTAAACGAGCTCATATCCAGCAGGTAATCGGTTGCCCTTGTCACTTTTTTAACCACTATAGTTCTCTTACAGTTTTGACTGTTTCATTTTGAATTGATTTTCTTCCCCTTTCTGTGCAAGTTCTAAATTAAGCCTTGTGAGGTGTATTATTTAACTGTGATTTTGCGGTTCTTATTTAGGGTTTGTCTTGGGGTAGATAGAATTGAAGCCCCAAAATGTGGAACACTAGCTGCGGGAAGCCTTCCACGGCCCAAAAATTGCTTGGGAACATTGCTTCTGGTGCCTTGCACATTCTGCAGGAATGTTGAATGTTGTGCAGCTAATGGCCGGTGCGCAACATTGACGTTCGGCCACGCTCAGAATGTCACTACAAACAAAGACCAACATACATTGTTCTTTCTTCAGTAAAATTATCTTTGATTGACCGAGTTATTTCATGCAATACGTCTAAAAAATTATGTGATTGCAAGGAGTTATAAAGGACTTGTACCATCTCCATGATATAGATGAATTACTGTTCTACATTTGTACATGGCAAGGATGAAAATATTAGTTTCTAGTATGGCATTGTTTTTGCTCAACTTATTACATATTTTACTCTACAACTGGGACTTGTATTTTTCATTACAAGCAATGACAAGCTATCCTAATGATGAATCATAAACTGATGCAGGACAGTTGTAGTGATTGTGAATGCGCTTTAACGGAACTCCAATAGGTAGATGTTAACGAGGTGTCGTTGAGGCCTATTGCGATGCAATGCAAGTGTAGGATGTAGAGAATTCTAAAATGATGCAATGCACATGCAATTGGCTAAAGTGTACTTATAATGAATTATGAAATTAACAGTAGAGTTCACACGCATTCACTCTAGAGATTAGACATGAAACACAAAATATAATTAAAATTAAAGAGAGATTGCTTCAATTAAACATCCTGGTAATAAACGGTTATGGGTCGTGTATTATCATAATTATCTCTATTATCTATGTGTCTAGTTGTTATCATTATGTAGGGGCTTCGAGCTCCGGGTAGTATTCAGTGTCATTATTATTGTTTTGTATTTTTATATGTTGTAGCCTATATAAAGACATTTGATGTGTTGTATGAATTAAGCAAGAAAGAATTCTAGTTCCCGTCTTTTGAACGCGAGATCTTGGTGGCTCTCTTCTCTAACGAGCAACGTCGCTTAGGCAGCCACGATTAAGGCTCCGTTGTACCCTCCACTACCATCATCACTGACTCCGACGAGTTACCGCTGTTACGGAAGTAGGCCCGTAACAACTTGGTATCAGAGCCTCGGCCCTCTTTCCACTGCGGCAGCTTCTTCTTCCTTCTCGCTACAACATTCCCCCCACGAACAACCATAGTTTGTCCGGCCATCCGTCATCATATCAGCCGCCACTCCTTTATCTACTGCAACAGCCGACCCCTCCTTCGGCTAGAGTTCCTACGGCTGAAAGAAACAAAGGACCAAAACCCTCGTCCATCATCTTCTCTCTCCAGAATTCATCGCAGCCATAGTCGCATCCAACGCCTTTTCCGTCTCCACCTGCAGACCGCCGAACCACTGCCATCGTCGCTCTCCAGCAGCAAGCGTCGTTTCGGGTTGCAGTCCTCGCCGAACCAGAGTCGTCGTCCATGCTGCGAGGGTCTCCATCGTCGACGCGGGATTTCTGTGCCGCTTCTCGTTCCGCCTCCCTCGAGCCTTACAGAGTTACCTTCCCTCCTCGAGCCCCACACAACACGCTTCCCTTTTTCTTTTTTCATCCCTCGAGCCCCCCACAAGTCCTCTTATGGACACCTCATTTATTAATCATTTTGTTTAATCCTCTCCTCTCCCACACCAATTTTTTTCAATATTGGGCGGCGACGCGGCTCCCACGACAACTCCCAATCAGCCACTTCAGAGGATTTTAGTCTTCCCATCACCTGCTCTCTCTCGCATGCTACTTCCGCTCGCACAATGACCGACGCTTCAGATTTCATGGCGGCTCTCCAAGATTTCAGGACCTCCATCGAGACCCGTTTTCGGAACGCTGAAATACGCCATCTGGAGGCTGAAACACGCCATCGGGACGATATTGCCTCCCTCACCCTCAAGCTTAATGAGCTGACTGCCGCACTTCCCATGATCACCACTCCACCTACGGATCACACCAACAACAGTCAGGCGCCCCCTAGGGTTGAGAAGTGAAAACCGACCGAATTGCACCGCTTTGAAACCGAACCGCCGGTTCGGTGTCAGTTCGGTTTGGATCTTTTGAAAACTGAAGGCTCATCGGTTCGGGTCGGTTTTCTAGTTGTGAAAATCGCCTAAACCGAACCGAGTAATATGGGCGCAGATTTGTTCGGTTTGGTTGGTTCTGGACGACTGACACTTTGACTTGGCTCATTTAGTTACTTGTTCACAAATAATGAAATAAGAGACAATAGCTTATTTATAGGAACTCCTTGGCATTTTTGTTGGATGGACTGCATGAAGATTTGAATAGAGTGAACAAAAAACCATGAGCCTTAAAACGTCTGGATGAGGAGGTTGCTATTGATGAAAAGCCCCCCTAAATTGTTAAAATTCATGGTATCTAAATGTCTTTCATGGTGGTTTTTGAAAGTATTTGTTTTTTAGTTGTTTGATAAATAATCAGTGTAAATTATTACATGAGTTGTCAGCTGGTTATAAAATGTGATTAAAAAAATGACGTTTTTCAAAAATTGTGAAGATATTTAAGTTTTAACCGCCAAAGGGTAGTGCAAAAAATTACAAGGCATCTCTTCCAAATGCCCATTCCACCAAATGCCATCCCCGGTTAGTGAAACCATCAGCAGCTGTTTGGCTCACATAGCTGATCTTGACATAGAGAGTTCCTGGGCTCCATTTTGGTGAGAAATTTGTTCGCAAAAAACCGACACCGAGCCGCAAAAAATCGACTAAAAACCGAACCGACTTTGAACCGAACTGATCGGGTTCGGTTTGGTTCGGTTCAGTTTAAACAAATCAAAAACCGAGGCATGTCTGTTTGGTTTCGGTTTAGGTCCAAACCGACCCAAATTGAACCGCTCGCAGGCCTAGTGCCCCCACCTCCACCTCCACTACCTATCCGCCATGAGTCGCCGACCTTCTTCTGGCAAGAAGTGGCTATGTAGCCGTGCTACACTATGTTGGACTTCCCCACCTATGACGACAAAACTGATCCCTCTTTTCACCTACTCGACTCAGCTCTACTTCGGGCCACTTGTCTCCTCACCGACCAACCAGGCATGACATGGGTCGACTTCAAGCGGTATTGCAAACTACATTTCAGCCCTCCCATCCACAACAACCCTCCCGATGCTCTTACAACACTCCGTCAAACGGGCACATTGGATGATTACTTGAAGCAGTATCAGCTCCTCCTGACACACGTCACACTTTCCCCCAGCAATGCAAGTCGCTATCTTCACAACCGGTCTTCAAGAACGCCTACGACTAATTGTCAAATTTGAGGCCCCGCCAGACTTGGTGACTGCTATGAGTCTAGCGACCGCCGCCTCCAGTTGGCCCGGGAGGCATACTTGCCCATCGACATCGGCGCTCAACAAGGATGACTCGAAGGTCCTCCCACCCCGCCGGTCCGTCGCTTATCTCGGACCGAGATGTTGGAACGCCATGCTCAAAGTTTATGTTTTAATTGCGACGAGCAGTACACTCGCAGACACAGATGCAAAAAGCTTTTCTACCTAGACGTCGAGGACTCGGACAAGAAGGCATCGGATGACGCTCGCCTTCTCGTGATCTCCCTCGAGCTTGGGGACATTCTTTTTGGACGGCGGGAGTGATGTTATGGGTCGCTTATTATTATAATTATCTCTATTATTTATGTGTCTAGTTGTTATCATTATGTAGGGGCCTCAAGCTCCGGGTCTGGTATTAGATGTCATTATTATCGTTTTGTCTTTTTATATGTTGTAGCTTATATAAACGCATTGAATGTGTTGTATGAATTCACTATTCTAGTTCCCATCTTTTGAATGCGAGATCTTGACGGCTCTCTTCTTTAATGAGCAACCTTGCTTAGGCAGCCACGATTAAGGCTCCGTTGTACCCTCCACCACCATCATCACCGATTCCGGCCACTACTCCGGCGAGTTACCGCTGTTACGGAAGTAGACCCGTAACAAAAACCTTTCATGCAGATTTAAAATCGAGCAAAATTCTACAAATTGATATCCCCTATGATGTGTTCACAAAACTTCAACATTAAGTAAAACTTCACACAAAACTTACATAGATGTAAGAGGTCGGAGAGGTAAAATGCTGATGGCGTAGGTGGCTGGACAACAGTTTTGACAGTGGAACCGCACCAATTTCAGGGGGTGCTGAACAGCTGAAGTAAGAGAAGGGCGGGGGAATACTATGGGGGTTTTGGTGAGTATGTGTCCTGTATGGAGAGGTCTGTAGGCAGTTCCAGTCCAGAACAGCAATTTTGTAAGTTACCGGAGGTTGGCAGATCAGTTCCAATCCAGATCCACCCAAGAACATCAGTTTTTGGGGAGTTTAGGAGGATCGACAGTGGCTGAAATCAGCGGAGTGCTGGGAAGGTGAAAGGATGTTGGAGTCTCGGTTGAGTCTTTAAACAGAATTAGGGCTAGGGAGGAGGTTCGTTTCAGTCCAAAAAGGGGCTGGCTGTTCTGAATGCACATGAATGATAGTTATCAAACAATTTTTTTGCAGTTCCTGAGACAATTTGGGGGACTTCACGTGAAGTTGGAATGTGGCGTGGAGTAATGTCAATTTCTATGGAGGGATAACAATTATACATAGGATTAGAGGCGATAACTGAAAGTTAGTGGGTGGTTATACATGGATTTGGGCGGTTATGTGTGAGAAGGTAGTTATGGATAGTGAGAAGGTAGTTACCTTGCTTCGGCACCAAGGATCCTTAGAATCGACACCGCGGGAAACCGCAAGAGCTCGAAAAATCTGTCAAAAATCTGCAATATCTGAAAATATGCCTGTATGCCCCTATTTATAGACTTCAAATCAACTATGGATGTCCGCGATTATCTTAAACGTAAAACCACTAATTGTACATGAAATAAAATAAAAAATACATACAAATACATAAAATATGCCGTCGTCGTTTTGAACACGACTACCTTCTCGGATCGTCCATCTGACAATTCTAACTCCGCCTCTCGTGTAAGTAGACTCGGGCGAGTTCTGATAAGGGCTGATATGCCAGTAAAATGTGATCCCCATCAGAAACCCTGTTGTATCTTTTTCCGCTATGTGCAGAACTTTAACATCAAATATATTCATGGTTATGCTCCTTCCAATGTTCAATGAATATTACTTATCACTAGTACAAAGCAGATTTTTGTTTTTATTTTTCACGTCCTTTTTGAGATATAATATTATTTACCGAATTACATATTTATTCGTAGTGGCGGACGCATGAATTATATTAAGTGTGAACGGAGTATAAAATTATTCAACAAAATAAATTAACTAATATAACAAAAATATGAATATATTACATTAATATCACACAATTATTTAAATTAGTCGATCAATTTGGAAAAACGATATCATTTATCTCAATTCATTATTTTTTATGAATTATTTGAATATCATCATCCCTTTTAAATATATTTAACATTTAACACAATAACATAATAACGAACTTGTTTATATAAAAAACTCTAAATAACTAATTTGCTGATAAAAAATAGTAATATAATAACAAATTTATTTTAATAATAATAATAATAAACAACATCATAAAAACAAACTTATTTATTAATAAAATATTAAAAACAACGTAACAATAAATTTATTTATAAATTTTTTTGACAACAAACTTGTGTATAACAAAAAATAAACAATATAACAACATACTTATTTTAATAAAACTTTTAATAATAACATAACAAGGAGCTTGTTTATATAAAAAAAATTTAAACATTAACTAACCGATCTTGTTTATAAAGAAAACAAAATATTTTTGTTGGTTGGAATTGAACCCTCGACCTCATGATTAAGACAAAAATACTGTTCCAACTATGCCAAGAAACCTATTTTAACATAATATTTTTATTATAATATATTTGTTTATAACGTTTCTGTCATGATTAACTTGTTTTCTGCTACTCAAAGATAGTATATTAAAATTCAGTGTGGGCGGCCGCCCATACTCGACCCTATATAAGTCCGCCCCTGTTTATTTGCACATTCAATTAAGTTTTCAGATTAAGATAAGCTTCATTTGCACATTCAATTCGTGGAGCACAAGTTCGGTCCACTCTATGGTTGCATAGCTTAATTGCCCACATCTGATATTCTTTCTTTTCCTCTTTTTAACTTGAAAATATTGTTTGCAAGTCATCATCAATATTAAGTATTCTTGTCAAGTTGTCATTTATTGATAAGTTCTTCATGAGTTGAGAGTTTTACTTGTGCTTCATTTGTCAAAATAATCCTTTAACCACAAGCATTCAGTTTTGCTATTTCATAGTTTAATTTGTTTATCTGATATTTAATATAGGCAATGGAGAGCAATGGAGATTTGAAGCTCAAAACACCCAGAGAAAGTTACGAGGATGGTTTAAATGTAGACAAGGTAAGTACAATTGCCCATTTGATACGAGGAATAGTTCAACATGGATGTTGGATATCCACTATTGTGCTTCATTTGCTATAAGGATGAGTTGCATATCAAGAAACAGTCTTTTACAAAATAGTAAAAGGTGCCAACAAGTGTAGCCAATCATTTATTACATTGTTATAGCATCTTTACTTACCATTTTATCAATGATAATTGATAAAACATGACTAAAGCTTAATTTTGATTATAAATTTTGTTGCTTTGTTCATATTCTTACCTAGCTCTAGTAAATTCAGGCTTGAATAAATACAAATACAAATACAAATACAAATACAAATACAAAGGGTATGGTCAGATAACCTTTTAGCTCAACACTAATTTAGGCATGCTTGTTAGTTAATGAAAAGCTTAATTGATATGTTTTTAATCTTTTCCAAGTGCAAAATAATGAAAGGTTAATATGGTAAGCAAACTTGTAATTTGCAGAGTAGAAGCTTCGATGTTATTAACTTATTCTAGTAATATGGCTCGTTGGTGCACATAAAGTGTAAATGATGAAAATAGAATATGAATCAGTTGGTTGTAAAGCGCTCAATAGCTTATTTTTAAATAACTGGTTCACATATGGGACTTTTATACTCAACTTGAATAATAGATACTTCATGCATATTTTCCCTAGCATTCTCGCATAGTAACAACATACATGGCATTCAGACTTATTTTGGAGCTTTTTGGATATGTTAAGTCCCATTTGTCTAGTTTTGGCTACACAAAAAGAAATTTTATTGCGTTTCTTTATAAGCTTCCCTTCAATCATTGTAACTCTATGTTACAGACCTATTTCAGCGTTGGCCTGAATAGTGGTCGGAGGCGGAGATGATGAGTGGTGGAGGATACAACAGATCCTTAATTACGGTTGCCTAAGCGAGGTTGCTCGTTAGAGGAGAGAGCCACCAAGATCTCACAACAAGGGGACAATAACTAGAACTTCATTCATTAATAATTGATACAAGACTTTAAGGGTCTATTTATAGAACTCACATCAAGGGGATAAGAACTAGAACTTCATTCATTGATAATTGATATAAAACTCTAAGGGTCTATTTATAGAACCTTGGGTGACAAACTCGTAATTACATGAGCACATGTAAAATATTAAAAATACATAAATATTAATATAATAAGACTTGACTCCTAATACGAACTCCATACAACATATAATTTGATAAACCACAAAGGAAAATCGATCTATAACATCTCATCCGTCCTCAAAAAGCAAGCTTGCCCTCAAGCACGAACGTCGTGTGGAGGGCTGAGTCATCTGAAATCTTGTTCTCTCTCCAAAATAGCGCCTGGTAGTGTGCCACGTTGGCGATAACTTTGGCGAGGAGCGGCGGGGCCGTCAAAATAACAGACATCGGCCATAATGCGTCTGATGGAGCGGTTAGAGCGGTAGTGAGCAGTAATAACAAGGAGGCCATAGGGACGACGATCGCCAACAGGAATGGATCCGTTGGGGTCGGCAGAGTAAGGACCACCGGAGCAAGTGCCGACAGAAGAAATTTCAACGTGGCCGATGGGGCCGACAAAGCAAGATCGGTATAGGAGGCGACGAGATGGTCGGAGGATCAATCGCCGTGGGGTGAGGTGGAACGTCAGCATCTGGTGAAGATGGTGACTGCACGAGGAGAGGCAGCAACAACGAAGGTGAAATCCTGGACGGAAGACCAACTATCAAATTATTAAGTTTTTGGTGGAGCGTGGTCATGGAGTCCTGATGACTTGCCTCGGCGTCACGGAATCGTGCGTCCATGGAAGTCATGAAATTGTTCATATCGTCCCGGAGAACTGCCAGAAAATTAGCTGAGTCCCCCGTAATTATTTCGATAAAGAATTAATTAACACTTCCAAAAAATTGTGGAGCCGGTGCTGCCCAAATAAGTTTGAACTGGGAGGGGGATACAAAAAAATAGGACCACGCGCCAAAATAGTGGGCGGCTCAAGGGATTGAATGAGAACAAGCGTCTGGCCGACTGTGTGAGGAATCAACGAAAAATGTCCGGCGGCTCAAGAAGGCAAAAAGGCATAGGGCTTGAGAAGGAAATACGTCGAGATAAAGTTACGTCGGAGTAGGGCTTGGCTGAGTGTGCTTCCGTCGAAGAAGGCTAGTGCCCGAGAGGGCGTGTCTGGACGAGTGAAGGAGATCGGTAGTAGAAGTTGGCGTCGGGCGTGGGCTTGGTGAGCGACCTTTGTGGTGTCGTCGAAGCTGCATGAGAGTGTGCGATGACGGCTGGGGTGTACGAGTGTGAAGTGTCTTCGGAATGCGCATGCGCAGCTCGAGAGAAGGCGACAATAAGGTCTTGTCGATGTTGGCGTCGAGCACTAGTCCTGGCAATGGCGGAGGAGTTGCTGGAAGTTTCGGAGGAGTTGGGTGATTCGTCGATGTCACAAGAGGAAGGGGGCAAGGTGGACAACCGACGGTTGCGAAGAAACAGAGAGGCTGCACTGTGGAAGAGGAATAATGGCTGAAGTAGTTCGATGAAGATGTAGGCGTTGAAGTAGTTGTGGAAGAGGAACAACAGTGGGAACAATGATTTGGGATGGACTGAGGAAAAAAGGATCAGGGTTGCTGGACTGATGGGAATCGAGCGAGGGCGCGCGGAAGAGGACCGATAGCTTTGACACCAAAATTTTTACGAACCTATTTCAGCGGTGGCCGTAGTAGTGGTCGGAGGCGGAGATGATGAGTGGTGGAGGATACAACTGAGCCTTAATCGCGATTGCTTAGGCGAGATTGCTCGTTAGAGGAGAGAGCCGCCAATATCTCACAACAAGGGGACAAGAACTAGAACTTCATTCATTGATTATTGAGACAAGACTCTGAGGGTCCATTTATAGAACCTCCGGGTGGCAAACCCGTAATTACATGAGGACGCGTAAAATATTAAAAATACATAAATTTTATAATAAGACTTGTCTCTTAATACGAACTCCATACAACATATAAAATGATAAACGACGAAGGATTCGAAATCGATTTATAACGCTGTACTCCTTGGTTTTATACTTTGGCTCGTTCACAGCAAAATAGTGGAAAAAGTAGATCCTAGAGTCATAGGTGTGTTTGTGGGATATTCTTTGTAATGCCCCAGTCTACTACGGGTGCACTACAAGTTTGCAGACCAGTGACCCCAACCCATTTCTATGGATCTGATTGACTGCAACTGTTAATTTCAGTGGCGGGTTGTTGAGGTCGGGATTTGAACCCTGGCCTCCTAGATAAGGGATCCCTAAACTCAGTTAGTGATAAGGACCAGTTTAGAGATCCCTTATTTGGTAGAACAGGGGTTCAAATCCCGAACTCAACAACCCGCCACTGGAATTAGCGGCTGTGGTCAATCAGATCTGTGGAGATGGGTTGATGACTTGAGGTCACTGGTTTGCAGACCTATAGCGCACCCGTAGTAGACCGGGACGTTACATAAAAAGTGCATTTTTTTGTAGCGACCCTAGCCGATCCAACGTGACAATGCCACGGCTTCACTATAGGCGACGTTATCGGGCTGCAGCTCATGCAACCCCCAACCCCTCTCCGCGTCTTTTTCTCGGCCGCGACGGGTTGTTAAGATCGGCAGGGATCGAATCCGAGACCTCCTTGATAAGGAACTTTCAAACCACTCCTCATCACTAATTGAGCTGCAACTCAATTGGTGATGAGGAGTGGAAAAAAATCTATAGTTATGCGTGCTTGGCCTTAAGGTAGTTTCGGGATGTGTGACTTCCTGGGAAGTCCCCGTGCTACCCCTTAACTAGAGTTTTCTCATCAATGGGAGGCTGTGGGCTCTCCAGCAACCCACCTGCGGACATGGAGAGGGGTTGGGTGTTTGGGCTGCATACTGGACGACGCCAGCTGGGTCCCACTGGTTCTCCCTGGTGGACGTGGTCCCGATTGGAGTCGGGCGGGTCATCACAAAAGTGCATTTTTTATTGTAACAACCCAGACCCTGCTCCAATTAGGACGTCCATCGAGAGACTACACCTGACGTTGTACCGGGCTGCAGCCCAAGCACCCAACACCTCTCTAGTCCCACCATAGGGCACAACGGGTTGTTGGAAACCACAACTTTCTTTGATGAGGGAAACTCAAGTTAACTGAGCAGCACAGGGACTTCCCAGGAGGTCACCCATCCCGAGACTACTCCCTCCCGAGCATGCTTAACTACGAAGTTTCTCCACTGCTCAAGTTAAGCGAGCGGCGGAGAAACTCCGTAGTTAAACGTGCTCGGGCAGGAGTAGTCTCGGGATGAGTGATCTTCTGGGAAGTCCCCGTGCTGTTCGCTTAACTTGAGTTTCCCTCATCAAAGGAAGCTGTGGCCTCCAACAACCCGCTGTGCCCTGTGGTGGTACTAGAGAGGGGTTGAGTGATTGGGCTGCAGCCCGGTACAACGCCAGGTGTGGTCTCTCGCTGGACGTTGTCCCGATTGGAGCAGGGCCGGGGTTGTTACATTCTTAAACCCCAAAAGTTTACAAGTGATATTGTCCTCCTTCCAATCATACCAAACAAGTTGAGTCAGCTCCACTCATAAGTCTATTTTGTGAATAGAATAATGAGCCAGCGAGTGCTCTTTCATGTTTCTTTCTTATAGAGTTCTGTTGCAATCTTAATTATAAATCTATTATTGCATGAAGAGTCGTGTTTGTCATCTCCTTTAATTATTGAGTATGTGTCCTGACAAGTAATATTTGTTATTAGAAGTAGTAGCTTAAGTATTTTAATTAGTAATTTGGAGTCTTATAGCCCAATTGTTAGAGCCTTTAAGCAAAGTGTTTTTGTAATTCTATATATAGATCCCTTGAGTTATGGAATGAAAGCGAGAAGAAAGTTTTAGTTATCCTCCTCTCATACTTTAGGTTAAGGGTTTGGTGCCCTCCCTCCAGTCTCGTCTTCCTATTATAAGACTTTATTTATTTGTCTTCACCTCTGACCGTCGCTGAAAGAGTCACAAGGTGCACCCCCTTTAGGGTTGAGACCCCCAATTCTACCAGTTCCTTAACCTCGACTTTGCATCTCACCCTGAGTTTCATGAAATTTGGTATCAAAGAATCTTTCCTTGCAAGCCCTCACAGCTCCAGTCGTTGTGGACAAGAAAGGAATCCATGATCCGACACACGTGTTGAAACCACATAAATGGCTTGCTCGGTCGGCCACAAGACATCCTTAACTTCGTCAATTATGTCCACCCCTCCTTTCATCAATCGTATCACCTTTATCCCTAACACAACTATTTCCTACTCTATCTTCCCATCTTTAGGCGATTGTAGCGCTCCAGATGATTAGAGCGCTCTATACGTATTTGTCTTCTTATGATCGCAAGGATTTCTGCTTCCAGCATGATTGAGTGGCCATCGCGTCTCCCAGAGAACGTCCTACTCTTTTGCCGAAGGCACCCCGCCTTTTGTTATCAATAGTCCCAGACTCCTGCACGACAACTCCTACTGAGTTTTTCCACCTTCTCCATCCACACATTCTCTCGAGCACCCATTTTTTTCCTATCGAACCCAACACCATTCTCAGTGTTTTTTCAAGCCCCACATCAGTCCTTGATCAAATTAAGCAATCATGAATTAATTAGAGGATAAAAACGCATTTCGAAGAAAATGGTGATATCTGCGAGATACTCCAAAAATGATTGGAGAGATGTGTGAGGAATCTAGAAAGATGCATGGGGAAACTACATCATCAATGACAACAATTCCAACAACATTTACGCAGCTATCCACCCAGCTTGATGACACTTCGATGTCCGGACCAATCGGAGACCCGATAAGGATCAGGGCCGCGATCCAAGCATAGAATGGAGAACCCCCACCAATTTCTATCTGTCATGCTGTGCCATCCTTGACCCCTATTGTCATCATCCAGCAACATTCGACCTAGCAGGACGGTCTTTCACCATCACCCTCAGCTGCCCGCCCTCAACAAGCTCCTTCACCACGAAGCTCGACTATTACAGTCCAACAAGCCATGCACTCACCAACTCCACGATTCTCCTACATCAGGCTCCTTGTACTCCATTAAAGAGTCCACACTCGTAGTCCCCGAGCCGCCGCCAATTACTAAAATTGGCGATGCCATCTCCATGCAAGCAACGATCCCCATTATAAGTTGTATGGCATGAAATAAAATAATAAGTTGATCCAACAATTGTAGTCCCTTTCCGAGCTTGAGGACAAGCTTGAATTTAAGGGGAATGGAACGTCCCCTTTCGAGCTCGAGGACATGATCAAATTGAAGGGGGGATGGAATGTTGTAGTCTTAATTATATGTTTGTTATTGTATGATAAGTTGTGTTTGTCATCTTTTTAATTATATGAATGCGAGAAGAAAATTTTAGTTCTTCTCTCATAGTTTATTAGGTTAAGGGTTAGAGCTCCTCCTTCAGTGCCCTCTCTGGTAGCCACGACAAGACTTCATTTATCTTGCCTCCGCTTCTAGGCATTGCCGAAATCAAAGTGCACTCCTTTATAGTGTTGAGACCCCCAATTCCATCGTCTCCTCAACCCCGACTTACAATTTCACCATGAAGTTCGTAACAAGCTCCCTTGATTCAAATCTTGAAAATTAGATAATCCTTCTAATCCTACTTCATTCGCTTGGTCAAAACATTCTATAGCATCAGGAAAAGAACTAAAGAATCACCAAATATCATTTGTGCCCTCCATGTCATGTTATGCCATTTGAAAAGTTTTCATATCCCATAAAGAGTTTTTTTTGTAAGCTTAAACAACATTCATATACCCATTTTCTTATTTGAGATATTATCTAATGAGAATTAGAAACCAGCAATAATGTATATTTGAATGCTTTAGAAAAGAACATTACATTTAGTTTGATCCTTGTCAGGCTCCGGACACGTGGTCAACTTGTTTTTTTGCTTGTTTCTAATGTATAATTGAAAGCTTAAACACCATTCATATCCCGTAGAGTGTTTTTTTTTGTAAGCTTAAACAACATTCTATACCCATTTTCTTATTTGAGATATTATCTAATGAGAATTAAAAACAAGCAATACTGTATAATTGAATACAACAACAACAACACTCAAGCCTTTATCCCACTATAGTGGGGCCGGCTGTATGGATCCTTTGTCTCCATTGTGCCCTATCTTTTGTCATAATCTCACTAATGCCTAAGTACATCATGTCTTTCTTTATAGTTTCATTCAAAGTCTTTATTGGTCCACCCCTCCCTCGTTTAACATGCCTAGTGACTAGACTCTTACATCGCCTAACATGTGCCTCTAATGGTCTCCTTTGTACATGTACAAATCATCTTAGTCGAGCTTCTCACATCTTCTTTGCAATTGGTGCTATTCCTGTCTTATGCCTGATACATTCATTCCTAATTTTATCCAGTCTCATGTGTCCACATATCCACCTGAGAATTCTCATCTCCGCAACTCCCATTTTTTGCTCATGTACACAATTCACTGCCCAACACTCAGAACCATAGAGCATTGCTGGTCTAATTGCAGCACGGTAAAACTTGCCCTTAAGTTTTAATGGTACCTTACGATCACATAAGATCCCTGACGCGCCTCTCCACGTCAACCAACCCACTTGGATTTTATGTGTCACATCTTTATCAATACCTCCATCCTTTTTGAACTATCGATCCAAGATATTTAAAACACTCACTACGAGAAATATCGTGATCGCCCAACTTAATAACGAAGTCATCTGCCCTTCTTGCACTGCTAAATTTAAGCTCCATATACTCTGTCTATGTCCCGCTCAACCTAAAACCCTTCTTTTCTAAAGTGTCTTGCTGAAATCCAAGTTTTGCGTGTAACACCTCCCCTGTAATGACCGTATAATATGGGTCTGGCCGGGACCCCATAACATACAGACGCCACGGCTTAAGCATTAAAAGATGATATAAGTCTACCCAACTCAAAATCATTATACAACAACGAAAACGTATAACTAAACTAGAAATTATCCACCACAAGATAAGAGTATCCAAATGGCCTTAAGGCCTTACACAACATAAGTCCAAAACAAGAATGACAACAATGTCAAACATCAACGTGTATCAGCACTCCTAGGCTACCTCAGCTTGCAAGCCGGATTACATCACATGGATCATGACATAACATCAAAACATAAGCAAATAGAAGTTCACTTCATGACGCTTAGGTCTTTTTGGCTGGCGAGCTTGCTCCCGCTTGCGATCCTTGCCCTGTAAAAATTTGGGGGTAACGTGGGTCAGCAAAGGCTGACCTCAACTGACCAACACATCTCCTCCCGGCCGTCCCTAGCGGACCCCGGGGTACACCACCAACTTGCAAGTCAGCACTTCGTATGCAATATACAATAATATGTAAAGCTTGTAAAACAAGTTTGGATGTATCAAACAACAAACATGTTTTCTAGGTTGAGCATATAAGAAAAGGGGCCTACTATGCTACATGTATGCAACTCGGGTTTCACCCAAGGCACCCTAACGCGTATGCATCTAGCACATCATCAAAACACAACAACCGGGTACTTCCAATTTCCCCATCGGCGTTCAAGCCGCACACATAAGGGTACTTCAATTTTCCCCCAACGACATACAAGCCGCCACACGGAACTCTTGCCAAGGCCCCACCCGCTCATGGGCCTCAAACTCGAGCTTGCCTTCAAGCTCTGACTTCTCACGTCAGGATTCTGTCTCACACACAAACCGATTCTAAGAACCCTTGCTGGACCCCACCCGCTCGTGGGCTTCATCGCCCGGGCTTGTCCTAAGCTTGACGTTCTCGTCAGTTTCACAGAAGGGGACTAGTCTCGCCGGGACACTCTCCCTATATGACTTTCACGTCACGGGAAAGCCAGGCGACCACGGAGACAAAGCCACGCCTTAGCACATCACAATCCATAGCCTTTCCCACCCTAATCCAACATTCGTACCGTAACTTCCCCGTGCACCAAGGAAACAATCTACCGCCAACGCGGAGCTAACCTTGTCCGGTTCCGGCTACACGTACTCACTCGAAAAAGGGGGAAAACATACATCACAAACGACATCTTGCCGCAATGGATTTCTACCAAATCCTTAAGGCTCGCTATGCAACATCACCGAGTCGAACTAACGGTCGCGACAACGGCTTCACCCACAATGCCTAATCCACTAACGGAGCGGATTTCTAATGCAATATCATGCCGGGGACGGACACAATCGATCCGGTGGTTCTTCTTGAACCATGGCAACCCAAACCCCTCTCATTTGAGAGATCTGATGCCTATATGCTTGAAATAAAAGCAAAACAAGAAAAGATGCCATGCATGCATCCTATAACCGAGAGGAGAAATGTCGTTACCTTACGACCCCTCTTCCTTGCCATGGAAACTTGATCTTTACGGATGAAAAGATGCGCCTCCACGTCCTCTCTACGGATCTGGCCTCGGGACGACGATCAGAGCTCCGAAGCTTCGTCGATGGCCGAAGAAGCTTTCTTCTTCTTCCTCTGAACTCTCTCTCTCTCTCAAACCCTAAGTCAACTCCAAAATGAGCACAAAATGAGGGAGAGAACCACTCAGCCCTACTAAAACCCGTTGGGCAGAAGATCTTGGGGCTCAGGATCAACTTTGAAATTAAATCAAACGGCTAAGAAAATGATCTACGAAACCTCGAAATTCGGCAATTAGTCGAATGGTTCAAGTTTCGTCGATCAGCCTGCGCTCGACGAACAACCAGGAGTTCGACGATCCCAGATACTTCATGGTATGGAATTTTTCGGACTCTCGTCGAACGGATTTTAGGCCAGATTTCGTCGAACGCTCAAAGCTCAACGAAATGGGTTCAACTTTCGTCGAACTGCGCAAAACAGACTGAGCTCGACGAAAAGTGCCGAGCTCGACGAAAAGCCCTGGGATCGGCTTTCGTCGAACGACCTGAGCTCGACGAAAATGCCGAGCTCGACGGAAACCATGAGCTCGACGAAATTTTCGTGAGCTCGACAAAATTCTCTTAGCTCGACGAAAGTCTCTCAGCTCGACTTTCGTCGAACGGCCTTCTTTTAACACACAAAAAAACTTTGGGGTGTTACATTGCGTTTACACCCTCACGCGTCTCATCGATCAAAACGATATCATCCACAAACAATAAACACCAAGATATTGCTTATTGGATATGTCTGGTGAGCTCATCTAAAGATAAGAGTAAAAAGATAAGTGCTTAAAGCTGAACCTTGATGTAAGCTAACAATAATAAGAAATTCTTGTGTTAATCCTCCAGATGCCCCCACCCTTTTCACTGAATTTGTATACATATTTTTTATTATGTCAATGTATAATACATTTACACATTTCTTTTCTAAGACTCTTCATAAGTTCTCTCTTGGAACTCTATCATAAGGCTTATCAAGATCAATAAATAACATATGCAAATCTTGTTTTCTTTCTCGGTAGTTGTCAATGAGTCTCCTCAAGAGATGTATAGCTTTCATGGTCGATTGCCCTGACATAAATCCAAATTGATTCTCCGAGTTGTTAGTCTCCCGTATTACTCTTCTTTCTATTACTCGTTCTCATAATTTCATGGTATGACTCATCAACTTAATTCTTCTGTAATTAACACAAATTTGTATATCTCTTTTGTTCTTATGCAAAGACACCAAATTTTTCTCTCCATTGGTTTGACATCCTTTTTGACTTCATTATCTTATTGAAAAAATATGTAAGTCACAAAATTCATTCATTCTCTAGACATTTCCATACTTCGATGAGTTTATCGTCTGATCCAACAATCTTTCCATTTTTCATCTTCTTTAGTGCATCATTTACCTCTGATACTTGAATTTTACGATAAAACGTTATGTTCCTATACTTCTCTGATTTACTTAACTCTTTCAAGTTCAATTCATTGTCTTTTGTTTCATTATAAAGTTGATAAAAGTATCTTTTCCATCACTCTTTAATATCCACATCATCCGTCAAAATTGTATCTGTTTCATCCTTTATGCATTTTACTTATCTTAAATCTCTTGTCTTTCTTTCTTTAGCTCGAACAATTTTATATATGTCACGCTCTCAATCTTTGGTATCTAGTCGCTTATAAAATTCTTTATAAACTTGATTTCTTATTTTACTTACTGCATGTTTAGCTTTTTTGGCGACTTTATACCTGACTATGTTTTCATCATTACTTCAAACGTAGAGTGATTTATAGCTGATCCTCTTTGCCCTCACTTTGTCTTACACTTCTTCTTTCCACCACCAAGATTCTTTATTTAGGGGTGCGAGACCTTTTGATACTCCAAGTACGTTCTTTCCACTTATCCTTAAATCTGAAGATCTAATTTCCCATAAGACACTAGGATCAACATAAGGGTCATCAACTAGTTGTTTCATAATTGCTGTCTTGTAAGCAACCTGCTTTTTCATCTTCAAGTTCCACCATCGAATTTTTGGTAACAATTTTGTTTTTGTCTTAAATTTATTATATTTAATTTGTATCTCTAACACCACTAACCTATGTTGTGTTGTTTAATTTTCTCCTAGTATAACTTTACCATCTTTTCAAATCATTTTATCACTTTTGCGAGTCATAAAATAATCAATTTGTGATTTATTTGGTCTGGTTTTAAATATAATTAAATGTTCTTCTGTCTTTATGAAAATTGTATTTGTCACAATTAGCTTATGTGTTACGACAAAGTCTAAAATGATTCGCCTTTATTCATTTCTTTTTCCATATCCAAATCCTCCATGAACGGTTGTATAATCTATATTGTTCTTATATGCCCATTTTGTTGAATAATGAAAAGCTCGACTCCAAATTGGAGCCATCCTCGTATATATATATAATCTCAAGAATATAAATACAATATTAACACACTAATACAATATTAACACTAATAACAAAATGGTAACTCCAATACTCCCCCTCAAGCTGGAGCAAAGATTTCAATCATGCCCAGCTTGGAAATGGTCAGATCTGAACGAGTAGGATCGACAGCTTTAGTGAAGACGTCAGCAAGTTGGTCAGCAGAGGGGACGTAAGATGGAAGGACTGTCCCAGTACGAACGTGGTCACGCAGAAAATGAACATCCATCTCAATGTGTTTGGTGCGCTCATGTAGTACCGAGTCCTGTGTAAGTAGGAGAGCTGACTTATTATCACAGTAGAGCGTCGAGCCATCAACAAGAGATAGGCCAAGTTCAGTCAGTAGCGATCGAAGCCAAACCAACTCAGTAACGCCGTGTGCCATGACGCGGTACTCTGACTCAGCAGACGAACGAGATATGATGAATTGTTTCTTACTCCGCCACGAAACAAGATGATCACCATGGAATACACAAAAACCTGACGTAGAGCGTCGATCCGTCAATGATCCAACAAAATCTGCATCCGTAAAGCAGGAGAGACTGGTACTGTCAGCCCGATAGAACAACCCAAGAGCAGGAGCCCGCTTAAGATAGCGAAGAACACGTCGAGCAGCCTCTAGGTGAGATATCCTGGGAGAATGTATAAACTGGCTCAAAACGCCTACTGAGAAATTGATGTCAGGCCTGATATTGGTCAAGTATATCAAACGGCTAATAAGTCGCTGGTACTAAGAGGGGTATGAAAGAGGATCACCAGATTCAGCATGGAGGCGATGGTTGATGTCCGTAGGAGTACTTGCAGGACGACACCCAAGTAGATCCGTGTCCCGAAGATCTAAGGTGTACTTGCGTTGCGATATAGAGATGCCCTGCCGTGAGCGAGCTACTTCAATCCCAAGGAAGTAGCGGAGAGGTCCAAGGTCTTTCGTCTCGAAGGCGGAGCGAAGTGTAGCTTTCACCTCAGAGATGCCAGAGGGATCATCACCGGTGAGAATAATATCATCAACATAGACCAGGACAATGACACGACGTCCCTCAGGAGTGACACGAATGAAGCAAGTGTGATCGGAACGACACTGAGTGAAGCCATACTGAAGGATGACAGAGTTGAACCATTCGAACCAGGCACGCGGTGACTGCTTTAAGCCATACAGAGATTTGTGTAGTTGGCAATCTCTCCCCGGATACTCCCCCTTAAGGGCAAACCCCAGAGGAGGAGCCATATATACCTCCTCTTCTAACTCGCCGTGCAGGAAGGCATTTTTGACGTCAAGCTGGTATAGAGGCCACACCCGAGAGGCCGCAAGCGAGAGCAAAAGGCGGACATTGGTCAACTTAGCCACGGGAGCAAACGTGGCACCAAACTCGTCCAGAGCCTGAGTAAAGCCCTTGGCCACCAAACGAGCCTTGTAGCGGTCAATAGTACCGTCAGCAGTGTACTTCACAGTATAAATCCATTTGCACCATTTCCCGGGAGGAAGAGGAACCAGAGACCATGTCCCAGTACGACAGAGAGCAGACATCTCCTCCTCCATGGCCTGAACCCACCGCGGGTCAAGCAGAGCCTCAACAGTCGAGGTAGGTAGCTTGACAGAATCAGCAGCAGCCACAAAAGCCTGGTAAGAGGGTGAGAAACGCTGGTAGGAAACAACACTGGCCAACGGGTGCTCGGTAACCGAGGAATGAACACAAGTACGCTTTCCCTTGCGAAGGGCAATAGGTAAATCAACATGAGAGAGAGGAGAGAGGCTCAAGAGAGATACCTGCGACCGGAAGGAGCTGCGGATCCGGGACTGGAGGAGAAGGGAGTACACTGTGTGGAGATGGCGGAGGGCGGCGAGAGTAAGTCAGCAGGACATACGGAGCTATAGAAGGGGTAGCATCTGGTGGAGGAGAGACGACTGGGAGAGGTTGCGCAATAGTGGGAAGCGCAGGAGGGGTCGAATGTGCAGGAAAGAAGGGAACCACCTCATGAAATGTCACATCCATAGTGTGAATGACACAACGCAACTGGGGATCATAGCAGCGGTAACCCTTAGTGGTAGTCGAGTAGCCAAGGAAGAGGCAGTGGATGGCCCTGTCGTCGAGTTTAGTTCGAGAGGGGCGCTGATTCCGGACAAAACACACACAACCAAAGACCCGAAGAGGGATGAGAAATGCGAAGACAAATGGATGGATGAGACTATATGGAGTAACGCCACTGAGAGGACGAGAGGGAGTCCTATTAATAAGAAAAGCTGCTGTAAGAAGAGCAACGCTCCAATAGGTCTTAGGGATATTCATTCCCCGAAGAAGGCAACGAACAGAGTCTAGGAGGTGGCGTTTTTTGCGTTCTGCCACCCCATTCTGCTCGGGGGTCCCCAGACAAGAAAATTGATGTAGAGTGCCCTCATCGCGGAGGAAGAGATCAAAGGGACGAGAAGTGTACCCACCTCCATTGTCAGAGCGGAGGATATGAACTGACGTACCATGCCGGGTTCTTATCATACGTGAAAAATGGGAGTAAACCGATAAAACCTCAGATTTATGTTTGAGGAGATAAACCCATAAGCAGCGAGAATAATCATCAATAAAAGTTACAAAATATGAGAAACCATCAAATTACATAACAGGGGCAGGGCCCCATACATCAGAATAAACTAACTCAAAACAAGAAGTAACACGATTAACAGAAGGAACATATGTGCTGCGTGTGTGTTTTGACAGCTCACATACATCACAACGAAAAAGAAAAACAAAAGACACATCTGGACAAACAGACAACATCCGTTTAGGGCTGGCATGGCCGAGACGTGCGTGCCAAAGCGAGCTCGATGACAAAGCAGGAGAAGCAGCAAAAGAGGTAGGCGGGAAGGTAGTAGTGGTGGTGGTGGTAGCAGCGGTGGTAGGAGGTAGCTCCAGGTAGTACATCCCACTCTTCTCATATCCCGTACCAATAGTCCTCCCAGATCTCAGGTCCTAAAAAACACAATGATCAGAGAAGAAAGTTACTGAGCAGTTCAAAGTACGAGTAATACTACTAACAAACAAAAGGTTGAGAGCCAACTGAGGGACAAGAAGAACAGAGTTAAGGGAGAGGGAAGAAGAGAGAGGGACGTGGCCCCGGCTAAGGACATGAGTAACTGAGCCATCAGTAAGGGGCACGTCGCGGTGGGAGCAAGGAACAACCTGAAGTCGATGGGAAGACGTACCAGTCATATGATCCGTTGCACCAGAGTCAATCACCCAGGGTGACGAATCCTGGTCAACCATGGTCGCGGAGCAAGCAAATGGAGTACCTGAGGAAGAAGAGACAGTGGAGGCAGAGACAGTCGTGAAAGGCTGAGACTGCTGAAATTGCTGAAACTGGGCCATCATCTGATAGAAGTCGGAGGAGTTGGCACCCAAGGTGCGCTCAACGGGCTCGGAAGACTCGGTAGAAGCAACAATGTGTCTTGGTACACTGCTAGGAGTAGGACGCTCAGAGCCCCGTAGGTGTGGGTAGAGCTGATAACAACGACTGCGATCATGGTAGAGACGGCCACAGTGAGAGAAAGGGCCAGGAGGACCCGTAGAGCCACGACCACCAGACTGAGTAGAAGAACCCCGACCACCACAACTACGAGTGATGGAGGTGGGAGGGCGGTGGGAAGCAGCAAGGGCCATCTGCTCGGGAGAGAGGAGGTAGCACGAAGGCCGGGAAGAGTAGATTGCCTCTGCAGACGTTTCTCATGCTCTGCAACAATAGAGTAGGCCTCAAGGAGATCTGGCAAAGGTGACATCCCTACAATCTGGGCACGAGTAGACTCATATTCGGGGGGAAGCCCCATCAAGAACCGGTACGTCTCCCGTCTCTGGCGCTGTTTCCGAATAAGAGTGATATCAGTAGGAGATTCCAGGGCACTGAGAGGCTCAAGATCGTTAAGCTCAAGAAAACGGTCTTGAAGGTAAGTAAAGTACTCCTGAACAGAGCGCTCCCCCTGTGTGGCGGAAGCAATGTCCTAAAAGATCCCAAAAATCTGGGCATCAACATGCGTGTGGCTAGAAGTGCGCTGGAGAGCGGACCAAAGCTCGGAGATATCCTCAAACCGCATGAACTGACTGAAGATGAGAGGCTCTATCGAGCACTGAATCCATCCCAGAACCATGTACTTTTCAGTCGACCATTTGACTAACTCCTCGTTCTTGTCATCTTTGTCAGTCGGTTTGGGTATTGGCGGGCTGCCGGCCAGCCAGGAAAGCTTATTCCGGCCGGCAAGGGCCACTTTCATCGAAGTCGCCCATGAAGGATAATTTTTCTCATCGAGAAGGACGCTAGTAATTCGTCCTGTAGTACCATAAGTATCCTTGGAATCCAGGAAGCATAAAGAACAAAAACTGAGAAACGAGATTCCTCCCGCAAAGGAGACCGGGGACCGAAGGACGAAGAAGGATGAGGAATCACATACAACACATCAAGAACGATGTCAGCGGAAGGGGCAACTGAAGGAGGATGGGTGGAGAAACTCCGGGAGACGACACTGGCTGGACAAGGCAGCAGGCAGCAGGCGCTCCGAAGCAACAACGGAAGGGCTCGACAGCAGGGCTCGACAGCGGAAGGGTTTGACAGCAGAAGGGCTCTGATTCCTGGCACTGATGGGAGACGATTCCGGCGGGACAAGGCAGCAGGCAGCATGCGCTGGTCGAAGCAGCGGAAGTCAGCGAAGCAACCGATTTCCCGATGTCGGGAGACGATTCCGGCGGGACAAGGCAGCAGGCGCCGGTCGAAGCAACGGATGTCGCGATGCGAGAGTCGGCGAGACGCGGCAAACCCTAGATTGTGCGGAAGTCCCGCTCCTCTGATACCATGTTGAATAATGAAAAGCTCGACTCTAAATTGGAGCCATCCTCGTATATATATAATCTCAAGAATATAAATACAATATTAACATACTAATACAATATTAACACTAATAACAAAATGGTAACTCTAATACATTTAAGTCCTCTCCTATGAAAATCTTCTCTTTTTGTGAGATTTTTCTTACTAAATCATCCAATTCTTCCCAAAATTTCACTCCAATAACTACACTTAATCTTACTTGTGGCGCGTAAGTACTGATCATATTAATAGTTTCCTTTCTTATGATAAATTTAACAGCTAAGATTCTATCACTTTTTCTACTTACCCCACAACTGCATCTCTACAAGTAGTATCCACAATAATACCTACTCCACTGCCTGTTTTTTTTCCCGTGTACCATAATTTAAAACCTGAATTATCTAAAAATTTAGTTTTCTCACCCACTCATCTAGTATCTTGCAGATATAAAATATTTATACTTCTCCTAATAATCGTATCCACTACTTCCATCGCTTTGCCCGTTAGCTTACCTATATTCTAACTTCCAAACTTAAGTCGGTCACAATTCCTATGACATCTAATATGTGAGGACTTTTGTTTATTTAACACTACACCTAAATTCTCTTGGAGGTGTAGCGGTCCTTGACAAGACGCCGCATTTGAACTATATGACGAATACTCTTGCAAATTTAACACTATACCAAAGTCCTGGAGATGCAACGATCCTTACCAAGATGCCAATTTCGGACCATGTGTCGCGTTCCTTAGGGGGAACAACCTTGTTTTTACACAATTTCTCAAATGATCCATATTCATAAGACTAAATTTTACGTTGGCCGTATACCTAACATAACCCTCACCATTTTTCATCCGGGCCTGGGACCGACATAGACTGGTTTAATACTGTATAATTGAATGTTTTAGAAAAAAACGTTACACTGAGGCCCCGTTTGGGAGGGCTTTTTAGCTCTGGTGCGGTAGCTGAAAAACGTCACCGCTCACATAGAGCCATTTGGGAGGGCTTCCGATGGCTACCACACCCGCCCAAAAAGCCCCAAAATGTGCTTTTAGAAAAGTTAAGAGCCTACTCCAGTTTGCCTTTTCCAAAATCACCGTTTTACTACGAGCCGGATTCGAGGGCGGAGAGGGAATGGAAGTCGTGGATTGTGCCGGTAATCGTGGCGGCGAACGTGGCGCTGTTCGTGGTGGCCTTGTATGTGAACAACTACCTTACCCACTCTAATCTGTACCAACCCTACATTGCTAGATTTCTTCATCGATTCTCCTTTCAACTGCTTCACCAGAGTCCCTTCTTTGGCCCATCTTCCTCAACGTGAGCAGATTTCCTTTGTTTTTTTTGTTACCACACTTTTTTTAGGTTTCGTCCACTCCTTTATCAGTACTTGATGCAGACCCATGGTTTCGATGGATTAAACTACGCGTTCTTAGGTTCGGTAATTAAAATAAATACGTAGCGAGCGGTTTCTCTAATTAACACTATCGATTACTCAAGCAATTAATGATAATTTTTAACATCAAACAACGCAAAGGGTCGCTACCCCTTAAAGAGATTGAACAAGGGCTATATGACAATGTTCGCTCAAGCGAAAAGGACCTACCCGATCCGGACAATTAGCAATTCAAATTAAAAATTATTCGCTAGCTTTCACAAACCCAAATTAGAGAGGAAATCCGGACTAAATAGCGATTTAAAAATAAAGTCCAAACCAATCCAAAAAATTTATTAATATGAGGGTATACCAAATCACTTGAACTCAAGGGGAAATCAAAGGTGACGAACCCGATTTCTTCTAGTGTTCACGAGATCTACCAGCTCCAATTTATACGAAAAAATATTCGGACAATTAACGCTTAAAATTTAGATTTTAATTAGCACGATTTCAATATAAATCAGGACAATTAACTAGCTTTCTATTCCACCAATTCTCACAATAATTTAGAAGAAACACACGAATAGTTAGTTTAGAAATCGTTACCCAATCCCAAGAAAAATCCGTCCACAAGGTGTGTGGAGGAAGCGCACACGACGGTGGTTGAATCTATTTCCACGTAAAGTCCATGGTTCCGCGTCGGACGATGAAATCGCAAGCCGTTCTTCCTTTTGCAAAACCCTAGGAGAGGGAAACCTTGGTTGCCAAAGATATTGGAATAGGAGAGAGAAAAGGTGGTGGACAAATTCTTTAGGAAAGAAAAGGAGAGGGAGAGGGTTGGTCGGGTTTGTGGAGATGTAGATGGTCGGTTTTTCCTTGGGAAAGGGCTGCTCGGGTTGGAGGGAGGAGGCGGCTAGAGGGTGGGGAAGGATGGCCGAAAGTGATGAAGGGGAAGTGGAGGTTGGCGGTTAGGAGGTTGGCCGAACCCTAGGAAGTTGGTGGTGACCGGCGGCTAGGGGAGAAAAGTGGCCGAACTTGGAGAGCAAGGAGGGTGGTTGGGTTTTCCTTAGGGATTAAAGGAGAGGGAGGAGGAGGTGGAGAGGGGGGGGGCGAATAGAGAGAGGGAGGAGATAGTGGCTGGCGGCCAAAGAGAGAGGAGGAGGAGGGCTAGCCGAATTTTTCAAGAGGGAGGAAGCAAAGAGGGGGAAACTCAATTAGGTTTTTTTTCTTTCATTCATTCTCTCTCTATCATATCCTCCATAACCATGACTATATATATCCTATACCACTGAATCTCCACCGTCATGAAAATAAAAACAAACATGATGGTTATATGCACCCATCATTACATGAAATAAAAACAATACAACATGATGGTTCTATGCATCCATCATACATGAAATTAAAATACAATATTTTAATGCATGAATTAAAACTCCTAAAATAAAAATTGCTTAAAATAAAAATTGCTAAAATATATAATTATAATTATTTAATTTATAATTATATATTTTATTTAATGACGGCGGCGGACGTCGTGCAAAACATGTAGCGGCGTTGACGAAGAACGTCGTGGTAGACTCCCATCTTCGAGCTTGCGGCAACGACCGTCCCAATCCACGAATTCTCTATGTCGGGGATCAACGGCCGCATTAGCAACGTCGCCATCAGTACTTCCCTGGTAGGAGCTTTCGTCTGATTCTTCTCGTTTCCCCCAAATTTCTTCTCGTTGGCTATTCAGGACTTGATTCCTTGATTCTAATCGAATTTTCAATAATCAGTTTCCATTTTTGTTCCAATTCGTTTTTTTTTTCTGAAAGAAAAGAGGGGATTTGATCTGTAGTGAGGTCATGGTAAGATTGAGGGGTTTAGGAGAAGAGACCAATGGCTGTCTCCTTTTCTCTCTTTGGTCTCCATTGTTGTGGCTTTTGAAGCTTTTGGCGGTGCTGGTTCTTTACAAAAGGAGTATGGGATTTCTCTGGAGCGATTGTTCCATCATTTGTAAGGTTGGCTGGTGTTTTAGGTTACTAATGATTTCTTCTTTGTCCCAATGTTCTTTTTTCATTCTGTATAATTTTGGGATTTGTTTATTTTTTGCGTATGAGTATGTTTTTTTTTTGATTTTTGAGCTATGATTGAGAATATTTATCACTGTAATTTCCTGGAGGACTGTGTAGCCAGTGGTGATTGATGAATGTTCTTGTTGAGATTTGCTTGTTTTTTTTTTTACAAAAATTGAGCCCTATTCACCTCTTTTGCTGTCCAAATTTGTATTGATTTTGGTTTTGTTCTACTGCTACTTACAAATAATTATTAAACAAGTTATTAGACATGCTCACACGTAATTTGAATGATGTAAATTTTTTGAACTTGTTCTATTTATACACAATACATGCTATTTATAATAATGATACACGCTATTCTTCACTGCGACGGAGATTTCCCAGACAATTTATAATGCGCTTCTCCGTTCTGAAAAACTTTGCAAATGGAGTTCACCCAAACAGATCTCCATTTACAATAGACCTTTTCCAATAGCTCCTTTTCCTACTCTCCTTTTGCTATCACTCCTTTTTCAACCGCCACCGCTCTCCCAAACAGACCCTTAGTTTGATCCTTGTCAGTCTTCAGACACGTGCATGACCCAACCGCTTGCGTGCAAATTCGTCAATCCTTCCAACAGGCAATCCTCATGATTCCAGTCACGCACAACCCAGCGCACCTCGACCTTGCTCGCCCATAACCTCACTTTTTCTGAGGCACTTTTCATCGACCGCAGTCTCTCCGACGACTACCACGCGCCTTTCCACGTAGTCAATGCTTACAGGAGCATTTGCTTACGCTAACAACTTTTTTCTTCTTGGCGCGATTGCATGACTATTACTCGGTCCATGAAAGATTGTCTCAAAGAGGTGGAGCATTCTATGAGAATTCTTTCCTCTTGCATGGAGGTGGCATATTACGCCTTAACAAACATTCTCCAAAACCCTGCCAAGCCCACCCTATTATTAGCAAAGCTCCTCCATTTTTTGACCATAGATTCTGCGCCCATCTATCTTCTAGACCTCAACATCATGATTGTGTTATGGGTCTCCACCATCGGTCGCCGGTTACACATATTTCATTCACGTGTCTTTATGTATGTTATTTCGAATGTTCGAGTCGAGTCGTAGTTACGAATAATTAGAGTGGTCATGTTTTAGTACATTGCGCATCTATTTTTATTTTAGGGTATTTACACTCATGCCACTTGTAAGTCTTTAAATAGACCCATTGATTCATAGTATGAGTCATGGATGAAATTAACGCAGTTCTATTCTTCTCCGAGCTTTATTCTACCCTCACATTCTATCCGGGTTGAGCTCGACTCCCCTTGTATATCCGCCACCACCGCTACCTCCGTCGAGATCCCGAGATAGACCCATAATATCTTGTTATCAAAACCAAAATCTTTCCGCCTCACTGCCCTCACCATTACCGTAAGCGCATCACTGTCAGTAGTCAAAACAATAACACTCCTCGACTTGCAAGCTCGGGAGCGTCTTCGCTGAGCATCAACAATCTCCATTCTCCATTCTCTTCGACCTGGAACGCCATTCTCGTCGACCTGCAATTTTCTTTTTGTCGACCTACAAGATTTCTTCATTGCACATCGTCAAACTCCATTATCATCGACCTTGCAACTCCATTCTCGTTGACCCACGCCTCCGTTTTTGTTGACCTGCTTTCTGCTCCCGCAACACACATTTCCTTCCTCGTTGGACGCACACATAGGAGCCAGACAACCTCCTTCACTGGATGCACGCGGAGAAGCCATCTCGACTCTCCTTCCCTCATCGACGCCTTGTCGTCATCTCCTTCCTTCTCATCGTTCGTTGCGTTTGGTCCCATCCGCTTTCTCTGAAGAAGATGGCATCCTTCCTTTCCGCCTGGTTTCTCCCACTCTCTGCTTGCGTCTGCACCTGCAATCCCTGCCACCTTCTTTTCAATTTTAGTCCCCATGCCAATAGTACGCTTCCCTAGTGCCACATGCATCTGACTTGACCTTTCCCAGTTGGGTGCTCCATCAGTTTTTTTAATTACTTGATTACTCATTACTTCAAGTAATTAAGTAATTATTTGGCATGAAGATAAGTGCCGCGGAAGGGTTCATCCTCCGTTTAATGCTATTGGAGATACTAGCATTCTTTAACGTCGTACTTTCGCGCTTCACCGCCAGCTTTGATCGACACTTCGGGGACCTGTTCTCACCCTTGTCACCATTAATCCCACAATCGTAGTCATTGATCCCACCTGTGCTCAAAGTAGCTCCTCCGATCGCCGCAGTTATGGTTTCTCCATCACCGCCTACAGTTGTTCCCTCCCTGCAGTTCACACAACCATACTCGTCGCGACCGAGTTCCCGGTGGTGCCACCTCATTTTGCGCAATCATTCGTCCTGGCGGTCTCCACACCGTACCCTCCGCTCCAGCCACCTTCTCCATCGGTCCCTCTAGAGTCAGTCCTCCCGATGATCGTCCCGCACCGATGCCGCCGTTTTTTATCGCTGCAACTCTCTTTCATCTAGGGTCTCTGTCGCCCTCGTCTGTTTGCATTCACCGGACACACTCGCCGGTCTTCCATCTTCACGCGCCTTTGCCACGTCAGATCCTTGCAGTCCCTCGTGTCACCTTTGCTCGTTGCAGTCGCCACCACAACATGTTATCGGGAGCTATTCTGGCGAGAAATCAAGGAGCTCGATGACCCACTCATTCGAGCCTCGTTCAAGATTAGGGACAAGCTCTATTAAGGGTGGGTGGGATCTTATGGGTCCCCACCACCCGTCACCGGTTACACATTTTATTTACGCATCTTTATGTATGTTATTTCCACCGTTCAAGTCGAGTAGTAGTTATGACTAGTTAAAGTCATCATATTTTAGTATTTTGCGCATGTACTTTTAATTTAGGGCATTTACACTCATGTCACTTGTAAGTCTTTAAATAGACCTCTTGGGTCATTGTTTGAGTCATGAATCAAGTTCTATTCCTCTCTTGAGTTCTTTTCTCCTCCTACCATTTCTAAGGTTAGGGTTGAACATAACTCCCCTTCTTCCTCTCCCCCTGCGTTCTCCGCAGGTTGAGCTCGACTACCCTTGTATCTCCTCCAACACCGCCACCTCCGACGAGATCCCGAGGTAGGCCCATAACAAATTGATCCTTGCATCAGAGCTTCCCTGCGCTCATTTCACCCTCACCTTCCACCCCAACGAGTGGAAGTTCCCTTATTCAATGGCTCCGATCATCTAGGCCGGATCGCTTGCACAAAGCAGTCATTTGGGTTACTACTCACCCTTGAAGCGAGCATGGTATTCTTGGTGATGATCTACATGGAGGGGCTGCTCTTCATTGAATGTATTGGCTTTGTTAGTCAACACCACATATGACATGGACCACGCTAAAAGGGGAACTCATACCGCGCTATGACATACGCCGCCCCGTGAATGATTTTGAATGTCTCCGTGAATTCTTTTGAATTTCTCCGTGCTACTTATCAAGTCAATTAAGTGGAGGATTGCATGGATGATTGTTAGGAGCCTGACATATCATGTTTTGGGGTTATCAATGTCCTACTATTTGGGCTATTTCATGCATGACTTGCAACCTCACATCTACGCCTGCTTGCACACTCTTTACCCGACTATGCTCAATTTGGTCATTTAATAGACCCATTTGTAGAGGCTGAAATTATGAAAACACACTAGGTCTCTTCCGGTCGCTATAACACTTAGTCCTACCAATTTGTTGTACACCGACCTAACCAAGCTGGACCCTGTATTCAACCCACGAGGCCACTGACAACAGCCGATACTCCTTTCTCCACCCATACCAGCACCAACACCGAAGCCTAATCTACCACCACACCGACTTTCACCACACCGATTTTCACACCAAGATCACCTCAATCTCCGCCTTCATTGTCTTTGTTTCCTATGTAAACAATCTTACTCTTCTACCGACAACTTAAAGAATTGTGACTTGCTTGCACGAAGAGATCACACCCTTACTGACTTTGAGGCTTTTTGAGCCCAGTGATGACACCACTAGCCACCAAGACTCAACCTTGAGAAGTGAGAACTAGGTCAATTTTGGGAGGTGGAGTATGTTAAACCACCGCACCCATTTTCCATTCCAAAACTCGAGTCAAGAATAGGAGAGGCGAGGCCTATTATAAGCTCGAGTGGACTGTCTGGGCAGGCAATGTGAGACTAATCTTGACATGCCTTTTTTTGGTTCATGTTGGACCGTCCAATCACGCCCTCTTAGCGTGAACCTAGCTCTGATCTTGACATGCCTTTTTTGGTACATGCTAGACTGTCCAATAGAGTATTGAGTAGTATAGGCATCCATTCACCCAAGTATTCACATTCAACATACCCGTCTCTCGTCTTTCCGGGAGTGTCTCGTATTATTGTGTTTTGTATTGCTGACATTTTGTTAATAGTTACAATGCTCCTTCCCTATATGAGGGGTGGTGAGTCTTAGAAAGGAGGTTGGTGTCTAGTCTTGTATGCTCTCCTTGGAGAGGAACTCTTAGGGTGAACTAGATCTAAAAAGCTTGACGCAACCTTACCTCGTGGTAGTATCCCGATTCTCAATTCTAGTGCAATCTATTTTCTAGTGTGTATGAGATTTGAGCAGAACCTTACACAAACTTGGAGCTCATTTAAATAGTTGTAGGTCTAACTTTTCCATCTGTTTATATTGTAGTGAAAGATTAGATATTTTTGAAGTCGACTATGAAACTAGTAGTAAACAGTACATTGGTTCAGTTTTACTGTTATGTAACAAAACTATTTAATTGTTCCACCGTGCATTGCATTGCATATGATAGTAATTATCAACTAAGTTTGGGTTAACTTACATTCCTTAACTCAAAAGCTTAATAATAATTAATTGGTTTAAGCGGTGACTTTTAAATGGTCGTTACTGCTCTCTTCTGAAGGATTATATAATGTTGTACCTATCTTCTTTGAAATTATTAGTCAATACTGGAGGTTTAAGTTTGTCCTTTTGTCATGCCACTGAATCTGATTGTAGTATCACCTGCCAGATCAAGCTGGGGGAGCCAGGTTATAAAGAAAGGTACTATATTGAGAAATTTGGAGAAGAGAATACTCATTCAGTTGAAGAAGTGAAGAAAGATATTGTAAGTCCCAGTTTATTACTGAATCATTCGAGCTTGCGCTTGTATGATATGATTTCTATTTCGATTATTTAATTTTTTGTTACTACGCTGTTCCTACAAACTTTTGTATTGTATAATCATTAATTAGTTTTACATTGGAATTTGGAAGATTAGTTAGTAGTAATATATTGAACTTTTTGTTTGATATTTATACCATACAATAAGGCAATCATGCTCTTTTGGGTGACTCAAATTAATTATAACCGTCCAATCAAAAACTTAAGAATAGAATTTTTTCTACGCCCAAGCCCACAGAGACTCAAATCTTACTTTTTTTACATTGACACCAGAACAACCACATGGATGGGGCCCAAATATAATATGTTATATACATTTATCCAACGTCATTCCTCCACTTTAGGGATAACAGCTACATAATATTACTATATTAAAAAAGTTATGCATTTATTATATATTATATTTCTTAATATATGTAAATAAGTATTAGTGTTATCCCTTTAATCTAAATTAAGTTTCTCATTCATATAAATAGCGTCATTCCTGTACATTGGAGATAACAGCATCATAATATGCTATGTTATAATTTAATGTGCATTTAGTATATATTATATTTGATAATGAGTGACCATGCGCAACCACCTCCCCACCCACAATCCTTCCCCTTTCGTGTGGCCGCGACAACACCCGGCCACGGGTCACATCAGTACCTCCGCCTGTGCTTGTCTGCTCTTGGGGGCATGAGCTTCATTAGTGCACAATTGTACTTTCGCCGCTTGCAGTCCAAAATGTGAGTTGGAACTATTAATTCCAAATAGCAGATGTACAAAAAAAACTTTTGGGTTTAAAGTCTCTAGCAGGTTGCACTTTTGGATAAAGTGAAAACGTGAGTAGAAGGCCAGATATTCTATAAATGTGGCTGATGATTTCACTTCTTGGTTTGAGTGTGATAGACCGAAAAAACATAAAAAACTAAATTTAAGGCGGCTATTGAAAAAGAAAATTTTAGCAGCAATGAGGTGAAAAATGATCTTTTTAAGGTTGTACGGACAATATGGATAGTACTCAAACAACTCTGTTGACCTCTCTGCCATAATTCCCTCAGTGACGAAAAAGGGGGGGGGGATAGCGTATGATTTAGGTATGGTGTTGTCATCTTCAGACGACATGAATGCTTTGCAGGAGCTACACTTCATGACGCTGGTGGCGGAGAGTTGTAAAGCGTCATTGACGGCTTTTGAACATACACACATACTGGGCCCCAAGTGCCTCGAGTCGTTGAAGATTGCTAAGCGCCATCAAAAGAAATAGAAGTTGTTCGTGGCATAGCTTGAGGTGACTCTGCTCATATCAACTTGAGATGTTTATGTTATAGTTTATGTATGCTCATGTGGGGCGTCCTGCTGGATCTTACACGGGCAAAGGAGGAAGCAGAAGAGACAACCTAGAAGCGTGGGAAGCAAGAGGAATACTACAGATAGCTCAGACCAAAGCGACGTCGGAGGCTGAGCTGTGGCATAAGCGATATCTTGATGAGGCAGCTCGTGGAGGAGAACTCCAAGGTCAGCTTTCCTTTATACAGCTTGAACGAGAATCTCCATTAGGAGAATACCGAACTGAAGAAGGAACTTCAAGTAGTCAAGGAGTTGGTTGAGGAACAAGTCAAGGAGGTTAAGGAGGCAGAGATAGAGGGAATGCACCTGATGCTCGAGTTGTTAGAGGAACGAGGGTATCACTCGAAGAAATTAACTCTTGAGCAAGTGTGCCCCAATGTAGTGGGGGGAGGCACCGCATATACTGGTATCACACCAACAACACCTTGATCTCGTGACAAATTGACAATATAGTTGTTTTTTGTACCCTGCATAGAATTTTTTGAAATGTTTTTTGATAATCGTATGACAAGTTATGTAACTATACATAATTTTATGTGTTATTTATCATTTGTGTTTTGCTGGAAGTGTGCCGATAGGCGATTGATTATTTTGAGGCGTTTGAATGTTCTGGGGGAAGGTGGAGAATAATGTCAGGGATGCAAATCATGATCTTGTGCTTGGATTGCCCCTATTTCTAGGAGGATGAAATAGTAGATATGCGGGCTTCCTAACACGTCGTATAATCGGTTTAAAAGCTATAAGTGTCAAAATAAAGGGGGAGGAGTGTAAGTGGGCCCGGTGTAACATTTCTTTTCTCCCCTTTCTTCTTCCTTGTAGCATACAGTTCAACAATGGTAAAATTATTAGCGTGTGCTCTTCTTTTTGTGCGGTCTTGTACTTCCTTCGAAGCGGCGACGAGTGAGGCTGGTTTGCTCATTTTGAGGGAATTGTATCACATTCCCGAAGAGTTTAAGTTAGAATGTGTAAAGATGGGTGAGCGATGCAATGTGTTTAGCTCTGTCTAATTTTGTTTGTGGACCAATTTCATCTAGGTTTGCGCCTTCCTCTCTGGGAGGAAGTCGTGGAGATCCTAACCATCTACAGGCTAGTGCATCCATCTGAATAACGTGGGGTTGATGATAACTTTCATCTCATATTTACGTCATCAGCGAGTGCGATGGAATGCTTTCATGTTTCGAGCGCTGTTCAATATTCAGGGGAGTGAGGATAGAACAATCTTTTGTAGTGGGAATACGTTGAAAGTAATGAACATGGAGAACAAGCTACCAGGGTGTAGAAAGCTGTTTTTAGAGTGTTAGAGCCATTCCCATCAAATGTCTTGACTCAACCAAAGGTTCTGGGTGAGGACGTGCTTAAGATGGTGGCCCTGTCATTGGTGAATGAAGAATGATATAAATTTTTTCACGACTAGATCCTTAATGTGTTCTTCTGCCAATGCTTGGTGGACGAAGGGTGTTATTGCACAATATGACTGTGGGTATGTTTTGTTAGACTGCTTATATGTTTTATTCAGCCCGTTTCCCCGACTGTCTGTTCTACAAAAAAACTATTATGCGAAGAGGCGCTCGTGATTGCATCAGGTAAGCAGGAGTGTTTTTTGCCGAGGAAGAAAGCGGTACGATCCCAGATGGAGAGCTGAAAGAGAGCGGGCTCAGGCTGTCGGTGAACCCTCCTCAAATTTTGAACGCGATGAGCAGCTTGGGAAGGAGGGTTTGACCCCTAATGTGGAGAAAATGTTGACACCCAACGTTCCCCTTAGCGAACGGAAGGAGAAAGAAGAGGAAAAACGTCCTGCCACCAAAGAGGAGGGTGAGCTTCTCATTGTGAGAAGGGCTAGTGTGCTTGACGTTGAAGGGAAGCCCCCAGAGGATGGAGCAGAAGTGTGTCCGTGTGGCAAGCTGCCGTCCTTCAAGTCGTACCCTGGGGGTTTGTGTTACGAGCTTGGAATGGTCGCCACATTGATAGAGGACTTGGAGGATTTCAATGCCTTAGGGCAAGATCAACTCGTCCGGGAGAGTAACAGGATAACATTTTTATCTTATGAACACACACATGTTAAGTATGAGATTTTTGGAGGTTTCTTGCCAAGCGAGGAGGTATAAAGAGAGCTGTGAAATTAAGAGTGTGCAGTGTTGCCTTGTTGTGTTTGTCTTTCCTCACAATCGTCTTTTTTGCACATTTATATACTTTTTTTTTGTAAGTCACGAGGGATGTGCAAGATAGGAATATCGAGGACCTTCAGCAGAAGGAGGCCGAGGTGCTTCCTTTGTTGAAACTAATGAATAAGAACTATGCCGACGAAGTTGCCTGTACGGATGACCTATAGCGACAGCTTGCGGGGGAGCACGCGAGGGCGGAGGCTTGTTAGGAGCAATTCGACGATTGTCGCCGATCATTGGAAAAGGGAGCAATCCTCTTGAAGGTTAGCCAAGCTGAGGAGCGCGCACTAGAGGCTCAGCAAGTCGAAGAAGTAAAGGAGGTCGGTTTCATAGACATGAAATTGATGTTGGAGTTACTCAACAAACGAGAATTTTGTGTCAATGCTATCCTGTTTGAGGCAGTTTGTCTTGACTTAAATTCTACAAGAGAACCCCCCTTGAAGTGTGCTACTATATGCCTCTCTTATTTGACAAAAAGAAGCATATGGGGTTTTGTTATCATCTGCTTTACCTCTATGATTACTTTGGTCAGAGGCTAGCTCCAGCTTACGAGAGTGTATGAAGGAGAATGTGCGAGAGGATTAAGTCACACCCTTGCCTGCGGTTTGACACAAGGTTTACGAGAGTGAGGTGACATTGGTCTTTACGAAGACTTTGTCCGACGGCTGGCTCCGGGATTACCAGACTTATGGAGAAATGACCCTAGAGGACTAAGTCACACCCTTGTCTGCGACATAAGACTTACATGAGTGTGATAACAACAGTCTCTGCGAAGACTCTGGCCCGAGGGTGCCTCCGGGCTTACGAGAGTTCTGGAGAAATGATGCGAGATGACTAAGTCACACCTTTGCTTGCGATTTGTCACAAGGCTTACAAGAGTGAGGTGATAATGGGTCTTTGCGAAGACTGTGGCCGGAGGTTGGCTCCAAGCTTGCGAGATATCTGGAGAAATGGCGCGAGTGGACTAAGTCACATCCTTGCATGCGGCTTGACACATGACTTACGAGAATGAGGTGACGATAGTCTCTGCGAAGACTCTGAACAGAGGCTGGTTTCGAGCTTACAAGAGTTCTGGAGAAATGATGCGAGAGGGCTAAGTCATACCCTTGCATGTGGATTGGCACATGGCTTACGATAGTGAGGTGACAGTAGTCTTTGTGAAGACTCTGATCGGAGGCTGGCTCTGGGTTTATTAGAGTCTGAAAAATTACGAGAGAAGACTAAGTCACACCTTTGCCCGTAGCTTGGCACATGACTTACGAGAGTGAGGTGATAGTAGTCTCTGGAAGATTCTGGCTGGAGGCTAGCTTCGGGCTTACGAGAGTTATGGAGAAATGACGCGAGAGGACTAATTCACACCCTTTCCCGTGTAGAGCTGTCACTTAAAACTGAAAATCAAACCGGAATCGAACCTGAATCGCAGAGAATCGGGCCGAACAGTTCGCGAATTATTCAGGTTCCTGTTTGAATTTTGGAACCGTGAACAACATTGGTCTGGGCATGGTTCTTTCATTTTAATAATAATCATAAAAGACAAATCTAATTGTAGCCGATAAATTAGTCAAATTGAATTAACTAATATAGGCTTCGTTTGGCGCAGCATTTTTGCTCTGGTGAGTTTGAACAAAAACGCCACCATCATAGAATGCATGTTTGACAAGACAATGGTTATGACAGTCGTCAAGAAAAGAAAACTAGTTTTGAACTTAAAAGTGGATGAAGTTCCATAGGTGAGGTCTGACGCCACGGTTCATAACCTTCGCGTTCACGGCTGCCACACCAAACAGAGCCATATTCTTCTAACAAATCTTTAATTGTACTCCCCCTTGGTGTATCCCAAAATTTCTGCACACGGGCCCTGTACTTCGAAGTCCCTCTGCCAAAAAACCGAACGTGTTTACTTTTCCCCTCCAGCTTATTAGTTTTGACCTCCCTCATTCATTCCGCCAAGTTTGATTTTGGTTCTGGTTGGAACCGATTGGAATCAGACCGAACCGCATAGAACTGGATCAAACCATTAATGGCCGGTTTGGTTTTGATTCTTGTTGAACTGTAATCGGAATCGTTGACACGACGGTTCTAAAGATTATGCTGTAACCAGAACCTGAACCAAAACGGGTCAAATCAAATAGAGTTTTGGTTTTAATTTGAAAAACCGTTACCTTAGCGGTTCGGTTCACGATTTTAGTATAACCGGAACCGAACCAGAACCTTGACAGCTCTATGCCCGCGGCTTGACACATGACTTGCGAGAGTGGGGTGACAACAGTCTCTGCGAATACACTGGCCGAAGGCTGGCTCCGGGCTTACGAGAGTTCTGGAGAAATGGAGCGAGAGGACTAAGTCACACCCTTGTCTGCGTCTGGACACATGAATTGCGAGAGTGAGGTGACAATAGTCTCTACAAAGACTCTGTCCGGAGGTTGGCTCTGCGCTTATGAGAGTTCCGGAGAAATGACGCAAGAGGACTAAATCACACCCTTACCTGCGGCTTGGAACATGACTTATGAGATTGAGGTGACAATAGTCTTTGCGAAGACTCTGACCGGAGTCTGACGTTGGGCTTATGAGAGTTTTGGAGAAATGACCTGAGAGAATTATGTCACACCCTTGACTGCCGCTTGGCGCAAGGCTTACGAGAGTGAGTTGACAATAATATTTGCGAAGAGAGGGTCTGAGGCCCCAAAACATAGGAAAATGCTAGCCATAAAAAGGTAGAGAAAGGAGGTATTGCTACGCATAAAAATGTTTGAAGTCATCTCCACTCCATATGTGGGCAAGTACATCCCCGTCATGTGTTTGCAGTGTACATGTTCCATGTGCCAATGCCTTGTGAAGGATATAGGGTCTGGCCCAATTTGCATGTAGCTTGTCTGTGGTTGCCTGTTGTTGCCTGTCGAGCGGTGACGTCGACCTTGTTGAACACTGTCGCCCTCTCTCAAAGTTAATGTCCTTTACCTGCCTAGAAATATCTGGTTTTCTTCGACTTTGTTAAGGACTGCGAGATATTCCTGCTGGTTCGCTGCTTGGATAGTGTTGGAGGTTCCTTCAAATTGGCGTGCCAGTGTCACCCATGTACTAGGCACCTCCATCTCGACGGGAACAACACGTTCTACTCTATGAGAGAAGTGAAAAGGAGTGTGTCTGGTGACCGCGGTAAGAGTGGTCTGAAGGGCCCAAACGACAACTGAGAGTTTGTCCGCCCAATTTTCTGTAGCCTCACCAACCTTCTTCAACAACTTAAGGATAAGCTTGTTGACGGCTTCTACCCGTTCGTTGTTCTTGGGATGATGGACGAATGCATAACGATCAATCCCCCATTCTTGGCACAAATTTTCAAGTGGTGTGCTGAAGAATTGTGGCCCGTTATTTGTGATAATCGCTTGAAGAATCCCGTATCGTCGAATGATCTCACCCCAGATAAAATTGCGCATGATCAGTGCAATGATTTTTGCTAATGCTCGAGCCTCGATCCACTTAGTGAAATAGTCAATGAGCTCCAACACGAATCTCCTTTGTTCAAATGTTGAGGGGGGGTGAGGACCCAAAATATCCTTTCCCTGGATAGCAAAATGCAAAGAGCTTGCGAGTGAATTCAATATTTGGGCTGTCTTGAGTTGCAAAGTGGCATGTTTCTGGCATTCTATGCATTTTTATGCATATGCGTCCGCGTCCTTGCTCATAGAAGGCCAATAATATCCTTGTCGCATGATTCCTCGGGAAAAGGGAGCACCCTGCGGAATGGCTACCGCATTCGCGTCATGGCCTTCTTGAAGAATTTGATGAATTTCAGTTCTGGAGACACATCGGGACCGCGAAACCGCCGGGGATCGTCGGTAGAGTGTCGTTAAGCAGTGTACTGTATGTTGCTTTCTGTCGGAGTTCGTGTTTCTTTGTAACAGAAGGATGATACGTGCTCGCTTACAAATATTGGACAATGGGGTTCATCCAACTGTCCTCTGAATTAACAATAATTATTTCCATGTTAGTGATTGGTGGGCGAGATAAGGTGGCCGATGGTACCCCAACTACGAAAATCCCTTTTGTTAGCGCGTCGGCGGAGGCATTTTGATCTCTTGGGATGTAGTGAATTGGGAACTGCTTGAACACGTCGACAAGTTCTTTTACCTTACTCGGATACTGCATGAGGATTGACTAACATGTTTCACATTCTCCACGAATTTGGAGGGCAACCACTTGCAAGTCAATTTGGTCTTGTATAACAGCCATGCAGAGGCCTCAAGCAAGACGTAGATCAGTGAGGAGAGCTTCATATTCTGCTTGATTGTTTATAATTGGGAAAGTGATGGTAACATGTTGAATAATGACACCTGGAGGGCTTTTGATAAGAATGTTGTTACCCTCGCACATTTGTCGGAGGAGTCAGCCCTCGCCGGGACCACCAGAGCGCGAAACCGTCTTAATTATTTTGTGTGATTAATTGGTATTAATTAATTAATATTAATTAAGGCATATTAATTAATCTTATTTCCTTGTATTGTTTTCCCTCCATCTATAAAAGGGGGAGGGGTTTAGATATTTGGATATCTTGGAATGTCTTAGGTTTTGGGCTCTCATTTAGAGAGAGGGATCATTGGAGGACCCAACTTCTTTGGTCTTGGCCAGAGTTCGCTCCGGATTTGTATCTGTGTTATTTCCCGTTAATGCAATCTTGTCTCTTAATGTTCGTGCATCTTGTCTTGTTGGTAACAATAGTCTGACCTGCCGCCCATGTCTGCTTGTTCAATGCCGCCGGGGAATGTACCACGTTGGCCGACCCCTTCACCGCCATCGATCGTCGCTTGGACGAACAATCCGCCGCCCTCAACTCGTTGTATTCCTTCGTGCAGGCCCTGCTCTAGCGCCGCGACGGCCGCCATCTTCGTGCGCCAACCCCCTTGGCCAGCTGCGGGCACTTCTCCAGCGCCCCGTGCAGAGATTTCTCCAGCGCCCCCTGGCCAGAGGCGGCACACCTCTATGCAGGCGCTTCTCCAGTGCCCCTTGGCCAGATATCCGTCGACCCAAAGCTTCCATGCAGTCGCTGCCTGCGACGATGCCAGCCAGATGATGCTCACGCCTCCACAGAAGCCACAGGGCGATGTCCGCTGCTCGACGAGGGACCGAATTCCCGACCCGCCTCTCCAGCCGGACGAGGACCTCCAGAAACATGCGCATCGAGCTCGTCGACCCCTGCTCTCTGTCGCGGTCGCGATCTGTCCCACCCTATGGGTTACTGCAGCCTTCCCTGCCATCGATGCCTGCAAGCCGCTCTTGCATCCACCCTATCTGCGCTCTTTCCTATCCTGTCTACTTCCTCTTAACCCCACCGACTTTCACACCCACCTCCCCAATTTATTTTCCCTTCACTCTTTGGTCATATTTTTCCCTGTGGAGCCCCCCATTTCATTTTACTTTTCCATCAATTCCCCTAGGTTTCACCCCACAACCACGAGTTGTACGTCACTCCCATTCTCAAAGACCCCCACAAACTATTAAAACTCGGCCTCGAGGGCAAGACCGATTTTCAAGACCGGTGTAATGTTTCCCTCGCACATTTGCCGGAGGAGCCAGCCCTCGCCGGGACCATCGGAGCGCGCATGTGGAAACCGCCTTAATTATTTTGTGTGATTAATTGGTATTAATTAATATTAATTAGTATTAGTTAAGACTTAAGACATTAATTTGTCTTATTTCCTTGTATTGTTTTCCCTCCCTCATCTATATAAGGAGGAGGGGTTTAGATGTTTGGATATCTTGGAATGTCTTAGGTTTTGGGCTCTCATTTAGAGAGAGGGATCATTGGAGGACCCAGCTTCCTTGGTCTTGGCCAGAGTTCGCTCTGGATTTGTATCTGTGCTATTTTCCGTTAATGCAATCTTGTCTCTTTCGTGTTTGTGCATCTTCTCTTGTTGGTAACAAATGCCCAACTCAACTGATTTACCATAGGCACCATCAGCAAAAAGCTCCTAGGGGGTGGTGGTCGGAAGAAGTTCATCTGTGCCTATGATGTCGGCAACAATTTAGTAAGTATTTGTGCTTTGATAGTTGTCCGTGCGATGGAGGTGAGGTCGAATTCGCCTAACTCAATGGCCCATTGGCGTGTCTTCCAGAGCATTCAACCTTGTAGATGTTAGCTTTAAGTGGTTGATAACATGGATTAGATATGCTTGGAAGTTTGGTGAAGCTTTCTGGCAACAGTCAGGAGAGTGAGAGAAAGCTTCTCTAGGATGGAGTATTCGAGTTCCACACTCTTCATAGTCCTGCTGACATAAAAAAGGAAATTGCTTGTTAAAATCTTCATGAACAAGTACGGAACTAACCGCTTCGTTGCCAACTCCTAGATAGAGGTTGAGCGGTTCCCCTTTACGAGGACTTTGGAGCAACGTCGGGGCAACCAATTGTCTTTTTAAGCTCTGCAAGGCTTTCTCGCATTCAACAACCCATTCAGACTTAGTTGCCGCCTTTAGGCTTTTGAAGATAGGACATCACTTCTCATCGACTTTTGAGAGAAAGCGGTTGAGGCCGACTATTCTACCGATTAGTCATTGAGGATCTTTGAGGGTGGTCAGAGACTTCATTTGTAGGAGCGCACTGACCTTGTCAGGATCAGGCTCGATTCTCTAGGGCGTAAGCAAACGAACCATAAAATTCCCTCGGTTCGCGCCATAAGTGCATTTAAGCGGATTCAACTTCATGCGATGCTTGCACAAGTTGTCACACGTTTCTTTCAAGTCAACAATGTGGTGTGAGAAGACTTTGCTTTTGATAAGTAGATCATCGACATAGATTTTGATGTTTCTCCCTTTTTGTGTTTTAAAGATGAGATCTATGACACGTTGATAGGTAGCGCCAAAAATCTTGAGGTCGAAGGACATCACCATGTAGCAAAAAGAACCTTATAAATGTTGTTTTAGGTTGGTCTGGCGGATACATCTGAATCTAATAATACCCAGATAAGGCATCGAGGAAACTTAAGAATAAAAGCTAGACGCGGAGTCAGCCAACGTATCAATTGAAGGCAAGGGGTATAAATTCTTGGGGGTGGCTTCATTGACATTGCAAAAATCAATACACATGCACCACTGCCCTCTGTGCTACTTACCATGATCACATTTGAGATCCACTCCAGATATTGCACCCTTAGCACAAAACCTACTTTCAACAACTTTTCTACTTTGTCCCGTATTGGGACCACCAATTCTTTAGTAACCTTTTACTTTCTCTGCTTCACTAGACGCACCTCAGGTCGGATGTTAGCCTATGACATGCTACTCGAGTATCGATTCCAGTCTTGTCGCCGGTGACCTTCCAAAAAAATCAAGGTTTTCACGCAGACATCTTACCAACTCCCCCTTCTCCGCCTTCGAGATCTCTTCATTGATCGCGAAGGTTTTCTTCTCTTTGTTTCCTTCTTCTCCTTCTTCCGCTCAAACTTGCTAAACTAGATGGGTCGGGATGAGAGGTGACACTTCTTCCTCAAGAGTACCTCCTCCACTACGTTCACAGCTTCGACGTAGCACTGTCGGGACACAGAGGGATCTTCCACGATCACGTTCTCATTGTCATTGGCTTAGAACTTCATCATTTGTTGCGTCGATAAGATAGCTCTGAAAACATTAAACAAGGGTTTGCCGAAGATGACATTATAGGTGTCAGGGCCGCTGATAACGATGACGGTGATCAACCTTGCTGTTCTAGCCATGATAACTGAAAGCTGAATGCAGCCTTCCACTTCTGTGTAGTCTCACACAAAGCTAATCAACGAATCGTTGCACGCTTTCAAGGAGCGGAGCTCTAGTCCTGCAGCCAAGAAAACCCTCTTGAACAGAATGTTCACAACACTTCCAATATCCACTATAATGCATCGAATGTTGGCGTTTGCAATGACCGTAGAGATGATAATGACGCCGTGAAATGACTCTCCAACAATCACTTTATCAGCTTGCGAGAATGAGATGGTTCCCATTGGGATTGACTGCGCCATAAGGGCCGCGAGGGCAACTTCTCCAATACAGATTCATTTTACGTTGACTCGACTTCTTGCTTCCTGACCAAGACCTTTATTGATGGTCTCGACATCGAAGTTTGTCTCTTGGCGTGTGACTTTGGAAGGTCCGGCCTCATCACACACTTTCTCTTTCTCTTTTGTCAAAAGGGGCTTCAGCAGAAACTTCTGCAACTTCCCTTCCTGGAACATCCGATGTAGAAACTTCTTCAGCTGTCGTCACTCATCAGTAGTGTGACCTATCTCGCGGTGGTACTCGTAGTACAAAGCCTTGTTCCTGGGTTGGGGTGGAACCGAAATAGGTGGAGGGGGTTGGGAGAAGTTGGAGGGGCGAATGACAATAGCAATTTGCGCCAAGGGTTAATTCAATCGAGGGAGATTATCTTTTTGCAGTGGGCTAAACGGTGGACGATGCATTGACGACAGTTCTTACTGTGGTGTCAGGGGACCATCTCGACCACCACAATGGAACTGTTGCGGACGACTAGGTCGACTCCTGTCATCTTTTCGCCTTGGAGGAGGAGGCCTCGACGCTGTTGGAGGAATGAGTCGATGTAGGGAACGACCATACTCTCTTTAGCATCTATATTCCTTTTGGTAAGCTCTGAGACTTGAGAAAAGATGATAGAGGGGAGAACATTCAGTTGATACTTAAAAAATCCATCTCGGAGCCCTCTGATCAGCTCAACTTGGGAGATGTTGTCTGTTGAGCATTCTTCGGCTTTTACCCTCTGTAACATGTAACATAGTCTCTCCAGGACTCTTTTTGTCTTACCACAGGTCCAACAACAAGTGACTTGGTACACACTTCAACTTCTTCGAAATAGTAAAATTTGATGTCAACAAGGTTTTGAATTTCCCATAACTGGCAATGCTTCCAGTTGACAGACCAAAAGACCGATCAATCGCTGATCCCTTTAATGTGGCAAAAAGGATTCGACACTTCAGACTTCCTAATAAACTCCTTGTGGCTATTGCAGATTCAAAACGCCTCAGGTGCGTATTCAAATCTTCATTTCCATTGTAAGCCGACAACTTAGGGTTTTGGAATTTAGTGGCAAAGAAGGCAACTTGGATTTTTGCAGAGAAGGGGGCCAGAAACTAATGATCTTCTTCGTCGGAATCATCAGCTACACGGGGCAGAAGTCGTGCTGCAGCGGTTGACGCAACACTGGGAAAAACTGAATGGAGACTTGAGGGGAGCGGCGCTCCAGTGGTAGCTAACAGTGGGTCGGACGGTTGTCGTGAATGTTGGGCAGAAAAAGGAATTTGTAGTGGTACAAAAGGTGTTGGACCAGTGAAGGAGCGAAGGAGCTTGACCATGGCTCCAACAACCTGGGAAAGCACCTCGAAGGAATTTTGCATGGAAGCCAAGACTCGAGAAGTGGCGAACTCTGGAGCGGGATTAGGAGGATTATCGCTTGTGTCAAGACATTTTTGGGTGGAAAAGAAGCTTTTTATTTGGTCGGGATTGACCTTACTGATTCAATAACTTAGAATAATAAAGGTGTCCAGTGAATGTCAGAGATCTCATCTCACACCTGAGAGCTAACAGAGCTCCCTCTTCAAAAGTGGCCTTGAGGTTCTTGTTTCCAGAGCGAAAAAGCCAAGAAAAGGTTCCATTCCTTTCATTATTCTCAACTCTCAAGTAGGGCTATTTATAGATGAATTTACTAAGTCACGTCAGTTAGTCGTAATTGATTTCTCCACTAGCATGGGTTTAGTGGGGGCTTCTCCTTCCAATTGCAGTTGACCAATGCAATATGTACATCGCTAAGATTGGATTTGATGGTTAGCCTACTGGAGGGATGGGTGAATTGAGGAAAAATCAAGTTAGTGGGGCGAAAGGACAGATATGTCTAGAAATATGAGAGATTTATCTCATGTAGTGCGCTTAGGCCTCGAAATAGAGCGAAGGATAGAGGAAAGGGCAGAGGTAGTGGACTTACACAGATTCCACTAAGTTGCGGGCTTCTCGGAGGCGAAACAGTGGCTTCACGTCGGGATACATGACAACTTAGAGAAGCAAGGTATATCACGGTAGGCAGGAGCCATCTTTGTAGGTGGGAGTCATCTCGTTAGGCATTGAGTTGCGTCGGGGGGGTGGGGGGTAGTAAGGGGAGAGAGAAAAAGACGGTCACGAGGTACCCGTCAAGAGTGTAGCGAATTGGATGGCTATGCTTGTGAGATGTGCGTCTCAACGTCTTATCTTGGGGGCGGCCTGAGAATCTTTTCTCGCGCGTGAAGTCACACATTGTGTTTGTAAAACGGTTGCGGGCCGCGGGCTAGTTATTCAGATTAGCAGGTTGTGAATGCGGATCGTGTCTTGCTATGGTTGTGCGTTAAGATTTGCACCAGTGATCTGATTGGACGTGTAATGGCATGATGTAACGAGTGATTTGATACATTCCGTATAAATAATTCCAACAATAATTCAGAAATGTAAAATTAAACAACAATGGTGCTGCTGCTTCCCTCCAATATTAACATGAAACTTTGTATAGTAACTCATTAACAAGTGCTAAAATCAACTTACAGATCTGGTCGGTCAATGTTTTTGCTGAAACAATGCAGGAATTGGATCACCAAGTGTCTCAATTCCACTTAGAATCTCAACTATGGTTCTTATAAACACCAAATATCTTTCAACAACTAACTGTACTCCAAAATAGAAAAAAACTGCACTTCTATGCCGGACTGAGACAACAAATTGTCTCCTAGGGTAAGATACCCTCACCCCTTCCTTTTCCCCCTCTTTTAAGCTTCAACAACTGCATAATTATAAATCCCCTCTTAAAGGTTTTAAATCTAGAACCTAAAAATACACACAAAACCCACCAAGGGTTTTAAGCCACCAAAACGAGTCATATAATCGGCCTAAGGCAAAGTATATGCCTATGATATTGTGGGTCGGGTTGTTACAAGATAATAGCAAAGCAATGAGATTCCACCCTTGTTGACCCCTAATAGAGTTTGGAGTGACATCTGTATGAATTTTATTGAAAGGTTGCCACAATCTAATGATAAGTATTGTGATGGATAAAAAGGGCAGCCCGGTGCACAAAGCATCCCCATGCAGCGAGGGTTCGGGGAAGGGTTCCACCACACGGGTGAAATGTAGGCAAACTTCATCCTATATTTTTTCAAGACGCTGCTTTCAGGACTCGAACCCATGATCTCAAGGTCACACGGCAACACCTTAACCGGTGCGCCAAGGCTCCCGTTCAAGTGTTGTGATGGACGGACTTGAAAAATCTGCATATATCACTCTTCCTGAAATGAACCCTAAAGTCTTCCAAAATTCACTTTGAAGCCTAACAGGAGGTAAACATCACCATTCCCGCAACATTTTATTTCGTGGATGCACCATGTCGATTCCTCCGGGCTTGGGGTTGAATTCCATAACTCGGTCATCCGTCAAATCTCGCTCGAGAGCACTCAATTTGCTAAGAATTATTTCTCCGACATTCTAAACATGAGCGCCATCATTCCTCATCGAACCAATGCATTTGGAAATCTCTGTAGTTTAATTGTATTTTTAACTCTCTATTTTGATGCATCTGATGAGCATGTTAAGGGGAGCCTTGGCGCACCAGTTGAGGTGTTTCCATGAACATGAGGTCACGGTATGAGTCCTGGAAGCAGCCTCTTGCAGAACCACAGGGTATGGTTTGCCTACATTTCTCCCTTGTGGTGGAGCCCTTCCCCGTACCCTCACTGCACGTGGATGGTGCATCGGGCTGCCCCCCTTTATCTGATGAGCATATTATTCACCTCTTTATTGACGTATGAGCGTTTGCACGGAATTTCATCTAACAGAGTATATGTTGAAAGACATTGAAGTGAAAATCTCTGTAAGCATCTGAATGGCAACCTTAAAAGAGTTTTATTGGTAGTTAAAGTAGTCATGCTGCAGCCTAATCACCGACAATTTGGTTTAATACTGTTGTATCTTCCTCTTAGGTTCAACATTACGTTGAAGGACTCTGTTGGGTCATGAGATATTATTACCAAGGTGTCTGCTCCTGGCAATGGTTAGTTTTGATATCTGAACACTAGACACATGTTGCCCTGTTTTCCCCCCAATAGCTCATGCTCCCTACTTCTTTCATGTAATCTTTCTGAAATAAGATATTGCAACTTAATCTTTTTTGGTTGTTTCTCTTCCGTTAGTTATTATATGCAAAATATTCAGTGATATTTTATTTTTACATAGAACTCACCTTTAGACACAATCGTGAAACTTTCAGGTTTTACCCATATCATTATGCTCCCTTTGCATCTGATCTCAAGGGCCTGACTGATTTGGAGATCACATTTTTCCCAGGTCAACCATTTAAACCTTTTGATCAGTTAATGGGAACATTGCCAGCTTCCAGGTTGGTTGAAACCAAGTTAGCTTTATACTTTTGCATAGGTTGATCAAGATTTAGTATTATATTTTAATCCCTATGCTATTTATAATTTAGTGTTCTTTTTTCGTTCCAGCTCTGAAGCGCTTCCCAAACACTTTGGTGCTCTAATGACTGATCCAACTTCACCTTTAAAATCATTTTACCCTGAAGGTGAAATCAAAACCATCATTTGTCTAGCTGCTTCGGTTCGATGACATACTAGTTTATTGTTACTTTATCTATATTTCAAACTAATTTTTTTGTTATTTCCGTGCTCAGATTTTGAGATAGATATGAATGGTAAAAAGTTTGCATGGCAGGTGTGTTGTCAGACTCGATTGACTAAGTTTACTTGGGATTTTATTATTTGAAGATGTGCTACATTTTTCATTAATGTTGTATACCAGGGAGTTGCAAAATTGCCATTTATTGATGAGAGACGCTTGTTAACTGAAACAAGGAAGCTTGAAGACTCATTGACGGTGGGAATGCTAGAACCTCATTTCTTTTGACCAACTTGTTTGTTTGAATACATTTGCCTATGTTAGTGGAATTTATCTCATTTTTGTTCTTTGTTAGGAGGAGGAAAGATTTAGGAACAGCATATTGTTTGACATACTTTATGTTAATAATAATCATCCTTTGGCGGTTCAAGTTGTTGCTCTCTATCAAATTACTTCTCAATCATTAATACGAGTACCATATCAAATTACTATAGAAACTGTTTGCAGGTCAGTATGCATACTTTTGGTAACTTCTTGAATAATTTACTGACTTTAATATCTATCATCATGTTTTTTGTTGTAGTGGTGGAATGAATGGATTCCTTTGTTTGACTGAGAGAAATAGGTACAATCCTTCAGTAGAGTCTCCAGTTAGAGGGTTGCCCAGTATCAGCAATAATAGGATTTTGTAAGTTTTCCATCAGTGTACCTCTACTTTTACTCTTGCAGGTTATGCTTCATTGCTTCATCGATCTTCAGTTACTCTATTTTCATGCAGAATTACTCTTGTGCAGGAATGCTACTTATCTTAATCCTCCATCCCACCCTCACATCACGGAGCCTCCTAAGCATGCTTTTTTTCCTGCAAAGGTAATTCTCTCTCATTTTGTTCTTATACCCTTGTTTTATGTCATTAAATTTTATCTGGACTTGTATTAGCTTCCTCCTTTTTGTTTTTGACAAGTACATCCATCTGCCATTAAAGTTCACTCCGAGCATGTGATCTTTTTTCTAATACAAGGGAAAACTGTGATTTTTTTCTTCAAATTGTAACAATCATGCAAGTCCTGTACATATGCTTTTATTGAACATTTTAGTCATGTTCTTTTCAATTTTAAACAATGCTCTATTTTGTGTGCATTCCTCTAGAAGTTTATAATTGGCGTCAAAGTGCGCAAGTAAATCTCACTTTGATAAGCCTGGCCGCTGGATCAGAGTGCGTTATCTTTGGTTAATTGCGTTAAACTGAAGAATGTAGAGTGAAGTGGAATTGATATAAGAGAAGGTTGAGAGGAGATAATAAGAGTGGAAAAGGGTAGAACCTGAGATGGAATTTCAAAATTCAGCGTTGATCCACTTTTGGTGGTATGGCTTTATTTTCTTTGTATTTGGTTACAGTTTATTCCAACTCATATGCCTTCAAGTATTTGGGCCGCGGAGGACTCGTGTAGTTGTGTGGGTGTACTGTGTATGCTATTTTGAGGACTGGCTGTTCCTCATATTTTTCATGTTTTAACATAGTGGCTAGTGTTTGTGTGTGTAGGGAGCTTTAGACTTCCTCGCTCTTTTGCATTTTTCTGGTATGTTTTTCTCCGAGGATAGGTAATATGCTCTATGTTGCCTTGTTGATATTAGCTTGGGCGGCCTCCTCTATTTTTTTTCACGAGCTATCTTTGAGCTGTAGCCCTCCTGTAGAATCAGTTTTTGTCTTTGTAGATTTCCATGGATCCAGATGATCCATTCACCTACGTGCAGATCTACGTTTGTTTTTCTTTAATCCTTGTTGGTCTTCTTTTTAATCTGAGTAATGAGCAAGTTTTAAGTGCATTCTTTGTATAATTTTCTCTTGTTTTTAAGTCTGCTTGCTAAGTTGTACTAGTACTTGCACATTAAGAGAACAGAGGAGGTGGCTTGCGGCTATATATTTCTTCTAAGGGTGTCATACCTGTAGCATAATGACAAGTTGTGTTATGGTACATGGACGATTTCTCAGACAAACTCAGTCAGCTTATGGATCAGATGTGCATTCTTATGATATCTGATGCCGCCGCTGAAGCCCGACATCAGCCATCGAACCCGATGATTGTTCCACCGCAATCCATGCCACCGCCGACTCCTGTGCACCTCCTCCAGACACAGCTTTCTTCTTCCCCACCGCGGATCTCCTTGGTCGTTCGTTTTGCTAGCCACCTCCATCCAGCTTCCTCCACTCCAGCCACAACCTCTGCTGCTATGTGCTCCACTTCATTTGTGAGTGCCACCCCACTGGCTCAGCCACATTCGCCAATTGTGGTCCCCATTCCATAGAATAAGGGGCCTGCCTCGATCATCCACAGCCGCCAGATAGTCATCATCATGCGGCTACCAAGCTGCTTGTTACGGAAGAGGACATAACGGGTCTTGAAGGTTCCGACACAACTTGACGAGTCTTTTCACGAAGGAAGCCGATTGGAGCATGAGACGATCATTGGCGGGTTGCCTCTTGGGATGATATGCTTTAAATGTTTGTTTTAGCTTAATTACTTGTTTGCCATTATGGGTAGTGCTGTAACGGTTTGATTTGGTTTGGTTTTTAAGCAAATCAGCAAACTAAACCACCCCTATGTGGTTCCAAAAATTTAGAACTGAACCGAACCGCTCAAACATTGAAACCAAACCGAATGGTTCGGTTCGATTTTGGTGGTTTAAATAATGTGTTATAATAGAAGGTGGACATTAATGTCAAATAAAACAGAGTTGTATTTACATGAATTCACACCAGTGTGACAATCAATTATAGTTTGCATGTTCTGAAGTAAATATGTAAAATAACAATGTATAGGTAGATGCGCATCACACAACTGTGTGAGCCTTGTAGACGCAGATAACCTAGGTCACCTGCGGGCGAGAATAGGAGAAGCCGAGAACTATGAAGCGAGTTCGGTCGGTCGATTCATATCATTTTATATACCCGATGGAAATTGAAACCTAAAAGTTAAAAAAATAGAATACGGTTGAGTTTGCAAATATATTACATGTAATTAAATGTATTTCAAAAAAGAATTTACATATAATTAAATTTATTACAAAAAAATTAAATGTAATGAAATGTTGTTATATAATACGGTTCGGTTCGATTCGACTCAATTCGGTTTGCCATACAAAACAATGAACCGAACCGAACCTTATGGTTTTTCTAAAATCAAAACTGTGACCGAACCGCGACCTACCGAAACCGAACCGAACCGTGCGGTTTGGTTTGGTTTGGTTTGGTTTGGTTTGACGGTTTTGTTGGTTTTTGCTTACTTGCCTAATTATGGGATATATATATATATATATATATATATATATATATATATATATACTTGTATTATTTTTTGATCTTGAACTTGTGTGTTGAAATTGAAAGGGAGCCTTGGGTTGGCTAAGATGATTTCTCTTAGTATTATCTTCATTCCACCTCCCTCCTCTCCTGCCGGCTGCCAATACCCTAGGCGGTATCATTGGTCCGACCCGCCCTCCCGCTCGCTACTCCTCAAGTCGCCGGGTCTTCGTCCAGTGTCAACTTCTCCTGCGTGACACTCTCGCTTGCTTTCTCTGTTGGGTACCCACGGGCGATCTCTCTCCTGCTGTGCAATCGCCCGTCGTTTGCCTGTTGCGTACTCGCACGTTGCTCTCCATGCAGCCTCTCACCCACGCAACCTCTCCCCTACGCCCCTCTCGCTCGTTGCGTGCATTCCTCACCTCCTACCGTCCACTGGCGTCTTCCTCATGTCGCCCGATCAAGCGTGACATGACAAATCACCGCTTGGAGTCGTTGATCGTCGTCTGGGCAATCAATACTCTGCCCTTGCCGATACCTCCTCCTGCCTAGCATCCTTGCAGGATTCTGTGTTCGACATCTGATAGAAACTGGAATCCCGCGACGAGCCCACCTCCAGCCATGTCCCACCTCTCTCGCCATCAGTCAACCCCTCCTCTTTCGTGGGTTGCCCGACCACACCGCTGCATATCTCGACGTTGTCCGCACTCGCCATGTCCCCCGCACCCTCGAGATTTTCCATTTTAACGGGTTAGACCCCCCGGGCCGAGCAATTCTTGGACATCCAAGAGACACTCGACCACCAGAAGGTCCCCCAGATGTTGCTCGCCATGGAATGCTCGGCGATACATTTGGTTCAGTGGCTCCGTAACTCCTCGCTCCTTTTGTAGGCCGATCTTAAGTTAGTGTTAGTAAAACGCTACGACCACCACTACTCCAGCAATGTGGTTGAGTGCTTGTGCGCCCTCCGCCAAATGTCCTCGGTGGATCAGTACATCGATCTAGCCAACCATGTTCCTGACCTCATTACATGGGTTTCATAGTACAAGGCTTCCAACCTTAGGACATCTCCGTCTCCATGGAGGTCGCCCACTTGGTCGAGGCCGATTTTTCTATTTGACTAATCGACTAGTTCCACCCACCTCCGGCGACCGACCACCGACTCCTCCCGCTTCTCCTTCATTCAACCCGCTTCTAAACGAATACTCACAGATACCCACGAGTGACCTGGCCCCATCGACTCATCAACCAAAACTGCCCCCTCATCGTCCACCTCAGTCTCCGACACACAACTGCCTCTCCTCTCAAGAATATAATGATCTGCGCAGCAAGAGGTTGTGTTTTCGCTGCAAACAACCCTATTCGCCGACACATGATTTTCTGCTCAAGGAGCTACAAGTACTTATGTGTGAAGATGAGGATGAGGTCACCACTGCGGATTTTGACGCTCAGGTCTTGGAGGACCAAAGTCCGACAGATTTGACACCGCCCCAACCCTTACGGTTGGGTCTCACCCACCTCTCACTTGGGGGCATTTTTGGTCCACAGACTATGAAGCCGCAAGGCTATCTCCGAGGGACTCCTGTGGTAATCATGTTCGACAGTGGTACGAGCTACAATTTCATCTCTGTGGACTTCATGACATGTCTACAGCTAGTTCACGACCCCACCGTGGCGTTCCTAGTCTACCTTGGGTATGACCGACGGTCCTGCATAGCGTGTCTTTGTCGCGTCCTACCATCACGACCACCACCGCCACCCGAGCTGTCTCTCCTCTCGGAGCAGTTTGCCTCCATCTTTACTCCGATCATGGGACTCCCACCATCGCGCACCACCGATCACCAGATTCCACTATAGGATGGAACTCAGGCGATTTATGTTCGTCTGTACCGCTACGGCCATGTCCAAAAGGATGTGATAGAGCGGCTCATGTCGAGCATGTTGACGGCCGACCTGATCCGTCCCCGTGTTAGTCCCTTATCGAGCCCGATCCTTCTGGCGCAGGAGAAATATGTCAGTTGACGCTTTTGTGTGGACTATCAAACCCTCAACAAAGCCACCATAGCTGACAAGTATCCATTCTCGTCATTTAGGAGCTTCTGGACTAGTTGGACAGTGTCACTTCTCCAAGATCGATCTCCGCTCCGGGTACCATCAGATCCAGGTGTGCACATCGGACATTCAGAAAACCGCCTTTCCTACTCATGATGGGCACTGTGTTTCTGGTCATGCCTCTTGGCCTCACAAATGGCCCGACTACCTTTCAAGCAGCCATGAGCACATCTTTCTAACGTCCTCCGTAATTATGTTCTAGTATTTTTTGATGACATATTGGTGTACAGTGTGGCATGGCAGGACCACTGGCGCCACTTGGAGCTCACTTTGGTCATGCTTTGCCGCCATTCCTTGGTGGTCAACCTGAATAAGTGCACATACGGACAACGAGCGATCTCTTACCTGTGTCATACGATGTCGGCCTAGGGGGTGGCTATGGGCCCCGACAAGGTCGTGACGGTTCTACAGTGAACACTGCCACGGGCCGTGCGGGACGTCCAGAGATTCCTTGGACTGAAGGGCTACTACCGCCGCTTCATTCGGGTTACGACAAACTGGCTCTCCCTCTCATGTGCTTGCTTCGTAAAACGTCCGCCCCCACCTTCCACTGGTCCCCGAAAGCAGTCGCCGCATTCGCGGCCTTACAACATGCCTTAGTGAAGGCCCTAGTTTTAGCAATGCCGGATTTCTCTTAGACCTTCACAGTGGAATGTGACACATCTTTTACCGTCTTTAGGGAGGTCCTCATGCAGGTTGGTCGGCACATCGCCTATTTTAGTAGATCTTTCTTCGCGACCATTCGCTCCCGCTTTGCTTATGACAACGAGTTGATGACACTCGTTCTTGCAGTTCAGCACTGGCGACCTTACCTGTTAGGGTGGCCCTTCATCGTACGGACGAACCACCATAGTTTACGCTATCTCCTTAGCCAGAAGATGACTAATCCCTCCCAACAAGTTTGGATGGCGAAATTGATGGGGTATGACTTTACCGTCGAGTTCCGTTCCGGCAAGATGAACTTGGCAGTGGACGCGCTATCTCGCCAATCGGGCGCCACCAAGCTGAGATCCATCTCTCGCCCCGTCAGTCAGGAGGCGGCCACCTTGCAGAGGGAAGTTGAGGCTGATTCGATGCTCCACATGCTCATTGACCGCTTATTGGTGGATGGTTCTTCTTTCCCCCTCTACACCCACATTGGAGGTTGGTTACTCTACCGGGGCCGCATGGTTCTCTCAGCCTCTACCAAGCATTCTGCGCTTCCTGGCCGAATATCATGCTACTCCATCTGTCGGACACACGGGAGCGTTGCGCACATACCGCCACATCGCGACCGCACTCTATTGGAAGGGTATACTGCGCCATGCGTAAGACTATGTCGCCATCTGTCTGACTTGCCAGCGCTCCAAGTATGAAACTACATTTTGGGCGGTCTCTTACAATCCTTACCCATTCCCGAGCTCATTTGGGAGGACTTGGCGATGGATTTTGTAGGATCAAGCGCTTACCTAACTGTTCCAAAAGTCTGTACTTGTGGAAATGACGCTACTTTTACCCCTTAAGAAAGTAGCAAAGCACCACGGGTCAAGTGAAGAAATGTTGGACCCAACAATCCCCCCCCCCAACGTCTCCCACGACCCTCCAGCTCAGAGGTGGGCCTCACATGGCTCAGAGGTGACACACTGCTTGGCTCAGATGTAGGGTTGCCACATGGCCGCGACCGCCAGACTCGCCGGACCCACACAAGTAGAAAGCAATTTCGGGATTTATCAGCGCCCCCCCGATCTCGAACCTGTGACCTGATCGGATACCACTTGTACGATCAAGCGCTTACCCAACTGTTCCTAAAGTCCGGATTTGTGGAAAGGACACTACTTTTTCCTTAAGTAACAAAATGTCACAGGTCAAGTGAAGGAACGTTGACCCAACAAATTTCATCGCGCACCTTCGACGCTCCTTTGGGTATGACCACTATATTCGTGATAGTGGACTGCCTCTCCAAGTATGCCCATTTCCTTCCCTTGCGACACCCCTTCAGCCGTCGATGGTGGCCGACACTTTCATTACCGGGGTGGTGCGTCTCCTCGATTTTTCTTGATCGATTGTCAGTGATCACCATCCGATATTCATGAGCGTGTTTTGACAAGAGTTGTTCAAGCTATAAGGGACATCTTTGGATTAGTTAGTCATATCATCCGCAGACCGACGACCAGTCTGAAGTTCTAAATCGCTGTTTGGAGACATATTTGAGCTGCTTCATTTCAGACTGGCCACAGGATTGGAGCAAGTGGTTAGGATGAGCTGAGTTCTCTTACAACACCTCCTTCCACCACTCCGTCGGCATGCTTTTCAGGCCGTTTATGGCTGGCCTCCACCCGCCGTTCTGCAGGATATTCCAGGAGAGTGACACGTGAGGGCAATGCGGGAGACACTCATGGCATGGGAAAAAACTCCCCGGATTATGAAAATCCACCTTCACACAGCCCAATAGAAGATTCGGTTTTTGTCAAACTTTGACCGTATCGCCAGTCCTCAGTGGCCCAACACTTCCATTCCAAACTCTCTGTCCGCTACTACGACCCCTTTGAGGTGATCACTCGCATTGGCGAGGTGGCCTATCACCTCCGCCTTACGACCCACTGCCGAGTCCATTCCGTTTTTCACGTCTCTCGGCTCAAACAGGTGGTGGGTGATCATGTTGTCGAGGAGACCTTACCGCCTAATCTCGACCCGGATAGCCCCATTCTCTACTTGCCCGACTTGGACCGCAAGATGGATGCGGAAACCGACCGGGCAAGAGTTGGTGGCATGGCAAGGCTGACCCCCCTCCGACGCTACATCAGTTTCTGGGGTTTTTTCTTGAGGACAAGACAAATTTTCCTGAAGGGGTTATTGTTACGGAGGAGGACGGAATGGATCTTGAAGGTACCGACACAACTCGACGAGTCTATTCACCGATGAAACCGATTGGAGCATGACCTATCATTGGCCGATCAACTCTTGGGATGATATGCTTTAAATGTTTGTTATAGCTTAATTACTAGTTTGTCATTACGAGGGGAGGGATATATATCCTAACTTCTTGTATTATTTCTTGATTTTGGACTTGTGTGTTGAAATTGAAAGGGAGCCTTGGGCTGGCTAAGATGATTTCTCTTATTGTTATCTTCATTCCACCTCTCCCCTCTCCTGCCGATACCCTAGGCAGTATCACCGCCCCACTCCTCAGAGCCCCTTGCCAGTGCCAGCAGTGCCATCTGTCATGACATTTGTGACCACGACATGAGTTCCCATCCTAATGATGCATCTTCTCTGACTTCATGTCACAAAGAATCATTCTGGCGTAAAGTTAAGGAACCCAAGGATCGCATCGGCTGGGCCACACTCGAGTTTGAGGACAAGCTCGATTTCAAGGATAGATGAAATGTTATGGTCCTGATCCTATCTGTTATTTGTCGCTAGTATATATTTATATTAATGTCGTATCTATTATAGGTGTTTTATATAAGTCCTTTCATGTAAATCCAAGTGTATCACTTATTTACCCTTATACCCTTTTGTAAGTCTTTTTAAGAGACCCTTTGGGTCTTGTAGTGAAATGCAAGAAGTAAATCTCTTTTCTTTGTCCTTGTTATGAGATTGTAGTAGCTCTCTCTCTCTCCGAGCACACTCCACTCAGGTATTCGCGGTTCCGGCTCCACTGTATCCTTTGCCGCCGTCATCCCCGCCTCCGGCCATCCTCCGATAGCACTACTAATGTTCTACGGCGAGCCCATAACACAAATCTGTTTAAAAGGCCTATATATAATTTTAATTCTTCGCATTATTTTTAATAATATCTAGTTATATCTTAAAAATTCTGAAATTTTATTTAATCTAAAGGTATATGACAACTTAAAATGGCTTTGATTTTTGTTCGATTTGCCTGAATTCTAGAACTACTGTTTACGTGCTCCAAAGAATTTATTGTAGATGCTTCAAACACACATTTACTCATTTCGAAGAAAATTGATATCCCGACGTAGGTTTCTGACACAGGAGGGATCTCTATATGATTCCCTCTTTGATCACTCCGACTCTATGTGGGGATCCATGGTAGGATGTACAAATGAAAATGCAACAATGGTAGTCCTAACACTAAAGTGATGCAACTAAATGGATAGACATTCAAATATTTCCTTCGTGTATTTAATTAAATGAAAAAATTGCAACTCACACAAATAATTGCATCTCATCTCAAATATCATAATTAAATAAACTGTTGTAATATTAAAACAAGTGTTGTATGGCCCTAATAATATACGCTTCTTTGTTTCAACTTGGTATCAGAGCCGGGAGGGGGGGGGGGAGAAATCGCGCCACGACGCTCTTCTTCCCGTCGTTACCGCCTGCGAACCCCGCCTCCGTTGCCTCCGCCGGATCCCGCCGGATTCCGCCTCTGCTGCTCGCGCTACTGCATGCGGGATCGACTGCGTTGAGTCCCGCCTGATCCCGCCGCCAGATCTACCGTGTTGCAGCCTGCGGGATTGACTGCTCTGAGTTCCTCCTAATCCCGCCGCTAGATCAAATCTTGACGGAGGGCCCCCCGCCTCTAGGGTTGCGGGAACGATGCTCTGACAGTCTCCAGAGGCCGCCGCCATCGCTTCCTACGTCCACATCAAGAGGGTATTCCGTGGCTCTTCAACAATCACCCATTTGCATTCTAGTATCTCCCAGGATGCAGTGATCGGATCTAGGGTAGACAGATGCATTTGCTGATACCGAACGGGACGCAGTGATCGGCGAGGAAGATGATCCATGATGCTGAAAGATGGAACGATGGCAGACGTCTTCAAAATGTTGGGCCCGGATGAGTTGGCCACATTGTTGAGGGTGTTGGGGTCATTGCAACAACCGACGAAGTTGGAACTTCCACCGATTGACTTGAAGCTTGATGGACCGACGACCTACCTGAGTTGGTCACGTCGTGTGAAGAAAATCTGTGCAGCGAAACAGGTTGGGGGTTTGGCACTGAAGAAACCAAAGAACTCGGTTGGAGATGAGTGTGAGTCGACCCATATGACTGTGTTTATGTGGCTTCTTAAGCTCTGTTTTCCCATCGATTGCCGCCACGGTAGATGGCCTCGAGACAGTCATGGAGGTCTGGGATAAGCTGAAGAACACATATGATGGTGTGAGGAACACTCTGCGGGTCTTCCGGGTGAAAAGAGACATTGATGACACTGTTCAGGAAGAGAAAACAGTGCAGGAGTACGCCTCTGAGTTGGAACGACTATGAGTGGATTACGATCACGCCTCTGGCAGGATGTGATGCAGTGATCCACAATGTCGGGCTTCCAAAATCATCGTGGAAGAAAGGACGATGAAGTTCCTGAAGGGGTTAGATGACAAGTTCGATCAGCGGAGAGCGCTACTTCTTTCTGGCACGACGATTCTTGCACTTACAGAGGCCATCTCCACTATGATTCAGGAGGAGACACGTCTCAAACTGCAGGCATGGACAGGAGGGTCTACGACTGTGAAGTCAGCACTAGCCGTTGCTGCCCCTGGTGTTACAAGACAGGGAAGAAATCCGATAGTGCTACAACTGCAGCGAGGTCAGCCATCTGAGGAAAGCATGCTCCAAACTGCCCAAGGACAGAGATTTGGGTGGTGGACGGGGACGTGGTCGTGCCCGTGGTGGCAGAGGAGGCTATCGAGCCAATTTGGGCATAACTGAAAGTGCGGAGGAACTTATTGTTATCTATACAGAGAAACAGACCCTACTTAGCATGATGGAGGGCATTAAGAGGAAACAGACGAGCGAGGGGAGCAAAGATGAAGCTGGGGGTCACTATGCATGCCCACCCATCTGATGGATCTCTCGCTCTGGCGTCTGTATCTTCTTCCAGGACATCAGATTGGATCATCGACTCAGACGCATCACGTCATATGACAAGAAATGCAGGTGAGTTCTCCTCCTATACTCGTCTGGCTACTGCAGATAGCATCCAGACGGCGGACGGTACGTTCCAACCAGTGGTCGGTAAGAGTACTGTTAATTGTTCAGGTTCAGTAAAACTATCCAATGTTTTGCATGCTCCTTTTCCAGCTAGTCTTTTATCCATTAGTTCCATAATCATTCAACTGAGATGTATTATTTCTTTTGATATTACTAAGACGACTTTCCAGGAGAAAATGGATGAGGCAGATACTTGGGACTGAGACTTGATATGATAGGCTGTGCTATTTGGATCGAGAAAGATTAGATGCGGCTCCGGTCTCCGTGGTAGACAATGGGAGTTGGAGGACAGAAGATGAGTGTAGAGGATGTGTTGACACTCCATCACAGGCGGTTGGGGCACCCATCCTTCAGGACTGTAGCTAGATTATTTCCTACTATTTTTGAAACAGTAAATAAAACAAAATTGATGTGTAATGCTTGTGATTTAGGCAAGCTTACTAGGAGTTCGTATGTTAATACGGGCCAAAAAAATTCTTTTGTTTTTGATGTTATTCATTCTGATGTTTGGGGACCTTGTATTGTAAGCTTTTTGAATGGTTATAAGTATTTTGTTACTTTCATTGATTGTGCATCTCATGTTACGTGGTTATATTTGATGAAAACTAAAAGTGGGGTACTCACCTACTTCCGAGATTTTCATAAGCTTGTACAGACACAATACACTGCGGTGATTAAGGTACTAAGGTCAGACAATGAGACTGAATACACCAACAAAACATCGAGGGAATACTTATCAGTTCATGGGATATTGCACCAGACCATCTGTGCCTATACACCGACACAGAACAGAGTGGCGGAGAGGAAGAACAGACACCTTCGGGAGGTGGCAAGGAGTATGATGATAAACATGAAGGTGCCTCAAAGCCTGTAGGGATATGCGGTGTTAACAGCAACACGGCTGATCAACAGGATGCCATCACAGGTTCTAAGGTGGAAGTCTCTGTGTCAGCAGTTGCAGGGACATAATGAGGGTATAATTCCCTTGAAGGTATTCAAGTGTGCGTGCTTCGTAAAAGACAACAGGCCGGGTGTCGGTAAGCTTGATGCAGTGGCAGTCAAGTGTATGTTTGTGGGCTACTCTCGTACTCAGAAGGGGTACATGTGCTGGAGCCCAGTGGAGAAAAGATGCTTCGTGAGCATGAATATTCACTTTAGAGAGCTAGAACAGTACTACCGACAAGAGGGAGTTCTACCTACATTAGACTCGTTAGATACCGAAAGTATGAGGCTAGAAAGAGAAATGTTGGTGACAGATTTGGGAGTATGACATGGAGGATCTACGGAGGAGAAGGACAGTGATGATGAGCAAGAGGAGATTGAGGAGCAGAGGCAAGATGTGAGACCTACAGCTCAGGAGGAACTGCTAACATACATGAGGAGGAGGAAGCTGCCAACAGTACTGGATCCAGTATCGGTGCCCAGTCTAGCTCCTTGTCCCTTGCCTACGTCGCCCCCTTCTCCTGGAACACCTACATCTCCATAAGTCTCAGGTGATATCTTTTCCCCTTCCTCTACTTCTCTTATGTTACGGAAGACTACTCGCAGCAATGCGGGAAATCCTCCTGACAGATACGGTTGGAAGTTTGCGTCATTTGTCTCTTACGATCATATCTTCTCTACTCACGGAGCATTCATTGCATCTTTGGATAGTATTATTGTATCTAACAATTGACAGGTTGCCAAAAATGATCCAAAATGGAAGGCAACGATGAAGGAAGAGATGAGGGCTCTTGAGAAGAACAACACCTGGGAGCTAGCACGACTGTCAAAGGACAAGAAGATTGTTGGGTGTAAGTGGGTGTTCACCGTAAAGCAAAACCCAGATGGACAAGTTGAGCGCTACAAAGCTCAATTGGTTGCCAAGGGGTACAGTCAGACCTATGACATCGACTACGACGAGACGTTTGCATCCGTTGCAAAGATGAGCACCGTTAGGACTCTCATTATCCTGGCAGTGAACGGTGGATGGATGTTGCACCAACTAGATGTGAAGAATGCATTCCTTCATGGAGATTTAGCAGAGGAGGTGTACATGGAGATACCACCGGGGTTTGGTACTACCAAGACAGAAGGCAGAGTCTGCAGGCTGAAGAAATCCCTCTATGGGCTGAAGTAGTCACCCCGCGCGTGGTTCGACAGATTCGGGAGAGCAATGATTGGGATGGGATATCACCAGATCAATGCAGATCACACTGTTTTTCAGGCAGAATGAATGTCACACCACCATACTTGCAGTGTATGTGGACGACATGATCATCACAAGGGATGATGAGCAGGAGATTGGCCGCCTCGAGGGGGGCCTGCACAAGGAGTTCGAGGTGAAGGACTTGAGCCTTCTTAGGTATTTTCTTGGAATCGAGATTGCGTATGAGGCAGAGGGGATAGTCCTTTCCCAAAGGAAATACGCGTTGGATCTCCTCACTGAAACTGGGATGTTGGGGTGCAAACCTGCTACGATGTCAATCGATCAAAGGTGTAAACTGGGTGCAGAGGCCGAAGAACCAATAGATCGTGAAATGTATCAAAAGCTAGTTGGGAAGCTGATCTATTTGAGCCACACTCGCCTGGACATCTTATTGTCTGTAAGCGCGGTGAGCCGCTACATGCATGACCCTAGGAAGGGCCATATAGATGCAGTGTACCAGATTCTGCGATACTTGAGGAGTGCCCCTGGAAAGGGGCTGGCTTCAGAAGGAATGGATACGTGAGGATTGAAGGCTATTGCGATTCTGACTGGGCAAGCTGTGTGGATGATAGGAGGTATACTTCAGGCTATTGCATATTCGTCGAGGCAACCTAATCTCATGGAGAAGCAAGAAGCAGTCGGTAGTGGCTAGATCGACTGCAGAGGAGAAGTACATATCCATGACAGTAGGGGTTGCAGAGCTCCTGTGGCTGAAAGAAATGCTTGGGGAGTTGAAGCGGGACCAAGGAGATAGGATGAAGTTGTGGTGTGACAGTCAGTCAGCCATCAGTATTGTAAACAATCCAGTCCAACACGATCGCACCAAGCATATAGAGATTGATAGATTTTTTATCAAGGAGAAGCTTGATAATGAACTACTGGAGTTGAGTCACGTGCCGACCAAGGGCATGTTGCAGACTGCTTAACCAAGGGACTCAGTTCGGAGGATATGATCAGGGGTTGTAACAAGATGAGCTTAGTGAATATCTTTCGTCAATCTTGAGGAGTGTTGTAATATAAGAACAAGCGTTGTAGGCTATAAATAACCATGTTTTTGATATACGCTTCTTTGTTTCAACTTAAACAAATAATAATTGTAAATTTACTAAGATTGTACCAAAACTAAATGACCAATAAATATCGCACATTACTGAAATCAAATGAGCTAAGATAATCAAACCAAAATAATATTAGAGATACACAAGTGCATCAGTACAATATGAGAATGAAATCTTAAGTAAAAAGAACTCATCAAGTAACTGGCTTCAATTACTGACAGGAGTTGCATGGAGAATGCTGAGCAAGTGATTGGGAAGCCTCACAGAACTGGGGAGAGCAGGGAAGTGGTCTTGGTCAGCTGCAGGTGGTTTAGTTGGGGGAGGGGGGCTGGCGAACATCCAAGAACGGACGGAGCAGGGACACCGGTGGGATGGCGTTTCTACACCCTGTACTCAGGCTGAGGACCGAGTAGCTATTTTTTTCAGCCTTGACTCTCGATGCCCAAAATTGTGACTACTGCAGGATACAAATGGGAGAGTAAATTAAGTTAAATGTGTCCTACCACTTGTATCATCTGATCTGACCATTTAACATAATTCTCATTAAACATCTAAGGAAAAATACCAAAAAATGTGAGACATCACGTTGAACGCGATGCCAAACTTCAATTGTCTATTTGACGGTCCAAAACTGTTGATGATGTAAATCAATCAAATGAGGTGCAACTTGCAGTTTCTAACACAAATTTCCATCGCGCTAAATGTTGGTTTTTGGAGGTGTAGTTTATTCAGAGTTTATTTCTTAAGCATGAAGCAAAGACTGTGTTCATGACTGCTTGGAATTGGAGCGTTACATAAGACAGTGTGTCATGAGGAACTCTTGGTGAGTTCGAAATGTGGTTTTGAATATCATTTTTCCACATTTGTTTTGGTGATAGAAGGCTCTTAAATCTAACTTGGAAAAATAGTGGCTACATGTAGTTTATCAAGTAAATCATCAATAGTTGGATAGAGAACTGAGCCAACTGGCTGGTGCGATAGAGATTATCCTCAAGCCGGTTCCAACCCGAGCCTATCAGCCATCAGATAGCCTTTTGGACTCTCTGTTGCTTCTTCTGCTGCAATCCTCCTTGTCGTGTTTGCCCTTGCTGCTCTTGATGCGGAGCAGAGACGAGGACGTGCGGCGAAGGACGAGTTTTTGGCCCATTCGGGGCTGATTTGGCGACTTACCATATATGGCGTGCCCGTATGGACGATCCGACTCCGTGGATGTGTCCGGACTCACATTGCGAATCAATTTCATATATAGCTTTGTATTTTTCGGGTTTTATTTAATGTAGTTTTGACCCTGAAACCAACGACCAATCGTAGCCGTTGATTCTGGGTGCCCTAATATTTTAGTTTCTTATAAATAGGTATTAGGGCTGCTGATTTCAGCCATTGCTGAATGTTTGGAGAAGAAATCCCTTCATTCCGGTGATCTCCTCCGCGGTGACGACGTCGTGGATCCCCTTGGTGACGACTCCTTGGGTAAGTTTTATGTTTCTTGATTTTTCCTTCCACCGCCACCCTCTTCTATTGCTATCCAGCCACCCTCAACTGGCCGGCCAGCCACCCCTCATCAAACCGCCGGCCGGCAGCCCCCCTCCCACACAGCCGCCTCAAATTCTGGGCTATAACCAGCCACCTGCGGCCCCTGTTCAGCCCAGGAACCAGCCAGCCGGCCTCCTCCCAGCGCCCCCAGCCCACTCCCCTCAGGCCGCCGCCCTCCTAGCTCCTCCGACCACCTCCAAAACAGGCCAGCCTCCCTGTTTTGGCCCAGATCCAGCCACCACCGCCCCTCCATAACCGCCTCCACCACCCGGCCTTGCCCCAACAGCCCCCCTTGGCTGTTTTCTCCCTCAACCAGTCCAGATCTGGACTCCTCCAGCCAGATCCAGCCACCCCGCCAATTCCCCTTTGCTGCCATCACCCCCCATCACGTGGAACCACCCCTAAACAGCCCACCAATCACCAAATCTGTCCAGATCTGGGTATTCCAGCCCAGATCCAGCCACTACCCTCCCCGATCCAGCCCTCCCCACCCTCGACTCACCCCGCCCTTACCCGATCTAGCCCCTCCAGCCACCGGAATCCCTTTTGAGCCCTCCAACGTTCAGATTTCGTTTATTTACAGCATCCCTAATATTCGTATGGTGTTTTGTATTGTTTAAGTGGTTGTAAACATTGTATGGTTTGGATATTATGTGTTTTCTTGAGATTATAGTTTGTTAAAGTATCTGCTCTACGAAAATCTTTAACTGCAGGAAGGATCGATTCGCTGCACGCTCTAGCTTTGGCCCTCCACGCGGAGGAAAGCCTAAGCTTGCCTCGCTTCATTAAAGTATTTTGTTTTGCTTTGAAATATCCGCTTGAGATTTAATTATTTATTAACTAAATGTGGCGTAATCGTCGGGCTTTGCATATCATGTTGGTTAGGTTAGTAATTTTCCGCCGCCTATAGATTCGTCCTGCGTCAATTGGTATCAGAGGGAGGTTTCACGCTCTCTTGATACGCAGTCGTAGAGTCTATAGGATTTTTTTTTTCATTATGTCTATGTATTACAATTGTTCCTCTCCTCAATTTGGAGGTTTCGAGTCCACTTTCACCCGCTCTCATAGAGCCATGTTAGGGATATCCTCACGTCACTACGACGATTATTCACGATCGCAGCACACCACTTTTAGAGATTGAGTTGATCCACCGACACGACCCCACTACACTAGAGACGATCAGTATGAGGATTGTCGTCGTTCATATCCTCGCACGCAAGCGGATCGTGTTTATCCTTCGGCTCGATTCAGTTATCTTAGGGATGATTATTATGAGGATAGTCGTTCTGAGAGAGATCTCGAAAGTCAATTTCGCACCGTTGCCCCTTCTTTTGACGGCTCATCGAGTCCCGAGTCTTTCAGTTATTGGCTCGTGGATATGGAGTATTTTCTCGATTATTTTGAATTATTCGGTGAGCGTCGTATCACGTTTGCGAAACTTAGACTTTTAGATCAGGCGAGAGCATATTGGTCTAGCGTAGAGAGGACTCGCGAGCGAGATCTTCTTCATCGTGTCACGAGTTGGGTGGGCATGAACCGTATTTTGTGCCAGAGGTATCTGCCTTCATCATATCAGAGTCGCTTGCTCGACCAATTATTTTCCCTTCAGCAAGGACCTATGTCTGTCGCTGAGTATAGGGATCGTTTTGATGAGTTGGTTGTGAGGAGTAATATCCGAGAGGACCCAGCCATGACCACCACCCGATTTCGATCTGGACTTCGATCTGATATACGTATTGAGGTGGCTTATCACAGTTCGAAGTCACTCGAGCAGACATATCAGCTCGCCCACTGCTATGAATAGTCCTTGAGATCCGCAAGAGCTGGTCGATGGGATTCTCTCCTTGACCTCCGCAGTACGAGTCCCTCCCCTATTGAGGACACCACGATGCCTGGTGCGGATTGCTCCCACCCCAGTGAGGTGCTTAGCCCAGTGAGTGACCTACCTTTGGTTTCTGACGCTCCTCTAGTGACACTGACTGAGAGTGAGCCTGAGCGACCTCTCGAGCCTATAGTGTTGTGCCCCTCACCCACACCACCACCTATGACATGTCATGGGTTGATTAGCACCCCTACCCTGGACTCACATCTTGACACCGCACCCACAGATCCATTCTTGAGTGTAGGCCTATGTCGCTCTCCCATTGTCCTTACCCCGAGTCACATCACGACCCAGAGCCCAGAGCCTGGTGTTGATCTCGTAGTGGTCATGTCATCCATTCACAGGGACACTACCCCTTATGTTGGTACACATCTGGAGGACCTTGATCCTAGTGACGAGTTCCATGACGAGCCCCCAGTTGAGCCCCTGATGATCTGCGACATCCTGGTGAAGAGGAGGTTTAGGTGAGGCGCTTGTTTATGAGTTTCGAGTTATTGACGCCTCTCTCATTATCATCTCTGGCCTTGCCCCAGCGGATGGGTCCTGAGTGGAGTATGACGTATGTAGGGCCTACCTTGAGCACACTAGAGTCTACTCATATTTTGCGGACCTACCTTATGACGCATCACACTCGTGATGAGTTTTGGGACACACCACCCGCTGACCCACCCGATGAGCTCTTCTTTGTCGGAGACACTCACCACACTCGAGAGTCACGACTTTTAGTCAGTATACACGATTTTCATTCAGATGGTCGTCGCACTCGGGATGACTTTTATTACACACCTCCCGGTGACCCCCCTGATGCGTTACGCCCCCTGAGAGACATTTCGCTCTTTACGAGCTTATATGTGAGTATAGATGCCTCACACAACCACCTGAGCACTCGTCGTACGCGGGATAAGTTTTTCTACACTCCACCGAGAGAGCCTCCTGATAGGCCACCACCCTTGATAGATTTTCCGGTTATCATTAGATTTTCTCATAGAAGACATGTTGTGCTTGTTATGCTTTATTTGCATCACTTACATTATTTGCATGAGTCTGTTGAGTCGTTTCGTCATCATTTGCTTGAGTTTGCTGTGTTGCATGTTCATCGATTGCATGGGTGTCATGAGTCGGCCCGACGAAGAATCCATATTGGTAATAAATTCTATAAATCACGTGCGGATATTCGTTGGCAAGTGTAGATACTTCATGAAGGCGAGCAGGTGATGGTGGAAATCTGCGTTATGAGGCTCCGTGCGAGGCTTGCTAAAAGTTTGAGCGTTCGACGAATGGATCCCTACTCAATCCTGAGATGCATCGGGACAAATGCTTATGAACTGGACATCCCTGCGAGCATGGGTACCTATATTGTGTTCAATGTCGAGGACTTGATGCCATACTTTACACCTCACGAGTATTCGGGCCCATATCTTGGCGGCCCTCCCGAGCCTTTACTACCATTCTTGCCACCCACCACTCAGTCTATCCCCGAGCCTTGGCACCACATTTATTGTTCCGTGGTCAGCCCATCCCTGACCCCCACTTACCCGGGATCCTGTCTCCAACGGCTTCACCATTGGCACCTCGGATCCCACCGGATCCTTCTACTAGTATGTTGAGAGATGAACTTATCACTGAGATCATTGTGCATGCGTTTGACCCCACTACAGATAGTTTTGTATCCCGCTACCTGGTTTGCTGGTGCGGACGATTCTTCAGCAACGACACTTGGACGGCCCCTGGTGGACCCCTTCGAGTTTTACCCGGCTTACGGCGAGAGAATTCCGATCCGTATTCATCGGGAGATGAATTCTTTCAAGCCGGGGAGATTGATGCGGAGCAGAGACGAGGACGTGCGGCGAAGGAGTTTTTGGCCCATTCGGGGCTCATTTGGCGACTTACCATATATGGCGTGCCCGGATGGACGATCCGACTCCGTGGATGTGTCCGGACTCACATTGCGAATCAATTTCATATATAGCTTTGTATTTTTCGGGTTTTATTTAATGTAGTTTTGACCCCGAGACCAACGGCCAATCGTAGCCGTTGATTCCGGATGCCCTAATATTTTAGTTTCTTATAAATAGGTATTAGGGCTGCTGATTTCAGCCATTGCTGAATGTTTGGAGAAGAAATCCCTTCATTCCGGTGATCTCCTCCGCGGTGATGACGCCGTGGATCCCCTTGGTGACGACTCCTTGGGTAAGTTTTGTGTTTCTTGATTTTTCCTTCCACCGCCACCCTCTTCTATTGCTGTCCAGCCACCGTCAACTGGCCGGACAGCCACCCCTCATCAAACCGCCGTCCGGCAGCCCCCCTCCCACACAGCCGCCCCAAATTCTGGGCTGTAACCAGCCACCTGCGGCCCCTGTTCAGCCCAGGAACCAGCCAGCCGGCCTCCTCCCAGCGCCCCCAGCCCACTCCCATCAGGCCGCCGCCCTCCTAGCTCCTCCGACCACCTCCAAAACAGGCCAGCCTCCCTGTTTTGGCCCAGATCCAGCCACCACCGCCCCTCCATAACCGCCTCCACCACCCGGCCTTGCCCCAACAGCCCCCCTTGGCTGTTTTCTCCCTCAACCAGTCCAGATCTGGACTCCTCCAGCCAGATCCAGCCACCCCGCCAATTCCCCTTTGCTGCCATCACCCCCCATCACGTGGAACCACCCCTAAACAGCCCACCAATCACCAAATCTGTCCAGATCTGGGTATTCCAGCCCAGATCCAGCCACTACCCTCCCCGATCCAGCCCTCCCCACCCTCGACTCACCCCGCCCTTACCCGATCTAGCCCCTCCAGCCACCAGAATCCCTTTTGAGCCCTCCAACGTTCAGATTTCGTTTATTTACAGCATCCCTAATATTCGTATGGTGTTTTGTATTGTTTAAGTGGTTGTAAACATTGTATGGTTTGGATATTATGTGCTTTCTTGAGATTATAGTTTGTTAAAGTATCTGCTCTACGAAAATCTTTAACTGCAGGAAGGATCGATTCGCTGCACGCTCTAGCTTTGACCCTCCACGCGGAGGAAAGCCTAAGCTTGCCTCGCTTCATTAAAGTATTTTGTTTTGCTTTGAAATATCCGCTTGAGATTTAATTATTTATTAACTAAATGTGGCGTAATCGTCGGGCTTTGCATATCATGTTGGTTAGGTTAGTAATTTTCCGCCGCCTTTAGATTCGTCCTGCGTCAGCTCTCCTTATGTTTGAGTGTCCCCAATGTAATCCATAATAACAACGTAGTCCTTTTCTTAGACTAATATTTGTGAGCTAAACTATAAAATGGTAGGGCCTGTTTACCCCCACTGATAATATCCTACTGTTTCTCCTGTGAGGTGCTCAATTCCATTATTTTGGTTGTGGGTGTAGCAATATGGTCAAACTGTATCACTTCAGAATCAGATTTTGGATGTATTTGGTAATTGACTTGTCTTCGTGATCAGAGCGGCAGACTCTGGAAAAAAAACTCATAATGGAAGTTGTTCAAAAGTTCTTGTTGGGTTTTCATAGGAAAACCACATTGGAGGTGAACAGAGAGATCGTTGGTAGAATAATATTTGTAATTATCTTGGGTTCACAGCCCCAAGTAGCCCCCAACACATTTCTATGAGTCCTTATATCTTGACCTTCTTGTTGTGCCATTTCGTCATTAAAGCATATTCAGTTGTGATGAGTCCCTAATATCCAACCTTTGAACCCCTAGCACTTGATCAGTTCCTTGCAGATTTAGCACATATAGATCTTATGAAAATTTTGGATTGATTACAGTGATTGGAGTTTATTCACAAAGCACATTTCTGTAAACTCATTTATCACTTTGACGGAAAGGTTTAGAAACTTCTCCACTCTTGAAGTAATGAAATCGTGGATGTTTCTACCACAAGTATTAATATTTGAATAGGTTTGTGTAAGATTTGTCCTATTAGCCTAAGTTATTTGCAGATTTTTGGCGAAGAGAGTATTAAAATTAACTTTCACTTCGAGTTTCAGTCTCTATTTCTACAGTGTCTTCTATATAATCTTAAGTACTTTCTAAAAACAGCATAATGTTTTTATTCTTGCAGAGGTGGCACACAATAAATATATCCACAAGTCCTCTCTTTTCTCCGTGACTCTAAATATTTTCGAGTCTTTTGATGGGTTAGTCAAAATTGTGGTTGGTTTGATTTGGTGGGGGGGGGGGGGGGGGGGGGTGTGGGGGGAATTTGGGGTCTGGTTGGCAAGGTGCGAAATGATTTGCTATCTTCTAGAATTTGTCTTTGAGCTGACGAGGAAGTGGACATGCATCAATACAATTCAGGTGGATGTTGTAAATACAGATCTACTAATGTTTTTCCTCACTCCTTATATTAATGTTCTTAGAAGGAATTCCTTTGATAGACCTGAGACTTTGCTAGATAAATCTTCAACAAATGTTTGAATTAGTTTTGTGAGGTTACTTGCTGGATTGTTGCAATCAGATGGTCCAAACATCATGATCAACTCTCATAACAACGATGGACAATCATGACACTCATGGTCCCGTGCGAGACTCTGAGACCATCTAGATGTCGATTGTCGGAAATATTGTTGTGGTAAAGATCCAATCAGTTGGATCACCATTTACGAATTTGAGTAACTTGAGCTTGATGGATCCGTTGTTTGAAGTCCATTGCGTGTGAGGAAGGAGGGGTGGGTGTAGGCCAAGGACAATTTGATCTAGTCAGGGTGCAAACGCACTTTATTAGGACCTGGTATATAAACCATGGTCTGTGAACCTCGTTAAAATGGGTCACAGATTTTCCGTCGAAGTTCCTGTTGCATTCCTTCGCTTAGCTGCTGTAGATCCATCATCCTTGTGCTTTTGACCACCTTATCGTGAGGTAGAGGTTGAAACAACCGTACCAGTGCTTACGGAAACCTCACCTTGATGAGCCTGGCCGCTGGATTGGAGATGATCCGAGTGTGATGGTGTCTACGGTTAATTATGGCAAACGAACAATTGAGAGGGATTGTGTTATAAGAGGAGGTTGGGAGATGAAAATAGAAGCTACAGACGGGAGGATCTGAAAGGGAATTTTAAAATTAAGTGATGATCCTGTTTTACGACTAGGGGGTATGGTTGTGTTTTATAATTGTAACTGCATCTTCATTTCATTTGCATTTGGTTTGAGCTTAATTCCAGCTCATATGAAATTTGGTTTGTGTTCTGGGAGTGAGATTTGTTTGTTTAAGTGACTCCTGCAGCCTAACATATTGGCAAGGGGGCTTAGTCATTACCGCATTTGAAAATGCTTTCTCTTGAATCCTTTGCCTGTTCCTTGTCAGTCATCAAATAAACATGGTTTTCAATCACTTGAATATATATATGTAAAGCTTGGGGACACTGATTTTTTATTTTGATCCACTTCAACTAGCAATTAGGGGATGCAAACTTGTACGAGGTTAGAGCCCTAAAGATGTGAACTTTGGATCTGAAAGAGCTTTTTGGTTCTCAGTAAATAGTGACCTAACTACTTTGTATTTGGCAGATTTTAAAATCATATGACATAAAGCCATTCCCTATACTTTGGCACGAGGATAAAAGCAATCGCCGGCAAAAAGCAAGAGAGAGGTACTCACATTACTTCTTCCTTTAGTTATTAATATCTAAACCTGCTTTGATGCATTTATTGAAGAAAACTCTCATTGGCTTGCGAAATTTGGAAGAAAACCATACTCTGATCTTGTTAGGATGCTAAGAATTTAGGATGATGCATACAGTATGTGCACTAGCCATATAAACATTGGTCATGCATGAATACTATTTAGGCTCTATTTGGACAGAGTGAGGCGATCCGGAATACCGTTTTTGATCACTTCCATGGAAAGCGGCAGCCTGGTTAGGTCCGGAGCAATCTCATGGCATTATGGGGATGTAGATCGCGTAACACCACCGCAGAATTCTGCTCAGCTAAATGCATGTAACACCCGATTGCGTTGGACCTAAACATGCCGCACCCACACCGCCGGTCCAAACAGAACCTTAATAGATGGCCGGGCAAAAATTTTGTGGACTTCCAGAACATCTTGCATATTAATGACCTTTATGATATCATTGTGAAATCATCTCAATGGAGTTTTGAATTACTTTACTATACTTGAGCTATCAACCTTTGCTCACAGAGCCTATTTTTATATGTTCATGGAGTTAATCTAGATCTACTAATACTAATGTGCTCAGCCCCTAAACTTACTTTAAATAACTTGAAACCTGCAACACATTTGATTGCAGGCCACAGCTTCCTGGCACTATCTCTGGATTACTTCTCGGGGAAGCAGCTCATAGACTAGTAAAGAATTCGTTGCAGATCAAAGCCAACAGTGCAGGGTTGCTCGACACCCCTTATAATAGGAAAAAGTCGTATTTCGCCACCAAAGAAAGGCCTGCCGGGCCTTTTCATGCTGAAGGAGGTTTCCAAAACCCAAATTTTTATCCGTATCATTTACATGATCCCCGAGGTTTCTCAAATCCAAGGCCGGGTCACATAAACGAGACGCATAATACAAGAAACAACTTTGGAGTACATGAGCAGTTCAATCCTCAAGATCCATATATTATTGCAACCGAGATGTCATATTTGTCATTGCAGGCTGGACCGAGTAACCGATTGCAGCAACAAATTGAGCCAAATTTTGGTTTTTGGCGGAATCAACAGCCACCTATTCAAAATGTCGAGCCTCCACCTCCGCTGCCTCCTGCGAACTGGGTTGACAGATATTCGGGAGTAGTTTATACCCCAGCCATCGGCAACCAGATGTTATCTCATCATCGGCAGCAGCCAGAACAACAACAGTCTGCGCAAAAAGCAGCTTATCGGATCAAATCACGGTCATCACAAAATTTAGATTACACCAATCCTCGGTGAATAGATCCTTGTGGGCTTACATAACACTGTACAATACTGTTTTTGTATGAATATCTTTTAGGCACAGCTTAGAATTTGTGAAGCGCAGGCATAATTTTCTCCTATTTTTTGGAGAAATTCATGCCCTGGACCAGAGCGGTAGATTTGTCATGTATGTCTATCAGGACCTTACTGTCAACTGGTGAAGCCAGTGCATTTCACCACTGTATGATTACTATCTCAGCTCCGACATTTGATCGATAAGGCTTCTCGCTCTAGATCCTACGAAGTTTCTTAAATTCTTTCTAGTTTTTTTCCCATTTGCGAAAGTTTAATCACTGATTTAAGTTTTGGAGGATCTTTTTGAGGACAAAATACATTCTAATGATTTCTTTTTGTTGATTCTATGAAGGAGATGTTATCGAGATCGATCACGACGATTCGCTCATGAACAATGCCTGTAAGAGTATTTATGCTCAAGAGCTCCACAATCTGCTTTTTCAGGAATGAAGAATTTGTAAAGGAGGTATGAGCTAGAATTTTGATACTCTAGTTCATCGATATTAGACTCTTTGGCACTAATCACCCTTAAATTAGAGGTTTTTGCACATTGCACCCTAAATATTTAAGTTTTGCATCCCCAAAGGCTTTAATATTGACATCTTGCATCCCAAATGTTCAATTAGGAGGGTACAAAATGGCAATATTACAAACTTTGGGAGATGCAAAGTGCCAAAATTAAAAATCTAGGCTTCAATGTGCAAAAACCTTCCAATTAGAGAGTGCTTTGTGCCAAAAGTCCTCAATATTACCTTGATTGCTAAAACTACTACATGAAAGGTACATGGAGAGGGGTTGCAACTTAAAACTTAACTCAAAACCCTAAATATTACCACCTATATCCATTAGTAGGGTTTGGGTGTGACTGTATATTTGATTTTTTTTTTATGTTGGTGATCTAGAAGTGGAGTTCATCGATTAGTTCTTGGCGGGTAGTTTTTTGGATTTTGTATGTGTAACCTTAGTGTAGGCTTGTTGTCTCCACTATCTTAAAACTATCTTAGGGCCCATTTGGCTTGGTGGTGGCAGTCGTGAACGTAGTTACAAACCATTGTCCGGGAACGCCCGACCTCACCTAAGGAATTCCGTCCATTTCTATGTTAAAAAATAATTAATTTTTTTCTTGATTGCAGCATAACTGTTTTCACGGTCAGTAACATTTAATTTTATATAAAATTATCTGGTAGGCCTTGCTTTACACACACGGATAAGGTCTAGGTAGGGCTTAGAGGACCAAACCGCGTGGGGCGACATTATGACAATCATATTCACCTCCAACATGGGATTGATGTCTGTGCTACATGCATCAAGATGTTGTTTTTGAGTTAGAAGTAGTTCACATTTTTTGCTTCTTCCACTCACACATGCCGCTTTCAAAGGGTACATACGAAGCATTCTTTACTATATTCATACGACATACATGCCACATTTGTAGTACCATAAAAATACCTTGATATATGAATTATTCCGTGTTAGCTTTTGTGCACGATATCATGATTTGGTTACTTATCGAGGATCATATATGCGCTTTAAAAGCATGTGTATGATTTAGGGAGATCAATTGATCATGCATATGTATGATGTTTCAATATTTATGACTAGAAATCTTATTTATTTGGATTTGAGGAGGTGGGGTGATATTATAAATAGATGCTTTCAGGTTTAGGGTTTTCATTAATATCTACTATTCTACTCCCTATGATCTTTCATTATTTGTTTACACTTTTATGTATTATTTGATTTGATTATAGTGTAGGCAGTGATGTTCATGGACAAAATTGAATCAAATAGTTTTCAATCAAATTCAAATTTGTCATAATGCAGAGATTCAAATTCGTCTTGTAATTCTGTATTCGAATTTGGATGTAATCATATAAAGTTTTTTAAAAAAATGTGTTGATATTATTTGTGAATTATTTAGAGAACATTATTTGGATTCTGATTGGAATATTACCCGAATTCGAATTTGGATTCAAATCTAGATTCGAATAAAAAATTAATTTTAATCAAATGTTCACGAATCAATTTTAAAATTACTCGTAAACTATTTGGTTTGCGAACAACTTTAATTGTATGTGTGCTTTTGATTGCTTGCTAGTTTATTTTGCTTTTATTTTGAGAATGATATTTAAAAGTTAAAAAAAAAAATTCCAACAAATTTTCCTACATGCAAACTTCAGTTCTCATGCAAGTAATATGGAACAAAAGCTTCCTTCAACCTATGAAAAATTTGATATGAAAGAAATAATTCTTATTATGCAAATTATCGATATTTTTGTGCTTATATTTATGTTCATATCACCGCATTAAAAAAGGTATTAACGTCTTGGTATTGAAATTAAGGCTCCGTTTGGCATGGTGGTGGCGGTCATGAACATGGGGGGGTTAAATTGTCATTCGCCCACCTAAGAAACTTCATTCACTTTTATGTTCAAACAGATGATGTTTGTTAGGTAATCCTTAACGAATGACGGTTTAATCCATGCGTTTACAACTGCCACCACCGTGCCAAAAGGAGCCTAAGTTAGTGTTAATGACTAAGGTTCCGTTAGGCACAGTGGCGGCGATGACGAATGCGGTGTTTATAAACCGTTATTTGTTTGTGAATAAGCCGGTTGATCACATGTAAGGAACTCAATTCACTTCTATGTTTAAAACCATTGGCGGATCCAATTTAGGCCGAGGAGGGGCGGCCGCCCCCCTCAAATATTTCGGAAATTTATGGCTCTTTCATTTTTTTTGAATCCTGCTCCAGGCGCTCCTCGTCTCGTCTCCTCCCGATCCCGAGCAGTCAAGAGTGTGACTTAGGGCAATTTTTTTGAATCCCGCTCCGGCGCTCCTCGGTCCTCCCGATCCCGAGCAGTTGAGAGTCGACCTAGGTCCGCCCCTTCCCGTCCTCATACTTGCAGTAGCCAGCAGCCGAGAGTCCGAGCTTCTTCAGCGGGTCCGCCCCTTCCCTCGCCTTCCACGACTCGTTGATTTTCTTTCCTTCCCTTCCTCATACTTGCAGGTATAAGCCATAAGGTATTCCGCTGTCACTTTTCACTTTCTCTCCTTTAGATTGTTTGAACTTCTTTCTTACTCTTCTCTCCACTGTATTAATTTTTTCCTTAATTCTTGACGATGACCGTGTTGGCCTGTTGGGTGTTGGACGTACTCCAACAACAGATAGTGGGAATTTTGCCGCAGGCCCTCAACTAGATAATTTGCAAGTTTGGGGCATTGTGCATCATCAGGTTTGGACACCCATGTAAAATTTTGTCTCTTAATCTCTTATAGTCTTATGCACTTTAATAGTACTTGTTTTTTGGGTATAATTTTTATTTTTCAGAATGGAAACGTATTTTAAAAAGAAATTAATATCAGATGAACAACCTAATTCTGATGTTCAAAGTAGAGAAGTTATTTCAAATTCTAATGTTGATGTTTCAGAGGAGAAAGAGTGTATAATTGTTAGTGAATTAAGTCAATTCAAACATCTTAAAAGAAATTGTGAACAATTTAATTTAGATGAGTTAATTTCAAATCCTGCATTAAGACCAATGATTTTTGATTATCATGTGAATATAAGAGATCAAGTTCGAAGGTCTTATTGGCTAAAAGGCCCGTGCCAACTAAGAAATCATAAATTTAAGTTTACTTATTTTGGTAAAGATCCAAGGCGTTTTGTTCCAAATTGGTTTAACTTGCATATCAATTGGTTAAAATATAGTATAGCAAAAGATGTTGCATTTTGTTTGTGCTGCTATTTGTTTAAAGTTGAACATGTGGATCAAGGAGGTGAAAACATATTTGTCACTACGGGATGGTCTCATGGGAAGAAAAGTCAAAAATTACAAATGCATGTAGACTCTCATGCTAGTGCACATAACATAGCTTTGTAGAAATGTTAGGATCTTAGAAGTTAAAACACACAAATTGCATTATCTAAGCAAACAGATATTGTTAAAGCAAAGTATCATGCCCGTTTAACAACTTCAATTGATGTTATTAGATTTTTGTTGAACCAATATCTATCTTTTTGAGGTCATGTTGAATCTGCTACATCTAATAATCAGGAAATTAATTTTGAGCTTTTAGAATGGTTGGGAGAGCGCAATGAAGATATTGCAAAAGTAATCTTAAAAAATGCTCCAGAAAATAATAAATTAACATCACCTCAGATTCAGAAAGATAGAGTAAGTGTTATTGCTTGTGAGATTAGAGAGACCGTAGTTTTAGAAATTTGTCATGATCTATTTTCAATATTAGTTGATGAATCCCGTGACATATCAATTAAAGAATAAATGTCAGTTATTTTTCATTATATAGACAAGGCTGGAAGTATTATTGAGTGTTTTTTTGCTATCGTTCATGTCACTGATACAATAGCTTTATCCTTAAAAGCATCAATAGATATATTATTCTCTACTCATGGTTTGACACTTTCAAGTCTACGTGGGCAAGGATATGATGAAGCACGTAATATGCAGGGGGAATTCAGAGGCCTTAAAAATGATATTAAGAGAAAATGAATTTGCGTATTATGTACATTGCTTTGCTCATCAATTACAACTAGCACTTGTAGCTGTAGCAAATAATGACTGTCAAATTTTTATGCTCTTTACTCTAGTTAGTAGTATTTCTAATATTGTTGGAGCTTCATGCCAAAGATGAGATAAACTTAGAGAGAAGGAGATTGTTAGAATTATTATAGCGCTGGATAATGGAGAAATTCATACTGATCAAGGTTTAAATCAAGAAACAAGTACCAAAAGAGCTGGAGATACTCGTTGGGGATCACATTATACTTCTTTAATGAGTCTGATACTTATGTTTTCTTCAGTTGTTGAAGTGCTAGATGACAAAAGATTAGATGAGTCAGATTTCAAGAAAAGATCAGAGACATCTGCTATTTTAACTTTTGTTCAAACATATGAATTCACATTCAATCTACATCTAATGAAGCATATTTTACGAATGACGAATGAATTATTACAGACGTTACAAAAGAGGGATCAGAATATAGTAAATGATATGCATTTAGTCAATGTTTCTAAAAAAACGGCTGCAAAAATTTAGAGATGATGATTGCTTTGATTTGATAAAAGAAATTACATTATTTTGTGAGATTCATAAAATAGAAGTAATAAAAATGGAAGAAAACTTTTAAGTTTTGGGAAGATCGAGACAAAAGGTAGAAGAAAGAACTAATCTGCATCATTATCGTGTGAAAGTTTTTTATGCAGTTATTGATTTGCAACTGAATGAATTAAACCACCAGTTTAATGAAGTAAACACAGATCTACTGATTTGTATGGTCTTATTGAGGCACATAGCTCTATGAACCATGATGGCCCCGCGTTTAATGTCTAAATTAATATCTCTAGCTTAAGCCGCAAACTCCCTCATTCCCGGAAAATTTTATGGTGTCATCGTGGTTCATAGAGCTATGTGCCTCAATAAATAACACCTTCTTGACCGCGGGGCCCACTGCCTTTTTTTTGCAGTCCACCAATTCCTCCCACCCAACCCTTTCTTTAGGTTTTTCGAAATTAAATCACCTTCTAGGTTTTCCCTCTTCCGTCGTCGCCTTCTTCCTCCAGCACTGGTCTCGCCGCTGTCGTAAAGGTCTTCGTTCCCCGCAGACATGACAGGTGATGAAGAAACTTGTAGTGATCCAGGTATTGTAAGTGACGACTGTCTGTTCATGTCATGTTTAACTTTCGTAGATCTTGTAGTTTATCCCTTTTCAAAAGGTTTGATAGTCCAATTTTATCCTCAATTTACAGCTTAATGAAAAGAAATCTTCAGTTGAATTCGTCGCCGAGAAAATGTTCAGAGTAGACGACAATGTAAGTGATGAACATAAATTACAGTATCAATTACTATCGTAATTTTAGTTTACGATAGTGTTACTGCCGCAATTTGTGATTACAGTTGTAATGACTACTGTAATATATATTACAGCAGTATATACTCTTTCCGTTCAGCTTTAAAGGTAAGATTAAAAATGTAATTTACGGTATGTTTACAGTCGTAACACAATCGATACGGTATGTTTACAATCGTAACACAATCGATACGGTATGTTTACAGTCGTAACACAGTCGATACGATATGTTTACAGTCGTAACACAATCGATACGATATTTTTACAGTCGAAAAATACTGTTACGGCTATGTTCCTACCGTAAGAGTCCCCTCAATACAGAAAAAAAGTCCTTGTCATCGCAAGCAGATTTCGATCTTAAAAATTTTGGAGAAAAGTTTAGGAAAATATCATTACTTGTCTTTTCGGCAACCAGAAAATGTCGGGAAAATTACAAGGTTCTGCGCCGCTATGTCTTTAGGGAGAGTAGATTTTCGGCTACTGGATCACCGGAGGGAGTAACGCCGCCGTCGGGGTGTACTGTTGTGGTTTTTGTAATCCGAAACCCTAAACGACGAAACTGGCGCGTGCTAGAAAACAACGAATTATTTTTTCTGGCAGCGGGCCCCGCGGTTAAAAAGTGCTATTTATTGAGGCACATAGCTCTATGAACCACGGTGACATTTGAATACCTTTCTAATCTCAATGTGAATTATGAAAACAAGTACACACACGCGTACACACACGCACACACTAAGGCCCACTATGACAATCCCTCAACTTCGATAGTGCATTGGGGGGGGGGGCTGCCCCGTGCGACATTATCCTGGTCATGACATTGTCCCGGCCGCGGCATTGTCCCGACGCGACTGAGCTCCCGCCGCTCGCAAACCCTTGAGTGTTATACTCCGCTCGTCGCTCATTTTTGCGGCGTTCACGGAGGTTTGTGGTCGGAGGGGAATGCACATTTTTTTTTATTATAGGTAGGGGTAGCCGTGCACAAAAAACCCACCCGGGCCGGTCGGGCCCGAGCTTTTTTGCCAACCAGGTCCGGTCCGGGCCCAGCTTGAGCCGGGTCTGGGTCGGGCTCCCTCTCAAAAAGGGGGCCCGATAAGGCCCTTCAGGCTGGCCCGGGTCGGGCCGACCCGATTTCCACGAGATTTTAATCCCATCTAAATAGTCGGGATTAAAATCCCGCATAATTGGTTGGATTTTAATAGAAATCCCGCCTAGATAGGAGAGACTTTAATCTCGCCTAAATTAGGCGGGATTTTCCGCTAGCCCGGGTGCCGAGCCCAGGCTGGCCCGATGCTCGGGCTTTGCCTCGCGCGGCCCGGGCCGGATAACCGACTAAAATGGGGGCCCGGTAAGGCCCCAATGCCCGTACTAGGCCCGAGCCGGGCTTCTCCCGGGCCAGGCCTAGCCGGACTTTTTCCGGGCCAGGCCTGGACGGGATTTCCGAGCCCAGGCTTTTTTTATACGCCTATGTATGACTTATGAGACATTGTTTATATGAGAGCACATTTTTAAAACAAAAGAAAAACATATAAATTTTAATAAGAATTTTTTTTAGTAAAGATGGGTAAAATAAAGAATGTGAAAGTTCCATCAAATAGTATTTTTTCCTTTTAATATATATATATATATATATATATATATATATATATACTATATTAAAAAGAAATATCTTTTTAGGTTCCATGGCAAGATAAAAAAGACATCAGGCAAATATAAACCGTTCGATCGATGAAATCTGGACTGCAAATAAAATTTTCCCAAAAAATCACTCATCCTTCTCTCTCCTCAAGCCCGACTCCAGCAAAATCCCGCCCCTCCCCCGTTTTTTTTTTGCCCAGCCCGCCCTCCTCCCCTCTTTCCACTGCCGCCGGCGGCCTGACCGGCGCCCACCGGCGGGTTCATCGGACTCCGGCGAACCCACCGGGGGTTGTCCGGCGACCGGCGGGCAGGACTACCGCCGGCTGTGGCCCTGCCCGTGAGACCCAGATTTGGGCAGGGCCACAGATTTTTCGGGCATCAAATCGGGGGCTTAAACGGCTTCAAATTAAAAAGTGGTTAACATGAAAGTTGTTCGTATCGATGAGATCTACAACTTTTATGTTGACAACTTTTATGTTGACAACTTTTATGTTGACATCTCTCTCTCTCTCTCTCTCTATAATAACAACTTTGATGTTGAATACTTTTTGATTTGAAGCTGTTTTGACCTTCGATTTGGGGATTGAAATCTGGGGCGGCAAGAGTTCTACAATCGAAGGGAACGAAATCTGGGGCGGCGAGAGTGCTACTGTAGCACTCTCGCCGCCCCAGATTTTGATCCCCAAATCGAAGTTCAAAACAGCTTCAAATCAAAAAGTGTTCAACATGAAAGTTGTTCATATCGACGATATCTAGAACTTTCATGTTGATCACTTTTTAATTTAAAGTTATCTTGACCCCCAAATTTCCATGTCTGTGCGCCCACACATCAAGAATTAAATAGCTTTGCCCGTATATATTTATTTATTATATAAAACAATAGTGATATTTGAAAGCACATCAAGAGTTAAATCTGGACAGTTGGATGTGAATGATTCAAAGAATGACCATCGGATTCAATGCAGCAGGCCTGCAAATAGTCAATAAACTAGTTTCACGGCTTCACCAAATATGAGAAATCCGGATACCCCTTCAACGGTCCCGTGCCTTCACGGCTTCACCATGCCACCGCCGGAGGCTTGGCCGGACCCCACGGGGGGTGACCCCCGACGAGCTCGTCGTCGGTTGTCCGACGATGAACGAGCAGGGCCATCGCCGGCGGTGGCCCTGCCGGTAAGCTCATGTTACAGGCCGGCGGCGGCTCCGCCGCCAGCAGCAGTTAGAAGCAGCACCCGTGCATGGTTTTTTTCTATTATTTAATTTAATAATTAAATAAATAATTTATATTGTTTATAATTAATAAAATTATTAAAAATTCAAATAGTTAAAATTTTGAATACTTTAACATTTTAAATAACTGTCGGGGGGGGGGGGGGGGCGAAGCTCGCCGGGAGGGGGGCGCTTGTTGCGGGCGAAGACCGACGGGAGGGGGGGCGCTTGTTGCGGGAGATGACCGCTTGTTGCGGGCGAAGACCGCTTGTTGCGGGCGAAGACCGCTTGTTGCGGGCGAAGACCGCTTGTTGCGGGCAAAGACCGCTTGTTGCTTAGAGAACGGGTGGAACCTGTTCGAAGATGCTGATATGTATGTATAATATCTAGATAATATTGGTCATAAAATAAATATATGGTGTTGTTATATGTAGGTCATTTTTGACTGTGTAGTCCAATGATAAATGAAGATCAAACTAAAAAATTATAGAAAATTATGAACCCATAAAAACTTAAACTACACATAACATAACTGTTATGCAATTACGCCGCATGTACATAGCTGAAATCAGCCTACATATATTCATTACCAAAATGTAAGATTTCAAGTGCAATGCCTTTGAGCTACATAGTTCTTACAATCCTTCTGAAAATGTCAACTCATGAGTACTAATTCAAATGATATTTGACCTAATCTCATAACTGTCAGGTGATTGGTATATAATATGGGCGGTTGTTATTCGCAAATCATAAACGTTTATTCACATATTAAATTTTTTATGTTTTTGAATTTTTATTCGTAGACCAACTTTAAACTTTAGCAATCAATATTTTTTTTTCTCATGAATAGTATCCGACAATGAAGAAATATCTTTGTCAATCTTTTGAGGCAATATCAGAGACAAAAATGGTGACTCATATCAAAATGATGAATTTCACGTCAAAATTGTGAAATTCATGTCAAATTGTTGGGATGGAGTCGTCAACATAGGATCAAAAAGTTGTGATAGAAGTTCCCTAGTTGTCGGGTCTTGCTCGGGAGAAGAAGACATCGATTCCTAAAATTTAAAGTTGATCTGCGAATAAACATGAAAAATTTGACCTGAATTTGATTTGCAAATAGACATTTATGATTTGCAACCGACAAATGTCATAATTTATACCTACAATTTATAAAAAATATATTGAATTTGCAATATGTTTTCAAGTTTTTATTTTTTAAAAAATCCCCTAAAGTTTTTGGAGTAGTTTGATATCAGTTTTTAAACTGATTCTCTTTAAGGTCCGTTCTGTTCGTCTGAGGTTGCCTTTCGGCTCGGAAGACAGGAATTGGGGACGGAATTGGAATTGGGCAAAACCCGTGGTTTTCTTTTGCCTACGCCCAATTCTTATCTAATTAGATCGGTTTTCTTCCGCTCACGATGTATTACTTTCCTCGCGGTGTCGATCCCGTAGAAGAAGTGCTCGTCGCCGGTATAAGGCCTCCTCTTCTCCTACCTCCCCTTCTAGCACTACTTCATCTTCTTCCTTCGTGTCTGAAAAGCTAGTCAGCCTTTCTAGCGGTTAATAGATGTCTGATACTTCACTAATTTGGACCTCCGCTGTCTCCGACCAAAGCTGATCGTCACGTCCACGCCCCGAGATCTCTTCGTAGACTCCTTCTTTGACCGATAGAGTTAACTTTCTCTGCCGGCTATTTGCATTGTTTCAAATACAAAAATTTCAACGTGTAATTCGTATTTTGTGTTCTTCCTCCCACGGTTTTGTGAGTTGTTGTTCTTTGTTTGATTTATTGTTCTTGTCTCATTTGTAACCTTATTCATGAGATTACTTCTTACCTGTCTTAATTCTTTATGTTTTTCATCATTTCTTGTCATAAATTTACTATTTTACTGATATCTTATTTGTTTTAATTTCCATTTCAAAAATCACACCACTCTTTTGTTATATTCTTTTGACTCATATCTTTCTAAACAAATCCTAATTTAATAAACTATGGTGGTGAACAAAGCATTGGTTGCTGTATTCTTCTTATTGTGGAGTGCACCTATTTGATTTTTTTTTTTTCTCATTCTCAATTTCATCTCTAGTGGGTTTTGATCAATTCAATTTTTGAACTCCAATAATGTTGTTTGTGACACTTGGGGGGGGGGGGGGGGGGGCATGGTCCTGAAGGGCCTCAGGAGCCACTGAGCATCGCCTCGGGGTCCACCGATAACGGTGGTTGGTGGCAGGAGGACCCCCTCCCTCTTCATTCTTTGGCTAGGGTGAGTGTCGTAGCACGAGGAAGAAGTCGGACCAGCCATGTTCATTTTGATTTTGTTCGCTGAAACATTATATCTTGAACTGTTTGAGGGGTCAAGTGTGTAATGACCAAACCCTCACAATATAAAAAATCATGTCCGCTTTGGTTCATCTCAACTCTATACTGAACTGAATGACAGTTTTGCCTTTTTACACGTGTGACCTACGGGCACTTTTCAGGAGATCACCCATCTCATGACTACTCCCACCGGACCACGCTTCAACTTGTAGTTTCCAACCCATCTCATGACTACTCCCACTGGACCACGCTTCAACTTGGAGTTTCCAACACAAACTCCACCACTTGTTCCAAAAAAGTGTCGGGGTCCAACCCCTAAAGAGTCTGAGGACTTGGAAATCAGACCAGATGAGAAGGGGGTTTCCTTCATGGTGATCACGACGATACCGTCGTGTTGATCATGAGGATACTGTCGTGATTACACGACGATACTGTCGTGATTACACGACGATACCGTCGTGATTACACGACGATACCGTCGTGAGCGGTTGCTGTCTGTTGGGTGTCGTTTTGTTGACTCCAGATTGCTCTATAGCGTTGTGATGTGGTAGCGAACGGCTGTTGATGCGTAAAAGGATGTTTTTAGCTATTTGATTGTTTGGGGCTAGATTCAAGGGCTAAGATAGTCTCGCTCTTTACCCTAAATAGGTCTCGACCTATTCCAGGAATAGTACTTCAAGTTTTTCAAGCTGGCAATAGTGTTTTTGTTCTGGGCGGAGTTTTTCTCCATTATTGTTGTCGGAATAACTCTTTGGAAAGAAGAACAGTAGTTTATCAGATCAGTACTTTGTGTTCACTGTAAGGGTATTTTTGCCTTATTTCTCGTCTTCGGGTGCATTAGAGGTTTTGAAGAGAGATCTGAAGTTTGTGATCCTTTTGGGGAGAAGTTTTCTACGGTGATCTGAGAGGAAGATTCAATCTGTGAATGTAGGGAGGATCTAGGTTGGACAAATCTAGTGTTTTTCTGTTGTAATATTTATTATTATTGATAGTAGATTTTCGAGTGCCTCACCCCGTGTTTTACCCCTCATTGATTTGAAAGAGTGTTTTTCACGTAAAAGACTGTGTTTTCTGGTTGTGTGCGTTCTTCTGTGCGCCTGGATTGTGAAAGTACAATGAGATATTCTTGTTTCCCTGTTGGAGTAATTTGTCAGCAGGACACGTGTGTGTGGGACGACCGACCCCGTGGTTTTCCCCATCGCGTTCCTGGTCTGGGTGTTGACCCCGGTGGGCCCCCCTATGGCGGAATATCCCCGCGGTCCTGTGGTTGGGATTAGTCCCACATTGCTCGCAGCGCTCGCTCCTCCGTGTTTATGTACCCCGCCACCCTTCATCTCAACACCTGGGTTTTGAGATGCGATATGAGCGGGCGGGTTCTCACATGGTATCAGAGCCAGGTTGTCCTGCTGCGGGGGTGTGTTGGAGTAATTTGCCAGCAGGACATGTGTGTGTGGGACCGACCCCGTAGCTTTCCCCATCGCGTTCCTGGTCTGGGTGTTGACCCTGGTGGGCCCCCTGTGGCGGAATATCCCCGCGGTCCTGTGGTTGGGATTAGTCCCACATCGCTCGCAACGCTCGCTCCTCCGTGTTTATGTACCCCGTCACCCTTCATCTCAACACCTGGGTTTTGAGATGCGATATGGGCGGGCGGGTTCTCACATTCCCAACAAAAAGTGCATCTGATATTTGAGGGTCTTTATTATTACTTAAGCCCATCAATTTTCCCTTGATGTGAGATTCGATTCATTCTGACATCTCCTTTCACTTAGAAGTCTGCCATCAAATAAGCATATTAGGAGTTATTTTGTTTGGGTTTCACTGCACCCCAAAGACTCCACACCCTCATTGAACCGATGTTAAAGTCCCACCAGCTTCCACATGAAATCGACTAAGCGAGCCGGTCGCAGTTGCGGTCTACCAAGTTCGATCCAACCACTTTGAAATTTCAGAAATATAAAAAATATAATGAATTTTATATATAACGTAAGAAAAGTCATGCATCTCGTGGCCTTACTTTCAATTTTCATTTAATTAAATATATAATGCATTTTTTTTAATAAGTAATTTAAATATCGTAGGTACAATGGTACATAGTCAAATGTTTTATATTAAAAAAATGTATCAATCTAAAATAAACATTTTTTTATTAAATATTAATAATATAATGCTTTGATCCGATCGGAAGCCGGCCCGGCACTAGGGAGAGGGGACCTTAGACTAAGGGTGCAAACGAGTCAAGCTCGAGTCGAGCTTGACAAAATTTTCAAACTTGGGCTCGAGCTAATCATTTCGAACTCGAGTTCGTCGAGCTCATTTTGTCCTGGCTCGAGCTCAAGCTCAATGCTTGCTTATCGAGCTCGAGCTCGCGAGCTCGAGTCGAGCTCGAGCTGCTCGCGAGTTTTTAACTTATGAGCCTGATTTTCTTAATATATATTTTAATATAGGAATAAAAAACTCGCAAGGCAGCTCGCGAGCTCATGAACAATAATATCCGAGCTCGAGCTCGTAATCGAGTTCAAGCTCATTGAGCTCATGAAAAATAATATCCGAGCTCGAGCTCCACAAGCTCAAGATCGAGTCGAGCTACTTTCGAGCCGGCTCATCGAGCTTTCGAGCCGGCTCCTCATGTGCAGTCTTCAGCAACTGTGCAGTGTTCTCCACTAAGGACTTCTCTATCAACAACGCCTCTTGGGCCTCCTCAAGCTCCGACTTTAACTCTGAACCAATCCGCCGAAATCGAGATATATCTCGATCGTGCTCCTCCTTCAAGTCAGAAAGCGAACTCTCCCTCACTCAGAGCTTCTTTTGAAGAGTCAAGTATCCATCTTTTAAACTCACATAATGATCGTTCCGCGTGAACACTATATGAGCCCGAACTTCAATCTACAACAAAAAAGTAGAAGGTCGGAATTCCAAAGAGTAATTAAACAAAAAAAAAAACAGAAACAGAAGAGCTCACTTACTGCATTTCTCATCTCCTTCAAAGAATAGGACGTACGCTCGGGGGGGGGGGGGGGCAGAAACCTCTGAATGAGGGACTCAGGGGGGGGGGGGGGGCAGAAAACTCTGAATGAGGGACTCAGGGGGTACAAGACTCCAACACCTCAACCTCAGGATCAATTGGTGTATCCTCATCTCGAGGAACCTCCTCAGTCTGACAATCTCTCACCCTCAATAAAGATCGAGAATCCGCATCTGCATCACTAGTACCCTTCAAAATGAGCTTTCTCTTCCGTTCACGGGCTAATGACGTCTCCACAACGCGCTCAGAATCAGCTGAAAGTCCGCATAATCACAGTCGTTTCTCCTCCACAAATAAAGAAATGCTGAACAAAAAAAATAAATAAATAAAGAAATGTTGAACAAACGATTCACCGGCTCCCGGGGCTCTGTGAAGCCTAACACGAGAGAAAAATCCCGCTTTCGTCCATTCTGACGATAACAACGATCCGATAAAGAATTTCAAAGCTCTGGCAAACCCTAGGAATTTTCAGCATATCCAAACAAAATGTTTTCATGACGGCGAACAGTCTGACTCTCAAAGTCGAGCCAACTCTTATTGCTATAAATCTCAACATGACTGGTACCATCGACACGAACTTCACACCAATCTCTAAACAAGTCCAAGGAGAATTTTGAGTCATGCTCTCTGAAGAGCGCAACTAACCTCATGAGGTGTGTCATCCCAAGAGGAGCAAATTGTAACATAGGGACGCCACAAAACTTCAATATATCCACCACCTCTTCGCACGACGAAAATCGGAATCCAGACCATAACGTCGTCTCGCAAACAGTCAACCAACCCTTCGGCGGGTTCCAAGCTCTTTCCTCAGCACGGGAAATCCTTACATAAATATCTGCGGGTAATCCACATCTTTTTTCTCCAGATTGCAATTTGTTGGGATTTGTCTCCACAATACCTCAGATTTGTAGGTGGTCAGACCTTGAACTAAGATGAATTAAGGTGTATTTGATGCTGTGTTTAAGTTGTATGTGTGCAGGTCCTTAATGCCAAGTGTAGACCAATGTCAGTCTATAATGGGTCACCAAACACAGGACCGTACAATGTAATCCCTCATTGTGTGATCCAAAGTGTTGGCCCATGTAAAGCCTCTCTATTGGGATACACTTCCTACATGCACTTGGAATGGTGGACTCAAGTATTGAAGTATGTCTTTTAGAAGAAATTTTTCTAAGTCCACATACTCGAGTAGTACCCTTCATATACTCGAGTAAGTGACTTAGTACTCGAGTAGATCCTTGGACATACTCGTGTAGACTCTATATACTCGTGTAGATAAGTTTATACTCGAGTAGATAGTCAGTCACTCGAGTAGATCATTTCTTATACTCGAGTAAATCCTTCTGTTCTTAATCCAGAAATTTTCTAAGTCCACATACTCGAGTACTTCTCTAGTATACTCGAGTAAGTGGGTATGTACTCGAGTAAGTTGGTTTACATACTCGAGTAGACTGTATTCACTCGAGTAAGTGATAACTTGTACTCGAGTGGTTGGTTAGTTACTCGAGTAAGTGCCTTGTTTATACTCGAGTAGTTCTGTTCTTCCCATTTCAGAAATATTCTAAGTCCACATACTCGAGTAGTTCCCTATATACTCGAGTAAGTGACTCTGTACTCGAGTAGTTATTTTTCATACTCGAGTAAGTCAATGTTTACTCGAGTAGTTGTTCTAAGATACTCGAGTAGTTCATTTTCCCCTCACTCGAGTAGTTCTCATAATATACTCGAGTAGTTCTTTTTCTCTCACTCGAGTATCTGCAACTCTTGTACTCGAGTATTTATTCACACTTTATCTGAAATTTTTCTAAGTGTTTTCACTCGAGTATCTGCTCTCATACTCGAGTAGTTCATTAATCACTCGAGTGTTGATCTCTAAATCACTCGAGTAGTTTTCCCTTCTCTTACTCGAGTATGCCAATCCTTTCCACTCGAGTATATAACTTCTCTTACTCGAGTATGCCAATCTTTTCTACTCGAGTATATACCATCTGATACTCGAGTATGTATCTTCTATGACTCGAGTATGTCGGTTCAAATCTTTCCTGAAATTCTCTAAGTCAATGTCACTGTACATTTCGATAAGTCCACGTGTCATCATTAATGACTCTTATGACCGTTGGAGTCTACCTATAAATAGGTCTCTTCAGATTTGACTATTATCAATTCCTTCAGAGATTATTATTTTAAGAAAGAGAAAGAGAACAATCCCGTGAACCCTAATTCTTCAAGTCGCCGCCGCCGCCATTAACGTTCACGGAAGAAGCTCTGGATCGACGATCTCCGATCTCTGTTTGCAACCCTAATTCTTCAGCGATACAGACGCAAGTAAATCACTCGATCTCGCCGCGCTTTAAAGATTCCAGATCTACTCTCTCGATCGAGGTGATTCAGTTTTTCAGATTTGTGGATCTCTCTCAAGTCGTCTTCAACTTTTCTGATCAAGCCAAAGTTCTTAAGGAAGAAGACTGTCAAGATCCAGATCTGAGATCATTATTGTTTGTATTCTTTTTTAAACAAATTATTGTGTAGGAGCTTTTTCTCCGAGACTTGTAGGAAGTTTTATCTTCCGAGTGTAGATCCGGTTTGGATCGAGTTTTTGTAGGAACGTTGTTCCGAGGTGTAGGATCGTTTTGATCCGAGATAGTGGAGTAGCCAAGTCTAGTGGTTTACTAGATTGGTGAGGAAAGTGGACGTACCCAAGGTTGGGGAACCACTATAAATCTTTTGTCGTCTGTGATTGCTTGGTATTGTGCTGTGCTGGTTCCTTAATTTTTTTATTCCGCAAATAGACGCACATCTCACCTATTCACCCCCCTCTAGGTGATTTAGGTAGACAACTTCCTCTCTCACAATTTGCTCTCCGGTAAGTGTGGAGCTCAATTGAATCAGACGAGCCAACACATTGCGCTTCGAGACATTAAAATCAGGGAAAAAGTAAAAATTATGGAAAATTACATCAAAAACGAGCACACACAACAAGGATAACGTCATCCCAACATCGTGACAATCGCGCCTTGGGCGCTCAAAAGAGCCCACGCGTGCAAGCGTCAACAGATTCGTCACCAACGCAAAGACACACGAAAAGACATGCTCCGCAGCACGTGAGTACACACACCCGAAAAAGTTGAGGCACCCGCCCATGGGCAAGCGCGCACCAGCGCGCGCGCCCGCCCTGGTGTGCGCGTGCACCTGGACGCTCTCACGTCCGGGTGTGCGCACCACCACGTGCGCACACACTGCCGCAACCGCGCGCGCGACTAGGCACGCGCTGGTGCGCGCATCCGGTTTGGCGGCCAGGCGCATGCGTGCGAATCTCCGTGCCTCTTACCTCGCGTCTCTGCCTTCATGCATCTCCGCCTCTGCACATCTCCACCTTCGGGCACATCTTCTCATTCAAACAAATCACAACATACCGTGGCATGCACATCGTCACTCGTCGCTCTCACAAGCACCCTTCCGATCTTCGTTGTCATGATCGCCGCAAAAGAAGACACGAAAAACAAATCTCGCTCTTCTCACGCTCCGGTTCTAAGAACCGAGAATTTTGGGGGAATATGATGAGTTCGTCATGATTTTTTATAGAAAATTGGGGTGCGGTTAGTCCACTCCTCATGATCCTCAATAACTTAATTAGTGGGATCATTGGTTAACTACCGCATGCACGATCAGCGTGCTCGATCCTCCGCATGGCCCACACACGGATCTCACTATGTGCGCCTTCCACGCAACCATCATGGCCAGATGTCGACACTGCCGTCACTAGCATCATGCGGTCCATGCCCGACCGGCCCTGCTGAGACCGACGTTGTAACGTCTCAATTCGCGCTAGGCCCCTCGCACGAGTTCTGAGTCAAGAGACTTGACTCAGGCTCGGGGTGCACTGGCAAAAGGTGTCAAGTGCGTTGAATGGAGTGTAGGGTTGAGTGATACCCAACGGATAGAAAGGAAATGGCCTAAGGGAAATTCGCCGGGTATCATTGTTGATACCCGACGAATTCGTCGAGAATGCCTGGGAATTCTCGCCGATCGTCGAGAATGCCCGGTGATACCCACCGATCGTCGAGTATCGCTGACTGATACTCAACGCACTCAACGCCAGGATTTTCGATAAGTTGGCTAAGTGAAATTCGCCGGGTATCATTGTTGATACCCGACGAATTCATCGAGAATGCCCGGCGATTCTCACCGATCGTCGAGAATGCCCGGTGATACCCACCGATCGTCGAGTATCGCTGACTGATACTCAACGCACTCAACGCCAGGATTTCCGATAAGTTGGCTAAGTGAAATTCGCCGGGTATCATTGTTGATACCCGACGAATTCGTCGAGAATGCCCGGCGATTCTCGCCGATCGTCGAGAATGCCCGGTGATACCCACCGATCGTCGAGTATCGCTGACTGATACTCAACGCACTCAACGCAAGAATTTCCGATAAGTTGGCTAAGTGAAATTCGCCGGGTATCATTGTTGATACCCGACGAATTCGTCGAGAATTACACCGCGATTCTCACCGATCGTCGAGAATGACAATTGATTCCCGTCGAATTTGACTTATGCGTTTTCTTCGCCCAGGAAGATTCGTCGGCTTGTACAGGCGGACCGAACCGGACTTCGGGATTCGTGCTGGATGGTTCCTTGGACCGGTCATTTCAAGTAAGACCTAATTAGGGCGGTCCAATCAGAGGGTGACACGTGGCAGAAGGGATTTAACCTAATACATCGGTTTATAAGAGAAGATAAAGCCGAACCCTAGCCATCCTTGCCGATCAATCTTGCCGTCTTCGCGGACCTCGCGAAACCGACCGAGCCAAGGGAAGCCGTCGGAGCTCCTGGAGGAGGCCTTCTCTCTCTCTCTCTCTCCCTCCTTCCTTTGCCGTGAAGAACAACGGCACCAAGCAAGAGATGTCGCAAAGAAGGATGACTAGATCCATGGTCGGGAATGATGGTACCACTGGAAACGAAGTGAGCTTCCTCCCCTCTCCCTTGGTGCTAGATCTGTAGTTATATTCTAGGAGAGATATCGACTCCATAGAGTCTTGATGGTGAGGAGATGATTTCCTAGGGAAGCCATGCCTAGATTTGTAAATCTAGGTTTAGGTGTCTTCACCCTCCTCATCATTCAAAGTGAAGGTGAGAGAGGGATTCGTAGAGAAATATGGTTTCATGTGGGTGAATAAGGGTGGACGAGTTTCTGGAGGAGTTTTTAGGAGATTGGTGCAAGGAGGAAGATGAACGGATGTCGTTCATCTCATCTTAAGATGCGTGCAGAAATCTGATTTCTGCACGCAGAGATCTTCGTGGCCAATTTCGGGGGTGTTCTGGCCAGATCTGGGTTTTTAACTCAACATGAAAGTCGTAGCCCTCGAAATTATCTTTCCAACGAGTGGTTGCACATTTCCAGGCAATACCTGTAGCCACGGGAAAGTCAGTTCGAATATACTGCAATTGGGGGAAATTCCACCAAGGAAATCTTTATCCTGTACGCAGCAGGCTTCGAGTGAATTTCTGGTGTGATGCGATCAAATCTGGGCTTTCGACTAAACACGAAAGTTGTATCCCTTGAAATTATCTTTCCAACGAGTGGTTACACGCACTCGTCGGATTTCTGTAGCCTCGGGAATCCTTGGTCGAAGTTGCTGCCCGGATTAAGGCTCCTCCCGCAAGTGGAAGCCTCCCTACCGCGGCCGCGACGTCGCTTCGGCTAAGGGCGGGCGCACCCCACGGCCACCTCTCGCGACTGCGGGGTTGCTCCTGCAAGGGGAGGCTACTCCCCGCGACCGCCCTCCCGCGGCCGCGGGGTCGCTCTCGCTAAGGGAGGCCGCAACCCACGGTTGCCCTCCCGCAGCCTCCCCACGTAGTCGCAGGACCGCGTCTAAATGGGGCGGCCGCACCCTGCGGTTTCCCTCTCGTGGCCACTGGGGCCAGGCCTCAAGGGTAGACTGCATCCCACGGCCGCATCCCGTGACCCCCCCCCCCCCCCCCCCCCCCCCCCATGATTGCCTCCCACGGCCGCCTGTCGTAGCCGCTGGATCAGCTGCCACGGTAGGCCGATTCGCCAGCCATGACTCCTCTGTCGGCGTTCGATTGTCGCCAAATTGGCCGCCCGCTCGTGGCGGGTCTTCACCGACATCCGATCATCCCAACACGATCACCACCGTCCGTTACAAGAATAACCACCCGCATAACAACCCAATAACCCTCATGGTTAGTGGGGAATATTATTTATTTATTTAATTGTCTGCTTGTAGTCAAAATTATGAGAATAATATACGTCTGTAACTATATTGAATGTGGTCTTCAATTAGGGTGCGTTTGGCTAAGCTGTTGCTGATGATAAGCTGCTGACGGAAAGCTGCTAACAGAAAAATTACTATTTTTTAAAAACAGAGTTTTGTTAAAAAACTATTTGGGTAAAATGAAGTTTGCAGAACTTACACATAAGCTGTTTTGTAAAAAATGTTTGGATAAAAATGTTCACCTGAATAATACAAGTAATGGTGCACATTACTACTAATAACACTCTCACAATGTTTATAATCCAACTCTCAAAATGGTTCATTAACATTCATAGTCCAGAAAACAAAATCACAGAATTCAGAAAACTTGTACCTAAACTTACATTCATAGTCCAAAATCCTAAAGTTAACATTCATAGTCCAAAATCCATTTGTAGGTTTCCAGGCAATATAATTGCATGAAGAAGAAGAGAGCAGCAGAGAGATTATCGAGCGGAGCGAGAGCAGCGGAGCAGAGGAGCGGGCAAGAGCAGCGGCGCGAGCGGGCGAGAGCAGCGGCGCGATTGGGAAGGGATCTAGGGCACGGGAGCAGAGGAGCAGGCAGGCGAGCGGCGAGCAGGGAGCGGGAGGGAGCAGCGGCACGATTGGGAAGGGATCTAGGGCACGGGAGCAGCACGGGATCGGCACGGGAGCAGCGGCGCGATCCGGTTGGAGATAATAACCGCGGTGGAGGCATAGTATAAAGTAGCGGATAATTTAAAACTCCATTTTTGAGTTTTTGATTCCCAAACACAGCTTATGAGAAAAACTCTGCTTTTAGGCTGCCGCACCGGAGGCAATAAGTTTAGCCAAACACACTCTTAGTAATTTTGGGTGGTTACGGTGTGCGGATAGCCGCGTAACTATCCTAACCAACTTATGGAGACTATAAAAAGGCTCCAGGACCTCTCTCATTTCGACCTTTTCTCCTCTTAGCTTTCTTCTTTCACAGGTTAGAGATCTGCCGGAATCCTCCTACATGCCTCCTTTACCTGTCGGGTTACCTAGAAATTTGTGTAAGTCCGCAACGCTCCTGAGAAGAAGACGTTCTGCTCGCCATTCCGCAAAGCCTCCTGCGTGCGCAACGTTCCTCATGTCACCTCCGATGTATTTCCGCGCATCCCGCCACTAAGTTCGCCAGCTAAGCAGCGTCCGAGAATGCTCATTCCCATCAAAAAAGTGAAGGAAACAAGCTTCATGTGAAGCATCTTGTCACCCAACAAGCGTAATACCGCCTTTCATCTGAAACTGTAACGAGGAGCGGCATGTCTCCCTCAATTCTCAAGACACTTTGTAAACTGGCTTTAATAGTGAAGTTTGACTGGCATTGTACCAATCACGTGATTTTTTACCTAGTTGAGGGGTTCTTTCACGTTAAAAATGTCTTGTGTGCCTCTTCTTACTCTGTGATTATGTGCGCGCTCGACCGCTCTACGGGCTAAGACGGTTTATTTTAGTCCGGTCTATGGAGGGCTGAGTTAGCTGCAACAATACATATAAATATGAATTTTTTTTTTACAAATTTATATACATAATTTTATTTTTTATACATCTTCTATTGGTTAGATAAAAAATTTCAAACCAACCATTTTAAATAGAAGAAAGGAGCTCTTAGGATCCAATTCAAAAATAAGAAAAAATTAATGGCCTTAAACTTGTCACTTTAAAATGGTGACAAACCGGTTACCCGATTAGAATGATTCAAATGAAGGCAAAAGGGAGTATCTAAGAGAGACTTTATCTAAGGGTGTTGTTATTAGCAAATCAATTTTGACTGTTAGCAAATCATTAATACTAGCAAACTATAAAATGTTGAAATGTGTGAAGTGAAAGTGGAGGTTGATCAAGCAGTCTGGGCGGCCTGGGCGGACTGTCCATGCGGACTGGTGGAGCAGCTTGGTGGTCTAGTGTTGGCGGCCTGTTGTGGCGTTCTGGAGGTAGCCATGCAGATAGGTTTGGAGTTCTCCATGGGCGGACTTGGATCAGAGTCTGCCTGCTTGCACCAGTGTTGCAGATTTGAAGCTTATCCGCGGACTATGCGGACTGACTGTGAGTCCGGCAGTTGTTTGCTGGCCTTGGTTGCTGAACGTGTTGGAGCTTTGCTTGGCGGGCTGGTTTTGGGAGCTGACGGACTGGGCCGTGTCCGCCGAGCTTGCGCCATATGCTTGGCGGGTTGCTGGACTTGGTCACACATCGTGACAAGTCCAGGGGTTTGCTAGTCCGCAGTATTCGCAGTATCCGCTGTTGACCGGGCGGTCTGCCTGTTTGTCGTGGACACGTGCGAGCTGGTGTGGTGTACGCGGTATCCGCAGAGTCCGCTTGATTAATCGGGCGATCTGTGCCTGGGACGTGGACTTGTGTGTGCGGATTGGTGTCGTGTCTGCATGTAGCGTGCAGACTGTTGCTGTGAGAGATGTTGTTGTGTCCGCATACTTTCCTACTTGCGGACTGGTGCAGTGTCCACCAGGTTGCGGACAGGTTTCCTTGCCTGACAGTTTGGCTATTGTCCGGACATGTCCTTGCAGACTGGGCGGACTGGCCTTGTTAGCTGCGATCAGGGGGCGGTTAGCCTATCTTATAGGGCGGTGATCACACTCCAATCCACTCCTATAAATAGGACCCCCTGTCACTTCATTTGTAACTGAGTGAACAGTGACGCGACTAGCACTGTGGAGCCAGGAGTTTGGTTCTGACTTCGGTCAAGTTCAGTGAAGTTTGCGGATTGCAATCAACGGCTTACCAGTTTTCTCTCTGCTTCAATTTTCCAAGTTCAATAACCTGCCCGCCGAACTCTGCGGTTAGGCGGTCTATTCTTCAGTTCGGCGGCAGCTTGAAGTAGTCAGCGAATAACGGTGTGTCCGTGCGACCTCGCGGTCTCGGCGGACTCCGTGATCTATTCGTCATCTTACAGCAGCTCGGGCGATCTCGGCGACTTTGGCGGGCTGGGCGGTCTCGGCGGTTTCCGATTCTGTCCGCTCGGATTGATTTGTAATCTTGTCTGTTTTCCTTTTGTATATTGGCGAAATCATGTCTCGGCATGTATACCTCGCTCTGTAAAGAAGATAGTAAAAGTTTGATATGCTTGTCTCTTCTGGTTGCTTCTGGTGTTTGAGCTTGTTTTTCTGTTTCCGCTTGATCAAGGTATGATATTGATAGTTCTGAGAATATTAATTTGACGTCAGACTATCTCGTTGATCATCTTGAGAAAATTTAACATGGTATTAGAGGGAGGTTCAGTTGCTTGAGCAGTGATCAACTTGTGTTGTGTTCTGTGCTTCTGAAAGCTTAGACCAGGTTTGGTGCAATGGAAGGGGGTTATGCAAGAGGTCTGGGCACTGAACTCTTAACGCCGACTATCTTTAAGAAGTGGAAGTCATGCATGAAGAGTTATCTTCTGGGCGAGGAGTTATGGGGGGTCATTGGTGGTGACGACAGGTAGGAAGTTACAGCTGCCTTTGGAACTGCTGAGCAGGTGAGAGTTTGGAGGAAAACAAACGCAAAAGCTGAGTTTACTCTCAAGCGGGTTGTCTCAACTGAGTTGTTTGATCACATCATTGGATGTGAGTCTGCTGCTGAAATTTGGACTTCCCTTGATGGGTTGTTCAACAGGAAGAACATAGCTAGGCTATAGTTCCTAGAGAATGAGTTGGCTAGGACAACTCAAGGAGATCTGACCATCTCTAAATACTTTCTGAAGATGAAGAGCTTGTGTGCTAAACTATAAGCGCTTGATCCTGATGAGCCTATCTCTGAGGCTAAGTTGAAAAGGCACATAATCCCCAGCTTGCGGAAGGAGTATGTGGCCTTTGTAACTTCTGTTCAAGGCTGGGAAACTCAGCCATCTCTGCTGGAACTTGAGAACCTGCTTACTTCACAGGAAAGTTTGGCCAGACAGATGGCTGGAGTTACTATCTCTGAATAAGGTAGTGAAGTGCTCTTCACAGGCAAGAAGAAGAAGAGATGGGAAGGGATGAAGAAGCAGACTGCTGTTGAAGATGAGCCTTCAACTTCTTATCAGCCAGAGAGGAGCGCTGCTCCTAAGAAGGATTGGAAGAAGAATTTAAAGTGCTACAGGTGTCATTAGCCGGGTCAATTCAAGCGTGACTGTAAGGTCAAGCTGCAGCCTGGGCATGCTGCAGACAAGGAGGAAGCTTGCTCTAGTACTGAGGAAGCTGGATGGGGTGGAGCTTTCATGACGGTCACTTGTGTCCGTGCCTTATCCATCATCGACTTCGAAGACGACTGGATTGTGGACTTCGGGTGTGGTCATCACCTCACAGGAGATAAGTCGAAGTTCTCCTCACTGCAAACTTACTCAGGTAACGAAGCTATTATTACTGCTGATAATACTATTCATGCAGTAGAGAAGGAGGGGGTTGTGTCATTGGGTAATGATAAGGGGCCACTCACGCTAAGGAGTGTGTATCATGTACAGGGCATGAAGAAGAACCTCTTCTCTATGACCAATGTGGTAGACGCGGGCTATCACGTTCTGTTTGGGCCAACAGAAGTGAAGTTTCTTCGCAACGTATCAGCAGTAAAGGCTGATGTTGCTCATGTTGGGAGGAGAGTAAATGACGTGTTTGTTCTTGCAACACGCTCCTACGTTGATCGGATGAGGGCCAACGATAGCGCTGCTATTTGGCATGAAAGGCTAGAGCATGTAGAGATGGATAATTTGAAAGCTATGGCAAACAGGAGCCTTGTGAAAGTCTTGCTAAAGTTTTCATCCTACGGAGATGGTCATGTTTGTGCAGGTTGTCAGTTCGGCAAGGCTCATCGTCTTCCGTTTGATAAGTCACAAACAAGGAGCAAGAAACCATTGGAGTGTATCCATGGTGACTTGATGGAGCCAACTGCTACTGCTTTTCTTGGAGGGAGCAGATACGTGCTTGTTTTGATTGATAATTACTCAAGATACACTTGGGTATATTTTTTGAAGGAGAAGTCAACAGTTTTCTAGTTGTTTGTGGAGTTCAAGGAGCTGGTGGAGGGCCGGTTTGGCCTGCGGATCAAGAAGTTTAGATCAGACAACAGTGATGAGTTTATCTCTTTAGAGTTCTCTAACTTCTGCAGGAAGCAAGACATCTAGAGAGATCTACTTGTGTTCATACTCCATAACAAAATAGAGTAGCGGATAGGAAGATCCGTCACTTGACAGAAACTTGTAAGTGCTGACTTCATGCAAAGGGCATTCCCAAGTCTTTTTGGGCGGAAGGAATGGCTTGCGCAATCTATGTCATCAATCGGATGCCTCTGCGTCCGATCAACATGAATTCTCCTCATGAAATGGTGTTCAAGGAGAAGCCAAGCGTGGAACACCTTCGGGTGTTTGGATCAACTTGTTATGTGCATGTCCCGGATGCTTCAGGGACGAAGCTTGATGCAAAGGCCAGGAAACTTGTCTTTGTAGGCTATGATGAGCGGAAGAAGGGATGGAAGTGCATGGATCCTGCGACGAAGAAGTCTGTTGTATCAAGAGACGTGATCTTTGATGAGCTGACGTCGTATGGAGGAAGCTCGGTTGAGTTACCAAAGAGCAAGGTTGATGAAGAGCGGGAGGTGGCTGCTGAAGTTTTCCAAGAGGAGCTTGCTGTTTCACCAGCAACTCCTATTGCTTCAAGCTCTGGGGCAGTGGCTTCTGGTTCAGGAAGCAGGGGGAGCATTGCTTAAAGTTTGCCCGGAGATGGAGCTGAGCCTAAAGAAGCAACAGAGGTGGTGAGCAAGGAGCAGCCTCTTCAGAGATCAAAAAGGGTCATCAAGCCTCCAGCTCGCTACTGTGAAGGGAATACAGTGAGTTTTGTCTCCTGTTTCTTTGCAGGCCCTCTTGATGAGCGAGAGCCTTCAAGCTTCAATGAGGCCACTGGAGTCAAGGAGTGGGAAGCTGTCATGGAAGAGGAGATGGCTGCTCCTGGGACCTTGTGCCCAAGGTTGATAGCATTACTCCAGTGACTTGCAAGTGGGTGTACAAGTTGAAGAAGAAGGGTGATGAGGGCATTGAACGATACAAGGCTCCCCTTGTTGCTCGAGGATTCTCACAATAGTATGGAGAAGACTATGAGGAGACGTTTAGTCCAGTTGCAAAAATGACTTCAGTTCGGGTGGTGATCACCTTGGCTGCTTGCCAAGGATGGAGGATGTGACAGCTTGATGTAAATAATGATTTTCTTTACGGGGAGATTGATAAAGACATCTTCATGGATCAGCCACTTGTATTTGTCTCTGAAGTTCATCCGGACTACGTCTGCAAGCTCAGAAAGGCACTCTACGGGTTGAAGCAAGCTTCAAGAGCTTGGTATGGGAAGATAGCAGAATATCTCCAATTATGCGGAAATCTTGCTTCCAACTCAGATTCAAGCCTGTTCATCAAGAAGAAGGGGGAGCTTCAGGTCTTGGTCCTGCTGTATGTTGATAACATGATCATCACAGGGAATTCTGAGGAGGAGGTTGTTAGGCTCAGGGCTGAGCTAGTCATTCGCTTTGAGATGAAAGACTTGGGAGAGGTTCATCACTTTCTTGGTCTCGAAGTGGAGAGCAAGGAGAGCGGGATTCTCATTTGCCTAGGGCCTAGGCCGGGTACCGGGTCGGGCAATTGCTCTAAACCTGGGCCCTGTGTGGGCCCTGGGCCCGGCCTCGGCCCGGGCCGGGCTTTTGCCGGGTCGGGCTTGACAGACCTTTTACCGGGCCGAGCTCGGGCCAGCCCACTGGGCCCGGTCCTTTTGTACACGGCTAATATATACTGTATTTATTATCGTTTTAGAAGATTATCAAAACAACATAAAAATTAAAAGAAAGTAAAAACACAAAATGAAATATAAAAACAAACATAAAATAGAACAAAATAACAAAAAGATATAATAAACAAACAAAATTAAGAAGATTTTAATTGAAATTCAATTCACTCATTTTGAAAAGAAGAAAAGAGCTCTCGGGATCAATTTCAAAACAATAATAACATTCAAGCATTTATCCCACTATAGTGGGGTCGGCTATATTGATCATTTGACGCCGTTGTGTCATATCTTTTGTCATAATCTCACTAATGCCTAAGTACATCATGTCTTTCCTTACAGTTTCATTCCAAGTTTTTATTGGTCTACCCCTCCCTCATTTAACATGCCTAGTGATTAGACTCTCACAACGCCTAAGAGGTGCCTCTAAAGATCTTCTGTGTACATGTCCAAACAATTTTAGACGTTTGAAAAAGGAGAAAAAAATCGGTTTAAAATCTGCCATTTTAAAGCGGTGGCAAACCGATTGTTGCGTGCCAAACACTCAAGATTCAGCCAGATTAGAATGGAATGAAGGCGAAAGAGATTGCCAAACAGAGCCTTTATCTAAAGGTGCATAATTTTTTTCACTAAAAGAAAAATATAAAAGAATAAGATTAATGAATTCATCAAGTCAACCACAAATTAATATGGACCGAGAAATAAATACTATTCATTTGGATTTAAATGGAGGGGATCTTGATACCTATAACCCTAGAGCAAAATAAATTGCATATGGGGCATGCAAGGATTAACTATATAAATAATAAATCTAATATTGACAAAATATATAGTTGTGTTTCTTCATTTTTATTAATATAATTGCTTATGATAATATAAAATTATATATCTATACTATCATAATACTGTATATATTATCGTTTTAGCTGGTTGTAAAAACAATATAAAAAACTAAATTAAAATAAAGAAAAATAGACCACACCAAAGTAAAATAAAAAACACAAAATGAAATAAAAAACACAAAATATCAAAAGAGAAATAATAAATAAACAAAAAAAATTTAACAAAAAAATAATTAAGTATAATATATATATATATATATATATATTTAAATATGTAGAAAAATTTAAAAAATGTAAATTAACCAAAATATTTTATTATTAGAGTACGCCCCGTCTTGGAGGGCTTTTTTTTCTCCTTTCCGTTTTTCGAAAAACGTCAATATTCATAATATTGTGTTTGTTTACTCTATTAATGGAAACCTAGTTCATCCAAAATGTGTTATTTTGCATTTTCAGAAAATAATCAAATCAAATATTTTATTATTAACACCTTTGAATAAACAAAAATAAAAAAGTATATAAACTAAAAAAAACAATTAAGTATAATATATATATTTAAAAATTTTAAATATGATCAAAAAATATAAAAAAATGTAAATCAAACTAAATATTTTATTATTAGAGTACGGCCCATTTGGGAGGACTTTTTTTCTCCTTTCTGTTTTCCGAAAAATATCACCGTTCATAATATTGTATTTATTTTAGGAACGAATGACTTTCTGAAAATGCAAAATAACACTTTTTGGATGAACTATGTTTTTCACTAATAGAAAAAACAAACACAATATTATGAACTGTGACATTTTCCAGAAAATAGAGAGGAAAAAAGCCCTCCCAAATGGAGTCTCGATAGAGTACTTGATTTCATGCGTCACTGGTAGAAAATGTGAGATGACGACAATATTCTACTAATACTACATACATCTCGTGCAATTTCACTCGCACAAACAATTGAAAATTAATTACATTTTTTCATAGAAGTTATTTAGCAAACTCAAGAAATAGTATTTGTGAAATAATTTTGATCTCCTGTTCAAATCTCACTATTTTTTGTTAAATTATTAAATTATTTTAAAAAATATTTAATTTAAAAATAAATCCAATGATTAACTAAACAAGAAAAGTGCAATGAGTTTTAACGTACTATTTAAACTTTAATTTATTGTATAGTTTTTAGACAAGAATTTATTATCTGTAGTTCTATAATCTATATATTATATTAAAAGTGATTGAAACATTCATATTGTTAACATTATTTTCATTTTTTAATCTAATATTATCAATTTTTTTGTTTATTTCAATATAATTTAAATCATAATCTTAATTAAATTATCAAAATCAAAATTTTAAATTATCGTAATTATTATATTATTTAATCGTAACTATCAAATCAAATAAATAAATATGAATTTGGAAGAAGAGAAGAGAAAAAAAAAAGGAATAGAGGGAGAGGAGATGGGGAAGGGGTGTCATGTATGAGACTGCGAACAACGAGAGTGTCATCGCGTCATAACACTGTTGAGATAGGAGTACTATTGCGCCAACACAGGAGTCTCTCATATAATGAAAGTTGTTTTACGAAAGAGTTAAGAGAAATTGATCTTGTTGCGGCCAAACTCGACGTCCCGGTCGGACCGGTGGCTCGAAGGTGTCTCGTAGGAGGAATCCGGCAGAGCTCAGATCTGAGAGGAGGAAAACAGAGGAGAGAAACAATGAGAAATAAGGAGTCCTGGGGGCCATTTTATAGCCTACAGGAGGTAGTTACGGTGGTTATACGACTAGATGTGCAAATTTAGCCCGAGCCCGATTGCCCGGCTTGCGTCTCCCCTAGTCTGCGCCCGATTAGACCTGAGCCTGATTAGGCTCGGGACAGGCCCAGGCCAGGCCTAGGGGGGCTCACAAGTCCCCCTTATTTGGGCGGAGCCCGGCCTGGTCCCGGTTCATGCAGTCCTGACCGCTTGACCGATGAAAATAAGTCCTCCCAAACGGAGCCGAAATCAGCGAAAACAGAATGAAGAAAAAGGAAAGATGCAATCCTTTTGCCCAGTGCTTGTTCGCGGGAAGCTGTTGCTTGGTGATGGTCCAAATCTTTAATGTTGTGAAGATATCATGCAAAGTTTTATGCTTGTCATACCACTGAATGGCAGCATGGGCAATGTACCTTTTGATAAGGAATGTTGTATCATTATATTAGTTTGTTAAGAGAATTGTTGCCTATATAATGTCATATGCAGGAGGAAGAGACAAGTACATTGAAAAACCTTGTATGTAACACTTTGAAGAAATGTAGTTCATGAAAGTTTTACATCTCTTTTCTCTCTCACCACTTCTTCATTTTGAGTTTTGTTTAAGTTTTGCTATTTTAATTTAAGGATTCGTTTGGGGGGACTTATTTTCACCAATCAAGGGATTACAACTGCATGAATTAGGCCTTAATTAAGGTCTGATTCATGCGGTTGTAACTGCTTGGCCGGTGAAAATAAGTCCCCGCAAATGGAGCCTAAGTCTTTTGCTATTCTTCCAAGAATTCCAACAGGTAGTCTTAGATGGAGCGGTTGATTTAGGCTCCGTTTGGGGTGATGTTTTTATTGTTGTGTGGACGATGCGGAAAAATCAAAATCACACAACCACAAACAAAAGAACACGGTGTGATTTACGTTGTTTAGCGAGTAACGCTTACATTCACGGGGATGAGTTATTCACTATCATTGGTGGGGGAGAAAAGAGAGGTCAATACAATATTACAACAACACACAACTCCACTCTTAAAATAAGAACCTCAACCCCTCATATTTATAGGGGAAATTAGGGCAAATCCCAAAAAAACTAAAACGCCCTTCCCCCCAAACAAAAATCCACACCTCATCTCTTACTTGACACAAAGCAAATATGAGATGACACAATAAACTGTTGTATATTTTGCCGCCTCTTATTCCTAAACCGGGCGGTTCAGTGGCCCCTCCCTTCAGCATATATATATATATATATATATATATATATATATATATATATATATATATATATATATATATATATATATTTGCCGCCTCTTATTCCTAAACCGGGCGGTTCAGTGGCCCCTCCCTTCAGCATATATATATATATATATATATATATATATATATATATATATATATATATATATATATATATATACTATTATACAAAAACTAATCTTTGGTGAAACATTGCAAATATCCCTATATTGCCATTCATAATTACACAAATATACATAACTTTATATTAGTATATTATAAAATCAACATCCTTTTAGGTAATTACACAACTTTGTAATATTAAAATAAAAATACTAGATACCCTAAACCTATTGTCTATAAATAGGAATGATAAGAGACGGATTAATGTTTTAACGTTAAAATATAATTTGTTTTACAAAATAAAAATTATATTCTTGATTTATTTTTTTCTACGGTCATTTTGAGTACTCATATGTATATGTTGCGGGTCGGGCGAAGCCCGCCGGGAGCGGGTAAAGCCCGTCGTCTCCGGTCGGGTACTGTCGCGCGAGGCCATAGGGGCGGAGCCCCGTGTCGGGCACTCGCATTGATGCGGGTGCTGCCCGCAATGACCTGTCGTGGGCTGGCGAAGCCAGCAGGGTGCGGGCGAATCCCGCCGTCGCGGGTCGGGTACTGTGGCGCGTAGTCATAGGGGCGGAGCCCCGTGTCGGGCACTCGTATATATATATATATATATATATATATATATATATATATATATATATATATATATATATATATATATATATATATATATATATATATATATATATATATATATATATATATATACACGGGGTTCGGGTTAATTAGGGTAAGGAACAAAAAGGGAGCCAGCTTCTCTCCTCAATAGGTCAACCGACAGAAATCGTAAAGAGGGCGTGACTGTGCGGGCGCAAAGAAGGAGAGCCATCTTCCTACTCGCCGGATTCCGCCAACGCCGGAGGGCTGATCATCCCAACGGTTTGTCGCTGCAGGCCCGTAGGAGGAGTCGACTCAGAATTTTTCATCTAATTTGTGAGGAAGAGGTCGGCTGGTTATTGGAGTGTTTGACCGGTAGCTTCTAATCGCCGATGAGTCCAAAACCTAGGCGCTTCAGGTTCCTTTGTTCTCGATTTATCTTGATATATTTTCAAAATCACTGATTATAGTGGATCTTCTTCAGCACTCTTCCCGTGGAAGTAGAAGCTTCTCTCTGAACCACGTAAATCTCTATGTCGTTTGCGTTTGTATGTGATTGTTTTATTTGTTGCCTTTGCTGAATTTTGGTGGCTTTAATTTTTGTGTTATTTCTAGGACACGTGAGCCCAGTGATCTGGTGAGTTCTAGCTATTTGGATCTTCTTTAACTATTGTGTTCCTCATTCCGTGGTGGTAAGAAATCAGTGTGATTTCATAACAATTAATATCAAAGCTAGGTTTCGGTCCTCGAAAAATCCTAAGCAATACGATGACAGCAAAATTCGAGATTCCAAAGTACAATGACAATATCAATTTTGGTTTGTGATAGAGACGGATCAAGGCAGTCCTCGTTCAACAAAATCTCCATAAGGCACTTCTCTCCAAGAAGAAGACCAGTAAGGATGGAGACGAATAGGAGGAATTAGATATGAAGGCCATAAGCATAATTCAGTTATGCCTAGTAGACGAAGTGATGTATAATGCAGTCAACACTGAGATTACAACGGATCTGCGGAAGAAATTGGAGGAGCTCTACATGTCCAAGTCACTCACGAATAAGTTGTACATCAATAAACAATTACACAGCTTAAGGATGACCGAGAGTACTCAGTTGTTGGAGCACATGAATGTGTTCAATAAGCTCATCTCTTTGTTGCGCAGTATGGATGTGAAGGTTGAAAAAGAAGACCATGCTCTTCTTCTTTTGTCCTCATTAGCGAAGTCTTTTGATCATCTAGTCACCACGATCCTCTACGGAAAGGATACCCTGAAAATGGAAGAGGTGATGACTACGCTACTGTCAAATGAAATGAGAAGCAAGTCAGGTTCTAACACCGATGAGGGTCTACTTGTGAAGAGCAATGGCCCGGTTAGAGACAGATCTAGAGATAGATGCAAGAAGGGAAACAGACCCAGGTCTAAGTCTAGAGGCAAAAACAACATGTGTCATTACTACAAGGAAGAGGGACACTGGAAAAATAATTGTCTGAAGAAGAAGCTCAAGGAGAGGATATAAGAGCCACAACAGGCTGCGGTGGCATCCAATAATGAGAGCGATGATGACGTTCTCCATGGCTTACCCAGTCTCGACACCACAGATGCATGGATCATGGATACTGGATACTCATGTCATATATGCCTGAACATAGAATGGTTTCATAGCTTCAGGCAATGTGATGGTGGTCATTTTCTAATGGGAAACAACTCAGAGTGTAGGATGATGGGGATTGGTGGTATCAAAATCAACATGTTCGATGGAACGGTCAGAACACTCACATATGTCAGATACGTGCCCTATCTATGAAAGAGTATGATTTTTTAGGAACTTTGGAGGCAACCGGTTATTCCTACATTGGTGATGGCGGTTACTTAAAAGTTTAGAAAAGCGCTCTAGTTGTGATGAAAGGCAAGCGTTTTGGTACTTTTTACAGACTAATTGACACCACTATAACTGGAGATACAACAGTTTCTACATCGACCGATGCGGATTCCTCTCTGCTATAACAAGCTAGGATTGACCATATGAGTGAGAGAGGGTTACTAGAGCTGCATAAGAAGGGTCTGCTGAAAAGAGTAAAAACCTGCAAGCTTGAATTCTGTGTGACGTGTATCCTCATGAAACAGTGCAAGATGAAATTTATGACATCGAGCAAGCACTGCAAATAGATTCTAGAGTACATACATTCAGATGTTTGGGGGCCAGCCCCAGAGCAATCACTTGGAAGTGCCAGGTTTTTCGTAACCTTCACCGACGATTTCTCAAGGAAGGTATGAATCTATTTTTTCAAACACAAGTCTGAAGTATTTAAGAAGTTTAAAATCTAGAAGACCGCGGTTGAGAAACAAACTGGGCAGAAGGAGAAATACCTCAGATTTGATAATGGTGGTGAACACACCTCAACGAATTTTCAGGCATACTACAATCAGGAAGGTATCACTCGCCATCTCACTATTCCTGATACACCGCAGCAGAATGATATTGTAGAGAGGATGAATAGAATGTTGTTGGAAAGATCTCAGCGCATGCGACTGTTTACTGATTTGCCCAAGTCTTTCTGGGCTAAAGCTATCAATATTGCTTGTTATCTAGTGAACCGGTCTCCATCAATGTCACTAGATATGAAGTATCCACAAAAAGTATGGTCAGGTAAACCAGTTGATTATTCTAATATTCATATTTTTGGATGCCCTGTCTACACATTACTGAAGGATTCAGAAAAGACTAAGTTCGATGTTAAGTCTAAGAAGTGCATCTTTCTGGGCCATAAGGCCGGCACCAAAATTTTTAAGTTGTGGAATCCTGAAACTATGAAGCTCTAGTTAAAGTGTGACGTCGTCTTTGATGATGCTCTATGCTAAAGAAGTTTCGATCTCAAGCTAAAGAGGTGGAGAAGACTCTAGACTCTCCAGTGGAGGTGGAGTTGGAGGGAAGCAATAAAGTAGATGATCATGATGAGTCATCTGACTTTGATGAGTCAGACACTATGCAACTTGCCAAAGCGGAGCCGTACTCAATTTCCATAGGAAAGGCTAGGAGAGAGGTCAGACTGTCTCTCAGGCTACAAGACACTATAACATATGCTTTTCAGGTGATCTCCTCAAACTCTTATTCCTATTAAGAATCTATAGAGAGCATAGACAGTTCTTAGTGGAAAGCTGCAATGATGGAAGAGATGGAATCCCTTTAGAAGAATAAGACATGAGACTTGATTAGTCTGCCTAAAGGGGCTAAGACAATCAGTTCTAAATGGGTGTTCAGAAAAAAGAAGTCCACATCAGGAAAGGATCAGTAGAGATACAAGGCCAGATTCGTAGCTAGGGGGTTTACGCAGAAGAATGAGGTCGAGTTTGATAAAATCTTCTCACTTATGGTGAAGCATTATTTCATTCAGGTGCTACTTGCTATGGTAGCTACACGGGACATGGAACTGCAGCAGATGAACGTGAAGACTGCTTTTCTTCAAGGTAACCTAGAGGAGGAGATCTATATACTGCAGCCAACACGACAGCTATGTCTACTATAGATTCCTTGCAGATGGTAATATTCTGATTCTGATGATCTACGTCGATAATATATTGATTGCATGCAAGTCAACCTGAGAAATTCAAACACTGAAGCAAAAATTGAATGCTGAATTTGAGATGAAAGATCTTGGTCATGCTCAGAAGATCCTTGAGATGGAGATCAAGTGAAACTGAAAGCAATGCAAGTTGTGGCTTTCTCAGACTGGCTACATTCAGAAGGTACTGGAAAAGTTCAATGTGATGGATTCTAAAGTTATTACGACTCATTTGGGACAACAGTTTAGATTGTCATCACAGTAGTGTTCATGCACAAAGGAGGAATGCCAAAAGATGCTCAAAGTGTCGTATGCTAGTGCGGTAAGATGCTTGATGTACGCGATGATATGCACGAGACTAGATATTGCTCATGCAGTGAGTGTTGTTAGCAGATATATGGCAAGTCCAAGACGACAATACTGTGAAACAGTCAAGTGGATTTTGCAGTATTTGAATGAAATGCTAGACGTTGGTCTACTCTTCAAAAAGGTGAAGTTGATGGAGCTCTAGAGGGCTTCGTTGATTCTGACTACACAGGCGATCTCGATAAGAGCAGATCTACTTCAGGGCACATATTTCTTTTAGGTGGAGGTCCTATTTGTCGGAAAGCCACACTTCAGGACATAGTCACTCTGTCAATTACAGAGGCAGAGTACATTGCTATAGTGGAGATTGCTAAAGAAGCTATTTGGCTCAGGGGTCTCATCATGGAACTCATGGTTTCTCAGGAGTCGTTGAAGCTACACTGTGACAGTTAGAGTGTGATTTGTCTTACAAAGGATCTAATCTATCATGCAAGGACAATCACATTTATGTGCGCTACCACAAGCTAAGAGAATTCATTGGAGGCGACAAGATTCAGTAACTGAAGGTGCCCACGGAGGACAACATTGCTGATATGTTGACAAAGCCCCTGACTGGAGCCAAGTTCAAGCACTGTCTTGAGTTGACTCGCATTTGTACTTGCTGATCATGGTAACCCTATGAAGATGGGGTAGTCTTAGAGGGAGAAGATCCAAGATACAGGTGGATCACACTATTTGGAAGAGACGTTAAGGTGGAGATTGTTGTATTCTGTCGCCTCTTATTCCTGAACCGGGCAGTTCAATGGCTCCTCCCTTCAGCACATATATATAAATATTTAAATGGGGCTCAGGTTAATTAGGGTAAGGAACCAACTTCTCTCCCCGACAGGGCGACCGACAAAAAAAACGTGAAGAGGACGCAGTTGTGTGGGCTGATTTGCGAAGGAGGAGAGCCATCTTCCTGCTCGCCGGATTCCGCCAATGTTGGAGGGCCGATCATCCCAGCGATTTCCCGTTGCAGGACCGTAGGAGGAATCAGCTCAAATTTTTTCATCCAATCTGTGAGGAAGAGGCCGCCTGGTTACTGGAGTGTTTGGTCGGTAGCTTCTGATTGCCAGCAAGTCCAAAACCCAGGCGCTCCAAGTTCCTTTGTTCTCGATTTATCTTGATGTATTTTCAAAATCTCTGATTACAGTGGATCTTCTCCGGCGCTCTCCCCGTGGATGTATGAGCTTCTCTCCGAACCTCGTAAATCTCCGTATCGTCTGTATTTGTGTGTACTTGATTTAATTTTCTTGCATTTACTTAATCTGTTGTTGCTCTAATTTTGTCGTCGATAATCCGTCGCGCGTTCCGCGGTGACGAGAGATCGCGAATAATTTTCATAACAATAAACATCAACACAAAATTGGCTGCGCCAAGGTGGCTGCCTATGTACCCTCCCCCCCTCTCATGAGATCAAGTCACGCGTAGTTCCTCAAAAGTGTTATTCAAGACACTCATCTTTAAGCTCGAACGTTCACCAAATTTTTGCAATATATAAACTTCTGGACTAAAAACACCTCTGTAAATCTGTCTGCAGGAGTCTCCTTGAAGCGACAAGAAACTCGAGCCTCATATACTGAAAGTACAAACATAATGCAGTCTTTCAACCAAACTGATTTCAAAACATTCTGTCTCCTAATCCGGCTCCTACAATAAACACGACTCTCTTTCTCAATTTCTTTCACCAGCACTTGAAAACTCATGAGCAGTCTCATAATTTATTACCGCCATGGCCTTGCCAAACGGATCCGTATTAACTATTTCAGCTTCTCCTGGCTCAAATTCCAAGTTCCTGCAACTTGGGGATGCCGGAATCATTGCTGTCGTTTTGCACTTGCAGAAGGGAATAAATCCGGCCGGTAGTTTGCAAATGAGGAAGACGATAACCAGGAATCCGGCTGGTTGCGAATAAGACGGAGTCGGAATAAGAATCGTTCCTTGATTTTCGCCAACTGTAGCTCTTCAATGGCTTCCTTCCCCCGAGCCCTTCCTATAAATTCCGTCTCCTCTTATTCTAGATCGAAGCCAGAAATATCTATTTTACTCTCTTCTCACCCTCTTCCGGTAAATGCTCCGGTTATTATTTCATTGCGAAGTTTGATTGTTTGTTTCTATTCGAATTTACATTCTGTTCGAGATAATGAACATATTTGCTGCTGTTTTTTTTAAATTTGAATCTAGGTTTTCTTCGATCTAGAAAAAGAAGATCGTCCCAGTTACAGGTATGGAAATATGGGGCATCATCACGCCACTTGTTGAAATGTCTTTTATTAGGGTTTTGTTGGAAGTCTTCTACTCAATCTGTTAGTTTTTCTGTGGTTTCCCTTCATGTTTGTGTAAGATACTAGGAATCTATAATTAAACTTATTTCGCTGCATATTGATTTTTATCTAAGTGGGCAATGGCTTGGCATACCTGAGATGCTAGGCCTACTGCTTGATTTGTATTGCTCGTCGAGTTGTGTGGTAACTGTTGGGGCAAATGCTTAGCGAACAATACAAAATGATTGTGAAGACTGAAGAGAGATGGAGCAATCAAGAAATTTCACCAAATTCTATATACAATTAGAGAAAAAAGTTACAATGAAGACTCTAAAGTGAGGACTAGATGACTCCAAGATGGGACTCCAGAATTGAATTAATACCAAATGAGAGAGGATTTACCCTTTCATAAGTATCATGATTCTTCCCTCCAAAGCAAACAATTTTTTTATTTTTCTTTACATAAAATAAATCCACATGTTCTTTACTTTTCCACGCTCTTCTTGATGTCTATGTAGAAGAACTATGTCAATCTAAACTTTTTTTGGATGAATCTAGAGTTCTCTAGAAGGTTTCGCGCACGCGAGAAACCTTCGTTCAAGAACCGTTCAAACCGTTCACCATGAACGTCCTCTTCGTCGCCGCGCGACTCACCCTCTACTTCTTCGGACCCCGTTACTTTGCGCTGGCTTTTCCTTTGCCTCTTTATATAAGTTTAGTAAACCAGAGCATGTGAAGGTCATGTACTTCCTACTTTCTTTCATAAAGAAAAAGACCTCTTTCAGTGAGAGCTGAAAGAGAACCCATGTCTTCTTTCTTTCGGAATTCTCCATCAGTAAGGCATGGATTTGAAATTTAATGAGCACATTTACGTTGGTAAATTATCAGCTCCAACTTTTTGTGCAAGTTTAACTACCCCCACCCAAGCTATGAACACCACTTTAGATGGATAGGATGTGCTAACAGCACAATGAGATTATCGAGGTAATTTAAGAGGACTTGCATAATGGAAGAGTTTGTCCATACAACATATTTGAAGTTCTTGTTGGTTATACATTTTTTTTATTGCATACCATAGCTTTTAAAATTTATTTAGATTGGAATATCCTAACCATCATCAGTGGACCTAGCCCAACTATTTGGAGTTTAATTTATGAATCATAATTTTCATTTGTTCTTGTCAATTGTTGTCTGAGATGTTAAACTAGAACAATTCATATTATTTTGAACTACTTCCACCCATGATATATTCACTCTAACCCTACGCCCTTTTAATCTTTTGAAACTAACTATACCCAATCATCTATTTGGTGTGTTATCTAACTTAGTTATAAATGCCATAATTATAATAGTTTATATTTTATTATCATATTTTGGTAGATGTCATTGTTGTGTGCCATGGCTTGAGATCAGGTGTTAGGGAGGACATGAGGAGAAGTCACATAAGGAATTTGAGTACCCTTTATTGGATCCTGGTGGAGCTATTGTGGTGGAAATCAAGGAGAAAGAGAGAGAGAAGATACGATAAAGAGAGAAATAAAAAATTTGGAATGATAATTACTGCCCAAGCACAGGTTCAACATGGTTCAAGAGACCCTTACTTGGGGCATACTATAGGTGATATAAAAATATAAACATGCAACAAATTCACATAAAAATACAATAAAACATGCAAGGTAAAATATGTTCACTCCTTGATGCTGATAGGTTCGCCCCTAGCGTGGATCCATAACATATCCTTCCCCATCGAGAGGCAGCATGCCCTTAAGTTGTGGCGGCAAGCGTACCAATGGCTCGATCTGAGGGGTTCCCGCGAATGACTTTAGTTGGGACACATGGAAGACGTTGTGCATGCGAACCTCTGGTGGAAGATGGAGCTGATAGGCCATTACGCCGATGTGCTGGAGTATCTGAAACGGGTCATAGTATTTGGGACCCAATTTGTTGGAGGAAAGGGCGACGGGCAAGGTTTGGTGGTAAGACCAACGTTTTAGCCAAACCCAGCCACTAATGGCGAAGGAAAGCTCGCGGTGGCCTTAGTTGTATGCAACTTCCATGCAGTGTTAAGCTTGGAGGATACACTCCCATGCAGTGACCAAGAACTAATCCTGGTCGAGGAGTTCCCGATCGACGGTTTCAAGTAAAATAGTGTGGCCTCCGTAGGATAGTATGAGGGGAGGATCCCTCCCATTAATTAGTCGGAAGAGCGTAGTTTGCAGCGCAGTGTGGTATGAGGTGTTGTAGCAGTATTCGACCCATCGTGACCACCTGATCCAATCCTTGGCCCGGTCCCCGCGATGCAATGCAGATACATTTCCATGTGTAGTTTGCAGTGCAGTGTGGTACGAGGTGTTGTAACAATATTCGACCCAAGGTAACCACCTGATCCAATCCTTGGTTCGGTCCCCCGCGTTGCAGTGCAGATACATTTCCATGGTGCGGTTAACCGCCTCAGTCTGCCCATTGGACCGCGGATGATAGCCGGCGGAGAAAGCAAATTTAGTGTCGCATAGAGTGAAAATTTCCTTCCAACTGGCTAGTAAAATCTTTGTCACGGTTGGTTACGATGCTCTCTGACATCCCATGCAGACGGAACACCCCTTCAAAGAAAATCTACGCAACAACTTCAGCAATAAGGGGTCGGGCCAAGGCAATGAAACGGGCTCCCTTTGAGAATTAGTCAACAACCATGAAAATGGACTTCCCCTTAGAGGTGGGCAGACCCTCACAAAAATTCATGGAAACGTCCTCCCAGATTTGAGTTAGAACCAACAAGGGCTGCAATTAGAACTGTCACTTAAGTCCGAAATTTGTGAACCGAACCAAATCTGTAAATATAATATAATTTTATTATAATATATTTTTTATTATTCAAGTCAATCCTTTAAGGCTTTCACGGGAACAAGTGAATAACAGTAGGCCAGTAGTACGCGAGCAATTTATTATATAATATTATAATATACCTTAATAAACTTCTATTCCGTGAGGTCATGAAACTGTTGGTTCTATCAAACTCAAAATCAAAAGTCTCTCAAAACTCAACCCAGATTCCCGATAGTTGACGATCATTCGAGCCCCAACTCTAAAGAGGCAGTCAAAGCACTCCAAAGAGATGATCCTTTGACAATAATTTTTTTAACAGTTAATAATTAGTACCACTGTGTGATAATGATGAAAGATGGTTCTACCATTTTTGATTGAGAAATGTTGAGGGTTGATATTTAGTCAAACATACATTCTTAGAACGTGTTAAAAGTTCATGAAACAAATCTAAAACGTATGTAAATGAGATTTCATGTGATGAGTAATTTGATAGACTCCCAATGATATTTAGCATGTTATAAGAGCTTAAACGTTCTTAAGTCACATTTAATCAATGTTGTTAGGATCAAGGTCCTATGTGAGATCGTTTCGAGGTTGGATCGGATCGGATCATAAGATCGAATCAAGGATCGCAAGATCCTACAACATTCACAAATTAAGACTAAAAATAAAAAAATTAAATTTTGTATCATCCAATTACATGCTCAATTAACAAAAAATTAACAAATTGAGCAATATGTGAATAATTATATTAATTTTTTTTGAATAACTAAATCAAAACAATAATATCATACTAAGTTCACTTTCAGTTTCAGGTAGGATACCAAATATCTACTAACAATAAAAATAAATCTAGATTGATGGATTGGTGAATGCTTAGAAGCAGGAAGACGAATCCAGACTGTTGAATTACTCATATGTTGAAAGCTTGAATTGCCCGTATACTGAATTTCTAACCGCTAGATTGTTTGTACACTAGAAAAGAAGAGAAGACGCCAGTCTGAAAGTAGGAAGCAAAAAACTACTGGATTACCAACTGCTGGATTGCTCATACACAAAAATATAAGATAAGACACTAACATCACTTAAAATGAAACCTGGTAAGGAAGGAAAATAAAGACATTGTCTGGACTGAAAGCGATCGAAGACGTCACTCTTGGCCTCCGTTTGCAGTCGGCAATCGACACTTGAGATACGATAAAACATCATGATATGATTCTGTGATGGGGTATGGGGGCGAGATTGGGATAAAGTTAAGCAACATAATGCGAAAAGAAGCATGGTTGTGGGGCAGGTGATGTAAAAGAGAGTGTCCTTGGCGGAATGCTCTCGACAAGACAGAGCATCAGCCGCACAGTTGTGTTCCACACGAAAATCCTAAATCCAAGAAGTTTGCTGACCTAGTGTTGTACCGACACGGTAGTGAGGTGTTGCTCGAGAAGATACTTCAGAATGAAATGGTTAGTGTGGATCACAAAGGTGCTCCACCAGAGGTAGGGCCGCCAGTGCTGGCCTGCCTTGGCGAGGCCTATCAAGTCATGTTCATACGTCGGTAACTTGGAGGGTTGTCTTTCGACTTAAATAAGCAATGAGGTGTCTTTCTTTTTGCAATAAAGCCCTACAGCCCTGGCCCACGGCGTCGCACTCCACGTGAAACTCCCGGGAAAAGTACAGAAGATGCAAGATCGATGTTGAAGCCAAGGCTTATTGGAGCTCCTTAAGAATCATTGTTGCGGCGTCACCCCAAACAAAAGCATTCTTCCGCAAGAGAGACACCAGCAATTCTGCAATGACATTGTATTCCTGAATGAATCGGTTGTAGTAACTGGCGTGGCGAAGAAATCCGCAGAGGTCGCTCAACGTTTGTGGTGTGGGCCAAGCGGCCACGCCATGGATTTTCTCCGGGTCAGTCGAGATCCCCTGAGGATGCACTACGCGGCCCAAGTAACTTACACCACCTGTGCCGAAAGAACACTTTGTGAACTTGAGAACGAGGCGATGACGGCGAATCAACTAGAGAACTATGTGAAGTTGCTGCAAAAGCTCGTCCCAGGACTTACTGCACACCAAAATGTCGTAAAAAACACAAGCACAGACTTGCGAAGCAGATGTTAGCATGCCTCATTCATCAAGGCTTGGAAAATGAAGGGGGCATTCGTGAATCCGAATGTCATAAACAAGATTTCGTAGTGGTCGTGATGGGTCCTGAAGGACGTCTTCTCCACATCGACGGTCTCGATGTTACCTGATGATCACCCGAGTACATGTCCAACTTGGAGAAGAAGCAGGCTCTATGCGACTCATTCAAAAGTTTCTCGTCCACCGGAATGTGAAATGTATCTTTGATTGTTTTGATATTCAACTCCCTGTAATTTACACAGAAGCGCCACATGCGATCCATTTTGTGCACCAAAAGGACCGGCGAAGTGAACGCAGAAACGCTGCGCCGAATGATCCCCTGCTGAAGCACAATAGTGCATTGACTCTCAATCTCATCCTTCTAAAAGAAGGGATATCAGTATGGTCGGACGACCACTTGCGCCATACCCGACAAAAGGCAGATACAGTGATTCTAGATGCGAATCGGGGGAAGGCTAGCTGGTATTGTAGATGTGTCGCCACAATTCTGTAGGAGCTTGTGTAGGTCGGGAGAATTGCCCCCTGGTGCCGAGTCGGCAACTGAGTGTGGAGTCCCTTGTACAAAGAAGGTAGAGATCCTTGTCATTGGGAAGTGCTTGTGCAACTCAATCAGTTGAGAATCATGGTGCCTGTTAGAGCTTGGCGGTTTGGCGGACTAGTCTCAGCGGTCTGTTGGTTTGGCGGTTTGGCTTGGCGGACAGAGGTAGCGGTCAAGTCTGACGGTTTGTCTTGGGGGACAGGTGGTTTAGCAAGTCCCGACGGTTTGACAAATCCGCAGTGCAGTCTTGCCGGTCTGGCAAACTGCTATTGTCGACCAGCATCCCGCAGAGTTGTCCAGGTGGTTTGTCTACTCAAGTTGCGGTTTGATGGCAACCCGCAGTTGCAGTCTGGTGGCAACCCACAATTGTGGTCTGGTAGCAACCCAGATTGGTGCTTGACGGTATCCAGCTAGCCGTGTAGCAGATAGTTCTCCAGCTGAATAACCTTGCGGTTTGACCTATTCAAACCACATAGTCCACACAGCTTGTGTTTAATTCCACATCGTCTGTTGTATTCTCCTCTCTCCCTCATCTTCTATAAATAAGGGGACATACCTTTGCATTATTTATCTTTTTGGAGCAATAAAATTTGTCTTTATTTAGTCATTTTTCACATGACATCAGAGCTAACCAGTCCCTTTCCTTTGGTTTGCTGTCCGGCTTCTTGAAAGAACTTTCGGTCTCTTTTTCTAACCACTTCCTGTCTCCCTCTCGCCCTTTGCTAACCGCTCTTCTTGTGACTTATTTTTTGTTCGCGTGGCCCTGCTGTGTTTGCGCGGTCTCTGTTGTGTTCGCGCGATCTCTCTTTCTTTCCATGGCTTCCTTTGTTCGCGTGGTCTTGCTCTGATCGCGTGGTCTCTTGCTTTGTTCGCTTTCTTCGACAAGTTCTTTTCCGGCTTCTCACTTTAACTGTGCGGTTAAAGTTTTTCTGTCAGCTTTCTTTCCCTTGCCGCGGGCTTCTTCTCTCTTTGTTGTTTGTGCTTCCTGCGCCTAGATCCCTTGTAGTCTTTGTTTGTGGTTTCATCTAAACCACTTTGTTTGCGCAGTTTCTTTGTTCGCGTGGTCTTCCTTGCTTCTTTTGCGCGATTTTCTCTGTTCGTGCCTTTTAGGGTCTTCCTCTCTAACCGTGCGGTTTGTGATTTTCTGTCCGCTTTTCTCTCTTTCTATGGAGGGTTCTTCTTTTTCTCTTTCCAAGAGGTCGACTTGTCTTGTCTGAGTTGTCTCCTCTCAGGAAGTGCTCATTTGGCCACTGAGGGTAAGTGGCTTATTAACTCTGGAGTCACTAATCACATGACTGACAATTCTCGTTTGTTCTCCTGGTTGAATAAGCATAATCTGGTATCTCCAGTCATTGTTGTGGATGGTACTTCATCTCCTGTGTGTGGTAGTGGTACTGTACAACTCACTCCGTCTCTGCGGCTTGAGGACACTCTCTATGTTCCCATTTTTCCGTGCAATTTACTGTCTGTTCATGCTCTCTGCAAACAGTTAAACTGCACAGTTACTTTTACTTATAGTACTTATTCTTTTCGGGATTCTGTCTCCAATTACACGATTGCTACTGGGACTGAGAGTGGTGACCTCTTCTTTCTTGACAATGTCATTGCTCTTTCTGCTTCTACTTCTCTTCTACAATGACATGTACGTCTTTGTCATCCCCTCCTCACCTCATCTGCCAACTTCTCCCAGACTTACCTTAAGGGGAATCCTCTCTGAATTGTGAAGCCTGCCAGTTTGGTAAACACCACCGTTCTTCCTCTCTAGCGAGGCAAGGACGTAGTTCTTTGCGTCCTTTTGAATTAGTTCACTCTGATATATGAGGTCCCTTTCCTACTAGTACTGCTGGTAGAGGTATCTTGTATTTTGTTACCTTCATTGATGATTTCTCCAGGTGTACTTAGTTATACCTCTTAAAAGAGCGTTTTGAACTTTACTCTGTGTTTACTATCTTTTATAATGAGATCCACACACAGTTTAATGTGGCTATTAAAGTTCTTCTTACTGATAATGCCAAGAAATATCTCAACCGTCAATTTTTAGATTTTTGCGCAAGTCATGGTTTACTTCATCAAACTACTTGTCCCTATTCTTCTCAACAGAATGACATTGCTGAACGCAAGAATCGTCATTTCCTGGATGTTGCTCGCAGCCTTCTCATACAAATGAATGTTCCACGGTCATATTGGGGTCATGCCGTGCTCCTCTCCTGTTATCTCATCAACCGCATTCCCTCATCGGTTCTTCAAGGAAAGACCTCATTCGCCATTTTGTATCCAGGAGTCGTGTCATTTCCTTTACCTCTATGAGTTTTTGGTTGTACGACGTTTGTCTACATACCTTCTCCTGGTCGTGATAAACTTTCTCCCCGCTCTGTTAAGTGCATATTTCTTGGTTATTGTCCAACTCAGAAAGGGTATCGCTGCTTTAATCCCCTTCTCTGCAAATAGTATGTTTCAACTTATATCACATTCTTTGAAGATACACCATAATTTTCTCCTCCTCTCTTGTCATCTGATGCTTCCTCTTCTATACCTATTGTCTCGGCACCTCTGCCCGAGCCACTTCTTTCCATACCTATTCTTGTTACACCGTCTCTTTCTCTCGATACTGCTTCTTTGCCTTTGGAGCCATCCCTGCCAATTCTCGAGCTGGCCACATCTCCTGAAGGTGGGTCTGCTACTTAAGACAAGAGAGATCTTGATCTTCTCATTGTCATACAGAAGGGAGTACGGACATGCATTAAGCATGTCATTGATGTTGTTGTCTCATATGCTCAACTTTCCCCAGCTGGAAAGCGTTTTGCTCTTGCTATCTCTACTAATGTCACCCGAGCCACATATCAAAAGGCTCTTGCCATCCCCCATTGAAAAACTGTTATGGATGAAGAAATGAAGAACTTAACCGAGAGGGGTACTTGGACTCTTGTTCCCACACCCCTAGGCGCAAATGTGGTTGGTTATAGGCGGGTCTTTGTCATCAAGTATCGTCCAGATGGTACTATTGACCACTATAAGGCTAGGCTTATTGCCAAAGGCTTTACTCAGACGAATAGTATGGACTTCTTTGATACCTTCTCCCCAGTTGCTTGCATCAGCACAATCCATATTCTTTTCTCTGTAGTAGTTAACAAAGGCTGGGGGATGTCTCAGTTAGATGTAAAGAATGTCTTTCTGTTCTACAAGAAGTGGTGTACATGGAGCAACCTCTTGGGTATGTTGCTTAGAAGGAGTCTCAGGTGTGCAAGCTACGGAAGGCGATTTACAGCCTCAAGCAGAGTCCACGGGTTTGGTTCGGCAAGTTCTGTGAAGTTGTCTCTCTTATTGGATTCACTCAGAGTTCTGTTAATCATTGTCTTTTCATACGCAAGATTACTAAAGCCCTTGTGGTTCTTACTGTCTACGTGGATGACATCCTCCTTACTGGTGATGATAAGGAGGAGATTGATCTAACAAAAAGACACCTTCGGGAACATTTTGTTACAAAGGATATGAGAACTCCTAAGTACTTTCTGAAAATTGAGATTTTGCGAAAAAATAATTATGTGGTGCTTTCACAGCGGAAGTATGCGCTATATCTCTTAAAATAAACTGGTCTTCTTGGAGCAAGACCTGCTCGTTGTCCAATGACCGTTGGTGATAACAAGGGTTGTACTAAGGATTCTCTTATTCTTCCAGATAGTACTATGTACAGACGACTAGTGAGAAAACTCATCTATCTGACTGTTAACATGTCATATATTTGTTATGCAGTAGGGAAGATCTGTCAGTTTATGCAAGCTCCCATAGAGTGTCATCTTCGTTCAGCCATGAAAATTCTGGAGTATGTGAACGGGTCTCCAGGAAAGTGGTTATTGTTTCAAAAACATAACCATTTGAAGATTGAAGCGTATTCTGATGCCAGCTATGCTGATAATACAGAAGATATAAAATATACATCGGGTTTTTGCACCTTTGTAGGAGAAAATCTTGTTAGCTGGAAAAGCAAAAAACAGTCTATGATTTTCAGGTCAAGTGCTGAAGCTGAGTACAGAAGCATGACTTCAAGAGCTTGCGAGTTGAAATGATTACGAGCACTTATACTTGACTTGAGAGAAGTCTATGATCATCCTCTTCTTATGTTCTGTGACAACAAAGCCGTTATTTACATATCCAAGAATCCAGTTTTTCATGAGAGGACAAATCACATTGAAGTTGACTGTCATTTCATTAGAGAAGAGATATTGAAGAATCAAATATGCACTCCATTTGTCACTTCCGATAAAGAATTGACAGACATCTTCACAAAACCAGTTTCCGCTTCTCTTTCATATGTTTGTAGCAAGTTGGGCATAGTTGATATATATGCTCAAGCTTGAGGGGGAGTGTTAGAGTTTGACGGTTTGGCGGATTGGTCTCGACGGTCTGTTGGTTTGGCGGTCTGGTGGTTTGGCTTGGTGGACAGAGGTAGTGGTCAAGTCTGGCGGTTTGTATTGGCAGACAGGCGATTTAGCAAGTCCTGGCGGTTTGATAAATCCGCAGTGCAGTCTTGCCGGTCTGGCAAACCGCTGTTGTCGACCAGCATCCCGCAGAGCTGTCCGAGTGGTTTGTCTACTCAAGTTGCGGTCTGGTGGCAACCCACAGTTGCGGTCTGGTGGCAACCCGTAGTTGCGGCCTGGTGGCAACCCGCAGTTGCGGCCTGGTGGCAACCCGCAGTTGCGGCCTGGTGGCAACCCGCAGTTGCGGCCTGGTGGCAACCCGCAGTTGCGGCCTGGTGGCAACCCGCAGTTGCGGCCTGGGGGCAACCCGCAGTTGCGGTCTGGCAGCAACCCGGATTGGTGCTTGACGGTTTCCAGCTAGCCGTGTAGCAGATAGTTCTCCATCTGAATAACCTTGCGGTTTGACCCATTCAAACCGCATAGTCCGCACAGCTTGTGTTTAGTCCTACATCGCATGTTGTATTCTCCTCTCTCCCCCATCTTTTATAAATAAGGGGGCATACCTTTGTATTATTTATCTATTTTGAGCAAAAAAATTTGTCTTTATTTAGCCATTTTTCACAGTGCCAACACATCGTGAGGCGGTCAAAATTCCACATCTGGGGTCCCAAAGTCCGCAGTCAGCGGACGTTAAGCACCACCTCAAACCTCTGAAGGTCCACAGCGTGGGTGTTGAAACCGGAAACCGGTCTCTGTGGAGTTCGAGGTTTCAAAAGAGGGGTGACCTCACACCTACTACACTCGGGGGAACGTCACGGGCCGAAGACTTAGTAAACTATGAACAGACCCTCGGCTCTTGCGTGGAGGTCCCACCTCACACCCGGAAGACCTTTGAGGTCTCCCCCTCCCTAGCCAATGCTTGAGCTAGGTGCCTTGGAGGAAGAAAGCCAAGGGGATTTAAGTGGCTAAGAAGCAATTCCCTCCAAGGCACCCTCAAGGGTCTATTTATAGATATTCCAAGTCCTACGGTTAAAATGACCAAAATGCCCCTAGGGCAAATAAGCCTCAAGCCAATAGAAAATCTCCACACAGGGGGGTAAAAACGTAATCCCCCTTCGAGGACATAATGGTAAAAACAGGTCGGGCGAGCTGGCGGTTAGGCGAGAAGCGAGGGGAGGCCTGGGCGGACAGGCGGCCTGCGAGACGAGACGGCCTGCTGGGCGAGACGGACCGCCTGACGAGACGGCCCGCCTGACGCGACGGCCCGCCTGACGCGACGGCCCGCCTGACGAGACGGCCCGCCTGACGAGACGGCCCGCCTGACGAGACGGCCCGCCTGACGAGACGGCCCGCCTGACGAGACGGCCCGCCTGACGAGACGGCCCGCCTGACGAGACGGCCCGCCTGACGAGACGGCCCGCCTGACGAGACGGCCCGCCTGACGAGACGGCCCGCCTGACGAGACGGCCCGCCTGACGAGACGGCCCGCCTGACGAGACGGCCCGCCTGACGAGACGGCCCGCCTGACGAGACGGCCCGCCTGACGAGACGGCCCGCCTGACGAGACGGCCCGCCTGACGAGACGGCCCGCCTGACGAGACGGCCCGCCTGACGAGACGGCCCGCCTGACGAGACGGCCCGCCTGACGAGACGGCCCGCCTGACGAGACGGCCTGCGTGCGGGCTGGGGCCTGGGTGACTCTTCAAGGGGGCCCTGGGGAGATAAATATTTCCTCCCCCTACTAGTATATTACACAGCTCCACCCAAAATTAGCCTCCAGGAGTGCAAAACTCCCAAAAAGCTTAAAACGTCCGCCAAGTCTTGCGCCTTGTTTGGGGCCCTCTTCGCGAATACGAGGTTGTACACAATCCCAGCTCTTTTCGAGCGGATTCCACGCTCGGAAAGAAACGTCCAACCCAACGTATTCGCTGCGTAGCCTTCTTGGAACCGAAATACTCTTGGCCCCCCGGGGGGTCAATCCGTCCAGCCAGCTAATGGGAACATGGGTGACGAGACGGCCTCGGGGTTGAGAACACAGCCTCCCCGAGGGGTCAACCTGTCAAGCCAGCTAATGGGAGCCTGGATGACGAGACGGCCTCGGGGTTGAAAACACAGCCTCCCCGAGGGGTCAACCTGTCAAGCCAGCTAATGGGAGCCTGGATGACGAGACGACCTCAGGGTTGAAAACACAGCCTCCCTGAGGGGTCAACCTGTCAAGCCAGCTAATGGGAGCCTGGATGACGAGACGGCCTCGGGGCAAAAAACACTTAGCCTTCCCGATGGGTCAACCTGTCAAGCCAGCTAATGGGAGTCTGGATGATGAGACGGCCTCGGGGTAAAAAAACACTTAGCCTCCCCGAGGGGTCAACCTGTCATGTCAGCTAATGAGAGCCTGGGTGACGAGACCACCTCGGGGTGAAAAACACTTAGCCTCCCCGAGGGGTCAACCTGTCATGCCAGCTAATGGGAGCCTGAGTGACGAGTCCACCTCGGGGTGAAAAATACTTAGCCTCCCCGAGGGGTCAACCTGTCAAGCCAGCTAATGGGAGCCTGGGTGACGAGATCACATTGGGGTGAAAAACACTTAGCCTCCCCGAGGGGTCAACCTGTCAAGCCAGCTAATGGGAGCCTGGATGACGAGACGACCTCGGGGTAAAAAAAACATTTAGCCTCCCCGAGGAGTCAACCTGTCAAGCTAGCTAATGGGAGCCTGGATGACGAGACGACCTCGGGGTAAAAAAACACTTAGCCTCCCCGAGGGGTCAACCTGTCATGCCAGCTAATGGGAGACGAGACTACCTCGGGGTGAAAAACATTTGGTCTTCACGAGAGGTACCACTGGACCTACCAGCTAGTGAGAGCCTGGCAGCGGGACCATCATCGGAGCAAAGTGCTTGGGCTTCCACGAGAGTTACCACCGGACCTACCAGCCAGTGTAAGCCTGGCAGCGGGACCATCATCAGAGCAAAGGAACTGGGCTTCCACGAGAGATACCACCGGACCTGCCAGCTAGTGGGAGCCTGGCAGCAGGACCATCATCGGAGCAAAGGGCTTGGGCTTCCACGAGAGATACCACCGGACCTACCAGCTAGTGGGAGCCTGGCAGCGGGACCATCATCGGAGCAAAGGAACTGGCCTTCCACGAGAGGTAACACCGGACCTGCCAGCTAGTGGGAGCCTGGCAGCGGGACCATCATCAGAGCAAAGGGCTTGGGCTTCCATGAGAGGTACCACCGGACATGCCAGCTAGTGGGAGTCTGACAGCGAGACCATCATCAGAGCAAAGGGCTTGGGTTTCCACGAGAGGTACCACTGGACCTACTAGCTAGTGGGAGTCTGGCAGTGAGACCATCATCGGAGCAAAGGAACTGGGCTTCCACGAGAGGTACCACCGGACCTGCCAGCTAGTGGGAGCCTGACAGCGGGACCATCATCGGAGCAAAGGGCTTGGGCTTCCACGAGAGGTACCACCGGACCTACCAGCTAGTGGGAGTCTGGCAGCGGGACCATCATCGGAGCAAAGAAACTGGGCTTCCACGAGAGGTACCACCGGACCTGCCAGCTAGTGGGAGCCTGACAGCGAGACCATCATCAAAGCAAAGGGCTTGGGCTTCCACGAGAGGTACCACCGGACCTACCAGCTAGTGAGATCCTGGCAGCGGGACCATCATCGGAGCAAAGGAACTGGGCTTCCACGAGAGGTACCACCGGACCTGCCAGCTAGTGGGAGCCTGACAGCGAGACCATCATCGGAGCAAAGGGACTGGGCTTCCACGAGAGGTACCACCGGACCTGCCAGCTAGTGGGAGCCTGGCAGCGGGACCATCATCGGAGCAAAGGAACCGGACTTCCACGAGAGGTACCACCGGACCTGTCAGCTAGTGGGAGCCTGACAGCGGGATCATCATCGGAGCAAAGGGCTTGGGCTTCCACGAGAGGTACCACCGGACCTACCAGCTAGTGAGTCTTGCAGCGGAACCATCATCGGAGCAAAGGAAATGGGCTTCCACGAGAGGTACCACCGGACCTGCCAGCTAGTGGGAGCCTGGCAGCGGGACCATCATCGGAGCAAAGGACTTGGGCTTCCACGAGAGGTACCGCCGGACCTGCCAGCTAGCGGGAGCCTGGCAGCGGGACCATCATCCGAGCAAAGGGCTTGGGCTTCCACGAGAGGTACCACCGGATCTACCAGCTAGTGGGAGTTTGACAGCGAGACCATCATCGGAGCAAAGGAACTGGGCTTCCACGAGAGGTACCACCGGACCTGCCAGCTAGTGGGAGCCTGGCAGCGGGACCATCATCGGAGCAAAGGACTTGGGCTTCCACGAGAGGTACCACCGAACCTGCCAGCTAGCGGGAGCCTGACAGCGGGACCATCATCGGAGCAAAGGGTTGAGCATGTTACCTGAACACTATTAGAATTCAACATCCTCCAACGGGGAAAAAGAGTTAGGTTACATGACCCCCCCCCCCCCCCGACTCTACCGGTCGAGGCCCGGACTCATTACAACATAAAAAGAAAGATACATGACTCCGCTGAGGCGAGGCTTCTTCAGGGGGTCTGGGCATGATGGTCATCCTCAGATTCCATCCCACTGGACACCTCCATCCTGCTCAGGTTCTCTATGATCTTCTCCATCTCCTCCGCCTTGGCCAACCGAGAGATGGTGTTGACAGCCGTGACGTAACACTGCCTCTCCATCCTGGAGTCTCCCTTGATCCTAACCTGGATCCCTTCTGAGCTGAACTTGAGGCACTGGTGAAGGGAAGACGGCACACAACGGAAGGCACTGATGAGGGGCCTCCCGAAGATGGCGTTGTAACTGCTTGGGGCATCAACAATGACGAACCTGCAGTTTCTTGAGGTCCCCCCTAACTTCACCTGGAGTACGACTCCACCTTCAACTTCCTTCCTCTCCCATGAAAATCCAAACAGGGGTCCGTCCGAGGCCAGCACCCTCCTTGGCTCTACCTTCATCCCGTCAAACGCTTTCTTGAAAACGACGTTGACAGAGCTTCCGTTGTTAACCAAGATTCGGGAGACGGTAAAACCTTCGATGGCGGCCTGGATGACCAGGGCGTCGCAGAATGGATCCTCATGCTCTGGCATGTCCTTTGACGAGAAGGTGATTTTTTCTTCCAGGGGAGGGGTCTGGGATGTCGAGGCAACGCTCCGTTGGTACATCACATGGAGACTTGCCTTCCGAGCGGCTTCGATCCCCACCCCCCCGTGGATCACAATTATACCACCTCGGGGTCCTATGTCGACCCGGTCCTCGCATACATCATCTCCTCCTCCTCCTTGGGGCAGAGCTTCAACCCACTCTGGTGGTTGTTGCTGGGTTGGAGCTCTCGCTCCCCTCACCTCTAGGAACTCAGGGCAGGTAGCCGTGGCGTGACCCTCCGTTTGGTGGAAGTCACAGTACAACAACGTTCCTCCTCCCCCCCTTCGGCGGGTCCGGCGATCTCTCATGTTGCCTCTTCCTCCTTCACCTATTGCCAAAGCTTGTTGTGGTGGGGGTAGGAGCTGTCTCGGGGCTTGCCTCTGGAAGTTGAACCTTCCTTGGCCCCCGTGAAAGTTTCCCCCACCTTGGATGAGAGCGCTTTCTGGACCTTGGGCAGGTCCTCCCTGCTGCCTCCAGCCTGGTTCCGGGCCCTCCTGTCCCTGGAACTTCTGAGCTCTCTGCTCATCTCTTCTTCTTCCTTCCTGATGCCTTGAGCCACCTTGCTCCTTCAATTCCGACTCTGTTAGCTTTGCCAACTTCTTGACAAATCCCGGATTGGCCGCCTCCATGGCTATTTCCTCCGCCGCCCTTTCCATCAGCTCCTCGAAGGAAAGGGGGGCCTTTCGGGTCAGGCTCATCTTGAAGAACCCCTCGCGCAACCCCACCGTGAACGTCATCTGGAGGGCGTACCCCGGCATCTCCTGGATATCCAGGATCTCTTCCTGGAACCTGTCAACGTAGTGGGCCAGCGACTCCTCGGCCCTTTGCCTTATCAGGAAAATGGATTCAGGACTCCTCTTCCTCTTCTTGGAGGTGGAGAAACGGAGCTGGAAGCTTCGGCTCAAGTCCTCGAACCCATAGATCGGCCTTGGAAGGAGTTGATGGAACCAGTGTCTTGCCTTCTCCTTCAACGTGATCGCAAAGAGGCGACACTTGAAGGCATCCGTCATCGGCCTGATGGAGACGGCATCCTCGAACCACTGCAGGTGCTGGACGGGATCATCCTTCCCGGTATAGTAGGCCATGTCTGGTTCTCTGAACCCCTCGGGAACGGGAGCCGAGACGATCAGTTCGCTGAAGGGTGACCCCCGGAGGGGTGCTCTCACCACCTCTTCTCGCGCGACCTGCTCGTCTGGAGGGCTAGCACTCGCCGGGCTGGGGAACAGCTCCCGGCCGGGGAGGTCTCGCTCGACCCCCTCTCCCATTCTTTCCTTCCCAGGTCGCCTACCTGGTGCACTTCCTTCTCCCTCTGCTGGGGTCATCTCGCATGTGCCCCTGGGAGGCAGCTCGCCGAGACCACTCTGGGTTAGCTCGCCAATACCCCTAGGAACCAGTCCCTGGGGGGTGGGGGTTGAGCTGTCAGCCCGAGGGACAATGCTTCTCAGTATCTCCATGATGCCTGAGATGGAAGCCATGAACTCCTCCATTCCTACGAACGGTCCGGGGTTGGGGAGCTCGCCGAGATCATCACCACCTCCCTGATCTCCGGCCATGACACTCTCCCGAGATCTTCTGTGTTGGTCACTCTCCACGCTCACCGCACCAAAATATTGAAACCGGAAACCGGTCTCTGTGGAGTTCGAGATCCCAAAAGAGGGGTGACCTCACACCTACTACACTCGGGGGAACGTCACAGGCCGAAGACTTAGGAAACTATGAACAGACCCTCGACTCTTGCGTGGAGGTCCCACCTCACACCCGGAAGACCTTTGAGGTCTCCCCCTCCTTAGCCAATGCTTGAGCTAGGTGCCTTGGAGGAAGAAAGCCAAGGGGATTTAAGTGGCTAAGAAGCAATTCCCTCCAAGGCACGCTCAAGGGTCTATTTATATATTTTCCAAGTCCTACGGTTAAAATGACCAAAATGCCCCTAGGGCAAATAAGCCTCAAGCCAATAGAAAATCTCCACACAGGGGGTAAAAACGTAATCCCCCTTCGAGGGCATAATGGTAAAAACAGGTCGGGCGAGCTGGCGGTTAGGCGAGAAGCGAGGGGAGGCCTGGGCGAACAGGCGGCCTGCGAGACGAGACGGCCTGCTGGGCGAGACGGACCGCCTGACGAGACGGCCTGCCTGACGAGACGGCCCGCCTGACGAGACGGCCTGCCTGACGAGACGGCCTGCCTGACGAGACGGCCTGCCTGACGAGACGGCCTGCCTGACGAGACGGCCTGCCTGACGAGACGGCCTGCCTGACGAGACGGCCTGCCTGACGAGACGGCCTGCCTGACGAGACGGCCTGCGTGCGGGCTGGGGCCTGGGTGACTCTTCAAGGGGGCCCTGGGGAGATAAATATTTCCTCCCCCTACTAGTATATTACACAGGTCCACCCAAAATTGGCCTCCAGGAGTGCAAAACTCCCAAAAAGCTTAAAACGTGCGCCAAGTTTTGCGCCTTGTTTGGGGCCCTCTTCGCGAATACGGGGTTGTACAGTGGGAGTGATGGTCAACCTTGATAAGGACCCGACGACAGATGCTCGAACACTCCATGTGGTGGTTATTGGCCACAAACACATGAACACGGCTGTGAGGTGTGACTAGAATGTGTAAGCAGGTGGCGGCAGTCTGGCTAATGAAGCTATGAGTATTGCCTGAGTCCATGAATGCAAGTAAGGTTTGTCCCCCGAGGGTAAGGAGCATTTGGATCGTATGACCTTCCTGTGGTCCGTAGATGGCGTGAAGGGATATCTATGGAACCACTATGTTCGCATCCTCATCAGAAGGGTCGTCCACTTCCACCCAGAAAAGATGTTTGCCTCGGTAGCCCAACCCGAAAGGGTCTTCAATTGAAACGGAGGCCTTTGGCGTGGTAGTCAGCCATCTTGGAGATGGAAAAGCGACAACTAAAGAAGGACGGCTCGAATCGGCCCTCTTAGAAGAGTCGGGGGCGGTTTCCCTGTGGTGCCGCTACCTCTGAAGGATCCCATCGTATCCCTGCGACCGCCTTGGGGCGGTCTAAGTGTAGATGCTTCTTACTGATCCTATGTATTTACCCCCCATGTGAAAGTTTGGAAGGTTGTCTCTACTCCTTGTTGCTTGTTTGTTCATGAGAACGAGCTGCTCATATCTGATCTGCATTGTTGGTTCTTTCACCCCCATCTGAAAGTTTGGAAGGTTGTCTCTACTCTTTGTATTTACCAGTTACCAACAATCCGAGAACTTTTTAATACTAATTTGATCCAAAAATGATGGTTTGCCAATAACTTAGGACGGGAGAGGTTGTTGCTGAAAACTTGGTTAAGATCTGATCAATGATATTGGAGTAAGCATTTTTAAAAGTTAGATTTTTTTTTGGGCAGAGTTAAGGATCTCTCTTTCTAGTGCTCAGCGAGTACACATACAAACACACAGAGGAAACGGTGATGCTTACAACAAGAAGAAGCTCTAGTGTTTATTGATTTGTTGGAGGAAATACATGGTCGTGGATGATTACAAAATTTGTTGCACGATATATCTTGTTTCTAAGCTTAATCTTAGCTTTCTTTATCTCTTTCTAGGTTCACTTTGGAAACCCTATTTCCTTCTCTGGTTTTTCCCTACCCCCCTTGAATGTCGACAGGCTTCAGACTCCAAATGTGAATTATGTTTCAAGTTACCAATCTTGAACGCCTTTGCAACTTGTCACCCCTCTTATTTATACATACAGTAAGGCGGTGGTTAGGCGGCACCAGAAAGTAGTGCCTTTTTCAAGGTATGGAGTTCTACGTTTATTTATATGACAAAATAATGTAGTCAATTAGCTTTACTCGTTGAGAATTGTTGGAAAACTCGTCACTGGATTCTCAGGTGGATAACTTGGTGCTGATTATATTTAGTTTTGGGGTGATCTTCATAGCTGACCACTTTGGCGGGGACAACTTTTGTGTGCTTTATTCTAGTTTGATTCATTTAATTCTTCTTTCTTCTTTAGCAATTCCTGAGTAGTCATCAAAACTTTTTCTTTTTGTTTGATTTATAGTTTCTTTGTCGTGAATAAGGCTTTGGTAGTTGTTGGTAGTACTAGTAGTACAAACAAAAAAGAAGGATTCACTAAAACAAGAAAAGGGATATAAACTCACGTGTCATGCTCATCCCAAACTCTTGAGTGATGGTCCCTTCTAAGAGATCTTCAAATGCGTGAAAACTACAAGACTCCATGATGCTTACCCTTATATAGAGTGAAATACCTACTCATAATATTACAAAAATGCCATTAAAATAAAATACTTAAAAATACTAACAAAAATACATAAACTCTAGGTGTGTGTGTATCACTATATCCTTCTTGAAAATTGATCTAATTTCCAAGGTCGGGATTTTGAAAACAACGAATTTGCACGTCATCTTAATCTTGTAGTTTGTTGTGGTGGAAGGAGACAGATAGATCCATTGCGATACATAAAAAATGATGAATTAGAAAATGTTTTTCGCAATGAAATGTCACAATTTTTTTTACATGTAAAAGTGATGGGAAGCAAAAAATATCCTTCACATATCCACCTAGTTTATCTACTTTTCAGAAATGCTAGAATGAAGAAATTCTTTTTACATCTATGACAAAGATCTTTCTATTTCTAATTCTTGGATTCATACCAATGAGATGCATCATGAGTTCAGTTAATCGTCCATGATGAGGGGAACTAACGTAGTAAATACATAAGATCTCTATGACATTGCCCATCTCTTGAAAAGCTTATTGCCCCCAAGGCAGAGTGAGGAAAAATTGTATATTAGTCTCCAAACAGAGAGATTATGGGCCACTGTCCCAATTGGGACTGCCACAAGTGTGAGAAGGGTGCAATTATGTTGAGGTTGGTTGCGTGGCAGGTTGTAATTGGTCACTTGAGTGAGGCGGGTTAAGTGGGTGCAATTGGTGAGGTAGCCATTGAATGGTGACATGTGAAACTTTATTTGGAGTGAGAGTAGGGTAGATTGGGTGTTCGTGTGGGTCAAATGTTGGGGGTTGTGGTTCCACTGGAATTGAATTGTAAGAAGGATATGTGGTGACTTGGGTGTGCAACAGAGGAAGAGGTGTTGCCAAACGGGCGCGTGTATCCAGAATGTGGAAATGGACGGAGATGTCCAGGATGACAGGCACTCTTGCTGAAGATGGAGAAGTAAAGTAAGATGCAGAGGAATGAGATTGTGATGGTTTGGGCGCTGCGGGGCATGACGAGCGGACATACGGAGTCTCTTTCACATACGGGAACATCGGTAGCTTGTGATCGAGGAGAGAAATGAATCATGATGAGTGGTATTTGAAATAGGGGACTCCAATCTTATTAGAGGGTTTGGGGAGAGAAGGCGAACTCATGGAGATCAGGGTCAAGAAAGGACTATGTGATTTGCTAAGCAGTTACATTTGTGGTGTCAGAGGAGAAGAGATTGTTGATCTGATGGGAAAACTTGGTTCATATGTGGCAGTGATAAGCAGAAATCTGGTTGGCGTGGGCTCTTAACACGTTAACTTTTTTTATTTGGGTGACGTGGGAGCAGTTTGTTTAGCTTGCCTGCTATGATACCATATTAGAACTTATTTGATGTAGCACGGGGACGGAAACGGGATACGGGATACGATACGAAACGGATACGGGAAACTTAATTTTTTTAAAAATTAGGATACGGGAAACGTTTTTAATTATTTTTAATTATTTTAATATAACTATTAATTAATATAAGAGTTTTTGTAAGGCTTACCACAAAAATTACATGTCCAACTTATACTTCCACCTCCTTCAGTTAACTTGTTCCCTCTTGTCACATATTTTCAAAAAAGCTTTTTGTCATTTTCAGTAACGCCACTACTTGAATCCATGTTATGAAAGATAAAATCTAATTTAAACAACAATGAAATTCATAACAAACAATGTTAATAAACTCATAATAAAATTGGATCATGTGAGAAATTCCTAGCTACACATTTTTTTTGTATAATAGATTAACTGTTGAGTGGAAAATCCTAGTTACACGCATTTGTTACTACTATAAGTGCTACATAGATCACATCAAATTAACATGGTGCTAACATTAAGAACTCAAGTTTTGTGGAAAGAAAGTCATCAAGGGCAAGGGGAAAATCTCATCTCCATTACTTGTTTGAGTTGGAGTTGTTGGGGGATTATCAATGTCAATACCATAAGCAAAATTAGATTACATAGTAACATGTAGAGAATACAGATGTAGCCGTACTTAGCAATGTTTTTAGACATATATTGGATATTAATATGATGCAGAAAGAAGAATCAGAAGAAGAAGAAGAAGCGGGAGAAGGAGGAGAAGAAGGAGAAGCAGGAAAAGAAGAAGAAGAGGAAGAAGGAGAAGCAGGAGAAAGAGAAAAAGAAGAAGAAGAAGAAGAAGCAGATGGAGGAGAAGAAGAAGAAGAAGAAGGAGGAGGAGGAGGAGGAGGAGAAGGAGGAGGAGAAGAAGAAGAAGAAGAAGAAGAAGAAGGAGGAGAAGAAGAAGGAGGAGGAGAAGCAGGACAAGAAGAAGGAGGAGGAGGAGAAGCAGGAGAAGAAGAAGAAGGAGGAGGAGGAGGAGGAGAAGGAGGAGAAGCAGAAGGAGGAGGAGGAGAAGGAGGAGGAGGAGAAGGAGGAGGAGAAGAAGAAGCAGGAGAAGGAGGAGGAGAAGAAGAAGAAGCAGGAGAAGGAGTATCTGCGGGATCGGCGGAATTGGGAGCAGAACGCCGGCGGGATCGGGAGCAGAATAGGAAAACTTAATGCGTAAAATGAAATACGCGAGCTCTATATCTCACGGAATCACGTATCCCCCTTGAGGGATACGCGATTCCGATTTTTTTTTTTAAATGCGTTTTCTGGAGTTTCGGAAACGCGTTTCCCGTATCCGGTACACGTTCGAGTCGATACATAGTTCATTTTTAAGTCTACGTGCTTTATCCCACCTAATACCAATTGGTTATTTGCGGAACGACCCTTGATCTATACAAGAATTTCTTAGTGTTGGATTTCATTATCCATAGTGTTGAGATGGCTCAAAACTTGTATGTATTGCTTGTGTATGTAAATACAAGTAGAGAATACAAATATATAAGAGGAAGAGAGAGGGAATAAATCCTATACAAGATGTTAGACTAAAGAGGAGAGAACATAAATGGGCCCAAAAGATGGGATCAATACATAGGCTATTCTAACACTCCCCCGCAAGCTAGAGCGTACAAATCGTATGCGCCAAGCTTGGACAAGCATTGATAGAAGAGTGTCTTGGAGAGAGCCTTTGTGAGGACATCCGCAACTTGTTCAGACCCTGGGACATGCTTTAGATCGAGCTTTTTCATTTGAACTTTTTCCCGAATGAAGTGACAATCGACTTCAATGTGCTTCGTTCTTTCGTGGAAGACTGGGTTCTTGGCGATATGTATAGCAGCTTGGCTATCACAAAGGAGAAGAGCCGGTGACGGTAATTTTACACTCAGATCAGTGAGAAGACTCTCAAGCCACGTCAGTTCCGATACAACAGATATCATTGCCCGGTATTCTGCCTCAGCTGATGATCGAGCAATGACCGCTTGTTTCTTGCTTCGCCATGTAACCAAATGTCCTCCAAAGTAGGTGCAAAAATCACTAGTAGATCGTCGGTTATCAAGAGAACCAGCATAATCAGCATCTGAGTATGCCACCAAAGTTGGAGCAGAAGAAGAGGTCCGGTAAACAAGTCCTTGACCATGAGTTGTTTTAAGGTACCTGAGAATACGTTCAACAGCCTGTAGATGAGATCTTCGAGGAGAGTGCATGTATCGAGTGACAAGACCAACAACAAAAGAAATATTTGGTCTGGTAACCGTGAGATAGATCAATTTTCCAACGAGTCGATGATAATATTTAGGATTCTGGAGAATTAGATCCGAGTCAGATGTCTGGGCGCACAACTTGTGGTTTACATCTATAGGGGTATCACTTGACTTACAACCTGAAAGACCAGCATCATGAAGAAGGTCAAGACAGTACTTTCGTTAAGATAGAGTAAGCTCATCCGCTCGTCTGGCAACCTCTAGACCCAAAAAATATCGTAGAGGTCCCAGATCCTTTGTCTGAAAAACGGAGTTTAGATGTACTTTGACTGTCTGTATCCCTTGTGAGTCATCTCCTGTAATGATGATATCGTCAACGTATACTAACAAAATGACCGTCCCTGTTGGTCGGTGACGAGTAAACAGCGAGAAGTCGGCCGAGCTTCGAGTAAAACCGATATCACGAAGGACCTTACTGAATTTTTCAAACCATGCTCGTGGAGATCGTTTGAGACCATACAAAGCCTTTAGAAGGCGGCAGACCTGAGACTCCCCCGTGGTCTCAAACCCGGGTGGTTGTTGCATGTACACCGTCTCCTGGAGGTCCCCATTTAAGAAAACATTCTTGATATCCAGTTGAAAGAGGGGCCACTAGCGATGAACAACGACAGAGATGAGGACTCGAACGGTATTGAGTTTGGCGACCGGAGAGAAAGTTTCCTCATAGTCGAGTCCCTGTTGTTGGGTGAAATCACGAGCCACGAGACGAGCCTTTAGACGGTCAATTGTCCCATCAGCAGCATGTTTGATGACAAAGACCCACTTACACCCAACCGGTTTCTGACCCGGAGGAAGGGGGACGACGGTCCATGTCTGGTTGGCCCAGAGAGCAGACATTTCTTCCTCCATGGCTGCCCGTCAGCCTGGATGTTGAAGCGCCTCCTGCACAGAGCTAGGAACAGCAACCGTAGAGAGAGAAGTAGCAAATGTGTGTTGAAGGTGAGAGAGGCGATGAAGAGAGATGTATTTAGCCAGAGGATGAGCAGTGGAAGGCGGTACCTGATCAGCAGGATGCGGAGTATCCGTGGTAGAGGTCGTCTGCAGAGGGGCAACGGAATTGGGAGGGCGACGAGTGTAGACACGAATAACAGGTGGTTTGGAGGGAGCAGGAGCCGGTGCAGGGGAAACCGGCGATGATGGTGTAGTAACGGGAATAACTGGGCGTGGGATGGATGGCAGGAGAGGAGGTGGGGGTAGATCAGTGGGTAAAGGAGCAGGAAAAAATAGTTGTTCTTCCCGGAAGGTAACGTCAGCAAAAACGGAGATCTTTCGAGTAGTTGGAGAGTAACAAACATAGCACTTCTGGGTGCGTTAATAGCCGACAAAGATGTGTTTAGCCGCCCGGGGATCCAACTTATCCAAGGATGGCCCCAGACGGTGGACGTAGCAGATGCTGCCAAAGACACGAGGCGGAAGAGGAAAAGTCGGAGTAGAGGGAAATAATAGGCTAAACGGAGTAGCATAGTGGAGGGCGGAGGAAGGGAGACGGTTGATGAGAAAACAGGCAGTCGAGACCGCAAAGTTCCAATAAGCCTTGAGAACATTCATTTGAAGCATGAGGGAGCGGGCTACATCAAGTAAGTGACGGTTCTTCCTTTCAGCAACACCGTTTTGCTGGGGCGTGTAAGCACAGGAGGTTTGATGAAGAATCCCGAATTCAGAACACAAAGCGGTAAATTCATGGCTGGTGTACTCACGAGCATTGTCGGTGCGTAGAATTTTGAGGGTGGTGTGGAATTATGTACGGGTTTCGAGGACAAATGCCTGAAAAACACAGGGAAGCTCGGAGCGATCACGAAGTATAGCTACGTAGTGCGAGAGTGATCATCAATAAATGTGATAAAATAGCGAAAACCAGAAATACTTGTAATTTTAAAAGGGCCTCATACATCAGAATGCACTAAATCAAAGGGAGCAGCGCTCCAAGTACAATGTGAAGGAAAAGAAGAACGTGGCTGCTTGCCGAGGATACATGAGTCACACTGGAAAGGAGTAAAAGAGACATCTGGAAGAGCCCGCTGGAGGACCGGTAGAGGGGCATGCCCAAGGCGACGATGCCACGCAGTGGAAGAGACTGAAGACAGAATGGTGGGAGAGTCGTCGAGAAGGTAGAGCCCGTTCCGCAGCCGGCCTCTACCAATGGTAGTCTGCGTCCGCCGATCCTGTATGACAAAGGAAGAGGAGGTGAATATAACAGAACAATCAAGATCACTCGTAAGACGTCCAACAGTGAGTAAATTGTATGGGGAACTCAGAACATGAAGAGCCAAACGGAGGGAGATTGACGGGTTTAGAGAGAGATCTGCCGAGCCGGAGACGGGAACCATCGCCCCATTGGCCACAGTGATAGACTTCAGATAAGGAGAATCCGAGTACTGGGCAGGCCGTTGCGAAGTAATGTGATGAGTGGCACCAAAGTCCACAATCCAGCCCAGGCTGGTGGATAGACAAACAGTACCTGTGTTGGAGACGGAGGCGATGGAGGCAAATGGTGGGTTGAGCAGGCCCTGGAGATGTTGGAGCTGAAGACGGACGGTCTCAAGATCAGGAGGACTGACGTCAGTAACAACAGATGCCGTCGGACGAGAAGGATAACCAATTTTCCTGTAGCAGGTCGCCTCAAGATGACCATCTTTCCCACAAAAAGAACACTTTGGCCGACCCCGACCACCACGACCACGGCCCCGAGAGCCCGAACGTCCCCCCCCCCCCCCCCCCCCCGAGCAGAAGTAGGAGGGGATGGTATGAGCGGAGGGGCCTACTGAAGAAGGGCCGGGGGGGGGAAGGAGCAGAAGTATCCGGAGGAGGTGATAGATGGAGAATCATGGAGCATACATCAGAGAAAGATGGTGTGGTTGGAGAAGCCAGGACCTGAGCACGAATGCTCTGAAGGTGAGATGGAAGACGGGCCATTATGATGGCAATGCATGCGGCTTCCTTCTGAGCGCGCTGAGCAGCATGATCATTGGTGGGCGGCTGATGCTGGATCCAGGCTTCAGCAAGAGTTTTAGCCCGAGCGACAAAAGAGGTCATATCCGAAGCCTCACCAGCGTCGAGAGCAAAGAGGTCAGTGAGTATGTCGTAGAGATGCTGAAGGCTGTCGCGGCCTGAGTATAAGGAATGCAGCTCATCCCACATAGCCTTGGCGGTGTCGTGGTACATAGCCATTTGATAAGGCTCACCATCCAATGAATTCAGGATCCAAGTCTGAACGCAGCCATCATTGCGGAGCCAATCATCGGTAGTAGGAGACGGAGGTGCCTGAAGAAGGTGAGGCAGAAGGCCCTTGGCCTGAAGAACCCGTCTAACTGAGTGCACCCAAGGGATAAAGTTTTTCTTGCCAGAAAGAGAGATGATAGTGATCCTCAGCTCGTCACGGACTTCAGCTGAGCAAACCGGGCGGTCTGTAGGACAAGCCGAGCGGTCAATAGGCAGACTGGCCGCCGAGCCAGTGGAGTTACCAGAAGAACCCATAGAAGCAAGCCGCAGAATCAAAACCAGAGGGAGACCGCCGCGAGAAGAGCAGGAGGTCGCACGACAAGGCCGCAGCGGGAAGGACTGGAGACGACCGCAACCAAAATGCGGGAAGGCAACAGTCCGCAAGGCCACGCCGGACACCAACGATTAGTCAGATCGCGACCAAAATGCGGAAAGAGAGGAGTCTGCACGGTCTAGGTGAACACAGCAGCGGTCAGAGCACAGGAAGCCGCGAGAACTCGAGCGGCAAGAAGGGAGAGAGAGAGACTGCGGCGGACAGGAGTAGTCCGCAAGAGAAAGGAGCCCGCAGCGGTTAGGACAGAAGCAGTCCGCAAGGAGACTGGCGTGAGGAGAACTCAGGCGCCAGGAGGAAGAGGAGAGCCTGCAGCGGTTAAGGAGGAGTTCGCAGCGGGAAGGAGAAGTCCGCGAGTAGAGAAGCTCGAGCGGACAGAAGAAGAGACCGCGAGTTTGAAGAACTCAAGCAGCAAGGGAGGAGAGGAGCTCGCAGCGGACAAGAGGAGAGCCCGCAGCGGATAAGAGAGGTGGACCCCATGGGTCAGAGCAGAAGATGGCTATAAGAAGCCTGAGGAGGGTGGAACCACAGAGAGAGAGAAGAGAAGCGGATGCAGAGATTGCTGTCCGCAGAAGCCACGCGGATAAGGGGAAGAGCGGACAGGATAGATAGGCCGCAGGAAACCGGAGCGGATAAACCCGCAGTCCGCGGGAGAGGAGCCCGCGGGAGAGGAGCCCGTGGAGATAGGCGGGTAGGAGAAGGGAGGTCGCAGAGCAAGCTGCGGACATGGAGGGCAGGCTGGGCGGTTAGAAAAGGGGAAACCGCAGCTATAGGACCGCACACTCTGATACCATGTTGAGAAGGCTCAAAACTTGTATGTATTGCTTGTGTATGTAAATACAAGGAGAGAATACAAATATATAGGAGGAAGAGAGAGGGAATAAATCCTATACAAGATGTGAGACTAAAGAGGAGAGAACATAAATGGGCCCAAAAGATTGGCCCAGTACATGGGCTATTCTAACAAGTAGTAATAACCTCGCATGTGTCCCTAACCTTTCTTTTTATTACTATTATATGAATTAATAAATATTCACTACTCTTTTACTATATATGCCTCATAACCGGCATGTGCTGCATCCCTTTTAACATATTTCTATTATTTCCAAATTAATGCCCATCCCTTCCTTTACAGGTTTTCAGCATTATCTGAGGAATATTGCAGGACTTAACAAGCGCACTAGGCAAGCTTGAAAAGCAATGGCCACAGATTTATTATAGTTACTTGTTCTTTAGTTGTTTTTTATTCTCATCTTTGATGTTTTTTAAATTTCATAGAACAAGATGAATGCTTTAGCTGCAACCAGTAGAAATTTCAAGAAGGCAGCTAAGCTTCTTGGTTTGGACTCAAAGCTAGAACGGAGCTTACTCATCCCTTTCAGGGAAATCAAGGTAAATGGCATATAATGGTTAACATTGCTTTCTCTACGCTCCACCCATCCTCATGGTTGTTTCATTAAGTTTTGCCGGTTCTTCTGACCCATTCCTATATCTCCTGTAAGTTCTCCTACAGGATGTTGCAGATGTTTCCTGCTAACATTGTGATTACTCGATACTCATGATGCTCGTTTTTTTGCCATATTTCTTTTGTTCATTAATTCTCTCGGATCGTGTAATACTTTCAGTTACTTTTTAAGTATGAGGTCTTCTTGTTGGGTCCTTTGAATCATCTTTTTCCTTGATATCATCCTAAAATTTAGATATTAGCTGTGGTGCATTGCATGACTTTTCTTCTTTATATGTTGAATGGTAATTTTCACAATAAAAAAATGTATTGTTTTCTTCTTCTTCTTCGTGTTTTGGAGATCAAATTTAAATGCTAAATGCAGGTTGAGTGCACAATCCCTAAAGATGATGGCTCGTTGGCATCTTTTGTCGGTTTTAGGGTTCAACATGACAATTCTAGAGGCCCCATGAAGGGAGGAATTAGATATCACCCTGAGGTGAGTTTAAAGTTAATTTTGCTCCATCACTTCAAGGAAACAAAACACCTCTTTTTTTTTATTTTTTTCACTCTTCTTTTAAATGAAATTTTTAAAAAGCATGGTAATTAGAATGAAGTAGTCATACATATTGCCATATCATATGAATTGAACTTCACAACAAAATGAGGAATCTTTTGCCATGCTGCGTATCCCTCGAAGACCATCAAAACAATCTTAGTCGTTCATCACATTGAGTATAATTTTTAAAAAAAGTGATGCCGAGATTTGAACCCCTGACCTACATCATTGATACAAAACCCTTAACCAACCAAACCAATCAAATTTTATGTAATAAGCACAACTTTATAATATATATAGGTATACCAATATATATATACAAAAAGAATTTAATTGTAATTAATACAATTTTATAATATTACGAGTGACACTACACAGGGGAACATCGTGCCGCCGTGACAATACCCCAACCACAACGGTGTGGCAGTGAGACTTCGCTCAACGCTCGCACCCCCAGAGTTCAGTACTCCAGTTGACGGTCAATCTTCTAATGCGCTCCATGGGTGTGAGTGGAGGGAGTGTCTTAGCGCCGCAACACCGCCCGTGATCGGGGTACTGTCGCGGCGGCAATGGGGTTCCCCCCGTGCACTGTCACTCATGTGTATATATACACACACACATATAGTACTTTGGAATGGGTGCCAAATCTGTGGAAGAAATTTTCTATCGATTTATGCTTATAGAGTCTTGCTTTGATAACTATTGCATTATTCTCCTTCTGCAAAGAGAGTTGTCGATTATTGTTTCTCCACTTCATAAAAGTACCGCACAATAAAATGAATCTAGTCATATATGCTAATCTTTTTGTTATCTAACGAGGCCAAAGAGCATAAAATAAGCCAGGAGTTAGGCTTCATTGCCTTTTATGCTGTCTTCTCTGCATGAGTCTAAGACATTATGAAAGAATGCTAAAAATGATTACTAAATTTTAAAAGTTAGATTTTTGCGATAAACATAATGCACTGAAATGACGTGCAACCGAACATGTGAACCAGGTGATCATTACCTTGAGTCCACAAGACATTCTCTACATTTTCTTCTGTTTTTTAATTATATTGTTTTGGTTAGATTTGAGAATCCTAGTACTGAAATTGCTAGGATATAGACGAGCATCACCACAATGAGAAAAAGTTGAACCAAAAGTTTAGAGCTCTAACACCATATTAGGAAGAAGAGGAAATAGGGAGATCATACTAATGTAATATTAGATTCTTATATATATATATATGGTTATTTACCGGGACCTCTCCTTGAAGTTTACCTAATTACAGCTTGCACCTCTCTAACTTTTGAAATTTGAGGTTTTTGTAATTTCGAAAGTTAGAGGGGTGCAAGCTGTAATTAGGCAAACCTCAAGGGGTGGTTCCGGTAAATAATCCTATATATATATATATTATAAAAGGAAATACTTTTGGTACCATCCATGGTCCTCAAGACCATGGATGAAATCTGAGCCGTCCAATCAAGGGCAAGATCCACAAAATAAAGCATAGCCATTAGATCTGATTCAGGATGGCTTGCTAATAGCTAATCTTAGCAAATCTGAACTCCCTCATGAAAAAAGCCCGACAACCTCCCGATAGCCTCCTGATCCTATATAGCGAAGCCATCTTTTGGGCTGTTGCAACCGGAGGCCTGCCAGGAGCGCACCGGCGGGGTCGCCGGACCCCGACGAACCCGCCGGGGGTAGTTCGGCGGGGCTCCGGCAGGGCCACCGCCGGCAGTGGCCCTGACCTTGAGTTCCAGATCTTGGCAACCCAAAGTCTGTGCGTTCCTGCTTTTATTAAATTTTTTTTTTAATTACATATTTTTTAAAAATTAAAACACAATGAAAAAAAATTAAAAAAACAAAGCAAAAAAATATTTATATAGTAAATTAACCAAAAAAATCATTAAGCCTGCCGGGGGCGGGCGAAGCCGGCCGGCCGGGGCGGGCGAGGCCGGCCGGCCGGGGCGGGAGAAGTCTGCCGCCCCTGGCCGAGTACTGTCGCGCGCACCGGCGCCCCCCCGTGCACTGTTACTCATGTGTGTGTGTGTGTATTATATGCATAAACATAAAGCGAAATAAGAAAGATATAATACGATTAATTTGCCCCATAGTGAAGGAATATCAACCTATACGTTAAATGTGCTAACAATGATTAAGTACACTAACTTGCATACTTCTTCCTCCCATTTTATGCAATTAGTTGACACATTTGTAAGATGGAACACTTGTGAAAGTATATAATACAAGAAATAAAAAAGACAATAAATAAGTGTATAGATTTGTACTCCTGGTTTATTTGTGCCATATTAAATTACCAGTAAGTATATTAATGGAGACATTATGGGTCAGCAACTGAAAACTGAACACCCCTTTTTTTATCATTTAATGTTTAAGGCAGTATTTAAATCATGAATTCTGGTTAAGGGATTCATGGTTCAGAAGGATGCATCATGCTTGTAAAGTAGGACATGAATTATACAGTCTGCAGTGATCATAAATATGCACACACAATATGACTAAAAGAATCACATACATTCGTACATACAAAAAACATGCTCTTTTTCTCCTCCAAAACAATTGTGGTTTCTACCTGCTGATGAGTTTTTTGATACTGAATTTTATGAAATGTAGGTTGACCCGGATGAGGTGAATGCCTTAGCACAGTTAATGACCTGGAAGACTGCCGTGGCAAATATCCCCTATGGTGGAGCGAAAGGTGGAATAGGATGTACTCCTGGAGAGTTGAGCCTTTCAGAGCTTGAGCGTCTTACACGAGTTTTTACACAAAAGATACATGACCTAATTGGCATTCATACGGATGTTCCGGCACCAGATATGGGAACAAACCCACAGGTCCGCATTGAAAAAAAATCAGAGTTTCCCTTTTTAAATTAGTATAATTTATGCTCAAATTTGTCTCTTCATGTTGACAATGTGTAAATTGACTTTATTCTGTTGGGGCTATGAAAATAGACAATGGCTTGGATACTCGATGAATATTCCAAATTCCATGGTTACTCACCCGCTGTCGTTACTGGGAAGCCTGTTGTAAGTACCAACATACTTTGATTTAATTTCTTGCCAAATTATTTTAGTGCCTATAACATTTGTATCATACCTTCCAATATAATCTCACTTTCTTAATAATTTCCCATGGTTATTTTATCATGCATGCTATTCAATTAATGTACACATTTTGAATAACCATTCCTTTCCTTTTGTTTCAGATTAGGAAAAGCATATAGTCCGTTCGTTTAGGCAGAATTGGGTCCCTGTAATTAGAACTAGAAGTTCATTTTCATTGAAATTGGAACTCAAAGTCCAATTTTGAAGTTTCAATCCAGTCCAATAGGATGGACCCAAAGTGTTTAGGAATTTTTCAATCTAAATGGGGAAGAACTTAAGTATGGAAGATGATAAACATAAGTAATACAGGGAAAATAATAGCTAAATGTGAAGGCTATTGTTATTTCTGTTTGGTGGAGTGGAAGAATGGAATTTATGAATTTATAGAGACTTTTCTTGTTAACTTTACCTTATCTATTTTTCTATGCTTCCTACGGAATTATAATCTCCTTTCAATGTTTTTCGGAGGAGTGTATGAGATCTAAAGTTGTTCCTAAGGATCTGTTAATTGTGTGAGGATTAGATTGCATCTTTCTTAGGTTATCTTTAATATGTAAATAAGAAATATCTAAATGTATTCAATTAATTGAGGTACCTGTGGCCATATCAACATTACATTTTTGTTTGTGTAGAGAAACGCAAGGCATAGAATAAAACTCCAATTTTTTTTAAATATCAAAAAACTAGTATGATAGGAAGGGAGAGAAGGAGAGAATCTCAATCCTAAGATGTGAGACTAAAGAGAATCTACATGGACTCCAAGAGCGGGCTTTACAAATGGACCTTTACATTTTCTTCTTTAACACTCCCCGCAAGCTGGTGCATACAATCCGTAGGCACCAAGCTTGGATAGGAACTGATGATATAGTGGTCGAGAAAGGGCTTTGGTGAGGATGTTAGCAACTTGCTCTACAACTATCTTTGATTGAACTTTTTCCCGAATGAAGTGACAATCAACTTCAATATGCTTGGTTCGCTCATGGAATACTGGATTCTTGGCAATATGTATAGCTACTTGACTGTCAAAAAACATGATCGCCGGAGAGGAGAGTTTGACTCCCAAATCATTAAGGAGACTCTCAAGCCAGGTGAGCTCAGAGACAACCGCTGCCATAACACAGTATTCAGCCTCAGCAGACAAGCGAGCAGCAACAGACATCTTCTTGCTACGCCAGGTAATAAGGTTTCCACCGAAGTAAGTACAGAAATCAGTTGTGGAGTGTCTATCATCAAGAGACCCGCATAGTCAGCATCATAGTACGCAACAAGAGACAGAGAAGAAGATGGTTTGTAGATAAGTCCTTGTCCCGGAGCAATCTTCAAATATCTGAGAATGCGCTCGACGGCTTGGAGATGAGATGTCCGAGGAGCATGCATGAATTGAATCAAAACCCCAACAACAAACGAAATATCAGGTTGTGTAACCGTAAGATAAATTAGCTTCCCCACCAAACGTCGATAGTACTCTAGATTTGTAAGCAGCGGGTCTGAGTCAGATTCTTGTGCAGACAACTTGTGATTGAAATCCATAGGGGTGTATGCCGGTTTACACCCCAAGTAGTCCGCATCTTGAAGAAGATCAATACAGTACTTCCGTTTGGATATGATAAGGCCATCAGGACGTCGTGCGACCTCAAGTCCAAGAAAGTACCGAAGATTTCTCAGGTCTTTTGTCTGAAATGCTGAGTTCAAATGTTGCTTTATTTTTTGTATCCCTGTGGAGTCGTCGCCTATGATTAGAATATCATCAACATAAACAAAGAATATCACGGTGCATGTTGATTGATGACGAATGAAGAGAGAGAAGTTAGCCGAGCTTCGTATAAATCCCACTTCACGCACAACCTTACTGAATTTGTTAAACCAAGTGCGAGGAGACTGTTTGAGACCATATATAGATTTTCTGAGATGACATACACGAGACTCTCCCGTGGTCTCAAACCCAGGAGGCTGATGCATATAAACAATTTCGAGTAGATCGCCATTGGGAAAGAAATTTTTAATATCTAGCGATGCAAGGGCCATTGTCGGTGCACGACTAAGGAGATCAGGACCCGAATAGTATTTAACTTGGCAACATGGGAGAAGGTTTCTTCATAATGAAGGCCTTGTTGTTGAGTGAAACCCCGGTCCACGAGGCGAGCTTTAAGGCATTCAACATTCCCATCAGGAGCATGTTTGATAGCGAAGACCCACTTGCAACTGACACAAGATTGGCCGGGAGGAAGAGGAATGAGATCCCAGGTTTGGTTAGCCCATAGGGCAGTCATTTCCTCATCAATGGTTGCACGCCACCCTGAATGATGTAGAGCCTCCTGCAAAGAGTTAGGAAGAGAAATGGAGGAAAGAGAGTGGGCAAATTTGAGGAGTGGTAGAGAGAGGCGATGGAATGATACACAATTCGCCAACAAATGAGCCGTAGAGGTTGATGTTGAATCGACGGGCCGTGGGATATAATATATTATATTTTTGTGGAGATAGCCCCCATCAAGGAGAACAACTTTCATGTTCAAAACTTTTCTCCTAAGAACCTAGATTTCTCTACAAAAAAAATCATGTTTCTGTTATAATCCTGGTCTGCATTTAGTCATTTTTAATCAAATACTGCGGCTGAGATGGAGCCGAACAACGCCTTTTATTCTTCCTTCCCCATAGTGGATCTGACATTGATCCGCTCTGGGTGCACTGATGCTGAGGCAGGGGGCGGGATTTAAGAAGATCGCCGCTGTCTGATCTCCTGGTGGTGATCAGACGGTGGCGGGACAATCCCGGCGACAGAAACTTATGGGCTTCTGCCTCCGCCGCCCGGTGGCAGTCAGGCCACGACGCCGCCCCCAGCCAACTCGTCGGGGGCCGACAACTCATTTGGCGATGGCCCGGTGGCCGAAAAAACAAACAGAGGATAACTATTTTTCGGGTGCCGCCAGAGCGGCGAATTCCGGTGGCACCACGACCCTCCGCCGTCGGGGATGGACATTCCCGATGGTGTAACACCCTCCCAGTGCCACCATCGGCATTAGGCAGGGCTTACCACGTGCGTCCACCACCCTACCTGGAGCTAGGCTCGGGTGGCGCTCCGGTCGCCGGGAGGTGCATGTTGCACGTCTGAAAGATGAGGAAGGGGAAGGAAAAAAAGCATCCACCTGGAGTTGGGGGGCTCGAGAAGGGCCAGGCTGATTCACCATTAAAGGTGGCGGAGGAAGGAGGAGGGTGGCGGAGGATTTTCCGGCGAGGGTGGCTCCGGTTAGGCTGGGCTTGGGCTCGCCTGAGTGGTGTGGGGTTAAGTAGAGGGGTGAGGGATAATATATAGTCGAGGGAGGGATTAATCCCCACCCTCCAGCTATCCCTGGACAGCTGGAGGTTGATCCTCCTCCAGCAAGTGAGAAAAGGAAAGCCCATAGGCCGGGCTTTGGAAAACAAAGAAGAGAGGGGGAAAAAAGGCCTCTTGATTTTTGTCCCAAGGCCCATGGTTCAAGGGGAAGGCCCTGCTGTAATTCAGAGCCTATCTAGGATTAATATGGGCCTAAGAGTGGCCTCCAATGGTGGCCTCGTTGAAATTCAATCCTCTTAAGAAAAATGCCTTTTTAAGGGGGGTTTGACCAAAAGTCAACCATGGGATGGGTTCCCTTATGGGTCAAGGTCAAAGGGTCCAAGTCATCGGGAGATGGGTCAATTTTGGGGCATCGTGGTAAAATTGGTGTGTGTGCACGCTTTTCGGTGCACGATGGTGCTTGGTTTGATCACAAATTGACCACCTGTCGTCGAAATTGACCGGGGCTAACTCCGTTAACTTCGTATTGACCATACGAATCCAATGTCACTGACCGGAGTCAAATCAGAGTTCGTTTGCTAAATATCCAATTTTGCGCGTCGCGACGCACTAGGACGGTCAAAACGGTCATAGTCACTATCTGACTTTGAATTGTAACGTAACAAGTTCCAACGTACTCGTATCGACTATACAAAGCTATAAGAACTGACATAACTCAGATCAGAATTCTCTAGCTCTATATCCCTGTCTAGGGTTACCTCATACCTTATTATGGGTCACAGGTAGAGGTTCGGGTCACTTTTATTGGGTCCACTAGGGTTTTAGTGATCCAATAAAAATCGGGATGTTACAAGTAGCACCCAAATCCACAATCCAATGAGGGTTATGGGATAGACAAGATATACCTTCAGTGGAGAAAGACGCAACAGAGCCAGACGAACGACTAATAACTCCTTGGAGTTGCTGAAGCTGGGTGCGGAGAGCATCAATATCTTGTCTGGTAGAAGAATGAGAATCCAGTGGAGTAGTGGCAGTGGGATGAGGAGCAGCTGTAGTGGAAACAGTAAGATGTGGAGGCAGCCCATGCTTGCGGTAGCAGGTTTCTTCAAGATGACCCTTGCGACCACAGTAAACACATTTAAGAGTAGAGCGCCTAGCACGTTCTCGTTCCCGAGACGTGAGGCGACCTCCTCGAGCTGAAGAGCTACGAGCTGGAGGACCTGGAGTAGGTAAGAGGGGCTGCTGAAGGAGAGCCAGAGAGAAATTCCCAGAAACCTCGGGTGTTGGGGTAACTTTGAGCATCATAGAACAGACATCAGAGAGAGAAGGCGTTGTAGCAGAGGAGAGAATCTGAGCCCGGACACTTTGAAGATGGGGAGGAACACGGGTCATCATCATATCAATCCCAACAGCTTCCTTTTGTGCCTGTTGTGTCTCTAGATCCGTGGAGGGAGACTGATGTTGTATCCAGGCCTCCACCAGGGTTTTGGCCTTAGCAACAAAGGAGGTCAAATCGCCCGTTGTCCTGGGGTCCAGTGTTTGAAGCACAGAGATGATATTAAACAAATGCTGTAAATTGTCTTTACTAGAGTAGAGAGAGTGAAGCTCTGTCCACATCGTCTTGGCCGTCTCATGATACATGGCCATACGGTAGGGCTCGGTGTTCATGGAATTGAGGATCCAGGATTGGACCCGCCCGTCATCACAGAGCCAGTCGTCAGTGGGGACAGTGGGAGGGTCCCGAGTAAGATGATGGAGACCTTTGGTCTGAAGAACGCGACGAATAGAATGCACCCATTCCACAAAGTTTGACTTCTCGCTGAGATAGTTGGTGGTGATCCAGAGCTCATCACGAACATCAGGAGGAGTGGCACGACCGGGAAGAGAGGAAGTCGTCGTCGAATCCATGACGACAAGAGGAGAAATAATCAATAAAAGTAAAAACTGGTCGGGCAAAGGCACATGCGATCTGGCTATTAGAATGGGCGGCCTGACGAGAACACGGAGGAGCGGCCTGAGATACCAAGAGCACCAGAAGAGAAGCCGCGGTTAGAGGAGCTCGTAGCGGCTAGGCAAGATCAGCCAGCCGAGCAGACAGCGGTAGAGAGGCAGACCATGACGGGTAAGAGAAGCAGACCGCGGTGGGTGAGACCATGGGTAAGAGAAGCAGACCGCGGAGGGTAAGACCACAGGCAAGAGAAGCAGACCGCGGCGGATAAGAGAAGCAGACCACGCAACCTAGCAAACGACGAGTAGTCCGCGGATAGCAAGCAGACCGCAAGTCGTAAACAGCAAGCAACGAAGGTGGCAGACTACAGCAAGCAGCGGGCACACCACGGACTATTGCTGCGCACTAGAGAAGTCGACCTGAAGTGCAAGAGCTGCGGCCTGAGATAAGGACTGCAGCGGGCAGGGAAGGGTCTTATAGAAGAGACCACAACAGGCAGATGTGCCGAGGACGAAAGAGCTTGCAGCGGGCAGAGAAGCAGTCTGCGGCGATCAGCAACACGCGACTAGCATTAGTTCGCGGCGAGCAGAGAGGTGAGTGGGGCCCAAGAAGAAGCTATAAAATCAGGAGGGGGGAAGAAAGGAGGAAGGAGTGGATCCACGGGAAGAGGGGAGGCGGGTAGAAAAACAGAGACCGCGACCTTATGCAGATAGCAAGAGAAGAGAGGGTCGGCGGTTATCAAGAAAGGAGGCCGCAGCCTTGTGCGGATAGCAAGAGAGAAGCAAGGCTGGCGGTTAGAAAGAGACAAACCGCAAGGACCGTGTTCGGCTCTGATGCCATGTAGAGAAACGCAGGACAGAGAATAAAACTCCAATTTTTATTAAATCTCAAAAAACTAGTATGCATACATTTATATAGAAAGGGAGAGAAGGAGAGAATCTCAATCCTAAGATGTGGGAATAAAGAGAATCTACATGAGCTCCAAGAACAAACTTTACAAATGGACTTTTACATTTTCTTCTTTAACAGTTTGTCTTCCAGAGTTCCAATTATGAGAACATTTTGTTCTAAACATTAGGAGCTGGAATTGAACTTCACTGAAATATTACTCGTCTACGACCTAATTTTATGATTCAGTGTCATAAAAATAGTATATTTTCTGTTACAAGTTTTTGTAAGCTAATTTTATGCTTCTATCTATATTATCCGTTCTTGATTTTCACTTTTTTCGCATCAAGGATCTTGGTGGATCTTTAGGCAGAGATGCAGCTACTGGAAGAGGAGTACTTTTTGCCACACAAGCTCTGCTTGAAGAGTATGGGAAGAGCATCTCAGATCAGCGTTTCGTCATACAGGTTTGTAAACTGATTCTTAAATTGTACGGGCTGCTAATACCACAAGAGTACTTTTTGACAATTCTTTTAGAACTAATACCACAAGAGGAAGCTAATCCTAGTTAAAATTGTATGGTCAATTATAATTGAATTCATGAAATGCAATTTCCATATACTTAGGATAAAGACTGGGCAGTCTCAATGAAACCTCTTAGAATGTGGAAACTTGGTTGATAAGGAATTAAGGATAATAGTTTCACTCAGAGTTTACTCTCTAGCAATTTTCTAGTTACAGCAAACTTGAAAATGTTAAATGGTGTTGGGTTTGATGTTTTGTTACTCTGTTCTAAGGCAAGTTTAAGCCAAAACCTTATTAGGCTTCCTGTTGAACTTGTGCTTATGAAAGATCATTTACCTATTGATGTTGCTTGACCATGTAAGAATCCAAACAGCCAACCTAAAATAGTAAAACTAATTGGTCGGGGATGGAGAGGCACAAAATCAATATTATGTGCACAATGTTATGTTCTTTCTCAGTGCGAGACTATTCTCACGCCCTCTACGTGTAGGATGTTTGAACTCAACACATGAATTACTTTTTTTTTTAATTGTGTGACTGTGGAATGGGCAGTAGACCCAGTCTGCTCAGATATCATGTAAAAATTCAAACATCTAACCTAAAACGAATTGATTGGAGGTGGAGAGGCTCGAGATTTATATTAAGTTTACAAGGCTATGCTAGTTTCCTGTTGCGAGAATATTCTCATTAGATCTAGCATGCATTCTTACGACTAGACAGTTTTTGCCCTGGATCACCATGAATTTAGGGAGAGAAATAAACCAAATATAAAATGCCAAACTGAAATTGCAAATGAATAATTGTCATCTTCTTGATCATTTTGAATTGTTTTTGACACATTCATTGTTTATTTTCCTTTAATTCAGGGGTTTGGGAATGTAGGTTCGTGGGCTGCCCATCTTATCAGTGAAGTTGGAGGGACAGTGGTTGCAGTTAGTGATGCTACTGGAGCTGTTAAGAACATCAATGGCTTGGATATCGCGAAACTACTGAAGCACTCTGTGGAGAATCGCGGTGTCAAGGGTTTCAACGGTGGAGATGCAGTTGATCCAAACTCAATCTTGACTGAAGACTGTGATGTGCTCATTCCAGCTGCCCTTGGCGGTGTTATAAACAGGTTTCTCCTTATGCTTTAAATTGCACAAGTTATTATAGGCCTCGTGATTATTCTTATTAAGACTTAACAAGCAATTGGACTTTTTAACGGGGGATTTACATAAATAGCACATAAATCTTTCCTGCATATCTAATACATAAGACCTAGATTTCACTAATCATTCATCTACCACTCAATTTTTTTTAAATATATTAGATATACTGCTATCAAAATCCCGTTAACTCAAACATCTCATGAAAACCTAATTAGTTACTTTCTCCACCCACCTAATTGTTGAGAACCTAACCGGAACATAAGATTGAAGATGTGCTCAGCCTTCCCCACTTTTAAACACAGCCAAGTCGCCTTCTCCGCCTTTGTCATTCTTCAACCTCACAGAGATTATATTGTTTATGCATTTCCACTGCATTTTCTTCCATCTGACTTTTGAAAACTACTCTGATGATAATTTGTTCCTGGGCCAAAAGAGCCTGTCGTTTGATGTTATTCTTAAAGATGTGAAATAGAAATATCATGTAAACATCTTCATATGATGATGCGAATGCGCATGACACACAACCCTCCGCTCCACTACGGAAGGCTCGGTGCTGTTTATTTGCCTTTCATTGATTAATCTTCTCTTTTAACCAGTATGATGTCTCGATGTAATTTACCCTTTAAGGAGAATGTTGGTAATTTAGCACTTAGAATGTCTCCCATGTATGTGAGAGAGAGAGAGAATGTTGTCAAGACTTTTGTAAGTTTTCACTTGGAGGGGGATCTTTAGGGGGAACCAACCCAGAAAAGATTGGCATGAGCAATGAGCATATCTGGTGAGTTTGTATTCGCCTTTTTTATTATACTGCAATCAATTATTATTATTTTTTGTTCGATATCATATGATACCTCAATGAATAGCTTATAAAATGCCTCATTTTCATTGAGAAGGTGAAGTATTTAAAGTAGAGGGAGAAGGAAGTGAGTACTGGAGGGGAGAGGAAGGAGGAAATGTGCGAATGTGAAGTGGAAGAGGGACTCAATTAGGTTATGAAGGAGTTTATGGGATTTTGACTGAGTGGTGTTTTTTTATTTTTTTTCCTTAAAAAGTTAGGTGGTTAGTGAATCTTTGGCTATATATATATATCGGAATAATGGAAATACGCGTATTTCCAAAATTCTGCGTGGGGCTCGCCGACCATGAATGAGCGTGACAGCGGGGTGGCCGCGGGCTCGCCGGCCGCCCTGGGCTCGTCGGCGTGGCGGCCGGCGAGCCGCCGGCCGCCCTGCTGTAAAAAAAATTTGCAGCGGGGCGGCCGGCGGCTGCAGGCTCGCCGGCCACCGGCGCCCGCCTTGGGCTCGGCGGCATCCACGCTGACAAGCCCAGGGCGGCCGGCGAGCCCGCAGTCGCCGGCCGCCCCACTGTAAAAAAAAATTTGCAAACAGCACCGGCGGCGCCGCCGGTGCTGTCTGCAAATTATATATATATATATATGAGCGAGTAAAATATTTCTAATGTAAATCTGCATTTAAGTTTTGCATAATGATCTAAATTAAAGGTATTCTAACGGATTTTCTTTTAAAAAATTTGCCAACCTTGAAGGGAAAATGCAAATGAGATAAGAGCTAAATTCATTATCGAGGCAGCCAATCATCCAACAGATCCCGAGGCCGATGAGGTGAATCTTCTAAAAGCCATTAATTCATGAAAAGCATTTGTTATTTTATTTTATTTTTCTCATAATAACACGCTTATTTGAGATTTTTTACAACAATTGTCATTTCAGATTTTGTCGAAGAAAGGAGTCATTATTCTGCCAGACATCTTTGCAAATTCCGGTGGAGTGACCGTTAGTTATTTCGAGTGGGTTCAGGTAGGCTCTACATTTTCTGGCTCGCGCAAAAGCACTCGCACCTTCTAGTTGTATACCATTGTTCAATTGGGAGCATGAAGCAACATTGAGCTTAGAAGGACCAGTTTAGGAGAGTCATAGCAGTTGTGAACAAAATTATGAAAAGCGCGGGTAGCATTTGGGTAGATGTAGTCGTCACTAATACTATTTTATTGAGATTGACATTAGGCCAAAACGTCACCACTCATGCAAATATGTACAAGTTTATTCTCAGATTAACATTGACATTTTCGTGGGACAATTCAAGTTTAATGGTGACCAGAGGATTTTTTTTTAGTTCATGTTAATAATATAGTCCCACGTTGAGAAACCCACGTGGACTTGCGCACTTAATAATGATCATAGGCCCCTCGATCAATAACGAATTAATTTATGGTTGGATGCTTAGGTTATAACATGATATTTAGATTAGACCCACTCTTACATCATCCTATTCATCCAAAAAAAAAATGCACAACCCCACAACTTAGGGTTCATCTAATAAAAAAAAAGCACGACCCCACAACTTAGGGGCGTGTGTTGAGAATATAGTCTCACTCCCACATCGAGAAACTCATGTTAATCTGTGCGCTAAATATAGATTTTGAGCCCCTCTGCCTATAACGAATTGATTTTGGGCAGAATGCTTTGATTCTAACATGTCTGACAGTCGCGAGAGATAGAACTGGTGCAAAACCTTCTACCTTTGCACAAATGCATTATTTTCGTCTTTAAGAATAGCTTCTCTGCAATACTCTTAGCATCATAGTCAGTAATGACTGAATCTGCTATAATGATTTGTCAACTCGATCATTCAATTCTGATTAGTGTGATTACACTGCACTAACCGCTCTTCTGACCGCCATCAGAACATTCAAGGATTTATGTGGGACGAGGAGAAGGTGAACTCGGAGTTGAGGACTTACATTAACAAGGGTTTCAAGGACGTGAAGAAGATGTGCGCGACCCACAGCTGTGATCTCCGAATGGGTGCGTTCACCTTGGGGGTTAACCGAGTAGCCCGGGCGACAGTCCTGAGAGGCTGGGAGGCCTGATTTTAAGTCCGGCGATCTCATTTAATCAATAAGTGCAAATCGTGATTGCTGCAGGGATTTGCGTCCCTGAATCATGACGCGCAAGTTTGCTTCCTGTACCTCGTAGTATCTAATGTGGTATCGAGTTTTTCTTACTGTATTTCCCGGCATCTTCTGAATCTGTATTCTTGCTCTGAAACAAAGGCATCTAATTGCTGATGCAGTTTTATTAAAAAGTTCAATCCATTATTTGAAGGACCACTTTGCATTGCTATGCTTTCATCCTTACTATTTAACTTGATTCTACTGTTGAGTATATATTTTTATGTAATTTCTGTGGAAGGAATGCCTCAAGGAGAGGCATGTGAGTGAATTGGTATTGAAAGTTCTGTATTTTGAGAATTTGAGCATTGGTCACAGATGTCACACAATTAAAGTCTATGTTTCCATTTGACCAAATTTCACATAGTACAACTAAAAGCTTCATCTCAAGAAGGCACCAATTTGAGTGACTTTAAAATTTTAATCTAAATTCTTAGTTTAACTAAACGAATAACATGAGAGGTGAAGAAATTTTCATTTAGTCAAAGTCAACAATCATTATGTATTTGTGCCTACATAATGAAAATTTTGAGCAATAATTTGCATAGTAATTGTGTTTATTAAGGCTGCGTTACAAAAATGTCATTGTCATGTCAAAATCTTATGCTTCAAAGGAGTTTTTTTTTGTAACATCTGTGATACTAAACATGCATTCTATGACAATGACATTCTTGTCCAACCTCACCGAAGCAAATAAGCTGCAATAAGTCATGCCAAACGCAGCCTACGGCTTTGTTTGGGATGACTTATTTTCAGCGGTCAAGCGATTACGACCGCATGTACCGTACCTTAATTAAGATTCGGTACATGCGGTCGTAACCGCTTGACCGCTGAAAATAAGTCCCCCCAAACAGAGCCTAAGGCTCCGTTTGGGAGGACTTATTTTCACCGGTCAAGCGGTCATGATCGCATGAATCGGGATTTAAATAAGTCCCGATTCATGCGGTCATGACCGCTTGACCGGTGAAAATAAGTCCTCCCAGCTCAGATTGTGATCTGCCCTCATAGATCTTCATTTTCCAGCTTATAAGACTTACCTTCCCTCAATGTTTACATCACAACCTTCATAGGGCTGTGAATAAACAAAATTATTATGTAAATTGTTATTGGCATAACCAAGGAACAATGCTTATTATCATCATTGATGAATTTTAACAGACAGACTAGTGAAAGTACTTACCACGTCATCGGGCTCAGTGGGATCGATTCGAAGTTTCTGAGGTATTGTACGATGCTGGAAGTCAGTTACAACAACCCGGTGCATTTCTTCTCCGAATGACTTCTTTGGCAACATCTCAGTATGATGTTATATAATTAAAGCACATGTTTTCGAGGCCAAATGCTCTACACATGAGGGGCGTGTAACATCTCAGTATGATGTTACAACAACCCAAATGATTTTATCCAAAGGGCAAGACATTACTTATCGTGTCAAGTGCATGGTACCAACACACGATGGGTTTAGCAAGTATAAACGAGCACGTTATATTACGCTATTGCATTATATTACGTTATATTATGTATACGGTGAGCGTAAAAGATATTTTCATCATTCGCTTCCTACGTTCCTCATGAAACGCAAGCTATTAGGTTAGGCGTGTGATAGTGGTTACGAAACTAAAACCACAATGATAAAATATTAGAGTGTACTTAATATGATGGTGCACACAAGTAACACAAACCGTTACACCATTAGTGCCATAGTACGAGTCGGCTGCCCAAACTGGGCCTGAATAGGGAAAGAATGGGCTGATGAAAACTGAGCTCTCTTTGAGACCGTTGTGGCGGTAGAAAATGGTGAGAAACAAGTACATGTATAAGAAGAGAGAGAGAGAGAGAACCAAATGGGCGAGAGATTAGAATACGTCCAGGTGACATTTTTACAGCGAACCAAAGGAGTCCCTCTTAGTTTTGATTCTTCCGTCCGCCGGTAGGTCGTTTGGAGACGACGAATAAGTCCTAATCTTCCACAGAAGTGCGTGAGATTCTTCGATATATGTCCACCTTCCCAACACCGCTACATGATCAATCCACCCTGCAAGTATTATCAGCAGACAGTTCGTCCATAGCAAACTGAAGCAATGTAGAGATTCTTTGACCATTTCTCCTGACAAAATTAAAAAAAAAAAAATCAACGTCAAGATTAAAGTAAAGCGGTTAAAAATGGAAACAAAGACTGTCTGTAGTGGATCTAGAGAGTAGCAGTCAGGTTTGAACGGAATTCAAGAAGCGCGACATCAACTGCTCTGCAAGCGGCTACGGTGAGCAAATATGCCACAGATGAATTTGTTATGGGTCTTGGAATGTTGCCAGGAGGAGTGGCCGGCGATGGAGATGGCAGTGGCGGAGATACTACCGAGTCTTGACCGCGGCTGCCTAAGCGGGACGTGCTTGAGAGATAGAGCTTCCACAATCTCTTTTAGGGTCAGGGAAATAGAACTTTCATTCATTCATACCGATACAAGACCCACTAGGTCTTTTAAATAGAACTTACAATCGACACAAAAAGGAGAGGACGCAAAAGGAAATAACGACAGACTTGGACATGCGACTAAAAAGGACATAACATGACGTCATACAGAGCACGACTTTAAGACAGAATAAAAGCATAATAAGAAATAATTAATTCTAAATAACGTCATAAAAGGACTCGTAACAGAATTTTGATAGAATATGTGTATATGAATTCTGAGGAGAGCCTTGGGTCACGGGTTCGAGTCCTGGAAGGAGCCTCATGCAAAAATGCAGGGAAAGATTTGTCTACATTTCACCATTGTGGAGATGCGTGCACTGCGCGGGGATGCTTTGTGCCCCGAGCAGCCTTTTTTATGCGCAAATTAATCATTTGTTAGAGCAAATGATAAAGATGGCTCCAAATAATTTGATAAAACTAATGTCTCAATGAAACCTCTTAGAACGTAGAAATTTGGTTGATAAGAATCACAGTTGCATTCAGAATTTAATCCCAAGTAATATTCTAGTTTCAGCAAACTTCAAAATGGAAAATGATGCTGGGTTTGACGTTATGTTACTCTGTACTAAGGCAAAATTTGAGCCAAAACCTTACCTATTTTCCTGTTAGAAGTTACAACTCTTGTTCATGAAAGATATCATTTGTCTATTGAAGCTGCTTGATCTGGCAAAAGTCCAAGCATCCAACCTAAAATCAATTGGTTGGATGTAGAGAAGCCTGGGATCATATTAAGTGCACTTTCCGATGTGGGGATATTCTCAGTGTGCCGTATACATGCAGGGTCTTTGGCCTCTAGGACGTGAATTACAATTTTTTTAATTTGGCGTTCTGTACTGGAGTGTTGTACTTCTGGTTGGCAATAATTTTTTCACTGTCAGTATGAGTGTGAATAAAGGTATTGAAGGATCAAAAGGGCCAGTTGAGTCAAGTATAACAAATGTGATGGCAGGAACAACTGACCAACAAAAAATTAAAGGGAAGGGAAGATTATCACCAATAGAAGAATGTGGTGATGGTGTCTCTAAAAGGTCGAGGGAAGGTACCTCACTTTGGATCTGCCCCCTGAAACAAACGAGGAAAATAGTGACACATCTCAGATGCCAACTTGATGTAAGATCGCATGGAGACATGTATTTCTGATCTTACGTTCCACTGCTCTACAGTAAAGCAACTATAGAAATATCTTGACATGATATGCTCAGGTAAAAAATAATGTCAGCAGCAATTATGAGGTCTCTCGAGCACGGAGTGGTTTCTCTATGGGGAATTGACCGGGATCCAAATTGTTTGGTGAATTCTCGAGACATAATGAAGAGTTGAATGCATTGTGGTAATAAGACTTCTAAATGCAATTGTACTAATCAGGCGACTAACTTGTGATAATAAGATTTACAAAAACAAATGCAAGAAAAACTACAATATTGGAAAACTCCACAAATCAGGGAACATGTGATGAGCATTAATGAGAGCACACAAAACACAATTATACAAGTAAATGAGTACCAACATTAGACACAAGCGGTGTGGAAAAAATGTTTACAAGAAAATATAATGCAAACTTGGAAACAATCACCAATTCGACAAAGATTAATTCACAAGGGTGAATGTCAAGGGTGGTGGTGGAGGGGCTACGAAATAGGCCGTCTGGAAGGAGGTGTGAGGAGGGGGGATGTTGGTGTCCGGCTGGAAGGTGGTGTGAGGAGGGGAAGAGTGATGTTAGTGTCCCTCTGGAAGAAGGTGGGAAAGGGGTGGCCTACTGGAGATATGTGAGGGGAAATGGGTGGGCCAGCAGTATGAATAATGGGAGGAAAGGGGTGGCCGGCGGGAGATATGGTGGGGGGGGGGGTAATGGCGGGTGGTCGGCAAGTGAATGTGAAGGGGAGAAGGGATTAGTGGATGGAGAGGAGAAGGGGCTGACTCCCAATCTTCACACTCACGTTCCGGCTTAGGCACTAGGAGGTCAAAAGAAGGCTTCTTCGCTCACACTTTCAATATCTCTTACACGACGCCCTTTATCCCACTATAGTGGGGTCGGCTATATAGATCCTTTGTCGCCATTGTGCCCTATCTTTAGTCATAATCTCACTAAAGCCTAAGTACATCATGTCTTTACTTATTTCAAGTCTTTATTGGTCTATCCCTCCCCCGTTTAATATGCCTAGTGACTAAACTCTCACAATGCCTAACAGGTACCTCTAACGGTCTCCTTTGTATGTGCCCAAACTACATCGAAAATTATATGTAGAGATAAGAGTACTTTGGCCAAATGAAAAATAAATTAGATCATATTTGATGAAAACAATATTGTCCAAGATTAACACAAGGATTAATTTCTTAAAGAAGTCACATGTCCCTTGTTTCTTGTGTCCATTATAACTTTGATGTTGGTTATGTTATGACTGGAATTAGCTCTCCGAATTTATTATTGAACTAGATCACCCACTTTATAATGTACTTTGTCTGTACTCTAAAATTGAGACAATGTGGATTCATTGAGGAAGAAGCAAAGGAATTAGTGTTCAAGTATCTAAAGACCCAAAAGACGTATCATAGAGTTAGAGCAAGGTTATATGCAGTCTGCTTTTGGCTTGATGCAGGACGTGGATATATATGTAGGACAAATAATTGTTCATGGAGGCTAAAGTTCATATTTATAGGCCATATTCAAAAACCAAATTCAGATGGCTCTGTGTTCATTTTCCCCTAAGAAATTGTAGTAATTTGATCCTATTTCTTGTCCCTGTCGTCTCTTCCTCGCAAAGAGTAGAATGAGAGAAAATATCAAATTAATCAAGTCACTTGAACGACAAGCCTTCCTCCACCTCAATCATGGCCTCCCCTACCACCCAAATCAAGTCCAAACAACACGAAGTTAAACCCAAAAAAGGAGAGCAGCACCTACGTCCCGACAATACACCAGATCAAATCCAATAAACGACCAGCTCAATGAGTGGATAAATCAATAGGAAAACAAGTGGAATAATACAAGAAAACACGATAAGAGTGAGAGAAAGGAGAGGGAATAGAACTGTTTTGGTCATTAGGAGACTCTGATAAAGGAAATGAGTGTGCATGGGAGTTTTCCTCCTCGCCGCAGACGCCGTTGGGATAATCAGATGGAGGGTAAACAACAGAAGCATCCAGAGGAGGGGAGGAGTCTTCTGAGCTGGCAGAGGGAGAGGAAGGAGGTCACGCAGAATGCAAAGGATGGGAAGGAGGTCATGAGAAAACTTAGGCGGCCTGCATTTATCCTAGGAAAAATAAAATTTTAATTGATATTTGCGGCCTGTATGTAGCCAAAACTGTCCAGCGGTTAACAACGCTCTATAGTTAAAGAGAAGTTCCTTATAAGAGGTAGATCACATTGTATTTGCAACTTGATTATCTGTTTCAACCCGATGAGAAGTCATTTGTGTAGTGTAATGTGAATTCCCAACGGATCTTTGCTCACATTAAATTAATTAGATGTCGACTGGTGCCTGAATAGTACCCACAAAGTTGGTACTTGGAGCTTATTTTCAAGGCTGCACCTCCCCGACATATGCCAACATGGATAGTCAGACGATAAATGTTTTGACTTGAAATACTCGTGATAATTTCATGTGCTCTACTTTATCTTGGTTCACTTTTTTATTTATATATCATTATCTCCAAAATACGGACATGCTGCTTGAAGGTATTAATGATCTTTAGAAGCCTTTTAGAGTGCTTGAGAGGATGGAAGAGGTAATGAGTCACGTTTGACTGACCCCATATTTACTATCATGTACAAAGGGAAAGGAGCTAAGTGGCTAGCGGATTGAAGATTCCTTTCAGTGTCAGTTAATCATGTTATGTTTCTATACTAGTATGCCGGATGTATGTGGCCTAGTGTTTGTAAATGGAAAACTAGGTTTAGATGCTGTGATTGGTATGATGGGACTACCGTTATTGTATTAAATGGAATTTTATTCTTCTATTGTATATAATGTGACAGACTGTTAAGTTAAATTGTGCATGTATGCCATCCTTATTCACTTCGTCTGATTCTACCTGGTGCTGCAGGTAGCAACTGGGTCCACATAATGACAAAAAAAATAGGTGAGGTGTTACACATAAATTAGGCAGGCTCAGTTGGATTCTGCTAATAATCCAAAAGGTAAAATTGATCTAAGAATCAAATCACTAGCGTCATGTATGTTTATAAGTTTTGGTAGGCCGTCCCAAAGATCATCCTGAAGAAATTCATTAAAACCATAGCACTTAACTCACACTTTCAGAGATATTTGACTTCTATCAATACATTTCAAAATTCTACAACTACAAAAGCAAAAAATCAATTCAGCTTTTAGAATCTCTTTTCCGCAAGTATGTTGATTTATTTTGTGTGTAATTTAGTTCCTAGGAGAAATATATTCTTTTACAGATTTTCTAATTTAAAGCTTAAGCATTCTTCTCCCATTATTTTGAACTTGTTGTCTTAGATTCTTCATATCGAAGAACATTTGAATAGCCGCAATTCTTTGAAATACCACTAGGCGTGTTTCCAAATTTGTCCTTGGTGATCTTGTAGGTTTGCTTTTCATAACCTTAAATTGAAGAGTACCTTATGTTCACATGCAGTTTTCTTATAGTGGCCATCATTCTCAACCAAGCAAATCATGCCCTTGATCTCTCTTGCAGAACATGCACATGACATTGTTGTATGTATGCCAGATCCTTCATGTTTTCATAGATGAGGTAGGCATGCATACACAATAAGTCGCATAACTAAGTTCAACTTCATTTCATCAAGACCCAAAGGTCCTTTGAAAAGTTAGTAAGAAATGGAATTATGTAGAAGGTACCTCAACTTTCATCCAAACAATGTTTAAAAGAACAATTTCTCATCTTCTATCATGTGACAATCTCTCTATCAAAGTATAAAACAATATCATCTTGCTAAAGTAGTCTACTAGAACAAACAAATAATTGAATCATTGTAACGTATTTGTTAATCCTCCTAAATCCCTAAAGGCTAGATTAGTCCACTTTACATAAATCTTCATGATACGATGTCGTATGTAGATTAAGGGGAAAAAATAACATTGCATTAAACGACAAAAGATACAATCGAGAATAAGTTCTCACCAAACATTCAGAGGTTGGGTCCTCCTTGACACTCCATTCTCCAAGAGAGCCAATACCCTAGACTTCAAAAGTGTCCATCTAAAGAAACTACCACTCATATATATAGCGAGTGGGAGAAATACAAATTACAAAAATGTCCATGGGCTAACATAAACTAATAATAGCATGTGCACCGCATCGTATCAACACGCCCCGCCCAAAGAACGACCTTGTCCTCAAGGTCGAGGGTCAAAGGGGACGTAAGGAAGAGTCAGCGGATCCAGTTCCCCGGATTCAGGATCAGTATCTTCAGCTCTCAGCAACACACATAGATTCCTGAGAGGGCAAAGATGGGTGGGCGAGAACGGTTGCTGGCGGCGAAAGCAGAGATCCTTACGGCGAAGCTCTTCTTGTTGTTGGTAAGGCAGATGATGGGGCCCTCAGGGGGCCGGTGGACGCGGAGCTGGCGGATGCACGGGCGAAGTCAGTAGCTGGGGCCCGGGTGGGGGCAGAGTGCCCACGGGCGAAAGAGGTGGCGGTAGTGTCCGCCGCGATGGGGGCGGTCGTGTCGAGGAGGATGGTGGGGCAGGGTAGAGTTCTTCGTCGAGACACCTAGCCTGCTCCACTGCACGGGAAAGAGTAGTTGGGTTGTGGACCCGAAGGCGCGCACAAAGTGGGGGTGCAGACTAGCCAGAAAAATAGCCCAAGTAGTGGTAGGGGGCCAAGTCAGGCACATGCATAGTAACCGCGATGAATTCGTCGATGTAGGTTGCCATAGAGTCAGACTGGCAGACAGAGCGGAGGCGCTCAAAGGCATTACATGCCCGACGGCTGTCGTAGTGGCAGAGTTCCTCCTTCAATGTGGGTTAGGACATGTCAGGTGTCTACTGGCCCATCAAACGCACCCAATAGAGCGTCGAGCCTTCCATATAAATAGTGGCGAGGGGGCCTTATGTTCGGCGGGGGTGGCCTGCAAGTCGAAGAACTGCTCGGCGCGGAAGATCGACCTGAGAGGGTCGGTGACATCGAACACCAGAATCTCAATCCGGTGGAAGTGGGTCGGGGCACAGTCTGTCGTGGGGTGCAAAAACCACATGTGTTCGGGAACGGTTAGAATTGGTGGCAGTGGAGGAGGGGCTGTAGGGCGATTATCTGTCGCGGTAAGTCCTCGAAAGGGGAGGGTGGGGTCCACCAATTGGGCTTCAATGTGATCCATGCGCTGAGAGTCCGAGTTTGTAGTGGTGGAGGTGTTCTCATCGGCGTTTAGGGCCATGACCCGATTCTTGGGCATGAACCGCGGCTAGGAGTAGCGGCAAGGAGCGTCGGAAGGCTACAATAGCTGTAAGAGGGCGGCCCAACACCCCCAAAGGCGGCGAGGAGAAACGGCCGATGAAAGGCCGCCGAAGCTGCAGGAGGGCCGCCGGAAGGTGGTGAGGAAGTCAGAGGGCCGTTGGAAGCTAATGTAAACACCCGAAACTGTTGGACAACGTCGGCAGAAGGCGTGGTAGGGGGAAGGGAGCTGGCGGTGGTTGATGTCACTGCACGAGGGGAAAACGCCGTCGGAAGCAACCAGCGGCGTTGGTGAGGCTGGAGCCGTCAGGGAAATTGCAGATCGATCGCAGTGGATGTGCAGCATGCGGAACAGAGTAGACGAACTCGTGGCGGACGGAGCACACGCGATCCGTGGCGGATGAGCGAGGCGGCGGATCAGCGAAGGGGAGGGTTTAGTAGAACCCTAATCAAGGGTAGGTCAGAGCAGTTGATACGATAGAGTCGTATGTAGATTAAGGAAACAAAATAACATTGCATTAAATGTCAAAAGATACAATCGAAAACAAGTTCTCGCCAAGCATCCAGAGGATGGGTCCTCCTCGACACTCCAGTCTCCAAGAGATTCAATACCCTAGACTTGAAAAGTATCCATCTAAAGAAACTACCACTCATATATATAGGCGAGTGGGGGAAATACAAATTACAAAAATGTCCATGGGCTGACGTAAACTAATAATAGCATGTGCGGCCGCATCGTATCACTTCAAGTGTAAAAGCAGATTGAATTTTAGTATGAAAATCCAAATTTGATTCTACTCAAATAAAAACAGACCAATTACACGCAAATCAAATGATTTGTGCTTATATAAGGTAACTAGAAAACAACAAGAAAAAGGTAAAAGCGAAAGAAACGAGCGTTCTAATGATAAGATTTGAGTCTACAACCTCCTTTCTATAGTTTCCTAGATGTATATTATATATTCCTGGAAATTTTCAATCTTTAAAATTGTCTAGGTAATACTGAATTTGACCTTGTTCTCCATTTATTCTTAACCGTAATCTTCTGTTTTATGTGAATGCTTTTCATAACCATTTTTGAAATTGTATAGCTAATGAACAGTCCTGTTTGTTCAAATAACACAAGTCCATAAGTTATATCTTGCTTTGATACTGATACTCATTATAATGGCAATAACAATGTTGAGGGTAGGGATTTTGTATCAGAATAGTGATGATAAGTTTGACTGAGTATACTGAATATTAGAAGATACTGATGATACCATGACAACAATAAGTAGCTAACTTATACAAATATGATACACATGTACACAAGAAAATAAACGAGAATCATTGATGCTGGGCTCTCAGCTAGTCAGCTTAGGTTTTAATATAGATGAGAAAATTAATTTGACTTTACGTAAGCAAGGACAATGCAATGATAAGGAAAATGCACGGGGCATGTTAAGTTAGATATCATATTGATTAGATAGAGCTTTGAACTATACGCCAAAGCCACGAGTTATGCAAAAAAAAACACAAATAAAGATTGGAGTATACAGTTTGACCAAAATTGAAAAGGAATTGAATCGTTTACTAGCATTTTTGTGGCACCAGATTAGTGAAAGTGTAAAATCAACTCTTAGACAAATAAGAGAAAATTAATTAAAAAAAAACAGCAAAGAAATGCATTTAACCCAACTCAAATTAATTTCAATAATGGAAATACCTTTACATGATTGCTGGGGAAAGCAGAGGTTCGGAGAGTTTCTTGGGTTTCATCTACCACCTTCCGTTTTGGAATGCTCAAAATAAAAGCAGCCTGATCTGAGGTGGCTGCAGTTGATGTTATCCTGTAACCATTCTCCCATCGACGATGAACTCCTTCGCTTGGATAAAGAAAATCTAATTCTACAACCTTCATTAAAAAGTCATGTGAAGATGTAAACAACAAATTAAGTATAAATGCACAAAATTTATCGTAAAATAATAATCTCGCTCACATTATCAAGTAGTCACAAACTTTGAAAGTTCAGATGAAAATCAATGGCTGATAAAAAATGCATCTCCAAAATGTCAATATTAACTGTTTTAGTTGCAAGATTACAAAAACGAAAATCAACTACATGTTAAGTGACATTCAAGAATATGCAATGACAGAAGTTGGAAGAGAGAATGTTATTCATCAAGGAACAATGATAGCAAAACAAAAAAAAAACTTAATATGGAAATCAGTCAGGAGTTTTAAAATAAAATACGAGCGTACTTGAGTTCATATAGAAGTTATTTTAGTTGCAACCTCCCATGATGAAAATCATAACATACAAAGTTAATAAAACAATATGCATACTCAGCTAAAAATTCGAACCAATTATATGTACTTGATGTGCTCCAAAAAATTAGATCCAGACTAATTCTAGCCTCTAATTATGGATGAAAAAATTAGAAATTCTATTTTGCACAAATGCCACAAAGAAGGTAGAACAAAAAACTTGATGTGCTCCAAAAAATTAGATCCAGACTAATTCTAGCCTTCTAATTTTTGATGGAAAAATTAGAAATTCTATTGTTTGCACAAAGAAAGTAGAATAAAAAGATGATCATTCTCTACACATCAATTGGCATATTCTCCTCTAGTTGGGTTGAATGAAATACATCAATCTCGCAGTCCAGGCATAAATCCGACTGCCTAGTTCAGATTATCTTCAGCACCATCTCAAGGCTTTCAATTCAAACAATTTAGATTTGATTGTCTGATATAGATCCCAACACGAGCTAATATTGAAGCACATGGGTTTCATTGAGCTATTCATAATCAATAAGAGCACGATGAATTCTCATCCTTCAATCAACCATATGACTAAACGCCAATAGTCAAGGGTCATTTCAATCCAGTGCTAATCTCAAAGGTTACATGGGATGTCTATCCACCTTACGTATTGTCAAGGCACAAAATTCCCTTCATCCAAGCATATAAATAAGCACTGCAGGCATTTCAGGGAGGATATTACTAAGCTTTCAAGCTTAGATCCCAAAGGAAAATTTTTGCTAAATCAACTCATGGGTCAATCATTAGATTGAGTGTCAAAGGATCTTCAAGATTTTGATGCACGATAAATGAATTTCAATAAATTTGTCCACGGTTTTGATAAGAAAATAGCGGATGATATTTTCAAAAGTCACGATGGATGGTATATTGGAAAAAAAGAAATATATTAGACTCTACTTTACAAAATGACAGAACCTACTTTATCATGAAAAAAAATGATTTTCCCACAAAAATCACATATAGGACAACATTTGAAGCATTTATTACCATTATCATCAACATCAACTTTCACACTTGTGGTTGACAAGATATATCATTCTTTTCTCTATGCATACCTCTCAGAGTAATTCTGTATTTTTACCGAAAGACATAGGAGACTGTGCTTTAGCACTGGGTCAAGACCTCCTAAAACAATGCCTCCTATGAGTGGGAAAGAAATGGCAAGACCTTAGAATTTGAATGTATCATAAATAGATGAAGATTCAAGATTATCAAAATATGAAGCAAACACATGTTGATGGTGAGAGAACTAGCACTCATTGTCCACCACCTAGGTCTCCACAGTCTCCTCCACTGGATCAGAGTTTGAACCTATTTGTATTGCTGCACCTGTTTCCAATTTTTAAAAATGGGCGGACAATATGTTGGGTATCATTCCATCTCTCCCACTTTGCAATCTTATCTTGCTTCTATTTTTATTATTCATTCCAAATAATTTTGCTGAAGCGGTCATTGATTATCATTGGAGGAATGCTATGGATGTTGAAATGCAAGCCATACAAATGCAAAACAATAGGGAGATTATCCCTATTCCAAAGGGCAGAGACATTGTTGGATGCCGAGGGGCGTAAACCATCAAGTATTAATAAGATGGTACTCTTGATAGGTACAAGACTAGACTAGTTGCTAAGAAATTTACTCGGATTGATGGAGTGGGTTTTCTTGAAATCTTCACTTTATTGCTGAAGTTACGTCTGTAAGGATTCTATTACATACTACTGCTCATAAGTCTTGATCCCTACATCAACTCGATGCGAAGAATGTTTTTTCTTCACGAGGATCTGAACGCAGAAATTTATATGGCACCTTTTTTGGATTAGATGCTCACAAGGGACATGCCTATCGTTTAAAGAAAGGTATTTATGGTCTAAAACAATCTCCTCAGGCAAATTTTGAAAAATTGAGCTTTAAACTTCTTGATATGCAATTTTTCATGAGTGTTTGTGATCCCTGCATGTTTGTCCATCAAATTGTTTATCATGTCATTGTCCTTAATATTTATGTTGATGATATTATCATCAAAGGAAATGATGAACAACATCTTGCAGATAAGATATATGACTACTGCCTTTGAAATTAAAGACCTTGGGTTGCTGAAGTATTCCCTTGGAATTGAGGTTGTTGGATCTACAAAAGAAATATTCATTTCTGAAATATGTATTGTGTAACATCCCAAAATATTGATGTCGCATTAAAATAATTTAATGAAGAGTCGGCATGAAATAATATGTAGTGGTCGCGCACGATTAAGTTTTCACGCGAGTGTGTGTTGTAAAAAAAAAATGGATTGCATAATATTAGGCAAAAAAGAGAAATGAAATAGAAAACCGATTACCGAACCGTCCCCCTGCCATTCCATTTATCCCGCAAGGTTAAAAGAAAAAGAAAATTGCACCCTCTCCCGATAACTCCTCCCACGTAGCCTTTTTTTTCTTCCCGTGCCGAGCGGAACCATTTCCGCACCGCAGCAATCGCCGCTCCTCCATCTACCGTAGCCGGCAGTGAGAAGCATCCGCAACCCTAATCGGCCCTCTCCTCCTTCCTCCGCAGGGCCTCCGCAGCCTATATTGCATCGACACCGACACGCGACTCGTCCATTCTCCAAAACAACTAATATTCAACATGTTCGGACACGTTTGTTAAATTCATATTTTATAATTATAGAAATTGCAAAATACTAATAAATAGACAAGAAATGAACAAACTTAGCATATAAAAATGTAATACTCATACTTACATATTATATATCATCTAAAAAGATAACTGATTCCATGTCCAGCTCATCCAGTGAGAGATTTGCAATTTCCAGCATACCAACATCTTCGAATGTATCAAAAGCATCTCCGCCAATACCCCACATCTTTGTTTCTCCTTGTGTATATTGTGGATTTTTTCTTGAAAGTAGACGTAGTTTGCTGTGTATGAAAACCAGAGCTTCTGCACGCTATGGTGTCATTCTATTTCTCTTCATTGAGTGCATAAAAGAATATGAGAAACAATATAAGACCTCTGCGCGTTTCCCAGAAAACCTTCTGGGAGGGAAGCTAACACGAAGAAGATGAGAAACCAGGAAGACTTATACAAGCTACTGTGCAATCGGGAAGTGATAAACCAGGAAGCGAGAGAAGATGAGAAACCAGGAACGGACAAAAGCGAGAGCACGGAGAGGATGCATTACCTCAAAGAAGCGAGAGCACGAAGAGGATGGGGAGCACGCAGAGGTCGATCGAGAAGAGGAGCGTCGATGCCCTAGATCTCGTGGGAGGAAGACGTAAATCGGCCTACGGGAGAAAATGGGGAACGATGTGAGTTTAAAATAAATAAAGAGCCGGCTCACGCGGGATTCGTGTGTCCAATTAAGCGGGACACGCGAGTCCCACGTGACCCAAACGTGTCAGCCTGCCAACACGCGTGTCTGAGCGTGTCGGCATGTCGGAGTCTGACAGGGACACGTTGACCCCCCCAAGAGTGTCAGTGCTTCATAGTCTATAGCCTCCTCTCTCTCCAAGCAGAATTTCGACCTAAACGACGGGGAAAAGTTTCTGCAGTGATATTTTTGGTTCCGGTGAGGGCCGTTTTTCTCTTTCCACTTCTTTTGTGGATGCTCAACTTTGATTACACTACATTCCTCTCGCTCCAATTTCAGGAATTGGGGACCTCAGTTTTCCCTAATCCAAAATCAACCATGCATTTTGGATCTAAATGTGGTTAGATCGAGGTAATGCACCGTTTACGTTGTTCATAATTGTTAAAATTAGTTCCTTGGCATATTTTGAGTGATTTCATCGAAACCCTAAGGGGGGAAATGCTTAAGTTTGGATTATCATTGGAGTTCAGATTCTTGTTAGTCGTTGGAGCAAAGAAATTGGAAAAGCTTCGCATTTTACCCCGATCCAAGGTGAGACTTTTGTCTCTGATTTTCCTTTTCAGTTGTTTTGTTTCCAGCCAACTTATTATATTCTATTGGAAATCGCTCCTAATTCTAAGTATTGTATGGATTTCATATTAAAGATTTCCTAGTATTCGGAAAGGGTGTTTGTCACCTCTAGTTGGAGAAGTTCGTAGGCCAGATCCTTTGGAAGGAGCACCATGTCACCCCACCGCATGTATGAGCGTTGAAACACCGTTGTAAGAAATTCGACTCCTTTTAGTTAAATAGTTCAGATTATTTTTAATTCATGTTATTAACTATGTTGGTAGACGCACTTGGAAGTTACAAGTTCTCATAGTCAGAATCAAGTCAGGGTAGGTATACACTTAGGCTAACTTGGAAGATTCATTATCATGAAAATCCTAAGTCCAGTGTATTTAACTAGAACAGTATCCCGTGTTTGACTCACTGACCACTAGTCTAGATTAATTCAAAAAAGTGACGAGAAAGGTTCAACTTCGTGTTTCTGGTGGAAGCACACCACCGTGTTCTCAGGGCCAGTAGGTCACCACTCGAGTTTCAAGCTTAAGGTCGATGACCCTTGTTACAGATATGTAACTCCTTAGATAGGAGTCTGTGTTCCACTTGGGGGGCATCCAGTTCAGAGCACCATCAAATTTGTCACTCAGACTGCAGTTGTTAGTTTGTGTACAATCGTCATTAGTGACAAGATTTAATAAGATAATAATGAAACTTGTTGAAACTTAGAACAGTCACAATTCCAAAAACTTCAGAAATCAACGATATATTTACAATTGAGAAAAGTGTGTCAGATCATATAGTAGGTCGATTCTATGTCAGATCATGAACTCAGGTGCCAAATTAAATGTTAGACAAATTATGCATATCTTTTTAAAAAAAAATTGAAGTATTATTCATTTATATTTTTCTTTAAGTGTTGTTGGAGGGAGTAGTTTTTCTTACTCTTCAGTGGACCTGACCCATTTGAAACTTGTTTTTACATGAGGCTCAAGTCAGGGGATCCGCTTAGGATAGGCAGTGCAGTTGTCGTTGTTGTCAGTCATTTCAGTTGTACTATTTTGTGACATTATGCGTCATTGTACTCCAGTTATATTTGATGTACCAGTTTATTACAGATTGTCAGTATTTCGGTCTCATAGTGTTATACTCAGTTCTAGTTGGCTCTGTGAATTCAGCATGACAAGGTACATTTTTACCCTTAGTTTTTTTTACTCTACTTCAGCTGAAAATTTCCTCCTGTTTTATACTAGTTATATACTGTTAGTTTACTTTTTATCGCGAGCCCAACCGAACTGCTGATTTCCTGTTAAACTAGATTTGGGTGTTTCATGTTGGACCATGAATAAATTGGTTATATTGAGGCCAAACCCATAGATAGTCATATTGATCAATGTTGGAAAAGCACATGTAAAGAAACCCATATTAGAGCCCTTTTATTTAGTTTTCTTCTATTCTCCTTTTTAGTCTCACATCATGTATAAGAATCTCTTTTCTCTTTCCCCCTCATATAAATGTGTATTCATACCTTGTATTTCATTATTGAGAAAGTATATACAAGTTTGAGGTTTTCTCCACATGGTATTAGAGCTAATCGGTCTCTCCTTGCGGCTAGAATTGTGCTAACCGTCCGGTCTTCCCTTCTCGTGTAGGGCGCGGTCTGGTTTTGTCTAACCGACCGGCCTTCTCTCCTGCGCGCGGCCTGGTGTTTACCCGCTTGCGGCCTGGTTTCTACCCGCTTGCGGCTAGATTTTGCCTACCCGTCTCTCCTCTCCACCAATCTCGTGGCCTCCACCTCTTCTCCATTCTCCGTCTTATAGGACTCTCTCTGACAGGTGGGGCCTTCTACCACATCCCTCCGTCCGCGCGGCTTTTTTCCTACCCGCTGCGGTTTCTTCCCGCTACGGTTTTTACCCGCTGCGGTTTCTTCCCTGCAGACTCTACCCATTGCGGTTTCTTCCCTGCCCTCTTCCCGCGGCGATCTACCTGTCTACCCGCGCGGTTTCTCTCACTGCTCTCTTGTCGCCACACTGTTCTTTTATCGCGCGGCTTCTCCTTGGTTCTCGCGCGGCCTCATCTTTTGTTAGTTGTTGCGTCTTCTCTAACCGCTGCGAGCTCCACATCTAGGTCGCGACATCTTCCCTTGCTGCTGGCGTACACACCGAGACTGTGCGGCCTCCCCAGTTCTCTAGTCAAGGCGACTTCTCCTTTCTACCCGCTCCGTTTTGTTGGTCGCGGCCTCTTCTGTGCTTGTCGCCAGACCGTTGTCATCTAGTCCGCGCGGTTTCCCTGCATCCTCGTCCTGCTCACTGTTTTTAGTCGCCTGATCTACCCGCGTGGTTTCCTTTCTATCCGTTGCTCCTCTTGCCGCCGGTCTATCCTCTTAACCGCTTGGTCATGGGATCTTCTCTTAACTCTACCAGACAGGCGGCTTCCTCCTCTGCAGACCGCCCGACCCTTGCTCCTGAACTTCGGGATGAACTGCGGATTACGACTATCTCGTTAGCCGGGAAGAAGAACTTTCCGCATTCTTCAATCCAAAGGCTTCCTAAATCACTTGACTCAGGCTGCTCACGCACCTCCTACTGACGACTGGTTGCGCAATGACGGTCGCATTCAGACCTGGCTCCTCAACTCCCTTGATGGAGAACCGTATCGCATGGTCATGTATCATGAAACGGCCAAAGCGTTGTGGGATGAACTTCATTCCCTCTATTCCGGGAAAGATAGTCTGCAACACTTATATGACATCATCACTGATCTTCAGACTCTTGATGTTGGCGGAGCCACCGACCTCAACTCCTTTGTTGCTCGGACCAAAACTCTGGTTGAAGCATGGATTCAACATTAACCTCCCACGACAGATCTTGCTGCACAATGTGCTCAAAAAGTAGTCGTTGGCGTGGCCATGATGATGGGTCGTGTGCCACCGCATCTTCAGAGCGTTCGGGCTCAGATCCTCTCCGCTGCTGCTACTCCGTCACTATCAGATGCATGTTCCATGTTGCTCAAGGTCTCACCGCCTCCTGATAGTTCAGGACCTCCGTCACCGGCTCTCCTGCAGAACGGGCTCTACCTCCTTGATGACTCTCCTATTATCCTGTCTTCCATTTCCTCCGTCGATTGGCATCGCCGACTTGGGCATGCCCCTTTGCCAGTCCTCCAGAAGGCTCTACCAGATGTATATCTTCTTCCTTTTCAGTGTGAATCTTGTATTTTCGGCAAACAACCGCGTTCATCTTTTGTATCTCATAGTACTCGGAGCTCTGCTCCTTTTATTCTAGTACACTCCGATATTTGGGGACCGTACAAACTTACTAGCATTTCTGGTTATCACTATTTTCTCACTTTTATTGATGATTATTCTCAAATGACATAGCTATATTTACTTCGGGATCGCTCTGAGCTTCCACGGGTCTTCAGGCCTTTCCTCCTTGAGACTCGCACGCAATTCTCCACGAACATCAAAACTATTCGCACTGATAACGCTCGCAAATATACTAGCCATGAGTTTGCAAACCTTTGCTCGGAATTTGAAGTTATTCACCAAACATCATGTGTTTATACCCCTCAACAAAATGGCGTAGCCGAACGTAAGAACCGACATCTACTCGATGTAGCTCGTTCTCTCATGCTTCAAATGCAAATTCTCAAAGCTTATTGGAACTTTGCCCTCTCGATGTCATGCTATCTGATTAACCGTCTCACCTCCCACATACTCCACAATGCCACTCCGCTCAGCCTCTTGTTCCCCTCTACTCCGACATTCTCTCTCACGCCCCGCATCTTTGGTTGTATTTGGTACGTTCACGTTCTTGGTCCGTCCACGGACAAGTTGGATCCTCGGGCGGCCAAACACATCTTTGTTGGCTATTCACGAACTCAGAAAGGCTATGTGTGTTGCTCTCTTGCTACCCGCAAGGTGACTGTGTCTGCTGATGTTACCTTTCTGGAAGATCTTCCTTTCTTCTCTGTCGTTCCAGCTCCAACTCCTCTACCACCACCCGTCCTACGCCCTGTCATCCTCGTTAACATTCCTCCACCACCACCAATTCCTGACCAGGCTCCCGCTGTTCCCAAGCCACCACTTATATGTGTCTACACTCGTCGTCATCCTTGCTCTGTTGCCCCCAATGCAGTCAGCTTCAACTTCTGACGCTCCACGTCCTGCTGATCCAGTACCAGAATCAACCGCTCATCCCATGGCGAACTATGTATCCTTACATCGTCTATCCCCACAACTTCAAACATTTGCAACTTCATTATCCTCGATTTCTGTACCTAACTCTGTGCAGGAGGCTCTCCAACATCCATGCTGGCGAGCAGCCATGGAAGAAGAAATGGCTGCTCTCTGGGCTAACCAAACATGGAACCTGTTACCTCTACCTACTGATCAGACACCTGTTGGGTGTAAATGGGTCTTTATCATCAAACATGCTCCTGATGGGGAAATTGACCGTCTAAAGGCCCGTCTGGTGGCTCGTGGCTTCACCAAACAGCACGGTCTCGATTATGAGGAGACATTCTCTCTCGTAGCCAAGCTCAACACCGTTCGGGTCCTCCTCTCCGTAGTTGGGCATCATCAATGACCCTTACATCAACTGGACATCAAAAATGCGTTTCTGAACGGCGATCTCTAGGAAACATTCTACATGCAGCAATCTCCCGGGTTTGAGACCGCGGGAGAGTCCCGAGTGTCATCTGAAGAAGTCCATTTATGGTCTCAAACAATCCCCTCGGGCATGGTTCGACAAGTTTAGTAAGGCAGTTTGGGAAGTCAGCTTTACTCGGAGCTCAGCAAACTTCTCTCTGTTCACTCGTCATCAGAAAACAGGGACAGTTCTTCTGTTAGTTTATGTTGACGACATCCTAATCACTGGAGACGATTCAAAGGGAATCCAAGCGGTCAAACATCACCTTAGCTCCGTCTTTCAAACAAAAGATCTGGGGCATCTTCGATACTCCCTTGGTCTTGAGATCGCGAGACGTTCAGATGGACTTGTCCTCTCCCAACGGAAATACTGTCTGGATCTCCTTCAAGATGCTGGCTACTCTGGATGCAAGCCCACTACTACTCCAATGGATGCAAATCATAAGCTGTGAGCTGTGTGCACATGCGTCCGACACTGATCTTCCTCTCCAAAATCTAGAATGCTATCGACGTCTTGTTGGGAAATTGATCTACTTAACGGTCACAAGACCGGATATATCCTTGGTTGTTGGGATGGTCAGCCGATTTATGCATGCCCTTCGAATATCTCACCTTCAAGTCGTTGAGAGAATCCTAAGATACCTTAAAACAACTCTGAGTCAAGGGCTGGTATACAAAACCTCATCATCTACTCCAATGTTGGTTGCGTATTCTGATACTGATTATGCTGGCTCCCTAGATGATCGGTGGTCAACCAGTGGCTTATGTACCTATTTTGGAGGGCATCTTGTTACCTGGTGGAGTAAGAAACAAGCTGTGGTTGCTCGATCCTCAGCTGAAGCAGAATACAGATCGATGGCATCAGTTGTCTTGGAGCTTACATGGCTTGAAAGTCTCCTTGCTGATCTTGGAGTTAAACTTCCCTCACCTGTCATTCAGTTATGTGATAGCCAAGCGGCTATACACAAAGCAAAGAATCCAGTCTTCCATGAAAGAACGAAGCATATTGAAGTGGACTGCCACTTTATCCGGGAGAAAGTTCAAACGAAGAAGATAGAATTAAAGCATGTTCCGGGTACTGAACCAGTTGTCGATATCTTTACAAAGGCCCTTCCTAGTAATCTGTTTTATCAGTTCCTGTCCAAGTTTGGTGCCTACAACTTGTACGCTCCAGCTTGCGGGGGAGTGTTGGAAAAGCTCATGTAAAGAGGGCCCACATTGGAGTCCTTTTATTTAGTTTTCTTCTTTTCTCCTCTTTAGTCTCACATCATGTATAGGGATCTCTTCTATCTTTCTCCCTCATTTAAATGTGTATTCATACCTTGTATTTGATTATTGAGAAAATATATACAGGTTTGAGGTTTTCTCCACAATCCCAACTACAAATTTCAAAATGATGATTCTCCTGATTTGGATAAGAAGCTAATTTTCAACAATTGGTGAGAAAGCTGATTTATTTAACCATCACTCAACCTGATCTCCTTTGCTGCTAGTCTTGTAAGTAAATTCATGAACAATCATAAAGTGCACCATTATGAAGCTATCATGAAAATTCTCAAGTATCTTAAAGAAAGCTCCTAGAAAGGGAATTCTCTTTTAGAACTACCGGTGTCTGGAAGTGCAGGAATTTTGTGATGTTAATTGGGTTGGATCTGCTACTTACAGAAGGTCTATTAGTGATTATACTATGTTTGTGGGAGGTAATATTGTGCCTTGGAAGAGTAAGAACTAAAATGGTGTTACCCAATCCTCTATTGAGGCTGCATATAGAGGTATGACCTTAACTACTTGTGAGCTCATGTGATTGAAAACTATTTGGGAGAATTAAACTTTCACGTTCATGGATCCATGTTGATGGCGATCGACGGCACACGCGCTTCTATTCCCGCAGGAGGCGGTGATCGGCGACCCGTTTGGGCGATCCGAGTCCGCGGATGCACCCGAATGGTCGTTCTGAGTCAGATTCATATATTACATTTTATTTATCAAGTTGTATTTAAGCCCCGATCGGCCCGAACATTAATAGCCGTCTGATCGGGTGCCCTAATCCATTTTTCTTTCCCCTCTATAAATATTCTCTTGTGCGGCTTGTACTAGGGATCGAAGGTTGCCTCTCTTGCAGCCGGTTTGGTCCTCCCTCGGTGGATTCCGAGTGGTCTCGTATGTGCGCGCCACCCCCTGCAGGTTGCAACCCATCCTCTCCGGTAAGCTTTCTCCCAGCCCCTCTGCCCTCTCCTTCCCCGGTCGAGCACGCCCAACCCCCCGTCCCGCCCGGCTGCTGCAACCCGCCGGTCCCCTTCCCTGCTCCCTCATGTCAGTCCCCCCTCCTGCAATCCCGTCGACCCCTTCCCTACTCCCTCTCCATCCCTTCAACCCCCTCCTGCAACCCTGCTGGCCTTCCCCCTTCGCTGCTCCCTCTCCCTCCTATCATCCCACCTCCATCCATCCTCCGGTCCCCTCCCCTGCTCCCTCTTCTCCCTGTCATCCCTACTCCGACAGCCCTCCCAAACCCCACCACTGACTCCTTACCAGACCACCCAATCGGCCCCCACCCCTCCCTGCAACCTCTCGTGGAGCCACTCGCATGCAAAGGCCATCTACCTCGGCGTCATCCTCCAACCCTAATCAAGCCGCCACACGCATGAGCAATTCTAAGTATGGATGTTTATTTTCTGTGTTGTTTGCTTCGGTGATGAACTATTATTTTGGGATTTAATTTCATAAGCTTGTCATTATCTTTATGTGTGGTGTAATTTGCGGTGCGCATTCATCCTCCGGTCCCCTCCCCTGCTCCCTCTTCCCCCTGTCATCCCTACTCCGACAGCCCTCCCAAACCCCACCACTGACTCCTTATCAGACCACCCAATCGGCCCCCACCCCTCCCCGCAACCTCTCGTGGAGCCACTCGCATGCAAAGGCCATCTACCTCGGCGTCATCCTCCAACCCTAATCAAGCCGCCACACGCATGAGCAATTCTAAGTATGGATGTTTATTTTCTGTGTTGTTTGCTTCGGTGATGAACTATTATTTTGAGATTTAATTTCATAAGCTTGTCATTATCTTTATGTGTGGTGTAATTTGCGGTGCGCATTCAGAGCACTTGAACGGAATTGCGCCTCATCTCGTTGGCTATTTATATTTGTTCTTTAATCGTCAATTCATATTTTCAATTGTGCAAGTTGTGCTTAAAGCTTTGTTAAATTATAATTACTGTTGTTTGGATCTGGAATCAGACTGTTTGCACCATCATAATCTCATTCACATATGTTGAGTAGCCGTTTGCATTGCACTTGAGTAAGGGCATTTGTGTTGTCCATCATCTGTAGACTCGTCTTGCATCACATGCCCTTGCATTGTGATGATCTGTCATTCACATAACACCGAATCCTATATTTCATGAGAACTAAGCACATTGAGATTGAATATCATTTTATCGGAGAAAAATCAAGCTAAAGGTATCTCTCATCACTGTCTCATTCACTGCATAATTGCCACATATGATCACTAAAGATGTGTCTGGCTGTAAGCTTCATAGAAGCTCTTTACACTTTGGGATGCTAGATATTTATGGTATTCCGTTGAGGGAGGGTGTTAAAAAACAAGCACATAAAGATGGAGGAAGGTTATCCAGAGGTGACCACGACACACTGGAGGTGACCACAACACACGGAATAACTCAATGGACTAATTTCTTGCTGAGTTAGGGTTTATCCGAGGTATTTGCTTTCTTCACATCTTGTTTCAAACATTTTGTGTTAAAGCACATGCCAAAAACATAATAAAATTCATTATTATAACAAGAAAATCACAAAACATTATTCTAACTTATTTAAAACCCCAATTTGACAACTGTACAGCTATTGATATTGCAATTAATAGTTCCAACAATATAAAAAGAAACTTACAGTACCTGATCAGAAAAACCAGAGTTTCTTGACATCACTACACCCCAACGGCTCCCAGCAGTTGTCATAGACGTAACATGAAAACCTTCTTTCCACTTCTTGTTAATCCACTTAAAAGGGAAAGATTCGCTTACTTTATAAGACTGCTGAGTATATGTTGTTCCTAAAATATCAAGCAGTTATTTAACTAAGAAAGCATAAAGATAAAATAAGCCATAAAGCAACCTAATAAAAATATACAGTACAAATGTTAATGAAAACAATTGACAAAAGATTATATAAACTAGCCTTATGATCAGATGACACTAAACAATAATTCAGAGGAATTCAAAGTACAAGATCATAAACTAGTCTTATGATATGGATGATGATTGATTAGACCTTAGCATGTAGAGTAATGTGTTTAAGAAAACAAAATGCCAAAATGATAAATACTAAAATAAGATGAAATTAAAACTAAACTTCATAAAAAGATATGCTTGAAAATTGCGGAAGTTATTAGTGTTATATAAATATATAGGTCTTTAGGAGCGTTCAGTTTAGTCTCACATTGTCAGTTCGAGTTTAAGAGTTCAAATATTTCTTATATAACGCCTCTTTGTGGATGAATAAAATTGCACCGTATATTTATTGTCTTATATTTCAACAGGGTAACAGAGCCATTGATTCCACCCTGATCACTTCTCCTTCACGTCTAGTGTGACTGTTCGGCTGATTCCACTCCTATCCTTGTATGGAGTGGACTGTTCGGCTGATTCCAGTCCTATCCTTGTATGGAGCTACCAAATCCAGCAGGTGCACGCCTATCTCTATTAATTTTGGTTGTTGCATCCCCTTCTAAGGTGATTTCCTCTTGCCAATGTTGATGCTTTGTGTGATGTTTTATGTTGTTGTTTGTGTCTCAATGTTGTTAGTGTCTCTGTTGTTAGTGTTTGCTTGTATGGTCTTGTTATGCAGCGTGCTCCATGTGAGGGGAAGTGCTTGGGACGAAGCCAACTCGGATGGTATTTCTACATTTTTGCCTTAGTACCACACGACCCTCCAAGCTTGTCTTGTGTTTTTGTGTCTCCCAATTTTTTAATGTTGATTGGTGCATGTGTTATGGTACGCTTGTTGTCGGTTGTCTTAATTTCAGCGGGTTGTGTCGTGTGAGACAGTGCTTGATGGAATTTCCCTCGGTGGCTCATATGATGTTTTGTCTCACATCTTCTACTTCCATTACCTTTATATAATGTTTTCAAGCTGGAGGTTTCTCATCCAGCTTGAGGAGAAGTGTTGAAGTTATTAGTGTTATATTAATATTTAGGTCTGTAGTGTACAACCTCGTATTTGATGAGTGGGTCTCCTCTCCAGGGTCAGTGCTTTGCAGAATCTCCAGGAGCGAGAGGGCTCGAGACCCGAAGCGAGACCCTTCCAGTGTTCGCCGAGCAAGCCGCGCGAGCCAGTTCCATAGGCGTTGAGTAAGTGCGACCTGTCGACGTCTTCAGTTCCTTGGCGTTGAGTGAGGTGAGTGCTCTCAGCGCCTTCAGTTCCTTGGCATTGGGTAAGTGCGCCCTGTCGACGCCTTCAGTTCCTTGACGTTGAGTGAGGCGAGTGCTCTCAGCGCCTTCAATTACTGGGCGTTGAGTGAGGCGAGTGCTCTCAACGCCTTCAGTTCCCTGGCGCTGAGTGAGGCGCGCTCTGTTGACGTCTTCAGTTCCTTGGCGTTGAGTGAGGCGAGTGCTCTCAGCGCCTTCAGTTCTATGACGTTGAGTGAGGCGAGTGCTCTCAACGCCTTCAATTCCTTGGCGTTGAGTGAGGCAAGTGTTGTCGACGCCTTCAGCTCGCCTGGCGTTGAGTGAGGCTCGCTCTGTCAACGCCTTCAGTTCCTTGGCGTTGAGTGAGGCGAGTGCTCTCAACGCCTTCAGTTCCTTGGCGTTGAGTGAGGCGAGTGTTGTCAACGCCTTCAACTCGCCTGGCGTTGAGTGAGGCTCGCTCTGTCAATGCCTTCAGTTCCTTGGCGAGTGTCTGGCTTACCCTAGCACTAGCCCCTTTAGGCGAGTGGTGCCTTCATGGGTCACTCGCCCAGTGGGGTCCATAGGTGAAATTACCAAGATGCCCTTACAGTGCTATGAATAGCCTTCCAGAACAGTGGAGTTTGGTTGCTGGCAAACCACTTTTGGCTGTATATAACCATTCAAAACAACGAAGTTGCGTTATTTGCAGGCCAGGTTTTAAAAACTATAAATAGGCCCAATGGGATACCTCAGAAGGCAAGCTTTCCAGTTCTCTTACTCTCCTGTCTTACAGCGCTTTCTGAGGTGCCCTTAGCTCAGCACAGGCTAAGGAGGGGAAGCGCTCTAAGATCTTCCGGGTGTGTGGTGGGACCTCCGTGCTGGAGCCTTGGGTAAGTTTCAAGCTCTAAGTCTTTGGTCAGCTAAGCTTGCTAGGCAAAGTAAGTGCACGGTCACCCCTTCCCCAAAGGTTCGGACTCCACAAGAAGCCGATTTCCGGTTTCAGCATTTTTGGTGCGGTGAGCGTCGAGAGTGATCAGCGCCAAAAACCTTAGCGAGCTCAATGACTGGAGGCGAAGGGCAAGGTTCTGACCAGGCCGACTCACCACCCCCTCCCCCTCTCGCCACCCTCGGGATGTTTGAGGATTTTCGGCAAGACATGTGGAACCTCGTCATGTTCGCACTCGGCACTCGCGTCGAGTGCTGGACACCAGTTGTCCCAGTTGTCGCAGCCCCAGCCTTGGGCGAGAATGCCCATGTCAGGCGACCTGGGAAGGAGGTAGCAGAGGAAGGCGGCGAGCGGGATCGGTCGGGGCGAGCTCTATTCCCCGGCTCGGCAAGTGCGGGCCGAATCAGCGAGGCGGAGGCGCGAGATCGCCAGGCTCGCCTAGCAGTGGATGGCAGCCCCTTCAACGAGTTGGTCTCATCCGCCCCGGTTCCAGAGGGGTTTCGTGAGCCGGATATGTCCTACTACACCGGGAGGGACGATCCAGTTCAGCACATCAAATGGTTCGAGGATGTGGTGTCGATCAGGCAGATGTCGGATGTCTTCAAGTGCCGACTCTTCGCCATTACCCTCAAGGAGAAGGCGAGGGATTGGTTCCATCAGCTCCCTGTCAGTTCCATCTACTGCTTCGAGAACCTGTGTCGGGGGTTCTTGCTGAGCTTCACCACTTCCAAGAAGAGGAAGAGGGAGTCGGAGTCCCTGTTTCTTATCAAGCAGGGGGTGAACGAGACACTGGGGAGCTATGTGGACAGGTTCCAAGAGGAGGTCCTCCAGGTTCAGGAGATGTCAGGCACACCCTCATGGTGGCCTTCACCATGGGGCTTCAGCAAGGGTTCTTCAGGATGGAGTTGAAGAGGGTGCATCCGATGTCGTTCGAGGAGCTGATGGAGAGGACTGCCCGGGAGGTCGACGGGGAGGCGTCGAACCCAGATTTCGCCAGGAAGTTGGCCAAGTGGGCCACGGAGGAGGAGAAGGAGCCAGGAGGTGGCAAGGGGCGGGAGGCCAGGAGGGCCGAGCCCAGGCAGAGGGAGCAGCAACATAGCAGCAGCCAAGGTGGGGCCGCCTGGAGCCGAACAATCGGCTAGGCTGGAGGCAGCAGGAATGGCACGACCGAGGCCAGAGACGAGGTTTCCACGGAGGGGATAACCGCCAAGGAGAGCAAGGTCAGTTCAACCCTCCAGGCTGGATGCAGGGCCAAAGACCTCCTCTCCCCGATCAACATCAGGCTATGGCGATAGCCCTGGGGAGGAGGAGGAGAGGTCAAAGGAGACGACAGGAAGGCAGAGGGTGGAGCTGCCCTATTGCGATTTCCATCAGGAGGAGGGTCACGCCACGGCCACGTGCCTGGAGTTCCTGGAGTTGAGGGGAACCAGGGAGCAGCAGCCTCGTCGGGAGGTGCGGATTGAAGAGGTCCTGCCTGGAGGGGAGGACAGGTGCGAGGATAGGGCGATGTAGGAGGCCGAGGAGGGATCAGGGCGATCCACGGGGGGTGGGGGTGGGAGTTGAGGCCACCCGAAAGGCGAGCCTCCATACCATGTATCGTCGGAGCGTTCTTCGACGTCTCTAACCCCCAGATGAGAAGATTACCTTCATAAGGAAGGACACGTCGGATCATGAGGATCCAGTTTACGTCGCACTGGTGATCCAGGCCGCAATCGAAAATTTTACCGTCTCTCGGATCCTCATTGACAACGGGAGATCGGTCAACGTCGTCTTCAAGAAGGCGTTCGACGCGATGAAGGTGGAGACCAGGAGGGTGTGTGCCTTGGATGGTCCTCTTTTCGGATTCTCCGAGGAAAGGAAGGAGGAGTGGGACTCCATGTTACCCTAGGGGGCAGTCCAGAAACTGCAGGTTCGTTATTGTGGACGCTCCTAGCAGTTACAACGCGATCTTCGGACGGCCCCTCATCAGCGCCTTTTGCTGCGTACCCTCTTCCTTCCATCAGTGCCTAAAGTTCAATGCTGAAGGCATTCAAGTCCGGGTCCGCGGAGACCCCAAGGTGGCAAGGGAATGCTACGTCACGGCGGTCAACACCATCTTCTGGCAGGAGGGAGTCGAGGAGGATGGAGGAAGTGTCCAGGCAGGAGGCTAGAGAGGAAGCAGAGGAGATGGAGGTCGAGGAGGAGGAGGTCCGCACCAGTGTGGAGGTGACGGAGGAGGCGCTGAAGGAGCAGGCCGAGGTAATGGTTGTCGAGGAGGCTGAGGAGGAAGTTCTTGCCCCAGGTGAGGGGGCCATGGGCGAGTGGGGAGACCAGTCCCGGCTGGAGGAAGCGGAGTAGGTAGTCAAGATGGAGGTTCTCACCCGGGAAGAAAGGGTGGAGAAGGTGCGCGTCAGCGGAGGGCTGAGTTTAGAGGATCAGGGGAGGATGCTAGAGTGCATCCAAAAGAACATCGACATCTTTGCATGGAGCGCGACAGACATGCCGGGGATTGATGCAGATGTTGCATGCCACCGCCTCAACCTGGATCCGGAGGCCCGCCCCATCCGTCAAAAGAAGAGGTCTATCGCGGATAAGCTGGTCGAGCCCATCCGAGAGGAGGTGGGTAAGCTCCTCAAGGCCGAATTCGTTTCAGAGATCCAGTATCCAGGCTGGGTCTCCAATGTTGTAATGGTTAAAAAAGGAGACGGCAGCTGGAGGATGTGTGTAGATTTCTCTCTTTTGAATAAATCATGTCCTAAGGATTGTTACCCCTTGCCTCGAATCGACGCGCTGGTTGACTCGGCCGTCGGTTTCTCTCTAATGAGTTTCTTAGATGTTTTTTCAGGTTATCATCAAATCAGGATGCACCCTCCCGACATAAAAGATGTCTCCTTCGTCACCGGGAATGAGTGCTACTGCTATAAAATGATGCCCTTTGGGCTAAAAAATGCAGGGGCAACGTATCAAAGGATGATGGATCAGGTCTTCCAGGAGCAAAAGGGAAGGAACCTAGAGGTGTACGTAGATGATCTCATGATCAAGAGTCGGGATATTGACTCTCACCTCCAGGATAAGGAAGAGACCTTTGGCACCCTGCAGAAATATAAAACGAGGCAGAACCCCTTGAAATGTGTCTTCGGGGCAAGCAGGGGCAAGTTCCTAGGCCACCTCCTCACTCTCGCAGGAGTGGAGCCCAACCCTGACAAGGTAAGGACCATCATGGAGTTGGGGTCACCTCGGAACGCCAAAGAGGTCCAGCGGCTGACGGGGAAGTTGGCGGGGTTGAGCAGGTTCCTCTCTCGGGCAGGAGAGAAGTGCTCCCCCTTCTTCAAAGCGCTGAGGGGAAATCAGAAATTCGAATGGTTGGAGGATTACGAGGGAGCCTTCCAAGCCTTGAAGAGGCAGCTGACCCAGGCTCCGCTGGTTTTTGCCTTGGTTATCTCGGCTCGGAGGCTCCGACCCTACTTCCAGGCACACTCCATCCGAGTAGTGACTGATCATCCCCTCTGCAACATCTTTGAGGGAGTGGAGCACTCGAGAAGGTTGGCAAAGTGATCGGTGGAACTGAGCGAGTTTGGTATATATTTTGTTCCCCGCCTCTCGATCAAGGCTCAAGCGAAGACCGACTTCCTGACGGATTATGTGGTCGAGGTGGCGGGAGCTCACCCGCCCAGTTCCTTGGAAGGTGATGGTAGATGGGGCCTCGGGCAAGCATTCCTTGGGGGTAGGAGTGATCCTGGAGAGCCCCCAGGGAACAAAGATCGAGCAGACGGTGGTCGTTCACTTCCCCATTACCAACAACCAGGCGGAATATGAGGCGGTAATAGCGGGGCTTCGACTAGCAAGGGAGTTGGGGGGTGAATAATGTGGAAGTGCTCACAAATTCCATGGTGGTGGCCTCTCAAATCAACGGGGAATTTGAGGCCAAGGAGCCTACCCTCCAATTGTACCTAGCCAAGGTAAAGGGAGTTATCGGCATGTTCTAAACATTCTCCATTCGACATGTGTTGCGGGAGGAGAACGAGCAAGTAGATCAATTGGCCAAGCATGGACCCCGGGTGGGGGGAACCATCACCGACCTTTTTCGCCCCTCTATCAAAGGAGAGATGATGGAGGTAGACCAGCGCCCTTCGTGGATAGACCCCTTCGCCGCCTTCTTGTCCACAGGTGATTTCCCGGAAGGCCTGGACAAGAAGCGTTTCAAGCACAAGACGGCATACTATCTTATGCGCGACGGGAAGTTGTATCACAAGACCCTCTCAGGACTCCTAGCACGTTGTGTGGCCGAGGGGGAGGTCAAGAGAATCTTGGAAGAAGTTCATGTAGGGGAATGCGGGATTCACTCGGGGAGCAGGACCTTAGAGGGGAGGATAGTGAAGCAAGGGTATTTTTGGCCAACCCTAGGTCGGGATGTCGCCGAGTTTGCAAAGAAGTGCCAACTGTTCGCCCCTCTCCAACTGCTACCAGCCTAGAGACTAAGGAGCATCACTGCGCCCTGACCCTTCGCCATTTGGGAAATGGACCTTGTAGGGCCCTTCCCTCAGGCCAGTGGACAGAGGAGGTTTCTGCTAGTTATGATCGATTATTTCTCTAAGTGGTTGGAGGTTAAGGCGCTAGCCAAGGTGACCTCCCAGTTGATATGGAACTTCGTATGGGGGAGATTATTTGCAGGCACCGGTTGCCTCAGGCCATTATCACGGATAATGGGCCGCAGTTTGTCAGCGCGGAGTTCATCAGCTTTTGCGGTCAGCTCAGGATCGATCTACGATTCGCATCGGTCCACCACCCCAGGAGTAACGGGCAGGTGGAGGCGGCAAACAAGATCATTATGAACTTGCTGAAGAAGAAGGTTGAGAACCTGAAGGGAAGTTGGGTGAAACAACTTCCTTCAGTCCTCTGGGCCCTGAGGACCACCCCCAACACAGACACTGGGGAGACCCCCTTTAAACTCTCCCACAGTTGCGAAGCTGTGCTCCAAGTTCGAGGTCCGGACACCGCGAGTGGTGGGAGCAGAGGAAGCCAGGGAAGCATGGAGGGTTGAAAATGAGGATGAGTTGCGACTCTCCTTGGACTTGACGGAGAAACTCCGAGATGTGGCCGCCGTCAGGCAAGAAGAAATCAAACGGCGGATGGCCAAGTACTTTGACAAACATGTTAGAACCAGGCAGTTCGTGGAAGGGGACTTGGTCTTGAAAAAGGTGGATGTTGCAGGGAGATCAACTGCCGTGGGAAAGCTCAATTCAAATTGGGAGGGGTCCGTTTATCATCAAGGAGGCGTTGAAGTCAGGGGGTATCGCCTCCGGAATGTGGAGGGCGAGACCCTAAGTCACACCTGGAGTGGTGAAGAACTGAAGCGTTTCTATCCTTAAACCGTGTACGTAACATCTTTCTTCTAATATGAAACTTCATGATATTCCAATTTTCTCCTGCAATGGTTCATGTGAGTGGGTGAAGAGTTCACCGAGTAGACCCCGAGCAGATCCCGCTGTCAGGCTCCCACTAGCTAGCAGGGCTGGATGTCACTCGAGAGAGTCTCCTAGACCCCGAGCAGATACCGGTTCCAGACTCTCACTAGCTGGCAGGGCTAGATGTCACTCGAGAGAGTCTCTCAGACCCCGAGCAGATCCAACTGTCAGACTCCCACTAGCTGGCAGGGTTGGATGTCACTCGAGAGAGTCTCCCAGACCCCGAGCAGATCTCGTTGCCAGGCTCTCACTAGCTGGCAGGGCTGAATGTCACACGAGGGAGTCTCCCAGACCCCGAGTTGCTCCCGCTGTCAGACTTTCACCTAGCTGGCAGGGCAGGGGCCCTCGGTGGACGTTGTTGCTGCTCTGGAGCTAAGTCCCGAGCGGCTCCCGATGTCAGGCTTTCACCTAGATGGTAGGGCAGGGGCCCTCAGTTGACGTTGTTGTTGCTCTGGAGCTAAGTCCCGAGCCGCTCCCGCTGTCAGGCTTTCACTTAGCTGGCAGGGCAGGGGCCCTCGGTGGACGTTGTTGCTGCTCTGGAGCTAAGTCCCGAGCCGCTCTTGCTGTCACTTTCACTTAGCTGGCAGGGCAGGGGCCCTCGGTTGACGTTGTTGTTGCTCTGGAGCTAAGTCCCGAGCCGATCCCGCTGTCAGGCTTTCACCTAGATTGTAGGGCAGGGGCCCTCGGTTGACGTTGTTGTTGCTCTGGAGCTAAGTCCCGAGCCGCTCCCGCTGTCAGGCTTTCACCAGGGCAGGGGCCCTCGGTGGACGTTGTTGTTGCTCTGGAGCCAAGTCACGAGCTCCTCTTGTCAGTCAATGAGGCTTGGAGTTTAGGGAATTTTGGGGGGAAATACAAGGCTTCAGGGAGATCTCGCGGTCAGGGATCTCGCCAATCGACAGGGCAGACACTCAAAGATAAGTTTGGGGCGAGTACCACGGCCAATGCAAAGGATGCAAGCGAGTGCGAATGTTTGGGGTTGGGTCTCGCAGATTATATATTCCAGGTGTGCGTGAGCCTGTGACAAGAATGATGCGAGATCTATTTTTAAGGGATAAATTCGCGAAGTCTGCAGGTTAACGTAGCGGAAGGTCGACCTACGCCCTACGGTCTCGCGAGAAGTCTTGATAATGGGTTATCTAAAGAGGAAGTGCGAGATGAACGCGTTTTCGAATAACAAACCATTCAGATTCAAAACAAAGAGAGAATTTCATAGCAAAAATTCTGTTTTATTTTCATCAAAAGGGGTTACATGTAAAAAAAGGGGGCAACGCCCGAAAAAGAAAAATTAAAAGGATAAATTAAAAACGCGAGAGCTTCAAGGTGACGATGTTGAATGCTCGCTCTCGTCGGTGGCATCATCAGCGTTGTCCTCAGGATCAGGAACGGGGAGGAAGAGCTCCGGGACCAGGATCTCGGCGGTCACCTTCTCCCCCTCGCCCTGCAAGAATCTGGCCCTCTGCACCGTCTGGAGCGAATGTCTTGTTGCCGCGATGGAATTTCATGCATCATCAGCTCCAGCTCGTGCTGCGTATACAACAGAGCTTTTTTCTCGGCTAGGGGAGGGGGAATCAGAAAGCCGATCCACTGCTGGTTCTGGTCCTTCAGCCTCTAGTTCTCCTCCTCGAGCTGGGCTATGTGCGTGTTCTTTGCAGCAACAGTCGCGACATCCTGCAGAACAATCAACGTTAGAAGCGAGAAAGAAGTTCAGCAAATGAACAAGATGCGAGACAGCTTACCACTCCACTCACTCACAGGGCGAGATCGTTCTCGGCAGCGGTGAGCTTCCCCTTCAGGGTCGCCACTTCCTTGGATAGAGCAGATTGCGCGACACTGACATCCGCCATCTGTCGCAACAGGCGGATGCCGCGGCGAGCCGACATGTGGGCGAGCTCGATGGCGGGAAGTTGAGCCCGCAAACTCTCATAGGCAAGAGATTGCATAAGGGCCTCGTCGTAGTAGGCGGCGCTGTCCCGCCCATATAGCCCAAAGGCTAGTGAGTATGCCTGGCCAGAAACAGTCTCGCCCTCCTGTCAGGAGGGGAGGACGGTGGAGACATGGGTCCTGTTGACCTCCCGGTCCCAGATCAGCAGGGGCTCGTCGGCGTCATCCAGATACTTCTCGCCCAGGTCAAAGTTCATATGGCCTCTGGGCTCCACCTTCTCTGTCGTCGTCGAGGTCCCAGCGATCTCGCCGGCCTTCTTCCCAGCAGTCTCGCCAACGGCCGGAATACTCATGGGAGGATCAGAGATGATCTCCTTGACTTTGGCAAGATCTGCGGTTTTTGGCTTCTTGGGAGGTGGCGGTGGAGGAAGTGCCTCAGGCTTCCGCTTTTGGCTGTATGATTTCGGCAGCGATTTCGGCTCGCTCCTGCGTGGCGCGGCGGCGGCATCCACGCGTGCCTTCTCGGCAGCGAATGTTGTGTTGCTCGCGAAGGGTTGGTTGAGGGGAAGATCTCGTGCCCCTGCATATACGACAAGTTAGCAAAATTGCGTTTTCTTAAAAGAAAGGTGGAAGACGGCGAGAACTACCTTCCCCAGCGAGTACAGGAAGGAGCGAGTCGACATTTCTTCTCAGGTAGGGAACATCGAAATCCTTTCCAAAAAGGAACTGATGAAGCTTTGACTCATAGCCGCCGAGAGATGGAGGACGGTAGGTTGATTCTTCCTGCTGGATTGGCGAGAGGGGAAGGTTGTCAAAATCATCGGAGACGAAAATGAATTTTCAAATCCAGTGATGGTTTTTGTTAGCGGGACCCTTGGCCTTGAGGTTGTTGCCAAAAAAGAACGTGATCTCGTCCCTCTTGGCGCGGAAGTTGAATAGCTTGCGAAAGACGGGAAGGCTGAACTTCATCTACTCCTCCTGCAAGTAGCAAGTGAATGCTACCAGCAAGGCGATGGAGTTGGGGTTGAGCTACGCGGGAACTACGCCGAAGTAGCGCAGGGCCTGGCGGACTTCTGACCAGATAGGTAAGCGCAATCCTACCTCAAAGTGTTCAGCAGGGATGGCGAGTTCATAAGGCGAGAAATGGTTGATTGATTCATCCTTCCCTGGATGTCGCGCAGTGAAGCCCGGCGAGATGTAGAGGCTGTTGAGAGAATGGTATTCTTCTTCAGAAAGGTTGCAATTCATGAAAGGGTAGTCGGCGAATGCGGTGCGCATTTGGTCCTACCATCGGCATCCCCTGTCATCTCGCTAGAATTGGAAAAGCGCAGAAGTGTGAGTGCAAAGGAAAGAAAAGCAAGGAAAAGTGATGGAAGCTCTTAAAGGCGGTGGTTAATGCGGTAGGTGAGGGGTCTATTTATAGAAAAGTTTGGGCGGGAAAAGATCCAGGCAGGGAAAAGTGCGGATAGCCAATTCCCCGGATCTCGCCTAAAACCCTGTGGAGATCTCGCACTCCCTCACTCGCCGTCAAAATGAAGTTGAACGCTACAGCCTTAAAAATAAGTTCAGAAACAAAACATGCGCGAGAACACAGAGAATAAATGGCGAGAACGATCGAGCGAAGGAAAAAGAATAATAATATGATCATTTGTCAATCAACATTCGTCACAAAGTCATAAATTATTACAGATTAAAAAAGAAGAGGGCAGGAAGGCGAGAACCGGTAGGCCCACCTGGGGCCGTTACCACCGTCCCCGGCCTCCCGGCCCTCCCCTTCCCGCCCTAGGGATCATGCGTGAATACTGCAACGTGCGGATGGTCTGCAGCTTCTGCTGGGCAAGGCGCAGTTGATCTTCTGCTCGCGCGGCGTGGATTTCGGGGAAGTCCCTCCCGCCACCAGCATCTCCCTCCAGCTCGGCAATTAGTTGCGCGTAATTGTTTTCCAGGCAGAGCATCCACTCCTCGATGGACTTGTGGTTCTCGCGAACTTGGTTGTAGAGCTCGCGCTGCATCAAGGCGTGCTTCCGCAGAATCTCCATTGTAGGCCGCTTCAGCGCCTCGACATCTTTTGGATCGCCTAGAAAGGCGGCGATTGAGTCAGGCGAGGTGGGAGGCGAGAACTCCTCGTCAATGTCGACATCGGTCGACAAGATCTCGCGGTAACCTGCAATGATGGGGTTAGATGCGCATGATCCTTTCTTTTTAGAAGGCGAGTGCGATTGTTTACCAGGCCCAGAGTCCGACTCCTTGCCCGAGTGCCGGCGAGAAGTGTTGGGTCGTCCCTCGAAGGGAGTGTCGAAGGAGATATGCGTCTTCCCGAGCCCGGCATGCAGAATTGTCGGCTCAGCGGCGGGAACGTCGTCCTGAGCGGTGAGGTTGGGCGCGACATCCGCTGGAGGAAGTTGGCCCGAGGCGGGATCCGGAGGCGCCAGGCGAGTAGGGGATTTGGGCGTTGTAACACCCAGTCTCGTGGTCCCAAAGGTAGTAGCTGCAACAATCAAGGGTAAGCAAACTGATAGAAAGCGAATGGATAGAAGGGGAATTACCATTAGCCCGCGGGAGATCTTTCGGTTTGTGAGGAGAGGTGATCTCGGGGGCCATCTCGTCATTGTCGGCCTCAAGCGAGTGCGGGACCGCACACGCCTCCCCAGCCACCTTCCCCTTTGGAGGGATCTGCAGGTGGCGGAGTGGGATGGAGTCCGCGAGATGGACTCATCCCCGATCAGGTCGCACCTGACCATCTTGGACTTCTTCATTTTTGGGGAAGAGCTCGGGGCTTTTCGGGCGAGCCAAGGGGAAAATGAGCCCATCGAAGTTTTAGTCTCGACTCAGGCGGCGTTGAGGCGATCTTGGGGACATCAGGTTGGGGGCGAGATCACCAGGAAAAGGGTAGGGCAAAGTCCACTTGCCCGCGGTTGGGTATTTATAGAACCATGGAGGGGCCCACAAAAGATTCTCTTCCAGTTCAGCACACACCCATCAAATACCTGGGGTTGGATGACGCTTTCCGAACTTCGCGGAAGCTCGCAAAGAGCGGGGATTGTGTATAACCACGTATTCGATGAGTGGGTCCCCCTTCCAGGGTCAATGCTTTGCGGGATCTCCAGGAGCGAGAGTACTCGAGACCCGAAGCGAGACCCTTCCAGTGTTCGCCGAGCAGGCTACGCGAACCAATTCCATAGGCGTTGAGTAAGTGTGTCATGTCAACGTCTTCAGTTCCTTGGCGTTGAGTGAGGCGAGTGCTCTCAGCGCCTTCAGTTCTTTGGCGTTGGGTAAGTGCGCTCTGTCGACGCCTTCAGTTCCTTAACGTTGAGTGAGGCGAGTGCTCTCAGCGCCTTCAGTTCTTTGGCGTTGAGTGAGGCGAGTGCCCTCAACGCCTTCAGTTCCCTGGCGCTGAGTGAGGCGCGCTCTGTCGACGCCTTCAGTTCCTTGGCGTTGAGTGAGGCGTGTGCTCTCAGCGCCTTCAGTTTCTTGGCGTTGAGTGAGGCGAGTGCTCTCAGCGCCTTCAGTTCCTTGGCGTTGAGAGAGGCGAGTGCTATCGACGCCTTCAGCTCGCCTGACGTTGAGTGAGGCTCGCTCTGTCAACGTCTTCAGTTCCTTGGCGTTGAGTGAGGCGAGTACTTTAAACGCCTTCAGTTCCTTGGCGTTGAGTGAGGCGAGTGATGTCGACGCCTTCAGCTCGTCTGGCATTGAGTGTGGCTCGATCTGTCAACGACTTCAGTTCTTTGGCGTTGAATGAGGCGAGAGCTCACAACGCCTTCAGTTCCTTGGCGTTGAGTGAGGTGAGTGCTGTCGACGCCTTCAGCTCGCCTGGCGTTGAGTGAGGCTCGCTTTGTCAACGCATTCAGTTCCTTGGCGAGTATCTGGCTTACCCTAGCACTCGCCCCTTTAGGCGAGTGACGCTTTCATGGGCCACTCGCCCAGTGGGGTCCAGAGGTGAAATTACCTGGATGCCCTTACAGGGCTGTGATTAGCCTTTGAGAACAGCAGAGTTGGGCTGCATATAACCATTCAGAACAACGGTGTTACGCTATTTGCATGCCAGGTTTTAAAAAATATAAATAGGCTCAAGGGGGTATCTCAGAAGGCAAGCTTTTCAGTTCTCTTACTCTCCTGTCTTACAGCGCTTTCTGAGGTGCTCTTAGCTAAGTACAGGCTAAGGAGGGGAAGCGTTATAAGATCTTCCGGGTGTGTGGTTGGACCTCCGTGCTGGAGCCTTGGGTCAGTTTCAAGCTCTAAGTCTTCGGTAAGCTAAGCTTGCTAGGCAAAGTAAGTGTGCGGTCACCCTTTCCCCAAGGGTTCGGACTCCACAGGAAGCCGGTTTCCGGTTTCAACATGTAGGAGTGTCCGTTGTTTGAGTTTAAGAGACCTTGTATTTCCTATATAAGTGTGTGGTCACCCCTTTTCATTTTTATGATGATTGGAAGTTTCAATTGTTGCATTTTGTGGATGAAAGAAAACTTAGTTCTACAAATGAGCTTAAATCTCTCGATTATTCTTCCTGTCCTCCATCTATTTGAAGAATTAGGCTTTTATTAATGGTTGTTATGTAAATTCCTTCAATCACAGTAATTTCTTCTTTTTGTGGAGGGGGTATTTTGGGTATCATGCTAAAATATGACTATTTGTACCCTCCTTGCATTATACCTCAAAAGATTTGGAGGGTATGTTATTTTATGCATATTTTCCCTTTAAGTGTGTCTGTGGTCAGAGGTTTTAAAATTGTTTGGAAATAAAAAGAAGCTTCATCTTGGTGTTTATTTATTGATGTGATTTAAAATCTAGGGTTGTAGTTTTGAAAATAATGTAGCGACCTATTTAAAATTAAAGTGGCGTGGGAGACTCTGGAGGGCTATTCTCTAACGACTAAAATGACCAAAGTGTCACAAACGCTCGGGAACCACAGCACGATTATAATGACGTCATGAGACTTAAATTCGACAGGCACAAAAATTAATTGGTGGCATGCACGTGTAACAAGAAAATAACGGTAATCGGGAAATGGAATTCATTAGGGCAAGCTCATAATAATAACTATTCATTTAAACTTCTAGGCATAAAATGTAACTGAAGGATTGAGCTAGAAGAAGAGAGGTATACTCTAGGCGGAGAGGCAGTGGCTGGAGAGATTCCTGGACAATGGAGGCTGGACTGGAAGAGAGGTCGGTGTGGACTGGAGGTGGGGAAGACTGTCAGCAGGCGTGGAGAAGGACCCGACTGAAGGAAAGGCCGGAACTGTCGCTGGATGGTTTGCAAGCTGTCGGCGGTGCTGGAAAAAAGATCTCGCCAGAGGGACACGGGAGTGGTTCCGACGTCGATCTTTGGTGGCCAACTGAACTCCAGGAGGAAACGAAGGCTTCGCGGGAGCCGTGATGTAGTTGGACGGAAGGTTCGGCGTTGGCCGAACTGAGCTCGATCGGCTCTGGGACCGGCAAGGAGAGCTCGTCGCCCCTCGGGGAGGACTCCAGTGGCAGCGTCGGCGCTGGATGGGGTGGAGAAAGGGACGGGTGTTGGGAAAAATAGCATGATCCCGACCAGGGCACCTGTAGCGGATTTACAAGCAAGACAAATACAAGCACAACAATAATAAAGTGACACAACAATTTTTAACGTGGAAACCCAATAAAGTAAAAACCACGGGACTATCAGCGTCCACCCTTGAAAGCCCCCACTATAAGGCGTGAAAATCACGCACAACAAATTACAGGGCTTTCACCACCGCCACATACACAAGACACAATTTCCACCATCGATCCACAATGGATCACCACCACCTACACAAAGTACCAGTTCCACACAGGAATACAAAAATCTCTCATTGCTGCAAAAGGATAAATCTCTTCTCCCACAACCACACAAGGATTGACAAGGGAAAAACAAGCGAGAAATCAAGAAACCATTACCCAATGGATTGAAAAATCCGTTCCGAATGCCGCAAAGGAGAGACTACACAAAGCCCCTTCTTCTTCAGAATCCGACGATCCGATCTTCGATACTCTTCTCCGAGATCTTCTCTTGATCTTCCTCCACTCAAATCTCTCTTGGAATGAATGTTTTGGCCTTGGAATTGGCTTCCATTTATAGGCCCAAAACAAATGCTACCTAACCCCAAAAATGGTGGTAGGTGTTACCTAACACCTAATTTGGTGGTAGATACCACCTAACTCCAAATTGTGCTCATTTCAGCTCGGTTATGGAGCGCTGCTCGACGAATCCTGAGCCCAGGCAGCTCCAACATCGCTCCGGCCTCCAAACATAAACATCACGAGCAGCTACAAGCGTGCCCGGTGGTTTTTACCGACTCGTATGGGAACCACACCCTAACAAACTCCCCCTTCACATCGAGTCGGGAGAAACCGCCATCCCGGCGATTCTCACACATGTCTCAAACTTCCCTCGGGTCACTACCTTGGTCAGCATGTCCGCCCCATTATCATCGGTGTGAACCTTCAGTAGCTCGAGCTCCTTCTTCTCCACAACATCACGTATCCAATGATACCGTGCGTCGATGTGTTTTGACCTTGAATGGAACATGGAGTTCTTTCCCAAGTGGATGGCACTCTGGCTGCCACACATCAACATATAACGATCCTGAGTGAAACCAAGTTCTCTGACAAACCTCTTCATCCAAAGCAACTCCTTTCCTGCCTCAGTTACAGCAATGAACTCAGCCTCTGTTGTTGACAGTGTCACGCACTTCTGCAGTCTCGATGCCCACGAAACTGCTCCCCCTGCAAATAACATCAGGTACCCGGACGTAGATTTTCTAGAGTCCAGATCTCCGGCCATATCAGCATCAGTATAGCCCAGAAGCTCGGGCTCACTGCCTCCAAATCTCAAACTCAGATCTGTCGTTCCCTGCAGGTACCTCAAAATCCATTTCACTGCGCTCCAGTGTTCTTTCCCAGGGTTGGAGAGAAATCTGCTCACAACACCAATAGCATGAGCAATGTCTGCACGCGTGCACACCATAGCATACATAAGGCTTCCCACTGCAGACGCATAAGGCGCCTTTTGCATAGCCTCTTTCTCCTCCGGTGTGCTGGGGCACTGATCAGCGGTCAACTTGAAGTGAGCTGCAAGTGGTGTGCTCGCCTTCTTCGCCTGATCCATAGAAAAACGTTGCAACACTTTGCGAATATACCGCTCCTAGGATAACCAAAGGAATCTGGTGCCCCTGTCCCTGCGAATATGCATCCCCAGAATAGTCTTCGCGGGACCCAGATCCTTCATCTCAAACTTTGAACTCAACTGCCGCTTCAATTCAGTAATGCGCGGAGTCTTCTTCCCGATGATCAGCATGTCGTCGACATAAAATAGCAGAATGACGAAGTCTTCAGGAGCATACGGCTTCACAAACACGCAGTGGTCTAGGGTGGTCTTTGTGAAGTCGATCTCCCCCATAAAAGTCTCGAACTTCCGATACCATTGCCGCGGGGCCTGTTTCAACCCGTACAGACTTTTCTTCAAGCGGCATACATATCCTTCTTTACCCCTGATACAGTAGCCATCAGGATGCTCCATGTACAACTCCTCTTCAAGATCGCCATGTAGAAAAGCGGTCTTCACGTCCATCTGCTCCACCTCCAAGTCTAGCCTCGCAGCGAGGCCTAGCACAACTCGAATGGAGGACATTTTCACTACGGGCGAAAATATCTCATCAAAATCAATGCCCTGTCTTTGTGCAAATCCCTTTACTACCAACCTGGCTTTGTAACGAGGAGGTGTAGGAGAAGCACCTTCCTTCAACCTGAAGATCCACCTGTTCTTCAAGGCCTTCTTGCCCTTCGGCAACCGCACCAGGTCGTAGGTATGATTTGTCCGCAGCGATTGCATCTCCTCTTGCATCGCTGCCATCCAGTGGTGCCTCTCCGCGCTCTCTACTGCTTCAGAATAGCTCTCCGGCTCCCCTGCATCAGTTAGTAGAACAAACTCTGACGCAGAATATCTGGCGGGCGGATGCCTAGCTCGATCTGATCTCCTCAACACAGGCTCAGGAGCTGGTGCAGGCTCCTCTTCTGCAAGCTCCTCAGCAGCTCCTGGCTCCTCAACATCATCTTCAGCACCCTGTGCTGGAACTGGCTCCACAGTCTCCTCAACGTGGTCATCACTACCAATAGGCAACTCAGCATAACGTGAGTCACTCCCAGACTCACCTATTTTCTCCAGATCACCTCCAGTTTGTTCCTCGCAGAACACTGCATCTCGACTCCGTACTAACTTCTTCGCCACCGGATCAAAGAATCTATATCCGAGCTCACCATTATGACCATAGCCCAAGAAAATGCACTTCCGGATCTTCGATTCCAACTTCGATCGTTCGTCCTTGGGAATGTGGACGAAGGCTCTGCAGCCAAAGGCCCGCAAATGACTATAGGATGGGTCCTTCCCATACCAGACTCGATTTGGAACATCCTCATCCAAAGGATAGCTCGGCGAGAGGTTGATGGCATGCGTCGTAGTCAAAAGAGCCTCACCCCAAAACATCTCTGGCAGCTTGGACTCAGAAAGCATGCATCGCACCCTCTCCATCAATGTCCGGTTCATCCTTTCAGCAACACCATTCAGTTGTGGTGTTTTCGGGGGGGTCTTCTCAGGACGAATCCCGTGGTCCTTGCAATACTCATCAAATGGACCCACGTACTCTCCCCCGTTGTCAGAACGGATACACAACAGCTTCTTTCCAGATTGGCGTTCCATCTCAGCATGGAACCTTCTGAAGGTCTCAAGTACCTGGTCTTTGGTCTTCAACGGATAGACCCAAACCTTTCTCGACCAGTCATCAATAAAGGTCACAAAATACTGAGCTCCCCCTCGTGTTGGGACCTTCATAGGTCCGTAGATGTCTGTGTGTACGAGCTCCAATGGCTCAGATCTCCTGGTGGACTGATGACGACGGAATGAAACCCGATTTTGCTTCCCCGCCATACAGTGCTCACACCTCTCCATGTGATCGGCTGATAGGTCACTGAGTAGCTTCTTCTTCTGTAGGCAGTCCAAGCCCTTCTGGCTAATATGAGCCAGTCTCCTGTGCCACAGGGAAATGGATCCCTCATCTCTCACGGAGTTCGCATGTGGATCTTCAGGCCTCCCCTCCATGTAATAAAGGCCGGACTCTTTATAGCCCTTGGCCATAACCAGCGATCCTCGAACTAGCTTCCAGAAATCACCACCAAAGATACTTGTATGTCCTTCATCTCCAAGCTTCCCCACGGAAAGTAGGTTGAAACGAATATCGGGCACGTGTCGCACGTCCCGCAAAATAAGTAACACTCCAGTGCTCGTCTTCAGATGCACGTCTCCACGTCCCAGCACCTTGGACGTATTCCCGTTGCCCATTCGTAACACCCCGCATTCATGGGTGGTGTACGTGGCAAAAAGATCCCGATTGTGGGAGACGTGCGCAGAAGCACCTGAATCTACAATCCATCTCCTGTCGTCACAGGAGAGCGCTGCAGTGATTTCATCACCGACAATGACAACATCGTCCTCATCACTGGAGACAACCGCGGCAGTGTGGCTCTCCTCCTTGGCCTCAGTCGCCACACCCATCTTCTGCTCATTCTTCCAGGCATAGCAGAACTTCTTGATGTGTCCCTTCTTGTGGCAGAAATGACACTCTCACGGAGTTCGCTCGATCGGCTCTGGGACCGGCAAGGAGAGCTCGCCGCCCCTCGGGGAGGACTCCAGTGGCAGCGCCGGCGCTGGATGGGATGGAGAAAGGGACGGGGAGGCGGCGTCGGCTTCCGTCGAGCAGGGAGAACAAGCGGGAGGTGTGCGCTGGGGAAATACCGACCGAACCCTAAAGTTCAATCGATTCTATTTCGCAGCCGCCCCAAACAGGAAGAGGGAGGTAGCTTTTATAAGGGAAGGGAAAAAAGGTTTGACAATTGGAGGGCTTTGGCTATTGGCAGCCACAATAATAACATAGGACTTTTGTTTACTTTTAGGAGTAATGACTATGTGAATGGGAATTTCAAAGTGGGGAGGGCTATAGGCATAGGGGCGTCCCAAAATAAAATAGTTAATTAAGATTTGCTTTCCCTAATTAATCTACCTCCTAAAATACCGGACCTATGCATTTAGGGTCACGTTGGCCGGTCACACCAACGCGCCAAACAAAAATTGCGCGAACAACATGCGCGATACAAAAATACACAAAAGCGCTAATACGTGCGCGATACAACTCTACTCTACAGAATAATTAAGAAAAGTTGCGCAAACACGTGCGCTACAACAAAAAGGCATGCGCAATAAAACTAATAAAGACGAGGCGACGCGGGTTGCATCATTTATGTTGTGAATTGTGATAGAGGTAATGGATAATGAGTTATCTTGATCATATTATAATGAAATATTTTAATTCTATTAACGAATACATTTTTGTCAAAAAATTAATTATCGATGATCAAGTTCTTTTCGCTTAATCTTCTACCCATGGTAACCTTATGATTATTAAACTCATCCTTCTAATGGTATTAAGACAATCTTCCCCTCGCAAATGAAACTCCTTGCAATATACCTCTAAAGATTCAAGGGAATGAGCTGGGTATTTGATTGCATGCATATTTTCCCTTTAAGTGAGTCTATGGTCAGCGATTGAATTGTGATAGAGGTAATGGATAATTTGAGTTATCATGAACATATTATAATGAAATATTTTAATTCTATTATTAACGAATACATTTTGTCAAAAAATTAATTATCGATGATCAAGTTCTTTTCGCTTAATCTTCTACCCATGGTAACCTTATGATTATTAAACCCATCCTTCTAATGGTATTAAGACAATCTTCCCCTCACAAATGCAACTCCTTGCAATATACCTCTAAAGATTCGAGGGAATGAGCTGGGTATTTGATTGCATGCATATTTTCCCTTTAAGTGAGTCTATGGTCAGCGATTTTAAAATTGTTTGGAAATAAAAAGAAGCTTCATCTTGGCATTTCTTTATGATGTGGTAGAGGTAATGGCTAATTTGAGTTATTTTGATCATATGATGATAAAATATCTTAATTCTATTGGTCAGTGAGAATATTAACGAATCCCTTCTGTCGTCTGGATTTAACTATCGATGATCGAGTTTTTTTTCGCTTAATCTTCTACCCATGGTAACCTTCTGATTATTAAAGTCATTCTTCTAATGACGTTAAGACAATCTTCCCCTTGCAAATGCAACTCACACGATGCAAGAAATGAAATTTAATATGATATATGTTATCTCCAGGCCCTTTGAATTTTGATCAAGGATAAATCGTGTTGAAAATGACTTCACGTCGAGGAAGGGGTACGAACCCAGGGAAGGATAAAGGAAAGGGTAAAGTTACGGTGAGTTCTTATTTCTTTAACTTATGCATATTATAATGCTTTATACGTGGCCATGATTAACTAAATATTTACGAGAATGATTTTCATATTACAAATTCAGTGTTGTGGATATCGGCCGACATGAAGGTTTGGGAATTAAAACAACACAACCGTTTTAAGTTTTGTTCGTGGCGTTTTGAAAAAAAAGGACCGATATATCGGTTTTAACAGATATACCGCCCCCAAAAAATGGGCATATCGCCCATTTTTGTTTATTATTATTTTTTATATAATACTTGGGCCACTGGATTTAACTCCACCGACCCCCGCGCGGTTCATTTCACTACGCCACTCCTGCCCTAGCTCTCCCCCGCGCTCTCCGTTGGTGCTCTCCCTCTCTCGCGCTCTCCCTCTCTCGCGCTCTCTCGGCACTCTAGCTCTTTGGTTCTCTTCTCCATATGTGACGGGTGCTCTCACTCTGGTTATTCTCTTGCGCACTCAACAATCTAGCTCGTTGGTGCTCTCACTCTGGTTGTTCTCTCTTCTCTAGTGCTTTCGACTTATGCTGGTGTTTTCGATCTCGGCACTCTCTCAGTTGGTGCATTTTTTTCTCCCTACCTCCCCCTTTCATGCTCTCGCTCTACATATTTAGTTTTTTCGTGTTGGTTTTTGTTGTCGTGGTGGTTGTTGTGACGATTGTTGTTTCCCTACTGTCCTGCTGGCTATTGGCATGCTACCTTGTTGCCTTGCTCCTTGCTGCCTTATTGGTTGGCTGGCTTGCTCCCTGATGTCTTATTTGTCGGATGCATTGCTGGTTGTGTAGCATAGTGGTTGTCTTGCTGGTTGCTGCCTTATTGGCTTGTTGCCTTATGGGTTGTTGTCTTATTGGTTGCTCTCTGCTGCCTTATTTGTTGATGTCTTATTGGTCTTGTTGTTTGTTATTTTTATGTAACATGTTTATTAGTCAACAAATGATTTGAAATACAACGATTACTAGTATTTATCCAACTTCATTTTGCAATTGATGATGCATGTATATCCAGCTTCATTTTTAGTTGTCTTGCTGATTTGTGTCTTTTGATAAATAAAATGTGGGATGTTTTGTGTCTTTTGATAAATAAACGTGGATGCTTTGTTGGATACTTGGATACTTTGAAAGTTTGAATGATACTTGAATGCATTGTTTCTTTTGTTCAATACTTTGAATTATAGTTATAACTTTGTATACTAGTATACTATTGATGATACAAAATGTTGTTGGATAAATAAAATATTGGGTGGATAATATGAAAGGTAACTGAAGATCTAATGAAGTTATGGGGCTTTTTTATTTTGATTTTTTTCATTTAATTATTTCTCTAACATTATAGTTATATTATTTCATTTCATCGAACTAATATTGTTTTCATGTCATATTCCATAGAATGGCTTCTTCTACTGGATCAAGTAAGGTGCCCGTATTATTAGTACCAACCGGTAGAGATCCGTTCGGGGCATTTTGTAAGAAATTGGTTGCAAACGACATCAACCAAATAAAATACAACTACTGCAAGCAAACAGTGAATGATGGAATTACGTGTTTCAAGCATCACTTGGCTGGGTGGAAAGGTAATATTAAGTCATGCCCTCAGGTTCCCACCGACATTAAGGCGAAGGCGGAGTCGGCCCTAAACTCAAACTTAGAGAGTAAAAGATCTAAGATGCAAAGTTACAAGCAACTTTGAATGAGGTGGTTGTTGGAGGAGTCCATGATGATGAATTAGAGAAGACTGTCATACGTAGTAGGAGCACAGGTTCTAAGAGTTCAATGGACAAAAGACTCCAGCATTCTACTAAAGGTTCACCCCGTGTCAAAAGGAAGACTTTGTTGAGTCTAGCAAGGGAAAAGATTCCCAACAGAGCATAGAAAGTAAGTACAAAAAGAAAACCAGAGATGACGATGTCATGTACATAGGTAGATGGGGATATGAAAATGGGATCTCGTTTAATGCCATATGTAATTCCTCCTTCCAGCAAATGGCTCGTGTCCTTGGGTTATGCGGACCTGGGATGAAGATTCCAACATTTTATGAGTTGAGAGACAAAATTTAGCGAACGGAGGTGGAGAGGACGAAGGAGATGGGTGCATTCACACAGACCTGCAAATTGAATGGTTGCACTATCATGACCGATGTGTGGACAGATTAGAAGGGTAGAAGTGTGATAAACATCATGATACATTTTAGTTCCGGAGTGGCATTCTAGCTTTTGAAGAATGTCTCCTCCACACATGATGGAAAGTTCATCTTTGACTTCTTGGATGAGGCAATTGATAGCCCTGAGAACCCAGGAGAAGACAGTATCTTGCAGATTGTGACAGATAGTGCGTCCAATAATATGGTTGCAGCAAAGCTTATGACTTTGAAAAGACCTAAGTTTTTTTGGACTAGTTGTGCAGCTCACACTATTAATCTACTGTTACAAAATATAGGAAAACTGAAGCCAATAAAGAGTGATATCTCCTTGGGCCGCCGACTCTTTATCTTCATATGGGATGAAGATTCCAACATTTTATGAGTTGAGCGACAAAATTTAGCGAACAGAGATGGAGAGAATGAAGGAGATGTTGAGTGCCTTCACACGGACCTGCAAATTGAATGGTTGCACTATCATGACCGATGTGTGGACAGATTAGAAGGGTAGAAGTGTGATAAAGATCATGATACATTGTAGTTCTGAAGTGGCATTCTGGCTTTTGAAGAATGTCTCCTCCTCCACACATGATAGAAAGTTCATCTTTGACTTCTTGGATGAGGCGATTGATAGCCCTGAGAGCCCAGGAGAGGGCAGTATCTTGCAGATTGAGACAAATAGTGCGTCTAATAATATGATTGCAGCAAAGCTTATGACTTTGAAAAGGCCTAAGTTTTTTTGGACTAGTTGTGCAGCTCACACTATTAATCTACTGTTACAAAATATAGGAAAATTGAAGCCAAAAAAGAGTGATATCTTTTTGAGCCGCTAACTCTTTATCTTCATCTACGATCACACCATCTCTCTCGACATGTTTAGAGAGTCAATTAAGGGCTTAGACTCTCATGAGCTTATTCGACATTTCGACCAGGTGTGACTAAATTCGTTACAGCGTTTCTATCTTGAGAGAGTATCTTAAAGAAGAATCAATTGAGAGACTTATTCACATCTGCAAAGAAGAATCAATTGAGACTTATTCACATCTCAATTGATAATTGGCTAATAGTGTCGGGGGAAAGCAGGTAAAACAATTGTATCTTTATTCATTTCATTTAAAATATATGTTTGCAACTGACGTTTTATAGTATTTTCTTACTAATTTATCTTGCATATGATAGGCTGCAATGATAGTGATGAGCGCTAAATTTTGGGTGAATGTCGAGCTGGTTGTTGGTATATTCACATCATTTGTGAAGATTTTGAGCAGAGTCGATGGGGATACACCTCCCATGAGGTAGTTATATGGGGATATAAAAAAAGCTCGGGAAGAGGTTATTGTTGTTCTTGAACACCAAGAGAACAAATATCTTCCTATATGAAAGTTGATTGATAACAGATGGGAGAAGAAGATGTGCAGCTCTCCACACCTTACAGGTTATTACTTAAACTCATATTTTTATTATTCCCGTCCGAGTGCAGATTGAGCAGCCATTTGCACCTTGCAGGTTATTACTTAAATCCATATTTTTATTATTCTTGTCGAGTGGAGATTGAGCCTGACGGAAGGTTTATGAGTGGTTTTGTTGAGTGTCTCTCAAGAATATATAGGAATGATCCGTCTACACAGGATCACATCAGTGTTGAGCTTGATGTTTACCATTACCAACAAGGATTATTTGGTAAAAACATAACAAATAGACAGCTACAAAATCCCAACTTAAACTCAAGTACATTTTAATATATATTTTTATTAATTTAAATTTTTAATGATGTATTGTGTATATATGAATTGTATTATCATTTTAATTATCACAATACATTGGTGGAGGCTGAACGGTGCTGATACACCACACCTTAAAACTATGGCTATAAAATTTTTAAGTCTTACTACTTTATCATCTGCATGTGAGAGTAACTGAGCACTTTCGAGATGATATGCATTAATTTAGTTATTTAGTTAAACATAAATATCTTATTATATGATTGCATGCATTATTTAACATTTTTATAAACAATTAGATACATTCTAAGAAAAGGAATAAACTCGACAACAAAAAATTGAACGATCTAGTATTTGTAAAGTACAATGTTTTGTTAAAGTCAAAATATTCAAAGACATCCCGAGATCCATTGACAGCTAAGAATGTTGATTCTTGAAGTGTACAATAGTGGATGTTGAAAGTTGATCCTGAGGAGATGAAAATGAAGATGGCAATGATGAAGTCTTTCCTGGAGAGGGAATGACAGAGGTGCAAATTGGCAATATAGTCGACACTGGTCATGATAAAAGGAGGCCTCCAAGACTAGCTACAAGAAAAGAAGTTACAATTAGTTATCAAAGAAAGAGAAAGAGAAAAACATCAGAGGTGGACGAGGTAGATCTAGAGGGTTAGTCCGATGAAGATCATATTCTATCTACTCTGCCAAATATAGATGAGTCTATAAGTGATGAAGAATGAGGTATGTTTGAAAATTAATTTTTTAAAATTTGATCTCATAGAAATAATATATAATTGCAAGTTTCTTAGAGTTAAAATTACTAGTTTTACAAATTTTCTATCATTAAAGTATTGTATGTTACATATAGCTTTTAATATTTAGAAGTTCAATAGGTTGCAAAGTAGTTAATACTGTGACATGTATAAAAAAATAACATTTAATTACATATATAATTAATTAAATATTCGATATATGAAATATCCCCGATATATAAAAACCCGATATGAAAACCCAAACCGACGTGTCCCCGATTCTGCAACCTTGTACAAATTGAAGTGGATTATTGTGTAATTTCTTTATGCATTTATGATTACATTGGATTTAAAGTCACTGATAATTGGTATATCTAAAAAAGCTATTATTAATTATGCATGAACAATGTAAGTTGCCTATAGGAAATTTGGATAAAAGGTAAAGAGATCAAATAATCTGAAGGGAGTTATTAGTTGAAATTAACTGCTAAAACATAAATATAGAATAAAGACAGAAGAAAAAGTTTAAATGATGAATGATGCATGCATAAGGGCACGATTAAAGGTTACCGAATGTTCGCTACAGAGTACTTTTCAATGAATGCTTCTTTATGATGCACACTGAATGTTCTTATCTTCAGCCTCTAATGACGAATGAAATATTTATGTTCAATTGTGGTGATAGCCATAAAGTGGGTCGTTACATTTGACAAGGAGTTTTGATCTAAAATACCCTTAAAATACTCTAAAAACACTTATAACTTGACTTGCACAAAAAAACAAAAACTAAGAAAATTGTTTGTTGTGTGGGCGTCAAGCCAACAGTTAACACAGAATCCTGCGACAGCAACCAGTGCTAGGGCAAGCCTTTGGCGCTCAACAATAGGGGCGGTTACCCTTCGGGTAGTCGTGCCTCCTCTAGTCCCCGAAGGGTGCGTGATTAAGTGTTGAATAACCGTTCCCTCTCTAGTCAGCCACAGGTCAGGCTAGTCGGCCCTCAGCAGCCGCTAAAGTCCTGAGGAGGTCGGGTGAACACCCAGGTTGTCCACCCAGCTCCCCTGTCCTTAGCTAGTTGTGGTTTGTGTGATCGTCTTCTCCTCTCTTTCCTTCCTGGTTCTTTTGTGCCCCGGGTAGCTAGCATTTAAGATGGCATTTACTTCGCCCAACCGTTTCGGGTGGCCCTCTATCAGTATTAATAGAGAGCCAAGGGTTCCCATAGGGGACACACAACTTTGGCCAGAACCTGTCATGTAGTAGGTGCAGTTATAAGTTTGGAGTCGCCCTCTGTTGCCTTCTCCTCTAGTGCTTTCCGCATGCAATAGCTTGTAATAGTTCCTTAAAGAAATAATATCATCCGCAACAAATGGTATTTGTCGTTGTTGGAAAATGGTGTAGCCGCTCGCGGCAAGCTCATTTTTTCTCCGCTCTGTTCGTCTGACCCTCAAGGGTTAGTAGCCGACGGGGGAATCAGTGATTGCAAACAATCAGTTAGTAGCCCTTGAGGTCAGAAAAAAAAAAGCAAAGAGAAAACGAACTTGACGCGAGCGGCTACATCATATTTGCCCGAAACGACAAATACCACTTATTGCAAATGATATTATTTCTTTAAGGGTCTAATACAAGTTATTGCATGCGAAAAGCAGTAGAGGAGAAGGCAACAAAGGGCGACACTGAACTTGTAACTGCGCCTACTACATCGTAGATTCTGGCCAAAGTTTTGTATCCCCTCTTGACACCCTTAACCCTTTATTTATACTGATAGAGGGACACCCAAAATAGTTGGGTGCAATAAATGTTGCATTAAATGCCAGCTGCCTAGGGCACAGGAGGATCCGGGGAGGAAAAAGAGAAGGAGAGATGCAGATACAACAGACTGTAACCGCACAAACTGCAACAATCTAAGGATAGAGGGGAGTTGGGGAAGACAACCAGGGTGTTCGCCAAAACCCCTCAGGACTTCGACTGTTGTTGAGGGCCGACCAGCATGACCGGTGGCTGACTGGAGGGGGCGCGATTACTTAACACGTAACTGCCCGCCCTTCTGGGACTAGAGGAGGCGCGACTACTAGAAGGGTAAATGTCCCTACTATTGAGCGCCAGAGGCTTGTCCTGGCTCTGAACTAGACTGGCACTGGATGCGGTCGCAGGATTTCGGATTAACAGTTGCAATGTTGCATGTTATGCTTTGAGCTCGCCTTTCTTCTCTCCGCTTCTCGACCTAGCCTTCCTAATGGCGAAAAACTCAAAGGAAGACAGGCTCGACGGCAAGAGGAGGGGGAGGGGAGTCTTGCTCAACCCTATCGCTAGCCAAGAAGATGAGTGGAAGGAGGAGATTCAAGAGAAAGATAATTAGGGTTTTTCTTCATGACAATCAAGCTCACTCTCCCCACCTATATATAGTGAAAGAAAAGCGCAGTTATGTCCCTCACCCGAGCTACACAATGTGTGAGAAATAATAACATGCAAAAATAAAGAGAGAATAACAGTGCACAACAAATAAATATACAATGTCCAGCAGAATCTAGGTACCACATATACCGAATAAAAATAAAAGATTGAGTAAAAATGTCACAGCAGTATCATTAATAATTTATGAATATTGATAAACCATTGAGGAAATACCAAAGACACAACATTTGCAGTATTGGACATCATGAACAGTATCAGGCATTAGCATCTACCAGTTAATTGTGCAAAATCAAACGGTAAATGGGAATATAAGCTGATAAATTTGCATACCTTTAGACATAACAACCAACGAACTACCATTGTTTGAACCAGCAATTGCACTAATATAATAATTCTTCTCCCATTGTTCCATTATCCAGTCCTTTAAGAATCCAAAAAATAAAAAGAGAATGGTCAAAAGTAAAATAATAATAATAAATAAACTCTGGGGCAGTTTGTGAACAAAATATAAGTTGGCAACACGTTACCAAAAAATGTGGGTAGATTATAGCTAACAAGCATATGGACTACTCTTAGGGTCCGTTCGTTTGGACTGAATTGGAGTCTTGGAATTGAAATTTGAGGTCCATTTTCATAAGAACCTCCGATTTCAATTTTGAATCTCAATTTCATCCAATCAAACAGGACCTTGAGGAATTAATGAGAAGGGTAAGTAATAGAGACTACTATGAATAGTGATGACGGTAATAGCAAAATTTCATAAAGACCTACCTTATGAAGGAACACAGGTGACAACTCATATACTTGGGAACAGAAACCTGTTCCTGCATCCATGATGAGGGCCCAAAGATTTGCTGCTGAAGCTACACAACTAATATAGAGGCCATCTTCATTACCCTTTTCTACATGTTGATGAAGCCGTGCATCAGCAACATTGTAGTGGTACCTACAAAATATGATAACATCATTAGTTTATTTGAATTTAAGAAAGTAACTTATACAAAAGTTAAATATTAGACTAAGGGTGTTCAGTATATAACATGCAGCGGTATTAAGATGTTAGCAGTACTAAATCTCAATATCATTTGTTATATTTTGTATGCTTGGCCACTTAAATATGTACGTAGTATTAGAGTGAAAATGTTAGGATATTCTGACAGTTAATGTTGGTTAATTCTGGCAACATATAAATGCAACTTGAAAAATATATATTGGTCATCTATAAAGCAGGAGAGCCAAGCTAAAAAAGTTTGAAAGAAAAAGATGGGGCAGGTAAAACTCAAAACCGAAGTTACATCTACCTATACTATATATACAAAAAATATGGGGGATTGTTACGATTGCACGGTGTAACAGGTGAGACCTCTCGAAATTATCTGAGCCGTCTGTTCAAATGCTCCACGCGCTGCCTCTTCTGTGATATTAACTCCATGCCGCGGCCCACTCTCCCCGAACCCTACTCCTGATCAGTCCTCCCAGCAGTGCACAAGAAGCCTTCGCACACCCTTCTCGCCGAACCACATCTCCTCCTCTTCGCCGGAAAAAGATTTCAGGAAAAGGACAGCATCCCATTCTTCACCTTCGCCGGCGAAGATCTCAGGCAAGAGGCTCCTCCAACTCGCACATCCGGCTGCGCTCGAGATCCTCACTGGATTTTTTCCGGCTAGGGACGGCACCCCATTCTTCATCTTCGCCAGAAGAAAAGAACTCAGGCAAGAGGCTCCTCAACTCCCATATCTCCACTCACGTTTCTCCGCTCTCATCCACGAACTCGCTCTCCCACTACTCACTGAAATCTAAAGCATCCAACATTTTCACTGCCCACTTGCTATAAGAACTCACATTTAACTGATCTCCTCCATCAATGTTGCATTCTTACTGTTATCCCTTCTTCATTACTCATCCTCTACATCCTTGATGGCTCTTTCTTGACATAAAAAAGACACCAATAGCTTCAGGACAACACTCACAAACATTGTTAAAGAGGAAGGGGAAGATACAACAACATTCAAGCTTTTATCCCACTATAGTGGGGTGGGCTATATGGATCCTTTGACGCCATTGTGCCCTATCTTTTGTCATAATCCCATAAATGCCTAAGTACATCATGTCTTTCCTTACAGTTTCATTCCAAGTCTTTATTGGTCTACCCCTCCCTTGTTTAACATGTCTAGTGACTAGACTATCACAACGCCTAACAGGTGCCTCTAATGGTCTCCTTTGTACGTGTCCAAACAATCTTAGACGAGCTTCTCCCATCTTCCCTAAAGGGGAAGATAACTTTGGAAAATCGCAGCACCTACAACACTTTTACAGACTCTGTAAATGCAAATTAAATGTCAAAATAATTAATTCTCTAAAACGGATGTGTTATGTTGGGTCCCTGATTTCAATTCCAGGCCCACCTTTTTTTTTATAGAACTCTTTGGATTTTTTTAAACACTTATTTCAATTTTTAAAAACCATTGCGAAGCCCGCAGGCGCGGGCCGTGTACTGTCACGCGGGGCACCCCCCCCCCCCCCCCCCCCCCCCCCCCCCCCGTGCACTGCCACTCGTACTTCTATACTACATTAAAAGGAAAACACCTTTTGGTGAAACATTCAACTTTCGTATTATACACGTCTTTAATACAACATTTTCAATTTCTCTAATTTATGATTTTTTTTCTTTTATTTTAAAAAAATGTGATCTTACAGAGGCAAAATCCCCTACCTATAATAAAAAATATGTTTTCCCAGCTGCACCCAAACCCCCGCACACACGGCAAAAACGAGCAACGGGTATAGCGATCAGGTGTTTGTGAACGGTGGGAGCGTCATCGCGTCGGGAAATGTTGTGGTCGGGGTACTGTCACACAGGGTACTAGGAGCCTCGCATGCACTATCGCGATCAGGGTACTGTGGCGGTTTGTCGCATGGGTGGAGCCCCATGCCAGTTACTCGTATTTGTTAGATATTGTATATGGTAGAAATAACTTAGACATACCTCAGGTGTTGGGATCACCCTCTCATGTATATATGTGTATACTTTATTGTTGATATTATGCAAATTGAATTATTCTATCATGGTATCAGAGGGATAGTGCCTGACACACCGCTCATCTAGTTTCTACACGTTGCCATCGTGGACCGCTCTCATCGCCTCCTCCCGATCCCTCGTCGAGCGCCCATTTCCTCTCGGCACTCCAGATCTCCTCGACAAAGCCATGTCCATGCGTTGTTGCTACTGGGAGGACGACCACAAATTCTCGCGCTTGACCTGTCGACTTCGCTGTTCTCGCACACCTCCTCCTGATCCCCCGTTGAGCACCCATTTCCCCTCTGTGGAGCTCCAGATCTCCTCGACGAAGCCCTCTCTGTGAGCTGCTACAACTGGGAGGACGGTCGCGTGTTCTAAACGCTTCGAGCCTCCTTCCTCCGTCGTCTTCCACTCCCTATCGAGATGGATTGGGGTCTTCTCAACTTGGATCGCATCAGAGAGAAGGAATAAGATCGCTTCTGTCGCAGATTAGTCGCTCTGAATCTTGCTTCTCGTCGTCGCTGCATCACGATCCAGATGGGCCTCTCAATCTCTCAACCACGATCTTCTTCTACGGGTGATCCCGCAACCCTGATTTTCCCCGGCTGATCCCGCGGCCCTTATCTTCTCCGGTTGATCCCACAGCCCTGTTATTCTGCTCTGGTTGATCCCACATCCCCGATATTCTTCTCCAGCTGATCCTGCAGCCTCGATATTCTTCTTTGGTTGATCCCGCAGCCCCGATCTTCTTTTCTGGCCACCTCTGTCCTCTATTAGTTCAATGGCATTGTCTCATATCTATCAATGTCTTGCTCATCGCCTTGTTACTCGCCCTTCTCTAGCAGCTTCTGCAACTCTGTCTGGTGCTCCTCGTCGCCTGCATGTCCGATGCCACTATTGTCAGTGTCTTGGTCATGTCAAATCTAAATTTCGCAAACTTCAGAAGGCTCAACAGTCTGGTCAGCTATATGTTTACAAGCTCGCCCTCTCAACTCCTTCTTGCAAGCTTCATTAATAGAAGTTTGTTTCATCTTTTGTTCAGCTCCTTTTTGTGCCCCCATATTGCCAACCTTTGGAGCAAAAAACACATCTATTGGTCCTTTAGTTCGAGGCTTCTTGGAGAAGCTTTCTCTTTTATGAATCTTGCCCACATTGGCTTCCATTTCTTCATCACTGCCAAATGTGTCAATATCTGCAATGTCAGGCATTGATTGGTTGTCTGTGTTGCTTGCACTTGCTTTTTTCTCCATGTATTCTTGTATTTCGTTGCGCACATGTGGGGGGCTTTTAAGACAAGCTTTTGCATTTCTGAATCCCCCAACAATATGTTGTTTAGCACAATAAATTCCACCCTTCGTGACTTTATCACAGAAAATGCAAGTCAAGTCGTTTTTATTGGCGGAAGAAATCTGACGCACGTACTTCCAGCATGGATCAATCCTTGATTGGATGCTGGATGAACGAGAACCACTTGCATCCATTTTCAGAGTTGGATGCTCAACTAATTTTCAGAGCTAAATATGTAATACTACGAAGCATGCAAAAATTCGGGTTAGTAAGAAAAGGAATAACGGAATTAATTTTATAAGTTCATAATACAAAAACATTTTAGGTCTACTTAAGCATAAACAGCATGAAAAAGCATAAATATAAAATAATGGCTACAAGCCTACAAGACACAACAACATGAACAAGCATAACCAGTTAACCACACCATATGTTGGATTCTTTGAGTTCTTGCTATGAAGACGAATAATATTTTATTGGATTCAAATCAAAATTACCTTCTTTTCATAACCAAGGTTATATGCTTTAAAGAAATTTGCTGAATATAAGAAGGCATAATATAAATTGCCAACAAGAATATAAGATGAACAAATCTGATGAAACTAAATGCATTTTTTCTTGTTTATGTTGCTTAGGAAAGAAATTTATGTGCTGCTAGGAACTACTATGATTGAGAAAATGAACATTTCTGAGAAATATCAAATTTATGGGCTGCTAGGAACCACATTTTTTTCTTGTTCACTGTAGGCTTCATCCAGTTCACTGTAAACAGTGAACTGGGCTTCCAGTTCACTGTTTACAGTGAACTGGATGTTTACAGTGAACTGGAAACCCAGTTCACTGATTACAGTAAACTGGAAGCCCATTTCACTGTATTTGAACTGGAAGCTCAGTTCACTGTTTACAGTGAACTGGGCTTCATCCACTTCACTGTTCACAGTGAACTGGAAGCCCAGTTCACTGTAAAATAGTGAACTGGATGAAACCTACAGTGAACTGGAAGCCATTCCTAAAAGGTTTGATTAGGAGTGAAGCACAGTGAAGCTGAATGAGAGGATGCAGGAGTGAAGCACAGTGAAGCACAAAACTTAGAAAGAAACAAAAATCATCACAAATAATCATAGGAATCTATAGCAGCAATTAAAAGAAGAAATAAGAGGAGAAATGGAGAATGAATCTTACAATTAAAGGAGGAGATGAGAGGATGCAGAGTTTTCGGCGAGAAATCAGTGCAGGAGAACGGCGTCGGCGACCGACTAATCTTTCTTCTGTGTCTCCGGCGAGAAATCAGTGACTCCGGCGAGATGAACGGTGGCGACTCCGGCGAGAAGAAAGGCAAAGAGTGGAGGAATCGGGGAAGGAATCAGCAGTCGGCGATGCAGCTCGATCCTAAACCCTAGAACATAACAGGCATGCGAGGAAAAATGACGAAGTGAATCGCGATATAAGGCAGCGCCTGATTGCCTGAACCGGTTTTTAGGTTAAAACCGGTTCAGGCAATCAGGCGCGCCTGAACTGCGCCATGTAGGCACGTGAGGCGCGCGCCTGAGGCACATCGCCCGCCTTGGGCTAGCTAAGGCGCACTGGCTTGCGCCCCATGCGCCTGGCGCCTCAGGCGCGCCTAGGCGCGCGCCTTGATTACACAGCCTCCAACTGGTTGCTTGACTCTGAAGGCTCTTTTCACATGACATATAATGCTACCCACCTATTGTCCTGTCAGCCCATCTCCTTTGACCTTAGTATCATGGTAACAGATGACACCATTCTCGACATCACTAGTCGTGGCCTCCGTCACACCAGTCTTTTCCATGTTCCCGATGTTGCCAACATACCCAAGTTATTCATAACATTATATCTGCCAGCCAGCTCAAATCTCACGGTTGGCTTGTTATTTTTGATGAATGTGCATGTCGTGTGCAGGATCATCTGACTGGGACACTCATTGGAGTTGGTCATCGTCATAGCGGGGTGTACGTCCTTAATCGTCTCCATCTTCCATCCACTTTATCGTCACAGACAGCTTTTACCCTGTCTTCCTTCGGTGGGCTTCTCTCAGTGACATCATTGTCTTGATCATCCCAGTGGTTCGCATTTTACGTCTCTCATCATACATGGCTTTATTGGTCGTGTTTTTGTTGATTGGTCTCACTCTTGTACGGGTTATAAGCTTGGTAAACAGCTACAACTCTCATATCCGTCTAGTGAGTCGAAGTCTCGGTATCCTTTTAATTTAGTTCATTCTAATGTATGGGGTCGGGGTCTCGCACCTCTTATATCCAATAGCGGACATCAGTACTATGTCATTTTTGTTGATGACTATTCTCGTTATTGTCAGGTCTACTTTATGCATTCTCGTTCTGACTTCTTTCAGATTTATGTTACCTTTTATGCTATGGTGTGCACCCCGTTTTTTACTTTTATACGTATTTTTGGTTTCGACTAAGGGGGAATATCTCACTCATACTTTTCGCGATCTGCTAGCTACCCACGAGACTCTCTCTAAGCTTGTCTGCCCCGATGCTCACGATCAGAATGGCACCGCCAAAAGGAAAAATCGTCACATTATAGAAACAGTACGCACCCTCCTCATATCCTCCCACATTCCTCATCATTTTTGGGCTGAAGTTGTTTCCACTGTTGTCTATCTAATTAACCTGCAGCCTTCCACTTTCCTTCAAGGGCAGATTCCTGGTACATGTCTGTGCTCACCCCCCCCCCCCCGTTACACTCATCGTCGTGTTTTTAGTTGTCGGTCCTATGATTTACTCACTCCACGTGAGCATACCAAGCTCTATGCTCAGTCTGTTCCTTGTATCTTTCTTGGATACAGTCCTGAGCATAAGTGTTATCGCTATTATGACCTTGTTGGACGTCGACAATGCGTCTCACGCTAACTTGTCAAGGTGCGCGCCTAGGCACGCCTGAGGCGTCGGGCGCACCGAGCAGCGCCTGAGCACGGTCAAGGCAGGCGATGTGCCTCGGGCGCGCCCCAGGCGCGTGCCTTGTCAGCCATCCAAGCACACATTAGACGCGCCTGGTGCATTGCGGTCTGATTTTTAATCTGGGAGCCGGTTCGGTTTAATTAGAGTTAGGGTTTTGTTTTCTCATAAATAGTCAGGGCTCATTTCCTCCATCTCGCGTTGTCACACTTCTCGCCGCTCACTTCTCGCCCGCTGCTGGAAAGATTGTCGCTAACTTCTTGCCCGCTGCAGGAAAGTTCGTCACTCCTCTTCCGCTCGCCGGCCACATTTCTAATTAGCTCCTCTTCTGCACAGCATCTCTTCAAGGAGGTATTTTCTTTCTACTATGTTCTTTTTAGGGGTATTTTCTACTATGTTTTTTTAACTGTATTTCTAGAGCATTTCTACTTTAGAAGTTTGATTAGCAACATGCATCTGGAGCATGCTGGTTTTACTTTGGTTCATTGTTTTACTTTGGATATGATTTTACAATTACAATTCTAGTGAAATTACAAGTTTAGATTATCAATTACAATTTTAGTGAAATTTGGGGCAACATGCATCTGGAGCAACATGCATCTGTATTTCATCTGGAACATGCATCTATACTTCATTGTTTTACAAGTTTAGATTATCAATTACAACTTTAGTGAAATTTGAATATGATTTTACTTTGGTTCATTGTTTTCTACTCCTTTTCTTCTGAATAATAATTTTTTTAGAACTTTAATTGTTACTGTGATGACAAGGGAAAGGAAGTTAGTATAGTAGTTATCTCACCTAACTAATTGGTGCATTTTTACCTTGGTTTTACAAACCAAATCACCCCAGTTCAGTTCACTGTAAAACAGTGAACTGGGCTTCCAGTTCCTATAGATAAAAAGCTTGAGCATCATTCTTAAGATATTGAGAACCTTTGTGTCAATTCTCCATTCACATGTTACTAAAAGAAATAGTTATTATGGCTAACTAGGTTGATGAGATATCTTAGGATTGTTCATAAAAAAATAAATTCCATCAATTTCATGAGCAAACTTTTATGATGTAGAAACTGGAAGGCCAGCTCATTTCACTGTAAAACAGTGAACTGGAAGCCCAGTTCACTGTTTTGAAGGTCAGTTAAGTGGTTTCAACTTTCCACTAATTCTCTTCATCTCTTGTTAATTATTATATATACTCGTTCTTTTGTATTAAAATGATTTAATAGCCGAAAATGGATGCGAGTGGTTCTAGTTCATCTAGCATTCAATCAAGGATTGATCCATGCTGGAAGTACGTGCACCAGATTTCTGGCGTTAATAAAAACGATTTGACTTGCATTTTTTGTGATAAAGTCACGAAGGACAGAATTTTCGTGCTAAACAACATATTGTTGGGGGATTTAGAAATGGAAAAGCTTGTCTCAAAAGCCCACCACATGTACGCACTGAAATTCAAGAATACATGAAGAAAAAAGTTAGTGCAAGCAAACATAGAGAACCTAGCATTTCCTGATTTTGCAGAAATTGACACTTTTGGCAGCAATGAATAAATGGAAGACAATGTAGAGAAGATTCATAAAAGAGAAGGCTTATCCAAGAGGCCTCGAACAAAAAGACCGATAGATGTATTTTTTGCACCAAAAGTTGGAAATATAGGGGCAAAAAAGGGAGCTGAACAGAAGATAAAACAAACATTTATGAATGAAGCTTGCAAGGAGTTGAGAGGGCGAGCTTGTAAACATATAGCTCAATGGATATACGATGCAACTATCCCATTCAATGCTGTAAAACATCCTAGTTTTGCGATGATGGTGGAGTCCATTGGACAGTTTGGAGTTGGATTGAAATTACCAAGTTACCATGAGATTCGTGCCCCTTTACTGAATAATGAAGTCACTAAAGTGAAAGACATGATGAAGGCATACGAGGATGAGTGGAGGGTATTTAGATGTTCTATTATGATTGATGGATGGGCAGATCGGAAACAGAGGACATTAATAAAAATTTTAGTGAATTCACTAAAAGGGACATTTTTCCTAGAATTCGTCGATGCATCTAACTAACTCAAAGACGGGAGAAAAAAATATTTGAATTGTTAGATAGATTGGTTGAAAGAGTTGGAGAGATGAATGTGGTGCAGATTATTACGGCCAGTGCCAGCAACAATGTACTAGAAGGTAAATAGTAAATAAATCAGTAATTATTTATTATTAATCTAATCATCTTCAATTTTTATTTTTGCGTACACGATAGTATGATACTTTCATACCTAATAGGCTAACACTCTAACATGTAAATTATTGGAAGCAAAACACCCAGATTTATATTAAACGTCATGTGTTGCACATTATATTGATCTAATGCTGAAGGATATTGGAAAAATGCTCAATATTAGCCGCACACTAAAGAGGGAAATGACCATAAATAGCTATATTTATGTTTGGCCTGGACTTGTGAACATGCTAAGGAACTTTACTGGGCAAGTGGGCTTGTTAGGCCCGTTGTGACGAGATTTGCAACTTCTTTCTTAACAATTCAGCGCATTCACAAGCAGAGAAACAATCTAAAGAAGTTCACCTCACCTAAGTGATCTTCGAGCAAGTGGGCAGACGAAAGCGGAGGTAAGCAATTGCAGAGTATTACACTAATGATCTCTTTTTGGAGAAGTATTGTGGATATTTTGAAAATATTTAGCCCTTTAGTCCGCGTATTAAGTTATGTTTATGAAGCGATGGGTAGAGCTAAAGATCTGATCATTAGTTCTTTTAATGAGAAAGAGGACAAATATATGGATGTCCTAAAAATTGTGGATAAAAGATGGGAAAAATAACTTTATCGACCTCTTCATGTCGCGGGTCACTATTTAAATCCAGAATTTTTCCACTCAAATCCCAATATTGTAGAAGATAGAGAAGTTATGGAGGGCTTATACAAGACTATGCAAAAAGACTGATTCCAAGCCATGGAGAGCAAAATAAAATTACTGACCAATTAACTCTATATAGAAATGATGAAAAACTATTTGGAATGGAGTTTGCAATTCGGCATAGAAAAATAAAGTCTCCAGATAAATTAGACAATATTCAAACAAGTTTGTTTTGATTTTTCAATTTTTAAATATTTACTATCTTAACAGCTGAATGGTGACAATCTTATGATGCTTCAACTCCGAACCTAAGAAGATTTGTCATAAAAGTGTTTAACCGTACATGCAGTGCATCCGGTTGTGAGCAAAATTGGAGTTTTTTTGAACATGTAAGCCTTTAAAATTTACAATCAATGATAACTTATTTATATTAAAGATAACTTATTTATACGGTTATTATTTATTGAAGATACATAGAAAAAAAAACAGACTAGCTCAGCAACGCTTAAATGATTTAGTATTTGTGAAGTACAAACGAGCGTTGAGACGTTGACACGATGCACGGGATCGCATAAATCCAATTTCATTGACAGATGTTGATGATAACAATGAATGGTTGATGAGAAGAATGGAAGAAGATAATGAGGCTGAGGCTGAAGGGGTTGAGGGGGCTGAGCGGGAGGTCTTGGTCTTTGATGATGAGTTATTAACTTGGGGCACAGTTGTTAGTGCTACTGGAGTTGAAGACAAAATTTATTGCACGTTTATCGAAAGAAAAAAACGTTGTTCCTACAAAGACACTTGAGAAAAGGAGTATATCTAAGATGAAAGCTCCTACTCAATTAGTCATTAGAGAGGCTACTACTCCATTAGTTCTTAGAAATGTTGATGATGTCGATGAAGAGGAAGTTGAATACAACGAAGAAGAAGATTATAACGATTGTGGAGAAGATGATGAAGGCATAATATTTTCAGAGGATGAGTAGCTATGTGAGTAACAGATTACTTAAATTTCTGAATACTTTAATTCTTTTATTTAAATTATGCATTAATAAAAGTTTTTTCAGATTATACAAATAATAATACTTTTCAAGACTGATTTTCAATTGATGCCTCTCGATCTTCTGACCGGACCATTTGATGTTGCTATTTGATTGTCACTTCAATATTCTGACTGAATCATTTGATGTTGTTTATTTGATTCAAGTTTTATTTATGTTATTGAATTCTGTTGTTACTTGTTAAATTAGATTATGTGGAGCAGTGGACTAGCCATGAAACAAACATTTAATTTTGAAATGTAAGACTCTTTTATTAATTTTTTAGGGTCGTATTGTTATTAATTGATTTCATGTTGTGTTTAATTAATTGAGATTGGTATTAATGTTTTATTAATTGTTTAGGTACATACATATTTGTTATCCAAGTAATTCAGCTTTAATATTGCATAAATATTTGTTAACATACATATGTATTAACATATTTGCATACAAATTTGTTTTTAATATTTGCTAACATATTTGTTATCCAACTTTAATTATGAGCATTAATTCGAATACATGTGCACTCACATACGCACACACATGCCTCAGCATGGCTAAGACGGGCAATATGTCCCAGGAGCACTTAAGCGCACAACTTACCAGCTCCCAGGCGTGCCTGGGCCTTTCAAGATGTTTTCTTCAACCCATTTTGTTGGGAGATGGACTTGTGATCTCAGAGGCACCCCTAGGCGCAATTGGGCGCCCAATTCGCTCAATTTCAGTGAATTGGGAGTCCAATTCGCTCAATTTCCTTTTTTCCCATTTTTGTGTCTCACGTGCCTCAGGCGCGCGCTTGCGCCTAGGCTCCAAGGCACCTTTTTGCCTCGGTGCGGCTTCCGCCTTTGATAACACTAGTCTCACGTGGTGTTCCCTTTGACGAGTCACGCGCTTTCTTTGCGTCCTTTGTCCCCTCGATCTCACGTTCATCTGTTACTCCCTCGAATGTGCAGTTTCTCACCCTTCCCATCTCACCGCCTTATGTCTCCTCTCCTCCGGTATGTTCCCCTCCTCTACCCCTGCGTCCGACCTCTCCAGTCTCACCAACTCTGACCTATCCAATCTCACCTCCACACTCCTCCCCTTCGCCACCCACTTCTTTGTCTGACGAGCTCGTCATACCCCTTCAATATAACTACACTCATCATCCCCCTTCTATTTCGTCGCCTCTAGTTCCCCCAGACTCAGCACTTGTTTCCTCCAGCGAGTGTCCAAAGGATGATCCTTCTGCGGGCTGCTACCTACTTCGTGAGAGACATCCTCCCGACCGCTTTAGCCTTGCTACACTACCGCTGGACCTACCTGTCTTTCCTGCTATTATATGTGGTACTCTAGAATTGACTTCCTACCATGAGGCTGCACAGATACGAGTGGAAGGCTGTCATGTCTGCTGAGTTGGCGACACTCGAGCAAACTCGTGCCTGGGAGTTTGTCCCTCTTCCACCTGGTGTTGTTCCAACTACTTGCAAGTGGGTCTTCAAGGTCAAGACTCGCTCAGATGGTTTTGTGTAGAGATACAAGACTCGACTTGTGGCTCGTAATTTTCAGCAAGCGCAGAAATGAGACCTTCGCTCGGGTCGCCCGCATAACTATGGTTCGTACTCTTATTGGGGTTACAGTTTTTCGTCACTAGTCTCTGTTCCAGCTCGACGTGAAGAATGTCTTTCTTCACGGCTACCTTTAGCCAGAGGTGTACATGTTTACTCCTCCCGGTATCTCCTCTCCTCCAGGCTATGTTTGTTGCTTACAATGAACTCTTTACGGGCTCAAGCAGGTGCCCCGCGCGTGGTTTGCACGTTTCAGCTAAATCATTATACCGCCGGTTTTCTGCCGAGTCCACATGATCCAACCATGTTTGTGCACTCCTTTCGTGGCCAGACTGTTTTGTTACTTTATGTGAATGTTATGACTATTACTGGTGATAATCCTTCTCATGTGGCCATCATCAAGCATCACCTTCAGCAGCAATTTCAGATGACTAACCTTGGACAGTTGAGCTACTTCTTGAGCCTTGAGATCAACTATAAAAACCGTGGTTTTCAGCTCTCACAGCGACGTTACACATCAGATCTCTTAGCTCGGGATGCACTCACTAACTGTCGCACTCAAACACCCTATGGAGCTTCACCTTCAGCTACGTATGGATGATGGAATTCCACTTTTTGATCCTAACTCGCTATCGTCGCCTTGTTGGGAGTCTCATCTACCTAAATATTACTCGGCCCGACATTGCTCGTTTTGTTCATGTGTTGAGCCAGTTTGTTGGTGCGCCTAACTCTGTGCATTATGGTCACCTACTGTGGCTCCTGCGTTATCTCCGGGCGACGACAACACGTGGTTTTTTTCTACAGTAGTAGTTCTCTGCAGCTCAGAACTTACTCGGATGCTACCTAGGCCAGCGATCCTGTAGACCGTTAATTTGTCACTGTTTTTTGTTTATTATTGGGTTCTTCACTTATTGTATAAAAGTCCAAGAAACAGTCTGATGCTTCTCGTTCCAGCATTGAGGTTGAGCTTCGGGTCATGACTACCACTGTTAAGGACATTATTTGGCTTCACTAGCTTCTTGAGGACCTTGGTGTTGCTTCTCAAAATCTCACTCCACTTCACGGTGATAACACTGGTGCCATTCAGATTACTCTGAACCCGATGAAACACTCACTCTCCAAGCATATCGGGGTAGATGTTTTCTTCCTACGTGAGCAGTATAATCGTGGTACTCTTGCTCCTCATTTTGTTCCTTCTGAGTAGCAGCTTGCAGATTTGATGACGCGGAACCAGCATACATATCTATTGTCCAAACTCTAGGTGTATGATCCCCCCTTCAGTTAGAGGGGGTGCTAGATATTGTATATGATAGATATAGCTTAGACTCACCTCGGGTGTTGGGATCACCCTCTCATGTATATATATATGTGTATACTCTATTGTTGATGTTATGCAAATTAAATTATTCTATGAGTATTTACATAACATAAAAAACAAGTGAAGGTTGAAATCAAACCAACAGCAAAAAAGTAAAATTTTAACCATGCATGTCATGCATATAATTAACCATTCAAACAGTAAGCTATAGTTAAAGCTATATGCAATCAATCTCAAACAAAGTAACCACCACAACTGATGGGGATCCCGACACACATCGACCTACACGATGATCGGAGTCAATCATTTTATGTGGATCGGCGATCCAAGAATTTGTTTTTTTTTTGTATTTTTCATTTTTTTTCCTGAGATTTTAATTTCATGTATTTTATGAGCCGTCATGATATGAGACTCATAATCATCAATGATGGCCCCTAGTGTCTATATATTGAGAGTGAGAAGGGAGGGCTCTCATTTAGAGGTATGATTATAGCATAAGAGTCTGATCTTTGGTCATTTCGATGTCGAAGTCCAGCTGGGGCGTGAAGCTTTGGTCCCCATCAATCCCTTCTTAGCGTGAAGCCTTGGATTCTCCTCCTCATTCCACTGTCGAGCCCTTTCCCTCTGTCCAGATTCCCTCCACCTTACAGTTGGCCCCCCATTTCCTCCTCCCATTCACCCACCAACAGCAACTTGCATTTCCCCCATCTCCCCGCCCCCCATTCATCCGCCAACAGAAGCCCTCAAAAATCCCTCCTGTCAACTCACTGTCAACCCCACTATATCCCATTCCAACCCTCTTCCAAAACAGCAGGCCACCACCCCTTCCTCCCCTTCCCACAGCCAGCCACCCACCTCCTCCCCTTGTCGTGGATCCATTTCTCCCACAACCCCTAGCATTAAATCCCCAAACCGACCCCTTCATCCCCCCAAAGCCCCTCAAGTCATCTCTGGTGATCACCGAAATCATTTTTCGATCACCCCGGGTGTTTCCCCGCCATGCCCTTTCCATTTCCACCAATTTAAGTATTCCGGCGATGGCCGAAAAATATCTCCGACCACCACCACCAACCACCTCCAGATAGCCACCTCCCATAACCACCATAACCAACTTCCACTACCCCACTACATCCACTTTCTAAGAATTAGGATCTATTCCTAAATTTTATCCAACTCACCCCACTCTCCCATTACAGCTAGTCAAATCAATTAACCTCTCACTCACATGTATCCCTCTTAACCACTCCAAAACTACCTCTCATTCCTCCCAAATCCAAATCCCTTCAGCCTAACCGAACCCCCATAACCCTCCCTTGACAGCAATAACCCTTATTCTACCATCTGAACTTGATTTCCAGCGGCTGGTTACTCAGGACAGCATCTACAACCGCCTGTAACTATTCCTGAACACTAATTTCCTGCAGTTGGACACTCGGAACAGCACCTAAAACCGCTCGGAACCATTCCTGGAGAAGTCAGAATTGCTGGAATTTAATTCCAGCAACTGTTGGTTGTTTCCAGCCCCTCCCATCTAATTTCCTGGCAGCCTGAACCCATTTACAGCAACCTTTATTGATGTCCAGCAGTTGGGCCTCATCTGGAGGTCCAACACCAGTCCAAGATTGCCAATTCGGCTTCCCCACAACACTCCAAACACATCTCCAGCCCTCCGCCATTCAATATTGTGTGAACTCAAGGTTTGTTGTCATTTCTTTTAGTTGAATAACGTGTTTAATCTCTACTTGAAGAGATAGTGATGTGTAATTATTGTTTTCAAGTTTTGAGACGTTGTAAGTTCTCATTTACTTAATTATTTGAGTTCAAGCTCTCTTGCATCTATACCAACTTCACGTGTTTCCTTGTTTATAAGCTAAGTATTGTGGCATTTCTTCCGTTTTGATTTATTAAACAAATTATTATTGCAAGTTACAAATCGTCGGGTCAAATATAGTTGCATGTGGAAGTTTACTCTTTTATTTGTCTGTCATATAGGACCGTCCTGCGTCAATTTGGTATCAAAGCTAGGTTCAGACTTCGTTTAAAATACGCGGGACTAGAACATATATGTTTCACCCATGTCATATCAAAGTAGCAATTGCTGCTCTAATCCTCTATTTGAGGGACTAGATTCCAGAATGATCAAGCAAATAGGGTTCCCTCGGGAAGACCCTCATACTACTTTGAAGATTTAATAGCAACAAAATTACTTGATTAATATCTACCTCTGTTTCATGGGTCTTCTTGCATTATAAACTGAGATCCATTGGGTTGCCGGGCTTCCTAACCGTACTTTCTTCTTTGGATGTTCATCTTCTTCAAGATTTACCAACAACCTGCCCCTTTTTTGTCCAACCTATAATACAACATCGAAACTCCAATGAGTACTAAAATGTGTCAGCAGAAACTTCACAAAATAAAGACACAAATCTAGTAATGTGACAACCAACAAGAGCTATGAAAGGAAAATTATGTTAATTGTTCACATGAGAATGAACACTAATCATCTAGAAATATTTCTCTCATATAACAACCTTTAAAGCTCCATCAATTCTAATAGGTCTCAGTGGAACACATGGCTCAATCAAACCATCAAAAAGAGAAATAAGTTTTGCATAGTTCGGCTCCTCGTCAAATTTCATATTAGTCACCATCTCAAGAAAATTTTTAAAAGGAGGTGGACAAAAGCAGCATAACAGCTCTGGAGAGGTTGCCATCTTCTTCTTACAAACAAGAAAACTCTTGTTATCTCCCTGTATGTATGCCATTTAAACAAGTAGATATAAGATCAAAAATTAAACCATGCAAATCTAGAAGAATGGAACATACACAACAAATAGGTATTTATAAAAAAATACCTGATAACCTTGCCAGGGTAACCTTCCCCTGATGAGGAATATCAAGGTGTAGGCCAAGGACTCCAGATCATCTCTCCTACTTCCTGTGCGACCTAAATGAGCATGAACACTTGCATATCTTATAGTCCCTCTGCCATTAGAAATGCACTCAAATGAGGTAAGAAGACGAAAAAAGAACTAGCATTTAACAAAAAAATCATCGATGCAGCCAAAAGTGAATCCATGAACCTGAATATATCTGGCCTTTGGTCATATGCGACATGCTGTCCAGATGATGGTTCCTTCCATTTTGATGCTACAAGTACAATTGACAACCATAAATAAAATACATCCAATCAAACGAAATATAACCCAGCCAAATGAATGTTAAAATAAATTCCAAATAATGCTAACACTTTAATTAGGAAACGATAAAGCTTTTGTAAGAACATGCCTAAGCCGAGATCTATGAGGAAAAGCTTTTTCTCATCAGCTGTTCCAGGTTGACCAAGTAAAAAGTTTTCTGGTTTCACATCTCCATGCACAAACCTAATAAAAGTAAAAAAAGTGGAGTAGACAAAGAAGCGGCTAAACATCAAATAGATAATGTTATAATAAATGACAACAAAAAATAGAACATACCCTTTCATGTGAAGTTTCTCAAGGATAGATATTGACTCAACAGCAATGCAAGCAACCATACTTGGTGACATCCTGTTCCATGTGCTAGTTAATAAATTGGTCAAGACATTTACAATGGATAGGAGAAAATTTAGTATGCATCTTACGCTTGTCCAACAGAATTCCACACATCCCAAAGACTAGGCCCAAGCATATCCATGACCTAAAAAAATGTATATTCTCACTACTAGAAAATCCATAATCACATGAAGTATTTGTACAAAATCTCACCAAAATAAAGTAATCCCCTTGACGACCTTTGTAATGAACCCCCGGTATTCCATAACAACCATTGAGAGTACTTGAAAACACAAAAAACAAGTAAGGAACGGACCATCACCAATAGTATTTGAAATTCCTGACAGAAATAAATGCTTACGTATAGACTTGCCACTCAAATGGAGGCCCAAAGGAGCAGCCTTTACTATTCCGATGTTCAAATTTTAAGGCCACCTATGAACGAAAAAGAAAATTATATGTGTGTGTGTTACTGTCATAGATTTATTAATGATCTAGCAGCAAATAACTTACCTCATATGCATCTGGTCCAGATTTTTCTGTACCACCCGATATTCTTCGACCAACATAGACTTGACCAAATCCTCCTTTGCCCAACTTCCTTTCTACCTTGTATACAGGAGCATTATGAAGTTGTACCTGAGGAAAAAGACAATTCTCATGACTACATTCCATTGTATTAATAGCAGCAATAAAAAAACAAATCAGACCGAATTCTAATCAACCAAAACAAACTATAACATCTCTGAAGTTACTATAATTATTATTCAGCAATCAGAATGCACATAAGGACATGTTCACTTCAGTTGGATTAATTCAACTCACATTTTAGCCAATAACTTGTTTAAATAAAGGCACGGCATTGGCTTTCATGCAATAAGTTAATATAGCAAATATCACATTTGTACAAGCGTTGGCATTACTATAATTCTTATTCAACAAGCAGAACATAAATAAAACCCATTTTGTATTGGTTGGTTCAAGTTAAGTAACATTTAAGCCCCAAGACTTGTTTGCATGAAAACAAGTTTGCATTGGTTGGCTTAAGTTAAGTGGAGCAGCATTAAGAACAATTTTTTAATTTTTATGCGTGAAGACAGTACCTTAATTTTCATTTCAGAGACTAATATAGCACAGTTTGGGATAGTGATGGCAGATTGGCAGTTGTGAACACTGTTATGAAAAGAGTGCGTAGCAACTGGGAAGTTGCGATCGCGAACAACATTTCTCCAACATGATGTTTTGGGCCAAAAACACCAACACACTCATTAAAGTGTGCTCAGACATTAGAGATTGTAAACACCCCGACCCAAAAAAATGTTGTTTGGAATATAAATGATGTCCTGAATGTTCAAAACATAAATAAAACACCAGCACTGGGCTAACTACCACAATATCACATTGCCACCGCTCAAAAATCACAATTATCTAAAATTGAGCCTACACCAAAGGCACTCATACTATATTAACATAATACATTGCTCCAACAATCCCTGCTAAGTAAGCAAACAAAATTTCATCATCATTATCCTAATCACCACAAGCCTGATCAACCACTTGAGGTCACCTTATCAAATAATGAGAAAACAAATATCTAAATACCAAATATCTCCATCTGTCTGAACCACCAATCAACTTCCTTTCTCAAGTAGAAAAAAAGATTAGATCACTGAAAATACAAAGAAAATGTACCCGATCCGGCACAGGAGCTGCGGCAGAATCATCCTCAGCACCCACCATTTTGTCTGCGCTTCCGCCTTCCATCATGAAAGCTTTTTCAGCAACACCTTCAGCAGCTTGGTTCGGCAAAATTTCCTGGGTACCACCAAATACAATGCCCCCAGCAGCAACCTGTGGAACAACCTCACAGGGCTGTTCAGGATCTAGATTAATTAGCCTGATGCCTCTACCCCTGCCGCCAAGTTCCTGCCTGAAAGGTGCAGTTGAAGGCCCCTTGACTACTGCTGCAGCATTGGATCCCCTTCCCCTTCCTCCAGTTCTCCTTCCTGTTCTATTTGGAAAAGGCAAAACCCAATTTACAGCTTGATCAAACTGCTGGGGTTGACTTGGGTTATCTTCAACTTTCTTTGCCTTCAACCGAGCTTGCCTAGCTCCACTTCGAAGCTCCGGCATCCTTTCCCCATGCAAATCACACCAACATAAATTCCCAGCAATCAGTTACAATCTCCTTGTCTGATAGACAACAATGAAAACAAAAAGTAATCAGTTTGTGAACGAATAAATTACTAAAATGGAGAGAAAAAATTCATGGAAAGAGACTTAAAAACCATGAGAAGGGATTCAAATCAATACGAAAATAAGTAAAGAATATAGACAGGAGAATCTACAAACCGTTAAAACTAAAAGCATTTCATCATAAGGCAAACAAGCTATCCAATGGAAAGACAGTTTCAAATTTAAATCGTCAGACAGACAAAAGATCAACATAAAAAAGAACAGCCATCCTTCAACTGATGCCGTCCTCACAACAAAACTTCTCCTTTCCCTTAAACAGTAATTTCATGGATCATAGCAAGAATTACAACTAGAAAAAGTGATCAAGCAATCCCTGCAAGCTCAACCCCACGACAACACACCATCAAAAATTCACAAATACGAAGATTTTTTTTCTTTTTTTGAAAAAACGGTATCATCCTACTGTCAGATGAAACCCACAGACAGATCGTTTCCAAAACAACATCGTTCTTCACAACCATCCACATGCACACGTTCGTAGTCCGCAAGAAAGCACTACCGCCAACAGACTGATCAAAGAACCGCGAAGAAGAAGACCAAACGCGCTGCTCAGCAGCATCTAAAACAGCAAGATCGGCAAGAAACTTAAGCAAAAACACGATAAACACGAAGATCGGGGTTCATGTCAAGAAGGATCTGCTCTCTTACGATCGAATGATCCTGGCCGCTTCGCCGATCTTCTAACAGTGTTGCTGCGATGCCCCGCGCCTGCACGCTGCTGCGGAGCTCGATGCACCGGCAACAGAGAGAGGAGGAGAGATGGATTTAGGGTTCGGCGCAGCTGATCTTCTCGAGAATCGAGTTGGAGGGACGCCGCAGGTGGGGCGATAGGAAGATAGCGGAGAGGCCCAGATGGGTAGAGAGAGAGAGAGAGCGGTGTGTGTTTGTAGTTCTACTAGGCATTTTCTTTTTCTTTATTTCCCAATAGCTGTTTCTCCAAAAAAAACTCATGCACCAGATTATTATACTCCGCTTTGTCTTGTGGGTGTGATTTAATGTGGTGTTGTGTTGCCCTTCCCCTACCTCAAAATTACAATTATTCATCAACATTATAAAATATAAATAATTATATTTTAATATAATATTTTGCGGTCGAGTGGGTCGACGGTCGCTCATCGATTCAACGATTCTGTAGAGGGCACAACAAGCATTGATTCACAGTCGACAAGATATCTTGATTTCATAAATCATCGAGAGAGCGTTGGACTCGCGACGCTCGACGGTTGATATTCGATGTTCAAGGAATGATGGTGTTGGCAAAAGCATGGAGAACGTGCCTTATGAGTTGGCGGATTCCCGACATCAAATGTGCGGCGAAAATATAAAGAACGCCAAGAAGCACTATGTGAAACTAACTAATCGAGAAATCTATGTTATATTTGCGATTAAAAAGTGAAATATAATCTTGCTCGGGAGAAATTTGTCTAAGATCTAACACACACAAAAGTATCTGTGTCGCTCTCGGTTTCCATGTGAAGGCCGGGAACTCTAACTAAGTCCTTCCTATGGTCTCATGAATAAAGATGATCGTTCATCTCTAATACGAATTACTACGTTATTCGTGAGCGCAGAGGCATTGTGAGCACGCAGTGAGTGCGGCGGCGTTGTGAGTGTTCCGTGAGCGCGGGGATGTTGTGAGTTCCGCGAGAGCGGGGACGCTGTGAGCGCGGCATGAGCGCGGGGCATTATGAGCGTGCCGTGAGCGCGGAGGCGTTGTGATCGCGCCGTGAGTGCGGAGACGCTGTGAGCGCTATTTGGCTTAAAGCAATTATGCTTAGAAAGTGATTTGGATTAAAAAAAAACTTGATGAATTGAGAATGTTCATTCATTGGTCAGTTAAAGCTTACTATATTGACAAAGTTGCAATATTTATTGCTAATAATCATATTCTTGGTGGTAGAACAAAACATGTTTAATCAAGGAGAAATCTTACAATATAATTATTTGTATGTCATTCTCACAACTTGATTAGTTATTATCTTTCTTACTAAGCAGTAAGAAATAGTTTGAAGGGAGTTAGAAAAGGGAATTTAGGGCTCTGTTTGGCACTGTGCTGGCGGTGGCGGTCATGAATATGGAGGTTAAAGTGTCATTTGTTAACGCCCATCTAAGAAACTTCATTATATTTTTTGTGTTGTCTTAGAGCAATATATGTAACGTCATTCGACCACAACGAGACTATTGTGTAAATTGGGGGGGAGGGGGGGGCTACACCGCGTTGATGAATAATGATCAGGGTGTTACACATGCATTACCTAATGATATGTTGTCCAAAACTGGCCAAAAGGTTCTTCGATGCTATAAGGAAAACGAGAAAAAGTATTGAAATTCTCTTTTAGATCGATCCGTCAAGTTTGCTGTGGAGGTCTACATAAATGTTGAATTCAGGTCGATTATCCAAGACATCTTTGAAAGCATATAGTTGAGGATTCTCAAGAGAGGCTTAAGGCTATTTGTAATAATTTGTGACAAACAACCAGACCGCCGGGTCCATTAGCATGCAACCCCAACCAGGTCTTCCCGTCTGTTTCTCAACGCAGTAGGTTGTTGAGACCAAAAATCGAACCAGACACCCCTTTGATAAGGACTCCTTCAATCAAGCCTCATCACCAACTAAATTCATTGATTGCAACTCAGTTGGTGATGAGGCTTGATTGAAGGAGTCTTTATCAAGGATGTCTCAGATTCAATCCCCGGCCTCAACAATTTGAGGAACTGAGAAACAGATGCGGCGAGCTGGTTGGGGCCGCATGGGCTGCATCCTGGATGATTGTTGAATTGCCACGCTAGTAAACCCAACGGTCGGGTTGTCAATCCTGGGTCGTTATACTATTCATGAATTACAACACTACAACAATACTTGAGCCTTTATATCACTAGAGTGGGGTCGGCTATATGGATCCTTTGTCGCCATTGTGCCCTATCTTGTGTCATAATCTCACTAATGCCTAAGTACAACATGTATTTCCTTATAGTTTCATTTCTAGTCTTTATCGATCTACCCCTCCCTCGTTTAACATGCCTAGTGACTAGACTCTCACAACACCTAACAGGTGCCTCTAATGATCTCCTTTGCACGTGTCCAAACCATCTTAGTCGAGCTTCTCTCATCTTCTCTACAATTGGTGCTACTCCCATCTTCTCGTGTGTCCACGCATCCACCTAGGCATTCTCATCTCCGCAACTCTCATTTTTTGCTCATGTATACAATTCACTACCCAACACTCATAACCATAGAGCATCGCTGGTCTAATCACAGTACGGTAGAACTTGCCCTTAAGTTTTAATAGTAAGAAGATGAATGAGTCAATTAAATTAAATATAATAAAATAATAAGACGGCTATCACCTTTGTTCACACAAGCATAACGTTGGTGAAAGAATACTTTAGGCCATGAGTAATAAGGTGAGAAAAGTAACACCGAGAACTATAAGGCCAGATTTCACACAACACAAACTTTAGGCATGCATGATTGTATGATATCATATTAGAAAGATGGGGAATTAAAGATCATTTTTATTCATCCTTAAAGAGATATACCAAGATACAATATGCTATTTTAACGACATTTATCACAATTTGCGATGAGTTCGAAAAACTACAAGGCTTTCACATGAATTTCCATCCAAAAATTTCTGACTGATATCTTTGTCCCAGAAAAAAAAGCCCTTCTGCTCCTTTAATAAACCCAAAAAAAAACTATGAGATTTACATGGCTCTCATAAAACATATATTCATATCACTGTAATCTTTAAAGCCTATCCTAGAAAAAACGAAGCAGCTTTCTTGTACACATATGCAAATGTGGGTGATGAAAATCTCTTCTCGACTACATTCTGTTCAAATTCAAGGCAAAACAGACTGAATAGTCGATCATTTCTTGCCGAATATGCCAAAAATGGATTTGATTGCATCGATGGCGCCCTCGTTTATGAAAGACTCGTCATATTTCTTTAAAAGAATTTGGAATTCTTCAGATGCTCTGACATTGGCCAGGTCCGGATCGCTGCGAATTCTCTGCAAAGAGATGACATGGGCTAACTGAGACTCCCGGGAAATAATTGAATGGTGGAGAGTGAATGCTTCAGAGGCTATGAACACTTACCTCGAAGTCTTCATATCCAGCTTTCATGGCTTCTTCTAGTGCAGAAAGTGCAGCCTGTACCTGTAGAGAGTTGTAGAGGATACTGATTCCAGCTTTCATGCTTCCCAGATTATGAATTCTTACATAAAAATCTTCACATTGTGTTGTTGTGATAACTTTGAGAGGAGAAGAGACTGGTAGGGTGCTGTTTAGGACGGTAGTGGCTGTGAGAAGAATTTTATTCCAACTGCCACCACTGATTTAGAGGAGTTTGGTTTACCCGTGGAGGAAAAAGTGTTTGTGCCAAAAAGATGTTTTATAGACTTTTGGGAAAACAGTGAGCCCTCCCACTTTTAGAAAACTAAAAGGAGCTTTCCGCAATTTCATGCTTCTCTTCCCAAAAAGGTCAACAATCCCCTTTTTCTCCTATTGTTTTTTCCTACCACTGCTTTCTAACAGCTCTAATCTCACCATTGGTTTCTCCACAGGTTTTCCTACCGCAACAACTATCCCAAGAAGAGCCCTTATCTTACCAGATTAAGCTTCGAATAGCAGCACGCAACATTGTAGCTTGCGACTGAGGCCTCGGCCGGCTCAGGCTTTGATCCCAGTACTGACTCGAATCTCTCCCGCGCTGCTTCATATTGACCATCCCTTGTAAACTAACAATGTTAGCCCAAAGTAAATAGTTGACTTGGGGAACAACTAAGCCATCATTCTACTAGAAAAGGAAATCATGAAGGGGAAGAGGATGAGCTTATACTTGTAGAGTGAAAGCCCTTCGCGAAGATCCTTCTCCCTGCGTTTCTTTTGTTCCATCTTCCTCGTGTAATTTTCAATCTGAAATCATTCTTTTCAAACTCGATTTACAAAGCTGAAGTGGATCAAACTTTGGAAGTATATGAGATTCTAGATTCTTGGCTATAGATAACTATGCTAGTTGATTTTGTATAAAATTGAATCTCAGACTGAAGTTCCTATAAGATATGATTCATACCTGGATTTCCCTTACTCGGTTGCTTATAAAACCTGAATTCCTTTCAGCTCTGATAATCTCCTTCTCAGTAAGTTCAGTCGTACCAATTGACTTTCCTGACACAAAAACAGTACAAATAATTTGAAAACTACTCAAAGTTGAATGGCCACAGGAATGTTAAGTTTTTTATATCCTGGTAATTGCTGAAATTGCTTTCTTTTTCGAGTTTTAAAGTTCCAAGCAGTTGCCTTTTTAGAAGTTGGAGATATAAATGGTTCTTTGAAGGTAGCTTCAATCTATACACTGCTCTAAGAATTTCAGTTTGAAATTATCACATTGGATTCAGTATGCGCGTTCCAGTTGTTCCGATGAGGGGGTCCGCATAGGCAAATGTGCGAGCGTAACACACGTCATCAATTATCTATTATTGGTTATATTATTATGAATCTTTAGGTATTTGAGTCAAGTTGTATGAGTCCAGTCGAGTCGTAATTATGAGTTATTAGAGTCTTATTGTTTTAGTGTTTTGCACATCTCTTTAAATTGGGCTTATTTACGCCTATGTCATTGTAATCTATAAATAGCTCCCCTCTTCCTCCTTCTCCTTCGTCCTCCTTCAGGTGAGCAAGGCTTCCCTTGTATCTCCGCCTCCACCGCCAATTCTGATGTGATCCCGGAGTAGACCCATAACACCACCCAACGCATATTTTGACTCTTTTGAGCCAGATGGCATTGACGTCATATTAGGCGTCGTGTAGCTTATTGCCCTCGGTGACATGTATGTCAATTGAGATCGCATGATGATGCGCTTTCCTGAAGTGGGAGTTCCTTTACTTTTGACAGGGGAGGCTTCCCTCACCCATTAGACGGTTGACTTTCATCCTCCTCAACAGACAGTGGCAGTGGACTATGCCGCATACATGTAATATGACGTCGAGTTGACCTGCCCGACCCCCCCTACACCACTCAAGCTGCGGTGCATCCCAGACATTTTCCTAGGCGTCTTTGTCAACGGCTTCCGCCTTCCACCTTCATATCGGTGAAGACGACATCGCCCTCGGCTCTGTCGAGCATCAACCCACCGGATTGCTTCCCCTAGCTCATCCAGGATACATGCACCTTACCCCGGGAGGACCTTTTGCGGATCTGGTTTTGGTGTTGCGGGTTGGTTGACACCCATCTAAAGCCTCTTCGGCGGGCCGCAACACATCCTGCACCCAACCTTCCGACTTTTGCCATGAGGATAAGCAAATTTTGCAGAGGGCGGCAATGTTACGAATATAGACAAGGTCGAGGGACGAGGAGACGAGAATATGATGGATATATCGTCATCAGGACCGAAGCGATGGGGACACGAATCCCAACATGACGACGGGCGTTGGCCAATAGTGCGCACGGGTATCGCGCATCCATCAACTCTATGTTTATTATCGCGCGTATATTTCGGGTTGTATGGTTATTTACAGTTTGCCCTTATGTGTTTCTGAGTTAGGCACTACATAAACTGATGTATGATTCTTATTTTGATTATCTTGATAGTAAGATCAATTTGGAAGAGCCCTAGGGGCTGAATCTATTCTTCTGATCTCCCCCCCACCACCACCACCACTCCTACGTCCATCCTCCTTTAGATCCTACCTCCTAACAGAAACTCATGTAGGGTTCATTTGGCGCGGCGTTTTGGCCGGCCGTCTGGGGCAAACGCCGTCGGACGGCGGGTAAACAAACGCCCTCCGGCGGCGTTTGCTCCGGCTGGACCCGCCGTGCCATGAGAAACGGGGCAAAAAGCCTCGTTTCGAACCCCAGGTCATGCCCTCCAGTACGAAAACTCCGGCTGGAGCAGTCTTTTCCGCCCGCCACTGCCACGCCAAAGGAAGCCTATGAGTTCAAATAGACATTTGGAGCTCTTACATTTATAACTTTTACTCAAATTAGAAAATAAAATTATTTAAAAAATTAAAACAGCTATTTTAAGATAATTATTTTTTTATCACTCATTAAATAGCTGAAACTTATGATACTTAAAAAAACAATATATTAATAAATTATAATTCGAAGTTATTTTAATCCAAAACTCCATTTTAATAATAAAAATAACTTTAAAGTGTTTGTCTTTTGCAGTTATTTAGAGTTAAACCAATTTAAAATATGAAATTTAAGTGAAGTTTATAATTTTACATGCTTAATGAACGGTACAAATGATTTTTTTGAGTAAAATAACTTGAAACTGAATTTTATTTGATTTTTGAATTAAAATTGTCCTTGAGTTAAAATTGAAAAACTAGGGATCCAATTCTCCATTTGTAAACTATAGGGGTTCCACTTATCTTTTCTAAAAAATTTTAAGAGTATCACAGGTATTTTACCCTTTCCTTAATTAAGGCTCCGTTTGGCACGGTGGTGGCGGTCATGAACATGGGTGTTTAATTGTCAGTTTGTTAATGTTCACCTAAGAAATTTCATCCACTTTTATGTTCAAACGGACGATGTTTGTTAGATGATTCTTAACAAATGACAGTTTAACTCATGCGTTTACGATCGCCACCACCGTGCCAAACGGAGCCTAAGTCTTTGTTTGACACGGCTGCAACCTGTGTTATCAAAGCGTGCCGGGCGCACTCCGCTGCACCTAAAAAATGCTTAGGCAGGTGAAGTGCCTGAGGCGCGCCTAGGCACACCCAAGGCGCACCTAGGCACACCCAAGGCGCACCTAGGTTCCCAATTTGCTGAAATTCAGCGGATTGGGCGCCCAATTTGCTGAAATTCAGCGGATTGGGCGCCCAATTTTCGCTAAAATTCAACGGATTGGGCGCCCAATTTTCGCTGAAATTCAGCGGATTGGGCGCCCAATTTTCGCTGAAATTCAGCGGATTGGGCGCCCAATTTTCGCTGAAATTCAGCGGATTGGGCGCCCAATTTTCGCTGAAATTCAGCGGATTGAACGCCCAATTTTCGCTGAAATTCAGCGAATTGGACGCTCAATTCATTGTTCGCTGAATTAAGTGAATTAGGCGTCCAATTCGCTGAATTTCAGCTAATTGGGCGCCCAAAGCGCCAAATTCACAGATTTTCCATAAACTCACTGATTTTATTTTTTTCTCATTTTTGCACCTCACGTGCCTTAAGCGCCTGCGCCTTATGTCTAGGCTCCAGGTCCCCTTTGCGCCTCGGTGCGCCTTGCGCATTTAATAACAAAGCCTACAACGATGGGAGAAGCAATGATGAAAAAATTTGTTGTTTTGTACAATGGTGAAAAAATCAGTGAAACTGTTGGAATATACTTTCGCAGTGTTGTTCAATAATTTAATATTGTTTTAACTATTTAGAAGAAACATTGATGAGAAAATCTTTCAACATAAAATTTTAATTTAACTAATCATTACTAATATATTAATCATTATTAATTTTTTAAATGCTATTGAGTGTGGATTATAGTAATTAAAATTTACTAATAAACGTTATTAATTAATAATAGATTTTATATAAAAGTATTTTATCATTATAATTAATATCATTATATAAGCTAAACATTTTATTACTGATTAATTATCAAGTAATTATTAATAAATTTATAACAATATTACTATAGTATATAGTAATTAATGTTTGATAGTTAATAACATCTTGAATATTAATAGCATTACTTTAATAATGAATTATGTTGAAGCCGGGAAAATTCATTCTCCAAAATTCAGATCTAAGTGCATCCCGAGGCTACTGGCTCAGCGCTTCGGTTCACCTGGCTCTGAAAAAGGAAACAAGAAAGAGAAAGAAAGAACTAAAGGACCACAGGCGTTGCAGCAGTGAGGTCTCACCACGTACCCGAAAGTTTGGAGAAAACTTCCCCTCCACAACCACAAATGGTTGAGCAAGGTACGAAAAAGGCACCACCTAGAGAGTAGCTGGTCTCGAGAGAAAAGGGGAAGAGGCAAAATTGCAAGGTTTCAAGGTGTCATTCCTGGTACCCCCGGGGTCCCGGGTCCTATTTATAGACAAAAATCTGATAGGGAGGTCTTCAGGCGAGGAGACCCAACTCTACGATCTTACCTTCTTTGACTTGTTGACCTCGCGACAGGAGACATGGCGACTATACCTTGGCGACCATTGAAGAACCTCGCCCGCTGGCTCTTTGCCTCCACTGGTGGATACTCCAAACGCACCGCCTCCCCCCTCCACGTGCAGCAGCGGGAATGGGAGGTCGCAATCATCTGGCTCTCAGGCTCCTGGTGATCACCGAGCCCTGGACCTTCGTAGGAAGGCGCCCACTGACCCTCCTGCTGACTCCTCCATGCGCCCTGAGACCTCGCAACAACACACCTCGCAGTCCCACAGGGAACATCGCGGGGGCCATTTCTCCGGGCGTCGAGATTCGCACCATCGAAGCCCCTCTCCCCACCGGGTACGCTCCCCTCAACGGACCCCTCCTCGTCGGGATCCGCATCATCGAAGCTCTTCTCCTCACTATCGTGAGGCTAGGCTGCAGATCCTGCACGTAGGTAATGATCTTCCACTGGCCCGAAGTCTTTCCTGTCTCCTTGAAACTTGCGTTGATGCAAGAGAGTTCTTTTGTAGGTCACCCCGCAACGCCTGGGGCCGCGCTGATCGATGCAATCTGGCTTCCACTCTGCGAGTACCAGAAAAAGGTCTCCTCGGAGCAAGGTTGTCATGATCGCGATCCGGATCATAGGATCTTACGATCCAGATGTTGTAAATCGATCCTGATTTTGTAAAGCGATACTTGATCTGAACCTACTATCTGATCTGATCCTACCTCAAAATGATCTCATTTAGGATCTCGATCCTGACAACCTTGCCTCGGAGTACCTTGACTTGGAGATTAAATTCGACCAACTGGCGATATGCGATCTTCGTCGGCGCCTCGGTTCGCTAGAAACGTGCGTCGCCGAGCTAGAGGAGTTCGAGGAGCGTCTGCTCTTTGCGGAGTAGCGCTTCTACGCGATCAATCATATGAAGCAGCGCCTCGGCATGGTGGAGCACAGACAGGAGCTCTTGCACAACGAACTCTGCGGGATTCGGGCGAGCATTAGATCGGTCAGGAGATTGGCGATGATTGACAACAATATTCATCAGAGCGATGAGTGATTGGCGAGGGCGAGCGAGTTCATCCAGCGCGCGCGCGAGCAAGGATGGTCTGGACGACATGTCCAGCCTGAAGATCGTCCCGGGAACCTCCAAATGACATAACCTTTGGGATTATTAATTTTAATTATGTTTGTAATAATGAACACTTGACATTTTCCATTATTGATATTTAACTTGCTTCGGCGAGCACGCATGGTGGTTCTTCGCTTTTCTAATTTCGTAACTCGCTAAAAATGAGTCTTGTGATGTGCTTCTGCCTTGTAGTGTATGTGAGTATGGTTAGGTTTATCGCCACGACCTCCGATCGTGCTAACCTCTTTTGTGACGTCAGCGAGTATGCGGGTCGGGATAATCGCGCCAGGCCAAACTATTCAAACGACGGGCGACCTGCGGCGCGCCAACTGTCGTTGCGAAGGCACGGTCCCCCCCCCCCCGTTGTTTTTTTCTATAAATAGGAGGAAAGGGGGGGTTAAAACGTCGCTATTTTTGCGGAACCCCCTTGCCCTCTTACTCCATTCTCGTTAGTCGCTACTAGCCTGTCAGGATGGTTTCCGCCGAGGATGCTCATGCTTGCAAGGTCAACCATGATGTGGCGTTCGCCAACACGACCTTCAAAAAACAAATCACTGATAGCACAGGTCTCGGAGATTTCAAGCAGCGCTTCTTCCCGTAAACGGAAAAGGGCTTTCGCGCGAGGGTAACCCGACCTTCCGAGTGTATCAACACTTTCTTCCCAAATCGGGTCATGATGTTAATTCGTCATATTAAGGTCGGCCTCCGCCTCCCTTTGTGGTCGGAGTTCTACGAGATCCTCCGGCACTTCGGTCTAATGTCGGCTCAGATCAATCTCAAAGGTGTGGCGATAATTGTTGGGTGTCTCGCCTTTCTGAGGTCGGAGGAGATCTTCTTCGACATGTCGGTCTTCAAGTGCATCTTCTCCATCGGGGCGACCAAGGATGGGGTGGTCCATACATGCACTGTAGTGGGAACGATTAACAAGGTGCACCGCTGGACCGAGCGGTTCGTTGTCGTCGACGGACCAATTGGCGAAATTCTCCTCCCCCCTCAGCAGCCGTCGGATAGTGTCTTTCTCAATCCCACCCTGGAGGGGCCAACCAAGGATCTGCGGGTAGCCTTCAGTGACTGGAAGTTCGATGTCGCCTATTGGCGGCGCAATGCCGTCAACCTGCCCTATATCTACTCAGGAACTGGTAAATCGGGCGAGAACCTAAAGCACTCCCCAATTAGCTGAAATAACTCGCCATTGACGCGGTGTTTGTTCTTGCAGTCGCTCGCACAGTCCCGCAGGAGCCTCTCCCGGTCCCGGTAGCCAAGGAAGTCCCTCCCCCTCCGGGCGTGGAGTCTCAAGCCAGCACGACGGGGTCGGCGGCGGCAAATCCCGCCGCGATGTCGCCAATATCGAAGGATCAGATGGTCGTGGATCCAGCTGAGAAACCCACCACTGTCAAACCCTCAAGGAATCCTGAGCGTGGCGGGCCATCGAGGAAGAGGCTAAGGAGGAAAGAGTTTGCCTCCAAGACTAGGGAGGTCACCGAGGAAGGCGAAGCCGACGAGCCGTGCTTGCATCCAAACTGCGGCTTCGGCACCGAAGGAGTGGATCGCTTTGGTGACTTGGGAGGAAGGGACTCACGAGGTCCGTCTTAGCACCAACCTCCCTCCGTGGTCAGAGAACTGGGAAGATGAGGGCGAGGCCTATAACGTTGCATTCGTGTTATACGGTCGCGAAGATGCCGCGGTGCTGCCTGAGTCCAGCACTTCCTTCCCCGCCAACCAGGCCTCAAGGTCTCTGTTGCGCTCCCTCAAGCTTACCCATCAACTGGCGAGGAACCTCAAGGCGTCGGACGGCCGATTCGACGTGCAGAGCGATCGGATTGAACAGCTCCTGCGCGCTCAGAGCGAGTTCCAGGCAAAGATCGCCGAGCTCCAGGGATCGCTACAGGAAGTTAAGGCGAAAGTCATCGAGTGCAAGACTTTCGAGGTGATCTTGGTTAGATAAGAACTCTTTCCCTTTGCGTCCAGACCCACGAGTCAGTTTTTTTAAAGAAAAATGTGTCTCTCAACCTTGCAGGAGGCCGAGTAGTCGCTGTCCACCGGATCTCGGAGCTGGAGCAACGACTTAAGGAGAGCCAAGCGGCGCTAGAGGCGTCCCAAGTTTGAGTCGCCGAGTTGGAGACGCGCGAGGCAGCGAGAAGCCAACCGGAGGCGAGCACCTCCGGTATCGGGAAGAAGATCCAGATTGTCATGGAGGACCTCCCTCGGATGAAGCGCGACATCGCGAGGGTCGTAGGCGACGTGCTCCTTTCCACGCTCCAATTCGAGAATCGGCTGATCTCGGGCTCCGAGAATCTAACGCTGGAGGAGATCATCCTGGGACTTCTCGTCGAGGAGGCCGACTCTCCTATGTCGGCGCAATCCTCGAGTTCGGAGAAGGACGACGATTCAGACGTCGAGGACGAGGAAGATCGCGAGGATGAGAGCTAGCAGTCGAGGAGCCACAATCGTCCAACCATCTGTACAAGTTGCTTTTTTTGTAATCGGTGGAGATTGGAGAATCTCGCCATTTTGCTAATGACATATTACACATAAATGAAAGATCATCTTTTGCTCACTGTTTGTTTGATGCCCGTTGTTTGGATGCTCGCTCGACACGATACTCGCTAGGCTCTTAGGTTCGGGTGGTGAGAGCGCTCGCTAGGCTCTTAAGCTCGGGAGAGTTGGTGTGCTCGTCAAGCTTCGGCCCTACGCGACATTTCGGATACTAGTTGATGTGCTTTTGGCGATCAGCGCAAGCTCGTCATGATGGACTCGCATACCTCGCTCGAGCGAGCATTGCACATACTCGCCCCTTCAAGCTCGTGCTTTAATACTGGGATTTGGACTACGCCAACTTCACAACTCGAAAGCTTCAACTCACTCAAGGGGGGCAAGTAGCCGATCTGCAGGAGAGAGACTCGAATGGGGACTCGAACTACGACAACTCCACAACTCGAGGACTTGAACTCGCACGAGAAGTCAAGTAGTCGATATGCAGGAGAGGAGCTCGTGCAGGGACTCGGACAACTCCACAACTCGAGGGCTTCTGTTCACTCGAGGGGGCAAGTAGCCGATATGCAGGAGAGGAGCTCGTGCAGGGACTCGGACTACAGTGACTCCACAACTCGAGGGCTTCTGTTCACTCGAGGGGGCAAGTAGCCGATATGCAGGAGAGGAGCTCGTGCAGGGTCTCGGAATATAGCGACTCCACAACTCGGGGATTTTAACTCACTCGAGGGGGCAAGTAGCCGATATGCAGAAGAGGAGCTCATGCAGGGACTCGGACTACGGCAACTCCACAACTCGAGGGCTTTCGTTGGCGTCGAGGTCACTTGCCCTGTCACTTGAAGGATCGACGAAGAGGTAAACGTATTAGCTTCTTCGATAATAAAGGATTTACTTTTAAAGAAGAACGATTTTTTACTTGCCGAGTGATGATGTCGGCCCCGGATTCCTCTTTAAAAACACCCATAGTCGGATGAGAAGTGCAATCGAGGGGTCAACGGCCAGCATGCAAGGGGGGAGCAGATCTCGGTCGTCAGTGCTGGAGCTTGTACTTATGAAGACTCATTACATTACCCGACACACTGTCGTATCATCCATTCTGAGAGTTATGGGATTCGAGTCGGTGGTTCATTCCCCAACCCGAAAGCGAGGACGATGGTGCAGGCTTGTTTATGCTAGGAACAACTTATCAACAAGAAGGTAAAGAATCCTAATCTTTGAGGGTCATATATGAAAATGCGGTTAGTGACCCCTGAAGGACTACTAACCATCTTATTTTACTTTCATTTCAGTTTATATGACGCAGGCTTGTCTATTTAAGGAAATGGTTAGTAATCCTCATCTTTCAGGGTCATCTTTCAGGGTCAACTTTTAGGGTCATATATTTATGAAAATGCGGTTACAAACAAACATACAAACTCATCTCTTTTCAAGGGTGGAATCTTTTCAGATCGTCGTCGTTTCTGGTGTTACCAAGCGGTTCCCCTTCATGATTCTGCAAGTGATAGCCTCCTGTCTCAAGCGCCTCTTGAACGATGAAAGGTTCCTCCCAGTTCGGTTTGAGCTTTCCAACAGCAGTTGCTCTTCCTGTGGCATCCACCTTTTTCAGAACAAGGTCTCCCAATTGGAATTGTTTTATGCGGACGTGCTTGTCGAAGTGCCTCGTCATCCTTCTCTTGACCTTCTCCTGCCTGGTCGATGTAAGGTCTCGAAGTTCTTCAATGTAGTCGAGGGAGAGCTTTTGGGCTTCCTCATTCTCAAGGCGACATTCTTGATCACCTCCTTCCGTCGCGACCATCCTGGGGCTTCTAACCTCAAATTCCATCGGGATGAGGGCCTCAGACCCGTGAGATAGCTTGAAGCGCGCCTCCCCCGTGGCCGAGTTGGGAGTGATCCTCAACGCCCACAAAACCGAAGGGAGCTGCTCTGCCCAGTTCCCCTTCAGGTTCACAACCTTTTTCTATAGAAGATTGATGATGAGCTTGCTTGCCCATTTGCTATAGGGATGACGTACTGAAGCGAAACGAAGATCCGTTGCCAACTGTTGGCAAAAGTCGGTGAGCTCCAAGCTGGCGAACTACGACCTGTTATCCGTGGCGATGGCGAGGGGAATCCCGAACCTACAGATTATCTCCCCCCAGATGAAATTCTTCACGATCTGGGAAGTGGTCTTGGCTAGAGCTTTGAACTCAATCCATTTCGAGAAGTAGTCGATCATTACAAGGACGAACTTTCGATTCCCGATGACTTGAGGGAAAGGGTCAATCAAGTTCATTCCCCAGATGGTGAACGGCTAAGGGGCCGTGATCGAACGAAGTTGTTGGGCTGGCTGCAACTGGAGAGGAGCGAAAAGTTGGCACTTTGGAAACTTCTTGGAGAAGGTTTCAGCATCTTTCCTGATCGTCGCCCAGAAGTAGTCGTGTCGTAGAATCCTTTGCTCCAGAGTGTGAGCCTCATAGTGACTCTCACACTCTCGAATAAATTTCCTCTGGTACTTGCGGAACCTCAGTTTCTGACATACACCTGGACAGGGGGCCTGAGATAGTTTTGCGGTAAAGATCCCCTTCATGCAGAAGGTAGTAGACCGCTTTATAACAAAACTTTCTTTTATCTCCCTCGTCTGCTGAGAGTTGGTCGGTTGTTAGGAAAGTGATATGAATCCATCCAGGAAGTTTGTTGCTCGATCTTCATCATCTCCCCTTCTTCGATAGATGGTCGGAACAACCCCGTGACTGTCCTTCCGGCCCTCGGGCCGTATTTGGTCAAACGATCTGTCGCCGAGTTCTCCTCTCGGGGCACATGCTCGACGAAGAATGATTGGAAGCCTCTTATCAAGCCATTCACCTTCACCAAGTATCTTTGCAGGATGGGGTCACGTACTTCAAACTCTCATTGACCATCATTGAGTTGGTGAAGGCTTTGACATCCTGAATTCCCAACTCCTTGTCAAGGCGCAAGCCTGCCACTATGGTTTCGTACTCCGCCTGACTATTTGTGACTGGAAAAAGAATCTCAACCGCTTGCTCGATCCTAGTTCTTCGAGGACTCACCAGCACGATGCCCATACATAAGGAGTTCTTTCCCGAAGCTCTATCCACGAACATTTTCCAAGGAATGGCTCCAAGGAGCTCTACGCCTTCATTTGCCTATGTTGAAAAGTCCAATAGAAATCTGTCACCGCTTGAGTCTTGATCGCGACCCTGGGGTGGAAAGAGATGTCGAACTCACTGAGTTCTACCGATCATTTTGCCAACCGCCCTGAATGTTTCACCCCGCTCAAGATTCCTTGAAGAGGATGATCAGTTACCACACGAATGAAATGTGTCCGGAAATACGGTCGCACCTTCCGCGCGAAGATTATTAAGGTGAAAGCCAGCTTCTTCAGGATGGGGTATCTCAATTCCGCCTTTCGGAGCACCCTGCTCATATAATAGAAGGAGAGCTGCTTTTTTCCCTCTTCCCTGACTAGCTAGCACCAAGCTTACCACCTCTGCTCCCACTCCCAGAGAGAGTAGCAGATCTTCCCCTTCTTCGGACCTTGGAACAGAGGTGTCTATGTCAGTTGCCCTTTGATCTGGTCAAAGACCTTCATGCATTCCTCCGTCCATTCGAACTGCTGACGCCGTCGGAGAGTCTTGAAGAAGGGGGGTACTTCTCTCCGACTTTAACCAAAAAGCGACTAAAGTCTGTCAACCTTCCGGTCAGCCTCTGCACTTCCTTGATGCTATTTGGAGACGTCATTTCTGCGATCGCCTTGACTTTGTCGGGGTTTGGCTCCACCCCCTCAAGGGTGAGAAGATGTCCCAAGAACTTTCCCCGGCTGACCCCAAATACACACTTTGTTGGATTGAGAATCATCTTGTATCTTCGCAGCGTCGCAAAGGTCTCCACCAGGTCTTGGATGTGTCCCTGGATGCTCTTTCTCTTGACCAAGAGGTCATCGACTTAGACCTCCAAATTGCGCCTCTTTTGCTCCTTGAAGACCAAGTTCATAATCTGTTCGTATGTGGCTCATGCAATTTTCAGTGAAAATGACATCTTGTAACTATAGCAGTCATCGCATATGATGAAGGAGACGTCACGACAGTCCAGGGGATGCATTCGGATCTGGTGATATCCTGAAGAAGCATCAAGAAAACTCATCACAGCAAAACCGGCGGCTGAATCAACCAGCACGTCGATGCAAGACAAGGGGTAACAATCCTTCGTGCATGCTTTATTTAAAAGAGAAAAGTCAAAGCATATCCTCCAGCCTACCGAGGCCTTTTTTACCATCACTACGTTGGAGACCCAGCCTGAGTACTGGATCACTGATACAATATATGCTCTAAGTAGTTTCTCTACCTTCTCCCTGATAGGTTCGGCCAACCTGACGGCCACTGCCCTCTTCTTCTGCTAGATCGACTTGACCTCTGGGTCTAGGTGGAGGCGATGGCAGGCTACCTCAGCATCAATCCCCGACATGTCGGTAGCGCTCCATACGAAGATGTCTACGTTCTCTTGCAAACATGCTACCAACTCTACCTTGCCTTCGGCCTTCAGAGCCCCTCCTATCTTCAGCATTCCGGGCCTCCTGCCCTTGGTAACCACCTCTACCTCTTCCACCTCCTCTGCAACCTCCAACTTGGTTCTTCCTTCCAGGACCCTCTCCAGCTCCTCCGCCTCCTCCATACAGCTGAAGGTGCTTACCGCGTTCAGATAACATTCTCAGGCGGCTCTCGGATCGCTCTTGATCCTCACCTGAATGTTCCCTTAGCAGTACTTTAGACATTGATGATAGGAGAACGGGACCGTCTTGAAGAAGTTGATCAACGACCTTCTGAAGATGGCACTGTAGCAGCTCGGCCCATCCACGATGACGAATCTGCACTTGATCGCCGTTCCTCCCAAGATTACCAGCAACTTCACCCCTCCTTCAACCTCCTTTCTCTCTCTGTAGAAGCCAAAGAGAGGAACATCCAAGGCGATCACACTCCTCGCCTCTACCTCCAACCCGTCGAACGTCTTCTTTAAGATGACATTCACGGAGCACCCGTTGTCCACGAGGATTCGTTCGACGGTGAAGTCCTCGACGGCGGCCTAGATGACGAGAGCATCGTCGAAGGGGTTCTCCTTCCCCAGCAGGTCCTCCACCGAGAAGGTAATCTCTTCCAGCTATTGAGGAGCTTGAGAGGTCGAGGCAACACCCCTCCGGCAAATGGTGTGGAGAGTCCCATTGCGAGAGGCCTCCACCCCGGCTGCTCCATGGATCGCTCCGACCCCTCTTCCTCCTCCTTAACCGACTCCACCTCGAGCCCTCTGGTCAACTCGATCTCCATTCCTCCTCTGCATTGGGGCCTGGTGCCTCTCCGGGTCCTCCTGACCCCTCTACCTTTGGACTTCCTCTTCTCCTGCTCCTCCTTCGGCCCTCCTCCTAGCTTCCAGGAAGTCAGGATGCGTCATGATTTCGTGCCCCCCGACTTGATGGAGCTCAGTGCTCACAATAAAGGGGACCTTCGCGGGCCTGTTCCTCGTCCTCTGGTTCCTCCTCTGGAAATGGTTGCCCTACCTGCCAACCATCATCGCTTCCCTCTAGTCTCCTTGATGCCCTCCTGGCGGTACTGATTGTTCCTCCTCTCTGAGGAATACGTCCTCCCGACTGGCCTCCACGGGATCCGGTTCACGGGATACTGGAACCTCCGCCCCTCTGCTTGGTTATCAGGAACCACGACAGGCCTCCTCTCTTCCAGGCTCCAGCCTCTGATGCTCCTCCTTCCACATTAGCTCTTCCCTTCTCTCCTCTCGCTTCTTCCCTTTTCCCTTCCTCTGCCCCTCTTGGACCTCCTCTTTGACATCTTATCCTCCTCCTCTCAAGTTGCCCGGTCTAGTCTGGCCAGGAAGCTGGGGTTAGTCGACTCCCCCTGCACAAACTTGTTGGCTCTCTCGATCAACTACTCGTGCGACTCTGGGGGATCCGTAACGATTTCCATATTACAGAGTCCTTGCTTCAGGCCGAAAGTCGGTGCTAGCTGCAGGGTAGCATTATCCACCTCCTGGATACCCAAGACTTCCTCCTAAAAGCGATCAATGTAATGGCCCAAAGTCACATGCTCTCCCTGCGTCAGGTGGAAAAGGGCAACCGCCTCCTTCCACTTCTTTGACGTGACGAACCTTGCCATCAGTCCTCAGAGCAGGTCCACAAAACAGTTGATCGAATTTATCGGCAATTGGTGGAACCAATCCCTGGCCTTCTCCTCGAAAGTGATCGCGAAGAACCTACACTTGAAAGCGTCTATCATGCTACAGATCGACACCACGTCTTCGGACCACTGCAAATGTCTGACTGGGTCATCTTTTCTCGAGTAGTAGCTTAGAACCGGGTCCCTTAAACCTTCGGGGATTGGAGCCGACAACACCTCTTCGCTAAATGCGCTCCTCCCCCTGGCGGCGACTTGCGAGCTGGCGAGAAGCACCAAACTTACGTGCGCGAGTATCTCGGATCCTCCCCTGATTATCGCTCCCTGATCCTGATCCCATGGTTGCTCGGTGGGTAGTACATCGACAACGTTGGTCGCTCATGCTCCTCCGCCACATGCTCCTTGCCCGGCCTCCTGGACGGTGCGACGTCCTCCGACGGGGTCTCGCGACGAGGCGACATCGTCGTGACCTCCGCGCGAGGAGCCAGTAGCGAGCGCACGGTATCCTCGAGACGCTGTGCGAGCCCGCCGAACGTCGCGCTAAACTCGGCTCGGGTTACATACTCACTCTGACGCTGCGAGTTTCCCGCCACTCCTTCATGCTCACCTCCATTTGTCATGTTGCCTCCTAAGTGTACTTTCCTCCTTCGACAACAATCCGCGCTCACTGCACCAAAGTATTGAAGTCGGGAAAATCTCATCTCCAAAATTCGGATCAAAGTCCAGCCCGAGGCTACTGGCCCAACGGTTCGGCTCACCTAGTTCTGAAGATGGAAACAAGAAAGAGAAAGAAGGAACTAAAGGATCTTAGGCACTGCAGCAGGGAGGTCCCATCATGGACCCGAAAGTTTGGAGAAAACTTCACTTCCATAACCACAAATGGCTGAGCAAGGTACGAGAAAGGCACCACCTAGAGAGTAGCTGGTCTCGAGAGAAAAAAAAAGGAGGGGGCCAGATTGCAAGGTTTCAAGGTGTCATTCCTGATACCTCTGGGGTCCTATTTATAGACAAAAACCTGGGAGGGGGGAGACACAGCCCTGCAAGCTTACCTTCTTGGACTTGTTGACCTCCCGACTGGCGACCTGGCGACTATACCTTGGCGACCATTGAAGAACCTCGCCCGCTCTCGGCGAGATGCCGCTGGAAGTTGCCAACCAGGCGAGTATTGTTGATGCTCGCCAGAACCTCCTGTTGTCTGGGCGCTTGGATTATCAAATACTTGATATTTGCATGTGCTTCCGGCTGATTGCACGCCTAGGCGAGTACGATACTCATCCTTAATAGAAAAATACCTCTTTGGTCAGTTGTTGATTGTTGATCTGCTCTTCAATGTTGACTTTGACTCCTGCCTTCGTGGCACCATTGGGTCCCCCTTGACGAATAAGAGTTGTACAATTTAATTATTAATGACATTTTAATTATTAATAATATTTAAGACTTTATTAATTTGTTTCAATTTACATTTTTAATAATGTTTAAATTTACGAACGTAAACTTAAAGCTGCTATATGAAAACCTCAACTTCAGACCATGGTCCACCTTCCATGGTGGGAAAATGGCAAAGTAGACTGTTTTTTAAATGATCTATATTCCCACCTTGGCCCTCTTTCCATTGTTTGAATGGACTGCACAAAAAATAGCTGTCCACCACTCTCAAATCGTGGAGCCAAACAGACCCCAAGTGAAATGGGAATTGGTTGTTGGACTTAACTTGCTCTGATATCAAATTAGAAGCTATGCATTCCAAATAAAACCAATTGGTTGCGGATAAAGGAGCTAATGATCTATATTAAGTGCACAAGGCTAAATGTTTCAAAACGTGGGACTAAATTCTAAACACGCCCTCATGTGTAAGGCATTTGGCATCTATGATATAAATTTTCTTTTTCTTTTAAATTAAGGGACATGAGAATCAGATGTTGAGTCCAAGCAGCTCTAACATCATGTTATATAACCCATGCATCTAAAATAAAATCAATTGTTTGCAGGTGAAGAAGCAGGTGAAGCACAAGGCTACACGAGTTTTCATGCCTTTTACTTGACAAGGTGTGCTAAGCAAAGGCTGACTGATTAATTCTTGTATAAAACATATTCTATGTTCATTACTTTAGCAGCGATCTAATAATCTATTACTTAAAATTCTGAATTCCCCGTCTCTTCAAAGGACTTCTAATTAAAATAGCAGAATGCTGAACCTGGAAGGAGGATTTGGGGAAGATGTTGAATTTACCATATCTCTTCTGCATTTTCATGAGCAGAGGGCCGATTCTCTGACGGATCGTGTACATGGTGCGCCCATACTCAGCAGCTGGCCATATCTCTTCACCAAACACGGCACTGCATACAAGAATTAGTCATGGGCCTAAGATCAGATAATTTGTTGGAGATTGAAGGGTGAATAGTTGAAGAAGAATGGTCTCTATGAGCTCATGCATGCATTTATCAGATCCAAACTACGCAATTCATTTTGAACCGCTGGGATTGAATTTTGTAAATTTACAACCATTTTGAACCGAACTGGTGGATTCAATCAAGACCATCAAAAGTGGAATGAACGGCTAGGATCTGATAAACCAGGCCAACTATCGAGTATTCTGAATTCCATACACACAATATACAGTTGTGTATGTGCGCTATATTATAGAATGGTCTTTTGAAATTGTGAGAATATTAGATTGGGAGAAGATAATTTTTCATATTAAATATATTTATTAATACAAATAGCAGCAGTCGAGAGGATCTGAGCCCGAACGCTATGAAAATGAGGAGGGACATAAGCCATCATCATGGCAATACAGACGGCTTCCTTCTGAGCATGCTGGGCAGCGAGATCCATAGTAGGGGGCTGATGGCGGATCCAGCTTCAGTCAATGTCTTAGCCCGAGCAACAAAAGAGGTCAAGTCACCAGCACCGCCAGTGTCAAGAGTCTGAAGATCTGTGATGATGTCATATAGGTGCTGGAGACTGTCCTTGCCGGAGTATAGGGAATGAAGTTCTTCCCACATCGCCTTGGTCGTCTTGTGATATATGGCCATGTGGTAAGGTTCATCATCAAGAGAGTTGAGGAGCCACGTTTGAACACGTCCATCATGACAAAGCCAGTCACCAGTGGGTGGAGACGGAGGATCCTTAGTGAGATGCTGCAAAAGTCCCTTGGACTGAAGAACCCGTCTGACAAAATGCACTCATTCAATGAAATTCTTCTTCCCAGTGAGGGAAATGGTGGTGATTCTCAACTCATCACGCAGTTCCGGAGCAGGTAGCAATCGGGCTGGAGGAGGGGGCACGGGCTGCTCTGAAGAATCAATCGAGGACCTCATGGAGTCACGGCGGCTAGAGCAGGAAGACAGCGGCTAAGCGGCAACTAGACGAGGGGCAAGGTCGCAGCGACAAAGCAGGAGAACCAGACAGACACAAGTCGCACAACGCGATTAGTGAAGTCGGCGAGAGCAAGAGCAGGAGGCGCCCAGACCGCACGGCTAGAGAGGTCGGCAAGGTTGTGCGTCACGAATAGTCGGCAGGAGCAGGGGTCGCGAGCAGAAGCAGCGACTAGAGAAGTCAGCAAGACCGGAGGAGAGCGGGGCATGGGGAGACCGTGGCGACTAGCAAAGATCGTGGCGGCAGCGACTAGCACGGGGAGACCGTGGCGACTAGCAGAGATCGCAGCGGCAAGGCGAGCATGTGGCGAGAAGACGAGGAGAGATCGCGCGGCTAGAGAGGCGAGCACTTAGCAAAGACGAGCAAAGATCACGCGGGGAGATCGCGACTAGCAAAGATCGTGGCGACAACGGCTAGCATGGGGAGACCGCGGCGACTAGCAAAGATCGCAGCGGCAAGACGAGCACGCGGCGAGAAGACAGGAGAAGAGCGGGGCCCACCTGTCAGAGGAAAGAGGGCTATAAGAGAGCCAAGAGGATGTGGAAGTGGTAGCCACAAGAGAGAGAGTAGCAGAAGCGGGTAGACAAGGAGAAATCGCAGAGGGGGTCTGCGGTTAGAGGGGCAGGCGAGTTGTCGCTGGTCCTGGAGAGAGAAGGAGACTGCGGACCGCAGGCGGTTAGAAAAATTAAAACCGCAGGTTCGAACCTGGCTCGGATACCATGTAGAGAAAAGTTGAACCTTGTCTATACTTCTTCCATTATCAAATACAATGTATGAATACATACATATAGAAGGGAGAAAGAGAGAAGAGTCCCTTATACAAGGTGTGGGACTAACGTATAAAGAGAAAAAAAAAATGGGCCACAAACATGGGCCTTTACATGTACTTTTCTAACAGATCTCATAGTATTACTAAATATAGTATAAATGCTAACAAGAATGAGAATGGGCAGATTAATAATTAATATTGTACAATGCAAAACAAGCTCTGTTTGCACTATCTTTGAATTGGAAATATGATTAGGCAGTTAACTTGTCCTCCGGTAAAGTCTGAAGTATGATGACGCTGTTGAACAAAACCACTAGGCAACTCCAGAGAGTTGAACATTATTTGGTAAGCCTAAAGAACTAAGTCAACCAACAAAGTCCAAAGTTGTTTATGTAGTAGTCTCGAGGAAGATTCCTGAGTATGAGTTAGAGAATCATCGATTTGACCAATGTGACAATATGACTATATGAGAGCCTAATTGTTAGGATGATGGTGCGAAGTTGGTTGTAGCTCACAACGACTACTTAAATCCGCTAGATCAACTCGTCGTTGAGGCTTCATTAACTATTATATTTTATTTTTTTTACTATTATTAGAAGGTTACTAGCGTTCAGGTGCAGACTCACCAGTAGCAAAGGCAATTTATTTCACATTTGAGGTACCACTCAGTGCATGGTCTATGAGAAGGTAATTGATGGTGGCAATTGCACCAACATTATTTCTCTTATTGCTGTAGTGAAGCTTGGTTTGCCGACCATTCCATATCAGACATCTCCGTTCCTATCAATTACTGTGGCTCAACAAGGATGATGGTGTGAAAATCTACAATCAGAATGGATTGACTTCTTTGTTGGGAAGTCCTATTAGGATGACATATTGTATGATGAAATCCCTGAGCGCACCGTGTTTTCCTTGGACATCCATGACAATTTGATCGGAAGGCATGTAACACCCCAGTTTATTGTGGGTGCGCTACATGTCTGCAGACCAGTGACCTCAACCCATTTCCATGGACAGGTTGTTGAGGCTGGGGCCTGAACCCTAGACCTCCTAGATAAGGGAGCTCTAAACTGATCCACATCACCAACTGAGAGCCCCTTATCTAGGAGGTTTGTTGGTGATGAGAACTAGTTTAGAGCTCCCTTATCTAGGAGGTATGGGGTTCAAGTCCCAACCTCAACAACCTATCATTGGAATTAGCAGCTGCGGCCAATCTGATCCGTGGAGATGGGTTAGGGTCACTGGTATGCAGACCGATAGCACACCCACAGTGGACCGGGGCATTACAAGGCAATCATTATGGGTTCCTAAACTCCTTTTTTTCAAAATATGAGAAGTTGATTACTCAAGCTCAACTACTACAGCAGATTCCGAAAATTCAAAAGAAGGTGGTAGATATGAGGGGCCTTTTTTGCATACACAGTGTCAGAACCAATTGTGTTATCGAAGGTACATGGAGATTCTAAGGATAAGTGGATTCAAGCAAGTGATCCAAGGTTATTATTGGGTGGTTGTGTGAAAATGATACCATATGAAGAACAACCTTCTGAAAAAAAAATCCACTCACTAATATGAAAGAGTGAGAGTTGATGTTAGGCCGATAGTTAATCATAAAACTATTGTAAGAACTACTAATATGAATCAAGCTTTGAATATTGATAGTTCGAAAGCAGACCGAAAATGTATTAGGTTTTGATCAAGTTTGAGATAAAGTGGGTTTTCAAACGAATTTTATGTTTCCATGTATTATTCATTTCCATTTTCCCCTTTTTATCTCCTAGCATTGTGTGATCAAATCCCTAGCTACAACCTATCTCTATTCTTAAAGGGAGAGACAACAATGAAAGGAAGAAAGTCACAACGATGATTCCTTCAACGAAAATTGAAGTGGCGGCATCAACATATACTTCTATCAAAAAGAGCAATCATGAGTCAAAGACGATGATCAAAAATATGCTAGAACCACTCGATGTTGGGTGTTCAGGTGCAGACTCACCAGTAGCAGAGGCAAATTTATTTCACATTTGAGGTACCAATCAGTGCATGGTCTATGAGAAGGTTATTGATGGTGTTAATTGCACCAACATTATTTCTATTATTGTTACAGTGAATCTTGATATGCCGATCATCGCCCATCAGCCATATCCTCTCATACCAATTACAATGGCTCCCCAAGAAAGATGGTGTGAATATCTACAATCAGACATGGATTGACTTCTTTGTTAGGAAGTCTTATTAGGATGACATATTGTGTCTTCAAATTCTCTCCATCCAGGTAGTTTTCATCAAAATCAGAAGACAAATATCGATCAAATTCTAAAAGTTTAACCAATCAAATTTTTTCAGTACACAAAGCTATTCAATATGAGGTCAAAGAATGGTTCTTTCTTTTGTATTTGGAGCAAAAACAAGTGATACTTTGTCTTATTGTTTGTGGATGATAATATTTTGATCGATAAGACGCGCAATGGTGTATACGTGAAACTTGAATCTTGGCGAGACACTTTAGAAAAGAAGGGTTTTAAGTTGAGCGGGGCAAAAACGGACTATATGGAGCTTAAATTTAAGTTGAGTGATCAAGATATTTCCTGCAGTGAGTGTTTTAAAAATCTTGGATCGATAATTCAAAAAGGATGGATGTGTTGATAAAGATGTGATGCATAAAATCCAAACAGGTTGATTGAAATGGATAGGCGCGTCAGGGATCTTATGTGATCGTAAAGTACCATTAAAACTTAAAGACAAGTTTTGTCGTACCGCAATTAGACTAGCGATGCTCTATGATTCTGAGTGTTGGGCAGTGAATTGTGTGCATGAGCAAAATATGAGAGTTGCGGAGATGAAAATGCTTAGGTGGATGTGTGGACACACAAGACTAGATAAAATTAGGAACGAATGTAATAGAGATAAGACAGAAGTGACACCAATTGCAGGGAGGATGCGAGAAGCTCGACTAAGATGGTTTAGACACATGCAAAGGAGACAATTAGAGACACCTGTTAGGCGATGTGAGAGTTTAGTCACTAGGCATGTTAAATGGGTGAAGGGTAGACCAGTAAAAACTTGGAATGAAACTATAAGGAAAGACATGATGTACTTGGGCATTAGTGAGATTATGAGTTATGACTACAGATAGAACACAATGGCGACAAAGAATTCATATAGCCGGCCCCACTATAGTAGGATAAAAGCTTGAGTGTTATTGTTCTATTTAGAGTAACAACACTTTCTGCTAAAAAAATTATACAGATTCATACCTAGTTGCAATAACTTTGTCCCCAACAGTGAACATATTAGTTTCGGCTGCAGAGGTACCCGGCGCTATGGCGTCAATGTAAGTGGATCCATCCCTTCCCTTTGTAAACCTCAATCCATAAGGCTTCTCGATCACGACTTCATATTCCTCGTACTTCTCCTCCTCTTCTTCGTCTCCCTCCCCTCCCTCCGTCTTTAATGGCTGCGCCGGAGTTGCCGATGGCGAATCCCTAACAACGAACGCCGATTGGTTTCCCCCGGCGAAGGGTTTCGGCTCTGGAAGTGCTGACAAAAACTTGGCGCGAGAGAGAAGCGGATTTCGTCTGCTGAGATTTGGTCTTGGGAGGGGAGGAGAGCAGGGAGATGGGTCGGTAATGGAGGATACGAACATGGTTTGGCTGCTCAATTCTATCTTCTGCTTAGTTTTTTTTTTATGGTTTAGGGATCGGAGAGGTAGGGTTTGTGGATGGGAGAGATCAATGGGTGAGGGAACTCATTGAGGAGGAAGGAGATTGGATGACGAGGAGCCGGCGCTTGTGGCTCTCCTTCTGGGGCTGTGGGAGAAGAATAATGGGGTTGGAAATAGAGGCCATACGTTCAGAAGCTTGTGTGGGGTTGCCCTAAAGAAGGGATGGTGCAAAAGGATACAGAAATTTGGAGGGAAGAAACTTTTCGCCGAGGGGGCGAGCAAGCATATAAATTATGGGTGTAAGCCGGAACCAACTGAACCGCCTAATCGAATCAAACCAAATCAAATCTTATAGTTTGATTCGTTTTAGTAGCCCACGGTTCGGTCACGGTCCAATTTTTGAAAACCGTGTGGTTCGGTTCACAGTTCGGAGTGTCAGATCGAACCGAATCAACCGAGCCAAACCTATTAGCTTTAATTATATTTTATATAATTAGGGATACTTTATTTCATAAGCTTTAAGCTTAATTTATTAAAAATAAACAATATAATTATTAACGTTTACTATTTTATGGTGAGTATAAAATATTAATTAAGTTTTGGAAGCACAACTATTTTTAACATTAAATTTTTTTATTTATTTTTAACATTAATATTTTTCATTGTATGATAGCTTCATGATTCAGTGTCAATTTTTTTCTATAGTGGGATTAAAGAAAGAAACTATCATTGATTAGTTACACAAGATCTATACATATGTCAGGATAGAAAAATCAGTTGGTGATTTTTTTCATTATGACGATAAGTTCGACAATGTCTTGGTCTGACATTAATACCCTCATCAATGCTAGTATTGCTCTTGTCAGTTCTCAGTAGCAAATTTCTTTTCTTTTAAGTATTGAACCATTCAAACTGAATCGAACCTAACTAAACGGTTCGGGTCGGTTCCAATGGTCTTTGCGGTTTAGTTTGATTTCAAATTTTTGGAACCACGCGTGGGTGGTTCGGTTAGCGATTTTGATCAAAAACCGAACCAAACCCAACCGTTACAGTCCTAATATAAATCGTACTTGTGCCACAAGCATACGCAAAAGGCGCCCGAAATAAGTGAAAATATAATTAGTTATGTTGTTGGTTTGGGGTCCCTCTGTTATCCCCTGGTCCAGAGAATCGGATCGCCTTAGCTCGAGAGTGAACCAAGCGCGAAATTGTCAAAGGAGATCCAGCAGCAATGACAAGCGAGATGATTCGGCATGGAAAATTTGGAAAGGGTAAAAAACCACATGATTGGATCTGTGACGGACCAAAATCTACTAGTTCATTTGTTGTTACAAAAATTGAGATCCTCAAAAGGTGACAGGTCACCTCTTCATTTACAAGCCTCAAATGTGATGAGGGGAGAAAAGGGACAAGTCCACGGAGCTGGAACGTCCACAAGAGCGTTCTTCTATATTTTATCTTGTACTTGTTAAAGGGTTCTCACGAGCGTTGAGAGCGAGAGGAGAGAATTCGGAGCGAATGAACGATCTATGTCCCTAGCCATCGTCAAAATATCTCAGAGCACTCTCTAATCTCTCTGATTGCTTGTCCTCAAATGAAGACATATGAGTCTTTTTATAGCTTTCTTGAATGAACGTGTTGGTAATTACGTCTGTCTGCATCTCGAGTTAACGAATAACATTATTCTATTCTGGTCACCTGGATCACCAATTTTTCGAAAATGACGAACATTACCCCCGGGCGGCCCGAACAAGTTGTCTGGCGACAGTGGCGGCCGGAAGCGGCAGAGGCACGCACACGGGCCAGGTTCGCACGCGTGGGCGGGGGCTTGGTGCTCGTGCGTGTGTGTGTGCATGCTTGGTTTCGTCCCCCCCCCCCCCTTCCGAGGTGATTTTAATCCCTTCGAGCAGGCAAAGCTCGCACGTGCAATTCACTCAGTTGGGTCTTCTTGCCTGAGCGTTTTGGTCGAAATCCTATCGGTTTGCTCGAAATCTTTAGGGAAACCCCATCAAGTTCTATTTTTTATTATTAATTGTCTAATTTATGAATAAAAATTTTGTATTTAAAAATATGATTCAAATAATATTGATCTTGTTGCGGTCTAACTCGACGTCCCGGTCGGATCGGAATAACCTGGACCACCTTAGCTCTCGGGATGGTCGGGCGCACACACAGTCAATGAAGTAGATTGATCGTACACACGAAGTTTTAACGTGGAAAAATCATGTGACCAGATTTGTGTCGGTCAAAGTCCATTATTTTCTGTATGTTACAACTTGTTTGTGAAATCGAGGGTGACAGGTCACCACTTGTTACAATTTTGAGTGGAGAGAACACTTGGTACATGGCGGACGACATACCATCGTGTCGGGAGTTTGTTACAAGTTGCACTTTGCATTAATGGGTTTCGCTGAGCGTCTTGCTGATTCTGGACATGGGAGTGGAGCGTCTGAACTTGTGGTTGCGGAGGCCACTTGGAAATAGAGAGATTGGGCTCTGTCGGACGGCTTCAACTTGGCTCGTATGTGGCTTGGGTGCGGCTTGAGTGTGGCACGGGTGTTGCACGTAGAAGGAATCCGGCAGAGATTCGACCTGAGGAAGAAGAAGAATCGGAGGAAAAATGTGAGAAATGAGGAGCCATGAGACTCCTTTTATAGACTCTAGGGGGTGGTTATAGTGGTTACGCGGTTATCTGCACACCGTAACCACCTGAAATTAATATTTTTCCCCATAGTTTAAGGGTCCGCATTTATGTTAATTATTTTTGTTATTTGCACCCTAAATAATTATTAAATTATTAATTAAATCTTCGCACTAACCCGATGGTTAGTGGGTGGTTACACGTGAATCGGACGGTGGGAAACGACCCCAAACGATCTGACGGCGGGGGCGAAACTCCACGGGCGGTCGGCGAACATGCCGCCGAATTTGCCGACGAGGGGAGGACCGCCGACGGCGGCCGAGGAGGAGCGGACGGCGCTGCCGCTTCCTCAGCCGCGCGGCGGCGGCGAGGGGAGGACCGCCGACGGCGGCCGAGGAGGGGCGGACGGCGCGGCCGCTTCCTCGGTCGCGCGGCGCCGGCAAGGGGAGGACCGCCGACGGCGGCCGAGGAGGAGCGGGCGGCGCGGCCGCTTCCTCGGTCTCGCGGCAGCGGCCCGCGCGGCCGCTCTCTCGGCCGCCGGCGGAACGGCCCGCGCGGCCGCTCTCTCGGCCGCCGGCGGAACGGCCCGCGCGACCGCACTCTCGACCGCTCGCTCGGCCGCAGCCGGCGGCCGAGGGGGGAGCAGCTGCCGAGGTCGTCCCCTCGACCGCGCGTCGGTGGCCGGCGCAGCGAGAGGAGGGGGTGGTCGGCGTCCGGGGAGGAGGCTGGCTGCCCGACGCCAGCGAGGCGGCGTCTGCGGCGGTTCATCAATTATGCGTGATGGGATCGGTGCGTGGGGGGATCGGGCGCGATGATCGCGCATGCGGTCGAATCCATGATCCAACTACTACTTTGAGGTGGAGATCGTGTGTGTGTGGTTATGTGCACACCCATATTTATAAAGATGGATCGCATTCCTAACAATTGCCCCCCAGATCCTTATTGCAGGAGACCGACTCGGACGAAGAAAAATAAGGATCTTCCCTTTGCTCATTTTTCACAGTGGCGACGATGGCAAACGGTGAAAGGCTTGGGACAGCGAATAGTGGCGCCCTGCAAACTCAGGTAAACATGTTAGAATATGCCAAGGAGGAGAGGGAGAGACGGTGAATGCGCTGGGAGAAGACAGTTGGCGCACCCGCGGGCACACGCGCGCCTGCCCGAGTGCGGGCATGCTCGCTTGACCGCGCGCAGGGCGCTTCCGTGATTCGTTTCCCCGGTGTGCACGCGATAGGATGCGCATGCTCTTAGTAGCTTGTGCATGCGTATTTGGGCGCATCGTATGGTTTTGGTTTTACTGCACGACGTGCCTTTATGCGCACGGCGGGGGCGAAAAATGTTTGATTTGTACATTTTTAATCTAAGACGGATCTTACTTTTTATGTCAGGGTTCGAAGCGTACTATGAGACCGATGCGTCTGCGTTCCTCCCTTCCCGTTGATCAAGTTACGATTTGGAGGAGAATGTTTGGTCTGTCTGCCGACCTTGAAGTGAAGATACCGCGTGTTGAAGAGAGGGTTCAAAATTCTCCCCGCGGTTGGTTGACGATACGTGAGACTACTTTGAGGTCGGGTTTCCGGTTCCCACCATGCAAGGAAGTGATCGAGAATCTGAAAATTTGCGGCATGCCGATTTCCCACTTTACTCCATTGGGAGTAGTACGCCTCATGAGATTGGTTGTCTTCTTTCGAGTACATGGCGGGGAACTCTCTCTGGACTGCTTCCGGGATTGGTGCGACATTCGTTCTGACGGTGTTGAGCGTGTTGAAATTCATAGCAACAAGAGATGGCTCGACTTTGAGACTCATACGGACCGCCGTCATGGAAATACTTTATTTGGTTATGTCAAGAACTTTAGGGGCTCGCCCGAATTGTGGAATGTGTTGCCCGGTCGTTGTCGCTGCCAAAAGGGGAAGGAGCGGGATTTTTCCCCAGTGTTAGGATTTTCAGAGCCCCGTGAGTTAGCGAACCGGTTGTTCAACATTTTCTCGTTTGTGGAGGAGAAGCGTATGTCCCTTTGCGACCTTTCGGCTGTGGTCGAGCGTGCAGTGTCTTTAGCTCGCAAGAGGAAGTTTACTCTGAGAAGTAACTGTGATGCAGCGTAGGGTTGCCAACCTTGCCCCGTGGAGGGGAGGACCTGACCGAGGAGGCCCTGTGTGATGAGCTTATTATAGCTGATTCAAATGTAGAGGTGAGAGAGGTGTATGCCCCCCCCCCCCAAGTCCTTCGTACAGAGACTTCTACCCCCCGAGTATCTTCATCTTTGAAGGCCATGAATGATGCGGTAAGAAATTTACCCATTTTCCTTTTGTATGGCTTTATTGATTTTAACTCTTTGTTTGTTGTTTGCGGATCGAGGCTCAGGCGCATATTGCGCTTACGTGGAACGATTATTATGTGAGTCTGAAAGACAGATATTTGGCTCTTCAGGAGAGACTTCGAGCTACAGAGGCTTCAGTTGTGACCTCCAGAGAGGAGTTAGATTGAGAAGTATCCCGATCTCGGCGGATTGGATCGGAGCTAAAGTCCGAGACGAAGGAAGCTTGAGGATTGGTACAGATCGAGAAGTTGATGGCGAAGAAGATTGTGCAAACTTTGAAGACTACTCAGGAGGAGAGTTCTGGATTGCGAGTGAAGTTGGATGCTTCCGAGGTGGAGATAGAGTGTCTTTCTTCTAAAAAGTAGGTACTAGAGATGAAGGCGGCTGACCTTGAGGAGTATAAAGATTCTTTGAATTTTCCACGCGATCGTGACCTACTTACCGAGACGGTTCGCAAGGATGTTTGGTTCCAAGAGGTTGAGTCTCAAATAGAGGATGTCCGCGAGGTTGCGCTCCGACACGGTGTGTCGAAGGCTTTCCGCCTAGTAGCCAAGCGTCTAAAGTGCGACGTCTCAAGCCTTAGTTTTGACGACATTTTTGATGACGAAGGCGGGGAGTCCTGAGCTTGGTGTAGATGTGGCCAGCGAGTAGTTGCTTGCACTTTTATTTTTGTATGCTTGGAAACATTTGCTTTTTCATTGTTGTGTCAGGTGTGTGTTTGTCATCGCCCTTTGGTGATTTTTTGTAGCGCATTTGTGCCCATGTTGATATACTAGCATTGTTCTTGCTCTTTTATCTTTTGTATCCTGATTAGGGGTGTGCATAAAAACCGGGCCCGGGGGGCCGGCCCGGGCCCGGCCCGGTAAAAGCCCGGCCCGAGCCCAGGCCGGGCTATGGGGCCTAACAAGGCCCCATATATGAGCATTTGCCCGGCCTGGTGCCCGGCCCGGGCCAGGCCGGGCAAAGCCCGGTTTCTAGGCCCGGGCATAGCCAGGGCCCGGCTCCTACGCGTCTTTTAAAACTGCGTCTTTTAGGTGCATTTTCGGGAGAAGTGGTCAACATGAAAGTTGTAGATCTCGACAATATCTATAACTTTCGTGTTGAACATTTTTTGATTTGAAAGGTTCCGCGTGATTTTTTTCGGGGGCCAAATTGGGGGCCTAAATGGCTTCAAATCAAAAAGTGTTAAACATGAAAGTTGTAGATATCGTCGATATCTACAACTTTCATGTTGAACACTTCTCCCGAAAATGCACCTAGAAGACGCAGTTTTAAAAGGCGTATATTTTTTTTAAAAAAAATTATTTTTTTTATAAAAACAGGGCCCGGGCTAAGCCTGGGCCCGGCCCGGCCCTGGGGGCCTTAGCAGGCCCCTCCCGGAGCCAGATGCTCGGCCCGGCCCGGCCCGGCCTGACTGCAATCAGGGCCCGGGCCCGGTTCGGAAAAGCCCGGGCCTTGGAGGCCCGGTTTAGGCCCGGGCCCGGGGGGCTTTTTGAACACGACTAGTCCTGAGTCATTGTAGTTGGTGGAATGCAAACTCCTGGTAGGATCAGAGAGTGTCTTAACTCAATCTAAGGGTCGGAGAATGTAAGGATTCTATCCAGTTGCGGGGCCGAACCTGGCCAAGAGAGCATTGATGGGCAATGTAAATATTCAATACAGGTGTCGGAGAATGTAAGTATTCAATCCGACGGCGCGACCGCAAGGGGGGAGGGCCCTGACGATGGTGGGGCATTGAACCGCAGTAACAGAGGAGAATGTGAGTATTCAATCCAACTGCTAGAGAATATAAGTATTCAATCTGGTTGCGCGACCTAGCCTGACAATGAGCCGATTACCGGAGAATGTAAGTATTCAATCCGGAGGTGCGATCGCGAGGGGGTCAAGCCCTGGCGATGGTGGGGCATTGGGCTGCAGTAACATAGGAGAATATGAGTATTCAATCCAACTGTCGGAGAATGTAAGTATTCAATCTGGTTGCGCAACCTAGCCTGGCAGAAGAAGCGGCTTCCAGAGAATATAAAAATTCAACCTGGAAGTGTCTGAGCCTAGTTAGAAATGGCTCACCAGAGAATGTAAGTATTCAATCCGGGGAGTGACCTAGCCTGGCTGAAGAAGCGGCTTCCAGAGAATGTCAAGATTCAACCTAGAAGTGTCCGAGCCTGGTCGGAAATGGCTCAACGGAAAATGTAAGTATTCAATTCAGGGAGTGACCTATCCTGACCAAAGAAGTCTCAAAGCGAAAATAAGAGAAATATAATGTGACATGATTAAATCAAAGATAGTTTGCATGAGTCATGACTCGCAACTTTTACGTCACTCAGAGTTTTAAAAAATTAAAGGATGAATATAAAGTCTTGCTCACGAGTCACGGCTGGCGGCTGGCGCGGGGCCTCTTCCTTTACAGAGAGCTTTCAGGGTTTACGGCGGCTTTGTTACGCAGATTGATATCTCCGACTACAAATATGACTGCTACTTCCGACTGAGCCTGCTTTTGGTAGCAAGCGCGAGTTGCTTCTTGACTACCGCGAACAACCCCTACGCCACATGGGGTCGGGAACTTCATTGACAGGTGAGGAATTGACGGGATTGCCCCAAAGATTGGTTGGACCGGTCTTCTAAAAATGACGTTGTGGGGGTGAACTTAAGTTGATGATGACGAACTGGATATTTTGGGAAACCTATCTCGGGAATTCTCCCAATGTCACTGGTAGGATAATTATTCCTTGAACGGAGACTGGATGGTTTCCAAAGTCATATACGGGCCCTGTAAAGGTACTAAGGTGTTGCGAAGTAAGTTTCATACTATAGAGATTGAACAAAAACAGAACATTGATTGAACTCTCATTGTCTATTAAAATTCTTTTAATGCTGAAACAGAGATCTCCTATCCCTGCGCTAGTGACAAGCGGATCTTGATGAGGAGTCTGCACCCCTTGGAGGTCCTCTTCTTCGACGGAGATAGTGGAATCTAGACCGAGTCTCAGATTCTTGCGGGTTTCATATGCAGTTCCTACTGAAAATATCTGGGTATAGAGGAGTGGGGGCCCTATGATGGTTTCGATATTACCTATCATTTGCCTGGCACCCGGAGCCCCCTGCGGCGCGTTCCGCTGGTTTCTTTCTTGACGTTGTGCTTGTTGGCCTTATGTTTGTCCCTGCAGAAATCTTCCGAGGAGACCTTGGCGGATAGGGCACTCAATTTCATTTTTCAGTTCGGAACACTCCTCAGTAGTGTGACCGGTTGTGCGGTGAAATTCACAGTGTTTTGTTTGGTCGGCTCTGGGGTTTGGGGGCGATCTTCTTGGTCGTTGGAATGATGGATTGTCCTGCATTGCATACATCACATTGGTGCAGGTTGTATTTAGTAGAGTGTATTCTTGAGGAGGATGCTGACCCCCATTCCTTGGCGGGTCCCGTTGACGGTTATTACTCCAGCGACCACTCTGGCATCGCTCTTCTTGCCTTATAGGAGCTTGCTCCCGCCCCTTCTTCCTTTTCTGTTCGCCCTCAAATTACTGGCGATGTGCTTCGATGGCCTTGTCGACAGCTATCTGGGCCTCGACCCGATGAACAAGATCTGAATAACTGGGTATGGTTTCCCTCATGAGAGCTGAATAGAAACCACTAGGGCAAAGTCCTCCAAGAAATACGCCCCTCAAGAGCTCAGGATCGACCCCCGGGATCTGGTGGGCTTCTGCAGTGAATCGGCGAAAAAATTCCTTCAAGAATTCTCCTTCATTTTGGCGAACCCCGGATAAATGTGAGGGCTCACGGACAATTCTTTGATTTGCAATAAACTGATCAACGAATTGCCTTGCAAGTTCCGTAAAATTATCAATAGTCTCTTCCCTTAGAGAATGAAATCAAGTGTGAGCTTTCCCTTTAAGGGTGGTTGGGAATACTTGACAAAATAGTTGATCTGGTGCATTATAAATCCTCATGATAGTGGTGAAATGGTTGATATGTTCCAACGGGTCATCTGTCCCGTCGAACGTTTCAATATTTGGCAGTTTAAAGCCGTGCGGGATTAAATGAGATAGAACTTGCGGTGCGAGCGGGGAGCCCCGACCGAGAGGGCGTCGAGCTAGGGAATCTCGCCACCCGATTTGTCTTTATTCTTCTGCGATCACCTCGCGCATCTCTTCGCAGGTCATCCTTTCGGCTGGCGGCGGTGGAGCCTCCCCGTTTGCATGGCAAGGGTTGTGGGCAGCTCCGACCTCTTTAAGAATTGGGTGAGTGGAACTGGCAGCGTCGGAGAGCTCTTCTAACATTCCCTCCTCATGAGGAGCCTCTTGTACTGGAACATGATTTAGAACAGGCGGGAGGTTGATCGGTGCTGGTGGCTGAAGTGGAGCGGGAGGCGCTCCTAAATTCCGAAGGAGAGTAAGCATCTTCGTCTGTTGCTCCTACATTTGACGAACTCGTCCATCCAAAACAGCTTCTGGTGCAAAAATAATCTCTGCTTCGAGGGGTACATTCACGAGTGAATGGGAGCGTGCTGGTTTAGTACGTCTTCCGGGGACGAATCCTTCAGTTGTTCAGGCGCTTCTTTTCGCCATTGAATTTGCTCTTGAGCGTTGTAAGGTTGGAGATCTTGTCTTCTGGATGACGTTGGGAACTTTGTTCTCACAGACGACGCCAAACTGTTACAGTCTAACTCGATGTCCCGGTCGGACCGGAAACCTGAACCGCCTTAGCTCTCGGGACGGTCGAGCGCGTACACAGTCAACGAAGTAGATTGATTGTATACACGAAGTTTTAACGTGGAAAAATCCCTCAACCGGGTAAAAAATTACAAGACCGAATCTGTGTTGGTCAAAGTCCACTATTTCCTAACTGTTACAACTTGTTTGTGAAATCGAGAGTGATAGGCCACCTCTCGTTACTGTTTTGAGGGAAGAGAACACTTGACACATGACGGACGACAGACCGTCGTGTCAGGAGTTTATTACAAATTGCACTTTGCGTTAATGGGCTTCGCTGAGCGTCTTGCTGATTCTGGACGTGGGAGCGGAGTGCCCGAACTTGCGGTTGCGGAGGACACTTGGAAATGGAGAGATTGGGCTTCGTCGGGCGGCTTCAAATTGACTCGTATATGGCTCGAATGCAGCTTGAGTGCGGCTCGGGTGCTGCTCGTAGGAGGAATCCGGTAAAGATTCCACCTGAGAAAGAAGAAGACTCAGAGAAAAAATGTGAGAAATGAGAAGGCCTGAGACTCCTTTTATAGGCTCCAGGGGGTGGTTATGGTGGTTACGCGGCTATCTGCACACCGTAACCACCCAAAATTATTACTTTTCTCATAGTTTAAGGGTGCACCCTAAATAATTATTAAATTATTAATTAAATCCCACACTAACACGGTGGTTAGTGGGTGGTTACACACGAATCAAACGATGGGGGAACGACCCCAAACGATCGAACGGCGGGGGCGAAACTCCACGGGTGGCCGAAGAACTCACCGCCGAATTTGTCGGCGATGGGAGGACCGTCGACGGCGGCCGAGGAGGAGCGACCGGCGTGGCTGCTGTAACACCTCTATCCGTCACATGACATATAGAAGTAGGTCCGGCCGGGGCCCGACGCCATATACTACGGACAGACCGGTTGGTTACGCGTTGAAACCATTCAACCAATCACAACGTCCTACACAGCACCTAGCGGAAGCAATTATTTAGTTGCACAATTAAGAACCTTGCTAACATGAATGTCTACTGAATCAAAACATAGGAATGTTGAATACACAAAACAACAACTGGCCTTAAGGCCTTACAATGTTTACTTAATAAAACATGTCTTTCAAACCTCGGCACGCAGGCCGGCCATACATGAGATAAATGGAAAACATAAAAAGTTAAGCCTTTGAGGGCCGGCACAGCATCATGGGCTTTAGCCCGCTATTTCCCGCTCGGCTCCGCAGCACCTGCAAGCCACAATCCACCGCTCGGTGGTAAACAAAATAACGGTTAGCTAAGCTGACCAAATTATAACGATCTCGCCCCCAAAATTGGGGTGGCGATGCTCTTTCCCTGCACTTTATTAGTATAAGCATCAAAGTAGTGTAAACACACTTCATCACAGGCGCAAGCTCGCACGGCCGCACGGCCCGTGCACTCAGGGCACATTCACGGCGGACCGGCCAAAGTCACGTCAATTCAAGCCATAGACGTTCCCGTTCCACCACCGCCCCTTGGACGGCCAACCATATGAGCATTTTGTCTTCCTGGCCTTGGTCACGACAATTTAAGCCATAGACCGCCGAAGACCCTCATCCATGCCAACGGTTCCACCGAACGACATAGATCGGGTACGGTTCCTCCTGACCCGTGCTCACACCGCAACGACAATTTAAGCCATATGTGCAGGTCAAGACTCACCGAGTCCCGTTTTCACCACAATAATCACATAACCCGGTTATGTTCACGTTGGCTCCCCGGCCACCATATTGGCAAAGCACGCTTTTGCCCAGTTTTCCGGGTGCACCTTGGAGTTAATCTCTAAGGCTCCCTGTTGCAATCTATCACGTAGAAAACCCGAAAACGCCCAAACACCCGGAGTCTTGCCCGGTTCATATGTAATGCAACATCACCGATCCAGACCAACTTGTCCGAATAGGCTTCACACACAATGCCTATGTCCGTTTTCGCATACGGATTCTATACAAGGGGGACTTTACATATATACCCTAAGGAACGCTCCAACTCTTCGCTCACTCGCGAGAGAGGGCTTCCTATGCAAAGGAAAAGAGGGCTTCAAATGCCCTAGGATGAGAATCGTTACCCTTGCGTTCTTCCGCGGCGTCATGAAAAATCTACGCAGTTGGAAAGCACCGCAGCGGCGTCGCCTTCGCGGATCTGGACTCGGATCGCGATTCGGAGCTCCGAAGCTCAACCGGCGGCCGGATCTTGGTCTCCTCCTTCCTCCTTGCTCTCCCTTCTCTCTAAACTCTTAGAGAGAGAACACCCAAAAGAAATGAGTGTTTCTAGCCCTAATTCCCGGCTAAAACCTCTCAGGGATAGCCCCCCACCGTTGGATCCAAAGCCAAGGAAACGAACGGCCACGATTAGGCCTAAAATTACAAAATCTGGGCCGAACACGGGTTGCAACACGGTCGTGTGCATGGCCGTGTCACCCATTCGTCGTCTCGCCCGACGCTCCAACCAGCATACGGCCTTCGACATAGCCTCCGACACGCCCGTGTCGCATGCGACACGGCCGTGTCACGACCCGTGTCACGCCCCGTGTGCAACGACCAATACTCTTTTCCCGAGAAGGACACGACCTACGACACGGCACCAGACACGCCCGTGTCACATGTGACACGCCCGTGTCACATGTGACACGCCCGTGTATGTGCCCGTGTCATGGCTCGTGTACAACGACCAACACTCTTTTCCCGAGAAGGACACGACCTGCGACACGGCACCCGACACGCATGTGTCACATATGACACGCCCGTGTCTGTGCCCGTGTCATGGCCCGTGTACAAGACTCAGAAAACTCCCTAGCGTGACATGCCCTAGGACACGCCCGTGTCCCCGGCCGTGTGCCTCAACCCGACGATCGCCGATCGTCAAAACGTCAACCACATGACCCGTGGCCGAACACGCCCGTGACACGCCCGTGTCACGCCCGTGACATGCCCGTGACACCTGCTCCAAGTCCCAGACTTGACTTAAAATGTCACCCGTCCCTCTTTTGAGTTTCGGGGTGTTACAACTCTCCCCCCGTAAAAGAATTTCGCCCATGAAATTACTAAAGGAAAGAAAACGGAAAACTTTAAGCGGTACCTGAGTGGAATAACTCTGGGTACTCCTCCAGCATAGTTTTCTCCCGTTCCCAAGAGAGTTCCTCCCGACCGCAATTGTCCCACCGGACCTTGACCATCTGGATCTCCTTGTTACGGAGCCTCTTGACCTCAGAGTCTTTAATATGAACAGGCTTGACCCTAGTCGTCAACCCTTCGTCCACCGGCACTTGATCAACTGCGATCAACTGCGAAGGCTCTTGCTTCGCCTTCCACAATACAGAGATGTGGAACACATCGTGTAGTCCACTCAACTCCACTGATAGCCTCAGTCGGTAAGCCGCTTTGCCGACCCACTCCAGAACCTCTAAGGGTCTAAGGTATCTTAGGCTCAGCTTCTTCAAGCATCTTACCCGCGAAACACCCTTGAACGGCTTCACTTTCAAGTATACCCAATCGCCTACCGCGAACTCCACGTTTCGGTGCTTGGTATTGTAATACTTCGTCTGCCTGTCCTGAGCGATCAACAAGCGCTCCCGAATGATCCGCACTAACGAGGTAGCACTCTCCACCTCCTGCTTCTTGTACAACCTTGCCTCACCCGTTTCTAACCATGACAACGGCGTGCGACACTTCCTACCATATAGGGCCTTAAAGGGCGCCATTTGGATACTCGCCTGGTAGCTGTTGTTGTACACGAACTCCACCAAATACAGGTGATCCTCCCAATGCTTCCCGAAGTCTAGAACACACATGCGTAGTATGTCCTCCATCGTTCTATTGACTCTCTCGGTCTGTCCATCCGTCTGCGGATGAAAGGCTGTGCTGAACTTCAACTTTGTCCCCAGCATCTGCTACACCAACCTCCAATCATTGGACGTGAAACGCCCATCGCGATCACTCACAATGCTACGGGGCACACCGTACAGTCTAACTATATTATCCACATATAGCTTCGCCAACTTCTCCACCGAGTCATCGTTCCTATGCGGAATAAAGTGCGACACTTTAGTTAATCGGTCGACGATCACCCATATGGCGTTGTTCCCCTTCTGCGACCTTGACAAACCATGCACAAAGTCCATCGATATGTCGTCGAACTTCCACTCCTGTATAGGCAAGGACTTCAAGAATCCTCCCGGCTTTTGGTACTCCGCCTTCGCCAAGGCGCACGTTTGGCACTTAGCCACAAACAACGTCACGTCTTTCTTGAGCCCCGACCACCAAAACAGCTTCTTGAGGTCACAGTACATCTTTGTGCTCTCTGGGTGGATTGAGTACTTGGTATGATGAGCCTCGTACATCAACTCCACCCGTAGGTTACCCCCGCTTGAGACGCACAACCGATGATCCTTCCTTAACATCCCATCTTCCACTGAGAATTGGGAATTTGACCCATCCAATGCTGCCTCCATAAGCTCCTTCATGGAGTCATCTAACTCCAATGCCTGCCGAACACGGTCAGCCAGGTCATACTGAACTTCTGTCCAGTTCAACATTGCTTTGGCGCTCGTCTGCTTGTCCACGCAACAGATCTCCAACGTCTCCAACTCCCGTGCTAGCCTCTCATCATGAACCGACAACCAGTTGGCTTGGGCGGGAGCCCTGCGACTCAACGCATCCGCAACTGCATTGCCCTTCCCGGGTACATAATGAATCTTGAATGTGTAGTCCCCCAGGAATTCCATCCATCTACGCTGCCTCGTGTTGAGATCCTTCTGATCCAACAGGTACTTCAGGCTCTTGTGGTCGGTATAGATATCGACATTTACGCCGTACAAGTAGTGTCTCCACAGCTTAAGCGCAAATATCACGGTCGCCAACTCCAAGTCGTGGACCGGATAATTCCTTTCGTGCACTTTCAGCTGACGCGATCCATACGCTATTACGCTCCCATGCTGTAGCAGCACGCAACCCAAACCACTACCTGAGGCATCACTATAAATCTCGAATCCCTCGATCCCACTCGGCGAACTAAGCACTGGCATCGTGGTCAACCGTCTCTTCAGCTCCTCAAAAGCTTGCACGCACTCCTGCGTCCACAAGAATCTCTGATCTTTCCTTGTCAACTTCGTGAGAGGTAGCGCTATCCGCGAGAAGTTCTCTACGAAGCGCCTGTAATATCCGGTAAGCCCGAGAAAACTACGGACTTCCGCGACAGAAGACAATGTAGGCCACTTTCGTATCGCAACAATCTTCGCCGGATCCACCGCTATACCTTCCCCACTAACAATGTGACCAAGGAACGCTACTGAGGGTAGCCAGAACTCGCACTTGGAGAATTTCGCATACAGTTCATTCCTCCTCAAAGTCTCTAACACCAGATGCAAGTGCTTGAAGTGATCTTCCTCGCACTGCGAGTACACTAGTATTTCGTCAATAAAGACGATCACAAAGTGGTCCAGATACTCTCGGAATGTCCTGTTCATCAAGTCCATAAACACCGATGGCGCATTCGTCAGTCCAAATGGCATGACCGTGAACTCGAAGTGCCCATACCTCGTGTTGAACGCCGTCTTCGGGATATCACACTCCCTTATCCTCAACTGATAGTACCCAGACTTCAAGTCCAACTTAGAATATAACGACGATCCGACTAACTGATCGAACAGATCATCAATCCTTGGGATCAGGTATTTATTCCTCTCTGTTAGCTTGTTCAACTCCCTATAGTCGATACACAGTCGCAGACACCCGTCCTTCTTCTTAAAAAAGAGGACCGGTGCGCTCCAAGGTGATGAGCTTGGACGCACATACCCTTGCTCCAACAACTCTTCCAGTTGAACCTTCAGTTCTGCCATCTCCTTAGGCGCCAACCTATAAGGAGAACGTGACACATGTTTGGCACCTGGCACGAGCTCGATTGTGAAGTCGATCTCACGCTGCGGTGGGGCTCCGGGAAGACTATCCGGGAACACATCGGGGTATTCACAAACTATGGGGATACTATCCAAAGCGGACTTTGGCTCTACAGCCCCCACTATCACGAAGAACAGCTCTGCGCCAGTACGAACTGCCTTTACCACTTGAAGAGCAGACATCAGTGTCCTGCTCGACCCCTTCAGTCCCGTGAATGTAGTGTCCCGCCCAACACCCAGCTTGACCTCCTTCCGGTCGCAATCAATGCAAGCCTTCTGCTCTGAAAGCCAACCCATCCCAAAGATAACGTCGAACTATACTAGCGGCAGCAATGACGCTAGCAAGTCAAACTATTGGCTCCATATGTGAACCTTTACGGCGCACACTTTGTCCGCACGCATCAAGCACCCATTCGGTAGTAGCACATCCAACTTGTCCTTCGCCATCGAAGAAGGGACTCCGATGCGCGATATAAATCTTTCAGACAAAAAGGAGTGTGAAGCTCCCGGATCGAATAGTGCTCGTGCCGGACTATCGCCAATAAGAACAAAGCCTACATAAACAGTATTAAGCTAACAAGTACTAGGCAACAGTATTTAAAGCTAACTTGCTATAAATTAAACCGTACATGTCACTACGTCAGCCTGCTTGATGGCCTCTTGCTGGCCCAAGTTGTAGACTCTAGGCTGAGTTGGAGCATAATGAGACGCGGTTGACTCCACCGCCTTCCCCTTTTCTTCATAAGTGGCTCCTTGTTTTCTCTCGGACTTTGGGCGTCCGCTCCAGCAATCGCGGGCAAAGTGCCCCGTCTTTCCGCAAGTAAAGAAGGCGCTCGGGGTTCGGTTGGTAGTTGCCCCCGAGGCACCTGAAGAAGGGGCTGGACCCGACGTCCTAACCTTCTTATAGAACCTGCGATAACCCGACTTCGAAGTAGTCGGCGCTTTGAAATCCGATTTCTTGCCACCGGATTCCTTCTTCGCTTGTACGTTCTTCATGTCCTTTTCCAAGGACCGGGCCGTGTTAACCAAGGTTAGGAAACCCCGCGCCATAGGCCCCAATAGTAACAAACTCAGCTCATCTCTTAACCCTTCATAAAAGCGGTTAGTCTTGCGCTCCTCATCGGCAAAGGTAGCGCTAGCGTATCTTCCCAAACGAGTGAACTCGTGGAGGTACTCGTCCACGGTGTTGTCTCCTTGCACCAACTTTTGAAATTCATTTTCCAGTGCGATCCTCTGCGCCGAGGGGAGGTATCGAGCCATGAACAGCCTCGATAATTCCCCCATAGAGACATCCGCCAACTGTCTTCCCCTCAGGTGGTGTAGCTCCAGCCCTTCCCACCATAACCTCGTGTCCCCGTCCAATAGGAACGTTGCTATCGTGGTCTTCTGTCACTCTTCCGTTTCTGTTGTTGTCATCACCCTATTGACTCTTGAGAGCCAATCCTCTGCCAGAGTCGGGGTTCCTGTTCCCGAGAACACTGGTGGATGGAAGCCCATCGCATGCTTCAACTGTCTTTCAGTTGCTCTCCGAGGCAACTCCGGCTCCACCGCCACCTGTTCAACCCTTCTAGGCTCCGCCGCTTGGAGCGGCACTTGCTCCACAGTAGGAGCAGGCTGCTGCACCTGCCTTGCAGGCTGCGCGTTGATCATAGCCATGACAGCTTCTGCCACCAACCTAATTGTTTCGGCTGACAGAGGTGTTGCAGGCGCATCACTAGGTGCGCTGCTTGCCTCGGAACCTGGCCGTTCCGACAGTCAAGCACCACTTCTGGTCACCTATAATCGTGCAAAACACCGATAAGCGACCCAACAATATTGCAAACAGCAATTATAGGAACACGCAGGTTCCTCAAACTAGTGTATTTTCATTCCTAAGTGGACATTCATAGGTTCTTTACATGTTATAACGATGACGCACACACATGTGCTCACCACCCCTTAAAGTGAATTCGTCCACGAATTCATTTAAGCTTGACCGAAACCGGTAGTCTGATACCAATTTGTAACACCCCTATCCGTCACATGACATATAGTAGTAGGTCCGGCCGGGGCCCGACGCCATATACTACGGACAGACCGGTTGGTTATGCGTTGAAACCATTCAACCAATCACAACGTCCTACACAACACCTAGCGGAAGCAATTATTTAGTTGCATAATTAAGAACCTTGCTAACATGAATGTCCACTGAACCAAAATATAGAAATGTTGAATACACAAAACAACAATTGGCCTTAAGGTCTTACAATGTTTACTTAATAAAACATGTCTTTAAAACCTCGGCACGCAGACCGGCCATACATGAGATAAATGAAAAACATAAAAAGTTAGGCCTTTGAGGGCCGACACAGCATCATGAGCTTTAGCCCACTATTTCCAACTCGGCTCCGCAGCACCCGCAAGCAACAATCCACTGCCCGGTGGTAAACAAAATAACGGTCAGCTAAACTGACCAAATTATAACGATTCCGCCCCCAAAATCGGGGCGGCGATGCTCTTTCCCTGCACTTTATTAGTATAAGCATCAAAGTAGTGTAAACACACCTCATCACAGGCACAGGCTCGCACGGCCGCACGGCCCGTGCACTCAGGGCACATTCACGGCGGACCGACCAACGTCACGTCAATTCAAGCCATAGATGTTGAAGCCAAAAATGATCGAAGCCAAAATTGGCTTCTGTGGAGTTCGGGGTCCCAAAAGAGGGGTGACCGCACACCTACTACACTCAAATGAACAATCTAGGCTCTAGACTAGGAACGTAAGGGGCAGACCCAAGGTCTCAGCGTGGAGGACCCACCGCATACCCGGAAGACTAATAAACTCTTCCCCTCCCAAACCAAAGGCTGAGCTAAGACACCTTCGAAGGGCGCTCTTGGCCGACAGGAACATCTAAGGAGGGTCTCAAGACCAACTCTCTCCTATCCAGATGTATCTCCTTGGGTCTATACAAAATGCTCCTCATCCGCGCTACTAAAGGTGCAACATCGTCAAGCAATTCTACGACACGCTGCCCAACTGGGCTGCAAACAACGCGACTCCGCTGCCCTAAAAGGCTATCAACAGGCCAACAGGGGCTTCCCGGCATAAACCTCGGGACTCCCACGGGACGAGCGGTTCACAAGCACACCGCTCGCCCAAAGCAAAAAGAGTTGATCATACATTCACAGAGCATCACAGATTATAAATTATTACAGGAATATAAATTCCATACTTCGGCACGCAGGCCGGCAATATAAATAAAAGTAGGCCTTCGAGGTCCGGCACGAGCTTGGGCTTAAGCCCGCTATTCCTCGCTTGGTACTGCAACACCTGTACGCCAACATCTCGACGGACGACTGCCAGCTGAACAACAGTCGGCTAACATAAGCTGGCCAAATATATTCCGTGCACCCCTTTTTCGGGGCTACGGTGCGCATTCCCTGCAAATAGATAATATCCAACTTCCACGGAGTCTTCTCCGGGACCCCCAGAACATCACCAATCCGGCTCACACGTCCGGATGGGCTTCACACAGAACATCACCAATTCGGCTCATACGTCCGAATGGGCTTCACACAGCACATCACCAATTCGTCTCGTACGTCCGAATGGGCTTCACACAGCACATCACCAATTCGGCTCGTACGTCCGAATGAGCTTCACACAGCACATCACCAATTCGGCTCGTACGTCCGAATGGGCTTCACACAGCACATCACCCATTCGGCTCGTACGTCCGAATGGGCTTCACACAGCATGCCTAAATCCGTACTCACACTTCCGGATACTAGATGCAATTAATAGCGGGGACGTACACGTCAACCCGTCGTAGAGCTCCCTTCCCCCACCCGTTGGTGGAGAGGGGCTTCCATGCAAATGTAAATCGAGGGCTTCACCTACCCGAGTAAAAACATCGTTACCCTTGGCGCGTGCTTGGCGGCGGTGCCGGTGGTCGATCTCCCTTTTAGGCCGAGCCTTGCTCGAGGCGGCGATGGCGGTGGCCGACCTCCTTTTTAGGCCGAGCCTTGCTTGAGGTGGCGGTGGGAAGAGGGGGCCGAGAGAAGCTCGGCCCCGCTGGAGACGGCCTGGACGGGAAGAGGGGCTGAGAGGAGCTCGGCCCCGCTGGAGGCGGCGACGGGAAGAGGGGGCCGAGGCTTAGCTCGGGCTGGACTTCTAGGCGGCAGCCATGGCAGAGAGAGAAGAGGAGGAGCTCGGGCTCGGGCTTGCCGACGACGGCCATGGCAAGAGCTCGGGCTCTGGCTTGCCGGCGGCGGGAGAGGAGGAGGAGGCCGGTGTTGGCGTCGGGTTGTGCTGCTCCAGGCGGCCGAAGATAGAGAGGGAGAGGGGCGGCCGGGCGGTCGACGGGAAGAGGGAGAGGAAGCCGAGCCCTGCTCCAGGCTTGGCCGGCGACGGGAGGAGGGGCCGGGGTGGGTTCGGGCTGGACTTCTAGGCGGCAGTCATGGCAGAGAGAGAAGAGGAGGAGCTCGGGCTCGGGCTTGCCGACGACGGCCATGGCAAGAGCTCGGGCTCTGGCTTGCCGGCGGCGGGAGAGGAGGAGGAGGCCGGTGTTGGCGTCGGGTTGTGCTGCTCCAGGCGGCCGGAGATAGAGAGGGAGAGGGGCGGCCGGGCGGTCGACGGGAAGAGGGAGAGGAAGCCGAGCCTTGCTCCAGGCTTGGCCGGCGACGGGAGGAGGGGCCAGGGTGGGTTCGGGCTTGGCCCTTTGCGGCGTGCGGGTGGAACATGAAGAGGGAGAGTGCGGCGGCCCGGCGGCCTGCTCCGGATTTGGCCGGCGGGATCGGGAAAGCCCTAAGGGCTTTCCCCCTGCTTGCCTCTTTTTTTTCCCCCGATGCCTGCTCCTCCTTTTCAGCCTTTTTTCTTTTTTCTTTTTGTTCTCCCCCCCGTACCGAGCCCCCTCCATCCCCTTTTCATATGCATATATAAAATCCTATATATAATGAACTTATATATTATATATATATATTTAATATATATCAATAATAAATATATATACTAAGTATATTTATTTATTATATATAAAGCATAAAACCTTCACACACATATACGAGCACTCGCACGAGCACCCGCACGTCTTCGAACGGGGTTGAGCCGCATCGTCGCTCGTAGCTCGCCCCAAATCCGTCACTTGGGGAGGATTCCGCTCGGCCGGATACGGGGTTGTACACAATCCCCGCTCTTTTCGAGGTTGGTACAAGCTCGGAAAGAAATGTCCAATCCCAAGTATCCGGCGAGTGGGAGCCGACCAAAAAGAAAAATTTTGAGAAATCCAAAACTTGCATTCAAAACACTAAACTCTCCGTGCTCATTTTGATCATTCTGAACCATTCGATACTTGTAACGCTCCCTGCTACCGAACTGCCCTTATACCCTTACTTACAATAAGTATACCTGGGGCCGAGCCCGGCTCGAGGTGTCGTAGAAGCGGCTAAACTGAAGAATCACCAAAGCCAACCTTTCCCCCACAGGCGAGCCTTCGGACCTGCCAGCTTGATGGGAGCCTGCGCAGCGGGTCTACCTGGGGCCGAGCCCGGCTCGGGGTGTCGTAGAAGCGGCTAAACAGAAACATCTCAAAAGCCAACCTTTCCCCCACAAGCGAGCCTTCAGACCTACCAACTTGATGGGAGCCTGCGCAGCGGGTCTACCTGGGGCCGAGCCCGGCTCGGGGTGTTGTAGAAGCGGTTAAACCAAAATATCTCAAAAGCCAACCTTTCCCCCACAGGCGAGCCTTCGGACCTGCCAGCTTGATGGGAGCCTGCACAGCGGGTCTACCTGGGGCCGAGCCCGGCTCGGGGTGTCATAGAAGTGGCTGAACCAAAGTATCTCAAAAGCCAACCTTTCCCCCACAGGCGAGCCTTCGGACCTGCCAGCTTGATGGGAGCCTGCGCAGCGAGTCTACCTGGGGCCGAGCCCGGCTCGGGGTGTCGTAGAAGTGGCTGAACCAAAGTATCTCAAAAGCCAACCTTTCCCCCACAGGCGAGCCTTCGGACCTGCCAGCTTGATGGGAGCCTGCGCAGCGGGTCTACCTGGGGCCGAGCCCGGCTCGGGGTGTCGTAGAAGTGGCTGAACCAAAGCATCTCAAAAGCCAACCTTTCCCCCACAGGCGAGCCTTCGGACCTGCCAGCTTGATGGGAGCCTGCGCAGCGGGTCTACCTGGGGCCGAGCCCGGCTCGGGGTGTTGTAGAAGCGGCTAAACCAAAACATCTCAAAAGCCAACCTTTCCCCCACAGGCGAGCCTTCGGACCTGTCAGCTTGATGGGAGCCTGCGCAGCGGGTTTACCTGGGGCCGAGCCCGGCTCGGGGTGTCGTAGAAGTGGCTGAACCAAAGTATCTCAAAAGCCAACCTTTCCCCAAAAGGCGAGCCTTCGGACCTGCCAGCTAGATGGGAGCCTGCGCAGCGGGTCTACCTGGGGCCGAGCCCGACTCGGGGTATCGTAGAAGTGGCTGAACCAAAGTATCTCAAAAGCCAACCTTTCCCCCACAGGCGAGCCTTGGAACCTGCCAGCTAGATGGGAGCCTGCGCAGCGGGTCTACCTGGGGCCGAGCCGCGCTCGGGGTAGTGCAGAACCAAGAACCAGACCTCTCCCCCACAGGCGAGCCTTCAGACCTGCCAGCTAGATGAGAGCCTGCGCAGCGGGTCTACCTAGGGCCAAGCCGCGCTCGGGGTAGTGCAGATCCAGGAACCAGACCTCTCCCCCACAGGCGAGCCTTCGGACCTGCCAGCTAGCTGGGAGCCTGCGCAGCGGGTCTACCTGGGGCCGAGCCGCGCTCGGGGTAGTGCAGAACCAGGAACCAGACCTCTTCCCCACAGGCGAGCCTTCGGACCTGCCAGCTAGATGGGAGCCTGCGCAGCGGGTCTACCTGGGGCCAAGCCGCGCTCGGGGTAGTGCAGAACCAAGAACCAGACCTCTCCCCCACAGGCGAGCCTTCGGACCTGCCAGCTAGATGGGAGCCTGCGCAGCGGGTCTACCTGGGGCCGAGCCGTGCTCGGGGTAGTGCAGAACCAGGAACCAGACCTCCCCCCCACAGGCGAGCCTTCAGACCTGCCAGCTAGATGGGATCCTGCGCAGCGGGTCTACCTGGGACCGAGCTGCGCTCGGGGTAGTGCAGAACCAAGAACCAGACCTCTCCCCCACAGGCGAGCCTTCGGACCTGCCAGCTAGATGGGAGTCTGCGCAGCGGGTCTACCTGGGGCCGAGCCGCGCTCGGGGTAGTGCAGAACCAAGAATCAGACCTCTCCCCCACAGGCGAGCCTTCGGACCTGCCAGCTAGATGGGAGCCTGTGCAGCGGGTCTACCTGGGGCCGAGCCGCGCTCGGGGTAGTGCAGAACCAGGAACCAGACCTCTCCCCCACAGGCGAGCCTTCGGACCTGCCAGCTAGATGGGAGCCTGCGCAGCGGGTCTACCTGGGGCCGAGCCGCGCTCGGGGTAGTGAAGAACCAAGAACCAGACCTCTCCCCCACAGGCGAGCCTTCGGACCTGCCAGCTAGATGGGAGCCTGCGCAGCGGGTCTACCTGGGGCCGAGCCGCGCTCGGGGTAGTGCAGAACCAAGAACCAGACCTCTCCCCCACAAGCGAGCCTACGGACCTGCCAGCTAGATGGAAGCCTGCGCAGCGGGTCTACCTGGGGGTCTCCTCTCCAAATTAACTCCAACCCCCGAGTGAGCCTACAACCCTGCCAGCTTGATAAGAGCCTGGTCAGCGGGTCTTCTCGGGGTCTCCTCTCCAACACAACTATAAAGGAAACATAAAGATAATCCAATAACTCAAAAGAACTGTTAAACCAATCAACCAAGTAACAGTCCGACACGAGACACCTCTACCCGCTACGTCCACCCTCTTGGGAACCAAAGGGGAGACGAAATGCTAGGATGGTTAAGATCGACTAAAGAGGAGTGGGAGGGGACTTCTTTCATCACATGACCCTGGCCGTCACTTGGTTCCTCTTCTATAGCCATGACGTTCGCATGAGTTTTTCTGTGCTGGTCACTCTCCACGCTCACCGCACCATAACTGTTGAAGCCAAAAATGACCGAAGCCAAAATTGGCTTCTGTGGAGTTCGGGGTCCCAAAAGAGGGGTGACCGCACACCTACTACACTCAAATGAACAATCTAGGCTCTAGACTAGGAACGTAAGGGACAGACCCAAGGTCTTAGCGTGGAGTACCCACCGCATACCCGGAAGACTAACAAACTCTTCCCCTCCCAAACCAAAGGCTGAGCTAAGACACCTTCGAAGGGCGCTCTTGGCCGACCGGAACATCTAAGGAGGGTCTCAAGACCAACTCTCTCCTATCCAGATGTATCTCCTTGGGTCTATACAAAATGTTCCTCATCCGCGCTACTAAAGGTGCAACATCGTCAAGCAATTCTACGACACGCTGCCCAACTGGGCTGCAAACAGCGCGACTCCGCTGCCCTAAAAGGCTATCAACAGGCCAACAGGGGCTTCCCGACATAAACCTCGGGGCTCCCACGGGACGAGCGGTTCACAAGCACACCGCTCGCCCAAAGCAAAAAGAGTCGATCATACATTCACAGAGCATCACAGATTATAAATTATTACAGGAATATAAATTCCATACTTCGGCACGCAGGCCGACAATATAAATAAAAGTAGGCCTTCGAGGGCCGGTACGAGCTTGGGCTTAAGCCCGCTATTCTTCGCTTGGTACTGCAACACCTGTACGCCAACGTCTCGACGGACGACTGCCAGCTGAACAACAGTCGGCTAACATAAGCTGGCCAAATATATTCCGTGCACCCCTTTTTCGGGGCTACGGTGCGCATTCCCTACAAATAGATAATATCCAACTTCCACGGAGTCTTCTCCGGGACCCCCAGAACATCACCAATCCAGCTCACACGTCCGGATGGGCTTCACACAGAACATCACCAATTCGGCTCATACGTCTGAATGGGCTTCACACAGCACATCACCAATTCGGCTCGTACGTCCGAATGGGCTTCACACAGCACATCACCAATTCGGCTCGTACGTCCGAATGAGCTTCACACAACACATCACCAATTCGGCTCGTACGTCCGAATGGGCTTCACACATCACATCACCCATTCGTCTCGTACATCCGAATGGGCTTCACACAGCATGCCTAAATCCGTACTCACACTTCCGGATACTAGATGTAATTAATAGCGGGGACGTACACGTCAACCCGTCGGAGAGCTCCCTTCCCCCACCCGTTGGTGGAGAGGGGCTTCCATGCAAATGTAAATCGAGGGCTTCACCTACCCGAGTAGAAACATCGTTACCCTTGGCGCGTGCTTGGCGGCGGTGCCGGTGGCCGATCTCCCTTTTAGGCCGAGCCTTGCTCGAGGCGGCGATGGCGGTGGCCGACCTCCTTTTTAGTCCGAGCCTTGCTTGAGGTGGCGGTGGGAAGAGGGGGCCGAGAGAAGCTCGGCCCCGCTGGAGACGGCCTGGACGGGAAGAGGGGCCGAGAGGAGCTCGGCCCCGCTGGAGGCGGCGACGGGAAGAGGGGGCCGAGGCTTAGCTCGGGCTGGACTTCTAGGCGGCAGCCATGGCAGAGAGAGAAGAGGAGGAGCTCGGGCTCGGGCTTGCCGACGGCGGCCATGGCAAGAGCTCGGGCTCTGGCTTGCCGGCGGCGGGAGAGGAGGAGGAGGCCGGTGTTGGCGTCGGGTTGAGCTGCTCCAGGCGGCCGGAGATAGAGAGGGAGAGGGGCGGCCAGGCGGTCGACGGGAAGAGGGAGAGGAAGCCGAGCCCTGCTCCAGGCTTGGCCGGCGACGGGAGGAGGGGCCGGGGTGGGTTCAGGCTGTACTTCTAGGCGGCAGTCATGGCAGAGAGAGAAGAGGAGGAGCTCGGGCTCGGGCTTGCCGACGGCGGCCATGGCAAGAGCTCGGGCTCTGGCTTGCCGGCGGCAGGAGAGGAGGAGGAGGCCGGTGTTGGCGTCGGGTTGTGCTGCTCCAGGCGGCCGGAGATAGAGAGGGAGAGGGGCGGCCGGGCGGTCGACGGGAAGAGGGAGAGGAAGCCGAGCCCTGCTCCAGGCTTGGCCGGCGACGGGAGGAGGGGCCAGGGTGGGTTCGGGCTTGGCCCTTTGCGGCGTGCGAGTGGAACATGAAGAGGGAGAGTGCGGCGGCCCGGCGGCCTGCTCCAGATTTGGCCGGCGGGATCGGGAAAGCCCTAAGGGCTTTCCCCCTGCTTGCCTCTTTTTTTCCCCCGATGCCTGCTCCTCCTTTTCAGCCTTTTTTCTTTTTTCTTTTTGTTCCCCCCCCCCCGTACCCAGCCCCCTCCATCCCCTTTTCATATGCATATCTAAAATCCTATATATAATGAACTTATATATTATATGTATATATATTTAATATATATCAATAATAAATATATATACTAAGTATATTTATTTATTATATATAAAGCATAAAACCTTCACACACATATACGAGCACTCGCACGAGCACCCGCACGTCTTCGAACGGGGTTGAGCCGCATCGTCGCTCGTAGCTCGCCCCAAGTCCGTCACTTGGGGAGGATCCCGCTCGGCCGGATACGGGGTTGTACAATAGACATTCTCGTTCCACCACCGCCCCTTGGACGGCCAACCATATGAGCATTTTGCCTTCCTGTCCTTGGTCACGACAATTTAAGCCATAGACCGCCGAAGACCCTCATCCATGCCAACGGTTCCACCGAACGACATAGATCGGATACGGTTCCTCTTGACCCGTGCTCACACCGCAACGACAATTTAAGCCATATGCGTAGGTCAAGACTCACCGAGTCCCGTTTTCACCACAATAATCACATAACCTGGTTATGTTCACATTTGCTCCCCGACCACCATGTTGGCAAAGCACGCTTTTGCCCAGTTTTCCGGGTGCACCTTGGAGTTAATCTCTAAGGCACCCTGTTGCAATCTACCACGTAGAAAACCCGAAAACGCCCAAACACCCGGAGTCTTGCCCGGTTCATATGCAATGCAACATCACCGATCCGGACCAACTTGTCTGAATAGGCTTCACACACAATGCCTATGTCCGTTTTCGCATACAGACTCTATATAAGGGGGACTTTACATATCTATCCCAAGGAACGCTCCAACTTTTCGCTCACTCGCGAGAGAGGGCTTCCTATGCAAAGGAAAAGAGGGCTTCACATGCCCTAGGATGGGAATCGTTACCCTTGCGTTCTTTCGTGGCGCCATGAAAAATCTATGCGGTTGGAAAGCACCGCAGCGGCGTCGCCTTCGCGGATCTGGACTCGGATCGCGATTCGGAGCTCCGAAGCTCCACCGGCGGCCGAACTTTTGTCTCCTCCTTCCTCCTTGCTCTCCCTTCTCTCTAAACTCTTAGAGAGAGAACACCCAAAAGAAATGAGGGTTTCTAGCCCTAATTCCCGGCTAAAACCTCTCAGGGATAGTCCCCCACCGTTGGATCCAAAGCCAAGGAAACGAACGGCCACGATTAGGCCTAAAATTACAAAATCTGGGCCGAACACGGGTTGCAACACGGCCGTGTCACCCATTCGTCGTCTCGCCCGACGCTCCAACCAGCACACGGCCTTCGATACGGACTCCAACACGCCCGTGTCACGACCCGTGTCACGCCCCGTGTGCAACGACCAACACTCTTTTCCCGAGAAGGACACGACCTACGACACGGCACCTGACACGCCCGTGTCTGTGCCCGTGTCATGGCCCGTGTACAACAACCAACACTCTTTTCCCGAGAAGGACACGGCCTGCGACACGGCACCCGACACGCCCGTGTCACATGTGACACGCCCGTGTCTGTGCCTGTGTCATGGCCCGTGTACATGACTCAGAAAACTCCCTAGCGTGACACGCCCTGGGACACGCCCTGGGACACGCCCGTGTCCCAGGCCGCATGCCTCAACCCGACGATCGCCGATCGTCAAAACGTCGACCACATGGCCCGTGGTCGAACACGCCCGTGACACGCCCGTGACACGCCCGTGACACGCCCGTGACACGCCCGTGACACGCCCGTGACACGCCCATGACACCTGCTCCAAGTCCCAGACTTGGCTTAAAACGTCACCCGTCCCTCTTTTGAGTTTCAGGGTGTTACAGCTGCTTCCTCGGTCGAATGCCGGCGCCGAAGGGGAGCGGACGGCGCGACCGCTCCCTCGGCCGCACGACGACGGCGAGGTAGAGCGGCCCGCGCGTCCGCTCTCTCGGCCACTCGCTTGGCCGCAGGCGGCGGCCGAGCGGGGAGTGGTTGTCGGGGCCGTCTCCTTGGCCGCGCGCCGGTGGCCGGCGCGACGAGAGGAGGGAGCGGTCGGCATCCGGGGAGGAGGTCGGCCGCCCGACGCCGGTGAGGCGACGTCCGCGGCGGTTCATCCATTATGCGTGATGAGATCGGTGCGCGGGGGGATCAGGCACGGTGATCGCGCGTGCGGTCAAACCCATGATCCCACTACTTTTGAGGTGTAGATCACGAGGGTGTGGTTATGTGCACACCCATACTTATAAAGATGGATCTCATTCCTAACAGATCTACCCGTCTATAACAATGCTCTAAACAGTTGGTCTGATCTCCTCTTTGCTTACGATAACTATTTCTTTCATGTTGTACGAGCGCAAACCATAGAAAAAGACCGCCCCTTACTTTAGATAGTCCTTCCCCCACACTTCCCTCAATTAGAACTGCAAAAGAGTCAAGCTTGAGCAGAGCTATACAAATTCGTCATGCTCATGTCTTTTATTTTAAGCCGATGAGCTCACATATACAGGCTTCGACTTCAGACATGTATATGAAGCTCGAGTTGGATTCATAAGCTTGCACACAGGGAGAGCGTGCACCCTTCGCGGGCGCAGGGAGCGCCCGCGCGCATGCTCGCATGCTTATGAGTCCAGCTTGTGCTTGCGGCGGCCGCCTTCGCGCGCGCGGAGCCGGTCACATGATTTTTCACATTTTCTGGGTTTTTCACGTTAAAAAAATCTTCTGTCATTTGCTGTTGTTTTTCATTTTGCGTGCCCTGACTAACTCTGAGGTAAGGCGGTTCGATTCTCTGAATCGGAGAAAAATCGGATTACCCCCAACAAGTTGGTTTCGATTCCAAAAAATCTGAACCGAACCTAGTTCTTGATTTTACGTGAAACCGGTCCAAAACGACCGATTAATTTTTAGGTCAGGACTCCTGACCTAAAGAAAGGTCAGGACAACCAATGAGGAGCTAGAAATTGCATGGGTCCCGCGCAAAAGTGTATGACACAAGTCACAAGTGCGTGGGTCCCACCTCCATTGCAAGCTCCTCATTGGTGAAGGACCATGAGCATCGTCAGGAGTCCTGACCCAAATTTTGGGTCGAGTTAGAAGGATACATTTGCTTTGTTGGGAGGATAACATTTTCGAGTCTTGACTTGCCGCCATTTCTGTCAAATTTCTATCATCTTCAGGAACTAGAAAGTTCTCCACATGCCACTTTCTTCTTCCCCATCTCTTCCTCTCCCTCGTCTATCCCTATCTATTTTCCACCGGAGAAATCTCGTCAATGAACCGAAGCTATGCTCCAGCCTCTCGAAGGTATCTTCCAAGTCACAATGTCCTTCTTCTTATAAAGCTCCTTCATCACCTCATTCCGATTCTCGTAGTTATTTGCCGGCAATGTCCGTGGGCTTGGTTTCGCCCGCTGTATCCAAAACGCGGCCTGCGGCGCCCTCTGTGACTCCTCCGACGGCGAAATGGAGGGCGGCACGGCGGCGGGGATTGGCAATGGTAACGCCTTTTCCATTCTTAGCTTCATGGAGCAGCGCGGTGTTCGCCCCAATTTCGACACATATGGGTCTGTCCTGGATGCTTGCTGTAGTTTAGGGTCACTCAGCGGAGCTCAGGGAATCCATGGAATAATTACAAAATTAGGTTTTGATAGGGAGAGTTTTCTGATCGACAAGCTGTTGAATGCTTACTTGGTTATTGGAGATTTTGCTAGTGCAAGCAAGGTATTTGATGATTTGTCTCAAAGAAATATTGCTTTGTGTAATAGGATGGTTGCAGACCATCTCCAGAGAAACGAGAAAACGAAGGTCATAGCTTTATTCATGAATATTGTAAGAGAATGCCGGGACATCGATCCTGTTATATTCTGTAGTGTCTTGAGAGCCTGTACCGGAAACAATGCATATTGGCCTCTTGTTCAGCAGATTCATGCAAAGACAATTCGTTCGGGGATAGCATCTGATCCCACTGTCTGCAATCCTTTGGTCGATTTGTATGCAAAAAAGAAATTTATAGAATCTGCGACATTAATCTTTGATGAAATATGTTCGAAGGACAATGTTTCATGGGTTGCAATGGTCTCCGGACTCTCTCAAAATGGACTTGTAGAAGAAGCTGTCGATCTTTATTCCCAAATGCATCGATCGGAAATCGTTCCCACTCCCTATGTTCTGTCTAGCATCCTCAGCGCCTGCACTAAGAGCGAATCTTTTGGCAAGGGAATGCAAATTCATTGCCAGGCGTTGAAGTGGGGATTTTGCTCGGAAACTTTCGTGGGAAATGCGCTTATCAGCTTGTATTCGCGACGGCGAAGCTTGGAATTAGCGGAAAAAGTATTCGATGATATGCCATGCCATGACGGAGTCACGTATAACTCGATGATTTCCGGATATGGCCTGCTGGGAGAGAGCGAGAAGGCTCTGTTTACTTTTAAGGAGATGCAAGATTCAGGTTTTAAGCCTGATTCGGTCACCATTGCAAGTCTTATGTGCGCCTGTGCTGCTATGGGAGCAATTCAGAAGGGGAAGCAGCTTCACTCCTATGTGTTGAAGGCTGGATTGTCTTCGGACTATATCATAGAAGGTTCTTTACTTGATTTATACGTAAAATGCATGGATATGGCGACCTCCCGTCGATTCTTTGATGCCACTAACAAAGAAAATGTGGTACTTTGGAATGTAATGCTTGTATCTTATGGGCAGATGGGTGGGATGAGTGAGTCTTTTAGTCTATTCTGTGAAATGCTGGTTGCTGGTATGGAGCCAAACCAGTACACTTATCCAAGTATATTAAGAACATGCACTTATTGTGGAGAACTTGATCTCGGTGAGCAAATTCATTCCATGACAATAAAGACTGGTTTCGAGATGAATATCTATGTTTGTAGTGTGTTAGTAGATATGTACTCCAAATTTGGACTGCTGGAGAGTGCTAGGGACATCCTAGATAGACAGACAGAGAAAGATGTGGTCTCTTGGACGGCTATGATTGCTGGCTTTGCACAACATGAGTATTACGTAGAAGCTCTAAAGACATTTGAAGAAATGAAAGCTTGCGGAATCCGTCCGGATAGTATTGGATTATCGAGCGCGATTAGTGCTTGCGCTGGACTGAAGGATCTTCAAAAAGGATTGCAGATCCATGGCCAGGCTTGTGTTTTGGGTTATTCTACTGATATTTCTATTGGAAATTCCCTTGTGAATCTCTATGCTAGGTGTGGTATGATCATGGAGGCTTATTATGCATTTGAGGGTAATGGGGTCAGGGATGATGTATCATGGAATGCATTGATCTCTGGGTTTGGACAGAGTGGTCACTATGAGGAAGCACTGGTAGTGTACAAGAAGATGGATCAGCAGGGCATTAAAGCTAGTTTGTTCACATATGGTTCAATTGTTAGTTCTTCTGCTAATATTGCAGATATAAAATTGGGTAATCAGATTCATGCAAAGGTGATCAAAACTGGTTATGACACGGAGATAGAAGTTGGGAATTCATTAGTTTCGTTGTATGCAAAATGTGGGAGCATTGGAGATGCAGAGCAAGTATTTGACAATATGCATGACAGAAACCAGATTTCGTGGAATGCCATTATCACAGCTTATTCACAACATGGACGTGGCAAGGAAGCTTTGCAGCTATTCGAGCGTATGAAGGAGGAACTCAAGCCAAATCACGTCACGTTCATTGGTGTTCTAACTGCTTGTAGCCATGTTGGCTTGGTGACCGAGGGTCTCAACTACTTTCAAATGATGAGTAAGGAGCATGGACTTGTGCCAAAACCAGAGCATTACGTTTGCGTGGTGGATATTCTTGGACGGGCCGGCCAGTTGGACCGTGCAAGAGGATTTATAGAGGATATGCCTGTCAACCCAGATTCAATGATTTGGAGGTCTCTTCTCGGTGCTTGTGCAATTCATAAGAACATTGAAGTTGGTGAGTTTGCTGGCCAGCATCTACTGGAGTTGGAACCACATGATTCAGCTACTTATGTTCTTCTATCAAACTTATATGCTGTAACACGGAAATGGGAGTCCAGGGATCACATGAGACGGGTTATGAAGAATCGAGGAGTGAAGAAGGAACCAGGACGCAGTTGGATTGAGGTGAAGAATGAGATTCACGCATTCTTTGTTGGCGATCGTTTACATCCATTGGCAGATGCTATCTATGAACACTTGGAAGAGTTGAACAAAAGGGCAGCTGATATTGGGTACAAGCAAGACAAGTACTTACTTTTGCAGGAAACTGAACAAGACCAGAAGGATCCCAGTGCTTGGATACACAGTGAGAAACTTGCTGTCACTTTTGGTCATATGAACATACAACCTGGGGTGCCCATCCGTGTGATAAAGAATATTCGTGTGTGCGCTGACTGTCATAATTGGATGAAGTTTGTATCTCGGATTGTCGGTCGTGTAATTATACTCCGAGATTCTTATCGGTTTCATCACTTTGAAGGCGAAGGTTGTTCGTGTGGAGACTACTGGTGAAGGTATTATAATTTTTATCATCACTATATTGCATTTTGACGCCAATTATTATTTGAAAAGAGGAAATGATGGGGTGCTGTCAAAAATTCGGCTGCGAATCCACTTGCTTTATTATTCAGAAATTTGATGGGGTGCTGTCAAAAATTCGGCTGCGAATCCACTTGCTTTATTATTCAGAAATTAGTCAGGTCAATGGGACCTGAATTGAGTGATCTACTCATAGAATGAGAACCACAACTGGCTGAGGTTTATATCATGAATTGTTGGTCGTTTGGTTATTCTCTGAGATTCTTGCTTGTTCCATCATTCCGAAGGCGAAGATTGTTCTTGAGGGGACTATTGGTGAAGGCATTATAATTTTCACCATTGTTATATTGCGTTTTACCCCAATTATGTTGAGAAAAAAGGGAATGTTGGGGCGTGGTCAAAATAATCTGAGTCAATGAGCCCCAAACCGAGGATCTACTTCGCATACAATGAGAATTACACCCAACAACTTGTGGCTTTATTAGAATTCATGTTGATTGAAGATACTTGAACCTTTGGTACGAGAATATGAGCGAGTTGGGCTTTGAGGGGAACTATTTAGATGACTTCTCCTAGTATCCATCTACGTTGTCCTCATGCTTCAGTAAGTTGCTCTGTTTTTTTCTGCTCAAATTGGATTTGCTTTGGACTCCCAAAAGTAGGCTGCAGTAGAGTAGAAAGGTTCTAACTTTATTTTGACAGAATAATGCAAAGCTTGCCTGAAAGCTAATACTGCACATAACAATCTATCCTTTTCGCTTTTAATGCCCACACGACCAAATCTATCTTTTAATAAACCTAGTTGCATACAACTTGATTTTTGAAGCCTTTATTTTACAACATGCAAGAAACTATGTGTTTCTTTTCATAATGTAAGTTTATTTCATCAATGGAAGTTATCTTATGTGCTGATATGTATGTTGGAGTTACCATGGTGATCTAGAAGTGGTCAAACATGTAATCTCACTGCCAACGCGATATGAGCCTGCAGGGTCGCACATAAGAGATGTGGAGAAGTTGGATGATTGACTGTGTTGGTAAAGGTTACCATTCACCGACCTGAATGGGGTTATGGGCAAACTGTTGCCTTAAAGGATCGACGGGATTGGGCAAAAGTTGCCTTGAAGGTTTGACCAGAAAGTCGATCGAAGGTCGACGATCGTCGACCGCGGGTTGTTGAAGATAGTCGACCGCGGGTCGACGAGTATCGTCGACTGCGGGTTGACCATCGTCGACCGCAAGGTCGACGATCGTCGACTGCAGGTCGATGATTATCTTCAACCCACGTTCGGCGTGAGTCGTCGAGTACCGTACTTTGATTCTCGCCGACTGTTCAGTCGACTATGTGTCGTCGACTGCGGGTCGGCCATCGTCGACCGCAGGTCGACGATTATCGTCAACCAAGTTCGACGTGATTCCAGCAGCTGATTCTCGCCGACTGACTCTCGACGATTCCAGCGGCTGATTCTCGTCGACTGATTCTCGCCGATTCTGAGAGATGATTCTTGCCGATTCTGAAACCCTATTTTTCTGTGGTCTGCGGATAGCGATTTTACCTAGGTTTATTTATGCTTTGAGTATAAATAGATACTTAGGGTTTTTTGGGAATGTGATGAACATCGGCTTTCCTTTTGACCGAAACAAAAACCGACGGAAGTGTTCCGCCGTTCTTCGTTCGCTCCGCCGATTCCCGAATCCCGCCGACGGAAGTGTTTCGCCGCCGTACTCGCTCCGTCGACCTCCTCCTCTCCGGCGATTGTCGCTGGTATTGCTATTTCTGGCGCGGACCTAGCAGTCCGTGGAAGAGCAAGGTGCAGTCGATCTCCTTTCTGATTATCCGTGTGACAGAAAGGTCGGTGTTCTCCCGCTCGTGTGGATTTCTGCAGAGACGTGAACGTTATTCCACGTAGAACTCGCCACCGACGAGGACACGAAGCTTGGAGCATCTCCGTTGAGTTGTGACTCAACGCCACTGAGGTAATTTTTGCCTAGTTTTGTATTAACTTCTTGATTCAATGATCATGGCCCGATCCCATCTCTTTTGGGTTATTCTTGATGATTTATTTCTTCCGCTGCGTGCACAAGCGTTGTGCCATCCTCTTAGAGAAACCCAACAAGTGGTATCAGAGGGAGGTTGTGGCCATGATTGTTGTTTTGGAAGTTAGGTTATTTCAGTACGTGTAAACCTAGGGATTTAGAAGTGTTCTAAATGTCTAGATTTAATCTTGGCACCCCGCCGGGAACGACTGGAATCTTGTGGTAATTTCTAATCGTTAGGAATTACTGTCTCCTTAGCAGTAACCATCCCTCCGTTTTGTTTTGGATTTTGAATCCAACATAGAGAGATGAGCTTGTCTACTGCTTTAAGTTGAGTTGCCTTTGTCCCTTGTCCAATGCATGTAAACCTGAAGATTTGGAAGTGTCCAGATGTTCAGATTTATCCCTTTTCTTCTATTAAATGTTGATAGTGTTCTGTTGTGCACATAAGGGATGCATGAGGATTTTTGTGAAGTGTTTTTCTTTGGATGTGCACATTGATCAAATGTTGATCATGGTTAATTGTTAACCTATAATTAAAATCCCTTCCTCTAATATTAAGTGTTCGGATGCCTTCCGATGGATGACACTCTTCCTGCCTCGATCGATGAAGTGTGGGCTTGCCAAAGCAAGGTGCATTAATCTATCTTAGTAAGGGTGCGAGCGGATAATTGTGATATCCCACTGTCGACATCAGGTCTAGCTTAACTAGGTGACCTCAAAGGTTGAGTGCCTAGAGGCATGGGGTTGGCATGCACCATATGATGGATGCGAATAAAGAGTTATTCACCAACCATACAAGAATTGCATGAGGATGCAATTGGCAAGCGTTGCCTACCTAAATAACCACATAGTGAGAGGAAAGCCAAAGCTGACTCATAGTGTTGGTGAAATACGGATCTTGTCCACTAAGAGAGTAGCTCGCATGAACTCTCCGAATTGATAGTGAGGGCTATTATTTCGAATAAAATAGTGGGAGTTTTTAATTAAAGTCCAAATTAAAATAAATTGTATTTGAAATTTTGGTACTGATGTTATTCTGCATAATTTCTTGTAGAATTCCATGGCAAGTGTTTCACACTCCACGTTGTTTCTTAGAGCCATCCTTGAGAAGGACAAGCTCAGTGGGACTAATTACATGGACTGGTACAGGAACCTGAGAATTGTTCTCAGGCAAGAGCGAAAGCTCTATGTCTTGGAAGAAGAAGCCCCCGAGGTGCCGACCGGGAATTCTTCCCGTGCTGATAAGGATACTTATAAGAAGTATCATGATGATGCTTTAGACGTCGAGTGCCTTATGCTTGCCACCATGAACTCTGAGCTTCAAAAGCAACATGAGAACATGGGGTGCAAGGAGATTGACGAGCATCTCAAGAAAATGTTTCAAGGGCAGACTCGTCAAGAGAGGTTCGATGTCACAAAAGCATTGTTTCAGTGCAAGATGGGAGTTCGAGACTCAGTAGGGACTCACGTACTCAAGATGATTGGGTATATAGAGAACCTTGAAAGACTGGGTTTTCCTCTGGGTCAAGAGTTGGCCAAAGATCTGATCCTGCAATCGTTGTCGGACAGTTACGAGCAGTTTGTCTTGAACTACAACATGAATGAGATAGACAAGACACTGCCCGAGCTCCTAGGCATGTTGAGAACTGCCGAGATCAATATGAAGAAGGCCAAGCCTGCCAGCCCCATATTGATGGTGCATAAGGGCAAGGGCAAGGCCAAGGGCTTCAAGAAGACGAAGGTGGGACCTAAGTCACATCTTGAGCCCAAGTCTTCTGCACTGATGAAGAAGAAAAGCACGGTGAAGGAAGGGAAATGCCACCACTGTGGCAAAGCTGGTCATTGGAGGAGGAATTGTCCTTCTTATATTGAGGGTCTGCAGAAAATGAAGGGAGGTATGACTTCCGCTTCAAGTATTTACGTTATAGAGATAAACCTTTCTGCTCCTTCATCTTGGGTATTGGATACCGGATGTGGTTCTCACATTTGTACAAATGTGCAGGAACTGGGAAGGAGAAGATTGCTGAGTAAAGGGGAGGTGGACCTACTCGTTGGCATTGAAGCAAGAGTTGCTGCTATTGCTGTGGGGGTTTACCGTCTTTCTTTGCCCAGTGGGCTTGTAATAGAACTGGATAATTGTTATTTTGTTCCGGCCATAACTAGAAACATTATATCTATTTCATGTTTGGACATGATTGGATTTTCTTTTATAATTAAGAACAACTGTTGTTCTATATTTAAGAATGATGTTTGTTATGCTGTAGCCCAATTGTTTAATGGTCTTTACGTTTTGAACTTGGACCATCTGATCTGTAATGTAGAAAATCATAAAAGACTAAGAACAAATGACTCAAACCCTACATATCTCTGGCATTGTCGTTTGGGCCATATAAACGAGAAGCGCATATCCAAGCTCCATAAAGATGGACTTTTGGACTCATTTGATTATGAATCATTTGAGCGATTCGAATCTTGTTTGTTAGGCAAGATGACTAAAGCTCCTTTCACGGGCTATACTGAGAGGGCTGAGGATCTCTTGGGTGTTGTACATAGTGATGTATGCGGACCCATGAGTTCCATGGCTAGAGGTGGGTATTTCTACTTCGTTACATTTACTGATGATTTCAGTAGATACGGATATGTGTATCTTATGAAGTGCAAATCCGAGACCTTTGAAAAGTTCAAAGAGTTCAAAAATAAAGTAGAGAACCAGTTGGGTAAAAGGGTTAAAGCACTCCGATCTGATCGAGGTGGCGAATACCTGAGTCATGAGTTCCGTGATCATCTGAAAGAGTATGATATTGTATCACAGCTCACTCCACCTAGAACACCACAACATAATGGTGTGTCTGAGAGGAGAAATCGTACTCTGTTAGACATGGTACGTTCGATGATGAGTCATGCAGACTTGCCTGTTTCCTTTTGGAGTTTTGCTTTAGAGACTGCTGCAATGACACTGAATCGCGCTCCAACGAAAACGGTTCTAAAGACACCATATGAGATATGGACTGGGAAGCGTCCTAGTATATCGTTCATTAAAATTTGGGGCTGTAAGGCATACGCGCGACGTCAAATGCCTGACAAGCTGGAACCCAAATCGGATAAATGTTATCTGGTGGGATATCCTAAGGAAACGAAGGGGTATTACTTTTACCTACCGTCCGAGGGCAAAGTGTTTGTCGCAAGGACTGTCGTCTTCTTGGAGAAAGAGTTCTTATCAAGGAAGACTGAAAAGGTAGAACTTGAAGAAGGTCAAGACCCACAGGTAGTGAATGAGCCGGAATTGGATTCTGAGATAGGACTACAAGATGTTGTAGCTGGAGAACCTACTCAAGAAGCACAAGTCCTACGTAGATCTGGTAGACCGAGGTTTGAGACTGAGAGATATGTATTTCTCGTGTCTCAAATAGGTAATGTGTTGCTTATGGATCATGATGATGAACCAGCAACCTACCAAGAGGCTATGAATGGACCAGACTCCGACAAATGGCTTGAGGCTATGAAATCCGAAATGGACTCCATGTACGCAAACCAAGTTTGGAACTTGGTGGAACCACCTGAAGGGGTACGACCCATAGGGTGCAAGTGGGTCTTCAAAAAGAAGACCGACATGGATGGGAATGTACAGACATTCAAAGGGCGATTGGTGGCTAAAGGTTTCAAGCAAATTCATGGTATTGACTATGATGAGACCTTTTCCCCTGTTGCCATGATTAAGTCCATAAGGATATTGCTTGCTATTGCTGCGTATTATGACTACGAGGTCTGGCAGATGGATGTCAAAACGGCTTTCCTTAATGGAAACCTCCTTGAGGAAGTGTATATGACACAACCCGAGGGTTTTGTATCCCCAAATGAAGCTACTAAAATATGCAAGCTGAACAAGTCCATCTATGGACTGAAACAGGCCTCTCGAAGTTGGAATCTTTGTTTTGATGAGAAAATCAAAGAGTTTGGTTTCATCAAGAATGAAGATGAGCCTTGTGTTTACAAGCGAATCAGTGGGAGCATTGTTGTCTTCCTGATATTGTATGTAGATGACATACTTTTGATTGGGAATGACATTCCTACCCTGAAAGTTGTTAAGAACAACCTAGGGAACTGCTTTTCTATGAAGGACTTGGGTGAAACGACTTACATACTCGGTATTAAGATCTATAGAGATAGATTGAAGAAGTTGCTGGGTTGGACCCAGAGTACATACATTGAAAAGGTGTTGAAGCGGTTCAACATGCTTGAGTCCAAGAAAGGATTTTTACCCATGTCTCATGGTGTGAATCTCTCTAAAGACCAGTGTCCAAAATCTTGTGAAGATAAGGACCGCATGAAGTTGATTCCATATGCTTCGGCAATTGGATCAATCATGTATGCAATGTTATGCACTCGACCCGATGTCTCCTATGCTTTGAGCATGACTAGCAGGTATCAGTCAGACCCCGGTGAGTGTCACTGGATTGCAGTCAAGAATATCCTGAAGTACTTGAGAAGGACTAAGGATGTATTCTTGGTGTATGGTGGAGAGGAAGAGCTCGTTGTAAGTGGTTACACGGATGCTAGCTTCCTAACTGATAGAGACGATTCAAAGTCTCAGTCAGGGTTTGTGTTTTGCCTTAATGGAGGAGCTGTGAGCTGGAAGAGTTCCAAGCAAGAGACAGTTGCTGATTCTACAACAGAGGCCGAGTATATCGCTGCGGCTAACGCAGCGAAGGAGGCTGTATGGATTAGGAAATTCATCGGCGAGCTTGATGTAGTTCCTAACATTGTTGGTCCCGTAGTTCTCTACTGTGATAACAATGGTGCAATTGCACAATCTAAGGAACTTAGATCACATCAGCGCTCCAAGCACATACTTCGGCGGTTCCATCTTATTCGTGAGATTGTCGAACGAGGAGATGTGAACATTTGCAGAGTGCCGACTGAGGAGAATATTGCGGATCCACTGACAAAGCCTCTCGCGCAGAGAAAGCATGATGACCATACTAGATCAATGAGTATACGATACCTGAATGATCAACTCTAGTGGGAGTCTTGTGGGTTGCATGTAAACATATATTCTGTTGGTTGTTTATTGTTTATTCATTTGATGAATTTTGTACCTAAATGTTTCTTTTTACAATTAATGACAAGTTCTTTTATTATGATTTTTCTATATGATAGTTAAATTGTAACATAATAAATATCCTTAGAATATTCGCTTCCATAGGACATCAAGTACGTGACTTGAATGTGAGAGCCTATGATTTATTTGAAGCTTCATTCTTAAAAGGTCCCTGGTCGTTGTATCGTCATAGAAACTAAGGGTGATGATGATACTTTAAGACTAGCACGTGTGTTGACTGATGACCAGTTCTCACAGGTCATGATATTGTGATATCAAGTCATCACGTGGGTACTTGTTAATGAATAAGTTGTACTGGACAGACCCAATCTGAGATTACTCTGTGGATTGTTATCTAAACGTGTCACGAGTAAGTCTCAATTGACAATGGTGTTGTGGTCCTTTGACCTGAAGTCACAACATTCATCAAGTGAGGAAGAGCGTGCTTTGATGCCATCTAAAGTCTTCCTTGAGAAAGGTTGATGATAAGGGTGGTTGTTGGGTACGTTACGAATCATTTGGGTGTTTGTGTGTGAGCAGATATGAGATTTGTCCTCCTATATGACAGGAGTTGCATCCATGTGCCCCTTGATGGAACTGGACTGAGAAATGCATAGCCATGCTTGGTTGAGTCAATATGTGATATTGGACTCACCATTCTCTGGAAGTCCGTTCTAGATCAAGAAACTTGGATTGAGCTATTATGAGGGTGACACGGTCCATGCCTCTAGTTCTTTCCGGATGTAAGGGACAAAGGGACAAAGACAACGCTGGAACATTGGTCATGAAGGCTTATGAGTTATGAACTCTTATTGCTTGGGGAGCAATGATGCATTGCTAGATGCCGCTCATTATTTGTGAGGTTTTTGTTTTGATACTTTCAAGATCAAGTGAGAGACTGTTAGAGTTACCATGGTGATCTAGAAGTGGTCAAACATGTAATCTCACTGCCAACGCGATATGAGCCTGCAGGGTCGCACATAAGAGATGTGGAGAAGTTGGATGATTGACTGTGTTGGTAAAGGTTACCAATCACCGACTTGAATGGGGTTATGAGCAAACTGTTGCCTTAAAGGATCGACGGGATTGGGCAAAAGTTGCCTTGAAGGTTTGACCAGAAAGTCGACCGAAGGTCGACGATCGTCGACCGCGGGTTGTTGAAGATAGTCGACCGCGGGTCGACGAGTATCGTCGACTGCGGGTTGACCATCGTCGACCGCAAGGTCGACGATCGTCGACTGCAGGTCGATGATTATCTTCAACCCACGTTCGGCGTGAGTCGTCGAGTATCGTACTTTGATTCTCGCCGACTGTTCAGTCGACTATGTGTCGTCGACTGCGGGTCGACCATCGTCGACCGCAGGTCGACGATTATCGTCAACCAAGTTCAACGTGATTCCAGCAGCTGATTCTCGCCGACTGACTCTCGACGATTCCAGCGGCTGATTTTCGTCGACTGATTCTCGCCGATTCTGAGAGATGATTCTCGCCGATTCTGAAACCCTATTTTTCTGTGGTCTGCGGATAGCGATTTTACCTAGGTTTATTTATGCTTTAAGTATAAATAGATACTTAGGGTTTTTTGGGAATGTGATGAACATCGGCTTTCCTTTTGACCGAAACAAAAACCGACGGAAGTGTTCCGCCGTTCTTCGTTCGCTCCGCCGATTCCCGAATCCCGCCGACGGAAGTGTTTCGCCGCCGTACTCGCTCCGTCGACCTCCTCCTCTCCGGCGATTGTCGCTGGTATTGCTATTCCTGGCGCGGACCTAGCAGTCCGTGGAAGAGCAAGGTGCAGTCGATCTCCTTCCTGATTATCCGTGTGACGGAAAGGTCGGTGTTCTCCCGCTCGTGTGGATTTCTGCAGAGACGTGGACGTTATTCCACGTAGAACTCGCCACCGACGAGGACACGAAGCTTGGAGCATCTCCGTTGAGTTGTGACTCAACTCCACTGAGGTAATTTTTGCCTAGTTTTGTATTAACTTCTTGATTCAATGATCATGGCCCAATCCCATCTCTTTTGGGTTATTCTTGATGATTTATTTCTTCCGCTGCGTGCACAAGCGTTGTGCCATCCTCTTAGAGAAACCCAACAATGTAAACGTGTTTTCTAGTTTGCGGTTCATCTTTATGGTACTACTTTGAGCTCCAAGCCAATGATGATGTGGGGCATAGTTGATATGAGGATCTAGTATGCATTATAATGAAAAAGTCCCAAAGAATGTTATCGTATGTTATTGTATCTGTATTGATTAAATACAACTACCTAGAGTTATAACACTTAGCAAGATGTTTAACTAGGAAACATACTGACGCAGGACGAGTCTGCAGGTGAACACGCAAATACCGTCATCCTATATGAATGTGAGCAATCACAAACAAATGCAATGGATCTACGACAGCCCTAGGAGGTGCGGAAGAAATGCAAGCACACACAATCAAATAAAAAAGAAACCTACGACCTAAACTCTCACCTTCGTGTGAATGCAAAACTTGAATCATGCAACTATTTTCGACACACAATTAACTCAATAATATAACATATAGCTCACATAATTGAGTCACATTAGTTGCATACCAATTGATATTGCATTGAAAGCAAATGCACAGTGAATAAATAACAACCATCTAATGAAAATGGCAAATAAAATTAATACAAGCTAAATATTTCAAGAAATGCGAGTAGCATCCATATAATGCAGAAGAAGTGAAAAACAGAAATGCAAGCTCACTGAGTAATCAGTGTCGGTAGTGGAGGGGAAGACCCAGTAGTGGGGTGGCTATCCGAAAGGGAGAATGTTGTTGTGTAGGAGTTCAAATAGGGAAACATGCTGTCGTGGGCTAGAAACGTCTGGAAGGGGCTTGAAGGGGTTGGGTAGGCTTGGGGAAGGGAGTTTTTGTTGTGTTTTACTAGGAGTGGATACACATCAGATGTGCGCGGCGAAAAGAGATCTAGAAAACCCTAACAAGATGTGGGATCTTGCGAAGAACATAAATCAAGAAATAAAATAACATATACCTGTACGGGATCGAAACAAAGTCGATCAAGATGCTCCAAGAAAATCTCTTTTTTCACTTGAGTCTGAAAGCACATAAAGCGTCTGCGCTTTTATGATATTTCCACACTAACAAGAGAAACGCTTCGTCGTCGTCGTGCGAGGGCAAGATGGAAGGGATGGTCGAGGCCTTCGTCTTCACAAATTTCTAGGTTTGTTTTCAGGAGTGGACCACTAACGATAGGGCTCCGATTCGCAAAGGGAGCACCGTCATCGGGTGTTCGCCGCTCTTCAGAACTCTTCTGAAAGTTAGGGCTCTGGAAAATCGGGAGAACTTCTAACCCTAACCCTGAAATTATATCTATATATAATCTTCAGCGAATCGGGTTTAGCCTTAACAAAAAATACCAAAATAAAGCCGAACCAAGTTCAGGGTTTATGACAAGAGAAACATGCATCTAGCCGATATTATCAAGCTAACATTTATCTAGTCGGTATTGTACTTAGCCATTTCATCAATCCAAGTTGATATACATTATATCGGTTGCATCGACTGGACCATCCTGTCAGCAAACTGTCAAACAGCTATTCCCGGAAATATCGACTGCATCGACTATATTGACTGCTTAGTATGTCGACTGCATCGAATACATCGACTACATAGTATGTCGACTGCATCGACTACATTGACTGCATAGTAAGTCGACTGCATCGACTACATTGACTGCACCATTCAGCAGACAAACTGTTAAATAGTTTCTAGTCAATTCTTTCTAGTCGATAAATTGTCAAACAACTTCCAATCAAATAAGTTTGGCTCTACACTCATATCCTATATGAGTCAAGACACGCCGATCAATTATCCAATTTCTCGTACGCTATTATGTGCGACCATATAAGCTCATATTATGTTGGCAGCGAGACTAACTCGTTGACTACTTTTAGATCACAAAGACTCCAACAGTTTTAGGACGGCAGATTATTAGAGACTGGTTGTGTGGAGTGGGGAAGATTGGCAGCTGCAACAGAGAACTTATGGAAGTGTTGGGACAGGGAAAACAGGGGGGTTGTGGCTATTCAGAGGGGATTTAGGGCGGCGGAAGACTGTTGGTGAACGGAGGACGTTAGTGGAGGGTTGGGAAAGGGGGAGGGAGGGTTGGGAAAGGGGGAGGGAGGGTTGGTCGTCCTTAGAATAGGTTTGGAGGTTGGGGAAGGGAATAAAGAGGATTGGTTCGGGACTTCAACAATGGGCGTCGGTGGCTGGGAGGGCGCTGAAAGCTAGGGAAGGTGGCGGCGGGGGAGCCGGGAGCCAGGAACGCGCGACTGGGTGATGGGAGTCAGGGAAGGCGGTGGGGTGCTGGAAGACGTTCGGCGTTGCACCAGCAAGAGAAAGGTGTCGCACCTCTCAGACCGATGCAAGGTAGGTTGCAGATGCTCTAACATGCAACTCTAGGTGAAATGTCGGCTGCTTACCGACATACTCTAATGCAAGCATGAATGCAATATAAAAATTCGATTATTAAATTAGCAACAAGCAATTAGGTAAAATAAAATCAAGTCAGAAGCACAGTCGTTCCCAAAATATTGAATAGAACGAGCGATAATTCACAAGTAAATTATTTCAAGCGTGTCTCAAATATGTCGTGCAACTCAAACGATTTCATAGAAAATAACATATAAGGATGGTATTCGGCTAAATATAGTCTGAATAACAATAACAAAAAAACAAGAACACTGAAATACGACTTTTGCATACAGACAAGGTTCTGTATTGCTGGACAAAAGGCGAGAGACTAGGCTGGTTTTAGGGAAACTCTGGAACGGGGTTGTAGTTTGAACAGGGGAATGAAGGGGCTACGAGAATGTAGTGACAAGTGAAATCACACTTGGACGCAGGGCTGGTGGGACATCTGGGGTTGAATGTGAGGTGGGGGCTGACGAGGTGAGTAGGATCGGCATGGTTGTCGGGATTTCGGTGGGGGTCGGGATTTCGGTGGGGGAAGAGAATCACGGGATGGGACTGGTTGAATATCTGGCAGGGAGAAGGTAAGGTGAACGATAGCCCTAAGGATTTACACCAAGGCGACCTCTTTGAGTCACACACACACACACACACACACACACACACACACACACACACACACACACACACACACACACACACACACACACACACACACACACACACACACACACACACACACACACACACACACACAAGCATCTTCGAACGAGCTTCGTCTGTTCTAGATGCGGCGCTACGGGCTTCGCCCGCCACCGGCAGTTATTTAAAATTTAAAAGAATTCTAAATTTTATTTATTAGAATTTTTAATAATTTTATTTATTAGAATTTTTAATAATTTTATTAATTATTAAAACAAATGTAATTAATTTTATTAATTATTAAATAAAAAAATGAAAAATAGAAAAAAAATCGCGCAGGGGCGGTGGACGTCGGGCAGGCCGCCGATGGCGGCAGAGATGAGCTTGTTAGCAGCTTTGGCGGAAGGGAGGATGCCGGGATTTTCGAGAGTTGGAAGAATTGATTTTTGGGAGATCTCGCTAATGGCAGGCCCAACTGTATAGATCTTATGGCAAAAAATAAATCCTTATTTCAGATGTTTGATCGAACAGTCAAAAATCAAAGCTTGGTGTGCTTCCAAATATGTATAATGGTTTATATAATATATATATATCTTATATTATAAGGGAAAACCACCCTTTGGTGCAACATTGACATTTCCCAAAATGCCCTTGCACCAATGGGTGTTTTACCCTTATATATATATATATCTACTAATATGCGAAAACTACTCTTTGTTGAAACATTGCCTGATGTCCCTATATTGCCCTTATAGTTGTATTCATAATTACACAATTATACCACACTTTATATTAGTATATTATAAAGTCAATATCCTTTTAGGTAATTACACATTTTACAATATTTAAATACAAAAAATAAAAATACTAGGTATCCTAAACCTATGGCTTATAGCTAGAAATGACAAAAGAAAGATTAATGTTTTAACGTTAAAATATAATTTGTTTTACAAAATAAAAATTATATTCTGGATTTATATTTTTTTACGGTCATTTTGAGTACTCATATGTATATGTTGTGGACGGGTACTGTCCACGACAAATGTCGCCGCCCACGACAAATGTCGTCGCCCACGACAAATGTCACCGCCCACGACAAATGTCGTCCCCACGACAAATGTCGTCCCCACGACAAATGTCGCACCACCGACGAATGTCGCATCCCGCCGAATGTCGCACCCCGCCGTTGCACTCATGTAGGGCCAAAGACCTGTCTCGTTGCACTCATGTAGGGTTGGAGGCCCGTACCGTTGCACTAACGTAGGGCCAAATGTCGGTCCGGTTGCACTCACGTAGGACCGGAGGCCCGTGCCTGTCGCAATATCTCATGGGAGGCTGCCCGACTAGCGATGAGTTTTTTGTTTTTAGATTTTGTTTTCATTTTTGATTTCTTCCTCCTTTTAGATTTCAGATCAGAAAAAATGCCTTCTATTATCCTTCTGTCACGCTCTCAGTAGGCTCATCCTCACGATTGCCATTCCATAGGGCTTCGTACACCTGCATTGTCAACAGCTTCGTTCAATCAGGCTGTGCCTTCTCCTCCTCGTCCGGCCTCGGCTTTGGCGATCTATTCGCTAGGTGCTCGCCCAGTGTTTGACAAATTGGTCCTTAGAAATATCGTATGGTCTTCAATCGATCAGACCTTCCTCCACTGCATTGAAGTCGCCTGGCTTCCTTCTCTTCATCCCAGGTAACATCCTTGATCCTCTTTCAACCAAATTTCAATATTTGCTCACCTTCCTCCACTGGATTGAAGTCTTCCGGCTTCCTTCTCTTCATCCCATGTAACATCCTTTATCCTCTTTCAACCAAATTTCAATATTTGCTCTATTTCAAATTGTTATGTTAAGCTCAACTAACGTGAGCAGTCTGAGAAAGTAAAGGATGTACTTTGAGTGAAAAGAAATTAATATATTTATAGCTATCAACTAGGCGGGCCTTTCTGAAAATATGTCTATTGTGTTATCACCTCCTGTAGCAACTGTGATAGGCCTTAAGTGAATAAAAGGTTTAAGCAAAAAATGGAAATTGTGGAGAAGGAAGTTCAAGGTACGAAAATGCACATGATATTATAGCCTCCCAATCTAATGATTTTTTTTGGTCATTGATAAAACTAATCAATGACTTCGTTATTAAGTTGGGTGATCAAGATATTTCCCGTAGTGAGTGTTTTAAATATCTTGCATCGATAGTTCAAAAAGATGGAGGTATTGATAAAGTTGTGACACATAGAATCCAAGCGGGTTGGTTGAAGTGGAGAGGCGCGTCAGGGATCTTATATGATCGTAAAGTACCACTAAAACTTAAGGGCAGGTTTTACCGTACTGCAATTAGACCCGCGATGTTCTATGGTTCTGAGTGTTGGGCAGTGAATTGTGTACATGAGCAAAAAATGGGAGTTGCGGAGATGAGAATGCTTAGGTGGATGTGCGGACACACGAGATTGGAAAAAATTAGGAATGAAAGTATCAGGGATAAGACAGGAGTAGCACCAATTTCAGAGAAGATGCGAGAAGCTCGTCTAAGATGGTTTGGACACGTACAAAGGAGACCATTAGAGGCACCTGTTAGACGTTGTGAGAGTCTAGTCACTAGGCATGTTAGACGAGGGAGGGGTTGACCAATAAAGACTTGGAATGAAACTATAAAGAAAGACATGATGTACTTGGGCATTAGTGAGATTATGACAAAAGATAGGGCACAATGACGACAAAGGATCCATATTGCCGACCCCACTATAGTGGGATAAAGGCTTGAGTGTTGTTGTTATTGATAAAACTAATCATCTTAATGCAACTAAGCGCTGACCATCATGCACCAATAGTTGAGGGAAGGTTTCCAGAGTACGTTGAACATACTGTTTTTTTACTTATTAAATGGTTCTAATCAAGTTCTCTTATACTTTAACAATACCAGTTTATATGTCTGTGTTATCCTTTTGTCGGTTTGTGCAGAGATTTCTACGCACACAGGTCTGTCATTCTCACAGGGCCTCACCATGTGTTCCATTTTTTGTGTTCCATTTTTTGTGTTCCAATTTGAAATTTTATTTGATCCCGTGAGGGTGATCTTAATGACCATTTAAAGAAACTCCGTCAATATAGCTACTTCAAATTTAAGTTTTCTCTTTATAATTCTACGTAGAGAGTTTATATTATTTTAATTTAGATTATCAAAAAACTATTAATCGTATGTTGTCTTATTTTATTAGATATTGAAAAGTAGGATGCAGAAATGAATTCTGCAAGTAGTACCAGAAACATAGGCCTAAAAGTCATGCAAATTTGACTTCCATTCTCATCTTCTTAGGTGCCTAATTTTTCTATATTGCTATGTGTTAGCCAATGAATATATCGACAGCTAGCCTATATAAGGACCAATTCTTTTGTGTCCTGTAGCATCCTTCAACTCTTTGATCAATTGCCCTAGTCCCCTTCATCACACTGCATAAATTCATAAATAATTTTTTTTCTTTTATTTTTGGGCATTTTCAATAGGTGAAAAAGTATTAAACACTGCTCCTTTATATATGGAGTAGGAAACAAGTACAAGACAGACAAAATATTAAAAACGCAACATAACAAAAAATACGGAATCTCCAACAATTTGGGCGTGTAATGTCGGCCATGCACAACTTGCCCAGTATCTTGTCAAAGGAGCCCTAACTCAGTCCCTTAGCAAGCACATCTACAATCTGCTGGTTTGATGAGACAAAGGTGGTACGCACCATTCCCTTTACTATGTTCTCCTTAATGAAGTGTGAGTCGATCTCCACGTGTTTAGTACAGTCATGCGATTGATGAGGTTGGCAACAATGATGACAACATCACCCCAATAATATTTTGGGAGGTTCATTCGGAGAAGGAGACATCTGACAACCTCGAGGAGGTGCCGATTCTTGCGCTCGACAATCCCATTTTGAGCTGAAGTGTAAGCACATGAAGTCTGATGTATGATACCAAGATCACTCAGATATTTCTCAAAACGAGAGTCAATATAATCACGACCATTGTCACTACGCAAGACCTTAATGGTAGCACTATACTGAGTAGCAACCATCTTATGAAATTATTGAAAAAGAGAGAACACGTCATTTTTATGCTTCATCAAATAGACTCGAGTACAACGAGAGAAACAATCAATAAAAGAAACAAACCAGGAGCAACCAAAAATAGACGACTAGGACCCTAAACATTAGTATGAATAAGGGCAAAGAGAATAAAGTTACGCGGAGACAAAAGAGGAAGAGAACTACGATGATGTTTACTAAGTTCATAGACATCACAATAAAAACCATTAAACTGTGCAGTAGATATAGTAGGAAGCAAAAAAATTCATAGTAGAGATGGGGATGGCCAAGACGACAGTGTCAGGCATCTACATCAGAGAGCATATCAGCATGGTGAGCCTTTGGAGACTGGACGAGGCTGGAGCAAGATGAGGTGGAAGGGTCGAACACATATAGCACATTGCACAATCTACCAGAGCCAAGCACCGTTCCCGTCTTCAGGTTTTGAAAAACATAAGAGGTAGGAAAAAAGTTACCGAGTAGTTCATAGAGTTAGTCAAATTACTAGTATTCCGAAGATTTTAAGTGAATGCGGGAACATGAAGAATAGAGGAGAGAGTAAGAGAGGAGCAAAGAATAGATTCCTTCCCAACAATGGAGGAAAGAGATCCATCAACAATGCTTACTTTGTCCCAGCCAGACAAGGGAGGTAAGACACAAAACCTGTGGCCGGCCCAGTCATGTGGTCAGTAGCTTCGGAGTCGATGATCCACTGTGAAGACAGAAGTGTGGAAGCAGAATGAACACCTGGAGGGCCTTGGTGGGCATAGGAAGAGGATGATGAACTGGACTGCTCCGCTGGTGAACCATGCAACAAGGGACGGAAAGGCATGATTCCTTCAGTAACGTCTGAATCCAAAAAGTGAGGAGCAGAGATGTCCTCAGACAAGCGTGCAAATCTGGTCAGAGATGATCTATTCAGGGATCTTCCACCACGAGGTGCAAGGCCGCCTCGGGGAGAAGGGAAGCCATGAAGCTTGAAGTAAGTAGCACTCAGATACATAGAAAAAAAAAACTCGAATAGAAATCGAGTAGGGTATCACAAGATAAGAATCACCCTCATAGAAAGAAGGAAAGGAACCATAACTCCAATCGTGATTGAAGGAACCAACGAGGGAATGCCGGAAAGGGGAAATCAAGAGCCCATGACACCGACGCCCCTAGAGGACGGGAGAGAGCCTCCCGCTGGAGGGAGAAGCCCCCCGGAGGACTGCTGCTAGAGGCGAAGCCCTCTGGAGAAGCGGAAGTTAGGCAGATTGCTGGCAACGGGCTGCTGGGAGAAAGAAACGTCGCGGGCTGCTGGAAGAGACGCGCGCGACTGAGGACACGCAGACACGGAGGAAGACTCGGGTGCGAAAGAGGACGCGCGTGGGGGAAGAGACGCGGACGCGAAAGAGGACTCGGGCGCGGAACAGGATGCACGCGGCTGTTTGCGAAAGCGGGATCTACTGTTTGCGGAAGTGGGATCGACTGTTTGCGGAAGGAGGCGGGTGCAGAATCGGCGGGTGGCTGTGGAGACGCGAGAGACAAAGCCCTAAAGCTCTGATACCATGTTGAGTGGGAAAGATTATTTCATTATTCAACACTGCTCCTTTATATATAGGAGTAGGAAACGAGTACAAGACAGTCAAAATATTAAACACGTACATAACAAAAAAAAACGGAATCTCCAACATTTTTTTTACTAACCACAAAATTTGGACTATTACGCATACAGTTATTTTGGATATACTCCAATGGCAGTTATTTTAGGTACCCTCCTACATTTTAGGTATTATGTACTTTATATGAACTTTTGGTTTTCCTCAAATTTATGTTTGCTTCTTATTTGTGTCTTTCATCGATGTCCTTCGTGTATGTTTGCGTCTTATAACATTTTTGAGATTTCGGAGAAGACATGCATGACTGGAAAATGAGTTTACACTGCTAAAAAGAAATACATGTAGTGAAGATAAATGAATGGACTTCTTTGTGTCAGTGTTCAAATAGAATTCAAACTTTCATGGAAAACATTTCATGATGGAAGCAACCTTTGAGGTCATGATCATTCCTATCCTGATTCAAGTTTTCTATTATTTAATAATATCTTTCAAACATCCTTTTTCCATTTTCTATACTCAAATTTCTTAAGTTATTTCGTTTCTTTCTACTATGCATGAAATTTGCAATGATACGGACTACTATTGGGTATTAATTTGAATCTGTCAAGGTCTTTTATGTTTTGTCTTGAAATCTCACGATTATTACAACTTAAAGTGGTTGAATCTAAGTTGCAATTTTCAGCTCATAGTCGATTGTTCAATCATTCTGTTTGCTATGATAGTTAGATTTTTTTTAACTTGAAAGGTAACAATTAAAGTTGCATATTAATTCAGTTTTTACACTGTTAGGATTTTGGGAAAAAAGATGATGACAGAATTTGAAGGATAGCCTGCAACCACCAAATCAGTCATCTTGGAAATGTCTCCAAGAAGGCAATCCAAGGTAACTTCTAACTTAAGATGAATTTATATTACCCATTTGCCCCTTTCTCATAGATTGTTGAAGATCGATTCCTCTTAAATTTATTGTTTTTAAATTACTTGTTGTTGAAGATCGATTCTTCTACTGTAGTCTTTTTTTTTACCTGCAGCTGCCTTTCCTGGGATCCACTTCTCCCCATTATCCCCCTACCCTCTCTTTTATAGCCTTTCTCGTGGGCCCCACCGTCTTTTCTATTCGTCGGGATCCTGTGCGTTGCGGCTTGTTTTTGCTTATCTTTGCTTGCTCACTGCGGCTTGCAGTTTCTGCTTCCCGCGGCCTGCTTCTCCTTGATCACGGACTACCTCTTTCTGTTGTTCGTCACGGTCTGGTTCTCTCTGTTCGTTGCCGATTGCTTCTCCCTGCTATTAGCTGCTTCTCCTGTTCGTCGCGGACTGCTCCCTCTGTTTGCTGTTGATTGCTCTCTGCTGTTAAGCCGCACGCTTGTTCTCCGCGAACTGCCTCTCCTGTTCGCAGCAGACTGTTTCTCTTGTTCGTTGCGGGCTGTGTTCCTCTGCTTGCTAGTCACGTGCTGTTGCTTCTCCTCTAGCCATACTGGGTGAATACCCATACTTGCAGGGATATCACGCCTATAGTCATCCATCCCAATGTGACTTATGACTTTGTAGGGGTCCATTTGGTCAGCACTTAGCTTTTTGGCAGGCTCCGAAGGGAGCCTCTCAGGGGGGATTCGCGCCATCACCTGTTCGCCTTCCTGAAATACTTGCTCTCGCTTGCGCATATCTGCTTGGGTTATATAATTTTCATTGCTCATAATGATCCGTCGGTGGAATAACTCATGCAACTTATGCAAGTGACTCAACAGACTCATCCAGATAATGCAAATGATGCAAATAAAATACGACAGACACTATACATCCGCTAGGGGAAAATCTAATAATGACCGAGATGTCTATAAAATGTGGTGGCCTATAAGGAGGTTCTTTCGGTGGAATATAAAAATATTCGCCTGGTGGATGACGAATATCAAAAAGACTTCTTGAGACATCGGTACTGATTTGCAGAAATATGAGATGTCAAATACATCCTAAGGGTTGCGAGCCATCAGGAGGCTCACTTGGTAGTGGATAGAAAAATTCACCGTGAATAATGCCAACACCCAAATGACCAGGGAAAATGATAGCTAGAGAACGCAACACAAGGGTGTGTCGGGTACCACTCAAATTATAAGACCGTCAGGTGGCTTTCCAGGAGGTATATTAGAAAAGTCATCTCGAACTTTCAACTCGCGAATGCGAAGACACAAGCCAAGCATGCGAAGTTGAGCGCTCCTTGGGAAGGGAAGCTCGTCAAATGAGTATCTCGGAGACTCGGCAAAGGGTTTCCCAATGGGGGCAATAATGACAAGATGATTCTCTAAAAGAAAACCGTCACCAACAATAGTGTCTACAAAATAAATGGGACATCGTCAACAAATTCAATGTTAGACTCATAACCCTCTCAAGGGAGTAGTGGCTCATCAGAAGGCTCATCGAGTGGTCCAACAATGAAGTCAGTAGTAGTGGGATGATCCTCCAGATGGGGATTGCCAATAGTGGTCGTGTCCTCATAAGCGGGTAGGGAAGTCACTATGAGGTCAACGCTAGGCTCTCGGCCCTCGGTCGCAATATGGATCGGGACATTGCTAAGGGAAGAGTAAGAAAAATCCAAACTCAATAATAGGCCATTATGTATAATGTCGAGTCCCAACTTTCTAGCTGACGAGGAAACTAAGTCTAAATGAGGTGTAGAAGATGGATATACCACTACAGTATCACTGGATGGCTAGTCCCCACTCTCGTGACCACGCTCACTAGGCATACTAGTATCACTCTCCACCTGTATGAAATGATTATGATTGGACTGGACTCCAAGGTCAAGTGGGAACCGGGGCTCATTCAGACGAGATGACTCAAGATCAGGTGTTATGCCTCTCTTGTCAGTGGGAGAACTACTTAACACGTCAGTGGTTTGACCTAAATCCCTCAGCTTTCTCTGATTGATTCTTCTTAAGGAAGATTTCATGTGTTCAAAATGAGCATCCAAGCGATCAAGTTGATAAAAAACTAACCATTGAAATTCGTCCTCGGGTATCTCAGATTGTGGAATACTATGAGGGTCTTGACATGTGATGCGATCTTGGCGATGATGATCTCTATAGGGATCTCTAGAGTCATCTAGACGGTTATTCCTAATATAATCAGATCGTGCTCGTGGGTGGACGTGATCCCTATGAACGGGCGACAACAGGCGAGGATGACCGACCTGATAGTATGAGGACCTCTCTGGTGGAACTCTATGGGGTCGAGCATATACTAACTCTGATTCCTCTAATAGTGGAGAAGTGTAACAATGATGACCCGAACAGTACTCAGTCCTACCATCCTATGATCAAAGAGATGTGTAATGATGATAATGTGAGGATCTTTCATCATGATGTTCATCTCTAGCATAATGAAATCGTCTCGAAGGGTCGACATGATTTCTGGAAGTAGTGTGCCGCAGACGATAATAATCGTCATAATAACGTGAGGATTTCTCTGAAGAGGCTCTATTGGATCGTATATAGGTAGACTCGAGATCCCCAAATAGAGGAGAGGAATGTCGACGATAAGTAGCCATAGGTGAACCTAAAGACTATATAACCTACCACTGCAGAGCATGTAAGCGGCCCAACCTGGCTCTGATACCAATTGATGTAGGATAGGCTAAGAGGTGTATAAATCCAAGATTATTAGGGACGGGGAAGAGAATCCGACACGCGAACCGTAGTCTATATGCAATGATACCGTTGGCGAAGACGACAAATTAATACGAGCAATAAAATAATCAACTCATACAACAATATTTAAAAGCAGAAAAAGCATTCAGTTAACAATACATTTAATGGCTTTCCTCCGCTCAGAGTGTCAAAGCAAAACGTGCGACAAATGAGTCCCACCTGCAAATCACAAGCAATTCGAGACGATCTATCCGCAGACAATTTATCTTAAGTAAATATAAAATCCAAACCAATAATAATGCTAAAAATAATAGTTCAATACAACAAGTGACTTACCGAATAGATGGGCGATCCAATGTGGAATTGGAGGCGGGATGACAACGTAGACGACTAGATTTGACTGTGGGAAGCGGAACTGGGCCAGAAATGAGTAGATCCGGCTATATGGAAGTGGATCCAGCGACGGTAGGGTGGATCCGACGGTGTGGAGCGGATCCGTGCTATGGGAGGAGGGTCAGGTAGATGGGGGTGGCTGGTTCTGGGCAGGACTTTGTTCGGAAAAACCCTTATAATTTACCTTAACAAATTACTTTAAGTGATTTTACATCCTGGTTTATTACCCATGATGTATAGAGAGGGTAATATGTTCTTAGAAGTTCTAGGGTGTCATTGGTATAAAGGACATGAGAAAAGCACACTGGATTTAAAAGGAAAGTCATGAAATGCCAACATACGCCGACTAAAAATTGGCGCAACTTCGACTAGAGCTCGACGCCACTTCGAGTACAAGTCAGAATAACTGAACATGATAAGTCGACGTTAATTAAAGGATCAAGTCGACGCATACTCTGATATGATATTGACGCAATGTCGATTACAGAACTTAATTGATAGATTGCTTGAATAAAGCCAGAACTCGATGCTACATCTATATGAACTCGACGTCACGTCAAATAGATTTCTGAGCGAGAATTGTTTTGAAGATTATTTCAGAATTATTTCAAGAAAGGTCTGAATTGAATGACTGATTCTTGGAGACGTTAGTGTATCTGTCAGATATATATATATAGAGAGAGAAGACAGAGATTCAAAACAAGAGGAATACTAATAACGATCATTACATTCACATCAGATCGAAGTTTTAGAAGATTGATTTCGACAAAGAAGGATAAGAAGATTATCATCTGCAATTGGAGTTTTTGCTTGAATCAGTCGATCATCATCTTGGTTCTTGAATCTGAAGAATCAGTTCTTATTCTTCTCAAGAGCTTATCAATTGCTGCATCAGATTCATAGAAGTTTCAAGGATAATCTGGATTAAGCGCTTCGAATCTTTGAGATTTTCTTAATCAAAGATTCATCAGAATACCAAATATCAATTCACAAAGTGCCATAAACTCCTCAGGATTCTGCCGAGAGAACTCAACAAGAAGATCACTAAATCCTCTGATCTTTTTCATTTTCTATTCAATAAACTTTACAGCTTGTGAAAAGAGTTTTAATAATCCATTTTCAAAGGATTTAGAAGTTCTGAGAGTCTCATTGAGAAAAGACTCAGATTGTATTGGTTCAAGATCTTTTTATCAAAAGATCTTGTGATTGGTTCTAAGAGTCTACTTATCAAAAGACTCATGTACTGTGATAGAGAATTCCTACCAAAGGGGTAGAAGATTGAATGTACCCAGATTTTGGGAAACCACTATATTTATTGTGTCTTCTGTGATTGTGCTTTATTCTGTAGTTTAATTTTTGTTTGTGCTATGATTTTAATTATTTGTTTTAATTCTGGTTAACAGTTTGTGTATATGCAAATTCTGTTAATTGTATAACTAGTTTTAAATAAATTTAATCTCTATTTACCCCCTCTAGAGAAATCTCTGAGGAATTAGTCAACTGTTCTCCCATTTCAGACTTGCCAGATCTGGACAGATCTAGTGAGGAGGGGGTGCTGGGCGGTGGTTCCACAGAAGGGGGGGGGGGGGGGCGGTGGTGGCAAAACATGCGGCTGCAAACAACAGGTTTGGTTGTCGATGCGCTTGGAGAAGGGGGTAGCATCAGCTGTAGAGGATGGGGAGGCCGATGGTGGTGGATGTTGGGGTGGAGGGAAGGGGAGGTGGCAACAAATAGTGATATGAGATGGGCCGGCGGCTGTGGGAGAAGGGAAAAACAGGGCTGCGGGTGGCTGGAAACAACAGGGGTTATAGAAGAAGGGGCGGTTACTGTGGGAGGCTATGGAGGTGGCGGTAGAGGGTATAGAGGTGGGGAAAAAGAGGCTAGGGTTAGGCAATACCTTGGGGAAGAAGATGAGCGCCTATGAGTCGTCACCTAGGGTTCCACGGAGTCGGCACCGTGGGATGATCGCGAGATTCCAGGAATGAATTCTTCAAAATCTGCAATAGCCCTAAGCAACCCCCTTAACACTCTATTTATAATAAAAGAAGGGAGTTGTTAAGGGCACCACAGTTTTGGCTAGGCGCACTGCACTTTCTCGGAATCTCCAAAGTACGCCTTGTACATGCATTTTTAGGAAAAGTGTTCAACACAAAAATTGTAGATCTTGTCGAGATCTACAACTTTCTTGTTGAACACTTTTCCTAAAAATGCATGTACAAGACGTATTTTCAAAAGACACGAAAAATTAGGAGAAAGTGCGGTGCGCCTAGCCAAAACTGCGGTGCTCATAACAATTCCCTAAGGGTCCGTTCGTTTGCACGGAATTGGAATTCGATATTGGAATTGAATATTGATGAATATTGTGGAATTAAATATTGGTGACGAATTTCAATTCCAATGTTCGTCTAATAAAACTATTGGTGAATATTGTGGAATTGGAATTCGATTTTTTTGCCCGGGCACCATTTTTGCCCGGACGTGATTTTTTTGTCCGGGCAAGATTTTTTCCACCTAATCATGATTTTTTCTCACGGGTGGGATTTTTTAATGTGGCCGCAATTTTTTTCACTCGGGCCCATTTTTGTTGCCCGGATGTGATTTTTTGGCTGGGGGCAAAAAACGCGCCCGGGCGAAAAAAAAAACTGCCCGGGCGAAAAAATAGCGCTCGCGCCCGGGCAAAAAAATCGCGCCCGGGCGATAAATACGCGCCTCGTAGAAAAAATCGTGCCCCGGCAAAAATATCGCGCCAGGCAAAAAATAGTGCAAGAGCCAAAAAAATCGCGCCCGGGCGAAAAAAATGCCCTGGGCGAAAAAATCGCGCCCGGGCGAAAAAAACGAGCCCGGGCGAAAAAATCGCGCCCGGGCGAAAAAAACGAGCCCGGGCGAAAAAAACACGCCCGGGCGAAAAAAAACGCGCCCGGGGAAAAATACGCGCCCGAGCGAAAAAAATGCGCCCGGCGAAAAAAAATGTGCCCGGGCGAAAAAATCGCGCCCGTCGAAAAAAAATGTGCCCGTGCGCAAAAAATGCGCCCGGCGAAAAAAAATGTGCCCGTGCGAAAAAATCGTTCCCGGCGAAAAAAAATGTGCCCGTGCGCATAAAACGCGCCCGGGTGAAAAAAAATGCCAGGGGTGAAAAAATCGCGCCCGGGCGAAAAAAACGCGCCCGGGCTAAAAAAACGCGCCCGGGCGAAAAAAATCGCGCCCGGACTAAAAAATCGCGGCTGGCGAAAAAATCGCTCCAGGGAGAAAAAATTCGCGCCCGGGCGAAAAGATCGCGCCCGTGCAAAAAGATCGAGCCCGGGCGAAAAGATCGCGCCCGGGAGAAAAGATCGCGCCTGGGCAAAAAGAACGCGCCCGGGCGAAAAAATCGTGCCCTGGCGAAAAAAAATCGCGGCCGGGCGAAGAAAATGCCCCAGGAGATTTTTTTCACGCCCAGGCGAAGAAAATGCCCCAGGAGATTTTTTTCGCGCCCGGACGAAAAAAATGCCCCGGGAGATTTTTTTCGCGCTCGGGCAAGAAAATCGCGCCCGGGCGAAAAAAATGCGCCGGGACGAAAAACGCTCCCGGGCGAAAAAAATCGCGCCCGAGCAAAAAAAAATCCCGCCCGGGCGAAAAAAACGCGCCCGGGCGAAAACTTCGCGTCCGTGCGAAAAATTCGCGCCCGGGCGAAAAAAACGTGTCCGGGCGAAAAAAACGCGCCCGGGCGAAAAAAATCACGTCGGAGCGAAAAAAAATGCGCCCGGGTGAAAAAAATCGCACCCGAGAGAAAAAAATCGCGCCCGGGCGAAAAAAATCGCGCCCGGGCGAAAAACGCTCCCGGGCGAAAAAATCGCTCCCGGGCGAAAAAAATCCCGCCCGGGCGAAAAATTCGCGTCCGGGCGAAAAATTCGCTCGTCCGGGCGAAAAAAATGCGCCCGAGCGAAAAAATCACGCTCGGGCGAAAAAAATGCGCCCGGGTGAAAAAAATGCTCCCGGGAGAAAAAATCCGCGCCCAGGCAAAAAATTCACGTCCGGGCTTAAAAATGTGTCTCGGTCGGAATTGTCCAATTCTTATATAGATTGGAAGGAATTGTCTTTAGTTCAAAATGAATTCCACGGTATTCATTAAAATTTAAATTTCAACGTCAAGCGTGCAGACGAACGATGGAATTGGAATTAGACCTTCAATTCCAATTCCAGAGGCTCAATTCCGTGCAAACGAACGGACCCTAAAAGAAAACTAGGACATCCCACCATCGATGAGTATGATTAGCCGGAGGTGGGGTCACCAAAATACATCAAAATTAAATGCAAAAATAACAAAGTAATATATTAAATTGAATCGGGATGCGGATCTGAACGCATCCACGGAGTCTAATCATCGATCTGGGCACGTCATATATGGTAAGTTGTCAATCGGCCCCGAACAGGCTCAAAACTCGCCCTCCGCTGCAAGTCAACTTCTCCGCTCCGCATCATGCACCTTCTGAATGTAACCTAATAAATCTTCACCATTAACCTTTTTTGCCTTTTTTATCCAAAGTCTTATCAAGTTCTTGTACTCCGTCAAGCTTATTTTTCGACCTACACCACCAAATACATGTTGAGATGGAGACAAGGCAACCACAAATCCAGAACACAAAATTAAAACGTGAACGGCCGTCTACCAATTCCGTGAACTCACGCGGGAAAAAAACCCTAAAAATAAAGAAATAGACTAGGAAGATGGGGAGAATGAAGAAGAAGAGGTAGAAGAAGAAGATGTGGAGGAAGAAGAAGAGGCGAAAGTGCTTTACGAAGCAGGCGGATCGTGTATTTCGCGCGGTTGACGGGAAGGGTATTTTGGAGATAAAACAAAAACGCTCAAATAAACAGAAAGGGTATTTTCGAGCGTTGGGAATGGGAGCGGCGGGAATGGAGGGAGGGAGTTTTGATGACCGATGACATTGAAGGCCAAAAATGATTATTTTGAACATTTTCCCCCATTCAATAAAATGAAGAAAAAATGTCCAAACAAATAGAGCTAAGAGCCCTGTCAAACTCCTGATAGATGCGTGGGAGACAAAAACCTCCACCGGATAATGTAACAAATTGGGAGATGCGGTCCCAACAGAATTAAAAAAACACCAAATTCTACTCTCAATCATATTGCCCTTTTGAGTGGGTCAGAGCTTCTTTAAGACTCTGTTTGGCGTTTTAGGCTTTATTTGGTTTAGCGGTGGCGGGTCGATTCAGCGGGTGGAAACGGAGTGTTCGAATCGGAGGGGGGAGGTGGCTGCTCCAAACGGAGCTTTTTGGGGCATTTCTCAAGGTAGGCGGGTGGAAACGGAGCAAACGCCACCGGAGATTTATTTGTTTACCCTCCTTCCGGCGGCGTTTGCAACAAAACGCCCAAACAAATAGAGCCTTAATGTCACCGTCATTGTTGGAACCAAAAAAATTGATTCCGAAAGTTCGGACCAAAGAGCAGCTTGAGGTTACTTGTCCGGCGATCAAACTCCATGGAACGAGATGGTGAGAGCACAAGAGACAAAGAGATGACTATAAATACACACCAGGTACTGCAACGGGGAGGTCCCACCACGTACCCTGACGTTAAGAGAAACTTTCCCTCCATGGATCAGTATCCTCTCCATTTCACATGAAATAGATGCTATCTATTTCATGGCGGGGATCATTTCAGCCACATCTAACGGATGGTGTTAAATGAGCTATTAAAGAACTCTTTTCGCTTGGCTAAACCACCCTTGCCTTTTTCCAGTCCAATACGCCTCCTTGCTGTCTGAGAATTAATTGGTGATTCCATGCAAGAAAATGATCCTGCACCACAATATTAGCATATGCTTTGAATATTAATTACTTTTTGACAAGTAAAATGCATACATAACACAACAAAACGGGCATACAGAACACAGCAAGTATGCTTAGTTGAGATGGTAGCATTGGAACATGCTCACAAGCTGAGATCCATCAATTAAAAGCATTTCAAATCTACAAACTACTCAATGATCATGAGCAAAAGCTAAAACATGCACATCTCGTCGTGTATTTTGCGACCAATGAAACTGCTACGCGAACAGCTACTCATGCCTTTATATTCTCTGCCCAAGGAAATTTACAATAATATGATTAGATATTTAGGAATGAAGAATGCTTAGGTGGATGTGTAGACACACGAGATTGGATAAAGTTAGGAATGAAAGTATCAGGGATGAGACAGGAGTAACACCAATTGCAGAGAAGATGCGAGAAGATCGTCTAAGATGGTTTGGACACGTACAAAGGAGGCCATTAGAGGCACCTGTTAGGCGTTGTGAGAGTTTAGTCACTATGCATGTTAGACGAGGGAGGGTAGGCCAATAAAGACTTGGAATGAAACTATAAAGAAAGACATGATGTACTTAGGCTTTAGTGAGATTATGACAAGAGATAGGGCACAATGGCGACAAAGGATCCATATAGCCGACCCCACTATAGTGGGATAAAGGCTTGAGTGTTGTTGTTGTTGTTTGATTAGATATTTAGAGGGACAAATCATGTTCTTTCAAGGAAAATAAAAAACTCGATTACCATCATCAACAAATCCGTGAAATTAAGATGATCTTACAATAATGATTAGATATTTAGGAATGAAGAATGCTTAGGTGGATGTGTGGACACACGAGATTGGATAAAGTTAGGAATGAAAGTATCAGGGATAAGACAACAGTAACATCAATTTTAGAGAAGATGCGAGAAGCTCGTCTGAGATGGTTTGGACACGTACAAAGGAGGCCATTAGAGGCACCTGTTAGGCGTTGTGAGAGTCTAGTCATTATGCATGTTAGACGAGGGAGGGTAGGCCAATAAAGACTTGAAATGAAACTATAAAGAAAGACATGATGTACTTAGGCTTTAGTGAGATTATGACAAAAGATAGGGCACAATGGCGACAAAGGATCCATATATAGCCGACCCCACTATAGTGGGATAAAGACTTGAGTGTTGTTGTTGTTTTATTAGATATTTAGAGGAACAAATCATGTTCTTTCAAGGAAAAAAAAACTCGATTACCATCATCAACAAATCCGTGAAATTAAGATGATCTTTGGTTGCAAGTTCAATTGTAGATCGATGCTCTGAATTAAAATTATTGCTATGTTAAAATATAATGATTAGTTTTTTTACATTTTCGATAACATATTTAAACAACTGATAAATGAGTAAGTATATACCTTTGTGCCATTGTTTTGCGCTATTTTTTTTTCACGTACAACTCTTGGTTTTTCATTCTCTCTATCCATGCCTTGGGACGGCGTTTCTTGCAACGAGTATTTTGTTTCTTCTTGATTCCTCGTGCTGTGATTGTTAATGATGGTGGATCTATTGGTGCAAGACATCTTGTTGGATTTAATGTTGTCTCTTCCGTATAACCGCATGGTTCTCTTGCCTCTTGAATTTTTTTTCTTTAGATCATGTACAACCGAACTTAATACCATGTATCCTTCTTCAGTTTCACAAGCCTCATTGTACTGAACAAAAATAGGACACAAAGTTATGTACCTATCATTGTACTCTAATCTTGAGTCTCATTAAGATCAGGCAAATCATTGTCTCTTGTATTTCTTCTCCATCTTCTTATTATGTAGTTGTTGGGTATTTATTATCTTGATATCAAATGTATCAAAAACTTTAATACAATGCCTACATAAGATACCACAACTTTCAAACATCTTACAACTACAAGAGATAGACGAATCAAATGTGTTAAATGATATTGTGCACTACTTACATGCATTGAAGACTCCAACAACATATTCATGCTTCTCTTGTACGATATTACGGCTTGTGATAATTAGTGTCATTACTCCAATAACCTCATTTTGAAATAATTCAAATATGTTTGATGTGTATACATTTGACAATTGGTTCAACATAGGTGAGCTTGTCATAGACAACCTCGACATTTTTTGCCGCGAGTCATTTTCCGCTTCTAGATCTTTATAACGTTTTTGCCCAACAACTTTTTCAAAATGAGAGAAAAATTCAACTATATTAATATTGGCTTTCAAGTACAATTTTAAGTCATACTTAAATCTTTCACTCAACTGTGTACTCCTCATTTTAGCATTAAAAGCTTTGTTCACATATGCTTGAGACTATTTCTCCTTTAATTAAACAAATCATTTAGCCAAGTATTTTCATGAAGATTGTAGTTATCCAATAATTCAGTCCATGTTGTTGGGAATGCACCTTCATCATCGTACTAATAAATACAAGCTGAGAAATTTATTCTAAATCTTGATTCACCTTTCAGAAGATAACCAAGTGTTTTAGAGCATTCTGTCACATATGCTAAGAACACAAAGCATGATAGGTGTCTGGCATAACCTCCTTAATGACAATTCTCATTGTTGCATCTGCATCAGTAAAAAAATAGTTTGAGGCTTTTTTTCATTCATGGCTTCTAAAAAGGTCTCAAATAGCCATATAAAAGACTTGATAGTTTCATCATACAAAAGTGAAGCTCCAAACACAATTGTTTCTCTATGATGTTTTAATCCCAAGAAGACACCTAGAGGCCTTGCCGCTTTATTTGTATCATATTTTGTGTCAAATGTGGTCACATCACTGAAGAGGTTGTAATCTAGTATCATCCTCGCATTGGCCCAAAAAATATTTGTAATATGTTTCTCAACATCTAACTGGATAACATAGTAATATGAAGGATTATCTTTTAACTTTCTACTAAAGTATCTCTCTAAGCTACTTGCTTCCCCAAACATTAGAGATCGTTACCTTTTTGTACGAAGATAGTTCTTTTGATCTCTCCTAATATAACCAAGGCTATCACATCCACCCACTTGTGTACTAAAAAACTGATAAATATCTTTTAACCTTATACCTGACTCATATACCTTATCTGTTTCAATTTTTTGAGCTATCGACATTTGTCTTTGTGAGCGAATCATATGCACAGTTGATGCATGATGAAGTTGGTGATTATGTTCTTGCACAAATTCAGAAACTACATACATTTTGGTGTCTCGCTTGAGGATAATGGTCATACGGGCATTACAACCGCATCTTAACTCGGCTCAAGCTCAATTTGTTTTGTGATCACGACCATCTTTCTCACGAATCCTTTCTCGATCACAAACATACCTCTTAGAACCTAATATTTTAGTCTTTTGGATATTTATTTCCTTACTCATTTTGAATACCAAAGTATGCTCGTCTACCATACTCATTATAAAACGCATATGCTTCCAAATCAGATTGCAAACTCCATTCTTTTTGTCGGTGTGTAATCCTATGATACTTGAGGGATACTCATAATGACACCAAGTCCTCCATTTTAATACAAAGTGAATTCTGCAAGAAATTCAAGGACATTCCATTAGTTGTGAAGAATCTAAGTAAACAGAGCTGTGAACGAAATCTAGGAGTTACTGGCGCAGCACTGCTGCAGGTGGTTTGCTCAAGGCAGCTTGAATCTTCAACGTTCTGCAGAATGCCACTCGAAGATGCAGAAAATCAGGCTCACAAAGGCTTAGGCTCTGTTTGGGAGGACTTATTTTCACCGGTCAAGCGGTTACGACCGCATGAACCGGACCTTAAATTACGGTCCGGTTCATGCGCTCGTAACCGCTTGACCGGTGAAAATAAGTCCTCCCAAACGGAGCCTTAATGAAAGAAAGTTGGCTTAATGGAAGAACTCATCTCTTGCCTCTTCTTTGCTATGAGGCTTCTGTGGAAGAAGGCAACAAAGGCTTAGTGGAAAACCAGAATAACAGGGCGACAGGAGATGGAAACGGGCCTAAGTGAAAATAGCTCTTTAATAGCTTATTTGTTGGAGGTTGCTGAAATGATCCCTACTCTAAAATGGATAGTATCCATTTGATGTGAAATAGAGAGGATTCTAATCCCACAACCAAAAGGCTGTGTGAAGTACGAGAAAGACATCACTCGGAGAGAGTAGTAAATTTTTAGATGTCATTCGTGATACCTCTGAGGTACTATTATAGACAAATCCTGAGAGAAGTTAATTATATGCAAGAATGCACTACCCCTGCGATATACCTGATATGCGACTTGAGAACATCCTCGCTAACTGAGCAACTATGACGACTACTCGCTCATAATGACGAGTTACATAGGATACCCGCCTACTCGCTCATTACTTACTTTCCGTTTGGGAGGGCTTTTTTCCTCCTTTCCGTTTTCTGGAAAACGTCACCGTCCATAATATTATGTTTGTTTTAAGGACGGATGACTTTCTAAAAAGGCAAAATAACTCCTTTTGGGTGAGATGCACTTTTCACTAATAGAGAAAACAAACACAATATTATGAACGATGACGCTTTATAGAAAACGGAAAGAAGAAAAAAAATCCTCCCAATCGGGGCCTCAATAATGATCAGCCCCCGTGTTCAGCCAATATTCGCAGTTGCCGCGCCATTGCCCGTTGTCGTCCCAAGCCTGTTATTAAAAAAGGGAGTTTATATTGGCATCCCACCTATCTCTATTCTATGTATTATATTTGGGCTGCCAATAACTATGAGCGGGCTGCCAATATAAATGCCCTTAAAAATAGGTTCGCCATTTTCAATACAAAAACATAAGGCTACGATACAAAAATTAAAATGATAATTTTCTTATGATTTAAGCTCGTAAATATAAATTTATGATAATTGTTGTGGGTCGCACGGTTTTTTCCCGGTCAATAGAAATCAGATCGCCTTAGTTCGGAATCGGACCGGGCGCGCAAACAGTCAAAGTAAACACAACAAATGACAAAACAGGTTTTTTACGTGGAAAACCCGGAAAGAGTGAAAAATCACATGGTTGGAGTTGTGCTGAGCCTAAATCCACTAGTTTCTTGGAGTTTTACCAAGTTTGATTTGATCTCGGAGGGCGACAGACCACTACTCCATTACAGGTGTACAGAGTTAAAAAATGAGGAAAAATGGATAAATCATCGGAGCCTCGATGGAAGCGCTCCGACCTTGGAATGTTGCTGAGCTTGTGGAGCCTTGGTGGGAGCGTTCCGGTTGGAAAAATTCTCTAAGCCCACGGAGCTTCTGGAGGGAGCACTCTCGTTGATGCGAAGTCTTGATGGGAGCGCTCTCGTGGAGGCGGTTGACTTGAAGCGTGTTGGAACCTTAGTGCAAGGAGAGGAGCGGAGTGAATTCCTGAGCGGAGAATCGGCCTAAGTCCACGATCCCGCCAAAAAACTCATAGCTCTCTCTTGCCTCTGGATTTGCTTGCATTCAAATGAAGGCCTGAAAGTCTATTTATAGTTTTCTGGAGGGTCATGATGATAATTCCGTCGGGGAGTGATTTGCGCTGGTGAATAGCGTCGCTCCGTTTCGATCGCCTGGATCATCATTTTTGACGAAATGATGAGAGTGCTCCCCGGGCAGTTCGGGCAGCCCGAACAAGGTGCCCAGAGGAGGCGGCGGCCTCCCGACGACGGAGGAGGCGGCCGGAGACGGCGGGGTCGGCGAACATAGCTTCACCTATCAAAAATTAAATAGTTTAGTATAAATCATACTTGGGAGCACAATATCGGCCTGATAGTACTTGCATTGCTCGTCTTTTTTGTGGGACTGCAATATAAGTCGGTCCGTGAGTGTCCCACAGCTTTGTTCAGTGTCATCATCGTCGTCGATGCATATCGGAGATTGGAGAAGACTAGCAACGCAAGTACTGTCAAGCAGGGCACTAGGTTTTCCCTTACGAGAGTGATGTGTATGGTTATAAATTTTAAGTTCAATGACTTATAAATTTTATGATCTTTGGTGCACAAATATTTTGTTTGGAATGCTTCAATTTTTTTCGAAAATACCAAACTAAATTATAAAATATAATTTATATTTTGTTCGGCGATCGCAAGCCCCAGTCGACGATTGGAAACCCGGTGTGACAATCGACGAGTAGCTGTGTTCGGGAACCTGAGACTTGACTGTCGACAATCGCCGCAATTGGGAGGAGCGATCGCCGACCGAGCAGAAGAGTTCATCCATACCGCCGGTGCGATTGTAAGGGCAAAAAGATAATTTCAGAATGCACGGACACAGATGAACTATAGCCCAACAACTCCTTTATATTTAACAGTATAGATTATAAATTGTTTATATAATTAATATTAAATTTTAGATAATTTTAAAAACAGCTTGAATTAGATAAAATAAATATAATGGACCCTTTAGGATTTACTTCTCGATTGGGAATGTGAACTTAATGGTTCTAACTGATGTTGTTTTTTTTCAGAAATAATTAGAAAATTGAAAATAAGTATTTAAAATAATTATAAAAACATCATAATTTATTTTTCATAATATATTTTTTGCAAAATTGTGATTTAGGGTCTGTTTGGCGCAGCTCTGGCGGCTGGAGAATCTCTATTCCAGCCGCCAGAGCTGTTTTTTAACTGTTTGGGACAGCTCCTTGTGAAGAGCTTTTCAGAAATCTGGAGCTGTTTTGCAGCTCTTCAGAAATCCCCCCCCCCCCCCCCCCAGCTTCAGCTTCCGCAAAATAGCTTTCTCTCTCATAGGTTTTGGAAATCTAATGGTTTCTTTAGTTGGAACATGCTCAGAGGTCGGACGGCCTTCCTCCGGCGATTCCGAGCCCCGGACGGCCTTCCTCCGGCAATTCTGAGCCCCCGACGGCCTTTCTCCGACGATTCCGAGCGCACTTCTGCACAAAATACTCAAACACTCTGCAGCTTTTCAAAACTGCTCCCCAGAGATCTATTTTAAAACAGCTCTATCCGAACATCAGCTTTTAAATCCATCAGAGCTGTCCCAAACAGAGCCTTAGAGGAGGAAAATATTTTATTCGCACCAAATTCGGACCCATAAAAAAGTAATCTCATCAATCAAATCATCCAAAATTTGATTCACCCACTCTCTTTGATGAATTCATGGAGCAATTTTTCGGTAAATGTAACACATCGTGATCTATCGTGTGAGATTAAGTTTAACTGTAAGATTCACGATCCGACGGTGTGGATTCTGTGCAAAAATACGGGCGGATAAAGTCCTCCCGTATTTGGAACTCAAAAGTCTACCCATATTCTTGTGCAGAATCTGCACCCTAGGATCATAAATCTTACGACTGAACTTAATCCCGCACGGTAGATCATGGTTTGTTACCCTTTCCAATAGTTTTCTCCAGAGATCGTAAATTATATGAACTTAATAACGCACCGTGACTATATATAATACCATCCATCCGATAGATCACGGTGCGTTATCCGAAGAACCAGATCAAAACCAAACCGAATCCGACGGTTCAGGTATGTTCTCGTTTTACTTGGTTCGGGTATTATCTAAACATAGTAGAACCGCCGGTTCGGTTCTCGGTTCCTGTAGTCGGATACCCGAGAACCGACTAGAACCAATAATTTTAAAAAAAACACAAATATCACTCCTCAACTTACGGCTCACGCAGCACACCTCACGGTCACGGCTCAAGACTCACGCGATTCACAGATTCAGCATTAACGCTTCACGGTCACGCTCAGTCGCTCACTGTTTACTTTTTCAGTTTTCATGTGGTAAAACCCTAGTAGCCAGCTAGCCGCAGTCCCGTGCGCGAGAAGAGAGTGAACGCGGCAAGTCGGCAGCACCTTCGTCCATTCCTCCAGCCTTAGCAGCCGCAGCTCCGTGGGCGAGAAGAATGATTGAACTTTGAAGGAGTGAATGAGCTTCGTCGAGAACTGAGAAGTCCCTTCCAACTTCAAGCGAGAACTCGCTTCATCCCTTCCTCCTTCAGCCGAGATCTCGCTCCTTTCCTTCTCATTGTAAGTATCATTCTTTGATTTCTGTCCAACTTCTCTCTAGTATGAGTCTCTATTGAAGTTTAGTAAGGATCAACTGATCAAGAAATATCATGACTTATATTGGTTTATTAAGACGGCCCCACATTTTTTTCGACTTTTATAACCAAATTCAAGTAATGAATGCAAGTAATTAATATGATTTTTTTCTAAGGCTATGTTTGGGGGAACTTATTTTCACCGGTCAAGAGATTACGACTGCATGAACTGGACCTTAATCTTAACTACTGTGAAATAATTGAGTCTCTGTGTTTAATAAGATTGATGGGGTTCCCCCTGCAAATTTTTGAGTCAAACCGGTAGGACTCCGGCTAAGAATATTCAAGCAAGATGACCTAACCAAGCAAACCGCGCGCGCGAGCCGCGCCCGCTCGAAGATCCCAAAATCACTTCGAAAGAAGGGGCTGAACTATGCACAGACGCAAACGTGCAACGCACAACGCACATGTGGCCCTTGAGCGCGCGTGTAGCGCAGCCCTTGCACGCACACGCAACCCTTGCACACGCGAGCACACGGCCTTGCGTGCGCACCCCCTTGTGTGCGCGCGCAATGCGCGCGCTGGCGACCACCGCTGCCTCCGTCTGCCGCCGCCATCGCTGCCGAGCAACCTGCCCGGGCCGCCCGAGCTACCCGGGGGGCACGTCCATCATTTTATGAAAATTGGTGATCTATGTGATAGAAACGGAGCGACATCATACGCCAACTCAGGATCCAGTTCGACGTAATTACCAGCACGTTCCTCTAGAAAATTATAAAAAGTCTCTCAGACCTTCTTTTGAAGACAAGCAACTACAGAGACTAGAGAGAGCTCTGAAGTTTTCCGACTATATTGCGAGACTTAGATCGTTTCTTCACTTGGAACTCACTATGATCCCTCTATAGCAGGCACAACGTCCGCCACTCACTTGGACACATTCATGAGCTCGGGATAAGACACTGGAAAGCGCTCCCGCAGATGCTCATGTGAAAACTCTTTGAGGCTCCAAGGACTTGACATTTTTCTCCAACAAGAACGCTTTCATCCAAGCTTGGTGGACACTCCAATCCAAGCCACATGGACACACTCATTCAAGCTTCGTTGACTTAGTTTATTTTCTGCTCGTCATGTATTCAAAGTTTGTAATGGAGAAGTGGTTTGTCATCCTCCGAGGAGACCTCCAATATTTGTAAACTCCAAGCTAGATAGTGCATTTTGGCTCGACATAGATCAAACCGCGTGATTTTTCACCCTTTTTGGATTTTCCACAATAAAAAGCTTCTTGTTATTGATGTTGTATTTTCATTGACTGTTTGCACGCTTGGTTCAGCTCCGAGCTAAGGCGGTCTGATTCCTCTGGACCAAAGGAAAACCGGGTGATCCACAACAGTTTGACGCCGTCTATGGGAAAGTGTTCCCAACTCTGCAACAACTCTCTGGAAATAAAGCTTGGCCCACGCAAGCACCCCCCAACCGACAACAATGACGAGGAGAACCGCACAAATCGCTAGCGGTGTAGCACCAGAAAAGCGCGCTTCACTAACTCGACTGCATGCATCGCCACACTTCAGAAAGGAGCCACCGACGCCGCATCACAAGCATTTGGGGAAGAGCGTAGGCGCTGATAAAAGAGCGTCAGACAAAGGTGCTCATCTCGCTAAGAGACTTAGATGCTTATCGTGCCCCCAGACCCCAACGCGGTCATCGCTCCTGGGGGCCAACTACCACTAATCCCAAATCATTTTGTACCTGAGGACGCTGCCACTCTAAGGATCCCTTCACAGACGAGTTTTTCGATGTTGACAATTCCACACACCTCGTGTTACTCAATGTGCTTCCCGGGAACACTCAGGGTAAAGCTCGCGCGGTAAAGGAAGTCGCTGCTCTGCCCAATAGAAGACGTGCTTGCGAGGAATTGAGATGAATGATCAAGGAGGTATATGGGCGGCGCCCCGTCCACCCTGACTCCCCGCTAGCTCCACAGGTCTTGGCGCATCCCATTCCACCCGAGTTTAAGTTCCGCGACTTCGAGACGTTTGATGGGACAAATGACTCTCTAGGGCACGTCAGAAACTTTGCAACTATCATGAACATCTACGATGCCCCAAACCCGCTCATGTGCCAAGTGTTCCCAACAACACTTAAATGAGAAGCTCACATCTGGTTCCATTCTCTGAAAAAGGGGAAAATCAAGAACTTCACGTAGTTAACTCAACTTTTTACGGATCAATTTGCCGTGACTCAGCGAATTGTTCGAGACCCCCATCACATCTTTCGAGGATCCAACGGGTCGAGGGAGAGTCGCTTAAGGATTTATTTTGTCGCCTCACTGCGGAGGCATGACATATTTCAGGGTTCATCCCCGAGCTCCTACACGACATACCTCGGAGGACTCCGACCAGAAAAATTTCACTCCATGCTGATGAGAGAGATAGTGCCCATCTACCTTGATCGCATCCACCAAGTCGAGACACAAATCAGGGGATATGATACAATTGAAGCGCATCGGCTATAATTCAAAGGAAGATCAAAGAGGAACTGGAATCAGGAGCTACTGCGAGATCTAAGTGGGAACGACGAGCATCAAGGCAACCCCCTCCAGGACCGAGGAACTCATCCTCATCAAGACTACATTCCCCTCAACACCTCTCAGATGAATGTACTCCTTGCCACCCACAATGACGATGTTATCAGACAACCCAGACCGCTTCCTCCAAACACCAACAACCAACCACAGTATTGTGATTTCCACCACGGGCGTGAACACAAAATTGAAGATTGTGCTCGACTAAAGGAAGAAATTGAGTGTCTCATCCGCTAAGGGTTCCTTGGAAAATTTCTAGAGACATGAGCGCCCAGACAGACAACTTTGGGCAAGCCCGAAGGGCATCTCATAGAATGACCACCCTGACGCTTGGACTCTTCCCCGCACCCAGAACACGCAGCCCGAGCCATATCTATCAGCAATTTCTCTTTTTCCTGCTTTAAGGCAATATGTGGCGAGTTCAAATTTGCGTGATATGTTCAATGTTACTGCAATCATTTCCTGAACATCATTACGGATATTCGAGAATAAACCTCCCCACATTTACATCAACTGCCTCCAAATAGCGCGCTTATCTACAACAATTGCCTCTGGGCATCACACTCACATTTACAGCAACTGTCTCCAGTGAGCGCACTCATCTACAATATCTGCCCCCCGGACAGCGCACTCATCTACAACAACTACCTCCAGGCAGCGCACTCATCTACATCATCTGCCTCTGGGCTACACACTCACATTTACAACAACTACTTTCGGGCAGTGCACTCATCTACAACAACTATCTCTAGGCAGCACACTCATCTTCAACAACTGCATTCAGGGAGTGCCCTCACATTTACAACTACTACCTCCGGGCAGTGAGCTCATCTACAACAACTGCCTCCGGGCAACGTGCTCATCTACATCAACTGCATCTGGGCAACGCGCTCACATTTACAGCAACTGTCTCCGGGCAGCGCGCTCATCTACAACAACTGCCTCCGGGCAGCGCACTCACATTTACAACAATTGTCTCCGAGCAGCGCGCTCATCTACAACAACTACCTCTGGTCAATGCGCTCACATTTACAGCAACTTCCTCCGGACAACACGATAATCTACAACAACTATCTTCGGGCAGTGCGCTCATCTATAACAACTGTCTCTGGGTAGTGCACTCATCTATAGCAACTCCCCCCGTACAACGCACTCGTTTCCAACAACTGTCATCCGACAGCGTGCCCATAAAACGGACCCCAAGAAGCGTGAATGAACAAATTTCTTCGTAACCTCTCAAACAAATGAACCTCGAGTCATTTCAGTTTGCGACAAGAACGGAATTTGAGTCTACCTGCTCCTCAAGAAAGGAGCCAGTCACAAATCCTTCTTAGGACTACTCCCAGGATAGAGCCATAATTTTCAAGTATCATCTGATAATAATGGACGTTGAGTCCATCCACGTCGCCAAGGTAAGGGGGCAGATGACCACACTCATCACGCTCAAGCGACAAGTCCCCGACGCTAATGCTCGGTGATAGTTGTCAAAGGTAGCGCATGACGCGCAAGAAATGTGAAGCGCTAGTCGCTTCCGGACCACCGCAACGTGCAAAGCTCAAAAAAGGAGAATGTCTTTGTGATACACAGCAAAGGCCACTAAATGCACAAAAGTACGTTGCAACATCAAACTACGACCACCACTGCAGAGACAAAAGCAAAGTTCAAATTAGCAAAGATCTCCTGCCTAATGTCAACTGCAGGATCTTTCCCTTGCAAGGTTGACAAAGAGTAATGCCAAGATGACAACACAGACGTCTAGGCCTAACTAAAGGGGCATTTCACACCGCAAGAGAAAATAACTTGTGAAGCGCACGTGCTGAAATAATCTTAAATCTGTCACCCCCAAGGCAAGATAATCAATGCTAAAAATTTCCGGATGTTGAAGCCGGGAAAATCCCTACTCCAAAATTTTTATCAAGGCAGTCTGAGATTACCGGTTCAGCAGTCGGGCTCGACGGCTAACGGGCTAGGACATGGGAAAAGTCAGACAACTAAAAGGACCTCAGGCGTTGCGGCAGGGAGGTCCCACCACGTACCCAGATGCTTAGAAGAAGCAACCCCCCTTCATAACCAAAAATGGTCGAGCATGGTACAAGGTAGACTCTAGCTGACGACTAAGTCAAGGCGGCGGCTCATAGGGATAGTCGCTAGCTCGCAACCTGTCTCTTTGAAGAAAGGATTCAAAGGCTCAGCTCGAAATCTAGGAAAAAGGTGGTCGAGATCTTTTGCAAGATTTCGAAGTTCGTCTCCTCGTACCCCTGAGGTCTTATTTATAGACCAATCCAATGAAGGGGGGAGGTCTTATTTATAACCCCATCCTTGGCGACTATACAACTTCTTGGAGGGAGCTCGCCCGACTGGGCGAGTAGCTGGTCTAGTCGCCTACCTGACGAGTATGCGAGTGGAGCTCGCCATACTCACTCAGGTCTTCTGTCGTCTTGCGCGTTGACTCCGACATCTGTCTTGACTTGCTAACTTGACTCTTGCTGACCTGGCTCTGGAGAGATCCACCCTCGACGAATATGGGTTATACACCGGGCTCATCGCTTTTCAGATCACGCCCCCTAAAATTTAGGGACATTTAATGCCCCCCCCCCCTCTAAAAATTTCGAGACAAACCGATATGACTCCGACTAAGAAAATTCAAGCAAGATGACCCAATAAAACAAGTTACACGCTCGCCCAAAGGTCCCAAAATTACCCTGAAGAAGGGGTAAAATTATGCACAGAAACAAACGTGTGCGCCCGCCCATCACGCGCGCGCGTCCTTCGCGTGTGTGCAGCCCTGCACGTGCGCCCTTGCGCACGTGCACAATACATGCGTTGGCGACCACCGCTGCCTCCGACCATCTTCACTGTCGCCGGCCGCCACCACCGGTCAACCTACCCTGGCTGCCCGAGCCGTCCGGGTGGCACGTCCGTCATTTTGTGAAAATTGGTGATTCAAGTGAGCAAAACTGAGCGACGCCATTTGCCAACTCGGGATCCAGCCCGTCACAATTACCAGCATGTCTCTCCATAAAACTATAAAAAAAACTCTTAGGCCTTCATTTGAATGCAAGCAACTCCAGAGACTAGAGATAGCTCTGAGATTTTCCGGCGATAACGTGTCTTACATCGTTTCTCCGCTTGGAACTCGATCTGATCCCTCTCTGGCATGCACAGCGCCCGACGCTCACTTAAACTCATTCATGAGCTCGGGAGAAGACACTGGAAAGCGCTCCCGCGGATGCTCGTATGAAGACTCTCTGAGGCTCCAAAGACTTGGCATTTTTCTCCTACAAGAATGCTCGCATCCAAGCTTGGAGGACACTTCAATCCAAGCCCCGTGGATGCACTCATTCAAATTTCATGGACTTTGTTTATCTTCTGCTCATACTGTATTCAAATCTTGAAACGGGGTGCTAACATGTCATCCTTCGAGGAGACTTCAAATACTTGTAAACTCAATGCTAAATAATGGGTTTTGACCTGACACAGATCTGATCACGTGATTTTTCACTTTTTCTGGGTTTTCCACGGTTAAAAAACCCTCATGTCATTGTTGTTGTTTTTTCATTGACTATTTGTGTGTCCGGTTCAACTTCGAGCTAAGGCGATTTGATTTTCTGGACCAGTGCAAAACCGAGTGACCCACAACAAAGATAAAGTTACATTTAATTCGATATTTCAAATGATTACGAGTACAACCGAGAATCAAATCGTAACTGAACCGAACTATTATATTCGGATCCATTTCTATATTTTAAACCGTGGGTCGGTTCTGGTTTCAAAAAATTAGAGTCGACCTTACATGAGTCAATTCCTGATTTTGTGTGAAATCGAACCGATCCGAATTGGACCTCTGATCTACGAGAACATATAGATATACAATATGGTAGTCTAATGCAAAACATATTAAGTTATCATATACGTTAAAACATAATAATATTTACCCACGCGAAGGGTATTTATGACATTCTACTAACTTAAATATAGCATTTTAGCATATTTTATACAAATGTAATAACTTAAAGAATAAGAAGATAAATAAGCATTCTTCCTAGCTTGGCCGTTGGGTTTTCTTAATTTAATATATGTATTTATTATTTGAAGAATATATATGAAGTACGTATTTGTCAATAGAGTAATTAATATTGAGCTAATTAGCTGCACTGTTAACCCCCACCAGCCAATTCAATGGCACTTGATGATAATAATAATAATAATTGTTATTGTTGTGGCTCACTCGAGGCTTCTGAAAATTGGTCCCGTCTAAGTTCGGTAGCGGTCGAGACGACAGACAAGAGGGTTTTTTTTTTACTTGGAAAACCCCGGAAATGAGTGAAAAACCACGTGGTCGGGATTGCGCCGACCAAATTTCCACCATCTTGTTGGTGTTGTACAGGGCTTTTTGAGAATGTGAGGGCAACAGACTGCTCATCGTTACAACTTGTGGGGAGAGAGCGATGTGTGTTCGGAGGCTCGGTGATCTTCTGCTTGCGCTCGGAAGCTGAAGCGACGCGTTCTGCAAGTCTCTGAGCGTGCGGGTTGCCTCATGCTATTTGCAATGGAGTCGGGCACTGCGTACTGAGAGCGCTGTGCGCGCACTGCTTGTTGTGGTGGGAGGTGTGCACACATAGCGAAATGCACGAGGGAGCTTGAAGATAGATGAAGATCTTTGTGGATCGAAGGAGATTCCTGGTGGAGCTCTCAAGCGCGTAGAAGGAGAGGCGGGATGAGGAAAAGATGAAAATGGATGGGAGACTTGGGTCTTATTTATGTCTCATGAATGATTATGGTTGTTACGCAGCTATTCCCAAACCATAACGACCATAATTATTATTTGCATGCATAATTAATATAGTTTGCGACGTGCATTTTTAAATGATTTTACTATGCCAGACCGATAAAATTTTGGTTGTGTATCCACCCATAATGGTTGGTTACGTCGGTGGTTATGCAGGTGGTTACTTGCACATTGGACAATAGAGATCGCGTAGGGACGATCATACGACAGGGAAAGGGTTGATCGACGGCGGTGGCTGCCGATGAGACCCTGTCGGTGGGAGGCCGACCGCCCGGGGGGAAGGAGCGGCAGCCGTGTGGCGCGACAGCGGTCGGCCAATCGCGTACGGTTGGCGTGACGGTGGTTGGCACGACGACGGCTGGCCCGACAGCAGATCGGACGCACGAATCACGCAAGGATCGCGCGCGGTGGTCATGTGTGAGGTGATTTCATCCGTAATGAATTCCTATAAATTAAGGAAGACCTCATCAATTATTATTGAAATTATTATTATAAATAATAATTAGAAGCCATCGATCCACATGATATGCCTATTCTTTGTGGCGAATGGAACTGCCACTCAAAAATAAGGTCCGCCAGCCGTTGCTTCCTTTAGGTCCCCACCAATCACAAACACAGAAGTCTGTAAATTTGTGGTGTCTATGGTGCACAGTTAATCTGTGCACTGTGGCCTCACTTACTCGCACATTTTCATTGGCCGAACGGACCTTTCTTTAGATCCGCTAGACGGACAAAAAAATATTCCATCGGGGAAGGGCTTTGCCGTAAAGCCACAAGAGTACTACTACTTTGCTCAATATCCTTAGATGGGTTTGGAAGTAGAAGTAATATAGCTCACATTGTTTATAAGAGGCGCAATCGATCAAGGGTAATGTCGCCACCCATATTTGTAGCTTGTTTTTGTTTAAAAACAATTTTGAATATTTATTAAAGTATTGTTTAAATATTAAAAAAAAATTAATACTTGTTTTTTAAATAAACGCAAAGGCTGTCATTATTTTGATAATATAATAGTAAGCTATAAGCAATAAGCCTGATCTTAAAATCTATGGCAAATGGGTATAGAAGTGACAGGCACGGGCCTTCGGCCCTGGGGGCATTCGGTGGGGGTGCGACATTCGGCGGGGTGCGACATTCGTCGGTGATGTGACATTTGTCATGGGCGGCGACATTTGTTGTGGACAGTACCCGCCCCTATGGCCTCGCGCGACAGTACCCGACCGACGACGGCGGGCTTTGCCCGCTCCTGGTGGGCTCCGCCCGCTCCCGACGGGCTCCGCCCGCTCCGCCCGCTCCGCAACATATACATATGAGCACTCAAAATGACCGTAAAAAAATATAAATCAAGAATATAATTTTTATTTTGTAAATCAAATAATATTTTAACGTTAAAACATTAATCTTTCTTTTGTCATTTTTAGCTATAAATCATAGGTTTAGGATACCTAGTATTTTTATTTTTTGTATTTAAATATTGCAAAGTTGTGTAATTACCTAAAGGATTATTGACTTTATAATATATTAATATAAAGTTATGTATATTTGTGTAATTATGAATACAACTATAAGGGCAATATAGGGATATTTGCAATGTTTCACCAAGGATTAGTTTTTGCATAATAGTAGAGATATAATATGGGTTTAATGTATATCCGCATTAAGTGGATATACTTATATACGCGTCTTTTGGATCTGCGTCTTCTATGGATATTTTTAGGAAAAGTGTTCAACATGAAAGTTGTAGATCTCGACGATATCTACAACTTTCATGTTGAATAATTTTCCTAAAAATGCCGTTTAGGCTCCCGATTTGACCCCCGAAAGGCACAGATTCAAAAGACTTATTTTTTTCGGGGGCCAAATCGGGGGCCTAAAATGCCCGTAGAAAACACAGATTCAAAACACACGTATTTTTATTATTATAAATGATTATATATTTATAATAAATGTTATTAATATTTTATTATAAGTAATAATATAATTTAAAAATTGAAGCCTAAACACGTATTAGTTTACTCGGCCACGTGGTCAATTATCGTGGAACTCTCCACTGCCTACTAGTGCGAGGGTAGTAAGATTAGGGGCTTGTTTGGCGCTGTGGCCTTTTGTTCCTTTTCTTTATTGTAGAATTAATATCCCTAAATAGTAAAAAATCTATTTAATATATAGATGAGCGCACGTTGGAGGAGAGACGTGGGCAAGGGGAAACGGACGCACAAAGAGGCGTGCACACGTTGAAGAAGAGGCGCGCGCAAGGAGAGCACGCGCAAGGTGGAATGGGCGCACAAAGGGGTGTGCGCAAGTTGGAGGAGAGGCGCGCGCAAGAGGGAGCACACGTAAAGAGGAACAAACGCTCGTTGGAAGAGATGCGCGCGCAAGGGGGAGCGCCCGCATTGAGGAACGGGCACACGAAGGGCGTGCACACGTTAGAGGAGTGGTGCGCGCAAGGAGGAATGGGCGCACGAAGGGACGTACACACATTGAAGGGGCGCACGTTTGGAGGAACGGGCGCACGAATGGGCGTGCACACATTGGAGAGACGCGCACAAGGGGGAGTGCGCACAAGGAGGAGGAGAGAGAAAATCTGAAGCAGGCGAAGAGTGAAAATTTGTAGAAGGAGGAGAGAGAAAATTCAAAGAGGATTTTTCGGGCGGAAAAGAGAATTCAAATGAAGCAGAATGATGGTCTATTTATAGATTCCAAGAAGGGTAACCCGGTAATTCCCCCTTATAACTACCAGATAGATGAATAGAAACGTCTGAAATGGGGCACACGAATCGTTAATTTTATGAAAATGACGAGACTACCCTGAGCGGTTTTGTGTCCACCGGAAAACCACCTGCTCCTCCCGTGGGGAGGAGCGGCCGGCGAGGCCGACGCCCGGGGAAGAGGGCCTCCGACCAGGGGACAACCCAACCTGGGCGGCAAGGATGCCTCCCAGATTGCGCGGCCACAAGGCCGCCAGATCTGGGCAGCCTTACCTCCAGGCAGGGTGCTAGAATGGGATGGGGGGGCAAGGGGCCGCCCGCCCTAACTGGTAGAGAGGTCGCCCAGAAAGGGTGGCCAGATGGCCGCCCGATCTGGGCAGCCTTGCCCCCAAACGTGGCGCCAGAATGGGGGCGGGCGGCCAAGGGGCCGCTCGCCCTAATTAGCAGAGAGGCTGCCCAGAAAGGGCGGCCAGAAGGGCACCCGATCTAGGCAGCCTTGCCCTAGATTGGGCGCCCGAAAAGGGGTAGGCGGCCATGCTGCTACACGCCCTAGGCCGGAAAGACGCTGCCCACAGAATGCTTATTGCTCAAAGCAGGGTGGAAAATTTATGCAGCCGTGCAGACTACTTGCTCAAGACAGGGTGGAAAATTTATGCCTACAGAATGCTTATTGCTCAAATATGGAGAAACTCTTTCCGCCAAAGGTACCCGCTTTCGAGTATAGATTTTCGAAATATGTTTGAGTAGGTGACAAAGTTGAATTTTTGGAGTTAGGAAACCATGTTTGCATCAAAAGTCTTCATCATGTTCTGATCGACGCCAGTTCGAGGTCAATTTATCCAACTCAATATAACATTCAACTAGGGAACTGGTTGCTTTGGAACAACCATGCAAAGCATTATTAGCCGACTCACTTCTTTGTGGAGATAATATGCCCATATCTAAACTTGATTTATTGAAAATAGTCGACCACTTCATTCTAATCTTCTATAAGTCACGCAACCATCTATTGTCCCCCAAATTTCCTCTTGTAACCATATCGCTCCAGTACTTCTCAAATTCAATCTTAGAATCACATTTACTCATACAATGGTAGAAAAGTGATCGTACAAATTTATCATTATTAAAAGCGGGTACCTTTGACGGAGCTTTCTTTGTGATGTGCCACTGACACAACCGATGTTGAATATTGGGAAAAGTTCTCTCAATGGCAACGACCATTGTCTGATCTTGATCTGTAAATATAGTAGTGAGTTGTTTTTCTCCAACAAACCTCAAAAAGGTCTCGAACACCCTGCAAAAGGATTTTATGGTCTCTATTGCAATGAAAGCCCCACCGAAGCCAATGATGGTTAACAACAATAAAGGGTGCACATACCAAATTATACTTATTCAGCCGATATGCAGTATCGAACACGATAACGTCACCGAAGCAATCATAATCAATTTTGCTATGGCCGTCGATCCAAATAAAACTAATAAGTCTATTCATCTCATCAGTTTGGATATTATAAGAGAACATATTGTCCTCGGATTGTCTATCCTGCAATACTTTGGACAAGTTGATAGCATTTCAACTATTTATTAACGCTCTTCTTTCGCGTTGGACAAAGTTATAAGCATCGAACTTGCAAAACCCCATATTTTCAACACCGCCCACTTCATCTGCAAGGAAATTATTTGCATCGGTTGTTCTAATACTCACACCTGTCATATTTTTTAGAAGGTTAACTTGAACAATAGATCTACTGCGATGAGACCTCAGTAGGTGCTTGTCATTTTCTGATGCAAGTGGGTGATTATGTTCCTCGACGAACTTCGTAACCTCCCAATTCTTACCTTTTTTGTCTGCATTAAAGTATATGCATGCCAAATAATCTGTGCGAGTACCCAATTTACGGTATTTTTGTTGTTCGTCATTCAGCGATTTGGAAACCTTTAGGTTATTTTTTGCGCAATTATACACTCAGCCCTTGATAAATCTTGTATGTGCCCAATAGACAATGTTTTGCTTCCGCACGCTGAATCCAATTTTATGGGCATAATCGCAGTACATGGAGTATGCTTCCTCCTCACTATGTACAATAGTGAATGATACTGTGGATTTCTGTCATTCAGGAAAAAAATAGTCGCAAGTTAAATGCATTTGGAAAAAAAATAAATTCAAGTTATAAAAGAATAAAAATCAGTTGTAACATAATAAATTTCAGTTGTAACATAATGAATTCCAGTTGTAACATTGTGAATTTCAATTTGTGGGTGGGTGTTCCTCTTTCACTTGAAAAAAGGGTCACCCAACCTATGATTTTTTATCATTTCCCATCATCAAAAAAAAAAAAATCATGGCTGTCCATCAATCCTTGTTGTCAACAACGACATCACAATGGTACTATTGTCTCTTTGTTTCTCTACCATTTTACTTCCACTTTGGAATGCTCTTAGTTTTATTTTTTAAAAAATAATTTTCCTATTCTTGTGTATATTCAAATGCAGTACAAAAAAAAATTTATGATTCGGGTCATTAGCCCTGTCTCTTAAGAAATTATTTGATGTGTTAGATACACACAGCATTATCTGTGTTATGCATACTAAATTATATTTTTTTTGATATCTAAATAAATATCTCAGCAGCCGGTTAGCGGCAATCAGCAAGAAGAACTCGGAGGTAGTCCGGTTTACGCCGATTGGCAGCAAATCTCGGCGGTAGTCCCGTCGGTTTACTCAGACGGCAGATTGCAAGAAGAAATTGCTCGTCTTCTTTGTAATAGCTCGTCTTATTCTTTCACTCTATAGCTCGTATCTTCGTTATAGCTCGCCTTCTTCGCCCGCTTTAACTGTAAAACCGTCGGTTTTGTGGATAGTTTAATTTTTGAAACTCTGTGCTGATGTTTGAGTTAAGACTCTTAGTGCACATGCTGATAATCTTGTCCAGGTCCTTGTCATGGATCCCCTCGGAGAGGAAGAATGAGAGGGAGTGGATGTTCGGATGCGTTTGGCGCGGCTTATCGCAGCTTATTTGCTCCGGTGAGTTTGGACAAAAACATCATTGTCATAGAATGTATGTTTGGTATCTCAAATGTTACAAAAATGAAACCAGTTTGCGGCATAAGATTTTTGTATGACAATGATATTTTTGTCCAATCTCACCGGAGCAAATAAGTCGCATTAAGCGGCGTCAAACGCAGTCGAAGGCTCTGTTCCGGGCACGGGCGGACCCAGGTTAAGACACGGTCGGGCACGTGCCCGACCGTGTTTTTCGTGAATTCCCGCTGGGGCATTCACGTCCTCGAGCTCTCGTCGGCCAACTGCATCGTCTCCGACAACATGCACGCCTAGGCCTCATCCATTGCCCGCAAACTCCGCATACCCTTCTCCATCAAACGGCACAACATATTTGATCGCCTGAAAGATGATTTTGAGCCCTTCTTCCTGCTGGATATCCCTCAGATCCAGTGGTGAGGCCGCAGGTGGAGCGATGGCTGGACTCGCCCACGTGGGAGAAGCTGCGCCGCGAGTGCTATGCCGCCGAGGAGGCGGCCGACGGAGTCATCATCAACACTTTTGAAGAGCTCGAGCCGCGGTGCGTCCAGAGGTATGAAATTTTCATACATTTTTCTAGATTTGAGATTTTCAATAGTGATTATGTGAAGTTTCTTCTCACCAAACCAACATTTGTGATGATTTTTCAGATTTTATCACAAGTATTTTTTTTTGCTTAAAATCTTAGTGTTTTTTTCTTGCATTGCACATGCTCGATGGATTGAGCCAATGAGAAAAATTCTTGCAATTCATCTACTTGATCATGTTTATTGGATAGTTTGAAATTAATAGCTCTCTGATAGATGGCTAATTAAGAAATAGGTAGGTAAACAATGACATTAAACCAATTCCATTTTGAAGTTGTCTCTAACTTTTTATTAATAATAGATAGTCTGATAGTTTGCTTTAATATGTATGTTTTGCTTTTGATGTAACTTGTAAGGGTAAAAACTATTGTGTAATATTTATAAAAACCATTTTAAATTTATATTTAGTGGCCGGGCTAGAAAAAAATCCTAGTTCCGTCACTGATTCTGGGGGACTTATTTTTACCAGTCAAGCGGTTACGATCGCATGAACCGGACCTTAATTAAGATCTGATTCATGCGATCGTAACTGCTTGACAGGTGAAAATATGCCCCCCCAAACAGAGCCGAAATCGGAGTAGGCGGAACGCCGCGTTGGGATTGTGGGAGAGTATGTGCACGAAACCAGTCTAATTTATGAGTGCGGATAGGAATAATAAAATATCAAAAAGAAGCCGAATTTTGAGTGCTAATAGTCAAAATTATTGTGCTAATAACAATAACTCAAAATTATTTAATTTACACAGTTGCAGCAAATCAAACACCCATATCAGCTTCAATCTCTTAGAAATGCCTCTTTTGTTAGGGCATTTGCACGTCGGTGGGCGCCGGAGCAACCGCCACAATGCGGAAAAACAAATGCCCGCCGCGCGGCGGCGTTTGCTCCCGCAGCCTTCGTAAAACGGCGCTGAAAGCAGCGTCTCCAACTCCGCCTCCCCACCTTCGTCTCCAACCCCGTCCCATATATCCAACCCGGTTGGCCGGATTCCCGCCGCCGAACCAAATGAGGCCTAAAGCAACTCCAGGCTCTGAAGAAGTCTGAGGCAGAGAAAGCAGGAGTAGATAGCAAGGAGACCAACTCCTAAAGCCCAGCTCAACTTCATCCCTGTCCTGGAGAGGATAGCCAGAGCCCATAGCAATCCACCAACCAGAAATCCTATGACCACAAACTGCGAATTTGCCACAGGAATCACAAAAGATGAGGGATAAGCAGACCAGGAAGAGAGAACCAGTGATATCCCGAGCCCCACCAAAGTGTTGAAGATTGGCCCGGCGTAGCATCCGGCGATGGCGATCTGAGCTCCGTCGTCTCCCCCGTTGACGGCCATGGCCACATTGGCTATGAGGTCGCCGACGGAGTTCCCCCAGGCCAGAACAGTCACTCCTAGAATCGAAGGGCTTATTCCGACTATATGCCCGACGGAGACGAGGAGAGAAACTAGTTCTCCGGCGACGATATATGTCCAGACGACGCTCATCGTGAATCCGGCGGCCAGCCATGGGAGAAGGAGCTTTGGTGGCTGGGACGATTCCGTTGATTCTGAGGCTGTGATTCCTAGAATCATTCCGAGGAGAACACTGGAGAGGAGGACTGTGATGCTGTCTTCCGAATCAGGATTCTCTTTTTGGGTATTCCATAAGACTGCGAGGAGAATTGGGGATAGAACGACTGAGGCGACGGCGAATGGTTTTGACCATTTCTCCTTTGTTACTACTGGAATTGTTAATCTTCTTGGTAGGAAGAGTGGCAGTTCTATGAAGAAGACGATCCAATCCATTAAAGGGGGCGGCTTTATGGATTGTTTGATGCCTTGAGCTTCTTCTTTGGGTTGCTCTGCTTCGATGGACACCAGCAATGGCGCTCCGAGCTCGGGAAGCTTCTTCCTGCAGCAATGAGTTATGGAGACGACGACGACGTAGAGAATGTACAGAGAAACGAATAGCATTGATCCAAAGATGTGAACTTTTCCAACAGAGAGTAAGAGGATGAGGACGAAGAGGACGACGAGGAAGAAGCAGATGTCTCTGATAGAGGTGGTGCGATCGACGGAAACCGGGGGGCGGCGGGAGGAGCAGCAAATGCTGATGACGCCGACGACCACGGTGGAGACGAAGAAAGCCCCGCCGAGAACGCTGCTGAGGCCAACAGCGGCGGTGGAGGCTCCGCCGCTGTCAAACGAGACGATGGCGGCGAAGACGTCCGGCGCGCCGTTTCCGAGGGAGAGAAGCGTGACGCCGGCGATGGTCGGGGAGAGCTTAAGCACGCGGGAGAGGCTCTCGAGCGAGGGGCAGAAGTAGTGGGAGGCCGTGTTTCCGAGCAAGTAGAAGAGAATCAGAAGCCAGATCGCCAGAGAGATGTAGCCCAAAACAGGGGAGAATCCGAAGACGCAGTAGAAGAGGCCGAGGTAGTCGATGTAGCCGTCGGCGCCGCACTGGTGGTTGTTTTTGAGATATAAGCATTTGGATTTGCTGTCGTTTAGTGCTCTGCAAGCGTATTCTGAATCTGTGCGACGGGAAGAGGATAGCAGAAACGCAGGGCGTTGTGTTGCAGAAGACGAAAGGGAGAAGAAGCAGAGGAAGAAGCAGAGCAAGATGATGAAGGAGATGTTTATGAACATACGGTGGGATTTGTAGAAGAAAGCTAGAGCCATTCAACAGAGGTAGTGCTGAGCAGTGAAATGGAAACAAGTTTTGATTTTGGGGGAAAAAAACTATGATTTGGGGCATGGATCTTCAGACGGAGAAGATAAGCGTCCTCTCTCTCTCTCTCTCTCTCTCCTCCGGGGATGAAGGGGGAAGATGAAAGGGTGCATATCAGTTTTAATCCGATTTATTGATTGGGAGGAGAAATCGGGGAATCGAATCGACTCACAGGGACACGTGTGAGAAATTTTAATTTCCTTCTTTATTTAAAATAATAATATTTTAAAAAAAAAAAAACTTTACCTTCTCCACTATCTGAATGCTTCCGAATTGGTTCGAGTATCCATGGCCGGCAAACAATATATATTTTAAAAATATATGCATACCAACTTTAAGAAAATGGACGTAAAAGTGTTATATATACATCAATTTTTAAGAAAAAATTAGATCTAGTAATTTTTTAATGTGTTTTTATCGTTGGTGTGCACATAGTTATTTTTGGTGTGTCTTTTTTTTGAAGCTTGCATTCGCAATAGAAAGAAAAGAGGAAAAGGAATCACAAAAACGGATCAAAAAACAAGGATGTTCTCTCGGTTAATCTGAACAACCTCAGAGAGAACCGGCGGGAAATTCTCAAAACAGGCCCAAAGAAAAGTACAGAAAATAACATAGCGAGAACAAAAAATCCGCAGCCCGATTGGCCTCCCGCGGAGCATATCGGAGCAGGACACGAGGAAGCTCAAAAAGGAATCCCAACACATCAGCGTCCGGGAAGTGGGCATCCCAAAGACGCGAGTCAAAGCAGCGTTGACAATACTTGATCAAGTTGAGGCAGTCCCCCTCAATGATCACCCCTGAAGCATCAAAGCAGTCAACCGTGAGGTAGTCCCGAATGACCGCCAAGGACGCCATCTCCGTTCGGCCCGGATCCCATTGCACAAGCGTCCGGCCGCAAAGAGGACCGTACCAGAGGAGTCACGAGCCACAATCCCCACTCCGGCTTTGCGAGAAGGTAGGAGAGCGTCGTCGATGCTGATCTTGAGCCAGCCCGGGGGTGGGGGACACCACAGGGTAGAAGACGGCCGGGAGGGTCGGGTGGTGTCCCAGTTCGCCTGGGTGTGGAAGGTCGCCGATCGAGAAGCGGACCCCAACACCCGCGTCGCAATAATGGTGGGAGTGGCATACTCTTGGAGGTGGATCCTGGCGTTGTGCGCCTGCCAACACTGATAAACTGCAAAACCAAGAAAGATAAACGTGTTGGAGCAGTTGGCCGAGTTGGAGAGGCCATCCATGAGGGCAGTCCAAGAAGAGACACGGGGAAGGGTCAGCCCCCACCGCTACAGCGCCGTCCCCACATCCTGGAGGCAACTGCACTCGCCGAGGAGATGGTCCCGCGACTCGGGAGCGATGCAGCCCCAAGGGCAGCAAGTCTCAATCGCCAGCCCGCGGTGGGCCATTTGTACCCTAGCTCTCAACTTCGCCTTTGGTCGTCGCTCCTCCGTTTACGAAGGCTACCACCTCTGCTTCGTCCTCCTTGTCGCAAAATTCGTCGAGGTCCATTGCTCCCACCAATACAACTTCCTCTCCTAGAAAACAGGCATGTTGATCCTCTCCGCCCTCGTTACCGCCCTGTGGTGCAAGGGTCTTTGCCTCGCCCGCCAATCCCACGGTGTGGGGATGATCGTTAACTACATGGTCGTCGACGACGCACAACAGCTCTTCAACATGACACTTGAGAGTTAAGATACACTACATCTGATAAAAGCTATTACAAGTCGGCGTCTATACAGGGCTTCCTGTATGCCCCGACGTCGGCGTTATATTTACGGCGACATCTTTCTTCAAGATCCCGCTGGAGTCGATGCGCGACTTCCCGCGGGCGCTAATCTCGACCTCCTCGCATGGCATGACCTTCAAGAAGGCGCTGCAGAGCACGCGGCGTCACGCTCTCGCTGGGTAGCTGGAGGCGTTAAAGAGATGCAAGATACAAATATTATTACTTAGGACAGTATAAATTAATAGAGAAGTAACATTATGGAAATTAAAAAAATCTCTCCTCGATGTTACAAAATAGCATTTATCTCCCCTCAAATTTACATTTCATAACATCCGTGCACAAAATATTCCTCTTGAAAATGTACTCCGAGAGGAGTATTTTTGTGCATGAATTTTATGAAATGTGTATTTCAGGCATCAGGAGAGGTAAATCAGTAAATGTTATGTTTTATAATATTGAAAGGAAATTTTTATAATTTTCATAATAAAAGGGGGTGCAGTCTGTAATTTTTCAAACTTATGCTTCGTTTGATTTGTCGTTTCGCCGCCTTCGTTTAGAGCAAACGCCGTCGGACGGCGGGTAAACAAACGGCCGCCGGCGGCGTTTGCACTCACAGCAAGGAGAAAACAGTCCCGATCCGCTCTGTTTCGATCCCCACTTCTCCCCCTCCGATTCCAAAGTGACGTTTTGAATCACCGAATGCATTCGCCACCGCCGAACCAAATATAGCCTCAGAGGGGAGGCCCCGGTAAATAAAAAAGTTAATGGATTGGTTTTGATGAACATGACCGGAGTTTGGCGGCCTCAGAACACGTGGACAGAGAGAGAAAGAAAACAAAAGCTGATGGAGATTGAGATATGCAGATAGAGAAAGAGAGAGTTTGCTGATCATGTCTTAATAGTCTGAATTGGGCGAAAGATTTATAAAGCGGATGCAGCCAAATTTTGGAGGTTACAACTGGTGTTTGATTAACTAAGGATTCCTCTGGGGCTCACCCGGCGATTTGAGGCGGATTGAGACCCCCTCAAATCGGCGTTCGGAGCGGAAGAACCGAGATCCAGCCCAGTTCTCCAGCGTCGTTGGTGGTAGTGGGACCTCCAAACTGGGTATGATACTCTCTGTTTGGAGCACTGGCAGTGGGTCTATTTTGTTAGTGTATATTTGGACGAATAACGGGTTAGGAGGCATAACGGGTCAGTTTGGACAGGTGTAGATCCGATACCCGTAGAAATTCTTTGGGTTTGCCTATTTATACCCACTTAGGGGCAACGCTAGGTGATTCCACTTTGATCACCACTCGGATGTTTCGAGCGACATTTACATATTTGTCACGGGTGGGAGGCATGGGGCTCCGCCCCTATGACTAATTGTGACAGTGCTCCGATCGTGACAGTGCGCAGGCCATGCCCTTGATGGCTCGCGCGGCAGTTCTTCGCCAACGGCATTGCCCTAGCGTGACGACGCTCTCAGCCTCCCGCCGCTCGAAAACCCCAGAATGCTACACACTATCCAACGCTTGTCTTTTCCTTGTGCGTGAGGGTTTGTGAGCAGCAGTGATTGCACATTTTCTAATGTAAGTAAGAGGTTTTGAATATATCAAAACACGTTTTAAAATTTAAAAAACAAATAAATTAAAGAGATTGAAAATTTTGAAATAACGGCTATATTTGGTTCGGCGGTGGCGGGTGCATTCGGTTGGTCGAAATGTCATTTTGGAATCGGAGGGGGAGAGATGGGGGTCGAAACGGAACGAATCGGGATTGTTTTCTCCTTGTTTCGGGTGCAAACGGAGCAAACGCCACCGGCAGCCGTTTATTTACCCGCCGCCGGGCGGCATTTGCTTCAAACAGAGGTGACAAAACGCCGAACCAAACAAAGCCAAAGTTGGGTAAAATCTAAAGTTGAATGTTTAGCAAAAATATGTTTTTTACCTTTTAACATAGAATGGATTAGCAGTGGAAGATGCAAGCGCCCTCAATTGTACGGAAAATTTTTAGGTCAGGACTCCTGACCTAAAGAAAGGTCAGGACAACCAATGAGGAGATAGAAACTGCATGGGTCCCGCGCAAAAGTGTATGACACAAGTCACAAGTGCGTGGGCCCCATCTCCATTGCTAGCTCCTCATTGGTGGAGGACCATAAGCATCGTCAGGAATCCTGACCTAAATATTGCTCCAATTGTACATCCATATTAGAATATTTTATATTTTATAATTATTATGAACTTATTTATTTTGAGATGTTCCAATAATTTGTGCGTAATTATTTAAGGTTGTTCGTGTAATGGCCTCTCCAACATACAACTCAAAAAAACGACCGTCGGTACCCTCAACATCCAGCTCGAAAGGATTTAGCCTCAATCGATCTGCAGACCATGCATCCTAACCTCTCTCCATTCATGGACAAGTTGTTGGTGGTCATCATCTCCCATTTGATGAGGAACATCATAGTTAAGCGTGTTCGGAATGGAGTAGTTTCGGAATGGGTTACCTCCTGGGAAGTCTCTGTGTTGCCCGCTTAGCTTGAGGTTTCTCATCAAAAGGGAGGTGGTGACCATCAATAACCTGTTCATGGATGGAGAGGGGTTATGGTATACGGTCTGCAGACTTGTTGATGCTGAACCCTTTCGAACTACGTGTTAGGGGTGCCGACGGTCATCCATTCAAGTTGTGTGCTGGAAAGGCCGTTACAATTAGGATTCTGACGAATGTGAGTTAATTTAGTCGTGTGAACGACCAAAACCCATAATAGATGGTATAGATCAACTCGTAACTTCATGACACGAACATAATCTCGCCTTACACGATAAAAAAAGGGATTTCATATTTAATACTTGATTAAGAATTAAGAGTTTCAAATGAAATTAATTAAATCAATTGAGTAACTCTTATTTTTTGTGAACCTAAACAGAACTGATTTTAAAAATACACAAAATACGAATCTCGTCACATTTTTTTACGAAATAATCATAATATAATATGAATAAATATGTACTTAAAATAAATATAAAAAAAATATCATAATTACTATTTCCTGGAGAGAGCCATGAGATCTTCATCACATCTTGGCTTGCTTTGTGGTGAAAGAAGAAAAAGGTGCAGCATTTTCATGAGAGATTATCAATGGAACAAATTTGGTGCAGGCTAGGCTCTGTTTGAGGGGACTTATTTTCATCGATCAAGCGGTTACGACCGCATAAACCGAACCTTAATTAAACTTCAGTTCATGTGATTACATGAACTGGACCTGGAGTTTAATTAAGGTTCGGTTCATGCGGTCGTAACCACATGAACTGGAATTTAATTAAGGTTCGGTTCATGCGGTCGTAACCGTTTGATCAGTGAAAATAAGTCCCCTCAAACAGAGCCTTAGTTGTCGAGAAAAACGGCCTCAAACCTTGCTTTATTCAGCAATAAATATTTGCAGGCACGTTGGGCGGAAATAAGATGGTTATCAACCGTCGTGCGTGAATGCCTAATCTCACCTAAGAAACTTTATTCATGTTTATGTTCAAAACTGGCAGTCATAACCTGTTCATGCAAATCATACATTCTATAACGGATTAACGATGACATTTTTCTCAAAACTCACAGGTGCAAAAAAACTGTGCCAAGCATAGCCTTTATCAATCTCCACTGCAGTGCTCTAGTCTCTACAGTGAGGAACAATTGATATTAGAATGGAAGGTGATAATGAAGCTTGATGGGTTCCCCTAAAATAGTACTGTCAAACGAGATATTTTTTGTTGCAACTTCGACTGACTCGCCGATACAATTCCAACGAACTCAATCTTGTGAAATTCCAAGTCCGTTTGTTCCCCTCAAAATGGAAGCCAGTGCGTGCAACATGCGTCTACTGGCACTACCGCACTCACCACGGCGTGGGATCTTACCACACGCGCACCCGCGCATGCGCGAGATCACCTCCCGCACACTAAAGCATGCGGGATCGCCCACAACGCACACCAGCGCGCGTGTCCCCTCGCGCGCGCCTCTCTCATCGCCTCCTGACGCAATCACATCCCATTGCACTAAACACTACGTTGCTAGCCTCGTCGCGCCCGCCGCCACGCTCATCGCCCACCACCGTCACCTCCCGACCATGTGGGAGTGGATAGTAAAAACCACACCATGTGGTGTGAATTGTAAAATTCTCCATCACGAGGTACATATAGTACCCCCCCCCCCCTCACCACCATGGGGTGGGAATATTTAAATCCTCTACCATAGTGTGTGAATTGTAAAATCCCTCACCAAGAGATGCAAAAAGTAAAGTTCCGCATCATGTGGGTGTGCAGAGTAAAATTTCTCATCATTAGGGTGCTCATTATAAAATCCTCCATCATGGATGTACAACCCATATTCAACGAGGGTGCCCCCCCCCCCCCCCCCGAGCCAGATCAGCAAGAAGTCAAAGTCAACAGGTCAAGATAGAGATCAAAGTCAGCATTCAAGACAGTATAAGGCCTGAGCGAGTATGACGAGCTCCCCTACCATACTCATCAGGTAGGTGACCAGGGCAGTTGCTCGCCCGCAATCGAGAGAGCTCCCTCAGAAGTCGTCCAGTCGCCCGGCGGTGGGGCATAAATAAGACTCTCACTATCTTTGGATTTGCCTATAAATAGGACCTCAGAAGTACAAGGATAGGGACTTCGGAATCTCGTAAAAGATCTCGACCAACTCTTTTTCTGAACATCGAGCTGAGCCTTTGGATTCTTTCTTCAAAGAGACAAGTTGTGAGCTAGCGATTATCTCTTTTAGTCGCTGTCTTGACTTAGTCGTCAGCTAGAGTCTACCTTGTACCCTGCTCGACCATTTTTTATTGTGGAGAGGAAGCTTCTTCAAAGCATCCGGGTACGTGGTAGGACATCCCTACCGCAGCACCTGGGGTCCTTTTCATTGTCTCTCTGTTTCTGCGTTCTAGCCCGTTAAGCCGTCGATCCCGTTCGCTGGAGCAGTAATCTTAGACTGCATTGATTTGAATTTTGAAGCAGGGATTTTCCCAGCTTCAATACTTTGATGCAGTGAGCGTAGACCGTAGTCGAGAAAGAAAGTTTTGCGAGTATGCGAGATGATGGATGGAGGCAAGAATAAAGAGATAGTCGGTAACTCGATAAGAGTCAACAACTCGGCAAGAGGAGGAGGCTTTGTGACAGTGGTGATGTTCGAGGAGTTCACAAGGAGATCGAGAGGTCCATACTAGCAGGGATCCTTCCTCTCCCCGAACTCACGATGACTTCGCTTTGTCGTGTGACACCATCAGAGGAAGAGGAGTCATCTAGGTGACCAGGGAAGGAGCGAGCAAGAGAGGATATGGAGCGACCAATGCAGTTGTTATACTGTCCGACGAGCAGTTTGGGGATCAAGTTCAGAGACGTGGAACAACCGACAAGGTTCCAAAATATTTGGTCATGTGGTGAGTATGGGGAGGATACTCGCGAGTATGAAGCCCATCATCATCAAGGAGGGAGGATCCCCTTCTATGACGAAGTGCTAGCAACCCCAGTTCCCGAAGGCTTCAGAGAGCCCGTCTTAAGCTACTACTCCGATAGAGATGACCCGGTCAGACATCTCCAACTGTTCGAGGACGTGGTGTCTATCTATCATATGACTAATGCATTCAAATGTAGGTTCTTCTTCGTCACCTTCTAGGAAAAGGCGAGAGACTGGTTCTACCAGCTGCCCAGAGGTTCCATCTACCACTTCAAAGACCTACATCGTGGCCTGATGGCGAGGTTCGCAATGTATAAGAAGCGGAAGGAGGCAACCGCTCTCTTCAAAATCAAGCAAGGGCAGCGCGAGTCTTGACCACTATATCGACTATTTTCAAGATGAGATTATTGAGGTCAAGGAAGTGGACGACTTCACCTTGCAGTTGGCCCTAAAGTTTGTCCAAATGCAGAGTCTCTTCAATCTAGCGGTCAGATCTAAACCCTCGAGATCCTTTGAGGAGATGATCGAAATGACGAACAAGTTCGTGCAGGGGGAGGAGAAGAAGCCTGACTTCTTGGCAAGACTGGATGGAGTTTACCTGGGAAGCAGGGAAAGAGGAGGACCATCAGGAGTGAGAGCCAGAGTAGTGTCAGAGAGGCAGGAGGAGCGAAGGAGAGTGGAGCCGAGGAGAAGAGAAGATCCCAGGAGGGTGGAGGAGCAGAGGAGGCAGGAGAAGCCTTGCAGGCAAGAGGAGAGGAGGCCAATAGCGGCTCCGGAAAGAAGTGAGGAGGCATGGTGATTCCAATATCCCGTGAACCAGCCCTAGTGGAGGCCACCAAGAAGACCCTAGTATCTGAACCAGGAGAGGAGGAATGACAACAAGCCGAAGAAGAGGTAAGGGAGAGCTCAGGTGGAGGAGATGGTCATTGCCCAACAGGGGAATAGACATCGCCATCTTAGTGGAGGCCATCAAGAAGATCTCATTTGGCTTGTGTCGCCAAGGTTAGAAAGTTACTGAAAGATCTAACTTGGCTTCCAACGCCAAACTCAAAAAGCGTATCAAAAATCTCACTCGATGTTCGGCTCCGAGCAGAGAACTCTTGATGTTGCGTTCATTATCCCAATGGTTTCAAGCCTCGGGTCCTGAACTCTAGTTGTTGTGTTCGACATCTCAAAGGCTTCAAAGCACACTTCTTTGCACTTTATCCTTTGTATTTTCAGCATTCTTTAAAATCTTATTGCAATGAGAGATAGTCTGTCACCATCAAGCATTCTATTACTTGCAACAAGCGGTGACTTATAACCCTCGATCATTTTTGATGAGGTTCCCCTTAGCCAGTTGGGTCAAACCGCGAGTCTAAGGAGCGCAACCGCGGGTCTAAGGAGCGCAACCCCGACCGCCGCTTGCGCCCGCACCCTCGTACACCTCCCACGATTACCACTGCACGACCGCAATGGCCAAGAATGCGCAGCCCCGCCTGCACAGGACTCCTGTTCTCACGTAAGCATATGTGCGCCCCAACCTGATCGTGCGCACCCGCATGCGATCTGGCTGCGTGCACCCGCGCACGGCCTTGACTGCGCACACCAGCACGCAGCATGGGGCCGTGCATACCTACGTGTGGCCCTTGGTTGAACGCGCATAGCCTGGTCTCGCGTAGCGCGCGACCTTTCTCTTGGAGACAGACGACCTTCCAACCGCCCTTCCCCCTTAGAAGTTAGATCCAGCGATCTCCTGGCCGCCTAAATCTATGTGACCCTCTTTTACCATAGCGGGAGCCGCCCGGATCGGGCGGAATCCTAACCGCCCAGATTCGGGCGGCTGCCCTCCTTGTTGCAGGAGGCGGGTGACCCCCAGACCGCTCCACCCCTCTAGCCGCCCAGATTGGGTAGGCTCTTAGCCGCCAGATCCGAGTTGCGTTTGCTGGAAGCAGGCCGCCCCGCTTCTCCGGCTGCCCGGATTGGACGACCTCCTGGTCGCCCAAATCCGGGCGGCCCCATTTGCCAAAGAACGCGAATGTCTTCCAGACCATCCCGCCCTTTGGCTGTTCTGATTGTGCGACGACTTGGCCGCCCAAATTCCAGCACCCTCTCGGCCGTCTGTAGCGGGCGACCCAGTGGCGGTCGTCCGTTCCCTCGGCCACCCCGCCTCTGTCGCTGAGTGGCCTCCCGGCCGCTCGGCCTCCACCAGCAGGCCATTTACTCCACCGACTGGCCCCTTTGCCGTCATAAACTCTCCGCCATCCGATCGTGCTTCCGCGATCGCCATCGTTGGTTGCGTATGTAACCACCCATGTAACCGCTCGCGTAACCTCCCATAGTGGCGGAAGTGTGTAGCCAAAAATATAGCTGGTGTGCGTTTAATAAAATTAATAAAATGTTATATGTCCCGATCTATATTAATTTGATCTACAAATATTAAATTGGTTGATCATGATCTGCGGATAGTCGCGTAACCACCATAACCACCCATGGGGCCTATAAATAAGATCATTGATCCTCCGTCATTCTCATTCTCTCCCGCCCAGAATTTCTTCTACGAATTTTCTTTCTCCTCTCCTATTTCTTTTACGGATTTTCTCTCTCCTCTTTCATTCCCCCTACGATTTCCCATTCTTTTCTCCTCCAACGTGCACATTCCCTCCGTGCGCACATTCCTCCTTGCGTGCGTCTCTTTTCCTCTGTGCGCACGTTCATCCGTGCGCACGTTCCTCCTTGCGCGCGCTTCTCCTTGCGCGCGTCTCTCCTCCAAAGTGCGCATGTTCCTCCGTATGCACATTCCTCCTTGCGCAAGTTCCCCCTTGTGTGCGTCCCTCCTCTAAAGTGCACACGTCCCTCCGTGCGTAAGTTCCTCCTTGTGCGCTGTCCCCTTGCACATGGCTTTCCTCAAACCTACGCATGTCCCTCCGTGCGCATGTTCCACCTTGCACACGTCCCCCACTTTGTGCACGTCCTAAGTGCGTCGTCGTGCACTTTTCTCTCAACATTGCTCTAAGTGTGTCGCCATACGCTCTACTCTCATGCCCGCTCCAAGTGTGCCACAGCGTGCACCGCTCTCAGGATTGCTATAAGCACTCAACACTCACAATTCAGAAATAAGCATACCAGTAGCAGACGAGACCGACACTCCAGGCTCCTCCAAACACAATAACAGTCTGTTTGGGACAGCTCTCTGTGAAGAGCTTTTCAAAAATCTGGAGCTGTTTTGCAGCTTTTCAGAAATCTCTTCCTCCCCAGCTTCTGCTCCCGCAAAATAGCTTTCTCTCTCACATGTTTTGGAAATCTAATGGTTTCTTCAGTTGGAACATGGTCAGAGGTCGGACGGCCTTCCTCCGGTGATTTCGAGCCCCAGACGGCTTTCCTCCGGCAATTCCAAGCCCCCGACGTCCTTCCTCCGGCGATTCCGAGCGCACTTCTGCACAGAACACCCAAACAGTCTGCAGCTTTTCAAAACTGCTCCCCAGAGATCTATTTTAAAACAGCTCTATCCGGACAGCAGCTTTTCAATCCGCCAGAGCTGTCCCAAACAGACCCTAAGTGACAAGCCGCAGAGGCTAATGCACACAGAAAGCGTCCCTCAAGCTTTCAAGTCACCAAAATCAGGACAAACAAAACAAGCTATTCCCGACTCCAAGCTACAATCAAAGACTCCAAAGCATCCAAAGTTTGAAGTTCTCAATTGTAGTGGGAAAAAAATTTGCTCTGTGAGGGGTGACATGTCACCCCCCGAGCCCAGTACTATTTCTCTCTCTAATAATTGTAACGATGAGCAGTCTGTTGCCCTCACTTCCCTTAAAAGCCCTGTGTTACACGACAACATTAATGAAATTTTTGTTGGCACAGATCCGACCACGTGATTTTTCACCAAGTTGACGGGTTTTCCAAGTTAAAAATTTACTTTCCCAACTTTCTATTTTCCGTAATTGTTTGCGCGCTCGACAGCTCCCGGGTTAAGACGGTTCAATTTAATCCGGTCTACCAAGAGGGTTGATTTGGACGCGATAATTCTATTATCTGCAACGAGCAATAACATGTCACTCTCGAGCATTCTATTTTCACTCACGGCTCTTCATGTGTTCAACATTTAAACTGGTGATTATTAAACAAGAAATCAATTGAGAATACACATGATGATTTACATGGTTCAACAACCTTATCCTCGCCAACAGCCGCATTAGAGTTTCTCCACCTTTTTCTTTGGTTTTCTCGGTTGCAGAAACGCGAAGCAAGAAAACCCCTTTATATTTGAAGTCTAGGTCCCCCGAACTCTCTAACCAACTCTCGGTGAAGTTGAATCTGCGAAAAATAGTAGATGAATTGACAGTATAATCGTACCTCACATTTTCAAGTTGATATTATTTAAATCTTTAAATTAAGCTTTATTTATTTATTTGAAAAATTAATTTATTTATGAGTTATATATCCTTCATTTAATTCTAACCGTTTCATCTCTAACTGGAGAGGCGAAATGAGTCACACGTGAACAACTCCATATTTGCTGAGTGGGCCCCTCTCGACAAAGTCAAGAATCCAAAGGATCAAGTCATTTAGAGTAGGTGAGTGGGGTAGGCAGACCCACACTCGCCCAGAATGAGTGAAGGTCTTTCGCCAATTCGGGCGGAAGGGCTTTCACCCAGGCAAGTGAAAGGACTATAGGGTTAGGGGGAAAGACTCTCGCCAAATCGGGCGGATGGCATGAGGATCCCGCACTCGCCCTTTGAGGAGCTGCAGGGGGAAATGCTCGGCTCACCTCAACATTCGCTTCTTTAGACGAGAGGTGCCTTCGTGGGCCACTCGCCCAGTAGAGTCCAAAGGTAAAATTACCTGGATGCCCTTGAGGGTCTGCAAATAGCCTTTCAGGACAGCGGAGTTACGTTGTTGGCTGACCAATTTGAGCTGCGTATAACATTTCCAGAACATTAGAATTACGCTGTTTGTAGACCACGTTTTGAATTCTATAAATAGACCTCATGAGCACCTTTGGAGGAGATGTAGTTCATTTTTTGGCTTCTTCCTCCTTGAATTATTTTTGTCTAACTGCATAAGTCCTCCAAGATGCCCAACTCAGCTTTTGGCTTAGAATGATAAACGCTCTAAACATCTTTCAGGTGTGTGGTGAGACCTCCACGCTGCAGCCCCGAGTCATTTTTTAGTCTTAGCAACTGATCAGGAGCCCAAATTTGGGAGAAGTACGTGCAAACTATCCCCTTAGCTTTGAACTCTCATTAAGGCCAAGTTTTGGCTCCAACAACACGAGTGCCCCAAGTAGAACCTAAATTCCATCTGACATGTGGAATTCGACCATCATGTTCAAAAAATGAATAAATAATTCTCATATTAATTAATTTTAATTAATTATTAAACATTAATATTTGTTGGGCCACTTCAGCACCTCGCATGTGCGTCTAGAGCAGTACCCTCCGCAGGCGCATGCGTCGAGAGCCATCATTTGTGCACGCACCAAGCGCCACCGTGTGCGCACGGAGGCGCCGAGTGCTTCTGTGCGCGCAGTGCGCGTGAAAGTCCTTTGTGCGCGTGGCGTGTGCGACAGTTAACTTTCTTTATTCCTCGGGTTGTAGGTTTTGTTCTTTTCCATCATTGTTGCCATCGGAAATGACTGAACTACCAGCATGTGCGGCGATGTATGGGGCATGGTGCGGGATCGTGGGAGATGCATGATAAAAATTAGGGGATGAAGTTCTTGTGCGAATTCGCCCACTTTTCCTTCCAGCATGTGAGGCGGTCAGCCAATCGGGCAGCGAACTTCTGCCCCAAGCTAGCCTTTCTTCTACTTTTCTTTGGACTGTTCCCTCGAGGTTCCACCAAGAATACCTTGAGATTGCTCAGGACGATCTGGCGGGTATCCTCCCCTCTGTTTAGTTCATTCTACTGGTTGTTTGTTTTTTCCTATTTTATGCAATATGCAAGTTTCAAGGAATTGATCGAACTACCAGGGGCAAAACAGTCATTTTAAAAAATGATGATTTGCGTGCTCCAGTTCGTCGACTGTGATTCACCCGTCAGGTGGTTACAATGGCAAAATTTCCGAAAAACCTCTGTTCAAAGCTATAAAAGGTGTCCAGATCATTCATTTCAGGGGACCTTGCCTACAACGCCCAAGATAGCTCTTTTAAAGGCCCTTCAGAGTTCTCCATCGCCGTTCGATGAATCCTTCGAAGATCTCTTCCCCCTCGAAGATCTCCATCGAAGTCGACTTGAAGATTTTCCTTCGTTCCTGAAAGATCTCCCTTCTCTCTGAGATTCTCCCCTTCTCACTCTTCTATGCACCCTTTGCAACGAGCGGTGTCCTGTCATCCTCGTGCATTCGACTACTTGCAACAACCATAAATATAGCGGAATTTGATCGGCACATATCCGGCCCGGTGGTTTTTTACCATTTTCTGATTTTTCATGTTAAAAGTGTTCTTGTCAACTGTCTAATTTATTTTGACTATTTGCACGTTTCACTCTCTCTTGAGTTAAGACGGTTCAATCTGACCGATCTACCAAAGCGTTGAGCGATATGCAACACATCTTTGACTGTGGTGATTGAACACAATACATCATGCTTGATGCTTTGTGTTAATATTGAGTATCCGTGCAAATTTTCATCGCGATTTCCCAGTACACGGCCTTTAACATGTGCTGACGCTATGATTCTGTTTGTGGGGACTTATTTTCACCGGTCAGGCGGTTACGACCGCATGAACCGGGCCTTATTTAATGCCTGGTTCATGCGGTCGTAACCGCCTGACCGATGAAAATAAGTCCCTCCAAACGGATTGTTTATGTAGTGCGCAAGATAACATTACAAGATTGAAGGTAGCATTGCAGTGTTGCCACTAGAAATGATGTTGTCTTTAGAGGTATTGTCATGATCAGGATACTGATACCTTCCCAAGTGCCATGAGCGCACCATCACATGTAAGATAAAAATTTAAAATATGCTCGTCATTTTAAAGCATGATTGATCAGATCGCCGCTTTCCGCATGCACGAGTTTTTAGAGTATGATCGATTAAAATATGACCGTATTTCAATACAGCAGTACTACCCTTTATTTTCACAAAAATTCTCCACTCAAAGATTATCAATTTATCCTCGTAGTAAGAACCATAACTAATTATCTTTTACCGTGTTTTGACAGGTTTTTTTTGGTATTTTGCACATCCGAATTATCTTATTTTGATACATTGCAGTCTCAATTATTAAAATTAGCAGTTTGCACACCTCTAATTATTGGTTTTTTGCATTTTGCATTTCAAAACTAAAATTTTAGCAGTATTTAGATATGAGCACCGCCCTAAATACTCTTGAAAATTCAGCCTTTGATGCTAAGTGCAAAAAATATATAATTAGATGTGAAAAATATCAATTTTAAAAATTTAAAATGCAAATATCAAAATAAGATAATTCAGGAATGCATAATGCAAAAAGCAAGCCTTGCCAGGACGAAATGTTTTTTCTCGAAGCTCTACCGGATTAGATTGTCTCTCTCAACTGTTCTCTGATATCCACCGGAGACTGAAGCCCTAAACCTAGATAGTACTCGTATGCTCGATCTCTCTAACCGGATTGTCACCATTGTGCTTCCACCATGGGCGCGAGCCGAAAGCTTCAGGGAGAGATCGATCGAGTTCTGAAGAAGGTTCAGGAGGGTGTCGATCTCTTCGACGGCATCTGGAACAAGGTCGATTACATAAGTTTTTTTTTAATCTCTTTCTACTGGTGTTAACGGAGGATCTACTTTTTACGCATCTTTCGATTTTCTTATTGAATAATTTTTTCGGGGGATGCGAAGGTATACGACACAGAGAATGCGAATCAGAAGGAGAAGTTCGAGGCGGATCTGAAGAAAGAGATCAAGAAGCTACAGCGGTATCGAGATCAGATCAAGACGTGGATACAGTCAAGCGAGATAAAAGATAAAAAGGTAGAATGCGGCCTCCCGTCTGTTTTCCGTGCCATTTCTCTCATCGTTGAATTTTATTGTTCCGAATTATGGATTTAGTTAAGAAGATATCAAAACAAGAGCGAATCTCAAGCTGTTGATATCCATTTCTCGTGATGTGGATTGATGAATCCTAATGACAAGATGTGTAGAAATCAAAACAAGGGTTCCGTGAATTCTTCATAATATTTATCATAATGCCAATATTTCAATCAGTAATAGATGTTCATTTTTATGAAGAATTAAAATCGTGGTTAAGGATAAAATAATCATCATTCTTATTAAATTCAAAATGTTTATAAAAAAAATTAGTTATATATGACAATTGGCTAAATGAAGTGAAAGAAATCAGGTTCAACTAATTATTTGCCTGTTTAAATTCGTTAAGTTTGGCCTATGTGAAATTGAATTTATGACAACCAAATTGGTACGATGAGTACAATGAAGCAGTGGAATTACTCTTAGAAGGTTGAATGAATAACAATCTTTTCCAGGTACTACCATTATAATTGTTAATTGTTGGAAAAATTGCAACACACCTGATTTTATCATGGATCGCTCTCAAACTCGAGAATCGTTGCTAATAAGTACATGAAATCTATCCAATCCTTTGTCTACATCTATTTTTAGGAAAAAATGTAGTAGACCTTTAAGAATATCAACAATTTTGAGGAATGAGACTTTTTTTTCATTTTAAAGTTTACTCATTAGTTCTCTATTTTGTAAATGAAAAAGCTTTTAATTAGAAGAAATTTAGTGAAAATAATTTGCAGCCAGTGAAGTGATCTCACAGTGTTTCAAGTTGCAATTAACGTTACCATCATTTGCTAGGTTAAGTATTAGTACTAAATCACTATGGTTTATTGGTGGGATTCATTCAGGAATGGTTAAAGTTCAAGAAGGACAAGGGTTATGATAGTCTTGAATTTAATTACGTGGCTATTTTTGAGAGATTTTAAAATTGGCTTACCAATTTTAATCATTTTAAAATATTTGATATTTAAATTTTGTATAATTTGTTTTGATTTATTTGGTTTTAAATAAGCACTTATTATTCAGGTAATTATTAGTTTAAATTACATATTCATGATGTGAATTTAGTCCACCTTGGTAAGATTAAGCTTTGAAGCTATCATTTGACCCTAATTTTATAAATAAGCAACTTACGAGCTAGTAACCCGACCCCCTGGTCACTATCTATAAATTCTACCCATTGTCGAGGGGAAGAGGCAGTGCGAAGAGCCCACAAGATACTTTGCCTAGAACTAGCGACTCTCAACTGCACACTTGAACCCGCCTCTCCCCCAAACATAACACAACATTTGGTTTGGGAGGGGGAGTTCCTATACACTCCCGGGTGCGCGGTGGGACCCGTTAGCTGCGGCCACCTCGGAATTGTTGTCATTATAGTGATATAATTCTTTTCTTTCCCGTTCTCTCTCCCTAATTTGTGAGTTTTACTTTGGTGGGCTAGTAACCCGACCAATTCCCATGCCCAAACTTTGAAATTTGTTTTTTGGCGTCAACATCTTTGTGCGATGATCGTGGACTTTGGGTGGAGGAAGAAAACATGTTGGAGAAAAACACTATGCGCGAGAAAATGAATGAGATTTAGATCAGGCCAACCCGCACGCTCGGGGCGAGTTCATTACTCAGGTAGCTCTCGACGACTTCCACAAGTCGATAGAAGAACTGCTCTGGGGTCACCTACTCTGGGGTCTCCCCGCATTCAGAGCCGAGACCTCGACAATTCCCCCGCCTACATTCAGCCCCTTTGAGACACCCGAGCCGTCCCAGTGATCTGAGAAGGAGCTCATTGTTGAAGATCGCAAGAGGCTTAAGAGAATTTGTGTCGCGGCCACAACGGTTGCACGATGACCTGCTTTGAGTAGTCGGACCGCTTTCGCCTGATTCACCAGCATCTGGTGGCGGTAAGTCCGTTCTACGTGGAGATTCTGATTGCTTCCGTCTCCGCTGGGTTCCACGAACCGATCTTGAACTACTATTTCGTGAAAGACAACCCTCTCAACCACTTCTAATGGTTTGAGGACAACGTATCGATCCACAATGGGCCCGATGCCTTCAAGTGCCGGTTATTTGCGATCACGTTCAAGGGGAAGGCCCGTGTGTGGTGCGGTGATCGTCTACTCTGTGCACATGATGAAAACACGTTGGAGAAAAATACCATGGCACAAGAAAAATGAACGAGATTTAGCTCAGGCAAACGACATGATTCGGGGCGAGTTCATTACTAGAGTAGATCTTAATGACTTCCACAAGTCGATGGAAGAATTGCTTCAGGGTCTCCTCACACTTAGAGTCGAGATCTCGGCATCGCCCCCGCCTACATTTGCCCCCTCTGAGTCACTTGAGCTGCCTCAACGATTTGAGAAGGAACCCATTGCTAATGATCCCCGAGGCTCATATGAATTTGTGTCGCGGTCGCAACGGTCGCTCGAGTGCTCGACGACTTAACTTTGAGTAGGAGGACCGCTTTTGCCCGCCTCGCCAACATCTGAAGGCGTCCCATAAGTTTTATTTCAGGAAAGATGGCCACCCTTTCAACCACCTCTAATTATTTGAAGACCGTTAAGATGCGCAAAATAACCAATGCCTTCAAATGCCTGTTATTTGATATCACGTTCAAGGGGAAGGCACGCGATTAGTTTCACTAGCTTTTTACAGGCTCTATCTACTACTTTAATTACCTCCATCGCAGGTTGATGCTGAGGTTCGCAACCTGCAAGAAAAGGAAGAAGTGTCCACTAACGCTCTTCTTGGTTAAACAGGAAGCTCGGGTGACCTAGGGGTATTACGTCGACCGCTTTCAGGAAGAAGTCACGAAGATTCAGGAGGTCGACAAGTACACCCTTCGGCTCTCCCTGACGAGTACGCCCTTCGGCTTGTAGAAGGGGTTATTCAAGCTAGGGGTCAGCCACGACCCCCCGTTGTCTTCTGAGGAACTCATCGACCAGACGAACTGGTACATCAACGGCGAGGGGACAGACTAAGCCTTCATTGCCTCACTGACAAGGCTAACCCGAGCAGAACAACAAGAGTCGGCTGAGGACCATTAGCACCGGGAGGTGAGGACTGAGAGAAGGAAGGAGGAAGAACGCCGTCAAGCGCCGCAATAAGAGCTCACACACTTGCAGAGAAGACATCCCTAACTAGCCTCCATGTGGAATCCACATCTTTGGACTAGATCGTCACCACTCACCCGAACAACGCCGATGCGACAAGCGGAGAGGGCGCAACTGCTCTCTACCTCGCGAGGCAATGCCAATCATCCAACAAGGAGGTCGCCGAGGTGGGCGAGGCAGACAGCTGCATCACATAGACACTGCACCGTACCGCGACTTCCAAATGGAGGAGGGACTAGCCAGGTTTCCCTGACTTGGTGGAAAGAATGAACAAAGAAGGAAGGTTGCCCGCCAGGGTAGGAAGATCCAAAATAACATAGTTGGATCACGAATTTTGGGGAATGCACCTGTGCGGTCTCCTTGCGTTGACCGCGAGGACGTTGACACACAGGGTGACATCAGGGCGATTCATGTTTGCGTCAGCCACGAGGCCGCACGAAAGTACAGCCTACACATGGTCTATCAGAAGGACGTTGCCTCCACCTGGCGAGCTCGTCCCCCCCATTGTCGAGATCCTCCTTTCTGTAGAAAACATGTCAGAGCATGACAATTCGTTCTACGATGCGGGGGTGATCAACGCCGTAGTTGAAAAATTTACGGTTTCCAAGATCTTGGTTGATAACAGGTGTTTTTTGAACGTGGTTTTTAAGAAGACCTTCAATGCTATGACTGTGGAGGAGGCAAGGGTAAAGTTTTCAGACGGCCCGCAGTTTGGCTTTTCAGGCGAGAGAAAGGAGGTCGATGGGGGAGTGAAATTGATGGTCATTCTGGGTGGTATCACGGACACTTGCCTGTTAGTCATCGTTAACACCTCGGGGGATAAAAATGCCATCTTTGACAGACCCCTCCTCAACGCCTTCAAGTCCGTGTCTTACTCATTTCACCAGTGTCCGAAGTATAACATCGGCAAGGTGCAGATCCGGGTCTTCAACGATCTAAAGGTAGCGCGAGAGTCTTACCTCAACACTATCAACGTCGTCATTTGGTAGGAGGATGTTGGGGGGTTGACAAGGCCTTGGAGGGAGCAATGCACCTTGATGCAACAAAGGAGAGGGAGGAGGTCAAGTTGTCGACGGGAAGAGGAAACCCAAGGAGCATGAATATCAGTAAGGAATTGTCGGAGGAAGAGAAGCATATGGTCTCGTGCCTCTAGGACAACATTGACATCTTCTCATGAGATGCAACGAACATGCCCGACATTGAGGCCATTGTCGCCTGCCATTGCCTCAACCTGGATTCAGTCGTCTTTTTGATTCGTCAGAAGAAATGAGCTGTCACAACAACCTTGTCCGAACCCATCTGTGAAGAAGTCCAGAAGCTCCCGTGCACATAATTTATTTCTGAGATTAAGTTTTTGAGTTGAGTTTCTAATGTTTTAAGTATAAATTGTCAAAATGTCTGGGAAAATGACGAATGTGTAGCGATTTTTCTTTGTTAAATAAAACATGTCACAAAGATTGTTATTCCTTGGCTCGAATCAACGTGCTGGTTTATTCAGTGTCTGATTTTCCGTAATGAGATTTCTTGATGCCTTTTCAGATTATCATCAAATTTGGATGCATCCCCCGGGCATCTTGAACTCTTCCTTCGTCACCAACGATGATTGTTATTGCTACAAGATGTTGCCCTTCGGGTTGAAGAATGCAGGAGCAACATGCTAGAGGATGATGAACCCGTTTTTTCGGTTCAACTCTTTTGTTGCCTGGTCCTTTTTCGAGGAGGTTGGCCAATGAGATACGTATTAAATAAACAGAATTAGCTGGCAGCATGTAGGAGTTTATGTTTACAGATTCTTGATCTAGGATTTATTAAATTGGCTGATGGTACTGCATGTAGGATTTAAGAGATTTATTGCAGTTTGTATTTACTGATTCTGATATATCATTGATGCTCTTTTCATTTTCTTCTTAACCTAATTTACTGATTTAAAATTAATAATATTCCTTGTAGCTTAATTGTTTGTTACTCTGTTCTTGACAATTAATTTTTGGATATATTTGACATAGGTTAGTGCATCTTATGAGCAGGCTCTTATGGATGCTCGGAAGCTTATTGAACGTGAAATGGAAAGGTTTAAGGTCTGTGAGAAGGAGACTAAAACAAAAGCCTTCTCTAAGGAGGGTTTAGGTCAACAACCAAAAACTGTAAGTCCCGTGCTATCTGTCTCATAATATTCACTTGCTTTTTATGAAGTTGAGAAGTATAGTTACATTTTTTTTTTCCATTTGATTGCTCCACATTTTCAAAATTGTTCTATTTCATATGTAAAATAATTACCCTGATGGATTCCTTGTAGATAGCATATTTGTTGCCAGAGGGGCCCCACAATTGTTTCCCATCGTCACCCACCCTAACCTATGTTTCATATTTTGGAGGAATTGTTATCATGAACTCATGATCAATGTAAGAGAATCTGAATAAGGAGAACTTGTTCCGACATACTTTCAGGGATATAACTTGTCTGGTAATTTGATGTAAAAAAGCCAATATGATGTTAGTGGGTCTAGTTCTTGACTGATGCCACTCATCTTTGTGAAAAACAGAAAAGCTAAATAGGATAATATAACCTGCCCTTTTGTTCCTTTCATTTTATCTATTTTCAATGTGCCAAATATATGCGTAGACGGTGACCTTATCATGTTAAAATGTGAAGTTATTCCCATTAAGTCAGTGTTGGTGATGGGGATCAACCGCGTGATTGTGATTGACGGAGTAGACGGGCCACCACTCGGAAGGACCAACTTTCGTGCACTTGCATGGGATGCATTGATCAGATCGGTAATCCGAGAGCACGAGCGCGTTTGGAGCGTCGTTTTACCATTCCTATGTAGTTTATTTTATTTTATTTTTTGAACATGATTTAGCATTATTAGGACACCAGGCGTAACGACCAATCCTAGCCGTTCACGTTGGGTGCCCAACCGCCTCTCTCGTTATAAATAGGGGCGAAGGCTTTCATTTTTAGGTATTGTTGAATTTGTGAGCGAATCCAGATCCGACAATCATATCGTTGTGCGACGCTGCGAGACCCGGGTTGTGTCGTGTCAGAAACTCCACCTTTTCCCAGGCTTCTTAATACTCAAAGGAGGGTAGGAATTCGCTATACTACAGTAATTGTCAGACAAATGTAACATGTATGTATGCAAACAGGTAATAATACATAAGTAATAAGGAGTGCAGGAAGTGAAATACATTAAATAGAATAAAACTACGCTGAGGTACTACCATAACGACGTCCTCATCTCACTACACTCGTCGAGATGTTTCATAATAAGTACTCATTTATTGAACAAACACATCAATTATTTTTGTCCATTATTGACTATTACACACTCATTCATTCATGCCCATCATTGGCTATTACACAATTATTACAATCACTTTATTTCGACATAGCTCGACACAACACCTCTTTTCGTGGGTAGCTAACAACACAAAGCCCATACACCGTGGCCAGATGGTGACAATGGAGCGGTGTATCTCCACTTCTAGTCTGCCTCTTATACGAACAATCCTAAGCCCGAATGCACGGCTCGTAACCTGTACTATACTCTCCCTGTTAGTCATGACGGTATACATATCCTCTCAAAACTCAGAGTCTAGGTTCTAGTCTAGATTTTGTAGTAGCCAACACCTAGGAGACAAGATCCCATGCTAGTGCTCCCACTAGTCTAGACATAGATACCTAGCCATCAGAGTTGACCTCCAAGCTCTCCATCAGTGTGAATCCGGTAGTGTCGGCACTACCCGCCATATTCATTGATCACTAATCATGTCCATTCATTCATATATTCTCACATCATTACACTATCGTTCATCATTGTAAATTATGAGACTCTTCATTAATTACTTCATTTACTTAATTAAATTGGACGGGCCCACCCTAACTTGTAGTAACTGAAAACACCAAATGAATTCCGATAATCGTGGTATTCTTTGAATGACTTCCTTTGTTGATTTAAGATGATATTCAAATGGATTTAGGTTGTGGTGGCCTTAGAGAGTATTTTATTTAATTAATTTTATGATTTAAAAAATGGATAAAATAATTTGTAGGGATTGCAAAGTCATACCCGAAGAAAGTTTGACAACTAAACATATGTTAATGGCGTTGAACGTGCAAATTGAATATAATAAATTTATGACCAGAAAAAAGTGTTGCCAAAAAATCGATGGTGGAATTTGAAGATAGAAAAACAGGTTGCTTTCAAAATAGCAGTTATGGAACAACTAAGTTGATGACCCTTATGTTGATCTTAATGTCTCATGTGAAGTTATGTCTTCACATTTAAGGATAAGTGAAAAAAATATACTTGGAGAATTAAAAGGCGTAAGCCCCCAAATAAATAATCTTGGTGGTTGAAAGAGAAATTGCATGACAAAGTGAGGTCAAAGAAGACTAGCTATAAAACACCATACGTTTGTAAGAATGATAAAAATTTGACAAGATATAAAGTCGTCAAGAAAGAAGCTAAACATTCAGTAAGTATAACACGAATTCAAGCTTATGAAAATTTTTATAAGAGACTAGATACTAAAGATGAAGATTGTGACATATATAAAATTACTTGAGCTAGAGAAGAAAATTAGAGATTTAGGCTAAGTTAAATGCATAAAAGATGAAACAAATATAGTTTTGACGGATGATATGACTATTAAAGAGCGTTGAAAAAGATACTTTTATCAACTCTATAATGAAACAAAAAATAATGAACTGAATTTGGAAGAGTTAAATTAATCAAAGGTGTATAAGAACATAACGTTTTCTTGTAAAATCCAAGTATTGGAGGTAAATGATACTCTAAATAGGATGAAATATGGAAGACGGTTGGGTCAGACGATATATCAGTCAAGTATGAGAATGTTTAGGGAACGAAGGAATTATTTGACTTACATGTCTTTTTAATAAGATACTGAAGTTAAAGAGAATGCCAGACCAATGAAGAGAAAGTATCTTGATACCTTTATATACGAAGTCAAACAAATGAGATATATAAAATTGTATATATTACGGATGAATTAAGTTAATGCGTAATATCATTTAACTATGTGAATGAGTTATAGAAAAAAGTGCAAGACGTGAGTCTACTGCAGCTGACCGGGTCAATTCCGAGTTCGTTTGCTGAAATTACTATTTTTAGGTCGCTGCGTTATTTTAAGTGCCGTTGTTGTTAATTCATCGAACATTGGTTTGAATGACATGAAATTGGCGTTCCTAGGTTTGTATTGACGATGCAAGCCTATTACAATGAACTGAGGTCAATTTCGAGTTCATTTGCTCAAATTCCTAATTTCGTGTCGTTGCTCAATTCACTTGAGTGTCTTTTTGGTCACTTCATCTTAATAGTAGTCAGAATGACACAAAATTGACGTTCCCGGGTTCTTATTGGCGACATGAGCCTATTCAACAAACTGAGGTCAATTTCAAGTTCTTTTGCTCAAATTCTCATTTTCGAGTCGTAACACAATTCACTTAATTGTCGTTTTGGTCACTTCATCAAATACTATTATGAATGACGCAAAATTGATGCTCCCAGATTCGTATTAATGCACGAGTTTATTGTAACCAACTGAGGTCAATTTCGAGTTCGTTTGCTCAATAACGCATTGAGTTGACGCGTAGGCAAAATCAACTCAATTTTATCAATTCCTTAATTGCTTGTCATATTGAGCTCTAATCAGTTGCATTGTGTTCGTATTGACTTCACGAGTCAATGACAATTGACCTGACACAATTTTGAGCTCGTTTAGTGCAATTGGGTTGGATAACCCGATTGACTAAGTCTTAGGTCAATTGGGCCATTCAGGCACACTACCTGAAAAAAGAAGGGACGTGTGATGTTACACGAGTGGCAGTCTGATGGCATGTCGACGAGCCAGTCAGAGGGTATATCGAAGGTCCAATCAAAGGGCTTGTCGAAGGACCGATCAGAGGGCATGCCGAAGGGTAAGTCATTGCACATGTCGACATGCCAATCAACAGGTATGCCAGAGAGTCAGTTGCTGGGCCTGCCAGAGGGCATGTCGCCGAACATGTCCGAGGGCATGGAGTAGGGCGTGTTGCTGGGCATGACAGAGGGCGCGTGCTCTGGCACGACGGAGGGCACGTGGCCTTGCACGACGAAGTGCAAGTGACCTGGCTCGGCGAAGGGCATGTGCTAGGACTTGGAAGAGGGCACATCGCTGAGCATGGCAGAGGGCATGTCAAAGGCCATACCGCCAGACAGTCGGAGGACATGTAATAATGCGCACTGGATATGTCAGAGGGCATGCCAGACCTGTTAGAGGCACACCGCCAGACATGTTGGACACGTCATCAGACATGTCGGAGGGCATTTCGTTAGGCATATTAGAGTGCATTTTGTTGATCATTACTGGCCATGTTAGAGGGCATGCCACCGATCACATTGTAATACATGCCATGAACCACGTCAAAGTGCATATTGAAGGGTATGTCGTAAGGCATCATGTGGGAAGGTATGTTGTCGGGACTGTTGGAGGGCATACCACTGAGATTGGTGGAGTGCATTTATTAGAAATTCGGATGTCACCGACCATGCAAGAGGCCATGTCACCGACCATGCAAGAGGCCATGTCACTGCCATGTCAGAGGGCATGTTGTCGGTCGTGTCGAAGGGCAAGTTATCGACCATGTCGCTGGCAAGTCTCCGACCATGTTGGACGACATGGGTCCGAACATGTCAGACAACATGGATCCTGACATGTTTGAGGCAATGGTGCGGGACATGTCAAAGGGTTTGTTGTGGGACATGCAGATATTGCGCTAGACATTGCAGTGGGCATGCCACCGGGCATGAGGGGGTGGTGGACATGCCATCAGACAGAGGGCATGTCGATGAGTACGGTGGAGTGCATGTGTACGAGCATGCTATGTTGTTAAAGGCGCGCCTTAGGCTCAAAGGTTACCAGGTCAGACGATCGGCTCAACACGACTCTCGACTCGATATCATAAACAAGCATTATAATATATCTACTTGATAACTGATGCCGTGGGCCTCCTATCTGGGACCCCCATCATCTCCACCTTCCTTGAAATCGAGCTTGTGCCCAAGCTCGAACTCCATTGGGATGACTAGATCATCTGATTCCTTGATTTCGCGTCAGAAGAGCTCCTGGCAGCGCGTTGTAGTGGCAGGGTCGTCAGCGAGTAGCGACAGCACTGTTAGAAAAATTGACGGCGAAATAAATGGGTCTAGCAGGGCCGGCGGAGTGGCGGTGAGTAGCATCAGCAAGGTGGTTAGAGGGACAATGTTCGACAGAAGGAACCAATTCCGAGAGGCCGACATAACGTGTTGCCGGAGAAGAAGTGGCAAGGTGGCCGATGGGGTTGACAAAGCAGGGGCCGGCAGTGCAGGTGGCCTGAGAAGAGAGACAGAGGTGGCCTGAGGTAGAGGTTGCGGGATGACGACCTTGGGAACTGACAACGGTGGAGGCAGTACCGTTTGGCTGAAAGGCGACGACGCCAGTGGTGGAAGTGGCGGAGCAGAAACCATTGGAGGTGACGGAGAAGCGCAAAAACTGTGCAACACGGTGGGGCCTCTACGGTTGTTGGCGGAAGTGGAAACCGCTGTGGTGCCATCATTGACGGGGAAGGTGGAAGCTGCGTTGGCGAGCGGTCGACAGAGTCTGATAGTGGCATAGGTGGCAACGACGGAATTGTCGGCCACGACAGAGTAATCGTCGTCCCTGACCCATTGCGGATGTCGGCAATGAGTTGCGTTGAGGCATAGGCAATCCTTCAGCGCACGAAGGAAAAACACCGCATTGGCGTTCCTGTTTTCCCGTCCTTCTCATTAATTAGTTGAGTAAGTAATTGATTAATTTGATTACGATTAAATTATTAATTCAAGTAATTAACAAACTACTTTGTGAAGAATGCTAAGTGCTGAGCTCGAGGTTAGCGTGCGGAGATAGGGCACGGGATGACGTCTGATAGGATGTGTTGGTATTGAGGTAGGGAAGCGACTCGATGGTGGGCAGGACCGCGTGCGGCCTGAACTTAAGGAAGGGAACGACAGGCGGCTCGAGACAACAGAAGAAGATGGCCTGCTCAGGGAAACTTGTGAGAAGTATGCTTCGAGGATGCAGAGTCGTGGGGCTCGCTGGGAGAGAAGTAGCATGCTGGACGAGATGGCTGGCTATGCGCGTCTGGAAGGAGGATACACGACGAGGTTTTTCCTTGGAGACAGTTGAAGGAGTCACGTACAGGCTGAGCGGCGACTTTGTCGATGAAGCAATGAGAAGACAGACTTGTAGAGAAGAAGAGACCGGGGTGTTGGTGCTTCCAGCAGGTTAGCTCGATGATAATAGACGACCGAAACGTTGCCGCTCTTGCTGTCGATGATCTGGATGCCGATGTGGAGGCCCAGTGCGCAGGGGGTCACACGGGGAAGGGCCGTTGCTTGTTGTTGGGGCGAAGATGTCGAGGAAGGGCACACATGTTTTCGGTTTCAGAATGCTGTGGAGGAAACGACGGTTGGATGAGCGGTTGGGGTGGGTTCATGAACGAGATGCTTGGCCGGAAGGGTGGGGGGGGGGGGAAGGAGTGGATCTATACCAGTTTCTTATGGGTTTACTTTGGAGGCTTCGTCAAGGGCGTGGAGGAGGGGAGATACAAGGCAGAAACCCTAGAATGGTGAAGATGAAAAAAGGAACTAGAGAGGAGAGAGGAATCTTGAGAGAGAAGGAGAACTTTAGATTAATTTTTTGATATCTTGCTCATACAATGACCGGTCTATTTATAGACCACACTACTAACTCTGACAAATAAAAAAAATACAACCTACTCAACTCGATACAACTCAGACTTTACTCAGTACATAAAAGATTCGACTCAATAACATAAACAAGCATAAAAATATAACTATTTGATAACTGATGGTGTGGGACCCCTATCAGGGGTCTTCTTCAAATCTCTCTATTCTCAACATTAATCTTGAAACCACACAAACATCATGTTCGAGTCGTCATACACATCTTTCAAATTCAGTATATGGTGTTCCTCATCTTTTGGCTTATCATCTTTGTCTTCTCAATAATATCATATTTTGTGAGGTTAATTTCTCTCTCGTTCAGACAATAGTTTGAGAGACCACATACATGTCATTGTTCGGCTTAACCACCTAACCGGCGGTTCTCCTCGCACGCTTGTTCATATTAGTTGGTTGCAGGTATTTGCTCTCTCATCCGCTATGTTGCCCATTTTTTCTTGTCGTAATTCCGGTTGCTTTGTAACTAAATATTACTCACTTGAGTGCTCACCATAACTTTCGTACCTCAACCGCGCCTAACTTTTTGTCTTGGTTGATAGGTTCGTCAACAATATGAAGAGTTGCCAATTGAACTTGATCTTGAATTGTTGCATGAAGTTCATACCTAAACCGTGCAGTTGGTTGACCTTCAATTTCTTCAAGTTGCATGCATAGAGCCTATACTGCTGTGTGTATTGTTAAACTATGCGACCCCTTATCAATAATCCATGTAAGGAGTTTGATCGTAACTTCATTAAAGAACTTAAACTTGAGCGCGTTCCCCATGTGCCCCCAAGTTCGAATTGGACTTTTGCTATGTTGTCTCCAGTTGTTTTGTAGTTCCATCATACAAATGCTCCTCCCCGGAGTTTGTAAGCCACTTATTTCAAATGAAGGTTCTTTTGCACTCCCCTTGAGGTCAAAGCACTTACCGACTCTTGTGAGCCAATCCAAGAAATTTTCAATATCGATGTTATAGTTAAAATGATTGTTCTCATTGTATTCTTAGGTATTGTTTGTGATGAGAATCAACTGCATGATCGACATTGGAGATCAAGCCGCCACTTTGCGGGGTTCTCTTTTGTGTACTCGCCCAAAAACCATTGATTGGATCAACAATCCTAGTCCACAAACGCATCCAATACTTCATTTTCCTATTTTTTTATATTCTTTTACTTTTTTGAATTTTATTTAGCAGTATTCAAACAATGGGGCTAACGATCAATCATAGTCGTTCACGTTGGGTGCCCTAGCCCTTGTTATTATAAATAAGGTGTGATGACAACCATTGTGAGCTATTTGTTAGTGTTGTGAAGAAATCTAGATCCGACAATCACATCGTGGTGCGACGTCGCGAGACCCTGTAGTACGACGTCCCAATTTCCAATTTTTTTGTATCCACATTACTTTACTTCTCCCATAACCTCCCTCCACTCGGAATACACCATGCTTCCCATTCCTGCTCTAATCCTAACCCGTAAGCCGCAACGAGTCCCCAGATCTTGCAATCCATTGCATCCCGACTCCGCTGCTTCCGCCTCATCACCCACCCTGACCTCACCACTGTTCCCTACCGCGCAACCGCATCCTTCTCCTCTACTTCCGCCACACCACCACCCAGACCTTGCCATTGTTCCCCGCGGTGCTGCCACATCCTTTTCCTCTGCTTTGCCGCACCACCACCTAGTCCTGCCACAGTTTCCTGCAGTGCCACCACCTCTCCTCTCTCGACTGCAGAGCAACCTTCCCCAAGTTTCCTTCCTCAGTGTTTACTCCGCCTCCTACAAGCTATAACCGCTCACCGTTATTCCTCTGCCACCGGCCCCTTTTGTTTGTGAGTATCTTGTGTTGTTTCTTATCTCTTATTGAATATTTGATTAGTATCATATATTTGTTGGAAGTGTCGAATCATTATTACTATCAAACCGTGAATGTCATTTTCTGAATATCGAATAATAAAATTACCCTCTACATATAGGGTCAGTTTGTTTGGGCATTTTCCTCCATTTCGATCGGAACGCAACGTAAAATTTTTTTGTTCAGTTTGTTTGGGTGTTGTGTTGGCATCGGAGGAGTAAACCTCCGTTGCCACCAGAGATTTCACGCAGGAGGTAGGAACACCTTTCCAACGCTGCTGCGTTGCCATCGCTCCGGCGGGAGGAGTTGTGCGCAGGGAGGAGGATAAGTTTGCTGGGTAGGAGGATCTGTGCGCCGACGAGGTTGAAGAAAGGAGCTCTGCTGCCTCCCCCCGCCTCCGTCGAGGTCTAAGAAATTTGGATCTGTGCGCCGGCGAGGTGGAACTCCTTTCCACGGATGATGCTCTGCCGCCTCCCCCCTCCTCCTCCCGTGATTTTGAACCTCCCGTGATCTAAGTCCTAAGGTTTTGAGATTATTATTATTTATATTATTATTATTATATTATGATGATTATTATTATATTAGTATTATTATCATATCTGATTAGTATTAATATTAATAATATGATTATTATTATTAATAAATTAAATTTATAATAAATATTAATTATAATTAAATGTAACAGAAACGCCACCGCTGTTTTACCAAACTGTTTCTCCATTCTGAAGAGCTCTATCACCGCTGTTTTGCCAAACTGTTTCTCCATTCTGAACAGCTCCATTCTCACAGCTCCATTCCCACAGCTCCTTTGGCCACCGCCACCGCCGAAACAAACTGACCCATAGTAGAGGGTATTACAAGAAAATGCAACAGATGATCAAAAATTAAGTGGCTAAATATTTCTAACAATTACTTTTGTTTCATTTCTTGTTTCCTGTAATAATTTGAGTGTAAGTTTTAGTTGAAAATTCTTTGTGCGGAGGGGAACTTGCCTTTGCTTAATTAAAAATCGTTGTGAATGTTGTGTCGTGTTGCTGAGTTTATCTGATATTATTACTCAATTTAATTCCAAATTAATTTACAACATACACATATCAAGATTAGGTTTGCTCGAGTCCGCCTGACCAACGATGTTAAAAACGCATGTAAAAACGTAGGATCGTTCAATCCTACGTTTTTTACCTCAACGAGCCACGTTCCCGCTAGTATCGCCGACCCGTTAAGATCGTTGGGATCTTAGTGTAAGATCGCTGGCACGGTAGGATCGGCCGATCTTATCGTGCCGACTGCAGAGTCCCACACGTGTTTTAAGTCAAGAATTTTACTTACCCTAGCCGACTCACATTCGATTTTCTCGCCAGCGCAGCTTCTTCCAGTGGTTCTTCAAGCGCTGCTTTGTGGATTTCTGTGGATCTTCAAGCGCAGCTTCTTCCCTGCCTCTTCCCTTCTCGAGTTCATCACGCAGCTGTTCATGTCTTCTCACGCGGGCCACGCCGCTTCTTCCAGTGGTTCTTCAAGCGTTGCGTAGTGGATTTTTGTGGATCTTCAAGCGCAGCTTCTTCCCTGCCTCTTCCCTTCTCGAGCTCATCACGTGGTTGTTCATGTCTTCTCACGCGGGCCACGCGGCTGACTCTGTAAGGTTTAGGTTCTACTTATACAGTTAATTGTTAAAGCTTGTACCTTTTAGTTTATTATTGTGTTAAAAATGACTTCAAGTGGTGCTTCGAATAATGTATCTGGGAGTAACAATGCTGATGCTCGTATGAGATCTAGAATGCCGACTGCTGCAGGATCTAGAAGTGATATTTGATGGAAGTATGACATTCCATTTGAGGGAGATGTTAATAAAATCAAATGCAAATTTTGTGAGAAAGTAGTGACCGGAGGGATTTATCGTTTAAAACATCATTTGGCGGGAACCCACAAATATGTTGGAGCTTGTAGGGCCGTGCCAGTAGATGTGAAAAAAGAAATGTGAGAGATTTTAGTTGGTTTGCAAGATAAATTATTGAAGAAAACAATCCCCCCGTGGAAGGAGAGTCAAGTGGAAGTGTGAAGAGGAAAATAGATGATATAAACTCTTCCAGTTTTTTTACGAGAAGTGAAAAAACATAATCAACAATATTTTTAAAAAGGGAGTGCGAGAGGAAGCATGTAATGATATTGCTTCTTTCATCTACAACAACGCTATACCATTTAATTTGGTAAAGAGTGATGAATTCCATAAGATGTGTGAGTCTATTTCAAGACATGGATTGAGTTTTAAACCACCTTCTTATCATTAAATTATGGTCAAATATCTGAAGCAACAATATGATTTGACAATAGAGACTCTTGCTGAACATATAGTTCATTGGAAGAAGATGAGATGCACAATAATGACAGATGGGTGGACTGATAAAGAAGATCACTAATAAATTTCTTAGTTAATAGCTCTATGAGAACAGTTTTCCTTAAATCTATTGATGCATCCCATATGACTAAAACAACAAAAAAGATCTTTAAGATGATTGATGACATTGTTGAGGAGTTATGTGAAGAAAATGTTGTCCAAATAGTGAAAGATAATGCTGCAAACTACAAAGCTGCTGGAGAAATGTTGATGGCTAAAAGGAAAAAGTTGTATTGGACACTTTGGGCAGCGCACTGCATTGACTTGATGTTGGAGGATATGGAGAAGAAGATATCTGTTCATCATGAGACAATTCCAAAGGCTAGGAAAATTACAACTTATATTTATTCAAGAGATAGTCTCATCTCAATCTTGAAAAAATTTACAAAAGATAAAGATTTGGTGAGACCTGGAATGACTCGCTTTGCCACTTCATACTTAACTTTGGGATGCCTTCATGACAAGAAACTTGCATTGATAAGAATGTTTAATTCAGATGAATGGAAGGGTAGTCGGTTTGCTGGTTCAAGAAATAGAAAACTGATTGAAGATGTGATTATGGATAAAGAGTTTTGGAAGAATTTTGTTATTTGCCTGAAGTGGGCATATCCATTGATAAAGGTGCTTCGGTTGGTTGATTCAGATGAGAAGTGATGCGGGGACAGGAGTCCACCTGCCCCGCCACCTTGGCATCAGCACCAAGGGGCCCACATGGAGTCAGCATCAGGCAGCTTTATCAGACCCGCGGGCCAGCACACCCCAACTGATCCCCGGGACCACAACAGGCACCGATAAGTTGTTGAGGCCAGGGCTAGATCCCCCGACCTCCTTGATGCTGATGCCAAGGTGGTGGGGCAGGTGGACTCCTGTCCCCGCATCATAAAAGTGCATTCACAGAAGAATGCTTTATCAAGGAGGTCGGGGGATCTAGCCCTGGCCTCAACAACTTATCGGTGCCTGTTGTGGGCCCGGGGATGAGTTGGGGTGTGCTGGCCCGCGGGCCTGATAAAGCTGTCTGGTGCTGACTCCAGGTGGGCCCCTTGGTGCTGATGCCAAGGTGGCGGGGCAGGTGGACTTCTGTCCCCGCATCATAAAACTGATCCGCGGGTCAGTTGGTGATGAGCATTCGCAGAAGAATGCTTTATCAAGGAGGTCGGGGGATCTAGCCCTGGCCTCAACAACTTATCGGTGCCTGTTGTGGGCCCGGGGATGAGTTGGGGTGTGCTGACCCGCGGGCCTGATAAAGCTGCCTGGTGCTGACTCCAGGTGGGCCCCTTGGTGCTGATTCCAAGGTGGCGGGGCAGGTGGACTCCTGTCCCCGCATCAAGAAGCCAACCATGAGATTCATTTATGAGGAAATGGATAGGGCCAAAGAGAAAATTGCACATGCCTTTGATGGTGTGCAAAAATAATAAGTCTTTTTTATGTAATTAATAAATTGTAGCATTATTTATTTGTATCTTGATTTTAACCTACTTCAATTTTTTTCATTATTTAGTTATCAACCAATATGGGATGCTATTGATGCAAGATGGGACAAGCAACTCCATAGGCCCTTCCATGTTGCTGACTATTATTTGAACCCAAAATTTCATTACAGGCCTTCATTTAAAGCTGATTATGATGTAAAGCGTGGATTATATGACTGTATAGAAAGAATGATAGGGGGAAATATAGATGAAATTTCAAAAATTGATAGCCAGTTTGAAGATTTTAAGAATAAAAGGCAATTTTTTGGATCTATAGTTGCCAAAATTGGAATTAATATCAAAATTCCAGCAGCGTGGTGAGATTCATATGGGGAGGAACATCCAGAGCTTCATAAATTTGCTTTTCGTGTGCTAAGCTTGACATGTAGTTCCTCTGGATGTGAGAGCAACTGGAGTGCCTTTGAAATGGTATAATTTAAAAAATAAGAAGTTTTTTTATATTTCATTCAAATTATGTTATGTATATTAACTTATTTGAATTTTTTAGGTGCACATAAAGAGAAGAAATCGCTTAAAGCAAAAGACAATGAATGATGTCATCTTTGTGATGACCAATTCAAGATTGGGCAAAATGAAAAAAAAGTACTGATAATTTCAATTTTGATGATCCCTTCATATGATGAGTGGATTGCTGGAGATGAAGATGAAGACAATCTGAATGATCTTGGGGACACTTATGAAGTAGATGCTCCACATGAAGCGGAGATATTCCTGATTTTGTTGAAGAACTTGCTGCAGGAGAGGAAGAAGAGCAAGTAATGGTTGAAGGAGAGGAATATGATTTTGGGGAAAATTTGAATTTTGCCTTGAATGATTTTATTTAAATTTGAATTGAGCACTTTTGACTTTTTCTGAATATTTGAATATTTAAATATACTCATATTATATTTTGATGTGAGGGTATGCATTATTTACAGTGTCTTTTATATTAATATTTGTCTAATGTTGATTGTTACATTTTTTTTTTCATGTTTTTGTTTTATAAAAATAATCAGCCATTGTGTTTAAATATAAATAATTTTTTATTTTTATTATAATACGATCTTACAATCCGTGTCGATCCTACGTTTTACGATCTTAGGGACGCCTCCCGATTCTAAGTAAGATCTCGATCTTGACAACCTTGCGCCCGACACCACTTACATAAGTTCGCATTAGTGTTAGCACACCTTCACTACCTGCCCTGCTTCAATTCGTCTTGATGATGAATAATCTCTCCTCCTTCGGATTTAGAATCCAGTGGCACTCTAGGCGGATGAGGTTGCTGATGGAATACACCTCTCATTCGACGCCACTCACCTCTCATTTGGGCACCTGATAAATGGCTTGGGGTCTAGTAGGCTGGTTTATTTGTATAATTAGTACGTCCATCATCTCCACATTTGTTATTGAGACTCCTCACAATGTTGCCCCATATTCTCTTGCATCATCAAGAGGGTCTGGATTAGAACATTGTTGGCTGTGGATGCGCTGATGATGTCCATCAGAGCTGCGGTTAGGAAGGCTAACCTGTCTCACCAATTGATGCAGTGGAAAATAGAAAAAAACAAAGAAGTTCTTACGCAATGTAGAAACCGGCCCGGCCCATTCTATACCAAAACCCCGAGGTGATAGTAAGGGGAACCGGGGGTACATAAACACCATGGACCACCCGCTGTAGGCGGTGTGGGACTAATCCAACAACGGGAGAGCGGGGATAACCCGGACGCCGGGCCACTGGACCGTAGCCAACTAAGGGCGAACGGACGCCGGTCCCACACGACCTAATCCCGGTGGATCAAGATCTCCAACACCCCCCCGCAACGGGATGGCTCTGATACCATGTAGAAACCGGCCCGGCCCATTCTATACCAAAACCCCGAGGTGATAGTAAGGGGAACCGGGGGTACATAAACACCATGGACCACCCGCTGTAGGCGGTGTGGGACTAATCCAACAACGGGAGAGCGGGGATAACCCGGACGCCGGGCCACTGGACCGTAGCCAACTAAGGGCGAATGGACGCCGGTCCCACACGACCTAATCCCGGTGGATCAAGATCTCCAACACGCAAGAAACTTCAAGGAACATGAACCAAGGGGTATAAGGTGTTTATTGAACCAATGACATAAAGTCTTATCAGTGATCGATGAATGCCCTACGTGTTCACCGACCTGTCCCATTCTTTCATGGTGCTAGAACATTGTTTCTCCAATCCTTTAGCTCGGGCTCCTCCTTCATCATATGTATATTGAACTATGCTCTTCTCATGGAAAGTGACTTTGCAAAAGCTTAGCTAAGAAAGGATGCGGTCACCACCCAATAAGTTTCAGAGTAGTTCAACAATTTATTTTATGCACCTTTCTGTGGTTGTCTATTTACACAAGGTAAGTACTATTTTATGGAGCATAATTGATCATGACCTGTGCTTTTAATGTTTCCTCACAGAGCTTTTATTTTAATTTATAGGATCCAAGAGAGAAGGCAAAAGCAGAAACAAGGGATTGGCTGAACAACGTGGTATGTTTGGATTACTTCCTTTTATTTTCTTCTACTTGTGTTTATCCTAAAATTTATTATGCCTAATTCTGAATTATGATCAATGCACTCCATTGTTTTTAAGAATTTGGCATTGAGTCTCCTTTACCCGTGTTAATTTCATTTTCTTTAGAATCAATATTCTGGATCATTTTGCAGCAGGATAAATTTGCGAGGAGAGAATGCAATAGGTACTGGGTTGGCGTTAATAGAAATGTTACAGTGAAGTTATATTCACTCATCCAATTTTACTTTATCATAGAATATTTGATGGGATCGCTTTTATGCAATTTTGTGTTTATTTAATGTGTTTACCAATGTATTCTTAAATCTTTTATTTATACCCTTTTGATAATTGAAGGGGAGCCTTAGCGCACCAGTTGAGGTGTTGCCGTGTGACCTTTAGGGCACGGGTTCGAGTCCTGGAAGTAGCCTCTTGCAAATATGCAGGATAAAGTTTACCTACATTTCACCCTTGTGGTGGGACCCTTCCCTGAACCCTCGCTGCGCAAGGATGCTTTGTGCACTGGGTTTCCCTTTTTTTTGTACACTTTTCCTAATTAGGACGCTACTATCTACACGAAATGCAGTATTCTTCTATATTTTCGACAAGTTCTAGTTTTAATACTTTAATAGAGTTATTGGGCGTGCAGTATTTTTAAGATTGTCCTGGTGATTTTATCCTTTCAGGTTGTTCTACTGATAGAATGACGTGTGACATTTTTAACGTAATGTTATTTTGTGCTAGATGGGTTTCTTGATTTAATTTGTCCATTCTCTCTTGAAATTTATACCGTGCACTTCTAAAATTAATAGCATATTAATTTACTTCAATCTTTTTTAAAATCTTAAATAGCTGGATACTAGTTTCTCTTTTTGTTTATTTATACTTTATATGGTGAAAGTGTAAGGCAGTCACGTTTTATACTTGTATCATATTGCTGATGGGTATGGCAGTTGAAGTTGTGAAATGTGGGGATTATCACTACTTTGATTATTCACAAGAAAACAATTCAGTGTAAGGGAAGGACCAAAGAGATAGAGGCTCTGTTTGGGTCACCGGCATCCTTCCGGTGCGTTCCTCGCCAACACAACGCCGTCGATGGGAGGAGTTTGATTTGCCGCCTTCTTCACCTCCGTTCGGAGCGTAGTAGAGGGAGAACGGAGAAAAGGCGCCGCCCGCGAACGCGGCGAGCTCCCTCTGTTCGTGGTCTCTGCTGCGTCCGACTTCTTTTCCAGCTGCTGCTGACGTCCTAAACAGACCCAAAGAGAAGATTGGAAAAAAATATTCTGAATGGTTCTAGGAGGAGGCAAAGGGTACAAAGAGAAAAAGATTTTCATGGCTTGGTGAGAAGTGGAGGAATCAATCTGGATGATAAAAGTTCATATCCTTGTTTCTTCATCAACCACCTTCAATAACAACATAAGGCCTATTTAAAATATTACCCATAGGTATACGGACATTTTAATATTGATATTAATGATACTGTGTAAACTTCAAAAGGACAATGACTTGAGGCTAAAGCAAATGTTTTCCGGTGCGTCAATTCCCATGCATTGCCAATGATTCTCCTTTGCAGAATTGAAAGGTAGAACTCTCCTTTGGAGAGATGAAATGTAGTTGGAAGTCAAACTGAAGATCCTTGGTAATGTATGCCTACAAAAATGCAACTGAGGAAGAATGGAAAGTCCATCATGGGGAAAATGAAATGAATGTGATATACATCCCAGTAAGGAAGACACAAAAGGGGAAGGATAAGATTATGGGTGGTAGTGGAAAAAGGTTTACCATTGATCCCCAACAGTGCTATTAACCTGAAAAGATATATATGGAAGCTTGGAGGTCTTCAAGCACATAGCAATGTTGATTTGACCTATTAAAATATTGGCTGATTGTGGCACACATTTTTCTTTCATTTTGGCTTATGGTTGAACTAGGTTGCTGTAGTTTCTACCTACGGGCCCGTCAGCGTTGACCCTGTACCACTGGATTTTATCCCCAGAAGTTCTCCATTATGTGGTGTGTATGGTTAAGTTTATTCTGATCGGTGGTTGACAATATTAGTCCCACATTTTGAATCATGGATTTCCTCCTTGGTTTTATAAGGTTTAGTGGCTTCTCCATTCTAGTTGTCTAATTTTGAGTTGGATGCTCATGAGCTTCTACATGGTATTAGAGGGAGGTTTCCAGGGTCCACGCCTCTAGTCTAGGTAGCTATCTTGGCTCGTAGGCATGTCAGTGTTCCTTCTCACGGGTCCCTTCAACGTTGACCATGTATTGTTGGACTTTATCCCAGCGACCTGTTATTATGTGGCCCATGTTTGATTGAGCTTTTCATGATGAGTGATTGACAATATTAATCCCACATCTTGAATCCCGGGTTTTCTCCTTTATAGGACTGAATAGGCCTCTTCCACTCTAACTAACTTGTTTTTCATTGGATGCTTTTGAGCTTTTAGTTAGAACTCGCTACTTCCATCCCAAAACTCTGGGGTGAAAGGAGGAGTGGTCCGGTACCTATAGGCGCTTGCAAATGAATCTAGGTAGGCAATGTGTGAGTAATACCACAGACATGACACACCAAGGTTATTTTAACAATTGTAGTCCCACACGATGCAGTGAACCCGTTGGCACCAACACATCTGATACACCCCCGCTTCAGGTTAAACCCGTGCCCTAATACCAACTTGGAAACCACGATTTCCATCCAAAAACTCTGAGGTGAATATATCATGTGGTATGCTTCGCATTCGGAGGAGTTGACACATCCTAGTTTCAACTTATTGCACTCATTTTATTTCATCTTGATCTCGCGTTATTTTAGTCTCTCACATTTTATTTTCACTCCTTTATTATATGCATTTTTGTGTGTTTGAAAATGACCTTGAACAAATAGGTTCATTATTGCATATAACATACTACGAAGGAAATCAATTTTAAATCAATGAGAATATTCTTAGAATAGATTGAAATCAAGTTGGAATATCCTTAAAGCAGCCCTTTAATATAGCTTAAGATTGATGGTTCAAGACTATGACCAATACCAAAGGAAACGAGGACCCCACTCGTTCCCTCTCTCAGTTTGAAACCTACGCCTATTTTCGTCCCTAATTCTTTGTTGATTAACTCCCACACGTTCAACTTCATCGACGACATGGACACTCCAAGCTTCAATGATGTCATTCCAAACCTTCCGCCAATGACCCTGACGTTCATTTAACGCATCTGTCCTGTTCCTCCATCACAGGTGGCGACCAAACTTGGACCAAGAACTATTTCTTCGTCGTTACCTTCCCTTACTCGAGAAATACTCATTCTTTTGTCACCAAAGCCTGAAGCTCAAGAACTTTTTGATTCTATGACTACCTCCTGTGAGCCATTATATAGGGTAATACTTTGCCTCCATCTCTTTGCTTTATTTTATTAAGATATTTTTATGCAATAATTCGAATATCAAATGTACCTTACTCCCCTGGAATTTCCTAAATATTTGACACTATCGATATTTATCATAAGTTGTTTTTGTGTGCTTCTGCCTGTGGAAATATTGAACGTTGTTAGATTTATCTCGTCGTCACGTGAGAATAACTCTCTCGGAATCCAACTCTCAATTTTATGTTTAATCCATTTGTTTTGAATTTTAGACTACAAGAGAAATTCGAGTTGATCGCACATTAATGATGTTTTTTTATTGTTACTGGGTTAACTCAATTTGGTATGGCCTTTTAATTCACTTAGCATGTGAATTAGATGATCCCATGTTTTTACTTAAAATTTTTTAAATAAAAATAGTTTCTTTTAATTTTGATTATTATATACATGTTTTTTTTTTCTTTTAAGAACCTTTAAAATGCCTCTTCTCTTTTATAAAAAAGAATATTTTCTCCCTCATTTTGAAAATTAAAACATTTGAAATATTTTGAAATTTGAATTTTTAAACGGAGAGCATCGTAGTGACCTTGGCGTACCGGTTGAGGTGTTGCCGTGTGAGTTGTGACCTTTAGGTTACAGGTTCGAGTCTTGAAAGCAGTCTCTTGCGAAAATGTAGGTTAAGGTTTTCCTACATATCACCCTTGTGGTGGTACCCTTCCCCAGAACCTCACTACCGGGAGATGCTTTATGCACTGGGTTGCCCTTTTTAGAGCTTCACGGTGAAATTCATGGTTGAGTTCCTGGTAGAACGTGAGACATGCATCAATTTATGAGTTAATTACGCATGAGCTTAAACACAATCGAAGCCCACATTCACTTAGGCCAAGATTGAATTCCCTAACTCAGAACACCACTAACCCTTGGCAAACTGAACCCAGAGTGAGCTAAAAATAAAAAATAAATTTTTTTAGCTGAACCAAATCGAACTTTTTGGCAGAACTAATCGGTTCCAATCTGTCTAAATTCAAGGGTGCCAAAAATTACCTATTTTCTGGTTTGTTTTGTTTAAGCCCCATGCTAAATTGAAAAATGGAACCGCATATATGTGAAACTCCAAGCCCGAACTGGATAGACAATGATCTGCAGTATTAGCTAATATAAGCTAAATATCAAATTTTTTATAAGGCTATCTTTAAGCTCTAACTTTACATAAACTGTTCAATAGAATTTTTCGGGTTAATATAATTTTTTATTTATAAACAATCAAATATGCATGCAATACAATCATGATATTTGTTTTGGTTATATTTGTTAGCACAGGAAGCCTGGAAAATCAAACCGAAGGTTGAAAATCGAAACATGCCCAATCAAACCAGTCGAGTTTGGCTTTGTTTCAGTTTGGGACCAAAGGGTGTTCAGTTCGGTTTGATCCTATACTCCCCCAAACCAAAAAATTATAACTATAGGTGGTTTGAGCAGGGAGTCCCCGACCCAAGAAACCAACACCTTTGGGATGAATAAGTCGACCTTTGAGATTTTGAGGGTAGATTAGAACCCAAAGCTTGTTTAGATTGGTGTGATAGGATGAACCACTTAATGTCCTAGAAGCAAATGCCCCAACTGGACAGGTAGAGTACGCCATCCTAAGATTGAATGGTCCCACATTAGTTTGGTGGGGACAATTAGAGTGTTCTGGATTTCATTTAAGCACTCCACCTATCACGATCTAAGTATTGTTTAAGATGCAATTGTTTAAGACATACATCCTGCCAGATTACTTGCACTCTCTATCATAAGTTTCACAACTTGTGGCATGACAAGTTATTTGTGGACAAGTATGTGAATGAGTTTCTCGTTCTCCTGTATTGCTTCGATAACTGCAAGGATGATGACATGACCGTGTCCCATCACTTGACCGAGCTAAGATGTTCTGTTATGGACTAATTAGAGCTGCACGTTTATGGAGATTTAGGAGAAGTCTCTAGATGAGCATGTAAAGTAAAGGCCCTGTAGAAGGGAACAACTTCGATGAGGTCTACTGATAGATCCGCATCCACTCGTAGACCCACTTTCTTCTTTAGAACCATAATGCATCTTGTCCGACCATTCCCACAAGCACTACTGCTCTTCCCATCGCTCCTTCCATGGGCAAGAAAATCATATGGACTATACCTCAGTATAATGTTTTTAGATGTTTCAAGTATATGAAACCAGGTCACAAGTCACGAGTGTCTGCAATGCACATAGTTTCTATCCTTGATTTTTAGGATGGTGAGAGCGTAAGAATGAAGTCTTCCTTAGTGACTCCCAACTTGACTCTAAATTTGAGCCTTACTTAGAGAGTGTGCTAGAGATCATTGGAGTGCAGCCCGGTTAGTTTGTTTGTGTTCTTCAACATAGCTTATTGAGCCCTTGGGCTCATATTGACGATGAGTGGTTGAGGCGATGGACAATCCAATATTCAATAATAAATGAACAACACAATATTCAATATAACATTTACATAACATTTCCTATAACATTTACTGTAGCCAGTGATTCAATATCTTTGATTTTTCTTTTGGGATGGTAATTCTTTTTCTAAACCCTAGGTTGGGGATTTGGAAAGTCAAATTGATAGCTTCGAAGCTGAGATCGAGGGACTTTCTGTTAAAAAAGGAAAGGCCAGGCCTCCTCGACTGGTACAAGTTCTAAATACATTCCTGGGCAGACATTACTATAGAAAGTTATTGTTCACTTTCATTATTTAAAAAGAAATTTCAGATATTTAGAATTTTCAGCGCCTTTATCTTAGGTGCATTTGGATTCATCAACTCTCCGACATAAGGCTCATATAATGAAGCTTGAATTGATTTTGAGGTTGCTTGATAATGATGAGCTGAGTCCCGAGCAGGTCAACGATGTTAGAGATTTTATAGAAGATTATGTGGAGCGAAATCAGGTATGCCTTTCAGCATAACATTTTGAATTATGATATGCCATAATTGAATGTTTCTAATGGTATGAACTTTCATCCTTTTCATAATTAACAGGAGGACCCTGATGAGTTTAGTGATGTCGATGAGCTGTATAGCTCTTTACCATTGGATAAGGTGGAAGCCCTTGAAGAGCTTGTTTTACATGCTCCCTCTAGTCTTGTAAAGGTATCTTGTTTTTATTGTCTGTTAGCCTTCCATAATGGTGAAATAATTTTTGACGTTTTCTAATTCTAATACTCAACAAGCTTGTGTGGAAGATTCCCGATTATGCACATAAATATTCTAACACTATATGGCATGTGGCGCTGTCATGGTGTTCTTAGTGATTTTATGAGGTTGTGAGGTTCTCCCTGCTGCACCTCAAAGATTCTGCAAAATTCTTGTTCATTGCAGCAGTTGTATTATTTTTCACTTTTTAAAAGCCTGATAATTCATGCTATTTTTTCTTAAGTCAATATGTCGTCAATACACCTGTATTTGACACAGTTCTATATTTAGTTAGTCTTGTTAAATCTTGTAGGTTTATCACTGCTTGTGCTCCTCATACAGAACATATTTTGGAGCTAATGCACAACGTTCCATGTATTTAAATGCATCAATTTTATTATCTTAATGCTTGTTGATGATTTTAAGTTATTTTTTGCTTATCCTCAAAAGTGGAATATCAGCATAAGGCTATTGGCCTTTAATCTATCGACTTTAGCTGAAAGTAGATACCTGGAATCCTTTATATCTTGGTTTCTTCAATTCAGCTTACAATGTAATTCTAATTTGCTACTACCTAATTTTATTAGGTTTATCGGTGCATTAACTACTTGTTTGGTTGTTCTAGTTTTATTTGAAGTTCTACTTGCTATTTTTAAATGTCTGTGTAATCATTTTTATGGTTGTTCTCAGTCTCTCATTGTGTATTTTTATGACAGTAGAATAAGGCTTAAATTTACAGGACATTTCATAGAAACCTTGAAATGATATTATTTAAGATGTAAATAACTATTTTGTTCATCGGTTTTTTGTTTACCCCTTAGATATGGCATATAAATATCCATATATTTATATCAAAATGTTTTTTTAATCTGTGGCAGGGTGTTGGTTCCGTCTCTACTACTATCAAAAATTCTGTTGTAAGTACGGCTATATCAGTGAGTTACATTTGCCGATTAGAAATTGGTGACTTTACCAACTTTAGTTTGATCTATATTTGTGAATTTTGATACGTGGAATTGAGTCAAAAAATTAAGTATATTTTAAATGTTATTTAGTTTTCTAAGCCTGAAGGTGACAAGGTGGTTGAAGAATAGACATGGAGGCAAACTGATAGCACCTCCCTTAATTGACTTTCTTTGTTTATCTGTACATTAGGGTTTAATTTTTGTTTGATAGCTATTGTTGACAAGTTCTGATCCTGTTTTGCTGGAGTTCTCTTCAAACTTTGTAATTATGAAGGTAACACATTCGAGAAGTCTTTGTATTTCATGAAATTTTTTCTATTGAATTTAGAGAGAGGAACCTAGAGTAGCGTTTAAATTTTTTTGTCGAGAATTTCAAAAAGGACATCCATAATGATATTTTGCTTACTGAGGCTTGAAAGTCCTTTTAGAGAAAGCTAGATGGCATTTCACATCATTGTGACTATCACATACACATGAGAGTCCTCTTGGTTGTATGCCTTGAAAGCCCTTTTACTTATAGTAATTTCTTAATCTGAAAATTCTTTCTGGATTCCTCTGATCTGTGATACTCATGCTTTTATTAAAATTTTAAGTTTCTCATGTTTTCCTTTGTCTTCTACTTTATTGGAGTAAGGAAAACAATATTTACAGCAAGTTAATTTCTCAGGTGTTCTAGTTGGAATATTGTAGGATCAAATGGGTTGCCATAATAAAATTACACCTTTGTAAGCTTCCTTATATCTTGGAGGACAAATAACAAGCATTGTGCCATTTTTGTTAAACTAAACTTGGCTACTTTCTTATGAGTCCGTATAACCTATAATTAGTTTTGCGTATTTTTAAAGAAACATCAATTGAATTTGTTGAAGACGATATATTAGTTATTTGAGTTGCTATTATCCACGTGTCACTGAACTGGGCCTTATGTTATTAGGTATAGGGCCTTAACTCTTAGATGAACCATGTGGTCAATAAACCACTTGATATTTATTCAGCTAGGCTCATTTATGTTTGCTTACCTACCTGGCTTAAAAAAATAAATATAATTTAAGAAGTTCCACATATATAGTTAAAAAGTTGAATACTTATGCAGAATATATAATATATTAATACAGAGATATAAGTATGCTGGTAATCATGCTAATCAAATAATTGTATATTTCATTTTTATTTGAATGTTAAATATTGAAAACCTACTAAATGTATTAGGTGATGTTTTCTTAAAAGTAATTATGTATACTGTAGAAAATGGAATACTAAGCAAGCTAAATTTTTATTACTTCACATCCAATCATAATAAAAGAGTTTATACATATAGGCAATTGATCAAGTGTGGACATGAAGCAGTGTGCACAGTAAGAACTCGCCTAATCCACTGACGCCGGCGATGGCCGTGGGCTCGCCGGCCGCTGCCGGCGTCAGTGGATTTGTGAACTCGCCAAATCCACCGCCGGCGGCGGCGGTGGATTGTGCGGGGCCGTCGGATGCTTAGACGGAGGGGGTTGATCGAGCGGCATGGATTCACTGTGCGCACTGTGCGTACTTTAACAGTTCGCACAGGATCAGTCCCCTATACACACACACACACACACACACACACACACACATATATATATATATATATATATATATATATATGGGATGGAGGAGTGAAAATTCAACTCCAAACAAAGATATATGACTTAATCATACATGTGAAAAGATGACCTTTTCATGGGATTATTTAGTTCTTCGACTGTCCCTCTCTAGGTGGAGCATACAAATTGTAGCCTTGTAGGTGCCAAGCTTGGAAACGAACTGTCGGTATAGTGAGCGTGGTAAGGACTTGGTGATGACTCCAGAAATTTGCTCGACTTTGGGTACATGTCTCAATTCAGTTTTTTTAAGTTGATTTTTTTCCAAAATGAAATGTTAATCAATTTTGATATGCTTGGTACGTTCATGATAAACAAGATTTTTAGTGATATGGATGTTAACTTGATTATCACAGTAGAGAACTGTCAGAGAGGGGAGTTTTACGCCAAGATCAGTAAGAAGATTTTCTAATCACATGAGTTCAAAAACAACAGATGCCATTGAACGATAGCCAGCTTTCGTAGAAGAGCGTGGTACAACCTTTTGCTTTTTGCTTCGTCACGTGACCAGGTGCGCGCCAAAGCGTGTAGTATCCACTCGTAGATTGACGATCATTGAGAGAGCCAACATAGTTTGCATCAAAGTAGGCAATTAATGATAGAGAAGAGGAGGTCTTATACACAAGCTCTCGCCCCTGGGCATTTTTTTAGATATAGAAGGATTCACTCGATACACTTTAGGTGGGACATATGAGGAGCATGCATGAAGCGGCTGATCACCCCAACGCCAAAAGATATATCAGGCTGTGTGGCAGCTAGATAAATTATCTTGCAAACAAAGCGGCGATAGTACTCTGGGTTATGAAGAAGCAAATCAAAATCGGATGCATAAGCACATCACTTGTGGTTGGCATCCATTGGTGTGTCAATAGGCATGTATCCTGAGTAGCCTGCATCGTAAAGTAGGTTGAGACAATACTTTCGTTGAGGAAAGACGAGTTCATCGGGTCGAGGAGCTACCTCAATACTGAGAGGTGCCTAAAAAGGCCTGGGCCTGGAATGCTTGCCTGAACCTGGTCTGGAAAAGGCCCAGTTAGGCCTATGCCGGCCTAGCCTGATCCAGGTCGTCCAGGCCGTCCAGGCCTTAGGTGCTTAAGTAGGTCTCCATTTAGCCTAATGCCTGGCCTGCGCACTCAGTCAGGGCCATGCTCAGGCCTGGCTTGGAATAAGTCAACGAGTCTTTGAGCCGTTGATCCATTAGTTATTCTATTAGGCCGTTGTGTGGCCTAACAAAATGCCTAGGCTCTTTGAAACCTGAATTTGACACGCCTATACGATGGAATTGACGTATACGATGTTAAAAAGAGTCGTGCTACAAAGTCATTACTTTTGAAATTTTATTTAATTAATAAATTTAAACAATACTAATTGGGAAATAATTGAATACTGTGAGTTTATTTGAATATTTTTATAGATTAGTAACATTTTTATCCGACATTTATTATTCTATTAGTCCATTAGTTATCAAATATTTTGTAATTAATGTAAGAAATTATTATTATTTTAAACAACATGCATCTTGGTGGTGAAATAATGAAGACAAAAATTTTAAAATATTATAAAAAATGTCACCCTTGTTTTTATGTGCCGCAACTTTGAATTTTTGTTGAGTGTAGGTGTAAAAAATCCTTTAGAAGATATTAATAATAATCTAGTCTTAGACTTAGCTTCGGTAGAGTTTAATAATATTAGTATTTCAAATTTTAATTCCGTAATTACAAAATTGTGTAATTAATTAATTATTACGATAAACTATTTGTCTCGCGGTCCCAAGAAGAAACTACACAAACTCAAAAAGTGATGATTTTAAAAATGCAATTTACGAATTAGCTTCTAGAAAAAAACCGTGAACATCAAGTACATTAAATGAATTAGCATTATACACTAAAATACAATTTCGACATTTCATGGGCACTAATGAAATAAAATTTTTTAATCTTTTACAATGGTGGAAAGTAAATCGAATACATATCTTATTTTGGCCTTAATGGCCTGTAATATACTAACTATCCAAGCTAGAAACGTAGCTTCAGAGTCTGCATTTTTTTTATTGGTAGGATTTCAAACAAGCGAAGGAGCCAACTCAATGAAGAATCATTAGAAATATTCGTATGCTACAAAGATCATTTGGACGTATTGAAGAGGACACAAAACATTTCATCCATTGAAGATAGCTCGTTAGAACAACAAGTTCTCAAGCCTTTATCCCACTATAGCGGGGTAGGCTATATGGATCCTTTATCGCCATTATGCCATATCTTTAGTAGTGTTGTAGATGTCATCCGACATGTCCGATATGTCGTCCGACATAAAAGTTTTGAGTAGAAAATGACACGACATCAATATTTTAAGCAAAAATATCCTTTTTGAAAATATCTCCCGATATATCGTTCTTATCCGATATATCAGCAGATATATCACAGTCGATATATCTGTGAGAGTATTAATTTTTTTTGGGCGGTGTTAAAAGCACACCGTGTATGGCTATTAACACACCAAAAAAACACTTAAATCCCTAAATCTTCAAACACACCAAATCTTTAGCCGCACACCAACCCGACGACGCCCTCTCCTCCTTGCTTTGACTTTTTCGATGTTGCTCCCTCCTATTCGCACGCCTGGTAGGAGGAAGGCGAAAGGTCGCTCGCCCCTCCATTCGCTCACGCTGTCGTTCCCTTCCATCCGCTCCATTCTGATCCCACCTGCTAGGAGGAAATCGCTCGCCACTTTCATCGATCCCAACAGCTAGGAGAACGGAGGTCTCTAGTGGATTTTGAAAGTACGTTCTCTCAGATCCTCTCTGGTGCATAATCAAGTGCTATTTCGGTATCATGTGTTTCAGTTGTTGAGTTGTTCTTCCAGAAACATTAGTAACATAGATGCTATGAATAGATTGCATGTTTATTAATGAAAATAGGCAAAAATTCTATTTCAATCCCTTAGGTTGAATTGCATTTTAAGTTGGCCACAATTTAAGGAAAAATGAAAAAGAATTTTTTGAGTGTGTTTTAAATATTTTACTATTGGTGTGTTAATAACCAGTTGGTGTGTAAATAATTTTTTTGGTGTGTCAATAACATTTGGCTGTCAATAGCAAAAAATGGTGTGCTTTTAACATTGCCCTTTTTTTTTTCATTTCCTTTAAGCATCTAAGTGCAAATATTTTGTTTTGCGCATCTCTCCGAGCTTAGATTCGATGTCATATTCTCCTTTAAGCATCTAAGTGCAAATATTTTGTTTTTTCATTTACTTTTGTCGACGCCTTTTTTGTATAATTATAAGCATGCATTATATATATATATATATTTATTGTGAAATTTATAAACACACATTATGTGTGCAATTGCACACATTTACAAAAAATGTGTGTATATATGAATAAATTTATTAAAATATTAAAATCCGACATTGTAAAATATCCCCGCAATCTGACATTCGACATTTTAAACTCAAACTGACATGAACCCGACATCTAACATCTGCAACCTTGATCTTTACTCATAATCTCACTAATGCCTAAGTACATTATGTCTTTCCTTATTGTTTCATTCCAAGTATTTATTGTTCTACCCCTCCCTCGTATAACATGCCTAGTGACTAGACTCTCACAACGCCTAATGGGTGCCTCTAATGTCTCCTTTGTACGTGTCCAAACCATCTTAGTCGTGCTTCTCGCTTCTTCTCTGCAATTGGTGCTACTCCTATCTTATTCCTGATATATTCATTCCTAATTTTATCCAATCTCGTGTGTCCACACATCCACCTAAGCATTCTCATCTCCGCAACTCCCATTTTTTGCTCATGTACACAATTTACTGACCAACACTCAGAACCATAGAGCATCGCGGACCTCCGTCTTTTTGAATTATCGATCCAAGATATTTAAAACACTCACTACGGGAAATATCTTGATCACCCAACTTAATAACGAAGTCACCTCTCCTTCTTTTACTGCTAAATTTAAGCTACATATACTCCGTCTTTGCCCTGCTTAACCTAAAACCCTTCTTTTCTAAAGTATCTCGCCAAGATTCAAGTTTTGCGTTTACACCCTCACGCATCTCATCAACCAAATTTGCATACATATCTTTGATTATGTCAATTTAATATATATTTACACCTTTCTTTTCTAAGACTCTCCATAAGATCTCTCTTGGAACTCTATCATAAGCCTTCTCAAGATCAATAAACAACATATGCAAATCTTGTTTTCTTTCTCGATAGTTGTCAATGAGTTTCCTCAAGAGATGTATAACTTCCATGGTCGACCTCCGTGACATGAATCCAAATTGATTCTCCGAGATGTTAGTCTCTCGTCTTACTCTTCTTTCTACTACTCGTTCCCATAGTTTAATGGTATGACTCATTAATTTAATTCCTCTATAATTAACACAATTTTGTATATCCACTTTGTTTTTATACAAATGTACCAAAATATTTTTTCTCCATTAGTCTGACATCCTCTTTGAATTCAATATCTTATTGAAAAAACTTGCAAGACACAATTATTTCATTCCCTTGATATTTTCATACTTTGATGAATACATTGTCTGGCCTAACCGCAATTCCATTTTTCATATTATTTAGAGCATCATTTACCTCTGATATTTGAGTTTTCCGATAAAATGTTATATCCCTATACTCTTCCGATTTACTTAACTATTCCAAATTCAATTCATTGTGTTTTGTTTCATTATAGAGTTGGTAACAATATCTATTCCGTCGCTTTTTAATATTCACATCATCCGTCAAAACTGTATCAGTTTTATCTTTTATGCATTTTACTTGGCTTAAATCTTCTGTCTTCTTTTCTCTAGCTCGAGCAATTTTATATATGTCACGCTCTTCATTTTTGTTATCTAGTCGCTTATAAAATTATTCATAAAGCTTGACTTCTTGCTTTACTTATTGCATGTTTAGCTTCTTTTTTGGAGACTTTATGCCTAACTAAGTTTTCATTATTTTTACAAGCGTAGAGTGGTTTATAGATGACCCTCTTTGCCCTCACTTTATTGCACACTTTCTCTTTCTACCACTAATATTTTTTATTTGAGATTGCACGACCTTTTGATACTCCAAGTACGTTGTTTCAACTTTTTCTTAAATGCGAAGTCTTAACTTCACATGAGACATTATGATCACATAAGAGTCATCAATTAGTTGTTCCATAACTGTAGTTTTGAAAGCAACATGCTTTTACATCTTTAAGTTTCACTACCGAATTTTTGGCAATATTTTTGTCCTTGTCTTAAATTTATTATATTTAATTTGTATGTCCAACACCACTAACCCATGAAAAAGATGAAAGATTCTCTTAAAGTATGATGTGATATACAGTTATTCCGGCATGCTATAGAAGTCAAGAAGGAATCTTATCACTTAAAATAAGATAGAAAGTAAGAGGGGATATAAAGTTATTCTAGCGTGTCGTAGAAGTCAAGAAAGGAATAACTTTTATTATAAGAAAATAATATTATCTCTTAGGATAAGATAACGTGTGATGTAAGTTATCCCCTTGTGGGTCAACTATAAATAATGGTCCAGTGTAATGTTGTATTGTCAAACTTTCTCCTGGTATGATTTTGCAATCATTACAAATCATTTTATTTATTTTGCGAGTCATAAAATAAATAATTTGTTACTTATTTGGTCCGTTTTTAAACGTAATTAAATGTTCTTCCCTATTTATGAAAAACACTTTGTTTTGCAATTACAAAGTGAGTGTGAAGAGGTGAGGGCAACCCTCGATGGTGATCGAAAATGCGAGGCGGTGTTGGCTACCTGCAGTGCAAGAGAGGCAGTGCTTAGTTTTCTTTTCTTGTAGTTGTTTTGTTAATCTATTCCAGCAAGTTTTTGTCGCGCTTAAATAGTTTAAGACGTTGGAGGTTATGGATACTACCAATCTTATTCCCCGCGTAGATGATAATTCCTGAGAGTAGAAACTCACAACTTTATTACTTCCGGCCAGTATTCTTGTCGATCATCACGTCGTGCTATGCAGAATTATTCTGGCACGAAGTTGAGGAATCCGAGGATCACATCGATCGTGCTACACTCGAGCTTGAGGGCTAGCTCGATTTTAATGAAAGATGAGATGTTGTGGTCCCAATCTCATTATTGTATCTTTTGTGTCTTTTATTCTTATTAGTTGTGCTTAGTTGTTAGATGGTTAAGGTTTGTATTTTAATAGTCTTTTGGCATATTTAAAGGCAAGTAGGATTTGTATGGAGGTATCAAAAAAGTTATTTCCTTTTCCCTTGTCTTAAGAGATTTTGGTAGTTCTCTCCTCCCGAGCAAACCCCTCCTAAGAAGTCACGGTTCCTGCTCCAAAGTTTTCCCTTCGCCTCCGGCTACTACTCCGATGAGCACACAACACCTGAATTCATATTCTCTCCGTCGAGGACCAAGTCCTCTTCTTCGTCACCAATGTTATTCCAATTATTCATCCCTTTCGCTACTTCTTTTCGTGCTTGTCCCCTTTATTACCAAGCTCTTGAAGTTATTCTTTGGTACTCTTAATGTAATTGTTCACCAATGGTTCTTTTTAAAGATTCTGCCGTCCGATGGTTTCTTTTCAGGGTTTAATTCCATGATTACTAATTAGAAGGGGTTCTGCGGGACTATTTCAATTGTGTATTGGCTTTTATAATCCTTATTTTTTAAATAGTAGGATATAAATTTGTAGCGTCTTTAGAAAAATTAACGAGCAAAATTATAAATTCGAAAATTAATAATTTTTTTTGTTGATTAAAAAAATTATTTTATTGCCATATAAGCGATTGCCAAACGACACCTCAATGCCTTATCCAACGCCTAGTTATTGGAAACCGTTAAATAATTAATGTTGTTAATTATGGGACTTATTTGAAATAAAGTATAAAGTTAAGGGACCTATTTGAAGAAAATGAAAATTAAAGTACTTATTTAAATATAGTCCCATAGTCAAGGGACTAATTTTGGTAATTTACCTATTTTTAAATATATGAATATTTCATTATTGTAATTTTTTTAATGATAGGTGTATGCTATAATGTTGTATATTTTGTAACTGTAATATATATATTTTAATTTTTTAATCCTCATTTTTTTATAATTTGTGCATTGTATATTTACTTAATTAATTTATTAAAACATTATAAAATAAAAACAACACTTATATAATAAAAATTAATCTCATTATTTTAATTGTTTAATAATTATTAATTACAATAAAATTTGCAGGTCGGGTCTGGGCCTTGCCTTACCTCTAGGGCACCATCAGGCCCCCTTTGGAAGTTTGTCTGGGCTGGCCTAAGCATAGAAAATTTGTGCCCGGGCCTGAGCCCAAATGACATAAAGACAGGGCCTAGCCTGGATGACATAAATCCCGAGCCCAGTAGACCTGCGCCTGCCGGGCCTTTTGAACACACTTATCGGTAGCTAAGAAATATTTGAAACAACCCAAATCTTTTGTCTAAAAATGTGAGATCAAGTGCTTCTTGATCATAGATATACTATTCAAATCATCGCCTGTGATGAGAATATCAACATATAAAATAAGTATCACAATGTCTATAACACAACGACGAGTAAATAGGAAGATGTTTGCCGAGCTCCGAGTGAAGGAAAAATCTGGAATGACCTGACTGAACTTATCAAACTAAGCCCTATTGGACTGCTTGAGGCCATAGAGAGATTTATTTAGGTGCAGACAAGAGACTCCTCCGGGATTTTATAACTATGTGGTTGCTGCATGAAGACAGTCTCAATGAGTTCGCCATTAAGGAATGTATTCTTGATGTCAAGTTGATGCGACTGCCAATGACGATGGACGACCAAATAGATCAAGACCTGTGTAGTATTCAACTTAGTGACGAGAAAAAACGTCTCTTCATAGTTGAGGTCATATTATTGATTTATAAGGTTTGAGGTGCTTAACAATCCCATTAGGACAATGTTTCCCAAGGACGACCCATTTACATCCCACACGAGATTGAACAGGAGAAAGGGTGACAAGGTCCCAGGTATGATTTGCCTAGAGGGCAGCCATTTCCTCGTCTATCGTTGCCCGCCTCCCTGGATACTTAAGAACTTCCTATACAGAAGATAGTGGAAATAGAAGATAAGGAAGTCACAAACTTATGTAGGTTGGGAGATAAACAGTAAAATGAGACATACTGATAGAGCGAATTCTAGAAGGGATTGCAACCTGGGGGAAGCCGTATTCGAATCAACTGGCCGTGTAGCGTCATCTGTAGGGGGAAACTGTCTCAGGCCATCAGTACGAGGACATTGGTGAGTGTACACGCAAAAAGGAGGTGTGGGTGTTCAGAGTATGTAAGGTGGTGTTGGAAGCAGGGGAGGTGTGTTGTTGTTGATTGGTATGTTAGGATGCGAGATATCATGAAAGAGGTTATCTCGAGGAGTAGAAGGATTGATTCTCGAGGAAGGAAAGATTAGCAGATGTGACAATTTTTCGATCATTGGAAGAGTGACGTACATAGCCTTTTTGTGTCGGAGAGCACCCAACATACACATACTTGATTGCGTGCAAGGTTAGTTTGTCCATGACAGAGGCAAGATGATGGACAAAACAATGACTTTCAAAAATACGAGGAACCAAAGGGAAGAGGGGCGTTGAAGAAAATATGATGGAGAATGGTGTCACAAAGTTAAGAATAGACGTGGGCATGCAATTATTTAAATAAAATGCGGTGGAAACTGCGAAGTGCCCATAGATCTATGGGACCTGCATTTGAAAACGTAAGAGAGCGTGCTACCTCGAGGTGGTGATGATTCTTTCACTCGGTCACACCATTTTATTGTAGTGTGTAAGCGATGGAGCAAAAGACACAGTAATTCAGACCGATCACGTAACAGATACAATCATGTCATGCGAGAATTACAATCAATAAATGTAATAAAATAACGATATTAAGATGAACTAACAGTTTTAACGTGCCAAAATGTCTGAATGCATTACAATTAATGGAGCAGAAGAGTACAATGAAGGGAGATGGTAGAGCAATGTTGTTTTTCGCAGATACACGATTCACATGCAAATTCAGAAAAACAAAAGCCACAAAGTGTTTTCTGCAGGATAGGAAGAGCAACATGACCAAGGCGCCGATGTCAATCAACAGAGTTGACAGAAGAGAGAACCGAGGCGGGAAGGTTTAGAGTGTATAACCCATTTGACAGTCGTTCTCTACCAATGATATTCTGCGTCTGTCAATCTTGCACTGCAAAGGAAGAAGAAGAAAGAGTGATGGAGAAGTCATTATCATGAGTAAGACGGCTGGCAAAATGGAGATTAATTTTAGAGCCATGAACTTGAGGTACATAGTGGTGAGAGAGGCACGGAGTGAGAGATACATCTCCAGAGCCGTAGACCGGGGTGGTTTCGCCATTGGACACCTTGATAAACTTATAAGTAAGCTCTTGGAGGAAGGCATTGGCGAGCTTTGGGCATGGGCAAGTCCAAGATTTGGCGAGTTCGTAGAGATAGCTAGAAGTGATCGTAGGGGACCCGATGGGCACTGGAAGAAGAGGTTGTGAGCTCCAACCGTATGGGAGCACTGGAAGAGGAAGCTGCAAGCTCCAGCCGCAGGGGAGCACTGGAAGAAGTGGCTGCGAGCTCCAACCGCATAGGAGCATTGTAAGAAGAGGCTGTGAGCTCCAACTGTAGTAGAGTGCAAGTCGTCGAGTACTGGAAGCTTGTATCGGGAGCTTGAAGGTGGTGAGTGGACGAGCTTTAACTGTTAAGCACTAGAAAGAGTGATCGTCGAGTTCTGCGCGTTGGCGTTTGCGAGTCCGATCGATGCATGTGAGAAATTGCAGGCGAGGACAGGCTCATGCTTCCACGAGTGCAGAAGCATTGGAGAAGCGGTGAGTTTGGGTTGCATTGTGTGTATACATTGAGGCAACGAGTTCAGTGCATGACACTGTGTTGGAGAAGAATTAGGCAAGCTCCAGAGGGGTGTCTGCAAGTACCTGAGAAAGGAAAAAGAACTGCAGCCTAGAAAGAACGCAATCGATGAGAATTTTGACGTTAGGAATCCAGTGGCTCTGATTCCCTGTAGAAAAATGGAATACATAGCAGAATATTTTTTTATTACTTCACATTCAAATACAAGAATTTATACATATAGGATGTAGGAGTGACTCCACTTAAACTCAACTCCAAAACAAGATGTGAGACTAAATCATACATGAGAAAAGAGGGCCTTTGCATGGGCTTATTTAGTTCTTTTATATGCTAGATAACTGGGCTATAAGTAAACCACATATATTTTGTTAGTTAAAGCTTGGTTAGAACATGAGCTCCATAATAAAGTTAAATAAGAAATATCCGAACATGGACAAAAGAGTACATTAATTCAACACTTGAATGAATTGATAAGCAGTCATTTTAGTGGAAAACTGGAAAATACAGTAGTACATGGGAGAAAGTAACCTTACTACTATACTGCTGTGAAGAGAGTTCTTCTCTTCTTATGCGTTGATGGCTTGCGAGCTGTTAGCTATTGTTTATGCGTATTTTTTTCTCTGTAGCAAGGGTTAACTCAGAGTTGTTGCTTGATAATGAAAATGAAATGATTAATTCTGGAGGCTTGTCTTCTTCTTTAGGAAGAACATAATGATTTTCCTATTGTCAGGCCACACTGAAACCTGCTGCTTGATGAGGATTAAAGATTGTAGTCTCCTCAACTACCAATATCCAATAGTAATGTGTTGGTGATCCTCATATTTCCTTAAAAATGATATGATATTTTGATTTAATTCAATTTATTTACTTGAATGAAAACAGATGATGCTACTTTTTCTTTTTCTTGTATTCTGATATGTTAGATCTTGCATTTAATCTTCTAACTTGCCAATCATATTCTCACTGCTGATTGTTTGACAGACTTCTTTGCAACTGACTGGTCAAGACCAAAATGAAGAAACAGATTCTCAGGACAGTAGTTTTGACATTGCTTCTAGAGTCCCACCATCAAAAATTGGAGCTATAAGTTCTTCTGCAACAGTAGCTCAATCTTCTGTACCTTTCGGGGTATCATCTGGGTCTAATTCTGTTGCTTCTTATCCTTTGGTGCGTCCATCAGTTATTGGGCCAACTGCAGCTTCAATACTCCCTGGTTCTCTTCGTGATGAAATTGACACTTCATCTGCTATTACTTCTGCTCCACTTTTAAGCTCATCTAGTTCAGTTAAGGAAGATGATATCACCAGCTTCCCTGGAAGGAGATCTCCTGCTATCCCCGAGAAAGGGCTAGGAAGAGGAGTCAACAGAATTCCACCAAACCAAGTATCTGTTAGTGCTTCGTTAAGTTTAAATTCAGTCGGCATTTCTAGCCCTGGGCCTCTCACTTCAGTCCCTGTAACACCAGACATGAGCAAAAGAACTATTTTAAGTGTTGATGAGAGAATTCCTAGTGCTGCTACCTCTCAACCATTGGTGTCTCCTTTAAGTAGTAGAATGCTTCTACAACAGGTTTCACAAGGCAATGAGGGACCTCTTTCAATTGATTCCAGCAATTTGAGTGAAAGTTCTGTTGTTGGCGGACGAGTATTTTCACCATCTCCTGTTGGTGGAGTCCCATGGAGGCCCCAGAGTGCAACTTCCTTTCAGAACCAAAATGAAACAGTATGCTTTTATTTTTATTAAGAATCTATTGTCTGCATTTAATTTGTCACCGCTCTCTTTGAAACAAATTAAAGTTGTCTTTTGTTTATTGCTTTTGTTGTTGTTGTGTAATTTCATATTACTGATTTTGTGTGGATGCATATGATGTAGTGTGAAGTGTAAAATCAAGAGTTTTTTTTGTTTCAACTGTATTTGCAATGGATGTAGAAGGACAAAGGAAGGAGTTTGTGTGGGCGAGAGAGAGTAGACAAGCTGAAGTATTGATAGACATGATGATATACGATCAGGAAGGGAGAATGACATTAAAGGGAGTGTTGGAATTAAACGGAGCAGGAAGGGCAGCTTATCAGAAGGATTGCAGGAGCAAATAAACTTTTAAATCTCCATTAATAAAGTGCATGAGTCCCGTTTTGTAATAAAAAAAGTCCACTAGAATGATTGCATAAATAACTGATCCAAACAGTTTCCACAGTTTAGATGTTAAACAATTTAAAGAGAACATTAGCATATAATTGAAATGTTCACACTTGGCGTGACGATGACTCAATTTCTTTTGGGAGTATATATAACGTAAGACCTAGTGATCCGAATATAATCAAAACTAATGAGGAAGGAGGTAGTGTCTCCAATATCTTAGAGACTGCACAATTGTGTAAAACTCCCGTTCGTAGTTGGAATATCTTTGTCAAGCGTCATTCAGTTTCTCACTAAAGTAAGAAATTGTGTGACCTTCCTTACTAAGTACTCCTATGCCTGCGACATAAGCATTGTAAGCTACCTCAAATTCTCGGCTGAAATTAGGTGATCATAGTATCATGGTCATGGACATATTTACTTTATTGTCCTCAAATGCCTGAGTGGCGGCGGGTGTCCACTAAAAATCTCCCTTACAAATGCAGTGTAGGGAGTCATGATGGTGCTAAAACCTCGGACAAAGCATTTGTAAAGTGTGGCAACCCATATAAGCTTCGAGTTTCATGGATATTTGTGGGAATTGGCCAGTCTCGAATAGATTTGACTTTATCAGTTTCTACGGACACACCCGAGGTAGAGATGATGAACCCTAAAAAGTGTACAGAGTCTGATAGAATGGTGCACTTTTTCAGATGGATCTAAAAGTGCTCCTTTTAGAGGGTGTCAAAGAGCAGTCGTAGGTGTGTGAGGTGCTCCCTGTGAGTCTAACTATAAACCATGATATCATCAAAATAAACTTCAAGGAACTTGCCTATATACAAGTGCAAAATCCGAGTCATCACAGACATGAATGTACTAGGGCGGGATTGCCCAAAGGGCATAACCAACCATTCATATAACCAGTCCCTTGTTTTAAATGTGATTTTGCACTCATCACTTTCTCTGACCCTGATCTGGTGGTACCCGCTCCATAGATCCAGCTTGGAAAAGATTTGAGCACCTGACATGGTGTCTAGGAGGTCATCGACTTAGGGAATGGGAAATCGTTATTTGATCGTGATCTTGTTGATAACCCTGTTATCAACACACATTCACCAACTACCATCCTTTTAAGGGTTATGAAGGGCAGGTACGACCCAATAACTCAAGCTTTCTCTAATAATTTGCTTTCGTAGGAGGTCGACAATCTGATTCCCGACCTCTTCGTGCTCGTCGGGTTTCATTCGATAGTGTGGAAGATTTGACAGAGATGACCTCGGTATAAAGATCGATCGCATGCTGGATGTCTCGTAATGGGGTTGCTCATCAGGGAGTTCATCAAGATTGATCTACTATACTCATCTAGGAGGTGTCGAACATCGGGGTGAATGGACTCTTAAGTTTATAATGTCCTCTGTAGTCTGAGAGGCAGCAATGACATAAATGATACCGGTATCGTAACTATCCCGAGTGAGCTCACTGCGTTGTAGGATATAGATAGGTCTCAGGGCACATTTGGTAACTAAACGCTCGACTCTTCCTTTTGTGGGATCCTTGGGTTGGGTTGGGTTGGGGATAATGTGATCTTGCGGCCCTTGTCAAAGAATGCGCAAATGTTGGACCGTCCATGACAAGTCACATCCCTATCGTAAAACCAAGGCCTCCCTAGTAATACATGTGCTACGTCTATAACAATGATGTTAAGCCAAACTCTATCCTCTAAGGAGGCTAGCCAATCGGTACCAGTCACCTCTGAGGGACCTGAATCGCTGTCCTATCTAACCCAGACGACTCGATACGGGTGTGGGTGGGGCTCTACTTTAATCTTCATTCGTTCAAGCCCCTTTCGGGCAATGATATTCACACAACTGCTATTATCAATAGCGAGTTTATAAGATCCACTTGCGTTTTTCGAGAATAAGTGTGAAATATGGTGGTCCGCCTCCAACCCTAATCTGTGGGGGGACTGTGTACTAGACGACGAATGATGCCCATCTCAAGTGCTCGATCTGCTTCGTCCTACTGACCCTTTTCTATGGTCACAACAATCTCTTCTTCAGGAGGCTCTATGAAATCAGTAATAGGGTTCGAGCCCTCCTCTATAAGCAGATTCTGTGTGGGGCATTGTGCCGCCACATTGCCTTTACCTTAGCAATGGTAACACTGATTCCTCTAGGTTTCCGGCCTAGTTGCAGCAGACGTGTCCCTTGTGTCTACATGAACACGAGTCGACATGGATGGACTGGGTCCTTGCTGAGGTGGTCACCTAGGTGCAGAGTTATCATGCTGTGGATTAGGTCGCCTCAGACATAAACTGCGTAAATATTGCTCGCACTCTAATGCGAGCTGAAAGATCTGCTCGACGGACTCCAGATGGTGGGGAATGAGTTCCCTAAGAATGCCAGCTCTCAATCCGGCTCGAAAGCGGGATGCGGTCACAATGTGCTCTCAGTGATATCGCTTCTAACGATAAGCTCATCAAAGTGAGTCATATACTTGGCTACCAAAAGGGTTCCTTGGTGTAGGACCTAAAGTTGATCTTGGAGTTGACTACGGTACGAAGCAGGGAGATATTTTTCTTTAAGTATTTGCTTCATATCGTCTCTTCGGATGATGTGATAATATCCATCTCTATATAACGAGTGCTCTAAGATACTCCAGTAAATTTTAGCTTGCCCAAGTAATTTCATCTTGACGAACCACACTTGTTGCTCGTCAGTCATTTCGTATCAATCAAAATAGTTGTCCATGTCCAATAATCAATCACTAAAAACTTTAGGATCCAACTGTCTGTCGTAGGATGAGACATTGATACGAATACGTCGTGTGATATCCTCCTCTCCTACATGACCTCTACGGGGCTCATGATAATCCATACAGTCATCTCTACCTTGGTCGAACAATGCGTGATGACTAGGGCAATCTCTATGCGTCAGATGTCGGGGTTGTGGTCGCTCTTCCTATGGGTAATGGTTTTGACCAACGGTGGGATCTCTACGACACTCATAAGCTAACTCTTGGTCCTCTGGAAAAGGTGGAGGAGTCTCTTGTTGAAGCTAGAAAAATCCCAACTCCAAAATATTGGGATCAATGCAGCCCAAGTTTACTGATTCTGCGGTCCAACGCCACAATTCAGATGACTAGCGTGGGAGAGAGAAAACTTTCTATAAGCACACCCCAAGTACTCCAGCAGGGAGGTCCCACCACGTAACCAGAAGTTTGGGAGAAATTTCCCCTCCGCTACCAAAAGCTGGGAAAGGTACTAGTCAGGCATGGACTTGACGAGTATCTAGCTTGGGGGGACCTCAAACTCTTCCAAAAGTGCCATTTCTAGTACCCCTGGGAGGCTATTTATAGAGAAATCCTAGGGGGTGGCGAGTTTCCGGCCTCTACTAGCGAGTATCAAGGGTTACTCGCCCATACTCGCGAGGTACTCGCCTCTGCTCGCCCAAGCTCGCCTCTGCTCGCCCAAGCTCGCCTCTGCTCGCCCAAGCTCGCCTCTGCTCGCCCAAGCTCGCCTCTGCTCGCCCAAGCTCGCCTCTGCTCGCCCAAGCTCGCCTCTGCTCGCCCAAGCTCGCCTCTGCTCGCCCAAGCTCGCCTCTGCTCGGCCAAGCTCGCCTCTGCTCGCCACTGCTCGCCCACGCTCGCCACTGCTCGCCCACGCTCGCCACTGCTCGTGGCTAGGTCTGCAAAGAGACGTCTTCTTAGGCATCTCTGATCTCGACGAATTACGGGTTATACACCTGTGCTAGTGGGTTAATGAACATACGCTCAGGAAATCCCTCAACATTTCGATGACCATCCTCGTGGTGTATAACCTTTGGCCTAAAGGGTTCCAATGGATGCGGATTTCTGACGGGATCTAGATCATCTACCCTAGTTGTGAGTTCGAATTGCTCCCTAAGATCATGAAATTGTGCATCTATCTAATCGAATCGATTTGCCATTTTTTAAAAAAATCAGACACTGTTAAGTCAGAACTAGATTTGACGGTGACTTGGTTATCTAAAGGGAGAGACCCTGTCATGATATGCCTAAATACCTTACCTCTACGAAGCTTGCAAATGACGCTAACCTGGGCTCTAGTACCAAACTGAAGCAGGGTAATGTCCTAAAGGGATAGGGATATTTACTATATGCAGACACACGTCCAACGATATACATTTTTGCAATAAATTTTAATATATAAATATGAATACCAATTATGACAAAAAAGATAAAGCAACGAACAAATAGACATGAGACAGAGTATATGTGAAAGAGTGCTCAAAATTTAAATAACTAATTGTTACTCGGTATTGAAATGATTTGGTACCTCCAATAGAGGTCCACGGTAGATAGATATATATATATATATATATATATATATATATATATATATATATATATATATAAATATAAAGAGGAGAAAACAAACAATCAAAAATACATGATATGAGACTAATGAGTCTAACACTCCCCCTAAAGTTGGGTCGTGTGAACTTCCCAGACCTAACTTATTACATATAAAGTTCATTCTGACCCCCGTAACTCCCTTGGTAAGAATATCTGCAACCTGATCTCCGGTCTTCACATGACTTAGATAAATAAGGTCGTCTTCATACTTCTCCCTTACAAAGTGGCAGTCGACCTCTATGTGTTTTGTGCGTTCATGAAACACAGGATTAGTAGTTATCTGTATCGCAACCTGATTATCACACCATAGAGGAGTGGGATCTTGAACATGGTAAACGATTTCACCAAGAATCTGTCTAACCCACATGATCTCAGCAATAGAGTGGGACATAGCCTGATATTCCGCCTCAACACTAGATCTAACAACCGTGCTCTGTTTCTTGCTCTTCCAGGAGACGAGATTTCCACCCATAAAGATAGTAAATCCCGTGGTTGACTTTCGGGTGGCCAAGCAGCCTGCCCAGTCAGAGTCACGGTATGCCTCTATTTTAGAATGGCCACGATTCTTGTATGATATCCCGAGACCAGGATCTTTCTTTATGTACCTGACGATCCGGAGAACAGATTCCCATTGAGAGATAGTTGGAGCAGCTATGAACTGACTGACCATACTTACAACAGAAACAATGTCAGGACAAGTCATGGTAAGGTAGTTCAGTTTTCCAACTATTCTACAATACTTTTCAGGTGAATCAAATGGTTTGCTTTCGACATGAAGAACTTTTTCCCCTGGTTCAAGTGGAGAATCCATAGGGCCACAGTTAGACATTCCAAGGTCGGATAGAAGATCGAGAGCATATTTGCGTTGACAAACAAAGAGGGAATCATCATAATTAGCAACCTCAATCCCTAGGAAGTACCGTAATGAACCCAAATCTTTTGTCTGGAAATTGGAGTGTAAGAATGCCTTGAGATTTGTTATCCCTTCAGAATTGCTGCCTGTGATGACAATATCATCTACGTAAACCACTGGAAGAACAGTACCAGCCGAAGATTTCTGATAAAATTGAGACGAGTCTTTTGTACTCTTGGTTAGCCCGAATTGAGTGACCACAGATCGGAAATGAGCAAATCATGCTCGAGGGGATTGCTTGAATCCATATAACGACTTCCGGAGATGACACACCTTGTTACGCTCCCCCTCAGCAACGAACCCAGATGGTTGTTCCATATACACCTCTTCATCTAAGGACCCATGAAGAAATGCATTCTTGATGTCCAACTGGTACAAGGGCTATTGGTGAGTGGCCGCAAGAGAGAGCATGATGCGGATAGAGGACATCTTAGCAACGGGGGGAAATTTTTCATCATAATCCACGCCATAAGTCTGAGCATAACCATTGGGCAGGCTGGATCGAGCGGGACGGGGCGAAGTGGGATGGAGTTGGATGGAGCAGGATCGAGCGGGTTGGTGCGGGATCGACGAGTGCGGCGAGTTGCGAGACCGAGCGAGGATGCCCCAAACCGGCTTTGATACCATGTTACTCGGTCTTGGAATGATTTGGTACCTCCAATAGAGGTCCACAATATATATATATATATTGTGTATATATATATATTGTGTATATATATATATTGTGGATATATATATATATATTGTGGATATATATATATATTGTGGATATATATATTGTGGATATATATTTATATATATATTGTGGATATATATATATATATTGTGGATATATATATATGTATATTGTGGATATATATATATGTATATAAAGAGGAGAAAAAAACACTCCAAAATACATGATATGAGACTAATGAGTCTAACACTAATAAAATGGAAATATACCAAGTTCAAGAGCTTGAAACAACGATTAGAAATGACACACTCCTTGAGTAGAAAATAAACGCATCATTCAATACTAGGAATTAACTTCAAAACAAAGAGACTTACACGGTAGTAGCGGTAGAAGGCTTGGAGAGGAAGCTTACTGTGCTTGCTGGTAGCGGGAGTCCCCGTAGTTTCTGGAATGGGGGTTTGGGGCTGTTGGAATAATGTTGAGTTGCTGTATAGGGAACTGTGACAGCGGGAATTAATTTTCAGGGTGCTGGAATTAGACTCGGATGAAGGACTCTGAAGTCTGGCCGCAGGAATTCGAAGGCTGGGTCCTGGAATTGAGTCCAGACACAGGTAATAGGGATTGGGCTGCTGTATGGGTGGCGGCTGCAGGGATATGGAGGTGGGGCTCGATTTGTACGGGGAGGGGGGGGGGGGGTCTTGGTGGGAAGTGAAGGAGGTGGAAGAGGGACTCAGTTTGAGAGGGTAAGTGGGGAGAGGGAGGGGTGGGATGTGGAGGAGGTGGGAGAGGTGCTCAATTTATGGGTTTAAGTGGGGAGAGGGAGGGGTGGGCTTGCTGCAGCATGGGAGGCTAGTTAGGTTACACGTGAGAGAGGTATGTGGGTAGTGAGGAGTTATGGAGGTAGTGAAATAGTGGGGGACGTTGTTATGGGGTAGTGGGGTGGTGGTTGGTTGTAGGTGGCTGCCGACGAGGCGGGTGGTGGTGATGGAGGCCGGAGGTATTCTCCGACAATTGCCGAAAAACTGAAAACGGATGAAATGATAAGGGGATTGGAGCGGGATCACCGGAGGTGGCAGGAGATGGTTTTTTGGTGATTGCCGGAGGTCGATGAGAGGGGATTTCGGAGGTGTTTGAGTGCTCTTTTGGGGAGTTTAGTAGGGATACGGAGAGTGAATGTGTAGGGGGGAGGTCGGCTATGTGGTCGGACTGTCGGAGGTAGGGAGGTGTGGTTCCGCGGAAGTGGAGGGGTAAGGGTGGCCTGCTATGGTGTGGGAGATGGAGGGGGTAGTTTCACGACAAGGGGAAGGCTAGGGGTGGCCGGCCACGAGAGTCGAGGAGGGGAAAATAGTGTCCGGCCAAATGGGAGAGGGAGTGGAGGGGGCTTCAAGCACACGAGTCCGGCTTCGGGACCGGAAAGATCAAAAGAAGGCTTTTGTACTCAACTTTCAATGTCTCTCTTTAGAGCCTTCTACCTCTATATATAGATTAATGAGAGTACAACAAACCGTCATGATTATTTGTTCGTTGCCTACCTCAAAACAAACAAAGTTACACAATAAAATAAAAAAATATAAATAATGAAAAATGTTACAATTGGCGTTCCGCTTAGGATGAGCAGTCCCGGTCGTCACTAGGTCCGTGGTCGGCGGGAATAGACCCTAACTGGTCAAGTGGCCCGTTCCGCATCATAAAGCTTTTGATCCATGCATAAACTTACCTTTGTCCCTGTGAAAAGGTTAGCATACTTGTACCGTGCACTATATTGCACAAACTAATTTTCCTAAGACTCATTATTCTCATGCTTTCAAGCTTTTCTCACAAAACTACCCATATTTCCCATTCTGAAATGGTTCTTAGTTGCAGATTAAGTTAATTCCTATTTTGACAAATAGTTTACCACAGTATTATGATTTTATTGGAGGAAGTCTTATTGAAGAGCAACAAACAACATAGACTGGCAAGATTTAGTTTAAAGTTGACCTGTCAAACCATTGTGCATTAATGAGTTTGCCTTGTACAATACCTTTCAAAACTGCTATGAATAATACTAGTATATAGGCTCAGTTTGGCACGGAGGTAGCGATCGTGATTGCGGTGGTTTGAACCATCATTCTTGAACGCCCGACCTCACTCATGGAACTTCATTCATTTTTATGTTCAAAACTAGCGGTCATAACCGTTGTCATGCCTAACATTCTGACAATGGAATTTTTGTCCAAACTCACCGGATCAAAAACGCCGCGCCAAATGGGTGCCATAGCTTCTAATTATGACCTTCGATGAATGTATTAATCACATTGAAAAAATGGTGTCATTTGGTGTGGGGGAAGTAAATAGATGTTTTTTTTTGCAATTGAATATGGCACCCTCAGTATATACATGTACTCCATTTGACAAACCCCCACGAAGCGGGACTGAGAGCATCACTTTTAGTTATACTTTATTAATAAACATATTTATTCGTGTTTTATTGTCTTATATTAGTAGTGTCTCCTTCTATATCAGCATGCTTTAGTATGCATTATACGTAGATTTTAGTTTTTTGGTGTCTTTTATTTGGAGAGCATCTCTTAGAGGGAATCATCCCTCAAGAGTGGAGACACGAGCTTGCAATATTTCAATTTTTGTTATTAACAGTTGGTCGCCTGTCTTTGTATTCCTCTCCCTGGACATCGGGACCCTAAACCCTATCTTAGCTGGTCAACCTCATTGGAAGCTCAATACTATCAGATCTACCCTCCATTCGCTGACATCAAAGAGATGGTGTGGGGAATACACCACCAACTATTGCCAATTCTATTGCCCTTTCTACCTTCCTTAATTGCCATACTTCTTCCCTTAGCCTCTTTGCCTCCATTACCGATCCTTGCCCCTGCGTTGACTTCCCCAACTCTTTCACTCCCAACATCCCTCTTATATTCCCCTTGTTAATTTTGCTTTACCCATCTTCCCGCAACACAACTTCGACTAGCGCAACTACCTCCTTCCACCCATTCCTTCCCTTATATTTCCATTTAGTCTCCCATACCTCGCAACAACCATTCCCACCTGCCCCACTACATCACGTGTCATTCTACATATGCTCGCTTCTTTTCCACATGTACTTCCCACCATACCAATGTTACTGCAAGAACAACTCGCACTACCTTACCCCCCACACCCTATTGAAAGGGGGCCCGACTCATCTTGGGAAACCCGGGGAAGAAAGCCCACAACCCGGTTGCAGTCGGTGCACTCCACCCAAATCTCTCGGGGCCCACATCTTGGGGAAATCCCGGGAAGGTTGTTGAGGCTCAGGCTCGATCCCGGGACCTCCTTTATCAAGCTTCTTCATGAAGTCCTGATACCCAACTGAGCTGCAAAGGGGGGCCCGACCCATCTTGGGAAACCCGGGGAAGAAAGCCCACAGCCCGACTGCAGTCGTACAATCGTTTCTTCGCATTGTCGGAATAACAATGGTCATTTCGTTTGATGAACTATTGCTTGAGATCCAATCATGTAAGAGTCGGTGTTGTGAGCCGCAAATAGCGAACACAATGGAGGATGGAACCTTCTATGCTAAGGAATATGATGAGATCCTTCCAACATTCACGGTCGTTGTATATTAAAGAACTACTTTGTTCTTTATGATCCATCCCATTGAAACAAGATATCTCTAAGTATCTTTAGACATGTGTGGAGGTGTGAATTATCATTGGAGGGGAGCATAGTCCAATGGTGGGTCGCTGAAGGAGAACCCCCCTGAGAACCTGGGGGTAATTGCTTGATGAAGTTTCTCTACTTGAGCATCAATCGTGAGTAAGGTGGTTTGGATTGAGTGCACAAGGTCATCGTGTCGATCAAGACATTGTGTGAAGGTTTTCTCGATGGCCTCAATATGTGTATTCATCATTGCTCTTGTTCGGGGCATGCACGAGAAGGAGAGGAAGAGAGGGAAGTCTTTGGATCATTAAGGTAGGAAGAATGTGGCTGTGTGGATACACAAGGGTATGTGCAGAATGTGCGTGCTGTCGGCAAGGAGCGATTGTGAAATTACTCGTGTGCGCATCGTGTGCAGTGTCTTGGAGATCACGACAAGTCGACAACACATTGGATCTAGCATGACATTATTACTACATCTGGATCCCGCATTCCCGAGGTGAGGTTTACGTGACAGCAAACTGATGTTGCAAAGGAGATGTATGCACCTGGTGGCTAGGTAGTGTGTTGGATGGTGACGTCATTTCAGACCAAATGTTACCTCCTTTGGGTGTTCGGCCTGAAGAAGAGTAGGAGAGGGGGAAGATGAGAAGAAAGGAATGAAGAAATTCCAAGGCGGGTACTCCCTTGTCCAGCCCTAGACTATTCTTGTTAATGGTAAAAGATGAGATAGCTCAACACAAACATACTCTGAATATAAGCCCTAAACAAGGGGGGGAGTTAATAAGACAAAATAGCAATAATTATAATTCTATTAAGGTATATTGGTTGGTGTCATTGTTGTGCCATCACCATCAGTTGGCGTTGTGCTATCTCCAGCTCTACGTCGAGAATGTAAGCGTCATCCCCCCGCCTTTGTGCCTTCCTCCTCTACTTCATCATCTATTGTAACATCCACAGAGATGATTTCAACTCCTTCCAACCATTCACTGTAGCCTCCTCAAAATTTTCCTTATTTCCCGCCATCACTAGACCATAATCACCCATCCAGTCCTGCATCCCCAACGTTATCAACCCTCATTTCAATTACATTCCACAACCAGAATTACTATTACCGTTGCGCATGCCGACAGGACACGCCGACGAGACGTCGTGGCTGGTCCGCACACGGTGGAAGAAGACGACGAGTCTGTCTGCGGGAGGAGAGACCGAAGACGCGGCGCCGGACTTACCTTTTATTTATTTCTCACTATGTTATTTCTTATTATGTTGAGTACGCATTTATTTATTCCTCGTTATATGTTATTTCTTATTATGTCACACCCCACACCTATAAGGGGACCTTTTGTACTTTTTGGATTATTCTTGGATGAATGGAAAATTGGGGTTGCTCCCGGAGGATTTTGTCTTGTTCCCTCCTCCTTCCTCTTCCTCACCTCCGCCGGCCTCCCCCTTGTCGGATTCCTTTCGGGTTCGTATCAATTTGGTCCAACCTGCCGCACCGCCTGCAACCTTGCCGCCGGTGCTCGTGATCGTCCGCATCTGAGTTTCCGTGATCGATTCAGCGTCGTTTCCGCACGATTGGTTTTCCCCTAGGCGTCGACTCCCCGCCAGTTTCCACGATCGATCGGTTTGTTCTTCCGTTCCGTACCACCCTGTTCTCCCGACCCGCCTGCTGCAGGGCTGCTCCGCGTTGGCTGATCCCTCCGTGCCTTCAATCGGCCTGTGCGGCCGGTACTTCCGATCGACCTGTTCCGCGATTTCGTTGCTTCCGCGTGCTCCCGATCGGCTTGTTCTGCGCCGATCTGCCTAGGGTAGAGCTGTCCCGCGCCGACCAGTCTTTCCGCTCCTTCCATCGACCACAGAACCTTCTGTTTCCGCCCTTCCGCACCAGATTCGCCTCCTTCGGCCTCTATCCAACGTCTCCAACCCATGGCTCCTACCACTCGCTCCTTCAGCGACCCCGCTTCAGATTCCACCACCGAATCCCTAAACCGCCGCTTGGAGGCTCAAGAGCAACTCGTCGCCTCCATGCACGCCTCGCTCCTCGCCCTCCACTCCAAGATCGACTCCCTCCCGGCGTCCATCTCCGCCACGTTCGGCTCCGGCCAACCTGCGGACACCGACTCTCTCCTAGGAGCCGGACCACAGTTCATTCCTTCAGGTACCACTCCGCCCATTTCGGGCCGGTCTGCCCTCTCCCTCGACATTCCGTCCTTTGTCGGTGTTGACCCAATGTGTTGGATTGCCAAGACGGAGCAATATTTTGGCCTCAAATACACACCGGAGCACGATAAGGTGTCTACGACGGTGGTTGGCCTAGAAGTCTCGACACTATACTGGGCTCGGTGGCTCCGCCAAACCAACCCCTGCCTTTCTTAGCCCGAGCTCAAGCAGGAGATGATCCGGCGGTATGACACCCTCTACTCCGGATCCTCCGCAATCGAACGTCTTTGCGGCATTCTCCAGACAGCTGGCCTGAACAATTATGTTGATGAGTTCGTCACCCTGGTCTCCCAAGTCCCCGGGCTACCGCCCGATCATTATCCAGGCTTTTTCATGCAGGGTCTACTGCCACATATCCGCTCTCGTCTCCGCACACATCACCATCACACAGTCTTCGACGCCATAGACCTGACACGTCTAGTGGAAGCCGAACTCTCCCCCCGACCATCTGCTCCTACGACCGACCACCACCAGCCCCGACCTCCTTGGCGTCCGTCAGCCACATATCCACCGCGGTCGCCGCTTTGGGGACACCGACCGGGGTTCCCACCGGCCCCTCAAGCGCCTCTCGAACAGTGATTATAATGACCTTCGTAGCAATGGTTTCTGTTTTTGTTGCCGCCAACCGTACTCCACTAACTATGAGTGCGTCGTGAAGGAGTTTCACGCCATCGTCGGTGACGTCGACCTTGAGGTTACCCTGACTGACTTTATGTCCCTGGAGCTCTCAACGGAGGGTACACCTCTGTACTCCATCGCAGTTACGTTCCACCGGTTGGAGCTATCTTGCGACTCGACGAGCGGGATCTTCGACCAACAAACCATGCAGCTCTCGAGCACACTGCGGGATCTCCCGATCATCATGGTGGACAATGATGCCAGCCACAATCTCATCTCTGAGCACCTGGTGCAACCGCTCCGTCTTCCCTTGGTTCCCTCCTCGGATGTTGCGGTCCGTATGGGCGATGGGCGCCACCGACCGACTCAGTGCCGTTGCACTGCCATCTCTCTCTCTCAATGAGGCCATATTCCATGATCACAGAATTACACACATTCGACTTAAGCGGCCTCGACGCCATTCTTGGAGTGGCTTGGCTCCGCACGCTCGGCGATGTATGCGTTAATTGGGAGACTAGGTCCATGCAGCTCCTACACGAGGGCCAGCCATGTCGCCTCGATGGTGACCCTGCCCTCCTACGCTCTTCGATATCTCTCTGCACGATCCAGCGGCCCACGAATGTCGGCTTCTCCGCGGGGTTGTGGGCCCTCTTGGGCCCATCCGTTGTGTCTCTTCCTTTTCTGACGAACCACCAAGAGCTTTCTACTCCGCTCGCTGATGTCATCCAGCCTCTGGCAGGATTGCCACCAGCCTAGCTTTCTCTGGTCCGGAAGAAAGACGGTAATTGGCGCCGAACTACCCAGCCAAGCTACTTGGTTGCTGCTACCACCTTCAGGGGGACTCTGGCCCGCAGGAGGTCTTGGTTGTTCGGCCTTACCGTCTAGAGTCCGAAGCCACGAGCCTGGCCAAAGATCACTTCTGCCTCCATCGCTTTGATTATTGCCTTGAGGACAAGACATATTTTCTAGACTGCTGCATTGTTACGGTTGCCCATGCAGACGGGACATGCCGACGATACGCCGTGGCGGGTCCGCATGCGGAGGAAGATGTCGACGGGCCTGCTTGTGGTTGGAGAGACCGACGACGCGATACCGACCTGACCTTTTATTTATTTTGCACTCTGTTATTTCTTATTATGTTGAGTACGCATTTATTTATTTCTCATTATGTGTAATTTCTTATTATGTCATGCCCCGCACCTATAAGGGGACCTGTTGTACTTTTTAGATTATTCTTGGATGAATGGAAAATTAGGATTGCTCCCTAAGGATTTCGTCTCGTTCCCTTCTCCTTCGTCTTCCTCACCTTCGCCGACCCTCCCCCTTGTCGGATTCCTCTCGGGTTTGTATCAACTACTTTGACCCATTTAGACCTATCGTATTTTCATATGTTTTCACTTTCTCTTCGACACTTTGTCATATTCAGGAGCCACTTATCCTCCATGTTGTCACCATCCTCTAATTGTTCAACTCAACTATCGTGATCAATTTTTAGCCTTGACACTTATCACGACTCTTCGTTCAGGTTCTTAGCATCATCAAAATCATTAAAAATCCACATAAATGCAATCTGCCATTATCAAGCTCCAAAAGTCTCGCCTGCATACATTCCACCATTTTTCTTACATTGTACCAGAGTATCACCTCACACATTTTTTGAACTCTACTTTTGGGACACGGTTAATTTTTAGTAATGGTGTGATATGTATACTCCCCCTCGATAGATACATATACTCCCTCACAATATAAGGCTCGAAGCGTCTTTGTTAGTTTATCTTTACTAGTAAATGTTTTTAATAATTTCTTATTGTCTTATTACGAGTGTGATATGTACATCTTGCGAACGTGTCACACATACACTTGGACGACCAACCTCACTAAGCGAGAGCTCGCTGGAAGATGTGGCTATCTTTATGAATTATGTTATATTCTTAATTAATTTTGGCATTTAGTCTTCTAGTGTATTGCTCTTATAGTGGGTCTCCATCTATATAAAAAGCCTTCAGTTTGAGAGATGAGGTTATCACGAAGTTAGTTTATCTTGGGCTCTCTTTGGAAAGTAGTCTCTTTGAGGATCCTTCACTCAAGAGATTTGGTCGAGCATGTGTTACGGTTGCTCATGCCGACGGGACACACACGCCGACGAGAAGCCGTGGCGGGTCCGCACGCGGAGGAAGACCACGATGGGTCTGTCTGCGGGAGGAGGGACCGAAGACGCGGCGCCAACTTGACCTTTTTATTTATATCGCACGTGTTATTCGTATTATGTTGTGTACGTGTTATTTATTTCTCATTTTGTTGTTATTTCTTATGTACTTTTGGATTATTCTTGGATGAATGGAAAATTAGGATTGCTCCCTAAGGATTTCGTCTTGTTCCCTCCTTCCTCAACCTCACCTCCGCCGACCCTCCCACTTGCCTGATTACTCCCGGGTTTGTACCATTTGGTCCGACCTGCCTCACCGCCCGCCAATCCGTCGCCGCCGGTGCGAACCAATCGTCCACGAAAACCTATTTTCCTCACTGTCCCACTTAATTGTTTGTTACCGCCTGACTCGCGTACCGCGCAAGCCACGGATCGCGCTTCCGCCCCATCGCGACCCGCCAAGCCCTCGGATTCTGCTTCCGCCTCCATCCCGACCGCCAAGGCCGATCTATCAGCCTCCTTTCTTATCGCCGACCCCTAGCTGCAGTTCGCATATGTGCTCTGATTCCTCGCCAAATCACGGTTCTGGATCGCGCCTCGCTGGCATCCGCCGATCCCGCGCAGGGATTTCTGATCCGCCGTTTCCGCACCAGATCCTCCCTCCCGGAGACACTGTTGTCGCCGATCTACAGTTTTGAGGCCGATCTGCAGGCTTTGGAGCAGTAAGATCCCTGTTCTGTTGAATTCCGACCATATCGCCGGATTCCCGCGAGTGTCGGCTTCTTTCCTTCGGTTGCTAGCCGACTCTTTCGGTTCCGCCGGTTTCAGGCGGCTCTACTACACGCTTTTTGTCAACCACCGCGCCCTACTCCTGCCCTGCCTCCGTCGACCAAGCGAGCTCCTCCTCCCTCCAGTGGCCGCTTGCCGACTCCAGTCCATGGCTCCACACACACGCTCAACCAGAGATTTTCCTCCGGATACGACCATCGAAGCTCTAAGCCGCCGCTTGGAGGCTCAAGAACAACTCATTGCCTCCTTGCACGCCTCACTACTCTCCCTCCACTCCAAGATTGGCTCTCTCCAGACGTCCACCGTCGCAGTCTCCGCCGCGTCCAGCTCCAGCCTACCCGCGGACGGCGGCTCTCTCCTAGGCGCCGGACCACAGTCCATTCCTTCAAGGACCACCCCTGCGCCCATTCCGGGCCGTTCCGCCCTCTCCCTCGACATTCCCGCCTTCGTTGGCGTTGACCCGGTGGGTTGGATCGCCAAGGTAGAGAAATATTTCGACTTTAAGTACACTCCGGAGCACGACAAGGTGTCTACGACGGCGGTTGGACTTGACAGCTCGGCACTCCGTTGGGCTCGGTGGCTCCGCCAAACCAACCCTTCCTCTCCTTGCCCGAACTTAAGCAAGAGACGATCCGACGGTATGAAACCCGCTACTCCGGCTTCTCCGCTATCGAGTGTCTTTGCGGCGTCTGCCAGACGACCGGCCTAGACTACTATGTTGATGAGTTCGTTGCCTTGGTTTCCCACGTTCCCGGGCTACCGCTCGATTGCTTCTTCATGCTGGGTCTACTACATATCCGCTCTCGTCTCCGCACACATCACCCTCAAAAAGTCTCCTACGCCATGGACTTGGTGCATCTGGTGGAAGCCGACCTCTCCCCCGACCACTTGCTCCTATGGCCGACCACCACCAGCCCCGACCGCCTTGGCGACTGCCAGCCATGGCTCCTCCACTGCGGCCTCTGACGAGTCCCTATTTTATATCTTATTTTGGACTCATCTAGGCCTTTTTCGTCAGCTTTGCACTATCTTTTAGCGCCATTAGTACTCTTTTTGGTTAGCTACGGCATTCCACGCCATGTGCACCTTTTTAGCCCATCTCTGTGCTGTGTGCATTTTCATTCTTGTCATGATTATTATTGTTTGCTGTGGCTGCCGCGATCGATGTCTCGTGCAGTTTTCCTGCAGGTTCTGGGATCGTGTGGGCGTCCGGGATAGGCATTTCACTGTTTTTGGCAAAGGAGCCAGTGGTCGTGCGTTTTTACCCACGCACGACCATCGACCTCCTGGCGCACGATCACCGATCGTGCGCAGCCCGGACTCATTTCTGAAATCCCTGTCTTGAACCTTCCGCACGATCACTTGCCATACCGCGCACGACCACTGTTCGTGCGGCGTTGATCGTGCGCAGACATATCCCATTTTACGAAAGTTCTGTCTGGCAATCCGCACGATCATCAGCATTGCCTCGCACGAGCACTGATCGTGCGCTGCTGATCGTGCGCGACCATTTATTTTCTGATGCAGGTCTTCAGGTTGCTCGCGCACGGGCGCTGACCTTGGTAGCGCACGACCACTGGTCGTGCGCCCATGGTCGTGCGCCCTATTTATTCTGCAAGCTATAAAAAGCGCTGTTCCGCGAATTAGGGCAAGCGGATTATTACGGAGCCTACGCCAGTCCGCCGTTTCGCCCTCCAGCATCTTCCTTCGCCTCCATCTTCATCCCCACCATCGGGAGGACCTTCTCCGGCGATTCTAAAGCATCCCGCCTCCTCCGGTGACCCTCCCGGCCATCGAAGCATTCTTCTCCGAGCTCTCCACCAAGGAAGAAGACGAAGCATACCTAGAGAACGGAAGTACAGGCCCTCGAGGTGACAGCTCGGTGGTACCGGAAGCCCTCCTCGGACTGCGCTTGGATGCGGATTGACAACCCGCACCTCCGGCCAACAACCGCGGTGGATCTTCGATCTTGCGGTTTTGCATTCTCTCTCTCTCCTTGTTGTATGGATTGTATATGCATGTAATGAACATAAATTTCTGATGTTAAATTGGATCTTTTGTGCTTCTTCATGTTTGTGAGAATTATCATTTGATGCGCCTCGCTCCATCTCACTCCACTCCACACATTCGTTGCACTCAATTCCACTCCGCGCTAATCACCTCACTCGCTAGACTTCCGTCCACTCGCCAACCGAAGTACGGCATCGCGGCCGCTACATCCATCTCGCCTTGAGAAGCGGTGATTGCGACCCGCATCGTTTACATTAGTGTAATTGGTCGTAAGACCACCAACCAAAGCCCCCTTCTTTTGCTTATTTCAATTAACTCTCATAACAATAATTTTGGAGTCTAAATCGTTCGACGCCAATTGCATTCCTCAAGAGACCGACATCCGGGGATTTATTCCCAACTTTATTACTTGTGCGACCGGTACGCTTGCCGTATTTTATGCGCATCAAGTTTTTGGCGCCGTTGCCGGGGAATGCAACTGTTGAACGATCATGAATTCTGGAAGTATTGGTATAAGAGTTAGTGCTTTTTGATTTTTGTTTCTTTGTTTTGTTGCTTCAGTGGATGCAGGGACGTGCTGCAAGAGATCTCGTTACTTACGATCCTGAGATCGAGCGAACTCTTCGTGCGCAAAGGCGTGCCGCTGCTATCAATCCAATCACAATGGGAGATCAGTTGAACAATGACAACGGAGTTCGTGTTGGAGGGAACCTCCATGATAACCGGAACGGGGATGAGAATGAGGTGAATCCGCCGCACGCCCGAACCATGAGAGACTACACCACCCCCACTGTAGGGAGCATTTACCCCGGGTTCGGACCGGCGATCGCAAACCAGCAGTTCGAGATCAAACCAGCAATTCTTAACATCATCCGAAACAACGCACAGTTCTCCGGAATGGCCACGGAGGATGCCCATCTTCACTTGGCAGACTTTTCGGAAATCTGCGCTACTTTCCGCTATGCTGGGATTTCTGATGATACGGTCAAGCTCCGTCTCTTCCCCTTCTCTCTACGTGACAAAGCCAAGTCATGGCTTCATACCCTTCCTCCTGGAACTGCCACAACCTGGGAGGCCCTTACCACAAAGTTTCTGGCCAAATTTCATCCGGTCGACCGTATCGTGAACTTGAGACGGGCCATCGCTAATTTCAGGCAAAACGACCAAGAGAGCTTAGCGGAAGTTTGTGAGCGCTTCAATGAGTTGCTGCGGAAATGCCCCAACCACGGATTCCAAACGTGGAATCTTGTGGAAAGCTTCTACTTCTCCATCGAACCTCAACACCGCGCCATGATTGATGCCGCCTCGGGTGGAACAATTATGAACCTTGCTCCTGAGGATGCTTTGAGAGTTTTGCAGGACACCGCCACGCACAACACCTTCTGGACCGCGGGAAGGAATACTCCCTGTGGTACAAGTGGAGTCTTTGCTGTGGAAGCATCAAGGCCCGCTGCTGCTGCTCCTGTGTTGGCCATTTCGTGTCAAGGATGCGGAGGAACCGATCATCATAGCTTTGAGTGCCCTGGAGCGGAGGTAACGTATGACCCCGCCTTTTCCAATGAAACTGTTAATTTTATCGCGAATCAAAACAGGGGCGCGCCTTATGAAAATATGTATAATCCGGGTGCGAGAAATCACCCGAACTTCTCGTGGAATCAAAACGCACCAGGCCAACGATGGCAACCGGGGCAGCATCAAAATGATGCCTCCGCCTCCGGAAGCCAACCGCGGCCGCCTTACCCGAGTTACCCCCAAGGGCCCCCTGCCGTAAAAACCAATTCTTTGGCTGAAATGTTTGAAAGATTTGTTGAAGTTTCCCAGACGAACATGACAAACCAAGCCGCTTCAATGCGTAAGCTTGAGGCACAGTTGGGCCAATTGGCTCAAATGGTCTCCGAGCGCACTCATGGTACTCTCCCAAGCAACACCGAAAAAAATCCCCACGAACAAGGGAAAAGCCTTGGGGAGGAAAGGCTGGGGAATAACAACGAGCTCGTGATTAGCTGTATGATCAACAAGGTTGAAACCACTGCTTTATGTGATTCCGGAGCATCTAGCAACATCCTCACTCTGCAGGATGTCGCGAAGATGCAATTGCAAATAAACACCGAAGGCCGGAAATCACTTATTTTAGCTAATGGAAATGTGGTTGATACTGACGGTGGTGTGAGGGAAGTTGCGATCGAGGTTAACGGCAAACATTTTATCACTAATTTTCAGGTCATGGGACCAAAAGAAAATGACTCCATTCCGATACTAGGTGTCCCATTCCTGACGGCCAGTGGCGCATCCCTGGATTTTTCCAAAGGATGTGTCACCTGGCCGGCCGATGATTTCGCCCTCGATGATACTTCTGTACACCCCTCTCTTGTTCAAAATAATATTTTTCTGAGTAGTGCAGATTTCAAGGAAGATTCCGGTCTCCAAGCTTTGAAGGCAACCCTTACGGATGAGAAAACAAAGGGAGGATTGACCGAGACAACTAATGAGAAGAATGATTTATTGACCACGGAGATGTTTGAGTGCACCAAAGACACGACGACTGTGCCGTTTCCCACCGATGCTGTTGTTGAGCATGACATTCCTAGTCCCGTGCGGGAGAAATCCCTAGACATTTATTTTTGTAATAATCTTCATGACTGTGCTAAGCGTTCTATTGCTTGGGCTGATCCGGTCGCCGTCGCGGTGCCGGAAATGACGCCATCGATCATCAAATCTGGGAAAACCGTGGAATCCACTCCTTGGAAGTCTCCATCGGTTGAGAAGCTGAAGGAGGCCAAGCGCTTGCGCGATGAGCGTTATTCTTCCTTCCGGCGCGAAGACACGCACCAGCTGAGCAAGGGGAAATCCTCTTCTCAAGCTGCTATGAAAAATTCTGCTTCTCCTTCGCTCTCCACCGAAAAGACTTACCACAAATCGGCATATAGATGATTGCTCCTTTGCCGTTCTGCCTCGCTTTTCCTGCTTTTTCTCCTTGTGTTTTGGGACCTTATTTCGCTCTTTACTTCGTAGCTTTTATTTTGCTGCAAAAACATTATATACAACTGCTAATACAGGTATTTGGTCCACCTTAAGGACGGTAAACAAAAGGGCTATCCGGGAGACAACCCAAGCTTGGACCCTTTGGTCCCCTCGTTTATGCTTTTTATTTTATGTTTTCTATTTTTTTTTTGTACTTTCTATTGTTCGGCCTAATTCGCAGGTTCAGCTATTCTTTTGTGCGAAGTAGCAACTCCCGCGAATCATCACGCAATCTTCTGGTATGCTCCCCTCTTTGGAGCTTAGGTACTCTCTCTCGCTTCAGATTTCATTCCTTGGTTGAATGTTTATTTTACTTATGTTTTCATTCAAGTCTGGGGGGAAGAGCCGCCTGTGCACTCCACGAGCACATTTAATTTCGCATGCCAGTAGTTTTTTTCTCTTCTGCTTCACACACATGAGCGCGCACTTGACCACGCGTGCGGCTCGAGTTGATGTATTATTTTGTGTAAACTTTAAGATGGTGGTGCTGACGTAGGATTTTGATTTAGAGTAGTTCGAAACTCGTGCAGTGCTCCTAATCGAGTGCTCGCGTTGTGTAGAAATTGTATAGATTTAGTTTTTTTTATGCTTGCAATTTATATTTTTTCTGCACTCGTACATACTGTCTGTCCTACTCAAATCTATGAATCCGGAGTAATCACTCGGTAGTGTAGGAATGTGTGTAGGCGTCGCTAGCTTTGTATTGCTCGAGTCGGGAGGACGGATCACTTTTCTCGGTGACTAAGAACTTGCCCCAGGCTACTTTCGAAGCATTGGTGCACGGTTAGTCGAGCGTGAGCGTGACGCAGGCCATCACTTCGGCCCGGTTGTGCCTTGCACCCATCCTAACATAGCCCTCGCTAGCCCCGTTGAGCCTACCTTCCTTTTGTTTCAGCTCCACACTCAATTCACCAATGCCTCAAGCTAATCCTAGTCGCACACCCGCGTCGAGCTCCAGTTCCAAGCATTTTTCTCGTTGGGTTGTTGATGTGGGAGGTGGTTTTGTGAATATTGTGGATTTGCCATCTTGTCATATTTGCTGAAATTCAAGAATTTGAAAAAGAAAGAAAAAAACAAAATTTATAAAAGCAAAAATTGTGAAAAAGAAAAGAAAAAGCGAAAATAAAAAGTATAAATGAAAATCTGTTTTTGAGAAATCTGTTTTGGGGTAGGCGGTGCACACACCCATGTTGTAAAAACCAGGTCTGGGGGTGTGGTGCACTCGCATTCATTCTGCTAGTGGGAAATCTGTTTTTGTGCGAGCTCCGTTGGGTTGTGCGTAGCCTTCGTTTTCAGCTTTTTCATCCATACCTACGTCTACACCCAAGCTCCAACTCTTCACCTAAAGTCCTACGGATATATGCTCGAGTCGAACTAGCATCGTGGAGAAAGTGTGAACGGGCAAGCATATGGTCCCCGACATTGGTGGATTCCTTTGGAGGTGATCAAGAGCCCCGCTCTTTGGCAATGCTCCGCCATCCGACTTGCCTATTTTCTTCCTACACATGACCGCGCGATTCTCCGGAAATTCAATCTTTGAGTAGTGACAGTATTTATTTACGTTTATCGAAAATTATAAATTGCTTAGCATGATTAAAAACTCCTTCTATTATATTTTCTATGCACTTGTGTTTCTCGATTTCTCGTCCTACTGTATTTTGAAATTACTACGTCAGCTTGCCATTTTTGAGTCCACGAGGTGATTATTTGCCCGGGACGTGCAAATGGTTAAGTCTGGGGGTGTGATGAGTCCCTATTTTATATCTTATTTTGGACTCATCTAGGCTTTTTTCGTCAGCTTTGCACTATCTTTTAGCGCCATTAGTACTCTTTTTGGTTAGCTACGGCATTCCACGCCATGTGCACCTTTTTAGCCCATCTCTGTGCTGTGTGCATTTTCATTCTTGTCATGATTATTATTGTTTGCTGTGGCTGCCGCGATCGATGTCTCGTGCAGTTTTCCTGCAGGTTCTGGGATCGTGTGGGCGTCCGGGATAGGCATTTCACTGTTTTTGGCAAAGGAGCCAGTGGTCGTGCGTTTTTACCCACGCACGACCATCGACCTCCTGGCGCACGATCACCGATCGTGCGCAGCCCGGACTCATTTCTGAAATCCCTGTCTTGAACCTTCCGCACGATCACTTGCCATACCGCGCACGACCACTGTTCGTGCGGCGTTGATCGTGCGCAGGCATATCCCATTTTACGAAAGTTCTGTCTGGCAATCCGCACGATCATCAGCATTGCCTCGCACGAGCACTGATCGTGCGCTGCTGATCGTGCGCGACCATTTATTTTCTGATGCAGGTCTTCAGGTTGCTCGCGCACGGGCGCTGACCTTGGTAGCGCACGACCACTGGTCGTGCGCCCATGGTCGTGCGCCCTATTTATTCTGCAAGCTATAAAAAGCGTTGTTCCGCGAATTAGGGCAAGCGGATTATTACGGAGCCTACGCCAGTCCGCCGTTTCGCCCTCCAGCATCTTCCTTCGCCTCCACCTTCATCCCCACCATCGGGAGGACCTTCTCCGGCGATTCTAAAGCATTCCGCCTCCTCCGGTGACCCTCCCGGCCATCGAAGCATTCTTCTCCGAGCTCTCCACCAAGGAAGAAGACGAAGCATACCTAGAGAACGGAAGTACAGGCCCTCGAGGTGACAGCTCGGTGGTACCGGAAGCCCTCCTCGGACTGCGCTTGGATGCGGATTGACAACCCGCACCTCCGACCAACAACCGCGGTGGATCTTCGATCTCGCGGTTTTGCATTCTCTCTCTCTCCTTGTTGTATGGATTGTATATGCATGTAATGAACATAAATTTCTGATGTTAAATTGGATCTTTTGTGCTTCTTCATGTTTGTGAGAATTATCATTTGATGCGCCTCGCTCCATCTCACTCCACTCCACACATTCGTTGCACTCAATTCCACTCCGCGCTAATCACCTCACTCGCTAGACTTCCGTCCACTCGCCAACCGAAGTACGGCATCGCGACCGCTACATCCATCTCGCCTTGAGAAGCGGTGATTGCGACCCGCATCGTTTACATTAGTGTAATTGGTCGTAAGACCACCAACCAAAGCCCCCTTCTTTTGCTTATTTCAATTAACTCTCATAACAATAGTTTTGGAGTCTAAATCGTTCGACGCCAATTGCATTCCTCAAGAGACCGACATCCGGGGATTTATTCCCAACTTTATTACTTGTGCGACCGGTACGCTTGCCGTATTTTATGCGCATCAGCCTCCGCCTTGGGGAAACCGACCGGGCCGCCCACCGGCCCCTCAACGCCTCTCGAACAGTGACTACAATGACCTTCGTAGCAGGGGACTCTGTTTTCGGTGCCTCCAACTGTACTCTCCCAATCATGAGTGCGTTGTGAAGGAGTTCCACGCCATCATCGGCGACCTTGACCCTGATGTTACCCTTGTTGACTTTGAGTCCCTGGAGTTATCTGGCGCCTCCACGACCGGGATCTCCGACCAGCAGACCATGCAGCTCTCGGACACACTTCAGGATCACCCGATCATCATCATGGTGGACAGCGGCGCAAGCCACAACCTCATCTCTGAGCACCTGGTGCAACAACTCTGTCTTCCCTTGGTTCCCTCCCTGGATGTTGCGGTCCGTATGGGTGATGGGCGTCACCGACCGACTCAGGGTTGTTGTACTGCCGCCTCTCTCTCTATGGGGCACTATTCCGTCACCAAGGACTTCTACACATTCGGCTTAGATGACCTCAACGCCATTCTGGGAGTGGCTTGGCTCTGCATGCTCAGCGAGGTATGTGTCAATTGGGAGACTGTTCATGCAGTTCTTACACGAGGGACAACCATGTCGCCTCGACGGTGACTCTGCCCTCCTACGCTCTCCGATCTCCCTCTGCACGATCCAGCGGCCCATGGACGTCGGCTTGTCCGTGGGGTTGTGGGTCCTCTCGAGCTTGTTCATTGTGCTTCTTCCTTCTTTGACGGACTACCAAGAGCTTTCTACTGTGCTTGCTGACGTCACCCAGCCTCCGACAGGATGGGCACCAGCCCAGCTTGCTCTGGTCCGGAAGAAAGACGACAACTGACGCCGAACTATTTAGCCAAGCTACGTGGTTGCTGCTACCAACATCAGGGGGACTCTGGCCCCTAGGTTGTCCTGGCTGCTGGGTCTTACCGTCTGGAGTCTGAAGCCACGAGGGTGTCCCAGGATCACTTCTGCCTCCACCGTTTCGATTACTGCCTTGAGGACTAGGCATATTTTCTAGACGGCAACATTGTTACGGTTACGCATGCCGACGGGACACGCACACGTCGACGGGAATCCTTGGCGGGTCCGCACGCGGTGGAAGACGACGACGGGTCCGTCTGCGGGAGTAGAGACCGAAGACGGCCAACTTGACTTTTTTATTTATTTCGCACTCTGTCATTCGTATTATGTTGTGTACGCACTATTTATATCTCATTTTGTTGTTATTTTTTATTATGTCGCGTCACGTACCTATAAGGGGTGGAGTTGTACTTTTGGATTATTCTTGCATGAATGGGAAATTAGGGTTGCTCTCTAAGAATTTCGTCTCGTTCCCTCCTTCCTCACCTCCGTCGGCCCTCCCTCTTGCCGGATTCCTCTCGTGTTTGTTTCAGCCTATCTCGATATTTTGTATCTTCCTTTCATTTCCATTACGATATCATGAGTTCTCACTTGCATTTTTAATACGCCTGTGCTTGTTCGTATTGGTTGCACGCGCCGTGACCATCACCGCGGAGTTCCTGAACACAGGCTTCGATAAAATGGATGTTGTCGGATCTAACTCCTCCCACTTACTCCTTGTCTCGCCTCCATACCCCTCACAATCAACGACTGGCTTACACCACTGCCTCGATGCTTCTCCCGACAAAATGCACAACTCCAGTCCAACTCCTACCAACCTACCAGCCGATCACTCAACCCTCTGTTCGACTCCAACACATTGTACAACTTCCAACCCTCAGTTAATGGTGCACACAAATTTCCATCAAGGTCACTTCCTTCTGATCTCTAGACCTTCTCTTGTCCCTGGCCACGTCATGCCCAACTACCCAACCTCGCGTCTACTGTTCTATGCGCATATGCCAACTTATCTCTCGACACCAACAATTTCTTTATCCCTACGCCCGTTGCATTCACTGATTCCCTTCTCTCGATCACATACGGTCGACGTCACTGTTCCTTCCAAAGTTCCTATGCACTCAATTGCGCCGCCGACGTCTATCCACCAGGCACCGCCTACGTCCAAGCCCTCCGGGCGCTCCTCGCCAACGTTCTCCCCAGTAGGATTCTTTTCATCGCCTTCCTGAATGCCTTTTCCTTTACCACACAGGAATGCTCTGTCTCCCACTCTCCCCTGTCATCGATCAAGCTTTTTCTCATACTGTAGAAAAGCCTCGATGGCCCTTCACACACCAACCCTCCCTTCTGTTTTATCTTGCACCATGATCTCTAACATACATCTACATTCATCTTTCATGAAAATTGTTTTCGCTCATAAAATCGTCAAACACCCCGATAAGATGACTTTAGTGTCTTTCATTTCGTCACGACTCCGACCAATTCCTTTGCCTGACTGGCGCGCAACAAAGGCCTTCAAGTTTACTTCTCCATGCTCGATCTTGAGGACAATTTTGATTTTGTGTTTGATACACAGAACATGTCACACGAATTCTTGGACGATTGGCGTCACCATGCAAGAGCTTTCTTGGAGATGCTGCTAACTTTATGGATTATCTTGTAATCTTAAATTATTTTGTATTTTGTCCTGCAGTGTATCTTTATATATATGAGGAATCCTTAGTGTGGGAGGTGAGGTTATCTTAGAGTTAGTTTGTTTTGGGGTCTCTTTGAATAGTACACTTTTAGAGGGATCCTATCCTCAAGAGTTGGATCAAGCTTATCTCGATATCTTGGATCTTCCTTTCATTTTCCATCATAGTATCACGAGCTCTCACTTGCCTTCTTGATGCGCCTGTTCTTGTATCACGAGCTCTCACTTGCCTTCTTGATGCGCCTGTTCTTGTTCTTATCACAATGCTTCCATCTTTTATATGAGTTGTGGAGTTTTTGGTATATCTTGTTTGGAGATGAGCTCTTAGAGGGAACCGACTCTCAAGTGTCAAAGCGTGAGCTTGTCTCATGAGTTTGCATTCATTGAAACCGGGCAGTTCGTTGGTTTGTTAGCGTGTCTTGGCAGGCCCAGTTTTTAGAGGTTGATCAGACCGGCCGGTGAATTGGTTCACGATCCAACCAATTGAGCCGGACGGTCCGATTCGGTTTTTATCACATTGGTATCGCTTGGTCTTTCTGAAAATTTGTGGATCTGGTCATAGGAGTTGACGGCAGTTCTGGTACGAGTGAAGTTAAGTTGAGACAGATGCTGAGGAGGTAGTAAATAATGATCTAATACCAATAATTTATGGGTTGCAATGAAAAACAAGAGTTCTTGTTTTCCACTGCATTTACAATTGATGTTGAGGACACATGATAGAACAATGGGTCTAGGAAAGATAGGATTGAGAGAGGGAGAAGGAGCAACAAGTGAAAGATAACAAAAATGCGGAACCGTAGAAGATGCTTGTTCTGGAGAAAACAAGGCATGTTTGAAGGAAAATGTGTGGAGAGCGTGCTGGTTGAGAAAGTACAAATCACTAGAAGGAAAACCAGGTGGAGCTAGTCGGGAAATTATGAATCTTCGCAAAAAATTGTTAGAACAGATTAGATCAAAAAATCTTCATTAGTAAACCGTAACCCCTCGGGTCTCTATAGAAAAAAAGTGAGTAGGGAATTTTTTGATACATGATCATAATAAAGATAAATATTAATAGTTTAATTACCTTTAAAAGGAATGAAATTATAATCTAGAGAGCAGAGGTAAAATATCCCCTAATTAAATCCAAAAATAACAATCATTTACATCGTCAACAGTGTATGGATGTCATATTTATACATACTCTATAATTGAGTTTCTAACTAGTGATATCTTGTAACACCACATTTGTATTGGTATTCTTCAAAATATCCAATGATTTTTGGAGTGGGGGAGATGTATTGTTTTGTTCTAAACCTAGTTCTAGATTTCCAAATATTCTCAGCATACAGAGAAGTTGAGTTGGGCCTTTGTTTTTGATATGTTTTTATGCCGCATAATGTTGAGGCCTCTCATGTAAAAATCATGAATATTGTTAGTTAAATAAATTTGGACATAATTTCTCATTTTCGCGAAAGCAAATATTACTTACTAGTAGTTCCATATTTAATACGCAATACTATTATTCCCTAGGTTTCTTAGGCCCCATCTGGGTGGCCATTTTTTCTCTAGTGCGGCCAACTCCGTTTGCCACTAGAGATTTAGATGATTGAAAATCCGTCCAGGCTCCGGTGTGACAACCGTGCTCCTTTTGCCTCCCAAGATTTAGGGTTGTGTTGAACCAGCAGTTGAGAGCTCCATTTCCCTCTCTATGTTCGAAACAGATCTCCATTCGTGTGCTATGCTGGAGCCTGAGTGACACTTCTGGCTCTGGTCTTTATGTTAGTTAGGTTTTTAGATGAATTATTTCCTGCAAGGTGTTTCCAACTTGTTTTGTATTTATTTCTACTGCACAAGCTGCTTCATACCTTTCTTTTTTGTGTTCTTAGACAATTTAAATAATAAAATGAAGTTATGCTGACTGAAGAATTCACTTGCAACAATTTTCTAGGGGCAGTTGCGTGGTCGACCCGAGATTGCTCCAGACCAGAGGGAAAAGTATCTGCAACGTCTCCAACAAGTACAACAACAAGGCCATAATGCTCTTCTTAGTGTCCCTCCTTTAGCTGTTTCTAGTGCAAAACAATTCCCTATGCAACAACAGAATGCCCTTTTACAGCAGGTCCATTTGTAGTTTCTAATTGTTGTACCATTTCATATTTTTATATTCTTTAACATATAAAGGAAATCAATCAGTTTAGTTTTTTTTCTTTCCCACTTTTAGTCCTGCTACTTTTCTGATGAACACATTTTATTTGCAAATATTAATTATATAATACATATTTTAACTTAAGATAGTAATTATGAGTATTGATGGAAAAATAAATTTAAGGAAAAAAATATAAATATAATAATACTAAAATTAAATAATAACGGTTAGCCCGGTGTGCAAAGGCTAATTCCCGCGCAGCGATGGTCCGGGTAAGGGTCCCACCACAAGGGTGAAATCTGGGCAACCTTACCATGCATTTTTGCAAGAGGTTGCTTCCAGGTCTCGAACCCGTGATCTCAAGGTCACACGACAACACCTTAACTGGTGCACCAAGGCTCCCGTTCTACTAAAATTAAATAATAAAAATATAAAATATTGTTGGAATTAGTAATTTGATATTATTAGGTCTGCCTATTAGAGTCTTTAGGAGTTGTTGGGTTTAGTCCCACATCTTGAGTCCGTGTTTGTGAATAGATTGCACTATTCTATTCCCTTTCCTAATTTACAACATGGTATTAGAGCCAGGTTCTTTTTCCTCCTGATTTTCTCGGCCCCGAATGTTGGGGTTGGGATCGGTCTGCTTTTAACCCAGTGTCTAGCCATGGATTCTATTAATCCTGCCGACTTCGTGTTCCTGTCGACCTTACGCCCGCTGGACGATGGTCGCTGATCCCGTCTGGGTTCATCTCCGATCTCTTCGACCTCCTTTTGCTAATCGTCGACGGATTTGTTATTGTTTCCTTCGACACCTTTCGTTGCTTCTTCTTCTGGCCTCGTCATTTTCCGTCGTCGATCGATTCTCGTTCTTGAAGGCAAGTCTGTTAGTCAATCTTGATCGTTGGTCTTGCTAACGACCTTGTCGTCGTTCTCTTGTGTCGTTCCTGCCACCTGGTGTTAATCCCATCATTGTTTCCTCTTCGCGATCTTGTTGTCGATCTCACTTATGCTGATCCTGTCTAGATCCAGTCGACCATGTCGCTCCTGTCGACGAAACTAGATCTCGCTCCCTATGTCCAACTGCTGTCAGGTGATCCTGCTTCGTTCTTTCCCGTCGCCGGCCTCCTCCGACTGAAAATGTTCCCGCCGACGATCCCGTTGCCACCTCTTTTCGATGACTCTAGTTACCTCCGGTCATTGACCTCCTTTTTAGGGTGGTAATATCCCATCGATGATGATGTTTGTGTTATTTTTTAGTCATTTGTCTGTCTTGTTCTTGTTATATTTGATTCCTGTTTGTATTCTGCCTTCATGCATTTGCTTTCCACATTGGGGGGGGGGAGTGTTTGAGACGAAGGCGACTCGGATGCTCTTTCCCGACCTTTCGCCTTTGTTCTACATGACCCCTAGCCTTATATCGTATGTTGCTATGCATCTTCCCGTATTTCTTTTGATTGGTCGTGTGTTGGGATATGACTGATGTTGATGTTTTAATCTCACCGGGTTGTGTCGCGTGGGACCATATCGTGCAGGATTGTGTCGCGTGAGAGTTCCTTTTGTGCGGATTATCCCCAGTTGCTTGTTTGTTGATTAACTCCACATCATTTATTCCCTTTTGCATGTTGTGTGTAGCTGATGTTGGTTGACCTGATTTCAGGGAGTCAATGCCGTTTCTGGGTCTTGCATTGTGCTTGATCTGCATCGTGTGTGACTGTGTCCCCGATTTGAAACTTTTGCCTGGTGGCTCGTTTGATGTTTTGTTACACATCACCTACCTCCATTGTCATGATGTTCAGGCTGAGGTTCCCCCTTGAACTTGAGGGGGGGGGGGGTGTTGGAATTAGTAGTTTGATATTATTATGTCAGTCTATTTAGAATCTTTAGGAGTTGTTGGGTTTAGTCCCACATCTTGAGTCTATATTTGCGAGTCCTTTTATAATCCTATAAAATGTCCCTTTGAGGATGAATATATTGCGCTCTTCTATTTCCTTTTCTAATTTACTACAAATATATTTTGTCAAATAAAATTTATAATTAATTTATATAAATATTTAAAATATTAAACTATAATTTAAGTATATTATATCAAATTAATTTAATAATATATTTTATGTAGTATTAAACTAGCGTCTGTGCATGGAGTTCTATGTAGATAATGTTTAATGGCGACGATGCTTTGTTGCAATGTGAGTGATAGAAATATAATTTTACATACTATGAACAAGGAGTTACCGGGCACGTCACCTGTTTCTTAATGTAATTTTCTTCATCAGCTTCTGTCCTATGCACAATTATTGTTTTTTTCTCTTGATTGAATTGTAATTCTTACATTGTGCACACTTTAACTCCAGGCAGGAGGATTAGGGCATAATATTCAGGCACCAGGTTCACCTTCTGTTACATCGGTTCAACAACAGTTGCAGGTTCCCATGCAAAAACCGTCCCAGAATCTTACATTTATCTCAAGTGGAGCAAAAGAAACTGGTTAGCATCTTTTTTTTCCTCTTTCTCTATGAATCTTTATTGCTTCACTGATTATCGTCTAATCTATTTTTTTATATTGTACTGTAGATTTGTGCAATTCTAACGTAGACGAGATGCATCAGCAGACTCCCTTGGATGATTTGAATGTTGATCCTACTCCGAGTACTGGCCTTGATAAGGGCATCAATGATGATGAATTGAAGTCAACATATGTGGTAGAGATGCTAATTTGGCAATTATATATTCACTTTACATGTTGGTTTTCCTGATTTTAATTCCTTTTTACAGGCACTTAAAAATTATGAACATGTTCTTTTAAATATTAGGATATCTGATATTTTTTTGGGGTCAAAATTGTATAGAACCAGCTGTCACCAAGATCTTAGTTTTTTGCATTATAAGTTCATGAAATTTTTATGACCACCCGATCAGGATCTCGTGATAGGCCCGACTGAGGAAGAGTTCCCCAATGGAGGGATCGAATCCTTCGACGGTGCTATGGTGGAAAATGCCTAAACCTGTGAGAGGGAAGAAGGGAGAGGAAGAGGAAAAGAGAGGAGATCGAGGGAGAGGGAGAGAGGTAGAAGCGCCAAGAGGAGGCTTCCCAGCGGTTGCGTTGCGTGAGGCGAGCGTGCGGCTGCTAGGGTTAGGCGGAGGTAGAGAGAGACAACATGAATTTGTGAGAGAGGGAAATTTTTGAATTAACTTGCTTCCTTCATTCCATTCACCCCAATTGGACCATATAGGTCACTCAAATCCAAACCAAAATGAGATAGTTTGCATAGTTGTGCCCCTCATCTGGGCATACTACAAGTGAGACCAAAATATAATAAAAGCTGCGAAATAAGAAACAACATAAAAATAAAATCATTCGGTCTAGGACGGTGGGCGGCGCTGGTAAGTGTGGCCCCAATATGGATTTGCCGGTGCGTCGAGTGCCGTAACAAAAACTTGGAGTTTTGTGAGCTTATTTTTGCCTTAGATTGAAGGTGAAAGACAACGAACTTGATGTAATATTTGAACATATGTTCTTCAGTTCTATGAAAACCACTAGAATATGAGGATCATTTTTTTTCTCGAATTGAGGGTTCCTTGTTGACTAATATGAAATCAACTTCACAAATCTTGACCTGTAATAGAGGCATGGAAAAATTACTACAAGGGAGTTAATCTTTAAAATATTCTGTAAATTTGTTTTGAGTTTCCGTGGAATGATTTTGGACTAGGCTTTCCGAAATCAACACAACAACAACATTCAAGCCTTCTATAGTGGGGTCGGCTATATGGATCCTTTGTCGCCATTTTGCCCTGTCTTTTGTCATAATCTCACTAATGCGTAAGTACATCATGTGATGTAAACTGATCTCTCGAGACAGTTTTAAATGAATAAATTTGTTGTCTTTTAAAACTTGTAGCGCTAGTGTGATTTTCTCGAGTAAGTGGTGAGAGGCAATTGATCTAAATTTCATAAATGCATATATACGCCTAACACTCGAGCATAGTTAACGATTAGAAATAACTCTTCCACAAGCATAGTCGATAAGAAAATAACATGTGCGGATATGAAAATTAACGCCAAATAGGATTAATGTTGATTAAGGGCAAACAAGCTCTGATTGTTAAAGTTCAAATAAATAAAATCATATCATAAGACTAACAAGGATGGAGCCAAAAAATGGGTGTGGGTGTATACCATAGAGGGCAACAACAACAAGTCAAACTGGGACCCACGATGACTGTAAATTTGCCCTGTCTCACGGCTGTAGAGGTGGGAAGCTTGATGAGACGGCTACTGATGAATCGACGTGCTCCAGGACGAAACGAACGGCTGTTCAGAGTCGTCGGAGTAGATTGCCGGAGTCGACGACGACTGGAAGGGAAGGCGATACTGGAGGGAGACGACAAAGTTGTTGGATGGTTGGAGTCGCCGACAGTGGAGGGCGGGATACGGTGGAGGTGGACGCGTAACAACCGATCAACGAAGCCGACGGACTGGGCGATGGAGCAGAGCGACGGAGGCGGAAGAGGAAGGTTCGCCGGAGCCCACGGAGGCTAGCGGAGGCAGTGTGGCGGCTTGCGGAGGAGTCGGGCCGGGGAGGAGTTGGGCAGTTTGGCGGGACGGACTGGAAACAGGAGGGATTTACTCCTGTTCCAATTCATGTCCAAGCCGATGTCTTTTGGGGAGAGGGCTGAGCCGGTTTTTATAAGGGGTTAATTTCTTGTTATTCGGAAATAGTATCTTTAGAAATATATTGGATTTGTTTGGGCAGATTTTAAAATAAGATAGGAATTTCTATGATTTCAAATAAGAGCAGGATTAGGAATTTCTAATAAGGCATGGTATTTTATTTTTCAAAATCAAAGGAATTTCAATTTTTAAAATTTGAGTGCTTGCCCTAATTAACATGACACCTAAATTGACGGATCTTTTATTTGGGGAATTATTGGACGATCACCCCCAATAAGCTATGACAAGCGCGGGAAAAAACATACATGTGCGCTAATACATGCGCTTAAAAATACAAAAAAAAGCGTGAAATGAAATTGCGTCGGCGCTAATACATGCGCTACAAATACCAAAATAAAATTGTGTGACATAAGATAAGACACATGTTGCGACGCAGGTTGCACCATCATGTCTTTCCTTACAGTTTCATTCCAAGTCTTTATTGGTCTACCCCTACCTCGTTTAACATGCCTAGTGACTAGACTCTCACAACGCCTAACAGGTTCCTCTAATGGTCTTTTTGTTACGTGTCCAAACCATCTTAGACGAGCTTCTCACATCTTCTCTGCAATTGGTGTTACTCTTGTTTTATCCCTGATACGTTCATTCCTAATTTTATCCATCTCGTGTGTCCACACATCCACCTAAGCATTCTCATCTTCGCAACTCCCATTTTTTGCTCATGTACACAATTTACTGGCCAACACTCAGAACCATAGAGCATCGCGGGTCTAATTGCAGTAAAGTAAAACTTGCCCTTAATAAGTTTTAGTGGTACTTTACAATCACTTACGATACCTGACGCGCCTCTCCACTTCAACTAACCCGCTTGGATTATGTGTCACATCTTTATCAATACCTCCGTCCTTTTTGAACTATCGATCCAAGATATTTAAAACACTCACTACGGGAAATATTTTGATCACCCAACTTAATAACGAAGTCACCTGTCCTTCTTGTACTGCTAAATTTAATCTATATATACTCCGTCTTTGCCCTGCTCAACCTAAAACCCTTCTTTTCTAAAGTATCTCGCCAAGATTCAAGTTTTGCGTTTACACCCTCGCGCGTCTCATCAACCAAAACAATATCATCCGCAAACAATAAACACCAAGGTATTGCTTGTTGGATATGTCTGGTGAGCTCATCTAAGATAAGGGTAAAGAGATAAGGTCTTAAAGATGAACCTTGATGTAAGCCAACAGTGATAGGGATTTCCTGTGTTAATCCTCCGGATGTCCTCACCCTTATCACTAAATTTGCATACATATCTTTGATTATGTCAATTTATGATATATTTACACCTTTCTTTTTTAAGACTCTCCATAAGATTTCTATTGGAACTCTATCATAAGCCTTCTCAAGATCAATAAACAACATATGCAAATCTTGTTTTCTTTCTCGATAGTTGTCAATGAGTTTCCTCAAGAGATGTATAGCTTCCATGGTCGACCTCCATGACTTGAATCCAAATTGATTCTCCGAGATGTTAGTCTCTCGTCTTAATCTTCTTTCTATTACTCGTTCTCATAGTTTCATGGTATGACTCATCAATTTAATTCCTCTGTAATTAACACAATTTTGTATATCTTTATTCTTGTACAAAGGTATCAAGATATTTTCTCTCCATTGGTCTGACATCCTCTTTGATTTCAGTAACTTATTGAAAAAACATGTAAGCCACAAAATTCCATCATTTCCTAAACATTTCTATACTTTGATGGGTATATCGTCTAGCACAATCGCTTTTTTATTTTTCATTTTTTAGAGCATCTTTTACCTCTGATACTTGAATTTTACGATAAAATATTATATTCTTATACTTCTCTGATTTACTTAGCTCTTTCAAGTTTAATTCATTGTCTTTTGTTTCATTCTAAAGTTGATAAAAGTATATTTTTCATCGCTCTTTAATATCCACATCAACCGTCAACACTGTATCTATCTCATCCTTTATGCATTTTAATTGACTTAAATCTCGTCTTTATTTCTCTAACTCGAGCAATTTTATATATGTCACGCTCTCCATTTTTGGTATTTAGTCTCTTATAAAATTCTTTATAGCTTGGCTTCTTGCTTTACTTACTGTCTGTTTAGCTTCTTTTTGGGCGACTTTATACCTGACTAAGTTTTCCTCATTCCTACAAGCGTAGAGTGAGTTATAGCTAGCCCTCTTTGCCCTCACTTTGTCTTGCACTTCCTCTTTCCACCACCAAGATTATTTATTTGGGGATGCACGACCTTTTGATACTCCAAATATGTTCTTTCCACTTATCTTTAAATGTGAAGGGATAACTTCCCATGAGACATTAAAATCAACATAAGGGTCATCAACTAGTCGTTCCATAACTTTCTTTTTGAAAGAAACCTGCTTTTCCATCTTCAAGTTTCACCACCGAATTTTTTGCAACATTTTTGTTTTTGTCTTAAATTTATTAAATTTAATTTGTTTATCTAACACCACTAACCTATGTTGTGTTGTCAAACTTTCTCCTGGTATGACTTTCCAATCGTTACAAATCATTTTATCTATTTTGTGAGTCATAAAATAATCAATTTGTGATTTATTTATTCCTCTTTTAAACGTAATTAAATATTCTCTCTTTATGAAAAACGTATTTGATAAAATTAGCTCATGTGCTACGACAAAGTCTAAATTGGTTTGTCATTCTTCATTCCTTTCTTCATATCCATATCCTCCATGAACGGCTGTGTAATCTATATTTTCCTTCCCTATATGTCTATTTGAGTCTCCTCTTATGAAAATCTTATCTCTTTGTGAGATTTTTCTTACTAAATCTTCAATGTCTTCCCAAAATTGCACTTTAATAGCTTTACTTAATCCTACTTGTGGCGCATAAGCACTGATCAAATTAATAGTTTCCTTTCCTACGATCAATTTAAGAGCTAAGATTCTATCATCTTTTCTACTTACCCCAACAACTTCATCCTTCCAAGTAGTATCTACAATAATACCTACTCCATTGTTTGTTTTATTTTTTCCTGTGTACCATAATTTAAAACTTGAATTATTTAAAAATTTAGCTTTCTCACTCACCCATCTAGTCTCTTGCAGGCTTAAAATATTTATCCTTCTCCTAATCATTGTATCCACTACTTTCATCGCTTTCCCCGTTAGCGTATCTATATTCCAACTTCCAAAACTAAGTCGATCACACTTTCTATGACATACTTCCCTAGAACGTCTAATATGTGAGGAATTTTTCCTATTTAACACCACTCAGGTCCTTTTGGAGGTGCAACGGTTCTTGCCAAGACGCCGCATTTTGACCATACGACGAGGACTCTTGTAAATTTAACACTACACCCAAGTCCTGGAGATGCAGCGATCCTTGCCAAGATGCCGCATTCGGAAAGAGTGACCTAAGTTGAGAAGTTAAGTGTTATTGTCGTGTAAGTTCAGTTGCAGGAGAGTTCTTTTTGAGCTCGGCCTGAAGTGGTCATTTGTTCAGGAATATTGCTTATTCCTTGGGATTGATCATCTCCTTCATTCTCATTTTTGCATATGTTCGACAAATTGCTTGAAGAAGTTTAATTTAATTTCGTTATTAAGTTTCATTAATTCCTTGCACTTGGTGGTAGATCGTCTCCTTTTCAGGAAAGGAGCGCATCAGCTTGCATCTTCCCATCTATCGCAAAACTTCATCGTGGATGTTGTAGTACTCCAAGCGAAATGGTTACGAACATTATGCTCAAGTTTGTTTGATTTCTCTTTCCTTATGATGACTGTCCAATTGGGTAACATGAAGACTATATGGCAAGACATGAAGGATTCTTCCACATCCAAAATCCTCTTCTTGCAGATCACATTCGCACCACAAATCGTTTTGGAACCTCTATTGCTCGAATATTCTTGTATTATGGAGTCACCTAGAGGTCTCCCACCGAGTCATAACGAGACCAATGCTTTTGACAAGATTGAACGTTAATGCACAAGGATCTCCTACAAAGAATTATGTGACCAAGTAAATCATCTATTTCATCCCTAGTGTTGTTATTGGTCAAAAAGAAGGAAGTTTCATGACGCTTTTGCATGGATTATAAGGAGCTTAATCTAAAACATTGAAGATAAGTTTCTAATTCTTGTGGTGGAAGTACTTCTTAACAAACTTCATGTGCCGGCATTCTCAAAACTTGACCTCTTATCCTATTATCTTCAAGTTTGTTGATATTCGCAACATCAATAAGACAACGCTTCACACTTACCAAGGACATTTTGAATTTTTTATCATTTCGTTCAGCCTCACCAATTCCCCATCTTCCCTACCTTCCTTTTTAAGCTCTCTTAGATGTTTTCCATGCACACCTTCACAAGTTTATACTCATTTTTTGACAATATTCTTGTGTATAACAAAACAAAGGCATAAAATCTCCTTTATGTAAGAATAGTGCTAAGTCTAAGTCTGATTAAGGAGCGTAATCTCTACTTAGGTCACTCTTTCCACCATGCGACGCGTTCCTTAGGAACAACCTAGCTTTTGCACAATTTCTCAAATGATCCATATTCATAAGGGTGACTAAATTTTACGCTGACCATCTACCTAACACAACCCTCATCATTTTTCATCCGGGCTTAGGACCGGCATAGGTTGGTTTGCTTTCCGAAATCAAATTAAAATTTTTTTGTATTATAAAATGTTTTGCTTAGAATATTCGCTCATATTTGTGAGGTTAGCTCTTTTAGGCCGTATTCGAGTAATAGCATTGAAAAAATATCAATGTTTCGTAATTACATGTAAAGTTCCTAAGCTGTCACTTTGATGAAGAATATGGAAATAATATCATGTGTTCTAGCAGTTTGATGTTTTATAGAAACCTTATTTTTCTTGTACTTGTAGTCTGAATGCATGGCATTTCAAAATGTAAAAAGTGTACAACGTTTTCTTTCTAGTATGTAAGGTTTCATGAAATCTTTTACTAAAATGAAACTATGATTTACTAAAATGAAACTATGATTTACTAAAATGATAAAAATTGGTTTTGTTCTGGTATAAATTCCTTTTTCCCGAATTAGCTGCTAATATTATCATCTTTAGTCCAAATCTTGAATGTGTATCAGAGGTTCTAGGGCCCATAGGCAATGTATCACAATTTTCTACTGAACTTGAAGAAATGTTCCGTGGCTTCCCTCTTACTATTATCAATGTAAAATGATCAAGTTGAATGAGTTACATGTTTTTTGGACCTTTTTATCTGCTATGGGAAATAGATTGTTTATCTGAGAAATGCAGATCAAATGGACCTGGAATAATCAGCTGTAACCGCTCATAGTTTAGGCTCTCTATAAGTTTCCATTTTTGGCTTAAACAGTAATGTACAGAAGTTGTCAAGAATTCTGGCCATGCAGTGATTGAAGAAAACGTCAATCAGTGGTATGCCACTCTTGAATGGTTCCCTTAGGCTGGGTGGGAGTGTGGAGAACATTTTAAATTCCTGTTGCAGCTTCATTTCTGTTTATTTATTATTTTTGTATGAATTAATGTTATTCAACCTGAATATCCTCCTCTGCAGAACTGCTTCACTTTTCTGCCAGCTGTCTGCTGATCCATGCACCTTCAGTGTCTACTTACTGCTTACTAAAACCAACTCATTACTGACTTGCCATTTGTTAATCTTCTTATCAAGTGTAATGTCTTTAGCACTCTTTTGTAATTTGGCATATATACTATATATAAGAAAATTTGCTTTATCCATAAATACAAGCAAACCAACTAAATTTTTTTTTCTAATTTCTGCAGCCTTCTTTTTCGAGTTCTTTTTACTCTAAAAGAGATTTCCGAACTAACCTCTTACTCGGACAGAGATCCTATCAATTTATTTGACCTACCATCCGTTTCCCACCAACAATGACATGATACGAGCCTCAAACAATTGAGGATGTCATCGTGCATGTCAATCATGCCACCATCGGAAGCTCCTCTAACATCTCCATCATTACTAAGAAGCTCAACCACATCACCATCACTAAGAAACTTAAACATCCCTTTCTCCTATGTCATCAGCATCTTGCTTTCCATTGAGGCTATCCTCAAAAAGTTTCACCTGACAAAACACCTTGCCAACTTCAAACCATTGCATCCGCCAATAATAGCACCAATCCACCTTCAATCTCTCCACCTAACTTAAAATCACCACCACCATACCAATCCAAAAACAACCCAAAGATCCAACCCGCCCATCTGCCTCTACAGCTCATGTTATTATGGGTCTAAATCCTTCGATTGGATTTTGAAAGTCAATCTGGTATCTTGCCACCACATTCTCAAAGAGCTAATCTCCCCATCAGCTCTTTGCACAAGGACGACCCTTTGGTTCTAATGGATGCACCTCAATAAATAATTTTCTTCTAGAGATATTTTCACCATCTCCCTTGACACGCTTTTTCATTGTTCCCCATGCGTTTGTTTATTAAGACGTGATTTCTCAAATTAATGCAATCTTTAATGCTGGTCTGTCAAGGCATGTTTGATTCGCCATCCAATCAAACAATTGACCTCTCAAAGAACTCTTTTGCTTAGCTATTTTATTTTGTGCCTATGTTTTGAATCAACCAACCCTTTTATCTCGTGCTATGGGCCTAGATACACTGCATGACAACAACATTTTTACTTATGTTGTCTTCCTTTCCCCATCTTTCCATAACTACTTTTTCAATGCTCGCACAAACCATTGGTGACAATGCCGACCCCTATTAAGAATTGAAAAACCTTATCTACCCAACATACCTTGGCTAACCTAACCCCCACCCCTTACACTATAGTGATTCCTTGCAGTACCTTCACATAATTGCGACCTTGTTGCAATTTAACTGCAACAACCCATTTAAAATTCTTTAATTCCTGTTAATCACTTCCGATCTTAAGGGTGTTTACACGTCTTCTGATTCTAATACCAACTTCCCTTTGGATCCTGCCTTTGAAGCCTACCTCCACCCCCTTCCCAAGCAAAAATTTTCACTTACACTTTCACCAGCCACTCCTTCACCTTGCTCTGTCCGCATAAATGATATCATCAACCATGCCAAATTGTTTGTCCTCATAGATGGAGGCATCACCTACAAACTCATCCAAGCCTACATCACCAAACACTCTTGCCTCCCAATCAATGTGATACATTCTCTGATATGGTGAGAAGCGTCGCACAACTTATCTTTGATGACATCTTCACCAATGTCCTCATACCCCTCTTCGACCACAAATTCTATTTGGACTACTATGCCTTTTCCTTCAATGGCCTCGACTTAGTCGTTGTGTAGTGGCTACCATGAGCACAACATTATTCTTCAAGGTGCCACCACAGTGTCCACCTCATACAACTGACTGTACTCGCCCACAACTTGATAAAATGTATAGTAACCTTCTTCATCTTTTTTGATGTCCCGAGATCATTTGTACCTTTTGGACAACTTTGCATCATGAAGCAACATTGACTCTTCAAGTGTTTCACTCACTATTCCCCCATCCCATGGCCTCCCATATACTCACTCTTGTGACCACCACATTCACCTACATGCAATCCAACTTCAGTAATTCTCACCCCCATGGCTCCATACTTCACAAATAGGAGTTAAACATAAGCTGCCACCATGCTCGGGATACATTATCCATCCCATCACCATATACATCTCCTCATTATCTTATTGATTCACATTTCACAAGAAGAATGGAGCCCAATTCACATCGATCGTGGCGCTCTTAATGCCATCGCTATCAAATATTGCTTCCCCATCCGTAGAATCGACGAGTTATTTGTCAAAATCCTCTACTCACCCTCTTCCAAACGTGACCTGCACTATGGCTGTCCAAATCTGTATCCACTTAAATATTTCAAAAGCAGCACCCTCCACACCCGTCATGGCCACTATAAAATCTTCATCATGTCCTCTAGGCTTCAGTCTGACCAGCACATTTTCCACATATCAAGGGACAATGAAAACGACATGTATATTATTTCTCTAACAATTTATCCTTGGCTTCTTTGACGACATGCTCATCTACAATCCAACAGGACTGGCCACATGAAACACTTTTCACATGTCCATCTATTACTCTATATACACATCTCCATTAAATCATCTAAGTACTTCTCCTAAAAATGACTCGAATATTATGATCACATCATTTTACCCCCCCCCCCCACACACACACAAGTGTCCAGGTTGATTCCTCCAAAATATCCTCTGTGAATGGCCCGTGCACACATTACACGTTGTTTCATGGACTCCCCGACTAGCTTTGTATAAATCCAACCAGTTCCCCGATCTAGCCTATCTGCGCTGAAAACAACTCCTTAGACACCAGTCCTTAGACTCAAGTTTAAACTCCCCTTTCATAGTTATTTTTGACATCTTTGAAATCGGTGTCAACCTATGTTGTTAAAGGCGCGCCTCAGGCTCCTGGCTCAGAGGTTTGCGCCTTTGGACATTAAAGGCCCGCCTGGATGTGATTTTTGTTGTATACTTTTTTTCAAAAAAAAAATAATGCAAGAACTGAATTATTTTTATATGATTTATTGTTTTTGAAACATAATCGATTGTTGAGACTTAAATATGATGCAAGTGACTATATTTATTTTATTTTTTAAGAGATATAAATAATAGTAATGAATGATTAATGAGTATAATATATGAAGAATCTGTTCAAGAAGATGAACTGATGTTTGATGCTAATTATTTAAAATGAATGTGGTTGCGCCTTTCCTTCTTCGGGCGCGCCTTGAGCTTTGCGCCTAAGCTCTAAGACCCTTTTGCGCTTTAATGCGTCTTGTGCCTTTAATAACTATGGCGTCAACAGTTCTCTCCCCGCATGACCCTTTCACAGTTATTTTTGATGTCTTTAAAATCGGTGTCAACAGTTCTCTCCCTGCATGACCCTGAACTACCCACCCACATTCTATCTATGCTCACCGCATATACATCTTCAAGAAAGTAGTCTGCATATAGCGTCATTACCTACTCTACCAATCATTTATCATTTGTAATGCCGAGTAAACATTTATCAACTACTACAATAACCTACCTAAACTCCCAAACAATTGTGTTACTCTATGAACTTCTCAGATGCACTTGCAACATCATATACAAACCTGACAAAGAAAACTAGGTTGCAAACTCTCTCTTGCCCACCTACTGTTGTATTTTACCCTCTGTCCAACCTATCCTCCCCACTTTTAATTACCCGATCAACTTTACACCATATGTTGCACCGATCATACTCGCCGACAACTCGTTGTTAACATCCTTTTTCTTTAGGCTGACTACCGTCATTATCAAGTCGTCAACAACCTTATTGACAATTACAACCAACTCTTTCTCTCGTTCACCTATCCTTATGTATCCATGTCTTCAACGAATTACACTCCACCCCCTTGACTGCCACTTTGCCTTACTGTCTTCCTCCACGCATTGGCTTTCATCTGGCAAGCTTTTTGGGGGGTAAGACTTCACGATGACATTAGTCCATTGGTAGACACTTCTCTATCCCTGCATTTTATTACAGTCATTAGTATCTACACAACCCACCCTGCAACATCATCATCAATCCTATTGTATTTAGTCCCTCACTATTCAAATTACAAAGCATCTCATCAATATGAAGTCGTTAACAGTTCCTAGAGCAATATTTATTGTTCAACAAATCTTGTTGCCTTCTATATTAGGACGAATATTTATATCTACTTGTCATATATCGGTTGGCAAGGCATTGTACAAATCTTTTTATGGTCTCGACCTGCCCTCCATTCTCAACTATTTCTATGGAACCACTACATAATGTAAGTTCGACCAATAACTAACCGACTAAGACCTCGACCAACAATTTACTGACCGAGATGCACTCTTAACTTGTCTCTGAACAGAGCTTATCAACTCTAAACAACACATGAAGACTCGCGTCGATCTTTACTGCATTGATTGAGAATTCATCGCTTATGACTGAGTCTTCGTCTTCATCCATCACTGATTCCGTCCTTTGTAATTTCATATAGTATATAATGGAAAAGTTGCTTCGCCTTCTAGGAGTTTCTCTTGCTTAAAAAGAGATATGAGGGCTAACTACTTGTGCTCTAAATGAGACCTTATCAATCGCACAATGCTCACCTTGGTTCTAAGTTTCATCTTGATTCCATCTTTTGCGACTAAGAAAAAATAAACCTTACGTCCTTGGTTCCCCCTGCGGTTTTTTGCCTTTTTCTCGTCATTATGCAATGCTACTCGGGCAGCTCTTCGAGACATATAAGACATCAGAAATTAATGGATTGTCTTCCATTGGACTTGTTTATGAAATGATTTTTCATGGAATTAGTGATTGACAAGATACGTTTCTTTTGATTTTTATTATTGTTCGGTTTTATATGTCCTGGTGGTAGGTGTTTGTTTACTTACCTGAAAGCAGAGGTTTATAACTGTAAATAACATTGAAAATCACACCTTCATTTATGACAAAGTTGCATTGCTTATTCATTGGGGTGAGTCTTCTGCAGAGATTTTCCTTAATCTAAGTAACAGATGAGATACATTTCCATTATTTAGTAAATTTGTTTTCATGTACTAGGTATCAAGTTCTACGTCTATAGTTGAAGTTAGTCAATTACCCAGATCCGCAGATCTGTCTCCAGGGCAGCCATTGCAATCGAGTCATTCTTCAGGCAGTCTAGGTGTCATTGGTAGAAGAAGTGTTTCAGAACTTGGCGCCATTGGTGATAACCTTACAGCTTTAGCTGCGAATCCTGGTGGACTGCATGACCAAAATTACAATTTACAGATGCTTGACGCAGCTTTTTTCAAGCTTCCTCAGCCCAAAGATTCTCAACGAGTCAAGAACTATTTACCAGTTAAATTTCTTTACAGCATATAAATAGTTCATTTTTTCTATAATAATTTTGATATTATAAATTAATATAATGATTTTTCTTCAATTAATTCAGAGGCATCCTGCTGCCACTCCTCCTAGCTATCCTCAAACTCGAGCTGAAATTATTGAAAATCCAGCTTTTTGGGAGAGGTTGGGCATGGATCAATTTGGTACTGATACATTATTCTTTGCGTTTTACTATCAGCAGGTATTTTTTTTATTCTTCAAATCTATTGAAAATCAATTGGCTGTACTTAATAATTAAAAATAATAATTGCAGAACACCTACCAACAATACTTGGCAGCGAGAGAATTGAAGCGGCAGTCGTGGAGGTACCACAGGAAGTATAATACATGGTTTCAGCGGCATGAAGAGCCTAAGGTTACAACTGATGAATTTGAGAAAGGAACATATGTGTATTTTGACTTCCATATTACAGATGATAATCAACAAGGATGGTATGCGAAACTCCAACACCCAATGTTTAGTTTTTCTAATGAATGAAACTTCATTAGAACTTTCATTCAGTTAAATTATGCGCATTATATTGGACATAATAACTTTGGCTATTAACTCACAGTAATGAACTTAAATATTTGTCTCTTACCTATAAAATTGATTAGGTAATACCTTCTAGCTGTTTTTCTTTTTTTGACTCAACAACAATTATTGAGGAGCTTGATATTAAGAAAAATATTTTGGGGGAAATAAAAAAAAAAATTGTAACACACGTGATCCACTAGTTTTCTCTTGCACCAGAGATCAAAGCAACATGCATCAATTTGTTTATATATTGTTTTATTCACAGCTGAAATAATGAAAAACTTATTAAAACTAATAAACAAATGTTGAGTTATTTATCTACATGCGGATATTTTAAAATTACCTTTGCAATTATCTGCATGCAGATAATTATGTTGGAATTTAACTAATTGTTATGAAACTATTATCATCATATTTTTTTTACTTTAAATACAAATATAAATGATCTTATTATGCTCAGCTAATAATTACACAAGCCAAATAATTGTTTACATGATAAGCTGAAATAAAATAACTAAAATAACCAATTTTTTGCTGATGTGCCTAGTCATTTCTCCCGGCCTCAAAAGAACTCCTGAGAGTTGGAAGGCTGGACTAAGTAGGTGGAGGTAGTGGAATGGGCTTGCACACATCTTTTAGGTTTCGATAGTGCTGTCATAAGCATGAATATAAATATTGCTGCAGGAGTGCCATCCATGTTGGTGGGGTCTCCTTGTAGACATGTTTCTCATTCATATTCTTTTGAGGTAATGCCGTGCCAACGAAAATAAGAAATAAATGGCAATTTCTATGTCACTCTCATAGACTTTCTTCTTCTGTATTACTCATTTATGGATTGGATGGTTCAACATGTGTTGCTTATTCATATTGTTCCTGCAATTTATATTATGCAATTAATGAGAATACATTCCGGATCATAACTTGCATCTCTTCAAAGATATTAAATGACAACCATCTTGAATTTGGAAAGTGTTGCAATGATTAGCCTGGTTAAATGAGATGCATTTTGTAGGAATAAAGGACTTTGACACTGATTTGAAAAGGCTTGGGTAGTATGTTCATACGTGCGGATATGGCTTCCGTGTTGGTTGGGGCAAGTGTTGTGGGCAGTTTTGCATAAAAGGATTTGTGACGCTGGAGGTTGTGAGCTTCGTGCAATAGGTCCTAGTATATTCTGTATGAGCGGAAGGTATGATTAGAGCATGCTCATGTGAAATAGCTGATGGTTGCCTCAGAACATTTTCCAAAAAGAGCCTGCGGATTGGACCCAAAGAAGAGCCCATGCATAAATTGTTTGTTTGTGTGGTTTAGGCTAATAACATGACTATACATGTAACTGCAAAAGGCATGAGGTGTGCAACAATGAGTTGAGGAAGTGCAGCGTCTGCTTGTGCGATAAGTGAGAATAGCAATTGTGATGTGGCGGTATTGAAGTGGCATCAGTGAAGTGCAAATGGATTAACAGAGGTTGCGCAATTCGACCGTGCGCTCGATTTTGCATGCTCAATATGTATGTAGAATGAGTTGTTAATGAGGCTATTGTAGTGTCATAGGGGTAATGTGCCACCACATCTTGCAAGAAAGGATTGTAGGCTTAAAATAGAGGACTCAAAGGTTGAATCGATAATTTGAGTGACAAACGGATACTAAGGTTAATACTGACAAGGTACTTGAAACTCTGTCCAATGGTGTCTGCAATATTGTAGTAGGTGTCTAGGACAACAAGGTTGCAAGAGACGTGGTTGTGATTGATAGAACTCAATGCGATGATGTTTGAAAAAGGAGATGCAGATGATGATGGCAACATCAGTTGATGGATACAGTTGTAGAGATACAGTTCCTCCAATTTGCAGATGTTGCATGCTAGTCTAGGAAGCACCGGTACGGGTACCGGGTACGATACGTATCCGGTACGGCGGTACGGTGGTACGGTGAGATATGTTGTATTAAATTTAATTAATATATATATGCATATATCACAAATACAATTATAAATTCTCAAAACAATAAAACATGAAGCATAAATAATCAATTAAACTATAATATAGTATTCACGAACTAACAGTACATTCACAAATTAATTTGAACTAACAACACATTCACAAATTAAATTGAACTAACTAATTGAAGTACAGAAGAAGTGCAGAAGAAGAAGTACAGAAGAAGAAGAAGAAGAAGTACAGAAGAAGTACAGAAGAATAAGAAGTACAAAAGAAGAAATACAGAAGATCGTCGGCAGCAGGGATCGTCGACAGCAGGGATCGAACTTACAGTGATCGTCGGCAGCAGGGATCGAACTTACAGTGATCGTCGGCAACAGGGATCGCCGGCAACAGGGATCGCTGGCAACAAGGATCGACAGGGATCGCCAGCAGCGGGGATTGGAAGCGGCACGGGAGCGGGGCGGGAGCGGCACGAGATCGGGTGCAAATGAAGCCTAATAACCTAAAATCGTGATTATACCGAACTGGAGCGTGCGGTACGCGTATCCGTACCGGAAACGTACCCGGTACGGGTACGACCCTATTTTTTACGTATTCGTGCTTCGTAGATGCTAGTTCGTCTTCTCCCACTCAGAAAGCTCCTCCAGTTCACATATGTAACTTCCACAATCACTACTTCCCAGTTACTTTCGAGCATGGTTTCGTGTGTGTCTTCCCAGTGCTCTTGCTCCCTCAACTAAGTTGAAGTCGTAACTCATAAAGATGTTCCTTCGATTGCTCTGTCAAAATCATAAACTTCTTCTTTCTGTTGCTATTGTTCGCTACCGTTCCATCGAGATCTTGCACATCAATATTCCTCTTCGCAGTTGTTTGTTTCCACTGCAACCTTCCTCTCCTCATTTTGCGAGCCTGCACAAAAGGATTTGATGGGTATCACACTTTGAGCACGACCCGTCCCCCAACGGAGTCCGCATGTGTCTTTGTCACATGAGGCATTGATCAGATCGTCATATGGATGATCCGAGACCGCAATTGTGTCTGGACCGCATTTTGAATATTTTCTTTTGTCCTTTATATGAGGAGATAGGACACTTGTTGTGCACGCCCATTCATAGTCGTCCACAATTGGCAACCTAAGTAGAATTTGTATAAATAAGAGGCATGGGGGTGATTTCAGTTTTCATTGCAAATTTGGGAGGCTTTCATCCCGGAATCCGGTGATCTCTCGTGATACTGACTCCCACAAAATCCCAAGGTGTCAACTGTTTTGTATGTTCCTTCTATCCTTGTCATTGCTTTTTTGTTTTACAATCCAGCCATTCTTCTACCCCACCCTAACTTTCAGAAGGCAGCCCCAAAGGGTTTTACAACAACCGCCCCTCACTGAAAGTCTTTCTGATGGGGATTAATCGCATGTTCGTGATAAGAGGAGATCGGGCCACCATGTGGCAGGACCCGCTTTTGAAAATTTGTCATTGATTCGTTGATCGGATCGGCGATCCGAGACCGCGAGCGCGTCCAGAGCGTCCGTTTTCATTTAAAATGTATTTTTAATATTTTTTGGAGTTGCATTTGTATTTTTTAGGACACCGAGTGTAACGGACGATCGTAGCCGTTCACGCCAGTTTCCCAACCACCCCTTCTAGTTATAAATAGTGGCGGATGTCCTAGCTTTTAGTCATTACTGAGTTTGTAAGAGAATCCAGATTTTCGGCAATCATTCGTGGTGCGACGCCACGAGCCCGGGATGCAAAGTACCGGTTTCCATTTCAATTTTCCCGTTTAATTTCTGTTATCTTTTGTTATTTTCACTGTTCAGTCACTGCTTCCCCTCTCGAATCCCACGATCCCCTCACCAAACAGTAAACTTTCATCTATTAACCGCTGATTTCTCCATTATTCTTCATCGTCTGAAGGAGATAACTGCTCCTCTTTACCTTCATCTTCCACCAAAACAAAGGAGAAGACCGCCGCCGTTCCTTCTGTTTCAGCCCGCCCCTTGATCGAGGGTTCCCTGTTCACCTTCCTCCTCCTCGACAAAAACCCGTACCTCCTTCCTCTTCCTCTTGACGGAACAAATTCCAGCTGGTTGTTCCAGCAAGGAGAAGCCCAATCCTGTTTAGTACCACCTTGGAGGCCGACGCCCCATCCCTACTGTATTTCTTCTTCTTCGCGGTACAAGTTCTCATTCCCGTCGTGGAGTCTTGCAACCTGCATCTCGCCATTATTACTGTTCTGTTCCTTCCAAAAATAACGATCCCCAGCCACATACATCAGCCCCCTTTTTCGTCGTTCTTCCTCACTGTATTTCTTCCTTCTGCCTCAACCTCAGTCGTGAAACCATTACCCGATTCCTTCAATTAAGCCGCCGCAGCCGCCTTCCTTCCAAGCCTTGTTTAATCTCCTGTTGAATCTCATCCCATAGTTACTTCTCGTCCCGGTAAGCCCACTAAATTTTGACTTTGGGCCCTCATATCGGAGGTCCAATTATTGTAGGAATTGTCCACTCTCTAAGCCAGTCACAACAACATCCCCTTTCCTGAAACGAACGGCCATTTCTCCATTTCCTTACTTCGATCGTCTCGCGGAGCCACGCCACCGCCACCGGATTCCTGTGCTATGTGAGTATAAATTTATTGTGCTATTTTATTTTCAATGTTAAATATGGGAGGATATTTTATTTTTGTTTGGGTATCGTAATCGCTAGTGCATTTGTTTCATCTCTTTTAATTCTATAAAACTTATTTGTGCCAATTTGTAGTTGACAACGCCACCTGTGAATACGAACGTGATTATTTGCTTACATGCGCAAAAACTATTGTGCACGCTGTGTTGTTTTGATCTGCTTATAATTATCATTGCTATAATTTAATTTCGGATAAATTGAGACGGACATTCATCATTTAAGCTAAGTTGATTGCATTTATTTTGCACGATCACATGGGTTCGTATTAGCGTGTTTGCACATTCATTTTCGCCAGTCCGTCCTGCGTCAGTTTGGTATCAGAGCCCAGGTTAGGACTTTCCTTAAAATACGCAAGACTACATGTTTTGTTGCCGAATGTCTTGTCATAATGGTAGTCACTACACTAATCCTCTAATTGAGGATCACGAATCCACTTACACCCGTTCTATTTGAGGATCATGAATCCACTTACACCCGTTCCCATGGAGCCCCATCAGGGAGATCTTTACGATACCTTGATGATTATCCTCGATCACCGTACACACTTCCAGAGATCGTGTTGATTCACCCGCACGATCCCACTATGTTAGATACGATTAGTATGATGATTATCGTCATCCTTGTCCCCGCACTCGAGTGGATCCTATTGATCCTTTGACACGTCTTTATGATGATAGAGTTCAACATCTCTCAGGTCATCGACGTTACACACCTCTATTCGAGGAACCTGAGTCAACACATGTTGAGCCACCATTTCAAGTTCGTAGGACCCACGTCCACCCCCGAATATGGCGTGATTATGTTGTGGACAATCGTCACGATGACCCTCAAGAATTTTATAGAGGTCATTCTCATCTATATTACATCACACCTAGTGATCCTCCTAGTGTGTTGAAAACGAACATGACGGTGACCAAATTTCAAAATGGGTCCTTAAGATGTTTGATCAATTATATGCACAATTTGATGATCTGCGCACCCGCATTGCCACCATTGAGGGTTGGCGAGAGCACTCCACTTCCCAAAGCATGGAAACTTCACTCACTCCATCTTATATTCTATTAGAGGCAAATGAGTTGCCCTCCCAATATAGGATGTGTGGAGTCAACCCTCACGAGTGTCTGCTCCACTTAGCAAGCCTGCCCTCGATTCTATATCTATTAGCTCTCTATTGAGTGTGAACTTTTTGCACACTTCGCCCGATGGCGCCCTGAGTCACATCACGATCGAGAGCCGAGAGCCTAATAGTGATCTCTAGGAAGCCACCTCTCCCCTTTCCGGAAGCACGACCCCTTCCGATGGTTTGCTTCTAGATGACCATCACTCTACTAATGGGTTCTTTGTCGACCCTACTATTAAGTCTCCAGATGAGCTACCTCGTCCTTGCGTGGATGAGATTCATGTGAGTGACACACTAGAGTCACATCGTAGTGTCGATGCCTACGATTTTTTACTTTGGTGATCAACGTTTATATAAGAGCATTCTAGATATTTTTTGGGGCATACATGAGTACTCGTCGCATTAGGGACGAATTTTATTATACCCCTCTCATAGAACCTTCGGATGAGCCACATGTCGATCATCCACTCATTTGGAAGATATCTATCTTTAGTAGGATATCTGAGCTTGAGGGTGCACTCACTGATTCATTGATTTTATATTTTACGACCCGCACTTGCAGGGGCGGCTCGCATACCACATTGACACATCTTATCACCAATGCCTCGGATTTTCATTTTAGTGTTTATCGTCCCCGCGATGAATTCTTCTATGATCCACCTTCTGAGCCTCCTGCTCATGTACCCATCTCAGGAGTTGCTTTTGTATCTAAAACCACAAGATTGTAGAGTTATTCGTGTTAATAATTCATCTTTTGCATTTGTTGTTTGTTCATTTGCATTTATTGCATGATTCATCTGTGTTGTGTGAGTCACACATGTTTGTTTTGCATCATTTGCATGAAGTGCATAAATTAATTTGGAAGAAAGCTGCTAGCAATGTTTAGTTATATAAGGCATATGCACATTTTCGGGTGTACGAGCATGTCCGGGTCGGACTTTGCAAGGAAGGTCTCCCAAAAGGTGTCCTATTCAATTGCAACTTAAGCAAATGCATCCTTATAGGGTTATAAAAAATGTTGGGATAAATGTCTACGAGATCGATTTCCCTGCAGATATGGGTTTTCATCCCCGTATTTAATAAAAAATTTGGCTACTTTGAGTCTCTCGAGCATAGAGATCCATACCTCGAGCTTCTCTGACACCCCCAGGGACCCATACCTGAGTTTCTTTTGACACCCTTCTAGTTGCAGCATCACACTTCCCATGTCTACCTTGGACGAGCACCCACGGATTTGCCCGCACCTCCTATGATTCTACCGAATTTTTTGGATCCACCAACACGAGAGGTGAGAGTTTAGAGCATGAGTGATATTGTGGCAAGTGCACCACTACTACAGACGGTCCTTCTTGCCGCTACTTGTTGCACTGGAATGGACATCACTACTACATCTTTGATGATGCTTGGATATCAGAGACTGCTTGGTGGACTTCACCCAATCTTTGACTACAACATATTCATCTTCATTCCTCAGATATGAATGTTTTTCAGTCGGGGGGAATTGATGGGGATCGACCGCACGTTCATGATCGTAGAAGATCGGGCCACCACGTGGAGGGACCCGCTTTTGCAGATTTGTCGTTGGTTCGTTGATCGAATGGCGATCCGAGACCGCGAGCGTGGCCAGAGCGTCAGTTTTTATTTTATATGTATTTTTTAATATTTTTTTGGAGTTGTATTTATATTTTTTAGGACACGGGGTGTAACGGACGATCTTAGCCGTTCACGTCGGGTGCCCAACCACCCCCTTTCGTTATAAATAGAGGCGGATGTCTAGGTTTTCAATCATTGCTGAGTTTGTGAGAGAATCCAGATTTTTCGGCAATCATTCGTGCTGTGACGCCGCGAGCCCGGAGTGCGAAGTCTTGGTTCCCATTTCAATTTTCCTGTTTAATTTCAGTTATCTTTTGTTATTTTCACTATTCAGTCACGGTTTCCCCCCTCTAATCTCACGATCCCCTCACCAAACAGTCAACTTTCATCTATTAACCGCTGGTTTCTTCACTATTTTTCATTGTCAGAAGGAGATCCGCTCCTCCTTACCTTCATCTTCCACCAAAACGAAGGAGAAGACCGCCGCCGTTCCTTCTATTTCAGCCCGCCCCTTGATCGTGGGTTCCCTGTTCACCTTCCTCCTCGACAGAAACCCGTACCCCCTTCCTCTTCCTCTCGACGGAACAAATTCCAGCCGGTCGCTCCAGCAAGGAGAAGGCCCATTCTGTCTAGTACCACCTTGGAGGCCGACACCCCTTCCCTACTGTATTTCTTCCTCTTCCCCCGTGCAAGTTCTCATTCCCGTCTGGAGTCTTGCAACTTGCATCTCGCCATTGTTACTGTTCCGTTTCTTTCTTCCAGAAATAATGATCCCAGCCACATATAGTAGCCCCCTTTTTCTTCGTTCTTCCTCACTGTATTTCCTCCTGCCTCAACCTCTGTCGTGGAACCAATACCCGATTCCTTCATCTAAGCCGCTGCAGCCGCCCTCCTTCGACTCCTAGTTTAATCTCCTGTTGAATCTCATCCCACAGTTACTTCTCTTCCAGGCAAGCCCATTAAATTTTGACTTTGGGCCCTCATACCAGAGGCCCAATTATTGTAGGAATTGGCCACTATCTAAGCTAGTCACAACAACATTCCCTTTCCTGGAACGAACAACCATTTCTCCATTTCCTGACTTCAGCCGTCTCGTGGAGCCACGCCACCGCCACCGGATTCTTGTGCTCTGTGAATATAAATTTATTATGTTCAATATTGAAGGATATTTCATGTTTGTTTGGGTATCATAATCGCTAGTGCTATTGTTTCATCTCTTTTAATTCTATCAAACTTATTTGTGCCAATTTGTAGTTGACGACGCCACTTGCGAATACGAATGTGATTATTTGCTTACACGCGCGAAAATTATTTTCCACGTTGTGTTGTTTTGCTATCCGTTTATAATTATCATTGCTATAATTTAATTCCTGATAAATTGAGACGTGCATTCATCGTTTAGGCTAAGTTGATTGCATTTATTCTGCATTATCACATGGGTTCGGATTATCGTATTTGCACATTCATTTTCGCCGGGCCGTCCTGCGTCATTTTCACTCTGCAGTCTACTCCAACCGTCCACCGCCCAACTCAACTAATCCAGCACCCCTCTGAACCCTCTCTTGCATCCCACACAGCTCGCAAACTTCAGCTATTCTCTGTTCAAACCTCCCCCATCCTAGTTGCGCCTCTTTAAGCCATTAAAACCCTCACGCTGGCCCCAACCCGTCCACCTCCGACCTAGCCAAACACCCTCCTGCCCTCATTTACCCTGGCTAGCAGTCCATTCCCCTCCCAAAACCCCTAACCGAATCTTCTTCACCCTCCACTAAAGCCAGTCCATAAGCACCCACATCTCCCTCCAGCAACCACCTTGCAGCACCCTTCACCTCTCTAGATTGACGCCTCTGCATCTACGGTTACCGTATCTCCACCTCCTCGCCTACAGTTCTTGTATTTGTGAGTGTTTCTTGTTCTTCCCTATTGTTGTAATACTGTGGATGATTATATGATTGTGGATGTCATCTATGCTAGTGCATCTGTTTTGTGACTATTCATGACTTGCATAATTTATTCGCTTGTGCATTTGTTAAGGGCTGTCTACTTGGAGGAAAGCTTAGCTTGTTTACATACTTGAATTAATTGTGTACTGCTTGTTGATTAACTGCTATTGTTTTATACTTTAATTCGTAGTTGGAATACTCCGTTGGATGATCCTTGCACTCTTGCATCATCCTAGGGATAGATAGGGTATTATTTCTCTGGCACTGCACATCTTACGTTGCTTCAGCTTTCCTCTCCTACAATGAGAGCCTGCAACCCAACCTCACCAACTTCGTTGATAGCCTGTCTCATTTCATCCATTGAGTCCAGCCTTTCCCGCTAATGTAGACTAAATTTTGGAAAATATTGTGAGTTAAATTAAGAACCGTAACTATTACTTTTCTGCACTAATTTCCCAAGGAGAGGGAACCTTGATAGGAAATTTAAACATAAATTATTTAATTAGACAATTAGCAAGAGAGTAAAATGAGATTTAATATACCCTAAAAGAATCACAATCGAGTTGCTGCAAAGTAAACATGAATTTCAACTATAGGGATTCCCTAGAGGTTGTGTTTTTAATTTTAATTTTTCAACCATCCGTTAAGACACAATTCTCCATATTACCACTATCTATGATGATGGAGCAAAATCCCCCCTTAATGTGCGGGCTGGTATGAAAGATGTTATGCCTCAATCACTCGTTGTCAACCATAACCCAGGGGTGAACAAACTATGTTGAAGGACACATACTAACTGATCGGCTTGCTCTCCCTCAACCTCTACTTCGTTATTATCTACCTCATCATACTAGCAGAAGGAAAGAGGTGAGCAGTGACTGACCATGAACAAAATGGGTTGGCCCATTGTAATCATCGGGGGATGGTAAAGAAAGGGGCATCGATTGTCGACCGACCCTTGGGGAGGAGCGACGATGTGTTTGCGGCAAGGAGCAGTGGAGGGAGATGGACGGCAGGCGCCAGGAGGGCTCAATCCTACTGGTAGAAGCTCGGTAGGGGATCGTCGGACGTCAATCGGAAGCTTGTCCGCATCGTTCGATGCTCTGGTAAGGACCATCGAAGGGGGAAGTCGTGTGCTAGAGCGGAATGAGCGAAGACTGTAAGGGTCTTGTTCGATTCGTTCTCTAGGATGCCTTTGGCCTGGTTTTGGGTGTTAAATAGGATTAATAACATTAAAAGAGGCGAGTTTTTGGAAGCCAAAAAGGCATATGTGATATCAAAGAGGTATTTAAAATTTTGCAAAACTCATGAATTAATTCAGAATTTATAATTTAATTAGTATTTGAATTTTTGTAATTAATTTAGATCGTAAATTTTTGTTTTTTGTTAATTTCTTAAATCATGCAATTAGATATTTTACTTTGCTTGCATGACATCCCTTCCGTGCTACCGGACCTATTCATTCAAGGCCGTGTTGGTTGGTCGAGCCAACACCGTTGAACTAAATATGACATACATAAAATAAAATATCAGAGATGCAACATAACGGAAATGCGGCACAATAATGACGACACACTAATAGAAATAGAAATGCGTACCAAAATAATAATAATAATAATGACGATACATTGATACAATAACAAAAAGAAATGCTTGAATCAACCAGATGCAATCACCAGCCAACTAGATGAAGAAAAATTTTCTATGCTCCGCCACCAGATTTCTGCACAAACCAGTCTCCACTCTACAACTAGCCTTTCAGGTTGGTTACAACACTAGCCAGCATCTGCCATTTGCTCCAAACAGCCAACAACACCTCCAGACCATAACACAACCTTAACCCATACCCATTCACCACCTCCCACTCACACGCACTGAAATGCAATACCTTCGCAAGCAGGGCCTTTGCAAGTTTCCTCTTGGCTATTTTCTTGGAAGTCCTTCCTGAACATTTGACTAGAAATCCATCCCTTCCCGCCAACTTCCATTTCCGAAGCTTTGAGCTTTCCTCACATTAATTCAATTGAAAACCATCTCGGAAACAGAGAATTACCTTCAAAGACCATATTTGCAGATAATCCGTGAAGTGCTGCTAACTTCCAATGAAATGATCACTGTTAGTTTCCAAGAATTTTTTGAAGAACCGCATCTTCTACCATATATATATAGAAATAATTACCCAAACCTCCCCTGTAAACTAGCATAATTAGTGAGAGCACCCCTCTTATTTTCGAAATTACAAAAAACTCCCCGTAAGTTTTCATTTCATTACCAAAACCTCCCCTGGTCTTTTCATTTCATTGCATCCATGAAGAAAAATACCCCCTGGACACTGTTCACCCAGGGGGGTGTTTTTGTGCATGGATGTTATGAAATTAAAACTTCAGGGGAGGTTTTTGTAATGAAATGAAAACTTTAGGGGAAGTTTTTGTAATTTCGAAAATAAGAGGGGTGCTGTCAGTAATTTAGCAAAGTTAGAGGGGAGGTCCCGGTAAATGGCCCTATATATATATATATTTGCATCCCTCTTAACTTTTGAAATTACAAAAACCTTCCCTCGATGTTTATATTTCATAATATTTATGCACAAAAGTATCCCCTTGGAGTAAATCTTCAGGAGGGGTTTTCTACCATATATATATATTTGCATCTCCACTGAATTTTCTTGGAACTTTGACTTCGGAACATGTAAATAAATATTTCTGGTACTTTATTCTAATGTAATTATTCTATTTGCAGGTGTCAGCGGATAAAAACTGAGTTTACTTTTGAATACAATTACCTTGAAGACGACCTTGTGCTATAAAAACTAGGCACCTGAGACAGGTAAAGAAGCTTTGCAACTCCCAAATCTAGATATCACTCTGTGCATCATTTTCTTTCAAGTCTTTTTCATCCAAAGGATTTAATCCAACAGTGTAGTTTCACAATGCTTATCATGCTAATATCTCTAATCATTCACATGCACAATTATCTTCATAACAATCATTAATAAACTTAAATAATTAAACAGCTCATAATAACTTACCCGAATAATTTTGTATGTGGAAATTCATCCCAATGGAGACCTAAAATATGGATTAGTTGCCCAGAAAAATTTATTATAAAATTTGGAACCTTACATCTGGTGAGCGAAGGGATAATTGGTGGAGGGTTTTGAGTCCCATCTATAATGATTTATTTCTTTGATAGTGGTTTGAGTGACCCCGAGATGTCGCCACAGTGCCCATTCCATTAGAATCCATCGGCTTCTTGGAGAAAGGTGGGTGGAATGGAAGAGACGAATGTAACACGAGAGAGAGGCCCGCCTTGGATGGAGTAAACTAGTTAAGAGTTGGGATTCTGTTTTTTTCTCCTGTTCTTGAGCTCTTAGTATTGATTTCCATGTATAAACAACTATGAGATCAAGAAAGGATATGAGATTTACATATTTAAACTAGCTCATTTCTATACATCAAACATGTGCCACTACTAGTTAAAGTTTATTTTACGCAATTCTGTCGGAGGCAGCGTTGGTTGGTGTCCTCCCGCTTGAACTATAATAGTAAACGCAGTGGTTATGATTTAACCGCATTGGGGACATTCGTGATAGCCTGCATGCTTTATTTTCTCGGATCCGGGCGTTAATGATGTTGCAGCCAGATGAGTGATGAGTCTGGAAGCATATCGATGAATGTGAAGCATATTTTGATTATGGCATCATGTTTTGAATTTCTTTAGTTTTCTGTTTTAAATCTTATATACGCATTCCTCGTAATCTCGTATGCTTTTTAGTTAACGGTGTCGAATATGTATGTGCTTTTTGATTCACTTATATTCCTCAAATTATGCATGCAGGCAGATCGGGCCAGGCCCGGCGGGGTCACAAGTTGCCTGCCAAGCCAACATCTGGAAAATCAGCAGCGCCTCATGATCTTCCCTTGTTATCATATTTTTCTTCCAGATGTTTGAAAATGTTTTTGCTTAATTACCATCGGTAACTAATTAAATTTAATTAAATATATATATAACTACTATTTTTTTTCTTTTTATGTTTATTTTGTTGCTACGAGTTTAAATGTTTAACTGTATTACTATTATTATTTTTTATCAAATTTTATTAATTAAAGCAGAATATATTATGTTATAAAAAGGCACAAATACTATTAGGGCGTTTGTGCGACTCCCTATTTTTCCCTCTAGCTTTGACACACTTAACAGCTATATACTAGGTCATGATATTTATGAATTTACTATTGAGCCTTTATTAAAAGAGAAATACGCACTGCAAAATGTTCAAATTTAAACATTTAGTTTTTCAAATTTACCCCTTCCTAATATAAATTTTCACAACTTTATAAATATTTAATATTGCTAAATGTTCTCTAGCTGTGGCAAAATGGTCATGATCACTAGGGGTGTATAAAAATAACTAAAGAATTGAGAACATAACCGTAACCGAATGGTTCGGGTTGGTTCCAAATATGATTGGTTCAGGTATGATTCCTATAATACTAGAGGTAAAACTAACAATTTGGTTCAGTTTTTGGTTCTATAGATCGGGTATTCAAAACCCACCCGAGAATTGAAAATTAATGTTAAAAGAAAAATTTGAGATAATTATAGTTGTCTTCGTGAAAATAATTGATAATATAATTGTATTTTTAAAAAAAATTTTTGAATTCATGTAAATATGAGTTTAGGGTTTAGGGTTCATGTAGATATTTCTAAAAAAAGTAGATTCAATTATTTTGAAAAATTATTAGTTGTAAATGTAAGTTGAAAGTCATTTTTATTATTATTTTGACACAGTAGAATTGAGAACTGAACTGGGATCGAACCAAAGTGAATGATTCGGATCTAATTTTGTACATTAGGACCATGGGTCGACTCCAGTTTCAAAAATTTGAAATCGAACCTACATGGATCAGTTCTTGATTTTAGGTTGAACCAAATTGAATATATCCGAGTTACACCACCAATGATCACAATTAAAGATGAGAATTGATATTAGCAGTCCATAAATGGTTATTCGCAGTCCACTTCTATTCGCAGTCCATAAATTATAATCGTAGTCCAAAATAAAACTCGCAGTCCAAATAAAGTTCTTAGGTAGAATAAAAAAATATAAAAGTCCAATTATACAAAAATAAAATTTCAAACAACAAAATGTTTAAAATGAGCAAAAATGTTGATTTAGAGCCCTCGTAGCGATCATCTGCAAGAGGAAACAAACACAAAATAGATAAATACTCGCATGTATTGGACCTTAGAAAACCTTAAAATTTTGGAAATGAAGAATGGAATTAGCGCGGGTCCGTTTTTAAAAAAAAATAATTTTTTTTTTAAATAAATAGGCGCCTTTTTGAACTGCGTCTTCTAGGTGCATTTTCGGGAGAAGTGTTAAACATGAAAGTTGTAGATCTCGACGATATCAACAACTTTCATGTTGAACACTTTTTGATTTGAAGCCGTTTAAGCCCCCGATTTGGCCCCCGAAAAAAATCACGCGGAACATTTGAATGTTCTGCGTGATTTTTTTCGGGGGCCAAATCGGGAGCCTAAACGGCATCAAATCAAAAAGTGTTCAATATGAAAGTTGTAGATATCGTCGAGATCTACAACTTTCATGTTGAACACTTCTCCTGAAAATGCTCCTAAAAGACGCAGTTTTAAAAGGCGCGTAGGAGCAGTACAGGAGCAGTGATATATCAAGGAATTTATGGACTGCGAATAGCCATTTATGGACTGCGAAGAAAGGAGGATTTTTCTTTATATTTTGGACTGCGAATAGCCATTTATGGACTGCTAATATCAATTCTCTTAAAGATATGAGCGAAGCCTGTGTAGTGAAATCCTGAGATAGACCATTATTCATGTGAATTATTTGATAATGAGAGGATTCTTATCAATAATTATGAATGATAGCTGGGTATTGAATGCTGTTGTGGACCTCCACATCCTTTGTATTGATGTATTCATCCATTAGAGAGATGCTAACAAGTGAGCCAATTACTTCACTCATTTATATATACATACATACATATATATATATATATATATATATATATATATAGCTCAGTAATATAATAATATAATAACAAATACTATCACTAGAGTGATTTTGGTCGTCTCAATTTCATTTCCATGACAAACTATGCACCCCCCCCCCCCCCCCCCCTGCATAATTCTAGAAATTAATATGATATAATTATTATAGTTAATTAGTAGTATAAGGTATCATATTTGAAATTGTTTAGATCTTACTAGTAGAATCTAATAATAACATAGGAATCCAAATTAATATAATAACATATACTATCACTACTTCAATGTTCAAGTGGGCATTGCAAATAGGCCCATTTATTTACAACTGCAAGTGGATTCACAGCTAAATTACAAGCGCGCTAGAATTTCAAATCTTGGGGAGGGGTTGAGTTGGTAAACTTCAGGAGCATTGATGATGCGTTCAGTATTGTCTGTACAACTTTGTCCGGGTTGTTCGTGCGATGGCTTGGAAGGCGAGCGGATTGCAGATGAAAATTCTCAATTTCGTTCTATTAAGCCATGTCCTCGGATGACTTGTAGATCTCTTCCAGATGCGCAACTGGAACATAGACGACATCGGTCAACGAGCTGTGTGACCGACCGTAGAATAGGTACACGAACACCCCAATCACCAGCCATATCGAAACTCGCATCCATGTTGCGGCACTACGGAGCAAGAAGGTTTGGAAAGTTGGGAGAGCAGAAAAAGAGTTATTCATGATCTTAGGTGCGGGCGGGTTCAAGCAACTTACCTTAGATTTATAAGCAAGTATGAGTTGATGAGAATGCATGAGACTGGGAGAAAAGGAACCAAGGGGCAGATGAATCCTGAATGGAGATTAAAGGTTTTTAAAGAATTAAAAGGCGTTAACAAATACGGGTGAGCAAATTTTTTCAGCGTTATCACCTCCAGTGTACCCGAAGCTATGTTGGCCGCCGTCTTGATCCATCCAGGAGAGCATAGCCAGACCGCCCAGGAAGAGCAAGCCTCCGGTGGAGCATATTGAGTACCGCAGGTATCTGAGGATGAACATGAGACATAAATACGCATATAATATGCTTTAAATGAGAATTGAAAAAAAAATACCTTCTGAAACACGTGTTATTGATCTTATTAAGGGTCCGTTTGGCATAGCGGTGGCGGTCGTAAACGTGTTGGTTACGAACCGTCATCTGTTTGGCTCGACATTTTTGCTCCGATGAGTTTGGACAAAAATGCCACCATCATGAAATATAATATCTTTGGCATGACAACGGTCATGACCGCCAGCAAGAGAAAAATTAAACTTTGAACATAAAAATGGATGGAGTTCCTTGGGTGAGGTTGGACGTTGACGAAGGATAGTTTGTAATTACTGCATTCACGACCGCCGCCACTGTGCCAAAACCGACCCTAAGGCAATTGCTTATGCAACATAATTTTGAAGTAAAAAGGGTGGAAATCCGGCAGGAATTATTCCAAATGAGCTTGTTAGAATGTTTAGAAAACTAATGAAAAACATTATGTAGAAAAAAAAAACAATGAGTTATAGTGCACAATAAAATGATGAAGGAAAATTGATTGCACAGCTCCATATAAAATATCAAAAGAAAGAACTCGAGGATGTTTCACAAAAGCTTCAAGATAGGAAAATTGGTTCGCAAAATGACTTACTCGGGCAAAGAAGACGCCGATGCGGACGAAGTGAGGGTGAGTACTCCGATACATACAGATGCTATACTCCGAGCAGCATACTTGCGCCTTTTTTGTTCATTCATTTTATCTGTCCGTTAAAAACGATGAGCATGAAAACAAATCATGCAATAATATGCACAATAACTGCAGAAACAAGGAATTATGGAATAATATTTGCCTTTGTCTTTTTCAATAAAAGGATAATCAATTGAGGTCCCATCAGAAGGGCTTTGCTTGTTGCAATTTTCCGTTGTTCCCAAAGGATCCTCTGGAATTTCCGCATCATTCTCATGGCTGGCATAGCGAAATGATACCGATTCGATCGACTCATGGAAAGATGGCGGGAGCGGTACCTCATCGGGTGGAACATATCTGAGAATCAAAACTGAAATTGCAACCGTTGTGAATGCGAGGAGTGTTCCAACACTGACCTGCATATATCAATTTCTACTGATTCAGCGCATTCACTTTTTCCCTGAACGAAAAGTTAGCTTGTATAGAACGGGGTATGAATCTGTGGTTAATGAACAGACTGTACCATTCCAGCCAGCTGAGAGACATCCATGAAAAATGCAAGGGTAGCTGCAGTGGCACCGGTCACGATTGTGGCCTTAACGGGAACTTTGGTACTTTCGTTGACATCGGAAAAAAAGGATGGCAATAATCCATCCCTCGCCATTGCCATCAATATTCTTGGCTGAAATAGCAAACACAGTTTATTTTCAGCTTGAAAATTTGTGCCTATCACAGGCAAACTAATTGAAAGGAAGTTGGAATGAATATGCCTAAAAGGGCAGCCCGGTGCACAAAACATCCCTGCACAGCGAGGGGCCGGGAATGGGTCCTACCGTAAGGGTGAAATGTAAACAAACATCACCATGCATTTTCGCAAGAGGCTGCTTCTAGGACTTGAACCCGTGACCTCAATGTCACATGGCAACACCTTAACCGGTGCGCCAAGGCTCCCCATCAAAAAATGCCTAATATATAAAAACTAAATGTTCTTTTGCCACAAACAAGATGCATGTTGTCTAGAACCTGAGAGACCAACCAAAAATCAATTGGTTTTAGGCACAAAGACTCGAGATTCATATTAAGTGCATGCAGCTACATGAGTTTATAGATATGAGGCTAAATTTTCAGCACACCGTCATGCGTGGAGTTTAAAACCAATTGTTTATAGGTAAAGGGGCTCAAAATTCATATTGTGGGGATTAAATTTTCAGCAAGAACTCTCAAATGTACAGCCTTTGACTTCCAATACATGCATTCAAAATAAAACCAACGATTATATTAGGAAAAAATGCCAAATCAGTCCTACTATTGATACTTTTTTAAAATCAGTCCATGAACTTTTAAAAGGTTGAAATCAGTCCCTAAACTATTAAAATTGTGGGGATTAAATTTTCAGCAAGAACTCTCAAATGTACAGCCTTTGACTTCCAATACATGCATTCAAAATAAAACCAACGATTATATTAGGAAAAAATGCCAAATCAGTCCTACTATTGATACTTTTTTAAAATCAGTCCATGAACTTTTAAAAGGTTGAAATCAGTCCCTAAACTATTAAAATCAAGCCAATTTGATTCTGGTATTCTATCACCCAATTTTATGTTTCCGTTGTTAAACTCTTAATGTTTCTACTGACAAGATCGTAATAATATATCTTTCAAATTTCAATCCTTTCATGTTTTTTATTGTTAACAGGCTTTTAGAAATCACCCTTTTAATGTTTAAAAAACCAACCAACCTAAGCCCTGAAATAGTGTAAAAATGATGTTGAATTTAGCATTGCACTAAGCTTCTGAAAAATGCCCTGCAAAAGGAAAAGATATTGTACATGTGAAGTCATTTAATTGTCTTTTGGGTTCAAAGATGCAGCACCTTGATGAGCAACTTAAATCTTGCAAGAACCATGTTTTACGGACATATAATGCAACATAAAAGAAAAGTTTGCTAATTTGATGTCTTACTAATTATCATAGCTGATCATGACCATGTATAAATAAGGTACACAACCTTGGTGAAACAAAGAACGCACTTACAGAAAAAAAACTAAAAAAGATTTCAATCATTTCTCACTCATGGAGCTCTTTACTCATGAAGGTCACCCCTGCCCTATTCGAAATGAACACATAAAATCATCTGGCTCGAGATAACATACCTGAGGAAGAATGGATCCCATCAGAGTAGAACAAAGTGCGAGTACAGCACCAGCAGTGACGACGTACCTGCAAATGAAAGCGAGATTATCAACGAATATAAGATGGAGGATTGGCATGATTCAATATGTTACACTAGTTTTTAGCAGGTTTCAATAGTACATCGCCCAATGCATCCCATGTCTGGCGAATGCAGATGAAATTGGAGTGTCTGGATCCATGGCGAAATATGGCACCAGGCCAACAACAACAACAGAAACCATCATATACAAGGAGCAACATATTGACAGAGATGATGCAATCCCCAATGGCAAATCCCTCTGTGGATTTTTCACCTGCATGGGCAGAATCATCAACCAAGTATGAGGAAGCGTCAATAATAACGTAAAAGTTCTCACAAAAATTTTGCGGTCTTTGAATCATGTAAACCTATGGGAAAAGGAAAACTGACAAAAGAAGGGTTCAAAAGAGGGAGCCATAGAGAGAGATAAGAAGGGAAGAAGATGGACAAGAAGAACTATTCATTTCTTTCTTGACCATTACAATAGCACTTACTATTCATTCATTCCTTTCTTGCTCAATATTACAACAGCACTCCTAATCTATTTATAGTATCTAACTACAGCTACATGTCACCACCGGTCACCTTAAAAAATCATCATAATGTTAACAAAATGTGTATTCAGCAATTCTGTAGTTAATGTTATACCTCCTCAGCGGTGCTCGCTACTGAATCAAAACCTATATAAGCAAAGAAAACCGTTGCAGAACCAGCAAGCATGCCGTTGACTCCAAATGGAAAGAACCTGCAAATTGATTAAAGCGAAAAATAGGTGGATTAACGAGTAAAAACAATGCTGAAACAAAATCTAGAAGTGCACAAAAAGGATGAGTAAAGAGTTAATAACAAGGGTTAATTGCCGGAATCTCCCCTTGGTACTGTGCATAATTAGAGAGACTTCTCATCTATCTTTTAATATTAGGAAAATATATCATCCGAGTTTGCAACGTATAATACACCATTACTCAGCTAACATACATTACATGAGTACCCCTTCCAGAGGTGAGGTTTATTGTACTAAAACTTAACAATGTAAACTCAAAGAGAGGAAGTCCTTATAATTATGTTAAATCCTAGGAAGATCCTAGTAATAAACTCTTAATAAAAATACAAAAAAAAAGTATATCCAATCCATATTACCCGCTTGTAACAGTATATCCGACCCATCCGGATGTAAAGCCAATGTATCCACCAGCTATGATAACAAATAACATAACACATGCATTCAATGATGTAATGATAGCTTGCACAAACGAGCTCTGCAGAAATATAACTCCATGTTAGGCTAGGGTACCATTAGATACAAACACAGTAGCAGCCTTGGCAGAACCGGACAAAATTACCTCTTTTATTCCCACGCAGAGGAGAGCGGTGACGATTAGAACGAGAACTGCAGCACATGGATCGACGACCAAATCAAGCCCTGGTATGTAAATTCTTGATAGAAAAGGGGGCAAACTACCAGGTCCTCCGAAAAATAAGGCCTAAAACAAAGGAAGACGAAGGAAAGAGCAATGACAAACTATCTCAAATAGAACTAAACATTGAGCAACTGATTTGTGTTAACAATTCTAAGTAAAATGAATTAATCATCAATAATCTTGAGGTGCAACCAGTATAATCCAAGCATTCAACCTAAAACCATTTGGTTGGAGATGGAGAGACCTGAAACATATATTAAGTTCGCAAAACAATGTTAGTTTCTTGATGTGGGACTATTCTGAACAAGCTCCATCGAGTATGCAATATTAGCATCTCGGGCGTGGATTATTTTTTAATAGGATGATGTGAATGAGCCATTATGTCTAGCCCGCTATGATGTCATGTTAGAATTTGTAGAAAGGAATGGGCAAACCTTGCATATACTTCTTCATGTGTAAAATACAAGAGAGAATACAAATATATAGGAGAAGAGAAGGAGAACAATCCTATACAAGAGATGTGAGACTAAAGGAGAAGAAGAAAGTGGGTCTATACTTGGGCATTTACAATTGTTTTTCCTATGTCATCTAACACTCCCCCGCAAGCTGGAGCGTACAAATCGTAGGCACCAAGCTTGGACAAGAACTGGTAATACAACTTGCGAGGTAAAGCCTTGGTGAGGACGTCTGCAACTTGCCCAGATGCAGGAACATGTTCAAGCATCAACTCCTTTGACTGGACCTTCTCACGAACGAAGTGACAATCAACCTCAATGTGTTTAGTCCGCTCATGGAACACCAGATTCTTTGCAATGTGTATTGCAGCTTGACTGTCACAAAACAGAGTTGGAGGTGAGGACAATTTAACTCCCAAATCTCCTAGGAGACTTCCCAGCCAAGTTAGTTCAGAAGTAACAGCCGTCATTGCACGGTACTCAGCTTCAGCAGACGAGCGAGCAACAACTATCTGTTTCTTACTCCGCCATGTGATAAGATTTCCTCCAAAATAAGTACAGAACCCAGTTGTAGACCGTCGATCATCCAACGAACCCGCGTAATCCGCATCTGAGTATGCAATAAGAGAAAGAGAAGAGGATGGCTTGTCACAAGTCCTTGCCCAGGAGAAGTCTTCAGATACCTGAGAATGCGCTCCACAGCCTGTAGGTGAGAGACCAGTGGGGTATGCATAAACCAACTTACCACACCAACCGCAAATGATATATCTGGTTTTATGACGGTTAGGTAGATCAATTTTCCCACAAGACGGCGATAGTATTCTGGATTTGGAAGAAGAGAGTCCTCCTCAGATCCCTGAGCACTCAGCATGTGGTTGACTTCCATCGGGGTATCCGCAGGTTTACACCCCGAGAGGCCGGCATCTGGCAGAAGGTCAATGCAATACTTACGCTAAGATAAGACTAGGTCATCAGGTCATCGAGCTACCTCCAGTCCCAGAAAGTATTGAAGATTTCCCAAGTCTTTGATTTGGAAGATAGAGTTTAGATGTTGCTTAATATGTTGTATCCCGATTGAGTCATCACCAGTGATCAGAATATCATCTACATAAACCAGAAGTATAGTGGTCCCAGTTGACTGGTGACGAGTGAAGAGAGAGGAGTCTGCAAAGCTCTGTTTGAAGCCCACCTCACGAACGACCTTGCTGAATTTCCCAAACCATGCCCGGGGAGGCTGTTTGAGAACATAGATAGATTTGAGAAGTAAGCAAACACGAGACTCCCGCGTGGTCTCAAACCCGAGTGGTTGATGCATGTAACACAGCCATCGCAGCAGCAGTGGAGGCAGAAGCCATAAAGCAGAGCAGTGACGAGCCACAGAAACCAGTGGACAGAACCAGCGGACAGAACAAACCGCAGCGACGAGAAAAAGCCGGTAGAGAAAAGAGAAACCAGAACCAGACGAAAGCGAGGCGAAGCAGGGAGGCCGCCCGGTCTCGGTGTCGGTCTGTAGAAACAGACCACACCCAAGCGGGGGGCCGAGCGGGTAAGAGGAGCAGAGAGAGCGAGCGAAGAGGAGAGCTCGCCGAGATTTGGCGAAGAAGAAGCCGTAAGCGGGAGAGCACTTGCACGACAAACTCGCACGGTTTCAGAAGAGGCCGCGGCGGGTAGTCATAACGACACGAGCAGGCGAGAAGGAGAGGGAGTGACCCGAGTGCGGAAGAACAAACCGCACGGTCACAGTGTAAACACTAGCGGCTAGAGAGAGAGAGGGAGAGACCAGAGAGGTCGGCCCAAACACACGGAGAGATAGGCCGCATGAATAGAGGAAGCCGCGCGGTAAGCAAGGAAGCCGTGTGGGAGAAGAGAAGGGCGAAGATTGCGAGCGAAGTGAAGAGCTCGGGGCGGGTAGAGAAGGGCAACCAGCGCGAGCTCGCGACGGGTAGAGAAGGGCGACCCACGCGCGAGAGAAGACGCGGACTAGCGAGAAAAAGAAACCGCGCGAATAAGACCAAACCCGCAACGAAAAGAGAAAGGATGACCCGGGAATGGGTGCCACGGGTCTGAGAGAGGCTATAAGAAGAGTGGTGGGGGGGAAGTGGTGCCACGGGAAAGAGGAGGAGGATGCAGGTAGAAAAAAAAGAGGAGACCGCAGGGAAGAAGAAACCGCGAGAAGGCCGCGGATAGAAGACGGAGACCGCCGAAGAGAGGCGGTTAGAAAAGAAAAAGAGAAAACCGCACGGGAAGCCGTAAGCGGGTAGAAACAGGCCGCGCCCTGCGCGAGAAGGGGAGGCCGGACGGTTAGCAGAATGCTAGCCGCATGGAGAGACCGATTCGCTCTGATACCATGTAGAAAGGAATGGACAAACCTTGCATATACTTCTTCATGTGTAAAATACAAGAGAGAATACAAATATATAGGAGAAGAGAAGGAGAACAATCCTATAAAAGAAATGTGGGACTAAAGGAGAAGAAGAAAGTGGGTCTATACTTGGGCCTTTACAATTGTTTTTCCTATGTCATCTAACAAAATTCAAGCATCTGACATTCAACTAAAAACCAATTAGTGGAGAGACCCAGAATCTATATTGAGTGCACAAGATTATATTAGTTTCTATGTGTGGAACTATTCTCAGTATCCTCTATTATGTGTAGGGTTTTTGGCCTCTTAGCACGTGGAATTACTTTTTTTTAATAAGGTGATGCGGAATAGGCCGTTATGCCTAGCTCGCTCTGATACCATTTAAAAATTCAAGTATCCAACAAAACACCAATTGGTTGGGTGTGGAGAGGCCCGGGATCTATATTAGGTGCACACTATTATCTAACTTTCCAAATTGAGACTATTCTTAATAGGCTACAACATATTTGCTAACAAAATATAAAAAATGGCAACATGCATATATTAAATACCCAGAAGGGATTTAGCAGAACAGGACTGCATAAAAGTGTCATTCAAGAAACTAGACATCCATGGAGAGATAATTAAACTTATCTGAGAGCTGCTAAAAGCAGCCCAATTTTCGCTAGTGGCAGCCCATTAAAACCTAAAAAACCACTCTTTTTATTTCTCCTATCCTCCACCTATTAGCAGCCCAATCCCTCGGGCAACTCTTCCAGGAAAACCCTATTGGCGAGCAGCACCCTACCCGACAGCCCTATCCAACCGCCACCTCCTTCAGCTCCGGCCTACCTGAACTCATCTTCCTCCAAGCAGTTCGGCCAAGGACTGTTACTCCGGCCACCTACAGCTCCTCCCTTCAGATTCGGCCGAGCTCCCACCTCCATACACGAGCAACCCCATACCGAGCATCACAGCGTACTTCTGCATCTTGTCGGCGAGCATGACGGCGTACTTGGTGGGGTGGAGCATGATGAAGGTAGCGCAGAAGCAGCCAGAGAAGGTTGTCTGCAACTCCTTAATGCCGTCCTCAGTGCCGGCCACCAGAGCGATGTAGCCAGTGATGAAGTGGTGCATCATCTGTGCATGCTCAGCTTGCTCACTGGAGGAAGCACTTGGTGTAGCACCCACCCGATGAAAGATCGACGCACTTGGCATAGCACCCTCCCTCAATGTTGAAAACACTGTTGTTGCTCCAACAATGCTCGTCGTTGCCGATGAGCAGCAGATTGTGATCGGTGGACAGAGTAATTTTTTTTTGGGGGGGGGGGGGGGCCATAAACAGTCTGGGCTACAAGGAGAAATTCATGGGCTACAATTAACCTTGGGCTGCCACTAGCGAAAACTGGGTTGCCCTTAACACCTCTCAACTTATCTTATTTTTTAGATCAGCTTCATTGAGAATCCCGAGAACAACTAGTAATGAATAACATATTCCTGTTTGTTAACAATTTTTGTGATCGATTAGCCAGAAAAAAATGTCATGCAGATAGGAAAACTGCAGTGTATCATGTCAATATTCATCTTCTGCAGGTCAATTGGTAGATAAACTATGATGCCTTATCTCATAAATATCACTAATGAAACCTGTATTGTTTTAAAACTTTAAGAGAAACTATGAATATACGGTTGCAATTGTAACATGTTCATATTCATCATTAAAAATAAGTTACAAAAATACTTAGAGACCCTAGAAATCATGCAAATTTAAATGGTAAAGTCGTTCAAGCAGTAGAAAAATGTTGTTAAGTCTGGCTTAATGGCATTCTACATTACCAAATTCGGAGAAATGCCTCGCGCAACAGCTGAACCACCAATAGTATATTCAAGGATGAGAGCCCAACCAATGAGCCAAGCAACTCTGGGGAAAATGAGAATTGAAGTTCTTACTAGAGAAGTAATGCAATGTTTTCAGGATAAAGAAAACCTCTTATTTCAATGAACTCTTGAAGAGATTCAAACTTGATAATCTAAGAGAAAGATAATATTACCCCTCCCCAACACAAATGTATGAGTAATGATAGGCACTTCCTGCAGAAGGGCATCTGCTTGCAAGCTCGGCATAACAAAAGGCTGATAGTGCAGCAGCTACTCCAGCAATCAGAAATGAAAAGATCAAAGATGGACCAGCGTGCTCTCTAGCAACAGTTCCTACTAGGACATAAACACCTGCACCAATTGTTGAACCAACACCTGGAAACAAAAATAACAAATTTTGGGAGAGATGATGAGAATACACAGAACGCGGATTATGAAAAATGCATCCCTTCATTAAAAATAATACTGTCCGAGAAGAAAGTATTTGCAAATTGCAAGGGAAACCAGATTATGAAAGCAAGGAAGTTTTGATTACAGATACTGAAGGGAAGATGCCAAAAAGAAAGAAAATAAAAAGAAGAAAAGAAAGAAATATACAACACAGATGGAAGGTTATGTGCCAGAGGTACACCCAACTTTAATTAGTTTTATATATTGAAGCCATCATTGTTCTTTTAATTACTTATACATAATGAAGCTATCCCACATAGTTTACTGCTCGCTTCAAACATCCAGAAAACCATAATTTGCTCTCTTGTTTTGTAACAAGAGGAAGGTTGCATGAAGAAGATGAACAATGGCGTTAACATTCGAGAGATATGCTCTCACCAAAATATAATCGAGGGTAGGTTCCCTCACCCAGGCAGCCCAATTCCAAAACTCTAGAAACAAGGACAAAGAATGCCTCCGAAAATTTTCCCTTATATATGAATACAACTCATGCCACTCATATTGCCAAAATGCCCTTGTTACCTTTTAAGGTCCAACTATACTAATGCACCCACCATTTGGGTTATGGCTCTTTGTAATCCTAACAATGAGCCAACTGTGTAGAGATAACTAAAATTCTACAAATGATTATAGGACTCCGGCATGCAAAATCGAATCATAATGATCTCTCTCCTACATAATGTAAGATGAAGGCATATTTTGGGTGCTGCTAAAGTCAAGAAGTTGTTGAAGCCGGGAATTGATAGCAGGATGAGACCACTTTCAAGATGGGGCTTCTAAGCTACGAAGCATGGATACTTAAAAATGCTCCACGCATCGGCTCGGACACGTATCAGATATGGGAAACACCCGAAAACGTGCGGAAACGTATTTCCAAAACTCTAGGAAACACACTTTTAAATAAAAAAAGATTTAATTCAGAATTGTATATCCCGCTTGAGGGATAGACAATTCCCATGAGGTAAAGTCACGCCCTTATCTATTTCATTTCACGCCCGTGCGGTAAAGTTCCATCGAAGCTTTTAGATTCAATTCAAAATCGTTATCACTTAAACCCAAAGACTTTGGTGGATAAATCATGGCTCGCCGGCCCCTTCAGAAATTGGAGTACTTACTCCTTTATTCATTCAATGAAGGAATAGAATGACACCGCAACGTGCAGAAGATTTCATAAGTATCTATAGCAATCTTCAACAAATTTCTAGAAGAGATCAAAAATACAATGAAGGAGAGTCTATATTGTGGTATATTGCGGGCGATAGCTTTGAGTCATTCAAAGATGTTGGAGTTCTCAATTATTGAAGAAGATGGTGAATTTGAACACTATCTTCGACGCACAAAAAGTCTCTTGGTGATGAAAGGGCGAGCTTTTATAATTCGTCCATCCTCAGGCCCTCGTTAGTCGGAAACACATGTAAGTGCTACTTATATGCCTTGAATGCTAACTCATATTGAGTCCGAAGATAGTGTTATTGCTTCAAAAGAAGCTACACAGAGTTTTAATAGTGTTCAATGTAATATATAAACTCCTCATATGCTAAGATTTGGGTGATCCAACGACGATAAAAACATCTCAACTCTTGTAACCGCTTTGGTTTTTCCACATAAAACCTATGTTTTTAATGTTATGTTTGTTTCTTGTTTTGCTTGATACTTAACACTAAGGTTTGGCTGACACAAGCATATTATAAGCGTGATAAGTCACTAGACACCATTCTTCTAAAAAACTAGACGCTATTTGACTAACAGTTACCATGAAATGCTTTTTGTGAACCCCCAATCCCTCACCTCGTTCATTTGTGCACCTCATGGTGGCATTTCTAGGGATTGCGCCAGACGCCAAAATGTCAATTTTATGGTCATGCGTCTGGTGTTTGGTCTCAGTCACAACTGCTATCTCAAAAAAGGCCTGTAGGTCTATATGGTTTGAAAGTACTAAGAGAAAGTAAATGAAAAAGGAATTGGTAATGAAACTCATAAAGTGAGTTAAATTAAATGATTTTTTCTCCGACAGTTTGGTCAGAGAAATTGAGAGAAATCATGCTTTTTCTTACTTGGAAGAAAAAATACCGGATTTCTATTCTTGAAGGAAAGGGCATGCAAATCATGACAAGGACCCAATAAAGTTCTCGGTATATTTTACTAGGGTGGACAGAGAATTGTAGAAAACATTATGCATGTATTCATAATTATTTGTTCATTTCACAATAACTACATCCAAATCAAATACCCAATACTGTTAAGAGAGCAAAACGAAAACGATAGAAAAACATTGGCTATTCAAAATGGCCCCTTCCTTCTTCCTTTCTTATTATCGTGAAGTTATTCTATTATAGAAAAAGTAACAACACTGCTCTTATATACAGGGATAGAACAGTTGTTATCAACTGATAAATAACAAACTATTTAAAATAAGAATAGTGATTTGCAATAGCACCATTAAATATTTCAACAAAAACACATACAATCATACATACACAGCCAAATTCCTCCAAACCAAATAGATTCTAATGAAATGAATACCATAAATTTCAAGAAAAAAGGTATGTTGACTTTGCATCTTCAAAAAAAAACACAAGCAACAAGCATAAACCATATCGTTGTTGAGATCGAGCCCCGCGTTAGGAAGCTCTATGTAATTTTGTGCGCTTAATATAGATTATGACTCATGAGCCCATCCACCTACACCCAAAAGGTTTTAGGTTGGATTCCTGAACTCTAATCAGATCAGATCTAACTACCCGCTTCCATGTCACTCAACTAAAAAGGAAAATCATGTCACATCCATAAATTCCCGTAGCCTACAACTAATTGATTTTAGGTTTGATGCTTCAGGTCTAGAAATTGGATAATCAAATCAAAAATTACTCGTTCACTCATTTTAGAAGGTGGAGCCCAATATCTCTGAATCAATTTTCTTGTTTCTAATGTACAAATATATGGTCAAACGTAGCTGAGCTGCTACATATGGTATATAGCATAAAGCATAACATTAAAACGCAAATCATCATCCTAGTTCAAAGAAAACCTGATGAGAACAACTCCATCATCATCTATGCATTAAATACAATAACAGATACAAAAGAGGTCAAACCAGATCCTCCGAAATATATGAAAGCATAATCCACAACCCTAATCACAGCAAGAAAATCAGCAACGACTAGAAAAATCATTCACAATCCTCATCATCATTCAAATCTCTGATCAATAACCCCGAAAAAAAGAAAACCGAAAACACAAATTACAGAGAAATTGACGAAGCGACATGATCAAGGCTTAGAAATCGATAACAATATACCTATCGCGATGAGCTCAATAATAGATAGGTTTTTGGCGAGCTGCCGGCCTTTCTCCGGCGATCTAGCGCGATCGGAGTCCACCTGCTTCCTCCTCAACAAGCTGCGGATCCCCCATCGCGGCTCTTTCCCGCTGACCAGCTCCGTATACCCCATCCGACAGAGGGACAGCCCCCTGCTCTGTAATCCCTTCCAGGAAGAAGAGCTGACCGACACTTTTTTCCCGGCTGGAGCAGCGAAATGTCGGAAAGGAGGGCTTTATAGGCACAGATACAAAAAGAAGGAGAGCGTGGGGGAGGAATCTGAAAAATACTTTCCTTATTTTGTAATTTAGGAAAAGAATGGGATTATTAAAAAGCACACACAAATTAAAATATTATTAGGGTGTTGTTACTAGCAAACCCAATTTAATTTCTAGCAAATCATTACTATTAGCAAATTCTTATTTTTCAAAATGATTATTTGAAAATCATTTTGTTACTACTTACTAGCAAATCAACATACTTTTTTTAAAAAAAAAATTATTTTTATTTAAAACATTCATTCTTTCAAATTAACTAACTACATATAAAATAACATTACAAATGATTTCAAATGCATTCATTTAATCACTTATGTATATAAGGATATATGCGTCTTTTTGAACTGGGTCTTAGACGTACATTTTCATGAGAACTGTTCAACATAAAAGTTGTAGATCTCGACGAGATCTACAACTTTCATGTTGAACAATTTTTAATTTGAAGCAATTTAGACCTACGATTTGTCCCTTGAAAAAAGTCACACCGAACATATGTACGGACGTCCGGGATCGGCGTGATTTTTTTCGGGGGCCAAATCGGGGGATTAAACGGCTTCAAATCAAAAAGTGTTCAACATGAAAGTTGTAGATCTCGTTGAAAGTTGTAGATCTCGTCGAGATCTACAACTTTCATGTTGAACAATTTTTGATTTGAAGCAGTTTAGACCCTCTATTTGGGCCCCGAAAAAAGTCAAGCCGAAAATCTGTACTGACGTCTCGTTTCGTGCGTGTCTTTTTTCGGGCCCAAATTGGAGGCCTAAACGGCTTTAAATCAAAAAATGATCGACATGAAATTTGTAGATTACTTTTTCAAATGAGAAATATTTGGGGCTCAAAATTCAAAAATATGAGAATTGTAAAAAAACAAGATTGGTTTGCTAGATGTAATTTTTGGGAAGAGAAAAAAATACAAAAAATGACTGAATCTGTTTTTTTTTCTTCTGATTTGCTAGAAACGAAAATGGGTTTGTTAATAACAGCACCCAATTATTATTCTGAGAGCTAATTGTCTATTTGTAATTTTGTACATTTAAAATTGAGCTAAATTTAATAAAGTGAAATTGTCTGTACATTTTGTGTAGACGGTGAATTTAAACTTTTAAAGGATGTGGAAAAGTCTTTCGTGAGCTTTTTGGAGATTTAGGTTTTGTTTGGTGGACTTATTTTCACCGGTCAAGCGATTTTAATTAAAGTTCGGTTCATGCCATCGTAACCGTTTGACCGGTGAAAATAAGTTCTCCCAAACGGAGTCAGCTTCTGTTTGACACGGTGGTGACGGTCATGAACATGTGAGTTAAATTGTCATTCGTTAATGCCACCTAAGGAACTTTATCTACTTTTATGTTCAAATGGATGATGTTCGTTAGGTGATTCTTAACGAATGACAGTTTAACCCACACGTTTATGACCGCTGCCGCCGTGCCAGACAGAGTCTTAAAATAACGCATAAGAGGCAAATAGGGCGCTTATCTTCTGTAACTTAATACTGGACATCATGAAAATGGTCATAAGAAACATCACTCTATCGGCTTATTTAAATATGCACTGGATTTTGTGCATGTATGCTATGAAATGCCACTGACCCGAGATATTTTTGTAATTTCAAAATTTTGAGGGGTGCAATTTGTAATTATACTGACCCACTAACTTCCTGTTGCGGTCTGCGACAACGCTCCCGATAGACCGGATTAACTGGACCGTCTTAGCCTTCGGAATGGGCGGTTTCGCAAACAGTCGCAGAAATAGATCACAGACGAGACGAGTCTTCTTTACGTGGAAAACCCTTTGAAAAGGGTGAAAAATCACGGTCGGGAATGTACCGACAGAAACTCCACTAGATCGGTTGAGATTACAAGGCTTCTCTTGTAGAATCGAGGGCGACAGGTCGTACCTCGTTACAACTTGAGGGAGAGAGAGAGAGAGAGGTACAATGTTCGGCTTGCGGGAGAATGCTCGCGCACTTCTGGACGATCGGTGGCGGACGAATGAGCTGGCACGACGGAAGTCCTGCAGACGGTGCACTCTGAATGTTGAAAGCTGCGGACGAAGAGCGATCGTCTTCCTACGGACGAAGAGCGATCGTCTTCCTACGGACGCTGAATTGCGCGGAGGAGACTGCAAACGGTCTTTGGCTTGGAGGCGAGTTCGTTGGCCACAGACTCATCCTTGGCGGCGAGGACGATGACAGTGGACCTGTGAAAGAGGGAGAGAAAAAAAGAGAGAGAAAAAGCTAGAGAGAGAGAGAGAGCAATTCCGGTAGAAATCCAAGTTTCGAAGTTGGCCAAATGAGAAGGATTAGGGTCTGATTATAGGCTTGGAGAGGGGCGACCCGGTAATTTCCCCACGTAACTACCAACCGGACGTATATGATCGCTCAGTTTAAGGCACACGCACATATCACTATTTTTAGGAAAATATCGAGCCTGCCCCTGGGTCCAAAATAGACCCGCTCGATCTCGGGAACAACACAACGGGCGACAGGGGTGGTTATGTGCAGTAACCACCCCAACCGCCCACTTTGTGGGCGGTTATAGGAGGCGGCCGCCCTTACAGGGGCGGCAGAAGGGGCAGCCAGCCGCGAGGAAGGCGGCGCGCGGGATCTCTCATGGTGGATGGCGATCCCGCGTGCGGGAGTTAGGATCCCGCGTGCGGGAGTTAGGATCCCGCACGAACGATTTAGGATGCCACACGTGGGAGTTACGATCAAGTGCGAGGAGGTTATGCCACGGATTGGGCGCATGGATCGCGCACAAAACGCTTTTAACCGTAACCCCCAACTCCGTTAGTGGAGATCGGGGAGTGGATTTTTTTGGCCGGATCCGGCCCGGTTCACCAATAAAATGGGTATGACCCCATCACCCTCCATGAAAGATTTGAGTGTATATATATACTATTAATTATCCAAAATTTTCCACAGAGCTTGCATAATTACTAATTTATCCTCTCTATTATTTGAAATTACATAAATTTTTCGTTTAAGTTTATATTTCCTAACATTGCATCTATAAGTAGGTCCCAAATGACCTACTTGTTGGAGCCGAGTCAATAGTCGCCCTATATATGTGCATGCCACAGCTTATCACAAATGGCCACGTGCATGTAGTCAAGGGTCGGAAACCACGACCTGGGATGCTTTTTCCCGCGATGATTGTTTTGGGGTGTATATCGTCATATTTTTCCACACAAGCAGGGGCGGATTTAGAGGGGGGCCAAAATTTTTGCAAAAAGGTCAGTGGATTTGGATTGCTCTCGTCGTGCCAATAAATTTTGACTACTCATACATCAAAAATGACGGATAAATGAAGAAGAAACAGCTCCTCTAAAATTGGGTCATTGAACACCAGATTATTTTGTCGAACCCTCCCACCGACCTTTGGAGGAACCAACGGCAGGTGCGCACATGGTGTTGGTTTTATTGACTCCTACCCGATTCAAGTGACCACTTTATATATTATATATATATACAAAAGCATGCGGAACATGCTTTGTATATATATATATATATATATATATATATATTATATTATATATTATAATATATATATATATATATATGTATTATATATATAAATTAATGAAAGCATGCTCCGCATGTTTTCATTAATCTATATATATATTTATATAAATATATATATATATATGATGGTTGCGAGACAGAAGGAGTGAAAGCCACGGTGAGAAGCCAGAGAGCCCCGCCTGTGTGGAGTAAGTCGTCCCCCTCTCTCCTCTCTCTCGCGCTCGTTGAGAGAGGTGTTGCCGTCGGGCTTGGTGGAGTTTCTCGCCGGCGTTGCAGTGGACCTTCTAGGGAGTGGAGAGACGCGGTGTTGATGGCGTGCGCGTGTGCAGTTAGCCTCGACGGAGGTTTCTCTCCGGTGGCGGCGTTGTTCTCCGGTGGTGGCGGTGGTTGCGGTTGAACGTCGGACCTCGACGTTGAAGGTTCGGTGAACCTTGTGCGTCCGTTGTGCTAGCGGATTGCAGTCAAGATTGTCCTCTCTCCCGCGGACCGAGCGTGTCCGGCTTCTCCGCGGCGTTTCTGTATCGGACGTTGATCATTATTTTGATAATCTTGTTATAAAATATTGACGCTATTTTTCTTGTATTTTTGACTGTTCAGTGAAATTTGTGGAGCCAATTCCTAACACATGGCCGGCCCCATATTTTCCCCAAATGACCCTCTTCCTAAAAACTAATGGGTGGGGATATTTTAGTCAATATTTTACATAAATTCAAAATGCCCGGGAATCTGGAATCGAAAGGAGGTGAAGGTTCCCCAATCCACGCGCGAGCGGCGAGCCTGAGGTTATTTAAGTAAATTAAACAATATAATAATATATAATATTTTGAGCGCAATATAATAATATATATTAAAAAATTAAAATACGAATCGTTGAAAATGAAAATGAGAGAGAGAGAGAGGGAGGAGTGCGGTGCTCCGCCTCTCTTTTATTTTAATACAATATCTAGAAAGATAGAATCCAGGCGACGGTCCAAAGAAGCTCCAAGAAGTAATCAAATGTGGTGGGCCATCCATTTTTCCAAGGCCTGTGGGTTTTCATTTTCTATGCTTTTATTCCTTTTCAATATTATTCATGACACCTGGCTCCAACATGTGGGGTATACATAATACATATATATTATATGGGGATTGTTAAGGGCGGCTTATATTTGGCTAATGATAGCTCATCGTTAATGACAAATCATATTTTTATACTTGTAGATCACTTTGAGAAAAACAAGAACATGATAAACAGGTTGATTGGAACATTCCCCGTCCTTTTAGAGGGAAGGGTTAGCGGTCGCGGGCACGGGAAGGCGGCGGCGGCGTCGAAACCGTGAACCATGAGCGGTGTAGTGTGAGGAAAGAAGGAAGGAGTCGCGGTGTAGTGTTATGAGGGTCTAAAGTCGCTCGGTCATCAGTTCCGGCGGCGGCGGAGACGACGGAGGGAGCGCTGGAAGAGACGAGTCGGTTAGGGCTTGAAGAAACAACCAGCGGAGGGAGGGAGGAGGTTGTCACTAGTGTTATAATAAAATAGTGAAAATAATAGGGCTGATTTAAAATAATTGGGCTGCCGCCAGCCTTTAGTGATCTGCCTTTAACAATCCTCATATTATATATATGGAAAAAAACTCATTTCAATTATTAGTTTTTAGTCCCTTTAATATTTTAGTTCTAATATTTTTTGACGATTGATATACGCACCCCTTAATTGGATATACACAGCCTTTTGGTATACTCAACACATAAACTGGTATTTGTACAATATTTTGGTATTTGTAGCCCAAAAAATTGGCATTTTGATTTCTAAAATTCAATAATACATTCATGTAAAGAAACTCTCCAGCAATAAGTTTTATACATTGTAATTTTTATATTTGGACTTCTACATTTTATATTGAAAAATTGAGTAACTATTAATGCATTAACCTTGCATTCAATCCAAAATATAATTTTGTTGCAGAGTACAAAACAAATATACTAAGAACATAAGGTTCATGTTGCAAAAATAGTTCATCCAAAATATGTCACCTACAAAAATAAGCTCAAATTAGATACATGAATAAAAGTTGTGGTGAACGTCGGTTAACATATATACTTCATACTATATATAGTGTAATAGTTGCAAAAAAAAATTCATCCAAAAACATTGACCCAAAATGTTTCAACCCAAATGTCACCTACAATAAGAAACTCAAATTAATTAGAGTTGTTATGTACAGAAATTTTTCATATGAATTTAAGTTGCGCAAATTCATACCTTCTCATTAACCTTCAAGACTTGTTATGTACGGAATGTCTCAATGTTCTGCGACTTCATAGTGATATCTTGTCCAAATAGAAAAAATTGGTGGTAGTGGGAAAACTTCAGTCATCCGCAATGAAATGAAATGATTGTCGTTTATAAAGACAATGCAAATAACCCTTTTGTTTTTTGGAGGCGCTGAATGTAGTGGGAGAAATGTGAAGAGTTGTGTGACGTCACGTAAAATTGTACAGGTAAATTCTTATATGCTATGACATAACTAGTTGTTATTATATAAGCTACGTTAATAAGCTAAGTTAATAAGCTCAGTTAATAAACCGGCAGGAGGAGGCATGGACCGGCACTAGGCGGTCAATTCGTGCGTGTCACGCTAATAAAGTGCGTCATCGGGTAAAAGGGAAAGAAAGCATCCCGTATTCCTCCACTATAGCCGCTATTCTTTCTCCCGATCCCGCAATACAGCCGGGCGACAGCGAGAAGCCGCAAGGAGCCGCCCGACGCCGATCGCTCCAGAAACCCCAAATCTCCTCTGTTTCTTCTGATTTCTCCTCCTAACGAGAGGTAATCTCTTCCTCTTCAGTCCTCTTGTTCTTTTTATGGAAATTTTTCACGGATTGAAGTGGGTAGAAATCTTGGGTTTGAGTTTTTGAGATTTATTTCATCTATTTCCTTTTGAAAAGTTTCTGTGATGGGTTATATGCCCTAATCCTTGATGTCTATGTAATTTTGGCGAAACCCTAGGGGAGGTCGTATCAATTTCAGATATTGGCTTGACTTTTGGGTTGGGGAAAACGAAACCCTAAGTATCTATTTACTCATATAGTGAAAGTTCTTGGGTAAAGCTTGGGGGATAATTAATTTAGGGCTTGCTAGTATGCATATGATAGTTAGTAGAAGTAAAGTAGATTATTACACACAAAGGAGGGTTATCCGTTGACTCCAAATCTCCATTGAAGGTTAGGGATTTCTACCCTACCCTAAATAAGTGATTGCATGAACCTTTAAAGTTAGGGCAACAACTTTCCTGCCTCCTTTGACCTAATCATGTTAAGGGGATTCCACATAAAGCCGAGTAATGTACGTACCATACACCAAAGGCATCGATTTGACAAGTATTTGATGTTCTATATTATAGGAAATGACGTCACAAGGCAGTGGTAGACGAAATGAAGAAGGAAGGAGAGATAAAGACAAGAAAAAAGTACGAGAAACTGAGCAACGTAAAAATAAGGGCAAAGAGAAAGTGGGGGTGAGTTCTTCTTCCTTACACAATGCAATTTATTATGTTTCCATTATGCTTACATCTTCCCTAATCATAAGATTTTATATGTATAAGTGTATAAGCAATGCAAACGATAATGTAAGCTAGATAAAGGCAAAGAAAGCAAATATATGATTAAGTCACAAAAGAACTATAACAATGCAAGATGACGGGCTATGAAAAGTGTTAACCCAAATTGGAAGATGAGGAGAATAATCTTCTTTCATCGTGCGATTTAATGGTACGAATGGTAATACGTACGTGCGAGACAAGGGCACGTGAAAGTATTACACTAGTGTGAGCTAAGGACACTCAATTTACCTTTCATATAGCCCACACTCAAAAGCGAACTAAGAACTAAAAGACAAAGAAAGAGACATTATAATTAAATAAGATAAGTTATGATAGGACTGAAAATAAAAGGAAAGAAATATGCCAACATCGTAAGAATTGATCGAAAAAGAAAAAAGCAAGGAGAAACAAGAATTCACATAGTCTTTTGACTAATATAAAATAAAAACTAAACAGGTCAAGGAAGTGGCAGTTCCAGCCACCAGTAGCCAGCATCAACCATGCACTCCTCGCCAGGAGAAGAGGTATCGACTTTGGGTTGAAGTCACGACAGCAGTGTTCGACATCCTGGATGACCACAGGTCGAGGTGCAGTGACCCAGAGTGTCCCCACGAGGAGTTCCAGTTTTACTTCATGTAGTGTCAGTATGATATTTGATCTCAGGATATATATATATATATATATATATATATATATATATATATATATATATATATATATATATACATAGTAACTGTGTGATATGAGTCAGTTGTATATGTATGGTACGGTAACCCTTTTTGTATGTTAGGGCTACCTTTTTGGACTCATGTATATGTATGTATCAGAAACGTTTAAGGAAATGAAATGATTTATTTTTTCCTACTATTTTATTTATAGTACTCTTTCATATACTGCTGTACTCTGACTGTTCGTACCTTGCTCTTTATGAAATGCTAAGATATATTGTAGTGGTAGCCATAAGGGGGCCGTTACAGGTTGCTCGGTCGATAAATGAGCAAGCTGAACATTGTAGTAAGAAACAACTACTAGACCCATGTCGGGCATAGTCATCCATTTATCAATTGGTGTCAGGACAACATTACAATCAAGAGAGCTAAATAATTCAGTTCTTCTACATGTACTAAAAATATCATTATACAATTTTTCATGTTGGTGTAGCTCATGTATTAGATCTTGACGAACTTTTATCCAATCATCATGCATGTTCACTGTCTTGCCAATAATCCTATATTCACAATGACCATCACACATGACTTCAATAACCTCAATAATGTGTGCAGATATGCATGCTGGGATTTGTTTTCACATATTTTCTAGAAAATTATTTTTAGTTATTGTGATTCTCCTTGTCGTTTTTTTTCATATTAAGTTTTAATATCTCTTTTCCCCCATCAATACATGTTCGAAATGTGAATTATCTTGTGTCCACCCTCTACACGATTTGTAGACGTGTTTCTCAAATGCAAATAATTATCAACCCATGCAAAAATAAAGTAATCTTTGAAGGGCTCCAACCATGTAGTAGTGTCATATGAAAGCACATTTGAATATTTGGATGCAAACTCACTCATCATTTGATTAAAGAGCATGTTTAATTCATTTCAGAATGTGCTAGTACTAAGCTTTGTCACACTCCCCAAAAAGTGTCACATTCTTCCCCTCTTTGAAAAACTTTTTACAATTAACTATAATATTTCGCTAAATATGCATACGGCACAATAAATTTTTTACTTGGGAAAATACATTTTTATGACGTTCAGAAGAGTCATCTTCCTATCAGTCACAAAGACATTTGACATCACACTCTTGTCGAACATACACTTGAAACAATCTAGTGTCCACTGATAGCTTGACTTTGTTTTATTTGATATGAAGACAAATGCAGAAAATAGTATCTGATTTGTAGATGTCACATCAACAATACATAGTAGTGGTAAACGATACCGATTTGTCTTATAAGTACAATCAATAATAAATGTGTTGGAGAACATATTACTAAGCAGAACTGATGTAGGATGAGCAAAGTAGAAACACTCCAAATGATTAGTAACTTCTGTTGGGGAATCACACGACGCTCTTATTAGACCATGCCTATTCAACCTTCTTAGCCCGTGAGCGGCCGAGCGTGTCAAAAGTCAAAGATTATCTAGTTGTTGGGACAAAAACTTGATAACGTGGAAAACCCGCAATCAGGGTGAAAAATCACGTGGTCGGTACGGTACTGACCTAACTTCCACTATATGAGAGTTTATTACAAAGCTTTTTGGAGGAGGGTGACAAACCGCGCCTTGTTACACTTAATGAGATGGGGGGAGACCGAATGTCGGGTGCTATTGGTCATCGTGCAGGTTCCATGATTTTCCGTCGAGCGCTCACTGGAGGTGTGGGCACTTCCAGGCCTCCGAGGTCATCTTGACATTGCGGCGGTGACGAATCTGGGCATCTCATTCCCGACTTGATTCTTCGCAAACTTCTTCTTCACTTTGCGGCCTTGGCGGAACCTTACGAGAATGATCTTGGATGAGTATTCTACAAAGAGAAAGAAAAGAGAAAAGAGAGTGGAGTGGAGTGAAAAGGAGGAAAGACCCTTTTGAAATGAAAACTGAGCCTATTTATAGATTTTGACGAGGGCGGTCTGGTAATTTTGTATAGTAACTACCGGGCCGACCAATGGAATCACTCAGAAATGATCACGCAGATCACCACTTTTAGGAAATGACCACCTTGCCCCCGGGTCGAAGGAAGGCCCGCCTGCGAAGAATGACGGCCTGATGGCGCCAGCGTGGGCGGTCGGCTGCCGCCGCTCCACACGGAGGGCGATCAGGATGGGAGGTTGACCTTGGAGGGGTCGCCTGGGGGTAGGCGGCCTCGGGCATCCCTCACAGGAGCCGGCCGCGGCGAGGCTGCCCAGACTCGGGCGGCCTTGGATGGTCCCTGCGAGGGCCAGCCGCCCGGGATCGGGCAAACTTGGACGACCCTTCGCGGAACCGGCTGCGGCAAGGCCGCTCGGGATCGGGCGGCCTTGGTTGGCCCCTTGCGAGGCCGGCCGCGACGAGGCTGCTCGAGATCGGGATGCCTTGGCCGGACCTTGTGAGGGCCGGCAATGACGAGGCCGCCAGGGATCGGGCTACCTTGGCCGGCCCTTACGAGGGCCAACCGCGATGAGACTGCCCAAGATCGGGCGGCCTTGGCTGGCCCTTGCGAGGGCCGACCGCGGAGAGGTCACCCGGGATCGGGCGACCTTGGCTGGCCCCCGCGAGGGCCGGCAGCGGCAAGGCCGCTCGGGATCGGGCAGCCTAGTCCGGCCCCTTGCGGGGGTCGGCTGCGGCGAGGCCGCCTGAGGGTGAGCATCCTCGGCCGGCACTTGGGGTGGCCGGTTGTGCCGGGACCGCCCGTGTAAGACCCCATTTTTTTCTTTTTAAACCACCGGGGTCTTAAGCCCAGAACCGCCGCTTTGCGGTGACACCAACACGCCCGGGAAGGTCATCACGATCGCAGAAGTGTAGAATAAAGTATAAGAGTAAGAATGAACTCAAAAATAGTCCACAAGAATCACATGTCATTAGTAAATATCTCCACGAAGGGAGTGTCCACAACATTAATATATAAAGTACTGAAAACAGGGCTCATGCCCAATACATCAAATCCTCACTACAAGAGTCTCTCAAGCGGAAGCAAAACTAATAAACTACTAGCGGTTGGGACTCACAGTCCCAGCTATCTGAACTCCGGTACTAGACTGCCCCATCTCCAAGCATGTTGACCTCCGGGGCTGCTCCTCCATGTTGGGCTCCACGGTCCCCTAAAATGATGGGGTTCGAAAACCGTTAGTCTAAAAGACTAAGTCTTATCATCCCCCACCCCTCCCCCATGGCTCCTAGGCACCGAGCGGGGAGAAGGAAAGGGAAGTTATGAAGGTGGAGAGTAACAAACGTAAGCAGATGACGATGGAACTAATCTAGTAATTCTATGAGAATAAGCAGCAGTAATACAAGTATGAAAGACATAACATGAAATATGTAACCTTAACTTATATGAAAACACATAAGCTAAAGGATCTTTTGCAAAGCTTCCATCGTATAAAAAGTCTCATACCAATTTATACGATGAGGTGTTGGTTTTCAAGCAAGCAATATTTATAAACAGAATATAAACCTTAACTTATAAGCACACTCACAATAGATGTCAGGGGTTGATGCAATGATGATGTTATGACATGCAAATATGCTATGATGTGATCATGCAAGTGCAACTCACCCACCCGACTCTATGCACACAGACCTTTAGTTCCCCCTTTCTGGAGCCTAACCTCCCAGGATACCTCCGTAGTGGCAAATGGAAGCGGTGGGTTGGGCCTCGCCCACCTCTAAACCGGTATCAATACTACCAGTCAGACCTATCATACGCCTCAATGCTGGTGCACTAAGCGGAGCTCCTGCGTACTATTGCCGGCTGGCGCACCAGACTTTATTTAGCTAAGTGTAAAACAACACCCGTCGAGCCAACGTACTGGTGTCGGTACGACGACCCTTCAATACCGAAGACCCACCACCTTATACCTTATGCACATGCACATTAATGTATTATCCACCGAGCCAAAGCTCCCCGGACCATTCCGTCTGTTACAATCAACAACCGAGCCAAAGCTCACCAGGCTATCCTGCCCGTCATAAATATCTACTGAGCCATCGGCTCACCGGGCTACCCTGCCCATTTCCATAACCACCGAGCCTACCGCCCGAACATCCTAGTCACCCTATCTTCCCAAGACACCGGGGTGTGAAAGTGAACTCCTAGTTATGCTAGTTACTCTTTAACATTTATTATTCCTATGGTTTACATTAGCCCAGGACTGCCCAAGGCATACCCCGTGAAGGATTCTCGAGGGCACTAGGAACTGCGATGGGCTGAAGCCCAAAACTCCCTTTCGCAAGGCATTTAATATTATTGATTTCTACCCATGACCAATCCTCTCTTTTATTTCAGTGTGACTCCCCAAAGTGTGTTTAAGCTCTCCGAATTAGCCTATTTCAGTTCTATGTACTATATGCAGACCGTGCTAAGCTACATTGTGCTCCCACTAGGGGTACTCCATTTACTCATACAACAGATCCATAATAATTTCTAGGAGTCTACCATGACCTATTTAAACTAACTCCAGAGTTTCATAATTTTCCTAATTATTTGGGCATTTAATCTAATTAACATAAGACTCTGAATGCCTTACTTTGAACATGAAAGGCACTTTTAAATCAGAAACAAATCACCACAAAATTATGATAAATACTAGGTAATATTTCTACAGCAAATCCAAGGTCTAAGAAATTTCAGAATTGTTTAGGCCTCAAATCCATAATTTAGAACATATAGTCAATATTACCATTTTAAGAAGCAAATGCCAGCAATATTGTTCTAAAAATTATAATAAAAATCCAGTAAGTCCATCATGGCCTAAAAACACTCTAGAAGTATTCTCCCAATTTTCTAGTGAACAGTAGCCCTTAATTTAATTTTAAATCAATGATTCCATAGCCATCGGTTATTGAAGCAAGTACTATAATAATTCATCTAATAATTATGAAAAAATTCCAGGAGATAGATAATGATCTAAAACTAAGCCTAACAAAGTTTTACAATTTTCTAAAACATGAGAGGCTCTGAATTTAATTAAAAGTAATCTTCTAAATTTATAACTTTGTGAAACAAATACTGTTTTTAATTTCCTAAAAATTATGAGAAAATTTCAGAGACAACATAATGTCATAAAACACTCATTGACCAAGTTTCATAATTTTCGTAGCAATATTGGGCTCTATATCTATTTTGATCAGAAATCCACAATTCATAATGTATGAAACAAGTACTTTCATCTAAAAATTCCAATAAAAATACAGAGGGAACTAACATGATGTAAAACTTCCAAATACGAAATTTCACAACTTTTCAGTGGACATAAATATCATAACAAGCAAAATAAATTTAAGGACACAAGTAGGGTTATTAAAGAAGTACTGATTTTATTAGCCCAAAAATTCCACCAAAATTATTTTAGGACTCTTTTTATCAGAGAAATACCCTGCCCAAGTTTCAAGTTATTGTGAGGAGTTTTGATTGCCTAAACCCAACTATTGGGATAGTGCCCTAAACTAGGTTTAGAGATTTGAGGGGGTTAAAGGCTTCGAAATTCAATAAAACTTCAACCAGAGGACCATAGACACCCTAGGACCCCATTGGATGGTGTTACATGCCATATAAAATCAGTGGCCAAAATATCAGTCTCTGTTGAGGGGATTTGACCACTCAAACACCAAAAAGAGCACTTTGACCTAAATAATCCTACAAGAGTAAACCTAGGGTTGGATCAATACCTAACCAAAATATCTCCAAATGAGATGATATTATTATCAGAGCCCTAAAATTCCCTCTAAGACCACCCACCCAAATTTGGGGTAGTTTTGAGATGTTTAGGACACCTAATTAATTTATTCATAGATTATTAATTTTTTTACAAAAACTATAGAAAAGTATTCTCCAAAAATTCCTATTTTTGGATATGTTCTAGGTATAGGTAAGAGTGACCCCCATCCAAAATTTCAGGTCATTTGGATGGCTGGATTGGTGGGGGAACGCAAAATACTATCTGGTCTAGCCTAGGTATAGACCCCACCAAAATGGGTGCTGTGGTCAAACCACTTACCCAAATAGGTTCAAACAAATTTTAAAATAAACTAGAATTCACGGGCTACAACTTTTCTATTGGCCACATTTTCTGTAGGAGGGCCTAAGTAATTTACATATTTAATTTAAAAGAGTCCAGTAAACAGGACAGAAAATTCAGAATTTAATAAACATGATCCAGCACGAATCTTGAAGCAGATCCAACGCCTCCTGGTCATCTTCTTCCTCCAGCCAAGGGCTGTGATTAGCCCGACCTGGAGCGTATTCCAGCCCTTTTTCCCGGCCACCCAGCCACCTCCCTGGCCGGCTACCACCGCCACCACCTTCGTTGAGGTGGGGGCTATCACCGGGCGGCGGCACGGCCGCCGGAGGGGCGGTTTCCGGCGAACCCGAGTGGTATAAAAACCATGAAAAATATGAAATTTTGCGCCATGGCCGGTGGTGGAGCTTTCCGATGCTTTACAACAACCCCGTGAATTCTCTTGTTTTCTTCAGTGGGATGGTGGAAACGAATGCTCTTGGCCTATGAGAGCTTTTAAAAGGGTGAAATGGGGGAGAGGAAGGATCATGACTTCAAAGCCATTTATGACCATGAAGGAGAAATTTCGGCCACCCCATATCCCTTGCATTCAGCCACCTAGAGGCTGGAGAAAACCCTTGGTCTCCTCTAACTAATGAGGGGAAGATGAATCAAGACATTAGGGATGAAGGGAGGAGGCCCCTTGGCCTTCCAAAGCCATTAATGACTCTCTTTAAACCACTTTTTCTCTCTAGAAATACATGAAACTCTCATTTTCTCTCTCCTAATTACTATGAATGAATTTGATCATCTCTATAGCCTATTGGCAGCCCATAAAATCATTATTAATAATTATGATGAGGTTAGCCCAAGTGGGGGAAATGAGCTTGAGCTTGAGTTAGCGCATTTGAGCTAATTTTGACATAACTTAGACTAGGGTTGACCTTGGTCAATTTGACCTTTTGAGTTACTCTCAATGGGTCCTTGGTGATCCATTGGACTCCCCTAAGGTCTAGGTAGGGCTGGGTTGGGTATACTTGACACCTTGGAGGTCACTTGACCCTTAGTAAGGGCACTTTGACCACTTTGGGGTTAGAGTTGACTTGGGTCAACTTAGCCTCTTGGGTTGTCCCCAATGGGTCCTTGGTGACCCATTGACCTCACTTAAGGTCTAGGAAGACTTAGGTAGGGTTGGTTGGGCATATTGGAGGTCACCTGCCTCTTAGTTAGGGCACTTTGACCTTTTTAGGGCTAATGTTGACTTGGGTCAACTCAGCCTCTAAAGTTGACCCCAATCGGTCTTTGGTGACCCCTTGACTTCACCCTAGGTCTGGGAAGACCTAGGTAGGGTTGGTTGGGCACATTAGGGGCACATTGACTTTAGTTAGGGCACCTTGCCTTTAGTTAGGCCTAGGATGATCCTAGGTCAACTTGGTCACCCTGGGTTGATTTCAATGGACCCTTAGAGAGTTTAGGGATATTGTGGTGGGGTCATGGAGTCATGGTGAAGCCCTATGGTCATTCTAAACTAGTGTTTAGAATTCTACTATTTGCAGACCATGGTGATCTCCACCTTCATGCCTAAGCTCACTTAGTCTTCTTGGGCTTCTTAGGATTTTGTCATTACCTAGTCATGACAAAACCACTCCTAGGGGTCTAGTTGGAAATGGGATGTTACAGCCCGTTTATTGGCGGTTAGAGGGGGCGGCTGGTCCGGGGCCGGGGGCGGCCAATGCCGCCAGACGGTGGCGGTTGGGCTGCGCACGTTATCCGGCACGCGGTAATTTCCATGACTTTAGTGGGGGAGAGGGCGGTTTCGTTATGTGCAACCTGATTCGTTCTATAAATTGGGGCTGACCCTATCAATTTCATTCACTTTGTGATAAATAGTATATCCATACTCAATTACACATTTAAATAAGAATTAAATTCGAGTTCCACTATCCAATTTAATCATATACATCCTCGCTTTCTCATTGTATACTGTTCTCATTGCAGTTTTATTTGTCGGATCTTTTTTTTAAAGCAGACATTATCTTACGTGATTTTACTCTTGCATTATACATATCTTGAATAATTTTTTGCTCATGCTTATCAAGTCTGCTTGCAAAAACATGTGCATCAAGGTGAATAAAGTATGATTATGAATTTCATTAAAGACTTCTACTTTCCACTCATCCAAATTTTCCAAATGACCATTAAGAGAGAACTTTCAGCCACAATGCTTAGAGCTTGATTTTCTCATTTTTTTTCACATACCCTTTCCTATTTTGACTTTCACGTGTATATCCGCATCTATCACAACCTAGAAAAATCTTAGGTTTTACACTTGTCTCAATTTTGTCTGTCCTGACAGTAATGATAGCAAAGCCCAGGCTTCTCTCAAAATTTCTATCACAAGTAACCAACTCTTACTCCAAAAACTCAAATTTGTGTAAAAGTGATGTCCAACATCTATCTCTACACATTGACTTTCTTCGTTGATTAACAATATTATATCTTCTGAATTCATTTCTATCAAAAAGTGAGATATGAAAACAAATTTATACTTTAATTTCTAACAGAAATTTTACATAAATTTCAAAAACAAACAAACATGTTTTTTATACCTTCACAATTATAAAATGCTCCTAAGTTTTTCTACAACCACAACCTTTTGTTGTGAACATAAACCTTAAAAATCACAAAAAAAGAGATAATAATCAAAACCCTAAACACCCAACATAACTCAATAATCATAGAAAATGAGAACTCCCCTCATTTCATGTTGGGAAATCGAATTTAAAAGCAAAAAAAAAGTGAAAATGGAGGAAGAGATAACCTAGGTCATCAATGGAGGCGGAAAAGGGCGCAGATGATGGGACTTCCTACGCTGGAGGCGGACACAGGGAGCAGGCGAGTCACTTCAAAGAGACTCAGCGGAAGCAGCTCTGGCGAGATGTGGGCGGGCGAACGCTACAGGCCGGGACTCGGCGGTAGCAAGTTTTTGAAAAAGGTTAGGCGGAAGCAAGTTTTTGAAAAAGGTTCGGCGGAAGCAAGTTTTCGGAAAAGAGGGGGGTGTGTAAGTGAGGGGGAGCACATTAGACATTTAATTTTAAACTCAATTTATGGGTTGCGAATATCAAGCTATGGTATGCGTATATCAATCACTTATTTTTTTTCGATCAAACAAGTCCCTAACCTTTTTATTGCTTTTCATTTCGGTCCTAAATAAACGGCAAAAGAGGCAAATACTTTCCCGTCAGCTTATTTTATGCGAGTCGGCTCCTCCCTTCTCCCACGTGAGAGCTCCACAGCATTCATTCCAAGTGACTAATCCACGGTGACTTCTCCGGCGACGACTCCACGCGAGAACTCGGCGAATACTCCATAATTCCAGGAGATATCGCCGCCGGAGCAGGATTTATGGAAAGAAACAACCTACAAAACTTCTGTTTTTATGGTTATTTTTGTGATTCCAGCCGATAGTTTTTGGAAAACCTGTGCCGGAAAATCTTACGATTCCGGCTAATAGTTTTTGTGATCCTAAATGTTCAAGTTTAAGGCTCCGTTTGGTCTGACACAGTGGTGGCGGTCGTAAACGCATGAGTTAAAACGTCATTTGTTAAGAATCACCTAACAAACATCATCAGTTTGAACAAAAAAATGGATCTAGTTTCTTAGATGGGCGTTAACGAATGACAATTTAACCCCCATGCTCATTACTGCCACGAGGTTTTTTTTGTGTGAAATAGTTTGGCCTAAAAGTTTAAAATTTTTGTTATATAGAGTTAACGGTAGCTCCGGTCTTGACCATGAGCTACCGGCTACGTTACATCGTGAATTCTGATTGGCTCCTCATACATCAATCGCGCAGAATAAATTTTATTGTATGCGTGCCCTAATTTTGTGTTTGTTTTCGTAAGATTAGTTGCCGAGAAACGTCTAGAACACCAAAATGAAAATAATGGTGTTGTTTTAATATAAAATAAAATTAGATTTTATATGATTCATGATTAAAAAAAAAGATAAATTAGTGGAATGAAGGTGTATAATTACATGGGAAAAAACAATAAACCCTATCTAAAGAATAAGATAATCGATTTCCTCCCAACTACTCCATCAAAAGGGCCAAAGTATGAATGATTTGCTCTTGCGTGCGACTATATATCATCTCCTGCCATCTTCCAAGCCAAGTCTTTGGTTTCCAATTTTGTCGTAGGGTCGTTTCGCACTGAAACTACCCTACAAAGATGAGTTTGGTTCAGTCTGGCATAGTAGTGGCGGTCAAGAACACAATGGTTGTGAACAGTTGTTCGTGAATGCCAATTTACGCGAACAATTTTGTCGCAGGGGCGTTTTCTTTTTTTGGTGGAGGTCGTAATCATTGCCATGACAAAATACGTTCTATGACAATGTCATTTTTGTTCTAACTCGTTAGAGTAAAAACGTCGCGCCAAACAAAGCTTTTGTTTGAGGATGTTTGAGATGCAGGCACGGCTACGAGGAGGGAAAACATTTCAACATTGCAACATAGCTCTCAACCAACGAGGTGTTTGGACATAAATACGTGTCCAAGTGCTCGTATATGATTCAAAAAAAAATGACGCGTACAAGTTTTTGATCATGCATACGATCACTCATTGATCGCATGAATACAAATGTCTGCCCAGGCTCCAAAAGGACCAAACAGTATCAGCACATGTACACATCTCCATCCAAATGGCCGTAACCCCCTCCAAATGTGTAACCACGGTTCAGATTCTAGAAAAAAACTACCTTGATTTGACTTTTCAAATGGTCAAATGGACTTCTGTTTGAATAAAAAGAAGATTTTTTTAATCTTCATTTTCTTGAGAGCAGGTTACAGGCTTGCAGCCAGCGTAGGAGGAAGAAAATGCGGGTGGGAACGGCCTGATCCAGTTCGGTCGGCTACGGCGGGGAAGATCCAGGCGGCTTGCTTGGAAGTTGCAGGCAGTGTCGCTCCGTCGCTCCGACTAGGTGAGAGGTTGCTCCAGTCGGCGTCGAGACCAGCTGGAAGAGAGGGAAGAGTCGCAAGAAGAGACAGAATGCCGCTATTTGCAATTAGCCAAAGTTCAAAACAAAAGCAAAGACTTAATATTGAGTGCTACGAAGAAAAATAAGACAAAATCCCCCTTTTTGGTCAGGTGAATTTAGACAAAAAAAGCTACCATCATAGACTATGGCTCCGTTTGGGGGGAGTTCATGCGGTCGTAACCGCTTGACCGGTGAAAATAAGTCGCCCCAAACGGAGCATATATGTTTGGCATGATAGCAATTATGACCGTTGCGAAGAAAAGAAAATTAGTTTTGAACATAAATGTGAATGAAGCTGTTCGGGTGAGATCGGGCGTTCATGAAAGACGACGGTTCATAACCACTGGATTCATGACAGCCGCCGCCGTGCCTAACGGAGCCTACGGAATGAATCAATGTTAACCAAATACATAAAATGCATGCATAAAAGAAGCAAGATTAAGCCTCAAACACTGGAAGCAACCTAATGCCTAGTAGTTTCCTGAATAATAATAAACAGATATATTAGATGGACATACACTTTCGTGGAAACTACAAAAAAAAACTTTGTAAACACTGAGAATCAACCTAAGGCCTAGTAACTAGCACCGCTTCAAAACACCACTAAGACCTAAGACCTAAGAACTAGTACTGCTGAAAAATAAAAGTCTTTGAGGGGTGCAAACTGCAAAAACCTCCTAATTGGTGGGCGCTTATTGCTTAGTGCCAAAAGTCCAAAAAAAAGTTTAGCCAGCTAGAGCGAAAGACCACTTGAAGAGGCTCGGGCGATTGGGATCGTCCAAAGCAGTTTCCTCCGAGGATCCGGAGGAGCTCTCCATGGTGTCAGAGCCGCCATCCTGACTGAGCCGCAACCTGTGAGCATTGTCGGTGATCCACTTGGCAACCTCCGGGGAAGAGGCCCAATCAGACAGAGCTTCCCGCGTCGACTCCCGCGTGAAGTCTTCCCACTCCATTTTCGAGAACTTTCTCGTGGGCGTTTTGTGGAATGTTGAGTAGAAATCCTCGTTGAGGCGTCTGTTTCTCGTGCCCGGGGTCAAGTTCCTGTTGGGGGTGGAGCTCATCTGCCCTGCAAAAATTGAAATTCAAAATATGTCAGATAAAATTCTCCCTGTATCAGAATCAATATATCTCTAATCACAAAGTGCGCATGCCACCGACTGAAGCATGATCGAAGTTCATCGTGTGAGCGGCTCACGGGGCTGTTTGGTTGCGCTTTTTAGATTGTTCAAGTTATCTAAAACCTAAAAAATTCCTTATACAAGATTTTAGCGATATGAACCATTAATTATCTTGAACTATTTTACACATTTCAGTAAACAATAAACCAAAACTGGTGAAGTTGAGCCTGTCGTGCCGTGCTGTTGTGCATGCAGCATATAAGCATATAACCAGGAAAATTAAATATTGCCACACAAACTAACCAATGAATATCACAAGATTTTTAATAAATATCATGCTTATATTTGAACAAATATATGCATTTGTTAATTTCGTGATTAAGATAATATGCGAAATGCTATCGATATTTTTTTTTACTTCACTATCTAAATTTTTAACCAATTTTTTTGCTGCATATATGCTTTATTTTGTTTAAGATTATTAAACCATGAACAGAAAATCGTGGGAAAATCCAAAAAGTCGAGTAACCCTGAACCAGAATTGCTAGTGTTAGAGCTTATAAGTTGGAACACAAATAAAAAATGGAGGGAGAAGTTTTTAGGATGTTGTATTAGCTGTTAGAATAATAGGGTATTTCTGCTACCTTTTGGGGGAGACCGATCGGTTCTGTCACGTAAGGGAGGGGCAATTCAACTCCAAGCCTTGGTCATACATCGAGAGTCTGGAGAGAAGAAACTAATGCTAAGTGCAAGTCTGAGGCTTGGTGAACAAATCAGTAAGCTGACGCTCGGGGAAAGATAATGAGGAACATCAATATCTTGAATGTGATAATCGCGAAGAAGGCATCACCGCCAATGTGCTTGGAGAGCAAGTGATTGGTTGGATTCAGCATAATCTGGATAGCCTTGATGTTGTCACAATAGAGAGTGGTAGAACCAGAAGGAGTAACATCAAGATCAACAAGCAACCAATGAAGCAAGACAATATCCTCAACTGTAGTGGTCATGGCACGGAGCTCTGCCTCTGAGCTAGAACGAGAAACGTCGGTCTACTTCTTGGATTTTCAGGCAACGAGCGATGAGGCAAAGAAGAGAAAAAACGGTAATGGAATGACGATCAACATAATCACTAGCCCATGTAGCATAAGAATATGCCTCTAACTGGAGGGAGCTGATGCGGGGGTAAAATAGACCATGATTCATAGCAGCACAAAGATATCGGAGAACACGCAGCAGGTGAGCATAGTGAACTGTTGTGGGAGCACTCACAAACTGACGCAGCACATGAACAACAAAGACAATGTCAGGTCTAATAATGATGAGGTAAACCAGACTCCCAACCAGATGGTGGTACCGTGTCAGATCGGAAAGAGGAGAGCCCTCATTTGGACGTAGCTGAAGGTGGAGCTCCATGGGAGTAGCAGTAGTGCGAGAGTCGGACAGTGCAACACAAGCCAGTAAGTCTGAGGTGTAGTGCTGCTGAGATACCTGGTAGTCAGTAGGAGTAGCAGAGAACTCGATGCCCAAGAAATAACATAGTGTGCCAAGATCAATCATCTGAAACTACTGCTGAAGGTGATGTTTGACAAAATCAACATAGGAGTCATCAACACCAGTAATAATCATGTCGTCCGTATATAACAGATTAACAGGAGAAGGGTTCGACCCCGTGATGAAAAGTAGACAAACAGAGCTGAATCACAACGATCTGGCTGAAAACCAGATGCAAGAACTGCTAGACTAAAACGCTGAAACCAGGCTCGAGGAGCCTGTTTGATGTCATAAAATGCTTGACGGAGATGACAAACAAGGCCGAGAGCGATAGCTAGGCCCGGGGGAGGAAGCATGTACACCTCTTGCTGCAAGTCACCGTAAAGAAAAACATTCTTCACAACCAACTGAAACAAGGATCATTGACGGACAACTGCAACGGCAATGAGGGTCCTGATGGTAATCATGTGGGCCACAGGAGCGAAGGTCTCATCATAGTCCCGACTGTGCTCCTGTTGAAAACCGCAGGCCACCAACCGGGCCTTGTATCTCTGTACTGTGTCATCCGAGCGAGTCTTCACTTTGAAAACCCACTTGCAAGTAAGGTTGTAGATGTCAGATATCGGGGGCACGTCGATTTAGGTTTTTCATGTCGATTTTAATATGTCGGGGGATATATCGGAAATATTTCATATATCGGGTTTAAATATTTAATTATGTATATGTTTAATTATTTATAAATTTATTCCTTTTTAAATTTATATATCAATATATTAATAATTTGATATTTATTGAACTCCTAAATTTATCAAACTACTATAAACATTTTGTATTACACAAGTAATAACGGTATAACGCGTGAAATAAAACAAGAAAATAAAGAATGTCGAGAAGTTGTCGATGACAATGAAAGATAATAAACCTTTAGTCCATAATTCAAAAATCATGCATAAATGCATAATTGAAGTCGATGACGGACTTAAGAAAGGAAGAAAGTCAAAGGAAGGAAAAAAATAACTTAAATAATGAAATAATTTTGGTTTACTGTCAATTAGACCATAAACACTAATTAAAATTTTTTGTAAAAAATCAGATCATAGAATGTCGGGATATATCGACCGATATATCGGCGAATATATCGGTCAATAACAGACATATCAGAAGATATATTCCAAAAGAATATTTTGCAAAAAAAATATCGAAAACGTCGTTTTGTCCATGAAACCTTTATGTCGGTCGTCATATCGGTCATGTCGAAGGATATCCACAACAGTGCTTGCAAGTGATAGGGATTGTACTAGAAGGTAATGGAACTAGGTTCCAAGTAGAAGTGAGCTCCAAAGCACTCAACTTGTCATACATGGCGACCTGCCACTCAGGAATCAAGAAAGCCTCCCTGTAGGAACTAGGCTCTGGAACAGCACAAGTGGCCGTTAAAAGGGTTGATAGGTCAACGGTAGATCAAGAAGCTGAGTAGCAAGGTTGAGCCGATCGGGTGGGCGTTGATCACGAGTGGGGTAACATCGTGCTAGAGGATCATCCATAAGTAGCTTACTGGACGAGACCCGATGTAGAGGGGAAGATGGCGTATCTGTAGGACAGGACTGCTGAACATAGTGTCGAGCATAGTGCCGAGGGGCACGAACCTGGAAAGGAAGGTCAGAAGATCGTGGAGATGACTCGGGAAGAGCAGGAGCATGGACCTGGACAGGAAGGTCAGGAGACTGTGGAGATGATTTAGGAAGGACAGGAGACGGTGACCCTGATGGAGACTGAGTGTGAGGTAACTCAGAGGAAGGTGACACAGGAGGTGGTATGGAGAGAAAGAGAACACCATCAACTGTAGTGGAAATGTGAGTAGGTGAAGGAGACAAAGGCGATGATTAAACAAAAAAGGGGTGGTCCTCAACAAAAGTAATGTCTCGGTAGATACAAACACGGCGAGCTATATGGTCATAATATCTATAGCCCTTGTGCTCATGACTACAACCAAGGAAAACACAAGTGGTGGACTGAGCAGATAGTTTTGTGCACTCATAAAAAGGAAGAACATAACATAAACAACCAAACACACTTAGGTGGTCATAACGAGGAGGACGACCAAACAAACGCTCACCAGGACTACTACCCTATAGGAAAGTGGATGGCTGGAGGTTGATAAGATAGACACCAATGGACATGACCTCAGCCCAGAAGTGTGGAGGCACATGAGATGCAATGAGGAGAGTACGACTCGTTTCAATGATACGATGATGCTTCCTTTCTGCAGTGTCATTCTGAGAATGAGCGTCGAGACAGGAAAGCTGAGGTAGAGTACCATGAGAGGCCAAAAGATCACAAAAGGCATGTGACAAGTATTTTCCCCCTAAATCAGAGCGAAAAATGCGGATAAACGTGGAGAACTGAGTACGCACCATAAAGACAAACTCAACGTAAATTGAAAAATACAGTACGAGAACGCATGTAAACCCATGTATAATGCGAGAAATCATCAACAAAAATTACATAATAACATTGATCACCTTTTGAAATAAAGGGGCAACACACTTGGATTTGAGGAGTGGTGTTAACATCCTCATGAAGGAGGTCGTGGGTTTTTAAGTCCCCGCCTTAATAACCTCCCTAGAGACTTGATTAAAGTCCCCTCTGGGAGATTTGGTTGGGATGCTCCGACTGCAGACCGGCTGTACGGGGGCCCCAAAAATGGCTAAGCCCTATCGAACTCGTCCCAGTCTTTCAACATGCACTTTAGTTATATTTACTATCTTCTGTTACTGTATCAATTTTCATACTGTTTCTTAGTTTGCTTCATATCACGAAAGTCGGTCTGGCTTTTGAAATGTTACTCAACTATGTAGGGGAATTATAGGAAGAACTTGATTTCCAATTCAAGGAACTAAGTTCCTCTACTGAGACAATCATATGCTATTTGCATATCTTCAAATTCAATCTTCCACGGAGAACTAAACATATTGAGACTGTCTATCACTTCAGTGGGAAGAAGGATAAGACCAAGGACATCTCTAACCATTTTGTAATGCCTGGTACACGAAAGAAATATGCATTCTCCATGTTGTATCTAGTAAATTCTTTAATAGTTATATATGTTTCGAACTATTTTTATGTGGTAAACATACCAGGAGGTGACCAGAACACACTTAATATTTTTTATACCTTTTTGGGTTATGTCAAAAAAGATGGGCAGTTTCTACTGTCCTTCCAAGTCAATGCCTGGAGCTGAAGCCACATGAATTAGTTCCTTCGCTGCTTTGATCCATTCAGATTGCTGATTTCTCCTCTCATCCTCCTTGGATGATCTAAGATTTCTCCAAGATACTCCTCATGTTCTTCTCACTTCTGAAATCGAACATTTCTTCGAACCACAGAGATAATACATCAGGTTCTCAAACTTCTTATTCTTCAGCAATATTATTATGTCAATTTCTAATTCAGTTATATGGAAATATTTCATGGTTTCTAATTCAATTATATGCAAATAATTCATGGTTGAGCCCACTACAAACACAAGCTACTTTGTGGCTCTTTTTAGAGCTTATTGTTGCCATCTTAGTGACTCACAAACTGGAACACAAAGACGTGCCAAATGCACAAAGAAAAATTTAACCATTGCCACGCCCAGCTCCACAATGTCGTGAGCTTATTCCTTAAAGAATGCAAAATGGTATATTTCTTTACAAGATGATTACATTAGACATTAGCACAATAGACATTAGTACATTAGACATTAATACAGCAAGCAAAGATTACATTCAATGATTTCACTGGACATTAATATAACCATGATGTCAGCTTTAACATAGAGAAACCTGACAAAATCATTACGATCACAATAGCATGTTTCCTTGTTCTTTTCACTCCTTTTTTTTAATCAGTTTCAATATAATTGCAATTCAGGACATATGCGATCAATTCCAAGAACAAAATACTGAACTTGTGCGTTGTTATAGTAGAGAGGAATATGCCGACTCAATTAATCGAGAGAGGCCTTACTCATATATATATACACACTTGAGCAAGGAGGAAACCTAAAAACAGAAAAAGACAACTATTCCAATCGGGGTTAATACACTAAGACTTAGAATAAACTACATGTAAATTACAACTCTCCCCGTCAAGTCGCACGGAAGATGTCAGTCATCTCAAGCTTTTAAATATCATCGGTAAACACATCACACCCCATGCTTTTGGTAAACACATCGGTCAGTTGATCTTTGGAATGAACAAAATGAGTGACAACCGTCTTTTTATCCAAGTGATCTTTGATAAAGTGTCGATCAACCTTAACATGTTGTCCTGTCAAGTTGGACTGGTGGTGCAACCTGCGTCGCATCATTTGCCTTATTTTATGTCACACAATTTTATTTCGGTATTTTTGGCGCATGTATTAGTGCACGCGTATTCTCTTTCACACATTTTTATTTTGGTATAGTAGCGCATGTATTAACGCACATGTATTTTTATTTCATGCACTCGTATGGCTTATTGAGGTGATCATCCAATAAGTCCCAGAATAAAAAGATCCGTCAAATTAGGGGATAGGTTAATTAAGGCAAGCATGCTCAATTTTGAAAATCAAATAAACAAAGATTTTATTTTAGTTAAAAGTATAAAATAAAAATTTCATTCAATTCCACCCTTCTTACCCGGATAGGCAAAATAAGAATGAGATTATATCATTTATGTCTATATATATATATATGATATGGCATTATTTCCCTGTTTAGTGTAATGCCTAAAATAAAAAAAATCATTTTATACCCTTACCCCTCCTTCCCGTAAGGGGAGCTGGGAAATATCGGGACAGAGATCTCTTCTCTGTTCTCGGTCGTCCAGCCTAGTGCCAAACAAAGCCGCGCCTCCTCTTTCCAATCCTCGTCGCTAGACAACTTTCAGTCGGGCGCCGCCTCTCCTACTAGACGACGACGCCGTCCACCGAGCTATAGGTGCCCGGTTCTTCCGCGTCAAACCCACCACGTGGCCTCCCTCTGCCGCCTAGGAGTACCGTCGACGCCACCTCTTTGAAGGTCGCCGACTCCGCCCCTTCCAGCCACCGGATCTTGCTGCCCCGTCCGCTAGTAACGTCGACTTTGACTTCTCTTTTTCGTTACCAGCAAACAAGGCCGCTACCTGTTAATAACGTCATCTCCTCCTGTTATAAGGCCCGAAAGGACCTTGCCAAGATCATCCATCCGTGCCAGGGTCTGATTCCTCTATTCCCCTGACATAAGAAGACATCTGAGCCTGTTGTTTTGGGCCTAGGTATATTTCCCGGACCGACAAACTCCTTTGAGATTAGTCTAACAATGTTGTTTATTTATTTGATCTTCAAATTCAGAGTATGCTTGCTCTTAGTCAACATTGAACCTGTTTGTCGTTAATTTCTTATCCGCACGTTTTTTTTCTTTTCTCACTCGCCTATGCTTGTGGAAGATTAATTTCAATTCGTTGAATATGTTCGAGTGCTAGGCTTATATGTGCGTTTATGAAATTTATATCTATTGCCGCTTACCCTATGCTCGAGAAAGTCACGCTGGCGCTGCAAGTTTTAAAAGAGAAAACAAATTTATTCATTTAAAATCGCCTCGAGGAGCTCGGTTTACATCAGTTTGGTATCAGATGAGGCGATTCACTCCTATCGTGAGTCGATCGATCCGATTTGCTTTAAAAAAAGAGAATAAAATTTTATTATGTCCTTTTATTTTAAATTTTATTTTATTTAAAAACTAATAATAAAAAAAATTTATCTTATTTAAAAAATAATAGTAATAATAATTTTTTAAAAAAATGGAAGATATGGACGAGCGACTTAAAATTTTAATGAAGAACGTTGAGTTCGTCACTGCAGAATTCACGCAGAATCTGACTAGGTTGTGCACCGATGTACACCGTCCTGAAATGATAATGCGCAAACAAAATAATTTTCTTGACTACGTCCCAACTACGTATCAACTGGTGGAACCCGGACTTCAAACTATTATTAGTTCTCTTTCTAGACTCGACATTTCACTCACGAACACCTTGGTCCCACTTCTCTCCACTCAAGAACTCACTTTAGTCGAGGAGGTTCTTCCTGAGCCCCAACTCTAGGAAGACGAGCTTCCTCATCCTCATCCCCTCATTCCGACTGAAAGGTGCTCCCACTTGCCCACACTAAAGCACCACCTCTAGTCGCTGAGATTATTTCTGAGTCCCTGCCCCGAGAAGGACTTATTAGTGACATATCACTCACATTAGTGTCACCACCATATATTGATTTTATATTTGGGGAACATCATTGTGTCATTACATTATCCCATAATTATAAATGTGTCTAAAATTTTTTATTATCAAATCATCGATTTATTAAAGAGAACCCATATTTTAAAGATAATAAGAACCCAAAAAAATTTCACACCAAACAAAGATATTCGTTTTAAAGGGTTTATCTGGAAAATTTTAAATGAGATTTGAGATCAATTTTAAATTTTGTAACGTTAGTCAGATTCTATCGGGTGATGTGTTTGGGATAATTGAATTTGATTTAGTAGACGCTCACATGTGTTTGACAGGAGAACGTATGATGCGATGTGATTTAATGATTCCACAAGTCGAGCTTACTTGCTTCCACCCTATTCCTTTGATCCCCGCTCTCCCTCACCTTGTGAAACCATTCTTTTGTATGCTTTGATTTTTCTTGATCATTTAAATATCATGCATAAAATTTTGACTAACTATTTGCGAGCATATTTGAAAATCTATAATTTCATGGTTGAATCTGTCACCGGGAATTATATTTTTCCGAATGAGATTGGTTCCCTGTATTTTCCAGGAAAGGGAGTTTACCTACAGGTCATGAGCTGCAGCGAAGGATCTTTCTTTTGCCACACTACGCCCTACCATCCCGAGCATGACAGTAGCGGAGCAGGTCTAGATCAACGGTTGGATTTTCCTGTCGTAGGCAACATTATACTCTCGACGGGGTCGAGGTTTTTCAACCCCGAGAGAATTGGTGCAACCTGCATCGCATCATTTGCCTTATTTGTAGCGCATGTATTAGCGCACGTGTATCTTTATTTCATGCACTCGTATGGCTTATTGAGGTGATCGTCCAATAAGTCCCTGAATAAAAAGATCCGTCAAATTAGGGGATAGGTTAATTAAGGCAAGCATGCTCAATTTTGAAAATCAAATAAACAAAGATTTTATTTTAGTTAAAAGCATAAAATAAAATTTTCATTCAATTCCAGCTTCTTACCCGGATAGGCAAAATAAGAATGAGATTATATCATTTATGTCTATATATATGATATGACATTATTTCCCTGTTTAGTGTAATGCCTAAAATAAAAAAAATCATTTTATAAAATCCTTACCCCTCCTTCCCGTAAGGGGAGCTGGGAAATATCGGGACAGAGATCTCTTCTCTATTCCCGGTCGTCCAGCCTAGTGCCCAACAAAGCCGCGCCTCCTCTTTCCAATCCTCGTCGCTGTACCAACTTCAGTCGGGCGCCGCCTCTGCTACCGGACGACAACGCCGTCCACCGACAACGCCGTCCACCGAGCTATAGGCGCCCGGTTATTCCGCATCAAAACCCGCCACGTGGCCTCCCTCTGCCGCCTAGGAGTACCGCCGACGCCACCTCTTCGAAGGTCGCCGACTCCGCCCCTTCCAGCCACCAGATCTTGCTGCCCCGTCCGCTAGTAACGTCGACTTCGACTTCTCTTTTTCGTTACCAGCAAACAGGGCCGCCGCATGCTAATAACGTCATCTCCTCCTGCTATAAGGCCTGGAAGGACCTTGCCAAGATCATCCATCCGTGCCATGGTCTAATTCCTCTATTCCCCTGACATAAGAAGACATCTGAGCCTGGGCCTGTTGTTTTGGGCCTAGGTATATTTCCCGGACCGACAAACTCCTTTGAGATTAGTCTTAACTATGTTGTTTATTTATTTGATCTTCCAATTCAGAGTATGCTTGTTCTTAGTCAACATTGAACCTGTTTGTCGTTAATTTCTTATCCGCACGTTTTTTTCTTTTCTCACTCGTCTATGCTTGTGAAAGATTAATTTCAATTCGTTGAATATGTTCGAGTGCTAGGCTTATATGCGCGTTTATGAAATTTATATCAATTGCCGCTTACCCCATGCTCGAGAAAGTCACGCTGGCGCTGCAAGTTTTAAAAGAGAAAATAAATTTATTTATTTAAAATTGCCTCGAGGAGCTCGGTTTACATCAACTGGGTTATGAGCGATGCTAATAGCTTCCTTATTGTCACAGAACAAGGAGAAATGGGCTGTCTCAGAGAAACTCAGATCTTGTAACACGGTACACAGCCATAGCCCCTCACATAGGCCTTGGGACATGGCGCGATATTTTGCCTCTGCACTTGATCTAGCCACAACATTCTGCTTCTTGCTACGCCATGTCACAAGATTTTCACCAACAAAGGAACAATATCTTGTTGTGGACATTCAGTCATCCCGGCATCCAGCCCAATCAGCATCAGTAAAAACTTCATTTTTCAAGTTGTTGTTTTTGGAGAACAAGAGACCACAACCAGGGGCTTTCTTAAAATATAGCAGCACACGATACACAACTTCTTAATGTCTGATCCTGGGAGAATGCATATATCTGCTAAAGATACTGACCGCAACGTAATGTCAGGGCGTGTGTGGGATAGATATATAAGTTTTCCAACCAATCTTTGATAACGTGATACATCCGTGTGATCACCATCACCATCTTCCTCAGTCTTTTGATTTTCCTCCATAGGGGTGTTCACAGAAACACAATCAAGCACACCAGTCTCCTTTAGTAGATCCAATATATACTTCCATTGAGATATAAAGATACTCTGCTCAGATCTAACCACCTTGATACCCAGGAAGTATCGTAATCTTCCCAAGTCTTTCACTTCAAATTCAACAGATAGGAGAGTCTTAAGATTATCAATCTCCTCTATATTATTTTTGGTTATCACAATGTCATCCGTGTAGACAATGAGAACCACAACCCTCTGTTCATGTCCCCGGATAAACACGGTATGATCAAATTGAGCTTGCTTGTACCCAAACTTGAGCATAGCCGCGAGAAATCTCCCGAACCAGGCCCTAGGTGATTGCTTCAGGCCATATAAGGATTTCTTTAGGCGGCAGACAAGCCCTTCAGCTCCTTTCTTCACAAAACAATTAGGGAACTTCAAGTATACCTCCTTATCAAGCTCACCATGGATGAACACATTCTTCACGTCCAGTTGGTGGAGGTCCCAGTCCAAGCAAGCAACACACAATAACAATACCCGAATGGAGTCCATTTTTGCTACAGAAGCAAAAGTCTCCTGATAATCTTAGGAGACATCGAATGCAGGAGCCAAGAGACAAAAAGAGAGTTGTCAGAATCCCGACGCTTCTAGAAGGGATCAGTCTTGAGGGGCTCCTTAATTGTCCCATCAATATACACAAACATCTGTTGGCTGCGAATGATATGTTGGGCAACACGAGACCATTTAAGAAAATGTGTCATCTAAGGGAACCGTGGTAATCTTCAAGGAGCTGGAGTGGCCATGAGGCTGCTAAGGGTCACTCATCTGAGGCTAGATCACACCCAAAGAAGATATAGAAGAATCAAGATCACCCATATTGGCAAAGAGAACTCTCAGATCACACGAGGAAGGGCTCTCAGATCAACAACATCTAAGCAGCAGCGACATCATCAAGGCAGCAACGGAATCCAATAGGGGCAGCAACGTCAAGGTGGGCCAACACCAGCAGCGCCAAGGAAGCAGCGCCAAGACAGCAGCGGAATCCAATATTGTCATGTGACTGCTAATGTCAGTGCCTCGGTTCATTAATTTTCTTTTCATTCAGTTTTTTAAGTTTAGAGTTTCTACGGACATACACAATTTTTATGTGGTATTTGTTCACTAATATTCAGGAGTGTGCAACATTGGGGATATGCTGCAGGCAAGGAAGAAGATTTCAGGACAAAGTTACCACTCCGATCTTTGAAAAAAAGATGGTACCCCAGCAGGTTAAGAGAGCTTTGTCCAATATACAATGTGTAGTAGCTAGAATAGGGTTCTACTTCTGGTGTATATTCTGAGCTTTGCCCTGGGTCCATGTGCACGCAGATAATATAACTTGTCATTGTATTGTCTGATGGTTCAATTCAACCAAACTACAGTACAAATTTAATAATTACTGTTTTTGTGAACAATTAGTCATTGCGATACACGGATTAGTTGTGTGTCCGTTATTAATTTAATTTCTAGTCATGCCAAATAGCGTATATAGCATAAGATTCACTACATCAAATAGTTCAGTCAACACATTGAATAAATATGTTCATGAAGGATGGCAGGATAGACTCTTCATATTATTATACATGAAGTGATCCCCTTGGCACAGCACCAATAGAAAAATTATTAGAAGTTAATCACAAAGGAAAATAAATAAAATCTGCAATGCTCTATATCATGATATTGGATTTCATGCCAAGGGCTCTACATTAGCTGCAAAAAATGAAATAGAAAATATAAATACCTTTGGAAGGAGAATTGGACAGGCCACGATGATAACTTGGATTTCCCCATAAAGCTTGCCCAGAACCCTTATTAGCTGAGCGATTCAAAAACTCGGCACTCCTGTTGCTTCCAGAAGACGCTTGCCAGCCCTTTTGTTGCCACAAACTAACATTATTTAGATGTCTACTTCGCCTGCAATTTCTTTTAAAGTTAGGGAGGAGAAAAGGAAAAAACATGCAGAGTTGGATAAATCTATGAAACTCACGAGGTTGCAGAACTTGACCACTCAATTGATGTGACAAGAAAGCTGAGAGACCAACAAGCGCCCAATGCAACTGCGGCTAAAAGTGCATCAAGAGAGCTCTGCAAGATTGGAGTAAGGAAAATATTTTAAAATATATGCTTAGATAAAAAAAATAATAATAATAATAAAAATGGAAACAAAGCCCTCTTCGGTGCGCATAAGCATTTAATTTTCGCAGGGAATAAAATAAATGTGAACAAAGCCATAAAATGGTCAGAAAATTCTGAACTCTGCCCATCCTATCCAGATTTATTTTGCAAAGTCATCACCAACCACATCAAGGGAGTAATGTAAAGGGAAAGTGACATAGATCTCGGAAACTTCCGATCACCGAGTACCAGAGCAATAAGAGCTACTAACGCTCTACCTGCCTGAAAGAACTCTCACAAGTAACATTAATGTAGAGTCCGGGTATTGAATACAAAATAGTGAATCTCTTTTCATTAAGAAAAACAGAAAATTTTTGATAAAAGAGGTTCGAGCCTAAAATAATAAAAACATAAAAAATAAAGACAATTTATAAGTTACTAAAAGTAGAAACCACAAAAGCCTGGTGCCACATCTCAGCTTTTCGACACAGGACGAGATAGAGGTGTGACAGAGGACTGTTGGAACCCTAGTGGTGTAAAGACTGGGAAACTCAATTAGTGTCTAATAATGATGCACATTTAGTTGATAATAATTCTGAAAATAGATTGTAAATAACAAAGAATATTTGAAGCTTACAGGCAAACATCACAGTTACAAAGCAATGGAGAAAACTTGCAATTTTAGGTTCATGCGAGAGCATTTAGAGTAAATAGATATCCAATAAGCCCAATAAGTAGAACATTTTAAAGACAAAAAATTATTTATAATGATGTGTGGAATAGACAACTCCTGCAATGCAACAAATATTTTATTACTTCGCATTAGAGAAAAAAATACAAGTACATGTACACACACACACACACACACACACACACACACACACACATATATATATATATATATATATATATATAGGTGGGAGGAGTGACCTTCACTCCAAACCACAATATTAGACTAATCATACAAGAGAGGTATCTCCTAATGAGCCATAGAGGTGAGCCTTTACATTGAGCTTTTGCAAGCTGGAGCATACATATTGTAGGCGACAAACTTGAAAACTGTCAGTAGAGGGAGCGGGATAACTCCTTGGTGAAGACATCAGAGATTTATAGTGGGAATATATCGCAAACTCAATTTTGCGGAGCTGAACTTTTTTGCAGATAAAGTGACAATCTATTTCAATATGTTTGATGCGCTCATGAAAAAATGAATTGTCGGCAATAGGGATGGCGGCTTGATTATCGCAGTAAAGGATTACATAAGAGGGGAGAGCGACACTGTGATCAGTAAGAAGACTCTTCAGCCATGTGAGTTCAGAAATGGCAGACATCATCGAATGATACTCAGACTCTGTAGAAGAATGTGCCACAACCATTTGCTTCTTGCTCCACCAAGTGACCAGGTGCCCTCCAAAATATGTGCAATAGTCATTCGTAGGCTGACGATCATCGAGGGAGCCAACATAATTTACATCAGAATAGACAGTCAATGAGAGGGAAAGGAGGTCTTATAAATAAGCCATTGTCCAGGGACTTTCCTCAGATATCATAGGAACATGCATGTATCGGCTGACCACACCAACAACAAATGAGATAACCGGTCGTGTGACAGTTAGATAAATAAGCTTGACAACAAGAAGACGATAGTGGTCCGGATTAGGAAGAAGAGGATCAAAGTCAGACTCTTGAACCTAGAGCTTGTGGTTGACATCCATGGGTGTGCCATTGAACTTACAACCCATGTAGTTGGTATCTTCTAGAAGATCGACGCAGTACTTCTATTGAGAGAAAACAAGTACATCAAGTCGACGAGCAACCTCAATACCCAAGAAGTATCAGAGGTGTCTCAAATCTTTGGTCTGAAAATTTGAGGTCAAGTGCTTATTGATGATAGAAATATCATTCATATCATCACCCATGATGATAATATCATCAACATACACAAGTATTACCGCGCCGCTTGGCGAAGACATGTAAATAAGGAGAAGTCTGCTGAGCTCCGAGTGAATACAAAATTCCGAACAACCTTACATTTGCCAAACTGAGCACCAACAGACTATTTTAGGCCTAAGATAGATTTCTTGTGGCGCAGATAAGAGACTCCCCCGTGGTTTCATATCCAGGAGGTTACTGCATAAAGACAGTATCGACAAATTCACCATTAAGGAATGCATTCTTAATATCAAGTTCATGCAACTGTCAATGACGACGAACGACCAATGAGATCAATACCAATGTCACATTCAACTTGGACTGGAGAGAATATTTCTTCATAGCCGATGTCATATTATTGTGTAATACCGCGATGGTGTGTAAACAAAGGATGGTCGAAGACATGAAGTTAATTAAATAACATGTGATGGTGATAGAGAAGTGCAAATAAATCTTTGGAACCTGCATTTGAAACATAAGGGTTCTGACAATCTCTAGAAGGTGGAGGATTTTCTACTTGGCCACACCATTTTGTTTTAGTGTGTAAACATATGTCGCTTGGTGGATAATACTCAATTATTGAATTCATGACCAGTATATTCACGAGCATTATCGACCTAAAGAATTTTAATGCAATTCAAAAATTGAGCGAGTTTCAGTGATGAATGAGTAAAAGACATGCGATACTTCAGAGCGACGACACGGTAAATATAATCATGTCTTGTGAGGATGATCATCAATAAAAGTAATAAAGTATTGATATCCACATAAACTAGCAGTTTTTTATGAACCCAATATGTCCAAATGAACTAAAACAAACGGAGTAGAGCTTTTTTAACAATGAGGGGAAAATGTAGAACGATGATGTATTCATAGATACAAGATTCGCAAGTAAATTCAGAAAAAAGTAAAATCAGGAAGAATCTTCAACAGTAATGGAGAAGGAGCATAGTCAAGAAATCGGTGCCGATCAATATAAGTGATAGAAGATAGAGCTGAGTTAAGGAGGTCCAGAGTGTGTAACCCATTTTACATTTGTCAGCTACCTATGATAATCTGCGTCCAATGATCTTGCACCACAAAAGAAGAAGAGAAAAAAATGATGGAGCAATCATGGTCATGAGTAAGTCGACTAACAAATAGAAGATTAAATTGAGAGACAGGAACATGGAGATTAGATCAAATCGTCCAGCGGCGAGCACAAGTCGCGAGCAGGAGACTTTGGCGAGTAGCAGAGATAGAGGGGGGTCCACCTGGGAGATCCACCAGTGCCTATCAATACAAAAGTCGGGCGACACACAAAGCCTAAGCGAGCGGTGGACTCGGCAAGCTGACGAGCAAATTGTGGATCGAGAGAGCTCAAGATTAAGCAAGCAGGTTGCGAGGTCGAGTGAGCTCAAGATCAAGCAAACAGACGAGAATTTAGCTCAAGCAACGAGCTCGGTAGCTAGGGAGAGCACAAGTTACGAGATCAAATCGATCACGAGTTTACGCCAAGAACCGTTGGGCTCTGATACCAAGCAGAATAACAAAATACACAGCGCAACAACAAATATTTTATAACTTCAAATTAGAGAAAAATATGAATACATGTACACACATATATATGTGGGAGTAGTGACACTTTAACTTCAAACCATAATGCGGGACTAATCTATACAAGAGAGATATCTCCTAATAAGCCATGGAGGTGTTCTTTATATTGGGCTTTTACATATATCTTCTATAATATGAAATCAATCCATACAAATGAACAAGAAGTAAACTCCAAATAAGAGCTTACACAAGCATAAGAGATTAGCAGTGGATCTGATGTTATTTTGGCGGCCCACGAGGGATGGACAGTATGTGGTTAGGCTATGAACAGAGCTGTGAGGGAGAATGGAGAGCTGTAATTGTGTTGTAGAGGCTGGAGAAGTTGTCGGGGTTGATAGAGCTGGCCAATAGCTGTGAATGGGGGTTGCAGGCTTTGGGAGGAGTTTGGGGGGGGGGGGGGGGAGTTTTCCAGATGCTGGGAGGACGGCCAGTCGGATGAAAGTTGGCTTGGAGGGTTTGGCAGCATGTGGAGAAAGCAGGCAAGGTTTCTGGCAGGCTGGAAAGAAATCTGAAGGACTTCAAGCTGCCTGGGAAGAATCAAGGAGAATTCCGACAAGCTGGGAGGTGTTGGTGGGCTTCTGGATGGTTGGGAAAGAGGCAAGAATGATGTAGATTACTGGTAAGATGGGAGTGCTGGAAGCTTGCTGGGAGAGAGAAACTGGGATGCAGGGAGTGCTGGGAGTCTAGTCCAGGGTCGCAGGAGGTTGATTCCTTCAGCTGCTTGAGGAAAAGAAGACGTAAGGGTTGACAGTTCCTGCAGTTGAGGGTTTTAGGGGAGTGGAGGGCAGTTTGTCGAGGAAGTAGACTGGTAGGGGTAGTTAGTAGACAGCAGGATTCAGTTTTCTATAGTGGGATGAATGGGTAGTTAGTGGAGTAGTTATAGGAGGAATATTGGGTAGTTATGATAGTTGTTGTGAGAATAGTGAGTGGTTATGGTAGTTATAGGAAATAGAGGGTTGGGTGGTTGGTTGGGGGAAGGTGGTGACCAGCCAGAGTGATGCAAAATGAATCTACAAGTGACAGACGCGTGATGCACTAATCATAGATGCAATGCAACCAACCACCGTGAATGCAATGGAACCACAACTCTAAAATGAAGATGCGGACGAATGCACACACAATCTGATGAGCTTATGATGGATACCTTAAACTATAATGTGATGCTCGTGAGTAATTCAATCATGCAGTTATTTAAGACGCGAAATCAATTAAACAATATTAATTTTTAAAGCTTGCACTAGCATCACAATCAATAACAACTTCTCTAATTAAGTAGGGGAATGACAATTGCAAATTAATTGTGTCGGAATTCAAAGCACACGACAGATAAGAAATACATGCCTTTGAAAAGTGAAATAATCAAATTAATTTAGGGCAAAATATTACAAGCAAAAAATAACATCCGTACAATGCAGGGAATTAAAACTGAAATATAAAGACCCACCAAGAAATCGGCACCAACGATAGAGCAAGTGGTATGTGAGTCTGAGAAGACTGTAGGAGCGTTGCAAAGGATCAAATATGTGGTCGACATGCCACAATGAAGAGGGGGTTTCTAGGGTTTGTTAATGAATTTTGATTTAGTGGAGGAATGTAGAGGGAGGTGGAGGTGGCTGAGTGGAGGTTGGAATGGAGGAAGATCGACTATAAGGGGGTTGGTCAGTGCTGGAAAGGAGGTTGAGAACTACGGGGGTGGTTGCGGGACTAGTGGAGGGAAGGGGGGGAGACGGCGGGGAGTCGCTAGAAGAGAAAGGGGTGTTTGTAGGGATTCTAGAAGAGGAAGGGAGGGTTGTAAGGTCTTGGGGAGGTTGGGGAACGGGAGGATGTTGTGGATGGGGTTGTGGAGTCCTCAGCATAGGTAGGGGGACTTGCCATAGTTGGCTGGGGTGGTGGAGGTCAATTGAGGGAGAAGGGGGAAAGAGAGGGATACGACGACTGGAAGAAGATTGTCCAAGTATAGGGTACTTGGAGTTGAAGGAACGACACGTTAGGTTGTCGGTGGGATCGGAGCTCTCATGCAATAACACCCGAGGAAACGACGATGGAACCGAGCGGCCCCTTGATGGAACCGTTTAACACTCGACCCCCTGTGAAAAACCCAAAAAGGGATGTTTAAAGGAGGGGGGATTTAGGGTAAGTGCATATGACAGTCCTAATAACCTAATTGATAATTTAACCCGACTCTTGAAATAAAACTCAAAAAACTAAAAGAAAATATATAAAATAGAAAAATCGAGTCTATCACAATCGCGGGCTCTGATCATCCGTCTGACGATCCAAAAATGTTGATAATGACAAATTGTCCAATTTGGCGCATCGATCTCCATCACAAAGTAAGTAGCGGCCGACCAGAGTAAAGTGGTGGCCAGTCAAGGGAGGGGGGATGTGCCTAGGCTTCAACATAGATTCCATAGATTCGACGCTGCAGTGAGGACCAAAAATTTCTAGAAATGTCCTAAATCTTCAATGCAAAAATCGGACTTTATGCTCGTATTTACAGGTAAAACAGACTAGGACAACCACTACGATTCTATGAACGTTCCAAAATGTCCGATCATGAGGGTTGTAAAATCCTATGTGTATAACCCGTAATTCGTTGAGATCAGAAATGCTTAAGGAGACGACTACTTACAGACCATTTAGCTCGGCAGCCTGTTGACTATTCGCAGACCTCACCAAAAGAGTACTCAACATCCTCAAGAAAGAGAATAATGGAGAATATTTGATAGTATGTGCGAGTAGCCCTTGTAACTCGCTAGTATGGGCGAGCAACCCTTACAACTTGCTAGTGTGGGCGAGTAGCCCTTGTAACTCGCTAATATGGTCGAGTAGCCCTTGTAACTCGGTAGTGTTGGCGAGTAGCCCTTGTAACTCGTCAGTGTGGGTGAGTAACCCTCGCAACTCGCTAGTGTGGGCGAGTAGACCTTGCAACTTGCAAGTATGGGCGAGTATCCAAAGACCGTCGGAGGGAGGGTGGTGGAGACCAGTCCGGATCAAGTCGCAAAAGTACCCGGCCGCACCAGACCGGACCCCTACCGGCCCTGAGTCTTGTATTTTTGTTTGTTTGTTGTTTTGTACGTGTAATTTTGTAATTTGTGTATATGTGAATATATATATATAATATGTATAAATATATATGTATATATTTCTCTGTTAAAATATATACATAACTTAACAAGTATATATATATATACATAATATATATATATATATATACATATTATATATATATATTAAATCTAAAACAATCAGTCGGTTGTTCATCTCCCGGTCCAGTTCCTGATAAAAAGCCACCGCTCCTCTCGGTTCAGCAATGGAAAGCAGCCCGTGATAGGGTTCAGCCGCCGCTCTCCCGACTTTGGCGCTGCACCAGCCACGAGCTTCCCACGTCGCATCTTCCTCCGCCCACGTCCAGCTCCAGCGATCTCCTCCAACTGGCCATGATCTCCTCAATGCAAGCTTATAAATTCCCGGGCGGTTTCAGAAATTCCCGGCCACGTGCCCTCAATTCCACAAGGCCGACCAGGCTAGGTTAACTGTTTTGAAAACCCTATAAATATGGATTTTGTAGGATGTTGAATGATGGAGATGATAAAATTGGTGATTGATGAAAGATTGTTGTGGGCCTTCTGCTAGGTGTTAGCGGTTGCTTGTGTGCTTCCTGTTAGAGTAAGATTTGTAGGAGAAGATGAACAGTGTTGTAGAAGTTTAAGTTTGTTGTTTTCGACTAAAAGAGTTGTTGAGCCCTGGATCCCGCTGCTATTCTCTTTGTTTGGAGAAGATAAATAATAATTCCCTGTGTATGGGTTGTCGAAATTTAGGCCCTTTGCTGTGATAAATTGCTTCCTGTAGTTGTTGTGATTAATTCCCGTGAGAGTGAGTGAATTTAGGTTGTTTAGCTTGTGGCCTCCTTACTTTGTTGAGTGATTCCGTGGAACCACCTCGTGTGAGGGAGTGCTTTAATTCCTTGGTGCCCGTGTGCGATAGCGGCCGACCTCGGAGCGGGAGATCAAAAGTGACGAGGAGTTCCTCGCGTGATCGCCATCGACTTCAAATACGGAAGACGTCTCTTCTGTGGGTAATTGTTTCTATCTTTTCCTTTGTGTGCGTCTCTATATTTTTCTCGTAGGATAATAGACTCATTGCTGGGTTTTCGCCAAAGTTTTGTCAGCAAACGCTACGTCGAAAACTCCAAACGGAAACGTATTTGGAGTTCATGATTTCTGTTTTGCTGCGCCAAGGGGAACAGAATGAAAGTTGCGAACTTCCTTCCCCGGATTCAGAAATTGAACCATTACCTACGAAAATCCATTTTAATAAAATAGTATTTTGTGCTTTACTTAAAAAAACAATTGTTGCTTCATTTCATAAAGTCTGCGCAACGTCCGCTCAAATTATTTATTTTTGAAAAAAATCCATTATCTATAGCACATATTTTAGGGTTTCCTAGGAAAAGCCGGCAGGCGCACAAACCCTATGCGTCGTCCTGCATCAGAGGGTTCTCGCGACATTTGCTATAGGCGAGTAACACCTCCCAGTCTCCATGTGGGCGAGGTTGCTCCTTAAGTCGCATATCAGGTATATCGCAGGAGTAGGGTATTCTCACATACATACCCCATCTTGGATTTGTCTATAAATAGGACCTCAGAGGTACCAAGAAATGCACGTTGAGATCCCCCCATGTTACATACTCGTCAAGTCCGTGTCTTCCTAGTACCTCACTCAACCATTTGGTTGCTAAGGGAAAATATTTCATAATTTTCGGGTATATGGTGAGACCTCTCTGCTGAACCACCTGGGGTGTGTTTGTAGATATCTCTCTCTTGCTCTAGCCATCTGCATTGTGGCGTTAGACCGCATGATCAGTAACCTTAGACTACACCTAGGTCCGAACATTTGGAGTTAGAATTTTCCTGGCTTCAACACTATGAAATGAAAATGGAAAAACAACATAAAAATATATAAAAATTATCATCGTTGATCTGAACCTGAATATGAGCTCAACTCGTACAGATCCATATGGTCTCTGATGATCCAATCTTGAACTGTGATCCTCATCACTTATTATTGGCCTTTTAATGTCCGGTCCACTTTTTCTGATCTCGCTACTCTACAAAGCATCATATATAATTTCTTCGGTATGCTGGGCACACCCTCTAACCAGCCTCTTGACCGATTCTAACACATTTGCACACACCACAAACTACGAATAATTTGATCCTACTTGGGAGCTTAACGACAGCATCCAAGTTTGATATGTAGGCAGCAGATTTTAGTGTCATTGATTTTTTTGAAACTTAAAATATTTTTCTATCAAAGGTTGATTAATATTGATGTAATCTGGAAATAAGGATTTTATATTAAATCAAAAATTTGAGAACGATTTAATTTATGCGGCGCAAAAAAGACTCGACGAACGACAAATGAGATATTTAATTTAGAAATTTAATTACAAACAAGTTCTAAAATTAAAGTTTATAAAGTATAATACATTAACTAACACAATAGGAGCACCAGGTGGAGGAGAGATATACCTTCTGCTCACAAGTGCAACAAAATTGAATCCGGTTTGAAACCAGGGGTCAAGAGAGACTGGCTAGAAAATATTTATGACAATAGGCCAATGATAATTACGTAAAAGCCCTGAAATTAAAGTATAAAAAGTATGGTACATTAACTAACACAATACGAGCACGAGGTGGAGGAGAGACATACCTTCAGAACACAATTGTAGCAAAATTGAATCCGGTTTGGAACCAAGGGTAAAAGGAGACTGGCTCAGGCTTTTTTGGGTAGGTGGGGGGGAGGGGGGAGGGGGGAGGGGGGGAAGTAAGTCGATAACTAGGAAGCACTAGTACGGGTATAGGTATCGGGTATGATGCGTATCTGGTACCGCAATATTTAAAAACTAAAGATACAGGTACGGCAGGATACGTTAATATCAAGGTTGCAGATGTTGGATGTCGGATTGCAGAAGATATATCATGAATATTTTACAATGTGGGATTTTAATATTTAAATAAATTTATTCATATATTTACAGAAATTTTGTAAATATTTACAATTTCACACATAAGGTAATTCTATAAATTACACGATAAACATATATACATATAGTGTATGTTTATAAATTATATATGAAAGAAGTGTTGACGACACTAAACAACATAAATAATATCAAATGAGAGTGAGACGAAAAAGACATTGAATCAAGGCTCGAGAGAAGAACAAAATGATGCACAAAATAAAATATTATTGCTCTGAAGCAAAAAATGATTTTTTTGAAACACCTGATGATATATCGTCCGTGAGATATCACCCAATATATCGGGTAAGAGTGTAAGACCGATATATCGGGAGATATTTTCAAAAATAATATTTTTGCTTAAAATGTCGATGTCGTGATTTTTTGTCCAAAACCTTTATGTCGGGTGACATGCTAGCTGACATATACAAGACCGGTTTATATATATATATATATATATATATATATATATATATATACCGGATAAATGTATATACGCGTAACGCGTATATACAATTTATCCGCGCATAGGTGTTTGCGCTAGCGGACGAGCCTAGGGGGCCGGTGGTTGGCGAGCCCGTAGCCGCCGACCGCCGCTGTTGTTGCAAATTTTTTTTACAGCGGGGCGGTTGGCGGCTGCAGGCTCGCCGGCCGCCCTGGACTCGTCGGCGTCCACGCTGACGAGCCCAGGGCGGCCAGCGAGCCCGCAGCCGCCGGCCGCCCGCTGTGAAAAACAGGCGTTCGTTTTTTTAATAGAGATTTTTACTGTATCCAACAGCTACAGTAAAAAGCGCGAAAATGGATTATATTTGCGTTACGTGGATAAACATCGGACCTTATATATATAGTAAACAAACTTGGGGTGGTCGAGGTACTAAAATTAGGACAATTAAATGAATATGAGTAATTCAATTTATCTCTGATATGAAAAAACGTGTGGTCTTTTTAATACTAGAGCCGACACATGGTCTCTTTGTTTATAGGTGCGACGACAATAGTACTCGGTCGCTCCTCAAATGATCATCGAGTTACCATCGCACATCGCGCACGGGGGACCACAAGCACAACTGCTAGTGTGTGCACGCGTGTAGATAAAGTAAAATAGAATAGAGGGAATTTTGTAAAGGTACTGTCATGATGGTTCAACAATTAAAATAAGCTTACATTACAAAATATCTCCCCTTTGCCTTGGTTATCCTACTTTTGATAACAAAAACTGTAACTGTTTCCCAGCCAATTATTTCTCTCCATCTCCACTTCATAACCCTAAATCGTGCAGCCCCAGTCTTCAACAGCCGCTCTATCTCTGAAACCCTTATCTCTATCCGACCAAACAACCACAATCACCCTCTCTATATTCGATAAGGACCTCCAAATTGTTACTTTCCTCTCTCTCTCTCTTCACTCTTTTCTCTCCACATCATCAAATATCATCTCCTTGAATTTACTTTTATTGCTCACTCCTCCAGCTTCATGTCCTCTTACTCTCTACTCATCCCTCTCTCTCCACATCAAACCTTATCGTTTATATCTCAATTCACTGTCATCAGTCCCGGTTTACTTACAGGTATTTTCTTAGCTTCACTTTCCTTGATTTTTTGTTGTTTTTAGTTTAAGGAATTTTCCAGTTTTGTGAACCCCTTTACCACAAGACCATTTATTAGGGAAGAAAAATTATGCACTCATGTTGATTGATCGAAGGAATGAGAGTTCTTCGTTCCATCGTGCACGACATGTTTGTCGTACTGCCAGGATTTCCCTTAGGCTCCGTTCGTTTGGCAGGAAATAAGATGCAGAAATTGAAATTGGATTCCGCAGGAGTTGGAATTGAAGTCGATTCCAATATGATGTTCGATTGAATGCAGGAATTTTGTCACTGGAATTGGAATTAATAATTCCGTTATTCAGATGGATATTAGAATTTAGAAGTATATTTTTCAAATATTCCATTTTATTAAATTCAGCAATACCACTATAGTTATTGTAATCCAACACTATATAAACTTCCACCAAGTCCTTGAAGAATGCCATTTTCTCACACAAAAATTGCTGAAAGCTATATACCAAGCAATGTGTGAAGAACAACCTCTAGTGTTGTGCTATTACTCAATGAAAACTATGTAAAATCCTGAATCACAGTATACTATGTAATATCCTTGCTAAATTTCATCTTCAAATGCCAAGTAAAAAGAAATAAACAATTACTACATTTATAATCTTCTCAGTAGGCGTACACAATCCAGAAGAAACGCACTATAGCATTTTATTTTATTGCCAACAAACCAAGCTAGTGGGATTCAGAACACAGGCCATCTTACATGCAGCTTAATGGTGCCTTCAGCGTCCTCCATGGACTTCATAACTTGCAGGAGGCCGCCCTTTGTGGGATAACCCAACCTAGAGCAGAGAAGTTTGAGGGAAAAAAATGAAAAGTAGGAATCTGAAAGAGAGTGTGTGAGAGAAAAAGAGGGGTACATGGTGCAAAGGGTCTGGTTCTTCGTGTGAAGCACAACCCCGAAACCTTTCACAGTTTCCAGCAAAGGCTAGGAAGCATAACCGCAACTGAGAAGCCGAGCGGTACTAAAAAAGAAATTAGTAAATGCTATGATTCGGATGATGTATCCCATTCCATGGATACTTCTCTTTTTGCGGAAGAACAGGGAAGAGAGGGGAAGAGTGGGGAAGAGCGAGTATACTCACGAGGATGGAGGCCCTCTTAGACGTGATCAGACGAGTATGGAAGAGCGGGCTTCACTGGCATAATTGTGAATTCTCGGGAGGTAAGAGTTGGGGGTTAGAGCGCATAGGTAAAAATTGAATTCCTATAGAATTCAATCAAATTCCAATTCCACACGAAAAAAGGGCACGTTGAACAACAAAAATGAAATTGGCAATTCCAATTCCAATTCTTTTCTCCAATTCGGCCCAAATAAACGGGGCCTTACAGAATGTGACATACTCAAAGATATCAACATGTAATAATATTGTATCATGATACATGCTCCCTATAGAAAACTCTACGAGACAGTGGTGAGTAACGGGTGTAGTCAACTGACTATTAGCTCCGGTTAAGTTGTAGGGTTGTGTTCTAATGGGTGCGTCTAAAGCCTTAATGTGTCCACCATACGTTGAAAAACGAATATCTCCATACTATGACTGTCAATGATAATGGAACACAACTGCCCCTGGATGCTTGCAGTAGTATGAAAAATATTGTATCTCCTATAGTCATCCTCAGTAGACTCGCTAGGGGTTGATCAAACTATAATGAAGGACACAAACTAAGTGATCAACATGCTCTCCTTCTACTTCTAAAATGCCTTGGAGTCACTAATGAAAACTTCAAATTCAGGCTCATGTCCATAAGTAGCCGTAAATCTTGTTGCTCAATACTGCCACATAGGAGTGAATTCAATAATGAAAGGATTATTCAGTGAAGCTAAAAGGAGTTTGGTGAGTACTCCTCCTGATCATACTAGGCGACTTCCCTTGGTTTAATCTGTAACATCCTAAATTTTAATGACGTGTTATTATTAATTTCAGGGCCCGATAACGAGCCAAAAAATTAATCGAGCCGGCGGAGTTCGGAGGTATCATTTCATTTTTTAAATAATGTTTCGTATGTCAAGATGTAAAATAATAATAATAATGATAATAGATACATTAAAGCCCACTTAACCAATACCCTCCCCATTAGTACACAGTTTTAATAACCGCCAGGTTATTTGCCGCTCGTTATGAACCCGATAACTCTCAGCCGAGCCTTTTATTTCCGCAAAAACCCTCACCCGATACTTCTCCCGTAACCGCAGCGCGAAACCACCGTCTTCCCCGTTCCGCCTTCCGAAGTTGCGCGCAGAGCCAGTGCCGACGCCTCCCCGGATTCCAACGTCGGGTTCGTCTTCCCGCTCTGCAGGCTCCGACAACCTCTCTCCCTCTTCCCAGGTGCCGTTGGAGTTCGTACTCAACCCTAGCCGGCGGGAACCAATTTCTGAAAGCACTGTTTTGATTCCGGTGAGTTTCGTTCCTCCTATTTTGATTTTCTAGCGGAAATCGTTTTAGTTGGAAACCAATTTTGATTATCTCTTTGTTTCCTCTTGCCCTAATTAGGAATCAAAGTACTCGGTCTTCCGCAATCAGAAAGTTATCGCTTATTTTGGGACCTAATCGCTCTCAGATCGAGGTATTGCACCGTTTTGTTGTTCTTAAGTTGTTCAAATTAGTACCCTTATCGTTTTGGGTTTTTTTCCATCGAAACTCAAAGGGGAAAACATCTAAATTTTGAGGTATCCGTGAAATTTCAGATTTTGATCGTTGTTGGTGCTTAGGATCGGAGAAATTTCACGTTTATTTCCAAATTGTGCAATCAAGAGCAGTGAACCCCATCTTTAATTAGAGAAGTTCGTAGTGATCAGTTCCTTTGTAAGGAGAATCATGTCGTCTCGCCGTGTATACGAACATCGCAACACCACTGTAAGAAACTCGACTCTTTTAGTCTAACAGTTTAGATAAAATTTTCATTTCATGCGTTAATCATATCGATATATGCACTTTAAAATTTCAAGTTCCTATAGTCAGAACCAAATCAACGGGGTAGGCATACGCTTAGACTAAGTTAGCAGTTTCAATGTCATGAAAACCCTAAGCCCAGAATATCCTTCTTAACTAGAGCGCTACTCCGTGTATGACTCACTGAACACTAGTCTAAGTTAATTCAGAAAAGTAGCGAGGAAGGTTTACCCTCGTGATTTTAGTGGAGGCACACCACCGTGTTCTCAGGGCCAGTAGGCCACCACTTGAACTTGAAGCTCAGGATCGATGAACCTTGCTATTGATATGTAACTCCTTAGATAGGAGTCTGTGTTCCACTTGAGGGACATCCAGTTCAGGGCATCATCAGGTTTGCCACTCAGACCACAATCATTAGTTTATGCACAGTCGTCCTTAGCGGCAAGTGTTAATAAGACAACCCAGAAGCTGGTTAAATTTTACAGCAGTCAAAAATTCAAACTACAAAAATCAACGATTTGTACAATTGAGTCAAGGGTGTGTCAGATCACACAATAGGCCAATTTTATTCCAGATCATGAACTCAAGTGTCAAGTTTTATGTTAGAGTAATTTTGCAAATTTTAAATTCAAGTAATATTCACTTGTAATTTTTCTTTAAATGTTGTTGGAGGGAGTAGTTCTATGTTGTCAAAGGCGCAAGGCGCAACGAGGCGCAAAGGACCCCAGGAGCCTAGGCGCAAGGCGCAGACACGCGTCTGAGGCACGTGAGGCGAAAAAATAGGGGGAAAAGAAAATTGAGCGAATTGGACGCCCAATTCGCTAAAATTGGGGAAATTGGGCGCCCAAATCGCTGAAATTGGGCGCCCAAATCGCTGAAATTGGGCGCCCAAATCGCTGAAATTGGGCGCCCAAATCGCTGAAATTGGGCGCCCAAATCGCTGAAATTGGGCGCCCAAATCGCTGAAATTGGGCGCCCAAATCGCTGAAATTGGGCGCCCAATTCGCTGAAATTGGGCGCCCAATTCGCTGAAATTGGGCGCCCAATTCGCTGAAATTGGGCGCCCAATTCGCTGAAATTGGGCGCCCAATTCGCTGAAATTGGGCGCCCAATTCGCTGAAATTGGGCGCCCAATTCGCTGAAATTGGGCGCCCAATTCGCTGAAATTGGGCGCCCAATTCGCTGAAATTGGGCGCCCAATTCGCTGAAATTGGGCGCCCAATTCGCTAAAATTGGGAGAATTAGGCGCCCAATTAGCTGAAATTGGACGCCCAAGTTCGCCTAGGGGTGCCTCGGGAGCGTCTGAGATCATGTTTTTGCCCATCTCAATTTTTTTTGAAAAAAACACCTTGAAAGGCTCAGGCGCGCCTTTGGGGCGCTTGAGAGCTTGTAAGGCGAGCGCCTGGGCACGTCTGTGTGCGCCTGGGCACGCCTGTGTGCGCCTGGGGCACATCGCCGGCCTCAGCCGGGCTGAAGCACAGCGGGCTGCGCCCGATGCCTCAGGCGCGCCTAGGCACGCGCCTTGACAACATAGGAGTAGTTTTTCTTACTCTTCAGTGAGCCTGACCCATTTGAAACTTATTTTTACAAGGGGCTCAGGTCAGGAAATCCTCTTAGGATAGGTGGTGCAGTCTTCTCAGCTGTCAGTTGTACTACTGTTGTTGTACTTGTTTCTTTTGTTGACATTATGTATATATTGTACTCACTCATGTTTTGATGTGTCCGTTTACTTTAGACTGACATTATATCATTTTCTTAATGTTGTTTACTGTTTTAGTTGGCTCTGTGAAATCATCATTCGTGAGGTACACTTTTACCCATAATTAATATTTCTTACTCTACTTCTGCTGTTCGTTTTCTTTAACACTTTAAATTTACCTGCTTTACACCAGCTTTATACCATTACTTAGTTTACTTCTTATCGCGGGCCCGGCCAGACTGTTGATTTCCTATTGAACTAGGTTAGGGTGTTACATAATCAAGGGAAGCAAATACTCTTAGCAATAGCAGCAGAGGCTACTTAAAACCATAGAAGAATTAATTGGGTTAAAGATGTCATTGATGCATCAAAAAAGATAAAGGCAATGGTTGCATTATGCAAATAAGGTAGTAATAACCCTTCAACCTCTTTATTCACATTCAAGCTACCCTACAGTATAGTCAAAGAAGGTTCTTCTTGGTGAACCCGGGGTCAGAATAACAGAGAAATTGAGCCCTAAGCGAGTTTGACTTTTAAGAGGGAAGAATCTCTTTAAAAAAAATGAACGGAACTCAGTCCTTGGATATAGTTCTTCTTGATGGTGCTCTTTACCATCTTTGATATGAGCCACAAATTCAAAAAAAAAAGTAGTTGCTGCAAATTGAGTTGAATGCAGAAAAAAATCCAAAGATGCACACCAAGACGGAAACAAAGTTATTGTGAGTTGTGACCATGCAAGGTAAACCCAAGATGATACATGAAAAATCTTCCATAATACAGCAAATTTACAAAAATAATAATGAGATCCTTTTCCATAAAATGAGTATTTTGATAATACAACCACAAACATTTTAACGTTATAGCTTTGGTCATATCTATGAGAATCCCCAAATTATTCCTCTATCTCTATTTAACATGGGACAACGTATAGCAGTGCCCTTTATCTGCTTGAATCAATTTGAAACAGGGAAAGGAATGACATGGGAGAAGTGTAAACGGTTACACAATCACATCACCTTGTAAATGGCCTTTTTCCTTACTAGGGTGGGAGCAAATGAATGTAATTATCGATAAAATATAAATGGCATTATGACTTTTTCCAGTTTCACTAACTACAATATTAACATTATAAAAGATTTACAATACACCAATCATTTTATCTGCTTAAAATGTAAGTCAAACAAGACATAATATATGTTAAGGAAAAATGATAAAAACCCAATATAAAAGCCCGCTCTTGGGGCCCATGCAAATCCCTCTTTAGTCCCACATCATATGATTGGAGTTCTCTTCTCTTTTCTCTTCCTATATAAGTGTATGTATACATGTAATGTATAAGTTGGAGAAAATTAATAAAATTTGAATTTTTTTTCTCAAGTTCTGCTTTTCTTTACATGGTATCAGAGCCATTGACCTGGTTCTTCTCTGCTCTCTGTGGATAGTTTTTTTTCTAACCGCCGGTCTCCTGTCTACCCGCACCCCGCGGTCTCTCTTCTCTACCCGCAACTCTTTTTTTGTGGTTCCACATTCTCTCAGCCCGCCCGCTTCTTGTGCGGTTACGACCTTCCTAACCGCACCCCCTCCCTTTCTCCCTCTCTCCTATCTCCTCCCCGTCTCTCTCCCATTATAGAGATTTCTCTGGGCCCCACTCCTCTTCAGCCCGCTCCGGACTGTTTCCGTTGCTATTCGCGGCCTCCCGCGGTCTCCTCTTCTCGTCGCTAGCTAGACCGCACCGTTCTCTTCGCAATCCGCCTATCGCGAAGAATTGTCTTGTTCGCGTGGACTGTTCTTGCCGACCTAATCTTGTCGCGCGTTTTGCCCGCTGCGGACTTGTCGTTGTATTGTCACGCAGACTGTTGGTGACTGTTCTCTGCAACCTTGTCTTCGGGACTGTTCGCCGCGGACTGCTTCTCCTCTTACCGCTGTGTTTTCACGCGAACTGGTTCTTCTCTAACCGCTGGTGTCGCGCGGACTGTCTCTCTGCTTGCCGCACAGACTGTTCTCCTCGACCCGCTGCGCTTCTCTTCTAGCCGTTGAGGGCCCCATTGCGGTTTGTTCGCGACCTTCTCTAGTCGCAGTTTCTCCGTTCTGCTTCCCGCCTGTATTGGCCGCTTGCACGGCTTGCTCTTGCTGCCCGACCTTTCTTTGTTGTTCGCCAGCTTCTTCTCCTCTAGCCGATGCGGGCTCTCAGGTCGCCAGCCTCCCGCGGACTCTCCCTTTGGCTGCTTTCTCAGTCCGCCCTCTTCTATTCGCCAAGCCGCCCTCTGCTGCGATCTCCTCTAGCCGTTGTGAGCTCCCTTTGCTAAGAGCTTTGTCCGCTACGCGCCCCTTTGCGACCTGTCCTCCTCTATTCGCCAGGCTGCCTTCCTCTCTCTTGCCATCATGAACTCAGCAACTGCCATGGACTCAACAACTGTCTCTTCTCTTCCCGCTCGTGACGTTGTCCCTTCTCCTGAAGTTTGTCAAGAACTTCGGATCACCACCATCTCTCTTAGCGAGAAACCGAATTTTGTGGAATAGGTGCATTTTGTTCGTCGCGTTCTCCAGACCAAAGGTCTTCTACATCATCTTACTCGGGCTGCTCCCATTGTCCCCACTGACGAATGGATCTGTGATGACGGTCGGGTCCAATCCCGGATCCTCAATTCCATGGACATCGAGCCCTATGTGTGACCATGTATCATGAGACGGTCAAGGCAATATGGGAGGAGCTTCACTCTCTTTACTCTGGCAAAGACAGCTTACTGCATTTGTTTGATATCATCTCTGCGCTTCAAACACTGGATCCCAGCACAACGGGCAATTTGACCTCCTTTGTTGCCAAGGCCAAAAATATGGTGGAGCCGTGGAGGCCTAGATACAACATCAGCCTCCCTCCACAGATCTCACTACGCAACGGGCACAAAAAGAAGTTGTTGGTACGACTATGATGATGGCCTGTGTTCCTCCCCACCTTCACAGTGTTAGGGCTCAGATTCTTTCTTCCTCTACAACGCCCTCACTGTCTAATGTATGCTCTATGTTGCTCAAGGTTACACCACCATCTGAGATTCCAGGGAGTTTCTCTCCAGCTCTCCTCCAGCAACCCCTTTTACCTACTCCTGCAGCTCATGACACTTTAGCTCGGGGAGGTCGCCACACGTCTCAGGGACGAGGACGTGTTGGGCGCTCTGCTTTAAAATGTACTTACTGTGGTCGAGAAGGTCATCTTGAAGCCACCTGCTACCGCAAGCATGGTCTGCCTCCACACCTTACAACCGCAAGCATGGTCTACTACAACTGTTCCTCCTCCCACTGGTGCCACTCCACAGGATTCTGACTCCTCTACCCGGCATGACATCAACGCTCTCCGCACCCAACTTCAACAACTCCAAGGCGTTATCAGTCCCTCGTCTGGCTTAGTTGCGTATTTCTCCACTGAAGATATATCCTGTCTCTCTCATAGCACCCACTGGATTGTGCACTCATGATCTACTCACCATATTACCTCCCAGAAAACACCTCAGTACATCCAGTCTGCCCATCCCAAGTTCATCACTGTAGCAAATGGCGACACTACTCCAGTTTCTGGCGCTGCTGACCTTCGGCTTACCCCAACTCTCTCTCTTTCCTCATTTCTTCATGTTTCAGGGTCCCCTTTCAATCTACTATTAGTTAATCGTCTTACTCAGGAACTTGACTGTTGTATAATCTTTTCTCCTTCCTCTTTTGTTGTGCAGGATCGTCGAACGCGGAATACCACTAGTAAAGGGCGGTTGTCGAATGGGCTCTATCTCTTGGATATTCCTCCTACCGTTCTCTCTACTATCTCTATTGTTGATTGGCATCGTCGCCTTGAGCATGCTCCCATCCCGATTCTCAAGAAGGCTCTACCTGATGTTTTGCTGCAAGAGTTTACTTGTGAGTCTTGTATCTATGACAAACAACATCGTACTTCTTTCCCTCCTACATGTATTCAAAGTGATACTCCTTTCTCTTTAGTGCATTCTGATATCTGGGGGACCTATAAAATCCCTAGTATCTTTGGATATCGCTATTCTGTAACTTTTATTGATGATTAATCGCGCCTCACCTGGTTATATCTACTTCATGATTGTACCGAACTAACATCTGTGTTCTGTACTTTTATTACTGAGACGCGTACGTAATTCTCGACCACGTTAAAAATAATTCGCACCGGCAACGCTTGTGAATATACTAGTCGCACCTTCTCAAATTTATGCACCGAGTTCGGCATTCTACATCAAACGTCGTGTGTTTATACCCCCCAGCAAAACGATGTAGCCGAGCGGAAAAATCGTCACCTCCTGGATGTAGCCCGATCACTCATGTTTCAAATGAAGGTGTCCACAAGATACTGGAATTTCGCTGTTTCTACTGTCTGTCATCTCATCAATCGTATGTCCTCCTCCGTGCTCGACTTCTCTCTGTTTAGTCTCCTTTTTCCTTCCAAGTCTTTGTTATCCCTCACATCTCGTATCTTCGATTGTGTTTGTTATATTCACATTCTTGGTCCACCCACTGACAAGATGGCTGCTCGTGCTACTAAGGCTCCGTTTGATGAGACTTATTTTCACCGGTCAAGCGATTATGACCGCATGAACCGCAGTAAGTCCCGGTTCATGCGGTCATAACCGCTTGACCGGTGAAAATAAGTCCCACCAAACGGAGCCTAAGTGTGTGTTCGTTGGCTACTCCTGCACACAGAAGGGCTATGTCTGCTACTCTCATACTGATGCCAAGATGATTGTTTCGGCTGATGCGACCTTTCTTTAGGATCAACCATTTCACTCCTTTCCTTCAACAACGTCTTTACCTATTCCCGTCGCTCGTCCTGCTGTCCCTGCCACAACTCCGTCTTTCCCACTTCTTCCTTCACCGCTCCCGGCGCCCGCTCCACCACCACCACCACTTATTCGTGTTTATACTCGCCGCTCGTCCAAGGTTGATCCCCTACAGCGGCTCCCTTCTACCAATATCATTCCGCGGCCGGACGATTCAACATCAACCTCTACAGCCCATCCCTTGGCGAATTACGTATCTCTGCATCGCCTCTCTCCGCCACTTCTAAAATTTGTCATCTTTATTTCCTTCATTTCTATTCCAAACTTTGTGCAGGAAGCTCTTCAACACCCGGGGTGACATACAACCATGGATGATGAAATGACTGCCCTCTGGGCTAACTACACCTGAGATTTGGTTTCTCTTCCTCCCGGACAATCCTGTGTCAGTTGCAAGTGGGTCTTTGCTATCAAACATGCTCTAGATGGGATTGTTGACCGCTTAAAGGCTCGCCCCGTGGCCCGGGGCTTCACTCAGCAACAAGGACTTGATTATGATGAAACCTTCTCCCCGGTCGCCAAGCTAAATACCGTTCGGGTCTTGATCTCCTTAGTCGTGCATCGTCAGTGGCCCTTACATCAGTTAGATATCAAAAATGTCTTTCTCAATGGCGATCTCCGGGAGACTATTTATATGCACCAACCTCCCGGGTTTGAGACCACGGGGGAGTCTCAGGTATGTCTTCTTCAGAAGTCTATATATGGTCTCAAATAGTCTCCCCGTGCTTGGTTTGAGAAATTCAGCGAGGTTGTTCGCAAAGTTGGATTTACACGGAGCTCGGCAGACTTCTCCCTCTTCACTCGTCATCAACCAACAGACACTGTGATTCTTCTTGCATATGTTGATGATATTCTGATTACGGGCGACGACTCCATGGGGATACAAACAATCAAGCAACATTTAAACTCAACATTTCAGACAAAAGACTTGAGAAATCTTTGATACTTCCTTGGGCTTGAGGTCGCAAGACGACCTGATGTCCTTGTCTTGTCCCAACGGAAGTACTACATTGATCTTCTTCATGATGTCGGCTACTTAGGGTGCAAACCTGCGGACACCCCTATGGATGTAAATCACAAGCTTTCTGCACATGGTTCCGATTCCGACCCACTGCTTACAAATCCAGAGTACTATCGACTCTTGGTGGGGAAGTTGATTTATCTTACAGTTACACGACCCGATATCTCATTTACTGTGAGGGTTGTGAGTCGATTTATCCATGCTCCTTAGACATCTCATCTCCAAGCGGTCGAGCGTATTCTCCGATATTTGAAGACTGCTCCGGGACAAGAGCTCGATTACAAACCATCTACCTATCTATCTCTTGTTGCTTATTCTGACGCTGACTACGCGGGTTCTCTTGATGATAGGCGTACCACAATTGATTTTTGTACATACTTTGGTGGGTACCTTATTACCTAGCGTAGCAAGAAGCAGATTGTTGTTGCACGCTCGCTTGCTGAGGCTGGGTACCGTGCTATGACAGCGGTTGTTTCTGAGCTAACCTGGGTTGAAAGTCTTGTAAATGATTTAGGACTCAAACTCTCATCTTCGGCGGCCTTATTTTGTGACAGTCAAGCCGCTATACATAATGCAAAGAATCTCGTATTCCATGAACGAACAAAGTATATTGAAGTTGACTGTCACTTTGGTCAAGAAAAAATTCAGTTAAAGAAGTTAGAGTTGGAGCATGTTCCCACTTCCCGTTACTGGACAGGTTGTTGACATCCTGACTAAAACCCTCTCTCGGCCGTTATATTATCAGTTTTTATCCAAGCTTGGTGCCTACGACTTGTATGCTCCAGCTTGCGGGGGAGTGTTAAGGAAAAATGATAGAAGCCCAATATAAAAACTCACTCTTGGGGCCCATGTAAATCCTTCTTTAGTCCCACATCATAGGATTGGAGTTCTCTCCTCTTTTCACTTCCTATATAAGTGTATTGTAATGTATAAGTTGGAGAAAATTAATAAAATTTGAATTATTTTTCTCAAGTTCTACTTTTCTCTACAATATCAATGGACAAGTCAAAAAGACTGGTTTCCTGTTGAAGTAACATAAATATAAACTTCCACAAAATTCCATCAGACAAACAGGAACAAAATTTGAGTGAAAGGACCTGTAATATTAGAACCACAGCAACAATACGCATTGCCCACTTTACAAACTGGGCTACGCCAGCATCAATTTGGCCATCTTCTGAAAGAACAAATTTCCTTACAATCCAGTATCCTAAGCCAGCTCCTGCAAGAGCAATTCCAACTAGAAGAAAAACAGAAACCTGTGGAGAGGAAACATACCACAAAGAAAATGATACGTAAATATGAATTCATTAGGAGCACCAAGATTTCTCATCTTAAGATAGATATAAAATTGTTCATCAAAAGAAATGTTCTGAATCAAATAATTTAGTTCTATTCATCCTAGGTCTAGTAAACCTTTCATTTAATAAACTATGCTTCCATTCACCTCAACTACAATGTACTTGAATCAACTATATGCGACATTTTAGAGCATTAGAAACCCATATATACTGATATACATCTACCATGCTGGAATTTATTCCTTACATCAGTTATAAAAAAGTACTAATTTGTAAGCAACAAAAGTGGTACATTGAATGTTGTGTTGTATAAGGAAAGAAAATTTACCTAGCAGAAGATGTTAAATTAGGGATTCAATATAAAGTTATACAACAATTTTTATTAGCTTTGAATTCATCTCCGGGTCAATCCTTAGTTCCCCGGTTCTTCTTGCACATCCCTAATAATAATATATAGAACCTTTCATTATTGTGTGATGTTTATAAATTAATAGGAATGAAGAGGAGAAGTAAAAATAACAAATTAGAAAATGCATAAAGAACTAATCATACTAGTTGTCATTCAATACCAGAGTACTTTGGATAAGGGTCTTTCAGATGTTATGTCTTCGTAAACAAACTTTAGAACCCAAGAAAATTGGTCAAATATGAACAAATAGAACATAACCATAAGCAACTAACAGCATTTATCTTAAGTGTTACAACATACAAATTTAGGAGGAAAGCAGATATAAAACATGCTTTATATGATTGAGTTGTAAGCTCACACAAAAGAATATGATTTTGAAGGTTTAAATCAAGTGCAAGAAACGACTTGCTTTATAACATACGAAAACATAATTCATATGTGATAAATAGAAAATAAAAGTTCCATTATACTTTATATTGTAAGAAAGCAGACATAATTAAAATGTAAGAAATACAAAATAGAATTTCTATTCATAGATGCAACATTTATATTGAAATTAACTCTTCAAGAAACTTACAGGATTATGCATCTCCTCGCTCAGCCCAAAGCTCACAAGAATAGAGTTGACTATTGTGGAGAAGTAATGTGCTATGTATGAACCGATTCCAAGCTGTCAAAAGAAAACCGCATAACGCTTAAAGAATGGAAAAGTATGGTTATACCTAAGTCAAACACATGAAAGAACAGAAAAACCCAGTAGCATGACCTTACCACAGATCCATATAATGTAAGATAGAAGATATTCTTCCTGCCCATTGGTAATAGCTTCATTCCCTATAATTTAATAAGACAACAGTAACTTGTGTAAGACTGATACTCTCCTAGTTTTAATCCTCGTAAAACAAAAACTAAAATTTACCACGGCGCATGTAAAACACAAACAGTTATATCCAATTCTAGTAAAAAGAACTATTGTATAAACTTTTAAATCCAAACATGGACAACATCAAGTGTTAATAAGGGTCTGTTTGGGGAGGCAGTGGTTGTTGGCAATGAAGCGGTTCAAGATAGAGATTAATCGATATTCCTAAAACTGGCCAAAAATGGCGTTCGTGTCTTTCTAAAGCCTCAATAGAGAAAACCCCCCAAACAACCAGTGCCTAAAACTCAAATATGCTTGGCAAGAGCATGGCAAAGATTAATAGAAAGACAAATTAATAAATCTATTTTTAATAGATCCCCACTCGTTTTCCCAATCATGCTGTGATTAATACTTTGTAAATTAGTAAAATAAAGAGAACATACTGAGACCAATTCTGTGACCAGTATTTTCCTCTTTTCAGGATTTATCGAGATACTTAACCCGGTCCAACCTAAGATGCATAATACTAATTGAAAGAAGAAAAAACAACAAGCCTTTGAGATTGAAAGAGAAAAAAACCTGGAATAGAATTAGCAAGACAACAAGCAGAACACCTAAAGCCATTGAACTGCTGTAGTAAAAAGGCACCCACTTGCTCACAATTGGTGCCATTAACAACAGAAGAAAACCAACACCAAGACAAATCAAGCGCCATTGGTGAAATTCTGCAAGGTAAAAGAATCACAATTTAAGCTTAAGATGCAGACCGCCAATATTATGTGTGGTTACAAGCACCAAAATGGCCTAACAGAAGAAATCTAACCTTCCTCAACATAAAACATGATGGATCCATAAACATTTTCTGCAGATTTAACATCTATGAACCTGGTGTCATAAGGTGACATGACAGACTTCCATTCACCTTTTTGAAGACTTTTCCATTCATCATTCCCACATTGGCAGGTTCCAAGAGAAGCGTTTCTGCAAAGTTTCACAAATCAAAATGCTTTAGCAATATTTGGAAAGTACTAAAAAACATTGCTAAATCATAAAATACTAACATAATTATAAAAAACTGTGTTCATTTAGCAGAATTCAAGCAAGCTACATACCTATGAAAGCAAATCCCAATATTTCCATGAAGCCTTTGCGGTATTTCATCGGAAGCTTTAACGGTCACATACAAAGAGCCCGCATAGCTTTTAAAATTAAACCTCGAGGTTCCAGAAATGCGTATTCTCTCGCAAAAACTTCCAGACTGAAGTGGCGGGGTGAGTTGTATCATAGGATTTGCAGTACTAAGATCTGAAAGCACAAGAATTACAAGTTATAATGTCAAAGAAAAATGCATCACAATCAACCAAAAGTTTCACAGTATAAAGTAAAAACACCCATGATACAAGAACCATCAACCAACTTCAGTTGCAAGTTTCTTTTTTGAGAAGATGCATATGCATTAAAAGAAGAAAAGAAAGTACAAAGCTAAAATACTACAGTATGTCATCCAAATCAGATTGGAGGAGCACAATAAATTCAAGCGGAGATCTGACAATGGTCGACCACAAAAAATCCCCCTCCATAGCAAACCGAGAACAAAAATCAACAACTCTAATCGCTTCCCGACACACATGCTGAAAACGGAGCTGAGGAAAGAATTTTAAGAAAGAGAAGTCCTCCTCGCCATCATCCAGAGAAGTCCTCTCCGACCACCTAGCCTCAGGCTCACAGAACATACACCAATCAAGTTTTTGAAATCGCCCTACACAATGGCCCCCGGGCATCAAATAGAGATTTCTCAACAAAAGGCTTCAGGGCTAGGAGATCCGCAGGCTATACCCCACCCAGATCCCAATGCTGTAAGCCTGTAAGGAGTCTAATAGTATAGGATTAAGCAACGTGTTTTGTTATTTCTCCCAGAGCTTGGCTATAAATATACATTGATGGCTCTAATAAAGGATATGGAAAAATTTAATGAAATTTGCTTGTCTCTTCCCCCGAGCCCCCTTCGTCTCTCCCTTCTCCGGCCAACCTTCCGGGCCATTCGACTTCTCCCCTCATCTCCGGCCACCTCTCTTTGGCCATTTCTCTGTTCCTTTTATTACTTCAGATTTAGGATCGCAACAAATGCAAGATGCAATGCAAGTTCATCCTAGAATTATATCAGTTTTTTTCCACTTTTTCATCGGAATATACGCCCAACATGCAAATGATGCATCCAAAAACAATGTTATTCATCCAAACAAATGAATTGGGCATCGAATGTTCAAATTTGCACAATTAACCTCCATTCGATTGGGCATTCCGGTCTAACCTTGACCAGGAAACATAAAATTCAGGCGATCAACATTTATAATTGACAACGAAGCGGGATGTCGAAGATAGGGGGGAAATAAATGAACTAGGCGGGTTTAAGAATACGAAAACCCTAGAATATACAAAAATTGAAAGCGGACGATGACGGGTTTCGAAGTAAATTCAGACACGCTCTGTTGAGAGAGAATCACAATTACAGGATACAAACTATCAGGATAGGAAATCAAATAGCCACAGTTACCTGTTAAGTACGTCGGGTGTGAGGAGGAGAGCAGGATGAGCGGAGCGAGGGAGAGAAGAAAGTGGAGCAGACGAGAGGAAACCGAAGAGAGAGAAGACGCGCCGGAAGACCGGGCCATCGGTTCGCCGGAAGAGGCCGCTGCCGCTCTCCTCGGCCTCCCGCTACGCCGCCTTGGCTCCGGCGAGGAGAGGCGCTTCACAGTGAGTGAGCGAAGCGGCGGTTTCAATTTCATATCGCAATTGCTTTGGTTCTTGAAAATAATACCGCTGACTTCACCGTCGCCACGTCGGCCAGTCGACCCCCATTTTTCTTGCGCTCGAAGTTTACTTCACTGTTAGCACTGACTGTTAAAATGTACATACAATACAAAAATGAATAACTAGTAGAAAATTCAAAATATAAGTATTTAACATAACGTCTTTTGTTACCACAAAAATTTCAAAACATTACAACAATTAGTACATCAAAATAGTTGGAAAATTTTCAAATTTGGAGGTCATAATTTCATGTTATCCTGCACAAAAATGTAAGAAATGAGAATGAATTTTAATCTGGAGATGTTTTCCTGAAAATAAACATTCACACAAGCAAAAAATGTAGACTCATACTCATTCACACAACTCACAAACTCATCAAAATCTAAAATCAATTGATTAGTTTATTTAAACAATTACTGATTAAAATCTAATTTTTACAGTTTCAAGGGATAGAATGAGATTTACCGATGGGAACGAAGGAGGAGGCGGGCGAGAGGAACGAAGGAGGAGGCGTGGCGTCGTCGGGATCGGTGTTGGAGCGAGCGAGCTTGGCCTCTTCTGAAGGGCGTCGGTGTGGCGTCGTCTTCTCGGATTGTTGGCCACATGAGAGGCGGGCGACGTGAACGAAGGAGGCGTCTTCGGAAACCCTGGATTTCGCGTTCGATTTTTTGTCTACGCTTAAGAAGAGTATAATATCCTAAAATATGCAGATATTGAGTTATTTTTGCCTGTACATAGCATTTTTTTGACTGCCTTTATTAGAGCTCTTTTTTTAATATTAAGTATTATACATTTTGAAATGATGTAATAAAAAAAAGCTTAAATTAGAAATCTAAGGTTCTGTTTGGGAGAACTTATTTTCATAGGTCAAACGGCTACGATCGCAGGAATCAGACCTTAAAGGCTCCTTTTGACATGATGGTGGTGGTCATGAACATGACGGTTAAATTGTCATTCGTTAGCGCTCATTTACAGAACTTCATCTACTTTTATGTTCAAACGGATGATGTTTATTAGGTGATCCTTAACAAATGATGGTTTAACTCGTGGCTTACAACTGTCACCGCCGTGACGCCGTGTCAAACGGAGCCTAAATGTTTAAATCTAAATTTTTTTATAATAGAGTGGTGAAAATAAATAGGATTTTGACGGATAGTGTGGCTATTAAAGAGAGGTGAAAAAAAGATAATTTTATCAATTCTATAATAAAAAAAAGACTATGAACTGAGCTTAAAAGCTATGAGTAAATCAGAGAAGTATACGAACATAACATTTTATCGTAAAATTCAAACGTCGGAAGTAGATGATGCTTTAAAGAAAATAAGAAAATAAAAAGATACAAATAACAAAGAAATTTGATGACTTACATATTTCTTTAATAATATATTGAAAAGAAGGAGAGCGTGTGATCAAAAATGGATAAAGAACAAATAAAAAAGTGTGTTAGTTATTGAAAAATTAAATTAATTACTCAAACTATGAAGCTATGAGAACGAGTGATAAAATGAAACGTAAAATGAGAGATTAGCATCTTAGAGAATCAATTTATATTTATGTCAGGGTGGCCGACCTTGGAAGCTGTACACCTCTTAAGGAGACTCATTGATAACTATCGGGGAAAAAAACATAATTTGCATGCGCTATTTTTAACGATCTTCAGAATGCATATGATAGAGTTCTAAGAGAGATCTTATGAAGACTCATAGAAAAAAAAAAGTTGTAAATGTATCATACATTGAACATACTCAAAAATATGTATACAAATTCAGTGGCACTTGCCAGAACATATTGAGAATTAATATGGGATTCTCTATCGCCGTATACGAATTCAGGGACAAGTGTAAAAGACTTGAGTGTTGTTATTCTTGTGAAGGCACAAGTAAATTTGGAAGCTAAATATTGCCCCCAAAGAATATTTTTTCCCTTTTAACATTGAATAAATAATAATAATTCAAGCAATAATAATGATTGTATCTAAAAATTGATATTTATTTTAATGAACAAACTTATTTTGTATCATTATCATTCTTCCTTCTATTGTGAGCTCATTGAAAATATATAATACTCGTTGAAAGACTGAAATGTGAATCTTTGGTGGGTTCATCTAGGAGTCCCATTCCCACACGGGCGAATCCAGCTAGCCAAATTTTTTTTGAATTCCTTCACCTCGGCAGAGCCGTTTATCTCTCATTCGGCCACCATTTTTGACATGTCAATAGTTGAAATTCATTGTCTCAACGAGAGGAATCCAAATCCAATATATATTTTGTCAAGTCACCTCCACTTGCTCAACATTATTTAGTATGTTACATAAAAAAAGTGAGCACTCCCAACATTACTTGATATGTTGTAGAAAAAAAAAACAGATGTTGAGATGCATTAAATCCATATCTATTTGAAGCATTTTTTTTTCGCATTGTTTGTGAGCACAATTGGTAGATAGCAATGTTCCCTTTAACTTTCCAAGGAGCATTTCAACATCAAGCCTAACAAATCAATAGAACTCAAAATGCACAAAACTAAGAGAAAGTGAGAAACACATTGGAAATTTGGAATAATTACCAAAACTTCCCCTAGAAGTTGCCATAATTACATGTTGCAGCCCTCTTACTTTTGAATTTGCAAAAACCACCCATTGAAGTTTACATTTCATAACATCCATGCACAAAAATACTTTATTGGAGTAAATTTTAAGGGGGGTCTTTTAATGCATGGATACTATGAAATGTAAACTTAAAGGGAAGTTTTTTGTAATTTTAAAAGAGGGGTGCAACCTGTAATTTAGCAAATTTAGAGGGGAGATACCGGTAATTGACCCTTGGAAATTTCAAAATCCACACCATGTAGATGAATATTTATTGATGGATAATAAAAGATTATTTATTCAATACAATCAAAATCAATGTGAAAAAAGGGGTTACATATGAACTAAGAATATCAAAGCATAACTCAAAATGTGGTCACAAGACCAATACCCAGCTCCTCGGCAAGCTCATCCCACAAGGGAAGAAGAGTAAACACGACAAGAGAAATGGCGGTTATCAGAGCAGCTTGCCTCCACATCCCGACCTCGGAAACGTCATTTAAGCACCGCTTCTCCGGTGTCCTCTGTGCATGGACAAAGTAACATACATAATGTTGAGAGTGCTACTAAGCATTTCTGAGGAGAGAAATTTTTAGGTGCGCCCGGTTGATGCCAAGACGGGTTCTCCGGGTCAACATAAAATCTATACTTTTAGGTGGTTTGAATTGAATTATTTTTATTTAATGACTGAATATGCAATTATGTTTATTATTTAGGGCTTGAGTTTTCAATTTGGACTCGTTTCAATTCATTTTCATGTGCAAACTTCATAAACAAAAACTGATATGATCATCATGAAGTTTACATTCATTATGAACTTAAATGAGTTCAATTGATTATTAAAAAACTTTAAATGTAATTATATTTGAAACCATTTAAAAAAATTAATTCAAAACACCCAAGAGTCCGTTCGATCGGACGTAATTGGGGTGTCAAAATTTGAATTGGGGTTTAATTTCAATGAAAACAGACCTCCAATTCTAATTCCAGGGACTCAATTCCGTCCAAATGAACAAACCCGCAGAATTTAGGTGCACGTAGAGCACACATCCTTGCATAAATTGTGCACACTTGAAAAAAAAAATCAAATAAGGGTGTCTCTCATTTGCTGGGTTACAAACCATACCTGGCATATTAACACATACAAGCCCCAAGGAAGGGACAGTGGTCCACCAAGCTAGAAACAAGAGAAAATATTGCATCTTTATATATTTACACATACATAAGAAGAAAAATGCGAAGAAAGAAACATAGGATGCAAGATACAGAAATGTCAGCAGGGCATATAAGCCTTTACAACAAGAATTTTGATGAACTGGGTTCTTGCTAAGGTTAGTAATTGCTAGAATTTGAATTTATTGAAATATGTATTCTCTAAATCAAAGATGGGCGACCCTCAAAATTCAACCCTTCTGCGGAAAGGATGGACACCTTGAGGCGACCTGCTACCGAAAAAATGGTCTTCCTCCTCATCCGGCTGCGTCTGTTGCGGCTGACAGCACCTCTGCCACTCGTGCTGACCTTTAAGAAGTCCGCCTTCAACTCCAGCAACTTCACGACATGCTCAGCCGCCCGCCTGCCTCCATTGCCTCCGCTGCCTCTATCTCCAGTGAAAGTATCACTTGCCTCTCCACTAGTTCACGCTGGATAGTGGATTCAGGTGCTACTCACCATATCACATCGCTAAAGCCACCTCAATACTTGGATTCTCCGCATCCTAAGTGTATCACAGTGGCCAATGGCGACACCGTTCCTGTCTCCGGCTCCGCAGATAGCCTCTTCTATTCCTCTCTCACTCTCCGCTTGGCTCTTCATGTCTCGGGCTCCCCGTTTAATTTACTTTTTGTCAGTCGTCTTACTGCCGATTTGGAATGCTTTGTCACATTCACACCTTTTCTGATGCAGGATCAACGGACGCAAAATATCATTGGTAAAGGATGATTGCAAAATGGGCTCTACCTTTTTTATGTCCCTCCTACCATCCTCTCATCCATCAACTCCGTTGATTGGCATCGGCGCCTTGGACATGCTCCTCTTCCCGTGCTCCAGAAGGCTCTTCCTGAGATCTCTCTACCTGTTTTTAAGTGTGATTCATGAATTTTGGGTAAACAACACGTTCTTCTTTTCCTCCTCACTGTACACGGAGTTCTGCTCCTTTTGTTTTAGTACATTCTGATATTTGGGGCCCGTACAAAATTACTAGTGTATCTGGTATCGATATTTTATCACCTTTATTGATGATTATTCTCACATGACATGACTATATTTACTTCGTGATCGCTCCGAGCTTCCACGTGTGTTCCAGACTTTTGTTCTTGAAACTCGCACACAGTTTTCCACACTAATAAAAACTCTATGGAGGGATAATGCTCGCGAGTAAACGAGCCATGAATTTGTCACTCTATGCTCTGAATTTGGAATTATTCACCAGACGTCGTGTGTCTATACCCCCCAACAAAACGGCGTTGTTGAACATAAAAATCGACATCTTCTCGACGTTGCTCGCTCCCTCATGATTCACATGCAGGTCCCCAAGGCTTACTGAAACTTTGCGCTGTCGATGACATGTTATCTCATTAACCGTCTCCCTTCCTCCGTCCTTCAAAATGCAACTCTGTTCGGTCTTCTCTTCCCCTCTACCCCGCCATTCTCCCTCACCCCTCACATTTTTGGTTGTACATGTTATGTTCACCTACTTGATCTGTCTACGGACAAGTTGGATCCTCGGGCAGCCAAATACATGTTCGTCGGCTATTCCCGTACTCAGAAAGGGTATGTCTGCTATTCTCCTACTACCCGTAAAGTGACAGTTTCTGCGAATGTTACCTTCCGGGAGGATCAACCGTTCTTCTGCGCCCCAAACCAACTTATCCCACCACAATTCGTCCCAAGACCTGTCATCCATGTTACCTGTCCTCCACCACGTCTCCTCCCTGACCCGGCTCCCGTTCTCCACAAGCCCCCTCTTATCCGTGTCTATACTCGTCGCCCTCCTCGCTCCATCGCCCTGATGCAGTCGGCTTCGACCTCTGACACTCTGCGACCTGCTAATCCGACACCAGCCTCTACCGCTCATCCCATGGCGAACAATGTATCGTTACATCGCTTGTCCCCGCCGCTTCACATCTTTGCCACTTCTTTATCCTTTATTTCTGTGCTTATCTTTGTGCAGGAGGCTCTTCAACATCCGAGCTGGCGGGCAGCAATGGACGAAGAAATGACAGTCCATTGGGCTAACCAAACATGAGATCTGGTTCCTCTTCCTCCAGGTCAAACGACTATTGGGTGTAAATGGATCTTTATCATCAAGCATGCTCCTAATAGTACAATTGACCGTCTTAAAGCCCGACTGGTGGCTCGTGACTTTACTCAATAACAAAGTCTCGATTATGAGGAAACATTCTCTCCAATAGCCAAGCTCAACACGGTTCGTGTCCTTCTCTCTGTGGTTGTACATCGCCACTGGCCCTTACATCAGCTGGATATCAAAAATACATTTATAAATGGTGACCTACAAGAAACGGTTTACATGCAACAGCCGCCCAGGTTTGAGATCACGGGGGAGTCCCGAGTTTGTCACCTTAAGAAGTCTATTTATGGTCTCAAACAAACCCCATGGGCATGATTTGATAAGTTTAGTAAGACTGTTAGGGAGGTTGGCTTTACTCGGAGCTCAGCAGACTTCTCTTTGTTCACTCGACATCGAACTACAGGAACAGTTGTTCTTTTGGCATATGTCGATGACATTCTAATTACAGGAGACAATTCAAAGGGAATACAACCCGTCAAACGGCATCTTAGTTCAGTTTTTCAAACAAAAGATCTGGGGAACCTTCAATATTTCCTTGGTCTTGAGATCGCAGTCCTGATGGACTTGTCCTCTCTCAACAAAAATATTATCTCGACCTCTTTCAGGATGCTGGCTATTCTGTATGCAAGCTGATTAACACCCCGATGGATGTCAACCACAAGCTGTGTGTGCATACTTCTGATGCAGATCTTCTTCTTCCAAATCCAGAATACTATCGTCGACTCGTTGGAAAACTTATTTATCTAACTGTCACGAGACCGGACATATCCTTTGTTTTTGGGGTGGTCAGCCGGTTTATGCATGCTCCTCGGATGTCTCATCTACAGGTCGTCAAACGCATCTTGAGATATCTAAAAACAGACCATGATCAAGGGCTAGTATACAAAACTTCTTCTACTCTCACATTGGTGACATATTAAGACGCAAAAAATGCTGGTTCCCTGGAAGATTGACGGTCCACCAGTGGATTATGTACCTACTTTGGAGGTCACCTTGTTACCTGGTGCAGTAAGAAACATGTTGTTGCTAGATCGTCAGCTGAAATTGAATGTCGGTCGATGACATCAGTTGTCTCTGAGCTTACGTGACTTGAAAGTCTTCTCGAGGATCTAGGAGTAAAACTCCCTTCACATGCTACCTTACTATGTGACAGTCAAGCTGCTATACACATAGCGAAGAATCCAGTCTTCCACGAAAGAACGAAACATATTGAAGTGGACTGCCACTTTGTTAGGGAGAAAGTTCAAATGAAAAAGCTAGAATTGAAGCATGTTCCGGGCACTGAACAAGTTGCTGATCTTCTCACGAAAGCTCTCCCGAGTACCCTATTTTTCCATTTCCTATCCAAGCTGGGTGCCTACGACTTGTACGCTCCAGCTTGCAGGGGAGTGTTAGAAAAGTCAATATAAAGCCCATGTTTGTGTCTCATTTAGTCTTTTATTGTTTCTCTTTATACATTAGTCCCACACCTTATATAGGGGACGCGTCTCTCTTTCTCTCTCCTATATATATGTATTCATTCATTGCATTTGATAACGAAGAAGTATAGACAAGGTTTAGCTTTTCTCTACAAAATGAAAAGAACGCAAAATTGAAGACTCGCATGGAAGAACTTAAAGAACCCTAAGAACAAAATTTAAAAAAATACAAGGATTTAAAATTTTACTGCTATATATAATTTATTTACTGTTGCTGATATAGATAGTAGTTTTGTCATAGTTGTATGATATATATATCTGGATGTGATATATCCCTGTAATCAAGTCTTTTAATGAAATGAAAAGTTTTTATTATTTGTTTTGCTTTGTACGCATTGTGCATACTTTTGCGCGTGCTGAGGCGAATAAATTGAAAATGAGATTAGATACAGAATTAAATGCAGGGGCCGAAAGGTCCTCACAAATTAGGTTCCAAATACTACGACCCATTTCAGATACTCCAACGTATCGACGAGGTAGCCTATCAGCTCCAGCTTCCACCAGAGGCTCGCATACACACTTAGTTATAAAAGGTGCAAGACGCATCAAGACGCAAAAGGGTCATGGAGCATAGGCGCAAGGATCAATGCGCAGGAGCGTGCCTGACAAAAGTAAGGTGCAACTACATTCATTTTAAAAAAATAAGCATCAAACATTAATTCATCTTCTTGATCTGATTTTTCATCTATTCTACTCATTAAACCAAAGCTTTGCAACATAAATCGCGCTCAGACGTGTCTTTTATGCTCCAAAGGCGCAAACCTCTGAGCCTGTTGAGCCCGGAGCCTTAGACGCACCTTTAATAACATAGCACACACGATGTCTTCCATGTGTCCCAACTGAAGCCATTCGTGGGCACTCCAACGACCGGGCCATTAGTACGCTTGCCGCCACAACTTGAGGACAATTTGCCTCTCGACAGGGAAGAAGATGTTATGGATCCAAGCTGGGGGATAACCTATCAACGTCGAGCGCATACCATCAAGAAGAGATCGCATTTTACCTTGCATGTTTTATCGTATTTTTATGTTTATCTGGTGCACGTTGCGAGGGGAGTGTGTGTGTGTGTGTGGGGGGGGGGGGTGGTGGACTCTTCGGGTGCAGCAATTATCATTCCAAATATTTGTTCACGCTTTCTCACCGATTCCCTCGCTTTTCCCTAATCCTTCCCTACATGTTTTGAAGGCTCGGTGACTCCCGCCTACTACCGTCGTCCGCCTCTCTCCTTCTTCTCGATCAAGCTTCTCAACCACCATAGCTCCACCGGGATCCAAGAAGGGGGACTCAAAATATCTTACGAGACTTCTCATTTGTTCGCCCTAACACCCGATCTCAAGTCGGGGCACACAACAACGGGCTGTTGGTAATGATGAAGGACGGGAGATGCGAAGAGCTGTTTCATAGCAGGGAGGGGCTGGGAGGTTGTGGTTTGTAGTGGGGAGGAGTTAGGAGGCCAAGACCTGCAGTGGGGAAGAGCTGGAGGGGCTGTATGGAAGTTGCGGTGGCAGGGAGAGGCTGTATGGAAGTTGCGGTGGTAGGGAGGGGTTCGGAGTTGGTATTCCGCAGTGGGGGGAAGAGATAGGTGGCGGTTTGCAGTGGGGAAGGGTGGGGAGATATCGGTTTGCAGCGGGGATGAGCTGGGAGAAGCGGTTTGCAAAGGGGAAGGACGGGGAGATGTCGGTTTGCAATGGGGCTGAGCTGAAAAGTTGCGGTATGCAGCGGACAAAGGCTGGGAGGTCACGAGAGAAAACAAGAAGGAACTGGGAGGTTTAGGGAGGAAGCGATGTGGAACCGGTAGGTGGAATGAGGCGTAGGATTGTGAGGAAAAAACGACAAAACAAGGGGGAGCTTACCCAAAGCGTCAACACTAGGGGGTGGTGTAACACCACAAAATCCACGGTCTAGAGGATTCTCTCTACTCAAAACCTGAATGAATCCATAAAAAGCCGTACCACTCATAGGGTTCTAGGTCTTCCATTATGGATGAAGGGGTTTTAGGTCTTCCATCATGAGACCCTAAGATCGCACATTGATAATGGGTGTCTAAACCCACAAAATAAAGTTTAATAAAAATGAAATAAAAAATCCCAAAAACATAAAGCAGTGTACCAGATGGGTGTGTGACCAAAAATAAAGCTCTGATCAATGCCTATGGTATGTATATAATCTAGTAATCCTCATGCCCTGAGTAGCACGCAATCTAGGTGGCAATCTCCATCACATCCTCCTTGAAAGTCACAACCACCCCCTTGCGTGAAAGACCACAATAAAAAATACAGTATCTTAAATTGATCTCCACGGACCATTTCAACCTGCAGTAATCTCCACAACCTGCTATTCAGCCATATAACTACCTTACCATCTCCCCAATTTCTCCAAAGCACCCACGGCCAACCCTCATATTTTTCCTCAACTACCCACTAATTCCTCCTACCAGCAATCTAGTGACTCGATCCACGAATAACCCCACATTACAGCCTCAATAGAATCTCCACCACCCTTAGTTTTTGTGCGCCCAATTCGGCATTCAAAGTATGTTGTTGTTAAGAAAGGCGTTAGATTCAGTTGAGAACAAAAAGCATGTATTATTAGGGCAAACACTAAGGTTATATATAGCCTACATGATATATTTCAATATTACAACATGTTATTTGATGCTTCACTGGACCGATCCAGGTTTGGTTTTTTGTTTATCATATATAAATATAGCCTTGCACAGGATAAAAAAAAAAAGTACAGAGCCCGATTTTCTTTTATTCCTAAACCTAAACAGAGAAGCGGCGGCTGCAAGAAAGGAACGAGGCATCGGGGAGCAAGATCGGCAGGCGGGCTTCATTCTCCGGCGAAAATCTGAGATCCGGCGGCAACGTCTGGAGTAAGGCAAAGATCGGGAGGAGCGGCGGCGTCGGGATCCGGCGGTAGATCTCGGGCTCTTCTTCTCCGGCGACCGAGGAAGGAGAGGCGGGCTTCATTCCGAGGAAGAAGGAGCGGCGGCCGTGGCTAGGAGGAAGGTCGAGAGCGGCGGCCGAGGCTCATCCCGAGCTCTGCATCAACGATCTTGGAGATCCGGCGGCTAGATCGGCTAGGAGTGCCAATCTTGGGTCTTCTCCGGCGACAACGGCGGATCCAGCGGCGGCAAGCGGAGGTAGATCCTGCAGGCGAGCAGTGATCGACGGAGGCGGCGGAAGATTGATCGGGGTTTCCGATCTAGTGCACGGTAGCGGCATCGGCTCCATCTCCGGTGTAGGAGAGTGGAGATCCACGGCAGCGGCGGGTGCGGGTTTCTTTCTTCGGCGGCTCCGGCGATCCAGCGGCGGCGGCAACTCCGGCGGTGAAAGAGAGCGTAAGGCTGCGGTTCCTTCGTCTTGAAGAGGGCAGCGGCTTTCTTGGCCGGACGGCGGCGGCGCGCTAGGGGAGTTCTTCTTTTCCTCTTATTTCTTGTTTTTCCTATTTTAGGTTAGTGTCGATCCGTGGAGGATCGTTGAGTGCCTTGTGGTTGTAATCGAACCTCTATTTTGTTTAGTGGATCCGGCGCGCTCTCCCCGTGGACGTAGGAGCTTAACTCCGAACCACGTATATCTCTTGTCGTCTGTGTTTGTTTTGTGTTTTGGAATCTCGTACGTGTATCCTTCCGAGGATTGTTTGGTGCGCGCCATTATTTGCTCAATATCAGCTTCCGTTGCTATTGTCCGCGACGAGTTCCGTACTCGCGGGCCGGTGCCAATTTCACAACAATTGGTATCAGAGGGAGGTTCGACCTTTTGGACCAGTGAGCAAATTCAATGGCGGCCAAATTCGAGGTTCCAAAATACGATGGGCGGATCGATTTCGGTCTTTGGCAAAAGCGCATAAAGGCCGTACTCGTTCAGCAGGGTCTTCACAAGGCACTCCTTGGAAAGGAGAAGGCTAAGGTGAATGACGACGACGAGTGGGATGAGCTGGACCTCAAGGCCATCAGCACCATACAGCTGTGTTTGGCAGACGAGGTCATGTACAACGTTATCGAGGCGGAAAATACGGTGGACTTGTGGAGGAAGCTCGAGGAGCTCTATATGTCTAGGTCGCTCACGAACAAGCTGTACGTGAAGAAGCAGTTGTACAGCTTGAGGATGTCCGATGGCGCGCAACTGTTGGATCATTTAAATGTGTTCAACAAGTTGGTATCCCAGTTGCGCAGCATGGATGTGAAGGTCGAGGAGGAAGACCAGGCTCTTCTCCTCTTGTCCTCACTCCCGAGGTCGTTCGATCATTTAGTCACCACCATATTGTATGGGAAGGATACACTTAAGATGGAGGAAGTGGTGACGATGCTTCTCTCTAATGAGAAGAGGAGCAGTTCCGGATCGAGTGCGAGCGAGGGTCTGCTCGTAAAGAGCAGAGACCCATCCCGAGGTAGATCGAGAGGGGGAGGCAAGGAGGATGGTCGACCTAGGTCCAGGGGTAGGTGTCATTACTGCAAGGAGGAGGGGCATTGGAAGGCCAACTGTCCAGTGAGGAAACTCAAGGGCAAAGAGCCTGTGCCTCAGCAGGCTGCAGTGGCATCAGAGTGCGTGAGCGATGATGACGTTTTACACGTTTCACAGAGTCACGATGTGGTAGTCGGGACCTCAGATTCCTGGATCATGGATACAGGATGTTCGTTCCACATGTGCCCGAACATTGAATGGTTCTCCAGTATTAGGCATTGTGGAGGTGGTCGTGTTCGGATGGGGAACCAGTCAGAGTGCGAGATATCGGGAGTCGGGAGCATCAGGATTAGGATGTTCGATGGAGTGGTTAGGACCCTCACCGACGTTCGGTATGTGCCTGAGTTGAGGAAGAGCTTGCTTTCTCTGGGCACTCTGGAGGCTGCCGGGTATTCTTATACCAGTAGCAGCGGGTATTTGGAGGTCAGGAGAGGCGCGCAGACAGTCTTGAGAGGAGAGCGTTTTGGATCGCTCTATAGACTTATTGGCACCACGATTGCCAGGGGAAATGTGAGGAGAGAGGTCGGACCGTCTCTCGAGGTACATGATACGGTAGCGTATGCATTTCAGGCAATCTCCTCAGATCGTGGTTCCTTCGATAGAGCTTTAGAGAGCGGAGACCGTTTTCAGCGAAAAGCTAGGAAGGACCAGCGGAGGAGCAGGGCAGGATTCGTGGCAAGGGCGTGTGCGCGTAGAGAGGACCTTGACGGAGGTAGAGTTTTCGCAGCCGTAGAGGAGACGGGTAGAGAGTCATCTCAGGAGTACCCAGACACCGTGAGAGGAGCCGTCAGGCTCAGAGGTCTCACCGAGGAACTTAGGATCACTCAGGAGAAGGTGGAGTTGCACAGTGAGAGTTCGAGTGCGATTCGTCTTGCAGTAGACCCGGTCTATCGTGCAAGGACGAAGCACGTCGACGTGCGTCACCGGGAGTTGAGGGAGTTCGCTCGAGGTGGAGGCGTTTTGTTGCGGGACAGTCCTACGGAGGAATGCGTTGCGAGCATGCGAGAGAAATCAGTGAGGCGAGTCAAGTTTGACTTAACTCAGACTGATGCACGTTGATCGTGCCGGCCCCAGGGAGAGGGGGCTTGTAGTCGCCAGTAGGGGTCTGTGTGTTCTAGGCGGTATTAGTGTTCGTGAAGCATCAAGGTGGAGATTGTTATTTGATGCTTCACTGGACCGGTCCAGGTTTGGTTTTTTGTTTATCATATATAAATATAGCCTTGCACAGGATAAAAAAAAAAAGTACAGAGCCCGATTTTCTTTTATTCCTAAACCTAAACAGAGAAGCGGCGGCTGCAAGAAAGGAACGAGGCATCGGGGAGCAAGATCGGCAGGCGGGCTTCATTCTCCGGCGAAAATCTGAGATCCGGCGGCAACGTCTGGAGTAAGGCAAAGATCGGGAGGAGCGGCGGCGTCGGGATCCGGCGGTAGATCTCGGGCTCTTCTTCTCCGGCGACCGAGGAAGGAGAGGCGGGCTTCATTCCGAGGAAGAAGGAGCGGCGGCCGTGGCTAGGAGGAAGGTCGAGAGCGGCGGCCGAGGCTCATCCCGAGCTCTGCATCAACGATCTTGGAGATCCGGCGGCTAGATCGGCTAGGAGTGCCAATCTTGGGTATTCTCCGGCGACAACGGCGGATCCAGCGGCGGCAAGCGGAGGTAGATCCTGCAGGCGAGCAGTGATCGACGGAGGCGGCGGAAGATTGATCGGGGTTTCCGATCTAGTGCACGGTAGCGGCATCGGCTCCATCTCCGGTGTAGGAGAGTGGAGATCCACGGCAGCGGCGGGTGCGGGTTTCTTTCTTCGGCGGCTCCGGCGATCCAGCGGCGGCGGCAACTCCGGCGGTGAAAGAGAGCGTAAGGCTGCGGTTCCTTCGTCTTGAAGAGGGCAGCGGCTTTCTTGGCCGGACGGCGGCGGCGCGCTAGGGGAGTTCTTCTTTTCCTCTTATTTCTTGTTTTTCCTATTTTAGGTTAGTGTCGATCCGTGGAGGATCGTTGAGTGCCTTGTGGTTGTAATCGAACCTCTATTTTGTTTAGTGGATCCGACGCGCTCTCCCCGTGGACGTAGGAGCTTAACTCCGAACCACGTATATCTCTTGTCGTCTGTGTTTGTTTTGTGTTTTGGAATCTCGTACGTGTATCCTTCCGAGGATTGTTTGGTGCGCGCCATTATTTGCTCAATATCAGCTTCCGTTGCTATTGTCCGCGACGAGTTCCGTACTCGCGGGCCGGTGCCAATTTCACAACAACAACACTCCTCAACATTGACGAAAAATATTCAATAATCCCATCTTGTTACAACCTCTGATCATATCCTCTGAACTGAGACCCTTGGTTAAGCAGTCAACAACCCGGCCCTTGGTCGGGATGTGACTCAACTCCAGTAGTCCACTATCAAACTTCTCCTTTATAAAAAAAAATTATCAATCCCTATATATTTGGTGTGATCGTGTTGGACTGGATTATTTGCGATACTGATGACTGACTGACTGTTACACCACAACTTTATTCAATCCCCTTGATCCAGCTTCAACTCCACGAGCATGTCTTTCAGCCACAGGAACTCTGCAACCCCTACGATCATGGCTCTGTACTCCGCCTCTGTTATTGATCTAGCCACTATCGACTGTTTCTTGTTCCTCCATGAGACCAGGTTGCCTCCCACAAATATGCAATAGCTTGAAGTAGACCTCCTATCATCCGCACAGCTTGCCCAGTTAGAATCACAATAGCCTTCAATCCTCGCGTGCCCATTCATTCTGAAGGCCATCCCCTTTCCAGAAGCACTCTTCAAGTATCGCAAAATCCGGTACACCGCATCCATGTGACCCTTCCTTGGGTCATGCATGTAGCAGATCACCACACTCACAGAGAAGAAGATGTTTGGGCGAGTGTGGCTCAAAGAGATCAACTTCCCAACTAACCTTTGGTACATTTCCCGATCTACTGATTCTCCAGCCTCTGCATCCAGTTTACACCTTTGATCGATTGGCGTCGCAGCAGGTTTGCACCACAACATCCAAGTTTCAGTGAGGAGATCCAGTGCGTATTTCCGTTGGGAAAGGACTACCCCCTCTGCCTCATATGCAATCTCAATCCCAAGGAAATACCTAAGAAGGCCCAGGTCCTTCACCTTGAACTCCTTGCCCAGAGCCCCCTTGAGGCGGCCAATCTTCTGCTCATTATCCCCTGTAATGATCATGTCATCCACATACACCGCAAGTATGGTAATGTGATCTTTATTCTGCCTGGAAAAAACTGTATAATCTGCATTGATCTAGTGATACCTCATCCCAATCATTTTTTCCTGAACCTGTTGAACCACGCGCAAGGTGACTGCTTCGGTTCATAGAGGGATTTATTCAACCTGCAGACTCTATCTTTTTTCTTGGTCGTACCAAACTCCGGTGGTATCTCCATATACACCTCATCTGCCATATCTCCATGAAGGAATGTATTTTTAACATTTAGTTGGTGCAACATCTATCCATCATTCACCGCCAGGCTGATGAGAGTCCTAATAGTGCTCATCTTTGCAACGAGTGCAAACGTCTCGTCGTAGTCGTTGTCATAGGTCTGGTTGTACCCCATGACAACCAATCGAGCCTTGTAGCGCTCAATCTGTCCATCTGGGTTTTGCTTCACGGTGAAAACCCACTTGCACCCAACGACCTTCTTGTCCTTTAGCAGTCGTGTCAGCTCTCAAGTCTTGTTCTTCTCAAGAGCCCTCATCTCATCCTTCATCGCTGCCTTCCATTTCGGATCATCATTGGCAACCTGTCAATTGTTAGGTACAATAACACTATCCAAAGATGAAATTAATGTTTGTGTGTAGATGAGATATGATCATAAGAGACAAATAACGCAAGGTCCCAACCGTATCTATTAGGAGGATTTCCCGCATTGCTGCGAGTAGTCCTCCGTAATATAAGAGAGGAAGTAGGAGGGGAAAGGATGTCACCTGAGGCGTGTGGAGATGTAGGTGTTCCAGGAGTAGGGTGCGACGTAGACAAGGGACTAGGAGCTAGACTGGGCACCGACATTGTGTCTGATACTGCTGGAAACTTCCTGCTCTTGTTGTATGTGAACAGTTCCCCTTGAGCTGTAGGTCTCACCTCTTGCCTCTCCTCCTCAATCTCCTCATCATGTTCATCATCACTCTCCTGCTCCTCCACCGATCATCCATGTCATACTCCCAGATCTGTCACCAACCTTTCTCTCTCTACCCTTATACTTTTGGTATCTGACGAGTCTAACGTGGGTAGGGCTCCCTCTTGTCGGTAGTACTGTTTTAGCACTCTAAAGTGAACATTCATGCTCACAAGGCATCCTTTCTCCACGAGACTCCAACACATGTACCCCTTCTGAGCACGAGAATAACCCACAAACATACAATTGATTGCCCTTGCATCAAGCATACTGACACCCTGCCTGTTGTCCTTCACGAAGCACACACACTCAAATACCTTCAATGGAAGTATCCATCCATTATGACCCTGTAACTACTGACACGGAGAATTCCACCCCAGAACCTGTGATGACATCATGTTGATTAGTTGTGCCGCTGTTAACACTGCATATCCCCACAGGCCCCGGGGCACCTTCATGTTGAGCATCATACTCCTTGCCACCTCCAGAAAGTGTCTGTTCTTCCTTTCCGTCACTTCATTCCGTGTCAATGTGTAGGCGCAGGTGGTCTGATGCAATATCTCATGAGCTGATAAGTATTCCTCCATTGTCTTGTTAGTGCATTCTGTCGTCTGGATGTTATCTGCAGTAGCTAGACGAGTGTAGTAGGAGAACTCGCCTGCATTTCCTGTCACATGGCGTGATGCGCCTAAGTCGATGATCCAATTTGATGCCCTGGAGAAAGATATGGACGCAAGAGCGAGAGATCCATTAGTTGGGTGGGCATACATAGCGACCCCCCTAGCTCCATCTTTGCTCCCATCGCCCGTCTGTTTCCTTTTGATGTCTTCCATCATGCTCAGTGGGGTCTGCTCCTCCGCTATATAGATAACACCAAGTTCCTCCGCACTCTCAGTCAAGCCAAAATTGGCTCAATAGACTCCTCGGCCACCACGAGCACGAGCATGAGCACGTCCCCGTCCACCACCCAAATCTCTCTCCTTGGGAGGCTAGGGGCATGCTTGCCTCAAATGACCCACCTCGCCACAATTGTAACACCGTCGGGTTTCTTCCCTCTGTCCCGTAACATTAGAGGCAGCAACCGTTAGTGCTAACTTCACAGTCGTGGAACCTCCCGTCCCTGCCTGAAGTTTGAGACGTGTCTCCTCCTGAATCATAGCAGAGATGGTCTCGGTGAGTGTGGGAATCATCATACCAGAAATAAGTTGGTCTCTTCGCTGATCGAACTTGTCATCTAACCCCTTCAAGAACTTTATAGTCCTCTCCTCCACGATGATCTTGGAAGCCCGACATTGTGAGTCGCTGCAACACATCCTGCCAGCGGCATTATCGTAATCCACTCATAGTCGTTCTAACTCGGAGGCGCACTCCTGCATTGTTTTCTCTCCCTGAGCAGTGTTATCAATTTCTCTCTTCACCTGTAAGACCTGAAAAGTGTTCCCCACACCTTCATATGTGTTCTTCAGCTTGCCCCAAACCTCCATGATCGTTTCGAGGCCATCTACCGTGGCGGCAATCTATGAGACACCCGAGCAGAGAAGCCACGTAAACACCGTCATGTGGGATGACTCCAACTCATCTCCTGCCGAGTTCGCCAGTTTCTTCAGCGCCCCTATCAGGAATCCCCCAACCTGTTTTGTTGCAAGAATTTTCTTCACACGGCTTGACATACTCAGGTAGGTCGTCGGTCTGTCAAGCTTCAAATCAATCGGTGGAAGTTCCAATTTTGTTGACCGTTACGATGAACCCAACACCCTCAACAATGTGGCCAACTCATTCGGGCCCAACATCTTGAAGACACCTTCCACGTTCCGTACTTCCACCGTTCCACGCCATGGATAAACTTCCTCACGGATCACTGTGTCACATTCGGTATCAACAAATGCATCTGCCTTCCCTGGATTCGATCACCACATCTTGAGAGACGCTAGGATGCAAATGCGTGGTTGCTAAAGGGGCGCTGAAGGCCCGCTAGAAGCGGCTACGAGGATGCGACAACAGCAGTCTCTAGAGATGGCGGCAACCTCTGGAGACGGCAGACAATGTTCTTGCCACAGCCCCTGGATGCGACAACGACATCCTCCAAAGACTGCGGGAGCGTCTTTCCTGCAGCCCTAGAGGTGGGTGCCCCCCGTTGAGTGACGATCCGGCAGCGGAATCGGGCGGGACTCACAGGCGGAGGCGGGATCGACGCTCACAACAGCGGGAGCGGAATTCGTTGGCGGCACTAGAGATGGGAGTCACAGACGGAGGCGGGAGTCACGGAAGACGACAGGAAGAGCCGCGATTTTCCTTCCCCGGGCTCTGATACCAAGTTGAGAACAAAAAACATGTATTATTAGGGCAAACACTATGGCTATTTATAGCCTACATTATTTATTTCAATATTACAACAGATTCATTTAAACAAAAAGAGAGAGCAGGAGAGTAAATCCAACATGAAGCTAGTGTGGATGAGTAAGGAATGAAAAGAAGCATACCACTCCCAGACCAAGCATCAAGTATGTTGCCAAGCCGAATACAAACAAAGCATTTTTGCCAAAAGCCCCCTGACACAAGTAAACAGAATTAAGGGTGAGAAAATTGCACATTTGAGGGTTTTAGTCTCAAGTAAACATAAAATAGATTGCATGTGACATTTTAGTGAAAATTAGGCGAACTGTCTATAGCTCTCATATTGGTACTGTAAGTAATTTACAAAGGCAATCTTAGTTGCACAACATTTTTCTAATATCCTCTACCATTTACTCATAACCCCCCAATGAAACCATAGAAATTGTGTTTCCTATCAGAAGCAATCCAAAACATCTTATAGGCATTATGCATAAACCAGAAATCTAGGGAAGTTAGTTGAATGACTGTTATAAACAAAATATAGAGGTAAATTACTAGGATGGTTTATGAAAAGGTTTACTAGGATAATGATACCTGTACAGCCCTTCCACCATCAAGGCATCCTACAGGAAGCATATTGAAGGCTGTAGTGGTCAAGCCACACCTGCAACAAACACACAAGCCATGACTATATATATCTATAATCTATAATATTAGAAGGAAAAACTTGGGTTCATCATGATACTGAAATAGGACTATCAAATAAACCCGAGGTTATCGATTTCAATCCCCTGATCTAATGAAACATGTGGTTTTTAATACATAGGGGTAAAAAAAATTTATATATATTAGCAGCTGTGCACAGGGCCCTTCTGTGACTGTGAGCGATCACGACCATAGTACTCACTTGAATGATGGTACGGGGTGACCGGTGCATAGCTGCTAGTGTTACACACACACAAACAAACAGACACATACGATTAATCTGCACCTTACAAAATTTATGAAGTAATACTCACCAGCCGCCTATGACAAGAGGGTGAATCGAAATAGTGGCAGCATGCATGGCTCTGCACGTAGTAATGAACAATAAGCACTATCACAATGTGAGAAAGAAAACAGTCGAGTAGAGGTTCACGAGTAGTTTCCCCAAGCAGAGATAGTATTAACTCGCATAATAAAACAAATGCTCAAGTACCATAAATAAGTAAAATGTTATATTTTTCAAGACAGCTGAAATCACAGTAGCATGCAATGCTCCTCTAAAAAAAATTAGTTGGAAGGGATACTATTCAGGAAGTCTCAGCAAGGCTGGAAATTTTCTTACAAAATTACATTGTTAATTAAAAATGTATGCATTTTGATATATCTTAAAGCTTGATAAATGCTAATAAAGTGCATGATTGTAAATGCTTTGCAAAGGTCAAAGCAGAAGTACGAGGAGATGTATCCAGATAGTTAGAGATAAATTCGGATCCAAGGTCTACAAGCTGAAGCAAAAAAAAATCAACATTTAACAAAGATACTGCTGAGCACAGTAACTTATAAAGTTACAGCCATCCATCACTTAATCTTCTAGGGTTTCTTCAACCAGACAGCATGGGAAGCAGCCTAGCTCTGATTTTTATTTCGAGTTGTATTTTATGCATTTTTTGAGTCGGGACTATCGACAATTCATAGCTGCTGCCCCCTTAGGATCTATAAATAGAGGGTGAGAGCTCTCATATAGAGGTATTGAAGAATGGAATATTGAAGTCAATCCTTTGCTCAACTCGGTGCAAAAGCCGACCCCCGGGGTGCGAAACACGGAATTCCTCCTCCCCTAGCCGTGAGCCACCATTCCAGTCCCCTCCCCCCTTCATGCCAGCCACCGCCCCTGACATCATTTCCTCCCACAAGAACCAGTCGGTTTCCCACTAAAACCCTCTCCCTAGCCCATTGCCGACCTCCCGCATGCAGACCAACCAAAATAAAACCACTCGACTCACTGCCGCCCACCCCATTTCACATTCCCAGCCCCTTCCCAAGCAGCCGGCACCCCCATTCAGCATCCCCACACTATTTCCGACCTCCCACCACCACCCTACTAGTCATGGAACCACTTTCCAAACACTCTCCCATCAAAACTCCAAAAACAGCCACCTAAAATTCATCTACGGTGATCACCGGAGACTTTTTCCGGCCTCCCACTACCACCACCATCTTCACCAAGTTTCCTTCATTTTTTAATTTTTCGTCTATCGCCGAAAAATACCTCTGGCGACCACCACCACCGGCCGTTGGCGACCTACTCCGGCGGCCACCTCCGGCCAACTACGGCAGCCAATTCCGGCCAGCCACCACCTCACTACCTTTCATAACTCCCAAGTAACCACCCACTCTCCTAAACTTTAGGATCCACTTCCTAAAAAATCAGCCCACCTCTCCTCCATTACCTTCACTTCTCCCATTTTCTCCACTTCCCCACTATTTCCCAACCTTTCTCACGTGTATCCACTGTGCTGCCTAGGCTGAGCCCCTCCTGCAGCCATCTAAGCCCACAAACTCATTGTTGTAAAAATGCTGCCAGCCCACCCCCATTCAGTTTCAGCACCTAGTTTTGGGTTCCTGCATCAACCAACCAACCCCGAACCACCTCGGTCAGTCCACCTCCTACTCCCATCCGCCCCCCTCTCTTCCTCCAACCCCTCTCCTCACGTGGAACCACCTACCAGCCGGCGAGTTTGCTGGAAACGAATTCTGGAAGCAGTTTCACCCTCTAATACAACCCAGCAGTCCCCCATTTCTCCCCCAACCAACTACATGTTGCAGAACCTTCCAGGCAGAAAATCTGTAGCATCCTTAATTCAATACAAAAATTATCGTAAATAACATAATTTGATCACGAACAAAATTAACCAAGTCAGCGTCGGGTCGAGAAACGAGTTTATTACAATTAATGAATGCTCGTTAATTAATAACTTGACGAAATTTTGGGAATTGTACTCGACGTATTTTTAATATTTATGCGAGAACGCAACGTGCGGACCTAACGTCTATTAAGGAATGGCAATAGTGAAATAGGACATGTATGTTTAATTTTCCCTCCTAAGAGGGTCTAGCCGTGCACACCCCCTCTAAATTTCACGTTTTTTTTTTAATTGGTAATGACTGCACCTCATTACCCCCCTTCCTTATAGGTCTCGACAGCAGAGCGGTTTTAAAAATAAAATAAAAATTGTAGCCGCTTCGTCTTTGAACCCGTGCGATAGGATTTAGGGTTCTCCTGTTAGGCGCTCGACGATACCGCCACTCCTCTCGTCGACGGGAACAACAGACGTGCATAGAAAGCAGCTCGTAGGGCTTCTCGCTGTCGCGCTTTAAGTTCCCGGTATCCTCCCTCTCAAGAAGCCCCCGGCAAGCCGTTTCTGTAGAGATCCTTCGTCGATCGTCCGTCTGTTCCCCGATTCTGCGCAGGCAAGTGTCTATCCGCTATTTCATTTTTAATTCTTGCCTCAGTAGTTGTTGAAGATCCCTCCCCTCTCTTCCAGAAACCCTGTTGAGACCCTTCAGGGAACTTTTGGCGCCAGTCGGCCTCGTCCCGTCAGTCCTGCGAAGGTAACCGTTGAGATTCCTCCCAACCAAAATTTATATTACAAAGATTATAGATGTGGGAGCGCTCTTCTCCTCCGCCTAACCATAAGATGGCCGATTTCTGCAACAGGATCGTTCTGTCATGATCTTTAGTGGGTTTCAGCGGCTTTGAAGCTATCCAAATTGTTAGGGCCTTATCTTTATCAGATCTGGACCATGCTCTTCTTCTAGTGATATCAGGGTACATCTACCACAACTCTTGGGATCCCAGTCTTTGCTCATGTGATCTTTTCAATCCGAATTTTTCAATTAAATCCTATATTAATTAATGAACCTTCTAGGTAATCGACTGAATCGACAGTTCAAATTTGGGTGAAGTCGTCTCCGATTCAGAAATCATTATCCTTCATTGTTAGAGAAGTGGTAAACCATTTTTCTCGTGTCATAAAATGGTATCATTGGAATCCTGAAGAGTATTAATTTAATGTGTAACATATTTCCCTTTTAGGTTCTGCGAGGGGAATTTGGGTAAGAAAGCTCATGATAGATAAGAAGCAAATCCCGTGTGTTCATCAAGTAACCTAGACAGCTTTGCTGTCGTGTCTTGTGTACGAGCGCCGCAATACCACAATAAGAAATTTGACTCATCTTGTCTAGACATATCATTGTTATAAAATTATTATCTAGTTCACTTCAGAAAATCATGCAAAGTAGCAGAACTTGAATTTATTTTAAGTACATATCTACAACAAGTTATATATATAATTACGTGATACAAATCAAATCACGTCGCACACAACTTATAGATAAGTATTAATTAACAATTAATTGAATTGAAATTGTCAATCATAATAGAACATATAAAACAAAATACTCAAGACACAAGAATGATTAATTAAAAAAAAAGTATTTGCGAATAGACTAAACGCAAAAGCTAAAGACATATAATAAGCTTCAGATCAGTGACCTCATTCTCATCTAGCCAGCAGTCCACATGAGCCTCAAACGTGCGGTCGTCAGCCACAGTTCCAGAATTAGAGATTTTTCAAATGCGAGTTCATGTTCCCCTCAAGGAGCACTCCAGTTCATGGCCCCTTCGGGTCGTCATTTGGGTTCTTGATGCATCCTACGATGTATCGTAGTATCTATACATTTACTTATTTCACTTTATGTATTGTTTCCCGTATTTATTTCGTTTCATGTATTTCTTTTCCGCACACTCGTATTTATTTCCGGCTCTTCGGGATTGACCGTCCGAGGAGACCCTTAATAAAATGTCACGTAGTTTTAGATAATAAGGACGTAAAAATGCAAGTTTAAATTATTTACGGACGCATAAATTTAAAGACGAGTTGTAATTTGAAATCCAGGAAATAAACATATCAGGAGATCACAGATTTGGAGAAATATCCTTTTAGAAAGAATTAAGGAAATTAATGAAAACAACCATTTTGGAAAATCCTGTCAACATATCCTTTTAGAAAGAATTTGGAAAATATCATTAAGAAAACATGTGAAAATAACTATTTTGGAAAATGTCTCATTATATTAGGAGAGCAAGTGCACGGGAAAAAGGGGAAGTCGGCTAATACAGGGGAACAAATTTATGTTCTCCCTGTAGAGCTGACCAAATCCCGCTACCCTGCATTCCCCCCTTGTGAACCAAGACCATCCAAACTCTGTCGTTCTTTCCGGCGACGCAACAGGCGACGGAGAGCAAGGGCGACAAAACCCTCTCGGCCTTCATCCGCGATCCGCGACAGGGCCGCCGTCGACTTCGCCCGATTCTTCCGGCGAGCCCGGTCTCCCTGCGTACGTGTGACGTCGACTACGGACTCCTGTTCTGGCGCTCTCCAGCGAGATTCAGTTCAGGAAATCGGTGGCCATCCTCTAGGGGTGTCGTTGACCACGAGCTTCTATACCGGCGCCCTCCAGTGAGAATTGTTTCAGGAAATTGGTGGCCCACAGTCAGGGGTGCCGTCGACCACGAGTTTCTATTCCGGCACCCTTCAACCGTGAACCATTACAGAAGATGGAAGGCCAGCCAGTTTACAGATCATCCTCGGCTCTTCACTCAGCACAATGGATTTGGACTGGACTAAAATTCCTGGAGAGTAACTGCTCAATCTTGCTCAACTTAAATTAGTTTTATTTTATGCGCTCCATTAAATAATCGAAGCATGCCTCGAACGTTCAATTTGCTTATTACTACTGTTATTCATAAATTATTGTGTATTTTGCTTGTGGATGTATGAAACTCGCCACGATTCAACCCGATTGTAACATCCATAATTTGACGCTAGAGTTCAATTTAATTGCAGGGTCTGATCGCGAGTGATTTTTGACCAAGCCAGCGTTTCGTCAAGGTACAATGTTAGCAAGGCTAAAATCTTACTTTTTTGTGTGGATTAGTTTAGTGTTGAGTTGTGTTCGACGCAGTTTTATTTGGTAGAGCGAGAGCAGATCGCTTAAGTTTCAACTAAGAGTTGAAAGATAAAGGCATGCTTGTAATTACAGTGAAATCTCAATTGTTGGGGTGCCGGTTACCCCCCCCCCCCCCCCCCCCCCCCGCTCTCCCGACGGTTACCAGAACCGCTCCAGCCGCTCGTTATTAAAACCCGCAACTTTTTTTTTCTTCCAGTGAACCCTATTTCTCTTCCCGTCGAGCGCGATTTTCCCCTCCATTCTTTCTCCCGCACGACTCAATCGAGAGGAGGACTAGGGTGTTTCGTTTCCTTTTCCCGATTTCAGATGAGGCGCCGTCTTCTCGACGCGTCTTCGAGGCCGACGGCGGTAGCGACCGACTCCGCCCATTCCAGGTACCCCAAGCGTTGTTTTCCTTTGCGTGAGGAGGCAACCGACTCTTTCCTGTGGAGGTTCGGCTTTGGTTTATTCCCCAGTAAGGGTTTAGGTTAGTCTTCTCCTACATTTTTCGATGGTGTCATTCCAGCGGCCAGTTCTTCAGCAAAAGTTCAGTCTGGGTTAAGGAAATTTTCCCCTCGATCCTTTCAATTGATGTACTGTTTACTAAGGAATCGGTGACCCTACATTCCCTTGGGTGATATTAATTGTGTTTTCCTTCGATTGCAAAAATTAGGGAAAATAACTCCTCCGTATCAGAAACTCTAACCTTTCGCTTTTAGAGGAGTGGTAAATCTCCTTCCTTCACTTTAGAGTAGCAAGCCCTAGAGTTTTAAAAATAAAATGATGATTTTAAGTTCATTTGTCTTTTGGGAGTGTAGGGCAGAATCAAAAGGACTTAACATTTTCAAAGTAGCATAAAGTTATGTCGCCGCGTCAGGAAACCGACGTGCAACAAGATCATAGCATCGATAGTCCTTGTGCACAGTATTGTATCCAGGAAAGACACAAGATACAGATTGAGCATAGAGCATGGTACGCTCACATAGAGGAAGAAGAGCATAACACCGACAGCCAAAAACACACAGATGAGTATAACGTGGGGGTCGAGTGTACAGGCACTTACCAGGACACTGGCCCTGAAGAGAGGGTTGCAGGTTAACAAGATAGACAAAAGTCGAGACAACCTCAACCCAAAATGAGGAGAAACATGGGAGGAAATGAGAAGAGTGTGCGTTGTCTCAATGATGTGGTGATGTTTCCTTTTAGTGGTGTCATTCTGAGCGCGGGCACCGGGACATGCAAGCTGAGGGAGAGTGTCGTGGGTAGCTAGCAGATCGCAAAAAGCATTACTCTCCCCCGGAGTCAGAACGGAAGATACATATAGAATCAGAGATCTGGGTGCGCACCATAGTGGAAAAGTAACATAAATCTAGAAGAACTCAGAACGAGAATACATAAAATAAATCCAACAATAACGAGAGTAATCATCAACAAAGATAACATAATACCGATGTCTGCTCTTTGAAACAAAAGGTACAGGACCCCATATATTTGAATGAACTAAATCAAAATGACGGCGAGATCTTGACTCACTAGACTGATAGGGAAATTGTAACTGTTTACCAAACTTACAACCATTACAAAAGTGAGACCTATCAATAGAAACACGACCAAGAAGACCATTATTGATGATGGACGAAAAATGCGAACAACTGGGATGACCAAATCGGTGATGCCACTGAGAGAAACCCACTGAAGGAAGACAAAAGAATGAGGCCGTCGGTGACAATGGAGTGGATGAAAGATGAAGACGATCAAGGATGTATACCCCGCTACGGCTACGGCCAACTCCAAGGAGTGTCCCTGTCAAACGATCCTGAACACGACAAGCAAACTCATCAAAAATAACAAGACAACCGTGAGACGTGAGTTGACTGACGGAGATAAGGTTCATGAATAACTTGAGTATGTACCTCACATCAGGAACATGAAAATGGGTGGTATGAAGGAGGCCGCAGCAAGTGCAGGAGAGAATAGTGTTATCGGCTACCATAACACTAATGGCAGATGAGACGGGCTGACGGGACAAGAGGTGGTGGCATCATGGGTCATCATGTGAAAGGAGTCTCCAGAATCAATCAACCACTCGTAGGAGGAAATACCTGCAGGGGAGGAGGCATCCTGCTGAAAGCCAGAGACACCAAAAGCATCCGGTGAGACCACGAAGGCAGAGGAGCGATGCAGTGAACCGTGAGATAGTTGGTGGGCAATCTGTTGGGCAAGCTCAAAAATAGAGTGACTGTGCAATAGAAGAGAAATGAGCTGGAGGAGCACCAGAAGCACGCTGCTGACCAGACTGATGAGCCCTCTGAAGCATGCGACACTCAGATTTGACGTGGCCAAGGCACTGACTGTAGCAAAAGCAGACAGACTGGCGACGAGGAGCGCCAGACTGAGCAGTAGAGGGCACTGGAGGATGAGGAATAGGCCGCACTGGTGCACTATAACCCGACAAAGGTAGCAGAGGAGTACTCACAAGTGAAGACAGCGGTGGAAACTCAGGAGCAGCAAGGACAGCATGAGTCAGCACACCGAAAGGCGTAGCAGTGTCTAGGGAGTGGAGACGAGTCTCCTCAGCGATTACCAAAGCCAACGTATCTCTGAGAGAAGGTGGAGAATCCCTGTGCAGGATCTGGGCACGAACGGGCTTGAACTTGGGTCGTAAGCGCATAAGAAACTAATACATGCGCTGAAAGTCGCGATCCCGGGATGTAGCAACACACTGGGGGAAAGTAATGCAGGGAGAAGGAGTCGTCTCATTGCACTGACGCCAGAGGTCCAAGAGCTCAGCAAAGAATGATTGGACAGACCGATCACGCTAGAAGCAGACGCCAAGAGTCTGGAACAGAGAGTAGCGCAGAGCCTGACTAGAAGGCAGGTAGAGACGACGCAGATGATCCCACATCGCCTTGGCCGTAAGTAGCAGGTAGGCGATCATGCGAATAGGGAGCTCGCAGGACTGACAAATGACAGTTATCGCACAAGAGTCATCTGTGCGCAATTTCGGCATGTCAGAGCACTGGACGGAAGCGGCAGTGCTAACAGTGGAAGAATCATCCACAGAAGGGGTTGTAGGTGGAGGCGGAGCAGTCTTAGAGCCGTCAATGTGACCTCATAGATCTAGACTACGGAGGATCACGTCGACGGTGGCGGACCATGCCTTATAATTTCGCCCATTAAGAATGACATCCGCCTTCTGTAGAAAGGCGGAGGAGTAAGACGAGACCATCGGGGCTGTAGGAGAAGCCAGAATAGGTGTTCTGGCAGTACGGAATCAGGCGTCGAAAGGAGTCAAAGAAGAAGGCGCGGCAAAGATCAGAGAGTCCACCGGCAACACAGAAGAAGGATCGGAGTAACCACTAGGGAGACAAGACACCAGAAAGCAGACGGGACCGGGAAGATCGGCCGAAAGCAGCAATTCGACCAGGAAACAGCGATTCGATGGAAGCAGCGATGGGGGCAGCAGCGGGATTGGGCGTTCGACGGAAGCAGTGATGGTGGAAACAACGACTGGATTGAGCGGAAGTAGCGATGGGAAGATTGGCCGAAACAGAGACGTGAATGATCGGCGGGAACGATCGTGGAAGATGCGAGGTCGGCTAGGGTTTCCTTCCTTCTGATACCATGATAGGAGTTGGAATTGAATCATCATTAGGCACATGAACCACAAAAATATATATACACGTACAAGAGAGAGGGTGTCTACAACACCCAAGATGAGCCTAAGCTAACTCAACCGTACACTATATCTAACACTTGCCAAGGGTTTAAAACTGCTTTCTTTTTTCCAAAATGATCAAATTACATGGATCTTTATGCAAGCTTCCTTTACATAATACATTCATATTAAAATGGATATAATATTTAGTTCACATTTTTAACAATTATGCAAAATAATAAGCAATAGATTGCACTATCTCTCTATCAACTTACATCTACAATTAGTTTATTTGAATCCCCTGGGCAGAATACATCCCTATGTTGAATACTAAGGATATGTGTTATGGATCAACATTGAGGTCGGACTTATCAACATCATGTTCAACCAACCGAGGATTGATCACCTTTTGTATCTTTAATTTTTTTGGACATATTTACTTTTATCACATCGTTAACTCACTTTTAGTATAGCCCGGGTAAGGGGCGTTTTGGACCACGAACATTATGACCTCCTACTTAGAGAGAGAGGCCACCTTTGTAAGGCATGAAATGAAATTACTCCTTTTCTCTTTTCAGCTTTGTAACACTATCTCTCTCTAATGCCCATTCACGTAAGAACCAGTCAGTCAATTTGTTACGAATCGGTTTCGGATCCTTCATCGTTTATCATATTTATGTTGTATGGAGTTCGTATTAGGAGTCAAGTCGTATTATATTAATATTTATGTATTTTTAATATTTTATGCGCCATCGTGTAAATACGGGTTTGCCACTCGGGAGTTCTATAAATAGACCTTTAGAGTCTGGTATCAAGGTATGAAGGAATGAAGTCTAATTTTTGTCCCCTTGTTGTGAGATCTTGGCGGCTCTCTCCTCTAACGAGCAACCTCACTTAGGCAGCCGTGATGAAAGCTCTGTTGTATCTTCCACCTCCATCACCACTGCCATCTTCTCCACTTCCGACCTAGGCCCATAACAACTTGGTATCAGAGCCTTCTCGGTCCTCTTCTGCCGACGCACGCCAACATCGGCCCGACGCCGCTTCAGAAACCACTTTCCAATGTTCTGCATGTCATCCTCCTCTTCCGTTTCACTCCAACCGGCGAGCCTCTTCATCGATCTCTACAGTATTCAACAATCGGGTCAGTGGTTGTCCACCTTGCGCCTCTTTGCTTTGATGTCAAGCCTAGCCGGTGAGAAATTACAGGCACTCCATCCAATCGAGAGCCTAGCAGGCGAGACACCTGCAACACTCCTCACAGTTCCCAGCCCCCTCCGATCAACCATCGCAGCCAAGGTTCCTGCTCAGCTTCCTCGACGACGAAGACTCGCACGCATGCCGGCCTCTACGACATTGGCGACGGCCGCCATTACTTCTCATCTGCGACACGCGACTGTCCGCCGTTTTTGGTCTGGTGTCGTGACTTCCGACATCTGTAAAAGCACTTTTCCTTCTCATTGAGCCCATCATCGCCCACATCATTATTTCTCGAGCCTCGTGCCTTCTTTCTAAGCAGCCAGCTATCTGAAGCTTTGGATTATTTAATTAACCTGTTTATCTCATGCGCATCCCTTCACTGCGGATTATTTAATTGGAAAGACAAGTCCCGCCTTTATTTTTATTATTAACTCACCTACACCTAGTTGTTTCGAGCCCATTCCGCAGCAGCCCACTCCACCTTTCTCATTCCCCGCCTGATTACTATTTTACACCAATCAATTTTGCCTTTTTTTCTATTGAGCCCAGCTACAAAGTAATGCAATTATTTTAATTGATTAATAAATTTCTGATTAATTAATTATTAATAATTACATTTTTTCCTCGTATTATCTCATTATGGGGAACACCAAGTTGACTGTCGCGGATGCGGCCGCCATCCAATCGAAGCTACAAGAAATCATGAGCTCTATGGATGCACGCCTTCGGAACGCCGAAGCCCGTCAAGACGTCATGACACTACATCTCCACAAATTTGATAATTTGATAGCCGCACTTCTGCCAAAGCTGCCACCCATGTCGTCGCCGCATCTTCTTGTGAAATCGCCATCTGCGACGGCCACAGATTTGCCACCGCTCTTAGCGGTGATTGCCCTTCCGCCATCACCTTCCGTGGTGGTGCCGCCCCACTTTGGGCCACCTTCATCAGACACCGTGGCCACTTTTATGTCAACACTTGCTCCGCCGGCCCCCGCTCCACCGACCCTGACGGACCCGTTCCTGCCTCCGGCCACCTCACCGCCTTCAGATTTGTTCCTTCTGCCGGTGGTCGCTTCCCCGACCTACTTGCCACTACTGCTCATCACCGCTCCACCGACTTTGTCGAAGTCATTACTTTTGTCGCTCGTCTTTCCAACGGCGCCGCCGCTATTCACCGACGCCGCCTCCGTCGCTACGCAATATCATGCATTGTTCTGGTGGGAGATCAAGCTGCCAGATGATCCGGTCACCGCGTTGGAGTTCGAGCTTGTGGGCAAGCTCGATTTCAAGGGCGGATGAGATGTTATGGCTATATTATTATATGTATTATGTTGAGTCGAGTGTGTTGTTAGTGTCGTATGAGTCAAATCGTAGTCGTCGCATATTTTATTAATGTCTCTTTGCGTATTTACAATTATGTTTCAGTGTCTTATTATATATAAACCCTTCATCTTGTATGAAGGGAGGAATGAAATGAAGTTCTAGTTTCCTTGTCCCTTGTTGTTAGATCTTGGTGGCTCTCTACTCTAACGAGCAACCTCGCTTAGGTAGTCGCGATTAAGCCTCCGTTGTATCCTCCACCACCCTCTTCACCGACCCCGGCCACTACTCCGACGAGTTACCGTTGTTACGGAAGTAAGCACGTAACACAACCCCCCTCTGAAGCCTTGATACCTTCCCCTCTTCCACGTCACTGCCATAATAGCTCCTTCGGGTTCTCCGAAGAGGAACTCCAACCCTCTCCAAAACTTCTCCCTCACTCTCCCTAACACGAGATCTCAATTGAGAAAACACAACAATGTGTTGTTTTGTTTGATTAGGATGGTTTGGTGTTTTAGAGACTGATTTGGTACGAATATGACAGTTGACAATGTTGAAATTCCTACTAGACAGAGAAATGAAGATATAATATCTTTATTATATGTAATTAAAGAAAGAAGAGCAATAAAAAAGAAAATTGAAGAAATGCACGTGTTGCAAAACTAAAGAAAGGACAAAAATGAACGACTATAGATCAAAAGGCATACGTGTAGCCAAGAGTTGCTCTGCTAATAAGTCCAAGGAGAAGCGAACCCTGGAAAAGCATGCTAGGAACTTGCACCAAATCACCTGCAGCAACTGGATTTGATGAGAGCAACAAGCCCGCACAAAACATTGAAAAGGAGAATGCAGCACCAGCCACTGGACCAGCCATGGAGATGTCAACCTTAGTCCGCCGATCAAGAAGAATAGACTTAAACTACAAATGGAATTATACAAGAAAAGAAAAAAAATTAAAGACTACTAAGGTAGCATAAAATGAGAACATATCCAAATATATGATAAAAATTTACAAAAAAACATCTGTTTGAGTAATCCTATGCTCTGCTCAAACCCATGCATATGTGGCATGGTAATTCATTAAAGGCATAAGTGGCACGTACATCATAAATAAATGTGCTCTAATAAGTCAAAAAGCTTTCTCCGACATTCCAATCTTTTCCATAGACACAACATGAAAATTTCCACTAGAAGAGGACTTCCATGTGAGTTGTCCTGAAGACAAAACAAATAAAAAACTAGTTTTTTTCTCTCCTATGAACCTAATATTGAAATATTACACCTACATGCAGGCATTGCTAAATATTAGTAAAAAAACAAAGGTTAAGTTGAGGGGATATACAATTGACATAACTCATCATGCCAGCAGAGAATTGACAATATTTTGAAAAAGTTAACTACACAAACTGCTAGGATGAAATAAATGAAATAGAAAATGAAATTGTTTAATTTTCTCTGTATCCTTTCGCACTGCAACTACGCCACTAAAAACGATATATGCAGACATTTTGTAACACCCCTTCCCAGTATTTCAGAAATCAGCCGTCCGGCCGGGTCAGCGATATAAAGAAAACTAGGAAACAGTATTAAAACTAATATGCAGCAGGTAATAAAAATCTATACTAAGCAATTTAAGACTAACAGCGGAAGTTAAAAAGTAAACTAAGGGTAATCACATACCTGACATCTGAATTAACAGAGCCACTAAACATGAATAGAACTGAATTAACTGAAAATCTGGTTAACATTAATAGTCTGATACAAGTTACATAAAAATATTAGCCAGGTATATTGTCCACATCTACAAGTACATGCTGAAAAAGAGTAAACTGAATGGGAAAAAAATACTACAAATTGACGTCACCATAATGCTCATCCTAGACGTAGTAGTTTCTCACCTGGATCACCTGAAAAACATTGCCCACGAGGGGTCGGAGTAAAGAAAAATAACTCCTCCTAGTGACACTAAAAACAGTTTTCATATGATGAATGCATGCCTTTAGAAAACAATTTTGTGCATTAAAAACCTTTATGCTATATATTATGCATATCTTCGCACTACTTCCTGGTCACACATCTACTCGTACTAAGCACGTGACTTTTAGTTCACTAACTCAAGTCCTGACGTTCACTAACTAGCATACTGTCTCACGTCAGGTCTATCCTTGAGTTCTAGGTGGCTTCTAACCTGCACATCTACTTGGAAGGCTCTAGGCAGAGTAGCTCCTAACGCGCAATTGAAACTGACGACCCGAGACCATCTGACGAACTCAATTGTTCTAGTGTCGCGCGGACACGGTCTCGAATCTACTAACTGTCTCAAAGGGACGTAAATTCCCAAGACTATGTTGCTCATAAGATACCATATGTCTTATGAGAGAGGTAGTGCGCCTCTACCTAGCACGAAAATAATTTAAGCGTGCCGATTGACCTTTCGGTCTGATGCTACACTGATTTGGGATATCTCTTTGGTGAACTACTGAGCGACCCTTGACTTTCTTGTGGTCGACTTGAAAGGACCTTCGCGCCCTTGGTTGAACAAATTCCAAACTTACGTACACGGGTAAAGTTTCGTACCTAAATAACTGTTCATGACTTTACTAACGTGGTTATGGAAAAGGGCGTTATCCTACGCGTTTCCACGATTATTTTCCTACTGCCACACTTTTCTATGCATGGTTATGATGTTTGTATGAAACCTACTTATGCGTATAAGATATAATTACTTGATATGTCTAACCAAAAGAAGTTAGAATTTCCTTACAGCGGTGTTGCGGCGTTCGTAGACTCGGCGCGGCGACATCTTCTCTTCCGAAGGCAATCCTATTGTTGGGGACCTTCAAAGTGCTGCCCCGACCCCACCGAAGTCCTGCAATTTAGGGCAGCCCTAATTTCATAATTTTTTTCCCTTTAGGGTTTCCCGTGGAAACATTTCCATACAACTAGGGCTACTAAAAACAAATGCTAAACTTCATAAATTACCTTTGTTTGGGAGTTATTGAGGCTCTCACTGCGCCCTACACAAATCCCGTGGTGAACCACGAACTCCAAAACCTAAAATAGAGAAAACAAAACGAAAACCTAGGTTATCTTAGTTTCCAAAACGAAGGATTTCTACGAAGGAAAGGAGATTTGGGAGGAATCGACTCACCGGAACCAAAATCGTTTCCACTACCACCGGCTAGGGTTGAAACCCGGCACTTCCACGACCAAGGAAGGAAAAGGAGTACTCACCGGCGCTCGTAGAGGAAGGAGGAGAATCCGGAGATGTGAACTAGAGGGGGATCGGCCGGCGGAAGGCTCTGCGGGATGCGTCGGCGCCTGCGGAAACGGGAGACGCGGCTGCGGTTCCGTGCGGCTTTCGGCTTAATCCCGTGAGATGAGTGTGTGTGCGGGATTTAGAATAGCGGGATGCGGGTAAAGCTCTTGCGGTTTGCGGTTTTAGTAACCGTAAGAGGAGAGTAGGGGGGAAAATTCTATTGGCACACCCATTACATAACCTTAAAAAAAATAAACACCTACTATACGGCGCGCGTTAAATCTTGTCTATTTTGCGTTATGAACTATTATTATAATTTATATATGTCACCAATAAATGGACGCGATTACTAATCATACTACCAACGTACCTCGTCGTCGCGCTGCCTCGATCACAAATCGTCGCGACTTGGCCCTACAATTTAAATTTCGCGTCAAAAAAATTTAGGATGTTACAAATCTCCCCTCCTAACAAAAATTTCCGTCCTCGAAAATTGAAACCATACCTGAATCGAAAAGGAAAGAATAGTCTGCATTGCCCTCAAGCTCATCCTCTCGCTCCCAAGTATATTCTGGACGGCCACAATTCATCTAAAGGACCTTGACCATGCGAATTTCTCTGTTTCTGAGCTTCTAAATCCTTGAGTCCACTATCTTGACTGGTCTAACTCCAATACTAAGATCTATCTCAATTGGTGCTTCCTCGGTACTGATGATCTGACTGGGATCTCTGACTGCTCTCCTCAGATAGGAGACGTGGAATACATCATGTACACCACTCATTTCCTTAGGTAAGGCCAACCTGTATGCAATCTCACCAACTCTTTCCAGTACCTCAAAAGGACCAATGAGTCTGGGGCTCAGCTTATTCATCCGCTTTATTCTAGAAACTCCTCTGACTGGTCTGAACTTCAGATAAACGTAGTCTCCAACACTGAACTCTACTGACCTGTGCTTCTGATCATGATACTTGGCCTGGCGATCTTGAGCTGTCTTCATACGCTCCTGAATGAGCTTGATCTTGTCAGTGGTCTTATCAATCCATGACTCTCTGATAGAAGATCTTTCCTCACTCTCAGCCCAACATAACGGTGTCCGACATCGCCTACCATAGAGGGCCTCGAACGGTGTCATCTCAATACTTGCCTGAAAACTGTTGTTGTAGGAGAACTCCACAAGAGTAACATACTTCTCTCACTTTCCTCCAAAGTCTAAAATGCACATCCGAAGCAGATCCTCCAAAGTCCTATTTGTGCGTTCAGTCTGCCTATCGGTCTGGGGATGGAATGCGGTGCTGAAATGTAACCTGGTACCTAACCTCTCCTGTATGTAACGCCACTCCCTGGAGGTAAATCTGTCATCTCGGTCTGAAACTATGGTCTTGGAAACACCGTGAAGTCTAACTATCTCGTCGATATATAACTGTGTCAGCTTCGGACCTTGATCCGTCTTCCTAAGAGGAATGAAATGGGCGACCTTCGAAAGCCGATCTACTATAACCCATAAAGAATCATTCCCACTTTGCGATCTCGACAAACCATGAATGAAGTCCATGGATATATCCTCAAATGTCCACTCGGGGATGGGAAGTGGCTGCAACTTGCCTCCAGGCCTTTGACACTCGGCCTTAACCAACTTGCATGTCTCGCACTTCCCTACATAATCTGCAACATCACCCTTCAAACCTGGCCACCAGACTACTTTCTTAAGATCTGCATACATCTTCGTGCTACCAGGATGTATGGAATATCTGGAATTGTGTGCCTCAAAAAGAATGTCCTCGCGAAGGTGACTAACATCTGGGATACATACTCTGTCATCATGCAATAATAAATCATCATGAAAAGAGAACCTCTCTTTCTGACCTGACTGCACTAAGATCCAAATCTCTGCCATCTTTGGATCCAACGGTAGAGCTGTCCTGATTCTATCTTTAATGTCGCAAGTAATCTCCATCCAACTCAACCTTGCAGAACCAAAACTGCAACGGGGCACAACGGTTATGTCCATTCTCTCGAGCTCTCGTACCAACTCCTTCTGCTGCGTGAGAAGGGAAAAACATGAGCCTCTACGGCTAAGAGCATCAGCTACCACGTTCGTCTTTCCTGGGTGGTACTGAATGTCTAAATCATAGTCCGAAAGAAACTCTAACCATCTACGCTGCCTCAAATTGAGCTCTCGCTGATCAAAGATATATTTGAGGCTCTTATGATCAGTAAAGATCTCGCAACGCACTCCATAGAGATAGTGCCTCCAAATCTTTAGAGCATGAATAACTGCTGCAAGCTCCAAGTCATGCACGGGATAGTTCCTCTCATGAACCTTCAACTGTCTCGAGGCATAGGCTACGACCTTTCCATGCTGCATGAGAACACAACCCAAACCCTGACCTGAAGCATCACTATAAATCTGAAACCCGTCAGGCCCTGAAGGTAAACACAAAATCGGTGCGGTCATCAACCTATCCTTCAAGTCCTCAAAAGCCAATTCGCACTCAACTGTCCAATCCAAGCCCTTACCCTTCCTAGTGAGGGAAGTCAGTGGTAAGGCTATCTTTGAGAAATCCTTGACGAATCTCCTGTAGTATCCAGCAAGACCCAAAAAGCTGCGAACCTCTGAAACTGTCGTCGGCCTTGGCCAACTCTTAATGGCCTCTATCTTCTTCGGATCAACACTAACCCCTTTCTGACTGATGATGTGGCCTAAGAATGCAATCTCTGAAAGCCAAAATTCACACTTTGAAAACTTAGCATACAACTGGTTCTTCCTGAGTGTGCTCAAAACAATCCTGAGGTGTGTTGCATGATCTTCTGCACTCTTAGAGAACACCAAGATATCATCTATGAAAACGATGACAAAACGATCCAAGTATTCCCGGAATACCCTGTTCATCAGGTCCATAAACACTGAAGGAGCGTTGGTCAGCCCAAACGGCATGACCACGAACTCGAAGTGTCCGTATCTAGTACTAAAAGTTGTCTTCTGAATATCCACGTCACGAATCCTCAACTGATGATAACCCGACCTCAGATCTAACTTGGAAAAGGTGCTCGCTCCCACCAACTGGTCGAACAAATCATCAATCCTGGGAATCGGGTACTTGTTCTTTACGGTCAGCTTGTTCAATTCACGGTAATCTATGCACAGTCTCAGACTACCATCCTTCTTCTTCACGAACAGTACTGGGGCACTCCATGGTGAAGTACTGGGGCGTATAAAACTCAAATCAAGCAACTCCTGCAGCTGGCTCTTCAGCTCTGCTAATTCCCTTGGAGTCATCCGATAGGGAGATTTGGCTACCGGTGTAGCCCCAGGCTGCAAGTCTATCGGGAACTCAATCTCTCTATCTAGATGGCACCAGGGAGCTCTTCCGGGAAAACATCGGGAAACTCCTGCACAACTGGCACCTCTGTCAAGTCAGTCTTAGACTCCGCGCTCATCAGTACTACAAAGGTTTCACAACCTTTACTGATGCACCTTCTCGCTTGGACTGCAGATATGATCATCTTCACTACTCCCTTCAAACTCTGAAAAGAAAAAGATGTCTGGTTGGGGCCATCAAACTGAATCTGCTTTGCCCTACAGTCAATCCTGGCGTTGACTGCTGAAAGCCAATCCATTCCAAAGATCAAGTCGAATCCTGCTATAGGTAGCTGCAAAGCTTCCACGATAATCTCAGTATCCCCAAACTGCACTGGTACCCTGCAATTGTCTCTGGTCTGCAGAAGGGATCCATTCGGCATCATGACTTCCAGCGGTACTGACTCTGGGAAGACTTCTAAATCCAACATACGCACTAGAGATTCCGCGATAAACGAGTGCGAGGCACCCGTATCAAACAGAATTTTAGAGGGTAAATTACGAATCATAAGGATGCCTACATGAATGAATTATGAAGGGTGATAATAAATGAGTCACTACGGAGGATTGAATGAACTTGTTAAGTAAAAATAGAGCACTTACCAGTCACTACATCCTCCTGATCCTTCGCCTCCTGCTAACCCAGCCCATACGCTCTGGGCTGCACTAAATCTCGACCCTGTTGTGGTCTCCCATCAGTAATCATCAACGATTTGCCCTTATAAGCCCTGCTAGAGCCACCAACTTCGAACTTCGACTGCAGGAATAATTTTCATTTAACATCTACTGAAATTACCAGAATGAAATGTAATACAACAAACTTTGCTTACCTGATTTGCACCAACTTCCTGACAAAAACGAGATATGTGTCCAGGTTGTCGGCACTTGTAGCATACGTCCGCGCTGGCCAAACACTCTCCTGGATGGCGACGCTGACACTTGGGACACGTGGGGTAGTCCTTGCTCCTGTCACCAGATTGACCACTCTTCTTACCATCGGGCTTCGGCTTCTTGTTCCAGTTCTTTCCTTGATCATTCCTGCTCTGCTGCGGATGGTGCGAATCCTGAGATCGCTTCGCACGGAAACTACTCCGCTTCTGAACCTTCTGTTGATCAACCTCCAGTCTGCGAGCTGTATCCACCAAGCTCCTGTAATCTGCGTTGACCATAGTCATCAGCGGCTGCCTCAAAGAGTCACGCAAGCCATCCACAAAGCGACTGCACCTCTCAGTCTGATCTCCCTGCATAACGCCCGCATATCGAGCCAAATAAGTAAGCTCTCGCTCGTACTCCGTAACTGTCCTGTCCCCCTGGAAAAGCCTAAGATACTTTTCCTGAAGACCTCGTCGTGCGGAAGGAGGCACGAACCAACTTGCAAGGGCTCTAGAGAACTCGCCACAAGTAAACATGTCTGATGTACGACCTGGCCAAACATATGGTCATACAATTTAAAAAGAAACGCATCTCTTCCTAAAATATGAGGGAATTTCATTTCGCATTACCTGCAGGATCATCTGCCCGGTACTTGTCCCACCAGACTTTCGCCTCACCCCGAAGGAGGAAAACAGCCAAAGGGACCTTCTTGTTCTCTGGGCACTCCAAAACAATCAACAGGTCTCTGGTGTTAGCTATCCAATCATCTGTGTCCATCGGGGTCTCATCCTCACTGTAGTTCGAAGGCTGAAGTTCTCTAAAATTTCTCAAATAGCGCTCCAGGGTCATCTCCACGGGTACTGGGGCAGGAGCTGGTGCAGGGACTGGTACTTGTACTGGAGCTGGAAACCCTGCAGCCAGTCCTCTCTGAAACTCCATCAAGGCAACAGTGACTGCCCTGGCTATCTGAGACGCTATGTATGTGCCTTCTGAAGCTGCTGGAGCTGGTGGTACCTGCGGCACGGCAACGTCTCCCATGGTCGCATTAGGAACAGGGTCCTGACGTGAAGATTCACCTGGTTCACTAACTCGTGGTGCCTGATAGAACATACAAAAAAAATCTAATTATTTAACAAGCATCTGAGAAATCTGGCTTAGTAATTTATTTCGCACTCTAGAGAAAACTAGGACTTAAACGTCACTTCAAATACTCTACTGCCAAAAATTTACTCTTACACAATCTTATGGCTCTCTGAATTATTTCTAGGGTCAAGGAATCCTAAACCTCCCTCTGATACCAATTTGTAACACCCCTTCCTAGTATTTCAGAAATCAGCCGTCCGGCCGGATCAGCGATATAAAGAAAACTAGGAAACAGTATTAAAACTAATATGCAGCAGGTAATAAAAATCTATATTAAGCAATTTAAGACTAACAGTGGAAGTTAAAAAGTAAACCAAGGGTAATCACATACCTGACATCTGGATTCACAGAGCCACTAAACATGAATAGAACTGAATTAACTGAAAATCTGGTTAACATTAATAGTCTGATACAAGTTACATAAAAATATTAGTCATGCACATTGTCCACATCTACATGCTGAAAAAGAGTAAACTGAATGGGAAAAAAAATACTACAAACTGACGCCACCATAATGCTCATCCTAGACGTAGTTTCCCACCTGGGTCACCTGAAAAACATTGTCCACGAGGGGTCAGAGTAAAGAAAAATAACTCCTCCTAGTGACACTAAAAACAGTTTTCATATGATGAATGCATGTCTTTAGAAAACAATTTTGTGCATTAAAAACCTTTATGCTATATGTTATGCATGTCTTCGCACTACTTCCTGGTCACACATCTACTCGTACTAAGCACGTGACTTTTAGTTCACTAACTCAAGTCCTGGCGTTCACTAACTAGCATACTGTCTCACGTCAGGTCTATCCTTGAATTCTAGGTGGCTTCTAACCTGCACATCTACTTGGAAGGCTCTAGGCAGAGTAGCTCCTAACGCGTAACTGAAACTGACGACCCGAGACCATCTGACGAACTCAATTATTCTAGTATCGCGCGGACACGGTCTCGAATCTACTAACTGTCTCAAAGGGACGTAAATTCCCAAGACTATGCTGCTCATAAGATACCATATGCCTTATGAGAGAGGTAGTGCGCCTCTACCTAGCACGAAAATAATTTAAGCGTGCCGATTGACCTTTCGGTCTGATGCTACACTGATTTGGGATATCTCTTTGGTGAACTACTGAGCGACCCTTGACTTTCTTGTGGTCGACTTGAAAGAACCTTCGCGTCCTTGGTTGAACAAATTCCAAACTTACGTACACGAGTAAAGTTTCGTACCTAAATAACTGTTCATGACTTTACTAACGTGATTATGGAAAAGGGCGTTATCCTACGCGTTTCCACGATTATTTTCCTACTGCCACACTTTTCTATGCATGGTTATGATGTTTGTACGAAACCTACTTATGCGTATAAGATATAATTACTTGATATGTCTAACCAAAAGAAGTTAGAATTTCCTTACAGCGGTGTTGCGGCGCTCGTAGACTCGGCGCGGCGACATCTTCTCTTCCGAAGGCAATCCTATTGCTGGGGACCTTCAAAGTGCTGCCCCGACCCCACCGAAGTCCTGCAATTTAGGGCAGCCCTAATTTCATAATTTTTTCCCTTTAGGGTTTCCCGTGGAAACATTTCCATACAACTAGGGCTACTAAAAACAAATGCTAAACTTCATAGATTACCTTTGTGTGGGAGTTATTGAGGCTCTCACTGCGCCCTACACAAATCCCGTGGTGAACCACGAACTCCAAAACCTAAAATAGAGCAAACAAAACGAAAACCTAGGTTATTTTAGTTTCCAAAACGAAGGATTTCTACGAAGGAAAGGAGATTTGGGAGGAATCGACTCACCGGAACCAAAATTGTTTCCACTATCACCGGCTAGTGTTGAAACCCGGCACTTCCACGACCAAGGAAGGAAAAGGAGTACTCACCGGCGCTCGTAGAGGAAGGAGGAGAATCCGGAGATGTGAACTAGAGGGGGATCGGCCGGAGGAAGGCTATGCGGGATGCGTCGGCGCCTGCGGAAATGGGAGACGCGGCTGCGGTTCCGTGCGGCTTTCGGCTTAATCCCGTGAGATGAGTGTGTGCGGGATTTAGAATAGCGGGATGCGGGTAAAGCTCTTGCGGTTTGCAGTTTTAGTAACCGTAAGAGGAGAGTAGGGGGAAAATTTCTATTGGCACACCCATTACATAACCTTAAAAAAAATAAACACCTACTATACGGCGCGCGTCAAATCTTGCCTATTCTGCGTTATGAACTATTATTATAATTTATATATGTCACCAATAAATGGACGCGATTACTAATCATACTACCAACGTACCTCATCGTCGCGCTGCCTCGATCACGTCGCGACTTGGCCCTACAATTTAAATTTCGCGTCAAAAAAATTTAGGATGTTACACATTTAGACCATTTCTTGTCCAACAAGTGATGGGAATCACTCGTATGTGTGGACCCGTCGCCCAATGGGGCCCGCAGATGTCTATTCTCGCAGGAGGCATTGACCAGATCGTCGATTAGATGACCCGATTCCACATTTGCATCAAGAGCGCCCTTTGGACATTCCCAAGTGGTTTCTTTTACTTTTTATGTATTGCTTACTAAGATCGGATACTTGCTGTGTACGACCAATCATAGTCAATCCATAATGGGTGTCCTATGCTGCTTTTATTAAAAATAAGAGGGGAAGGGGCTGATTTGAACTATTGCAGATTTTGAAGGTTTATTCCACCGGATTCCGGCGATCTTTCGTGGCTCGGACCCCTCAGAACCCTAAGGTGACAAATCCTTCGGTTTTATCCTATTTTATTTTGTTCTCCGCAGCTAGTCGCCCCTCACCAATACCTCATCGCCTCCTCCATCATTGAAACCCGTTGCCAGGTACCTGGAACCCGCTTTCAACAGCCAGCCCTAGCTGTTCTTGGGTTGATCCAGCCACAGCATCCTTTGATCTTCACACCCCACCGGTCAACCTGCTTAACCCTTGCCGCCAACAACAATTCTTGTTGTCCTCGCCTACCAAATCAGCCACAAACCACTCCAAATCCTCCCCAGCCACTGGCCCGCATTCGCTGCTCCTACAACAGCCTTGCCAGCCAGCCCACTGCCAATTCCCATCTCCACACCCTCTTCAAACCCCTCCAGCCACTCTACATTCGACCGGCCGACCATGCCCCCGCCTCAATACTCCTCCCTCCACAAAATAGAGCCTCCACATCCCCACACACAAAAATAAAGTCATAATAACCCCAAACAGACCTGATTCTGTCAGGGACAACCACTGTTACTCTTCTTGATCGCCACCACCACTCATACGGTCACTCAGCTTATGTACCCTCTCCACCATCAGCCTCCTCTTACCACTCAGTCATCGCTAGCACCATCATCACCACTCTCAACACCTTATTTGACACCAATACTAGTGTAAACAGCATCTCAGCACAAGCTATATCCTATAGCCTTGTCATTTCCAATCTCTTCAGTAGCAACACCATTCTCTACATCGAAGACAACATCGGTAGTAGCAATACCATCATCTGTACCGTTTTCAACACAAACTTCATCTACTCTGGCTTTAACATCTTCAACATCCTTCTCGTTGTGTTTTTCAGGACTTGGTGAGCACGAAGATGATTGGCTGGGGCCTGAGTTAGGGAGAATATATCGGATGGATCCAAAGAAGGCGGTGCATGTAAAAACTTCAAAGCAAGATATCCTGAGTTTACATCATCGCAGACTAGGACATGTGCAATTGAGAATTCTGAAATCTATGTTTCAGGTTGACTCTTTTATTTCTAGTTTGGGCTTTTCTTGTGAAGCTTGTGAAATGGCTTAACACTGCATATTTTTTAGAAGATTTTTCAAGATTTACCTAGTTGTATTTGTTCAAAAGAAAGAATAATATTTTTGAAGTGTTTCAAAATTTGTTTGCTTTTGTTGAAACTCAATTTGAAGTAAAGATCAAAGTCTTAAGGTTGGATCTACGTGGAGAATTTGTCTAAGGAGATGCAAATATTTTTGAGCAATAAGAATAATCTTTCAGAGCTCCTATCTACAATCCACATACTCCCCAACAGAATGGGGTATCTGAAAGGAAGTATAAACATCTGTTGAATGTTTTCCCGGGCTTTGTTACATGAGATGCATGTGCCCAATTCTTTATAAGATGAAGCAGTTTCGACTTTTGGGTATATGATTAATCGGATTACATCATGGGTCATTGGGAACAAAATTCCTCTTCATATCCTGATATCTCATGAGGATCCGTTTCACTTGCCCCCTAAAGTTTTTGGGTGTGTGACATTTGTTTACATTGTTGGTCCCGCAAGAGGCAAAATGGGAACTCAGACAGTCCAATGTGTCTTTGTTGGTTATGCACATAATTAGAAAGGATATAAATGATATTATCCTCAGCTCCATAGACGGATCGTGACCAGGGATGTTATCTTCTTTGAAGAGATACGTTTCTTCTCAAATCAAGTTCAACAAACTTCTATTCATCACGGTTGCAATCCGCTTTCCAACATTGTGCAACCCATTCCATCACTATCAGAGCATGAAGATGTCAACACTGTCCTTATAGCTAAACCCACCTAAGATGGTGTTTCTTTGGAAATGGGTATTCATACTGACACTACCCACTCACAAAAAGAACTTCAAGTTTATCAATGAGTAAGACAAAAACCCCTCATCACTCATACCCCATCATCGGATGCTGCTCCCCAAGTTGTTCTCCTTGAATCTATCTCATACTTGCGTCGCAGTATTCACAATCGGTATCCAATTGAGAGGTATATAAGTTATCATTATTCATCTCCCTCTCTCTGTGCTTGCCTTACAATTGTTTCGTCTGTATCTATTCCTAACAATTTCTATAAAGCACTTTGCATTCCTTCATGATAAGAGGCAATGGAATGTGAAATAATGACCCTTAAGAAATAAAAAATTTAGGAGTTAACGGAACTTCCATCAAGCCATGTTGTTGGTTGTCGTCGGATGTTCCTAGTTAAGCATAATTAGAATGGATCCATTGAAAGATATAGGGTCAGGTTGGTGGCTAAAGGCTTCGCTCAGATTGATGAGATTGACTATCAAGAAACATTTGTTCTTATTGTCAAGTTGACTTTTGTCTGAAATCTTTTTTCCATTGCGGCTCAGCAATCATGGTTCATTCATCAATTGGATGTCAAGAATGCGTTCTTGCATGGGATCTTCGAGAAGAAATTTATATTACACCACCATCATGTTTCTTGTTACCCCCATCTAATCATGTGTGCATGTTAAATAAAGTTATTTATGTCCTTAAACAATCTCCACGGGTCTAGTTTGAGAAATTTAGCACTAAACTTTTACAACTTAGTTTTTCTAAATGTGTCTATGATCACTCTGTCATTATCCATAAGGTCTTTTCATATGACTATACTTGTTGTGTATATGGATGAAATCATTCTCGCAGACTCTAGTGTTTGTCATATTCTTAAGGTTAAGAAATGACTTACCTCCACCTTTGATATTAGATGTTTTGGTGTTCTTCTGAACTTTTTGGGGATAAAAGAGGCTCGGTCTGCAAGGGGAATCTTTATTTCACAATTGAAATATGTTCCAGACCTCTTTGAAGAGATAGGGTATGTTGGTGCTAAACAAGTGGAGAGTCATACTGACTTGAAATATGATATACACAAACAAGGCACCTCAATTTTGACATAAATTGAAGGCTAATTGTTTAGTGTGTAAATTGATTTACCTGACTATAACCAGGCCCAATATTGTGTTTGTCGTATCCATTGTAAGACGATTTTTGCACGAACCAAGAGTTCATCATTGTGAGGCTGTTCTGAGAATATTAAAATACATGAAAGGATAACCAAGGAAGGGAATTTTGTATAAAAATCACGGAAACTTAAATATATCTGGATATAGTGACATTAACTGAGTTGGATCATCCAGTTATAGAAAGTCCATCGGTGGACACGATCATTAGATGAAGCTGAATATAGAGTTACGGCCACTGCCATTTGCAAACTAATGTGACTTAAATTCATAACTAAAGAATTGGGTATTGAGGTCCAGGGAGCTGCCTTTATGTTGTGACCAATTAACAATCAATCAACTATCCGCATTGCCAATAATCTTGTTTTTAATGAAAGAATCAAACTTATTGAGATGGATTGTCATTTCTTGAGACAAAAAGTTCAGACCAAAATCATTTTTAGTTCCTCTGTTACTTCAGAAAATCAACTTGCCGACATGTTTATTAAATCTCTATCTATAAGAGGATTACAAAACAATGATACCAAGTTGGGTCTTCATGATCTCTACAAAATTAGCTTGCGATGGGTGTTAAAAAAATATTATTCAAGCTAAATTGGACCCACATTAGGGTTAAATGGTCGGCCTATATACAAAGAGAGGCAAAAAGAAAATCGTGATGAGAATGTACTCGTAATCTCAAACAGCAAGCAGCTAAGTAATTTCTCCTCTTCTTTTCTTCACCTCCTTCCAAGAGTCTTTGTTTCTTGCTTCCCCCTGCAATGCCTTGTCCAAGCGAGCTCTATTGGAATCTTTTGTGATCTAGAAGTGATAAAAGTTTTGTTCTTAAGGACAACGTGATATGAGCCTATGGGGTCGCACGTTAAGAACATACAAAATTGGATAGATGATCATGTTGGTTATGAACTAAACCTTAATTAACAACATTCGACAGATACGTTGAATTCGTGAAAAAGGTTTCCACTGCATCAATTAGTAGAACTATTTGATGCCAGCATCGAATTCAAGGAAATGCTCTTATGACTATTTGACGCATGCGTCGATTTGTAGAAATCGACGCAACGTCGAATTGGTGTGCGTTTATCATAATATTATGCTATCTGATAGTATTCGACCCAGCGTCGATTTATGGAAATAAACGCCACGTAGAATATTGGGACTATTCGGTTGCTCTGATTTCTGATTTTTTATGCATATTTTAGCAGTTTATGAAATTGCTTTATATATAGTGCGTTTTAGGGTTGTGAGAGTGAGGCAATTCTTTTGCAATCGTCAGTTGCATGCACTCCTGAAAAATGAAACTAGTACTTCGCGTAGACAAACAAACACGGTCATCTTCCAGCCCGAGTTCGTCGGATGAACGGCGAGGTGTTTCCGACATTCTGTGTGGATACTCATAGAGACGTAGATTTCATTCTACATTGTGCTTTTCCCACGAATGTTATCCTTCTTAAATTTTGATTTCGACACAAATATGAACTCGATTCTTGATTTATTAGTTTTTGCATGGTCATTGCCAATGTTGCAGATGTCGGGGACACATCGGTTTGGGTTTTCACGTCGGTTTTTTATATATCGGGGGATATATCAGGAATATTTCATATATCGGATTTTAATAATTAATTAATTAATTATATACGTAATTAAATGTTATTTTTTTATACATGTCACAGTACTACCTATTTTACAACATATTGAACTTTTAAATATTAAAAGTTATATGTAACAGTTAACATGCAGTACTTTAAAGATAAAAAATTGTAAAATTAGTGGTTTTGAGAAACTTATAGCTATAACTTATCTCTATGAGATCAAAATTTCAAACATACCTCATTTTTCACCACTTAAAGACTCATCTATAGTCGGCAGATTAGATAGAATACGATCTTCATCTGATGAACCCTCTAGATCTTCCTCGTCCACCTCAGATACTTTTCTCATTCCCCTTCTTTGATAACTAATTGTCACTTCTTTGCTTGTAGCTAGTCTTGGAGGCCTCCTTTCATCATGATCAACATTTAGTCATTTACTATATTGTCAATTTGCGTCCATGTCAGCCCCTCTCCAGGAATTACTTCATCATCGCCATCTTCATTTTCATCCTTCTCAGGATCAACATTCACCATCCACTCTTGTACCATTCAAGAATCAATATTCTTAGTTGTCAATGGATCTCGAGATGTCTCTGAATATTTTGACTTCAGCAAAGCATTGAACTTTATAAATACTAAATCATTCAATATTTTGTTATCGAGTTTAGTCTCGAGGTGTTGTTTGCAACCAACTTCTCACCAAATGCCCAGAACAGATCTCTATCGGTTGGTACCAGTGATATGAGCACCTCACTTGATCCAGTAAAAGAAGTCATTCTATGGAATATGAAATGAAAGTAATATTAGTTAGATGAAATAAAATAACATAACTACATCACGAGAGAAAATATTAGTTGAAAAAAATCAACATTAGAAAAGCCCCATAACTTCATTAGATCGTTAGATCTTCAGTCGCCTTTCTTATTATCAAAAGGCACAAAGCAGCAAGCAACTAAAAATGAGGTTGGATATGCATGCATCATCGATTGTAAAATGAAGTTGGATAAATAACCAGTAATATGGGTAATTCAATCATTTGTTGACTAATAAACGGGGCAAATCAAAATAAGGCGACAACTAATAAGGCAGCATGGAGCAATCAATAAGGCAACAACCCACAAGGCAGCAGGCCAATAAGGCAGCAACCAGCAAGACAGCCACCATGCTACAGAACCAGCAAGGCAGCCAGCAAATAAGGCAGCTGGGAGCAAGGCAGTAGGGCAGCTGGCCAATAAGGCAGTTGGGAGCAAGACAGTAGGGCAGCTGGCCAATAAGGCAGCATGGAGCAAGGTAACAAGGTAACATGGCAGCAGCTAGCACAACAACCAACACCAAAAAAAATGCATGGCGAGAGAATGAGAGGGGGAGGTACGGGGAAGAATGCACCAGCCGAGAGAGTGCCAAAATCAAAAACACCAGCAGGCAGCACCAGAGAACCAGAGAGCTAGAGAGCACCAGCGAGCAGGGAGAAAGAATCAGAGAGATAGAGTGTCGACAGCGCGCGAGAGAGGGAGGGCGCCAGAGAACCAAGAATCGGAAAGCTAGAGAGCACAATGCAACAGGAAGAAGAAAGAACCAGAGAGATAGAGTGCCGACAGCGCGAGAGAGGGAGAGCACCAGATAACCAGAGAGCTAGAGAGCACCAACGAGCAGGGAGAAAAAAGAACCAAAGAGACAGTGTCGACGACAAGAACACCAGCGAAGAGCGCGAGGGAGAGCTAGGGCACGGCGTAGTGAAATGAAAATATTACCAGGGTCGAGGGAGTTAAATCAGCGACCGTCACTTATAAAAAAATTAATTAAAAAAATGGGCGATATGCCCGTTTTTTGGGGACGATATGTCGGTTAAAACCGATTTATCGACCCATTTTTTCAAAATGCCAAAACCAAAACTTAAAACGGTTTTGTGGCGTTTAAACTCTCAAACCTTCATGTCGGACATGTCGGCCGATATCCACAACACTGCTCATTGCAATAATTTTCTTGCAAATATTCCGCTGTGAATGTGATGCCCGAGAAACCCAACAAGCCCACTGTCGAGCCTCCATCTCCTGGAGCCGCACTATCTCATTTGCTTGCTCCACTACTCTCTCTCGGATCGCACGCTTCTCCTTGAATTGTCAATGTGTCTCCCGAGATTGATGCAGCTTCGCTATCTGCCTATCGTAGACCACAGCCCGAGCTCTCAGATCCAAGATGAGTTGCTTGAGCTCTCTCCTGTTAAGGACTCCAGCATTTATCTCATCCACAGACCCTCCCACCGTTTTGACCAACGACTTCCCAACATTTTCTACCTCTACAACATTTTTAGCTGATGCAAGCACCTCTCGGGCGCTCATCTAGTCGGTTCCCTTTGTTCGGACCGCAACGATGTGTCATCAGTTCGTTTATCTTGCTCAATACCCTGACCAACCGACGAATCGCAAGCTAAGGCACCCACTGGCATGGCCAGTCGAATGTTCCATTGCGCATTCAGTAATGATCACAAAGGCCTCAACGTCATCACCTTTTTTCCACCCTTCTACTAGAACTCAACATCGCAAAAGTTGCATAAAAGTGCACTTTCCACAAAATCCAAAAGATAGCTTGGCTTGCAAACTCTTCACTCTTATTTATTGTACAACCCCCTATTCGTTGGGTGGGACCAAGATGTCCCAAGGACCCGGATTAGACTAGCCCTAGGATAGATTTGGGCTAGAATCAAACCAGACAAGTGGGCGAGATGGTTCCCTCCCAGGGTTGGCGAAAGGGCTTGCACCTCGGGCCGGCGAGAGCCCTTAGGTTCTTGGCGCTGAGTGACGCCTCCCTCGCCTCTCGCCGCTTTAACCTTTTAGCTCCCGTCAGGGGTAGGCGGGAAGGATCTCGCTTGTGATAAGCGGGAGGCCCACAGGGATCAGCGGAAACGCTTCCGCCAGGTAGGGTCCAGAGGTGAAATCACCTAGATGCCACTAGGTCTGCATTTTTCTCCTCAGAACAATGGAGTTTGGCTGTTGGCAGGCCAGACCAGGGTATTTTAGTAATTTTAGAACAGCGGAGTTACGCTTTTGGCAGACCAGATACTGTAAATCTATAAATAGACCCGCAGAGTACCACAGAAGGCAGGGCTTTCATAATTTCTCAAAATCTTCTAATGTTTTCTGAGGTACTCCTAGCCCAGCAATTGGCTTAGGAGGGAAAGCGCTCAAGAGTTCTTTCGAGTTAGTGGAGGGACCTCCCAGCTAAGGCTTAGGGTCAGTTCTGGGTGCCTTGTTACTAGTCAGGGGTCTGGGTTTGGGAGAAGTAGGTGTCAGCTACACCCCCAAGATCCGAACTCTCGTTGAGACCAGTTTTTGGCTTCAACATTTCTGGTGCGGTGAGCGTGGACCGTAGCTGGTACAAGAAAATCTCAAGCTGTCTCATGGCTAGAGGCGAAGGTGAAGGGGCTGGTTCGGGAGGTTCCCCCCCTCGGGGAAGCGGGGTGACGCTGGGAATGTTGGAGGACTTCAGGCGGGAAGCCTTGCAGACAATCCACTTGGCCTTCTCGGCGAGAGGAGAGTGGGCGACGCCGTCAGCTCCGGTGGTCGCAGCCCCTTCACTGGGCGAGAACGCTCCCGGACAGCGTCCCGGGAAGGAGATTCCGGCGGAGGTTGCCAAGAGGTATGTCTCCGGGCGGGAGCTTTTCCCCAGGCAGGCCAGCGTTGACAGGACTAGCGAGCCGAGGGAGCGGGAGGAGCCCTCTCGGCAGGCAAGGGGCGGGAGCTCTTTCAGTAAGCTGATCGTCTCAGCCCCGGTTCCAGACGGGTTTCGAGAGCCTGACATGTCCTATTATACGGGCAGGGATGACCCCATGCAGCATGTGTAGTGGTTCGAGGATGCCGTTTCCATAAGGCAGATGTCGGACGCCTTCAAGTGTAGGCTCTTTGCCATCACGTTGAAGGAAAAGGTCAGGGATTGGTTCCACCAGTTGCCGGCGAGTTCGATCTACTGCTTTGAGGATTTGCGTCGAGGATTCTTGTTGAGGTTCTCGACGTCTAAGAAGAGGAAGAAGTGAGCGGAGTGCTTGTTTGCCATCAAGCAGAAGCCAGAAGAGGGGTTGGGATGCTATGTGGATAGGTTTCAGGAGGAGATCTTGCAGGTTCAGGAGATGTCGGGGTACACCATAATGCTTGCCTTCACCCTCAGGTTGAGGTCAAGCTTCTTTAGCATGGAGTTGAAGAATGTGTGGTGGGCTCTCTAGTGATAACCAACCACCTTCATTATTCTCAGCTAACGAACAAGAAGGGCCAGCCCCAACTGCAGACAATTCAAGGTTCAAACAATGTTATAATTAATAAAATGTTAAGTACTTGCGGTGTTTTAAGATTTCTTATATATGAAGTATTTTCTGAGAACGAATTACTCTTCTACTGTCACATAATTCTCTACACTCTCATTCTTGCGATCTTTATCTCTTCTTTTGTGTTTGTTTCATTAAGTGAAAGTTCGAATGCTCTGTGCTTTTTCGGTATCCGCACACATCGGAGTTTTGGGATCTAGTCGGGTGTTTTGTGCCTTGGAAAAGTGAGTATATACGTTGAAAGTCCTGTCAGAGAGAGGTGCAACTTCTTTAGGGCTGCGATCACACACCTTACACAGGTTGGATTTCTTAACCTCTATATTTACAGTTTTCATTTTTTTCTTATTTTATAGATCCTGAAATTAAATTATAATAATTTTAAGAAACAAAAAATATACTACTTTCAGGGAATAAATAATAGAAAATTTCAACACAACCAGCCAACCCACTCCACTAACAAGAAACCAACAAAATTCTTATTCGTGGATCTATAACAGGTGGCAGCCCACTCACGTGAGCCAATTTCAACCACTTCCCCCAAGTTGGAGGCAGTCACTAGCTTCCCGTATCCATTCCCAGTCCATCCCCCCACCTCCCCTGGCAGTTACTCCCCACCTCCCTCACTCATTAACTGCATCCACCCTCATCCAGTCACACAGCCGAGTCACATTTCCCTCCCAATTCCACAACTGAGCAACTCGCCACTGCCCACATCCCCAACTCATTTTCCTAGTTCAGATGCACAGCCATAAGTTCAATCAAGCCACAGGAAATCTGTTCCAGCCTAAAATCATCAAAAAATATAATCTGACATTCCCCCTCTCCGTCCATGTAACCCCAATTCCAGCCCCAGAAAACCCTGAGAAGACAAATTCAGACACATTTCAGAAGCAGGAAACATTTTCATGCTCACCAATTCCACTATAAATCACCAGCCAGCCAAATACAGCAGGTTTTTAGCCCATAACTGTTTTCTGCCCTAGAATTTGCTGCTGGAATCCCATTCAAGCCATTGAAAACCACCAATTTCCCCATTTTCCTGCAGCCTAATATCAATTTCCCCACTTCACAAACATTCACCAACTCCTACACAGCCATCTGCATCACCTGACAGACCATAAGATCAATGGGAGTGTGTATACCTCTCGGCCAAAAGAAAACCAGCCCCCATTCAGCCGTCCGCCTTCGGTCCGACTTCAAATTTTTCTCTCAACTGCCACTGAGTCTTCTACTCAGTAATTATTGTGAGTTTATTAATTAGTTGTAATTTTCTTGTGTTGAATCTTGTGCTTATTCTCAGATTTATGAAAAATTGCATTGTAATCTTTCTACCAAGTCTTTCATGACTTCTTGGCTTTGTTTGTTCAAGCATTTATTTCCTAGCACTATCGTATGTGTATTACATTATTTGTTTGCCTTACTAGAAGCTCTGCTTGATTGTGGCAATCATGTCATAATATATATAACGTTCATTGTTATAAGTTTATTTGTCAGTTATGTATCTCATAAAAAGCACTCTGATGAGGTTACCGGGTGTTTCAAAGATCATCTAGTGACAAATGGCTTAGTAAACTAGAGGAGGTTGATGATGAAAAAACATTTAGAAGTCTTCAAATCAATCACAATTCGCATTGTCTTATTCATTGTTGTGTGTAGTGGTTGATACTACCATTTAATGTCAAAAAATGCATTTATTCACCGCGATCTTCATAAGTTTGTTTTATAAAGTAGCTACAGGGATTTGGTAATACAACACATCCAAACTAAGTGTGTCAACTTCTTCATTCATTGTAAGACTTCATGAAAGTACAACTCACTTGGTTCTAACACTTCAACTCCATCTACACAAATACAGGGATTTAGTAATACAACACATCCAAAATAAGTGTTTCAACTTCTTCGTTCATTGTAAGACTTCATGAAAGTACCTCTCACTTGGTTCTAACACTTCAACTCCATCTACACGAGATTAGGTTTGTTGATTCTCACACGAACCCCTCTTTGGTCATTTGACGAACATCGATTTATACCATTTGCATGCTCATTTGTTGCTGATATAATCTTTACCGATAGTCCCGGCGTGCCACTTCATTCCTTCTGGGGAAATTTATCAATACGGATTTGGGATCCCTTAATTATTATCTTGGGCTTGAGGCTCACAATTCAGACTGAAATATCATCCTCACACCAAACAAATGAGTGTAATGGGCCGCATGGAGCCTCTTAAGGCAAATCCAAAGTGTTGACTCTTAGTACAGACGAGATGAGACATGTAAATAAAAGAACCGGACCAAAGATAATATGTAGTGCTTAAACAGCAATGTTTTTTTATGTCCTGGAGACTATAAAAGTATAAAGTTAACTAGATGACTACAGAACTATCTAAAGATAATGAGACGGTTTTTAAAACAACATGAAGAAATAGATAACACATCCATCATTCCATCCAATTTCTCATGGATGTGAAATTTACAACCGAATTTCAACTTAAAGTGTCACATACTTTATCAATCAAAATCATATTATACACCAAAATTTGATAACAATCTTCGTCAAACACAAGTGTCATTTGCAAAGATAGTATGGATGCTGACCTGAGTGATTGCACCAAAGCTGCCAAGTGTAATGTTTGGAATGAAGAAAGGAATGCCTAACTTCACTTTCTTAGATAATGCTGCTACAAAATGACCAATCTCCTGCAAAAAGAAACAATGCAACAATTTAAGGTGTAAAAAAGTGAGAAGCAACACTGAACATTCCCATGGAATTATAAAAACCTAATAAGTGATAAGAGATAATTTATATACACACATAACCATGTCCATGGTAAATGTGTATGAACTTCCATTAGCAACTTACAATAGGATCAAAAATTAGGAAAAACAGAACAAGCATCACACACAAATATGAAATAGAACTTTGAGAAATAGTCACTCAGATATAAAATTAAGTGGTTTGATAAAGAATATCTAATACACACGGGTCTAGCAAAGTATAAATCGACTATATGAATGAGACACGTAACCGGTAATTATAATTGCAATAAAAAAAATTCAATTCGAGTTTCTATTAAGGGAACAAATGATCAAACACGTGTGAGAGTACTAGAAGATAAACAATTGAACGAACAAAACCTGTTAAGTGACGGGAGGCTTGACATAAAGATTAAAATCAATATTCTTAGAAACAGTGAATCAATCGCACAATTCAACAATAAAGAGATTACAACCAAGAACCAACTTACAATAATTATGAAGAGGGCTTGTTAAATTTCCAATGAGAACCCATTTCCGGGAAGATGATGGACTAAATTGGACTTCCGGAAGAGCGCTAGTGGGCTGGACAGTGGGTTTTCCGTGGATAGGAGAGTGTGACAGCGGCTGAATGGGAACCGATATTGCTGGGTAGGGTCTTGGGAGGGAATTATAAGGCTGTTCTGGACTGGAATAGGGTAGGGGGAGTGTTGGGCAGTATCCGGTAGGGGCTGAGCTGCATGGTGAAAGGAAGGTAGGGTGAGATTCCAATGACAGGAATCACATTTTCAGTGGACTGGTTTAGCAGCAGGCATTGGGTTGGAGCAGGGAATTGGATGGAGGAGCGGCTGCTCAGGTGTATTCTGGAGGAGAGAAGGTGTTCGGCTGAAGGCTGGGAGTGGAGAGTCTTAGTGGATTGAATGAGTGTTGAAGTATGTGAGTGGATAGGGGTGGGTTGGGGGATAAGTGATGTAAACATGGGTGGGGAGGACTGTAGGAAGGTTCGACTGTGAAATTCAGGGTGGGGGGTGGGGGGGATTCTAGATTCTGAAGGAGAAAGCAGTTGGAAGAAGTTGTTGACAGTGGATGAGGGAAGTTATGAATTGATTGGGTAGTACAGGCGGCGGGAGAGTAGAAGCTGGTTAACAGGTAGTTATGAGGGTAGTGGGAAATTAGAGGTGGAGGGGTTGTTGGCCAAGTTGTGGAGGCTGGCAAGGAGGATGGAGGGGGGAGTGAAGGGCAGCAAGGGGGAGGTGGAGAGATTTTCCTAGGCTTCGCACCTAGACTCCGGCTTCGGCGCTAGATAACCAAAAGGAGGAACGCTCTTCTTCAACTTTTGATCCCTTCTAAATGAGTCATCTATCTTTATTTATAGATTAAAGAGGAGCCATGAACGGTCATGATTCTTCGATCATGACGGCCTCCAACATTACAAAATAAAAATACTAAAATTCCTGGACTGACCATGTAGAACGGGATTATATGAATCAAATAACTATTTTATTGAGCATGATTAACAAGAGTAAAGGCATTAAAGGCTCCAGGTAAGTCACACCATGTAAAACGGGATTATATGAACCAATATGTCGACCAAAAACCTAGCAAGGAAGCCAAAAATATCAAGGTGATTAGGAAACTTGAACTGCAAAGGAAGTTACATGAATTAGCTGAACACCGAGGACGCTGTATGCCAGTGGTAAAGCTGTTTCAACATAGGGGTATAATAGCTGCATATCAGGTTGTTCAGCATCTGAATCTGTGAAGTACTTCACCACCTCTATTGGAAGACTAGTAATCTGCAAGTAAATCCCATCATAATAAACTACAAAATCAACCAAAAATAACTAAATACCAATAACCACGCTAAGATGAATAATACCTGAGAAGCAATTCCAAGCTCTACACAAGAACCAACAGTGAGGACAAAGAGGAGGAGAGCTATGACATATTGCCATAGAGTTGTTGGTCCTGGTTCAGAAACTTCTTTTCGCAACAACCCAAAACTTACCCGTGGTCCACCCCGTGGGTCTGGTCCTTCTGAATTGGGCTCCTCAACCATAAATAGATTATATTTGTCTCCAGTAACTTCATAGAGTTTATGTTGAAGGTTAGCGAAAACCTCTTCCCTTTTTCCTCGCAGATTCCCGAGAAAAAGAACTCCTTCACTGAAGTCACCAAATGGCTCTTCACTAGTCACCCAAAAAGTTGAATAACCAAACAGCTTTTCCCTAATCAACTTCACATCAGATGGATCCACCTTTTCAGGACCAAGAAGCTCCATCAATTTGAACGAATCAACCTGAAAACTGTTGTAAACTGCTCCTTCTGAAGATATTGGACGCTGAAAACAAAAACATATACCATAATATTTTAAATTTAAATAACAAGATAAAAATGATGAAAAGGACAAAGTGGAAGTCTGTAGAGTAAAGCAATTGTTGGCAAAGAACAAAAAAAAACTACTAAACCATTAATTATGCTTACAGTTGATGGATGAAGCACATATCCAAGTTGAATGCTAATGAATGAAGATGAGGGAAGGAGATACAAAAAAATCAAATAAGTAATTCTTGCTGGACAAAACCATTTAGCAACAACAACAACACTCAAGCTTTTATCCCACCATAGTGGGGTCAGCTATATGGATTCTTTGTTGCCATTGCGCCCAATCTTTAGTCATAATCTCACTAATGCCTAATACAACATGTCTTTCCTTATAGTTTCATTCCAAGTCTTTTTTGGTATACCCCTCACCCATCTAACATGCCTAGTAGCTAAACTCTCACAACGTCTAACAAGTGCCTCTAATGGTCTCCTTTGTACGTGTCTGAACCATCTTAATTGAGCTTCTCGCATCTTATCTACAACTGGTGTCACTCATGTCTTATCCTAGAAACATTCATTCCTAATTTTATCCATTCTCGTATGTTCACACATCCACCTAAGCATTCTCATCTCTGAAACACCCATTTTTTGCTCATGTACACAATTCACTACACAACACTCAGAAAAATGTAGAGCATCGTTGGTCTAACTGCAGTACAGTAAAAGTTGCCTTTAGGGTTTAATGGTACTTTACGATCACATAAGATCTCAGACACACCTCTCCACTTCAATCAACCTGCTTGGATTTAATGTATCACATCTTTATCTACATCTCCATCCTTTTGAACTATTAATCCTAGATATTTAAAGCACCCACTGTGAAAAATATCTTGATCACCAACTTAAAGATGGAGTTATCTGTCCTTCTTGCACTACTAAATTTAAGCTCCATATACTCTTTCTTTGTCCCGCTCAAACTAAAACCCTCTTTTTTTAAAATGACACGCCAAGATTCAAGTTTCACATTTACACTCTCGCGCGTCTCATCTACCAAAAAAATACATCTACAAACATTAAACACAAAGGTATTTCTTATTGTATATGTCTGGTTAGAGCATCTAAGATAAATAAGGGCTTAAAGTTGACCCTTGATGTAAGCCAACAGTGATAGGGAATTTCTATGTTAATTATCTACATGTCTTCACCCTCGTCATTGAATTTGTATACATATCTTAGATTACGTTAATATATGATATATTTACACCATTCTTTTCTAAAACTCTCCATAAGATCTCTTTTGGAACCATATCATAAATCTTCTCGAGATTGATAAATAACATATGCAAATCTTGTTTTTCCCAATAGTTGTCAATGAGTCTTCTCGTCTACCTTGTCAACAACAAGATATCATTCAATCATATCATGCAAAATAGGTTATGCGTCAAGAAACTCAAAGCATTTTGCACTTCTCATGCATCTCCATACAACAAGCATAACCATTAGGAGGGCAAACTTCAACATTTCTCCCCCAAAATTTCATCACGATGAAAGCATTACACACAACACTAATGTATATAAAATTGAAAAAAAAAATTAGAACCATCCTTTGTCATTAAGGCTCCGTTTGGCACGGGGGTGCCGTTCGTGAATGTGGTAGTAAAGAATCGTTGTTTGTGAATGCCCGACCTCACCTAAGGAGCTTCATCCACTTTAATGTTCAAAACTAGTTTTCTTTTCTTGGTGACGGTCATAATCATTGTCGTGTCAAACATACATTACAATGGTGTTACTGTCCAAACTCACTGGAGCAAAAACGCAGCGCCAAATGGAGTCTAAGATCAATGATCAACTAGGAGATTGCATAGATGGAACAACATAAATTTGTAATATTTTGCCCTTCATGAAAGTTGTGATGGATTCTTTGATGTTAGTAGCAATGTAGCATTTATTGTATATAAACATAAGTTCAGCAGCGAAGAAGTGGCCTTCAGGTTGTCATGTTCTCATATTCTATTGCTCTTTAAATCTTTAAGCTCCTTTGTCTAAACTAGTAAGTATGAGAACAGGTGCTGAGAAATTCAATATTCAAAAAGCTGAAGGAATGTGAAAATGCCGAATGAGCTAAAGATGATGCAAATACAGAGAAAATAAAGAACAGAACAAACCCTAGGCGAAACAGACGCAGGTGCTCCCTCAGTGCGTACATCATCACCTACACCTCGGCCACCTCCCTGCTCCACTTCCTCACCGGAGCTACTCGACGTACCAGGCCTCTTCTCATCCTCTCCCTCCCCATCACTCAAGGAGAAGCACCGAACGCTATCAAAGTGCTGCCTTCTCCGAACTCGCCGCTCCTCCCGCCATTTCTTCGCGCACTGCAAGCAAAGCTTCCTCCACTTCTTCTCCCGCGCGACCCACCTCCTCCCGCCGTCAAACCCTGCGCCGTCGGGCAGAATCCGGAACCTGAAGCTCAAATTAAGGAAGCTGGAGCTCGGTAAAGTCCCCATCGAATTGCTTCAGAGGATTCGTAGAACGCCAACAAACTGAACAAGGAGACGGTAATGGAGGCAGCTAAAGAAGAATTAGGGCGGTCGGATTCGAGATTCAGGGATTCAAAACCCTAGAATGAGTCGCCGGAACATGGATTAGAGCCGGTGGCGGTGGCGAGGAGAGAGAGTGAGCTCAGTGTGAGGATCGTATCCGCTGGCTTCCCCCTCTCCTTAGCTGCTTCGTCCTTCTTGACGGGCGCAGCGAGACAAAAACGATTCATTAGCAATTTGAAATCTCAATTATCTGCCAGGTGGCGTGTCGTAAGTGATCAGCGTAGAGAATCGGCCATCTGATGCTCGTCGGACAGAAAGCTATTCGACGACAAGAGTATCCGATCATTCCACGTCATTATGGATATTTGTGCACAAATTGGTAACACCAATTTAGGACCCGTTGGGGAAAGGAAATGGTTATTAACAAATAAGCGAAAAATAGGGTCGGGATATTTAAGAGCATGACCCAGGCCTAAACCTAGGCTTTTACTAAGGCTCTTTTTGTTTTGGCGATGGCGAAGACAATGACAAAATGAGTTATGAGAATAGAGCTCTGGAAATGGAATTGTGGGAATAGAGCTATTCAGAATGAAGAAACAGTTTGATAAAACAGCGGTGACACAGCTGTTCAAAATGGAGAAATAATTTGGTAAAATAACGGTGATGTTTCTGTTAATTTGTAATATTATAATCAACGTTCAATTCTTACGCAATATAAAATAGTTTTAGACAAAAACTTGTCTCAGGAACGAATGCGAGAAATAATATCGCAATTTCTTGTCTTCAACTCGCAATCATGTCCATCATGCAAATTGTGGCAAATAAGAAAAGCATGAATACAAAATTATAAATTTAATTTTTTTTGTGAAATAGTAAAAAATTATTTACATGATGCATCATATATTTGATCAACAATTGCATCTCGTAATGTGTGCATTTTTTGTTGTCTCAACACTAACACTCCTACTCTACCGTACATCATTTGTTCCACGTCAGCCTGTCCTAATTTCATTAGCATCTGGATATACCAAATTTTCATCTACGTCACATGTCATGAAATCAGGGTCTGCATTTGATGAAGGACGTCGAATGAAATTTTGAACTATCATCGTAGCCACAACAATATATCGCTACCTATCAAAACTGTATTGCGGCATATCCTGAATAATTGCCCACTTTTTTTCTAGACGCCGAATGTGCGCTTTATGACGCTACGTAAGGATGAGTGCGCTTAGTTGAACCATTCTTGACATCCTTGAATTGGACGATTGCCACGTGAGAAGCCTGTTAAATGATACCGCATTTCCGGATAAGACTTTAAAATTTCTCTTTCCATAGGATACCCTATATCAACCAAATAGGACTTACCTGCAAACATTAAAACATAATTTAATTCAAAATTATAAGAAAATAGTACGATATTTTATTTTTAAATTACCTGCAAGAGGGTGAGGAAAATTCCAGCAAGGTTCCCTTGTGGATTTTTTTTAAAATCCGACTATCATGTGTCGAACCATCCCATTCGGCCATGATGAATGTGAAACACATGTTAAAATCACAAACAACCATAACATTTTGGGTTGGCATCCCATGTCGACCAATATATTGAACTTTTTTTTTGGGGAAATCCTAGCATCGACGTGCGTTTCGTCTACTGCGTCAACACAGTCTTTGAAATATGGCATATAACGAGAATCGGGCAATATTTGTGACAGAAAATTTTTTAATTCTCCGTCAGTTGCATTTATCATTTTTATTGACATGTCCACTAGCACATCGATGGCTCTAGAAATGAATCTACTAATAGTCTCTGTCGGATGTTGGAATTGTTCTGACGCATGTCTAACCATACAATTCTGTGTCATCACATATAGGATAATTGCAAGCACTTCGTGTGCAGTTGTTCTACTAGAGTCAGTGAGTCACGCAACCCATATTCTTCGACAAGTAAACTCAGGAGATCAATAAATATTTGTTTTGATATTATAAACATAGTGTGAAATCTAGCTCGGTGTCCACTCAATAGCTCCATAATCCATTTGTCTCATATGTGATGATGTCATGCATAAGATTCGAGTTGAATATAATGTATTATACTCATGCGTCAAACATATAGTGGTATTTAGAAGCATAATGTAAACATATCCAAGAAGAATCATCGAACTCTTCGAAATTTGTTCAGAATCATCTATTATGTTTTTGGTATTTTCATCAATCATAAACTTGGGATTACGATCGTCCATAACAAAAGTTGCACCCACAAAAAATATGATATCATTACACTACTAACAAAAGGATACCAGTTACATCAATAGCATGTTTAGTATGTGATTTGCAAAACGAAAGATAACATAAATAACCATTTGTCCAGGAAAAGGAATAGCAGTTTCAACAAAAGCTTGGACAAATATCATTAGCATAAGTTTAAAGCATGTAAACTATAGCACAAAAAATCATGAGTTGAATCCAAGTTCCATAGACAACATAGATAGGGCATAACATAACAAATACATGACTACCTAAATAGATTATACGATAAACTTCTGATAACAAACAATAACTAGAAACACTTGTAATCACGGACCCAACTATTGGGTCAAGCACCGATAAAGGTTCTTCAACCACCACATCCTCTTGTCCTCATCAAGACAAAGAAACATTTCCTTATTTGGTTTTTGCATCATAAAAACCGTTGTAAATTCGTATAGACACTGGTCTCCAAAAAAATCTTCGTGTTTATTAAGTTTTTTACGACTTCCGCAATGGTGTATGATTGTGTCGGTGGATTGGTGGCTTCTCTAATAGTTATTCCAACAGATCGTGTTTCTCCTATCAAAGACCCAATGTTCAGGCGTATTGTGTGATTCTCTCTCCCGACCTTTGTCTTACCCTTATTTATACGTTTTCTCACAGTACCACTAGACTCTTCTTCATTAATGTATGTTGGGCGGGTACATGAACCGAAGTCACTCGCATTCGTTGGAGTAGAGATAGGCTCTACCTCCTCCTCCTCCTCAAGTAGTAGATCATCTCCTATAGAAGAGTGACGCTTTCCTAAGATCGGTGCCCAACAATGTTCACCGGTCGCTGTCACTTCATTGAACATCATATCCAATTTCTCTTCGAGATCTGGGGTGATGCAGGTATAGCGAATTTTTTTAACGGCTGACGCAATCTACCACACAACAAAGACATAATTTGTTAGAATTAATATGATAAGATTATGAAGGAAATAAGATGGGCTAGCTTGCAACCTTAAGTCGTTCATCCCACAATTCGTCAGATGCATCTATAATCCTTCTTGAAGTGTTCTATTCTAAACCAGTCTCTTTTCCTTTCAGATCTTTCTACAATTTTCATTCTCTTTTCAACATATCTCATTTGTTTTTCATTTGCTCTCGATCGTATTGTCTGCCAGTGCGTGCTCAAAAATTTGCTACTAAATTATTCCACCCACATTTACTGAAGTGTGTGGTAAACCTATTACCAAGTTCAATTTTTTCACACAAAGCTCGCAATAGATCAAAACCTCATTTGCATCCCATGTAGCCGAACTCCACCTTCCTTAGGTTTACCCATCTACTAAAAAACTGCAATAAATTACACATTCTCTACACAAACGCGATGTATAAAATGAGATATGAGCATTTCAAAAATAGAGAAAAAAAGAGAGAGAAGGATCACACTTGTTTACAGTTTTGGGTTAAAAACACATAGGAATGACGGTTATGTTCAACATGAAACTTCCCTAAAATTATTAAAGATCTTTTAGGATCTATCATTAATGTCTCAGAAGTTTCACATATGAAACTTGAACTATGTTACTTTGACAATGGGTTGAAATCTAGAAAATTTTATACAAGTCACTAATGGATTGATAAAATGATGATCTATTTTAAGTGCCAATCATTTATAATGTGAATGAATGGCTTAATATATGTTAGGATTGAAAAACTCTTAGGCTCTGTTTGTGGGGACTTATTTTCACCGGTCAAGTTGTTACGATCGCTTGAACCGGACCATAATTAAGGTTCGTTCATGCGGTCGTAACCGCTTGATCGGTAAAAATAAGTCCTTCCAAACGAAACCTTATGTGAGCCTTATCTGTTTTTGGGGTTGCATTGATGGTAAGATACAAGAAAATGATAGTGGAGGTGAAGTAGAGGGACAGGGAGGATAAACTTCTACAACAGACAAATCTTCGCTAGCAAAAAATGAATAGATCCAACAAAAATGTTAGAAACGAACTAAAACAAACCGGAAAGAGTATAACTGAAACTTTATTATCAGAAAAAGGTACATATTACAAAGGTATGCCCTCCCTTATATAGAATGGAGGAGAGATGAGAGAATACAAATAAGAGATGTGGGACTAAAAATTTACAGGACTAAGCGGACTGTACAGAACAAACCGCACAAGCCGCGCGGTTAGACAGAAGGGCTAACCGCACGGCTACCACCAGAGAGAGAGAGAGACCGCAAGGGGAGACCGCCTGAGAGCTCGGCAACCAGACAACAACAGCACAACAATCAAACCGCTGAAGGGAAACCGCCAGACCGCGCGGTCTCTAACCCGCCAAGACAGACCGCCAGATCGCCCGGTCTCTAACTTCAACACTCCCCCTCAAGCTGGAGCATATATATCGATCATGCCCAGCTTGTCACAGATATGATGAAACGAGGCGGAAACTGGCTTGGTGAAGATGTCAGCCAGCTCTTTATCAGAAGTGACAAAGGGAGTGCAAATTTGTTCCTTTAAGATCTCTTCACGAATGAAATGACAGTCGACTTCAATGTGCTTGGTTCTTTCATGGAAGACCGGATTTTTGGAGATGTATATGGCAGCCTTGTTATCACAGAACATAGGTAGCGGATGGTTGTAGACCTCTCCTAAATCCAGCATTAGAGCTCGTAGCCATTTCAGCTCACAAGTGGTCGACGTCATACTCCGATACTCAGCTTCAGCACTGGATCTGGAAACAACAGACTGCTTCTTGCTCTTCCAGCTTACCAGATTACCCCCAACAAAGGTGCAGAAACCGGAGGTAGACTTGCGATCCCCTTTGTCATCAGCGTAACTCGCATCTGAGTAAGCTTCAACCCTCAGATGACCATTCTTCTGGAAAAGCAATCCTTTCCCAGGTGTGGCTTTGACGTACTCCAAGATCCGTAAGGCGGACTGCAGATGACACTCCCTGGGAGCTTGCATGAATTGACTCACCTTACCAACAGCATAGGAAATGTCGGGTCTGGTCACTGTGAGATATATGAGCTTACCAACAAGACGTCTGTACCTCGTAGTATCTGAAAGAAGAGGCGAATCATCTGTCCAGGTTTTGTCTTCTCCAACAGCCATGGGACATCGAGCGGGTTTGGCCCCAGTCAATCCTGCATCTTTTAAAAGATCAAGGGCATACTTACGCTGGGAGAGGACTAAGGAATTGGGCTTCCGAGAGATTTCGATCCCCAAAAAGTACTTTGGAGAGCCCATATCTTTCGTGACCAGATGTTGACGAAGATGCCGCTTTGTCAAGGCTACCCCTTCCTGGTCATCGTCAGTGAGAAGAATATCATCAACATACACTACAAGAACCACCAGTCCCGAGGAGGTTTTGCGAGTAAATAGAGAGTGATCGGCAGAGCTGCTCACAAAACCAACGGCCGCCACGATGCCGCTGAACTTGTCAAACAAGCTCGAGGGCTCTGCTTGAGACCATAAATTGCCTTCTTCAGCCGGCATACTCGTGTCTCCCCCTGAGCAACATACCTAAGAGGTTGCTCCATGTAGACGGCCTCCTGAAGATCACCATAAAGGAAGGCATTCTTTACATCCAGCTGGGAAATCGGCCAATCCTTATTGACCGCCACAGAGAGAAGAACCCGTATAGTGTTGAGACGAGCCACGGGAGAGAAGGTGTCAAAGTAATCAACCCCATAGGTCTGAGTAAAGCCCTTAGCAACAAGGCGAGCTTTATAACGGTCCACAGTGCCATCCGGGGCAAATTTCACCACAAAGACCCAGTGACAGCCGACAACATCAGTACCGAAGGGAGGAGGAACAAGAGTCCAGGTACCCCGCTCCGTTAGGGTGGTCATTTCCTCATCCATGGTCATCTTCCAGTGAGGAATAGCAAGGGCCTCCTGGTAGGAGCGGGGCGTGGCAGTGGCGGAGATAGCTAGAGCAAAGGCCCTGCGAGAAGGGGTGAGACGATCATATGAAACAACCGCAGTAAGAGGGTGTAGGGTACACGTCCGCACCCCTTTGCGAAGAGCTATAGGGAGATCCAGGTCAGCAGGTTCCTCGGCATCCGGAGCATCCGTGGCAGAGAGAGCTGGCCCGGGAGTAGAGAGCGACGGCGGCGGAGATGCGGGAGACGGGAGAGGAGAAGAGGGAGAGAGAGGTGGAAGAAGAGGAGTGGATGGGGCGGAGTAGGGGTGAATATCGTAGTGGGCGACGAGAGAACAAAGGGAACAGCAGGAGAATCAGAGGCTGGGAGAACAGGAGGGGAGTCATCCGAGAAGTAGGAGGTATTCTCGAAGAAGGTGACGTCAGCAGAAACGAACTGCTTACGAAGGATAGGATCAAAGCAACAATAACCTTTCTGAGTGGTGGAGTACCCCAGAAAGATACATTTGGTGGAGCGAGTAGATAGCTTATCACGGGTGGCAGAAGGGGCATGCACAAAGGCAGTGCATCCAAATATTTGGAGAGGGAGAGGAAACGGCTCCTTGCCCGGATACAAAATGGAGAAAGGGGTTTTTCCGTGGAGAACGGTGGAGGGAATACGATTGATGAGGTAACAGGCAAGGAGAACAGCATAGCCCCAATAGGAGCGAGGAACATGCATCTGGGTCATTAAGGAGCGAGCGACATCCAGAAGGTGACGGTTTTTGCGTTCTGCCACACCATTTTGTTGTGAGGTATAGACACAACTCGTTTGATGAATAATCTCATTTTGCATGCAGAAGGTAGAAAAGTCATGACTGATATATTCTTGGGCATTATCAGATCGAAGAACTTTAATAGAAACATCAAACTGAGTTTTGATCATGAGATAGAATGACGTCCATACAGAGAATAATTCGGAGCGATCTTTTAACAGATACACCCACGTACAGCGAGAGAAATCTTCAATGAATGTGACAAAATATGAACTACCCCGACCAACCGTAAGTGTAGGAGAAGGACCCCAAATATCGGAGTGGATGAGATCAAACGGACAGGTGGATCCACGAACGTGCTTTGAAGGGAAGGAGGAGCGGTGATGCTTGCCAAGCTGACAGGCTTCACAGTTGAGCGGAGGACTTTGGGGAGGAAGGTGGGGCAGAAGTTGACGAAGAAGATGAGGAGGAGCATGACCAAGGCGGAGATGCCATTGGAGAAGATCAGTGGAGGTGGAGGAGAAGGTGGAGAAAGCGGAAATGTTGTCCAGGAAGTATAGGCCGCCACTCTCAGTCCCAGTAGCAATCGTCCGTTGGGAGTCCGGATTCTGAAAAGAGCAAGTAGTAGAAGTAAAAGTAACAGAACAGTGTAATTGCTTGCATAGAGAGGTAACAGATAATAAGTTGCACGGGAACTTGGGCACGTAGAGAGTATCCTCCAAGCGAAGAGACGGAGTGACATGAACTATCCCCGTCCCATGAACCGATGATGAAGAGCCATCAGCGAGAGTAATCGGGGGCAACCGACCATGTGTTTCTAGGAGAGAAAAACACTGGAGATTGCCGGTCATATGATTAGTAGCACCGGTGTCGATCAACCATTTTCCTTGAGTAACAACGTGGGCACTACCAGAAGACGTGACCACCGAGGCGAACGGCTTTGAGGAGTATATGGAAGCCATAAAGGGAGGAACAAAAGAACTGCAGCGGTCACGGTGACAGCACACCAGCGGCAAGAAGGGCCACGACCAAGATGCCGAGCAAGGCAAAAGGGGACGAAGAGGGAAGCACAAGCCACGCGACTCAACAGGAGGTCGCGACGACTAACAAGCAGGAGCGGCTAAAGGAGAAGCCGCACAGAGGAGAACAAGCCGCTGCGACTTAGAGACAGGTCGCGGGGACAAGAGAGAGAGCGGCGAAGGAAGAAGGGCAGAGAGGCCGCCTAAACAAGGAAGAACTCGCGCGAACAGAGAGAAATCGCAGCGGTTAGGAGAAAGAGATCTGCCACGCAAACAACAGGAAGCCACGCAGTTAGAAAACTATCCGCGCGGATAGGAAGAAGAAGATCTGCAGCTGTCACGATGTCAGACACCAGCGGCCAGAAAAGTCACGACCAAGCCGCAGAACCAAACAGCGGGAGAGAAGTCGGGCGGCTAGCAGACAGACCGCGCGAACAGAAGTGGAGGATATCGGGAGGCAAAAGGCGAACAAGGCAAAAGAGGCCGCGGAGACAGGTCGCGGCGACTAGAGAAGAGAAGGAGGAAGCGGCGACTAGAACAGGTCGCAAGAAAGAAGCAAGCAACAGAAACAGGCCGCGCGAACTGGGCGCAAGCAAACAGGCGGAAGAAACAAGCTGCGGAAGACAGGCCGCGAGAAGAAGAGGCAGGTCGCGCGGACAGGAGAACGCACTGAATCAGGAGTCAAAGATCGAATCCTCTGATACCATGTTAGAAACGAACTAAAACAAACCGGAAAGAGTATAACTGAAACTTTATTATCAGAAAAAGGTACATATTACAAAGGTATGCCCTCCCTTATATAGAATAGAGGAGAGATGAGAGAATACAAATAAGAGATGTGAGACTAAAAATTTACAGGACTAAGCGGACTGTACAGAACAAACCGCACAAGCCGCGCGGTTAGACAGAAGGGCTAACCGCACGGCTACCACCAGAGAGAGAGAGAGACCGCAAGGGGAGACCGCCTGAGAGCTCGGCAACCAGACAGCAACAGCACAGCAATCAAACCGCTGAAGGGAAACCGCCAGACCGCGCGGTCTCTAACCCGCCAAGACAGACCGCCAGACCGCCCGGTCTCTAACTTCAACAAAAAAAATGAACAGATCTACCACAACAATAAACGAACAGATCGAAGAGGTACATTTTTAGGGTAAAAAAAACAGATATGATGTCGGTGTTCTTCATCGGCGCCAGATTTGTCGCCGACCCAGGCAAAAACTGTAGGCCGCAGGTTTTAGGCCAAAAAAAAGACAGATCCGGTGTCGGCGATCTTCACCGGCACCGGATCTATTCCCGACACCGTCATCAAAGCGGCGGCTTGGAGGATATTACATGCCGACATTGACGCAAAAGATGGATATACTATCGGAGCTGGAAGAGAAGAGGGAAGTATTTACCTGCCGGGAAGGGTCGTGAGGTCGCATTCGTGCACGTCAGGGGACTGGAGCGTTGAAAAGGAGCAACGGGAAGTTGTGGAGAAAGCTCCAGTTCACTGGAGCTTTATTTCCATGATGCCGACACAGCGCCCAAACAAACTGGTGAAAAATGAAAACAGTGTTGTTGTCTGACTGCAATGGCGTAATAACGTGCAGTCAAACAAACCCTATGCCCGGCTCTCCTTCAAACTGGGGTCTTGGGAGAGCATGAATATACAATTGGGACTAGGCTTAGCCTAAGATTTAGGCTTGGGGGGGGGGGGGGGGGGGCTTATTTTCACCGGTCAAGCGATTACGACCGCATGAACCGAAACGGTGAAAATAACCCCCACCCACCCCCCACCCCACCCCAACGGAGCCTAGGCTAATGCTCTGTTTGACACGATGATGACAGTCGTAAACGCATGAGTTAAAATGTCATTCGTTAAAAGATCACCTAACAAATATCATTTATTTGAACATAAAAGTTGATGAAATTTCTTAAGTGAGCGTAAACAAATGATAATTTAACCCTATGTTCATGACCGTCACTACCATGCCAAACCCTTAAGATTTACGATTTAAGGTCTAGAATTTAGAAATTGACTTAGCAAAATTTTATAGGTAATATTATTTTATAATTTATAGTTTAAAATATAAAATTTAAAATATTTAATACTTTTATTTAATTCAAAGCAGGCCTGCAGGCCGGGCCCTAGGCCTGGCCCGTGCCTAAACCAGGCCTGCACCTAAATGGGGTTTTTTGAGTTCAGCCAAAATGTTGTACCAAAAGTTCAAAATACAAGTAGCATTAAATCAAACTAATACATGCAATATACATTATATATAAAGGAAAAAAATACAATATTTAATTTTCTTTTTTCTTTATTATAATATTTACAATTTTTATGAATAAATTTAATTTAAATGTTTTATTTAATTTTAAAAAGTATGTATTTATCCCAGCAATTTTTTATTAAATTTCACATTTTACAAGACAGTCTTACCATGAAAGATCAGCATTGTCAAGAGAGGGAAGTTGCTCAACCATTTGTCATCCTTATAGAAACAAAGGCTTCGTTTGTGGGAACTTATTTTCACCGATTAAGTGGTTACGATCGCATGAATCAGACCGTAATTAAGGTCCGATTCATGCGATCGTAAACGTTTGACCAGTAAAAATAAGTCCTCCAAACAGAGCCAGTGTTAGCCTTGATGGAAGGAGAACGACCATAGTGATGATGAATGTTCTAAAATAATTCTAACGAGCTAGAGTGAGAGTGTCCTTAAAATTCTTAAGAATGAAATTTTGATCATTATTCAAAGCAATCTTCATTAGAGGCACAAACCCCACTTGGAGCTTGCAATTCTTAGCGAACCTCGGAATTTAAAGAAGATGCGATAAGCTTGTCTAAGATGGTTTGAACACGTACAAAGGAGACCATTAGAGGCACCTGTTAGGCATTATGAGAGTCTAGTCACTAGGCATGTTAAACGACGGAGGGGTAGACCAATAAAGACTTGGAATGAAACTGTAAGGAAAGACATGATATACTTAGGGTTTAGTGAGATTATGACAAAAGATAGGGCACAATGGCGACAAAGGATCCATATAGCCAACCCCACTATAGTGGGATAAAGGCTTGAATGTCGTTGTTGTTGTATTCAAAGCCGTCTTCATAATTATAAAAATGAGCATTTCCTATGAAAATTGCTTAGGATCCTTCCATTCTGATGGAATTAGAAATCTGATTTTAGAATTGAATGTCATTTTCAATTGAAGTTAACCTTGAAATGTATTTATGAATTCTCAATAGCGCACAGCCCAACAGAGCTTTAAAGATTTGTGCATGGTACTAAAAGGGGGATACTTGAGAAGAATATGACCATTTTTTTACATTGAACCACTGAATTCATTAGTACATAAAATTTGATTCTTTAGTCATTCATAGAACTGTAAAATAAACCTGAGGAAATTTTCAAGCAAGACCTCTCCACCTGCAAAAAAATAGTAAGACTCAGTCACAATATCTCAAGCTCTTAAGCAGTATTTTATGTTGGTAAAACTCATTTCATCTCTCATAATGATATTCGCTCCAATGGCGCAGCCTTCTCTATGACAAATGGGAGATGAGGGATCCGACTCAGACTTGTCGAGCGGATTCTGTTAGAATTTATGCATTGAACCCAAAATTAATTGATTATACGTTTGGTTCGGCATTTCACCGTCTCCGTTTGAAGCACACGCCGCCGGACGGCGTGTAAATAAATGGGCGCTGACGGCGTTTGCTTCGTTTGCACCCACAGGACAGAGGAAAAGCCAGGGAAAAGCTCTGTTTCGAGCGGCAGCCTCCACCCTCCAGTTCGAAAGCAGAATTTGCACCCGCTGGTTCCGTTCGCGCCAAAACAAATAAAGCCGTACATAAATCTAGCAATGCAGGGCTATATTCGTAAAGCGCACCATCTTGGGTAGGATTTTTGATCTCTAACCCGTGAATTTCTTCTTCTTTTTTTTAATTAATTTCATTTCAATTAAACTAAATTTTCTATTTCCATTACTTTTTCATTCCCACTCCGTCATTATTCATTGGGCCTCAACAGTCATCCTCATTGGGCAAACCCCATGGGCCTCACCGTTGTGACAAAATGGTGACAGTGGTCCGTCCCTCCATTTTAGATGTGCTCATTGTTGAGGTATATTGGAATAGGGTTGACAGGTGCTTAACGGGTTGCGGTTAGGATCCGATAGGAGTCCAACAACCCATAATCGGGTATTTAGGGTTTCCCTATAAATACCCAAGCTAGGGGCAACGAGTAGGCCGTTCCAAACTAGACGGTCACGCGGATGCTTCGAGCACTCTAACATTCTCGAAATTTTTTTCGTTTTGCCCTAGCCCCCGCTCCCGCAACCGTTATCCCGTTCGCGAGGATCGCCATCGCTTGCGATTTTTCTGCATCGCCGCTGGATTTCTCTGGAACGCCGCTGGAGTGGTGTTCCCGTCGCCGCCGCACGCATTTGTTTGCATCGTCCGTGCTATCGCGAAATCCAGTCGCGTTCTCTCGCGCGCAGTCGCCGACGTTCGTTCGTGGAGGAGAATAACATCGCCGCTTCTTCTCGGGCGATTTCATCACTGCCGGAGGATCACATCGCTGCTTCCCCTTTCCCTCCACCTGCAAGGAAGAGAGACCGGCGCTTCCGGGTAGATCGCGAAGGAGGAGGTGCTCCCGTGAAAAACCGCTGCTCGGGATTTCCTCCGCCGCAAAATTTCTCACGTTTCCGGCGCCGCTCAGATCGTGAAAGTGCTTAATCAGGAGCTGCCGCCTCATCCCCCCGCTGATCCAGATCGAGGTCTCTTACAGTGCCTGTCGCCGCCTGGATCCAGATCCCGTTCTTTTTCTTCCAGGTAGGCTTGTTCTGATCCCGTCGGACAGAGGAAGCTCTGCCCTAAATCGCAGTCCAAGACCTCTTCCAGATCTTTGATTTCCTGTTGCTGCCCGGTGGCTCTCGGTTTTCTGGCACCTAGTGAACAGGAAAATTCCATTGGAGCACACTTTTGTTCCTTGGTGTTTTTCCAATTGCTCCATTGGTGGAGGACTTAATCCGGATCTGTTGATTGAAAAGAAAATAGATCTAAGTGTAGATCTAGGAAGGATCATCTTCTTCCATTCCCTAAAGGGAGGCCATTGATCTATTGTGGTTGATCGACAAGAAGATCTAGAGAAGGTGAAATCTGTGCCTTGGTCGTTGGAAGCACAAGTACAACGCGATTTCTATCAGCCGAAGAGGAGGAGCAATCAAACCTTTTCTTGGATTGGATCCGAAAACCGTCGTCGCCTCGCTCAGGTGATTTCTTTCTTGTTTTACTGCCCTCGTTTAGATTGCTAGTGGAGCTCTAGTTTTGTGTAAAGAACTCACAATGTCGAAAGCAAGCAATTTGTCGTCTCCTGTGCCGATGATCAAGCTAGAGAAATTCTCCAACGCTGAGTACAGTGCCTGGAAGAGAAACACGCAGTTCGGTATGAAGTACTTGAACATCTTCTACACAGTGCAGACCGATTTCGAATCCTATAAAGGAAGAGAAGATGAGGATCAGTGGATCAACGATGAAGACTTCTGCCGAGATTACATCTTAAATTGTCTCTCTAATAGGCTGGTCGAGACCTACAGCAAGATGAAAAGAGTCAAGGAGATCTGGGGCGCACTTGAGGAGCAATTCAGAGAGGAAGAGAATATGTCCAAGACGCACCTGGTGGACAAGTTCATGGGTTTCACTTTCACTGAAGACAGAGAGCTACTCTCTCAAGTTGCTGACTTTGAGACTCTGGTGGACAAGCTGAACAGTGAGAACATTCCCCTGCCAGATGGTTTCGTTGCAGGAGCGATAATATTCAAATTACCCTCGGCATGGTACTCATTCAAAACTGAGATGTATCGGAAGAAGACGCAGGTGAGCTTGAAAGACCTCAAGCGCTTCATTTGCATTGAGGATGAGAACCGGACTAGGCATGTCTTAGAGATAATTAGCAAGCAGACATCTGCTGCTAACATGATTTCTTATCCTAAGCGCAAGCCTAAGCCTGACAAGACCAAACCACCGACCAGTGCACCCGCAGTTGCTGTCACCAGCAAGAAAATTAAAAAGTTCAAAGGCAAGTGCTACAACTGCAACAAGTGGGGTCACTGCGCTTCCGACTGCAAACAGCCCAAACGGGGCGAATCCAGCACACCCAGGACTGATAACAAAGCCAATATGGTTTATCAGACTGCGCCTACCGACTTTGTTGTCATGGTCGGAAAGGGGAAGGCCAGTTCAGAGTGGTGGCTCGATTCAGGTGCTACCTGCCACGTCTGCAACAATTCTGTGTTTCTAGAGGATGCTAAAGTTGTTCAAGAGACTGTTACTGTTGCAAATGGTGCTGTTGCTGATGTTCTGAGGGTTGGAAATGCTACTCTGACTCTATCTTCAGGTACGCGTTTAATTTTGAAGAATGTTAAATTTATACCATCGTTAGCTGCTAATTTAATTTCTATTAGTTTGTTATGCGATGCGGGTATGTCGTTTAACATTAGTGGTGGTCGAGTAACCCTTATGGTTCACTCGCATTACTTTGGTTGTGCGTATGTTGTCAACGGGATGTATCGGCTGAGTCTAGCAAATGAGGTAGTCAATCAGGTTAGTTCAAATTTGATAGATCCTAAGACATTACATGCAATACTAGGACACGTGAACTATAGAAAACTACTTCTACTAGCTAGAACTCACAACATTCCCTTAGACACAACCATTAAGTTTGACAAATGTGAAATTTGTACTCAGACAAAGATCACTAGAACACCTTTTGGTCAGGTTTCTAGGAGCACACAATTACTAGAGTTAATACATTCCGATATTTGTGACTACAAAAGTTTTGTCACTCGAGGAGGTCGGAAGTATCTGATAACATTTATCGACGATTACTCTAGATTTAGTCATATTTACCTACTTAAATCCAAATATGAAGCTTTTGAAAAATTTCGTATTTTCAAAAATAGGGTTGAAAATCAACTAGACATGAAAATTAAAAGGCTAAGGAGTGATAGAGGAGGCGAATACGTCTCGGGGGAGTTCAGAGATTTTCTTGCCAGCAATGGCATAATTCCTGAAACGACTGCCCCGTATTCACCACAATCCAACGGTATCGCTGAGCGAAAAAATAGGACTTTAACAGAAATGTTGAATTCCATATTGTTGACTGCTGGCATGCCTGCAGCTTATTGGGGTGAAGCCGTCCTCACGTCAAATCACATTCTTAATAAAGTTACTCATGCGAAGTTGACTAAAACACTCTATGAGCTTTGGTTTAAGAGACCTCCTAGATTTGACAATCTAAAGACCTGGGGCTGTATCGCTTACGTTAGGATACCAGACTCTAGAAGAGCTAAGATTGGACCTAGGACGAACACTTGCGTCTATCTAGGATGTGCAGAGGATAGTGCTGCAGACAGATTTCTAGATCTCTCAACTAACACTGTAATAGAATCTAGAGATGCAGTTTTCTTTGAGGATAAGTTCCTCAAGGATAAAAACCTGACGATTCCAGGTCTGATAGTCACCAATACTGAGACTTTTGTTGAGCCAGAAATGAGAACCTCTGACACTGAGCCCATAGACACTAGTGCGTTAGAATCTAAAAGGTTATCTAATAGAGAACGAGTTCCTAAAAGCTTCGGTACAGACTTTGTGACTTACCAAGTTGAGGCTGATCCATCGACCAATAAGGAGGCGATGCGATCTCGGGATTCTCTGTTATGAAAAGAAGCCATAGATGATGAGATGAACTCTCTCCTGCAAAACCACACTTGGACTTTGGTTGATTTGCCCAAATGGGCTAGAACCATTGGAAGTAAGTGGGTTCTGAAGAAGAATCTTAATCCTGATGGGAGTATCGTCAAATACAAAGCACGTCTAGTTGCAAAAGGCTTCACTCAAGTGAGTGGTATAGACTACTTTGATATATACTCACCTGTTTGTCACATTGCGACGATTAGGATACTTCTCGCGTTAGCATCTATTGAACATTTTGTTGTTCATCAGATGGATGTCAAGACTGCATTTCTTAATAGAGATCTGACTGAGGAGATCTATATGCACCAACCTGAAGGGTTTGTCGTAGAAGGTCTAGAAAATAAGGTCTGTAAGTTGATTAAGTCACTCTAGGGATTGAAGCAAGCACCGAAATTGTGGCACGAGAAATTTGACACTTGTGTTAAAGACTTGGGCTTCAAGTCTAGTCTATCAGATAAATGTCTGTACGTAAGAACGAGTTCAAATAAAGTCGCAATTATATGCTTTTACGTTGATGACATGCTAATTCTGGGCACTGATCAGTCTGAGGTGGAAGACGTGAAAGTTGTCTTGACGGCTATATTTAGCATGACAGACTTGGGAGTGGTGAAGACCATCCTAGGTATGGAAGTGAACTTTACTGAAAAGGGTATTACCCTAAGTCAGAGTCACTACGTTAGGAATCTACTTGAGAAGTGGGGTTACGTTAGTAGCAAAAAGGCTGAGACTCCATACGACTACAACAATAGACTGAAACCTAATGAAAGTTCACATATTAGACAGTTGGATTACTCCAAACTCATAGGAAGTCTCATGTATGCTACAACCTGCACTAGACCTGACATAGCATTTACGGTCGGCATGTTAAGTAGATTTACGAGTAACCCTGGGAAGGACCACTGGGACGCCTTGGAAAGGCTAATGCGATACTTAAAGTACACTGAAAAGTATGCTTTATGTTACAGTGGATATCCTCCAGTGCTTGAGGGTTATTCTGACGTCTCCTGGTGCTCAGAAATTGCTGACAGTAAATCCACTAGTGGTTATGTGTTTACCCTAGGAGGAGCAGCAATAGCTTGGAAGTCTAAGAGGCAGACGTGTATAGCACTATCCTCTATGGAATCAGAACTCTATGCTCTCGCCTCAGCTGGAGAAGAGACAGAGTGGATAAGAGACCTGATAATGGACATTCCAATGACGAGTCTGAAAATGCACTCTATTTCGTTATATTGTGACAATCAAGCCACAAAAACCATTGCTACAAATACGTTGTTCAATGGAAAGCGAAGGCAACTAAGGATGAAACAGGCCTGGTTGACCTATCTCACCAGTCAGGGGATAATCTCCCTTTTGGACGTGAGATCAAAAGATAATGTAGCAGATGTCCTTACCAAGGGCTTATGTAAGGTTCTAACAACTAAAACATCGGGGGAGATGAGATTAAAGTCCATTTAGGAGGACTTAATACCTTGCTTATGTTTTAAATTTTAGAACCGTAGTCTGCTTACATTCAAGCATCTAGAGTTGGGTACACTGAAGTATTTCAGATGCTATCTGATGAAAGCCAGAGATGGTTAGTTGTCAGTCATTCCAAACTTGATGACTTACACAACTATTTCATTCGAAGGCTGAATTAGGTATCATTCCAAAAAAAAATACTGAAGTTGCTGATATGAGTCCTGATATTTTGATTATTAGTTATATCATTCCAAACTTGATGATATAATAGTCACAGCTTGTTGTATCATTCCAAACTTGATGATATAGCACAATTGTGAAACGTTTAATAATAATCTTAATAATCGATGAAACATGGTTTGATTCTATGAAATCAATTTTTTCTAATTTTGTGTAAATTAGATAGAGATGCTGATATGTGATTCTTTCTTCCTTGTTAGAGTATTACGTTCTTTTACTGCTAGAACTAATCACTTTACTTTTGATTGACAAATGTTAGAATTCATAGAGATCTGTCTCATGACATTCTTATTGTGTTTGTTTGCAGATCATATGGAGACTGGAGGAGAGAAAGTTGATTTCGACCCAGATGAAGATGATCTATTGTTTGCATAGATCAATTTTCAGTTTTGAGTTTTCTTTCAGATATTCTATTGTTATGTTTGGGACTGTGCTTGAGTTTAGCATTTTGTTATCTAAAACTCATATTTATGTTTCTCTGAAAAACTCATTTTTGGTCGTTATTAATTTTTTGTTTAAGTAATATGTACTGTGCTAACACCTATTTACAATTTAGGAGGAGATTGTTGAGGTATATTGGAATAGGGTTGACAGGTGCTTAACGGGTTGCGGTTAGGATCCGATAGGAGTCCAAGAACCCATAGTCGGGTATTTAGGGTTTCCCTATAAATACCCAAGCTAGGGGCAACGAGTAGGCCGTTCCAAACTAGACGGTCACGCGGATGCTTCGAGCACTCTAACACTCATACCTCACCACCCAGGCCCTTGATTACATTTTGGTGTCCACGTGGATGTGAGCGATATCCGACGATAACGAAAATTCGGCTAACTAGTCGAGGGGACCCAGCGGGGCATTTATGAAATAAAGACAAGCTCCCGGAGTTTGCACACACCCTAGTGCCCAGAGGGGTCAACACTCCCATGCCGATACGAACATCTAATGAGCATGACCGACCTGCCACGACAAACGCAATTCAGTTTACAAGCATTTTTATAAAAGGGCCAAGTGTAACACCCCTTTCCCAGTATTTCAAAAATCAGCCGTCCGGTCGGGTCAGCGATATAAAGAAAACTAGGAAACAATATTAAAACTAGTATGCAGCAGGTAAAAAGAAACATTTACTAAGAATTTAAAACTTACAACGAAAGCTAAGAAAGTAAACTAACGGTAACCACATACCTCAATCTGAATTCACAGAGCCACTAAACATGAATGAAATTGAATTAACTGAAAATCTGTTTAACATAGTCTGATACATGGCATAGGCGGAAAGAAATCCATGCCTGCTAAGGCGGATGCAGAAAAATACTGAAAATAGTTACTATTGAGTAAAATAGCTTGATTTTTATGCGGAAGCTTTTAAATTCACCAGTGAAAAGAGTTTTGATGCACATGTACTTTGTAAAAATTCATGTTTTCCGAGTTACTACTATAGTTCTCATGCAATTATGATTCAACAGAGGGTGCACATGCGTTAATTTCAGATTCTAGTACATAAATATTTAAATAGCCTAGCAGTTGTCCATGATACCAGAGAAAATGACTGATTGCAATTATTACATAAAAGAATTAATTGATAGTAAAAGAAATGTAAACATAGAACCTGAAACTTGAAGCAGATCGGGCTCGAGTACCTGGCGGCGCTGCACGAACACTAAGGCAATTCCAAAACAGAAAGGAAAAGCCTCAAAACATTGAAATAAACAGGGTGAGCAGAAAAAACATGAGTGTACCAGTTTCCCATGAAGCGATGCTACCAAAACAGACAAACAAACAAAAGAGCTAAACAGAACAAGTTAATGTATTATACTACTCCGAAAGCGTAGCATAACATTATTCACGTAATATGTTGTAAGCTATGATCGATGAAGGGTGTAGGTACTATAGCGGGCGCACATGGCTCACGATCAGATTGCAAGTCTTATCGGAAAAGTAATCCTGCTTGCCGTGACCATGGCAGCAGACAGATGCCCTGTTAGACGCTACAGTTCAAGGATTTGCTTACAATCACGGATTTGTTTTTAAGTTTCGTGCTAGATTATTTATCATTTTATATTTAAAGACAACATTATGAGAGGAAATTTCAGATCGTGAAACAGATTCACGTCAACGAGAGAGATCAGATTGGAAATAAGTTTTTACTCAGGTCTTACAATCAGACAGACATCAGAAACCAGACAGACATCAGAAACCAGACATACATCAGAAACCAAATTTGACGACACAGCAGGAATCAAACAGTGAGTTTTGACTCTTGCGAGTTCGAGGGGTTAAGGTCATAACAAGTTAGTTTATTATACTACTCTGGAGTATAACTTTTAAACGGATCAAGAGATGTCATTAGCGGTAATCAGTGGAAAGTGGAAGTGTTTTATTTGATGCACGTGATTCTGATGCAAGTCTGAACGCAAGGCTTATCAAAATAGTTGAGCTTGCTATGGCCATTTGTTGGTTTCCGTTGCCAGTCAAGCGGAAACTCGAGTCGAGGCATCACATCAATTGGACACTACCCTTCACTGATTGTGTATGACATTAATGACTTCAAAGATTCATGATTTAGGAGATTCGTATCATGTCGAGACCGGATGCAAATTTAGCGATACAATTGTACAAGATTAGAGTTCGTGAACGCGTCAAGAGAGAACTTGAGTTATGGAGTCACATTCGCTCAATTCTTAGAACAGACCTAATAATTGAAATTCAATGATTTGCAAGGGAGAGAGAGATCTCTACTTGCCTGAAAGAGGCTGAAACTGGCGGCGACTAAGCGCGCAAGCGAAAACAGAAATCCTGACTGGACCTGTTCAGGAACAATCACAGACAATATTTGATAAATAAACATGACATAGATCCAAAATGCTAGCACAAACAATTAAACGATACATAACTAAATCGAGAGAGGGCTAAGAAATTTACCTCCCTCAAGAGTGAGGGGAAAAGAGATTCCACGCGGAGATGGAGGCTTGGGTAAGGGAAAACCCTAAATCGGAGAGGACTTCCCTCACGAACCGACTATGGATGCGATGAACGATGTCGGAGAACACAACTATAACGAGAAATAAACGATTATTATAGGGCAAAAATCTGAATCATGTATTATACGGAAATTGGAGCACGCAAGTTCCAAAATAAATTCAAGGAAGGAAGAAAACGAGGGGGAAAGAGGAAACTCTTACCCAAAGAGAACAAATCCATGCCCAAAAATCTGAGTAGAGGCGAAAACGAGCAAAACCCTAGGCGCTCACTTGAAATCCCTGGCCAAGAAGCCGGTAAAATAGGGCTAAAGCTCCTGCGCTAGGAGAGGAGGCTGCTGCTGGATTGGGAGAAGAACCGGCAGCCTGAGATGCTGCAGGAAGCTGTCGGCCCTAACAGAGGAGGAGAAGAAGCAGGCGGAGGCCACGGCAGAAGCCGGAGACAGAGAAGGCGGTGGCGCCTGAAGTAGGAGGAGGCGACGACATCGGCGCCAAGAGGCGGGATCGGGAGAGCTGGAGGAAAATCGTGGCTTGCGACTTGCGGAAGAGCGGGATGCGGGAGACAAGGCTGCGGGTTTGCGGAAATAAAAGAGGGGGGGGGGCTGCTCGGGTTAGGTAGGAAATGAAAATTAGGTTTTGGTTTATTTTATTATTATTATTATTATTACTCTAATAAAAAATGGGGTTGTTACAAAAACTGAAGAGTAATACACTACTAACTGACGCCACTATAACGCTCATCCTAAGCGTAGTTTCCCATCTGGGTCACCTGAAAAAATATTGTCCACGAGGGGTCAGAGTAAAGAAAAATAACTCCTCCTAGTGACACTAAAAACAGTTTTCATATGATGAATGCATGTCTTTAGAAAACAGTTTTGCGCATTAAAAACCTTTATGCTATATGTTATACATGCATTCACACTACTTCCTGGTCAAACATCTATTTGTTCTAAGCACATGACTTTTAGTTCACTAACTCAAGTCCTGACGTTCACTAACTAGCGTACTGTCTCACGTCAGGTCTATACTTGAGTTTTAGGTGGCTTCTAACTTGCACATTTACTTGGAAGGCTCTAGGCAGAGTAGCTCCTAACGCGCAACTGAAATTGACGACCCGAGACCATCTGACGAACTCAATTGTTCTAGTGTCACACGGACACGGTCTCGAATCTACTAAATGTCTCAAAGGGACGTAAACTCCCAAGACTATGTTGTTCACAAGATACCATATGTCTTATGAGAGAGGTAGTGCGCCTCTACCTAGCACGAAAAGACTTATGTGTGCTAATTGACCTTTCGGTCTGTTGCTACTCTGTTTGGGATATCTCTTTTGCTGAACTACTGGGCAACCCTTGACTTTCTTGTGGTCGACTTGAAGAAACATTCACGTCCTACATTCCAAGTTTACGTACGCGAGTAAAGTTTCGTACCTAAAATAAATTGTTCATAATTTGGCTAACTTGGTCATGAAAAAGGGCGTCATTCTACACGTTTTCCACGACCATTTTCCTACCGCCACACTTTCCTATGCATGTTTATGATGTTTGCACGAAACTTACTCATGCGTATAACAAAATATAATTTTTGCTACGTCTAACTAACAGGAATTAAATTTCCTTACAGTGGTGCTGTGGCGCTCGTACACTCGGCGCGGCGACATTTTCTCTTCCGAAGACAATCCTACTGCTGGGGATCCTCGGAAAACTGTCTCGAACCTACTACAGTCCTGCAATTTAAGGCAAACCTATTCTTCATAATTTTTCCCCCACGATTTTTTGGAGGAAAATTTCTATACAATTAGGGTTACCAAAGACAAATACTAAACTTCATAATTTACTTTTACGTATAGCGATTGAGGCTCTCAAAGCGCCCCACAAAATTTTCGCGGTGGATCACGATCACCAAAACCTAATTAGGACAAACAAAACGAAAACCTAGGTTATTTTAGTTTCCAAAACGAAGGATTTCTACGAAGGAATGGAGATAAGAGAGAAATAGACTCACCGGAAACCAAAGGTTTCCACTACCACCGGCTAGGGTTGAAACCCGACACTTCCAAGTCCAAGGAAAGAAAAGGAACACCCACCGGCGCCCGTTGAGGAAGGAGGAGAAGGCGGAGTGGACTTCTGGAGGAGGATCAGGCGGCGGAAAGCACCGGGAGGGACGTCGGCTTGCGGTTCGTGCGTCGTCGGGCTGCGGCTTCGGCCTGCGGAATGGGCGACAAAACGGGAGAAATCGGGAGGGTTTGCTGCGGTTCGGCTTATTCCCGAGAAAATGAGAGGCGTGCGGGCTTAAATTCGTGTCTTACGGTTTCTTATGAACCGTGAGAGTGATTTGATAACCACCTCCCCCCTAGTAACCCAAAAAAGATAAATCTGGCTAAACGCAACCCACTCAATATTAACGCATTTGAATATAAACGATTCTTGCCACAATCTGATATTAAAATTAAATCGCGTCTAAACTTATGGATGTTACACCAAGCCTACCTTTTCGGAGTCTAGCGGCCACTTGTCCTAGGGCTATCTTTAAAGTCAAAGGAGGTGAAAAGCATTTTTGGAGGATACACAAATGTCGGACAGCATGAAAGCAATAGAGGAACGATTACAATTAACCATCAATTAAGACTTCATTTTGGGGAGACTTATTTTCACCGGTCAAACGGTTACGACCGCATGAACCGAACCCCGTTTGACCGGGGACTTATTAAGGACCGGTTCATGCGGTCGTAGTCGCTTGACCGGTGAAAATAAGTCACCCCAAACAGAGCCCAAGTCAGCTATGAGCTCTACAAATGTATTACTTCTCCATCTCTACACGCATAATTTGAAGAGAAACTTGCAGAAAATTTTAGTGAAGTAAAAATGTTGGGGCAAGAATTTAGAATGAAGTTGCACTGATGAAACGTGTAGGAATTGGAAGAAAAAAGATGTGTAATATTTGGTCTGTTAACCGGTTGGTTCGTTAGGGTCGGGGGCAAATATCGGGGGTGAGGATAAAAAGCCTGTTGATCAATGCTCGTTGGTCTTCGACGGTGCTGCTTATTTGGGATCAATGACCTGTTGCGGCGAACGAAGTCGATTAGGGTTTTAGGGTTGAGCAAATGAGGCGTGAGCTACAGTGGCGAGCAAAGATGATCGGGGCTTTGGGATTGAGTAGAGGAGGCGTGAGGCGAAGGAAGCATGATTTTCTCTAGCAAGGGATGTCGATCGGGGTTTAGGGGAACCCAAAAAGTGAGAAGAGCCGGTGGTAGCGGGAGATCATGTGAGGAGGGATATCCGGAAAGACTGTTGGGGAGGAAAACTCTTTGAAATTTAAAAATTAGGAAAATTAGTTTTTGTGAGAATATTTTTATGTATATTTCAAAATAATGTATATTTTTTCCGTTTTGAAAAACCAGTAAATAATAATAGTTGTACCAGATCTTGAATAATAAGACAATAAAACTTGTAAATAGATGGATGAGAAATAAAGGAAAACATAATAATATAATAATATATATAGTTTAGATCGAGTCTGGGTAAAACGTGTGATCACTGCCTTAAAGAAGTTGCACCACCCCCCGGTAGGGCTTCAGCCGATGTTCACTTCTATAAGGTGCAACACTCGGCTAGAACCCAAAACTCTGATGTGTGCGGACACCGAAGAAGCACATAGCACCCGAACTCCCACTGGATGAAACAAACATAAAAAAAACAGATGCAAGGAGAGGATCGTCAAACAGAGAGAGAGTCAAACAGAGAGCATAATATATCGAGAAAACGTTGAAATTCCAACGCAAATAATTAATGACGAGAAAGGCATAAAAGAAGCGGTTAACAGAATATGCACATCACTGCATAAAGGAAGAAGTCGACGCAGGTTGCGTCGAATTCTTGTTGACGCACGTCGAGTGCTTATCAACGCAACACGCGTCGAAGCAAGTTGACTACAAACAAATCGACGCAAGCGTCGAGTTCAAATCTACGCAAGGCGGTTTCAACGCATCTTTATCGACGCATGCATCGAAACCTTATCGACGCAAGTCGACGTAGGCAGAAAAAGTCGACACAACACAGTCGACGCAACTCGGAGAAGTCAACGCAACTCAGAGTTTTAAGATTCAAAAGTGTCAAAACTATTTTGTACAAAAAAATACAATACAATTCAATTATTTCCCAAATCCCAAATCCGAATCCGGTCCGGTGTGGTGCGTGCCCTCGCGTGTGATTCATAGTTCCTCATGTTTCTTTGAACAAATAGGAATGAGTGAAATTGTTTATATACTCACTAACAAGTGTGTAAATGGGCAAGGTGGGACTAAAGGTCTAATCCTTTCTGATGCAGTGGCGGGACAATGCAAAATGAATAATCAAAATGCAACCGAACATGTGACAAAATGATGAATATGCTGACGATTCAAGAGTGAGTGCGCAAAAAAATGTGCATCAATAATTTATTATTATAAATACGATAGAGGCACGGGAATTCACAAGTTCTTTAATTAAGGAAAAACAAGCATGTTTGCAAATCAAACGAGGTGCAATTAATTTTAAGCACACACAGAATGAACCCTGCAAATCACACGAACGTCGGTACTAATAACAAATAAAAAAATAACAACCACTGCAGGTATAGTGCCGAAATAAACAACAATAGAAAATAAAACTGCATACCACAACTCACACGTGCAGGCGGTGACAAAAACGATTGTAGGGAAGAGCACCCAAGGTCGTATCAAGTGAGAATGCGACGGAAATATGGTTCAGGACAGGAAATGACAGGGAGTGGGTTGTATGTGGGTTGATATTGAGGGTTAAGTTGCTATAGAAGTTTATGGAGGAGGAAATTTGGGCTGATAGGGCCTGGTTGGGGGTTATTGAGAAGGGACGGGTCGTTTGGGTGGAGTCCAAGACAAGAAGGAAAGCAGACAGAGGTTTGGGGTGGGATTGGTGGCTGACGTGAAGTTGGAGGCGTAGTTTGGGCCGACAAGGGGAAGAGAGAGGTTGCTGTTGGGGGGGTTTCGAGCTGGGTGTAGGCCGGCGGGAGAGGGGTGAGGCGTCGGCGTCGGATCTAAGCAGGGAAAGGTCGGCGAGTAGCTTGGACGGGAGAAAATAGGGCGCGGAAGAGAGAAGAAGGGGTGGGCTAGCGAGATTTGGTGGCGGCTTGGGCACAGGTGGATGGGAGAAGATGACGGAACAGGGCTGCAAGACAGCAGAAGGGAAAAAAATCTAGGAATCGCTCCAGGAGAATCGCTTGGCCTCGCACCAAGGAAGACCGACGGTTTGGAATGACGTCCAAAATCCACGATGCCCCCACTTGATCGCCTGTCTGCCCTAAATATAGTCTAAAAATCATAACATTTGTCTGCACTATAACATAATCATAAAACTAACTTAAACACTTGAATCGGACGGTTCAAAATGTCTGGGCTGATCAAGCGCCAAATACAACTCAAAACAGAAAATATAAAATATGAAATCGACTCAGATCGACCGTCCGGTCGCGATCACGGACTCGGATCGTCTGACTAGGAAGCGGATCACCGTCTCCTGCAGGAATACACCTATGCTGGGTGTGGCACGCCATCACTTTACTTAATGAAAGGTTCCCTCCAAATACTAGGATTCCCTTGTGAAAATTCCAAACGGAAGTCGAGAAAGGTCGCAGGAACACTCAATCAAAACAAAAGTCAAGTAAAAATCAACAACAATAGAAGCACAAGAGTCTCAATATGGAATCAATAATTTTCTTTACAGAACGAGACATACATTGTGGGACATGACTTCACAATGTACTCGATGAAAACAAAATACTACATTACTACAGGCAAAAGTGAAACCGGCAGTCTGATAACAGAAACCATCCAGGCTGCAAACCGTCAAGACAGTCCGCCGAAACCGCCAAGTCGCAAACCCGCAAAACAAGCCGTGCGGACTACTTGTTATTGAAATGTTGATGAACTGAAAAACAGTCTACCCGTTGATGAACCAGGCATACTGCTTGAACTATACGCAACCACGAGGAAGAGACTTCAAGTCACCTAGACCGTGACCTGATGTATACCACAGACTGCTATTCGCGAACTGTTCCACACCGAGCTTCTCTCGTGATATTATTTTATAATTTATAGTTTAAAATATAAAATTTAAAATATTTAATACTTTTATTTAATTCAAAGCAGGCCTGCAGGCCGGGCCTGCAGGCCGGGCCCTAGGCCTGGCCCGTGCCTAAACCAGGCCTGCACCTAAATGGGGTTTTTTGAGTTCAGCCAAAATGTTGTACCAAAAGTTCAAAATACAAGTAGCATTAAATCAAACTAATACATGCAATATACATTATATATAAAGGAAAAAAATACAATATTTAATTTTCTTTTTTCTTTATTATAATATTTACAATTTTTATGAATAAATTTAATTTAAATGTTTTATTTAATTTTAAAAAGTATGTATTTATCCCAGCAATTTTTTATTAAATTTCACATTTTACAAGACAGTCTTACCATGAAAGATCAGCATTGTCAAGAGAGGGAAGTTGCTCAACCATTTGTCATCCTTATAGAAACAAAGGCTTCGTTTGTGGGAACTTATTTTCACCGATTAAGTGGTTACGATCGCATGAATCAGACCGTAATTAAGGTCCGATTCATGCGATCGTAAACGTTTGACCAGTAAAAATAAGTCCTCCAAACAGAGCCAGTGTTAGCCTTGATGGAAGGAGAACGACCATAGTGATGATGAATGTTCTAAAATAATTCTAACGAGCTAGAGTGAGAGTGTCCTTAAAATTCTTAAGAATGAAATTTTGATCATTATTCAAAGCAATCTTCATTAGAGGCACAAACCCCACTTGGAGCTTGCAATTCTTAGCGAACCTCGGAATTTAAAGAAGATGCGATAAGCTTGTCTAAGATGGTTTGAACACGTACAAAGGAGACCATTAGAGGCACCTGTTAGGCATTATGAGAGTCTAGTCACTAGGCATGTTAAACGACGGAGGGGTAGACCAATAAAGACTTGGAATGAAACTGTAAGGAAAGACATGATATACTTAGGGTTTAGTGAGATTATGACAAAAGATAGGGCACAATGGCGACAAAGGATCCATATAGCCAACCCCACTATAGTGGGATAAAGGCTTGAATGTCGTTGTTGTTGTATTCAAAGCCGTCTTCATAATTATAAAAATGAGCATTTCCTATGAAAATTGCTTAGGATCCTTCCATTCTGATGGAATTAGAAATCTGATTTTAGAATTGAATGTCATTTTCAATTGAAGTTAACCTTGAAATGTATTTATGAATTCTCAATAGCGCACAGCCCAACAGAGCTTTAAAGATTTGTGCATGGTACTAAAAGGGGGATACTTGAGAAGAATATGACCATTTTTTTACATTGAACCACTGAATTCATTAGTACATAAAATTTGATTCTTTAGTCATTCATAGAACTGTAAAATAAACCTGAGGAAATTTTCAAGCAAGACCTCTCCACCTGCAAAAAAATAGTAAGACTCAGTCACAATATCTCAAGCTCTTAAGCAGTATTTTATGTTGGTAAAACTCATTTCATCTCTCATAATGATATTCGCTCCAATGGCGCAGCCTTCTCTATGACAAATGGGAGATGAGGGATCCGACTCAGACTTGTCGAGCGGATTCTGTTAGAATTTATGCATTGAACCCAAAATTAATTGATTATACGTTTGGTTCGGCATTTCACCGTCTCCGTTTGAAGCACACGCCGCCGGACGGCGTGTAAATAAATGGGCGCTGACGGCGTTTGCTTCGTTTGCACCCACAGGACAGAGGAAAAGCCAGGGAAAAGCTCTGTTTCGAGCGGCAGCCTCCACCCTCCAGTTCGAAAGCAGAATTTGCACCCGCTGGTTCCGTTCGCGCCAAAACAAATAAAGCCGTACATAAATCTAGCAATGCAGGGCTATATTCGTAAAGCGCACCATCTTGGGTAGGATTTTTGATCTCTAACCCGTGAATTTCTTCTTCTTTTTTTTAATTAATTTCATTTCAATTAAACTAAATTTTCTATTTCCATTACTTTTTCATTCCCACTCCGTCATTATTCATTGGGCCTCAACAGTCATCCTCATTGGGCAAACCCCATGGGCCTCACCGTTGTGACAAAATGGTGACAGTGGTCCGTCCCTCCATTTTAGATGTGCTCATTGTTGAGGTATATTGGAATAGGGTTGACAGGTGCTTAACGGGTTGCGGTTAGGATCCGATAGGAGTCCAACAACCCATAATCGGGTATTTAGGGTTTCCCTATAAATACCCAAGCTAGGGGCAACGAGTAGGCCGTTCCAAACTAGACGGTCACGCGGATGCTTCGAGCACTCTAACATTCTCGAAATTTTTTTCGTTTTGCCCTAGCCCCCGCTCCCGCAACCGTTATCCCGTTCGCGAGGATCGCCATCGCTTGCGATTTTTCTGCATCGCCGCTGGATTTCTCTGGAACGCCGCTGGAGTGGTGTTCCCGTCGCCGCCGCACGCATTTGTTTGCATCGTCCGTGCTATCGCGAAATCCAGTCGCGTTCTCTCGCGCGCAGTCGCCGACGTTCGTTCGTGGAGGAGAATAACATCGCCGCTTCTTCTCGGGCGATTTCATCACTGCCGGAGGATCACATCGCTGCTTCCCCTTTCCCTCCACCTGCAAGGAAGAGAGACCGGCGCTTCCGGGTAGATCGCGAAGGAGGAGGTGCTCCCGTGAAAAACCGCTGCTCGGGATTTCCTCCGCCGCAAAATTTCTCACGTTTCCGGCGCCGCTCAGATCGTGAAAGTGCTTAATCAGGAGCTGCCGCCTCATCCCCCCGCTGATCCAGATCGAGGTCTCTTACAGTGCCTGTCGCCGCCTGGATCCAGATCCCGTTCTTTTTCTTCCAGGTAGGCTTGTTCTGATCCCGCCGGACAGAGGAAGCTCTGCCCTAAATCGCAGTCCAAGACCTCTTCCAGATCTTTGATTTCCTGTTGCTGCCCGGTGGCTCTCGGTTTTCTGGCACCTAGTGAACAGGAAAATTCCATTGGAGCACACTTTTGTTCCTTGGTGTTTTTCCAATTGCTCCATTGGTGGAGGACTTAATCCGGATCTGTTGATTGAAAAGAAAATAGATCTAAGTGTAGATCTAGGAAGGATCATCTTCTTCCATTCCCTAAAGGGAGGCCATTGATCTATTGTGGTTGATCGACAAGAAGATCTAGAGAAGGTGAAATCTGTGCCTTGGTCGTTGGAAGCACAAGTACAACGCGATTTCTATCAGCCGAAGAGGAGGAGCAATCAAACCTTTTCTTGGATTGGATCCGAAAACCGTCGTCGCCTCGCTCAGGTGATTTCTTTCTTGTTTTACTGCCCTCGTTTAGATTGCTAGTGGAGCTCTAGTTTTGTGTAAAGAACTCACAATGTCGAAAGCAAGCAATTTGTCGTCTCCTGTGCCGATGATCAAGCTAGAGAAATTCTCCAACGCTGAGTACAGTGCCTGGAAGAGAAACACGCAGTTCGGTATGAAGTACTTGAACATCTTCTACACAGTGCAGACCGATTTCGAATCCTATAAAGGAAGAGAAGATGAGGATCAGTGGATCAACGATGAAGACTTCTGCCGAGATTACATCTTAAATTGTCTCTCTAATAGGCTGGCCGAGACCTACAGCAAGATGAAAAGAGTCAAGGAGATCTGGGGCGCACTTGAGGAGCAATTCAGAGAGGAAGAGAATATGTCCAAGACGCACCTGGTGGACAAGTTCATGGGTTTCACTTTCACTGAAGACAGAGAGCTACTCTCTCAAGTTGCTGACTTTGAGACTCTGGTGGACAAGCTGAACAGTGAGAACATTCCCCTGCCAGATGGTTTCGTTGCAGGAGCGATAATATTCAAATTACCCTCGGCATAGTACTCATTCAAAACTGAGATGTATCGGAAGAAGACGCAGGTGAGCTTGAAAGACCTCAAGCGCTTCATTTGCATTGAGGATGAGAACCGGACTAGGCATGCCTTAGAGATAATTAGCAAGCAGACATCTGCTGCTAACATGATTTCTTATCCTAAGCGCAAGCCTAAGCCTGACAAGACCAAACCACCGACCAGTGCACCCGCAGTTGCTGTCACCAGCAAGAAAATTAAAAAGTTCAAAGGCAAGTGCTACAACTGCAACAAGTGGGGTCACTGCGCTTCCGACTGCAAACAGCCCAAACGGGGCGAATCCAGCACACCCAGGACTGATAACAAAGCCAATATGGTTTATCAGACTGCGCCTACCGACTTTGTTGTCATGGTCAGAAAGGGGAAGGCCAGTTCAGAGTGGTGGCTCGATTCAGGTGCTACCTGCCACGTCTGCAACAATTCTGTGTTTCTAGAGGATGCTAAAGTTGTTCAAGAGACTGTTACTGTTGCAAATGGTGCTGTTGCTGATGTTCTGAGGGTTGGAAATGCTACTCTGACTCTATCTTCAGGTACGCGTTTAATTTTGAAGAATGTTAAATTTATACCATCGTTAGCTGCTAATTTAATTTCTATTAGTTTGTTATGCGATGTGGGTATGTCGTTTAACATTAGTGGTGGTCGAGTAACCCTTATGGTTCACTCGCATTACTTTGGTTGTGCGTATGTTGTCAACGGGATGTATCGGCTGAGTCTAGCAAATGAGGTAGTCAATCAGGTTAGTTCAAATTTGATAGATCCTAAGACATTACATGCAATACTAGGACACGTGAACTATAGAAAACTACTTCTACTAGCTAGAACTCACAACATTCCCTTAGACACAACCATTAAGTTTGACAAATGTGAAATTTGTGCTCAGACAAAGATCACTAGAACACCTTTTGGTCAGGTTTCTAGGAGCACACAATTACTAGAGTTAATACATTCCGATATTTGTGACTACAAAAGTTTTGTCACTCGAGGAGGTCGGAAGTATCTGATAACATTTATCGACGATTACTCTAGATTTAGTCATATTTACCTACTTAAATCCAAATATGAAGCTTTTGAAAAATTTCGTATTTTCAAAAATAGGGTTGAAAATCAACTAGACATGAAAATTAAAAGGCTAAGGAGTGATAGAGGAGGCGAATACGTCTCGGGGGAGTTCAGAGATTTTCTTGCCAGCAATGGCATAATTCCTGAAACGACTGCCCCGTATTCACCACAATCCAACGGTATCGCTGAGCGAAAAAATAGGACTTTAACAGAAATGTTGAATTCCATATTGTTGACTGCTGGCATGCCTGCAGCTTATTGGGGTGAAGCCGTCCTCACGTCAAATCACATTCTTAATAAAGTTACTCATGCGAAGTTGACTAAAACACTCTATGAGCTTTGGTTTAAGAGACCTCCTAGATTTGACAATCTAAAGACCTGTGGCTGTATCGCTTACGTTAGGATACCAGACTCTAGAAGAGCTAAGATTGGACCTAGGACGAACACTTGCGTCTATCTAGGATGTGCAGAGGATAGTGCTGCAGACAGATTTCTAGATCTCTCAACTAACACTGTAATAGAATCTAGAGATGCAGTTTTCTTTGAGGATAAGTTCCTCAAGGATAAAAACCTGACGATTCCAGGTCTGATAGTCACCAATACTGAGACTTTTGTTGAGCCAGAAATGAGAACCTCTGACACTGAGCCCATAGACACTAGTGCGTTAGCATCTAAAAGGTTATCTAATAGAGAACGAGTTCCTAAAAGCTTCGGTACAGACTTTGTGACTTACCAAGTTGAGGCTGATCCATCGACCAATAAGGAGGCGATGCGATCTCGGGATTCTCTGTTATGAAAAGAAGCCATAGATGATGAGATGAACTCTCTCCTGCAAAACCACACTTGGACTTTGGTTGATTTGCCCAAATGGGCTAGAACCATTGGAAGTAAGTGGGTTCTGAAGAAGAAGCTTAATCCTGATGGGAGTATCGTCAAATACAAAGCACGTCTAGTTGCAAAAGGCTTCACTCAAGTGAGTGGTATAGACTACTTTGATATATACTCACCTGTTTGTCACATTGCGACGATTAGGATACTTCTCGCGTTAGCATCTATTGAACATTTTGTTGTTCATCAGATGGATGTCAAGACTGCATTTCTTAATAGAGATCTGACTGAGGAGATCTATATGCACCAACCTGAAGGGTTTGTCGTAGAAGGTCTAGAAAATAAGGTCTGTAAGTTGATTAAGTCACTCTAGGGATTGAAGCAAGCACCGAAATTGTGGCACGAGAAATTTGACACTTGTGTTAAAGACTTGGGCTTCAAGTCTAGTCTATCAGATAAATGTCTGTACGTAAGAACGAGTTCAAATAAAGTCGCAATTATATGCTTTTACGTTGATGACATGCTAATTCTGGGCACTGATCAGTCTGAGGTGGAAGACGTGAAAGTTGTCTTGACGGCTATATTTAGCATGACAGACTTGGGAGTGGTGAAGACCATCCTAGGTATGGAAGTGAACTTTACTGAAAAGGGTATTACCCTAAGTCAGAGTCACTACGTTAGGAATCTACTTGAGAAGTGGGGTTATGTTAGTAGCAAAAAGGCTGAGACTCCATACGACTACAACAATAGACTGAAACCTAATGAAAGTTCACATATTAGACAGTTGGATTACTCCAAACTCATAGGAAGTCTCATGTATGCTACAACCTGCACTAGACCTGACATAGCATTTACGGTCGGCATGTTAAGTAGATTTACGAGTAACCCTGGGAAGGACCACTGGGACGCCTTGGAAAGGCTAATGCGATACTTAAAGTACACTGAAAAGTATGCTTTATGTTACAGTGGATATCCTCCAGTGCTTGAGGGTTATTCTGACGTCTCCTGGTGCTCAGAAATTGCTGACAGTAAATCCACTAGTGGTTATGTGTTTACCCTAGGAGGAGCAGCAGTAGCTTGGAAGTCTAAGAGGCAGACGTGTATAGCACTATCCTCTATGGAATCAGAACTCTATGCTCTCGCCTCAGCTGGAGAAGAGACAGAGTGGATAAGAGACCTGATAATGGACATTCCAATGACGAGTCTGAAAATGCACTCTATTTCGTTATATTGTGACAATCAAGCCACAAAAACCATTGCTACAAATACGTTGTTCAATGGAAAGCGAAGGCAACTAAGGATGAAACAGGCCTGGTTGACCTATCTCACCAGTCAGGGGATAATCTCCCTTTTGGACGTGAGATCAAAAGATAATGTAGCAGATGTCCTTACCAAGGGCTTATGTAAGGTTCTAACAACTAAAACATCGGGGGAGATGAGATTAAAGTCCATTTAGGAGGACTTAATACCTTGCTTATGTTTTAAATTTTAGAACCGTAGTCTGCTTACATTCAAGCATCTAGAGTTGGGTACACTGAAGTATTTCAGATGCTATCTGATGAAAGCCAGAGATGGTTAGTTGTCAGTCATTCCAAACTTGATGACTTACACAACTATTTCATTCGAAGGCTGAATTAGGTATCATTCCAAAAAAAAATACTGAAGTTGCTGATATGAGTCCTGATATTTTGATTATTAGTTATATCATTCCAAACTTGATGATATAATAGTCACAGCTTGTTGTATCATTCCAAACTTGATGATATAGCACAATTGTGAAACGTTTAATAATAATCTTAATAATCGATGAAACATGGTTTGATTCTATGAAATCAATTTTTTCTAATTTTGTGTAAATTAGATAGAGATGCTGATATGTGATTCTTTCTTCCTTGTTAGAGTATTACGTTCTTTTACTGCTAGAACTAATCACTTTACTTTTGATTGACAAATGTTAGAATTCATAGAGATCTGTCTCATGACATTCTTATTGTGTTTGTTTGCAGATCATATGGAGACTGGAGGAGAGAAAGTTGATTTCGACCCAGATGAAGATGATCTATTGTTTGCATAGATCAATTTTCAGTTTTGAGTTTTCTTTCAGATATTCTATTGTTATGTTTGGGACTGTGCTTGAGTTTAGCATTTTGTTATCTAAAACTCATATTTATGTTTCTCTGAAAAACTCATTTTTGGTCGTTATTAATTTTTTGTTTAAGTAATATGTACTGTGCTAACACCTATTTACAATTTAGGAGGAGATTGTTGAGGTATATTGGAATAGGGTTGACAGGTGCTTAACGGGTTGCGGTTAGGATCCGATAGGAGTCCAAGAACCCATAGTCGGGTATTTAGGGTTTCCCTATAAATACCCAAGCTAGGGGCAACGAGTAGGCCGTTCCAAACTAGACGGTCACGCGGATGCTTCGAGCACTCTAACACTCATACCTCACCACCCAGGCCCTTGATTACATTTTGGTGTCCACGTGGATGTGAGCGATATCCGACGATAACGAAAATTCGGCTAACTAGTCGAGGGGACCCAGCGGGGCATTTATGAAATAAAGACAAGCTCCCGGAGTTTGCACACACCCTAGTGCCCAGAGGGGTCAACACTCCCATGCCGATACGAACATCTAATGAGCATGACCGACCTGCCACGACAAACGCAATTCAGTTTACAAGCATTTTTATAAAAGGGCCAAGTGTAACACCCCTTTCCCAGTATTTCAAAAATCAGCCGTCCGGTCGGGTCAGCGATATAAAGAAAACTAGGAAACAATATTAAAACTAGTATGCAGCAGGTAAAAAGAAACATTTACTAAGAATTTAAAACTTACAACGAAAGCTAAGAAAGTAAACTAACGGTAACCACATACCTCAATCTGAATTCACAGAGCCACTAAACATGAATGAAATTGAATTAACTGAAAATCTGTTTAACATAGTCTGATACATGGCATAGGCGGAAAGAAATCTATGCCTGCTAAGGCGGATGCAGAAAAATACTGAAAATAGTTACTATTGAGTAAAATAGCTTGATTTTTATGCGGAAGCTTTTAAATTCACCAGTGAAAAGAGTTTTGATGCACATGTACTTTGTAAAAATTCATGTTTTCCGAGTTACTACTATAGTTCTCATGCAATTATGATTCAACAGAGGGTGCACATGCGTTAATTTCAGATTCTAGTACATAAATATTTAAATAGCCTAGCAGTTGTCCATGATACCAGAGAAAATGACTGATTGCAATTATTACATAAAAGAATTAATTGATAGTAAAAGAAATGTAAACATAGAACCTGAAACTTGAAGCAGATCGGGCTCGAGTACCTGGCGGCGCTGCACGAACACTAAGGCAATTCCAAAACAGAAAGGAAAAGCCTCAAAACATTGAAATAAACAGGGTGAGCAGAAAAAACATGAGTGTACCAGTTTCCCATGAAGCGATGCTACCAAAACAGACAAACAAACAAAAGAGCTAAACAGAACAAGTTAATGTATTATACTACTCCGAAAGCGTAGCATAACATTATTCACGTAATATGTTGTAAGCTATGATCGATGAAGGGTGTAGGTACTATAGCGGGCGCACATGGCTCACGATCAGATTGCAAGTCTTATCGGAAAAGTAATCCTGCTTGTCGTGACCATGGCAGCAGACAGATGCCCTGTTAGACGCTACAGTTCAAGGATTTGCTTACAATCACGGATTTGTTTTTAAGTTTCGTGCTAGATTATTTATCATTTTATATTTAAAGACAACATTATGAGAGGAAATTTCAGATCGTGAAACAGATTCACGTCAACGAGAGAGATCAGATTGGAAATAAGTTTTTACTCATGTCTTACAATCAGACAGACATCAGAAACCAGACAGACATCAGAAACCAGACATACATCAGAAACCAAATTTGACGACACAGCAGGAATCAAACAGTGAGTTTTGACTCTTGCGAGTTCGAGGGGTTAAGGTCATAACAAGTTAGTTTATTATACTACTCTGGAGTATAACTTTTAAACGGATCAAGAGATGTCATTAGCGGTAATCAGTGGAAAGTGGAAGTGTTTTATTTGATGCACGTGATTCTGATGCAAGTCTGAACGCAAGGCTTATCAAAATAGTTGAGCTTGCTATGGCCATTTGTTGGTTTCCGTTGCCAGTCAAGCGGAAACTCGAGTCGAGGCATCACATCAATTGGACACTACCCTTCACTGATTGTGTATGACATTAATGACTTCAAAGATTCATGATTTAGGAGATTCGTATCATGTCGAGACCGGATGCAAATTTAGCGATACAATTGTACAAGATTAGAGTTCGTGAACGCGTCAAGAGAGAACTTGAGTTATGGAGTCACATTCGCTCAATTCTTAGAACAGACCTAATAATTGAAATTCAATGATTTGCAAGGGAGAGAGAGATCTCTACTTGCCTGAAAGAGGCTGAAACTGGCGGCGACTAAGCGCGCAAGCGAAAACAGAAATCCTGACTGGACCTGTTCAGGAACAATCACAGACAATATTTGATAAATAAACATGACATAGATCCAAAATGCTAGCACAAACAATTAAACGATACATAACTAAATCGAGAGAGGGCTAAGAAATTTACCTCCCTCAAGAGTGAGGGGAAAAGAGATTCCACGCGGAGATGGAGGCTTGGGTAAGGGAAAACCCTAAATCGGAGAGGACTTCCCTCACGAACCGACTATGGATGCGATGAACGATGTCGGAGAACACAACTATAACGAGAAATAAACGATTATTATAGGGCAAAAATCTGAATCATGTATTATACGGAAATTGGAGCACGCAAGTTCCAAAATAAATTCAAGGAAGGAAGAAAACGAGGGGGAAAGAGGAAACTCTTACCCAAAGAGAACAAATCCATGCCCAAAAATCTGAGTAGAGGCGAAAACGAGCAAAACCCTAGGCGCTCACTTGAAATCCCTGGCCAAGAAGCCGGTAAAATAGGGCTAAAGCTCCTGCGCTAGGAGAGGAGGCTGCTGCTGGATTGGGAGAAGAACCGGCAGCCTGAGATGCTGCAGGAAGCTGTCGGCCCTAACAGAGGAGGAGAAGAAGCAGGCGGAGGCCACGGCAGAAGCCGGAGACAGAGAAGGCGGTGGCGCCTGAAGTAGGAGGAGGCGACGACATCGGCGCCAAGAGGCGGGATCGGGAGAGCTGGAGGAAAATCGTGGCTTGCGACTTGCGGAAGAGCGGGATGCGGGAGACAAGGCTGCGGGTTTGCGGAAATAAAAGAGGGGGGGGCTGCTCGGGTTAGGTAGGAAATGAAAATTAGGTTTTGGTTTATTTTATTATTATTATTATTATTACTCTAATAAAAAATGGGGTTGTTACAAAAACTGAAGAGTAATACACTACTAACTGACGCCACTATAACGCTCATCCTAAGCGTAGTTTCCCATCTGGGTCACCTGAAAAAATATTGTCCACGAGGGGTCAGAGTAAAGAAAAATAACTCCTCCTAGTGACACTAAAAACAGTTTTCATATGATGAATGCATGTCTTTAGAAAACAGTTTTGCGCATTAAAAACCTTTATGATATATGTTATACATGCATTCACACTACTTCCTGGTCAAACATCTATTTGTTCTAAGCACATGACTTTTAGTTCACTAACTCAAGTCCTGACGTTCACTAACTAGCGTACTGTCTCACGTCAGGTCTATACTTGAGTTTTAGGTGGCTTCTAACTTGCACATTTACTTGGAAGGCTCTAGGCAGAGTAGCTCCTAACGCGCAACTGAAATTGACGACCCGAGACCATCTGACGAACTCAATTGTTCTAGTGTCACACGGACACGGTCTCGAATCTACTAAATGTCTCAAAGGGACGTAAACTCCCAAGACTATGTTGTTCACAAGATACCATATGTCTTATGAGAGAGGTAGTGCGCCTCTACCTAGCACGAAAAGACTTATGTGTGCTAATTGACCTTTCGGTCTGTTGCTACTCTGTTTGGGATATCTCTTTTGCTGAACTACTGGGCAACCCTTGACTTTCTTGTGGTCGACTTGAAGAAACATTCACGTCCTACATTCCAAGTTTACGTACGCGAGTAAAGTTTCGTACCTAAAATAAATTGTTCATAATTTGGCTAACTTGGTCATGAAAAAGGGCGTCATTCTACACGTTTTCCACGACCATTTTCCTACCGCCACACTTTCCTATGCATGTTTATGATGTTTGCACGAAACTTACTCATGCGTATAACAAAATATAATTTTTGCTACGTCTAACTAACAGGAATTAAATTTCCTTACAGTGGTGCTGTGGCGCTCGTACACTCGGCGCGGCGACATTTTCTCTTCCGAAGACAATCCTACTGCTGGGGATCCTCGGAAAACTGTCTCGAACCTACTACAGTCCTGCAATTTAAGGCAAACCTATTCTTCATAATTTTTCCCCCACGATTTTTTGGAGGAAAATTTCTATACAATTAGGGTTACCAAAGACAAATACTAAACTTCATAATTTACTTTTACGTATAGCGATTGAGGCTCTCAAAGCGCCCCACAAAATTTTCGCGGTGGATCACGATCACCAAAACCTAATTAGGACAAACAAAACGAAAACCTAGGTTATTTTAGTTTCCAAAACGAAGGATTTCTACGAAGGAATGGAGATAAGAGAGAAATAGACTCACCGGAAACCAAAGGTTTCCACTACCACCGGCTAGGGTTGAAACCCGACACTTCCAAGTCCAAGGAAAGAAAAGGAACACCCACCGGCGCCCGTTGAGGAAGGAGGAGAAGGCGGAGTGGACTTCTGGAGGAGGATCAGGCGGCGGAAAGCACCGGGAGGGACGTCGGCTTGCGGTTCGTGCGTCGTCGGGCTGCGGCTTCGGCCTGCGGAATGGGCGACAAAACGGGAGAAATCGGGAGGGTTTGCTGCGGTTCGGCTTATTCCCGAGAAAATGAGAGGCGTGCGGGCTTAAATTCGTGTCTTACGGTTTCTTATGAACCGTGAGAGTGATTTGATAACCACCTCCCCCCTAGTAACCCAAAAAAGATAAATCTGACTAAACGCAACCCACTCAATATTAACGCATTTGAATATAAACGATTCTTGCCACAATCTGATATTAAAATTAAATCGCGTCTAAACTTATGGATGTTACACCAAGCCTACCTTTTCGGAGTCTAGCGGCCACTTGTCCTAGGGCTATCTTTAAAGTCAAAGGAGGTGAAAAGCATTTTTGGAGGATACACAAATGTCGGACAGCATGAAAGCAATAGAGGAACGATTACAATTAACCATCAATTAAGACTTCATTTTGGGGAGACTTATTTTCACCGGTCAAACGGTTACGACCGCATGAACCGAACCCCGTTTGACCGGGGACTTATTAAGGACCGGTTCATGCGGTCGTAGCCGCTTGACCGGTGAAAATAAGTCACCCCAAACAGAGCCCAAGTCAGCTATGAGCTCTACAAATGTATTACTTCTCCATCTCTACACGCATAATTTGAAGAGAAACTTGCAGAAAATTTTAGTGAAGTAAAAATGTTGGGGCAAGAATTTAGAATGAAGTTGCACTGATGAAACGTGTAGGAATTGGAAGAAAAAAGATGTGTAATATTTGGTCTGTTAACCGGTTGGTTCGTTAGGGTCGGGGGCAAATATCGGGGGTGAGGATAAAAAGCCTGTTGATCAATGCTCGTTGGTCTTCGACGGTGCTGCTTATTTGGGATCAATGACCTGTTGCGGCGAACGAAGTCGATTAGGGTTTTAGGGTTGAGCAAATGAGGCGTGAGCTACAGTGGCGAGCAAAGATGATCGGGGCTTTGGGATTGAGTAGAGGAGGCGTGAGGCGAAGGAAGCATGATTTTCTCTAGCAAGGGATGTCGATCGGGGTTTAGGGGAACCCAAAAAGTGAGAAGAGCCGGTGGTAGCGGGAGATCATGTGAGGAGGGATATCCGGAAAGACTGTTGGGGAGGAAAACTCTTTGAAATTTAAAAATTAGGAAAATTAGTTTTTGTGAGAATATTTTTATGTATATTTCAAAATAATGTATATTTTTTCCGTTTTGAAAAACCAGTAAATAATAATAGTTGTACCAGATCTTGAATAATAAGACAATAAAACTTGTAAATAGATGGATGAGAAATAAAGGAAAACATAATAATATAATAATATATATAGTTTAGATCGAGTCTGGGTAAAACGTGTGATCACTGCCTTAAAGAAGTTGCACCACCCCCCGGTAGGGCTTCAGCCGATGTTCACTTCTATAAGGTGCAACACTCGGCTAGAACCCAAAACTCTGATGTGTGCGGACACCGAAGAAGCACATAGCACCCGAACTCCCACTGGATGAAACAAACATAAAAAAAACAGATGCAAGGAGAGGATCGTCAAACAGAGAGAGAGTCAAACAGAGAGCATAATATATCGAGAAAACGTTGAAATTCCAACGCAAATAATTAATGACGAGAAAGGCATAAAAGAAGCGGTTAACAGAATATGCACATCACTGCATAAAGGAAGAAGTCGACGCAGGTTGCGTCGAATTCTTGTTGACGCACGTCGAGTGCTTATCAACGCAACACGCGTCGAAGCAAGTTGACTACAAAACAATCGACGCAAGCGTCGAGTTCAAATCTACGCAAGGCGGTTTTCAACGCATCTTTATCGACGCATGCATCGAAACCTTATCGACGCAAGTCGACGTAGGCAGAAAAAGTCGACACAACACAGTCGACGCAACTCGGAGAAGTCAACGCAACTCAGAGTTTTAAGATTCAAAAGTGTCAAAACTATTTTGTACAAAAAAAACAATACAATTCAATTATTTCCCAAATCCCAAATCCGAATCCGGTCCGGTGTGGTGCGTGCCCTCGCGTGTGATTCATAGTTCCTCATGTTTCTTTTGAACAAATAGGAATGAGTGAACAATTGTTTATATACTCACTAACAAGTGTGTAAATGGGCAAGGTGGGACTAAAGGTCTAATCCTTTCTGATGCAGTGGCGGGACAATGCAAAATGAATAATCAAAATGCAACCGAACATGTGACAAAATGATGAATATGCTGACGATTCAAGAGTGAGTGCGCAAAAAAATGTGCATCAATAATTTATTATTATAAATACGATAGAGGCACGGGAATTCACAAGTTCTTTAATTAAGGAAAAACAAGCATGTTTGCAAATCAAACGAGGTGCAATTAATTTTAAGCACACACAGAATGAACCCTGCAAATCACACGAACGTCGGTACTAATAACAAATAAAAAAATAACAACCACTGCAGGTATAGTGCCGAAATAAACAACAATAGAAAATAAAACTGCATACCACAACTCACACGTGCAGGCGGTGACAAAAACGATTGTAGGGAAGAGCACCCAAGGTCGTATCAAGTGAGAATGCGACGGAAATATGGTTCAGGACAGGAAATGACAGGGAGTGGGTTGTATGTGGGTTGATATTGAGGGTTAAGTTGCTATAGAAGTTTATGGAGGAGGAAATTTGGGCTGATAGGGCCTGGTTGGGGGTTATTGAGAAGGGACGGGTCGTTTGGGTGGAGTCCAAGACAAGAAGGAAAGCAGACAGAGGTTTGGGGTGGGATTGGTGGCTGACGTGAAGTTGGAGGCGTAGTTTGGGCCGACAAGGGGAAGAGAGAGGTTGCTGTTGGGGGGGTTTCGAGCTGGGTGTAGGCCGGCGGGAGAGGGGTGAGGCGTCGGCGTCGGATCTAAGCAGGGAAAGGTCGGCGAGTAGCTTGGACGGGAGAAAATAGGGCGCGGAAGAGAGAAGAAGGGGTGGGCTAGCGAGATTTGGTGGCGGCTTGGGCACAGGTGGATGGGAGAAGATGACGGAACAGGGCTGCAAGACAGCAGAAGGGAAAAAAATCTAGGAATCGCTCCAGGAGAATCGCTTGGCCTCGCACCAAGGAAGACCGACGGTTTGGAATGACGTCCAAAATCCACGATGCCCCCACTTGATCGCCTGTCTGCCCTAAATATAGTCTAAAAATCATAACATTTGTCTGCACTATAACATAATCATAAAACTAACTTAAACACTTGAATCGGACGGTTCAAAATGTCTGGGCTGATCAAGCGCCAAATACAACTCAAAACAGAAAATATAAAATATGAAATCGACTCAGATCGACCGTCCGGTCGCGATCACGGACTCGGATCGTCTGACTAGGAAGCGGATCACCGTCTCCTGCAGGAATACACCTATGCTGGGTGTGGCACGCCATCACTTTACTTAATGAAAGGTTCCCTCCAAATACTAGGATTCCCTTGTGAAAATTCCAAACGGAAGTCGAGAAAGGTCGCGGGAACACTCAATCAAAACAAAAGTCAAGTAAAAATCAACAACAATAGAAGCACAAGAGTCTCAATATGGAATCAATAATTTTCTTTACAGAACGAGACATACATTGTGGGACATGACTTCACAATGTACTCGATGAAAACAAAATACTACATTACTACAGGCAAAAGTGAAACCGGCAGTCTGATAACAGAAACCATCCAGGCTGCAAACCGTCAAGACAGTCCGCCGAAACCGCCAAGTCGCAAACCCGCAAAACAAGCCGTGCGGACTACTTGTTATTGAAATGTTGATGAACTGAAAAACAGTCTACCCGTTGATGAACCAGGCATACTGCTTGAACTATACGCAACCACGAGGAAGAGACTTCAAGTCACCTAGACCGTGACCTGATGTATACCACAGACTGCTATTCGCGAACTGTTCCACACCGAGCTTCTCTCGTGATATTATTTTATAATTTATAGTTTAAAATATAAAATTTAAAATATTTAATACTTTTATTTAATTCAAAGCAGGCCTGCAGGCCGGGCCCTAGGCCTGGCCCGTGCCTAAACCAGGCCTGCACCTAAATGGGGTTTTTTGAGTTCAGCCAAAATGTTGTACCAAAAGTTCAAAATACAAGTAGCATTAAATCAAACTAATACATGCAATATACATTATATATAAAGGAAAAAATACAATATTTAATTTTCTTTTTTCTTTATTATAATATTTACAATTTTTATGAATAAATTTAATTTAAATGTTTTATTTAATTTTAAAAAGTATGTATTTATCCCAGCAATTTTTTATTAAATTTCACATTTTACAAGACAGTCTTACCATGAAAGATCAGCATTGTCAAGAGAGGGAAGTTGCTCAACCATTTGTCATCCTTATAGAAACAAAGGCTTCGTTTGTGGGAACTTATTTTCACCGATTAAGTGGTTACGATCGCATGAATCAGACCGTAATTAAGGTCCGATTCATGCGATCGTAAACGTTTGACCAGTAAAAATAAGTCCTCCAAACAGAGCCAGTGTTAGCCTTGATGGAAGGAGAACGACCATAGTGATGATGAATGTTCTAAAATAATTCTAACGAGCTAGAGTGAGAGTGTCCTTAAAATTCTTAAGAATGAAATTTTGATCATTATTCAAAGCAATCTTCATTAGAGGCACAAACCCCACTTGGAGCTTGCAATTCTTAGCGAACCTCGGATTTAAAGAAGATGCGATAAGCTTGTCTAAGATGGTTTGAACACGTACAAAGGAGACCATTAGAGGCACCTGTTAGGCATTATGAGAGTCTAGTCACTAGGCATGTTAAACGACGGAGGGGTAGACCAATAAAGACTTGGAATGAAACTGTAAGGAAAGACATGATATACTTAGGGTTTAGTGAGATTATGACAAAAGATAGGGCACAATGGCGACAAAGGATCCATATAGCCAACCCCACTATAGTGGGATAAAGGCTTGAATGTCGTTGTTGTTGTATTCAAAGCCGTCTTCATAATTATAAAAATGAGCATTTCCTATGAAAATTGCTTAGGATCCTTCCATTCTGATGGAATTAGAAATCTGATTTTAGAATTGAATGTCATTTTCAATTGAAGTTAACCTTGAAATGTATTTATGAATTCTCAATAGCGCACAGCCCAACAGAGCTTTAAAGATTTGTGCATGGTACTAAAAGGGGGATACTTGAGAAGAATATGACCATTTTTTTACATTGAACCACTGAATTCATTAGTACATAAAATTTGATTCTTTAGTCATTCATAGAACTGTAAAATAAACCTGAGGAAATTTTCAAGCAAGACCTCTCCACCTGCAAAAAAATAGTAAGACTCAGTCACAATATCTCAAGCTCTTAAGCAGTATTTTATGTTGGTAAAACTCATTTCATCTCTCATAATGATATTCGATTATTCGCTCCAATGGCGCAGCCTTCTCTATGACAAATGGGAGATGAGGGATCCGACTCAGACTTGTCGAGCGGATTCTGTTAGAATTTATGCATTGAACCCAAAATTAATTGATTATACGTTTGGTTCGGCATTTCACCGTCTCCGTTTGAAGCACACGCCGCCGGACGGCGTGTAAATAAATGGGCGCTGACGGCGTTTGCTTCGTTTGCACCCACAGGACAGAGGAAAAGCCAGGGAAAAGCTCTGTTTCGAGCGGCAGCCTCCACCCTCCAGTTCGAAAGCAGAATTTGCACCCGCTGGTTCCGTTCGCGCCAAAACAAATAAAGCCGTACATAAATCTAGCAATGCAGGGCTATATTCGTAAAGCGCACCATCTTGGGTAGGATTTTTGATCTCTAACCCGTGAATTTCTTCTTCTTTTTTTTAATTAATTTCATTTCAATTAAACTAAATTTTCTATTTCCATTACTTTTTCATTCCCACTCCGTCATTATTCATTGGGCCTCAACAGTCATCCTCATTGGGCAAACCCAGTGGGCCTCACCGTTGTGACAAAATGGTGACAGTGGTCCGTCCCTCCATTTTAGATGTGCTCATTGTTGAGGTATATTGGAATAGGGTTGACAGGTGCTTAACGGGTTGCGGTTAGAATCCGATAGAAGTCCAACAACCCATAGTCGGGTATTTAGGGTTTCCCTATAAATACCCAAGCTAGGGGCAACGAGTAGGCCGTTCCAAACTAGACGGTCACGCGGATGCTTCGAGCACTCTAACATTCTCGAAATTTTTTTCGTTTTGCCCTAGCCCCCGCTCCCGCAGCCGTTATCCCGTTCGTGAGGATCGCCATCGCTTGCGATTTTTCTGCATCGCCGCTGGATTTCTCTGGAACGCCGCTGGAGTGGTGTTCCCGTCGCCGCCGCACGCATTTGTTTGCATCGTCCGTGCTATCGCGAAATCCAGTCGCGTTCTCTCGCGCGCAGTCGCCGACGTTCGTTCGTGGAGGAGAATAACATCGCCGCTTCTTCTCGGGCGATTTCATCACTGCCGGAGGATCACATCGCTGCTTCCCCTTTCCCTCCACCTGCAAGGAAGAGAGGCCGGCGCTTCCGGGTAGATCGCGAAGGAGGAGGTGCTCCCGTGAAAAACCGCTGCTCGGGATTTCCTCCGCCGCAAAATTTCTCACGTTTCCGGCGCCGCTCAGATCGTGAAAGTGCTTAATCAGGAGCTGCCGCCTCATCCCCCCGCTGATCCAGATCGAGGTCTCTTACAGTGCCTGTCGCCGCCTGGATCCAGATCCCGTTCTTTTTCTTCCAGGTAGGCTTGTTCTGATCCCGCCGGACAGAGGAAGCTCTGCCCTAAATCGCAGTCCAAGACCTCTTCCAGATCTTTGATTTCCTGTTGCTGCCCGGTGGCTCTCGGTTTTCTGGCACCTAGTGAACAGGAAAATTCCATTGGAGCACACTTTTGTTCCTTGGTGTTTTTCCAATTGCTCCATTGGTGGAGGACTTAATCAGGATCTGTTGATTGAAAAAAAATAGATCTAAGTGTAGATCTAGGAAGGATATCTTCTTCCATTTCCCTAAAGGGAGGCATTGATCTATTGTGGTTGATCGACAAGAAGATCTAGAGAAGGTGAAATCTGTGCCTTGGTCGTTGGAAGCACAAGTACAACGCGGATTTCTATCAGCCGAAGAGGGGAGCAATCAAACCTTTTCTTGGATTGGATCCGAAAACCGTCGTCGCCTCGCTCAGGTGATTTCTTTCTTGTTTTACTGCCCTCGTTTAGATTGCTAGTGGAGCTCTAGTTTTGTGTAAAGAACTCACAATGTCGAAAGCAAGCAATTTGTCGTCTCCTGTGCCGATGATCAAGCTAGAGAAATTCTCCAACGCTGAGTACAGTGCCTGGAAGAGAAACACGCAGTTCGGTATGAAGTACTTGAACATCTTCTACACAGTGCAGACCGATTTCGAATCCTATAAAGGAAGAGAAGATGAGGATCAGTGGATCAACGATGAAGACTTCTGCCGAGATTACATCTTAAATTGTCTCTCTAATAGGCTGGCCGAGACCTACAGCAAGATGAAAAGAGTCAAGGAGATCTGGGGCGCACTTGAGGAGCAATTCAGAGAGGAAGAGAATATGTCCAAGACGCACCTGGTGGACAAGTTCATGGGTTCACTTTCACTGAAGACAGAGAGCTACTCTCTCAAGTTGCTGACTTTGAGACTCTGGTGGACAAGCTGAACAGTGAGAACATTCCCCTGCCAGATGGTTTCGTTGCAGGAGCGATAATATTCAAATTACCCTCGGCATAGTACTCATTCAAAACTGAGATGTATCGGAAGAAGACGCAGGTGAGCTTGAAAGACCTCAAGCGCTTCATTTGCATTGAGGATGAGAACCGGACTAGGCATGCCTTAGAGATAATTAGCAAGCAGACATCTGCTGCTAACATGATTTCTTATCCTAAGCGCAAGCCTAAGCCTGACAAGACCAAACCACCGACCAGTGCACCCGCAGTTGCTGTCACCAGCAAGAAAATTAAAAAGTTCAAAGGCAAGTGCTACAACTGCAACAAGTGGGGTCACTGCGCTTCCGACTGCAAACAGCCCAAACGGGGCGAATCCAGCACACCCAGGACTGATAACAAAGCCAATATGGTTTATCAGACTGCGCCTACCGACTTTGTTGTCATGGTCAGAAAGGGGAAGGCCAGTTCAGAGTGGTGGCTCGATTCAGGTGCTACCTGCCACGTCTGCAACAATTCTGTGTTTCTAGAGGATGCTAAAGTTGTTCAAGAGACTGTTACTGTTGCAAATGGTGCTGTTGCTGATGTTCTGAGGGTTGGAAATGCTACTCTGACTCTATCTTCAGGTACGCGTTTAATTTTGAAGAATGTTAAATTTATACCATCGTTAGCTGCTAATTTAATTTCTATTAGTTTGTTATGCGATGTGGGTATGTCGTTTAACATTAGTGGTGGTCGAGTAACCCTTATGGTTCACTCGCATTACTTTGGTTGTGCGTATGTTGTCAACGGGATGTATCGGCTGAGTCTAGCAAATGAGGTAGTCAATCAGGTTAGTTCAAATTTGATAGATCCTAAGACATTACATGCAATACTAGGACACGTGAACTATAGAAAAACTACTTCTACTAGCTAGAACTCACAACATTCCTTAGACACAACCATTAAGTTTGACAAATGTGAAATTTGTGCTCAGACAAAGATCACTAGAACACCTTTTGGTCAGGTTTCTAGGAGCACACAATTACTAGAGTTAATACATTCCGATATTTGTGACTACAAAAGTTTTGTCACTCGAGGAGGTCGGAAGTATCTGATAACATTTATCGACGATTACTCTAGATTTAGTCATATTTACCTACTTAAATCCAAATATGAAGCTTTTGAAAAATTTCGTATTTTCAAAAAGGGTTGAAAATCAACTAGACATGAAAATTAAAAGGCTAAGGAGTGATAGAGGAGGCGAATACGTCTCGGGGGAGTTCAGAGATTTTCTTGCCAGCAATGGCATAATTCCTGAAACGACTGCCCCGTATTCACCACAATCCAACGGTTATCGCTGAGCGAAAAAATAGGACTTTAACAGAAATGTTGAATTCCATATTGTTGACTGCTGGCATGCCTGCAGCTTATTGGGGTGAAGCCGTCCTCACGTCAAATCACATTCTTAATAAAGTACTCATGCGAAGTTGACTAAAACACTCTATGAGCTTTGGTTTAAGAGACCTCCTAGATTTGACAATCTAAAGACCTGTGCTGTATCGCTTACGTTAGGATACCAGACTCTAGAAGAGCTAAGATTGGACCTAGGACGAACACTTGCGTCTATCTAGGATGTGCAGGGATAGTGCTGCAGACAGATTTCTAGATCTCTCAACTAACACTGTAATAGATCTAGAGATGCAGTTTTCTTTGAGGATAAGTTCCTCAAGGATAAAAACCTGACGATTCCAGGTCTGATAGTCACCAATACTGAGACTTTTGTTGAGCCAGAAATGAGAACCTCTGACACTGAGCCCATAGACACTAGTGCGTTAGCATCTAAAAGGTTATCTAATAGAGAACGAGTTCCTAAAAGCTTCGGTACAGACTTTGTGACTTACCAAGTTGAGGCTGATCCATCGACCAATAAGGAGGCGATGCGATCTCGGGATTCTCTGTTATGAAAAAGCCATAGATGATGAGATGAACTCTCTCCTGCAAAACCACACTTGGACTTTGGTTGATTTGCCCAAGGGGCTAGAACCATTGGAAGTAAGTGGGTTCTGAAGAAGAAGCTTAATCCTGATGGGAGTATCGTCAAATACAAAGCACGTCTAGTAAAAGGCTTCACTCAAGTGAGTGGTATAGACTACTTTGATATATACTCACCTGTTTGTCACATTGCGACGATTAGGATACTTCTCGCGTTAGCATCTATTGAACATTTTGTTGTTCATCAGATGGATGTCAAGACTGCATTTCTTAATAGAGATCTGACTGAGGAGATCTATATGCACCAACCTGAAGGGTTTGTCGTAGAAGGTCTAGAAAATAAGGTCTGTAAGTTGATTAAGTCACTCTAGGGATTGAAGCAAGCACCGAAATTGTGGCACGAGAAATTTGACACTTGTGTTAAAGACTTGGGCTTCAAGTCTAGTCTATCAGATAAATGTCTGTACGTAAGAACGAGTTCAAATAAAGTCGCAATTATATGCTTTTACGTTGATGACATGCTAATTCTGGGCACTGATCAGTCTGAGGTGGAAGACGTGAAAGTTGTCTTGACGGCTATATTTAGCATGACAGACTTGGGAGTGGTGAAGACCATCCTAGGTATGGAAGTGAACTTTACTGAAAAGGGTATTACCCTAAGTCAGAGTCACTACGTTAGGAATCTACTTGAGATGGGGTTATGTTAGTAGCAAAAAGGCTGAGACTCCATACGACTACAACAATAGACTGAAACCTAATGAAAGTTCACATATTAGACAGTTGGATTACTCCAAACTCATAGGAAGTCTCATGTATGACAACCTGCACTAGACCTGACATAGCATTTACGGTCGGCATGTTAAGTAGATTTTCGAGTAACCCTGGGAAGGACCACTGGGACGCCTTGGAAAGGCTAATGATACTTAAAGTACACTGAAAAGTATGCTTTATGTTACAGTGGATATCCTCCAGTGCTTGAGGGTTATTCTGACGTCTCCTGGTGCTCAGAAATTGCTGACAGTAAATCCACTAGTGGTTATGTGTTTACCCTAGGAGGAGCAGCAGTAGCTTGGAAGTCTAAGAGGCAGACGTGTATAGCACTATCCTCTATGAAATCAGAACTCTATGCTCTCGCCTCAGCTGGAGAAGAGACAGAGTGGATAAGAGACCTGATAATGGACATTCCAATGACGAGTCTGAAAATGCACTCTATTTCGTTATATTGTGACAATCAAGCCACAAAAACCATTGCTACAAATACGTTGTTCAATGGAAAGCGAAGGCAACTAAGGATGAAACAGGCCTGGTTGACCTATCTCACCAGTCAGGGGATAATCTCCCTTTTGGACGTGAGATCAAAAGATAATGTAGCAGATGTCCTTACCAAGGGCTTATGTAAGGTTCTAACAACTAAAACATCGGGGGAGATGAGATTAAAGTCCATTTAGGAGGACTTAATACCTTGCTTATGTTTTAAATTTTAGAACCGTAGTCTGCTTACATTCAAGCATCTAGAGTTGGGTACACTGAAGTATTTCAGATGCTATCTGATGAAAGCCAGAGATGGTTAGTTGTCAGTCATTCCAAACTTGATGACTTACACAACTATTTCATTCGAAGGCTGAATTAGGTATCATTCCAAAAAGAAATACTGAAGTTGCTGATATGAGTCCTGATATTTTGATTATTAGTTATATCATTCCAAACTTGATGATATAATAGTCACAGCTTGTTGTATCATTCCAAGCTTGATGATATAGCACAATTGTGAAACGTTTAATAATAATCTTAATAATCGATGAAACATGGTTTGATTCTATGAAATCAATTTTTTCTAATTTTGTGTAAATTAGATAGAGATGCTGATATGTGATTCTTTCTTCCTTGTTAGAGTATTACGTTCTTTTACTGCTAGAACTAATCACTTTACTTTTGATTGGCAAATGTTAGAATTCATAGAGATCTGTCTCATGACATTCTTATTGTGTTTGTTTGCAGATCATATGGAGACTGGAGGAGAGAAAGTTGATTTCGACCCAGATGAAGATGATCTATTGTTTGCATAGATCAATTTTCAGTTTTGAGTTTTCTTTCAGATATTCTATTGTTATGTTTGGGACTGTGCTTGAGTTTAGCATTTTGTTATCTAAAACTCATATTTATGTTTCTCTGAAAAACTCATTTTTGGTCGTTATTAATTTTTTGTTTAAGTAACATGTACTGTGCTAACACCTATTTACAATTTAGGAGGAGATTGTTGAGGTATATTGGAATAGGGTTGACAGGTGCTTAACGGGTTGCGGTTAGGATCCGATAGGAGTCCAAGAACCCATAGTCGGGTATTTAGGGTTTCCCTATAAATACCCAAGCTAGGGGCAACGAGTAGGCCGTTCCAAACTAGACGGTCACGCGGATGCTTCGAGCACTCTAACACTCATACCTCACCACCCAGGCCCTTGATTACATTTTGGTGTCCACGTGGATGTGAGCGATATCCGACGATAACGAAAATTCGGCTAACTAGTCGAGGGGACCCAGCGGGGCATTTATGAAATAAAGACAAGCTCCCGGAGTTTGCACACACCCTAGTGCCCAGAGGGGTCAACACTCCCATGCCGATACGAACATCTAATGAGCATGACCGACCTGCCAAGACAAACGCAATTCAGTTTACAAGCATTTTTATAAAAGGACCAAGTGTAACACCCCTTTCCCAGTATTTCAAAAATCAGCCGTCCGGTCGGGTCAGCGATATAAAGAAAACTAGGAAACAATATTAAAACTAGTATGCAGCAGGTAAAAAGAAACATTTACTAAGAATTTAAAACTTACAACGAAAGCTAAGAAAGTAAACTAAGGGTAACCACATACCTCAATCTGAATTCACAGAGCCACTAAACATGAATGAAATTGAATTAACTGAAAATCTGTTTAACATAATCTGATACATGGCATAGGCGGAAAGAAATCCATGCCTGCTAAGGCGGATGCAGAAAAATACTGAAAATAGTTACTATTGAGTAAAATAGCTTGATTTTGATGCGGAAGCTTTTAAATTCACCAGTGAAAAGAGTTTTGATGCACATGTACTTTGTAAAAATTCATGTTTTCCGAGTTACTACTATAGTTCTCATGCAGTTATGATTCAACAGAGGGTGCACATGTGTTAATTTCAGATTCTAGTACATAAATATTTAAATAGCCTAGCAGTTGTCCATGATACCAGAGAAAATGGCTGATTGCAATTATTACATAAAAGAATTAATTGATAGTAAAAGAAATGTAAACATAGAACCTGAAACTTGAAGCAGATCGGGCTCGAGTACCTGGCGGCGCTGCACGAACACTAAGGCAATTCCAAAACAGAAAGGAAAAGCCTCAAAACATTGAAATAAACAGGGTGAGCAGAAAAAACATGAGTGTACCAGTTTCCCATGAAGCGATGCTACCAAAACAGACAAACAAACAAAAGAGCTAAACAGAACAACTTAATGTATTATACTACTCCGAAAGCGTAGCATAACATTATTCACGTAATATGTTGTAAACTGTGATCGATGAAGGGTGTAGGTACTATAGCGGGCGCACATGGCTCACGATCAGATTGCAAGTCTTATCGGAAAAGTAATCCTGCTTGCCGTGACCATGGCAGCAGACAGATGCCCTGTTAGACGCTACAGTTCAAGGATTTGCTTACAACCACGGATTTGTTTTCAAGTTTCGTGCTAGATTATTTATCATTTTATATTTAAAGACAATATTATGAGAGGAAATTTCAGATCGTGAAACAGATTCACGTCAACGAGAGAGATCAGATTGGAAATAAGTTTTTACTCAGGTCTTACAATCAGACAGACATCAGAAACCAGACAGACATCAGAAACCAGACATACATCAGAAACCAAATTTGACGACACAGCAGGAATCAAACAGTGAGTTTTGACTCTTGCGAGTTCGAGGGGTTAAGGTCATAACAAGTTAGTTTATTATACTACTCTGGAGTATAACTTTTAAACGGATCAAGAGATGTCATTAGCGGTAATCAGTGGAAAGTGGAAGTGTTTTATTTGATGCACGTGATTCTGATGCAAGTCTGAACGCAAGGCTTATCAAAATAGTTGAGCTTGCTATGGCCATTTGTTGGTTTCCGTTGCCAGTCAAGCGGAAACTCGAGTCGAGGCATCACATCAATTGGACACTACCCTTCACTGATTGTGTATGACATTAATGACTTCAAAGATTCATGATTTAGGAGATTCGTATCATGTCGAGACCGGATGCAAATTTAGCGATACAATTGTACAAGATTAGAGTTCGTGAACGCGTCAAGAGAGAACTTGAGTTATGGAGTCACATTCGCTCAATTCTTAGAACAGACCTAATAATTGAAATTCAATGATTTGCAAGGGAGAGAGAGATCTCTACTTGCCTGAAAGAGGCTGAAACTGGCGGCGACTAAGCGCGCAAGCGAAAACAGAAATCCTGACTGGACCTGTTCAGGAACAATCACAGACAATATTTGATAAATAAACATGACATAGATCCAAAATGCTAGCACAAACAATTAAACGATACATAACTAAATCGAGAGAGGGCTAAGAAATTTACCTCCCTCAAGAGTGAGGGGAAAAGAGATTCCACGCGGAGATGGAGGCTTGGGTAAGGGAAAACCCTAAATCGGAGAGGACTTCCCTCACGAACCGACTATGGATGCGATGAACGATGTCGGAGAACACAACTATAACGAGAAATAAACGATTATTATAGGGCAAAAATCTGAATCATGTATTATACGGAAATTGGAGCACGCAAGTTCCAAAATAAATTCAAGGAAGGAAGAAAACGAGGGGGAAAGAGGAAACTCTTACCCAAAGAGAACAAATCCATGCCCAAAAATCTGAGTAGAGGCGAAAACGAGCAAAACCCTAGGCGCTCACTTGAAATCCCTGGCCAAGAAGCCGGTAAAATAGGGCTAAAGCTCCTGCGCTAGGAGAGGAGGCTGCTGCTGGATTGGGAGAAGAACCGGCGGCCTGAGATGCTGCAGGAAGCTGTCGGCCCTAACAGAGGAGGAGAAGAAGCAGGCGGAGGCCACGGCAGGAGAAGCCGGAGACAGAGAAGGCGGTGGCGCCTGAAGTAGGAGGAGGCGACGACATCGGCGCCAAGAGGCGGGATCGGGAGAGCTGGAGGAAAATCGTGGCTTGCGACTTGCGGAAGAGCGGGATGCGGGAGACAAGGCTGCGGGTTTGCGGAAATAAAAGAGGGGGGGCTGCTCGGGTTAGGTAGGAAATGAAAATTAGGTTTTGGTTTATTTTATTATTATTATTATTATTATTATTATTATTATTATTACTCTAATAAAAAATGGGGTTGTTACAAAAACTGAAGAGTAATACACTACTAACTGACGCCACCATAACGCTCATCCTAAGCGTAGTTTCCCATCTGGGTCACCTGAAAAAATAATGTCCACGAGGGGTCAGAGTAAAGAAAAATAACTCCTCCTAGTGACACTAAAAACAGTTTTCATATGATGAATGCATGTCTTTAGAAAACAGTTTTGCGCATTAAAAACCTTTATGCTATATGTTATACATGCATTCACACTACTTCCTGGTCAAACATCTATTTGTTCTAAGCACATGACTTTTAGTTCACTAACTCAAGTCCTGACGTTCACTAACTAGCGTACTGTCTCACGTCAGGTCTATACTTGAGTTCTAGGTGGCTTCTAACTTGCACATTTACTTGGAAGGCTCTAGGCAGAGTAGCTCCTAACGCGCAACTGAAACTGACGACCCGAGACCATCTGACGAACTCAATTGTTCTAGTGTCACACGGACACGGTCTCGAATCTACTAACTGTCTCAAAGGGACGTAAACTCCCAAGACTATGTTGTTCACAAGATACCATATGTCTTATGAGAGAGGTAGTGCGCCTCTACCTAGCACGAAAAGACTTATGTGTGCTAATTGACCTTTCGGTCTGTTGCTACTCTGTTTGGGATATCTCTTTTGCTGAACTACTGGGCGACCCTTGACTTTCTTGTGGTCGACTTGAAGAAACATTCACGTCCTACATTCCAAGTTTACGTACGCGAGTAAAGTTTCGTACCTAAAATAAATTGTTCATAATTTGGCTAACTTGGTCATGAAAAAGGGCGTCATTCTACACATTTTCCACGACCATTTTCCTACCGTCACACTTTCCTATGCATGTTTATGATGTTTGCACGAAACTTACTCATGCGTATAACAAAATATAATTTTTGCTACGTCTAACTAACAGGAATTAAATTTCCTTACAGTGGTGCTGCGGCGCTCGTACACTCGGCGCGGCGACATTTTCTCTTCCGAAGACAATCCTACTGCTGGGGATCCTCAGAAAACTGTCTCGAACCTACTACAGTCCTGCAATTTAAGGCAAACCTATTCTTCATAATTTTTCCCCCACGATTTTTTGGAGGAAAATTTCTATACAATTAGGGTTACCAAAGACAAATGTTAAACTTCATAATTTACTTTTACGTATAGCGATTGAGGCTCTCAAAGCGCCCCACAAAATTTTCGCGGTGGATCACGATCACCAAAACCTAATTAGGACAAACAAAACGAAAACCTAGGTTATTTTAGTTTCCAAAACGAAGGATTTCTACGAAGGAATGGAGATAAGAGAGAAATAGACTCACCGGAAACCAAAGGTTTCCACTACCACCGGCTAGGGTTGAAACCCGGCACTTCCAAGTCCAAGGAAAGAAAAGGAACACCCACCGGCGCCCGTTGAGGAAGGAGGAGAAGGCGGAGTGGACTTCTGGAGGAGGATCAGGCGGCGGAAAGCACCGGGAGGGGCGTCGGCTTGCGGTTCGTGCGTCGTCGGGCTGCGGCTTCGGCCTGCGGAATGGGCGACAAAACGGGAGAAATCGGGAGGGTTTGCTGCGGTTCGGCTTATTCCCGAGAAAATGAGAGGCGTGCGGGCTTAAATTCGTGTCTTACGGTTTCTTATGAACCGTGAGAGTGATTTGATAACCACCTCCCCCCCCTAGTAACCCAAAAAAGATAAATCTGGCTAAACGCAACCCACTCAATATTAACGCATTTGAATATAAACGATTCTTGCCACAATCTGATATTAAAATTAAATCGCGTCTAAACTTATGGATGTTACACCAAGCCTACCTTTTCGGAGTCTAGCGGCCACTTGTCCTAGGGCTATCTTTAAAGTCAAAGGAGGTGAAAAGCATTTTTGGAGGATACACAAATATCGGACAGCATGAACGCAATAGAGGAACGATTACAATTAACCATCAATTAAGACTTCATTTTGGGGAGACTTATTTTCACCGGTCAAACGGTTACGACCGCATGAACCGAACCCCGTTTGATCGGGGACTTATTAAGGACCGGTTCATGCGGTCGTAGCCGCTTGACCGGTGAAAATAAGTCACCCCAAACAGAGCCCAAGTCAGCTATGAGCTCTACAAATGTATTACTTCTCCATCTCTACACGCATAATTTGAAGAGAAACTTGCAGAAAATTTTAGTGAAGTAAAAATGTTGGGGCAAGAATTTAAAATGAAGTTGCACTGATGAAACGTGTAGGAATTGGAAGAAAAAAGATGTGTAATATCTGGTCTGTTAACCGGTTGGTTCGTTAGGGTCGGGGGCAAATATCGGGGGTGAGGATAAGAAGCCTGTTGATCAATGCTCGTTGGTCTTCGACGGTGCTGCTTATTTGGGATCAATGACCTGTTGCGGCGAACGAAGTCGATTAGGGTTTTAGGGTTGAGCAAATGAGGCGTGAGCTACAGTGGCGAGCAAAGATGATCGGGGCTTTGGGATTGAGTAGAGGAGGCGTGAGGCGAAGGAAGCATGATTTTCTCTAGCAAGGGATGTCGATCGGGGTTTAGGGGAACCCAAAAAGTGAGAAGAGCCGGTGGTAGCGGGAGATCATGTGAGGAGGGATATCCGGAAAGACTGTTGGGGAGGAAAACTCTTTGAAATTTAAAAATTAGGAAAATTAGTTTTTGTGAGAATATTTTTATGTATATTTCAAAATAATGTATATTTTTTCCGTTTTGAAAAACCAGTAAATAATAATAGTTGTACCAGATCTTGAATAATAAGACAATAAAACTTGTAAATAGATGGATGAGAAATAAAGGAAAACATAATAATATAATAATATATATAGTTTAGATCGAGTCTGGGTAAAACGTGTGATCACTGCCTTAAAGAAGTTGCACCACCCCCCGGTAGGGCTTCAGCCGATGTTCACTTCTATAAGGTGCAACACTCGGCTAGAACCCAAAACTCTGATGTGTGCGGACACCGAAGAAGCACATAGCACCCGAACTCCCACTGGATGAAACAAACATAAAAAAAACAGATGCAAGGAGAGGATCGTCAAACAGAGAGAGAGTCAAACAGAGAGCATAATATATCGAGAAAACGTTGAAATTCCAACGCAAATAATTAATGACGAGAAAGGCATAAAAGAAGCGGTTAACAGAATATGCACATCACTGCATAAAGGAAGAAGTCGACGCAGGTTGCGTCGAATTCTTGTTGACGCACGTCGAGTGCTTATCAACGCAACACGCGTCGAAGCAAGTTGACTACAAACAAATCGACGCAAGCGTCGAGTTCAAATCTACGCAAGGCGGTTTCAACGCATCTTTATCGACGCATGCATCGAAACCTTATCGACGCAAGTCGACGTAGGCAGAAAAAGTCGACACAACACAGTCGACGCAACTCGGAGAAGTCAACGCAACTCAGAGTTTTAAGATTCAAAAGTGTCAAAACTATTTTGTACAAAAAAATACAATACAATTCAATTATTTCCCAAATCCCAAATCCGAATCCGGTCCGGTGTGGTGCGTGCCCTCGCGTGTGATTCATAGTTCCTCATGTTTCTTTGAACAAATAGGAATGAGTGAAATTGTTTATATACTCACTAACAAGTGTGTAAATGGGCAAGGCGGGACTAAAGGTCTAATCCTTTCTGATGCAGTGGCGGGACAATGCAAAATGAATAATCAAAATGCAACCGAACATGTGACAAAATGATGAATATGCTGACGATTCAAGAGTGAGTGCGCAAAAAAATGTGCATCAATAATTTATTATTATAAATACGATTGAGGCACGGGAATTCACAAGTTCTTTAATTAAGGAAAAACAAGCATGTTTGCAAATCAAACGAGGTGCAATTAATTTTAAGCACACACAGAATGAACCCTGCAAATCACACGAACGTCGGTACTAATAACAAATAAAAAAATAACAACCACTGCAGGTATAGTGCCAAAATAAACAACAATAGAAAATAAAACTGCATACCACAACTCACACGTGCAGGCGGTGACAAAAACGATTGTAGGGAAGAGCACCCAAGGTCGTATCAAGTGAGAATGCGACGGAAATATGGTTCAGGACAGGAAATGACAGGGAGTGGGTTGTATGTGGGTTGATATTGAGGGTTAAGTTGCTATAGAAGTTTATGGAGGAGGAAATTTGGGCTGATAGGGCCTGGTTGGGGGTTATTGAGAAGGGACGGGTCGTTTGGGTGGAGTCCAAGACAAGAAGGAAAGCAGACAGAGGTTTGGGGTGGGATTGGTGGCTGACGTGAAGTTGGAGGCGTAGTTTGGGCCGACAAGGGGAAGAGAGAGGTTGCTGTTGGGGGGGTTTCGAGCTGGGTGTAGGCCGGCGGGAGAGGGGTGAGGCGTCGGCGTCGGATCTAAGCAGGGAAAGGTCGGCGAGTAGCTTGGACGGGAGAAAACAGGGCGCGGAAGAGAGAAGAAGGGGTGGGCTAGCGAGATTTGGTGGCGGCTTGGGCACAGGTGGATGGGAGAAGATGACGAAACAGGGCTGCAAGACAGCAGAAGGGAAAAAATCTAGGAATCGCTCCAGGAGAATCGCTTGGCCTCGCACCAAGGAAGACCGACGGTTTGGAATGACGTCCAAAATCCACGATGCCCCCACTTGATCGCCTGTCTGCCCTAAATATAGTCTAAAAATCATAACATTTGTCTGCACTATAACATAATCATAAAACTAACTTAAACACTTGAATCGGACGGTTCAAAATGTCTGGGCTGATCAAGCGCCAAATACAACTCAAAACAGAAAATATAAAATATGAAATCGACTCAGATCGACCGTCCGGTCGCGATCACGGACTCGGATCGTCCAACTAGGAAGCGGATCACCGTCTCCTGCAGGAATACACCTATGCTGGGTGTGGCACGCCATCACTTTACTTAATGAAAGGTTCCCTCCAAATACTTGGATTCCCTTGTGAAAATTCCAAACGGAAGTCGAGAAAGGTCGCGGGAACACTCAACCAAAACAAAAGTCAAGTAAAAATCAACAACAATAGAAGCACAAGAGTCTCAATATGGAATCAATAATTTTCTTTACAGAACGAGACATACATTGTGGGACATGACTTCACAATGTACTCGATGAAAACAAAATACTACATTACTACAGGCAAAAGTGAAACCGGCAGTCTGATAATAGAAACCATCCAGGCTGCAAACCGTCAAGACAATCCGCCGAAACCGCCAAGTCGCAAACCCGCAAAACAAGCCGTGCGGACTACCTGTTATTGAAATGTTGATGAACTGAAAAACAGTCTACCCTTTGATGAACCAGGCATACTGCTTGAACTATACGCAACCACGAGGAAGAGACTTCAAGTCACCTAGACCGTGACCTGATGTATACCACAGACTGCTATTCGCGAACTGTTCCACACCGAGCTTCTCAACTAGTTGTCTAGTCTCCCGGTGCTAGCCGCACAACCTGCACAGTACAAGTCAACTTCACTTAGTCGTACGGTTAAAAAAGTCTAACCGTAAGTTCAAAGCGCGAGCTGAGTTCTCACTGTTTCTGTTATATATGACGAGTCGGGGACCCCTATTTATAGGCGACATGGGAAGTGTGGTCACCGTCCATAGTGATAGGAAAACCGTCCCGCAACTAGCACCACCAGTCCGACCAAGAGTGCGGATACCAGAGTCAGACTGCAAAGACATGCAGTCAACATCCTCAGTCCGCGTGGACTTAAACAATCCAACCACACGTCCTGAGTCAAGACCGCACCTAAGGTGACCTGCCGGACTCCGCACCCAGACCAGACCGCGCAACTCGCGGTCTCCACGAACTCAAGAATCAGACCGCGCAACAAGAGTTCTCCGCGAACTGCAGAATCAGACCGCACAACCAGCGGTTTCCGCAAACTAGGCAACACCATGGAGTGAGCACATTACCGTGACCAAGTCCGCGCATACTAGCAAACCCTGGCACCAAACCGCGCAAGCAGAACGCAGTGAAATCCCCGCTAACCGTCTTCCTCTACGCAATCCAAAGCTTGTCAACTCCAAGCGGATTCAGCAGTCTCACTAACCAGACCGCAACAGCCGCGGTTAGCCAACGCTAACCGCCCAGTTTACCTCCCAGGGTGCTTGCTGATCCAAACCGCAGGAAGAACAATAGCCAAAAACAAGCCATCCGACAACACCTAGCCGTCAGACCAGCAGCCGTCTCTGCGGTCTGCCCAATCAGACCGTCCACTTCCACTTCAACAATTTAAACATCCCTCATTTTGGTATTGTAGCTTTTCCATCAAATATGAGAAGTCAAACACCAAACACCAAAATGGATCCAATAAAACATTATAAATTAAATATTTTAATATAAAATTTCTATCATTTTTGACCTTAACTGGTGGGCTTGGATTGTTTTGATGGTATATATGCCGACTAAAAATCTTCCTCTGTAGAATAGTATAGATCAATTAAATTGATTTTTTATTTTTATTTTAATTGCCTACCAATTTCATTGAGCCTTGGTGTCGTCGTGTGACCTGATTCGAGTCCTGGAAGCATCATCTTGCAAAAATGAAGGGTAAGGTTTTCCTACATTTCACCTTTGTGGTGGGACCCTTTCCCCGGACCCTGGCTATGTGGGAATGCTTTGTGTACTGGGCTGCCCTTTTATGCCTACCAATTTCATGCAGGCTTGAAACTAAATGTGAGCCGAGTTTTGGCTCGTGGGTCGGATCGTACGGGTTTGATCCAAGCTCAATCCAAGCCAAAACTCGATCCGATTTTCAAGCGATCTTCAAACAATCATAACATCCCTATACATGGTATTCGAGAACTTACAATGGCATGCATGCATGAACTCTTCAGTCTTCGACAACGTGCCTGTTTCTTCTAGCACCGAATGCAAATCTCTGGAAGAAAGGGGGAAAACCCTAAATTAAGTGGCTTGCAATGCCAGGTGAGAACACTGATGATGATGTCCAATAACAAAAAAGACTGGATCAAAAAAGTATCTCAAAATTGGTTCTACTTAACTGAGAAAATCTGGGAGTAGGCTTTCAGGCCGGTAAGAAACCGAATGTAGGTTGGCTTTGTTGATCCACTGATGGGCACAGATCTAATACATGGCACGAGGTATTCAGCAACCTGCAACGGTTAGATATCCATCCAGTTAAAACTTACACTTTGTACTATTAATTATTCTAAAAAAAATCTGGGAGTTTGCATAATTATAGGTTGCACCTCTTTATCTTTTGAAATTACAAATACCTCCCTTGTAAATTTACATTTTCATAACATGCATGCACAAAAATACCTCATGCAGAAAATGATGCAGGACAACTTTAGGTATGTGAAGGAATTATGTCCTAACAGAATTTGAATGCATTAATGTTAGTGCAGCAATGTAGTGAATACTGAAGTGATGTGATTCTTAAAATTAATAGAAGATTCACAAACATGCACAATAAAATTTAGATTTTAGAAACGAAAGCAAGATCCGCTTAAAATTAAAGAGAGAGTGCTTCGAGAAATTACCCGACGAATGAATCTTTCAAGTGGAATTAAAACTAGGTAAACTTTTACAGATAAAGATCTCAACTAATATATATTCTCACCAAATAATCAATTTAGACTACAAATAAACTTACACAGATAATTGGAGTTCGAATTGGCAGTAAATGGCTGAATTGAATGGATGGATAGCAGATTTACTGTAATTCTACACAGTTTTCGGGGATTGGACGGGTTATGTGGGATGCTGGAGGGCTCCGGTAAATGTATAGTGACTGTTTGGGTGATAGGTGGAAGGGGAAAGGCTGTAGAAGGAGGAGATTAGGTTGGCAGGGGGTGTATGAAGTGGATGAAGGTGTCTGTAAGCTGAATTTGGAGGAAAATGGTGGTTGACCGTGACTTCAGTCCACGGTTATAGAACTGGGTAGAGGAATTGGGTTCGTGTAGGCAGGGGCGGATGTATCAAGGGTCCCTGAGTTTTATAATTTGTCTATTTATTATTTAGTTATACGTTGTTTTTTTATTTTTATTATTATTTAGTTATAAGCTTTTATTTTATTATTATTATTTAGTTATAACTTATAACACCGGAGCGGCTGAGCCCCGAGCCCTAACCCTTCCTGCCTTCCGCAGTTCTTCCTTCCCCAATCCCCAGTTCGGCAATTCCCACAAGGCCCCAACCTTCCCTGCTTGGTAGCGTGCATCAAATCGCTGCTTCGGTGCTTCCCAGTTCCCTCACAGACCGCAGTTCGCTGTTCGCAAGATCCCTCCGAACTCCAGCCGTGAGTTTCCTTCTTTTTTTCCTGATCCTCTGCTGCTCTGCAGACTGCAGATCTTGATACTTGGTTAGTGGTTACATTATTACAAATTGTGGCGGCTACAGTTCTCCCTATTCTCAGGCGCTGAGAGCCTGAGAGCTCTCAGACGCTGAGAGCACTCAGTGCCTGAGAAGCACTGAGAGCACTCAACGCCTCTCACTCTCTCAGGCTGGGAATCCTTAATGGTTCAGGATACAGGGAATTTGAGAAATTTCTTTTTGGCACTAAAAAATTTATCAATTGATTGTCACTTGTCACTTGTAAGTTATTTATTATAATTTATAAGCTATACAGTTAATCAAGATAAGAGATTTAATTAAGTTTATCATGATTCATAGGCTCATAGCCCTTGTGTTATTTGTGTAGGAAAGGGCGCATTGTTGATTAGTGCTCAGTGGATGAAATAGCATAGATCTAGCTTAGGTGCACCTCTTGGATTGTCATTTAATCTATTTTTTGCGAAAGACTGGAACTCTGTAATTGGAAGGTATTTTCTTACTCCATTTCTTCCCCCCTTCACTATAGTCTTGTTCTTAGATAGTTAGATCTGAAATTCTAAATATCTGATCTACTGCACTATTTTATCTGATTATCAGTGTATACGTGTATTCTCTAAGTCAGATATGGATAAAAATTTTAAAGTCTTGCCGAAATCAGGATCATATATTTGTGAGATAAATGATTGTTTAGTTACATATATCGAAAAAAATATTTTTGACAGTATTGAGAATGAAACAATCATACAACGCTTTTAAAACATGAAAAGTCGTCGATGACAACTTTAAAAAGGTATTTTTTTCATTTTTTCAATCCATTGATAGAAAATTATTTAATAATTTATGATGTTAAAAATTTATGTATTTAAGTTTTTCCACTTATGTAATTTGCACATGATTATCAACTCTACAAACGTATTCAGTCAATTATAAATCATGTTTCAACTTTCAATGTATTTTAATTTTGACTTATGAGGTAATGTTGACATTTTTTAAAATCATTTGTATGTTACTATTTTTTGACCCCGCTGAACAAAAATTCTGGCTTCGTCCCTGCGTGTAGGTGTTTGAAATGGCAAGGTGATGCGGTGGAGGGACGACTCGGGATGGACAATCTAAATGCAACCTACTATGTGACGCAAACGAAGAATATACAAAAGTAGATCCGAACTAAAACAAGAAATATTCACGAATCGAACGAAGCAAAATTAGTTAAGCATGCACAAAATAAACCATGCAAATTGCAAAACAAAGGAACTAGCAGCAAATAAAATAGCATCCACAACAGTTCGGGTGCCGATTTATAATAACAATAGAGAATTAGGCTATGTTTGGTTGAGTTGTTGTTGATGGAAAGTTACTGATAGGAAAAGTGTTGTTTCTGGAAAACAGATTTTTGTTAAAAAATTGTTTGGGAGAAATGGAATTTCTAAAACGAATTTTTGGAAAAATTGTTTGGATACAAAAACGGTGTTTTGAGCAAAAAAAAATTCTCATAAAAAATGAGCCACTGGAGTGATTATGCTCTACAAAACTGTGGAGTGTTCATAAAAAATAAAAAGCTCTTTGCATTCAATTAAAATGTTGTATGCTCTGTAACATCCTAAATCTGACGCAAAATTTATTTAAAATTGTAGGGTCAAGTCGCGACGGGTTTTGAACAAGGCAGCACGTCGTCAAGGTATAATGTTACTATTCCTAATGATAGCGTCTGTTAGTTTATTAAGTGCGTTAATAATAGTGCATAACGTATTTTATATTAGATGTGACGCGCGCTTTGAAAATAGGTTAATATTCAAAGGAATTGGATTGGGGGTGTCAATAGCAGTTTTCCCCCTCTCCTCATACGATTAATTAGAAAACCGCAAGGCTCGATCGTTTTATTAGGCCGCACGCCCCTCTTCTCACGGAAATAAACCCGCATACATCTCATTCTCACGGGAAATAGCCGCAGCCCGACGTTCGCCTTCCGCAAGCCCGACGACGCCCAGTCAACGCCTCCCGCTACAGTCTGACGGCCGATCCTCCTCCAGGAGCCTTCGCCAACTCCTCCTCCTTCCTCTACGAGCGCCGATGGGTGTTCCTTTTCCTTCCTTGGTCGTGGAAGAGCCGGATTCAACCCTAGCCGGTGGCAGTGGAAACGATTTTGGTTCCGGTGAGTCGATTCCTCCCTTATCTCTATTCCCTCATGGAGATCCTTCGATTAGGAGATTAGGCTAAACTAATTTTTGTTCATAATGCCCTAAATAGGTTTTGGAGTTCGTGATCCTCCGTTGAATTTGGGTTGGGCGCTTTGAGAGCCTCAATCACTCCACGTAAAGGTAATATCTGAAGTTTAGCGCTTGAAATTTTGTAACCCTAGTTGTATAGAAATTTTCCACGGGAAAATCGTAAAGAGAAATTATGAAATTAGGGATGCCCTAAATTGCAGGACTTTGGTGGGGTCGGGGCAGCATTCTGAAGGTCCCCAGTAGTAGGATTGCCTTCAGAAGAGAAAATGTCGCCGCGCCGAGTGTACGAGCGTCGCAGCACCACGGTAAGGAAACTTAATTTCTGCTAATTAGACATAGCAGTAAATATATATTTTGTATACGCATGTGTAGGTTTTGTACAAGTATCATGACCATGCATAGAAAGGTGTGGTGATAGGAAAACGGTCGGAGAAAATGTGTAGGATGACACCCTTCTCCAAGACCCAGGTAGTCAGATCAAAAATGATAACGTTAGGTACGAAACCTTTATCCGTGTACGTAAGTTTGGAATTTGTCCAACCAAGGGCGCGAATGTCCCTTCTAGTCGACCACGAGAAAGTCAAGGGTCGCTCAGTAGTCCACCAAAAGAGATATCCCAAGCAGAGTAGCATCAGACCAAAAAGGTCAATAAGCACACAAGTCTTTTCGTGCTCGGTAGAGGCGCACTACCTTTCTCATAAGGCATATGGTATCTTATGAGCAGTATAGTCTTGAGAGTTTACTTCCCCTTGAGATAGTTAGTAGATTCGAGACTGTGTCCGCGCGACACTAGAACAATTGAGTTCGTCAGATGGTCTCGGGTTGTCAGTTTCAGATGCGCGTTAGGAGCTACTCTGCCTAGAGCCTTCCCAGTAGATGTGTAGCTAGAAGCCACCTAGAACTCAAGTAGAGATCTGACGTGAGACAGTACACTAGTTAGTGAACGTCAGGACTTGAGTTAGTGAAATAAGAGTCACGTATATAGAACAAATAGATATTTTGACCAGGAAGTAGTGTGAAGACATGCATAACATATAGCATAAATGTTTTTAATGCACAAAACTGTTTTCTAAAGGCATGCATTCATCATATAAGAAAATGTTTTTAGTGTCACTAGGAGGAGTTATTTTCCCCTCGTGGGCAATGTTTTTCAGGTGACCCAGATGGGAAACTACGCCTAGGATGAGCGTTGGTGCCGTCAGTTTGTAGTGTTTTCCATTCAATTTTCTTTACTTTCAACATACACTTGTAAATGTGGACAATATACCTTGTTAATGTTTATTATGTCTTGTATCAGACTTATTATGATAATTCAGATTTTCAGTCATCTCATTTCTATTCATGTTTCGTGGCTCTGTGAATCCAGATTTAAGGTATGTGGTTACCCTTAGTTTACTTTCTTAGCTTCCGTTGTAAGTTTTAAAATTCTTAGTAGTTGTTTCTTTTTACCTGCTGCATACTAGTTTTAATACATTTTCCTAGTTTTCTTTATATCGCTGACCCGGTCGGACGACTGATTTCTGAAATACTGGGAAGGGATGTTACAAATTGGTATCAGAGATAGGTTTAGGATCTCTGGATCCTAGAAGGTTTTCACAGAGTCATAGGAATATGTAAGAGTAAACTCTTGTTAGTAGAGTATTTTAAGTTGCGTTTAAGCCCTAGTTTTCTCAAGAGTGCGAAATAAATTGCTAAGCCAGATTTCGCAGATGCTTGATAAATAATAATATTTCTTTTACATGTTCTATCAGGCACCACGAGTTAGTGAACCGGGTGAATCTTCACGTCAAGACCCTGTTCTTAACGCGACCATGGGAGACGCTATCGTGTCACAGGTACCACCAGTTCCAGCAGCTCCAGAAGGCACTGACATAGCGTCTCAGATTGCCAGGGCGGTCACTGTTTCCTTGATAGAGTTTCAGAGAGGACTGGTTGCAGGATTTCCAGCTCCAGTACAAGTACCAGCCCCTGCACCAGCTCCTGCCCCAACACCCGTGGAGATGACCCTGGAATGCTATTTGAGGAACTTTAGAGAGCTTCAACCCTCGAACTACAGTGGGAATGAGACCCCGATGGACACAGATGATTGGATAGCAAACACCAGAGACCTGTTGAACTTTTTGGAGTGCCCGAAGAACAAGAAGGTTCCTCTGGCAGTTTTCCTCCTCCGAAGTGAGGCAAAGGTCTGGTGGGACAAATACCGGGCAGATGATCCTGCAGGTAAAGTATTATGAAAATTTCCTCTTACTTTTGGAAGTGATACGTTCATTTTAAAATAGTATGACCATATTTTTGGCCAGGTCGTACGTCAGACATGTTTACGTGGGGCGAATTTTCTAGAGTCCTTGCAAGCTGGTTCATGCCTCCTTCCGCACGACGAGGTCTCCAGGAGAGATATCTTAGGCTTTTCCAGGGGGACAGGATCGTTACTGAGTACGAACGAGAGCTTACCCATTTGGCTCGAGATGCGGGCGTGATGCAGGGAGATCAGGCTGAGAAGTGCAGCCGCTTTGTGGATGGCTTGCGTGACTCGTTGAGGCAGCCGCTGATGACTATGGTCAACGCTGATTACAGGAGCTTAGTGGATACGGCTCGCAGGCTGGAGGCTGACCAGCAGAAGGTTCAGAAGCGAAGTAGATTCCGTGCGAAGCGATCCCAGGATTCGCACCAGCCGCAGCAAAGCAGGAATGACCAATGGAAGAACTGGAACAAGAAGTCGAAGCCTGATGCTAAGAAGAATGGTCAGTCTGGTGACAGGAGCAAGGACTACCCCACTTGTCCTAAGTGTCAGCGTCTCCATCCAGGAGAGTGTTTGGTCAGCGCTGACGTGTGTTACAAGTGCCGACAACCTGGACACATAGCTCGCTTCTGTCAGGAAGTTGGTGCAAATCAGGTAATCAAAGTCTTGTTGTATTCATTACATTTATGTAATTACAGTAGATCTTTAATGTAATTTGTTCTTGCAGTCTAAGTACGAGATTGGTGGCTCTAGCAGGGTAGATAAGGGAAAAACGTTGATGATCACTGATGGGAGATCACAGTAGGGTCGAGACTTAGTGCAGCCCAGAGCGTATGGGCTTGGTCAGCAGGAGTCAAAAGATCAGGAGGCTGTAGTGACTGGTAAGTGCTTTATTTGCTTAACAAGTTTATTAAATCCTCCGTAGTGACACTCTTTTCATCCTTTGTAAATCATTCATGTAGGCATCCTTGTGATTCATGTAGAACAAGAAATCTCTCTCTTTTAATCTCTTTCTCCTATCTCTCTCTAAACCCACGGGAGAACCCGTGAGTGCCCTGCCGCAAACCGCAACACCGTCCTCCTTCCCTGATCGTGCCGCTCCGCTCCCGACTTCTCCGTATCCTAATCATAGCTCCGCCGCCGGTCACTAGGTCAAAGAGGCGGGACCATAACACATTGTCATCAAGTGATTAGTGCACAATGACTATGATTACATAAAGAAGTAAGAGAAGACAACCACTTGTTTTTCACGCCACAAATTCTATAACTATCACAGTTTATATATCACTTTGCAATACGGATAAATGTTCCAAAATACCCAATATAAGAAATTCGAGACAGACTTGTGAGTAGTCGACTAATGTCACAAAGAGGAAGTGATGTTGGTGAGAAACGGGTGTTCATGTGCTTTGTGTATTCACAGAAAAACCATGAACCAAGGCAGCGATTGATACTTGTTGATTCACGGTTTAAACCCTGGACTGGATTTTTGTTGCCTTACAAAATTGATAGTGTGAGTTAAATAGCAACATGTAAATGAATATAGCCCTGGCCAAATTAGACAACAATTGTTTCCTCGTGTATGCCGCCTTAGAGCAAATCATCATCCTCTCTTATTCGCCACAAGGAGGAGCTTGACTGTAAAGAAGCTTGCTAGTGGGGAGTCCATCAGCGGTGGTGGTGCTAAGCACAAGCTGGAGCATTTCCTCTGTTAAGACAAAGCTAAGAGAGAAAGCAACTAAGAGAGATCTAGAAAGCTAAGAGAGAGGATTAGGGTTTGAGGAGGGAAGAAGAGGCTAACCTGATAATATTCTGCATAACCCCATAAGGGGGGCTGCCCGGGTATATATATACCCGGGCATGGAAGGGGTCGGCCGGCCCCTCCCAAGGGGGCTGAACCCGCCTGGTTCAGCCCCTGGCCGGCCGGTTCACTGAGTGAGGGCTGAACCGGAAGGTTCAGCCCCGTTGTTTAGCGCGCCCTTACTCCTCCGAACATAGTGACGTCCCGTAAAGCGTAGCGGGGGCGTAACATTCCCCTCCCCATCAAGAACCAACTTGTCCCCAAGGTGGTAGTCCGGGTAGAGCTCCTTGAAATCGAAGAAGTCCACCCAAGAGTTGTGTGCTGGCGACAGGTTCTTCCATTTGACCAAGAGCTCGGGCCGGTATTCCGTGCCCCGGTTCTTCCACTTGAGCATCAAAATATCCTCTGGAAGCGGCCGCAGCTCACCCGCAGAACCTCAGGAAGTAAAGTACTCGGCTGGACATGAGGACCCAACTTCCGCTTGAGCAAGGAGACGTGGAATGTAGGATGAATGCGGGAACCCTCCGGTAATGCCAAAGTATAAGCTACCGGCCCCACCCTGTTGATGATCTGAAAGGGGCCGTAGTAGCGCGGAGACAGCTTCTGGTTGCCACGACGAGCCACGGACAACTGCCGGTAGGGGTGGAGCTTGAGAAAAACTTCGTCACCAACGGCGAACTCCCGCTCTGTACGATGCTTGTCCGCCTGGGTCTTCATGCGTTCATGTGCCAGACGGAGATTCTCCCGAAAAGTGACCAACATGCGATCCCGATTCAGAAGAGCACGATCCACCACCGTAAGGGCTGTGCTTCCCGGCTCATAGCTGACCAAAGTAGGAGGCGGCCGCCCGTAAACCACCTCAAACGGCGTCATCCTGCTAGCTGAGTGATAGGTCGTGTTGTAACAGTACTCGACCCAGTGTAACCAATCCGGCCAGCTCTGAGGCTCATCCATCACAAAGCAACGAAGATACGTCTCGACACCTCGATTGAGCACCTCCGTCTGGCCATCAGACTGCGGGTGATGTGTCGTGCTGAAGTGTAAGCGAGTACCCTGCAACCTGAACAGCTCCCTCCAGAACCCACTGACGAAGGTGGGGTCTCGATCAGAAATAATGGCACGGGGAAGGCCATGCAGGCGAACGATTTATCTAGCAAAGAGTGCGGCGACGGACTCCCCGGTATACGGATGGCTGAGTGCCTGAAAATGGCCATATTTGGAAAGCTTATCCACCACGACCAGAATGACTGACTTTCCCTTAGACTTAGGCAGCCCATCAATAAAGTCCATGGACACTGTGTCCCAAATATGCTGCGGGATGTCCAACGGCACGAGCAGCCCTACAGGAGAAGAAGTCTCATATTTCTGCCGTTGGCAGGTCTCACAGTGGCGAACAAACTGCTGAATGTCCCGTCGCATGCCCGCCCAAAAAACGTTTGCTCTCGCCCTCTGAAGGGTCCGGAGCACCCCCGCATGTCCTCCTGTCGGCGAAGAGTGGAACTCATGCATCAAGACTGTCTTCCAAGCTGAATCGGCGGGCACGACCACCCAGCCCCGATAGTAAAGCCGACCATTACATAAGTGATAGCCAGCCGCGCCTATCTCACCCCGCTGTAAAGCCTCCACCAACGGGCGTAGCGTGGCGGATCGTAGTACCTCCTCTTGAATATCCTCCAAGGAATCGACCAACGACCCCGAAATATGAGAGAGAGCAGCCTCTGGAAGACAAGAGAGAGCATCGGCGACCACATTCTCTTTGCCGCGGTGATAAACAATCTCATAGTCGTAGCCCAGAAGCTTTGTAACCCATTTCTGCTGCAGAGGCGAAGAGACCCGTTGGTCCAGAAAATGCTTCAAGCTCTGGTGGTCCGTCCGGATCTTAAAGTGTCGGCCCAACAAATAGGGCCGCCACACAGCCACTGCGTGAATGATCGCCAACATCTCCTTCTCGTAGGCCGAGAGACCCAAAGTACGAGGAGCCAATGCCTTGCTGTAAAAGTCTATCGGCCGCCCCGCCTGCATCAACACCGCCCCAATGCCGACCCCCGACGCATCCGTCTCTAGAACGAACTCCTTCGTGAAATCTGGTAGTGCAAGGACTGGTATGGTGGTCATGGCCCATTTGAGAGCCTGAAATGCCTCCTCCGTCTCCTCACTCCAAGAAAAAGAATCCTTCTGCAGCAGCTGGGTCAATGGTCGGGCTATCTTCCCATAGTCCTGCACAAACCGCCTGTAGTACCCTGTGAGCCCCAAAAATCCCCGCAAGGCACGGACTGTAACCGGTCGCGGCCAGGACTGCATACTCTGAATCTTCCGTGGGTCGGCCCTGACGCCCTGACCGAAGACCAAATGGCCCAAGTACTCCACCTCCTCCTGACCGAAGGAGCACTTAGAACGGTTGGCATAAAGATGGTGCTGACGAAGTCTGACAAGGACCTGTTCCACGTGACGCGCGTGGTCCTCCCAGTTCGCGTTGTAGATGAGGATATCATCAAAGAATATCAGGACAAACACACGCAGGAAATCTCTGAACATCTCGTTCATGTTGGTCTGGAATGTAGCGGGCCCTCCAGTCAGCTCATTGGCCATAACCAAGAACTCATAATGGTCGTCATGCGTCCGGAAGGCCTTCTTATGGATGTCCTCCGGTGCCATCAAAATCTGATAATATCCGGAACGAAGATCCAGCTTGGTGAACCGCTGCGCCCCATGCAGCTCATCCAGTAACTCTTCCATGTGAGGAATCGGGAAATTATCTTTGACAGTAGCGCCGTTCAAGGCACGGTAGTCCACACAGAATCTCCAGGACCCGTCCTTTTTCTTGACCAGAATAATGGGGGCCGAGAAGGAACTCGTACTCGGCCGAATGATGCCGGCCTCCAGCATCTCGCGGACACTGCGCTCAATCTCCGCCTTCTGGACGTGTAGGTAGCGGTATGGACGAACATTCGTAGGCTCAACACCCGCCTTGAGCGGAATACGGTGATCTCGGAACCTCGGCGGTGGCAGAGTGCATGGCTCCTGAAAAACATCAGCATAATCTGTCAGAAGTAACTGTAGTTGAACCGGTACCTCAGAAGGTGTGGAATCGCCGATCTAGACCTCCCGAAGGACGGCCATCATCTGCCCATCCCCGCTCAACCGCTGCATGCTGCGAAGAGAAACCTCCTTAACAGGAGATGACATGATACCCTTCAAGCAAAACTGTTTCTCCCCGTGCGCAAACTCCATAGACATGTGTGCCCAGTCGAAAGTCACCCGCTGTAACTGGCGCAACCACTGAACTCCCAGCACCATGTCTGAGCCCCGAATAGGCAACATGTAGACGTCAGTCCGTCCCACATAGCCGTGTATCCGCAGCTCCACTCCCTTCAGCACTCCTTCGCACTGCAGCTTGCTGCCATCTGCCACCATAACGTGAAAGGCAGCCACCCTATCAACCACGTGCCCAACTCGCCGTGCCACGTCGGGATGTATGAAGTTGTGGGTGCTCCCACTGTCCACCAGAATAGTAACCTTCTCTTGGGCGATCCGGCCCGCCAGCCGCATAGTAAGCGGGGGAGCGCAACCCTCGAGAGCATGCAGAGAAACCCCGAACTCAGTCTCCTCCAAGTCCACCTCCAACTCCTCATCTGGAGCCGGCTCGTCGTCCGCATCCTGATGCAACATGAAAACCTGTATCGTCTGGCATTTATGACCAGGCACAAACTTCTCGTCGCAATTAAAGCACAGCCCCTTCTCCTTCCGAGCGGCCAACTCACTCCAAGACAACCGAGTCACCGTCGGTTTGTTACCCGTGGGCTGCTCCCGTCGTGCTGCTGTGGCAGGGGCCGAAGGCGGCCTACTCGTGATGCGGGCTCGCTGCCTGTTGAACCTCTCCTCCTGGATGCGCGCCAAAGTAATGGCGTGGTTCAATGAACGAGGCATGAGTGCCTGCACTTCGTCACGAATGTGCTCCTTGAGACCCAACAGCTGTAGAGTGTCCTCTCCGGCCACTGAACCCGATTCGCCAATTTATCGAACTCAGTGCGATACTCCATCACCGACCCTTTCTGACGAAGCTTCTGAAGGAGGGCCTCAAAGTTCTCGTACTCCAGTGGCCCAAACCTGGCCGTAAATCCATCCACAAACTCCCCCCATGACACGTACTCCCGCCCCCGCAGGAACCACTGCGTCCACTGGAAAGCGTCATCCTTCAAGTGGAAGGACGCTAACTGCACCCACTGTCCTTCAGGCACCTCTTGGTACTGGAAAAAGAGTTCAGCCTTCTGAATCCACTCCAAGGCGTCGCCGCCCCCGAACTCCGGAAAGTACATACGAGTTAATTCAGGGGTCAAGCGTTGTGCCCCATGACCTCCTTCCCGTCTTGCGGGCTCCCCTTGCGAGAATCCGCCGTAGCCTTGATGCTAACCCGCTCCCCAAGGCGGGGGTTGCGGCTGGCCGCCCCATCCTTGGCCAAAACCGGCCACCCCTGGAGGCCCAAACCCGCGCGGAGGAGGAAGGATCCCCCCTCTTTGCTGTCCCGCAGTGTCGGGTGGCCGCCGGAACCCAAACGGGTCTTCCCAGCCCCGACGCCACTGCCCTCGGCCCGATCCAGGCTCGCCGAACCCAACTGCTGCAGATCCCAGCGGGATCGACCCCGCCGGACCCCCATACGCCGCCGCCGAGCCCCCTAGTAGCCCGTATGCCGCCGATCCAGGGCCTCCCGACCCTTGCCAGCCCGTGCCAGGCGGGATCCCGCCGGCCGCCCACAGGCGCTCCTCTTCCGACAGCCGCATGCCGTCGACTCCCTCCGCAAGCCGCGCTCCCGCAGCCGCCGAATCGGCCCCCAATCCGGCCGAGTCTTTGCTCGACGGTGCCTTCCCTTTCAACAAGGCCTTCAACTCCTCCATCCGACCTTCCATGGCCGCCATCGAGTCGGTTAAGCCAATAACCTTCTCCTCTAGGGTTTCAATCCGTGAGGACTCCTTTTGAGTGCGAGTGGTCACCATATCGGAGAGAAGAACACCTCTGATACCAAATGTTAAGACAAAGCTAAGAGAGAAAGCAACTAAGGGAGATCTAGAGAGCTAAGAGAGAGGATTAGGGTTTGAGGAGGGAAGAAGAGGCTAACCTGATAATATTCTGCATAACCCCATAAGGGGGGCTGCCCGAGTATATATATACCCGGGCATGGAAGGGGCCGGCCGGCCCCTCCCAAGGGGGCTGAACCCGCCTGGTTCAGCCCCTGGCCGGCCGGTTCACTGAGGGGGGATGAACCGGAAGGTTCAGCCCCGTTGTTTAGCGCGCCCTTGCTCCTCCGAACATAGTGACGTCCCGTAAAGCGTAGCGGGGGCGTAACATCCTCCTACTCGTATGTCATGGAGTTTTCCATGTTATGATTCCCTTTTCTTGTTCTGTTCTACAGGAGGAAGAAGGCAAAGTTGGCACTCGGTGTGATCAAAAATTCAAGAGGAATCCTACAACTCATTCTCGGTGGTGGTCCTAAGTGGTTGATCATCGTGCGTAGAAAGTGATTGCTTCTGTCAATGATGGTTTTAACATAGGTAGTGCATCTGACATATTGTGTCGGATTGCAGTCAATATCATTTTATTTTCTAGTTCATATATTTTGGTTCATTTTTGTTGTATTTTTCATTGTATTTGTTGTATTTTTCATTGTATTTGTTCTATTTCATATATTCATTTACATCAAATCCACATTTATATTTGTTCAGTGCTGATTTAAGGTTAAACTGTTTTGCTTCAGTGCTAATTTCCTATCAAGGCGGAGACTACCAATGATGGTGATGATGATGATGATGATGATGATGATAAGGAGACAACAGTGATGACGACATCTTTGAAAAAAAAGGCTCCGATCAACTATGTGAACTCTAAAACTAAAAAAAGTGTATGCCCAGTAGATGAAGCTTTAGGTAATATAGGGTTTGGACAGCTCTGAAACTAAAATAAAAAGTTCATGCCCTGGTTTTTTAGAAGGATCAATTTGGTTAAAAACCCAATGACTCCATCCCCCATGACAAACAATTAACAAGAATTTTCTGATGATTTTATTAGTTTCGCCATAACTCAGATTTTATCAAGTGATGCTGAAGAGAATTCTATTGAGATAAAAAAAAGATCTGCAGAGGTTCAGCCGGAATTCTTACCACTTCTGCTGGCTCAGCTAAAATATTGATAAAGAATTTGGCCTGCAATTTGTGAAGAAGTCAGAATGCCAAAGAAGATTTTACAAGCAATTAGCATTGTTCAGGGCTCGGTATTACCTGTTTTGTTGTTGCTCCGGACATGAGAAGATCTGTTATAACCATACCAGGCTGTAGTGAGAAAACAAACTCAAATTAATACCGGGTCCATTCAGCTGGAGAGAATTGGGCTTCGAAATTGGAATTGGAGATCCAATTCCAACAAAAATGAACCTCCAATTCTAATTCCATGCACCAATTCCATCCACAGATCTCTTAGCAGTCCATGTTCCAAAATCTAAATAGGAAGCTCATGCATACCGATAGGTTATGTACCATGACATTCTTTACATCTTGCATCTGGAGTTCAGCCTGAAACACGCATGAAATAAATTATAAAATTTATGTTGCTAAAAACAATATCCATGTGGCTCAGAAAATCTCCCACTAAATGGACCCGAGTGTAAAAATCATGCTGCAACTAAACATAGTAAACAACACTCAGGTCTAAACCTTCCAAAAATCAAAACAATATGTCAAGGATCTATGTCATGGTAAATTTTTTCTTAGTATGATTCCAAATACTGGACACAATATAATGCAAAAGAAATAGTTCAACTATTACCTTAACAGACAAGTTTACTGCTATTGAACTCACCTGCTTGCTTTTAAACTTTTTAAGTAACTGTGAAATGGTTCTAGAAAATCAGAATCATTGATCTTAAAAACTCTTCTTGTGCTCGAAGTGAAGATATGCATGTCAACATCTGAAGAGCAACAGCGGAAAGAATCCATCTTGGACTTCAGGATGCAAGAACATGCTTGTTGTGATTACATCAAATAATTTTTCATTGAATTAACACCACTGATTGTTGAGTATATTCTTATTCCGAAATCATTCTGGACTGAATCATAAAATCTGAAATTACAAAAAAGAACTGTGCCTACTTGTAAGGATTTGGTAAGATGAACCACACTACGTTTGGTAGCTCCATATGCGGCAAACCTGCCAAAGGGAAAGAAATTAAGCACAAGCCTAACACATATTCTCCTTTTCACTCTCTATTTTAAGAGCACATCTTCAGAAATCACGATCCGTTCATGATACAAGAGCTTGAAGGGCATTAAGGTTCAGCCACTCGAGGAAATTCAAGTGTGATTAACCAAAATTATGACAAGAATCTAAATCTAGCACAAAAAACTGTTTCATAGGTGTATTTTTTTCGCCAAAAAGTATCTTCTAGTGTGCTGATTCTAAAACCAAATCTGAAATTGGCAGTTCTCCTCATAATCAGCTATAAGAAAAAACTAAATTCATAGCTATAGAAGTCAATCAATTGGGGAGAGAGAAAAATCATTTGCAGACATACATCCTAAAACATACTTAAAAGGGTGTAAGTAATCAAAACAAGCTAAGAATTATCAGAATCAGCTGAGAAGACCTATAACACTCCAATTACTTCGTGAGCCTTACTTTAATTTAAAGATTGTTTATATTGTATGGGTGTGCATCTTTATCCTGTAGTGAAATTCAGCTCTAGTTATTTGCCCATTTCTTTTTCAGTGGACTTGTATGATTTAACTCACCGTGAACTTAAATGCTAGCTTGAGTATTAATTTTTGTTATTTTATTAATTGTGCATCAAAATTTGCTTATTGACTCATATGGGTGTATTGCATTAGGGTTAGGGTTAAGGTCAAGGTAGCGATCACATTGTTCATTGGCTTGTGTGCATGCATGTGTGCATCATCATTTAGAAAACCCTATAGATTCATCATGGGCTCATCTAGTATGGCAGCCATCACTTTGATTGATCTTAACCATTGGAACGAGTGTATTTGATTAAGGGAGGTAACAAAAACTAGCGGGTAGGTTAATCTCTATTTTCCCACACAAGGAAAATTATACAGTGAACATGACTACTAAGACAACTCATACGTGATCCTAACGAAAAACATTCGCAAATTGTTGAAAGAAATTCTACATTATTTCAAAACTACACCTTGTAAGCCAATGTTGTTTCATAAAGGAAAATACATTAGTCCAAAAATTGCAGGTTGACAGAAGATTGATCTCACGGCAATGTACCTTCCTAGGAGTCAATGTCAAAAAATGGAGAGGCAAGAAGATGATGTAAGTGTCAAATCAAGCAATAAAGCAAAATTCAGGGTTATGGAGTATGCGAAACATTGTTAGCAATCATCATAGATGGTGTCTGGATTCCAATAGTGGGGGCTATGGCACTTCTTTGTAATACAAAGTCAACATTTAACACTACATAATTACATCTAACAGAAAAAATAAAGAACATTGAAGTTGACCGACATTTCATTAAGGAGAAGATAAATGGTGACTTGATTAATACCGCATACATGTCAACTGAAGATCTAGTATACCGCATACATGTCAACTGAAGATCTAGTAGTTGTTCTCGCTAAGGAATTGTCAATAGAAAACTTTCCAAGAATTAATAAGAAGCTAAGAAGAGAGAAAATCCACTCACCTTGTGCACACAAATTGGTGCTGCTATTTTTCTATATTTATTTATGCATGTTTAATATAGGTTTAATGATATTTCCTTTCAAGCAATTTCTTTTCTCATCATTTCTTGATTTGGTTATGCATACCTGTATATAAATAGGGCAATTGCCATGAATAAAATAAGAAACCTTTTATACTTCTTTCTTCATTTCCCAAGAGCACCCATTACAAAATAACAGTACGGAGAGGATAAGCAATTGTCTTTTAGCTCCATGAAATTGACTGTATGTTACGAATACGGAAGAGGGCGAGGGACATCCTCATGTGTGGAGCATATATTTACGTCGGGACCGAGTAGACAAGGCCACAACTCAACATGGCGGCGGACGTTCAACAGTAGTGCATACGGGCATCATGCACCCCATCAGTTCTATGCTTTATTATCGCATATGTAGTTTGGGTCATGTGGTTATTTACCATTTGCCCGGCGTATATCGACGCCAGGACCGAGGAGACAAGCACACGGATCACAACATTGCGACGAACGTTGAACAATAGTGTGCATGGGCATCATGCGCCCCATCAGCTCAATGTTTTATTATCGTATATGTAGTTTGGGCCGTGTGGTGATTTACCATTTGCCCTTTTTTGGTGTTTCTGAGCTAGGCCTATATAATCCAATGTTTGACTCTTTTTTTATTCATCTTGGAAGTAAGATCAAATTGGACGAGTCATAGGGGCTGAAATCTTTTCTCTACTATCCTTTCTTCATCTTCTTCTTCCCCCCTCTTCCTTCTTTCAAACCCAACTTCCGGACACACATGTAAGAAGCATCCTTTTCAAGAATGAAAAATAAGATATATGTTAGATATGGTGTATGTGGTATAGTTAGCTTAGGCTCACCTTGGGTAATGTGTGCACCCTCCCTTGTACATATATATATATATATATATATATATATATATATATATATATATATATATATATGTTATTGTTCATGTGAATAAATACGACAATCTATTATTCCATTATTCCTATAATGGTATCAGAGGAAGGCTTAGGGCTTCCGCCACTCCCCTGACGATCTCGCCGAGAATCCTGTCTTTCGCACTCATCTCCTTTCGCAACTCTGCTTTTGTGCGTCTTCGTATCGTGCTTCGTTCGCATCCATGCATCTGCGCGCCATCTTACATCGACGAAGGGTGTGAGTGCGTCGTCTACCACTATAATCGTCCCTCCTTCCGCGCGTCTCCGGCTCGCGGCGTCATCTTTCGTTCGCATCTCTACTAGCGATGTTCTGCTTCAGCGCTTCTTCCGCGGCTCAGTTCCGGGTTTTTTTGTGCTTTCCGCGTGTTTCTCCGCTTCTGTCCGTTGTTTTCCACAGCATGTTGTTTCTCCGCTATGTCCGCTGTTTGCCACAGCCTGTTGTTTCTCCAAAGCGATTTCCGGGTGTTTCTCCACAGCGCTTTCCGCGTGTTTCACCACAGCCCGCTACTGAGAACCTTTGGTATCAGTCCGTTGATTTCTTTGCTGCTCCTCTTGACGTCGAATTGATGTTATCGTTGATTCTTGTCGCAACCTGATCTCCTGCCGCTATCATCTCATCCGCCCGTCTTCTCGATCCTTTTTCGGCTGATCCTGCAGCCCCAATGGCCTCGTATTACTACTCTGCCTTTCTCCAAAAGGTGGATGTCATTCTCGATGGACGAAACTATAAGGCATGGTCTGCCACCGTCGGCGTGATCCTTCGTGGCCTAGATCTATAGGGCCACATTGACGTCTCCGAGCCTACTCCGCCTCCACCAGCTGCCAGTATTGTAGACGACACTTCCACTGTTAGCACTGTTGCTTCCACCCAGTGCTCCGACATGGCGAAGTGGCGCTCGGACGACTCTCGTGCGATAGTTGTGGTGTGTTAGTCCTGCGAGCTCCCCATTCGCATGACCATCTATGAGCTCCCAACGGCCAAGGCGATGTGGGATCACTTGCGTCATCTCTACCTGCCATCTAGTCAGACCCTGCGCTACTCCTTATTCCAGACCTTTGACGTTTGTTACCAGCGTGATCAGTCTGTGCAAGCCTTCTTTGCTGAGCTACTGGACCTCTGGCGTGAGTGCGATGAGACGACTCCTTCCCCCTGCACTACTTGTCCTCAGTGTGTTGCTACATCTCGAGATCATGACTTTTAACGCATGTATGAGTTTCTTATGCGCTTACGCCCCAAGTTAGAGTCTGTTCGTGCCCAGCTTCTACACTGGGACCCTCCACCTTCTCTCAATGATACGTTGGTCTTGGTAATCGCTGAAGAGACTCGTCTCCGCTCCTTGGATTATGCTACTCCTTCCGGTGCGCTAACTCATGGTGTCCTTACTGCTCCAGAGCTTCCACCGCAGTCATCTCTTGTGAGTACTCCTCTGTTGTCGGCTTATAGTGCGTCGGTGCGGCCTGTTCCTCGTCCTCCGGCCCCCTCTACTGCTCAGTCTGGTGCTCCTCGCCGCCAATCGGTCCGCTGTCACTACTGTCAGTGTCTTGTACATGTCAAATTTGGGTGTCGCAAGCTTCAGACGACACAGCAGTCTGGTCAGCAGCGTGCTCCTGGTACTCCTTCAGCTCACTTCTCTGCTATGGCGCAATCACTCTTCGTCTCTGAGCTTGCCCACTAGATTGCCCAGCAGCTATCTCATGGTCCACTGCATCGCTCTTCTGCCTTTGTGCTCTCACCGACTATCTCATGGTCCACTGCATCGCTTTTATGCTATGGTGTGCACACAGTTTTTTGCTTGCATACGTATTTTTCGCTCTGATTCAGGGGAGAGTACCTATCTCATGCTTTTGAGATCTGCTAGCTATCCACGACACTCTCCCTCAGCTAGTCTGTCACGGTGCTCACGCACAGAATGACACCACTGAAAGGAAGCATCACCACATTATTGAGACGATTCGCACCCTCCTTTTCCCCTCCCAAGTTTCTCCTCATTTTTCGATTGAGGTTATTTCCACCATTGTCTATCTTATTAACCTACAGCCTTCCACTTTCCTTCAGGGCACGAATCCTGGTGAGTGTCTGTACTCTCGACCCCCACATTACACTCATCTTCGTGTTTTTGGCTGTTGGTGTTATATTCTACTACCTCCACGTAAACATATCAAGCTCTATTCTCAGTCTGTTTTTTGTGCCTTCCTTGGATACAATACTGAGTACAAAGGCTATCGATGTTTTGACCATGTTGCACGTCGACTTCGCATCTCACGTGATGTCACTTTTGACGAGTCTTATCCTTTCTTCGTGTCATCTGTCCCCTCAACCTCACACTCATCAGTTACTCCCTCTGACGTGCAGTTTCTCACTCTTTTCATCTCCCTGTCATATGTATTCACTCCTCACTCCTCCCCTCCGTTACACACTTCTTCTGATGAGTTGTCCACTTGAAACTAGAGGTGGGTAAAAAGCCCAGGCGGGGGGCTTGGGGCCCTTACCGGGCCCCCAATTTTGTCGGTTGCCCGGCCCGGTGCCCGGACCGGCCCGGCCCGGGCAAAGCCCGGGCGCCAGGCTAGCCTGAGCCCGGCACCGGGCTAAGGAAAAATCCCGCTAGGCGGGATTTTAGGCGGGATTAAATCCGCCCCTTTTGAGTTTTGAATTCAGGTTGGCCCGGACCGGGCCGACCTGAAGGACCTAACCGGGCTCCCCCTTTGAGAGGGAGCCCGAGCCCGGTCCGGCCCGGTTCAAACTGGGCCCGTGCCGAGCCCGGTTGGAAAAAAGCCTGGCCCAGTCAGGCTTTTTGCCCATGACTACTTGGAACCGTGTCTCTCCTCTTCCATATCATTATACTCATCGTCCTCCTCCTATTCCCTCGCCTTGAATGCCCCCAGACTCCGTGCCTGCCTCCTCCAGCAAGTGTCATGTGCATGATTCTCCTGTGCGCCGCAATTCACCTCGTGAGAGACGTCCTCCAGACCACCTTAGCCTTGCTACCTTACCGTTGGACCTACCAACCCTTCCTACTATAGCCTATAGTACTCCAGAGCCGACTTCCTACCGTGAGGCTGCCCAGATACCTGAGTGGCAGGTTGCTATGTCTGCTGAGTGGGAGGCGCTTGAGCACACTCATACATGGGACATTGTTCCTCTTCCACCAGGTATTGTTCCTATTATTTGCAAGTGGGTCTTCAAGGTCAAGACTTGCTTCGATGGTTCTGTGTAGAGACACAAGGTTCGGCTAGTTGCTCATGTTTTCAGCAGGAGCAAAGGAGAGACTATGACGAGACCTTTGCTCCAGTCGCTCGCATGACTACGGTTCGAACTCTTATTGCAGTTGTAGCTGCTCGTCAATGGTCTCCGTCACAGCTTGACGTGAATAATGCATTTCTTCGCGGTGATCTTCAGCAGAAGGTATGTATGCTTACTCTTCCTGGTCTATCCTCTCCTTCAGGCCTTGTCTGCGGCTTGAGGCGAGCTCTTTATGGGCTCAAGCAGGCGCCATGCGCGTGGTTTGCATGTTTCAGCTCATCCATTACAGCCGTCGGTTTCCAGCCATATCCACATGATCCAACTCTGTTCGTGCACTCCTACTTTCATGGTCAGACCCTTTTGTTACTCTACGTGGATAATATGATTATTACTGATGATGATCCTTCTCATATGACCTTCGTCAAACATTACCTTCAGCAGTAGTTTCATATGACAAATCTTAGACAGCTGAGCTACTTCTTGAGTCTTGAGGTCAGCTCTACAAACCGTGAGTTTCAGCTCTCTCGACAGCATTACACATCAGATCTCCTATCTCGGGCTGCTCTTTTTGACTCACACAGTGCACACCCCTATGGAGCTCTACCTTCAGCTGCGTACGGATGATGGGGTTTCACTCTCTTATCCTACTCGCTACGGCTACCTCGTAGGGAGTCTCGTTTATCTTACCATTATTCGGCCCGACATTGCTCATGTTGTTCATGTGTTGAGTCAGTTTGTTAGTATGCCCACCTCCGTGCATTACGGTCAGCTGATGCGGCTCCTGCGTTATCTCCAGGCGACGACTTCTTGTGACCTATTTTTCTCCAACAATAGTTCTTTACATCTCTGTGCTTACTCGGATGCTAACTGAACTAGTGATCATGTTGACCGTCGCTCTGTCACTGGCTTTTGTTTGTTCTTGGATTTTTCATTTATTGCATGAAAGTCCAAGAAACAGACTAGTGTTTCTCATTCCAGCACTGAGGTTGAGCTTCGGGTCATGACTGCCACCGCTGAGGATATTATTTGTCTTTGTTGGCTTCTTGAGGATATTGGAGGCTCTTCTCCAGATCTCACTCCACTCTACTGTGATAACACTGGTGTCATTCAGATTACTCTAAATCTGGTGAAGCACTCACTCTTCAAGCATATCGGTGTGGATGCCATCTTCCTACATGAGCACTATGGTTGTGGCACTCTTGCTCCTTCATTTGTTCCTTCTGAGCAGCAGATTGTAAATTTGATGACAAAGCCGCAGATAAGGACCCAACATGCCTATCTACTGTTCAAACTCTCGGTGTACGATCCCCCGTGAGTTTGCGGGGGGCTAGATATGTTGTATGTGATAGAGTTAGCTTATGCTCACCTTGGGTGTTGTGGGCACCCTGCCTTGTATATGTATATTTATGCTATTGTTCATGTGAATATATACAATTCAATCTATAATTCCATTATTCCTATCAGTATAAACTGCAAGAAATTCCTTAAATGAGTGCTATGATTGTGTTTAGGAGGCTTCAAAGATTAGCCTACATACTCAAATTTGCTTCTCAAGTTATTTTCATAATCATTCTTAAATTAATACTTCAACAAAACATCAAGCCTTTCTAAGTTTTATTCCACAACAGGAGTTTATCAATATCCATGTATACACTGTTAAAATATCATAGCCACCTTGGTCGTGCCTTCATCCGTATGTGCCTGACCAGCCACAGTTCTCATCTCCAAAATTTAAACTTCTCTTAGGTTGTCGCAGCTACATGCAAGTTACATAATGTTTATCTCAGATTCTTGAAAATACTCAAGTCACAAAACATTTCTCACAGGACTAGTAGCTACCATGGGCACGAAGGATGCGAGCGGGTCAACTGATGCAGGACGAATCTATAGACAGTATATTAATGATGTCCTAATCCTACATGCAATGCAAATGAGCGCGTGACAAATTCTATGAACCTAAACACTGCCTAATGAAGGGTTAGAGGCTTGATGTGTAATGTTGTGGGTCGGAGGCCTGGGAGCTGCTCACTCGGATCCATAGTCCCGCCCTTTTTGGCCGGCTCCACAACATGCGTCGCGGCCCAGCACACCCAACCCCTCTCAGCACGTGTTCTCGATACTGCAGGTTGTTGAGGCTGGGGCTCGATAACCAGACCTCCTAGATGTAAGCTCTTAACGCCAGCTCACATCACCAACTGATCCGCAGCACCGAGAACACGTGTTGAGAGGGGTTGGGTGTGCTGGGCCGCGGCCCATGTTGTGGCGCCGGCCAAAAAGGGTGGGACTATGGATCTGAGTGAGCAGCTCCCAGGCCTCCGACCCACAACATAAAATGCGCATTTTGATGTTGTGGGAGCTGCTCGCCAAGGATCCATAGTCCCGCCCTTTCTAGCCGGCGCCACAACATGGGTCGCGGCCCAGCACACCCAACCCCTCTCATCACGTGTTCTCGGTGCTGCAGGTTGTTGAGGCTGGGGCTCGATACCCAGACCTCCTTGATGTAAGCTCTTAACGCTATCTCACATCACCAACTGAGTCACGACCATAACAACTTGGTATCAGAGGGAACATCCTCCCACATTCGTTTATTCGACAACAATAGTCGTTGTTTCTTCCGCTCTCGCGCTCGTTTTCGCTTCCGAAAGACCAATTCAGCAACCGACGAGTGCCGGTGTTCTGCATTTTTCTGCTTCCCAGCAAGCTCCACGCCACAGATGGACCAGCTCTGCCCAGCAAGCTCCACGCCGCACCCCCACCCCTATCCTGCATTTTTTTCTGCTTCCGCCGGCCAGTTCTCTGCCCTCAAGCTCGACCAGCTCTGCCCAGCAAGCTCCACGCCGCACCCCCCTCTCTGGCAACTTCATGCGTCGGCCAGCTCTCGGCCCACCAACAACTTCTCAGGCGTCGTCGAACCCCGACCCTGCAACATCTCCGCAAACCGCCATCTCTTCCATCCCCGAGCCGCACGCCGTCGAACTGCTGTTGCCGCTTCTTCCGCTTCTCGAGCCGCCTGCCCCGCTCTTTTCCCCAACCAGCAGCAGCCCTACTTCCTATCTTTTAATTTAACGCAGCCACCACCTCTCTGCAGCCCACCTGCAGAAATCTTTTTAATTTTTGGAGCCCCGTGCCACTTAATTACTTAGGGGACTCCGCCGGTCATCATTATTACAGCAGGCCACTTTAATAATTAACCCGACCAGCCTCTCATGCTACAAGACACCTTTTATTCTATTTTTTCAGCGCGCCCATTACTTCTGTGGCCAACATTGGGCGTCACTGCGGCTCCCGTGGTCACTCCCAATCTTCCGACTTGGCGCAATCCCACCGGTCGGTCACCCGTTCTTCTTCTTGATCATCCACTCACACTATGGGTGACTCATCTGAACAACTCAATCAGATTATGACCATGCTCCATACCGTCATAGCGCAACAAGCTGCGCACGCTGCTCTCAGGGACCGTCATCAGGAGGCTATTATTGCGCTCTCCAAACGCATCGATGATCTGTCTACCACCCCGACACACGATCATGCCAGCAGCAGTCAGGCACAACCACTTCTCCGCACTGCCCCGCCACCCCTGACCGTCTGCGAGCCATCGCCGCCAGTCCTCGCGCATCCCGACGCAACGATTGTCCCACGCTACACCGGGTTGGAATTTCCAACCTATGATGGGAAAAGTGATCCCTTGAGCTGGCTCACCAAGTGTGAGCAATTCTTCGGCCACCAACAAACTCCGGCAGCAGATCAGATCCACTTAGCATGTTTCCATATGCTCGACTCCATTATTTTATGGGTTTCACGACTTCTCACTGACCGACCGAATCTGATATGAGACGACTTCAAGCGGCTATGTAACTTACGTTTCGGACCTCCTATCCGCAGTAACCCCCTCGGTGCACTCACCTCTCTACGTCAAACGGAGACCGTGGACAAGTATCTGGAACAATTTCAGCTTCTCTTGGCGCATGTGCCTCTTGCCCCGGATATGCAGGTCGACATTTTCACCGCTGGACTTCGCGAGCGCCTGCGACTGGATGTCGAGTTGGAAGCCCCTCCCGACTTAGTGACTTCTATGAGTCTGGCTCGGCTTTGCGATTGTCGCCTTCAAATAGCACCAGAGGCTTATCCACCTGCCACCAACACTGTTCCACAGGATCGTATCGAGGGTCCTCCAGCCCCACCGGTCCGCCGATTATCTCGGACTGAGATGTTGCAACGACGCGCTCAGGGATTATGCTTCAATTGCGACGAGCAGTACACTCGCGGCCACAGGTGCAACCGGCTTTTCTACCTGCACGTCGAGGATTCTAACGTCGAGGGCATCGAATAAAGCTTGAGGACAAGCTTTTTTTGGAGGAAGGGTGAGATGTTATGGGTCTCGAGCACCGAGCCATTTATCTTATTATTATCACATTTATATCACATAAGAGTCATTATGATGTAGCCTATTTAAAGGCATTTGGGTATGTGTTATGGGTAAGCAATGACAAAGTTCTAATTCTCATCTTGTAAGTGAGATCTTGGTGGCTCTCTCCTCCGACGAGCAACCCCGCTTAGACAGCCGCGGTCACGGCTCCGTAGTATCCCCCCGCCATCTTCTCCACCTCCGACCTCTCCCTCCGGGCAGCGTTGGAAGGACCATAACATGTGACTACTAAAATGCAACCCAAATATGCAGTGCAATATCCGACGGCGACTTCAAGACATAATAATAAATAATTAAATGGCAAGCATATGATTTTGACAAAAGCAAAATAAATTTTTTAAGTAAACAAGCAATGTTTTTTCTTCACATGCAGGGCCAAAGCAAGAGCGCACGAAAAATTGATCTTGCAAGTCACGAGAATAATCCAAAACAAACAACTATTATTCAAGAGATCCAAGCCAACATGAAATCACAACATCATATATTAATAATGAGAATCGAAGTTATATACAACAAATAACAACCCACAACGCGTGGGGGCAGCCGTAGGGTGGTGGTCCGTTGTCCCGACTATTGAAACTTCGATTTGGTGGTGTAAATGGTGGCTGAGTGGTGAGATGGCTGCTGGGAATGGAGGGTAGAGGTTGGGATTTGCTGGAATAGGCAGGAAAACAGCCAAGAAAACCCGGATTGGGGAAGATCTGGAAGTTGGGCTGTAAAGGAGAGGGAAGGAGGGGTTGCAGTGGCTATTGGGGCATGGGGTTGGGTCGGCGGAAGGTGGAGAGGGTGGCTGGAAAGGCGGCAGTAGCAGTGCAGCAAGAAGGAGATGGTAGCTGACAGTTTGGAAGACCGAGGAGCGGTAGGTTGTTAGACAACGATGATAGGAGGGGCGACTAGCTGTTGGAGAGATGTGGGGAAGGCGGTAGGGGGATTTGGAGGTGGAGGAAGGTGGCTAGGGGTTAGGGTTACCTTTGAAGAGCGGGAGAGGGCCCAGGAGTCGGCACCGTGGAATGATCGCTAGAATCCGGGAATAGTCTTTCTCCAAATTCTGCAATACCTCATGAAGGCCCCCTACACTCTTATTTATACATAAAGAAGACTAGGGCACCCTGACATCAATGACTACGATTGGTCGAAGATGGGGAGGGCCCGATTACATGAAAATAAAAAAGACAAAACAATAGGTAATAAATGAAATCGTAGGCAAACGACGAGCTTGATGCATCTATAGGGTCGGATCATCGATCAGGAGACGCCATATATGGTAGGTAGCCAAACGGACCCAAAACCCGTCCTCCGCTGCGGGTTCGCGTCTCCGTTTCTCGTCATTCTCCCCGGCTTGAAAGAATTCATCTCCTGATAAATAGAGATCAGAAATCTCTCGGTGTATGTCAGATAAGACTCGATGAGGTTCACCAGAAGTCATCCAAGTATTGTTGATGGTAAAGTATCCTCGCCAATGGTACTCTTGTGTCTGACTGTTTGGTGCGGCTATGCATGTGTGAGCCACGATATCAGTAATGCTCTCAATAATCCACTGATCTGCTAGAAGTCCTGGTGCGATCACTGGTGCAGATGGTGAGGCTGAATGACCCAAAGGCAGGTGGGGCTCAGAAGTGGACTTGGTACAGGACTGAGAATGTGTAGGTGTAGGCTCCACATGATGCAGGGGTGTAGGCTCAAGAGGATCTCCACGAATGGGTCAACATGCTCATTAGTCATGACGCTTGTAGTACGGCGTTAAATCCTCAACAATAAAAACGGGACGGAAACTCATGCTCATCGGGATATCAAGATCATAGATATTTGCTCTGATTCGTCTCATTATTATGTAGGGATTCATTCGCCTAACGCTCAAACTTTTAGCAGACCTCCCACGGAGCCTCACAGCGCGGATTCTAATCATCACCTGCTCGCTTTCATGAAATATTTGTTCTTGCCAATGAACATCCGCATGCGATTTATAAGATTTATTACAAGTATTGATCCTTCGTCGGACTGACTCATGAAACACATGCAAAAGATGAACAAACGACTCAACAGACACATGCAAATGATGAACACGTGATTTAACAGACACATGCAAATTATGAACAAATGATTTAACAGACTCATACAAGTGATGCAAATGAAACACGACAGACAGGCACAACACACTCGCTAGGGGAAAATCTTATAAAGACCAGGATGTCTCTAAAATGTGAAGACCTATCAGGAGGCTCTTTTAGTGAGCCGTAGAAAAACACATCCAGTGTGCGACGAGTGTCCAAGTGACCGGGTGAGACATCAACACTCAAAGAAGAGCTCATGAGATGTCAAATGTCCCTTAGGAATTGAGACGTGTTAGGGGGCTCAGCGGGAGGTATGTATGAAAATGCATCAAGGATGCGACAATCACCTGAGTGATACTAGAGACACCGACGATAGGATGTGACTCAAAAGTGTGGTGAGTGTCCCTGAAAAAAAAAGAACTCATCTATTGGATCAGCAGACAATGTGTCTCAAAACTCATCAAGAGTGCAATGGGTCATAAGGTTAGGTCTCGAAATAATAAGAGTATGCTCAAATGTACTTAAGAAAAGCTCTGCATACATGATGCTCCACTCAAGATTCATTCTCTGGGGCAAGATCAAAGACAATAACGAAAGAGACGACAATAAATTGATACTCATAAATGAGTGGCCAATCTAAATCTCATCCTTACCAGGATGTGGTGGTTCATCAGGAGGCTCAACAGGGGGCTCGTCATAAAATCCGTCAACAAGATCACGATCCTTCAGATGAATATCATCCTAAAGCGTGGTGTCCCCTTAAATGGGTGAGAAAAACACTATGAGATCAACACCAGGCACTTGGTCGTGATGTGGCTCGGGAAAATAACAAGGGAAGAGTGACATAGACCTACTCTAAAGAATGTATATGCAGATACGAGGTCAAGGGATGAGTTTATGGTAGGGGTGCTAACTAACTCAGAGCATGGAAGGGGTGTAGGTGAGGGACACATCACAATAGAATCAATAGGTCGCTTAGACTTACACTTAGTCGGGGTCACTGGAAAAGAGTCAGAAACAAAAGACAGACCACTCACCGGAATAAGTACCTTATTGGGTGAGAGAAATCTATATCAGGTATAATTTTTGTCATGTCGGGCAGGACAATGGTAGGTATTGTGGTGACCTCGGTATGGGAGGGACTCGTATTGTGGAGGTCAAGGTGTAAATCCAATCGATCAGCTCTTGCGGATCTCAAGGACTATTCATGATGTAGGGTGAACTGATATGCCAGCTCAAGGGACCTCGTGCTGTGATAAGCCAACTTAGTGTGTATGTCGGATCGAAGTCCAGACCAAAATCGGAAAATGGTCATAGCTGGCTCCTCTCGGATATCACTTCTCACAACTAACTCATCAAAACGATTCATGTACTCAGTGACAGACATAGATCCTTGCTGAGGGGAAAATAATTGTTCGAGCAAGCAACTTAGATACGACAGAGACAAAAACCTCTGACACAACATGCGCTATATCACCCAACTAGTGATGCGATGAAAACGATCTCGCTAGCAGGTCCTCTTAATGCTAGACCAATGCACTCTCTTCTGATATAGAAACTTAAGTTTCGTAAACTTGATGCGTCGCTCACCGAATAACTCAAAATGATCGAGATAATACTACATATCCACGAGTCAATAACTGAAAGACTCGGGACACGATGAACGTCAAAAGAAAGGGCATCAGTACGAAACTGTCGCTCGAGATGTCTCTCAAAACGACAATCCTCATAATAATCATCCCTAAGGTAATCAAGTGGTGTTGAAGGATCAACACGATCTGCTCGCGTGCGGGGATATGAACGACGACAATCATCATACTGATCTTCTCTAGCATAGTAGGATCGTGTCGGTGGATCAGTACGATCTCTAGAAGTGGTGTGTTGCGATCGAAAATAATCATCATAATGGCGAGAGGATCTCCCTAAACGGGCTCTATAGGAGCGGGTGTAAGTGGACTCGGGATCCCTAAATAAAGGAATAATGAAGAAACCTATAAACTCTACAACTATGTATTAAGCTAAAGCTCGAACCTAGCTCTGATGTTAACTGACGCAGGACGAATCTATAAGCGGCGGATTAATGATGTTTTAACCCTACATGCAGACGTGACAAATGTTATGAACCTAAACAACGCCTAATGAAGAGTTAGAGGTTTGATGTGTGACTACTAGAATACAACCCAAATGTGCAATGCAATATCCGACAGCGACTTCAAGAAATAATAATAAATAATTAAATGGCACGCATATGATTTTGACAAAAGCAAAATAAATTCTTTAAGTAAACAAGCAATGATTTTCCTCTGCATGGAGGGTCAAAGCAAGAGCGTACAACAAATTGATCTTGCAAGTCACGAGAATAATCCAAAACAAACAACTACTATTCAAGAGATCCAAGCTAACATGAAATCACAACACCATATAATAATAATGAGAATTAAAGTTTCATACAACAAATAACAACTCATAACGAGTGGGGGCTATCATATGGTGGTGCTCCTCTGTCCAGACTGTTGAAACTGCGATCCGGTGGTATAAATGGTGGTTGGGTGGTAAGATGGTTGCGGGGAATGGAGAGCAAAGGTCGGGATTTGCGGGAATAGGAAGGAAAACAGCCAGGAAAACCAATATCGAGGCAAATTTGGGCAGATATGGACAGATCTGAATGTCGGGCTGTAGAGGAGAGGGAAGGAGGGGTTGGGGTGGCTTTTGGGGCTTGGGGTGGGGTCGGCGAAAGGTGGAGAGGGTGGCTGGAAGGGCGGCAGTAGCGGGGCAGCTGGAAGGAAGCAGTAATGGGAGGTTTGGAAGACTATAGAAGCGGTAAGTTGTTGGACAACATTGATAGGAAGGTGGAGGAAGGTGGCTAGGGGTTAGGGTTACCTTTGGGGAGCAGGAGAGGGTCTAGGAGTCATCACCTAGGATTCCATGGAGTCAGCGTCGTGGACTGATCGCTGGAATCCAGGAATAGTCTTTCTCCAAAATCAGTGTTGTAGATGTCGGCCGACATGTCCGACATGTCGGCCGACATGTCCGACATGTCAGCCGACATAAAGGTTTTGGGGGTAAAATGCCACGACATCGATATTTTAAGCAAAAATGTCGTTTTTGAAAATATCGCCCGATATATCCGTTTAACCCGATATATCAGACGATATTTCGCGACCGATATATCGTCGAGAGTATTACAATTTTTTTTCATTTTTGAAGAGACCAAACACCGGTTAAGGTGTTGTCCTGTGACCTTGAGGTCACGAGTTCGAGTCCTGGAAGCAGCCTTTTGCAGAAATGCAGGGTAAGGCTTGCCTACATTTCACCCTTGTGGTGGGATCCTTCCTTGGACCCTCGCCGCGCAGGGATGCTTTGTGCACTGGGTTGTCCCTTTTGAGGAGACCAAACAGAAGCAATTTGTTTTGTGCATCTCTCTAAGTCTAATATCAACTACTTTCTCATTTAGCTCTCATTTGGTGATTTTTATCTCGTTTATTGCAATCGACGACTTTTTCTTGTGTAATTTATAAACATACAGAATTTGTATATATGTTTATTGTGTAATTTATAAACATACATTATGTATACGATTATACATATTTATAAAAACTGTGTAATATATATGAATAAATTTATTTAAATATTAAAATCCGACATTGTAAAATATCCCCGATATATCTCCCGCAATCCGACATCCGACATTTCATATTCAAACCGACATGAACCCGACATCCGACATCTACAACTTTGCTCCAAATTCTGCAATACCTCATGACAGTTCCTACACTCTTATTTATACATAAAGAAGACTAGGGCACCCTGACATCAACTGCAACAATTAGTCGGGGATAGGGAGGGCCCGATTACAATAAAATAAAGACAAAACAACAAAGCAATATATAAAATCGTAGGCAAATAACGATCCGGACGAGTCTGTGGGGTCGGATCATCGATCCGGAGACATCATATATGGTAGGTAGTCAATCATCCCCGAATGAGACCAAAACTCGTCCTCAACTACTGATCCGCGTCTCCGTTCTGCATCATCAACCCTTATTGAAACTTGTACGGATCCACGTATGCAGGACACAGCTTAGGATCGTCGTATGGAAGATCCGAGCTCATGATCTCGTTCAGAGCTCATGATCTATGTTCAGCATCATCAACCATTACCGAAACTTGTACGGATCTACGTATATAGGACACAAGCTTAGGATCGTCGTATGGAAGATCCTAGCTCATGATCTCGTTCAGAGTGACGACGGGATATTTCCATGTATTTTTTTAGTTTTTTTATTTTTATTTTACAAAGTATTATTAAGGGTTAAAGTTTCAGATGATCCAGACCGCCCATAGTAGAATCTAAATCTATAAATAGGGGTCTAAGGGGTGATTTTCAGATAACGCAGATTTTGGATAGAAATTTAAGGTGTGGTCATTCCACGGTGCTTAGTTTGTGGATCAATAGTGTTAAAGCCAAGGTAATACCTCCTCTTATGTAACTACAATATAACCACCCGACCCCATTACTCATAACCATCATTAACCACGTTCCACACTACCAATTTCCCACATAACTACCTAAAACCACTATTAAGTATTAACCATCCCCCATTACCCCTAAATTCACTAAGGCCCGGTTGGCTCCGTGGAAATCCTACAAAGCAAATTCGCATGAGGCCTCCGCATGGTGGATTTCCGCAGAAATCAGAGGCCGGGTAGATCCCCACTACGTGGCGCGGCGCCGCCAAATGGGCAGTGATCGCGATTGCACAGATCAACATGCCCAAACGCGCCTTAAGTTGCTTCTGTAACTGCTATATAATTTCCCCCAAGACTAGTAATCACGAGAAATCCATCTAGTATCTCGATTGACACTTCCAGTCATAACAATCAGCCTCTGCAACAACCCTTTTTCTCTTCACTGCTGGCAAATTATCTCCTTCCAACCCAATAAATTACCATCCTGGCGTCCTTAATCCTGCTCCTAATTCCTTCCAAACCTACTACTACCAGCGCCTTAACAGCTTACCTTCTACTTTAATCCTTCTCCCAATAGCCCCCAGCCACCCTCCAACAGCACCGGACACCTTCCAACGGCCCCTAGCCACCTCCAACAGCCGTTGTCTGACATTTAAAATCCCCTGACAACCTCCAACAGCCCCTAGCCAACCTCCAATAGCCTTTATGATGCGGGACAAGGAGTCCACCTGCCCGCCACCCCGGAGTCCACCGGGGGTCCACCTTGGAGTCCACCAAGGGGCCTTATCAGGGCCGCGGCCCGTACACCCCAACCAGCTCCCAGCCATGGAGTCCACCATGCGGTAGGTTGTTGAGGAGGGGGCTCGATCCCCCAACCTCCTAGATAAGAGAAGCCTCCGCTAACTCTCATCGCCAACTGAGCCGCGGATCAGTTGGTGATGAGAGTTAGTGGAGGCTTCTCTTATCTAGGAGGTTGGGGGATCGAGCCCCCTCCTCAACAACCTACCACATGATGGACTCCATGGCGGGGAGCTGGTTGGGGTGTACGGGTCGCGGCCCTGAGAAGGCCCCTTGGTGGACTCCAAGGTGGACCCCCGGTGGACTCCGGGGTGGCGGGCAGGTGGACTCCTGGTCCGCGGATCAGTTGGTGAAGAGCTTTCGCATGAGAAAGCTTTATCAAGGAGGTCGGGAGATCTAGCCCTGGCCTCAACAACTTATCGGCTCTGTTGTGGGGCCGGGGATGAGTTGGGGTGTACGGCCCGCAGGCCTGATAAAGCCACCCGGTGGACTCCAGGTGGGCCTTCCTGGGCAGGTGGACTACTGGGCCCGGGATGGCGGGGCAGGTGGACTCCTGTCCTGCATCACTTTGGCTACCCTCCAATAGCCTCGACAACCCTCCAACAGCCCCCGACTTCGGAATTCAGTACATGATTATGTCCCGAGCCTCATATTTCTTGTGTAAGTACATAGGGAACTTCAATTTTGTTTAATTGGTGAACAAACATATTACTTTGGATATTATGCATGTGTTTGTGCAAGACTTGTACTATTTCCAGAATATATTTTCTTAGAATTTAAGTGGAGTACTTTCAACTTGATTCAACTATATCTTATTCATTTATCTAACATTCTAATTTCAACGGTGAGTGTTTGTGGCTAACTTTGTTAATTTCAACGCTTATAGTAATTGTTCATCAGATAATTACCTGTGTATTGCATCATTATTAGGTTATCCCTACAACACATCACACTCACTACATCCGTCCGGCATTAATTCAAGTTACAAAACTTTTTCGCTCACCAAAACTCTCTCAAGTCATTGACCATGCTCTTCAGTCACTAAACTTTACTCTTAAGTGGCAAGCATTATTACTTACAAAATTTTTTTTTCTGAATGCATCTTCTAAACCAACAAGTTCTACTTGGCACCAAACTTACTGTTGAGAAATTAATCATGCATCGGGAAACTCATATAAGTAGTCTTGGTTTTAGGTAGGATTGAGTTCTTACATGATATGAGAACAGGCTAGTCCCAATGGCTCACTCCTACATCAACTAGAAAATAGGTTCACAGGTTAAGAGGGTCAAAGACCCAACATGTGAGGGGACATGTTAAGAATTTAGTCCCATGTTGGAAACTTATGTAGCCGTGTACACTTAATATAGATTCTTGGTCTCTCAGCCTACAATCTATTGATTTCAGGTTAGACACAGGTTTCAACACTATCATCACTATTAGCTACAACTCCAAACTCAAATTCACATGCATGCATCTCTATCAATCACTGCAATAAACTCATGTGATGTAGCGGAATATTTCCGCTACACAGTTCAAGGACCCAGATTCATCCATCACAATCCGACGGAGAGGATTGAGGAGAAAGTCTACCTGCAGACCAGCATCCAACGGATCTGGTTTTCTCATAAAAAGCAGTGCTGCTCAATTCAACGGACCGATTTAGCCTTCTAGATAATGTAACGGCTATTTAGCCCTTCTCATTGTAACGGTTAGATTAGCGTTGTCTACATAATGATGTAAAGACTTAATTAGTAAGAAGGAAGATTGGTTTTAGTAGTTAAGTCTTAGCCATTAGTTATCAGAAGGGGTTATGACTTCCGCCGGAGATAGACTGCTTGCAGGCCTCCGACTTAAGCTGTAACATGTGAGCACACATTTCCCGCTTGAGTTTGCAAGGAGTGTTAACATATTTGACTAATTATGTCATTAATATTTTTTGCATATTTAGGTTAGAGTAAATAAGAAAGTCTTGTTGTAATTATTGAATTATTTCCCACTAGTTATCATCTTTAGTCATCCAATTCTTGTTCACTAGAATTGTACCTCTATGTTATATAGAGGTATTATATATGAATAATATATCTTGTCATTTCAATCTCTCTTTTTTTCTCAACACAGAATAATTCATTCTAAGGAAACTTCATCATCAATTGAATCCCAACATGATCATATTACGTATGCTGGAGGATTTCCACAATTTTTTCCTTTTTTACGGCTAAATGTTTATGAATAGGAGTCATCCAGTACCCTAAGTTGCAACTAAATGCTTGAACATAATAGATCATAAAGCTGTCAGCTACTCAGCCACACCGCTCAAGATTCTAAATTGTACCATTATTATAGTTAAATGAAAAAAGATATACCTTGGGGTTGGTCTTCCATCTGACCCAGCTCCATCAATGTTAAATATATGACCACCGCGGGGCTGGCTTAGCATCATGTTTATTGCCTGAAATATCAATTAGCCAATAAGAAACCATGCCAATTGTTTGAGTGTCTTAACTCCATTTCGGTGGGATAGAAACGACATGACAGCAATTGGTCTGTTTAGTAAATCTCCAGTTTGGAGCTCTGGAGCAGTGGAAAAGTGATGCGGAGCGGAGACGAGCACGAGCTTTGGACCCGCTCGGGGCTAATTTGGCGACTTACCATATATGACGTGTCCGGATCAACGATCAGACTCCGCGGTTGCGTCCAGAATGTCGCCGCGAGTCAAATTCATATATTAGTTTATTATTTTTGGTTCATTATTCATGTATTTTAGCGGTCTCTCCCACCGATCAATCATAACCGTTGATTGGGATGCCCTAGTATTTCGTTTTATTATAAATAGGAGTCTTGTGGGATGAATAAAGCATTGCAGAATTTGGTGATAAGAAATCCCGGATTCCAGCGATCAAGTCATGGTGCCGACTCCGTGGAACCCTAGGTGACGACTCTTAGGTGCTTATCTTCCTCCCCAAGGTATCCCCTAAGCCTAGCCCTCTTTTCCCCTTCTCAAAACCTCTCCCGCATCCCTCTACAACCTTCCAAACAACTCACCATTGCTGTCCAGTTTTCCTTGCTGTATTTTTCCTGAATTTCACTGTTCATATATGAAATTTACTATTCTTCATATATAGTTTTCCCCCAATTCCACTGCCGCCGCTCCTTAGCCCTTCCCAGCAGCCGCCGGACACCCCTCTGCACCCATCAGCCGCCGCCAGCCCCCTCCCACCCCTCTACAGCTTCTGCCCCCCTTGTTCCCACCCCATACAGTAGTCGTCGAACTGTCTACCTCCACCCGCAACCATTCCCGCCCCTCCCCTCCGTGGAATCACCCCAAACAACCCCTATTTTCCTAGATCCCTCCAGATCTAGAAATTTCAGCCCCCGATCCGCTATTTCTACCACCTGTCCAACACTCCCTAGCCCCGATACGTTAATACATCATCGGATCTACCCACCCCAGCCCGGATCTCCACCTACGCGCCCGGATCTATCCATTTCCGGTCCACTTTCATCTTCTGCCGCCGAGAACAGCCACCTCCATTATTTCCATGCCGCCGGTTCAACTCTCGATCGCCGATCCACGCATCCGGCTCCGGAATCTTCATTGCATTGGTCAGCCCACTATTTAGTGAGTATTGGATTATTGGATTATTATTTTTCAGCATTTATTTATCGGATTGGACATCATATTGGTTTGGATATCTCGTATGGTAGTAGTTTGTTAGATAAATATTGTGATTTGCAGGACTTTATTCGTCGTGCGTTCTAGCTTTTCCCCTCCACGCGGAGGAAAGTCTAAGCTTGTTTTTGCCCAAATAAATTATTTTGTCTTGCTTTTGAATTATTTGCGTGGAATGATTTTATTTATTATCCAATTGTGATCTAACCATGGGACTTTTGCATAGCATGTAAGGTTAGGTCGCCGATTTTCCCGCCGCCTATAGATCCCCCCTGCGTCAATTGGTCTCAGAGGTATCTGTTTTCATCGTATCGGAGTCGCTTGCTCGACCAATTATTTTCCCTTCAGCAAAGATCCATGTTTGTCACTGAGTACAAGGATCGAAGGATCGCTTTAATGATCTAGTTGTGAGGAGTGACATCCGAGAGGACCCAGCCATGACCACTCCCCGATTTCGGTCTGTACTTCGGTCTGACATACATACCAAAGTGGTTTATCATAATTCAAAGTCCCTTGAAAAGACATATCAGCTCGCCATTCATTATGAACAGTCATTGAGATCAATAAGAGCTGGTCGATGAGATTCTCACCTTAACCTCAACAGTACAAGCTCTTCCCACACCGAGGACACCACTTTGCCTCTCATTGTTCTGTCATACATGACTAAAGTGACACCTGATGCGGATTGCTCTCACCCCAGTGAGGTGTTTAGCCCAGCGAGTAGTCTATCTTTTATTTCTGACGCTCCTCTAGTGATGTAACAACCCCTGATAAGAATAATAAATATTATTATTATAATAATAAAATATAATATAAACAAAGACTTAAAAAGCCTTATAAACCGAGCCCCCCCCCCCCCGGTCCAAAACCCGCATCCCGCAGAAGACGTACCGATCCCGCCTCCTTCGCCCCGACGGCCCCGTCTCCGCCTCCCGAGCGCCCGACCGCTCTCTCCTCCGCCTCCAGTGGCCGGCAACACCCCCCTCCAGGGCCGGCTACCTTCTCCCTTCCTCTTCTCCTTCTCCGGCCAGTGAGGGCAAGGGCATCGTTTCTTCTCCGGCAACCCTAGCTCCTCCTCGTTCCGGCCGGTGGATTTCGTGAGGGACTCCTAAGGTTTCGCTCGAAACCCCTCTTCGTGGATTTCTGAGCCCAAATCTGGTCTCCTTGGGTAAGGAACCCCGCCTAACTCTCGTTTTTAGTTTGCCCTAATTTTATTACGCTAATTTTTCGCTCTCCGATCTAGGGTTTTTGGACGATCCAACCTATGTCCATCGTATAACCCGCTAATCTCGGATTTGTGTGTGTTTTTCAGTGCGTGTCCTCGGATTTAGGTGGTGGAATCGCTCCAAGCCCTCTCCGAATTAGGGATTTTTGCTTCCAAACGCCGCCAAAACTCCCGATCCCTTACGCTAGTCTCTTCTCCCCTCACTTTCGAGGGAGGTAAATTTCAAAACCTCTTTCCTGTTGTGTGGTGCGAATATCAAACGCATGTGCAAGTGTAGAAATCTTGTTTGAAATGCATTTTGATCTTGAAAAGATTTAGCTCGAGCTTCTAACCTCGCTTGCGCCACTTAGCTGTCACTAGCATTTTCGAAGGCACCTTAAGGCAAGTAGAGACACCTCTCTCGCTTGCAAACATGAGATTTAATTAATAACTTGTTTAAATTATTTATGAATCTCTGAGATTGTTGAATACCTTAGGCAAACATTGAAAGGAGAGTGTTGGTTTGGTGTGACGCGTCAAATCGAGCCCCTTACTAACTGGTAAAAGAAACCATTAGTCGACCATTGCAAGCACCGTTGTTGATAAGCATTGCGTCAATTCATACACTAGAATCTTGTACACTAAATGACAACACATTGACCCTTCAATGTATTCTGCTTATGGTATTGTAGCTAGGCTAAACTCCGGAGTAAGCTATTAAAGAAAAAGCATCTTGTTTGACATGGTTACTTGTCTGGTAGTAAGTTGCTACGTGTAAAACTAGTTCACTGAGCTCTTGTTTCCTCTGTTTACTTTTGTGCAAGTTATTAACTTGAATCTTTATGTGTTTTCTTGTTATGAGATATTTTCCTTCTTTTTGGATTTGTCTTATGTTTCGTGACTGCGTCGTCCGGGTCCTGAGTTTTTCTTCTGTCAGCTACAGCTTTGCTTGGAGGTTTCATTTTGTTTAATGTATCAACAGGTTCTATGTATTTTGTTTCAATTACTGTTGGATTTTTCTATTCATGTATTAGTTATAGTCAGATATTTTCTCTTGTATCGAGGACAACTTGTAGGGTGAAGCATTGTACTAGTTCATTTCACTTATGATATTTCTACCTTGTGACTAGTTGCATTCATTTAGTTTCAGTACTGCTTGTGGCTTAGTTTTTATAAAAAAAATGCATGCACAACAATTTTTTAATTATTTATGTGTGGCTTTCGCACCAATTTAAAATAAATTAAAACTCTTTTCAAAAATAACAAATTTAAAAACTAGTTGTAGAATTTTTGGTTCCGCCTTAGCAGACATGGTTCCTCTCTACATGTCTGTGGCATCACGACCCGCCCGAAGCGCACTCTGATCTTGTTGAGACGGGTGGTGACAAGTGACCCTGACTGAGAGTGAACCAAAACGACCTATTGAGTATATAGTATTGTGTCCCTCACCCACACCTCCACTTGTGACGTGTCATGGGTTGATTAACACCCCTACCGTAGACTCTTATCTTGACACTGCGCTGACAGACCAGTTCTTGAGAGTAGGTCTATGTCCCCATTCCATTGTCATTGCTCTGAGTCATATCACGACCGAGAGCCCAGAGTCTGATATTGATCTCGTAGTGATCATGTCATCCATTCACGGGGACACTACCCATTATGTTGGTACTTATCTGGAGGACCTTAACCCTAGTGACGAGTTCTATGACGACCCCCCTTTTGAGCCTCCTGATGAGCCACCACATCCTGGTGAGGATGCGATTCAAGTGAGCCGCTTGTTTACGAGTTTCGGGTTAGTGGCGTTTCTTCCATTATCATCTCTGGCCTTGCCCCAGAGGATGGATATTGTGTGGAGCATCAAGTATCTAGGACTTCCCCCTAATAAACTTGAGCATACTCCTGATATTTTGGGATCCTATCTGGTGACACATCGCACCTTCGATGAGTTTTGGGAAGCACCACCTGCTGACCCACCAGACGAGTTCTTAATTTTTGGGGATACTCCTCACACTATAGAGTCACGCTTTCTAGTCTGTGCACACGACTTTCACTCAGGTGGTCGTCGCATTCGCGATGACTTTTCATACACACCTCCTGGTGAGCCCCCGATGTGTTACGCTCCCTAAGAGACATTTTGCTCTTCATGAACTCGCCCTTGAGTGTAGATGTTTCTCACGATCATCTGAGCACTTGTTTCACATGGGATGAGTTTTTTTACACTCCACCGAGAGAGCCTCTTGATAGGTCACCTCCTTGATAGATTTTCAGGTCATTAATAGATTTTACCATAGATAGCATGTTGTGTCTGACGTGTTTTATTTGCATGAGTCAGTTGAGTCATTTCTTCATCATTTGCATGAGTCTGTTATGTTGTATATTCATCATTTTCATGTGTGTCATGAGTCATTCCGACAGAGAAACGATAATGATAATAAATTTTATAAATCACATACGGATGTTCACTGGCAAGATCAGGTACTTTATGAAGGCAGACAGGTGATAGTGAGAATCTGCGTTGTGAGGCTCCGTGCGAGGCTTGCTAAAGGCTTGAGCGCTACACGAATGGATCCCTATATAATTATGAGACAGATCGAAGCAAACACCTGTGATATTGATTTCCTTGCAAGTATGGGTATCCACCTGATATTTAGTGTTGAGGATATGACATCGTACAATGAGCCTCGCGAATATGTGGACCGAAGCAGTGGGGATTTCCAGCCGCCCACACCTCCACTCACGTTGTCTTGCCACCCCCATAGCCCACCTATGTCTGATGGCCACCACTACTCACCTACTTCTGACACATACCCACCTAGGGACTCGTCTTATTTGGTTCTAACGACGGCGCCGCCGATCGCACCAGGATCCACCACTCGTGAGTTGAGCAATGAGAGCATCATGAAGACCAGACTCCACCAGTGCATTCCCACTATAGACGTTGGTGACTCTTGGACACTTGCAGTAGAGCTTGATCGATTCGCTCATGTACTTCGACTTCAGCACGACTGTCTCCATTCACCGGAGATAACAGCTTTTCAGTCAGGGGAAGTTGATTGGCGAGGACACTTTTCCAGCGACGACACTTGGGCGACCTCTGGTGGACTTCTTCAAGTTTTACCTGACATGCATCGAGAGAATTCTGATCCCTATTCATCGGGAGATGAATTCTTTCAAGCCGGGGAGATTGATGCGGAGCAGAGACGAGCACGAGCTTTGGGCCCGCTTGGGGATGATTTGGCGATTTACCATATATGGCGTGTCCGGATCAACGATCAGACTTCGCAGTTGCGTCCGGAATGTCGCCGCGAGTCAAATTCATATATTAGTTTATTATTTTGGGTCATTATTCATGTATTTTAGCGGCATCTCCCACTGGCCAATCATAGTCGTTGATTGGGATGCCCTAGTGTTTCATTTTATTATAAATAGGAGTCTTGTGGGCTGAATAAAGCATTGTGAAATTTGGTGATAAGAAATCCCGGATTCCAGAGATCAAGCCACAGTGCTGACTCCGTTGAACCCTAGGTTACGACTCCTAGGTGCCTATCTTCCTCCCCAAGGTATCCCCTAACCCTAGCCCTCTTTTCCCCTTCTCAAAACCTCTCCCGCAGCCCTCTACAACCTTCCAAACAGCTCACCGTTGCTGTCCAGTTTTCCTTGCTATTTTTTTCCTGAATTTCATTGTTTATATATGAAATTTACTATTCTTCATATATAGTTTTCCCCCAATTCCACTGCGGAGGAAAGCATATGCTTGCTTTTGCCCAAATAAATTATTTTGTCTTGCTTTTGAATTATTTGCGTGGGATGATTTTATTTATTATCCAATTGTGATCTAACCGTCGGACTTTTGCATAGCATGTAAGATTAGGTCGCCGATTTTTCCGCCGCCTATAGATCCCTCCTGCGTCAAAAATACTAAAAACTCCATTTTTAGTTTATTTCCCACCGAATGGTAGGTGCTCCATTTCGCATTGTAGCTCTATTTTTACACCTCAACCAATGGCACCGCTCTCCCAAACAGAGCCTAAGAGATTCTATACATATATCAATTTGAACTTTTCAAGATGTATTGCTTAACAATTACCTCGCGACAGCAGATCATCAAACCAAGAGTGTTTGTTGTGACGACTTCCCTTAGAAAAATGGATCCATATTAAACAATGATTGATGAACTAACAGCATCATGCAGCCAACAAATCATATCACAGTTTTAATTTCTGAAGACGGAAGCTTACATCAGAACTTCGTCTGAAGTTTCTGCCAATGGTTTATAACTGTATGCATTTGATCCAGCATTATTTATCTGCACAAGGCTAACATAAGTTAGGTTAACTCAAGAACATTAAAAACAGTTATACAAATGATCCGCAAGAATGACTTGTATGCATTATTTAACCCATATATCAATGTATTTCAGCTTTTTGCGTGCAAAGGACACTAGCGCTTTGACATCTTTTCCTACTCTAACATCACAAACAGTCCCCTGTATCAGATAATATAAGTATGATTAGCTATCATATATACACACAAAAATTCAATAGCATAAACAGAATTAGAATCAAGTGAAAACAGCTCTATTGAAAATACCCACACATGCTGCTCCCCAAATTCTTCTCTCAAACCCTTAGCTGCTGATTCTACACGTTCAGCTACATAAAAATGGACAAAAAACTGAGAACTTTGGATCTTACAGCAGCAACATGAAAAGATTTAAACAGTCCAGATAAAAAAATACTTGCTAAAAGAGAAAGCACACTTCTAAATTTCTTCTCAAGAGACAAGAAGAAACTATAGAAACCCTCTCATGAATGGGATATGCTATAAGCTTTTAAACATAGTGAAAAAAAACCTTGCATGATATATATGCTGTTACCAAGTGAACTGAAAGCTCATACCTGATCTTGAACATATCAAAACATTGTCGCCTGCTCTTAAAAATTCTTTCACAAGCGCATATCCAATACCTACACACACAAAAAGTAATAAATAATAGTTAACAAAAGGAAATGAACCGTTCAACCGGACTCGGTTCAAAAATGTTATTTGAGCTTAACATCTAGGTCCAAAAACAAGAACTAATCATCTGGGTGGTTCTCGGTTCTTGAGATCGGATACCTAGGACCCAACCCAAGAACTGAATTTACTCATGTAGGATGGGCACTACTTATCTCCAACTGTTTGTCTACAGGAAAGCACTACTTATCTCCAACTGTGTCTACATTAAATAATTGGCCGTTGTTTTCCCTCTTTTAATATATTCAATTTCTATAAAATTGCATTGTAAGCTCTTTACAAATTTCAACTTCGGCTATTTAAATCTAAGGTTCTCGTTATATAACTTATTTTTATATGCATTTCTTGTAATTTTTAATAATGTTGATGTTGATTTCTTTCTAGTATTGAAATTGTAGAAACAGTAATTTATATATATCATTATCGAAGAGAGATGTATACATATATAGCTATAAGGAGAGAATAAATTATCCTAAACAATGTGAGACAAAACAATATACAAGGACGAGACTTTTGGGGAAGAGGCTTCGTAAGAATGTCAGCAATCTGTTTTGTAGATGGTACATATTGGAGAAACACTTTTTTTTTATTATTGTGTCCCTAATGAAGTGACATTCAATTTCAATATATTTAGTTTTTTCATGAACAACTAGAATTTCAGCTGTGAATGATATGAGCCTAGCTTGTACGTCGTCAAAGGTGGCGGTGGATGTGGAGATACAGGGGGGCCGAGCTCAACCCACGGAAAATGCGAGGGGAAATGATAAAGAGGTGTGTTCAACCCTAACCCTAGAAATAGAAGAAGGAGAAAAGATACAAAAGAGGAATAGAGCTTGATTAATTTCATTCATAACTCATACAATGACCCAAAAAATCTATTTAAAACATTACAAGTGGCATAAGTGTAAATAACCCCAAAATAAAAGAGACGTGAGAAATATTAAAAACCATCTTAAAGACTCGTAATGACTCGATTCGATAAGACTCGACTCATATAACTCAAAACAATATGGTGGAGACCAACCTAGGTCAGGTCGACAAAAAAATGCCGACGCCGCACCCGTCCGGACCGCTATCGTCCCTGCCGCTATCGTCCCTGATTATGGCATAGTGTTGTTTGAAAATTTAGGAAATTTGTTTGTATTTTAATACAAATATATATGTATATATAGATTTACAAAAATACATATATACATATATATATATATATAAAACAAAAAAAAACGATATGTTTAAATTATCAATATATATGTATATATATATATATTTAATATAAATATAAATAAATATACATATATGATAATTAGACTGGTTCACTCCCACCCGGTTCAGAGGAGCAGCCAAGCGTAAAAACTACTGTGCATCTCTCCCGATCCCGCAGATTCACGGCTCCGCCATTTCTCACTTGAAGCCAAGCGGGATTCACGCAGGACCGCTCGCCCCTTGCCGCTCCTCGACGTCGCTAGCCCCCACGTTGGCTACAACCGCAGAGCACGACGCCCAACTCCCCTGCGGTTCAGCGCCCAGAAGCATCGCCAGCCCTACAATGTCGATCCAGCAACAGCCATGGCTGTTCATGTACAGATTTCCTTTTTCCGTTTTTTTTTTCTCTGTCAGTTCTGTTCCAAAACCCTATAAAGGGGAGAAGTATTTGTATTTTGTGGGGTGATTGATGAAAAAAGAAGAAGAGATTGCTGTGTATTTTTCTGTGTCCGGTGGTAGGGAAGATGAATAGTGAGATTCATCATAGCTAGGTATAGTTTTCTTTAGGAGTTGAAGATGAAAATGTATTGAAATTGATTATTGATGTGTGTGTGCTTACCTTCCGTAGAGGGAAGATGATGTTTTGATAGTGATTAGGTTTGGGGATTTCTATTAGCTTCCTGTGAGTGGTTGAATGTTTGAAGGATGGTTTATTTCCTGTTGATTTTGCTGTACGGCTTCCTTCCGCCAGCAGAGGAGGTGAACAGTGATTTGATTCACTGTTGTAAGGTCTAAACTTAAGGATCAGTAACATTTAGGTTGCTGTGAAGTTGATTCCTATATGACATAGGGATTGGCTGTAGTTCATTGCAGGAGTTTAGAGTTAGTGAATAGTTAGGAAATTGGGATTTTGATTCTATTGTGGAAATCTTGTTCCACTTAAGCGTTAGAGATTTCGTGAAGCCACCGCGAGTGATAGAGATTTCGTGGAGCCTCTAGTATGAGAGCGAGTGAATTTTAGGCGTGTTAGGTTTGTGGCTTCCTTGCTTTGAGTGATTCCGTGGAACCACCTCGTGTGAGGGAGTGAATTAATTCCTTGGTGCCCGTATGCGATAGCGGCCGACCTCGGAGCGAAGAACGAAGGTGACGGGGAGTTCCTCGCGTGATCGCCATCGACTTCGGAATACGGAAGACGCCTCTTCCGTGGGTAATTGTTTCCTTCTCTTTCCTTTGTGTGTGTCTAAGTTTTCTCCTTAGGATAATTAGACTCATTGCTGGGTTTTTGCCCGAATCTTGTCAGCAAACGCTACGTCGAAAACTCCAAACGGAAACGTATTTGGAGTTCACGATTTCCGTTTTGCTACGACAAGGGGAACGGAACGAAAGTTGCAAACTTCCTTCCCGGATTTAAGATTGAACCATTTTATTAAGAAATTTCATTTTTCTAACAACGTAGTGAAATTCGTGCTTTACAAAAATTACGTTGCTTAATTTCATAAACTCTGTGCAACGCCCACTCAAATCTTTGTTTTTATTTTAAAAAAAATCATATTTCGTTGCATTCGGTTAGGGTTTCCTAGAAATAGCCGACAGACGCGTAAACCTTACGCGTCGTCCTGCATCACAATATACTTAAATATTCATAATAAAAAAGTGTAACATAATCGGCGTTGGATAGTAGAGACACATAATATCCCACGCGCCCTTCAAATCGAGCTTGCCCTCAAGCTCAAATGATGCTTACATGACGTAATTGTTTGGCGCGTTGACTTTTGGCCAGAACAACTTCATATAACGTGATGATGTGGTGTCGGATGCAACGAGTGGCAGGTCATCATCGTGCAACCGTGGTGGCGCCAACTGGGGAGCGGTCGTTGAAGGAATGGATCGAGAGGGAGCTCCAGAACAGGTGACTAGAGTGAAGGTTACAGGAAGAAGACCACATGGACGAATAGTGGCGGCACAATTTGGCAGCACCACCGTTGGGCGTGGTGGAAACGAGGTCTGTGGTGTGAACTACGGGGAAGGAACAATCGGAGGAGATGGTGACATGATAATAAGAGCGACGGTCGGAGGAGCTTCTTTAGGCGCAAGTGGAAGCGATGACTGTTGGAATGGGATCAGTGGTTGCGTAGGTGGGATCAGGGCGTTGAAGCATCGGTCAATGATGGCAGTAAGCCGTGAAAGTACGGCGTCATATGATGTCGATATCTTTAGTAATTTCTGGAGCATTAAGCGGAGGTGGCTTGCTGGTTAGAGCTCATCTTCATGCCGAGAGGATTAAGAAATCAATTAATTATAAGAAAATTTTAATTAATTATTTAAGATGGCCTAGGGCCCGGGTCAGCTGGTGTGGGGAGATATGAGGAGAAGTTGACGCTGGGCTCGATGCACAAAGAAAAGGTGTGGCAGGTGCAAAATTGCAGATTGACGTCGATTGAGGAAGAAGCAGGAAGGATGGGCGCTGGCAGATGTAAGGCGAGTCTCGCTGACACATAATCGATGGGGTAAAATGCTCATGTTGAAGGCTAAAGCAGAATCGAGGGAGCAAGGACCCGGAACTGGCAGGTTTGCCTCACGGTCATCAAAATAGGGGGAAGGAATGACACATGAGGATGTCAGGAGAAGGAACACCCTCAGGAGGAGACGGCTGAGCGGCGCGGGCTTGGGAAGAGCTGGCGCGGCGAGGTTGGTTCATGCGGCCCTAGATGGGAACGAACGAAACTCACACTGACGTTGTCGAAGCTGGTGGACTGGTCCTTTGACACACGCAAGGAGATCTCAAGCACATGTGCATGGTTTAACAAATTCAGTACAGTGTTATGACAAATTGGCTTTATCAGAAGTGTATCTGAAACATCCCTCTTCATCCATAAGAGATCTCAAGGGATTCTAATCTTACATGCTTATATGGATGACGTCATCATCACCGGAGACGATACTATAGGCATCTCCAAGGTCAAAACACATCTAGCTAAAATGTGCCATCTTGGGTACAAACCTGCAGATACACCAATGAATTCTAGTATCAAGCTTTTTCAACTATAATCTTCTTCTAATCCACCTCCATCTAATCCAGGACAATATAGACAATTAGTTTTGAACCTCATTTATTCCATTATTACTCGACCTGAATAGTATTTGCAGTTAGTATTGTGAGTCAATATAGACAAACTTCTTTGACCTTGCATGAATGTTCTAAACAATATTCTAAGTTACCTGAAAAGAGCACCTAGACAAGGACTTCTATATGGACCATCGTTAAAATTGTCGCTCACAGCCTTTGTTGATGCAGATTTTGTTGGATCAAGTGATGATCGAAGATCTATGAGCGACTACATGATTTCTTGGTGGATAATTCACTGATCTATCATAGTAAGAAAAAAATGTAGCCCGCTTCTCCGCTAAAGCTGAATATAAGATCATGACACAAATCATCTCTAAGATGGTATGACTCAACTCTTTCCTTATGGAACTAGGAATTCAGACGACACAAACTACTTTCTAATGTGACAACAAAGCTACAATTCACGTGGTTGAAAAGAAAATGCTCTTCCAACATGTACTATCTACAAAACAATTAGTGGACATTCTTACAGAGCCTCTTCCCAAAATCCCTTTGTATGTTTTGCATGAAAGTTAGGCATGATCAATATATATGCTCCAACTTTAGGAAAGTGTTGAAGACCAATGAAAAAAGCTCGTCCTGAAGGCCCACTAACATTTCATTCTTGTATAAAGATTTGTCCTGCATTGTCTATGATAGTTTATGTTCACACTTTGTATCTATATGTGTCCATGTACTCTCCTCAATAAAGGATATGAAAATACAGTTTCTACGAGACTACGAGTCTGTTTGGCACGCAATGGTGGTGGTGAACGTGGTGGTCGTTAGTGAACGCCCGACCTCACCTAAGGAAGGCTTTGTGTGGCGCTACGGTGGCGGTCGTGAACACGGTGGTTATGAACCATCATTCGTGAACGTCCAACCTCACTTAAGTGACTTCAATTACTTTTTATGTTCAAAACTAGTTTTCTTTTCTTGGTGGCGATCATAACTGCTGTCATGCCAAACATATATTTTATGATGGTGGCGTTTTTCTCCAAACTCACCGGAGCAAAAGAGCCCTGCCAAACTGAGCCGAACTTCATCCACTTTTATGTTCAAAATTAGTTTCTTTTTCTGGGTTGCAATCATAACTGTGTCAAACGCATAGCCAAACGGACCCTACAACTATCAATTTTCATCCAACTTATATTCAACTCGGACAAGGGGCAAAAGAATCCAACTGCATAATAAATTTGATTTTGCATTCAATCGTTCCGAACTGGTCTAAAAGGGCTTTTTGGCACTTTGCACTCCCGAAAGTGCAACCTTTGGCACTTTGCACCCCGAAAGTTTAAATATTGCACTTTGCACCCCCGAAACTTCAATCCTTGGCACTTTGCACCCCAAGCATGTTAAATGAGGGGTAATTATGTCTTTCTATTATTTTTATGTCTAAGGCTGTCGGCCTCTCCCGATTCATTCTAAGCTCCAGGTTTTGAGTTCGCCGCTCCCTCTCCTTCTTCGTGATTCCAGCAGCGCGGCTCCCTCTCCTTCGCGATACCAGCAGCGCGGCTCCCTCTCCTTCGTCGCGATTCCAGCAGCGCGGCTCCCTCTTCTTCTTCGCGATTCCAGCAACGCGGCTCCCTATCCTTCTTCGCGATTCCAGCGCGCGGCTCCCTCTCCTTCTTTGCGATTCCAGAAGCGCAGCTCCCTCTCCGTCTTCTTCAACGCTTCCAGTCGCCGGATCTTCCAGGTAAATGCGTGGCTCCCTCTCCGTCTTTTTACTTCCATTCGCCGAATATTTTGGAACGGCAGAACAATTTTTTTGTGTTTTTCATCTCCCGTTCCAGTCAAAGCCATGTTTTAGGGTTTGATTTTTGTTTTCTGGTATAGAATGATTTTATCCATTAGGGTGTTGATGTTAGGGTAGTTCATAGTCAGCTTTAGGGTTTTGATTTTTGCTGTCTTCCCGCAGAGAATCGGCCGCCGGACTTGCCCAGACTTTTTGCAGCATTTGAGGAGTCAGCATTTGAGGAGTAAGATAAAATTTTATTCAGATTTTCTGCTCATTTATTTTGGTTTTCGTTCAAGCACAATCCAATGTTTTCTGGTATAGAATGATTTTTTATGAATGATGTCTCGTTCCGTAGGAATGGATTGGGATAACATAGCGGTTAACAAAAATGTTATGGAAGAGGGGCTTGTAGTCAGTTCTAATGATTCATAAAGCAGTGAAGAGGGGGATGTAGACAGTTATAGTGACTCGTTCTTTACGGGTGATGATTTGAATGACAGTGATTTTGAGGTAGATGATTTGCTTATAGATGATAATATAGAAAAGGAGATTGAGTTGGTTGGTGAGAGAGTTGAAACACATAAATCCATGCGTCTGAATGTTGGTGTTCATGTAAAAAGGCGGGGTAGTCAGTCATCTTCCAAGACTGAGAAAGGGAAGTCTCTTGAGGTTCAAGTATATGATGAAGATGCAAATAACTCCGACTTCTCTTAGTGTATGGAAGATGTATAGGGACAAGATGCATGTCTCAATATTGAGTAGTGAAACGGATTTGGAGCAGTATGCAAAGCTATGGGATTACTTTGAAGAAATCTAAAGGATCAATCCAGATACAATAATTAAAGTCAAATGTAAACATGACGTAGGCTCCCAAACTTGTATATTTCAAAGATTATACATTTGTTGGGGTGCTTTGAAGAAAGGTTTCATGAGTGGTGGTAGGCCGATTATAGGATTGGATGGTACGCATTTGAAGACATCAACGGGTGGCGTAATGTTATGTGTTGTTGGTGTTGATGGTAACAACAACATGTAACATATTGCGTATGCCGTTGTTTTGAAAGAGAATACAAAATCTTGGAAATGGTTTGTTAGCCTTCTTATAGATGATTTGTGCATCGAAAATAGTTTTACATGGTCAATAATTTCAGATAAGCAGAAAGGATTACTAAAAGCCATTGAAATGCTCTTACCCAATGCAGAACACAGATTTTGCCTGCGGCATATGTATAATAATTTCAAACAAAAACATAAAGGTCTCCAACTGAAAGAAATTTTATGGAAGGCTGCATCCGCTACGAGGCATCACAAGTTTGAAGTTGAAGGGTGGATAGGAGATAAATGGACCGTTGATTTGGGTGCACGAAGTTGTAGTTGTAGGCCGTGGTATCTAACAGGCATTACATGTGTGCACGCAATATCATGCATATTCTATCGGAGGGAGAACATTGAAAACTATGTTGAAAATTGGTACAAAAGAGAGATGTTTTTAAGGGCATATGAACACTTGTTAAATCCAATAAAATCATACAAAGAATGGTCATCAACGAATTTGAATCCAATTGTTCCATGGGGTGATATTCACAACAAGCCCGGAAAGCTTTCAAAGCACGCTAGAAGAAAAGAAACCGATGAAATAGAGAGCCAGAAATATGGAATAAAAAGGCATGGGATGCACTCATGCTCCAACTGCAGGAAGGGGGAACATAACAAGACAAGTTGTGTTGACGCCCCCATGAGCCAAGAAACAACGTCTACTTCGAAATCAAAGTTATCGGTAACTTTTTACTCCATCAAATATTTCTTCACTACTATTTTCTATTATCTTTGATAATGTATTAATAACGTGTGTTTATATGTAGGTACGAAGGAATATGTGATCGTGAGCTTAATATTACTGGTGTTGTTGGACAGTTTTGGGAATGGAATGGGGGATTTACTGGTGTTGCTGCCGCTTCTATTTTAGAGGATGTGTTCTTGTATTTTTGTATGGATATGAGTGATTTTTGTAAGATTAAATTGACTGTTTTTTGTATGAAATGGGATAGTTACTAGGGGTGCTGCCGTTTCTTTTTTCATGTCGGTGTTCTTGTTTTTTTGTATGGATTGGACTGTTTTTTTGTATGGATTGAACTGCTGTTTTGTAAGATTAAATGGACTTTAATTGTATGGAATGCGGTAGTTTTTGGCTGCAATTATCATTTTATTAAGTGGTAAATTTGGGTGGCTAAAATCATTAAAGTATATTTGGCCTGCAAGTACAAATTCGAAAATTTCAGGGTGCAAAGTGCAAAAATAAGCACTTTCGATGAGGTCTGAACGAAATTACCCCTCATTTAACATGCTTGTGGTGCAAAGTGCCAAGGATTGAAGTTTCGGGGGTGCAAAGTGCAATATTTAAACTTTCGGGGTGCAAAGTGTCAAAAGTTGCACTTTCGGGGGTGCAAAGTGCCAAAAAGCAGTCTAAAGAACTTAAAACAAGAGGAGAATATTGTTATAATCATTTCATCAGTTTTGTATGGATGAACAACTGATAAATAATCAGAAGAGTCCGAAAAAAAAGTCAGATCGAAAAGGCAAAGGGCAACTGGGTACCTTTGGTTGAGCCAGTGATAAGCACATTATATGGAGGAACCATTGGCTCCGTCTTCTCCGGTGGCAATTCTGCCCTGATTGCTCTCAAAATCCAGCTCCCGTGATTAGAACTCCGGCGGTAGGACACTTCGGAGAGGCATGTGGCCCGGTCACCGGAGTCCAAGCCGGAGAACGACGGAAACAGCGAGGCATGAGTGGTCTTGACTCGTGCGAAGCCTCTGGGAAGGGAGAGCGAGAAAGTGGCTGCGGGAAACGAAGCCGAAGCCATTGGAGACGACGTTTTGTGGATAAGGAGCAATGTGCCAGATAAGCTGATGGGCGCGGAAAAGTTATTTTGGTGAAATATTCAGGCACCGTTTGGCATGGCCGTAGCAGTTGTGAACGCGAAAATTTTCTGTGCTCTACTCATATGATTATGTTTTTATTTGAAAATACAACCCTAAACAGATTCTTTTTTGAATTACCCGTCGTAAATGCAGTGGTTATGACCGTGGTTTGTGACTCACCTAAAGAACACTAACCGTTTTTATGACGGCGGTCTTAGCCATTGTCTTGTCAAACATGTATTTTATGACGGTGGCGTTTTTGTCTAAACTCACCAGAGCTAAAATGTCGTGCCTGATGGGAGAGCTTATTTTGTCCGGGTTCCGGAGCGACCGAAGTGCTCGCACGCGACCTCCACCTTGCCTTTGTGTTTTTGTTTTCCCACTCTCTAAATCCCGTCCATTGATAGCTTCACGCGGCAGTGAGACCTCGCACCAAAACGGAGATTTCAGAACGGAGCTCGGTCGGAAAAATCTCTCGCCAGATGGAGCCTCAATTTTTTATAGTTAGCATATATTATAATTTTATATAGTAAATATAATATATATATATATATATATACTATCATTTTCGAACGGGCTTCGCCCGTTCTCAATGCGTCGTTGCGGGCTTCGCCCACAATCAAATGAGTTTTGCCCGCTTGCCCCCTGGCGGACTTCGCCCGCCCCCGATAGTTATTTAAAATTTAAAATTTTAAAAGAATTCAAAATTTTATATTTCTGAATTTTTAATAATGATTTTTCTAATTTTTCATAATTATATAATTTTCTGAATTTATAATAAATATTAACTATTTAATTATTTATTAAATTATAAATTAGAACGAAAAAAAAAAACACCGCGGGTCGGGGCTGCCGCTTCTTCCGCCCGCCGCTGGCGGCCTGCCCGGCGCCCACCGGGGCCGCCGGACAACCCCCGGCGGGTTCGCCGGTGGCCGGCGAACCCCCAGGTGGGCGTCGGGCAGGCCGTCGGCGGCGGGGTGAGCCCGTGAAGGGACGGATGCGGAAATGGGGGATCGGGTTTTTTTGGGAATGTGAACAGTGCTTTAAAGAGGGATTTGGCTACTTGCAAGCCTGATGCATTGAATCCAATGGTCATATCTTGAAGCATTGTGATCCAACAGTCCAAATCAAATCAGTGGCGTGCTTTCAAATATGAGTATTGTTTTATATAATAAAGATATATATATATACAAGTGACAAGCACGGGCCTTCGGCCCTGGGGCATTCGGCGGGGGTGCGACATTCGGCGGGGTGCGATATTCGCCGGGATGCGACATTCGTCGGTGGTGCGACATTTGTCGTGGGAACGACATTTGTCGTGGGCGGCGACATTTGTCGTGAGCGGTGACATTTGTCGTGGGCGACAACATTTGTCGTGGACAGTACTCGCCTCTATGGCCTCGCGCGACAGTACCCGACCGACGACGGCGGGCTCCTCCCGCTCCCAGCGGGCTCCGCCCGACCCGCAACATATACATATGAATACTCAAAATGACCGTAAAAAAATATAAATCAAGAATACAATTTTTATTTTGTAAAACAAATTATATTTTAACGTTAAAACATTAATTTTTCTCTTGTCATTCCTATCTAGAGATAATAGGTTTAGGTTATCTAGTGTTTTTATTTTCTGTATTTTAATATTGTAAAGTTGTGTAATTACCTAAAATGATATTGTCTTTATAATATACTAATATAAAGTTTTGTATAATTGTGTAATTATTAATACAACTATAAGGGCAATATAGGGACATCAGGCAATGTTTCACCAAAGAGTAGTTTTTGTATATTAGTATATATATATGGTATATATCATATACGGGTTGTTTCAAATGCGGGCGTACGGGCTCACGAAACAGAAGACGGAAGGCGTGCGGGCTTTGAATAAGGCGGAGGTAGGTCTTTCCATAGCGGTGGTCGGCGAACGCCCGGGGTGCATGCTTTGAATAAGGCTGAGGTAGGTCTTTCCATAGCGGTGGTCGGCGAACACCCGGCGTACGGGCTTCGAAACAACGGTGGTCGGTGAACGCCCGGCGTGCAGGCTTCGAAATGCCGGAAGTCGGCGAACGCCCAGCGTGCGGGCTTCGAAACGCCGGAGGTCGGCGAACGCCCGGCGTGCGGGCTTCGAAACGCCGGAGGTCGGCGAACGCCCGGCGTGCGGGCATCGAAACGCCGCCGGTCGGCGAACACCCGCCGTGCGTGCGGGTTTCGAATAAATCCCGAGGTCCACTATATCGGGGTTTAGGGTTTCGATAGGGCATATTGAACCAGCGGCGAGCTTCAAATTCATGAGTTTCCCTTCCCTTCCATGATCATCTATGATTAAATATTTTAGGCTTGTTTCATGAGTTCTTGACTTGTCTATCTCCTTAATCTCCTATTGCAGGTTCTTCTCATTAGAGATTTGGCTGATTGAAATTAGATGTTTGCTGTTAATTGTAATTAGATGTTTGCTGATTGAATGAATTGTTTAGGTATGTATAATTTTCGTTGCACTGTATTACAGTTAACCATATTCATCTACATGCTAAGATGCTTTATAACAGATTCAAACAATCTTGGGTCTAATTCAGTTGAAACATCAACAAAGTCCAAGGTATTACAATTATGAGGTAAAATTCAATCAATTTAATTCTTATTTTTTCAATTTAATAATTGTTAATTTTATTGCATATGAATTTGAAAATATACCTCCATGTGATGAAGATATAAAGTCAATTGTTGGTCGTTTATATGATTGTGTAAAAGAATTTTAATCTTTTTACAAAGATTATGCTCATACTGTTGGATTCAGTGTTCGTAGTTGGTCCGCACGAATGGATTCAAATGATGTACTACAATATAAGTATTTTGTATGCTCAAAACAAGGACATAAAAATGATGAACTTAACTTGAGTAATATGGACAATGGGAAATGATTTTGTAGGAAAAGATCAACCATAAGATGTGGTTGTAAAGCACAAGCAGCGGTGAAACGTACGCTAGAAGGCAGATATGTTGTCAATACATTCTATGAAGGCCACAACCATAATTTATGCACTCCGAGCAAAAAACAATTCCTAAGATCTAATAGGAAATTAAAGGATGCACACAAACACATGTTATGTTCTTTAGATCGAGTTAATGTTGGCGTCACTAAAGCTTTTCATATTATAAAAGAACAGGTTGGAGGGTTTGAAAATATTGGTTGCACATTGAAAGATGCTCAAAATTTTTCAAGGGACTTTAAAACATTGATCCAAGATTCAGATGCTCAATTTTTTATACAAAACTTGAAAATGCAACAGAATAAGCATCCAATGTTTTACTATGCATATGAATTAGATGAGGAATCACATTTGAAGCCCGTGTTTTGAGTAGACAAAATTGCGCGACGCAATTACTCTATGTTTAGAGATCTTATTTCTTTATGTGTTGGGGGCTGGTTTATGTTGAATTAAGTGTTGGACAGTGATATGTTTTGCAAAATATTGCTGGACAACTCTTTTGGATGCTATTTTTGTGCTGGTTAGCCAGTTTTAAGAGCTGGTTTTGGGCAAAAGAACTTTGTTTAGACTATTTTATGGTCAAACATTGTTGGGTATTGTATCCACAATATACCTGATTTGAAGAAGCCCCTGTACAAGCTAAGGTAAATAGACAATGTATTTGATGAAATATTTCTAGTTGTGCTTGCAGTTATTCCATGCTAAGTACACACCAATGTCAGGGTGTAGTGGGTCAATATACACGGGTCTGTGCAACGTAATCCCTCGTTGAGCAGATCAGTGTGTTGGCCTACGTGTACTCTCTCTATTGGGGTGTACTTAATTTCAAGTACAGGGCTATGATAAAGCAAGAGCAGACAAGGAGCAAAGATGGGCCAAAGACCATCTCACGGGTTGAAAGACGAAAATCGTCTAAGTGTAAATCGTCGAGAATCACTAGGTGATTCTCGCCGATTCGTCGAGAATCACTAGTGATTCTCGACGAGTCGTCGAGAATCACTAGATGATTCTCGCCGGGTTGGGCCGGCTGTCTCGACGCAGTCAGAAAACTCATCTAAGGCAGAATCGTCGAGAATCACCAAGTGATTCTCGTCGATTCGTCGAGAATGACTTTGCATTCTCGACGAGTCGGCGAGAATCCAAGGTGATTCCCACCGATTCTCCCTGGCCTCTATAACCTGTGCAGCCAGAATTCTCTAAGTAGAATTCGGCGAGAATCGTAAGTGATTCTCGCCGATTCGTCGAGAATCACCCACGATTCTCGCCGAATTTGACTTGGGTATTTTTCCGACTCTGTCTGGACCGGTCCACGTTATCTGCGGAATTTTGAACCGGACTTAGGTCTTACTGCTGGTGGGGCCCACAACGGTCATCTTCATGACCTAAGGTATAAATATGCTGTATTTGTGAACAGTAAAGATACGGATTACAGATCGAAGAAAAACAAGCCGCCGTCAAGCCCTAGATCGGAAGCGAGCTCGGCCGACCTTCTCCGCCTCTCGCTAGTTGCTCGCCACCGTTGATCGGGGTTTTCGTTACCTCTCCCGGCGATAGAAGCCTAGTCGGGCACAGCGTCTCACGCGTCTATCCAGAGATCTTTTGTCTCTTGATTTGTGATCGGGAAACCTTCCCCATCCGAATCGATCGAGACGATCGATCCTAGTGTGACCGTTGGAAGACCTTGCCGACTTTACTAAGAAGATTGGATCTACATAGCATCACCGCCTCTCTTGTTGAAGCCGTCGATCTAGAGAAGATTCTCTCCAAGAAAGATCTAGGGTTGTGGACTTTTCGTTGCCTACAAGAATAAGTAGTCTAACGAAAAGGGACACCTGGATCTTCACGTTGTTTGTATTTCTTACAAGCTATTTTCATTTTCTCTTTCATTGTAAAGGACCGATTGGTCTCTAGTTGTAGGGTTGGGTGCAACCCGTATTGTGGGAGTGTTGACTCCTACGTGTGGAAGGGTTCCTTCCGTTAGTGCAAGGATTGGATTTCAATCCTGTTGGTGAAGTGACCGAGTCGTCCCTGGTTGGGAGATAGGTCGAAGGGGGAAAGTGGACGTACCCAAATCGGGGAACCACTATAAATTGCTTGTGTACTTTCTGTGCTGTGTTGTTTTATTTTCTTGTGCAGGTAAAACTTTAATTCCGCAAATACGCTGCAAAGGCACCTATTCCCCCCCCATAGGTGTAAGTAGTTGACACTAAGTGGACTTTCAAGTGGTATCAGAGGGAGGTTACTCATCAAAGGGGTTAACACCTCGAGTAAGTTCCTGCATCTAGTGTCAACAAGAGGATCAGACTCAAGCATGGAGTTGGATTATGATGTCCCTCCTCTAAGACTCCCCTCATGTACAAAGGAGTACTATCTTGTATGGAAGATGAGAGTACTATTTCATCTGGAGGCCATCGATCCTCGAGCATCACTCATTCTGGAAGAGGGTCCCTTCATTCCCATGAAGGCCTCCTGCTCTGGAAAGGATATGCAGATCCCCAAGGAGACTACTGAAATGTCTGAGATTGAATTCTCTCTTTTCAACTTGGATAAAATGATTCGTAAAATCATCCTGGATGTCTGTACTGGACCTTCCCGGTCAAGACTTGAAAAGTGTAAGACGGCCAAGTCCTTGTGGTAAACTGTATCAGACCTCATGGAGGGATCAGACAGAACATGGATAAGTCGTCAGCAAGAGGATGAGGCATATATGGGGGTCAGCATTTCTGAAGAAGAAAGTGATGACCAATTTCTCAGTATCAGGGCTCCTGTGTCCTTATCAGAGACTGAGGAGGAAGTTGATGAAGACTGCACAGCTGAAGATGACTCAGCTGCCCCGGTCAATCCTAACACTATTCCTGATCAGCTAAGTCAGGTCCAGGTAACTTCTTCACCTTGCCCCTCTCTTTCTCATGTTCCTGAAGACAGGAATATTTTGGATGATTGCCCTCCAGAAAATCCTGATGCCCTGAAGAGTGTGCTTCAGAAAAGCAACCTGATTGTTGAGGAGCAAGCTCAGGAGATTGCTCGGCTGAAGATCTTATTGGTTCTCCAATTGGCATCCAATAAGGTTAAGGACTCTAAAATCTCAGATCTAGAGAGTAGTCTAGAGAATGAGAAGAGGATATTATCCAACTTTTTCAAGGTTGATGCTCTCAAAAGAAAGGAAGAAAATGGGTGGATCTCCCGAATTATCAATTCATGGAGAAATGGGGAAACGGTATTTAGACCCCCCACTCCAAAAAGGAAGGGTACTCATCATGCCTACAGGTATGATCACAGGAACAACCGTGGTCACTGCAAGGGTGATCTGCCCTCATGTGGAAACACCCATAATGCAAGGGCTGTCATGGCCACCCTTGAGAGAATGCATAAGGCTCGTTCTGAACCCTTTGTATTCTCGGCCACAGCTCCAACTCTGCATGAATCTTCTGATATCAGCTCTCACTGCGCCTCTCACCACCCTAGGACACAAAAAAGGGGGGTTAGAAGTCATGCAGTTAGTGCTCATGGGGCCTCTGAAAGGGTGCTGACTGAAAGGAAGGCACCACCTCCCAGGCCTCATGACGCTCACTACATGCCTTCCTTCCACCCTTCCAAGTGTCACGATGGAAGAGGCAATTTTGAGAGCAGATCCGGCTTTATCCCGTTTAGACCTAGGTCCTTGACTACCTCAGTCACCGGGTCAGGTCAGAAACGGAGATATAACATTCACACATGTTGGTGCTGTGGCAAGGTGGGTCACTTTGCCATAGATTGTTGGCATAACCCCTCTGTGTCAAGGGCAAGGGCGTTTCCACCTCCTCTTGGCAGAGGTAGTCTTCCTGACAGGATTTCTGAGGGAAGGCACTCGTGTTTTTATGCTGACAAGAACCTAGGACCCAATACATATTGGGTTCCTAAGGAAAGGTAATTCTTTTTTGCAGGATAGTCTAGGTACCCAGGTACATGATGGGACCTAGACAAAAGATGTTCCAGGCTTGCCATGGAACAAGATTAAGGGAAAAGAGATAACGCTAACTACGGTGAAAGGCTTGAACAGCTGAGTTTAGATGAGACTGCTAAAGGTGCAACTCCCAAGTACGTCAAAGTTTCCACCTCGACGTCAGCTGGAGAAGTTGACGAGCAGGATGGAGAAAATCTTCCGGAAGAAGGAGAAGCCCGAGAAGATGTCAAAGCTCCAGATGCCAGACTCCTAGAGCTCCGACACGTGAGGGATCATCCTAGAGAACAGATCATCGGAGATCCTCGTGATGGTGTCAGAACTCGAAGAGGAAGCAGGGATGACAGGAAAAGCACTTCCGGGACGTGTCAATTCCTGGGAAGAAGACTCATCTCATGGAATAGCAAGAAGCAGAACTGTGTAGCAACCTCCACAGCAGAGTCTGAGTACATCTCGGCTGGCAGCTGTTGCGCACAACTCCTTTGGATCAGAAATCAGTTAGCAGACTATGATCTTCAGTTCAAGGAAGTACCGATGTACTGCGACTCCTCCAGTGCAATTGCTATTGCCAACAATCTGGTATCACACAGCAGAACGAAGCATATTGAAGTGCGTTACCATTTCATTCGGGAGCACGTGGAGAACAAGGACATCTCTCTCTGCTATGTTCCCACTGACAAGCAGATTGCAGACATTTTCACAAAGCCCCTTGACGAGGCCAAGTTCAGTATGTTCAAAACTGAATTGGGGATGCTAAACTACGAAGAATGAAGACTACAGGAGCTCAAGGCTCATGCGTCTAGGGGGAGCCTCTGCTAGGAATTTAGTGAAAGCAAAGGTACAAGAACTGAGGGGGAGCATGGTGTCACATGCTTCAGTCCCCGATTTGCAGAAGCCGAAAAGGGGGAGATTACCCTCTCAGCTAAGGCTAAGGTGGCTCCAAGTTTGCTCTCAAGAAATTGGTAATGAATATCTCTCTCAACTCAATTTTAAGTTTATGATTTTCATTCTTATATGCTCTATTCACCTTAGCTTGTAGGGTTTAGGCTTCTTCAAATAGGGGGAGATTGTTGGGTATTGTATCCACAATGTACCTGATTTGAAGAAGCCCCTGTACAAGCTAAGGTAAATAGACAATGTATTTGATGAAATATTTCTAGTTGTGCTTGCAGTTATTCCATGCTAAGTACACACCAATGTCAGGGTGCAGTGGGTCAATATACACGGGTCTGTGCAACGTAATCCCTCGTTGAGCAGATCAGTGTGTTGGCCTACGTGTACTCTCTCTATTGGGGTGTACTTAATTTCAAGTACAGGGCTATGATAAAGCAAGAGCAGACAAGGAGCAAGGATGGGCCAAAGACCATCTCACGGGTTGAAAGACGAAAATCGTCTAAGTGTAAATCGTCGAGAATCACTAAGTGATTCTCGCCGATTCATCGAGAATCACTAGAGTCGTCGAGAATCACTAGATGATTCTCGCCGGGTTGGGCCGGCTGTCTCGACGTAGTCAGAAAACTCATCTAAGGTAGAATCGTCGAGAATCACCAAGTGATTCTCGCCGATTCATCGAGAATGACTTTGCATTCACGACGAGTCGGCGAGAATCCAAGGTGATTCCCACCGATTCTCCCCGGCCTCTATAACCTGTGCAGCCAGAATTCTCTAAGTAGAATTCGGCGAGAATCGTAAGTGATTCTCGCCGATTCGTCGAGAATCACCCACGATTCTCGCCGAATTTGACTTGGGTATTTTTCCGACTCTGTCTGGACCGGTCCACGTTATCTGCGGAATTTTGAACTGGACTTAGGTCTTACTGCTGGTGGGGCCCACAACGGTCATCTTCATGACCTAAGGTATAAATATGCTGTATTTGTGAACAGTAAAGATACGGATTACAGATCGAAGAAAAACAAGCCGCCGTCAAGCCCTAGATCGGAAGCGAGCTCGGCCGACCTTCTCCGCCTCTCGCTAGTTGCTCGCCACCGTTGATCGGGGTTTTCGTTACCTCTCCCGGCGACAGAAGCCTAGTCGGGCACAGCGTCTCACGCGTCTATCCAGAGATCTTTTGTCTCTTGATTTGTGATCGGGAAACCTTCCCCATCCGAATTGATCGAGACGATCGATCCTAGTGTGACCGTTGGAAGACCTTGCCGACTTTGCTAAGAAGATTGGATCTACATAGCATCACCGCCTCTCTTGTTGAAGCCGTTGATCTAGAGAAGATTCTCTCCAAGAAAGATCTAGGGTTGTGGACTTTTCGTTGCCTACAAGAATAAGTAGTCTAACGAAAAGGGACACCTGGATCTTCACGTTGTTTGTATTTCTTACAAGCTATTTTCATTTTCTCTTTCATTGTAAAGGACCGATTGGTCTCTAGTTGTAGGGTTAGGTGCAACCCGTGTTGTGGGAGTGTTGACTCCTACGTGTGGAAGGGTTCCTTCCGTTAGTGCAAGGATTGGATTTCAATCCTGTTGGTGAAGTGACCGAGTCGTCCCTGGTTGGGAGATAGGTCGAAGGGGGAAAGTGGACGTACCCAAATCGGGGAACCACTATAAATTGCTTGTGTACTTTCTGTGCTGTGTTGTTTTGTTTTCTTGTGCAGGTAAAACTTTAATTCCGCAAATACGCTGCAAAGGCACCTATTCCCCCCCCATAGGTGTAAGTAGTTGACACTAAGTGGACTTTCAAACATTTTCTCTCCTTTTTGTCCAACTTTTTTGAGCTATGAGCTGATTTGAGATAGTTTTTGTTTATATTTTTAGACTCTTCGGAAATTTATCGTGTTTTTATATTTTTTTTGTTTTGACGGTTTTGTTGGAGTTAGCAAATTTAAAAACTTTTATTTCCTTTAAAGTCTAAAAACCTTTAAAACATTAGCGCTACACATATAAGAGATGCAGTCCAAATAAGTGTGTGTTATTTTAGTGGTTTTCGAGGTCGAGAAAAAAAAAGGATGACATCTCAGGATAAGTGTGGCGATAATGCAGAAAAGGATATGAGTAAAGGGAAGGCGGTGAAGAGTTTCTTATTTCATGAATTATGTTTATTTCAAATACTTTTCATATTTTTGCTTTAATTATTGAAAATAATACTGCATGTGCATATGAGTTTAACTAAATGATATATCGCTATAAAATAGATGTGGGCGAGGGAAAAAGAAAGCGATATAAATTTCTTAGGAGAAGTTTTATTTTCATGAAAGGTTTGTCAAGATAAGAAAAATATAAAACTATACATAAGGAAATGTTAAGGATTGAATCCTATGATGTAGATGTTATCTACTGATGAATTCACCAGTAGGGGATTGCTTATATTTTTGCCCTAAAAGGGTGAAGCTCAATTCAAGTTAGCATACCTTAATATTTCCTACTTTATATAACTAAAAATAAAGAGGGGAATCAAATGTTAGTATTAAGAGTAAACATTGTGATAATTATCGCGTATTATGATGTATGCATATTGTTACCTCTCATTGCATGTATGTATAACAATTCACGAAGTACTTTTCTCACATGGTCATATTTTTATGACTAACCCTTCGTGGATACATTTTTTAAGGCAATAAGAGCGTCTCTTAGTGCACCGCGAAGGATTTCCCCTAAAGAACTAGTGAAGGTATGACACAAGATTTTCATAGGAATTGAAGAAGCTCGGAAAAGGTATAAAGCAGCATGTCAAGATTATGATCGTGCAATCTATAATGAGTATAGTTAAATGCTCATAGTTTCTGCAAAAACTTTTGTAAATAAATAAGTCAATAAATAAAAGTCTGGTGGTTGATGTTCTTTGTACTGTGAGTATTTAGTTTGATTCATAGTTGTGACCGTTTTATGGAAACTACGCTCGATTCTCGAATCATTTGGGGAGACTAGAATACAGGTCTTCACAATTTGGTATCAGAGGGAGCGATTTTTCAATAATTTGCGTCGTAAGTATTACGAAGACATAACACAAATAATATAACGTAATTAATTAAAACTCCCTTATAGGAACTCATCCAAGTTTATTCAAGCCGAATGCGACATCACGAAATACGAGAAGAGCCTGAAGTTCATCAGAGTACTCGATCTGCCGAAAGTGGCAATGGGCATCATCGTCGCAGAAGCGTTAAAACTAGTGTTTCCAACGCTAGTCGTTTTAGGACCAACAACTCCACAAGATGATCCTATTCCTAGACAACACTCGATGAATTCACCCCCTGACATTTCTTCTGTAGCACCTGCACGACAATACCGTCAAATGAATTTTGACCTAAAACAATTCCTGGACTTAAAACCACCAACGTTCTTCGGAGGCTTGTCTCCTTTGGAGACTGGAGATTGGATATTACGCATAGAAACAATCTTTAGAGTTATGGAATGTCCAAAAGATCGAAAAGTTAGATTAGCCACTTTTCTTCTCGAAAGGCGCAGCAAAACGGTGTTGAAATAATATCGTCGCCAAAAAGTACGCCGGACGTGACAACATAACCTGGACGAACTTCCTACAAGAATTTACAAATTGGATCGTTCCATTGTCAGAAAAAAGTGTGTTGCACGACCAATTCTTTTGACTTGTTCAAAGAACTAGGTCAGTCATGCAATACGAGGCAGAATTCTCTAAGTTAACATATTATGTTGACTCTCTCGTGGTTACCAAAGAAGATTGTTGTCGACAGTTTCAACAGGGACTGTACAACGATATTCGTAATTTACTAGTCTCTTTGGATATTCTTGAATATGGGAAACTAGATGGAAGAGCTCGGTTGGTGGAGATTGATCAAGAAAAGTTTCAGAAACGTCGAGTTAGCGGTAAAAGAAAAATGATTGAAATGCCAAGCCAGAACAAAGAGCAAGGCAAGGAATATAAAACAGTCCAATCCGGTCCATTTACCAAGAGTGAATCCTAAGTAATTGTAACAAAATGTGCGAAATGTGGCTGAATGCATCAAGGAGAGTGCTTAATTGGACTATGTTACTATTATCATCAACCAGGACACACGAAGAAAACATGTCCAACGCTCATGAATAAAGAATGCAACTCTCGAGGACCACCACTTCTACCGCAACCCCAAGTATATCAAATACATGTTGAGTCATTAGCTTCAGCACCTGCTCCTGTCCCTGCTCCAGTTCCTCCTCCGTAAGAAATTCCAGAGGAACGTTTGATCCAACTGCGAGCTAGCGTTTAATTTAGAACCATATCGCAAAAAATAATTGTAATAAATCTATATTTTCTGTTCATGTACATTTGTGTATATGAATAAAAGTGTAGTTATCTCAATACCTTGTCTCATTTAATTTATCACCTTCTATCAATGAGTTTTTTTCAATGGCGAAAAAACTTATAAGGAGGGAAGAATTGTGACGATCCAAATTTTGCGCAACGAAATAATTCCCCGATGATGAGAACTCAAAGCCGTACGGTTTTACGTGCTATTTTTTTTTCGTATTTTCTATACTTTATTATCGTTATTTGAATTTATGAGTTAGTATACACTTGGTGGTGCCGATAATCGTGTATCTTTTATTTTGATTATGTTGTCTTAGGTATTGTTAGTATATGTGGGCTGTCATTAGTGATTTGTGCTTGTGTTGGTTGGGTGTTGTGATGACTTATGCATTTGACACATGGGTGGCTTTTTGTTGGTTGGTGGTTTAGCTTGGGCTTGTTTGGGTGGCACCTGGATCGGTGTTTGTCTTATTGTTGCATGCCGCTTACTGTTGGTATTAAAAAGTGTTGAGCCCTTCTCATTTTCTCGCATTCCCGTCTCTGCGTTTTTTCCTCTGTCGCTGAATCCCGTCTTCTATTTCTTCTTATTCCAATGCTTTACTTCTCCTTCCTGGTTGTTGCTCCTCTTATCTTCTTCTGCCTCTCTTCCTCTTAGTAGTTGATGCTCAGTTGCCACTGCACTGTTGTCGCTGCTCTATGCCGCTGATCTGTGTCGCTGCTCTGTGTCGCTACTTTGTGTCGTTGCTTCTGTGTTGTGGATCTCGTGCCCGTGCTCTGATGCTTTCTCTTGCAAGCTCTCTCCCTCCCTCTCTTTATTTTGTGTTGTGCTGCTACTTCCTGTGTCGGGCTATCTTCCAGAGCCGCTGGATTAGAGCTTTTCTTGTCACTGGTTTTGAGCTGTAGTTGTTACTATTTTTCCCTACCTTCTACCTTCTTCTTCAGTGCCTCCTCCGGGAATTTTGGACGAACTTCACTGAACCTCAGCGCATCCAAGTAGGAACTGTTGTGCAGCACCTTCTTCCTTCCTCTTCCGCTATAAGGATGTTTTTCTTTGCTTTTTCTAGTGTTATCTTGCTGAATTTATCTTTGCCCTTGTGTTGTTAATTGTTAATTTTGTTGCTGCCCTTGTATTTGGGAGTTCTGTTTTGAGATTTCTTTTTTGTTTGTTGCGGTCTAACTCGATGTCCCGGTCGGACCGAAATAACCTGGACCGCCTTAGCTCTCGGAATGGTCGAGCGCACACACAGTCAATGAGATAGATCGATTGTACACACAGAGTTTTAACGTGAAAAACAACCTCAACTGGGTAAAAAAACACGTGACCGGATCTGTGTCGGTCAAAGTCCACAATTTTCTGATTATTATAGCTTGTTTGTGAAGTCGAGGGTGACATACCACCTCTCGTTACAACTTTGGGGGTGAGAGAACACTTGGCACACGGCGGACGACAGACCATCGCACCGGGAGTTGTTATAAATTGTGCTTCGCGTTGGTGGTCTTCGATTAGCGACTTGCTGATTCTGAACGTTGGAGCGGAGCACCTGAACTTGCGGTTGTGGGGGGCACTTGGAACTTGGGAGATTTGGCTTCATCAGGTGGCTTTGACTTGACTCGCTTGTAGCTCGGGTGTGGCTCGAGTGCAGCTCGAATGCTGCTCTTAGGTGGAATTCAGCAGAGCTTCAGCCTGATGAAGAAGAAGACTCTAAGGAAAAAGTGAGAAATGAGGAGGTCTCAGACTCCTTTTATAAGCTCCAGGTGGTGTTTATGGTGGTTACGCGGCTATCCACACACCGTTCCCTCGGCCGCGCCATCGGCCGAGGGAAGGGGCGGGCGGGCAGCGTCTAGGTACGAGGTCGGCCGCCCGCCGCCGGCGAGGTGGGGCTCGAGGCGGTTTGCCCACTACACATGATGGGATCGGTGCGCGGGGGATCGGGTGTCATAACCCGCATTTTTTCAACGATTAAATAGTATCAGAGTAAGAGAAAATACGTGTTGTGATGCCACGTCGTGCAGGGGATAACTGCACACGCTCAGGCAAAACTCCAGACTTTAGATTTAAGGAAAAATTTATAGATTAATATGAAAGAAAACCAGTTATATCTTAATGGTCGTATCCCTCGGCACAATGGATCTGCTAGTCCAAAATATATATTTATATGCAGCAGAAAATACTTTGGTTAAGTTGCTTAGTCACCCTGAATGAGCATAAGTGTCCCTGAGGGACGACTAATGGTATGCACGACTCTAGAGGTTAGTACAGTATATATAAAAAAATACAGTCTTTACGCTATTAGGAAAAATAGTGTCTGAGTTTTAGAAACATGACGTGCATGAGATACATATAGTAATGCTTTAGGGTTTTAAAATACCTAACATGCGACCTAGCATAAATCCTTCCTAGAAAACAAGTGAACAACCTCAAATAGGCAAAAGTAGCAGTTTTAGTTCATATCCAGCATCATAAGTAAGCCACCAGTGGGCGTCAACAACCTGACACGAACCCACTGGTGAATATGCATGTCTATACAGAAAGGAAGATAACTACCTCACAAGGATGAAGAACAACAACCTCGGCTACTTAGGAGGCCACAAGCAAGCTCCACAAGAGTACTAGCCGTCTAACTGGCTACAACCTGAACCTGAGGCATTCAAAAAAAAGAACACCTCAGCAAGTAAAAAAAAAGAAACAAATGAAGTGGAGCGTTAGGTTCATAAGCAATAAAAGAAGGGGGTTTACCAACCCTGTAACAAAAAGCTATCAGTAGAAGAAAAGGCATGACAGTAAGAAGAAACATGTCCAAAAAGCAGTAAAAGTACACCAAGTGTGAACATAAATAGCAACAAGCTCTGCTAAATACCCGCAACAGCACCAAGGCAAACATATGCCAAAAGAAATAGCCATGATAAAGGAAAGGGACTAACAGTCCTAATATTTGTGAATTATTGGCCGTGGTGAAAACTTTGGGTCGGAGTGGGCGACACAGCCCTCACCAACAACCAGACCCAAAAACACTCCAGGGTGAAAATAACCGGTGGCAGCTACAGGGTCCACACACCCAACCATACCAGCCCAACATGGCCTAGGTGGTGGTGGCCACAGCTCAGCACACACAATTCACCCCTTACAGAGCCCACAAAATCACACCACCTGCCATAATCCACGAGTCGGCATTCAAAAACTAGCCGAACACAAAACACCCCCCCCCCCCTTCTAAGGGAAAAGGCTATACTAACAATCCTAAGAAAACACACCAAACCCAAGGCAAAAGCGTTGAGTCCACTCGACGCGACATTGAGTTAGCTCCACTCACTCAACGCCAAACCTGGCATGGCATTGAGTGAGCTTCACTCACTCAGCGTCGAACGCTAGCCAGGAACGGCGTAGAGTCCACTCGATGCAGCGTTGAGTGAGCTCCACTCACTCAACGCCAAAATACTTAGCCGCAAAACTTCCGTTGGTTGACGACGTCGAGTGAGTTGCTCAACTTACTCAACGTTATCAACGCTTTTCTACTTAGCAGCAGAAACTAGCCTCGAAGTTGAGTGAGTTCACCACACTCAACGCCAAACCTGACCGCCAAGGCGTTGAGTGAGATCCACCCACTCAACGCTTTGGACTTAGAGCAAAAACAGGCTTTGGTGTTGAGTGAGTCCACCACACTCAACGCCGAAACAGCTATGGCGTTGATTGAGGCCGACTCACTCAACGCCAAATGACTTATCCGCTGGGAAAAGCTGCGGCGTTGAGTGAGTCCACCTCACTCAACGCCAAACAGCCACAGCGTTGAGTGAGGTCCACTCACTCAACGCCAAAACACTTAGCAAAAAAATGACCATGGCGTTGAGTGAGGGCACCACACTCAACACCAAAAGCCTAACAGTCTAGGCTTTGAGTGAGGTACACTCACTCAACGCTTTTGACTTAGCCTAAAAACCACTCGACGCTAGTAACCCGAGAGCTCTAACTGGCCTAAAAAAGTCTCCTAACCCTTCCACCTAGCTACAACAGCTATCTGACTTGGACTACAAACCCTACCTCCAGCTACTGACCTGGACTTAACCCTACCTCCAGCTATTGACCTGGACTTAACCCTACCTCCAGCTATTGACCTGGACAACCCACATCAACAAGTAGAGAGAAAACTTAAATCTGGACAAGGTTAAAATCAAGCTTGAAGCAGTCCTATCTTCTAAGAGAAGAACAACTAAGCTACAACTATACCAAAGAAATAAAACAACACACACACAAAAAAGGGAACAAGCTTGGCAAGGGCAAAGGGCTCCATTTGCCTCTACCTCCAGGAAACAGCAGTTAACTCCCAAGCTTGGCACCGAAGGCAAGATCGGCCACCTAAGAGAAACTCTGGAGCTTTTAGAGGGAAGAAGAGCAAACCCGAAAACCCTAGCTCCTAAAGACAACCCTAGAACAAGGGATACTTACCTAGGGAGGAAGATCTGGAGGAGAGCAAACCGAATCTGCTATCACACGAGAAAACCGAGCTTAAATCCTCCAGTAATCGTCGGCCAAAGCTCCAGGGCCTCCGCCTCCCGCTCCTTCCGCAAGAAGCTTGCTGACTTAATGGAGAAGCTAACTATTTTATAATATCTCTAGCCACTAAGCTAATATAATAATAACATAATGGAGAAGCTCGGCCACCAAGCTGATAGAATATTATATAAGTTTGGAAAACTCCCCACTCAGCTAGATAGTTAAATAAACTAATCCTAAAGCTTGGCAAGCTCAGCCACTAGTAGTAAAGGAAGATCTAATACATAATATGTATATATATATATATATATATATATATATATATATATATATATATATATATATATATATATATATATATCATAACAATATTATATAAACATATATATACACTTATATATCTATAACAACATATACTTATATAATACATAAACTTATATGTCAACATAGCTACTTATATAAACTTAGCTATCCGCACCCAAGCCAAAAACCAAACATATATATATATATATATATATATATATATATATATATATATATATATATATATATATATATATAATTAGCTAAGCAACTTAGTCTAAAAACAGGGCACCATCCCTACCAAGCTCGGCCACTCAAGACCATGCACAACAAAAGCAACTACTACTAGCTAACAAGCAAACGTCGAAACGATGCGAAAACAAAAGATCTCGGACTTCGACGAAACTCGCACCGTGGTTAAACACCCATACTGCGAAAATAACGGCGAAGTCGAAAACAACGTCCGACGATCAAAACTCGGGCTAACACCTCCCGAAGCCAAAGCACAAGCATTCCCTAAGAGGCTCAGCCGAGTCACCAAAACAGACTCCGACTAGCTGGAGAATCTTGCAAATATGCTACAAATAAGCCAATCAAGGAACCTAAAGAGCTATGATCACGCTCTAACAACGACAAAGGCCGACAACTCGTCATCGTAGCGCCAAACAACGATCAAACAAAACAAAGAAAAACCAGGGGCATTACATCGGGCGCGGTGCTCGCGCGCACGGTCAATCTCATGTCCTACTTCTTTTGAGGTGGAGATCACAGGTGTGTGGTTATGTGCAAACCTAATGTTATAAAATGGGTCACATCCCCAATAAGGTTGAGTGGCCGATTATAAGGAGGAGCAATTGCTCTTCCAGGAAGTAGTTTTCCCATTATTTCTTTGGGATTGTATTTACGTGTTGGGGGCTGGTTTATGTTGAATTAAATGCTGGACAACCATATGTCTTGCTAAATATTATTGGACGACTCTTTTGGAGGCTGTTTTTGTGTTTGTTAGTCAGTTTTAAGAGCTAGTTTTGGGCAAAAGAACTTTGTTTAGACTATTTTATGGTCAAACACTTTCTCTCCTTCTTTGTCCAAATGCTTTTGAGCTGTGAGCTGATTTGAGATAGTTTTTGTTTATGATTTAGACTCTTCAGAAGTTTATTGTGTTTTTATAATTCTTTTGTTTTGACGGTTTTGTCGGAGTTTTCAGATTTAAATACTTTTATTTTCTTTAAAGCCTAAAAATCTTTAAAACATTAACGTTACACATATAAGAGACGCAGCATAATTAAGTGCGTGCTATTTTAGTGGTTTCTGAGGCCGAGAAACATGAAGATGGCGTCTCAGGATATGCTTGGCGATAATGCAGAAAAGAATATGGGTAAAGGGAATGCATTGGAGAGTTTCTTATTTTTTGAATTATGTTTATTTCAAGCATTTTTCATGTTTTCCTGTTTTAACTATTGAAAGATAATACTGTCTGTGCGTATGAGTTTAACTCAATGATATATCAGTATAAAATAGATGTGTGCGAGGGAAAAAGAAAGCGATATAAATTTCTGAGGAGAAGTTTTATTTTCATCAAAGCTATGTCAAGATAAAAATAATATAAAAACTCTGCATGAAGAAATGCTAAAGATTGAATTCTATGATGTAGAATGTAACATCCATAGTGTGGACACAATTTTAATTTTAGAAACATTGAGCGGCGAGTCGTTTAAGTTCGAAGGCGTTTAAAAAAAATGTAGAGTGGGTGGCGTCTAGCCAAATTATCATTTTTTTTAGGTTTTGAGGTGCTAATAGCAGGTCTCACCACTTATTCTCATGCGGTTAATAAGTAAACTGCTTACCCTATAGTGTTGTAGCCGCAAACCGCATACCCGAAATTTCTAATACCCGCAACTTTCTTACGGGAGAAAAACCGCTCGAGCGCAGCCGACGCCTCTCGTTTCCGCTCGACGACGCCTCCGATGCCCTAGCCGCCGCCCGTTTCTTCTCCAGAAGCCCTTTCCGTCTCCTCCTCCCTCCTTTGTAGGCGCCGGGGAGTGCACGCCTTCCTTCTTTGGACGGGGGAAGTGCCGGGTCTAACCCTAACCGGAGAAGTTGTGATCCGTTTTGTTTTCGGTGAGTCTATTCCTCATTTATCTCCTTTCCTTCGTACAAAACCTTCGTTTGGAAACAAAAATAACCTAGGTTTTCGATTTGTTTGCCCAATTTAGGTTTTGGTGGTCGTGATCCTCCGCGAAAATTGTGTGGGACGCGTTGAGAGCCCTAAATCTCTCCACGTAAAGGTAATATGCGAAACTAGCACTTATATTTTGCAACCTTAGGCATTTTGGAATTTTCCCACCGGAAACCCTTAGGGGAAAATTATGAAATTAGGGCTGCCCTAAATTGCAGGACTTTGGTGGGGTCGGGGCAGCATTCTGAAGGTCCCCAGTAGTAGGATTTGCCTTCGAAAGAGTAGATGTCGCCGCGCCGAGTCTACGAGCGCAGCAACACCACGGTAAGGATACCTAACTTTTGCTAATTAGACATAGCAATAAGTATATGTTTTTGTATACACATGAGTAGATTTATTTCAAGTACCATGATCATGCATAGAACGATTAGGGTGACAGGAAAACGGTCACGAAAAACGTGTAGGGTGACACGATTTCCCTAAGACCCAAGTAGTCGGATCGTGAACAGAAACATAGAGTACGAGAGCGTTAACCGTGTTCGTAGGTTTGGAATCTGTTCCGAACAAGGGCGTGAATGTCCATTCTACTAGACCACAAGAAAGTCAAGGGTCGCTTAGTAGTTCCCCAAAAAGATTTCCCATGCAGAGTAGCGACAGACCAAAAAGGACAGCCAGCACACAGAGTTCTTTCGTGCTAGGTAGAGGCGTACTACCTTTCTCATAAGGCACATGGAACCTTATGAGTAGTACAGACTTGGGAATTTGTCTTCCCTTGAGCCAGCTAGCAGATTCGAGACCGTGTCCGCGTGACACTAGAATAATTGAGTTCGTAAGATGGTCTCGGGTCGTCAGTTTCAGTTGCGCGTTAGGAGCTACTCTGCCTAGAGCCTTCCTAGTAGATGAGCAGGTTAGAAATCATATAGAACTCAAGTACAGACCTGTCGTGAGTCAGTACACAAGTTAGTCAACGTCAGGACTTGGGTAAATGAACAAAAATTTGCGAATATAGAACTAATAGATGTGTTGACCATGAAGTATAGGAAAAGCATGCATAACATATAACATAAAATGTTTTCAGTGCACGAAACTATTTTTAAAGGCATGCACGCATTCATAAGTAAAATTGTTTTTAGTATCACTAGGAGGAGTTATTTTTCCTTACTCTGATCCTTCGTGGGCACTGTTTTTCAGGTGACCCAGGTGGGAAACTACGTCTAGGATGAGCATTATGGTGGCGTCAGTTTGTATTATTTATCTTATTCAGTTTACTCTATTTCAGCGTGTACTTGTAGATGAGAACATTGTAACAGATTAATGTTTTTATCTAATTTGTATCAGACTATTTATGGTTAACCAGATTTTCAGTTAATTCAGTTCTATTTTCTGTTTAGTGGCTTTGTGAATCCAGATATCAGGTATGTGGTTACCCTTAGTTTACTTTTTAAACTTCCGTTGTAAGTCTTAAATTGCTTAGTATAGATTTTATTACCTGCTGCGACTAGTTTTAATACTGTTTCCTAGTTTTCTTTATATCGCTGACCCGGCCGGACGGCTGATTTCTGAAATACTGGGAAGGGGTGTTACAAATTGGTATCAGAGGGAGGTTTAGGATCCCTGGACCCTAGAAAGAATTCACTGAGCCATAGGAGCGTATAAGAGTAAACTCTTGTTAGTAAAGTACTTTAAATGCGGTTAAGCCCTAGTGTTCGCTAGAGTACGAAATAAGTTGCTAAGCCAGATTTCTTAGATGTTTGATAAATAATCAGATTTCCTTTTTATATTCTATCAGGCACCGCGAGTTAGTGAACCAGGTGAATCTTCACGCCATAACCCGGTTCCTAGTGCAACCATAGGAGACGCTGCCGTGCCACAGGTACCACCAGTTCCAGCAGCTCTAGAGGGCACTGACATAGCATCTCAGATTGCCAAGGCAGTTACTATTGCCTTGATGGAGTTTCAGAGAGGACTGGCTGCAGGGATTCCAGCTCCAGTACAAGTACCATGTTGAAGCCAAAAATGACCGAAGCCAAAATTGACTTTCGTGGAGTTCGACCCTTGGGGAAAGGGGTGACCTCACACCTACTACACTCGGAAGAATGTCACAGACTTAAGACCTAGGAAGCTATGAACCGACCCTTAGCTCTAGCGCGGAGGTCCCACCTCACACCCAGAAGACCTTTGAGGTCTCCCCCTCCCTAGCCAATGCTTGAGCTAGGCGCCTTGGAGGAATGCCAAAGAGAAAATAGTGGCTAAGGAAAGAATGACAAGATCCTCCTCCAAGGCACCCCCAAGGGTCTATTTATAGTTTTTCCAAGTCCTGGGGGTAAAATGACCAAAATGCCCTTAGGACAAAAATGCCTCCAGCCAATAGAAAACCTCCACACCGGGGGGCAAAAAGGGAAAATCCACCTCGGGGGTAAAACGGTAAAAGCATGAGAGGTTACGCCCTCAGGCACCCCCCCCCCCTTGTCGGTCTCGCCCGGCCTGACCGCGAGGCCGCGAGGCAGGGGCGAGAACCCGGCCATGGGCCGGTCTCGCCCCGCCTGCCCTCGCCTGGCCGCGAGGCAGGGGCGAGAACCCGGCCCCGGGCCGGTCTCGCCCCGCCTGCCCTCGCCTAGCCGCAAGGCAGGGGCGAGAACCCGGCCCCGGGCCGGTCTCGCCCCGCCTGCCCTCGCCTAGCCGCGAGGCAGGGGCGAGAACCCGGCCTCAGGCCGGTCTCGCCCCGCCTGCCCTCGCCTAGCCGCCAGGCAGGGGCGAGAACCCGGCCTCGGGCCGGTCTCGCCCCGCCTGCCCTCGCCTAGCCGCGAGGCAGGGGCGAGAACCCGACCCCGGGCCGGTCTCGCCCCGCCTGCCCTCGCCTAGCCGCGAGGCAGGGGCGAGAACCCGGCCTTGGGCCAGTCTCGCCCCCCTGCCCTCGCCTAGCCGCGAGGCAGGGGCGAGAACCCGGCCTCGGGCCGGTCTCGCAGCTTCCCCTCACGCCTATCATGCAGGGACGGGTGTCTGCCTACTCGCCGCCCCCGCCCCTCAAAGGGGCTCAAAAGCTTAAAACTTACTAGCATGCCTTATGCCTTGCTTGGGTCCTCCCGTCGCAAATACGGGGTTGTACACGATCCCCGCTCTTTTCGAGGTTGGTACAAGCTCGGAAAGAAACATCCAACCCAACGTATTCGCTGAGCGAAGCTTGCTCTCGCGGTATCGAAAGACTGAGGCCTCTTCCGAGGGGTCAACTTGCCATGCCAGCTGATGAGAGCCTGGGTGGTGAGACCCCCTCAGGGTAAAAGGATCTAACCTCCTGGGGGGGTCAACCTGTCATACCAGCTGATGAGAGCCTGGGTGGCGAGACCCCCTCAGGGTAAAAGGATCTAACCTCCTGGGGGGGTCAACCTGTCATACCAGCTGATGAGAGCCTGGGTGGCGAGACCCCCTCAGGGTAAAAGGATCTAACCTCCTGGGGGGGGTCAACCTGCCATGCCAGCTGATGAGAGCCTGGGTGGCGAGACCCCCTCAGGGTAAAAGGATCTAACCTCCTGGGGGGGTCAACCTGCCATGCCAGCTGATGAGAGCCTGGGTGGCGAGACCCCCTCAGGGTAAAAGGATCTAACCTCCTGGGGGGGTCAACCTGCCATGCCAGCTGATGAGAGCCTGGGTGGCGAGACCCCCTCAGGGTAAAAGGATCTAACCTCCTGGGGGGGTCAATCCTGTCATGCCAGCTGATGAGAGCCTGGGTGGCGAGACCCCCTCAGGGTAAAAGGATCTAACCTCCTGGGGGGGTCAACCTGCCATGCCAGCTGATGAGAGCCTGGGTGGCGAGACCCCCTCAGGGTAAAAGGATCACCTCAACGAGAGATCAACCTGAACCCGCCAGCTAGTGAGAGCCTGGCAGCGGAATCATCTCAGAGCTAAAGGGCTTGGCTCCCACGAGAGATCAACCTGAACCCACCAGCTAGTGAGAGCCTGGCAGCGGAATCATCTCGGAGCAAAAGGGCTTGGCTCCCACGAGAGATCAACCTGAACCCACCAGCTAGTGGGAGCCTGGCAGCGGAATCATCTCGGAGCTAAGTGGCTTGGCTCCCACGAGAGATCAACCTGAACCCACCAGCTAGTGAGAGCCTGGCAGCGGAATTATCTCGGAGCTAAGGGGCTTGGCTCCCACGAGAGATCAACCTGAACCCACCAGCTAGTGAGAGCCTGGCAGCGGAATCATCTCGGAGCTAAGGGGCTTGGCTCCCACGAGAGATCAACCTGAACCCACCAGCTAGTGAGAGCCTGGCAGCGGAATCATCTCGGAGCTAAGGGGCTTGGCTCCCACGAGAGATCAACCTGAACCCACCAGCTAGTGAGAGCCTGGCAGCGGAATCATCTCGGAGCTAAGGGGCTTGGCTCCCACGAGAGATCAACCTGAACCCACCAGCTAGTGAGAGCCTGGCAGCGGAATCATCTCGGAGCAAAAGGGCTTGGGGCATGTTACCTGAACTCCTGCCAAAATTCAACATCCTCAAAAGGGGAAAAAGGTTGGGTTACATGACCCTCTTGACCCTATCGGCCGGGGGTTGGACTCATTACAACAACATAAAAGAAAGATACATTACTCCGCCGAGGCGAGGCTTCTTCAGGGGGTCCGGGCATGGTGGTCGCCCTCCGATTACTTCCCACTAGATACCTCCATCCTGCTCAGGCTCTCCATGATCTTCTCCATCTCTTCTGCCTTAGCGAACCAAGAGATGGTGTTGACTGCCGTGACGTAGCACTGCCTCGCCATCCTGGAGTCTCCCTTGATCCTGACCTGGATCCCATCTGAGTTGAACTTGAGACATTGGTGGAAAGATGAGGGCACGCACCGGAAGGCGCTGATGAGGGGCCTTCCGAAAATGGCGTTGTAGCTGCTTGGAGCGTCAACAATGACGAACCTGCAGTTCCTTGAGGTCCCCCCCAACTTCACCTGGAGTCCGACTCCACCTTCCACCTCCTTCCTCTCCCCTGAGAATCCAAACAGAGGCCCATCCGACGCCACTATCCTCCTTGGCTCCACCTTCATCCCCTCGAACGCCTTCTTGAAAATGACGTTGACCGAGCTTCCGTTATCAATCAAAATCCGGGAGACGGTGAAGCCTTCGACGGCTGCTTGGATGACCAGGGCGTCGCAGAAGGGATCCTCATGCTCTGGCATATCCTTTGATGAGAAGGTGACCCTTTCCTCCGGGGGAGGGGTCTGGGATGTCGAGGCAACGCTCCGCCGATACATCACATGGAGACTTGCCTTCCGAGCGGCTTCGATCCCCACCCCCCCCCCCCCCCCCCGTGGATCACAGCTATACCACCTCGGGGTCCTACATCGACCCGGTCCTCACACACATCATCACCCCCTCCTTGGGGTAGAGCTTCAATCCGCTCCGGCTGCTGCTGGGCTGGAGCTCTCGCCCCTCTCACCTCCAAGAACTCGGGGCAGGTAGCCGTGGCGTGACCTTCCAACTGGTGGAAGTCACAGTACGGCAACTCTACCCTGCCTCCCCCTCTTCCCTTGCGGTTCCTCCTATCTCTTCGGCCAATCACCATCGCTTGCTGGGGTGGGGGCAGGAGATGTCTTGGGGCCTGCCTTTGGAAGTTGAACCTCCCTTGGCCCCCATGATGGTTCCCTCCATCCTGGATGAGAGCCCTTCCTGGACCATGGGCAGGTCCTCCCTGCTGCCTCCAGCCTGGCTCCGGACCCTCCTGTCTCTGGAACCCTTGAGCTCTATGCCCCTCTCTCCTTCTCCCTTCATGATGCCTCGAGCCGCCTTGCTCCTTTGACTCCACCTCTGTCAACCTCGCCAACTTCTTCACAAAGGCCGGGTTGGCTGCCTCCATGGCTATCTCCTCTGCCGCCCTTTCCATCAGCTCCTCAAAGGAAAGAGGGGCCTTCCGAGTCAAGCTCATCTTGAAGAACCCTTCGTGCAACCCCACCGTGAACGCCATCTGGAGGGCATACCCTGGCACCTCCTGGATGTCAAGGACCTCCTCCTGGAACCTGTCAACGTAGTGGGCCAGCGACTCCTCAGCCCTTTGCTTTAACAGGAAGAGGGACTCAGGACCCTTCTTCCTCTTCTTGGAGGTGGAGAAGCGAAGCTGAAAGCTCCGGCTCAAGTCTTCGAACCCGAAGATGGACCTCGGAGGGAGTTGATGAAACCAGTCCCTTGCCTTCTCCTTCAATGTGATCGCAAAGAGGCGACACTTGAAGGCATCCGTCATCGGCCTGATGGAGACGGCATCCTCGAACCATTGCAGATGCTGGACGGGGTCATCCTTTCCGGTATAGTAAACCATGTCTGGCTCTCTGAACCCCTCGGGAACGGGAGCTGAGGTGATCAACTCACTGAAGGGTGACCCCCTAAGGGGAGCTCTCGCCACCTCCACTCGCGCGACCTGCTCGCCTGGGGGGCTAGCTCTCGCCGGGCTGGGGAACAGCTCCCGGCCTGGGAGGTCTCGCTCGACCCCCTCTACCATCCTCTCCTTCCCAGGCCTCCTATCTGGCATACTCACTTCTCCCCCTGCTGGGGTGATCTCACCTTGCCCCCTAGGAGCCAGCTCGCCGAGACCACTCTGAGTTAGCTCGCCGAGACCCCTGGGAGCTAGTCCCTGGGGGGTGGGGGTTGAGCTGTCAGCCCGAGGGGCAATGCTTCTAAGCATCCCCATGATGCCTTCGATGGAAGCCATGAACTCCTCTCTTCCTACAAAGGGTCCTAGGTTGGGGAGACCACCGAGGTCATCACTACCTCCCTGATCTCCAGCCATGACACTCTCCCGAGATTTTCTGTGCTGGTCACTCTCCACGCTCACCGCACCAAAACTGTTGAAGCCAAAAATGACCGAAGCCAAAATTGACTTTCGTGGAGTTCGACCCTTGGGGAAAGGGGTGACCTCACACCTACTACACTCGGAAGAATGTCACAGACTTAAGACCTAGGAAGCTATGAACCGACCCTTAGCTCTAGCGCGGAGGTCCCACCTCACACCCAGAAGACCTTTGAGGTCTCCCCCTCCCTAGCCAATGCTTGAGCTAGGCGCCTTGGAGGAATGCCAAAGAGAAAATAGTGGCTAAGGAAAGAATGACAAGATCCTCCTCCAAGGCACCCCAAGGGTCTATTTATAGTTTTTCCAAGTCCTGGGGGTAAAATGACCAAAATGCCCTTAGGACAAAAATGCCTCCAGCCAATAGAAAACCTCCACACCGGGGGGCAAAAAGGGAAAATCCACCTCGGGGGTAAAACGGTAAAAGCATGAGAGGTTACGCCCTCAGGCCCCCCCCCCTTGTCGGTCTCGCCCGGCCTGACCGCGAGGCCGTGAGGCAGGGGCGAGAACCCGGCCATGGGCCGGTCTCGCCCCGCCTGCCCTCGCCTGGCCGCGAGGCAGGGGCGAGAACCCGGCCCCGGGCCGGTCTCGCCCCGCCTGCTCTCGCCTAGCCGCAAGGCAGGGGCGAGAACCCGGCCCCGGGCCGGTCTCGCCCCGCCTGCCCTCGCCTAGCCGCAAGGCAGGGGCGAGAACCCGGCCCCGGGCCGGTCTCGCCCCGCCTGCCCTCGCCTAGCCGCGAGGCAGGGGCGAGAACCCGGCCTCAGGCCGGTCTCGCCCCGCCTGCCCTCGCCTAGCCGCCAGGCAGGGGCGAGAACCCGGCCTCGGGCCGGTCTCGCCCCGCCTGCCCTCGCCTAGCCGCGAGGCAGGGGCGAGAACCCGGCCCCGGGCCGGTCTCGCCCCGCCTGCCCTCGCCTAGCCGCGAGGCAGGGGCGAGAACCCGGCCTTGGGCCGGTCTCGCCCCGCCTGCCCTCGCCTAGCCGCGAGGCAGGGGCGAGAACCCGGCCTCGGGCCGGTCTCGCAGCTTCCCCTCACGCCTATCATGCAGGGACGGGTGTCTGCCTACTCGCCGCCCCCGTCCCTCAAAGGGGCTCAAAAGCTTAAAACTTACTAGCATGCCTTATGCCTTGCTTGGGTCCTCCCGTCGCGAATACGGGGTTGTACATACCAGTCCCTGCGCCAGCTCCTGCAGCAGCACCCATGGAGATGACCCTGGAGCGCTATTTGAGAAATTTCAGAGAACTTCAGCCTTCGAACTATAGTGGGGATGAGACCCCGATGGATACAGATGATTGGATAGCTAACACCAGAGACATGCTGAATGTTTTGGAGTGCCCGGAGAATAAGAAAGTTCCTCTGGCAGCTTTCCTCCTCCGAGGAGAGGAAAAGGTCTGGTGGGACAAATACCGGACAGATGATCCTGCAGGTAAAGTGTTATGATCAATTCCTTTATTTTAGGAAGTAATATGTTAATTTTAAAATAGTATGACCATACTTTTGGCCAGGTTGTACACCGGACATGTTTACTTGGGGCGAGTTCTCTAGAGCTCTTACTAGTTGGTTCGTGCCTCCTTCCACACGACGAGGTCTCCAGGAGAAGTATCTGAGGCTTTTCCAGGGGGACATGATAGTTACTGAGTACGAGCGAGAGCTGACTCATCTGGCTCGATATGCGGGCGTGATGCAAGAGGATCAGACTGAGAAGTGCAGTCGCTTTGTGGATGGTTTGCGTGAATCGTTGAGACAGCCGCTGATGACTATGGTCAACGCTGATTACAGGAGCTTAGTGGATACGGCTCGCAGACTGAAGGCTGACCAGCAGAAGGTTCAGAAGCGAAGTAGTTTCCATGCAAAGCGATCTCAGGATTCGCATCAGCCGCAGCAGAGCAGAAACGATCAAGGAAAGAACTGGAACAAGAAGCCGAAGCCCGATGCTAAGAAGAATGGTCAATCTGGTGACCGGAGCAAGGACTATCCCACGTGTCCCAAGTGTCGGCGTCGCCATTCAGGAGAGTGTTTGGCCAGTGCAGGCGTATGTTACAAGTGCCGACAACCTGGACACATAGCTCGCTTCTGTCAGGAAGCTGGGAAAAATCAGGTAATCAAGGTCCTTTTGTTTTGATTACATTTATGTAATTACGATAGATTTTTAATGTAATTTATTCATGCAGTCGAAGTACGAGGTTGGTGGCTCTAGCAGGGCAGATAAGGGCAAAGCGTTGATGATTACTGATGGGAGACCACAACAGGGTCGAGATTTAGTACAGCCCAGAGCTTATGGGTTGGGTCAGCAGGAGGCGAAGGATCAGGAGGATGTTGTGACTGGTAAGTGTTGTTTTGCTTAACAAGTTGGTTTTAAAATCCTCCATAGTGACACATTTATTTTCATCCTTCATAATTCATCAATGTAGGCATTCTTATGATTCGTAATTTACCCTCTAAGATTCTGTTTTATACGGGTGCCTCACACTCGTTTATTGCGGAATCTCTAGTGCGTAAGTTGGATTTAGAGGTCTTCCCAGAGTTAGTACCGCTGGAAGTCATGATGCCGAATGGATCCCTTCTGCAGACCAGAGATAAGTACAGGGTACCGGTACAGTTTGGTGATACCGAGATTATCGTGGAATCTTTGCAGCTACCTATAGCAGGATTCGACCTTATTTTTGGTATGGACTGGCTTTCTGCAGTCAACGCTAGGATTGACTGTAGGGCGAAGCAGATACAATTTGATGGCCCCAACCAGACATCTTTTTCTTTTCAGGGCTTGAAGGGAGTAGTGAAGATGATCATATCTGCAGTCCAAGCGAGAAGGTGCATCAGTAAAGGTTGTGAAACCTTCGTAGTATTGATGAGCGCGGAGTCTAAGACTGACTTGGCAGAGGTACCAGTGGTGCAGGAGTTTCCTGATGTTTTCCTGGAAGAGCTCCCTGGCGCCCCTCTAGATAGAGAAGTTGAGTTCCCGATAGATTTGCATCCTGGGGCTACACCGGTAGCCAAATCTCCCTATCGGATGGCTCCAAGGGAACTAGCGGAGTTGAAGAGTCAGTTGCAGGAGCTGCTTGATTTGGGTTTTATACGCCCTAGTACTTCGCCTTGGAGTGCTCCAGTGCTTTTTGTGAAGAAGAAGGATGGTAGTCTGAGATTGTGCATAGACTACCGTGAATTGAATAAGCTGACTGTAAAGAACAAGTACCCGATTCCCAGGATTGATGATTTGTTCGACCAATTGGTGGGATCGAACACTTTTTCCAAGTTAGATCTGAGATCAGGCTATCACCAGTTAAAGATTCGTGATGCGGTATACAGAAGACTGCTTTTAGTACCAGATATGGACACTTCGAGTTCGTGGTCATGCCGTTCGGGCTGACCAATGCCCCTTCAGTATTTATGGACCTGATGAACAGGGTATTTCGGGAGTACTTGGATCGTTTATTCATCGTCTTCATACATGATATTTTGGTGTTCTCTAAGAGTGCAGAAGATCATGCAGCACACCTCAGAATTATTTTGAGCACACTCAGGAAGAACCAGTTGTTTGCCAAGTTTTCTAAGTGTGAGTTTTGGCTTTCAGAGATTGCATTCTTAGGCCACATCATCAGTCAGAAAGGGGTTAGTGTTGATCCGAAGAAGATAGAGGCTATTAAGAATTGGCCAAGACCGTCGACAGTTTCAGAGGTTCGCAGTTTTTTGGGTCTTGATGGATACTACAGGAGATTCATCAGGGATTTATCGAAGATAGCCTTACCACTGACTTCCCTCACTAGGAAGGGTAAGGACTTTGTTTGGACTGTTGAGTGCGAGTTAGCCTTTGAGGACTTGAAGGATAGGTTGATGACCGCACCGATCTTGAGTTTGCCTTCAGGGCCAGACGGATTTCAGATTTATAGTGATGCTTCAGGTCAGGGTTTGGGTTGTGTCCTCATGCAGCATGGAAAGGTCGTAGCATATGCCTCGATACAGTTAAAGGTTCATGAGAGAAATTATCCCGTGCATGACTTGGAGCTTGCAGTAGTTATTCATGCCCTGAAGATTTGGAGGCACTACCTCTATGGAGTGCGTTGCGAGATCTTTACTGATCATAAGAGACACAAGTATATCTTTGATCAGCGAGAGCTCAATTTGAGGCAGCGTAGATGGTTAGAGTTTCTTTCAGACTATGATGTAGACATTCAGTACCACCCATGAAAGGCGAATGTGGTAGCTGATGCCCTTAGCCGTAGAGGGTCGTGTTTTTATCTTCTCACTCAGCAGGAGGAGTTAGTACGAGAGCTGGAGAGACTGGACATCGTCGTTGTACCCTGTTGCAGTTTTGGTTCAGCTTGGTTGAGTTGGATGGAGATTTCGTGCGATATTAGAGATAGGATCAGGACAGCTATACCGTTGGATCCAAAGATGGTAGAGATTTGGATCTCAGTGCAGTCAGGTCAGAAAGAGAGATTCTCTATTCAGGATGAGTTATTATTGCATGATGGCAGAGTGTGCATCCCAGATGTTAGTCACCTTCGGGAGGACATTCTTTTCGAGGCACATAATTCCAGGTATTCTATACATCCCGACAGCACGAAGATGTATGCAGATCTTAAGAAGGTAGTCTGGTGGCCAGGTTTGAAGGGTGATGTTGCAAATTATGTAGGGAAGTGTGAGACTTGCAAGTTGGTTAAGGCCGAGTGTCAGAGGCCTGGAGGCAAGTTGCAGCCAGATTGAGTTTCTAGAATAAAGAGGAGACTACGTTTATCTGAAGGTCAGACCAGTCAGAGGAGTTTCTAGAATAAAGAGGACCAGTCAGAGGAGACTACATTTACCTCTATTCAGTGTTGGAGACTACGTTTATCTGAAGGTCAGACCAGTCAGAGGAGTTTCTAGAATAAAGAGGATGAAGAAGCTGAGCCCCAGATTCGTTGGTCCTTTTGAGGTACTGGAAAGAGTTGGTGAGGTTGCATACAGGTTGGCCTTACCTGAGGAAATGAGTGGTGTACATGATGTATTCCACGTCTCCTATCTGAGGAGAGCAGTCAGAGATCCCAGTCAGATTATCAGTACCGAGGAAGCACCAATCGAGACAGATCTTAGTATTGGGGTTAGACCGGTCAGAATAGTGGATTCAAGGATTCAGAAGCTCAGAAATAGAGAGATTCGTATGGTCAAAGTCCTTTGGATGAACTGTGGCCGTCCAGAGTATACTTGGGAGCGAGAGGATGAGCTTAAGAGCAATGCAGACTATTCTTTTCTCTTCGATTCAGGTATGGTTTCAATTTTCAAGGACGAAATTTTTTGTTAGGAGGGGAGATTTGTAACATCCATAGTGTGGACACAATTTTAATTTTAGAAACATTGAGCGGCAAGTCGTTTAAGTTCGAAGGCGTTTAAAAAAAATGTAGAGTGGGTGGCGTCTAGCCAAATTATCATTTTTTTTAGGTTTTGAGGTGCTAATAGCAGGTCTCACCACTTATTCTCATGCGGTTAATAAGTAAACTGCTTACCCTATAGTGCTGTAGCCGCAAACCGCATACTCGACATTTCTAATACCCACAACTTTCTTACGGGAGAAAAACCGCTCGAGCGCAGCCGACGCCTCTCGTTTCCGCTCGACGATGCCTCCGATGCCCTAGTCGCCGCCCGTTTCTTCTCTAGAAGCCCTTTCCGTCTCCTCCTCCCTCCTCTGTAGGCGCCGAGGAGTGCACTGTAACACCCCTATCCGTCACATAACATATAGCAGTAGGTCCGGCCGGGGCCCGACGCCATATACCACGGAGAGACCGGTTGGTTACTTATTGAGACCAATCAACCAATCAATACGTCATACACAACACCTAGCGGAAGCAATTATTAAGTTGCAAGAAAGGAAAGAACCCAGCCACACGCATGAATGTCCACTACACAAACCAAATAGGAATGTACAATACACGAGTACGGGCCTTAAGGCCTTACAACAGTTTGTTTTAAATAAAATGTTTTCCAAACCTCGGCATGCAGGCCGGCCATACATGATAAACGGGAAAAACATAAACATTTATGCCTTCGAGGACCGGCACAACTTCAAGGGCTATAGCCCGCTATTTCCCGCTCGGCTCCGCAGCACCTGCAAGCCACAATCCATCGCCCGGTGGTAAACAAAATAACGGTCAGCTATGCTGACCAAATTATAACGATCCCGCCCCCAAAATCGGGGCGGCGATGCTCTTTCCCTGCACGTTATTAGTAGGCAACAACAATAGTGTAAACACACTTCATCACAGGCGTAGGCTCGCACGGCCACACACCTCATGCACTCAGGGCACATTCACGGCGAACCGGCCAACGTCACGTCAATTCAAGACATAGACGTTCCCGTTCCACCACCGCCTCTTGGACGGCCAACCATATGAGCAATTTGCCTTCCTAGCCTTGGCCACGACAATTTAAGCCATTGACCGTCGAAGACCCTCATCCATGCCAACGGTCCTACCGAACAACATAGACCGGGTACGGTTCCGCCTGACCCGTGCTCATACCGCAATGACAATTTAAGCCATATGCGCAGGTCAAGACTCACCGAGTCCCGTTTCCACCACAATAATCACATAACCCGGTTATGTTCACGTTGGCTTCCCGGTCACCGTGTTGGCAAAACTCGCTTTTGCCCAGTTTTCCGGGTGCACCTTAGATTTAATCTCTAAAACTCCCTGTCGCAATCTACCATGTAGAAAACCCGAAAACACCCAAACATCCGGAGTCTTGCCCGGTTCAAATGCAATGCAACATCACCGATCCGGACCAACATTTCCGAATAGGCTTCACACACAATGTCTATGCCTGTTTACGCATACGGACTCTACACAAGGGGGACTTCACATATCTACCCCAAGGAACGCTCCAACTCTTCGCTCACTCGCGAGAGAGGGCTTCCTATGCAAAGGAAAAAGAGGGCTTCACATGCCCAAGGATGAGAAATCGTTACCCTTGCGTTCTTCCGCGGCGCCATGAAAATCTATGCGGATGAAAAGCACCGCAATCTCCTTGCCTCCGCGGATCCGAAGACGGTTCGCGATTTGGAGCTCCGAATCTCCTCCGACGACCGGATCTAGCCCTTCTTCCTCCTCCTTGCTCTCTCCTCTCTCTAGCTTTTAGAAAGAGAACCACTCAAGAGAAATGAGGGTTTCTAAACCCTATTCCCGGGTATAACCCTGGGGAAACAACCCCCAGCCGTCGGATCTCAAATCAAAGAAACGAACGGCCTTGATCGGGCCTGAAAATACCAAATCTGCGCCGAACACGGGTTGCAACACGGCCGTGTGCCTGGCCGTGTCACCCATTCGCCGTCTCGACCGACTCGAAAACCAGCACACGGCATTCGACACGGCCTCCGACACGCCCGTGTCACATGTGACACGCCCGTGTCGAGACCCGTGTCACGCCCCCCGTGTGCAATCGGCCAGCTTTCCCCAACCCGAGAAGGACACGGCCTGCGACACGGCACCCGACACGCCCGTGTCGCATTTGACACGCCCGTGTCAGGGCCCGTGTCACGGCCCGTGTGCCTTCCTCAGAAAACTGCCCAAAGTGACACGCCCTGGGACACGCCCGTGTCCCAGGCCGTGTGCCTTAACTCGACGATCTCCGATCGTCAAAACATCGACCACATGACCCGTGGCCGAACACGCCTGTGTCACGCCCGTGACACGCCCGTGTCATGCCCGTGACACCTGCTCCAAAATTCAGACTGGGCTTAAAACACCACCCGTCCCTCTTTTGAGTTTCGGGGTGTTACAACTCTCTCCCCCTTAAAAGAATTTCGCCCACGAAATTTACTAAAGGAAAGCCAACATAAAACCAAGAGCGGTACCTGAGCGAAATAACTCTGGGTACTCCTCCAGCATGGTCTGCTCCCGTTCCCAAGAGAGCTCCTCATGACCGCAATTGTCCCAACGGACCTTGACCATTCGGATCTCCTTGTTACGAAGTCGCTTAACTTTGGAGTCTTCAATACGAACGGGCTTGACCCTAGTCGTCAGCCCTTCGTCCACCGGTACTTGATCAACTGCGATCACCTGCGAAGGCTCTTGCACCGCCTTCCGCAATACAGAGATGTGGAACACATCGTGTAGTCCACTCAACTCTACCGATAACTTCAAACGATAAGCCGCTTCGCTGACCCGCTCCAGAATCTCAAAGGGTCCAAGGTATCTTGGGCTCAGCTTCTTCAAGCGTCTCACCCGCGAAACACCCTTGAACGGCTTTACTTTCAAGTACACCCAATCGCCCACCGCGAACTCCACATTCCGATGCTTGGCATTGTAGTACTTAGCTTGTCTATCCTGAGTGATCAGCAAACGCTCTCGAATGATCCGTACCAAAGAAGTAGCATTTTCCACCTCCTGCTTCTTGTACAACCTTGCCTCACCCGTTTCAAGCCACGATAACGACGTGCGGCACTTCCTACCATACAGGGCCTCGAAAGGTGTCATTTGTATACTCGCTTGGTAGCCATTGTTGTACGCAAACTCCACCAAATACAGGTGGTCCTCCCAATGCTTCCCAAAGTCTAGGACACACATGCGGAGCATGTCCTCCATCGTTCTATTGACTCTCTCGGTCTGCCCATCCGTCTGCGGATGGAAGGCTGTGCTGAACTTCAACTTTGTCCCCAGCATCTACTGCACCAACCTCCAATCATTGGACGTGAAACGCCAATCTCGATCACTCACAATGCTGCGAGGCACACCATGCAGTCTAATTATATTGTCAACATACAACTTTGCCAATTTCTCCACTAGATCATCCTTCCTATGCGGAATGAAGTGTGACACCTTTGTTAACCGGTCTACGATCACCCAGATGGCGTCGTTCCCTTTCTGCGACCTTGGCAAGCCATGCACAAAATCCATCGATATATCATCGAACTTCCACTCCGGAATAGGCAAGGATTTCAAGAATCTTCCAGGCTTTTGGCACTCCGCCTTTACCAAGGCACAGGTTTGACACTTAGCTACAAACAGTGCCACATCCTTCTTGAGCCCTGGCCACCAAATCTGCTTCTTTAGGTCCCGGTACATCTTCGTGCTCCCAGGGTGGATTGAGTACTTGGTATTATGAGCCTCGTACATCAATTCCGCCCGTAGATTACCCCCGCTTGGGACGCACAAACGATGGTCCTTCCTTAACAGCCCATCTTCCACTGAAAATTGGGAATTTGACCCATCCAACGCTGTCTCCATAAGCTCCTTCATGGAGTCATCTAACTCCAATGCCTGCCGAACCCGGTCAGCCAGGTCATACTGAACCTCTGTCCAGTTCAACATTGCTTTGGCGCTCGTCTGCTTGCCAACGCAACAGATCTCAAGCTCCTCCAACTCCCGTATCAGCCGTTCATCATGCATCGACAACCAGTTGGCTTGGGCGGGAGCCCTGCGACTCAACGCATCAGCAACCGCATTGCCCTTCCCGGGTACATAATGAATCTTGAAGGTGTAGTCCCCCAGGAACTCCATCCACCTCCTCTGCCTCATGTTAAGATCCTTCTGATCCAATAGGTACTTCAGACTCTTGTGATCGGTATATATATCGACTCTTACGCCGTATAGGTAGTGCCTCCACAGCTTAAGTGCAAATATCACGGCCGCCAACTCCAAGTCGTGGACCGGATAGTTCCTTGCATGCACTTTCAGCTGACGCGATCCATAAGCTATCACGCTCCCATGCTGCAACAATACGCAGCCCAAACCACTACCCGAGGCGTCACTATACACCTCGAAGCCCTCGGTCCCACTCGACGAACTAAGCACTGGCGCCGTGGTCAACCGTCTCTTCAGCTCCTCAAAAGCTTGCACGCACTCCTGCGTCCACAAGAATCGCTGATCTTTCCTTGTCAACTTCGTGAGAGGTAGCGCTATCCGCGAAAAGTTCTCTACGAAGCGCCTGTAATATCTGGCAAGCCCGAGAAAACTACGGACTTCCGCGATAGAAGACAACGCAGGCCACTCCCGTATCGCAACAATCTTCGCCGGATCCACCGCTATACCTTCCCCACTAACAATATGACCAAGGAACGCTACTGAGGGTAGCCAGAACTCGCATTTGGAGAACTTTGCGTATAACTCGTTCCTCCTTAGCGTCTCCAAAACCAGATGCAAGTGCTTGAAGTGATCTTCCTCGCACTGCGAGTACACCAATATGTCGTCAATAAAGACGATCACAAAGTGGTCCAAGTACTCTCGAAATGTCCTGTTCATCAAATCCATGAACACCGATGGCGCATTCGTCAGTCCAAACGGCATGACCGTGAACTCGAAGTGCCCATACCTTGTGTTAAATGCCGTCTTCGGGATATCACACTCCCTGATCCTCAACTGATAGTATCCCGACTTCAAGTCCAACTTAGAATACACCGACGATCCGACTAACTGATCAAAGAGATCATCAATCCTCGGAATCGGGTACTTGTTCTTCTCCGTCAGCTTGTTCAACTCTCTGTAGTTGATACACAACCGCATACTCCCGTCCTTTTTCTTAACGAAGAGGACCGGTGCACTCCAAGGCGACGAGCTTGGACGCACATAACCTTGCTCCATCAGCTCCTCTAGCTGAACTTTCAACTCTGCCATCTCCTTAGGCGCCAACCTATACGGAGCACGTGACACCGGTTTGGCCCCCGGTACGAGCTCGATGGTGAAATCAATCTCTCGCCGCGGTGGGGCCCCGGGAAGACTATCCGGGAACACATCGGGGTATTCACAAACCACGGGGATGCTATCCAACGTGGACTTTGGATCCACAGCCCCCACTATTGCGAAGAACAGCTCTGCACCAGCACGAACTGCCTTTACCACTTGAAGAGCAGACATCAGCGTCTTGCTCGACCCCTTGAGTCCCTCGAATGTTGTCCCCAGCCCAACACCCAGCTTGACCTCCTTCCGGTCACAGTCAATCCAAGCTTTCTGCTCCGAAAGCCAATCCATCCCAAAGATAACGTCGAACTCTACTAGCGGCAGCAATGATGCTAGCAAGTCGAACTCTTGGCTCCCAATGTGAACCTTTACGGCGCACACTCTGTCCACACGCATCGAGCACCCATTCGGTAGCAGCACATCCAACTTGTCCTTCACCATCGAAGAAGGGATTCCGATGCGCGATATAAAATTTTCGGACAAGAAGAAGTATGAAGCTCCCGTATCAAACAGTGCCCGTGCCGGACTATCGCTAATCAAAACAAAGCCTATGCAAACCATATTAGGCTAACAAGCAATAAACAACAGTATCTAAGTTAACTTGCTATAAATTAACTCGTACATGTCACCACATCCGCTTGTTTAATAGTCTCCTGCTGCCCCAAGTTGTAGACTCTAGGCTGAGTCGGAGCATAGTAGGACGCGGTTGACTCCACCGCCTTGCCCTTCTCTTCGTAAGTAGCTCCTTGCTTCCTCTCGGATTTTGGGCGTCCGCTCCAGTAATCGCGGGCAAAGTGCCCCGTCTTTCCACACGTGAAACAAGCGCCCGGGATTCGGTTGGTAGTTGCCCCCGAGGCACCTGTAGAAGAAGCTGGACCTGACGTCCTAGTCTTCTTGAAGAATTTTCGATAGCCCGACTTCGACGTAGTCGGCGCTTTGAACTCCGATTTCTTCCCGCGAGATTCCTTCTTAGCTTGCACATTTCTCATGTCCTTCTCCAAGGACCGGGCCGAGTTGACCAAGGTTAGGAAACCCTGCGCCATGGGCCCTGACAGTAACAACCTCAGCTCATCTCTTAACCCTTCGTAGAAGCGGTTAGTCTTTCGCTCCTCGTCGGCAAAGGTAGCGCTAGCATATCTCCCCAACCGAGTAAACTCGTGGAGGTACTCGTCTACAGTGCTATCTCCTTGCACCAACTTTTGGAACTCGTTCTCCAATGCGATCCTCTGCGCTGAGGGGAGGTATCGAGCCATGAACAATCTTGCAAACTCCGCCATAGGAACTTTGGCCAACGACCTTCCCCTCAACTGGTGTAGCTCAAGGCCTTCCCACCATAACCTTGCGTTCCCATCCAAAAGGAACGTCGCTATCGTGGTCTTCTGCCACTCTTCCATTTCTGTTGCTGTCATCACCCTATTGACTCTTAAGAGCCAATCCTCAGCCTGGGTCGGGGTTCCTGTTCCCGAGAACACCGGTGGGTGGAAGCCCATCACATGCTTCAACTGTCTTTCAGTTGCTCTCCGAGGCAACTCCGGCTCCACCGCCACCTGCTCAACCCTTCTAGGCTCCGCCGCTTGGAGCGGCACTTGCTCCTCCGCAGGAGCAGGCTGCTGCACCTGTCTTGCAGGTTGCGCATTAATCAAAGCAAAGACAGCTTCTGCCACCAATCTAATGGTCTCGGCAGACGGAGGTGTTGCAGGCGCTTCACTTGGCGCACTGCTTGCCTCAGAACCTGGCCATTCTGACGGCCCAGCACCACTTCTGGTCACCTATAAATGTGCAAAACACCGATAAATGACCAAATACTATTGCAACCAGCAATTATAGGAACACGCAGGTTCCTCAAACATGTGTATTTTCATTCCTAAGTGGACATTCTTTGGTTCTTTTCGTGTTATAACGATGACGCACACACATGTGCTCACCACCCCTTAAAGTGAATTCGCACACGAATTCATTTAAGCTTGACCGAAACCAGTAGTCTGATACCAATTTGTAACACCCCTATCCGTCACATAGCATATAGCAGTAGGTCCGGCCGGGGCCCGACGCCATATACCACGGACAGACCGGTTGGTTATTTATTGAGACCAATCAACCAATCAATACTTCCTACACAACACCTAGCGGAAGCAATTATTAAGTTGCAAGAAAGGAAAGAACCCAGCCACACGCATGAATGTCCACTACACAAACCAAATAGGAATATACAATACACGAGTATGGGCCTTAAGGCCTTACAACAGTTTGTTTTAAATAAAGTGTTTTCCAAACCTCGGTACGCAGGCCGGCCATACATGATAAACGGGAAAAACATAAACATTTAGGCCTTCGAGGACCGGCACAGCTTCAAGGGCTATAGCCCGCTATTTCCCGCTCGGCTCCGCAGCACCTGCAAGCCACAATCCACCGCCCGGTGGTAAACAAAATAACGGTCAGCTATGCTGACCAAATTATAACGATCCCGCCCCCAAAATCGGGGCGGCGATGCTCTTTCCCTGCACGTTATTAGTAGGCAACAACAATAGTGTAAACACACTTCATCACAGGCGTAGGCTCGCACGACCACACACCCCATGCACTCAGGGCACATTCACGGCGAACCGGCCAACGTCACGTCAATTCAAGCCATAGACGTTCCCGTTCCACCACCGCCTCTTGGACGGCCAACCATATGAGCAATTTGCCTTCCTGGTCTTGGCCACGACAATTTAAGCCATATACCGCCGAAGACCCTCATCCATGCCAACGGTCCTACCGAACAACATAGACCGGGTACGGTTCCGCCTGACCCGTGCTCATACCGCAACGACAATTTAAGCCATATGCGCAGGTCAAGACTCACCGAGTCCCGTTTCCACCACAATAATCACATAACCCGGTTATGTTCACGTTGGCTCCCCGGCCACCGTGTTGGCAAAACTCGCTTTTGCCCAGTTTTCCGGGTGCACCTTAGAGTTAATCTCTAAGACTCCCTGTCGCAATCTACCACGTAGAAAACCCGAAAACACCCAAACATCCGGAGTCTTGCCCGGTTCAAATGCAATGCAACATCATCAATCCGGACCAACATTTCCGAATAGGCTTCACACACAATGCCTATGCCCGTTTACGCATACGGACTCTACACAAGGGGGACTTCACATATCTACCCCAAGGAACGCTCCAACTCTTCGCTCACTCGCGAGAGAGGGCTTCATATGCAAAGGAAAAAGAGGGCTTCACATGCCCAAGGATGAGAAATCGTTACCCTTGCGTTCTTCCGCGGTGCCATGAAAATCTATGCGGATGAAAAGCACCGCAATCTCCTTGCCTCCGCGGATCCGAAGACGGTTCGCGATTTGGAGCTCCGAATCTCCTCCGGCGACCGGATCTAGCCCTTCTTCCTCCTCCTTGCTCTCTCCTCTCTCTAGCTTTTAGAAAGAGAACCACTCAAGAGAAATGAGGGTTTCTAAACCCTATTCCCGGGTATAACCCTGGGGAAACAACCCCCAGCCGTCGGATCTCAAATCAAAGAAACGAACGGCCTTGATCGGGCCTGAAAATACCAAATCTGCGCCGAACACGGGTTGCAACACGGCCGTGTGCCTGGCCGTGTCACCCATTCGCCGTCTCGACCGACTCGAAAACCAGCACACGGCATTCGACACGGCCTCCGACACGCCTGTGTCACATGTGACACGCCCGTGTCGAGACCTGTGTCACGCCCCCCGTGTGCAATCAGCCAGCTTTCCCCAACCCGAGAAGGACACGGCCTGCGACACGGCACTCGACACGCCCGTGTCACATTTGACACGCCCGTGTCAGGGCCCGTGTGCCTTCTTCAGAAAACTGCCCAAGTGATACGCCCTGGGACACGCCCGTGTCCCAGGCCGTGTGCCTCAACTCGACGATCTCCGATCGTCAAAACGTCGACCACATGACCCGTGGCCGAACACGCCTGTGTCACGCCCGTGACACGCCCGTGTCACGCCCGTGACACGCCCGTATCACGCCCGTGACACCTGCTCCAAAATTCAGACTGGGCTTAAAACATCACCCGTCCCTCTTTTGAGTTTCGGGGTGTTACATGCACGCCTTCCTTCCTTGGACGGGGGAAGTGTCTGGTCTAACCCTAACCGGAGAAGTTGTGATCCGTTTTGTTTTCGGTGAGTCTATTCCTCCTTTATCTCCTTTCCTTCGTACAAAACCTTCGTTTGGAAACAAAAATAACCTAGGTTTTCGATTTGTTTGCCCTATTTAGGTTTTGGTGGTCGTGATCCTCCGCGGAAATTGTGTGGGACGCGTTGAGAGCCCTAAATCTCTCCACGTAAAGGTAATATGCGAAACTAGCACTTATATTTTGCAACCTTAGGCATTTTGGAATTTTCCCACCGGAAACCCTTAGGGGAAAATTATGAAATTAGGGCTGCCCTAAATTGCAGGTCTTTGGTGGGGTCGGGGCAGCATTCTGAAGGTCCCCAGTAGTAGGATTTGCCTTCGGAAGAGGAGATGTCACCGCGCCGAGTCTACGAGCGTCGCAACACCACGGTAAGGAAACCTAACTTTTGCTAATTAGACATAGCAATAAGTATATGTTTTTGTATACACATGAGTAGATTTATTTCAAGTACCATGTGTAACGGCCCGTAGACGCCACAATCCACATTAATAGCATGCCATACCATTAGAAGCTTATTGCTCAATACTAAATTAAATTACTTCACAACTATAAATCACAAAGAGTGTAATACAACTATCAGAGAGGCTACCGTCTCATTATATGTCGCACACAACATTTACTATATATTTATTACAATCTGATAAGTCTCCAACTATGTTCTATGAACATCATATAAAAGAAACATTTAGCACTGCGTACAACAAAAGAGATAAAATGCTTTCAGAATAATTTAAAATGTCCTTTTGTTACCCATCTAGCGATGGCTAATTTGCATCTTCCCTGTGCCTAAACATGTTAGAGATGAAACCATTAGTCTTTTATAAAGACTAAGCGAGCAAATACCTTTCTAATTTGTTGGCTGTACAAACATACATGAAGGGTTAGAATTAGCAAGATTTTTTATAATATCACTATCGATTATGAATATTCAGCTATGTACATCATCATTAAAGGAAAATATTGGATAACTAAAATGTCAACGTTGAACTAGCAGTAATATCGATGAACAGAAATGTTTATGTCACTAATTCAAACATTCCATAATGATTGTTATGGTTTACGATAATGTTAAGAGTAGATGTACAATATCAGTATCTATATTCAATTTTTCAATCTTTGGGCCCGACCCCTTGGGAGTTTCAGTGTCCAAATCAGTACGTTCAACACGCGTCTATGCCTTTCGGCCGACTGATTTGGCATCCGTCAACATCATTTATGTACTTTCATTTCCTATCATACCCTTAACATTATCATTAACATCATATGATATGTACATGAACGTAACAATATTTATTAGTTATTTTATTTTTTGTTATCCCCTCAGAATTTCATTCGCCTGTGTGCCTTTGCCAAGGCCATACATATAGGCGAGCAATTTTCAGTGATAAACCATGATTCATGATGTGACAAGCCATATAAATCTCATTTGTTATCTTAAAAAGATGCAATTAAACAAATTACTTTCCATACGCATAAATTAAAAAGATAAGTCTCACCGTCACATTTTCCTTCCCAATGTCACGCCCCACGTCATTTCCATGTGTTTCTTGGGATGCCATCCTTCGCGATCTGTTTAGGAATTGCAGCATAAGGGTCATTTTATCGGGGTTGCATCACATTGAAACTATGACGATGACCATTAAGGCTGACTAAACTCTATCGAATCAGGTAAAACTTAACTCTCCCCTTTCTGGGCCATACAAAACCATAACAGGATGAGACAAAACCGATCAATCTTAGCCGCAACCCTACAAAACTGTACCATAACAGTACACACATGAATAAGAAGAAACAATTGAGCATAAGTGAACTGATATTGGGAGGAATGGTAACAGCCGACCCTAAAACCATTTCCATAGAACAGGGTACTCCAAGGTTCCTACTGTGCATATGTACTTTGGGAAAAACCCAATATCAAATGGTGTATAAGATCCAGATCTAGGAAAAATAAGAATATAAATCATATATGAGTACTGACCACTTTCCAAACACTTTCAGCCGTCCTAATCTCATGCTAGGACTCATACATATTTTCATAAGAAAGAGGCGGAAATTGATCAAAAGAAACCCTCGCCGAACACCCCTCTTATGCCATTAAAACCACTCGACAAGGTCTGACAGTGCAAGACTCATCCAACTTAGAAAACGCCAGGAGTATGAAATACAAAAGAGAAGAAGCTTATAGTGAAGCCGGAAGAGGAGAACCAGGTCACTGTTTCAGCCCAAAATCCAACGCCGAGAGCCCCGATAACGCCCAAGTCAAGCAAATATAACCTTTCTAACTTCTGATATAACCAGCCGCTATAAGATCTAGCCAATTTGTTCGTGAATTGAAGAGTGAAAGAGGAGAAGCAGTGAGAGGGAGAAGAAGAAAGAGAAATAAAAAAACCTAGCGGCGAGATAACAGAGAGCAAGAGGGAGTGAGAGTCGGTCACCAAACACTGGATTGAATTAAAGAATGGTCTCCACCGCTGAACACTTTCCCATATAGTATCTTATTATTTATTGGTAAATATTGACATCTGAACCCAATGGTGAAATAAGAACCCGATCTTATCCAGCCCCAGTTATGCACCATATACTAGTCCAATGTCTCATTGAAGATTTAAATCAGAAAACTATAAAAATCAACACTATGCTAACATGTGAGTTCTGGCGTAACAGTTCATTGCCCAAATACAAAGTAACACCTATAATCCCAAGTAACTCAGATTTTTGCCCCGTCACTGTTTTGTTTTAGTTTTGACATTCATCATAGGGGATATGGAGTTATATTCATATTTTCAAGACATAAATTATTTAATCAATCAAAATTTAGATATATAAATACAAATATGATTTCATAACTTATGAAGTACTCACAAGGAATGTCGAACGTCACACCATAATCATGCATAGAACGATTAGGGTGACAGGAAAACGGTCACGAAAAACGTGTAGGGTGACACGATTTCCCTAAGACCCAAGTAGTCGGATCGTGAACAGAAACATAGAGTACGAGAGCGTTAACCGTGTTCGTAGGTTTGGAATATGTTCCGAACAAGGGCGTGAATGTCCATTTTAGTAGACCACAAGAAAGTCAAGGATCGCTTAGTAGTTCCCCAAAAAGATTTCTCATGCAGAGTAGCGTCAGACCAAAAAGGTCAGCCAACACACAGAGTTCTGTCGTGCTAGGTAGAGGCGCACTACCTTTCTCATAAGGCACATGAAACCTTATGAGTAGTACAGACTTGGGAATTTGTCTTCCCTTGAGCCAGCTAGCAGATTCGAGACCGTGTCCGCGTGACACTAGAATAATTGAGTTCGTAAGATGGTCTCGGGTCGTCAGTTTCAGTTGCGCGTTAGGAGCTACTCTGCCTAGAGCCTTCCTAGTAGATGAGCAGGTTAGAAATCATATAGAACTCAAGTATAGACCTGTCGTGAGTCAGTACACAAGTTAGTCAACGTCAGGACTTGGGTAAATGAACAAAAAGTTGTGAATATAGAACTAATAGATGTGTTGACCAGGAAGTATAGGAAAAGCATGCATAACATATAACATAAAATGTTTTCAGTGCACGAAACTATTTTTAAAGGCATGCATGCATTCATAAGTAAAACTGTTTTTAGTGTCACTAGGAGGAGTTATTTTTCCTTACTCTGACCCTTCGTGGGCACTTTTTTCAGGTGACCCAGGTGGGAAACAACGTCTAGGATGAGCATTATGGTGGCGTCAGTTTGTATTATTTATCTTATTCAGTTTACTCTATTTCAGCGTGTACTTGTAGATGAGAACATTGTAACAGATTAATATTTTTATCTAATTTGTATCAGACTATTTATGGTTAACCAGATTTTCAGTTAATTCAGTTTTATTTCCTGTTTAGTGGCTCTGTGAATCCAGATATCAGGTATGTGGTTACCCTTAGTTTACTTTTTAAACTTCCGCTGTAAGTCTTAAATTGCTTAATATAAATTTTATTACCTGCTGCTACTAGTTTTAATACTGTTTCCTAGTTTTCTTTATATCGCTGACCCGGCCGGACGGCTGATTTCTGAAATACTGGGAAGGGGTGTTACATAGAAGTTATCTACTGATGGATTCACCAGTAGGGGTTTGCCTGCATTTTTGCCCTAAAGTGGTGGAGCTCAATTCAAGTTTACATACCTTAATATTTTCTACTTTATGTAACTAAAATTAAAGAGGGGGAGCAAGTGTTCGTATTGAGAGTAAATATTGTGATAATTATCGCTTATTGTGATGTATGCATATTATTATCTCTCAATGTCTGTATGTACAAATGTTCACGAAGTATTTTTCTCACATAGTCATATTTTTATGACTAAACTTTCGTGGATACATTTTTTTATGCAACAAGAGCGTCTCTCAGTGCACCGCGAAGTAATCTTTCTGAAAAACTGACGAAAATATGACTCAAGATTTTCATAGGAATTGAAGAAGCTCATGAAAGACATAAAGTCGCATGTCAAGTTTATGTTTGTGCATTCTGTAATGAGTAAGGTTAAATACTCATAATTTATGTAAAAATTTTTGTAAATAAATAAGTCAATGAAAAACTATTTGATGTTGATGTTCTTCGTACTGTGGATATTTAGTTTTATTCATTGATGTTGCTGTTTTATTGAAACTACGCTCAATTCTCGAATCATTTTGGGAGTCTGGAGTACATGTCTTCATACGCGGCGCCGGCTGCCGGGCAAAAAAAAGCGAGCGAGGCGTCGGCCGTCGGGCCAAAATAAGGGGGGCGTGACGCCGGCCGTCGGGCCAAAAGAAGGGGGAGTGATCGGCCGATCCCTCCCTGCCAAGGGGCGGGGCGCGGCCGGCGGCGCTGATACCTCCCGCAGTCGGTCGGGAGGTGAGGCACCACGCCGGCCAGTTGTCGGCGTGGGCGCCGCGCCTTGCGCCCGCGAGCGCCCGACCGCAAGCCGCGACCTCTGCCTGACCGGATATTCGGCCCGGCTCGTCGTCGGCTTGCTAGTGGCGAAAGAGAGGGGTCAGCCATAGCGGCCGGGCCTCAGGCGGTTTGGGGAAGGCCAGCCCGCGGGAGCCGATCGCACGCAATTGCGCACCGATCGCGCGCGCGGAGGTTCCTCCATGATCTCGATGTGGTTGGTGAGATCATGGGGAGTGGTCTATACGCACCCCATGATGAAATAAAAAGGGGGCTTGACCCCATCAATTGCCCCCCCCCCCGAAATCCTCGGTGTTAGAAAACTTTTTTGAGAGAAGTGCGAGGATTTCTTCTCCTCTTACGAGGGATTCAATCGGCGACAAAGATGGTGATGACAAACGGGGATGAGCTAGAGAAGGCAGATGGCAGCGCTTCGCAAGCGAAGGTAAATCTTAAAATGGAAGTTTCAAGCCGGCGGGCGGTGCCCACCGACGCGGGAAGAAGTCTACCGGTCGAGATGTCCCCGACGGGTGCTTCCCGAAGCAAAGTTGTCTCCCGGGCATGTGAGGACGTGTGCATACCCAGGCATGCCCGCACCCCTCCCCGACGACTGCTCCTCCATGGGGGCGCACGGGCACGCACATCCGGAGGTGTGCGCATGGGTGGGGGGACCTGGCGGTGTGCATGGGCGCGCACGCACTTCTTAGCGCGTGCATGCGCTACCGCCCGTGTGCTTTAGTACGATTGGGCGATTCGCTGTGTTCTGATGTGCTTGTATGGATGCTTGCGCCCCCCTCCCCCCGTTTGGGTAGGCAGGCTGGAAATCACGTGCGTCTCATCCGCGGATCGTGTACGTGCTTGCACATGATTTGTGCGGGTTTTAGCTCATTGTGTCGGGGTTGCGATTATTGGGTGTTCAATCAAACACTCGTTATTAGATTACCTTTTGTCTGACATTCAATGTTTACTTGCAGACTTTGAAGTGTTCTACAAGGCCCATACAGCTGCGTTCTACGCTCACTACTGAGCAAGTTGCGGTTTGGAGAAAGAGGTACGGGTTACTTGTTGATCTTGAGGTGAAGATACTTTGTCCTGAGAAGAGAGTTCAGAACCCTCCTAGAGGTTGGTTGATAATATGTGAGGGGACCTTGAAATCTGGCTTTTGCTTCCCTCCGAGCGAGGAGGTTGTTGATATTTTGAAGTTCTGTGGCATCCCAATATCGCAGTTTACACCAGCAGGGATGACCTGCATCATGGGATTGGTGGCCTTCTTCAGGGAGCATGGTTCGAAGTTCTCTTTGGAAGTATTCAGAGACTGATTCAATGCTCGCTTCCATCGTCAAAGAGGGCGAGAGCGAGACTTCACACCAATACTGTGGTTCCCAGATTCTCGGGAGTTGACAAACCACTTGTTCAGAATCTCCTTGTTTGTCGAAGAGAAGCGCATGTCCAAGTGCGGCCTTTCAGTCGAGGCTGAGCACGTCACGTCATTAGTTCACAAAAGGAAGTTTGTTTTGAAGAGTAGTTATGACGCGACTGAGGGATTGCAGTCTTTGCCGAGTCGAGGAGACGACCTGGTTGAGGAGGCCCCGTGCGAAGAGCTTGCTTCAGCTGATTCTGAAAAAGAGGTGATTGAAACGTCTTCCACCCAAGTCCCTCGTACAGAGACTTCTGCCCCTCGGGTGTCTTCATCTTTAAAGACAATGAGTGATGTGGTAAGTGATTTGTTCATCTTCCCTCGTTTGAACTTATTATCCCGTATGGCGATAACCCTTTGTTTTTGTTTGCTTTTGTTGTCCGGATCCCAATAGCTAGTGGAATGTAAGCTTGTGGTGGTGTCAGAGAGTGTATCAACTCAATCCAAGGGTCGAAGAATGCAATGATTCAATCCGACTGCGGGGCGGAGCCTGGCCAAGAGAGGATTACCAGAGAATGTAAGTTTTCGATCCGGGGGTCGGAGAATGTATCGATTCAATCCGATTGCTGGACCGAGTCTGTCCAAGAGAGGATTGCAGGAGAAGATAAGTATTTGATCTTGGTGCCGGGGAATGTAAGTATTTGATCCGACAATGCGACCGCAATGGGGGCAGACACTAGCGATGGTTGGACGTTGGCCTGCAGTAACGACAAAGAATGTAAGTATTCAATCCGACCGCCGGAGAATACAAATATTCGATCCGATTGCGCCACCTAGTCTGGCTATAAGCCGATTGTCGGAGAATACTTATACATAGTGGAAAGTTGTGAAGTTTAGATTTGAATTACATTGGTGCATTGGCAATGTTTTGGGCAAGTAGAACATACTATTTTTTGCTAATGTATACTGAATGTACATATATTTGCATGATTGAAAGTGTCTCTCTTTCTTTTTTTTTGCAGTGATATGCGAGTAAAAAAAATATTTGTGGATAAAAATTTAGCTCATTTAAGAGATGTAGAGACTAAAAATCTGTGAATAGACGAATTCGCTCTGCGAATAACAATTCCAATTTTTCTTAACAAACTCGAATGACCCGTTCAGCCGGATAGAATTGAAATTAGGTCAAGAAATTAAAGTCCTTTCAATATTGTTATCTTTCAAGCAAATGAAACTGAGTATGTAGAAATACATGCAAGCAAACATTTATGTTGTTCAGCTACATTAGATAACAAAATACATCAGATAGCAAAATAATTGACTACAAACATCACTGCAAACAAAACACCAAATCCCCTAGAAATTGCGGAGCGCTAAATTCTCCCAAACAACTCTTTCTACAACTATTTTCGAAAATTTGACTATCGCGAATCTCATTCCCTTGCGACCAACCCTAGTAGGTTGGGGCCGCGGGTGCAGTGGCAACCACAATATTCCAAGAGATGGCGAGTCACTACGTCGCTTCTACAAATTATCGGGCTCGTTCGACGCCAGCAGCGCAAAATCTTCCTTTCGAAAAAGCCGGTCCAAATAGGGCTTTAGACCTATCTGATCTCCTTCATGATATATACTACTACTTCATCCACATAGAGATGTTTGATTCTTTTTGTCACATTTTATTGATTTATTTATTTATTTATAATAATTATTATTATATGATAAACGAAGCTTGCAAGCAATTTCAAAGATTCAAGCCCCTTATGTTTGTCTAGGTATTGCTTGGCCTATACATTCAGGCTTCACAAAAAATAAATATTTTATTAATGCTATTATTTCATTTAAAATTTTTGTTATTAATATTAAAATGGCATATTATCCCTTAAAATGTTATTAAATTGTTATATTTTTGTTACTTTATTGAATAAAAACAACATGAAAACAAATGAAACAGGGCTCTATTTGGGACATATTATCCCTTACATAACGGTTTTTGACGGTCACCAAGAAAAGATTACTGGTTTGTAACTTAAAAGTGGATGCAGTTCCTTACGCGCGGTTAGGCGTTCACGAGCGACGGTTCATAACCACCGCATTCGCGACCGCCGTCGCAGCGCCAAACAAAACCTAAGTGCAAGTAAATTTCGCTTTTTTGATATTTTTTAAATAATTAAAAAAAAATACAGAGAAATTACAGCTCTAGGGTGCCACAAGAGGCATGCATGGCTAGCTCCCCTCGTTCTCAAACCTGTTGATACTTGATAGATTGGTTCTTTTCACCCTTTCTCGCCAAAGTCTGGGCCCGTTAATTTGATCTGCACAGCAGCTGCTCTCCGCCGATTTCCCAAAATTCACGCCAAACGTTGTATTTATCAACCAACGTGACATCGACGGACGCTCTAAAATCGCAGGAAAGCACGATTTTCAGTCGCGATTTCGAAACCACGACAGTAAATTCATATTGAAAGCATGATTCTGCACCCAGACCCGCTCTTCTCCACGCTACCTTTGAATATTCCAATCTATTTTCTCAAATTATGTTTAAAACAAAAGGAGGAGGGGAGTCTTGGCGCACCGGTTAAAGTGTCGCCGTGTGATTTTGAGGTCACGGATTCGAGTACTGGAAGCAGCCTCTTGCAAAAATGCATGATCAAATTTGCATACATTTCACCTTTGTGATGAGACCCTTCCCCGACGCTCGCTACGCGGGGGGATGCTTTGTGCATCGAACTGCTCTTTTCTATGTTGAAAACAAAAAGAATATTCATATTGGGTCAACAAAGTGTCTAGAGAATCCCGGCCTTTTCTATTCTTGCAAGTTAGGACAGGAGAAATTGTGATAATTGCTTCGTCTCCTAATCTTCATTGGTGCACTTTAAGATGGCTGACATATGGAGGAATTAAACCATAAATTGTTAAAAAAAATACTACAATCATTGTTAATTTCGAGGGAAATCATTGTTAATTTCGAGGGAGATCATTGTTAATCATCATAGATCATTTTTTTGATCTCCTGAGAGATCACTTTTGAACTCCTGAAAGATCACTTTTGATCTATCTAGAGTGATCTCCCTCGGATGATAATTTAGATCTTTGGGAGATCATCTCCTTCAAGTAGAGGATCTTATTGTAAGTGATATGTGTATGCCTTGTGAAAATTTTTTAGGAAACTGAGAAAATTTGCAGGAACAATCAATCATAATCAAGTCAAGTAGAAATCAGCAATGATAGAAGCACAAGAGTCTCAAATTTAGAATTATCAACAATTCTTTACAAGGTGAGGTATACATTGCGAGACATGATTCACAATATACCCGATGAAAATAAAAAGTATAAGCAAGAGAAACCGTGCGATCTGCAAACTGTAATCGCACAAACCGCACAAGCTGTTGACCGTAAGCCCTGTCCGCCGAAACTGCCAAATCGCCAAACTACAATCAAGCCGCGCGGACTGCCTGTTATTAAATGATGATGAACTGAACTGAACCCGCTGATAGACCGGACGAACTACTCGAATTAACCGCAATTCCGAGGAAGTGACTTCAACCCGCCTAGTCGCGACCTGTTGTATACCACTGACTTTAAATCGCGAACTGTTCTACACTAAGCTTCCCAACTATTTGCCTAGTCGTCCAGTGCTAGCCGCACAACCTGCACTGACAGGTCAACTTCACTTAGTCGCGTCGGTTAGAAAAACGTAATCGCAAGATCAAAATGTAAGTTAAGTTCTCATTATTCTCGTTATATATGACGTGCCGGGGACCCCTATTTATAGACAATAGGGGGAGTGTGATCACCGCCCATTGCGATAGGATAATTGTCTGTCATCCTGCAGCTAGCACCACTTATCCGCACAAGTGTGAATACAAGCGTCAGTCCGCGCGTGACAAACCACCTATCCGCTTACGCGGAAAGATCAACTAGTCCGCATAGCCGAGCGGACAACAACCTCAGTCCGCGTGGACTTAGAGTATTCCAGCCACGTGTCTTGAGCCAAGTCCACTCCTATGAAGATCTACCATACTCCGCCATCAGACCACACAGTTCTGCGGTCTCTGCTTCCAGGCCGCGCAACTGCAGCCCGCGACTAGGCAACCAACCAGACTTGTCGCCTCCGTGAACAAGTCAACACAGCCCAGCGAACTCTAACATCAACCCGCGCAAGTAGGCCCCAATGAACTGTGTGGTTAGCCTCTGCAGATCGCTCTAATTTTCTCTCTCTCTCGCTAGTCATTTGAATTGTGAAGTCAGACCGTAAAATCAGTAACCTTAAACTGCATTGATCCGGATATTTTGGAGTAGAGATTTTTCCAGCTTCAACACTTTACCTCTGCTTTCAATGCGAAAAGAGGCAATGATTGACATTGCAGTTATTATTTGATCAGCTATTGGGTGAGACGTATGTGTTTAAACAAACATCCAGTCTGTTGCTTGCTGATCTATAACTCTGCATGATGTTGCTATATAGAGCGGAAAACTAAAAACATATTTTGGTGCCATAATTACCTTGCGAATGTGACTTATATATACTCTATTAGCCGCCTCACAAACTCCCTCGTGTAAATCTCCATATTTGTCGCCGTGGAACGCCACTTCAAATATACTCACTTTTGCCTCTAATTTCATACCGTATGAAGAATTCTTCCCAACACAAGACATCCAAGCGCAGACACATCACACGACAAATGGTGACCACAACCCTTCTTCTCTAAGCTCCATCCACAAAACTTTATTGAGTTTATAGGGAGGGCACTACCTTAAATAAGAGCACCACCAAATAGTTTGTGGTTATTGGATTGAAAACTAATAGAACACAATTTTTCATTATGTGGTTGCCCTAACATTGTTCAAAACTCTTTATGGATGTGATTTTCCTGTTGAGTGTGGTGTACTTGTAACTTACCTTCAAATAAATCTCCACAGCTCCCAAAATCGCATGAAGCCTCGTGCCGACCTATAATGTGCTGGCCATGAATTCACTGTCAACGATCGCTCTTCAACGGAGGCTCCTTTTGACATGGTTTAGGCGGCCGTAAACGCATGGGTTAAACCGTTATTCGTTAACAATCACCTAACAAACATCATCCGTTTGAACATAAGAGTGGATGAAATTACTTAGGTGAGCGTTAACGAATGACAATTTAACCCTACATATTCATGACAGCCACCACCAAGCCAAAGAGAAGCTAAGGCTACCATTATACCCCCAAATCTTTCTGTTTAAAGTAGCTTCAAGTGAACAAACTATTCCTTTCACACTGCTTAACAGCTTCTTGCTCATATAATTAGACAGTTTATACTAGCACAAAAATTTTAGATATAAGCACCACTAAAAGACACCCCAAAAAAACACTCAAAAAAACACCAAAAAAACACCAAAAAAACGACTTATTCTTAATATTCAATGTAAATACATGTAGGGCAACCCTTAACCCCAATGCTATTCTCTTTCTCTTTAATTCTACTTCTTTATTATTCTTTAATGACAGATGGAAGCCAAAATTCCGTGGAGAAAACCGAGTAACTTTGGTGTGTATGATCGGGAACATTAGCCCATCCGAGATCCCTCGACTGATCTTCGCCTCCTCGCGCCTTTCTCCTAGTCAGATTTCGGTGACGTTGCTGACATTGATGCCGAGTTCAACGAGAACGAGGTATTATGTACTACAAGCAAACCACGACAGTTATTGCGAGGGTGCATCCATCTAGAAGAAGAACTTCAATGTCTTGGCGGCCGCTCTTTCGGAAGAAGAAAAAAAGGCCCCTCTCCTTCAATGGAAAACTTGGATCTCCTCACTTTTGTTGTTGTTGATATTTTGGTATTGTGAAATGTCATCTAAATGTATTCTTACTTTACTAGGGAAGTCATACACATTTGTTGTCTTAGGCTATATTTGTTTGAGCGTTTCGCTGCTCTGTTTTGGGCAAATGCCGCCGGAAGGAGGGTAAACAAATGAACCTCCGGCAGTGTTTGCTCCGTTTCCACCCGCCCGTCTTGAGAAACGCTCCAAAAAGCTCCGTTTGGAGCAGCCACCTCCCCCCTCCGGTTCGAACACTCCGTTTCGACCCGCCGGACCGACCCGCCACCGCCGAACCAAATGAAGCCTTAGTTGTACCAAATATGCATGCTTTATAAGAACTTAAGAATCCTTAGATGCAATTTTGGGGGGTGTAAGATCTACAACTAACGTGAAGATAGAAATTTTGAGCTACCAACATAATATCTATATTAATATAAAAGGAAACTTTTGAGTACTACAATGTTGCTACAGTGACACCTGTCAGTTACTTTGGATGTTCTGATTTTACCCCTCCAGCTCGATCCGTCGTTGTATAAAAAAATTGATTTCAGCCGGCCGCTGCCTCACCGGACCCCACCGCTGGGGTGTCCGGCGTCCCCAGCGGCGGGATCCGATCAGGCTGCCACCGGCTATGGCTCCACCGTCGAAGCTCGCAGGCGGGGAAGGCAGAGGCGATTCGCAGGCGGGACGGCGGACCACCTCCGGCCTACCCCCAACGGAGTTGCCGGCGTCCGGCGACCCAGGCGGTAGGGACTGATCAGGCTGCCGGCGGCGGCTGTGGCTCCATCGTCGAAGGTCGAAGCTCGCGGGCGGGGACGGCGGAGGCGATTCACGGGCAGTATAGTTTTTTAAAATTAACTTAAGATTTATGACATAAACAGTATTATATACTTATATAATAAATATTATATTATACTTATAACAATATACTTAATTTATTAATTATAAGTATGATATACTTATAATTAAAAAAATTATTACAAAAATAATACTTAATTATAAAAAGAATATTTAGAATTAACTTATAGTTATTAAATAATAAGTTATAAATAATAAATTAAAAAATAATTCATTACAATAAAAAAAAAATTAAAATTATCGAAGATACGAGCTTCTTAGCACGGGCTATGCCCGTGCTTGAAGTTCTCGGGCGGCCTTCGGCCGCATCCAGGCGGACGCGCACGGGCTTCGGCTGTGCTTGATGCTTCGGGCGACCTTCGGCTACATAGAAGCGGGTCCCGTTTCCACGCAATTCATCGACACGGTGCCGCAACCGCCACTCGCGGCCCCCTGGAGCGCATATGCAAAATCAAACAATCATAGAGATCCAGGGGGCTGTGAGTGGCGGTGGCGGCGCCGAGCCGGTGAACTGCGTGGATGCGGAGCCCGCTTCTATGCGGCCGAAGGCCGCCCGAAGCATCAAGCACGGGCGAAGCCCGCCTAGATGCGACCGAAGGCCGCCCGAGAGCTTCGAGCACGGGCGTAGCCCGTGCGAAGAAGCTCGGAATTACATAATAGTTTATAGCAAGATGTAGAGCTAGTTTGGCGCGGCGGTCATGCGGGGTCGGCTTTTGCCTCACCGCTAAACCCCGCTGGACAGGAGCAAAACCGCCCGATCGTAACAACCCCAACAGGCGGTTCCGTGACGGAGCAGTTTCTTCCGCGCGACCGGAGCGGATCCGCCCCGCCAAACGAGCCAAGGCTCCATTTGGCACGGTGGTGGTGGTAAAGCTATGTTCGTACGTAACTGTCCGACCTCAAGTAACTAACTTCATCCACTTTTCTGTTTCATTTCTGACAGAGTCATGGCCTGCTAATAAAATCGCTCGTTTAAAAATACTTATTAAAAGAAAACAAACCATTTGTAACCCTCTCAGAAACCCTACAAAAAATACACCCAACAAATTAAAAAGGGGCATTAGGCCATTGGGCCATTGGCTTTTCTTTTTCCACTACTTTAAATAATAATAATAATATAAATAAATAAAAAGAGAAAAGTTTTCCGGCTCAGCAACGCGGCAAAAAACAGAACCGGTCGTCCCATTTTGATTATCTCGATCTCTTTCCGGCCGGCCTTCCACTAACCTCCATCAATGGCGTCTTTCCTCCCACAAGGCCACAATCCAGCTTTAAGTACAAGAGCAGAACGAAACCCTAACTTTATCGTCTTCCTCAAACCTTCTGTAAGAAGAAAGCAGAGATGGACAGGCTGCTCAAGCTGGAGCCGACGAACAGGGTGCCTGTACGGATCGAACCAGGGCAGCGCTGCTACGGCTTGCTCACTCTCCGCAATCTAATGTACACGATGCCGGTGGCGTTCCGGCTGATGCCCCTTAACCGAGCACGATTTGCTATTCGACCTCAGACCGGGATCATCGCCCCGCTCGCGACGCTCACGGTGGAGATTGTGTATCTACCGCCGCCTCCGCCGGCGCCGCTGCTCCCGGATAATTTCCCGGACTCCGACGATACATTTTTTCTCGATTCTGTGGTGACCCCGGGAGCTGCCGTCAAGGAAGGCGCCGCGTTCTCCTCCCTCGAGTCCGTCCCGGCGGAGTGGTTCACCGCGAAGAAGAAGCAGGTGTTTACTGATTCCGGCCTCCGCGTTTTCTTCGTCGGCTCCGCCGTCCTCTCCCGTCTGGTCGCCGACGGAGATATGGAGAAGGTTCGCGAGGTTCTAGAGGTCAGTGATCCCGATTGGGAAGCCGCAAACTCCACCGACGCTCAAGGTCAACCCCTCCTCCACCTAGCCATATCCCGCGGCCGCGCCGATCTGGTCCAGCTCATCCTTGAATTCGGCGCCGGAGTCGAAGCTCGCAGCCGCGCCGGCCGGTCGCCGCTCGAAGCGGCGGCGGCAATCGGCGAAACCCTAATTGCGGAGCTTCTCCTCGCACGGGGGGCTTCCACGCGGTCTTCCCCCGGATCCACGTGGGGCCCGCTGCACCACGCGGCGGTTGGGGGGCACGCAGATGTGCTCCGCCTGCTGCTGCTCAACGGCGCGGCGCCAAACGTAGCGGCGCCTGACGGATTGACCCCGCTCCACCTGGCGGCGGAGGAGCGGAGACGGGACTGCGTGGCGGCCCTCCTGGCCGCCGGCGCGCGGACGGACGCGCGCGGCGGCGCTACGGGGAGCACGGCGCTGCACGTGGCCGCCGCCGCAGGGGACGAGGTGACGGCGCGGATGCTGGTGGACAAGGGTTGCGCGGGGTTGAGGGAGGCGAGGAATACGGCGGGGAAGACGGCCTACGAATTGGCGGCGGAGGAGGGGCACGGGAAGCTCCTCGGGTTGCTGAAGCTCGGGGAAGGGTTGTCGTCGGCGGCGAGGAAGGGGGATGGGAGGATTACGGCGAGGGCGATCGAGATGGGGGCCGCCGTGGACGGGAGGGATGGGTGGGGATGGACGGCGTTGATGAGGGCAGGATTTAAGGGTAGGGTGGAGGTGATGAAGGTCTTAATCGAGAAAGGATCGGCGGTGGATGCGAGGGATGATGAGGGTTACACGGCGCTCCACTGCGCGGTGGAGGCCGGACAGGCGGAGGCGGTGGAGATGCTGGTCAAGAGAGGCGCAGATCCGGAAGCGAAGACGGCCAAGGGGAGAACGTCGGTGGAAATCGCCGCCTCGTTAGGCTATGTCGGCATCGTCAGGATATTGATGCAGGGAGGGGCGGTGCAGGCTCCAACTCCGGCCAATCCAGTGACAGTGGAACAGGTAATGGAGCGGCCGGGAAAGGATAAAGTAGGCAAGGGGAGGGAGAGGGAGGCGAGGAAGAAGGGGAATCGAATAGGGAATCGCGCCGCCGCCGGAGCCATGGGGATGAGAACTGTGTTTGCCGAACGTCCGGCGGCGATGGCGGTGGCGAGCTATTAGTAACTTCTGCAACAAGTGGTGTCGGAGAATCTGAAATTTCCGATCTCGTTTTCTGAGGGCATTTCTGCAAATACTTCGTTTCGGGGGGTCTAAAATATTAGCCTCAATATACAAATTTAAATGTTAAAACATTAATATCCATTCACGTGTGACGTAATTTCCGGGGTATAGTTTTTTCGGTGTTTTATGAATGATTTTAGTTTTTGTATTTTTTGAATAAATATTTAAATATGTTTTCTGTATTTTTTTCCTGCTTCGGAAATCGGATTTCGGGATAGTTTTGTCATGTGCTCTAATTGGATATATTAAATGCATGATATTCTGTGGTTATTTGGTAATTAAAATTATTGTATTTGTAATTTGTGCGAGGAGAAACATATATCTTTGAGGAAAAGTTGTATTTGATGAAAAAATATCAATTATGTTCTCATTTTAGCTTGATATATATTATAATACAGTATTCATTCAAGTAATTATATCATCAAAAAAATTAGAAATAATGATAAAAATTCATTTAAAATCAAAAAGATTTTTAGTGGAGCTCCTACACCTACTATGATAGATTGTTATTAGGCATGTCAGCGGTCTATTCAAAGATGGCTGTCATTAGACATATCAATGGTATTTTCGAGAAGATGACATTAAAACAATTAACTTTATTAAAGTCAAAATTAATATTTTTATGTCAAAACGTATATTGTTTTATAAAATAAAAATTATAATATTTATGTATATTTTTTACGGTCATTTTGAGTACTCATATGTATACGTTGCGGACGCAATATGCTTTGATGCGGATGCAACCCGCCTTGATGCGGGCGCAATCCGCACCAACCCGTCGGGGGTGGGCGAAGCCTGCCTTCGCCGGCCGAGTACTGTCGTGCATGACCATAGTGGCGGAGCCTCGTGTCAATTAATATTGACAAATGTTGCCGCCCACGACAAATGTCGCCGCCCACGACCAATGTTGCGCCCACGATAATTGTCGTCGATCACGACAAATGTAGTCTCCACGACAAATGTCGCACCACCGGCGAATGTCGCACCCCGCCGAATGTCGCACCCCTGCCGATTGTCGCACCCCCGCCGAATGCCCCCATGGCCGAATGCCCCGATGGCCGAAGGCCCGTGCCTGTCACTTGTATATATATATATTGAAATTGTGTGAGGAGTTATGTGTTAGATGCGAGTTTGAAAATATCTGTGTAATTTCCGTGTTAATATTAGCACCACAATTTTCGCTATCTCTAGTATTGGCACCAGAAAAATTGATTCTCAGTAGTCTGAGGTTATCGGTTTGGCAATTCAACTCCACTGAATCTGATGAGGAGAGTATAAGATGGAGAGAGAAGTTTATACACATCTCAGATGCTGCAGTGGGGAGTTCGCATCACGTATCTAGAAATTAAAAAAAAATTCCTCCATTACCAAATGGCTGAGCTAGATACGAGGATGACATCACTTGAAGTAATATCAATCAATTTAGGTGTGCAAGAGAAGGGAAATGAGGTGCTCGACGATGTTGCGAAGGTTAAGTATAGGCTTGTTGCTGGTCGCGTGGAGAGCACTCAGAGCTGGTTCTTGATAGTCGACAATCTCCGATTCGACGATAGCCCTCTCGAGTATCTTGATCGTTGAGCGGATAGTGCAATCGGCGACCAGGCTACTTGTTCAATGATCAAACACTATATTGGCCCAGCATAGTCAAGAGTGTTTTTTTACTTGATACTATCACATGGGATTAAGGTTCTGTTTCGCAGGGTGGTGGCAGTTATAAACATGAAAATTAAATTGTCATTCGTTAACGCTCATCTAAGAAGCTTCATCTACTTTTATGTTCAAACGGATGATGTTTGTTAGATGATCCTTATCGAATGACAGTTTAACCCCCGCGTTTACGACCGTTACCACCGTGCCAAACGGAGCCTAAATTGACAAATTGGATGGAACATAACTTCAATTATTACAAAAAAAAAAAATGTTCGCCGCCTCAAATCTATTTTGGATGTGTAGACGGAAAAATTATAAGTGCAGTCCATAATCAGTTCATTCAAAAGAATGATCTCTTCGTCGTGGTCTTCCTCCCTTCACTATCTGTGATTTTAACATTCAAAAAGAATTGCAACTTTGAGTTGAATGCTTCAAAATTCATTTAAAGGAAACTATGAATCCTCTTCTCCAAGAGAATGGAAGAACCTAAATGTGGTTAACGAGAGAGGAAGAATTGCTTAAACCTTCTAAAGATCAAAATATGGGAGAATATATAACTAGATGGTCGTCCATCATGATAAATTCATTCTGTGTAGTTTTTCATAATACAGTTCCATACAAGATATCCCTCTACTTCATCTCGATCTCACATCGTTATATTTACATATTTTTTACAAGGACATGAACATTTTCCCCAATTAGTGTATGTGCATAGAATAGATCTTGCAAATATTTCAAGTCTTTTACAGAAGTGTTTGAATATCGTGATTCTCTCATCCATTTTTTGTCCATTGGTAAATTATTTGTATACTGGTATACGTATCTATGCATATAAGAGAAATGTAGCACATAAACATGATATAAAATATGCTTGTTAAATTTTTTTAATAAACTTTAAATCAACTACACATAATTAAGGTAATTTTTGAAGTTAGGGTTCTCTAATGTTTCAAACAATAAGTAAGAAAAGGAAAAAAGGACAGCTAGTAAACCAAGCTTTGTCACAACCCGTAATATCAAAAAGCTTGTTTCTTTAAAAGTTGTTCAAAAGAACTCGGCTAAATAGGAATCAATGTTAGAGATAATGAGTTATATGTCCGCTCGTGTCGGGTCCGACTCGGAACGGGTTATTGGGTTCGTGTCGTTCTAGGGCTACACTCTACGCTGGAGGTATTATATATACCTATTCCAAACTTGATAGGTATACGTAGAATACCTTGAGCAGAGCCAACCCAACATTCTCAAGGTAGCTATTGTTCGCTCCGCTAGGTTTTCTGCTTGCGTTTCTGCCGCTCCTCATCGCGAAATCCCGAGCGCCGCTACATCGTCGCTCCCGTTCGCGAGTCCGTCGGCGATCCAGTACATCGCGAAATCTGTCGCCGCTGCCGTGTATAGGGCATCGCAGATCTGTCGTCGCAGTTCTGTACATCGCGAAATCTGTCGTCGCCATCTTCGCTCGCAGATCCGGGCTTCCCGTCGCAGATCTGGTCTTCCCGTCGCTGTTTGAAGGAGATCGATCAGACTGAAAGGTCGTTGCCCCGGTGCCGATCCACGAAGGAGCCGCCAGGTCATCCCGGATTTCCCAGATTTTCACGGATCTGCCGCTTCTCCCTGGTTTTCCCGATCTCTGTCTCGCCGTCTGGATTTCACTGCTTTTGTAGATCCGAGCCTGGATCCAGACGTTTTTGTTGCCTTTTCATTTAGATCTGGTTTGTTGATTGGTTGTGGAAGCTGCTCCAGATCTGTCCTCTATTCAGATCTGGTGGGGAGTTGCAAGACTCAGATCCGTTTGCCGCCGGAAAGGATTGCTTGCCTGCTCTCAATTTTTCTGCAATCAGCTGTTGGTTCCCATCTAATAATAAGAAGAAGGAAATCTTGAAAATTTTGTGATTGTCTGTTCCAGAAACTGATCCACTTCGAAGAAAAAAAAAGGCAGAGACTCCAAACAGTGAAGATCTTGCAGTTTATGTGATATCTTTTGAAGGAGAAACTTCTAGATCGTCTGGATTTGTGCGCCGCTTCTTAAATCGCAAGGCTTCATCGATAGAGGGCCGAAGCAGTGCGGCCCTTAGATCTCTGTTGTGATCTTTTTCTTGCATTCAGATCGGGTTATTGGAATCTATCTTGGGAGAGAGGCTTGTGATACTCAGATCTGTGCATTCGGATTTGTCGTGGTTCTCTAGCTCTTGTCAAGCATTGGTGCTAAGAGGAGCAAAACAAACAACTTTGATTGGATCTGAAGAAACTAGGCCGTCTCCGCGCGGATCAGGTGACTTCTTACTTTTTTCTGTTCAAGCCAAATTGAGATGTCGAGGTGTAGCTCACTCGATATTGTGGAGCTTCAGTCGTTCGCTCCCACTGATTTCCAAGTTTGGAAATTGCACGTCAAGCTAGGGATGAAAGAACGTGATTTTTTCTACACCGTTCTGAGCGATTACGCCACTACCCGAGAGGATGTGGACGTATTTCAGTGGGGAAAAGACGATGTTTTATGCAGGGATTACCTCCGAAGATCCTTATGTCCTCGTCTCGCCATGACCTACGGTGGCTGTAAGACTGCAAAGGAGCTCTGGGATCGCTTGAACGCGTGCTTCCAAGAGGAGGAGGGGTTGTTGAGAATTCCTCTTAGCGAGCAATTCTTTAACTTTAAATTTGATGCAAACTCTTCAATCACCTCCCAAATTGTAGAACTGGAAAAACAGCGTCTCAAGCTGGCGGACGAACAGTCCGTAATATCCGATAGTCTCTTTGTGAGTCTGATTCTGCACAAGCTGCCTCCTGGGTGGATCACATTCCGACTGGAGGAGGAGACCACTCTAGATGATCTCAAGAGACTCATCCGCCTCGAGGATCAAAACAATGGACATCTGCCGGTCGACGACCCGGATCCCAGGCCATTCGTGGCTATGGTCGGGAGTAGTCACCGCAGTACATCCTCAGAGTGGTGGCTGGATAGCGGTGCTACCTGTCATGTCACAAATGACAGAGGTCTTCTCTCAGAGGTCGTGACAGTCGAGGAGAAGGTGGAAAATTGCAATGGAGGAGAGACCGCTGTCACTCATGCTGGGACAGCTGAGCTGGTTCTATCTTCAGGTAAAACTTTATTTCTAACTAATGTTAAAGTAGTTCCATCTATAACTAAAAATCTGATTTCCATTAGCTTATTAGATAAGGCTGGGATGTCCTTCACGACTCAAAACGGTAGAATGACCTTAATGGTCAATTCACATTATTTTGGGTGTGCGTATTTGATCAACGGAATGTACAGACTTAGCCTAAATAACGATAGCATTAATCAAGTGAGTTCTAACCTTATTGATCCCAAGTTGTTACATAACAGACTAGGACATGTGAACTATAGAAAAATGCTAGACCTAGCTAAGAGTCAAAACATTCCTTTAGATCTGTCTATTCGATTTGACAAGTGTGAGGTGTGTGCGCAAACCAAAATCACTAGAACACCTTTTAAGTCGGTGTCTAGGAGCACACAACTTCTGGAATTGATACATTCAGACCTTTGTGATTTCCGAAGTCATATCACTAGAGGGGGAAAGAAGTATCTAATTACCTTCATAGACGATTTTTCAAGATATTGTCATGTGTATTTGTTGAGATCGAAAGATGAGGCTTTTGAGACTTTTAAATTTTTTAAGTCTCGTGTGGAGAATCAGTTGAATCTTAAGATTAAGAGACTTAGAAGTGATCGAGGAGGAGAATACACTGCAACTGAGTTTAGGGAATTTTGTGCCTATGAGGGCATAATCCTTGAAACCACAGCTCCTTACTCACCCCAGTCTAATGACGTTGCTGAGCGTAAGAATAGAACTTTAACAGAAATATTGAATTCTATGCTCTTAACAGCTGGCATGCCTAATTCGTTTTGGGGAGAAGCAGTACTTACTGCGAATCACATTCTAAATAGAGTGCCTCACTCCAAGCTCATCTCTATCCCGTATGAGTTGTGGCATGGTCATCCTTGTAGATATGACACTCTAAAGACTTGGGGTTGTATCGCTTATGTGCGATTACAAGACCTTAAGAGACCTAAGGTGGGACCTAGAACAACAACATGTGTTTACCTTGGTAGTGCAGAAGATAGTGCAGCTGACAGGTTTCTGGATCTATCCACTAATACAGTGATAGAGTCTAGAGATGCTATTTTCTTTGAACACAAATTTATCAAAGATCATGGCTCAACCGTCTCCGGGTCTACTGATGTGATTGTAGAATCTACTGTAGAACTTGAAGCTGGCCCCTCTGGCACTACTCCCCAACCTCTAGAGGTGGAACCTGTTCCTGTTAGAGTGTCTACAAGAGATAAAATCCCTAAGAATTTTGGTGAGAATTTCGTCACCTACCACTTAGAGGATGATCCATTCTCCTATCAGGAAGCGATGAGATCTAGAGATTCATTAATGTGGGCAGAAGCCATCGATGATGAGATGGACTCGCTGCTACAAAATAACACTTGGCATCTAGTTGACCTGCCGAAAGGAGCAAAAATCCTAGGATGTAAGTGGGTGCTGAAGAAGAAATTACATAGTGATGGGTCTATAGCCAGGTATAAAGCGCGTCTAGTAGCTAAAGGCTATAAGCAACAAGGGGGAATAGACTATTTCGACGTTTACTCACCTGTGTGTCACCTATCGACTATTAGAATTCTTCTAGCTTTAGCGTCTATCGAAAACTTCATAGTTCATCAGATGGATGTGAAGACAGCCTTCTTGAACGAAGAGCTTGATGAAGAGATCTACATGGCACAACCTGAAGGTTATGTTCATAAAGATCTAAAAGACAAAGTGTGCAAACTAAATAAATCAATCTATGGGCTTAAACAAGCGCCTAAGATGTGGCACATGAAGTTTGATCAAGTGGTAAAGAGCGTTGGATTTCAGTCCAGTCTTTCAGACAAGTGTCTCTATCACCGCTCGTTGTCCAATCAAACAGTCATCATATGTCTATATGTGGATGACATGCTGATTCTGGGTTCAGATCTTGCTGCAGTGAGGGACGTCAAATCCACTCTCGCAGAAGCTTTTGACATGAAGGACCTTGGTCCTGTGGATACACTGTTAGGTATGAAAGTTAGAGTTGACAAGGGTAGAGTAACCCTTAGCCAGACTCATTATATAGAGCAACTACTTTCTACCTGGGGATATAAAGACTGTAGGCCAGTTGAGACACCGTTTGATCACAATGTTAAGTTGAGTCCTAACGAAGGGACCAGCATTGATCAATTAAAATATTCTAAAATAATTGGCAGTCTCATGTACGCCACAAGTTGCACTAGACCAGACATTGCCTTCACGGTTGGCATGCTGAGTCGCTTTACCAGTAGTCCAGGCAAAGAGCATTGGGATGCCCTAGATAGGCTGATGAGATACCTAAGAGGTACCAAAGATCATGCCTTGTGCTATACTGGTTATCCTCCAGCTGTGGATGGATTCTCTGATGCCTCGTGGTGTTCAGAAATTGGGAACAGCAAGTCTACCAGTGGATATATATTCACTTTGGGTGAAGCTGCTATTACTTGGAAATCCAAAAGGCAGACTTGTATAGCCTTGTCGTCTATGGAAGCCGAGTTGTTTGCCTTAGCTTCAGCTAGTGAAGAGGCAGATTGGATCAGAAACCTGATTCTAGACATACCCTTGTCTAGGTTACAAGTCAACTCGTTGAGCTTGTATTGTGATAATCAAGCAGCAGCTCAAGTTGTAAAGAATGCTCTCTATAACACTAAGAGGAGACATGTACGACTGAGACATGCCTTGTTGAATTATCTAAAAGAACAAGGAATTATCACTTTGATCGATGTGCGTTCGAAGGATAATCTGGCTGATCCATTGACGAAAGGAATGCCCAAAGTCAGATTAATCAAAACAGTGGGGGAAATGGGACTAAAGACGATTTAGTTCGGCCTTAGGTCAAGTCAAGGGGACTTAGCTCAGCCTTTGTCCTAATGTTTTGATTACTCAGATTTTCTTTGTCAAACAAACATGTTGTGCTCCGTTGATGCTCTTGGTTGCTGAATACGGATCTGGTAAGTTGTTTCATTCCAAATCTGATGCTAACAACTTCATCTAGATTCGACTAACAATTTCAGCTGTGGTTTCATTCCAAACTTGATAGGTATACGTAGAATACCTTGAGCGGAGCCAACCCAACAATCAACACCAAGCGAATTATAATAACCCCATAGAGCCAGTAAACAAATATTAAGATAAGGCTACGGATGTGACAATGATAATGAAACTTGATGGGCTCCACCTTAATTTATAAGAAAAAGGAGACCCCCATGATCCCCATGAATGGGGATCATGGGCGGGCCCCCTAACCCCCATGATCTCTCATGGAGATCATGGGAGTGGGCCCCCTCTCTCCCCACCATTAGGGGAGGGAACTGCCCCCGGCGGTTCCCCTCCGGCCATGGCCGGCCGGCCACGATCATGGCCGGCCGCGGCCATGGCCGGTCGCGGCCATGGCCGGCCGCGGCCATGGCCGGCCGCGGCCATGGCCGGCCGCGGCCATGGCCGGCCGCGGCCATGGCCCGCCGCGGCCATGGCCGGCCGCGGCCATGGCCCGCCGCGGCCATGGCCGGCCGCGGCCATGGCCGGCCGCGGCCATGGCCGGCCGCGGCCATGGCCGGCCGCGGCCGCGGCCATGGCCGGCCGCGGCCATGGCCGGCCGCGGCCGCGGCCATGGCCGGCCGCGGCCATGGCCGGCTGCGGCCGCGGCCATGGCCGGCCGCGGCCATGGCCTTGGCCCGGCCATGGCCGGCCTCGGCCATGGCCGGCCATGGTCGGCCCCGACCATGGCCCCGACCATGGCCGGCCGCCGCCGTGGCAATGGCCGCCCGGCCATGGCCGGCCGTGGCCATGGCCGCCCCGGCCACGGCCGCCCGGCCATGGCCGCCCCGGCCAGGGCCGACCCGGCCAGGGCCGCCCCGGCCATGGCCACCCGGCCATGGCCGGCCGTGGCCATGGCCGCCCCGACCATGGCCGCCCCGGCCATGGCCGCCCCGGCCATGGCCGGCCATAGCCATGGCCGCCCCGGCCATGGACGGCCGTGGCCATGGCCGGCCGTGACCTTGGCCGCCGCCGGCCTCCCTCGCCGGCCGCCCGGCTGCCGCCCGGCTGCCGCCCGGCTGCCGCCGCCGTCATGACGGCCCGCCATCATGGGAAGCCCTCCCCGCCGTCCGATCGGGGGAGAGGCCCCACCGGCCGTCCGATCGGGACAAAACCACCCACTAACCCACTAGGTTAGTGGTGGGGCCCGCCATAACTTCCCCCTAGAGCCTATAAAAGGACCCCAGGGGCTCCTCATTTCCTAACTTTCTCCTCCTACTCTTCCTCTTCTTCTTCTTCCTCAGGTGGGAGCTTTCCCGTTCTTCTCCGCCGGCGGCCACCCCTCGTCGCCAACCACCAGCGGCCGCCTCTCGCTGCCAACCACCGGCCGCCGCCCGAGGCCTCCAGCGGCCCCCAGTGGCTATCAGCTCCTGCCAGCAGCTACCAGAACCTATCATCGGCTATTTGCACCCCACCAGAGCTCAGTTACCAAGGAAACACTCCAAGGACCGAGAAAGACGCACAAAGGAAGCAGTGACAACCTCTGGACACGCGTCACCTCTGAGCGCACGCGACTGAAGCATCCCGCGCATTCCACCATCCAAGTCCCGTTGGCGAGGCAGTCTGTTGCCCACCAACGAGCGCATATACTCTTTCTCTCCTCAAGATTGTAACGGGAGCGGCCTGTCGCCCCGATTTCCCCCGTCAAATTGTAACCTCCAACAATCTAGTGGATTTTGATCGGCACCGACCCGGTCACGTGGTTTTTCACCCGGTTGAAGGGTTTTCCACGTTAAAACCTCCCGTGTCCGTCCCCCATTTTTCAATTGACTGTGTGCGCGCTCGACCGCTCCGCGAGCTAAGGCGGTCCAAGAATATCCGGTCCGACCGGAGCATCGAGTTAGTCCGCAACAGTTTGGCGCCGTCTGTGGGAAATATTCCCAATATCCTTCGCAGAGCAAGTTCATCACAATGGCAAAGAGGAGTACCCGCACTGCAGAAGGATCCGCACTTGGCGGACACACTGAGCCTGCACGATCTCACTCTCCGGTAGACACACCGCTAGCCACGGGAGCAGCCCTGGCTCCCGCGCCAGCCCTGGAAGGACGTGTCCGCCAGATGGAAGAACTGCAAACCGAAATGATCACTTTACTTCGAAATTTGGGAGCACCAGTCATTCTCTCACTCCTGAACCCGGCACCAGAATCCCAGCAAAGAAAAGAGCAAACTAATACAGGACAAGAAGAGTGGCGTCAGCTTGCCCCTCAAAGGCAAGACCCCTCAGGAACTGGGGGGCAGCATCTACCTCACGGATACTCCCCTCCCAGCGCCATCCACGTCGATGCAACCCATGCGGCACAGAATTTGCCGACATTCTACCACCTAAAGATGCCTCAGCCTTTTGAACAGGTTGTCTTACTGCCGCCAGAAGAACTCCCTGCCCCTACCAGGCCGGGCCTACACAGAGAATACGACATAGAAAAAGAATTCTCAAGCACAAATAGCTCCCCCGTGCCTGCAACATCACTCCAGGAGATGTATGGACACTACCTCACACATCCTCGTCACGAAGAAAGCGCTGGAAACACAATGGCCCCTGACACTTCGGCCACAAAGCAGGAACCAGATGAATACATACCTAGCAATAACTCACCTAGTTCCTGCACAGCCACGAGCGCGGAAATCCGTCGTTTCAGTGGGACAGGCAACCCACTCGCGCACCTGAAGCATTTCGAAGCCATCATGCACGCTCGCAATGCCTCAGATCAACTCATGATCCGAGTATTTTCAACAACACTAGCAGGAGAAGCTCGGACTTGGCTTCAATCCCTACAAAGAGAAGATACTGACAGCTACATCGAGCTTGCCGCCCTCTTCATCAAAAGGTTCATGACAATCGAAAAGCCCTCACCAGAAAATCTGAGATCAGGCAGAAGACAGAAAAGGAAGAAAGAAGGTGAACCAACCCATACAATGCGAAAAGAACGACGCCAGAAGCGGAATCGCCCCAATGATAGTCAGCACAGTCCCCCGGGCAAGGGGGGGCAACATTCACTCCAGGAATACATCCCTCCGAATACTACCTGCACTAACGTGATGTCCGCAATCCAGAATAAGTCATCATTTCAACGACCAAGAGCGACGCGGCCAAACCCCAAGGCAGACCAGGCAAAGTACTGCGAATATCACCGAAGTCACGGCCATAACACGAACGAGTGTAATGGACTAAAAGAAGAAGTCCAGCGACTGACCAACTTGAGAGCAGTTGATCAATTCATATCAAGAAGAAGACCACCTAACAACCAGAGCATAAGATGCACAACGGTCGAGATCGGCAAACCACCCACCAAACTGAATCAGGTTCTAGTAGACAAGGAAGTCACCACCAATATACTATTTTTATCAACTCTGCTTCAGCTCAAGCTCACCGCCGGGTATCTCAAACTAACATCCACAAGCGCTCGTGTTCTCGGGGATCACCCGGTACCAATCATCGGCACCATCGCTCTCCCAGTCACCCTCAAAGATGCACACCGACAGACATCCTACGACGTACAGTTCGTCGTCATCCAAGCTGATTCCAACTACACAGCAATACTCCAGCAGTCACTCTGGGATGTCTTCCAATCCTGCTCACGCCACATCCAATCTTAAGTCGTTTCATTTGAATTATCACGTTTATTCTAAATTACAAAAACTTGCCCACCAAGGCTAGTAGGAACTACCCAAATGACCTGCATCTCGCTTTAAACTATATAAATTGCAGGGTCAACCCCGGGCATGTTATCGCCACTCTTTAATTACTTCATTTTATGTTATTATTTTCTTCACAGCACAAGAATCGAGAAAATGTCTTGCCCGGATGGAAGTCACACAATCAAATGAAACATATGGCGCTAATCAGAGCAACACCGTGGGGGCCTGCCCCCCTCACGAAGAAGCCGCGGGCCTGTCTCGCGCGAGAAGCCGTGGGCCTGTCCCACGCAACACCGTGGGGGCCTGCCCCCCTCACGAAGAAGCCGCGGGCCTGTCTCGCGCGAAAAGCCGTGGGCCTGTCCCACGCAACACCGTGGGGGTCTGCCCCCCTCACGAAGAAGCCGCGGGCCTGTCTCGCGCAAAAAGCCGTGGGCCTGTCCCACGCAACACCGTGGGGGCCTGCCCCCCTCACGAAGAAGCCGCGAGCCTGTCTCGCGCGAAAAGCCGTGAGCCTGTTCCACGCAACACCGTGGGGGCCTGCCCCCCTCACGAAGAAGCCGCGGGCCTGTCTCGCGCGAAAAGCCGTGGGCCTGTCCCACGCAACACCGTGGGGGCCTGCCCCCCTCACGAAGAAGCCGCGGGCCTGTCTCGCGCGAAAAGCCGTGGGCCTGTTCTACGCAACACCGTGGGGGCCTGCCCCCCTCACGAAGAAGCCGCGGGCCTGTCTCGCGCGAAAAGCCGTGGGCCTGTCCCACGCAACACCGTGGGGGCCTGCCCCCTTACGAAGAAGCCGCGGGCCTGTCTCGCGCGAGAATCCGTGGGCCTGTTCCACGCGACACCGTGGGGGCCTGCCCCCCTCACGAAGAAGCCGCGAGCCTGTCTCGCGCGAAAGGCCATGGACCTGTTCCACGCAACACCGTGAGGACTTGACCCCCTCACAAAGAAGCCCACATACAAACTAGGCCGCGAGCCAAGCCCACACACTATCTCATGTCAAAATACAAATACACCATGACAAAGATCAACTCCCACAAACAACCATCTCGTGGCAAAATACATCTATGCAAAACGCAGGACAACGACATACAAGTAAGGCTATCATAACAAACAACGAATGGGAGCCCTAACAGCGACAATCTCGAAAGCTATGATAGAAACAAATAACTACAAATAAACAACGAGGCAGACAAAAGCAGATAAACACTACAGCTACTCATCATCAGCATCTGAGCTAAAACGCTCATCATCTGAAACGTCCGCGAAGCTGAAACTGGAAGTATCACACCCAAGATGCTTCCCTATGAAGCGAAAAGCCTTCGAAACACCACGACGAAGCGCTAACTGGCGCATGTCATCCATCTGAGGCTCTACTTTCTTGGACCAAATGTCATCACGAACCTCCTCCGCGATCAGGCTACGATCCCGCTTATAGTCCAAGGACTCCAGGTACTCCGCGAGGCCTGCGGCCTTCAATTCTGATGTACGGTCATCCGAAGATAACATCTCTACCTGCGCCCTCGTCGCACAAAGCTGGGTCTCAAGGCCTGCAAACTCATCTCGCGCCGCATGCAATTGAGTCTCCAAGCCAGATATTTCCTCCCTCGCATGTTTCAACATCTGGGCAGTCCTCTCCACCACGGCTTTCTCCACATCCAAGGAAGCACGCACGTCTTCTAGCTCAGACTTCAGCTCTGACCCAACTCGATGATACTGCGCGATGTCCCGGTCATGTTCTTCCTTGAGAGAAGAAAGTGAACCCATCGACAGTCGAAGCTTCTCCTGCAAAGCAAGATAGCCATCCTTCAGGCTCACGTAATGATCGTTCCAGGTGACCGCTATCTGCGCCTGAGTCTCGATCTGCAAAAGGAAAACACGCAATTAGCCGCCTTCAAACAAAAAACAGAAGAAGGAGGGAGAAACAATAAGGCACCAACTTACCGCATCACTCATCGCCTTCAAAGAGGAAGACATCCGAGGAACCGCTGCGCTAGCAAGCGCCCGTGGAGTCGGGGAAACAGGTAACTGCGTCTCTGGGACTGAATCATCAGAGGCTACCACCACAACGTCAACATCACTATCAAGGCCTGCGCGCAAGGCCTGCGCGCAAGGCCTGCGCGCAAGGCCAGCGCGCGCGGCCAGCGCGCGCGCAGCCTGCACGCACGCGGCCGGCGCGCACGGCCCGCGCCCGCACAGCCTGCGCGCAAGGCCAGCGCGCGCGGTCCGCACGCAAAGCCTGCGCGCGGCCAGCGCACGCGCGGCCTGCGCGCGCTCGGTCCCTCTCCCGCAACGGCGGCACACCCCCAACTCCTACGTCTTGCCGGCCCTCGCGCGAGCCCGTCTGGCGTCCGCTTTCCAAACTAACACGAACCGGCATACCTTGGAGCCGCTCACCATCGCCGCCATCCCGGATTCCACGCCGGCAATCACCACTGCAACCAGAGTTAAAAATCTCTCCACGTGCTCGCTTCCCTCCCAACTGAAAGAGATTTGGGGGGCAATTGATGGGCTCCACCTTAATTTATAAGAAAAAGGAGACCCCCATGATCCCCATGAATGGGGATCATGGGCGGGCCCCCCTAACCCCCATGATCTCTCATGGAGATCATGGGAGTGGGCCCCCTCTCTCCCCACCATTAGGGGAGGGAACCGCCCCGGCGGTTCCCCTCCGGCCATGGCCGGCCGGCCACGATCATGGCCGGTCGCGGCCATGGCCGGCCGCGGCCATGGCAGGCCGCGGCCATGGCCGGCCGCGGCCATGGCCGGCCGCGGCCATGGCCGGCCGCGGCCATGGCCGGCCGCGGCCATGGCCGGCCGCGGCCATGGCCGGCCGCGGCCATGGCCGGCCGCGGCCATGGCCGGCCGCGGCCATGGCCGGCCGCGGCCATGGCCGGCCGCGGCGATGGCCGGCCGCGGCCATGGCCATGGCCCGGCCATGGCCGGCCTCGGCCATGGCCGGCCTCGGCCATGGCCGGCCTCGGCCATGGCCGGCCTCGGCCATGGCCGGCCATGGTCGGCCCCGACCATGGCCGGCCGCCGCCGTGGCCATGGCCGCCCGGCCATGGCCGGCCGTGGCCATGGCCGCCCCGGCCACGGCCGCCCGGCCATGGCCGGCAGTGGCCATGGCCGCCCCGGCCAGGGCCGCCCCGGCCATGGCCGGCCGTGGCCATGGCCGCCCCGGCCATGGCCGCCCCGGCCATGGCCGCCCCGGCCATGGCCGCCCCGGCCATGGCCGCCCCGGCCATGGACGGCCGTGGCCATGGCCGGCCGTGACCTTGGCCGCCGCCGGCCTCCCTCTCCGGCCGCCCGGCTGCCGCCGCCGTCATGACGGCCCGCCATCATGGGAAGCCCTCCCCGCCGTCCGATCGGGGGAGAGGCCCCACCGGCCGTCCGATCGGGACAAAACCACCCACTAACCCACTAGGTTAGTGGTGGGGCCCGCCATAACTTCCCCCTGGAGCCTATAAAAGGACCCCAGGGGCTCCTCATTTCCTAACTTTCTCCTCCTACTCTTCTTCTTCTTCTTCCTCAGGTGGGAGCTTTCCCGTTCTTCTCCGCCGGCGGCCACCCCTCGTCGCCAACCACCAGCGGCCGCCTCTCGCCGCCAACCACCGGCCGCCGCCCGAGGCCTCCAGCGGCCCCCAGTGGCTATCAGCTCCTGCCAGCAGCTACCAGAACCTATCATCGGCTATTTGCACCCCACCAGAGCTCAGTTACCAAGGAAACACTCCAAGGACCGAGAAAGACGCACAAAGGAAGCAGTGACAACCTCTGGACACGCGTCACCTCTGAGCGCACGCGACTGAAGCATCCCGCGCATTCCACCATCCAAGTCCCGTTGGCGAGGCAGTCTGTTGCCCACCAACGAGCGCATATACTCTCTCTCTCCTCAAGATTGTAACGGGAGCGGCCTGTCGCCCCGATTTCCCCCGTCAAATTGTAACCTCCAACAATCTAGTGGATTTTGATCGGCACCGACCCGGTCACGTGGTTTTTCACCCGGTTGAAGGGTTTTCCACGTTAAAACCTCCCGTGTCCGTCCCCCATTTTTCAATTGACTGTGTGCGCGCTCGACCGCTCCGCGAGCTAAGGCGGTCCAAGAATATCCGGTCCGACCGGAGCATCGAGTTAGTCCGCAACAAAACTTATGAAGATTATTGGAATCTTCTTCCAAAAACAACAATATTGGAAACAAGGTACATCACCACTAAGGCTTCGTTTGGTTCGGCATTTCGCCGCCTCCGTTTGGAGCAAACGCCGTCAGACGACGGGTAAACAAACTACCGTCGGTGGCGTTTGCTCAGTTTGCACCAGCAGCAAGGAGGAAACGACCCCGATCCGTTCCGTTTCAACCCCCACCTCCCCCCTCCAGTTCCAAAGTGGCGTTCCGACCCACATAATGCACCCGCCACCGCCGAATCAAATATAGCCTAAGGCTCTATTTGTTTGGGCGTTTCGCTGCTCCGTTTTGGGCAAACGCCACCGGAAGGAGAGTAAACAAATGAACCTCCGGCGGCGTTTGCTCCATTTCCACCCGCCCGCCCGCCTTGAGAAACGCCCCAAAAAGCTTCGTTTGGAGCAGCCACCTCCCTCCTCTGATTCGAACACCCCGTTTCCACCCGCCGAATCGTCCCGTCACCGCAGAACCAAATGGAGCTTAAAACACTTAAAGAACAAGATGTGAACTTTAACATGAATCTGTATAACTTCACAAATGGGGGAAAAAAAAAGAAATGAGAGATCCCAAAAGTAAGGTATTCCTAATGGTCAACTTTCAAAAAGGTTTGAATTGAATGAAATGCTGTGATCTAATATTTTCTATTACAAAGGTAAATAAATCATAAATACATAAATAGATTGATTTTCCCAATGCATTGTTGAGCTCTTTTAAGATTGAAATATGCAAACAACTATTTATAGATTTAGAAAAACTAACAACACTTAAAAAAAAGGCTTAAATAATATTTTGGATAAAAACAAACTTTAACATTTCACGTCCTAGACTAAAAATAATTATATGGTAGACTTGAAACAGGAAAAATTCAAAACTAATCATTTACATACTTTATTAAGAGGATATCAACCACTGCCTGATTTCTGCAGAATCTGAAATCTATTCTAGTGAAATCAAAAATGATGGAAAGTACAGAAAGAGGTAAAGGAATTCCGATTTTGTGAAAAAATAGTTACCTGTCGGCTTCAGGCTTCCCACTTCAGCAACGAGGGGCAGAGTCACGGAGGGTTGAAGTTCGGGCGTCGTGAATCATTTGCCTGCAGCCGGGGTCGTGAATCTTTACGTCGCCTAGCCCCGCTGTCGGCAGCGCGAGTTATGTGGCTCCAATATCGTAAGGAGCTATTTCCTGTTAGGGAAGTGAGCAATGAAGTAATACAGATAGGGTTGAGACTTGAAAGGAATGCTTACCTTCAAAGAGATGAAACTTGAATGGCCGATTGAAGACGGGAAGCCGGCGTTGTCGTTGTCGTTCATCGGGCGGTTGTTTGTCGTTGTCGCTCGATCAATGGTAGGGAGGATCCGTCGGCCACAGAATCCGACGATCGATTGATGTCAGGGGAGGCTCCGTCGACGGCAAATTGGACTGTGTGGAACGAGGAAGAGGGTTTAGGTTAGAAGATCAGGGGGGCGGTTGTCGTGTCATGGTTTTAGGTTAGAAGATTATCAGGAGGGCGGCGCATGTCATGGTTTTAGGGTAGAAGATTATCCGGTTTGGAAATAACGAGCCGAATATTAGCGCCATGTTTTATCTCCCATAATTAATAGAATTGGGAGGCCGCTCTAGATCGGATGTATGGGGGAAAATTATCAGGTACGTTTTTGTATGAAAACGTTGCAAAAAATAAAAACAATGACAACGTTTAAACAAACGCCGCCGAAAAAACGTGACTATAAATCATAATTGCTGTAGTGTAAAGGTCAACTCTTTTATCAGCTCATAAGAGTTGAAAATTCCACTTGCGTAAAACCATTCGGATCACAAGAATTGTAATTGCAGAATTGGAATTCACCCAATTTCAATTCCTCTGAGAATTGGAATTGGTCTGGATTTCAATGTAGCTGTTCGGCTGCAGGATGAATTTCTAGAATTGGAATTATTTTATAAAAAAATTTCTCATGCTTGCAGGATCCGGCGACAACGACAATTTGAAGTTAAAATTTTGTGTCACTCAGGACGAAGTTATTACAACAAAACCATATGATGGATGAAATTATTTCTTTATCTCTCAAAAAATATACATGTTGGCAAAAATAGGAACACAATACTAGATAAATCAATTTGAGGTGTTGTACCAACAATTAATTATGATCGTGCAACGACGGCGAGATAAGGCGACTAGATCCGGCGGCGGCGACTAGATCGGGCGGCTGCGGCGAGATCGAGTGACGACGAACATAGTAAAAAAACTTAATTCCATGAAATATCTGTCTTTACCTTTATGAAGTGGTCATAGTACAAAATTGAACTCTATGGAATTGGACCAATTTCAATTCCGAGGGAATTCCTAACATCCGAACACTAGAATTGAAATTCTTTTACCTCAATTCCAATTTTCAATTTCAATTTCAGAGATCCATACAACCCTAATACAATTCCTCTAACCTTTGGAGGAAATTCCTTTCCTTCAACACCTCTCTCTATAAACTCGCATTTGTCCACTGTGTTCAGCAATCCACACCTCTTTTTTCCTCCTTCTAATAATGCCTACTGCAATTTCCAATTGAAAGAGGTGGAGATCCCATCCTATCTCCTCTGCCCAATCTCTCACCAATCTATGTGTAGTCCAATGACTCTCCCCACCGGAAGCACTTCTGATCGCGACAACAACGAGAAATAGCTCTTCTCGGACGAGAAGAATAGAACCTACCTGCCTTGTAACCAAGCAGTCGCTACCCGCCTCAGAAATATGCACATCAAACCACACCCTCCTAAGTGCAGCAGCGGCGTTCGCCAGATTCTGAACGCCCGCACGCATCAATGACGTTCACCGGATTCCGACCCAATGCGCTTGAAAAATGAAGAGGGATTGCACCTATCTAGCTTTAGGGCAATTTTAATGTTTTTTAATTAATCGCATGGTCTACACGTTGAAACATGTTAGAAATTTTGTAATTAAAACATTAAATTTATAATGATTTTTTGGAGCCAAGTTTGATGTTTGGTGTTAGACTCATCATATTTGATGAAAAGCTCAAAAATCAAATAGAGGGAATTCAAGTGTTTGAAGGGAAGTCTTTAATGAAAGAAAAGATTGAAGCATTTAATCTCATCATGTTTATATTCACTCATGTTAATAAGTATATAAATAAATTCACTCTTTCATATTTGTTCAAAGGAACATAAGGAGGAATTATGAACTACACATGCTCGTGCGTAAGCGCCGGACCGGATTCGGATTTTGATTCGGAGAATAATTGAATTGAATTATATTTTTCTTACAAAATAGTTTTGACACTTTTGTAAATCATATATTCTTAAGGTGCGTCGAAAAGAACTCGTCGCACCCGACTTGCATCTACTGGAGTTGCGTCGATAAGAACTTGACGCAACCACCTTGCGCCAATAAGCATTCGACGCGGGTTTATAGGATCTCGACGCAACATGCGTTAACTTGTCTTTTCTCACACCCGTTGTGTGTAAATTTTTAACTACTTTTACTCGTTTTTCTAAACGTTATTCATATACGCTGGAAATCCAATATTTTTCTGAAAGATTAAAACCTGTCAATTATAACCATTGTAATAATTATGTGGTTTATATTCTTACACTTCTATTTATGAGGTTTTCTAATTTGTTTTTACACACTTTCCGAAAAATTGCTCTTTGCTCTTGCTCTTACGACTAATTCTTTAGTGATTTCATTTTCTTTGTGTTTGCTTCATCAAGTTGGAGTTAAGGTGTTATGTGCTTCTTCGGTATCCGCGCACATCGAAGTTTCGGAATATAGCCGCACGGGTGTTGTACCTTGGAGAATTGAGCACCGGTTGAAAGTCTGGTCGATCGGAGGGTGATGCAACTTATTTAAAGATGTGATCACATGTCTTACCTATGCTCGATTCAAAAACTATTTATTATTCTTGATGGGTAACCGCTAATTTATAGAGGATTATCTTAACTATCGTGTGCCGGATCCCATGACCGCGCGCCGGATCCCATTACCGCGCGGCGGATCCAAACCACCGCGCGGCGGATCCAAACTACCGCACACCGGATCCCAACTCCGGCGCACCAGATCGCGCAACCACCACGCGCCGGATCCCGCAACCGCCACGCGGCAAATCGCAACCGCCGCCATCATTACGGGCGCACGGCAGCCGGCGGCCGGCCACCCATGGCCGGCCGCCCCCCCTTGCGGCCGGCGGCCGCGGCCGGTCGCCCCCTTGCGGCCGGTCGCCCCCTTGCGGCCGCGGCCGGTCGCCCCCTTGCGGCCGGCGGCCGCGGCCGGCCGGCCCCATTCGGCCGGCGGCCGCGGCCGGCCTCCCCCTTGCGGCCAGCGGCCCCCTTGCGGCCGGCGGCCGCGGCCGGCTGCCCCCCCTTAAGGCCGGCCGCCCCGCCTTGCGGCCGGCGGCCGCGGCCGGCCGCCCCCTTGCCGACGGCGGCCGCGGCCGGCCGCCCCCTTGCGGCCGGCGGCCGCGGCCGGCTGTCACGACCCGCATTTTCCCCGAGGTTAAGAAGTATCAGAGTAAGGGAAAATAAGAGTTGTGATGCCACGTCGAGCAGGGGATAACTGCCGACGCTCAGGCGACACACCAAAACCATAGATCACAAGTTTTAATTTAATAAAAAAAACCAGTTTGTTAGAAGACCGTATCCCTCGACACCGTAGATCGGCTAGTCCACGCTAAGAAAACATATATATACTACAGCGGAAAAATATTTTGGTTCAGTTAGTTTGACATCCTAAATGAGCATAAGGGTCCACCAGAGACCACTTAAAAATGCACGACGCCTACGGTGAGTAATATATATATTAAAAGGTATTTTACGCGCTAAGAAAATAGTATTTTAATTGAAAAACATGTTATGCATGAGTACATATAATAGTTTAGGGATTTAAAATACCTAACATGCAACCTAGCATAAATCCTTCCCAGAAGCAAGTAAACAACCCCAGGAGGGCAAAAACAGCAGTCTAAATTCATATTTAGCAAAACAAGTAAGCTACTAGTGGGCGTCGACAACCCGACACGAACCCACCGGTGAGTGCGCATGTCCATACAGAAAAGGAAATGACTACCTCACAAGGGAGTGATCTGCAACTCTGCTACCCTGGAGGCTACCAGCAAGTCCCACTAAAAGGAAATCAGCCGCTCAATCGGCTATAACCTGGACCTGAGACACTCAAGAAAAGAAATGCCTCAGCAAGGAAATAATCAAAAGAAAAGAATATCAGATTACTTAATAAAGAAGGGTTTTCCAACCCGGCAACAAGGTACCAAACTACAAAAACAGGAAAAGAAAGAAACAGATCTAGCAGCACTACTCTACTCAAAGCCAGCAAACAGAGTCTTGGAAAATAAATTCCAAGGCTCATGCTGCTCTTTCTTAACCGATCTAGCAGCACTACTCTACCCTTAAGACACCATTACCCTTAGGCTAAAATTCCAAACAAGCTGCTAATCTAGCTACTAACCGAGATACTTGAAAGAAAGGATAGAGAAGCCCAAAATAAAACAGCCCCAAAGTGGCTGATTCAGCTATTGCACAGGAAATAAAATGAAATAAAGGAGTTGAGCAAGCATTACAAACACAAAGGGGGCAAGGGCAAAGGAGCCACTTGCCTCTACTTCTCGGAAACAGCCGAAAACCTTCATTCTTCAGCTCCGGCGGCAAGATCGGCCACCTAGGAAGCTAAGCTGGAGCACTTAAATCCACGGGTTGGACTAGCAGCCGAGCTTCCTAAAGAAAACCGAGAGCTGGAGCTGTTAGAGAGGTAAAAGGAGAAAAACCCGAATTTCTAGGGTCTCTAAAAACATCCCTAACAGCTAATAAACATACCTAGAAAGCTAGATCTCGGCGAGAGCAGCTCAAATCCGCAAATTTCCGGGCAAACCGTGCTCTAGATCGCCGGAAATCACCAAACCAAGCAGTAGCTAACCTTCCGCCTCCGCCTCTTCCGCTGGAAGCTGTTGCTCGGGTTTGGGGAAGAAGAAAAGGGATAGCTTTAATTGCTCAGCCTACTAGCATTAATTTAATATTATCTAGCAACACTAAGCTAATATAATATAATACTTAGCTACCACTAAGGCTTAATCTATAATAAACTATTCGGCCACTAACCAAACCTAAGTTTATTCTAACAGCCATTAAGCTTTTATTGTTATTATAAAGCTAAGCCTAAGCAACAGAAGCAGCTACCCGAGCCCCCCTCCTGCTAGCTACTAAATATATATATTTATGTATATTTATATACATATATATATATATATATGAACAGATATATATCTATATATCTATATATATATATAGACACACACACAGCACACACTTGTACAACCCATATTCGACGAGGGAGGACCCTACCACCGCCAGGTCATCAAAAGTCAAAGTCAACAAGACAATGTGGGGATCCAGACCAGCACCCCGGGCCGCGGAATGTTCGGGCGAGTATGGCGAGCTCCCCAGGCCAACTCGCCAGGTGGCGACTATGACCAGATACTCGCCTCTTCCAGGCGAGCCCCCCAAGGAAGTCGCCAACTCGCCAGGGTGGGGGTATAAGTAAGACCCCCCCCTTTTCTTTGGTTTTCCCTATAAATAGGACCCCAGGGGTACGAAAGAGAGGACAAGCAATTCTCGGCCTGAGCCCTCGCGAGTTCCAGCAGCTGCCCTTGACTCGTTATTGCTCAAGCTCGCCTCCTTCGTACCTAGCTCGGCCAATCTGGTTGAGAAGGGGTTGCTTCTCCTAAGCAACTGGGTACGTGGTGGGACCTTCCTGCCGTAGCGACCTGGGGTCTTGTTTGCGCAATTCGTTCCTGTTTCCTGACCAGAGATCATCTTCCCGACTGGCCGACCAGTAACTTCAGGTTGCCTAGTCCGATTTCTGAGGTTGAGAAATTTCTCGGCTTCAACACTTGGTGCGGTGAGCGTGGATAGCGACCGAAGAAGAAAGTCGTGGTTGGAAGATGGCCGATGGTGGAGACCGGGGCGAGTTGGGAGGTAACTCGGTGGGAGCTGGAATCCCGGGGCAAGGTAGCGAGTATGTGACAGTGGCGGCTTTTGCAGAGTTCGCGAGGAGAGTGGAGAAGGCAATACTCGACGGGTTGTCCAATCCGCCGGAGGTGACGACGACTTCTCCCCGTCGCCGGACACCCCCGGGCGAGGAGCTACCAACTCGGCGAGCAGGGAAGGAGCCCGCTTGGGCGAGTGGAGAGCAGGTGATCCCGCCGCGACATCACCCGGCGAGTAGTCAAGGAATCCGGTTTCGAGATCCGGAACTCTCGACGAGGTATGGAGATACTCGCCGATGAAGTGAGTATGACTGCTCGAGCGGGGAGGATACTCGCCGCCGCCAGGAAGGGAGGAGCCCCTTTTGCGACGAGATCCTCGCGGCCCTCATCCCCGACAACTTCAGAGAGCCGGTCCTCTCGTACTACTCCGGCAAGGACGACCCGGTGGGACATCTTCAGTGGTTTGAGGATGTGGTCTCAATTCGCAACATGTCCGATGCTCTCAAGTGCCGGCTCTTCTCCATTACCTTCAAGGGTAGCGCGAGAGATTGGTTCCACCAGCTGCCAGCCGGGTCAGTCTACTGCTTCTCAGATCTTCGAAGGGGCCTTTTAGCAAGGTTTGCGACGTCCAAGCGGAGGAAGAAAGAGGCAACCGCCCTCTTCAAGATCGTGCAGGGGCAGCACGAAAGTTTGGGCCGATACATCGATCGATTCCAGGAGGAGGTGCTGGAGGTGGAAGAGGTAGACGGGTTCACCTTGATGGTGGCCCTCAAGTTCGGGCTGAAGCAGGGTCTGTTCAACATGGAGTTGGGGCACAGGCCGCCCAAATCGTTCGAGGAAATGGTGGAGAGAGCCAATGTGTTCATCCAGGGAGAAGAGAGGAACAAGGAGTTCCTGGCATGGCTCGACGGAGACCGACCACTTGGGCAAGACAAGGGAAGACTGCTGGAGAAGGAGAGGGCACCGGAGGGGCGCAACGACAGGAAGCAGGAGAGGCCGCAGGGGAAAGAGGAGAAGGGAGAAAGGGGAAGGGAGATCAGAAAGTTGGAGAGGCAGGAGAGGCGAGAGAGGCAGGTGGAGAGGCAGGAGAGGCGAGAGAGGCCTCGGAGGCAGGAGGATAGGAGGCCCGTCGGAGGTCGAGAGGCGAGGAGCGAGGAGAGAAGGTTCCAGTACCCGAGGGACCGCCCCCAGTGGAGGCGGCCCACCCATCAGGAGGAGAGGAGGACTTACAACCCTCGGGAGCAGGGAGGAGGAAGAAGGGAAACCATGGCCATCACGCAGCGAGCCGCTAAGCGCCGGCGGAAGGAGAGGCAGCAGGAGAGGAGGCAGGAAAGACAGCAGGAAGCGGCGATTCCCCTCTACTGCGATATCCATCGAGTAGAGGGGCATGGAACCTTGGCTTGCCCTGAGTTCTGGGAAACAAGGAGGAGGATGGAAGCAACGGCGGCCGAAAGGGAGCGGCCGCAGCAGGAGGCCCAGGTTGGACAGGTGGCTTACCAGGTACCACAGAGGAGGCGAAACGAAGACAAGATCGACCAAGGAGGAAGGGGGAATGTCATTCCCGGTCCGGGCGGCGGGCTCGTCGGAGTAATCAATGGAGGGGCTGGGCTAGGAGCTTCCCGCAAGGGAAGTCTCCACCAAATCTACAAAAGGAGCGTCACCTCGACGTCTCAGACCCCCCCTCCCTTGAACGAGATCACCTTCTCGGAGGAAGACATGCTCTGGAACGAGAACCCCTTTCATGACGCCCTGGTGATTCAAGCAGCAATCGAGGACTTCACCGTCGACCGAATCCTCGCGGATAACGGGAGCTCGGTGAATGTCATCTTCAAGAGAACCTTCGTCGGCCTTCAGGTGGAAGCGTCCCGGGTTCAGGCAGCGGATGGGCCTCTCTTCGGCTTCTCCGGGGAGAAGAAAGAGGTGGAAGGAGGAGTTGAGTTGCTGGTCACCCTCGGGGGAACTTCGATCCGATGCCGCTTCGTCATCGTCGACGCACCCAGCGGCTACAACGCCATCTTCGGACGGCCCCTCATCAACTACTTCAAGGCCGTCCCCTCATCATATCATCAATGCCTGAAGTACTGCAGGGACGACGTCCAAGTCAGGATCAGAGGAGATCCTAGGGCTTCCAGGGAATGCTACCTGAATGCAGTCAGCACCATCAGCTGGATGGGTGACGCAGAAAGGTTGGAGAAGATGATGGAGCAGGAGGAGGGCCTGCAGGCTGCCGAGGAGCTGGAAGAAGTAGAGGTGATCTCCCCGAGAGGAGAGCCTGAGCTGCTGAAGATCGGAGGAGCCTTGCTCCCGGAAGGGAAGGTGGAGATAGCTGCCTGCCTGCAGGAAAACGCGGACGTCTTCGCATGGAGCGCCGCCGAGATGCCAGGGATTGATGCAGATGTCGCCTGTCATCGCCTCAACCTGGATCCAGCGACGTCCCCAGTCCGTCAGAAGCAGAGGAAGAGCGCCACCGCTCTGGCAGGACCCATCCGGGAGGAAGTAGGGAAGCTGCTGGAAGCAGGTTTTATTTCGGAGATCCAGTATCCAGGCTGGGTCTCCAATGTAGTAATGGTGAAGAAGCCCGGAGGGGGCTGGAGGTTATGTATCGACTTTTCAATGTTGAATAAAGCTTGCCCGAAGGATTGTTATCCCCTGCCTCAGATCGACGCGCTGGTTGATTCCACCGTCGGGTTTCCTGTGATGAGTTTCCTTGATGCTTTTTCAGGATACCATCAGATCCGGATGCATCCCCCCGATTGTCGCGACGTTTCCTTCATCACCGGCGACGGATGTTATAGCTACAAGATGATGCCCTTCGGGCTCAAGAACGTCGGCGCGACATATCAAAGAATGATGGATCACGTCTTTAGAGAGCAAAAGGGGCGGAATCTGGAAGTCTACGTGGATGACCTGCTCGTTAAAAGTAAGAGCGCCGCGGAGCACGTGGCGGATCTGACAGAGACCTTCGCCACCCTGAGGAGGTACAAGATGCGGCTCAACCCGGCCAAGTGTGTTTTCGGCGCGGGAAGGGGGAAGTTTCTAGGGCACCTCCTTACTCCCCTATGGGTGGAGCCTAACCCTGACAAGGTGAAAGCCATCGTGGAGATGGCGTCCCCAAGGGATTCCAAGGAAGTTCAAAGGTTGACCGGAAGGCTGGCAGGTCTTAGCCGGTTTCTCTCCAGGGCCGGAGAGAAGTGTTCCCCATTCTTCAAAGCCCTTCGGGGGAACCAGAAATTCGAGTGGACTCCGGAGTGCGAGGAGGCCTTCATAAAGCTCAAACAACAGCTGACTCGAGCTCCTCTCCTTTAGGGTCCGCAGGGCGGCGAGGACCTCTTGCTCTACCTAGGGGTAGGGGCTGAAGCAGTCAGCTCGGTGTTGGTCCGAGAGGAGGGAAAGAAGCAGCTTCCAATCTACTACGTGAGCCGGGTGCTAAGGCAGGCCGAAACGCGGTACCCCATCCTGGAGAAGTTAGTCTTTGCCCTGGTAGTTTCGGCCAGGCGACTCCGTCCGTATTTCCAAGCCCACTCTATCAAGGTAGTCTCCGACCACCCCTTGAGGAGTATCTTGGACGGAGTGGAGCACTCCGGCAGGCTCGCCAAGTGGGCTGTGGAGCTGAGCGAGTTTGACATCTCCTACCCCCCAAGGGTCGCGATCAAAGCACAAGCCGTGGCGGATTTCCTGGCCGACTTCTCGGCCGAGGTCGAGGCAGACACGGATGTCTCTCGGCCGGTCCCCTGGAAGATGTTCGTAGATGGCGCGTCAGGGAGACACTCCGTGGGAGCCGGGGTGGTGCTGGTTAGTCCTCAGGGAACCAGGATTGAGCAAGCCGTCAAGATCCATTTTTCGGTCACTAACAATCAGGCGGAGTACGAAGCCATGGTGGCTGGTTTGCGACTCGCCAAGGAACTGGCAATCAGAGATATCTAGGCTTTTACCGACTCCATGGTGGCGGCATCTCAGATTCGGGGAGAGTTCGAAGTCCGAGATCCCATCTTGCAGCAATATCTGGTTAAGGTCAAAGGCCTGATCGGGGGGTTCCGATCCTTTCACGTTGAGCACGTGCCCCGAGAACGCAACTCCGAGGCAGACAATCTTGCGAAATACGGCCCTCGGGCTGGGGGAACCGCCATCGAGTTGTTTCGACCATCCATCGAAGAAGGCGAGTTGATGGAGATCGATCAGCGGGCCTCGTGGAGAGACCCGTTCATCGCGTTCCTGGCGACAGGCCGACTACCATCTGACGGGCAAGATCAAAGAAAGTTTCGGTATAAGGCCGCGTACTACTTACTACAGGACGGCGAACTCTATCGCAAGACCATTTCAGGCCCCCTGGCCCGATGCTTGTCAGAGCTCGAGATTCCCCGGGTCCTCGAGGAGATTCACTCGGGAGAGTGCGGCAGTCACTCCGGGACCCGCACCCTGGAGCAAAGAATTCTGAGGCACGGTTACTTCTGGCTGACCATCCGAAAGGACGCAGAGGCCCATTCCAGAAAGTGCTCCCAATGTCAACTCTTCGCGCCCCTCGCGCTCCAGCCGGCCCAGCAACTTCGCTCGATTACCGCTCCGTGGCCCTTCGTAATTTGGGGAATGGATTTGATCGGCCCGTTCCCTCAAGCTAGCGGGCAAAGGAAGTTTGTTCTGGTAATGGTCGACTACTTCACAAAGTGGATCGAGGCTAAGACTCTGGCCAGGACCACGTCTCAAATCGTCAAGAACTTCATCTGGGGGGAAATTGCATGCAGGTTCGGGATCCCTCTGGCCATCATCACCGACAATGGGCCGCAGTTCGCCAGCCTGGAACTGGGAGACTTTTGTAAATAGTTGGGAACCGACCTTCGGTTCGCCTCGGTACATCACCCTCGGAGCAATGGGCAAGTAGAAGCCGCAAACAAGCTTATCATCAACTTGCTAAAGAAGAAGATCACCAATCTCAAGGGAAATTGGGCCGAACAGCTCCCTTCCGTCCTCTGGGCCCTCAGGACCACCCCGAACTCAGCCACAGGGGAAACACCCTTCAAGCTGTCACACGGGTCCGAGGCACTCATCCCGGTCGAATTTGAGGTGCATAGTCCAAGGGTCATCGCAGCCGAAGACGGAAGCGAGGAATGGCGGCTAGAGAATGAAGAGGCTCAGAGGCTCTCCCTAGATTATGTGGAAGAGCTTCGGGACTTGGCCTCCATGCGCCAGGAAGAAACCAAGAGGCGCATGGCGAGACACTTCGACAAAAACGTCCGCTTGAAGAACTTCCTCGCAGGGGACCTGGTCATGAAGAAGGTGGACTCCGCTGGGCGGGGAGCCGCCGTAGGCAAGCTCCATCCCAACTGGGAAGGACCTTTCATCGTCCAAGAAGCCTTGGCCACAGGAGGCTATTACCTACAAGACCAAGCGGGCGAGCAGCTGCCTGGGACCTGGAGCGGGGATGATTTGAAAAGATTTTACCCATAGCGGTAACTCATGTATCTATTTTTGTAAACATTCTTAATATATAAAGGATGCGGGATTTCCTCTCTTTTGTGTTAAATGCGCCTCGAGGCTTCTGAGTGTTTCCATGGTCCGCCTTGTAGTCGACCTCGGGAGGCAGCAGTCGGTTTGTTCCTCATACATAGCCCAGGACGGATGATGGGACGATGCTTTGGGATTTTAAGCGCTCTTGTAAGACCGAGCCTCTGCATTGTCGGCCGAGATCAGCTCCCCCCTTGCATGTCGGCCTACGTCTCCCCAAGTGCATCTCTCCTCCGTCTGGAGGACCTGCGAGGAACAGATCTGCACCCTGATCTCCCGGACTTGAGGAGAGGCCGGCCTCGTAAAACACCCAGAAGGGGAAGATCTCGAGCGAGCAGCAAGACAGGATAACCTGCCAAAGAAAGGGTATGAACGAGCCCGGAGGGAGGTGTGTGAATTCCGAGTGCGTTCGAAAAAGGACCCTCGATGAACACCACCCCCATCCTGATCATACCTGGAAGCGACCTTCACTGTCAAATCGGGATGCGGTACTCCAACCCGTTCTCACTGAATAGCCTAGTTCGGACGATGGGACGAGGTTTCGGGACTTTAAGCGCTCTTGTAAGACCGAGCCTCTGCATTGTCGGCCGAGATCCGCTCCCCCCTTGCATGTCGGCCTAGGTCTCCCCGAATGCATCTCTTTTCCAACTAGAGGAATTCTGAGGGACGGGTCTGGACACCGATCCCCCGATTCGGCAGGATCAAGAGCGTCCCTCCGGGGAGAGTTTCTTTCTTGCCAAGATGTCTCTGGGATTAATCTCCAAAATATGTAAGGACGCAGGATTTAATTCAAGACTTCGAGTTGAGCAGCGTCGTAAGACCGGTATCCCCACGAGCTCCTCTCCTCGGGAATCGGCCGACCTCCTCGATTGTAATTCAAGACTTCGAGTTGAGCAGCGTCGTAAGACTGGTATCCCCACGAGCTCCTCTCCTCGGGAATCGGCCGACCTCCTCGATTGTAATTCAAGACTTCGAGTTGAGCAGCGTCGTAAGACCGGTATCCCCACGAGCTCCTCTCCTCGGGAATCGGCCGACCTCCTCGATTGTAATTCAAGACTTCGAGTTGAGCAGCGTCGTAAGACCGGTATCCCCACGAGCTCCTCTCCTCGGGAATCGGCCGACCTCCTCGATTGTAATTCAAGACTTCGAGTTGAGCAGCGTCGTAAGACCGGTATCCCCACGAGCTCCTCTCCTCGGGAATCGGCTGACCTCCTCGATTGTAATTCAAGACTTCGAGTTGAGCAGCGTCGTAAGACCGGTATCCCCACGAGCTCCTCTCCTCGGGAATCGGCCGACCTCCTCGATTGTAATTCAAGACTTCGAGTTGAGCAGCGTCGTAAGACCGGTATCCCCACGAGCTCCTCTCCTCGGGAATCGGCCGATCTCCTCGATTGTAATTCAAGACCTCGAGTTGAGCAGCGTCGTAAGCCCGGTATCCCCACGAGCTCCTCTCCTCGGGAATCGGCCGATCTCCTCGATGACGAGAATGAGGGGCCCGCAGGCTATGTTCGACGACTAAGCCCGGTTCAATTGTCGTCATGCGCGAGCAGGCGAGCAGACCTCGCGCGAGCAGGCGAGCTGACCTCGCGCGAGCAGGCGAGCTGATCTCATGCGAGTAGGCGAGCTGATCCCATGCGGGGAGGCGAGCTGGAACCGCGCGAGTAAGTGAGCCCCGGGGGGCATGCAAGTATGTCCCACACGCCACCCGCGCGGTTATCTCAGCAGGTTCACGAGTATCCGGGTGCAGGGGGGAGTAAATCCCGACGAGCGGATGGTCGATGTCGGGACCATCCCCCTGCGACCCCGCGAGCGTTCCTCTCCGAGCCTATGAGCCTAAGCGAGTAACCTCCAGTCAGAAAGAAAAACCAAAACCTTGTATAAATCATTAGTCAAAAATTTGGTTTACAATACAAAAAGAATATCGGCGAGCAACTAGGACTCGTCGTCGCCAGTATCAGGCCGATATTCATCATCCCCTATATCGCCGATATCTGCAAAGTCGTCGCTCTCTGCGCTCTCGCCGCTGCTGCTTCCGCTGCCACTTCCGCTGCTGTCAGAATCACTGGGGCTGGACGGCGACGACGCGCTATACGGCGGGACAGTCCCCTCGGCGAGCAGCTCGGGAATGAGCTCGTCGACAGTGAGTGGCTTCTCCCCCTCGACGAGCTGGCTTCCGAGCCTAAGGCGCGCGAGTATGACGTTCCCCGCCGCCCGCGCAATCTCGCGACGAACAGAGGATCTCTCCTCCCAGAGGACGCGCGATTGCTTCACCACCCGCGCCGGGTCCTCGGGTAGCGGGGTTGAGGAGCCCATCCGCCCTTCAGCAGCGACCAGCCTCGTCTCCATCACCGCTGCGCGAGTTTGGGCCGCCTCCAGCTCGGCCTGGGAGGCGGCGAGCTTCTCCTCGCACTCGGAGAGTTTCTTCGCCGCTTCTATCTCGGCAGCCTGCGAAATGATCGACGTCAGGATCTATCAACGAAGCAAATCGAGCAAACCCACCCAAGGACAGCTCACCTCGAAGTCCTTCCAGCGGACTGACTGCATGCCGAGGTCGATGGCCTTCTTGGAGACGACCTTGAGGGCATCGGTCGTCTCCAACAGCTTCCTCGCCGAGTAATGCCCTAATTCGGCAGACCGCGCGAGTGCGCAGGCCGACTGATGGGCGAGCTCCGTCGGGGTCAGCTCCATGACGGACTCCGCGTCGGCCCGACCGTAGATGGCGTGGAGGACGGTGAACGCCTCCCCATTGTCCTCCCAGTCAGTCGACCAGGACGGGAGGTTGGTGCTCAGCGACACCGAGTTTTCCCCCGCCGACCAGGTCACGAGCGGGCGACCGAAGGCGTCCACCACCCCCTGCCCGAGGCCGTAGTTGGGGTGGAAATGGGGCGACTGGGCGCCCGTCGGCGACCGGCGATCGACGGATCGGGGCGACGAGGTCTTCGCCCTCTTCCTCGCAGGGCCCTGCGAGCTGGCCCGCGACTTTCCCTTAACCGCCTTCTTCTCCCCAACGTCGGCAGGAGGGCGAGCATCCGACTGCGTGGCGGCGACTTCCTTCGCCAAAGGAAGCGGCTTCTCCGGAAGCTCGTTGGAAACTGCAAAGCGCGCGACAAAGTTAGCTTCAGCGGCAAAAGGGCGAGCAAGTAACCAGGGCGCAATTCGAGTTCGGCTCACTTTCGTTAGGGTGGACTGGCTCGAGCACGTTGACGTTTAGTCGCCAGAAAATGACGTCAAAACGCCGACCGCGAAAGTATTCGAAGAGCTGCTCGCGAGCTCCTTCGAGGATAGGAGGAAGAAAGGCAACATCGGCTGGTTGGTGCGGCCTGCCGAGAATACCGCCGAAGTCGCCATGAACGGCAATCAGCTGCTCGCTCCAGCGATGGACCTTATTCGCGGTCCCAACCAAGGTGCAGACATGGCTACTAAAAAAGATGACCCCCTCCGAGGTCGCCGCGAAGGCGAAAATGCGGCGGAAGACGGAGAGGTCGAAAGCGATCCTCTCTTCCCGAAGGAAGCATAGGAATCCCATGATGATCGCCACGCCGTTGGGATTGATCTGCGCGGGGACAATCCCGAAGTAGCGCAGGATCTCGCAGAACTCCGGCCAGAAGGGCAGCCGGAGGCCTGCGTCGAAGTGACGCAGCGACATTACAAGCGAACCCTCAATGTGGGTATTGAGGCGCTCGCTGCGAGTGAGGAGTCTCGCCGAGTACTCATCAGGCAAGAAGCGTTCCTTGAAGGTCGCCAGTTCCTTCTCGGTGGTTATGGACTTCTTGAAAGCCGCGTCTGCGAAGTTAATTGCGTGGGCCTGTCGGCGAGTGCTGGCGTCGTCACCGACCATGATGGCGAGATCCGAAAGCAAGGAGAGCGGCGAGTTGATTGTTCAGATACTCGTCAGAAGGAAAGAAGGTCGCTACAGCAATATGCTTTATGACCCACCTACCCCTCCTATTTATAGATATGACAAGCCCAAGGGGGGGGGGGGGCAGCCGTCCCAGCGAGTGTCTAACGAGCTCGCGCGATGAAGATAAACCTGCAACATTATCGGGTGAACTAAAGCTCGGCATATCAAAGAAATAAAGCGCGTACATAGAGGCGAGAATATTCGCACCCATGAATTAATCAAATTAAAAATAGGTCCGGAAGTACAAGTCGCGCTAGGCGAGTTACATTCGAAAAACAGAAAAATTATGGCGCCCTCGGCCGCTCGGGAGGGTGCGGATGTCGCCCAGCCCAGCCAATCTCGCGTGCACGCCGGTAATGCTCCGTCGCCAACGCTGTCGCATCGTCGCCAAGCCTGAGCTGCTCCTCCATCCTCGCCAGACGTCCAGCAGACCCCATGCTCTCCCGGATGCCGGCCAGCTCGTCAAGCACCAGCTGCAGACGGTGGTTGTTCAACTGCAGCTGGCGGTCATTTTCTTTGACCACGTGAAAGCGAGCTTCATAACTTTCCAAGGTCGACTGGAGCCCTTCGACCTTGGCCATCCTCGCCTCCAGAGCCGAGATGCGTCGGTGAGGATCGCAGATAGCGAGCTGGTCGAACTTGCTCTCCAGCTCCATGTGGGGGCGAATGGCGGCCTGGCGATACTCGCTCCCGGACAGCCCGAGAGCGTCGATGAAAGCCGCCCCAGAGGCCGCCGGGCGATCTGACCAGGCAGGAAGATCATCAGGACAGAAAAAGCAGAGCGGTAGTCAAAGTAGAAGGAGGCTCACCACGGCGAGGAGATCGGGATCGGCGCGGCGAAGGAGGTCGCCCAGAGGTATCTCGCCTCCCCGAGGAGCTGCTCGGAAGATCGACAGGCCTACCCTGCCCGCGCTCTCCAGACCCTCGGCCGACGTAGTCGGGGTCTCCAACCCGCGGAGGGAAGTAGAGCGGCCGCGGCCTCTCCGGCTTCTTCATCGGCGGCGGAGCTTGAGATGAGCTCGTCGGGTGGAGCGGAGCCCTCAGCGCAGGAGGTGGAGGAGGTCGCGGATGGTCCGACTTCGGCAGAGCGGACAGAGGCGGCGGAGGGGGCAAGCCGGTGCTCGGCGTCTGGCCAGGAGTGGCGACCGCGGGCGGCGGAGGCGGCAATGGAGCGATCACCGGGGGTATCTTCCCGCCGCTCGCAACATCAGCCGCCGTACTCGCCGGAGGAACCTCGCGCGCCGCCCCAGATGACCCGGCAGGAGTGATTTTCGCCGGCAGTTCCTTACTCGCGGGCGGGGGGCCCTTCACCAATGCCGCCCCAGGCGCCTTCCTCGAGCTGAGGCCTATCCTGACCGTGTAGGCGGTCTTGGACGGCCTGTCGGCCGCCAGGGCGAGTAAGGGCGCCGAGCTGAGGGGGACGACATCAAGTCCTGCGTCCGCGGCGATCGGAGAATCTGTATAAAGAGAGGTCAGTAAAGTGGCAGCAACAACCCGGCAGGGAAGAGTTCGAGGTAGCGACCTATCAAGGTGACAACCTCGGCCTGAGACGCCGCGGACTCCTTCACAGCCGCGAGCTCCTCGGTCATTCCCGGGTTCTCCAGCGGGCTGCCCCGAGTCGACCCAGGGAGGTCGTCGAGCCCTAGGTCGTTCAACACCCTCTGGGTGCTGGACGACACTACGGGATTTTCAGTCGCCACGGCGACCTGGTGCGCCGGTGGAGGCGAGCCGACCACCGTAGTGGCGGGCTGCTTGACCTTTTTCGTCTTCTTCTTCTTCGGCGGGGGCAAGGCAGTAGGATCATCCTCACGCGGTCTTTTCGACCTGGCTATGCCGAGGAGGCCCGACAGGGCGGCGAGATTGTCCTTCAACAGCTGTTCAGCGTCCGACATCTTCGGCGAGCTCCAGGGACCGTTTCAAAAACGAAGCCCCCCTATTTATAGATTACTCTACCAGCAGGCGACGAGGCGAACTGACCATATACCCGATAGGGATGCTCGCCGAATAGGTGTTGGATGAATCTTTCCGGGCTCCTACGTCGCCCAAAAAGAGCGGGGATTGTGTACAACCCATATTCGACGAGGGAGGGCCCTACCACCGCCAGGTCATCAAAAGTCAAAGTCAACAAGACAATGTGGGGATCCAGACCAGCACCCCGGGCCGCGGAATGTTCGGGCGAGTATGGCGAGCTCCCCAGGCCAACTCGCCAGGTGGCGACTATGACCAGATACTCGCCTCTTCCAGGCGAGCCCCCCAAGGAAGTCGCCAACTCGCCAGGGTATAAGTAAGACCCCCCCCCCCCCCTTTCTTTGGTTTTCCCTATAAATAGGACCCCAGGGGTACGAAAGAGAGGACAAGCAATTCTCGGCCTGAGCCCTCGCGAGTTCCAGCAGCTTCCCTTGACTCGTTATTGCTCAAGCTCGCCTCCTTCGTACCTAGCTCGGCCAATCTGGTTGAGAAGGGGTTGCTTCTCCTAAGCAACTGGGTACGTGGTGGGACCTTCCTGCCGTAGAGACCTGGGGTCTTGTTTGCGCAATTCGTTCCTGTTTCCTGACCAGAGATCATCTTCCCGACTGGCCGACCAGTAACTTCAGGTTGCCTAGTCCGATTTCTGAGGTTGAGAAATTTCTCGGCTTCAACAACACTAAATATATATATATATACACACACACATACATATACCTTTACAACAAAAAAAATGGTTAACCACACTTAGCCTAAAACAAGCATCGGCCTTACCCAGCTCGAGCACACAAGGCCACGCACAACAAACGGGTAGCCACGACCGGCTAACAAAACGCACGTCGAAACGACGCAAAAAACGAACGATCTCGGATTTCGACAAAACTCGCACCGTAGCTAAACACCACAGCTACAAACACAACGGCGAAGTCGAAAACAACATCCGACGATCAAAACTCGGGCTAAAACTACCCGAAGCCAAAATACAAGCATTCCCTAAGAGGCTCAACCGAGTCACCAAAACAGACTCCGGCTAGCTGGGGAATCTTGCAAATAGGCTCCTAATGGACCACTAAAGGAACCTAAAGAGCTATGACCACGCTCTAACAATGGAAAACGCCGACAACGCGTCATCGTAACGCAAAGCAATGATCAAACCAAAATGCAGAAAAACCGGGGGCGTTACACCGGCGGCCTCCATGTGGCCCGCGGCTGGCCGCCCCCTCCCTCAGGCGGCCGCCGGCCGGCGCGCCTCCTCCGACCGCCATCGTAGGTCGGCCCTCTCTCCACCGTCCGATCGCGGCGGGCCATTACGGCCCTCCGATCGCCACGAACGACCACGGCCCTCCGATCTATGATTAACCACCGTAACCACCACAACCACCTCGGAAAACCTATATAAGCACCCCTAATAGTTCATTTTAGAGGATCCCTCATTCATTCTCTTCTTCGCTCTCTCTCTTCATTCCTACTACTCCCCAGAGCTTCTCTCTTTACTCTCCTCCTCCGTTCCTCTTTCACTCACTAACTTGACATGTTCTTCTCTAAGCGCCGCCCAAAGAAGAAAGGGAATGGAGTGCCAGCGAAGACAACCCTCCTCAGTCTGAGGGATAAAGTGCAGGCATCCTACGGAGCGCAAGACTGAAGAGCAAACACTCAAGAAAGACGCACGTCAGAGTGCACGAACTCCTAAGCGGTGGCCTGTCACCCAAGGAGAGCTCTCTCAACCCCCCAGTATTTGTAACGAGCCGCGGCCTGTCGCCCTCACATTCTCTCTACAAGAGCACTGTAACAGAGGAAAATAGTTGATCTTGGCTGGCACAGACCCGACCACGTGGTTTTTTCCCCTTTCCAGGGTTTTCTACGCTAAAGTTGTGTGTGTACAATCTCTCTTTTTCTACTTTGACAGTGTGGGTACTCGATCGCCCGGGACTAAGACGGACCGATCCGGAACCGGTCTACCGAGGGCATTGAGCGAACCGCAACAATTCTAATTTGTTTTATTTCTCATCTCTCTGTTTATGCAAGTTTCATTATAATCTTGTTTTATAGATATATTATTATATTAAAAATATTTCAAAACCGAAAAAATATATTAATATAGAAATATATGAAAAATATTGCAACAAAAATCGGATTCTGGTTCAACGGAGTTTGGACTGAGGTGATGATTCAGGTCACTTCTTTTGATGCTTGAACCAAAATAATGAGTGTTTAGAGCCCAAAATCAGTTCTCACTAATTGTAGGTGGATGTCTATAGATAGAAGACCTTCAGGCTGCAGCGAGAAAGTCTCGCCACTAACCCGAAAGCTATATGTCACTTCCCCTCCCACCACCAGGAGCTGAGATAATCCCTCGAACAGTAAGCTCGGGCAAGGAGGAGCTCCGACTCTTTATAGGGGAGGAACGACTGCCGATTTGAGGGAATTGGGGTCCTATTTATAGGCAAATCGATGTGAGGGCAAAAATGACATTTTGGTCTACAAATAGCTGCCTCAAACTTAAATTAATTGCTATCCGTAAACATAGGTGATCTAGGGGTAGCTCGTCGCTCCGTCAGATTGTGCTAACCGCACCCTTCATTCTGTGAGTGGCTCCCCGCCAGAAGAAACTGGGTGCTTGAGACAAGAAAGAACCCGCAAAGTTGAACGAGTATGCCTTGGCTAGTTGACCTCGCCTACAATTGCTCCAACGGGGACGAATACATCAGTCACCTTGATAGGTAGGCGAGATAACCGTACCCGGGATGTCGAGCCTAACCAGTTCTGTCTCCTAAAACTCAGCCTAGTCGCCCCATACAGGCCGTAAACTAGTCGACATGAACTGTTAACAGGAACAATGCGGTATGCTTCTTTAGTCGATATTAGATGAACATATTATTTGTCGAAGTGTCTTCTAATCGATATCGGCTACTGCTTGCTAATCTCTAAAATAGATATCCACTTAATAATCACATCATCGCACTACCCTAAAACTAAATAAAAATTAATAGGTTCATCTAGATATATTTTTCCACTAATGTTAAATAAGTTTGTTTTAAAGTGTTGAAATTGATTTAAACTTTAGTGCAAAAAATATTTACCTAACATTTTGACATATGGTTATTTAAGTACTGTCCTTCCTTCAAACATCTATTTTTCTCATTATTTTTTATTCTCCCTCCCAATGTCTTTGGGATAGCAATCGTGCAGTCGGGAGACTGCGAGCGGAATGAGTATTATCACTCATATTGTTGAAACCGGAAAACCGGTCTCTTGTGGAGTTCGACCCTTGGGGAAGGGGTGGCCGCGCACCTACTTCGCTCCTGCAAGAAAAATGACAAGAAAAAAGAAGAACTAAGGACTAGACCAAGGGCCCGGCGTGGAGGTCCCACCACACACCCGGAAGATCTTAGAGTGCTTCCCCTCCTTAGCCAAATGCCGGGCTAAGGTACCTCAGAAAGCGCTAGTAGGCCGGAGAATTCGTAAGCGTGCCTTCTGAGGTACCCCTTGGGTCCTATTTATAGGAAAAGATGGCCTGCTAATATACAACCTTCACTGTTTTCGAGGACTACAGGCAAACCAAAAGGGGCCACATAGTAAAAGTATGTCATGGCCGAGGTGCGAGCTGGACCTGAGGGGGCACTCGCTTGGCAGGAGGCCTGACTCGCCTCGCCTTGGGCCTAGGCGGGCAGGTACTCGGCAGACTTGTGCTCGACTACCGCTGAGCTCGGCTTGACCATTGCCGAGCTCGGGCTCGGCACGACGATCGCCGAGCTCCAACAGAAGCCGAACTCGGCACGGGCATCGTCGAGCTTGGCTCGACTATCGTCGAGCTCTGTTCCTGCACCCGAGCTCGGTCTCGGCATGCCGGGCTTCGTTTGGCCATCGCCGAGCTCAGCTCGACTATTGCCGAGCTCGGGCTCGGCATGCTGGGTCCAAGTTGGTCTGAGCCGGCCGGTTCAACCCCTGTCGACCACTCGCGGGATACGGGGTTGTACATAATCCCCGCTCTTTGCGAGGTTGGGGCAAGCTCGGAAAGAAACATCCAACCCCATAGGATCCGGCGAGTGCGACAGGGGCAAAAAGGAATCTTCTGGTAGGCCCCACAGGTAGCTATATATACGTACCCCTGCGCATCTGGCTGACCTTTGCCCTTCCCCAAATTCTGACAAGATGCCGCTCCCCAAGGAAGTCTTAGAGCGACTCGCACGTTCCCGCGAGGAGATCGCTGCCCAGGCCGCGGGGCTGACCAACCTTGAGGCCCCTGCTCGCCGTTTTGCCGATTTTGGCTCGGCCAAGCGGGCGAAGCCCCTTCCCCCGGGGGCCGAACCCATTCTGGCCGACTTTACTGCCGCCTTGGGGAACGGGGCCGGTTCCTCCAACCAGCCAGTTCTTGGCTCTTCTGCTAAAAATCTCGTGGAATTGTCTTCCGACCGGGAGAACAGCGGCGAAGCATCCACCCCTCGGGCCAAAAGTATTCCCGTCAAATCGCCACGACAGGATCCCGAGGTTAAGGAGCCGGGCTCGCGAGAGCCAGCGTCGCCGAGTCGCCTCCCTTCCCGGCAACCCTCCCCTGGATCCCTGGTCGTGGGGAGAGGCGCCGGGATTATCCCTGTTCCCGGCTACCAACTTGCTCCTCAAGAACTGCCGGGGCGTGGCAAGGACCTGCGCCACTTCTCTCCTCGCGCCAACCCGAAGGAGCCAGGCTCGCGCGGTAAGTTTCCGGCAGTGCTCTTCTGTTCCGTAGATATTTGCTTTTCTGACCGTCTTTCAGTTCTTCACCCAGAATTTCCCGGGCGGACGGAGGACGGCGAGTCCGTGGATCGACCTCCTTACTCGCCCCTCCCTTCTCCAAGCGCCCTGGACGCCTTCCTGGACTCCGAGGTGGGCAGCCCTGAACGCGCAAGACGGGAGCGGAAGGTTCTCAAGAAGCTGGTGCGCGAGCTCCACGACCTGCGGAAGGACAACAACAGGCTGCAGTGGGAGTGCTCGCGTCTCGCGGACGGTGTTGGAGTCAGCCTGGCGTTCGAGGAGGCGTCTTCCCTGGTGCTGATGGATGAAATTGACGAGAACCTGCGGGTGATAAATAGGAACATGGGGCGGCTTCGCGAACTTCATGCGCGGCGGCCTGCGACGGCGGGCCGGCGAGACCGGGGTGAATGAAACGGCTCCTCTGTCAGTCGGCCGGTACTCGCCACCGCCCTCGCATGGTCCTCGCGCCCTTATTTATATTTTTTCTTTTATTTGCTCTGAATGGTCTGCTTGTAATAACTTGGAACAACTTTTCAATCACTCTGTATATGTAGATGCTTTTTCAATACTTTGGTGAGTCTTTTCGAATTTCCCCTTCGGGGGCCTGGCCGGCTCGCAGGACTTGCGAGGAGAGGGTGGCGAGGTGGCGTGGCGAGACCGGACCGATCGGCCGACTCGCCCTCCCTCTCGCCCTTCTTTACCTTCCTCTATAAATAGACCTTCTCACCTACCCCGAGGCACGCTTTTATTGCTTTCGAATCCTTGCTTCGTCTCTGTCTTCTCGAGCTCGTGATTTTCCTTTTTTCTGCGACCATGGTCAAGACCAACCCTGACGCGGACGGTCGGTCTAAGTGCGCCCAGCACTTTGTTGATCATTGCTTTTTCGAGGGGCACATTACAGAGGAGGAGCTCGCCGAGTTCACGGCGGCGTTCGTCCCCTCCGGCTTCCAGGCTCGCAGGCCCGCCGAGCATGAAGCCATCAACTCCTTCCCGGAGGGTGAGCTCGCCTTCCCCATCTCGCACTTCGAGGTGGGACTGCGCCTCCCCCTCTGGCCAGAAATCCGCCAGATCCTGAAGTACTACGGCGCGGTGCCCGCGCAGTTGAATTCCAACGCCATTGCGATGATGGTGGCGTTCGCCTGCTTCCTTCGCCGGGAGCGAATTGAGTTCAACCTCGCGGTATTCCGCAAGTTGTTCTCTTACAAGGCTACCCCCGACGGGGTCGCCTACTTCGGCGGGTCCTTCATCAAGGTTCGCGAGCTGGCGAACAAGAATCATAATTGGATGACCCGGCTCGTCTTCATTAAGGGCGAGCTCGGCAACATCCCCTTTCGCCCCCTGCAGAAGAGCGAGGACATATATCGTCCTCCTTCCCTGTCTGGTAGCGACGCCGACCTCCACAAGTTTTTCCTCCACAAGGACTTCGAGGTCGCCTTCCTCCGCCGCGGCCTTGACTCGCTTCAACCCGTTCTCCCCGGTGAAGGTATATCTCGCTCTGCCCTCTCGCGAACTTTATCATATATTTTCCTCTTTCTCCCCCTTTTTTTTGACCAAGTCTCTCTCTGCAGGGGAACGGGTTCTGCCGGAGCATCCGCCGTTCGCCGACCCGGGGATATTCTCAGATCCTCTGGAGCTGGCTCGGGCGGCGGCAGCGGCTTGTCGCGAGGAGCAAGCGCGAGTCCAACCCCTCGGCAGGAAGCGCTTGGAGTCCGGGGGGTCGAGTTCGCGCCCCGATCCTTCGCTCCCCAAGAAGAAGAGGGCGAAGGTGGTCTCGCGCGGACGGCTGCACCTTCCCCCGTCGCCTACCAAGTTCATGAGTTCGCCGGAGGCTCTGTCCGACGAGCCGCCCTTGAGTCCGTTGAAAGAAGCCTCCTCCCCCCGAAAGGGGAAGAATAAGAGCGGGCCGTCCTCCGATTCTACCGGGGAGGACACCTTCCGCGAGCCCAGTCTGCCGAAGGATCACCCCAACTTCGGTAAGGGGTGCAAGAGCAAAGATGCGGCTGGCGAGCCCATCTTGAAGTGGGACGAGGGGGCTCACCGAGTTTCCGTCTCTACTCGCGCCCCCTCCTGGGGAGCTCGCCGGCCGCCCACCGCCCACGCCTTCGCTTTCGGCTTCGGCCTCTACAGCCGCGACAGCGCCGAGTCGTACAAGAAACTTACCCCCAGTCAGCTCGGCTACGAGGGGATGCAGGCCCACCTGCGGGCCTTCGAGCTCCATCACATGATGGTCCGCCGCGGCTTCCAGCTCAGCAACGCCCTGCTGACTGCCGAGCAGGAGCGCGACCTGGCGAAGGAGAGCGCGGTCGACGCGGAAAGGCGGTTCGGCCTCGCGGATGCTCTGCTCGCGAAGTCTGTCGGTGGCTTGGTAATCACTGGATACCTCTATTTACCTTGATTAAGATTATTCCTGCGCGTGTTCTGAACTTTTAACCCTACAGGACGCCGAAGCCGCTGACGCGATGCGAGACGAGGTAGCTCAGTTGCGGGCTCAGCTCGCCGAGCGGGAAGCCCAGCTCGCCGAGCAAAAGACATATTCCCGGGAGCAGGAGGCTGTTGCCGCCCGGCTGGGGGCGGAGGTGGAGGAATTGAAAGAGAAGAACAAGGGGCTCCTGGGAGAGGTCCTCCGCCAAGCCGACGCTCTCCTTCCCCCGGGCGCCAGCGAGCCGGCCTTCCCCTTCAAGAGGCCCCGAGTGTTTGGCGAGTCTGACGTCGTGGAGCGGCTGCGAGTCAACTCCGTCGAGGCTGCCGAGTGTCTTCTACAAGCCATGAGGGGGACGGGGATTTTGGCGGAAGGCTGCGAGGAGGTCACCGTCCGGGAGCTCCTGCCAACCCTGTTCCCGCCCAGCCCGCTCAGCGAGAAGGAAGATAGCTTCGACTCGCTCTTTGCGGGGGTGAGGGAGAAGGACGCTCGGCTTGGTGACGAGGAGGACCGTCACTCGAGGGGGGAGGGCGAGAGTTAACTTTTGTTTTCTTCTCTCTTCTTTTTTTTGTACCCTGCCGAGGCGGGCCTTGTAAACTTGTAATGATGAATCAAAGATATTTTGCACAATTTTACTATCTTCTTTTTAAGCTCACTTGCGATATTATACCCGCGCGCTTGGTAGAGCGACCTCGCCTATAGAATGTATTGGGTTAGGACCAGCCCCCGCGGTGCTCGCGGCGAATCCCAGGACGCGCGCTCGCGTCACATCCTACTCGCGCCACACCTTCCCCTGCCATATCTCGCCTCGGTTTTTCGACCATTCGGACAAGTGAAGATATGTTTTGGTCGAGATGTTGCCGGCATCCGCCTTAGATGTTAGGGCGTGTCTCTCGCCGAGTTAACTGGAGCGAGGCTAGGCTCGCTGGCGGGAGCCGCTTTCCTTCTCCTGGGTCTGGGACGGGACCAGGGTTTCCTTAATAGCGGGCTGGAGAGAGAGGGGGGGGGGGGGGTAGGATATTCCGAGCTCGCCGTCTTGGCTGGCGAGCTCGCACCCTGGTGTTTTCCTCGGGCCAACTCCCAGTCTCAACTCCAGGGTCGTAGCGATGTCCATCGAGACTCGGCTGTGCCAGCTAGGTGGGGGCCTGGCAGGGGAGTGACGAGACCTAACCCCAGAGCGAGAAGACTTAGAAACTTTTGCCTCTCCCGGGTGCTACCACCGGGCCAGTCAGCTAGGTGAGAGCCTGAGGGCGGGTGTTGAACATCCTCCGGGCTCAGCCCCAGGGTCATAGCGATGTTCATCGAGACTCGGCCGTGCCAGCTAGGTGGGAGCCTGGCAGGGGAGTGACGAGACCTAACCCCAGAGCGAGAAGACTTAAAAACTTTTGCCTCTCCCGGGTGCTACCACCGGGCCAGTCAGCTAGGTGAGAGCCTGAGGGCGGGTGTTGAACATCCTCCGGGCTCAGCCCCAGGGTCATAGCGATGTCCATCGAGACTCGGCCGTGCCAGCTAGGTGGGAGCCTGGCAGGGGAGTGACGAGACCTAACCCCAGAGCGAGAAGACTTAGAAACTTTTGCCTCTCCCGGGTGCTACCACCGGGCCAGTCAGCTAGGTGAGAGCCTGAGGGCGGGTGTTGAACATCCTCCGGGCTCAGCCCCAGGGTCATAGCGATGTCCATCGAAACTCGGCCGTGCCAGCTAGGTGGGAGCCTGGCAGGGGAGTGACGAGACCTAACCCCAAAGCGAGAAGACTTAGAAGCTTTTGCCTCTCCCGGGTGCTACCACCGGGCCAGTCAGCTAGGTGAGAGCCTGAGGGCGGGTGTTGAATATCCTCCGGGCTCAGCCCCAGGGTCATAGCGATGTCCATCGAAACTCGGCCGTGCCAGCTAGGTGGGAGCCAGGCAGGGGAGTGACGAGACCTAACCCCAGAGCGAGAAGACTTAGAAACTTTTGCCTCTCCCGGGTGCTACCACCGGGCCAGTCAGCTAGGTGAGAGCCTGAGGGCGGGTGTTGAACATCCTCCGGGCTCAGCCCCAGGGTCATAGCGATGTCCATCGAAACTCGGCCGTGCCAGCTAGGTGGGAGCCTGGCAGGGGAGTGACGAGACCTAACCCCAGAGCGAGAAGACTTAGAAACTTCTGCCTCTCCCGGGTGCTACCACCGGGCCAGTCAGCTAGGTGAGAGCCTGAGGGCGGGTGTTGAACATCCTCCGGGCTCAGCCCCAGGGTCATAGCGATGTCCATCGAGACTCGGCCGCGCCATCTAGGTGGGAGCCTGGCAGGGGAGTGACGAGACCTAACCCCAGAGCGAGAAGACTTAGAAACTTTTGCCTCTCCCGGGTGCTACCACCGGGCCAGTCAGCTAGGTGAGAGCCTGAGGGCGGGTGTTGAACATCCTCCGGGCTCAGCCCCAGGGTCATAGCGATGTCCATCGAGACTCGGCCGCGCCAGCTAGGTGGGAGCCTGGCAGGGGAGTGACGAGACCTAACCCCAGAGCGAGAAGACTTAGAAACTTTTGCCTCTCCCGGGTGCTACCACCGGGCCAGTCAGCTAGGTGAGAGCCTGAGGGCGGGTGTTGAACATCCTCCGGGCTCAGCCCCAGGGTCATAGCGATGTCCATCGAGACTCGGCCGCGCCAGCTAGGTGGGAGCCTGGCAGGGGAGTGACGAGACCTAACCCCAGAGCGAGAAGACTTAGAAACTTTTGCCTCTCCCGGGTGCTACCACCGGGCCAGTCAGCTAGGTGAGAGCCTGAGGGCGGGTGTTGAACATCCTCCGGGCTCAGCCCTAGGGTCATAGCGATGTCCATCGAGACTCGGCCGCGCCAGCTAGGTGGGAGCCTGGCAGGGGAGTGACGAGACCTAACCCCAGAGCGAGAAGACTTAGAAACTTTTGCCTCTCCCGGGTGCTACCATCGGGCCAGTCAGCTAGGTGAGAGCCTGAGGGCGGGTGTTGAACATCCTCCGGGCTCAGCCCCAGGGTCATAGCGATGTCCATCGAGACTCGGCCGTGCCAGCTAGGTGGGAGCCTGGCAGGGGAGTGACGAGACCTAACCCCAGAGCGAGAAGACTTAGAAACTTTTGCCTCTCCCGGGTGCTACCACCGGGCCAGTCAGCTAGGTGAGAGCTTGAGGGCGGGTGTTGAACATCCTCCGGGCTCAGCCCCAGGGTCATAGCGATGTCCATCGAAACTCGGCCGTGCCAGCTAGGTGGGAGCCTGGCAGGGGAGTGACGAGACCTAACCCCAGAGCGAGAAGACTTAGAAACTTTTGCCTCTCCCGGGTGCTACCACCGGGCCAGTCAGCTAGGTGAGAGCCTGAGGGCGGGTGTTGAACATCCTCCGGGCTCAGCCCCAGGGTCATAGCGATGTCCATCGAAACTCGGCCGTGCCAGCTAGGTGGGAACCTGGCAGGGGAGTGACGAGACCTAACCCCAGAGCGAGAAGACTTAGAAACTTTTGCCTCTCTCGGGTGCTACCACCAGGCCAGTCAGCTAGGTGAGAGCCTGAGGGCGGGTGTTGAACATCCTCCGGGCTCAGCCCCAGGGTCATAGCGATGTCCATCGAAACTCGGTCGTGCCAGCTAGGTGGGAGCCTGGCAGGGGAGTGACGAGACCTAACCCCAGAGCGAGAAGACTTAGAAACTTTTGCCTCTTGGGGGTTTAAGCTGAGAACCCCTTTACCCTCACTATTTTGACAGAGCATAAAATACGACAATGAGATTTGTTTTCATTCTTAAGGCCAAGATATTTACAACATTTTCAAGGGTAGAAACGTTTCAGATCGTCACCACTCCACGTGTGGCTGAGGGTGTCCCCTCTTACATCTTGGAGGCGATACCCCCCCGATTTCAAGACCTCCTGCACGATGTAGGGGCCCTCCGAATTGGGGTGGAGTTTTCCCACGGCGGCTGATTTCCCTGCCGCGTCCACTTTTTTCAAGACAAGGTCCCCCTCCACGAACTGCTTGACACGGACGTGTTTGTCGAAATACTTGGCCATCCTTCGCTTGGCCTCTTCCTGCCTGACGACGGACAAGTCGCGTAGTTCTTCCACCATATCAAGGGAGAGTCGAAGCTCCTCCTCATTCTCTGACCTCCATTCTTCCCTTCCGGCTCCTGCCTCGACGACCCGAGGCGTCTGGACCTCAAATTCGATAGGTAGAACGGCCTCGCAGCCGTGAGAGAGTTTGAAAGGTGTCTCCCCTGTGGCCGTATTGGGGGTGGTCCTCAAGGCCCAGAGGACTGATGGAAGCTGTTCCACCCAACTTCCCCTCAAATTTTCCACTTTATTTTTTAAGAGGTTCACGATGATTTTGTTGGCCGCTTCCACCTGCCCGTTGCTCCTGGGGTGATGGACAGAAGCAAATCGAAGGTCAATCCCTAGCTGCTCGCAGAAACGAATGAACTCCGTGCTGGCGAACTGAGGTCCGTTGTCCGTGACGATAGCCTGTGGCAGCCCATGCCTGCAGATAATCTCTCCCCAGATAAAGTTCCTGACTACCTGAGAGGTCACCTTGGCTAGAGCCTTCACCTCCATCCACTTAGAAAAATAATCAACCATGACCAACAAAAACCTCCTCTGCCCGCTGGCCTGAGGGAAAGGTCCTACGAGGTCCAGCCCCCATATGGCGAAGGGCCATGGTGCCATGATGCTTCTTAACCTCTGAGCCGGCTGGAGCTGGAGCGGGGCATATAGTTGACACTTATGACATTTTTTCGCGAATTCGGCTGCATCCTGACCGAGGGTGGGCCAGAAGTACCCTTGCCTGACGATTCTCCCTTCCAGGGTCCGACTCCCCGAATGACTCCCACATTCACCGGAATGGACTTCCTCCAAAATTTTGTGCACCTCTCTTTCGGCCACGCAACGGGCCAACATCCCTGAGAGGGTCTTGCGGTACAACTGTCCCTCACGTAGGAGGTAGTATGCCGCCTTGTGCTTGAGCCCTCTTTGGTCCATTCCCTCCGGATATTCTCCGGTGAACAAGAAGGTGACGAAGGGGTCCATCCATGAGGGGTGCTGTTCCACTTCCATTAGTTCCCCCTCCTCGATGGAAGGTCGGAAGAGATCCGTGATGGTGCCTCCCATCCGGGGGCCGTGCTTTGCTAGCTGGTCGACTGGCTCGTTTTCCCCTCGCGGCACGTGCTTGATTGAGAAGGTCTGGAAGGTCCCAATGACTCCCCTTACCTTCATCAAATAGAGCTGCAGGGTGGGCTCCCTCGCCTCAAACTCCCCCTTGACCTGGGAAGCCACCACCATGGAGTCGGTGAGGACCTCCACGTCATGCACCCCCAAGTCTCTTGCCAGGCGCAGACCCGCGATTACGGCTTCGTATTCGGCTTGGTTGTTGGTGATAGGAAAGTGCACTACCACAGTCTGCTCGATCTTTATCCCTTGGGGGCTTTCCAAGATGACCCCGATCCCTAAAGAGTGCTTCCCCGAGGCACCGTCCACCCTGACTTTCCAGGGGAGGGGGCGAGTGAGTCTCTCCTCCGCCACCTCGACCACATACTCTGCCAGGAAGTCAGCCATAGCTTGGGCCTTGATTGAGAGGCGGGGGATGAAGGAGATGTCGAACTCGCTCAGTTCCACTGACCATTTGGCCAACCTACCTGAATGCTCTACTCCCTTGAAGATGTTGCGCAGGGGGTGGTCGGTCACTACTCGAATTGAGTGCGCCTGGAAATAGGACCGAAGCCTCCGGGCTGAGATGATTAAGGCGAAGGCCAGTTTTTCCAGGATGGGGTAACGGAGCTCGGCCTTCTTCAATATCCGACTCACATAATAGACGGGGAGTTGCCTCTTCCCTTCTTCTCGAACCAAAACCGAACTCAAGGCTTCAGCCCCGACCCCTAGATATAGGAATAAGTCTTCCCCCTCCTTGGGCCCTTGGAGCAGGGGGGCATGAGTCAGCTGTTTCTTTAAAGCCTGGAATGCCTCCTCGCACTCCGAGGTCCATTCGAACTTTCGACCCCCTCTCAAAGTTTTGAAAAACGAGGAGCACCTCTCTCCGGCCCGGGAGAGGAATCTACTCAACCCTGCCAACTTCCCTGTCAGTTGCTGTACTTCCTTGGTATTTTGCGGCGACCTTAGTTCCAAGATTACCCTCACCTTATCTGGATTAGGTTCTACCCCAGCGGGGGTGAGAAGATGCCCTAGGAACTTTCCCCGGCTTGCCCCGAAGACACACTTCAAGGGGTTCAGCCTCATCTTAAACTTGCGGAGAGTGGCGAAAGTCTCTTCCAAGTCCCGGATGTGGGAGTCGACATCCAAGATCTTGACCATGAGATCATCCACATACACTTCGAGATTCCTCCCCTTCTGCTCTCGGAAGACCCTGTCCATCATTTTTTGATAGGTGGCCCCCGCATTCTTTAGCCCGAAGGGCATCATTTTGTAACAATAACACCCGTCTCCTGTGATGAACGAGACGTCCTTGACGTCAGGGGGGTGCATCCTGATTTGGTGATAACCTGAAAAAGCATCCAGAAAACTCATTACAGGGAAACCGATGGCTGAGTCAACCAGCGCGTCGATCCGAGGCAAATGATAACAATCTTTCGGGCATGATTTATTAAGAAGAGAAAAGTCGATACACATCCTCCACTGGCCGTCTCCTTTTTTAACCATTACAACGTTGGAGACCCAGCCGGGGTATTGGATTTCAGATATGAAGCCAGCCTCGAGGAGCTTGGCGACTTCCTCCCTGATTGGCTCGGCGAGCTTGTCCGTGATGGATCTTTTTTTCTGCTGGATGGGGGGAGCCTCCGGGTCCAGGTTGAGGCGATGGCAGGCCACGTCGGGGTCGATCCCTGGCATCTCCGCGGCGCTCCAGGCGAAGATGTCCACGTTCCTCTGGATGCACTCCAGCATCCTGCCTTGAGCTTCCGGGGTCAGGCCTCCGCTGACGCGGACCTTCTCCACCCTGCCTCCAATGGTGAGGACCTCCATCTCCTCCACCTCTTCCGCTGCCTCCAGACGGGACTGTTCCTCCCAATCCTCGATACCTCCCTTTCCGGGGGCGAGGACCTCTTCCTCAGCCTCCTCGACGGCCATGGCCTCGGCCGACCCCCGAGTCTCTTCCGCGGCCTCCTCCCGAGCGCGGCACTCCACCTCCATTTCTTTGTCGGCTTCCTGCTCCTCCTCCTCCAACCTCCGCCCCATCTCCTCGGCCCCCTCCAACCAAGAGATGGAGTTTACCGCCGAGACGTAGCACTCCCTTGCCTCCTTAGGGTCTCCTCGAACCCGGATCTGGACCCCCTCGACGCTGAGCTTTAGACACTGGTGGAAGGACGAGGGGACGCAGCGGAAGGCGCTGATGAGGGGTCTCCCGAAGATGGCGCTGTAACTGCTAGGAGCGTCCACGATGACGAACTTGCAGTTGCGTGACTGCCCCCCTAGAGTGACATGGAGTCCCACTCCTCCCTCGACTTCTTTCCTCTCCCCTGAGAAGCCGAACAGAGGCCCGTCTGAGGCTAACACCCTCCTGGCCTCTACCTTCATCGCATCGAACGCCTTCTTGAAGATGACGTTGACCGAACTCCCATTGTCCACAAGGATTCGGGAGACAGTGAAATCCTCGATGGCTGTCTGGATAACCAGCGCATCGCAGAAGGGGTCCTCGTGACCCGGCAAGTCCTCTCTGGAGAAGGTGATTTTCTCCTTTGGGGGAGGGGATTGGGATGTGGAGCCAACGCTCCTCCGGTACATAGTGTGGAGGCTTGACTTACGGGAGGCCTCGATCCCGGCCCCCCCGTGGATCGCTCCGATCCTTCCTCGGGTGCCCACATCAACCCGGTCTTCACACCGATCCCCCTCCTCCCGAGGCCGGATCTCCTCTATCCGAACTTCCTGACGGTCTTGTTGTTGTTGTTCCCTTCTCCCTCTCATCTCGAGGAACTCCGGACACGTGGATGTGAGGTGCCCCTCTTCCTGATGAAAGTCACAATAGGGCAGGTCCACCCTGACCTCCCTCCTTCTCCTCGGCTGTCCTCTCCTTCTCCCCCTCATGGCAATTGCCATTGCCTCCTCCTGGTCGGGGAGAGGGGGTCTCTGACCCTGCCTACCCCCCTGGGGGTTGTACTGCCCTCGGCCACCCTGGCGGTTATCTCCTCCCTGATAACCTCTTCGTGGTGCCTGGTCTTGCCACTCGGGCCTCCATCCCAAACGGTGGGTCTGCTCCGGACGCACCCACCTGGGTTGCGGCTGCTGCTGCGGCTGATCCCTTTGCCGAGGTTCAGCCCTCCTCTCCTCCTGAATTCGGCCACCCCTTGGCCTTTCCTCTTCTACGGCCCACTTGGCCAACCTTCGCGCAAACTCTGGATGTGCTGCCTCCATTTCGGCCTCCCTGGCCGCCCTCTCCAGAAGTGCCTCAAAAGACACTGGAGGTGACCTTTTGAGTTCCATCGCGAAGAACCCGGATTGGAGACCCAGGGTGAAGGCCACCATCATGGTGTGCCCTGGCATCTCCTGAACTTGGGACAGTTCCTCCTGGAACCTGTCCAGATAGCTTCCCAAGGTCTCTCCCACCCTCTGCTTGATGCGGAACAAAGACTCCGCCTCCTTCTTTCTCTTCTTAGAAGTGGTGAACCTCAGCATGAAACCCCGTCGCAGATCCTCAAAGCAGTAAATGGACCCGGTCGGGAGCTGGTGGAACCACTCTCTCGCCTTTTCTCTGAGGGTGATGGCGAAGAGTCGGTACTTGAAGCCGTCTGACATCTGTCGAATGGAGACCATGTCCTCGAACCACTGGATGTGGTGGACCGGGTCTCCTCTCCCGGAGTAGTAAGTCATCTCCGGCTCGTGAAACCCCTCGGGAACTGGGGCTGAAGAAACGAACTCGCTGAAGGGGATCCCCCCCTCAGCCGGGCGAGCCGGGAACTCCCTCCCTGCAGTCTCGCCGAAGTGGTACTCGGCGGCCGAGCCGGGGAACAGAACTCGCCCCTGGAACTCGCGCTCGCCCCTCTCGGCGGGTTCCTTCCCTGGTCGCCTGAGCGGTGCGTCGTCGCCGAGTGCGGGAACGGCGACCACCGGGACAGCCGGTGTCGCACTCTCAGCTCGCATGCCGAGGGCGGTCCTGACGAGCCCGAGGATCTCCTCCCTAAGCTCCGCCGGCACGCTCGCCGCTGGGGGTGGGGGAGGGGGTGGCGAGTTGCCCCTGCCTGATCCTTGTCCTTCATCTCCAGTCATCGAGCCTGTAGGAGGTTTTCTCTACTGACCACTCTCCACGCTCACCTCACCAAAATGTTGAAACCGGAAAACCGGTCTCTTGTGGAGTTCGACCCTTGGGGAAGGGGTGGCCGCGCACCTACTTCGCTCCTGCAAGAAAAATGACAAGAAAAAAGAAGAACTAAGGACTAGACCAAGGGCCCGGCGTGGAGGTCCCACCACACACCCGGAAGATCTTAGAGCGCTTCCCCTCCTTAGCCAAATGCCGGGCTAAGGTACCTCAGAAAGCGCTAGTAGGCCGGAGAATTCGTAAGCGTGCCTTCTGAGGTACCCCTTGGGTCCTACTTATAGGAAAAAATGGCCTGCTAATATACAACCTTCACTGTTTTCGAGGACTACAGGCAAACCAAAAGGGGCCACATAGTAAAAGTATGCCATGGCCGAGGTGCGAGCTGGACCTGAGGGGGCACTCGCTTGGCAGGAGGCCTGACTCGCCTCGCCTTGGGCCTAGGCGGGCAGGTACTCGGCAGACTTGTGCTCGACTACCGCTGAGCTCGGCTTGACCATTGCCGAGCTCGGGCTCGGCACGACGATCGCCGAGCTCCAACAGAAGCCGAACTCGGCACGGGCATCGTCGAGCTTGGCTCGACTATCGTCGAGCTCTGTTCCTGCACCCGAGCTCGGTCTCGGCATGCCGGGCTTCGTTCGGCCATCGCCGAGCTCAGCTCGATTATTGCCGAGCTCGGGCTCGGCATGCTGGGTCCAAGTTGGTCTGAGCCGGCCGGTTCAACCCCTGCCGACCACTCGCGGGATACGGGGTTGTACACATATATTCAAAGATATTTTGCGTTTGAGCAGGGGCGGATTCAGAAGGGGCCCGAGGGACACTGACACGCCCATTATTTTTCAAAATGGTTGGTGTATTTGGATTCCTCTCGCCGAGGCAATGAATTTTGACTACTTATACGTAAAAAATGATGGCCAGATGAGGGAGAAACAACTCCGATAAAATTGAAACGTTCAAATTTTTTTTTTGAAGGAAATTGATGTTTGACCTCTCATGTTAACATTTTTAAAATCCAATGACGCATTCATAAAAAATTTGTGTGCACCCCCATTATCAATTTGTGCACCCCCATTATTAATTTTCTGAATCCGCCACTGCGTTTGAGGATTGCTCGGGAAGACCATAAAAGAGAGTAAATTAAAGTGATTTTAATGCGCTAAATCACATTTTTCGAATTCAATTTTTATAAGAATCACAAAATATTAATGTTCATATTTTTATGCTCATTTTAAGTACTACATTACCCATATTCCGATTATAACTGGAAAAATTACGTTCGTAAAATCATGCATTATATTCGTAATGTGGCATTACAGTCATATTTTCATTTTCCGATCGTAATATCATTTTACGACCGTAACGTGTGGTTTTACGACCGTAATTTTTTCAATTATATTTTATGACCTTAATCTTTTATGTTTTTTTGTACAATTATTTTGTTATAAGCAAAAATATATAATTTTGCACCTAAAAATCAACTTTTCACATACACATAGAAAAGTGAAACGTCCACATCCAAAAAAAAATCCATTCTCATGAGCATGCTTGCTATGAACAAAATTTCACCATGTTATATAAGCAATAATAGCAAAAAACTTCCTCTATAAGTTAGCATAATTACAGGCAGCACTCCTCTTTTACAATTTCAAAAATCTCTATTATAACTTTACAATTCATAATATTCATATACAAAGATACCTTTTTAGAGGGTTTGTTTTTTCATAAATATTGTGGGATTATAGTTTTACAGTGTAAGTTTTCGTAATTTTAAAAATAAGATAGGTGCAGACTATAATTTAGCAAATTTAGAGGGTGGATACCGATAAATGGCCTTATATAGTTATATTATGGCTTGGTTTGATGCGGTGATGACGGTGGAAAAAGCTCTATGCCCACCATCACCGGCCTTTTTAATGTGTTTGGATGGAGGAATATTGGGTCCGCCGGGAGGACCTAAAGGAAGGTCCGGATGAGATCTAATCGTTCAATTTTTGATCAAACAGTCAGCAAAATACACAGTTTTAAAAAATAAAAAAAAGAAATCCGACCAGATTTTTAAAAATGGAATATCCGACCGGATTTTTTTTTTAAAAATATTTTTTATACACAAATAAGATCTTAAAATAAAAATAAAAATAATCTAATTAAGATTTTATAATTTATTTTAGAAAACAAAATTTTTTACATGATTAAAATCAATTTTTTGTCCGACGAGCGGACCTTCCTTAAGGTCCGCTCGTCGGACCCAAAATTTTCACGTTTGGATGAGAGGTTTTTTCAATAAAGATGTTTACAAAAATGTTTACTTGCTTTCAACTTTTCCTCATTTATTCCAAGGTTTACAAAAGTCATGTTTCTATTATTCGCATTCTATCTTCCTTCCTTATCAGCCATATAAATCTTTTTCTTCTCTCATTCGTGATTCTTCTTCATTCGCTCTTTGCTTCTCCTTACTGACATTTTGTAAACTGTTTATCTAGAATTTATATAATATATATTTATTTGTGCAATATTTAATTAACACAAAATATATTTTTATAAAAAAACAAAACACTTTTTTTAAACACTTAAATGGGATTTTTCAAATATTTTACTGCTTTTTCGAAACAAATTCATGTAGCCCAAAATTTATGCACTGTTTGATTATTAAAATTCTAACAAAAGCCACGTGGACAATTAAGATAGCAAATTAAACAAAATCAAAAATGGTTGCTAAACAAGACAGGCTGGGCCCCACAGAGATTAGTGCGTAGATTGCTGCCCGCCACCTCTCTGCCACTCCCAACAACCGCCGCGGTCCACGCCTCACCTACTTTGCCCAACTCCTTTCACCTAAATTAATTATCCAACGTAAAACTATTTAAAATCATTTAATTTGTAAGAATAATTCTTAATCTCAGAATATTTTAGTAATTATTTTTTAACTAATTCAAATTAGATTTCACTCTTTCATATTTGTTAAACGGAACGTAAGGAGGAACTATGAACTACACATGTTCGTGTGTAAGCATTAGACCGGATCTGAGATTTGAAGAATAACTGAATTGAATTAAGGTGCGTCAAAAAGAACTCGTCGCACCCGACTTGGGTCTACTAGAGTTGCGTCGATAAGAAATTGACGCAAAAAATGTCATATTTCAAGTATGCTTACATGCTCATTTATAAGCTCAAATATTCACGATTCTTGCGTACCTTTGAGAAGTCCAAAAATTAACGATTGTTCGTTCGCCTTTTACTTAGGGCTTCATTAATCTCCAATCTGTGATTAAGGTTGTGTTTGGCGAGATTTATCGTGGCTTATTTATTTCGGTGAGATTTGACAAAAATGTCATTGTCACATCAAAATCTTATGCCTCAAACTATTTTTTTTTGTATTGATAGTAACATTTGTCATACCAAACATACATTCAATGACAATGACGTTTTTGTCCAATCTCACCAGAGCAAATAAGCTGCGATAAGCTGCGTTAAGCGGAGCATAAGGGTGTGCACAAAAAAACCAAAATCAATGAAATCGGTCTCAGCTGAATTTTGGACAGAATTGAATTTCTCAAAGTAACCGCTAACTGATCTGGTAAAAAGGAAGTTTTGGCACTTTGCATCCCCGAAATATAGGTTTTTGGCACTTTGAACTCCAAAACTTTTAAACTGACACTTTGCACCCCCTCAATTACTCATTTCTGACACTTTGCGCCTTCAAGCCAAAATTTCAAGAATTTAGGTATGGAAAAAAAAAATTCTCATTCAAGGATATTTAGGTCCGATAAACACCAATAATCCAGATTACAAAGTGTCAAATGAACATTTTTTTGCGTTGCCCAAACTTAAATACTCTTAAAATTTTAGCTTGAACTTTCAAAGTACTAAAAATCAAAATAATTGTGAGGCAAAATGTCAATTTTAAAGAAAACCCAGTTTAATGCAAAGTGCCAAAAACAATCGGTTACTTTTAGCTGTCCTCGTATGAATTGGAACTAGCGGCGGTAATGGTCTGCATAAATATTTTGAGATTTGTGCGTTTTGAGATGTGTGCATTGATTCACGCTGACCCTCAGATAAGTCAACCCGGATCCTCTGGAGTTCGTGCGCGAACTCCAGGATGGAGTTCGCTTTAAAAAAGAGTGGACCCGGATGGAATTCCGCATGAGAGTATTATGCGATTGTTGATGACTCTTTGAACTATAAATCGCTAACATTGATTGACGAACTCGAACTCAGTATCCGAGGATTCCCGAATCTTCAAGGATTCGGGAATCGGGATAAGTGCACTTAAAGGTAAAAATACAAAAAAAATTGCATTTTACCACCACCGATTCCACGCACCCTCGGTGTCTCCTTCGTCTATAAATAAAGCCCAGCTCACCTTCTACCATTCGCGCCTTGCCCTTCTGTCATTCCGATCTCCGCTCCGGTCCTCTCAGGCCTTAATTATCTTCGTCACTGATTATTTCTTGGCCGCAGAAGGTAAGCATTTCTCCGGCAACCCCTCTCCGCCTCTCTTGGCTTCATAACACAATACTTCCTCTCCTCTACTTCCGATCTTCCCTCTGTCGGCAAGTTTTGGTTCGCCCAGATCCATCTAGGGTTTCTATCTTGTCTGCTCTGCTTCTCGAGCTTTGTGGTAAGCAGGATCCGCCTATCAGATCTGTTGGATTTCCCTGCATCGATTGCTCGAGATATTGCGTGTTAGGATAGTGATTGTGCTTAGGGCGTCAATTCTTAGTTTTGCTAATTTTTAGCCCTTTATAAGTTGTAAGAGATGTTGCGATCTCAGGCACCAAATCTCATTTTAGGTGATTTTGGATCTGTAGTTGTTTTTTTTTATTGGATCTTTGATTTAGTTAGAATCATAAGTATTTGATTTTTTCTGCTCCATCTCTTTATATTTATTACATCGCTACTGGTTTTATCTAGCTTGTAGATCTGCTGATGTATTACTATATGTTATCTTTTAATTTACTTTAGATTTTGGGGGATTTGTTTTTTGGATTATAGCTGTATGTTAACGTATTTGAAATTCTGGATTCTTTGGTGTGGGTTTATTTAATTCACAATGTATGTACTGGAATAGATTTTGCAATTCATGGGTCTAAATAGTTCTGAACTTTTCTTGTTCATCTTTGTTTACTCCTAAGCTACCAGATTGTTTTGACAAGCTTTACTTTTCATTCTGAAGTTGATAATTATCTCTTTTATGTCTCCTGACTTGGGAACTGAATGATGGGCTTGTTTGGTGTGGCGGATTTGCCGCCCGAGACTGCAACCGCAGCCCCTTGGCCGGCAAATCCGCGGATTTGCTGTGTGCGCACCCCTGCCAAACGGGATCTAATCCAGGGCGCTAAACGGCCCTGAAGTGATTATCAGGAATGAATCATCTGTCTTTAGGATGAATGCTTTTTACTGTTGTGTCAGTTAGATTTGAAAATTCGACTGTTCCAGCCCTCATTTTTTTTTCTTTGAAAGAAAATTTTGGATGTTGTATGTTTTGGATCTATTTTACTTGGATGCAATATGATTCTTTTATTTAATGATCAGAAAGATGGCATCACACATTGTTGGATACCCTCGAATGGGGCCAAAGAGAGAGCTTAAGTTTGCTTTGGAATCATTTTGGGATGGTAAACATACTTCGGAGGATTTGCAGAAGGTTTCTTCTGATCTGAGGTCTTCCATATGGAAGCAGATGGCTAATGCTGGGATCAAATACATTCCAAGCAACACCTTTTCCTATTACGATCAAGTGCTTGACACAACCGCAATGCTGGGAGCAGTTCCTGAGAGATATAGTTGGAATGGAGGGGAGATTGGCTTTGATACCTACTTCTCAATGGCTAGGGGAAATGCCTCTGTGCCTGCTATGGAGATGACCAAATGGTTTGACACTAATTAGTAAGTTGCATACTCTATCAGGAGTGAATTACCATATACAACTATCTGTTCAGCTTTCGATGTTTGGCCATGTCTGGGCATGTTCCGTTTTTTCCCAATATTCCTCTCACTTTACTTTGTTGATCCAGCCACTTCATTGTCCCTGAATTGAGTCCCAACATCAAGTTCTCGTATGCTTCTCGCAAGGCAGTTACAGAATATAAGGAGGCAAAGGCGGTACGTACTTACCTCTTTGATTAGTTGATCTCGTATTTTAGTTTGCTAACTGAGTTCCTTTAGTATTTTAAATTAACTAAAGAAGTTAATTAAATATATTTTGTGGGGCATTTTGTTAGTTGATTAATAATTCCATTTTATTGAATTTCTATAACACTCTCCCTCAAAATGATGCATATATGTTATCCATACTCAAACAATTACATAATAATGATAAGCGGTTTTTATTAAAAGATTTGGTAAATATGACAGTAATCTTTATTTGAAAAGTGTGTAGGAAGTTCAAAAAGACTTATTCATCACTACTTCATGAACTAAATGCCAAACGACCTTGATATGCTTCATCTCTCGACTTGATTGCCCGCGATGAAGATGACATCTTGAATATTTAAATCACATCATTTCATGAGTATTATGTGGCATTGCCTTTTATTTGACTTCAACACTAGATTTGTCAACTTTTGTTTGTTCCTTATCGAGTATGTCAAATATCTTGATGTTGAGATGTTATCAACTTAAGAGCTTGCATAGCCGGCGTTGAAGTAAACTTTTCATATCAAGATATCCATGATGACTTTGCAAGAGAATTCTTTCCTTGAACATGGTGGAGATTACCAGCCCACGCACTGTATTCCTGTAGGTGGTGATGATTTGATGTCCGTTCGGACGACCCAAGCCCACAAATGTGTCCGGACGATCGTTTCGAGTCTTTTTTATATATTATCTTATTTGTTTCAAGTTGTATTTGGCACTCTGTTGGCAATGTTTTAAATATCGGATGTCGGGTACATATCGGATTGGGTTTTTAAATGTCGGATGTCGGAGACATGTCGGAGACATTTGAAAATGTCGGGGTTCAAAATTATTAGTATCTGTATGTATGCATAATATAACTATACAAGTACAATAAATAAAAGAAGAATATTCAAGTACAATAAATAAAAGAATACTCTGAATCTCTTGGAAAAATGAAGAATATTGTACCATATTTTTATAAATGAACCCCCGAGTATGCTGAAGATGATCCAGAAGCCTTCCAGGAGCAGCATATTTTTCTGACCTTGCAACATCAACCTGAACTGAGTGATCAATAAAAGCATATATTGCGCTTGATGTTGAAAATGGAGAAGAAATGAAACACAAAGAGACAAAATAAAATCAGTACCAATCCCTTTCAGTCAGTGGAAAGTTTAAATGTAAAAAAGAACAAACAATAATTTCGAAATTACACAAAATAACTTGCACTTCAATTCCACTACAACTTGCCACTAGTGTCGGTGCTAATTGAAGATTTAAATGGATAATTTAGTTGGCCCTTTTCGACATGCACAAAAAGTGGTTAATGATAGAAATGCAAAATATTGCTGTCTTTTTTTAGTAAAATACTCTCATCGACTCCTCCAAAAGCTGAACCTGTTACAAATATCAATTACACGAATTAAAGACAAATTAAACATGTTAAACAACATTGTACACAAGTTGCAAGTCAACTTCTATTTGACTAACCTCAGTCATCCTCGATCCCTTCCGAATGCATTGTTTGATTTATTTCATCGTTATCTGTCTCGTAATCACCTTCTGAAATCTCCTCTTGAATAAGGTCCTCCTCTGATGAAGCAGAAAACTCTACTTCCTCTTCTTCATCAACACAATCTACTTTTCTTTTGCCTTTCTTCTTTGATGATTTAGTATTCGGAGTCATTGAAGATTGACGAGACTCACGAGAGCTTTTTCTTGGTTCTGTATCAACATCCATACACTCCGCCACTTGCTGCCAAGTCAACCCCTCTCCAGGAAAGACCTCATCATCTTCATCATCAATTGATTTCTTTGAAGAACTGGAGCCCACCAACCACTCTGTCACTTTTCCATCTTCAAAGTTTTTTGCAGCTATTGGATCTCGTTTAGCTTCCATTGACCTTGTTTTTAGAGTAGCATTGAATTTTACGAAGACAAGATCATTCAACCCTATTTGTGTCCTTCGCATCAACCTTCTCACCGTGAGACCAAAAAGGATCTCTACCTAGCTTAGTACTTGATTCCTTTGTAGAAGCTTCAGACGACATCACGAGTTCTACTTTTAATAGCAGGGCTTGGTTGATCTGTAATTAGAGAGACATGCAACTTGATATGTAGAAACTAGTAACAATCATTAATGTAACTATGTAAGTGTAACAATTTGATTCCACAGGCGGTGGAGAGCAGTAAGTAAATAGTTACAAACAAAATGTGGAGAGCTTCTAAACAATCATGACGGCTGACCTAAATTCATTAATGTGGAGAGCTTCTAAACAATCTTGATGGCTGACCTAAATGGCTAAATGTATGTGTAACTATGTAAGTGTAAGTGTAAGTGTGTAACACACAAGTGTAACATGTAACAGTTTGATTCCAAAATCAAGAACATGTAAGTGTAACTGTGTAAGTGTAAGTGTGTAACACACATGATGGCAGCAAGCACCGTGCAAATGAAAAAATGGCAGGAAAAAGGGGGAGGGAAGAAGAAGACATTTAAGAGTTACCGCTGATGGAGGAGGAGGGAGGAGCAGGAAGTGGCTTCGACAGAGGAGGGAAGAGGAGCAGCCGAGCAGGAAGTGACTTCGTTCACCGCCGATGGAGGAGGGAGGAGGATCAGCCGAGCAAGAAAGGACTTCGTTCAACGCCGATGGAGGAGGGAGGAGCAGCAAGTGGCCGTCGACATAGGAGGGAGGAGCGATCTTCGTTCACTGCTCACCGCCGACGGAGGAGGAGGAGGGGGGAGGAGCCAGAAGTGGCTTCCTTCACTGCTCACCGCCGACAAAGGAGGAGGAAGGAGCAGGGCTTCGTTTGCTGCTCACCGGAGTCACCGCCGACGGAGGAGGGATGATTTCTCAGCGCCGGATCGACGATTTCTCAGCGCTCACTTCGTTCGCTGCTCAACCCCTCGCTCAACGCCGGATCGAGAGATTTAGGGCAAAGTGAATCGTGAAAGAATTTATAGGAAATTAAAAACACGAACGATTCGGCCGACATTCCAAAAATCGGATTCGGCCGAAATTTCGGGTTTTGACCGAAATTTCGGCCGATTTTATTTAAAACGAAATATTTCCGTTCTATTGAAAAAATAGAGCGTTTTCTCTTGAAATCAGACATGTCGGCCGACATGTCGGACATGTCGGCCGACATTTAAAACACTGTCTGTTGGTACCCTAGTTTGGATTTGACTTAAGTCTTCTCAATTAGTTTCTTGACCCAAGATTTATCTATGGTCAAAGGTTAGATTTAGGTTAGATTTCATCAGTTGTGTAGAGTTGTTGTTTATCTATTTTCTGGTTAAGTGTTTTTTAGTTCGACTATGGTCGAACGTCGTTCGACTATCGTCTATCAGTTGATCGACTATCGTCTATCAGCTGATCGACTATCGTCTATCAGCAGATCGACTATCTCTGAGTTAGTTCAACTCTGTTAGCTCGACGATCTGTGGTTTCAGTATCGTCGATCGTCGAGTCCTGCTCGACTCCTTTTGCCCAGACAGATTTCTTGTAGGTCGACGATCTTCTCTGATAGTTCGACGATCTCTGTGATTCGTTCGACGATTTTTTGTCTGCATTTAGAGATATTGTACTCTTTCTCTTCTGTGAATTATTTCTCATTTATCTGGCTTATTTTATTAAAGATTATTTTATTGATTTTATGCTTACATATCAAGGTAATCTTTGCCTCATTCTTTATGCATAAGTCAAGTTCTATCTGACAAAGTCTTTTGTCCTATTAGTTGAAAAATCTTTGTGTTTTATCTGTCATGCTGTCCTTTATAGCCGTTAGACACAGATGTCTTTCTCTGGCCGTAAAGAGTTTGTTTTTGATGTGACTTTCTCTAATATCTTTTGAACTTGCAGAATGGATAAGCAGCTTCTAAGAAAGCTTTATCTCTTTATAGGATGTCCTTCTGCAGACTATTTGTACTATGTGTTATTTGCAGCCAAGATTGCAGATCTCAGAAGAAGACAAGATTCAAATCAAGAGAAAGATAGAAGCCGTTACAAAGGCTGATATATAAAGAGCTAGTGAGAGAAGTTAATATACATATACACATACAGATATACAGATATTCATATACACAGATACACAGATTCAACAACAAGAACAAGTGTAGAACAACTCTCTTCAAAGTTCTCTTCTTCAATCCTGAGTTCATCCTGCTTACAGGATCATTCATATTCAGAGCTTCAAGTAGAAGAAGAAGAAAGAAAAACTGTTGAAGAATAACAACCATTCCACATCAAGAGTCTTCTTCAAGCTGCTCCTTCAAGAACTTCAAGACAACAGATCTTCTCTGTCAAGAGTTCTAAAGAGAACCTGCACTCTGAAGCAAGGATTCTTCCTGGATATTCTCTAAGTCAGGGGTAGCTTTGATTCCTTCAGAGTTTTCTATAGCTCAGTGCAATCCACTAGCTTCTCTAATTTTGTTTAACAATAGAGAAGACATTCTAACTCTCTCAACCTCCTGTACAAAGGGTTATTACTCCCTTCAAAAGTGAACCTTGGTGGCAGGGCACCTGAGCAAAAACCTGTGTTGGATTTTGAGCTCCTGATCAAAAGCTCAAAGGGTTTACTTGATCTACCTGAATCAGATCAGTTGGTGGCAGGGCACCTGAACAAAAACCTGTAGTGGATTCCTACCAGGGTGGTAGAAGAGTGGATGTACCTATTGAGAGGGAACCACTATAAATCTTCTTGTGTTGTCTGTATTGCTTATTTTAATTACTGCACTGTGGCTGTGACTAGAATTAACTAGGATTGATAGTTGCTGTGTTAGGACTAAAGCTTAAACTGTAATTACAGTTAGTTTTCTCTTGTGCACCTCACTTTGTGTTAGGCTCTTGGGTTTCATATATCTATATACTTATTCCGCAAATTAACTCTAAGGGAGTTGAGTAGATTCTCATATTTTTGAATACTCTATTCACCCCCCTCTAGAGTTGTATCTATCCTCACTTTCACACTCGATCGACTCAAACGATATGAGTCGTCTGATTCGGGTGCCCTAGTTCAGTTATGTTGTATTTAAGCATCCAGGACCGGCTGAGTGGGGATCAATGGTTATTTTCAGTTTTTCGGAAACTGTCGGTCACGCTTATTCTCGGTATGACTCCAAGAACCTTTTCCTTGGTGCGAATCCAAGGCAAACCTGCCCCTCCACTGCCGCCCAGCCACGGCAAGTCCTTTCTTCCCCCTCAATCCCCCCACACTCCAAACTGCATGTTCTCATTATATTACCCATACTCCATGACTTTCCCCTATCCTCTCCAGCAATTCACGCCTTGTTTTCCTTCTCATTCCACCGAATCCAACCCAGAAAATCTTGTTCAACACTGTTTTGTGAGCCCAATGCCAAGGGAATTCATCTTTTCCATTAAATCCATTCCTGGAACTCCCGCCCTGCACAGTCCCGTGAACTCCTGCTAGAAAACTCTCTATTTTTGCATTCTCCCGCTAGTGACCGTCCAAAAGTCTCATACTTGCAATTCCCCATTAACCCCTATCCCCATAATTCCTTCCCTGCACCCCCAATCCTCATTACCGTGAATCCCCTAACAGCCTAGTCGGCAGACTTTTGTTTCCAGCCACTGATTTTAGCCCTCGTACATCACTACACAACAAATCTCCCTCCACAACCACCCTACATCACTACTGGATGTTGAGACCGCAGGGAAGCAAAAGAAGCCGACATTACCTTTGCAGGAACTGGAGCAGAGAGGATGAAGTCTTTCGATGAAGGGAATGAAGTTGAAGCAATGATCTTTGGAGAAAGAACAGAGTCGTAGGAGTCGGAGATGTGGCAGTGTGCCTGCGAGAGAAAGAACAGAGCAAATCGCGGCAGGTTGGGCTTCGAATGCCTTGGAAGTCCTCGATTCAAAGCAGGGTTGCAAAGGTTGTCAATGAAGCTTGTTGAACCAGAGGAAGCCTTTGCAAAAGTTGGAAAGGGCGGCAACAACGAATCGGAATCAGAGTTCTGATGATTGAGATGACGATGATGATGGGTTGGTGGATGCTCTCAAGGTGTTTGGGAAAAGTTTCGGTAGCCTGGAGAAGAGACAGAGGAAGCCCTTGATGAAGCATTCCTGCGCGTACGCCTGTCAGATGACCGCTTCGAGGGGAGGCTGAGAGATGAGCAGGCGGAGAGCGAGAGATTTAGGAGAAAGTAAAAAGCTGTAAAATTTTGTAGGTATTGGGATAGCGGCTCGAGAGTGAGAGAGGGGAGTTCGAAATGGCGAAGGGATGTTATTGGTTATTATAGCTTTGGCTTGGATCGGACAGCTACGATTAGTTTGATGCCTTATTTTTTTAGTCATTTAGGTAGCCACCATATTTCTTTTTATAATAGTGTATAATACACACACACACACTGGCATCTTCGTATGGGCTATGTCCGTGTTCGATGCTCTCTTGCAAGCTGCGCCCCTATCCCTGATCGCTCGACTGCTCTTGCAAATGGCCTTCAGCCTTTCGTTAGTTGCGAACTGTCTTTGCCCGCCTATCCCAAAACAAAAGCTGAAGTTACTCTTTAACAAATTTCATAACTCAGGCATTCATACAAAATGTAATAAAATTAACTTATTCTAACAAAATATGGAAAACGAACACCCATCAATCCTAAAAATTTCTGCACTGATTCTAACAAAGTAAAAAATGAAAACTGATATAATAGGGAATAGTCATGCGAACGATCAGGATCTAGGGTTATTCGGCGGAGAAACCTTGAACGACTGCAGTCTTGACTTAGGAAACAAAGAAGGGGAAATTGCCTTGATGGTAGGGGCTGATGAAGCAAAGAACTTGCTTGCAAGCAAATTTTAGGGAAAGGGGTTGTTGCCCTACCTGTCTTGAGCGTTGAAACAAAATGAAACCGAGGAAGGATCCGGGGCAATGAGCTAGCATTTTTTAGTGAAAAAATAAATGAAAGGAGGTTCAAGCTTTGTTTGGCACGGCGGTTGTGAACGCGGTTGTTTTGAACCGTCGTTTATGAATGCCCGACCTCACATAAGAAACTTCAATCACTTTTATGTTCAAAACTAGTTTTCATGTCATGGTGGCGGTCATAACCTTTGTCATGTAAAACATGCATTCTATGACGGTGGTGTTTTTATCCAAACTCACTGGAGCAAAAACACCGCATCAAACGGAACCTCAATCTACAGTAGAGAACATCCCTAAGCAGATTAGTCGAACAAATCGGAGGGGAGGGAGCATCACCAAAGACTGTGCTTTGAAGAGAGAGAATGAGCGAGAGGAAGACAGTCTTGTTTCTCGGGAGCAACACGCCATTTGAATGAGGATCAAAATGATATATTACCTAAAATGCCCTCAGTAATTGAAGTGCAATTTCGATTTGTTTCATTGATGGGGAGGTAATTACTGATCCCTGCATATTACAAATGGCCAAGATTCAATGAAGGGGTCATTAGGAAGCCAAGGGGCCATTAGGTCACACTGGGGACGAAGAACATGAAGTCAGATAGGCAGTATATTCCCATTGCCTCTCCTTCCATGATATGAATATTTTTAACACAGTTTATTTTCATTTAGCAGAAAATGGGCAAATGTATTTTAGTTTGTAGCTATTCCATATGTTTGATTAATTTAATTTGTCTGCTCATTGGTATGTTTCTTTCAGCTCGGAGTTGACACAGTTCCTGTGCTTGTTGGGCCGGTCACTTACTTATTGCTCTCTAAGCCTGCCAAGGGTGTTGAAAAGACCTTCCCTCTTCTATCCCTTCTCAAGCATATTCTTCCAATCTACAAGTACGTGTTTAATGCATAATCTTCGAACTGCTATACAAAAATTCCATTTTTTTCTTGTTTCGTTAAACAATCTAAAAACCAACAGGGAAGTTATCGCCGAGTTAAAGGAAGCTGGTGCTTCATGGATTCAATTTGACGAGCCCACCCTTGTCAAGGATCTCGATTCACACCAATTGAAGGCCTTCACCGAGGCATATACAGAACTCGAAACTTCTTTGTCCGGATTGAATGTGCTTATTGAGACCTATTTTGCCGATGTCCCTGCTGAAGCATACAAGTTAGTCAATTTTGATGATAATTATCATCTTAGATCGGTCATGTCAATTTATCACAATTAAGCTTACCCAGATCTCTGTTAATTTCAGGACTATTACTTCCTTGAAAGCCATCAGCGGTTTCGGATTTGATCTCGTGCGCGGAACCAAGACCCTTGATGTGATAAAAAGCGCAGGCTTTCCATCCGGAAAATATCTTTTTGCCGGCATTGTGGATGGAAGGAACATTTGGGCCAATGATCTTGCTTCCTCCCTCAGCACCCTTCAGGCCCTCGAGGGTATTGTTGGCAAAGGTAGTTTTCTTTTTGCTCTTCTTTTCTTCTATATTAAATTTTTCACGAAGTTAATGTTTCATTTAGTCTACTTTCTCTGCAGATAAGCTTGTTGTCTCAACATCTTCCTCCCTTTTGCACACGGCTGTTGATCTCGTTAATGAGACAAAGCTTGACGATGAAATCAAGTCTTGGTTGGCCTTCGCTGCCCAGAAGGTGGTGGAAGTCAATGCACTTGCCAAGGCTTTGGCTGGTCAAAAGGACGAGGTTTTTTTCTTTTTTTTTTCTAAATCATTTCATGTTTTAAAGTCTTTTCAAAAAATTAATTATCTTGAGAGTTGATATTGGCAATCCAATTCTCGCTATTCGCACCCCAAAAGGTTGTGAAAAACTTCATTATATTCGCACCCGTCTCAATCTAATCGCACCACTTTGAATAACTTCCACCTCCTCTCCATCTCTCTCCTTGGATACCCATTCACTGCACTAGCAGTGGCTTCCGCTTCATTTTGAGACAAGACAAGGTCGTCCAAGGACCGATCCACAGTGTCCATGTGCCGCATTGTCTTTGACGTCGGAAACCCATTCCATAGCACGAGCGGTGGCACCAGACGACGAATGGGGGTATTCAACACCTACTGCAGAAGGGGCGTTTGCGGCTTGATGGCTCGCTCGAGGTGGTCCAGGTTGTCGGAGTATTTAGGCTTCCATTTGCATTTAGGCTTCCATTTGCATTTAGGCTTCCATTTGCTTCCACAAGATTTCTTAGGAGTTTTCTGCAGAGAAGACGAGAATCATCTAAGCGGTAGAAGCCAGAACCAGATTTCGGGGTGCAAATATAATTTTTGGACTGCGAAGAATTTTTTTGGACTATGAATAGCAATGGACCGCGAATAGCGAGAATTGGACTGGTAATATCAACTCTCATTATCTATGATACGTTGCATTTCACTTTTAATAAACATCGGGATGGCAGTTTTCAGTAACTAGGTTAAATTTGATATTCAGATCTTTAAGATTGGTGGTTTACTTGGTGCATGTTAGAGTTAAATATATGATTTGCTGAGCTGTTTGAATTTTGTGAGATCCATATGAAGAACACAAACACTTCCATGTCAAACTATTTGAAAGAACTAAATCGAAAGCATACCTTAATCCACGTGAATGAAGATCATTGTGGCTCTTAATCTTCTTCCAAAACTATAATGAATGACCTTTGGAGAAGAAGAGTAATCTCCCTTGTGCTCTCTAATGATGGGCTAATGAGAACCAAATAAGAACTATGAATCACAAGTCTTAATTAGGTCCACCTTAAATGTGTTAATCTTTCATGACCACATATAAGACACAGTTGGGCATGTGCTTGTCCTATCACTGGTTATTTTCCATATGTAGGCTTTCTTCTCTGCTAATGCTGCTGCTCAGGCTTCGAGGAAGTCATCTCCTCGTGTGACAAACCCTCAAGTCCAGAAAGCTGTAAGTTACTGACAGTCAGCTTGTCTTCTTCTAATTTGGCTATCTCCGGCTGACATATTCTTTTGCACTCCTATTCTCAGGCTGCTGCTTTGAAGGGTTCTGACCATCGTCGTGCCACAAATGTTAGTGCCAGGTTGGATGCCCAACAGAAGAAACTGAACCTCCCACTTCTCCCTACCACCACAATCGGTTCTTTTCCCCAGACCATCGAACTGCGAAGAGTCCGCCGTGAGTATAAGGCTAGCAAGTGAGTTTTCGTGTATTACTTTCTGCAACTTCAACATAGTTCGCTTGATAACCACTCCAGACTCCAAATCTGATTCTTTGTCTCGTGTTTCAGGATCTCTGAGGAAGATTATGTCAAAACCATCAAGGAGGAAATAAACAAGGTTGTTAAGATCCAAGAGGAGTTCGACATCGATGTCCTCGTTCATGGTGAACCTGAGGTAAAATTTCATGCAATTGTTACCGGACAATATTCAAGTTCTTCTAAATTTGTATCACCACTCTCCTTGAAATAATTGGGTGTTTTATATTCTTGCGCAGAGGAATGACATGGTCGAATATTTTGGAGAGCAGCTTTCGGGTTTTGCTTTCACTGTTAATGGCTGGGTGCAATCTTATGGCTCCCGGTGCGTAAAGCCCCCAATCATCTACGGTGATGTTAGCCGCCCCAAGGCCATGACCGTCTTCTGGTCCTCGGTGGCCCAGAGCATGACTTCCCGCCCTATGAAGGGAATGTTGACTGGTCCAGTTACAATCCTAAACTGGTCCTTTGTCAGGAATGACCAACCAAGGTTTGCTCTTCTTCTTCTTTTTAACCTACTAATTCCTCTGGTCCTCTAAATCTTTGAGGCTCAATATGACTGATCCGCACCGGTTGCCCAGGTCTGAGACTTGCTACCAGATTGCCCTTTCCATCAAGCAGGAGGTTGAGGATCTCGAGGCTGCTGGTATTAATGTGAGAGCCCTCTATCTCTCTTTGCCTAGCTGCACCCATGCATGTTTTCAACACAATCAGGCGCCTGACTGACACAAGCATTTGTGCGCCGGCGCACCTAAAATTCACTTTTTTGAGCCGTTTTGAGTTTTTTTTATTGACTGAAAATGCAATCATATTTAGGATTTGTTAAAATAATAATAACAAATCATTTTAAAAACGATGTTTGCCTTAAAAAAACATCAAAGTATAAATTATTTAAGGGTTTTGTCGTTTTGATAAAATGCACTCTCGAAATATAGGATTTTGACAAAATACATCCTAAATTGTTAAATATTGTAAAATGTACCTCCAATTAGAAAAAGGTTGGCGCTTTGCACCCTGGAGGGAATGCATTTTGCCAGTTTTTTTCTAATTGGGAGGTGAATTTTGCAATATTTAACAATTTGAGATGCATTTGCCAAAACCCTACAATTCGAGGGTGCATCTTGCTATTATATTGTTTATAAAAAGGGCATCTGTTTGAACACAAATTGAATGCCCCGTGGTGGGACGCAGGTCATCCAAATTGACGAGGCCGCACTCAGGGAAGGTCTACCCCTCCGCAAATCCGAGGAAGCTTTCTACTTGGACTGGGCCGTTCACTCCTTCAGAATCACCAACTGTGGGGTCAAGGACACCACCCAGGTTCCAAACCCCTCTTTCTCTTTCTTCTGCTCCCTCTTCTTTTGGTGTGTGTAAAGTTGTTATTTTCCTAAGCAGCTCATAACATCAAAATCTTTCTGCGCCCTTGTGACAACAGATTCACACCCACATGTGCTACTCCAACTTCAACGACATCATCCACTCGATCATCGACATGGATGCGGATGTGATCACCATCGAGAACTCCCGCTCCGACGAGAAGCTCCTCTCCGTCTTCCGCGAAGGAGTCAAGTACGGCGCTGGGATTGGCCCCGGCGTGTACGACATACACTCTCCCAGAATCCCTTCGGCCGAGGAAATCGCGGACCGCGTCAAGAAGATGCTCGCCGTGCTCGAGATCAACGTCCTCTGGGTCAACCCCGACTGCGGCCTGAAGACCCGCAAATACGCCGAGGTCAAGCCCGCCCTCACCAACATGGTTGCTGCCGCCAAGCAGCTACGCGCTGAGCTCGCCAACGGCAAGTGAGAGGATGTTGTTTCGCTCTGCCCTCATTAATAACGCTACCGTTTCGCTTCGGCTTTCAGAATGTCTCGAGTCGGTCATCCCCTCATTGTTTTCCCCATCTTTGAGGTTCCTTAGGCACTTTTATATGCTCCTCTACTTTCTGATTTTATTTTCTCTCTTTTTATGACCAATTCAAAAATCTCTCTCCCTCTCTCTGTGTTTTTGTGACTCCCCTGTTTTTAATTGATCCTGGTTTTGTTTGCATGCAAAAAATAAAGGAAATATCAATTGCAGCTAGTTATGAGATTGGTCAGTTTTTGTTGTTTGCTGTCTGCTTTGCCAATTGTACTACTGCTGCTCCACCTCTATAATCAGGAATCTGATCGCTCCATTAGTGTCATTTATGTTTGTTCTTACAAACCTGGTTGTTTTCTTCTAAGTTTTTGAGCTTCTAGTTTATGTAGTGGGTACAAGAAACTCAAACCAGCACTTAACAGAAACTCAATCAGTAGAAATGGGGAAGCTAAGGGTCCCTTTGACGCGGCGTTGGTGGTTGTGAATGCGGTGATTAACAGAAACTCAATCAGTAGATTGTTCTCTCTCCCGTGGATCGAGCGAGTCCGACTTTTCCACGGTGTATTCTGTAATAGACGTCGGTATATTTCTTCATGTTTAGATCATTTTGTTTATTGTATTTACATGTGCAGAGTTTATTCGGATTTCAGTTAGTACGTTCTTATCTATCATGTGTTATATTTATTTGGTTGCGCTTAGGTGATAGTTTCGGCATTATATCTCAATAAGTGATATCGGAGTGAGGTTCAATAGGCGACTGATTGAACATTTAAAGAATAATTTGACTGCGGTATGTGACGTTTAGGTCCGCTCTCACCCTTTCAAATATGACCTTTGAATTAATCAGGTTCCCTAATCATGCCGTAGGACAACTATGACATGAAATAACGTGAATCTGGACAGTTTTTTTTTTTGAAGTGTGAAAGTAGTGGGTTTAATCTATGGCAGGTGGTATTGCATGAGATGATCACGATAACAATTGATATATTACAAGGAGGTGATTATCTGCGGGAACACAGAGTGTTTAAATGGTTTTCTGTTTTAGCTAGAGGTAACTGGTGCAAAGATGGAGTAAGACGTGAAGGTCATTCTTTCTTTCTTTTTTCTCTCGTTAACATATTCCTAACAAATCTTAGTGACATTGCTCCTGTATGAGAAAGATATGGTGGAGCTAGTGGAGGTCACGACTGTAGTGTTATTCAGACAGACATATGTGAGTCCTACTCCTAAGGGCGGTCACATCTTGCCAGCAATAGATGAGTATGTTGAGGCAATTTGACATCGGATTGAGGGGAGCGTGATCTCGATCCAGGCCGAAGAAGGGTATGATATGTTACCATTGTAGATAGTGCAGTCACACATGAATGTGAGTTTGTGCGAAAAGACCTCGAGGCCAGCGTGCAGACTAAGTGACGATCGGATCAGAGTGCAGAGTGATGATGTCCTCATCATCACTTAAGAGTCCGAGCGATTATAAGAGCTATATGTTGGACATCATTGAACTGATTAAATTTTTACACATTTTTGTCTCAAAACATATACATATAAGTATTTCAAATGTCCATGAAATAAAGATTAATATTTTATTATTATTTTTTTAAAATAAAAAAAATAAAAATGTTTTTTGAGAAAAAATTTATGGCAGCGCCGCCCCATGCTCCATCCATACAAGGCACAAAAATTGTTTTCTGCAATTAAAATAGGGAATGGTTAAAACATTGCAAATTTTGCTATGTGCATCACAAACTCACTTAAATTTTGCTAACATCAGCTCTATCTCGTAGTCGGGTCTGATAGTGCTGGGGAATGTATAGCTTTAGGCTCCGTTTGGGAGGACTTATTTTCACCGGTCAAGCAGTCACGACCGCATGAATCGGGTCTTAATTAAGGCCGGATTCATGCGGTCGTGACCGCTTGACCGGTGAAAATAAGTCCTCCCAAACGGAGCCTTAATGTGTGCCCAATGTGTAATGGGAGGACGTCAATCCAGCTCTATACTACATTTCTCACCTATCCAAAAGATTTTTGATACCAACCTCATCTTGGCATGCAGTTTTGAGCGCAACACTTTTCGCATCCTGCCCTAGCCACTCCCTGAACCCACTTCGTCTCCGACGGCCTCCGCCGGTGCTCCACTGCTTCTTCCGCCCCCTCTCCGGGCGCCGCTGCAAGGCCGCGCCCCTCCGTCGGTGTTTCCGCAAGGCCGCGTCTCTCCTTTCCCACTTCCGCCTGTTTGCGTTCTTCAGCCGGTGCACCGCTGCGGTTTTTCCAAAGTTGATAAATCGTGGCCTTCTTTCCGGCAAGGTAAACTTGAACATTTTGATTTACCTTCTGCATTTTTTTTTTCAGATTCTCAAAAGAAATCGACGCCTTCTACAATTTGATTTGACTGGAACAATTGACGCCTTCTACATTTTGCTTTATTTTTCCAGAGATCTTGCCTGATTTTCGAGTTTTCTTCCTCAATTTTTTCTGTGATTTTGCTTTACCATTTGATGATTAAGGTTCCGTTTGCGATGGTAACCTTTTGACCGGTGAAAATAAATCCTCTCAAACGGAGCCTAAATGTATGATCTGTTTGGAGTTTTGATTTCATCGAATAGTGTTTTGCAAAGGGAAGCAATGATATGGTAATATGTACTGATGAATGTGAGTAGTCATTTTGAGACGGATCAGTTATTTTGTGTCTGCATAACTTGATAAGTTCATGCATTTCGGGTTGATGGGCTTCACCATCATTTATAGGAGAAAAAGACCCTTCATGATCTCCTCCAAAAGTGGAGCATGAGTGTGTCATCCCCATGAACTCTCATGATGAGAGAATCATGGGGGAGCGGGACCCACTCCCTCTCCCCATGGAAGGAAACCGCCTAGCCGCCACCACCTAGCCGGCCTAACCGCCTGGCCGCCTGACCAGACCGCCGCCTGGCTGCCTCGCCAGGCCGTCGCCTAGCCGGCCTAGCCGCCGCCGCCTAGCCGCCGCCGCCTAGCCGGCCTAACCTCCTGGCCGCCTGGCCGCCTGGCCAGATCGCCGCCTGGCCGCCTCGCCAGGCCACCGCCTAGCCGGCCAAGCCGCCGCCGCCTAGCCGCCACCGCCTAGCCAGCCTAACCGCCTGGCCGCCCGGCCAGATCGCTGCCTGGCCGCCTCGTCAGGCCGCCACCTAGCCGGCCTAGCCGCCTCCGCCTAGCCGCCACCGCCTAGCCGGCCTGACCGCCTGGTCGCCGTCCGATTAAGGGGGTAACCACCCACTATCCCACCACTTTAGTGGTGGGGCTGGCCATGATCCTCCCCTGGAGGCTATAAAAGGACCCCCAGGGGCTCCTTATTTCTCACCTTTCTCTTCTCCGGCTCTTCTCCTTCTTCCTCAGGTGAGAGCTCTCCAACCTCCTCCACCAAGTCGGCCTCCGCTCGCCGTAAACCCCCGCCAGCCACCAGCAGCCTCCATCGATCACCAGCGGCCACCAGCGGCTATTGGCACCCCACTAACGCGCTGACAGCGAGGGGACACTCAAGATCCGAAGGAAGTTGAAGGAAGAAGACATCCGAAGCCAGCAAGCGCGCGCCGCCCCAGGCATGCGCACCAGAAGCATTCCACGCATTCTCTCGTCTAAGTCACTCCTGCAGCGCAGCCTGTTGCCCGCAGGAAGCTACGCTCTCTCTATTTCTCCCCCTCAAGTTGTAACGGGAGCGACCTGTCGCCCCGATTCACCAAACATACTGTAACCCCCGGAAGCTAGTGGAATTTGACCGGCACAGATCCGGTCACGTGGTTTTTTACCCATTTAAGGGGTTTTTCCACGTCATCAAGACTTGTCTTCACTGTTTCATTTTCATCAACTGTGTGCGCGCTCGACTGCTCCGTGAGCTGAGACGGTCCAAGATTATCCGGTCCGACCGGGGCCTCGAGTTAGTCCGCAACAGTTTGGCGTCGTCTGTGGGAAACATTCCCAACATCCTTCGCAGAACGAGTTCATCATCCCTGCCACCGCATTGGCAAAGAGAAATGCCCGCACTGCCGAAGGATCCGCACTTGGCAGACACACTGAGCCTGCACGTTCCCATTCTCTGGTGGACGTGCCACTGAACGCTGAAGCCGCCTTAACTCCCGAGGCCACCCTGAAAGAACGCATCCGCCAAATGGAAGAACAACATGTCAAATTGCTCGCCCTGCTCCGAGATCTGGGAGCATCAGTCAAACCGCATCCTCCGTCAATTCACGTCCCAACACAAGGATTCCAACAGAAAGAATGACAAAACTTCAGTAGACAGGAAGAGTCGCGACAAGATAAGCCACGCCAGCGTAACCCCTCAACGACCCGGGGGCAGCACCAGCCCCAAGAATACTTCCCCCAAGGCATTGTATGTGCTAGCTCAAGGCATACAATGCAAGGAAATTCAAAATCCCGCCGGCCAAGGAATCCCCAATCCTCCGAGCAAGCTGGTTTGACACCACCAGAAGAGCCCCCTCTTCCAACGACACATTGCCTACACAGAGAATATGACATAGAGAAGGAATTCTCAAGCACAAGCAGCTCCCCCCTCACCCGCCGCATCACTCCAAGAGATGTACGATCATCACCTTGCCTGCTCGCATTATAAACAGAGGGTTGGGAGCGTAACAGACCCTGACGCCTCGGCCACAGAACAAAGACTCAACGAGTATCAGCCCAGCTACAACTCACTGGCACACCTAAAGTACTTTGAAACTATCATGCACACCCGCAACGCTTCAGATCAACTCATGATCCAAACGTTTCTGGCGACACTGAAAGGCAGAGCTCGAGCCTGGTCTTACTCCCTACGAGAAGAAAAGACTGACAGCTACCTCGAACTCGCCGTCCTCTTCATCAGAAGATTCATAAATCCCTCACCAGAAAATCCAGGACCAAGTGGAAGACAGAAAAGGAAGAAAGAGTAGGGACCAAAACAAGAAGAACGACTTCGAAACAGGCATTGTCGCAGTAGTCGTCAACGCGGCCCTCCAGGGAGTGGGGGGCAACATCTACTTCAAGAATACACCCCCCTGAATACTACCCGCACCAATGTGATGCATGCAATTCAAAATAATCCAGTATTCCAATGACCAAGAGCACCGCGGCCAAATCCCAAGGCTGACCAAACAAGGTACTGCGAGTATCATTGGGGCCACGGACACAACACCAACGAATGCAATGGGCTAAAGGAGGAAATCCAACGACTGACCAGCCTAGGGGCAGTTGATCAATCCCTATTAAGAAAAACATCACCTCCCGGTCAGAGGATGACACCTACAACAATCAGAATCGGCGAGCCATCTACCGAGTTGAACCAAGTTTTGGTGGACGCTGAAATCACCGTGAATGTGTTATTTTTATCAACACTGTTTCAGCTCAAACTAACCACCGGCCACCTCAAGCTAATGTCTGCAAGCGCGCGCGTCTCGGAAAACAACCCGGTACCAGTCATCGACACAATCACTCTCCCAGTCACTCTCAAGGACTCGCACCGACAGGCATCCTATGACGTACAGTTCGCCGTCATCCAAGCTGATTCCGACTACACAGCAATACTCCAACAATCGCTCCTGGATGTCTTCCAATCCCGCTCTCGCCAACTCCATCTTTAAGTTGTTTCATTTGTTAGTTTGTTTTGTTTATTAAATATTGTACAAACCACAAGCTTACTATCTTTTTATCATTTACCTTGGCAGTATGAGAATCAAGAAATGGCTTCTTCACGCCAAGTCACATAATCGGATCAAACGCAGGGCGCTAATCGAGTCAACACCGTGGGGGCCTGCCCCCTCACGAAGAAGCCGCGAGCATCCCTCGCGCACCACCGTGGGGGTCTGCCCCCCCCCCCCCCCTCACGAGGAAGCCGCGAGCATCCCTCGCGCAACTTAAGCCGCGAGTAGCCCTCGCACACCACCGTGGGGGCCTGCCCCCCTTACGAAGAAGCCACGAGCATCTCTCGCGCAATTCAAGCCGCGAGCAGCCCTCGCGCAACACCGTGGGGGCCTGCCCCCCTCACGAAGAAGCCGCGAGCATCCCTCACGCAACTTAAGCCGCGAGCAGCCCTCGCGCACCACCGTGGGGGTCTGCCCCCTCACGAAGAAGCCGCGAGCATCCCTTGCGCAACTCAAGCCGCGAGCAGTTCTCGCGCAACACCGTGGGGGCCTGCCCCCCTCACGAGGAAGCCGCGAGCATCCCTCGCGCAACTTAAGCCGCGAGTCAGTCTCGCGCACAAAGCCGTGGATCAGTCCCACGCAACCAAGCCGCGAGCCAGTCTCGCGCACAAAGCCGTGGACCAGTTCCACGCATCCAAGCCGCGAGCCAGTCTCGCGCACAAAGCCGTGGACCAGCTCCACGCAACCAAGCCGCGAGCCAGCCTTGCGCACAAAGCCGTGGACCAGCTCCACGCAACCAAGCCGCGAGCCAGCCTTGCACACAAAACCGTGGACCAACTCCACGCAACCAAGCCGCGAGCCAGCCTCACGCACAAAGCCATGGACCAGCTCCACGCGACCAAGTCGCAGGCCAGCCTCGCGCAAATGCCATGGACCAGCTCCACGCGACTAAGTCATGAGCCTGACTCATATACCCTCGTAAGGGCCTACTCCCTCTCTATCTTTATAGCTAGGCCGAAAAATTAAAGACGATTCAAACAAGCTCTCAAGGATTTGGAGAGGACGCCATCAACGCCTTCCTACACTGCCACTTTGTGGTAAAACACATCTGTGCAGAACATATGACAATGGCACAAAGATAAAGATGTCATAAAGAGACAACAAATCTGAGCCCTAGGGGCGACAATCTCAAAAGCAACGACAAAACATACAACAGCAGATAAACACCACAGCTACTCTTCATCGGCATCTGAATCTGAGAGCTCGTCCCCGGATACGTCCGCAAAGCTGAAACTGGAGGTGTCACACACAAGGTGCTTGCCTACAAAGCGAAAAGTCTTCGAGACGCCGCGATGGAGCGCCAGCTCCCGTATATCATCCATTTGGGGCTCCACCTCCTTGGACCAAATATCATCACGAACCTCTTCCGCAATCAAGTTGCGATCTTGAAGATAGTCCAGCGACTCCAAGTACTCCGCAAGCCCTGCTGCCTTCAGCTCTGATGCATGGTCGTCAGAGGACAACATCTCCACCTGCGCCTTCGCCGCCCGAAGCTGAGTCTCGAGGCATGAAACCTCCTCTCGCGCCGCCTTCAGCTGGCCCCCCAAGCCAGATGTCTCCTCCTTTGCATGCTTCAGCATCTGAGTAGTCCTCTCCACCGAAGCCTTCTCCACGTCCAAGGCCGCTCGCGTATCTTCCAGCTCGGACTTCAGCTCTGAGCCAATACGACGAAGCCGCACAACATCCCGGTCATGTTCCTCCTTCAAAGAAGCAAGTGAGCTCATCGACAACCGAAGCTTCTCCTGCAAAGCGAGGTATTCGTCTTTCAGACTCACGTAATGATCGTTCTAGGTCACTGCAATCTGCGCCTGAGTCTCAATCTGCAAAAGAAAGACACACAATAAGTCACTTTCAAAACAAGAAAGGAAGGAAAAAAGATAGTCACCCCCTTACCGCATCACTCATCGCCCTCAAGGAAGAAGACATCCGTGGAGCCGCTGTACTAGCGAGCGCCTGGGGAACCGGGGAAACAGGTAATTGCACCTCTGGAACTGAATCTTCAAAAGCTACCACCACAACATCAAGGTCATCAACAGGAGCCATCACCGTTTTCCTCTTTCGGCCCCCTCCCTGAGAAGTCGTCGCCACCTGAATCGTGCCCACCGAGATGGCACATCCCAGCAGTCGCTTTTCCTCCACGTAAACATATATGTTGAAAAGACGACTGGCCAGCTCACGAGGCTTAGAAAATTCCAGCACTGGAGAAAAGTCTCGTTCCCTCCCTTTCACACGACGGCAGCGATCGGGAAGCGCATTCCACACCTCAAGGAGACCCCAGGAGTTCTTCACGTATCCAAACAAAGTATTACCGTGGCGATGATCTTTACGGGCCTCGAACCCCAGCCAAGTCTTGTTGCTACGCACCTCAATCCGCTCACCACTATCAAAGCGCACGTCGCACCAATCCCGAAACTGGTCCAAAGAGAGCGAGCTCCCATGCTCACGGAAGAAAGCAACCAAGCTCATGATTCGGGCAACCCCAGTCGGAGCAAACTGGGAGACCACTCCACAGAACATCAAAATCTCTATCACTTCATCGCATGGCGGAAACCGGAAGCCGGATCTAAGGGACACTTCACAAATCGTTAGCCACCCACGGGGAGGATTCTGAACCCGCTCCTCGGGTCGCGGGATCCTCACTTCTAAGTCAGCAGGAAGACCATACTTCGCCCTCCACATTTCCACACCGTCTTCAATCAAGGAGGAGCGCAAACGCATCAGACCAGAGGAGCGCTTCGTTACCTGTACAAAAAATCAGGTCACAGCTGTAAGGACGCACAGTACAAAACCACACAACCCTCGCTTGAGCGCGCAAAATGCATGCAAAGCCCGCCCGCGCGCATAAGACCCGCGCACACAAGCCGCGCAAGACCTGCGCGCACGCGGCCTGCCTGCGCGCTCGGCCTGCGCGCACGGCCTGCGCACGCGCGGCCTGCGCGCGCACGGCCTGCCTACGCGCGCGGCATGCGCGCGCGGCCTACGCGCGCAGCCTGCGCGCGCGCGGCCTGCCTGCGCGCGCGCGGCCTGCCTGCGCGCGCGGACTGCCTGCGCGCGTGTCCTGCCTGCGCGCACGACCTGCGCGCGCGGCCTGCCTTTGCGCGCCCGTCCCGCGCGGACGCGGCCGGCGCGCGCGTAAGGCATGCGCGCGCGGTCAGCCCGCGCGCCGCCATCACGCGCGGCCAGCGCCCGCCCCCGCGGCCCTTCTTCGCGCGCGCCGCGTTGATGCTCGTGTACCGCGTCGGCCTCCGTCCGCAGGTATCCGGAGCCCGCTCGCCAAACCTCCGCGTTCTATCATACCTTGGAACCACGATCCATCGCCGCCGCCTCAGATTTCTCGCCGGCACCCACCATGACAACAAGGAATTGCAAAAATCTCTCCTCTCGCGTTCACTTCGCTCTCGGACATCAAAGATTTGGGGGGCAATTGATGGGCTTCACCATCATTTATAGGAGAAAAAGACCCCACATGATCTCCTCCAAAAGTGGAGCATGAGTGTGCCATCCCCATGAACTCTCATGATGAGAGAATCATGGGGGAGCGGGACCCACTCCCTCTCCCCATGGAAGGAAACCGCTTAGCCGCCACCACTTAGCCGGCCTAACCGCCTGGCCGCCTGACCAGACCGCCGCCTGATCGCCGCCTAGTCGGCCTAGCTGCCGCCACCTAGCCGCCACCGCCTAGCCGGCCTAACCGCCTGGCCGCCTGGCCGCCCGGCCAGATCGCCGCCTAGCCGCCTCGCTAGGCCACCGCCTAGCCGGCCTTGCCGCCGCCGCCTAGCCGCCGCCGCCTAGCCGGCCTAACCGCCTGGCCGCCCGGCCAGATCGCTGCCTGGCCGCCTCGTCAGGCCGCCACCTAGCCGGCCTAGCCGCCTCCGCCTAGCCGCCACCGCCTAGCCGGCCTAACCGCCTGGTCGCCGTCCGATTAAGGGGGTAACCACTCACTATCCCACCACTTTAGTGGTGGGGCCCGCCATGATCCTCCCCTGGAGGCTATAGAAGGACCCCCAGGGGCTCCTCATTTCTCACCTTTCTCTTCTACGGCTCTTCTCCTTCTTCTTCATGTGAGAACTCTCCAACCTCCTCCACCAAGTCGGCCTCCGCTCGCCGAAACCCCCGCCAGCCACCAGCAGCCTCCATCGACCACCAGCGGCCACCAGCGGCTATTGGCATCCCACTAACGCGCTGACAGCGAGGGGACACTCAAGATCCGAAGGAAGTTGAAGGAAAGCCAGCAAGCGCGCGCCGCCCCAGGCACGCGCACCAGAAGCATTACACGCATTCTCTCGTCTAAGTCGCTCCTGCAGCGCAGCCTGTTGCCCGCAGGAAGCTACGCTCTCTCTATTTCTCCCCCTCAAGTTGTAACGGGAGCGGCCTGTCGCCCGATTCACAAGACATACTGTAACCCCCGGAAGCTAGTGGAATTTGACCGGCACAGATCCGGTCACGTGGTTTTTTACCCATTTAAGGGGTTTTTCCACGCCATCAAGACTTGTCTTCACTGTTTCATTTTCATCAACTGTGTGCGTGCTCGATTGCTCCGTGAGCTGAGACGGTCCAAGATTATCCGGTCCGACCGGGGCCTCGAGTTAGTCCGCAACATGGGTGTTCTTGTACAAACCGAGTTGAAAGTGGGCATTGCTAGTTAATTTTTTTTCTTGAAGTTATTATTGGTAACTTGACTACTATATGGAAGACGTTTGATGGGATGATTAATATTCAACGTACCGACATAAAGAGGTCTTTTGGGCAAAGTTGTATACAAATAAACAAAGACATGAGTGGAAGCTTATACACGAACTTATCGGGTCATGCATCTCTAAAAGCCTTGGAATGCATTCGAGAGGAAGAAAATTTGGTAGCAAAGGGTATGCCATATAAGCAAGCTCATGATTGCCATCACAAAAAGAGGTTTATCATGGGGTTACCTTCTACACATGAGCTTATACCGTACATTGCTCGATCAAAGCCCTTCCCTCTTTGGTCTATACATATGCCCTCGATTCTCCAAACACTCTGTAAACAACCGTCAATAGTGAAATTTGATCGGCATCGTTCCGGTCACATGGTTTTTTACCCATTTAAGGGATTTTTCCACGTTAAAATCATCTTGTGTGGTTCTGCTTATTCAGTGACTGTGTGCGCGCTCGGCTGCTCCACGGGCTAAGACGACCTAGTTTAGTCCAGTCTACCGGAAGGGTTGAGTTGGCCGCAACGGTCTCCATGGATTAGGTTTCATCGGGAGATTGCAAATGCATGACCATCTTTATATATGTTGAGGATTACACTACCAAAAGTGAATAACATGAGTAGCGTGGTTATTGGTTTGGAGAACTTTTAATTATGGTGAGAATTCATTATTATTTTTTATTTCAATAAATAATCTATTTTGATGTAAATTGTTTGACACAGTTCATATTTTTGTAGGCTTTTGGAGTGCCGAACCATCAATGATGAGAATATGAAACATGATTATGAGTTTGGAGTATTTTAGATAAATGCGAGCGATCAAAAAATTGTGAATATTTCTTTACTATTAAAATAATTTATCAAAAAATTGTGAATATTTCTTTACTATTAAAATAATTTATGAAAAGAATTATCCGTCTTTTTTGTAAGGCATATTAAGATCAAAGGACTAACAAGAACAAACTTTTGACAACGAAAACTAGTGATTTTTTGGGTTAAATCAATATGGATGAGACTATGTTGTGGTTCATTTATGTCATTTTTTGTCGCTAATTTTCTTAATTTTGATATATATCATGTTATATTCAAGTTGTTTGTCATCGATCCGTCAATATTTTCATGATATCATGTTGAATGTTATTGATATATTAAGCTATGTCTAATTGATTTGATTTTAACAAATTTGTGATACTTATAATATTTTTATGTGCATTTAGCATACTGCATTGCTTTTAATAAAGCTATGCACTTATCCAAAAATAAGGTGCTTTTACCAATTCTCATTAAAATAAGCTAGAAGGTAAAAGGATTCCATTTTAACAATATTTGCAATTACAATAGCCAATTTCAAATTATAATTAACAATCTCCCCAAAAAAAACATTCAGTTGACAGTGGCCATCTGCCCGCGGCAAGCTACCCGCCTGCCCCATCTAAATCACTTATTTCGATTTTAATTAAAAAAAAATAAATTTTTTTTTTATTTTTACACCCATTTTAAATATTTTAAATATCATATTACATTGATAATGCATGAAATTACAGCTGTAACTTTTCAGTTATAATTGTCATATGAGTAATATGTTATTAAAAATAAACATAAAAATATAAACATTAAGATTCTGTAATTTTTTAAAAAATTATAAGTTAAAAAAAATTAATTTGAAACATAAAAATACGCCGAACCGCATAACTCTATATAGTATGCAAGCTAGGTGCAACAAATTTTTTTGGTGATTGTTAACCGCAACCCGTTATTGGCTAGTCGCACCTCAAAATCTGTTAATTTTTCACGTCTTTTCAAAATACTCCTTGTACATGCAGTTTCAGAAAAAATGTTCTACACGAAAGTTGTAGATCTCGACAACACTTTTCCTGAAATTGCATGTACAATGCGTATTTCTGAAAGACGTAAAATCTGAGCATATTTACAAATATGTCTTGTACATGCATTTTTAGGAAAAATGCTCAACACAAAAGTTATAGATATATAACTTTCGTGTTAAACATTTTTTTCTAAAATTATATGTACAAGACGTATTTTGAAAAGACGCGAAAAATTATGAGAATTTGGAGTGTCACTAGCAAGATTTGTTTTTTTCCCTTCTTTTGTATTTGAGTGCCGAAGGCCCGAATTCCGAAAGAACCCATTTCAAGCATTAATAAATATAATAATAGTAAAATGAAAATAACAGTCACGTGATGCCGTGCGCGTGCACATGGCTCTGACTCTCTGACAGTACCTTTCAATTTAGCATTAATTAATCTACTAAAAAGCTGAGGCAACCTGGGAAATCGCATCTCTCTCTCCGCTCCTGCGCGCAGATGTTTAAATCAGTTTTTGAATTTTGGTAAAAATATTAGTCTTTTAATACAAAATAAAAATAAAAAATAAAACCAGTCTCTAAATTGTAATAGTTATTTCCTTTAGTAGCAAAAATTGTTTCTTAATATAATTAGTAGGATCTGATTTAATTTTTTTTTAATGTTATATAAGGCTCTGTTTGGCGCGGTGGTGGTCGTAAACGTATGAGTTAAACAATCATTCGTTAAGGATCAACTAACAAACACCATCCATTTGGATGTAAAAAGGGACGAATTTCCTTAGGTGGATGTTAATGAATGATCAACTAACAAACACCATCCATTTGGATGTAAAAAGGGACGAATTTCCTTAGGTGGATGTTAATGAATGACAATTTAACGAAGAGGACTGGGGAGCTCCAAGGTGACGAACTCGGACGCACATACCCCTGCTCTATTAATTCTTGAAGTTGCGCTTTCAATTCTGCCATTTCTCTTGGTGCTAAGCGGTAAGGAGACCGCGACACAGGTTTGGCACCAGACACCAAATCGATGGTGAAATCAATCTCTCGCGAGGGCGGAGCTCCGGGGAGATCATCAGGGAATACGTCAGCAAATTCTGACACCACTGGAATACTGACTAAGCCGGGCTTGAGCTTCTTTGCCTCAAGTAGAGTGAATAACAACTCCGCACCCTCGTGCACTGTTTTAACTACTTGAAGAGCAGACATCATCGTCTTGCTTGATCCCTCCATATCGAAAAAAGTAGTTTTATGCTTGTGTTCAATCCCAGTTTAACAGTCTTCAAGTAACAGTCGATGAATGCAAGTTGCTCCGAGAGCCAATCTATGTCAAAGATTACGTCGAACTGAACTATCGGTAGTAGCGACGCTTCCAAGTCAAAAGTTTGACTTCTTATCAACACTTTCACGCAACAGACTCTGTTCGCGCGCATCGAACACCCGTTCAACATCAACACATCCAATCTATCCTTGGCCACTGAAGTGGGCACTCCGATACGTGATACGAAGTCTTCAGATAAGAAAGATTGTGAAGTTCCTGTATCAAACAGTGTCTAAGTCGGACAGTCCATAATTACGACAAATCCTAAATCAAAACAGTCATACAACCAAAGCATAAGGCGCAATGTATAAGAGTACTAACGCTAAAAACTAACTCATACCTGGCATCACATCGCCTTGTTTGATGGCCTCCTGCTGGCCAAAGTTTTAGACTCTCGGTTGGGCTGGAGCTTGATGGGATGCGGTTGACTCCACCGCCTTCCCTTTTTCAACATAGGTTGCTCCCGTCTTTTTCTCTGCTCTAGGAGGGCCACTACGACACTCTCGGTCTATGTGACCCGATTTGCCGCAAGTGTGACAATGAATTGGGCCTCCACGCCCAGACGATGCACCATAAGTAACCAAAGAAGAAGCAGGTCTGGAAGGCTTGGCCTTCTTGTTCCACTTCCGGTAATCAGACTTCGGCGGTCTCGACACCTTGAACTCCGGGCTCTTCACTGCTAAATCCTTCTTGCTATGAACCCTCTTCAAATTCTGCTTCAGCGCCTGAACTGTATTGACCAAAACCAAAAAACCACGCGTCATCAGACTTGAAAGTAGCAACCTCAGATCATCACGCAGTCCTTCGTAGAATCGGTTGGTTTTGCGCTTCTCATCCAGAAAAGTGGAGCCAGCATAACTTCCCAATCTCGTAAACTCATGTAGGTAGTCATCCACGCTACTCTCACCCTGAGTCAATCTCTATAACTGATTCTCCATCGTTATTTTCTATGCTGTCGGGATGAACTACACCAGAAATAACCTCGTGAACTCCTCCGTCGAGACATCAGAAAGTTGCCTCACAGCTAGATGATGAAGCTCTAACTCATCCCACCATAGCCTTGCTTCGTCGTATAGGAGGAAAGTGGCTGTTGTAACCTTCTACCACTCCTCAGTCTCTATTGCGGACATGACTCTTATAACTCTAGATAACGAGTCCTCAGCCTTTGTTGGGGTCTCAGTCCCCAAAACACTGTTGGATTAAAGCTCATCACGCGCTTTAACTGTTTCTCTGTCGCTCTCCCCTGCACCGCGGGCTCTGCCGCTCCCTGATCCACTACCATAGGTTCCGCTATACCAGGGATAGGAGGATGCCTTTGTTGTCCTGGTTGTGCATTAATCATAGCGAACACTGCTTTCGCTACCATCCGAATGGTTTCAGCAGAAGGAGGGGTCGCATGCACGTCGTTAGGTGCACTACTCTCCGCAGAGTGGTGTTGTTGCGACGGCCCTACACCGCTCCTAGTCACCTATAAATGTAAAAACACTCAATCAGGCGACAAACGGATGGCCAAAACGCAATCATAAGAACACTCAGGTCCCCAAACGTGTGTATTTTCATTCCTAAGTGGACATTGATGAGTTCTTTTATGTTATAACGGTGACGCACATACAAGTGCTCACCACCCCTTAAAAGAATTCGCCCACGAATTCGAATAAGAAAGACCGACGCCGGGCTCTGATACCAACTTGTAACACCCTCATCCGTCACATTGCATATAGCAGTAGGTCCGGTGGGCGCCCTACGTCATATACTACAGACACACCAATGAGTTACTAATATTGAGACCATCATCCAATACAATGTATCCTAACACAGAGTGCATTTTAGCGAAAGTAAATTTAAAAGCTATAAACAGAACCCATACTATCATGAATGTCCATTAAACATAGCAATATGAACGGGTAAAGAAAATACACAAAAGTAATAGTCGTGGCCTTACGGCCTTACAAGGTTTACTCAAAGTTAATGTTTTACAAACATCGGCACGCAGGCCGGCCACACATGAATTGTAAAGTAAACACTAACCATTTTCTTTGGCCTTTAAGGGCCGACATAGCTATCCTGGGCTTCAAACCGCTATTTATCACTTGGCTCCGTTGCACCTGCAAGCAACATTCCACCGCAACAGTGACAAACAAAAACAACGATCGACATTAACTGACCAAATTATAACAACCCCACCCCTCACTCGGGGGTGACGGTGCTCCTTTCTTGCAGATATTAGTATTCTCATAAATATTGGCAACCACAACGTGCAACTTAAGCACGATTCGCTACAGACGTCGCCACTACCGGTCACACGCCCGTGCACACAAGACACATTATCGATGTGCCAGGATTTCAGGCCCCACCACCGTTCACAAGACGACACCTTTGAGTATTAAAAGACTTCCCAGGGCCGAAGCCAAAGTCTCTCTCTGTGCTACGACAAAGTCAAGACACTCCCTACCGAATACATGCCATTGACTCACTCCAAGTCGAACGCTATAGAGTGGGTGCAGTTCAGCCGCTGTCCGTTGCTCAAACCGCCATGCGCCAAAAGCCGAAATCTTCATGGTCGCTGCATGACGCAGGTTCAACGTCCCCTAGCCCATTCACAACACGCATAACGAGGTTATGCCCAAGGCTGGCTCACACAGCCACCAAAGTTGAGCAGATTAAGCTCACACTCCAAAATACGGCCCCCAGGTCTCCACGAGACATGCCTCGCCACAATAGCCTCAGGTCTCCACGAGACAGGCTTCTTAAGAATACATAGCTCACAGGGAGCTACCGCCGGCGGTAGTACTACCGCTACCGACAGGCTTCTCACTGTAGTCACCTGCACACCCACGACTCCGAAATCTACACGATTAACACGGAGTCTTCTTCGGCATACAAAACATATAATCATCATCAATCCAGACCAACCCGTCCGGATGAGCTTCACACAGCATGCCTAAAACCGTACTTCGATTCCGGATCTAAATGCAAACTAACAGGGATAGAAGGTTCTACCCGTCGGGGGAACGGTTCCCACGCGTTCGTGGAGCGTCTACCCTGAAATTCCAAAACAAAGGACTTCACATGACTAAGGAAGATGATCGTTACCCTTGATGTACGCTTTGGCGCCATGGAAGAAATCTAGACGGTTGGAAATAACCGCTCCAACTTTGCCTCCGCAAATCCGAACTCGCCTTGTGAATTCGAGACCGGAAACACGAACGACGACAAGATTTCCCTTCTTCCGGCGCTGCTCCTCCTACTCCAGAAAACTAGGTCAAACTCTCCAACTCCAGAATAATAAAGAGAAAACGGCCAAACCAGACATATGTACCGAGCTACCGCCGCGCGGTAACTAGCTATCGCCGCGCGGTACCACCTCATTTCGCGTTTAACCGCTCAGGCCCTCCAATCATAGGCTGACACGTGGCCACGCCGTTACAGTTCCACTATTGCCGCGCAATAGGATGCTAACGCCGCGCGATAGGCCGATAGCCATCGTCGGTTACGACATGACACCCGTTGCTATCGCCACGTGATAAGATAAATTGACCTAGCTATCGCCAGCGGTAACATTATCGTCCGGCGATAGCTTCCCGAGAGCTATGCAAATTTAATTCCCCAGCTACCGTCGCGCGGTAACACTACTGCCACGCGGTAAGTCCAGCGTTGAGTTGACTCAATGCTCTCAACGCTGTCGACGCTAACAATGGAGCTACCGCCGCGCGGTAACTAGCTACCGCCGGACGATAACCTCCAAAATGTTATTTCCTGCTTTAAGAAAAGGGGATTGTTAACCGCATACCAAACATGGTTATTCGCAGACCAAAAAACGCACTTTTAAAAGGCGTTAAATATTCCCCTTCCTTTCTGAAAGCCTTTATTCACAAATCAACCCTAATTCCTTTTCCCTTCCCAGCAACCCACCCGATCCTTTCCTCCGCATCTCCCCCTCTCTCCCTCTCCCAACCCTCGATCTCACGTTTGCGTCGCCTGACTGCTTGCCGAAGTCGCCCGACGTTGCTCATCCGCGTCATTCCGCACTCCGCAGCTTCCCCTCTCTCGCATCTTCCCAGCCACTAGCCCGACGTTGCCCGCCTGCTCGCCGAAGTCGCCCGCCTGTTTGCCGACGTCGCCCTCCCGGTCGCCGACGTCGCCCTCCCGGTCGCCGACGTCGCCCTCCCAGTCGCCGACGAAGACCGCCTGCTCGCCGACGTCGGCAAGGTGCTGGTGTTATTGAACACTTGTGGTTTTGAGCTACTTATATAATATTTTGACGTAGACTTTATATTTTTTGAGCACTCGTGGCGCTGGTGTTTTATATTTTTTGATGCAGGTTATGTATATTTTGATGTACTTGATATTTTTTGAGCAATTGTGGTGCTGATGCTTCATATTTTTTGATGCAGCTTATATATATTTTGATGTAGGCTTCAATTTTGGTGGTAATGAATTATTCCCTTGCTGATGTACTTTTTGATATTTTTTTACTTTTAATGTTGGTCTGCGAATAACAATAATTTCTGTGAATAATCATTTTGAGTATCTTTGGATCTGCGAGTAGTAATAATCTGCGAATAGACATATTTGATCTGCGGTTAATAAACCCCTAAGAAAATTGGGGCGTTACATCTCCATTAACTCATCCACCTCCCATGAGTTCAAAAAATTAAAACATTTTAGGCTCTATTTGTTTGGGCGTTTCGCTGCTCCGTTTTGGGCAAACGCCGCCGGAAGGAGGGTAACCAAATGAACCTCCGACGACGTTTGCTCCGTTTCCACCCGCCCGCCTTGAGAAACACTCCAAAAAGCTCCGTTTGGAGCAGCCACCTCCCCCCTCCGATTCGAACTCTCCGTTTCCACCCGCTGAATCGACCCGCCACCGCTGAACCAAATGAAGCCTTTGTAAGAACAGAGAAGAGTTTTGATCCCTCGAAATTTGGTAAACAGAAACTATTTTAAAGAATAAATTGGGTTGATTTTAATAGTGTAGGACTGATTTGATCCTTTCAAAAAATTCAGAGACTAATTTTAATATTTTTGCCATTTTTTTCCAAAACAATATACTTTAGATAATTAGATATCCCAGTCAAATAATTAATAATTAATTCATTAATCACATATTATAATTAGACAAGTAAATATCGGCTAATTAATGTTTTGATGCCCTTGTGATTTCTGCTATCCTTATTTATTGAGCGTCTTTTCGCAGAGCTGGGAATATATTTCTATCTTCTTTCCCACTTCAAATTCTTGCTCTCCAGCCAGCGGCTTTGCTCGAGCTAATCCGGCGAGGATGCATAAGAGCCTGCTGCAGGAGCTCTGCCACAAGCAAAAATGGACGTCGCCGGCTTACACCAGCTGCCGCGACGGCCCCGATCACGATCCCCGTTTCAGCGCCTCCGTCGCCGTCAACGGCCACACGTTCGATGCCCCAAATGTCTCCAAATCTGTCAAGGAGGCCCACAGTAAAGCCGCCGAGATCGCCCTACACGGCCTCTCCTCCACCGTCTCTTCCCCTGCTCCCTCGCATCTCTCTTCCGGCTCTACATCCGGTGAGTTCCTCATTTCTCAGTAAACTGATCGGATTTCTCCGTTACATTCATTTTTTGTTACTCTTTTTCCATCATAATCCGCGATCTTAGAATTTATGGGTAAGGAAGTAAAGAATTTCGTTGAATTTCTTTGGCTTCCATGTTGTAGAGCAGTGCTGGGGAGTGGGCTTTTTTGGCTAGGAACTGTAAATGTGGAACTTTTTTGAATGATCTGATAAATTTACAGGGATTCTATGCACAATGTTAGGGTTCGAATGCTCAGAAAAATAGCAGAAAGTAAAGACATTTCTTCTAGCTCCACTTTGTGTTATTAGGGTTTTCTCTCTTTTTTTTAATGACACTCGATTGAAAGTGAGGACATTCTTTATATGGATGGAGTCTAGGGCTACAAATGTGAAATTATTAAAAGATTTCGTTAAGTGCCCGCAGGGATACTTATTTATGAGCTAACATGCCCTTACTAGTTGGAGCACTCCAACAATGCAATATATGTTTATAGATAGTTCTCATCATTCATGAAAAATGGTAAAATGTTTTATTTTTGTAATGTACTTATTTTGACAGTTAAGGGAGAAGTGCCTAATTGTTCTTTAATAGTGTTGCACTCGCCTAATAGGTTTACATTTTGTTGGAATTTGGTGTGCAAATTGTACATTTGGTGTGCTGTTAGCGGATTCCCTCCTTTTGGGATTAGTCCCACATCTTAGATTTGGGTTTAGAGTCTTTCTTGTTTGTGTATAAATAGGGAGGAGTTATATTGATTTGTACAAGTGAATAAGATAATAAAGGTTTATTCCTATTTTTCTACATGGTATCAGAGGTAAAAAAATAAATAAAAAGATTGCGGGATTATTGGTTCTCCCCCAAATCACGTTATCTCCTCTTCCGATAGTGAGTCGAAGGAATTACGAAATCCATCGAGTCCCTATTGTCGGTAGGGAGAGAAGAAATCTCGATCACAGTTTTATTTCCTTTCCTGGGAAGGAAAGGAAAATAAAACTGTCCCTATTGGCGGTAGGGGGAGAAGAAATCTCGATCACAGTTTTATTTCCTTTCCTAGGAAGGCGCGCTCATGGAAAAATTAGTTGCCAAAATGCAAAAATTTTAAGCGTGCTCATGGAAAAATTAGTTGCCAAAATGGAGGAGACAGACTTAAATTTTTTTTTTTGAGTTCTTGCGAATGCCCAAAGGTGAGGGCTCAGCTCTGTCATCGTCGTCTCCATTGAAGCTGGATCTTCCCCCTGTGGAGCTAAAGCTCGATGTACCAGCTACATACTTAAATTGGTCGCGTCTGGTGAAAAGACACTCTCTGGAAGGAACTTGAAGGGCTATCTGACGGCGAAAGGAAGAAGACAGAGAAGGACTCCGATGAGTACAATGAATGAAAGACTACACACTGCATGCTGCACACATGACTCCTAAACTCAATGTTCGCATCTATTGCTATCACAGTGGATGCTATAGAGACTGCAAGCGATGTTTGGGGGAAGTTACAAAGGCTTTACGCAGGGGTTGACAACAACATGCGCGTGTTTCAAATCGAACGAGAGATTGAAACTGTCACTCCGGGGGATCGCTCGATACAGGAGTATGCCGCAGATCTGGAGCGACTATGGACTGACTATGATTATTTCTCACCAGCCACATGTTGTAAAGACCCCGAATGCAGGAAAGGGGAGCAAGATGCTCAACGGAGGACCATGCACTTTATGAGGGGGTTGAACCTGGTTTTTGAGCAAAGGAGTGCGATGTTGCTCACTCAGCCAAAGATTTCCTCCCTGGATGAGACGATCTCAGCCATGATTCAGGAGGAAAGCCGTGTTAATCTTCAGTCTGGTATAGTTGCACCCGTCGGGGCAAAATCAGCCTTAGTAGTAACCAATTCAGGGCCTGCAAGATACATGAGTAAGACACGACAATGTTACAATTGTGGGGAGATAGGTCACATACGACTAGCTTGTCCAAAGCCACCAAAAGAGCGGGATGCTGGTGGACGAGGAAGAGGAGGCTATTGTGGTCGCGGTCGTGGAGGCCATAGAGATGGTAGAAGAGGAGATTACCGAGCAAACCTTATGATAGCCGAGGACAAGACATCCAAAAGTAGGGATGAGATGGGTAACTCTGTGGAGTAGGAGATTGTGAACGCTTACTCCCAACTGATATGGAGAAAGCAGAAGGGTGTAATTTACGATGCACTCATACTAGGTTCATCTAGGGGTAACGTTGTCTCGTTCGCTCTTTCAACCATAGGTACGAGAGAAACTCTTTCCCTCGCATCTATATCCAATACTAGATCACAAGATTGGATAGTCGATTCGGGTGCTTCTCGCCATGTCACTGGGGATGTTAGGGAGTTCCTTTCATATAATCCCTTAGTAGTTCCAGAACGTATCCAAACAATCGATGATACGACTCAGCCAGTGGTTGGTAAGGGTACTATGCAATGTGCAAACACTTTAACTTTGTCCAATGTTTTGCATGCTCCTTCATTTCCTGTGAATCTCTTATCCATTAGTGCAATTATATCTCAACTAAACTGTGTCGTCTTGTTTGGTATCCCAAAGGTGATCTTCCAGGAAAAGGAGACTGGCAGGAGGCTTGGGACCTAAGTTATCAAAGGCGCAAGGCGCACCGAGGCGCAAAGGGCCCCTGGAGCCTAGGCGCAAGGCGCAAGGCGCAGGCGCGCGCCTGAGGCACGTGAGGCGCAAAAATTGGGGAAAAAGAAAATTGAGCGAATTGGGCGCCCAATTCGCTGAAATTGAGCGAATTGGGCGCCCAATTCGCTGAAATTGAGCGAATTGGGCGCCCAATTCGCTGAAATTGAGCGAATTGGGCGCCCAATTCGCTGAAATTGAGCGAATTCGGCGCCCAATTCGCTGAAATTGAGCGAATTCGGCGCCCAATTCGCTGAAATTGAGCGAATTCGGCGCCCAATTCGCTGAAATTGAGCGAATTCACTGAACTTCAGTGAATTGGGCGCCCAATTCGCACAATTTCAGCGAATTGGGCGCCCAATTCGCTCAATTTCAGCGAATTGGGCGCCCAATTCGCTCAATTTCAGCGAATTGGGCGCCCAATTCGCTCAATTTCAGCGAATTGGGCGCCCAATTCGCTCAATTTCAGCGAATTGGGCGCCCAAGTGCGCCTAGGGGGTGCCTCGGGTGCGTCTAAGATCATGTTTTTGCAAATATCCCTTAAAAGGCCCGGGCGCGCCTTTGGCGCGCCTGGGAGCCTGTAAGGCGCGCGCCTAGGCGCGCCTGGGCGCGCCTGAGGCGCGCCTGAGGCACATCGCCCGCCTCAGCTGTGCTGAGGCGCGGCGGGCTGCGCCTGGTGCGCCCGGCGCCTCAGGCGCGCCTAGGCGCGCGCCTTAACAACTTAGCTTGGGACTGACACGTGACATAGTGGCTTGTGGTACCTAGATAAAGAGAATATGGACTCAGCTCTTTCAACACTTGTAGAGGACACTACAGGGGGTAGAAGATGCCTAAAGGGCTTACTCCTGCTTCATCATCGACGTCTAAGTCATCCTTCCTTTCTGTTTTAAAAAAAAAGTATCCCAATTTGTGTGTAAAAGTTAATTGTAACAAACTTGCATGTGATGCATGTGAACTGAGAAAACATACCAGAAACTCTTATTCTGGTTCTGGTAGTTGGTGCCCTTATCCGTTTAATCTTATACATTCTGATGTTTTGGGGCCATACCCCACACCTACTGTGAATGGATTTCAGTATTTTGTGTTTTTCATTGATTACTTCTCTCGTGTGACTCGACTTTATCTAATGAAAAACAAGAGTGATGTGTTTGATTGCTTCAAGGATTTCCATAAAGTGGTTCAAACTCAACACAGTGCAGTCGTAAAGGTGTTGAGGTCTGACAATGAGACAAAGTACACCAACAGAGCGTTTGAAGAGTACTTGACCTCGCAAGGAATTTAACATCAAACTACCTGTCCGTACACGTTAGAGCATAATGGAGTAGCGTAATGAAATAACAGACACCTTCTGGAAGTAACTTGGAGTATGATGATAACAATGAAGGTGCCGAAGTACTTATGGGGACAAACTGTGCTAACAACAGCCTATTTAATCAATCAGATGCCCTCGCAAGTATTTGATCAAAAGTCTCTGATTGAGATACTATGCAAAAAGAGTGAAGATAGTTTTCCCCTCAAAACCTTTGGTTGTGTGTGCTTTGTGCACGACAAATGACCAAACGTGGGAAAACCTGATCCGACTGAAGTGTGTTTTTGTTGGACATTCAACTACCCAAAAGGGGTATGTATGTTGGAGTCCGGTATAGAGAAGGTTGTTCGCCAGCATGGATGTCACGTTCAGAGAGCTTGAGTCACATTACTCTTCTATTGACTCGCCTCTCGTAAACCACTCGGTGAAGAAATTATGAGACAAGAGGGGGAGGATCGCTCTGGTGATGAGAAACGGATAGTGAGGTGCCAACAGAATCGACTCTTAAGGAGAGAGAATCTGTTGATGATGGACCTCAGAGTCAGGGAGAGTTAAGAGTGTATACGAGAAAAAAAGCAGCCAAACAAGCAGCCGAGCGAGACTACAATGCCTACATTGCCACTTGTGTCAGGTCCCTTGCCTCTGCCTACTCCAATCCTTGAGACGCCTGCACCATCCACCACAAGTTCAGACATCCTAGGTAAGATGACCCCGCATCTCTCTACTCCCACTCCCTTGTCGGTAAGACGAAGTACCCGCAAGAATGCGGGAGTCTCACCTGATCGATATGACTTTTCACATGACATTGCCCAATTTGTTTCCTACTCCCATATATCCCGTGTACATGGAGCGTTCATTACATCTTTGGACATTGTTTCTATAACTAAGTGTTGACAGGTTGCTAAGGAGGATCCTTGATGGAAAACTGCAATGTTAGAAGAACTTGGAGAAGAACAAAACCTGGGATCTTATGTCGCTACCACCAGGGAAAAGAGCAGTTGGGTGCAAGTGGGTTTTCACTGTGAAACAAAACCCAGAAGGACGGATCAAGCGCTACAAGGCCCGACTGGTAACAAAGGGGTATAACTAGACTTATAACATCGACTACGAAGAGACATTTGTACCCGTCGCAAAAATGAGCACAGTACGTACACTGATATCCTTGGAGACAAATGGGGGGTGAAAATTACATCAACTTGACGTGAAGAATGTCTTTCTTCATGAGGATCTGTTGAAAGAAGTGTACATGGAAGTTCCACCGGGCTTTGACAAGAAACAAACAATAAGGAAGGTGTGTAAACTTAAGAAGTCTCTGTATGGGCTGAAACTTTCTCCTCGATCGTGGTTTGACAGAATCAGGAAAGCCATGACAACCATTGGGTATCAACAGAGCAACGCCGATCACATCTTGTTCTTTAGGAGGCATGAAACTCACATCACAGTACTCGCGGTGTACGTAGATGATATGATCATCACAGGAGATGATAAGAATGAAATTGCTCATCTTAAAAAAAGATTGTGCATTAAATTTGAAGTGAAGGACTTGGGTCAACTACGATATTTTCTTGGGATTGAAGTAGCTTGCGACGCACGAGGAATTGTTCTATCCCAAAGGAAATATGTGTTGGACCTATTTAAAGAGACAGGTATGATGGATTGCAGGTCTACCGTCTCTCCTATCGATCAGAAGACTAAGCTCGGTGCGGAGGCAGGAGAACCAATTGATAAAGAAAAATACCAGAGGCTGGTAGGCCGACTGATTTATCTGGGTCACACCCGTCCCGACATCTCTTTTGCTGTAAGCGTAGTAGCCCGCTATATGCACGATTCCAGGGAGGGGCACTTGGATGTAGTATATCAGATTCATAGATACTTGAAGAGTCCAGCAGGAAAGGGACTGATCTTCCGAAAGAATGGACATCTGAGTATTGAGGGATATTGCGACTCTGACTGGGCTAGCTTTACAGATGACAGGAGATCCACATCGGGATATTACATGTTTGTAGGTGGCAACCTTGTCTCTTGGAAGAGCAAGAAGCAAACTGTAGTTGCAAGATCTACAACCGAGACAGAATATAGGGACATGATCTCAGGTGTAGGGGAGCTGCTCTGGTTAAAAGTCCTGTTGAGTGAACTCAAGATGGATCAAGGCGGACATATGACATTGTGGTGTGATAGCAAGTCGGCCATCAGCATTGCAAACAATCTTGTCCAACATGATAGAACCAAGCATATAGAGATCGACAGGTTCTTCATCAAAGAAAAGCATATAGAGATCGACAGGTTCTTCACCAAGCATATAGAGATCAACAAGTGACTGATTGCCTAACCAAGAGACTTAGCTCATTGGATTTATGTAGATTGTGTGACAAGATGAGGTTAGTGGATATCTTTTGCCCATCTTGAGGGAGAGTGTTGGAATCTGGTGTGCAAATTGTATATTTGGTGTGCAGTTAGCGAATTCCCTTCTTTTGGGATTAGTTCTACATTTTAGATTCGGGAATAGAGTCTCTCTTGTTTGTGTGTAAATAGGGAGGAGTTGTATTGATTTGTACAAGTGAATGAGATAATAAAGTTTTATTCCTATTTTTCTACACATTTAAAATAAGGTCATATCATCAATCACTGATTAATACGATAAGAAGTATGTATTGATCTCATTTTGCGAGAGATACTCTTTAGTTAGATATAAGATGATATATATATATATGATATATATATATATATATATATATATATATATATATATATATGAGTGATAGTGCACGGGGGGCTCCCAGTGCGGGCGACATTTGTCGTGGGGGTAACATGCGGCGGCATTTGTCGTAGGAGCGACATTTGTCGTGGGGGTGGCATTGGTCGTGGGGGCGACATTCTTCGTGCACAACATCATTCGTTGGGGGCAGCGTCATTCGTCATGGGCAGCGACATTCGTTGGGGGCAATGACATTCGTCGTGGGCGGCCACATGCGGTGGGGGCGGCGACATTCGACAGGGGTGACGACATTTGACAGAGGCGGCGACATTCGGCGGGTGCTCCTATGGTGAGGTTCACACATATATTGTGTGGTCTTCCAAAACTTTTCAAATTAAAGTAATAATATATCATAGATTGATGAACTTAGAATATAAGACATGCTACTATGGATTGAATTTGGCAGTTGACTAACCAGACCAGACAACAGTTAAAAAACAGGTATAAAACCAAGAAATGCAATCAAATTGAGAAATGCAAATCAAGAATTTTTATTAAAGACCATCTAATCTCATATTTACGGGCACCGGAAATATGTTGCTTAAATGATTCCCTTCTCTCACACCTTCAGAAGTGAGAATATTGCTTCTCTTATTAACATCCAAAAATAACATGGCAGGAATATTACCCTATACATAGCAACAAATTTTCAACTCAGAATACAAATTCATCAACCAAAATAACATCAACTCCTCTTGGGATAAAAGTTGGGCGGATGAATTGATGGAATGCATGATATATAGTTGGCTCAATCAAGCCAAAAATAATTTGGAATGTGAAATTTCAATTCTAACAGAAGTTTGTCAAACATAATGAGTTTGGGTCATGGTTCAAGCAGTTTTGTAGTGATCCATTAATTGTAAAATATGCAATTTAATTCATAACGAACTTCAAGGAGCTCAATGAAGCCATAGTAGAGATTAAGAATGTAGGTGGAAATTCTATTAACAACTTCATTTTATATAAGTATAGACTTTCTATGAAGATTTATTGAAGTATAATTGACAGTTGCTCAACCAAAAAAGAAAGTCAAATTTTCATGAGTACAATATAGGATGATAGTGATTGCATCAATGAAGATTTATTGAAGTGAAATTCTATATATTTTCCTGAAGCAAGTGGTGAAGGAAATTCTATCCCGCACATAAATGAAAGATTCCGTCAATGATAGTGATCTACCTCTAGTAGATGTATAAGGAGCTGAAATTTCAAAACTATCATTATTTGGTAATGTTTTTCATGAGGTTCCTACAAATTTAATAATCTTGAACTAAAAAAAGGAACTCTAGAAGGAAAAATATACCAAAAATCCATGTCTAATTTCTCATATTTTGAAATATTAATTTGACCATAGGATAATTTAAGAGCAGCAATGAAATATTAAAAGAAGTGCACATTGTTGAAGTGATTGTTTATGGGGAGGTAGAACTTACATATTATTATTTAAATAATCTACCGAAGTAAATACACAGATCTCATAGAGTTTTACAGCTGCAAAAGCATTCCCGGACATCACATCACTTCATGTTCAAATACACAATACTTTAAACCATAGTGTAGAGTAAAAGCATGCCATGAATTGCACTTGTAAAAGAGTAGAAATTATAAACATTTACAAAAACCATGCATAAGCAATGAATGTATGGAAGGGACCTGATGCAGTGGTAGACCGACTAAACTGAAATACCTCTAATATGCAAGCTAGCTATTATGGACCACATGTATTGTGCACGTGTGAGCATGAGAACAATCCGAAAGCAAATTAGCTAGCATTTAATTTCCACAACACCACAAGGCTACAAACACGATCGCACAATTTTGGAGCAAATAATCTAATCAAGAGAGACAAATATGATTTGCAAACAAGCAGAGAGCGATTCAGTTAAATGCGTCAGCAAGGCCTAACAAGTCAAATGACTCATAATACGTAAGCATATGAAATAACAAAGCATAACGAAAGTTCAACACTGAATATCAATACCAAGAAAATAGCCATTTCATACCATGCTTAGTTCGTACATGCGGCGGGCCGATTTAGGGAGGAAGGGGCTGAAGGGGAGTGGCCGTTGGGGCTGGATGGGGGAGGAGAGTGGCTGCCGGAAGGCTGAAGGGGAGCTATCGGGTTGCCGGGCCTGGAGGAGGAAGTCTGTCAGGCTGGACGGAAGTGGAGGAGGAGATTATAGGGGCTGACGGGCTGGTCGGAGGTTGAGGAGGAGGTTGCTGGGGCTGTCGGGCTGGTCGGAGGTTGAGGAGGAGGTTGCTGGTGCTGTCGGGCTAGATGAAGGCGGAGGAGGGAGTTGCGGGGTCTGGATGGAGGCAAGGCCTGGACGGGGGGGAGGGGAAGGGCTGCGGGATCTGGACGGAAGAGGGGAGAGGCTGCGAGATCTGGATGGAAGCGGGGAGGGGCTACGGGTTAGGGCCTTACCGGACGGGAGGAAGAAAAGCCGCAGGGTCGTTTCCGAGAGCCGCACGAGTTCCGCAACTGGACCGGAGGGTTGCTTGCTCAGCAACTCCAATCCCCCCAAATCAGCCCTAAGCATGTCTATATATAAGAGAAGCAGGGCATAAAATAACTAGGGCGCCCGATCGGACGGCAGAAATTGCACGACCCGATCGGGGGCTAAATACAACCCAAAACTTAAAAACTAATATATCAAATTTATTCGCGACGACCCTCCGGGCGCATCCGCGGACTCGGATTGTCCGCCCGGGTCATCGATCACCGCCTCCTGCGGGAATAAACGCGTGCGTGCCGCCGATCGCCATCAGGACCTTTGAAGCACGGTGTCATACCTCTCCGTCAAAGGAGATAAACATATGAGAAATAGTTATGGATCCAAGCAAATGCATTCTTACCTCTCATCAGGGTCAGGATCCAAGCAAATAGGTTAATCATTATGTCTAAAGAAGGTTAGTGCACCTCTAAGCATTAATACCTATCACAAAGGTATGAATCCGAGCAAGTTATGTGCTGAAGGCTGAAGCAGATCAATGCCGATGAGACATGGTTAACAAAATTTGAGGTAGAAGGGAATGCAAAAATTTATCATACCTGTCATACGGATTCCAGAGTGTTCACAGTTCTTCATCGCAGTTGAATAAGTGATTCCAGTTGTGCAAGGTCTACATGGATGAGGAGAAGGGGTTGAGAAATGTAGAGAATAATTTTTGCGGAAATGTAAAACATGGTTGTCAGGATCGCGATCCGGATCATAGGATCTTACGATCCTACGATCCAGATTTTGTAAAGCGATCATCGATCCAATCCTACCATCCGATCCGATCCAACCTCAAAAAGATCTCATCGAGGATCTCAATCCTGACAACCTTGATGTAAAGGGGATGCGGGGATGAACGTTCTGCGCATATGTGGGTTCTTTGGTTCTCTCGGTAGATGGAACGATGAAGAATGTCGTCACAATCAAGTGTTGAATCCCAACAGTCAATTTGTGATTTCATTCGATCATGGATGTCCTTAAGGAAATGTCAGGCAAAAGGACTTGCGATGGACGTGGTGGAGATATGATTTTACCTTTGCAGAAGCTAGTTGTAGGGAGGCGGAGGGGAGGACCGAAGTGAGGATAGGAGGAGCAGCAGATCTGAATCGAGCGGCGTGTATAGCCCGATCGTGGAAGGAAGATGAGGGAACGACTGTACAACCCGTATTCGACGAGGGTGGACCCTATCACCGCGAGTTCATCAGGAGTCAAGGTCAACAAGGGAAGCAGGGGTCAGGATCAGCGCCCCAGGCCGTGGAGGACTCGAGCGAGTATGGCGAGTTCCCTAGGCATACTCTCCCGATAGGCGACTAAGACGGGATACTCGCCCATCCCGTGCGAGCTCCCCAGGGAAGTCGCCCAATCGCCAGGGTGGGGGTATAAGTAAGACCCCCCCTCTCTTTGGATTTCCCTATAAATAGGACCCCAGGGGTACGAAGGAGAGGACCGGAAAATTCTCGGATAGTTACTCGCGAACTCCAGCTCTCGCATTTCCTTCGTATCTAGCTCGGCCATTCTGGTTGAGAAGGGGTTGCTTCGTCTAAGCAACCGGGTACGTGGTGGGACCTTCCTGCCGCAGCGCCCGGGGTATTGTTTCTTTAGCTCATCCTTCTCGCATCTGAGGGCCGTCTGACTTCACTGCGAGACGGGTAACCTTAGGTCGCCTAGTCCGATCCTAAGGTCGGGATTTTCTTGGCTTCAACACTTGGTGCGGTGAGCGTGGATAGCAGCCAAGAAGGAAAGTTTCGTGGTGGAGAAAGATGGTCAATGGTGGCGATCAAGGCGAGTTGGCGGACAACTCGGCAGGAGTAGGCACCTCGGAGCGAGGTGGCGGGTTTGTGACGGTAGCTGCTTTCGAGGAGTTCGCGAAGAGAATGGAGAGGGCGATACTCGTCGAATTCGCCAACCCCCCTGAGGTCACGGCGACTTCTCCCCATCGCCTGACCCCACCGGGCGAGGAGCCAACCCGGCGAGCAGGAAAGGAGCCCGCCTGGACGAGAGAGGAGCAACCGATGCCGCCGCGTCAGCACCCAGCGAGCAGCCAGGGCATCAGGTTCCGAGATCCTGAACTCTCGGCGAGGTATGGGAATACTCGCCGATGGAGCGAGTATGAGTATTCGAGTGAGGAGGATAATCGCCGCCGCCAGGAAGGGAGGAGCCCCTTCTGTGCTGAGATCCTCGCGGCCTCCGTCCCCGACAATTTCCGAGAGCCCGCCCTCACCTACTACTCCGGCAGAGATGACTTGGTAAGGCATCTTCAGTGGTTTGAGGACATGGTCTCGATTCGCAACATGTCCGACGCCTTCATGTGCCGCTTCTTCTCCATCACCTTCAAGGGAAGTGCAAGAGACTGGTTCCACCAACTGCCCGCACGAGAGCTTGGGCCACTACATCGACAGGTTCCAGGAAGAGGTTTTGGAGGTGGAGGAGGTGGATGGGTTTACCTTGATGGTTGCCCTTAAGTTCGGCTTGAAGCAGGGACTTTTCAACATGGAGCTGGGGCATAGGCCGTCGAGGTCGTTCGAGGAAATGGTGGAGAGGGTGAATGTCTTCATTCGGGGGGAGGAGAGGAACAAGGAGTTCCTGGCAAGGCTGGACGTGGATAAGCCACTAGGGGAGAACATGGGAAGACTGCTGGAAAGGGAGAGGCGTCTAGAGAAACACGATGGCGGAAGGCGGGAGGAGCCGAAGAGGAAGGAAGAGAGGAAGAGAAGAGAGGAGCCCAGGAGGGTGGAAGAGTCGAGGCAGGAGAGGCCTCGAAGGCAAGAAGAAAGGAGGCCCGTCGAGGCCCCTGAAGGAAGAAGGGAAGAAAGAAGGTTCCAGTATCCGAGAGATCGTCCTCTGTGGAGACGGCCGATCCGCCAGGAGGAGAGGAGGGATAACAACCCGAGAGAGCAGGGAGGAGGAAGAAGGGAGACAATGGCTGTCGCGCGACAGGCCAACAAGCGTCGGCGAAAGGAGGAGTGTCGGGGAAGACAACAGGAGGCTGCCATCCCTCTCTACTGCGATATCCATCGAGTAGAGGGGCATGAGACCTTGGCCTTCCCAGAGTTTTGGGAGGCAAGGAGAAGGTTGGAGGCGACGGAGGCAGAGAGAGAGAGCAACCGAGACAAGAGGCCTCGGTCGGGCAAGTAGCCTTCCAAGCTCCGCAGAGGAGTTGGAATGAGGACAGGGTTGACCAGGGAGGTCGAGGAAATGTTATCCCCGGTCCAGGAGGCGGACACGTCGGGGTGATCAATGGGGGTGCAGGGCTTGGAGCTTCCCGCAAGGGTAGTCTCCACCAGATCTACAAGAGGAACGTCGCCTCGACGTCGCAGACTCCTCTGCTGTTGAACGAGATAACTTTCTCAGAGGAAGATATGCTCTGGAGCGAGAACCCCTTCCACGACGCGTTGGTGATACAAGCTGCCATCGAAGACTTCACCGTCGACCGAATCCTCGCGGACAACGGGAGCTCGGTGAATGTCATCTTCAAGAGGACCTTTGTCGGTCTTCAGGTGGAAGCGTCCAGGGTCCAGGATGCGGACGGACCTCTCTTTGGCTTCTCGGGAGAGAAGAAAGAGGTAAAAGGGGGAGTGGAGCTGCTGGTCACCCTCGGGGGTACTTCAATCCGGTGCCGATTTGTCATCGTCGACGCACCCAGCAGCTACAACGCCATTTTTGGACGGCCTCTCATTAACTATTTCAAAGCCGTCCCGTCGTCGTATCATCAGTGCCTGAAGTACTGCCTGGATGATGTCCAAGTCCGGATCAGGGGGGATCCGAAGGCCTTCAGGGAGTGTTACCTGAACGCTGTCAGCACCATCAGCTGGATGGGTGACGCGGAGAGGCTGGAGAGGATGATGGAGCAGGAGGAGGGCCTGCAAGCTGCCGAGGAGCTAGAGGAAATGGAGGTGATCTCCCCGAGAGGAGGGCCTGAGCTGCTGAAGGTCGGAGGAGCCTTGCCCCTGAAAAGGAAGGCGGAGATAGCTGCTTGCCTGCAGGGGAATGCTGACATCTTCTCGTGGAGTGCCACCGAGATGCCAGGGATTGATGCCGATGTTGCCTGCCATCGCCTCAACCTGGACCCCGCGGTAGCTCCGGTCCGCCAAAGGCAGAGGAAGAGCGCCACCGCGCTGGCCGAGCCAATCCGGGAGGAAGTGAGGAAGCTGCTGGAAGCGGGGTTTGTCTCAGAGATCTAGTATCCAGGCTGAGTCTACAATGTTGTAATGGTAAAGAAGTCCGGAGGGGTTGGAGGCTATGTATCGATTTTTCTATGTTGAATAAAGCTTGCCCGAAGGATTCTTACCCCTTGCTTCAAATCGACGCGCTGGTTGATTCCGCCGTCGGATTTCCCGTGATTAGTTTCCTTGATGCTTTTTCAGGATACCACCAGATCCGGATGCATCCCCCCGATTGCCGCGACGTTTCCTTCATCACCAGCGATGGGTGCTATAACTACAAGATGATGCCCTTCGGGCTCAAAAACGCCGGCGCAACTTATCAAAGAATGATGAACCAGGTGTTCAAAGAGCAAAAGGGGCGGAATTTGGAGGTTTATGTGGACGACCTTCTCGTCAAAAGCAAGAGCATCACAGAGCACGTAGCGGATCTGGCGGAAACCTTCGCCACCCTGAGGAAGTACAAGATGCGGCTCAACCCGGCCAAGTGTGTCTTCGGCGTGGGAAGAGGAAAGTTCCTGGGTCACCTCCTTACTCCCCGGGGGGTGGAGCCTAACCCCGACAAGGTGAAAGCCATCATGGAGATGGCCTCCCCAAGAGATTCCAAGGAGGTCCAGAGGCTGACTGGAAGGCTGGCAAGCCTTAGCCGTTTTCTTTCCAAGGCCGGAGAGAAATGCTCCCCGTTCTTCAAGGCCCTTCGGGGTAATCAGAAATTCGAGTGGACCACGGAGTGCGATGAGGCTTTCGAAAAGCTTAAGCAGCAGCTGACCCGAGCTCCCCTCCTCCAAGGTCCGCAGGGCGGCGAGGATCTTTTACTTTATCTGGGAGTAGGAGCTGAGGCGGTTAGTTCGGTGTTGGTTCGAGAAGAAGGAAGAGGTAGCTCCCCATCTATTACGTAAGCCGGGTGTTGCGGCAAGCAGAGACGAGGTATCCTATCCTGGAGAAGCTAGTTTTCGCTTTGGTAGTTTCGGCTCGGCGGCTCCGCCCTTATTTTCAGGCTCATTCCATCAAGGTGGTCTCCGATCATCCCTTAAGGAGTATCTTGGATGGGGTGGAGCATTCTGGCAGGTTGGCCAAGTGGGCGGTGGAGCTAAGCGAATTCGACATCTCTTACTCCCCAAGGGTAGCAATCAAGGCCCAGGCGGTAGCAGACTTCCTGGCCGACTTCTCGGCCGAGGTGGAGGTAGACGTGGGCGCTTCCCGCCCGGTCTCTTGGAAGATGTTTGTGGACGGGGCTTCCGGCAGATATTCCGTGGGAGCCGGAGTCGTGTTGGTTAGCCCCCGGGGAACCAGGATCGAACAGGCCGTCGAGATCCTCTTCCCAGTTACGAATAATCAGGCGGAGTACGAAGCCATGATGGCCGGCTTACGTCTCGCCAAGGAGCTGTCAATCAAGGACATCCAAACTTTCACCGATTCGATGGTAGTCGCTTCCCAGATTCGGGGAGAGTTCGAGGTCTACGACCCCATCCTGCAGCAATACCTGGTCAAGGTTAAGGGTCTGATCGGGGGGTTCCAGTCTTTCTTCGTCGAGCATGTGCCCCGAGAAGACAATGCCGAAGCTGACTACCTTGCCAAGTACGGTCCCCGGGCCGGGGGAACGGTCACCGAGCTGTTTCGACCGTCCATCGAGGAAGGAGAAATGATGGAGATCGAGCAGCGGCCCTCGTGGAAGGATCCGTTCGTTGCGTTCTTAACGACGGGTCAGCTGCCCTCGGACGGGCAGGACCGAAGGAAATTCCGATACAAGACCGCGTACTACCTGCTACAAGACGCCGAGCTTTATCGCAAGACCATCTCGGCCCCCCTAGCCAGATGCTTGTCAGTAATCGAGGTCCCCCGAGTTCTCGAGGAGATCCACTCAGGGGAGTGCGGCAGCCACTCCGGGACTCGTACTCTGGAGCAGAGAATCCTGAGGCACGGCTACTTCTGGCCCACCATCCGAAAGGACGCAGAGGCCTTCTCCAAAAAGTGCTCCCAGTGTCAGCTCTTCGCGCCCCTCCAGCTTCAACCAGCTCAACACCTCCGCTCGATCACCGCTCCGTGGCCCTTCGCCATCTGGGGAATGGACCTGATCGGCCCGTTCCCTCAAGCTAGTGGACAGAGGAAGTTCATACTGGTGATGATCGACTACTTCTCCAAGTGGATCGAGGCCAGAGCCTTGGCCAAGACCACTTCCCAGATCGTCAAAAACTTTATCAGGGGGGAAATCACGTGCAGGTTTGGGATCCCGCTGGACATCGTCACCGACAATGGGCCGCAATTCGCCAGCTTGGAGCTGAAGGATTTCTGCAAGCAGTTAGGTACAGACATTCGGTTCGCTTCAGTACACCATCCTCGGAGCAACGGACAAGTAGAAGCTGCCACGTGGCCCTTCGCCATCTGGGGAATGGACCTGATCGGCCCATTCCCTCAAGCTAGTGGACAGAGGAAGTTCATACTGGTGATGATCGACTACTTCTCCAAGTGGATCGAGGCCAGAGCCTTGGCCAAGACCACCTCCCAGATCGTCAAAAACTTTATCTGGGGGGAAATCGCGTGCAGGTTTGGGATCCCGCTGGCCATCGTCACCGACAATGGGCCGCAATTCGCCAGCTTGGAGCTGGAGGATTTCTGCAAGCAGTTAGGTACAGACCTTCGGTTCGCTTCAGTACACCATCCTCGAAGCAACGGGCAAGTAGAAGCTGCCAACAAGCTCATCGTCAACCTGCTGAAGAAAAAGGTCACCAATCTCAAAGGAAACTGGGCCGAGCAGCTCCCCTCGGTCCTATGGGCTCTAAGAACAACCCCAAACTCGGCCACGGGGGAAACGCCTTTCAAGTTATCCCACGGGTCTGAGGCACTCATCCCGGTGGAGTTCGAGGTGCTGAGCCCCAGAGTAGTTGCAGCGGAAGATGGCAACGAAGAGTGGCGTCTGGAGAACGAAGACGCCCAGAGGCTCTCTCTAGACTACGTCGAGGAGCTTCGGGACTTGGCCTCCGTACGCCAAGAGGAGATCAAGAGGCGTATGACGAAGCACTTTGACAAAAACGTCCGCCTCAAGCATTTCCTCGCGGGAGATCTGGTCATGAAGAAAGTGGACGCTGCGGGACGGGGGGACACCGTCGGCAAGCTGCATCCCAACTGGGAAGGGCCCTTTATTGTCCAAGAGGCCTTGACCACAGGGGGCTACTACCTGTAAGATCAAGCTGGAGAGCAGCTGAATGAGACCTTGAGTGGGGACGACCTGAAAAGGTTCTACCCCTAGTGGTGACACTTGTAATTACTTTGTAAGAATGCTTTTTAATGTACAGCGGCGACTGGATTGTTCTCCCCTTTTGTGCTGTATACATCGAGGCTTCTGGGTGCTTCCAGGATCAGCCCCACGATCGGTTACGGGAAGCAGTGGTCGGTTTGTTCCTCGAAAATTACACAGGATTTAGGATAGGACGATGCATTGGGACTTTAAGCGTTCTTGTAAGACCGAGCCTCTGCATTGTCGGCCGAGATCAGCTTCCCCCTTGCATGTCGGCCTATGTCTCCCCGAGCGCATCTCTCCTCCGACTGGAGGAATTACCAGGAACAAACTTGTACCCTAGCCTCCCGGACTCGATAAGAGGCCGACCTCGTCGAGCAACCGTGAGAGGATTTCAAGTTATTAACAAAGCAGGATAACCTGCCGAACAAGGGACAGGGACGAGCCTAGCGGAGCGTGTTGGTTCCGAGTGCGTTCGAAAAGGACCCTCGACGAACAACACCCTTCGCCCATGCGCTGGCGCTCCGACCATTGAGCGCGGTCGGGAGCGATCTTTGCTATCAGATCAGGATACGTGCCTTCAACCCGTCCCTCCTAAATAGCCCAGTACGGATGATAGGACGATGCTTCAGGACTTTAAGCGTTCTTGTAAGACCGAGCCTCTGCATTGTCGGCCGAGATCAGCTCCCCCCTTGCATGTCGGCCTATGTCTCCTCGAGTGCATTTCTCTTTCGACTGGAGAAATTATTAGGAACGGATCTGGACACCAACTTCCCGATTTGGCAGGTTTGAGAGCGTCTCTCCGAAGAGAAAGATCATCTTCTTGCCATGATATCTAGGTGTTTAATCCCCGACATCCCTCCAGTAACAGGATCTCCTTGATTGAAATCAAGACTTCGAGTGGCAGAGATGTCGTAAGACCGGTTACCCACGAGCTCCTCTCCTAGGGGATCGACCGATCTCCTCGATTGAAATCAAGACTTCGAGTGGCAGAGATGTCGTAAGACCGGTTACCCACGAGCTCCTCTCCTAGGGGATCGGCCGATCTCCTCGATTGAAATCAAGACTTCGAGTGGCAGAAATGTCGTAACACCGGTTACCCACGAGCTCCTCTCCTAGGGGATCGGCTGATCTTCTCGATTGAAATCAAGACTTCGAGTGGCAGAGATGTCGTAAGACCGGTTACCCACGAGCTCCTCTCCTAGGGGATCGGCCGATCTCCTCGATTGAAATCAAGACTTCGAGTGGCAGAGATGTCGTAAGATCGGTTACCCACGAGCTCCTCTCCTAGGGGATCGGCCGATCTCCTCGATTGAAATCAAGACTTCGAGTGGCAGAGATGTCGTAAGACCGGTTACCCACGAGCTCCTCTTCTAGGGGATCGACCGATCTGCTCGATTGAAATCAAGACTTCGAGTGGCAGAGATGTCGTAAGACCGGTTACCCACGAGCTCTTTTCCTAGGGGATCGGCCGATTTTCTCGATTGAAATCAAGACTTCGAGTGGCAGAGATGTCGTAAGACCGGTTACCCACGAGCTCCTCTCCTAGGGGATCGGCCGATCTCCTCGATTGAAATCAAGACTTCGAGTGGCAGAGATGTCGTAAGACCGGTTACCCACGAGCTCCTCTCCTAGGGGATCGACCGATCTTCTCGATTGAAATCAAGACTTCGAGTGACAGAGATGTCGTAAGACCGGTTACCCACGAGCTCCTCTCCTAGGGGATCGGCCGATCTCCTCGATTGAAATCAAGACTTCGAGTGGCAGAGAAGTCGTAAGTCCGGCCCCCCACGAGCTCCTCTCCTGGTGGATCGGCCGATCTCCTCGATTGAAATCAAAGCCTGGAGCGGCAGGGTAAACAGAAGTCTATGTCTCTGTACGAGCTCCTCTCCCGCAGACCGACTACTTGCCTCCGGGAGACGATTACTCGCCGCCCGCAGAGCTCAGTTCATGTCTTGATAGAGGCGAGCATGCCTCAAGCGCGGGGCGAGTATACCTCGGGCGAGCAGGCGAGTACTTCAGGCGAGTCAGCGAGCACGCCTCATGCGAATAGGCGAGCACGCCTTGGGAACGAAGACGAGTTAAACGAGTATACGTCGCGAGCGCTCCTCACCGAGCCTACGAGCCTAACGAACGACATCAACCATCATGCGAGTAAAAAGTTGCAAATGGACTTGTATAAATATCAAAAAGCTTTACAAATTACAAGTCATAAATTACACCCTCTGACAATCGGCGAGTAGCTAGGACTCATCGTCACCCGTATCTGGCTCATATTCCTCATCTCCTATATCGGCATCTTCTTCTTCCTCGCCGTCGTCTCCGCTCTCGCCGTTGCCGCTGCCACTACCGGTGCTGCTGGAGTCGCTGGAGCCTGACGACGGAGAGGGAACACGATCTGGCGAGATCGTCCCCTCAGCAAGCAACTCAGGGATAAGCTCGTCAACGGTGAGCTGCTTATCCCCTTCGACGAGCTGTCCATTAATTCTCAGCCGCGCGAGTATGATGTTCCCAGCCGCCCGCGCTATCTCGCGGCGGACGGACGACCTCTCCTCCCATAGAACTCGGGACCGCTTGACGGCCCACTGAGGATCGTCCTCCGGCCGCTGCACCTCCGGCAGCGAGGCAGAGTCCGCGCGTGCTTCAGCAGCGACTAGCCGAGTCTCCATCTCGGCTGTGCGAATTTGGGCCGTCTCCAGCTCGGCCTGCGAGGCGGCATACTTCTCCTCGCATTCAGACAGTTTCTTCGCGGCCTCGACCTCGACGACCTGCGATACGTCGAACATCAATACATGTCCAAATAGAACAGAACAAATATCGCCGCAAGTAGACGACTTACCTCAAAGTCCTTCCAGCGGACCGATTGCATGCCGAGATCAATGGCCTTCTTGGAGACGACTCTCAGAGCCTCCGTCGTCTCCAGTAACTTCCTCGCCGTAAAATGTCCCAACTCGGCAGCTCGCGCGAGCGAGCAGACGGACTGATGTACGAGCTCTGGCGGGGCGAGCTCCAACATCGACTCGGCGTCAACCCGCCCGTACAAGGCATGGAGGACGGCGAAGGCCTCCCCCTTGTCCTCCCAGTCCGTCGACCAGGATGGGAGGTTGGTGCTCAACGACACCACGTGCTCATCCGCCGACCAGGTCACCAGCGGGCGACCATACGCATCCACCACGCCCCGCCCGAGATTGTAGTTGGGGTGGAAGCGAGGTGCCCGAGCATCTGGCGGCGACTCTTGGTCGTCAGGCTAGGGCGACGACACTTTCGCCTTCTTGCTGACAGGCCCCGACGACCTGGCCTTCGCCTTCCCCTTGGCGATTTTCTTCTTCTCCCCGACATCGGGCGGGGGGCGGGCTTCAGAGAGAGGGGCGGCGACTTCTTTCGCCGGAGGGAGCTGCTTCTCCGGGAGCTCGTTGGCCACTGCAAAAATCACGCGATATGATTAATGCGAGCTTCAGTAAAACATGAGCGAGCAGGCGAGCACACAACATCCCGCTCAAGCCTTACCCTCGTTGGGATGAGCCTCCAGCACATCGACGTTGAGCCGCCAATAAATAACGTCGAACCGGCAACCTCGGAAGGATTCGAACAGCTGCTCGCGAATGCCTTCCAAGATCGGCGGGAGAAAGGCGAGGCCAGCGGGTTGGTGCGGCCTTCCCAGGAGACCCTCGAAGTCGCCATGCACGATCACCAGCAGCTCGCTCCAGCAATGGACCTTGTTCGCAGTCCCCACTAGGGTGCAAACATGGCTGCAGAAGAAGACGAACCCCAACCCCTCCGAAGTCGCGGCGAAGGCGAATACTCGGCGAAACACGGAGAGGTCAAAGGCGATCCTCTCCTCCCGAAGGTAGCAGAGGAACCCCATGATGATCGCCATACCATTGGGGTTGATCTGCGCGGGAACGATCCCGAAATATCGCAGGATCTCGCAGAACTCCGGCCAGAAGGGAAGTCGCAGGCCAACATCAAAATGACGCAGCGACAACACTAGCCCGCCCTCAACGTAGGTGTTGAGTCGCTCACCGCGAGCAGGAAGCCTCGCCGAGTATCCCTCCGGCAGTAGACGCTCCCTGAAACTCTCTAGATCCTTGTCCGAGGTTATCGATTTCTTAAAATCCGCGTCGGCGAAATTGATGGCGTGGGCTTGTCGGCGAGCATTAGCGTCGTCGCCAACCATTTCTGCGAGCTGAGTATGGGAAAAGGGACGAATGAAGAGGAGAGTAAGGCGAAGCGAGCCGGAAAGATACTCGCCAGACAGTTCGAGAAATTCGCAGCAGTGTACTTATGTTCTACCTACCCCCCTTATTTATAGGCCAGGGCAAAACGAACGGGCGGGGTGGGTGGGTGGGTTCATTCCCGCGAGCATTGATCGACGTCGCGCGAGGGCAGGGGCAGCACACCAGCGACATCGGACTCCTCTCTCGTGACGAAGTTGGGGGACTGCGACACTCGCCAAAACCTGCACGAATAAAGTCGAGATACCATGGAAACGTATAGCCACGACAAAAACAAATGGCGAGGTTCATAGTCGCTCGTTTTATTTAATGGTGAATAATGTTCGTTACAATATCGCCAAATGGCGAATACAACCAAAAAACAATTCTACGTCCTAGGCGGCCGCTCCGGAGGATGAGAATGTCGCCCGGCCCAGCCCATCTCGCGCGCCCTCCGGAAGTGCTCCGTCGCCAGCGCCATCGCGTCGTCACCAAGTCGCAGCTGCTTCTCCATCCTCGTCAACCGCCCCACAGAACCCATGCTCGCTCGAATCCCAGCCAACTCGTCCAGGACGAGCTGAAGGCGGTGGTTGTTTAACGCCAGCTGGCGATCATTCTCCTTCACCATGTGAAAGCGAGCCTCGATGCTCTCCAAGGTGGTCTGGATCTCCTCTACCCTCGCCATGCGCACCTCCAGGGCAGATATTCGGCGATGAGGTTCGCAGATGCCGAGCTGGTCGAACTTACTCTCCAGCTCCATGTAGGCGCGGGCTGCAGCGTGACGATACTCGCTCCCCGACAACCCGATGGCATCAATAAAGGCCGACCCAGGAGTCGCCGGGCGATCTGTCATTTCAGGAAGATAAGTCACGATCAGAAGTCAGCACCCAAACGAGATCGAAAGTAGCAAGCAATAAAAGGCTCACCGCGGCGAGGAGACCGAGAACGGCGCGGTGGAGAAACGCGACCGGAGGTATCTCGCCTACCCGACGATGAGCCTCCAGGATGGTCGGCTGGTCTGCCCTGACCGCGACCTCCCTTCCCGCGTCCTCCATGGTCGGAGTCCCCAACCCGCGGCGGGAAATAGCTCGGCCGCGGCCTATCTTGTTTCTTCGGCGGAGGCGGAGCCTGCGACGAGCTCGCCGGCTGCTGCGAAGTCTTCAACGGGGGAGGCGGGGGATGTCGCTGCAAGACCACCTTCTGTTGGGAGGACAAGGGAGGCGGCGGCGGCAAAACGGTGCCCCTCGCCTGTTCAGAAATCGCGTCCAGAGGTGGCGACGGCGGTAAGGAATTGCTCGCCGCTGGCAACGACGAATCCGGCACGGAAGCCGGGAGATCCTTGCTCGCCGGGAGATCTTTATCCGCTGGAAGAACCTTACTTGCCGGAGGGGTTCCTTTCACCAAAGAGGTCCCCGTCATCTTCTTCGCAGCGATATTGATCCGGACCGTATGCGCGGTCCGGAGGGGTTTACCAGCGGCGAGGGCGAGCAGCGGTGCGGAGCTCAGGGGGGCGACGTCCAGTGGCGCGTCAGCGTCGCTCGAAGGGGAGTCTGCACAAGAAAGCCGAATCAGCGAAAAGCACGGCGATTAAGGATTGGAAAGGGGGGCAGAGCGGCAACCTGTTACGGTGACGACCTCGGCTTGGAATATTGTCGACGGCTTGGCGACTTCGGAATTCTTATCTGGGCTGAGGGCGACCGAGTCCGGAACATCGCCGAGACCAAGGTCGTCAAGGAGCTTCTGGGTACTGGCGTAGGGCGCGGGTTCGGCAGTCACCACCACAACTGACCCGGATGGCGAGGGCGAGTCGACCGCTGAGGAGGCAGGTTGCTTGGGCTTCTTGACTTTCATCTTCTTCAGCGGAGGCAAATCGGCCGCGACATCTCCCTTGCGCGGCCTCTTCGGTCTGGCGATGCCAAGAAGGCCAGACAGGGCGGCGAGGCTGTCTTCGAGAAGCTTCGCGTTAGCGTCCGACATCATGGGCGAGTTTCGGGAATCCGTCCCAGCAACCAGGCCCCCCTATTTATAGACTTCGATGAGTAGTAGACAGCGAGCAGTCAGATACTCGGCATAACAGCTCGCCGAATAAGTGATGGATGTTTATTTCTGGGCTCCTACGTCGCCCAAAAAGATCGGGGATTGTGTACAACCCGTATTCGACGAGGGTGGACCCTACCACCGCCAGGTCATCAAGGGTCAAGGTCAACAAGGGAAGACAGGGGTCAGGATCAGCGCCCCAGGCCGTGGAGGACTCGAGCGAGTATGGCGAGTTCCCTAGGCATACTCGCCCGATAGGCGACTAAGACGGGATACTCGCCCATCCCGTGCGAGCTTCCCAGGGAAGTCGCCCAATCGCCAGGGTGGGGGTATAAGTAAGACCCCCCCTCTTTGGATTTCCCTATAAATAGGACCCCAGGGGTACGAAGGAGAGGACCGGAAAATTCTCGGATAGTTACTCGCGAATTCCAGCTCGCGCATTTCCTTCGTATCTAGCTCGGCCATTCTGGTTGAGAAGGGGTTGCTTCGTCTAAGCAACCGGGTATGTGGTGGGACCTTCCTGCCGCAGCGCCTGAGGTCTTGTTTCTTTAGCTCATCCTTCTCGCATCTGAGGGCCGTCTGACTTCACTGCGAGACCGGTAACCTTAGGTCGCCTAGTCCGATTCTGAGGTCGGGATTTTCTTGGCTTCAACAACGACCTAATCGCAACTGCTGGGGGCTGTTGGGGTAGTGCACGGGGGAGGGGTTCGGCTGGAATAGCTAACAGAGAAGATTAGGGTTGCTGCAGCTGGAGTTGCGCGCAGGTGAGGGGTTTTGACTGGAATAGCGTGTGGGAAGATTAGGGCGCCTGAAGGAGCGGGATTTGTTTCATCAGAACGTTGTTTCATCAGAACGGACCGTCGTGATGCATTTTATGGTCTTGAGGTCCATGATGGTACCAAAAGTATTTCTTTTTATATAATGTGTGTGTATCTATCTGTTAGAAAAGCCCAATTAAGGGCCCATGTTATCTCTCTCTTCTCTCTCCATGTATTAGTCACACATCTTGTATTTAGGATTTCGTTTCTCTTTCTTCTTTTATATAAGTGTATTCATACTTGTAACTATTCATTCAAGAAGTATATACATGGTTTGAGGCCTCTCTTTACATGGTATCAGAGGCAACCGGTCTCCTCCTTGGGTTTCCGGCCTAGCCAAAACTCTGGCCGCCTCCCTTCCTTCCCAGTCCGCGCGGCTTCCCTTAGCCGCAGACTCTTGCGGCCTCTCTTTTTCTACCCGCCTCAACTTCTTCCTCTCTCGTGGCTTCCACCTCCTCCTCTTCCCCCCCACCTTTTATAATCCTCTCTCACGTGGGTCCACCTTCTCCTTTCCTTCTCTACCCGCGCGGGCTCTTTCTGTCCGCTGCGACCTCTCCCTTCTTCTGTCCGCTGCGGGCTCTCTCTTTCCTACTCGCGGTCCCGTCTCCTGATCGCCCGAGTTCCTAGCTCGCAGTATCTTGCTTCCCGCTGTGTCCTTTCCTTACCGGTGCGAGTTCTCCTCTCTCTATCCGCGGCTGTCCACCTGACCGTGCGGACTTCCCTTTCCGCATTTTGGTCACGATCTGCCTAATCGCTGGTGTGACCGCGCGGCCTCCTCCTTCTCGCTGCGGCCTGGTCTGTTCCTATCCGCCCGGTTTGGTTCCTTATTCGTCAGGTGTTTGCTTCTATTGCGGTCTTCTCCTAACCGCGCAGCCTGCTTGTTTCTAGCCGCTGCGGACGCTGTTCTTACCGCGCTGGTCGTGGCCGTTTCTTGCCGCTGGTGCGTTGTCATCGTGACCGTTGCGGACTTTTCCTTGCAATATGATCAGCTGTCCTCCGGGCTCTGTGGTGTCTGTTTCCGATGGTGGCACCTCCTGCCTTGCTCACAGCTCATCCTGGATTTTTGATTCCGGGGCCTCTCACCACATTACATCACGGAAACCACCACAATACTTGAACTACGTGCATCCCCAGTTCATTACTGTTGCTAGTGGGGACACACTTCCCGTCTCTGGTGCGGCAGATATTACCTCACTCCCTCCATTACTCTTCGCTCTGCTCTTCATGTTCCGGGCTCTCCGTTCAACCTTCTCTCTATTGGTCGACTCACTGCTGAACTCGATTGTGCTGTTATTTTTTCTTCTAACTCATGTGTTGTGCAGGATCGCAAGACGCAAACCATCATTGGAAAAGGGCATCTGTCGAATGGTCTCTATATCCTTAACCCATCTCCCCCAATGGTGCTGTCATCTATTAGCTCCGTTGACTGGCATTGCCGTCTGGGTCATGCTCCTCTAAACATCCTCAAAAAATCTCTCCCAGACGTGTCCTTCCACGAGTTCACGTGTGAGTCCTGTATCTATGGGAAACATCATCGCTCTACGTTCTCACCACATCCTTCTCGGCGTCCTGCTCCCTTTGATCTTGTTCACTCCGATATTTGGGGCCCTTACAAAATTACAAGTGTTTTTGGATATCGTTATTTTGTCACATTTGTCGATGACTACTCTCGGATGACCTGGCTGTATCTCCTTCGTGACCGCTCTGAATTGCCCGGTGTATTCCGTACCTTTTTCATTGAAACTCGCAACCAATTCTCCACAACCATTAAAACCCTCCGCACCGATAATGTCCGTGAATACACTAGTCATACCTTCTCTCACCTCTGTGCGGAATTTGGGATCATCTATCAGACCTCCAGTGTCTATACCCCCCAACAAAATGGCGTTGCTGAACGAAAAAATCGACACCTGCTCGAGGTCACCCGCTCCCTTATGATTCAGATGAATGTTCCAAAACAATATTGGAATTTTGCGGTTTCAACCGCTTGCACTCTTATTAACCGCATGCCTTCATCTATCCTCAATTTTGCGGTTCCCTTCAATTTTCTTTTTCCCTCTCAACCTTCCTTTTCCATCACCCCACGAGTGTTTGGTTGCGTATGTTTTGTTCATCATCTGGGCCCGTCTACTGACAAACTTGCTCCCCGTGCCGCTAAATATATATTTGTGGGATATTCTCGAACTCAGAAGGGCTACGTTTGTTTTTCTCCCACGGATCGCAAGGTGGTTACTTCTGCTGATGTCACCTTCCTCGAAGATCAGCCATATTACTCTCCACCTATTGACCCTCCTCTTCCGCCACCTCTCCCGCGACCTGTTATTCCAGTCAATTCCACCATTCCACCTATACTTCCCCCACCCATCCCACCTAAACCACCTACACCACCAGTCATTCGTGTGTATACTCGACGTCCTCCCTCGTCTACTACCCTACGAGAGCTGCCCCGCTCTAATGATGTTTTGCAACCTGCTGATCTGACAACTGCTTCCACTGCCCACTCGATGGCCAACTGTGTCTCTCTTCACCGCCTCTCTCTGGCACTCCGTCAGAGTGCTCTCTCTTTATCCTCTATCTCCACCCCTAATTCTGTACAGGAGTCTCTTCACCACCCCGGATGGCGGGCGGCCATGGAAGATGAAATGCGGGCTCTCTGGGCTAACCGAACTTGGGATCTGGTTCCTCTTCCCGCGGGTCAATCCTGTGTTAGCAGCAAGTGGATCTTTGTTATTAAACATGCGGCGGATGGCACCGTTGAGCGTCTAAAGGCCCGCCTCGTGGCCCGAGGTTTTACTTAGCAACATGGCCTTGAATATGAGGAAACTTTTTCTCCGGTGGCCAAATTGAACACGGTTCGCGTTCTTCTCTCCCTGGCTGTTCATCGCCATTGGCCACTTTATCAGCTGGATATTAAGAACGCGTTTCTCAACGGAGATCTGCAGGAGACTGTTTACATGCACCAACCTCCCGGGTTTGAGACCACGGGGGAGTCTCGGGTCTGTCATCTTCGAAAATCTATTTATGGTCTCAAACAGTCCCCGCGCGCTTGGTTTGACAAATTCAGCAAGGTTGTCTGTGATATTGGCTTTATTCGGAGCTCGGTTGACTTTTCGCTCTTCACCCGACACCGGCCAACCGGAACTGTGATCCTACTGGTCTATGTTGACGATATCCTCATTACTGGCGACGATATTACAGGGATACAACATATCAAGAAGCAGTTAAACTCCACTTTTCAGACCAAAGATCTTGGCAACCTTCGGTATTTCCTTGGGCTTGAGGTTGCACGACGCTCTGATGGTCTTGTGTTATCCCAACGGAAGTATTGTATGGACCTCCTTCATGATGCCGGTTATTCTGGATGCAAACCTGCGGATACTCCTATGGATGCAAATCACAAGCTCTCAGCCCATAGCTCTGACTCCGACAAGCTCCTTACAAATCCAGAATACTATAGACGCTTGGTTGAGAAGCTGATCTACCTTACGGTCACTCGACCAGATATCTCTTTTGCTGTAGGAGTCGTAAGTCGGTTTATGCATGCTCCTCGGACATCTCACCTTCAAGCTGTCGAGCGCATTCTTCGATATCTCAAGATCGCTCCAGGACAAGGGCTTGTGTACAAGCCATCAACATCTCTATCCCTTGTCGCGTACTCTGACGCCGACTATGCTGGTTCCATTGATGATAGGCGTTCCACAACAGGTTTTTGTACCTACTTTGGTGGACATCTCATAACTTGGCGTAGCAAGAAACAGAATGTGGTTGCTCGCTTTTCTGCTGAAGCTGAGTACCGAGCCATGGCTGCGGTTGTTTCCGAGCTAACCTGGCTTGAGAGCCTTCTGGGAGACTTGGGTGTTCGTCTCTCATCACCGGCTACCTTATTTTGTGACAGTCAGACAACAATACATATTGCCAAGAATCCGGTGTTTCACGAACGCACAAAGCATATCGAAGTTGATTGTCACTTTATCCGAGAAAAGGTACAGTCAAAGAAGATAGATTTGGAGCATGTTCCTGCTAAAGACCAAGTTGCGGATATCCTGACAAAAGCTCTCTTCAGGCCTCTATACTATCAGTTTCTATCCAAGCTTGGTGCCTACGACTTATACGCTCCAGCTTGCGGGGGAGTGTTAGAAAAGCCCAATTAAGGGCCCATGTTTTCTCTCTCTTCTCTCTCCATGTATTAGTCCCACATCTTGTATTTAGGATTTCGTTTCTCTTTCTTCTCCTATATAAGTGTATTTATACTTGTAACTATTCATTCAAGAAGTATATACAAGGTTTGAGGCCTCTCTTTACACTATCTATCTATCTATATATATATTCAAATAGCGTTGAATACATTTCACCCTATTGGTGGGACCCTTCCCCGGACCCTCGCTACCTAGGGATGCTTTGTGCACCGGGCTGCCTTTATATTCAAGTGGCATTGAACAAACTGTGATATTATACCCTACTAAGATTGATCTAAAGTCTAATTCTAATGGGGATCACATTGTGGTGCCTCAAAATCAAATGGATCTTCCACTGCTCTCTGGAATTTTGGGTTTTTATGAAACATTATACCCCTCTTTCCATGTCTTTATAGGGTTGGTGCGGAAGGTAGAAATGCTAAAATTCATGAAGGTCTTTCCCGATTTGAGTGGAAACAAATTGTTGAGGAACTTAATGCTTTTGAGGAATAAATTTATATATTTGGGAAGTGGTTTATCTACCTAAATGAAGAAGACTGTGTGATACGAGTGGATCTTCATTGTTAATTTAATGTTGGTGTGAGCATTAATCGGTATATGAATAGATTTATTTCCAAGAGGTTTATTATAAATCTATACATAGACTATTGTGAAACTTTTGCTCAAGTTGTTAAACCAACAATATAAAAGTTTTTCTTCTTTGGTTGTTAAGCAGTTCTGGTTGTTTCTGCAACATGTTGTCAACAGTGTGTTCCTCAATGAAGACTTACACGAAGCAACATATATGAATTTTGGATTTCCAGCATGTTTTACTCAAGGGAATGATAGATTATAGAAGAAGAAAAATTTCTTCTTGGTATAATACAATTTCCGGGAGAGTTGTTTAAATAGTTTACTAAAGCTATCAAAATTTATGGGTATACTCTTGTGCAGACTGATCATATGCTCTTTGTTAAACACTCATTAGGCGGACACATTATTGTTCTAACAACATTTGTAGTCTGTCATTGTGTTACGGTCCTGCCTTGGTTCCTCCGTGGTCGCGCATGTCGCGAACTAATTATCTAGTCTACTTTATATTTTGATAGGCGTAATCGATCCTCCATGTCTAAGCCCAAGGAGGGGGCACTTTTATGAACTATATATATATGTGTGTGTGGCCAAGACAAGTAGGCAAGTAACAATTTATCTTTAATTTCTCTATTCCTCTCTCTAGTTTCTCTCTCCCTCTCTCTAACTCTTCCCGATATCCCACGGTTCGAACCAGGGTTGCCCTAGCCGCCCGCTCCAGATCGCGTACCGCGCGATCCCCGCTCCGCCGAATCGACACCGCACGCCTCCCCACCGCCATTGCCCGCCGGGGCGCTCTCTCCTCCTCTCTTGAGGACTTCCCTCCCCTTCCCCGGTGCACACGCTCGCAATCACGGGCACGTAACAACTTGGTATCAGAGGGAAACCTCCTTATCACCTCCAACGACCTAGACCTTGTATTCCCCGCCTCCACTACAGCAGTACCCCTCGGTACCTGACCAGTGCCGGCCGCCCAACCCCGGCCATCCGCCATAGACACACGTCCAGCACTCGTGACGCCACCGCAACATCAACCGGCGACCGACCTCCCAGATCTGCTGCCGCCTACCCCTCTCGGCCACTTCACACAGCTCGACTCCTCCCCGAAAAGCTCCAGCCAGCCGACCCCCTGTCCGGCTCCGTTTTCCGCCGCTCTCCGCCAGCCCTATTCCGCTGGCTCCTCTTCCCCGCGCATCCTTCTCGACTCCTCCCTTGACGGAGACCCCTTGCTCGCCGACTCTACCAGACTACTTCCGCCACCGACACCTTTTACCTCCATTCCCTCCGGCGCCGCTAACCTACCACCTCTGCCTCACGCAATGGCCGATCAGCCCTCCCTCTCGCAGATTTTCGAGTCTCTCGCCAAGCTCCTCACGGATAACAACAACGCACTCATTGCCGCCGTCACCACCCAACTAGCGGCTAACCGACCGGGCCAACCGGCCACAGGTTCCTCCAGTGAAGCGCCTATTCCGCCAACCCTGCCATAGTTTTGTCCCCCGCGGCATGACGGCAACGGGGCGCCACGATACTTGCGCCTGGATTTTCCAATATTCGACGGCCACGAAGATCCCTTAGCTTGGCTCTCTCGTTGCGAGCAGTTCTTCGCCCACCAGCGCACACCTTGGGACGAGTGGCTCAACATTACTACCTTTCACCTGATGGGCCCCGCGCAACTTTGGTTTTCCCAATTGCAACGGGAGAAACCACTCCTTTCTTGGGAAGATTTCAAGGTGAACTGCACCCTCCGCTTCGGGCCACCCCTCCACAACAATCCCTTGGGGGATCTCATTTCCATCCGGCAGACTTGTCCGATCGACGAGTACCTTGAACAGTTTCAAGTACTCCTGGCCCGCACTACCACCGTTCTTCCGACACAACAGGTGTCCATCTTCACGGCGGGACTCCATGAGCGCCTCCGCATGGACGTAGAATTTCAGGCACCTGCAGATCTGACCACGACAATGAGTTTGGCTCGCATTTGCGAGAAGCGTCTGCTTTTGGCCCGCCCTCATCTACATCACCAGGACATCGAGGGGTCCAAGCGTCCTTCGCGGCCTATGTCATTGACCACAGCTAGTCTCATCGCCCCAGACCGCGATGCCAACCGCCTAACTACCATTCGACGACTGTCGTCACAGGAGATGAACGCCGTGCCAAGGGCCTCTGTTACAACTGCGACAAGCCATTTTTCCGTGGACATCGCTGCAAGCGCTTCTTCTGGTTGGAGGTCGATGACTCGGCTTCTAAACGGGATGCTGACACTGACATGGGAGATCCGACGCCCACCGTCACTACAGACCAAGCTTGTCGGGCAGGGTGGGGATGTTACGGTCCCGCCTTGGTCCCGCTGTGGTTGCGCATGTCGCGAATTAATTATCTAGTATACTTTATATTTTTGTAGGCGTAATCGATCCTCCATTTCTAAGCCCAAGGAGGGGGCACTTTTATGAACTATATATATGTGTGTTTGTGGCCAAGACAAGCAAGTAACAATTTATCTTTAATTTCTCTATTTCTCTCTCTAATTTCTCTCACCCTCTCTCTAACTCTTCCCGATATCCCACGGTTCGAACCAGGGTTGCCCTAGCCGCCCGCTCCAGATCGCGTACCGTGCGATCCCCGCTCCGCCGAATCGACACCGCACGCCTCCCCGCCGCCATAGCTCGCCGGGGCGCTCTCTCCTCCTCTCTTGAGGACTACCCTCCCCTTCCCCAGCGCACACGCTCGCAATCACGGGCACGTAACACATTGCGACAAGGATAATTTGAAAGTAATTGACACCTTGAACAATCTAACCATTTTGACTTTAAGGTCCCTGGGTACTTGAAATGTTTGCCATGAATTGAAGTTGCTATAAACAAAATTGGGATCATTATCTATTATTAAAAATTTTATTGATCTACAAAAATATATTGGAATGATGTGATGTGAACTTGTTGATAATACAAAATTTGAGAGAAAAAACTTTCAATAGTTGACTTGTATACTTGATGAGGATCACAGATAGAGGTAGATCAACACTTATCAGAGTCCCACACAAATCTACATATGCAAGAGGCAGAATTAGGATTGCCAGATAAATGATTCGAGCTAGTAGCCGCATTCAGAGCAGCAATGACATATTATTATTATTTTTTCTTTATTTTTTGTAATTTTATTTCAAGTAAAATTAGTGGCTTTATATTCTGGACGATCTTGGTCACCTGTAGCGACTCTTAAGTTTATAAATAGGGGCCTACATGTTTATTTTCATGTACTGTAGAATTTGGACAGGAATTTCAGGTTATCGCAATCTCACCACACCACGGTGCCAGCTCTATGGATTCCTGGTGTCAAAGCCTAGAATGTCATTTTCCCAATTGGCCAAACCCCTTATTAACTTTCCCCACCTTCAAATTTTGGCCAACACTTCTCCAACACTCATCAAGTCCGGTACTTGTTTTAACCACCTTCCTAATCCACTAAAACAACTTCAAACGGCCTGAATTTCACTGCCCTTTTCTGGTGAATGTTGTTATAACCGCCCCTCACCTTCATTCTTCATCCTGCCACCTTCTCTAAGTCCAGACTTAAGCCCCTAGTGTGCCGACAGCCTCCCGTTTCCTACTTGGAACCTTCCTGTTTACGGGAGCTGCAGGCGTCCCCTTCATTGTTCCCTGTCCAACACCCCACTTCTCCTAAAAACTTCATGCCCCTTTCATAATTTCCAACTTAGGATCCCATCCTTTTCCAGGTTTGGTTCCAGCACTTAAAAGCTCCTGCCCAGAGCAGCCAACTACACCAAATCCTCACCAGACATTTACTTGAAGCTTTCTTTCTTTAACTTAACTTGCTTTGTGTTTCAAATGTCTAATCTCTAGTGTGAATGTTTGTGGAATTTATTAATAATTTTAGAATGTATTTTAATTATTCATTAGACTATTGAGAAGGGGAACCTTGGCGCCCAATTAAGGTGTCGTCGTGTACTCGTGTGACCTTGAGGTCACTGGTTTGAGTTCTGGAAGCAACCTCTTGCAAAAAAGCAGGGTAAGGTTTTCACCCTTGTGGTGGGACCCTTGCTGTGCGGGGATGCTTTGTGTACCGGGTTACCCGACTATTGCATGCGTATATTATCATCTTAGACCTCCCTACGACACTACACTTACAGTCTTACACACAATCATTAAACTTTCTTAGGATACAATTACACAATCATTAAACTTTCTTAGGACACAATTACACACAATCATTAAACTTTCTTAGGATACGATTACACACACTCACTACATCTATCGTGCGTCAATACTTTCAATACTTAGTTATCACATATAAAACATAATATTTCTTCTTATTTAAGCTTAATTAGTCAGTTTAGGCACTCTTTCAAGGAGAAGCATTTTAAAGCCTTATTTCAAATTATAAGGCACTGAAGTACTCACTTAAAGGGATTTATGTTCAAAAAGAGTGTTACGGAGCTGCACGATGCCGAATCCCCATGACGAGTCTACACGCGACGGGCGCGTACAGCGCACGGCCCCGCCGAGCCCACGGAGGAGATCGCGCTTTAGTCGTTCTATTTTAGTGTTTATTTATTTTTCAACATTTATTTTCAGCGAACTATTATGTGCCTATCGACCCCACTCTAGCGGGATAAAGGTTTGAGTATTGTTGTTGTTGTTATGCGCCTATTTTGCACCCCACTAGTATAAATGGGTAGTGTATGCTCGTGTTTCAGACATCTTGGATGAATGCTATGTTTTCTATTCTCTCCTAACCCTAATCCCCTCTCCTCTTATTTCCCTCTCCTTCTCTCTCTCTTTACCGCCGGTTCCGCCTAACGTCGGTTTCCCCTAGTTTGCGCTAACTGGTATGACCTCGCTATCCCGCTCGTCGGTATTCCTACGACTGCCGACCCAACCAGCTCCCGCGCCGCGTCTCCCGCGCCAGCGTCACCCGTGCCCCGCGTCACCTGCACTCCGCATCACCCGCGACCCGCACAGATAGGCCGACCTGAGCAAAACCGCGCGCCGGATCCCGCCGCACCGGTCTTCTTCTTCGCCACCATCCGTCGCTGCTCCACAGTCCCGCGCCGTCTGCGATGGATCCGTCTACCCGCTCCACTGCTGATCCGCCACCGGAGGGCTCCACCGAGACCCTCCTCCGCCGCGTAGACGCCCAGGAATCCCTCGTTGCCTCCATGCACGCCTCCATTCTCGCCCTCCACGCCAAGATCGACGCCCTCCAACCCTCCGGAACCTCAACCACGAACGGCTCCGCGAGTCCGCTCGCCGACGCGTCCATACTCGGGGCTGCGCCTCTCCTGTCCACCGGAGACTCCTCGACGCCGACTCTTGCGGGTTGCTCCACCCTGGCCTTGGATCTTCTCACCTTTTCCAGTGTTGACCCGATTGGGTGGATCGCCAAAGAAGAACAATATTTTGACCTCCACCATACTCCGGAGCAGGACAAAGTCTCCACCGCCGTCGTGGGACTCAACGACTCCGCACTTCACTGGGCCCGATGGCTTCGATAGTCCAACCCGACCATCTCTTGGTCAGAGATCAAACATGAGATGATTCGGCTCTACGACAACCGCTATTCCGGATCCGCGATCGAATGCCTATGTGGGGTCCGCCAGACCGACGCACTTGACGAATACATTGATGAGTTTGTCTCCCTCGTCACCCATGTCCCCGGCTTACCGCCGGATCACTACCTCGATTTCTTCATGCAGGGCCTCTCGCCCAACATCCGCTCCCGACTCCGCACACACCACCCTCGGACAGTTTCAGATGCCCTCGACATGGCCCGCCTGGTGGAGGCAGATTTGTCTCCTCGGTCACCACCTACGGGAGGCGACATTCAGCCAGGGGGACGGACGCGACGAACCGCACTTGTAGAACCTCCTCCCCCTCGGCCCCCTCAGACAACTTAACCCGGCCGACCGGCTCCCCCCAAGTGCTTCTCCACCCGCAAGTTTGACGACCTCCGTCGTAAGGCGTGTTTTCGCTGCCGTCAGCGCTATTCCCCCACCCACGTGTGTGCGGTCAAGGACTTCCGTACCATCATTGGCGACTTTGAGCCGGAGGAGACTTTAGCGGATTTCGAGCACCTCGAAATTCCCGAGGAAGACACCCTCGAGGACATTGCGGACACTTCCGCCCATCGCTTGGAGCTTCCTTGTTTCTCCATGGGCGACATTTCTGGGCCCCAGACCATGACGTTGGCGGGCAGGCTCGGCGACCGCCACATTGTTGTCATGGTGGACAGCGGGGAGGGCCATAATTTCCTCTCTTCCCGACTGGCCCAACAACTCCACCTTCCAATGGAGCCTTCCCCAGACTTCACTGTCAGCTTGGGCGATGGTCGCCACCGTTCGATCCAGGGCTGCTGCTCGGTCGTCTCTCTCTCCGTGGGTACATGCTCGGTGACGACGGATTTCCACATTTTCGGCCTTGGCAGCATCAACGCTATCTTGGGCATCGCGTGGCTTAGCATGCTGGGCGACATCCGGGTCATCTAGGGGACTATGACGATGCGATTCCTCCAGGACGTCCGAGAGTGCTGCCTTGTGGGGGATGCCGGCTTACCTCGCTTCCCCGTCTCTTTCCGCACGATCTAGAGGATTTCAGACATCGATTTATTGACATGGCTCTGGTCCATCTCGGGTGCCGCACTGCCGACCCCATCACCGCCACCGGCCCTTCAGGCTCTTCTCTCCGAGTTTGAGGACCTTTTTAGTGCACCATCCGGCTTGCCCTCGACTCGGCCGCACGACCATGCCATTCCCCTTCAGCCCGACGTGCCAACAGTATCGATCTGGCTGTATCGCTATGGGCACATGCATAAGGATGGGATCGAGCGGCTCGTCCACGACGTGCTGATGGGGGGCCTCATCTTCCCTAGTGCGAGCCCGTTCTCCAGCCCGGTCCTCCTAGTCAAGAAGGACGGCAACTGACGTTTCTGCGTGAACTACCGGGAGCTCAACAAAGCTACTGTTCCAGACAAGTACCCGATCCCGGTGATTCAGGAGCTTTTCGATGAGCTCCACGAACCCACTGTTTTCATAAAGCTGGACCTCCGTACAGGCTACCACCAAATTCGCGTTTGGCCGACCGACGTCGCCAAAACGGCTTTCCGGACGCATGATGGTCATTACGAGTTCTTGGTTATGTCATTCAGCCTGACCAATGCGCCGACTACCTTCTGGTCCACGATGAATGATACCTTTCACCCGGTACTTCGCCAACACGTACTTGTTTTTTTAATGACATTTTGGTCTACAGTTCTTCTTGGCATGAACACCCGCAGCATGTTCTCCAAACTTTGGCCACTCTTCGGCGCCACCACCTCAAGCTCCACCCGACAAAGTGTTCTTTTGAGGTTCCTGAGGCGTGCTACCTGGGCCACACCATTTCAGCCGCAGGGGTCGCGATGGATAGCGACAAGATCGAGGCGGTCATCCACTGGCCAACACCATCCATCATCCCTCCGCGATGTCCGCGGATTCCTTGGACTGACTGGGTACTATCGTCGGTTCATCCAGGAGTACGACACTTTAGCCCGACCCCTCACCCATCTCCTGAAGAAATCTGTCGATGGCCCCTTCGAGTGGTTGGCGGCGGCCTCCACCGCTTTTGTCGCTCTTCAGCAGGCTTTGGTACGGGTCCCGGTGTTAGCCATGCCGGATTTCTCTTAGCCTTTCCTCGTGGAGTGTGACGAGTCGGGCGTCGGCGTGGGCACCGTTCTTATGCAGGTTGGCCGACCTGTGGCCTATTTCAGCCGCGCGTTCTCTAACACTATCCGCAGCCACTCCGCATACGAGAATGAGCTCTGGGCCTCGTCCTTGCAGTTCAGCATTGACGCCCCTACCTCCTGGGCTGCCGACTCGTGGTACGCACCGATCACCACAGCCCTCGCTACCTCCTACAAAGAAGATTGCTACTCCCGCCCAATAGGTGTGGGTGGCCAAGCTCCTGGGCTACGATTTCAACATCGAGTTCTGGCCGAGGAAGGCCAATCGCGCGACCGATGCTCTCTCTCGCAATCCCATACTAGTGACCATCTCCCGACCGGTCCGGGAGGATGCGGATGCCCTCCAACGGAAAGTCAAAGCAGACCCGGTGCTCAACGAGATTCGGACAGCGCTCCTCGCTGATGCTACCGCCCGACCACCTTACTTCTTGGTTGGCGGCCGCTTATTATTCAAGGACCGCCTCGTCCTTGCCCCCACCTCTCCGAGCGGCCCAATTTTGTTGGCCGAGATCCACTCATCCCCGTTTGGGGGACATGCAAGCGCCTACCAGACGTACCGCCGGCTGGCAATCTCGCTCTACTTGCCTCACATGTTCCATCAGGTCAAAGCATTCATGGTCGTCCGCCTCATCTGCCAGAAGGCCAAGTACGAAGCCATTTTTCTGGGTGGTCTACTCCAACCTCTTCCTATTCCCTACCGCATTTGGGCCTCCGCCGCCATGGACTTCATCACGCGACTGCCTCGCTCACAGGGACACGACTGTATCTTGGTCGTGGTGGACCGGCTCTCGAAGTATGGCCATTTCATTCCCCTCCGCCATCCATACACTGCAGTCACTGTCGCCGACATCTTCGTCCAGAGGGTCGTGTGCCTCCACGGGTTTCCCCGGTCGATCGTGAGCGACCGTGACCCGCTTTTCTTGAGTACTTTTTGGACTACACTTTTCCGCCTGCAGGGCACCTGTCTTCGCATGAGTACAACGTACCACCCGCAGACCGATGGCCAGTTGGAGGTCCTCAACCGATGTCTGGAGACATACCTCCGTTGCTTCGTGGGGAAGAAGCCCCGTAGATGGGCCAAATGGCTCGGATGGGCCGAGTATTCTTACAACACCGCCTACCACCAGGCGGTCGACACTACCCCGTTCGAGGCAGTTTATGGTCGGCCTCCACCATCCTTCGTCCGCCACCTCTCAGGGGAGTGCCAGGTGGAGAACCTGGACACCACTCTTCGCGACAGAAACACCATTCTGGATTATCTGAAGCACCATTTACGATGGGCCCAACAAAAGGTCTCCTTCGCCAACAGGAAATGGTGTGACCTCTTCTCTGCGGTTGGGGAGAAAGTTTTCATCAATCTCTATCCCTACCAACAGCTTTCGGTGGCCCGCCGACCATACTCGAAATTGGCACCCCAATTCTTCGGGCCCTTCGAGATCCTCGCCCGCATAGGGGCGGTTGCTTACCGCCTGCGCCTTCCAAGCGGGAGCTGCATCCACCCGGTCTTCCATGTCTCACAATTACAACGCGTGGTGGGCAAGCACGCCACCACAAATCACTTTCCGGCTGACTTGGACCTCTCCGGGGAAGCGCCCTACTACCCTGCCTCGATCCTCGATTGTAGATTCCGTATCCCGCGGGACCATACATCAGAGGAGGTTCTTGTGGCTTAGACCGGTCGCCTCGACTCCGACGTGACTTGGTTGCCCCGGGATGATTTCCGCCGCGAGTTTGCCGACTAATGCCTTGAGCACAAGACACATTTTCCAGACAACGACATTGCTACGGAGCTGCACGATGTCGAACCCCCATGACGAGTCTACACGCGACGGGCACGTACAACGCACGACCCCGACGAGCCCACGGAGGAGATCGCGCTTTAGTCGTTTAATTTTAGTATTTATTTATTTTCGGCGAATTGTTATGCACCTATTTTTCACCCACTAGTATAAAGGGGTAGTGTATGCTTGTGTTTCAGACATCTTGGATGAATGCTATGTTTTCTATTCTCTCATAACCCTAATCCCCTCTCCTCTTATTTCCCTCTCCTCTCTCTTTACCGCCGGTTCCCCCTAACGCCGGTTTCCACTAGTTCGCACCAAAGAGTAATAAAAAAATGATTGAAATTTATCGTAGATTCGCATGGGGCCATTGTACCTTTGTTTGCTTAATATGATAAAGTGAAGGAGTTAAAAGGAACATATTATTATTGCTCGGAGTAGGTTTGAAGTTGAGTATCTTGGCCTTGTGTATGGCATATGTGAAGTATTTTGGCTTAAGTGTAGATTGGAAGAGCTTAGAGTTTGAGATAATGAAAATATGATGTTGTATTGTGACAATAAGGTTGCTGCGAGCATTGCTCACAACCCTATTCACCGTGGTGATCGTATAAATCATTTTGAAGTAGATCATCAATTTATCGCAAAAAAAATGATGGGAGCATTTGTAGGCTTTCTATATGTGTACTAACAACAACTTGCAAATATCCTACAAAAGATATCTTCCCAAGCCAAGCTTCAAAAAAAATCTTAGCCTGAGGTGAAGTGTTTGATATTATGTTGCAAATTGCAATTATTATTTTATTTTATACTTTATACGTAATTCCAAGTATTGTTTTTTAGCAGAAGCCACCCTGAACTAAGATAAGTTGATGTGAACTAAGATAATTGCGAGACATGGAATTACATGTATTGTTTTTATTTTATACTTTATACGTAATTACATGTATAAGTGTTGGGGGGGGGGGATATCACCCTTTTAGCCCTAATTATTAATGCCAAAGAGTAAGATAAACATTCACTATATAAATGGAAGTTCATATAAATTTGTTGAAGTATTTAGTGAGAGACTAAAGATTGGGCCATCATGTCAATAGGTAATTCTCAATTATTGTATGAATTTGTTTCTCCGTTAATTTTTTTACTTTCTATGCTGTTGAAATCTCTTAAGACGTTTCATTTGCTTAGAATGAAATGTAAAATTTTCCTTCTACACAAATGTTTTTCATCTATCATCAAAATAAAAAGCAGATGAGGGTCTTGCATTCACTTTTAGAGCTTATGAATTATTTACATTTTCAATTTAAAACTCTCTTTTGTGAGGACTTACTCACAAAATTAGAAGTTGAGTTCTTTTAGTTAACATGTGTTTGTTTATTATTTTCTAAAGATATCCAAATTTCGTACAAGACCCAGCTACAAATTTACGCGCAAAAGAGGAATGTCGGTGTGCTGACGTATGATTCAATTCGTGCGGGTCCTGCACATGCACTTAGATTTAAGAGTAGGGTGACGGTTGACAGGCAAACATTCGAGAGTTCCGAGTACTTCAACACGTTAAAAGAAGCCGAACATTCTGCTGCAAAGGTTGCTCTGATGTCTTTGCCTCAAGAAGAGAGTCATCAGGTAAGTTTCCAGCAATGCCATTCTATCATGATCTCTCTCTCTATATGTATATCTATCTATCTATCTATACATATACATATACATATATATATATATATATATATATATATATATATATATATAAAAGCACAAAATTTGACAAGTTCTTACTAATTTCATTACTACCAATTCATGTTCTTGAGGATGAGCCAAACAATTTCAAGAACCTCCTACAGCAGTTTGTTCAGAAACAAGGTCTATCCTTACCAATATACAATACTTTATATAATGGTGCATGTCATACTCCCAATTTCACATGCACTGTACTGGTAGAAGGTGAAAGCTTTGTGGGAGATGCCGCAAGGACAAAGAAGCAGGCAGAGATGAATGCAACAAAACTTGCTTGGAATCATCTTAAAGAACGTAAGTTAAACCTTACATTGTTCTTTTCATTTAAAGAACTTTGATTGCATTGATCTAACATGATATTCTTGTGCCACCTTTACTTTTATAGAGTTTATCTTTTTATGAGCGGTCATGTTTGGGTTTCTCATGCTGAGTGTGCGGCAGCGAAGTACTTGATCACTGCTCGATACACCCTTATAAAATCATTTTTCGTTGCACACATTACCACAAATATTTAGCAGTGGCGAGTACTCGCCCATACAATGCCTACAGGGAACTCATACATCACCATTAATTTATAATGTTATAATATTTCATTAATCATGTTAGCGTAATTATGAAATATATTTAAGATAATATATTTAAATTGCATTTTAATATTCAATTACATTATGATAGTATCTATATTATTTCTTTTCATATATTGTAAATAATAATTATAGATAAAAATGTAATTAAGAGGAAATAATAGGTACCCGGTTAGAAAAAACCCATAATATTTATAAATGGCCCATTGGGCCACCTCTCTCTTAGGCTCTTTTAGTCCTACATCGTAGATTCAATCTCGCTCCTTCTCCCTCTATCTATATAAGGAGCCACTTGTACATGTAATTTAATTGTGAAGATATATCAAAAGTGGAGAATAATTTATTGTCTCTTTGTTTATTCTCTAAACTTGTGGTTTTGTATATGGTATAAGAGGCTTACCACGAGCTCTTGTTCCCGTCACAGGCCTCAACCCACAATCCTCTTTTGCCCACTCGTGCTGTCTTGCGACCTCCAACTGCCCGCGCGGACTGTTGGCCTCCCTCTTAGAGCTCGCACCTCTGCGTTTTGCAACTGAACACTCCCCTGCGGTTGTATAACCAACAGATTGTGGTCGCCTGCTCCTCTGCTGAAGCAAAATATCATTCCATGGCCGCTGCTGTATCTGAACTCACATGGCTAGAGAGTCTCCTTACTGATTTAGGCTCTATTTGGCGGGGCGTTTTCGGAGTGCCACGCCACTATTTACTCCGCCGCCCCGCCAAACATAAATTTTAAGGTTAGCGGCGCAAAAATCCACCGCGCCAAATCGTGAAAAAATTAGCGATTTGGAGTCGTGAAAAAATTCCACGAATCCAAAATCGCGGAAATTGGCAAAGGGTGTTTCTCCTCTCGCTGTTGCGAGTTTTTGCGCGCGTGAGGATATTTTGCCTGAAATCCCTGCAGTACATCTTCCTCCTTACCCTGCATCTTCGCCTCTTTCCATTTTCTTTGGAGTCGGAGTGCCGTTGCTTTGTTGCAACTCCTCACCGGTGCGATGGCCTGTCGGCGGATGGACTTGACGCCGACGAGGATGTCAGTCGAACTCCTCCAGATCCCGTCGACCTCCTTCTCCAGATCTCGTCAAACTCCTCCAAATCCCGTCGACCTTCTCTTAACCTCTCTTCCCGACTAGTTCAGTGATTGACCTCTCTTCCGTTAACAGTAATTTTTGTAGGAACGATTGAACGACTGATTAGGTTGGAAATTTGGAACCGGGTAAACCATGGTGGGGTCGATTTAGCAGTTTATTTTTTTGTATCTGCTTGATTTAGTTTTATTTATTTATTAATGGATTATCAAAATGAATGATTCTTTTTCTGCTGAGGGGCTTCAATGTCTTTACTGTTAACGGCTTCCAATGAATCCTTGATTGGGGTTACACTGAAAAGCAATCTTTTTGAAACCTGCTATTTTAAAGAAGTTTTTGATGAAACTAGGTTAAGTTTTTTGGTTTAGTGTTGTGGTTAGTTTACAGAAGCATTATAGAGGTTAGAAAGACCAGTTTTTGAGTTTGATGGAAGGGAGTAGACATTTTATAGTTATTCAATCATCCCTCTCTATAAGTGTGTTACATTAGGTTGAAAAAACACTGCAAACACTGTTCTTCCGAATAATTTCACAGATTCTGCTACCACTTTGCAAAACAGCTGATCATGCCACCACCGCTTCCCACAAATGCTTCTCCAGTCGCTGCTGCTGAGCCAAACTGAGCCTTAGGTATCAAACTTCCTTCACTGGCCGTTCTCTTTTGTGATAGACAGACTGCTACTATCCATATTGCTAAAAAACCTGTGATTCTTGAGCGCACAAAACACATCAATGTCGATTGTCATTTTTTTCGTGAAAAAGTTCAACTTCGAAGTTTGTTTTTATGACATGTGCCAACAACAAATCAAGTTTCAGATGTTCTTACTAAGGCTTTGCCTCGCCCATTATTCTGGCAGTGTTTTTCCAAGCTTGGTGCCTACGATATTTATGCTCCAGCTTGTGGGGGAGTGTTGGAAAAATGCCTATAATATGTATAAATGACCCATTGGGCCACCTATCTCTTAGGCTCCTTTAGTTCTACATCTTAGATTTAATCTTACTCCTCCCTCTATCTATATAAGGAGCCTCTTGTATATGTAATTTAGTTGTGAAGATGTATAAAAAATAGAGAATATTTTATCGTCTCTCTTTATTTATTCTATATGTTGAAACCAGGAACCGACTTCTGTGGAGTTCGAATCTTTAGGGAAGGGGTGACCGCACACTTACTTCTCTTAATGAGCTTGACTGAAGACTTAGAACTCAAAACTGACCCAATGCTCCAGCACGAAGATCCCACCACACACCCGGAAGATCTTAGAGCGCTTCCCCTCCTTAGCCAATGCTGAGCTAAGGGCACCTCAGGAAGCGCTAGAAGACCAGAGAATAAGAAAGCTTGCCTTCTGAGGTATCCCCTTGGGTCTATTTATAGATTTCAAAGTCTGGCCTGCAAATAGCGTAGCTCCGCCGTTCTAAACTGCTATATGCACCCAAAAGTGGCCTGCCAACATCCAAACCCCGCCGTTCTAAAGAGCTAAACGCAGACCGCCAAGGGCATCCAGGTAATTCTACCTCTGGACCCCACTAGTCGAGTGGTCCATGGAGGCACCACTCGCCTAAAGGGGCGAGTGCTGGGTAAGCCAGACACTCGCCTCCGCAGCTCTTAGAGAGCGGAAGAGGGATCAGAGGGCCACTCGCCGACTGGCCTGGTGAGACCCCTCACGCCTGCTACGGGCGAGAGCCTCCCCGCCTGCTATGGGCGGGATCCCTTTCGCTCCCCCTAGGCGAAAGCTGATCTGGAAGGTTTCACTCGCCCACTTTGGCGAGTACGGGACCCACTCAGCGAATACGGGGGACCCACTCAGCGAATACGGGGTTGTACACAATTCCCGTTCTTTGCGAGTTTTCGCAAAGCTCAGAAAGAATCATCCAACCCCAAGTATTTGATGAATGTTTGCTGTCTTAGAAAGGAATCTTTTGTTGGTCCCTCCACGTCTCTATAAATACTACAGGATGGCCCTGTGGTTGTTATCACTGTTCGTCCTCAATTCATCCCCCGAGCTTTCGGCGCTTTGATCATGTACAACAGATTGACTGCGAAATCCCTCTCGCAGGAGCTCATGGACCGTCTCGCGGCTGCCCAATAGAAGGCTAGCTCCAAGGCCTCCAAGTACGCCCTCTGGCTCTTGTCCAAGAGGCCAGCTGACTCGCCCTATCGGCCAAGGAGGGCGGAACCCGACGGAACCCGGCGGAACCCGGCGGAACCCGGCAGAACCCGGCGGCGGAAGAGTTTGCTTCTCCGACACCTACCCCCAATCGCGAGAATCTCGCCGTCCTCACGGTGGTATTTTACTCTTTTGGTAGAAATCCTCAAGTTCTTTGACTTAAGTTCTAGGCCAATTCGCAGGTGCTCCTGCCAAAAAGCGACATCGGCGCTCACTCGGCAAATAACGAGACCTTCTGCCCCCTGAAGGGAGCGAACAACCGGCTCCGGAGAATGCCCCCCAATGTACCCAGGCCGAGATCGCGGCCGCTCCAGGTATAACTTATAGTTACCCTCTTGCCTCTCTTTAGCTGAATATCCTCTTGCTTACGCCTTTTTCGCAGCTCTTCCCTTCGGGACTACCGGCCTGGTCAGCCCAGCGCCCCAGACCCCGGCTGACGAGATCCCCAAAGAACCGGCATCAGGCTCTCGCTCCTCGACCAAAAAAGCTCCGGAAGTCCCTCATCTTGCCGAGACCCACCTGTCGGCGCAAACGCCAATCCGTCCTGGACGGGGAAAAGCGGGCCACAATCTATTTGCGGGATCCTCTGAGGGAAGACCTGGTCCTTCCCGCCAGGGGCCAGGTGGGAACTCCATACCAACGCCTGGTGAATTGCTGAACCTTCCATTTTGTCTGAAACAACCCGACTGACCGCAACCTCTTGCCAGGTTACTGGGACACCTCGGCGGGGGCTCCTGATGTCGACGAGGAGGAGTTCTCGCCCCCGCCATCTCCCAGCGAGCTCGCAAACTTCCTTGGAGATCCCGGGGATGCCAAGACACTCAAGGAGCGGATGGTGGAGGTTCTGGCCAAGATGATCTGGACGCAGCGGGACGACTCTCGCCGGGCGGAAGCACACCAGGCTGCGACTGAGCGCCGGTTAGGGACACTCGAGCGAGACTACTTGCATCTTGTCGGCGAGATGGAGAGGCAAGGCGGTGGGTGTGAGGAGACTTCCCCGGGAGGCATATCGCGCGAGCTCGGGACCAGATGCGTTTGGTCAACCAGAAGCTGACGGTCGTGAGCGCCTACCACTACCCGCGACTGCCTCCGCGGTCGGGTAGGCGAGGCCGAGGCCATTGGCAATGGGTCCAGTACTAAGCTCGCTGACTCCCGTCAGCTTCCTACATGATTGGAATAAACATTTCAAAATTGCCCTCGCTCGGCGAGCGGCCACTTGTATAATTAAACAATGTTCTCGCTTGCTGTGATAGATCGGTTCTACCGAATGTGATGGTTTTTCCCTTTTTTTCTTTTATTTTGCGCTATGCCTTTTGCTTACCCAGGGACTGTCTGGAGTCTTTCCCCATTCGCAGGTAAAGAGGCGGAAGCGGGGTTGGGCAGATTACGAGGCGTCAATATATTAGAAAAGCTATCCGCACCCCCGCCGCCTTAGGAAAACATCATGATTGCCGAACTTTTCTATAAATAGGGCAGACCACCAACCACATTTACTCCATTCGATCCCGAGTCTTCGTCTTCCTTCCACGCACTTGCCTTCTTGAAATCTCGCCGTTTGCGCATGCCCGACTTCCTTCTAACACTCGCAAAAATGCCGGGCGAGACCGACGGTCGGGCCAAGTGCACACAAGGCTTCATAAACCACGAATATACCCCCTGTAGTTTGACGGAGGAGGAGTACGTCTCGACGGTGGCCAACTACGTCCCGCCAGGGTACGTCGTGCGGCATCCCGAAAGCGGCGAGAAACTGATCTTCCTGTCGGAAGGGGAGCTCGTCATCCCCTTGGAGCATTTCGAGGTGGGGTTCCACCTCCCCCTCTGGCCGGAGGTGTGACAGACCCTCCGCTATTTCGGAGTGGTCCCAACACAGCTCAACCTCAACTCCGTTGCGCTTCTGATAGCATTCGCCTGCTACATGCGCGCAGAAAGGATCGAGTTCAACCTCTCGGTCTTCCGGAAGCTGTTCAACTTCCGGGCCAAGAGCGGGATCGTGTTCTTCTTAGGCCAAACGATCAAGACCAGTGACCTCGCCAACAAGAACCACCACTGGTCATGAAGTTCGTTTTCGTCACCGGGAACTTCAACATCGTGCCCCTCTCGCCCGTGTAGTATGATGAGGCGACCTACAAGCCTCCCACGCTTGGGGGGAACGTGACCGCCCTCCTCAACTTCTTCGGCACCAAGAACTTTGATGTCAAGTTCTTGCGGCTGGATATCGACTCCCTCCTGCCAGTCCCCGTCGGGGAAGGTACTGTCTCGCATGCCTTCTTTGATTAATGCCTTGATGTTCAACGAAACTAACCCTTATTGCTTGCGCAGGTGAGCGAGAAATCCCCGTCCACCAGCCATACGACGAAACTGGGGCTCTCGCCCGCAGCTTGGCACTCGCGTAATCGGTGGCCTTGACCTGTCGGGACGAGCCGGGGACCGCGTCTCAGCCAAGTGTCCAGAAGAGGAAGCCAGATGCTCTGCCCTCAGCTTTCTCCAAGAAGTCCAAAACATCCGCACCGGACAAGGGCAAGTACGTCGCCGAAACCCCCGCCAAGGCCCCGCCAGCAGCTGGCACGACGAGCATTGCCGCGAGGATCGCCGCCCTTATCGAGATGGCGCCCGGGGGACCAGTGCCGAAAGGGCATCGGAACTTCGGGCACGGCGAGAGGCACCTGGACGAGACGGGCCAGCCCCTTCTCCAATGGGACCCCGAGGTCAACCGCGTGTCCATCTCAACGCTCCTGCCGACCTGGATGGAGCAGGACACTACAAGCGGCGAGGCCTACGCGCTTGCCTTCGGGTTATACAGCAGTTAGGCCAACCTCTACGACAAAGAGTCCACCCGGACCCTTGCGCACGAGACCGCGCAGGCTCAGCTGCGCGCCCTGGAGCTCGCGCACATGGCCTCCCGTCGGAGCCTCAACGTCGAACGGAACCTGAAAGAGGTTCAAAATTCCTGGGATCTCGCCGAGGTGATGGTGGTTTCCCTGAAGGAGCAACTAGCGGCCTCGTAGGCACTTCTCGCCAGTAGGCCAACGCAAGAGGTAAGCGAATCACTTGTTATCTTCTCGCAGCCTTGCTTCCTTCCCGGGTAATTTTCCCTTACTACCTTCTCAGGATCCCGTGAGTGCCAAGAAGCTACGCGCGCGGGTGGCAGGCCTCGAGCGCGAGGTCTCCGGGCTGAAGGCTGAAAACAAGCGCCTGCTGGAGATCCTCCTTCCGCCTCCCCCTGGTGAAAAGGTCAAGCGTCATCAATATAGCAATTATGAGATCGAAGTGATGATGCAAGAGAACGCCCAGGGGGCGGCCAAACACACGATCGAGGTGCTGCGGAATGCCGGTCTGCTGAACGAAAAGGGCGGAAAGTTTACGACGCGTAACGTCCTGCCGTGGCTGTACACCCCCATTGACGTGCTCGAAGGCTACGACGACCAGCAGCGCGAAAACGACTGGGACGCGCTTTTGGACCTGGAGTCTTCCGGCGAGAAGCCCAGTGATTCATCCCGAAGGCCTTCCGGTTCACATTTTGACTTGTGTATTTTCCTTCTTTTTTTGATATATATAACTGACGGGATCCCAATGTACTTGTACTTAATATATATAAGATCTTTTTGGGCATGTTCTTCTGTTTCCGTATGGTTGTTCTTAATTTTCTGCTTTTTTGCTCGTAGCCATCCACGCGCTCTTTCGCGCATTTGCGCATACCTTAGGCTCCTAGGTGATGATCGCAGTGCCAACCGCAACTCGCGCTCGTGAACCACGTTTGGGGGGGACGGCGACCTTACCCTTATTCTGCAGGGTAGATCTGCCAAGTATTTCTTCTATGCCGAGAGGGCTACGCTGAGAGACGTGCCGAGAGGGCTATGCTGAGAGATATGCCGAGAGGGCTACGCTGAGAGATATGCCGAGAGGGCTACGCTGAGAGATATGCCGAGAGGGCTACGCTGAGAGATATGCCGAGAGGGCTATGTCGAGTGGCATGCCGAGAGGGCTATGCCGAGTGGCATGCCGAGAGGGCTATGTCAAGTGGCATATCGAGAGGGCTACGCTGAGAGATATGCCGAGAGGTGTGTTTTTGAAACATCGTTTCTTGGAGCAACTCCTTGAAGCCTTCAACGCCCACCGAGGGCCCAACTGTCCAGTCAGCTAGATGACAGCCTGACAACGGGAGATGTGCCTCAACCCTACTCCTTTTGGCCTACCACCGGGCGCCTCCACCGACCTAATCAGTTAGATGAGAGCCTAACGGTGGGGGTTGAGCATCAACCGGACTTTCACTTTGGCCAACCACCGAGCGCTGCCCCCGGCCCAATCAGCTAGATGAGAGCCTGACGGCAAGCGTTGAGCATCAACCAGACTTTCATTTTGGCCAACCACCGGGCGCTACCACCAGCTCAATCAGCTAGATGAGAGCCTGACGGCGGGCGCTGAACATCAACCGTACTTTCATTTTGGCCAACCACCAGACGCTACCACTGGCCCAATCAGCTAAGATGGCAGCCTGACGGCGGGCGTTGAGCATCAACCAGACTTTCATTTTGGCCAACCACCGGGCGCTACCACCGACCCAATCAGCTAGATGAGAGTCTGACGGCGGGCGTTGAGCATCAACCGGACTTTCAGTTTTGCCAACCGCCGGGCGCTACCACCGACCCAATCAGCTAGATGAGAGTTTGACGGCGGGCGTTGAGCATCAACTTGACTTTCATTTTGGCCAACCACCGGGCACTACCAAGTACCATTGGCCCAATCAGCTAGATGAGAGCCTGACGGCGGGCGTTGAGCATCAACCGTACTTTCATTTTGGCTAACCACCGGGCGCTACCACCGGCCCAATCAGCTAGATGAGGCCTAACGGCGGGCGTTGAGCATCAACCAGACTTTCATTTTGGCCAACCAATGGGCTCTACCACCGACCCAATCAACTAGATGAGAGCCTGACAGCGGACATTGAGCATCAACCAGACTTTCATATTGGCCAAGCACCAGACGTTACCACCGACCCAATCAACTAGATGAAAGCCTGACGGCTGGCGTTGAGCATCAACCAGACTTTCATTTTGGCCAACCACCATCCATGTTCCTCTTGTTGAGCAAGTGAACCATCAATAAGAAATAAGAATGTAAAAAGAGACGGACTTATCACTTTCACGGGTAGAAGCGTTTCAAGTCATCGCCGCTCCAGACATGACTGAGGGGTTTCCTTTCCACATTATGGAGATGGTAACCCTCCGATTTCAACACTTGATTACATAGGGACCCTCCCAATTAGGATTCAACTTGCCAACGGCTGCCGACCTTCGGGCGGCGTCGATCTTCTTCAAGACCAGGTCCCCCTTTGCGAATTGCTTGATCCGAACATGCTTGTCGAAGTACTTGGCCATCCACCGCTTGACCTTCTCTTGCCGAATAGCTGACAAGTCGCGCACCTCCTCCACCATATTTAGGGAGAGCCGTAACTCGTCTTCATTCTCAGCCCTCCACTCTTCTCTGCCTTCCTCTGCCTCCACTATCCGTGGTGTTCGGATCTCGAATTCTATCGGGAGCACAACTTCACAGCCGTGAGAGAGTTTGAAGGGGGTCTCCTCCGTGGTTGTGTTGGGCGTGGTTCTCAGGGCTCAAATGACTGAAGGGAGTTGCTTTACCCAGTCCCCCTTCAGATTTTCAACCTTCTTTTTAAACAAGTTTACGATTATTTTGTTCGCCGCCTCCACTTGCCCGTTACTCCTGGGGTGGTGGACCGACGTAAGCCGGAGATCAATCCCGAGCTGGCCGCAGAAGCTGATGAACTTAGTGCTGGCAAAATGTGGCCCATTGTCCGTGACAATGGCCTAAGGCAATCCGTGCCTACAAATAACTTCCCCCCATACGAAGTTCCGGATCACCTGGGAGGTCACCTTGGCTAGTGCTTTGACCTCCAACCACTTAGAAAAATAATCAATCATAACCAACAAGAACCTCCTCTGCCCACTGGCCTGGGGGAAGGGCCCCACAAGATCCATTCCCCAGATAGCGAAGGGTCAGGGGGCAATAATGCTTCTGAGCCTCTAGGCTGGTAGCAGTTAGAGAGGGGAGAACATCTGACACTTCTGACATTTCTTTTCAAACTCGATTGCATCATGACCCAGGGTCGGCCAGAAGTACCCTTGCCTGACAATCCTCCCCTCCAGGGTCCTGCTCCCTGAGTGACTCCCGCACTCCCCGGAGTGAACTTCCCCCAAGATCCTCGGGACCTCCTCCTCAGCCACGCAACGTGCTAGAAGCCCCGACAGAGTCTTCTGATACAGCTTCCCATCACACATCAGGTAGTATGCTGACTTATACTTGTAGCTCTTCTTGTCCAGGCCTTCCGAGAACTCCCCTGTGGACAAGAAGGTCCTGAAGGGATCCATCCAGGAGGGGCACCGATCCACTTCCTTCAGCTCCCTCTCTTGGATGGAAGGGCGGAAGAGGTCGGTCAGGGTTCCCCCCGCACGGGGTCCGAACTTGGCCAATTTGTCCACTTGCTTGTTTTTCTCCCGCGGCACATGTCTGATAGAGAACGTTTGGAACATGTCGATGACCCCTTTCACCTTTGCCAGGTATAGCTGAAGAGTGGGCTCTCTTGCTTCGAACTTGCCGTTGATCTGGGAGGACACCACCATGGAGTCCGTTAACACTTCCACGTCTTGCACTCCCAGCTCCCTGGCCAGTCGCAGCCCTGCGATCTATAACCATTCACAAAATATCCATTCCAACGTTTAACAATGCTACTAAATCCATATGCAAATTGTTTGATATCACTGTCTTTTATTTGGTTGATTGGATATTCAACCTAAAAAAAAAAATTTGTTAGTAATATATATTATATAACTATATACGTATTAATAAAATATCATCTTATATAAATTTTAAACCACGTGGAAAACTCTTTATCATGCATAACTCCTAATGTTATGGGAGTCAAATTTGGTAGTTCAGCTTGTTTCTCGGCATCATAAAGCCTACAAAACATATCTTATCAACACTTACATAATTAATATTATTTACTATTATTAACAGTAATGATAACTATAAAATATTAACCATAATATTACTTACTCAACATATTTAGAGATCTCAGGGTAGTTCAACAAAATATATATTGTGCATGCATCCTTCTCAAGCAAAGTTAAAATGTGCATGGGATCTTTTGGGCTAAATGGCCGACCTGTGCAATTGAACACAGATAAATGACTATATGGTTCAACTTGAATTACATTATCAATGCGCCCTGTACTCCTAGATCTTGTTTCTACATGAGGAGCAAAGAAATGAGAGCAAAAAGTTTAAGTCTCTTCAATCAAGTAAGCTTCAACAATTGATCCATGGTTGTTGGTGATGGGAAAATAGATGACCACGGTCTGCTTTATCCTCGTCCCTTGAGTGCTCTCCAAGATCACTCATACGCCCAATGAGTGTCTTCCCGACGCGCCATCCACCTTTACCTTCCAAGGGACTGGATGGGTGAGCTCGGTCTCCGCCACCTCGACCACATAGTCGGCCATTTCCTGGGCCTTGATCGAGAGGCGAGGGACGAAAGAGATGTCAAACTCGCTCAGCTCTACTGAACACTTTGCAAGTCTTCCCGAGTGCTCCACCCCCTCGAAGATGTTGCGGAGGGGGTGGTCAGTCACCACCCGGATAGAGTGTGCCTGGAAGTATGGTCGGAGCCTTCTGGGCGAGATGACCAGGGCGAAAGCCAGCTTCTCCAAAATAGGGTATCGAAGCTCTGCCTTCCTCAGGACCCTACTCACGTAGTAGATCGACAACTGCTTCTTGCCCTCTTCCCGGACCAAGAAGGAGCTCAGGGCCTCGGCCCCGACCCCAAGGTACAGAGATAGATCTTCTCCCTCCTTCGGTCCCTGGAGTGGAGGAGCCTGGGTCAGCTTTCTCTTCAAGGATTGAAAGGCTCCATCGCACTCCTCGTACACTTCAAATTTCTGGCCTCCTCTTAGCGCTTTGAAGAAAGGCGAACACTTTTCTCCCCCCCGAGAGAGTAACCTGCTCAGCCCTGCCAGCTTCCCTATAAGGCACTGGACTTCCTTGGCGTTCCGAGGCGACCCCAACTCCATGATTGCCCTCACCTTGTCAGGGTTATGCTCCACCCCCGCGGGAGTAATGAGATGACCTAGGAACTTGCCCCTGCTCGCCCCGAAGATACACTTCAAGGGGTTCAGCCTCATTTTATACTTCCGTAGTGTGCTAAAGGTCTCTTCCAGATCCTGGATGTGAGAGTCTACGTCTCGACTCTTGATCATGAGGTCAACTACGTACACCTCCAGGTTCCTTCCCTTCTGCTCCCGGAAGACCCGGTCCATCATCCTTTGGTACGTTGTCCCTATATTTTTCAGCCCAAAGAGCATCATTTTATAACAGTAACACCCCTCCCCTGTGATGAAGGAGACATCTTTCATGTCGGCGGGTGCATCCTGATCTGGTGATAACCTGAAAATGCATCTAGAAAGCTCATTAAAGAAAAACCGACGGCTGAGTCAACCAACGCGTCGTTCCAAGGCAAAGGGGTAACAATTTTGGGGGGCTTGCTTTATTTAAAAGAGAAAAGTCAATACACATTCTCCAGCGACCGTCGCCCTTTTTGACCATCACCACATTGGAGACCCAGCCTGGATACTGGATCTCCGACGCAAACCCCGCCTTTAGGAGCTTTTCCACCTCCTCTCTAATGGGCTCGGCTAGCTTGTCGACGGTGGACCTCTTCTTCTGCCGGATGGGACGAGCTTCGACGTCAAGGTTGAGGCGGTGACAAGCCACATCCACATCAGTCCCCGACATGTCCGCCGCGCTCCATGCGAAGATGTCGATGTTCCTCTGGATGCACTCCAGCATCCTCCCTTGGTCTTCCGGGCTCAGCCCCCCGCTGATCCGCACCTTCTCCACCCTTCCTCCCTGGGTGAGAACTTCCATCTCCGCCACTTCCTCCGCTGCCTCCAGCCAGGACTGCTCTTCCCACTCACCAGCGGCTCCCTCACCAGGGGCAAGAACTTCCTCCTCAGTTTCCTCCACGACCATCACCTCGGCCTTCTCCTCCAACACTTCCTCCGCCCTCCCCCACGGGCGCGGACCTCTTCCTTCTCTACCTCCATTTCCTCAGCTCCTCCCACGGCCTCCTGGACAAACATCTCTTCCATCCTCCTCTCCATCTCCTCGGCTCGTCCTTGCCAGTAGATGGTGTTGACCGCGGTCACGTAGCACTCCCTCGTCACCTTGGGGTCTCCCCGGACCTGGATGCCCTCGATGTTGAACTTGGGGCATTGGTGGAACGAATAGGGCGCGCAACGGAAGGCACTGATGAGGGACCGTGTGAATATGACGTTGTAGCTTCTAGGAGCGCCCACGATGACGAACCTGCAGTTCTTGGACTGCCCCCCCCCCCCAAGGTAACATGGAGCCCCACTCCTCCTTCTACCTCCTTCCTCTCCCCGGAGAACCCGAACAGAGGCCCGTCCGAGGCCAACACCCTCCTGGCCTCCACCTTCATTGCGTTAAATGCCTTCCTGAAGACGACGTTGACGGAGCTCGCATTGTCCACGAGGATTCGGGAGACGGTAAAGTTCTCGACGGCGGCCTGGATGACCAGCGCATCGCAGAACGGATCCTCGTGATCTGACATGTCCTTCCGGGAGAAGGTAATCTTCTCATCTGGGGGTGGGGTTAGGGATGTGGAGGCGACGCTCTGGCGGTATATGGTGTGGAGGCTCGCCTTGCGGGCGACCTCAATTCCTACCGCCCCATGGATCACTCCGATCCCTCCTCAGCCTCCGACATCGGCCCGGTTCTCGCACCTGTCCTCCTCTGCCCCTGGCAGGACTTCTTCGATCCACACCTCCTGGCGGTGCTGCTGCTGCGGGGCCTGTCCCCTGGTTCCCCTCATCTCTAGAAACTCTGGGCAGGTAGCCGTCGCGTGCCCTTCCTTATGGTGGAAGTCACAATAGGGCAGCTCCGCTCTACCCTCCGACCTCCTCCTCTGCACTCCTCTCCTCCTCCTCCCCAGGGCTATTGCCATAGTCTGGTGTTGATCGGGGAGGGGGGGGGGGCCTTTGGCCCTGCCTCCAACTTGGAGGGTTGAACTGACCTTGCCCCCCTTGGCGGTGGTCCCCTCCATGGAAACCTCTCCTCGGGCCCTGATCATGCCACTCAGGCTGCCTGCATCCTAGCCGATTATTCGGATCTTGGCGGCCCCACCTCGGCTGGTTCTGCTCCCGCTGCCTAGGCTCTGCCCTCCTGGCCCTTGCCACCTCCTGGCTCCTTCTCCTCCTCCGCAGCCCACCTGGCTAACTTCCTGGCAAACGCCGAGTTCAACGCCTCCCCCTCGACTTCCCTGACTGCCCTCTCCATCAGCTCTTCGAAGGACAACGACAACACCCGCCACTACAACAAATATGGACATCGGCCACGTTTTTAAGAGTTTTTGGCGACGTTTTTCAAACGTCGCTAATGTTTACGCGACGCTTTTATAAACGACGCAAAAGCGTCGCGAATACAAGCGTCGCCAAAAGTATTCGCGACGTTTTCTCTATCTGCGTCGCCAATACAATTATGACATTAGCGACGTTTATGGTTATAAACGTGGCGGTCTTTGGCCACGTTTTGGAGTGTAAAACGTGGCAAGCTTTAGCCATATTTTTTCTAAAAAAACGTTGCAACTTTTAAAATGTTTTGGCCATGTTTATTAACAAAACGCCGCCAATATTATTTAATATATATAAAAAAATTATATCAAGAGTATAATAATTTAAAGAAAATATACATTCCATAATAATCTTGTTTCATTTTAGCAATTATGACATAAGCGGCATTTCTTGAGGAAAAATATCTAGACTTAATTCCAAATATATTAAGAGTATCAATCAATCAATATGAAAATATACATTCCATAATAATCTTGTTTCATTTTACAATAAAAAAACAAAATCATCCATAAATTACAAAGTTTTAACAAAAATATCTATGTTCCCATAAAGAGTACACAAGCTTGTGAAGCATGACCATGACTATCCCGAGAACCAAAATGCGGATTCCACCTCCCAAAACTCTTGTTGTAACTTGCGATCATGACCATATAGTCCATATTTAAGTAATTAAATATAACCTGCAATAAAATAATTTAATCATTAGAAATATTGTATCAAATAAATCGGACACGTATCTCTTCTTTTTTATCATCTCAATTTAGAGCAATGCATGTCATATAGTAATTGGGTGGGGGGGGGGGGTAATTTCAAATATTTACAATACTAATTTAATGCAACAAATCAAATAGTTGCAAGCATAAATCTCAAACAAAATCATATGATTTCCTCTTTTTCTTAAATTTCTTCGTACCATGCCGGTCACGGTTAACTGAATTTACATACAATTAAGCAGAGTACATCATGCCAACACCATGCGAACAAAAATCATTGCAAGAAGAAAGAAAATATGCATAACTAAATTGGATGTGACCATATGAGTATATATATCTCTACACTACATCTCAGTCACATTGGCCATACACTCATACCTTTATTATTCATACATGTTCCGCATGCCATTTCTATACAACACTCTCTGTCTTTCTCTCTGCTCAACAAACATAATTTTGTTATATACTACACAAATTATCATTCAAACATGCTGCCTTGTTAATACTATTATATGTATTCATGGCTCCCTCCTCTTCAGCCCTGCTTGTCTTAGTTCTTCCTCTTCCCATAGGTATAATAGTTTAAAGTACGCTACAGTGGGAGCCAATGAAGGATAAAAATACAAAGAAAGCCAAGAAGAAACTGAAGTGTTTGGGAAAAAGGGGACGTGTAATTTGAAATTCATGTAGGAATATCAAAGAGGCATTTGATCAACATCTATACAGAACACCACAAAACATAAAAATTACAGCCGTAAAGAGAAACTTGAAGCACTGTTTTTTTCTTTTTTCAATTGTCTGTACTTCGCGGAAGCAAGGAAAATCTGGTAAATAGATATGATCATTTGTCCTTAATGTTGTCAAAACATACTTCACTATTTATCATGCAACTGATAATTTAATCATATGCACAGAAATAATTTAGTCATCATCTTTTCTAAAACAACCTAAATATAAAATTTTCAGTCACATAGAGATAATTTAGATAATATTTACATTTCAAAAATATACATCCAAGAATAAAGTTATGTAAACAATAAATTCAATATAATTTCTTCTAAGACAAAATATCAAACATCTTAACTACAAAAAAAACAATGTTATTTCTCGTATATTTTGGGAAATTCTTCCGTATTATGAAATGTTATGTAAACTCTGCAAGCTATCGGATTTGAAGGTGCAAACTGATAGCTCTCTCTCTCTGCTTCTCTATGACATTGTTTCTATACAGTGAACATAGCTCTAATTTTAGTGTGAAACATGTATATTTTTTTTCTTTCTTTGTTCAATTATCGTTAACAAATATTATTCATATGAACAAGCAAATTTATCAACGATCCAGTGTCAATGATTATATTTTTAATGCCAAATTGTAACAGAAACTAGCTGTAATGAAAGATGCGGCTGCAGAGAAGTTCGTGGAAATTTTTATTTTAAAAAATGGAAGCCATACTTGAGGCATTCCAGATCCATATGTATATTTTCTCCCTGTATATTTGCTCCCTATCACGAAGAAAAAGAGATCGATTTACTTACAAATGGATCGGGCCCTTTCGAGGAAGGGAGAGGAGAGAAACTTGCACGTCGTTGAAGGGAGAAAAAAATCTTCAAAACACTAGTGAGATGAGTGGCCGGGCTGGTGAGGAACTTGCAGGCCAAGGAATTTGCACGCCGAGAACTTGATCGCCGAGGCCGAGCGATCCTGAGGGAGAGGGATGGTGGTCGGCATAAATGGCAAAGTAGCGAGGGGCTGTCGATCGAAGGAAAAGCAGAGTCGCGGGGCGTCGGTCGGAGGTCGGCGGTCGGCAGAAAAGGCGAGTCCATCTCGCTGTCGGCAGAATTGGGGGAGAATGGCTGAGGGTTTTAGGTTAGAAAAGCTGCCAGGAGAGAGGAGAGGAAAGGAAATTTTTTTAAGTCAAAATTTTTTATTAAGAAACCATTTTCCCTTTGCCGCTAATATTTTCACATCTCATGCTTTGCCGCTAATACCAAATGTTTTCCCACCCTCCTGCGCCTAAACCGCAAATTGTTTTTTTTTTCTGAAAAAAATATGTCAATAGCCACCGTTTTTTTACAAAACGCCGCGAATATCAAAATAATTGGCCACGCTTCAACAAATGTCGCAAAATAAATGTGGCTATTTAATAAAAATGTTGTAGTGCGCTTTAGCTCCATCCTGGAAGAACCCTTGCTGCAACCCCAGGGTGAAGGCCACCATGAGGGTGTGCCCTGGCATCTCCTGCACCTGGAGGACCCCCTCCTGGAACCTGTCTACGTAGCTCCCCAGTGTCTCATCCGCCCCCTGCTTGATGAAAAACAGGGATTCTGACTCCCTCTTCCTCCTTTTCAAGTGGAGAACCTCAACAAGAACCCTCAACGTAGGTCCTCGAAGCAGTAGATGGAGCTGGTGGGCAGCTGATGGAACCAATCCATCGCCTTTTCCTTGAGAGTGATGGCGAAGAGCTGACACTTGAAGACATCCGACATCTGTCTGATATAGACCGTATCCTCGAACCACTGGGTGTGTTGGACCGGATCGCCCCTTCCGGTGTAGTAGGACATCTCGGGCTCGCGGAACCCCTCTGGAATGGGGGCGGAAGCGACCATCTCGTTGAAAGGGCTCCCGCCACTCGCGGGGCGAGCCAGACGATCTCGCGCGTCCACCTCGTCAACCTTCCCGCACTCGCCGAACCAGGGAACAAGGTCCGCCCCGGAAGGTCTCGCCCACTACCTTCCGCCGCCACTTCCTTCCCGGGTCACCTAGCAGGTGCGTTCTCGCTCAGAGCTGGGGTCGTGACCACTGGGACCGAGGGTGTCGAGCACTCGCCGCGAGTGCGAATGTTATGAGGTTCTGTATCTCCTGCCGGAAGTCCTTGAACATGCCGAGGGTGGAGAGGGGGGGGGGTGGCGAGTCGGCCTGGTCAGATCCTTGCCCTTCGCCTCCAGTCATTTAGCTCGCTAAGATTTTCGGTGCTGGTCACTCTCCACGCTCACCGCACCAAAATGTTGAAACCGGGAACCAGCTTCTGTGGAGTTCGAACCCTTGGGGAAGGGGTGACCACACACTTACTTCTCTTAGTGAGCTTGACTGACTGAAAACTTAGAACTCAAAACTGAACCAAGGCTCCAGCACAGAGGTCCCACCACACACCCGGAAGATCTTAGAGCGCTTCCCCTCCTTAGCCAATGCTGAGCTAAGGGCACTGTCGGAAGCGCTAGAAGACCATAGAATAAGAAAACTTACCTTCTGAGGTACCCCGTTGGGTTTATTTATAGATTTCAAAGTTTGGCCTGCAAATAGCGTAGCTCCGCTGGTCTAAACTGCTATATGCAACCAAAAGTGGTCTGTCAACAGCCAAACTCCGCTGTTCTAAGGAGCTAAACGCAGACCGCCAAGGGCATCCAGGTAATTCTACCTCTGGACCCCACTAGGCGAGTGGTACATGGAGGCATCACTCGCCTAAAGGGGCGAGTGTTGGGTAAGCCAGACACTCGCCTTCGCGGCTTTAAGAGAGCGGAAGCGGGATCAGAGGGCCACTCGCCGACTGGCCTGGCGAGACCCCTTACGCCTGCTACGGGCGAGAGCCTCCCCGCCTACTTTGGCCAAAGCTGATCTGGAAGGTTTCACTCGCCTACTTTGGCCCTCATCCTGGCTGGGGGATCCACTCAGCGAATACCAGGTTGTACACTATAAACTTGCGGTTTTGTACGAATACAATTGGGAAAAAATGCAGATCAAAATGATGAATTTCCTTCATATATATAATATTGATGGCGTTTGCCTTTTAATGGTTTAAGTCATCGAGTTACGTCATAATGTAGAGATATTGTACAATTATTTTCATTATAGCTCATTAAGAAGCATGCAATTGGTTTCTTGTAAGAGAATATCTTGAAGGGTAGTGATAGGGAACTTATTACCGACAACAAGAAGGTCGGCTAGGAGGAGGGCCGACCAAACAGAGGGGAAAAGAAGAAGGATTAGGGTTGAGAGGAAGCCAGAGGGATCAACCCCCTTTCTAAAAGTTAATAGATCCAAACATAAACCCAAACAACGTTCTTACCCCATATATAACGGGGTTCACAATTACATCAAACCAAAATAGCATAAAATAAACCCGAGCATCAAATAAGCATTCCATCCGGACCCTAACCGCCCGAATCAGTTTCGGCCGCCTGCCGTCTCCCATCCGCCCGAGTCCGGTTCGTTCGCCGTGCCGTCGCTACCCTCGTGATCGGTATTCTGCTCCCGCGGTCGTCGAGTGTACACCTGCCACGGTGGTTCCTCCACCAAGTCGGTAACATTACCGCCATCTGGGAAATTGGCCTTGTCCTCAAGGCAGTAATTTTGAAACTGGCGGCGAAAATCGTCGCGGATGAGCTACGTGGCGTCTCTCGCCGGCCTATGTTGCCATGCGGCACGTATCTCCTCCGGTGCGGCGTCCCCCGGTAAGTGATGGCGGCGGTCAATGATGTCAGCCAGATACAAAGGCTTTGAGCCCGAGTAATCGAGGTCGGTTGGAATGTGGTCCACCGCGGGGTGGTCGCCTATGACACGGCGGAGCTGCGAGACGTGAAACACTGGGTGGATGCGGCTGTTGGGGGGCAGGCGGAGCCGGTATGCCACGGCACCAATACGGCTGAGAACCTCGAAAGGGACAAAAAATCTTGGAGCCAATTTCGGGCAGGGTCGCCTAGCGACTGTGAGCTGGCGGTACGGATGAAGCTTGAGGAATACCTTCTCCCCCACGTGAAAAGAGAGATCGCGGCATTTCCGGTTGGCAAAAGATAACATTTTCCCTTGGGCCCGTCGAAGATGGTGCTTCAAGCTATCAAGGATGATGTCGCGATCATGGAGATGATCGGCTAAGGTGGCGACGGGGCACTCCCCGGGGAGGTGTCGGATGACGGAGGGTGGAAGCCGCCCATAGACGGTTTCAAACGGTGTTGTGCCCGCCACATGGTGGTACGCCGTGTTGTAAGAATATTCCGCCCAACAAAGCCACTTGGCCCAAATGCCCGGTCGCTCGCTTATAAAACAGCGGAGATAAGTTTCCAAATAGCGGTTTAAAACTTCCGACTGACCGTCAGATTGTGGATGATACGCCGTGCTCATGCGGAGCCGAGTGCCTTGCAGGCGAAATAGAGAAGTCCAGAAACTACTGAGAAAGAGTGGGTCACGGTCGCTCACGATCGATCGTGGAAACCCATGGAGACGCACCACCTCCGCGATGAAACTGTCGGCGACCGTGGCGGCCGTGTAGGGATGTCGGAGAGGTATGAAATATCCATGTTTGGTGAGGCGATCTACGACTACCAAAATGCAGTCAAATCCATTGGAACGAGGTAGACGAGTGATGAAATCCATAGCAATATCCTCCCAAATGCATTCCGGTATGGGCAAGAGCTGGAGTAAGCCACCTGGAAACATGGCCTCATACTTGGCCTTCTGGCATGGAAGGCAAGCCGCCACGTAGGCCTTGACCTGTTGTAACATGTGCGGCCAATATAACGACGCCGCTAAGCGCCGATAGGTGCGGAACGCCCCTGCGTGGCCCCCGGATGGTGTGGAGTGGAACTCTGCAAGCAGTCGCGGAATACTAGATGAAGTTGCGGACAACACGAGGCGGCCCCGATGAAACAGGCGGCCGCCGATTAATGAGTATGGATGGTGGGCCGTTGGATTTGCCAGCAAGGCTCGGCGTATGTCGGCCAACCGGGGGTCTCGATCCACATCCTGCTGAATGATGGTGGCATCGTCCCATACCGGCCGAGAAATCGCCGTCAATTCGGGTGCGTGCTGGATGCGGGATAAGGCGTCTACCGCCCTATCCGTCTTCCCCGGCCGGAATTCGATTGTGAAGTCGTAACCCAGTAATTTGGCCACCCAAAGTTGTTGTGCTGGGGTGACGATTTTTGCTGCAGTAAATAGCGGAGGCTGTGGTGATCCGTACGGACCACGAAGGGACGGCCTAGAAGATATGGCCGCCAATGTTGGACGGCTAGCACAAGGGCAATGAGCTCGTTTTCGTAGGCGGATCGACTTCGAATGGCCGTGGAAAATTCCCGGCTGCAAAACGCAATCGGCCGGCCCGTTTGCATGAGGACGGCGCCGACGTCCGTACCGGAGGCGTCACATTCGACGATGAAGGTTTGCTTGAAATCGGGCATAGCCAGGACCGGGGCTTGCGCGAGGGCCGACTGGAGGGCTGCAAAAGAGGCCATCGTTGCGGCCGGCCACGAAAAAAGAGTCTTCCGAACTTTTCAATAGCTGAGTGAGGGGCCGGGCTAGCCCACCATAATCTTTGATGAACCGGCGATAGTAGACGGTGAGACCGAGGAAGCCGCGAACATCTCGAAGGGATGAAGGCGTCGGCCAATGCAGCACCGCCTGAATTTTGTCCGTGTCCATGGCCACGCCGTCCGCCGATATAGTGTGGCCCAAATAACTGACGCGCGTCGCGCCGAATGAACATTTCTTTTGGTTAACCACCAATTGATGGTGCCGCAATGTGGAGAAGGTGCGGCGAACATGTGCAAGATGCTCCTGCCACGTCGAACTAAAAACCAAAATATCATCAAAAAATACAAGCACGTGTTTTCGGGGTACCGGGCGGAAGATATCATTCATGGTGACTTGGAAGGTTGCCGAGGCGTTGGTGAGGCCGAACGACATGACCATAAATTCAAAATGGCCGTCACGAGTGCAGAAGACGGTCTTATGTATGTCCTCCAGCCGAACCCGGATTTGATGGTAGCCGGCCCGTAGATCCAGCTTGGTGAAATAGGCCGCGCCGTGGAGCTCGTCTAGTAGCTCCTGAATAACCAGAATGGGATATTTGTCTGCCACCGTTACTTTGTTGAGTTCTCTGTAATCGACGCAAAAACGCCAACTGTCGTCCTTCTTGCGTACCAGCAGGACCGGACTAGAGAAAGGGCTGGAGCTGGGGCGGATGAGCCCACCCAACATCTTCCGCACTAAGCGTTTGATCTCGTCTTTCTGGGTGTGCCCGTACCGGTACGACCGGACGGAGACTGCTACCGAGGATGGTTGAAGAACAATCGGATGATCGGTCGCGCGAACCGGCGGAAGGCCCGGTGAAGTGGAAAAAATATCCGCGAACTCCACGAGGAGGTACTGAAAATCCTTGACGATCGGCTTAGGCGAAGGTAGATCCAACTGCAAGGGCATTAACCATGCCGCAAACGTGGCGTCCGTGATGCGGTTGAGGGTGCGGACCGAGAGCGGAGAACGAAGGAGTGTCGCGTCACCCATCAAACGACAAGGGCGGCCCTGATGGTGGAATAACATCGTCATGTTGGCCTAGTTTACACTGACCTCTCCCAACGTTTGAAGCCATGCAACCCCCAGAATTGCATCAAGACCGCCCAACTCAAACGCATAGAAATCCGTGGTGAAGGTATAGGTACCCACGGAGAGGGCCACGCTGGCGCACCGTCCTAAAGTGGGACGACGACGACCATCACCCAGCGCCACGAAAAAACCGGGGGATGACAGAGTCGGAAGGGCAAGGTCGCGGGCCAAGGCAGCTGAGATAAAATTATGACTGGCCCCACTATCGATCATCACAATCACCGAACGGTCTTGAATTATTCCCACCATCTTCATAGTGCGCGGGCCGGTAATTCCCCCCACCGAATAAAGGGGAAGATCCAGGATATTTAAAGTCGTGTCGTCCGGGTCCGGTGGAGGATCTTCATCATGGGTTGCGAGAGCATCGAAATAAGCCATTGTGACTTCCGGGTCGAAATTGCCAAAAAGGGCGTGAAATTCCTTGACCGCGCAAACGTGATGCGGTGAATAAGGTTGCCGACAACGGAAACACAAACCCTTGCGGCGGAGTTCATTGTAGTCCTGATTGGAAATGCGGTGGGGAGGGTCGGTGCGGCTTGGCCTCGTCCCGCCGACGACAGCCGGTCGGTGAGGTCCGTCACGGGGCACCGACGGCCGAGAGGTATGGTGGCCACTCGCCACGGGCGGCCGTTGGTCGAGGTCCGCTTCCACCTCCCGCGCCAGATCCAAAGCCTCAGAAATTGTGCCCGGGTCATGTGTCTGAATATTGCCGGAAGAAGCCCTTGTAAGAAAAATCCCAAATAGTGGTCGGGCGGCATGCCCGGTATTTGCGTCACCAGTGATACGAATTCATCGATATAACTATCCAAACTGGTCGTTTGTCTTGCACTACAAAGGCGTTCAATGGCGGAGCCGGAGTAACGGGGATCGTAGCGAGTGATCATTTCTTGCTTGAAGTCCGCCCAGGAAATGGCGGGTTGACTTTGGCGGAGCCAGCGAGCCCAGTGAAGGGCGGAGCCGTCGAGGCCGATAACCGCCGTGCTTCCGCGGTCTCCCGGTGACGTAAGGTGGAGGTCAAAAAATTGCTCCGCGCGCGCGATCCAGTTCAAAGGATCCACGCCAGAGAAGGAGGGAATGTCCAACTGCGGGGAGAGACGGCCCGCTGCTGCGGCGGTGGCTACGGGTGTCGCCGCAGGTGGATATGTCAGCGGCACTCCTAACAGGGTGGCAGTGTCGGTAGAGGAGGTCGAACCCGGTTGCGGTGTCCGAGGGGCGGAGAGGGTGTCGAGGCGGCTGAGGATCGCGGATTGCCAGGCGACAATGGCGTCCACCGAGGCTTGCAGTGCGTCGAGGCGGGCGTCATGGAGAGCCAGGCGGCCGACGGTGTTGTCGCCGCTATCGGCGGCGTCCGTGAGTTGAGCGCGAGTCGCGGGTGCCATAGGCGTCCAGCGGCGGAGGGCGGGCGGAGAGGGCAGGTCGGACCATTTTACCGGCAACAAGAAGAAGGTCGGCTAGGGGGAGGGCCGGCCAAAGAGAGGGGAAAAGAAGAAGGGTTAGGGTTGAGAGGAAGCCAGAGGGAGAAGCCCCCTTTCTAAAAGTTAATAGATCCAAACAACGTTCTTACCCCATATATAACGGGGTTCACAATTAAATCAAATCAAAATAGCATAAAATAAACCCGAGCATCAAATAAGCATTCCATTCGGACCCCAACCGCCCGAATCAGGTTCGGTCGCCTGCCGTCTCCCGTCCACCCGAGTCCGGTTCGTTCGCCGTGCCGCCGCTATCCTCGTGATCGGTATTCTGCTCCCGCAGTCGTCGAGTATACACCTGCCACAGTGGTTCCTCCGCCAAGTCAGTAACAGAACTCATATATTGACACCGAGAAATCGGCCTCACAGTTTGGAACCGAGTATGGACCGAGGTTACTGACCTAGCAGGATAAAAACCACAGATAGGAGAGAACAAGAAAGAAAGAGAGAGAGAGATTGAAGGCTGCACTACCTATAAATACGATCCACAAGGTACAATATGGAGATTTCACCGCATACTCAAGAGCGTATAGGAACTCCTCCCAAACCCAGTCAAAATGGCTTCGGGGAAGGGGTTTGTGAGTTTATTGGTTGTATTTATAGGTAACTGAGACTAGTGGGGGGTGCCCAATTGTCAATGAGTGAATCCTACCCACCTGCAAACTTGATCAGGTTGCCATGCGAGTTGATGTACAGACGGAGTGAGTTGCTTTAGATGAAGAAAAGTCGTCGGTGAGTTCTCGACAAGTTGCGTGGAACCTCCATACAGCTGTCCTCTAGTCAAAGATCAACTCTCCATTATCCGTACAACTATCTTTAAACTATGGTATGCCATATGAGAATACTCCCATCTCTTTTGACGATAATATCATATAGATACAATGAAAGAAGACCCTAAACAATTGTCTTTATAAATATTGCCTCTCTCCACACCTTTCACTCCTTTAAATCTTTGTTGTAAATAACTGGTAATAAATTTTTTCTGCACTTTTGATAACCCTCATGTCTACGTCACACTTGGATTTTGGCGTTGGGTTTAAGTTATTTAACAACTTATCGACAATCATCAACGTTTCTCGTCTGGGCTTACTAGAAGAGGGTAGTTTTAAAGCTACGAAGCTGAATGCTAAGACATGCTGATGTAGGGGTAGGCTACGGGTGCACAAAACCTACGACTCTAGGTGGTAGTGCAAGGGTGACACGCTAATTTGAACCTAAATGCAATGTAATCGTCGATAACTCGACAGATAAATTTGAGCAATGAGAATTCTAACTCCACGCAAATATTTGAAATTGAAAACAATTAATTAATTTTGACAATTTATAATGGCTTCCTCCGCTCGGAGGGTCAAAACAAAGCGCGCGGTGAATGTCTCCTCCTGCAAATTATTAGCGTACTAAAGACAATTTCTACTAGCAATAATCACAACACATATTAATTCACCAGTGAAAATGTCAAATCAAATAAGTCAATAGCATAAGAAACTCACAAAGTAGTGGGCTGAACCGAGGCACTGAAGAATTTGGTCCGGATGTGTAGATCGGCGATCGGAGGTGGAACCGGCGGCGTGAAAATGATGACGGTGACTGTCCTCGACGGTAAATGGTGAGATCGTACGAGAAATGGATAGATCCGGCCACATACAAGTAAATCTGGGCCGGGGAAGGGTGGATTCACTATTTAGGGTCGGATCCGGGTGGAGGGGTGATGAACGAAAGGTGGAAATAACACATCGGGGCTGAAATTCCTAGATCTGAATTGATTCAAGAAATCAGGGCTAAGGGGGGGATGGTGTGGTGGATCCATTGGAGGGAAGAAGTGGAGGGCCGACGTGAACAGTGACCCGCGTGAACAGTGACCCGCGTGAACAGTGTTAGCGTTGACAGTAATTTGTGAACAGTGATCGGCGAACAGTGATCGGCGAACAATGTTCGAGCTTCCTGGATAGCGGTAGGGGGTTGGGATTTGGGGGTTGTAGGGGCTGCGGATGAGAGTTTCGAAGGTGGAAGAAGAAGGCTATGAATGAGTAGTACTTTGGGGGGGAGTTTGAGCACCTAAGAGTCGTCACCTAGGGTTCCACAACGTCGACACCGAGGAGTGATCGTTGGAATCCGGGAATAGAAGTCTCCAAATTCTGCAATGCTTTATTCAGCCCACAAGACTCCTATTTATAATAAAATGAAAACTAGGGTATCCCAATCAACGACTATTATTGGCTAGTGAGAGAGACCGCTAAAATACATGAATAATGTACCACAAATAATAAACTAATATATGAATTTGATTCACGACGACATTCCGGACGCAACCGCGGAGTCTGATCGTCGATCAGGACACGCCATATATGTTAAGTCGCTAAATCAGCCCCGAGCGGGCCCAAAGCTCGTGCTCGTCTCTGCTCCGCATCACATGCCAAAATAGAGTGAATTTTATATTAGAGTTTGTAGCACATGTAATTGGCAAAGTTGTATAAAATTGAGGGTATGAGCTACCTCACAATCACTTCAGGCTTGTGTTATAAATAAAAATCGACAAGGCAAACACTTTACGAAATTGCCCTAATACAAGAAAAAGGGATACAACTCTTGAAACATGTTTGTGCTAAACTCCCAAGTACAGGTTCCCTCTAGGAGTTTTTTCTCCAAAAGAGAAGATTATTGTTATGGGTCCACACCATCTGCCTCTGGTTACGCATACTTCAGGTTCGAGTTGAGTCATAGTTACGACTAATTAGAGTCGTCAGGTTTTTGCATTCACACAGTTAGTTTTATTTTTTGGTATTTACATCAGCGTCGTTTGTAAGTGTTTAAATAGCCCCCTTATGAATGAGATAAACCAAGTCTCTCTCTCTAGTTCTCTCTTCTTCCTTAATTTTTAGGGTTAAGGTTGAGCATGTCTCCCCTTCTTCCTCTCCCCTTCCCATTCTCCACGGGTAGAGCTCGTCTCCCATTGTATCTACGCATCCACCACCACCTCTGACGAATCCCCAACGTAGGCTCGTAACATCTTGGTATCGGAGCAGTGATCCCCCCTTCTCCTCCGCGGCTAACAAACATCGCTCTCAACTCATTGTCTATAGCGTCCGCAATATCCCCTTCCGTCGTCGTTCTGTAACAACTGAATCGCCTTCCCACATCATGACGGGCCTTCTGATTTGCAGCAAGTCGTCGCTCAATCCACAGTCCACCACAACTAGCAGATCCATCATCAAAGACGATTCTGGATCGCACCGAACTGTTGGTCGATCTGCGCTTCTTCTTCTCGCGCCCATGGTCGATAGAAACTCCATCTCTCTTCATCGACAATGGTCTTTTCCCTCATCCTCGACAACAGCTCCATCTCCAACAGATAGTTCTGCATTACCGCCATTTTCCGCATCGTTTACCTCTTCTCACATCTTCCTCGACAGAAATTTGACCATTGAACCGTACATCCCTCGAGCCAAACAACCCAACAGTCGCCCATTTTCCTTCCTCCAACCCAACAAACCGTAACACATTGTGAATGCCAGCATCTCAAAAGGCCAAATTAATTAATTATTTTTTCATTAAAATTAATTGATTAAATAATTCCTTTGGTGTGGAGATAGCCCTTGCGAGCCACTCACTGCCTGTTTGGTGCTTCAGAAGTTCTTAGAGATGTCGGCGTCACATGATGTCGCGCCTTCGACTCAATGGCAGCATCGACTGACCCTTCGACGGTCAGATTCCGCCGATGTCGCCAATGATCCCACTACCGCAATCTTTGATCCCACATGCGCTTGAAGTAGCTCCTCCGAAAGCCGCAACTAGGGTTACTCCGCCATCGCTTCCGGCTGTTCGATTTCTACGCACGATGATGACTCGCCACTCGATGCGGTCGTCGTCACAGCAACGCGCTATCGGGAGTTGTTATAGTGCGAAATTAAGGAGTCAGACAGTCAAATCATCCAAGCCTCGTTCAAGCTTGATGACACGCTCAATTCGAAGGATGAGTGAGATGTTATGAGTCCCACCATTTGTCGCTGGTTACACATATTTCATTTGTGTTTTATGTATGCTATTTCAAGTGTTCGAGTCAAGTCGTATTTACGACTAATTACAGTCGTTAGCTTTTAGTAATCATGCATATACTTTTATTTTTGGGTATTAACGTCAACGCCACTTGTAAGTTTTTAAATAGACCCCTTGGGCTATTGTATGGATTATGAACGAAATTAATCATGTTCTCTCCCGCTCTCTACTTCTCAGTTCTTCCTCAATTTCTAGGGTTAGGGTTGAACACGACTCCCCTTTTTCCTCCCCCCCCCTTCAGATTCCCCACAAGTAGAGCTTAGCTCTTATTGTATCTACACATCCACCGCCACTTCAGACGAAGCCCCGACGTAGGCTCGTAGCAATTACAAGGATACTAGATGCCCTGAGATCACCGTTTACTCTCTTATATCTAGGGTGGAATGTTTTACATCCTCTGGTACATGAAAAATATTGAAGCAAATTAGCAAAATATATAAATATGAACTAGTGCATGTACCAATACATTTTTCTAGAAAATTGATTTTGTCCCCAATGCAGAATCTTGTAAGAAAATGTGTGCGATGTCCTGTTACGGATATTCACGACGAGGATCGCCCATGAAGGGTCTACAGGAGACGGGAACCGCGGGCGATAGTTGCGGCGGACGCGACTCAATCCGATAAAGATGAATCAGGTGCGACGGGCGCGGCCCGGACCGACGAGGATGAACTTGGCGTGGCCGGCGCGGAGTGTTGGTACCCTAGTTTGGATTTGAGTTAAGTCTTTCCTTTTAGTCCTTGACCCAAGATTTATCTATGGTCAAAGTCTTGTTGTAGAGCTTTCTCTTTTCCAGTAAAATTCTGGCTAAGGGATTTTCGGGTTCGACTATCGTCGAACGCCGATCGACTATCGTCGATCAGCCGGTCGACGATCGTCTGTCTCTGGTCAGCTCGACGTTCTGCTAGATCGTCGAGCTCTGGTCGACTATCTCTTGATAGTTCGACGCTTTCTGTCCTGTCTTGAGTCGGTCGACTATCTGCCTGGATAGTTCGACTATCTGAGTCGGTCGACTATCTATTGATAGGTCGACGATCTCAGCCGGTCGTTCGACTATAGTTGAAGGTCGTTCGACGATCGGCTGTCTGCATATATAATTTTATATGCGTTTTATTCTGTGTTTTATTTCTTATTTTATCTGATTCATTTAATAGATATTATTTGATAGATTTACTTCATATACTTCAAAGCAATTCTTGCTATTCTTATGCTTAAGTCTTTCCTATCAGATAAAGTGTTTTTGTCTTATTAGTTGACTCTCTGACTGCTTTATTAATGCAGCTGTCCTTTATAGCCGTTGGCTGTAAAGAGTTATTTCTGATATCTTTCTTTATCAGATTTTATACTGCAGCTTCTTATGAAGCTTTATCTCTTTATATAGAAATATATATCTGCAAAATATGTTTTATCTTCATGTTAATTACAGCCCAGATTCAAGATCTGAGATGAAGAAAAAAGCTCATATTAGAGCCATTGCTGCTGCTCCTATTTAAAGAGTTCTTTTGCAAAAAGAAAGAGAGCTGCTGCCAGTAATATACAGCAGTAGAAGGAAGAAAACAAACAGCTGCTCTCAGGATTCAACTGAGAAGATACAGCTGCTCTCAGCAATTATCCATCTATCTGAGAAGATATCTCTTCTGCTCTTCTTCAACTTGAGTGCTCCTGTTCCAGGAAGATACACTCAGAGATATTGAAGAAGAAGAAGAAGAAGGAAGCTGAAGAAGAACATCCATTCCAAATCTCTAGTCTTCTTCAAGCTTTTCCTTCAGAACTTCAAGACAGTATTCTGTCTTGAGTTCTGAAGAGATTCCTGTGCTTCTCTAATCTTTTATAAAATAGAGAAGACATTCTAACCCTCTTCCCCCCTCCTGTAAAGGGTTGTTTACTCCCTTCAAAAGTAAAGCTTGGTTTTTAGACACCTGATCAAAAGTCTAAAGGGTCTCTAGATCTACCTGAAGCAGATCTTGTTGGTGGCAGGGCACCTGATCAAAAACCTGTAGTGGATTCCTACCGTGTGGGTAGAAGAGTGGACGTACCCAGTGTTTGGGGAACCACTATAATATCTTGTGTCGTCTGGTTGCTTGATTTAATATTTGCATTGTGGCTGTGATTAGATATAACTAGGCTGCTAGTTGCTGATTAGGTTTTTCCAAGCTTAACTGTAATTACAGTTAGCTTGTGTTTGTACACAACACTTGTGTTAGGCTTTAAGGTTAAATCAATATCTATAATCTTTTCATTCCGCACTTCACTCCAAGGGAGTTGAGTAGACTATTAAGTTTTGTCTGTGCAAAATTTGATAACTCTATTCACCCCCCCTCTAGAGTAGTATCTATCCCTTCACTTTCACGGAGGATAATTATTATTAAGGTTTCGTTTGGGAGGACTTATTTTCACCGGTCAAGCGGTTACGACCGCATGTACCGGACCTTAATTAAGGTCCGGTACATGCGGTTGTAACCGCTTGACCGGTGAAAATAAGTCCTCCCAAACGGTGCCTAAGTCTTATGTTCAGTTATGTCTTATGTTAATTTTTTTTTCTTTTGACACCTCTCTACTATAAGAGGGCCGGTTTGGACTTGTTATGTTTTATCTTTGATGTGTTATGAAAAGGGTTGCTCCCTTGTTTTCTCTCAAACCCTAATCTTCTTCTCTCCCTCTTGCTGTCGGCTTTCCTCCTAGTTCGAATCTCTTTTCGAACAGTAATATTTTGTCCGACCTGCCACCCCGCCTGCACATCTCATCGTGTGTCGCCGACTTCACCGCTCTGTCTCCTGGCTATCGACGATTCAACCCTTGCCGATCGAGCCCATCCGCCCTCTCCGACGCTCGCACACCGCTGATTGTGCATCACACGTTTGTACGGGCCGCAGTTTTCGCCGTTGTTCTCGACCACGACCCGACTTTGACGCACTCCTGTCCGCACGCTACCGCCTCGCTGTCTCGAGTCGCCGCTCCAGGTCACCGCTCTGCCTCGCGCAGATGATCCATCACAGAACACCCCACATTACGCCGATATTCCGCATGACTCCATCTACGTGTGGCCACCCCGACCCTGCTGCCTCTGATGGCCCCGACGACATCGTCCAGCGCCGCCTTGATGCCCATGACTCTCAGTTCGCCTCCATCCAGGCCACGCTACAAACCATCCTCGCACGCCTGGAGGCTCGCCCCGCTTTGCTTGCGTTCACAGACAACGACGACTGTGCCTCCTCTGCCGACGGCGGCTCGCTTCCCGACACACCCCCTTGCCAGCCACCGTCGTGCCTCTCTCGGGTTGCTCGACCCTCACCCTCGACGTTCCGCACTTCTCCGACACTGATCCCATTGTGTGGATCGCCAAGGCGGAACAATACTTCGACCTCCACCTCACCCCAGAGGCGGACAAGGTCGGCACAGCCATGGTGGGCCTTGACGGCTCCGCTCTCCCCTGGGCACGGTGGTTACGCCGATCTCATCCCCTCATCTCCTGAAGCGAACTGAACCAAGAGATGGTCTAACAGTACGAACACCTCTACGTCGGTTCCGCCTTCGAGCGTCTTTGCAGCATCCGCCAGTCTCGATGCCTACATTGATAAATTCGTTGCCTTGGTCACACATGTCCCCGACCTTCCGCTCGACCACTATTTGGGGTTCTTCATGCAAGGGCTCCTTCCGTCGATCCGCTCTCGCCTTCGCACCCATCATCTGCGGACATACTTCGAAGTGCTCGATTTAGCGCGGGCCGTGGAGGCGGATCTCTTTGCCCCTCTGCCGGTCGCTATTGGACCTCCTCCTCCTCGACCACCACCACCGTGGGACTTCAGTCCGCGTCTACCGCCCGTGGGCGGACCTCATCCAGGCCGCCACCCGCCCCCCCTACCGCCTATCTAACAAGGACTACAACAAGCTCCGGAAGAAGGGGCTATGCTTCAGGTGCCAACAACCTTATTCTCCCAATCATGAATGCACCGTGAAGGAGTTTCATACAATCATCGGGGATGTTGACCCTGAAATCACATTGGAGGATTTTGAGGCGCTTGAGATCACTGATGAGTCGCAACTCCCGGAATCCGACGACGCCACCTTCCACCACTTAGGACTCTCGTGCTTCTCTGTGGGCGATCTCACCGGGCCCACTAACGATGAAGTTTGCCGGCCTCGTCCACGGACATCCATTTCTCATTATGCTCGATAGTGGTACGAACCACAATTTTATTTCACATCATCTGGTGCGACTTCTCTCCATTCCGTGCACATCGTCGTCGGACTTCACTTTGGGGTCTTGCACCACCGCGCAAGTTGCCATGGGACCTTGCTTAGTGATGTCGAATTTCTACGTATTCGAGCTTGGAGGTGTTGATATTATTCTGGGAGTAGCCTTGTTAGCGATGCTGGGCGAGGTTCAGGTCAATTGAGCCGAGATGTCTATGCAGTTCTCATGGGAGGGGTTCCCTTGCCACATCATCGGCGACTCTGCTCTCCTCCATACACCGGTTTCCTTCCGATCAATCCAACGCACTTCCGACGTGGAGTTCTCTGCTTGGCTTTGGTAGCTACAGGCCGAGCCGACGGGCGACTCGGTGCTTCCAAGTTCCATCCGACCTCCACCGCCTCCTCAACGAGTTCTCTGATGTGTTTACATCTCCCGTGGGCTTACCTCTGGTGCGGGCCACCGACCATGCCATTCCGCTGCACCACCTTAACCGTCTCTGTTCGGCCCCATCTCTACGAGCATGCCCAGGAGGATGAGATCAAACACTTAGTGCGGGAGATGCTTTTGGGTGGCCTCATCCGCCCCAACGCGAGTCCCTTTCCAGCCCCTCCTCGTGCGTGAGGACGGGAGTTGGCGTACCTGCGTCAACTACAGGGAGTTGAACAAGGCCACACAGTTCTAGATAAGTGTCCCATTCCAGTCATTCATGAGCTTTTGGATGAGCTCCACGCCGTCGCCTTATTCACGAAGCTCTACCTTTGGGCGAGGTAGCACCAGATCCGGGTGCGGCCGGAGGATGTCCCGAAGACAGCATTTCAGACGCATGTCGGGCACTATGAGTTCCTGGTCATGCCCTTCAGGCTGACCAATGCTCCAGCCACCTTTCAAGCCTCCTTGAACAATATCTTTTGAGCGGTACTTCGATAACATGTCCATGTTTTTTTGATGATATTTTGGTGTATTGCTCATCCTGGAAGGAGCATCTATTTCATGTCCGTTGTGCGCTTGAGACGATCTGTCAGCATCATCTTGTCCTCCACCGCAAGAAGTATTCGTTCGGTGTGACCACCGTCAGTTACTTGGGCCACACGATCTCGACCAAATGTGTAGCCATGGATGATGACAAAATTACGACCGTGCTACATTGTCCGGGGTTTCTTGGGCCTGACTGGGTACTATCAGTGTTTCATTCAGGAGTACGACGCCTTAGCCTGCCTCCTGACGCAGCTGCTCAAATCTTCAGAAGAGGGACCCTTCTTGTGGACCCCGACCGCCATGTCCTCTTTCACCGCCCTCAAGGCAGCTTTGGTGAATGTCCCAATTTTGGCCATGCTCGACTTCAACCGGCCTTTCATTGTGGAGCGCGATGCCTCGGGCAATGACATGGGTGCGGTTCTCATGCAAGGCGGCCGCCCCATAGCCTACTATAGTCGGGCCTTCTCCAGCACAGTTTGTAGTCGTTCGGCGCATGAGAACGAGCTCATGGCACTCGTCCTGGCAGTACAACATTGGAGACCGTACCTCCTGGGCCTACCGGTACCTCCTCCAACTGAAGATCGCCACGCCAGCGCAACAGCTTTGGGTGGCCAAGCTCCTTGAGTACGAATTTTCCATCGAATTTTGCCCGGGATGCACCAACCGAGCGGCAGACGCTCTCTCCCGGCAAGTGCAGTCCCCAGAACTTCAGGCCATCTCCCGTCCGGTGTGGTAGGATGCCGCCTCAATTCAACATGACGTGGAAAAGGACCACACATAGCCTCCATTCAAATGGCCCTCATCGCCGACCCGGGGAGCCACCCCCCATTCTCTCTCGTGGGCGTCCAACTCTTTTACCGAGTCCGCTTAGTGCTCTTCGCGGCTTCCCCTCTCATTCCGCGCCGCCTAGTCGAGTTCCATTCTACACCATCCCGAGGCGTCGAAGCCTTCTTCACCTACCGGTGCTTGACAGCTTCCCTCTATTGGCCGCACATGTTCAAGCAAGTCAAAGCTCACATGGTCGCCTGCCTTCTGTACTAGAAAGCAAAGTACGAGACTATGTTCCCGAGCAGGTTACTGTAGCTCTTGGCCATTCCGGATCGTATTTCGGAGGACATTGCTATGGATTTCATACCCTTCTGCCCCGGTCCAACGGGTTCGAATGGATCCTGGTAGTGGTGGATAGGCTCTCCAAGTACGCGCACTTTATTCCTCTTCGACTTTCGTACACGGCCGCGAGAGAGGCCGATAGTTTCATCTCCGGCGTCGTGCGACTCCATGGATTTCCGCGATCGATATTGAGCAATCGTGACCCCCTCTTTCTGAGCAGTTTCTGGACGTCCTTGTTCTTTCTCCAAGGCACGCACCTTTGCATGAGCTCTGCCTGTCATCCTCAAACGGATGGCCAATCAGAGGTTCTCAACCGTTGTTTGGAGACTTACGTTGTTTCATTGGTGAGAGATCAGACACTTGGGCCAAGTGGTTGGGCTGGACCGAGTACTCGTACAACACCGCTTACCACCATGCAACGGGAACGACTCCATTTGAGTCCGTCTATGGCCGGTCACCACCAGATGTTGTGTGCCACCTCCCGGGAGAGTGCCTCGTGCTTAGTTTGACAACTCACCTTCAAGATCGGGACATCATTTTAGATAGTCTTAAGCATCACCTATGCCGGGCCCAGGCAAAGATGACATCCTTCTCCAACTGCAAGCGCCGGGATCTTACCTTGCAAGTCGGCGAGGAGGTCTTTTTTAAGCATCCTTACCGCCAACTCACGGCCGCCAAACGTCCTTTCCCCAAACTCGCACCGCGATTCTTCGGGTCGTTCACCGTCATGGACCGGATTTGGGTTGTCACCTACAAGAGCCAATTTTTCGAGGGAAGCCTCATCCACCCGATCTTCCACGTCTCTCAGCTTTGCCGCGTCGTGGGCGACCACCCGACTCTGGGCCACATTCCAAGTGATCTGGACTACTCCAATTCCGCCCCCGTATATCCGCACAACATACTAGTTGCCGCCACCATCCACCCGACGATGCGGACCCGGAGGAGCTCCTCATGGCATGGCCCCACCGCCCTCCGTTCGCGGCCACTTGGTTACTGCGGTACAATTTATTTATGACGCCGCATCCACTACAGTTTCAAGGGCAGACGTACACTCGGCGACCAAAAGAACGGAGGCTAAACAACGGGGCTGAACCATCCGGTTCAGCCCCCAACCTATGAAGGAGCCAAGGGGGGACTGAACCGACCCGGTTCAGTCCCCAAGTGGGGGGGCCGGCCGGCCCCCTTGAGCCCCAGGTATTAATAAACCCGGGGCTCCCTCTTGAATGGCAAGCACTAGTACTCTCAAGGTATTTCCTCTTTCCCTCTTCCTAACCCTAATCCTTCTTCTTCTCCTCTCTAAATCTCTCCTAGATCTCTCTTCTTTTTTGCAAAGTCCTATCATTTGGTATCAGAGCATCATCCTGCGACGATGGTGACACGCTCGGAAGCCGAAACCGCGCGGCTCGCATCCCTCAAGGAGAACTATGTAGGGTTGTCAGACACGATGACGACGCTCGAAGAACAAGTGAAATCCTCCCAAAAAAATCTAGAGGATCGCTTGGATGCACATGGAGGAGATCAAAACCCTACTCGCACAAAATCTGAAAGGAAAAAACCACGCGGTGGAAGGATCCGAAACGGAGGCATCCTACCATCCTCTTGCACAGAATGACACTGGAATCGGAAGCGGAGTGCAGCAGGGGGCCGGATCTGGGTCTACAGGAGGCGGACCCTCTGTTGCGGGATCGGCGGAAGCCGATCCTACGCGGATCGGCGCCTACGCCAACCGCACGGTAGGATCGGCGCAGGACTGGTACGGGGGCCCTGGAGGGGTTGTCGGAGGGCCGACGGAGGCCGGCTACCGCCGACCAGGCGGCTGGAGGCCGCTGGAAGGGCCGACGACACCGAGCGGCCCGTTCGGCGTCCATTCCGCCTGGAATGGACCCGGAACGCAGTCGGGCTCCTCTTGGCAGGGTCCGGGGCAGGGAGCAGCCCCTTTTCGACCGACTGGAGCGAATGCGGTCCCAATCGGAGGTGTGGCGGGCATCCTACCGATACCTCCGCTATATGGAGGACCGACGGACTATGGAAATGACAACCCATGGAGTGGAGGGCAACAAGGAGGCTATGACATGGACCGGGGACGGCCCGGGCCCGCAGCGGCCCCAGGGCAACCTTACCAACCAGCACATGCAGAACCACGGCCATACATGCAGCCCAAACGTACACGTATGAACTTCCTTAAGTTCAAAGGCAGCGACGCCTTAGAGTGGATCCAGAAGGCTGAGGTTTTCTTCAAGTACCTAGAGATCCCGGAGGGGCAGTGGGTCCAGTTGGCGTCTTTCCACCTGGAGGAGGACGCTTTCCAGTGGACCAAGTGGTTTCTGAGAGGACGCAATTACGCACCTTGGGAGGAGTTTGTGGAGTCCTTCTCGGCTCGTTTCGGGCCTCTAGAGTATGAAGATGTGGAGGCTATGTTACAGAAGCAGCGGCAAAAAGGATCAGTCACAGAGTACCGGACAGAATTCGAACGGTTGGCCAACCGGGTCAATTGGGAAGAGAGGACGATGCTGAGCTGTTTTGTATCCGGACTGAAGGACCATTTGAGAGACGAGGTCCACGCCTACATGCCACGCAGTCTGAGTCATGCCATTAGCCTGGCCAGGATACAGGAGGAGCGGTACAATCGGCAGAAGACTCGGACAACAGGACGGGCACCTACGGTGACAGACGTACCCAGGAGGGAACCACCGATCGGGGGCCGTCCCACTGTGACGAGGTTGACGTGGCAGGAGCTACAGGCCAGAAAGGACAAAAGGTTGTGTTTCAAGTGTGATGAGAAATTCGTTCCGGGGCATCGGTGTCAGAAGGTCCAAGTCTTCATGCTGCGGAACGAGGACGGCGAAGAAGACACTACTGGTGACTCCGTTGAGGATGATCTGGATCTTGCGGAGTTTGGAATATCTCTTCAGGCGATGGCAGGGTGCACAGCTCCCCTCACTTTACGGATCGCAGGGGCGATTGGCCAGGAACGGGTGACTATACTAGTTGATAGTGGGAGCACCCACAATTTCATTGACCCCGATGTGGCTCTCAAGGCGGGGCTCCCGATTGATCGGGAGGCCGCCTTCCAGGTCATGATTGCGGATGAGAGCAAGTTGCGATGCGAAGGGGTCTTGAAGGGGGCCGAGCTGCGGATGCCGGGATACATCTGCCACACCGACGTCTACTTTCTCCCCATTCGAGGCTCGGATATGGTCTTGGGAGTGCAGTGGCTCCGACAGCTACGACGGGTAACCACGGATTAGGACAGGATGACGCTGGAGTTTACTCAGCAGGGCAAGGACCACTGTTTGCAGGGCATCGAGACGTCTCCACTCAAGGAGATCTCACTCAGGGGATTGCAGAGACTGGAGGAGCAAGGCGGGACAGTAGCCATGATTCTGGGGGTAACAACCGTGGGATCGGAGGCTAGCGCGGAGCCAGAGCAGATACAAGCACTCTTGGGACAGTACGATGATGTTTTCCAGGAGCCACGCTCCCTTCCACCGTTCCGTTTCTGGGACCATCAGATCCAGTTGAAGGTTGGGACGGATCCCACCAACATCTGGCCTTACCGCTACCCCCATATTCAGAAGATTGAGATAGAGCGCAACGCGCTCGAGATGCTGACTTCTGGTCTTATACGTCCCAGCACTAGTGCTTTCTCTTCCCCGATCATACTGGTAAAGAAGAAAGACGATTCGTGGAGATTTTGCGTGGATTATCGGAGGCTTAACAGTTCCACCATCAAGGACAAATTTCCCATTCCTATGATCGAGGAGCTGTTGGATGAGCTACACAGAGCACACTTATTCACCAAATTGGATCTCCGGTCCGGCTACTATCAGATTCGTATGAAGGAGGAAGACGTCCACAAGACGGCCTTCCGTACCCACGATGGTCACTATGAGTTCTTGGTAATGCCATTTGGGTTGGCCAACGCACCCTCGACCTTCCAGGCAGCGATGAATGAGATATTCTGCCCTCTTCTTCGAAGGTATGTGCTAGTTTTCTTTGACGATATACTTATATACAACAGGAGTTGGGAGGACCACCTGGAGCACGTCCGCACCGTCCTCATCATATTGAGGGATCACAAACTGTACGCCAAGCGGTCCAAGTGCTCGTTTGGGCAGCCGGAGGGGCAGTACTTGGGACACCTGGTGTCCGCACACAAGCTGACCCAAAGAAGATTGCAAGCATGGTAGATTGGCCACCTCCCACGACGGTCCGGGCTTTGAGGGGTTTTCTCGGGCTGACATGGTACTATCAGCGGTTCGTGAAGGACTATGGGAAGATAGCCCGCCCCCTCACTCAGCTGTTCCAGAAAGACGCTTTCCAATGGAGTACAGAGGCGGAGGTCGCCTTCCAGTCTCTGAAGACGGCTATGACTACTACTCCGGTTCTGGCACTTCCAGATTTCTCCAAGACGTTCATAGTGGAGGCCGATGCTTCGGGGGTCGGTATTGGGGCTGTGCTGATACAGGAGGGCCGACCCTTGGCCTACTTCAGCAAGGCGTTGGCACCCCAGACACTAGGCCTCTCGACGTACGAGAAGGAGATGTTAGCTATCCTTCATGCGGTCGCCTTGTGGCGGCCTTATCTCTTGGGACGACACTTCCAGATCCGTACATATCACCAGAGCCTGAAACATTTTCTGGAGCAGAGACTAGCCTCACCGTTACACCAGAAGTGGCTGACAAAGTTGTTGGGATACGATTATGAGATTGTGTATAAGCAGGGGAAGGAAAATGTGGTGGCCGACGCACTCTCCCGCCTACCAGAGAGTTCCTTGTCCCATATTTCAGGACCAGTGATTGAGTCACTGGAAGAGATACATGCAAAAGTTCAGCAGGATCCGGATCTTTGAGCCATCATTGAAGCACTGCGGCAGGGGGAGCCTACTAAGGCCGGCTACCACTTGCAGGGAGACAGGCTGTACCATCAGGGCCCTGGCGGAAGGTCATGATGCAGGAGTTTCACGCCTCACCCACCGGCGGCAACGCCGGCATCCTGCGTACATTACAACGGGTCCGGGCGAATGTTTTTTGGAAAGGGCTGCGGCGAGATGTTCAGCGGTTTGTGCGTGAATGCGAGATCTGCCAGCGACAGAAGTACGAGACTACCTCCCCCGCCGGGCTACTGACACCGTTGGAGATTCCCCGTCAGATTTGGGACACTGTGTCTATGGATTTCATTGACGGCCTGCCCAAGTCTCAGGGCAAGTCCGTCATTTTGGTCGTGGTTGACAAGTTGTCCAAATACGGACACTTCATTGCTATGAGCCATCCGTACACGGGAGAAACAGTCGCTGAAGTTTTTGCCAAGGAGATTGTGCGACTTCACGGAATTCCAAGCGCTATCATATCAGACAGAGACCCCGTCTTTGTGAGCAAATTCTGGCAGGAGCTGTTTCGGCTACAGGGGACTTCACTCCGCATGAGTACGGCCCACCATCCCCAGACAGACGGGCAGACGGAGATCCTCAACCGTGGGGTTGAAACCTATTTGCGGTGTTTTGTCATGGATGAGCCACGCTCGTGGACTCGGTGGCTCCATTGGGCGGAGTACTGCTACAATACATCTTTCCATACGGCCAGCAAGCTCACCCCTTTTGAGGTGGTCTACGACCGCCCCCCGCCTACTTTGAGTTCCTATGAGCCAGCCAACACCGCTCTGCCCGCGGTCGACCGGATGTTACTGGATCACGACCGGACTTTATCTTTACTCCGGGAGAACTTACGCATCGCCCAAGATCGCATGAAGATTCAGGCCGACAAACATCATACCGAGCGGGAGTTTGCGGTGGGCAATGAGGTCTTCCATAAACTCCAACTATATCGGCAGCTATCGGTCTCTCGGCGGACCAACCAGAAACTGGCACCGAAATACTATGGCCCGTTTCATATCCTCCGCCGGGTGGGGCCCGTGGCTTATACTCTCGCTCTTCCGGAAGGTTCTCAAATCCATCCGACGTTCCATGTATCCTTATTGAAGAAGCTCGGGAATTCAACTCCGATCAGCCCTACTCTCCCAGAGGCTACTAGCCGCGGCGAATTGCGGCCTTCTCCGGAGGCGATTCTGTTGACCAAATGGAAGCGGCGGGGTGCCGAGTACCGGCTCGAGGTACTCGTCAAGTGGGCGCACATGACCGCCGAACATAATTCTTGGGTTGACTTCTTGGAGTTTCGCGAGACATTTCCGGATTTCCCACTTGAGGACAAGTTGGCGCTTGAAGGGGGAGGGAATGTTATGACGCCGTATCCGCTACAGTTTCAAGGGCAGACGTACACTCGGCGACCAAAAGAACGGAGGCTAAACAACGGGGCTGAACCATCCGGTTCAGCCCCCAACCTATGAAGGAGCCAAGGGGGGACTGAACCGACCCGGTTCAATCCCCAAGTGGGGGGGCCGGCCGGCCCCCTTGAGCCCCAGGTATTAATAAACCCGGGGCTCCCTCTTGAATGACAAGCACTAGTACTCTCAAGGTATTTCCTCTTTCCCTCTTCCTAACCCTAATCCTTCTTCTTCTCCTCTCTAAATCTCTCCTAGATCTCTCTTCTTCTTTGCAAAGTCCTATCAAATTTGTTCCGTCAATTTCCCGTTTTTTGCCTTGAGGACAAGACAAATTTTCCAGATGATTGCATTGTTACGTATATTCATGACGAGGATCGCCCATGGCGGGTCTATAGGAGACGGGAACTGCAGGCGACAGTTGCGGCAGACGCAACTCGATCCGACAAAGATGAATCGGGTGCAACGGACGCGATCTGGATTGACGAGGACGAACTTGGCGAGGTTGGCGCGGAGGATAATTAGTATTAAGTCTTGTGTTTAGTTTATGTCTTATGTTATTTTGGTTTTTGCTTTTGGCACCTCTCTACTATAAGAAGGACTGTTTGGACTTGTTATGTTTTTTCTTGGATGTGTTATGAAAAGGGCTGCTGCCTTGTTTCCTCTCAAACCCTAATCTCCTTCTCTTCCTCTTGCCGCCAGCTCTCCTCCTAGTCCGGAATTCTTCTCGAATGGTAATATGTCCTCTCGGTGGCGGTGGCAAGTGTCCTGCATTTTTTGTTGATCAAATGCTTTTATCTGGATCTTTAATAATCTTGACAGAAGGGTGAGTCGGGTGATGAACCCCTTTGACGCCGTCTGGCAGAGTAGCGCCCATGAGACATGTTGAGGTAGCATTTATATGGTTGTGGGGACCGGGGAGTACCCAACAATGTGACTTCCGTACATGCAAAAACGTTATTTCTGTTCCGACTCATTCTCAATTTCACTTGTTTTTTTTCACTCAATGTGCTGGTATTACTACTGTTTTTAGTAATTTGTGTGCGTAAGCTATAATATGCTTAAATTTGTTATTCATTTAGTCCCTATTATTATTATTTTAATTATTAAGGGAATTTTTTTGCTTAAATTTGTATTTTTCTGCCAGGAACTAATCTTCATTCTATCAAAGTGAACCATGGAAAAGCCATTGATAATCTGGAACCCAAAGTTCTTCCGCAGCCCTCATCTCTGAAGGCCGAGGAAAGCAATCAATCAACTGGAGGTCAGTTGGTCCATGATGATCTCCATGCTTCAAATGATTTATTTACTTTAAACTGTAAACTTTAAAACTAATCAAAATATTCAGGAAATAATGTCTGTTTGGCAAAAGGAATGCAGTATTGTGGTAGCATTTCTCAGAAATCTTATGATGATTCTCCTACTTCTCTAAGAAATCAATTGACCACCATTGTTGCCATGGATCGACCGAATCTAAACTCAATTCCAGCCTCAAGTTTGAATATCAACGAAGATTTTCGACCAAATATTAACTCTCCATCCTCAGGTTTGAAGATTAACAAAAATTTTCGGTCAAATTTGAACCTGATTCCAGCCTCAGGTTTGAAGATAAACAAAGATTTTTGACAAAATGTGAACTTGATTCCATCCTCAAGTTTGAAAATTAATTAAGATTTTCAAACTTGAGGAGGTGTGCTTCTCATTTTTGTATTTGACTTCAATCTGTCCATAGAATGAGAACTGCTGCTAATATTTCTTAAAATTGTTGCTATAGCTATCACTGTTATGGAGCAGCAAGTTCTTTCAATTCCACCCCCAGATGTGAAGATTAAGGAACAGAGGCAAGCTATTGATGGTATTTATTGTAGTTATTGCTTGCAACTTTTCAGCATTGCAACAATTTTAAATTAATCTGATAATCAGGCGTTTAGAGTTAAGTGTTTAGGACTTGGGTCCGTTTGGCACGATGGCGGAGCTCATGAACGCGGTAGTTCTGAGCATTCATGAACGCCCGACCTTACCTAAAGAACTCCATCCACTTTTATTACGGACGTGCACGCCGCTAAGTCTACACTCGTTGGAAGGCGACGAACACTAGCCGACCGATCGTGAAAGAGACCGCCGAGGAGCGATCTACTTGATTATTTCTATTTCGATGTTGTTTTGAGTTTTATTATTTGCAAATCACTTTTGTTATTCACACCCAACTGCTATAAAGGGTGTTGTATGCTTGTATTAGTTTTATATCTTTGGATGTATGAATTTTAGGGCTGTTCCCTAGCTTATTCACATTTCCCTTTCTCCTGTTCTCCCACTCTAGCCGCCGGCCCTCCTCCTTGTCGGATTCCTCTCCGGGAATGTATCAATTTGGTCTGTCCTGCCTCACCACCCGCCACCCAATTGTCGGTGCTCACTGCCTTCGTTTTTCGCGCCAGATAACGATCTTGTCTGCCTCCAATCAGGTGAGTTCCGCCAGTGCCCAAATCGGCCTTCGTCGCTCATCCAAGCGCTCGATCTGCCTTTGTTTGCTCGTCCAGCGCCCAGATCGGCATTCTTCGCTCGTCCAATGCCTGATTTGAGTTCATTCGCTCGTCCAACGCCCAGATCAGCATTGGTCGCTCGTCCAGCGCCCAGATCGGCATTGGTCGCTCGCCCAACGCCCAGATCGGCATTGGTCGCTCGCCCAACGCCCAGATCGGCATTCGCCGCTCGTTCGGCGCCAGATCGGCATGCGTCGCTCATCCATCGCCCAGATGACCGCCGATCCTGTACTGATCCGCCCCCTTCAGACGTCGTTCGCCGGATTCAGCCCCATGGATTCCACCACATGCTCTTTCAGTGACCCCGCTCCCTATACCGCCTTCGACGCCCTTACCCTCCGCATCGAGGCTCAAGGCCAGATCAACGCCTCCATGCATGCCTCGCTCCTCGCCCTCCATTTCAAGATTGACTCCCTCTCGGCGCTGACCACCCCCTCCAATGCCCTTTTGTCCGCGGACGGGGGCTCCCACCTTGGCGCCATACTGGTGAGACCTCCACCCGAACCGCAATCCCACTAGGCTCCGAGCCGCTCCGCTCTCTCCGTCGACATTCCGTCCTTCTTCGACATTGACCCGATGGGTTGGATCGCTAAGGCGGAACAGTACTTCGACCTCAACTTCACGTCAGAATAGGACAATGTGTCCATCATTCTTGTTGGTCTGGACGACTCTGCTCTTCATTGGGCTCAATGGCTCCGCTAATCGAACTAACCCCTCACCTGGCCCAAGCTCAAACATGAGATGATTCGGCAACATGACACCCACTACTCTGGTTCCTCCTCTATGGAGCGCCTTTGTGGCGTCCACCAAATGGTCGGCCTTGACGAATATATTGATGAGTTTGTCGCCTTGGTCACCCACGCTCCCGTCCTCCCGCTCGACCATTACTTGGGCTTCTTCATGTAGGGCCTGTTTCCATACATCCGCTCTCGGCTTCACACATACCACCCCAAGACGGTCTCCGACGATTTTGACTTGGCGCGCCTGGTGGAGGTTGACCTCTCCTCTCGGCGGATGGCCCTTGCGACTAGCCACCCCTCTCCTCGTCCACCATGTAAGGCACCCGTCACAACCCCTCCGCCACGACCACTACATGGGGGCAACCACCATGGCTGCCCACCGGCCCCTCAGCGGGTCCCCAACAGTGATTATAATGAGATGCATTGCAAGTGACTCTGTTTTCGGTGTCGCCCTCCTTACTCCCCGTACCATGAGTGCGCTATGAAAGAGTTCCACGCCACCATTGGCGACTTTGACCCAAAAATTACCTTGGCGGATTTTGAGTTCCTCGAGCTTTCAAAAGAGGACTGGCCCGGGGATACCACGGGTACCTTCCACCATTTGGAGTTGTCTAGTTTTTTGGTGGGGGAAATTTCTAGCCCCCAGGCCATAAAGTTCTCAGGCATGTTGTGTGATCATTCTATCATTGTCATGGTGGACAGTGGTGCGAGCACAACTTTCATTCGACACAGTTGGTGCAGCAATTTCAGCTTCCTTCAGTTCCGTCCCAAGATTTTACGATCTGCTGTGGCGATGGGCGACGTCGGCCGACCCTGGGTTGTTGCCCCGCCATGTTTCTACTGGTGGGGGACTGCTCGGTGACCGCTAACTTCTACGTGTTTGGTCTCGGTGGTATCAGCGCCATATTGGAAGTGACTTGGCTTCATACGTTGGGCGACATGCGGGTCAATTGGGTCGCCATGACCATGCAGTTGCTCCACCTTAGTCAACCGTCGTCTTGTCGACGATTCCGCCCTCCTCCGTTCCCCGCTCTCCTTTTGCACGATCTAGTAGCAAACCTCCGACGTTGATTTATCCACTTGGCTTTGGCCCCTCTCAGGCCCAACTATAGTGCCTCCCTCTTACCCGACCGACCTTTGAGCCCTGTTCACCAAGTTCGTCGATGTCTTTGTGTCCCCGATCGGACTACCCCCGACCCGACCTACACCATTCCACTCCATCCAGGTACTGCGGTGGTGTTGGTACGTCCTTATCACTACGAGCATGTGCAGAAGGACGAGATCGATCGTCTTGTCCGTGAGATGCTGATGGGAGGCCTCATCCATCCTATTGCAAGCCCGTTCTTCAGTCTGATGCTTCTGGTCCGGAAGAAGGATGAAAGATGGCGCTCTTGCGTGGACTATCACGAGTTCAACAAGGCCTTTATACCAGACAGGCTTCCGATTTCCGTGATTCAGGAGCTTCTGGTCGAGCTTCACGGGGCCGTATTCTTCACAAAGTTGGATCTCAGAGCGATGATATCATTAGATTCGGGTACGACTGGAAGGCGTCTCCATAACCGCCTTCGGGACCTTTGATGACCATTACGAGTTCTTGTTCATGCCCTTCGGGCTAACCAATGCACCCTCCATCTTCCATGTGACGATGAATGACATCTTCTGGGAAGTATTTCGCAGACATGTCCTTGTTTTTATGACATTTTGGTCTACACATCTTCATAGCATCACCTGCAGCATGTCCGCCTCACCTTGACCACCATCTGACCCTATTACCTCAAACTCAATTCGAAGAAGTGTTCCTTTGGAGCAACGGAGGTGAGCTACCTCAGCCTCACCATCTCTTCTCGAGGGGTAGATATGGACGTGGAGAAGATTGTGCTGGTCATATATTGGCCAACACCTACTTCGCTACAGGTTGTAGAGGGATTTTTTGGCTTGACTGGGTACTACCGCCATTTCATTCAGGGTTATGAGTTGCTTGCTCTCCCTCTGACACAACTACTGAAGAAGACCGACGAGGTCCCTTTCAAGTGGTCGGTTGCGGCCGCTGCCCTGTTTGCCGCCCTCCAACACGCATTGGTGCATTGTCCGGTGTTAGCCATGCCCGACTTCCGATTGCCTTTCCTCGTGGAGTCTGACGTGTCTGGTTCCGAAGTGGGAGTTGTTCTTATGCGGGCTGGTCGGCCGGTGGCTTACGTTAGTTGAGCTTTCTCCAGTCCCATCTGGTGCCGCTCCGCGTACGAGAACAAACTCATGGGCCTTGTTCTCGCTGTGCAACACTGGTGGCCCTACCTTCTGGGACGACCATTTCTGGTCCGCACCGAACACCAATCTCTGCTATCTCTTGCAGCAGAAGATTGCCACACTAGCACAACAAGTGTGGGTTGCCACGCTTTTGGGATATGATTTCACGATCGAGTTTTGCCCGAAGAGAGCGAACCAGATGGCTGATGCCCTCTCTCGTCAGAACCAACCCCTGGTGTTAGCGTCGGTTTCTCGACCGGTCTGGGAGGAAGCAACGACCATCCAAGCACGAAGTAGAGACACACCCCCATTTGAATGGGATTCAGACGGCCCTCATCGCCGACTCCACGTCTCACCCACAATACTCTCTAGTGGGAGGTTGCTTCTCTTCAAGGGTCGCCTTGTCCTCACAGAGCATTCCCCGCCTCCTCGCCGAGTTCCACGTCTCGCCCTCTGGAGGGCATGTGTAGGCGCCTTCCGAACATACCATCACTTGGCGGCCTCTCTTTACTGGCCACATATGTTTCGACAGGTCAAAGCCTTCGTGGTTGCCTGCCTCGTTTGCCCGAAGGCCAAGTACAAAGCCGTGTTTCTGGGCGGTCTTCTTCGGCCCCTTTCAATTCCAGACCACATCTGGGAAGATGTGATCATGGACTTTATTACCCGTCTATCACGCTCACAGGGGTTTGACTGCATTTTGGTCATGGTGGACCGATTGTCTAAGTACAACCATTTCATTCCTCTCTGACATCCCTACACCGCCGCCACTGTCACGGAGTGCTTCATCAACGGGGTCGTGCACATCCACAGATTCCCTCGGTCAATTGTGAACGACTTGGATCCACTATTCTTAAGCACTTTCTGGATGACACTTTTTTGGCTGCAAGGGACATGTCTCCACATGAGTACCGTTTACCACCCACAGACGGATGTTCAATCTGAGGTCCTCAATCGGTGCTTGGAAACATACCTTCGTTGCTTCATGGGGTAGCAACGTCGTGGGTGGGACATGTGGCTTAGCTGGGTCGAGTACTCCTACAACACCGCATACCACCATGCAGCTGGCACTACACCACACCGTTCGAGGCCCGACACCCTCCATTGCCCGCCACCTTCTAGGGAATATCAGGTGGAGAGTCTGGCGACCACCTTGCGCGACATGGATACTATCTTCGACGATCTGAAGCAGCACCAGTGACGGACTCAAAAGAAGTTGACGTCCTTTGCGAACCGGAAGAGGCATTACCTTTCCTTTCAGGTGGGTGAGAAGGTGTTCATCAAGCTGCACCCATACCGCCAGCCATCGGTGGCCCGCTGAGCCTACCCGAAGCTCGCTCCCCGGTTCGTCGGTTCATTTGAGATCCTTGCTCGTATTAGCCTAGTCTCCTACCGCCTCCGCCTTCCTAGTAGGAGCTGCATACATCCAGTCTTCCATGTTTCTTAGCTGCGTCGTGTCGTGGGCTAGCATGCCACCACGTATCACATTCCGACCGATCTCAATCTTTCCGGTGAGGCGTCGTAATACCCATCAAAGATATACTTGATCGCCGATGCCGCCTCCAGTGGGACCCCACTTTGAATGAGGTCCTTGTCGCATGGGCTGATCTTCCGAAATTTGACGCTACGTCGCTGCCCCGGGAAGGCTTTCGCTGCCAGTTCACCGACTACTATCTTTAGAACAAGTTACATTTTCGATACGGTAACATTGTTACAGACGTGCATGCCGCCAGGTCTACAAGCGTAGGAAGACGACAGACACTAGCCCACAATCATGGAAGAGACATCCGAGTAGCGATCTATTTGATTGTTTTTATTTTGATGTTGTTTTGAGTTTTATTATTTGCAGATCGTTTTTGTTTTTCTCACCCCGCTGCTATAGGGGGTGTTGCATGCTTGTATTAGTTTTCTATCTTTGGATGAATGAATTTTAGGACTACTCCCTAGCTTCTTCTCATTTCCTTTCCCCTCCTCTCTCCCCTCTAGCCACCAGCCCTCTCTCTTGCCGGATTCCTCTTTGGGAACGTATCATCTTTAATGTTCAAAATTACTTTTTTTATTTGTTTTGGTCATAACTTCTCATGCCCAAATTGGTTTCTTTTAGACAAATATTTTTTCATCCATCATCAAAATAAAGAGCTTCGGATGAGGGTCTTGCATTCACTTTTAGAGAATATGAATTATTTACATTGTCGATTTAAAACTCTCTTTTGTGAGGACTTACTCACAAGATTAGAAATTGAGTTCTTTTAGCTAACATGTGTTTACTTTTTATTTTCTAAAGATGTCCAAATTCCGTACAAGACCCAGCTACAAATTTATGCGCAAAAGAGAAATGTCTGTGTGCCAAAATATGACTCAGTTCGTGCAGGTCCTGCACATGCACTTCAATTTCAGGGTAGGGTGACGGTTGACGGGCAAACATTCGAGAGTCCACAGTACTTCAAGACGTTAAAAGAAGCTGAACATTCTGCTGCAAGGGTTGCTTTGATGTCTTTGCCTCAAGAAGAGAGTCATCAGGTAAATTTCCAGAAATGTAATGCTATATATATATAAAGAAGCACAAACTTTGACATGTTCTTACTAATTTCATTACTACAAATTCATGTTCTTGAGGATGGGCCAAAAATCTTCAAGAACCTCCTTCAAGAGTTGGTTCAGAAACAAGGTCTAGCCTTTCCAGTGTATGATACTCTATATGATGGTGCATGTCATACGCCCACTTTCAAATGCACTGTAGTAGTAGAAGGTGAAAACTTTGTGGGAGAAGCTGCAAGGACAAAGAGACAGGCAGAGATGAATGCAGCAAAACTTGCTTGGGATCATCTTAAAGAACGTAAGTTAAATCTTACATTACTCTTTTCATCTAATGAACTTTGATTTTTTTTTTTATATAACATGGTATTCTTGTGCCACTTTTACTTTTTAAGGAGTTTATCTTTTTATGAGCGGCCGTGCTCAATGTGCGGCAACAAAGTTCTTGATCGCCGCTAGATACCCCCTTGTAAAATCATTTTTCGCTGCACACATTACAACAAATATTTAGCAATGGCGAGTATTGTCGCCCACACAATTCCTACAGGGAACTCGTGCATCACCGTTAATTTATAATAATATAATTCATTAATCATGTCAACGTCATTATGGAATATATTAAGTTATATTTGAATATTTCAATTACATTAGTATAGTATTTACATTATTTCTTTTCATATATTGTAAATAATAGTTATAGATAAAATGTAATTAAGTGGAAATAATAGGGATAGAATTGGGAAAAAAGGCAAATCAAAATGATGAATTTCCTTAATATATATAGTATGGATGTGGTTTGCCTTTTTAACAGTTAAATTACGCAGTGAAGTCAAGTTGTAAAGATATTGTACAAATTTCTTCATTATAGCTAATTAGGAAGCATGTAACTGGTTTCTTTTTAGAGAATACCTCGAAGGGCGGTGACGGGGAACTCATATGTTTACACCACGAAATCAGCCTCAAAGTCGGACTCCAGTATGGGCCGAGGTTACTGGCCTGCCATGATAAAAACCACAAATAGGAGAGAGAGAGAGAGAGAGAGAGAGAGAGAGAGAGAGAGAGAGAGGGTCCGCACTGCTTACAAATATGATCCACAAGTTACAATATTGAGGTCCCACTGCATACCCAGGAATGTATAGGAACTCCTCCCAAATCAAAGAAAAAATGGGTTCAGGGAAGAGGTTGGTGAGTTTAGTAGTTGCTGACGAGTAAGCTTCTGGGCCGTTTGTGCTCCCCCTTCCCTGTATTCTAGGTCGTATTTATAAGCAGTTGATACTAGTTAGGGGATAGGGGCAGTTGTCAGTGGATGAACCCTACCCACCTGCAAACTTGATCAGGTCGCCAAGCGAGCTGATATACAGAAGGAGCGAGTTGTTGTAGATGAAGGGATGCCACCTACGAGTTCCCGACGAGTTGCATGGGACCTCCGTACAATTATCCTCTAGTCAAAGGTCAACTCTTTGTCATCCGTGCAACTCTTTTTAAACTATCTTATGCCTTATGAAAATATTTAATCTCTTTAGATGATAATATCATATAGATACAATGAAGAAAAGCCTAAACAATGGTCTTTATCTACCACTTATGCATAAATATTGCGTCTCTCAGCAACATCTACACCTCTGAATCTTTGTTGTAAAATAGTTGGTAATAAAAACAATTCAACTGTTTTGATAACCCACATGACTATATCACACTTAGATTTTGGCATTGGGTTTGAGGTATTGAACAACTTATCGTCAATCATCTATTTTTCTCGCCTAGGCTTACTGTAAGGGAGGACATTGTTAAAGCTATGAAGCTGAATGCTAAGACTTACACTAAAATAAAAAAATCACAAGTAATTTAAAAAATTGTATAAAATAGAGGATACGAGCTACCTAAAAATCAAATTAGTCTCCTGTTACAAATAAGTACCGACAAGACGAACGCATTACAAAATTACACTAATACAAGAAAAGGGGATAAAATTTTTGAGGCATGCTTGCGCCAAATTCCGAAGAGTTGGTTCCCTCTAGGAGTTTTTCTCCAAAAAGAGAGAAGATTACAAAGATACTAGATGCTCTAAGATCACCATTCACTCTGTTATATAGCGTGTAATAGCCCACACCCTCTCTTATAAGATCACCATTCACTCTCTTATATAGAGGGTGACGACCTGCGATGGTCCACTCCTTAGATTCTCATGGGAGAGAAAGGAAGTAGAAGGAGTAGTGGAACTGTTGTTCACCCTTGGGGGAACCTCAAAGAACTACTGGTTTGTCATTGCGGTCGCTCCGAGTAGCTACAATGTGATCTTTGTGTGGACACTGATCAACGCTTTCCAATATGGGCTCTCCTCGTTTGATCAATGCCTGAAATATAGTCCGTGAAGGTTGCATATTCAGATCAGGAGCGATCCAATAGCATGCAGGGAGTGCTAACCTACATGCCTTCAACACTATAGGCTGGAAAGAGGACGGGAAGGAGGTCGATAGAGTGCTGGATGGGATGGCACGCCTAGAAGTGGTCGAGGAAGTGCAGGAGTTTGAAGTGGTTACTGTGGGTGGGAGGCTCGGAAGCATGATGATCAATAGAGAGCTGATAGAGGAGGACAAGCATAAGATCTGTGTTGGAGCATGTTCTCAGTGGCTCGAGAAGAGTGTTGAGCATAGGGCGGGTCATGGTAACCCTGCATTTTTCTTGGTATTCTTGTTTCAATATAATATTCTAAGTTTTTCTAAAAAAAAGAGTACACTAGCCCTATGTTCTCTTCGAATGACAAGTCAAGTAGCGCCCAATCTCCGAGAGCATTCTAGATTATGAACGTCCACTTCCTTGCGTGGGGCCTGCCACATTCTTTCTGAGGTATGCTTTCACCAACATTCTTTCTTTCATAACCATCCACCACCCGAGCGACCTGCCTGCCCTGCTGGCTAGTGAGATTCCGGTTAGCGGGATCATATTGGGGGCTCTGCCACTCGAGCGACCTGCCGGCCCTGCCGGCTAATGAGAGTCCGTTCAGCGGGGTCCTATCGAGGGCTTTCATCAACATTCTTTCTTTCACAACCATCCACCACCCGAGCGACCCGCCTGCCCTGCCGGTTAGTGAGAGCCCGGTCAGCGGGATCCTATCAGGAGCTTTCACCAACATTCTTTCTTTCATAACCATCCACCACCCAAGCGACCTGCTTGCTCTGCCGGCTAGTGAGAGCCTGGTCAGCGAGATCTTATCAGGGGGCTCTGTCACTCAAGCGATCTGCTGGCAAATGAGAGCCCGGTCAGTGAGGTCCTATCTAGGGATTTCACCAATATTCTTTCTTTCACAACCATCCACCACCCGAACGACCTGGCTTCTCTGCCGGCTAGTGAGAGCCCAGTCAGTGGGATCCTATCGGGGACTTTCATTCACCATATACATCACACAAACTTGTAAAAAATGAAGCTATGAAAGAAATCATTCATATATTAAAAACGATCAATCTGGGATAAAACGTTTCAAATCATCGCCGCTCCAAGTGCGGCCGAGGGAAACCCCTTCCACATTTCAGAGGTGGTACCCTCCCTACTTCATAGCTTCTTCTACTACATAGGGGCCCTTCCAGTTGGGATTGAGATTCCCAACCGCTGCCCCTCTCCCGTCCGCATCGACCTTCTTGAGAACAAGATCTCCCTTTACAAATTGTTTGATCCGGATGTTCTTGTCAAAATACCTGTTCTTCTTGCCAGATGGTGCCCAAATCTCAGAGCTCTTCCATTAGGTCCAGTGAGAGCCTTTGCTCCTCTTCATTTTCTACATGCTATTCCTCGTCCCCTTCTCCTGTGGCGACCACTCGCGTGGACTTCACCTGGAACTCTACTGGCAGCACAACTTCAGATCCATGAGAAAGTTTGATGGGGGTTTCACCCGTGGCCGTGTTAGGTGTAGTTCTCAAGGCCCAAAGGACTGAGGGGAGTTGCTCCACCTAGTTACCCCTTAGGTTTTCGACCTTCTTTTTCAATAGATTTACGATTATCTTATTTGTCGCCTCCACCTGCCCGTTACTCCTAGGGTGGTGGACTGACGCAAAACGGAGATCTAAGCTGGCAGCAAGAACCTGACGAACTCATTTCTAGCAAACTCCACGCCCAGCACACCAAAAATGTTGAAACCGGAAATCGGTTTCAAAGAGAGTTCGGACCCAAGGGGGTAGCTTACACCTACTTCTCCCGAACTAGATCGCTTGACCGGACACTTGGAACCTGAGAACAGACCCTGAGCTGCAGCGCGGAGGTTCCACCATACACCTGGAAGGTCTTAGAGCGCTTCTCCTCTCAAGCCAAAAGCTGAGCTGGGCACCTTGGAGGGCACTTGAAGCTAACAAAAACAACCTGAGGGGAAGAAGCCAAAAGAACTGGATCCCCTCCAAAGGTGCCCACGAGGTCTATTCATAGTTTCCTTAGTCTGGTCTGCTGATAGCGGAATCCCGCTTTCTTGTTTTTCTAAACACACTCCAAATTGGTCTTTCAACAACCAAACTCCGCTTTTTGGACGGGTTATTGGCAGGCCAAAACATATTACTCCATGGAGAATCTTTCTAGGACGGGTCGACCACGATGTCATTCTCCTCTGGAGGGGCGAGTGTCTAGATGGGGACGACAGCCGCCCGCTCACTCCTAGTTGAGGGCGAGTTCCCGATGAAGCCGGCACTCGCCTGCCTCTTGCTCGCTACCTGGGGCGAGTGCGGGCCTGCTTGCCCCACTCGCCCGGCTATCCGCACACCTGCTGCATTAGGCAAGTGCTGGCCTGCTTGCCCCACTCGCCCTCTATCTGCACACCTGCTGCTTTGGGCGAGTGCGGGCCTGCTTGCCCCACTCGCCCGCTATCCGCACACCTGCTGCTTTGGGTGAGTACATGCCTACTTGCCCCACTCGCCCTCTATCCGCACACATGCTGCTTTGGGCGAGTGCGGGCCTGCTTGCCCCACTCGCGGCTCACCTGGTCCTGAGGGCTAAGTTGTTAAGGCGCGCGCCTAGGCGCGCCTGAGGCGCCGGGCGCACCAGGCGCAGCCCGCCGCGCCTCAGCACAGCTGAGGCGGGCGATGTGCCTCAGGCGCGCCTCAGGCGCGCCCAGGCGCGCCTAGGCGCGCGCCTTACAGGCTCCCAGGCGCGCCAAAGGCGCGCCCGGGCCTTTTAAGGTATTTTTTTTAAAAAAATTTTTTGATATTTGCAAAAACATGATCTTAGACGCACCCGAGGCACCCCCTAGGCGCACTTGGGCGCCCAATTCGCTGAAATTGAGCGAATTGGGCGCCCAATTCGCTGAAATTGAGCGAATTGGGCGCCCAATTCGCTGAAATTGAGCGAATTGGGCGCCCAATTCGCTGAAATTGAGCGAATTGGGCGCCCAATTCGCTGAAATTGTGCGAATTGGGCGCCCAATTCACTGAAGTTCAGTGAATTCGCTCAATTTCAGCGAATTGGGCGCCGAATTCGCTCAATTTCAGCGAATTGGGCGCCGAATTCGCTCAATTTCAGCGAATTGGGCGCCGAATTCGCTCAATTTCAGCGAATTGGGCGCCGAATTCGCTCAATTTCAGCGAATTGGGCGCCGAATTCGCTCAATTTCAGCGAATTGGGCGCCCAATTCGCTCAATTTCAGCGAATTGGGCGCCCAATTCGCTCAATTTCAGCGAATTGGGCGCCCAATTCGCTCAATTTCAGCGAATTGGGCGCCCAATTCGCTCAATTTTCTTTTTCCCCAATTTTTGCGCCTCACGTGCCTCAGGCGCGCGCCTGCGCCTTGCGCCTTGCGCCTAGGCTCCAGGGGCCCTTTGCGCCTCGGTGCGCCTTGCGCCTTTGATAACTTAGCCTGAGGGTCCATTTACACCTTGGATTTCTCTGATGAACCCACTCGGCGAACACGGGGTTGTACACCGTAGGGTCGTAGGAGTAGTCTTTTTGGGCAACGACGCAGCCTTTGAAACCTCGCCAGAAACGCGCATTGTATGCAATCCAGTTAGTAGATGCGATAATAAAAGCTTTCGTGAATAAAATTCCCGTCCAATAGAACCTCGTCATTCCCGCCTCGCGTGGAGGTGGAGATGTGATAATTACCTCACTAGCATTCCCCGGATGCGGGTTCTAGAGCGAGTTTAGGGGGTGGAAAGTGCGACCTTTGTCGCTGAAGGCTCATCTTCCTCCCCCACGCGGAGCTCAACCTCGTCTGCATTTAGGGCCTTCAGTGCCCTGGCCTCAATCGCCTTCTTTCTCTTGTACATATCCTTCTTAGCGCTCCTAAGGAATTCACGAAAAGGGATGCCCTCGCAGCAAGCGCGAAAATTGGCACCAATTATGGCCTGGGAAGCCAGAGCAGGGTTCAACCCAACCACTGGAGATGCTCTCCTCGACGGGCGAGGTGGTCGTCTTCTTGTCTGTAGGCGTGTTGTCTTGCTTATTTACAACCATGTTCAAAGGTGCAAGGTTTCAGAAAGATCAACCCATAATAGAGGAGGAAAGCTTGACACCCCTCAGCTCTGTAGTTTGTAGCACGCCGAATAAGGGTTGAATGGGTCTTTTTAAGCTACAGATGAGCTTGCAAAGAGCGGAAATTGTTTACAATCCATATTTAGCAAGGTGGGATCAAGCCTAATCATATGCCCCATGATCTCAGAAGGTTGACCGTTGACCGTTGACCTAAGGGATGATGCTATTAAGGATAAGCAAAGGTTATCAGGAGCTCACCCCAACTAGCGGCTAGGTCGCTCACGTGCTTGCCAAGCTAAAGCTCGGCTCGACAAACCAGTTAGCGAGCTCCTTCTGAGTTCGCCAGAGAGATCGCCTGACCAGAACTCAACTCCCATGCGAACTCACCATGATTGGACCCAACTCGCCAACGGTGCTCTCTCCTCAAAGGCCTTGACACGAATGAGCCAACCAGAAGAAGTCCGGCTTAGGCGATGTCGCCTAATGTCACAGTAATTAGCTGGCCTCCTTCAGAGATTCTCGGGTATGAGGTCTCCCAAATATTAGGTACCCAATATCTCAAATGGGCGGGGGAGACTATTCGCAGACCTTGTACCCCTCTGGATTGCCTATAAATAGGAACCCAGTACACAAGAAAAAGACATGTTGCCCCCCTCAAGGTTCTGATTTGGCGGGCTAATGCCTTTCTTTTGCTTAGCTCAACATTGAATTTAATAGCGAAGTTCCTATAAAATTTCGGGTGTGTGACGGAACCTCCTCGCTGCAGCACACTGGTTTTGTTTGTTGGTCGTCTGGTGAATTCTCTTAGTTCTGTGATTTCATCTAGTTGTGATTTGCTCAGGTAAATTGCTAGACCAGTAGCCTTTGGTCACCCATTGGTCCGAACTTTATGAACTTGGATTTTCTTGATTCCAACAGTATTCAATGTCCTTTCGGTGGCGGTGGCAAACATTTACTGCATTTAATATTGATCAATTGCATTTATTTGGATCTTTAATAGTCTTAATAGATCGGTGAGCCGGGTGATGAACCTTGTTGACACCGTCTGGTAGAATTGCACCCGAGAGCCATGTTGAGGTTGCATATATATGGTTGTATGGTCGTATTCCTTCATGCCCAAGTCCATGGGGACTGAGGAGTGCTAGATATTTTAATACAAACTCTTCAATCACCTCCCATAGTATTGAACTGAAAAATATGCATCTTAAGCTGGCAGACGAACAGTCTGAAATGTCCGATAGTCTCTTTATGTGCCTAATTCTAAACATGCTGCCTCATGAGTGAATTACCTTCAAGACTGAAATGCACAGCCTGAAGGAGAAGATCACACTAGATGAACTTAAAAGGTTCATCGACATCGAGGACCAAAATATTACTGGGAAAAGCTTGAAGCAAGTTGGTCAGTCCTCACAGACTGTCAACTTCGTTTCTCGAACTAGCAAGCCTCGTCGGCTTTAACACCTAAAAGTGAAGTCTCTGCATTGTTGGCACCTAATAAACCTTCTTTCAAAAAGAAGAGTCACAAGTGTCGCAATTGCAGCAAGTGGGTCGCTGAGCCGTTGATTGTAATGCTCCGAAGAAAAAGAACTGCTACTTGATTATCACAATACAAGCTTAATAAGTTGACTTGTAACTTAGATAAGGCTGGAATGTCATTCACAACCCAAAACGGTAGAATAACCTTAACAGTTAATTCATATTATTTTGGATGTGCGTATATGATCAACGGAATGTATAGACTTAGTTTAATCAACGATAACATTAACCAATTGAGTTCAAATCTTAGTAATACTGAGTTGTTACACAACATACATAGACACATGAATTATAGGAAAATGTTGAATCTAGCTAAGATTCATAACATTACTTTAGATCTGTTTATTCGATTTGACAAGTGTGAGACGTGTGCTCAAACCAAAATCACTAGAAAATTTTTTAAGTCAGTTTCTAGATGCACACAATTTCTGGAATTGATATATTCCGACTTCTGTGATTTTTGAAGTCATGTCACTAGAGGGGGGAAGGAAGTATCTCATTACATTCATAAACGATTATTCCAGATATAGTCATGTATATTTGTTGAAATTAAAAAATGTGGCCTTTGAGACATTTAAGATCTTTAGGTCTCGTGTAGAAAATCAGTTAAACCTAGAAATTAAGAGATTTAGAAGTGATTGAGGAGGAGAATACACTACTAATGAGTTTTGTTAGAAAAGCCCATGTAAAGGGGCCCATATAGCCCATGTTTCTTGTTTATTTTCCCTTTCTCCTCTTTAGTCCTACTTCATGTATAGGACTCTCTTCTCTCTTTCTCCCTCCTATAAATATGTATTCATACCTTGTATTGAGATATAGAAAGAGTATTTACAAGTTTGAGTTTTTCTCTACATGGTATCAGAGGGAATCGGTCTTTCCTGGCGGCTAGAATTTTTGCTAACCGCCCTCCCTTCGTTCTAACCGGGCGGCCTTCCTCTTCTCGCTAGGCGCGCGGCTACGCGGCCTCCTCTTCCTATCCGCTCACGCCTCCTTCCTTCCGTGGAGCCAGCTTCCTCCTCATTCCCTCTCCTCATTTTATAGCCTTTTTCTCTTCTGACCCGTGGGCCCCTCCTCCGGTGCTACTCGTCTGGTCTCCTCTTCTTTTTGCCCGCTCGAGTTCTCTACTTGCGGCTTCCTCCTCTTGCCCGCTCGCGTTCTTCTACTCGCAGCTTCTTCTCTATTCGCAGCGGCTTCCGCACGTGGTCGTGGCTTCTTGCTGCTTGTCTTCTTTCACTGTGACCGTGCGGCCTATCCTGCTTCCTCCTATCTCTGTCCGCCTCTGGTGGTCTTATCGCGCGGTCTCCTTGCCTAACCGTTGCGGTTAGCCTGCTCGGGCGACTTTTTGTCTGTCCGCTTCAAGTGGTCTTCTCGCGCGGTCTCCTTGCCTAACCGCGGCCTGCTTCTCTTCCCTCCCAGTCATGGGCTCCTCTATTGATTCTTCTGTTCCGCCGGTCTCTTCTGCTGACCGCCCGGCTCCCGTAAATGAAATTCACGATGAATTGCGGATAACGACTATCGCCTTGACCGGAAAGAAGAACTTTGCGGAGTGGGTGCACTCGGTTCGCCGTGTCCTTCAATCAAAAGGCTTTCTTCATCACCTAACCCAAGCTGCTCCAGTTCCACCAACGGATGAGTGGCTACACAATGACGGTCGGGTGCAGACATGGCTCCTCAACTCTCTGGATAGTGAACCATACCGCATGGCCATGTATTATGAAACTGCCAAGGCCATGTGGGACGAGCTCCAAGCCCTCTACTCTGGTAAAGACAGTCTACAACACCTCTACGATATCATCACTGATCTCCAACATCTGGATGGTGGAGGAGCCTCCGACCTCACGTCCTTTGTGGCTCGGGCCAAGACTCTGGTCGAAGCATGGATTCAGCATCAATCTCCCACGCTGGATCTTGCGGCACAACGTGCTCAGAAAGAGGCTGTTGGCGTAGCCATGATGATGGCTCGTGTTCCGCCTCATCTACAGAGCATTCGGACACAAATTCTCTCTTCCGCGGCTACTCCCTCACTGTCCGATGTGTGTGCCATGCTGCTCAAGGTCTCGCCTCCTCCTGATTATCCGCTTCCCCCGTCTACTCGTGGGGGACGTTCTGGCTCGCGAGGCCGAGGTCGCGGAAAACCGCCCTTAAAGTGTTCTTTCTGTGGGAAGGATGGTCACCACGAGGCTGTTTGCTATCGGAAGCATAGATTTCCTCCTCGCCCACAGACTATTGTTGCTGCTACCGACTCCTCCTCTTCTCGGTCTGATCTTGACGAGGTCCGCCTTCAACTGCAACAACTCCATGGTTTGCTTAGTCGCCCTCCGGCCTCGGTTGCCTCTGCCTCTTCTATCTCCCATGAAGGTATGGCCCATCTCTCCACAAGTCCACAGTGGATAGTGGATTCTGGTGCTACTCATCACATTACTTCTCGGCGACCACAACAATACCTCCACTCGTCACATCCAAAGTGTATTACCGTGGCTAATGGTGTAATACCCGAATATTTATAAATGTTTATATTTTATAAAATAAAAATTATGAGAATACTCCCCGATGGTGAAAGAATAATTTCAGTGCTTTCGTTTAAAATTGTTTAAAGTGAGTTGGGGGTTGTTTTGTTGGATTGCTGCTATGGATTTGGTGTCAAACCAGCTAGTTGTGATTTTATTTATCTTGAGAAACCGGCTACATGTGATTTTATTTGCTTTGGGGGAAACCGGCTACATTGGAATAAACCGGTTCAATCGATTAGGCGGTGAAGGAATCCCGAGCTTTATATTTCTTATCCATATCGTATTCTCCTCACTTTTCGACGGGACGGAAGAACTGCGGAAGCCGCGACTGCCGATTCCGCCGCTTGCTCTACCGGGCTTGATTCTCCTCCGATTTCTGTGATTCTTGCGATTGAAAGGTAATCTCCTTTCCTCCACTCCTCTTGTGTTGATTTTGGAGTTTGTGTATGGATTGGAGATGGTTGGTAACCTAGGGTTTTGGGGTTTTTGAATTTCTTCACTTTCTTTTGTGTCCAAAAGTTTCTGTATGGCTCCAAAACCCTACATCTTGATTTTGAACCATATTCGGGTAAGATGAAGTTAGGGTTTTGTTTTAACCAAGGTTTTGAAAACCGGACCGGACATCGAACCGGCGGAGGGAAAGGTTCAAGGTTGAACCGGTCCAACCGGTTCAACCGGGGTTGAACCGGTATATATATATATATATTTAAAATAGAAATAATTAACATTATCTTAGAAATTTACCTATAAATTGATAATTTATTATCATTATATTGTGATACAAATAAATGATGTTTACATTATCACTATACTTAAAAAACTTTGTTTTGCGTGACGTCTTTGTTCTATTGAGTTTGAATAAAAACGACATTGTAATAGAGTAATAGGACGAAAATTTTGCTTGACAACGGTTAACATCACAATCAAGAAAATAAAACTAGTTTTGACTTTTAAATATTAAGTGGATGAAGCTTCTTAGATAAGGTCGGACGATCAAGAACGACTGTTCAAAGCATTTATGACTGTCACCGCCTTGCCAAACAGAACTTAAATATTTCATAAATTTTAATTTTTAATAGATAATTTAATAAGTTATTATAATAATATATTTAAGAAATATTTAATTTATAATATATAATTATGTATATTAATTATATAAGTTTTTTAATATATACAATAATATTTATATACATATAACATGATACAATTTAAAACAACAAAAACTAAATGCTCCGGTGTTCAACTCCTCTATTAGGCTGAAAAAGGTCATGGGTTTGAATCCTGATGCTTTCAAATTTTTCTAGCATAAAAAGTTTTGTGCTTCTTGACCTTGACCCGCCCGGTTACGCAAAAACGGGCCCGGTTCCCGGCCCGCCGGTCCGCCCGCCCGGTTCAGCGGTTCCCGGGCGGTCCGCAGCTGGAGCGGTTTTCGAACCTGGACCGGACCGGTTGTGTGCCCGGTCCGCGGTTGGACCGGTCGGACCGGCCGTTCCGGTCCGGTTTTCAAAAGCTTGGTTTTAACCCTTTTTGACATCCTGTTGCCGGCTGTGTGTTGTGGTGCCGGTTGTGTGCTGTGATGTCGGTTGTGTGCTGTGTGCTGTGTGTGCCGGGCCTGCCGGCTGTGTTTGGAAGGTGTTTTGTGTGCCGGCTGTGTTGTTTGTGTAGGCTGTTTATGTGAGGGATGCTGCAGGTTGTGTTTGGGCCGTTTATGTTGGCTGTCCGACTATTTTAAAGATGGGATTATACTTAAGATGAGCTGCAATTCACAACCCTGGGAGTTGCCATGATGGCAACCCTTGCGGTTGTATGTTGGAGCAATTTGGATGTTTCTCTTGGGTCTTTTTACTTTATGTTGGTCGAATGATATTTAGTAAGAGTCACCCACGCTAGTCCTTCCCTAGGCAACTCCTAGAGTCATAGTTGTGACCGTCTTAGGAGTCCGCTCGTGTGTATTTGCGACGCAACCCTTAAGTAAATGATTTATTGATACTGCAGAGGATGGCGTCCGGCGATAGACGCGGCGAGAATCCTACGAGGGACAAGGGCAAAGGAAAACTTGGGGTGAGTCTTTACTGCTTTTTCCTCTTTTCTTGTGAAGCTATTTACTTTTCAGCTGTTACTGAATCTATGAATCGCCGAAAACGCTAACATGGGTTAGCTAGCGATGGAATTCTGAGGGGAAACAAATAAAAACATATCCTATTTTTGATATAAAATGAATGAAATGAACTGATAGAAATAGAAATGATATTGAACACGCGTCGACGCAATGAAATGCTAAGGGTCGGCCTAGTAGGGGGGAAGGTTTCAGACTCCTACATCTCGTAAGAGGGGGTAGAACTCTCACACCTCGTAGGGGGGGGGGGGTCGAACTCCTGCAGATGATATGAATCTTTTAGGAGGCGTTGAAGCCTGTTGCGCGTCGAAGCGCCCTAAAGTGGATACTGATATGAAGGGTCGACGGACCCGGATGAATGAAATATTTGAATGACCCTTAGTATTTCGAGAATGAATTATGAAGAAAGGAAATTGATATGAAAATATGAATTGATATCAGATATAGATGATTTTACCTGTTTAGATTAGAAATATGTTCAAATAGATTTAATTGCTGCCTACTCTTTTGTCTGCTTGCAGTGCGACGCTACAGGTAAAAAGTAAGGATTTCACTTAGTTTTCTAAACTAATGAGATTTTTAATTTATTTTAGGAATCGAGCACCAGCGTACCAGACCCCGTTAGACGGGCTCAGGCAGATGCCGATCGGATACCGGTTGAAGACGTGACTCGTCCACGGGTTAGCATCATTTATTTCTTGTACTCTGGTTGGCTTTATTTGTAGTCGAATACTTGTAGATAGTGTATATTTTGGACATAAATGAAATGTGATGTTATGTTTGCACTGATACACTTCGAATATTCTTTTTGCTGCGTATAATTATGTGAAAAACCCGCTTGGGCAAACGATTTAAATTGTGGCGGTTTTTGGGCCGTTACAAATGGGGACACAGTTCCTGTTGTCGGCTCCGCTAATATCCCTCTCACTCCGTCTCTTTCTCTTCGCTCCGCTCTTCACGTGTCGGGCTCTCCCTTTAATTTACTTTTTGTTGGTCGCCTTACTACAGATTTAAACTGCTCAGTAACCTTTACTTCTTCCTCTTTTCTGATACAGGATCAACAGAAACGGACTATCATTGGTAAGGGTCGATTGCAGAACGGGCTCTACATCCTTGATGACCCTCCAGCTATCCTGTCTTCTGTCTCCTCCGTCGATTGGCATCGCCGTCTTGGGCATGCCCCTTTACCCATCCTCCAGAAGGCTCTTCCCGATGTATCTTTACCTGTTTTTCAGTGTGAAACCTGTGTTTACGGCAAACAGCCGCGTTCATCTTTTCAATCTCATTGTACCCGGAGCGCTGCTCCTTTTATGTTAGTTCACTCTGATATTTGGGGACCGTACCGTGTTACTAGCATTTCTGGTTATCGTTATTTTTTAACGTTTATTGATGATTACTCTCGGATGACATGACTCTACTTACTTCGTGATCGCTCTGAGCTTCTCCAGGTCTTTCGGGCATTCCTCCTCGAAACCCGCACCCAATTCTCCACCACTATCCAAACTCTCCGAACGGACAATGCCCGCGAGTACACTGGACATGAATTTGCAAACCTCTGCTTTGAATTCGGGGTTATTCACCAAACATCATGTGATTATACCCCGCAACAAAACGGAACAGCTGAACGTAAGAATCGACATCTACTCGAAATGGCTCGCTTCATCATGCTTCAAATGTAAGTTCCTAAATCTTACTGGAACTTCGCTCTCTCCACGGCCTGTTACCTCATCAACCGTCTTCCCTCACCAATTCTCCACAATGTCACTCCATTCAGCTTTTTGTTCCCTTCTACTCATCCATTCTCCCTTACACCCCGCATATTTGGATGCGTTTGCTATGTCCACACTCTTGGTCCCTCCATGGACAAGTTGGACCCCGGGCAACCAAACAAATCTTTGTTGGCTATTCCCGGACCCAAAAGGGCTATGTATGTTACTCCCCAGCTACTCGGAAGGTGACTGTCTCTGCCGATGTGACCTTTTGGGAAGATCTCCCTTTTTTCTCTACCTCCGATCCTATACCTTCCCCACCCGCCGTCATACGTCCTGCTATTCCGGTTACCACTCCGTCCTCCCCACCATGTCCGAACAAGGCCCTCCCTGTTCCCTTGGCAAACAAGGCCCTCACTCCTCCCCAGCCACCTATTATACGAGTTTACACCCGTCGCCACCCTGTCTCCGTTACCCCAATGCAGTCGGCTTCGACCTCTGATGCTTCGCGCTCTTACGATCCGACACCAGATTCTACCGCTCATCCCCTGGCGAACTATGTATCCTTACATCGCCTCTCTCCAGCACTCCAAACTTTTGCCCCCTCCCTCTCTTCTATTTCTATTCCTAACACTGTGCAGGAAGCTTTGCATCATCCTGGCTGGTGGGCGGCCATGGACGGAGAGATGACGGCTCTCTGGGCGAACCAGACCTGGAATCTGGTACCTCTCCCTCCAGGTTAGAGACCCGTTGGCTGTAAATGTGTCTTTGTAATCAAACATGCTCCAGATGGGACGATTGGTTCGCCCATGGCTTCACTGGTGGCTCTCAAGGCCCGACTGGTGGCTCGTGGCTTCACTTAACAACACGGTCTTGATTACGAGGAAACTTTCTCTCCAGTCATGAAGCTGAATACCGTCAGTGTCCTTCTCTCCGTGGCAGTTCATCGGCAATGACCATTACACCAACTAGACATCAAAAACGCTTTTCTAAACTGCGACCTTCAGGAAACTGTCTACATGCAGCAACCTCCCGGGTTTGAGACCACGGGGGAGTCTCGAGTGTGTCATCTGAAAAAGTCCATTTATGGTCTCAAACAATCTCCTCGAGCATGGTTTGATAAATTCTGTAAGGCAGTTCGGGAAGTCGGTTTTACTCGAAGCTCTGCGGATTTTTCTCTCTTTATGCGGCATCGAACAACTGGAACTGTTCTCTTATTGGTATACGTTGATGACATCTTGATTACTGGAGACGACTCAAAGGGCATCCAAGCAGTTAAATAGCACCTTAGCTTAGTCTTCCAAACTAAAGATCTGGGTCAACTCCGGTACTTCCTTGGCCTTGAGATCGCGAGATGGCCAGACGGTCTTATCATTTCCCAGAGAAAGTACTTCCTGGATCTCCTTCGGGATGCTGGTTACTCCGGATGCAAGCCTACTACCACCCCAATGGACGCAAATCAGAAGTTGTGTGCTCATGCCTCCGACACTGATCTTCCTCTTCAAAATCCGGAATACTATAGAAGACTTATTGGGAAATTAATCTACCTAACAGTTACTAGACCAGATATATCCTTCGCCGTTGGAGTGGTCAGCAGATTTATGCATGCTCCACGCATCTCGCACCTTCATGCTGTTGAGCGCATCCTCAGATACCTGAAAACTGCTCCGGGTCAAGGACTTGTCTACGAGACCTCATCCTCTACTCCGAGATTAGTTGCATATTCTGATGCCGATTATGTCGGGTCCTTGGATGATCGTCGATCAACAAGTGGTTTTTGTACCTATTTTGGGGGTCATCTCATCACCTGACGAAGTAAGAAGCAAGTCGTTGTGGCTCTATCCTTAGCAGAAGCAGAGTACCGATCAATGGCTTCGGTTGTCTCTGAGTTAACGTGGCTAGAAAGTCTTCTTGTCGATCTCGGGGTAAAACTTCCATCACCTGCCCTTCTGCTATGTGACAACCAAGCAGCTATATATATTGCAAAGAATCCAGTCTTCCATGAGAGAACAAAGCATATTGAAGTAGACTGTCATTTTATCCGGGAGAAAGTTCAAATGAAGAAGATCGAACTAAAACATGTTCCAGGCACTGAACAAGTCCCTGATATCCTCACAAAGGCTCTACCAAATACCTTATTCTATCAGTTGTTGTCCAAGCTTGGTGCATACGACTTGTACGCTCCAGCTTGCGGGGGAGTGTTAGAAAAGCCCATGTAAAGGGGTCCATATAGTCCATGTTTCTTATTTATTTCCCATTTCTCCTCTTTAGTCCCACTTCATGTATATGACTCTCTTCTCTCTTTCTCCCTCCTATAAATATGTATTCATACCTTGTATTGAGATATAGAAAGAGTATTTACAAGTTTTAGTTTTTTTCTACAAGTTTAAAGACTTTTGTGTCTCTGAGGGAATAATTATTGAAACCGCAACTCCTTACTCACTACAGTCAAATGATGTTGTCGAGCGTAAAAATATAACTTTAACAGAAATGTTGAATTTTATGCTCCTCACAGCTGACATGTCTATTTCTTTTTGGGGTGAAACTGTCTTTACTGCAAATCACTTTCTGAATAAAATGTCTCATTCTCATCTCACTTCTACTCCGTTTGAGCTTTGACACGGTTATTCTTGTAGATATGATACTCAAAAAACTTGGGGTTGTATTGTTTATGTGCAAATACAAGACCTTTAGAGACCTAAGACGAGACCTAGAATGACAACCTGTGTCTATCTAGGTAGTGCAAAATATAGTGTGACTGACAGATTTTTCGATTTATCCACTAATACAGTAATAAAGTCTAGAGATTTAATAATAAATTTGTTAAGGATCATGATTTTTTTGTTTTCATATAGTGTCTCATACCTTGTATTGAGATATAGAAAGAGTATTTATAAGTTTGAGTTTTTCTGTACAAGTTTAAAGACTTTTGTGCCTCTGAGGGAATAATCATTGAAACCACAACTCCTTACTCACTACAGTCAAATGATGTTGTCGAGCGTAAAAATATAACTTTAACAGAAATGTTGAATTTTATGCTCCTCACAGCTGACATGTCTATTTCTTTTTGGGGTTAAACTGTCTTTACTGCAAATCACTTTCTGAATAGAGTGTCTCATTCTCATCGCACTTCTACTCCGTTTGAGCTTTGACACGGTTATTCTTGTAGATATGATACTCTAAAAACTTGGGGTTGTATTGTTTATGTGCAAATACAAGACCTTTAGAGACCTAAGGCGGGACCTAAAATGACAACCTGTGTCTATCTAGGTAGTGCAAAATATAGTGTGACTGACAGATTTTTCGATTTATCCACTAATACAGTAATAAAGTCTAGAGATTTAATAATAAATTTGTTAAGGATCATGATTTATCTGTTTTCGAGTCTACTGACATGATTTCAGAATTTACTGTAGAGCTGAAGCTGGCCCCTCTACCACTGCTCCCTAACCTTTTGAGGTGGAACCTGTTCCAGTTAGAGCATCTGCAAGAGAAAGATCCTTAAGAATTTTGGTGAGAATTTTGTCACCTACCACTTAGAGGATGATTTATTCTCCTATCATGAAGCAATGAGTTCTAGAGATTTGTTGATGTGGGCAAAATTCATTGATGAGATGAACTCGATGCTATAAAACAACACTTGACTTCTAGTTGACCTGCCGAAAGAAACTGAAGTCCTAGAATGCAAGTGAGTGTTGAGAAAGAAATTACATAGTGATGAGTCTATAGCCAGATATAAAATACGTTTAATAGCTAAAGGTTATAAATAGCAGAGGGGAATATAATATTTTGATGTTTATTCACATGTGTGTCACTTATCGACTATTAAGATTCTTTTTTGGCTTAACGTCTATCGAGAACTTTATAGTTCATCAAATGAATGCGAAGATAACTTTTTTAATTGGAGATCTTGATGAAGAAATTTACATGGCACAACCTAAAGGTTATGCACATAAAGATCTAAAAGATAAAGTGTGCAAATTGAACAAAGCAATCTATGCGCTTAAACAAGCGCCTAATATGTGACATATAAAGTTTGACCAAGTGATAAAGAGCTTTGAATTTCAGTCCAGTCTTTTTGATAAATGTCTTTTATCACCGCTTAATGTCGAATCAGACAGTCATCATATGCCTATATGTGGATGACATGCTGATTTTGGGGTCAGCTCTTGCTGCAATTAGGGATATTAAATTCACTCTCGCAGAATCATTTGATATGAAAGACCTTAGTCCCGTGGATACCCTGTTAGATATGAATGTTAGAGTTGACAAAGGTCGAGTTACTCTTAGTCAGACTCATTATATGAAGCAATTTTTTCTACCTAGGGATATAAAGACTTTAGGCCAATAGAGACACCGTTTGATCATATTGTTAAGTTGAGTCCTATTGTGGAGATCAACGTTGATCAAGTGAAATATTCTAAAATAATTGGTAGTCTCATGTACGCCACAAGTTGTACAAGACCAGACATTGTTTTCTCGGTTGGCATGCTGAGTCGTTTTACCTGTAGTTCAGGCAAAGAGCATTAGGATGCCCTAGATAGGCTGATGAGATACCTGAGAGGTACTAAAAATCATGTTTTATGCTACATTGGTTACCCTCTTACTGTGGATGGATGCTTTGATTCCTCGTGCTATTTAGAAGTTGAAAATAACAAGTCTGCCAATGTATATATATTCATTTTGGGTAGAGCTGTTATTACTTGGAAATTTAAAAGACAGATCTGTATAGCTTTATCGTCTATGGAAGTCGAGTTGTTTGCCTTAGCTTCGGCCGGTGAAGAGACAGATTGGACCAGGAACTTGATTTTAGACATTCTTTTGTCTAAGTTAAAAGTCAACTCGTTGAGCTTGTATTGTGATAATTAAACAACAGTTCAAGTTATTAAGAATACCTTCTATAATACTAAGAGTAGACATGTACAATAGAGACATGCTTTGCTAAATTATCTGACAGAACAAGGAATTATCACTTTGATCGATGTGCGTTCAAAAAATAATCTGGCTGATCCACCGATGAAAGGAATGTTCAATGACCGATTAATCAAAACAGTGGGGGAAATGAAACTAAAAGTGATTTAATTCGGCATTAGTTCAAGGTTAGGCGATTCAGTTCAATGTTAGTCCGAATGTTTTGATTTTTCAGATTTCTTTTGTCGAAGCAAACATATTGTGCTTCGTTGATGCTCTTGGTTGTTGAATCTGATTAGTTGTTTCATTCCAAAGCTGATGTTGTTATGCCCCCACACTCGCTTGGGTTCTCGGGACATAAATACTCGCGGCGGACCAAGGAGCGCGCGCAAGACAACGGGGCTGAACCATCCGGTTCAGCCCCCACTCATTAAATCAGCCAGAAGAGGGGGCTGAACCACTCCGGTTCAGCCCCACTTGGGGGGGCCGGCCGGCCCCCTCCTTTCCCCGGGTATTTATAGCCCGGGGCTGCTTTGGGGAGGATTATTCAAGACATATCAGGTTTCTTTCCTCTCTTTCCCTCTACCCTAACCCTAGTCTCCCCTTCCTCTCTAGTCTCTCTATTATCTCTCTTCTTCTTCTTGCAAGTTCATATCAGATGCTAACAACTTCACCTAGATTTGTTTATCTTGCCTTAGAGGAGAGTGTTATTTTCAAATTTGATAGCACGATCTGACGTATTTGATTTTTCTTCTGTTAATTGGTTTCATTTCAAACTTGATGATTTTCAGTTAACTTTAGAAAACAGTAACCATGACATTCCATATAGAAGAACAGATATAATCATTTCGTTTGGAAACAAATGACGGGTTCTGAGGTTAAATCTATAATACTCTGTGTGCGTGTCCTCCTAGCTAATTATAAGAAATATACTACGTTCTTACAGTAGAACTAGATATTTGCACATTTTCAAAGATTGAATTCATTCTAAAATGAAATTCTCTGTTGAAAATTACAGGAGTTGCTAACAGTGGAGGAGCAATTGTCGACTGGGATCCAAATCAGGATGATCTGCTTGATGATGATAGTTAGAGTATTGTTAGATTTCTTTTGTTTATCTCTGTTTCAGAACACTGTTTAGCTCTTTTTATTCACCTGTTTGTTTGGACTATTTGTTGCTCTTTGTTGTTTTGGGACGCTAGGCATATAGGATCCTGATTGTACCTGAGACTGTGCTGTGATGCGGCTGAGTTTTATTTTACTTATGTGTGTATTCTATTTTTTGTTTAATCCAAATGGTTAACTGGTGCTGGACACAGTTGTGATTGATTCATGTTTGGTTGATCATTGCACAAACCACCCATTTCCGACGTCGGATTTACGACGGGCATAGGAGTAGATTGTTTGATATTTTAATATATGTTCGCACGTGTCGAGACCGACTCGGAGCGTGTTATTGAGTTTGTATCACTCTAGGGCTAGACTCTACGTTGGAGATATTATATAAACTTTATTCCAAACTTGATAGAGTATGTAGACTATCTTGAGCGGAGCCTCTCCATCTACTAGGAGAACCCAGCAATGTGACCTTCGTATATGCAACAATTTCTTTTCACTCTCATTCTCAATTTAACTTGTTTTTTTCACTTAATGTGTTTGTATTACTACTGTTCTTGCGGTGATTCAGTTGTGGATCTTTTTTTTAGAATCTATTTTGTTTTCCTACCAGGCTAAGATAATTGTGAAATAGCGTAGAAACTCTCAAGAACCTAGTGAAGTTGTTTTCTAATTTACTGCTTTGCACCTTCTACTTCTCTATTCATGTTATCTTACAATTTAGTTACTAATTACTCAAAATAAACATTTAGTTGATATCTATTACCAAACCTACAGAGATATCTGCACCCAAAACGCCGCCCATGCCCAGCAGACCAATGACTCCCTGCAACCAACCGCCTGTATTGGTTTACCGGCGGAGGAAGGATCCAAATCCAAGAAAGGACCCAATAAGTCAAGGTAATTAACAAAGGAATATGACTGAGTTTTTTTGGGATGATGCACTATTTTTGTGGAGGGAAATACTTATTCAAATGGGCATTAATGTAAAATGGGGATGAATGCTAATTATATGTACAAGCGGGGATGAATGCTAATTTCTGCAAGGGGGAAGGCGATCTCTATAGAAGTGGGATGATGTATGAATTCCATTTATGCTTTTTCCTAGTGTGAAATTTCAAATTTGTCCAATTTTGGGAAAGAAAATATCTCTTAAGTTTTCTATCTTTCCTTTCATTCCACCTCACCTCACTCTAACTATATTATTATGCATTTATGGATGGACCAAGATTCAACAAGCTAGGTTGGTTAGGGTATATGCACTAGAAATATTCATATTCAGGAGAAAAGAAAATGTAAAAAAATGAGTTGCTAGCAATATACATTCTAGAAAACGACCAGTAAGTGAGCGGTACCAGTGGGATGGAGGACATCACATGGGCATGATCTACCATCCAAGCGAATAGAGTTTTTGCTCTATCATAAAATTTGAAGTGTTGAACTGCTCTGATTTTTTTGTTGATAATAGCGTGTAATTCTGATTCTGTAATAGTTAGTTTTTTAAAAAAAATCTTATTAAAGGCGCTGGAATCAAATCTGCTGCCCTTGGCTTCTAGAGTTTATTATTCCTGTTGAGAATGCAATCATGTAATGAGAAACTTATGTGGTCTTCTACATTTTATGTGATCTTGGACCCGTCCAGGCGTCCACTTACAACCAATTGGTTTTGGATCGAATGTCTATTTCTAATTTGATATTACTGTATGTGACATTGTTTTTTGCTATTTTGAGTGGAAGGGTGATATCAATTCGGTCTTGTTTTGGCGTAAAACACATCTCATTTTGTTCCAATCATGGAATAGTCGAAAGAATGAACAAAATTATTGTGATTGCTCAGGGTATCATCTTTTAGCTTCTAGATCAATTTTTTTTAGTTCAAGATCCTTCCAGAAGGATATTGACAGGTGTATGAACGTAAAAAAAAAATATATGACTTTCTACTCATTTTAACTGTCTTCCGGTATGCCCGCTTGTCTGAGCGGAGCGAAGTTTTTCTCAAATAAAGGAGACTCTAATGTGGTATTTTCGCAGGCTAACCCCAACAACCACTTGTCCCTGTGTGTATGTCTCCACATGTGTGTGTATGTGTCCACATATGTGTGTATGTATCCACATGTGTGTGTCCATTTGTGTGTCCACGTGTGTGTCCATGTGGGTGTGTCCACGTGTGTGTGTCCATGTGTGTGGGTGCGTCCACGGGTGTGTGCATCCACGCGTGTGTGAATCCACGTGTGTGTCCAGTGTTTGAGGTTCTAGACCCTACAACCAACTCTTTTAGGTTTGCATAGCTTGTGCTTCTAAGAATTCCAAATTTACTAAACCAGATTTGAGTAAAATCAAAGTATGCTGACACTATTACACTCCAATAGTACCATAGTCATATCTATATGATTATATCCTATTTTATTTTCATCACTCAGAACCATATAGTATTTGTATCATAACCATATTCAGTATTTTGTGTGCGTAGGCTATAATATGCATTAATTTGCTAGTCATTTTGTACAACCCATATTCGACGAGAAGGGAACTGACTTAATTATAGGCCCTTTGACCACAAAAGGTTGATCATTGACGAGAAGAAAGGGCCCCATCATAGACGCGTTGAGCTCAACGGGAGTGTAACACCTCGACCTGTTGTGGGTGCGTTACAGGTCTGCAGACCAGTGTCCCCAACCCATCTCCACGGATCCGATTTACCGCATCCGCTAACTCCAACTACAGGTTGTTGAGGTTGGGTCTCTAACCGCAGACCTTCTTTGATGAGGAAAACTCTAGTTAAACGGGCAACATTGGGACTTCCCAAGAGATCACCTATCCCTATACTACTCTTGCCTGAGCACGCTTAACTATGAAGTTTTTCTGTTATTCATCACCAATTGATGAGAGAAACTCCAGTTAAGCGGGCATCATGAAAATTTCCCAGGAGGTCATCTATCCCAATACTGCTCTCGCCTGAGCACAGGTCTGCTTGTGCTCCGGTAGTCCTCACGTGTGGCTTGCAGGAGGGGATGTTCCAGGGTTTTGGATGGATCCCGAGGCATAAGTAGAAGTCACGTTGACCCTCCCTAAAGTTCTCATAACCTTCAGCGCTTGCCTCTCTTGTGTCTAGCTCAGCTTTCGCTTTAGGAGGGGAAGTTCCTAAAAACTTCTAAGTGTGTTGCGGGACCTCGTTGCGGCTTAAGATCTAGTTTGTAGGCAATCCATAGATCGTTCGTCACCTTTCATTTTCTTCTTATTGTGGTTTGCCTGGGTCGACCGCCAAATCAGTAATTTTTGGTCACCCCTTGGTCCGAATTCTGTGAACCATATTTTCTTGGTTCCAACACCTTGGTGTGGTGAGCGTGGAAATGATTGAAGGAGGAAATTTCTGGTGCGTTTTCTATTAGCGAACAACGATGGGAGAGAGTCTGAGATAATCAGCTCGCAAGCTCCGATTGAGTTTGTCACACGAGATGACCTCACGAAGTTCAAATAGAGTATGATGGAGTCGTTGCGCACTCTTTTCACGGCCAACGTCGAGGTCCCAGCGGCCTCGCCGCCAGTCGTCACCTCGGCGGAGGATGTCAAGTAGTCTATGCGACATAGGAAGGAGGTCGCCACCTGTCTGGTGGCGTAGCGACCTCTGTTCGAGCGAGCCCAGTGCATATCTCCGCGAGCCCATTCTGCGAGGAGATTTTGAGCGCACCCATGCCAGAAGGGTTTTGCGAGCTCGTATTCAACTACTATACCAAGAAGGATGATCCCCTCCACAACATGCAATGGTTTGAGGATGTTTTTTCCCATCCGTAGCATGACGGGTGCCTTCAAGTGCCGGTTCTTTACAATAATCTTCAAGGGGAAGGCGAGAGACTGGTTTCACCAATTGTCGACGGGCTCCATCTACTGCTTCGAAGTTCCGCGTCGAGGGTTGATGTTTTGTTTCGTGACGTAAAAGTGGAAGAATGGACCGACAACTCTCTTTCTTCTCAACCAAGGACCGATCGAGAAACTAGGAAGCTACATCAACCGCTTTCAAGAGGAGTTACACTCTGCAACTAGTCCTCACGCGTGGTTTGCAGGAGGGGTTGTTCTAGATGGAGGTGTGTCAAGATCCCCCCGTCTTCTTTGAAGATCTAATTTACCGTTTAGGGTGGTATATCGAGGCGACAAGGGTTTTTTATCCTCTTTGATGAGGTTGACGAAGGCGGAAGGGCAGGACCTCGGGAGGAGGTAGGAGGCAGGAAGATGCCCGCTTGCAGTGCGGAGTGTTCATGAGGCTCTAAGCTATTCCGGGGCCCAGAAAACCCAAGAGGAGGTTCCAGGCCCCGGAGAATAAACCTCCTTGGTGGCTAGCAAGAATAGGATCCCATCTATTCAGACTCGGTCCATGTCATTCTTCCGAGCGACGGGGTCGTTTCAATGCGCCGAAAAGGTGTTAAGAGGACAGTAGGCCCATCAGGTCCCCGCCTTGAGAGGCGATGACAATAAATCATCAAGTCCATCAGCGCAGGCCTTTGCTTGTCCAAGGAGCTTAGAATTCAGGACCAGATCTGAGGAGAGTTCGAGGACATGAGCCTATTCTTCAACAATATCTTATTAAGTTCGAGGAATTGATTGACACCTTTCAATCTTTCTTCTTACAACATATACCAAGGGAGGAGAATGGTGCGGGGATCGTTTGCCAAGTACGGTCCGAGCGCAGGAGTTACTCTGACTGAGCTATTCAGACCGTCCATAAAAGAAGGGGAATTGATGGACATCGAGCTACGTCCATCGTGGATGGATCATTGTGTTACCTACCTCACCACGAGAGAACTCCTGGCAGCAGTAGAAGACAAGAGGCGCTTCCAGTTCAAATCGACCTACTACCTACTCCGTGATTGGCTCTTATATTAGAAGACAATTTTTTTTGCTCAATGCCTCTCAGAGGCCGAGATTCCTCGAGTTTTGGAGGAGATACACTATGGCGAGTGTGGCAATCACTCGGGGAATTGTACGCTGGTAAACTTTTCAGAAGAACCCAGATAGCTTCGCTCGGCGTTGTCAAAAATGTCAACTTTATGCTCTGTTACAATTGTTGCCCGCTGAGCAACTGAGATCTACCATCTCTCTATGGCCATTTGCCATCTGGAAAATGGACCTGGTGGGACCCTTTCTCCAAGCTAGTTGTTAGTGAAGGTTCATCTTGGTGATGATTGGCTGCTTCATAAAGTAGATAGAAGCGAAGGTGTTGGTGAAGACGACATCTTAAGTAGCGAGTAACTTCATCTGGGGCGACATTGTGTGCAGGTTCTGCATACCTCAGACCATTGTCACAAACAACGACCTTCAATTCTCCAGTGTGGAGCTGGAGAAGTTATGTAGGCTAATAGTGATTGACCTACGCTTCGCTTCGGTGCATCATCCTCAAAACAACGGTTAGCCGGAGGCTGTCAACAAGCTTATTCTCAATCTCTGGTAAAAGGTGGAGAATCTTGGAGGCAACTGGGTGAAGCAACCCCCTTCTGTTCTATGGACGTTGAGGACCACTCTGAATTCTTCCACGAGAGAGACTCCGTTCAAACAGTCCCATTGGTCGGAAGCTCTTATTCCGATTGAGTTCGAGGTCAACAGTCTCAGCCTCTCAGGGTGGTTGCAACTGAAGATGAAAATGATGAGTGACATCTCGAGAATGAGGAACCTCTGAATATCTCTTTGGACTCTATCAAAGAACTCTGAGACCTTGCCATGTATGGTAAGAGGAGATCAAATGAAGAATGAACAAGTACTTCAACAAGCACATTGGGATCAAGCAGTTTCAGAAGGGGTACTTGGTCACGAAGAAAGTCGCTGCCTCCGCTAGAACAACAGCCATCGGGAAGTTCAACCCAAATTGGGAAGGGTCGTTCATGGTCCTAAAAACTCTAGAGACTGGAGGATACCCTCCTGCAGAATCAAGATGGTGATGTGCTTGGAAAACTAGAGTGAGGATGACCTGAAAAGGTTCTATCCTTAAATCGTGAGCTCGAGATGAGCTTCTACCTGCAACAGGTCTCAGTAACCTTGTACTTTGGTATTATCGTTGTGATGTGATCTTCTAAGCTTTTTAAAGGAACAACTTTAGCATTGTTTTCTTTTCAATGCCACGCCAAGGAGCGCCCATTTTCCACAAGCATTTTAGATCATGAATCTCTACCTCGCCACTCGAAACCCTTAGTCGAGTAACTAGGCGACGCTTTGGACTTCGAGAGTCTCCATAAGTCAACGCCACTTCAATCGCGGTCGAGATCAGCTCCCCCATTGCACGCTGACTGACTCCTCCCCAGAGCTCTTCCTACTTACCAGTATATTGGTTGCTAGAAGTGAGGATGAAATCATCATCTAAAAGGTCTTATAAGAAACCGAGTGCCAAACAACTGCAAAAGAATGCCCCTATAAGGGAGCAATTCAATCCGGCACAACTCATGTTAAGGGTAAGTAAAAGTATGGTCGATGGCACACGTGCTTATTCTCGACTTGAGTTTCGCTAATAGTTTCAAATTTTTTGTTATATAATGGTATATGTTCCCTTTCCCTGAAGGTGTGAAGCCTTTAGTAGCAGAGTCTCCATAAGTCCAAGCTTCTGCAAAGACGGTCGAGGTTAACTCCCCCTTGCATGTTGGTCGTCTGACCCCTCAAGTGAATATGTGGTGAAGCCTCGAGTAGGAGAGTGCATAATCCCATGGCTCTGCAAAGGCAGTTAAGATCAACTCCCCCCTTGCATGCTGGTCGTCTGAACCCTAGAGTGTCTCTTTGTGTTCTCGATCAGAAGAAGCCTCGAGTAGCGGAGTAGGAGAGTTTTCATAAGCCCATGCCCCTGCAAATGCGTTCGAGATCAACTCCCTCCTTGCATGATGGTCGTCTGACCCCTTGAGTGATTGTATTTTGAAGCCTCAAGTAGGAGAGTCTCCATAAGCCCATGCCTCTGCAAAGGAGGCTGAGATTATCACCCTCTTGCATACGGTCAGTCTAACCCATCGAGTGCTTAGTTCTTGTTCTTGATCAGACGAAGCCTCAAGTAGGAGAGTCTCCATAAGCCCATGCTTCTGCAAAGACGGTCAAGATCATCTCCCCCTTGCATGATGTTCGTCTGACCCCTCGATTTATTGTGTTTTGAAGCCTCGAGTAGGAGAGCTTCCATAAGCCCTTGCCTCTGCAAAGGCGACCAAGATCTCCTTTGCATGCTATCTGTCTGACCCATCGAGCGCTTGCTTCGTGTCCTTTATAAGACGAAGCCTCGGGTAGGAGAGTCTCCAGAAGCCAATGTCTCTGCAAAGGCGGTCGAGTGATTGTGTTTTGAAACCTTGAGTAGGAGAGTCTTCGTAAGCCCTTGCCTTTACAATGTCGGCCTAGATCAGCTCCCCCCTTGCATACCGGTCGCCTGACCCCTCGAGTGTTTATTCTCCCTAGGGTATGATTATGTTCGTAAGAAGCTTTCTACTTTTAAAAAGCTCATCGCCCTATGAGCCTAAGCAAGCTCTCACTCTCATTGTCCTATGAGCCTAAGCGAGCCCTCATTCTCATCTTCCTATGAGCCTAAACTAGCTCTCTAAATTTTTTAGAACATATCATAAAAATTCAAAACAGGCAAAGGAAAGCACATGCAAAAAACCACTATCTTTCTTTAAATGACCAGTGTTTTACATCATGAAGAAAGAACAAAAAGTCAAAAAGAACTCGCCTCGTCGAGCCGAGCTGATCACTCAATGATCACGGGCGACTTGCTCTCTAATCTTTGCTCGCTGGAAGAGGTGCCCCCGGACTTGCCAACAGAGTCGACGCTATGAGAGAGCTCGCTTTCAGATTTGCCAACGCGGTCAGAGGAGTTTGAGTCGTTATCGCTGAATGAGGTCTCATCGGGCTCGCCCTCGAAGATCTCGGGAAGGAGTGATTCAACGATCACGACCTCGTCTCATTCCACAAGAAAGCCCATACGCCACAGGCGAGTGAGCATGAGCTCTCCACCAGAGCAATGTAATCACACCGAATGATTCTCATGTCGGTGGGCGAGTAATATAGGTTGTCTTTCTTCTTCACTGAGGCTTCGTGGAGAGACGACCTGCGATCTCACGGCGGCGAGTTCTATTTTCAGAGATTCCACCTCATCATGGAAGCTCACAATCTTTTACTCTAAATGGGAGGGCCGCTCCGTGACGAGGACTTTGGCAACCTGGAATCAGAGAACAAATTAGAATGCGACCTCGCGCGCGAGGTGAAGAATAAAAAGCGGCCCGAGTTTACCTCAGTGACCTCCATTGCCGATTGCGCTTTTTGGAGCTCGGCGAGCTCGGCCTTGTCCTTGGACAACTTATCCCCAGCGATGGAGAGGGCATCCTTGGTATCGTGCAACGCCTTGCTGCTACGTATATGTCGCCTCGCCAAAGTGTGGAGGATCTCAAATGTCCTTAGAACGGGATGCAAGGCCTGCCACACGAGAAATCGCGGGCTGGCCTGGGCGAACTCCTCAACATTGCCCCGCCCATACATGGCGTACATAACATTGAATGCATCGTTATCGGGCTCATCGTTCCCGATCCAAGACATCAAAAAGGTACTTACCGACACCTAATTTTGTAGATTGTCCCATGCGAGCAGAGGCTCGCCAATAATATCCTTCTCTTGCCACCTCGCCCGAAGTTAGTGTGGACCTCAGAGTTGTCAACATCAGGCATTGTGTAGTCAGCAATGTCCCGGTGCGCGATCGCATTCTTGCGCCTCTTTTGCAGCCCAACGTAGCTCGCCACTAGGTCCATGGGCCTCTTACCCTTAGGGTCGTCGGGCAACTCATCATCGCCTACCTTGATCGGTCCTGAGGTCGCAGAAGGGAGGGCAGCGGCTCGCCCAATGTGCGTGGGCTCAGCCTCGCCTAACTTCACCGCGCCGGGAAGGGTGCAGAAACCTGTAAAAAGTAATGAACCATTAAAATATACATACTAGGTCGCTGATATGTGCGCGAGGTAATAGGGTTCACCCATAAATTCGTAGGAAGCTCATCTACACGTTGCCGAAGCTTGATGACGTCAAGCTGCTCTGGAAGAACGAGCGGTATAGTTGCTTTGACACCTCGGATAGCGAAGTGACATGTATGTCACCACATCCCGTTGAACGGGCCGAAAGGGAGCGAGCCTAAGGAGCCTCGCACAATTACAAATCTTTCATTTCGTCTATGAACCTTGTTCTGGGTCTCCTTGACCGTTACAGAGCCGTCACTGAAATAGGCGACCCCTCAGAGGTCGCGTTCATTGTTAAAAGCTTCCAGAAGAGGGCAAAGCCAAAAGTCACTTCGGCCTCGGGGAGAAAGCAAATCAAGGCAATGATAGCCGCGATTCCGCAGAGATTTATCTAGGCGAGGATGAGGCCGAAGTGAATAAGTATCCACTGTACCTCCGGCCACAGAAGAAGGCAAAGACCCATGTCGAAGTGGGCTAGCGGGATGACGAACTCGTCTTCATTCATAGAAAGTATTGATGTGCTCGTCCTCCCCAAATCACCTTGCGTTATACTCATGGACTTGGGAAAGGTACTTTCGGCAAAATTGGTCGTGCAATGAACCCCCCCCCCCCCCCCTCTACTGTTGGCGGATCCATTTCTGCAAAAAAAAAGCGGGAAGAGTTGTGACATAGCTCGGCTCCGCAACACTCACGTCGTTAACAACAACTCGCAAGAAAAAATGCGTAGCTATTGCGGTATGGGGTCCCCTATTTATGGGAGTAGACAATCGACATGTCGCGGCTAGGCTGATGGTCCTTGCGGCAAGGTGCGTCTGCCGCGTGCGAATGAGGCTCGGTGACTTCGCAGACCGACAAGGTCGTCTGCATAAAAATGAAATTTTCTCTCCTTTGGTTCAAAACCTAACAAGGTGGACCCGATAGCGCGGGCTCTTTCTGAGCAAATGCAGAAAAAACTCGCCAAGTGGCGAAGCTAATAAGCGAGCTGAAAAAAATGGCATTTCAGAAATCATACCAAGGCAAAACAATAAATGCAATTCATGAAATCAGGTCACATTATTATTGCAATACATAATGTTATTAATAAAATAAAAAATAAAAAACTTATACGAGGCCCTCGCAGCACGAAGAAAGGGTCCCGACGTTGTGATACCGAGACATCGCTCAACCACCAGTGGACGTCGCGTGCAGCTCGAGTTCATCCATAACATTGCTCGAGTTCTTCCCGTATTGACGAATAATATCTTCAGATCCCCGGATATGCTCCGCCATCTTCTCCATGTCCCTGGGAGCGCCCACGCTCATTGAAAAGTTGTGAAGGTCATTCTCCAGCAACTTTTGGCGGTGCTCAACCTCGGATATCCGACTCTCCAGGCTCTGGATCTCGAAGTACTTGCCCTCAACACTCTTGACCCGAGGCGCGATCTCCCCCACCAAGGTCAACTAGGAGGCGATTCAACTCTTTGGAAACCATCGTCTTCAGCCATATCTCCACGATGACCGAGCGGGCCTTGAATTCACCAAAAGATTTACTCGGGTTATAAGGCTCTCGCTGATCGGTGAGGCGTGCCCGTCAGCGAAGCGGCTCGATGGGAGAATATGGATCTGAAAAAAAGTAGGACGGTAAATACTCAGTCGTCTACTTGACAAAAGCGTCCAAATGTACACCGCTTGCCACGACAACGATCCAGACTCTCCCCGCCTTGGCGGGGAGTGTGAGCGCAATAAGGACGGCGAGGTCTTCAATCCACACGATCATGACAGTGGCCTCGAGAGTTATGATGTTGAAAAATCCCGTTGGGCTCGCCAACATCTGTACAGGGAGGCAACACATGTTCCCTTCCGCGAGGCGTAGGCTTGTTGGCGTGTGCGTTAGAAGAAGTTGAGGTGTCGAGAGCGTGAGAACAAACAGGTAATGGCGCCAGGATTGGATCCATCGCAGTTTGTCGGCGAGTCCCCGACGGAGGCGGACCAGGAGAAGACTGCGACAAGCGCTTCCCAACAGAAGAAACGGTTGCCTAGGTTGTGACAGTGGTGGTCTCCACAGGCTGGGCAGACTCAGGCTGACCTTGAGACTGCGGTACGCCCATAACGTGCGGGGTGGTTGCGGGCCTGCGACAACGAGGTCCTACATGAAGCAATCATGCTTCGAGTTCAGTGTTAGCTCCTCAATCTTGGAGCTAACACGAAGCCAGGGTGGCCTCACATCCGGTGGAGTCGTCGAAAGTGCCTGCTCGGAAGAAGGCGAGGTCCAGGACACCTTGCCGGGAACATGAGCTGCACGCGACCCAGTTAGCAAAGGCATGAAAGAATGTTCTTGAACAACAAAATTTACTCACTAGGTAGGACGACTAGGATGGACGTCGTCTCGCCCGAGGGAGCTTCATCGTCCCCTCCTCGCGAGGTGGTGGCGACGCCATAGTCACCTACAGTCAGATCCTTGGCGAACTCAAAGGCTCCCTGAAAGGCCGGACAATGACAATGTAAGAAATCAGAGGCGATGTTAAGACAAACCACATTAGGCAACCCCGAGTTTAAAATTACCTCGGCGGCCTGCTCCAGAAGCGGGTCCGGGAGTGAGTCACGGATGGTGGAGGTGGCAACCTTCTTCACAGGAGGGTCGTTACCCTCCCTAGAAGGCTTGTACTAGACCTTTTAAGGCCTCGGGGTCGGCCACCTTCGTGCTCTTCTTTTCCTTCTTCATGTGCTCGAGGTCGCTGCATGAGGGAAGTCCTTCAAATAGACTTTAGAAATTCTCTGCGGCCAAGTCTTCGGAGGCTAGTGTTGAGCCGCCTTTCTTCGTGGCGGGCAAGGTAATCCTCACATTGGCGAGAAGGGTAGTCCTCTTCTCGGCAAGTGAGGTGATCTTCTTTTCGTTGACCATGATCCAATGTGCAGGCGTCTCAACCTCTATTTATAGAGGAGGATGAGATGAGACCCTTCAGCTCTGTAGAGTGAAGCTTGCAGAATGTGGGTTGGACGATTCTTTCTGAGCTCTAAACAAGCTCACAAAATATCGGAGATTGTGGACAATCCATATTCGGCGAGGACTCATTGCTAATTATAGGCCCTCTGAACTCAGAAGGTTGATCATGTACCAGAAGGAAGGACCTCATTGAAGACGTGTGGAGCTCAACGACAGTTCAGCAAGTAAGTGCAACAATTTATCGGCGAGCTCCTTTTCGGGCTCGCAAACTGGCGAGCTCGCTTATTCAGAGCGAGCTGACGAGCTCGCTTAGAAGTCTCAAAAGCTCGTTCGCGAGCTCTCGTTTCAGGCGACCTTCAGACTAGTGAGCTCGGCTCTGGCAATCTCGCCCGAAGCAATCTCAATCAATTTGCCACCTCCGAAGACTCCCAAGAGTAAGGTCACCCATGAAACAGGTATCTAGTGCCCAACAAAGGCGGAGGATTGCCTATTCGCAGACCATGTACCCCCTTGGATTTCCTATAAATAGGACCTCAGAGTAAAAGTAGAAGACATGTTCCCCCCCCCCCCAAGGTTCCCCTAACCTTCAGCGCTCGCCTCTCTTGTTACTAGCTCAGCTTTGGCTTTGGGAGAAGTTTCTATTAACTTACGGGTATGTGGAGGGACCTCCTTGCTGTGGCTCGGGATCTAGTTTGCAGACAATCCTGAGATCGTTCGTCACCTTTCGTCTTCTTCTTCTTGTTGTTTCCCGGGTCGACCGTCAGAACAGTAACCTTTAAACCAGATCAGTAACCTTTAAACCAGATCAGTAACCTTTAAACCAGATCAGTAACCTTTAAACCAGATCAGTAACCTTTAAACCAGATCAGTAACCTTTAAACCGTCAGATCAGTAACCTTTAAACCAGATCAGTAACCTTTAAACCAGATTGGTCCGTATTCTTTGAACCAGATTTTTTTTTGTTCCAACATATTTAGTCTCTATTATTTTTTTAATTATTGCGGGAAAAGTTGTGCTTAGATTTGTATTTTTCTGTCAGGAACTAATCTTCATTCGATGAAAGTGAACCATGGAAAAGACATTAACAATCTGGAACCCAAAGTTCTTCTGCAGCCCTCATCTCTGAAGACCGAGGAAAGCAATCAGTCAACTGGAGGTCAGTTGGTCCATGATCTCCATGCTTCAAATGATTTATTTACTTTAAACTGTAAACTTAAAAATAATAAAAATATTCAGGAAATAATGTCTGCTTGACGAAAGTAATGCAGTATCCTGGTAGCATTTCTCAGAAATCTTATGATGATTCTCCTACTTCTCTAAGAAGTCAATTGACTGCCATGGATCGACCGAATTTAAACTCGATTCCAGCCTCTAGTTTGAATAACAACGAAGATTTTCAACCAAATCTTAACTCGATTCCATCCTCAAGTTTGAAGGTTAACGAAGATTTTCGACCAAATCTGAACCCAATTCCTGCCCCAAGTTTGAAGATTAACCAAGATTTTCGACCAAATCTGAACTCAATTCCATCCTCAAGTTTGAAGATTAACGAAGATTCTCGACCAAATTCGAACTCAGTTTCAGCTTCAAGTTTGAGGATTGGGGAAGATGTCAAAACTAGAGGAGGTGTGCCTCTCATTTTTTGTATTTGACTTCAATCTGTCTATAAAATGAGTACTGCTAATATTTCTTAAAATTTTTCCTATAGCTACCACCGTTATGGAGCAACAGGTTCTTTCAATTCCACCCCTAGATGTGAAGATTAAGGAAGAGAAGCAAGCTAATGATGGTATTTATTGTAGTTATTGCTTGCAACTTTCAGCTTTGCGAATTTTAAAAATAATTATTTTGATAATCAGGTGTTTAGAGTTTAGGGTTAGTGTTTAGGACTTAATGTCCGTTTGGCACGGCGGCGGAGGTCGTGAATGCGGTGGTTATGAACCATCATTCGTGAACGCCCGAGCTTACCCAAAGAACTCTGTCCACTTTTATGTTCAAAAATAGTTTTTTTTGGCGGTGGTCGTAACTAACTGGTCATGCCAAACACATTTTATGACCGTGGTGTTTTTGTCCAAATTCACTAGAGTAAAATCGCTGCACCGAACGGAAGTGACTGTAATATTTCTGCTGGGTAGCATTTTTTTAAATTATTTATAATATTTCACCCTTGTGGTGGGATCCTTCCCCGGATCCTCGCTGCACGGGGATGCTTTGTGCACCGGGCGCACCGGTTGAGGTGTTGTCGTGTGACCTTGAGGTCACAAGTTTGAGTCGTGGAAGCAGCCTCTTGCAAAAATGCACGGTAAGGTTTGCCTATATTTCACCCTTGTGGTGGGACCCATCCCCGGACCCTCACTGCTTGGGGTTGCTTTGTGCACCGGGCTGCCTTTTTTTGTGAGATTATGTCTAAAGATAGGGTGCAATGGAGACATAGGATCCATATAGAGGACCCCCACTATGGTGGGATAAAGGCTTGAGTGTTGTTATTAATTTTTTATTGGTCTCAGGAAAATATCAGCCTAATGGAGTTGCTGGGAAGAGCATATCTGATTCAGAGCTGCATTCTAACGGAGCTGCGGTTAAGGATCCAAATGCGGGTCCAAGTAACTGGAACAACAAAAGGTCAAATGCAAACAAACCTCAAGGCGAAATCCTCTCAAGTGATCGTGCTGATCGGCTAAACTATTCGCCTTTGAAGGCTGAAAGTAAAGAGGATGGATCATCTGAAGACAGCGATTCCGCACCGATCAAAGATATCAACGGCGATATCTTTAAGATTGGCGATTCGCCCACCTTGCTCTGTAACAGAGTTTGGGTGTATCCCCGCAAACCCGACTTGGTTTTACCAGCGGGAGCCACTCTTCTTCCGTTGAGTGACAGCGCATGGGTGGCTGTGAGCTTGGATTTCCCCGATCGTGATGATAATATGCCAACTGTTTCATGATCGCCGCCCAATTTTTCGCTGTGGTTAAGCTTGGAGTTCGTATCAAAATCTTTTTTGCACGCGGATACTGAGCATTCTTCATTAAATCAAGGAAATTAAGCTTGGGAGTTGCCTGGTTTCTGTTTCATGATGTTGGACCAAGCCAGCAAAATATATTGTATTTATGTATTGGTCCGAAGCAGTTTTGCAAAAAAATGCAGGGTAAGGTTTGACTATACTTCGCCCTTATGGTGGGACCTTTCTCTGGACTCTTGCTGCGCGAGGATGCTTTGTGCACCAGGCTACCCAGCCTCCCATTGTATCAGTGTACTCTATATTCTCTGAGTATTTTAAATTTCAATGTGTTGAAATTTGTATGATATATTATATTGAGGTGTATGCATTCAATCTAAAATTAATTTGTTATAAGTTGAGAGTTTAATGGTCTATTTGGCATGACGCTGGCGGTTGGTCATAAACGTGGCGGTTATCAATCGCTGTTTGTTAACGCACCAACTCGCCTAAGGAACTTCATCCACTTTTATGTTCAAAATTACCATTCTTTTCTTGGTGGTGGATATAACTGTTGTGTCAACACACATTTTAAAAAACTGCGCTAAACAGACACTAAATGCCCAGCGATACTCAAGTGGACTATATTGTGTGTCACTCGTAGAATTTCGGAATCAAAATGCGAAAAATTCCCTCTTCTAGTGTACTGTGAGCTTAACTTGTTCTAATATGTGTATTTGGTGAAGATTGATGCATGCATGTTTTGATGTGGGACTATATTCATATATGATTTTTTTTTTTTTTTTGTGATTAGAATGTTAGAATATACATGTTCAACTTAAAGTCAATGGGTTAGTGGAGTGATTCAAATCCAGTTTTAGAGCAATATGCATATAAATTTATTGACATGGGATTATATTCACAGTAACAAGAATGGTTGATGTACTCAAAGCATAGTGTTTAATGGTTATGCTTTTGCTAATATTGTTGGATTATAAAATTGATTTTCTTATGTAATTTTTCAATTCTCACAATATGAGAAGTATTGTCTGTTTTGATTAATTTAAGCCCATGCATAGTTGAACTACTCGATTTTGTCATTTTTCGTAAGTGGTCTATGAGCATTTCTCAGGAGGCCACAAATCTCAGGATTACTCTTATCAGAACATGCTTAAATACGGAGTTTCTAATACGATTTTGTCTATTGCTTCAAAAATGAATTATTACTTATAATTAGTAATTTTTAGTCCTTTAAATAATTACCTCCATTTAATGAGCCACTAATATAATTTAAATTTAACCCTTTAAATAATACCAAAAATTCAATATTTAAAATTGATATATTCCATTAATTAAATAATAGATGCTACTCAACTCTATTTAATTCGAAAATATGACAAAATACAAAAAGGAATTAAGATAAGAGAGTAAACAAAAAAATGATAATTTTCTCTATTTGATTTCCCTATGGCTAGAGGTGCACTTGTATATATAGCTTTCGGAAGGTGATTGCAAAAGGGTTTAATCTTAATAAAACATAATGGTACTAATTTAGGCTCTCTTTTGTTTTGGGGTAGTGGCGGCGGTGAGAAAAACTCTATTTGCATCGCTACCATCTTTTTATGGTTGTTTGGATGAGGAGCTTTTTCAAAAGAGATCCTACAAGAAAAGTGTTCGTGGGAACGTGACTTTCTAAAAACACAGTTTGCTACTTTTCCTTTATTATTCAAAGGTTTTCTTCTTTCATTCATGATCAATGCTAATCTTTTGTAACATTTTTATTTAGGATTTATATAATATCTATTTACAATGTGATAAATGATTAGCATACAACGCATTCTATTGTTAAAAAGCAAAACTTCCAAATAGAGAAGCGTGCACTTCTTTCTTAAAAATAATTAAATGGAAAATTTTCAAATTGTTTACAACTTTTTCAAAATAACTTTCTAGACAGCTCTAATGTCACAAAATGATCTTCAACCATTGTTTTTTCCACCACCACATCCTCCCCAAGCAAACCCTTAGACTAATGGGTTCTTGGTTGTCTTTCGGTAACAATTGATGGTTGATGTTTACTTACTCACTAAGATAAGAGCTTGTCTAAGCTAGTTGACGAAATATTATGCATTAGTGGAGTAATTGATGAAGGAGTGGTCAGTGGAACATTTAGGATTAAGTTGAAGGTTGAGGCTTTGTTTTTCGATGGAGATGTCATCGTCAACATAGGAGTTTGACGGTGGAGTAGTTGCTAACGGAGTAGCAATCATAGGTATAATTATAGTGGTCGCTAGGTGTGTAGTCCATGACAAAATAGTCACTTCATTGACAACAGAGTTGTGGGAGTTGATGTGAAATTGACTCTTGAGAAGAAGGTTGACGACGTGGAAGGTTAAGTTTGATACAGAGGTCGACAATGTTGGCGGGGTTGGGGGAGAAGAGGGCTATACCCTCAAAGAATGAGCCATCCAACAAATTGTTGCACCCTCTCACTTCCAATTACATGGAGATAGATGGGATCAAGATAGGCCATGACCACATAGTGGTAGACATGGACCGACAATCTCGTAATAAAATAGGATGATGGATGGAGAAAAGCTAACAAGGGAGTAAGACAAATGGGTTGTTTTTTTTATCATGCTTGGAGGCTTAGCGCAGCAGCCCCGTGAAATTGCTGATGTTTTAGCGCACAACTTTTAGGATCGATGTGACAATCCTTTTGTATAGCAAAAAGAGAAAAAAAAACTGAGTTGAAACTGATTACATACAAGCTGGTAAAACTCTACTATTGTTTATGCATTAGAAATCTCATTCCTAAGATTCTATGTATCTCTAAGGGGCACTGAAGTAGACTCATATACGCTCATTATAATGGGATGAATGATAGTCCACAATAGTTCATCAAATGTGGAATGACTATTTATAGTATCTTCAACGTAGAGTCTTGTCCTAAAATGACAGGAAACTCAATAGGTCATTCTGAGTCGGTCTCAACGCGTACGGACATATAACCTAATTCTCTAACAATCTCCTCCTATGTCCGTCGTCCCAACGTCGAAAAAAGAGAGGTTTGTGCAATGTTCAACCAAACATGAATCACTCACAACCATGCCCATAACACAGGTTAGAACATATTGGACTTCAAATGAAACAAATGTATACATGCATAAAAATGAACATAAATTCATCAATATCTCATCATAGTCAAAAGTACAATCACACCATAGGTACCAGCACACCTGGTGTCTTATGACCGACTAAAGAGCAAAATAGTCCAGACAAAAAATAAGTGAAACAAAAGAGAGCTTAACAGTGCTCTAAGCAGAAGAAAACTAAAAAATAATACTCTAAAAATCATTATTCATCAGATTATCCTTTTTAGGATCTCAATCTGCAAATGCTCCTCCACCAGCAGCAGCTCCTATAATTTTCAACAAAGAATTTATTCAGAATGAATTCAAACATTTGGAAATGTACATGTATCTAATTTTACTTGTAAGAACTAGTACTTAAAATTAGCTTATAGAACACCTACATAGAGTATTATAGGTACTATCTCAGAATCCATTATCTGTTTCCAATGAAACGTTTCTACGGATTTCTAGACACCGCAGTTGTATTTATGTTCCAATTTGGAATGTCATGATTACTGTTCTCTTAAAGTTAACTGGAATTCATTAAGTTTGGAATGGAACCAATTAACAGAAGAAGAGTTAAACCGAGTCAAATTGTGTTATCAAATTTGAAATAACACTTTCCACCAAGGTAAGATGGATGAATCCTGATGATGATATTAACATCGGATTTGGAATGAAATAACTCATCAAATTTGTGCTCAACAACCACAAACATCAGTGGAGGCACAATACATTTGTTTTGACAAAGGAAATTGGAAAAAACAAAATATTTGGACGAAGGCTGAATTGAACTGCCTAATCTTGAACTAAGACTGAACTAAATCGCCTTGAGTCTCATTTCCACCAATATTTTGATTAATCTGTCTTCAGACATTCCTTTCGTCAATGGATCAGCAAGGTTATCCTTTGAATGCACATCGATCAAAGTGATAATTTTTTGTTCTTTCAGATAATTTAGCAATGCATATCTCAGTAGTACATGTTTACTCTTGAAATTAAATAGGGCATTCTTAATAAATTGAACTGCTCCTTAATTACCACAATATAAGCTCAAAGAATTGACTTGTAATCTAGGCAATGAAATGTCTAGAATCAAATTTCTAATCCAGTATACCTCTTCATCAGCCGAGGCTAGGACAAACAACTCGGCTTCCATAGACGACAAAACTATACAAGCATGTCTTTTTGATTTTCAAGTGATGGTAGATCCACCAAAAGTGAATATAAATTTACCGGTATACTTGTTGTTCCTAACTTCTGAATACCAAGAGGCATCAGAGTATCCATATATATTAGGAGGGTAACTAGTGTAGCATAGAGTATGATCTTTGGTACCTCTCAGGTATCTCATCAGCCTGTCTATGACATCTCAATGCTCTATGTCTGGACTACTAGTAAAATGATTCAGTATGTCAATGAAGAAGACAATGTCTAGTCTTGTATAACTTGTGTCATAATACCATTGATTATCCTCGAGTAATTTACTTGATCAACCATGACCCTTACATTAGAACTCAACTTAACGTTATGATCAAATAATATTTCTACTAACCTACAATCTTTATAACCCCAGGTAGAAAGAAGTTGCTCTATATAATGAGCTTGACTAAGAGTGATGTGTCCCTTATCCATTCTCACTTTCATACCTAATAGGGTATCAAAATGACCAAGGTTCTTCATGTCAAATACTTTTGTAAGAGTGGATTTAATATCCCTCACTACAGTAAGATCCGACTCCATAATCAGTATGTCATCCACGCATAAGCATATAATGATTCTTATTTAATATTAAGCGGTGGTAAAGACATTTATTAGAGAGGCTGGACTGAAATCCAAAACTATTTGCCACATGGTCAATTTTATGTGGCACATCTTAGACACTTGCTTAAGCCCATAGATTAACTTATCCAGTTTGCATATTTTATCTTTTAGATCTTTATGTACATAACCTTTAAGTTGTGTCATGTAGACCTCTTCATCAAGCTCTCCATCTAAGAAGTCTGTCTTTGCATCCATCTGATGAACTATAAAGTTCCTTATATAAGCTAAAGCAAAAAAATCCTGATAGTTGATAGGTGACATACATATGAATAAACATCAAAGTAGACAATTTCTCCTGCTATTTATAATCCTTAGCTACTAGACGTGTTTTTTACCTGGTTATAGACATATCATTATACAATTTCTTCTTCAACGCCCACTTGCATCCTAGGACTTTAACTCCATTTAGTAGTTCAACTAGATGTCAAGTGTTATTTTATTGCAGCAAGTTCATCTCATTATCAATGATTTTTGGCTCAATTGGTGATGAGAAGTGAAAGAACTTTATATTTAAGTGTACTCAGGCTAGAGTAGTCCCGGGATGGGTGACCTCCTGGGAAGTCCCCGTAGGGGCACTTAACCAAATTAGTTCTCATCAAAGGGAGGGTTGCAGCCTCCAACAACCCGCCTGTAAATGGAGAGAGGGTTATGGTACATAGTTTACAAATATTAACGAATCTCTAGATCTCATTGCTAGCTGGTAGGAGAATGGATCATCGTCTAAGTAGTAGGTGTGATGCCACAATTTAGACCCAGGATGAAGAAGTAAGGTTAGTGAGTACAAAATAAAACACATAGTAAAAAATGTAACTCATATCTTGAATTAGTCAGCGAGTCTTTTTTATTCTTCCACAATATACTTCACTTTGTTTTGCATACCCAGAGTTATGTCAGTTACCTAAACAAAATTGACGACGGACTTAGTCATAAAAATATGACTAAGTGAGGAAAATACCTCTTTAATTGATGTACATACAAAAGAGTTTAAAACAACATGTATAATTCTATAATAACTATTTTCTATGTATGAACATGTTAGTAGTATTATAACAGTATAAGTAATTATAAGACAGAAAGTAATAACTAAGTACAAGATTATATGCAAGTAAACTATGTAACAGTATATCCATATAACAATACAAGTAAACGATGATACAGTGTATCACTGTAACATATATGATATATTAAGAGCAATAGATTTTGTATCTATATTTTAGTACTAGTATAAGTAAACGATGAAATAGTGTATCCCTGTAAAACATTCATATAAGCAGCATAGTAGAGAAAAGGAAAACAACCTAGGTGCAATATATTAATGTAACAGTTAATCGGATAAGTTCCTGTGTTTGTAAGATATGTATCAGTGTATGCAATAAATCTGTGTAACTGTATAACTATACAAGTTCTTATGTTTGAATTTATGTAATAGGAATCTGTGTTAGGATCTCATTTTTTAAGATATGTAATGTTAAGGGTAACTGTATACAGTATCAATATCCATATTTCACTATTTCAGGCCTTATGTCAGGTCTACAGTATTCCAAATTAGTACGTTCAACATGCGTCTATGCCTTTTAACCGACTGATTTGACAAACAATCAGTATTATTTATGTGCATTTACATTCAGTCGTACCCTTAACATAGTCTTGCATTGATGCATTTTCATTTATATTAGTCGTATACAATTCTTGAATATACATAGAGTTTGTTTATTTATTAATCTTTTAGAATAGTAATCGCTTGTTTGATTTCGTGCAAGATCATACATAATAGTGACAATAATTATCAGTGATATAAAACGAATCTATGTCTTCACAGACAACATCTATATACTTTATATCTTTTAAATAACGATGGATATAATTAAAAGTATAACAATAAAACATAAATTAAACAGGTAGCTCTCACCATCAGCGGTACTTTACTTTTATCGCACTTCATGTCACCACTGCGTCTATTTTGAGATGACATCCTTCACGATATTTGTGTTTAGGAATCGTATCATTAGATAATTTTCTATCAGGGTTACACCACTTTATACTAATGACATTGACACTTAACATATGTGAACTTCTATCATGCATCACTACAACCCCAAATCTATCGACCATAAAAAGAAAGAGGAGCACTAATAGTCGGACAACCTCAACCAGACAATATAGCCATAACTGGAAAGAGGTTCAATAACAACCGACCAATAAAATACCAACCAACCAAGCCACACCATGCAAGCTTAATAAAACAATTTCCCATAGTTATCAGTTATCACACATCAATTCTGCACAGTTAAGCTCAAAACTCTCACCGATAATAACAAAAGGAGTAGCAGCAACACCCACAATGGTTTCACAACCAGGTCAACAAGATCACAACCGCGGTATACCCAATAGCCACCAAATCCACCGGCCAACAACCGGTAAACCAAAAACTAAACAATCGGTCAACCAACAGCTACCAAAACACCATATCTGCTAGAACAACAGCTAAGAGGGAAAAATATAAACCCCTAATTTTATCCATATTAATAGGGAAAAGGGAGATATGGAAAGCTCACAGTAAGAGTATAAAAGCAGGGCGCAGCTGGACAAGAGTACCAAAGTACAAAATGGCTGCGAATACTCGAAAAGGAGAACGCGTCGTCCTCTTTACGATCTCCTAGCACAAATAATGAGAGAACATGAAGTAGCGGTAGGAAAATCATAGCCAAAGATAAGCCATAACTCCCACCGCACCGCCAAACTCTCTAATAAAGCAAGGGAAAGAAAAATGACGGGAGAGGCCGCCTTTGGTAAATATAAACCAAAATTAAACCCATCAGCTCAATAAATGAGGTTTAGAGCTTATTGAGCTTTTTAATAATCCAAATTCATAGTGAAGTAATAGTACAACCGATTCATTAATTTAATGCGGCCTCTTACATTTAATTATGACAACATTCATTTCCCAAAAATATCACTGTAATAGGTCAACAATTATGAACAAAAAATATATGAAACTTTGTACGAGATGAAAAAGCATGTGAACATTCCGAACTTTAAAATACAAGTGTGACATCGTATTTACACTGATTTTATTTATTATCATCATTGGGTATATCTATTATTAAACCTTATTATTCGTTTGGGTCACCTCGCGTTTTGGGCCGGGGTGACAAAATTCTCACCAAAATTCTTAGAAATTTTATCTTTTGTAGATACCTAAAAGAAATATGTTTCACCTCTAAAGGTTGAGAAGCATTGTCAGAAGTGCCAGTTTTAGGTTCTACAATAAATTCTGAAATCACATCAGAAAACCCGGAGATGGTTAATCAATGATCTTTGGTAATTTTATTCTCAAAGAATATAACATATCTACACTCTTTCACTGTATTAGTGGATAGATCCAGAAACCTGTCAGCTGCACTATCTTCTGCACTACCTAGATAAACATAAACTGTCATTCTATATCTCACCTTATGTCTCTTAAGGTCATGTATTCTAACATAAGTAATACAACCTCAAGTCTTTGGAGTGTCAAATCTACAATGATGACCATACTATAGCTCATACGGAATAGAGTTGAGCTTTGAATGCGTCACTTTATTCAGAATAAGATTTGTAGTTAGGAATGTTTCTCCCTAAAAATAATTAGGCATATCAGCTGTGAGGAGCATAGAATTTAACATCTTTGTCAAAATTCTATTATTACGCTCAACAAAATCATTTGATTGGGGGTGAGTAAGAAACAATGGTTTCAAAGATTATACCTTCAGAGACACAAAATTCCTTGAACCTTAATGTAGTGTATTCTCCTACTCGATCCCTTCTAAATCTCTTAAACCTTATATTTAATTGGTTTTTTACTTGAGATTTGAAGATCTTAAAGGTCTCAAATATTTCATCTTTTGATTTCAATAGGTTCACATGACAATATCTAAAATAATTATCTATGAAGGTAATTGCACAACCTCTATTCGTCAAGGGTCAATGGTCAACGATCATCAGTCAACAAGTCAACAAATCAATGAGCAACACCAGTACATGAAGACCCGATCAACATTTAATGGCCAGCAGGGGCCCAAGGAGACCTTTAGACATAAGCGAGGATCATACTCGCCAGGTCGCACGACCACCCAACAGCGTGGGCGAAGTTCAAAGACAATTTCGTATAGACGAGCTTCGAACAATACTAGTGGCGAGAAACAACAATACTCGTCTAGAAGGCAACTTCCGACCAACACCATAAATAATCGCCAACCTATACTTACCAGTAATAGAGTCAGGTTGCCAGAAGGCTGCGCCCGATGATCGCAGGGCTGGGTCTCCTCGCCTAGAGATCCCCCCTAGGTTTTTTGCCTATAAATAGGACTCTAAGGGTACAAGAATATGGACTTCAAAATCTTGAAAAAGAACTTGATCATCTCTTTCCTTGGATTTTTAACTGAGCCTTTGAATCCTTTCTCCGAAGAGTTAAGTCCCAGCTAGTGTCCCCCGTGTACCCTACTAGGCCATCTTTGGTTGTGGAGGGGAAACTTCTTCTAAGCATCCGGGTACGTGGTGTGACCTCCCTACCGCAACACCTGTGGATCTTTGTGTTGTCCCATATTTCTACATTCTAGCCCGTTGAGCCATCGAGTCCGACCGCTAGACTAGTAACCTTAGGCTGCATTGATCCGAATTTTGGAGTAGGAAATTTTCCGGCTTCAACAGTAATAAGATATTTCCTTCCATCTTTAGTGACATGACTTCAAAAATCACAGAGGTTGGAATGTATCAACTTCAAAAGTTGTGTGTGAAAGTGAAGGGATAGATACTACTCTAGAGGGGGGGTGAATAGAGTTATCAAATTTTGCACAGACAAAACTTAATAGTCTACCCAACTCCCTTGGAGTGAAGTGCGGAATGAAAAGATTATAGATATTGATTTAACCTTAAAGCCTAACACAAGTGATGTGTACAAACACAAGCTAACTGTAATTACAGTTAAGCTTGAAAAAACCTAATCAGCAACTAGCAACCTAGTTATATCTAATCACAGCCACAATACAAGAATTAAACAATGGAATTCAGACGACACAAGGAAATTTATAGTGGTTCCCCAAACAACTTGGGTACGTCCACTCTTCTACCCACACGGTAGGAATCCACTCAGGTTTTTGATCAGGTGCCCTGCCACCAACAGGATCTGCTTCAGGTAGATCCAGAAACCCTTTAGACTTTTGATCAGGTGTCTAAAAACCAAGCACAGGTTTTTGATCAGGTGCCCTGCCACCAAGGGATACTTTTGAAGGGAGTAATAACCCTGTACAGGAGGGGGAAGAAGGTTAAGATGTCTTCTCTATTTTACAATAGATTAGAGAAGCACAAAAACTTGCACTGAGCTAGAATGCTCTAAAGAATCAAGGCTCCCCCTGGCTCAAGAATGTCCAGGTGAAGTCTTGCTTCAGTGCAGAAAAACTCTTCAGAAAGTTCTGAAGGAAAAGCTACAGGAAGAAAGTAAATAATAAAATCAAAGTTCTTCAAGCAGCTATCTTCTTCTTCTTCTTCAAAGGAACTCTGAGTTGAACTTCCTGAAAGCAGGAGAACTCAGGTGAAGAAGAGATGAAGATCTTAACACTTCTCAGTTAGATGGAGATTGCTGAGAGCAGAAAACTTGAACTAGATGAAGGCTTGAGAGCTTGAGAATATGTGTAACACTGGTTAGCTATTAGCTAGCTTGAATCCTTCTTCAAAGGGTCCTTTTTATAATCATCAGCAAGCAACGGCTCTCTTCCATTTGAATTATTTGTCTTCTTCTGAGCCTTGAGACCTGGGCTGTAAATATCAAGAAGACAGAAACAACTCTGCAGCAAAACATTCTATAAAAGGAATAAACCTCTTTCTAAGAAGCTGCAGGCTTAAATCAAATAACAGAAGGACTAAATAAAGTCACATCAGAAATAATCTCTTTATAACAAAAAGAAGACTTTTCAGTCTAACGGCTATAAAGGGCTGACAATAGATAAAGTAAATTAAAATGACAGTTAATAAGACAAACAACTTTATCTTAAAAAGATTTGACTTAGGCAAAAGAGATGGAGCAAATATTGCCTGGTAATTTTATCATACAGCTTAAAATACTGTGCCAGAAAATGTATTAATTAATTAAATATAATAAATAAATACAAAATACAAAGGCAGACAGAAAACGTCGAACGACCCTCGAAGATCGTCGAACGACGCACGGAGATCGTCGAACTATCGGGCAGATAGTCGAACGATCCAGATAGTCGACCTATCGAAGAAGATAGTCGAACTACCCCGGCAGATAGTCGAACTATCAGAACAGATAGTCGAACTATCAGATAGTCGATCTATCATGGACAGATAGTCGAACTACCAAGCGCACAGAGATAGTCGACCTATCAAGCAGATAGTCGAACTACCTCAGAAAACAGATAGTCGAACTATCAACAGATAGTCGAACTATCAACGCAAAACAGATAGTCGACCTATCAACAGATAGTCGATCTATCAACGCAGACAAAGCGTCGACCAACTGATAGACGATCGTCGATCAGCCGATAGACGATAGTCGAGCGGCGTTCGACTATCGTCGAACGAAAAACTTACTTAACCAAATTCTCAATCTGGAAAAGTGAGGACTCTACAACTAGACTCCTAACCATTGACCATAAGTATTTCTTGGGTCAAGGGGCACAAAGGAGAGGACTAAACTCAAATCAAAACTAGGGTACCAACAATCTCCCCATATTTGAGTTAAGTCTCTCAACATCTAAAACATACAGCTAGCTAAAGAGCAATAAAATAATACAGGAAATAGTTAACAATTAACTAGCAGATTATCAAACAGATAAACAAATATAGCACAGCAGTTAATCAAACTAGGGATCAACAGAGTCAGGCTTAGAAACAGAAGAACTAGAAACAAAAGAGATTTTCCTTAAGGGATCATCAGATTCTTTCTTTGACATTTTCAGGTCCTGCACACCAATGATCTTCAGCTCTGTAGCTCTTGGGACTACTGCTTCAGGATGTTTTTCCATATATTTTGATGGATCAAAAATCTCAGGATTAACCTGGAACTTTTCAAATTCTTTCTTTCTGTAAGCTGACATGGTAGTTAGACCAGTCGCATCTTTTCCTTCTGCTCTAGCTTTTCTTATTTGGGCTGCTCCTACTAGCTCTTGAAAGCGAGCCATCCTAAAGTTAGGATCGAGCTCAGGATTTTCATACACAGGCTCAGGAGAAGCAGCATCAGCTATTTTATCTTGGATAACTAGATAAGACATTAGAGAATACTTAGCAAAAGGGTTCTTGCTAGAAATTTTTAACACAAAGTAAACTATTTACCTTTTGAAACAATTTCCTCAGACTGAACTGGAGATGGAGATGAAATTCTCTTCTTTGGAGAAGGAGGTGGGGAAAAGGTTGGTCTTTGAACCACAGCCTCCTTCATTTGTCTTTGAGAACCATAAAATGATTTGCTTTGAGAGCTTTGATAACCTTGTCTTGGCTGGGGCTGAAAAGACGCAGATCTTCCAGAGGAGGCAGCAGGATTAGCTGATAGGTTCCCAGAGGCTCCTGCACCTGGAGGAGGAGGAGGACCTCTGGGAGTCCATCTTGAGACAGGACTATCATACCTCTTAGTCCTTTTTCTTTCTTTCTGCTGATTCTTTGAAAACCTCATCCAGTGCTGAAAATCCTTGGATTTAGGGTCAATGCCCTTCAGAATGTAATAGGGAATATCATTATCCTTACTGGGAGGTGGAGGAGGAGCAACTTTTCTTTTCTTTGAGGCAGCTTTCTTTCTTTTTGACTTCTCAGAAACATCAGAATCATCATCATCATCAGAATGAGATGAGGGAGGATTTTCATAAGGATCATAGGCTTCTGAAACAGCCTTTTCTTTAAGCTTTGAAGCAGATTTCTCCCTTTCCTCTTCCATGGCATCTAGAGCCAGAAGGGAATCTAAGTCCAACCCTGGAGAGTCATCCCAGATGGTTGACTTTTCAATTTGCAAATCTTTCTCTTTCTCTTTTAAAGATTGAACTCTTAACTCCCAGGCAGCTCTTGCTTGAGCTTCTTCCAAACTCAGAACAGGAGAGTCAACTTTGACTTTATCTTGATTTTCAGATTCATCCTCTCTATCATCTAAAAAGGATTCCAATTCAGGATCTACTTGAGTAGCAAGAATACTTGGGTCAGCCTCAGAAACAACTGCTACGATCTGAGTAGCTAGATCTTCTCTAATAATATCTGTAGAATTATGAATACATATCTGCTAAATAAGCGATAATCATTCCTTCAAGGTATTCACAAACTATCAAATTAATCGACTCATCAACAAAACGAATGAAAGAGTTACCTTCATACTTAACCATCTCCCATGATTCATTCAGATATGAGGTTATAATTCCTTCTAGGAATCTAGCAATCATAGGAGAGGTAAGATCTTCTAAGCAGACTTTAATTGCAATCTCAGATAGCAGGATTCCATCTGTTATTTCCTTATCAGACAAAACTGGAGCTATTACTTTCTCAGCAGGAGCAGATTCTTCCTGGGCTGGAGCTATTTCTTCCTCAGCAGGAGCTATTTCTTCCTGGGCAGTCATTACAGCATCTGGAACTATTTCTATCTCAGCTTGAGCAGATTCTTCCTGGGCAGACATGACTGTATCCTTTATAGCTGGAGGGGAGGCAGGATGGTCTGAGGCATCTTCATTGAACATCTCCCCCTGCCTGATTTCAGTAGATACTGAAACCAGGCCCCTTGAGGAAGATGGCTCAGCAGATTTTGAAAGGGATTTGATGGAGACAGATAAGAGATCAATGGAGGCAGCAAGGGGAGCGATTGCCTCTTCAATCATGGTTTTGATTGAGGGGGTAATCAGCTCCACAATGCGGGAGATAAGCTCAGGAGAGATCTCAATAGATGAAGGAAGTGAGGTGGATGGAGCTGCAGCAGATATGGTAGTGGTGCTGGGATGAGAAATGGTGTGGACAGGGGATCGAGCAGGAGATGGAGCAGGTGAGTTAATTGGGGAATGAATTGGGGAATGAACGGGAGATACAGGAGGAGTAGGAATTCTCTCTGATCCTAACAAATCAAAGCTAGGAGCAGATATCCTAGCCAGATGAGCAGGTAGAGGAGAAGCTGGAGGAGACAGAGGAACAACCGTAGTTGTTTCTGGAGCAGCAGAGGAAGAAGGTCGTACTTCAGCTGAAGTTGATGGAACTTCAACTGAGGCAGACAGAGATGCAGAGGAGGAGGAAGGAAGAGCTGAGCCAGCTTCAACATGGTGAGGAGCGACTGATTCAGTCCTTGTGTCCTCAGATGTTGCTGGAGCAGGTTTCACAAAAGTTCTCTTCCACTTAGAGAACAAGTTGGGGTCCATCTTCTTGCTCGCATTGATTGTTGATGCAGTTGAACTTAGCAGCTGGGGGAATTTTTCTTTAAGGAAGATTCCAATGACCCTTCCTAGGGTGACTTCCTTCTTACCAGTCTTCTTCCTGATTAAATCAAATACAACTGCTGCCCAATTGATCCTTTTTCGATTAACAATCGCACACATGAGTGCGAATTGCTGCCTTGTTATATTGTCGTGGGCAGAGTGCTTACCCAGGAGCACTTTTCCTACTAACTCAGCCAAAAACTTGATCTTGAAAGGAAAATTCACTTTGAGCAGCTTCGTGGGAATGCCCTCAGCATGTCCCAGCTCAACCAGCATTCTTCCAAATTCCTGAGCATCTTGCTCATAATCCTCATCACCAATAACTAATCCAAAAATATCAGATAAAACGGCCGGAGTCAGGATTACCTCTTCTCCGCCGATGGTACCGATCATCGATTCGTCTGTGGAAGACGACGTGAAAGCCCATTCTTTGATTTCTGGAATGTTGATCTTAATCCTTGCAGACATTAATTTCTCTAAACCCCGATCCCTGCATAGCTGAAGAACTTCTACTATTCCTGCATCACAGCTGCTGAATGCGTCGAAATCCACGCTAAATCCTGCATCAAACTTCACGACGGCTAAAACTGCTGGAGAGACCGCCATGGATTCGCTGGAGAAAGCACGAGAAAGCTGCAGAGAACGAAGAAGACGAAACGCCCGGAAATCGCAAGCGGGAAAGCAGAATGCGAAAGGGCACGCTCCGTCGACGATAAAACACAAGATCTTTTAACCTAGGTCGACTATCGGCTTTATATTAGACCGGGAATAGTCGATCTATTAAAAAGATACTTGACCCGATAGTCGAACGGTCGTTCGACGATCGGCTCAGAAGCAGAGTAGTCGAACCATCGTTCGGCTATTTCTGGCTTCTCAAACAATCAAGCTGTCGTCGTTCAGAGATCGACGATGAGCTCAACCTGTTCGACGATGGTCGAACGTCGATCGACGATCTTCAAACAGATAAGCTATCATTAACCAGAGGTCGACGATAGGCTTAATCCGTTCGACGATCTTCGATCATCGTTCGACGATCTTCAAACAGATTTCAACATAGGCAGATATTGTCACACTTAGTCTCGTCCATTAATCATGCCTAGTTGAACTAAAAAGAACAGATGCTTCTGTTCATCTAAAGGCTTGGTGAATATATCACCTCTCTGAAACTCAGTGGATATGAATTCAAGACAGATCTTGTTCTTTTCCACACAATCTCTCAGGAAATGGTGCCTAATCTCAATGTGCTTGGTTCTAGAGTGGTGCACTGGATTTTGTGCAATTGAGATAGCACTGGTACTATCACACATGATCTTGGTGTTCTTGTGTGAGTAACCATAATCCACAAGCTGGTTTTGAATCCACAGGATCTGTGAACAACAACTGGCAGCTGCTATATATTCAGCCTCTGCAGTTGAAGTTGAGACAGAAGCCTGCTTCTTACAGAACCAAGAGACCAATCTCTCTCCCAGGAACTGGCAAGTTCCTGAGGTGCTCTTCTTGTCAACTCTGCAACCAGCATAATCAGAATCAAAATATCCAATTAATTCAAATTCTGACTCAGCTGGGTACCAAAGTCCTAGATTTGGACATCCCTTCAGGTATCTCAGGATTCTTTTTAGAAGAATCAGATGAGATTCCTTGGGGTTGACCTAGAATCTAGCACAAAGGCATGTAGCAAACATTATATCTGGCCTACTTGCAGTTAGATATAATAGGGAACCAACAATGGCCCTATAATTCTTTTGATCAACTGGCTTGCCGTGATCATCAGAATCAATAACTACATTAGTAGCCATGGGTGTAGGCATTGCTGAAGCATCAGCCATCCCAAATTTCTTTACCAATTCCTTGGCATATTTGGATTGGGAGATGAAGATACCATCAGCATCTTGCTTAACTTGGAGACCAAGAAAGTAAGACAGCACACCCATACTACTCATCTCAAACTTGGAATGCATCAAGTTGGAAAACTTTTTGCACAGTTTGGGATCAGTGGAGCCAAAAATAATATCATCTACATACACCTGAACTAACAGGATTGTGTCCTTGTGATGCTTGACGAAAAGGGTTCTATCAACTACTCCCCTAGTAAAGTTGTGCTCTAACAGGAAACTAGCTAAGGTCTCATACCAGGCCCTAGGAGCTTGCTTTAGTCCATAAAGAGCTTTCTGCAACTTAAAAACATGAGAAGGCTGAGTTGAAGAAACAAACCCTGGTGGTTGTTTAACAAACACCTCTTCCTTAAGCTCACCATTTAGGAATGCACTTTTGACATCCATTTGGAACACCTTAAACTTCATGAAGGCTGCATAGGCCAAGAAGATCCTTATTGCTTCTAGCCTTGCAACAGGAGCAAAGGTTTGGTCATAGTCTATACCTTCCTCCTGTCTGTAGCCCTGAGCTACAAGCCTAGCTTTATTCCTTACTATAATTCCATTTGCATCTAACTTGTTTCTATACACCCACTTGGTGCCTATGATCAGTTGGCCTTTAGGTCTTGGAACCAAAGTCCAAACTTTACATCTCTCAAACTGATTGAGCTCCTCTTGCATTGCAATGATCCAGTGGGGATCTAGCTCTGCATCTTTAAAGGTGAGGGGCTCAACCTGTGAGAGGAAACAAGCATGCATCACATCCTGTCTTAATTGATGTCTTGTTTGCACACCAGCTGATATGTCTCCAATCACTTGAGATGTGGGGTGATCTCTAAGTGTGACAATATCAGCAGGTGGGATGTGATCTTCAGCAACAGTTGGGATTAATTCCTCAGGAGGAATTTGATCTACTGTTGGTGGTACAACAACAGCTTCAACAGCTTCAGCAAAGTCTTCATCACTGTCTGATTCAGTGATCTGAAGAATTGATAGTTGAAGAATTTCTTGAGGGGCATCAGGTACCTGCAAAGAACTGGAGGAAGGAGAATTTTCTTTCTCCTTGTAAAACATCTGAGACTCATCAAAAGTCACATGCACAGATTCTTCTATCTTACAGGTAGACTTGTTATAAACCCTATAAGCTTTGCTTACTTGGGAATATCCAAGCATGATTCCCATTGAAGCTTTTGCTTCAAATTTTCTAATATATTCTTTATTATTATTATGAATATAAACAATACAGCCAAAAATTCTAAAGTAATTAATTTTTGGTTTCTTTCCTTTAAGCAACTCATAAGGAGTTTTACACTTAAGTTTGTGTATCAAACTTCTATTCAAGACATAGTTGGCTGTACTAACAGCTTCTGCCCAATAGGATAGAGGCATGTTAGCATCTGCCAACAATGTACTAGCAGCTTCAATTAGTGTTCTATTCTTCCTTTCAACTACCCCATTTTGTTGGGGAGTTCTAGGAGCTGAGAAGCTATGTTTGATACCTTCTCTCTCACAGAATTCTTGCATGAGAAGAGAGTCAAACTCAGTACCATGATCACTTCTGATCAAGGCCACATGAGTAGAGTACTCAGTCTGCACACAAAGTAGAAAGTCTGTAAGGGCTTTGAAGTTATCAGACTTAGTTCTCAAAAAGAAAACCCAACTGAACCTAGAGAAGTCATCTACAATTACTAATGTGTAATACTTCCCTCCTAAACTCTGTACATTTATTGGGCCAAAAAGGTCCAAATGTAATAAATACAGGATTCTAGGAGAATCACTTTTATTTACAGATTTAAATGAATTCTTGGTTTGCTTGCCTAGCTGACAAGCCTTGCATAGGCTCTCCTTCTTGTAGGGGCAAGAAGGTAAACCTCTAACAAGGTTGTGCTTAGATAACCTAGATATATTTTTAAGGTTTACATGACTAAGCCTTTTTATGCCATAGGGAATTGTTATTAAGGGTTACTTCATTAAACAGGCAGATTTCAGAATGAGATGAATTAAAATCTACTAAATAAATATTACCTATTCTAATACCTACTAAAACAACATTATTATTTAAAGTAATATTGCAAGAGAAATTAGAAAATGAAACCTGGTAGCCAGCATCACATAGCTGGCTGACTGAAATCAGATTATGCTTCAGTCCATTGACATAAGCAACTCTCTTGAAAGTAACTGCTCCAATTGTGATCTTGCCATAGCCTTCTGTCTGACCACAGCTGGAGTCTCCAAAGATAACCTTTGGGCCGAGCTTAGCTTTGAACTTTGACAGTAGATCTTTATTTCCTGTCATATGCTTAGAGCATCCACTATCCAAATACCACTTATTTTGAGTGATTGGATAGGCCTTCACCTGCAAGACAATTATTTAGACAGAGTGGACCCAGGTAACCTTGGGTCCCTTGTTTTTCACATAAGAAAAACTGGAAATATAAGAGAATGCAGGCTGAGGGTGATAACCTAGTGGGTGAGATCTCCTAGGTGGGATTCTCCATGCTGATGATGGGTCAACAAACCTAGGGTTTCTATTCTCATTTAGGTTTCTATGGAATTGATTATGATTTTGAAAATCATATTGAAATCGTCGATCGACGTTCGACGATGGGCGCTCAGATCGTCGAGCTTCGTTCGACCATGGAGCTTCCGATCGTCAAGCGGCGTTCGACGCTCTTTGCATTTCTTTGAAAAACTTCTTTCTCTTTTCTCTCTTAGCTTTATTTAAGGTTTTATTTACCAGATTTACTTGCTCAGTGTTCTTCTTTCCACTAGCTGAAATGAAGTTCACTGGAGTTGAAAGATTATTTTTAAGAAGGACTGGGGGTTCACTGGGAGAAGCTCCTAAGCCTAGTTTATCATTACCTGACCTAGTGTTAGTCATGCTGGTAATTTCTAACAGCTTAAGGCTTCTACCATTAAGGGATTCTTCTAATCTCTTAGACTTAGCTAACTCTATTTTAAGGAATTTAATTTCTTCACTACAAGTAGTGAGATCTTCCTTTAACCTAATGTTTTCAGAGGCTATAGATTCTGAGTCAGCTAACCTATTTCTAAGTTCTTTTATTTCCTTTTCTGAGCTAATTAAATCTAAACATAAAGATTTAAATTCTAACTTAAATTCTTCTGAAGTAAAATCATAAGAAGAAAGTACCTCATCTTCAGTAGGCATCTCTTCATCAGAATCAGAACTCTCTGCAGCAGAGTGGTTGCTGCAGGCATCTATTGCCATTAGGCAAACTTCTTTTGCCTTCTTCTCTTCCTCATCTTCACTGGAGCTTGATGAGGAGGATTCTTCATCAGAATCACTCCAGGTTTCAGCAATGAAACCTCTCTCTTTCTTCTTGTTTTTGTGAGAGGATGGCTTGGAGTGCTTCCTGTGTTGTTCTTTTTCTTTTCTCTTTTCTTTGTTCTTCTCCTCTGGACATTCTGGCAAAATGTGTCCAGACTTCCTGCAACCATAACAAATGATTTCTTTAGCAGGAGAGCGATCATACCTTGGTTTGTCTTCATATCGTGAAGACTTCTTTCTGAACTCCTTTCTTCCCATCTTGAGAAATCTTTTGGCAAACAATGCCATAAGTTCCTCATTAGATTGGCTGCCTTCAGAGACATCTGCAGCCTTAAGAGCTAGAGATTGCTCTTTTCTTGTTGGAGTGGGGGTCTTGGCTTCAGCTTCTGCTTCTCTGGTCTTCAGCACTTGCTCAAAAGACTTGAGCTTGTCGAGGAGAGCTTCAGTTGAGATCTCATTAGTACTTCTGGCTTCCTTGTTGGGCCAGATTCTTAGATCCCATATGCTAGGGAAGCACATAAGAATCTTATCATTGACCACTGTCAATGATATGTCCTTGTCTAGGGTCCTCAGCTCATTGATGATTGAGCTGAGCCTGGTGTACATAGCTTCAACTGATTCAGCATCAGTTTTCTTGAAGTTCTCATACTGTGAGATAAGGTTGGACCTTCTGTCCTTCCTTTCATCAGCTGAACCAGCTACAATCTAGTTCAGTGTGTCCCACATGGCCTTTGCTGAGGAGCAGTCAGCCACCTTCTGGAACACCTCATCAGACATTGTCTGAGCCAGTATGTTCATTGCCTTGGCATCTGCAATTTTGGCCTTCTTGTATTCATCATTGTAGTCTGGAGGAGGCACTGCACTCATATCAGATGATGAGGCAGTGGCAGCAGCAGGTGCTCTTGGGGGACCTGACAAAATAGAAGCAAAGATGCTTTCATCAATAGAGTTCATATATAATTTAATCCTTGCCTTCCAGATGCCAAACTTTGCTAAGTTGCATGCTGGAGGTCTGGTGCTAGAATAATCCTTAGACTGGGCCATGATAGTGAATATCTATAAGCTCTTGGTATCTATCAGGATCTTGTGACTTAGGTGTTAGCCTATACAGTCAGCCAACCTCCCTCTGATACCAATTGAAAGTGAAGGGATAGATACTACTCTAGAGGGGGGGTGAATAGAGTTATCAAATTTTGCACAGACAAAACTTAATAGTCTACCCAACTCCCTTGGAGTGAAGTGCGGAATGAAAAGATTATAGATATTGATTTAACCTTAAAGCCTAACACAAGTGATGTGTACAAACACAAGCTAACTGTAATTACAGTTAAGCTTGGAAAAACCTAATCAGCAACTAGCAACCTAGTTATATCTAATCACAGCCACAATACAGGAATTAAACAATGGAATCCAGACGACACAAGGAAATTTATAGTGGTTCCCCAAACAACTTGGGTACGTCCACTCTTCTACCCACACGGTAGGAATCCACTCAGGTTTTTGATCAGGTGCCCTGCCACCAACAGGATCTGCTTCAGGTAGATCCAGAAACCCTTTAGACTTTTGATCAGGTGTCTAAAAACCAAGCACAGGTTTTTGATCAGGTGCCCTGCCACCAAGGGATACTTTTGAAGGGAGTAATAACCCTGTACAGGAGGGGGAAGAAGGTTAAGATGTCTTCTCTATTTTACAATAGATTAGAGAAGCACAAAAACTTGCACTGAACTAGAATGCTCTAAAGAATCAAGGCTCCCCCTGGCTCAAGAATGTCCAGGTGAAGTCTTGCTTCAGTGCAGAAAAACTCTTCAGAAAGTTCTGAAGGAAAAGCTACAGGAAGAAAGTAAATAATAAAATCAAAGTTCTTCAAGCAGCTATCTTCTTCTTCTTCTTCAAAGGAACTCTGAGTTGAACTTCCTGAAAGCAGGAGAACTCAGGTGAAGAAGAGATGAAGATCTTAACACTTCTCAGTTAGATGGAGATTGCTGAGAGCAGAAAACTTGAACTAGATGAAGGCTTGAGAGCTTGAGAATATGTGTAACACTGGTTAGCTATTAGCTAGCTTGAATCCTTCTTCAAAGGGTCCTTTTTATAATCATCAGCAAGCAACGGCTCTCTTCCATTTGAATTATTTGTCTTCTTCTGAGCCTTGAGACCTGGGCTGTAAATATCAAGAAGACAGAAACAACTCTGCAGCAAAATATTCTATAAAAGGAATAAACCTCTTTCTAAGAAGCTGCAGGCTTAAATCAAATAACAGAAGGACTAAATAAAGTCACATCAGAAATAATCTCTTTATAACAAAAAGAAGACTTTTCAGTCTAACGGCTATAAAGGGCTGACAATAGATAAAGTAAATTAAAATGACAGCTAATAAGACAAACAACTTTATCTTAAAAAGATTTGACTCAGGCAAAAGAGATGGAGCAAATATTGCCTGGTAATTTTATCATACAGCTTAAAATACTGTGCCAGAAAATGTATTAATTAATTAAATATAATAAATAAATACAAAATACAAAGGCAGACAGAAAACGTCGAACGACCCTCGAAGATCGTCGAACGACGCACGGAGATCGTCGAACTATCGGGCAGATAGTCGAACGATCCAGATAGTCGACCTATCGAAGAAGATAGTCGAACTACCCCGGCAGATAGTCGAACTATCAGAACAGATAGTCGAACTATCAGATAGTCGATCTATCATGGACAGATAGTCGAACTACCAAGCGCACAGAGATAGTCGACCTATCAAGCAGATAGTCGAACTACCTCAGAAAACAGATAGTCGAACTATCAACAGATAGTCGAACTATCAACGCAAAACAGATAGTCGACCTATCAACAGATAGTCGAGCTATCAACGCAGACAAAGCGTCGACCAACTGATAGACGATCGTCGATCAGCCGATAGACGATAGTCGAGCGGCGTTCGACTATCGTCGAACGAAAAACTTACTTAACCAAATTCTCAATCTGAAAAAGTGAGGACTCTACAACTAGACTCCTAACCATTGACCATAAGTATTTCTTGGGTCAAGGGGAACAAAGGAGAGGACTAAACTCAAATCAAAACTAGGGTACCAACAGTGTGCTTTTAGAAACTGACTTGTAAGAGTTTCTAGTGATTTTAGTTTGTGCATACATCTCACACTTATCAAATCAAATAGACAAATCTAATAAGATGTTGTACTGTTAGCTAGATCTCACATTTTCTTAAAGTTCACATATCCAAGTCTATTATGTAATAACTTGAGATCAATTAGAGTTGAACTTCTTTGGTTAATGGTATCATTGTCTAGACTAAGTCTATCCATACCATTAATTTTGAATGACAACTAAAATAATGTGAATTAACAGTTAAAGTTATCTAACCGTTTATGGTTGTGAATATCATTCCAGCCTTATCTAGCAAACTTATAAATTTAAATTTTTTTTAAAATTGATATTACTTTTACAAGTTCTAAAATTAAAGTTTTATATGAGAGAGGACCAACTCCTTTTTCCCAGCATGAGTCACCTCAGTCTCTCCTCCATTGCGGTTCACCACCTTTTCTCTGATTTCCCTGACCCCAGTCAAAAGATTCTTGTTATTAGTTACATGACAGGTAGTACCGTTGTCCAACCACCACTTAGAAGACGCACTGTGATGACTATTCTCAATCATAGCCACAAAGGACTTGGGTTCAGAGTTGTCCATCATCATATTTTAGCTTTTTGTGGGGCTTTCTCCTTGTTCTTCTTCGGAGCCTTACATTCAGTGGACCTGTGACCCCACTTACAGTAGTTATAGCACTTGTCCTTCTTCCTTTTGAGAGAAGACCTTTTGACCACCAACTGTGTAGAGACATCACCCTTAGGTACCGGTGGCTTCCGATGAGACTTACAAGTCCGAGAAACGAAGTTGACAGCCTGTGAGGGCTGAGTAACTTGCACTTTTTCCAGCAATGTTCCGATCTTCAATGTAAATGAACCTTTTAAGTTCATCTAGTGCGATCATTTCTTTCAGTCTGTGTATTTCAGTCTTAAAGGCGATCCACTCAAGAGGCAGCTTCCTCAGAATTAGGTACACAAAGAGATTATCAGACATATTAGAATGATCATCCTTTAACTTGAGACACAAATTTTCCAGCTTAATGACTTCAAAGGTGACTGACATGTTAGCAATGAATTTGTAGTTGAAAAATCACCTAGGAGAGTTTTTGACAGTCCCTTTTCCTCTTAAAAATGCGCGTTTAAGCGTTCCCCTATCTCTTTAGCAAACTTATACACATTGTAGGTCAGGGCGAGTCGAGGATTCGGGGAGTTCAGGAGGTGGTTCTTGCAGAAATTCTTATCCTTGCTCCAATGATATTTGTCCACATCCTCACGGGTAGTGGTGAAATCGCTCTGAATGGTGTAAAAAATTTCACGTTTCTTCATTTCTTGTTGGACTTGCAACTTCCAACTGAGGAAGTCAGTGACGTCTAAGGACTACATGTTGACGAGGTCGAGCATGTTTTTCTTCGACATCTTGCTAGATTTAAACAGGAAAATTCTAGAAAGAGGTCATCTAAACTGTGCGGAGACAACACAAAAGTATTCAGAACCAATCCAGAAAATTTGTTTGCTCCCCCTCTTTGGCTGAACACAGTCATCGAAGGCTTGATCTGATTGTCAAACTCAGATCTGAACTCATAAGAACACTATGAATTTCTGATCTTAATGAAATGATCAGATCTAGAATCATAGAAAAATGAAGAAATGGATCTCGCAATCCACAGTGATAAAGAAATGATCTGTCCACCAAGCACGACAAGCAGGCCTAGATCTAAATATGAAATCAGGGCATAAAGATCTGAAAGGGAAGAAGAGGCCTCAAAGGAACAAATATTTTAGAAATCTACTATAGATTTGAATTCCACTATAAAATCTTCAACACAAACTGGACTCCAATGCAGTGATCAGTGAAAGATCTCCAGAGAGGCAACACATTATTTACTTCTCTTCTCTGATTTGTAAAGATCAACAATAGAGCTGTTCCATGATCGGTTACAGGGACTGGCACCGCTTCTCCATCGAGACCCGCGATAACTCACAGGTGTGGGATCTGATATCTAGCGATCGACAACACAAATTTTTTTTCTAGATCTGTAACGTGAGAGACGCAAATCGAGAGCGACGACATGGAATTTTTCAGATCTACGATTTATCTCTCGGTCGTCAGAGAAGCCCGCAGAGAAAAAACGAGAGCAGAAGACGGTGGTCGCGATTCTCACAATCTGCAATAACAACAACAAAAGTTGTAAACCGGGAAACTGACGGGAAACACCACAGAGCGACAAAAAACTATAACATAACATATCTTGAAAATGTTAGAAGCTCCGCTCATGATAGTCCACAATAGTTCATCAGATATAAATTGACTATTTATAGTATCTCCAACGTAGAGCTTTGTCCAAGAATGACATGAAACTCAATAGGTCATTCCGAGTTGGCCTTGATACGTGCAGACATATAATCTAATTATCTAACATGATGCCAGGTGGAAGTTAGCAAGAGAATGAATGTAAGGTTAATTATGATCGATTTAGAGCTAGGGGGCTATCCATGTGCTCACACGCCGATTTTCCGTGGTCCTCAACTGTGGTCGCGGAAGTGCGACGATAGATTTGCCATGTACCCCCATACTAGTCCTTATTGAACAACCAAACTAGTCCTTGCACAAACAATTTTTTGGGCCCGCGACCCGGTTGTCGAACTGAACCAATGAAAATGTAGGAAGCAGTGGAGCCCACAATGCACATGTTTACTCTGCACCACGGGACCCACTAAACGGTACAATTTCCTACATTTTCATTGGCCCAGATCCAAATTTTCCTCCTTGCATAGAAAGATCAAAGTGGTACTATATTAAATGTTATTTTTTTGAGTAATAAATGTGCATGCACTACTACATTTGGAACATTAAACACTATATCATTAAATGTAAAATTTTGGAATGTTTCGAGCATTACTTATTTCCTCAAAGTACTATTATATATATACAAGAAATATAACTAAAAAATAAAAATAAATACATATAAATTTATTAATAAACTTAGAATAAGTCAATATTCCCCCGCAAAATGGCGCCTGAATGTCTAAAACACCGATCTTGAATAGTAAATTTTTAAAAATGTTAGCCAACTGCATAGAACTTCCATGTAACATTTTTGAATGTTCCGAGCAGTACTAAATAATTTTAGTTGAGTTACTCTTACCTAGAAATATGTGCCGTATTAAATACTGACCGTCGATTTCCAGCAAAAAAACATGATTGATCGAAATACCGATCAATGGTCAGTATTTAATACCGTATGAGCTGTATGATTTAAGATCAACATTTAGTATTTAATACTGCACCTATTTTAACCCACCTAATTTTTTTCCCCTCAAACTGAACCTTACTCATAACTGGGCCAAACCTCATTTACTAATGTTATTTTTAAGCAGCTCTTAATTTTTGACTATGGGCCGCGCCAAACTGTTCGGTAAGCATTAAAATTAGGGGAGAGAAAAGTAAGCCGATGTTTGTCTCAGATTCCTTTCCGCCGTACCCGGCGAACCCTAATCGTCTTTTCCGACAGTCACGGGGTGAGAATCTCCATTTTATTTGCGATAGTGCTGTTTTATTTTGACAGTTACTCTCATAAGAATCGTTTTTCAGTGGTTCCTTTTATCCGTCTGTGCCGCCTGCAGCTACTTGATTTGTTTGCGCTCTGGCAAGGGTAATCCTCTTTCGCATCGTGTCGGAGTTGATTGAAATTTTTTAGGTTTAAATGCTGCTTAGTATCCATGATTTTGTGCTGTTGGCTGTCGACTGTGATCTGCAAGTTATTGTTTGCTGGATCCATGGCTGTGAGGATGTGAAACTGAGTAGAACGGTTAGTAGCCGTGATAGTGTTATTCCTTTGGGAAATGAATTAAGATAGTGTAGCCGGATCATGATCTATAAGAATAAAATAATTTCTTAAGAAAATTTATAAAAAATACAGAGTAAGAGAAATGATCTTCATATGACTTTTATTGATGCTGAGAAGACATGGAGTATAGTGAGAGTTGATCTTGTGTACATCAAGACATAAGTATGCATGTCAAAAGATATGGTGGGTTTAGTAAAATTATATGCATGGTGAGCAATGTCTTTAAGGCTGTATGGCATGCTTGATTTGTCATTTTGAAGGCACATTTATAAATTTTTTGATAAAATCCACTTATATCATTTGGTTAAATATTGATCAATATATCTTATTTTTTTTATTTCTCCCTTTAACAAGCATCATCCAACCAAGCTAGTCTCCGTTCTCTTCCCCAATCTTGCTAGTGAAAAGAAAAAAAAGAGGGGGGGGGGGTAGTGCTTTTGCGTTGATTACATGAAGTTGAATGCCCAAATAATTAAGGATAAATCTCCTATCTAGTGATAAATGAGTTGTTGAATGAGCTGCGCGTAGCCAATGTTTTCACTAATATGATTTTGCGCTCGGATAATCTTCAAGTTTGTACCTAGTGAATGTATAGAAAATTCCATACCATACACATCATGGACACTTTTGAATTTTTCGTCATGTTGTTTGGACTTAACCAACATTGTTCACTTTCCAAGAATTGATGACTAAGATATTTTTCTTCTACCTCTGAAAATTTATGTTTTTTGACGTCATTCTCATATGCAACAAGCCATTGCTAGATCATGGCTTTCATATCAAAATTGTCATGGAGCTAATTTGTTCTCACCACCTATTTTTCAAACCGGTAAAATGCATAATTGGTGAAAGCTTGATGTATTATCTGGGACATACCGTGCATGGAGAGGGGGATATGTGCAGATCCTGAAAAAATTAAAGCAATGCTTGAGTGACTCTAAGCATACTCCCAGGGGGAGGTAAGAGGCTTCATTGGCCTACTAGGATATTACAAGAAGTTTATTCAAAACTAGAAGAGTTACATCGATGCCTCTCATCAACTTGTTGAAGAAAAGTTCATTTTAGTAGACAAACACCATTGTGACATTCGTTGCTACATTGTAATGTGCCTCGTCTATTGAGAGATTGTTGGGTATTGTTTTCACAATTACCCTGATTTGGAGAAGTCCCCCTTCAACTAAGATGAATTGAGTTTGTATTTGACGATGCTTTTAAGTTATGTACTTGCAGGATTTAATTGTCAAATACACACCAATGTCAGATTACAATGAGTCATCAAACACATGACTATGCAATGTAATCCATCATTGTGTAGTACATGGTGTTGACTCATGTGTAATCTCTCTATTGGAGTGTACTTCATTTTCAAGTGCATATGAGCCAAGGAAAAGAATTGTTGCTGAGTTCAGGGAAAATCAGAAAATTCCTAAGTCAAATTCGTTGAGTATACACGTGAAGTCTCGTGTCATTCGTCGAGACATCACGTGAACACTTATGGAATTCGTCGAGTTTACTTAGAAAATTTCTGATGGTTTCTTAAAATTTCTTTAAGAACGGCTAAGTAAAATTCGTCGAGTATTCACGTGAAATCTCATGTCATTCGTCGAGATGTCACATGAACACTCGTGGAATTCGTCGAGTATTCTCGAGAGGTCCAGTGACTGTCAACAGAGAATTTTCTTCTTGTCTCAATTTCGACTTAGTAAAACTTGTCGAGTGCTTTGGTCTAATTCGTTGAATGCTCTCGTCGAATTCGTCGAGTATTCTAAGTATGACACGACGAGTGGACTTAACGATTTTTTTTGGTTCGTTTTTCTGACCGGTTCTGTTTCAAATTATCGACCATGTACAGTGCACGTGGAGCTCATTTTGGAAGGAAATTCCTAGCCGTTGAAGATGAATCCTATATATACTAAGGATTCCATTTCTAACATAATTAATTACAAGAATCGCAAATTACTCTTGACCTAATTTCGAAAATCGTGAACGACCGAAGAATTACTTTCCCGATCTACTGTTCTCGGAAACGATCGACCCGACGACTTTGAAGTTCACGATCAGCGATTCCAAACACAGATATTCGACAGATCATTGTTTTTCAGATTCTACAAAGGTGTTCTTGATCTTGTCGGATTCTAAGTTTTCAGATCAAAGTTTTTCAAGTCTTCTCTTTCAACCTTCATTTCAAGAACTACACTCTAAGAAGGAAGAAGAATTGAATCGTTTCAGATCTGAAGAAGAAGATTGTTTGTAATCTAGAAAGTTGTACAAAGCTATTTTTCTTATTGTAGGAAGTTTCTTCTTCTGAGTTTGTAGATCCATGTTTATTGGATTGAGTTGTAGGAGAGGTTGTTCTCCGAGTTGTAGGAGCGTTGTCTCCGAGTTGTAAGAGTTGAGCCTTCAAGGTGTAAGATTTGGATAATCTGAGTTTTGGTGAAGTAGCAGAGTCTAGTCCGAAGTGCTAGATAGTCGAGGTGGGACAGTGGACATTCCCATCTTTGGGAACTACTATAAATCCTTGTGTCTATGTTATACTTCTGTGTGTTTGTTTATTCTTATTTTTTATTCCGCAAAAAGACGCAGAACTCACCTATTCACCTCCTCTAGGTGATTTAGGTAGACAACTAGAAATTTTCAGAGATTATCGTTCTACGATGGCCAGATTTTTTTGAGTTCCTCCTCAAGTGAAGTACATCAGTAAGGAGTATTTGGGTGATGTTTCATTGAGTGGGCACCTTTTTATTTTTCTCAATCACAAAATGTACGACTTATTAATATGCACTTTTCGCTTCAGTTTGATGTGTAATTTGGAACAAAAATTGATAACATCAGGATAGCATCACCGAGTGAGCAAGTTGATGGACTTTGGCTTCGCAGTGGAATATCATGCCAGGATACCCGACTAGGCGACAACCATCCTCCCATGAAAGGAAGAAGACCTTGGATAACTGCACGGCCTTTCTCGATCAATACTGTGTCTCTTCAATGACATTAAAGAAATCAAGACATCACTTATATTGCCTCATATTCATGCCAGGGTGGAGCAAGACCAAGAGGAAACTGTGCCATAGTCAATCTAACGACTCTTATAGTACAATGAAAACCTTTCCTCCTCCCTCGTTGCCTCCATACATGGCACCACAAAGGCTTGCAAAATTCTCTACAATGCACTAAGGGGGTGGGGTATGGGTGTCTTTTTAGAGAGGGCTAAAGTGCAAGTTCAAGAGTAGATCAAAAATTTCTCCACCTATCAACAACATAAAAGGGCTCATGTTATTCCAAACAGTTTTTCCAACCATTGGACATCTCAACTCAGATATGATCCAATTTCTCGATGATTTCTTTGATGGATTCCAAAAGGCAAGATAATGTTGTGATGGGTCATTTTTCAAAGGCTATGTGATCCAAAACTTATGTTGTGCACATTTTTTAGCAACACTTACTACCCGTGATAGTTGTGTCAGGCCATGATAATGTTATATTGTTCTCACAAATAAGTTTGGGCAGATACTTTTTAAACTAAGTGAAAAAACAGTGGATTGATCATTCACTTATCACCCCCCAGTCGGACGACCATACCAAATCCATTAACAAAATGATCGAGATGTACCGTAGATACCTGTTTGCGACATGATTGGATATCTTGGATTCCACGGGCTAAGTAATGTTACAATGCCTCATACCACTTGACACTGCAGACAACACCGTTCAACCATATTTGTTCGTGATTCCTATCGCCTCCTTTCATATACATCTGATACAACAGAAGTGAAATGCGTGGAACGAGAATTGCAACAAAGCAACATGATTATTGTAATTGCCCAAGAGCAAATCTTACAAATGCAGAACAACATGATACAATGCTATGATAAAAACACAAAGATCCTCTTATAAGGATATAATCGCATAAAATATTGCTATGATCAGAAACACAATGATGTCTAGTTGGAGATAGGCAATTGGGTATGATTGAATCTGCGAAGATACCACCAAATTATCACAATTCGCATGATTTCCCATGCACTCTTTCCAAAATTTTGTAGTCCATACAGGGTGATTGGGGGAATTGGCACTTGGAACTTCCTGTAGAGTCAATGATTCACCAGTCTTTCATGTATTGTTATTGAAATCGCTGTTACACCACCTGAATGTTGTGGGCCGGGCCTGACAACAGTACCAACTTCGCACCAGGGCCGTACGACAGGGCTTCTCCCCGCTCCCGAAAGGGCTTTTCTCCCTCCCACAACAGGGCCGCGACCCACTCACCCCAACCCTTCTCCGGGCCCAGTATAAGCCGCGACGGGTTGTTGAGGCGGGGGCTCGATCCCCCGACCTCCTTGATAAGAGGACTTAAACATGTCCTCCATCACCAACTTATACTGGGCCCGGAGAAGGGTTGGGGTGTGCGGGCCGCGACCCTGTTGTGGGGGGGGGGGAGCCCTTTCGGGAGCGGGGAGAAGCCCTGTCGCCCGGCCCTGGTGCGGAGCTGGTACTGCTGCCAGGCTTGGCCCACAACATAAAAGTGTGCACTTTTATGTTGTGGGCCGGGCCGGGCGGCGGCGGCAGCAGGGCTTCTTCCCCCCGCTCCGCTCCCATTTAACCCTCCAGCACAACAGGGTCGCGGCCCACACACCCCAACCTTTCTCCGGGCCCCGTATAAGCTGCGGCGGGTTGTTGAGGCAGAGGCTCGACCCCCCCGACCTCCTTGATAAGAGGACTTAAACATGTCCTCCATCACCAACTCGGGGGATCGAGCCCCCGCCTCAACAACCCGCCGCGACTTATACTGGGCCCGGAGAAGGGTTGGGGTGTGTGTGCCGCGGCCCTGTTGTGGGAGGGGGGAAAAGCCCGTTCGGGAGCGGGGAGAAGCCCTGTCGCCCGGCCCTGGTGCGGAGCTGGTACTGCTGCCAGGCCTGGCCCACATCACTGAACTCATTCCAATCACTGAAAGGCGTATAGTTCTAATGCCATATCAAGTAATTTGCGTACAGTCAACAGAGGCAAGGAGGAATATTTAGTTCAATGGAACAACACATCCACAATGGTGGCACTGGAATCTAATACGAATATATAAGGCCATTGATACAAACAAAAACAATGTGACATTGTTTGGATTGTGGTTCGATACAGTCGTACCGGGCTCCCAATTTCATTGGCGAGTGACATTTATTTTGCACAATTTCTAATTTTGTGAGGGATTTTTGCAATATTTTGTGCTGTATTAAGCTCCAAGGCTCGAATGATGAGAGGAAACAAAAATGTTGTTTTCTTACATCTCTTCCTCTCTTGTTCCTCCTCTTGCCTTAGGTTTGATATCGACCTCTTCTCTATGCCTCTATCTACCCACTTGGATCTGTTGTTCTCAGCAGGTTTGCCTAATGGACAACATGTGACAATTTAAATTAAAGTTTTTCAATTCATATGCTGCAATATGCACATTCTTCTACCTCTTTTTGCTATTTTTGTAATCTTATGATTTTTTTATTATGATACGTTTGACTTCACCGAAATGGGAGGTAGGGTTCCTATTATCAGGTTAATTATCATATTTGATTTGTTTTTAAAAAATAGTTCTATGGCAATCTTTTGAAAAATTATTCTTTGAAAGTTACTTCTGTCCATGATAGTCATATAGTTATTTAGGATCCTGGCTATATAGTTGTTGTTTCAAAGTTAATTATGCAGTTCTTTTGAAATGCTAGTTATATAGTTGTTTTGATTGCTAGCTATATGCATGCTGTTTTGAATGCTTGTTCTTACATATTACATGTTATAAATGGATTTTTGATTTTTATGTTATAAATCTTGCATTTATTTGAATGTAAGCAAGTTACAAATGTCATAGTCTTAGAGAGTTAGAGTGAAAGAATCGTGAGAAGATGTTAATTATGATGTCTACTAAACGACATTTGTCTTACCACCTACTTTTATGAGATTTTGGATCTTAGCTCTTAATGGTGCATTTTCCTCGAGAAGTACGAATTATTGTATGCATATGGTGAGGTTGTAACAGGTGTTGATAAGAGACATGGACTGTTTAGTTTAACTTCACTATCCTAAGTGGTCGTTTCTTTTTGGCTGAAATGATCAATCGTAACTTTACAGTAGTTGAATATGCTGTATTGATGGTCTTAATGCATGATTAGCTTGTTTTTTTTTCTGGATTTTGTGTAAATCCACGAATTTAAATTTTCAATGCCAAAATTGTAAACTTTTTAGCTTCCACTTTTCCATGACAAACCTTTTTATGGAATGAGGATAATCAATGAACCTCATAGTTAATCTTTATTGAATGTTAAATTTTATTGATAATATCTGTATTTACTCTACGATAGAAAGCATTTTTCTGACAACTTCTAGCATACTTTAGGAAAAGGCTAAGCACAACATAAAATGAGTCATTACAATTTTAGAAAGTTAATATTCTCATTTAGTTCAATTGTTCTAGTAAAATACAATATATATAGAATATTGCTAGTATCTAGTAAAAGTTTTGGCATATGATATTATTTATATGCCTTGAATCATGACCCGTCTGGAGGTTCCCAAATATTTTGTCGCGCCCTCACATCTGATGGTGCCGCTTGAAGTTGATATTCAGAGGGCATTTTGGGGATTTTGTACTTTACGGAGTTGCTTATAAAGCTCCTCTTATTCTAGGTTTAGGAGACAAATGAATATCTGAGCGTCTCCTCTTTTGTGACCGTCTCTGCTCTTCATCTAGTGAAACAACATACTATTACTTGTGGAAGTAGCCCATCTTCGTGTGAACCATGTAAATTTTATGTTTTATGTCTTGTTTCCTTTTCATTTATTGCTTGATTCCCTAATAGATGTATTATCTCTTTTTATTTCTCTGGGTGGAATTTCCACAAGTTTAATGCTTGTGCTGCACATTTCATCTTTTTTATGCATTATTTCTATGTTTCAAGTTGTCATGATTTTTGTTTTCCCTTTTAAACCACCCTTATTCTATTACTGTATGAATTTGATTTTTTTTTCATCTCATCATCTTCCCTCTCTGATGTTTTTTCATGTATTTCTTTTTTCCTTTTCCTTTTCAGGCTATTTTATGAGTGCTGATTGCTCATAGGTGATATAGAACTGATCTGATGTCTCATGGCTATGGTATCTGATTCTTTATGTATGAATAGAAAAGATGGTAATATCTCTAAGAACCATAATGCCTGTCAACAAAGACATCAGACTGATTTCCAGAACAATGATAAGGATTTGAATTTCTCTCTTGGACGAATGAGTACCAACTTGTGTTCCGAACAAAATTGTTTGGAAGAAAAAATATCTGATGATGTAGATTTAACGTGCAATTCTTTAACCACTGAAGCAGATGCGAAGAATAATTGTAGTGCTGATGATTGCTTGTGTGTATCTGGTACTGTACAATTCGAACTATATCACAGCAAGCAGAAGGGTAATACTCTCCGTGATCTCCATCACCAGGAATTTTTTGATGATGTTGACTATGATGAGGATGATGATAGTGACTGGGAGCCTGTCCATCATTTAGTCATCAAGAAGTGGTTTTGCAGTAACTGCACAATGCCAAATTTTGATGATGCTTATCACTGTGATGTACGATTTTCCACCAAGTACTTTCTGTTTTCCTCATTGGTTTTATTCATATCCTTTATAATACATTGACCTTAATATGTTTCCTTAATGGTATTCACATTTAATTATTACACTGGTACGTGAAGGCTTGTGGGGAACATAAAGAGTCTGAGGTCTTTGGTCATGAATTTTATAAGTGCTCCTTCAGTGATAGAATTTGGAATTCAATCAAAACTGAACGACTTCAGAGATTTCAAGGTAATTGTGTCATTTTACTATTCATCATCATCGTTAACAGCCTTATTCCAACTATTTGTGTCACTTTATGATTCCTCATTCTCGATTTGCTTCTACCGAGTGTTTCTTTAGGTGTTCAACTTAATCTATGCAAATCAATTTGAAGAACTTCTAAAATTCCTTTTCCTTTTCTTTCTAATCCTGCAATTCTAGTTCTATCTACTTCTAAGTATTGCATTTTCGATCCTTTGGTATATATATGGGTAAACCACTTAAGTCTATTTTGTTTTATCTTATATTTGACAGATCACTCCATTGTTCATGTAATATAAACTTTCCTTAATGCATCATTTCTATTTTTCCCACACATATCTTAATATTCTCGTTTTAATCAAATTTTATAACAATATATTATTTGTTTGGCTTTGTTGTTTCTTTTATTTAGATGTATTATGTAATTTACTCATTGATTTGATTGAAAAAAATCAACCAGTGATGTCTAGGGAGCATTTCTGGATTTACTGTATTCCTTCTTTAGGTTTTACAGTGTCTTATAGGAATAGGTGTATTTCTGTGTAATGTTCGTGGGTGAATCAGCTTGATATTGCCATCCCTATCATCCATCATAATTCATTTGTTTCTCTAAGTGATCATGTATAGAAATGGAAAATGATCTTTTACCTAATCCAAGATAGCACTTCTAGGAAGCTTTACTTATGACCATAAAACTTGAGCAAGGGGTGGGAAATGGTATATCCAATCTCATTTACGCAAACCCTCAAAATTTTTCTGGGGTTTAGCTTACTCCATATTGTTTATGAGCTTATGTGGGCTATACTCTAAAGTTCAAATGTACCATTCCAAATATAGTGCATTCCTCCAATACAAAATTAATATAGAAGTAATCCATATTTTATTTGGAATCAAAACCCTTATAACTGATTTGATCTACACTTTGAGCGAGCGTCTTGGTCCCAAAAATCATTTTGAATTGATTTCAAGATTACGGTGATTACTCAAATTTTGATCGGTGCTCACTCAAAATAATAATAGTAGTAATAATAATATTTATATATTTTTACATTGTGCGCACATATGCATAAATGAATGATGAGTGATGACATGTACTATTGTGACCGGTGCACGGAGAATTCCGTGCGCGACTTGTATAAAATAAACAATATAAATAGTTTATTAGTAAATTTTAAGTAACATATGTTTTGACTTAAACCTGTATTAGGATGTGACGCAGGAGGAATCTATAGGCTGCGGAAAATCGGTGACCTAACCCTACATGCTATGCAAGCCCAGCGATTAAATCACAATTGGATAGTAAATGCAAATCTCCCATGCAAATAATTCAGGATAAGGCAAAATAATTTTTTTAAGTGAGGCAAGCTTAGGCTTTCCTCCGCGTGGAGGGCCAAAGCAAGAGTGCATGACGAATGAGTCCTTCCTGCAGTTAGAGATTAATAAAGACACAAATAACTATAATAAACTGAGCACCCAAGCAAACATATAATAAACAACTGTAACAATGTTTTACAATTGAATACCGATACAAAAACACATTACGAATAATAGAGTTGCTGTAAATAAAATAAATCTGAATATTGGAGGGCTCAAAGAGGGGTCCAGTGGTTGGTGGACCGGATCGGGTAAGGAGAAGGCTGGTTGGGGATTAGGAGGACTGGATCGGGGCAGGGGGGAGGCTGGATCCGGGCTAGAATACCCAAATATGGACAGACTTGATGTTGGCCGACTGTTGGGAGGTGGATACACGTGTCTTGGGGGCGATGGTGGCTAGAAATAGGGAGGGGAAGCTGGTGGCGACCTGAATCTGGGTGGGGAGTGGGGCAGTGACTGGTGGGGGCTGGCAGGGAGGTGTTTGGAGGGGAGACAACAACAACAAAGAGGGGGAGGGAGGGGTTGACTAGATCTGGTAATAACAGGGAGGGGGTGGCCTGTTTTGGAAAGAGGTGGGAGGTGGTTCTGGGAGGGCTAGGGTCGGCGGTCTGGTGTGGGAAAGGGGTGGACAACAAGGAGACGGTGGATTGGGGGGGGGAGGGGAGGCGCTGGACAACAGCTGGGAGGGGTTTTCTTGTAGATGCGGCGGCTGAACAGCAAGGATGGGCTTGTAGATGGAGGGGAAAATCAAAGATACAAGACTTACCCAAGGAGTCATCACCAAGGGGGCTCCACAGAGTCAGCACCGTGGAGGAGATCACCGGAATGAAGGGATTTCTTGTCCAAACATTCAGCAATGAAGATGACGACTGCCCTAACAACGTATATATAATAATATGAAATTAGGGCACCCGAAATCTACGACTACGATTTGCCGTTGGTCTCAGAGAAAAAACTACATGAAATAAAACCAAAAAAATACAAAGCTATATATGAAATTGATTTGCAACGCGAATCCGGATGCATCCACGGAGCCGGATCGTCGATCCAGGCACGCCATATATGGTAAATCGCCAAATCAACCCCGAATGGGCCCAAAACTCGTCCTCCATTGCACATCCTCGTCTCTGCTCCACATCACTCTCCCCGGCTTGAAAGAATTCATCTCTCGATTAATAGGGATCAGAATTCTCTCGCTGTATGCCAGGTAAAACTCGAAGAGGTCCACCAGAGGTCGTCCAAGTGTCGTCGCTGGAAAAGTGTACTCGCCATTCAACTCCTCCGGATTGAAAGCTTCCATCTTCGATGAATGAAGACGGTTGTACTGAAGTTGAAGTCTCGGGGAGAGTTGATCAAGCTCCGCTGATAACATCCATGTGTCGTCGCTGAAGAGTCGTCCGCACCAACGAACCAGGTAGCGACCCACAAGACAGTCTATAGAGGGGGCGAAATCATGCGTAATGATCTCAATGATAAGCTCATCTCTCAACACAGTAGAAGAAGGATCTGGTGGGATCTGAGGTGCTAATGGTGAAGCCATTGGGGACAAGATCCTGGGTAAGTGGGTGTCAGGGATGGGCTGAGCACGGGGCAATGAATGTGGTGACAAGGGGTCGGGGGTAGACTGAGTGGTGGATGGTAAAAATGATGGTAAAGGCTCGGGAGGGCTGCCAAGATGTTGGCCTGAATACTCGTGGGGTGAAGTATGACGTCAGGTTCTCGACATTGAATACAATATGGGTACCCATGCTCGCGGAGATGTTTAGATCATAAGCATTTGCCCCGATGCGTCTCAGGACTGAGTAGGGACCCATTCGCCAAACGCTCAAACTTTTAGCAAGTCTCGCATGGAGCCTCATAACGCATATTCTCACCATCACTTGCTCGTCTTCATGAAGTACCTGCACTTGCCAATGAACATCCGTATGTGATTTATAAGATTTATTACAAATATAGATTATTCGTTGGACCGGCTCATAACACACATGCAAACAATTAACAGACAAAACAACAGACTCATGCAAATGATGAAGAAACAACTCAACAAGCTCATGCAAATGATGCAAACGAAACACGACAGACATTACATGCCTGCTACGAGAAAACCTAATGTCCGGGACGTCTCTAAAATATGGTAGCCTACCAAGGGGCTCTCTCGATGGAGTGTAAAAAAATTCATTTCGTGTGTGACGAGTGTTCAGATGACCGTATGAGACATCTACACTCAAATACGAGTTCGTAATGAGTCAAATGTCTCTCAGGGGACGTAACATATCAAGGGGCTCACCAGGAGGTGTGTGCAAAAAGTCATCGCAAATGAGACGACCACCTGGGTGAAGATTGTGTACACCGACTAGGAGACGTGACTCTATAGTGTGGCGAGTGTCCACGAAAATAAAGAACTCGTCTGGTGGGTCAGCATGTGGTGTATCCCAAAACTCGTCAAGAGTGCGATGTGTCAGCAGGTGGTGTCCTAAATATTTGATGCTCCACACAATATCCATCCTCTCGGGCAAGGCCATGGACGATAATGGAAGAGGCGCTAATAACTCGAAACTCGTAAACAAAAGGTTCGCCTGACTCTCATCCTCACCAGGATGTGACGGATCATCAAGAGGCTCAACTGGGAGCTAGTTATAGAACTCGTCACTAGGGTCAAGGTCCTCCAGATGAGTACCATCATAAAGGGGTCGTGTACTCGTGAATGGGTGATATAGCCACTACGAGATCAACACCAGACTCTGAGTTCTCGGTCGTGATGTGACTCAGGGTAATGACATTGGGAGAGCGGCATAAACATATACTCAAGAATGGATCCGTGGGTGTGGTGTCAGGAAATGGGTTTATGGTTGGGGTGCTAACTAGCCTGGTGTATGACAGAGGAAGATGTGTGAGTGAGGGACACAACACTACAGACTTAATAGGCCGCTCAGGCTCGCGCTTAGTCGGGGTCACAAGAGACGGGTCAGAAACAAGAGATAGGTCACTCACTGGGCTAAGCACCTCATTGGGGTGAGAGCAATCCACATCAGGAATCACTTCTGTCGTGGATGACAGGACAGTGATAGGCATCCTGGTGACCTCAGTATAGGAGGGCCTCGTACTGTGGAGGTTAAGGTGAGAATCCCATCGACCAGCTCTTGCGGATCTCAAAGACTGTTCATAACGAAGGGCGAACTGATATGCCTGCTCGAGGGACTTCGAGCTATGATAATCTACCTTAGTACGTATGTCAGATCAAAATCCAAACCGAAATCAGGAAATGGCCATGGCTGGGTCCTCACGGATATCACTCCTCACCACTAACTCATCAAAACGGTCCCTGTACTCAGTGACAGACATGAATCCTTGTTAAAGGGAAAATAATTGGTCGAACAAGCGACTCCGATACGACGAACGCAGATACCTCTGACACTATACGCTTCATGTCCACCCAACTAATGGTGTGATTAAGACGGTCTCGCTCGTGGGTCCTCTCAACGCTAGACTAATAAGCCATTGCCTGATCTAAAATTCTAAGTTTCACAAACTTGACGCGACGCTCACCGAATAACTCAAAATGATTGAGATAATACTCCATATTCACGAACTATTAATTGAAAGACTCGGGACTTGATGAGCCGTTCAAGGGAGGGGCAACATTACAGAACTGAATCTCAAGATCTCTCTACGATTCTCATATTAATCATCCCTAAGGTAGCTGAGTCGTGTCGAAGGATCAACATGATCCGCTCGCCTGTACGAATAAGAACGACAATCATCATACTGATCGTCTCTAGCATAGTGGGGTCATGTCGGTGGGTCAACACGATCTCTGAAAGTGGTGTGTTGCGATTGCAAATAGTCATCGTAGTGTCGTGAGGGTTTCCCTGAAGGGTATCTATGAGGGCGGGTGCAAGTGGACTCGAGACTTTCAAAGTGAGGAGAGGAATAATTGTGATATGTAGACATAATGGAAAACCTACAGACCCTACGACTGTGTATCAAAAATGCGTGTAACCTCGCCTCTGATGCCAATTGATGCAGGAGGAATCTATAGGCGATGGAAAATCGGTGACCTAACCCTATATACTATGCAAGTCCAGCGATTAAATTACAATTAAATAGTAAATGCAAACCTCCCACGCAAAAAATTCAGGACAAGGCAAAAATAATTTATTTAAGCGAGGCAAGCTTAGACTTTCCTCCGCGTGGAGGGTCAAAGCAAGAGCGCATTGCGAATGAGCCCTTCTTGCAGTTAGAGATTAATCCAGACACAAATAACTATAATAAACAGAACAAACATGTAATAAACAGCTGTAACAATGTTTTACAACTGAATATTGATACAAAAACACAATATGAATAATAGGGCTGATGTAAATAAAATAAATCTGAATATTGGAGGGCTCAAAGAGAGGTTCCGGTGGTTGGTGGACCGGATCGGGTAAGGAGAATGCTGGTTGGGGATTAGGAGGACTGGATCGGGGTCGGGGCAGGCTAGATCCTGGCTAGAATACCCAAATCTGGACAGACTTGATGTTGGCCAACTGTTGGGAGGTGGATCCACGTGTCTTGGAGGGGGTGGTGGCTGGAAATAGGGAGGGGAAGCTGGTGGCGGCCTGGATCTGGGAGGGGAGTGGGGCTTTGGCTGGTGGGGGCTGGTTGGGAGGTGTTTGGAGGGGAGACGACAACAATAAAGAGGGGAGGGAGGAGCTGACCAGATCTGGTAATAACAGGGAGGAGGTGGCCTTTTTTGGAAAGAGGCGGGAGGTGGTTTTGGGAGGGCTAGGGCCGGCGGCTTGGTGGGGGAAAGGGGTGCACAACAAGGAGACAGTGGATTGGGGGGAGGGGAGGCGCTGGACAGCGGCTAGGAAGGGTTTTCCTGTAGATGCGGCGGCTGGAAAGCAAGCTGGGAGGGGTTTTCCTGTAGATGCGGCGTCTGGACAGCAAGGATGGGAGATAGATGGATGGGAAAATCAAAGATACAAGGCTTACTCAAGGAGTCGTCACCAAGGGGGCTCACGGAGTCGGCACCGCGGAGGAGATGACCGGAATGAAGAGATTTCTTCTCCAAACATTCAACAATGAAGATGACGGCTCTCCTAACAAGGTCTCCTAACAACGTATATATAATAATCCGAAATTAGGGCACCCGGAATCTACGGCTACGATTGATTGGCCGTTGGTCTTGGGGCCAAAACTACATGAAATAAAACCTGAAAATACAAAGCTATATATGAAATTGATTCACAACGTGAATCCGCACGCATCCGCCGAGTTGGATCGTCGATCCGGGCATGCCATATATGGTAAGTCGCCAAATCAGTCCCATTTTTAATGGGCCCAAAACTCGTCCTCCACTGCACGCCCTCGTCTCTGCTCCGCATCAGGATGATTTACTTGCTATCCCAAATTCTATCATATATTCATGTAAAACTTGTAGAAAATATTTTGCTTCTATAGCAGTGATGCAGGCAGTTTGGTTTGGACAGTTCAATTTCTTAGTTTGGCAGTTTACATAATATGTCAAGTCTGACTTCCGTCCTCACTATCATAAATGTTAGGCATCTGTAATGGTCTATTTAAATAACGAGAGACAATGCACCCTCCGGCTCAGTCATCCGACTGTCGCTCAATTTTCTACTACGCCCGGGGGCGGCGGGTGTGCTGTTGTGTCGGGGAACTATCATAGCCGGGTTACTCTCGCGGCCAAATACCCACCCCCCGTGTATCGTCTCTCGTACCATTATACATTAGTTTTTTTAATAGTATTATTGATTTAATGATTATTCAATTTTCATTTATTCTTCATATTTTATTTATTTTTTAATTAAATATAAAAAAGAAATAAGAAAATGTGATCCATCAAATTTTACAGTCGAAACACCTTACATTTAATAGCGCTTGCGAAAATAAGCAGGTGGAGGTCAAATCACTAGTGGAAAAAATGAGTGAATTTAATTGTACAACTAGACTATACATACCAAATCGGCACTTGCTCTTTTACCATAAGACAGTCCATTAAACAATGTATATGTGCAGTTCGATTTTGGCAGTTGTCAGCTAAAAATCAAATTGATTGTAAGATTTTGATTTTCTAGGCAAGAAAATCTACACTGCACTGAAATGAGTTAACTACCACAAACTATCTTGAAAGAAAGACTTAGGGTGTGTTTGGCACGACTTATTGCAGCTTATTTGCTCCGGTGAGGTTGGACAAAAATGTCATTGTCATAGAATGTATATTTGGTATCACAAATGTTACAAAAAAGAAACTAGTTTGAGGCATAAGATTTTAGTATGACAATGACATTTTTGTCCAACCACACCGACACCGGAGCAAATAAGTCGCAATAAGTCGCGCCAAACGCAGCCTTAGTTGGAGCTGCTTTATTGGGGACAGGGACAACTACGTGCTCACATGCTAAGTGGTATTTTCAACTAGTTTTCTCACTGAATTGATTGAAAGATCATTCGCCTGTAATTTACTCTAAAAGAGAAAGATTAGAAAGAAATGGCTCACTGAAAGCACAAAAAAGGAAATGCATCAACAAAGAGCCAGCGAAGGGTTCGAGGGATCCCCCTTCATGTGAGGCTAGAGCGTTTATTTATTTTCTTCGCCTCCCATCTGAGAATTATTTGAAATATATATCAAGTGCGCAAATCAGCCTATGCCGGTCCCTAGCCCGAATGAAAAATGGTGAGGGTTGTGTTAGGTAGGCGTCCATCGTAAAATTTAGTCACCCTTATGAATATGGATCATTTGAGAATTTGTGCAAAAACTAGGTTGTTTCCTTTAAGGAACGCGTCAGTATGATCCGAATGCGGCGTCTTGGCAAAGACCGGTGCATCTCCAGGACTTGGGCGTAGTGTTAAATATGCAAGAGTTCTCGTCGTATGATCCGAATGCGACGTCTTGGCAAGGACCGCTGCACCTCCAAGAGGACTTGGGTGTAGTGTTAAATAGGCAAAAGTCCTCACATATTAGACGTCATAGGGAAGTATGTCGTAGGAATTGTGGTCGACTTAAGTTTGGAAGTTGGAATATATATACGTTAACGAGAAAAATGATGAAAGTAGTTTTACGATGATTAGGAGAAAGATAAATATTTTATGCCTGTAAGAGACTAGATGAGTGAGTGAGAAAGCTAAATTTTTAGATAATTCAGGTTTTAAATTATGGTACACAGGAAAAAATAAAACAAGCAGTGAAGTAGGTATTATTGTGGATACTACTTGGAAGGATGAAGTTGTTGGGATAAGTAGAAAACGTGATAGAATCTTAGCTCTTAAATTGGTCATAGGAAAGGAAACTATTAATGTGATCAGTTCTTACGCATCACAAGTAGGATTAAATGAAGATATTAAAGTGCAATTTGGGAAGACTTGATGATTTAGTAAGAGAAATTCTATAAAAAGAGAAGATTTTCATAGGAGGAGACTTAAATGGGCATATATGGAAGGAAAATGTAGATTACACAGCCGTTCATGGAGGATATGGATATGGAGAAATAAATAAAGGAGGAACCATTTTAGACTTTGTCGTAGCACATGAGCTAATTGTATCAAATACGCTTTTCATAAAGAGGCAAGAATATTTAATTACGTTTAAAAGCAGATCACATAAGTCACAAATTTATTATTTTATGACTCGCAAAATGGATAAAATGATTTGAAAAGATTACAAAGTCATATCAAGAGAAAGTTTGACAATACAACATAAGTTAGTGGTGTTAGATGTACAAATTAAATATCATAAATTTAAGACAAGAACAAAAATGTTGCCAAAAATTCGGTGGTGGAACTTGAAGATGGAAAAAACAGGTTGCTTTCAAGAAGACAGTTATGGAACAACTAGTTGATGTCTCTTATGTTGATCCTAGTATTTCATGCGAAGTTATGTCTTCACATTTAAGGATAGGTGGAAAAAACATACTTGAAGTATCAAAAGGTCGTGCACTGCCAATAAAGAATCTTGGTGATGATAAAAAGAAGTGCAAGACAAAGTGAGGGTAAAAAGGGTCAGCTATAAATCACTTTGCGCTTGTAGGAATTATAAAAACTTAGCCAAGTATAAAGTCGCCAAAAAAGAAGCTAAACATGCAGTAAGTAAAACAAGAAGTCAAACTTATGAAGAATTTTATAAGCGACTAGATATTGAAGATGGAGAGCGTGACATATATAAAATTGCTCGAGGTAGAGAAAGAAAGACAAAAGATTTAAGTCAAGTAAAATGCATAAAGGATGAGACAAGTATAGTTTGGATGGATGATGCGGATATTAAAGAGCGATGAAAAAAATACTTTTATCAACTCTATAATGAAACAAAGGAAAATAAATTAACTTGGAAGAGTTAAGTAAATCAGAGGAATATAAGAACATAACGTTTTATTGTAAAATTCAAGTATCAGAGGTAAATGATGCTCTAAATAAGTATAAAAATGAAAATATGGTTGGGCCAGACGATATATCCATCGAAGTATGTAAATGTCTAGGAAATGAAGGAATTTTGTGATTTACGTATTTTTTCAATAAAATACTGAAGTCAAAGGGATGCCAGACCAATGGAGAAAAAATATCTTGGTACATTTGTATAAGAATAATAAAGAAGATATACAAAATTGTGTTAATTATAGATGAATTAAATTGATGAGTCATACCATGAAACTATGAGAACGAGTAATAGAAAGAAGATTAAGACGAGAGACTAAGATCTTGGAGAATAAATTTGGATTCATGCTAGGGAGGTCTACCATGGAAGCTATACATCTCTTGAGGAGACTCTTTGGCAACTATCGAGAAAGAAAACAAGATTTGCATATGCTGTTTATTGATCTTGAGAAGGCTTATGATAGAGTTCCAAGAGAGATCTTATGGAGAGTTTTAGAAAAGATAAGTGTAAATGTATCATATATTGACATAATCAAAGATCTGTATACAAATTCAGTGACAAGGGTGAGAACATCTGGAGGATTAACACATGAATTCCCTATTACTGTTGGATTACATCAAGGTTCAACTTTAGGCCCTTATCTCTTTACCCTTATCTTAGATGAGCTCACCAGACGTATCCAACAAGCAATACTTTGGTGTTTATTGTTTGCGGATGATATTGTTTTGGTTGGTGAGACGCGCGAGGGTGTGAACGCAAAACTTGAATCTTGGCGAGATACTTTAGAAAAGAAGGGTTTTTGGTTGAGCAGTGCAAAGACGAAGTATATGAAGCTTAAATTTAGTAGTACAAGGACAGATGACTTCGTTATTAAGTTGGGTGATCAAGATATTTACCGTAGTGAGTGTTTTAAATATCTTGGATCGATAGTTAAAAAAGATGGAGGTATTGATAAAGATGTGACACAGAATTTAAGCGGGTTGGTTGAAGTGGAGAGGCGCGTCAGGGATCTTATGTGATCGAAAAGTACCACTAAAACTTAAGGGCAAGTTTTACCGTACTGCAATTAGACCCGCGATGCTCTATGGTTCTGAGTGTTGGGCAGTGAATTGTGCACATGAGCAAAAAATGGGAGTTGCGGAGATGAGAATGCTAAGGTGGATGTGTGGACACATGAGATTGGATAAAATTAGGAATGAAAGTATCAGGGATAAGACAGGAGTAGCACCAATTTCAGAGAAGATGCGAGAAGCTTGTCTAAGATGGTTTGGACAAGTACAAAGGAGACCATTAGAGGCACCTGTTAGGTGTTGTGAGAGTCTAGTCACTAGGCATGTTAGGCGAGGGAGGGGTAGAACAATAAAGACTTGGAATGAAACTATAAAGAAAGACATGATGTTATTAGGCATTAGTGAGATTATGACAAAAGATAAGGCACAATGGCAACAAAGGATCCGTATAGCCGACCCCACTATAGTGGGATAAAGGCTTGAATATTGTTGTTGTTGTATATATCAAGTGCGCCTCAGTCAAAACATGAGGGTCAATCGCCAGTGGTTTGATTGAAAGATTTAACACTCCTACCTAGTTCAACATTTCAAAAGCATGACCGACAATCTTGCTATTTTTTTTGTTTTTTTGAAAAAAACATATGGCAAAGCTCTATTGAACTGTTAATAGAGCTATTGTCAGGTCAATAGTACTAACCAAAAAAGAAGAAAAAACGATGTAGTAGCTTATATGAATAGTGAATTGTTGCAGGAAAAGTAAATGCAGATCTGAAGTAGAGGAAGTCATTACAAAAACCCAATAATGTGTGAGTAGCGTAGATTATTTAGAGCGAATTAGGAGCAGGTATGAGACTCCTCCAAGATAGCCAATGCTATTTTATTGGGGATATTATCGGTTGAAAATGTGAAGGTGTCTTGAGTAGTAGCACATATTTAGCAAAGCCAAAATTGCAATAGTGTTACCTTTTCTCTGAGTGAATGAATGCGATATTTAAATCTATTTAATACTTGGCAATTTTGTGAAAAAATGTGGTGGTCTGTCTACGAACATGTCAACATAAGATCGAGGTTTTTTATGAGGGTATTATAGTCTAATTCAATGTTGCATGATTGATTCTCATAAGATCTATGAAGTTGAATGGCTATGTTGAGAGTTTTATGGTTGGCAGAATAATGAGGTAAATTTCCAATATTTAAATGTAATCCCTGAAGAATCTCACTCCAATGATTTCTGAGAATGAAACCCGCACCAAAGTGCTCAGAGTTAATTTTATAACAAATTTTTAGCTTTAATTAATATGAAAAAGGCTTAGTCAAAGCTATTTTATTTCTCTTTCGGTGTTTCTTATATCCGGCTAGTTATTTTTAGATAAATTGAATTAAGAAAATACTTTGTCACTTTCATTCAAAGTAGAAAATAAATTAGTGCGTGATAATAAGCGTATGAATTATCAATTTGTAGCTTTATTTTAAAAGGATTTACTTTGATCATACGATATTTAGCATCATTCCTAGCATTTCCAAAAAACCATAGAGTAATGTATCTATCAAAGATTTCATGGTATCGTATATGATTGAGATAATATTAGCATAATATTTCTATATCGCTGAAGTAATTGGACTAAATAAAAATACATATTTTATAGTTTCAAAATTGTAGCAACATTGATTTGTCAATCGATTTCACGGAAATAAAAGCATATAATATTATATCCCACAAAACATAGTCCGAACACACAAAATAGAGAGAGAAACATCAAACTCCGACTCACATATGCAGATGGCGACTAGCATGGCGATGGCGGCGATCAGAAAGCTGCTGGATGGGAATCGGCAGCTGGAATGCAAGGACAGCAGGTTAGTGGGCTTATTTCAGGTTTGGTGAGGTGGTGGTTTTGAGGAAGAAGTGAATCTACAGGTTATGGACTGCTGGATAGTGTTAGGTTTAAGGCCAAATGAGGGAAATTAGAGGAGTTCAAGTGAGAGTTGTTGGATTTGGGTTCTGGAGGTTAAATGCTTACTTGAGGAGAGGAGGAGGTTACTGGGAGGGGGAGTCCATGGGATGCCAGTGTTCACGGGATGGTCTAGGGAATGGTTGAAGGTCTTGAATTGACGGTGTAATGAGAAAACAGGGGAAAGGCAGGGGAAATTTCTGGAAGTGGGATTCACGGGAAAGGCTGGGAGGAATTATTGGTTGCAGGGCTTCACCAGAATGGCAAGGAGAATTCCTGGCTATGTGGTTTCATGCGATCTGTAAACAGGATGGTTATGAGCTGCAATTGAGATTTCCTTGGGAGAAAATATGAAGGCTTACGATGGGGAAGTTATGATTCTTGCATGAATCGATGAAGTAGGAGGTTAGGGTTGGGAAGGAGGTACCTTGGCGTCCACTAAGAAGAGGAGACCTCAGAGTCACACTGAGAGGAGGACTCGACGTCGCACCGAGGGCTGGAGTACACCAGCGATCGAAGGAAGTTTCTTTTCTGAAAACCATTGATGCCCTCTCAGTCGCCCCCCTGCATGCTTAAATTACCCATAACTGAAATAAGACACCCAGATCGAATGACTCGAAATGTCCGAACCGATCGAGTGTCAAAAAAACTCGAAAATATAAAATAAATTCATGAAATCGGCTAGAGACAACCATCCATACGCATCCATGGACTCGGATCGTCCAAATGAGTAGCGAATCACCGCAGTCTCCTTCAATTCCCCGGCTTGAAAGAACTCATCTCTGTTGAGTGAAGATGGTCTTGCGCTCGGTGCAGCTTAGGGACAACTCGCTCAAGCCCCTCTGGAGTAATCCAAGTATCATCTGAGGCTGTGCAGTCTCTCCAGCATACGATATAGCACAACATTTCTCGCACGCACATGACGATGAAGTCATGTGTAACAATTTGAAGTATGTCTCTGACGGTAGTTGGTAGCTCTGAGTAAATTGTTTCTCCGTCTTAAAGCTAGACTGGTGGAACCATCAGTGACGTAAGGTGGCCCTCATGGTGATACTCATCAGGTCGAGGCTGGGACGAAGTGAGAGGTAATAAAGGAAGCTGTGGCTCATACATGGGAGGGAAAAATAGGTCCACATGAACACACTCATCATAGTAAGGAATCAAGTCTTATACATGTAATACTCGGTGTTTTCGACCCCATTCAATGAGCACTTAATTTTTTTGCTGCTCCGGTTAGGAGTCTCTCAAATCATATGTGAATCGTCCTTTGCTACTCAATTTCAAAAATTTGACCCCTCTTGTGCTGGTCTATTTGGTTTTTATAATAATCATTGTTTATTGCAATTTCTCCGGGGACAAATTCATGGAACTCATGTGAATGATGCAAAATATATGGACATGATCATACAACATAGGAGAGTCGAGCACTATATGAGAATGACCATGCAAGTCATGCAACATATGTAAATGAATGTCGACTGACTCGACAAACTGACTAAATGCATGCGCTATATAACAGGGGAAGTATCTAAGGATGAGTGGTTTATCCGGAGGTTCTTTGAGCACGGTGTATAAATATTCATCGAGTGTATGTGAACCATCCAACTAACGGATTGAGACATTTGCAGTTAGCTGCGAAATCATGATGTGCCCAATGTCTCCTAAGGGATGCAAATCATCAGGAGGCTCACCGGGTGGACAATAGAAAAATTCGTCATGGAGGTAATCTTTCGAAGGAGTGTCAAAGATAGTGACATAAAGATGTAACTTAGAAAGTACACCTGTCGGTGAATAACTAAATTTATCATGAATGCAAAAATCTTGTTTAGAGATATGTGAGACAAGGACACAAGGATGTAACACCCGGGTGGGTTGAATGTTTCTAAAAAGGAAGAACTCATCACAAAGATCATCAAAGAACCCGTCAACCAGGTCATGATCTTCTAGTTGAGTACCATCATATGGGGTAGTGTTCCCAAAAATGGGTGTGATGGTCAATACGAGATCAACACTAGGTTTTATACACTCGATCGTGATGTGGCTTGGGACGATAGCCAGGGAAGTGTGAGAAAAGCCCATACTCAAGTGGCTAATAGGTACAGTGTCAAAGACTGGATCTCTATTTGAAGGGGAAACTAGGTCTAAATGAGGTGTCGAGGATGGGTATACCATCACTGTGTCACTGGGTCGCTCGTACTCACTCTTATGACCAAAATCAATAGTCATACTAAGGTCGCTCTTCACTTGTAACATACCATCATGATTGGACTTGACTCCAAAATCAAGTGGGAACTGAGACTCATCCGGACGAGACGAATCAAAATCTGGTGTCGGGTTTCATGTCAGTGGGAGCACTACCAGACACATCGATGGTTTGACCTAAATTCCCAGGCCTTCTCCTATTGATTCTTCCTAAGGTTGTCATGTTATCAAAATGAGCATCCATGCGATTAAATTGATCAAGAACTAATCGGTTAAATTCGGCCTCTGGCATTTCTTTTTACGGAACACTAGGAGGGTTGTGACATATGATGTGATCCTAGCGATTGTGATCTCTACAGGGCTTCTGTGGGTCATCTAGATGGTCATTCCTAACATAATCAGATCGTGCTTGTGAGTGGATGTGAGCCCCGCCAACGTGCGGTGGAGGGTGGTGATGATTGACATAATAGTATGAGGATCTCTCTGGAGGAGCTCTATGAGATCGAGTATCTATGGACTCTGATTCCTCAAATAGCCGCTAGGTTTAAAGAAGATGGCCCAAGGGTACTCAGCCCTACCATCATAACAAAGTCGCGAAGAGGTGTAATGATGATAACGCGAGGACCTCTCATCGTAGTGGTTTCATAGGATTTGTAAACAGAGATGTTACAAACTGCAGTTTGGATTTCCTTGGGAGAAAATCTGAAGGCTTACGAGGGGGAAGATTATGATACTTGCGTGAATCGATGAAGGAGGAGGTTATGGCGAGGAAGGAGGTACCGTGGAGTCCACCATGGAGAGATCTCAGAGTCGCACTGAGAGGAGGTGGGCTCGGCGTTGTACTTAGGGCTAGAGCCCACCAACGATCAAAGGAAGTTTCTTTTTTTTTAAAACCGTTGATGCCCTCTCAGCCGGCCCCCTGCATGCTTAAATAACCCATAACTGAAATAGGGCACCCGAATTGAACGGCTCAGAATGTCTGAACTGATACAACTCGAAAATATAAAATAAATACATGAAGTCGTCTCGAAACAACACCATCCAGACGCATCTGTGGACTCAAATTGTCCGAATGAGTAGCGGATCACCGCGATGTCCATCAAGAAGGCTTGATTGATTACTTTCCACGATCTAGGGTTTGGTGAGGGAAAGAACAGTAGGTCGGATCGAGTTGGTATGCTCAAAATTTATTGTACTAATTGTAGAACATATACACTCGCAAGGTACACTCATGTCGTTCCAAAGCTCCCGAGCACTAGTTCCCCCAAAGAGTTCTTTCCAATGAAAGATCTCTAGTCTAGGCTTCCAAGATAACCACTAAAACTCCACACCACTCCTTGTACCGTATAGGGAGAAGACTACTATTAATTATTAAAATGCCACCAATGCATCATATCCCAATACTAGACGCTCCCGAATTGTCGGGTCTAGATCTCCACTAGCCGAGGGCACAATCATCCACATGGAGCGTCTATATATCATATACATATCACTATCTGGATTTGATTGAGTGACATAAATTTATTTGTGATTTGATTATCATAGAGAGATGAGAATATGGATGTGTTATAAGTAGAAAGGTGAATTAGATGATTATAATAGATATTTGTATTATTAATATATTTCTTTCTTTTCAGAGTAGATTCATTCAACTCTCCAGTGCAAATAAAAGTAATAACAATATAGATACACATTCAATCTTATCTACACTATATTATTGACAAAGACATCATTTCTGGTTCGTTAAAGGCTAGGAAGAGTAAACACTGTACTCACTAATTTATTCCCAATGCCATTATTCTGCTTCTTAAGGTATGTTTGAAGGATTAATGACACGGTAAATGACAAGTATTAACATCTGACATTTGGAATTGATATATATTTCTGATAGTGTTTTTTCTTGGTAATTTTATTATGTTTTCACTATCTAAATGTGTGATATATTTTCTTTCTTCAGCAGTAAAATATTTTGATTTTGCGAGGACTTAATTTTTTATGCTAGTGGCATTTTAATATTTACAGGTTTATCTTGCATGTCATGTACAGCAATGGGTTTTGATGAAAGGATGTTGCTTCATTGTGAGGTTAATAATTATATGATTCATTGCTTATTACTTGTTGAAATTTAATTTTCACTTGATTCTGCTTCTTCTATTTGGAATCACTTTTATTCTCTAGCCACTATTAATCGAGCATTTTCCTCATTTAGAAAGGTTTTTTTCTTTAGCATAATTTGTTAGATCGTGTTTCCAATGCTTTAAATATCTCCCGACATGTTCAACATGTCCGCCAACATATTCGACATGTCAGACAATATGTAGGTTTTAAGGGGAAAACAACATTTGTTTTCTTTGAAAAATATTTATGCATTTCCAAATTTTAGGTTATGCTAGCAATATACATGCTTAAATAACCTCTATGTATTGCAATCTATATATGCTTAAATCGATTAGACTTATCATTTCATTCTCTTCTAATCAAGTTTGTATAATCATTTCATACTATATTTGTTAGTTTATATTAAACAAAATATAAAAACATTCTGCACATTATTAGTTAATGCTTTTAACATAATTTTATTAAACACAAAAGACTTATTATCAATCTTGTACATTTAACATTTAAATCTTCTTTGCTATATAATTAGGTCGAGTGGCTATATAATACAGGGGGGGGGGGTATATTATTTGATTTTTTTTCTTAGGTCGAGTGGCTATATATCAGTGGGTTTACATTTTCTTGTTTGCCTTTATGCGAATATGTTGCATGATTATGTTGGAGTCCGTCAAGCATGGTCAAGTTTGGAGTAGTCAAAAATGGCAAACTATTGCATTTGATGTTTCGCCAAATTCTCATATTCTTAGATATCTCCTCTGAGATATGCGACAAGACTTGCTTGGTTAAAATTTTGAAACAAAGTTTTCAAATAGGATGAAGAAATAATCTATATTATTTTGATTTATAAAATCATCAGGCTGATGATGTATCTGAGTGCTGGGTAGTAAAAATCATTTATATTTGAGTACAATGTGGTGGATTTGAGTGTTATACTATACTCGTCACTCATTTTTGCGGTTGTGTACGGGGGTTTGCGAGCGGCGGGGAGAACACATTTTTATTGTAGTTAAAGGGCTTTGTCGATATGAGAGCACCTTTTTTTAAATAAAAGAAAATTACAAATTTTAAAAAGTGGATTTTTTTTTAATAAAAAGGGGCAAAACCGAAAAATGAATGTTTAACCAAAGGATGTTTTTCCATTTTAATATAGTATAGATAATAGTTGGACTGAGATTTATCGAAGGTAATATAATAAAAAAATTAAATTTAAATGGATGAACCCGTGCCTTTTGTTAATGAGAGGCAAATACATTCCTGAAGTAATTCAGAAATGTAATCCCTCATCATCAACCATGAGGCCAAGCCAAAATCCTAGAAGCAATATTAAAAAAAATATTTGCATGGTTGCTCAAAATTATTTACTTAATTTAGGTTTTACAACTCATTGATATAAATAAAAAATAAGAATCTAATATTAGGGCCTTAAGGAAAGTTAGAATCTAGTTGCACGCACGTCTTGTAGAATAAATCAAAATTATGTATTAAATATAATTTCGACACATTAGCCCTTCGACTTCCTATGAATTCAAAATAGTGGATCTAGTTTTCCACTATTAAAGGCGGTTACAATTAAAGTATTGAATATTTATGTAAGCTCAATCATAGTGAAAACAATACTTAGCATAAAGATCCGCAAATAGCATGATGCAAAAGTCAGAAGATAGAGATTGCCCATCACCTTGCTACATGGACAAAGCTCGAATGGGATGCGGTATGTAAGTGGTTGACAAATACTAGGAAAAGGAAGGCTATTTGGGAATGTGGCGGGCTTGCTTTGGTGGTGAGACGTGCAGATAGTACCCTCGGTTGGCTAGGAAGGCTTAGAGGTTTATGGGGGTGTTGTATGGATGAAATAGGAAGGCTTGGAGGCTGTGGAAGGGCGCACAACCATCTGTGAGGGCAGTTCCCAACTTTTGGCAGTGTTGGAAATGGCTGGACAGCCGGTGGGAAGGCAGAGAATGGATTGGTGGACCTGGAGGGGTTGGAAGGCTTCTGACAGCCATCTGTGAGGGGCTGGGCAATTTCAGTAGGGTTGGACAGAAACTGAGAATGCAAGTGAACGCTTGCAGGAGTCTGGACATCAACTGAGTTGCAGGATTGGGGCTGAACAGTAGGTGTTGGGGCTCTATTTTTTTGTTACCTGATTATATTATTTTCTATTTATTATTGGATCTTTTTATTTAAGGGCTTATTGGCCGTGATATTTAATTGACATACAAGTGTGTACTGCCATAAATAGTGAGAACTACTAAAAATTTAAACTGCCAAGTAAAATGAAAACAACATAAGATGATAAAATTTGTAAACAAATTTCTAGTGTTAGGGTGGTCTGTTTGGAAGTACATAACACTTAACATGAGCGAATGAATATTGAGGATTCATAAAGCTTATACCATGTAGTTCGGATAAGACTATTGATAATGATGATTATTATTCGGTTTTAAAATTCATGTCTCCAAATCATAAGGGAAAGTAGTAAATATACTTGAAATAGTTTTTTGTCTGATCCGAAATGTGTATTAGACTGTATAGATGGCATTAAAATTATCTACATGAATATATCAAACATACTACACGCACACACATCCATCCATGAACACAAACATGCATAATTCACAGAAACATACACATAGATACACACATATGCCACTGGTCATCTTACCTACTCAATTGCATCAAAGTTCTGCCTATATAAAACTTTTTTCCATTGCCACTTTTTAAAATCAGGTACTACTGAAAAAGGGATGAAATCTCTAGATATGGAATATCCATATCAACCCGAATAGGTTATGAAATTAAGCTGCTATGTAGATATGGTGTGAAAATATGCTTATATAACCAGCATTTACATGGAAAATAGGAAAGCGGAAGTGTTTGAAATAGGGATGATAAGTCTTGGATGTGAATGGTTTCAAAGGCCTTGAACTTGGACAATATGTCATTTTTTCCTTCTCTTTTACTGGTTCGCTGTCATTGAAATTCACCAAAACAAATTTTTTTTAGAGGTTTTGTATTAATTGTTGACTACAGCAGTTTCACTGTAATTTTAAACTTTACGAGTCATTCATTTGATGCATGAGTTCTTTCAGTAGATCTAGGAAACTATTCTATTTAATTTCAATTTTATCTAGGTTGCGATGCAGTCACATCCACACCCTGAGAGGCCTGATCGTCTAAGAGCCATTGCATCCAGTCTTGCTGCCGCAGGTAGTATATTCAATTTTTATATTGTAAAATTTGATTTCAGTTTTTCCATGTTTTTGTTCTAAAAGTTTCACTTCATCCAATGATGTGAGCTTTGGTTTCAGTATTGATACATATCAGCTAGAGCTAGTTGGCTATATTGAGCGGAGAATTGACACCTTTTTTTATTATTGAGCAGAAAATTGACACACCTTTTTTATGATTTTGCATTGATTTTCTACCTTATCAATCTTGTTTTAAAGCACTGCTCAGCTTTTAGCTTGATAGTTCTTGAAATATCCTAACAACACCAGCTTTTAGCTTAATGCCATGTTCAGAACCTATTTCAGAACTTCGTCAGAGGTGGTCGTCGTGAGCAAGGTTGTCATAATTGAGATCCTAGATGAGATCGTTTGGAGGTTGGATCGGATCGGATGGTAGGATTGGATCGAGAATCACTTTACAAAATCTGGATCGTAGGATCGTAAGATCCTATGATCCGGATCACGATCCTGACATCCATGGTCATGAGTAGTCCCGTACAGGTCGTGCAGGCTGCTCCCCTCACGGTGGGGGCAATTGGGCAAAAATATAAGAGGGAGCCGAGCTCAACCCACGAAGAATGTAGGCGGAGAGGAAGAAGGGGGCCATGCTCAACCCTAAATTCTAGAAACGTGGAAGAAGATGAGAGAACTGGAAAGAGAGAGAGTAAGGAAATAAAATAATTTCATTATTTGATATCCCATACAAGACCTAAGGGGGCCTATATACAAGACTCTAATGACATGGACGTAAATACCCCATACATAGAAAATGCATGAAACATAAAAACACGAAGACTCTGATAATCCATAACCACGACTCAACTTGATCCGACTCGACTCATACAACTCAACTCGATACAACTCGACTCATTACCTAAGACTCATAATAATATAATTGCTAGACAACTAACGACATGAGACCCCTAATATTCCACCCGTCCTTCAAATCAAGCTTGCCCTGAAGCTCGAATGGTCTTGAATGACCTGGTCTTCGAGCTCTTTACCAGAATAACTTCTGATAGCGTATTAATGCAGCTGAGGCGGCGACGCGTGACGGGGTGTCATGCTTCCATATGTCATAAACGGCTGTAAGGAGCTGGTGTGACAGAGGCACTTGCAGAGAGGCATTTGCCAGACAAAACTGGTGATGCAGAACGGCGGCGCGAACCAACGGTGGAGCACGAGTTTTGGGCCTGTTCGGGGCCAAATGACCATCTTCCATATTTAGCTTCTCTGGATCGACGATCCGATTTCGCGGACTCGTCAGGATTTTTTTTATAAGTTTTTTCATATATATAAATTTTTTTATTTTCATTCATTATTTAGTGTAATCGGGCACCTGACATTCTCAGTTAATCATAGTTGTTGATGTTAGGGTGTCCTAATACCCTTTTATTATAAATAGGAGTATGGGGGGCTGCCATCTTGTTTATTGCTGATTTTGGAGAAACGAAATTCCCGGAATCCGACGATCTTTCTTATTACGAAGCCGCGAAGCCCTAAGGTGGGTTCCTTAGGTTTGTATCTTGTTTTCCCTTTGTATTCCTTGTTTTCCGCAGCCCCATTTCATCCCAAATCCCTGCCGTAAAGCACAACCTCTAAATCTCTTGTTTTTCGTGAATCTTCATTTGTGTGGGCCCTCTCTGTTTTCCCGTGAATACATTCAACCCTCCTGTGAATCTTCATCCCGAAAGCCGATTCTTCCTTCAACATTTTTTCTAGCTACTGAAGCCCGTGAAAACACTACTGCTTTTGCCACAAAACCCGCTAGTTTCCTCCCTGTAAGCCCTTCCCCAGTCCACCTCTGCGGCTCTGCCTCTTACAGAAATTCCTTTTCTGTTAATTTCCGACACAATACTCATATAAAATCCCCCCTTTGTAACAGTCCTCCTAACATGAACTCCAACCCAGAAATTAATTTCTGGATTAACGCTCCTATTGATTCCTTGATTTCAGCGCTCCAGCCCTCTAGCCCTCCATACTGCCAGCCCCACCCTCTTCCCCTAAACCCTCTCCCTCTGTATAAGTTATATTCACCATTCCACCGTCATTTCCACCTCCGGAAAGCAGTTGCCACCACCCGGATCACCAGATCTCTACCCTAAGACAGCGTCCCCTTGCCCGGTGAGTGTTTTGTTGTTGTATGGAGTTTTTTTTCAAGATTAAATATGTTATTGTGAACTTTGTTCTTTTTGATTTATTGCGTTGTGAAATTTTGTTCTGGGATTTCTTGTGTTTGCAGGAATTATTCACTGCGCTCTCTCGCTTTGGCCCTCCACGCAGAGGAAAGGCTAAGCTTGCTTTGCTTAATAAAAATTAATTGCTTCGCTTAAATTATCGCTTGAGTTTTAATTATTTATTGCTTATTTTGTTTTCTTTGTCGCGTCCTGTTGTCATACTACTTATAAGAGAGCTATATATTTGCACCTAACTTAATGTTTTTTGTTCATCACACATCCACATGTCTTACCCTTCATTAGACAGTGTTTAGGTTCATTGCATTTGTTGCATGATTACTTGCATTACATATAGGGTTAAGACATCACTTTGTCGCCACCTATAGATTCGTCCTGTGTCAAATGGCATCAAAGCAAGGTTTTGTGCACTTTTTGATACTGTTATCTAGTTTATAAGTTTCGTCCTATGACGTATTACTATCTCTACCCCTCGCCTTCACTTGAGAGACACCCTTGTTATTATGATGATTATCCTCCTGTGTGGCACACCACTTCCATGAATCACGTCAACCCTTCGAGACGATTCTATTATGCTAGACCCGATCACCACAATGAGAGGTCCTCACTTTATCATCATTACACCTCTCCACGACTTTATGATGGTAGAGTTGCGTATTATTCATGTCATCTTTGCTACGTATATTCTCTGTTTGAGGGACCTGAGTCTGCATATGGGCAGCTACCACTGCACTTTTGTAGGGCTCACGTCCACCCACGAGCACAATCAGATTATGTTAGGAACGACTGTTTAGATGACCCTCAGGAGACCTATAAAGATCACCATTGCCAAGATCACATCACATGTCAAGACTCTTATATTGTTCCACAAATAGAGATACCTAAGGACAAATTTTAGCGATTAGTTTTTGATCAATTTGATCGTATGAATGCTCATCTTGATCATATGAGGACTACCTGAAGAAGAATCGATAGGAGAAAGTCTAGGGATTTAGGTCAAACCATCAATACGTTTAGTAGTGCTCCCACTGACCTGTGAGGCCCGACATCTGATTTTGATTCATCTCGTTCGGATGAGATTCAGTTCCCATTTGATATTGGAATCGAGTCCGATCATGACCGTTTGATTCAGGTGGAGAGCGATACTAGTATGATTAGTGAGCGTGGTCACGAGAGTGAGGACGAGTGCCCCAGTGAGACTGTGATGGTATATCAATCATTCACACCTCACTTAGACATAGTGTCCCCTTCTGCTAGAGATCCAGTCCTCGACACTATACATATTGGCCCATTATTGAGTATGGTCTTTTCCCACTCTTCCCCTGTCGTCATCCCGAGCCACATCACGACTGAGAGCCGAGAGCCTGGTGTTGATCTCGGGGTGACCACCTCACCCATTTTTGGGAACACTACTTCTTACGATGTTTCTCATCTGGAGGACCATGACCTTGCTGATGGATTCTTTGGCAACCCATCTATTGAGTCTCCTGTTGTGCCACCACATCCTTGTGAGGATGTGATGTAACCTAGGGTTAGGGTTTTTCAAAGTAAGGTATTTTATTAGAAAAAATATTTCACTTGTTATGAACTAAATTTGGGGTTTTGAAAATAGTTGATCGTTATGCTTTTTATTTCATTTTAAAGGCCGAGAGTGCCCAAATCGAGTTCATGCGCGTACAACTGTCGTAACGACGAGTTCACAAATTTGTTAATCGTTAAGTGAGAGAGGTTCCATAACATCTAACGGATTGAATCCAAGCTAGTTTCGCACAACCACAAGCACAATTTGCAAGCCATAATTTATGGGATTAAACAAAAAATAAAATAGCGAGAACGTCAACGACAAGCTCAGATTATCTAAGTGAATTTGCATAAATTTAAGCCAATAAAATCAGAGCAGGGAGGTTAGGAGTTACGGTGGAGGAGACTTGGCCAACCCAAAATCACGAAGCACAACCACACATGGGTCTGACTGGATTTGGATTGGTGCCGGAACAGTGGCGAGGTCGACGACGTGGAGCTCAGATCGTCGGAAGATTGGAGTCGCGGTCGACGACGATCTTGATTTTGAAATCAACGGAAGAGTGACCTTGGGAGGGGACGATTGGTGGACGACAGCGAGCTCCAGATCTTTGGAGGATGTGTCGAGGTCAACGAAGATCTGGAATCCGGCACCTCCTCCCGGTGCGGGCGGCGGACTGCGAGCGTTCATTTGCTGCGGGCCGACGGACTGCTTTCTGGAGCTGGCGGGATAACAGACCGGTGGAGGCGGGCTTGGCTAGAGGCGGAGAGTGGTGCGACGTTGGGGATCAGTAGAGACGGACTCGCTGGAGGAGGCGAGTGTGCGGGAAGAGCGGGCCGGCACTTGCAGAAAATGAAAATTTTTTCGTTTTCTGCTCTTGTCCGGATTAGGGCAAAACTTTTCACGAGTCAATTTTATAATAGGGAGGCTGTTTTGGCATACAATTTTTAGCATATTATTCGCAGGTCAATTTCATGACAGGGAGACTGTTTTGGTAAAAATCAAATATTTGTATAAGGAAAAGGATGGCCGACTCCTCCATTAAAGTTTAATTTCGGGCTTTGGGAATTTATGCCAGCTTACAAAATATTTCTTATGCTCCAAATTTTAATTGAATTTTATGTTTTCCTAAAATAACATAAGCTTGCCTTTAATGTCCTAACTACCTGAATTACCAAACTTTTTTATTTAAGATCTCATCGGACGGTCAACCCGAAGAGCCGAACAATTTCAAATAAAAGCTGGTGCGAGATCAAAATACACGATAATAAATAAAAACTGAAAAATAAAATGTTCGTCTTATGATGCGACGAGGGATGCATCAGGATGAGATTCAGGTAAGTGACTCATTTATGAGTATTGAGTTATTGACATCTCTTCCTTTATCACCCCTGATATCTCCCCAGAGAGTGGATATTAAGTGCAACATCTTGTATGTAGGGTTTCTCTTATGACCACTTTAGCATACTTCCGATGTTTTGAGAGTTTATCATCTGACCACTCACACTCTTGATGAGTTTTGGGACACACCACTTGCTGATCTGCCATATGAGTTCTTTTTTGTGTGGGGCACTCAACACACTCTAGAGTCACTTATTATTATTGATGTTTATAACTTTCACTCAGGTGATCGTCGCATGTTCCCTGAGAGATATTTGACACTTTACGAGCTCGTATTTGAGTGCAGATGTCTCATGTAGTCAATGTTGTCAAAAACGCGTTTTTGCACGTAAGATCGTATGATCTTATGATTTTTACGGGGGATACGATCTTCGGGGAAGCCTAGATCGCGTGCACCATAGAAACGGTAGGATCGCCGTTTAGGATCGTACGATTCTACGATCCTAAACGATCCTACCGTTCCATCGGAAAACATTATATTAAGTTAGGCGCGATGTTATTAACTCGAACCCGTCGCACGCCTGGAGAAGAAAATCGCCTCTTCCCCTAGGGTTCGGCCCGAAACTCCCCTGCCGCGAGCTCTGCGAAGCAGCCGCTGCCCGCTGCCGCCCCATTCCGCCTGTGCGCGACATTGAGACGCCGCTGCCGCCATATTCCGCCGCCGCCTCTGGTGTTTGCTCGCCTGAGAAAGGTTCTGTCGAGCTTTTCTGGTGCGAGAAAGGTCCTTCCTGCTGATCTAGTGCAGTGGTGCGAGTTCTTCTTCTCCTTCCTACTGTTCTGTCGAGCTTTTCTTGTGCGAGAAAGGTCCTTCCTGCTGATCTGGTGCAGTGGTGCGAGCTCTTCTTCTTCTCCGATCTGGTACGATTTTTTTTCTTGCCTTATTTTGGTTCCATTCCTATTCTTTTACATGAAATCAACCCTAGTGATGAATATTTTGTTGCTTTTTTTTCTTGCCTGTTTTTTTTCTTGCCCTAGTGATTTTTTCCTTCCCTAGTGATATTTTCTTGCCTTTTTTCTTGTCTGATTTTTTTCTTGCCCTAGTGATATTTTCTTCCCTTTTTTCTTGCCTGATTTTTTTTCTTGCCCTAGTGATTTTTTCTTGCCCTAGTGATATTTTCTTGCTTGATTTTTTTTCTTGCTTATGGTTTGATTTATTTTATGAGTAGGTAGTTAAAAATGGCTTCAAGTGATGCTTCAGGTAGTGCAGTTGGGAGTAGCAATGCTCCTGCCATCGCTAGCAAAGGGTCTAAAATGAGCAAAAAGGCTCCTGGAAGTAAGAGTGATATTGGATGGAAGTATGACATCCTTGTTGAAGAAGATGCGAGAAAAATAAAGTGCAAATTTTGTGAGAAAACAGTGACCGAGGGAATTTATAGATTGAAACATCATTTGGCGGGTACTCAAAAAGATGTTGGAGCATGTAGAGCTGTTCCTGCGGAAGTGAAGAAAGAGATATGGGAGATTGTTGTTGGGTTGCAAGAGAAGTTAGTGAAGAAAACAATCCCCCATGTGGAAGAAGAAAAGGATGTTGGAGACTTGAAGAGGAAAAGGGAAGATAGAAGCTCAACTGGACTTTTTAAGAGAAGTGGAGCAAGTACAACTCAAAGTACCATCAATTCAATTTTTTAGAAGGGATTGCATGAAGAAGCATGCAATGATATATCATCATTCATCTACAACAACGCTTTACCATTCAATGCAGTAAAAAGTGAAGAATTTCATAAGATGTGTGAATCTATATCAAGACATGGCTTGGGTTTTAAGCCTCCATCATATCATGATATCAGAGTGAAATATCTGAAACAACAATATCAACTAACTATGGAGAATATTTCAGAACATAGAGCTCATTGGAAGAAAATGAGATGCATTATAATGACAGATGGATGGACTGATAAAAGAAGAAGAACATTGATCAATTTCTTAGTGAATAGTTCAATGAGAACTATATTTCTAAAGTCCATTGATGCATCTCATATATCCAAAACAACAAAAAATGTCTTCAAGATGATTGATGATATTGTTGATGAGGTGGGTGAAGAGAATGTTGTCCAGGTGGTGACGGACAACACTGCAAATTACAAAGCCACTGGAGAAATGTTAATGTTAAAGAGGAAAAGATTATATTGGACTCCATGCACTGCTCATTGTATTGATTTGATGTTAGAGGATTTTGAGAAGAAGATACAAATCCATCATGATACAATTCCTAAAGCAAAGAGAATCACGACATATATTTATTCCAGAACATCCCCCATATCTTTATTGAAAATCTTCACTAAAGACAGGGAATTAGTGAGACCGGCAATGACACGTTTCACCACTTCATACTTAACTTTGGGCTGCCTTAATGAGAACAAACTTGCTTTGATAAGAATGTTCAATTCAGATGAATGGAAAGCTAGCCGAGCTGCATGTTCGAGTGAAGGAAAGCTAATTGAGGAGGTGGTGATGGATAAAGATTTTTGGAAGAATATTGTCATTTGCTTGAAGGGTGCTTATCCCTTAATGAAGGTGCTTCGTTTGGTTGATTCTGATGAGAAGCCTGCTATGGGATATATATATGAGGAAATGGATTGAGCAAAAGAACACATTGCTCATGCCTTTAATGGTGTGCAAAAATTGTAAGTCAATTAGTTTCCTTTTTTAAAGTATTATAGTCTTATAGATATGAGATTTTTTTCCCTTAAATACTAATTTTATTATTTGTGAATTGTGATGATTAGTTATCAACCAGTTTGGGATGTGATTGATGCTCGATGGGACAAACAATTGCACAGACCATTACATGCTGCAGGCTATTATCTAAACCCTCAATTTCACTATAGTCCGTCATTTAAAGCTGATTATGAGGTGAAGCGAGGACTATATGACTGCTTAGAAAGAATGATCGGGGGAGATATTGATGAAATTTCAAAGATTGATGGCCAATTGGAGGATTTTAAGAATCGAAAAAAAATCTTTGGCTCTATAGTAGCCAAAGATGGTATTAATATCAAAACTCCGGCGGCATGGTGAGATTCTTATGGAGAAGAACATCCGGAGCTACAAAATTTTGCAAAACGTGTATTGAGCTTGACATGTAGTTCTTCTAGATGTGAGCGAAATTGGAGTGCATTTGAAAGGGAATAGTTACAGTTTATTAAATATTTTTAATCACCAATATTATTGTATACTAATTAATTTTTTTTTTCTAGGTACACACAAAAAGAAGAAATCGTTTGAAGCAAAAGACAATGAATGATGTTGTCTTTGTGATGACGAATTCTCGTTTGACAAATAGCAAGTTAAAGAAAACTCGGAAAAATAATTTTGATGATATTCCATCCGATAACGAGTGGATTGTTGCCGATGAAGATGATGAAGAAGATCTTGAGTTAGATCCTCCGAATGTTGAAGAGGTAGCTGCTCGCATAGAAGGAGGAGAACAAGATCTTGGGATAGATGAAGGCGACGAAGATGCTTCATTAGGCAATTTGGACTTTAGCTTAGATGACTTATTTTGAACGAGGTAAATGTAGTAATGTACTATTATTATTTACTATCATACTATGCAGTTGAACTTTTCTTTTATATATATTGCTTTTTGATTAATGATCTACTACATATATTTATATATAAATTAGATTTATTTAATTTTGTATACTAAGTAAGATCTTACCGTTTCGTGTCGATCCCACGTTTTACGATCTTACCACTGCCGACCGATCTTAGGTAAGATCTCGATCTTGACAACATTGCATGCAGTCATTTGGATACTCGTCGCACACTTGATGAGTTTTTCAACTCTCCACTGAAAGAGCCTCTTTATAGGCCGCTCCATTTTAGAGATATCCAAGTCATTGTTAGAATTTCACCTAAGGGGTGTATTGTGTCCGCCGTGCATTATTTACTTCATTTGCACGAGTTTTTAGAGTCATCTGTTCATCATTTGCGTATTTTACATGAGTCGATCTGACGGAGGATCAATATTGGTAATTAATTTATAAATCTTATGTTGATAATCATAGACGAGAGTAGGTATTTCATTAAGGCTTGCAGGTGTTGAGATAATTCTGCACTGAGAGGCTCCCTCAGGAGTCTGCTTAAAATTTGAGTGCTAGGCGAATGAGTCCTTATACAATCATGAGAAGGATCAGAGCAAATGCCTACGAGGTTGACATTTTTAGGAGTATGGATATCCATCCCAAATCTAATATTGAGGACCTTACGACATGCTACGAGCCTCCCGAGTATGCGTACCTGTATTGTGGAGGCCTCCCAGAGCCTATACCACCACATCCCCAGCCCTACACCCTGCCCATTCTTGAGTCCCACCCGCTTTTAGGTCAGTCACCTATGGCTTCACCGTCTGCACCAGTGACCGCACTAGGACTACCAACACATCATTGGATTCTTGAGAGCATTATTGATATCGTGACCCACACATGCATAGCCGCGTCTAACAGCCAGACATAAGAGTACCATTGGAGAGGTTGCCCCATGATCGACGTTTCTTTGGACGACCCCCGATGCCCCTCATCGATTTTTCCCGGCACACGCCGTGTGGGTTTCAATCTCCATTCATTTGGCGATGAATTCTTTTAAGCCGAGGAGAATGATGCGGAACAGCTGTGCGAAATCGCGGTGGAGGATGAGTTTTGAGCCCGTTCGGCGCCGATTGGCCAATCACCATATTTAGCTTTTCCGGATCAACGTTTCGACTTCGCGGATGCGTCCAGATTTTTCTTTACACGTGTTTTCATATATAACTTTTGTATTTTCAGTCATTTATTTGTGGATCTAGTGGGGCCGACGAAGCAAGTGGTCGGAGGAGAGGCTTCGAGATGAAGACCGCAGGGACTGGTTGAGGCTACACACATTGGGACGACATCGCCACGGGGCTTGGAGGCGATGATGCTGGTGGTGTAAATTGCGGGGTGGGAACCACTGGTGTTGATGGTGGGGAGACAAGAATTGCGGAGAGCGGCGAAGCTTCTGTGGCCTTCGATGCGAGTAGAGACTGTTGTAATAGAATCGACAACGGGGAAGGTGGAAGTGGCTTCTGGAGGTGACCTGTATGGTTCGGCAGTGGCAGGGGTTGTAGCTGCGTAATCGACGGCCCTCGGTGGAGCAAATGTAAGCGGTGGTGGGAACGGGCAAGATAGAATGGAAGGGATGACAACATGTGCCGGCTGAGATGACTGCAATCAATCGATGCTGACTATAGGTCGCGACATGATGGCCTGATATGAAGCATCATCGAATGGAGGATAGCCACATCGTCAACGCTTATGTTCATGTTCAACATAATTAATTGATTAAATAATTAATCCAATCAATAATTAATTCATTAAATCAATTAATTAAATCCCTATGTGAAAAAGGGCGGGTGACTCAAGAAAGGGAAAGGCATGGGCTGCTCTACTCTACAGGGTCAGACGTCTCAATAGATGAAGGCAAATTCATGTGTTTAATAGAAAAGAAGGCATAGTTTTTGGAGAAGACGCATATAGGCTTGTTGGCTTGAGAGAAGATGTCTGGAAGAACCGATAGTGGGGGGGGGGGGAGGGGCTTCTCCGACATTGGCTGGACGTGCTACAGAGCGGTTTTGAAAACAACAGCCGTACTCGATTGTGGTGTTAGATATCAACGACGTGAAGGAGAAACGATTATCAAAGGTCGACGATGGAGCGATAGTGGGAGGTCTATGATGAAAGGTCGGCTTCGTCGTTTGTGGAGGAGTTAGTATGAGATGGATCGACGGTGGGAGGTTGCGAGGTCTGCTAACGTCAACAGAAAGTATCCCTGGATGGCGATCTAGAGCACGCGTGACACCGGGATCCATTCCACGACACCACTATGTTGTGTTTGTCACTGCTCGCGTGCTCTGTTGCCCCCGTGAAATGTCAGCATGGTGTGGGATGAGTGGAGAAGGCATGTTGTTGCCGATATGTTGGTGGCAGAAGAGAGGCAAAGGACCAAATGCTCTGTTACCAAATTTGTTTTGTGCCTATTTTGTGACTTCGCCCTATGCGGAGGAGATACAAGGGGTAGTCGAGCTCAACCCGCGACGAATGCGATGATAGAGAAATAAGAGGGAGCCGTGCTCAACACTAACCCTAGAAATTAGGAAGAAAATGAGAGAGTTTGAAAGTGAGGGTAGAAATTGATTGAGAAAGATAAATTGATTTTATTCTTTGATATCCCATACAAGACCCAAGGGGGCCTAAATATATGACTCAATGACATGTGCGTAAATATCCCATATAAAGAAAATGCGCGAAACATAAAAACATTAAGACGCTAATAACTCGTAACCATGACTCGACTCGATACAACTTGATTTATACAACACGATTCGACTTGACTCTTACACTCGACTAGTACAACTCAACTCGATACAATGTGACTCTTATACTCGACTTGATACAACTCGACTCGATATCTAAGGGTCATAATAATAGAGCAATGCTATGTGCAAGCCAAATTTGCTATGTGCACACAACAAAATAAATTATTTCAATCATTTTCTTCCCCAAAAAATCTTTCTTGCTCGCAGGCAAAAGAAAACAAATGCTCCGCCGACCTCTTTCTCCTCCAACCCCGATCCCGAATCTGTTCTCTTGCACGTGGTGGGGTTTCTATTTTCGGAGTGCAGGAGCACTCTGACTCGAGCACTTTGATCGATATCAGTGAACTTTAATGATCTACTAGGAGCATAGATATCAGTGAACTTTAATGATCTACTAGGAGCATAGATATCAGTGAACTTTAATGATCTACTAGGAGCATAGATATCAGTGAACTTTAATGATCTACTAGGAGCTTATCTTTGTCAAAAACTGATCTACTAGGAGCTTATCTTTGTCAAAAACGATGATTAACCGATCTGAAAGTTTTTAACATCTAGGAAAGCTCAAGACCGATCTGGGCGGAGATTGAGAGCAAAGCTCCCTCGCATCATGAGTATGGTTTATCATTTCATTTTGTGTGTGTGAAAGTAATTTGTGTGGAGTAAAGTAATTTGTTGGCCAACCAAGAAATTATCATAGCCGGATTTATTGGAAACCAGGGTAAACTCTCCTCCTCTAAAAAAACAGAGGAGACTGTGGAGGAGATGATGAGGTGTTGCACCTTTTAGGCTCATGGTTAATGGCCTTTAACTAAATGAGAGAGAAGCAAGATCAGTGGAAGGTTGATGAACTTGCGAGTTAGAGATTGATGAATGCCTACGTGCCGATGGTGACTAGCAACAACTAGTGCCGATGTTGGAGATTGATGAATGCTTTAGGGAGGAGTGGGCGCTGGTGGAAGCTATCTGCAGCCAATTGCATGGACATCATTGAAATACTTGTTGCAGCTAGTTGTATGCTTAGTTAATAAAGGCGTAAGGCGCACCAAAGCGCACCAAGGCGCAAAGAGGTCATGGAGCCTAGGCGCAAGGTTCAAGGTGCAGGCGTGCCCCAGACGAAGGTAATACGCAACCACATCCATTTTAAATAATCAACATCAAACATCATTTATCTTCTCGATCAAATTCTTCATCTAGTCTACTAACTAATCATTCATTTCTATTGTTTATATCTCTTAATAAATAAAATCAATGTGGTCATTTGCATCATATTTATGTCCCAACACACAATTATCTTTCACAAACACTAAATCAATAAAAAATTATTGAGTTCTTACATTGTTTTTTCTTCATTTTTGAAAAAAACAACAAAAAAAATCTCATTCACGCGCGCCTTTTATGTTCCAAAGGCGCAAATTAAGCGCACGAAGGCGCAAACCTTTGAGCCTGGTGAGCCTTAGGCGCGCCCTTAACAACATAGGTTGTATGACACGAAGGAGAAGAGATCCGGTGATCTGCAGGCATGAACATCAACGGAGTGATGGGGGTGACACCAGTTCACGACGAGAGTAACTTCGAGAAGGAGAATAGGAGAGTGATTCAGACACCTAAATCTTTTCGATGAAGAGAAGTGTTTGTGTGCCCATATAATTTTTAGCTGCAAATAAAATTTCTTGATGTGCACATAACCAAACGTTGTGTGCACGTAACATTGCTCTAATAATATAGCCGCTCGATAACCGACGGCGTGAGACCTATAATAGTTTTTTTTTATGTATGCTCTTAATTATTCTTGAGGATAACTTGTTTGCTTATGGTGCATGCAGGAATATTTCCTGGAAAATGCACACTAATACCTGCTAGAGAAATCCTTCCTGAAGAGCTTCAAAAGGTAAAATTATTATGTAATCAATTTCTGTTCACGTAGTTTTAGTTATATTTTTGGCCATCATAGTTTAAAGATATCACTCACTTGCTGTCTTAATACATTATGATCACTGCTCACATACATACATGACCTTTGCGTACGTATGCTTGCTGCCTCATAAATTGTGGTATGTCTTCAATAATTGCAGTGGTATTCCTAAATTTTCTATCAATTGGGAAAACGCATGACTCACATACATAAGCCCCGAATCATGGAGGAGCTTGAATCACGCTATCACCTTAGCGCGCATTCAGGAGGAGCGATTCAACCGGCAGCGGTCACGAACCACAGGGAAGCTTCTTGCCGCACCCGCCATAGCCAGGAGAGAGCCACAGGCGGTTGCCAAACCTACAGTGACTCGTTTGTCGTGGGGCGAGCTACAGGCCCGCAAGGAGAAGGGCCTCTGCTTTAACTGTGACGAGAAGTTTGTACCCGGGCATAAATGTCAGAAGCTACAGGTTTTTATGCTGCATGAAGAGGTGGCCGACGAGTCTTCGCTTGAGGCGGCAGTCGAGGAGGCGCTATTGGAGGATGTGGATGTGACGGAGTTTGGGGTCTCGATCCAGGCCATGGAAGGGTGCAATCTGCCCCTCACGATGCGGGTTACCGGACGGGTTAGACAGGAGAAGGTGACGATCTTAGTCGATAGTGGGAGCACCCACAATTTCATTCATCCTGCCGTTGCTCAGCGGGTTGGGCATGACATTGATAGGAGAGCTGCATTCCAGGTTATGATGGCTGACGGCAGCAAGCTGCAGTGTGAAGGGGTCATGAAGGGAGTGGAGTTGCGGATTCAAGGATACGTTGGGAGCACGGATGTATACCTTCTACCCATCCGGGGATCGGACATGGTACTCGGAGTTCAATGGTTGCAGCAGCTGAAGCGGGTCACTTTTGATTGGGAGCTCATGACGATGGAGTTCCTGCAACATGGACGACCCTTCTGTTTGAAGGATATCACAGTTTCGCCAGTAAAGGAAGTCTCTCTTCGGAGCATGCGGCGACTCAGAGGGGAAGGGAGATTGATGGCAGTCCTTTTGGGGGTGCGGTCTGATGAGGCCGGGTCGTCTGAGGTACCCATACAGTTGCAGTCCTTAGTCGAGCAGTATTCTGACGTTTTTCAGGAGCCACGTACACTACCGCCATCACGGTTTCGGGATCACCAGATTGTACTCAAGGCCGGAGCAGAGCCTACCAATATCCGACCTTACCGATATCCACACATGCAGAAGGCAGAGATCGAGCGCAGCGTCCGAGAGATGCTCGACGCCGGGATCATCCCACCCAGCACAAGCTCCTTTTCGGCCCCGATATTCTCGTCAAGAAAAAGGATGGCTCGTGGCGATTCTGCGTTGACTACCGGGCTTTGAACGACATCACTTTGAAAGACAAGTTTCCAATTCCTTTGGTTGAAGAGCTCTTGGATGAGCTACAAGGGGCGACTCGATTCACAAAGCTTGGACTACGGTCGGGTTACTACCAGATCCTTATGCGGGAGGAGGACGTTCATAAGACGGCTTTCAGGACCCACAACGGCCACTACGAGTTCCTAGTGATGGCCAACGGGATGACTGACGGGCCCTCCACCTTTCAAGCCAATATGAACGAGATCTTTCGCCCACTACTTCGCCTTTTTGTGCTGATTTTCTTTAATGACATCTTGATATACAGTGCTAATTGGGAAGATCACTTGTGCCCAATGTTGTCAGGATCGCGATTTAGATCGTAGGATCTTACGATCCTACGATCCAGATTTTGTAAATTGATCCTGGTTTTGTAAAGCGATCCTCGATCCGACCCTACTATCAGATCTGATCCTAACCTCGAAATGATCTCATCTAGGATCTCGATCCTGACAACCTTGCTTGTGCCATGTTGAATAGGTCTTTTCTATTCTACGTAAGCATCAACTCTATGCTAAACGCTCCAAGTGTTCTTTTGGGAAGGAGGAGGTCGAGTACTTGGGCCACTTGGTCTCCGCTGAATGGGTCAAAGCTGACCCTCGGAAGATTGAGAGCATGGTCTCTTGGCTGCGGCCCCGGACTGTTCGAGCTCTGCGGGGATTCTTGGGCCTCACCGGCTGCTACCGACGGTTTGTGCGAGATTATGGGAAGATTGCTCGACCACTGACCCAGCTACTGCAGAAGGATGCCTTCTCCTGGCAGGATGATGCGGAGGCGGCTTTTCAGGCGCTCAAACAGGCGGTGACGACCACCCCAGTGTTAGCCCTCCCAGATTTCACGAAGGAGTTCGTTGTGGAGACGGACGCCTCAGGGGTGGGGCTGGGTGCGGAATTGATGCAGGAGGGCCGCCCACTGACTTTTTATAGTAGGGCGCTGGCGCCTAAGACGTTGGGACTATCCACGTATGAAAAAGAGTTGTTGGCAGTGGTTCAGGCAGCGGGCCTTTGGCGGCCATATCTTTTGGGCGGCACTTCAAGATTCGTACGTATCACCAGAGTTTGAAACATTTTTTGGACCAACGAGTCTCCTCTCCTCTTCAGCAAAAGTGGGTCACCAAACTTTTGGGCTACGATTATGAAATCGTTTACCGCCAGGGCAAGGAGAATGTGGTGGCGGACGCCTTGTCCCGCCTCCCTGATGGTGCACTCACCCAGATTTCGGGGCCGGTCCTCGACTCGCTCGATGACATACATGAGGAGGTCTTGCGGGATCCCTCTCTCCGCGCCCTCGTGGAGGACCTCAAGCGTGGGGGAGACTGTAACGCCAGGTTATCATCTACAGAGTGGGCGATTACATTACCACGACAGAGTAGTCATACCTCCAGGCTCGGCATGGAAGACAGTTATGCTCCACGAGTTTTATTCCTCTCCAGTGGGGGGTCATGCAGGGGTGCTCCGTATCCTTCAGAGGGCAAGAGCAAATGTATTTTGGCTGGGGATACGCCAAGATGTGCAGCAGTTTGTACGACAGTGTGAGACATGCCAACGATAGAAGTATGAGACCACCACACCCGCCGGGTTGCTCCACCCACTTGAGATTCCGCAGCACATTTGGGATACTGTGTCGATGGATTTTATTGATGGATTGCCCAAGTCTCTGGGCAAGTTGGTCATTCTGGTGGTGGTCGACAAGCTCTCCAAGTATGGTCACTTCCTCGCTCTCAGTCATCCTTATACGGCGGTGTAGGTCGCCGAACTCTTTACTCGGGAAGTCATCCGCTTGCATGGCCTCCCACGCGCCATCATTTCTGATCGTGATCCCACTTTTGTGAGCCAGTTTTGACGAGAGCTTTTCAGGATTCAAGGGACTTGCTTGAGTTTCAGTACTGTGAATCACCCACAGACCGACGGCCAAACGGAGGTTCTTAATCGCAACGTGGAGACATACCTCCGGTGTTTCGTCATGGACGAGCCTCGGACTTGGACCAGTTGGCTGCACTGGGCCGAGTATATTTACAACACTGCTTACCACTCCGCCAGCAAGATGACGCCATTTTAGGTGGTCTACGACCGCCCACCACCTTCTTTGAGCAGTTATGAGCCGGGCAGCACGGCGTTACCGGCGGTTGATCAAGCCCTTCGCGACTGCGACCGCACCTTAGTGACATTGCGGGCGAATCTTCGCCTTGCCAGAATCGCATGAAGGCCCAGGCGGACAAACACCGCAAGGAGAGGGAGTTTGCCGTGGGCGACGAAGTATTCCTTAAGCTCCAACCCTACCAACAGCTCTCAGTATCTCGCCGTGCAAATCAGAAGCTGGCAACCCTACCAACAGCTCTCAGTATCTCGCCGTGCAAATCAGAAGCTGGCTCCTCGATATTATGACCCCTTTCGTGTTCTTGAAAGGGTGGGGCAGGTCGCTTATACGTTGGAGCTACCCGCGGGCTCTCGCATCCATTCGACATTTCATGTCTCTTTGCTCAAGAAGAAGATTGGTGGCAGTGCCCAACCGAGCCCATTCTTACCAGAAGCTACCATTGCAGGCAAACTTCGGCCGATGCCGGAGAATGTTCTATTACTCAGGTGGAAACAGCAGGGCACCGAGTTTCGGGCCGAACTCTTGGTCAAGTGGAAGCACTTATCGGAAGCACATACCTCTTTGGTTGATCTGTTGGACTTCAAGGAGCTGTACCCACATTTCCATCTTGAGGACAAGCTGGGTTTTGATGGGGAGGGGAATGTTACGCCCCCGATCGCGGCCCGCTTCTCGGGGCGTTATTATGCTCGCAGGCGCAAGGAGACGACAGGTGACGAAGGGGCTGAACCTTCCGGTTCAGCCCCCACTCAGTAGAACCGGCCGACCATGGGCTGAACAAACCGGTTCAGCCCTATGGGGTGGGGCCGGCCGGCTCCCTCCTTGGCCCGGGTATTTATACCCGGCAAGGTTTTAAATGTCGGATGTCGGGGACATGTCGGATTGGGTTTTTAGATGTCGGATGTCGGATGTCGGAGACATGTCGGAGACATTTTAAAATGTCGGATTCGTACTTATACTTAAATTTATAATTTATAAGTTATAACATATTAACTTAAGTTCTTAACTCTATCAACTACATTAATTTTTCTACTTAATGAGCACCTTTTCTACTTATACTCTACATCAAGCCATCAATCCCTCGGGAGTCGGGACAACCGGACAACCGAGATACCTATCAATTATCATCCAACCACACCATAATCTTCAAAATTCAAATTCATCAAACAGTCCTAATTCATCATCACCTCTAAAGAAAATGAGATTACTATACAACTGCTGCCACAAGAATAAAGCCAGAAAAAATGCCAGAAATATGCCAAAAAAAACCCTAAAATGCCAGAAGAGCTGAAAAAAATGCCAGAAGAAAAAAAAATCCCCTTAATACGCAAGAGTAGAAGCTAGGGCATCAGTTGTTAGACTGTTAGTGAGAGCCGGATAAGTTAAGCACGTAGGAGTGTTAGACTGTTAGTGAAGGAAGAAAGAAGGAGGTAAGAAAATAAAGAAAATGAGATTACTAGACAACTGCGGCCACCAAGAAAAAATGCCAGAATAAAGCCGGCCGGTAGGAGTAGTGAAGGAAGAAAGAAGGAGGTAAGAAAATAAAGAAAATGAGATTGCTAGAAAACTGATGCCAGAACTCAGAAGCCAGAAAAAATGCCAGCTAAAATTCAAAAAAACCCTAAAATGCTAGAAGAAATGAAAAAAATGCCAGCAAAAATTCCAAAAAAACCCTAGGGCATCAGTTATTTCATTAGTAGATAGCTAGAGATAGAAGCACGTAGGAGTGTTAGTGAAGGAAGAAAGAAGAGGTAAGAAATTAAGAATGACTCCCTCAAACTGGAGAAAAAAATTCCTTGTAGCCTACGGCTTACCAGACGGGGAAAGGAGAGCGGCGAAGCAAGAGACTGGATATTGCTATTGAGCCAGCCAGCCAGGAAAGGAGAGCAGCGAAGCAAGAGAGGACGACGACCGCCGGGGAAACGAAAGGAGAGAGCAGCGCTTCTCCTTTCGCAGATCGGGATAACTTTAGGTCACGCGAGACGCGAGTGAGGAGAGCGACGGGATTTTAACATTTTATAACCCTGTATTCCGTTTATTGATTTATGTCCGATACTTCATTCGATTTTATCGGCCGATATATCGGATTAAATCCGATATATCGGCCGATATTTTCAAAAACGACATAACCTATATATTTCTATTATGCATATCGCTTTGTCTCCAAACAGGACATGTCGGCCGACATTTAAAACACTGATACCCGGGGATGTCATATTGTGGAGGCATGCAAATTAACCCTAAGGTATTCTCCTTCTTCCTCTAAACCCTAGCCTCTTTCTCTCTTCTCTCTAGTTTCTTCTTCTTTCTCTCTAGTAGTTCCTATCAAAATGCTTCGGGGGCGCTGCCCCCAATCCCCCGCTCAGCGATTCGTGAAAAGCAGTGGATTAATCATTAACCTTATTAGACTCCAGATCTCCCACAATGCTTCGTGCCATAATTCCTCAATTATAATTGATTATGCTTTATTTATAGCCTTCATACACAATACAAATATCTAAGAACGACTTAATTGCCATCTAATTACAAATATACCCCTAATATAGGTACGTAGTCATAACATATCTCGTGCACCAATCAATTTTTTATCGCAAAAAAATTGTAGTCATATTTAGTTCTTTAATTTTATATCACCAAGTAAACTCCACTGATGAAAAAGAACAACGCAATTTTTTTGTGATTGTAGTAGGCTGCAGCATTTGCACCTATAACATTAAATATTTGTAAAACACAATCTATATGTAGCCTTTGGAGTTGTGATATATGCAATTCTAGTGTGTTGATAAGGTTGTAGATTTATTGTGTTTTTCAATTTTTCACCTCACGCGCCTAGGCTCCAGGACCATTTTGCGCCTCTGTACGCCCAACACCGTTAATAACTTAGTGTGGGAGATGTGGGGTCTGGAGGAGCGTTGGTGAGATGTTGTCGTTTGCATTGAGACTGCAAAAGAAAGGTGAAAGAAACACTCAAATCTAGATAATTTTGGCCCGTCAATTTGGAAGCCGTCCCAAGATTTCCAGATGCACAGGAAATACTTGTGGGTGTAGGAGCAGGAGTGTTTGGAGGTGTTGCCATAGATTAACAGAGCGTGGCGAACAAGCAATTAGATTTTATAGAAGTTGATGTAGGAGGTCTGCGGGGTAGTGCACAGAGACAGTGAGTTTTGTGAGAAGTAAGCACAGGAGAACATACATAGCTTAGTTCTGCGCATGAGTAGACGAGCTCTATGAGTAAGGTGGTCTATTGTGAGTTTTGCGAGAAGTCAGTGCAGGAGACTAGATGATGACTTCTACGAGATAGAAGATTACACACAAAAGTCGACGAGAGTCGTAATCGCACGACGAGCGCTCGTTGCAAATTTGCAATCCTCTGATACCTTCCATGATGCAGAGGAGTGGCGAAATCTTCCGAGTGTGTGTCGGAGTTCATGCGGGCAAGTCACTGCTGTTGAAGCCGGGAAGATTCCCAACCTCAAGATTCGGATCAAGACAGCCTAAGGTTACTTATTCTACGATCCGACATCACAATTCAAATGGCTAGCGAGAGAGAGGAAATTATCTATAAGCACACCCCAAGTGCTCCAGCAGGGAGGTCCCACCACGCACCCGGAAATTTCGAAGAAGCTTCCCCTCCGCAACCAAAAGGCTGAGCGAGGTACTAGGCTGACATGGACTTGACGAGTATCCACTTGGGGGGGGGGACCTCAACCTCTTCCAAAAGTGCCCTTTCTAGTACCCCCAGGGGGCTATTTATAGAGAAATCCTGGGGGGGGGGGGTATAGGCGAGTATCCAGCTACTAGCAACGAGTTTCAAGGGTCTACTCGCCCAAACTCGCGAGATACTTGCCCATACTCGCCCAAGCTCGCCTCTGCTCGGCCAAGCTCGCCTCTGCTCGGCCAAGCTCGCATCTGCTCGGCCAAGCTCGCCTCTGCTCGGCCAAGCTCGCCTCTGCTCGGCCAAGCTCGCCTCTGCTCGGCCAAGCTCGCCCAAGCTCGCCCAAGCTCGCCCAAGCTCGCCCAAGCTCGCCCAAGCTCGCCCAAGCTCGCCCAAGCTCGCCCAAGCTCGCCCAAGCTCGCCTCTGCTCGCCCAAGCTCGCCTCTGCTCGCCCAAGCTCGCCTCTGCTCGCCCAAGCTCGCCTCTGCTCGCCCAAGCTCGCCTCTGCTCGCCCAATGGTCTGCGAATAGCCGTCTGCTGCGGTAGTTTTGGTCTCAACGAATTACGGGTTATACACATTCCCCGCTTTTTTCGAGCTCGACATGAGTTTGGAAAAGCAATGTTGAACCCGTTGTTCGGAGAGATGACGCTAGACGATGCGCTGCGCGAGGTCCTTCCTAGGAGTGGAGCTCAACTGGAAGGGGAGAGAAGGTTGATACCTCATAGGAACCAAGTTCAACTGAATTGGAGAAGAGGTCGACACCTCGCCGGAGGAAGCTCAACCGGAGGTACAGAATATGGTCGACACCAAGCAGGAGCCGAGCTCAATTGGAGGTGGAAAAGAGGTCGACACCTCGCAGGAGCCGAGCTCAACTGGAGGTGGAGAAGAGGTCGACACCTAGCAGGAGCCGATCTCAACTGAAGTTGGAGAAGAGGTCGACACCTAGCAGGAGCTGAGCTCAACTAGATGTGGAAAAAAGTCGACACCTCGCAGGAGCCGAGCTCAACTGAGGGTGGAGAAGAGGTCGACACCTAGTAGGAGCCGAGCTCAACTGGAAGTCGAAAAAGAGGTCGACACCTAGCAGGAGCCGAGCTCAACTGGTGGTGGAAAAAGAGGTTGACACCTCGCAGGAGGAAGCTCAACCGGAGGTACAGAATATGGTCGACACCAAGCAGGAGCCGAGCTCAACTGGAGGTGGAAAAGAGGTCGACACCTCGCAGGAGTCGAGCTCAACTGGAGGTGGAAAAGAGGTCGACACCTAGCAGGAGCCGAGCTCAACTGAAGGTGGAGAAGAGGTCGACACCTAGCAGGAGCCGAGCTCAACTGGAGGTGGAAAAGTGGTCGACACCTAATAGGAGACGAGCTCAACTGGTGGTGGAAAAAGAGGTCGACACCTAGCAGGAGCCGAGCTCAACTGAAGGTGGAGAGTATAGTCGACACCTCGCAGGAGCCGAGCTCAACTGGAGGTGGAGAATATAGTCGACACTAAACAGGAGCCGAGCTCAACTGGAGGTGGAAAGAGGTCGACACCTCTCAGGAGCCGAGCTCAACTGGAGGCAGAGAGAAGAGGTCGACACCTCGCAGGAGTCGAGCTCAACTGGAGGTGGAGAAGAGTCGACACCTAATCAGGAGGAAGCTCAACTGAAGGTGGAGAGTAGAGTCGACACCTCGCAGGAGCCGAGCTCAACTGGAGATGGAGAATATAGTCGACACCAAGCAGGAGCCGAGATCAACTGGAGGTGGAAAGAGGTCGACACCTCTCAGGAGCCGAGCTCAACTGGAGGCGGAGAGAAGAGGTCGACACCTCGCAGGTGCCGGGCTCAACTGGAGGTGGAGAAGAGTCGACACCTAATCAGGAGGAAGCTCAACTGAAGGTGGAGAGTTGAGTCGACACCTCGCAGGAACCGAGCTCAACTGGAGGTGGAGAATATAGTCGACACCAAGCAGAAGCCGAGCTCAACTGGAGGTGGAAAGAGGTCGACACCTCTCAGGAGACGAGCTCAACTGGAGGCGGAGAGAAGAGGTCGACACATCGCAGGAGCCGAGCTCAACTGGAGGTGGAGAAGAGTCGACACCTAATTAGGAGGAAGTTCAACTAATGGTGGAGAGTAGAGTCGACACCTCGCAGGAGCCGATCTCAACTGGAGGTGGAGAATATAGTCGACACCAAGAAGGAGCCGAGCTCAACTGGAGGTGGAAAGAGGTCGACACCTCTCAGGAGTCGAGCTCAACTGGAGGTGGAGAATATAGTCGACACCTAGCAGGAGCCGAGCTCAACTGAAGGTGGAGGTCGACTCAGGAGGTGAGTAATCAGTGTGCAGGAGGGGAGCTCGTGCAGATATCACGGACTACGACAACACTCCAACGAGGAACTTTGTTGGAGTCGACAGCTCTCAGGAACTGAGCTCAACTGGAGTGGTGTAGGTCAACTCGGGAGGCGAGTAGTCGGTCTGCAGGAGGTGAGCTCGTACAGATATCACGGACTACGACAACACTCCAACGAGGAAACTATCTCACCCGAGGGGGTTGGTGGCCGATATGCAGGAGGGGAGCTCGTGCAGGGAGCGAGGGACTCAGACTTACGATAACTCCACGACTCGAGGACTTCAATCGGTGCTGAGGTAGCTCGCCCTATTGCTTAAGAGATTGCCAAGAAGTCAAATGCATCAATATCTTTGAGGACGAAGGAATTCTAAAGAGAACAACGATCTTTTCTCCGTCGAGTTAGGAGGTTGGCGTCCAGACCAGTTCATGATAGTTCCTCCAGTCGGAGGAGAGATGCAATCGGGGGTAGCTAGGCCGACATGCAAGGGGGGAGCTGATCTCAGCCGTCAATGCAGGGGCTCAGTCTTACAAGGATGCTTACATCCCGAGGCATCTTCCCATTGTCCGCTCTGGGCTATCTAGGAGAAACAGGTCGAAGGCTCGTTTCCCAACCCAACCGTGGAGATCGTTTTCAACTCTGCCACTTGCTTACGAAAACCAGAGTACAAGCGAAGGGAAATGGTCCTTGGGGGGGGGGGGGGGTCCTACTGGACACTCTCGAGTCCACCATCCTTCCACGAACTTGCACTTTTTAGAGCTTGGCAGGTTATCCCGCCTTTGTAGTAACAAAGGCGCGTCCTGCCCCACATGACAAACCATCGCTAAGAGCGGGTCTTCCTTCATCGAGTTTAGGAGGTTAGCGTCCAGACCTGTTCCTGATAGTCTCTCCAGTCGGAGGAGAGATGCAATCAGGGGTAGCTAGGCCGACATGCAAGGGGGGAGCTGATCTCGGCCGTCAATGCAGGGGCTTGGTCTTACAAGGACGCTTAAATCCCGATGCGTCGTCCCATCATCCGCCCTGGGATTTTTAGGAGAATCAGGTCGGATGCAGGTTTCCCAAACCAATCATGGAGATCGCTTTCTGCCTGCTATGCCTGCTTGATACACTTTCAAGAAGAGAAGCTAAAGCCCTATATTTCAGGTTGTTAGAGAAATATCATCGATATATAAGTGTGAACAAGCGTACCATTCCCTCCTATAGGTAAAACCCTTTCAGGTTATCATAACTCCAGGTATTCGAGGAGATGACATGAATAACATGACAACCTGGTTGCTGAAGCGATAACCTCATGCGTTTAAACTTGCAGAATCGAATCGAACACCATAGTTGCTGAAGTAGTGATCTCGCGAGTATGAAACTCGCGGAATTGAAGAGAGTACCTAGCTGTTGAAGAGATCCTCTCCCGAGTATGGAACTCGCGGAATTGAAGAGAGCACTTGGTTATTGAAGAGATCCTCTCCCGAGTATGGAACTCGCGGAATTGAAGAGAGCACCTAGCTGTTGAAGAGATCCTCTCCCGAGTATGGAACTCGCGGAATTGAAGAGAGCACCTAGCTGTTGAAGAGATCCTCTCCCGAGTATGGAACTCGCGGAATTGAAGAGAGCACTTGGTAATTATGAAGAGCATTACGAGTAGGAGCTTGTAGAATACTAGCTTGAAGATGCCATGAGTAAGCCGTCTCATGGAATGTAGGTTGTCAGAGGAGATCATCGCAGGTAGGAGCTTGCAGAGCACCTCGTATGTTTTTCCCTGGTGGTGAACACGTCGTGATTCGCCCTGTTTGTCAGTCATACAAAAAGTACTCACGGGCTTTACCAAAGCACCCGTAAGTATGAACATGTATGAAAAGCACCGCTATTGAAAAAGGAGACGAACTAGGCGGAGGGTAAGTGTCACTTCTGGCATTAGAACCCCTACGCAAAGTTTTCGCGAGTAAGTCGCCTACAGAACTCGCCTATGGGCGAGTAACAAATATACCCGCCTTTTCACCTGCAGAACTCGCATATGGGCGAGTAAAAAAGATACTCTTCCTCTTTGAAGTCGCCAATCCCACCTATACTCGCATATGAGCGAGTAACAAGGAAGCTCGCATTTTTGAAGTCGCCAATCCCGCCTATACTCGCCTATGGGCGAGTAACAAAGAAGCTCGCCAACCTGCGAACATGACACCTGCGAGTTGATTTAGAGCTCGCTGTATGAAGCTCACCAGAGCATATCGCCATCCGCAACTCGCCTGCACGAACTCGTTCGTATATACTCGCTAACTGAAGTCATCATCTGTAACTCTCCTAAGGAGGTCACGATCTGGAACTTGCCTAAGGAGGTCGCGATCTGGAACTCGCTTATGAGCGAGTAATAGGTAAGCTCGCCTCACGAAGCTGCCGAGCTTGAAAGTCGCCATCGTGAAGTCGCCTATGAGCGAGTAACCAGATAACTCGCCCACCTTGCCGAGAACTCGCCCACTTTGCCGAATGCTCGCGAGTTGCTGCCTTTGGTCTCCAGCTCGCTATCTTAAGTCATGAAGTCTTCTCGCAAAAATTTTCTTCCTCAGCTGCGATCCACGCTCACCGCACCATGTGTTGAAGCCGGGAAGATTCCCAACCTCAAGATTCAGATCAAGGCAGCTTAAGGTTACTGATTCTACGATCCGACGTCACAATTCAAATGGCTAACGAGAGAGAGAAAACTATCTATAAGCACACCCCAAGTGCTCCAGCAGAGAGGTCCCACCACGTACCCGGAAGCTTCGAAGAAGCTTCCCCTCCGCAACCAAAAGGCTGGGCGAGGTACTAGGCTGGCATGGACTTGACGAGCATCCACTTGGGGGGGACCTCAACCTCTTCCAAAAGTGCCCTTTCTAGTACCCCTGGGGGGCTATTTATAGAGAAATCCTGGGGGGGGGGGGGTATAGGCGAGTATCCAGCTACTGGAAACGAGTTCCAAGGGTCTACTCGCCAAAACTCGCGAGATACTTGCCCATACTCGCCCAAGCTCGCCTCTGCTCGCCCAGGCTCGCCCAGGCTCGCCCATGCTCGCCCAGGCTCGCCCATGCTCGCCCAGGCTCGCCCATGCTCGCCCAGGCTCGCCCATGCTCGCCCAGGATCGCCCATGCTCGCCCAGGCTCGCCCATGCTCGCCCATGCTCGCCCAGGCTCGCCCATGCTCGCCCAGGCTCGCCCATGCTCGCCCAGGCTCGCCCATGCTCGCCCAGGCTCGCCCATGCTCGCCCAGGCTCGCCCATGCTCGCCCAGGCTCGCCCAGGCTCGCCCAGGCTCGCCCAGGCTCGCCCAGGCTCGCCCAGGCTCGCCCAGGCTCGCCCAGGCTCGCCCAGGCTCGCCCAGGCTCGCCCAATGGTCTGCGAATAGCCGTCTGCTGAGGTACTTCTGGTTTTCGACGAATTACGGGTTATACAACTGCGATTTTGATGCTGTGAGAGCAAAAATATCGATGTTGATTGTTGTGAGTACAACGCCGAGATTTGTTGCGAGTTTTTTTGCAATGAGAGCAAAGTTCGCGATGTCAATTGCTGCGAGAACGATGTAGGAGATGTTGCAAGTTTGTTGTCAATTGTCGGCAGAGCGAGCTTAGAGGTAGGATTTACGGACGGTCGTTGATTCCCACAAAGTTTATAAATATCCTTGGGGGGGGGGAACTTGTTTTAGTCCTTCATTCAATCCCTGAATTACTTGGCTAGATCTGGGTGAGCGTTTGTATGAGGTCGGGATAGTTATGGGAAATCAAAAAGATTTCGTGTGAGGATGAGAATATTCACTTGAGAGGAGAGCCACGAGAGATTTCGTTACGCTTTGATACCATGCAAGAGTTTGAAATAAACGAATTTATTATTCCCAAAAATCGGATTAATTACATGAGAGCTCCCCTCCATATATAAAATAGTTGTGGAAGTGGTATGTACATTTGGAGATGTGAAACTAAATACACGGAGGAAAATTACTGATGCAACCCGCGACGCATCTTTATTTTTATTTGTACCTGTTTTATTTGTGTAGCGCATGTTGTGGCGCATTTGGCTTATTTTGTTGTGTTGAGTTGTACGCGCACGGTATTAGCGCTTTTGTGTAGTTTTGTATCGCGCAAAATTTTGTTTGGCTCGTTGGTGTAACCGGCCAACGAGACCCCAAATGCATAGGTCCGGTATTTAGGGGATAGGTTAGCCTAGGGCAAGCTTTAATTTAATTAACTATTTTAATTTAAACATTTTTTAAGTTATGAAATCACCCCCCTTGAGTGAGCCCATTCATCCCATTTCCTTTGACCTATTTTCCCTATAAAAGAAAAAACATTCCTATTTAGTTTGGTGTGGCTGTTGGGATATCTCACTCCTATCGTGGGATAGCCGAGCGCCGGTCGTTTCCAAATTCTAGGTTTAGATTTTTGTTTTCGTTAAAAAAATGATGAGTGATTTAGATGCGCGCATTAAAGCTTTGATGAGAGATGTTGAGTGCGTCACTGCTGACGCCCGACAGAATTTGCGTGGGTTGTGCACCTCTGTTCACAACCTGGAGGTGACAACACGCACATATTATGCTTCTCCTGCATACCTTCCCACTTCATATCACGTAATGGAACCCGAGGTTAGGTGTTTCGTTAGTCCACATCTCCTCAGTTTCACGACGAACACTTTAGCTCCACCCACCACCACTGTGACTCTCACTTCAGTCGAGGAGTTTCTTCCGGAGCCCCTGCTCCAGGAAGAAAAATTTCCTCCTATCTTTATCAACCCGACTGATGTCGCGACTCCACGTGTCTCCACTACAGCTCTCCCTTCAGTCGAGGATGTTCCTCCTGAGCCCATGCTCCAGGAAGAAGAGCTTCTTCCTATTTTTACCACCCTGACTGAAGTGGTGTCTCCACCTGTCTCCGCTTCAGCACCCCCTTCTATCGAGGAGGTTCTTCCCGAGCCCCTGCTCCAGGAAGATGTGTTCTTTCCCTCTCATTCCTTCCTCCCGATTGACATGGTGTGCCCACTTTTCCCCACTGACTCACATCCTTCAGTCGCCGAATTGTTCCCTGAGGCCCCACTCCAGGGAGGACTTACTCGTGATGTGTCACTCACCTCGGATGACACGTCATCGCTTTCTCTTCTCCCAGAGGAGTTGGTTAGTGATGAGGCCCTTATCTTGGGTGACACAGACTCGTGCGTCTTGTGTCCTGACTTTCTTAGCCCACTACCGCCACAAACCCTTGAGTCCACAGACATTGTGTTCGGTGGTCCTTCACCTGAGGCCCCCGAGGCACCACCTTTCATCGACTTCGTATTCGACGAGCACGCCTTTAGTCCACATCACTTCTCTTTAGTTGTAGACGAGCATGTTATATCACCACCTCACTATCGTTCGAGGTCTGAAACTTCTAGGTCTACTCATATTGAGGGAGCACAGACAATACTTAGATATTTTACTCCTCATCGGGATACCCGCTTCAAAGGATTTTTATGGAAAGTTTTACACGTCAAATTTGGGATCTGTTTCAAATTGTGACTCGAGCGGAAGTCCATCGAGTGAAATCATGACTATAGACGATCCTGGTCTAGCTGACGTTCGTAGGTGTCTATCGGGCAAGCATATGATGCGTTATGAAATAATAATTCCACAGGTTGATCACGCTTGCTTCCTACTTTACTTTCTATCTTGCTTGTGTTTCCTGCTTTCCCCTTACCTCATATTTGCCCACACCGCCCTTATCATCCTCTGCAAGCTCTAATAATTACTGTTTATTTAAATATTTGGCATGAAATTTCGATTAATGAGTTGCGAGCTTGTGGGATGAGAGGTTACTTCCAGGTTTGGGGTTGCAGCGGCGACATCAGCAGGACAGTCATGCAACATTTTCTCCGATCGACAGTTGGATTTCCTACTTGCAGGTCGCATCGAGTCTCGTCGGGGTCTAGCTCTTTCAACCCCGGGAGAATTGATGCAACCCGCGACACATCTTTATTTTTATTTGTATCTGTTTTATTTGTGTAGCGCATGTTGTGACGCATTTGGCTTATTTTGTTGTGTTGAGTTGTACGTGCACGGTATTAGTGCTTTTGTGTAGTTTTGTATCGCGCATGCTTTCACGCAAAATTTTGTTTGGCTCGTTGGTGTGACCGGCCAACGAGACCCTAAATGCATAGGTCCGGTATTTAGCCTATGGCAAGCTTTAATTTAATTAACTATTTTAATTTAAACATTTTTAAGTTATGAAATCACTCCCCTTGAGTGAGCCCATTCATCCCATTTCCTTTGGCCTATTTCCCCTATAAAAGAAAAAAACATTCCTATTTAGTTAAGTGTGGCTGCCAATAGCAAGTTTTTGCCCTAAAACCCCCTCCTATATAAACAAACCTTTCCCCCCTATAATAGCCCGTTGGAATAGAACGAACAGAGATATTTTTTCTCTGTTGTCGTTCATCTCCAGCGCCGCACTTGCCTTCCCCGCCAAAACCGTCGGAAGCTGCTCTCTCTATCCACTGTCTTCCTCGCCGGAACTCCCAACACCTCCTCCACTGCAGTCGAGCCACCCCTGAAGCCACTGCCTCCTCCAGCGAGCGAGTCTTCTTCCCTGACGGAAAGCTCTCGGGATCACCTCTCTGCCCCTCTCGCCGTCGTTCCTTTACGAAGCCGCCTCCAGAAGCCCCTTCTTCCACTGTCGAGGACGCCTGAACTCCTCCTAGGGCCCGACGACTCCATCTGCGCTCTCCTCCAGTGGATGTCAGGGATTCTCCAGTGTTTTCCCCTCTTCCCAGCGACCTCAGTCACTGCTCCAGCAACCACGACTACCACCATAGTCCCTGCCAGCTTCCGACGACACTTCTTCGGACACTTACCACTTCTTCGACAGTCGTCCGCTTTTTTCTAGCCCGGTGACCTCCCCTCTATTCCTCAACAACCCATTCTTTGGGATTTAGTGCACAGCCGCTGTCACGCCTCCCCTTTGGTATACCTCTCCACCTCTCTCGCTCGCAACCTTTAGTTACTTCCATGCTCAAAATATGAAATAGTTAATTATTGAAAGCTTGCCCGTAATTAATTTGTATCTCCTGATTATCGTTGTTTCCAAATATGTGCACGCCACCACCTAATTGTTTGTGCCTGTGGAATTATGTATCGTGACGTTACTACGCGTGTGCGGTAGCCTTGTGTTCGTGAGCAACACCTAGACTGTTTAGTTCGTTAAAAATAGCCCGTGAAACCTTCGCGCCACATTTATTTTAAAAGTTCTTTACTTTATTTTATTTCAAAACTACACCTCCACCTTGGTTCACATCAACTACAATGGCCCCCTATGCGGACTTTTGGGCTTTAACAACGACAAAAGTTCTCTACTTATCTTGAACAATTTTAAGTTCTAGCTCACGTTGCATCGGTAAATCATAACATGTAATCTTTGTGGTAGGATCTAATGGTTTCAACTTGATGTTGAGTTGAAAACCCATGGGACTTGACCATATTATTAAAGACGCTCCTCAAACATGCCTACGACTCAAGGCTCACCAGGCTCAGAGGTTTGTGCCTCCGTGCGCCTTTGGAATATAAAAGGCGCGCTTGAGTGAAATTTTTGTTTTAGTTTTTTCTTCAAAATTTTTTTCAAGAACTCAATAATTTTTTATTGATTTAGTGTTTGTGAAAGATAATTGTGGGTTGAGACTTAGATCTGATGCAAGTGACCGTATTGATTCTATTTTTTATGAAATATAAATGATAGTAATTAATTAGTAGAACATGTGAAAATTTTTATCGAGAAGCTGAAATGATGTTTGATGCTGATTATCTAAAATGGTTGTGGTTGTGCCTTGCATTTGTCAGGCGCGCGCCTGCGCTTTGAGCCTTGCGTTTAGGCTCAAGACCCCTTTGCGGCTTGGTGCGCCCTGCATTTTTAAAAACTAAGGGACTTCTTTTCTGCTATGAATTTTTCCAGGCTCTACGAATCTCGATTACATAGGTGCAGTGTTGTCGATATTGACCGACATAAAGGTTTGAAACTTAAAACGCTACGTTTTCAGTTTTTTGGTTCGTAACGTTTTGAAAAAACGGACCGATATATCGGTTATAACCGAGTTATAATCGAGTTATAACCGATATATCGGTTATAACCGATATATCGGTCCAATAAAACTTTGAATATCGACCGTTTTTTTAATTATTTATTCGCTTGTTTTAACTCTCCCCCTGCGTTAGTTCATTTCAGTCGCTCTCCTGCCTTAGCTATCCCTCACGCTCTCCGTTGGTGCTCTCCCTCGACAATCTCGCGCTCGCTGGTTGTTCTCTCTCTCGGGCTCTCAACACTCTGGCTTGCTGGTTGTTCTCTCTGGTTCATTCTTCTCCCTGCTGGTTGTTCTCTCTGGTTCATTTTTCTCCCTGCTGGTTGTTCTCCCTAGTGCTCGCTGGTTTTCTCTGGTGCTCTCGATTCCCTCGCCTGTTACTCTCTGGTTGTTCTCTCTGGTGCTCTCGATTTCCTAGCTGGTGTTCTCAAACTCTCAGGCTCTTGACTCTATCTGTTGGTGCTCTCACTCTCTCAGCTGGTGCATTCTTTTCCCCGCCTCTCCCTTTCAATCTCTCGCTCTGCATTCTTCTCCCTACCTCTCCCTCTCATTCTCTCGCACTGTATTCTTCGTTTCTCATGCTTTCCTAGTTGCCTTGCTGGTTGTGGCTGCTTTGCTGCCTTATTTCCCTGCTGCCTTGCTGTTAAAATAGGTTGCTTTGTTGTAGCCTTGCCTTGCCTTAAATTTGGTTGCCCTGCAGCCTTATTGCACTGCCTTATTGCTGTGTTGCAGCCTTGCTGGTGGCTGTAGCCAGTTGGCCGTGGATTGGTGGTTGCATTGCTCCTTGCTGGTGGCTGTAGCCAGTTTGCCGTGTATTGGTGGTTGCATTGCTCCTTGCTTGGTGGTTGTGCGTGTTTGCTATTTTTATTTGGTTGTTTGTTATTTTTATTCAGCCCGTTTATGGTTTTGTTGGTCAACAAATGATTTGAAATATCCCTATTAGTAGTTATTTATCCAGCTTCATTTTGCAATCGAGGATGCATGTATATCTAACTTCATTTTCTAGTTGTCTTGCTGCTTTGTTTCTTTTGATAAATAAAATGTTGGATGCTTTGTTATTATACTAGTACTGAAATTTTGAATGTTAATTGGGTAATATTTTACTTGGTTACTTTATTGGATATTTTGAAAGATAATTGAATGATTTATTTTTTTTATACTTGGGAAGAGTCGACGGGGATATACCTTTTATGAGGTTGTTATATGGGGATATAAAAAAATCTAGGGAAGAGGTTGCTATTGTTCTTGATCACCAAGAGAACAAATATCTTCATATATGGAAGTTGATTAATAGCACATGAGAGAAGAAGATGAGTAGCCCTTTGCACCTTGTAGGTTATTACTTCAACCCATATTTTTATTATTTTCGTCGAGTGGAGATTGATGCTGACGGAAGGTTTATGAGTGGTTTTTTTGAGCGTCTCTCAACGATATGTATTAAAATCCTTCTGCACAGGATCACATCAGTGTTGAGGTTGATCTTTACCAATACCAACAAGGGTTATTTGGCAAAGACGTGACGAAGAGACAGCTATAAAATCCCAACTTAAATCCAGGTACATTTTTATATATATATATTTTTAATTTTATTTTAATGATGTTTTATGTTTAATTGAAATGTATTGTCATTTTAATTTTCACAGTATATTGGTGAAGGTTTAAATGTGCTTATACGCCACACCTTAAAATTTGACTTTGAAGATTTTGAGTTTGGCTACTTCATCCTCCGATTGTGAGAGAAACTAGAGCACTTTTAAGATGGTATGCATTTATTTGGTTATTTAGTTAAACATAAATATCTTATTATATGATTTCATGTCTTATTTAGTATTTTTTAAAATTTTGAAGATACATTCTAAGAAGAGGAATAAACTCGATATCAAAAGATTGAACGATTTATTATTTGTAATGTTCAATGTTTTGTTGAAGTCGAAATATTCAGACACATCTTAAGATCCATTGACATCTAAGAGTTTAGATTCTGGGAAGGTACAAGAGTGGATGGTGAATGTTTGATCCCGAGGTGGATGAAAATGAAGATGACGATGTTGAAGTCTTTTCTGGAGAGGGGTTGACATGGGTGCAAATTAGAAATATAGTTGATGCTGATCATGATGAATGGAGGTCTCCTTGACTAATTACAAACAAAGAAGTGACAATTAGTTATCAAAGAAAGGAAAAGAGAAAAATATCTGAGGTGGATGGGGCAGATCTAGAGGGTTCATTAGATGAATGATCATATTCTATCTACTCTACCGACTCTAGATGAGTCTGTAAGCGATGAAGATTGAAGAATAATGTATGTTTGAAATTTAATTTTTAAAATTTTGATGTCATAGAGACAATATATATTTGCAAGTTTCTTAAAAGTACTAGTTTTACATATTTTCTATCATTAAAGTATTGTATGTTAAATGTTTCATATAACTTTTAATATTTAGAAGTTTAATAGATTGTAAAATAGTTAGTATTGTGACATGTATTAAAAAATAACTTTTAATTATATATATAATTAATTAAATATTAAAACCCGATATATGAAATATTCCCGATATATAAAAAATCGACATGAAAACCCAAACCGACGTGCCCCCAACATCCGACTTCTGCAACCTTGCATAGGTGCATAAACAAGGAATTAGGCCAGTCGAACTAAGGTTACCCATCCCCGAAAAATTTGGCGTCTGCCCCATGCATAAATGATTGAACACTGCACAACAAAGTTATGTTATAATTGTGACGAGAACTATCCTTGAGGCCATCACTACAAAAGGCTTTTCTGCTTAGAATTGGAGGAACTTGATGAAGACAGAATTGGATAAAGCTAACACTAGAATTCGGTCTCCCTTTGAACTTGGAGATGGGCCCAATTTTGAAGGCGGGTGTGATGTTATGGATATTGTGGCCTTGTCATTTTAGGTCTTTTATGTGGTTAGTCATTTATTATCTCTGTAAACCTTTTATATTTTTAAGTGTGTATTAATTGATGTGTTAGGAGTTGATGTTGTCATGTAAGCTTGTTTATAGGCATGGTTGGAATGAAGGGAAGCAAATATTGAATCTCTTGCTTGTCCCTTGCATGAGATTGTTGCAGTTCTCCCTCCCTCCCGAGCACACTATGCCTAGGCACCCGTGGTTCCGGCTCCGTAGCATCTTCCAACATCATCTCCACCTTTGGTGCTCTTCAGCGAAGCTACCAATGCATTGCGGCTTAGCCTTTAATGCAAATCTATGCTTTCAGAATGTTTGGATGCTTAGAAGAGGACTGACTAACATAAAAAAAAGTCTCCCAGAGAGACCGGCTACTAGATTCACACCAAATTTAGACAAAAAACCTGCAGTTTTGGGGAGGGATTTATGGGGTAAACTATGCGAACTAATGAGATTCAAGTCTTTGGACTTGGATGCGAAAGCCATACACAAAAAGACAGACATTCTAGACTGGAGAATACCTCAAAACATGATCGGCTGCTTCCACTTGAATATGCATGGATGTAAGTATATGCACATTTGGTTGCATATCAAAACATTACAAATTGCAATGTGGGCTTATATACCTCTCGTCAGTGCAAGTCAACTTTGTGAGTCCATTTCTATGGGCTTGTTGAAAGAATATCCAGATACTTGACATTGATTTAACAATTAATTTTGTATGTACACTACCTGCTTACGTACACTCAGGTGCTTTGTCAAGAAAATTGTTTTGGCTTTATTATGTCCAAACAAGAAGTGCAATAAGAATCAATTTTTGATTCTTAGATATTGAAAGTGATACAATTTCTTCTTCTTGTGCCCCTTGATGGCTATTGACTAGAGTTAAAGATGGATGCCTTATTGTATCCCTTTGTTTTTATGTAAGTGTTGGGTTGTTAGGTGTTATTTTGATAATTTTTTAATCAAAGTTGGAAAGTTAATTGATATTTTTGTCACTGCAGGTGCACCCTTTAGATCATATTGATGCTATTCAACAATCAAGCTGCCTGCAATCAAGGTACTTGGAAGAATCTATAAATTTCATTTTCTTTAACTCGATCTATCATCAACAATGTGGAGTTCAGCCTGTTCTATGATTCTCAAGTTTGAGCACTTTAATTTCTAGCCTAGTTTACATGATGTTAGGATTCCATATAAGATAATCATTCCTCCTAGTTCCTCTTATTTTTCACTGTTCTCATTTTTCTGTAATCTGCATTTGTTTCTATTGCACCATATGTTTTTCCTCATATAATTCCTTATCTTATTTTGTTGTTTTGTTGCTAGTTATGAAATTAGGGCTTGGTTAACCTTCAGTTTAACTCTTTTTGGCTAAGTTTTCATCAGTAAATGAAAGACCATTTTGTCGGTCTTCTATTTTAGCTAGACTTCATCTAATAGGATCTGAAATGGACTGAATTTTCCACCCAGGATGGCCTCACGATCAAATTAGGAATCTTACTTTTAAAAGTAAATTTAATAAAATTGCAACTAGAGACAGTGTGCAGATTTGAGGGTTGGAATCAAAAAATAAACATTTTTTTGTAGGTATTGCCTTATGATGCCTAGAGATATTAAGCCATAAAGTCCCATATGTCTATGATGGTCCAAGTCCACCTGTATGCTCCTAGTGATATAAAAATGTAGGATCAAACCATTCATAATATTCCAATGGGGTAGGAAATTTCGTAATGCTTTTTAGCATAGGGATTCCATTGTGATCCATATTTGACAGATCAACTAAGTTACTAGGTAAGTTAGATTGTTTGAGATGTTAATTTTCCTTGGTAGAAGCCCAGACTTGGCGAGCAAAAATGATCTTGGTCTCCCCAATGTTAGGGAAAAAACCAAAAAAACCGGGACTAGTAGGCGTGGAGAGTTAAAGTTGGTGTGGAGAGTTGAATTTGACGGGTGTTTGGAACTAGGGTCAGGCAAAGGAGTCATTTTTAGAACATTTGTTAGTTTAACTTTATAAAGAAGATTGATGTGAAGTTTAATTTTGTTGGGACTTCTAAAAATCTCCCGATATTTGGAGTCATTCCTTGAGTTCTAAAGAAGCTAACAAATTAAGATGGAAGTTGGGAGAACTTATACGGCCAGCACCCACTCAAGTGTTCAATTTCTTAAAGAAGGAATAAGATAATGCTGGGTGAGTTTTGACCTTCTATATGAAAGAACTTGGAGTACCAAGACCAGATAGAGTGGGGTCATGAATAAATAGGTAGAGTTTTTAATGTTCTGACATTTGAATCCAATGGAAAAGCCTAATTGTTGTATTTGTTTTCCCACATGAAGGAAGTCTGCGGTGGCATTAAGAGAAGGAAATTTTTATTGCGACTTTCCAGAACTATTGAATTCTTGCCTTTTCATTCTATGACCCCATGGGGCTTTTAAATATAAAAAAAATGCACGATTCATTCATTATCAGAATATCCTTTAACTCCCTAAAAAGATGAAGACACTGAAACTACTTGAAATGATCTAATCTGCCGAGAAACAGAAACTGTACTTTTCGATATTTTTCTCCAGTTTGTCTTTCATGGAGGGGGGGGGGGGGCGAGGTGACGGCCTCTTTAATAGAATAGGATTTAGGCGTTTTAATAAAGTAAAATAAAATGATTTTAAGGTAGGAGATTTTAAAGGATCAAAATAGGGATTTCAAAGGATTTCCTTTTTAATAATTTGCACCATAAATTAATTATGAAAGTATAACTTATTTAATTCTCATTTCCAATTTAATCGAATACTTCATTTTTTTAATATATATATATATATATATACAAAGAAATTAAATTAATAAGTCATATCATGAAACTATGAGAACGAGTAATAGAAAGAAGAGTAAGACGAGAGACTAACATCTCGGAGAATCAATTTGGATTCATGCTAGGGCAGTCGACCATGTAAGCTATACATCTCTTGAGGACTCGTTGATAACTATCGAGAAAGAAAACAAGATTTGTATATGTTGTTTATCAATCTTGAGAAGGCTTATCATATCATTCCTGGAGAGATCTTATGGAGAGTCTTAGAGAAGAAAGGTGTAAATGTATCATACATTGATCTAATCAAAGATATGTATAAAAATTCAGCGACGAGGGTGAGTACATATGGAGGATTAACACATAAATTACCTATCATTGTTGGCTTACATAAATTTTCAGCTTTAAGCCTTGATCACTTCACCCTGATCTTAGATAAGCTCATCAAACATATTCAACAAGCAATACCTTGGTGTTTATTGTTTGCAGATGATATCGTTTTGGTCGATGACGTGTGAGGGTGTAAATGAAAAACTTAAATCTTGGTGAGACACTTTAGAAAAGAAGGGTTTTAGGTTGAGCTAGGCAAAGACAGAGTATATGGAGCTTAAATTTAGCAGTGCAAGAAGGACATATGTCTTCGTTATTAAGTTGGGTGATCAAGATATTTTCTGCATTGTGTGCTTTAAATATCTTGGATCGATAGTTCAAAATGATTAAAGTGTTGATAAAGATGTGATACATAGAATCAAAGCAAGTTGGTTGAAGTGGAGAGGTGACTCAGGGATCTTATGTGATTGTAAAGTACAATTGAAATTTAAAGACAAGTTTTACCGTACTGCAATTAGATCATTGATGCTCTATAATTTTGAGTGTTCGGCAGTGAATTGTGTACATGAGCAAAAAATGGGAGTTGCGGAGATGAGATTGCTTAGATGGATGCGTGGACACACGAGACTGGATAAAATTAGGAATGAATGTATCTGGGATAAGACAGAAGTGACACCAATTACAAAGAAGATGTGAGAAGCTCGACTATGATGATTTGGACACGTACTAAGTAGACCATTAGAGGCACCTGTTAGGCATTGTGAGAGTTTTGTCACTAGACATGTCGGGGGAGGGGTAGAACAATACAGACTTGGAATGAAACTATAAGGAAAGACATGATGTACATAGGCATTAGTGAGATTATGACTAAGGATAGGACACAATGGAAACAAAGGATCCATATAGCCGACCCCACTATAGTGGGTTAAAGGCTTGAGTGTTGTTGTTTATATTTATTTATTTATTTTTGCCCAAATTAACACATAACCTAATTTGATAGATCATTTATTCAGGCTTTTACTGGGCGATTAGTATAATAAGTCGTAACAATAAGCGCGATAGATATGCGCAATACAAACACATTGGCGCTAATAACATGTTCTGAATAAAATAAATGTGTGTGAAAAAACATGCGTGACACATGCAAATAAAAATAAAATAACTTGTAGTGACACAAGTTACATCAATACGATGCTTTGCTGGAAGTTGGAGGTGGTAGGTCACCATTCCAATGCCATAGATGAAAAGGAAGAGGTTGTTGGAGCAAGAATTGATGTTCGATTAAATTTTGGAGGTGGGGATGTAATTTTATGAGCTTGTTGGCCTTTCATGTCTTGTGTTTCTGAGCTCTATGGTTGCTATGCTTGAGTTGGTGGAGGGCTTCATTTCAATATGCTAAATTGGGATCGATGGAAGCCACTCGACAATCTTTGGGCATGAATTGATGAATGACTAGGGAGGGAAGACCACAATCTAAAATGGTGAAGCTTTTGCTGCTACATCTAAGTACGTTTATATGAAATTCAGCCCAAAATTTCATGTGGCCCAATGTTGAGGTTGCTAAGATACAAAGCTAGGTACCCATTTGTTGGTGGTATGCCGAACTTGAGCTGAGCTTGGTGTCATAATCTTGATCTCCTCCTCAAATTGGCACATGAAAGTAGTGTCCTTGTTGCTTACAAACAAGCATGGAAATCCATGGTGGCGCAACATCTGTCGCACGAACACGTGCTATATTATGGTCGTTGTGTATAGGTACCGCATATGTAGTGCCCATATTCACATGCTTAGTTATTAAAGGCGCAAGCCGCACCAATGCACAAATGGGTCTTGGAGCCTAGGCGCAAGTCTCAAGACGCAGGCGTGCGCCTGACAAAGACAAGACACAATCACATCCATTTTAAATAATCAACAAAAAATATCATTTCAACTTCTCGATCAAATTCTTCATCTACTCTGCTAATTAATCATTCATTTCTATCGTTATATCTCTTTAAAATAAAATCAATGTGATCACTTGCATCATATTTAAGTCTCAACGCACAATTATCTTTCACAAACACTAAATAAAAAATTATTGTGTTCATACATTCTTAATTTTTTAAGAAAAAAATTTATAACAAAAATCTCACTCAGACGCGCATTTTATATTCCAAAGACGCAAATAAGGCGCACGAAGGCGCAAATCTCTGAGCTTGTGAGCCTCGAGCCTTGGGCGCGCTTGAGGCACGCCTTTAATACCATAGCTCATAGGTGATCAATCCTTACCAAGTGGCAGTCAAAGCTATGGGACTTTAAAGTCATTTAATAAAGTCCATCATTGTATTCTCCTGAATGCCCTCTGGAACAAACAACGCACAGAACAAACCAATTGGATCCATGACTTGCTATTTTGCCTCCTAACAAACCAAGCAACAAATTGTTTCATTGTCTTCAATACCTTGCACTTGTAAAGAGCGGTGTTGAGTACGAAATGTGCATGTATAACCTCCACAAACCGTGGAATTGAACTTATGAAGTAGTCTACAAAATACACTCTTATGGGTGCTCGAGAGTCTGGGTTGCGGTGAAGGGTTGCTTTTGATGGTGAAATAATGATTGCCCTGTGGTGAGTTTTTTTATATATGAATTGTACTTCCATTTATTGGACAAGAGGTTGACTTCAGTATGGGATTCCCTACTTTGCATTTGATTGAAAAGTTATAGCCGCGGAGTTTGGCAATGCAAAATTGTTGGTCAGTGGGGTGATCTTCTCAATTAAGTGTCGTAGGCTATAATCGTCAGTGTGGATGATGAAGTGTCACCTTTGTATTTAAGGTCTCCAATGGTCTAGGACAAGTGCTTGAAGCTTTGTCTTATTGATTGATTTCATCGGTGCCTTGGAGTACCACCCTTTGTTAAATTAAGTCAAGGTTCATCCCGCCACATTAAAATTGTGACCTTCCCCTCTTTAAAGCATCACATTCCACAACATATGACTTTGTAAAGTTTTTCATGGCTAGAACCGTAAGAGTCACTGATGTAAACTTAAGCTAGGGTTTCAAAGATTAAGATAAAATTTTCATTTTTTTAGCGATTTGTTTTAAATTAATTTAAGCTCAAATTGGGGTTTTGAAAAACATCGAAATTTTAATTCCAAGAGCGGGGCCGAGTGGCCAAAATGCATTTATGCGCGCAAATCAAACTCATTGCTTTGAACTTTACGAGATTCATTAATTTCGTTCGAATGGAACCTCGCAAGTACCCGTTTGGTTCGAACCTTCCACGAGTTTGTACGACCACAAGCGAAAATAACAAACGATAATTTATGATTAACGATATTAAAAGTGATAAGAACGCAAAGGCAAGCCCAACAATTATTTTCAGAAATACATAAACTTATACTGATTCAATGGAGCAAACAGATATATCCCAAAGTGGCAGATGTGTGGTAGTGGATCCTCCAAGATCTTCCACGCAAAAGGGGAACACCAAGAACAGCAGCCGGATGGGAGAAGCCGAAGTTGACGGTGCTGCTCTATGGCTGGGCGTCGGTCAAGATGCCCGAGGTTGACGACGCCAAACGAGTCTGCCCAAACGACAGAGGCGACAATGGTTGGAGTTTGACAAAGACGGCAAACGCGGAGCAGGCACTGGCGGCGATTGCGGAACCCGACATTTGCTGAGTAGGAGTGGCGGAAGGGATACCGGCTTGGCCTCTCTGGTACGATGTCGGCAAACCTGGCGGTGCTAGGTCTTAGGAAGATGTGATCGGCAAAGAACAGGAAGCAAAAATGAGCTTTTCGTTCTGTCCGATCCTACTTTTGCCTTCCTCACCGCGGGTTAAATAGATGTCAGCAATTAATTTGTCCAAAGATTTCTTTCCTATTGCTTCTTCACGGTGGATTCTTTGGCAGCATTTAATTTGTCCAAAGATTTCTTACCTAATATTAAATTTCTGATTTTGACTCTTTCCAACTTTGCTTGCCCGATCTTTGGGATGATGAATTTTGAATTTTAAGTTTATGCATTCTTGAATAAGTTAGGCTTGCCTCTACATCCTACTACTAATAATATCAGACCTCTTTATTTATGGTCCCAACGGCCGATCGAACAGATGAGCCGGAAAATAACACGAGTACAGAATTTTGAGACGAGTACAGAATATTGAGGCGAGTACATGAAATAAAACAAGTGCATGAAAAAAATGCATAAATAAATACATGAAAATTATGCTGCATCGCAGGATGCATCAATTCCCCCGGGGTTGAAACAGCTCGACCCCGGCGAGGACTCGCAAAAACTCGCAATAGAGAGATCTGGGCGGCGACAGCGTAGCTCGTCTGTGCTGATCCAAGAGCTGTTTGTGATGTCTCGTCACCGCCAGGAGACCAAGTAGCGCTGGTAAGTCCCGTGGCGAGTACGAAACTCTCGTACATCAAGAACCTGATCTATCTCCTCGGTGATGGGCGTCTGCAGTGGAGCTAAGTCGGGTGGTATCTCTGGAGCTGTCGTAGGTGGACTCGAGCTAGAACTAGGTGGATATCTATAGAATGGTGTCAGATCGGGCACGTTAAATATTGGTGAAGTACCGAATTAAACAGGCAGATTTAGGAGATAGATATTCTCCCCGATGCGCTTCCGGACTTGGAAAGGACCAAACTTCCTCTGCTGCAGCTTATGGTATGTACCCGGAGTGAATCTTTGTTTCCTGAAATAAGCAAACACCCAATCTCCTTCTAAAAAATATAACTCCCGGCGATAACGATCGACCATGGATTTATATTTTTCAGAAGTCGCTCGCAATTTATTAGTAATAGATTTTTGCTATTCCTTTAAATAATCCACATGGGCTTTCGCATTAAATTAAATACGATCATGAATCGGCAGGGAGTGGCGATCAAGTAGATGAGGTATAGGGAATCCGTAAACAATCTCGAAAGGAGATTTAGCAGTAGTGCGATTAATAGAATTATTGAATGCAAATTCAGCCTGTGGCAGTATAAGATCCCATTATTTCGGATCTCCCTAGTCGAACACCTAAGAAGGTTCCCCAAACTCCTATTAACGACCTCAGTCTGCCCATCGGTTTGAGGGTGATATGTGCTGCTAAATTTGAGTTTGGTACTCAATTGGGCCCACAACGTTTTCCAAAAGTATGCCATAAAATGGTATCCCCATCAGAAGTGATCGACCTAGGAATTTCGTACAGTCTAACGATTTCTTTTAAAAAAAGTTCGGCGACGTGTACACCACTAGAAGTTTTTCTACACGGATTGAAATGTGCCATCTTCGAAAATCGATCTACGACTACAAAAGTAGAATCGATCTTCCTCTGAGTGCGAGGAAGTCCTACCACGAAGTCCATCGAGATGTCATCCCATGACCGCTCAGGTATCGGTAAGAGGGTATATAATCCAGTGTTTTGTGCATGCCCCCCCTTATACAGCTGATAGGTGGTGCAGTGCCTGACGAATTCAGTGACATCACGCTTCATATTTGTCCATTGGTATCGAGCGCTGACGAGATCGAATAATTTGGATTGGCCTACGTGTCCACCTTACCCGGATGAGTGGAGTTCCCTAAGTAGTGTCCCTCAGAGTGGGCCTTCAAAAATGCAAAGGCGGGTGCCTCTAAACAGATAACCCTCACTCACTACGTACTGTGTAGTGAGATCAGTCTCACTATGCTGACATGTGATCCAAATGTCCCGGAAGAACAGATCGGTAGAGTAGAAGTCGCGCTGTGAATCTAAGTCAGTGATACAAGGCTGTAGTGTAACTAGCAGATGAGTGCGACGACTAAGTGCGTCGGCTACACGGTTCGTGACACCGGGTTTGTGCTTCAAATGGAAAGTGAACTCCTGCAGGTAAGCAGTCCACTTGGCGTGACGTCTGATCTCCTTTTGAGAGTTCAGATGTTTTAGCGCCTCGTGATTAGTGTTCAACACAAACTCACGCTGAATCAGGTAATGTCTCCAATGACAGAGAGCCCGAACGATGACGTAAAACTCTAAGTCATAAGTGAAATATCTAGTTTTCGCCTCATTCAGCTTCTCACTAAAGAATGCTATGAGTCGACCCTCCTGACTCAAAACTGCGCTAATGCCTATAATAGATGCGTCACAATCAACCTCAAAATTTTTATTAAAATCAGGCAGCGCTAACACGAACGCACTCGTGAGTCTCTCTTTAACCAATAAAAATGCGCATTCGACTTCTTCAGTCCAAACAAACAATCCCTTCAAGCAATCAGTCACAGGTGCGATCAATGTACTAAAATTCCGAATAAACCGTCGATAAAAAAATGCTAGCCCTTTAAATCCTCGAGCTTCAGTAATTGTCCTAAGGCTAGGCCATGATTCTATCGCCTTGACCTTCTCTCTATCAACGCTAATGCCCTCAGAAGAAACGATATACCCTATGAAGGTCAGGCTATTCGTCAAAAACGTGCAGTTCTTCAAATTTATATATAATTTATTATCACGTAGAATTTCTAAGACCTGCCTAAGCTGAATCAAGTGCTGATCGTGATCAAGGCTATAGATCAAAATATCATCAAAATACACCACTACGCAAACTCCTATGAGTGGCATAAGCACCTGATTCATCATTCACATAAATGTGTTAGGAGCATTGGAGAGTCCAAAAGACATCACCAGCCACTCATATAATCTTTCTCTAGTCTTAAATGCAGTCTTCCATTTTTCCCCAGGTCGAATTCTAATCTGGTGGCACCTACTTTTTAAGTCAATGTTTGAAAATACACGAGATCCACTAAGCATATCTAGCATGTCATCCAATTGGGGAATCAGAAAGCGATATTTGATCGTAATTTTATTAATCGCTCGACTGCCCACACACATGCTCCATGCCCCATCTTTCCTAGGAACTAGAAGTGCGGGGACGACGCACAGACTCATACTCTCCCTAACGTGGCCCTTCAAAATTAGATCAGTCACCTGCCTATGGAGCTAACTCCTGGGATGGGGTCAATGCAGTGCTGTATATCTCTCATCGGGGGTAGCTGATCGGGAAACTCCTTCGGCCTAATCTCAGAGAATTTGTCAATGAGAGGACGCACCGTACTAGGGATGTCTAAAGTAGTGGGAGCGGAATCGATGCCTGACAGCATATATACGACATCACTATCCTTCATCTCCTCCTTTAATTGAAAACCAATCAGTAACATGGTGGCGGAGGGAAAGGATATCGCGGAGACAATGGTAGAAGGGGGTGAAGTCCTCTCTGGGGCTTTAGAAACAAGACTATTATTCTGGGGGAGAAGAACGATCTTGCGCCTATTGCGCTCGAAGGAATGAGAGTTCTTCACACCATAGTGCATAACATGCCTATCATACTGCCAAGGTCGACCTAATAGCATATGACAGACCTCGATAGTAGCTACATGACACCAGACTTCATCCTGATACGTAGTGCCTATGGAAAACTCAATGAGACACTGGTGCGTGATAGGTATGGTAGTGCTACTAGTGACCCATGACAGACTATAGGGTTTTCCTAGGGGTTGTGTTTTCAACTTCAGCTTATCTACCATGCGTTGAGATACAAAGTTTTCCATACTACCGCTATCTATGATGATGGAGCAGAACTGCCCCTATATGCGGGCGGTGGTACGAAAATTATTGTTCCTCAACCAGTCGTCGTCAACGGGAGTCTTAGGATTTATGAGACTATGTTGGAGAACACATACTAACTGGTCGGGTTGTCTCCCTCAAATTCACCCCGCTCGCTAACTCAGTCTCAGAGGTCGGGTCAGTTTGGGAATCACTAAGAAGTACTCCATACTCAGGTTCTGATCCACTCTCAGGATCGATGACGGCGACGAAGTGGCGTCGCGGGCACTCAAAAGACTTATGACCCGGCTCCATGCATTTAAAACATCTAAATGTCCCAGGATGAGGTCTACTGCCTATGACCTCCTTGCCTTTGACGGAAGGGGCAGGGAGTGCTGGGGTGCTTGTGGACACTACTGGTCGAGAGGGTCCGACGAGAGTGAAAGTGTGAGTCGGGTGAGGTTTATCAGTAGACTTGTTCCCAGATGTTCGTTTTTGCAGTGCCTCTACTCTACGCGCGCGACTCGACACCTCTCCTAAGTCCTTATAATCAAGGAGTTCTAATTGATCTCTGATGAAGTAGCGTAACCCGTTCAGATAATGGGAAACGGTCATGTCATCGTCCTCTCGGAGGTCGAGACGAGACTGTAGGACTAGGAACTCGTTCGTATATTCGTCCACCGATAATTTATCTTGACGTAGGTTGTGGAACCTACGGTAGAAGGTTTGAACATAATCGGGTGGAACATATCGTTTTTGAAGTTGCAACTTAAACTCTGCCCATGTGGTGATCGGGGGGGGGGGCTAAATTAAATCTAGTTCGCTCTAGCTGTCCCCACCAAACTAGGGCGGATCCTTTCAGTCTAAGCGTGACATACTCAACTTGCCTAGCTTGGGGCAATTGCTTCCAAGACAGGAAACAATCCATCCTTTCACACCACTCTAAGCAGCTCTCTGGCTCTATTCGCCCTTCGAAGTCACCTACATCCAGCTTGATTCCCATATCCCAACGGGGTTGGTGACGGGGTTCGTTATGCGCTTCCGGGTCGGGGTGTGCGAGTTCCCGAGGTCGATGATCTGGGTCGTTTTCGACCACTGGGGTAGGTGTGCGGCTGACGTGCAAGGTTGCTTCGATATTATTAACCGATGTGTGCAACCCGTTCATGACTTGTGTGACACTACCCATATTGGCGGTGAGAGTTTCGACCGTTTTCATCAAGTCGCGCATGCGTAGGCCCAAATCTTCTACGCTCTTCTCTAATTGGTGGACCTGTTTTTCCATTGGGAAAAAAAATTTGTTGCTAAAAATTCAAATATTTTAAAATTTTTTTTCTAACAAAAATTAAAATAGATTATATATATATATATATTCTTTTGAATAGAACAATTTTAAAAAAGTTGGATCTCGTGATTTGCGATAGAAGCAAATCACAAACTTCCTCTTATACCAAACTGATGTAAACTTACGCTAGGGTTTCAAAGATTAAGATAAAAAATTTTTTAGCGATCTGTTTTAAATTAATTTAAGCTCAAATTGTGGTTTTGAAAAACATATCGAAATTTTAATTCCAAGAGCGGGGCCGAGCGGCCAAAATGAATTTACACGCGCAAATCAAACTCATCGGTTTGAATTTTACGAGATTCGTTAATTTCGTTCGAATTGAATCTCGCAAGTACCCGTTTGGTTTGAACGTTCCACGAGTTTGTATGGCCACAAGCGAAAATAACAATCGATAATTTATGATTAACGATGTTAAAAGTGATAAGAACGCAAAGGCAATCCCAACAATTATTTTCAGAAATACATAAACTTATACTAATTCAATGGAGCAAACAGATATATCCCGAAGTGTCAGTTGTGTGGCAGTGGATCCTCCAAGATCTTTCACGCAAAAGGGGAACACCAGGAACAGCAGCCGGATGGGAGAAGCTGAAGTCGATGGTGCTGCTCTATGGCCGGGCGTCGGTCAAGATGCCCGAGGTCGACGACGCCCGACGAGTCCGCCCAAACGACAGATGCAGCGATGGTTGGGGTTCAATAAAGATGGCGAACGCGGAGCAGGCACTGGCGGCGATTGCGGAACCCGACGTTTGCTGAGTAGGAGTGGCGGAAGGGATAGCGGCTTGGCCTCTCTGGTACGACGTCGGCAAACCTGGCGGTGCTAGGGCACAGGAAGATGTGATCGGCAAGGAACAAGAAGCAAAAATGAGCTTCCCGTTCTGTCCGATCCTACTTTTGCCTTCCTCACCATGGGTTAAATAGATGACAAACAATTAATTTGTCCAAATATTTCTTTCCTATTGCTTCTTCACGGTGGATTCTTTGGCAGCAATTAATTTGTCCAAAGATTTCTTACCTAATATTAAATTTCTGATTTTGACTCTTTCCAACTTTTCTTGCCCGATCTTTTGGGATAATGAATTTTGAATTTTTATTTTATGCATTCTTGAGTAAGTTAGTCTTGCCTCTACGTCCTACTACTAATAATACCGGACCTCTTTATTTATGGTCCCAACGGCCGGTCGAACCGATGAGCCGGAAAATAACACGAGTACAAAATATTGAGACGAGTACATGAAATAAAATAAGTGCATGAAAAAAATGCATAAATAAATACATGAAAATTATGATGCGTTTCGGTGAACCATTGGTTGATGAGATGCAACATAAGGATAAATCGCGCTACCAAATGCAGCGATGTCAATAGTTGTTGACTCTGTGCATGGAGATGGTTGCACTTTGCTTGAAGATGGTTGTTGGTTTTGATGAAGAATTTGAAGGATGCTGGAGAGTGATGATTTGAAATTATTGGTGTTGAATGTAAGGTACCCAATGACCATTGTACATATTAGTTGGTCAGCCATTAAATGAGCCAATGACATTCATGGTATTAATGAAGGAGAAGATGCCAGTGGAAAGAACTAGGAGGTTGGGCTGGAATCAGTCTGCTCTCGTCCAGGTAAAACAGTTGTAAAAAGCATGTCTAGAGACTGCAATTTTCCTTTTATTAGTTGATTGTTACTCAATAGTGAGAGCATAACTAAGAATATTGTACTAACCAGGAATTAATTTACGTGCCTCTATAAATAGCTCAGGCAGGCTTTACTAGTGATGAATTTCCTTTTTATTCCACACACAGCTATTTTACCCCAGATACGTATGCCAATGAACATTCTGCCTTGGCTGCTAGAATTGCGGCTGGACTCTGTGTAGATCTTGCTATCTTCATAATGTCTGGCAAAACTAGAAATGGCTTTGCCTTGGTAAATTTCCTTCTTCTTTCTCAGTTGTCTTCTATGAAGAATATTATTTTTCCCTGGTTGGTTTATAACTGATTTTATTTCTTGTTTCATTCCACAAGTCAGGTTAGGCCTCCTGGGCATCATGCGGGTATAAGACAAGCCATGGGTTTCTGCCTTTATAATAATGCTGCTGTTGCTGCACTAGCAGCCCAGTCTGCAGGAGCGAATAAAGTCTTAATCGTTGACTGGGTAAATCATTTGGGGTCTCAAGTACTATTGACAATCATAGTTACATATATTCCTTTTGTGTGCTTGATTTTTTTCTTTCGGTAAATTGCATGCAGGTCCCGGATATATATCTGTGTTTCATTAAAGTTCACATTTTTAAATACCCTTCAATATGTTCCTTTAAATTTAATTTACAAATTGCTAATTAAAAATGATTGCGGCTCTTTATAAAGGACTTTTTTTGCTTAAAAAAATATTTCTGCGAATGTAGATGTGATATAGCTAGGTGTCACACAACAATATTTTTTTCTTTTCAAAAATAATTTAACCTCATTCATTGTTTCATATTGATCCCTGGGATTATTGCAGGTCTTCATAGAGGTCCCTTTTTGGCTTCTTAAATATTTTGATTTATACTATATGTAGGAGTTCTTCGTTACAACAAACTTTATCTTCCAGTGGTGGCAGTGACATAGTTTAAGCTTCTTCTGTACCAATCCATATTTTTGACCTCTTTTATGTCAGGTGGAGTAGGTGGTGGTGGAAGGAGGGAGGAAGAAGGTACTAGCTAGGTTAATATTAGGCCTTTCAGAAGAAAAATTGAATAAACAGTTATGGGCATTTTCCTCCTTTCCTTAATGATTATGATTTTGTTGATGAAAGAATCTTGTACGTCTGGGGGTTATTAAATGATCAGGAACTTGCATGTAATTTAGCCTAAATCGTTTCTCACTTCTTATTCCTGAGGTTTTTTTTTACATTTTACATGTTTCTATACATCTTTTTTGGCTAGTAGTAACACACTGGCACATGTATTTTTACTGTAATTAACTCTATATTGCACTGACTGCAGGATGTACACCACGGCAATGGTACTCAAGAGATATTTGATGGAAACAAATCGGTAAGCTATAGTATGTATGTATGTAAATACACACACACATCTATATTCATATATTCATATTATTTATTGTTCAACTTGTGGTGAGATTGTGTTTTTCTTTGATATACAATTTGATTTAATTATTTCCTGGCCTTGATGCGGGAAATCTCTAAATAATGTGCCATGCAAGTGTTATAAGTTCTTTTTTTCTTTGTTTTTTGTAAGAACCAGAAAATGCTTACTCCAGCTGGTTAAAATAAAGGCCATTGTTGTTGTTGATGAAAAAGACTGGAAGAGATGCAAGAAAGCCTTAAGTAACCCATCTTACATTCCTTTGAGAAGATTTGCATTTGCTACTTAGAAGAAGAGCCATACACAATACAACACGTCCTTCAATTTTTTCCATTCCGCCAAAAATGCAATGGTTGACATGTTAAATTCCTTTTACCCTGAGGTTTTTTCTCTTCTGATTTTATCTGCAGTGGCCTAAAATATAATAACGGCCTTCTTGGTCTGTGGTACTGTATTGTATATTCTGCATATCTGTTATATTTGCCCTCTATTTCGTAGTGTCAGGTTCTTGTTAAAACTATCTCTGTTCATTACAACTTCGTTTTTAATCTCTTCGGTGTGTATGTGATCGCTGATAGTTTTTGTTACTGTATATTCTCTTACCGAAGCTTGATATGTGAATATTTTTATAAGGTCTTGTATGTCTCTTTGCACCGGCATGAAAATGGGAGATTTTATCCTGGAACTGGAGCTGCTAATGAGGTACTTATTGTTCTTCTACTGGTTAGAAATTTTTTCTTACTGACATTGAAGGGTCTTGCTAACAGTCCACTGTCAGACAAGTATAATCGTTAGAGAACATTCTAAATCTAGCTGGGTTACACAACTTTACACACAGTATTGAACTTTAGCGCATTGAACCTGATTGCTGTTTTTCTAGATTTAAATGCATGCATTTTTTGCTTATCATTGCATCCAATTGTTCATTATCTATTGTTTGTGCTCTTCGATTAGCATGTTTTTGTATACATGTGCTCAAACTCTCTGACAGACAAATGTCTCTCTCTTTCTCTCTCTGTATATATATATCATTTGCATCATCCTGTTTGGTCTTAGCGCATCCGCCCACTTAAAGATGTAAAAGTAGTAGAAGGTGATGATGGGGTGCTTCTCTGCCCACTCAAAGTAAAAAAAGTAAACAAATCTGCTATACATAACATCAGTTAGCTTGCTCATGACCATATGAAATGCGTGACTTGATTATCATATGTACCAGCTTAATGGGATTGTTTGGTCGATTCAACATAATCCATTGTGTTTTGAATGGGTTGTCTACCAAAAATATGACAGTTCTTGACGCAGGATGAGTTTATAGGCGGCGGATGAATGATGTTGCCCTAACCCTATATGCAATGCAAAGTCCGACGGAGAAATCCAAACCAACAATAAATAATTAAATCACACGTATATAATTTTAGCAATAGCAAAATAAATCTTTAGGCAAGCGGGTTTAGGTTTTCCTCCACGTGGAGGGCTAAAGTAAGAGCGCACGACGAATAGTTCCTACAAATCACAAAATATTCTAGAACAAACAACAATGATACTATAAATCCAAACGAGGATGAAATCACAATACTGTCAAGAGAGGTGAAGAGAGGTCGAGAGGAGAGCGCACCTTAGGGTTTTCCGCCTTTGTATTCCTCCGCCCGAGCCGGCCAGCAAATCTCCTTTAAATGCATTCAACCACTATTTTGGTTATGGTCACCTCCGGGTGAGCATATGTTAGCTTGACTCTTAATGCCCCCCTCAAGCTAACACCCGAAGCATCCAACATCCCGAGGTTGAGGGAGCAAGAAAGAAGAGATTTACCAGATACAGTCTTGGTGAGCATGTCAGCAAGTTGATCTTCAGATGACACAAACCCCATGGTAACAGTCTCATCCTGAATTTTATCCCGCACAAAGTGACAGTCGATTTAAATGTGCTTTGTTCTCTCATGAAAGACAAGATTGTTGGATATTTAAATAGCAACTTGATTATCACAGTAGAGGTGCATAGCCTCAAGAACATGGAAGCCCATTTCCCCCAAGATAGATTTAACCAGATGAGTTCACAGGTAGTAACTGTAATGGCACGATACTTTGCTTCAGTGGAGGAACGCGCGACTACATTTTATTTTTTGCTTCTCCACGAAATAAGGTTGACACCAACAAAGATAGTATATCCACTCGTAGATCTCCTGTCCAGGGAAGAACCCGCCCAATCAGCATCACAGTACCCGTGAAACTTAAGGTGGCCATGATCTTGATAGATAGTGTCTTTTCCGGGGTCCTTTTTTAAGTATTTGAGAATCCCGGAACAACTTGATTATGATGAACTTTAGTTGTGCGTGAATTGACTAACTAAGCCAACAATGAAAAAGATATCAGGTCTGGTAATAATCAGATAAATCAACTTTCCCACGATACGTTGAAATTCTGACTTCCTCTCAAGATCAGGATAAGTCTCCTTGTTAATGTCATAATTAGGATCCACAGGACTATCCACAGGTTTGACTTCCAAATATCCAACATCACTGAGAAGGTCCAATTCATATTTATGCTGAGAGATCATACTCTTTCCTGCAGATCGAGCAATCTCAATTCTAAGAAAGTATCGAAGAAGACCCAAATCCTTGATTTCAAATGCAGAAGCCAATTCCTCGTTAACCAGAGTAATGTGGTGGTCATCAGTTTCAATAATAATGATATTATCTACATAGAATAAGAGAATAGTGATACGTTCTTCCTTTTTGTAAACAAAGATTGAGTGATCTGAAGTACAACGAGTGAAATTTAGATGAGCAAGTTTGTCGCTTAGCATGACAAACCAGGCACGAGGTAACTGTTTGAGACCATAAAAGACTTTCTCAAGGCAACACCCATGTCCTTTAGGAACATCCATACCAGGAGGAGTCGTATAAATTTATTCCTCCAATTCACCATGGAGAAAGACATTTTTTACATCAAGCTGGTGCAAACTTCAAGACTTATGAGCAACAATAAAACAATAAAATTCTGACTGAGTTCAGTTTAGCGATCGGAACAAATGTCTCTTGGAAGTCAACTCCATCAACCCGAGTGAAGCCCTTTGCAACTAATCTCACTTTATATCTATCAAGAGTTCCATCTTGAAGGAATTTAGTAGTGTATATCCATTTACATCCGTGTGGGATAGAGACAATCTCCCAAGTCTCCCAAGTGGGATAGAGACAATCTCCCAAGTCTTTTGACGTTGAAGAGCATCCATCTCTTCCTCCATAGCTTTTATTCAATGGGGATTCAAGCTAGCTTCAAAAAAAATTTTAGGAATAAAAATAGGGGAAACAGATGCAAGTTATGCTTGTAATGGGTGAAATATATAGTGATACCCAACATACTTATCAATAGGATATCTAGTATGACCACTATGAATTTAAAGAGCAGAAGTGATCTCCTGAGTGGTGTTGTTGCTTGGATCTAGCAGAATGGTGGTGAGTGGTGTTGTTGCTTGGATCTAGCAGAATGGTGGTGGGTGGTGGAGCATGAGTGACATTCTTGTCCAATATTTTTGTTTTGCCTTCTCTGGTAGACTTGAAGATCCTTCTCCTTCTGTACACACAAAGATCATTGGTTGGAGCTTCCTTTCTAGCAGGAATATCCACACTTTCCTGAGCAAGCACATCAACCAGAACAATTAGGGGTGGCAACATGTCCCTCTCATCTTTGCTTTCCTCCTGAAATGTGACAATTTTGCCCTTATCAGAGTAATAGGTAGTGTTTTCCAAAAAGGTAACATCTTTGGATATAAACCTTCTCCGGAGTGCAGGAGAATAACACTTATACCCCTTTTGGTTGGCAGCATATCGCACAAAGACACTTTATCGCTTGCGGACCTAATTTGTCCTTATGAGGCTCCACAATATGAACAAAAGCAACACATCTGAATATCTTAGGAGGGAGATTGAATAGACATATTTGGGCAAAGAAGTTTTAGGGGGTACTTTCCCTCCAATGTACCAGTAGCCATGCGATTAATTAGATAGACAGAGGTGAGGACACCTTCATTCCAAACTCCCTTAGGGACGTGCATCTCTTGCAACTGACAATGAGTGCTCTCCAAGATATGATGATTCTTTCTTTCGGTTACCCCATTCTGCTGAGGAGTCCTCAGGCAGAAAGTTTGGAAAATAATGCCATGGTCTCCTAGGAAACTCTGAAGATCACTGGATATGTATTCACTCCGTTATCACTTCTAAGCACTTTAATTTTAGTTCCAAATTGAGTCTGTACATGATGGTAAAGCAACTGAAATTTTTCTGAAACTCTATTCTTTCTTTTCATGAGGTACACCCAAGTAAAATGTGAGTGATCATTAATAAAAGAAACAAAATACTGAAAGTCATTCATAGAGCAAATAGGAGATGTCCAGACACCAGAATGTATCAAATCAAAACTTTTCACACTTCGACTCAGACAGGAGCATAGTTGGTTCTACAGTGCTTAAGTCAATACACATGACTGACAATCAAAAGTAGTTTTTTTAACATTAAGGAAATGTAGAAAGATAGCTTTTAAGATCTTCAAACTAGCATATCCAAATCTCTTATGCCACAACATCAACATATCATAATTGGTAGTCTTCTGAACACCAAGAGCTTGACCATTGTCCATGATATACACACCACCTGACCTATGTTCACCACCAATCATCTTCCTACTCGCCAGATCCTGAAAAATACAATGAGAAGAGAAAAATGTGATAAAACAATTAAGCTGTTTAGTTAAACTGCTTACAGATAACAAATTTATGGGGAATGAGCGAACAATAACCACAAATTTGAGAGAAATAGAGGGAGAAAGATGAATAACCCCTTTACCAGTCACTGAAGTCGAGGATCTATCAGCGAGTTTCACACTGCCAGATGTTGGGGAAATAGAGGAAACACTTACAGAAGACTCGGTCATGTGCTTGGATGTCTCTGAGTAAATGATCCAAGGGGTCGATTATCCTTTAGAGGACACAAAAGTAGTATGAACATGAGCAGCTGTACCCGCCAAGTCACCAACAAAAGGTCTTTCAACGACTTTGGCTTTCAGAGCCTTGAGTTCTCTAGTCAAACTCTCATTTTCTACCAGAAGATACCCAGTGTTCTCTAGATTTCCATTCATAGCTGTATGGGATCTCATATATTTCCCATCAGAACCACGAATCCAACCTAAAGGAACTAGGTGAGGATGAAGATCCCGACATTGCTCTTTTCCATGTCCTTTCTTCCCACAGTGAGAGTACTTCATTTTACTCTTATCTTCTTGTCTCATATTTCTTGAATGCCAATTCTTCTGCTCGGCAGCGAGGGCAGATTTCTCATGACCAACATGAACATCTGAACTAAGGGAGTTTATACGGCTTACCTCCCCTTGAATATAGTGGGCCACAGTCTCCAGATCAGGCACAAAATCTCTTCCCAACATCTGAACTCTTTGAAATTCAAATTCAGGAGGGAAACCAGACAACATTTCAAACACCCTCTGTTGCATAAGTTCTGTCTTGTAGTATTCTATAGTCTGAATAGCAGAATATAGATCAATTTTTGCACACTTATGAGCCAGTTTGCTATAATATTCCTCGAAATCATTCATCTCTATCATGTGGATCTGCTCAGTTTGGAGTTGATATATTCTAGTCAAGTCCTTTTCTGAATAATTTCGTTCGATTAACTCCCACATTTCTTTCGCAGATTGACAGAAGAGACAGTGACTTGCAATCTTGGGTTCCATAGAATTGACAAGCCAATTGATCACAGTAAGATTTTCACCTTCCCATTCCTCATATAGAGGATCAGTCTTGCTTGGGGCCGACTTGGATCCAGTGATAAACTCAAATCTTTTGACGGCTCCCAATGAAATTCCCCATAGATTGAGCACACAAGAGGTAATTTCTCCCATTCAGCTTGATGTGAGTCACCCCTTGATTGAAGTTCATGTTAGGACTGACTCCACTATAGTGTTTAGGTTGATCAACCACCCTTTCAGAGGAATTAACACCCTTCAACTTGTCTTGCATGAGAACAACCACCGAGAAGAAGAGAGAGCACTGGCAAGAAGACACGAACACCAGAACACCAGGGCAACAACCACCTTTAACAGAAGCAACAAGAAACAGAGAGGAGCCTTGACGGTCTCAACCCCTCCAAAACAACAGATCTGTCTGAGCAGTCCCCTTCAACAGTAGCCACAAGAATAAGAGTGAGAACCGTCAGCTTCAGCCGATCTCCCCACGAAAGTTCCTGACGAGAAACAGGACGAACAACAACGGAAGGCAGGTGAGATCAGGATGAAGATGAAGCCGGGCGAGATCGGGACGAAGACGATCGACGATCACAAGCTGAGCCTTCAGGCCGACCAAGACGGGGGATCCACCACCTCTGATACGGTGATACCATGTCGAGAGAGAGAGAGGTCGAGAGGAGAGCACACCTTAGGGTTTTCCGCCTTCGTATTTCTCCGCCCGAGCCGGCCAGCAAATCTCCTTTAAATGCATTCAGCCACTATTTTGGTTATGGTCACCTCCCGGTGAGCATATGTTAGCTTGAATCTTAACAAATACCATATATTAATATAGATAATTAATGTTCCATGCAACAAAATAACAACTCACAAAGCATGTGGGCTGCCGAAGGCGGAGATTGGAAGTTCCCGAAGTAGGGTTGCTGTCCGGATGCCAACATAGGTCTGGAAAAATCATGGGGGGTTGCTGGATGCTGAATGGGGAAGGAAGATTTCAATAGAGAAGGAGAATGAAAGCTAATGGTTGAGGTTTGATGTGAACAGGAGGGAGCAATGTGAAGAATGGCCTTCAGGTGGGGTTCTGCATGGTGAGATTGGATACCCAGGTTGGGGGGAATGGAGATTTTTGAGTGGTACGGTGAAAGGGATAGTAGGGAATAGGAAAGGGGATTGCTGGAGCATGAAAACAGTGGTTTTGGGCGCTACTTCAGGGAGGCTTTACGGGAAATGAGAGCTGGAACAGTGAATCCACGGGAGGGTTTTTGTGGGGGGGGGGAATCTAAGGTGTGGGCTGTTTTTGTAATAGCTTCTGTTTGAGAGGGGATTGGAGGGGCGGCTAGGGTTGTGGAGAGGGGAAAATGAACGTTAGGGATAGAGAATACCTTGGGGAGGAAAGAAACCACCTAGGAGTCGTCACCTAGGGTTCTACGGAGTTGGCACCGTGGAGGGATCACCGGATTTCGGGAAACATCTCTCCAAAATCTGCAATAGCCTCCAAGCATCCCCCTACACATCTATTTATAATAAAGAGATATTAGGGCATCCCACCATCAACGACTATGATTGGCTGGAGATGAGGTAGCCCGATTACATCAAAATAAAAGCCAAAATAACAATATAATATATGAAATCGACTGCCAGTGACGAGCCGGATGCATCCATGGTGTCGGATCATCGATCTGGATACGCCATATATGGTAATTTGCTAATCAGCCACAAACGGATCCAAAACTCGTTCTCCGGTATGGGCCGCGTCTCCGTTCCGCATCAGTTCTCCTAACCATTATTAACCTTAAATGTAAGCATTTTTAATTATAAGCTACCATCATTTTTGTTTAGAGAGGTACTTCGAAGGAAAAAATTTTTGTGCTGAAACATAATAGTCGATAAGTATTTCACCATAAGTTTTGCTCTTGTTGGAGCCAGTGAATGGATTTGAATTTAGGAAAAAAAAGGAAAGGTTTACTTTTTGTTTCTTCCACTGCCAATATAAAGCGTGCAGGTCGAATTGTTTATATAACCTAATGCTGAGTGGTTTCATATATATTTCTTTTATAGATAATTTAGCTAAACCTTTAGGCATTTACTTTGGTGATGCCTATTAAGCATCTTGTAGTGTTGAAAACACTTTTTTATATTTTGATCACAAATCTTTTTCTGGTGAATCCTTTAAGCATCATGTTAGTGTCATGTTGGAGGTGCATTTTTAATATCTTGATCACAATTCTTTTTTAGTCTTCCTCTTCTTTTGGTTTCTCTCTGATCTTTCTTTATGCAATGCAGGTTGGTGTGATGGATGGTAAGGGATACTCGGTCAACATACCTTGGAATCGAGGAGGTGTTGGAGATAATGATTACATTTTTGCTTTTCAGCACATTGTCCTTCCTATAGGTATTTTCTTTCTTTTAATTGAATCAGGATTTCATTGCTAAGCCTAATTGTACCCTTTCATCAATCATGTACATCTATACAAAAGCATGAAATGTCTATAAATATGGATTTTGAAGGAAATATAATTGTGGTCTACACTTTTTGGTATGAATTGTAATGAGATGCTGGTTAGATATTGGACAAACACTTGATAAGTAAATGATACTTGTCATGCTATTCCATAAAATGATTCTAATACTTGAACTGTGAACCAGGGGTAGGTACTTGATTTCAGAGATTATTATGATTTTACTAAATAAAATGCTACATCTTGGGAGCTAAGAATTTATAGCATATTCTGACATTCCATTACTTTTCTCTTTTCCATTTTATTTTGAGAATATTGCTCGGGCTATTTTCGATCTGGCTTAGTCAAACTTGGTTGAAATGTATAAAGTTGGCTTGAAATCAGCTTAAGCTCGAAATTGTAAGTTGATTGTGGCACATATGCAACAGAAGATATTCTTATCATGGGTGACAATACAATCCCCAAATCCAATGATGTTGTACTAGTCAGATGATCAAAAGCACTACAATCTATGTTGCACCGACACGCGACATGCGACACGACACAACATGTGATTCGTCAATTCTCAAAAAATATCATATTCCGACACGCTGGGACACGTATGTTAAATATTTATTTTTTATAATTACGTTCCTAAAACATTTGACAAAAAATTATTAAAAAATGAACAATTAACCTCACTAATAGATCCACCTTCACTATTTGAAATGCTAGAAGAGTTCAAAAGCACTTTTTTAGGAGCAAGATTCAATATTCTAGCATTCACCTCTTCTTCTAGTTTTTCCATCTCAAATACATCACTTCTTGAGACTTTTACACACTTTTCAATTTTTTTCCACCAATCATTAACAAATGTGCTCTCACTCTTGTATATGAACTTATAAAATATTTTTCACAAAAAATGCATTTCATAAACAAATTGCCTCTCGCTCACAATGAGTAGCTAGCTTAGGGACACGCGTGTCCGATTGAGCAGGACACACGAGTCCCGCGTGAGACAGCGTGTCAGACCTTCAACACGCGTGTATGAGAGTGTGAGAGAGTCGAACGCGTGTCGGAGAGTTCGACACCGACACACTGAGCATTTTGAAGTGTCAGTGTTTCATAGACTACAATCAGCTAACCAACTAATCAAACTTTGAGTTGTACATGTCGTTGAATGGTCTGATCCACAATAACACTATGAGGAGTTACTTCCCTCTGAAGGGACTTTAGACGCCGGTAATCATCCTTAAAATCTTGACTATTTTCCATGTTCCTGTCTTGGGAGCGTAGGCGAAGATAGAGAGGGTAAACTGAGATGTGGGCTTGGAAACCCATTTTGGCTTCCCATAGAGGATTGAACACGTCTTTAGTTGGACTATGGTGTCTACACTGAGTGCAATGTCTCGTATTTGTGTCCTGGCTACGACCACTGCGGTCTCCGCACTTGCCTCCCTCACGGCCTCCTCGACAGGGAAGTGAAATGGACACAATCATAGTGAAGGATATCCGCAGGGCGGAGGAAACTAAAGTAGTGGACCTAGTGGTAGGTGAAGCAGTGATTGTCCTTGCTTTGGCCATTCGATGTTATACAATAGCAGTTTGTAAGGTTGATTGACTGGACAACATTTTTGTGTTAGTGGTGAAGTGCGAGGCTAGACTATTCAAGAGATGAAGGAAGACAAGGTACTCCCGTTGTGCCTTATGCTCCTCTCAAGTAGATGAAATTCTCCAAAGATTCACATCTCATCTTCAAGAAACAACTCACCATTGTAAGTTCTTCTCCCTTAAGAACATCATGTGCAGAGTGTCCTAAAATGTCCTGCAATCTTCATTGGACCAACCTTTGTACTCTTGGCTAGCCGATTTATGGAACAAAAGACGGGTAAGTTGGTGCATACAACGTATGCATGAGGAAGACAAAGTCACACCCTTCTTCCATAGCTGAAAATTGGAAGAGATCGGAGTGGTAAGGCATTAAGAGGAAAGATGTATTAGACTGGTTGTTGCACTAGAAGCTCTTGGTTATATCTTTTGACATAGGTAAGAGTAGGTTAATATAAATGATCAATGAAGAAATATTATAGAAGCAAAAAAAGGCTTAGAGCAAGCCAACAGTGGAGGGTCTATTATAATCAGCCTTAGGTGCGGAGGGTCATTGGAATCAGTAGGGATAGAGATGCTGGAATCAGCATGGCGAAGGATTAAGGTGGAGGATCAATCAGACCCATTGTCGGTATCCTCGAGACTTGAAGACGTCATTGTCTTTGATGATCCGGAGTCCCCGACAAGATCTTCTTTGAGACCCGCAAACTCCGGCATGGTCATCGTCTTTGATTGGAGTTCACCTTGTCATCGAACGAAAAGCAGTTGGACGCCATCATCGAGCGGAATGGAACGAGATTATATAAGATGTACAAAAATAGGAAGAATACATAAAATATTTCCAACAAAGTAATAGTTTTCCACCGTTCAAAAATATTAAAATCTTCCCCTGGAGTGTTCAAAAAGGTTTAGACAAGTATTCTTCTAAATCCAATTTCTTTCTTGCAATTGACTTGCACCTCTATGAAGCTAAATAAAACACCAAAAGCATCAGAACTCAGAAGAATACTTTCCTATTGGAACACTCTAAGTTATTAAAGGCGCAAGGCACACCGAGGCTCAAAGGGGTCCTGGAGCCTAGGCGCAAGGCGCATGCATGCGTCTGAGGCACGTGAGGCGCAAAAATGAAAAAAATGAATAAATGTATATTTGTAAGGTTGTAATGATTCATTTATAGTTTGTGCTCTTAAGTTCATTCCAATTTCATTTGTTTTTATTATCTTATGAGTAGCCAAATGACAATTTAGTGAATTGGACACCCAGTTCACTAATTTTCAGTGAATTGGATGCCCGTATCACTGGTTTCCATGGCAAATTAGATTTCTTTTCAGGGCAAATTAGTTTTATTGATATGGTTTAAATAATCTCTTCCAAAGTCAATGATCAAAATGACAATTTTTATATATATTTGCCTCAGGTGCGCCTCAAATGCGCCCGAGGCACCTCACCCTCCTCTTCCGTGCAGAGGCGGGGGGGGGGGGGGGGTGCGCCTGGCGCCTCATGCGCGCCTTTAATAACACAAGGAACACTTAAGGAAGATGGATTGTTTAAAGTAATCTTGCAACTTTAATATGGAGGCTCCAACTTTACCAAATTTCACAAATTTCCTTAAGATATTATCCTTTCCATTTGTCGTGGATGAGATCACCAAAGGTTAGGATTCTTGAGTGAGATATGCATTGATCATCTATGCAATGGATAGTTAAGCACATATTGCCAGCAGTTTTCATTATAAGCCTAACAATCACATATGAGAGACACCTCAGTATACTCTTCAAAGACTTCATTTGAAGATGTCATGCAACTTCAATGTCATGCAATTCCAAACACTCGGTTCTAATTGATTTGTCTTCTTAGGTTTTTGATAGTCGGGATTCAAAGACTTCAAAAAAATATAAATCACACAGGTTCAATTGCCATGAATGTGTATTTTTGAGTGACAGTCATCTTGTAAATACTGGTTTTAATCCTAGTATGATCATAGGGAACTAGACACACAGGCCATCATCTCCGATTCAGTTGCATTGGTAATAGTGAAATTAATCACTCTTATTTTCTTAGTCCATGACAGCCTTGCCAGTGCCCACTGCTCCCACCCACCTTGTTATAATGATCAGATTACATATGTTTATTGTTTTAGGGGTGGTCCCAACTTTTTCTAAGCTTTTGGACAATACTTACGTTTGAACTTAAAAATTGTTTTAACTATCCTCTCCTTCACTGTAGCCTCTGTAGGAGTGAAGTGAAGGAGTGGATAGTTAAAACAATTTTTAAGTTCAAACGTAAGTATTGTCCAAAAGCTAAGAAAAATTTTGGACCACCCCTAACACAATAAACATATGTAATCTGATCATTATAACAAGGTGGGTGGGAGCAGTGGGCAATGGCAAGGCTGTCATGGACTAAGAAAAAAAGAGTGATTAATTTCACTATTACCAATGCAACTGAATCGGAGATGATGGCCTTTGTGTCTAGTTCCCTATGATCATACTAGGATTAAAACCAGGTATTATATCTATTTTTATTCCTTTTCTTATCATCCTCTAATGCAACTTATGGAGGAGCATAATGAGCCTGAATATCAACATGGTGCTCCTTGGGCTTGACCAATAAATCTGAATTAGGGACTCTTCTTACTCAGTAGAACTGCCTTTATTGAACTAATCAGTCTGACTAAACATTATGGAAGACATAACTACCTTGTATCGTGCGAGTAGCAGAACGTGTACTATGGAAAGAAATCAAGACAATCGAATAGAACTTATCCTAATTTTTTTTACTCGTCTAGTTTGTGCTTTTTCTAACATTCAATGCATTTGCCCGACTACCTGCTCTATTTCTTTCATCCTATTCTCTTATTTTGTCCTAATTGTATTCGATCTTTGTTCTAGTAATTCATACTTTTCTATTTTCTAAACAATAGCTTCATTTAATATTTTTTTACTTGACTCGGTATATGTCTTGTCAATTAGAACTGTGGCTTATGCTAAAAGCATAAACCAAGTTACCTAGTCATTGATATTTAGTATTTCTATAACTTCTATAAAAAGGAGATATGGACTTAAATGTTGTTTACTAATGTAAATATACTGTGTTTGTAATTTTTTTGGTAACTCCACAACAATTTTGTTAATATTGTTAGTATTTCATCAAACATCTTTAATTGTTTCAATATACCTTTTATATTGTTTTCTTCTTTAGTGCATAGAAAATCGTATATTATGATACTCAATCATAGGTTTTTTCAAGTTCAATAAAAAAATTTTTAGATCTTTATTTTGCTCGTTAGTCCTTTTTGCTTATCTATTAAGTGTCTTAACACAAAATTCACTTTCGTAGTTGATCTTCCTTGGCATGAAACTAAATTAGTTCTCTAAAATTGATGTATTTTTTTCTAAACTTATGTTCCATAACTTTTCTTATCACTTCGTTATTTGACTCGTAAGTTTTCTTATATAATTAATATAATAATGAATCTCTTTTGATTTTAAATCTTATCGCCATAATGTTTCTTTTCCAGTTCTTTGACAGTTGATAGATTTATCAACCAAACCACTACGATATCTCATTATTATGCTCCAACAAAATATTTTCTTGTTAAAAACTCACTTAAAAATTTCTCAAAATACTATTTGCATCTCTCTATTATGGGTTTTGGAATGTTGCCCGGAGGAGTTGCCGGCGCTGGAGATGACAGAGCCAGAGATACTACGGAGCCTTGACCGCGGTTGCCTAAGCAGGGCATGCTCGAGGAGAGAGAGCTTCCACAATCACTTTTACGGTTAGGGAAATAGAACTTTCATTCATTCACGCCAATATAAGACACACCGAGTCCCTTTAAATATGACTTACAATCAACATCAAAAAGGAAAGAACTACAAATGAAATAATGCTAAAGGAAATACGACAGACTTGGACATAACGACGGAATAAGAATGCGAGATAAAAGCAAATATATAATATAATACGACCATAATATCGACCCATAACACTCTTATTAGTGTCTTCATCTTTAATTACAATAATATTAATTTTCACTTTTAATCCAATTTACTTCATCAAAATGTATAAATTGCTTGTCTCTAGCCTTGACATTAGAGAAGGGTAGTAATGCCACTAAACCAGATTGACCTTTAACACCCCGCCTCATGTTAACTCCATAAGCTTCCACTGTTCCAAGTCCGATGAAGCTCTTATAAAGGCTTTTTTTCCAGACATTACCTTGGTAAACATTGTCTTCCAATCGAGCTCTAGTGGGACAAAGACAATAGAGCAACTTCATAACGGTGTACTTTAGGACTGTATAAATTGGCTAACAAATTCATCAACAAATAAAATATCTGGTCTACTTATAATCAACAACAACAACAACGCTCAAGCCTTTATCCCACTATAGTGGGATCGGCTATATAGATCCTTTGTCGCCATTGTGCCCTATCTTTAGTCATAATCTGGTCTACTTATAATCAAGTAAATTAATTTCTCAGTAAGTTAGAAAGATTAATTTCTTTCAACAGCAGAAGAATCATATTTATATATGCCATAGTTATGGTCACTGGACTAGACTACCCACATGTTTAACTTCAAGATACCTAGCTTCAATAAGAAGGTCCAAGACATACTTTGTTGAGAAACCATGATATTCCCAGCATATATAGCTATCACTAATCCAAGAAAGTACCAGAAGTCCAAATATTTAATCTTGTAGAAAAGTGCACACACAATTGGGAAAAATAGTAAAACTTTGTATATCCTTCTTGTGTATCTCAATACATGTATGAGCACATATATATAGAGAGAAGAGAGAAAAGAGTCCCTTTTTCAAGATATGGGATTATTACATAAAGAGGAAGAAGGCCTATGATGGGGCATTATATGGGTCTTTACATGTTCTTTTTCTAACACTCCCTCGCAAGCTGGAGCGTACAAGTTGTAGGCACCCAGCTTGGACAAGAACTGATAAAATAGAGTACTTGGCAGGGCCTTATTGAGAAGATCAGCAACTTAGTCAGTAGCCAGAACATGTTTTAATTCCAGCTTTTTCATTTGAATTTTTTCCCGAATGAAGTGGCAGTCAACTTTAATGTGTTTTGTTCTTTCATGGAAGATAAGATTCTTAGCTATGTGTATAACAACTTTGAATGTCACAGAGTAAGCTAGCTGGTGAGGAAAGTTTTACTCCCATATCACTTAGGAGACTCTCAAGTCATGTGAGCTCAGATACAACAGACACCATCGAACGGTACTCAGCTTCGGCCAAAGATCGAGCAACCACATACTGTTTCTTACTGCGCCAGGTAACAAAGTGATCTCCGAAGTACAAAATCCGCTGGTGGAACACCGATCATCCAGGGAACCAACATAATCAGCATCTGAATACACAATCAATGTTGGAGTAGACGAGGAAGGAGTTTGTATACCAACCCTTGACCTGGAGCTGTTTTCAAGTATCTTAGAATATGTTCGACAGCCTGTAGATGAGACATCCGAGGAGAATGCATAAACCGGCTGACAGCCCTAACAACAAAGGATGTCTGGTCTTGTGACTATTAGATAAATCAGTTTTCCAACCAGACGTCGATAGTATTCTGGATTTGAAAGAAGATCTGCATTAGAAGCATGTGCACACAGCTTGTGATTGACATCCAAATGAGTATTAACCGGCTTGCATCCAGAGTAGCCATCATCCTGAAGAAGGTTGAGACAGTACTTCCGTTTAGATATGACAAGGCTATCAGGACGTCTTGCAATCTCAAGGGAAAGGAAGTATCGAAGGTTCCCTAGATTTTTTGTTTGAAAAACAGAACTAAGGTGCTGTTTGACCACTTGTGTTCCCTTTAAATCATTTTTTGTGATTAGGATGTCATCGACATACACCAAAAGAAAACTCGTTCCTGTTGTTTTATGTCGAGTGAACATAGAGAAATCTGCCGAGCTCCGAGTCAATCCAACTTATCAAATCATGTTTGGGGAGATTATTTGAGACCATAAATCTACTTCTTGAGGTGACAAACTCGGGAGTCCCCCGTTGTCTCAAACCCTAAAGGTTGTTGCATATAGATTGTTTCTTGGAGATCGTCATTTAGAAAAGCATTCTTGATATCCAGTTTATGTAAGGGCCATTGGCGATGCACAACCACGGAGAGGAGGACACGAACCGTGTTGAGCTTGACTACTGAAGAGAATGTTTCCTCATAATCAAGGCCCTGTTGTTGAGTATGGTCAATCACGAGCCACCATTCGGGCTTTAAGATGGTCAATTGTTCCATCAGGAGCATGCTTGATGACAAAGACCCATTTACAGCCAACAGGAGTCTGCCCTGGAGGAAGAGAAACTAGATCCCGTGTTTGATTAGCCCAAAGGTCCGTCAATTTTTTCGTTCATGGCTGCCCGCCAGCCCGGATGTTGGAGATCCTTTTGTACAGAGTTAGAGACAAAAATAGAGGATAATGTAGTGGCAAAGATTTGAAGCACCGGGGATAGATGATGTAAGGATACATAATTCTCCATGGGATGGGTCGTGGAGGCAGGGGTTGGGTCAACAGGTCGCATAGTGCCGGAGGTTGAAGCCGACTGTAGCGAGGCGACAGAGCTAGGAGGTCGACGAGTATAGACAAAGAAGAGGGAGTTTGTGGAGAACTAGAGCTGGGTTGGGGAGGAGTAGTGGTGGTGGTGTAGGAGACGTAACTGGGATGACAGGTCTTGGTAATGATGGTGGTGGAAGATGTGGCGTTGGAATGGAAAAAATGGTTGATCTTCTAAAAAGGTAACATTCGCCGAGACAGTCACCTTGCGGGTAGTGAGAGAGTAGCAAATATACCCTTTTTGAGTACAGGAATAATCAACGAACATATGTTTGACTACCTGAGGATCGAACTTGTCGGTGGAGGGACCTAGTAAATGAACATAGCAGGTACAACCTAATATTTGAGGTGTGAGAGGGAATAGAGGCATGGAAGGGAAGAGAACTGAATGGGGTGGCGTTGTTGAGGACGGAGGAGGGAAGACAATTAATGAGATAACATGCCATCAAAACCGCAAAGTGTCAATAAGTTTTGGGAACGCGCATTTGAATCATGAGAGAACAAACAACATCAAGAAGATGTCTATTTTTGCACTCATGCACACCATTTTGTTGAGGAGTATATGCACACGAAGTCTGATGAATAATCCCAAATTCAGAGCAGAGATTATCGAACTCATGGGTAGTGTATTCTCGAGCATTATCCATCCGGAGTGTTTTGATTTTGTCGGAAAACTGTGTGCGAGTCTCAAGAACGAAAGCCCGGAACACACGAGGAAGCTCAGAACGATCACGAAGTAAGTGCAACCATATCATTCCAGAATAATCATCAATAAAAGTGATAAAATAACGATAACCAGACACGCTTGTTATTTTGTACGGGCCCCAAAAATCAGAATGCACTAACATAAAAGGAGCAGAACTCCGAGTACAATGAGAAAGAAAAGAGGAACGATGTTGTTTCCCCAAAATACAAGAATCACAGGTAAATGCAGGAAGAAAAATATCAGGAAGAGCCTTCTTGAGAATCGGAAGAGGAGCTTGCCCAAGACGCCGATGCCAGTCAACAGAGGAGACAGAGGAGAGACCGGTAGAAGAGACATCGAGAAGGTAGAGCCCGTTGTGCAGTCGTCTTTTACCATTGATACTCTGCGTTCGTCAATCCTGCATCAGAAAAGAAGAAGAGGTGAATGTGATATAGCAATCCAAATCAGTAGTGAGGCGAATAACAGAAAGTAAATTAAACGGAGAGCCAAGAACATGGAGAGCCGAGCGAAGAGAAATAGAGGGATTGAGAAGTATATCAGCAGAGCCGGAGACAGGAGCAATGTTGTCATTGGCTACGGTGATAAACTTTGGATGTGGAGAATCCAAGTATTGGGGTGGATTCAAGGAGGTGATATGGTGAGTAGCACCTGAATCCACTATCCATCGCGGACTAGTGGAGAGACAAGCGATACCTTCATGAGAGACGGAGACAACGAAGGAAGGTGAGTTGTGGAGCAACCCTTGAAGTTGTTGGAGCTGGAGGCGAACTTCATCAAAATTAGCACGAGTGACAAAAAGGTTGTGGGCAACAACAGAAGCAGTTTGACGAGGAGGGAGACCATTTTTGCGGTAGCAGGTCGCCTCAAGGTGTCCATCCTTACCACATAAAGAACACTTAGGCCTCAGACGGCTACCTTGACTCCTCCCCCGAGAGCCTGTACGTCCCCCGCAAGTAGAGGGAGGGAGAGGGAGTAATGGTGCAGAAGATTGCTGAAGAATAGCCGGTGAAGGAGGGCCGATAACATCAGGAGGCGGTGAAATCTTTAACAATATGGAGCACACATCAGAGAATGAGGGAATTATAGAAGATGAGAGGATCTGAGCCCGAATACTATGAAGATGAGGCAGAACACGAGTCATCATCATGACAATACCAACAGCTTCCTTTTGAGCGCGCTGGGCAGCTAGATCTATAGTCGGGGGCTGATGCTGAATCTAGGCCTCAACCAGCGTCTTGGACCGAGCAACAAAGGAGGTTAAGTCAGCAACACTGTCTGAGTCATGGGACTGAAGATCTGTGATGATGTCATACAGTCTCTGGAGACTGTCCTTGTCGGAGTAAAGGGAATGGAGCTCATCCCATATTGCTTTGGCCGTCTCGTGATACATGACCATGTAGTAAGGTTCGCCATCAAGGGAGTTGAGAAGCCAAGTCTGAACACGACCATCGTCACACAACCAGTCATCAGTAGGTGCAGAAGGAGCATCCTTAGTTAAATGATGCAAAAGCCCCTTTGACTGAAGTACCCGACGTAAAGAATGCACTCACTCAACAAAGTTCTACTTCTCAGTAAGAGAGATGATGGTGATTCTCAACTCGTCACAAAGTTCAGGTTCAGGGACCAAGCGGGCTGGAGGAGAAGAATCGGTAGAGGAATCTATGACCACACGACCAAACGGCTAGGCGAAGCGGCTAACCGGCAAGGCAGGTAAGCGGCAAAGCAAGCACATTTGACAATGCGGAAAGAACAGGGACAGACCGCCGCAGACAGGGACAGATAGGTTGCAGTAAATCTGGCGGACTAGCAATACACAGGCGACAAGAGTTGGCGGATAAAGAGAGAGCCCGACAACCAAGAGCATCTAACTCGGTGCAGCGAGCAGGAGGCAAGACCGCAACGGAGCGGATAACACGACGTCGCGGCTTGAAGCAGGCTAACCGGCAAGGACGCGGCGTACTGAGGAGCAACAGACTGAGAAGAGGCTGTAGCGGACTGAGAGAAAGCAAGAGTCCGACCGGAGTGGCAGCGGATTGAGAAGAGGCCGCGACGGACTGAGAAGATCCCGACTAAGAAATTAGCACAGAGTGCGGCCAGCTGCAAAGCCGGAGCAAGCAATCAGCATAGAGTTCGGCTAAACGTCAAACACTGAGTGCGGACTGAGAAGAGGCCGCAGACAGGAGCATAGGGTTGCTGTTAAGACGTAGAAGCCGACAAGCAGAGTAAAGAGAGGACTTTGGGCAAACATAGAGAACATACCGCAGGTTACGGAGAACACAATCCTGCAGCAAGACACTGAGAAGAACCGCAGTTAACTGCAGCACAGACCAAACCACGTGGCAAGGGCATACTGCAGCGAACAACAAGTAGACCGCAACGGGTAACGAGTAGACCGCATCGAGCAAAGAGTATCAACGACCAACAATGGTGAGGTCTAAGAACATACCGCAGTGAGCTAAGAATTAACAGACCGCATGAGCAAAGAAGAGGCAGACCGCACAATCAAAGAAGAGCAGACCGCATGCAAGATGAGCCCAAAACGGGCAAACTCCAGTGGACACAAAGCAGCCCGCATGGTGGCAGTATGGTGGGGCCCAGCAGTGAAGTCTATAGAATCATGAGGAGATCCAAAAACAGAAGGCGGGAACAACTCGCTGAGTACCTTGCAGATAGAAAGGGTCTGTCCGCCAGAGTTAGGAGAGAAGGAGTCCGCTGGAGGGTTGCGGTTAGATAGAACGTTTAACCGCCCAAAAATAGAAGACCGCAGAGGAGGGTGCGGTTAGAAAAATAGAGACCGCCCGGAGGGATCGGGTGGCTCTGATACCATGTAGAAAAGTGCGCACACAATTGAGAGAAACAGTAAAACTTTGTATATCCTTCTTGTGTATCTAAGTACAAGTATGAGTACATATATATAGGGAGAGAAGAGAGGGAAGATGTTATGTGTCGGTTATGTGTTATGAGTTTGTTATGTGTCAGTTATGAGTTATGAGTTGGATGTTGTCATTATTATTAATCATTAAGTGGGAGCCTCGAGCTCTGAGTCTAGTTTTAGGTTTCATCATGAGTGTTGTCCTTTTATAAGTTGTAAGCCTATATAAAGGCAGGGATATTGTATGTGTTAAGATATGAAATGAAGTTCTAGTTTTCTTGCCCCTTTTAGTGAGATAACTGGTGGCTCTCTCCTCCGACGAGCAACCCCGCTTAGGCAGCCGCGGTCACGGCTCCGTAATATCCCGTCATCATCTCCACCACCAACATCTCTACATCCGACCACCTACGATCACCTCCGACGACCTCTTCTCCGGGCAACAGTAGCAGGCCCTCAACAACTTGGTATCAGAGGCCTTTCCTCCCCTCCAGTCGCCGTTCCTGCCACTTCTTCGCCGCACCTTTGAGCCTCTGCCTCCCTCCAGCCCGCACGCAAGCCTACCTCGCCATTGCAGCCCACCGCCGACGTCGCATCCAGCGCCACTCTCTCGATCCAGCATTTCACCGCTTCCGCCGGCCCGATCCGACGCCGTTCTGCCCTGATCTTGACGATCGCGACGCTTCTCCGCTGTTGCCGGCCGATCCAGCAGTTTTCCGCTGCTCCTCCAGCAGATTCCGTCGTCGACTCCTGCTAATCTTCCTCGCCGTCGTCTCCTGAAGCAAATCTTCCTCGCGCCCGTCTCCATCACGCGGCTTTGACGTCGAGCCCTTCTGCTCGACACGCTTGCGCACACGTCTTCATCGAGCCTGTCCCCATCTCATTATTTTTTTGTTCTCACCTCCTTGAGCCCACCATAACTGTACTCTCCTCTGCCATCCACATCCCTATCTTTTAAATCATTTTTTTTGACTTCATTTCTTCCGCCTGCCCCCTTCGGCCTTCCCCATATAAGCTTTATTAATTCTAGTAGCAATGGGCCCCACCAACTCTACCTTCCATCATCACCATTATCATATTTAAACCAAACAGCTTCCTCCAAGTTTGATTTTATTTTCCAGTGAGCCAATCTCCTCTGCTGTCAATATTGGGCGCTACCGCGGCTCTCGCGGCCACTCTCAGTCATCCGAATCGGCGCACTCCGACCACCGGGTCACCCGATCCTCTTCTCGCTCCTCATCCCGCACTATGGGCGACTCCTTGGAACAACTCAATCAAATTATGTCCATGCTACATGACCTCATGACGCAACAAGCTGCGCACACTGCTCTCGCGGACCGTCATCAGGCGGTCATTGCTGCACTCTCCAAGCGCATCGATGATCTGTCAACCGCCCCACCGCATGATCATGCAAGCAGCAGTCAGGCACACCCACTTCTCCGCAATGCCCCACCGCCCCTGACCGTCCATGAACCACCACAATCGGTCCTCGCATGCCCCGACATTGCAATTGTGTCGCGCTATACCAGATTAGAGTTTCCAACCTATGACGGGAAAAGTGATCCATTGAGTTGGCTTACCAAGTGTGAACAATTCTTCGGCCACCAGCAAACTCCGGCAATAGATCAAATCCATCTCGCTTCTTTCCATATGCTCGACTCCGCTGTTTTATGGGCCTCTCGACTTCTCACCGACCGACCGAATCTAATTTGGGACGACTTCAAGCGGCTCTGCAACTTGCGTTTCAGACCTCCTATTCGCAGTAACCCCCTCGGTGCACTCACAACTCTATGACAAACAGGTACCATCGATGAGTACATTGAACAATTTCAGCTCCTCCTAGCGCATGTACCTCTTGCCCCGGATATGCAGGTCAACATTTTCACCGCAGGACTTCGCGAACGGCTGCGGCTAGATGTTGAGTTTGAGGCTCCTTCAGACTTAGTGACGACTATGAGTCTTGTCCGGCTCTGTGATCGTCGTCTCCAGCTATCACAAGAGGCATATCCACCTGCTACCGACATTGTTCCACGGGCTCGATGCGAGGGTCCTCCAACACCACAGGTCCGCCGTTTATCTCGGGCTGAGATGCTGCAGCGCCGCGCACAAGGATTGTGTTTTAACTGCGACGAGCAATACACTCGCGGTCACAGGTGCACCCGGCTCTTCTACCTACATGTCGAGGACTCTGACAATGAAGACATCAAATAGAGTTTGCGGGCAAACTCTTTTTGGGGAACGGATGAGATGTTATGTGTCGGTTATGTGTCGGTTATGTGTTATGAGTTTGTTATGTGTCAGTTATGTGTTATGAGTTATGAGTTGGATGTTGTAATTATTATTTATCATTAAGTGGGAGCCTCGAGCCCCGAGTCTAGTTTTAGGTTTCATCATGAGTGTTGTCCTTTTATAAGTTGTAAGCCTACATAAAGGCAGAGATATTGTATGTGTTAAGATATGAAATGAAGTTCTAGTTTTCTTGCCCCTTTTAGTGAGATAACTGGTGGCTCTCTCCTCCGACGAGCAACCCCGCTTAGGCAGCCGCGGTCACGGCTCCGTAATATCCCGTCATCATCTCCACCACCAACATCTCTACATCCGGCCACCTACGATCACCTCCGACGACCTCCCCTCCGGGCAACAGTAGAAGGCCCTCAACAGAAGAGTCCCTTTTTCAAGATGTGAGGCTATTACATAAAGAGGAAGAAGGCTATGGTGGACCATTATATGGACCTTCATATGTTCTTTTTCTAACAAATCTCAAAAGTAGATGACGTCCCCCATTTTACTTGGATATTGTAATGTGCGTCAATCTCAGTAATAGTAAGTTCTACCACATATACCATCAGAATAGTAGTACAATTGTTTGACCTATGAATGAAAATAAAGTGATCATATGTACTCCTAGAAAATTTCGTCTTCTAAGACCAGACATGAGATTATTTTAGACCATATATTGTTTTCTTAAGATGGAATTCATGCCCTTTAGGCACTTATATTCGGGTCATATATAATTCTTCTTTCAAATCACTATGTATGAACTCATTCTTCGCATCGAGGTGATGTAGCTGTCAAGTGTTGGGAGCTGCTATAGACATGAAAACAACATCCCCGTTGCTAATCACAATTGTATGAACTGCATTTGTCATCTTTCTATAACTTTCACTTTCTCAACATCTCTGACATTATTGGATGAACAACTTCACTTTAGAGCATGGTAATCTCCATTGCACAAAACTCAATTGCATTTGTCTTGGACACATTAGCCTCACTATCCTCTGCAGATGGCGCTGCCTGGAAAATAACCTAGCATCTTTAACTATCCTTAGTTCTTCCACAATTTAATCACCCCTCCTAGTAACTTTAGGACTCTTCTCACCTTCATTATCAACACGTGTCTCAATAACTACAACATCCCTTTGTTGTTTAATCTCCACAACTTTTAGGAAATACTGATACCCGCAAGGAGATCCAATGTCTGAAGGCATGTGTCATAAAGGATTAGAGCAAAACCTTAAATCCTAAGACACTTCAGTTTTGTCCAACTCTTGGCATCTTTCTTACATACATGCCTTCTTTGACTTTCCCATTCACCACACTAGAGAACAATGTCACAAACATTTGCTACAGAAGCTCGGCCTTGGGACAAGATAGATTTTTAGTGGGTTGTTTTAATTCACGCACTCTTTTTTCGATTTTTTCTTTTTCAGGGGCATTTTAGTAATTTTATGTGTTGTTTTCTTCCTTTATAAGGGTGAGTGGTGTGAATATTAGATTATCTCATTAGTCTTGATGTATCTCTTAGTTAGAGAAGAACTCTTCAAGGGGATCATTCCTCAAGAGCGTTGCCGTGAGCATGCCTCGTGTATTCTACTGCAAATGTATGTTCTTATCAAGCTATATTTCTCATCATTTGGTACAGGAAAAAAATTATCTTCTTCAAGTCTTCCATATGTTATATGTTATGTGCGAAGCCAGACACCTTTCCGTCAAGGTCTAAAGCTTTTTTTGGGAGCATTTAACTATTAATCTGGAATAACATTACAACAACAACAACATTCAAGCCTTTATCCCACTATAGTGGGGTTGGCTATATGGATCCTGTTACGAACAAGATTGAGATTTTGGAGAGAGTAGAGATCTAGGGTTTAGAGAGAGAAGAAGAAATACCTGGAAATACTTGCTTGTCTCCTGCCAGGAAACCCTAGGGATATTTATACCCCTCGGGCCATGGAGGGGCCGGTCGGCCCCTCCCATAGGGGCTGAACCCGTCCGATTCAGCCCCCAACCGCCGTCTTGTTTTAATTAGGGAGGGCTGAACCAAATGGTTCAGCCCCTCTTGATGTTGCATCCTCCCGCCGTCTTTGATGTTGTTGTCCCACGAGCAGATCATTATGAGAATTCATAACATTCCCTTCCCCTTCAAAAACCAGCTTGTCCCCAATGTGGAGATCTGGGTAACGGTAGGGTTGAGTGTTGGTCTGCTCAATCCCTTCCTTCAGGCTCATCACAGCTATGTCGTTCTCTTGTTCCCGCAGTCCCTCCAAGCATCGAAGAGAGACCCCTTTCACCGGTAAGAGTCTGATCCCGTGCAGGAAGTAATCCCTCCCATCCTTAGTAAACTCCATGGCCAAGTTGCCCCAATGCAGGGTTACCTTACCCCACAGTCGCAACCACTGGACCCCAGAACCATATCTGACCCCTGGATGGGCAACAAGTAGACATCCATCCTGCAGGTGTACCCCTGCACCCTGACCCCCACTCCCTTCAGCACCCCTTCACACCGCAGCTTATTTCCGTCTGCCACCGTAACCTGAGATGCGGCTTGCTTGTTGATCTCTTGCCCCAGCTTCTGTGTCACCGCAGGGTTGATGAAGTTATGTGTACTCACACTGTCAATCAAAATGGTCACCTTCTGTTGACCGATCCACCCCGCAATACTCATAGTAGGCAGCGTGGACTCTCCCTCCATGGCCAGGCTAGATACCCCGAACTCGATTGTATCTGGAATGTGCCCATGTTCCCCTCCTTTTGTATATGGCATCTCGTCTTCTTCCTGCTACATGTACACCTGGATCATTTGACATTTGTGGCCTGGGGAGAATTTCTCATCACAGTTGAAACACAATTCCTTTTCCTTCCTTGCATGTAGTTCTAACCATATCAATTTCTTCACCATCGCCTTTTCCTTAGCTCCTTGATCTTTTTTCGTGCCTGACAGATATGTAGTGTTCTCCGTATTTCCTTCTCGGGATTTCTGTCTGTTGAGTCGCTGCTTTTGAATCCGGGCCAAACTGATAGCATGGGTTAAAATGCGCCGCATGTAGGCATGTATCTCATCCTTGATGCGCTCCTTCAACCCTAAAATGAAGCAACTCATTAATGTCTTCTCCCCGCATTGCACTATGTTGGCTAACTATTCAAACTCTGCTCGGTCTTGTGTCACTGTCCCTTTCTGTCTCAATTTTTGAAGAAGGGCCTCAAAATCTTCGTACTCTAGTGGGCCAAAACGGGTTGTGAATCCGTCAACAGATTCGTACCGTGGCGCTTGGTCCCGTCCTCGGAGGAACCATTGGGTCCATTGGTATGCGTCCTCCTCAAGGTGAAACAATACTAACCTTACCCACTGTTCTTCTGGAATTCCTTGATAATTGTAGAACAACTCTGCCTTTTGGACCCATTCCAAAGCATCTCCTCCTTTGAATTTGAGGTAGTTCATACGTGTCACTTTTGGCGGCATGTATGCACTCGGTTGCGGTTGCCCGGGTCCTCCATACTCTTGCCCGAGTCCTTGCGGTCGTTGTCAATCAGCGACCACGTGTGGGTACCCCCAGTCCCCTCCGTTGGGGTTTCCAACCACTACTGGCGGCCTAAACTCCCATCCGCCTCCTCCTTTGCCTCCATCGGCGTGTCCCGACATTCTTGGACTAGGAAGGAGGCCATCCCCATGTGGGTACCCCATCCCTCTGGGTCATCGGTCCTCCTGTCGCCCTTCCCAGTAAGGAGGAAAATCGAAGGCAGACACGTCGATTCTGCCTATCTGGGTTGCCTCGGGCCTTGTTGGTGGTTGTCGTGAGCCTCCCGCCCTTTCGCTGTCGATCCCAAGCCCCCTATTGACGCTGGAGGCCCGATCATTACCCTCCCTACCCCCACAGTCTTCATATCCCGCTGTTCGGGCCGAAGGGAGAATCAGGACTGCGCTGGTCTCTTCTGCAACAGCTTGACCCTTGAGGTGTTGAGTCAACAAATTTTTTATCTCGTCCATGCGCTTATCCAACTTTTCTTCCAGTCGTTTTTCAGATGTCTTCAACTTTTCTTCGATGGACGCCACCGTGTCGGCCAACCCGGTGTAGTTCTCTTCGAGAGTTGCCAACCGATTGGATTCGTCCTGAGAGCGATTCACCATGATGGAGAATTCAAGGGTCCTTGAGAAGGCCGTTGGTTGTTTCGAAGTAGTGTGTTAGCTTCACGAGAACGACGTGGGGGCTGCGAAGATCGGCGAAGTAATCCGACGCAGAAGAAGAGGCAGTCCACGAAGTGGGGAACTGCAGTAGAGAACTATGGCAGAAGTCCGCGATGGAAATAAAAAAACGGCAACAGTCGACTCCATGGAAGTCGCAACAACAGATGTTCGGCGAGGGAAGCAGCGTAACAGTCGTCGATCTGGAGGAAGTAGCGATCGAAGACAGTGACGATCGAAGCGGCAGCAGCAGCCGGCGAATTGCGGCTCGGGATCTGCGGTTGATCTGGCTGAGCGAGCGTCGATCAGGCAAAGTCGGCTGGACCCGACGGAATCAGGCGGACACGAGCGGAACTGTCGTCGATCGGTCGTCCCGTGCGGGCTGATGTTGAAAGGGCAGAAGTCGACAATCGGGCGGGATTTTGGGTTGCTGGCGATGCGGAAGATGAATGAGTGTTGGCTGGGTGGAGAGGAAAGTTCCTCTGATACCAAATGTTACGAACAAGATTGAGATTTTGGAGAGAAAGTAGAGATCTAGGGTTTAGAGAGAGAAGAGGAAATACCTAGAAATACTTGCTTGTCTCCTGTCAGGAAACCCTAGGGATATTTATACCCCTCGGGCCATGGAGGGGCTGGCCGGCCCCTCCTATAGGGGCTGAACCCGTCCGGTTCATCCCCCGACCGCCGTCTTGTTTTAATTAGGGTGGACTGAACCAAATGGTTCAGCCCCTCTTGATGTCGCATCCTCCCGCCGTCTTTGATGTTGTTGTCCCACGAGCAGATCATTATGAGGATTCATAACAGATCCTTTGTCTCCATTGTGCCCTATCTTTTGATGTATTATTACAACAACAACATTCAAATTAATCTGGAATAACATTAAGCTAGAAAAAATATATCGGAGTAATTTTGATGAATTATAAACATTTATTTGAACCTTATATTTTTCTATTCATTTTTTTTCTTACTTAACATTATAATTTTATTGTTTATTTTCGTTGCTCCATTTATTATTCAAATAGCTCTTACTCTGAAATTCCCGTCTTGCAAACCTGTTTTCTGGCACTGTTTTCACATCTATATTTTTGATCTACTTATCTAATTTCAGCATCTGAGTTTGCACCAGATATTACTATCATATCAGCAGGATTTGATGCAGCAAGAGGTGATCCACTTGGCTGTTGTGATGTAAGAACGTTAACCTGCCTCACGTAGTTAAATCAAAACTGCAATTGGCGTGTGCTATTATCTCATTTTGATCAATATTGAAGATGGTGATTATTTTAAGGGGATTGCCTTATGTTTTATAAGCTTTTCTAAATTGATGGATGACTATTCTTGAAGTCATTATTTTGAGCAATTCATTAGCTTTACTTTTTCATATTCCTGTGCATATTTTAAAATGCTGAATATATTTTACAATAGAGACCTGTCTATGCCATGGACTCATCGAAGCATTTTTTTTAGAGGGTTCAGCTTTATTCTACTTAGGCTCAGCTCATTTGGAAGGAATTGAAAGATAGGAATTGGAATTGACTCAATTCCAATTTTCACATGAACAATTCCAATTTTGTCGTTCAGCAACAAGTCAAGAATTCTTTAGGTCAGAATTGGAATTGACAATTATGTACTCATCCAAGAATAAATCTTAACTGTTGGAAGGTAAAATTAATTCCATTCATTTCAATATTAGGTCCCTCTACATATAGAGGTAATACAATAATAAAACATAAAAGGCATATTCGAACACTCCCCCTCAAATTGGGCGCGAGATCTTAACCATGCCCAACTTGTCAACAATCCTGCCAAATATATTCCCACTCAACCCTTTGGTGAGAATGTCTGCTAGTTGTCTGCCAGAGGACACAAAAGGCGTGCACACAATTCCTCTCTCATTGTTCTCCTTGATAAAGTATTGATTCATTTCAATGTGTTTAGTGTGGTCATGTTGAGCAGGATTTTGGACGATACTAATAGCTGACTTATTGTCACAATACAGTCGAATGGGTCCAGTTTCAGCAAGACCAAGGTCACTCATCAATGAGCGAAGCCATATACTTCCACAAACCTCGTGAGCCATAACTCTAAACTCGGCTTCTGCACTAAATCTTGCCACAACTTGTTGCTTCTTGCTTTCCAAGTAACAAGGTTGCCACCAACAAGGAAACAATATCCTGAAGTTGATCACCGATCCTCAATAGACCCGACCCAATCATCATCTGTATAAACTTCAATACCTAAACCTGGATTCAGAGCAAAAAGGATACCCCTTCCTGGTGAGGAATTGAGATACCTGAGAATTCTGTGAGTTGCATCCACATGACGTGTCTTAGGAGCATGCATGAACTGGTTGATAACACTCACCGCATAAGAAATATTTGAGCGAGTGTGAGACAGGTAGATCACCCTTCCCACTAATCTTTGGAACTCTGAGATGTCTTCAATCACCTCTCCATCATTGTGCCCCAATCGATGATTTACTTCAAATGGGGTGTCAGTCGGTCTACATCCACTCATCCCCACCTTTTCAAGGAGATCCAGAGTATATTTCCCTGAGGAATGAAAATTCTCTGCTTGGATCTTGCAACTTCAATACCCAAAAAATACCTGAGTTTTCCCAGTTTCTTGACCTCAAACTCCATGACTAATTTCGATTTTAGATTCTGGATTTCTTCATCAACATCCCCTGTTATGATTATATCATCAACATACACAATGAGAACAGTGATTTTTCCAGTCCTATGTTTGATGAAGTGTGTGATCAACATTGCTTTGGTAATATCCAAATGACACTATAGCCTTGTGGAACCTCCCAAACCATACTCTTGGGGATTGTTTCAACCCATGTAGAGCCTTTTTAATCTACAGGCTTTCCCTTTTGCACCTCTTGGAGTGAGACCTAGAGGAATAGACATGTAGATCTCATCTAGATCACCATGGATAAATGCATTTTTCACATCAAGCTGCCAAAGGTTACAACCCTTGCAGGCAACACAGGATAACAAGACCCTAATAGTATTCATCTTTTCAATCAGGGCAAATGTTTCCTGATAGTCAATATCAAGGGTTTGCGTATAAGCTCTTGCCCACCAGTCTTGCTTTGCACCTCTCGACAATCCCTTGTTAGTTCTATTTCACAGAGAACACCCATTTACACTCAATGGTCTTCTTTCCATACGGAAGAGACACCAAATCCCATGTATGGTTCTTCTCAAGAGCATTCATTTTCTCAACCATCGCCTCTCTCCATAGAAGGACCTCCACAGCCTGCTGCCATGATACAAGTATGGAAAAAGAAGCAAGAGAGTACACAAAGGCCTTGTAAGCAGTAGAAAGAGAGTCATAGGAATATAGGATACATAATGTGATAGAGAATGACGAGTACAAGAGCGGACACCTTTTCTAAGGGCAATCAGTGGATCAGAAGGCCCTGCGTAAGGATCCAATGACTATTCTAGTGGCATAATCGGATCTTGTGGGCGTGCCCTCTTTGTACGCCGAGTATATACCTGCAAGCTCGGAGCAGTAGGGAGAAGAGGTTGAGACACAGTAGGAGAACTCACTTCCACTGGTGGAGTCTCCCTTGGAGTGACGAATATGATGGAGTTATGGGCAGAGGAACAGAGGGAACAGTCATAGGAGAGGATTCACCCGAGGCTGGATCATCCGAAGCAGGGTAGTATGCGCCGGTTTCACGAAGCAGGGTAGTATGCGCCGGTTTCACGGAACGCAACATCCATTGTGACAAACACTTTCTTTGTAGGTGGGTGAAAGCACTTGTACCCCTTCTGAGTAGGAGAGTGACCAATAAAAACACACTTGAGTCCGCGAGGATTTAGTTTGGAAGGGAGAGGGTGGTGGATGTGAACGAAGCAGACACATTCAAACAACTTAGGGGAAAGCTGAGTAGGAGGCACATGGAGAGTGCAAAGAGGAGTAGTATTCCCAAGGACACGGGAGGGCATACAGTTAATGAGATATGCCGTAGTAAGAACTGCATCACCCCAATAGAATTTTGGAAGATGCGTGGTGGACAAGAGACAACGAACAACTTTTAGGAGATGACGATTTTTCCCCTCAGCAACACCATTTTGTGTTGGGAAATAAGCACAAGTAGTATGGTGGAGGATGCCATGATCAGAAAGAGCGCTCAAATTGTGACTCCATGTATTCGCGACCATTACCACCGCGAAGAATTTTAATTGTGATATGAAATTGAGTAGAGGTCATGTTATAGAATCGTCGGAAAATAGAAAAAAATATTACTTTTGTGACGCATCAAATATAACCAAGTAGTACGAGAGAAACAATCAATAAAAGTAACAAACCACACACAACCACAAATAGAAGTTGTGGGGCGTGGCCCCCAAATATCAGTATGAAGAATGGCAAAAGGTGTAGAACTAGGCGACAAAATATGCTTAAACGAAGTACGATGATGTTTGTTTAAACTACAGACATCACACACAAATGAATCAAAGACAACAGTAGACGGCAGGAAACAACAATTTCATAACAAAAGTAGACGGGCTGCCCATGCGACAATGCCAGATATACAAAGGATGGGTAGTGCTGTAATGAAGAGCCAGAGGAGGTCGAGCTGGGCTGGCGTCGAGCACATAGAGACCATTGACCATGCTACCAGAGTCAATCACCTTCCTCGTCGCCATGTCCTTAAAAACACAAGAGGAAAGAAGAAAGATGACAAAACAGTGCATTAAGTTAGTTAGTTGACTAATAAAAAGTAAATTACGAGTAAAATTGGGAACATGAAGGGCAAAGTATAAGGTGAGAGAGGAGAAAGAGATGGAACCCTTTCCGATAATAGAGGAAAGAAAACCATCTACAATGCTCACCTTATCACGGCCAGAGAGAGGGGTATATGAGATAAAACCTGTAGAGGACCCAATCATATGATCTGTGGCCCTAGAGTCAATAATACACTGGGTGGAAGGATGAGAGGCAGCAGAATTAGCATCTGGAAGTCCCGTGTGAGCGTAGGAGGAAGAGCTAGAAGGCTTCGTAGAAAGTCCCTGCATCAAGCGTCAGAGGGCTAAAGCATTTTATCCGCAGTAAATGCACCAGCAGGGGCAAATCCATCCGAACTAGAATAGCTAGGATGGATATTGACAGTAACATCAGTGAGATGAGCAACATGAGGAGAAGCGTGATGACCAGAGGAGCACCCCCTCTTGGCGGAGGAAGCCCATGGAGCCTAAAACAAGTATCCCGAGTGTGGCGATTCTTGCCACAATAAACACAGAGGAGATGATCTTTATCGGGGCCCTTCAACTTTGAGTCACGTGATAGACGAATACCAAGAAGAGAAGGGGATGTAGCAGCCAGAGTAGAGCCCTCAAGCACAGGATCAGGAAGTAGGGTTTGACGATGATCGAATATATGCTGCACAATGTTGTAGAGCTCTGGAAGAGAAGGCAACTACGGATGTCCCAAAATCTGAACACTGATCTGATTGAAGTCTCGATGCAGGCCATGAAGAAAATTAAATATATGATTGCGGTCGTCTCTGTCACGAACCATTGCCTCATCAATAGGGCTAACAAATGTAAGAGAGTCAAAATGATCATATTCTTGATACAACTGCGTGAAATCCAAGTAGTACGCAGAAGGAGGACGGTCACCCTGTCGGAGTAAGGAGATCTTTCGTCGCAACTGGAAGATCTGAGCAGCATTGCCTCGACAAGAGTAGGTAGGCTCCGTTCGTCGCCAAATGTCCGCAAGATTGTCAAGGAATAGATAGTTACGGGTGATAGACTCCTGCATCTAATTAGTAAGTCAGGACATGACTAAGGAATTTTCCGACTCCCACTGCACCCATTCAGAAGTGGTCCTATTTCGTTCCTTCATTTGTCCAATGACATAGACAAAGAGACGACGACTCTTGAGCGACAAGGGGATAGACCCGGACCATGAAAGGTAATTAAAGTCATCTAGGCAAATGATAGTGATATGAGGGGTATTATGATTAGGGTTTCCACGGAGAAAAACCGTCAGAGGAACAACCCTAGATGTGGGAGCGGGAGAATCAGCTCCGCTAGACATAATGACTCAGGAATAGAAATCCGGAGACAACCCAAAATTTAGAGCAACAAGAAAAACGGGAGAGGAAGAGAAATCCACTCCATAAGGGCACCAAGAAGGGATGACGGCGCCGAAAGAGGCAGACCACTCACTGCATTGAGGATCCGGCACCGGAGGAAGGGCTGAAGAAGAAGAAGAACTGACGGAGAAGACTCGAGCAGAAGGAAAGGGCGCGGGGTCGGAGTGGAAGAAGGCCTGGCGGAGCGGGAGGGGTGAGTGAACGATTCGCGGTAGTCGAGAGAGACGGCGGGTGAGAGCGGGAGAGTGGACGTCAGGCGAGTGCGGGAGAGTGGACGGAGGGCGAGTGCGAACAGCGGAGCGGACAGAAAAATTAGGGCACCGGGAACTTTTCGAGCTCGGATACCATGTTGGACGGTAAAATCAATTCCATTCATTTCAATATTAGGTCCCTCTATATATAGAGGTAATACAATAATCGAACATAAAAACATAAAAAGCATATTCTAACATTAACACTAGTGTTGAATTGAATGAAGGTTACTGTATTAAATATAACGACATGGGATCTGCTTCTCTATATGCAGCCTTAGTTTTAACTGTGCTTTGTCGAGTATCATCATTAAAAAGAAGCACACGGCACTAATAACCAAGCGCTTTAAATTTCTCAATAATATGTTTAATCTCTGGGTGAATCTTTGCATACCTCTCCTGAATCCATCCTGCGATTAGTAGTCATTCTTTTGTAGCTTGCTAAAGCATGGAAGTTCAAAAGTAAATGTCTACTTCTCGTGATGTGAGGTTTCAGGCCATCAACCATAGATGGAATTGATCACTGCAAATCTTCCTTGGAAAATAATATCAACTCCTTGTTCATGAAGTCACTATAACTTGTGAGTTTTTCCCTCTGATATAGGTAAGGTCCAGGCTGCAGTAATTGAAAATTTGGATGAGTTTGAGAAAAGATTGAAATATCTCCAGTCGACTGCAAAGAGAAATATCAAATTCCTCAAACTGCTGCTGCTAGTTTTTCTTGGCTTTGATTTTTCGTCTTGCTGAATGCGAGCTCAAGGCACTGTCGTCAGTGAGGAGCACGCGGGTACTGCCGTCGCCTGCGAGGAGGACGCAAGGAGTGCCGACGCCAGTGAGGTGGAATCGCGGGATACCGCCGCCGGAGAAGAAGCTTTGAGTAGGAAGGAGATCTCCCGCCGGCGGTTGCGCGGGAGCTGCAAGCTTTACTTGCGTAGGAGAGGCGGAATCAGGATTTTAGACTTCTTTAGGTCGGAATATTGGGGGAAAGAAAATAGGAAAAAATTAATTCCTATGGAATTGTGCCCAATTCCATTCCCGCTTGAAAAATTGGAGCACTGAACAACGGAATTCCGCTCAAACGAACAGGGACTTAGAATTGCCGTACCTGAAGTCCAATCTCTTAGTTGCTCCTTGTTTTCTGTTTTTTGAGTCCCATCATTGGTTTTTTCAATAGGAAGTTTGGTTTATCCAGTACAAAAATGCTTTGTCAATGTGGGATTGTGATTTCAGACATGCTAGAAAATAGGAAAAAATGAATTCTTGGGATAAGACAGGAGTAGCACCAATTGCAGAGAAGATGCGAGAAGCTCGACTAAGATGGTTTATACATGTACAAAGGAGACCATTAGAGACTCCTCTTGGGCGTTGTGAGAGTTTAGTCACCAGGCATGGTAAACGTGGGAGGGGTAGACCAATAAAGACTTGGAATGAAACTATAAGGAAAGACATGTTGTACTTAGACATTAGTGAGATTATGACTAAAGATAGGGCACAATGGCGACAAATGATCCATATAGCCGACCCCACTATAGTGGGATAAAAGCTTGAATGTTGTTGTTGTTGCATTCATCTTTTATTCATGAATATGTTGGCATTGCAATGTACTCTTATTAGATCACGCGTTTTATTCAATCTCATTGAGTTGTGCATGTCTTATTGTATTCATGTACGAGTTACAGTAGGCATGTATGCGTATCAATATAATACAGTCATGCAGTATTGAGCTTGCACCAAATTACTTAAATTCTCTACTTAGAGTTGCATTGATCGTGTTGACCAAGTTTGACCACCACTTCATCACTTCACATCCGAATTATCATCCTTGACTTGCCACATCATCTCTAACTTACTCCTCATTTCCTTTTCCACATCAATTCAAAGACAAGTCACCTTATCAATTACATTAGTAAAATTGCCAATTTCTCTCCCCCTTTCTCTTGGCTATCCACCTCCAAACCTTAGTTTTTAAAGGCGCAAGACGCACCACGGGGCAAATGGGTCTTGGAGCCTAGGCTCAAGGCGCAGGCGCGCGCCCAAAGAAAATAAGACGCAACCACATTCATTTTAAATAATCGGCATTAAACATCAATTCATCTTCTTGAACAGAATCTTTATATATTCTACTCATTAATCATTCATTACTATCATTTATAAAAATTATATAAAAACACTAAATCATATATAAATTATTGAGTTCTTGTATTATTTTTTTCATTATTTTGAAAAAAATAGGTTTACAACAAAAAACACACTCAGGCGCGCCTTTAATGTCCAAAGGTGCACGAAGGCGCAAACCTCTGAGCCTGGAGCCTTAGGCGCGCCTTTAACAACATAGCTCCAAACATGTTACTTCTCTCCTTATAGACTTCAAAAGGTTTCAAAGACCCTTAAAGTGGTCCTTTCATGGTTATTATAGCTCTACCATTTACCTCCCACAATTTTGGCTATCTTGATCAACCATAAAAGGAGTCTTGGTATATGATAGTTCAAATATTGATTGAATGAGAAATTGGTGTAAGGCTTTCAGATCGTGCTTTGTTCACTTTGTCCTCTTTAAGGACCTCGCTGAGTAGTAACTGTACACCCCTTGGTAATGGAAGGGAAATGTTTTAAGATGGAGAAGATTGCACATGTTGATACCTACATATTATCAGCAAAGCGTGGATAACTGAAGCATGAATATTATAATTATTAATGAGCTTCCACATCTTTGTTTTAAAACTTCAAGTTTTTCTCTATTCCCTGGGAATGACCGCCGTAGCCTTATATCTCTCTAGTGACATGTATTCCTCGTCTGCCCGAGTTTCCTCTCAGGTTTTTTTGTGTACTATCCAGATTTCATTCTTACTGTTTTGAGTAGTTTTGGTGCTGTCTGAGGTTTCAGAATAGTTCTTAACAATATTTTGGAGGTTGTTTGTTCTATTTTCTTCTATTAAAACTGAGGATGTTTCTATTGCTTGAACCGTTTTTGTATGTTATTGGTGGCTCCTAAAAGTGCTGAAATTGTTTATATATTTCTGAAGTTCGTGGATAGATTTGTCAAAGTCCCTTTTCTCTTAACCTGCCCTATGCGCATCACTTATGAGTCTAAATATAGTGACAATGAACATTCTATAAAATATTGAAATATCTGCCAGCATAGCACGGTTCCAATTCTAGAAAAGCCCCGCTTAGAGCTCCCATCTTTTGGGGTCCAGTGATGAAAAAAATTCTTAGAGCTCCCATCATTTGGGGTCTAGTGATGAAAAAGTTTCTTTGGTAGACGTATTTTTGGATACTGAACATTTTGATCTACCTATGTTTAGAATCGATTATCACTCACGTTGTTTATTGATGTCACCATCACTTGTTAAGATCAACATCAAACTGAACAGCCTTTGGAATTTTCTCCCGCAAAGAAACTTGATAACCAAACTTTCTGTGAAGTTTTCTCAGCGATAAATATCATGTGTGATTTCATGGCAACTTTTTTTGGAATTCTCCTACAATAGATATTATACTTAAAATGTCTAGGACCTTCTCTTGATATGATCTCGTTCATTTTACTTATACTTTGTGGATCTCTTTATTCCTCAAAGGCTTTATATTTGCACTAAATCAACTATTGTACCCATTATTCCTAAATCTTGTGAATTTGTCATTTCATTATTGACATCAACGTTTTCACCAAACACGTGTGATTCGTGAACTTCATTATGAGATTCCCCGGTAGTTGCTTTTTTATTTGAAAATTATAAAAATGATGATAATTTGCATGAGCATCATGTTGGGATTGAAAACATGTTTGTGAACGTGAGACCAAAGAGGTTCGCTTTTCAATCTTTAATAATCTAATTAACAAGAACATTGGTTTACACAATTATTAAGCATATTAGTATCATTTTTTGTTAGTTTATAGTTTTGAAAATGTTGAACTTTCACCAATATTTGATTTTACTAGAACCCTTACATATAGTCAAATCCCATTATTGATAGATTGAAATTCTTTGAATCGCTTAACTTAATAGGCAAATCCCATTATTGATCTTTAGCTACATGTCATGGTCCTTTTCACATATCTCGAGGTTTATTCAACTGAGTTGAATTCTTCGAAGCGTGGGATTGCCGATGCGGGACATTAACAACATCAATTAGTCATTACGGACCCCACTATAGTGGGATAAAGGCTTGAGTGTTGAGTGTATCATTTAGTCATTAATATGTTGCGAGTTAATGTATTTTCATATTCATTGATTTGTTTTGTTCTATACTCAGCAGTGTTTTTAATATTCCTTAACATGTTTTACATGTACCACGACATAACGTTCTAAAGCAAAATTACAATTTTCCTCGAATTGTTCAGTTGTGGTATTTGGTAATAAAATCAGCCGATATATCGATATTTTTGCTTATATATATCTGCTACAAGATTAGTGAATATCAACATTTTTTCAAAAACTTAAAATCCTTTGTAAATAATTAAAACTATCACAACCTCACCCCTTAGACGTCTTGATATATTACTTGTCTACCCCCTTCCTGTTGTCCGTCACTCTGTATTTTGTGTCGCTTCATATTGTCCACTGCTCCATATTGTCCAACATTTTATTAATTTTCATCGAGTTTCGACGTCGTTGTACCTTTTGACGCCCTTCGACATTAAAGAAGGTTGGAACTTCACAAGAATAAGAAAAACGAAATTTTTCATAACTTAAGGGAGTCGAGGAGGAACTACTTGGATCTTCATCTTCATTAGAGGCGAAAGTTCACGAAGAAGATATTTGACAGGGGGATTACGAGACCAATAAAATGAATAAGAATCGACATACTCAAGAAATGTAACAGCTAGATAGTTGATCTTCACGGCACTTTTGTAGCACTAAATCATTAATGTTCTCCTTAGGGAACAATTGTACATTACCTTCACGTTCATCTTGTCAGTTGGTTGATTTGAGATAAAACTGTTTTATGCTTTTGAGTGAACAATCTTCTTTCTTTGTGCTCTTACCCTCTTGGTGAAGGACCTCCTAGAGGGAGAGTGTGCATAATACCAACAAAATGCAATAAGAGGAATCCGGTCAAAAGAGAGGGCCGGTTAGGGTTTAGGAGAGAAGAAGAAGGAAGCAAGAGGAAGAGAGGAGAAGAGGGATCAGCCCCCAAAGTTCCAAGATACAAAACATAACCCTAAAGCAAAAGTCCAAGTCCCCATATATAGGGAACCGAAATTATTACAAAGCATAAATAAACCAAACCCTCAACAAGGGGCCACCCGGTTTGCAATCCCGCCCGGTCCGGGTCCGCCTAGCACGCCGGCCGAGCCGCCCGGTTCGGTGTTGTCTCCATCCGCCGGCCGGTCCGACGCCTCGCTTGAGTCCGCATTTCCTCGAGCTCGTCGTGTGTACACCCGCCACGGGGGTTCCTCCACTGCATCGGTAACAATGCCTCCATCTGGAAAATTGTCCTTGTCGTCAAGGCAATAATCCGGAAACTGGCGGCGGAAGTCATCTCGGATGTGCCACGTAGCCTCGGTGACCGGCCTATGCCGCCATGCAACCCGAACCTCCTCGGGGGCCGCATCGCCGGGAAGATGGTTGCGGCGATCGATGATGTTGGCCGGATAGAGTGGTTCCGAACCCGCATGATCCAAGTCGCTCGGAATGTGAGTCGCCGCCGGGTGGTCGCCAATGACGCGGCGAAGTTGTGACACATGAAAGACCGGATGGATTCGGCTTTCGTCGGGTAAACGAAGCCGGTATGCCACGGCCCCTATATGGCTAAGTACCTCAAAGGGGCCGAAGAATCGTGGAGCTAGCTTTGGGCAAGGTCGCCGTGCGACCGAGAGTTGGCGATATGGGTGGAGTTTGAGAAACACCTTTTCTCCCACTTGAAAAGAGAGATCCCGGCGTTTCCTATTTGCAAAAGAAGTCATCTTTCCTTGGGCGCGGTGGAGGTGGTGCTTCAAGCTATCCAAAATAATGTCCCGATTGTGAAGATGATCGGCCAATGTGGGGACGGGGCATTCACCCGGAAGGTAACGGGTAATGGATGGTGGGGGTCGGCCATAGACGGCTTCGAACGGTGTCATGTTCGCCGCATGATGATATGAAGTGTTGTATGAATATTCCGCCCAACAAATCCATTTGGCCCAAGATCCGGGGCGTTCTCCGATGAAGCACCGTAGGTAGGTTTCTAAACACCGGTTGAGAACTTCCGACTGTCCGTCGGTTTGTGGGTGATACGCCGTGCTCATGCGTAAACGAGTCCCTTGGAGCTTAAAAAGGGATGTCCAGAACCCACTGAGGAACAGGGGGTCCCGATCGCTAACAATGGAGCGAGGGAACCCATGTAGACGCACCACGTCCGAGATAAACACGTCGGCCACCGTGGTTGCCGTGTACGGATGGCGAAGTGGAAGGAAATGGCCATACTTGGTAAGCCGGTCCACTACCACAAGTATGCAGTCGAAGCCATTGGAGCGAGGTAATCGCGTAATGAAGTCCATGGCTATGTCTTCCCAAATGCGTTCCGGCACCGGCAAGGGTTGGAGGAGGCCGCCGGGAAACATGGTTTCATACTTGGCCTTTTGGCAAGGTAGGCAAGCCGCAACATAAGCCTTGACTTGTCGCATCATACTCGGCCAATAGAGGGTCGCCGCAAGGCGCCGATAGGTGCGGAATGCTCCCGCGTGGCCACCGGTTGGAGTCGAATGAAACTCGGCGAGAAGCCGTGGAATGCTCGGAGAGCTGGACGATAGCACGAGGCGATTCCGATGGAATAATTGGCCTCCGATAAGGGAGTAGGGCGGGTGGCCGGTCGGGTTGGCGAGAAGAATGCGACGGATGTTTGCCAACTTGGGGTCGTTGTCCGCCTCCTGTTGTAGAGTTGATATATCGTCCCAAACCGGCCGGGAGATGGTCGTTAACTCGGGCGCGGTGGTCAGGCGAGACAAGGCGTCCGCCGCTTTGTTGGATTTGCCGGAGCGGTACTCAATGGTGAAGTCGTAGCCAAGTAGTTTGGCGACCCAAAGTTGTTGAGCGGGTGTGGCGATCTTTTGTTGTAGAAGGTAGCGGAGGCTATGATGATCCGTTCGGACGATAAATGGACGGCCAAGGAGATACGGCCGCCAGTGTTGGACGGCAAGAACCAATGCCATAAGCTCATTTTCATACGCCGACCGGCTCCGAATGGCCGTAGAAAAAGCCCGGCTGTAGTATGCGATGGGGCGGCCGGTTTGCATGAGGACCGCCCCTACGCCCGTGCCGGAAGCGTCACATTCAATGATAAAAGGTTGGGTGAAGTCCGGCATTGCCAAAACCGGAGCATGAATGAGAGCGGATTGGAGCTCCGCAAAGGCGGCGGTTGCCGCGGGTGGCCACGCGAAAGGGGCCTCGTCCGATTTCGTCAATAATTGCGTGAGAGGGCGGGCTATCCCGCCGTAGTCCTTGATGAACCGGCGATAGTAGCCGGTAAGGCCAAGAAAACCGCGAACTTCCCGAAGTGGTGTGGGTGTTGGCCAATGGAGCACCGCATGGACCTTATCGGTGTCCATGGCGACGCCGCCGGCCGAAATAGTGTGCCCCAAATAGTGGACGCTCGTCTCGCCAAAGGAACACTTCTTTTGATTCACCGCCAAGGTATGACGCCGAAGAGTAGAGAATGTATGACGCACATGAAGAAGGTGTTCCTGCCAAGTGGAACTAAAAACCAAAATGTCGTCAAAAAACACAAGCACGTGTTTACGGAGTACCGGCCGAAAGATGTCGTTCATCGTTGCTTGGAAGGTTGCCGGGGCATTGGTTAGTCCAAACGGCATGACCACGAATTCAAAATGGCCGTCGTGGGTACGAAACGCCGTCTTGTGAATATCCTCCGGGCGAACCCGAATTTGATGGTAGCCGGCCCGCAAGTCCAACTTGGTGAAGAAGGTAGCGCCATGAAGTTCATCCAACAATTCTTGTATTACCGGGATCGGATATTTGTCCGCCACGGTTGCTCTGTTGAGCTCGCGATAGTCCACACAAAAACGCCAACTTGCGTCTTTTTTCCGAACGAGCAAAACCGGGCTGGAAAAGGGGCTAGAGCTTGGCCGAATGAGACCCCCCAAGAGCATCTCCCGCACTAGGCGTTCGATCTCATCCTTTTGTGTGTGACCGTAGCGGTATGGCCGAACCGAGATTGCGGTGGATTCCGGTTGGAGGACAATAGAATGGTCGGTTGGGCGGGCCGGAGGAAGTCCGGTGGGAGTTGTGAAAATGTCCGAGAATTCAGCGATAAGAGCTTGCAGTTCTTGGGATGGCGGAGCCGCCGGGGAAGCCTCCGATTGCATGGGCCATAACCATGCCGCAAAGGTGGCGTCCGTAATGCGGTTTAGGCTTCGGGCGGATAGCGGGGAGCGGAGGAGAGTTGCATCGCCTAAAAGGCGGCATGGTTGGTCTTGATGGTGGAATAGCATGGACATGTTAGCCCAATTGACGCGAACGTCGCCCAAAGTTTGGAGCCAAGCGACGCCCAATATTGCGTCCAAACCGCCCAACGCGAAGGCATAGAAGTCCGTCGTAAAAGTATAATCGCCGATAGAGAAGTTAACATTGTCACACCGGCCCAAGGTTGGGCGGCGGCTTCCATCGCCCAAGGCGACGGCGAAAGTTGGGGAAGATTGGCGCGGCAACTCCAATGCCCGAGCCACTTCGTCGGAGAGAAAGTTATGACTCGCGCCACTGTCGATCATGATAATGATAGGACTGCCGCGGACCGTGCCGCGCATCTTCATAGTACGCGGTCCGGTAATACCACCAACCGAGTAGAATGGTAAATCAAGGATGTTCAGCGCCGCCGCCGCCCCCGGAGGTTCGTCGTCATCGGGTAAAACAAGTGCATCAAAATCAGCCATGGTGACCTCCGTGTCGAAATCGCCAAATAGGGCGTGAAACTCCTTGACGGCGCACACATGTTGAGGGGAATACGGTTGACGACAACGGAAGCACAAGCCCTTGCGACGGAGTTCGTTGTAATCTTGGTTTGATATGCGGTGCGGCGGTGTGGGGCGACCGGTCCGAGCCTCAGTATGGCCTGTTGGCCGCGGTTGGGGATCCCGTCCGGTGGAGTGTTTATGCCCCGGAGGATGAGGTGCCGCCGGTGGCCGTTGTCCAAGGTCGGCCTCGACGGCCCGCGCAAGTATTAAAGCGTCCGATACGGTGCGCGGGTTGTGTGTCCGGAGGCGAGATCGAATGGAAGGAACGATACCTTGGAGGAAAAACCCCAAATAATGATCGGGCGGAAGGCCCGGTACTTGTGTGACCAAGGCGACGAACTCGTCGATGTAGGTGTCCAAATCGGCCGATTGCCGCGCGCTACATAGGCGTTCAATGGCGGAGCCGGTATAGCGAGAATCGTAGCGGGTAACCATCTCTTGTTTGAAATCGACCCACGAAATGGCGGGTTGGCTTTGGCGTAGCCAACGAGCCCAATGGAGGGCGGATCCGTCGAGGCCAATGATTGCCGTGCCGACTCGATCCGGTAGCGGTGTGAAGTTGAGGTCGAAATATTGTTCCGCGCGTGCGATCCATCCCAAAGGATCCACGCCGGAGAATGAGGGAACGTCGAGGTGTTGTGGTAAGCGGCCCCCTCCCCCCACGGGTAGCGCAGGCGGCGCGATAGGAGGAGCGGCCGGCGGAACACCGAGAATCGAGGCGGTGTCGGTGGAGGACGCGGACGCCGGTGCCGGTGTGCGGGGCGGCGCGAGCGCATCGAGGCGGCTGAGGATGAGCGATTGACCCGCCAAGAGGGCGTCAACCGAGGTCTTGAGTTCTCCGATCTGAGTCGCGTGGAGGGCGACTTGACTCGCGGTGGCGTCGGCGAGGTCGGCGGTGTCGGCCGCGGAAAGGCGGGTGTTCGGGGCCATAGGAATCCGGCGGCAACGAGCGGGCGGAGCGGCAGGTCGGACCAGTTAATACCAACAAAATGCAATAAGAGGAATCCGGTCAAAAGAGAGGGCCTGTTAGGGTTTAGGAGAGAAGAAGAAGGAAGCAAGAGGAAGAGAGGAGAAGAGGGATCAGCCCCCAAAGTTCCAAGATACAAAACATAACCCTAAAGCAAAAGTCCAAGTCCCCATATATAGGGAACCGAAATTATTACAAAGCATAAATAAACCAAACCCTCAACAAGGGGCCACCCGATTTGCAATCCCCCCCGGTCCGGGTCCGCCTAGCACGCCGGTCGAGCCGCCCGGTTCGGTGTTGTCTCCATCCGCCGGCCGGTCCAACGCCTCGCTTGAGTCCGCATTTCCTCGAGCTCGTCGTGTGTACACCCGCCACGGGGGTTCCTCCACTACGTCGGTAACAGTGCAACCCCTTTGCGCAACATAAACATATAACTAAGCTGCCAGAATCAAGAAAAGACATGTAATTTTAGATCATCGCAAGAATCAGTTGCTGAATCACTGGACTTAAATCTTCATAGAGTGTTGTGTTGGACTGGTTATTTTCCAAATTAACAGTGTGGTCAATCTAACCAGCTAGGACTCATAGGTGAATTGCTTCCGTATGATTAGCATTGAGATTACTAATATCTACAGTCGTCTATCCATACACACTCTGAAGCTGGTTTAACGAACCATGCAGATCTAGTTAAAGAAGAATAGCTCCTCCTCTACAAAAGAGAAGCACATCTGATACTCTAATCTCTCTCTTTACCTCATCGTCAACCTTCCAGTGGTCAACGGATTGGCCGACGGCTATGACGGTTCCCGAACATTCAAGGCCAGGGTAAGGGCTAGCTCCCTTCAGTGGGGGGGGGGGGGGTAGGATCCCTTCCTCTGGACGGTGTCGGCGCGATTAACGTTGGGTAAGGGCTAGTTCCCTCTGGTGTGTGGTAGGATCCCTTCCTCTGGATTGTGTCAGCGCGATTAACGTTGGCGACGTACACTTTGATTCGGACCTCGCTGTCTCCGACCTCAGGATCATCGAGTTCCTGTAACATGTGGACCTCCGACCCATCAGGAGTCGCTATTACCACGACCTTCATCTTTCACTGGAGCTAGGGTTACCGGAAGAGGCAGGAGCAATGGAAACGGGAAAGAGGCCAAAGCGGGGGTGACAGGAAGGGACCAGAGCGATGTTGTTTCCTGCGGTAGGTGGCGACCTTGGATTGCGATCGAGAGGAGAGGAAAGAGGAGACGTTGTTTTCGAGATCAAAATAAAAGAAAAGCCGACTGCCCGCTTGCCACTGGAGGTCCCTGCTGACTTTCCCAAAAGATCCTCAAAAGCCTTTTGGAAAAGTAGCTTTTGCCACCGGTAGACTTTCCAAACAATTACGAGAGTCCCATTGCTTTTTACAAAAAAAACGAAAAGGAGATAAAAAGACTTCTCAAACGGGACCTTAACCACTGCTCTAGGCCCATAAAGATATGAATATAGCATTTCATTTGGTGGACTAATATACTTCTCAGTTTATATTATAGTTGAAGTTGGTTTCTTAAAAACATAATATACAATACCAAGTACATTGAGTTTTTGCTAATGCAGAGTCTGAGCATAGTGATATCGATCTCACGCCGTCAGTTATGTATTAACGACTATATTGTTATGAGTCTTTAGGTGTATGAGTTGAGTGAGTTGAGTTGCATGAGTTGAGTGAGTTGAGTTGCATGAGTCCAGCCGTATCTAGTCGAGTCGTAGTCAAATGTTTTTTACACATCTCTTCTATTGAGGTTATTTATGCTTGCACCATTGTGGGTCTTTGGGTCATGTATGAGGCATCAAAGAATTAAATCAAAATCTCACTCTCTAACTATTCTCCTTCTCTCTCAAGTCTCCTTTCCTTCTCCATCTAGTTTATCTTCTCCTCTTCATCCCCACTCTAGGGTCCACCTCCATCCGCTACCTCCGACAAACCTCCAAAAATTAAGCACATAACAAACTTGGTATCATAGCGAAAGCAAACCTCACTGAAACATTGTTGCAAGCAGCACGAAAAATAACGGAAGAAACCTGCTTCTTCGACAGGATTCCTCGTCGTTCTGCAGATGCGATCAACGCATCATCTGAAGATTAATGACAACATCACCGCTCGACGACAAGAGCATCACCAAACCTTGTTGATGCCACCCATCGCAGCTTTGACGTCCTTGTTACCTTGCTTCGACGACCTCAACGAGATCTTCCCGCCCTAATGCCTCGCGTGCACATCCTTTCCAACGATTCGTCTCTGACTGACCCATCGTTTCCAGGGTTGAGCCTATCTTACTAACGTCGGAGGAGTCTTACTAATATCGGTTCTTCAAAGCATTTTCTCTCGAGCCCGATAAGCTACCTGAGTCTTCTCCCGAAACCGCGCCTTATTTCTACTGGCCGCACGCCTTCGCCCCATCCATGGAGCAACCCGACCCACGTTGAGTAGTGCATCCCATGCCTTTCCCTTCCTCGAGTTGCCCACCCTTTCAAGAGAGGGTGCCAATTTATCTTTAAATCTACTACTCTAGTAGCCCGACTGGCTATTAGGTAGGAGCCTCTGATCATCCTTATCTTACTATTTATATTTCTAGTCTTTCTTTCTCTCTTTAATATTTGTAAATTCCTTCCCTCTTTGTATTACTCGGAACCTTTCCCCATCTCATTCTCCAAGGATGATCTATAGGAGGGTAATCCCAATTGTGAGGCCTTACTACATGCCCTTGGATCTCAATTGTCTTAATTACGTTCCATAACCTTCTTAATTATTCATCTATATTTTCCCCGTGGCTGTGATTTTGTTTTTTTTGTGGCCTCCTACCTGGCGATACTTGTTCCCAAGGTGCTCCCAGGCTCTCTGTATTGATGCATAATTCTTGAGTTGAGTTCTTGATTAATTCTTCTTATGTCCTTTGGTTTGGACTCAACCACCCATGGATAGAGCTTGCGAGCAGTAAACCCCTAATGTGCTGTCCAGAGCACTCACATGCAGATCATCTTCAGAGGAACGAGACTTCTTAGGTTCCTTTCTTCCGAAGAAGAGGGGGAATAGACTACTCCCTATTCATTAAATATGAAGAAACAATGAAAAACTCACAGTGCACAAGATGATTTATAGGAGGAGGAGATGACATCTGGGGGGAAATCACAAGAGAAATTTTTTTATTCCCAGTTGCAAAAAGTAAAGCAATAATACACCCATTTACGTAAAGCAAACTTCACTCATAAAGAAAAAACATAAAGCAAATTGCACTCAAAAAGTAATAGATTCTTTCATGACTAATTATTGGTGTGTTGGCAAACTTTTCTGAATTGCTATTTCGGCAAGAATTTTCCACAGTTTTTCCAAAGACCGAGCTTTTGGTAGTGACTAAAGGAAAAGATTATCTTTCAGGAGCCAGAGGTCCCGCCCTTGAAACCATGGGTAGAGTCCAGCCTTCTATATGACTAATTATGCTAGCTACTTGTAGTATCTGCTACTTGTCTAACCCATAAAACTACCGGTCTTGGTTTGGTCCTGCTTCTTCTATGAGCTGGTTCTCTTTTATTTCATACTAAATTTAGAGCATTTACAACATATTAGTAGAAATTTTGAGAGCTAGCTTTTCCAGCATTTGAAAACATACGATGGTTTTGTGTAGCATGTACAAGATACAAAAGAATATAGCTAATTACAGTTCTCATATTTACTATTACAAATAGATGCTTATAGATGGCAGGATATTACATTAGACAGAGTAGACCTAAATATTACAGACGTAATAGATCTAGGAATGATATCTCAGATTACATTTACTAAACCTAGCCAAGTAAAGTCAATTTGAAATACTAGTATTGCAGATAGTATCTTTCAATTACTAAAAAGTATCCTAAAAGTAGTTGTAGGACCCACCATCCGATCAGTATCACCTTGCTTTGAAGCAAACTTTTTAGAAAGCACAAAACATGAAATCTTACTGAGGACATGGAGGGAAAAACCCATCATATATTATATGGGCATGCCCAAATATGCCATAATCAGTGAAGAAGATTGCTCTCTCCTCCAGCAAGTAAGCGCATGTCGCGCCTATGTTAAAGCTTATGAAGAAGAACTCCTCTTCCTTGACGTCGAGGTGTTAGTCGCAGAAGAATTAAATTTTCGAATATATTTTCTTATGGAAAAAAATTTAGAGCTTCAACTGCGAAGCTTAAGCTTTAAAATTGCAGAAAGCCGATTAATCAGTTATTTTTACAAGAATGACGTGGAATTAAAGAGGATCGACCCTCCGGAAGAAGAAGCAGGACTGAACCAAGAGCCGTAGTTTTAAGGGATAGACATGTAGCAGATACTACAAGTAACTAACAACATTAACCATATAGAAGGCCAAACTTCGCTCATGGTTTCAAGGGCGGAACCTCTTGGCAGATAATATTTTCCTTTTGTCACTACCAAAGGCTTCGCCTTTAGAAAAACTGTGGAAAATTCTTGCCAAAATGGCTATTCAGAAGAGTTTGTCAGCACACCAATAATTAGTCATGAAAGAATCTGTTACTTTTTGAGTGGAGTTTTCTTTATGTAAGTGAGTGCATTATTGCTTTACTTTTTGCATGTGGGAGTAAAAAAATTTCTCCCGTGATTTCCCCGTAGATGTTACCTCCTCCTGTAAAAAGAGGGTCGAAGCAATCTAAAGGACACGCTCCGAAGAAAAGAAGAAGTGAGGGAAGAATTGGTATGTGAGTTTTGTCTCTCTTGTAAGATCTTGTTTAGTAAGCAAAGTATTTCCGAATCATCTTGTACACTGCAAATATTACATAGTTTCTTAATATTTAATGAATAGGGGGTAGTCTATTTCCCTTCCTCGTCGGTGGAAAGGAACCTAAGAAGCCTCCTACCTCTGTAGATGATCCTTACTGCTCGTAAGCTTTATCCATGGGTAGCTGAGGCCAACCCCATGGATGTAAGAAGAATTAATTAAGAACTTTATAACTCAAGAATTATGTATCTTTATAGAGCCTGGGGGCACCTTGGGAAAAAGTACCGCGAGGTAGGAGGCCACAGTAAAAACTAATATCGTTGTCGCTGGCAAAATATTGATGTATAATTAAGAAGGCTATGAAACTTAATTAAGACAACTGAGATCCAAGGGGATGTAGTAAGCAGTCATGGAATTACTTCACGACTGAAATGATCCTCCTATAGATTATCACTGTAGAATGAGATGGGAAAAGGTTCTGAGTAAGACGAAGAGAACTAGAACGATAAATAGTAAGATAAGGATGATTCAAGCTCCTACGTAATAGCCAGTCGGACTACCAGAGTAGCAAATTAAAAGAGAAAAGATAGCTAAATAGGATGACTTGGTAATATGCTTACAGACCAATCAGTACCACTAAAATGCTTGGAAGAGACGATATCTTATGCGTTTGCCTTAATCAATTAATTAAGTTGGACATGAAGATAAGTGCGTCAGGAGAAGCCACCCTCAGTCCAATGCTTTGGGAGATGTTGGTTGCCTTGTCGTGCCTCAACGATTACATTGACCTATTAGTGTTGTTGGGATATTTCGAGGTTTTTGCTTCCTCCAACACATTTGTCATCCCAGACAACACATGTTCCGCCCTTCCATCCCAGCTTAGTCTCTCCCACCACCATCGATGATTGCTCCATTGTGGCTATCGATTACCCTAATACAACTCCTGCCACTGTCGAACCCTGCAGGCCGCCTCCCGACGCAACTTCCACCTCCCCCGTCACTGATTTCACTAGTGCAGTCGCTACTTCCACTGATAATCGAAGAAGCGCCACCGCTCTCCGTATTTCATGTCGCTCCACCATCTTCTTAATGGTTCTCGCCCCGCAGTTTACACCACCGACTTTGTCTCCTTCCTTCCTAGTAGGGATGCCATCACATTTTGTGCCACCATTGTTAGCCCCCGCGACATCCATTTTGTAGACTCTGCTCTGGTCACCTGCAGAGTCAGACCCTATAGATCCGTTCCTTCCGTCGATTGTTTTCCAGTCGATACCGCTGTTTCTCATCTCCACAGATGATGCATCCTTCGTCGCATCCTTAGTCACGCATTTTATTTTTCAGCATTTATTTATTAGCATGTATTTCTTTCGCGTATTTTCTTTTGAAGTTGTTTGGCTCATCGGGTTGACCGTCCGATGAGACCTTAAATAAAAAGGTTTTGCGCATTTTCTTTTGAAGTTGGTTGGCTCATCGGGTTGACCGTCTGATGAAACCTTGAATAAAAAGGTTTCACGCATTTTCTTTTGAAGTTCGTTGGCTTATCTGGTTGACCGTCCGATGAGACCTTGAATAAAAAGGTCTGGGAATTTAGGTAGGCAGGACGTAAGAGGCAAACTTAATTTATTTAAAGGACGCATAAGCTTAAAGCACAAAATATTAGAGTGGATATTATTAAAACCAAAATACCAATTTAGCTCAACCGTGAAAAACAACAATTGGAAGCAGGCTCTGGAAATAAATAATCCAAAAAGATATTATCCCATGAGAAAGTTGGAAAAATTAACATTTGAAAAATAATGGCAAGCTGCTGAAGAAGGAAATAAATAATCCAGGAGGATACAATTTCATGGGAAAAGTTGGAAAAAGCCTGGAAAATAATCAAATGATTGTATTTTGGACAGAATTTTGCCAGCCGTCTATTAAGTATCACGGCCAGGAAGAAGCAAATCAAACCAGACAACAGAGAATCGATTTCTATTTCGATTCTCTGCATTGTCGGCTACTCCCCGTGTAGTTACGTCGTTTATGCCGCGGATCCAAACGCCGTTTGCCGCACGCCGATGTTTCCGCAAGTCTCCAACCTTACGCCACCGAGTATCGGCTGCCTAGAACGACGACAGAAGGATTCCCCATCTTCTGCTCCATCCCACGTTTAACTCACCAGGCACCGTCGACCCCGCCACCCTTCTCCAGTGCCGGCCTTCCCTGGTGTGAGAGGACTGTCGTTGACCTCAGCACTCTATTTCGGCACCCTCTCTGTTGCTTAGCTTGTCGACTGGAGTCAACAAAGTCAAGGTCGGGGTTATCTCTCCTGCTCGCCCGGATTGACCCGCCAATAACACCCACTCCTCAACTTGTGATTGAGTCGATCTCTTGTGGTAATTTTGCTGATTTCTTGCTCGCAAATAATTGGTTTTAAATTTATGCACTTCTTAAATAATTAAAGGCTTTCCCCAAACTATCAAACTGCTTGAATTTCTGCTATCCAAAAATTATTATCTGTGTACTTTGCTTGTGGATGTACGAGTTCCGCTTCGGTTCAATTCATTAGGCGCCGAGGAAATTTTTCTAAATAACGATCAACAGTTTGCGAAGTTCAATCAATTAAGAGTATTTAGCGCGCAAAAATAAGAATCGGCCCACTCGGCCCCTTTTAAAAATTTAAAATCAGCTTCTTTTCCAAAACCTTAATTTTGGTCAAAAATAATTTAAAACAAATCGCTTGAAAATTATTTTATTTTCGAAAACCTAACTCTAGGTTACACCAACAGATCACATATAACCCCGTATTTCACCGCCCTCCGTCCACCATGCACACTTGCCTCGCCTTCATATATTTCTGGAAGTCACTCCTCGGTACATATCGCGGCCACGCCCGCCCCATGCAATCTTTTATTCCATCATGGATCACAATGACGACCTGACACCCGCTGCAATAGCAACGCGCTGCCGGGGGTTGTTCTGGAGGGAATTCAAAGAGTCAGATGACCATGTTGTGCAACTCTCGTTCGAACTTGAGGAAAAGCTTGATTTGAAGGTCGGTTGAAATTTTATGGATCCCACGTCGTCAGTTATATATTAGCGGTTATATTATTATGAGTCTTTAAGTGTATCAGTCTAGTTGTATGAGTTGAGTTGCATGAGTCTAGTGGTATCGAGTCGAGTTGTAGTTAAGAGTTATTTACTCATCTTGTAACACCCCAACCTAGTTACCACCAATCAGCCGTCCGGCCAGGTCCTGTGATAAGAAGTAAACTAAGAAACAGTATTAAAACTAGTACATAACAGACATAAATGAAAAGAGGTAAAGTGTAAGCTTACATCGGAAGTTGAATATGAAACTAAGGGTAAAAGTGTATCTCAACAAGTTGAATTCACAGAGTCACGAGATAGTAAAAGAATCAAATCACTGAATATCTGAAATATTACACAAAGTCTGGTACATATACAAATTTTTAAATATTAATATTACAGGAGTCCAAAACATAACAGTAAGGTACTAAAACTAAAACAACAACTGGAAGGGAAAACAAACTATAGGAGCGACTCCAATAACACGCTCATCCTAGGCGTAGTTTCCTACCTGGGTCCCCTGTAAAAACATGCCCAAACATGGGTCAGCCCAAAGAGAGAGTAAGAAAAACTATTCCTCCTAGTGACACTAAAATTGTTTTAGAAGAAATGTATACATGCTTTGAAAATACTTTTTGTGCTATAAACTGTATGCTAGTGTACTACGCATGATTTTCTAAAATAAAACTAGCAAAATAGATGACTGTTCTAGTTACTCATAGTATATGAAGTTTACTCAAGTTCCGAATAATAAGGTTAACTAGGAGTTTCTAAGGTTAGGTCTAAACGTGAGTTCTAAATTCACTTATGACTGTCTTTCGTCAAGATCTAGGCAGAGTAATTCTATCACGCAATACTAGTCTAACGATCCGAGTCCTACTGACGAACTCAAGTGTTCTAGTGTCTCACAGACACAAACTCGAATCTACTAATCTTCTAAATCGGGATACATCTCCCAAACAAATTTGACTCTTAGGGTGTACCACCCATGAGAAAGGTAGTGCGCCTCTATCTAGCATGAGAAGAAGTTTCATACGTGCTTACTAATCATATACTAACTGGTGCTACCTTGCTTATGTTCTCATATGCGTGTCTTGAGTAGTGTATTTTACTTGTTACTATTTAAAACCCAAATCCACAAAACTGATATGTACCCGCACCCTAAATATTTATGCGATTACATGTTTTCACAATATTTCTAGTTTTATGAAAATCTAATTTGCAATGAAATATACTGTTTTGGATATACTATTTTGAATAAGAAGAATACTACTATGTTACGTTATCTGATATGTCTAACCAAAGGGAATAAGAGTTTCTTACCGTGGAATTCCGCCGTTCGTACACAAGACGCAGCGACATTGCTTCCTTAAAAATATTACCTTGAAGCCCTAACTAGTTTTTCAACAACCTGAAAAGACAAACCATGTATTTAATTTTCCAAAAAGGAAAACTGCTTCAATATGAAAGCAAGGATCTTACCATTTACCTAATAGTGAAAAAGATTTCTGAAATGGTACTAGACACGCCTAGAATGGGGGTTCTCGATTTTATTGACTCCAAAAGAGATCTACTAATAAACTAGGGCTTACGCACGACCTCTGAACATTAACCACTTAATAATACGCACTGATGATACTAAAGGGCAAACATCAAAACCTGAAGAGATTTCTGGTGGAGGATAGATTCGGTCAGAACCCAAAGTATTCCTCCTCTACAGGTCGTCGAGGCAAGAAAATGGGTCCTTCAGTCTCTGTATCTGACACCGATGAGGGCGGGGAAATTTTCTGAGAATCGGGAGACAACTGAAAAGGTGGACACTCTCCTAGCGCTGCAGTGGGGAGATGTTTAGAGGCTGATAACACTGTGCTAAAACATCTATCAGAACTCACCGGCTCAAAACAAGAGTCCCTGGAAGGCAGTCGACACAACCAGACAACCCAGCGAGGACGGTGTCGCTTCCTGGCCCCGCACGTTGGAATGACATAAGTCTCTGACTAAGGGCTGAGCACAGTGACTGAAACCGGAGAAGGAAACCCGCGGAAATCGTCTGCGAAGAGGGCAACGACGCTGTCGAGAGTGAGCGTTGGAAGGGGCGGAAGGATAGAATTAGGGATCGATTTCTACCTCAACTGTTAAAAAGTATCGGGCCGCAATATGCAGTTTTGGTAACTGCCGGGTGAGAGAGGGGGAAAGAAATGAACCGTCACTTCCCTAGGAAAATAAATAAAAAGAACATTTGAGATCACCATTATTACAACATTGCCATTTTCCTAATACTTCAAAAATTTTAAACGTTTTGCCCTCGTGCTAAATAATTTAAAATACGTCAATCACAACACAAACACTGCAAAATTAATTCCACTAATTGACGCTCAAGATTTAAATCTTACAGAATTCATACCTCGACCAGACTCTCCCTCGATCAAGAACATTCGCGATTCGATCCTGAAATGTAATTGTATTTTCGCGTTATTTTACGGTTGTTACACATCTCATATGTTTGGGGTTATTTACGCTTGTGATATCGTGGGTCCTATATATTGGGACCCTTGGGTCATGTATGAAGCATCAAAGAATTAAAACTAAATCTCTCTCTCTCTCTCTCTCTCTTTTCTCCTCTCTCAAGTCTCCTCTCCTCTTTCTAGTTCATATTCTCTTCATTCTCAGTCTAGGGTTATCCCCTTGTATCTCCGTCTCCATCTGCTACCTCCGACAAACTTCCAAAAATCGACACATAATAGAGAGGTTGATTTATTTAGCCTTACTTTAGCATTTGCAGATGCTATTTTTCGTGACTTGAGCTTGAGACCTTTATATTACTATAGAGGACATTTAACAGTCCCGTCCCTCTCTTAACAACATTAAAAAAAAATGTATTTTCAGTTTTGTCTAGTTTTCCTTTTTAATTTTTATTCCTAATTTGAGTTTCATTTTATTAGGTGACCCCTGACGGATATGCTCAGATGACACATATGTTGTCTTCCCTATCAGAAGGAAAGTTGCTGGTTATTCTTGAAGGAGGGTGTGTGGAATTTTATAATTGGTTGTTCACTACAAAGTGCAGCAGTTTAACCTAATTATTCATTTCTTTGTGCAGCTACAACCTACGTTCAATATCCACTTCAGCTACAGCAGTTGTCAAGGTAATTGAAATATTCTGCAATGAGTATTATAAATATTTTTCTTTAGAATACTCTATCTACTATTGATGATGAGTATATGATGATTCTTTCAAAACACTTCTAAATTGAAATATTCCGCAGTGTTATAAATAATTTCTGTTTAGAATACTTTGTTTTGGGTCCTATTGTTGTAAAACTGGCTCTGAAATTAAGCTGGAGAGAATCAAGAGTCATATTGATGGTGATATGGTTGAGCTCATATTAACTGATGATGTTTATGAACGAGAGAATGGATGAAGGGACTGGGAACGATTAATGGGGTAATAAATTGAGACTATTAAAGGTCAGGAACTATAGTGGAGGCCCTCTCTCCTTATGGAGGATTAACACCTACAGTTTTTACTCTAAACAGACAAGTACTCCCAATATGTAAACTACAATAAGTTCAGGACTACTTAGGCAAAATACAAAGATAAACGCACAAAAATACAAAGGAAATGATAAGTACTCTCTTACAACTGGGTTGATTTTTTTTCCTTTGGGTTCTTGAAACCAACCAGAATTAAAGAATTTGAAAGCTTCTAACTTTGCTCTTGCTAAAACATTTTAAAGTGTTTTTGATGGGGATAGGCAAGACTTTTCGGAACACAAGCTTTCAGCTCATTCGGGGCTAATTTGCCACCTGCAATATCTTGCATCTTCCGATGGATGATCCGAGTCTGCGGTTGTGAAGCGATGTTTTCATATTTCTATGTATTTTTAGTGTTTTAATGAGCGGCATCGGACAACTATTTTAAACGGTCAATCATTGTCATCCACGATGGTTTCCCTAGTCATCTTTTGTTATAAATAGTAGAGGGCTGTGGCTTGACTGCTATTGCAGATTTTTAAGAAATTTCTTCCTAGAATCCCGCAATTTCTTGGGGTGACCCCACGAACCCCAACTTGTTGACTCCTTGGTTTGTATCCTTTCCCTTGTGTTCCCACTGTTTTTCCCCTTCCCTATCAGCCACCGGTTGCCATCCCATAGGCGTGCCTCCAATCACCAAATCTCCTTCGGTCCTTCCAAATAGCTCTCTCCCCCCTCCTGCTGTTCAATAGCATCCATCCATCCCCACCCAGGCCTTCCTCCACTGAGCCTCTCCTCTCTCAACAGCTCCCGTCAGCGGTAAGCCGTAGTACCTTCGGCCGCCCCCTCTTAAGCCCTCCAAAACATCAACCCCCCCCCCCCCCCCCCCCCCCCACACACACACAGAAATTGCTATTTGTACATTATATATTTATATGCAGGAGATTTGATCCTTTATTTGGTACTTGTGCATAAGTGCATCAAGCATAAATTGCCTCACCTCCTCTCCTGCTTTGTCCACTATTAATTTTGTTCTACAATTGGCTACATGGGAAAACCTTAGCTGTATTTTCAAATTTTCAAAATGTGAGCTTTTGTTCTTATTTTATCCTCTGGTTTTTATTTTTTAATGTTCCAGGTCTTGCTTGGAGAATATCCAGAATATGATTTGAGTAATCTCAAGCCTTCAGAAGCAGGCCTTGAAACTGTTCTGCAGGTTCTAAAAATTCACTTGAAGTTTTGGCCCATTCTACAGAATAGTTTTGATGCTTTGCGTGAACAGTGGAAATTGAGAGCTTCAAATCGGAGTGAGTTGCAAAACCTTTTATTGCGCATCTCTAAAATAATTTTCATAATGCATCAGCTGATGAATGCTACCCTTGAAGCTGCACACATGTTTTCCTTTTGTGATTCGTGCACAAACTTATGATTAAACTGAAATGTGAAGTTATGAAATAGGGCTTCCTTTTTGCCTTCTGTTTAAAGTGCAAAAATGGGGGTGAGAGAGAACTTTTTTTTATGAACTCTCCTATGTTCCTTGGGATTAATTTTCTGAATGTGAGGTCTGAGAACTGGATTATTAGTGCTTTTATATGAATTTCAGATTTACGAAATGAGTATTAGATTTGAAAAGTATAACTAAATGATAGGTGAAAAACTTGTATGATCAATTGCTTTAATGAGTTAGAGGAAGAAAGTTTTTTGCTTCATTGACGAACAACAGATATGGACATTTTCATTTGATATGATTGTCATGTACCATCATATTTGAACCAATTTGAACTACTAACAATATTTCATTTTGTTGATTTGATGTATAAAATGCTTTCAACATTTATACGGATGAGCTAGGCAATGTTTTCTGCCCACCTTTTTTATCTTAACCTTCAGTTGCATTAACTTTTATTGCAGTGGATACAATTTTTTCATATCTACACTGAAGCTGCCTGGTGCATAATGTTTCATTTGAATTGTTAGGATGAAGACGAAATTGGGAGAGAATACTCATGTTGTATTGGATTCATATTATGCTAACTATTATATGGCCTATGTATTAGCAAATGCATAAAGAAAATTAGGAAGCACATAATACAATTTATCCTTGCTAATGACATTATTGGTAGACTAAACTAAAGTTGGTAACAATACTAATGGCAAAATAGACCAACTATGGTAGCACTTCCCCCACAAGCTGAAGGGCTTGTAAATTGTCAACTTGAGTTTAGAGGCGTGACTGTTTGAGATGATAGTATTGATGTTGAGTAGATATTGTTGGCTATGACAATACGCCTCCGAGATTATTTTTTGAAGGAGTGGGTTTAGTATCTAAGAGTGAGGTTCAATGATCGGAGAGGAGGGGTTGACAACTTGGGATAGAGATTGAGAGAAAAAGTTCTATAACTTTATAGTAACCTGAGAAAAAGTTCTATAACCCATTAGTAATTTGAGAGAAATCATTTTGTACTTTGATAGTCAAATTTAGTATGGTGAGAGAAAGAAACGCAAGATTTTCATCATGAAAGAAGTGTGTTGTAACTAAAGAATAGGTTCGACAGCAGGAGATAAGTCAAAATTGAAGGAGATTCGATACTATGTTGATACTAACTATTAGCAAAGTATGAAGACTACGGTTGACGGTTGTATTTATTTCAATTCATATCATTGGCACAAAATTACTATTCAGATTGTGTGCACTTTAGTGTGTTCCACCCATTTTTTACTGTGTGCCATTGATGGTATCCATGTTTCGTTTGTGAAATGTCATAACATGCCATTTATTTAGATCTGGCTCATCATTGTCTTGATTTTGCATAATTTACTTTCTTCAAATAAATGTTTTCTTTCCCAACAGAACATATAGAATATAGACTGTACATTCTGATAATCTATTGTCTTATTGGGTGCATTCCTATATAAATGCACTATGTTCTCTTATCTTAGTTTTTTTATTGTGAAAACTTAATGGAAATGTCAATCATATGTGATGATTGAAACCTTGTTTAATGTGTTTTCTTCAGTACTATTCAAAACCGTAATTGTTAATGTGTTTACTGTTGTAGTTACTTTTTCATCTAGACTTTAGTTTCTTAGTACATAAACATTAGATAATTGATTGATCATGAGACTGAAGATTACTTTTTTAATAATTTCAACTTTCTTGATTTCTTTTCTTTTGTTTTTCATTAATGTTATTTTGAAATCTAAAATGAGAAACCATAATGACTTTTTTCATCCATATTAGCATTTTTTATCAGGATAGATCATTGTTCAAATAGTTGTTGTTGATCTGATGTCGATCGTAAATGCAGAGGCTTGGACTTAAGAATGTGCACCAAGGTCTGAAGCATCGTCTCATCTCTCAATTGAGGGTTTCAAGAAGTGAGATGGAGGTTCATGTTCTAGAACACTCGTGAGTAAGAGCTCGCGGAATGTGGACTTGAATATCTCACGAGTTTAGAACTCTTGTGGATTGTTAGCTTCTGAAGAAGATCATCACGAGTAAGAACTCGTGGAATCTGGACTTGCATACCTCATGAGTTTAGAGCTCTCGTGGAATATTTAGCTGTTGGAGAGGATCATCGCGAGTAAGAGCTCGCGGAATGTGAATTTGAATACATCAGGAGTTTATAGCTCTTGTGGAATGTTAGATTCTGAAAAAGATCATCGCGAGCAAGAACTCGCGGAACCTGGACTTGAATATCTCACGAGTTTAGAGCTCTCGTGGAATGTCAGTTGTTGGAGAGGATCATCATGAGTAAAAGCTCGCAGAATGTAGGACACCTTACGAGCATGAATTGGAGGAGTATATGCTTCTCTTCATGGTGATCTCATTGCGAATAACCCTGCTTGTTAGTCGCATGAAAGCACTCACGAGATTTACCAAAGCACCCATCAATATACATACGTATTACCATTGACATTGAAGAAGGGAAGTAAGTCGAAGCAAGTATCACCATTGACATTAGATTTCCCTACACAGAGTTTTCAGGGGTTCCGCGCCCTAATTCTTTTTATTCTTGTACTCCAACTTTCCCAGATTTGAGCTCGCCCAGTCTTGAAATCATCTTTCACCGTTCTCGATTTCATCTTGTCTAGGCTGGAACTCGCTAACTTGCGATTAGGGTGCCTGCGAGTAGAACAACGACGAGTAGCACAATGGCGAGTAGTACAACGGCGAGTAGAACACCAACGAGTACGAAGAACCCTAGCAGCTCACTAATTTTGAGGTCGCTATCAGGAACTCGCGCCAGCTGAAGTATCCATCAAGAACTCGCCTGCATGTACTCGCCCTTCATTTGATCTGGCGAGTTGTGCTCGCCAAGAGTGAGCTCGTTGGGACGAGCTCGCCTACTTGAGCTCGCTGAGAGGAGCTCGCCTACTTGAGCTCGCTGAGAGGAGCTTGATGGGAGGAGCTTGCTGGAAGGAGCTCGCTAGGATGAGCTCGCTGGGGTGAGCTCGACTGAGCCTGAAATGAGCTGGCCTGAGCTCACAAAAAACTTTCCTGAACTAGCAAAGAGCTCGCCTCAGCTCTCAATGAGCTCACAAACTGTCGATCTTTGACTCTCTCTTGTCGTCGTTCACCATGAGAACTCACACTAAAGTTTATTTCTTTGATCACGGTCCACGCTCACTGCATCAAAAATGTTGGAACCAGAAAATTCCGGGCCCATATGTTCGGACCAAGGGGGAATAAAGGCTACTTGTTTTGTGGTCGACCCGGATGAATGGATGCTGTGTAGAGCCGTAGAGCTGAAATCTCCTCGAACAGCCCATAAACTAGACCCCGAGCTGCAACGTTGAGGTTCCACTGCTTACCCGGTAGTGTGATAAACTTCCCCTCCAAAGCCAAAGCTGAGCGAGGCACAAGAGAAGCGAGCTCTAGAGTCAAGGGGAACCTTGAGCGGGGTTCAACAACCTTCTCTCTTGTGCCCTTGGGTCCTACTTATAAGCAATTCCGGGGGTGGTATTCTGAGCTCGCCTCTGCTGGGCGAGATCTTCTGGGCTCGCACATACCGGGAAATGTCTTTTGAGCTCGCCCATACCGAGGTCTTCTGAGCTCGTCCATACTGAGCAAGGTTTTCACTCGTACCGGGCAAGGTTTTCTGAGCTCGCCCATACTAGGCGATCTCTTCTGAGCTTGTCCGTACTGGACGAAGTCTTCTGAGCTCTCCCATACTGGACGAAGTTTTCTTATCTCGACGAATTACAAGTTATACACTTTATATGGTAAGATTCTGGTTAGGTATGCTGAAACTTTTTTGGAAGAATGAGTTGATGTTTAAGGTCTACATCAGCTGTCTGGATCAGTATAACAGGGTCATTTTATCAGACTGACATTGATTTAAATGTAAATGGTGATGTCATTTGAATTTGATGTTTGAAAACAAAAGGTATTGTGAAATCCAAAAGATCTTGTGAAGATTTTTTTCATCCCGGCAGGGGCGGGCGGATCCACATAGGGCTTAGTGTGGTCGCCCGCTGAATTTAAAAAAAATCACTAATAAGAATTAAATTAAAATTATTTTGTCCTTTTATATATTATATATTGTTACTATTCAATAGAATAGGATTGGCATGTACTCTGCCCATGCATGGAATATTTGTTGCGTCCCCCGCTGTGTTTTTGGAATGTCGTTAATGTTAAATAACTTGTTAAATAATCTTAGGCAATTTTTGTCGAGAACATGATTTCTAAATTTAACATGAACCTGCATTCATAAAGTCAGAATTGCTCGTGCCCCATCCGTGAATTGGAAACTGTTCCTTTCAATGCACTTGAGAGTCCTCTATCGATGTTATTCGTGTTCCTTTTCCCAATTATTCAACACCAAGTTCATCTACTCATTTTCCGGGTGCATTTCTACTCTGTATATTTCGAATCACATCTATTTTTCAGTATCCTATTCCTACCTTTCATCAGTGCTGCTCTCATCGCCCCTTCGATATAATTTAGGTATCTATTTTCTTTTAGTTTTGCAATGCATTCATCTCTTTATTCTTATTTTTTACTGTGCTTAGCCTTTGCTGTAACCTGTAAGTGTACTTTTTACTGCTAACATCTTATACATACAACATAGCTGCCCATTCCAATTCTACTGTTCTTTTTAACACAATACTTCATAGACACTTTTAAGTGTGGGTGGTCTTACATTGTTGAAAATGAGAATCATTTGTTTTCTCAAGTGATTTACTGATAAATGATCACACATTATGAGTGGTTGATTATTAAGTTAAGCTAAAATGGTTATTTAATTGCTCCAGGGAGGAAGAGGAGGAGATTCTTGGTAGGGCCAATATGGTGGAGATGGGGATCCAAAAAATTTGTTTATGAACTACTTTTTGGGCAGGGAAAGAGGTGGCGGTGTTCAAGAATCCGCCTATCGAATTCAACTCGTCATACCATTTAGTGCTATTTTTTATTAGGTAAATTTTTTGAATTAAATTTGGGATCAAATGTTGATGGATCTATCTTTTGCGAATTAAAGATTTACTTTGTTTTGATTCCATGTAATTTTGATAGGATGTCTTAAGTTATGGCAAAAACTGTAGTACACAATTCGGATCAGCAGGCTAGAATTTCTTTGCTTCTCGTAGTACAATACTTTACAATTACTACTTGGGCTCTGTTTGGCACAGTGGTGGTGGTCATGAATATGAGGGTTAAATTGTCATTCATTAACGCTCACCTAAGGAATTTCATCCACTTTTATGTTCAAACGGATGATATTTATTAGGTGATCATTGACAAATGACGGTTTAACCCGTGCGTTTATGACCACCATCGTGCTAAATGGAGTCTTAGGCTCCGTTTGGGGGGACCTTAATTATCTGGTTCATGCAGTCGTAACCGTTTGACCGGTAAAAATAAGTCCCTCCAAACGGAGCCTTAGTCAACTCAGGTGAGTATGTTCTGGTTTTTAAAATTATTATATTTTTTCAGTGAATTTGATCATACCCATCCAAATTTAGGTGTAGTTTCACCAGGGGAAATTTTGTAAAAACAAAGTAGGAATCCTGTAAAATATTGTTATGTTTGTTTATGTGCAAAATTATTACTATTTGGATCATTTTGGAGTCATTTATGTACATAAAATGATAAAGTATATTTTTTTTTTGAACGTAAATGACCCAAAAATGCTCCAAATTGTATAAATTTGACACATTGTTAGTATGCCACACAGTTGGGAATTAACACCACTGTTTATGAACTTTGGTACTTGCTCCTTTGAATTGTTTGGCATATTGGCTTATGAGGCTCCGTTTGGCACGGTGGTAGCGGTCGGGAACATGCGAGTTTAAACTGTCATTTGGTATTGCCCACCCGAGGAACTTAATCCACTTTTACGTTCAAATGGATGAAGTTTTTTAGGTGATCGTTAACGAATGTTGGTTTAACCCATGCGTTCACGACTGCCGTCACCCCGCCAAATGAAGCCTGAGTTGTCATGTTTTGGGGGCAGGCTGAGCCTGGCCCCTAAGAATTTTACAATGTGATTAGTGAATTTAGATTTCTACTGTTTGGATACAAAAATAATGAATTGTTTGTCTGTATTAACATATTATAATTATATATTTCTGCATTCACATACTGTATTAACATATTATAATTATTTAAATAATATAATATTCGCTGTATTATTTTACCTTAATTGTTATTTTTTAAATACAACAACACTGAAGCCTTGATCCCATTATTGTGGGGTCTGCTATATGGATCTTTTGTAATTGTTATTTTTTAAATAAACAAATAAAAATTTCATACCTGAGGAATCCTCATGTTGGCAAAAGGTGGCAAGGTGCCATCACTCTTAGATTGTATTGAGATACTTTTGTTGTTATACATTTTGCGCCAAAATATTATCATTGCTCAATGCGCACAAGGGAGCATCATGACACGCCAGTGTATATATCTATATTGTATCTGAAAGCAATCTTCATATTGGGTGGTTATGTAACTAAGGCTTCATTTGGTTCGGCGGTGGCGGGTCGATCCGGCGGGTGGAAACGGAGTGTTCGAATCGTAGGGGGGAGGTGGCTGCTTCAAACAGAGCTTTTTGGGGCGTTTATCAAGGCGGGCGGGTGGAAACGGAGCAAACGCCGCCGGAGGTTCATTTGTTTACCCTCCTTCCGGCGGCGTTTGCCCAAAACGGAGTATCAAAACGCCCAAATAAATAGAGTCTAAAATGAAGAAGACAACTTAAAATTAAAATTTTGTTTTCGAATGAGACTAGATTGAAGATGTCACTGTCCCCGAATTGTGAGATAATTGAAGCGCCGCAATAGCCTGTTGGGGGTAACTTTTACTTGCCGTATACAGAGCACAAAATTAAAATTATGATTTAGGTTTGAAAAACTATATTGTTGTGCATTTAGGCTCCGTTTGGGGGGGACTTTTTTTCACCGGTCAAGCGGTTATGACCACATGAACCGGACTTTAATTTAAGGTTCGGTTCATGCGGTCGTTGACCGGTGAAAATAAGTCCCCCCGATCGGAGCCTTGGTTTCTACTTGCATTATGGAGGATAAGGCATAATTCACAAAGTATATCAAGTAAAGGTGTATTGTTACTGATTTTTTTTTGGAAATATTATTGATTATTGATTAGTCTAATGAATTTGTCCCAAAATAGACATCAAGTGTTATTAGTTTAAAAGTAAATTTTGAAGCTTACTTTCAAACAGTGCTAATAATGCTTGAAAATGCTTCAACAATGCAATAAACATTTATATTATTTTTTATTATTTTTTATGATTTTCTATTTTTTTTTTCTAAATAGTTATTTTTAAAATGAATGATTTGCTAATAATCATATTTGCTCTTAAGAAAGCCCTAATTTTCTGAAGAACATTAAAAATTTAAAATGATTTTTCAGTTGTGTTCTCAGAAATGTCTGAGCAAAAGAAGGCCCTGATCTGATTGGCTTCCCTTTGTTCTCCCACTTCCTCTGCGTTTCTGCTCTGTCCATCTCTCTCTATTCGTCTAACTCCGTCTTTTCCATCCGCGAACCTCGCCGGAGACGTCTGGCTCCAGGACGCCGGCTCGCCACCCATGACTATGATGACCCCGCCGCCCCTCGAGGTACTTCCGCGGAATCCGTTCACCGGACTTTTACCTTCGGAACTTCCTTTTTGATTCTCAATCGCTTACTCCGCTCTCTCTCGCATCCGGATATATTTTCTTTGCCGTTTTTGTGTGCACTTCCTTTGGCTTCACTCCTCTTTTAGGATTCCGTGGCGGACTGGCGCCTTGCAAATATGGATGAATTTCACCAGCAGGCCTGCATGTTACTTCTAGGGTTTTGTTCGATCTCTTGTTTGCGCTCTCGATGGATCTGACTATTTTTGGCACTTTGCTTTTTGCAGCAGGAGGATGACGAGATGCTGGTCCCCCGCTCGGAGCTCATTGAGGGTCCCCAGCCGATGGAAGGTGTCTGAATTTCCACCTGCCGATATTGGTGCCATTGCCAGATCGTCATTTATTGCCTTTCCCCGTGTCATTGTTTTTTTCCTCTTTCCATGAAGATTTGTTTTTGAAGTTATATATATGATTAGGGTTTTAATTGCTTTGCCTTTTGTTTTTGCCTGCCTCTAGTGGCTCAAGCTGAAACTCCCACTATGGCGGAGAACCAGCCAGTGGAGGATCTTTCCACCACCAGGTTCACATGGATGATTGAAAATTTCTCGAGGCTGACCGCCAAGAAGCTCTACTCGGATGTTTTCACTGTTGGGGGTTACAAGTGGTTAGATGATGACTAGTCCATGTTCTACACTTCATTTTGAATGTATTTCACAGTTGATTTTTCCCAATTGGGGGTTTCTATGAGCGAATTAAATGAGGATATGATCATGTTTATACTACACCTGATGTTTTTTTATCTCCCGCCACTTGAATTATAGGAGGATCTTGATCTTTCCCAAAGGGAACAACGTGGATCATCTGTCTATGTATCTAGATGTTGCTGATTCGACTACTCTGCCTTATGGTTGGAGTAGGAATGCACAGTTCAGCCTAGCTGTTAGAAATCAAATTCAAAGCGAGTTTACAATCAGAAAAGGTATCATTATATATGTATAGTCTTATATTCACTGGATTCCATTGTTTGGTTTTTAAATTAACTTTGTTATTCTTGATTTCTATTTAATTTGGAGTTCTATAAGATGGACCCTTGTTGGCTATAAGCTTGGTATCATAATGTTATTTGTTCTTTTTACATGTGTAAGCAATCAGCCATATCAAATTACAGATGCAACCAATGCTGTCCTGTACTATGAATTATTGAAATACCAAAATGACAAGTTTTTTTAGCTATTTTTGTGTGACATAGTTCTGTTAGCTATATTGGTGGATATAGTTTTTCTTAGCTATATTTGTGAGACGTAGTTTTTTTAGCTATACTTGTGAGACAGTTTTTAAGGTGCCTCTTCTCCTTGCTGTTATTTGCTAATGGTTGCTTGCTCTCTTATGTGAAATAACTAATAGGAAAACAATATTCTACTTTCTAGGCAAGAAACATTTTTTCCAATTTCGATTATACTAACCAGACCGACCCCACTATAGTGGGATAATGGCTTGAGTGTTGTTGTTGTTTGATTATACTAACCCGACCTGTTGAGAAGGCTGTTTATAGCTGAACATAGACAACCTTTTAGGTTTCCATCTATTGCTAATTTGGCGCTATGTATAGATTACCATTGTTTTTTTGCGGGGAAAAACATGTTTGGTTACAACTTACTAGTGATTGTTGTGGAGTTGATAAGCAGGACTTGATGTTGTTCATGCTTTTGAAAATGGTTTCTTATTTGAGACTGATCTGTGTTTGGAAGTGACGTCAAACTCTCTATATTTTCCCATTTAACCTTGTCCTTTTGATGAAAGATTCACTTGTTTTCCAAATTTTCTAACGTAGCATCCATGCAGACACTCAACACCAATTTAATTCTCGAGAAAGTGATTGGGGTTTCACATCATTTATGCCCCTTGGCGATCTGTATGATCCGAGCAGAGGATTTCTTGTCAATGATACATGTGTAATTGGCGCCGAGGTTGTGATTAGGAGGGTGCTTGATCAATGGAATTATGATTCTAAAAAAGAAACAGGTTATGTTGGTCTTAAGAACCAAGGTGCTACTTGCTATATGAACTCTCTTCTTCAGACTTTGTATCATATTCCCTATTTCAGGAAGGTATTGTACTTTCTTGTTCTGATTTGTCCTTCTATATTATCATTGCTGTTTGGGCAGGGTTACTAAATCTATTTTCTCTCTTCAGGCTGTGTATCATATGCCCACAACTGAGAATGATATTCCTTCTACAAGCATTCCCTTGGCCCTGCAGAGCTTGTTTTATAAGCTTCAGTACAGTGCCAGTAGTGTTTCGACGAAAGAACTGACTAAGTCATTCGGATGGGATACATATGATTCGTTTATGCAACATGATGTGCAAGAACTCAATCGGGTTCTTTGTGAGAAGTTGGAAGACAAAATGAAGGTTTTTCTCTCCTAATTTTAAGCTTTTTCTCTATGTTTTAGTTGATTTTTTATCTTTTTTTTCTCTCTATCAGGGAACTGTTGTTGAAGGATCGATTCAACAGCTGTTTGAGGGGCATCATATGAATTTTATTGAGTGCATTAATGTAGATTACAAGTCGAGCAGGAAGGAATCATTCTATGGTATGTATGTATCAGTTGAATCATTAGGTTCTGGAATTTTTTGACCCAAACCTTTACTTCGAACATTAGTGTATTAAATGATATCCCTTCAGACCTGCAGCTAGATGTGAAGGGTTGCAAGGATGTGTATGCTTCTTTTGATAAGTATGTTGAAGTAGAGCGGCTTGAAGGAGATAACAAATACCATGCTGAGCAATATGGATTACAGGTTTGTTTATAGATGCACTGCTTGACCTTTTTGTTTGTTGATTTTGCACAATTTTGTTAAAGCTTTGATTTGCATTGGAGAATCTGTTATACCTTGCAGTCTAACTTACTCTCCTTATGATTCCATTACTTGGGAATGGTTATAGTTGTGCTATCATTTGATTAATCTTTTTTGAATTGTAATCTTGAGTGAGATTTAATTTCCCAGGCAATCCATGGAACAGAATTATTTTCATGCTTTTGATACCGGAAGTTGCCAACCCTTTTGATCATAATTATACTCTTAAGAAAAATAAATATGAGCGTATATCTACTATTATTTCAAAGGCATCAAAGTTATGAAGGACGATGCATTTTTGTGGCTACAATTTCTTTTTACTTAATCGCATTTTTCTTTCTAATTTTTTTCCGGAATGATTTCCATTTTTCTGTGTAATTGTTGTCATCATTTGTGATTTGTTCGCTTGATTTTTCATGAAACCTTCATTAGGATTTTATATTATGAAATGCATGCTTGAACTTCTAGGAAATCTGTGTTACTATCATTTATCAGTTTTTGTTCCTGTCCTCTTACTATGACGTGCTTGTTGTATGCTACTTAATAACTTGTATATGCTAAGAAGAAGTTATATGACAGTTTTTGAACCTTTTGATTGTTCATCGTGAACTCTTCCTCTGTTATTTGTGATCTAGTAATCTTATTTTCCAAGTTGTCCACCTTTTATTTACTCTCTTATTTTTATTCCCATTCATAACCTCTGAGAAGCAAAGAATTCTTTTTTTTCTTCTGATAGTATGTCTTGTTTCTTTCCCTCTAGGATGCAAAGAAAGGCGTGCTGTTTATTGATTTCCCTCCTGTGTTGCAACTCCATCTAAAACGCTTTGAATATGATTTCATGCGTGACACAATGGTGAAGGTTGGTTCTAGTATACATTTTCCATTTTTTTCCAGTGCTTATAATGCATAATTAGTGTGGTTCTTCAGATTCTTCATGCTGGAATCAAACATTTGAATTTTGTTTTCATTCTGATGAACATTTATTGCAGATAAATGACCGGTATGAGTTCCCTTTGCAACTAGACCTTGACAGATATAATGGGAAGTATCTTTCTCCTGATGCCAACCATACTGTTCGCAACCTTTATACCCTCCATAGGTAACACTTTCCATTTTATGTAACGGATTTAAATTCCATTTGCTATATTTCCCTCTCTTTTGTGTTCAATATTTGCTGGATCTATCTGATTTGTTTTTGTACTTCTGCTTCAATTATTACAAGTTTCAAGTTTAGAAAAGATGGGTTCTAGGTTGAGCAGGGTAAAGACGGAGTATATGGAGCTTAAATTTAGCAGTGCAAGAATGGGGGATGACTTTGTTATTAAGTTGGGTGATCAAGATATTTCCCGTAGTGAGTATTTTAAATATCTTGGATCGATAGTTCAAAAAGACGAGGTATTGATAAAGATGTGACACATAGAATCCAAGCGGGTTGGTTGAAGTGGAGAGGCGCGTTAGTGATCTTATGTGATCATAAGGTACCATTAAAACTTAAGGGCAAGTTTTACCGTACTGCAATTAAACCAGCGATGCTCTATGGTTCTGAGTGTTGGGCAGTGAAATGTGTACATGAGCAAAAAATGGGAGTTGCGGAGATGAAAATGCTTAGGTGGATGTGTGGACACCCGAGACTGGATAAAATTAGGAATGAATGTATCAGGGATAAGACAGGAGTAGCACCAATTGCAGAGAAGATGCGAGAAGCTCGACTAAGATAGTTTTGACATGTACACATGAGACCATTAAAGGCACCTGTTAGGCGTTGTGAGAGGCTAGTCACTAGGCATGTTAAACGAGAGAGGGGTAGACCAATAAAGACATGGAATGAAACCATAAGGAAAGACTTGATGTACCTAAGTATTAGTGAGATTATGACAAAAGATATAAAATGCCTATATATGGCGACAAAGGATCCATATAACTGACCCCACTATAGTGGGATAAAGGCTTGAGTGTTGTTGTAGTTGCAGTTAGTGCACATGAACGTTGGTATATTCTTTGCAGGAGAGACCTAACTGAATATAAAGTGCCTATATATTGCTATAATTTATAAAGTGTACATGTCAGTTTCAACAAGGAAATACAAAAGGTCAATGAACTTCATTGGGTATTCATGTTGTATACCTTTGAAGACAACAAGGAGTTCAGAATATGATAGTTATTATGTTAAAGAATGTTAGATATTTTGGTATTGATTTAGGTTGAGGATATTTAAAGCATCTTAGAGTTCGACCGGTATTCTGCACAATGTAAGCTATCTACGAGGGTACCTTGGTACTAGAGTGCTATCGAGCCCTTTTTCTTTTTTCCGGTTGTTCTCGCTTTCACCTATCTCTCTTCGAGCGTCTCTACACAATCAAGTGCTCCATCTTCCCCGAAGTAGTTGCAGTTTGTAGATTTCTTGTAATCATTAACATGAGTCGATCCTAGAAGTCGATCTACTTGCAATCGATCCTAGGCAATCAATCACCCAAAGAAGCTCCTACGCGCTATTCTCAATAGCTCTAAGAATCCATTCTAAGTCTATCTTTATGCTTTTGTTGTTCTCTGTGTTGCTTGCAGAAACCGCTCATGAATATTCATCACTTTCTTTTAACTGCGCATAGAAGCTTACCTCATAGATATTCATCATTCGCTAAGGATTAAACATTCGTATCTTGGGGTTGCTAATTGCAAGAACTTGTGTTTTGTTGAGATAGACCCAACCCTAATTCATATGCATGTTTCCTCTCAGTTTTGGGTGATGCATTTTTGAAATCGTGTTATCTTATATATCAGTCTTCTCAATTTTGCGTTACCAATTTTGCTTTTTCATTATCTTCTCTAGGGATCTTTTATATCAGTTATCTCCTCAAGTGTTTATGTTAATACTATCATTGTCATTGTGTTGTTAAATGTAATATTTGGCAACTCAGGAGTCATATAGTGATATATATACTAACATTCTAAGGGCCTGTTTGGGAGAGCAATGGCTGTAGAAAAAAGAATAATAGCAAAAGGAAGATAGGAAAATGAGTTATTTGAAAAGGTCTATTGCAAATGAAGATTTGTTTGGGTGAACTCCTTTTGCAGAGCTTTTCAGAACAGAGAAGCACATTATAAATTGTTTGGCATCTGTTAAAATTCGACAGTTGGTATTTCTCGATTTCGACTTAGTTAGATAACAAGCCCATAGCCTCTTTTAAAAGCCTTTATTGATCATATATAATGATAATTTAGAATCAGACATAGATCTGATCTAATCTACTATATCATTGCATAAAACTACATAATAATCCATATTATTGTATATAACTACGTAAAACCAGAATATGACATTGTTATGCTCTGATGCCAATCAACATACAAACCCGCAACAGTTGGATCTGAAATAAAGCTAGAATTGGGATTACGAAAATGAAATCCTTACCAGATCTGCTCCGATGGGGAAAGAAGTCGTAGAACAGCTCTGCAATGATTTGGATCTGATCGAGGAGCTTGAGGACCACACTTGATTCCCGGGAAGCGTGAAATTGCAGGAAAAACATAAGTGTGAAATCGTAGGAAGGAAAAAGTGAACATGATGAATCCCGGGAAGCTTACCTCTACTCGGGTTCGATGGGGTTAGAAGAAGGCTGAGATCTGCTTGAGGACGAAACAAGATCTTAGTCGAGGAATGCACGAGCAGGGAGGGCGAGAGTTCGTCAGAGCGCAAGGTGGGCAAGAGTGACGTCGGCGTGGAACTCTGCTTGTGTGAGGAGGAAGGTCGTAAGTTGGAAGATCGGGGGGGGGGGGGTCGTGAGGTTGAGGAGAAAATAAACAAACGTAGCGGATGAAAATTCTGATTGGTGGAGGTTGATGAATTTTCAAAAAACCATTAAAAACCCTTTTGGGCGGCTGCGTTTTCCACCGATTGACATTCCAAACAGCTTGGAGAGGGCGGTGGCGTTTTCTAAAAAACGCAACGGAGCTGAATAGCCCTCCCCAACGGGGCCTAAAATATGGTATTTGAACAAAGTAATATTTTTCAACTCAGGAGTCATATATTGATATGTATTAACAAATGTTGCAGATATCAGATGTCAGATTCATGTCGATTTCAGTTTTTTATGTCTGATGTCGGATTGCGGAGGATATATCGGGGATATTTCAAAATGTCAGATTGTAATATTATTATATATATATCATGATATTTTCATTTATTAATTAGATGATAATTATTCTATCTAATTATGTGTAAACTAAAATTTATGTGCGAAAATTAAACTACTAACAAGCAATGTTTAAAATATCGGATGTCGGCGACATATCAGATTTAGTTTTTAAATGTCGGATGTCGGAAGTCGGGACATGTCGGGGATATTTTAAAATATCGGGTTTTCATGTCTTATAAATAAAATTTTATTTTTATATATACTAACTATAATTATATTTTATAAAAATAGAAAAATAATACAATAAATAGATAAAAATGAGCCATTTATATTACAAATGAAATCAAATAGTATTTTAGATAAAATATTATTAACAAATACAAAATGATACATTGTAAAATATATTTAATAGTATACAATAATTTTATTTTGATAATAATAAGTTTATTACAAATAAAGAAAATTTAAAAGTTAAATATTTGATTGATTATAAGTTTTTTCAAACTTTTAAATTTATATTAAAAACATGCAAATAATCAATTAATAAATACATTAAATGTAGGGGGAGTTTTTAAGCTTTTGGAGAAGTTTTGCACTCTTGGTGACCAATTTAGGCCTAACCCTTGTAATATACTAGTAGGGGAAGGAAAAACCCACCTCTCCCTCCGATCCCTTTTGGGGGGCGGATGCGGCAAGATGGTCGGCACCCGCCCCGGCTTGCTAGGTGCAAGGTGGGAACAGCAGGACTGGCTGGAGGCCAGGATCCCGCCCCCTGCACTCTCGTCTCGGGCGATCAGCTCGCGGGGGCGAGAGCGGCCTGCGGCCAGGCTCTCGCCCCGAGCGGTCAGCTCGTGGGGGCGAGAGCGGCCTGCGGCTAGGCTCTCGCCCCGGGCGGTCAGCTCGCGGGGTCGAGAGCGGCCAGGCTCTCCCCCCTGGACCTCTTTGGGCCGTGTTTTTACCGTTTTGCCCTCGGTGTGGAATTACCTCTCTACCCCCCTGTGTGGATGTTTTCTATTGGCTCATGGCCTATTTGTCCTAGGGGTATTTGTGACCTTTTGGTCCCCCAGGCTTGGGAAAACTATAAATAGACTTCCTTGGGTACCTTTCGAGAGATGAGTTTTTTGGGCTTTCTCCTCCTTAGGCTTCTTCTTGGTTGAGTGAGAGAGCTCTCCAAGGTACCCAGCTCATCCATTGGTGAGGGAGGGGAAGTGTTCTTGTGACCTTCCGGGTGTGTGGTGGGACCTTCACGCTAGAGCCGAGGGTCTTTTCCTAGTTTCCCAAGTATTTGGTCCGTGACGTTCCCCCGAGTGTAGTAGGTGTGAGGTCACCCCTCTTTTGGGACTCCTAACTCCACGAGAGGTCAATTTTGGCTTCAACAGTCGCTCATAATTATATTAAAAAAAAATCTTAAAAAAAGAATTAAGTTTTTAAATTTGTTAGAGAATACTAGAAAAGATGTCTAGTAGGCTCATTATTATGGCTCATGTATGATTCTAGCTTAATCCCGCAGTGCTTGTATAGTTGTCTGTTTCTCTCCTCTCTTCTATATATATGTACTCATACTTGTATTTTGAAATTCAACAAGGATATACAAGGTTTCAACCATTCTTCTACATGGTATCAGAGCGCAGATCCTCTTGGGCGGCTAGTTCCTTTTTTAACACCATCCCCTGCTTCTTCCCGGGCGGACACATGCTTACTGTCTGCATCCTCTGCTTCTTCCCGGACGGACTCCTGATTTTGGCCGCACTTCTAACTGTTGGTCTCTGTTTCTTTACCTGCCCTCTTTTGTGGTTCCACTTCTCATCACACCCCTTCTCCCTCACCGATTTTTATAGCTTCCTTGTGGGACCCTTGGTCTGCTTTGTCGCGGCGGCTTTCTCTACTTCTTACCGCGTGTTTTGCTTGTTGCGGTCCACCTCTATCCGCTGCGACCTCTTCTCTTCTTGACAGACTGCTCTTGTCGCGCAAACTTCTTGCTGCGCGAAGTCTTCTTGCTCTTGCTGCTGCAGTTTCCTCTAGCCGCGGCCGCATTGTCTCGTTTTGCCGCGGATTACTCTTGTGTGGATTCTTCTTGTCGCCCGGCCTGACCTTGTCGTTGCGGCCTAGTCTCTGCTGTTCGCACGGTCTGCCCGCTGCTTGCTCTCACGGCATATTCTTCGTCGCGGTCTTCTTCTGTTCGCGCGGTTTAGCGGTTGTTTCCCGGCCTCTTCCCCTTTAACCGCTGTGAGCTCGGATTCTTACTCGTGGCGGGCTCCCTCTAATCGCGGATTCTTAGTCGCGGCAGGCTCCCTCTAGTCGTTGTGTCCTTGTCTCTTCTTATTCGCGGCGGGCTCCCTCTAACCGCGGAATCTTAGTCGCGGTGGGCTCCCTTTAGTCGCTGCGAGCTCGAAGCCTTAGTCATCGTCCCTCTAACTGTTGCAGCTTCCCTTCTAACCATCGCGAGCTCATGGCTTCCGAGAGTTCTAATGTCACCTCTGCTCTGCATACTCGTGTTGCGGCTCCTGTTTCCGAGCTTCGCGATGAACTCCAGATTACTACTATCTCCCTCAGTAGGAAGCGGAATTTCGTGGAATGGGTGTACTCAGTTCGTCGAGTTCTGCAGACGAAAGGCCTTCTTCATCACCTGACTTGGGTCACTCCTACCGCCCCCACTGATGAGTGGATTCGGGATGATGGCCGGGTCCAGTCATGGCTGCTCAACTCCATGGACACCGAGCCCTACCAGATGTCTATGTATCATGCCACGGCAAAGGCCATGTAGGAGGAGCTCCATTCTTTTTACTCTGGGCAGAATAGTCTTCAACACTTGTTCGACATCATATCGGATCTTCAAAACCTTGATTCCGGGGATCCCGTTGATATGATTTCCTTTGTTGTTAAAGCCAATACCCTGGTCGAAGCTTGGATCCAACATCAGCCACCTACTACATATCTGATTACTCAATGGGCCCAGAAAGAAGCTTTCGGGATTGCGATGATTATGTCCCGAGTTCTCCTCACCTGCACAGTGTCCGGGCCCAGATTCTCTCATCTACTACCACTCCATCTCTGTCAGATGTGTGATCTATGTTTCTGAAGGTCACACTGCCCCAGGATGCCCCTGTTACTCTTTCTCCAGCTCTTCTACAGCACTCTACACCAGCTCCGTCTGCTCGGGGGTCATCAGCCCGTGGGAGACGCAACACGTCTAGGGACGTGGCCGGTCTGGCAGATCTCCGTTTAAGTGCACGTATTGCGGTCGGGATGATCATCTTGAGGCCTCCTGCTATCGCAAACATGGTCTGCCTCCACATCTTGTTGCTCTTGCTATGGCTGAGCCTTCCAATTCTCCTGCCCGTATTTTGCAGCCTCTACTCGGGAAGACATTAATGCTTTACGCACTCAACTCGAACAATTACAAGGGGTGATCTCTCGCTCCTCTGTATCCGTTGCCTCTATTTTGAATGAAGGTATATCTTGTCTCTTATATGGCTCCCACTGGATTGTGGATTCAGGTGCCACACACCATATTATTTCGCAGCGCCCTCCGAAATATTTGATGACTGTCCACCCTAGGTTTATTACTGTGGCTAATTGCGATACCACCCCCGTATCTGGCGCTGCTGATATACCTCTCACACTCACTCTCTGTCTTCTGCACTTTATGTTCCAGGATTACCATTTAACTTGCTCTCTGTTAGCCGTCTTACTCAAGATCTTGATTGTTGTGTTACGTTCTCACCATCTACCTTTGTTGTGCAGGATCGGCAGACGCAGAATATCATTGGGAAGGGGCGGCTGTCAAATGGGCTCTATCTCCTCGATGTTCCTCCTTCAACTCTCTCCGTTGTCTTCACTACCGACTGACATCGTCGTCTTGGACATGCTCCCCTCCAGATTCTCAAGAAAGCTCTTCCGGATGTCTTCTTACATGAGTTTTCTTGTGAATCGTGTATCTTTGGCAAACAACATCTTGTTTCTTTTCATCATACTTGTACTCGGAGTGATACTCCTTTATCATTAGTACATTCATATATTTGGGATCCTTATAAAACCCCTAGTATGTTTGACAATCGTTATTTTGTCACTTTTATTGATGATTACTCTCGCTTATCATTACTACTCGGAGTGATACTTACTTCGAGATCGTGCTGAACTAACATATACATTTTGTGTCTTTCTTATGGAAAATCATACTCAGTTCTCCTCTCCTTTAAAAATCATTCGCACTGATAATGTTCGGGAATACACTAGCCGGACATTCGTGAACCTATGCACAGAGTTCGACATTATACATCAAACCTCTCTACATATACGCCTCAACAGAATGGTGTGGCCGAGCGAAAGAATCATCATCTTCCTGAAGTTACTCGGTCACTCATGCTTCAAATGCAGAATCATACTCGTTTTGGAATTTCGTTGTGTCTGCAGTGTATCACCTTATCAATCGCATGTCATCCTCTGTGCTCGACTTTGTAACTCCGTTTAATCTCCTCTTTCCATCCCATTCCCCGTTCCCTCACACGCCTCGTGTGTTTGGCTGTACTTGTTATGTTCACATCCTTGGTCCGACCACAGATAAGTTGGTCCCACGTGACAGCAAATGTATGTTTCTCGGGTACTCTCGGACTCAAAAAGGCTATCTGTGTTATTCTCCAACTACTGACAAGTTATTGTCACTGCTGATGTCACCTTTCGTGAGGATCAACCATTCTATGACTCACCGTCAAACTCTGCTTCTCTACCCTTTATACCTCGTCCAATCGTTTCAGTCACGTATTCCCTACCACCCCTTCTTCCCACTCCACTTCTAGAACTTGTTGTACCTCTACCATCCAAACTGTCTCTTCTTCGTGTCTACACTCGTTGTACTTTGGCTTCTGGAGCTCTACAACAGCCCTCCTCCACCGGTGCTATCCCGCGAACTGACGATCTAGCATCAACATCTACCGCTCACCCCATGATAAATTATGTTTCTCTGCATCGCCTATCTCCACCTCTACGCAAGTTTGCTCTCTATCTCTCTCTCCTCCATTTTATCCCTAACTTGGTACATGAGACTCTTCTTCATCCAGGGTGGCGTGCGGCTATGGAAGAAGAAACGACCTCTCTTTGTTTTAACCACACTTGAGATCTGGTTCCTCTTCCTTCTTGACAATCGTGTGTCAGTTGCAAGTGGGTGTTTTCTATCAAACATGCTCCGGATGGGACGGTTGACAGGTGCAAAACCCGACTTGTGGCTCGGGGGTTCACTCAACAACAGGGACTTGATTATGATGAAACCTTCTTTCCCGTCGCCAAGTTGAACTATGTTCGGGTGTTGATCTTCTTCATTGTTCATCGCCACTGGCCTCTCCATCAGCTGGATATAAAGAATGTTTTTTTAAATGGTGACTTTCAAGAAACGGTCTACATGAACCAACCTCCCGGGTTTGTGACCACAGGGGAGTCTCGTGTATGTCATCTCCGAAAATCTATTTATGGTCTCAAATAATCTCCCAGTGCTTGGTTTGATAAATTCAGTAAGGTCGTTCGCGAAGTTGGATTCAAGAGGAGCTCGGCGGGCTTCTCTCTCTTCACTCATCATCATCCAGCTGAGACTGTCATTCTCTTGATTTATGTGGATGATATTCTGATTACTGACGATGACTCTACAGGGATACAGCAAATCAAGTAACACTGAAACTCCGTCTCCCAAACAAAAGATCCGGGGGCTCTCAGGTACTTTTTTGGACTTGAGGTTGCAAGACGGCCTGATGGTCTTGTCCTTTCATAACGAAAGTACTGTCTTGATCTTCTTCACGATACAGGCTACTCTGGGTGCAAACCTGTGGAAACTCCGATGGATGTCAATCACAAGTTATGTGCTCATGAGTCTGACTCTGATTCTGTGCTTACGAACCCTGAATATTATCGGCGCCTTGTAGGAAAACTTATATATCTGACAGTTACAAGACCTAATATTTCTTTTGTTGTTAGAGTGGTCAGCCGGTTTATGCATGCTCCTCGGATCTCTCGTCTCCATGCAGTGGAACACATCCTCAAATATTTGAAAACAGCTAAGCTTAGGTTATTTTAGAGAAAAACATAAATTGAAGCAAAAGTAATAGCGAATAATATTTTAGCCGACCAAATAATTTTGTCAAAATAAAACTGTTAATGAAGATAATAGGAAACAAACATTTTATGCCAAATTTCTTGCCCATTGTTGTACCAAATATCTTGTCAAAAGAAAGAAAACCTGGGGTTATTTTAAATGGCAGCCTGTTCATAATGAGATCAACCCCGGACAACAGAGGATCGAATTAAAAATTTGATAATTTTGCATTGTCGGTACCTACTGCTCCCGTACAGCAATTCCTTTCACCGCTCCAAACCCCTCGGCGACACAAGTCACTTCCTTCTGCCACAGTTCAAGCGCCCAGGACTGCCGATCTCAAGCAGCGACATTCACCCGGGGCTTCCGCCGGCCTTCCTCCCGTCTAAAGCCCGGCTCCGTCGGCCGCCTCCGCCGGTCGCCTCCTGGAGGCTCGACGACCTCCTGACGGGCACCGCCGGCCTTCCCCGACATCCTCTCCCCTGTCGTTCGCTGTCGACTTCAGATCTCTTCCTCCAGCGATTGGGCAGCCAACTGATCTCCTGGAAAACGGTGTCGACGACAGCAAACCCTAGCCACCGTTTCTGAAGGTGTGGTCGCAGTGTTCCATGGATCTGGGATGGGCTTGGCCCTCTGCAATAATCTCTACGCTAACCTCATGCTTTGATTTATTGGCTTAATTTGATGCTTTTCACTTAGATAATCTGAGCTTGCCTTCGAACGTTCGCACTGCTATAATTTCCATTAATTTCATAAATTATTGCTTGTGATGTACTTGTGGTTGGACGGATCCCGCAGCGGATCAATTCGTTAGGTGTTGCAGAATATTTTTCTGATAACAACTAACGATCTCGTGATGCTCAAATGGTTGAGAGTGATTTTGCGCGTGAAAGCTTGATTTGGCCGCTCGCCCCCTCTTTCAAACCAAAAGATCAAATTATTTCAAAACCCTAATTTTATTTTACAACAAATATAATATTTTGCTAAAAAAGTATTTAATTTATAAAACCCTAATTTGAGTTTACATCAATTTGATATCAGAGCGGTAGGTTTGTGATTTGCTCCTATCGCGAATCACGCAAGGAAAATTTCTTTTTAATAAAAAACAAAAACAAAATTTCTATTTTTTTAAAAAAATTATTTATTTTAAAAAAAAAATTGTCTTTTAATTTTTTAGAAGAATGTTTCAAACCTTGTATATCCTTGTTGAATTTCAAAATACAAGTATGAGTATATATATATATAGAAGAGAGGAAAGAAACATACAACTATACAAGCAATTTGGGACTAAGCCAAAATCTTACATGGGCCAAAATAATGGGCCTACTCAACATCTTTTATAGTATTCTCTAACACTCCCCCGTAAGCTGGAGCGTACAAGTCGTAGGCACCAAGCTTGGATAAGAACTGTTGGTAAACTTATCGAGATAGAGCCTTGGTGAGAATGTCAGCAACTTGCTCTGACGCAGGACCATGCTCCAACTCTAACTTTTTTAATTGAACCTTTTCACAGACGAAGTGACAGTCAACTTCAATGTGCTTAGTCCCCTCATTAAACATCGATTCTTCGTAATATGGATAGAAGCCTGACTAACATAAAATAAGGTTGCAGGTGAGGATAAGGTGACCCCCAAATCACCAGGAAGACCCTCAAGCCAGGTGAGTTCAGAAACAACAACCGTCATTGCACGATACTCAGCTTCAACAGAAGAGCGAGCAAACACAGACTGCTTCTTGCTGCGCCTAGTAATAAGATTCCCTCCAAAAGTAGGTACAAAAACCCGTAGTGGAACGTCGATCATCCAGGGAGCCCGCATAATCCGCAACTGAATATGCAATAAGAGATAGAGAGGAGGATGACTTATATACCAATCCTTGTCCAGGGCCTCTTTCCGTTCCAACTGCCTAAATTACCAGACCTTTTTATTTAAGATCTCATCGGACGGTCAACCCGAAGAGCCGAACAATTTCAAATAAAAGCATGTGCGCGAAAGAAATACACGATTATAAATAAATGCTAAAAGAAATAAACTGCGACGAAGGATGCTTCACTTCTGGCCTCCCACTATGACGTTCTGGGTCCATGTATGGCCTCCCCTGATTATGTTGATTGATAGTTGTCCAGCCACAACTTCATCTCCCTGTGCTTGGTGACACTGTTCGACATTCACCCTTCTCTTGCTCCTCTCGCGGTTTGCTTGGGCAACGACCGCCGCACTACCCGTGGGGGTCACTTTCTGAACCTGCATATGATTGTGGACTCCTGCCCTCTCCGCGTAGATTTCTATTCCTTCAAGCTCGGTGGCCTTGACATCATTCTAGGCGTCGCATGGCTTCGTACCCTGGTCAATGTGTATGTTACCTAGGCTCGCATAACGAAACATTTTACTTAAGCAGGGTCCTTTTCTGATTTGCCTTGGCAGTGTCTTTTCCTTTCTCGGCGGTGGTCCTCCCTCCTCTGCATCCAGCGGCTGTGAATTTTTTCGTCCACCTGCGGGACGTCGCCTGCGGGACGACGTCGCGCCGAACTACCCGACCACCCCTCCACCATCCCAGCTACCGTGGTTTTTAAAAGTTACTTCAACCTTTAGGATCTGACGAATTTTCGAGAGGACGACATTGTTATGAAGATGGAAGAGGGTCAAAGACGAGGACACGAGGATACAACGCATACGTCGTTGTCGGGACCAAGGCAACGCGGGCATAATGCACCCGTCGTTGTTATATTTTATTATCGCACATGTATCTCGAGCCGTTAATTATTTACCGTTTGCTCTCTTCTTCCCTTTTCTTCTCAACTCTTCCCTTTCCTCCCGTTCAACCCTACTATCTAACATAGTGAGTACCTTGCAGAGTTGGCCACATCTTTTTCTTCCACCTCTGATTCATTGTTCCCTACCGTTCATGCTCTTTCCCCAGATATCCCACAGTCAACACCAACTCATGCACGTGTCCCTCCAATTTCACCCTTTCCATATCATTATTGTCGACGTCCTACTTCTCCACCCGTCCTCGCTCCTTCCATTGCGAAGTCCCCGTCAACAGCTCCCAGGACAACACTCTCCACTTCTTAAGGTTCCCACACTTCAGTAAACTTGGACCTGGATCTTCTCACTGCTTTGCGCAAAGGGGTAAAGGGGAGCAACCGACATCCTCTTAGTAATGTTGTCTCATATGCCATATCTGACCTTCATGCAACAAGTTTGCAAGGGCACTCTCCACTGCCACCGTTCCCACTAATGAGGAAGCTCTTTGTATGCCTTGTTGGAAAGCGGCAATGGACGATGGAATCTCTATTTTTCACTCACGGGGTACCTAGATTCTTGTCCCTTCCCCATCTAAGGGAAATGTTATTTGTCGTTGAGTCTTTATCATCAAGTTTCCCCCCAATGGTACTATGGATTGATATAAGGCCCGTTTCATTGTCAAGAGATTCACCCAGACATATGATGTTGATTTCTTTGACACATCTCTGGTTGCCCATATTTGTACTATCATGGTCCTCTTCTCCATTACTGTTAATCAGAATTTGCAAATGTATTAGCTTGATGTAAACAATATCTTCATCTATGGTGGCTTACAAGAAGAAGTCTATATGGAGCAACCTCCTGGTTATATTGCTCAGGGGAGTCTCAAGTGTGTAAACTTTGGCAAGCCATCTATGGTTTCAAAGTTCAAACAAAGCCCTTGCACATGGTTTGACAAATTCATCCAAGTCGTCTTTACCATTGATTTCTCTATAAGTAATGTTGATCACTCTCTCTTATACAAAAAACCAACCACGACCTGGTTAATCTCGTTGTTTAGGTTTATATTCTTCTTTCCGGAAATGACTCCTCTTGAATAGAGAAAACAAATAAACGTCTTCAAGAGCATTTTGTTACCAAATATATATGCCCTCCAAGATACTTCATAGTTCTCTTCCAATGCAGGCATGCCCAATATGATATCTACTCAATGAAGTCGGTCTCTTGGGAATGGAACCTACTCGAAATCCCATGCCTATGGGCACTGACAAAGTTTAGGATGAGATATCCCCTCTCCTATAGGGTACTACTTGATACATGCGCATGGCCGATAACTCATTTATCTTATCGCAACCAGACGTGACATCAACTATATTGTTGGGAGGGTCAGTCAATTCATGCAGACTCCTAGAGAGTGTCGCCGAAGCTGAATACAAAAGTATGACTCAAACTGCTTGTGAGTTGAAGTGGTTAAGAACATTTACAGAAGACTAGGAGAAATCTACGATTATTCTCTACCCGTGATAATAAAATTGCTATCAACATATCTAAAAATCCAGTGTTTCATGAAAGAACAAAATATATTGAAGTTGATTGTCACTTTATCAGAGAGAAAATTATCAAAAAGAGAATATGCACTCTATTTGTTATTCAGATAAGGAGTTGATCGACGTCTTGACCAACCCAATTTCTTCCTCTTTTTCTGATATTTGTGCCAAACTGATAATTATTAATATGTTTGCTTCAGCTTTAGGGGGAATGTTAAAGCCCAAGATTAAAAGCCTACATATGGGCCCATTGTATTTTTCCTCTCTACATTTAGTCCTACATCTCCAAATGTACATTCTTCTTCCTCCATTGTTCTATGTAAAGAGGGGAACTCTTATGTAATAATTTAGATTTTTTTGGAATAATTTTATTTAATATATCAAATTCCCAGTATTTTAAGCATCATGCAGCTTGATTAGTATTTTGGCTCTGTAGGGACAACTAAAAAATAGAGTGGCATACTTTATATCAAAAATAATCAGGTGGATGTTTTTTTATCGATATGCTAATTTTTTCCTCACTGGTCATTGTTTTAGCATGTTATGCCCTTGATCTTCGTGCTCATTTTTTCCTATCTTAAGCTCACCGAAGTTGTGAATTTTTGAATTTGCTTTCTTAAACCTATTTTGATTTATGTATTTACTCGTAAATTGCGTTGTTGGCTCTTTTTTAGATCAAAATTCACAGAATAACTTACATATCAATTATTTTATGTATTATCTCACGCACAAATGATTAAATTGCTATTATGTGTGGTTACAGTGTTCTTGTGCATAGTGGTGGTGTTCATGGCGGGCATTATTATGCTTTCATCAGGCCAACTCTTTCGGATCAATGGTATGTTGTTGTCAATAAACATGCTTTACTCTTCAAAGTTCCTTTTTTATTGTTCTATGCAACAGTTGGTAAACTTGAATCTCCCTTTTATTGGAAAGACCTAGACCGCTGATTGCATGAGGCAAACTTGCTTGTCTCTGATTTTTTTTATTTTGTTTGATTTGTTAGTTCATGCTCTTCACCATACTTATTCTTTTGGTTGTGGAAAGCCTTCTTTGCAATATTTTCTTGTTGAAGTCTGCATTGAAACCATAATTTTGGTTGTGGAAAGCCTTGTTTGGTTCCCCCCTCAATTTTGACAGTACCCCTGTCATCGCCGCCTCCTGAAAAGCTATGTTTTATCAAATACAAAATTGAGGAAGATGACCGAAGTTGTATTGTGGCTGCCAAGACATGCAAGTCTAATTCTATTTCACTTTACTCTTTACTTGTTATTACTTAAAATATGTTTAAATTTGATTTGTAAATTAATTATAATTATATCCATCATTAAGCAATCACATAAAACTATTGAAAATAGTGATGTAATTGGCATATTCATCAAATATGAGTCAAGTGAATATACTAATAATTAGTTGATTTATTCTCTCTTCATTTCTCTTACTTTTTTATTATAGAATGAAAAAATTATGGCGGTAAAATGAGAAGTGGAATGTTTCACTAAAGGGAGTTTTTCCCTTATAATGCAATATATACTATAGATTTATATATTTATGACCAACTTGATTTTTTTCTTTTGAATACATTATTTTGGAATATGTATTCTTTGACTAAATTTGTGTGGAGGTCCGCTTGTGTTCTTTTGTTTACGTACCTTTCAGCAATGTTTTCTTGCATCCACTCTCTACCACCCTCTTTGATAGGGATTACAATACACGTAGGCCTACACTACGATCAGACATTCATTTTATATGAATCGATGATCCGAGTTTTTTAGTTATTTTCCTGTATTTTTTTATTTTTATTTTAATGTATTTTGAGCGTTGTCATGATCGAAGAATCACGACCGTCCATGATAATATATAACCCCTTAGTCTGTAAGTAGGGATAGAGGTTCATTTGGAGGACATGGAAAGTTTGAGTGAAAAAAAATTCTCCTTTCGATCACCGAGTGCCAAAGACGGAAATGAAAGTGTAAAGCTTGGAAGTTATCCCCCTCCCATCCCCTCTCCATCTAGCCGGCCACCCATCTATCCACTACCTCTTTGGCCGGCCACCTCTCTTTCCCACCCCCACTAGCCGGCCACCTCTCTTATTTCCATTCAATTTTAGTTTTTTGACGATCGCTGGAAACCACCTATGGTTACCTCTCTCAGTCCACCAACTTCCACAAAACTTCGTACTCACCACCACTTGAAATCTTTTCATTTTCAGTTTTTTGGCGATCACTTTCTCCCCACCCAACCGAGCCCCGCATCCTTCCCCATCAGCTGGCTAACACCTCCCCCACTCCCACAAACCCATTTTTCCCTTTCTGAATCTCAACAGCTTTGTCCAGGAAGAGGAAAAACTGCTTCCAGCCCCTATTCCCTCCACTCCAGAGTCCTCCAAACTGCAGCCAAGCCCCACTTTCCTCTCCAGTCTTCAGCGTACAGCCCCTGGACTGCTATCCAGAGGCTGCTTACTCACAATTCTCGCTGTTCCTCCACCTTGCAGCCTTACTTTGTCCCGAGTTACTGTGGGAATTATTTCCTGGACATTTTCCCCACCCAGCTTTATATTCCAGCTTTCTGAAATTAAATCCAGCACCCCAGGACATCAAGAAAGCCACGGGAGACTCCTACCTGTAGTTGTTATCCTTTCCACAGCCTTCCATATTGCCCTAGGACTTCAACCATCGACCTCCGGCCACGTCCCAGCAGACTCCAGCTCTACATTCTGACCGTACAAGCCCATCCAGGAGCTATTTTCTCTTGTCCAGCTCTGCCACAGTCCAGCCGCTACACCCCAAGTTCTCCCTGGAGGCCATGAACCAGCCCTTGGTCTTATTCCCGGCCACAAGAGACTTGCCGGATACTCGTCAAGCCCTCTATACCATAGTTGTGTAAGTCTTTAAGATGGTTGTTATTTATTTTGTGTTGAATTAGTGATTGTTTTCTTACTTTACATTATAACTCTTTGTAAACTTTGTTTCAACAAAAATTGTGGTTAGTGTTGGTATTCATTTACTTGTTTGCTTAAGATTCTTGTACTCTCACACTAATACTACACGTGTTCTTCATTTTGTGAAGCTTTCTTCTAACGTGGTTTGCTTGTGTTTGATTTTATAAATCATAATTATTTCAATTTTAAAATCGTCGGATTCATATTGTGTTTGTATTTAGTAATCATTCATTATCCCCCTGATAGGACCGTCCTGTATCACTCATCTCTCTCTCTCTCTCTAGAGTTATGCATATATTTCTTAAGCATTCACAGGTAAACTATCACACAGCTCACATGCTAATTCGCCAAGGCTTGGATAGTATAACACTAGTATTTTGTTTGCATTACGAATTTTCATTAAGCATAATTGGAGATAGTTTGCTTTGGTATTAGGAGGCTCTAAGGTACTTTCTTTACAGGTATAAGTTTGATGATGAGCGGGTGACAAAAGAAGATGTGAAAAGAGCACTAGAGGAGCAGTATGGTGGGGAAGAAGAGGTTAATTACATTTGCATCGAAGAACTAACTTCTATTTCAGCATCAACTGCTTATTTATTTTTTTCTTGCAGTCTTATTTTTTTCTGTTCTTATTTGTCTACTGCAGTTGCCACAGAGAAATCCTGGATTTAACAATACTCCATTTAAGTTTACAAAGTATTCAAATGCATATATGCTTGTTTACATTCGCGAGACCGACAAGGACAAGATAATTTGCAATGTCGATGAGAAGGATATTGCAGAACACCTCAGAGTAAGAACTTTTTATGCTTACAAGATGACATAATTAGACAGACTTATATGGAATTGAATTTGATAAATGGGTTTTCCCTGGTAAAGATTTAGCATTAGGAAGTTGAACCGCAGTATTGTCATGGCACTTTTATTTTATGGATGGTTTTGAATGTCATCAGCTTTTTGGATGGATTTAGATGTTTCCTGATCAACATGTGACATCTCCATTAAAAAAATCCATGTCATTTAAATGTCTGCATGTTAGCTAGTTGGAGCAAGTGTGCAGCCTGGGAACTGTTTTTTTGACAAAAAAAATACATGTCACTAATTTCTGTTGCAGTTTTTTTGAAGGGCATCTTAAAAAGCTTTATGTTTTTAATAGTGTCCACTTTTTCCTACTTGAATGATGCAGTCTGTGTAGGGAATACACTCCATGTGAGCATGACACACGACTCACCTCACAACGGCCACAAATTGGACATGTGTGTCACTGAAGTTGTTGCACACAGATCATACAATCTTCAAATGTTATTTTCTTGTGCATAAAAAATATGTATGTTCTGGCATCATGTATACACTCGACAGCACGATGGTTTGGGACCTTTTGCTACTGCAACTTAGAAACCTTAATGAGTGACTTGAAAAGTATCATATTTTGGATTGTTGGAAGGGTGGTTTTTGACAATGAAAAGAATAATTAATAAGGATTGTGATCTCCCTTCTTAAACCTTTACAAGTCCCATTAATTTTCACAAATTATAAAATTGAATCGAGTTACTATTAAAATATCTTATACAGTTATACTTCTTCTTTACTATTTCATATATTATTTATTTTTTTACTTGATGGCCACAAAATCTTACTTTGGAAAACTAAAGTACCACTCAAGTAAACATCTAGTTACAAATCTGCCAAATAACTTCATTTGCGTTAATTAACATGAAATACTGTTATTCTACGTTCACTTTAGTGACTCTTAATTGCTGCCAACTTCTCAAGTCAGCTTTTAAGCGTAAGATCAAACAACAGATCGACGGCCCTGACTATCTATCATGCATGCAACTACCATGTGTCCGATATTTAGGAGACATTCCAGTATTAATGGTTTATTGAAGAACTGGATTGCCATCATGAGCTTTGACCATGCTGATGTGGCAAAGAGGTTCCTTCTGTTGAATCTTTAGCAGGGGAGCTTCAGTTTTTCTTTTCAAAATACGTTCTAATAATTACCATATAGGGCTTCTAAAATCTCGGGAGACTTTAATATGTTTATATAGATAAGATTGAAGAAGGAACAAGAGGAAAAGGAGCGGAAGAAAAAGGAGAAAGCCGAGGCCCATCTTTATACCATAATAAAGGTCTTGTAACTTATATGTGTGTCTTTGTGTGTTTTGGCGATGAAATTTTGCTGATCTGTCTTATCTGCACCTTCTATCTTTTAACAACCTTTGGCACAAATAGGTAGCTAGAGATGAAGATTTGGTTCAACAGACTGGAAAAGATATTTATTTTGATTTAGTTGATCATGACAAGGTTCGCAGTTTCCGCATACAGAAGCAATTGCCTTTCAGTTATTTCAAGGTAATGGTTTTGATTTGGTATATGATAGTTTAAATGAGTTGTTTTGCTAAGCAGAATTTCTGTTTGGAAGGTTACACTTTAACATTTCCGTTAATACAGCTAAATAATGGATGCTAGATTTGATTAGAGGAAGCTGTTTCATAAATCCTTCAGTTCTATTTATGTGACTTCTGCTCTTTTATGGTACTACTATGTGAACTGCTCTTTTATGATACTATTACGGTGAACCATTTGGCTTGAATTTTTGTTATGTGTCTTTTTTTTACTCAGCATAGCAATGTAAATGGTTCAAATGCCGAGATATTCTTTTGTATGTTACGGGTCTGTTTTCCTTTGGTTGCTCATTTTAGTAGACATTGAAACCGTTTGACTGTTTTTGAAAGTTTAGTTTCTTAATATATTTATATGATGGAGGTCACCTTGCGCGATGAGATCACTGACCCACCCGCGTTTATTTTCGCAGGAGATGATGATTTATTTTCCGTTCAAACAATCCAGGTCCACGAATGTGTTCATACTAGTCGTGTTCAAAAAGCCCCCCGGGCCCGGGCCTAAACCGGGCTTCCCAGGCCCGGGCTTTCCCGAACCGGGCCCGGGCCCGGGCCCTGATTGCAGCCGGGTCGGGCCGGGCATCTGGCTCCGGGAGGGGGCCTGCTAAGGCCCCCAGGGCCGGGCCGGGCCCAGGCTTAGCCCAGGCCCTGTTTTTATAAAAAAATAATAACTTTTTTTAAAGAAGAAATACACGCCTTTTAAAACTGCGTCTTTTAGGTGCATTTTCAGGAGAAGTGTTCAACATGAAAGTTGTAGATCTCGACGATATCTACAACTTTCATGTTAAACACTTTTTGATTTGAAGCCGTTTAGGCCCCCGTTTAGGCCCCCGATTTTTTTGGGGGGCCAAATCGGGGGCCTAAACGGCTTTAAATCAAAAAGTGTTCAACCCTAAAGTTGTAGATATCATTGAGATCTACAACTTTCATGTTGAACACTTCTCCCGAAAATTCACCTAGAAGACGCAGTTTTAAAAGACGCGTACGAGCCGGGCCCGGGCTTAGCCCGGGCCTAGAAACCGGGCTTTGCCCGACCTGGCCCGGGCCGGGCACCGGGCCGGGCAAATGCTCATATATTGGGCCTTGTTAGGCCCCATAGCCCGGCCTGGGCCCGGGGCGGGCTTAGCCCAGGCCTGGGCCTAGCCGGGCCCGGGCCGGCCCCCCGGGCCCGGTTTTTATGCACACCCCTAGTTCATACAATCGTTTTGATATGATCTAATGTATTTGTTTTTATTTTTCGGACATTGCATTGATATTTGACGCAACCGATATGAACTCGCCTTATGAGCAGTCCACACCGATTGCTCTAGTTTGTTATTGCTTGTTTATACGCATGCATGTTTGAGGTTGTGGTATCGAAGTTTTGGTTTAGATTTTCCAAAGTCGGCATTCCTCCTCAGTCCTCACTGTCTCGACTCTGTGAGCCCCTTTGGGTGAAGATTCCTAGGATTATCTCAGTCGACCCCTATCATCCATTTTCCTTCAATCCCGACGCCACAACTGCAACCCATCTCCCCCTTTGATTCTGACGCCACTGTAGCAACCCATCTCCCCAGCGATCTTAAACCCCTCACCCTTCCCGACACCACAACCGCAACACATCTCCCCTTCAATCCTGAGTCCTCCCTTTACCCTTCTTTTCTACCCCATCCCACAACCGCAATTGACCTTCTCCGGATCCCGAGCCTCCGACCCTCTCCACTTTTTCCCTCCCCCGCCACCGTCCAGCTCCCAAGTTGCAACCACCCTGTCTCTTTCGATCCCGAGTCGCCACCTCTGCTCTTGTTCTGTTGCCCCAGTTTCACCCCGTCTCCACCGTCCTTATCCCAAGTTGCAACCCACTTTCCACCTCCTCGACACCTCACCCACTGTTGTCCACCCTCTTCCATGACTGTCGCTGCTCATCCGTGGCCTTGGCCCAAATTCCCGCCTCTACATGCGCACGCAAGTCATTATTTTAACTACTTGTTCTTCTTTTCATTGTATGTATGGACTATGTTGTTATGGATATAATTGTATACTTGTTTGTCTCTTGATTTTGTATTGATTTGTAGATTTTATTCGCATTGCACTCAAAAATACTTGCGCTCCAAAGTCTATTTTCTTAAGTCAAAGTTTTCCTCTCTTTTTCCTCATGTTATTATGTTAACTTTAATTGTTCTACTAGCAAAATTCAATTCTGACTCTAAATCGCATATATGCACCATTTTAGAAGTGATTAAGATTCCCTCCAACACCACACTTAGGGTTGCATCTATTATATATATATTTATATATCTTCTACTATATACAAAGATATATCGCGGTGTAACGCCGATCACCGCCAAATCAATCTGAACCCTTCGATCTTAGCCGTTCAATCGCAGAAACGAATCAGAACCGTCCATATTTTTTCCTAGGTCTCCTAAACCTACCATGATAGGGAGTAATAAACCTGTAAATTTTGCAGGACACCTACCCTACAAAGTGAATTTACTATTTTACCCCTACAATTTTGAAAAAATCCCATTTCACGGCCCAGTCCGTAAAATTTCACAGGCCAGCTTTCAGCCACAGATTATTTCAAGCCACAGCCTGGCAAACTAAGTTCACGGATCCGAAAGCCCATCGGCCCATTGGGTGGGCCAGAGAGCCCGCAATCCTTGACGGACTATATTATTTCAAGCACAAACCTATGGATATTCGTTATATACAACATAAATCATATCATTATAACCTATGTGGGACTATTCCCGTGCCAAAATAAAAAAAATTGCAAACCCTCACGATATAGGCAGTCTCGCCTTCCGTTTTTTTTTTTAATTTTCTAAAATTTTTAAAATTATATTAATTAAATAAAATAATTCTAAAATTGTTTATAATAACATTTACTAATTTAAAAATTTATATACCTAAAATTTTAAAATAACAAAATAAAAACTAAAATAAATAAACATAATTATCCCTCCCCGTCGCGAAGCCCGCTGGGGGCGGGCGTGGCGGGCGGGCGAAGCCCTCCCCAGGCCATATACTGTCGTGCGTGGCACGGGGGGCCCGTGCATTGTCACTCGTGTGTGTCTGTGTGTGTAGGTCCTTCGCATGTTATTGATATATTTATAGGGGAAGATAAGTCAGATGTCAATAAGTTTCAAGTTTGTCTAAGGAATAATTGCAGATTATTTACATTATGCTTTAGCTTCGAAATATACTATTTTTTGGGTAAATTGAGAAACATTTAATTGCACATAATGTCATTTGTACTTTTTGAAATAATCAGAAGTTTGAACTCTTATTAAGCTTTGTCATTATATCACTACATCAGGATGGATTTGATGGTAGACATGCATTCTATTAGCTTCGATTGAGTACTTATTATAATATTAATGGAGATATTTATAGAAGATATCCAAAGCAAGGTGTCTTGCTGTTGGATGAGGATACAATTTTAATTGTGTGAAATCTATATTAAGGGAAAAATTGAAACTGTGTAGAAAATGAAGTGCTTTGAATTAGTAGAACAATGACTGTGTATATAATTTGGAGTTTTAGTTTGGTTTACATTAGCAAATATTAATCTATCTTATCAGAGGAGAGAGATATCTACCTTAGATTATTTAAAAAAAAGGGATATAAATGTGGATGTAATCTCTAGAGTTAAGGTTGAGTCCCAAAGGTAGACTAGTGTTGCAAGCATACTATATACTTAAGGATACCTTAGAGCCTTAATGGTAAGTTTTGCAATACCTCTATTAGGTTGATGTTGTTCTATATGTCTGAGTGATGGACAGTAAAATATTGTTGATACCTAAGTTGATTGTGGTGGAAGAATGTTCTGTTATGTTGTGGGGGAAAAATAGAATAGTTTAATTAATGATTATATTAGAAAAATAGTGAGGAGGTATGTACTTGACATAGGGTTATAAAAAATAAATTTAAGTTGCTCGAAAATGTTCAACAAAGATCAGAAAATACATAAGGATTGGTTAGGAAATTGGGTGGATCCAAGGTAGCATGAATGATAGTTGTTTGAGATGTTTTGAATTGTAAAGGTTCAACACCTCAAGCAAAACCCTTTATAAATAGGACCCCAGATGTTTGGGATAAAGTTATTGATTATGATGATGGTGATGATGTCAAATTTAGCGAACTCATTTGATTTTGACTTCCATTTATTAATAACATTAGTGTCCTGCAGGATGAGGTTGCCAAGGAATTTGGTGTCCCAGTACAATATCAGCGTTTTTGGCTGTGGGCTAAACGCCAGAATCATACGTACCGCCCCAATAGGCCTTTGTACCCACAGGAGGAAGCACAATCTGTAAGTACATTCTTTTAATTGTTATAGTTTCTAAGATAGTGTCATTTTGAGATAAGACTATTTATTTATGCTCCTTCACAGTTGGATAGTGTTTATTTTACTTTTCAAGCAGTGATGTTTTACTTCTCAATAAATACTATAGATATGCCTTAACTTGCATTTCTCAGATAACATCCGGGATGATGTTTATGGATGTAGTTTGATTGATGTGAAGAACACTCCTGTTATAACATGCTTGCAATATGCTTTCTATTCTTTGATATCATTGTTTGTGACTGTCGTTTTTTTCCCTTCAATTGTCCTCGGTTTACATAGTAACATATTATGTTCATGGCAAGAGTTGCTTAATTAATAGAGAAGTTTAGTGTGAGATGTGCGAAACTTTTGAAGTTATGTCGTGTTGTTTTTTTAAACAATCACGTGATATTCATCAAGGTTGCAAATGTCGGATGTCAGACTCATGTTGCTTTGAGTTTTTTTATGTCGGATTGCGGGGGATATATCGGGGACATTTCAAAATGTCGGGTTGTATTGTTATATATAGATAGTTAGATAGATGTATATATGTTTCATAATATTTTCATCTATTAGTTAGATTGTAATTATTTTAGCCGATTAAATGTAAACTAAAATTCATTAGAGAAAATTAAATCACTAACGAGCATTTAATTGTATTTGATTGGTGTCATTTGGAGTCACCTTCTCACCAAATGCCTAACATAGATCTCTACATGCTATGGAAGAAGCACTAGGTATCTTGCTAGAACCTTCTGATGAATTTATTCTATAAAATATTATAAATTTTTTTGAACAAAAAAACCACAATATTGGGCCGACATTACCCGACATTTGCCGCAATATTGGGTCGACATGTCGGCCGCAATACTGGAAAACGCCAAAATTGTCATATGTGGCGATAACATGTCGTTTTCCCCTCAAAACTAACATGTCAGCCGCAATCTACAAGCTTGATATTCATGCACGCACATCATTAATTATTAATATATGGTGTTTCATATTTTATGTTAAATGGCCATGATGGCAGATGTCGAAGACACGTTGGTTTTAAGTTTACATATCAGATTTCATGCTGGGGGATATATTGGTGATTTTCAAAATATCGGGTTTCCATATTTAATTACTTATATATAATTACATATTGTTACAATAGAAATAAAGCCCATGTATTTAGGCCCATAAGGCCTCTCTCCTCTAGCTCTTCCTTTAGTCCCACATCTTTAATTTGTATTTAGCTCTCTCTCTCTTTCTATACAAGGAGACTCATTCTATAATGTAATGATTGATTTTCAATTTACACATGGTATTGGAGCCAGGTTCATCCGAAGTTTTTTTTTCGGTTGAGCTCTTGCTTCCGTCGCAGGCTTAAGCCTGATTCCTTCTTTGACCACGTGCGCGATCTCGCGTCCTTTCTCTACTCGTACGCGGTCTGGCAGCCTCCTTCGAGCCCGCACCTCGGCATTGCACCTCTTCCCCCCCCCCCCCCTCCTCCTGCTAGCTTTATAGCTTTCTTCCGCTGCATACCGGGACCCACCCCCACTTTTGGTCGTGCAACCTGCCCGTCTTCTTGCGCGGCCTGCAAGGCCCCTACCTTCGTTAGCCGCTTAGCTCCTATTCGCGCACAGACCGGTTTTTGCTCATGCGGCCTGTGAGCCCGCTTCCCTCCATCCGGCGTCGCCCTCTGCTCGCACCCAAAGCTCGTACCTCTGATGTTTCCTCTTGTCCGCGCCCTGGTGTTCCCGTTGCGTCTCTATCAATGCGGACTCGCCTTCTTCATGCAGGATTTGGTCGCACTCTAAGCTCGCTTCTCCTTTGTCTGATAAGCTCTCCTCCTAAGCCCGATGTGACCGCCGCAATCAGCAGTCGTGTGCTCCCTTGCAACCTTTGTGGCCTTTCTTCCTCGCGAACGCGCGACGCTGTTGTTTGCGCACTCGTGGGATGCATATGCCGCATCTGCCAAGCTCCTACGCACTGTGCGCCCTCTGCTCTTGCTCTGACCTGCCTCATGCCACAATGCAGCCTCTCTCTCGCCTCTCCTTTAGTCGCGCTCACTGTGTGTGACCGTTGAAGACCTCTGTCGAGCTTGCTGCAACCTTTTGTGATCAATTAGCTTTTATTGTGTGTTGCCTTGTGCGAGCTCCTTTGTGTCGAGCTCTTCTGTTCTTCGAGCTTGTGTTGTGTTCGTTGTGTTCATTGGGCTTGCTGCAACCTCTTGTCGTGTTTGTTGGGCCTGTTGCGCCTTGTTACAGTTGTCCCTCTTTTCCCGCTCCCTCCAGTCTTGGGAACCCCTGCAGCTTCTTCTACCCCGCACATCGGTCTTTCTTCCGGTGCATCTCTCCTGCCCTCCAATGTTTTTTGCGGCCGCACTGAAATTGACTTTCTGCGTGACGAACTTCGGCTACTGCGGGAGCTTCTTACCACACCCACGGCCCCATGGCCTCCTCCCATACCGACCTATCTTCTCTTCTTCTTGGCTCCACTTGGGTTGTGGACTCCGGGGCTACCAATCACATTTCTCCACAACCGCCCTCTCGATACACAGATACAACTACTACCAAGTTTATCATCGTTACCAATGTTGATACCACTCCTGTTTGTGGTTGCGGCGATGTTGTTGTGACTCCTTCCATTTATCTTTGTTCTGTTCTTTATATCCTTGACTCTAAATTTAATCTACTCGATGTCAGTCGTCTTACTTAACAACATAACTGTTCCATTACTTTTACCTTTTCTTCTTTTGCGGTGCAGGATTGACGGACATGGCGTGTCATTGATATCGGTAGATTGTCAAATTGGCTCTATACTTTGGACATTCCCTCCTTTGTGTTATCCTCAGTTACTTCTGTTGACTTGCTTCGCCGACTTGGTCATGCTCCTATTACTATTCTCAAAAAAATTATTCTTGATTTTTCGTTTACTGAATTTCAATGTGAAACTTGCATTTACGGCAAACAACATCAATCTACCTTCCCCCTAGTTCTTTCCGGAGCTATGCTTCATTTGACCTGGTTCACTTAGATATTTGGGGTCCATATAAAACTATTAGTTTGTCTTACCCTCGGTACTTTCTGACTTTTATTGATGACCATTCTTGCGTCACCTGGTTATACTTAATCCGTGATCGCTTTGAGTATTGCGGTGCTCCCGCTACTTCATCGTTGAAACTCATACTCAATTCTCGAGCACCATTAAAATTCTTTACACTGACAATGTTCATGAGTATATCGGTTGCGAATTTCAATACACCTGTAACTTTCTTGGCGTTCTCCATCAGACATCACGTGCCTATACACCATAACAAAATGATATCACTGAGCAGAAGAATCACCACTTTCTGGAGGTTTCTTGCTCTCTTACGTTCCAGATGCACGTTCCAAAGCAATATTGACACTTTACTGTTTCCACCGCGTGACTATTTAATTAATCGCATGTTGTCAACTGTCTTCGACTTTGCTACTCCTTTCTCCATTTTGTATCCTTACACATCTCCCTTCTCCCTTCCTTCTCAGGTCTTTGGATGTGCCTGCTTTGTCCTCCATCTCAGACCTCCTGTCGATAAGTTACTCCTCGTTCTACCAAGTACATTTTTGTTGGGTACTCTCGTATACAAAAGGTTACGTGAGTCATTCTCCTAGTACTGGGAAAACAATCACTTATGCGGATGCTACCTTCTTTGAGGATCAACTGTTCTACTCAGCATCTCCTGAAGCTTTATCTCCCAATGCTCTCCCACATACTGTTGTTCCCACTCACACTTCTCCTCCCTTGCTTTCTACACCTACCGTGCTCTCCTCTCCTCCCTTACTCCCCACACCTTCTCCCGTGCTCCCCTCCCCTCCTCTACAAGTGCACACTCGTCGTTGTCCGCGGTTTGATGTCATGCGACCATTGCCATCTACTGATGTTGCTCCACAGACCGTTGATCCGCCCGCGGTTCCCTCCCAAGCTGCAGTTTCTTCTACTGCTCACCTCTCTCTAATTATGTATCCTTGCATCACCTCACTTCTCCTCTGCGTAGATCCGCCCGCAATTAATCAAGACAATTAACTACTTTCAGCAATAATGAAATCAGTTAATTAAACTAGTCATTGTTAAGCCAATTATCTAAAAAAATTAATAACACTCAACAATAATCATGGCAGTAACAAGGTTGATTACTTGGATGAAGAACAAAACAGCTAGCATAATTCAGTCATTAGAACAATACTACCAGTAGGACCAGACCGCCAGAAGAAAACAACCTGCTGGAGGACAGAGAGGGGAACAAAAGAGTATAGAAGTAGAACAATATCAGATCACCAACAATTGCATAATAAATTAACATTGTAACAATGTTGTAAGCCTTCAATAAAATAACAAATCTCAGTGAGACAGTGACTCGATCGCTAGGATAAAACGACCAACATGTGAACAAAAAGAGAGGAGCAGACGAGTTGAGAAGAATAGTAGGAGAACATAGAGAGGAATAGTAGTAGAGCACAGTCAAATGTTTAGTAAATCAAGTAATACTGTGATGTTGTAAGCTTATAATCAAGTAATACAGGTTACAATGCTCTGTGATGCAGTCGCTAGGACAAAACAACCAACATGAGAACACAAAGAGAGGAGCATAGGAGTGGAAAAATAGAAGAAGAGTAGCAAAGCATCAGGCTACAAGCAAATCCAAAATAAATCAAGTTACATAACTTAGTGAGATAGTAACTCCAGCGCTAGAACAAAACAAGTAGGAGAACATCGAGAGGAACAAAAGAGGAGAAGCAGAAGAGCAGTAGCAAAGTACCAGCAAATGCGAAATAAATCAAGTGACAATGTTGTAATCAAATAGACACAGTTAGTGACTCGGGATCCAGAACAATACAACCAGCAGGAGAAGACAGAAAGAGGTGTAGAAGAGTAGAGATGAAGAATAGTAGCAGAGTACTAACAAAAATGCAAAGCAAATTTAAAACTTACAACTCAGTGACTCAGTCACCATGAGTAAACACGGAAACCAACCAACAGAAGAGCAAGAAAGAAGAATCATCGACGAAGGTGGAATGGAAAAGATCGAGTAAGTCAAACATAAGTTACAATACAGATGAGCAGGTCACATCTTAGTTAAGTGAGAGAAAAATCAAGACAGGGGAAGTGGATATCTTAGAAAAATTTCAGCAGCTCCTAGCCATAAATCAAAAAGATTGAAGCTTCAATAACACATAAAAGAGTCCACAGCTGAGAAGAAGCTTATATCTGCACAGAAGAAGTCATCACAAAGCATTCAAAAATCATCTTCTATCTCAAAGTTGTAGGAGAACACCTATAAAGGAGCTAAGTGAGACGTAAATCAAAGGGTTGATGCTGCATTGATACAACAGATAGATCACAAAGAAAACCCTAAATTACAAAATAGTGTGTGTAATTGTGCCACGACAAAACTGAGTGGGTGTTCATGAAATGTCGTAGGAATCCCAGAATGATGCGATGCACATGCACTTGTTCAACTGTTAATTACAATAAATTATGAAATTATTAGTAGAGTCCACAAATATTCCACTAGAGATTAGGTTTAGAAACACAAATAAGATCCAATTAAATTAAAGAGAGCGTTTTGATTAAGTCTCCGACGAAATAAACCTTTCAAGTAGAGTTTAAAATTGAATTTTGTTTCGATTAAGCCTAGAATCAGGAAGACGGGCCTGGATTGCTCGTACGTTGGAAGCAGGAAGCTTGGATTGCTCCTATGTTGGATTTCTAGCCACTGGATTGCTCGTACATTAGGAAGATAAAACGCCAGCTTGGATTTAGGGAGTCACTGCGTTCTTAACCACTGGATTGTTCATACGTTGGAATGGAAGTGAAGACACTGACACCGCCTGAAATGGAATTAGATAAGGAAGAAAAAGGAAGATGTTTGGACTGGAAGCGATCGAAGACGTCACCCTTAGCCTCTGTTTGCAATCGGCAGTCGACACTTGAGATAGAGTAAAGTAGCAAGATATGATTCTGCGATGGGTATGGGGTCAGGAATGTGATAGGGTTAAGTGATGGGGTATGGTGGTTGAACCGATTGAATAGATTCGGGATAGGGTTGGATAGGGTTCAGTGATGAGGTATCAACACTGAAGTATGGGCCCATGACATACCAAATATCTATCAAGGGATGTTACTCGTCAAGAAAATTGCCAAGCAATCTGTAGAAAAATTCATTGTGAAGACGTCCATCTCTCGGAAGTGTCTAAGACATCGACACTAGGATACCACTCTAGGATATATTGAATGTCTCCATGAAAGGAGAACTCGGTAGGTGGCTCACCGGGAGGTGTATAATGAAATTCGTTGCAAATACGACAATAGATTCCTGAAATACCAAGCGTAAGAGGGGCACTCACTAATTGCACAACAATAGGCTCAAGAGCCTCGAGGTTGGTATGACTCATAGCTGTGACTTGAAGAGATGTCAAGAACCTTGTGCTCATAAATGGATCACTCATCAGAATCCTGTTGTCATCATCAAGAAAAGGCGTAGTCAATAAACACTGCCTCATGCCTAAATCTAGTACTCTACTAGTGTCGCTCTCAGAAGTAATATTAATAGTCGCAATACTATACCCCTCATCATACATTATTTGGTCAGGAATAGGCTCATGCTCACCATCGAGGAGTAAACTCTTTGTAGGGCACTAAGTCGCTACATGTCCTCTGTTTTGGAAGTTAATGCATTGAATTTTATCAGAATGAGTGAACCTTATAGCTAAGGATTGAGATGTCATGTTTGTGTGATCACAACTAAGTGTACTTGTGTTCTTTGGTGAGGTTGGGTCTCCGGTGGTGAATTGGTCAAGTTATTGGTCAACTCGTCTCAGGCTAGTGGGTCTAAGATAAATGCTTGTAATGTAGGACTTGGTGAAATATCTGATCGATAGACTCTAGCCACTGATAAATTTCTCTGCGGAGTTTAGATCAAAACCAAGAAGCGTCCCCAATGTGCTCTTGCTGCTCACTTTTACTAGTAACTCGTGGAATCGAGTCATATAATCGACAACATGCATAGTCCCATGTTGAAGGTCATGTAACTGATCAAGGAGCTGACTCTTATGGGATAGTGAAAGATAATTCTTCCTCAATATTCGCTTCATGATTGTCCATTGGGATATGGGGTGAAGACCATTGCACTAAGTCATATGCTCTAGTCCAATGAATCTTAGTTTGGCCTTGAAGCTTAATCTTAGTTTGGCCTTGAAGCTTCTTCTTAGCAACTCTAACACGACACTTATCTTGTACTTCATATCAGTCAAAACATTCTTACATGCCTAATAACCAATCTGAGAATGCCTTTAAGCCCAATTAGCTCCCAAAGCATGGTACATCTAACCTAAATCTATGTGTGATATCATCCTCATAATAATACTTCTTTAAGATCAATGATACTCATTGTAGTAATCGCCTCTAGAGTCTAGAAGAATCAAATCATGTCAAAGGGTTAACATGATTCTTATGAATGAAAAGTTGAGGATGATGATCATTGTAGTAATATGATGGTTTCTACGGTAGGGCTCTATAAGATCGAGCATAGATAGAATATTGTTCCCCAAAAACGGAGCGAAGTAACGATCACTACTATGATATAACATGAATAATCTATAGACTAGTCTCGTGTATTCTAGACTAAGCTTGAACCCGAGCTCTGATACCAAACTGACGCACGACAAATGTAGTCAGTTTGAGTCGAATCCATTTTATGAAATTTTTGAAAGATAAAAAACAGTTCATTCTTATTTTTCATCAAATAAACTTAGGTGGTGCGAGAAAAACAATCAATAAAGGTAATAAACCAATAATATACAGAAATAGAAGCAACGAGGCAGGGCCCCCAAATAATAATATGGACAATATGAAAATGAGTTGTATGTGTTGGGTTTTCTATACAGGAATGGAACAACACATCATATGTGCACATCGGAAAAATATACAAGAAAAAGCCTAAACAGTAAAGCATCTTGCGATAACCATGAATCGAGAAATAAATTGAACAACAAATGCATAATACTTGAATGAGATATAGTCTTTACTTGCGAATTGCTAGATTTGTTTCCAGGAGAGGCGGCGACAAGAAGTCATGAAGGGTCTAGGGTTCGGCTCAAGTGACGAATTCAAAAACACACAGAAGTCACACAGGAAAACTCTTTTCCAAGTATATTTATCCCCAAGGATGTCAAACAGCCGATGACCCTTAGAAATCTATTAAAACACGAGTTGCGTCGATATGAGTTGACATGCAGTCGACGTGCGTTGATAAGAATTCGACGCAACGTCTAGAAGCATTCGACGACATTCGACGCACCTTGCATCGACGCGCAATCGACGCACTTTCGTCGAATAGAAGTCGACGTTACGTCAACATCTACTCGACGTAGCATCGGCTAAGGATCCGCGTCAACTTTGAGTTTGGCTACGTCAAAAACTAGTCGACGTGCGTCGATACACACTCGACGCAGCCCGTCAACTTTCTTTATGTCATTGGACTGGTCCTTTATCCATATCTCATATGAGTGAGGCCAACACAATCTTTCCTCCAATTTCTCCAAAAACTTTTGTTTGCGACCCTATAGACTCAAATCGCATTGGTAATGAGACTACTTGTAATCCTTGCTCATACTACAATTGCGGTTCAATTATTGCTTGAGGTTCTTGAACTTCTTTAAGTTCTATCTTTGCAGTCTTTTTGGATAAGAACTCTTTCTCCAAAAAGACACTAGTGCTCGCGACAAACAATTTGCCCTCAGATGGTAGGTAGAAGTAGTAACATTTGGTTTTCTTAGAATACCTCACAAGATAACATTTATCTGACTTGGGTCTCAGCTTGTCAGACATTTGACGTCGCACATATGTCTCACAGTCTCAAATCTTGATGAAAGACATAATAGAACGCTTCTCAGTCCATATCTCATATGATATCTTTAGAACCGTTTATGTTGGAGCACGATTTGAAGTGAAAGCAATAGTCTGTAGAGCAAATCCCCAAAAAGAAACAGACAAATCTGCATGACTCATCATTGATCGTACAATGTTCAATAAAGTATGATTCCTCATCTCAGGCACACCATTATGATGTAATGTTCCAGGTGGAGTGAGCTGTGATACAATACCACACTCTTTTAAATGATCACAAAACTCATGACTCAGATATTCGCCCCCTCGATTAGTTCAGAGTGTTTTTATCCTCTTTTTTAGTTGGTTCTCTACCTCGTTCTTAAACTATTTGAACTTTTCAAAGGTTTCAGAATTATTGTTCATAAGAAACACATATCCGTATCTACTGAAGTTATTAGTAAATGTAATGAAATAATGAAAATCACCTCTAGCCATAAAACTCATGGGTACGCATACATCACTATGTACAATACCCAAAATATCATCAACCCTCTCAGTATGACTAGTGAAAGGGGCTTTAGTCATCTTGCCTAATAAACATGACTCGCGTCTCTCAAATGATTCATAATCAAATGAGTTCAATAATCCATCTTTATGGAGCTTCGATATGCGTTTCTCGTTTATATGACTCAAATGACAATGTCAAAAGAACGTAGGATTTGAGCCATTCATTTTTAGTTTTTTAGTATTTTCTACATTATAGACCGGATGGTCTAAATTCAAAACGTATAAATCATTTAACAATTGGGTTACAACATAATAAACATCATTCAAATAAATAGAACAACAATTGTTCTTAATAATAATGAAAATCCTTTCATGTGAAGACATGAAATAGATATAATGTTTTGAGTTATGGCTGAAACATAATAATAGTTATCTACTTCTATTACAAGCTCAGTGGGCAAAGAAAGACGATAACGACAACAACTTTTGCTCCATTTCCAACGCGCAGGTCCACCTCTCCTTTAGCCAGCAGTCTTCTCCTTCCCAGTTCCTGCACATTTGTACAAATGTGAGAACCACATCCGGTATCCAATACCCAAGATGAAAGAGCAGAAAAGTTTATTTCTATAACATAAATACATGAAGCGAAAGTCACACTTCTCTTCTTCTACGGTAGATTTTCAAGATATAGGGGACAATTCCTCCTCCAATGCCCTGCCTTACCACAGCGTTGGCATTTTCCTTCCTTCGCCATGTAACGACCCAAACTTCAGGATAAAGAGAAATCAAAACAACGATGAATTATTTGCGAACATGTGGTGTGTAGGAAGAAGTACGAGTGTATTTTTGAAATTTGGTGTGTATTTATTAACGATAAACATTAAACATTATATTGGTGTGTCATAGTAAGAAAATAAAAGCAATTTGGGGTGCCAATAGCCAAATCTTACGATGACTCATTTTTTTTGGTTTGTAACAAATGATTTTTATTGTATGTGGGCTACCATTAGTGAATTGGGCTTGTGTTAGCTGGGTGTGGTGTTGGCTTATGCACATGACACATTGAATTTCAATGTGTGGCTTATTTGGATTTTGGTTTGACACATGGTCAAACCATGTGTAGGCTGGTGGTGTGATTTGAGCTTGTTTTGATAACTCCTAGCTTTATTGTTGGCTGATTTGTGGCGCTGGCCACTTACTGTTGCGATTAAAACCGAGCCGAGCTCGTTTCTTCTCTCGCGCATCTCGTCTTTTTCCCTCTGTCGCTGAAATCCGACCGCTGCTCCTGATTTTTCCTTCTTCTCGTGCTCTGCTTCTTCTTCCTGGCTGCTCCTAGCTTCTTCTTCTTCCTCTCTTCCTCTTAGTAGTTGATGCTTTGTTGCCACTACACTATTGTCGCTGCTCTGCGCTGCTGCTCCGTTCCGCTACTGTGTTGTTGCTCCTGTGTCGTGGATCACGTGTCTGTGCTCTGTTGCTTTCTCCTTCATGATCTTTCCCTCCCTCTCTTTCTTCTGTGTTGTGCCGCTGATGTGAGTCGTCGTTAACCTGTGTTGTCGACTCTGTGTCGCCGACCCTCTGTCTTCAGTGTAGGGAAATTCTGCCGTTGGTTTTGAGTTGCTACTGCTCTTTTCTTCCTTCTCATTCTCTGTCGTCCCGCTGCTTCCTCTGCCGAGCCTTTGTTTTCTGCTAGGGCACCGCAGTAAACAATGGAAATGTCTTCCTCCTTGCTGCTAGGGCCCGACAAGTTCCTTCCTAAAGGCATCGAAGAGTTAGGGTTTCTTTGTCACTGGTTTTGCGTTTTTGTTGTTGTTTTTGTGAAGTCATCAACTTCCCCGCCACTTCAGTACTTCCTTCATCTCCCTTGTTGTAAGCTTCTTCAATTATTTCTTTCATGATATATCGGTTAATTGTATTTTCATGGGGATTTTGATTCAATTTACTAATAATTAGTTTGGCTTAGTTTTGCTTAAGATTTTGGGGGATTTATTGGTGATGGCCATATGTTACGATCATTTTAGGGTTGTTTTATTATGATCAGTTATGATTTGTTAGTATTGTAGCGATCAATTGAGATGATAGTTTGGAAACTTTTGGTAACTACCTTGTTGCTGTAAAATTGCGTTAGCTTTTGTGTGCTTTTGAGAATTGTTAGTGGCTACCTTCTTCCTTACCTTGTAAAAGGTATTTTGGTAGCAACCGGTAGCTCAATTTTATTGTGAGTAATGGAGTTAGTTTTGGTCATTTTAGGAGTTTGTTTTTACCTTAACTCAATTAAAAGATATTTCAAAATTACAGATATTTACGTGGATGACATGTCATGATGATAATTCCAAATAATGGAAGGGAAAAGAGAAAACTAAGGTGAGTACTTATCGCTTTAATTATTGATGCGGAGCAGAGACGAGCACGAGCTTTGGGCCTGTTCGGGGCTGATTTGGCGACTTACCATATATGGCGTGCCCGGATCGACAATCGGACTCTGCAGATGTGTCCGGATCCGCGTCGCGAGTCGAGATCATATATTAGTTTATTTGTGTTGGTTTATTTTCATGTATTTTAATGGCCCCTCCCACCGGCCAATCATAGTCGTTGATAGGGATGCACTAGTGTCTTGTTTTATTATAAATAATTGTCTAAGAGGCTGAACCAAGGCATTGCAGAATTTTGGAGAAGTATTCCCGGATTCCAGCGATCACCCCTCGGTGCCGACGTCGTGGAGCCCTAGGTGACGACTCCTAGGTTGGTTTCTCCTCCCCTAACCCTTCCCCTACCCCTTACCATCATTTTCCATCCCTAATCCCTCGCTTTCAGCCACTGCAGCCCCAAAACTGCAGCCCTAAAGCCGCCGACCTGCTGTGAACCGACCGCCACCAGCCTCCCGCCACCCTCCTCCCACTTCCACCCCTACCTCCACTCCCCAACACTGCCTCTGAACCCTCCTCCACCCTCCAGCAAGCCCGCCGGCCAGCCTTCCTCCAACCGACCACCACCCGGCCACCCTAAGCCCAGACCGACCCCTCCTCTAACCACCCCTCACGTGGATCCACTTTCCCTCACCCCCTACTCTCAAGATCAATCTAGATCTGAGAATTCCATCCCCCGATCAGTCATCCCCACCACACATATTTCTATTTTTTGCCCGGATCCGACCCTAAATAGCGGATCCTCCCCTCCCCGGCCTGGATCGACTTGTACGTGGTCAGATATACCCATTTCTCGTCTGATCTCACATTTACCGCCGAGGAAAGCCACCGCCTTCATTTTCACGCCGCCGGTTCCACCTCCGATCGCCGATATGCACATTCGGACCCAAATTCTTCAGTGTCTCGGTTCAGCCTGCTACTTTGTGAGTTTCTTGTGGTACTTGCTTATTTGGTTTGACATTTTCATTGGTGGATTAATATATATGAGGTGATTTTTACTAGTAGAAAATTGTTTTTGATACGCTATTAATTTCCAGGAGTTATTCGCCGCGCGCTTTACTTTGGCCCTCCGCGCGCTTTAATTGTTTTCAATTTTGAATATTTGTGTGTTGTTAGAAAATTTCATTACTCAAATTTATTTGTCACCGTAACTGACAGTCACATTGCACTTAGGATCATACTTGAGAGTCACCTTTGCATTTATACCTAGATTCCTAGGTTTTGTGCACCCCTTAGCCTACCCTACATCATTTTGGTATCAGAGCGAAGTTTTGTCATTTACATTCTTCGTAGTGGTAGGTTTTAAATAGTCTTTGGGTTCATTTATGTATAGTTATCGTTGTTGTTCTTCTCCTCTATCTGGGTATCGTTAGTCTACCTATATCCGACCTCATAGAGCCCATTTAGAGAAACCTTCATGTTATCATTATGATTATCATCGTTCCCCGTACACCACTTCTGGAGATCGTGTCGACCCCTCGACACAATTCCATTATGCTAGAGGTGATCACCACGACGAGAGGTCATCACTTCTTCATAATTACACCTCTCCGCGATTTCACGATGATAGAATTGAATATCGTTCAGGTCATCTCCGCTACACATCTCCTCTAGGAGAGGAACCTGGGTTTGGATATGAGCGACCTCCACTGCACGTTCACAGGGCTCATACGCACCCATGAGCACAATCTGGTTATGTTAGGAACTACCGTCTAGACGACCCCCAGGAACCATATAGAGGTCACCATCGGCAGGATCACAATACATGTCAGGACCCTCCTAGTGTTCCACCAATAGAGTTACCTGAGGCTGAATTTTTGCGATCAGTTCTTGACCGATTTGATCTCTTAGAAGCTCAATTTGATCACCTAATATCTACATTTACGAAGACAACCTAGGGATTTGGGTCAAGCCACCGATATGGCGAGTAGTGCTCCCACCGAGATAAGAGACCCCACACTTGGTTTAACTGAGATTCAGTGCTCATGTGATTTTGAGGTTGAATCTGATCATGATCTTTTGATACAGGTGGAGAGTTATACTAGCATGACTAGTGAGCATGGTCACGTGGGTGAGGACGAGCGACCTAGTGACACTGTGATGGTATACCCATCCTTTTCACCTCACCTAGACTTAGTGTCCCCTTTGAACAGGGACACGGTTCTCAACGCTATATCGATTGACCCACACTTGAGTCTGGTCACCCCCTGCTTTTCCCTTAAGACTATCTCGAGTCACTTCACTACTGAGAGTCGAGAGTATAGTGTTGACTTCATAGGGTCTACCTCGCCCACTTACGAGGACACTACCTCTATCAGCGATACTCATCTGAGGGATCTTCCCATTATTAATGACCTCATTGTTGAACCTTCAGATAAGTCTCCTGATGAGTCACTACTCCCTTGAGAGGTTCATGAGGCTAGCATTGACTTTGTTATGGGTGTCCTACTTGCTCCCACATACACTACTGTTATTGGTGCCCTCCTCGTGGTGGACTATCCTATCATTATGGACCTCTTCGGGATCAAGTCCCCGAGAGGCTCATTTGGCAAGCCTTCCCTCCTACACTTTAGTGATGAATCGTGTATCTGCACTAGTGATCATCTCACACGTGATGACTTTTGGTATACGCCCCCTAGTGAGCCACCTGAAGGGCTATATCATTTGAGAGGTACCCATCACACCAGAGCTCAGCACTATTTTGTCACCATCTACGTCGTTCCCACGGGCGATGACGTCGGTCACCCCAGATTTTTCCATCGACCACCCGATAAGCATCCTAATAGGCCACCCCATGTTAGTAATATCCAAGTCATTGTCAGATCTTCCCTTAGGAAGTTTGTTGAGTATATTGTGCTCTATTTGCATCATTTGCTTCATTTGCATGAGTCAGTTGGGTCACTTGTTCATCATTTGCATACATTACATGAGTCGGTTTGCCGACGAATAATAACGAGCAATGAAAACTATATAATTCTTGCGGATAAGCGAAGGAGAGAACAAGTGTTTAATGAAGGCGAGAAAGTTATGGTGTTAATCCACCCTGAGAGGCTCCCCTCGGGGCCTGCCAAAAGGCTAAGTGTCAGGCGAATGGGTCCTTACTCAATTATTACTCGTATTGGGACAAACCCCTACCAGCTCGATATCCCGGCAAGTATAAGAATTCATCCAGTGTTCAATATTGAGGATCTGATGCCGTACTACGAGCCTCACGAGTATGTGAACCCAAACAGTGGGGATGCACAACCACCCCCACCCCCACTTTTGTTGCCCTACCACTCTCATACTTCCCCTACGTCTGATAGCCACTACAGCCCATCCGTTGCTGATGCCCTTTCACCTGGGAATTCGTCTTCTTTGGTTTCACCACCGGCACTGCGATCGCACCGGGATCCACCACTCGAGAGATGAGCGATGAGAGCATCACAAAGTTCAGATTCCACCAACTTGTTCCTACTTCAGATGGGTCGCACTGTCACTGTTTGGTACATTGGTGGGGCCGCCCCGGCGCAGTTGACACTTGGATACTTGCAGCAGAGCTTGATCGATTCTCCCCTAGACTTCGACTTCAGCACGCCATCTCCATTTAAATGGAGATGACAACTTTTCAGTCGGGGGGAGTTGATTGGCGAGGACACTCTTCCGCCGACGACACTTTGACGACTTCCGGGGGACCTCTTCAAGTTGTACCTGACATTCATCGAGAGGATTCCGACCCCAATTCATCCGGAGATGAATTCTTTCAAGCCGGGGAGATTGATGCGGAGCAGAGGCGAGCACGAGCTTTAGGCCCGTTCGGGGCTGATTTGGCTTCTTAGCATATATGACATTCCCGGATCGACGATCGGACTTCGCAGATGTGTCAGGGACTCAGGATCCACGTCGCGAGTCGAAATCATATTTTAGTTTATTTTTATTGGTTTATTTTCATGTATTTTAGTGGTCTCTTCCACCGACAAATCATAGTCGTTGTTAGGGATGCCCTAGTGTCTTGTTTTATTATAAATAATGGTCTAAGAGGCTGAACCAAGGCATTGCAGAATTTTGGAGAAGTATTCCCAGATTCCAGCGATCACCCCTCGGTGCCGACGTCGTGAAGCCCTAGGTGACGATTCCTAGGTTTGTTTCTCCTACCCTAACCCTTCCCTTACCCCTTGCCATCATTTTTCATCCCTAATCCCTCACTTTCAGCCACTGCAGCCCCAAAAATGCAGCCCTAAAGCCGTCGGCCTATTGTGAACCGGCCGCCACCAGCCTCCCGCCGCCGTCCTCCCACTTCCGCCCCTTCCTCCACACCCTAACACTGCTGCCGAACCCTCCACCCTCCAGCAAGCCCTCCGGCCAACCTTCCTCCAGCCGACCACCACCCGGACACCCTAAGCCCAGGCCACACCTAGAATTTGAAAACGACCGGCGCTCGGCTATCCCACGATAGGAGTGAGATATCCCAGCAGCCACACCAAACTAATGTGAACCAAGGTGGGGGTGTAGTTTTGAAATAAAATAAAGTAGAGAACTTTAAAATTAACGCCGCGCTAGAGGCATTCGCGGGCTAATTTCCAACGAAATAAACGGTCAAGGCGTCGCACACGAACGTAAAGCTACCACACGTGCATGATAACGTCACAAATCACAATTCCACAGGCACAAAATACGATGGCGGACATACACAGCAATGGAAAATGAACGATAATTAGGAGATAAAGAAACTAGGGCAAGCTCTTTAATTAACTACTTGTTTAAATATTAGCATAACGTTGGATTGAAAGCAGGGGAAGGACGAGGTATACCTTGGGGAAGTAGCAACGGCTGGAGAGCTTCCAGTCCAGTCAGCCCCCAGTCCAGTCACCGTTGCCCAGGAAGCTCTCCAACTATTGCTACTTCCCCATGGTATACCTCGCCCTTCCCCTGCTTTCAATCCAACGTTATGCTAATATTTAAACAAGTAGTTAATTAAAGAGTTTGCCCTAGTTTCTTTATCTCCTAATTATCGTTCATTTTCCATTGCTGTGTATGTCCGCCTTCGTATTTTGTGTCTGTGGAATTGTGATTTGTGACGTTATCATGCACGTGTGGTAGCTTTACGTTCTTTTGCGACGCCTTGACCGTTTATTTCGTTTGAAATTAGCCCGCGAATGCCTCTCGCGCCGCATTAATTTTAAAGTTCTTTAATTAACTACTTGTTTAAATATTAGCATAACGCTGGATTGAAAGCAGGGGAAGGGTGAGGTATACCATGGGGAAGTAGCAACGGCTGGAGAGCTTCCTGGGCAACGGTGACTGGACTGGGGGCTGGCTGGAACAGCTAAGAAATCCCAGCTAGGATGGAGTACTTGCAGGAGGAGGGTTCACGGGACTGGCTTTTTCTTCTGGCCGACTCAGCAGGCTCTGGACAGGGAACACCCGCCTGGAAGCAAGGAGGGCGCCGGAGCTTGCTGGGGAGAGAAAACCGCCAGAGGCCACTGGAGTTGTCGGGAACGGGGCCAAAGAAGTCGTCAGAGGCTGTAGGAGTGGTCGACGGAGGCTTGGAGAGGATCTGGAACTGGCGGCGCACACAGGCGAGCGGGAACTGACGGTGTCGGGAGTTGTCGAACTTCTAGGAGCCGGCCTGAGGAGGGATCGCCGGACCTTGGTGGAGCATCCAGGGGTGGCGTTGCTAACGGACGAGGGAGGGAAGGTGGCGATGGGGCTTCCGTCGGGCAAGCGTCAGTCGGCGCTGGAGGAAAAAAAACCGAACAAGGAAAAAAGTTCTTGTTCAGTCTTTTTCATTTCCAGCCCCTCTCACAGTGGAATGGGGGTTTCATTTTATAATACTTGGGCTAGGGTTTTGAGTTGCTTTGATATTGACAGATGGAGTCTTTGGCTAAAGGCAGATTTTAGAAAATTAGGATGGACCTTCGTCAAGAGGGGCTGACTTAAGATATTCCTCATCCAAACCCAAACTTACACTTTGAAATTAAACTCATTTCTGACATAATGTTTCAAAACATAAATACCTAAATAAAATAGTTAATTTTTTAGCGCTTGCCCTAAATTAACCTATCTCCTAAGTTACCGAACCTATGCATATAAGGTCTCGGTGGCCGGTCACACCAACAAGCCAAACAAAATTTGCGCGAACAACTTGCGTGGTACAAAATATAACACAAGCGCTCATAACACGTGCAATACAACTCTACGCTACAAAACAACCCAAAAATGCGCGAAAGCGTGTGCTACAAAAGTAAGTAAACATGTGCGATAATAATAATAATAACGATGCGACGCGGGTTGCATCAACAGGAATCAGCAGTCCGGTCGGGTCCGCGATAACAAGTAAACTAAGTAACGGTATATAAACTGGTATAAAACAGGTAAAAGTAATGAAAGTGCTAAAAAAATACTTACAGCGAAATAGTGAAGTAATTATAAAGTTAAAAGTGTATCTTGACAAGCTGGATTCATAGAGCCAACTAAAACTGAAAATATATCACTAAGGGACTGAATTACCGTCAAACTGAAATATCTGATATATCAAAAACATGGGTGAAGTACAACAAATACAAATGTATGTAAATAAAAGCAAAGTACAACAACAATGGTACAATTGAACAAACTGACGACTGAATACTGAGTCATCTATCCTAAGCGGATCCCCTGACCTGAGCCCCCTATAAAAATAAGTTCCAAATGGGTCAGACCCACTGAAGATTAAGAAAAACTACTCTCTCCAGCAACACTTAAAGAAAATATTTTAGGTGAGTAATACTTGAAATTAAAAGTTTGTATAATTATTCTAATATTAAACGTGACACTTGAAATCATGAATTAAACATATCGTGTGATCTGACACACTCTTTCTTATCTGTATAAATCGTTGATTTCTGAAGTTTTGAAGTTATATCTGTTGTAAGTTTCAACCCGTTTCACTGACACCTTATTAACTCATGTCACTAAGGACGACTGTGCACAACCAGAAACTGCATTCTGAGTGGCAAGCTTGACGGTGCCCTGAACTGAGTGTCCCTCAAATGGAACACAGACTCCTATATGAGGAGTTTCATATCTGAAACAAGGGTCATCGATCCTGAACTTGAAATACGAGTGGTGGCCTACTGGCCCTGGAAATACGGTGGTGTGCCTCCACCAGGATCGCGAGGGTAATCCTTCCTCGCCACTTTTCCTGAATTTCACTTAGACCGATGTTCAGTGAGTCTAACACGGAATAGGACTCTAGTTAAATATATTGGGCTTAGGATTCTCATGATACTGATTCTGCTAGATTAAGCCTAAGCGTATCCTACCCCTTTGAACTGGTTATAATTATAGAAACTTGTAAATCTAAGTGCATATACCAACATTTTTAATACACGAATTAAAATAATCTGAACTGCTGGACTAAAAGGAGTCGAATTTCTTACCGCGGTGCTTCGACGATCCTACACGCGTCGAGGCGACATGGAGCTTCTTCCCAAAAGATCTGACCATTAAGAAATTCTCCAATTCTTGGCTCCAACAACCACCAAAAACCTGAAATCCGAACGGGAACCTAAACTTAGGCGTTTTCCCCCCTTTAGGGTTTTGGTAGAAATTCCACATAATATAAACAAACAACTAATTATGGAGGAAAAGAACGCAAGCAAGAGCGTTACCTCAAACTAACAACGACTAAACCCCAAAATAGGTGGTTGATTTCTGATCTGGAAAGTCCTAGTTTCTGGATTCCTAATTTGGGGCAAAAGAAATATAGGATAATCGTAGTTGGGTATCAAACATGACGATTTACACAAGATATGGAAAAATGAAGAGGAACAATACTCATCGAGTCACCAGAACCAAAACAGTGATTTCAGAAAAATCTTCCCACCGGCTAGGGTTGAAGATTCACCTCTTACAGTGCTAGGGGAGAAAGAGGAGGCCGACTAGGGCTGCTGAGGATGGAGGAGAAGTGGATTCTAGCCTCCGGCACCAGATTCCGACGAGAACTGGCCGACGACGCTGCTTCTCGAAAGAGCGTATGCGAGCGGTTACGGGAACGGTGTGCGGGAAGAGGAAAACAACGAAAATAAGCGGCCGCACGACTAAGGCGTTACGCGAGCTATTAAGGGGGGGAATGGGCGGCCTCATCTATGGTTTTTATTAACCGTAAATCGGCTATTGGAGGATGGCTCCTATTTTCTTTTTATCAACAATGATTTTATTACTATTTGACTTAAGCTCATGAGGACGAATCTTTCTAACAAAATATAACACGCAAGCACAAATGAATCGCCGCGACTACTTCGAAATATTAACAATTACATGTCGACTCACTAATAACTGCTCGGCATCCCAAAAAAATAATTAAAAGTGATTAATTACCTCCACGCATCGTTGGCTCGTCTAAAAATGCGCGCAATCAGGCCCTGAAATTTAATTTAACGTGACGTCAAAAATCAAGGATGTTACAGGGGCAGAGGGAGGCGGACGTGGCTTCAGGAGGGGGATGAGTAGGCGGCAGGGAAAGGGAAAGAAGAGAGCAGATGGCGGTTTGCTGGACTTGGGGAGGCCGACGGTGGAACATGGAGGGGAAAGACTTTAAGGGTGAACAGTGAAATGAAATTGAAGTAGGTATTTCTGGACAGGAAACAATGATTGATTTTGGAGGCTGTAGGGGGCTGCGGAAGGGAGTTTGGAAGGGGAAAAAGTGCCTAGGGTAGGGCAAACCTTGGGGAAGGAGATACACACCTAGGAGTCGTCACCTAGGGTTCCACGGAGTCGGCACCATGGCGGGATCGCGGGAATCCGGGAATAGCTCTCTCCAAATTCTGCAATCCCTAAAACCAGCTCACTACTTATCTATTTATAATAAAAGAAAAGCTAGGGCATCCCACCTTCGACGGCTATGATTGGTCGGAGGTGGAACCACCCAAATACATCAAAATACACTGCAAACTAGTAGAATAATATATCAAATTGATTCGCAGCGCGAATCCGGATACATCTGTGGAGTCCGATCGTCGATCTAAGCACACCATATATGGAAAGTCGTCAATTGGTCCCGAACGGGCTCAAAACTCGTCATCCACTGCAAGTCATCGTCTATGCTCCACATCAACTAGTAAGGTCATGCATCAAGTGACGAAGAGCTTGCATCTCTTCAACAGAGAAGGAGGTTGACTGAGGGGGACAACTCTCCGGAATCTCAATCAGATGAGCGGAGTGATAGGGTCGCCCTGGAGTTCTACTTTGACTGCGACTACCACGTGAAGTCGAACCTCTCCTGGGTGGAGGAAAGTCATGTAGGTTGAAGCATTTATCCCGAGTATGACGAGGCTTGTCACACTAATCACAAGTAAGGTGATCCTTATTTGTAGCTTTAGGCTTGAAATCACGAGGAACCTGATCTATAAAATTGGATTGATGAGCCACTAAAGCAGATCCTTCTGAAAAGGTGGTGGTGTTCCAGGACTGCTTTCGGTCAAACTAATGTTGGGCAATCTTGTAATTTTCAGGAAGCGGGGGAATAGTAACACGTCCCAAGATCTAGATTATAATCTGATCAAAATCTTTGTGCATCCCATGCAGGAAGTCAAATACCCGATTACGATCCTCGTGACCCCTCAACAAGAGCGCATTCTCATTACAAACCATAACAGGGGAGTCAAAATGGTCTTAATCCTTATGCAGCTTGGTAAATTCAAGGTAATAGATAGAAGTAGGACGATCGCCCTGTCGAGGAAGAAAAATCTTGCGGCGATATTGGTAGATCTGGCCCGCATTCCCCTTGCGGGAGTAGGTAGACTCAGCACGCTTTCATATCTCTGCAGCAGTGTCCAGGAAAAGGTAATTCTGAGCAGTAGATTCTTGCATGGAATTAGTGAGCCATGACATGACAATGGAGTTCTCTGACTCTCATTGAGTTCAAGTAGTAGAGGTCATTGTAATCAAGTCAGATCGTTGTAATCTGAGAGTAGTGGTGATCTTGACCAACCTGGGTAGATTAAGTGGGGGTCACGGGACCACCGGAATCAACGACGCCCGCCATAATGAAAAAAAGTTCATTCAAACTCCGCCATGAGAATGGTGAGGAGTAGTGAAGAACACCGCTTCAAAGAATGGAAGGAGAAAGAGCATCATTGGAGGGTTATGAGTATTCCTCTTCTTGAACAAAGGAAACACAAGATCTGTGATTGAGGCGAATCCAACCGTTGGAATCTCAAAAAATTTTAGGTGGTGGATAAAAGAGCCAAAACGAAACTTTCTCCAAAGTTAAGAGTCAATCGGACTGCCGGAGGGTCGCCAGAGAAACCATCCAGACGCCCGGCGACGATCGGCCGACAGGTGCGCCAAGCGACAACCCGCGCTGAAGCGGGAGCACACGGGGAGAGAGAGAGAGAGAGAGAGAGACGGCAGCGGGGTGGACCGGCGCTGGCGAGGGAGAGACGGATTGGCGGCGAGCAAGAGAGGCGTGGTTAGGGATTTTCCTCTGATAGCATGTTGATACCATGTTATCGGAAGAATGATTGCAACTATTCAATAGAGGAGCCCCCTTATATATAAGGGGGGAAATATAATTAATTTATTCTAACATAGTAATTCTCATTATGAACCTATTTAACCTACTACATGTTACTATACAATTATAGGCAAGGATGTTGTCATTACTGAAAAGAAGGTTGCTTAGGAGCCTAAAAATTGGAAGATGGCGAAGTCACTATCACAAAAGAGAAGTTTTTGGTCTCCCCAGCTGCAGCTCAAGGAGTTCCTTAGGCATTCCATCACAGATGATGGGCAAGAATGATTTATTGCTTGTTTCGTAAAAGGTTTTGAACGTGATTTTATGCACTATAGATACAGAGTTTCTTGATCAAAGCAAGGGGAATGAAGTTCTTTTACTTGTTGGGTGTCTTTTCTAGTCTTACCATCAAAGAGCTATTTCATATGGTATCTCTTCTGGTCCCAACGGAGAAGGTTAAGACAAGGGTTACTCCACCATTCATCTAGTGGCATGTTTCCAAAACGGTTCAAACTTTGATGGAGATATTCTTTACTTTGATTTGTATGGGTTCGCGAGATGTCTCATCATGGAAAATATTGCGCCCAAAGATTTCAGTGAAAATGAGGTTGCAAATGTTCCATGCTGAGAACTCTTGTTACTTTAAGGATCTGCTTCATTCTCCAGTTGTATATTAGGGTCTACCTTGTCTTCCAGTTTTATTATAAAGATTGGCGTAGCATAAAACTGTTGAAAGAGTAATGCTGTTGTGTTTATGGATTGCTCTTAAAGATGATCTTTCGCTATAGTCATGAATATACTAACGGTTACAAACTACTACTCTTATTCTTTCATTTGGTACATTAGTATTGTAGATCTTAGAGGCTTTTTGTCATGCGCTTTAAACTTAAGCATGGCACCAATTATAAAAAGGAAAGGCGAGTGATAGTGAAGGAGAGTAGACTTGTATATCGGAAATGTGGTTGAATTGAGAATAAAGAAAAAAGAGGTTCATTTTTTTAAGAAGTCGATATTCAAAATGGCGAGGGAAATAGTTTTGTGCAGGTTAGGGACACTATAAAGTGAAGGCTTGAAGCAATGAGTGGTAGACTCTTTCCTGTTAGGCTGAAAGGTATTAATCTTTCATCAGTACTCATGATCTTCCACTTTTGCTTTTACTTCACAATTTGAGTATCAAAGAATGCTTGGATGGTTGCATGGAGTTAAGGCTTATGCATAGTACCAATGACAATACAGAACAACCCGTCATACTAAAGTAAAGTAGAACATTCATAGAACCTATGATCCTGTCACATGGGGATCAGTTTTTTGCATTGAGGATGGAAAAATATTTGTAAGTTTTCCCATCTCATCTCCTTTCTCCCTCCATTTTGCCAAGAACCTATGAGCTACTTTTTTTGTTTGTGAGATGATTCATACCATGACTTCTCTTCCGTACTAGACAAAACTTATAGAAAAAATCCTTTCAAGTTTTTCCCTTGGTCCCACTACTTTGAGAATGCTTGAGCTTCCTTTCCATTCAGCTTGGTTTCACTGTTGATAATAGGTCTGAAGCATGAGTTGAATTGCACATAAAAACTTCAGACTGTTTAATGCAGAACTTAAATGCAGTAGGTTCCTACTGTTACTCTTGTGTCTTGCTAATCTGTCTATTAATGCATTTGATTCTCAAAATCTCATCAGAGCTGCTACTTTCATAGTGTTGGAATATGTTGGAATAACAGGTTGTATGTTGTTACTGTATTATCATCTGTACACCCATATATATATATATATATATATATATATATATATATATATATATATATATATATATGAGAGCATCTAATGTTATTCAATGAATTGAATCATTCGTTTTCCTCAACATGGTATCAGAGCCAGGTTTTTAGGTTTTTCCGGAGAGCGCCGACCCGACTCCTGCCATCGCCCGTCCCGTGTCGCAGCAGCCCCGCCTCGCGTCGCAGCAACCCCGAGTCTCTTCGCAGCCCCGACTCTTCCTCTTCTTCTTCCTCTTCTTCTTCTTCCTTTTCTTCTTCTTCTTTTGTGCTCTTGGGACGCCGGCTCTATGGAGTATTGATTCTCCCGATGTCGGTGGTCCCTTCGTCTTCGTCCCTCTTTCTATGAGGACGGTTCTCCTTCAACATCCTTGGTGATTTTTTTTGTGTGTCCTCGATTTCTATTCGGGGTTTCCTTATGACGGGAAGTGAGTCCTCCACCACCATGTCTTTCGGGGAATGACCTCTCCTACTCCGGCTTTTGTTGGATCTTATCGCGTCCCCTCAGACCATGGTACTCCTCAAATCACCACTATGAAATTGGATGGTTCTAACTACCTCCTGTGGGCTTGATCCTGAGTTATTAAAGGCGCAAGGCTCACCAAGACGCAAAGGGGTCTTGGAGCCTAGGCGCAAGACTCAAGGCGCTGGCGCGCGCCTGACAAAGGCAAGGCGCAACCACATTTATTTTTTAAAAAAAACATCAAACATCAGTCATCTTCTTGATCAGATTGTTCATTTGTTCTACTCATTGATCATTCATTACTATCATTTATATTTCTTAAAAAATAGAATTACTGTAGTCACTTGCATCATATATACGTCTTAACCCTCAATTATGTTTCACAAACACTAAACCATGTAAAAATTATTGAGTTCTTACATTATTTCTTTCTTTCTTTTGGGAAAAAAATCGCAACAAAAAGCGCATCCAGACGTGCCTTTTATGCTCCAAAGGCGCAAAAAAGGCGCACGAAGGCGCAAACCTCAGAACTGTTGAGCCTGGAGCCTTAGGCGCGCCTGAGGCGCGCCTTTAACCACATAGGCTTGATCCATCTCTCTTGCTCTCAAAAGCCGTCGGTTATTTGGCCATATCAGTGGCACGGTGAAGCCCCATGCGTCTGACTCTCCTGAGTGGCTTCAGTGGGAGTCTGACAACTCCCTGGTGATGTCTTGGCTCCTTAAATCTATGACGAAGTCCATTTCTCGGAACTATCTGTTCTTGGATACCGCCGCGGATATTTGGAAGCGTACAAAGACTACATATTCTGGTCGAGGCAATGTTGCTCAGATCTACCAACTTCGTCGTCGGTTATTCCTCCTGCGACAGGGTGATCCCCCCCCCCCCTCGATCTACTACTCAGAGTTCACCCAACTCTATCAGGAGTATGATCACTTTGATTCTCTAACCCTGGTGTCTCCTGAAGATGAGGTGCTTGTCCGAGCACGAGAAGAACGCAATCACATTTTTGAGTTCCTCCACGGCTTACATCAGGATTTTGAACTGATCAGCATTCAGATTCTTGGTCGCTCTCCTCTACCTTCTCTGCCCGAGGTGTACAGCCTTGTCCAACAGGAGTTTGATCGTCGTCTGACTCTGCTTCCAAACTCTACCACCGAGGGATCTGCCCTTGTCTCTCTTTCTCAGTCTGGGGCTCGTCTTTCTCGCGACACTAGATTGAAGATTGCGGAGAAAGATCACCTAGTCTGCGATTATTGCGGGAAGGCCCGCCATACTAGAGATACCTGCTTCACGGTTTTCCTCCTTGAGGTGGCCCTGCTTCTCGTGGTGGCCGGGGTGGTGGTCGCTTTCAGCACATGCCTCCTTTGCCCAGATCACTTGTCAGACACTGGGGAGGACTCTCCTGCTCCACACTCTCTGGATTCAACTACGGCCCCCCTGGCTCTTTCAAATGAAGAAATTTTGGCGCTTCGCCGGATGATGCTTGGACCTCCAGCGGAGCTATCCGGCTCTGCCTCCTCTTCTTATGCTCATCAGGGACCTGCAGGTGCTCACTCGGCTTCCTCCCACCTCTCCTTTCAGTGGATCAATTATTCTGGGGCTACAGACCACATGACCGGATCAGCCACAGGTTTTGTGTCTTACACACCTCTGTCGGGCAGGGGCAAAGTGAGCATTGCTGATGAATCGCTATCTCCCATCGCTGGGAAAGAATCCATTCCATGCTCTTCTCTTACCCTCTCCTCCGTTCTTCATGTTCCTGCTTTAACCCGCAATCTTCTCTCTATTAGTCACCTGACAAACTCTATGAATTGCTCAGTGGCCTTTTTTCCTACCTCTTGTGTTTTTCAGGACCTGAAGACGGGGACGGTGATTGGCTTCTATAGACTGTGCAACGGGCTCTATGTGTTCGACCCCTCTTCCTCCACTTCATCCAGCATTGATCGGCCTCCCAACGCTCTTCTTGCTGCTCGTCCATCTGAGTTGGATTCCTGACATTGTCGGCTAAGACATCCTCCTGTCGCTATTATGAAATTGTTGCTTCCTGCTATGTCTTCTACTTTGTTTAATGTTTTTCATTGTGATGTGTGTGAACTGGTTAAACATCATCGTAGTACTCTTCCTCTTATGTCCCCCCATAGCTCAGTTCTGTTTGCAGTTATTCATACTGATGTTTGGGGTCCTAGCCTTAATGTTTTTATTTTTGGTTGCTCGTGATTTGTTTCTTTCATTGATTGTTACTCTCATTGTACCTGGGTTTACTTAATGAAGCATAAAAGTGAGGTGTTCTCTATCTTTCAGCGCTTTCACAAGATGGTCACAACTCAATATGGTGTTCTCGTTAAAATCTTATGCAGTGACAATGGTCGCGAATATATTGATGCTCGTCTTGACAAATACCTAAGTGACATAGGTATCATTCATCAAACCTCCTGTGCGTACATCCCTGCTCAGAATGGGGTGGCTGAGCGTAAGAATCGGCACCTCCTTAAGGTGGCTAGGTGTCTTCTCCTTCGGATGCATCTCTCGAAGTATTACTGGGGTGATGTTGTTCTCACCACATCCTACCTCATCAATCGTCCTCCTGCACGGGTCTGTCCTACCTCCCTCTCTCCCCGTGTCTTTGGATGTGTTTGCTTTGTCCACACCCAGCGTAAGACCAAACTTGATCCACACGCCATGAAGTGTGTGTTTATTGGCTACTCTCCTACCCAGAAAGGCTATAGGCGCTTCCACCCGGTTACTAAGCTGGTATTTGTTACCATGGATGTCACCTTCCGGGAGTCTGAAGCTTATTATGGGAACTCTCTTCAGGGGGAGAGTACAACTACATAAGTGAATTCCCCTCCTTCCGTTCCTCTACCTATTCCTCCGTCTATATTGCCTCCTCCCGTTCCAGTCACCTCACCGTCATCTCCTACTCCTACGGTGCCTACAGTGCCTCTTCTTATCTTGCAGGTCTACACTCGACGTAGAAGGGGCACTAACACTCGGGCTCTTATTATTCAACCTGTGTCATCATCCAATCCATCGTCGGGTATTAACAAAGGTAGCTCTGCTTCTACTTTACATCCTCTTTCTCACTTTGTGACTTATGACTCATTGTCTCCTTCACATAGAACTTTTGTCACCTCCTTGGCCTCCATTTCTATTCCTCGGTCTTGGCAAGAAGCACTTGAGCATAGTGAGTGGAAGGCAGCCATGCTGGAAGAAATGAGAGCCCTTGACAAGAACAATACTTGGGAGCTGGTCCAACTCCCTAAGGGGAAAACTGTTGTGGGATGCGAGTTTTCTCTGTGAAGCAAAACTCCCAAGGCCTTATGGAACGATACAAGGTCAGGTTGGTGGCGAGAGGATATACGCAGACAACGGTCATTGACTATTAGGAGACATTTGCACCAGTGGAAAAAATGAACTTCATCAGGATCTTGCTTTCCTGTATCGTGTGTAAAGGGTGGAGTCTTCTTCAGTTGGATGTGAAGAACACATTTCTCCACGGTGACCTAGAGGAGGAAGTCTACATGACCTTACCCCCTAGTGTTAGCCAAGAAGGATCGGCAGAGAGTGTGCAGGTTGAAGAAAGCTCTGTATGGCTTGAAGCAATCTCCTCGTGTGTGGTTTGGGAGATTTCACCGTGCTATGATCTCTTTCGGGTACAAACAGAGCAATGCTGATCACACCTTGTTTGTGAAACATAGTGAGGGTAAGGTGGTTGCTCTCATTGTCTATGTGGATGATATAGTAATAACCAGCGATGATAGCGAAGCGATTGATGATCTGAAATCCAGATTGTCTCAGGAATTTGAAGTGAAGGATCTTGGCCCCCTCAAGTATTTTCTGGGCATCGAGGTGGCTAGATCCAAGCATGGAATCTTTATATCTTAAAGGAAGTATGTTCTAGATTTGCTTGAGACGACCGGAATGCTCGGGTGCAGGCCAGCTGATACCCCAATTGAGGTCAATCACAAACTTGGAAGAGATGGAGGAGAAGTCGTTGATGACGTACCTAGCTTCCAACGATTGGTGGGAAAGCTTATCTCTCTCACACCTGACCAGACATATCATATGTTGTGGGGGTCCTTAGTCAGTACATGCACTCACCTAGATCACATCACCTGGATGATGCACACAGAGTACTAAGATACCTCAAATCCACTCCTGGTAAGGGAATTTTGTTCTCACCCAATGAGGCATTGACCGTAGAGGTCTATACAGATGCAGACTGGGTAGGATCAGTTAATGACAGGAGGTCAACATCAGAGTACTGTTTCCTTGTTGGGGGTAATTTGACAACCCGGAGAAGCAAGAAACAACATTTGGTTGCCAGATCCAGCACAGAGGCAGAATTTTGTGCTATGGCACAAGGGCTTTGTGAGGGGTTGTGGATCCAGACGATCATGAAGGACCTTGGCGTGAGGTGTGACGGTCCAATAAGGATCTTTTGCGATAATAAGGTTGCGATCAACATTGCGCACAATCCAATGCAACATGATCGCATCAAACACGTGGAGATTGACAAACACTTCATCAAGGAAAATATCGTTAGGGGGATTGTGAGTACCCCGTTTGTCCAATCAAACCAGCAGGTTGCAAATGTGCTTAACAAAGGGCTGAGTTTGAACTTGTTTTACAGAATACTGGGCAAGTTGGGCATGACAGACATTACACGCCCAACTTGAGGGGGAGTGTTGGAATATGTTGGAATAACGGGTTGTATGTTGTTGTTGTATTATCATCTCTACACCCATATATATATATGGGAGCCTCTTTTGTTATTTAATGAATTGAATCATTCATTTTCCTCAACACATAGTTAAATCCCTCTCATTAATATATAGTCACCTTTCATCAGAGTTTGTGATATTCAGAATTTATCTATTTATGTTGTTCTGTTTAGTATTAATGCAACTTAAATGGAAACACATGCAGATATTTTAGTATGCATACATTATTTTACTAGGACTAGTAAAATATACTATTTTTATGCGATCTTCTTGTCCGACGCCAAATATGTGAGATGAGGCTAATAGATGGTTGTTATATTGTTACCTCCTTGCAGGCTCAACAATTAAGAGAAGTATCAAATAAAGCACACAATGCTGAACTTAAGCTATTTTTAGAAGTGGAACTCGGACCGGTACACATTCTTCTTATCTTGTTGCAAACATGTCGCATTCTTCATGCAGAATCTTAGATCTGTTTGTATTATGATATTATTAGGATCTTCATCCTATCGCTCCACCAGAGAAGACAAAAGAAGATATACTACTATTTTTCAAGTTTTATGACCCTGAAAAAGAAGATTTAAGGTGATTCTTCTGTTATATTTTATTTATTTATTTATTTTGTTTTTTCTTATCTTGCATTAAGGTTACTGTATAAATTTTGCCCTTTCTATTATGCAGATATGTTGGAAGGCTTTTTGTGAAGGCTTTCGGGAAGCCTTTGGATATTCTATCTAAATTAAATCAAATGGCTGATTTCCCACCTAATGAAGAGATTGAGCTTTATGAGGTTACTCGATTTTACTCTGTCTACATTTCTGAGTTGGTGATTGCGGCTGCTATAATTATATACTAATGAACAATTTTCTTTGTTAATAACATCCAGGAAATAAAGTTTGAACCGAATGTAATGTGTGAACTCATTAACAAGAAGCTGTCTTTCCGTGCTTGCCAAGTAAGTTAGATTTATTGTTATATTCATCCATATTATGTTTTACCAGTTTTCAATTCACTATTTTTCACTTTCAGTTGGAAGATGGTGATATCATTTGTTATCAGAAAACTCCTACTCAAGAAATCGAAGAGAAATGTCGTTATCCTGATGTTCCATCTTTTTTGGAATATGTTCATAATCGGCAGGTAATCTGGTGATTTGTATACATCTAGTTCTACTTACTGGTTATGTTCTGCTGACTGGAAGACAAATAAAATGTTTCTGTAGACCTCGTTTATCTTTTTTTCTGTTTGCAAAATGGGAGTATATGTATGTGTGTGTATATCTATATCTATATCTATATATATATACTATTTATAAAAAATACGTCATTTGTAATGAGTTGCACCATCAAAATTATCTACATTGTTTGTTATTAAAGAATAAACAAGAAAGAAAATCATTATTTAGAGAAAAAAAAAGAAGAGAGAAGGTGGTATGAAAGAAAGTGGGGCCCACACGCCATTTTGAGGGAGGGTCTACTTCGAGCAGGCATATTATGACAATTTATTGGTTTTAATTGTAACTTTTGGCATGGTTCATATGCACCCAAAGCAACTCACGGAGCTTTCAGTCACGGGTATATGTTAGAATTCAAGCATCTAACCTAAAATTGGACGGGCGTGAAGAGTCCCAAGATCTACCTTAATTGCACAAGACTTTGAAGGTTTCCCAATGTGGACTATTCTCAATGTGCCCCTCATATGTAGGACCTTAGCATTTTAATCTATTATTTTTTATTACACTGGCAAGACGAATCACAAAGTAGTTCTTTTTATTATTTGAGTATCTAAAATCTTCAACTGAAAAATGGGCTATGAAGGAGAAACGAACACACTTCTCTGGTCGAAATGAGCTCATTTGAAATCAAAATGTTTGTGGTGGCAATGAAATCCATTGGGAATGTCGCTGAAGGCTCAAACTGGGTGGGAATATCTGACAAATATTATGGGTTCGTAATTATTACAATAAAATATGAAGAATTCTACAACAAATTCAATGGTAATGGAGAAGTAATGTTCAGTAGTATCTAACAAATATTATGGGTTAGTAATTTTTATAATAAAATTTGAAGAATTCTACAATAAATCCAATGGTAATGGAGATGGAACGTTCAATTGTATTACTCTTTTAATTTAATGAGATACTTTACCGAAGGAAATCCATATTGATTGTAGAATAAAGAATGTGAAGAGCTTCTGTTATGGGCCAACTTGAAGGTTTTTCGGAGGAGTGGCCGGTGGTGGAGATGACGGTGGCGGAGATACTACGGAGCCTTGATCGCGGCTGCCTAAGCGGGGCGTGTTCGAGAGAGAGAGAGAAAGAGCTTCCATGATATATTTTAGGATTTGGGAAAATAGACTTTCTTCATTTATAATCCTTTCATACATGACAAGGGGTCAATATATAGGATTCTCAGATGGCATAAATGTAAATACAACAATAGACTCTAAAATATTAAAATATAATGACGACTCTGACTAAACTCATACGACGCTAATAATACACTAGACTCGACTTAATACATATAATAATGGATAACTAACGGAGGATCTGCAATAGATCCATAACATCTCCGCCCTTGAAATCAAGCTTGACCCCGAGATCACACTTTATGTGGATGATCGGTGCATCAGTCACCTTGATTTCCCTCCAAAATAGCTCCTAGGAGCGTGGTGCGACGGCGGTGGAGTCAAGAAGAAGAGGCAGCGCCGTCGAAAAAACTGGTGTTGGAAGGTCCGGGTCTGGTGGGACTGGCGGAGCACTGACGGGCAGTATTGGTAAGACGACTGGAGAGTCCAGGGCCGGCGGTAGGAATGGATCTGGCGGATGTGGTAAGCAGTAGTGGCAAGACTGTCGGAGGAACGAATGCCGACAACAGAAAAGGGTTCGTCGGAGTCGGCAGAGTGGGTGCCGGCGGAGCGGGTGCCGGCGGAGCAGGTGCTATCAGAAGAAGCGGCGATGTGGCTAGAGGTTCTGTGGGTGGCAGTGGAAGCGATGACTGCGTCTTGGCGGCCCAAGTTGTTTGTTATAGAGTTCCTCAAACGGCATTAGAAGCTCAATGATGCGTGCGCCAAGAGCTTGGAAGCTAATTATGTCTTCCATATTGAAAATAAAAATGAGCTTGACAATAGATATGAGTGGTGGACGAAGGCGGAGGGGCTACTAGAGCGACTGGATGTCTATTGCGAGTGACGTCGAGAAGCAGCAGATGAGGAGGAACGAGTTGACAGATGTGTGAAGGATGAAGAGGACAGTGCTTCAGTTGCTTGACGAAGGAATAAAATCGCAGCTGCAGTTTTTGGTTTAGCTCGTCGGTTGTTGATGTGAAGTAAACAAGAGAGCAACTGTGGGAGCACGACGTGATGGATGAAGTCATTGCTTGGAACGAGTGTGAAGGACGAGCAAAAATGTCATTGAAGGCTGAATCGACGCGGCCTGGAGTGGTTTGGGCACGACGTGACACTGGACGATGTGGGAAGGTCGTTGAAGGATGAGCGGGAAGGGCACGACAATGATCTCCTTCGATGGAGTTTTTGCGTTGACATGGAAAGAACCAGAGAGGCGCAATGTCGATTTTTGTTGTAGATGTGGTTCAAATGAAGGAGGCAGTGGACGACGTTCGACGGAGGAATGGCGTCGGCAGAAGAGGTCTGATGGCCCCGTTACCAAGTTGTTATGAGTCTACTTGGAGGTTGCCGAAGGAGTGGTCGTAGGTGGAGATGACGGTGGCGGTGATATTACAGAGCCTTGATCACGACTGCCTAAGCTGGGCATGCTCAAGAGAGAGAACTTCCAAGATCTCTTTTAGTGTTCAGAAAAATAGACTTTCTTCTTTCATAATCCTTTCACACATGACAAGGGGTCAATATATAGGATCCCCGGATAACATAAATGCAAGTACAACAATAGACTTTAAAATTTAAAATGTAACAATGACTACGAATTGACTTATACGACGCAAAAACTACACTCGACTCAACTCAATACATATAATAATAAATGACTAACGAAGGACCCATAACAGTTCCATAACAGCTTCCTTCAATTTTTTTAACATTATCGAAGCTGATCTTATTTCCTGTTGCTTTTCACTAGGGAGGATCGAAATGTAACATAGCATTCACTAGCTAGATCAGCATGAATGGTTACATGCACAAAGTCGATAGATACATATGTAACTGATACAATACCGGAGAGGTATCCGGCAAGGGGGAGGGCCGGCGGAGGTGAGGAAAAGGAGGGAACTAGAAGAAAAGCTAGGGACAACCCTAATTTCCATACATCCAAGCATAATGAAAAAGAGTACAACACAACCCTTATAGGTGCGGGGTGCGGATAACGAAAAAGCAGTATGAATAATGAAGCATACACATAACAAAATATAACATAACAAAATGCAAATAAGATAATCATGTCGACGGCGCATCTTCAGTCTCCCCTCCTCCAGACGGGCCCGTCATCGCCTTCCTCCACCTGTGGACTCGCCACAGCGTCTCGTCGGTGCGTGCGTGTCTCGTCGGCATGCGCTACTGTAGCAGTAACAATGTTGGTAATTATGAGAATTTACAACTTCTGTACCGCCACTGCCGGAGTTGATAACTGACAACAAACTATCACACTAACCAGTTCGTTTACTTACTCAATCCTTATCATGAGAATTCCTGGCACAACTTCAATTAGTCACCAACAATGCCCACTGAGGAAGAGGAGAAGTTTTGATAGATATTGTTCTCGCACATGCTATATTTTGATACAGAAGTTTTCAAATTTTCAATTTCAAAGTTGGAGATTTTTCATACTCTTATCCATTTTCTTCTTTCCTTTTGAAGTGAACGCATATCTTTACAGCAGTTTCAAAGCCGACACTCTATTTCTCTCTTTATGTGCTTTTATTAGCATTGGTCATCTAAGCTTATCTATTTTTTAAAGTCAAACAATTCAATTTTGTGATCCTACTTATAATCATCACAACCGCCATGCCTTTCGTCTCATCACAACCTCCCCCGACCCCCCTCCTAGTCAGTCTAGAAAGGCCCCAACACTTATCCCAACATAGGTCGCCACCGAGGTTTAAGGGGGATAGCAACATTCGCAACAATCTCCACCTTCCTCTTCCATCGCATCTTGTTTGGTGACTCGACCCTACGCACGGGTTCATGACAAATTGGTATAAGAACCGGTCATGACAGGATTGACCCTACTCAATGGTTGATAGGGAGCAACCCGTCCGACCCGTTCGGGTTTACTTCAACGACCTCGGCGCAGTGACGATTGGGACCGTTCATGATGCATCCCGCAAAGCACCCTAGTGCATCAAAGTATTTTTATGTATTTTTATTTTTACTGCGCATTTTATTTCATGTACTCGACGTCTTTTCAAAATGCTCGTTGGCTCAGTGGTTTGACCGGACATTGAGACCCTGAATAAAACGGTCTGGTATTATTAGTAGTAGGACGATAACGGAAAGCGGGTCTTTTAAGGAAATATAAATTTAAAATTCAAATTCTAAATCTAATTCGAATTAGAATCAATCATGAAATAAATTTTGGGAAATCTCATTCTACAAAATAAGAAAAGGCGGATCTCATTTTTAAAACAGGAGATTGTGCCCAGCCTTTAAAATCGGCCCTCCCAACCCGTGAAGAACAGAACCGGAAAAAAAGACAGAACAAAACGTTTTCGTTCTCTGCCTTCGCCGGTCACGCCCTTTTCCCCAACCGCACCCCGTCACCATCGGAACAACACCAGCAAACGACAGGTCGAGCCCGCCCGAAGCCGACTCCCGTTCATCCAGTCGGCTCCTTCGAGCCTGTCGCTCGAATCTTCCCGCGCATTACAGGCGACGCAGACCCCGCGATATCCACCCAGCGTCACTGCCTCCGTCGGCCACAGCCTCGTCGGGCGCCGTTGACCTCGGAAACCCTCTCCGGCGTCCTGGTTTCGTTCAACACCGTCGACCGCACCACTCCTCCGGTTGTTGAACTCGACGGCTTCAGTTCCTTCCCCGAAGAGCACCGGTCTACGTTGCCGGATTAGGAGGAATCACTCTCCCGCTGTCGATTACTTGGGTATACCCTCCGCTCCACGTTTAGTATAAATTTATGCTTCACTTAAAATAATTTTGCCTTGCCATTGCGTTCTCTTGCTATTAATACCGTTATTCCATAAGTTATTTTTTGTAATTCGGCTTGTGGTCGCATGAATTTCGCTGAGGATTTGAAGCCCTATAACGTGTAAGAGTTCTACTCGAGCAAAATTAACCGAACTCTCTGAGGCCCGGAGCCACGACGGTGAATTGCGCACGCCACATTTGATTTGGCCGCTCGGTCCCTCTTTTAAAAATAATTTGAGTTCAAAACTCCATTTTATTTATTTTGCAAACAAGTTATTCTGCTAGGAAAATTATTTAATTTGAAACCCTAACCCGGTTTTACATCAATTTGGTATCAGAGCGGTGTGTGATTCGCTCCTATCGCGAATCACGCGATCCGAATTTCAAAGGAAATTTTTTTCAAACTATTTTAAAATATTATAATTCGTCTTATTAATATATATATATATAATTAATTTTTTTATCCTTATTTTAAAAAAAATATTGTTGTTCTTCACTAAAACCATTTTTCCTCCCGCTCGGGAGCGCTCTCTTTTAAAATAAAATTTTATCAACAAAATATTTTGAATTTTTTCGATGGAAAAATGGGACGATCAATTAGAAAACAGCGTAGGAGATTTGGCCCAATGCATGAGCGATTTGATTAAGACAGTCGAAACTCTCACCACCGGTATGGGTAGTATCACACATATCATGAACAGACTGCGCACTTCGGTTAATAATATCGAAGCAACCTTGCACGTCAATCGAACACCTGCCCCAGTTAACGAAAATGACCCTGACCATCGACCTCGGGAACTCGCACACCCCGACCAGGAAGCACATAACGAACCACGTCACCAACCCTGTTGGGATATGGGAATCAAGCTGGACGTGGGTGATTTCAAAGGGCGAATAGAGCCCGAGAGTTGCTTAGAGTGGTGTGAAAGGATGGATCGTTTCCTGGCTTGGAAGCAATTGCCCCAAGCTTAGGCAAGTTGAGTATGTCACGCTTGGACTGAAAGGGTCCGCCCTAGTTTGGTGGGGACAGTTAAAATGGTCTAGGTTCAATTTAGGCATTCCCCCGATCACAACATTGAACGACTTCCAAACTCAACTGCTTATGAGATGTGTTCCATCTCATTATATGCAAACCCTGTATCGTAAATTCCATAATTTACGTCAGTACAAATTATCTGTCGATGAATCCACAAATGAGTTCCTAGTCCTGCAGTCTCGCCTCGACCTCAGAGAAGACGATGACATGGTCGTTTCCCGCTATCTGAATGGGTTACGCTATTCCATCTGAGATCAGTTAGAACTCCTTGATTACAAGGATTTATAAGAGGTTACGAGTCGCGCACGTAGAGTAGAAGTGCTGCAGAAGAGAACATCTGGGAATAAGTCTACTGACAAGCCCCACCCGACTCACACTTTCACTCCTCTCGGGCCCTCTCGATCGGTAGCGACCACGAGCACCCCAGCACTCCCTGCCCCTCCTAACAAGGGCATGGAGAATACAGGCACTAGACCTCAACCTGGGACGTTTAGGTGTTTTAAGTGTATGGAACAGGGCCATAAGTCTTCTGAGTGTCCGCGACGCCACTTTGTCTCCATCATCGATTTTGAGTGTGGGTTAGAACCCGAGTACGGGGTCTTTCTTAATGACTCCCAGACTGACCCGACTCCTGAGACTGAGTTAGAGAGTGAGTATGAAGTTGAGGGAGAACAACCTGAGCAGTTAGTTTGTGTTCTCCAACATAGTTTTTTAACTCCAAAGACGTCGACTCACGATGACTGGTTGAGGAACAATATTTTTCGTATTTTTGAGTCAGAGTGTCGTCAATCATAGTCATTCATTGCTCCCTAGAAAAGTTATAAATAGAGGGTGAGGACTCTCATTAGGGGTATTGAAGATTGGAGTCTAGAAGCCTAATCCTTGATCACTTTGGTGCCGAAACCGACTCCGGGTGTGAAGCCCGAAATTTCTCCCTCCTTCCTATCCTTGGCCGGCCAAGCCCTTTTCCAACTACTGTTTGCTGGCCAATTAATCCCTACACCACCCCTCCATCTACAGCAGCCAAGACAGCCCCCCTCTCCTCCATCTACAGCAGCCGGTCCAAAACAGCCCCCCTCTCCATTTACAGCAGCCCAAGACAGCCTCCCTCTTCTCCAGAAGCTACAGCAGCCACTTCCTCCTCCATTGTAACAGCCGTCCACTACATCCCTTCCACCCTCCTTGTGGCTCAACCACGGCCATCACTTCCTTCCCCACAAAACAAAAAACAGCCCCTTTATCCCATAAATTCCATCTACCTACAATTCCCCATCAATTTCCTATCTTCTTACATTTTTTCGGCGATCTTCGGAAAACATTCTGGCCACGATCCTTCATTCCACGGGGACGGCGGTTCAGAGATCAGGTTATTTTTTTCTTTTTCTCTTCTTTTCGTTGATGACCTATAAAAGGGAAGTGTGTATTTTGTTTTCAGTTGGTTGAATGAAAAATTTGATGGATGGTGGAGTGAATTTTTTTTACTCGGTGAATTTTTGTTGGAGATACTAATGTGAGAGAGCGAACCATCTCCGTGGTGCCCACGTACGATAGTGGCCGATCTCGAAGCGGAAGATCGAAGGTGACGAGGAGCTCCTCACAGGATTGTCGTCGACTTCGAATGCGAAAAGACATCTCTTTTCGTAGGCAATTTGTTTCTTCCTCCTCATTTGCGTGTCTAAATTTTCTCTCTAGGATAAATTCGGCTCATTCCTGGATTTTTCAATTGAATTTTGTCAACGAACGCTACGTCAAAACACCAACTAGAACGAACAAAGGTTTTCTTTTCCCAGTCAACGAACGAAAAAAATAGTTTTTTTAAGATATGCTACGAATCAAATACACCAACTAGATCGTGTAGGCAATTTGTTTCTTCCTCCTCATTTGCGTGTCTAAATTTTCTCTCTAGGATAAATTCGTCATCCTGGATTTTTCAATTTTCTTTTGTCGTGTCGGGGGGGAAGGAACAAAAGTCACAAATCTTCTTTTCCCAGATTTTTTTTATTAAACTATTTTTCAAGAAATCTATTTTTTTAAAAAAATAGTTAATTTTATGCTTTACAAAAAAATAGTAGTTTTTTAAGATATGCAACACCCGCTCTAATAATTATGCAAAATCAATTAATCATCGAATGCATTAGGGTTTCCTAGAATAATGTCGATAAGCGCGCAAACCCTATGCGACATCCTCCATCGTGTAAATTCTAACAATAAATTTTACATAAGTAAACATAAAGTTCACATCACGATAAACGATAAAATAATAATTATGTTCGCCGGACCGACACAACCATTAATATAAATCCTTAACAGTTACATCAACCATGTTCTCATCATCAAGTAGAAATATTCTCTGCATCGTCGTCATCACCACTATCGTTCTTATCGTCATTCCATTCAGCTTCACTAATATACTCGCTAACATCATGTTCGTCGTGCCTTTTGGTGAGATCATATACAACAACAACATTCATGCTTTTATCCCACTATAGTAGGGTCGGCTATATGGATCCTTTGTTGTCATTGTGTCCTATCTTTTTTCATAATCTCACTAATTCCTAAGTACATCATGTCTTTCCTTACAGTTTTATTCCAAGTCTTTATTGGTCTACCACTCCCTCATTTAACATGCATAGTGACTAGACTCTCACAATGCCTAACAGGTGCCTCTAATGGTCTCCTTTGTACATGTCCAAACCATCTTAGACGAGCTTCTCGCATCTTCTTTGCAATTGGTGCTACTCCTGTCTTATCCCTGATACTTTCATTCATAATTTTATCCAATCTCGTGTTTCCACACATCCACCTAAGCATTCTCATCTCCGCAACTCCCATTTTTTGTTCATGTACACAATTCACTGTCTAACACTCAGAATCATAGAGCATCGCGGGTCTAATGGCAGTACGGTAAAACTTGCCCTTAAGTTTTAGTGGTATTTTACGATCACATAAGATCCCTGATGCGCCTCTCCACTTCAACCAACCCGCTTGGATTCTATGTGTCACATCTTTATCAATACCTCCGTCTTTTTGAGCTATTGATCCAAGATATTTAAAACACTCACTACCGGAAATATCTTGATCATCCAACTTAATAACGAAGTCATATGTCCTTGTACTGCTAAATTTAAGCTCCATATTCTCCGTCTTTGCCTTGCTCAACCTAAAATAAAAAGGTTTTAATTATGATAATATAATTGAGTAATTTTGCATTTTCAAATGAATTAATATCAAACTTACATTCTTCAGTTACCGCTGCAACAGATTCTTCAACATTCCTTCATGCACTACCATCACTATAGGTTTCTTGGGTATCTCTATTTTGAAGAATTCCCAACCAATTGCCCTTACAAGGAAGAACATGCTCTTCCTTCTCAGTGATCTATTTATCATCTGAAGGAATATCCTCAAAATTTAATAACTTTCCTTCAGTTGCATATTTCTTCTATCTTGTCGTTCCATCAACTTCATATTGTACATCACAAAGACTAGATCATTCATTTTCTTTTGATGCAATCAGTTATTTCTTTTCGAAAGCACTTATTTTGAAAAAATAAAAATTATAATAACACTCATATATGAATGAAAATGAAGTCAGTGTTATATAACATGCTAGGATATTTTATATGTTACATGTTAGGATATTTTCGTGCAATATATCTCACATTATCAAAGGCATTCCTGTTACGTTCACATCCAGAAGAGCTACATGTCAAACTTAGAACCCGAATTGCAAATTTTTTTAATTCCGGGCATTTATCTCTGTAAGAATCCCACCAGTTTGTTGTAAATAATAATACATTAAATGTTGAATATGATAATATTTAATAACATGCTCATTGCTTAATAATTAAAAATAGCATTTAATAAATATGTTTAACCTGGAGCTCTTTTAGTTCTAGTTGATTTTGCATAATCTAACTTAAATAATCCTCTAACATTTTTGAAATCATCCATCTGAATGTCTATTTTTGTTCTCTCATCTTTATTAAGAATTTGTTACGCCCCCAAACATGACTCAGTTCTTTGGGCGTACATAGGCTCGCAGGAAGAAGACGACGACAGGTTGCAACGAGGCTGGACCATCCGGTTCATCCCCCACTCTCTAAAGCCGGCGGATTGGGGCTGAACCCACCCGGTTCATCCCCGTGGGAGGGGCCGCCCGGCCCTGGTATATTTAGACCCGGGGGCTCTCTCTCTCTCGGGTGCATTGAAGAATATCCAAGGTGTTTCTCTCTTCCTTCTTCTCTAACCCTAATTCTTCTCTAGTTCTCTCTTAGTCTCTTCCTCTCTAGTTCCCTCCTAACATTTAGTATCAGAGGATTCGTCCTCCACCATGGTTACCACTCGCACGCAAGAAGAAATCACTCGACTGGAAACCCTAGAAGAAAACTTCGTCGGCTTGACGAACTCAGTGGACGCCATCGAGGAGGAAATGAGGGTCTCTACTCAGCGATTGGAAGAACGGATCGACACTCGGATGTAGGAGATCAAGGCGTTATTAGCGCAAAATCTGAAGGGGAAGGCGACGGCGCACGAAGAGGCCGGCGGAATACAAAATCAGGCTGCGGAAACCCACGCATCCCAATTTCACGACCCGCAAGCGGGCGAACCTTACTCACACCTCTTGTGACCCTGACTGTGAGCGAGTCTGATCGGCCTATTGAGACAGTAGTGTTGTGTCCCTTACTCACACCTCTTCCTCTGCCATACACCAGGTTAGTTAGCACCCCAACCACAGACACATTTCCTGACACCGCACTCATGGATTCATTCTTGAGTATAGGTCTATGTCGCCCACCCATTATCATTACCCTGAGTCACATCACGACCAAGAGCCCAGACTCTGGTGTTGATCTCGTTGTGGCTATACCACTCATTCACGGGGACGCTACCTCTCACGATGGTACTCATGTGGAGGATCACGACCCTAATGACAAGTTCTATGATGACCTCCCTGTTGAGCCTCCTGATGGACCGCCACATCTTGGTGAGGATGTGATTCAGGTGAGCCACTCGTTTACGAGTTTTGAATTATTGGTGCCTCATCCATTATCGTCTCTGGCCTTGCCCCAGAGGATGAATATTGTGTAAAGCATCAAGTGTTTAAGGCACCACCTATTGATGCATCACACTCTCAATGAGTTTTGGGACGCACCACCTGCTGACTCACCTGACGAGTTATTTACTTTTGGGGACACTCGTCACACTATAAAGTCACTTCTTCTAGTCGATGCATGCGATTTTCACTTATTTGATCGTCACATTTGCGATGATTTTTCTTACACACCTCTTTATGAACCCCCTGATGTGTTACGTTTCCTGAGAGACATTTGGCTCGTTATGAGCTCGTATTTGAATGTAGATGTCTCCCGCAGTTACCAGATCACTCAGCACACACGGGATGAGTTTTTCTACACTCCCCCGAGAGAGCCTCGTGATAGGTCACCTGCTCTGATAGATTTTCAGGTCATTATTAGGTTTTCCCATAGAGAGCATGTTGTGTCGATCATGTTTCATTTGCATCATTTGCATGAGTCTATTCGGTCATTTCATCATCATTTGCATGAGTCTGTTATATTGTATGTTCATCGTTTGCATGTATGTCATGAGTCGGTCCAACGAAGAATCCATAATGATAATAAATTTTGTTAGTCACATGCGGATGTTCACTGGCAAGAGCAGGTACTTCATGAAGGCGAGCACGTGATGGTGAGAATCTGCATTGCGAGGCTCCGTGCGAGGCTTTCTAAAAGCAGAGTTAGACTAATGGATCTATATATAATCATGAGACGGATCTAAGCAAACACCTATGATCTTGATATCCCTGCAAGTATGGGTATCCGCCTGATATTTAGTGTTGAAGATATGACGTCGTACTACGAGCATCACGTGTTTGTGGACCCAAGAGTGGGGACTTCTAGCCGCCCACACCTTTACTCTCGTTTCCCTACCACCCTCATAGTTCACCCACATCTGATGGCCACCACTATTCACCCACTTTTGACACTCACCCACCTGTTGACTTGTCTTCTTTAGTTCCACCTACAGCACTATCGATCGCACTGGAATCCACCACTCGTCAGTTGAGCGTTGAGAGCATTTCAGAGACCAGATTTCGTCGGTACATTCCTACTACAGACGTTGATGACACCTGAGTACTTGCAGCAGAGCTCGATCGATTCACCCCTGGACTTCAACTTCAGTACAGCTGTCTTCATTCACCGGAGATGACAACTTTTCATTCGAGGGAAGTTGATTGGCGAGGACACTCTTCCATCGACGACACTTGGACGACCTCTAGTGGATCTCTTCGAATCTTACCTGGCATACATCGAGAGAATTTTGATCCCTATTCATCGGGAGATGAATTATTTTAAGACGGGGAGATTGATGCAGAGCAGAGACGAGGACCTACAGTGGAGGATGAGTTTTGGGCCCGTCCGGGGCTGATTTGCGACTTTTCATATATGGGATGCCTGGATCGATGATCGGACCGCGAATGCGTCCGGATTTGTGTTGCAAGTCAAATCCATATATTACTTTAGTATTTGTGGTTTATTATCATTGTATTTGAGTGGGCATTAGTGAGATTATGACAAAAGATAGGACACATGGTGACAAAGGATCCATATAGCCGACTCCACTATAGTGGGATAAAGGCTTGAGTGTTGTTGTTGTATCATTGTATTTGAGTGGCCCCACCTCCGACCAATCATAGTCGTCAAAAATAGGATGACCTAGCTTTTGTTTTATTATAAATAGACATGTAGTGGCTAATTTTGAGGCATTACAGAATTTGGAGAAAGTTTTTCCCGAATTTCAGTGATCACCCCACGGTGCCGACTCCGTGGAACCCTAGGTTGGTATCTTCCTCCCCAAGCTTTCCCTTAACCCTAAACCACTTCCTCCCCCTCCAAAACCCCTTGCCGCCACCCTCAGCCCCCCCCCCCCCAAAAAAAGTCCAGCCACAGATGGTTGTCTAGGAAATTCCAATTTCTATTCACTTTCACTATTGATTAATGAAATTCACTATTCATTTTCTATAGTTTCATTCTCGTGAAACTGGTTGCCTGAAAATCCTCCTCCAGGAAATCCGCCGCCGCTCATTTCCGCTCTTTTTCTCTGCCGCCGCCTGGGCTCATTTCCCCCTTTTTTCTCAGCCACTTTGTGGACTCCTCCCCCGTTACCAGCAACCGGCCACTCCTCCATCCCCTCTAAGCACCGCCAACCCCCTATTGTCTTCCTACAACAGCAACCCCCTCTCAACCCAAATCTCCTCGCCGCCTCCCCCTCCTCTCGTGGAACCACCTCCCATCGTTTCCCCCTTTCAGATCAGTCCAAAAAAGAAAATTTTAGCCTGGATCTGATCTCAAATTTTTGAATCTACCCTTCCTCGCCCGGATCTATCCATACGTGGCCAGATCTATTCATTTCCGATCCAATTCCACCTTCCACCCCCAAGGATAGCTGCCTACAACGTTTTTCACGCCTCTGGTTCTATCTCGGATCTTCGTACACGCATCTCCGGCTTCGGATCCCTCAGTGTCTTGGTCAGCCCACTATTTGGTGAGATTTTGTTGTACTGGATTATTATTTTCAGCTTAGATCGCATACTTGTCTTGGATCTCTTCTATGGTAGTTGTTTGTTAGATAATTATCGTGATTTGCAGGGTTTATTCGTCGCACCCTCTTGCTTTGGCCCTCCACGCGGAGGAAAGCCTAAACTCGCTTTGCCCTAATTAATTAGTGTGCCATGCTGCGAATTTATTTGTGGGATGTTTTAATTATTATATAACTGTGGCTTAACCATCGGATTTGCTTAGCATGTAGGGTTGGGGAAACGTTTATCCGCCGCCTATAGATTTTCCCTATGTCAGATTAAGTAAATTTTTACTTCTTGAAATGTGCGCCTTGCAAAAGAAAACAGGTACAGTGTTTGTGTGCACATATATATATATATTGAACATGAAGTGCTAGATAAAATAAACTGAAAATGAATTGCTACAGGAATAATGATCTATGTAAGAAAGTGGCAATTGCATTAGTAACTAGCAAGCACATTTAACATTTGGTATTTGAAATAATAAGAACATCCATAAGCGTGTAAATGTTCAAGTTCAATTTCTAGAATTACTTTCATTTACTAACTACATTCTGTTTTCCTTTCACTTCTTTTTCTTCTTTCCATTTTCCTTTTTCTTTCAAATAATTAACTTGTTCAACATTGTTAACGGTCTCTTAATTTAGTAGTTCACTAGCGGTAATTATTAGTAGCATTCAGTAGAATCAGTAGGAATCATGTGTGCACATTTGATTCAGGGATATTGAATTAGCGTAGAATTCCATTATGTGACCTCCAGTAGGGGATCTGAATCAATTTTCTTTCCCTTTCTTTCAGTACGCAGATAGATCCCCCACCCCCCTCCACAATATCTTTTTAATTCATTCATAGTTTCAATTGCATTTGCATGTTCTTTACATATTCATTCACATGAATATCCATTCACAAATGCTATGAAGCACTGACACTTCAAAATGCCCAGCGTGTCAGTGTCGGAGAGTCCGACACTCGTCCGACTCTCCGACACTCTCCGACACTCAAGTCGGAAATCCGACACTCGAGTCGGAAATCCGACACGCTGGCTCACGCGGGACTCGCGTGTCCCGCTCAATCGGACTCGCATGTCCCGCTCAATCGGAGACGCGTGTCCCGCTCAATCGGACACGCGTGTCCCGCTCAATCGGACACGCGTGTCCCGCTCAATCGGGCACGCGTGTCCCTCAGTTAGATACTCATGGTTAGGCGTGTGGCAATTTGTCTTGGAAGTGCATTTACCCCTTTCTAGCATTTCAAGTAGTGAAAGTGGATCTACTAGTGACGTAGATATTTTCTCTAGAAAAAGTAAGATTGAAAGTGAGGAAAAAGTTTGCATGTGAATCCATTATTTTTACTGATGATATATAATGATAATGTGTTAATGTTCTATCTTTTTTTTTTTGATCTTTTGTTAAGTTTTGCATTTGAATATTTGATGAGTAATATTTAAACATGACTTAATTTATTTAAATATTTGTTAATTTTTTATTTTTTATTTTTTGTTAAATGTTTTTGGATTTTCATAATTACAAAAAATGAATATTTAATATATGTGTCCCAGCGTGTCAGAATATGGTATTTTTTGAGAATTGACGAGTCGCGTGTCGTGTCGTGTCGTGTCGCGTGTCCCGTGTTGGTGTCAGTACAACATAGCACAAATGCATTCATTGTATTGTCCTATGGTGATTCGTTTGTCTTTTCATTTATCTTTTCACTGGATATTTCATATAACGAGTTGGTTACTTATATTTGCTCCCTTCAGAATTTTCTGTATATATTCAAGCCGACCCCACTATAGTGGGATAAAGGCTTGAGTGTTGTTGTTGTGTATTCAAGTCACCATCGGTTGTCCTATGTCGTATGGCTTACAATGTTTACATCATACATTTATGTAGTCAGTTAGTCATTTGATTCGTATAAAGTACAACATCAATATAAATGTAGCAACAAGGAATATATAAGAGAGTAAGAACTCACAGAAAAATTTCCCTTTTCCTTGTTTCGCCTAGGCTCCATGTCTTGCACTTCATTCGACACCATGCTTAATGCTACCTTTCTCTATAGTATCATTTGGAATTAGAATAAGTTACATTATCAAAGGATTATGTTTCTATCTTAGGGAAATAAGACAATAGTTTTTAGGGTTCTATTGTGTTTGGGGGAAAACTTTAAATGTTTCTTATTTTCAAATTTCTTCCGTAAAGAGAGTTCACCTATGAAAATCACCCCCCACCCCTCCACCCCCCACCTATGAAAGAGAGTTCAATATAAATGTAGGAACTAAGAAGTAAATTAAAAGTATTTCCCTTTTCCTTATTTTGCCTAGGCTCGATGTCCTACCCTTCATTCGACGCCATGCTTAACGCTACCTTTCTCTATAGTATCATTTGGAATTAGCATAAGTTACATCTACCGAAGGATTATGTTTCTATCTTAGGGAAATAAGACCATAGTTTTTAGGGGTCTATTGTGTTTGGGGAAAAACTTTTAAATGTTTCTTATTTTCAAATTGTGAAAGAGAGTTCACCTATGAAAACCACCCACCCACCACCCCTCCTTTTTCTTATCATTTAAACGTGCAGCTAGCTAAAGCTTATCCATCCAAATTCATACAGCCCTCTGTTTTCCCCAAAGAATCCACCACCAAAGATAACAATTGCACCAGATAAAAGAGAAAGAACCCAAACAACTAAATAATTTCCAACCCAAAGTAAAGAAACTTCACTGATTTAATTTCAAAGCCATAAATCTACATCCCTATTCAATAGTCCAGCCAGCCATGTCAAAAAAGGGGAAAACGTGCATAAAACAAAATAACCCAGCCATGAGTGTATACCAAATACATGCAGCTACTAGAAACCAACACTCGGGTCCAAAATATTTTCAGTTTCAGTGGGCACAATGTAACACCCCTTCCCAGTATTTCAGAAATCAGCCGTCCGGCCGGGTCAGCGATGTAAAGAAAACTAGGAAACAGTATTAAAACTAGTAGCAGCAGGTAATAAAATCTATACTAAGCAATTTAAGACTTACAGCGGAAGTTTGAATAAAGTAAACTAAGGGTAACCACATACCTGATATCTGGATTCACAGAGCCACTAAACAGGAAGTAAAACTGAATTAACTGAAAATCTGATTAACCATAAATAGTCTGAAATAAATTAGATAAAACATTAATCTGTTACAAATATTCTCATCTACAGGTACATGCTGAAATAGAATAAACTGAATAAGATAAATAGTACAAACTGACGCCACCACATGCTCATCCTAGACGTAACTTCCCACCTGGGTCACCTGAAAAACAGTGCCCACGAAGGGTCAGAGTAAGGAAAAATAACCCCTCCTAGTGACACTAAAAGCCAGTTTTACATATGAATGCATGTATGTCTTTGAAAATAATTTTATGCATTTAAAACTTTTATGCTATGTGCTATGCATGCCTTCGCACTATCCTCTGGTCACACATCTACTCGTACTAAGCACGTGACTGTTATTTTACTAACTCAAGTCCTGGCGTTCACTAACTAGCGTATTGTCTCATGTCAGGTCTATACTTGAGTTTTAGGTGGCTTCTAACCTGCTCATCTACTAGGAAGGCTCTAGGCAGAGTAGCTCCTAACGCGCAACTGAAACTGACGACTCGAGACCATCTTACGAACCCAATTGTTCTAGTGTCACGCGGACACGGTCTCGAATCCACTAGCTGGCTCAAGGGAAGACACTTCCCAAGTCTGTACTACTCATAAGGTTCCATGTGCCTTATGAGAAAGGTAGTGCGCCTCTACCTAGCACGGAGGAAACTCTGTGTGCTGGCTGACCTTTGTGGTCTGACGCTACTCTGCAAAGGATATCTTTTCTGGTGTACTACTAAGCGACCCTTGACTTTCTTGTGGTCGACTTGAAGGGACATTCACGCCCTTGGTTGGACAAATTCCAAACCTACGTACGCGGGTAAAGTTTCGTACTTAAAATAATTATTCATAACTTGACTAACTGGGTCATGGAAAAGGGCGTCATCCTACACGTTTTCCGCGACCATTTTCCTACCGCCACACTTTACTATGCATGGTTATGTTGCTTGTACGAAACCTACGTATGCGTATACAAAATATAACTTTTGTTATGTCTAACTAACAGGTATTAAATTTCCTTACAGCGGTGGTGCGGCGCTCGTAGACTCGGCGCGGCGACATCTTCTATTCCGAAAGTAAACCTACCGAATATTTCAGCCGGCCATGCTTAGATAGGAAAGGAAAATACTGAATATTTCAGTGGACCACATGCAAATAAGTATAAAAACTGAGACCATTCTGAATGTTTATGAATACCGCCTACTTTTGCTAATAAAATAAGTATGTAAATTCCCCTCAAAAAAAACAATAATGTAAACTATGTAAAATACCTTTTGGCAGAAAGGTCTGAAGCAGAAAGTCCAAAACTTCAAGTTGCCAAGAAACCTCTCAGTAGATTCAGCACAGAATCCAGATGCGGCAAGGCAAAGGGAAGAAGGTAGGGGAGCGAAGAGGAGATAGGGGGAGAGGAATTTCTTCCCAAGCCCTAAGTCTTTCTCTTCAGTCAGCGTCCGCAACACAAGAAAGAACGAGGGAAAGGAGTGAAAAACCACGAATTCGATATTTCTAATCTCAGCAGTAAGCCATCACGCCGTCTACTGTCCCCACTGCCTCACTGGATGGCTAGGATGAGCATACTTGGACTCCACTAAGGGCCGGCTAGCTCTCCAGAAATCTTCAGCTTAAACTTATCACAATTCCCAGATAACTCAGAAGAGAATTCACTTGAGTATGCAGTAATGAATAAAGTAAATAATAACATAAATAACCCAATTGCGTGTCACCACTACACTCGGCCCGGACAGCATCACAGCCGGTCCAAATAATACACCCGGTCCAACTATCCCCATTAAGGACCCGAGGTAAGAATTAAATAAAATGTCAATGGCTTTCATAGCTGATAAGATGTCTTCAAAATGAACTCAATAGGAGCAAGGGTAGTGAAAATAATATAAGCGTACACACAAAAGACGTAAAGAAGATGGAATCAAATAACAACTCACCATCCATATTTTCCTATTTATCAGTCACCTCATTATTTCATCATTAGAGAGTCTTGTTAACAACTTTTTCGTTCATTTAATTCATTTGTTTTATAATTGAAATTTACACTAGTCAAGGTATTATAATTTCTCCCCTCACAGAATTTTTTGTATACAAAAATTTAGTCGAAATCATCACCAAATAGTTGCATATTGCAGAAATAATTCCCTCAACAATATTATCTTTTTCCCAAGTAGTATCATGAATACTATGACCTTTCCACCAAACTTTAACAAAATTGACTTCACTGTTCCAAAGCTGCATGCTCTGTCGATCAACAATTCGATAGGGTTCAGTTGAGCTTGACAGGTCAGCTTTTATGCATACTTCGGACGAAACTATCTTCCCAGGATCGGGTACATACTTTCGCAACGAAGAGATGTGAAATACATCATGCGGGTTTTTAAGATCTTCGGATAACGCCAGCCTATACGCCCCTTCTCCAATCCGTTCAATAATCAGAAAAGGGCCGGCTAAGCTTTCCTAATCTTCTCAATTGAGTCGCGCCCTTAAATGTTTTAATTTTCAAGCATATCATGTAATGCAAGGGTAGGCTTAAATATGAAGGTCATCCTAATATGCAACTAAATGAAATGCAATGTGGCGACCGACGACTACTAAATGAATGAATGTGTTCATCAGTCTGATTAATATTGCATATGTAATAGATTAAGATAAGGAAAAAAGCATTGGCAGAGCTGGTCACAAATAATGATTAAAGAAATCAAATTTCAACCAACAACAATCGACGTGTAAGAACTCCTAAGCACGCGCGAAATAGATGTTGCAAGTTACGTGATTTCACAATACTAAAGCAACTATAAGAAAGCATCCAACAGAGTATATGTCCGAGTACGCAACAGTAGAAAACGACTCCAAATAACAACTTACGTATGCAGGCGACAACAAAAGTGAAGATTCAAGGATATTGCAATTTTTAGGAGGGCTAGTCGGCGGGGTATGGAGTGAGGATTGTTTAATAGCAATGTGCAGGGGCTGGGATCATAATATTTAAGGGGTGGAGTGGTTGGATTTAAGGGTAGCTTGTTGGAGTGACTCTGGAACAGTCAACATGGATTGTGGGTGGTGGAATCAAGTGGTAGAAAACTCAAAACAACTGGCTGGGTCAGGGAGAGGTACAAGGACTAGGATTGGGATGTAGGGAATGAGTTCTGGGCGGTGGGGTTGACGGGACGAAGTTGGGTATGGGTTTTTTGGCTGTGGATTCACAAGATATGGCTGGAATAGGGATTTTCTGACCGTAGATTCACGGGATCCGGCTAGAATGGAGGTTTTCTTGGGTGGATCTGGCGGATTGGAGAGAGGTAGAGCATGGGATGCTGAAGGGGATATGGGGAACTCCAGGGGCAAGAGGATGGACTTACGGTGGCATGTCGGTAGTGGTGTAATGCCTCGGTCTACTATGGGTGCGCTACAGTTCTGCAGACCAATGACCCCAACCCATCTCCACACTATTTTCGCGCGAAAAAATCGCGCCCTAACGAAAAAATCGCGTCCGGGCAAAAAAAAACCAACTTTGGGTTTTTTTAAGAGATAAGCGCTTATGAGAAGCCATAAGCTGCACCCGAATAGCAAATGAAAAATCAGTTTATCATCAATTTTAAAATAAGTGATTTTCTATCCAATACTGCATTTGCGTTTTGAATAGAGATTATTCATCAGTATAAACTGTCCCAAACAGAACCTTAGTTTAAGGATAATCAATCAAAAAATGTTTCTCTATTTGAAGTTTTATAAAATTGCGTAATAATTAAGCTAAGAAATATCATCTTGAACATACTCTATGGTTTAAGTTGAGCTGTCATGAAAATCTAAATCGTTGTTTTTGGTGGAATAATCCTAAATGTTTTCCTATATTATGTTAAGAGGATCATATCTTCGATAGCGAAAATCATTGTGTTCACAGCTTGTTTAATTTTGTTTTTAATGTTTGCTAACTCCATAAAGTAGATCCATTTCATCAAAATACAGTTATTTTTAAAATGAAACAATATTCTGATCTTAAAGGCTTTATTTTTTAGCAACTATTTTGCTCCTCAAAACTTAATGTCTGCCGCACACTAGCATGCAACAGTTTAGAATTAGCTTAGGTACCTTAGGCTTTATAGTTATTTGTCTTATTTCTCCTTCAAGATTTTGTTTGGTTGACTTTTGGTGTAGGTGGTCCATTTTCGGTCATTGGAGAGGCCAAAGGAGGAGGATTTTACCTTGGAGTTGTAAGTTTAAATCGTAACTTGTTGGTAATGCATACGGGTTTTGAGATTAATGATTCTGAGAATATTTACCTGTTCTGATGCTATGATGCATATATCTTTTTCCATTTTTTCTCTTGCTTTAGGTCAAAGCTTTTCACGTACGATGATGTTGTAGAAAGAGTTGCTCGACATATTAATCTGGAAGATCCATCAAAAATTAGGCTAACACCCCACAACTGCTATTCCCAGCAACCTAAACCCCAGCAAATCAAATACCGTGGTGTAGAGCATCTTTTAGACATGCTTATCCATTACAACCAGGTTCTCATGTTCTATACTTAATTTGAAGCTTCTATTTTTTGATAATACATGTACTGAAGGAAAAAATGGCTTTGTATGGAGCAGACTTCAGACATATTGTACTATGAAGTTTTGGACATTCCTCTTCCAGAATTGCAATGTCTAAAAACTCTGAAGGTTGCATTTCATCATGCAATGAAGGATGAGGTATGTTTTCTTTTTAATTCTTATATTCAATCACATGGGAGGATCTAACATTTTATACGTGATTTCATCTTAACCAGGCTTTGATTCATAATATCAGGCTACCCAAAAGCAGTACTGTTGCTGATGTGATAAATAATTTGAAGACAAAGGTTGCTTTTGCTGTAGTTATTATGCATTATTATGTTTTCTTATTTTTTATTTAATTATAACAATTCAGTTTGCGAATTGGTCTTCAAGTTGCTATTTACTTTACTGGTTAGAAAAACAATCCTTTTGATCAGATAACCTGCGTAGCCTATATGACGCTCTTTTTTTAGTACTCATTACTTTATATCACTATCCACGTCTCAAGTATGTGTTCCTTTTTGTAGGTTGAGTTGTCTCATCCTGATGCTGAACTCCGATTACTTGAGGTTTTTTACCACAAAATTTACAAGGTATTGATTTTCGGTCATATTGAACTAACTAAAAGTACATGCTACTATGCCCAAGTGAACGATCTTAGTATATCTCTAGCATTATACATACTGAGCATGATTTTCCATTTCTATTTTTTCTTGGTCTGCTGTAAATTATGCTTTGTTAATGCTTTTAGATATTTTTTCACTGTTTTTGGTCACCATCAATCCTTCTCTCATAGAGTATCTACTGTGGTTAGTTAGGTTCTGGTGCTTTGCTTTTAGGTCGTGGTAATCTGTGTTGATTGAGTTGTCCCAATGACTTGCTATGATGCTGAAGTGTTACAATTCGAATTTTTTAAGAGATTGTGTACGGAGATGTTTTTGGATCCTCTATTCTGGAAGCTTATAAGTTATGCATTGAACACTACTGTAACTCATATGACTTGTTTGAGCTTCTTCCAACCCAATTGTCTTTTTTTCCACTCTTAGATATTTCCATTGACTGAGAGGATAGAGAGCATAAATGATCAGTACTGGACACTTCGTGCTGAGGAGGTAAGTTGTTGATTTACAAACACTTTTTACTTGAGAAAAGCTTCTGGTGGGTCAATTATGGTTGGCATTCCTATCATATTTTTTTTTGTGTTGAACTTTATTCCTTAATATTACTGGATACAATGTATGCTGCAGATTCCAGAAGAAGAGAAAAACCTTGGTCCAGATGACCGCTTGATTCATGTGTATCATTTCATGAAGGATCCTAATCAAAACCAAATGGTAAGTTTAGTGAAATTTGGTTGTAGAATATTTGTGGTTGAACTAAATTGCAGGCATAGTGAATTTCTTGTAAGAAGATAAAATATATGATCGTAAATAACACAGTTCTTATATGGGGTATAGAGCTTTATTTATGTGATTGTTGGAGTGTTTTATTTTCCTTAACTTGTTTATGAGTATTTTTTCATCATTTTTCTGAATATTTTTTTGTTGAAATATCTGTTAAATAACCATTTTTTCTGCAGCAAGTTATAAACTTTGGGGAGCCTTTTTTCTTGGTTATCCATGATGGAGAGACACTAGCTGAGATTAAATTGCGTATCCAGAAGAAACTGCAAATTCTTGATGAAGAATTTTCGAAGGTATGTCTTTATTTATGATATTGAAAATATGTCACCATTTTTTTATATCTTATTTCTTCTCTTTTTTATAAGCATCTTGGGTGATGTTCTGAATATGTGGTTTTAGGGCAATGAATTGATTATGCTTGTGCTGGAACATATCTTTATTGACTCCACTGTTAATATGTAAAAAAAAGTATTTGTAGTGAAACTGTCCCTTTGTATTTTTAGATATGCCCGCTGCTTCTTTTCTTTTTATGCTGGCCTTTTATTCTATGATAATGCAAAATATGGTGGTTAAGCAACATATTACTCAGGTACTAAAATGAATCAGCAATGTGAAATTGTATTTTAATTGATATGGAAAAACTGCTAGAAAGAAAGAATCAAGCAATTTCAAGTTTAATTAAATTTAAGTGTGCTTCAATTAAATTCTAGGAAAATCTTCTTTCAGAATCGATGCATGTTGGAGTCTAGTTTGATTGGTGGTGGTGGTGGTGGGGGGGCGGGGTTACAAAACTTGTAATGGACGGTTGATACTCCTGAGTTTCTACAAAACAAAAAGTATATGATTGTTATAGAGCAACAAAATAGATGTTGCATAGACAGATGTTGATAATAAACAGGTTCAATTCATACCTGAGAATGGACGGTTGGTCCTCTCAGGTATGAATTGAACCTGTTATTATCAACATCTGTCTGTGCAACATCTATTTTGTTGCTCTATAACAATCATATACTTTTTGTTTTGTAGAAACTCAGGAGTATCCAATTTAAAATTAGCCAGGAAGAGTGGAGAGATCCACTAAAATTAGCCAAGGGGGAAACTCACTTTGATACCATGTAGAAACCTATGACTTCCATCTTAAAACCTCGAGGTGACTTGTAAGCAAAATTAGTCAATTATATTGCAGATAATATTGTCCACTCAAAATCTATTTAGTTAGAGTAGAGTGGTCCACTAAGCCATATAAAGCCAAGGAGGAAATCCAGGATTCAAGATGTGAGAAAAATATTGTCAACCAACTATCAACAAAGCTCAGCCATATATGGGCCACGTAACGGCGGGCCTCATCAAGATAGCCCAGTGGTATAGGGTGAACACCGACGGGTCCCACAAGGAGAATGCCAACACATGAATAGTCATGTGGACGCTAGAGGCGTGATCTCTTGGACCTGCTCAGATACTAGGGGTGCAACTTGGATCGACCTTCTCAAGATGGATGAAAATCATATGAAGATGTTTTCAGCTCTTTAATTTTTTCTTTCATCTTGAAAAAAGAACACATTCTGCCACCATAAAAATTAGATATTGACATGAAACCAAATCAATTATCTGAAATTAGTATATACCACCGCAGAAAATACATTCTCCCAAAACTAAATTTTTTTACCAAAGGATGGTCATACCAACATATTCCCTTATCCCCAGGAGTTCTTAGCAGGTTGCATATGCTGTCTTGAACCTGTGACCATTAACCAAACCTGATAAGTATGTAGTGGATTGTTTGTACCACCTCTCCTTTGCATTGCAATCACTTGGCTACTTTTAATTCAAATGAATTAAACTATCTGGGTTATGCATGATAATGAGGAGAATTATTTGCTCTATAAACCAGCATAAAATTCATTTAAATAAAAACAATTATGCTAATTTGTCTCTAATTGCTTGATCATGTTGACCTTACAGTGGAAATTTGCACTTTTATCACTTGGACGCCCCGAATACATCGAAGATTCTGAAATTATCGCTGGCCGTTTTCAGGTATCTGTCAAGTTTCTTGCTCTTGCTTTGTGTTCAATGTTTAAGTGATAAATCTCAAACGAGGTCTCTTTTTCTTCTCTGCAGCAGAGGAGAGATGTATATGGAGCCTGGGAACAATATCTTGGGTTGGAGCATTCAGACACCACACCTAAAAGGGCTTATACATCAAATCAGGTGCATAAATAAATTTATAATTTCCATCAAAGCAGATGTGCACAAGGCAAGGCCGGGTCCCGAACCCAGGTTTTTTTGGGTCCAGGACATCTCAGGTGTGCGAACAGTAAAAAATCTGATATACATTTTTGCATGTGGGCTTGAGCTGGCTTGCGTGACAAGCCAGCTCTCATGAATTCACATAAAATAGTTGATTTATTTGATGTAGGTGATTTATTATTACCGACAACACCTTTTTTTATTTTTAAAATTACAAAATCTTTCACTAAAGTTTTCATTTCATTACAAAAATTTCTCATGAAGTTTTAATTTCATAACATCCATACACAACCCCCCCCCCCCCCCCCCCCCCCCCTCAGTGTATGGTATCCAGGGAGTATTTTTTTTCATGAATGTAATGAAATGAAAAGTCCAGGAGAGATTTTTGTAATGAAATGTAAACTTAAAGGAAGTTTTTTGTAATTTTGAAAATAAGAGGAGTGTCCTCACTAATTATGCTAACATACAGGGGAGGTTTGGGTAATTACTGGGACCTCCCTTTTCTTTTTTAAAATTAAAACCATATCCACTTGGAGTTTACATTGTTTAACGACAATAAAACTTGTACGTTGCACTCATAATTTATGCTAGCTATGAGGGCTTGATGACATCTCCGGGCATTGTATATCTGTAACACTCTGCTCCATACATCTTGCTTTCTTCAGGATGCAACTGCACATTTTGATTGATGTTTTGGGTCTCCATATGTTGATTCTTCATTGTTCTCTTATCTGCAGAACCGCCATACTTACGAAAAACCGGTGAAAATTTACAACTAATGAATGTGTTCGCCCTTCCGTCCTATGATTTCACGACGGCGCAAACACCTCACCCCGTGCCGCATTAGAGGACAACTTGGCTCTCCATAGAAGCAGTAGAACAACCCCAAGGCGTGAGTGGTCCGTAGAAAACAACAGAATTTTCCCGCTCTTGATGGCGACGACTTCGATTCTGCCCGCATACACCTCAGAATACGTGTACTCGTGTATCATTCCTTCGGCGCATCATCGTATCGCATTATCGAATGCCCTTTAGGTATATGGGGTAACTTTTAGTGAACGGTAGAGCATTTTTTTGGGAAGTATCTGTATACCAAATATAGTTGCCAGTCTCTCAGCATTTTCCATTGTTTTGATTAATTCACACAGCTACATCGGTGGGGATGACCATGCTCTAATTTTTTTTTTAATCTAAAGGAGAGCTGGAGGGTTGTATATTTGATAATTGGTATTTTACTGATTTGATTTGTTTATTTTTTTTCCCAGCACCCAACTCACCATGTAAGGAAACGAGATTTTACTCTGCGGTTTTGAAAGCTGTATCAATCCTACTAAAAGGTGTTTGCCAATATGTAACTGCTTGTGTTTAGTTAAGCAACCTAATTGATTAGTAATCTCGGTGATTCGATACAGCCGAAACATGGCTCTACAAAACCAAGTTTGGACAGTTTTTCTACTGCATCCATTGTAGTAATAGCATCGATACAGGAATATAGGAAAACATTAAGGTTGTAAAAAAGATCTAAAAACTCATAATATAGCAGAAATCTAAAATATTTTTGCAGAGTACAGGTAATTTCTGTATTAGGGCACCAATTTCATTAATGTGGACTATTGAAGAGCTATTTGAACTATTTGTATTATTGTCTGTGAACTATTTGTATGAAATAGACTGGGGAGCAGGAAATATACCTTTTACCTAACCAAGGATTTCCGCCGACAACCGGCACTTTGTTTCGTCGTCAATAACTGCTAGGTCGTGCACATTCTTTGTTTTTGCAAGCAACAGGGGGGGAGCGGTTTCAAAATGCAGGAAAAGATGGCCCCGTGATTTCAGCTGCTATTTATCCGCACAAGAATTAACGGACGTTACGCGCACCAAAAAAATTTCCCTAATTGGCACACATGGCAGCAACCTACTGGCTCCGGTCATTTATATGCAATGTCTCAAATAAAAATTAAAAGGAGCTTAATTATGTAATGTCTTATGTGTATTGTTTTGCTGAAGTTTCATCAAAAATCCACCACCTTGAACGATATTTATATGCAATGCTGCGCTATGGTAATATCATGTTAATTTAAAGCTTATTTACTAATCTTTTGTCTATTTTACATTGTATCTTTCAGATTCACCCTAATAATAATTTAAGACATGTTTTACATAAATTATTTTTAAACATTTTAAAAAATGCATTTCTTCAGTAAATAATTTATTTACGTGGTAGATAATAAACTTTGTTAAAATAGGATCAACAAAAATTATTTCTCTGGCCTGTTTAGACAGGCGTATTTGTATTTGCTCTGTTGAGTTTAGACAAAAAAAGCCATCTTCATAAGATGCATGTTTGGCATGTCAACGATTTTAACCATAATGGGAAAGAAATAAAAGTGGATGGAGTTTCTTGAACGAAGTCATTTTTGGTAGGTATACGTACCTATTTTCTCGTGCGCGGGCTGATTCGGTCGTATGATCCCTGATTTCAACGATGCTGATCATTCCCCGCAAAATACGACCGTATTTCTCGAATACGGCCATATTAAAAAATGATCGTAGTATGGTCCAAACAAATCTGCATCGTTGATCTGGGAGATTATACAGTCGGATCTGCTCGCGCATAAGTCTAAGGTACGCATACGTACCAAAACATTTTGCTTCTTGAACGGCTCTGTTTGGCGCCATGGTGGCGGTTGTGAAAGTGATGAATAGGAATCATTAATCGTGAACGCCCGACCTCACCAAAGAAAATTTGACCACTTTTATGTTCTAAACTAATTTTCTTTTCTTGATTGCGGCCATCACCTTTGTCATGTCAAACACAGATGGCGTTTTTGTCCGAATTCACGAAAATAAAAATACCGCGCCAAACAGAGCCTCTGCATGATTAAAAAAGGTAAAATTTAGAGTCACGCAAAGGAAAAATACGAGTGCTATGAGCACCAGCACGAACAGTCATGGCCATAAATTAGCATCTTGGATCAAGGAGTTTTTATATTAAGGCTCTGTTTGGCAAGGTGGTGGCGGTCATGAATTTAAATTGTCATTCGTTACCGTCCACCTAAGGAACTTCATCCACTTTTATGTTCATACGGATGATATTTGTTAGGTAATCCTCCTTAACGAATGACAGTTTAACCCATGCGTTTACGACCGCCACCATGGTGCCAAATGGAGCCTAAATTATAGAATTAATGAATACATTAAATTAATTTTATAAATTATTTGTTAACCAATTCAATCCATATTATATCCTTTATTTTAAAGAAATTGCATATTGAAATATACAAAAAAATATATAGTTAAAGTGGGGAGGAGGGGCCCCATAATTTTTAGTAGGCACCCCACCCCCTCAATATCTAACATGGGTCACATGACTTTTTTTTATAACTGTATACATCATTAGAATGGGAAGTAATAAAGTGATAGAACTCACTTCACTCCTTGTTTATGACTTTAGGAACCTTGATGTAGGGGCTGTCATAGCTTGGCACCTCACCCAAAATCACCTCCCTGAAACAACAAAGCAGTCAGGCAGATGGACGGCGGACTTGGCCAGTTTGTTTCGCTGCAAGTATTTGGTCGAAAATTGAGCCACTCTGAGGCGAGTTGAAGTAGCATTTCTTTGTGCCGTTGCACAACTCATTGCGGTCGTTTCAGTTGGTGCAAGTTTCAGTTTTACTCAAATCACGTTAATTTTTCGTTGTCATCAATCACGCTACCCCCTTGGAGTACATTTTTAGGGGAATCCTTTTGTGTATGAATGTTATGAAATGTAAATATTGAGGGTGCTGATTATAATTTTGAAAGTTAGAGGGTGCAAGCTGTAATTATGCAAACTTATAAACATTAGTGCAAGGCATCATGCAATTTATTTTTATTATTCTGTTGCTATTAAAAATTACAAACTAAATTGATTATGATTTCTTAGACCTCAGTTTGGCGCTTCTAGAAATGTTTCTTTTTCAAAAGATTAGGACTCAGTTTGGCACCATCATTAATTGTATGTTTGACATGACAATGGTACTGACCGCCACTAAACATAGAAGTGGATGTAGTTCTTTAGGTGAGGTCGAGAACGAACGACTATTCATAACCACCGCATTCACGACCGCCACTGCCTGCCACGGCGAACGAAGAACTCATTTTTGTGCAATTTCAACCAAATAAATACTTGAACTCACTTGCGTGGCAAACTGGCCTGAATGTGTAGGAGAAAGAAGGTGGTGATCGTTAGGATTAGAATCACACCTGTTTTCGAATGTTTGTGGTGAGTCCTCCCTGGCGACCGAGTCGAGCTCGAAATCTGGTTGGAAACAAAGCGCCAGTCAGATGAAAACATTGCAAAAGATCTGGGTAATGTGGCTGAAGATCAAACCATTTGTTCACTGATTTAACTGTCAAGTTATTTGGATAAATATTTAGCAACTGAAAATAGGTAGATAAGCTTCTTCGGTTTTATAGGTAATATGATTCAAGGGTGCCTACTTTATAGCATCCACACATCTGACAGTTATATGTAATATATGAAACTACTTTTAGATGACTCTATGATTGACTAATAAATATGGGTGTTTATATTAGCACACCGCATTTGGCTATTCACACACCCTAAACAATATCTAAAAACACTTTGGCACGTGCACAGGTCTGCCTAAATGCAGCCCCTCTCTACCCGATATAGAACTCCCGTGATCCTTCCTCGTCCTCGTCGTTGACCCCTGTTGTTATACGCCCTTCCCTTTGGAACCTTCTGCCACCGCTTTGTTTCCCTCAGGCTCCAGGGAAACACGTTCTCCGGCATGATCCTGAATTCTGAGACCCCAAACTCCTCCTGTGGCAACCTCCTGGTTCTGGATTTAGGAGGCAATCTGCTTGTGAGGGAGCTTCCGGCGTTCCTCGGGGGTTCTGAAGTCTCAAGGAGCTCGACCTTGGCAAAGGAGAAAGGCTACAAGGCGTCGGAGTTGCAGAAGATGAAGAAGTTCAATTCGCGCACCGACTTCTATGAGTTCACGATACTCCCCTTTCACACCACTCACGCATGCAGGGAGAGAGAAATTTTTGCAGTAACTGTAGGGTTTCTTTTGCCTTTGTTTTCTTTCCAGGCGAAAACTCGGAATGTATTTACAGTTTTCCCCCTTTTGTTGTATGATTAATCTAGTGCAATGAAAGAGGGATTGGAAAAAACTACATATTATTTCTCTTTTTCTGTAGATGCTGTGTTGGGTTCCTTGAGATCCAGAGTATTGGAAGCAGAAAGGCGCCCCCATCTTTAAGGTTCAACAATCATTTTTCCCTAACCTCTTCTTTTCTTCACTTTCTTGTTCTTAGAAGTGATAAGGGGAGGATTTCAGAACCATAATTTCTCCTAGACGGACGAAGATAATACAGCCATTGGAAGGACCTTGCGGTTTTTTTATCTTGATAAAGAGCAAAAGGGCAGCGAATATCAAAATGGTGTACTAATGCACTCACAGCAAGTGTATCGGTCGTTCAAGTAACATAAAACAGGGAGAATTTCTCTGAGTATCAATCTCAAAAGTAACGCAGAGTGGATTGTGATTCCACCGTTTAGAAAATGAATTATAAAGATTTAATTCTAACAAGTGGCTTTGATTTGGACTGAAAAATAAAAAACATCAACTAATTAAACTAATGCGGGTCGCAATCACCGCTTCGCTTGGTGGATGGAAACTATGCAGGCCCTCATGCTCTGCTTCGGTAGGGGGATGGGCGAGAAGGCAAGCGGGTGGATGGTTTGCACAAGCGGAAATGAGGGTCAAAAGCACCTCTTTGCAACGCACAACACTAGCAATTGCTAGTGCGGAAACTAACACGATGGTGGAAGAAAACTACGGGATGGAGGCGCTCCTCACTTCACATAAATCACAACGCATTTCACATAGACAAGAAATTAGCATTATAATAAATTAGGGTTATGCAAAAAGATCATTCCATACAACCAAACATTCAAGAAAATAATTACTACAACGAGGAGGTAAGATTACAACCGAAGCACGAAAACTCGTCGAAGGTTCACGGTCGGAATCGTAGGGTTGTCAATCCTCCTCTGTGCTCGGTCTTCAACTGTCGTCTGGGATAGAGAAGAGTTGCCACCACCTTCCAATGAGCCCGTTTTCTTCGTCAATCACCTTCGGCCACGATCTCGCCAGAGAACTCCAAGAGTGCAGCGAAAATCACCTCGAAACGAAGCTTGGAAGCACGCAAACGATGGAGGAGGCCGAGAGAATTTCCTAGCCTTGAATTTGCAAGAATATTGAGGCCGGAGCACCTCATAATGGTGGGCGGCGGTGGAGCAGCGGAAAGGGGCGAAACCAGAGCCCTGAGCGCGAAATGGAGAGAAGATCTCACCATCGTGGGATTTTGATCACGCACGGGCAAAACAACCCGTGCGAGAATAAAACGCACGGTTAGCGACAGATCACTGAAAAACCAGGTCAAACTGAACAGATCGTGTGTTGCTTTCGCGCACGGTTGAATCCAATCGTGCGTGAAGAAAACCCACGGACAATAATTTCATAAATTTTTTAGAGAAAAAGAGAAGCTCGTGTGATTTTGATCACACGCGGTTGAAACCAACCGTGCGCGAACAAAACGCACAGGCCGAGCCAGATCACCAAGTTGAGCTCCGTAGGAATCGCACGACTGCATCAATCGTGCGTCAAGGAAACGCGCGACCGTGTGATTTCTACAAGATAGAAAATTAACAGCATTGGGGATCTGCCCACCTGCACACAACAAAGTCTGGAGCACACCTTCAGCACAGACAAATAGAAAGAAAAACAATATAAAAACAAGATGGGGAGCACCATGTGCTTACCCCCAACAACAAGTGCGCAATTGCACACCACAATGGGTTAAAACGGTGCACTTCGTGAGTAAGTGTGAGCAAGTGAAATAATGGCAATAACGAACAAAAAGTAAGGTGCAAGTGAGTGGAATCAAGCCCAGATGAGTCCTAAAAACCCTATAAATATTGGACTCATCACACCCCCAGATTTAAGTGTTTGCTCGTCTCGAGCAAACCATCTCTCACGTGGACGAGAAAAACGAATAGCTGCCTTAGTAACTACAAGGGCAGAGTGCGAAGTCGCATGCTCGCGCGCATAGAAATACAGTAGAAGAAATTTCTAATTATGTAAAATAGTGTATACATTTCAAAAAGTGTATCCATATATTATTTCTACTCAGAAATATAATCACGGTGATGTCTGGTCACGCATAAGAAGAAAGTAGACTGATCGTTGAGGTGAGCATTGCAAAAGATCGGGGCTCGAGACAACCTTCAAAGAAATCCATCAATGTCGGTGACCATAAGCTCACCCTTCCACACTCTCTCCACGGCACTGGCTTGGTTCAACGCGCGAATCAGTAGGACTTTAGGTTTACAATGGGGTTTGGGTTTAGGTAGGGTAAACAATGATAAACAAGATGGTTCGCACACCTAACCCAAATGAGCTAGCACAAATAAGCTATCCACGCACCAACAATACTCACGGGTGCACCACAACCCCAGACTTGGACTTGACAACATGGGTGTGTGCACCGCCTACTCTCAATTCACATTTTCACAAAACGATTTTCAATTCAACTTTTTTCTCATTTTATTGTTTTTCCTACAATTTTTTTTCATTCACTTTTTTTTCCTTTCTCATTTTATTTTGAACAATACTTTCAGCGCAATTTTCATTGAAGCACATCCACATATCCACAAATATAGAGCACCACATCAACACCTCAAACATAACGAAAAAAAATGCAACTAAAGCTCAAATTTAAGTGTGACTAGGATTGGCTTTTTGGCTTTGGTGAGATATTGGTGAAGCTAAATAAAAAGACGGGGTATGCACAAAGGGGCTAACGTGGATAGACAATAAGAATGGGCACACAAGCTCAACCGGGTAAAAACGATGGCCTACATCACACTCGCGCGCTTGAACTAACCTATACTCATGCTTCGAGAATACCTTGTGGCAAGTATTTAGCCACCGAGAATAATTACCCTTCTTCCCGACTCGAGCAATACGAGGCTAACGATCGTATACACACATCTCTATGCTACCGTCGGATTCACACCAGATTCACCAATTTTTTAGTAGAATAAACAATATTTACCCTAAAAAAAAGTATAAACTAGAAGCAGAAAGAAAAATTTATCCTACTCGTAGTTCTACGCGAGACACGAGCACTCGACTAGGAGCACTGGAGGAGTCAACATTTTACTCTGTCTCACAGTCCTAAGCAAGCACAACTATTTTCTCAATCACACAAAAAAATGACTTACACTCATGACGTGTTAACGTGTAAGCACGCGCTCAAGTGGGTGTTGTGATGTGCGGTAAATATGAAACTACACTGAATAAAACTGAAATAAATATACTTCTAGTATGTTATGCAATTGTGCATGTGCAGTGGGTAACGGCACACCGGCTCTCCCTCCCCCAAAATTAATCTATGTACATAATCAAAAGATATAACAATAAAAATTAAATAAATCGATAGGGAAGAGAAGTTACCCATGCTCAGAAATGAGCATACCAGAAAATTAAAAAGAAAAACCATGCCCGCCGTCAAAGGATCACCACACCTACGAAAGGAAACTCCAGCACAGCAGATAGTATATAAAATATAGGCAGGCTAGGTAAAACAAAATAGCAAAAATTGGGTTGTCTCTCATCAACAATTTTGTTTGTCGTGCTTAAGGTGGACCAAATACCTGTATTATGCAATTTATATAATAAAGTTCTCAAAATTATCCATTAATAAACTAACAGAAAATAAGCACACAGAACATCCAAAAACATAAGCCAAGCAAATCAGCAGTCGCAAAAACAAAACTGGCCCGGAGAACCTTCACGAGTCAGCTATACGCCGACTTGTGGTGGTTCTCCCCCACCACGCGAGATGGGCAGGAGGTGAAGGCTTTAGAGCCCAGGGGGCTTTAATTCCCCTACCACTAACCTCCTCCTCGCGTCGTAGGGCAACAAAAGGAGCGGCGCGCAACAATCTCTCCTATTTAAGTTTCTCCGTTGTAGGAGAGCGTCATCGATCACAAGTCACATGATCAAAATCAGCATCAATGTTCTCACAGTAGCGGGGAGCTTCATTTCACACATCAATGTTCTCAGCATAGCGTCATTCTGGCGAAGAGTAGTGATTCCACACCTCATGCTCACAATCTTGTTTATGGGGTGGAACTTGGCAAGAAACTTCAATGACAGCGCATCCCATGTAGTAGTAGCTCCCGGCAAAATGGTATGGAGCCATGCCTTAGCTTTGTCGCGCAGCGAAAACGGAAAAAACCTGGACTTCACCGTGTCATCAGAAATGTCGACATATCGAAATGTACCGCAAATCTAAGAGAATTCAGCTAAATGAAGATGGGGGTCTTCACTTGGCATCCGAGAAAACCGGGCATTGTTGCGGATGATATTTAACATGGCTAGCTTGATTTCAAACTGATTATTTGTGATCGTCGAGCCAAACAATGGATACACACTCCCAACAGTGGGAGTGGTGAATCCCTCATCGTCCTAGGCCACGGCCGGACCACATCATGCTCATCAATAGCTTGACTAACATGGGGCACATCCTCTCCCATGTGTTCATTCCCATTTATACTAATATCAACCATGGCGGCAGCAACACGGCGGCGCGCACAAAGCGTCTGCTCTATCTCTGGATCAAAGTCAACTAAATCACCAGGGTCTCGCCCCTGCATACAAACTCATAAAAATAAAAATCAAATAAAACAAATCCTTATAAAAAATTTCCAAACAGAAGAATACACAACGTCTGCGCTCTCCGGCAGCGGCGCCAAAAACTTGATGCACTCACGGCAAGTGTACCGGTCGTTCAAGTAATATAAAACATGGAGAATTTCCCTGAGTATCGATCTCACAAGGAACGCAAAGTGGGCTGTGATTCTACCGTTTAGAAAATGAATAATAAAGATTTAATTCTAACAAGGGGCTTTGATTTGGATTAAAAAATAAAAAACACCAACTAATTAAACTAATGCGGGTCGCAATCACCGCTTTGCTTGGTGGATGGACACTATGCAGGCCGTTATGCTCTGCTTTGGTAGGCGGATGGGCGAGGGGGCAAGCGGGTGGATGGTTCGCACAGGCGGAAATGAGGGTCGAAAACACCTCTTCGCAACGCACGACACTAGCAATTGCTAGTGCGGCAAGTAACACAATGGTGGAAGAAAACTACAGGATGGAGGGCTCCTCACTTCACATAAACCACAACGCATTTCACATAGACATGAAATTAGCATTATAAAAAAAGGTTATGCAAAAGATCATTCCATACAACCAAACATTCAAGAAAATAATTACTACGAGGACGTAAGATTACAACCAAAGCACGAAGACTCGTCAAAGGTTCGCGATCGGAACCGTAAGGTTGTAAATCCTCGTCCGTGTTCGGTCTTCAACTGTCGTCCGGGGTAGAGAAGGGTTGTCACCACCTTCCAATGAGCCCGTCTTCTTCGTCAATAACCTTCGACAACGATTTCGCCCGAGAACTCCAAGAGTGCAGCGAAAATCACCTTGAAACGGAGCATGGAAGCACGCAAACGACGGAGGAGGCCAAGAGGATGTCCTAGCCTTGGATTTGCAAAAATATTGAGGTCAGAACACCTCCTAATGGTGGGCGACGGTGGAGCGGAGGAAAGGGGCGAAACCGGAGCCCTGGGCGCAAAATGGAGAGAAGATTCCAAAGTAGGGCGAAATCCCTTAAATAGTGAAAGGTCAGACAAATAGGCACGCACAGTCGAACGCACGACCGTGCATGAATCGTGTGATTTTTATCGTACAGAAATTGCCCAGCCTGGTACAGCAGCCAGCAGGAGACCGTGCGATTTAGATCACGCACGGGCGAAACAACCCGTGCGAGAACAAAACACATTGTTAGCGACAGATCACCGAGAAAACCAGGCCAAACTGAACAGATTCTGTGTTTCCTTCGCGCACGGTTGAATCCAGCCGTGCGTGAAGAAAACGCATGGACAATAATTTTATAAAAAATTTAGACAAAAAGACAAGCTCGTGAGATTTTGATCACGCACGGTTGAAACCAACCGTGCGCGAAAAAAACGCACGAGCCGAGGCAGATCACCAAGTTTGAGCTTTGTAGTAATCGCACGACTGTATCAATCGTGAATCAAGGAAACACACGACCATACGATTTCTACAGGATAGAAAACTATCAGCAATGGGGATCTGCCCACTTGCACACAACAACACAGTCTGGAGCACACCTCCAGCACACAAACATGGAGAAAAATAATATAAAAACAAGATAGGGAGCACCATGTGCTTACTCCCAACAACAAGTGCGCAATTGCACAACACAATGGGCTAAAATGGTGCACTTCGTGAGAAAGTGTGAGCAAGTGAAATAATGATAATAACGAACAAAAAGTGAAGCGCAAGTGAGTGGAATCGAGCCCAGATAAACAACAACAACACTAAAGCCATTATCCCACCATAGTGTGCCATTGTGCCCTATCGTTTATCATAATTTCACTAATGCCTAAGTACATCATGTCTTTCCTTATAGTTTCATTCCAAGTCTTTATTGGTCAAACCCTCCCTCGTTTAACATGCCTAGTGATTAGACTCTCACAACGCCTAATAGGTGCCTCTAATGGTCTCCTTTGTACGTGTCCAAACCATCTTAGACAAGCTTCTTGCATCTTCTCTACAATTGGTGCTACTCCTGTCTTATCCCTGATACATTCATTCCTAATTTTATCCAATCTCGTGTGTCCACACATTCACCTAAGCATTTTCATCTCCACAACTCCCATTTTTTGCTCATGTACACAATTCACTGCCCAACACTCAGAATCATAGAGCATCACGGTTCTAATTGCAGTACGGTAAAACTTGCCCTTAAATTTTAGTGGTACTTTACGATCACATAAGATCCCTGACGCGCCTCTCCACTTCAACCAACCTGCTTGGATTCTATGTGTCACATCTTTATCAATACCTCCGTCTTTTTGAACTATCGATCCAAGATATTTAAAACACTCAATATGGGAAATATCTTGATCACCTAACTTAATAACGAAGTCATCTGTCTTTCTTGTACTGCTAAATTTAAGCTACATTAGGGTACCCGAGAACCGACCCGGAACCGGATTATATGCATTAGTTCTTTGATCTATCAGCAAATTCTGAGGTTTCATATCACAGTGAAGAACCCTATGAGCATGGCAGTAGAAAATTCCACGGAGAATCTAATAGAGATGCATCTAATAACAAAACAAGATATGACGTTTAGCTATATGATACTATAAGTAGAGGCATGTCACTTTTTATGCATGGTTCAAAGTCCCTTAACAAGAAGAAGTCTTATAGTTTCATTACCCATTCTGGTTTAAATTTGAAGAGAAAAGAAATTAATTAAAGCATGGGTAGAATCGAGAACAGAACCGAGCTTTTCAGTTCAGATCTTATATTATATCTTGGGTATATCGGTCGATTCCGGTTCTCAAAAGTCAGAATTAGACCAAGATGGATAAGTTCTTGGTTTTGGGTGGAAGCGATTCGTACAGACCTAACTTGCACCCATATCTTGAATGGTTATAAAAATAGGTTATAAACAAAGGTAGATGTTGAAAATACACGCACCAGCTCGAACTGAAGGCTGAACGCATTCAAGGTCAATATCTTGAAGCTGTCCAAACCTATTAGAAAAGAAGAGTGAAGAGCATAGTCATCTCTATTTTTTTCTGGAAACTTTATTGTTTCAAGTAAAACAAGCATAAACATAGACAACAACTCTTTGCATTTCAAAGCTTCTTCCCAAAAACTTTGAACAGGATGGACACTGAATAAATGCAGCTCTCTATATTCAAGATTTTACAAAAAAAACATATATTAAATTTGGAAAAAAATAATCAAAGGATATCAAATCTGAAAACAGAATTATTGGGAAAACGGATACCTATAACTTCTAATAGAACAAAATATGAAATCATTAACTTATCTTGCATGTCTAAAAGTGATTCTTTGTTTTGCATAAAAAAAGGTCATCCTCTCCAATCTCCAAAATCTCCAGGTAGCTTAGATGAAAAGAAATTGCTCAGTTAAGGATGAAAAAGGGGAGCCAATCAAATTCTGTTTACAATTATTAATAAACAAATTATATATATAATTGGGGCTAATTTGGCTGCATACCACTTGAATTAATTTGAGATAATAAAATCCCATATAATAAGATCGCATTAATGGATTTAAGTATATATGCATATCATTTATCCAAATTATTAAGTTATTATTCATTAATAGTAGCCCATAAAATAGAAAATATTTAACACACCCATTTGGGATAAGATGATGAGTAATTCTAATACTGGTCATCAAGGGCGGACCCACATATGGGCGAGCGTGTGCGGCCGCCCACACTGAGTTTTAAAGATAGTATATTTCGATAAATTAAAATGGGTTCTTTGTCACGGTAAAATAATTACTTACCGCATATATTATATCCCAAATAGAATTAGCAATATACTGTTGTTAGCTTAGTTTATTCAGTGCATATATTTTGGCCTCTTGGTCATGGTTCAATTCCCACCAATGGCTACATTTAAAATTTTATTTTATAAATACAATTTTTTGCAATATTGTTGTATAAAATATTTTAAATATTAAGTGAGATAGTACAATTCAAATAAATCCTAAATAACAATGAATTAAAATGTTTGATTAACATCAATATTCTTTATTCGCACATCAATAAACATCAACTTAAATTCCAAAATAAGTGGTAATAAAAGCACAACATTATTCGTTACACACACACACCAATATTTGTTATTAAAACACCAATAAAAAATTCCAAAAACCTAATCTTTCTAAATGTTCTTCTCCTTTAAGCGCGTTCCAACCCGACTTGTTCGCATGACCCTCGTCTCACACACACCAATACTTGTTCTCGCTACTTATTTTCCTAATTATATTTTTATTTTAAAAGTTCAATTAATTTTTTATTGTAATAATCTAACAAAATTAGTAAGTGAAAATAATTTTATTATTAAATTTTTTTCAGATTATTAAAAAAAAATAGTAGAAGATAAATTTGTAATTTTGATTTAAAATAATTATTCGGAAAGATTAAAGGGTTATTGACAATGATAAAAAAAGTTAAGAGAGATTATACACTTATTTCTAAATATTTAGGGGAATATTAATTTTGGTAAGCAAGATAAGATAAGGAGGGCTATACACCAATTATTAAAGATAGGGGGGGTATTGAGTATCATATAAAATATACCGAGAGTTATCAATAATTTACTCATATATTTATGAATTTGTTTTTTTTTTTTAATAATTGTGTACTCCACCCACACAAAAAAAATGTATGTGCTACCACTGCTCGTCATAAGTTTTAAGATTTTAATGGTCTAACTTGATGTTGTTTTTTTGAGCACCGCACCAAGAGGAGCTTAAAATCTATGAAGACATTTGTCCTGCATTTCTTGTAAAGAAACACTTTAGGTGTTTGAATACAGTCTTCTCCTCCTTGGTATTATTGAGAGAAACACAAGGAACCGCACCAAGTAGGGATAAGCTTAAATCCATAATGACATTTGTCCCATACTGTCTGTAAGAAACACTTTAGGTGTTTAGATACATTCTTCTCCTCTGTAGTCTTATAGAGAGAAACGGTTACGAATATGAACGAGGGAGAGAAACGAGGACACGCATGTATATCGACATCGAGACCAAGGAGACAAGGACACAGATCTCAACATGATGGCGGTCGTTGGATAGTAGTGTGCACGGACATTGTGAACCCGTTAGCTCTATGCTATATTATTGCTTAATACATATTTCAGGGTGTATGGTTATTTACAGTGTGCTCCTTGCATGTTTCTAAGCTAGGCACTACATAACACAGGCTACGACTCTTATATTGAGTATCTTGGTAGTAAGATCAATTTGGAAGAGCCCTATGGTTGAATCTATTTCTCTAATCTTCTCTCCTTTTCTTCTTCTCCCCCCCCCCTCTTCCTCCTTCAAACCTACTTCTTAAAATTTGATATGACCTACTCACCTACCGTCTTTTGGCCACGGTTTTCGCCACCAGAATAACAATCACGCACCTCCTCCTCTACCTTTGTTCGTTCCACGCTCGGTTTTGCATACAACGCCAACTGCGATTCTGATTATTGTCTCTCTGTCGCGCCGCATTCCTCTTGCGATAGCAATGACTAGCACGAGCTCCTGCATGTTTCTCCAGGATCCTATTCCTACTCCTCAACGCAATCCATTTAGAGCCAATCTGCACGAGTTCCAAGGTTCCACCTGCGGCCTGCGTGTGATCCTGCGTTCCTCATGCTTATGTGTTCTCCTGTAACCGCGCTTGATGCGCGTCCTCCCACGACAAAGCATGCCCGCCTAAGTTCCGCCTGGGACAGCTCCAGCTAAGCGACCTCCTGCAACCCGCACGCTATCTGCACTTGCCTGCTCACGCGTCCACCGCCTCCAGCCCCCATTCCGCCCCATCTCACGCCGCAATGGTGTATCCGCCCTAGTAACCCTCAACAATGAGTGTATGCCCCGCTTACATTCCATGGGGCAATCACACATTCCCACGGTTCATCCCCCCCCCCACCAAATTGGTCATCGCTCGCAGCCTCAATGCTCATGAGGAGTTCATCATCTCTCTCCAAGCCCTACTCCAACATTTGTTATGGCTCTAATCCATAGTCAATCCTAATTCTGATTGGAGCAATTGACAATTAAATCCAATTTTTACCATTATTTGATTATCCATAACATAATAGTGTGAAAAGAAAGCCTGATTCCAAGTTGTTCAGGAATAGTGATGTTTAATTTATTGGCTCTTTGCTTTAGGATTAGTTAGCTCTATTTCTTATTGGAACCGGTAATGGATATAACTCAACGGTAGAGTATTACCTTGACGTTGTGGAAGTCATTTGGAAGCGAGGTTTGATATCTTCATCGTCGCACGGCTAAGCACCTAATAAACTTTTAATGTCGGCTCACCTTTGATCCTTGGCATTCTCCAGGCCCCACTGTTGAGCATTTCCCACCTCCCTTCCCCGCTCTTTCACCAACCTGCTCCATTGACATTCCCACTTTCAACAGAACAGATCCCATGGGTTGGATTACACGTGTGGGGCAATTCATCGACATCCATCACACAACCGAGGCACAAAAGATCCCTGAGGTTCTTGTCGTCATGAAAGGGTAAGCCCTCCATTGGGCATACTGGCTTCGACAAAACAACCCTTCCCTCTCTTGGTCGGAACTCCAACATGACCTCATCCTCTGCTACGATGTTCGCTATTTCGGGATGGTAATGGAGCGTCTGTGTGCAGTCCTCCAATCGGCATCCTTAACAACTACATCGACAAGTTCATTGCATTGGAAACACATATTCCGGGCTTACAGCCAGATCATAACTTAAGTTTCTTCATGCAGGGGTTACTTCCCATGGATCTCGCTTGCTGGACTGGAAGAGAACTTCAATATCGCATTGTCGACATCGGTCGTCCCTTGATGCCATAAATTTCTCCACAACAGCTTGGCTTCCCTCCAACTCCCTTCCGACCGCCACCCCAGGAGAATATCGCGGCTCCCCGCGACTCGGATCGCCTCTCCGACAGCCTCGGCCGCTGACCGGGGCCCCGAATGACCAACCAAGGGTACCAAGATCTTCGCACTAAGGTGCTCTGTTTTCGTCGTAAACAACCATACTCGACTCAAGGATGTCGCCTGAAGGTGTTTTGCATCATCATTGGTGAAGAGGACCACGAGGTCACCTTTGGAAATTTTGAAGCCCTGGAGGGTGATGACACACCACACAACAATGGACCCCAAGCAATGTTGCATCGCTTAGACATGCCATGCTTCGCAGTTAGCTATATCCCCAAAACCATGAAGCTCCCTGATTCCTTGCATGGCACTCTTGTGATTTTGATGATTGGTAGTGGAGTCAGACACAACTTTATCTCTCAACGTCTGGTGACACGACTCTACATTCACCTGTCTCCTGCTCCTCGTTTCTCTGTTTGCTTAGGCAATGATCGTTGTAAAACCACTGGTGCCCTCTATACGGGTCTAGAACAGAATGTGGGTTCCTGCCCTCTCCGAGCAGATTTCAACTATTTTGAGCTCGGTTGTGTTGATGTCATACTGGACGTAGTGTGGCTTCATACCTTTGGTGACGTGTATGTCAACTGGGATCGCATGACAATGCGCTTTTATCAAGCGGGAGTTGCTTTACTTTTGTCAACGTAGGCATCCCTCACCCATCAAGGAGAAGCCTTCCATTCTCCTCGGTAAATAGTGGCAATAGACTTTGCTGCATACCTGTGGCACAACGTCGAGCAAACTCGCCCGACCACCACAACACCAATCCATCTGCAGTGCATCATGGACATTTTCCTAGGTGTCTATGCCAATGCCACCAACCTTCCACTTACGTGACGGTGGAGACGACATTACCCTCGGTTTTTCCCCACCAGACTACTTCCCCCACCTCATCTAAGGTTGATCTTTCGGTGGACATGGTCTTGATGTTGTGGGTTGGTTGACCCATCCGAGGCCACATGGGTGGACCACGACACATCCCACGCTCACTTCTCAGACTTTTGTCTTGAAGACAAGGCGAATTTTCCAAATGGCAACATTGTTATGAATATCAACGAGGGGGAGAGACGAGGACATGACATGTATATCGACGTCGGAACCATGGAGACGAGGACACAAATCCCAATATGGCGGAGGGCATTGGCTAGTAGTGTGTTCGTGCATCACGTGTTTGTCAGCTCCATGTTTTATTATCGCATATGTATTTCAGACCATGGCGTTATTTACCGTTTGCATCTTGTGTGTTTCAGAGCTAGGCACTATATAAGCCTAGGAATGACTCTTATTTGATTATCTTGGTAATAATATCAATTTGGAAGAACCCTAGCGGCTGAATTTATTTCTCTAATCTTCCCTCCTCTTCCTTTTCCTCCCCCTCCTTCAAACCCTACTTCCTAACAGAAATAGGATGAGAAATGATATAAAATATATTACACATACACAATCACTCGCACCGCGCTGGATCCGTGTTTCATCCGGGTATGGAAATTATTGGATTGAATTGAAACCATATTGAATTAAGTATTACTTCTGGACCATTTTTATCATCTTTAATACAACTGTTATGACTGTTAATTGCCCATTTATTTGTTATCAATTCTAACCTGATCGTTCTGATTAAAATTAATTTTTTGGAATTGTTTGTAATTAAGTCTAAAATTAATCACAACTAACACCACTTATGACTGTTTACTTGATAATTAACTAGTCTCTAATAGTAGCCATTGTTGATTAACCCTGTCGCTATCCATTCCAATATGACCGCTGGTGGGTTAATCCTTCTCCCCGGTTATACTATTACGATAATGGTGTTTCAAGTCTCTATTCCTTCTCATGTGTATGTATACAAGCATTTATGTCATCTTCATGCATAACATAAAAATTCTCTAAAACCTCTTCTTTATCTCTCCACTTTCACAGTTTTATTTATTTGCTTTCAGCTTTCATTGTTTGGTTATCTAGAAGTTTAGGTGCTTCATCGGATGGTGAGGCAACTTCTTTATTGCAATGATTGTACGCCTTACCCATACCCAATTCCTACCTAACCTTTCTTTTGATCATTTTAGATCAACGAAGCACCGATACTTCCTTGAGGGCCACGTACCTGTACCGGATACGTAACCAGTACCAGTACGTACCAGATACTCGACAAATACACTTGTCACGTTAATCTGTAGATACACTTAGACTTGCCAGATCGTTCTACATATTATGATAGAGTGTGTTTTTCTTAAGTAAACAAAAGACTTCTGTGTCATTTAGAAAAGAAAATTTTGTGAATCATAAATGCAACTAGTGGTGTTTGTTTATTATAATAACAAAATGTACTTCATATTTAAGTATTTTTTTTCATTAAAACCAACATTTTGAAAACCGGACCGACCGGTCCGACCGGTCAGACCGCGAACCGGACATCCAGCCGGTCTGGTCTAGGTAAGAAACCCGCTCTATACAGGGACTGCTTAGGAACCGCGGAACCAGGCGGGCGGACCGCAGACCGGCGAACCGGAGCGGATTTCGGAAGCCCGCCCGGTTCCAATAACAATTAAAATTTAATCTTTTAAAATATCGGAATACGATCATGGCGAGTGGATTTGAACCCAAGACCTCGTGCATGAGAGATTGATGTCTAACCAACAAGCCAAAGCCTTGACGTTGATATGCACTCACAGATTTTATACTTATGCATCTTAACTCTAATGTTTTATATTTTTTATAAAAAAAATTACATAAATATATGTATAATATAAATATAATATATCACAAGCATCTTCGCACGGGCTACGCCCGTGCTCGATGCTCTCGGGCGGACTTCGCACGGGCTACGCCCGTGCTCGATGCTCTCGGGCGGGCTTCGACCGCATCAGGCGGGCTTCGACCGCATCAGGCGGGCTTCGACCGCATCAGGCGGGCTTCGACCGCATCAGGCGGGCTTCGACCGCATCAGGCGGGCTTCGACCGCATCAGGCGGGCTTCGACCGCATCAGGAGGGCTTTGCCCTCCTGCACACGGGCTTCGTCTGTGCTTGATGCTTAGGGTGGTATTCGGCTGCATAGAAGCGGGCTTCGCCCACTTCCACGCAATCCACCATCTCGGCGCCGAACCCGCCACTCGCGGCCCCCGGAGCCCTATGGTTATTTGATTTTGCTTCGGGGGGCCGCGAGTGGCGGGTGCGGCGCCGAAATGGTGGATTGCGTGGAAGCGGGCGAAGCCCGCTTCTATGCAGTTGAATACGACCCGAAGCATCAAGCACGGGCAGGCGGGCAAAGCCCGCCTGATGCGGCCGAAGGCCGCCCGAGAGCATCGAGCACGGGCGTAGCCCGTGCGAAGATGCTCGTATTTCTTATGGCGATAAACCCTAATATAATATAAATAATATTATATATAATATTATTAATAATATTATATATTATTAATAATTAATATATATACTAATATATAAGCGAATTCTGGAGTTCTATACTAATAATTAATATCCATACTAATATTATATATAAATTATAATAAAAATAATATTATTTATATAACTTAGGACTTACAACATTATTAAAGCGGGGAGAGGAGGAGGAGGGGGAGGAGGGGGAGGCGGAGGGGTGCACGGGAAGAGGAGGAGGAGGGGGGCAGGCCAACCGCCGGATGCGGGCGACCCCGGCGGGGGTAGGTCGGAGGCGAACCGGCAGGGCCACCGCCGTCTGTGGCCCTGCCTGTGAGCCCCAAACCAGGAGCTCACGGACAGGGCCACCGACGGCGGTGGCCCTGGCGGTTCACCTCCGGCCTACCCCCGTCGAGGTCGCCGGCGTCCGGCGACCCCGACGGCAGTGGCGGACGCAGAGATTTTTCTCTGTGTGGGCGGTGTATGAAATGTATTAAAAAAATGAAAATTACTACTTTGAATTATATCTAAAAATGGTAAATAAATGTGACATACAAAGAAAGTAAATGATAAAAAATGTGTAGTAAATATAATGAAAAATAAATATGTTAGAAAATAAAAAGATAAATAAATATGTAGGTAATAAAAAAATATGAGATGCATAAGACTTGAACCCATGAACTTGTAGTTAGATATCATACACTCTACCAACTTCGCTAAGATGTTTACTTGAATTTATTCATGATATATATATATATATTATATCTGCCAAATAAATAAATTGTGCATTCTACTATTGATAAATGATATTTTTTAAAACCAGTGTGGGCGGCCGCCCACACTGGGCCCTATGTGGGTCCACCCCTGCCCGACAGTGGGGTCCGGTGAGGCGGCGGCGTTTGGCTGATTTTTTTTTTAAACAACGGAGCTCGAGGGTAAAACGGGAATATCAAAAGTAACGGACGCCGATGCACTATAGAACTCCAGAATTCGCTTATATATTAGTATACATATGTATAATATATATAATATTTATTATATTTATTTATATATATAATCGTATATATATATTTGTAATTTTATTTTTATTTTTGATATTTATCAAATTATATTTAATTTGATTTTTGATTTTTGATTTTTTCTTAAATTAACACCTATAAATATAAAATAAATTAATTAATATACATAAACAATAAATATAAATTAATATATAAAAATACTCGTGTATACAAGTATACAGCCATAAAACTATAAAAATATGTATAAAAGTATAAAACTTAGTATTTTTATATAGTTATAAATAAATTTTATATGTTTTTATTATTTATTATAATATTACGGTTCAACCCCTGTCCGACTGGTCCAACCGATCGAACCTTGAACCTTTGATCTCACCAGTTTGATCTCCGGTCCGGTTCTTAAAACTTTGATTAAAACTATAAAGAATTTGATTTAAATTTTTATTATTTTGTTTTTTTACTATATACATGTGCATATATATAGACACATGAACATGCATATACATGTACATGTGCATGTATATATATATATAAACACACTATACAAGTATTTATATAAGTCAATTTTAATTACGATGTACCCCAAACGTATCTGTATTCACATTTTTTATTCACGTATCACCGTACCGGATACGTATCGTACTTGGTACTCGTACCTGTACCGGTGCTTCATAGTTTTAGATACATATTCCTCAAATAATTATTTAGTTCAAATAAACAAAAAAATTTATATATACGTGTGAGGAGCAAAGACCATAGAAATGTTAGAATCTTTTGCGGATGCACAAATAATGTGAGGAGCCGAGAATACAGAAATGAACCGAATCTCACATCGGAATGACATGAAAAGTTACCGAGCTTAAGTAAAAATTCAGAACCCAAAATATCAAAGACGCCTTTTGGAGCGGTTGGTGGAGATGTGTGAGAAAATTCTATAGTTAAGTGTGCTTCGATGAAAGTAGTGTTAAGATGGATGATCACCTAAAATGCTCGTAGGTTACCAATGGAATAGGATAAAATCTTGCGGTTTAGCTTAATATTAGTCAGGTTGAACCAAAACGGACAATACCTTTGATATTGTGGGCCGAATTATTACAAATGGTATCAAAGACAAAACTCCTTTAATATGATGTGTGGTTCGCGGCCAAACCAAATTGAAATTTGTGGGCATATAATAATCCAAGTCTCTTGTGGGTGAAGAGCTCATGTGAGGAAGCAAGACCACATAAATGTGGAATCTCTTGTGGGTGTGGAGTTGATGTGAGGAATCAAGACCACGGAGATGAACCGAATCTCGCATCATAATCAAAATGAAAAGAGAAGTTATCGGGATTAAGTAATAACTCAGAACCCTAAATATCAGAGACCTCTTTTAGGCAGTTGGTGGAGTTGTGGGAAAATTTCATAGTTAAGTGTGTTTTGTTGGGAGTAATCCTAAGTTGGCCGACGTCCTACGAAGTGCTCGTGGGTCACCTCTGGAAGACAAAATCGTGTGGTTTAACTTAGTATTAGTTGAGTTAAACTGAAGCGGACAATACCTCTCCAATGTCTATGGAAAGTTTTGTCGAATTCCTATGGTGAATGGGATGTGCAATCTCATGACCCTTTAATGTTTAATGACACGAAACAAAATATTTGAGTACACAAATAGATACAACATAAATACTTTGGCGCTAAATATATTTGAACTGAGTTCTTTATTTTAATAATATGGCATGTATTAAGTTTGAATAAAATTTATTAAACTACACATTAAGATACTACCCTAAACAAGACGAGTCGGAGAATATTGGACTCATTTTAGGAGACCCATTTTGGTTGCTTCAACTTGACCATATTTTATGTCTCTTCATTTGCTTTTAACCAAACAAATTATAATTGTAACTGAGACTTTTGGTGAACGGTACCCTCCAGAGTAGAAATTCATTTTGGTGAAAAAAAACATTTTATTTTGATATATGCACCTTTTGATATTCATTTATGGGATGATTAGCATTCGGAGCGTGGTGTTCCTCATGCACAATTTTTGCTTCAACAATATCTCAATGCACAGTATCTTCTGTCGGACGATTCCCAGCATGCGTCACTCAACTCATCGCACAATCTAGCAACAATGGCACTTTTAGACGTCGTATATCTTCCCGCGGTAAAAGTTATAAAAATAATAATTATTTCCGATATTTCATAGAGAAACTGAAACCCAATATGCAAATCTTTCAATTCAACTAAATTAGAAGATGTTGAAAGCTTGAGAGAAAATTCATCCTTTTGATCACCGGTGCCAAAACCATAATCCGGGTGCGAAGCTCGGATGTCTCCCTACCCTCTCCCCCTCTTCTTGCTCAAAACTTATTTTAATGTTTTTATACCTTGTACTTTACATATAGTTTAGCTTAGTTTAAACTTTAAATCATAATAATAATAATGATTGAACAATTAGAAGGTTTTAATGAGTTTGATGGTATCACACAAAAATAATGTTATCTTTTATATTAGTATAGACAACAAATTCCACAGATAATAGACGATCTCCTTACTCCATGGATGATAAATAAAATAAGTTTGTTTAGGCCTCTGAATCCATTTTCATTCTGGTAAGGGTTTCTTGAAAATGATTGATCTTGCCATGTTTCTGGGGATCGCAAATATGCTCAGAGAAAACTCATATTTGAATAGGGTTAATTCTAAACCAGATTACAATCTTCGTTTCAACAGAGTTTCAGTCATCTGCATCCCACAACATTCTTACTACTAACAGTTAAAACCTCCCCCAACAACCTTATTTTCTTAAACCCATTATCAACCCAACAATGCTAACATTAGGCATGGCGAAGTTCTTGAAGAAAGAAAGAGAAAGGAAACAAAGAGAAATACCAGTCAATCACTTGACGGATCTTGGGTGCGAAATCCTCCATCTGAAAGAAACGTGAACAAGCAAAATGGATAAGATTTTCAACTTATCACTGAAAATATTGTCATTAGGGTTTGATGTAGAACACGGATCAAAAATGGAGGAGGTGATGTGAGAGTTGGCTACCTCTTTCTGGGAAAGCGAGATGCGAGCAGCATCGGCGAGCGCAGGAATGTCAGGTGGTTGAAGGGACGAAGATCGAGGTACGGAAGCGAGTAGCCTCCGGCAGTGAGCAAATGGTTGCCGGAGCAAGAGAATTCTGAAGCCGCCGGCGCGGCCGACCATTGAGGCCATTTCTGAGCACGAGCGCTCGAATCCGACGAAGAGAGGTAGAGGTGGGTACCGAGAGCAGCTGAAGGAGGAAAATCTCCAGCGCATAATATAACCTTGTGATTTTTAGGCTTTCTGGCAAAGTGTACTTTTGAAATATAGATTTTTGGCAAATTTTATTCTGAAAATTTAAAATTAATAAAATGCATCTTTCAAAATGATTTTTTTGGCAAAGTGTACTCTAGAGTGTACATTTTAGTCAATTTATTTTTTCCCTATTGAGGGTGCACTTTGCCAAAAAACCCATTTTTAGTGGTGCATTTTGTCAATTTTAAACTTTCGGGATGCATTTTGCCAAAAACTTATATTTTAAGGATGCACTTTACCACATTTGGTATAGCTTTAAAAAAATCACTTGCTGACACACAATTATAAAAAAATGATACTGAGATTTGAACTACTGACCTACAACATTAATATAATATCCTTAGTCAATCAAATCAAACAACTTTTACAAACACAACTTTATGATATATATATAGGTATACGAATATACAAATACACACACACAAGGAAGATCGTGCCGCCGCGACAGTATCTCAATCACGACAGTGTCGCGGGGTGGCTTCGCTCGCAAGTCGCACCCTTCGAGTTAACTACTCCGCCTATCGGTCAATCTTATAATGCGCACCAGAGATGTGAGTGGAGGGAGCGTCGTCTCTCAGCAACACCATCATGATCAGAATATTATCGCGGCGGCACGGAAAATCCCCCATGCATTGTCACTCATTTTCTAATTTAAAATACACAAGTTAGACTCTTCAATAGCAAGTTATAATCAGATTTGTATGTGGATCCAACTTTGCCTAATTTGATACATCCAAGCTGATTGTCAGAGATTCGACAATCGGATCGAAAAATACGTCACCGCAGTCAGATTCTTAGAGAATAAACAAAGATTCTCTAAAATACGTCACCGCAGTTCTTAGATGAACTCTTTAGAGATCATTATCATTTTTTTAGCTTTAGAATTTTGAGAGTGGATCAAAAAGGGTGCAACATTTTAATTTTCACTTGATGTTCGAGCCAAGTTAAAATTCTAATTCATCATACTTAGATCGTCTCCTAAGTTACTCGTGCGCATTATTTATAGCAACGATACAGTCAATCGCAACATAATTTTCTATCATATGAAAGCCTCAGTCATTAGGGAGATTATGAGGAAAGACATGATGTACTTAGGCATTAATGAGATTACAACGAAAAATAGGGCACAATGACAACAAAGAATCCATATATCTGATCCCACTATAGTGGAATAAATGCTTGAGTGTTGTTGTTGTTGTATGAAAGCCTCAGTCATTCCGAACATATATGGCATAAAATATATGTTGCACATTGCGCTCGCGCAATATTTTTGTTTTTCTTCCTAAAATTAAGATCAATGTCCATTCAAAGACGATGATGGGGCTGATGCTGCCTCTTGAATTTGGAATTTTGCCGGCATGACACGTGGAAGGCAGCCGTTCACGTGCAATCCCAGCCTGACACCTATCTATTGATCATTCTGTACACGCGGGCATTTCTCGCTTGGATCCCGCGACCACTGCCGCGAGCTCGATATTGTAGTATCCTCTTGCAATTTGTCCTATTAATATTCCTCTCATCTAGTGAGAACAAATGATCCCTTCAGGAGGAACCATTTCCTGGGCATCATCTCCGGGGCATTCAGCGGGTCAGCCGGTGATCTTCGCCAGCCGCCGTTCTCTTCAGAAACTCCATTTCGCCACGATAAGTCATAACACGGAAGAGCGAATACAAGTGCAAACATCAAACCACCATAAACTGAGTTTGTGTGTATGAGTACTCTTTAGTTTATTCAAACAATCAAAAGTATTTTTAAGAAAACCCAATGGGGTATTAAACTTCATCCAATACATGCGCCTTCTCGGGCCCAAAAATAAAAATAAAAAATTAATGACAAATTATATAATCATGAGGATTCAGGAGAAGAAAAATGAAGTGTCAGTATCCCAATGCAGCAATGGTCTGCTTCTCCCAGTACTGCTTGGCTTGCTTCACCATCTCGGCACGCTCCTCTACGAGCCTCTCCTTCCAGTGCTCCTTGCACCTTAACAAGGTTTCAAATTTGTTTAAACACGTCAGATTCGGGCGGGCACCCGGCTTCAGTTTTCAACTTTTGAGGAACCAATCACTCTTAAAACTCACCTGTTTCTTAGCAGATGATCCAGCTCCAGCATGTGCAACGTGTCCCGGTAGACGCCGGCCTGGCAAGTCACATGAGTTCCATGATCGAAATTAGGATTGAATTTGTTTATTTCGATGATCGAGAATATAAATAATGGAGCTTGAGTATTGACTCGCTCCTTTATGTTAGCGGGCGTGTTAAGCACCATTTTCTTGCAGTGTATGCAAGTCAGAAATTATGTATGTTATTGGTTGGCCCATACAATTTGGTTTGGAAATTTATCCCGGGGGTTATTCAAGATACACTTCTTCGTTAATAATCTTGTTTAAAACACGATTTTAACATTCATTTGAAATAATTTAAAATATTTTAGGACTCGCAAATGCAAGAAAAATAAGCATAGATTCTAAGCGAATAGCAGGTGCAAAAGTTTCTTCAAAATCAACCCCTTATATTTGTGAAAATCCTTGAGCAACTAATCTAGCCTTGTTCCTAATTATCCTACACTCCTACAACTGGATAATCAGTCGTACGGTGGTCAACTGGGTTCTGAACTTGTCTCAATTCGAGCCAGACATGGCTTGCTAAATTTGATCCGAGCTCAGCCTGAACCCAAGAACTATACGAGTTCGATTATTTTATATTTCGTATGTCAAACTCTTACTCTAACATACATGTATAAACTTATTCATGTATAGTAATATAGTAATAATTGTATACATGCATATATATACAAGTTATAATCATAAATATGTCTGCACGCATTTAGTGAAATCAAGTTACAATCATAAATATGTCTACACGCATTCATACATTTATCAATGAATCTAATTTGATTTTGATAAATGTAAACATGCATCCATCTTTTAAATCAGATAGACTCTGAAGTCTACATTAAATATGTATACGAATTCTGATATGTTGCACCTTCTAAATCTTTTCTCTTGTATTTACATACATATATTTAAGTACTTCGCCATAACTTTGACAATAAAAAATAAAAATACTATAGAGCCCGTTCGGTTGGACAAAATTGAGGTTTTTAAATTAACATTTCAGTCTAATTTCAATGACAATGGACCATCAATATTAATTCTAGGGCCCTGATTCCGTCCAAATCAACTGCCCCTAAAGATCTGGTTTCCATTAATTTCTCAATATAATCATTGTTTTCATATGAGAATTCTATCGCCAAATTGGCCATCGACAACCGACAAAAACATTCCTAGTCTATGTTCTTATTACTCTCTCCCAAAGCTTTAGTATATGACTCAGTAATATGGATACCAACATTTCTATGAAGCTGCAGTAGCACACCTTTCCCACATCAGCCGTTGTCACACCTACTCTTGGGTGTTGTTATGCCAACCTTTCCCACATCGTTTATGCCCCTCTTGGGTGTTGTTATGCCAACCTTGTTGGAGGATAGTCCAACATGCAAACCTTCCAGGTGCTTGACAGTGTTGAGGAAGAAAACAGCATTACAGAAGAAGATTGTGTGGCCCCACAGCCTGTCAAAGATCTTGCCATGCATCTGTTACGTTCCCGGGAGTGCGAGCGTCTGAGCGGCCGGTGGAGAGCAAGATCACGGAGGAGGGAGGAAGAGCCTTTCCTCGATCCCTTGGGCGCAATGGTGAAGATGCGGAGGAGGAGCTCCTCACAGACGGAGCAACGTCACAGAGGGAGGCGTTGGGAGCGGGGTGAGCGGCGGCTAGGGTTCGGCGATGCGGAACCCTGGACAGGTGCAGGAAATACCGAGAGAGAGAGAGAGAGAGAGAGAGAGAGAGAGAGAGAGAGAGAGAATTAACTTGATTTCTTCTTGCCTTCCCAAAACACAAAGCCCCACCTATAAAGGGGAATAAGAACCGGTTCAGCCAAATTACTAAAATGCTCCCTCATAAGGCTTAAAACATGAGGATCAAAATACTTAAATGAAAATAAAAATACGATGATATGTCGCGACAGTCTAGGCGGTTGTTACGCGAGGCTTGCGGCGCGTGTACGTCTTGCCCCAACGAGGATCTTAACATCTCCTCCCTGCTCGACATCAAGCTTGTCCTCAAGCTTGTGTGGTGGTGGCGGTGGTAATGGGACCAAGGGTGTTGTTGGAGGGTCACCCACGAACGGCTTGAGCTGCGATACGTGAAAGACGTCATGGATCTGCGCGTCGTCGCCGAGGCGGAGACGGTAAGCCACGTCCCCAATGCGGTGGAGAATCTCGAAGGGTCCAAAGAACTTAGGACCAAGCTTCTGGTATGCCCCCTTAGAGACTGTGGCCTGACAGTAGGGCCGGCGTTTGAGTCAAACCCAATCCCCGGGAGCAAAGAATAGTTCGCGGTGGCTGCGGTTGTAGTTGGTCTCCATCCGTGTCTGGGCCTGAAGTAGGCGAGCTCGGGCAAGGTGCAAGACCTCATCTCGCGTGCGGAGCTCGGTGTCGACGGTAGAGGAGCGAGCCAAGCCAGCAACATAAGTGAGGAGGCGGGCTGGGTCTCGACCGTATATCAGGTGGAAAGGAGTGGTCTGGAGGGCGGTGTGGTATGATGTGCTGTAACAGTACTCCACCCAAGGTAACCAGTGGGCCCAATCTTTCGGTCGGTCCCCCGTGAGGCAACGCAAGTACATCTCGAGTGTCCTGTTGACCACCTCGGTCTGTCCGTCCGACTGCGGGTGGTAAGCTGAAGAAAATGCCAGTTCTGTGCCACATAGGTCGAACAACTCCTGCCAAAACTGGGATGTGAAAACCTTGAACGGTCAGAAACAATGCTCTTTGGTACCCCATGATGACGAAACACACGATCGAAGAAAACACGGGCCACGGTGGGACATGTGATGGGGCGGCTCATGGTAATGAAATGAGCCCCCTTGAAGAAGCGATCCACCACCACAAAAATGACGGAGTATCCTCGGGAAGAAGGTAGCCCCTCGATGAAATCCATGGAAATATCGGCTCATATTTTTGTCGACACTGGAAGAGGCCGTAGTAGACCGGCGGAGAGAGAGACTCGGTCTTGCTGCGCTGGCAGATGACGCATGCTGCTATGTGAGACTGAACACTGCGCTTGAGTCCCAGCCAGAAGAACTCGGTGCGTAGGCGCTGAAGGGTCTTGTGGATGCCTTCGTGAGTACGGTCGTGGACGGCTGCTAGAATGTCAGCGACCAATGGAGAAGTGGTCGGTAAGTAAAAGTGACCCTTGTAGAGAATGAGGCTGTCGCTAACTGTCCAACATGGTGGAAGGCGCCCCTCCTGTATACGGCGTCGTAGCTCGCTGAGGGCCGGTGTGTCGTCGATCTCCTGAAGGAGACGAGGAAGAACCAAGGAGGAAGGCTCGGACATGGCATAGAGAGAGACCTCCGGCGAGTCGTGGCGAGAAAGAGAGTCGGCCGCACGATTCAAGTGGCCCGCCTTGTATTCCACCCTGAAATCGTAGCCCAAGAGACGGCTCACCCAGCGCTACTGTGGCACCGTCGTCTATCGTTGCTCCAACAAGTACTTAAGGCTGAAGTGGTCAGTACGAATCAAGAAGGGACGGCCCCATAAATAGGGACGCCAGTGATGGAGAGCCGTCTTGCGGCTAAAATAAGCTATCGGGTGGCCTCCCTGCTGAAGTACTGCGCCGCAGCCATGCTCCGACGCATCGCATTCCACCTGAAACTCCGCCCCAAAATCTGGTAGCTGAAGGACCGGGGCCGAGACCAAGGCCTGCTGCAGTGCTCGAAACGCCTCCAAGGCGGTGGTGTCCCATGTAAAACATTAGCGTCATAGAAGAGATAACAAGGGGGCGACAATAACGGAGTAGCCCTAAATGAAACGTCGGTAGTAGCCAGTTAAACCCAGGAAGTCGCGCAGCTCGCGCAGCTCCCGCTGCGACTGCGGAATCGGCCAGTCGAGGACCCCTTGAATTTTAACCGGATCGGCCGAGACGCCCGTGTGATCGACGATATGCCCCAAGTAGGCGACTTTGTCAGTGCCGAAGGAGCACTTGGACACCTTCAGGTAAAGCCGATAAGCTCGTAAGAGCTGGAGAACCTGTCTGAGGTGGTCGAGGTGCTCCTCCCATGTCTTGTTGTAGACCAAGATATCATCGAAGAAAACAAGCACACAACGACTAAGAAGAGTGTGGAATGCCTCATTCATGAGAGTCTGAAAGGTAGATGGGGCGTTGGTGAGCCCGAAGGGCATGACGAGAAACTCGAAATGGCCATGGTGTGTGTGGAAAGCAGTCTTCTCCACGTCCGCCGGAAACATGCGGACATGGTGGTACCCCGAACGAAGATCCAGCTTGGAGAATAGTGTGCCCCATGTAACTCATCCAACAGCTCTTCCACAACTGGAATAGGAAACTTGTCTTTCACTGTCTGCGTATTCAAGGCCTGGTAGTCCGCGCAGAAGCGTCACGAGCCATCCTTCTTATGGACCAACAGGACCGGCGAAGAGAAAGGGGAGACATTCCTTGCTGAAGCATCTCGGTACACTGGCGCTCGATCTCATCCTTTTGGAGGAAGGGATAGCGGTAAGGACGGACGACCATCGGGGTCGTGTGCAGAAGAAGGCAGATACGGTGATCCTGGCGGCGCGAGGGAGGGAGCCCAGTTGGCGAGGCCATGGTGTCGGTGTACTCCCGAAGAAGAGTAGAGAGGTCGGGCTGCTCAGAATAATCAGTCTGGAAGGAGAAGGCATGACCCACCTCCCCCGTCGGATGGTCGTGCCACACTGTCCACGAGGGCCATTGTCCCCAAGTCATTGTCAGAGCGTCCAAGTCCCACAGAATAGGTCCAAGAGTGCGCAACCATCGAGTTCCCAAAACTGCCTCGAACCCCCGCAGGGCTATGACAAAGAAGTCCACCCGAGAGTGAAATTCCCCCACAATGATCAGAACGTCCCGGCAAACCCAGGTGCAGACCATCGCTACACCATTTGGCACGGCAACACACAGAAGACTGCGAGTAGTAACTGGTAGCTGAAGCCGCTACGCCGTGAGGTCACTGATGAAGCTGTGGGTACTGCCGGTATCCATGAGGGCAAGCAGTTGGTGGCCCGCCACAGAAATTGCCATCTGCACTGTCCCCTGAATGTGGGCCCGACATGGCATTGACCGAGAGGGCGGGGTGTCCGGGCTCGTCATCCCTGGCATCGTCGTCGGAGGGATCGTCGACCTCTAGCCAAAAGAGGCACTTACATCTGTGTCCCTTGGTGTAGGGCTCATCGCAATTGAAACAGAGCCCTTTTGCACGGCGTTCGCCCATCTCCTGAGTGGACAAGCATCGGATGTGTGCCGATCGCTCCCCTTCTTTAGTCCGAGGTGCGCCTCCCCCTGGTGGCAGCTGAGCAAAACTGGGGTGCCGAAAAGAGGTGTCGTTGGCTCGACGACCTATCTGAGGCCAGTCCAGCAATATGCGCCGCTCGCAGATACGCGCGAGACTCATGGCGGTAGTGAAATCTGGCGGGCTCTGGAACTCCACATCCATGCAGAGGCGCTCATGTAGTCCTGCAGTGAAGAAAGCCACCTGGTGCGCCGCTGGTGCTGGCAGGGCGCGAGCAAGGAGCACCTGAAACTGCTCCAAGTAATCGTCACTAGAACCCGATTGCTTCAGAGAAATCAAGTCACCAATGGGGTTGGAGCGCAGTGGAGGCCCGAAGCGAAGGCTGCACTGAGTCTTGAAGTCCTCCCAAGTAAGTAGGGATTTCTCCCGGTGAAGCTGGGAGAACCACAATTGTGTGGAACCACAATTGTGTGGAACACATCAAGTGGAAAGAGGCGACGCCCAACCAATCTTCCCATGGGGTACGCTGTGCCGCAAAGAACTGCACACAACGAGTCAACAAGGTAAGTGGATCCTTACGGCCCTCGAAGATCGGAAAGTCCAAACTTGACAAATCGTGGCACCGTAGAATAGTCAGAGCGACTTGGAAGCTCGGTCTGTAGGGGGAGGTGTTGTTGCTCGGGAACCGATGGAGAGGAGGCGGAGGCCGTCCAATTAGGCGGCGGCATGCCGGTTGGTCAGATCGCGGCGAGGAGGGCTTGGTGGTTTTCCGCCATCATGGATTTGAAGGATTCCAAAATTTGGGTCAATGTGGGGCCGGTGTTGGTGCCTTCCGCCATGGAGAGAGATAATCGGGGTGAAGAAGAAACTGGGATAGGAAGTATACCAGTGGATGAGGCGAGGAGAGAACCTCCGCCAAGCGAAGAGCCAAGGAGAATGGGGGCGGACCGCTGGAAACCGGCGGAATGCGGCGGCACGGGGCGTCGACTGGCCGGATCTGGTGCGGGGCGCTCGAAAAAAAGCTGCGCGGGTCGGGGTGCACCGGATCGGGGTGGGCTTCAGCGCCGGAAGGGCGTGGGGACGGAGAGACGATGTCGGCGGCCGGTGGAAGGACCGGTGGATCTGATACCAAGATGTTACGTTTCCGGGATTGCGAGTGTGTGAGCGGTCGGTGGAGAGGAAGATCACGGAGGAGGGAGGAAGAGCCTTTCCTCGATCCCTTGGGCGCAATGGTGAAGATGCAAAGGAGGAGCTCCTCACAGACGGAGCGACGTCACAGAGGGAGGCGTCGGGAGCGGGGTGAGCGGCAGCTAGGGTTCGGCGATGCGGAACCCTGAAAGGGTGCCGAAAATACCGAGAGAAAGAGAGAGAGAGAGAGAGAGAGAGAGAGAGAGAGAATTAACTTGATTTCTTCTTGCCTTCCCAAAACACAAAGCCCCACCTATAAAGGGGAATAAGAACCGATTCAGCCAAATTACTAAAATGCCCCCTCATAAGGCTTAAAACATGAGGATCAAAATACTTAAATGAAAATAAAAATACGATGATATGTCGCGACAGTCTAGGCGGCTGTTACGCGAGGCTTGCGGCGCGTGTACGTCTTGCCCCAACGAGAATCCGTAACAGCATCATGGGCAGAATAAGAAAATCGCAATCCCAGCCAAGTAACTGACCCATGACTCCTTCTTTTGGAGCCGTGAGCCTTTCCTTTTTTTAATGTCCAGTTGTGTTTGCTTGATGTGATGTTGGTTTTAGTTTTATATATCGGGTGTGTGTTGTTTTTGAGAGTGATAAGGTGAAGAAGAACGGTGTAGTTTCATTCAAGAAGGTCCCCCCATGTTTTGTGAATCAGCAAGTTTGTGAATGTTGTGTTTGAAGATTACCTGTGTGCATTTCTATCTACTTCTAAATTCCTTTATGGTATCAGTGGGAGGTTGGTGGTGAGTGCTTTTTGCCATCAGTCTCTTGAGGAATCTGCATTCAGCATCTGCCGATCCAGTTGTATCAGTGCTTCTTTTTTATCATTCCTCTTTCTCATCACATGACATCATCAAGCACCCCCCCCCCCACCACCACCACCACACACAATTTCCTCTACTCTCCAAGTGAAGTTCCTGTATTTGAAGGTGAAGCTTTCGACTTTTGGCATGTGCAAATGCGCACTCTATTTCAATCTCAAGGGCTTTGGGACCTTATTCAAGAAGGGTATACTCAGCCATCTGCAGATCATCCTCTGAATGTCTGGAAAGCTCCCCAAGTCATGGAGTACACCGAAAACCTGAAGAGGGATGCCAAAGCTCTTCTCTATATCCAACAAGGAATAGGAAGAAGCATATTCCCCAGGATTATGGGTGCTCTCACGACCAAGGAAGCCTGAAACATTTTAAAAACAGAGTTTCAGGGATCTGCCAAGATTATTGCTCTAAAGCTTCAGAACCTTTGGCAACAGTTTGATACTCTAAGCATGAAAGGAGATATGACAAAAACTAGAGAAGCACCATGTCGTGCCTTGCGCAAGGAATCCATGAGGGCAAGCAGTTGGTGGCCCGCCACAGAAACTTGGTTTTTATGTGTTCACAGAAGTTTGATACTCTAAGCATACCACAAATGCTTTTACTCTTTTTTGTCATGAGCAAGGAATCACTAGAGAACTCACAGTCAAGGGAACCCCTGAGTAAAATGGAATAGCTAAAAGAAAAAACAAGACCATAGTTGAGATGGCTAGAAGTATGATGCTGAGCAAGAATCTCCCTAAGCAATACTGGGGGAAGTTGTGAACATAGCTGTGTACATCTTAAACAAAGCACCATGTCGTGCCTTGCGCAATTCTACTCCTATTGAAGCCTGAACAGGAGATAAACCAGATGTATCTCACTTCAGAATATTTGGGAGCATTGTTTTCAGTCTGGATCACACCTCAAACAGAGACAAATTGTCTGAAAAAACTATCAAAGGAATCTTGCTAGGCTACAGTGATTCTTCTAAAGCCTACAGAGTTTACAACCCATCAACACAGCAATTCCTAATTACTAGAATGTCATTGTTGATGAAGACAAACAGTGGACCTGGGAAGTGGCTCAGGATCAGATATTTATGTCGACGATTGCTAAAGCAACTGAAGAAGTCTCCCCAACAAAAATTCAGCCATCCATTCCGGCAACAGGAGATAGTCATCAAGGAACTCCAGATTCAGAAGATACTGCTAGAGCCTCACCTGAATCATCACCACGCAGGTACCGTGTCATATCTGAAATCTATGACCCATGTCAACTTGCACTTTTTACCAGGGAACCCTCCAACTATCAGGAAGTTGTTAGTGACAGCAATTGGAAATCTGCTATGGAAACAAAACTTGCCATGATTGAGAAGAATAACACATGGGAACTCACTGATTTGCCTCCATCCAAGAAAGCAATTGGACTAAAATGGCTCGTTAAAGTCAAGTACAGCGAAGACAGAGAGATTCTGAAACACAAGGCCAGGTTAGTAGCCAAAGGATATGCCCGAAAGGAGGGCATAGACTACTTTGAAACTTTTCCCCCCGTGGCTCGGTTTGAGTCAATTCGTGTTTTCCTCGCCTTGGCCACACACTACCAATACCTCATCTATCAAATTGATGTGATGTCAGCATTTCTAAATGGAGAAATACGGGAAGAAATTTATGTTAATCAACCACCTGGATATGAGGTTAGAGGAAAAGAAAAACAAGTCTTGAAGTTAAAGAAAGCTCTCTACGGCCCGAGGCAGGCACTCGTGCGTGAAACTCAAAAATAGACACCAATCTTCTGCAAATTGGGTTCATGAAAACCCTCAGTGAGCCAGGAATGTATGTGAAGGAGGAGAATGGAGGAGTTCTAATTGTGTGCTTATATGTTGATGATCTACTGGTTACTGGATCCAGTCTCGACAGTATAACCAACTTCTGTGAACACATAAAAACCAAGTTTGAAATGACTGATATGGGACTTACCCGGTATTTCCTAGGATTGCAAATAAATAAAACCCCGAATGCCCAATGCCACATATATCTCTCAGAGCAAGTATGCAGAGGACATCCTGCATAAGTTTGGAATGGAATGTTCTAAACCAGCTGCCACCCCCATGATCACTGGTGACAAACTCAGCAAGAATGATGAAGAGGAGAAAACTAATCCAGAACAATATAGAAGAATGGTAGGGTCACTCCTTTATCTAACACACACCAGGCCTGACATTGAGTATGTTGTAAGTATTGCCTCTCGATTCATGCATGCCCCAAGCACAAAACACATGCCAGCAGTGAAACGCATACTTCGTTACATCAATGGCACTAGGTCTTATGGTCTGATATACGAAAGGGGAAGTGAGCGCAATCTGAGGGGGTATTCAGATAGTGATTGGGCAGGGTGCTCAGCCGACAGGACAAGCACCTCTGGATTCATTTTCTTCATTGGTCCTAATCATGTGTCATGGAGCTCGAGGAAGCAGAAAACTATTGCTCTATCGTCGACAGAGGCGGAGTATACATCGTTATGCAAAGCTGCGCGTGAAGCCGTCTAGTTGAACAGATTAATGGGGGAAATGGACAAAAAAGAAAGAAATCCTACTTTAATCGAGGTCGACAATATGTCAGCAATTGCCCTAGCAAAAAACCCTGTATTTCACAAGTCTAAATATCTAGAGATCAAATTGCATTTCACCAGAGATCTAGTGAGTCGACAAGAAATCGAGCTCAAGCATTGCAAATATGAGAATCAAGTGGCGGATCTACTCACCAAGCCTCTATCGGCGCCCATGTTTAATGTGTTAAAAGGGAAAATGAAGGTTATGTGCAGTTTGGACTACGGGAAGGTGTTGGAGGATAGTCCAACATGCAAACCTTCCAGGTGCTTGACCAGTGATGAGGAAGAAAACAACATTACAGAAGAATATTGTGTTGCCCCACAACCTGTCAAAGATCTTGCCCTGCATCATGGGCAGAATAAGCAAATCGCAATCCCAGCCAAGTAACTGGCCCATGCCTCCTTTTAGAGTCGTGAGCCTTTCCTTTTTTTATGTCCAGTTGTGTTTACTTGATGTGATGTTGGTTTTAGTTTTATATATCGGGTGTGTTGTTTTTGTGAGTGATAAGGTGAAGAAGAACGGTGTAGTTTCATTCAAGAACGTCCTCTTTGTTTTGTGAATCAGTAAGTTTGTGAATGTTGTGTTTGAAGATTACCTGTGTGCATTTCTATCTACTTCTAAATTCCTTCAAACCTTTCCCCATCGTATATGCCCCTCGCACAAGCCATGACAAAAGCTCGTTTGGATGTCGTGGAATATCGTCTTGACGAACAATCCAACATTTCTACGACAGCTTCTAGCATTGCATCAAAAACTACGCCAAGATTTCAGCTTACAGTCACTGAAGCTTTGCCTCGTGAACAAGACAGATTTCCTAGCAAGGGGATATTGTTATAGAGGGCGGCTTCACCATTGACCACCACCAGAGATAGACTGACACAGTATTCAAGGTGGGGATATTGCCAATCAAGACAGAGCAATTGAGAGTTGAACCATAGCGCGACATCATTCTTTAATGTCTCTTAATTCTCTCATTTCAATTTTGGATCGATTACTAGTTTACCCTTGAGGCCTATTTAAGTGAATACTTATATGAACACAATTATCTTTGGATTAATTGGAAAAAGAGCCTAGGGCTAGTCAAGGTGCTCAAAGGATTCCTCTCCTCCTCTTCCTCTTCTCCTTCCACGGAATTCTAGAAAAATTCATAGTGGTAGCATATCTTAACCTTTCTTACTGACTTTTAATTAATTTAACTACGCTAAAATATGTTGACCCCTTATTTTTATCTTAAGTGTTATATATATTCTACTTTACTAGGTACACTCTTTGAAAGACATCTAGATTTCTTATAATCATTATAAACCATACTTGAGTTAATCTTTTCACTCTTTGAGAACACATTTTTTCTTCATTCCACCACCGAGTCGCAATATCAGCATGTTATAGGTTTCTAGATTCACCTAAAACTCTCTGAAAATCTTCATAATTTAACAATCATTTTATCACACATCAGGTATAGCTCAACTCAAAATATTCCAATTTGAGACTCCTAGATAGAGGTGCAAACAAGGCTAGGTCTGAAAAAAAGTTATAGGCCTGCTCAGGAAAAAAACAGGCAAAGCATAGGGAGCTTCACCCATCATTTTTGTTGTTGCTGCCAAGTCTAGTGCTGGGGCCAAGCCGAGCCAAAGCCAGCCCGACCAGGCCCATTACTGGGTCTGGTAGTTGGGCAGGCTCCCAACATTAAACGATGGGAGGCCCGCCCAACATTAAATGCAGGGTGGTGGACCAACATTAAATGTTGGGCGGACACCCGTTTTCTGATGGCCACGCCCAGTTTTTGTTGGATTTCGAGAGCATTAAATGTGAAGCCAAAATACACGCAACCCCAACCAGATCTCTGTTAAACTAACTAATCAAAAAATCTAAGTTATACAAGCAACGGAACAGTGAAATCTGGTTACATTTTGGAGGAGTTTGTGTACAACCCGTATTTAGCGAGCCCAACCCAAATCTCAATCAGAAAGGGAGCGAACACAAATGCAAAAGGGGGCAAGCTCGCACCAGGCGATCTCCAGCCCTAGGCAAGCTCGCGCCAAGCGAGATCCAGCCCTACGCGAACTCGCGCAGGGCGAGCTCCAGCCCAAGGTGAACTTGCGCCAAGCGAGCTCCAGCCCTAGGCGAACTCGCGCCAGGCGAGCTCCAGCCCTAGGCAAACTCGCGCCAGGCAAGCTCCAGACCTAGGCGAACTCGCGCCAGGCGTGCTCGAACTTGCGCCAGGCAAGATCCAGCCCTTAGGCGAGCTCACGCTAGGCGAGATCTGACCCTAAGCGAGCTCGGGCCAGATCCCCTTGGCCTAGTACTCGCCGGAACCCAGAGAATCCAAGTCTGTAGGTATTCGGTTCGCATGTTGTTCGGGTCTGCTTATATTATTCCCAAATAGAGTGATTTCACTGTCCCAGACCAATTTGGGCTGCCAATAACACTAACAAAAAGGCGGAGGCCGCTATCCGCAGGCCAAAAAAGACTATTTTACCCTCGATCAAGAGTTTGCCTATAAATAGACCTCAAAGAACCTTGGAGAGGTAGACCCAGCCTCCTAGAGTTCTTCCCTTTGTGAGTTCTTTCTCCGTGTCATCTGAGGTGTCCAGCTCAGTCTTGGCTTTATGAGGGGAAGTTGCAAAGATAACTTCTGGGCGTGTGACGGGACCTCCTCGCTGCATCTCGTGGGTCTAAATATAGACGAGTCCACTCCCAATTAGTGAGGGTGTAGACGAGTCCACTCCCGATTAGTGAGGGTCGACTCCGGGCTTGGAAGATCCCGGCCAGGAGCGCTCAAAGGTGAGTCTAGCAACTCAAACTGCTCCCTCTTAGTCCGAACTTCGTTGAACCGGTATCCGGATTTCAATATTTTTGGTGCTGTGAGTGTGGACTGGCAGTTTGTGTGGGAAAAACTCACCCAATGGTGCCATGACGGGGCGTGGAGAGCACTGAGATGACCAAGGGAACTCATATCCGTCCAACGAGGTTGTCATGCGAGGCGACTTCGCAGAGTTCATGAGGATCAATGGAAAACATAGTGCAAGGTTTACACGCACAGAGCGGTGAGGTCGTTGCACCCTCTCTACCGGTTTTTGCCTCGTCCGGCGAGGCGGGTCACAGCCAGCAATCCGACAAGTAAGTATTCCAGAAAGCAAAAGATCCGGCACTGCAGCCGCGAGTCCTCTTCGTAAGCACTCCGGCCACTCGCTGCTCTGAGGGAGAGTATGAGTGAGCTCGCCCAAGCAACCCCATCCTGCCGGCGAGTCCCTTATGCGAGCTGGTGTTATCCGCTCGTGTCCCTGCTGGGTTCGCGGAACTCGCAATGAATTTCTATTTCGGTATGGACGACCCTGTCCAGCACCTACAGTGGTTTGAAGGCATGGTCTCGATTCGGCCGATGTTGGATCCTTTCAAGTGTTTGATTGTTCGTCATCACGTTCAAGGGGAAGGCAAGGGATTGGTTTCATCAGCTGTCAGCGGGTTCGATTTACAGTTTTGAGGACCTCCGCTTCTCAACTTCAAAGAAAAGAAAGAATGGGCCAGAAGCTCTGTTTCTCATCAAACAGGGGCCGCAGGAGCCGTTGGGATCCTATGTAGATTGTTTCCAGGACGAGATTCTCGTAGTTCAAGAGGTGCCCGGGCACACCTTCATGTTAGCCTTCACCTTTGGTTTGCAGGGGGTATTCTTCAGAATGGAGTTGGTTCGAGTCCCCCGTGTGTCGTTTGAAATCTTGATCGACCGGGCGGGGCGTTAGATCGAAGGCGGACAACGAGCCAGGGATTCGTGCCCAAGTTGGCCAAGATGACAAGAGAAGAGGAGGCGCCAGAAAGAGGCAGGGCGGAGACTAAGAGAAGAGAAGATCCAGGAAGGCAAGAGGAAGGAAAATATCGAGAGGATGTTTGAAGCCCCCCCCCCCCCCCCCCCCCGTCGGGCTGCCGTGGAGATCGATCAGAGGGGTATCAGGGCAAGACAGGGAGAAGGTTCTTGCCCGAGCGTCGGGCTCGCCACCATTCACCTGAGAGGAGGTAAGGACCGCGGAGGCAGAACCAAGCGCCTCGTCAAGAGGCGTATGCTATTGACCGAGGTTGGGGGAGCGGAGGGAGACCCCGACAGCTGAGAAGGGAAGGAGAGAGAAGGGTGGTCAAATACTGTGACTTTCATCAGGCAGAAGGTCACGCCACCGCGACTTGCCCAGAGTTCCTGGAACTGAGAAGAGGAGGAGAGGAAAGAGCCTGGGAGGGGCAACGAGAACAAGGAGCGGAAGGAGAAGGAAGGGATGAAGAAGTTGGGGAACGGACCTCGAGGTGGTGCGAGGACAGAGTGGACCAAGGGGTTAGTGGAGGGATCAGAGTGATCAATGGTGTTGTTGGAGTGGAGGTGACCAAGAAAGGAAATCTGCATGCGTTCTATCGCAGGAGTGTGGCTTCCACTTCACGAGCCCCATCTCCAATAGGGGAGATCATGTTCTCAGCCGAGGAAATGTTAGGGAATGATAATCTCTTTCACGATGCAGTATTGATCCAAGCGGCGGTGGAGAATTTCACAGTCTCTCGCATCCTTGTTAACAATGGAAGTTGGTTCAACGTCGTCTTCAAGAAGGTGTTCGACGCCATGGTTGTGGAGGAAAAGAGGATCACCGCAACTGATGGTCCCCTATTCGGTTTTTCAGGAGCGAGGAAGGTGGTCGAGGAAGGAGTGGAGCTCATCATCACCTTAGGAGGAACATCAAATAAGTGTCGCCTCGCGATTGTTGATGCGCCCAGTAGCTATAACGTTATCTTTGGGAGGCCCCTCATCAATGTTTTTTAATGTGCGTCTTCATCTTTCCACCAATGCTTGAAATATAACATTGGGGGGTTGCAGATCCGATCATGAGCGGCCCGAAGGTAGCAAGGGAGTACTATCTCAATGCAGTCGACACGATTAGCTGGAAGAAGAAGGCCGAGGTGATTGACAAGGTGATGGAGGAGATGGTAAGGCTGGAGGCTGAGGTGGTTGACAAGGTGATGGAGGAGATGGTAAGGCTAGAGGCCGCAGAGGAGGAAAATAATGAGATTGAGACGGAGGGCGGGAGGCCCGATACAGTGAGGATCGGTGGGGAGCTGACGGAGGAAGATAAGGAAGAGATCCCGGCCTCCATCCATGAGAGTGCAAACATCTTCGCATGGAGCGCAACAAACATGTCGGACATCGACGCTGACATTGCGTGTCACCACCTCAACCTTAATTCGGAGGTCCGCCCCATTCATCAAAAGAAGAGGGCAACAATTACTACCCTGGTCGAGCCCATCCGAGCGGAAGTGAAGAAGCTACTAGATATAGAGTTTGTGTTGGAGATCCAGTATCCAGGCTGAGTCTCTAATCTTGTAATGGTAAGGAAGGAGGGGTGAAAAGTGGTGCATGTGTATCGATTTTTCTTTTCTTAATAAAACATGGCACAAGGATTGTTATCCCTTGCCTAGAATTAACACGCTCGTAAATTCACCCGTTGGATTCCCTGTTATGAGTTTTTAGCCACTTTTTCTGGTTATACACGTGCACCCACCTGACGTAAAAAATATTTTTTATCACGAACGACGGATGATATTGTTACAAAATGATGTTGTTCGGACTCAAGAATGCAGGAGCAACATACCAGCAGATGATGGATAGGGTATTCAGGGAGCAAAATAGGCGAAACCTGGAGGTGTATGTGGACAACCTTATGGTGAAGAACAAAAGCATGGAGGAATATCTTGGAGACTTTCGCCACCCTCTGGAAGTAAGATGAGACTCAACCCAGCAAAATGTGTCTTCCATGTCGATTCAGCAAGCAAAGCAGGCTTTAGTTTGTTCTACATTCCCTTACTCTTTGAACTTTTTTGTAATTATACTCAAAGATTTCTGCATTTATCAATTTCAACAATGTAGAATCCAAGAGTTTGTTATTCTATTCATTTAGTAAATGAATTTTACTCCATTCCTTAACTCAAATTAGTTTTCTATTCCTTTCTTTCATCTGTAAAATTATGAAATGAATCAATGAGGTTCTCTCAACCTTTTACCTCCTCATGCATTTTAGCTATTTGATAAAATGCTTGCAAGTAATTTTATGAATCAATGAGCAGTGGCAACTTTTAGAATAGAATAGAATAGAAACATCTCTTAATTGAGATCTCAATATCCTGATTCTGTATCAGTTCTCAATTGCTAGCCTTAGTGAGCCTGATTTATCTCAATATTATGGGTTGATAGCCTTATTGAGCTTGATTTTTGCACGCCTTTAGAGTTGATAGCAGTTGTTAGTTATTGTCCTGTTTATACATTAATATTCCATTTTTGAGAGTTTCTCTACCTAATATACTACATCCACGAGGATTGGGAGTTTTATGCATATCCACTGGAATTTCATAACAGAGATAGAGAGATGTCCAAGGCGACAATGTCAGGAATCCAAAGTAGAATACAAAGTCAATGAAGAGCCCACGGAGGAGGAGCAGGAGCCGAGCTGGAGGGGTCAAACAAATACAGTCCATCGCACAGTTTATCAGAGCCAATCACCGTCCCCGTCGTCAGATCCTGAAAGACACAAGAAGAAGGGGAAAAGGTCACTGAGCAATGCATAGAGTTAGTTAATTGACTGATAGAAAGGAGATTTCGAGTAAATTTAGGAACATGAAGAACAAACGAAAGAGTGATTCATCCCCTCACGTAGAAGAAATGGTTGCCAGAAGTCTCGAAATCAGCCTCACAGGCACATCCCCCGCGGGATTTGGCGTCCAAAAGAGCAGACAGGCTAGGCAGAGCGGAAGGGCTGAAGCGGGGGGCAGAAGCGGGTCGACGCGGCCATGCGAGCGAATGACGGGGTCGACGCGGTTGTGCGAGAGAATGACGGGGTCGACGCGGGCTGTGCAAGAGAACGATAGGATGGACGCAGGCGGAATGAGCGAAAGGAGACGCGGGATCGAGGAGTCTAGGTCGGCAGAGAGCGCTTAGGGTATCGCACCCAAGGATACCATGTTGAAAGGAGAGATTTGATTGATTAATTAGAAAACAAGAGGCACTCCTCAATATATAAGAGCTACTATCATACAAGCATAACATAAAATAAAACGAAAGCCTAACAGTATCAACCATTGTATTGCACTAGTATAACAGAATTTAGTCATAAAAAAATATTTGCTTAACATCCAAGAGATTTATAGAAATTTTTACTTATTTAGCCTCTGATTGTGTGAGCATTGTGATTAGTGAAATAGATACTGGATCGTGCTCTTGATTCTTGACTTCAGTTGAACTAGTTATGATCTAGTATGTTGATCATGATACAATGGATTAATGTTCTTTAATCTTCTTGTTGATACATTTATTTTTAAAATGTGAAATATTTCCAACAAATATTTTTTTATTTTAATTTACTATGTCCGGGCTTATCCAACATCTTATAGCTTATCTCTAAGAGAGATAAAACTCCAGTGATCCTAAGATAACCAAACTCATACAAGACCTCTTCTTATATAGATCCATGTGAAATTCTAAAAGAGGACCCCTAATAGACGCACATAATAAATGTTAGAAAAGACATTGTAAAGGCCCATCTAAATGGACCATTTTTTTTCCTCTTGTTGTATTTGTCCCACATTGTGTATAAGGGACACTTCTTCTTTTTTCCTCTTATAAATATGTACTCATACATATAGAAGAAGCAAATACAAGGTTGATTGTTATGTTCCCCTTTTCTTGTGTACTTCTCTGCATGGTATCAGAGTCATACGGTCTACCTCATGCTTAGGGAAGCTACTTTTGTTTTAACCGCTCGTGTCTATGGTTTACCCGCTAGCTATCCGCGCCTCTCCAGCGGCTTCCTTCTTCTTCTTCTACCCGCCAACTATCCCTTCCTTCCCCTGCGGCTTCCTTCTTCTACACGTCCTCCCTTCTCCTTCAGTGGAACCACTCCCCTTCCTCCTCTCGCGTGGCTTTTAAAGACGTCCTCTGCTACTACGTGGTGGGCCCCTCCTACTTCTCGCACGGTCGTCTCTTCCAATCCGCGGGACTTCCTATTTTGGCCGAGTGCTCTGACCGCATGTCTTTGGGGTTACCCGGGGGACAAGTCTTCTCGCGCGGTCTTCTCTCCTCTAGTCGTGGCGCCTTCTTCGCCTTTGACCGCGGCTCTTCTCGCTGACCCCCCTCTCCGACGCGGTCTCTCCTTGTCGATTCGGCCTCTGCCCCTTTTAGTCGCGGACTACTTGTGTCGGGTTTCTCTTCTTGCCGCGACCTCTTCTCATCTTGTCTAACCGCTTCCTCTAAGCCGCATTCTTCTCGCTTTCCTTCTTGCTTCACCTGATCGCGCGGTCTGTTTATCTGTCTGTGCCTTCTTTGGTCTACCCGCGCGGTCTGCTTCTCTCTTCTAACTGCGCGTCTTGTGTATACATCTACTGCTACTTCTCCTCCAGCAGTGTCTGCTCCAGCTCCAGAACTACGTGACGAGTTACGCATCACTACTATCTCTTTGACAGGGAAGAAGAACTTTGTTGAATGGGCACATTCTGTTCGTTGAGTTCTTCAGTCTAAGGGTTTTTTGCATCACTTAACACAGGATGTTCCCACTACTCCTACTGATGACTGGATTCGTAACGATGGGTGCGTTCAGACGTGGCTTATCAACTCCCTTGATGGTGAACCTTACTGCATGGCCATGTATCACGAGACGGCCAAGGTCATATGAGACGAGCTTCATTCCCTTTACTCAGGCAAGGACAGTCTTCAGCACCTGTATGACATCATTACTGGTCTTCAGACTCTTGACACAGGCGATGCTACTGACTTAACTTCATTTGTTGCTCGTTCCAAGACTCTTGTTGAAGCCTGGATTCAGCATCAGCCCCTAACTACAGATCTTACTGCCCAATGTGCTCAAAAGGAAGCCGTCGGAATTGTCATGATGATGGCTCGTGTCCCTCCTCATCTTCAGAGTATCCGGGCTCAAATTCTCTCGACTGTTGCAACTCCCTCGTTCTTTGATGTGTGCTCCATGCTGCTAAAGGTGTCACCACCTCGTGATACTATTGGACCTCCTTCCCCGGCCCTTCTCTAGCGTTTTTCTGAGTCATTGCTACCCCTCCCTCCTCCCACTCGTGGAGGACGTTCGGGCTCTCATGGAAGGGGGTTGCGGTGGCCGACCGCGTCCTCAGTGTTCTTTTTGCGGTAAAGATGGGCACCTTGAGGCAACCTGCTACCGCAAACATGGTCGTCCTCCTCGTCTGACTGCTTATGTTGTTGATCACGGTCCCTCTGCCACTCATGCTGATCTTGACAACGTCCGCAGACAGCTCCAGCATCTTCAAGGGCTACTCAGTCACCCGTCTGCCTCTGTTGACTCCGTCTCCAATGAAGGTATCGTTTGTCTCTCCACTGGTTCGTGTTGGATAGTGGGTTCAGGTGCTACTCACCATATCACCTCACTGAAACCACCTCACTACCTGGGTTCCTCATATCCTAAGTGTATCACTGTGGCCAATGGTGTTACCGTCCCTATCTCCGGCTCTGCTGATATCTCTTTGAATTCCTCCATATCTCTCCGCTCGGCTCTTCATGTCCCGGGCTCCCCATTTAATTTATTGTTTGTCAGTCGCTTCACTGCTGATTTAAATTGTTCTGTCACATTTACCTCTACCTTTTTTATGGTGCAGGACCGACGGATGCGGAGTATCATTGGTAAAGGACGACTGTACAACGGGCCCTATCTTCTTAATGATTCTCCTACCATCCTCTCATCAGTCTCCTCCATTGATTGGCATCGGCGTCTTGGGCATGCTCCTCTACCAGTCGTCAAGAAGGCTCTACCTGATATTTCTCTTTCTCCTTTTACGTGTAATTCATGTATTTTGGGAAAACAGCATCGTTCATCTTTTCCGCCTCATTGTACACGGAGCTCTGCTCCTTTTATTTTAGTGCATTCTGATGTTTGGGGCCCGTACAAAATATCTAGTATATCTGGCTACCAGTATTTTATCACCTTTATTGATGACTATTCTCGGACGACATGGTTATACTTACTACGAGATCGCTCTGAACTTCCTCGTGTGTTCCGGGCTTTTGTCCCTGAAACTCGAACACAGTTTTCCACTAACATTAAAACTCTCCGTACCAATAATGCTCGCGAATACACTAGCAATGAGTTTGCCAATATCTGCTCTGAATTTGGCATTATTCACCAGACTTCTTGTGCCTACACACCGCAGCAAAATGGTGTCGCCGAAAGTAAAAAACAGACACCTCCTTGATGTTGCTCGCTCCCTTATGATTCAAATGCACGTTCCCAAGGTGTATTGAAATTTTGCCATTTCGACAACATGTTATCTCATTAACCATCTCCCTTCTCCCGTCCTACAAAATGTTACCCTGTTTAGTCTACTTTTCCCATCTACTCCGTTTTTCTCTCTCCCGCCTCACATTTTGGGTTGCACCTATTATGTTCACACACTTGGTCCGTCATCGGACAAGTTAGATCCCCGGGCAACCAAATACATGTTTGTCGGATACTCGCGTACCCAGAAAGGTTAAGTGTGTTATTCTCCCACTACCCGCAAGGTAACTGTTTCTGTTGACGTTACTTTTCAGGAAGATCAATCATACTTCAACGCTCCACCATCACCTCTGTCACCACAACCTTTACCAAGACCTGTTGTTCTTGTTACCTCTCCTCCACCTCCACTTCTGCCCAACCCAGCTCTTGTTCTTCAAAAACCCCATCTTATTTGTTCATATACTCGTCGCCCTACTCGCTCTGTCGCCCCGACACAATCGGCTTCGACCTATGACACTCTACGGCCTGATGATCTGACACTGTCTATCCCTGACGCTTCACACCTTTGTTACTTCATTGTCCTTTGTTTTTGTCCATAACTCTGTGCAGGAGACTTTTCAACATCCAGGTTGACGGGCAGCTATGGACGAAGAAATGACAGCCTTCTGGGCTAATCGGACGTGGGATCTGGTTCCTCTTCCTCTAGGCCAAACTACGGTGAGGTGCAAATGGGTCTTTGTCATCAAGAATGCTCCTGATGAGACAATTGACCGTCTTAAAGCCCGTCTGGTGGCTCGTGGGTTTACTTAACAACAGGGTCTAGACTATGAAGAAACATTTTCTCCCGTAGCCAAGCTCAACACGATTTGTGTCCTTTCCCAAAGGGTCTTACATCAACTGGATATCAAGAATGTTTTTGTGAATGGTGATCTGTAAGAAACCGTCTACATGCAGCAACGTCCGAGGTTTAAGACCACAGGGGGAGTCCCGGGTTTGTCACCTCAAAAAATCGATTTATGGTCTCAAACAATCCCCCCGGACATGGTTCGACAAATTCAGTAGAGTTGTACAAGAGATTGGTTTTAATCGAAGCTCGACAGACTTCTCTCTGTTTACTCTACATCACACAACAGGTATTGTGCTTCTCTTAGTATATGTTGACGACATCCTAATCACAGGTGATGACGCAAAGGGAATAAAAATGATCAAAAAGCACCTAAGCTCTGTGTTTCAAACAAAAGATCTTGGGAACCTCAGATACTTCCTCGACCTTGAGATTGCGAGACAACCGGATGGCCTTGTCCTATCTCAACGGAAGTATTGTATCGACCTCCTTCAGGATGTCGGTTACTCCGGATGCAAGACGACCAAAGCTCCCATGGATGCCAATCATAAGCTTTGTCCTGGAAGCTCAGATACAGATCCTCTGCTCTCAAATCGGAATACTATTGATGTCTTGTTGGAAAACTAATTTATCTAACAATTACAAGACCTGACATATCCTTTGTGGTTGGGGTTGTCAGGAGGTTTATGCACTCTCCTCGAATGTCTCATTTACAGGTTGTCGAACGCATCATGAGATATTCAAGGGCTGGTATACAAAACCTCTTCTACTTCTACTCCAACTCTGGTTGCGTATTCATATGCAAATTATGTTGGATCCCTAGATGATCGACACTCTACCAGTGGATTTTGTACCTGCTTGGGAGGTCATCTTATTACTTGGTGAAGTAAGAAACAAGCTGTGGTTGCTCGATCTTTAGCTGAAGCCGAGCATCGCTCAATGGCGTCTGTTGTATCTGAGTTTACTTGGCTCGAAAGTCTCCTAGGTGATATGAGAGTAAAACTTTCCTCACCATCTACCTTACTCTGTGACAGTCAAGCTGCTATACACATAGCTAAGAATCCGGTCTTCCACGAAAGAACAAAACACATTGAAGTTGATTGTCACTTCGTCCGAGAGAAAGTTCAAATGAAGAAACTAGAGTTGAGACATGTTCCTGCTACTGACCAAGTTGCTGATATTCTCACAAATGTCATGTCTAGTACTTTATTCTATAAGTTCTTGTCCAAGCTTGGTGCCTACGACTTGTACGCTCCAGCTTGCGGAGGAGTGTTAGAAAAGATATTGTAAAGGCCCATCTAAATGGCCCATTTATTTTCTTTTCCTCTTGTTGTATTTGTCCCACATTGTGTATAAGGGACTCTTCTCCTTTTTTCCTCCTATAAATATGTACTCATACATTGTATTTACATATAGAAGAAGCATATACAAGTTTGATCGTTTTGTTCCTCTTTTCTTGTGTACTTCTCTACAATAAAGACACCTAATAAGACTCTTTCTTTAATTAGTTGCAATGATTCAAAGCTAATTAATCACTACAAACTAATTAAAAAAATAATAATAATTAATTTAAAATAAATGATTACTGCTAAATGACTTATAATATTACTAATTAATATAAATAAATAATTAGTACTAAATAACTTAATATTACTAATTAATTAATGGTTGATTAACTAATAATATTGCTAATTATTTAATTACATAACACACTCATGGCGGTCTTCATAAAATTGTTCTAGCTTGCCTTCAACGACTGTCATTGAGTGTGTGTTTGGTGCCTTTTGTGCTGTCATGCCAGGCCCAAAGATGTCTGGTAGGGAAGGTGGGGTGGGGGGTTACTATAAAGGTGGGTGGGGACTAATTTGAGGGGAGAAATAAGATACAGAAAAGTATTCCTTCCTAAATGCAAGGCAGGGATACAGAAGCAAGTATAAAATATAAATAACATAGTGCAGTATACCTCCCTGCATACAGGACATTTGGCCTCACGAGGTGCAGATTTGGGACCATCACAAATTAAAACTGAAGCTGCAGCACAAACACAGCTTTTACAGAAAAGATGTCCACAACCCAAAGCATACGGATTAAAGACAGTATCCTGCCAAAAAATCCAATTAAAAAGCTTAAGTTCCCACACCTTTAAGCCAAAATTTCAGAAAAAAAATCAAAAACACTTCTACAGAATTAAGGCATCATATTTTAATATTTTCAGGCCTTCTGACTTCTGAGAAAGGGATTTAGAACCTGATTCTTGAAACAGAGTTCAGTCAATAATATTTGTACGTGTGATGGTGTTGGTATTTAAATGTACAGATATATGTATGGGGATTGGGGGCACAAATGAAATAATTATGAATCCTTTTTTTTCACTTGGTATCAGAGCCAGACCCGTTCTTCGCCCTAACCGTGCAACCTCCGCTTGCTTTCACTCACCATCTCCGCGCAATTGCTCCCGGCGACCTCTAGAATGCATACCTCCCTCCGTTTCCAGCCGCCGGTCCCCCTCCGCGGCAGCTTCCACAACCACTTCCCCGCCCGCGCCCGTCGTCGTTGTTTCCGTCAGCCAAGTGACGTCAACTGACGGTATGCGGCTTCCGGCGGTCATATTGATCCCAAATTTTGGGGAAAATTTCGATTTGATCTTCTTATCATCACATTGAACTTCTAGATGATTCCAATGGTTGGATGCTCCCCAAAATCAGATCTAGGACTTTCTCCTTCAAGCGAAAGATAGCTCCTAACTCTGCAGCGATGTCTTCATTGACCTCAGCTCCTTGAAGACTTGTTATACGCTGTACTCCCTCATTCTCATGGAGAAGTTAATTGTCAAGATGGCAGTGGCAGATTTGAAGGTATTCTTTGAGTTGTTAAAGTTGCCCATAGGCAACGGATCGGTTTAGTCACAGACATCGCCGGTGAAGTTGGATCTTCCTCCTATGGAATTGAAACTTCATGGATCAGCAACATATTTGAGTTTGTCGCATCGGGTGAAGAGGGTTCTATCCAAAAGGAACCTGGAGGGCTATTTGGCAGATGAGAAGGGGGAGACAGAGCAGAACTCCGTTGGGTACAATGAGTGGAAGAATACACATAGCCTGCTGCACACTTGGCTCCAAAACTCAATGGTCGCGTCTATAGCTGTCACGGTGGATGGCATAGAGACCATGGGTGATGTTTGAGGGAAGTTGCAGTGGATCTATGCAGGAGTCGACAACAACATGAGGGTGTTTCATATCGAGAGGGAGATAGAGACAGTAACCCGGGGGGATAGATTGATCCAGGAGTGCGTCGTCGATCTAGAGGGACTATGGAAAAATTATGATCATTTCTCACTAGCTGTGTTGCAAAGATCCAGAGTGCAAGAAAAGGAAGTGAGAAGCTCAGCGAAGGACAATGCACTTTATGAGGGGGTTGAATCTGACCTTTGATCCAAGGTGTGCAGCGTTGCTTGCTCGGTCAAAGATTCCCTCCCTAGATCAGACGATGTCGACCATGATGCAAGAGGAGAGCAAGATTAGGCTCTAGTCTAGTGCAGTTGGCCTTCCAGGGGTGAATTCGGCACTAGTGTCACCAATCTGGGTTACACATGATATATGAGTGAGACACGACTGTACTTCAACTACGGTGAGATCGATCATCTCAAGCAGGCTGGTCCTAAGCCACCAAAGGAGCGGGATGTAGGTGGACGGGGACAGTTAAGGAGTCACGGCCATGGTGATCGCAAAGGTGATGGTCGAGAAGGCTACCAGGCAAATCGGATGATAGCAGAGGACAGGGCAGAAGGGGGTATAGTTGATGTGGGTCACATTGAGGAGGAGCAGGGGATCTTGGATGTTAACTCATAGCTGATGAGGAGATAGCAGAAGGGTGTGGTTGATGATGCATTTACCTCCTCTTCATTCAGGGGTGAAGTTTCCTATTTTGCTCATTCAGCAACAGGTACTTGTGATACACTTGTTCTCGCATCTATATCCACCACTAGATCACCAGGTTGGATAGTCGATTCTGGTGCTTCTCGGCATATCACTGGGGATGCTAGAGAGTTCTTTTCTTACACTCAACTAGCAGTCCCAGAGTGCATTCAGACTGTCGATGATACAACTTAGCTAGTGGTTGGTGAGGGACTGTGCACTGTCCAACACTTTGATTATGTCTAATGTTGTGCATGCTCCTTCCTTTCTGGTGAACCTCTTGTCCATAAGTATTATTATATCCTAACTAAAAATGTGTTTTTTTGTTTGATATTCCAAAGGTGATTTTCGAGGAGAAAGAGATTGACATGAGACTTGGGACTAACACATGGCATAATGGCTTTACCTGGATAGGAAAAGTATAGACTCGGCTCTTTCATCCATTGTAGAGGGTGTTGGAGGAGTTGGGAGTAGCGTGGAGGACTTGATGATGCTTCATCATCAACGCTTGGGTCATCCTTCTTTCGTTGTTTTGAGTCAGTTGTGTCCACTTTTGTTTGAAAAAATTAATCAAGAAAAACTTGTATGTGGTGCATGTGAATTGGAAAAACATACCAGAAACTCTTATTCTAGTTCTGGTAGTACGAGTTCTTGTTCTTTTGACTTAGTGCATTTTGATGTTTGGGGACCGTATCTCACACTTACTGTGAATGGATTTCAATATTTTGTGTTTTTATTGACTAGTTCTCTCGTATGATTTGTCTTTATTTGATGAAAAATAAGAATGATGTATTTGCCCGCTTCAAAGATTTTCACAGCAGTGTTCAAACTCAATACAAGTGCAGTTGTGAAGGTGTTGAGGTCTGACAATGAGACAGTACACCAAAAGGGCATTTAGGGAGTACTTGTCATCACAGGGAATCCAAATCAAACCCCTTGTTCATACACGCCAAAGCAGGATAGGATAGCTAAATGGAAGAATAGGCATCTTCTTGAGGTGACTCGGAGTATGATAATATAGATGAAGGTGCCAAAGTACTTGTAGGGATAAGCAATCTTGACTGCGGCCTATTTCATAAATAGAATGCCCTCACGGGTATTGTATCGGAAGTCTCTGATTGAGATGCTGAGAGATAAGAATCAAGATATTCTTCATCTCAAAACCTTTGATTGTGTGTGTTTCATACAGGACAATAAACCAAATGTGGGCAATTTGGATCCAAGAGCTATGAAGTGTGTTTTTGCTGGGTACTCAGATACTCAAAAGAGGTATGTATGTTGGATTCCGGCTAAGAGGAGGTTGTTTATTAGTATGGAAGTTACATTTAGAGAGCTTGAGTCATACTACTCTTCTCAGGTTGACTCACCTATTGGGGACTCGCTTGTTACAGGAAGTATGATGCGAGAGGAGGATAATAGTAATGGTGAGAGGAAGATAGTGAGTATCATTTGTCCTCTTGTGTCAAGGGTGGAGTCGGTGGCGTTGTCGGTGCATGCGGGAAATGAATCTGAGAATGGTGTACATCAGCCTCGGTGGGTGGGGGCTGAGAGTGTATATGATGAGAAGAAAGCGGAATGAGGGAACCATGCCTACAGTGCATACATCGCCACTTATGTCAAGTCTTTTTCCCTTGCCTACTCCGATTCTTGAGATACCTATACCATCTACCTCGAACTCAGAATAAACAGGTGATGTGATTCCTCTCTATACTCCCACTGCCCTACCGGTAAGGAGATTTCCCGCAGCAATGCGGGAGTCTCACCTAATCGATCTGTCTTTACTTATGATATTGCTCAGTTTGTCTCCTACTCTCACATATCCCCTATACATGGAGCATTCATTGCATCTTTGAACATTCTCTCTATTCTTAAATGTTGGCATATTGCTAAGGAGGATCTAAAGTGGGAAGTTGCAATACTAAAAGAACTTGGGGCTCTGGAAAAGAACAAAACCTGGGAGATTGTAACTCTACCACCAGGTAAGGAGACAGTTGGGTGCAAGTGGGTCTTCACTGGGAAACAAAACCCAGAGGTCGGGTCGAACACTACAAGGCCCGATCGGTGGCAAAGGGGTACAGTCAGCCTTATTGCATCATACTTACAACATGTTGCTAAGGAAGATCCAAAGTGAAAAGTTGCAATGCTAGAGAAATTTTGGGATATAGAAAAGAATAAAACCTGGGAGCTTGTATCACTACCACCAGGCAAGGAGACAGTTGGGTGCAAATGGGTCTTCACTGTGAAATAAAACCCAGATGGTCAAGTCGAGTGCTACAAGGCCTGATTGGTGGCCTATTACAAGTTACAACGAGTTGGCGGCATTCGCACTCACAGTTCAACACTGGCGGCCTTAGCTGTTAGGGCGGCCCTTCGTGGTGCGTACGAATTACCATAGTTTGTGGTACCTCCTTAGCCAGAAGATGACTACTCTCTCACAACAAGTTTGGATGGCAAAACTATTGGAGTACAATTTTACCATCAAGTTCCATTCCGGCAAGACAAACTTGGCGGCGGACGCACTATCGCGCCAACCGGATATCGCCGAGTTGACGGCACTTTCCCACCCCGTCTGGCAGAAGGTGGCCACCTTGCAGAGGTAAGTTGAGATAGATCCCACGCTCCGCATGCTCAATGACCACTTGCGGGTGGACGGTTCTTCGTTCCCTCCTAATACCCTTCTGGGAGGGGGGCAGTTACTCTACCGGGGTAGCATAGTCCTCTCAGCCTCATCCACCAGTATTTCGCGCCTCCTCGCAGAATATCACGCCACGCCATCCGCTGGCAACACCGAGGTGTACCGCACATACCGCCACAACGCGGCCATACTCTATTGGAAGGGTATGATGTGCCAGGTGGAAGACTATGTCGTCACCTATTTAACTTGCCAACGCTCCAAGTATGAAGTAACATTTTGGGAGGCTTCTTGCATCCCTTACCCATTCCCGAGCTCATTTGGGAAGATTTGGCGATGGATTTCATCACGCTCCTACCCCGCTCCTCGGGGTATGACTGCATCTTGGTAATGGTGAACCGCTTCTCCAAGTACGGTCATTTTATGCCTCTGAGACACCCCCTTCATGACATCGATGGTGGCCAACACTTTCATTACTGGGGTGGTGCGTCTCCACGGTTTTCCTTGCTCGATTGTCAATGATCGCTGCCAGATATTCATGAGCACTTTTTAACAAAAGTTGTTCAAACTGCAAGGGACACAATTTTGGATGAGTACGACATACCATCCACAGACGGGCGGACAGCCAAAGGTTCTGATTTCTGAATCATTTTTTTGTGGCATATTAGTGCTGCTTTATTTCAGGCCGACTGCAGAATAGGAGTAAGTGGCTGGGATGGGCTGAGTTTTCTTAAAACACCTCCTTACACCACTCCACTGGCATGACTCCATTTCAGGTCGTCTATGGCCAACCGCCACCCGCCGTCCTACGATATCTTCCCGGTGAGTGTCATGTGGGGGTCGTGTGGGAGACACTCATGACACAGGATGAAGCCCTCCGGATTCTAAAGATCCATCTGCACGCCGCCCAGCAGAAGATGATATGTCAAGACAATAAACGCTGCCGACACATCCAGTTTCAGATGGGTGATTATGTGTTTGTCAAGCTCTGACCATATCGTCAGTCTGCGGAAGCCCATCGCATCCATCCCAAATTGTCTGCCTGCTTCTACGGTCTATTTGAGGTGATCGCACGCATTGATGAAGTGGCATATCGCCTCCATCTTCTGACCCACGGTCAAGTCCACCCAGTCTTTCACGTCTCTCAGCTCACACAGGTGGCGGGGGACCATGGAGTTGAGGAGAACTTACCCCCAAATCTTGGATTGGATGGATCCATTCCCTACTTTCTTGAAGCCATCCTCAAGCACAAAATGGATGCGGCGACTGATCAGGTCCAGGTACTGGTGGCATGGAAAGGACGGCCCGCCTCCGACGCAACTTGTTGGGACCGTGACGACTTCCGTCGTCGGTTTCCAGACTTTTGCCTTGATGACAAGACAAATTTCTCATACGGGGGTATTGTTACAGAAGAGGACGACACGAGGCTCGAAGGCGCCGACACGACTTGGCGTGTATTCGTGAAGGAATCGGATTAGAGCATGAGCTGACCAGTCGGGGGCTACTACTTGGGGATGTTATGTTTTAAATGTTATTTTGTCATAATTACTTGTTTGCCATTAGGGAATATATTATCCCTCGATCTTTCGTATTAGCTTATCTTGGAATTTTAAACTTGAATGAAGTTTAGAGCATAAGGCTGACCAAGGAAATCATCTCCTCCCCTACTGTTGAACCCTACTGGCATCATCGACACTTAGTTATTAAAGACGCAAGGCACACCAAGGCGCAAAGAGGTCTTGGAGCCTGGGCGCAAGGCTCAAGGCGCAAGCGCGCGCCTGACGAAGGCAAGACACAACCACATCCTTTTTTAATAATGAGCATCAAACATCATTACATCTTCTCGATCAAATTCTTCATCTATTCTACTAATTAATCATTCTATCATCGTTTATATCTCTTAAAAAATAGAATTATTGTGGTCACTTTCATCATATATTCATATTTAAGTTCCAACGCAAAATTATCTTTCACAAACACCAAATCAATATATAATTATTGAGTTTTACTTTATTTTTTTATCTTTGGAAAAAATTTACAACAAAAATCTCACTCAGATGCGCCTTTTATATTCTAAAGGTGCAAACCTCTGAGCCAAGTGAGCTTTGAGTCTTAGGCGCGCCTTTAACAACATAGCATCGACATATACTCGTATTTTGAGAGGAGAGTTGAATTAAAAGCCTAAAACAAACTGCAAAAGCCCACTATAAAGGCTCATGTTCTTTTTATTATTTTTCTTCACACACCTATAATATTTATTTGTGGTCTCCTCCCTATGTGTATATATAAAGGTGTCATGTAATATTTATTCGTTGGATTGGATATAATATTTATCTCATTTCTCAACTATAGCTATAATGAAAAATAATAAAATTCCAGTCTTTTAATAATGCAATAGAACTATAGTACTGTAAAATACTTATGAGGGCACTCTCTACCAAGATTTTTCCAGTACCCATATATAAAAGCCCTCGTTTGAAATGTATTTACTTGGCAAGGGATGATTGAAACTAAACTCTAGAGCTTGGGATTGTATATTCTAGTATACCGGGTCTAAAAACAGGAGTCTGGTGTATAAAATGGAATGATCTGTAGACAGACAAGCCTACTTAAAGTTAGTTTGCTTTCGGTGGATAATTAAAATAATATAGTTTCACAGCATGGAAAATTCCCATATGGCTTAGTAAAAGAAAAATATATATATAGTATATTGCGGGTACAAGAAAATGTCAAATAATTAATAATAATAATTTGAAGAAGAAAAAAAAAGGATATATGAACAACTACGCACTTAATCAACATGGATAATTCAAAACTTCTTAAGCACATAATGGAGACTAAACATCTTTTCTAACAGAATATACTTCAGTATTGATATCTGAAGGCCAAGATACACAAATTCTCTTAGTATAAACATGGCATGGTTCAATTACAGTATAAATGAGAATAAAAGAGAAACAATACCAAGCAGATGGGGCATGTCAAACTGTATTCGTAGGTAATGGTGTCAGAAATAACCATAGTCATCACAGGTTGGGTATCGCTTAGATCACAAGAGAATTTTCTGACAAAAGAACCCGGTTCGCCTGCATCTGAACCACTGCAGTTCAAATAAAATGCACCCAGTTCTATCAGCCAAGGCGATTGCAATAGTTCTATCCTCTCACCCCTCATCTCCATCTTGAAGTTTCTACCATTAACAGATCCATGTACCTTACCAAGAATAAATAATTGCATCAGAGCTGTAAAAATGTGTAAATCAAAGGGTGAGGGTCACGTATACAAAAACTCACTTTATCATATTTTTTAAGTATCTTCCTAATAGCAATGGAATTCATTGTAACATAATCAAGCAGCATCCTCACTTCTTGAACCAAGGTTGGCTGATCATCTGAAAAACAGTAACGGAAACGCCGCATATATCGCTGCATTCCATTGGCAAAGTGAAAATGGAGAAGCCGCCTAACTCTGGAGATAAAACATCCAGCAATGTCTGAAGCCTCCTTCGACAGCTCATCAAAAAACTTCTGATCACATGCTAAAATTGAAAGAAACAATTCTTAAACATTAGAACTGCTATAAAGATATGGACTGCAAAGAAGTAAATATCCATACTGGAAGCAAATTACGCAACATTTCTTAAGATACTTTAGAAAAGACAACTTGTCCGTTTTTGATGTATTTATATCATGTGTAAGACATCATGATGGGGATCATAGTTCTCGGGTGGGCCAACCCGTATCGGAGACTGTTCTAGTTTACATTCATAGGAGTTAGGATTCTGTAATCACATTCAGAGCGTCGATAGGACATTTCCTATGTATTTTTATATTTTTTTGTGCATTGTTTACGTACATTTTATGTGCATTTCATGCCGTCCAATCATTGTCATCATATGTTTTCCTTTTGGCCTATAAATATGGGAGTTTGTACTGAATTCAGATAATTACAGAATTTGGAGAAGAATTTTCAGATTTTGTGATCCCTCTATGGTGCCGAAGCCGTGAAACCTAGGTGTCGAAGCCTAGGCCTGCCCCCTCCCTATGCAACCGTCAGTCATCCCCTTCCCTCCTCTCCAAGCCGCCAGAAGCCACCCCTACAAGGGCCGGCCATCCATCTTCGCACCTTTCCTCCACCTCCACGCAAATAATTGTATATAACTGCAAGTAAACACCGTTGGAAACCACCAAAACCACCTCCAATTGTTGTAATCGCCCACTAATTTGATGGTTACATGTAGTCACTGTGAGATCCCAGCCTCCAAATGGGTTGCGACAACCTTAGTTATTAAAGGCTCAAGGCGCAAATGCACAAAGGGTCCTTGGAGTCTAGACGCAAGACTCAAAGCGCAGGCATGCGCCTAACGAGGGCAAGGCACAATCACATCCATTTTAAATAATCAACTAAAACATCAGTTCATCTTATTGATTAGATTTTTTATCTATTTTACTCATTAATCACTCATTACTATCATTTATCTCTTAAAAAAAGAATCAATATGATCACTTGTATAATATCAAAGTTTCAAAGCTTGATTATGTTTCACAAACACTAAATTATGCAAAAATTATTGAGTTCTTACATTATATCTTTCTTTATTTTGAAAAAAAATTACAACAGAAATCTCACCCAGGTGGCCTTTTTATGCTCCAAAGGCACAAAAGAGGCGCACATAAAAAGGGCACGAAGGCGCAAACCTCTAAACCTGGTAAGCCTTGAGTATTAGGCGTGTCTTTAACAACATAGTCGGCAACCTTCCCCAACCTGGACGACTTCATTTCCACGGGTTTTCCTCTCATTCCTCCCAGTTGACCAGCAAACTCAAGCAGTTATCTCTGCCGCCAGTTTCCCTGGGTATTACAGCACCAGTCCAAGGATATTAAAGTGTTTCCCCAACTGTTTGTCCAACACAAGACAGTGCACTTACTGCAGAATTCCAGCATCCTGTGGACCAGAATCTGAGTGCCAGCCGCACTCAGAGCCAGGTTTTCAAGAAGTTCGGCCGTAGTGAGTACAGAATATGTACACATGATATGACGTTGCGAGGACACATAGAAGTCTAATTTACGAAATCGATCCAAATCGAATTAAGGTGAAGCGTGTGAAGATGAATTCATATTGATTAACTGTTATATGTCTACAGAGTAAGATAATATTCCAAAAGACTAAGAATACTATGTTATAAAATCGTTAAGTATATCCTGGTTCCTGTGTATTGAAACCGAAATTTAAAATGATGAAACTGGAAGATAAAATGTGAACGCATACCAGGGACATAATGAAATTTAATGTCATGAATAAGTCTTCACTTGCACTCGACATATTATTTTTGCAAGCTTAAGTAAGGCATTGTCATGTGACAATAATCTGAACTAAACATGTGGTGTTAACGATTTTGCATGACATACGATAACACATGAATATCATGACACCCATATAATAGTTTTAGATTAAACATCACATTGACCCTCGTGGATCGAAGGTGCAATCGATATTGGTACACATCTGATTCAACGATAAGAACACAGTTATTATATTAAGTCACGTTGACCTCATGGTTGAATTTATAATGTGTCCTGTTTTTCGGGGACGAAAATCTTTATAAGAGGGGAAGCATTTGTAACGGCCCAAAACGTAAAATTTAATTTAAATTGTGATTGAGCTTAGCCTTAGTTTTGTGATGACTCTGGACTTGTGTTTGTTTTGTTTATGCTTAGCCGCTGTTTTTGGAAAGAGCTTTGCTTTGGGTATTAATGGCCAATCACGTGTTCATTGGGTATTTTTGCATGCTTTTGACTGAGAGAATTTTGTCTTTACTTGTGATATCATTTGGGTTGGCAAAGGTGTCTCTTTTATGGTTATGAAAATGAGAGGGTTAATTTCGTAGCTGCCAAATGATGTTATCAAAATAATCGAAGTCATAACTATAACAAGGGCAACCCCGGTATAAAAGACCCTAAGTGATAATTTTGATACAGATACCGTGAAGGATGGCTTCTCAAAATAGACGCGACATGGATATGAGTTGCACTAAAGAAACGAACGACTGATGGTGAGAGCTACTTGCTTCTGTTTATGCTTTATTGCCCTCTTTTTCAGTTCTGTGCACTATTATTAGTATTGCAATCTCATGATTACTCGCTTATGTTGAATACTTGTACATCACTGATAATGATTACTCGCATATGTATGGCCTTTTATAAAGGCAAACATGCGATTAGCTTCTGAGGGGATTAAGAAATAAATGAACTCTAAGTATAGAAATGAAATGTACGGCAAACATAAATAAGAATGCATCGATGCATAGGAATGATAAGGGTATACTGAACGGAAATGCGCATAGAAAATACTGATGAATTGCCAAACCAGTCGAGCCTGAGGGCATAAACGCGTGTTGTACGTACTGGTTTTGGTATACTGATGACCCGGAAGGGTCGGGCCCAAAGAATGATATACAGAAATACTGACATACGGATACGGATACTGATACTGTGATAGTTACCCTTATCATGACCTAAAATATAAGATACTATAAGAATGATAAATAAATGGGTGGAATTGAGAGAGATTCACAGTTACATAGATTTACAGTTACAGTGCTTACATAAATTGCATGATTACAGTTTCATGGCTTATATTGTTTCATGATTACACTGATACGAGTATAGAGCTACTGAGTAAATTGTTCTATAACTGATTATCTGGTTTTATAAATACTAAGATGACAGATATAAAGTTGATACACAGTGGCAATACAGGTATGTAAAATGATTATACAGATCGAACTGAGATAGGATTACAGTTACATTGTTTATATAGTTTTCATGAATACTAACATGACAGAGATAACATTGATACACAATTTCAGGACAGGTATGCTAAATGGTTACGAAAGACATATGTTTATGGCATTGCTAAAGCTTTTACATTTGTTAGTGTACAGCAATTAAAGAGGTATGCACCTCACTTAGTCATATGTTATGACTAAGCCCGTCCCCTTTTGGTGCAGGTACTTGACATAGTTTTGAGTTCGTATTGACGAGTGAAATTGATCGTGGATAAAATGAAAAGACACATGGACATCGGCAATATTTGAGGTACATCTTATTTTGTGTATTAATTTATACTCACTAGCCCTACTTCGTCCTGGGATAACTGTCTTGAAAGTAGCTTAGATACAGAATTATGTGGGGTCTAAAAAGGGGTCCTCACACAGGGCGGCCGGTGGGCCGCCGTGAGTTCGTCGGCATGGACGCCGACGAGCCCAGGGCGGCCGGTGGCCAGCGAGCCCGCAACCGCCGACCACCCCGGTGTTACAATTTTTTTTACAACCGGCCCCTCGGGGGCCGGCTCCTCCCTGGTCGGCCATATCGTAGGCGGCCAGGGAAAAAAGGGGCGGCCGGCCTCACCGTATGCGGCCGGGGAGAAAAGGGGAAGCCGGACCCTCGGGGGTCGGCGCCTCCCCGACCGGCCATGTCGTAGGCGGCCGGGGAGAAAAGGGGTGTCCGGCCCCTCGGGGGTCGGCGCCTCCCCGGCCGGCCTTGTCGTAGGCGGACGGGGAGAAAAGGGGCAGCCAGCCCCTCGGGGGCCGACGCCTCCCCGGCTGGCCTTGCCGTAGGCGGCCAGGGAAAAAAGGGGCGGGCAGCACTAAGGCCGCCGGCCGGCCGCGAGGAGGCCGGCGCGCGGGATCCCAAGCGGCGGTTCGCGATCCCGCGTGCGGGAGTTAGGATCCCGCGTGCAGGAGGGAGTTAGGATCCCGTGCGCGGTGGTTACGATCCGATGCGTGGTGGTCATGACGTGGATCGGACGCGGTGAACAAGCGTGAAGTGGTTTGAACCGTAACCCCCCACTTCGTTAGTGGGGTGTGTGGATGTTTTGGCTATGTGCAACCCGGTTTGCCTATAAATTGGGTACAACCCCATCAATTTTGCTTTCTGAAAAATCCAGCTGCTTAAGCAGATGAAATGCAAATCATCACAATGTAATCCACATTACAAGTTAAAGAAGGAAGCAAAATGAAAACAAACTGGAGTTTGCAAACCTGGGCAGATATCGCATTGGCAGAGTTGATTTTCTCCATTAGTCGCCTCTCCTTCATTGCTCTCATCCTGCTCATTACCGCCCGAGTCCCGCAGTGACCTGCAAGCCTTCAAGACCTTCTTGAGCCTCTTGTACTCCACATGCGAACATTTGTGTAAAAACCACTCTTGATCTCCATGAAGAAACCCTGTAAACGCTTCCCCAAACTTCATCCCCAAAGATCCGGCCAATCAATGGACATTCAGAAGCAGGTGAGCTGGAGAGATCATAGCAAGTAAGAATTTAAAACGAATTGATCACAGTGAGATGACAGCAGAACAATTCGAAACAACGGGAAACCCTGGAAGAAATAAATGTCCCGTACACGAAAATTAAAGTCAGATTCATTTCGGAAACTCAACTATTTGGCGTGCGGGTTGTACAAAACCTAGGTCTTAAGAGAGGGAAAAGAAGAGAAGATCGGGATGGGTTATTGATATTACAATGACGGAGACACCGGGAGTCAAGTCCGATCAGTAGAGTTGCAGGGCCTGAGATCGAAGGTGGAAATGATCTGCGCCGAAGCTGTTATTTTCAAGGCCAACCCTGCGAAATGGAAGAAATGCAGAGAAGCGAAGCGTGGCGGAGGGAGACGAAGTTTTACGGGGAAGGAAAGAATAATCTGCGGCGATTGCGGTGAACAACGCCGTGGCTGCTCCACCTGCTTTCCCGCAGCCGTGTAACAGTCGGTAGTTACCCTATTCCATAACTCAAGAACCGCCAATTTGGCTATTGGCACTAGGCCTGTAAGCCAAAACCAACCTAACCGCTTTGGCCCTGGTTTCAGCAGGGCGCGGTTCGGTTACGGTTTTGGTTTTAGAAAAATCATATTATTCGATTCGGTTTACGGTTTTGGGTGGCAAACCGAATAGAGTCGAATCAAATCAAACCGTTGTATATGAAAGCATTTAATTTATTAATTAAATTTCATTAAAATATACGGTTAATCATACAGCGGGTATTTCTCTTATATTTTTTAAGTTTTCTGTTTTTTGTTTTGATTAAACATCTAAGTTGTCGTTAATCTCTAGTCTAGATATTCCTTTAATCTAAATTTTTCTCCAAACAAACAATGCTGATGAATATTCCATTTTCGATTTAGTTGATTTTGGAGTCCAGAAATGGTAAGGTGATTGGAATTGTGTTCAGACAGCACTTTCATGTTGGGTGGTTGAATCTCATTCATTGTACCATCCCTAGTTCGGTTCGGTTTCAATGTTTGAGCGGTTTGGTTCGGTTTCAAATTTTTGGAACCACGTAAGGATGGTTCGATTTGCGGTTTTACTTACAAACCAAACCAAACCAAACTGTTACAGGCCGAATTAGCACCCGATACTTGTAAATTTGTGTTAAATACGATTCTAAAAAAAACTACTAATCCCACTCAATTGTTTGCACCTCTCCCTCCCGCTCGCGACTTCGGAAACCCTACCGCCGCTCCGCCTGTCGCACATCTCCTTCGCCTCTCCAGCCGTCGGCCCTCTCCGAACCTCAGAAAAGCTTCTCCAGGAGCTGCTCCGTCCTCTCCAGGCATCGATCCTCCCCTGTATTCCAGATCGCCGCTCCAGCCCGCGACTTCTGAAACCCTACGGCCGCTCCTCCCCTGTAAATCCCTAACATCACCTCCTTTGATTTCCCTTTTTCGTTTTTTCACCTAAAGTCGCAGATCTCCAAGCCCTAAGCCTCTTCTTTTTTTTTCACTTTCGCAAATCTCCAAGCCATAAGCTGCCGATGTCTGATTCTATTCCCCTATCTTCTAAGTTGCAGATGTTGGAAAATGAAAAGCTAGATGAAAATGGAAGGCAAAGTCGTCGTGGAAGGTATATTCATTGATTTTGTATCGTGAAATGTGTGGTGTGGTGATTGATATATTTTTAATCATGCTTTATGTTGCAAGTGTGAGTTAATGAATGTTGTTTATATGCAGTTTGGATGGTAGTAATATGAATTTATTTGTTGATCTTATTCATAATGAAAAATTGAGGTGGATGTTAGTTCTCAGTTCGAAACAGATCAAATTGAGGTGGATGTTAGTTCTCAGTTCGAAACAGATCAAACTTTCTCTACAAGAAAAGCCTTAATTGAGTGGGCTAAAACTGTTGCGTGGAGTTTAGGTTTTGTTATTACGATTAAACACTCAAATAAGGAAGTTGGTCGTCTAACACCACTGTGCTTTTGGGGTGTGATAGAGGAGGGCATTTTAGAGCCAATCAAAACAAAAACATTGTGAAGTAGGGAATGTGAAAATTGTCAAGTAAGCAATGTGATTGTCTGTTTTCTCTCTGGGAAGAAAGTTGCAAATGTTGATAAGGGGAAGGTTGCTATTATTTGCGGGAAGCATAACCATGATGTTTTTCACTTGGAAGAGCATGCATATGCGGGTCGGTTGGATGAGGATGAAGCAAAGATGATGGAAAATTGTATGTTGTAGTGATGCCAACTATACACAACCTATCAGTCTTTCTTTTCTTGTTTTTGTTTTATGTCAGATGAAACTGAAGGTAGTTATAAATGGGCACTTGAATGTTTCTGTTCAGTACTTGATCCATCAACATAACCTATTGTACTAGTAACGGATAGGGAGCTTGCTTTGATGAACGCTATCAAGTATGTTTTTTCAAGTTCGAAGAATATAATGTGTCGAGTACACATAAACAAGAGTGTATTGACAAACTGTAAAAAAAATTGCCAAAGGAAAGAAATTCGAGTAATTTATGAGGGCTTGACAGCAGTTAATTGACTCAATAATGGAAATTGAATTCACTTTGACATTCAACAATTTATTGGTCGACTTTTCGGTCGATTATCCAGATGCCTTATTATATGTGACCACTTCCTGGTTTGAGCCATACAAGAATTTTTTTTGTTTCGACATGGATTGATAGTTACATGCATTTGGGTAGTTATACTACCAACCGAGTGGAAAGTGGGCACGATCAGTTAAAGAAATTTCTTGAAGCCAGTATTAGAAATTTGACCACCATATGGAAGGCATTTAATCAAATGATCAACATCCAACATACTGATATTAAGAGATATTTTGATCATAATTGTATGTGTCAGAACATAAGATGTCTTGGCGGCCTGGTGGATAGTTGGCGGTCAGCCTTGCGGTTAGCTCTTGGCGGTCTGGCGGATAGATTGGCGGTCAGCCTGGCGGTTAGCTCTTTGTGGTAAGCATTGGCGGTTAGATCTTGGCGGTCTGGCAGATAGGCCTGGCAGACAGGGTTGGCGCACAGTTCTGACGGATAGACAGTGTGTAGCAGCGGTCTGTCCTTTACTGCTTGGCAAGTGTGGGAGTCGGTTGTTAGGCGGTCTGACAAACAGTCTTGGCGGACAGGCATGGCGGACAGTCTTGGTGGATAGGCGTGGCAGGCAGACTATTGTAACGGTCGGCTTGTGGCAACCTGTCGATTATCCTTAGTGCCTGATACGCCCGAGATAGATGTATATTTACGCAAGTGCACGTGCCGAATCAAGTAATATAAAGTGAGAAGTGATCGTTCCCTCGAGGAGGTGATTGACCTAGTGATCACAATTACTAGCTCTTCCCATTCTCTAAATTCAAGACGATAATTAAGGTGAATTTCTAGTTTTATTTAAAGAAGTACTCTTAAGACAAGAACTAAAATGCACGGACAAGAAAATATTGTTATCCAAGTTTTAGAGAAGCAATCTTGCGTGTTGGTTTCCCTTACCTATTGCGATGATTTTTTTTATAGAAAAAGCTTTCATGAGTTGTTTGACTTCTATCTTGCAAGGATTTAAAAGCGGATCTCTTTATCCCTCGATTTCCGAGATCCGGTCACCCAAATTCCCCCAGTTATCTCCAACTTGGGTGGAAAGAAAGTAACGAAAAGCGCACAAATCCACTACGCTAACTCAAGAGGAAATCTCTTTCTCTCTCGAAGTTATATTGCGATGGAAATCCCACCTCCTTCTCTAATGTGCTTGACTCACTCGGCATCTTACTTGCCTCTTCTTCCCTAGCTTTCTCAAGCAACCCCTCCCCACTTGGAATCTCTACACCACTCCGTAAGGCAATAGCTTTGCATTGATTATTATGATTTTCTTTTGTTAGATTTAGTGTGGTATCAGAAGGTAGAGTTCCAACGGGTCTTTGACTTAATGAATTTGCAAGTTGACCCATAGTTGTTTCTAGTGATCTTAATGAAGATTCTATTCCTCCCATTCTTGAGTCATACTTTTGGAACATGCCTAAGATAAATTCATCTGGTATCTTCTTTTGGTTTAATTGTTGGGGTTGAGAGTTATTATTGATAGGAGGGTGGTTCATATTTTGATTGAACCCTGGTGGGTGATTCGCCCCTTGATTGTTTTTCTAGGAGAAATTGGGGTGATTTCGTCACTCGGGGTGATAATGATTGGCAAACCCAGGTGGACCTTGCCTTTGTGCTCCTCCTACATAATTTGCTTCTTCAGAAATTTGATTTAATTGCTCCACCGTCAATGGAGCACTAGATGAAGGCTGTGATAATGAATCTAATCTCTTATTAATTAGGTTGAATTGTGATGCCATTTGAGCGGCCAAGGAAGTGATTTGGTCCACTTGGTGGATACCAACCGTGTTGTTGTTCCCTTGACGCTCATAGGCTTGATAGTTATTTGCAGTGAGATCTTCGAGGATTGCATACGCGTCCTCGGGATACTTCTTAAGTAACGATCCTCCAGCAGCCCCGTCTACTAAGATCATGGTTGCAGTTTGCAATCCATTATAGAAGGTGGAAACTTGTTGATGTAGGGCTAACCTATGGTGGGGACACTTTCTCAGTAGCTTCTTAAAATGCTCCCAAGCGTCGTATAGTGTCTCTCCGTTTCCCTGTGTGAATATGGTTATATCTTTTATTAGCTTTGCAGTCTTCGAAGGAGGAAAGTATTTATGTAAGAATTTTTCGACTAGTTGCATCCAAGTTGTGATACAATCATCAGGTAAAGAATCTAGCCAATCCTTAGCCCTCCCTTCTAGTGAGAACGAAAACATTCGTAACATAATTGCATCATCGGATGCCCCGTTACACTTAAACATATCACAGATGGCTAAGAAAGTTTTTAAATGAGAATTTGCATCCTCATGATTGAGACCCCCAAACTTATTGTATTGAACTTGTTGCATGATTAGTGGGTCCAATTTAAAGTTATTTGCTGCAATTGCCGGACGAGCAATGCTGAAATGCAAACCCCCACCTAGAGGTGTATTATAGTCGTAGCATGTCATGCGAGGTGCATTAGGTTGAACATTTTGTTCAACATACTCCTAATTATCATCAACGTTGTTTTGCACATGATTATCCATCGCAGGATGAATAATGTTAACGGTCCTAAAGTCTCTCATGTTTTGTCTACAAGTACGCTCAATTTCAGAATTCAAAGGCAATAATTCTACTTGCCTATACCTGGACATACACTGCACAGATTTTCAAATAAACTTGATTCAAATAAATAAACAAACAAACAAACAAAGACTTGATCTCTAAGTACTAGGGATTCACTAATATTATGAAAATAATTAACACTAACTCAGAAGCACCTCCCCGGCAACGGCGCCAAAAACTTGATACGCCCGAGATAGATGTATATTTACGCAAGTGCACGTGCCGAATCAAGTAATATAAAATGAGAAGTGATTGTTCCCTCGAGGAGGTGATTGACGGCCTAGTGATCACAATTACTAGCTCTTCCCGTTCTCTAAATTCAAGACGATAATTAAGGTGAATTTCTAGTTTTATTTAAAGAAGTACTCTTAAGACAAGAACTAAAATGCGCGGACAAGAAAATATTGTTATCCAAGTTTTAGAGAAGCAATCTTGCGTGTTGGTTTCCCTTACCTATTGCGATGATTTTTTTTATAGAAAAAGCTTTCATGAGTTGTTTGACTTCTATCTTGCAAGGATTTAAAAGCGGATCTCTTTATCCCTCGATTTCCGAGATCCGGTCACCCAAATTCCCCCAGTTATCTCCAACTTGGGTGGAAAGAAAGTAACGAAAAGCGCACAAATCCACTACGCTAACTCAAGAGGAAATCTCTTTCTCTCTCGAAGTTATATTAGAAATTAGGTTACACTTACACCGCTCCTCTCTCGATTCACGCAGTGCAGTAAAAAGATGGAATTTTGACTAAAGAAATACGCGACTTCTCTCTCGAATCTCGCCACGTAATATAAAGGATTCAACCCTAGACTAACATAACTCCTCTCTCGAATCTCGCCATGCTAACTAGAAGATGAATACTTACTCAAAACATCCACAAATAGAAAACACAATTCCAATAAAGATAGGAAATCAAACAATCATTAAGTTAAAACCTTGAATCAAGTCATCACAACAAGTAAAGTACTCACAACACACAAGATCTAAGAAATTAGTTCATGACGGAGATATGAAACCAAATTAGATGGATCTTACTAGACATGCTTCAGAAAATTCGAAAGTTTCAAGAAATAATTCACTCGGATGTGGGAGATCCGTTGCTCTTGATGATCAGGTGTAGTCTTCTTCTTCTTCTTGCCTAGGGTTTGTCTCCCAAGATGGATCTTCTCCTCCAAAAGCTCCCTTGTCTTTTTCGTCTAGAACTCTCCTTTTGTCCTTTCATTTGTCCTTTAAAAATGCCTCCAGATATGTCAAGGGATACCTCCTTCCAAATTTGAAAAGGTGGCAAAATTCGAATTTCAAACTCTGAAAACCGCCCACGAGACGTTGCAACCTTCATTTTTTTGGGGTGTTGCAACACCCGCGCTGTGCCTACTTGCATTGCCAATCAGTAAGTGGGACGTTGCAATTATTTATTTTTTCGTGCGTTGCAACCTTTTTCCAGATTTTTATATTTTGGCAGATTTCCGTCCATGAGCTTATTCCTCTTGCACCACTAGTAAACATACAATGAAAAGAGACCAAATTAGCCTTGAATTAGATAATCAAACAATTACTTTCATTTCTATAGCTTTTTGTGTTTATTCGTGTCGGATATGCCGAGTAATTTGTCAGAAAACGTGGCTAGATAACTTCTTTTGGGAAGTTATCACACCCCCACACTTGAACCTTTGCTAGTCCCGAGCAAAGAGAAATAATTATTTCAAATGGGTGTTCGATAATTATCACTCTCCAAATCAGAACAATCCTATCTTGACCAACATTAGTCCAAGATATTCAAGAAGTTTGCTTTACTCAACTGATAAGCTTGATTATTATTAAAAGTTCAAACATCACAAATCCATTAGCTTGATAAAAGATAAAGCATACTAAAGAATTTTGTGTTGTGTGTGCGCCTTCTTCCAGATTATTTACTCCCCCGTACTTTTTCATTGAACATCCTCAATAATTCAAAAGGGTAAGAATAAGCTAAGTCATTACGCTAGCCTTGATAAGAATTAGCAGCATACGAGAGCATAGGTTTAGCTTTGGCTTGGTTGGCAATTCATGAATAGGCTTAAATAGTGGCATGGTAATTCCCTAGTTAATAATCTCAATCTTTCACCATATTATGAGGTTCAATCCTTAAGCCTTGCATATATAAACATATTGTGCCAATAGTTAGGATCATTCCAAGTATGTAATTGCCTACCCAGGCCACATATCACTATGACAAAAGTTTTGATTATTTCCTTTTTTTTTCATATGGTCACAGTTGGGATCATTCTAGATAGGCGTGTACATACTTAGGCCGCATATTACTATGACAATTCACAATTTTTCTTTTTTATATATATAAATGCTGAATTGAAACACCCATAAATGGCTAGTGGATTAAGATAAAACTAATGAAATATAGGGAATTCGGTCATTCAGTAGTGGGTAACAAAATGATACAAAACCAATCAAAGAGTCTCATGAAAGTTCAAAATGGTCTAGCTACTAAAACATTATCTTGACTCACATTATTACTTAGTTCTTGCTCACCCCATTTCCTAATTTTAGAAATCAACATCAAAAGTTTTCAGAGAATTAAACGAAAACTGGAGAAGGATGTACATGAATCAAATGCCTTAGAGTGCTTTATCAAAAAAAATCTTGCCAATTTTAAATTCAAAATCTGAACTCCTAGGATTCCCTAGCCGTACCAATTAATTATCATTGAACTTCAAGAATAACTTATCACTAAGTACGATCAATATACGAAATATTACAATTACGAGTGATTAAATTATCTACCACCATAATTGCAGGGGCGATGTTAGCCAACACCCCCACACTTAAGGGCTTGCTAGGCCCTAGCAAGGTTAATGTGTTATATTAAAAAAAAAAATTCTTTCTATACTACTCAGCCTTTGCATGAATTAAATAAAAATGAAATTGAAACAGTAAAAACTCCCCTGATAAGGAAATGATTTCCTCTGAGTCTCTTGAGTTTCTTTAATGTGATTCTCATTTGCTCCGATGATCTGCAGCACTCCGTACCATATTTATCTGCCCAACTTTTATCTTGGCTATGACAGAAGAGAACAAAACATGGAGGCAATCTAATAAAGTTCGTAACTGCATGAATTAGCAATAACAATGAACCAAAATAGCTTAATCGCCTTCATATTCATGTCATTACTGTTAATTATAGCAATAGCCTAAATCATGTTATATCAATTTGAACATAAAAACAGAGTAATAAGGTATATTAAATTTAGGCTTTCCAAAATATCTAGCACTTAATGAGTCCAAATATACACTCAAGATCATATCATATCATGTGAGCAAAGTATCATATCATGTCCAAAATATGTCCAAAATATCATATCATGTGTCCATTCATCATGCAGTCAAACAAAATAGCTCAAAATACGGTCATCCAGAGCAAAACAGAAACAAAATAGTGTCCATCAATCATTAGTACAGTCATCAAAAAAAAACAAATAAGTCAAAAAGGATCTAATCAGATCCCCCCTCATCGTCTTCTTCAGGTTCATCCATTTCTTGATCCTCCTCGCCTTCTGGCTCCACCTCTTTTTCCTGATTCCTTTCTTCCTCCTGTTCCTCGTCTTCTTCATCTAATTCGGTTGGGTCGAGAGTGCTTCCATCAGCCGCTAGCAACTCTCCCTTGTCGTTGAACTGCCACTGATATCGAAACGGCTCTTCATCCACCTGCAACTTTGCTCTCTTCAAGAGACTATCAATCTTCCTCTCCATAATTAATATCCAGTCGGGAACTGAAGTAGCAGTGCTGGCATCTCAAGTATACCTTTATGTACTCAATACTTTCCATAGCTTCATGCAACGTGACCCCTTCCCCGGATGGCACTGCTACTTTCTCCCGCTTTCTGGCCGATGATGCTGAATATCGACTTCCTATTCTTTTGTGAGGTGTCTTAAAACCGCTGTCCATCTCAGTCCCTACTTTAATATTCACCTTCACAACCTGTCCAGTTATCGGCCTCCGCACTTGGGTTAGCAAATCCTCAGCACCGCAGGCTACCCCTGTCTGCCTACAAAACTCCGTGATCAAGATTGGGAACCATAGCAGCTTGGCCTTGTCCTCCCGGATGTTCATCTTCAAATGGTTACTGATTATCGCTCCCACATTAATCCTATGCCCCTTCAAAATGTGATATATCAGCTCTGCTCTGTCCAAAGTGATGTTGTTCAGGTGGCGGGTAGGCATAACGGTAGCATTTATGAAAAGGAGACACACCTTAGCTTCCCTGGACAGGGATGTGGATTTCAGCGCCTTCGTCGACCTCTTTGACCATTCCAGGTCTGGTGAATTGCCGATCGCAGCTACCAGTTCATCCGATGTAATTTGATAGTTCAGACTCTCCAATTCTTCATCAGCACCTACTTCGTACAGCTCATTGATTACATTGGAAGATATGTTGATCAGCTTCCCTCGTACCGTCACTACCTCATCCTCTATTTGCTTAGCGTTTGCGTAAAATTCGTATACCCAGGATAGAATGGCCTCCGACCGGTGATGGCAGAACGTCTCCCAGTGCAACTCATGCATTTGGAGCACGTAGGGAAGGCTCCACGCTCGCTTCTCCATCAGGAATCCCCTTTCATAAATTATTGGTAACGTCTTTAGATTCTCAAATCTATATGCGGCAGCTTCGCTAACAAACCGTGACGCTTTCTTCGCTATCGATTTCCCTTTTCTTTTGGATGACATTTCTACATTATAGGTTTAGCAAGATCAGCAACTCCTCACCCTCACACATTCGAAACTCAGGCATGGAGATGAGAACTGAAATAAGAATGGTGCTAGGCGCTTTCGAAAATTACCTGATCGGTCTTGAGATGCTACGGTAGGGAGGGGTCCGGCGAAGTTGCACTCGTCGTCAGGTCGCGAAATGGGGATGGGCTCGCTGGGAATCAACTCCTAGCAGTTCTCCGCCACTCACGTCGCCGTCTACGCCCCGCAGAACTCGTCGACGCCGCCGTCGACGCCTCCGTTTCGTGAACTAGGGTAGGGAACGGCGTCGATTCGATTCTCTTCCCCTTCCTTTCCTTTTTTTTATATATTTTTAGAGTGTATAATTAAGAAGAAGCCCGGTTCAAGTGAACCGGGGCCACGTAGCACACTCTGTATGGACCCCTCCAGCCGGTTCAGCGCCGGTTTGACCGCCTATTCCTCGGTAGTGGCCGAAAGAAAGGTGTTGCAACCATTTATTTTTGTTGTCGTTGCAACACCCGCGTGGTTTACACTCTCCAGACCAACCAGAAAGAAAGGTGTTGCAACCATTTATTTTTTTTGTCGTTGCAACACCCGTGCGGTTTAAACTCTCGGGACAGAAATCTGGACGTTGCGTCAAATTAAAATTTTCAACGCTGCAACTACCACCATTGCTCCTACCAATTTTTCCATCAGTAATTGAATTCATTCCTCCACCACTACTCTTTTAATCAAAACCAAAGAAAACTTGAAGAAAAACTACTAAATTCAAACAATAAACTAAACATATAGCGATGGGTTGCCTCCCACCTAGCGCCTAAGTTAATCATCTCGGCAAGACGGCTCTCCTAGTACTCGTTAATGAAATTTTATGACCATCGCATCACGCTGGTCACCACCCTCATAATAAATTTTTAGTCGCTGTCCATTCACCTTGAAAGTTGATCCGTCCTTCTCGTTACATATTGTTACTACATCATGTGGGAACACCTCAACAACTCGGAATGGTCCAGACCATCTCGATTTCAGCTTTCCTGGAAATAATCGAAGGCGTGAATTATACAAAAGCACAAGTTGTCCGCTTCTAAATTCTCTCTTCTGCAGTCTCAAATCGTGCCATTTTTTAACCCGATCTTTATAAAGCTTCGTGTTCTCATAAGCGTTAAATCTAAGCTCTTCTAACTCATTCAAGTGCAGAAGCCTTCTTTTACCCGCTTCTTGAAAGTCAAAGTTAAGTCTCTTGATCGCCCAAAAAGCTCTATGTTCCAATTCTACCGGTAAATGACAGCCATTTCCATACACCATCCTAAAGGGGGTCACACCTATGGGCGTTTTGTAAGCGATCCTATAAGCCCATAGCGCGTCATTTAATTTAAATGTCCAATCCTTCCTGGTTGTACTCACTGTCTTCTCTAAGATGGACTTAATCTCTCTATTGGAGACTTCGGCTAATCCATTGGTTTGCGGGTGGTATGCTAGGGCCATTTTATGTGTTACACTATATTTTTTTAAAAGTAATTTAAATTGTGTATTAGAAAAATGTGAGCCCCCATCACTAATTATCGCCCTAGGCGTGCCGAATCTCGTAAATATATTTGCTTTTATAAACTTGAGTACAACCTTAGCATCGTTTTTTTGTGTGGCAATGGCCTCTACTCATTTTGACACATAGTCTACTGCCAATAATATGTAGAAATTTCCTCCTGAATTCACAAACGGCCCCATAAAATCTATGCCCCAAACATCAAATACCTCTACTTCCATAATATTGGTCATAGACATACTTGCCCCCCGATGAATATTACCCGTCTTCTGCCATCTATCACATGCCTTGACAAACAAGTGAGCATCCTTAAATAGCGTTGGCCAATAAAAACCAGCCTCTAGTACCTTCATAGCAGTTCGTTCTCCCATAAAGTGCCCTCCGTAAGGAGATGTATGACACTTTTCTAGGATATCACGAATTTCCATCTCAGGTATGCACCTACGAATGGCTTGGTCAGCGCATATCCTAAATACATAGGGGGAATCCCAAAGATAAAACTTGGCCTGATGAAGAAATCTTTTCTTCTGCTGATAATTTAAATCTGATGGCAAAATGTTACTCACAATGAAATTTACGATATCAGCATACCATGGGGTATTCCCCTCCGATACTGCCAACAGACTCTCATCAGGAAAATTTTACAGGATTCTCCGCCCCCTTACGATCTTTAATCTCCAAATCAAACTCCTGCAAGAGGAGTACCCACCTAATCAATCTAGGTTTAGCATCCTTTTTCTCTATCAAAAATCGTATAGCTGCATGGTCCGTATAAACTATCACCTTAGACAATATTAAATAGGAGCGGAATTTGTCAAAAGCAAAAACAACTGCTAATAGTTCCTTCTCGGTAGTGGTGTAATTTATTTGTGCGTCGATCAGTGTCTTGCTAGCATAGTAGATTGTGTGGAAGACCTTGTCGCGCACTTGTCCTAAGACTGTGCCCACAGCAAAATTGCTTGCGTCACACATAATGGTGAATGGTAGAGACCAATCAGGTGCAATAATAATCGGTGAAGAAACTAGACTTTGCTTTAATGTATGAAAGGCGGCTAAACACTCCTCGTCCAAATTAAAGTGGGAATCTTTCTCCAACAACTGGCTTAACGGCTTAGAGATTTTAGAAAAATCTTTAATGAAACGACGGTAAAAGCCTGCATGACCCAGAAAATTACGCACTCCCTTAACATTAGTCGGTGGGGACAATTTTTCTATAACCTCAGTCTTTGCTCGGTCTACTTCCAAACCCTTCTTGGACACCTTGTGTCCCAGAAAAATCCCTTCTTTGACCATGAAATGACATTTTTCCCAGTTTAAAATTAAGTTGGCTTGAATGCATTTGTTCAAAAATTTCTTTAGCACTTCTAAACATTCATCAAACGATCTCCCAAACACTGAAAAATCATCCATAAAGATCTCGATCCCCTCATCAATTAGTTCAGTAAAGATAGCGATCATGCAGTGCTGAAATGTGGTAGGAGCGTTGCATAATCCAAAGGGTATTTTCCTAAATGCAAATGTTCCAAAAGGACAGGTGAAGGTTGTCTTCTCCTGATCCTCGGGAGCTACCATGATTTGATTATACCCCGAGTAACCATCTAGGAAACAAAAATACTCATTTCCTGCTAGCCTATCAAGAACCTGATCAAGGAATGGGAGAGGGAAATGGTCTTTCCTAGTCGCTTTATTCAACTTTCGGTAATCCATACAAATCCTCCATCCAGTTACCGTTCTAGTGGGAATCAACTCGTTGCTCTCATTTCTAACTACCGTAATACCCCCCCCCCCTTCTTTGGAACACATTGAACAAGACTTATCCACCGACTATCGGAGATAGGATATATAATACCTGCATCCAGTCATTTGATTATCTCCTTCTTGACCACTTCTTTCATGGGTGGACTAAGTCTTCATTGGGGTTCTATTGACTCTTTTGACTCTTCCTCTAGAAGGATTTTATGCATGCAAATTGAAGGACTTATCCCTCTAATGTCTGCAATGGTCCAGCCTAATGCTCTCTTGTTCTCACAAAGAACCGCAATCAATTTATCTTCATTCTCCTTTCCTAAGGATGCATCAATAATAACCGGTAATGTGTTGTCCTCACCTAGAAAAACATACTTTAGGTTTTCGGGTAGCGGTTTCAATTCAAGCATAGGTGGCTCTACAATAGACGGCTTCATGATTTTCGACTCGCTTGACGTGCTTATTAACTCAAACGCGTTAGCATTTTGTAAATGCTCAAAAGTACATAACGTTTCCTCAGTTTCCTTTGATTCTGGATCCTCTTCTATTTCTTCATTTGTTAAAGCACTAAGAATTTTGTGCTTCCAATTATTTTCATTATGCATCATCCGTTTAGGTTCACTCACCTCTGTAATAGAGAAACATTCCTCTTTATCATCCGGAAATCTCATGGCTTTGAGGATGTTGAATGTCACATTCTCATCATTAACTCTCATCGTAAGCTCACCCTTCGGAACATCAATGAGTGTTCTTCCGGTGGCCAAGAATGGTCTACCAAGAATGATGGGGACATCCTTGTCCTCATCCATATCAAGTACTATAAAATCAGCGGGGAAAATGAATTTCTCCACTTTAACCAACACGTCTTCTACAATTCTCTTAGGGAATGCAAGAGACCTATCGGCCAACTGTAGAGTAAGAGATGTAGGTGTTATCTCGCCTAGACCCAACTTCTTATAGATAGATAATGACATCAGGTTGATGCTCGCTCCAAGGTCACATAACGCTCTCCCAACAAACTTCACTCCAATAGAATAAGGAATTGTGAAACTACCGGGATCCTTAAGCTTGGGTGGCAGCTTGTTCTGCAATATAGCACTACACTCCTCAGTTAACGTCACTATCTCTTAATCAACAAACTTTCTCTTCTTTGCCAAGATATCTTTCATAAACTTAGTATAACTCGGCATTTGCTCAAGGGCCTCGGCAAATGGGATGTTTATAGTTAGCTTTTTGAAAATATCCATAAACTTCTGGAATTGTATGTCAAGTTTGGATTTAGCCAGTCTAGATGGAAATGGGGGTGGTGGGTAGATTACGTCTTTCTTTTGGTTTAATTTCTCTTTTTGCTTCTCTCCCACCTCCTTCTCTAATGTGCTTGACTCACTCGACATCTTACTTGCCTCTTCTTCCTTAGCTTTCTCAAGCAACCCCCCACTTGGAATCTCTACACCACTCCGTAAGGCAATAGCTTTGCATTGATTATTATGATTTTCTTTTGTTGGATTTAGTGTGGTATCAGAAGGTAGAGTTCCAATGGGTCTTTGACTTAATGAATTTGCAAGTTGACCCATAGTTGTTTCTAGTGATCTTAATGAAGATTCTATTGCTCCCATTCTTGAGTCATACTTTTGGAACATGTCTAAGATAAATTCATCTGGTATCTTCCTTTGGTTTAATTGTTGGGGTTGAGAGTTATTATTGATAGGAGGGTGGTTCATATTTTGATTGAACCCTGGTGGGTGATTCACCCCTTGATTGTTTTTCCAGGAGAAATTGGGGTGATTTCGCCACTCGGGGTGATAATGATTGGCAAATCCAGGTGAACCTTGCCTTTGTGCTCGTCCTACATAATTTGCTTCTTCAGAAATTTGATTTAATTGCTCCACTGTCAATGGAGCACTAGATGAAGGCTGTGATAATGAATCTAATCTCTTATTAATTAGGTTGAATTGTGATGCCATTTGAGCGGCCAAGGAAGTGATTTGGTCCACTTGGTGGATACCAACCGTGTTGTTGTTCCCTTGACGCTCATAGGCTTGATAGTTATTTGCAGTGAGATCTTCGAGGATTGCATACGCGTCCTCGGGATACTTCTTAAGTAACGATCCTCCAGCAGCCCCGTCTACTAAGATCATGGTTGCAGTTTGCAATCCATTATAGAAGGTGGAAACTTGTTGATGTAGGGCTAACCTATGGTGGGGACACTTTCTTAGTAGCTCCTTAAAATGCTCTCAAGCGTCGTATAGTGTCTCTCCGTTTCCCTGTGTGAATGTGGTTATATCTCTTATTAGCTTTGCAGTCTTCGAAGGAGGAAAGTATTTATGTAAGAATTTTTCGACTAGTTGCGTCCAAGTTGTGATACAATCATCAGGTAAAGAATCTAGCCAATCCTTAGCCCTCCCTTCTAGTGAGAACGGAAACAGTCGTAACATAATTGCATCATCGGATGCCCCGTTACACTTAAACATATCACAGATGGCTAAGAAAGTTTTTAAATGAGAATTTACATCCTCATGATTGAGACCCCCAAACTTATTGTATTGAACTTGTTGCATGATTAGTGGGTCCATTTTAAAGTTATTTGCTGCAATTGTCGGACGAGCAATGCTGAAATGCAAACCCCCACCTAGAGGTGTAATATAGTCGTAGCATGTCATGCGAGGTGCATTAGGTTGAACATTTTGTTCAACATGCTCCTAATTATCATCAACGTTATTTTGCACATGATTATCCATCGCAGGATGAATAATGTTAACGGTCCTAAAGTCTCTCCTGTTTTGTCTACAAGTACGCTCAATTTCAGAATTCAAAGGGAATAATTCTACTTGCCTATACCTGGACATACACTACACAGATTTTCAAAAAAACTTGATTCAAACAAATAAACAAACAAAGACTTGATCTCTAAGTACTAGGGATTCACTAATATTATGAAAATAATTAACACTAACTCAGAAGCACCTCCCCGGCAACGGCGCCAAAAACTTGATACGCCCGAGATAGATGTATATTTACGCAAGTGCACGTGCCGAATCAAGTAATATAAAGTAAGAAGTGATCGTTCCCTCGAGGAGGTGATTGACCTAGTGATCACAATTACTAGCTCTTCTTGTTCTCTAAATTCAAGACGATAATTAAGGTGAATTTCTAGTTTTATTTAAAGAAGTACTCTTAAGACAAGAACTAAAATGCGCGGACAAGAAAATATTGTTATCCAAGTTTTAGAGAAGCAATCTTGCGTGTTGGTTTCCCTTACCTATTGCGATGATTTTTTTTATAGAAAAAGCTTTCATGAGTTATTTGACTTCTACCTTGCAAGGATTTAAAAGCGGATCTCTTTATCCCTCGATTTTCGAGATCCGGTCACCCAAATTCCCCCAGTTATCTCTAACTTGGGTGGAAAGAAAGTAATTAAAAGCGCACAAATCCACTACGCTAACTCAAGAGGAAATCTCTTTCTCTCTCGAAGTTATATTAGAAATTAGGTTACACTTACACCGTTCCTCTCTCGATTCTCGCAGTACAGTAAAAAGATGGAATTTTGACTAAAAAAATACGCGACTCCTCTCTCGAATCTCGACACGTAATATAAAGGATTCAACCCTAGACTAGCATAACTCCTCTCTCGAATCTCGCCATGCTAACTAGAAGATGAATAGTTACTCAAAACATCCACAAATAGAAAACACAATTCCAATAAAGATAGGAAATCAAACAATCATTAAGTTAAAACCTTGAATCAAGTCATCACAACAAGGTACTCACAACACACAAGATCTAAGAAATTAGTTCATGGCGGAGAGATGAAACCAAATTAGATGGATCTTACTAGACATGCTTCAGAAAATTCGAAAGTTTCAAGAAATAATTCACTCGGATGTGGGAGATCCGTTGCTCTTGACGATCCGGTGTAGTCTTCTTTTTCTTCTTGCCTAGGGTTTGTCTCCCAAGATGGATCTTCTCCTTCGAAAGCTCCCTTGTCTTTTTCGTCCAAAACTCTCCTTTTGTCCTTTCATTTGTTCTTTAAAAACGCCTCCAGATATGTCAAAGGATGCCTCCTTCCAAATTTGAAAAGGTGACAAAATTCGAATTTCAAACTCTGAAAACCACCCATGAGACGTTGCAACCTTCATTTTTTGGGGTGTTGCAACACCCGCGTTGTGCCTACTTGCATTGCCAATCAGTAAGTGAGACGTTGCAACTATTTATTTTTTCGTGCGTTGCAACCTTTTTCCAGATTTTTATATTTTGGCAGATTTCCGTCCATGAGCTTATTCCTCTTGCACCACTAGTAAACATACAATGAAAAGAGACCAAATTAGCCTTGAATTAGATAATCAAACAATTACTTTCATTTCCATAGCTTTTTGTGTTTATTCGTGTCGGATATGCCGAGTAATTTGTCAGAAAACGTGGCTAGATAACTTCTTTTGGGAAGTTATCAGTGCCCTGACAGTATTGCTATCCAAGTCTAGGCGGTCTGGTCCTGGATTATCATGGCGAACAGGAGGTCTGTTGTTGCGATCTGTACTTGAAGTTCTATCTGTATATGAGATCAGGTAGTCAGGAGGCTGAAGGCTTTGCGGTCTGGGCGGTTAGAATTGTCTAACCGAACAGTTCATTGTTTCTTGTTTTTAGTCACACATTGTATGTTATATTCTCTTTCTTTTCTCCCTATAAATAGAGGGTCGTGCTTATGTAATTTATGCTTTTGGAGTAATAAAAATTCATTCATCTAGCCGATTATTTAGCTGGTTTAGTCGATGCTAGCTGTTTTTTAACTTAGTATTAGAGCATATCGGTCCTTTGCTCCAGTTTGTTGTTCAGTTTTCTCGCGGTGCTCCATTCTTTGATCTGATCAAGCGATCTCTGGAGTTTTTAGTCGCTTGTCCTTTCTCTTCACGGATTGGGCCTCGGGTTGGTCTTTTCTTGCTTCTTCAGTTGAGATTACTGCTGTCTTTTCTTTTCTGCAGATTCTTGTCACCCTTCTGCGGTCTCTGCGGACTTCGGCTTTCTAATCGCCCATTGAGCCTTTGGCGATCTCCTGCAGTTTTTGCCCTTGCGTGTAGTCCATCTTCTCTTCTCCTTGTTGTGTGTTGCTTTCCTTAACCACGATCCTTTTGTCCTTAACCTAGTTTTGGCCTTGTTTGCGCGGTTTCTTCTTGTTTACGTTGTTTTCTCTTTTGTTCGCGTTTTGTTCGCATAGTTTGTCTTGTCTCTTGCCAGTTTATTGTCGCACCCTCTATGACTTCTATTTAACCGCAGTTTCCTTCATCGTGGTTTTTTTAGCCGCACCCTCCCCTCCCTCCCTTCTTTTAACCGTGCGGCTTTAGCCGCATTTTCCCTCCCTCCATTCCCTTAACCATGCGGCTTCTCTTGTTTAACCGTGCGACTTCTCTTGTTTAACTGCACGACTTCTCTTCTTTAACCGCGTGACTTGCCTCTTCTTTATATGGAGCCTCTGGTTTTTCTTCTTCTTCTCTATCCACGTTCCTTGCCTCCTCTTCGGGACGTGCTCATATGGCTACTGAGTATAAGTGGCTCATTGACTTTGGAACTACCACTCATATGACGGGCAATCTCCTTCTCTTCTCTCATTTGGACAAAAATAACCAGCTACCTTCGATTTTTATTGTAGATGGTTCTCCGTCTTCTATTTGCGGGTCTGGTAGTGTTCAAGTTACTCCATCTCTCAAACTTGAGGATACTCCAAGGAGATACTTGTTATTGGAACGAAAAGCGGTGGCCTTTTCTTCCTTGACAATGTCACTGCTCTCTCTGCTTCTACTTCTCTTTTATAATGACATCTTCGTCTTGGTCATTCTCTTCCTCACCTCATCTACTAACTTCCCCCAGATTTTCCTCAAGGTGACTCCCATTTGAATTGTGAAGTTTGCCAACTTGGAAAACACCGCCGCTCTTTCCAGCAAAATAAGGATGTAGTTCTTCCCATCCTTTTGATCTAGTTGACTCTGATATCTAGGGCCCTTCTCCTACACGCACTATTGGTAGAGGTAGTCTATATTTTATTACCTTCATTGATGATTACTCCATTTGTACTTGGCTATACCTCTTAAACGAGCATTCTGAACTTTACCATGTCTTTACTACATTTTATAATGAAATACGCACATAGTTTAATATGCCTATTAAATTTCTTAGTACTAATAATGTCAAGGAGTATCTTAGCCATCAATTTTCAGATTTTTGCGCAAGTCAGAGTTTAATTCCTCAAACTACTTGTCATTATACTTCTCAACAAAATGGCATTGCTGAACGCAAGAATCGTCGTCTCCTAGATGTTGCTTGCAGTCTTCTCTTACAAATGAATGTTCCACAATCTTATTGGGGTCCTGTTGTTCTCCTCTCATGTTATCTCATAAACTGTATTCCCTCATCGGTTCTTCATGGCAAGACCCCGTTCTCCGTCATGTATCTAGAATTCACCTCTCCTTGAAGATGTTACCAGATATAGACGGCTTGTTGGAAAATTCATTTATCTGACAGTTACAAGGCCGAATATCTGTTATGTTGTAGGAAGGGTGAGCTAGTTTATGCAAGCTCCTAAGGAGTGTCACCTTCAATCAGCTTTAAAAATCTTGGAGTGTGTGAAAGAAGCTTCAAGAAAAGGGCTTTTATTTCAGAAGAATGGTCATTTGAGGATTGATGCTTATTCTGATGTTAGCTATGCAGATGATAAGGAAGATAGAAAGTCTACGTATTATTTCTGTACCTTTGTTAGATGGAATCTGGTCAGTTGGAAGAGCAAGAAATAGACTGTAGTTTCCAGGGCAAGTGTCAAAGCCAAATACAGAAGCATGGCCTTAACTACATGTAAGCTAAAATAGTTACGAACACTTATGCTTGACTTGAGAGAAGTTTATGATCATCTTCTAACGATGTTTTGTGACAACAAGACAACTATATATATTTCGAAGAATCCAGTTTTTCATGAAAAGACAAAGCATATTGAAGTAGACTGTCATTTCATCAAAAAAGAAGTGTTGAAGAATTAGTTCTGCACTCCAATTATCGCCTCTGATAAAGAGCTTGCTGATGTCTTTACCAAACCAGTGTATTCATTTTTAGATGTCTGCAACAAGCTGGGCATGGTTGATATATATTCTCTAGCTTGAGGGGGAGTGTCAGAACATAAGTAGTCTTGGCGATCTGGCAGATGGTTGGTGGTCAGCCTTGCGGTTAGCTCTTAGCGGTCTGGAAGATAGATTGGCGGTCAGCCTGGCAGTTAGCTCCTGGTGGTAAGTATTAGCAGTTAGATCTTGGTGGTCTGGCAGACATGCCTGACGGACAGGGCTGGCGCATAGTTCTGACGGACAGATAATGTGTAGTAGCGGTCTGTCCTTTACTGCTTGGCAAGTATTGAAGCCAGTTGTTAGGTGGTCTAGAGGGTAGTCTTGGTGGACAGGCATGGCGGATATGCGTCGCTGACAAAATGTTGTAACGGTCAGCATGTGGCGGTTTGGCAATTAGCCTTAGCGCCTTGAAAGTATTGTTGTCTGAGTCCATGCGGTCTAGTCCTATTGTCATGGCGAACAGGCGATCTGCCATTGCGATCTGTACTTGAATTTCTATCCGCATATGAGATCAGGCGGTCAAGAGGCTGAAGGCTTTGCGGTATGGGGGATTAGAATTGTTTAACCGAACAGTTCATCGTTTTTTGTTTTTAGTTTCACATCATTTGTTGTATTCTCTTTCTTTCTTTTCTCCATATAAATAGGGGTCATACTTATGTAATTTATACTTTTTGGAGTAATAAAATTTTCTTTATTTGACCGTTATTTTAGCTGCTTGTTTAAAATGGTGAAGTGAAAGTGGGTGATTGGACGACTTGGGCAACCTGTCCGCACGGACTACGCGGACAGGAGTGGCGGACAGCCAGGTTGGCAGAGCTGTTGCTGACAGCTTGTTCTTTGGCGGCATGGGCGGTCTGTTCGCACAGATTATGCGAACAGATGCGGCGGCCTGACAGGCCGGCTTATGCTCAGCAGGTAGTTGGATCCCAGAAGGTAACCGGGCGGATAACGACTCTATCCGCGGAGTCCGGCAAGCTGCAGACTGGACTGGAGCTCGACAGACCGGCTTGGCAGAAGCCTTGGTCTAGCTCTGGAGGAGCGGCTAGCGGAAGCCGCGGAGGTCGCCAGTTAGTGCGGACAGTTGCTGGAGTTCGCCAGGTCGGGCGGACTGGATCCAATGTCCGCCAGTAAGTGCGGACTGGTCCTTGTGGCCAGTGGTGTGGCTCAGTCCGGTGAGATCGCGCAGTTAAGCGCGGACTGCTACTCATTCCGCCGAGCTCGTCAGCATTGCAATGTGCCTTGGTTGTGAGCTTGGAGAATGCTGACTTGAGTTGCGTCCACAAGGCATGCAGACTGAAGTTGTGTCCGTTGAGTCCGACAGTTGCCTTGGTGGCATGGTTGCGGGCTCGGGGTATGCAGACTAAAGCTGTGTCCGCAGATTAGCAGACAGTGTTGCTGCAGAGTCCGGCTGTGGAGGCGTCCTGGTTTGGCCTTGGGCGACAAGGCGGACTGGCTTGTTGTCCGGCCTTGGTGAAGCATAGGCGGTCTAACTATCTCGTAGAGGTCGCAGTGGACTGGGAGTGTATTCGCGGCTTGCGTATACACTTGTTCTTGCTGCAGGATGAGGCGGTGATCCTATCGGCTAGGGCGGTGACCACACTCCTCATCGTGTCTATAAATAGGACCCCTGTCACATCAGGAAGTAGAGCAAATGAACAGTAAGTGAGCCCGCAAACAGTTGTTGCGGACTGGATTTTGGTATCCGCCCGGGTTGTTGGAGTTTATCGGTTTGTGCTGTGCAGGTTGTGCGGATAGCGCTGGAAAGCTAGGACTTGGCTCTGATTGCGGTCAGGGACAGTGCAGACTCTGCGGTTAAGCAACAAGCGGTAAACAGCAGGTCGCGGACAGCGATCAGGCGGTTTTCTCTTTGGCAACTTGTTTCGGGGTTCAATAAGTTGTCTGCTTTAGGTGGCCTGTTCAGTTCGGCATCAGCAGCCTGTGTGGTCTGGCAGCTAGGCGACCTCGCGGTTAGGCGGCTTGCAGATCGGCGGCTAGATCTCAGCATTGGAATAAGGGGCAGTCCGCGCAACTTGGTTTGCGGTCTGGCGACCTGGCAGACTTGGCGGACTGTGCGGACTCCATAGTGCAGCAGTAGATCCGGCGACTACTTGTTCAGTCCGCGCGGCTTGACTTGTCTTGTTATTGTAATTGTCTCTGCTCTCCCTGTGGTGGTTTTGGCGAATCATGTCTCGTCATGTATGTCTCGCCTTGTAAAGAAGATTGTTGTTATCAATAAAGATTCTTGTTGTTTCATGTGTTTCTGGTTGCGACTAACTTTAGTTGAGATAACTCCTGCTCATTTCAAGATCCAGAAAAGTTAACACTGCTTTAGTCGCTGCTAGCTGTTTTTTGACTGTATGCAAGTCAACAAAGAGTATGGTGGACATTTATACTCAGAACTACTTGGGCATGTATCTTTGAAAGCTTTGGAATGCATTAAAGAGGAAGAGGAAGTGCTTCGCAAATCTATACATGTTGAATCATGCACAAATAAGAAGAGATTCACTATGAGTCAACCATGTTCACACGAGCTTTTGCCCTACATATGTCAATCAAAACATGTCCATCTTTGGTTGATAAATAAGCATTGGAGGCATTTGACATTGCAATAGAAAAGTTGAAGACAAAGACAACATTGATGTTAGTAATGAGATCGATGACATTTTTCAAAGATTTGCAAATTCAAGCTATCAACATAGAAAATTTTGAAAAGGAAACTCCGAGAATTAGTTGAGCCTGCATGCAGCCAAACAATGGAGCCTGTGGTGTCATTTCGACAAAGAAGAAGATCAAAAGGAAGTGTTAAAAAATGTGTTGATGACTGTAAATCAACAAAGTGTGATCCTTCTCTTTTTGAACATGTTCTAGCCAAGAAAGATCAAACAAATGAAAAAAAACAAGTGAGAAAAAAATGCAAATTTAACATCAAAAAAGAGGGTGAGCTATCAACTACAAACTCCTTCGCAAACCATGGATATGGGTACATATGCATATTTTTTTTTCACAAAGCAATTGTCCACTTTTTTCTCCGAACATATTATAAATGTGGTTGATGTGCAAAACGATGACCATTGCGGATTTCATGTTATTAGCCAAGGGTTGAATTTAAGAGATGATTGGGTACAAGTACGAACAATTCTTCAATATGAACTTGAAAAACACACAAATTTATATGATCCGGTATTCGACACGAACAGACGACAAGAGTTGGTAGATTCATTGAATTGCAATATCACTCCCGCGCCAATTGAAAATGGATGTCACTTTCCGATATGAGGCTAGTAATTGCATCTTTCTAGAATGTTTCAATAGTTGAGCTTTCAAGTAAGCAATGTTTGACATTTCTTCTTCTCCATTCTATGCCACCGACAGATCCAAAGCTAATAACCATTGGATTCGTAAATGATAATCATTTTGTTTTGCTAATTATGAGTGACGCAGACCCATTGCCACCATTGTTCACGCCATGGAGAATGTATCATGAGGAGTTTGCACAAACATGAGCATCTATATACATGTCACAGATCACAACTTCTCCGACAACAATCAACAAATGTGATTCCCTTATCAGCTTTTGGAGGATTTTAATATGGGTAATCAAGAATTCATTTGTGTTATTTTGCTTTCACAAAGCAATTACTATTTATTTTTGTTTGAATATTTCATCTGCAGCCAATTATCTATTTCAGGTTTAATTGCAAGTGTTACTCCATTTTAGGTTTTGCTAGAATGGATTGGAGACTTAAGAGGAATGATAAAAATGAAGAAGGAATTGAAGAGAAAGTATAAGGAACTTGATTTTAACAATGTCATTTCAATCTTTTGCAGTATTTTGAACAAAGTGTAATTAAACTTTATAAAAATCCTTTTTTTAATCAAAGTTCATTTGCGGTGCCTTTAAAGTTTTGCAGTGCAATTACCAATTTAGGGTCTCATTAGCTGTGTGTGGTGCCTTTAATAAAATGATGTCAATAGCCAAATTTACAGTGCCTTTAACAATTCCTTATTTATACCTACTAAGGCTCTGTTTGGCACGGTGGTGGCGTTCATGAATATGGGGAGTTAAATTGTCATTCTTTAACGCTAATCTAAGAAACTTCATTCACTTTTATGTTCAAACGGATGATGTTTGTTAGGTGATCCTTAACGAATGACGGTTTAACCTATGTGTTTGGCTCGGGCTTTTTTGTTGCCAGACCCAGGCCGGGCCCTACTCAAATCAAGTACAGGTTCGGCCCAGACTTCGCTATAATATGGGGGTCTACCCGAGCCCACCACACCGGGCCCAAACAGGCCCCAAGTGGGCCGCCCAACATTAAAAATTGTTGGGCTGCAAAATGCTAGGCTGCCTAGCATTTTAAAATGCTTGGCGATGCCCGACATTTTAATGTTGGCCATCGTGTCTAACCATTTTTAATGATGGGCAGCGCTGCCCAGCATTTTTTAATGCTGAGCAGCGCTGCCCAACATAAAAAAATGTTGGCCCAATATTTTTTCATTGCCCAACATTAAAAATGCTAGGCCAACTTTTTTTAATGCTCGGCCCAACATCTTCTAATGCTGGGAGAAGGGCTTTCAGGCAGGGTCGGGCCTGGGTCTAGCCTGGACTAGGCACCAAGCCGGGCCTTACCCAAATAAGGGGGCCTAGCGGGCCCCCTTAGGCAAGACCTGGGCCTGGATATGGCCTAACCAGACCCGGGCCTTACCGGACTCAGACTCGGGCAGACCCGGCCTGGGCCAAAATTGCATCCCTAAATTACTATATAAAAGGGGAAAATACCACTTGGTTAAACATTCATCTTCTCATTTTACCACCCTTTATTAAAAAAAAATCGTTTTTTAAATCTGTGTTTTTTAGAATAAAATGTGTTCTTATATAGACAAAGTCATCTACCTACAATAAAAAAATATATTCTCATCGTTGCTCGTAAACTCTCGTGAACACCGTAAAATTGAGCAACGAGCGGAGTATAACACTCAGTGATTTGCGAACGGCGGAGACGCCGTCGCGCCAGGACAATGTTGTGGCTGGGATAATGTGGCGGGGAGGTACTGTTGCGGTTGGTCGTGGGGGCGAAGCCCCGTGCCTGTCTCGTTAATTTAAAAGTTATTTGAAAAAAATGTGCTATGACATTTTAAAGCATGTTTGGAAGAGAGGTGGAGGTACGAAAAAAGTGGCAGTAAAAGAAAGGTAGAAAAAAGTTGTTTGAAAATGTCTATTGTAAATGAAGATCTGTTTGAATGAACTTTGTTTGTAGAGTTTTTCAGATCAAAGAAGTGCATTGTAAAATGTTTAATAAAACTTCTTTGCGGTGACTATTTAAGAAAACTAGAATAACTAAAATCTATGTAAAAATAAAAAGTAGCACTCATAAATCTTACAAGAATTCAATTAATTCATACTCTAGGTTCTAGAAAACTCTTCATATAGAAATTACAACATATGGACAACATCATTCATAAATCAAACACTCTCATGTATGTAATAATTATGCACATGTGATGTGGCAGGCTAAAATGATACATGTTAACATCAATACAAACTCTCATGCATGTAAAGAATCATTCATAAATCACATTCATGCTAAGAACCAGTTAACTTCACCACATACATGTTTTAAACGTAAGATTGGTCTCAATTGAGTAATAGAAACATGAATGGAGGTCATTTTTAAAGGAATTCAAACTTGCTAAAAATATAAAGACCCCCTCCTTCTCAAACTTATGAGGGATCATGCACCGAGAGTTTGGACAATAGATAAATACATTTGGTCTGCGTTTGTGGCTTAGTCATCATATCTGCAAGTTGCTATTCAGAAGGAACAAAGTAAGAAGCAAGTGTCTCATGACCAAACTGCTCATGTAGGAAGAAAATATCCACTTTGATATGCTTGAAAAAAGAGTGTTTCACCGAGTTCAAAGTAATCTGAATAACATCAGTGTTATCACAATAGAGTAGAGTGAGATCTGGAGAAGAGAGATCAAGATCTACAAGAAACCAACGAAGCTAAATAATATCAACAGACGTGGTAGTCATGACTCAAAGTTTTGTCTTAGTGCTGGAACGAGAAACACTAGTCTATTTTTTGGACTTCCATGCAATAAGTGAAGAACCCCCGAACAGACAGAAATAAGTGATAGATCGACGGTCAACAGAATCACTGACCCAAGTAGCATCTGAATGAGCACGGAGCTACAGAGAACTACAACTAGAGAAGAAAAGACTATGTGACGTCGTTGCCCGAAGATAGTGCATGATCCACAGTAGATGATCAAAATACACAGAAGTAGGCATGTTAACAAATTGGCTCAACACGTGAACAACATGGGTAATTTCAGGATGAGTAAAAGTAAGGTAGACAAGAATCCCAACCAGGTGACGATAACGAGTAGGATCAGAGAGTGGAACTCCACCATCCGAATGTAATTGAAGGTGAAGCTCTATAGGGGTGTTCACGGTACGAGAATCGAAGAGAGCAGCTTGAGCTAAAAGATTTGATGTGTAACGTTGTTGAGAGAGTTAAAAACCACGGTCTGTAAAGGTGACCTCAAGAAACATAAAGAAACAAAAAAGTCTGACCACGAGAGGAGGATTGCACATAAAGAAACAAAAAAGTCTGACCACAAGAGGAGGATTGCACAAACACGTCTGGATCATGTAGGCTCGGCTGAAAATCGACGAATGTAATAGCCGAGCTGAAACGTGCAAACCACGTACATGGCGCCTGCTTGAGCCAGTAAGGAACTCATCTCAACCAGTAGAAGAGACATGGAGGGGATGAGAGACCATGAGGAGGGAGTATATACACCTCCTGCTTAAGGTCATTGTGAAGAAAAACATTCTTCACGTCGAGCTAGAACAGAAACCAGTGGCGAACAACTACAACTGCAATGAGAGTACTAATTGTAGTCATATGGGCGACCAGTGCAAAAGTCTTGTCATAGTCTAGTCCTTGCTTTGTTGAAAAACCACAAACCACAAGCTGAGCCTTGTACCTCTCTACAGAACTATTTGAGCGAACATTGATCTTGAAGACCCAATTTCAAGTAATAGGAGCAATACTAGGTGGAAGAGGTGAAGACTCTCAGGTACGAGTGTGCCCAGGCGCCTCCAATTCAGCAGACATAACAACCTGCCACTCAGGTATCTGGGTAGCTTCACGATGGGAAGTCGGCTCTGGAGTAGCATAAAGTGTAGTAGAAAGGGAAAATGGGTCTAGTGGTAGTGTAGTAAGGCTAAGTTGATCGGTAGAACATCTATTATGAGGTGGATTGCGACACGCAGGAAGATCATCCATATAACACTCGTTGGAGGAGATATGCACTAAGTATGGGGGCACTAAAGGTGAAGGAATAGGAGATGGACGAAGAGTGTAATGATATGGAAATGTGACGACGAGCTCATTAGAGGGATAGGTTGGTGACAAAGGGGAGGAGTAAGAAGGTGAGATTGAGAGGTCGGAGATGGTGTAGGCATCAGCAAGGGGAGAGGAGGTGAACATACCGGTAGATATGATGTTGATAGCAACAAAGGAAGAGGAGACGAACATATATTTGGAGAGGAGGAGACATGAGGGGGTGAGATGGGAAGAGTCGAAGGATTGGAGGACACAAAGAATGGGCGAGACTCGTCAAAGATGACATTACGTAAGATGCAAAGTTGACGTGCAACAAGATCAAAATATTGATAGTCTTTGTGCTCAATATTGTATCCAAGAAATACGTAGAGTGCAGACTGAGCAGAGAGTTTGGTACGTTCACATGATGGGAGTAAAACACAACACCGACAATAAAAAACATAAAGATGAGTGTAGCGTGGAGGTCGAAAGTGTCGACACTCATCGGGACTCTGACCCTGAAGGAAAATGGAGGACTGCAAATTAATAAGGTAGACAATAGTCGAAACAACCTCAGCCCAAAAATGGTGAGGAACGTGGGAGGAAATGAGAAGATTGCGGGATGCCTCAATAATGTGGCGATGCTTTCTTTCAACGGTATCATTTGGAGCGTGAACACCATGACATGCAAGCTGAGGGAGAGTGTTGTGGGTAGCTAGCAAATCGTGAAAAACATGAGAGAGATATTCCCCCCTAAGTTAGAACGAAAAATACAAATGTAAGTAGAAAACTGAGCACACGTCAAAGCAAAAAAGGTAACGTAAATCTGAATGAATTTAGAACGAGAATACATAAAGTAGATCTAACTGTAACGAGAATAGTCATCAATAAAAGGAACATAGTACCTGTGACGACCCAAGTCTTAGTCTTGCTCCCGACGTCATCCAACAACACGAGCATAGCCTGTTCCTGGCGTTGTCTGGGCTGCAGCCCCGTGCACCCCAACCCTTCTCAATTTGGCGGGTTGTTGGTGGTCGTAGTCCTCCCCTTTGATGAGCGAAATCAATAGTTCAGTTGTGTCGTACGAGAACTTCTCAGGTGGTAACTCATCCTAGTACTACTCTCGCCCAAATACGTTCAACTATGTAGTACTTTCACTTCCATCACCAATTGAATTTGACGACCCAGGTCTTAGCCTTGCTCCTAGCGTCGTCCAACAAACCAGACACAACCTCTTCCTGGCATTATTCGGGCTGCAGCCCCATGTTCCATAACCCCTCTCCATTAGGCGGATTATTGGTGGTCGTAGCCCCCATTTTAATGAGTGAACTCGATAATTAAGTTGGATCGTACGGGGACTTCCTAAAAAGTCACCCATTCTAGTACTACTCTCGCTCAGGCATGCTTAACTATGAAGTTCTTTTTCCAATGAGTTATTATCGATGCAAGCAGGGAGAAGTCGACGCTACTCATAATTTTAGAATTTAAAAGTGCCAAAACTATTTTTTACAAAAAAATGCAATTCAATTCAATTTTTCCCAAACCCCAAATGCGAAATCTGAAATCCGGATCTGGTTCGATCTGGTGCGTGCGCGCACGTGGATGCGTGATTCATAATTCCTCCTTATATTTCTTTGAATAAATATGGAGTAAATTTAATTAAATACTATCCAACAATAATGAAGATAAACAAAGTGAGACTAAAATTTCATCATTTCAGTTATGAAATATTTCTCACCAAATATTTGGATTTCCCTCATTTTGTTTTAAAGTTTTACATCAATTATGAAGAGCCAAACACCAAACATCATACTAAAATCCAATAAAATAATATTAAATAATTATTTTAATTACAAAATTTCTAACAAAAAAAAAAGCATTCTATGATTGGCGGCAATTTGGTCCAAACTCAACGGAGAAAATAGATTAATCGCCACCGCACCTAATAAACTTCATTCACTTTTACATGCCGCGCCAAAGAGACGTCCAAATCCGAGCAAAAGCTGCCACCGAAGGCTAACAAATAATGTCGTATAACGCACTCCCAAACAACACACCCCCGCCGTCCATCTACCTTCTTCTTCCAGCAGCTTTCCTCCTCCCCCTCCCACTCCACCTACAAATCCACCCAATCGCCACCGCACCCAATCCCAGCGCTACATTAATCGCCGCATAATGTCTTTCTCCTCCGCCGCCGACGCCCCCGCCCCCGCCATCGCCAATATCGTCGAGGTCGAAAATTGCCGCGACGTCCTGCGAGTCTTCAGCGACGGATCGATCCATCGAACCACTGGCCCGAGCTTTCCCGTCCCCGTCGAAGATGACGGATCCATTGAGTGGGACGACGCCACCTTCGCTTTGGATCTTGGCCTCCGCCTTCGCCTTTACCGTCCCCGCCATCGCCTTCCCACCGACCCCGGCAAGCTCCCAATCTTCTACTACTTCCACGGCGGGGGATACTGCATCGGCTCCCGAACTTGGCCTAATTTTCACAACTACTGCCTCCGCCTCGCCGCCGGCCTCCGATCCGTCATCGTCTCCCCCGATTACCGCCTCGCCCCGGAGAATCGCCTCCCCGCCGCCCTTGATGACTCCTTGGCCTCCATTCTATGGATCCGCTCCCAAGCCCTCTCCGGTGACCCCAATCCCCTTCTTTCCGACGCCGATTTCTCGCGTGTCTACATCTCCGGCGACTCCGCCGGCGGCAGCATCGCCCACCATCTTGCCGTCCGGTTTTCCTCCGATGAAGGCCGGTCCGAACTCGAGCCGCTTTTGGTTCGGGGATACGTGCTTCTGATGCCCTTTTTTGGTGGGACCCAGCGCTCGAAATCCGAGGAATATTGTCCGTCGGATGCGTTTTTGAACCTAGAGCTGAACGATAGATTCTGGAGGCTGTCGCTGCCGGTCGGGTCGACGACAGATGATCCGGTTTCGAACCCGTTTGGGCCCGGCGGACCGGACCTCAAGGCGGTCCGGTTTGACCCCATGCTGGTGGTGGTCGGCGGGAGAGATTTGTTGAGGGACCGGGCGGCGGATTACGGAGAGAGGTTGAAGGAGTGGGGGAAGCCGGTGGAAGTGCTGGATTTTGAAGGCCAGCAGCACGGCTTCTTCACCATTCAACCGCGGTCTGAGCCGGCGGATAGGCTGATGAGTTACATTCGCCGGTTCATGGATAAAAATGGCTGCCGGTTGGACTGAACCGGGCACAATTGTTAGAGGTGATGGGGTGGGGTCTGTATTAGGTTTAAAATAAGGTAATATTGTGATTAAGGGTGATAGATAGCGCAGATATCATCTGTAAGAAAGGCTGAAGGGTTTGCAACTAATCAAGCTTTGTGATTTTCGCTTTAATGGCGTTTTAGTAATATAAGATAGTTGATATTAGCAGTTTAATTCTTGCTATTTACAGTCCATTGCTATTTATTGTGCAAAAAAATTTCTTCGCAGCCCAAAATTGTTTTTGCCCTATGAAATTTTCATGGGGATCATCTTCATTTGAAGTGAAATGGATAGTATTAATTTCATGGTCTAGGGATCTCTGTGTTGAGGAGCGGACGATGAAGCGAATCTGAGACCTGGAGGCTGAGTTGGACTCGTTCAAGGTGGAGGACGACGCAAGTAAGGGTGTGAGGCGCGGCGAGGTGCCGTTTACTCATGATGCACTTTACCAGCGAGCACATGATGCACTTTACTCATGCTCAGGCCGGGAACACGCGCCACACTCCGCCGGTACGAACGACTAAGGCCTCCAACAACTCGCTCCGCTAGCTCGAAGCCCTGAAGGGCGTCTGGTAAAACCACTGCAGACCTTCTACCACCAAAGATCTTCCCGCGCCAAAAAAGCTCTTTAGTGTGCGAAGGATACCCACGCTCTCTGAGTGAGGATGGTCGTGTGTCCGGCGAGTCCCCCATGACCCCTCTCGCCCCTTAGACCTATTTCATATACGTTTTACCGTTTTTTTTTTGTCAGGGCGAGTGCCCCTCTTTTTGTAACAATATATAAAATTTGACTTATTGCTCTATGATTACTGGCTCTTACTTATGTTTTCGCTAATAACTCGCTAGCTCGCTCAATGCCGAGGTCAAACAACAAAAGGTCACTCGCACTAATAAAAATTCACGTAAGTAAAATAACATTTGAGTGCCCGCATTAAGCGCCAACGCAATGCTCGCACTCGCCCAACGGACTACCTTTCTCGGAGTAAAACTCCTTTTGTACTCGTGGATGGTCTAGCTCGCTCTCTATCCCACTCACGTGAGATAAGCGATACCCTCGTACTCGCCCTGCTCGCAAAGTAACTTAGCGAATTGTTACTTTCATTACTTTTCCTATAATGAACCTCTCGTCGCACTAGCAATGCCTCCCAAAAGTTTCAATCATCTTCACTTTTTAAATCTAGGTACTCACACTCTCTAGGTAAGAGTGCTCGCCCCTATCTAGCTTATTACGTTACTCGAAGTTAAATGAGTTCCCTCTCGCGAGTGGACAAGCTTGCGTAGTACTCAGCTTGTGTGAGATGAGTGGTACCCACATATTAGCCCCATGTGCAACAAGACTTGGATTTTTTCATGTGACTTTTACCTCAATGTCCTCCTCTTACTAAAACATCACTTGAGTGGTCTATCCGTCGGCATGTGAGGCCTGGGTAACGATGACCCCCCTCGAGGGGTTTTCTCACTTCATTTTTTCCAACAACAATTTCGCCTTTACTCGAGTGGGTCCGCTGCCGACATATGGGGGCCCAGATAACGACGACTCCCCTCAAGTATTTTAATAGTATTTTCAACTTTTTTTCACCGCCACTCGAGTGATCAACCCGACTTATCTGCTAGTGAGAGCTCGATTAGCGAAACCTTCCTGGGGACTCATTTCCTGCAAGACAACCTTTTTCCCCTGCCTCCCGAAAGATCAACCTGTCCTGTCGGCTAGTGGGAACCCAATCATCGGAACCTTCTCGGGAATCTCAACCAAGATTTCAACCTGCCTCACCGAGAGGTCAACCTGCCATGCCAGCTAGTAGGAGCCCGGTCAGCGGAACCTTCTTGAGACTCTCAACCAAGATTTCAAACTGCCTCTCCGAGAGGTCAACCTGTCATGTCGGCTAATGAGAGTCTGGTCAACAGAACCTTCTTGGAGCTCTCAACCAAGATTTCAACCCGTCTCTCTGAGATGTCAACCTGTCCTGCCGGCTAGCGGGAGCCCGGTCAGCAGAACCTTCTCGGAACTCTCAACCAACATTTCAACTTGCCTCTCCGAGAGGTCAACCTGCCCTATCGGCTAGTGGGAGCCCGATTAGCGGGATCCTTTCGGGAGTGCCTTGATTGGGAATTGCTCTCATCTCAACCTACCACCCAAAGCGACCTGCCTGCCCTGCCAGACTGTGAGAGCCCGGTCAGCAGATCCTGTCGGGGGTGCTTTGGTTCGGAATTGATCTCATCTCAATCTACCATCCGAGCGACCTGTCTGCCCTGTCGGCTTGTGAGAGTCCAATCAGCGGGATCCTACCGGGGGTGTCTTGGTTCGAAATTGATCTCATCTCAACCTACCACCCGAGCGGCCCGCCTGCCCTGTCGGCTTGTGAGAGCCCGGTCAACGGGATCCTATTGGGGGTGTCTTGGTTCGAAATTAATTTCATCTCAGCTTACCACCAGAACGACTTGCCTTTCCTACCTGCTTGTGAGAGCCCTATCAACGGGATCCTATCGGGGGTGTCTTGGTTCAGAATCGATCTCATCTCAACCTACCAACCGAGCATTTTGCAGTTGTTGTTGTTATGGCTGAAATACCCAATCTAGCACTATCATAGGTCCTATAAAAGCACTATTGGGTTTTACCAAAGCACCTGTGAGTGTTAGTACTTGCCTAACTGGAGCTCGCCTCAGCCTTTACTTGTCCCACTGGCACTCACCCAGCTGGTACTTGCCTGAGCTGGCACTCACCAAGCTGGCACTCGCCTGAGCTGGCACTCGCCCAGCTGGCACTTGCCGAAGCTATCACTCGTCAAGCTGGTACTCACCCAACTGGCACTCGCCTAAGCTGGCACTCCCCAGCCGGCACTTCCCTAGCTGACACTCACCCAACTGGTACTCATCCAACTGGCGCACACGCAGCTAGCACTCGCCCAGCTGGTACTCACTCAGCTAGCGCTCCCCAACTAACACCCACCTAGTTGGTAAACACCCAGCTGGCGCACACCAAGCTGGAGCTCGTCTCGCTTCCCCATCATCATGGCTTGCCATGAGGTCTTGCACTAATGTTTCATCCGCCGATCACGGTCCACGTGTAACATCCCGACTTTTATTGGGCCACCAGAACCCTAGTGGGCCCAATAAAAGTGGCCCGGACCCTACCCATGAGCGCATCAGAAATAGAGCTAGAGGACTCCGAATTGAGTTCCGTCAGTTCCTGTGGCCTCGTATAGTCCATACGAGCGCATCAAAACTCGTTCAATTGAACCAGAGGTTATATAGTGGATTTGGCCATTCCTCGCAGAACGTCGCGAAAATGAGATTTTTGGATATTGACATAGAGAACTCCGATTTGAGTTCTGTCAATTCCTATGACTTCGTATAGTTAATACGAACGCATCGGAACTCGTTGCGCCGCGATTCGAAGCCTAACAATGATTATGAGCGTTTTGACCATTTTAGCACACTGCGACGCGCAAATATCGGACTTTCGCCAAACGAACTCCGATTCGACCCCGGTCAGTGGCGTTGGACTCGTATGGTCAATTCGAAGTCAACAGAAGTCGTTCCGATTAATTTCAACGACAATTGGTCAACTCGTGGTCAAATCAAGCATAATCATGCACCGAAAAGCGTGCACACACCAATTATGACACGACACCCGAACCTTGACCCGACCCCGATGACTTGGACCCACATTGACTTTGACCAGCAAGGGGGACCCACCCTAGGGTTGACTTGGTCAAACCCTCCTAAAAATCCACTTTTTGGATTTTTCTCCAAATGAGGGGCCCATCTCCTCTCCAAAGGAGGATGACTCATGCCCCCTCACTCTCCTTGGGCCCCCCAACCAGCAATGAAGCCTAGGATAAGTGGAGGCCCACCCCACCCCTCTTCTCCTCCTTTTCCCCTCTCTTACCAAAAGGCCCAAGCCCATTTAAGGGCCCCATTCATTTTCCCCACATGGGGGAAAATGAGAGACCTCCAGCTGTCCAAGGACAGCTGGAGGGTGGGATTAATCCCTCCCTAAGGAGGGATTAGTCCCACACCACCCAAAGGGAGGGAGCTCCCCCTCCCCCTCCCTATAAAAGCTACCCCACCCCCTCTCCTTCCCTCACAGCTCTTAAGAGCATCCCCTCCCCCTTCTTTTCCCTCTGCCGGAGCTCTGGTGGCCGGAAAAAATTCAAGCCGAGGAGCTCCTCCCCCTCCACCGCCACCTTCCACCGCCATTAATGGCGGAACTCGCCGGAGGTCGCCAAACCCCCCAACCTCAGGTGGAAACCTTCCCTCTCCCTCCTCCCTATCTTTTGGACGTGACGCATGCGAGCTCCGGCGGCCGGAGCGCCGCCGCCGTCACCCCCTCCCCTCCCGTTTAAAAACAAAAAAAAAAGGCTCCGGCGGCGGCAGGCCGCCAGACCACCACCGGAGGGAGCCCCCACCACCGGGCAGTCGACCGGTGGTGGAGCCACGGCCGGCCGGTGGCCGGCCGGCGGCTGGAGAAGCCCGTAAGGGGCGGCGGGTTTAATAGAGCGGGGGAGAAGGAAGTGAACAGTGTTCACTTTTTATAATTTATATTATTATAATATTATAATATTATAATAATGAGTTTGAATTTTCAGAGGCTAAAATAGGGCTCTCATGAAAAAGTTTTGAACATCAAAATTGTTCCTCTTGATGAGGGCAGTCTCTACAAAAATTTTGAGAATTTTTGGAGTTGATTTTTTATTTTTAAAAGTCTAAATAAAATTTGTTTGGCCAAATTAAAGGCCCAAAACACTTTAAAAATTACAAAAAAATTACTAGGCTCCTTTTAGGCTATATTAAGGGTTGTATCAAAATTTGGGATCATGGTGATAAGTTTTGATATTTTTCCTAAAATTTGGAGCCTAGGGTCGCGCTCAGCAATTATTACGCTCGTTTTTCTCGAAAATGAAAATTGGAGCGCGCGACTATCCTCACTAAAAAGAATAATAAAATTGTCTTATCAACGAGAGTGGCCGAGGCAAGAGACCGAACTCCGTGTTCTCCGAGATTCCGTGAAACCGTCGAGCGCCTCGCCTCTCGGGTGATTTGGGTACGCTCGGGAGCGAGAGTACGAGTAGTGCTATGCGAATTATTCTCGATAACTAATGAGGGTGCAACTACTGATAAGCCCCTGATCTGATTAAGCTGTGATTAATAAGGCGCAACCAGATTCTAATCGGATCTTAATAATGGGTGCAACCCAATGAAATCTTATTAAAAACTGAAATAGAACTAAATGTGCCTCCTGGATGGAGATGAAACTGAAAAATCTCTCCTGAGAATGGAGATGAGACTGAAGCCTCCTGGATGGAGTGATTGGACTACTAACCATTTTCTTTATGATTATTCCAGTCTTGCACTGGTCCTGTTCCTTTATTCTTTTCAGTTCTACTCCAGTCTCGCACTGGTCAAGTACTTTCAATTCAGTTATACTCCAGTCTCGTACTGGTCAAGTACTTTCAATTCAGTTATACTCCAGTCTCGTACTGGTCAAGTACTTTTAATTCAGCTCTACTCCAGTCTCGTACTGGTCAAGTACTTTCAATTCAGCTCTACTCCAGTCTCGTACTGGTCAAGTACTTTTAATTAGCTCTACTCCAGTCTCGTACTGGTCAAGTACTTTTTATTCAGTACTACTCCAGTTTCGTACTGGTCACGTTTCTTTCCAGCACTTTAAATAAGCAGCATAATCACCGCACTTATCTTCATTGCAATTTACTATTATAATTACGGGTCCTGCTCTGACGAGTAGTCGTTATTAAGGTTGAGCCATAGTTGGGGATAACCGGAGTTGAGGTATTCCTCCAGGTCTAGCCCCAAATAATGCGCTCCCACGCTCCTTGACGAAAGTAGAGCTAAGCGTCACCGCCCGAAGTTTAAGCCTAGTAAGGCAGGCCGACGTAGACCCAATGTGTATTATGTTTGCCGTTGATTGATTGTTTGTAAATTGCTTGCGGTGGAATAGTGGCGGGTCAGTCCCTTCCGCAGACCGTTCGTACCGGTGCGGGAAGGTTGACGACTCAAGGCGACAGGGAGATGGGTACCACGGGTGACCGGCCGTTTTATTCCCCGTCGGGTTTTCCTCCGCTGGTCGGCCAAAATGATTCGTTGGATGTCGCTCACATCCAAGAGTACACAAGGTTGTACGTTAGGGCCTGGGGTTGTGCGGTATGATCACCCCCAGAAGTGGCAGGACTGGACACTGTCACCGACGGCCACATCGGTGAGGCCCGCGAGGCTCGCTACCCTGCTGGAACAGAAGCGGTCCAAATTATGTCGACATAGGGCTTGTGTGTGCGGCTGTGAACGCCTGCGATGTATGCGCGGTTATGAATGCCTGCGGTATGTGCGCGGCTGTGAACGTCTGCGATGTATGCGCGGTTATGAATGCCTGCGGTATGTGCGCGGCTGTGAATGCCTGCGGTAGAATTCAGGATATGAAAACATGTTGTGCTGAAGAGCTAGTAGAGCATTGTTATAACCGTTTTATACTATTGCTGCTTTTTCGGTTATACAGCACTCTTTATATATGAAAAGTTGTGTTAACCCTCTCTTGCTTCGGTTATTTACTTTTGTTGGGTGGGTGCGTGCTCATCCCCAGGATGTGGATCCGGGGAGGAGATTTGTTTCCACTTAGCTCTGTGACTAACGGTTAGTTGATTAACCATTCACAGGAGGTGGAGCACCGTAGTGACCCGCTGCCGCAGAAGATTACGCCAACAGCTAGGTCTACTCGAGCAGATGCACCCCCGCCGTCCCCAGAGTTTAGAGACGTGAGTTCCGCCGAGCAGCGTAGAGAGAGAGTATATGAGGATTATATGTAGCACATGTATAGCCCACGGGCTTATATAAGTACTTAGGCTTCGGCCCTAGAACCGCTGTAATTCTGATATGTGATATATAAATCTACAATGGTTTCTTGTTAATGCTTCCGCTATATTCTGATGGGTTGTGAATGTTATGATTCGAGCCAACCAAGGCGGCCATCTAGTGCTTGGACAGGGTGGATCGTTTCCCCTATGAGCACTGGGTGGGCGTCTTGGGCCAGTAGTACCCCCTTCGGCCCGACCCGGGCAAAAGGTTGGAGGGGGGGTACTACACCACGCTCACCGCACCTGTAATAACCCGATTTTTTGTACAATAATAATAAGAATAAATTAAAAACCTAATCTTCTCTCGCAAACCACAAAGCGTTAGCTAGGTCTCCCGATTTTGCTCCAGCCCGTCTCCCGCAAGCCGCAAGTCCCGATTTCGCCTCCCGCTCCAGCGCCGACTCCCGATCCCGCCTACTGTGCCTCATGTTGCCGTCGTTCGTGACTCCTACTCCTTCTGTCTGGGTCGACGATGCCTCCTCTAGTTCTCTTCTCTTGGGCTGGCGCTTCCTGCTCCTGTGTTAGCCAGCGAGTTCATCTCTTCTCTAAGAAGCCAGCAACCCCTTCTCTGCATCCTCCTCCTCCTCAAGAGGTCGGCAGCCGCCTTCTCTCTCTCCGACAACGGCTTTCTCTCTTCTGTGGGCTCTGATTTTGCTAGGGTTTTCTTCCCTCTCCTCCTTGAGCCCGGATTTGTCTTCCGTGGGTAAGATTCTCTCTCTTTTCCTCATTTATTCAGATTTCCTTGTTTTACTTTGTGATTTATTGTCTCCAAATTTTGTACAACTTGTGATTCATGAGTTTTCCCCTCCTGTTTTTGTCTAACCGCGTTGTGTTTTTGGTTCCCGTCATAGCTCCACGACTCAAGAGATGGAATCCCTGCAAATCACTCTCCGAATTAGGGTTTTCGTAACCCAAGCGTCGTCAAGCCTCTGTCTCCGCATGGAATCTCTTCTCCCCTCACTCTTGAGTGAGGTAAATCTCTTAGATGCCCTCAATTCAATTTTGTAGCAAATAATTATGTGTTAGTGTTGTGGTAATTTGATGTTTCGCTTTTGTCGTTCCTGTACAGGTTCAAAATATGATTTTTGGCCTTGCTTGCACCGCTCAGCCGCCTCCGTCAGATTCAGCCTCTTTCAGGCAAGTAGAGATCTCTCTCTTGCAATCATTGAATTTCAATTACTTGGTCTGTTCTTATAATTATACGAATTCACCCTTCATTGTTTGCGTTGTTATATGAATTGAAGTATCGAATGTCTAATCCGAGAAGTTAATATCTTAGGGTTAAAATTTTTAGAATGTAATGAGATTGCGATCACAGACAATTTTATTTAAATGTTCACTTAGATGAACGGATCCCTCGTCTGATGTATAATTTGAAGTATGATGAATTTTTGGGAATGATTAACAAATATCATAATGAGAATTATTAAGAATTGTATGAATTGTATCATTTGGATTCGCATTTATATGAATTGTATCTCATTTGATGGATGGTTAGAAAATTTATAGTTCTTGTGAACTTGAGCAATAATTAATTTGAAGGTTAACAATTAAGATTCTTTGCTACGATTAAATGATTTGTGATTTGTGTCACGCTCGTATATATACACACAGTTTTACTTGGAGGATATTTATGTCTGAAAATTGTTTAATCTAAATGAATATTTGGTGTCCAGGAAAGTAACGTATTGTAATCGTATCACTCATAAATACTTGAACCCGCTAAATATATTGTTCCTTATCCAGTTTTGTTTGTGTCATCGAATCTTGTGACAATGAAACTTGTGTCATCAAATCTGTTGTCATCGAATATGGTTTCTTAGGTCTATTCTAAAAATTGAGCGAATGTTGCTTCGTAGTTCAATTCCTCTCTTGACGTGTTTATGTACTCTAATCTTGTACAACTGAATCGCTAAATTTGTATCAGGTCTTGATATGTTAAGAACCTCCTAGATCATGAATCCTTAAAATCATTAATGTTATAAGCAAATCCTTGAACTGTATCGTCTAACTGGGCATCTGTCTGCCGTCATGGTCACGACAAGCAGGATTACTTTTCCGACAAAACTTGTACGTAGATCTGATTATGAACCATGTGCGCCCGCTATAGTAGCTACACCCTTCATCGATCACGGCTTACAATATATTACATGAATAATTTTAGGCTATTCTCCAGAGTAGTCTAATACACTAACTTGTTCTGTTTAGTTCTGTTATTTGTTGGTCATTGAATAACTTTGCTTCATCAGAAACTGGTACACTCATGCATTTCTACTTTTATTACTGCTTTGTATTTTTCCTTGCTCACTCTATTTATTTCAATGTTCTGAGGCTTTTTCTTTTTGTTTTGTAATTGCCTTAGTGTTCGTGTTGCGCCACCAGGTACTCGAGCCCGATCAGTATTAAGTTTCAGGTTCTATGTTTACATTTCTTTTACTGCCAAATTTTTCTTTTATGTAATAATTGCAATCAGACATTTTCTCTAGTATCATGGACAACTGCTAGGCTATTTATATATTATATGTACTATGATTTTGTATTATTTGCATGTCCATTCATCTGAGCCTGTCATGACATAAAAATCTGTGTCCGAAACTTGTGTTTAGAATTTGATTAAAAATACTTATGCATTCAAATTTTCCATTATCATGTTCTAAAAGCTTCCGCATATAAAAATCAACATGTTTTTACTTAACAATAACTATTTTAAAACCATTTTCAGTATTCTCTGCATCCGCCTTTGCAGACATGGCTTCCTTTCCGCCCATGTCTGTAGCATTACGGCCTGCCCGAAGCGCATTCTAACTTTTATCGAGACGGGTCGTGACAGTTGGTATCAGAGGGAGGTTAGAGAGGTTAGTTTCAAAAGATAAAGTATTTTATAATTATCAAATATTTTGAAATTTTTTTCTTTTAAATAAATAAATATACATGCATCATTTCTTCACTCACTTGTCATTATCTGTTGTTCGCGGTTGAAACAAGCACACACTCACTCATAATCATGTGTAGTATGCACACGAATGTTATGGGGTTATGAGCAAACTTAACATTTTTTGTGCATATGAATTTCCACTAGGATATACACTGCTTGCGAATATTAAATTATATGAGCGGTTTAATATTTTCAAGTGCGCTGACATTAGAGTCCTAATATGCATGACATGTTAAGTGATATGAGCGCTTAATATGGCATGTGTATCCATTCATTTGCATTCATATCATAAATCATTGCACAAGTGTGAATCCAAGAACAACAATAATGATTTTACACACATGGATTTTCTATTTGTTTGACATTGCATATGATCTCGGTATTGCACTTGCATGATTATTACCTAAAGTTGTTCAATGAAAATACTGTAATTATTACATAATTTATGAACCTGACAGTAGGAAATGTGTTAGAATCTCTAATTTCTAGTCCCCGATATTTGTAATTAGTTCTTCCTGTTTCGCGTGTCTGTCAATCTTATTTGGTCATGCTGTATATTTTTCTAGATAGCTTCTAAGTGTCAGCAAGAAATGAGTTTCTTCTTGTGAAGCTCTGCTGTATTTTTTCAGTGTTGATTTGTGTTCTTCCATCTCTGCAATGACCTACTTCTGTCGATACTCAATCGTCATTCAATTTCTTTTCCTCTTTTGTTGTTTTATCTTCGTTTCGTGCGTGATATTTTCGCTCCTGGATTCTCGTGTTTTGCCGCTCAATTTTGAGTTAATCGAAGACATTCCTGTGTTTCCTGAAGCCAATCTTTTGTACCTTGTCAATCTCGTTAAGTTTGAAGAGTTCCCATCTAAACGTGTATCTGACCTACGTCGCAGTATTTGTAACTTTTCTCTTGATCATAGTAAGTCTCCGCTCTTGTTCTCATCCCTATTTCTTTGTATTCATAATTAACTTTCATGTCTTGATCTGCAAATTTTGTTGGAATGAAAGTCATCTGAATCTTTACCCTAAGAGTCCCCATTCAGAGAGTTTCTTAGGGAGGTTTCAGGACGAAAATTCCTAAGTAGGGGAAAATGTAACAACCCGGTTTTTTGTACAATAATAATAAGAATAAATTAAAAACCTAATCTTCTCCTGCAAACCACAAGGCGTCGGCTAGGTCTCCAGATTTTGCTCCAACCCGTCTCCCGTAAGCCGCAGGTCCCGATTCCGCCTCCCGCTCTAGCGCTGACTCCCTATCCCGCCTCCCGTGCCTCATTCCGTCGTCGCTCGTGCCTCCTGCTCTTTCTACCTTGGCCGACGATGCCTCCTCTAGTTCTCTTCTCTCGGGTCGATGCTTCCTTCTCCTGTGTTGGCCGGCGAGTTCATCTCTTCTCCAAGAAGACAACAACCCCTTCTCCGCATCCTCCTCGATCCTCAATAGGTCGGCAGCCGCCTTCTCTCCCTCTGGCAGCCTCTTTCCCTCTTCTATGGGCTCCTATTTTGCTAGGGTTTTCTTCCCTCTCCTCCTTGAGCCCGGATTTGTCTTCCGTGGGGAAGATTCTCTCTTTTTTCCTCATCTATTCAGATTTCCTTGTTTTACTTTGGGATTTCTTGTCTCCAAATTTTATACAACTTATGATTCATGAGTTTTCCCCTCCTATTTTTTGTCTAACCGTGTTGTGTTTTTGGTTCCCGGCATAGCTTCGCGAATGATCAAGAGATGGAATCCCTCCAAATCTCTCTTCGAATTAGGGTTTTCGTAACCCAAGTTCCATCAAGCCTCCGTCTCCGCGTGGAATCTCTTCTCCCCTCACTCTTGAGGAAGGTAAATCTCTTAGCCGCCCTCAATTCAATTTTGTAACAAATAATTGTCTGTGTTAGTGTGGTGGTAATTTGATGTATCGCTTTCGTCGTTCTTGTACAGGTTCAAAATAGGATTTCTGGTCTTGCTTACGCCGCTCAGCCGCCTCCGTCAGATTCATCCTCTTTCAGGCAAGTAGAGATCTCTCTCTTGCAATCATTGAATTTCAATTACTTGGTCTATTCTTATGATTATACGAATTCACCCTTCATTGTTTGCGTTGTTATATGAATTGAAGTATCGAATGTCTAATCCGGCAAGTTAATATCTTAGGGTTAATATTTTTGGAATGTCATGAGATTGTGATCACAAATAATTTTATTTAAATGTTCACTTAGATGAATGGATCCCTCGTCAGATGTATAATTTGAAGTATGATTGATTTTTGGGAATGATTAACAAATATCATAATGAGAATTATTAAGAATTATATGAATTGTATCATTTGTATTCGCACTTATATGAATTATATCTCATTTGATGGATGATTAGAAGACTTATAGTTCTTGTGAACTTGAGCAATAATTAATTTGAAGGTTAGTAGTTAAGATTCCTTGCTACGATTAAATGATTGGTGATTTGTGTCACACTCGTATATATACACACAGATTTACTTGGAGGATATTTATGTCTGAAAATTGTTTAATCTAAATGAATATTTGGTGTCTAAGAAAGTATCGTATTGTAATCGTATCACTCGTAAATACTTGAACCCGCTAAATATATTGCTTCTTATCCAGTTTTGTTTGTGTCATCGAATCTTGTTACAATGAACCTTGTGTCATCGAATCTGTTGTCGTCGAATCTGATTTCTTAGGTCTGTTCTAAGAATTGAGCGAATGTTGCTCCGTAGCTCAAATCCTCTCTTGACGCATTTATGAACTCTAATCTTGTATAACTGAATCACTAAATTTGTATCAGGTCTTGATATGTTAGGAATCTCCTAAATCATGAATCCTTAAAATCATTAATGTTATAAGCAAATCCTTGAACTGTAGTGTCTAATTGGGCATTTGTCTGCCGTCATGGTCACGACAAGCAGGATTACTTTTCCGACAAAACTTGCACGCAGATCTGATCGTGAACCATGTGCGCCTGCTATAGTACCTACATCATTCATCGATCACGGCTTACAACATATTACATGTATAATTTTAGGTTATTCTCCATAATAGTCTAATACACAAACTTGTTCTGTTTAGCTCTGTTATTTGTTGGTCATTGAATAGCTTTGCTTCATGAGAAACTTGTACACTCATGCATTTCTGCTTCTATTATTGTTTTGTACTTTTCCTTACTCACTCTCTTTTTTTAAATGTTTTGAGGCTTTTTTCTTTTTGTTTTGAAATTGTCTTAGTGTCCGTGCAGCGCCGCCAGATACTCGAGCCTGATCAACATTAAGTTTCAGGTTCTATGTTTACCTTTCTTTTATTGTCAAATATTTTTTTATGTAATAATTGCAATCAGATATTTTCTCTGGTATCATGGACAACTACTATGCTATTTATATATTATATGTACTATAATTTAGTATTATTTGCATGTCCATTCATCTGAGCCTGTCATGACATAAAAATATATGTCTGAAACTTGTGTTCGGAATTTGATTAAAAATACTTATGCATTCAAATTTTCCATTATCATGTTCTAAAAGCTTCCACATATAAAAATCAACATGTTTTTACTTAACGTAGAGTAACAATTTTAAAATTATTTTCAGTATTCTCTGCATCCGCCTTAGCAGACATGGTTTCCTTTCCGCCCATACTTGTGGCATCACTGTCTGCCTGAAGCGCACTCTGACTTTTGTCGAGACGGGTCGTAATAGTTGGTATCAGAGTGAGGTTAGAGAGGTTAGTTTCAAAAGATAAAGTATTTTGTAATTATCAAATATTTTGATTTTTTTTCTTTTAAAAAAATAAATATACATGCATCATTTCTTCACTCACTTGTCATTATCTGTTATTCGCTGTTGAAACAAGCACACCCTCACTCATAAGCATGAGTAGTATGCACACGAATGTTAAGGGGTTATGGACAAACTTAACATTTTTGTGCATATGAATTTTCACTAGAATATACACTGCTTGCGAATATTAAATTGTATGAGCAGTTTAATATTTTCAAGTGCGCTGACATTAGAGTCCTAATATGCATGACATGTTAAGTGATATGGGCGCTTAACATGCCTCTGAACTCTGAATTTAAGAATTTTCTAGGTTGATCATCGACACGGGAGAGGAAAGATTGATTCCCTTTAACATTGTGAGTTCCTTTCCAAATCTCTGAATTTCCACTAGCAACCTAAATCGCTAGCAGAAAATTAGAAAGAGATCACCTGACCGTGTGAAGATGATAAAGTCATCAGATCCAATCCATAACATGTTTTTTGCTCCTTCTCTCTGGCTGAATGCAGTCGTCGAAGACTAGATTTGGTCAACAACGTACACAATCAAAAAATCAGCTACAGGAGGTTCTGGATTCCAACTTGCTCTCACAAAGAGACCTCCAAGAAAAATTAATTTGGAAGTATATAGTAGATCTGGATAACACTGCAAATCTTCAATAGGAATTAGACCCCACTACAATGATCAGTGAAAAAAAATCTTTTGAGAGAGACAACAAATTTATTTACTTCTCTTCTCCAATCTGTAGAGATCGACAACAAAGCTAATCCATGATCGGCGCATATCCAAAACTTGAAATCCCCTTTAAAACAACAGAGAGAATCAGACAAACCTTCTCGACCCTTTTTTTAGAACTGGCAGCCTCGTAACAATAGATATCCACAAGAGTTATTTCTAAGAGGAGTAGTTGCAATCCTCCGATCGGTGCAGAGGAAAATAATAGATGCCCTAAATCACCGACCGAGAGAGGCGGGCACGAGAGGCAGAAGGTCGCGATTTCTTCTTCTCGACCGAGCAGCGTCGACGACCGATCTGGATCTACTCTTCGACAGATCTGGAATCGAAAAATTAGGGAGCGTTAACCTCCCTGCTTTCCTTCTTTGATCAGCATGAAAAATCGAGATCCAGACGAGAACAACGACGGCGGATCTGAGAAACTTCTTCCTCCTTCCAATCGACAATGACCGAGGGCGATCCTTCACACGAAAAACAACAACGAGAACTTCTTTTCCTTGCGATCTTGAATGGGGACTGGAGTGCCGAAAACGAGAGTCGCAAAAATCGCAATCAACCTACGGCGGGGACATAATCGCACGAGAAGAAGCGGCAACGCCTCTCGAAGAACAGGAAAACCGCAGAAAAAATCGTGAGCACGGAAGTGGGGGCTAGGACACAATCAAAAACTTTGAGAATGTTAGTGCGCTCGAAGCATCTCGTGTGACCGTCAAGTTTGGAACGACCTCCACATTGGCCCTAACAAGAATATTTATAGACGTAACCCTAAATCCCTGACAGATTATTGGATTCCTACCGGATCCAAACCAAACTCAATAAAAATTCATTATATTTATATAACTATACCTCACAATAAAATATAAATGCTGAGCAAATAGATGGGCATTAAATGCTCAGCAAAATACCCAGACATTAATTGCCCTTCAAACTTGCTCAATCAATCTAATTAGGGGTGGATACAAAAAATTCAACATAGGAGGGTCAGGAATCGTCTTCTTATAGTCAACAAAAAAAAATTTGAACGTTTTTATTTTAGCACACCAGTATCATCATTCAGACACTATTTTTAAAGTATAAATAGTCAAATTCATTGTCTCGACCAGAGAAATTCAACTTCACCAATCATATTTTGCAAAATTTACGAGAGGGCCCGGGCCCCTAGGTAAATCCGCCCCCGCATACAACGAAATCTATTCACCATCGTCTTCAATCCTAGCAATCATGTTGTAAAAAAACATATCCAATCGTGCATGAAACGGTGAATTGCATTTCATATGAATAATTTTAAATCAGTCGCAAATTTAATTTGCAAACGCTGATTTTTACAACACCGGGCTTCCCAAACAACTCCAGCTTTCCCACCGCGTTTCCAAACCCGCACTTGATAAACAGAACAAGTTAATTGCAATTAAAAAAACAAAATTTCTCCCATCAAATTCAAAACAAAGAACCGAACTCCTGCAAGCAAGCCTTCAGATTAGGAGAAGGCGAAAACAATCCCGCCGGCGAAGCCATGGCAGCCGCCGGCGAAGAAGATCTCGCCACCCAGGCCGAAGCAGAGGGACTCTGCCCCAACGTCAGCAGCAACGGATCTTCTTCAACCTCGTTTCCTCCGTCTGCGCCGCCTGCCGACGGCGATCTCCGAGTCTCGCCGGCGTCCTTTCCGGTGAGCTTCTGCACGACGCTCATGAAATCCTGCGGCCTCGCGTGGATCACCTTCGGAGAGTGGAGGTAGACGATCATTGGGCACTGCTGCCCGCTGCCGGAGGAATCTCGTCCGCCGCCGATGACTGACACCGGCGACTTTCCGGCCTTCAACGCTTCTCTGGAAACCTTGAGGGCGTGAGGCCTGGGGCCCTGGATGCCTCTGCCGGAGGACGATGGCATGCTCTGCTTTATCTTCTTTTCGGCAAGTGGCTCAAAAGGAGAGTTTTTTTGTGTGTATAAATATGGAGGCCAGATCGGGGCGTTGACTGATTGCTATTAGAAGTTAAAAAGTCAAAATAATCTTTCGATGGCTGTTGTTCTGACATTTGACTTCGTGCTCCGGACGTTTTTTCGGGAAATATATTTTTAAAGAGGACCTGAATATTTGCACACATTTTTACACCCACGTGGAGAATTGTGGTGAGAGTGAGTGGCTATTGTGGCATAGCTTTTAAAAATAGTGCACGAGTTTGAATAGTCTAAAAATTGAAGTTCGTTTGATTGGATTCGGATGGCTGAAACACACACTGTTCTAAAAGCCACATTTTTATGGCTTTGACAAATGGGCATGGAAACGATCTCAGCCCTCCATCCAATTAAGGCTATGTTTGGTATTCCGGCGGGACACCATTCCGGCCAGGCTGAAACGGCAGAAGATTGTTTGGTAAGCTATCGGGAGCTCCAGCTGAGGACGGCGACGTGAAAGGGGCCGGGGGCAAACCGGGCGTTTTGTGACTGGCGGCCCGAGCACCATTCGATCGTTGCGGACGGCCGTTCCCCCCCCCCCCACCTCGTAAACGCATGGGTTGATCCGTCATTCGTTAAGGATCACCTAACAAACATCATTGGTTTGAACATAAAAGTGGATGAAGTTTTGTAGGGTTTAGGATGTTACCGAATGACAATTTAACCCTCATGTTCATGACCGTCACAACCATGCTAAACGGAGCCTAAACCTCAATATCACGGATTGGCTTTAAGTTGAACTCACGGTTTCTCCCAAAGGCGCTCTCATCGCAATTTTCCCGCTTCTACTCTTCCCTCACAATCGTGTTTTTTCATGTAAAGCGTTACGTTGTTCTATTGCTGGTTTTTTTTTTTTTTTTTGACTTTTTGCATGTATGGGTCACTCACAAATTAAGACGATTCATTTCTTTCGGTTCGTGAATACATTACGCGACTCACGCCAATATTTACATGTCATTAATTAGTAATAAAACAGAAAAATTTGGCATTGGAAGTCAAAAGTAGAGGATGCAAGAGAAGAATAAACCAATTTATATAGTTAATAAAATGAAATTATTAGCAGATATATGACCACAATATGTTAATATAAATGCATGTTAGCTAAAGATGCTGTGTTCCAAAATGACTCACTGAGAAAAAGTACTCACAAACTTTGTAAACTAATTAAATAAAGCACAATCACCCTCATTCGTCTTTATATTTGTTGCGGTCAAACTCGACGTCTCGGCTGGATCGGAATAACCTGGACCGTCTTAGCTCTCGGAACGGTCGAACGCGCACACAGTCAATGAGATAACTCAATAGTACACACGAAGTTTTAATGTGGAAAAATCCCTCAATTGGATAAAAAATCACGTGATTGGGTCTGTGCCGGTCAAAATCCACTATTTGCTTGTGGTTACAATCTGTTTGCTGAATCGGGGGCGACAAACCGCTCTCCGTTATAATTTGAAGGTGAGAGAACATTTTGTACACGGCGGACGACGAATCGTCTCACTCGGTATCTTCTACAAATTACACTCGGCGGTGATGGACGTCTCTGTGCGTCGCGGTGGCTCTGAATGTCGGAGTGGTGCACTTGTAATTGCGCTGGTAGGGACTTCCAGCGAGTTACGAAATAGGCTTCGTCGGACGGCTCGGAGATGTCTTGAATGCGGCTTGAAAACGGCCTGAACGTGGCTTGAAGACGGCTTGAATGTGGCTTGAAGACGGCTTGAACGCTACTCGTAGGAGGAATCCGACAGAACTCTGGTCTGAGGAAGAAGAAGACTCAGAGGAAAAAAAGTGAGAAATGAGGAGGCCTGTGACTCCTTTTATTGCCTTCAAGAGGTGATTATGGTGGTTATGAGGCTATCCACACACCATAACCACTCAAATTAATATTTTTTATATAGTTTAAGGGTGTGTATTATGATCATCTATTTCGCTACCCGCAGACCAATGAATTTAATAATAAAATTTCCCTACTAACCTGGCGGTTAGTGGGTGGTTACACACGAATCGGACGACGATGATCGATCTGAGATGATCAGACGGCGAGGAAGCGCTCCTTTAGGCTGGCGATGAACTTGTCGGCGAGGAGGGAGGCCGCCGCCGACGGCCGAGAGAGCGGGCGGCGGCCAAGCCGATGGCGGAAAGGGGGAGCGGTCGACAGTCAGTTGGGGGCGGCCGGCTATGCCGCCTCCTTGGCCACACACCGGCTGTAACGTCCCAATTCGTGATAGGCCCCTCGTGCTCACTTTTAAGTCTAGAGAGCTGACTTGGGCTCAGGGAGTGCTGGCAGCTAGACTTACACTTGTGTAAGGGAGGAGAAGTTGGTCCAGAGTAGGACACGGGTAGTGACATGGGTGTGTCCATACCCGTGTGGTACTCTGGTGTCTTTGCGGTTTCTTTGTAAAATTTCCAGAGAAGGACACAGGTAGTGGCACGGGCGTGTCCATACCCGTGTGTCTCTCTAACAACGTTGTGGATTCCTTATTGTGTTTCCCGAGCAAGACACGGGTAGTGACACGGGCGTTTCCCTACCCGTGTGTGTATTCATCGAGCAGAGCTCGACTAATCGTCGACCACGTTCCTTCCCGAGCAGGACACGGGTAGTGACACGGGCGTGTCCCTACCCGTGTGCGTATTCATCGAGCAGAGCTCGACTAATCATCGACCGTGTTCCTCCCGAGCAGGACACGGGTAGTGACACAGGAGTGTCCCTACCCGTGTGTCTAAGAAATAGTTCGACGCTTCGTCGACTGGAGCTCGATGAATCGTCGACCACGTTTGTCACAACCCGCATTTTCTCCAATTATAAGAATTATCAGAGTATGAGAAAACACGCGTCATGATGCCACGTCAAGCAGGGGATAACCGCTGACGCTCAGGCAAAACCAACTACAAACTTCATGCAAGAAAATCCTGTGTTTTACGAATAGAAAATCAGTTATATTTTAGAGACCGTATCCCTCAGCTCAGTGGATCACCTAGTCCACAAAAGAAAAACTATATTTATACGCTGCGGAAAGAAAAATACTTTAATTAGGTTTTACACCCTAAAGAGCGCATAAGGGTCCCAAGAGAACCACTCATGCTATGCAAGACACTACATTTAATTTATATAATATATAAGAAAACGGTTTTCATACGTGATTTGGAAAATAGTGATTAAGCTTATAAAACATGCTGATCGGGAGCTTCATTTATAATAATATTTATAGTTTAAAAGTAACTAGCAACCTAGCATAAATCCTTCTCAAAGCAAGTAGACTATCTCCAGAAAATGGTAGCAGCATAAGTAACTATATCTAGTACAAAGGTAAGAAAAACTATCAGTGGGCGCCAACAACCTGACACGAACCCACTGGCACATATGTATGTCTGTAAGAAAGTACTGAAAAACTACCTCACCAACAAGGCAAACAGAACACCAAGGTCCAAGAGACCACCAACACCACCACTGCAAACTAGCCACCCGACTGGCTACGGCTCAGAACCTGGGGTATTCCAAAAGAAAACAGAATACCTCAGCAAACAACAAGGTAAAAACAACCGCATGCAAGAGTCAACCAAAAGGAAGAAGTAACTGAAAAACATGCAGTAGAAAGAGTCACAACTGTCCAAAACAGGACAACAAGAAAAACACAACGAGCAAAGGAAACAGCAACAACCCCACTCAGGAACAGCATCCTGCCGGGCCTACTAGGCTACCAAGAGCCAAAAGTGCTGCAAACTACCAAGGAAGAAACTTCTAACACCCTAAACCGTGGGAGGTGGTAGTAGCAAAAACAAACAACGAGGAACCGGATCGAAGGCAAACGCAGTCCCCCAATCCACCATGTCCAAGTCAGCAAGCTCAAGGGTCTACACGTGAAAGCATAAGGGACCTTCCACCCACACATGCCCAGCTCGTACCTGGAGCAAGAAAAACAAGAGTGGCCTTGGCTATATCACACAACTCCACCCTCTTGAAGAGCTACAAACCACCACTACTAACCACGACCCACGATTCGGCCTTTAAGAAGGTAAAGAAAACGGCCGACAAGGAAATACCAGAAATATAACAAGAAAACCACTCGGGAACGAAAAACAAGGTAAAGGAAGAGTGTTGAAAAGAATCAACACGACAAGGCGCTGAGTGAGACCCACTCAGTGCCTACCTAAACCTTGGCGTTGAGTGAGCTAGCCTCACTTAAAGCCAAAACCAAACTCTAACCACAATCCCACTAAGGTAAAACGGAGCTCGACGATTGTCGACCGGAGGTCGACGATAGTCGAACGGCCTAAAGCAGAAACCGAGATCGACGATCTCCATTCAGAGATCGACGATAGCCGAACGATTCTAAGACAGAAGAAAAGGCAGGGAATTTCCAGTACTCGAGTAGTTACCAACTACTCGTGTACCTCATCCCTCTACTCGAGTAGTCGCCTACTACTCGAGTACCTCAACCCTCTACTCGAGTACCTCAACCCTCTACTCGAGTAGTTGTCGACTACTCGAGTACCTCAACCCGCTACTCGAGTAGTTGCCGACTACTCGAGTATGCTAAAGCCATTACTCGCGTATCTACAAACCTGCACTCGAGTAGATGCCTACTACTCGAGTAAACCAAACCACTTACTCGAGTATCTCGAGTCCACTACTCGAGTAACCCAAAGCCCCTACTCGAGTAGTTACCTACTACTCGAGTAACTCAAATCCCCTACTCGAGTAGTTACCTACTACTCGAGTAAACCGAAACCCCTACTCGAGTAGTTGCCTTCTACTCGAGTAAGCCAAAGCACCTACTCGAGTATCTCGAAACCACTACTCGAGTAACTCAGATCCCCTACTCGAGTAGTTACCTACTACTCGAGTACCTCAACCCTCTACTCGAGTAGTTACCTTCTACTTGAGTACTCCAAGGCTAATACTCGAGTATCTTAACCCACTACTCGAGTATCTCAAAGCCACCACTCGAGCATCTACCACCTACTCAAGTACTCCAGAACTAATACCCGAGTAATCCACTTCTACCTCACGAGTAACATACTCCAATACTCGAGTAAAACACTTACTAACTTCTGGAAAATCACCCCCTCCCCTCCTAACACTCCCTCTCGGCTACACCCAAACCAGAGCAAATCTGAACAAAGATAAACGGCATTACGCCGGCAAAGTTGGGTTCCATCAGCACAAGTAGGGGGGGTCAATAGGAAGAACTAATTCCTATAGATAGCAATAAATATGAGAACAACAAGGCCTCTAACCTGGGCTAACAGGGATTTCAATTTCAGCAAAAATAATCAAAAAAGAAACTTGGCAAGGGCAAGAATACCACTTGCCTCAACTTTCAGCGAAGCCTGGATGGCTCTCCTCCTCTTCACACGGAACAAACAGCCGCAGCACCGTCGAAACGAAGATCTCGGAGAGAGCAAGACAACGCCGTTTTCGGAATCGAATTCCGTCCACGAACAAGCCCGGAATCGCCGACCAAAGGAGGTACAGGACGGGCGGTTTCTCCTCTGATTTCCACGAAAAGGCAGCGACGACTTCTCTCTCAGGAAAAGAAGAAGAAGAAGTGAGCCGTCACTTCTTAAACAGAGCTTTTATACGAAAAGCTAAACACCGGTTCACCCATAACCGAACCCTAACACGCCTAATTACTTAATTACAATTAAGAAAATTCCATAAAGGAATAGCCAAAATATGGCTGCCACCAAGGCAAGGCGATAACTGCCCAAATAAATTCTCCCGCAGAATTTATTAATCGGTCAAAACCGAAGGGCTACAGAACAAGCCAAATCAATTAATTGATCACAAATACTAATAACACACCAAACGACACGAAAAACGAATCACCTCGGAATTCGACGAAATTCGCACCGTAGCTAAATACCCACGCTACGAACACAACGGCGAAGTCGAAATTAACTTTCGACGAACAGAACTCGAGTTATACCCAAACAAAGCCAAACACAAACATCCCCCCGAGAGGCCACACCGGGTCACCCAAAACGACTCGGCTTGCTAGGGAGATCTTGCCAACAGGCTACCAAACAGGGCACTCAGTTCAAAGGAGCTAAACCATACTCCACACATGGCACAAGCCACGGAAACGCGTCATCGTAACGCCAACGAGAATACAAATAAACGCAGGAAAATCGGGGGCGTTACAACGTTCCTCCCGAGCAGGACACGGGTAGTAACACGGGCGTGTCCCTACCCGTGTAGTTCAATTTCGGGTTTTGACGAATTTTCCGGTCCCGTTGTTTCGAAGGGACTCATTTACAGGGTTGATTGGCGGTCCAATGACAGGCTGACACGTGGATATGCAGTACCCAACTTCCCACATGAAAAGGGGAGAAAACCCTAGCCGTTTCTAGTCTTCCTTCCAAGCCATCACTGTAGAAAACTGCTGGAGAGGAAGAAGGTGTTGGAGCCGATCTTCTTCCCGTGAAGAACTAGCACCGACCAAGGAGGAGAAGATGCCGCCAAGAAGGGTGACAAGATCCATGGCTGGAAATGGTGGAAATGCTGGAAACGAGGTAAGCTTCAAAACCCTCTCCCTTGGTGCTAGATCTTTAGTTATCTTTAGGAGAGATATCGATTCAAAAGGGTCTTGATTTGTGAGAAGAAGATTTCTAGGAAAAGGTCATGCTAGGACTTGTGTCCTTGGAATTAGAGTATTCAACCTTTCCCTCACTTCGAATGGAGTTTGTGGACTAGTTTTGTGAAGAGAAGTGGCCTTATGAGGGTGAATAAGGGAGGAGAAATTCTGGATGTTATTTGAAAGTTTGGTTGAAGGAAGAAGACGAACTGATGTCATCCGATCTGCTTTAAGATGCGCGCAGAAATCTATTTTCTACGCGCAGCAACCTTAGAGGCCGTTTTCAGACTCGATGCGGCCAGATCTGGGCTTTCGACTAAACAAGAAAGTCGTAGCTCTTGGAAATACCTTTCCAACGAGTGGTTAAACGTCTTCACTGGATTCTCGTGTTTGTTTTGTATCAGCTTTGGGTTGGTAGAGAGATTGTAGTATATTAACGTTAATGTTTTGTTGAGATATAGTCTATAAGTGGTTGTGATAAATCATGTTAATAACATTTGTTGGATAGATCCCTAATGAACAAATGATGTAGAAGAGTGTACTTCATCGAGGTGATGTGGTGGAGGTTAGAGAACGAAGGGATTGACGAGTTGGTATGGTAGGAATGATTTAAATATGTGAAATATTGATGACGTACTTGATAGTGGTGATGTGTTGAATAATGATGAGTTTGGCTTGAATATGTTGAATATAATTGGTAATGACTGTTATGAACAAATGGTTGTGGTCTTAAATGATGGATGTGTGAAGTACCCTTACACTGATAATGAACCCTTAAGTACCTTGGGGCACGGGGTTGTGAAAGGGTGTAAGTACAGGGTTTGACCGCGCTGGTTTGGTAATATTGAGAAGAGACGTGAGTGGGCGGTTGGGCTTGGTCCTCAATGCTCATTCCCGAGGCTCCTTCCATACCACGATGATATGAAATTGCATGCGGTGTGATTTGACATGCAGTGTCGTAATCCTGTGTTAAGGATAGTGTGGCAGGTCTACGGGCTCGTCTGTCGTCACACTGACGGGAGTTGACATATAGACTTTGGCCAGTTCAGGGCTTGGTTCTCGGTGCATATCTACCCGAGACTCTTGCTGAGCCGTAGTACGCATGTGAGCTCCGCTGTTATGTTCTTAACGTTGAGGCGTACGGAGGCCTAGGCCAGATAGTGTGGATGCCAGTCTAGTAGCGGAGATGCCCGCTCTATTGTCACCGTTTGTCCACAGCGGATGATGCCTGAGAGGTTAGCTACCTGCTCGAAAAGTGGGAACTACAAGTCTGTGTCCACATAGTAGATACATGTGCATGATCATGGGTGAGTCATTGCATTGCATTCATGGCGTTATATTACATTGCATACACAAGATCCTCATCGTATAAGTTTGTATGGGCACTCTTATACGATGAGTTACTTTATTACTGAGCTGATCCTCAACCTATATGTCTGTATGAGCATTCATATAAGTTGAGTTACTTTCTGTTGTAGCTTTACATTTTCATATTCTGCTGTAGATGATAGAACTGCTAGAGTAGATTGTTTACTTGTTCATTATATTGCTGATATGCTTGATATTACTCACTCTATACCACCTGTTTGTACTTCTGTTCTACTTATATATATTGTATCCTTGTTCCTTTCTCCGCTCGGTGCCGAGGAATCGCCGGGGGAGCGGATGTGATAGCCTAAGAGTCTTTATGACTAACGGTTGCTACGTCTTCCTTTTTAGGATGAAACCCCGCAGTCAGAGCAGCCGCAGATTTTACAGCAGGACAGCAAGACCAAGACGACAGGGCCTGAAGGGACGGTGTCGTCGCTACCGTTAGTCACCGATGTGAGTTTGAGAGACTCTTGATTTAGCCCTTTGGGTAAGTTTTACTTGTACTCTTATATTTTAGAAGCTTGTTGTAGCTTTTTTTCTTGATGTACTTTTGGACTATTTTACTTATGTGTGGATTGACTTCTGTTTTATATTTTTGGTTTAGTTGGCATTGGTTGATATTGGTAATAGTCAGCAGGATAGGTGTCTTGTAGTACAGGTTAGCCCAAGTGCTAGCGCTACTGCAAGACGGTTGTTCTGGGCATAAGACTCCCCTCGTGCCGTGTTTTGTGTTCCCGGAGGGGGGGGGGGTTTACACCGGCGACCAAAGAGGGACGGCCGGCTCAGTCGCCTCCTCAGTCGCGCGCCAGAGCCCGAAGAGGGGCGGCCGACCCGGCCGCCACCTTTGGCGCGCGCCGACGGCCGGGAGGGAATGGCAGGCGGAGGCAAGAGGGGGCGGCCGACATCTGAAGATGACGTCGGCCGCTTGACGCCGGCGAGGTGATGTCCTTGGTGGTTCGGATGTCACGCGTAGTGGGATCGGCGCGCGGCGGGATCGGGTGTGGCGATCGTGTGCGCGGTCAAACCCATGGTTCCACTAATTTAGTGGAGATCATGGGGGGGGAGTGGCTATGTGCACACTAACTCTTCATAAAAAGGGGGTTCATCCCCATCAATATTCATTCTCTTAGTGAGGATATTATTTATTTTTTTATATATAAAAATAAGAAAACGTGTATGGGTCCCATATGTCACAGCACGGTAGTGCAATTGTTATTTATTATTCTTTTTGTTGCGGCTCACTCGAGGCTTCTAGATCGGTCAAAATTGGATCGCCTTAGCTCTAGAGCGGTCGAACGTGCAAACGATCGCAGAGAAAAGAGACGGCTGGCAAAACTATTTTTTAACGCAGAAAACCCCAAAAGGGATGAAAAACCACGTGGTAGGAGCTGTGCTGACCAAACTTCCGCTATTAGTTGGTTGTTGTACAGTATTTTGAAAAAAAAAAAAGCAAGGTTGACGGGTCGTTCCTCATTACAATTGTTAGGAGAGAGGCAGAGTGAGGTGTGTTGGATCATGCATTTCACATCTTTTGCTTTGAAATTAACAAATAACGTGATGTATTTGATTTAGTATTTTATGTGTTTATAGTGTGCAAGTCATACAAGTACAAGCATAAATTAAATAAGAAGACAAGTCCTCCATCATGGGCGTGACCCAAGGCGTGTTCACTTTAGAAGCAGCAAAAAGACTAGTGTTGATTGCTAAACTTCAAACAGCCATAACTTTCAATTCAGAAAGAGTTACGGAACATGCCACCCCATTTTGAAATGAGGTCGACGTCATCTACAAGTTGGAAAAGTTTTTGCTAATGCTCAACGGTAGTAACTAACGTTGGCGTTAGCATCAATCAAAATGGCAATACCCTGGAGAATGAAAAGTCGGCCAAAATTGAAAGAATGGTGCTAAAAATGAAATGTTGTCTAAAATACTGCTTTTCAAAGATGGAAGGTCCATTTCTGGAAGGTCCATTTTTGGAAGATAATGTTGCCTAAAATAATGCTTTCTAAAGTTTGTAAAATTTCCTAAACTAGTCATCGTCAAGCCTAAACCGGCCTATGTCGGTCCCAAGCCCTAATGAAAAATGGTGAGTGTTGTGTTAGGTAGATGACCATCATACAACTTAGTCACCCTTATGAATATGGATCATTTGAGAATTTGTACAAAAGTTAGGTTGTTCCCCTTAAGGAACGCGCCGTATAGTCCGTATGTGGCGTCTTTACAAGGACTGTTGCATCTCCAGGACTTGTGTGTAGTGTTAAATATGTAAGAGGCATCATTGTATGGCACGAATGCGACGTCTTGACAAGGATCGTTGAACCTCCAAGAGGACTTGGGTGTAATGTTAAATAGACAAAAGTCCTCACAGACTAAATGACATAGGGAAGCATGTCGTAGGAATTGTGAACGACTTAGGTTTGGAAGTTGAAATATAGGTACGCTAACGAGGAAAGCGATGTAAGTAGTGGATATGATGATTAGGAGAAGAATAAATATTTTGTCTGCAAGAGACTAAGGCCCTGTTTGGGGGGACTTATTTTCACAGGTCAAGCGGTTACTGTTGAAACCGGAAAACCGGTCTCTTGTGGAGTTCGACCCTTGGGGAAGGGGTGGCCGCGCACCTACTTCACTCCTGCAAGAAAACGACAAAGAAAAGAAGAAACAAGGACTAGACCAAGGGCCCGGCGTGGAGGTCCCACCACAAACCCGGAAGATCTCAGAGCGCTTCCCCTCCTTAGCCAAATGCCGGGCTAAGGTACCTCAGAAAGCGCTAGTAGGCCAGAGAATTCGTAAGCGTGCCTTCTGAGGTACCCCTTGGGTCCTATTTATAGGAAAAGATGGCCTGCCAATATATAACCTTCACTGTTTTCGAGGACTACAGGCAAACCAAAAGGGGCCACATAGTAAAAGTGTGCCATGGCCAAGATGCGAGCTGGACCTGAGGGGGCACTCGCTCGGCAAGGGGCCCGACTCGCCTCGCCCTGGGCCTAGGCGAGCACGGGCTCGGCGGATTGTGCTCGGCTAGCGCTGGGCTCGGCCGGACTATTGCCGAGCTCGGGCTCGGCACGACGATCGCCGAGCTCGGACTCGGCACGGAGATCGTCGAGCTTGGCTCGACCATCGTCGAGCCCTGTTTCCGCACCCGAGCTCGGTCTCGGCATGCCGGACTTCGCCGAGCTTAGCTCGACTATTGCCGAGCTCGGGCTCGGCAAGCTGGGTCCAAGGTGATCTGAGCCGGCCGGTTCAATCCCTGTCGACCACTCGCGGGATACGGGGTTGTACATAATCCCCGCTCTTTGCGAGGTTGGGACAAGCTCGGAAAGAAACATCCAACCCCATGGGATCCGGCGAGTGCGACAGGGGCAGAAAGGAATCTTCTGGTAGGCCCCACAGATAGCTATATATATGTACCCCTGCGCATCTGGCTGACCTTTGCCCTTCCCCAAATTCTGACAAGATGCCGCTCCCCAAGGAAGTCTTAGAGCGACTCGCACGCTCCCGCGGGGAGATCGCTGCCCAGGCCGCGGGGCTAACCGACCTTGAAGCCCCTGCTCGCCGTTTTGCTGATCTCAGCTCGGCCAAGCGGGCGAAGCCCCTTCCCCCGGGGGCCGAACCCATCCTGGCCGACTTTACTGCCGCCTTGGGGAACGGGGCCGGTTCCTCCAACCAGCCAATTCTTGGCTCCTCCACTAAAAATCTCGTGGAATTGTCCTCTGACCGGGAGAACAGCGGCGAAGCGTCCACCCCCCGGACCAAAAGTGCTCCTGTCAACTCGCCACGGCAGGATCCCGAGGTTAAGGAGCCGGGCTCGCGAGAACCGGCGTCGCCGAGTCGCCTCCCTTCCCGGCAACCCTCCCCTGGATCCCTGGTCGTGGGGAGAGGCGCCGGGATTATCCCTGTTCCCGGCTACCAACTCGCTCCTCAAGAACTGCTGGGGCGTGGCAAGGACCTGCGCCACTTCTCTCCTCGCGCCCACCCGGAGGAGCCAGGCTCGCGCGGTAAGTTCCCGGCGTTGCTATTCTGCTCCGTGGATATCTGCTTTTCTGATCATCTTTCAATTCTTCACCCAGAATTTCCCGGGCGGACGGAGGACGGCGAGTCCGTGGATCGACCTCCCTACTCGCCCCTCCCTTCTCCAAGCGCCCTGGACGCCTTCCTGGACTCCGAGGTGGGCAGCCCTGAACGCGCAAGACGGGAGCGGAAGGTTCTCAAGAAGCTGGTGCGCGAGCTCCACGACCTGCGGAAGGACAACAACAGGCTGCAGTGGGAGTGCTCGCGTTTCGCGGACGGTGCTGGAGTCAGCCTGGCGTTCGAGGAGGCGTCTTCCCTGGTGCTGATGGACGAAATCGACGAGAACCTGCGGGTGATAAACAGGAACATGGGGCGGCTTCGCGAACTTCATGCGCGGCGGCCTGCGGCGGCGGGCCGGCGAGACCGGGGAGAATGAAACGGCTCTTCTGTCAGTCGGCCGGTACTCGCCCCCGCCCTCGCATGGTCCTCGCGCCCCTATTTGTATTTTTTCTTTTATTTATTCTGAATGGTCTGCATGTAATAATCTTGGAACAACTTTTTAACTACTTTGTATATGTAGACGCTTTTTCAATATTTCGGCGAGTCTTTTCGAATTCCCCCTTCGGGGACCTGGCCAGCTCGCAAGGCTTGCGAGGAGAGGGTGGCGAGGTGGCGCGGCGAGACCGGACCGATCGGCCGACTCGCCCTCCCTCTCACCCTTCTTTACCTTCTTCTATAAATAGACCTTCTCACCTACTCCCGAGGCACGCCTTTATTGCTTTCGAATTTTTGCTTCGCTCCTGTCTTCCCGAGCTCGCGCTTTCCCTTTTCTCTGTGACCATGGTGAAGACCAACCCTGATGCGGACGGTCGGTCCAAGTGCGCCCAGCACTTCGTTGATCACTGCTTTTTCGAGGGGCACATCACAGAGGAGGAGCTCGTCGAGTTTACGGCGGCGTTCGTCCCCCCCGGCTTCCAGGCTCGCAGGCCCGCCGAGCATGAAGCCATCAACTCCTTCCCGGAGGGCGAGCTCGCCTTCCCCATCTCGCACTTCGAGGTGGGACTGCGCCTCCCCCTCTGGCCAGAAATCCGCCAGATCCTGAAGTACTACGGCGCGGTGCCCGCGCAGTTGAATTCCAACGCCATCGCTATGATGGTGGCGTTCGCCTGCTTCCTTCGCCGGGAGCGAATTGAGTTCAACCTCGCGGTGTTCCGCAAGTTGTTCTCTTACAAGGCTACTCCCGACGGGGTCGCCTACTTCGGCGGGTCCTTCATCAAGGTTCGCGAGCTGGCGAACAAGAATCACAACTGGATGACCCGGCTCGTCTTCATCAAAGGCGAGCTCGGCAACATCCCTTTTCGCCCCCTGCAGAAGAGCGAGGACATATACCGTCCTCCCTCCCTGTCCGGTAGCGACGCCGACCTCCACAAGTTCTTTCTCCACAAGGACTTCGAGGTCGCCTTCCTCCGCCGCGGCCTCGACTTGCTTCAGCCCGTTCTCCCCGGCGAAGGTATATCTCGCTCAGCCCTCTCGCGAACTTTATCAAGGTGGATCTCATATGATTTTTCCCTCTCTCTTTTTTTTTTGACTAAGTCTTTCTCTGCAGGGGAACGGGTTCTCCCGGAGCATCCGCCGTTCGCCGATCCGGGGATATTCTCGGACCCTCTGGAGCTGGCCCGGGCGGCGGCGCTGGCTTGTCGCGAGGAGCAACCGCGAGTCCAACCCTCCGGCAAGAAGCGCTCGGAGTCCGGGGGGTCGAGCTCGCGCCCCGATTCTTCGCTCCCCAAGAAGAAGAGGGCGAAGGTGGTCTCGCGCGGACGGCTGCACCTTCCCTCGTCTCCCGCCAAGTTCATGAGCTCGCCGGAGGCTCTGTCCGACGAGCCGCCCTTGAGCCCGCTGAAAGAAGCCTCCTCTCCCCGAGAGGGGAAGAAGAAGAGCGGGCCGTCCTCCGATTCTACCGGGGAGGACACCGTCCGCGAGCCCAGTCTGCCGAAGGATCACCCCAACTTCGGCAAGGGGTGCAAGAGCAAAGATGCGGCTGGCGAGCCCATCTTGAAGTGGGACGAGGGGGCTCACCGAGTTTCCGTCTCCACTCGCGCCCCCTCCTGGGGAGCTCGCCGGCCGCCCACCGCCCATGCCTTCGCCTTCGGCTTCGGCCTCTACAGCCGCGACAGCGCCGAGTCGTACAAGAAGCTGACCCCTAGTCAGCTCGGCTACGAGGGGATGCAGGCCCACCTGCGGGCCTTCGAGCTCCATCACATGATGGTCCGCCGCGGCTTCCAGCTCAGCAACGCCCTGCTGACTGCCGAGCAGGAGCGCGACCTGGCGAAGGAGAGCGCGGTCGACGCGGAAAGGCGGTTCGGCCTCGCGGACGCTCTACTCGCGAAGTCTGTCGGCGGCCTGGTAATCGCTGGATACCTCTATTTACCTTGCTTAAGATTATTCCTGCGCGTGTTCTGAACTTCTAGTCTTACAGGACGCCGAAGCCGCTAACGCGATGCGAGACGAGATGGCTCAGTTGCGGGCTCAGCTCGCTGAGCGGGAAGCCCAGCTCGCCGATCAGAAGACATATTCCCAGGAGCAGGAGGCTGTTGCCGCCCGGCTGGGGGCGGAGGTGGAGGAATTGAAAGAGAAGAATAAGGGGCTCCTGGGAGAGGTCCTTCGCCAAGCCGACGCTCTCCTTCCCCCGGACGCCAGCGAGCCGGCCTTCCCCTTCAAGAGGCCCCGGGTGTTTGGCGAGGCTGACGTCGCGGAGCGGCTGCGAGTCAACTCCGTCGAGGCTGCCGAGTGTCTCCTACAGGCCATGAGGGGGACGGGGATCTTGGCGGAAGGCTGCGAGGAGGTCACCGTCCGGGAGCTCCTGCCAACCCTGTTCCCGCCCAGCCCGCTCAGCGAGAAGGAAGATAGCTTTGACTCGCTTTTTGCTGGGGTGAGGGAGAAGGACGCTCGGCTCGGCGACGAGGAGGATCGCCACTCGAGGGGGGAGGGCGAGAGTTAAATTTTGTTTTCTTTTCTCTGTTCTTCTTTGTACCCTGCCGAGGCGGGCCTTGTAAACCTGTAATGATAAATCAAAGATATTTTTGCACAATTTTGCTATCTTCTTTTTGAGCTTACTGGCGATGTTATACCCGCGCGCTAGGTAGAGCGACCTCGCCTGTAGAATGTTTTGAGTTAGGACCAACCCCTGCGGTGCTCGCGGCGAATCCCTAGGACACGTGCTCGCGCCATATCCTACTCGCGCCTCACCTTCCCCTGCCATGTCTCGCCTTAGCTTTTCGATAATTCAGACAAGTGAAAACACGCTTGGGTCAAGATATTGCCGGCATCCGCCTTAGGCATCAGGGCATGTCTTTCGCCGAGTTAGCTGGAGCGAGGCTGGGCTCGCTGGAGAGAGCCGCTCTCCTTCCCCTGAGTCTGGGACAGAACCAAGGTTTCTTTAGTAGCGAGCTGGAGAGAAAGGGGAGGGGGCGGGGTAGGATATTCCGAGCTCGCCGTCTTAACTGGCGAGCTCGCCCCCCTGGTATTTTCCTCGGGCCAACTCCTAGTCTCAACTTCAGGGTCGTAGCGACGCCCATCGAGACTCGGCCGTGCCAGCTAGGTGGGAGCCTGGCAGGGGAGTGACGAGACCTAACCCCAGAGCGAGAAGACTTAGGAACTTTTGCCTCTCCCGGGTGCTACCATCGGGCCAGTCAGCTAGGTGAGAGCCTGAGGGCGGGTGTTGAACATCCTCCGGGCTCAGCCCCAGGGTCATAGCGATGTCCATCGAGACTCGGCCGTACCAGCTAGGTGGGAGCCTGGCAGGGGAGTGACGAGTCCTAACCCCAGAGCGAGAAGACTTAGAAACTTTTGCCTCTCCCGGGTGCTACCACCGGGCCAGTCAGCTAGGTGAGAGCCTGAGGGCGGGTGTTGAACATCCTCCGGGCTCAGCCCCAGGGTCATAACGATGTCCATCGAGACTCGGCCGTACCAGCTAGGTGGGAGCCTGGCAGGGGAGTGACGAGTCCTAACCCCAGAGCGAGAAGACTTAGAAACTTTTGCCTCTCCCGGGTGCTACCACCGGGCCAGTCAGCTAGGTGAGAGCCTGAGGGCGGGTGTTGAACATCCTCCGGGCTCAGCCCCAGGGTCATAACGATGTCCATCGAGACTCGGCCGTACCAGCTAGGTGGGAGCCTGGCAGGGGAGTGACGAGACCTAACCCCAGAGCGAGAAGACTTAGAAACTTTTGCCTCTCCCGGGTGCTACCACCGGGCCAGTCAGCTAGGTGAGAGCCTGAGGGCGGGTGTTGAACATCCTCCAGGCTCAGCCCCAGGGTCATAACGATGTCCGTCGAGACTCGGCCGTACCAGCTAGGTGGGATCCTGGCAGGGGAGTGACGAGACCTAACCCCAGAGCGAGAAGACTTAGAAACTTTTGCCTCTCCCGGGTGCTACCACCGGGCCAGTCAGCTAGGTGAGAGCCTGAGGGCGGGTGTTGAACATCCTCCGGGCTCAGCCCCAGGGTCATAACGATGTCCATCGAGACTCGGCCGTACCAGCTAGGTGGGAGCCTGGCAGGGGAGTGACGAGACCTAACCCCAGAGCGAGAAGACTTAGAAACTTTTGCCTCTCCCGGGTGCTACCACCGGGCCAGTCAGCTAGGTGAGAGCCTGAGGGCGGGTGTTGAACATCCTCCGGGCTCAGCCCCAGGGTCATAACGATGTCCATCGCGACTCGGCCGTACCAGCTAGGTGGGAGCCTGGCAGGGGAGTGACGAGACCTAACCCCAGAGCGAGAAGACTTAGAAACTTTTGCCTCTCCCGGGTGCTACCATCGGGCCAGTCAGCTAGGTGAGAGCCTGAGGGCGGGTATTGAACATCCTCCGGGCTCAGCCCCAGGGTCATAACGATGTCCATCGAGACTCGGCCGTACCAGCTAGGTGGGAGCCTGGCAGGGGAGTGACGAGACCTAACCCCAGAGCGAGAAGACTTAGAAACTTTTGCCTCTCCCGGGTGCTACCACCGGGCCAGTCAGCTAGGTGAGAGCCTGAGGGCGGGTGTTGAACATCCTCCGGGCTCAGCCCCAGGGTCATAACGATGTCCGTCGAGACTCGGCCGTACCAGCTAGGTGGGAGCCTGGCAGGGGAGTGACGAGACCTAACCCCAGAGCGAGAAGACTTAGAAACTTTTGCCTCTCCCGGGTGCTACCACCGGGCCAGTCAGCTAGGTGAGAGCCTGAGGGCGGGTGTTGAACATCCTCCGGGCTCAGCCCCAGGGTCATAACGATGTCCATCGAGACTCGGCCGTACCAGCTAGGTGGGAGCCTGACAGGGGAGTGACGAGACCTAACCCCAGAGCGAGAAGACTTAGAAACTTTTGCCTCTCCCGGGTGCTACCACCGGGCCAGTCAGCTAGGTGAGAGCCTGAGGGCGGGTGTTGAACATCCTCCGGGCTCAGCCCCAGGGTCATAACGATGTCCATCGCGACTCGGCCGTACCAGCTAGGTGGGAGCCTGGCAGGGGAGTGACGAGACCTAACCCCAGAGCGAGAAGACTTAGAAACTTTTGCCTCTCCCGGGTGCTACCACCGGGCCAGTCAGCTAGGTGAGAGCCTGAGGGCGGGTGTTGAACATCCTCCGGGCTCAGCCCCAGGGTCATAACGATGTCCATCGCGACTCGGCCGTACCAGCTAGGTGGGAGCCTGGCAGGGGAGTGACGAGACCTAACCCCAGAGCGAGAAGACTTAGAAACTTTTGCCTCTTGGGGGTTTAAGCTGCGAATCCCTTTACCTTCATTATTTTAACAGAGCGTGAAATACGGCAACGAGATTCTCTTTCATTCTTAAAGCCAAGTCATTTACAATACTTTCAAGGGTAAAAACGTTTCAGATCGTCGCCACTCCAAGTGTGGCTGAGGGTGTCCCCTCTTACATCTTGGAGGCGATACCCCCCCGATTTCAAGGCCTCCTGCACAATGTAGGGGCCCTCCCAATTGGGGTGGAGTTTTCCCACAGCGGCTGATCTCCCCGCCGCATCCACTTTTTTCAAGACAAGGTCCCCCTCCACGAACTGCTTGACACGGACGTGCTTGTCGAAATACTTGGCCATCCTTCGCTTGGCCTCTTCCTGCCTGATGACGGACAAGTCGCGTAGTTCCTCCACCATATCAAGGGAGAGTCGGAGCTCCTCCTCATTCTCTGACCTCCATTCTTCCCTTCCGGCTCCCGCCTCGACGACCCGAGGCGTCTGGACCTCGAATTCGATAGGAAGAACGGCCTCGCAGCCGTGAGAGAGCTTGAAAGGAGTCTCCCCCGTGGCAGTATTGGGGGTGGTCCTTAATGCCCAAAGGACCGATGGAAGCTGATCCACCCAGCTTCCCTTCAAGTTTTCCACTTTCTTCTTTAAGAGGTTCACGATGATTTTGTTGGCCGCTTCCACCTGCCCGTTGCTCCTGGGATGATGGACAGAAGCAAACCGAAGGTCAATCCCTAGCTGCTCGCAGAAACGAATGAACTCCGTGCTGGCGAACTGAGGTCCGTTGTCCGTGACAATAGCTTGCGGCAGCCCATGCCTGCAGATGATCTCTCCCCAGATGAAGTTCCTGACTACCTGAGAGGTTACCTTGGCTAGAGCCTTCACCTCCATCCACTTAGAAAAATAATCGATCATGACCAACAGAAACCTCCTCTGCCCGCTGGCCTGAGGGAAAGGTCCTACAAGGTCCAGCCCCCATATGGCGAAGGGCCATGGTGCCATGATACTTCTTAACCTCTGAGCCGGCTGGAGCTGGAGCGGGGCATATAGTTGGCACTTATGACACTTTTTCGCGAATTCGACTGCATCCTGACCGAGGGTAGGCCAGAAGTACCCTTGCCTGACGACCCTCCCTTCCAGAGTCCGACTCCCCGAGTGACTCCCACATTCACCGGAATGGACTTCCTCCAAAATTTTGTGCACCTCTCTTTCGGCCACGCAACGGGCCAACATCCCTGAGAGGGTCTTGCGGTATAACTGTCCCTCGCGTAGGAGGTAGTATGCCGCCTTGTGCTTGAGCCCTCTTCGGTCCATCCCCTCCGGGTATTCCCCGGTGGACAAGAAGATGACGAAGGGATCCATCCATGAGGGGTGTTGTTCTACTCCCATTAGCTCCCCCTCCTCGATGGAAGGTCGGAAGAGATCCGTAATGGTGCCTCCCATCCGGGGACCGTGCTTTGCTAGCTGGTCGACTGGCTCGTTTTCCCCTCTTGGCACGTGCTTGATTGAGAAGGTCTGGAAGGTCCCAATGACTCCCCTTACCTTCATCAAATAGAGCTGCAGGGTGGGCTCCCTCGCCTCAAACTCCCCCTTGATCTGGGAAGCCACCACCATGGAGTCAGTGAGGACCTCCACGTCATGCACCCCCAAGTCTCTTGCCAGGCGCAGACCTGCGATTACAGCTTCGTATTCGGCTTGGTTGTTGGTGATAGGAAAGTGCACTACCACGGTCTGCTCGATCTTTATCCCTTGGGGGCTTTCTAAGATGACCCCAACCCCTAAAGAATGCTTCCCCGAGGCACCGTCCACCCTGACTTTCCAGGGGAGGGGGCGAGTGAGTTTCTCCTCCGCCACTTCGACCACATACTCTGCCAGGAAGTCAGCCATAGCTTGGGCCTTGATTGAGAGTCGAGGGACAAAGGAGACGTCGAACTCGCTCAGTTCCACCGACCATTTGGCCAACCTACCTGAATGCTCTACCCCCTTGAAGATGTTGCGCAGGGGGTGGTCGGTCACTACTCGAATTGAGTGTGCCTGGAAATAAGGCCGAAGCCTTCGGGCTGAGATGATTAGGGCGAAGGCCAGTTTTTCTAGGATGGGGTAGCGGAGCTCGGCCTTCTTTAGTATCCGACTCACATAGTAGACGGGGAGTTGCCTCTTCCCCTCTTCCCGAACCAAAACCGAACTCAAGGCTTCAGCCCCGACCCCTAGATATAGGAATAAGTCCTCCCCCTCCTTGGGCCCTTGGAGCAGGGGGGCCTGAGTCAGCTGTTTCTTCAAAGCCTGGAATGCCTCCTCGCACTCCGAGGTCCATTCAAACCTTCGACCCCCTCTCAAGGTTTTAAAGAATGAGGAACACCTCTCCCCGGCCCGGGAGAGGAATCTACTCAACCCTGCCAACTTCCCTGTCAGCTGCTGTACTTCCTTGGTATTTTGCGGCGACCTTAGTTCCAGGATTGCCCTCACCTTGTCTGGGTTAGGTTCTACCCCCGAGGGGGTGAGAAGGTGCCCTAGGAACTTTCCCCGGCTTGCCCCGAAGACACACTTCAAGGGGTTCAGCCTCATCTTAAACTGGCGGAGAGTGGCGAAAGTCTCTTCCAAGTCCTGGATGTGGGAGTCGACATCCGAGCTCTTGACCATGAGATCGTCCACATACACTTCGAGGTTCCTCCCCTTCTGCTCTCGGAAGACCCTATCCATCATTTTTTGGTAGGTAGCCCCTGCATTCTTTAGCCCGAAGGGCATCATCTTGTAACAATAACACCCATCTCCCGTGATGAACGAGACATCTTTGACGTCAGGGGGGTGCATCCTGATTTGGTGATAACCTGAAAAAGCATCTAAAAAACTCATTACAGGGAAACCGACGGCTGAGTCAACCAGCGCGTCGATCCGAGGCAGAGGATAACAATCTTTCGGGCATGATTTATTAAGAAGAGAAAAGTCGATACACATCCTCCACCGGCCGTCTCCTTTTTTAACCATTACAACGTTGGAGACCCAGCCGGGGTATTGGATTTCAGATATGAAGCCAGCCTCGAGGAGCTTGGCGACTTCCTCTCTGATTGGCTCGGCGAGCTTGTCCGTGATGGACCTCTTTTTCTGCTGGATGGGGGGAGCCTCCGGGTCCAGGTTGAGGCGGTGGCAGGCCACGTCGGGGTCGATCCCTGGCATCTCCGCGGCGCTCCAGGCGAAGATGTCCACGTTCCTCTGGATGCACTCCAGCATCCTGCCTTGAGCTTCCGAGGTCAGACCTCCGCTGACGCGGACCTTCTCCACCCTCCCTCCAATGGTGTGGACCTCCATCTCCTCCACCTCTTCCGCCGCCTCCAGGCGGGACTGTTCCTCCCATTCCCTGGTACCTCCCCCTACGGGGGCGAGGGCCTCTTCCTCAGCTTCTTCGACGGCCATGGCCTCGGCCGACCCCCGAGTCTCTTCCGCTACCTCCTCCCGAGCGCGGCACTCCACCCCCATCTCTTCGTCAGCTTCCTGCTCCTCCTCCAGCCTCCGCCCCATCTCCTCGGCCCCCTCCAACCAAGAGATGGAGTTTACCGCCGAGACGTAGCACTCCCTTGCCTCCTTAGGGTCTCCTCGAACTCGGATCTGGACCCCCTCGACGTTGAGCTTTAGACATTGGTGGAAGGACGAGGGGACGCAGCGGAAGGCGCTGATGAGGGGTCTCCCGAAGATGGCGCTATAACTGCTAGGGGCGTCCACGATAACAAACTTGCAGTTGCGCGACTGCCCCCCTAGAGTGACATGGAGTCCCACTCCTCCCTCGACTTCTTTCCTCTCCCCTGAAAAGCCGAACAGAGGCCCGTCCGAGGCCAACACCCTCCTGGCCTCCACCTTCATCGCATCAAACGCCTTCTTAAAGATGACGTTGACCGAACTCCCATTGTCCACGAGGATCCGGGAGACAGTGAAATCCTCGATGGCTGTCTGGATAACCAGCGCATCGCAGAAGGGGTCCTCGTGACCCGGCAAATCCTCTCTGGAGAAGGTGATTTTCTCCTCCGGGGGAGGGGATTGGGATGTGGAGCCAACGCTCCTCCGGTACATGGTGTGGAGGCTTGACTTGCGGGAAGCCTCGATCCCGGCCCCCCCGTGGATCGCTCCGATCCTTCCTCGGGTGCCTACATCAACCCGATCTTCGCACCGATCCCCCTCCTCCCGGGGCCGGATCTCCTCTATCCGAACTTCCTGCTGCTGTTGCTGCTCTCTTCTCCCTCTCATCTCGAGGAACTCCGGACACGTGGACGTGAGGTGCCCCTCTTCCTGATGAAAGTCGCAATAGGGCAGGTCCACCCTGACCTCCCTCCTTCTCCTCGGCTGTCCTCTCCTCCTTCCCCTCATGGCAATCGCCATTGCCTCCTCCTGGTCGGGGAGAGGGGGTCTCTGACCCTGCCTACCCCCCTGAGGGTTGTACTGCCCTCGGCCACCCTGGCGGTTATCTCCTCCCTGATAACCCCTTCGTGGTGCCTGGTCTTGCCATTCGGGCCTCCACCCCAAACGGTGGGTCTGCTCCGGACGCACCCACCTGGGTTGCGGCTGCTGCTGCGGCTGCTCCCTCTGCCGAGGTTCAGCCCTCCTCTCCTCCTGAATTCGACCACCCCTTGGCCTTTCCTCTTCCACGGCCCACTTGGCCAACCTTCGCGCGAACTCTGGATGCGCTGCCTCCATTTCGGCCTCCCTGGCCGCCCTCTCTAGAAGTGCCTCAAAAGACACTGGAGGTGACCTCTTCAGCTCCATAGCGAAGAACCCGGACTGGAGACCCAGGGTGAAGGCCACCATCATGGTGTGCCCTGGCATCTCCTGAACTTGGGACAGTTCCTCTTGGAACCTGTCCAGGTAGCTCCCCAGGGTCTCTCCTACCCTCTGCTTGATGCGGAACAAAGACTCCGCCTCCCTCTTCCTCTTCTTTGAAGTGGTGAACCTCAGCATGAAACCCCGTCGCAGATCCTCAAAGCAGTAAACGGACCCGGTCGGGAGTTGGTGGAACCACTCTCTCGCCTTTTCTCTGAGGGTGATGGCGAAGAGCCGGCACTTGAAGCCGTCTGACATCTGTCGAATGGAGACCATGTCCTCGAACCACTGGATGTGGTGGACCGGGTCTCCTCTCCCGGAGTAGTAAGTCATCTCCGGCTCGCGAAACCCCTCGGGAACGGGGGCTGAAGAAACGAACTCGCTGAAAGGGCTCCCCCCCTCAGCCGGGCGAGTCGGGAACTCCCTCCCTGCCGTCTCGCCGAAGTGGTACTCGGCGGCCGAGCCGGGGAATAGAACTCGCCCCTGGAACTCGCGCTCGCCCCTCTCGGCGGGCTCCTTCCCTGGTCGCCTGAGCGGCGCGTCGTCGCCGAGTGCGGGAACGGCGACCACCGGGACAGCCGGCGTCGCACTCTCAGCTCGCATGCCGAGAGCGGTCCTGACGAGCCCGAGGATCTCCTCCCTAAGCTCCGCCGGCAAGCTCGCCGCTGGGGGTGGGGGAGGGGGTGGCGAGTTGCCCCTGCCTGATCCTTGTCCTTCTTCCCCGGTCATCGAACCTGCAGAAGATTTTCTCTGCTGACCACTGTCCACGCTCACCGCACCAAAATGTTGAAACCGGAAAACCGGTCTCTTGTGGAGTTCGACCCTTGGGGAAGGGGTGGCCGCGCACCTACTTCACTCCTGCAAGAAAACGACAAAGAAAAGAAGAAACAAGGACTAGACCAAGGGCCCGGCGTGGAGGTCCCACCACAAACCCGGAAGATCTCAGAGCGCTTCCCCTCCTTAGCCAAATGCCGGGCTAAGGTACCTCAGAAAGCGCTAGTAGGCCAGAGAATTCGTAAGCGTGCCTTCTGAGGTACCCCTTGGGTCCTATTTATAGGAAAAGATGGCCTGCCAATATATAACCTTCACTGTTTTCGAGGACTACAGGCAAACCAAAAGGGGCCACATAGTAAAAGTGTGCCATGGCCAAGATGCGAGCTGGACCTGAGGGGGCACTCGCTCGGCAAGGGGCCCGACTCGCCTCGCCCTGGGCCTAGGCGAGCACGGGCTCGGCGGATTGTGCTCGGCTAGCGCTAAGCTCGGCCGGACTATTGCCGAGCTCGGGCTCGGCACGACGATCGCCGAGCTCGGACTCGGCACGGAGATCGTCGAGCTTGGCTCGACCATCGTCGAGCCCTGTTTCCGCACCCGAGCTCGGTCTCGGCATGCCGGACTTCGCCGAGCTTAGCTCGACTATTGCCGAGCTCGGGCTCGGCAAGCTGGGTCCAAGGTGATCTGAGCCGGCCGGTTCAATCCCTGTCGACCACTCGCGGGATACGGGGTTGTACAGTTACGACCGCATGAATCGAGCCTTAATTATGGCCCGGTTCATGCGGTCGTAACCGCTTGACCGGTGAAAATAAGTCTTCTCAAACGGAACCTAAATGGGTGGGTGAGAAAGCTAAATTTTTTAAAAAGTCAAGTTTTAAAATATGATACACAAGAAAAAATAAAACGAGCAGTGAAGTAAGTATTATTGTGAATACTACTTGGAAGGATAAAATTGTTGAGGTAAGTAGAAAATGTGATAAAATCTTAGCTCTTAAATTGGTCATAGGAAGGAAAACTATTAATGTGATCAGTTCTTACGCGCCACAAGCAGAATTAAGTGAAGTTATTAAAGTACAATTTTGGAAAGACTTTGATGATTTAGTAAGAGAAATCTCACAAAAAGAAGATTTTTATAGAATGAGACTTAAATGGACATACATGGAAGAAAAATATAATGCAGATTACACAGCCGTTCATGGAGTATATCGATATGAAGAAAGAAATGAAGAAGGATGAAGCATTTTAGACTTTGTCGTAGCACATGAGCTAATTGTATCAAATACGCTTTTCATAAATATTGCGGACTAACTCGATGCCCCGGTCGGACCGGTTGTTTCTTGGACCGCCTTAGCTCTCGGAGCGGTCGAGTGCGCATATAGTCAATGAAAATGAGAAAATGACACAAGGTGTGATGACGTGGAAAAACCCCTCAAATGGGTAAAAAACCACGTGACCGGGTCTGTGCCGGTCAAATTCCACTAGCTCCTGCTGATTACAAGGTGTTGGAGAATCAGGGTGACAGACCGCTCCCGTTACAACTTAGGGGGAGAGAGAGTATGACTATGACTCTCGGTGGGCAACATACTGCGCCGCGGGAGTAACTCGGGTGTTGAACTGTGCGGGATGGTCCAGGTGTTCTGGCGCTTGGGGCGACGCACGCTTGCTTGTAGGGGCGTCTTCCTCCTTTGGTTTGCTCAGGGACTTGGGTGATTTCCTGTCGGCGGCGTGCTGGTGGCGCGCTGATGGCTGTTGGTGGTCGCTAGTGGCCGCTGGTGGTTCATGACGGTTGGAGGTTGACTCGGGGGAGGAGGCCGGAGAGCTATCACCTGAGGAAGAAGATGATCCAGAACAGATAAAGATTAAGAGTGAGGAGGCCCTGGGGTTCCTTTTATAGCTTCCGGGGGCGGATCATGACGGCCCCACCACTAACGTAGTGGGTTAGTGGGCGGTTACCCTCCCGATCGGACGGTGAGAAGAGCCTCCCCCCGATCGGACGATGGGGAGGCCGTCCACAGCGATGGAGGTGGCCGGCCGAGTGGCCGGCGGTGGGGGCGGCCGGCCTTCTGCCGTTGCCTGGTCGCGGCTTGCCGCGACGAGGACGGCCAGGCCGGTGGCGGCGTGCCGCGGTGAGGCCGGCCCGGACGGCGGCGGCCTGCCACGGCGAGTCCGGCCAGGACTCCGCGGCCTGCTGCGGCGAGTCCGGCCTGGCCGACCGCGGCCTGCCGCGGCGAGGCCGGCCGCGGCCTACCGCAGCGAGGCCGGCCAGGCTTGCCGTGGCGATACCGGTCGCACACTGCGGTGAGGCCGGCCACGGCGTACCGCTGCGAGGCCGGCCGCAGCTTACCATGGCTAGGCCACCGGCGACCGGTTGGCCTGGCGCGGCCGTGTCGCGGCCTGCCGTTGTGGGGCGGCTGGTCCGACCGCGGCGAGGCCGGCGGGAGGCTGGATGTCGGCGTTGGTTAGGCTGGCAGGCGGCAGTTTTCCTCCATGGGGAGAGGGAGCGGGCCCCACCTCTCAAGATTTCCTCGTCATGAGAGTTCATGGGGGGTGGGATTAACTTGGTCAACCCACGATCCCCACTTTAGGTGGAGATCATGAGGGGAGCCTTTTTCTATAAATGATGGTAGAACCCATCAATTGCCCCCCAAATCCTTGCTATTCGAGAGCGAAGTGATCGAGAGAGGAAGGATTTTCCCCGCTAACCTGTTGTCATGATAGTGTCCGGTGAGAAGGTTGAGGCGGCAGCGGCCGGTGCTTCCAAGGTATTCGGAGGGAGATTCGGCGGACGAGGACGCCAAAGCTGATTGCACACGCTTAGGCATCGGGCGGACGAGGACGTCGGCCGAGCGCGCGCAGGCCGCGCGTGTAGGTTGTGCGCGCCTAGGCTGCACACGCAGGTCGCGCGCGCAGGCCCTGGTCGCGCGCAGTTACGCGTGCGCAGGCCCTGGGCACGCACAGACCGGGCGCGCGCGCAGGTCATGTACTCAGGCGCGCAGGCCGCTTGTGCGTGTGTGGTTGTGCGCACTTGCGTGTCCTTGTCGTGCGTATGCTTGCGCGAGCGTCCTGTTTCGCGCGTTTTCCTCTTTTGCGTGCCACTTGGGCTGCGTGCGCTTGGACGTGTGGTTCCAAGTTTTTTATTTTTTGGGCAATCCTGACCTTTTACATTTCACTTTGTGCAGGTTTCGAAGCGTTCTTCTGACCCGATGCGCTTGCGCTCTTCTTTGACCGATGATGGTGTTGATATCTGGAGGACAAAGTACGGGCTTCCTGCGGACTTGGAAGTGAGGATCTCGCATCCCGAGGAGCGGGTTCAGAATCCTCCTTGTGGTTGGTTGACGATCTGCGAAGTTTCTCTGAGTTCCGGCTTTCGTTTTCCGCCTTGCGAGGAGGTGATTGAGATCTTGAAATTTTGTGGAGTGTCTATCTCTCAGTTTGTTCCGGCTGGAATTGCCCGAATCACGGTCTTAGTCGTCTTCTTCCGCGAATATGGGGCCCGACTTTCTTTACACCAGTTCCGAGATTGGTGTGATGTTCGTTCTGACGGTAGCGAGCGGATGAAGATACGCAGCAACAAAGTTTGGTTGAAGTTTGAAGCCCGCAAAGACCTTCGCTATGGCAATACTTTGTTCGGATATGTTAAGAATTCATGGGATCTTCCTGAGGTGTGGGATGCGCTTCCCGATCGCTGCCACCGTGCGAGGGGGAAGGAGCGAAATTTTTCCCCGGTGCTTGGATTTTCTAAGCCTCGCGAGCTGGCCAACCGTCTTTTTAATATTTATGTCCATGTGGAGGAGAAGCGGTTGCTGCGATGTGGTATCTCGGCAGACACAGTTCGACCAGCGGAGACTTCTCGAGGAGGGGGTCGCAAGAGGAAAGCGGTGACGGTCCCTCCTCGCGACCTTGATGTGGTGGTGGCAGCAGTAACTTCTGATACTTGTCATGATTCGACTCATGAGGTGCAGATACTTGCTTCCCCAGTCCCCCAGGCGTCTGCTGGTACAGCAGCTCCGCGGGTGTCTTCTTCCTTGAGGGCGATGAGTGATGCGGTAAGGATTTGAATTATTCCCAAGGCTTTTTTTCTTATTTTCTCTAGCGGATAAAGGCTAATTTTGATCTTTTCTTTGTGCAGATAGAGATCCGGGCGCAGATTGCAGTAACCTGGAATGATCATTACGTGAGCCTGAAGGACGGGTATCTTGCTCTTCAGGAGAAGCTTCGATCGACGGCGAGTTCGCTTTCCTCCCTGAAGGAGGAACACGACCAGGACATTGTGCGGTTCCGCTGGATTGGTTCGAAGCTGAAGTCCGAGCTAGAGGATGCTCGCGAGCCCTTGGAAGTGGAGAAGACTTTGGTGGAGAGGACCACCTAGATGTTGAAGCATTCGAAGGAGGAGACTTCAGGTTTGGGAACCCAGCTACAAGCGGCGTGGGAGGAAGTCTCAGGCCTTGAGGCTCAGCTTCGAGCGGTGAAGGCGCGGGTGAAGATGCTGTCCTCTGATGACCATGCGTCAGAGTTGAAGGCTGCAGGGCTTGCGGAGTACCTGGAGTCATTGGACTACATGCGAGACCGTAGCCTGATTGCGGAGGAGGTTCGTGACGATATTTGGTCTAAGGAGGTGGAACCTCAGATGGGTGACATACGCGAGTTGGCGCTCCGTTGGGGTGTTTCGAAGGCATTTCGTTTTGTTAGCAAGAGCTTGGGATGTGACACATCCTGTTTCAGGTTTGCAGATGTTTTTGAGGATGAGCGCTCTGATTCAGATGCCGAGGACGAGTAGTGGTATTCATACATTTGTTGTTGTATGTTTATGTTTTGTTTGGTTGTTTGGGCATGTTGTGATTTTGCCCCATGTTTAGCTTTGGCAGTTGTTGCCTCTAATAGCTGATTGTCCTTGTATCATTTTAGCTTTACTTCGTTATGACATTGTTGCTTTTGATGTTATCTTGGTTGCTTGTTTGCACTGGTTTGCAGCTTGATTTGCATGGCTTAGGTCTGCGACTTAATTTGCGCGAGGGATACTCGCGGCTTAGTTTGCGCGAGGGATGCTCGCGGCTTAATTTGCGCGATGGATGCACGCGACTTAGTTTGCACGAGGGATGCTCGCGGCTTAGTTTGCGCGAGGGATGCTCGCGACTTAGTTTACATGAGGGATGCTCGCGACTTCTTCGTGAGGGGGGCAGGCCCCCTCGGTGTTGCGCGAGGGTTGCTCGTGGCTTAGCTTGCGCGAGGTATGATCGCGACTTCTTCGTGAGGGGGGAAGGCCCCCACGGTGTTGCACGGGGGTTGCTTGTAGCTTAATTTGCGCGAGGGATGCTCGCGGCTTTTTTGTGAGGGGGTCAGGCCCCCACGGCGTTGCAGGTTGCTTGCGGCTTAGCTTGCACGAGGGATGCTCGCGGATTCTTCGTGAGGGGGGCAGGCCCCCACGGTGTTGCGCGAGGGTTGCACGCGGCTTAATTTGTGCGAGGGATACTCGCGGCTTCATCGTGAGTTGGGAAGGCCCCCACGGTGTTGCACAAGGGTTGCTCGCGGCTTAGTTTACGCGAGGGATGCTCGCAACTTCTTCGTGAGGGGGGAAGGACCCCACGGTGTTGCACGAGGGTTGCTCGCGGCATAATTTGCGCGAGGGATGCTCGCGTCTTCTTCGTGAGGGGGGCAGGCCCCCACGGTGTTGCACGAGGGTTGCTCGTGGCTTAATTTGCACGAGGGATGCTCGCGACATCTTCGTGAGGGGGGCAGGCCCCCACGGTGTTGCACGAGGGTTGCTCGTGGCTTAATTTGCGCGATGGATTCTCACGACTTCTTCGTGAGGGGGGAAGGCCCCCAAGGTGTTGCGCGAGGGTTACTCGCGGCTTATCTTGCGCGAGGGATGCTCGCGGCTTCTTCGTGAGGGGGGCAGGCCCCCACGGTGTTGCGCGAGGGTTGCTCGCGACTTAATTTGCGTGAGGGATGCTCGCGTCTTCTTCGTGAGGGGGGCATGCCCCCACGGTGTTGCACGAGGGTGGCCCGCGACTTAGCTTGCGCGAGGGATGCTCGCGGCTTCTTCGTAAGAGGGGCAGTCCCTCATGGTATTGCGCGAGGGTTACTCGCGAATTAGCCTGCGTGAGGGATGCTCGCGGCTTCTTCGTGAGGGGGCAGGCCCCACGGTGCTTTTGCGATGGCTTGGCGTATGCGTTCGATTTTGTTGCGCGACCTAGTCTGGCAAAACCATTTCTTGATTAAGCATTGTTATAGCAAATAATGAAAAGATAATCTTCGCAAGCTCGGGCCTGTGATTTTTAAAATAGTAAATAAACAAATAAACGAAAATGAAAGCTGCTTAAGGGTGGAAGTGGCGAGTGCGGGATTGGAATACATCCAGGAGCGATTATTGGAGTATTGTTGTGTAGTCAGAATCAGCCTGGATGATGACGAACTGTACATCGTAGGATGTATGTCGATGTGTTTCTTCAACAGTGATTGGGAGAGTGATGATGCCAATGACTGACACTGGGTTGTTCCCCGAAACATGCGCGCTGGCAAACGTTAGATTGAGGTTGCAAGTGGTCAGCTTGAGTTGAAGTAGTGTTGATAAAAACAGCACATTAACGGTGATCTCTCCGTCCACCAAAACTTTGTTCAACTCGGTAGATGGCTTGCCAATTCTGATTGTTGTAGATATCATACTCTGACTGGGAGGCGGTCTTTTTCTTGATAGGAACTGATCAACTGCCCCTAAACTTGTCAGTCGCTGGATTTCTTCCTTCATTCGATTGCATTCGTTGGTGTTGTGGCCATGACCCTGGTGATACTCGCAATATTTTGATGAGTCTCCTAGGCCGGGGGCGAGCGGCCTTGGTCCGCACAAGGTCGGATGGTCACGAATTGCTTCGAAGACCCTGCCCTAAGGGGCGTTAAGTGCTGCAAACTGACACAACTCTCGTCCTTTGTTGGTATTTGTGTGTTGATCGCGGTTTCTCCTGTGTTCGGGGCACATACCACTCTCTAGTCTCCTTTTCATGACTCTACTTGGGCCTGGCTTTTCTGGTGAGGGATTCTTGACTGTCGTGAACCTTTCAATGAAGAGAGCTGCGAGTTCAATGTAGCTGTCCGTCTTTTCTTCTTGTAGAGAATGAAACAAGCTCGAGCCTCCCCTTTTAGTGTTATTGGAAACGCCTGGATCATGAGCTGATCTGAAGCGTTATGAGCGTTCATGACAGCTTCGAAATACTCCACGTGTGCCTGTGGGTTGCCTATCCCGCTGAAACTACGGGTTCCAAGGCCATCTTCTGAACCTGGGGTTGCCCAGGAGTTAGATGAGTTATTGTTGGGTATATATTCATTTAGTCTTTGCTTCGCGGCAGAGGTATCGGGACCAATCATGTTTCCAGCGCTTTCTTCGTAATGAGGACAAACGAGGTGGTGATCGTACATTTCTTGAAGTGATGGAGCGGGTGCGGGGGAGCTACTTGTGCTCGAGAATTCCTTCTCTATGTCGTATTCTCTGAGCAGGCAATGCTTGGCTGGGGCAGAGAGTTCTTCCGATGGCAGCGAATCAGCTTGCTTAGATGGTTGAGGAGCTCTTGTCTGGTGGAATGTTGGATCATTCAGCATTGTGTGTATCTGGTCAGTGCGGGTAATATTCAGAAGGGAGTATTATTGAGGCGGATGTTGCCCCCCCAGTCCCTTGAGGGAAATACTGATGGGGCACAGCTTGACGTCATTTCTCCTGTCCCGGGAGAATTTGTCCTTTTCTTTGCGGAAGTCCTTACATCGGGCCATGATTTGGTAGAGGTGGGGGAATGACCGGTGTTGTTGGTGGCGAGGGATCAAGTGGTGCTCCTAGGCTTCGGAGCAGGGTGAGCACTTCGGTCTGTAATTCTTCCATCTGGCGAACACGCTCCTCCAGGGTGGTGACGGGGGCGGAAGCGGCTTCAGCTGTTAGCGGCATGTCCATCAAAGAGTGGGAGCGTGCGGATTCGTTGTGTCTGCCAAGGGTGGAGCCTTCAGCAGTACGGGTGCTTCTCTTTGCCATTAATATTGAACTTAGAAGGGGCGATGCTAGCGATCTTGTACTTCGAAGGATGTTGGGGGAACCGGTTCCCACAGACGGCGTCAAATTGTTGCAGACTAACTCGATGCCCCGGTCGGACCGGGTGTTTCTTTGACCACCTTATCTCTCAGAGCGGTCGATCACACACACAGTCAATGAAAATGAGAAGATGACACAAGGTGTGATGACGTGGAAAAACCCCTCAAATGGGTAAAAAATCACGTGATCGGGTCTGTGACGGTCAAATTCCACTAGCTCCTGCTGATTACAAGGTGTTGGAGAATCGGGGTGACAGACCGCTCCCGTTACAACATGGGGGGAGAGAGAGTATGACTATGACTCCCGACGGGAAATAGACTGCGCCGCGGGAGTAACTCGGGTGTTGAACTGTGCGGGATGGTCCTGGTGTTCTGGCGCTCTAGGCGACGCACGCTTGCTTACATGGGGTGTCTTCCTCCTTTGGTTGCTCAGGGACTTGGGTGATTTCCTGCCGGCGGCGTGCTGGTGGCGCGCTGATGGCCGCTGGTGGTCGCTAGTGGCCGCTGGTGGCTGCTGCTGGTTCACGGCGGCTGGAGGTTGACTCGGGGGAGGAGGCCGGAGAGCTATCACCTGAGGAAGAAGATGATCCGGAGCAGAGAAAGGTTAAGAATGAGAAGGCCCTGGGCTCCTTTTATAGTCTCCGGGGGCGGATCATGACGGGCCCCACCATTAACGTAATGGGTTAGTGGGCGGTTACCCTCCCGATCGGACGACGAGGAGAGCCTCCCCCCGATCGGACGATGGGGAGGCCGTCCACGACGATGGAGGTGGCCGACCAAGTGGCCGTCGGCGGGGGCGGCCGGCGGCGGAGATCGGCCTGGCGGTCTGTCGTGGCCTGGCCGCGGCGAGGCCGGCCGCGGCTTGCCGCGGTGAGGTCGGCCAGGGTGAGGTCGGTCAGGCCAGTAGCGGCCTGTCGCGGCGAGTCTGGCCAGGCCGGCCGCGGCCTGCCACGGCGAGTCCGGCCTGCCGCGGCGAGGCCGACAAGGCTGGCCACGGCTTGCCGAGGCGAGGCCGGTCGCGGCTTGCCGTGGCTAGGCCGTCGCCGGTAGGTCGGCCTGGCGCGGCTGGGTCGCGGCCTGCCATTGCGGGGCGCTGGTCCGATCGCGGCGAGGCCGGCGGGAGGCTGGACGCCCGCGGTGGTTAGGCCGGCCGACGACGGTTTTCCTCCATGGGGAGAGGGAGCGTGCCCCACCCCCATGATTTCCTCATCATGAGAGTTCATGGGGGTGGGATTGACTTGGTCAACCCATGATCCCCACTTTAGGTGGAGATCATGGGGGGAGCCTTTTTCTATAAATGATGGTGAAACTCATCAATAAAGAGGGAAGAACATTTAATTACGTTTAAAAACATACCAAATAAGTCACAAATTGATTATTTTTTGACTCGCAAAATGAATAAAATGATTTGTAAGGATTACAAAGTCATACCAGGAGAAAGTTTGACAACACAATATAGGTTAGTGGTGTTAGATGTACAAATAAAATATAATAAATTTAAGACAAAAACAAAATAATGCAAAAAATTCAGTGGTGTAACTTGAAGATGGAAAAGCAAATTGCTTTCAAGAAGGCAATTACGGAACAACTAGTTGATAACCCTTATGTTGATACTAAAAATTCATGTGAAGTTATGTCTTCACATTTAATGATAAGTGGAAAGAACATACTTGAGATATCAAAAGATCGTGCACTCCCAAATAAGAATCTTGATTATGGAAAAAGGAAGTGTAAGACAAAGTGAGGGCAAAGAGAGTCAGTTATAAATCACTCTACGCTTGTAGGAATGATGAGAATTTAGTTTGGTATATCGTCAAAAAAAAGCTAAACATGCAGTAAGTAAATCAAGAAGTCAAGTTTATGAAGAATTTTATAAGCAACTAAATATCAAAGATAGAGAGCGTGACATATAAAATTGCTCGAGATAGAGAAAAAAGACAAGAGATTTAAGTAAAGTAAAATACATAAAGGATGTGACATATATAGTTTTGACGGATGATGCAGATATTAAAGAGCGATGGAAAAGATATTTTTATCAACTCTATAATGAAACAAAGGAAAAAAGAATTGAACCTGAATGAGTTAAGTAAATCAGAGTAGTATAAGAACATAACGTTTTATCATAAAATTCAAGTATCAGAGGTAAAAGATGTTCTAAATAAGATGAAAAATTGAAAGGTGGTTGAGCCAAACGATATACCCATCGAAATATGAAAATGTCTCGGAAATAAAGGAATTTTGTGGCTTACATATTTTTTCAATAAAATACTGTAGTTAAAGAGGATGTCAGACCAATGAAGAAAAAATATCTTGATACATTTGTATAAGAATGAAGATATATAAAATTGTGTTAATTACAGAGAAATTAAATTGACGAGTCATACCATGAAACTATGAGATCGAGTAATAGAAAGAAGATTAAGACGAGAGACTAACATCTCGAAGAATCAATTTCGATTCATGCTAGGGTGGTCGACCATGGAAGCTATACATTTCTTGAAGAGACTCATTGACAACTATCGAAAAAGAAAACAAGAATTGCATATGCTATTTATTGATCTTGATAAGGCTTATGATAGAGTTCCAAGAGAGATCTTATGGAGAGTCTTAGTGTAAATGTATCATATATTGATATAATCAAAGATATGTATACAAATTCAGTGACAAGGGTGAGGACATCTGGAGGATTAACACAGGAATTCCCTATTACTATTGGATTACATTAAGGTTTAGCTTTAAGCTCTTATCTCTTTACCCTTATCTTAGATGAGCTCACCAGACATATCCAACAAGCAATACCTTGGTGTTTATTGTTTGAGGATGATATCATTTTGGTTGATGAGACGCGCGAGGGTGTAAACACAAAACTTAAATCTTGGCGAGATATTTTAGAAAAGAAGGGTTTTAGGTTGAGTAGGACAAAGACGGAGTAAATGGAGCTTAAATTTAGCAGTACAAAAAGGATAGATGACTTCGTTATTAAGTTAGGTGATCAAGATATTTCCCGTAGTGAGTGTTTTAAATATCTTGGATCGATAGTTCAAAAAGATGGAAGTATTGATAAAGATGTGACACATAGAATCCAAGCGGGTCGGTTGATGTGGAGAGGCGCGTCAGGGATCTTATGTGATCGTAAAGTACAACTAAAACTTAAGGGCAAGTTTTACCGTACTGCAATTAGACCTGCGATGTTCTATGGTTCTGAGTGTTGGGCAGTGAATTGTGTACATGAGCGAAAAATGGGAGTTGCGGAGATGAGAATGCTTAGATGGATGTGTGAACACACGAGATTGGATAAAATTAGGAATGAAAGTATCAGGGATAAGACAGGAGTAGCACCAATTTCAGAGAAGATGCGAGAAGCTCGTCTAAGATGGTTTGGACACGTACAAAGGAGACCATTAGAGGTACCTATTCGGCATTGTGAGAGTCTAGTCACTAGGCATGTTAGACGAGGGAGGGGTAGACCAATAAAGACTTGAAATGAAACTATAAAGAAAGACATGATGTACTTGGGCATTAGTGAGATTATGACAAAAGATAAGGCACACTGACAACAAAGGATCTATATAGCCGACCCCACTATAGTGGATAAAGGCTTGAGTGTTGTTGTTGTAGTCATCGCAAACCTATTTAAAGAGAGGCTCCTCTCCTCCTTTGATACCGATTCCTCTTCCATCAAAGCCACGACTCTGAATATCTTAAGAGAGACTCGTCTCCATACCATTAAGAAAAATTCTTTGGGCAAACACGAAGATCTAAATGAGATTTTGAAGGGGAAGTGCTAACATGTGTATTTAACACGAAGGGCAAACACATCAAGAACACTGACCTCTACATCGTCTTTTTCATCATCTTCAAAAATCTTTGGAGAGTTTCTTTTATCTTTTTATTATATATCTTGTAATCTCTTTTTTTATCCTTTTGTAACCGGAGTGACGAAATCGTTCGGGGAGAACGCCGAATTCCGAGAAGGATTCCGTGAGAAATTCATTGTGGTTTATGACGACTAAGTCTTGCGAGACTTAGGGGAATATCGTCTGGAGTAGACGTTGGATTCCATAATTCGACGTGTGTTGTGGCGACTATGTCTATGATAGATCAATGGGCGGTTCGAGGCCTTATTCTGGGAGAGATAGACTAGAACCAACCAGTCTTTGTGAGAAGAGACTGTATAGAAAAGAAAAATAGTTTTCATATTTTGCCTCGATTTTTAATGTTATAGAAATCAAATATTTTGTTATCAATTTCTTATGAAATAAAATCACGTCTTTCATTGTTGTATTAAAATGATTTTATTTTGTGCTATAAAATGTTTAAAATAATATTTTTCTCTCAAAACATTAAAGCAAAACATATTGAAAATTACTTTTTAAAATACACACACAAATTTTGCTTTCTGTTACTAACGTCAGACGTTAGTACGCACTATCATAATTTTGGCCTTTAACAACACTTTCATTTGCAACATTTATAAAATATTTGTCTAAACATATAATAGTGTCCCTCAGACCTCCCTCTAAATCCGCGACATTTGCCTCTGATTTTGATCACTCGGTAGAGAACACATGTAGACTCTATTTGCTTGGGCATTTCGCTGCTCCGTTTTGGGCAAACGCCGCCGGAAGGAGAGTAAACAAATGAATCTCCGGCGGCGTTTGCTTAGTTTCCACCCGTCCGCCTTGAGAAATGTCCCAAAAAATTCCGTTTGGAGCAGCCACCTCTCTCCTCTGATTCGAACACTCCGTTTCCATCCGCCGGATCGACCCGCCACCGCCTTGAGAAATGTCCCAAAAAATTCCGTTTGGACCAAATGAAGCCGTAATCTCCACGGAGATCATCCTTGATCTCATCTCCAAGAAGAACAAGAGTGATCTCCGCGCATGATCTCGCCGGCAGTGGAAATATAACTAATATATATTCTTTTTTAAAACCATTTTAAAAATTAAAAATTATTACAAATATTAGAACAAAAATTTAAATTATGAGCTGTCGCCACGATTTGCCGATTAGAATCGAACTCCTCCGCTCTCCGGCATTTTTATTCCCTGCTGTACTATTCTCTGGAAGAACTTCAATCCCCAACAAACCTGATTTCGTCTTCTCTGTCGCGAGGGTTTTTGATCGATCGCGAGGCGGTGGAGAGTGGAAAGGGGCGATGCTCAATTCGATGATGGATCCCGAGATCATGAGGCTTGCTCAGGAACAAATGAGTAAAATCCCTCCGGCGGAACTGGCCAGGATACAGCAGCAGGTCGTCTCTCCTATCTTCTCCTTCCGATTAATTTTCAGAACTCGGAATTGTTTTGTGTTTTTATTGCAATCTGATGACCTATGTGTGCGTCCTCGGATGTATTTTTCTACCGCATGACCGCCAAATTAGCAAAAATTTAGTTATTCCAGGGCTCTGATTTTGGCTGCACTTGCAGGGATCCGGATCGGTTTGGTGTTGGTTCTTAAGGGTCTCTTATTTGGAACTTAAGGGGTTTGATTGATAGCATCAAATTGACTGTTTTATTGAGAAATGAAGCGGATTCGTATCTATGGTTACTTTTTTACTTAGGATTGCTGATTTGAATGTGAATGAAAACAATCTTGTTGCTTCCACCTGTATTGATCGATGGGACATGGAAACACAACTAGGGTGGGTTTGGTCAAAAATGCGTTTATCATAGAATGCATGTTTGGCAAGACAAAGGTTACGAATGCTGCCAAGAAAATGAACTAACTTTGAGCATAAAATGCATAAATTTTTTTAGGTGTGGTCGGGCGTTCATGAACGACGACGGTTCATGACCACCGCGTTCACAACCGCCTACACCGCGCCAAACGATGCCTAAGATAACAATAATTTTCTTCTTCTCCGCGAACATTTTTTTCCTAACCGCATGTACCTTTTAGGAAGTAACTGACAAAAGAATCACAGGTTGCCCAAAATAACAAAACAACCTCAAAGGCACAAGGATTTCACATAGAAACCCTAAAGAGGGAAAAGATATAGGGCCGCTCGCAAACAATACAATATAATGATAAAAATACAAGTTTCTTCAGGTATTCACCCAAGCTTGAGGATTACAGTATGGCTAAAGATGTAATACAAAAACTACCCCTATTTGGTAACTAGTAACTACTCTTATGCAAAATATTTATTGAAAAATATGTTGTAGACCTTCAACCTCTAAAAGAATAATGGAGCTAGGCACGTGATGTGAAATTACAACTGCTGAACTTTAGAAGAGAAGACTATGGCTTTGTTTGTTTGGAAGGAATTGAGAGATATGAATTGGAGTTGGCTCAATTCCAATTCCTACATGAATTGGAATGCGGAAATTCCAATTATATTGTTCGGCTGCAGTCAAGAAGTCAATCACAGGAATTGGAATTAAGAATTATGTTGTTCGGTTCTGTTGTAGGCAAGAATTTAGTTGCACAGGAATTGAATTTGACATATACACCATAACACATGCCCACATACATCTATATATTTTGTATATCATCTAAATAATTTGCTATGAAAAAACTGATTCAATGGAAAGAAACTCCCTAACGGCTTCTTCTTCTTGGTTCAGAAATCGTACACTATCTTGTTTGTGGTGTAGACAAATACAATAAAATTCAGTTGGAGCAAAAAAAAAATTGATCTCTGTTATTTTTATTTTCACAAAAAATCATATCCAGTTTCTTATCTAAAATCAAACTTTCCAAATGATCTTCTGCAAACGTACTAAAACATTGTCAGTATACAGTTCTGTGCAAGAATCAAAGCATATTCAGTCAAAAAATTCATATTTCTCCCTCCTCTCCTTCATAATCTATTGACAAAGCTGGAGGGAATAGGAAGAATCAAGAGTGAATCTACTGTTGCTTCCTTTGGTTAAAATAGGTTGAATCAAAAACATCTTTGAGGTCGAAATTGCCATGATCCGGCAACACGGGGAAAAGACGAAGGAGGAGAGTTGGCTGCGTAGGGGGGAAGAGAATCGTCGGTGAAATGGAGGAGAGCCGGTTTCTTGCATCGGTAAGGAGCGAGACTTGCGGGGGGGGGGGGGGGGGGATTAGCAAGTCAAACCTCTTTAGGTCGAAACTCAGGATAGTTTTTTGCCTTGTATGAACTTGGGTCAATTCCAATTTCATCCTTTTATTTAGTACGCTGAACAGTGGAATAAGAATTGCGGGACCAATTCCAATTTCTTTCACCCAATTCCGCCCAAACAAAGGGAACATGTTAGAAATGATGAATTTGACTTTTTTCCTCTTCTTCTTCTTTACTACAATTTTTGTTTGATTTCCTTTTTCAACATCGAAACTTTCTTGATCTAGCTACAGAGATGAAGAGAAGCACAAAGACATAATAGGTTGCGAAGTCTTGCATTTTTTCTCTGCTTCACTCGTTGTTGGTTGCGTACTTTAGGAATTGCTAAGGGGAAACTGCATTTGTGAATATAATTTTCTTCCTTCTTTATGTTGTTGCTGAGGATAGGGCTCTTGAACGCGAACTGTGGATCATTGATTCTATGAACAGCTATTGCAACAAATTAGGATCTTATAGGGGGGTTTCTACTTAAGATTGAGATCTTGAATTGCTTATGGTATTTAATCTGAATTGGAAGTTAAAATGTGGTATTATTACAAAATAGTTTAACCAATTGATTCATTAGTTCAAGGAAATGAAAAGGACCCCATATTTTTGGTTAAATTTTATTTTTAAACTACATTTAAAGAATATTAATTTTCCACCTTCAACTACTTGGCTGAGTGGTTTCGCTTTCGACCTGATAAGTGGAGATGCACGAATCCTTGAAGGAACGAAATTTAATCTTTTGTTTGTTCATTTATTTTCTATTGTTCTTCCTTTGAGTTCATTTCTAGTCGTGTGCTTTCAGAAAATAGAAGGAATGAATGCATAATTTTATATTTGTACCATTGAGGTGAGGAGTTTTAGACATAATATGGTATGAATCTTATCATAAATTGTGATACACAACATCACATTCGATAAATAAACAAGCTCAAATTCCAATCACTACATCAACCGAGAATAGTCCATCAACTTTATACACTATAAAGTGATTCTCTATGGTTGGAACTTAGAATCCACAAATTAGGTCAAGACACATCTTCCCAAACAAACATAGAACAGACGAATTCATATGTAAATGAACAAACCCACAAAATCAGTCCAAATAAACAAGGTTTTGATAAAAACTCTTCCATTAATCCAACAACTTTGCAAGAGAATCATATACAACCTTTGGAATCTGTTTAAATATATTTTATTTCTATATTTCCTTTGAGCATAGATTTTATAGACAGTTTTTTTGTTCCCATGGACCTTTTTAATATTCCTTTCGATTAGAGTTCGGTAAAAGAATTGGAGAACCAATCCAAACGGAATTGACTGATTCGTGCGGTTCCAATGGGTCTTGGTTATGGCATGGTTCTTAAAATATTGAGAACCGATCATATGGGTTGTCCTCGGTTCCTAAGTTTTGTATCCAGGACCCGAATCGTAGAACCGATCTGCTAAACCTTGAGTCAACAAGCCTTGATCAAATGAGCGATGTATTCAATTTGATGAATCTTGCAAAAAATATTTCGCTTATGGGAATTGCTAACATGTCTGAACAATCACCATACACAGGTTTAATTTTAGGTGTACATCTAATTGGGATTAAGACAAGAAAATCTAGGTAGGGAGAGGAGAACTCATATTAATCTTGATATTCATAATGCAATAATAGTACTTATAAGACGATATACAAAATTTGAGTTTTCTTATACTTCAATTGTAATTGAATCCATGATGGAACCACTCCGACAGACTTCTTTATTGTTGTCTACTTATGCATGCATGCTATATTTGAAGTTCGTTAAAATGTTTATAAACTTGTCAATCCCTGCCCTTTAGAATAAGTATATGACAACTTTATGGAGACCAAAACTGCATATAATTTTCAAGTGCACCCATATGCATGGTGCTGAATGTTGATTTGTGTTCAATTACTATTTTTAATGTTAATATGTTATGATTCTGCATATTGTTAAAATTCAGATTTATGATCAATTACTATTTTAACTGTTAAGATATTAAGATAGTTGTTGAGGTTGTGTACAAGTTAAGAAGTTATTAATGTTTCAAGTAAAAAAAGGCAGCCTGGTGCACAAAGCATCCCCGCGGAGAGAGGGTTCGGGGAAGAGTCCCACCACAAAGGTGAAATGTAGGCAAATTTTACCCTGCAATTTTGCAAGAGACTGCTACGAGGACTCGGACCCGTGATCTCAAGGTCACACAACAACACCTCAACCGGTGTGTGACGTGTGTCAAGGCTCCCCTTCAAGTTATTAATGTTTCAAGTATTTCAAAAAATTTATCATTTGAAACTAAGAGTTGATCATAAATCAAATTGAATTACCCCGTTCAAACCTTTTCCCATGGTATTAAATGATGGTCTCCCTCTCTCCAGTTTAACCATTGAATTTCTGTTTGGAGAGCATGAGTGATGATTGTTGGAGGAGAAAAGTTGATTGATTTTTATTCATCCACATAGGGGTATTTATACAATTACATCGATATGACACGTCATTGATCCGTGTGCTCCCATAATTTCTAAATAGGAATCTATCTATTTAGGATACAAATATGACGTAATCAATACAAATATTATAGTTAATAATGCAATATCCAACATCCCCCCTCAAGTTGGGCGTGTGATGTCATCCATGTCGAACTTGCCAATAAGATATGCGAACATACTGGAACTTAGACCCTTTGTGAGAACATCGGCCAACTGTTGGTCAGACGGTACGAATGGAATAACAACGGTTCCTCGGTCGATATTCTCCTTGATGAAATGTCTGTCAATCTCAATGTGTTTCGTACGATCATGTTGCACCGGATTGTGGGCAATGGAGATTGCAGCCTTATTGTCACAATACAATCTGATAGACTCACTTCCTTTAAGCCCAAGTTCCTTCAGGATGGTGGAGACCCATAATCCTTCACAAATGCCATGTGCGATCGCTCTAAACTCGACCTCAGCACTGGATCTAGCAACAACATGTTCCTTCTTGCTTCTCCAGCTAACCAAATTCCCACCAATCATGGAACAATATCCGGTTGTGGAGCGCCTAACGGTGGGCGATCCAGCCCAGTCTGCGTCATTGTAAACTTCAATAGTCAACTCTTTATTTGGTGAGAATAGGATGCCCTTCCCTGGTGAGGACTTGAGGTATCGGAGGACACGATGTGTGGCATCAATATGACGGGCCTTTGGGGAGTGCATAAACTGGCTGAGAACTCCCACAACATAAGAGATATCTGGACGAGCGTGAGATAAGTAGATTAACTTCCCTACCAGCCTCTGGTAACTGGGAATGTCTTCGATCACATCGCCATCATCTCTGCCTAGCTTGTGATTGGCTTCGATTGGGGTGTCGGCAGGTCGACACCCGCTCATCCCAGTGGCTTCAAGGAGGTCGAGTACATACTTCTTTTGTGATAGGAAGATGACATGTTTTGACCTTGCAACTTCAATGCCGAGAAAGTATTTGAGATTTCCCAAATCTTTCACTTCAAATTCTTTTGCCAACTTCTTATTCAGTGCCTGAATCTTCTCCTTGTCATCCCCAGTGATTATGATATCATCCACGTAGACAATCAGGACGGTTAACTTCCCCTTGTTGATTCTGATAAAGAGGGTGTGGTCTGCATTGCTCTGACGGTACCCAAACTTGTGCATGGCTTTGTGGAATATTCCAAACCAGGCCCTGACTGATTGTTTCAGGACATAGAGTGGCCTCCGTAATCTACACACTTTCCCTTTTGATCCACTAGGGGTGAGTCCCGGAGGGAGAGCCATGTAGATCTCTTCTTCCAGGTCGCCATGAAGATAAACATTCTTCACATCCAATTGGCAGAGTTGTCAATCCTTGCAGGCAGCACAAGATATGAGGATTCTGATCGAATTCATTTTTGCAACATGAGCAAAGGTCTCCTGGTAGTCTATGCCCTCTGTCTGAGTGTAGCCTCTTGCCACTAGTCTTGCCTTGTATCTTTCCACAATGCCGAGGGGTTCTGTTTGACAGTGAATACCCACTTGCATCCAACAACATTTTTACCTGGTGGCAGTTGTACCAGGTCCCATGTGTCGTTTTTTTCCAGGGCACTCATTTCTTCGAGTATTGCTAACCTCCACTCGTCGTCGGAAAGGGCATCCTGCCATGAAGTGGGGATGAAACAAATGCTTCATGGGAAGCTGTTAGGGATGAGTAAGAAACAAACTGAGATAATGAATGTCGAGTGGAGGTACCTTCCGTAGGGATGATGGATCCTGACGACGGGTCAGGTGGGCGGTCTGATATCCAGATGGCGGGCCGCGTGTTCGATCCCTTGGGTCGACGAGAGTAAACCTGCAGAGGTTTAGTAACAGGGACCTTGACAGGAGGGGCGCAAGGTGTAGGAGGTGTAGACTGAGAGGGATGATATACCAGAGGAATAGGTAGAGGGGTGTCCGAGTAAGGTAAGGTACTCACTTCCGTTGTGGGAAGAGACCCCTCCTGAAGTGAGGACCCATAGTAGCTTTCAGATTCCCGGAAGGTAACGTCCATGGTAACGAAAACCTTCTTGTTGACTGGGTCAAAACATTTATATCCCTTCTGAGTAGGGGAGTAGCCAATGAATACGCATTTGTGCGCACAAACATCAAGTTTCGGGCGGTGGTGGATATGGACAAAACAAACACATCCAAAAACACGTGGTTGGAGAGTTGTAGGTGGCACCCCAAGTGTGGTGTGGGTAGTTTTGAACCCGAGAACACGGGATGACATACGGTTTTTAAGGTAAGCTGCGGTGAGTACAGCATCCCCCCAGTAGTATTTAAGGAGTTGCATGTGGAGGAGGAGACACCGAACGACTTCCAATAAGTGGCGGTTTTTGCGCTCAGCCACCCCATTTTGAGCAGGGGAGTAGGCGCAGGATGTTTGATGGATAATCCCATGATCGGCGAGGTACTGCTCGAAAGTGAAATCAATGAATTCACGGCCATTATCGGTGCGAAGAATTTTGATGGGGTCGAAAACTGTGTAGAGACCATGTTGTAGAACCGCTGGAATAAGGGAAAGACTTCATTTTTTTCTTTCATGAGGTAAACCCAGGTGGTACGTGAAAAACAGTCGATAAAAGTTACAAACCAAAAACAACCCGAAATAGATGCAACCCGGCAAGGGCCCCAAACATCACTATGTATCAAATGGAAAAGAGCAGTACTTGGAGAAGAAAAATGATTAAAAGAGGTACGATGATTTTTACCATGATCACATGCATCACAGCGAAATTTATCAACTAACACAGGCGAGAAAACAGGAAATAAATGTTTCATAGAATGGATAGACGGATGTCCCAGCCGGCAGTGCCAGGACTCCAAAGTAGCTGTCTGATCCACATGGAGAGCTCGGGGAGGAGAGACCAGGGTGGAAGAATCGAACACATAGAGTCCGTCCACCAGACTACCAGTTCCAATCACCGTTCCCGTCTTCAGGTCCTGAAAAATGCATGAAAAAGGAAAGAAAATTACTAAGCAGTTCATAGAATTGGTTATATGACTAATAGAAAGAAGATTTCGGGTAAAGTTCGAAACATGGAGAACAGAGGAAAGAGTAAGGGAGGAGCACGGGATGGAGCCCTTTCCGGCAATGGGAGAGAGGGAACCATCTGCGATGCTCACTTTGTCCTGACCAGACAACGGAAGGTAGGACACAAAAACCTGAGGAGGAGCCGGTCATATGGTCCGTTGCTCCAGAATCAATGATCCAGTGAGTAGAGGGACGGGTGGAGGCAGCATGAGCACCGGAAGGCCCCTAATGGGCATATGAGGACGAAGAGTCATGTGGCTCTGGTGATGGACCCTGCATCAGGCGACGGAAAGCAAGAACCTCATCAGGCGTCAGAGTCAATGTGGGGGCTGACGGAGTTGGCGGAAGCTGTGGTTCGTCGAAAACATCAGACAGGTGTACGGAGCGAGGCTGGGTAGAGCGACCCGAAGTGCGACCAGGACCGTGACCGCCACGAGAGGAAGAGCCACCACGGGGTGTAGGGAACCCATGAAGTCGAAAGCAAGTCTCCCGGGTTTGACGGTTCTTCCCGCAATAGTCACAGAGCAGGTGATCCTTGTCAGTTGACTTCGGCCGAGAATCACGAGCCGCTCGTAGCCCAACCTGGGCCGCCAAGGCCGAACCATCTGGAGGAGGCTCAGGAGTCCAAGTTTGCCTCCGATCAAATTCCTGCTGGACGAGACTGAAAACCTCTGGAAGAGAGGGTAAGGGTGAGCGGCCAAGTATCTGCACACTGATTTGGTCGAAATCCCTATGTAGCCCATGAAGGAACTCGAAAACTCGGTTGCGATCTTCCCGTGCGCGAACAAGGATCTCATCTTCAGGCGATGCCAAAGTGATGGAGTCGAAGTGATCGTACTCCTGATATAGCTGGGTGAACTCGAGGTAGTAGGCAGACGGAGGGCGATCTCCTTGGCGAAAAAGGAAGATCTTTCGTCGTAATTGAAAGATTTGGGCCGCGTTGCCGCGACAGGAGTAGGTAGTTTCTGTCCTTCGCCAAATGTCCGCAGCCGTATCCAGAAAAAGATAGTTGCGAGCGATGGATTCGACCATGGAGTTAGTCAGCCAGGACATGACGAGGGAGTTCTCCGATTCCCATTGCACCCAATCTGGGGAATCTGAACGAGGTATAGGTGTAGTGCCCATGACATATCTAAGTAGCCTCCTGCTCTTCAAGGCAAGAGTAACAGCCCGAGACCACGAGAGATAGTTGGTGTCATCCAGACGAATCGTCGTGAGTTGAGGCGTATTGTGGTCATGTCCCGGGCGAGGGAAGCCGCTGGAAGTCACTGTAGTTGGGGGTGTACTGGTGGTGGAAGATTCGGTAGGGGAGCCATCGGTCCCGGCCATGGTGATCAAGAATACAAATCAAGATCCCCCGGGAGAGCAAAGAGCGGCCTAGATAGAAACTAGGTCGGCCTCATAGAAAGAGGAAGGAGCCCAAAAATGGTGTAGGCACCGGAAAGGACATCAGGAGGAGCATCGCATGTGCGGTATCAAGGGGACGACGCAGGATAGGGGCCGGTGGTGCTGGCGGTGGCTGAGGGCCGCTGGAAGAGGGCCGATGCCCGACTGTCGCTGGCGCGGGAGGCGCGACGTGCGGACAGTGAACGGAGGCGGGTGCGGCGTGCGTGCGTACAACGCACAGAGGCGGGTGCGGGGTGCGGCGGAGGAGCGGGAGGGGGAATCGGTCGTGGCTAGGAGGGGCTGGGCGCCGCCGGAGCCAAAGGGTCGGAAGAGGCGAGCGGCGTTCGGCGGAGTTGCAGGATAAAGAAAAAATCGCGCGGGAGCGGTAAGCGGGAGAGGTGGAAAGGTATTTTAGCCCTAAGGCTCTGATACCATGTTGGAGGAGAAAAGTTGATTGATTTTTATTCATCCACATAGGGGTATTTATACAATTACATCGATATGACACGTCATTGATCCGTGTGCTCCCATAATTCCTAAATAGGAGTCGATCTATTTAGGATACAAATATGACGTAATCAATACAAATATTATAGTTAATAATGCAATATCCAACAATGATATATCTTCAGAAAGTCAGAGCAACATGCATTCAATTTGAGAGAGCATGGAATCTCTTAAGCTAAATATCTTCATCTTGAAAAATATTTTGTCGGAGTCCATCAACTAGTTATAAACTTATGATCACCATCACACTGACATCGGTACCACTCTGATGTTTGATGCTTTTTCCTAATTCTAAATTTATCATGTACAACTTATATTATGTAGGAATTTATTTAATTAAGGTACTCATGTTAGGCTTTCCTTCTACTGAGAATTCAAATTTCTTTATTAGCGATTAGCCGATTAGTGATAAACATGAGTTGTATTTACTATTTGTTTGAATAAAGAAATATTTTTGTATTGTAATGAGGATAAGTGGAGGAATGGAAGTCTATAAATAAGCTAATGTTCTTTGTAGCTTTTATATGTGAAAATCTCATATATAATGCATTACTAAGCTAAAATTTTGTTCGATACTTGGCTCTGCGCTGTCTTTAATTTTTGGTTCTATCCCCCTCCCTTACAAGCATTCCAATACTTTCTTCAACTCTTCCCATGATTTTTTGTCACGGAGCATCTCTGAGATCTCTTGTACATGCAAATATGCCTGTATTAAATGCATGTGAACTAGCAGTGAGGTTTATTTACTTCTTTCATCTTTATTCAGTTTTTATTCTGTTGCTACATTTAGTTCCTATGTTTATTTGCAGCTTTGGCAGGTCTGTTTAGTTTTATATTTCCTTTGTTAAATGACTACAGATGTTTTCGAATCCTGAGTTAATGAAATTTGCAACTGAAAGTATGAAAAATCTGAGGCCTGAGGATGTGAGACTGGCGGCAGAGCAGCTGAAACATACCAACCATCAAGATATTGCTGAGGCGACTGAGAAGATGGCTAATGCTTCACCTGAAGAGCTTGCATCTCTGAGGGCCCGTGCGGATGCTCAAATCTCTTACCAAATTAGCGCAGCTCAGATGCTAAAGAATCAGGTATTACCATTTCAGAGAAAAAATTGCATTTGCTTTCTCAATTGCTATTCAAAAGTGCCTGAGAGAGTGAATCTAGATCTCTATCTTCTTCATTCATACCTTCACTCTATTTTTCTGTCTTTGGGTCATTACATGACATTAGCCCCATCTCCCAACTTGAGGTTGTTGAGCTAATCAATACAAACCTGTAGGCATCCAATAAGGATGTAAAGGGCATCCTATTTTAAACACAATAAGAACTCTTTTTTTGTTGGTAAGAACAAAATAAGAACTCTTCCATCGAACACACAAGACATGTCATTAATATGAATTTATTGATTACTTTTATTTCTTTCTTAATTCACATTTTTTCTATTTTTACCTAAATAAATTTTGGTATTAGAATTGGTCATTTTCTCATCAATTAATTCCTTGGTTAAGTCACGGTTCAGCAATGGTTCACCAATTTCATTTTCAAAACAGTTAAGCATTTTCATTGAGCTGGATTGGTTCAGATTCCACCAGGAACTCCTTATTCTGTGAGCCATTTCGCTAGGGTCGCATAAGAGAAATTTGACCTTTACATCTACAAACCCATGTAGTTCTGCCTTCATCTAGAAGCTGATAAAAGCATCTAGAACCATAAAGGCCTCAAAACTTCCATCATTTACTCCCGTCTCTACGAACACATCTTGAGTATCCTGGGGTTCACTATCATATAAAAGATTTCCTCCGGTAGTCCCTCCGGACCCGGCCAAAAAATAAGGCGGCAAGCAAATACACAAGCTTCAAAGTATGTAAGACCTCTTGCTTGTTGTTTTAGCATATGGACTCACCCGTCTCGGTCTCCACCCCAATGCTTACTCCTAGTCCCGCCACCAATGAGCCAGTTATTAGGGATTGTTAGGATTTCTTTTGACCTTACCTTCTAATGAGTGGGGGCCAATACGTAGATCGTGAGAGCCACCCCATCCAATGCATGAATGTCCTCAATTGATAGACGTGAAAGTCACCGTCTTCTTACTTCGCACTTGATGAAAAATTAATAAAACCACGAACAATTCAGTTCCGCTCTTAGTGCTCCACAGTAGTGTCCATTCATGGATAGGATCGTTTTCTACGTGTTCGTCGTTCCCTAGCAGCTGCCTCTACCACCAACGACATCCCTCCGCCCTGCTTCTATTGCCCCACCCGTGGGCGTCCCTCCCTATCCACACTCAGAGACAACTCTCGGCTCAATACTCCTATGTACGATACCCAAGCTACGTCGACTACACTCCCACACGCCACCTATAACCTATTACATAGTGAAACCCTCCAACGACCTTCCCTTCGCCCCACATGCGTCCTATGCCTCCCGTTCACCCCATAGTAGCTCACTCTTCCTCTGCATTCGCCTCGAATGATATTACCTCCCAACGGGCCACTTCTACCATTCTTGATAGCCGCTTATCAACATTCCTCCGCTCTTCCTTGCCGTCCCTCTTTATAGTTCATACTTCATACCCATCATCCCCTCAATGATGGTTCGTGAAGACGAAATAACTCTCATGTTCGCTGCCTTTATTGGCTGCATGGATCTTTACAAGACTTTGTGTTGAGACTTCCTTGCATTCTTACAAATCACAATGCGGGAGATCCACACCCTTCTAACCTCACCATTGTTGCCACCTACGACCATAAAAACACTCACCGTCGACATGCCTACCTCTAGTAGTCCTTCCACGCCAACCGCCATCCGTCATCCGCCATCCCATTGTTTGTACTAATCCTTTTCCCTGTCGGCGCCTCAACATTCCAGTGTTCTTCTAGATTGATTTCCTCAAGAGATTGATCATGCCACGCAACTTTCGAACTTCAGCTCACCTCAAAGTTTCTTATGGTCCATATATCCACCATATACATGAAGTCTCTTAGTACGGAGGGCCCCACTGGTGGATGGCGGAGCTCACATGACCATGGAGAGTTTTTATGAGATGCAATTAAGCTCAAGCACTGCTGGCTAGTTAATTACATGTTCTTACTATTGTATTAGATGTATTGGTAGCGTCCCTTTGGTATCAGCCATACTGGTGATTTCCCTTTCATATTAGGCGTTGTCATTCACCCTTTTGTTTTATGTTGTAACCCCTATAGATATGGGGGATGTGAACTCTTGTAAGCGCCTTAGAGGTAATTAAGGTTTTCTCGTTGGGCTATCAAGAAAGGTGCTCTTGATAGATTCTCTCATCTCAATTCCCCCTCTCCCAACACTAGTCTTACAACTATCGGGATGGCCTCTTGCTCTTTATTTGTGTGTCCTCATTTTGCACCCGATCCATGACAACCAATTTGCATTGCTTGACAACGTCCCGATGCTCAGCCTACCATCCATGTGTGTCCTTCTAGCTTCCAACTCCTCTCTCGTGTGAGCAGCGGGACAGTAGGCTGATCTTCGGGACGTTGTCAAGCGACGCGTGTTGGTTGTCATGCGTTCTGGTGCAGGATGAGGACACGCGGAGAAATAGCAAGAGGCTGTCCTTATAGAATCAAATCCTCCGATCCATATTGCCTCTTGGTAGGGGTGTTCACAAACCGAATCAAATCAAATAGCTCTTAGTCAAATCAAAAATTGTCATAAAATGCAGAGATTTAGATTCGTTCGAATATTTAAATTCGGAATTGGATTCGTCTCGAAATCCTGGATTCAAATTTGGATTTGAATTCGGGTTCGGGTTCGGGTTCGGGTTTGAATTTGAATTCAAATTCGCTTCAAATGATGGACCAAATAGACTTTGATTGGACGACCGAATCATCTTTATATATAATATAAATATTCCTATTATTTGTGAATCTTGTCAATAGAGATAATATTATTCGGATTCAGTTTCAAATACCACTCAAATTCGAATTTGGATTTAAATCAAGATTAGAATTCGAGAAATATGAATGTTAATCGAATCTTCACGAATCGATTCTTGAAATATTCACGAACTATTTGGTTTATCAATAGAACTACCACTCGGCCACCCTCCATCAGCACCGCAATCTTAATCCAGGCTGCACCTTTCTCTGGCAACAGTGTCCACCACAACCATATTCCCCATCCGCCGACCACCATACATCAGCACCGCAATCTTAATACAAACACCATTGCTACTCCAGATTGCCTTTGTTACTCCTACAAGCACTGGATCTCCGCGTCCACGTCATCAGCCCCATTACTCGATGAGTGCACATTTGTTTTCAAATTTATTACATTATACAGACACACCTTTTTGTTTCTTGTAATATTGGGCTTAATTAATGTCAGCTGGGTCTTTTTTTATTGTATGTGCATCTCTTACTCGCCATGTACTTGTAATTCATGCTCATTCTTTATTAACTTGCAATGGTCATTTGCTTGTTTAATTCATATATTTGTGCTTAAATGTGATCAAATGTGCGAGTATTAAATTTTGTAGTTAGTTACTTGCATGTCGGAATTATTTGCATGGTGACTCATGAGCATTGCATTAGGGTTTAGGATTAGCCATCATTTGTTCATCGGATTGTGTGTGTGCATTCATTCACATCTTTAGTTCCGTAGGTCCTTAGTTCTATTCACATTCATGCCTATCTGTTGCTTTGTTTTTACTTGATTATTTGTTATTTCTTGTTTGATTGTAGATGTCATTTTAACTTTTAAATCGTACTGTATATTTTTGTTTCTCCTGAAAACCATTAATTATTTTCTTCTTTTTAGGGAAATGATCTTCATGCCTGCAAGCAATATCATGATGCAGCTGATAAGTATTTGCGTGTAAGTTACCTGTACAGCATTCAAGTATTTTCTTTTATATTACTTTGATGATTTAAATAGATATATATTTTTTCTAACTACGGTTCTGCTATATGCATTACCATTAGGCCAAGGACAACTTGAAGGGTGTCCCTTCAGCTAAGTCAGCCACTTTAAAGCAGCAATGCTCTCTTAACCTCATGTCATGCTATTTGAAGACATTGCAGTTTGAGGACTGCATTAAGGAAGGGTCAGAGGTATGTCTGCACGACATACTTAACCTCCTTCAATTACTCATGAATGCTGAAAAATCTATGGATCATTATATTCTTGCATCTCCTGAGGACCTCAGTTCTTTTGGTAAAATGAATGGGATTCTATTGGGATAGAGGCGGTGAATTTCCGTGGGATAGGGAAAGGGAAAATCTGTTCAGCCTAGGGCTCAATTTCTCATTCAGCCAAGATGAAGTGCAAATTCCATATCGGGGACTATATATAGTCATTGGCCCCATTTAGCTAATAATACAAGAAAATACAAAGATTAAATAAAATAATCATGCGGTTGCGTTATTGAAGTTGTTTTTGCCCTTGTCGAGAGTAGATGCGCCAAATTGTGTCCTTTGTCGCATTGCAAGTCCCTCTGTTATAGAGTTGTTATGGTTATGTGTTATGGTTATGTTATCTTATCAAGTCATGTGATGTTTTCCTTGTTATATTATTATTATGTGTCGGGCTAATTACGTAAATGCCCTTTGTATGTTCTATTTAAGAGACTCTTGGGGTCTTGGTTAAGGAAGGAATGAAAAAATCTAGTTCTTGCCCCTCTTGTAAGGTCTTGGTGGCTCTCTCCTCTAACGAGCAACCTCGCTTAGGCAGCCACGATTAAGGGCTCCATTGTATCCGCCATCACCATCATTACCGACTCCGACCAGTACTCCGGTGAGTTACCGCTGTTACGGAAGTGGGCCCGTAACAACTTGGTAACAAGAGTCTCATGTACTTTTGCGCAAGTACTTATCTTTGGTGATGGAACTACCGTTTGGGGCTACTTTTGTGATGAAGGCAAAAAAAAGAATATGCAGATGAATAATAGTTAAAGAACTAATTCAGAATTCTTGTTTCTTTGGGGCCCTAGAGAGCCATTTACCTGACATAAATCCACATCAACCTATATTGAGTGATCCGAATGATCATTATCATGTCACTTTATCAAACTAAATTTTTTTCTTCATTTTTCATATCATGAAACTATGAGAACGAGTAGTAGAAAGAAGATTAAGACGAGAGATTAGCATCTCGGAGAATCAATTTGGATTCATGCCTGGGCAGACGACTATGGAAGCTGTACATCTCTTGAGGAGACTCATTGACAACTATTGAGAAAAAACAAGATTTGCATATGATGTTTTTTGATCTTAAGAAGGCTTATTATAGGGTTCTAAAAGAGATCTTATGAAGAGTCTTAGAAAAGGAAAGTGTAAATGTATCAATCATTGACATAATCAAGAATTCTCTATCACTATCGGCTTACATCAAGGTTCAATTTTAAGCCCTTATCTCTTTACCCTTATCTTAGATGAGCTCACCGGGCATATCCAACAAGCAATACATTAGTGCTTATTGTTTGCAGATGATATTGTTTTGGTGGATGAGACACACGAGGGTGTAAATGCGGAACTTGAATTTTGGCGAGACACTTTAGAAAAGAAGGGTTTTAGGTTGAATAGGACAAAGACGGAGTATATAGACTTAAATTTAGTAGTCCAAGAAAGACATATGACTTCGTTATTAAGTTGGGTGATCAAGATATTTCTCGCAGTGAGTGCTTTAAATATCTTAGATCGATAGTTCAAAAAGATGAAGGTATTGATAAAGATGTGAATGTGATACATAGAATCCAAGCAGGTTGGTTGAAGAGGCGCGTCAGGGATCTTATGTGATCGTAAAGTACCATTAAAACTTAAAGGCAAGTTTTATCGTCTTGCAATTAGACCAGCGATGCTCTATGGTTCTGAGTGTTGGGCGGTGACTTGTGTACATGAGCATAAAATGGGAGTTACGGAGATGAGAATGCTTAGGTGAATGTGTGGATATACGAGACTGGATAAAATTAGGAATGAATGTATCGGGGATAAGACAGGAGTGACACCAATTACAGTGAAGATGTGAGAAGCTCGACTAAAATGATTTGGACATGTACAAAGGAGACCATTAGAGGCACCTGTTAGGAGTTGTGAGAGTTTAGTCACTAGGCATGTTAAAGGGGGGAAAGTAGACCAATAATGACTTGGAATGAAACTGTAAGGAAAGACATGATGTACTTAGGCAATAGTGAGATTATGATTAAAGATAGGACAAAAGATCCATATAGCCGACTCCACTATGGTGGGATGAAGGCTTGAGTGTTGTTTTTTTTTGTTATCTCCAAATTGTGTACATAATAGATCTTAAAAAGGAAGCTATCTCTAGATTTGTTGATCATAAGGTGGCTGAGAATCAAATTGAATTTAAGCTGTCTATGATAAAGGATTTGAGATTTAATGGGATATTTGTAAAAAATAAGAGAGAGAGAGGGAGAGGGAGAGGGAGAGGGAGAGTATTTATTTTTAGATTGTAAAAATAGAGAAAAATGCAGGGTAAGGTTTGCCTACATTTCACATTGTGGGACTCTTCCTCGGACCCTCGCTGCGCGGGGATGCTTTGTGCACCGGACTGCCTCTATTTTTTTGTAAAATGGACAGAGAGGGAGGGCGCAGGTATAGATGGATGTGTCGGTTGGAGGATTATTTACTTCTATTCATGTGTGTTATCTACTATGATCCTCTCAGTTTGTCAGATTATCATCTTTTTTTTATCTCTTCAAGTGATCAAATGCTTGAATTCTTTTGACTTTCGTAAGCTTTTTTGTTTAAAACTTGTTATGCACTAGTACAACCATCAACTGGAATGGTCTATTTTAAGTTCAGGTTTTGAAAATCGACTCTAAGAATGTCAAAGCCCTCTATCGCAGAGGTCAAGCTTACAAGGAACTTGGAAAATTAGGAGTGAGTATCTCTGTTACTTGCAATTAGTATTTTTTTACCATATCAAATTACCCGGTATTCTTTGAATAAATATGGACATTCTATGGGAGGACATAGATTGAATGTCTCTTCATTCTTCAGGCCGCGGTATCAGATTTAAGCAAGGCTCATGAATTTTCCTCTGATGATGAAACTATTGCAGAAGTATTAAGGTACTATTCTTCTTATTTATAGTTCTACTTCCCATCTATGTATTCATTTTTCACAATCTGCCGTCTTTTATGCCCAATTTTCACAGCGATGCTAAGGAGATGCTAATGAAGGATGAAGGTGTGAGTCGATCACAAGGTAGCTTTAATACTCCTTGTCCTTGAATTTTGTTATTAATTTTTCTTAGAGTACTAGCGGCCATTCAATGGGTGCTCCCATGCGTAGTCTGTGATGACGCTAGTTCCCACCGACTATTATGATTGCCTCCACTGGGAAATCATGTGCCCGGAGGCCGCTAGTATCTATAAATAGCATATCTATATATCAGGGGGATTGCAATCTAAGACTTTGGGTTCATTTGATGGTCCTATTTCAGGATCATGACCAACCAAAATTGCCCCTTTTAATATGGTATAAATTATGCTGTACTAGGTTAGATTATGTTTTATAAGGATGGAGATGCACTTTTTGCTATATATATTTTTTGTTTATATTTTGAACAGGCGTTGTAATCGAAGAAATCGATGAAGATGAAACTAGACCAGTTCCATCAAATAGTCACTGTAGTACTGAATATTCCATCGAGCAGCCAATTGAATGTGCCGAATCCCCCCAAAATGATGGGTTCGATGGTGGAGTTTCAGCACCTGACCATGGATCCTATAGTGGGGCTTCGGCTGTTGATCCTGAAGCTTTACGAACTTTCAAAGATGATCCTGAAACCATCAGGTATTTAACAGCCTAGTTACTTTTATTTGTATTTTTTTGGAATAATTACCCAAAATTATCCCGAGACTTTGCATAAATACAGGGACTTCCCCTCTACTTTTTATAATTATAAAGACCGCCCCTTTAAGCTTGTGTTAAGAGTTTTTTCTTTGTTGCTACATGCATGCTAACAATGTAAACTTAAAAGGAGAGATTTCGGTAATTTTAGAAGTTATAGGGGAGGCCCTGATAAATGACCCTTTTTAATCTTCCAGAGTAAATCAAATACATTGTTTGAGGCCCTAATCCAGGCTGCACCTATATTGAGTGATCCTTGATATTGAGATTATTCCAGGTTATTCCAGAAATACGTCTCAAATGCCGACGCAAACTCTCTTTCCGCCATGGGTCTTGGAGGAATGCCACCAGACATTATTAAAACCACAACAGAATTGGTTAGCAGCATGAAGCCCGACGAGCTCCAAAAAATGCTTGAAATTGCTTCTTCACTGCAGGGGAGCGACGGGCCAAAATTCCCAAGCATGAATGGCAATGTCATGTCGCCGGAATTGATTAGGATGTCTTCAGAGAAGATCAGCAGGATGTCTCCCGAAGAGCTGAAGAAGATGTACAAGTTTTCGTCATCATTTGGCGCGAGCAGCGCGATGCCTGCTTCCGATTTCGGCACCCGGATATCAGAAAGCGCCTCTCAATCGTCAGTTCCCACAGCGAATCCCTCCATTTCGCTCCGAGAAGCGGGGTCGAGCAGTGCCCATGGACTGCCTTCGCAGGAGACCATGGCCAACTCCATGAAAGATCCAGCCATGCAGCAGGTTTTCAATACTATTTCACGACCTTCAATATATTAGTTTCTGCTATTCTAAATCTTCTGTCTACTTTTAATATTTCTCCTGCAGTTGTTTACCTCTATGATGAAGAACATGAGCCCAGAAATGATGGCTAACATGAGCGAGCAGTTTGGCATGAAACTCTCAAGAGAGGATGCAGCGAAAGCTCAACAGGCCATGGCCTCACTGTCACCAGAGGATTTGGATAGGATGGTATCAAATAATCATTCCGTGCACAGTTCTCCTTTTCTTTGTTTCCAGATGTGAAATTTTGATTTGCTCCGGCACAATTTTCAGATGCGGTGGGCGGGTAAAGCGCAAAAAGGAATTGAGACTGCGAAGAATACGAAAAAATGGCTCCTGGAAAGGCGCTGGTTGATCCTCTCCATTCTATTGTTAATTCTGGCAATTATTCTTCACAAATTGGGCTATTTGGGTAGTTAAAAGGGAGCTTGGATGAATCCACAAACAGGTACCCCTGCTCCCAAAATGCTCTCTCTAACTTCTGATGCTTTATGTATACATTATAAAAGGAGGTCTGCAGCCTCGTTGAGGAACTATTTTCTAATGTTTGTTTTTATAAATCCGCTAAAAGTTTAACCACTCCCACTGGCTGCTCTCCCTTTTGAAGTTGGCGACATTTACGGCGGCTATCCGTGCTTCAACTACCGGTGTGGTTAGTATTGAACCATTCTTTTTTTTAACACAATGTTGTCTATATATTTGAACATAAATTCAGTTGCTATCAATATAGAGATGGGCATCTTGTTTTGCTTTTTGCAATGCAGTGCAATTTTTATCTACATTCTTATGAATTTATATTTATATCATATAAATATTTTTTGGAGTCATGATCGTCGATCTATAGTTTTGGAATACGGAGAAGCAAAAAATCGACGATAAAAAGATTCATACGAAATGTACATCTTAATTTTTGATTCGCGGATAGGTAAAATTCAAAAGTCAAAACCCCATTTTGGCTTTGTCCAACCATGTGAGATAAACTTCATATGTATTTCTATCCCCCCTCATTGTAATCTTTGTTGAGATGGTTAGGGGTTCTCATGCGCCGCACACATACACGAGCATGCCACGTCTGGCTGGGCTCGTCCACTCTATAGAATTAGCAGTTGATACTCCAATCGGAACGTAACTTCTATTCCTCGCCTGCACGAATTGTTACATTCCGCACCGTGCTATTTGCAATTAACTTTGAATTTTCCATCTTGAATGTTTCATAGCATCTCTTCACTTACTGAGCCGCACCGTTCTAAATTACAAATCGCATCCCTCATATTTTTGAAATTATAAAAATCTCCCCTGGAAGTTTACATTTGATAACATGCACGCATGCATAAAAAGACACCTCTAAAAATTTATTTCAAGGGGATATTGAAGATTTTGTTATTTAAAAAATATGAGGTGTGCAACTTATAATTATGCCAACTTTTGGGGGGTGTTTTGGTAATTATTCGTATGTATGTACTTATGTAGGTGTGTGTGTGTGTATATATATATATATTTATTTATATTTATATGTATATTAGTGTATACTTCACTCAACGGTACATTTTGGGTGCATATATTTATATTAGTGTATACTTCACTCAATAGTACATTTTGGGTGCCCAACTCTGGCTGTCTTCAACTTCAATACTAATTTTTGGGTCCGGGTCCCGGTCCCAAATTTTTTTGGGTCTGGGACATCTCAGATATGTTTTTAAACTAGGCGGGACATCTCGAGAACATCTTGGCTGGCTTACTGTTGTCCCCGATATGTCCCTGAGATGTCACACCCGTGATGTCTCCGAGATGACCCCCCATGTTCAAAAATGTATCTGAGATGTCCCGGACCCAGAAAAATCTAGGTCTGGGACCCGGACCCAAAAATCTTTCAAGGGAGTCTTGGAACCAAGCCAAGTGTTAGATCCTGAAAGAATGAGCATCTGTCGAGTGGAGGATGATGCAACCTGTTTCCCATAAATTTAAATTCGGGTTTTTTATTCTACTATTAAAAGGGCAGCCGTGTGCACAAAGCATCTCCCCGCAGCAATTGTCTGGGGACCCTTCCCGGCATTTTTGCACGAGGCTACTTCTAGGATTCGAATTTGTGACCTTAAGGTCACACGACAACACCTCAACCTGTGCGCCCCACAAGGCTCCCCTTCTACTATTTGCATAGAATCTTCTTTTATTTACTTCTAAATTTTCTGCTATTTGCTATCCATTATTCAATTAACAAGCAAATCATTTCTGCATAGTTGGTATACTAAAAGCTTATTTCATAATTTGCTTAGTAATTGAATTTATATTATGAACCATGTAGTCTATGTATTTAATGTATATCATGGGCTCCAGCACATATAATTAATTAAGAAATCAATTTGATTATATTAGATTATAGCAAGGTAACGAAGTAGGCTATAGGCCCGATGACCCGCTCGCACGCCGTGCAATTAAGCCTCCGTCTAGCACAGAGGTGACGGTCTTAAACGCGGTGGTTTTTGAACTGTTGTTCATTAACTCTCAATATCACGTGAGAAACTTCGTTCACTTTTATGGTCAAAACTAGTTTTTTTGTTTTCTGGTGGCGTACATTTTATGATGGTATTGTTTTTGTCCAAGCTCGCCGGACCAAAAACTCGTTAAACAAAGCCTAAAAAGAGAGTTTATATACTCGTCAAACTCGTCAAATTAAGGATGAAGGGTCATGCTAATACTATTATCCCACATGGGAAATTAGGTAGAGGAAATAGAAAATTTTCATTCCTTTTAATTAAGGGCGTTTATATTGGCAGCTCAGCTTTGGATATTGGCAGCCCAGTAAAATAATGAAACACGTAATATGGCCGCTAATAGCAGCTCAAAATGCGGGTTTCGCGCCTTTTGACGAGATCTACAACATTCATGTTGAACACTTTTTCTAAAAATATCATATAGTAGGACTATTTTCAAAAAGCGCGGAACTCGCATAGTTCCGCTCGGGTTCCGCGCCTTTTGAAAATAGACCTACTATATAACATTTTTAGAAAAAAATGTTCAACATAAAAGTTGTAGATCTCGTCGAGATCTAGACCTTTCATGTTGAACACTTTTCCTAAAAATGACTTTTAAAAACCTAATTTTTGGGCTCATTAGTCATTGGGCTGCCATTATCGATTTATTTGACTGTCATTATAATTGGGCTGTCAATATCGATATACGGGCTTTCAATAATAACGCTCTTAATTAAGTGGCTAATATTTATAAAATATTTGATTCATCATAGTATATTTAACTTGTAAAGCCTATGAAATTTGATCTATTTCGACCCAGAGTCGGACTTGGCTAGTTAGTCGGTCCGTTGAGTTCAACTCGAGCTGAAATTTTATCTATTTTTCAAATGTTTTATATTTGAGCCATTAAACGCATATATATTATGTTGTCATTTAAAACAAAATACAATTCCAATTAAAACATTTTTCGAATAAAAAGAAAAAGACTTGAGTGGCTAACATAAGGGGGTGTTGCTCTTGATTTTGATGGAGCTTGTTGATTGCTTGATTTGAAAATATTCTATTTGGCTCATCAAACAAACAACACCACACATGCCTAGGAGCACAATATCCCTGCATATTGGATGGATTCGAGAACTCCAATGGTCCGAGTCGGTCGTCGGAACGGCAGATTCGTAACTGATAAAGTGAAGGTTTAGGCTCCGTTTGGCATGATGGCGGTGGTCGTAAACACATGGGTTAAAACGTCATTCGTTTAGGATCGCCCAACAAACATCATCCGTTGGAAAGTGGATGAAGTTCTTAGGTGGGCGTTAAACAAATGACAATTTAACCCTCATGTTCATGACCGCATCATGCCAAATGGAGCCTTAGGCTCCGTTTGGGATGACTTATTTTCACCGGTCAAGCGATTACGAGCGTATGAATCGGATCATACGCTCGTAACCGCTTAACCGGTTAAAATAAGCCCCTCCCCCAAGCGGAGTCTTAGGCTTCATTTGGTTCGGCGGTGGCGGGTCGATCCAGCGGGTGGAAACGGAGTGTTCGAACCGGAGGGGGAGGTGGCTGCTCCAAACGGAGCTTTTTGGGGGCGTTTCTCAAGGGGGGCGGGTGGAAACGGAGCAAACGCCGCCGAAGCTTCATTTGTTTTTCCTCCTTCCAACGGCATTTGCTCAAAATAGAGCAACGAAACGCCCAAACAAATAGAGTCTTAGTGAATTTGTGGGATAGCTTGAATATTTTCTCTTTAAACAACAAAGGAGAAACTCTAATATTATCCAGCATTAATTTGTACCTGAATTTAAATTTATTTTCAGGATATAGGTATTAGATTAGCCTAATTGCATTTGATATTTTGACCTGAAATATATTATTTTTAAATGTAGCCTTACATTCATCGTTGCTTAAGCATGCGATCAAATGCGGCACGTGTTAAAAAAAAGTAAGGGGCAATAATTTCTAGAAAGAAATGCGGGTACACTCAAAATGATATTTATTAATTAAAGCAGGAAATAATAAATATTGAGAGAAGTCTAATGCATGTTTGCGTCTTCCCAAGATGCCCGTTATGATCTTATAACTGTCTACGAATTACTCGCGGCATCACCGTCCATTTGGCGCTCTCCGATTTTCTTAAGACTCCGTTTGGCTCGACGGTGACAGCAACCGTGAAGTCGTTCGTGAACACTCAACCTCACTTAAGAAACTTCATTCGTCTTTATGTGCAAAGGCAATTTCCTTTTCTTTGTGGCGGTCATAATCGTTGTCATGTCAAACATGCATTCTATGATGATGACGTTTTTTGTCCAAACTCGCCCGAGCAAAAACACTGTGCTTGTTTGGCACAATGGTGCTGGTCATGAACAATGCGATTTTTACCCACCCTAAATCGAAACAGAACCGAAACATATTGGCTCAGTTTGAACAGTTCAGTTCGATTCGTCTTATTAACATTGAAGAGCAACTCAGGAAACATAATATCATTTTGATTTCGCATTTAGGTCACGACCTCACGAAATTACTGAAAGGAATAAGTAGGAGTAGGAATTCAAATTCGTCCGATCGTGACTATTTTAATTTTCGCCCTCTAACTGTTAGGTGTCTCAAGAAATTGGAATTATGTGCATGATCTAATGACGAGGATTTAAGATGGTGATTGTTATCCGCACTACAGTTTTGGTTATTCGCACATTTTTTTTTCTAATTTTTCGCGCCTTTTGGAAATATGTCTTGTACGTGCATTTTTAAGAAAAGTGTTCAACACGAAAGTTGTAGATCTCATCGAAATCTACAACTTTCGTGAACACTTTTCCTAAAAATGCATGTACAAGACGTACTTTAGAAATACACCCATATTTCACGTCTTTTGGAAATACGCCTTGTACATGAATTTTCAGGAAAAGTGTTCAACAAGAAAGTTGTAGATCTCGATGAGATCTACAACTTTGGTGTTGAACACTTTTCCTGAAAATGCATGTACAAGGCGTATTTTCAAAAGACGCGAAAAATTAGGAAAAAAACATGTGCGAATAACCAAAACTGTAGTGCGGATAACAACCGCCTTTAAGATTAGCTAAGTTATTCAAATTATGTTACCACGTACCAATTATCAAACAGGAAAAACTCATAATCGGTTCGATTTTCTCGATTTATAAGTTTGTAAACGGAGAAAATCGAACCGAATAAGCTCGATTTTCAGCTATCCAAAACCGAAATCGAATTTGATTCGGTTGGCTCAGTTCGGATTAGTTTGATCTGTTTCTATTTTTCCGTCGAGCTCATTGGAGCAGAAAAGCCGCTGGAGACGGTAGAGACGGAGCGTTAATGTATAAATAGCTGTCCCGAGTCACCCGACTCTCCTCCCCGTTGCTCTGAACCGTTCCACACGAGTCCGGCGCAATTTCCGGTAACCGGGATACAAATACCTAATAATTAGTTGAAGAAATTTGCCAATCGTTTCCTCTCCCTCCCTTCCATCTCCCCGGCGATCACCGCCGGTCGCCGGAATTGGTTTTCAATTGGGAACACAAATTTGTATCCGTGGCCGATTCGTCCATGCGAATCACGCGAGGATGATCTCCGTCGCCTTTTAAATTTGATTGCGGGCGGTCAATGGGGCGAAAGGCCGACCGTCGTCTCCTGCTCTCGTCTCCGGGTGTGCCGGCGTCGGACGCGGTGAAATCTATCACCGCCGATCCTGACATGACTCAATTCGCCACGTCGGGGATTAGCCGGCGGCAGCCAGTTATTCTGAAGAAATCGTCTCGGAAGAGCCCGTGCGTTGCGGAGATCGCCGGAGGGAAGACGGCGGAGTGCGCGGCTATCTTATGCTGCTGCCCCTGCGGCCTCCTCGACCTCCTCATCCTCGCCGTCGTGCGGCTGCCTGCCGGCCTCTGCCGGAAAGCGCTACGGAAGCGGTTTCTTCGCCGGCGCACGAAGAGGGCGAAGCTGCTCGAGTCTAGCTCCGGATTGAACTCCGAATCCAGTGTCGGGTCCGGATCCGGTACGGGCAGCGATGGGTGCTCCTCCGCGTTTGGATCGTCATCGGACGATGAGTTCGCCGAGTTTGCCGGTTTTCGAGGCACTGTCGTGATGGTTGTCGGCGATTCGTTTCCGGCGAAGTCACCGTCGGCGGAGGTTATCGAGCTTGAGGAGGAGGTGTGGTCCAAATTTTACAGCAGCGGGTTCTGGCGAAGCCCCTCCCTCGCTGAAGGACGATCTGTAACGGCGCAGGTGACGGAGTTTTAACGGACCCCATCAATTTCCACTTTCATTTTTCACCGCGAAATTTAAAATTAAAATAATAATAAAAAATATTGCATCAAATTACTGAACCCTTGATGGCGGGAGATTCACGACCGCTACCGCTTCTTGCGTTTCCAAACGCAGCCGCCACGCCAAACGGACCCTGAGATTGTATTTATTAAGCTGTTCTGGATATTGTGTTCCATGATTTCTCAAGCCCTAAATTTAAGTCACATACAATACTACAAAGTTAAATAACAATTTCCTCTTTAATAATATGTTGTATCATGCTTGCATACATAGGCTCTGCTTGGGGGGTACTTATTTTCACCGGTCAAGCGGTTACGTAAGATCTAGTTCATGCGGTCATAATCGCTTGACCGGTGAAAATAAGTCCCCCCAAACGGAGCCTAGAAAGAAATGAGTAGGACCAAAGGGGCCGGGATCCATATGAACCATGCATTATGTGCAATATTCCTAAATATCCATTTTGAATCGGCAGCTGATCTGACTGCCAGCCTTTTGACCCGTTGCGTCATGACGAACATTTCTACCTGAGATGCCGGAAAAAATTGGGTTTTGATAGCTTTTGAGAATGTGAGAGTTTTAAAAAATTGCACTAAATAAAGTCTTTACTTTTGTTTGGGAGAGCGGTGTGTGTCACAATGCTTTGGTTGTTAAGTCAGAAAAATATATTGAGAATATTTTAAAATGATAGAAAAGAGTTATGCAAATGAGATATGGAATGGTATAGAGAAGAGTATGAAATAATTAATTCTCCTCTTTATTTGGAGAGATATAGATCTTTAATATATTTTGGAGGGAAAAAGGGAGGACTATATATGCGAGGAAGACTTCTCATTTCTATCATACGTTCTTTAAAGCTTGTTATGGTAATGAGACTCGCTCCACTTGTGAGAGTTGATTGTTGTTGTATGTCATGATCTTTGTATGTCCTGATTAACTGGGAACGGAATTGTGCATGTAACTTTGTTCAGAAATATAATCAAAAATTATTCCTTCAGGACTTGGATGCCACAAGTTTGTGGAGAAAGTAAGCCAAGTGCGACACACGTCCTATGCTGAAATTCATTGCTCGTGACCGGCGATTACGTAATAAGCATCGGGGATAAGAAACTTAAAAAGCAAGTGTGAAAGCATATGTGCTCTCTCACAAACCCAACTTTTTTTTCTTTCTAAATCATATATTTTGGGGGGTCAAAAGAAACAGACAAAATGATTCCCCTGTATTTACTATAAAGTACAAATATATATACATATACACACACACATAAAATAAGGGAATTATTATACCCAAAGCAAAGTCATCTGTTCCTATAATTTTATTAACCGAAGCTCTAAAGAGAACAAAAAAATATAAAATATTTATTCCTGCAATTACAAGTACTCTATTTTATCAAAAAAATATTTGATTTTCTTAATTTAATTACTGAGTGTATATATTTACATAGAAGTCTAAAACATTAAAAACTAATTATTATACACTCGTAAAATCTTAAAATAAATATAGTTATTTCAATAAAAATTCTTTATAAGTTCATGAAGAACTACAACAACAACAAGGCAAATTTACAACAAAAAAATAAATTGAAAGTTTGCATAACTTTTTATTTTATTTCTTACTTATTGATTAGAAATTTAATTTGAGGATAGAGAATAGTTAATTTAAATAAATTATTAAATATTTTGTTTATAAATATAGAATTTTTGTCTTCCTATAATAATTTCTTAAAATAAATAATTAAACAGATGTTATAATCTGGCATGTTTGGCCTGCAACTTGCCAAAGGAAGGTCAACAAGTGGATACTTCTTCATGAGGTAGACAACATGGTTTCTAGAAGCTGCTGGATAGTTATGATTTAGATAAGTCATGTTTGAATTGGCTTGGCCTAGTCAGCTGCCAAGCCAATTTTAGGTGGTTCCTTAAATTTTTGTCTAGTTTCAAATAGGTCAAAAATTTTATACCCTATATGAGAGAAAGGCCCTCTTTGGGGGGTCACCTGCCACCGTGCAAACGATCGAGGTGGGCCGAAACAGGAACGCTTGGTGTGGTGGCAGACAAGGTCAAACTGCAGCGCCCATGAAACTGCTTGGGTCGCCTCCATCCCTCTTCTGTTGCCGCCGTGCAGGAGCCCAAACGGTGCCCCCAAACATGACCTAAATCGTAGTACCATGAATGTAACATGCATATAAATGAATGCAAATGCTTGAAATACAATAAATAGATTATTTACAAAGCAATTAGTATCACTGATATCATATTTTATCATTTAAGTTCTGATGGGGATGAAACTCCATTTATAGGCTTGGATGTGCACTTAACCATCTCTCCCATGATCTCTCCTATTGTGGAGATCATGAATTTGACTGGTCAACCCACTCCCCCATGATCTCCACCACAATAGGAGAGATCATGGTGGCCTCCCACTCAACAACTACCGTCGTCGTCGCCGCCGCCGCTTGCAGGTTGGCCCCCGTCCGATCATTACTGAGCATTCGTCGCCATCCGATCTACAGGTAACCACCTACTAAACCACCAAGTTAGTGGTTGAGCCCGCCATAACCACCTCCTGGAGGCTATAAAAGGAGTCTCAGACCTCCTCATTTCTCACCTTTTCGCTCCCGGAGTCTTCTTCTTCCTCAAGCCAGAGCTCTACCGAACTCCACTCTCGGGTCATCTTCAAGTCGCCTATAAGCCAAGTCCCCAAGTGCGCGGAGGAGGGAAGAAGACGACCACCGCCAGCGCTCAAGCACGTCAGCCACCAAGTTAGCATCCAGAGCTCCCTCGGCGCAGTCTGTTGCCCGTTTCGAGTCAGAAATTCTCTCTCACCTCCAAGTTGTAACGAAGAGCGGCCTGTCGCCCTCGATTCTCCGAGCATATTGTAAACGCAACCAGATAGTGGACTTTGACCGACACAGATCCGGTCACGTGATTTTTTACCCAGTTGAGGGGGTTTTTTCACGTTAAAATCTCTTGTGTCAATTCTCTCTTTTCATTGACTGTGTGCGCGCTCGACCGTCCCGAGAGCTAAGACGGTCCAGTTTATTCTGGTCCGACCGGAACGCCGAATTTGCCCGCAACAAGCTCATACTCGTACAATAGAATGTATTTTCACATGCACTCCTTTTTTTTATTTCTCTCTTTTATTATTATTAATAATATCATCATTATTATATATATAGATCAATGTTTTGGTCTAATTATTACATGTTTATTTATGATTTATTTATGCTCTTTTATACCTACAATTTTAGTCTTATATGATGCCTTTGATATTTTATATTATTACTTGATGCTTACTTATTGGCCAGGAGCTCATGTGTTCCTTTGGGTCTGCTGTCTGAGGACAAATTAAAGTATGTATAGGATTGCTTAGGTTTCATTTGGCACGACGGTGGAGGTCGGCTATATTGATCCTTTGTCGCCCCTAACAAACTTCGTCCGTTCGAACATAAAAGTGAATGAAGTTCCTTAGGCGGTCGTTAACGAATAACAGTTTAACCACCATATTCATCACCGACATCACCGTACCAAACGGAGCCTTAGTCGAAGATGAGTTCTACGGGGCGCAAATTGCGCCCCGCGCACGCAACCATGCATTTGAATTGATGTGGGACTATTTTATGATCCTCACATGAACGTGTTCAATTCCTTGGCAATATCTAATTGAGATAACACCTTTGGGGCCACAGGGACCTCCTCCTATTTCAATATATATTTATTATTTTGTATTTTGTATTTTTTATATTTTTTATCTATTAATTAATTATATTTTGTGTTTATTTATTATTAGAATTTTTAAATTTGGCCAGCCTTAAAAATGACATCAAACTAACTCAAAGTGAATTTCTTCTTAACAAGCAACCATAATATTTTTTTAAACAATATATATAACGACAACACAACGCTCAAGCCTTTAGAGTGGGATCGGCTATATGGATCCTTTGTCGCCATTGTGCCCTATCTTTTGTCATAATCTCACTAATGCCTAAGTACATCATGTCTTTCCTTATAGTTTCATTTCAAGTCTTAATTGGTTTACCCCTCCCTCGTTTAACATGTCTAGAGACTAGACTGTCACAACACCTAGCAGGTGCCTCTAATGGTCTCCTTTGTACGTGTCCAAACCATCTTAGTTGAGCTTCTCGCATCTTCTTTGCAATTGGCGCTACTCCTGTCCTATCACTGATACATTCATTTCTAATTTTATCGAGTCTCTTATGGCCACACATCCAACAAAGGATTCTCATCTTCGCAACTTCCATTTTTTGCTCATGTACACAATTCACTGCCCAACACTCAGAACCATAGAGCATCAAGGGTCTAATTGCAGTACGGTAAAACTTGCCCTTAAGTTTTAGTGATACTTTACGATCACATAAGATCCTGACACGCCTCTCCATTTCAACCAACCCGCTTGGATTATGTGTCACATTTTTATCAATACCTCCGTCTTTTTGAACTATCGATCCAAGATATTTAAAACACTCACTATGAAAAATATCCCGATCACCCAACTTAATAACAAAGTCATCCGTCCATCTTGCACTGCTAAATTTAAGCTCCATGTACTCTGTCTTTGCCCTGCTCAACCTAAAACCCTTCTTTTCTAAAGTATCTCGTCAAAATTCAAGTTTTGCGTTCACACTCTCGCGCGTCTCATCAACCAAAACGATATCATCCACAAACAATAAACACCAAGGTATTGCTTGTTGGATATGGCCGGCGAGCTCACCTAATATTTTATACAATATATATATATATATATATTGAAAAAAATATCCTTAAAAAAAGCGTTCCGCTCATGACATACTTTATCGGTAATGATATTTTTGTGTAACATAATTTTTGTCGCGTGGCTTTGAGGTCACAAGATCGAGTCCCGGAAGCACTCTCTTGCAATAATACAGGATAAAATTTGCCTGCGGCTCCGTTTGGCATGGTGGCGGCGGTCATAAATGCATGGGTTAAACCATCAATTCGTTAACCATCACCTAACAAACATCAAAGTGGATGAAGTTCCTTAGGTAGGCATTAACGAATGATAATTTAACCCCCTCATGTTCATGACCGCTACGTACCATCGTGCCAAACGGAGCCTACATTTCATACTCGTGGTGTGAACCTTCCCCGAACCCTCGCTGCGCGCGGGACAATCACTATCAAATTTATGATAACTTTCTCAAGGGCGGCTAATATATACTTTTTTTTTAGATAAAAGGGAAGGCTCTCCGAAGCCAACGTGATAAACATCAATGAAGGAGGAGTTGGCTATGAGCTGGACAATGGACAATGGACAATGCTTTACCACCTATTTAATTAATTTAAGTCTTAAATTTATTTATTATTAATAACCGACCATATTAAATAATTATGAAATCTTTGTTTCATTTAAGATAGATTGAATTATTATTTTAAATTTGGTTATGAAACTAAAAAAAAATATATTTATGTGGTATGAAATGAAAATTACTAGTTTGAACCCACAATGAAAGAAGTAGATGTGCCCGACTAGCCGACTACAATGATCAGATATTGGAGCGACTAGCGAGCATGCCCGTATCATCTCGACTAAGGATCGAGTTGATACGCCGCATTCCTTGAAGGTTGTTGATTTTTTCATGTCTCTTGAATTATCGGTTGCCTCGCTCTCGTCGCGTGTCTATTGGGAAACATGTCGACCCGACTATATTCATGAGAAGCGCGTTCATCGGGTGTCATAAGAAGACAAAAGTAAATAAAAAAAATTCTTCTTACTTGTGTTAATGAACCTAGTTAAGTTGAGGAGGGGCTACCTCTTCTTCCCCCTCCAACTTATGAGGCCTACTTTAGTATGTTGCCTCTCTATTTTATACGGCCTTGATCGAGATGTACATAATTAATAGATGCAGTATTTAGATTTTTGTTGTAGTTTTAGGGTTCGTTTGACACGGTGATTATGAATTGTCCGTTTTTCGTGAACGAGTCCATCCTCACCTAAGAAACACCATCCACTTTTATGCTCAACAATAGTTTTCTTTTTCTTGACGGCAGTGACTTTTTTGTTCAAATTCACCGGAGCAAAAAAAAAGAACAATGTTATATGCATGTCGTTTTTGACTTTATGCAGACCACGAATATATGCAGTCCAAATAATTGTTCATGTAGGCCAAAATTCATATATGTAGACCATTTTTAAAAAGCAAATTCATATATTTTATTAATCATCAAGTCAAATAGAACATCCATACATCCTTCTGAGTTAAACCTTTTTATCAAAAGATAAATTCTTACATTCTTAATTAAAACATCAAAAAAACAACCCAAAACAATTCACATTTATCGAGAACAGAAAAGAAGTTACAACATGATGCTTGACAAGCAGAGACATCAGTAGAATTTTCTCTCCAATGATAATCGCCATCAAGCAAAAAGCAAATACATCATTTAAAATCCAATCAAACTGAAAATACATGGCATTCTCTTATGATGAATCACTATTAATTCCTGTAATTCTGTAGTTCAAGTGCAAGTATTGATGTTAGTGAGCAAATACAAGTTTGTTTGAATTGCAGCAATAAGAAAAATATTTCAAGGTCAATAAGAAACCTTTCTGAATAGATCAAGACTGCATGAATTGCATAATGGTCATCCAGGTAAAAGTTGAGATATCCAGGTTAATAAGAAACCTGCAAAAATATAGAAACATTTGTACAAATTGAGATATCCAACATGTATTACGAGCATATACTACTACAACAACAACAACAACATTCAAGCCTTTATCCCACTATAGTGGGGTCGGCTATATGGATCCTTTGTCGCCAGTGTGCCCTATCTTTTGTCATAATCTCACTAATCCTCCCCATGTGCATCATGTCTTTCCTTACAGTTTCATTCCAAGCCTTTATTGGTCTACCCCTCCCTCGTTTAACATGCCTAGTGACAAGACTCTCACAATGCCTAAAAGGTGAGTATAATGGCCTCCTTTGTACTTGTCCAAACCATCTTAGACGAGTTTCTCGCATCTTTTCTACATACGAGCATATACTAATACACAAAAAAATTTTTATCAAAACCAACATGTATTACCAGCGTATATTAATACCAAAAGACTACTCTACACTGTTATAACTAGCAAATAACTCCCATCATTCAAAAGAAACTACAGCACAGGAAATTTGGGATAGCAATAAATACTTCCAGAGAGAAGCAATTTGGGATTTGCAGAAATGAAGTTGCATCAGCAGCGACACAAAATTTTATCAACTGTAAAAGCAGGGTTGTATAAACAGATTTGTATTAACAATGTATAAGCAAGGTTATATAAACAAAGTAAGGTTGTATCAACAAAAGTAGAGACTCAACCTTACAGAAGATGTATCAGCAAAAATAAAAATATATGTACAAATTTCAGCTTGACAGTAAGTAGAGGATGAAAGCTCAAAATTCTGCTAGAGGACCCAACTATTGTAGAACAGAGGCACAAAATTGTAATAAGTGAAACATCTGTTTAATTATCATCAAAGCGCATCACAAGATATTTAGTAACATACCATTCAGTTCAAGGATCTACCAAATTAACAGTATTACTTCCATATTGTACAACCCATTCCTCTGCAATTGATTCATGATACCGCATCCATACAGAGAAAATAGGTGGCATTGGACATATAAGGCTCTATAGTTTTTGCTTGCAGAAGGCTCCAAAAGCTCTCGTAGTTTCCTTTTAAATTCATGATTATGTATGTCATCTGAGCAGCTGTACTTTTTAAGTAGACCGTCTAACTCTGTTTGTATGTCACAAGGTGGCATATGCTCTTCCTTAGCTGATGTTGCTTCTGTAGGGTTTGCCTCTAATGCCAATTTTTTTCAATTCTTAAGGGTGTTCCTTATCTTATGTGTGCAATCTGATGCTTCTGGATACCCTGACCTTACAAGTTATTCTTCCTTTTTCATAATATCTAGGGCAAAAACTAGGAAGTACGGGTACGAGTACCGGATATGATACGTACTCGGTACGGTGGTACGTCAAAATTTTAAAAACAAGAATACGAGTACGTCATGATACGTTATAACAAATATAATATATATTTATATATCACGAGTGCAATAAATTTTTCTCAAAACATCGAAACATCAAACAAAAATCATAATTTGAAGTACAAGTTCACAAATCAATGCAACATAAACATGAAGTTTTCAAACATTAAACATTCGTAAATATTACAAAATTTAACATCGTATATGTTTAAACAAAAGAGATAAAATTAAACTTGAGTCTACTTAACGGTCTTTTTTTTTTCTTCATTGTTGGAGATCAGCATCTTCAATCTCAAGTTAGTCTAGAGACAAGTTAGCCGTTTTGTTAATAACTTGCGTTGAATCAGCACGTTCAATACACATACTTGTAACAAAAACATATCAATATAAGAAACATACTCAGTACAAATACTCAACTTAATTGGACGTACCAACACTTTTTAGCATAGAGCCAACTTTTGTTTACTCTAGAAAAACAGACTCCTATCACAATATGCAGAATGATGTGTACTAAGTCCAAGTGTGTCCACATAGGTGTATCCATCGAGTATCGGGTATGTACCGGTATCAGATACATATTCAGTACGGGTACATTGCCTTCAGAGAAGTATCCGTGCTTTATTATAGATAAAAAAAATCAACCAAATTGGAATACAAAGGTCCATTAAACATATTATTTACCTGTATAATGCTTTGAGTAAATGATTTCTTGATCACATTGTGCTGCAGAGTTATCATTTGATGAAATGATCTCCAAACCGTAGAAGAGTTATTTGATGGCATTCATAAGTGCAATCTCTCTATCAATCACAAAAACGGATGATAAAGGACTTGGAAATAATGTTCCATGAAAACATTCAATTGTCCATTTATAGCTCTCCTCAATTTCATTCGATATAAAGGAAAATCTAGAAAAATAAGACAAAATGGTTGATGTCAACCTAACAATAAAAAGCAGCGACATTCTGTAATGATTAGTTTGTAAGTATAGTTCATAATAAAAACATTTGGGAACAAGTTACTTAGCTTAATAGAGGTCAGATGAGCAAAATATAATCTTTTTGATGGTGGTATTGACATTAGCATGACTATAACTCACATAAGCACTTATACAGAAGCTGAATAGGAGTATAACCATCCAACTCTTTTTTATACAGTTTAAACTTGTGATTGTACATTGTCCGTGTAGTTATTTTATTATCAGAATTTCTTTTTTTTCAAAGTGGATAAGATTTTGTTGGGTTTCACACAAGAAGCATACATATCTTGCACAATTTTTTTTCACTTTCATCCAACCTACCTGCATATGAGTGAGCTCCAAGATGTACAAACTGTGATTATGAGTACCACATATTACTTCAACTCTCCAAACACTAACATTTGCATTCTTTTGACCTTGAATAGCAAAAAAAGAACCACGACATTTTTAGCTACTCTTTTGTAAATTTTTCTTAACAAAACCTTTGTTGCATAACTAAGGCGAGGAAAACCCGCTCTATCACAGGTAAGTAAAATTCTAGGTCATGCACGTGTTGTTAGTGTACAACCCCATGTTCACCGAGTGGGTTCCTCAGAAGAAAAAACCAAGGCAAAGAGAGCTGTTTTATGCTAAGGTGAGTTGGACTGACGTGTGGGGAAGGAATTCCCCAGCTCGCATGAGATTAAGCCATCAGTAGCATGGGGCGAGTGCGGCGCACAAACCCACATTCGCCCCAAGACCAAGCCAGGGGAAAGGCGAGTGGGGTAACCAGTCTCGCACTCGCCCTCAATCCCGAGGTGGTAGCGAGTGTTAGCCTCATCAAGCACTCGCCGCCCCAGGCGAGTGGCAGCCGCATGAACCACTCGCCCAACAGTATTTTTACCAGAATGTCCTTATTGATCTGCTAATGGCTCTTCCAAACAACAAAGTTTCGTTATTGGCATACCAACATTGGGCTGCGTATAGTAAAACTAAAATGCGGGATTGTGTTATTAGCAGACCAAGTCAGAAAAACTATAAATAGACCCTTAAGGAAACTTTTGGAGATGATCGATTTTTTAGCTCTCTCCCTCCTCTGGTCTGCTTTCGCTAGTTTATAGAGCCTTCTAAGGTGCCCAGCTCAGCTTCGGCTTGGGAGGGGAAGTTCCTTTGGATCTTCTGGGTGACCTTCGTGTTGTAGCTCAGGGTCCATTCCATTGTTCAAAGTCTTTGTCCAGGAGTTCAGCTCAGGATAGTAAGTGCAAGTTACCTCCTTTGGGTCTGAACTTTTTTTTAAGACTGACTAACGGTTTCAACATTTTGGTACGGTGAGCGTAGACTATAGTCTTCTTAATAAAATCTCAGGCAAAGTCTCATAGCTGGAGGCGAATGGGAAGGAACCGACTCAACAACCCACACAACCGTCGAGTGGTGTCACGGTCGGAATGTTAGAAGATTTCAAGAGGGAGGTCCTAAAGACCATTCACCACACATTCACTGCGAGAGGCGAGTGGGCGGTGCCTTCCGTCCCGGTGGTCGCGACCCCGTCTCTAGGCAAGAACGCCCCTGGTCAGCGATCCGAGAAAGAGGTGATGGCCAAGAGCAGTAAAAGAGATCTCACCGGGTGGGAGCTATTCCCTGGTCATAGAGTGCTGAAAGGATTGGCGAGCTGACCGCGAGGGATGAGTCGATTTGCCCGATGGGAGGAGGGAGCCCTTTCAGCAAGTTGATCGTCTCGTCCCCAGTCCCAGAGGGGTTTCGAGAGCCAGAGATATCATACTACACAGACAGGGATGATCCAGTGCAACACGTCCAATGGTTTGAGGATATTGTTTCCATCAGGTAGATGTCGTACGCTTTCTAGTCTCGACTCTTCGTCATCACCCTAAAGAAGAAGGCTAGGGACTAGTTCTAGTAGTTCCCCAGGAGTTCAATTTATTGCTTTGAGGACCTGCGTCATGGGTTCCTGTTGAGGTTCTCAACATCTAAGAAGGGAAAGAAGGGAGCGAAGTTCCTATTTACGATCAAACAGGGCCCGAAGGAGACACTAGGAAGGTATGTAGACATGGCTGATCTTTTTGGTCCAAGTGATACCAGGGTATACCCTGATGCTTGTCTTTATGCTAGGGCTGTGACCATGATTCTTTAGTATGGAGTTGAAGAGTGAGTCTCTTTTATCCTTCAAGAAACTGATGGAGAGGACGACAAAGGAGATAGAGGGAGAATCAGCGAATCTGACGTTCGCAAGAAAGTTGGCTAAGTTGGCAGAGGATGAGTTGAAGGAGCAGGGAATAAACAGGCAGCAAGAAGCCAGGAGGAGAGAAGAGCCTAGAGGTTAGGGGTTCTAGGGGTAGCAGTAAGGTTAGGTATATTAGGAGCCAAACAACATGCTGGCCTGGAGACCCCAAGGGGGACCCGTTCAGGGGCAAGGGAGAGTATTTCATGGCGGGGAGAATCACCGCGGGGGTCAAGGGCGGTTCAACCCACAGGGGTAGAGACAGGGCCAGAGGCTGCCCCTCCCGCCGTAACAACAAGCGATGGTGATCGCCCGAGGAAGATGAAGAAGGAGAATGGAAGGGTGGGAAAAGGAGGGGGTAGGGTGGCGTTGTCATATTGTGACTTTCACTAGGAGGAAGGTCACACAACGGCCACCTGCCTGGAGTTTCTGGAAATGAGAAGAGCAAGAGGTCCGGCACCGCGACAGCCGTCGGTGCAGATCGAGGAAGTCATTCCCGGAGAAGGGGAAGAGGATAGATGCACGGAAGAAGTTGGATGTCTTATTCTAAACAGAATTATAATACATTTTCTTTGTTAATAGATTTTATTATCTAAATGTTAGGTTCATTTCGCTTTTTTTGTTTACCCAGCTAACAAATCGAACTGAACCAAAATAATATCGGTTCTCAGCCCCCATAAACCAAAATCGAACATAATCGATCAGGTCTGAAATCGTTTCGACTTAATCGATTCGATTCGGTCGGTTTCGATTTTTTAAATCCTCCAACATAAGTGTGCAAATGGTAAAATCATTCATCATGTGATGCAAATAGTAAATTCCTCCAATATATGAGTGCGAATAGTAAAATCCTTCAAGACAGTCTGCTTATAACAAATAATATGGTTATGATGTGCAATAACCATATTTGTTATATAGTACATATCGTCACAAAACTATACAAATGAGTGTGCACATATAACATAAATTGGTTATGGTGTGTGAATAACCGCATGCATTACCACCGTAACCACCACTTATTTACGGAAATATCATCCACAAAAACTATAAATATGATCATAGAGCCTCCTTTATTTCCATCTTCTTTCTCTTCCCAGATTTTCTTCTACAAACTTCTCTCTCCTCCACTTCTCTTGCGCATGCTCCCGCGCACATTGCTTCATTGAGCTCCCTCGCGTGCGATGCTTCCATGTGTGCGTCGCTTCCATGTGTGCGCCACTTCCTAGTGCGTCGCTTCCCCGCGCGCCCTCGTGCGCACCGCTCCCCTACGCACTCCCACGCCCACCCCTAGCTCCCCTATGCGCTCCCACTCGTGCCGCAACTTTAAGATTCTTCCCGCACTCCCGCTCCCGCGTGCGCCTCTCTCTAGCGTGCTCCCGCACGTGCCGCTCCCTCACGCTCTCCCGCACGCGCCCCTCCCTCGTGAAATCCCGTGCGCGCTCCTTCTTTGGGTGCTCACGCACACGCCGCTCCCTTGCGCGTTCTCAGGCCGCCGCTTCCTTGCGCGCTCCCGAGCGAGCCGCTTTCTTACACGCTTTTGGGTGAGCCACTTTCTTGCGCGCCCCCGTGCCCTCCGCTCCAGGGGCACCCAGTGTTTTTCTCCTAAGTGTGTCTTTGTACGCTCCTCACCTAGATGTGCATCTATAACGACATTGATAGTCCAAAGAATTTCTTTAAGGAGCCTAAAGCATCTCTTAAGCGTATACTAGTGCACGTTGCGCCCTCGAGTCGGTAGCAAGCCTCCGTTCTACGACAAGTTGACTGCTCCAGACTCCTCTGAGCGCAGTAAGAGACAAGCCACAAAAACTAAGGCATGCAGGAGGTGCCACGAAAACCTCCAAGTCACAGTTGAGGTCTTCAGGATGTTTAGAGCACAATACTCCCCATAGTTGCAGCCAAAAGACTTAGCTCCGTGAGTGGTGGCCTATCACTCTTCGAGCATTTTTCTTTCTCCCTCTCTCTCAACAAGTGTAACGAGAGGTGATATGTCGCCCTCAAATTCTCTGAGAAGCTTTGTAACAACTCTCATTATAACACCTCCTCTGTAATGACCATATAGTATGGGTCCGGCCGAGGCCCCACAACATATATACGTCACATCTTTAACATTAAAAAGTGATATAAAAGAACTACGTATCTCAAAACTCAGAACACAAACAGCAGAAACCCACAAGCACTAGAAGTTATCCACTATAGCAGGAGTATCAAAATGGCCTTAAGGCCTTACACCAAGCATGAGTCCAAAAACTAAAACAACAACAAACACAGCAACGTGCTTTAACACTCCTAGGCTATCTCGGCATGTAAGCCGGATTATAGTTAATGGAGCAAAACATTCAACAGAACATAAGCCACTAAACAAATGGTTCACTTCATGAGACTTAGGCCTTTTTGGATGACGAGCTTGCACCTGCTTGCGATCCTTACCCTATAAAAATTTGTTGTAACGTGGGTCAGCAAAAGCTGACCTCAACTGTGTAACCAACACATCTCCTCCCGACCGTCCCTAGCAGACCCCGGGGCACTCCATCATCCTGCAGGTCAGCACTTCGTATGCAAATATACATGAACATAGAAAACAATAAAATAGGTTTGGATGTCTCATACAACAAACATGTTTCTATGTTGAGCAGGTAAAATAAAGAGGATTACAATGCAACATGTATGCAGTCCTGGGTTTCACCCAAGGTGTAACACCCCCATCCGTCACATCGAATATAACAAAAGGTCTGACCGAGGTCCCACGACATATTCCACGGACAGTTAGTGAAGTTACATATTAATATCAAATTATTATAACAAAAATTCGAATCCTAACACAGAGCATTCTAACGGAAGCTTTTAAATAAGTTGGAAGAACCCATCACAAAACATGAATGTCCACTATAGCCCAAAATAGGAATGAAAGTAAGAATAGACAAAGAGTCTCGGCCTTATGGCCTTACAACTGTACTTAAACAATAAGTGTTTTACAGATTTCAGCACGCAAGCCGGCCACACATGAAAGTAGTAAAGGAAAATACTTCACTTTGGCCTTCAAGGTCCAGCAAAGCAACAAAGGCTTCAACCCGCTACTTACCACTTGGCTCACCTGTTCCTGTATAAGAACAATCCACCGAACGGTGACAAAATAAAGTAACGGTCTGCTAAGGCTGACCAAATTATAACGACCACACCCCTAACCCGGGGCGGCTGTGCTCCTTCCCTGCATAACATTATCAAAACCGAACATGACTACGAAAGTACAATATAAGCACACTTCACCACAAACGCTGGTGCTACGACCACACGCCCAGTGCACTCAGGACACATTCTCGGTGTACCGGACAAAAACCAGGGTCCCATCACCATACTCAGTGACTACCAACATACATGAGCATTAAATAGTCTTTCCGGCTCAAGACCTAAGACTCGTAACTATGGCTATGGCAGGTAACACTACCCACAGGTCGATTGGCATAGCTACTGGGTACAGTTCGGTCATATTCCGTTGCTCAAATCGTCGGGCGTAGCAAGCCACGATGCGGGTCGACCTCCCCTTTCCCATTCCAACACACATAACTGCGTTATGTTCACTAGCTGGCTCTCAGGCCACCAAGCTGGGCTCTCCAAGAACTCAGCCCCACAACACTGGTCCTCAGGTCTCGACGAAACAGGCCTCACAATAGCTCTCTCACAGAGCTACCACCGGCGGTAACACTATCATCGCGCGGTACCTAACAGAAATGCGATTCTGCCCAAATTTCCGGGTGCTCCTTGGAGTTAGTCCCCAAAGTTCCATGCTGCAATCTACCGCGTAGAAACCCAAAAAACATACAACACATAGTCTTCTCCGGCAAAAAAAGCATATGAAAAACATCACCAATCCAGACCAACCTGTCTGGATGGGCTTCACACAACATGCATATGTTCGTACTTCGATTCCAAACTCTAAATGCAAAACTACGAGGATATACCGTATCTACCCAAAGGAAAGCTCACACTAACCGCAAACTCGCGGAAGAGGGTTTCTTATGCAAAAGGAAGAGCACTTCACATGTCCAAGTAGAGAATCGTTACCCTTTGCGCTCTCTTCGGTGTCATGCCAAAGATCTAGACGGATGAACGCGACCGCAATGATCTTGCCTCCACAGATCCGAACTCGTCTTGCAAATCGGAGCCTCGGAACTCCAACGGTGGCGAGATCTCCTTTCTCTCCTTTCTTCTTCACTCTCTCTTCTCTCTAACACTTAGAAAGAGAAGGTCCAAAGGAAAAGTGAGATGGAACCCTACTCTCTCGGCCATATACCCGCAGGGGCAACCTTCAGCCGTCGGATCCCTAAATAAGACCAGCGAACGGTCACGATTCTATCTAGAATTCAGTTTACGAGCGCTATCGCCACGCGATACCTCAATCGTTTAGCTTCTTAAGGACGCCACCGCTCAAAACTTGAATCAGGCGTTGACACGTGGACGCGCCATAACTACTCTTCTACCGCTTCGCGGTAAGGCTAACGCCACACGGTAGCCACCAGAGAAATTCGTCAATTAAGTTGACCCATTTATCGTCAGCGGTAACCATAACGCCGGGATAGCTTCCCGAGAGCTCTGACAGTTTAATTCCCCAGCTACCGCCACGTGGTAACTAGCTACCGTCGGGTGATAACCTTCAGAGAATTATTTCCCGCCTTAAGAAATTTAGGGTATTACACAAGGCACCCTATAACGCATGAATCTAACACATCATCGCACATCATCAAACGGTTACAACCAATTTCCCCATCAACGTTCAAGAGCAAACACACGGGTACTTCCAATTTCCCCTAACGGCATACAAGCCGTCACACGGAACTCTTGCCAAGGCCCCACCGCTCATGGGTCTCAAAACTCGGGCTTGCCTGCAAGCTCTGACTTCTCATGTCAGGATTCCGTCTCACAAACAACAAACTAATGCTAAGAATCCTTGCTTGACCCTACCCGCTCGTGGGCTTCATCGCCCGGGCTTGTCCAAAGCTTGGCGTTCTCGTCAGTTTCACAGAAGGGGACTTATCTTGCTGGGATACTCTCCACACATGATTTGCACGTCACGGGCTAGCCAGCCGACCACAGATACAAAGCCGCACTTTAGCACATCACAATCAACAGTCTTTCCCGTCCTAATCCACCATTCGTTCTAACACGAAAAAAAGGGGGAACAAACATCACAAATGGCTTCTTGTTGCAAACGGATTTCTAGCAAAATCCTTAAGGCTCGTAATGCAACATCACCGAGTCGGACTAACGGTCGCAATTACGGCTTCACCCACAATGCCTAATCCACTAGCGGAGCAGATTTCTAATGCAACATCATGTCGGGGATGGGCACAATCGACCCGGTGGATCCTCTTGAACCATGGCAACCTGAACCCCTCTCATTTGAGAGATCCGGTGCCTAAATACTTGAAAGAAAGCAAGAATAAAATGGATGTCATGCATGCAGCCTAAAGACCGAGAGGAGAAGTGTCGTTACCTTACGAATCCTCTTCTTAGCCATGAAAAACTCGATTTGCACGGATGAAAGGGTCACAGATCTGGCCTTGGATCTACGATCGGAGCCCCGAAGCTTTGTTAATGGAGGAAGATGCTCTTCCTCTTCCTCCAAACCCTCTCTCTCCAAAAAACCCTAACTTCAGCTCTCAAATGAGAAGAAATGAGGGTAAAGAGTGTTTCAGCCCGTCTTATGCCCCTTGGACGGGGTGTCCTGGGCCATATGATCAAAATCGAAGCGAAATCGAACGGTCAGAACACAGATCTACGGAACTGCTTCCGTCTGCTACCGCCGGGCGGTAATCACCTACCGCGTCGCAGTAGCTTCCCAAGCCCTCAGTCAAAAATAAAGCCGCGCTACTGTCGGTGGTAGAAATACCGTTGCGTGGTAGCTCACTCAACGCTTCCGTCTCAACGCAAGGAGGCTAACGCCAAGCGTTAACTAGCTGACGCCGCGCGCTAGCACTCGACACACTCAATGCCTCCTACTCAACGCCTCCACTCAACGACTGCTACTCAACGCACTCAACGCAAGGCTACCGCCGAGGGGTAGCTATCTAACGCCGCGCACTAGCTTCCAAAGGCTAGAGTACAGAAACTGGGGTGTTACACTCATGTCTAGTGGAAGTTTGGTCAGCACCAATCCGATCACGTGGTTTTCACTCATTTCTAAGAGTTTCCACGTTAAAAAAATTCTGCTTTGTCAGCCGTCTCTTTTTTCTACAACTGTTTGCGCGCTCGATTGCCCCCAAGCTAAGACAGTCCAATTGGAACCCAAAAAGTTGGTTTTTGCGTTCAGACCAAGGGAGTGACAAAAGCTTACTAGTTTAGTGGTCGTCTCGCGGGAGACTTGGTGAGAAAAAGGTAGTGATAAAATGAATAGTTATGGACTGCCTATAAACAAGCCCCGCGTGCTGCAGTGAGGATGTCCCACCACACACCCGGAAGTCTATAGGAACTTCTCCTCCTAAGTCACTACCAAGCTCGGCACAAGGGAGGAGCATACTGAACTCGCCCCTATAGGGGGGTCAAGGTCCCCTCAACTTGTGCCTAAGAGTCCCATTTTTCAGCAAACTCTAATCCATGGGCATAACAGTCTTTTTGGCAAGCTAGAACTCGCTGGGCACGCGACTTTCTAGAATTGTGAGGTCACCTCACAGCTGGTATGACGAGATCGCCTCGCGAGGACCTACTCGCCTGGCCGGCTCGAGCTTCCTCCTTTTTGGGGGGCGAGTTGGGCCGAACTCGACAAATTGAATTTGTACAAATCCTACATAGACGGGTCCAAGAACTTGAACAACCAACTTTTATAATGGTAAGTAATAATGAGTATATTGAAATATATAATAATTTCAGAAATGTGTAAAATAAAAAAACAAATCAAACTGCCCCTAAATTACGAGTAATTTTTAGGTACCTGTGGGTACATAGAGGTAGGTGCAATACATTTTTAGGCGTTGAATTTGAGATCTGATCGCCAGCATTAAAGGGAGGAAAAAATATTTAAAAATAGGCATAAGTTTTTGTTGATCGGATGACTCCCAATGCATCGCGGGCACCATCCTCCACATGCCCGCATGTACCTAAAAATTTCACTAAATTACTAACGTCTTTCCGGAGAAAATTGTTGGTACGTTTTATGCACGTGGCGTAGAAAAAAATGCCTGATTATTTTCAAGGACGATGTTATTAGCTTTTGGCTATAAGCACTCAAAATTTGAAATTTTTGAGGTTTTTTATTTACTATTAGCAAGCTGCGCCCTATTAACAATTTATAGTTGGAGTTTTCTCCTCCCCTGCTTTGTTTTTCCATTGATTTCCTTCGCCTTGCTTTGTTTTTTCCGGTGTTGGGAGGCGACGGCGGCGGCGTCCGTGGTGTTGACGGCTGCAACGGCCGTGGTGTTGGGAGACGACAGCGGCGGCGTCCGAGGTGTTGAGAGGCGACAGTCGTGGTGTTGGGAGACGACGGCGGAGGTGTCCGTGGTGTTGAGAGGCGGCGGCGGTTACAACCATGGTATTGGGAGACGACGGCGGAGGCGTCCGTGGTGTTGGGAGGCAACGGCGGCCGTGGTGTTGAGAGGCGACGGCGGCGGCGGCCGTGGTGGTGGGAGATGACGGCGGCTGCGGTCGTGGTGTTGAGAGGCGACGACGGCGGACGTGCTGCGGGGGTGCGCTTGCAGGCGTGCATCGTGGCTGTGCTTAAATAATTCATGATCCAACCTAATCTAATTAGGGGAATCTCAACATACCTAATCTTAAATGAAATATAAGATTATGTTTATTTGATTTTTTATTTCTTCTGTGAGCTTTTTCAAAAGCTCAAAAATAATTTTATCATTTAAATTATCTTTATTTGAAACTATTAATCACTAAATCATCTTTTTATGCTTGGTTCCTAGTTCCTACTATAAGAGAGATCTACATTTAAAAAAGCTATTTTATATTTAATTTCAACTGTCACCTCTTACTCGAATAAACCCTAAATTAATAAGTGAATAATTATTCAAGGTTGACAAAAAAAATGTTACTGTTGCGGACTAACTCGACGCCCCGGTCGGACCAGATAATCTCGGACCGCCTTAGCTCGCGGAGCGGTCGAGCGCGCACACAGTCAGTTGAAAAGGGGAAATGTACACGAGGAGTTTTAGCGTGGAAAACCCTTCAACCGGGTGAAAAACCACGTGACCGGTTCGGTGCCGGTCAAAATCCACTAGATTGCTGAAGGTTACAATATGATGAGTGAATCGGGGCGACAGGCCGCTCCCGTTACAATCTTGAGAGGAGAGAAGGTGACTGTAGCTGTTGGCGGGCAACAAACTGCCCCGCCAACGTGACTTGAACGGTGGAACGCGCGGGATGCTTCGGGCGTGTGCGCTCGTGGGCGGCCCGTGCTCGTGGGCTACCACTGTCTTCTTCGCTCGGCTTCCTCTGGCTTTGGGGTGCTTCCTTCCTGACGGTGCGTTGATGGGGTGCTAATAGCCAATGACGGGTGCTGATAGCCGCCGGTTGCCGCTGAGGGTCGTTGGTGGCCGCTGGAGGTCGCGGGTGGCCGTCGGTGGTTGGCGGCGAGAGGTGGCCGCTGGTGGTTGGCGGCGAGAGGCGGTCGCCACGAATGAGGAGACGGGAGAGCTCCCACCTGAGGAAGAAGAAGGAGAATCGTAGGAGAAAACAGAATGAGAAATGAAGAGCCCCTGGGGTCCTTTTATAGGCTCCAGGAGGAGATCATGGTGGGCCCCACCACTAACGTAGTGGGTTAGTGGGTGGTTGCCCCTTGATCGGACGGTCGTGGTAGCGCGCCATGATCGGATGGTGGAGGTTCGGGCGGCGAGCCACCGGCGGCGGCGGCGGCGGCCGGGCGGCGACGGCCGGGCGACCGGGCGGCGTCGGCTGGGCGGCGGCGGCGGCGGCGGCGGCCGGGCGGCGACGGCCGGGCGGCCGGACGGCCGGGCGGCGGTTGGTTGCGGCGGCGGTATTCTCTCTCCCCTCTTTCCCCTTTTTGTGGATCTCATATTTGGTGGGAGAGAAAGAGGGGGGAATTGGATGATCGAGGATCTGCTGGGTCAAGGGGGAGCCTTGACAAAGCATTCGCTGAGGGTGAAAATCCCTTCTTGCGGCTTGGCGGCATTCTTCAGCCACGGCCTCCCTGATCTCTTGACGAGTTAGCAGAGGGTGGATGGGAGCATCATTAACTGGACCGTGGGGGCGATCTGCCCTTTCTCTTCCTAGATGGGGATGAGCCGAACTGGCGGCATCTGAATGATCTTGGGGTCCTTCCTGCTCTACAGGGTCTTCCTGGTTTCTTGGTGGATTAAATAGTGGAGGATGGTTAGCTGGCGGAGGTGACCTGGGCGGAGCTGGAGGCGCTCCCAAGTTCCGAAGCAGTGTGAGCATTTCTGTCTGCTGCTCCTCCATTTGGCGGACACGCCCCTCCAAAGCGGCGACAGGGGCGAGCGCTGCTTCAGCGGTTAGTGGTGCGTCTACCAGAGAGTGAGATCGTGCAGGCTCAGTGTGTCCGCCAAGTGCGGATCCTTCTGCGGTGCGGGCACTCCTCTTTGCCATTGTGATGAACTTGCTCTGCGAAGGATACTGGGAATGTTTCCCACAGACGGCGCCAAACTGTTGCGGTCTAACTCGATGCTCCGGTCGGACCGGATATTCTTGGACCGCCTTAGCTCTCGGAGCGGTCGAGCGCGCACACAGTCAATTGAAGAATGAGGGATGGACACGGGAAGTTTTAACGTGGAAAACTCTTCAACCGGGTGAAAAACCACGTGACCGGGTCGGTGCCGATCAAAATCCACTAGGTTGTCGGAGTTTTACAGTTTGATGGGGAAATCGGGGCGACAGGCCGCTCCCGTTACAATCTTTAGGAGAGAGAGTATGTGCACTCGTTGGTGGGCAACAGACTGCCTTGCCAACGGGACTTGGATGGTGGAGATGCGCGAGGTACTTCGGTCGCACGTGTTGGGAGGCGCCGCTTGTCCTGGGGTCGTCGCCTCTTCCTTCGTGCGTTTTCCCCGGTCTTTGGAGTGTTCCCCTTGCAACTGGACTCTGGTGGGGTGCCAATAACCGATGACGGGTTCTGGTGGCTGTTGGCGGGTGCAAATATCCGTTGGTGGACGCTGGAGGTTGCGGGTGACTGTCGGTGGTTGGCGGCGAGAGGTGGCCACCGGTGGTTGACGACGAGGGGTGGCCGCTGGCGGAGAAAACGGGAGAGCTCCCACCTGAGGAAGAAGAAGAAGAAGGAAGCGTAGGAGAAAACAGAATGAGAAATGAAGAGCCCCTGGGGTCCTTTTATAGGCTCCAGGAGGAGATCATGGTGGGCCCCACCACTAACGTAGTGGGTTAGTGGGTGGTTGCCCCTTGATCGGACGGTCGTGGTAGCGCGCCATGATCGGATGGTGGAGGTTCGGGCGGCGGGCCACCGGCGGCGGCGGCGGCGGCCGGGCGGCGACGGCCGGGCGACCGGGCGGCGTCGGCTGGGCGGCGGCGGCGGCGGCGGCGGCCGGGCGGCGACGGCCGGGCGGCCGGACGGCCGGGCGGCGGTTGGTTGCGGCGGCGGTATTCTCTCTCCCCTCTTTCCCCTTTTTGTGGATCTCATATTTGGTGGGAGAGAAAGATGGGGGAATTGGATGGAGGAGATGAAGATGAGAGAAAGTGGGCTCTCCACTTCTCCCATCATGAAGGGAATCATGGGGTTGACTAGTCAACCCCATGATTTCATTTTGTGGATTGTTATGTGCACCCCTAAAACCATAAAATAGATCCAATTCCTATCAGTTACTTTTATGTATTTTTCTATAATATTTTAGTTATATTTTACACAAATAAAATGTTATAAATGATACTTACGGTCCATATTAAAAAGTACAGTTCTAATAAAGAATTATTTGTGGATAAACAATCAATTAAAACAGTATTTGCTAATATCGACAAATGCTAATAACAAAAATAGTAGTGCACGCATTTTTTCAAATACAACCTCATTAGAAAACAGAGTCATATTTAATGGCGAAGGAACCGAGCCATTCAAATGAGGGATGATACTGTTGGATCTACTCCGAGCTCAGATACACCAAATTTTTTTTTGAGAGTTGTTAAGGGCACCGCAGTTTTGGCTAGGTGTACCGCACTTTTTCCTAATTTTCCGCGCCTTTTGGAAATATGTCTTGTACATGCATTTTTAGGAAAAAAGTTCAACACGAAAGTTGTAAATCTCGTCGAGATTTACAACTTTCGTGTTGAACACTTTTTCTAAAAATGCATGTACAAGACGTACTTCGGAAATACGCTCAGGTTTTGCGCTTTTTAAAAATATGTCTTGTACATGCATTTTTAGGAAAAGTGTTCAACACGAAAGTTGTAGATTTCGTCGAGATCTACAACTTTCGTGTTGAACATTTTTCCTAAAAATGCATGTACAAGACTTATCTCTACTAATATACGAAAACTATTCTTTGGTGAAACATTGTCTGATGTCCCTATATTGCCCTTATAGTTGTATTCATAATTGCACAATTATACCAAACTTTATATTATTATATTATAAATAAAATATCATTTTAGGTAATTACACAACTTTACAATATTAAAATACAAAAAATAAAAACACTAGATACCCTAAACCTATTGTCTCTAGCTAGAAATGACAAGAGAAAAATTAATGTTTTAACGTTAAAATATAATTTGTTTTCCAAAATAAAAATCGTATTCTTGATTTATATTTTTTTACGGTCATTTTGAGTACTCATATGTATATATTGCGGGTCGGGCGGAGCCCGCCGGGAGCGGGCAAATCCCGTCGTCGTCGGTCGGGTACTGTCGCACGAGGCCATAGGGGTAGGTACTGTCCACGACAAATGTCGCCGCTCACGATAAATGTCGCCGCTCACAACAAATGTCGCCGCCCACGACAAATGTCGTTCCCATGACAAATATCGCACTACCGGCGAATGTCGCATCCCGGCAAATGTCGCATCCCGGCGAATATCACACTACCGGCGAATGTCGCATCACCCCGCACCCCGCCGAATGTCGCACCCCACCAATTTTTTTTTTTCCCGCAGCAGCTGGTCCTCGCGCACACGAGAGATACCAGAGAAGGGATCGTGGTCTCAGCCTACGCCACTCGGGCTTCTTCGTCTCTCTCTAAACTCAATCTCCGTCCCCACGTCTTCCTTGCGTCGACTTCAAACAAAGGGGATCGTAGAGTTGCGGATTTTCGAACCCTAATCTCGCTTTTGGCTGACGCCGTTGGTCGGAAGGAAGGTTACCGCCGTTGGGCATGGGCTACGCCAACGAGCTGATACTGGCTCGCCGCCTTCAGGTTCGGGTTCTCTACTTGCCCCTTTCTGTGCTTCATGATTCCGATTGGGGCACTCGACTGGTTCGATCATTTGTTTGGAGCAAAGTACCCTTTTTTCTTAGAACAGTTTCCAAATGATCACCGATATTGGTGTAATTTTTCCTTGCTTTTAGTTTATGAAGATATCATCATCTTATTTAAGTTGTTTGGCTTAGGGTTTTCTCCTCGAGAATCGCTTTAGCCTTGCCGCAGAATCGTCATTCTCGTTGTACGTGCGAGTTGTGAACTAGTAATTAGAATCTGCCAAAAAAACAAGAATTTTGCTTTCTAGAAAGATTTGTGTAAATAATCTCATATTGTTGTTATTTTGTTCCCTTTTGTGGTTGAAGCTGTGCACTATGTTGTGGAGTATCGGAATCACAGTGGGTTTATTCAAGTTGAAAGGATTCATTTGGAAGATTATTCCTCTCATTGAGATTTGCATATAAGGAATTGTTCATTTTGTTTTTTTAACTTTAAGGAGGCGATCATGTTACTTTGATGTCAGAGTAGATTGCGGGAATAAGGATGCCCATGGTGGTATTTATTTGAGAGGTTGTTTATTGATTGTGACTATGACATCCAATTTAGTATATTGGCAACCGAATTGCTAGATTGACCCATCCACTTTCTTTCATGGTATTCGAAACCCTAGTGTAAACTATAGGATGGTTTATTGAAGAGTTTTGTATCCATATTTTTTTCGTAGTTCAAATCCCAATGCAATTTTAAGAGAGATCATCAAGACAGAGGAAGGTCGGGAATATTGCGAGATGAAGAGAGTAGCAGGGAAAGAGGAAAAGTTCTTATTTAGAATTGTTATTCAAGGATGAAAGAAAGGGCTAGTTGGTCTCATCTATCTAACATGGTGGAGGTGAATGGAAAGATGTTGAGCTACGTTGCTTATATCTAAAGAAAGGCTATCATCTCCTACACCGAAAAAAACTGAGCTCCTTACGAGGCCCTTTTAGACAGGTCACCATTAGTTGTCAGATCTAATCCGTCTGACTGTCTCAAAATTGGGTAGATACTCTGATGCTCTAGTTGCCTATGAAGAAAGAGGTGTGGGTGGGGGAGATCTCAAAAGTGTGATAAAGAGCCCAAACTTCTCGTTAGATCAAGATTTGGAGGGGTAGGAAAATGTGGGAGAGAGACTAGATAAATGAATTCTTGTAATTTTATTAATATCAATTGCAATCTATTAAATGAAGTTACAAGATTAAATCAAATCTCGTATAGTTCAAAATAAAGATGGTTATAACAATTAAATGCAATAAATCAAGAAAGTTTTTAATATAGTCCAAAATATGTTGCATCTTCGAATTCTTGGGCCTGATAGAATTCTTCTCCAGAAGAATCATGCAAAGGCTGTTTTTGGAAAGCTTGGTTCTTTAGTGGGTGAGGCGATGAAACTGGTTTCCAAACATATCTTATATCACCGACATGTGTAGCATGATTACAGGAAGTAGAATATGGATGCATTGATCTTTGAATTTGAATAGCCCCAAATAATACTATAGAAGATTCCATGTCACCTTGTGGTGGTAGAAGTAGTAACAAAGACTCAATCCATGTGTTTGATGTGGATGCAAGCAACCATCTTGGAACTTGTAGAACTACATAATTTTTAAAAATCTCAGGAATTCCAGAATCGTGAATCAATCTATTTATTCATCTTAATATTATTAATAATATAAGATATTATCTCTTTATCATGAACAAGCTTGGTCTTAGGAACAAACTAATTGATGATTGGTGTTCATTTATAGTTCAACTAAGTGTAAGGATGATCGTTGATAATTCATAACTCAACTCAATAGAAGGATAAGATCAACTCATCATTACATCATCAGTCATAAACTAACACATTATACGGATTATATTTTTTTAAATGATAGCCGTAACAAAGATGCCTTCTCGATCTCATTCAAACTTTTGGACCATTGGAGTTTTAGAATTTGAGCCATATTATGCCTTATCATCATTATACGAGAGTTTTGAGTTCAAACAATCATATGAATAACCATCATAAAATCTAGATTGCTAATATCCTTTCTCATGAAACACTCGACCATCATATGGATACTAATAACCATTAGATGCATCAATATTTGTGTGTTAAGATGATTTATGATACATATTATGATTAGAACGATAATGACGATTATAATATGACTCATTATAATCATAAGATATGTGTAACATGAATCATTATTGTTTTGTATTGACAAGAACATGAATTCTGATCGTATATGTTGTCGTGAGAGTCGTATTCATGATGATTGATTTATCAACTTATTGATTAGTATCTTCAGTCAATGTATCTCCCAGTATTCACTGAATATACTTTTTATGATTCTATTTACTATAATAATTGATGTGATAAGACTTAAAGTGCACAATATATATATATATATATATCACATGCAACAAAATCATATCCAAACTTATGTTCAATACTTGAATGTTTATGAGCTTGATGACATATGTCAATAAATGTATGATATGGCTTTGAAGTGAATTGGTGATAATTTTTTTGATATGTCGTGTTATAGACGATTTTCAAGGGAGAAATCACTCGGGAGTACTACTCGAGGAATATTTTCAAGAAACATTTTAGATCTCTCTCATGCATAATATAAACATTTTAGAAAGAAGATTTTCTTAAAGCTATGCAATTATCTTCAAGAAATTAAACTTTGATAACAAAAGATGCAGAAAGTAAATTGTTTTGATACCAATTTCATGATGGGATTTTGGTTTCTTACTTTTTCAACTTAAATTTAATATTTTGAAGGAGATTTTCAAACTTTGGAAATTACACTGCCTTAGGAGTCTTGTCCGTGGATATTGTAAGAGGAAGAACATTTTATAGCTTAGTGTCTCCTTTGTGTGTAGAGGAGAGACACAAACCAATAAGAAAAAAAATAAAGTCGAGCATATGAAGTGATGCGGAGTAGAGACGAGGACCTGCAGGCTGCAGTGGAGGACGAATTTTGGGCCCGTTTGGGGCCGATTGGCGACTTTTCATATATGACGTGCCCGGATCGATGATAGGACTCTGCGGATGCGTCCGGATTCGTGTTGCGAGTCAAATTCATATATTACTTTAGTATTTTTGGTTTATTATCATTGTATTTGAGTGGCCCCACCTCCGACCAATCATAGCCGTTGAAGTTAGGATGCCCTAGTTTTTGTTTTATTATAAATATACATGTGGTGGTTGGTTTAGAGGCATTGCAAAATTTGGAGAAGAACATTCCCGGATTCCCGCGATCCCGCCACGGTGCCAATTCCGTGGAACCCTAGGTGATGACTCCTAGGTGCGTATCTTCCTCCTCAAGCCTTCCCCTAACCCTAGCCCTCTTTTCCCCCTCTCAAAACCTCTCCCACAGCTACCCAAGTCCTCCGAAATGCAGCCGCCAGGTGCTGTTTCATTCTCAGTTAACTTCAATTGCACTGTTTAATGAAATGAACTATTCATCCCTAAAGTTCCCAGCCCGCTGTCCACCATTCTATTTTCCTTTACTGAAGTCGTCGGCCAAGCAACCCCTGTTCCCTCCAAAGCCGACCACCCAACTCCCTACCACCGCCACCTAAGTCCCTCCCTTCCTCCGGGTGCACTGCCTCCAACATCCCCACTCTCTGCAGCCGCCCCATTTTAAACCACCACAACTCCTTGTCGCCGCCCCATTTTGATTCCCCCACAACTCGTTGGCGCAACCCCCTTTCACGTGGAACCACCACCCAAAGCCCTCCTCCTCCCAGATCAGCCCCGATCCAGAATTTTTGGCTCGGATTCGACCTCATATTTTTGGATCTACTCTTCCCCGCCGGTATCTACCCATAGCGGTTGGATCTATTCATTTCCGGTCCGATTCCACGCTCCACCATCGAGGACAGCCACCTACTTCGTTTTCCTCGCCTCCGATTCCACCTCAGATCGTCATCCACTCATCTCCGGATTCGAATTCTTCAAGGTTTGGTCAACCCACTATTTGGTGAGATTTTGTTGTGCTGGCTTATTATTTTCAGCATATTTATATTGGATTGGATCTTATACTTGTTTTGGATCTCTTTTTTGGTAGTTGTTTGTTCGAATAAATATTATGATTTGCAGGGTTCATTCGTCGCGCGCCTTCGCTTTGGCCCTTAACAAGGAGGAAAGCCTAAGGTTGTTTTGCCCTAATAAATTATTTTGTCTTGTTTTGAATTATTTGCGTGAGATGTTAATGTTTATTATCTAATTTGTGATTTAATTGTCATATTTGCATAACATGTAGGGTTAGGTCATCCCATTTCGCCGCCTATAGATTTGCCCTGCGTCATGAAGAATATCAGTTCTTAAAGATACATTATGTGTAAGAAGAGAGAGGCAAATATTTTATCCTAGAATTCTTGACCGTAGAAACATTTGAGATAGAGATCAGGAGGATATATGAGAAAAGTCATTATCAAAAGATAGAAATATTGAATTGAGGAGTTATCTTTTTAAATTTCTTTCATAATTCAAATTCTCATTCACAAGCTTAAAACCCTCTCTATAGAAATTGGGTTACAAATTTTGAAGTTAAATTTTGAATTTTATCCTTTAATTCAAAAGAAATGTTAATCCTACTAAATAAATGCGACAAAACAAAAAAAAAGTTCTAAAATAGTTCATATAATATTCTAGGACAGTCTTCTTGTGTTGGATAATATGGTATTAATTGAGCAAAGTTTAAGTATTTGATATGTAATCTCACAAAGCGTTAAATTGATAATTGTTATTCAATAGTAGTTATATACATAGGTTTAAGTAATTTGGATCTTTTATGCAGAAGAATGAGGAACATGTGATGGTATACTTGTAGAGTGATATCTTTCCTTTTTTCATGGGAGAAATCACTCGGGAGTACTACTCAAGGAATATCAAGGAGATGTCAATGTACATTTAAGAAAAGTATAATCAAATTTGTTGTATTATATGGGTTAAAGTATTGGGCAAGAAGAAGTCTTTGTGTGTGAGATAAATTAGAATATATGGATGCAATGAAAAAGCTTACATTGTAGATTGCGAGTGATTATACTTTAATGATTATGACAATTGTATCTATTGAGGACACAGTAGTGAATTATATGAAGGTTAGGAAATGCACTAATATAAATCATATATACAATTTCAATATTATTATGAAGGAAAAGTAGAAGACAAAATGTTGCTTGTAGTAAAATTATGCAAAAATGTTTAGTGTAACACCTAATGAATCACGAGGTAAGAATGAAAGGGGAATGAGGTTTCGTAGAGCTTGCACAAATTGTTGGGATAAAGGTAATTATGTTGAAAATGGGGATTATAGTTTCTAACATTGAATCCAAAATTTTCTATGGAGTTTGAATCTTGCTTTACTAAAACTTCAATACCAGAGTTAAATGAATGGGAATAGAGAGAAAAGCTCAATCAGAGAATGTATAATTGAAGTCTCTCTTTGATTTGTTGAAATAATTGAAATTCTGAGAGATTAAAAAGTAGAAAAAGAAGCAAAGAAAACTTCTTAAATAGGAGTCGACTTGTCAACTCACTTCGGGATTAATGATCTCCATCCCCTTTTTAATGTTAATGCTTGAATTTTTTTCAGATCTAGGTTTCAATTCCAAATATTAATCTGCCTACCTTGTACCCAACTCCTATCTAGGATTTCAGTTGGGGTACAAGCAACAAGAGTCATAATACATTATGATAGCATTATACCATGGGGTATTCATGTCTTTAGTGAAGAGTGAACCGATTAGTTCTAAGTTGGTTTAGAGTGGGTTCCTTGTGAAATTACTCTATACAACTAGGAGTCTCAAGTATGTCTGCCTCATTTAGGAAAAAAGGATGATTAGTAAAAGATAACTTATTGTCAGTTAATTATTCTTATTGATCATGATTTAGGCCTATTTTGAAAAATCATCCTTTTTAGCCAATTGTTTTTTGATGGCAAGTTGGCAACTACTTATAAGAACACTAAATATGTAGTCATTTCATCTCATATGTTGATTCTAGATAGCTTCTACGGGAAAAATCTTCGTGCTACATCTTTCAAAGAATATTACAATGATTCTTTCTTTGAAAATAAATAACAAATTAAAATCATTCTTCTGATGGGTTATCTTCATGATTATTTTGGTGACTTCTTACTTCATTATTTTAAGGTAGCATTCATGCCATATCACCAAATCACCAGTGATGATGACTCGTCATCCTCCAGGAAAATTTATTACAGTGTGGCAGGTGGATATTACTAAACACATTAAGACGAGGTCAATCAAATATAACATTGTAGGAATTTGTTGTCTCGACAACTTCATAGTTTGTTGTATTGGTGTAAAGCAAGCCCTTTCACCCCATGTATTTGGTATTCTAACTGGTTTGTTGGGCTCCCTATGTTTTTTAAAGAATTCGCAAAATTTTCCCAAAGTTGATTATGGCCCACAAAGTTTAGTCTACATTTTTTCATGGACACTTTTGAGGATTCAACTTAGATAACTTTGCATTGATTACAATGTTATCGACTTGAGAGTATGGTTGGAGCTATGTAGTCAAATGACTATCGTATTGTTGTGATGGTTGATGATTGTCGAGAAATCTACATCTATGATGGTAGTTGGTTGTCACGGGCTTGTAGCTTTATAAGCTCTCGTGCGACTTTAGCTCCTCTTTGTCACTCCGCGTAGCCTAGCTAAGTCTGCCTCCTTCAAGATCTTGTTGATGATATGAAGAGATGAGTGGAGAAACAACTCAAGGGAAAGCTCACAAGTTAAGAGAACTCCAAAGAACTTTATTGTTTGTCCAAAACTTGGATCCTCGACATCTATGTTGAAGAAAGATAGAGACAACAAGTGGAAATGAGGATAAGCCAGAAGAAGTGGCAAGGCTGAGTATCATGCAACACCTTAATACCATGTCTACTCAAGGAGGATGGGAAAGTGCAAGAAGCTCATACACAAGTCATTCATCTTTGCGGTGTTTCTTTTGCGAAGGACTGCACAAAATCAATGATTGCCCAACCTTAAATAAAATAAGAATTGTCATCGATCGAGTAGGAGCAAGGTGTATCTTCAACCCGGGACGTTTGAGCCAAACACATACTAGAAGGAAGATGATAAGCAAAGGCCAAATATGGTGGATGTGGAGATCAAGGGCATAAAAATGAGATCCTTGGTGGATACGGGCACAATTGATTTCTTCATGTTCAAGACATCTGCAGCGAGAATTGGACTACCAATCAAATTTGGACCACATGCTTAAATTTGCTAATTCTCAGGAAGTACGAACTATTGACCTTGCACCTGATGTGGTCGTTCGTTTTGGAGGATGTAATGGTAAGGTGCCTATCGAAGTTATCCCCGTTGTATATTATGACGTTGTCATTGAGATGAATTTTCTTAATTTCAAGGAAATCTCATTTACCCCACATCTAAAATGCATCTCATTGATGGTATGACTACCTACTCGGTGCCGATAAGGCGATTATATGGGCAAGAAGAGAAGATCCTCTCGCAATGATGTTTGAAAATAACAAAAGAATGTGAAACAAGGATGGAAATAATTGATGCGTCGAGGAAGACGCATGATTTTGGTAGGGGAGAATATTACGGTGCTAAGGTTAACTCAGTCGCTTTGTGATCAATTTTAATCATACATGAAGGATTATTCTAGACTAGCATGAATATGTTGAGAACATTCCAAAATGGTAGAGAAGAATCATGCATGTGAGATATGAAATGGTAGGGAAGAGTATGAAATAATCTATTCTCCTTGTGTGGAGAAATCTAGACTCTTCTTGGGTTTTGGCGGGAAAAGGGGAGGAGGCCTATATAAGAGGAAGACCTCTCCTCATTTCCATCATCCATGATTTGGAGCTTGTTGTGGTAGTGAGTCTTCTTTCGTGAGAGTTGAGTGTGCTTGTTAGTGGTGAGCGTGGGTGTATGTCTTGATATTTGTATGTCTTGGTCAATTGTCTATCAAAATATCTTGTAACTTTGTTCAAAATTATAAGCAAAGGTTTTCTTTTCGTTACACTGCATTATTGAAGCATGGCTTACTTGGTTAGCACAAGTTTGGGGAGAAATCTAGCCAAGTGTTGCACGCGCCTTGTGTTGAAGTTCTTTGTGCATGAAACGATGCTCGACATATTTGAAGTTAAAAGGATTTTCTAACCTAAAACTGCCTACTCTGGCTAACCAGGATAATAATTTGATTTGAATTTTATTTGTGAGAGTTAGTTCTTGACCAATCATCGACTTGCTCCTTTGGTTATGGAAACATGTGAGTAAATCTTTAGTTTACCTTGTCTAAAAGATCCTCAGAGTAATTTTTGTAGTTGTCAATACTCTTTATTGTCATACCCACTCTCTTTATAGAAAACACAATTTTTTTGGAGTCTCAATTGTATGGAGCTAAAGTTTTGGCCAACAAAAATATTATTTATCTTTGGATGCATCTACTATCTCTTCAATGGAGGCGTAACGAGTAGTGAAGTGGTTAGCCAACAGTGAAATGATGAGTTTCTTTTGTCACAACTTATTGAATTTTAATCCTTGTTGTAATTGTGTTTTCTAGTTGACTCATTGTAATTATGACTACTATGTGGATGTTCCTAGTCACACTGAGATTTCTTGAGCTCCTTTTTTGGAAAAATTCTTTCCCTTTTGAGTTGATATGACAATATTCTACACTTATGCCAGCAAGTCTCAAGAATTTGTGTAGCTATTTAAGTGGTTACGTCTCGAGCTCTTATGAAATGGTCCATCTGCAAGTCTATGTATCAGGAGATTGAGCAGCAACAAGTTTAAGATCCTGAACCTTTTAGCATCCTACTTTAGAAATGGGAGGTGAATTGTAAGAGTAATTTGTAAGGTTCTGTTGAATTTTCAGTAAATCTTAGGTGTCGACCAATGAGTTTCATGCATTGGTGAAATGAGTAATTGGCTGCCTTAAAATTGTCATAATGGAAGATACCTTTGGTTATGGCGCAAACACCATAACACATCATTGAAATTTGTCAACATGAGGAAGCATTAGATTGAGTACAGTACTGCCAATAGAAAAATATTTAACTCAAATCTTGCGAGGTGATCCAATGAATCGATCCTTATAACAGCTAGGAGTTTACATCCACTTAAAGAGGCGGATCTAGTGTTTAGATTGCCATTTTAGCTGTAGATCACCACATATCCATCCATTGGACTGTGGATGAAAAGCATGTGACAATTACCTATCTAGTCGAGTTGATCAGTAATGGCAAAGTAGTTCAGAGCAAGCATGTTATTTGCTGTTTCGTATCATAGAAATCTGCGGAAGGTTCGTTCCACACCTTGATTTATCCTTAAGAGTTTGGATCTAGCTCTGTTAAAGCCTTACCACCAGAAAATTGGATGAATGGGAGCAATGGATGAATAGATTGCCCAAATAATAAGTATTTGATGTCTCCCATTGATTGTTCTCTTGAAATAATTAGTCATAAATGAAATTTCGAAGAAGAAGAAACAAAGAACGCTCCTTAAAGAGGAATCAACCAGTCATCTTCTTAGATGATTAATGATCTCTCTCTTCCCCACAATGCTAATGACATAAATCTATTCCCCAATTCTACATTGTGATGCCAAATTTCCCCCCTACACCTTGTTTAGCTTTCTTTGCAACATGTGATGTGTGTCCAGTCTTATAAAGCTAATGGGAAAACGCTGCAAAATTTATTAAACCTCTGAGTTTCAAATCTTCAATGAGGGCAAGTCTCTATTGTTAATTACATCCACGATGTTAAGGATTAACAACTCTTAAAGGAAAAAAATAGTAATTTGTTCTTTCCATGAGTTATAATACATTGAAATCCAAGAATAGAATGAGGCACTCAAAGCATTGTAAATATGTAATAACAGAATGCCAAATGATAAATTAAAAAACAATCTTAAAAAGGATTGCTCTATATATTGTATACACATTAGGCATACTAATTTGTACAAAGAAAATATTTTTTCAAGGAGTGATATTATACACGAAAGAAGAGTTCCTTTTAGGATCCTCAATATAGGAAGATAAGTGCATCCTGAGGGTTGACTATTTAAAAGTGGAATCCAATATTGAGATTAAGTGATGAGAATTCCACTAGAGGACCTCAAAATAATGAGAGCCTAATTTCAGGATCTCCTAATAGACTTCCCATTTTGGGACCTTAAAATGGTGAAGAGAAACCCCTATTTTGGGACCTTAAAATGGTGAAGAGAAACCCCCATTTTATGACCCCAAAATAGGGGCATGAGTCCCAATTCAGGACCTCAGAGTTGGAGAGATTTCATTTCGGGACTTCCGTAAAGGTAATGAAGTCTCAATTTTGGGACCTCAAAATTGGGTTATGAGGATCCTTGTGATATCTCATATTGGGGGTAAGGAGCGTCCCATTTATGCAGTAATATTTGACATGTCTTGTTGTTTTATGATGTGGTGACCTTCCAACAGGATTACTAGCTTGTTTAGCTGATATGGACATGACAAACTCAGGATTCTGACATCCATAAAAATATTCTAGAACCAATTTTTGTAAACTTTCTATAGATTTAATCTCACAGACATTGTGGTGATCATGCAATGAGGTCATGTTTCTATAGGAGTATGGCAGGATCACTTTCTTGATTTTCCTTTGCATCAACCTCAGAAGCATCTACTGGTTTTCTAATACTCAATAATCTGATGAAAAACTAAAGTTTGATTTTGTTTGTTTATATTTCATTTTAGTTACAGAGTTTAGGGTTGCTTTCAAGACAACAGTTATGGAACAATTAGTTGATGACCCGTTTGTTGATCCTAGTGTCTCATGAGAAGTTATGTTTTCATATTTAAGAATAATTGGAAAGAATGTACTTGGAGAATCAAAAGTTCATGCGTCCCTAAAAAAAATCTTGGTGGTGGAAAGAGTTACTGCAAGAAAAAGTGAGCGCAAAGAGGACCAACTATAAAACATTATACTCTTGTAAGAATATTGAAAACTTGGCAAGGTATAAAGTTGCCAAGAAAGAAGCTAAACATGCATGAAGTAAAGGAAGAAGTCAAGCGTATCAAGACTTTTATAAGTGATTAGATATAAAAGATGGAGAGCATGTCATATATAAAATTGTTCGAGTTGGGGAGAGGAAGACATGAGATTTAAGTTAAGTTAAATGCAGAAAGGATGAAACAAATACAGTTTTGACAGATAATATGATTATTAAAGAGCGATGAAAAAAATATTTTTATCAACTCTATAATGAAACAAAAGACATTGAACTGAACTTGAAAGAGTTAAGTAAATCGGAGAATTATAAGAACATAATATTTTATCGTACAGTTCAAGTATCAGAGGTAAATAATGCTCTGAAGAAGATAAAAAATGGAAAGACGATTGGGCCAGACGATATACTCATCGAAGTATAGAAATATCTGAGGAAAGAAGAAATTTTGTGGCTTACATTTTTCTTCAATATGATACTGAAGTTAAAGAAAATATCGGACCAATGTAGAGAAAATATCTTAGCACCTGTATATAAGAACAAAAGAGATACAAAATTATGTTATTTACAAAAGAATTAAATTAATGAGTTATATTATGAAATTATGAGAACGAGTAATTGAAAGAAGAGTAAGACGAGTGACTAGAATCTCCGAGAATCAATTCGGATTCATGCCAGGGCGGTCGACCATGGAAGCTAAACATCTCTTGAGGAGACTCATTGACAACTATCGAGAAAGAAAACAAGATTTGCATATGCCTTTTTTCGATCTTAAAAAGGCTTATGATAGGGTTTCAAAAGAGATCTTATGATGAGTCTTAGAAAAGAAATGTGTAAATGTATCATACATTGACATAATCAAAGATATGTATATAAATTCAATGACGAGGGTGAGAACATCCGGAGGATTAACACATCACTGTTGGCTTACATCAAGGTTCAACTTTAAGCCCTTCTCTTTTTACCCTTATCTTAGATGAACTCACCAGACATATCCAACAAGAAATATCTTGGTGTTTATTGTTTGCGGATGATATCGTTTTGGTCGATGGGATGCGCGAGGGCGTAAACACGAAACTTGAACCTTGGCGAGACACTTTAATAAGATGGGTTTTATGTTGAGCAGGGCAAAAATGAAGTATATGGAGTTTAAATTTAGCAGTGCAAGAAATGGTTGGCTTTGTTATTAAGTTGAGTGATCAAGCTATTTCTCACAGTGAGTGCTTTAAATATCTTTGATCGATAGTTCAAAAAGATGGAGGTGTTGATAAAGATGTGATACATAGAATCCAAGCAGGTTGGTTGAAGTGGAGAGGCGCGGCGGGGATCTTATATGAGCGTAAAGTACCATTAAAACTTAACCCCAAGTTTTACCATACTGCAATTAGACCTGCGATGCTCTATGGTTCTGAGTGTTGGGCAGTGAATTATGTACATGAGCAAAAATGGGAGTTGCGGAGATGAGAATGCTTAGGTGGATGTGTGGACACACGAGATTGGATAAAATTAGGAATGAAAGTATCGGGGATAAGACAGGAGTAGCACCAATTGCAGAGAAGATGCAAGAAGCTCGTCTGAGATGGTTTGGACACGTACAAAGGAGACCATTAGAGGCACCTGTTAGGCGTTGTGAGAGTCTAGTCACTAGGCATGTTAAATGAGGGAGGGGTAGACCAATAAAGACTTGGAATGAAATTGTAAGGAAAGACGTGTACTTAGGCATTAGTGAGATTATGACAAAAGATAGGGCACAGTGACGACAAAGGATCTATATAGTCGACCTCACTATAGTGGGATAAAGACTTGAATGTTGTTGTATTTAGTATAAAAAATCCTTAGTCCCGCCAAAAATGGAGGAATTAAACGAGCGCATGAAACCTTTAATGAAAAACATTGAGTTCGTCACAGCAAAATTCAAACAGAAGCTGCATGGGTTGTGCGCCGATGTACACAAACTTGAAACAACAATGCACAAACAATATGTTTTCCCGGATTACGTCTCAACTACATATCAACTAGTGGAACTCACGCTTCAAAAAACTGATAGTCCCCTCTCTAGATTCGTTGTTTCCCCCACAAGTACTTTATCCCCACTAGTCTCTACCATGGCATCCCCTTCAGTCGAGGAGATCCTTCATGAGCCTCAACTCCTAGAAAAGGAATTTCATCCTCATTCCCCCATCCAGACTGAAGAGGTGTCTTTACTTGTTCACACTGCCTCACCAATTATTTTCATCGAGTTTAGTCCTGAGGCCCCACCCCAGGGAGAAGAACTTAATATTGTTGTGTCACTCACCTCGGAGGACACAAAGTTGATATCACTTCTCCCGAAAGAGTTGGTTAGTGATGAGGTCATCCTCTTAGGGGACAGTCTCGTTTGTCATATGTCCTGATTTTCTTAGCTTGCCGCCGCCCCAACCCCGTGAGGCCGCAAAAATTGAGCTTGGTGATCACTCGCCAGTGCCCTTAGAGTCACCACCTTATATGTATTTTATTTTTGGTGAAGTCAAAGCGATAGTCGGTCCTGGTTTAGCGGACGTTTGTAGGTGCCTATCGAGCGAGCGTACATTGTGTTATGAGTTACTGATTCCATGAGTTGATTCCACTTGTTTCCCGTTTTTCCTCCTGCCATATGTTTGCCTCACACACCGCTTCTGTCATCCTCTGAAAGCTCTAATAGTTACTGTTTATTTGAATATTTGGCATAAAACATTGACTAATGAATTGCGAGTTTTTTGGATGAGAGGTTACTTACAGGTTTTGAGTCGCAACGATGACACCCGCAGGACAATATGCAACATCTCTCAGATCGACTTTTGGACTTTCTACTTGAAGGTTACATCGAGTCTCGACGAAGTCGAGCTCTTTCAACCCCGGGAGAATTTATGCAACTCACGTCGCGTCTTTTTATTTATTATTAGTGTATCTGTCTATTATTTTTGTAGCGCGTATTTTCACGCTTTTTTGCTTTGTTTTGTAGTGTCGAGTTGTATCACGCGTATCATAAGCGCTTGAGTGTTATTTTGTATCATGCATATTATTCGCGCAGACTTTTGTTTGGCTCATTGGTGTGACCGACCAACGAGACTTTAAATGCATAGGTTTGATAGTTTAGGAGATAGGTTAGTTTAGGGCAAACTTATAGTAATTAACTATTTCAATATCATTCTAGTCCTAGCCTTTTAAAATGAATCTCATGATGTGTGTCAATATCCAAAGAAAACCCAAACCCTAATTCCTCCCTATATAAACAAATCTTCCCCCCTGTTATTAGCCGACTGGAATTAGAACTGACGAATCATTTTGATTTTGTTGGTTCCCATCCAGCGCCACACCCGACGCCTCTCATCTCCTGCTCGACGAAGCTCCCGTGAAGCCCGTCGACTCCTTCCTGGCTTCAACTTGCCACCGGCGATTGACGTCGGAGCCCCTCCAGTGTCCCTTCGGCGGTCTCTTTTCTTCCAGCGCCGTCGGAAGCCGCGATCCTTCCAACATTCCTCTGCTTCGACGGAAGTCCCGCTCCTTGCTGGACTGTTTCTGAAGGAGTTCCAGAGAGCTAGTCTTATTATACCGCACATTCCCCAGAATCCCCGGCAGTGCAGGCCCACTCGCTTCCGTGCGGGAAGACCGACAGTTTCCCCTGCAACCTCTGACAGTGCAGTGCGCTCTCAACCCCCAACATTCCGACAAACTTCAGGCTAGCCGGATTCCAGGCAAGCACACCTTTCTCCGCCTTCTGCTGGGGGAACTCGTTCGCTTCCCCAACCCCTGTAGTATACTTCGTCATTTCCTCACTCTCAAACATGAGTCGTTTTATACTCAAATTAAAAAATGAATAGTAAATTATTATGAGCTTGTCCTACCTAATTTCATCCCCTAATTATCGAATTTGCTTACGTGCTATTGCCACCACCTAATTTCTAGGCCTGTGGAATTAGGATTTGTGACACTATTACGTTTGTGTGGTAGCTTTATGTTCGTTTGCGATGCCTAGACCGTTTTAGTCGTTTAAAATGGCCCGAGAGATCCTTTCGCGTCATAATTATTTTAAAAGATCGCATTTTATTATCGTTGAAATCTACGGCTCACACCTTGATTTACATCATATATAGTCAACAACGAGGGTTGGTGAGATCCGCATTAGATCCTTGTCTGTGTTAGCTTTCCTTGTAGAGAACTTGATCATGAGTTTTATTTATGTCATTAGGGTGCAACTCCTCATTTTATTACTTGTCTTCCATTGACTTGTGTCTTAAATTGGCTTTTTGCAGCCATGAACGTGCTTAGTCGTGGACTTTATTGTCCTTTTGCAGCAAGTATTTAATGTTATCTCACAATTTCTCGTTCTCTTCCTGCCCTGTGCAATAATATGACAAGTTTTCCACTAGTATGAGATCGCACAAGAGACAAACTCGCTAGTAGCTCCTCTGAGAGAATGTCGTGAGAATCTCCTCTCCATCAGTGGAGTTCTTTCCACTTCCCTCACTACAAACACATGTATTCGTGTTATCGTTATTTTCTTCTCGGCTTCCTTTGTAGAATCCATCCCGATTTTGATGAGGATGGGGTGACGCAGGACGAATCTCTAGGATGCGGACTTATGATGTCCTAACCCTAAATGCAACACACGTAAGTATATGATAAATGTAATTGATTGACGACGAACCCTAAAATGAAGATGTAAATAAGTACAAACACAATCCAATGAACTAACGGAGGATAACCCTAATGCGATGCACATGCGATGACTCACTCATGCAAGTATTTTCTGACGCACAATTAATTAAACAAATTATTTTTAAAATCTTTTGCAAACGTCACGATTGATTTCAAATATTACAATGAAAGTGAACCGACAACAATTATCAGTTAATTAAGAGTGCACTGAAATTAAAATACGAAGCGAATAATTTTTGCACGTCAATAATGAGAGACGAAAATCAAATTAATTCAAGACAAATATTACTAATAACACAAGTTATTCATATAATGCGAAGAAATGGACACTAGAAAGTAAAAGTTCACCAAGTAATGGATGTCGGTGGATGTGGCGGTTGTCCGTAAATGAGAATATTGTTGTATGGAGGGTTTCAGTGAGTGGTGGTGACACGATCCCGGAGAGGAAACCGACGAGGAGGAGGGCCGACAAAGATGAGAGAGAAGACAGTGGATTAGGGTTGAGTGGAAATCCTTAGGGAGAAACCCTAGTTTTCATTCATCCAAGAATCAAAACGAGTATAATAACCCCTTATAGGTGCGGGGTGCGGATAACGGAAAAATAATGTGAATAATAATAAAGCGTACTTATGATGAAATTAACAAAATAAATGCAAATAAAATGATCACGTCGGCGATGCGTCTTCGGTCTCTCCTCCTTCAGACGGACCCGTCATCGTCTCCCATCGCGTGCGAACCCACCATGACGTCTCGTCGACGTGTGCGTGTCCCGCCGGCATGCACAACCGTAACAATGTCGTCGCCTGAAAATTATGTTTTGTCCTTAAGGCAGTTCAGAGCAGTGGCGGCAGAAGTGACCCTAGGACAGCCTGTGGTTTCATACTCCAGACGGTAAGACCAAGCAACAGTGACCTCATGTGGGCCAGAGTCCCCCTGAAGGTGGTAAAGGCAACCAAGTAGCTTGGTTGGGTAGTTCGGCGCTAACTGTCGTCTTTCTTCTGGGCCAGAGAAAGCTGGGTTGGTGACAATCCTGTCGGAGGCTGGATGACGTCGGCGAGCGCAGTAAAAAGCTCTTGGTGGTCAGTCAGGAAAGGAAGAGGCACAACCGGCGGTCCCAAGAGGGCCCACAACCCCGCGGAGAGGCTGACGTCCGTGGGCCGCTGGATCGTGCAGAGGACGATCGGAGAGCGTAGGAGGGTGGAGTCACCGTCGAGGCGACATGGCTGACCCTCGTGTAGGAACTGCATGGACATAGTCTCCCAATTGACGCATACATCGTCGAGCGTACGAAGCCAAGCCACTCCTAGAATGGCGTTGAGGCTACCTAAACCGAATGTGTAGAAGTCCGCGGTCACGGAATAGGGCCCCATAGAGAAGACAACAGTGCAACGACCCTGAGTCGGTCGGTGGCGCCCATCGCCCATACGGACCGCAACATCCGGGGAGGGAACCAAGGGAAGATGGAGCTGCTGCACACCTACACCAGGTGCTCAGAGATGAGGTTGTGGCTTGCGCCACTGTCCACCATGATGATGATCGGGCGATCCGGCAGTGTGTCCGAGAACTGCATCCGTCCGTCAAGGCGCAAGATAGCTCCAATTGATGTAACGTAGATGCGGAGGAGTCGAGAGGTGTATCCCTCGTTGAGAGCTCTAGGGCCTCAAAGTCAGTCAGGGTAACGTCAGGGTTGACGTCGTCGATGATGGTGTGAAACTGCTTCACGGAGCACTCATGGTTGGGGAAGTATTGTTGGTTGCACCGAAAACAGAGACCCTTGCTGCGAAGGTCATTGTTTTCACTGTTTGAGAGGCACTGAGGGGCCGATAGGCGTCCCGGCTGGTTTCACCAAGGCGGCGCCCGCGGTGGAGTCGTGGCTAGCAGACGCCAGGGCGGTCGAGGCTGTGGTGGTTGGTCGTAGAAGCAGGTGGTCGGGAGGAGAGGTCGGCTTCCACCGGACTCGCCAAGTCCATGTCATCGGAGACTGTGTGAGGGTGATACTTGCGGAGATGAGAGCGGATATATGGCAGTAGACCATGCATGAAGCATCCCAAGTAATGATCGGGCGATCCGGCAGTGTGTCCGAGAACTGCATCCGTCCGTCAAGGCGCAAGATAGCTCCAATTGATGGAACGTAGATGCGGAGGAGTCGAGAGGTGTATCCCTCGTTGAGAGCTCTAGGGCCTCAAAGTCAGTCAGGATAACGTCAGGGTTGACGTCGTCGATGATGGTGTGAAACTGCTTCACGGAGCACTCATGGTTGGGGAAGTATTGTTGGTTGCACCGAAAACAGAGACCCTTGCTGCGAAGGTCATTGTTTTCACTGTTTGAGAGGCACTGAGGGGCCGATAGGCGTCCCGGCTGGTTTCACCAAGGCGGCGCCCGCGGTGGAGTCGTGGCTAGCAGACGCCAGGGCGGTCGAGGCTGTGGTGGTTGGTCGTAGGAGCAGGTGGTCGGGAGGAGAGGTCGGCTTCCACCGGACTCGCCAAGTCCATGTCATCGGAGACTGTGTGAGGGTGATACTTGCGGAGATGAGAGCGGATATATGGCAGTAGACCATGCATGAAGAATCCCAAGTAATGATCGGGCGGTATCCCGTGAACGTGGGAGACCAGAGAGACAAACTCGTCAACATAATCGTCCAGGCCAGCTGTATAGCAGACACCGCAAAGACGCTGGATAGCGGAGGAGACAGAGTAGCAAGTGTCATACCGCCAGATCATCTTCTGCTTGAGCTCGGGCCAGGAGAGGTTGGCGATCCAATTCATTGGGTCGACGTCGACAAAAGAGGGAATGTCGAGGGAGAGAGTGGATCGGCCCGAAATGGGCAGAGGAGTGGTCCTGGATGGATGGAATGGGCGGTGGCCCGACGCCGAGGAGAGAGCCACCATCCACGGGGATGCCAGAGTCGGATGCGGCGGAAACGGCTGCGGCGGACTCCTGGAGGGAGTCAATCTTGGAGTGGAGGGCGAGTAGGGATGCATGCATGGACGATGAGTTGTTCGTGGGCCTCCACGCGACGGCTAAGACCTTCGGAGGCGGTATCCGGAACGCGGTCGTCGGAGGAGCGAGTCGTGGAAGCTATGGAAGCAAAAGACGACGTACAACGGCTGGGATAAGGCGGATCCGGTGAAGGTTCGGCAAAACAGGGGTCGCGGAAGGGCGGGACAGCGAGGAAGGCGGATCTGGTGGAACAGGGTCGCGCAAACGCGCGATTGCGGACGAATTCGCGGAACGGCTTGCCATAGGGGGCAACACACGCGCGGGATCGGGGCCCGTTGTCGCAAGCGACAGACTGTGTTGCGGGATGTCGCATTAGCGGGAGCAGCGATCGTGGTGTGCAGGGTCCGGATCTGGACGCTACAGTGGACGCGCGGAACAGGCTGATCGAGGTTGTAGCAGAGCGGAAACGGGGAGATCGGCTAGAAATCGCACGGAGAACACGAGCACCGGTGGCGAGATGGAGGACGGTGAGGCAGGTTGGACCAAATTGATGTAATTCCGGAGAGGAACCCGATGAGGAGAGCCAGCGGAGATAAGGGTTAAGAGAGGGGATTAGGGTTAAGAGGAAATTTTTAGGGAGCAGCCCTATTTTTTATTCATCCAAGAATGATCAAGACGAGTACAACGCAACCCCTTATAGGTGTGGGGTGCGGATAACGGAAAATTAGTGTGAATAATAATAAAAAGCACACATAATGAAATTAACAAAATAAATGCAAATAAAATATCACGTCGGCGATGCGTCTTCGGTCTCTCCTCCAGACAGCCGTCATCGTCTCCCACCGCATGCGGACCCGCCACGACGTCTCGTTGGCGTGTGCGTGTCCTGTCTGCATGCGCAACCGTAAGAGGTGGTGGCTGCTGTTTGGTGGACTGGGAGGACTGTTCGAGGAGGGGAAAATGCAAATTTGGTGTTGGGGAAATGCTGGAGTTGATATATGGAGGGGTATTGTCGTGGAAATGGAGGGCTGGAGAGACTTTAGGAAGGTGTTTGGGAGTGGATTTGGCAGTGGAAAAGGGGCTGAAAAGCAGGGTGTAACTGCAGGGAAGTGCAAAATTGTGTGATTTTGGAGTGGGGAGGGCCTGGAATGTTGAAATCAGAGGAGAGTAGGGCTACTGGGAGGATTTCCAGGGTCTGGAATTACCTTTTGGGGAGTATGGAGAGTGATTTCCTGGACGTATATGCAAAAGGGGAGGAAGGCCTTGTGGCTGGTTTCAGGTGAGGGTTAAAGGAAGAGGTTTTTGGATGTTCAGTGGACAGGAATGTGGGTTCCTTTAGGTTACGGTTGAAGTGTTGTTGGGCTGCCGTTAGAGCTTTCAGAGAGCTTCTATGGGGTGGTTCAGAAAGAGGAGCCTCGGATCTGAGGTGGAGAGGGGTGGAATACATGGTAGGGGATGGTAGGAGGCGGCAAAGGACGGCGGATGGGGGAGTCGGCACTCCCGATGGCGATAGAAACTCCCAACGTCGGCACCGGGAGGGGAAGGCGGCGCACCTTCCGCTGATCGAGCGGTTCCCTCTTTGAAACCGTACATCCTCGATGGCCTCCCCATGTAGCTGCTAGTGGAATATAAGGTGGGGGGAATTAGGTTAAAGTTATCTGATGGCTACGATCGCCCGGCAGATAATTTAACCTAACTTTTAAAATACTAGTCAGAAAAATAAAAATAAAATACATAAAAATATGAAAAATCGAGCCGGACGCGATCACGGTCTCAGATCATCTATCCAATGGCCCAAAAGTCGTTGATCTCCATCAAGGTGTGTCTTTGGGGCAGTGAAGTACATATAAATGCAACTCATGTTAGGCTTCTAGGATAATAGATTTCGAGTTGAAAAGATGGGTGGATTGAATCTCGCATTGGAATTAGAGGAAATATTGATTAGCTCAAGTAAATTTGGACTCCCAAATATTAGAGATGTTTTTTTTAGAGCAAGTAATTGAGTTATGTTAGAAACTTCACTGCCAGTAATTCAAAACCGACTGATCTTCTAGAAAGTACCTCATGAATCACCTCAAGAAAATGATAAAACCATGAGGTTATGCTTAGTATGAATTGAGTTGAATCAAAGTAGACAATGCCTCGGATATTATGAACTGGGTCATTACAATTGAAATCATAATTTTTCGGACTACCTCAAGATTAACTTCTTATTTCTTCCTCCTTAAATTCTCCTAAAATACATACATCATTGTTTATGCTATCTACATACGCTACATGTCTTCGACATAGTCACTTGAAGGTCTAAATTGATTGCACTTGAAACACTTGTTGACAAATAATAATAGGCTTGACATAAGGATTGTCAGAACCAGTAAACATATCTACATGTTTCTTACCGGCCGACTTCTTTTGCTGACACATTACTTTTAAATCGCTCCACCTACTCAATCATTTCTTCAACACGAGATTTGTTGTCCTTTGCAAGGTGCATGGACTAAGGCATTCTCCATGATTGGGGAAGGATCCTGAGTGCGACGCCATTGATACTAATGAAAAGGATGTTGCTCATAGTTGTCAGGCAGGAAACATGTTTTCAGCTGCTTACACATTTCCCCTGACTATAAATGTATCTCTTTTCAGTTTGTCGTCTTTCCTCTTGCTAATTCCATCATACTGCTCAGATTTTAATCAGCAAGATACTTGTTTTGCCCGTCCTTTAGCATATATTCTCATATAATATAATACTTCTATTTAACTGTCACTGCCGGTCTATAAGCTCCCCAATGCCAAGGTCTTCATAAAATATCAAAATAGCCTCCCTTATCTTGAAATCATTTCCTCCTTCATACAAAACTTCCCTGTCACTATCATGTTGATTTATGAAGCCATCATTGAACCAACCTTCACTACCATGTAAATCATTCTCTACAATCTCTATTTCCATGTCAATTACCTCCAATGAACGTCTAATAATCATGACGATATTGGTATGACATCCAGTCATCAATACAATCTTTATCTCGACTCTAACAAAAACATTGAGGTCCTCTTCATTCAAACTAGAAGAATTTAACAGAGGCCTCCACGAACGCTACTCTTGCGCCAACTGTTGAACTTCTCCTGGGAGGTTGTGAACTAACTTTGCTCGTGACGCCATTTATAGTTCTAAACTTGGTTGTCTCAGCTTCTTGAGTGTCATAGTCATGGTCTCATGTGACCCGTTATCCATTTTTAATTTATGTATCTTTTAATTTATGCTCATGGAGACGCATGTTGCGTCTTTTAATTATCACGCCATCGAGTCTAGCATATGTTATTTTGTATAAGTCCAAGTATTCACATTAGTAAAATTATGCCATGGTGATCCTATTTGAAGACCCCTTGAGTCATGAAGGAGGTATCCAAAAAATTATGAATGTTCAAGTCTCTTCCTTTCTCTAGCTCTTTCTCTCTCCCCCTTCTAGGGTTAGGGTTGAGCATCACACCCCTTATCCTCTCATTCTCCGTAGATTGAGCTCAACTCCCATGTATCCTTGCCGCCGGCGCCACCACCGTCGAGATATTGAGGCATTATAGATTGGCCCATAACAGTTTCCCTCTTGCTCTGATGGCAGGATTTAGAGATTGAGATCCTTAAGAACTCAATGTGTTGACTGCTATGCAGAAGCCTGAAGCACTTTGTTCTTCATTAAGACGTTGATTTTCATCCAACAGTTTCCTTCACCGTCATTGATTTTCATCCCGCGTCAAGCTTATCAAAGCTGAGAAATCACCCAATGCAATGAGGACACATGTGATAGCTCAGAACAACGCTTCATTCACACACTAGTTTTCTAGCCCTAGCTGACACACAAACAACCACAATTGTATTTGAGAGAGATGCAATCTGTGGGATCCAGAATAGACATTAGTATCAAATGAAAGAATAATTGATGCAAGTTCCCAAAGATTTGATGCAAGTTTCGGGATTAGAGTGAGTATTTGGCACAACACCTCAGCACCACTTACTCTGCAGGGAACCTTTGGACACATAAGCTCAATAATAGATACTATATGATAGTCACTTGGCTGGAATTATTGTCAGAGTACCTTACAGGAATACCCACAGCAATACTGTTGAGAGAGCACAAAAACTTGTATGTATTGCTTGTATGTCTAAATACAAAGAGAGAATACAAATATATAGGAAGAAGAAAGAGAGAGAACAATATTATACATAATGTGGGACTAAAGAAGAGAGAAGAGGAAAAACAAAAATGGGCCCAATAATGGGCTCTTTACATTGGCTTTTCTAACACTCCCCCACAAGCTGGAGCGTACAATTGTATGCGCCAAGCTTGGACAGGCACTGATAGAAGAGGGTACTGGAAAGAGCCTTTGTGAGGACATCCGCAACTTGTTCAGTCCTTGGAACATGCTTTATATCGAGCTTCTTCATTTGAACCTTTTCCCGTATGCAGTGACAATCGACTTCGATATGCTTTGTTCTTTCGTGGAAGACCAGGTTCTTGGCAATATGTATAGCAGCTTGGCTGTCACAGAGGAGGAGAGCTGGTGAAGGTAGCTTTATACCCATATTGGCGAGAAGACTCTCAAGCCACGTCAGTTCAGACGGAACAGATGCCATTGCCCGGTATTCTGCCTCAGCTGCTGATCGAGCAACGACCGCTTGTTTCTTGCTTCGCCATGTAATCAAATGTCCTCCAAAATAAGTGCAAAAACCACTGGTTGATCGCCGGTCATCAAGGGAACCAGCATAGTCATCATCCAAGTATGCCACCAATGTTGGAGCTGAAGAGGAGGTTATGTAGACAAGTCCTTGGCCGGGAGCTGTTTTAAGGTATCTGAGAATGCGTTCAACAACCTGAAGATGAGATCTTCGAGGGAAGTGCATATACTGACTGACAATACCCACGACGATGGAAATATCTGGTCTGGTTACCGTGAGATAGATCAATTTTCCAACGAGGCGACGATAATATTCTGGATTTTGGAGTAGGAGATTCGAGTCAGATGCCTGGACGCACAACTTGTGGTTTACATCCATTGGGGTGTCACTCGGCCTACAGCCTGAATAGCCCGCATCATGAACGAGGTCGAGGCAGTACTTTCGTTGAGAGAGGACAAGCCCATCTAGCCGTCTGGCCACCTCAAGACCCAAGAAGTACCATAGGGAACCCAAATCCTTTGTCTGAAAGACGGAACTCAGATGTAGTTTGACCGTCTGTATCCCTTGTGAGTCATCTCCTGTAATGATGATATCGTCAACGTATACTAACAGAAGAACCGTTCCTGTTGTTCAGTGACGAGTAAACAGTGAGAAGTCGGCCGAGCTCCTAGTAAAACCAATATCCCGAAGGGCTTTACTGAACTTGTCAAACCATGCCCGTGGGGATTGTTTGAGACCATACAGAGCCTTCAAAAAGCGACAGACCTGAGACTCTCCCGTGGTCTCAAACCCAGGTGGTTGCTGCATATATACCGTCTCTTGGAGATCACCATTCAGAAAGACATTCTTGATATCCAGTTGGAGTAAGGGCCACTGGCAATGGACAGCTACGGAGATGAGGACACGAATGGTATTGAGCTTGGCCACTGGAGAGAAAGTTTCCTCATAGTCGAGCCCCTGTTGTTGGGTGAAGCCACGGGCCACTAGACGAGCCTTCAGACGGTCTATCGTCCCATCAGCAGCATGTTTGATGACAAAGACCCATTTACACCCAACCGGTTTCTGACCCGGAGGAAGGGGTACCAGAGTCCATGTCTAGTTAGCCCAGAGAGCAGCCATTTCCTCCTCTATGGCGGCCCGCCAGCCCGGATGTTGGAGCGCCTCCTGCACAGAGTTAGGAACAGAGACCGAGGAAAGAGAAGTAGCAAAGTGTTAAGTTGGGGAGAGAGGCGATGGAGGGAGACACAGTTCTCCAGTGGATGAGCAGTGGAGGACGGAACCTGATCAGCAGGACGCGGAGTAGCCGTGGTTGAGGCTGACTGCAGAGGGGCAACGTAATTGGGAGGGCAACGAGTGTAGACACGGATAACAGGTGGTTTGGAGGGAGCAGGAGCCGGTGCAGGTGGAACCGGTGAAGGTGGTGCAGTAACGGGGATAACGGGACGTGGGATGGATGGCAGGAGAGGAGCGGGCGGTAAATGAGCGGGGAAAGGAGCAGGGAAAAAAGGTTGATCCTCCCAGAAGGTAACATCAGCAGAGACCGAGATCTTTCGGGTAGCTGGAGAATAACATACATAGCCCTTCTGGGTGCGCGAATATCCGACAAAGATGTGTTTAGCCACCCGGGGATCCAACTTGTCCGAGGACGGCTCTAGACGGTGGACGTAGCAGGTGCTGCGAAAGATACAAGGCGGGAGAGGAAAGACTGGAGTGGCGGGAAACAGTAGGCTGAACGGAGTAGCATAGTTGAGGATGGAGGAAGGGAGACGGTTGATGAGAAAGCAGGCAGTGGAGACCGCAAAGTTCCAGTAAGGTTTGGGAACATGCATTTGAAGCATGAGGGAGTGGGCTACATCGAGTAAGCGGCGGTTCTTTCGTTCGGCAACGCCGTTCTGCTGGGGTGTGTAGGCACAGGATGTTTGATGAATAATCCCGAATTCAGAGTACAAACCCGTAAATTCGTGACCGGTGTATTCGCAAGCATTATCGGTGCACAATGTTTTTAAGGTGGTGTGGAATTGTGTACGGGTCTCAAGGACAAAGACCCGAAAAATACGGGGAAGCTCGGAGCGATCACGAAGTAAGTAAAATCATGTTGTGCGAGAGTAATCATCAATAAATGTGATAAAGTATCGAAACCCAAAAATACTAGTAATCTTCAAAGGACCCCATACATCGGAATGTTCGAAATCAAACGGAGCAGCGCTCCGGGTACAATGCGCAGGAAAAGAAGAACGCGATTGCTTGCCGAAGATACAAGACTCACACTGAAACGGATGAAGAGATATATCAGGAAGAGCCCGCTGGAGGACCGGCAGAGGGGCATGCCCAGTCGTCGATGCCACTCACTGGAAGAGACAGAGGAGAGAATGGTAGGAGAGTCATCGAGAAGGTAGAGCCCGTTCCGCAATGTGTCTTTACCAATGGTAGTCTGCGTCCGCTGATTCTGTATAACAAAAGAAGTAGATGTGAATATGACAGAGCAATCAAGATCACTAGTAAGACGTCCCACAGAAAGTAAATTGAACGGGGAGCTCGGAACCTTAAGAGCCGAGCGAAGAGAGATCAACGGGTTGAGAGAGAGATCCGCCGAGCCGGAGACGGGAACCGTCGCCCCATTAGTCACAGTGATACATTTCGGATGAGGAGAATCCGAGTACTGGGCAGGCCGTCGCGAGGTAATGTGATGAGTGGCACCTGAGTCCACAATCCAGCATGGACTGGCGGATAAAGAAGAAGTACCTGTGTTGGAGACAGAGGCAACGAAGGCAGAGGGCGGGTTGAGTAACCCCTGGAGTTGCTGGAGCTGAAGACGAACAACCTCAAGGTCAGGAGGAGCGGCAGAGGAGGCGTCAGCAGCAACAGACGTCGTCGGACGAGGAGGATAACCAATCTTCCGGTAGCAGGTCGCCTCAAGGTGGTCGTCCTTCCCGCAATAAGAACACTTCTTCCGACCTTGGCCACCATGCCCACGGCCCCGGGATCCCGAACGTCCGCTACGAGCAGAGGTAGAGGGGACGGTAGGGGGGATGGGGCCTGCTGAAGAAGGGCCTGGGGAAAAGGCGCAGAAGTATCCGGAGGAGGTGACACACGGAGAAGCATGGAGCAAACATCAGAGAAAGACGGTGTTGTGGGAGAATGCAGAACCTGAGTCTGAATGCTCTGAAGGTGAGACGGAACACGAGCCATCATGATGACAATGCAGACGACTTCCTTCTGAGCGCACTGGGCAGCATGATCATTGGTAGACGGCTGATGTTGGATCTAGGCCTCAGCCAGGGTCTTGGCTCGAGCGACAAAGGAGGTCATGTCCGAAGCCTCGCCAGTGTCGAGAGCGAGAAGATCAATGAGTATGTCGTAGAGATGCTGAAGGCTGTCCCGGCTTGAGTACAAGGAATGCAGCTCATCCCACATAACCTTGGCAGTTTCGTGATACATGGCCATCTAATAAAGTTCACCATCCAAGGAATTGAGGAGCCAAGTTTGAACGCGACCATCATTGCGGAGCCAGTCGTCGATTGGAAGAGATGGAGGTGCCTGAGTGAGGTGAGGCAAAAGGCCCTTGGCCTGAAGAACCCGTCGAACAGAATGCACCCAAGGGATAAAGTTCTTCCCAGAGAGAGAAATGGTAGTTATACGCAACTCGTTGCGGATTTCAGCAGAACAAGTCGTGCGGTCTGCAGGCGGACTAGCCGTCGGGCCGGTGGAGTTGACAGAAGAGCCCATAGAAGCAGCAGGAGAGAGACCGTTACAGGTCGGGCTGTTAGCAAGCCGCAACGACTAGAGACTGTAGCGGGTGACGAAGGCCGCTGCGAGAAGAACTGGAGACCGCTCGGCAGGCAGGCAAGGAGGAGACCGCGACCACAATGCGGGAGAAGCAAACCGCACGGTCACAATGTGTACACCAGCGGCCAAACGGACTGCGACCAAAAAAATGCGGAAAGAAGATAGACCGCACGGTCTCAGTGTGCACACCAGCGGTCAGAGCAAAGAAGGAGGCCGCGAGTAGAACTCGAGCGGATAGGAAGAGGAAGCCGCGAGTAGAGAACTCGAGCGGATAGGAGAAGAGTCCGTGAGTTAGAGAACGCGAGCGGATAGAAGAAGAGTCTGCGAGGTAGAGAACTCGAGTGGATAAGAGAAGAGTCCGCGAGTTAGAGAACTCAAGCGGATAGGCAGAGAGACCGGGCGAGTAGCACCGGAGGAGGGGCCCACGGGAGAAGAAAGCAGGGAGAAGGCCGCGAGCTAAGAAGGGAGCTCGCTGCGGGAAGCGAGAAAGAAGCAAACCGTGCGGGTAGAGAGGAAACCGCGCGGGATAAGGGAGGTGGGAAAGGGCCCCACTGGTGAGAGATACTCCTATAAAAGGATAGAGAGTAGAGAGAAAGAGGGTGGAGGCCACGGGATAGGGGTGGGAGGGAAGAGAGAGGCGGTTGGCAGAAGACTAGCCGCGCGCCTTGCGCGAGAAGGGAAGGCCGCCCGGTTACACAAAGGCAGACCGCGCCTAGCGCAAACAGAGCAGGTCAGGCGGTTAGCAGAAGGCTAGCCGCAAGGAGACACCGAGTCCCTCTGATACCATGTTGAGAGAGCACAAAAACTTGTATGTATTGCTTGTGTGTCTAAATACAAAGAGAGAATACAAATATATAGGAAGAAGAAAGAGAGAGAACAATCCTATACATGATGTGTGACTGAAGAAGAGAGAAGAGGAAAAACACAAATGGGCCTAATAATGAGCTCTTTACATGAGCTTTTCTAACAAATACTAATACTTCACCAATACTCAACAAGACAGAAGTACTAAGAAACTTGCTCAGCAATCACACAACTTACCTACCAGCCGTGGAATCTACTCGTCTGTCGTATAGCATCCACGTCAGTAAACACTATTGTTGTAGATTGAGTGCTGAACATGTACTGATGTTATGATTTCAGGTGTCGACCTATATACTTTTATTTGCGCTCGTAAGAGTGAAATAAATGGATTGGTAAACAATTGATTCCATTGGCTTATTTCAGTTTGCGAGGCACTTCGTGGGTAGCTAAATGATTTTGGATTCCAATGAATTCTGATCCCTGAGGAAGATAAGTAGGTTCCCTCTCTGCATTTATACTCAATGATCATCTTAAGGGTCCGTTTGACACGACTTTTTTGCTCTAGTGAGTTTTGGAAAAAAAATCATCATAAAATGTGTTTGGCATAACGGTTTTGCCCCCCGCCAAGAAATAAACTAATTTTGAACATTAAAGAGGATGGCGTCCTTTATGTGAGCTTAGGCATTCACCAACGATGATTCATAACCACCGCGGTTACCACGGTGCCAAACGGACCCTTAATTAATATGGAAAAGAGAGCTTATGGGTAAAGACGTAAAGTCATAATTCCAGGAGTAGATTTCCTTCACATGCTTGCTCTGGAGGGATTTTATCAAATGTGGCACTCACCAAAAGGTTCAGACTTAAAATCATCTCTTAGATTTATAATCTCCAAATTAGTTATCATTAATTTTTTCCTCCCATGTCAATGTTTACATAGTTTATTTAATTCTTTTAAACTAATAGTGACATCTACTTGTTGCTGCCTATCTAAGGCCCTTGATCAGAGTGGAAGATAGTGAATTGCAACTGTTGTTCAGGCTATGTTATGTGACAATTTTCACCATTGAAATTTAGGGTTTCTTACTCTTATTTGTGATTGTAGGGTGGGAGTATTTAGAAATATAATTAATAGAAGAGGGGGATGGGAGATTGGCTGAAGGCGGGTTGTGAGAGATACTGCTGGGGATGGAATTAGATTGAAGTAATCCAATTGAGATGAGTCTTTTTATAAGTGAAAAAAACCATTGAAAGTACTTAAATGCCCCTACTTAATATAAGTGATCCAACATTAGCCCTAAGAATTTTTTTTTTAAGTTGGAAAATGGCACTCGGAGTACTTAAAGCCCCCCCAGTTAAGATTTAGGCTTCGTTTGGCACCGCATTTTTGCTTAGGTAAGTTTGGACAAAAACACCACCTTCATAGAATGTATGTTTGACATGACAACGATTATGGCCGCCTTCAAGAAAAGAAAATTAGTTTTGAACATAAAAGTGAATGAAGTTTCTTAGATGAGGTCAGGCGTCCACGAATGGAGGTTCATAACCACCGCGTTCACAACGGCTACCGCCGTGCCAAACGGAGCCTTAAACAATGTGGATAAAGAAATTAAAACTACTAAAAGCGCATTATTTAGATGTGCATTAAATATGCAAACTTTCGTACAACCAAATACTGACCAGGCGCATATCGAGCAATCAACAAATTTGAGTTGGAACTACGAATCCACAACCCTTCACTGGAATGTTTCTCTATCTGATTATAGTGATATTTATTGAAGATAAGATATAGATTAGGTGGTTTGTACAAATTATTCAAAATGTTTTATGAATGGAAAATTAGAACCGCTGCTAAACTAAGGCTCTGTTTGGGACAGCTTATGCTGATCAATAATCTCTATTTTAAACGCAAAAGTGGTTTTATAGTTGTTTGTTTGTGCAGCTTATATAAAAGCACTTATTTTAAAACTGATTATAAGTTGATTTTTTATAAGCTCTCCGGGTCCAGCTTATGATTTTTCATAAGCACTTATCTCTTAAAAAATTTATATGAGTAATTTTTTGTCCGGATGTGATTTTTTCGTTCGGACGTGATTTGTTCACCAGTGCGCGAATTTTTCGCTCGGGCTCGAATTTTTCGCCCGAGCGCGATCTTTTCGCCTGGGCGCGATCTTTTCTTACTGACGCAATTTTTTCGCTATGACACGTTTTTTTCGCCCGGGCGCGTTTTTTCGCACATGCACGATATTTTTCGCCCGAGCGCGATATTCACCCGTGCGAGATTTTTTCGCTCAGAAGCGGTTTTTTTCGTCCGACCGTGATTTTTTCGCTCGGGCGCGATTTTTTTGCCCGGACGTGTTTTTTTTCGCCCGGCCGCGTTTTTTTCGCCTGGGAGCGATTTTTTCGCCCGGGCCCGTTTTTTTCGCCCATGCGCGTTTTTTTCGCCCGGAAGCGACTTTTTCGCCCGGGCGCGATTTTTTTGCACGGGCGCAACTTTTCCGCCCGGGCGCAATTTTTTTTTCGCCCGGAAGCGATTTTTTCGCCCGAGCGCATTTTTTTCGCCCGGGAGCGATTTTTTCGCCCGGGCGCGATTTTTTCGCCCGGGCGCGCTTTTTTCGCCCCGGGCGCGATTTTTTCGCCCCGGGCGCGATTTTTTCGCCCGGGCGCGATTTTTTCGCCCGGGCGCGATTTTTTCCCCCGGGCGCGTATTTTTTTGCCCGGGCGTGTTTTTTTTGTCCGGGCATGATTTTTCATCCGAAAGTTTTTTTCCTTTTTTCTCCCGGCGAAAAAATTGCATCAGGGTGAAAAAATTGTTTCAGGTTGAAAAAATTGTGTTGGAGAAAACATCGCACCTGTGAGAAAAAATTGCGCCAAGGACAAAAAAAACGCGTTCGATTGAAAAAATCGCGCCCGAGCGAAAAAAACGCGCCCCAGCGAAAAAAATGCGTCCGGCAAAAAAAATGCGCCCGGGCGAAAAAAACCGCGACTGAGGGAAAAAACCGCGATCGGGCGGAAAAAAACCCGCTCGAGCGAAAAAAATGCGCCTGAGCGAAAAAAACGCGCCCGGGAGAAAAAATCGCGCTCGGGCAAAAAAATCGCGTCCGCGTGAAAAAAAATGTGCCCGGTTGAAAAAAATCTGGCGGGCGAAAAAACGTGATCGAGCGAAAAAACGCGACATGGCGATAAAATCACTCCCGGGCGAAAAAAATCACGTCTGGGCGAAAAAAATCAAGTTTGGGCGAAAACAATCTTGACTGGACGAAAAAAATCGTGACGGGCGAAAAAACACGCCCGAGCGAAAAATCGTCCCCAGGCAAAATAATCGGGCACGGATGAAAAAAACACGTCCAAACAAACAGACCCTTATAAAAAAATGAGAAATTTAGATAAGCACTTATGATCAAACAATCCAAACAGTACACTGCTTATTTATGATTGATTTTATAAAATCTCTATGCAAGCATCAATTTTCAATTAGCGGCTTATTCATCATCATAAGCTGTCCCAAACAGAGCCTAAAATTGCCTGATTTTTAGCTGCTTGTTTATACTCTTGTTGTATTTTCTAGGAACCCCTGAGGAGCCTATTTTCTCTACAAAGGTTGCATCTTGCACAAAGCTGCCGGAATGAGAGGTTTGGTTCTGCCGGAAGATCTTTAAGCACTCAGGCTACAAGCACAGCAAGTACTCCGCAGCCGCCGCAGCCGCCGCAGCCGCCGCCACCTCCGGAGAAGACCCACTTTGGTGATCTTAAGGACGAGGATCGCATATTCACCAACCTCTATGGTTTGCACGACCCTTTCCTGAAAGGCGCCATGAAGCGCGGCGACTGGCACCGAACGAAGGACTTGGTGCTGAAGGGATCCGACTGGATCGTGAACGAGATGAAGAAATCAGGGCTTCGAGGACGCGGGGGAGCCGGTTTTCCGTCCGGCCTGAAATGGTCTTTCATGCCGAAGGTCTCCGACGGCCGCCCTTCCTATCTCGTCGTTAATGCGGACGAGAGCGAACCGGGAACTTGCAAGGACAGGGAGATCATGCGCCACGATCCGCACAAACTTATTGAGGGATGCTTGATCGCCGGAGTAGGCATGAGGGCCTCGGCAGCTTACATATATATAAGAGGGGAGTATGTGAACGAGCGCTTGAACCTCGAAAAGGCGAGGAAGGAGGCGTACCAGGCTGGGTTCTTGGGGAAAAACGCATGTGGCACGGGCTACGACTTCGACATCCACATTCACTATGGAGCTGGCGCATATATCTGCGGCGAAGAAACTGCTCTGCTGGAAAGCCTTGAAGGGAAACAGGGAAAGCCGAGACTGAAGCCTCCTTTTCCGGCCAACGCTGGACTCTACGGCTGCCCGACTACCGTCACCAACGTAGAAACCGTCGCAGTATCTCCCACGATACTCAGACGCGGGCCCGACTGGTTTGCAAGCTTCGGCCGGAAAAACAATTCCGGAACGAAGCTCTACTGCATCTCCGGCCACGTCAACAAACCCTGCACCGTGGAAGAGGAGATGAGCATACCGTTAAAGGAGCTCATAGAGAGGCACTGTGGAGGGGTGAGGGGCGGCTGGGACAACTTGCTCGCGATCATTCCCGGGGGATCTTCGGTTCCGCTGCTCCCCAAGCACGTGTGCGACGACGTGCTGATGGATTACGACGCGCTCAAGGCCGTCCAGTCCGGGCTGGGGACGGCGGCCGTGATGGTGATGGACAAATCGACGGACGTGGTGGACGCGATCGCAAGGCTGTCGTACTTCTACAAGCACGAGAGCTGCGGCCAGTGCACGCCCTGCCGGGAGGGGACAGGGTGGCTGTGGATGATCATGGAGAGGATGAAGGTCGGGAATGCGCTGATCGAGGAGATCGATATGCTGCAGGAGGTGACGAAGCAGATCGAGGGGCACACCATATGTGCTCTGGGGGACGCGGCGGCGTGGCCCGTCCAGGGCCTCATCAGGCACTTCCGGCCTGAACTCGAACGCAGGATTCGCGAGCGCGCCGCGAGGGAGACGAAAGAGCCTTTGGAAGCTGCCGCTTAATTTCAATCTCGGTGGAGTCTCTAATAATGGAAGCGTGTTGCCTGTGCACGCGGGAACTTGTTTATTTGCTTTGCTTGTTCTTCTAGAGATGGTTGCTTGACTATTTGCGAATACAGCTCTCTGGTTTAGCATCCATCCATGTTTATTCTTTCATCTCATTTATTTATATCTTTTTAAATTTTAGATTTATGTTAATTATGATGATTTATGATTAATTGGTTGACTTATTTTTCCAACTCCTAAAATTTTGACGACGCCGGAGCGTTCTTCCCGGGGAGTTGTCAAGGTTGATCCGCCTAGAATCGTTAGACGAGACAATATTTTCTCGTAACCCTGTAAACACGAAGAATGGTGCGGGGATTTCAGCCAAAGCATCAAGCAGGAGAATGCCATGCCTTCTCAATTGTGGGTTTTGAATAAAATCTTCTATTTATTACCATGCAGCTGCTCTGCTGCTGCCATTTACTTTCCTTTAGCTTTCTGAAGCATCAGGCTTGCGTTGTTTAGCTCTCGAGCAGTTTAATGAGTACAGATAAAAATTTAGGGAAAAAATATAATTTATATTTTAAAAAATAAAATAAAAAGAGATTTGTTATACGCAAAATAAAATAATCTATCCTATCCGCAAACTTTTACTATCTGCAATTCAAAATAGAACAAAAAATTGTTATCCGCAAAATGATGTAGAAAATACAAAATAATAATAATAAAAAGAAACATTCATTCTTACAATCACATTTACTTAAAAATCTAAAAACTAATTATTATACATAAAATCTTAAAATAAATAGTGCAATTATAATAAAAACTCTTTATAAATTCGTGAAAAACTATAATTAAACAATTACAAAAAATCAAAACTTGCATAAATTTTTCCCTTAAATTATTGAATAGAATTTTAATTTGCAGATAGAGAACATTTAATTCAAATAAATAATTAGATAATTTGTAAATAAAGAATTTTACTATGCATATAATAATTCTCAGTAAAAAATTAGATCATTTATTTTCTAATTAAAATTTTCAATTGCCCATTAAAAAAATACAAGCTCATGAATTTCAAAGGTATCAAATGTTTTTCTTCTTAACCCTAAATGAGTAAAAACTAATAGAACATCATAAAAATGGAAGCACATGGATGCAATATTAAGTTGTAATGGGAAAAAAGTGCTTTAGAATGAGGACGAACATAAGCTGCAAACATATACCCAGACATAGAGAAGGTTCAAACCAGGACGACATAAATAAACAGGCCGGGCCGAAATTAATTATTACATGACTCGCACACTGAGTATGAATATTCACGCATGACAGTTCGTTAACTTCAGCCGGCGGCAACGGCTGGGATAAAGCCGATACTAAAACCGAAGGTAATGCACGTCAACTCTTCGTTATCTTCCCCCAGGAGTTTCATCTGGAGTGTGTAGGAACCCTGCAAGTATTTAAGAAGTATAATTATAGATGCTATATATTTTGAAGGGAATCTAGTACATTTGAATTTGATTGTTTTTTCTTTACAAAATTGTCCTCTTGCTTCAACATTTAATACAAGCATTCGGGGTTTGCTGTGCCCCGGCGCGACAGTACATTTGTAAAAATTTGTCATGTTGAATGCATAACAATAGAAATTGCAGGGATGATGACACACTTTCTAAAATTAAACATACAAATTACATTCGCTTGTGAAAAATTGAAATTTTTATAGTATAAATAATTTATACCTAAGGTTCTTTTTTTCCTTTAAGTTATATATATATATATATATATATATATATATATATATATATATATATATATATTCTCATCTCCGCAACTCCCATTTTTTGCTCATGCATACAATTCACGCCCCAACACTCATAACCATAGAGCATCGTTGGCCTAATTGCAGTGCGGTAAAACTTGCCTTTATGTTTTAATGGTATTTTACGATCACATAAGATCCCAGTCGCACCTCTCCACTTCAACCAACCCGCTTGGATTCTATGTGCTACATCTTTATAAATACCTCCATCCTTTTTGAACTATCAATCCAAGATACTTAAAACACTCACTACAGGGAATATCTTGATCACCCAACTTAATAACGAAGTCATCCGACTTTCTTGCACGACTAAATTTAAGCTCCATATACTCCGTCTTTGCCCTGCTCAACCTAAAACCCTTCTTTTCTAAAATGTCTCGCCAAGATTCAAGTTTTGCATTTACACCCTCGCGCGTCTTATTGACCAAAATGATATCATCCGCAAACAATAAACACTAAAGTATTGCTTGTTGGATATGTCTGGTGAGCTCATCTAAGATAAGGATAAAGAGATAAGAGCTTAAAGCAGAAGCTTGATGTAAGCCAAACGGTGATAGAAAGAATTCATGTGTTAATCCTCCAGATGTCCTCACCCTTGTCACTGAATTTGTATACATATCTTTGATTATGTCAATGTATGATACATTTACACCTTTCTTTACTAAGACTCTTTTCTAAGACCCTCCAAAACCCTAAAATATGAATAAAAATAATTATATATAAATTAATAATTAATTTTTTTAGTAGTAATGAAAATAATAATATAATAAAATAATCATTTTAACTAAATAAACTAGAAGAGCGTGAGCAGGTCACGGATAAACACCTGTCCTAGTTAAAATACATATAATTCATGATACATCCTCACCTAAAATGTCTTAGGGTCGAAAAACATTGGTTTTTTAAAAATTGTCTTTCGATCCAATGTCTATACATGCAGAAATTAACATTAAGTTTAATTTCAATTATATTGTTCGGGTGCATAATTATTTTCTATCACATGAATTGGCATTGGTCATTTTTGTTTGTTCAGAAGCAAGACATTGGTTTTTAAGATCTGAAAGGGAAGAAAATCATACTATAATTTTATAACATCCGGAAAATGCGCGCCCGGAGAGAAGCGCGTGCCTGGGAGAAAACGCGTGTCCGGAGAAAACGAGCGCACAGGCGAAAACACGCGCCCGAGCAAAAACCCTCGCCCACTAGAAAACACGCGTCTGGGCAAAAACACTCGCCCACTCGATAATGTGCGCTTGGGAAAAAAATGCTTGATTCTACGGAAAATCGATGGGAGAAGGTAAGAATTGGTGATATGATCTTTTTAGGTCAAAGTCAAAGTCTTGAGTTCTCAAATATCGACGGCGCGAGATAAACATCTGATTGAGGGATTTTTAAGGTTATTGGAATATTGATGGCTTTGGACCCAAAAAGCAATTCCACCCTAAATCATCCAACCAGTGAACAGCGAAATTGGTTTTACTTCAAACTTCAAAGTCAATTCTTGTATACCAATGTCATCGAAACCAAGAAACACCTAGTGTTAACAAGACAACTTAAAATACATTATGAGTGCACCCCACCTAAACTCTATAACTTATGGTTTACTGTATTACAAATTAATAATGTATACTCAAATGGAATGTTTTGGTAAATTCAAAACAGGGAGAGGCGGTGTTGATAATTATGCAAACTCATAGAGATTATCAATGCAATAACTACATATATATATATGTACATCTAATTCATGATATCATTAGAAATTATCTGGAAACATTTATAACTAAATTAGAGGGATGGAACAAAAAAAGCAAATGCAACTCACCGGAGGAGTGTATCCTGGCAAAGACTGTTTATGGGATAGAACGAAATCACCGGACACAGGGCATGCTGTCTTTGTACAAAGGATATCGGTTTCTTCGTAGACATGAAAGAAGAAATATGTAACATCGATCACTAGTTTCCCCTTGGATATGCTCTTTTCTGAGAGAAAAACATGTTTAGGATGTCAAAGATACAAATTGCTGCAAATTTTGGATAAGAATTGCATGGCATACAATATAACAATAATTATTTTGCAAATGAAAAAGCAATTGCTCATGTAGGCTGTTTTATGAATTCAAATCAATCCAGTGAAGAATAATTTGTACTGCCAAAAGCATGACCAGTTTGTCAATGTAGTCAGTGCAATAAACAGTCAAGCATCATTAGACAATTCCTCCATGGTCCATTCAGTTCAACGGAACTGGCCCAACGGAATTGAAATTGGGCTTAAACAATTAAATTCTAGCTGTTCGGTAGACGTAATCGAAAGTGAAATTGGAATTACTACAAACCCACGGATATGCTTTAAGCGTAGCCGCAATACTTGCCTCACCTGGCTGAAATTCCGGGATTTTGAACCGCAGCGCAGGAGCTCGCAACCCCTTCCGCTCTCGCCTCCACAATCCCGCGAGACTGCTGCCGGTGTTAAGGTTGGTTATTAATCTTCCTCCTCTTCTTCCTGTTGTTGAGCTTATTACTGATTATAATTTTTTGTGTTTCATTAAATTGTGTAAGCTTTTGTTCCTGAGATTACTGTTGATATATGTAACTTTAGTTACTGGATAGTTAACATTGTACGGGATCTTCCCTTTACTTGGGTTCAAGTGAATGTCATTATGATCTTCTCTATTGCTTATATGAGTGGGAATGCATGGTTGGAAATAAGAGGGAGGCAATTAGACACTAGTTAATCTGTTGTGTCTTTTGACATACTTCATTGGGTCCTTACATTATCTAGGAATCAGGGCGATTAGGTTTCTACCTCCTCCACCTCACTTCCACTACCCCATTAGAAACAGAACTGCCTACAACTTCCATAAAACAACATCGGCCCCACTAATTCATAATCACCACTACTTTCTCACATAACTCCCTCATAATTCCAACGTTTTTGTGCCTTTGAACAGCCAAACACCTCTCCTCTACCCGCAGCCCACACTTCCCACTTCTCCCTTACAAACCAAGCATCCCTCCATCAATAACCACCACATCCAGCCCACGTCCAGCACCCAATCTCTGTTTTCAACCCCCTAGCTCACCCAACAACAGCCTTCACTTGCCACTCTTCTATTTCCCTGGGCGACATCCCCTGAACCCAATTCTCCTTTCCAATTGCTGCTAGCCTGCTCCAATTGTTCAATTTTAGTCCACAATTGCTACCAGAACTGGATCCTGCCGCTGGAATTCCATTCCAGTCACTTGCCATTCCAGTCACTGTAATCTTGATTTCCCCATTTCAACTATCAACTCCCCCTTCCAAATACAAATCACATTCCCTCCCCACTCCGACACAGTCATCTAGATCCCTGGACAGCACCGGAAGCCATTCAGAGTTTGGACAACTCTTGGCCAGTAAAAAGTTATCATCCCTCATTCAGCCTTCCTCCTTCCCTCCGGCTTTAGATTTCTCACCTTACATCCCATGAGCCGTCTAGCCCGTAATCCTGTAATCGTTGCAAGTTCAATTATTGGTTACACTTTTCTATTGAATTTTGTGTAAATTTACTGTTTTTGCTACAATAATTGATTTTAGAAAAAGTGCAACAACAAATTTGGTCCTGGATTTTAGAAAGAGTGTGGGTAATTTGGTCCTTGCTACAAGTGTGGTCAATATGGATGCCTTCTCTCAATTTGATGGGGGGTTTTCGGGGAAATTTTCCATCTACATGTGCTCTATATTCTCTCGGCCTATTTATGTTGGGTCGGGGAATGTGTAATGTGGTGAGTCTGAGAGTGAGGAATGAGGATCTCCATTTATTGTCTAAGGCCATCTAAGATGGTTTGTTGCCTTTCTAGTAATTCTTCTTGGCGAACAAACATGTCATGCTACCTTTCTTCCATGATGGGGATTGTATATTGCCCTTGATTTCCCGATTTAGCCATGAAAATGTGAAAATGAAATAATTATGCACTTACTATATTATATGGATCTTATGATGCACTATAATACAAAATGATGTTATGAGGTGTGCCGAAATGGTAAATTAAATTTTTGGACAGCAGTGTAATATTATGGAAAAGGCAGCCCGGTGCACAAACCATCCCCACGCAACAATGTAATACTATGAAAATTTTACAAAAAAGAATTTTTGTAATTTTTTTACTCAAAGAAAACACAGAGACATGCTAACCAAAGTGTTTAAGTCAAACTTGGTAAAATAATTTTAGATGTAATTTAAAAATAAAGAATGCGACATTGGATTCAATAAAACAAATTTGGAGTGCAACCTGAAACAAACTAGAAATTTCATTTCATTTTGCGGAGCAAAAGAATTTGACGATCGGCAATCCTGCAATAGTCAATATGAACCAAAATAATAAACTAGTAGTGCGAGAATAAACCAAAATTGTACGAAATAAAAAATATTTTTTTCCCTCAGAAGCTATGTTGCATACTCTAACTACACAAAGACGAATCAAAAGATTAGGAAAGATCTCACCGGGAATGAAAACGTAGGGTGGGATGATCAGTGGAAGACGTGAGACTCCTCACACAAACAGTGTAAAGGCGGAGGCGGCTTGTAAGGAGGATGGTGTGGTGATGAGGTAGAAGAATTATGGTAGCGACGAAATCTGTGGAGAGACGAAGGAGGAATATCCGAGCCAAAGATGGGGAGAAAGGACGAGGAAGGGGGAGGAGTCATGACATGTAGGCAGGGGCAGACCTACATGTGGCGTAGTGTGAGCGGCCACCCACACAGGATTATAAAAAAAATATTTTCAGTAAGTAAATTATATTAAAATTATTTTCCAGCCTTATAGATATTATATATACTATCTACTCGAAAAATATTCAATAAATTAGGATTGACATATTGATTCTTGAATTCGTGATAAGGTCATTGAAATTGAGTCAAAGTTCTTGGGTTCAAATCCATATGGCACCAAAAAATATATATTTTTGGATAAATTTACTATTTTGTCAAAAAACATTAAAAATGTAGATATATTTTTTATAGTTAAATATATTAAACAAAAAAATTCATTAAAAGTGTAGATAGTTTTTTATTTATACATTATATTAAAAAACTATTAAAAATGTAGACATATTTTTTCTATATTTAGACAAATTGTACAAAAAAAATATTAAAAATATGGAAATGATGTAAAAAAAAGTTTACATTAATATAGCATAGATATATTTTTTCAATATTTGTTGATTAAAATTTTCAAACGAATTAGCACTCCGCCCACACACAAAATATTCTACGTCTGTCATTGCCTGTAAGAGAGACGACAGTTTTCTTTCGTAAGAGGGTTCCAGTGCCCAAAAAAAGGTTTGTGTTTTTCCTTTTAATCAATTCCCTTCATTTTTAACATATTTTTGGGCTTTTTTAATAATACTTGTGATATCTCCTAGAAATAAAATTAGCTTAAGCTCAAAATTAAGGTTTAGGCTCAACATGAAAGTAGGAGAGGAAACAAGATTTGATTGGACAAACTCAAAGGATTATGCCTCTGACTACCTTAAGAGTAATAAAATGTATGACCTAGTTAATTGGATCATAGGGAATACACCACTACCACTTCTCCAATACATACAAAAATGCAGGAAAAAAAGTGAAACAAGTGCGCTACAAAAAAATATTTGACATAACTAAAAAGAAATGCATGCGTAAAGTAAACTTTGGGGCTAAGAGCGTCTGTCTGCATCAATTCATCACATATGATGAGATTTCTCATACCATACCCGACAAGGCGCTCTACAGAGTTTTCCACACTTAGAGACATTCAACACATTCTAAAATCGTGTTATAGTGTTAATGTATTGGGTATTAATTCATGTGATCGCCGTGTTTGAGATGATTTTTCCCAAACATCCTTAATTGATAAGTTACCACTTAGTACGAATATACATGCCATTAGTGAGCCAATTGAGTTTCATAGTTTTATTAATGGCTCAAATACCTATGTTATCATTGTCAACACGTGTTGGGACATTCAACATGTTATACCATTACATACTATTGTTGATGTCTTGGGTGATCATTTGAGTGATCATCGAACTCGCGATGAATTTTTATACACCCCATTCTCTGAGCATCTTGATCTTGTCCCTTGATAGAGTGATCTAGAACGTTGAAGCATCATTTTGTAGGATGACCATCGAGTATGTTGATTATTTACCTCTGTTGCATGCATGCATCAGTCTATTCGGTATAGAAGCACTTGCAATAATGAAATTTATAAATCTTACGCTGACAATCACAGGAAAGCACTCAGTTTCAAAGAAAGTCCACGGGCTATGATCGGTATACTGTTGAGAGATTCTCACAATAAACTGCTAGAAAATTAAATGCAAAGCGAATGAGCTCATATACAGGTATCCAGAGAATTATGGCAAATGCTTTCAACCTCAATATTTTTAAGGGTATGGAAATTTCACTCGTATTCAGCATTGAAAAAATTTGACCATATTTTATGAGCCATATAATTACAGAAGTGCAGGAAGAACAGTCATCTCCTTGATGTTGAACACACCTTTATATGTCAAATGTATGTCCCCAAGTCATATTAGGGTCATGCCACTCCTCGCATGCCCCTCTTAGGGTCGAGACAAGCTGACTGCTCATACAATCAATGCGTCTTCTTGAGCAATTCTCCGACCCAAAAAAGGATATTGATGCAACGATCTTCTCACCATGTATCAATATGTGTCGCCTATGTTCGTTGCTCAAGGGCACAAAAAATGGGAATTATGCAAAAGTTATGTGACAGGATAGTGGGAGGTTATGTATTAGGGGATTGTTACCAGTAGTTACTAGGTAGTTATGGTGGTACGGAAGTTGTAGGTAGTTTTGTTAGCAGTGGGGTTGTGGAAGTGAGTTGGTTGGTGGTCGGAGGTGGAGGAGGGGTGAGATGGACAAGAATGAAGTGGGAGGGGAGGGCTAAGCAGACCAAGGAGGAAGAGAGGGGGGTGTTCAGGCGTCGCACTCGGACTCGGACTTCGGCATCAGTGATCAAAAGGAGGATTTTTTTCTAAAAACTTTCAATGCCTCTCAAATGAGTTTTCTGTCCTTATTTATAAACTAAGAAGTCGCCACAAACAGTCATGATTTTCTGATCGTGTAGACACATCTGTGATGTGATCTCTTATTAATCTCATGCATTGAAAGCATTCGTCTCCTTGAATGAAGATGGTCATGCCCGCCGATTGTCCGGCGCCAGGCCCCAAGATATGTCCAACGACATGTCCTCCAACTGTCCGACAACATACCCTCTGATATGTCTGACAACATACCAAAAAATTGACCGAACTACCCCAAACTGGCTAGACCAAACAGATTAACCTGCCTGAATGGTTAAGTTTCAGTTTTTTTATACACAAAATCGAACCATGACAATTAACAATACACATAAGATATCAACTAAAAATAATCCTTCTACTAATGTTTTCAACTAAATAATGTAAGGAAATTATATCATTTGAATGATTTCAATATTATCTGAATCTAAACTAATCTTTTAATATATATGTTCTACATGCTAAAAAGACATAACACGGTATTTAGTTGTCTTTACATTTTTTATACTTTTTAGTCAGTTTCACAATAAAAATATTCAATCATTTTTAGAATGCAATATGAATTCTTAATTGCAATATAGCATATGTAAAGAATCAATCAAACTTTAGTGATATTATTAAATTTTATGCGATATGATCCCGTTGTTTTTTACTTCTCAATGTTTTCATCATAACCAAGATTTAGATTAAATCTTTCAAGGTGGAGCTATGACAGGAGAGAAATTTAATAATGAAATGTTGAAATGATATACTTAAAATTCTTCAAACATTTAAGTTCTAAATTATAAGAAAACTCGTACAACAAACTGAGAAAACAAACCAAAAACCAAATTGAAACTGATAATCATTGTTTTGGTTTTGGTCCAGACCTACCCAAACTGAACCGCTTGCACCTCTACCTCTGACATGTCAGATGGCATGCCCTCAGACTGTCTGACACATGCCCTCTGACATGTCTTACGGCAGGTCCTAAGACATGTCTGATGATATGCCCTCTGACATGTATGGCAGCATGCCCTCTGACATGTATGATATGTAATCTGACATGTCCTCCGACATGCCCTCCAATGGAAGAAATACCCCATGTCCAAGATTTTTACATGTTGGGCTATGATTTGTGTTCTTGTTTGCTTTTATTTGTATCATATATTTACTTAGTTTTGTGTTCATCCAAAAATGAAAATATAGTAATATTCTATAATGCACAGACTTTGTCAATTATTGTATTAAAAGTTAAATTATGCTAAGTGTTAAATGTAAGTAGAAAACCTTATTCGATCAACCATCCACCCTTTTCTCCATCTTCTCACTTTTATGGTTGCTTTCTGATACAATAAGAAACTTTATGCACATCCAAGCTCGGTAGTTCGGTCTGCTTGCTGTCTGAGTGGCTCTCTGTTTGTGGATGTTACTGAGTCTGTTGATAGGGTTTCATTAGAATCATTTTGCGGCACAGGAGTTTCTTTAGACTTCACTTTTGTTGATGGTTGGCTCCATATTGATAATCATCATTATTGGTGCAGTCATTTTATGTGTTTGTCGCTAGTAAATATTAAATAACATGTGCACTTTTCTTTTTATAAACTTTTTGTTATGTTATATTTATATATCATATTAATAATTGTTATTTGAATATTTTGTTCATTGAAGATTGATTAACCGTTTATCTACAAAAGAAATAAAATGAATCAATATTTTTAACTTTGACAATATTATGGTGCTCTTTAAAAGCGCAGATCACACCTAACTTGATTGTGATAAAAAAACATGTAAGGGAGATTGGGGCATAAAATTAAGTGACCGTCATAAATTAACCTGATTGTGGTGAAAAATAAGCAAGGGTCATCTAGGGCAATGTTATATAAGCATACCGATTATGGTTATTGACCGCCAAATTATAATAACACACCAAAACATGTTATTTTCACACCATGTAATTAACACACCAAAGTTAAAATTTTGATTCACATTGAAATAAAAGCTTCTCCGCTCCAATCAATGCAACCCGTCTTCCCTTCGTCCCCTTGTTCTCTCTACCACTCCAGTAATTCCTTCACTAAGGGAGATAACAGAGCTCTGATAGAAAATATTAGCTCATGCCAATGTCCATGATTTGCGAGATAAGAGCAGCCTATAATCTGCTTTTGTTTCCATTTCTTGCATTCTTCTGTTGTCATCTTAGACCAAGAGGAACATACAGAGTTCTGAAAGAAGAGAAGCTTTTCTTTTGCTCTTGGTGGTACTTGGAATTATATGTTGTTGCAAATTTTGTGCAATCAACTCCAGTTTTTCTAAACCCTAAAATCAGAGAATGGATTTCCTAAAGATTCCTCTTCCTCTCCGCTTGCAGATCAATCCCTCCGATGTAGCGGCAACAATGGTGGAGGGAAAAGAAGGAGATCAAGCAACGGGTATGGAGGATAATATGGGCTCGGCTGGACCATATAATGAGTTGTTGGGGTAGTTTGCACCTGGCAGCGAGGAAGATGATGATGCACCTGGAACCAAATCCTCTCCCACCGCAACCATTATCCACCCCAAGCGGCCGGCAAACTGAACTCGCGGCGTGGAGACGGGCGGCGTTGGGTAGCATTGGGCGGTGTGGGGAGCGTCAAGGTGAGCAGGCAAGAAAATCACGAATGGGCGTGAAGTTGGAGAAAAGGAGGTGTGGGGTGCGCTTAACTCGAGGGTGAGTGTGCTAAAATTAGGGTTTGGCTGTTATTTGGAGTTTATTTTGATGTGCTACTAGCCAATAACAGTGTGCTTATAACATTGCCCTAAGTTTATTATATGGAATTCAGGATTTTAAATGAAATGACTAATGGTAGATAAAAAATTAAAGGGGAATTACTAAATGTGATGAATAAGATGTCATACAATGATAATTATTAAGATATTTATCTATGAGGATATCATTAATATGATCAATATTTGTTATACTCCAGTTAAATTACACGATAAATTAAACGATCTGTTTATAAAATACAAAAAAGGATAATTATTGGTGGTAACTTAACGGGCACATATCTTCTAATAGTTTGGGTAATAGAATTCATGGGGGGAATGAATTAAGTGATAAACATATATATGGATAAGGTATACTTGACTTTGTCAAAACCTATAATCTTGCACCAAGAAGAGCAGTCAATTACTTATAGAACCGGAGCTTTCAAATGAAAAGTAAAAAAATAAATTGTGCATAGAAGGAAAAAGAGTTTCTTGCAAATGGTTGTAAGGTAATTTCAAGAGAAAATTTGACCTTGCAATATAAAGTAATAGTTAAGGAGGTAAATATTAAGTAAATAAAAAAAACTGAATATAAATAATTGCCTAGGGTTAACTGTGGAATTTGAAGGATGAGACTAAAGGAGGTAAATTAAGTTCTTCAATGGAGCTAAATATGATGTGGGATAAAATGAAAAGTTTCATTATGATTATACTTTAGGAGTCTACAAACGATTTATGTGTTGGATAAGATCTGGTTTTGAAATGAGTAAAATGACGCGGTAAAAGAGTTACAGAGGAAAAAAGTGCTTGTAAACAGATTAAAAGATAGAAAATTAAATGGCATTGAAGTATAATGGTTATGAGAAAGCTCTATATTTTGTGCCTGCTACTTTCCGAAGTCTAATTTCTTTGACGCCGTCCTGGGGCGCCGGCCTGGGGCGGCGCCCCTCTCTTTGTTGGTCTAGCATTCTTACATCCAAGGGGTGTTGGAGAGGGGGTTTCGGTTGGCAGTGGCTTCGGGGTGGAATATATGTATTTGGACTAATCGGTGGTTTCCCCGACCCACATCTTTTTGGGTGCTGACTCCAAGGCTGGATGGTCCTTGCCCAGTTCGTTCCAGTGGGGAAGTAGATCCTTCTGGATGGGTGGGGGTGGGACTCTGATATTATTGTGGCTCTTTTCTCTGAATTGGATGAGACGAGGATTCTCTCATTACCGGTGGGCCGAGGCCCGAGGTTGGACCAATGGATCTGGCAATATTCTAACAAAGGATTATTCTTTGCTCGGGGCGCGTACCACTCAATCCATCAGGCGGGTGAGGGGGTGCGTATGTCTTTACTGCTTCACCAGATTGAAAGTATATTTGGAAGGCGGCGGTTCCCCCTCGAGTCAGGATGTTTCTTTGGCGACTTGCTTGTGGCATACTTCCCACTGTGGTCAATCTTCGACACCGACACTCGATGTATTTGATTGCTTGCTCTGTCTGTGGCCACCCCGACGAGGGTGTGCGCCTTTACTGTGGCTTGCCCTTTCTGTGGCCATCCTGACGGAGGGGGGCTTTACTTGATGTCTTTGATGGCTTTCCCTTTCTATGACCACCTCGACGGGTGGGGGGATATGCCTTTACTGCTCCACCATATTGGAAGTATATTTGGAAGACGGTGGTTCCCCCTCGAGTCAAGATGTTTCTTTGGTGACTTGCTTGTGACGTACTTCCCACTGTGGTCAATCTTCGACACCAACACTCGATGTATTTGATGGCTTGCCCTTTCTGTGGCAATCTTCGACACTGACACTCAATGTATTTGATGGTACGCCTTTACTGCTCCGCCAGAATGGAAGTATATTTGGAAGATGGTGGTTCCCCCTCGAGTTAGGATGTTTCTTTGGCAACTTGCTTGTGACATACTTCCCACTGTGGTCAATCTTCGACACCGACACTTGATGTCTTTGATGGATTGCCCTTTTTGTGGCCACCCCAACGAGGGTGTGAGTCACACGCTATTTGTTGCCCGAGTGTGGAGTCTTCTTGGCGCACTATTGCTATTCCGGGACTATTGCCTTGGTGGAACAATGGATCCCCGAAGCTCTGGATCCGGGATGCATATCGGGATCTCATGTGGGATGCTTTTGCTCTATTTGCTACTCTATGTTGGGCGTTGTGGTGGAGGAGGAACGGGACGGTTTTGGATGGGGTCTCGCAACCTGCGATTGTGACAGTGATATGTGCTCGATCCTCCTGTACGGCTTTTTTGAAGATTTTGCGGGTGGGGTAGATCCGGGGCTGAATGGGGATGGTTATGTCAAAATTAATTTTGATGGCGTGGTTTGTCGGGATCTAGACCGGGTGGGGATGGGGGTCATTTGCGTGATTCTAAGGGTTATATGCATGATTGGCGTGTGGATTGGTTGTCGCATGTGGGGAGTCCGGCTGTCGCAGAGGCTCTTGCGACTCATCTTGTTGTTTATCTTGCTCTATCCCGGGGTTGGCGTTCGGTTATTTTTTTTAGGGCGCCTGTGCTTCCCTTATTAGGACTCTTATGTAGGGAGTGGTGCCTGCTTCGATGGACTGGCCTATTGTTAGGGATATCCTGGACTCTATCCGGGCCCTCGCATCATGATCTTACTCCTTTGTGCGTTAGGATGTGAATCGGATGCCTCATGCTCTTGCGCCTAGCTCTTTTTTCAGTCGTCTTGTCTGCCACAAAATGTTTTTGAACTCTTGGATTTTGATTTACCTGAATGAATAGAATGTTGTGTTTTGACGTAAAAACACAGTGCAGTGAGCAGGACAGAAGGAACAATTTCACTATACAACATAGAATTTATCATCATATTAGATAATTAAGGCCTCTAAACCAGTAAAATTCCATTGCCGTATTTTGAAATAGCTACCGTCAATATTTTCAGGTTTAGAGGAGTGATTATTGAGGCTTAGGATAGGAAATTCCTTAACTATAACCATTGCATGCGATAAAAATTAAATGAAATCATATACTAAGAACTACTTGTTAAACCGAGTGCACTACTAATTTTAAGGGATTCAAATGGAAAATAACAAGAAAAATAAATTAACACCAAAAGGGAATGGATGAACTTATTATGAACATCAAAATTCCAAGAATGTACCAGTGGTAGCCGAAATGTTAAATTTAGCCTCCTTGCCCCGAGTAATTGGGTAAGGATCAATATCCACACCATTAACCTTCACGGCATAGTTAGCCTTCTTATCTGCAGCAGAAGCATCAATCTTTACTAAACAAGGAATATAGCTAAAGGGAAACATCGCCATGTTCCAAATCTCAAAAACCTAACTGCAAGGTCTATTGCTGCAATAAAAACCTATAGCTAAAATCAATTCTTTTACATATAAGGATGTATTTTAGCTACTGATTACATGAACATTACGGATGAAATTTCAATAATACCTCCTTATTACCGCCTGAAACAGCGGGAAAGAGAACGATCCAATTGAATTCGCTCGGTAGAAAAATTAGCAAAAACAAACTAATCTCGAAAAATATATAAATTGGATTCAAGAAAGTTTTAGAAAGACTTGGGAAATACTCACTGCAATATTCGACGGAAGCCTTATGGGCGGCAAGAGGATGGAGAAGGAAGGCGAAGATGAAGAGATTGAAGACGATGAAGAAAATCGAAACCCCCATTGTTCTTCGTTAATTTCACCTGGAGAAGGAGAAGGCAGATCGCTGGATTTAAAAGGGAAGAACCCTAGGATCCAATTTAATAATATATTTTGTTTTTTGCACACCCCTATAATTTTCTATTATTATTATGCAGAAAATTCTTCTCATAACGGAGTGTACTTTATATTAATTTAATAAAACATATTATGCAATAATTATTGGTTTTTAGAGCCCGTTGCCGGGTATCTTAGTTCCAAAGTAATTGCATTCAAACTAACATCAATATAAGTCCATTTATTTATTTTTAAATTTTTAAATGGAAAGCTGAGAATATAATATTAAGATTTAAGACTAAGATTTTGAGAATCGGAGCGGAGATCGAACCGGTGAGTTCAAAGATTCAAGATCCGACCGGTTGGACCGGTCGGATCGGGGTCGAACCAGCCTTTAAAATTTTAAAATAAAATATATAATCATTAGAGCAAAAATCATAATATATTGTCAAATTATATTGCAAATCAATATATCATAAACTACAACATTAAATGCTAACGTTGTGTTATATTTTCTCACACAAATACGAAATAATAATAATAATTATCTCAAAATAGTAACGAGCTACTAAATTACTAATATTTAATTTAAATCATAGTCTAATGAGTTAAATCACACGAGCAAGACGAAGAACTGGAGAAGGTATCAGCTAACGGTAGTTTCACAAAAATAATTGGATTATATGGTCGAATGCTTGTTTTGAAAAAACCAAATAAGTTAACCCAAGTCCCAGAGAACTCTAACAGTTAATCTAAATCATTGGATCTAAAATTAATGCTGATTTTGTGAACCGCCCGGTCAGCCAAAACCGGCCCAGTTTCCGGTATCCGGTTCAACCGGCCGATTTTCCGGTTCCTGGTCGGTTCTTGGCCAGAACGGTTTTAGGAGCCTGACCGGACCGCCCGGATGACCGGTTAGCGGTTCAACCGGTCGGACCGGCCGGTCCGATCTGATTTTTAAAACGCTGATTAAGACGAAAGTTTATATTTCTCCTGAGGAAAACTAACATCGATAATTGCATTTTGATATCTATGGAGATCGAAACTGATCGCTATGAATGTGTAAGCTGCTTACGATGGAGATAAAATTGGATTTTATGTTGATTCAAACTGAATGTTGTTTGAAATATTTATGTAGGGTCGTGGAAAAGAATAAATATGCATCCAAATCATATGTTCTAAGTTCTAATTGTTATTTTTCCAATGTTTGTGCTTATGCTTGTAATGTAATGGACATATTGGATGAAGAAAAAAATAAATTATTAGAAGATGTAATATTTTTTGCCAAATGAGCAGAAGAAGATGAGAGATCCATGTTTACACCACCTCCAAGCTCCAACAAAGCTCAAGAAGAAGAAATCATCTGCCATAACACCTCTTTTCCTTATATTTGAAATATGTTGCTGGAACATTGTCCTTTCTTTTTAATTAGGCTTTACAACAACAATATTCATGCGTCCTGAGAATTTTTGTGGCAGGCCAACAAATTTTGTGCTCTTTGCGTATGCTAAAACCGACCCTACTCGCATAGGTGTAAAACATCTCTGGTGAGGCCAAGGTAATTATATAGGAAAAATGGGGTGTCGATAGCGCACCTTCCATGATCCCACTAACTTAGTGGGACCATGGGACCAACGATCACGCACAAACCCCGCTACGCGCACCACCTGAACGACGGCACGCAACCGGGCACCGGCGCCGCCATCACCTGCGTCGGGCGCTCTCGCCCCGGCCGGTTGCTCGGTCGGTCTTCCCCTGCCGGATTATTCCGGTCGACCTCCTTTAGCCGTCGTCGTCCTATCGTCTTGTCACGATCACCGTCCTCCAATTGTCCTCTCGGGCGGCCTCGGGAAGGCCGGCGTCGGGCGCCCCAGCTCCTGGCCGGCCTCAGCGAGGCTGGCGCCGGACGTCCCGCTCCCGACCGGCCTCGGCGAGGCCGGCGCCGGGCACCCCACTCCCAGACGGCCCTGGCGAGGCAGGCACCGAGCACCCCGCACCCGCCTCGGCAAAGTCGCCGCTAGGCGGACCTCGCCTGGCCGGCCAAGGTAAGGCCGACGCTGGATGGCTCTCGCCCCGGTCGCTCGGTCAGTGTTCCCCGGCCATATTATTCTGGTCGACCTCACTTAATCGTCGCCGTTCGATCGTCTTATCACGATCACCGCCGTTCATTGCATAAGTAGCCAATCATGTAACCACTCATGTAATCACTATGATTAGTGAGAAATATTATGGATATATTTACGGACTGTATATAATATTAATCGTGTAAATAATATACGGTCAAAACTATGCAGAATACAGTCTACATCCAGTATTTTGGATGGTTACGGTGTGTGAATAGTCACGTAACCACTGTAATCACCTCTGGGAGCCTATAAAAAGGCCATATGACCCCTCTCAATTCTAACTTTCTCTCATCTAGGCTTTCTTCTTCTTCGGGTCAAAACTCTGTCGAAATCCTCTTACGAGCTTCTTCCTCCCGCCGAGCCACCCGAAGATTCGTCTAAATCCATGACGATCCGAGGAAGAAGATGATCTCCAGGCTCCAGCGACCCACTCCAAGCATTCTCCTACATGCACAACATTCTTCAAGTCTCCGCCAACGTATCTCTACACGCCTTGCTGTCGCACTCTCGTGCTCAACACTCGAGTGACGTCCAAGGGCATCCGCCATCGTCAAAAAGTGATAGCAAACGAGCTTCGCGTGAGGCGGCTTGTCGCCCACCGAGCGCACCCGCAATCTCTCCCACCTCCAAGTTGTAACGAGTAGCGGCTTGTCGCCCTCGATTCTCTTGATAATTTGTAAACTGTTGTCAATAGTGAAATTTGACCAGCACCGTACCGGTCACGTGATTTTTTACCCAGTTGAGGGTTTTTTCCACGTTAAAATCGATTTGTGTTCTACTCTACTTGTTCTGTGACTGTGTGCGCGCTCAGCCGTTCCACGGGTTAAGACGGTCTAGTTTAGTTCGGTCTACCAGGAGGGTTGAGTTGACCGCAACAACCCCATATGCTCCATCTTCAGTTTTGGCTACTTCAAATACATAGTTGTTCGTTTTGTTTGCAGCCAATCAAATTAAATGAAGTAACTTTATAAATTTCAGAAAAAACAATTTTGATCTTTATGGAGACCAATTTGATCTCTCTGTGGAGATCAAATTGATCTCCACACAGATCAATTTGATCTTTGTGGAGACCAAAAGAATCTCTATGGAGAAGGGAAGATCAATTCTATCTCCACGGAAATCTTCCCTGAGGTCATTTCTATATTCATGGAAATCATTTTGATCTTTAAAATAGACATTAATAGGAATACTTGAGAGACCAATAACAAAAAAATAGTTATAAAATATGCGGCTTAAAAATACATGAGGGGGGTTGGGTAACGATAACAAAGACGAAAAGCGCGGCTTAGAAATATTTGCGTCATTTTCTTAGTTCCTCATGATTTCGCCCCGTGTCGGCAGATAGTTTATGTCGAACATAGATGTTTAAACAAGACACAGAGCCAATAATTTGGCCATAAAAAGGGTCTGTTTGGAAGAGCGGTGGGGTGAGAAAATGTGTGGTAGCGAAAGAAAGGTAGGAAAAAGAGCTATTGCAAAAAGGTCTATTGCAAATGAAGATCTATTTAAAGTGAACTCCGTTTGCAAAACTTTTCATAAAAGAGAAACAGATTATAAACTGTTTGGCAAAACTAGACAAACAAACAAAATAAATTCATAACTCCAACAATTACAGAGGGTCTTTTAGTTTGAAAATACGTGTTAGAGCGAAAAATGCGCGTCCAAGCAAATAACATCCATTGGGCAAAGAAACTTGCAGGCCAAAGAAACAACCATTCAATGCCTTAAGCAAAACTGTGCAAATCTCGGAGCATAACGAAGCAATTTGCAGATAAGCACCTACAGAAGGGGTTCCAAGTAGGGGCTTGGGTGTATATCAAGCTTCAACCTTATAGACAGACCAACACTAAGGAAGGGCTTTCAATAAATTATCTCCAAAAATTTTGGACCCTTCCAAATCACTAAGAGAATAGAAGATATAGTCTATCATGTGTAATTACCAGACTCATCCAAGATCTATAATACCTTGCACATCACTCAGCTCAAGGAATATGTCGGAGGCCATCCAATTTCTAGTATCCTACACCAAGAATTGCAGGAGGAAAGAAGACACGCTCGGCACCCTGTGTAGATCTTGGAACGACAGATGATACCCCTAAGAGGGCAAGTTATACCTCAGTGTTGGGGTCCAACCCCAAAAGTGCTGGAAATCAGATCAAGTTCTGGAGTTGTTGTTGTAGTTTTTGCTACAGGAGTTCGGTGCTGCAAGTTTTGTAGTGTTCTAGCACTACCGTCGGGCAGTAGAACTTCAACGTGACTATACTCATATTGACGAAACTATAACGGCCCCCTTACGGCTACCGCTACAAATTACATATCATTTCAAGCAAGGTAAGAACCATCAGAGTACAACATATATGTGAAAGAGTACAATAAGTAAATGTTATGACAAACTATAACCATCCATTTCATTATATAACTGATAATAACGTACAATATGATCAAAAGGTAGCCTTAGACAACTCTACTAAGGCTTACCATCCCTGCACAGACAAAATGGTAGCCCTATATTTACACAAAAAGGCGCTTATCGACATGTACACTATACAGACTGACTCATACAAAACTACATAAAATAAAACTAAAAGTCCTCATGGGGACACTCTGGATCTCGGCACCTCTCTTTATGCTCCTCCAGTACTCTAAGGACTGCTAAGTAGATCTCTACCCAAAGGCGATACTTCTTCTCTTGCCGAGGAGTGCATGGTCGACGCTGACTACTTGTGGCTGGAACCGCCTCTTCCTTGACCTGTTTAGTTTCATTTTTTTATTAGTCAAAGGACTAAGTGAATTGTTATCTTTCCTTAAATATTTATGAGTGTATGATGTCTTTGTTTTATGATCTTACACTTGTCTTTGGATTCCCTTATACTTAATCTTACGTATGACTAGTCTTAGGTTTAGGTGTCCTTGTCTCACACCTATATTATGGGCTATATGAAGTGTAACTAGGTGTCCTTGCCTCACACCTAAAGGTAATGTGTTTATCGTGCCCTTGTCTCGCACGTTCACATTCCTATCTGTGCCCTTGACTCGCACATGTCCGTGCCCTTGACTCGCACGTTAATATTACTCTTCTTATTAGCCCATAACTTATTATCTTATCATAATACTTAACTTAATCGTCGTTAACTACTTATCTTATTCAACATTTTACATTCACATCAGGCGTTAGCCGCATAACAACGAAATAAATGAAAAGACATGAAAAGTAAGAACTCACTGGAGCTTTTCCCTTGCCTTTATCCATGTCTTTGTCCTTATCACCATCTTGTCTACGATTTCCAGCATTTCGGGATGCCATAACCTAGATGAAATTATTCATAATTAATTCATACATACTACATATTACATTTTTAGGTTCTACTTGACTTACTTAGGTCAAGGGAAAATATTCCAATTAGGGCTTTGCTGCCCTAAGTGAAAGTTAGCTTCTTTGAACCATTTGAGTGAAGGGGCAATCATACCTAGCCTCCAAATAATTATTTGGAGTTAGGGGACTGACATTTCCCTCAAATCTTTTACTAGCAAACCTTGGGGAGGAGGCATACTTGCCACGAATCCTTTCCACATCCTAAAACATGTGCCAAAATGTCAAAATCCCTGATACTTCACTTAGGGTTTCTCCAAATGGCTAGAAATGGAGGATTAGGGCATGATGAAGCGCTACAGAAACTTTCCCCACGAGTTTCATGAAAGAAAACGCCAAAACTCCTAAACCCTAGAAATTAAAATCACTCCAACATCGTATCAAAAGCAAAAGGAGTGTAGAGGAGGAGATTACCTTGCTATCGGAGGAGGAATCACGCGAAACGGAGGAGATTTGAGCTCCCGGGATTGATCGACGACGTGCGGCTTCTGCGGTTTCCGTCGGGTTGATTTTCGTCAGGCGTGAGAACTGAAAGAGGAGAACAAAGCTTACGGCCTTAATATCGGGAGAGCGACACCGCTTAATTAGCGGAGGACACTTATTTTTGAACCGCTTATAGCCGGTCCAATTCAAACCCCCCACCCGGTTTTTCATTATTCCTAACCGGTTCCTCTCCTTTACTCATGTGGTGTTATATTTCTCCCCTCCTTAATGGATTTTCGTCCTCGGAAATCTTCATTCTGAATCTTCATCAAATAAAAAGGGAAAAAGGCTTCGCATTACTTCTTCCTTTTCCCAAGTAGCCTCATGTATACTCTGCTCTTTCCACCAGACTTTAACGAATCGAACCTCTCGATTTCGAAGTTGTTTGTTCTGCCGATCTATAATCCTGTATGGCTCAGTTGGACTTGATAAGTCAGCTTCGATGTGAATCTGGTTAGAATGAACTATCGTTTCTGGATCTGCTATATACTTCCGCAAAGAAGATATATGAAATACATCATGAAGATTTTGGAGCGAATCAGATAATGCTAAGCGATAGGCTACTTCGCCAATCCTTTCAGTGATTGGAAAAGGGCCTACATATCGGGGACTCAGTTTGCCAAGTCGTCGAATTCGTGAAACTCCTTTGAAAGGCTTGATTTTCAGGCATACTAGATCACCTACTTTAAACTCTACCTTTCGATGTTTGGCGTTAAAATATTTCTGTTGCCTGTCTTGCGCTACTTTCAACCTTTCCCATATGAGTCCAAGCTTTTCGTTCATCTTGTCTACTCATTCCTTTCTGAAAAGTTTCTGCTCACCATCCTCTGCCCAGTTTAATGGGGTACGACATCTCTGTCCATATAAGGCTTCAAATGGTGTCATCTGAATGCTTGATTGGTAGCTATTATTATACGAAAATTCTACCAAGGATAGGTATTTTCCCACGATCCTCGTAGATCAAGAACAATCATGCGTAGGAGATCTTCTAATAGCTGGATGGTTCGTTCAGATTGACCATCAGTTTTCGGGTGAAATGCAGTACTGTAACGTAATTTGGTTCCCAACCGCTTTTGCACTAATTTACAGGTATCCGATGTAAACCTTTCATCTCTGTCGGACACGATTGATCGGGGAATTCCATGGTATTTCACAATACCATCTATGTATTGGTCGACCAATTTTTGCACTGGACTATCGTTCTTCATAGGAATAAAGTGTGCAACCTTTGTAAGTCGATCAATAATCACCCATATTCCATTATTGCCAACTTTTCTTCGTGGCAATCCCATGACAAAATCCATGGTGATATCTTCCTATTTCCATTCAGGGATGGGTAAGGATTGTAGGTATCCGCCGGGCTTCTGATGTTCTGCCTTGACAAGCTGACATGTATGGCATTTAGTAATATATTTGACAATATCGGTCTTCATACCTGACCACAAAAAGTCTTGCTTCAAATCCTGGTATATTTTGGTTCTTCCAGGATGAATTGAATATGTTGTATTGTGCGCCTCATAAAGTATTTCTGATCGCAGCATATCGACATCAGGAATACATAATCGTCCATTGAGAAATAACAACCCATCGTCTTCTCGCAAAACAGTTGCTTGACCACTTTTAACTTTTTCAAGAAATTTTATGAAGATAAGATCTTGATTCATCACTTTCTGTACTCTTTCCTTTAATGACTGTTCACTCGTCAACTGAAAGAGTACGCCTTGTGTCTGGGAGATAGTGATACACGTAAGCAGTTCTAACTTCTGCAGATCTTGCAAAAACTCTTTTTGTTCTGTTATTGGCACAATCATGGATGTTACATTTTTCCTGCTGAGTGCATCAGCTACAACATTTGCTTTGTCGGGATGATATTTTATATCAACATCATAATCTTTAATCAGTTCCAACCAACGTCTTTGTCGCATATTGATCTCCTTCTATGAGAAAATATATTTCAAGCTCTTGTGATCTGTAAAAATTTCACAAGACATACCATAAAGATAGTGGCGCCAAATTTTTAACGCAAACACAACTACTGCCAGTTCCAAATCATGAGTCGGATAATTACGTTCTGCCTCTTTCAATTATCGTGAAGCATAAGCGATAACTTTCTCATTCTGCATTAATACGCATCCCAACCCTTTTACAGATGTGTCACTATAGATTTGGAAACCTTCACTGCCACACGGCATGACCAATACCGGTGTTGTTCTTAACCTTCTCTTTAATTCTTCAAATGCTTCCTGACAGTCATCAGTCCAAATGAATGGAATATTCTTTCGCGTTAGTTTGGTCAGTGGTAAAGCGATTGCTGAAAAGTTCTTTACAAATTTCCTGTAGTAGCCTGCCAACCCTAGGAAACTCCGAATTTCGGTGACAGTCGTTGGTCTTAACAAGTTCATAATCGCTTCGATCTTCATTGGGTCGACAGATAATCCATGTTCTGTAACCACATGACCCAAGAAAGAGACTTCTTTCGGCCAAAATTCACATTTTGAAAACTTCGTGTATAACACATGATTCCTTAGTGTTTGTAACACAAGTTTTAAGTGCTCCGTGTGTTCCTCCCGATCTTTAGAATATATCAAAATATCGTCAATAAATACAATGACAAATTTATCTAAGAATTCTTTCAACACACGGTTCATTAAATCCATAAAAGCTGCTGGTGCGTTTGTTAATCCAAACGGCATAACGATGAATTCAAAATGTCCATATTGCGTACTAAAAGCTGTTTTATATATATCGTTTTCCTTGATTCGCAGTTGGTGATATCCTGATCTCAAATATATTTTCGAAAATACCTTTGCATGGACTAATTGATCGAACATATCGTCAATGCGAGGTAATGGATATTGATTTCGGATGATCAACTTATTAAGTTCGCGGTAATCAATACACAGTCATAGTGAACCGTCTTTCTTCTTTACAAACAGGACTGGGCTCCCCACGGTGATGTACTTGGGCATATAAAATTCTTATCCACTAATTCTTGGATTTGGCTTTTCAATTCCGCCAATTCCTTAGGAGCCATTCGATACAGTGCTTTTGCGACAGGTGCCGCTCCAAGCACCAAGTTAATGGTAAATTCCCCTTCTCTTGGCGGGGGTACCCCTGGTAAGTCTTCTGGAAATACATCCAGAAAATCACGAACCACGGGAACTATGGTCGGTTCATCTTTCATAGCAGTATCACTTTTCTTTAACACGACTAATGTCGCTTCACACCCTTTGCGCATTTTCTTCATCGCCTTTAGAGAAGATATCAGAACTTTTGAAACTTCACTCATTCCTTTAAACGTACACTGTGTCCGATCATGTAACCTAAATATAATTTCTTTCTTCTTGCAATTGATGACAGCCTCATGACGCGACAACCAATCCATTCCCAAAATAATATCGAATTCAGATAGAGGTAGGATTGTAACATCTGCTTCGACTAGTGTATTCTCAATTGTTAGCCACACCGAACATCTAAGCTTTGTATTCATTTCTGTATTGTTGGGCATTTTGACTGTTATATCTTCATGGGACCGATAAGGTTCCATACTTAATTCTTTTACTGTCGCTGCAGCTATGAAGGAATGGCTCGCTCCAGTGTCGAACAAGACCTTCATAATATGATTGTGGACAAAAATCATACCTGTTATTACTACATCATGAGCTTTTGCCTCCTGCTGATTAAGGTTGAAGACTTGGGGCATCACCTGTCTTTCCTCCCTAGATTGTATAAATGGACCAGATGCCACTGATTCAATCGCCTTTCCTTTGTCCAAATTGTGTATCGTTGATGTTTGACTTGGGCCTCCAGTAGTCTTCTTTCCAGCTTCTGTTTTCCACAGGGGACATTCATGTTTCATATGCCCGGGGCGAAAACATTTAAAACAAACTCCTGTTCCTTTTAAGCATTCCCCTGGATGAGCTTTTCCGTATTTCCCATAGATGGGATGGCTGGTAGTACTACCTGTTGCAGGGGCTGGCATTGGTGAACCCTTTTTAAACTTCTTCCATTTAGACCCTCCACTTTTCCCCGAGAAGGTCTTGCTTTGCTCTTCTGGCGGCCTCTTTTGTTGGACTTCATTCTTCCTTTGAGACACATCCACATCTTTTTCAATCAGCTTTGCCTCTCCACCAATTCATTATAGCGTTGGATCCTCTGAGAGATCAAATGTACTCGAATGTCTTCCCGTAACCCTAACTGAAAGCGGAAACAACGTTCTCTTTCGTTAGGGACCATATCACTCGCATAATACACGAGCTGAGTGAATTCTGCTTCAAACTGCATCACTGATCGATTCCCCTGAGTTAAACGAAGGAATCTTTCTTGCAGGATTCGTTTATCTAATAGCGGCACGAACCAATCAAGGAATTCATGCAGAAAGTCATTCCACCGAATATCTGTGCGTCCGTAGAATTTCCCTTGAGTTAGACTATCCCACCATCTATTCGCTTCGCCTTCAAAAAGAAACGTAACCAACTCAACTTTTCAATTCTCTGGACACCGCATTGCCTTGAAAATCAGCTCGATCCTCTTGATTCAGTCTTCAGTCTCCATTGGTGTGACACCACCACGAAAGATTGGTGGCCTCATCTCCAAGAACTACTTCAATTGTACATCAGCCGTTTCCTGAGCAGGTAGGGGTGCAACATTACCTGCCCGGATGGCCTCCGCTAAAGCTTGCATAACTTCTATCAGATGAGGATTTGACCTTCCAGAGCTACCACTCTCTGATGTCATTTCAGGCTCCTCTTCCCTCTGTCGTCTACTTATATACGTTCGGGGAACTTCCTGAAATAAGAAAGGTAAGTCAGGAATCGGGAACAGTCTGATAATATCACGGGTGGTATTTGTTGTCATCATCTCAGTATTTCCTTAATGTACTCATATTGCCCAAAAGTTCATAACCTGCCTCTGATACCAATTATTTGTAACGGTCCCTTACAGCTACCGCTACAAATTACATATCATTTCATTTAAGCAAGGTAAGAACCATCGGAGTACAACATATATGTGAAAGAGTACAATAAGTAAATGTTATGACAAACTATAACCATCCATTTCATTATTTAACTGATAATAACGTACAATATGAATATATGATCAAAAGGTAGCCTTAGACAACTCTACTAAGGCTTACCATCCCTGTACAGACAAAACAGTAGCCCTATATCTACACAAAAAGGGGCTTACCGACATGTACACTATACAGACTGACACATACAAAACTACATAAAAAAAATTGAAAGTCCTCATGGGGACACTCTGGATCTCGGCACCTCTCTATGTGCCCCTCCAGTACTCCAAGGACTGCTGAGTAGACCTCTACCCAAAGGCGATACTTCTTCTCTTGCCGAGGAGTGCATGGTCGACGCTGACTACTGGTTGCTGGAACCGCCTCTTCCTTGACCTGTTTAGTTTCATTTTTTATTAGTCAAAGGACTAAGTGAATTGTTACCTTTCCTTAAATATTTATGAGTGTATGATGTCTTTGTTTTATGATCTTATACTTGTCTTTAGATTCCCTTATACTTAATCTTACGTATGACTAGTCTTAAGTTTAGGTGTCCTTGTCTCACACCTATATTATGGGCTATATGAAGTGTAACTAGGTGTCCTTGCCTCACACCTAAAGGTAATGTGTTTCTCGTGCCCTTGTCTCGCACGTTCACATTCATATCTGTGCCCTTGACTCGCACATTAATATTACTTTTCTTATTAGCCCATGACTTATTATCGTATCATAATACTTATCTTAATCGTCGTTAACTACTTATCTTATTCAACATTTTACGTTCACATCAGGCGTTAGCCGCATAACAACGAAATAAATGAAAAGACATGAAAAGTAAGAACTCACTGGGGCTTTTCCCTTGCCTTTATCCATGTCTTTGTCCTTGTCACCATCTTGTCTACGATTTCCAGCATTTCGGGATATCATAACCTAGATGAAATTATTCATAATTAATCCGTACATACTACATATTACATTTTTAGGTTCTACTTGACCTACTTAGGTCAAGGGACAATATTCCAATTAGGGCTTTGTTGCCCTAAGTGAAAGTTAGCTTCTTTGAACCATTTGAGTGAAGGGGCAGCCATACCTAGCCACCAAATAATTATTTGGATTTAGGGGACTGACATTTCCCTCAAATCTTTTACTAGCAAACCTTGGGGAGGAGGCATACTTGCCACGAATCCTTTCCACATCCTAAAACATGTGCCAAAATATCGAAATCCCTAATACTTCACTTAGGGTTTCTCCAAATGACTAGAAATGAAGGATTAGGGCATGAGGAAGCGCTACAGAAACTTTCCCCATGAGTTTCATGAAAGAAAATGCTAAAACTCCTAAACCCTAGAAATTAAACTCACTCCAACATCGTATCAAAAGCAAAAGGAGTGTAGAGGAGGAGATTACCTTGTTATCGGAGGAGGAATCACGCGAACGGAGGAGATTTGAGCTCCCGGGATCGATCAACGGCGTGCGGCTTCTGCGGTTTCCGTCGGGTTGATTTCCGTCGGGCGTGAGAACTGAAAGAGTAGAACGAAGCTTACGGCCTTAATATCGGGAGAGCGGCACCGCTTAATTAGCGGAGGACACGTATTTTTGAACCGCTTATAGCCGGTTCAATTCAAACCCCCCACCCATTTTTTCATTATTCCTAGCCGATTCCTCTCCTTTACTCATGTGGTGTTACAGAAACGACCTTATATCGTCGAGATGAGTCTCTGATATCGTCGTGATGGCTCCCTATATCGTCAAGATGGTCCCCTTGTGTCTTGAGGTGCTTATGTAGCATAATGGCTACCGACGAGTAGTAGCACTACCGTTTGACGGTAGCGGACAAAAATTGTTTCGTAAACCTGTAATTTGGAGTCGTCGGATCGTCTTAGGGGTTAATATAAAGGCTAAGATAGGTATGCTCTTTTGCCCTAAATATGGAGTGATGCTTGGCAGATAATTAATCTCTCAGATTTGAAGTCGTCATTTCCGCAAGAACCAGAGAAAAATGGGGTTCTCCTGCCATTGTTGCTTGAAGGAGTTCTATAGAAGGAAAAACAAGTTTTCTCACCACCGATGTTCTTTGTCTTTGTTGTGAGGAGTATTTGCTCATATTGTCTTCATTTGCTTTTGGGGCTTGAGAAGAGATTTGAGTTTATTTTCTTTTTCCCGAAAAAAAGTTATTTTCATTGTGGGTTGTGAGAGGTGATTCAATTTGTGAATCCGGGGGGATCTAGGTTGGGCAAATCTAGAATTTTTGTTGTAATTCTTATTGTTTTGATTTGTAGATTGATTGTGTGTCCCATCCCATAGTTTTTCTCTCATTGCTTTTGAGAGAGGGTTTTTCACGTAAATCTTGTGTCCTATGTACTATGGTTTTTGTGTGTGTTTGTTGTGATTATTCTTCTGCGTGCTCGACTACGCAAATGGTAGGGGATTTTCTATTTCCCAACAAAGTGGTATTAGAGGAAGGTTACTCTCAGACAGCCGGGATATTCAGAGAAGATGGAGCAAAACACAAGAATGATTAGTATGAATGACAATAACCAGATTATTTAAAAGTCACGACCGGAGGATCTTTTGTATTGTAAAGATCTTCATACTCCGTTGGCAGGGAGATCGACTACTATGTTGGATAATGATGAGTGGAAGATGATGGATCGAAAGGCAGTTGGGTTCATCCCGCAGTGGCTTGATGACTCTGTTTTCATCATGTCTCTGCCAAGTCATCGGGCCAGGCATTGTGGATGAAGTGGGAAGCTCTTTACGAGTGGAAGACGGCGGTCAACAAAATTTTTTTGGTCAAGAAGCTTACGAATTCATAGTACAAGGAAGATTTTTAGATAACTAAGCATTCAAACCTTTCTCAGAGCATTATAAAACAGTTAGAAGTCATGAAGATCATATTGGGGGACGGGCTACAAGCTTTGATGGTCCTTAGTTCCTTACTAGAGAGTTAGGAAACTCTGGTGGTGTTATTGAACAATTAAACATCGAATGGCTTTATGATGATGGAGATGGTGACGAGCTGTCTTCTGAATGATGAGCTAAAAAGGAAGGATTCTGGAGCCTCTACATCAGATGCCCTACTCATGGAGGGAAGGGCAAACCGATGAAGAAAGAGGGTAAGGAAAGAGTTGTTTCAAAAAAAAAAGTACGGACCTAAGTCCAAAAAGAGAATTGAGTATTATTACTGCAAGAAGAAGGGTCACTTTAAGAAGTATTGTTTCAAGTTACAAAGAGATCGGAAGGGTAAGTCAAAGGAGACCGGAGAATCGAGTGAGGGTGCGGGTGCAAACTCGATTGCGGAGGATGAGACACATTGCTTACATTATAGTGGGGCTACTTGCCAGGAGTGTGCAGATACTGATTGGGTAATGGATGATGGTGCATCCTACCACTGCACTCCTCGCAAAGATTATTTATACTCGTATGCTGTTGTAGATCTTGACATTATCTGGATGGAAAATGTCGGTGTGTTGAAGATTATTGGCAGTGGAGATGTCCACTCAGAGACTGATCTAGGGAAGGTTATCCTCAAGGATGTTAGACATATTCCTGACTTGAGGATGAACTTCATTTCTGTTGGCAGATTAGATAATGGAGGCATCACAACTATTAAAGGTGGAGGTGCCTGGAGGTTAGTGAAGGGGTTCTTGGTGGTGGCCTGAGGCCGAGCAAAGGCCAAGATCTATAGTCTAAGCGTGAATGTAGCTGAAAACAACTCTATGAAGTTGCCATCGCAGACTTGAGCACATTAAAGAGAAGAACTTGAATATATTGGTAAAGAACAAGGTTCTTCCAGAGCTATTAGGTGAGCTTCCTAACACGTATGCTCACTGTTATGCTGACAAACAAAGACGAGTATCCTTCATATAAGCTGGATCGAAGAGGAAGGCAGAGCTTCTGAGCTTGATACACAGAGATGTGTGTGGTCCGATTGAGACCAAGTCTGTGGGTGGAGCATCTTACTTTGTCACATTTATAGACGATCACTCCAGGAAGGTATGTGCCTATTTCTTGAAGCAAAAGAGCTATGTTTTAGCAAAGTTCGTGGAGTTCAGGGCGAAGACAAAGAATATGACCGAGAAGGTGATCAAGTAGGTTCGATAAGACAATAAGGGAGCGTATATTTGTGCTTTTGATGCCTACTGTAGGGTGCATGTCATCATGCATGAGAAGACAATTCCGAGGACATCGCAATAGAAAGGGTTGACAGAGAGGATGAATAAGACAATTATGAAGAAGATCTGATGCATGATCTCTCAGGCAGGTATTGACAAGTAGTTTTAGGTAAAGGCCAAACGAACTGTAGTACATTGAATCAATTTGTCTATCTCTGCACCTTTCAATGAATAAATCCTAGAGCGTGTTTGGTCTAGGAAGGAGGTGTCGTATGGACACATGCTAGTGTTCGGTTGCAAGACACATCTTCATGTCCCTAAGGAGGAGAGATTGAAGTTTGACGAGAAGTTTAACAACCTAAAATAAAAATAAAATAAACCAACGACATATTTGTAAATAGAAAATTAGATTTTCCCTAATATTAGCCACAACCCCCCCCCCCCCAATTATTCCAATCTTTCAGTCGTTCCCACATTCGGCTCCCGATCTCACCTCTTGCGCTCGACTCTCGGTCCCGACCACGCCTCCCTCTCGTCGCCATCTTCTCTTACTTGCACCTTTGTGTTTGTGTCCGTCAGAGCGCACCTCCTCTTCCACATACTGGCGACCTCCCTTCCCTCCAAGAACTAGCAACCTCCTTCCTCCCTCAGCAGGCCGACGGGAGCTTCTTATCCCCCTCAAGTTTGATAATCACCCTTTTTCCTCCAGCAGCCCTATTCCTCCTTCCGGGGGAGGGGGGGGGGGGGTAACCTCTTCCCCTATTCTTCAAGGGGCTAGTAGCCCTCTTCCTCTCCGTTTGGGCCGGTGTTTGTGAGAGGGACAACTAGGTCCCCCTTCACTCTTCTTCTTGGGCTCGGATTTTGCACCTCTGGGTAAGGATCTCCTCTTTCCCCTCTATTCATATTTTATTGAAATTATTTTGAAAATTTGTGCTTCAATTTACGTATATATTGTGATCCAAGGTCATTGCTCTCTTATAATTGCCTAACCACCTTGTAATTTTGATTTCTGGGGCCACTCCTCGGATCAATTGGTGGGATCTCTCCAAATCCCTATCTGATTAAGGGGTTTTCCAATCTAAGCGCTGCCAAATCTCTGATTCCCCGTGATAGTCCCCTTTTCACTCACTTTTATGGGAGGTAAATCGCTAAACTCTCTCATGCTTAGGCTCTGTGAAATTTATTTCTTGTGTTAGCATAGTAGCAACTCCAGAAATTCTTCAACAAAACTGGTTTTTTTCATTGGAGCTTAGAAAAAGAGGAGCGGCGAGAAAATCTCACGTGATTTAAGTTGTCCTGACGGATAAAAGTAGGAAGTCGAGTTTCAGAGCTTATTGCAGTTCGCCGTAGCTAGGGCGCTGCGATATTCGGCACCGTGGAAGTTGCCAGCTTGTCCGCAGCTTCTGCGGAGCTCCGCCGTCGGGTTTTGCTAGGGCGCGCTCCTTTTCTTTCGGAGGGATGAGATCATGAAAATTAGGAGGAGAAAGAGCGAGCCCGGGAAAATGAAGGAGGGTATTTGTTGGCACACCTATTATTGGGGCCAACAATGTCACGACCTAGGCATCCATATAGGCTCCGTTTGGCGTAGCATTGACGGTCATGAATGAACCTCACCAAAATAACGTCATCCACTTTTGCGTTCAAAACTAGTTTTCTTTTCTCAGCGACGGTCGTAATCACTATCTTCTGAACATGCATTTTATGATCGTAACAAAAATACTGTCATATAGACTTTGACCTGCACATATAGCCTATGACATTCCAATGATAAATGCAGGCCAAATAAAAAAATCAGGTTATTAAATTGTGCGGCCTGCATATAGTTGAAAAGCCTGAAATCGGTCTGCATATATATTATATACTGCTTAATAATAAGCTAAAGCCCGTTTGGTGAAGCAAAGCAGATTCCATTTTCCCCCCGCTTCCCCTCTCCTTTTTTTTTTAACTTTTACCGCGGGACGAAGAACAGGAGGATGAAGAAAAGAAGAGGGGGAGAGTAAAATGTAGAGGGTTCCGATTAAATGAAAGAGAAAAGGCAAGGAAGGAAAAAAAGGGGACCCCAATGGAGAGCTCGATTCTTTACAACCTTCCTTTTTACCTCCCTTCTACCCTTCAGGAAGAGCCAGCGCTTATTCGCTCCCTTTTCGCCGGAGATGAAGAAATTCCGGCGGTGGCTCTCCGCCACAACCCACCGCTTTGAGTCAGGTACTTCAGCTTTCTTCTATCTCTCCCGCTTCTGTTCTCCTTTCAAGAGATAGATGGAAATTTTAAGATTTTAGGCATAAATGATACTGAGGTTTTAGTTACTTCGATGTGCTGTAAATTGTTCTCCTTCATTTTGATTTCTTACGGGGCTCAGCAGATAGTTGAATTATGATTTTTACGGAAAGGGAGAAAACGGAAATGGAAATTCTGCTCCTTCTTCTTGTTCAAGTTTTTGGGGCATAGATCAGACCAGCTTCATCTAAGCTTTGAGTGATTGAAAATGGCAATTGAAGTTGTTTTTGAATGGTAATTTTCCCCCGTTTAAAAATATTTTTGTGAAACATGAATGGGTGTGGAAAATGCAAGGGCTTTGATATTGGTACTAGCCATTCCTCTTAGAAACCAAAATAAATGTCTGTAAATATGGTATTTGAAAGTGTTGCGCTGCTTCATCTTCTGTAGGACAGGAACATTCCAAATCTTTATATGATTTATTTTGATCTTATCTCCCTTACTTCAATATAGTTATTTTTTTTACTTAATTCATATGTTAAAATCTGCTTAAACATCATTACTCCAACAAGACTGTTAGGTTTGGCCTAACTCAACCTGAAAAACCGGCTCAACAGGTGAGGGTTGCCTCGCCATATAAACAGATCAGAACAGAGTTGATTGGCGGTGTGAGACTATTATTAACAAAGATCTCAATAATCTATAACTTGTTACCCATTATGTTCCCGATTTGTGATGCCATTTTGTTATAAAAAGAAGCATCATCAAATGAAAATATAAATTGTCTGAGTAATCAAGTTATAAATATTGAGGAAATGTCGAGATAATGGAACATATGAGTGATAACAATTGCAGTCATTAATAAGCTTTTGGAACAAAAAAAGTTTGTGAATTCTAGCTTCTATGAATATTTTGTCTTTGGCAACAAGGAGAGGAGGATCGGTTGTACACTTTCTAAAAGATAACCCAAGACAAAGAAAGTGGAGCTCGTACACTCCAATTGTCGGGTCCTGCCTACAATTACATCCCTTGTAGATTCACTACAATACATCAACTTCATTGACGAATTTCCTAAATATGAGTGAACTTTTTGAAGGATAATAATATGTTTACCTGTTGCAAGAGATGGTAGGTGAGGTGGAAAGTGGAGTAAGGCTCATGTGTTTGAGAGGTCAGGTGGAAAGTGGAGTAAGGCTCATGTGTCTGAGAGTAGAGGGCATATGGCGACTTTGACAATGTGAAATTCAAAGAATTTTGTATAGACTAATCAACACACCGATAATTGAGTTGAGAAGATCAAAATAGACGATGAGACCGACAAAGTTTCTATTGCCTTGCATTATTAATTATTGACATATGATGGTGAACCCGAAGATGCAATATGATATTTCTTTGTCTAGACACTAGTGAGACACAAATGGAGAAGAGAGAATTGCACGATTGATGATGATATTTCAGAATCAAGCATAAGTACAATGAGCAAGCTTATTATTAGAAAAGCCCATGTATAAAGGCCCATAAAGGCCCAAGTGTATTCTCTCTTCTTTAGTCCCACATCTTGTATAGGATTGCTTCCTCTCTTCTCTTCTCCTATATAATTGTATTCTCTCCTTGTATTTACTTACACAAGCAATACATACACGTTTTTGGCTTCTCTCAACATGGTATCAGAGGGAGGTTCCGATCTCTAACCGTCCTGTTCGCTTGTTAACCGCTTCTACCCGCCGCCTTCCTGCGGTCTGCCCTTGCGGTTTCCTCCTTGCGGTTTCCTTCTCGCGGTCTCAGCGGACAGTCCGCTTTCTGCTGTCTATCCGCCGCTCCTCGCTAACTGTCCGCGGCCTCTGCGGACAGTCCGCTGCCTCTCTCCGTGGATCCAGGTTCTCTCCTCTTCCCACCTTTTTATAGTTTTTCTCTTCTCTATCCCGTGGACCCCACCCCTCGCGCGTCTCGCCGGTCTCCTGCTATATCCGCGCGGCTTCTCTCCTATCCGCTCGAGTTCGTCAACTCGCGGCCTCTCTCTCCTATCCGCTCGAGTTCGTCAACTCGCGGCCTCTCTCTCCTATCCGCTCGAGTTCGTTTACTCGCGGCTTCTCTCTCCTATCCGCTCGAGTTTGTTAACTCGCGGTCTCCTTTTTTTCTCTCCCGCTCGAGTTCGTCAACTCGCGGCTTCTCTCTCCTATCCGCTCGAGTTCGTTTACTCGCGGTCTCTTTTCTTTTGTTCGCCGACTTCTTGCGGCCTCCAGACCGTGCGGTCTGTTCCTTCCCGCTCTGGTCGTGGCCTGTCTGGCTGCTGGTGTTCGCATCGTGACCGTGCGGGTTCTTTCTCCCGGCCTTCTCTCTCGCTGCTTCGTCGCTGCGGTTTGATCCTAGTCGCCGCGGTCTCCTCCCGTCTCTGCGGCCTGTCTCTCCAGCGGACCCCTGCCTGGTCGCGGCGGCCTCCTTCCAAGTCGGTGCGGCTTGTCTTCCAGGACTATGGGCTCCTCTGTTGACTCCACCGGCCAGGCCGCTAGTCCGCCAGTAGACCGCCCGACTTGTCCTACCGACCTGCGCGATGAATTACGCATCACTACCATCTCTCTCTCCGGGAAGAAAAATTTTCTCCCTTGGGCGCATTCTGTGCGTCGGGTTCTCCAGGCGAAGGGTCTCCTGTCTTACCTCACCCAGGCTCCTCCGGCCCCCCCTACGGACGATTGGCTCCGCAACGATGGTCGTGTGCAGACTTGGCTCCTCAACTCCTTGGATGGTGAGCCCTATCAAATGGCCATGTATCACGAGACGGCCAAGTCTATATGGGATGAGCTGCACTCACTCTATTCCGGCAAGGACAGCCTTCAGCACCTCTACGACATCCTCACCGATCTCGTGGCTCTCGACGCCGGTGGCGCCCCGGACATGACGTCGTTTGTTGCTCGGGCGAAGACTTTGGCCGAGGCCTGGATTCTGCACCAGCCTTCAACCAGTGATCATGCTGCCCAGCGCGCTCAGAAGGAGGCGGTTTGCATTGCTATTATGATGGCCCGTCTTCCGCCTCACCTTCAGACTATCCGGACTCAGGTTCTGGCCTCTCCCACCGTTCCATCCCTTTCTGAGATATGTTCCATGCTCCTCCGCGTGACGCCTCCTCCAGATGCTCCTGCGCCGACTTCATCGGCCCTTCTTCAGCAGGCCCCTCCGCCCCTGCTTCCCTTGCCTCCCGCTGCTCGTGGTGGCCGCTCAGGCTCTCGGGGCCGCGGGCGTGGTGGCAGGGGGCGGCCGAAGTGTTCCTACTGCGGCAAGGACGGCCACCTTGAAGCAACCTGTTACCGCAAGAATGGCTATCCTCCTCGACCAACGGCTTCGGTGGCCGCAGATGCCTCCTCTACTGCCTCTCCGGATCTCGAAGCTGTCCGCCTCCAGCTCCAGCACCTCCAGGGACTGCTCAACCCGCCTCCTGCTTCCCTGGCCTCCACCTTCGTCTCCCAAGCAGGTACGGCTTGTCTCTCCACCGGTCCGACCTGGATCATGGACTCCGGTGCCACTCATCACATTACGTCCCAGCAGCCTGCCACATACTCGGCCTCTCCTCATCCGCGGTCTATCACCGTGGCTAACGGGGCCCTTGTTCCCGTCTCCGGATCGACGGACATCTCTCTCAGCCCGTCGTTTCCTCTCCGCTCGGCTCTTCATGTTCCGAGTTCCCCCTTCAATTTACTTTCTGTTGGTCGCCTTACTGCTGATCTGGATTGCTCTGTCATATTCACTTCCTCTTCTTTTGTCATACAGGATCGCAGGACGCGGACTACCATTGGTAAAGGCGGATTACGGAACGGGCTCTACCTTCTCGACACACCTCCTACCATCCTCTCCTCCGTCTCCTCTGTCTCCTCCACCGAGTGGCATCGCCGTCTTGGCCACGCTCCTCTACCTGTTCTCCAGCGGGCTCTCCCTGATATCTCCCTCCATCCGTTTCAGTGTGAATCTTGTATCCTCGGCAAGCAGCCGCGTTCATCTTATCCTGCTCATTGTACCCGGAGCTCTGCTCCGTTTGATTTATTGCATTCTGATGTATGGGGACCATATAAAACTACTAGTATTTCTGGTTTCCGGTATTTTATTACTTTCATTGATGATTATTCTCGCATGACGTGGTTGTACTTACTTCGTGATCGCTCCGAGCTTCCTCGCATTTTCCGAGCCTTTGTCGTTGAAACTCGTACCCAATTTCACACAACTATCAAAACTGTGCGCACTGATAATGCTCGTGAGTACACTGGCCACGACTTCGCTACTATCTGCTCTGAGTTCGGGATTATCCACCAAACCTCTTGTGCCTACACGCCTCAACAAAACGGCGTTGCCGAACGTAAAAACCGTCACTTACTTGATGTAACTCGCTCCCTCATGCTTCAAATGCATGTGCCCAAGCATTACTGGAACTTTGCGGTCTCCACGGCTTGTTTTCTCATCAACCGTCTCCCCTCCTCCGTCCTCCAATATGCTACTCCGTTCAGCCTGTTGTTTCCCTCGACTCCGGCTTTCCCTCTTCCGCCCCGTATCTTTGGCAGCACTTGTTATGTCCACCATCTGGGCCCGCCCTCGGACAAATTGGATCCCCGGGCTGCTAAACACATATTCGTGGGATATTCCCGTACTCAGAAGGGGTATCTCTGTTATTCTCCCGTCACTCGGAAGCTCTCCGTCTCTGCAGATGTCACCTTCCGCGAGACTCAACCATTTTTTTCGGATTCTCTCACTACTCCTCTCCCTTCGGCTCCTTTCCCTCCTTCCATCCCACGACCAGTTCTCCCCGTTACAACGCCGCTGCTACCGGTTCCACCAGCACTACCTCCTATTCCCCCCGCACCACCCATCATCCGGGTCTATACCCGTCGCCCCCGTTGCTCTACGGCCCCCCTGCAGTCCGCCTCAACCATGGTTACTCCGCGCCCGGCAGATCAGGTACAGACATCCACCGCTCATCCTCTGGCTCACTACGTCTCTCTACATCGCCTATCTCCCCATCTTCACGCTTTTGCTACTTCTCTTTCCTCGGTTTCTGTTCCTAATTCTGTGCAGGAGGCGCTCGAACATCCTGGCTGGCGGGCTGCCATGGAGGAGGAAATGGCTGCTCTCTGGACTAACCAGACATGGACTCTCGTCCCTCTTCCTCCCGGTCAGAAACCCGTTGGGTGTAAATGGGTCTTTGTGATTAAACATGCTGCTGATGGCACTATTGACCGCCTAAAAGCCCGCCTTGTGGCTCGTGGCTTCACCCAGCAGCAGGGACTCGACTACGAAGAGACTTTTTCCCCGGTGGCCAAACTAAATACAGTCCGGGTTCTCCTCTCTGTTGCAGTACATCGCCAGTGGCCCCTACTTCAACTGGATGTCAAAAATGCGTTTCTGAACGGTGATCTCCAGGAAACAGTGTATATGCAACAACCTCCCGGGTTTGAGACCACGGGGGAGTCTCAAGTCTGCCATCTTCGAAAGGCTCTTTATGGTCTCAAACAGTCCCCCCGGGCATGGTTTGACAAGTTCAGTAAGGCCCTCCGGGAGATTGGTTTTACTCGAAGCTCAGCCGACTTCTCGCTCTTCACTCGCCACCGATCTACCGGGACCGTCCTTCTGCTAGTCTATGTGGACGACATCATTATTACCGGGAACGACTCGAATGGAATACTGGCAGTCAAACGTCATCTGAGCACCGTTTTTCAAACAAAAGATCTGGGGCCCCTTCGGTACTTCTTGGGCCTAGAAGTTGCCAGACGGCCAGATGGTTTGATCCTTTCTCAGCGAAAGTACTGTACTGACCTTCTTCATGATGCGGGTTACTCAGGCTGTAAGCCAATTGACACCCCAATGGATGTCAATCACAAGTTATGCGCGCAGGCCTCTGACTCAGATATCCTACTGGAAAATCCAGAATACTACCGTCGCCTAGTTGGAAAATTGATATACCTCACAGTAACCAGACCAGATATCTCCTTCGCTGTTGGTATCGTCAGTCGATATATGCATGCCCCCAGAAGCTCTCATCTTCAGGCGGTTGAGCGTATTCTCAGATACCTCAAAACGGCTCCTGGGCAAGGACTGGTGTACAAAGTCTCTTCTTCCACTCCTACTCTGGTAGCATACTCTGATGCTGATTATGCTGGGTCCCTCGATGATCGAAGGTCCACCAGTGGCTTCTGCACGTACTTTGGAGGACACCTGATTACCTGGCGGAGCAAGAAACAAGCGGTCGTTGCTCGATCATCAGCTGAGGCAGAATACCGGGCGATGGCATCAGTGGTGTCGGAACTAACGTGGCTTGAAAGCCTTCTCACCGATCTGGGTGTAAAGCTTCCTTCACCGGCTCTTCTCCTCTGTGACAGTCAAGCTGCTATACACATTGCCAAGAACCCAGTCTTTCACGAGAGAACTAAACATATTGAAGTCGACTGCCATTTTATCCGGGAGAAGGTTCAACTAAAGAAGATCGACCTCAGACATGTTCCTGGTACTGAACAAGTTGCGGATGTCCTCACAAAGGCCTTGTCAAGTACCCTCTTCTATCAATGCCTGTCCAAGCTTGGTGCATACGATTTGTACGCTCCAGCTTGCGGGGGAGTATTAGAAAAGCCCATGTATAAAGGCCCATAAAGGCCCAAGTGTATTCTCTCTTCTTTAGTCCCACATCTTGTATAGGATTGCTTCCTCTCTTCTCTTCTCCTATATAATTGTATTCTCTCCTTGTATTTACTTACACAAGCAATACATACACGTTTTTGGCTTCTCTCAACACTTATGATAAATAGTTATAGATTTATGGATGCCAAGTTGAGATACTACAAAGCTTTAGTCAGCCTTTAGGGAAAATTGAGGAGTATCAAATTTCCATATTGACTGGCAACTGCTAGGGGATACTGTAGCATTTTAGGCCTATTGACGAGGTTTCAGAACAAGCATTAGCATGGTTACAAAGTAAAGCAACATAGTAAATGGAAATGGTAGTTACCCATGATAGTTTTAGTTATTTCAAAGCCTTAGCTGACCTCTAAGATGATTGAGATTAGCCACCCAAAGATGACTCCTTTATGACAATACTTCGATAATTCTTTCTCCAAGTAGGAGATAATTACGATATGGAATAATTTCCTTAGTATTTGAATCTTAATAATTCATATTTGCTGTGGGATGAGATTTATTTTGATGATAAAAAAGGGCAGCCCGGTGCACAAAGCATCCCCGCGTAGTGAGGGTTCGGGGAAGGTTAGCACCACAAGAGTGAAATATAGGCAAACTAAGCCCTGCATTTTTGCAAGAGGCTTCTTTCAGTGCTCGAACCCGTGACCTCAAGGTCACACGGAAACACCTTAACCGGTGCGCTAAGGCTCCCCTTCATTTATTTTGATGATATTTCTCTCAATTAAATACAATATTTGAAGTTAAATTAATATGTCAAATTTTGGTGATATTTTTTTCCTTAAATCAAAACCCTGTTATCTCAAATTTATAGCTATTGCTCTCCTTATTTTTAATGTTTTTATTCTCAACAGAGGCATTATCCAGGAAGACAATTATTGTAGGACAGCATCAAATTTAATATATTGCAAGTAATCATTTCTCCTATTATTTTCACAAATGGTAGAAGTAGAACTTTTTGCAGGACAACATCATTTTTTTTTATTTGGGTTGTGTTTGTGAGTGGACTTGGACTTATATCTCAGGAGTGTAGATTGGTTGTTAAGCATATCTGGGTGTACTTACAAGAGCTGAGTAGAAGTTGCACAAGATCAAATGCGCGAGTCTGATTGGCAATAGAGTGATAGACACAAGCAGATGTTGGGACTTGCGTGACCAAGCAAAGGTCACATGGAGCACATGTTACTGGCCTATAGACTTATAAAGCAAATGGAATGAAGGTGCAAGTGAGTGACTGTAGGCTGCTGGTCGGCTGCAGAGAGTTGGCAGAAGAAGTTAGTTGATAGTGCGAACATACTGGAGTATGGAGGTGGGTTGGGAGAATTAATTGTGGAGCCAAGGTCACAAGGGAGTGGAGAGTTTGGGCGCAAGCATGCACTCACAAAGAGGTGATTGAACGGGTTTGATGGGCGGTCGAACGAGTTCGGTAGGCCTCGATAGTGAGGTGCCCTTGAAGAATGGGAGTGTGACTCTGTGCTGGTTGAGATGGATTTTGAGCTAAAAGAAGAGAGGTTGACTGAAAATATATAAAGCACAATTTAGTCAGAAAGGGAAATTTTTTGGTAAAATTATAATGTTTATTTTCCTGAGATAAAGTGGAAATATATCTCTTGTTGATGTAGGCAAACATTACTAAACCACTTAAATTGTGCTTTTTTTTTCTAATATTTCTTACAAATATTTTTCATGTTTGTTCCAGATGACATTACTTGGATCATACATTTGCTCTAACTTAATTGTATACAGTAAATTAATATACTAATACTGATTTGAGACTCAAGTGATCTAAACTTGATTGCATTTCTATCAGATTTACAAAAAGCAGGCGCATTATGTTCCAAAACTGTAAAAATATATAAAGGAGGTCACAGGATCTCTCTCAACCAACTAAGAATAGTAAACCACTAGTAAGAGAAGAAGCAAGAGCAAATATTTGTATTATTTTCATTGCTTTATGAGGCGAGACATACAATCACGAGACATGATTTCGCGCTGCAATGGATGGAGATAAAAAACTAGACAAGAAAACAAGATTGGGCGAACTGAGAACAGAAGCCGCTTGTTCGCACTTCTGGTCGCCTAACCGCAGAGGTCGCCTGACCACAAAAGTCGCCAATTTGTAGAGATCGTCTAATTACAGAAGCCGCCAATCCGCAAAGGTTGCTTAACTGCAGAAGTCGCCAACTTGCAGAGGTCGCCACAAACAGACAAACTCCTGGAGAATAGGCTGGACAAGTCGGGCGATCAACCAAACCAAGTTGCGTGACTTAGTCTTCAACCCACCTGCCTGAGAGGCTTCCAAGAAGACACTGCTCTAGTCGCACAAACAACGACCTCGCTGCTTAGCTGCAAATTGTTGTCTGCTGTTCCACACCGAGAATTCACTGATTTAGTCGCCAGTACTAGCCGCACAGTTCACAAACACTGCTTTGCACTTTTTCTTGTCATGCAGTTAGAAAAACCTTAACCACAAGCTTCTCCAAGTTACAGTTCTCTCAGTTCTCGTCCCGAATGAGGGGGTCAGGACCCCTATTTATAGGCGAAAGAGGAGAGTTCAGTCACTGCCAAAAATGATAGGGAAACCGCCGACAGATAGACGGTTAGCTAAATCTAACCTCACTATTTCGCGGTTAGTCAGAACCCTAATCGCGCGGCTTCCACGGTTAGCTAAAAAAACTAATCGCGTGACTTCTACACTTCAACATTTTCAACACTCTCCCTTGAAGTGAGAAGTGGAAGTCAAGCCAAGCAATCCCCGCAACTGTTCAAACGGTTACTTCAACAGTGACTTCGTGAAGATGCCCACGACATTGACCTTGCTCTGCACATACTCAACCATTAGAGATCCCTCCAACATTTTCTCCCGAACAATGTGGTGTTCGATCTCGATGTGTTTTGTCCGCGCGTGACATACTGGATTTGTAACAGCTTTAGAGCACTCTCTTTGTCACCGCGAAGCAGAGTAGGATCTCGCACCTCCTCATGGATATCCTCCACCAACCTGCGCAACTAGATAACCTCCCAGGCCTCCAAGGAAGACGTCTTGTATTTTGCCTCAGTGGTGGAGATAGACACAAAGTCCTGCTTCCTACTGCACCACGAAATAGCTGTTGATCCACACATGAAGACATACCCAGATGTTGACTTCCGATCATCTGTATCTCTACCATAATTAGCATCCGTGAATCCGTGTAAGTCGAAGTCTGCGTCCTTCTTATAGAACAACTCAATGTCCGAGGTGGACTCCACGTACTTCAAAATCCCCTTCACGGCCACGAGATGAGGCTTCCTGGGCTCTGCATATACCGACTTATACGACCAGCAACATATAAAATATCTGGTCTTGTAATCATCATGTATATCAAGCTCCCGACCAGATCCCGGAAAACCAAGGGATCCGGAAGAACCCTTCCTTCATCCCTCCGAAGTCTTATCCCCCGACTTCAAGTGGAGTAGAGCTGTTCTTCCCCTCCCTCATGCTGAACCGCTTTACGATCCGCTCCGCATATCCTTTCTGGGAGACAAGCATACCGCTCTTCTTCCTCTCCACTTCCAGACGAAAGAACTGGTGCAGCTCAGCAAGATCCTTTATCTCAAAACGAGTAGATAGCTCCGCCCTTAGCTTCGCCACCTCTTCGTCATTGTTACCTGTCACGATCCTATCGTCAACATATAACAACACCAAGACTCGAAGCTCTTCCCTATTCTTGATGAACAGACTCGAGTTTGAGTCAGAAGCAAAGTACTCACAAAACTGCAGATATTCTGTTATCTTCTCATACCAGGCTCGAGGTGTTTGCTTCAATACATAAAGGGTCTTCTTCAGCTTGTATACATGTCCTAGATGAGCCTCAAAAACATATCCTGGTCGTTGCAATATGAAGATATCCTTGTCAATCTCCCTGTAAAGAAAAACGTTCTTTACGTCGAGCTGTCAAATCTTCCATCTTTGGCAAACCGTTAAGGCAATCACCATCTGAACTGAAGTCATTTTCGCCACATGACTGAATGTCTCTTCATAATTTTCGTCATACTGCTGTGAGAACCCTCAAGCAACAAGACGAGCCTTATACCGCTCAATACTGCCGTCTGCTTTCTTCTTGAACTTGTAAACTCATTTGTAAGTAATCGAAGTGATGCAATCCACCTTGGGCACAAGATATCAAGTCTTATTTTTTTCTGAGAGCAGCCATCTCCTCATCCATGATATCTTCTCACTTCTTTACTCCAATGACATTTTCAAAGCAAGACGACTCCCGCTCGTCCAGAGGTCCAACAAAGTAACATGAAACCAAGTTCACCAGATTGCCCTCTCTGTACCGAGCTGGTGGTATGATGGTCCTCTTCGACCATCGCAAGGCCAGACCACTCTCCACCACTTTTTCTGCCTCTTCTGCATTAGCTCTTCTGTCAGACACACTAAGATCATTGCTCCCCTTGCTTTCAGAACCCGAAGTACCTGCCTCTGAGCTTGATGTAATCGGAGCTCCTGAAGACACAGACAGCTTCACTAGAAGAGCATCAACAACTTCCTTTCTTCTTTCTTCTTCCCTGCTTTTTTGTAGTTCTATAGAAGAGCTACGATGGTATGACATCATCTCGTCAAATACCACATCCCTTGAGATAATGAACTTCCTAGTCTTAGGATCCATGCATTTTCATCCATTCTTCCGCTTATCATAGCCAATGAAGACACACTTTCGTGCCTTAGCATCCAGCTTTGTCCTGAGAGCATCCTGGATATGCACGTAGAAGGTATAACAAATACCCTAAGGTGTTGAACACTAGGATTCTCCTTGAACATAAGTTCATGTTGACGGGACTCAAGAGCATCTTGTTGATGACGTATGCCGCACATGTCATCCCCTCTGCCCAGAATGTTAACCCCGAAATCGGCAATCCTCTCCAATGTGCCTATTGTTTCTGCTCTTCTCTTACAGGTTCCCATCCGCAAGGAGCAGGCTACCTCTGATGTCCACCGTGTCCGCGCAAGGCGGACTGCCGAGTCCAAAGTCGCTCAAGGACGGGTGCTCCGCTAGCCGCCCGCTAAGGGGCGGCCTCCGCCTGCTGGGCGGACCCCCCTGGAGTCCGCCCAGGCCGCCCGCTAGGGGGGCGGCCTCAGCCTGTCGGGCGGACTCCCCCGGAGTCCGCCCAGGCCGCCCGCTAGGGGGCGGCCTCCCCGGTCGGGCGGACTCCCCCTGGAGTCCGCCCAGGCCGCCCGCTAGGGGGGCGGCCTCAGCCTGCCGGGCGGATTCCCCCGGAATCCGCCCAGGCCGCCCGCTAGGGGGCGGCCTCCCCGGCCGGGCGGACTCCCCCTGAAGTCCGCCCAGGCCGCCCGCTAGGGGGCGGCCTCGGCCTGCCGGGCGGACTCCCCCGGAGTCCGCCCAGGCCGCCCGCTAGGGGGCAGCCTCGGCCTGCCGGGCGGACTCCCCCGGAGTCCGCCCAGGCCGCCCGCTAGGGGGCGGCCTCCCCGGCCGGGCGGACTCCCCCTGGAGTCCGCCCAGGCCGCCCGCTAGGGGGCGGCCTCCGCTCAGTCTGCCTGCTCAGGCCGTTCCGCCTGCTTGCTCCTCAGGTCGCTCAGCCTGTCTGCCCTCTTCTATCTGCCAACCGGAAGTCTGCCCCAGCAGAGAAAAGGTCAGTCCGCCGAGTCCGCCGAGATCGTCAACCTCATCTTTCTCAGTCCGCCGAGGTCGTCGATACTGACGTCACTGGGCACGCTTCTAGAAGATTCTCCTCGGGCCTATAAATAGCCCCCAAAGCCTCTCATTCTGGACGCGGGAGAGGAGAACTGTCACCTTGATCAAAGCCTGCGGACTCTGTTTTCCAGGTCGTCAGAGTTGATCAAGCAAGGTCTGCGGCCTCAAATCTCCAGTCCGCCCAGGTCGTCAAGGGCTGTGGACTTAGTTTTTTCTGCCCTCATCAGGCAGCTTGAGCAGCACCTGCAGCTTCAGTTCTCCAGTCCTATGCAGCTCCTTTTACTTAGTTTCTGGCATCTCCTTCCTCAGCCGCCAGCTTCCCCCATTGTACCCTCTACTGTTCTTATATGTAATGGTGCAATAGCAAATTGTAACTCTTCTTGAATTAAGGAAAAGCCCGTCGCAAGAGTGGTATTCAAGCCGCGGCGGGCGAAGTCTGCTGTTGCCGCTGCTAGCGGCCTCCTCCCTTCTTCTCTCCTCTCTCGGCGTCAACCTGCAAAGCTAACCATTCAAGTAGCTTTCCGCTCGACAGTACCTGATCAAGCTCCCTCTCTGCTCGAGCAAGCTTCTCCTCTGCCCAAACAAGCTTCTCATCTATCCCCGCAACCCTTCTTCCTTCATCCTTAGCTTGTGAGATCGAACAACCCGTTAACTGGCTGGTGTCGCATTTCGCGCATCAACACAGAAGACCCTGGGAATGCCTTTGACATGAAGCCTGCTTTTGCAGGTCTCCGCCAAGTGACGGATCTTCCTTTTCGTCACTCCGTTCTGTTGTGCAATATGTGCACAAGAGAGCTCTCTCTTGATCACATGCTTTTTGCATAAGTTAAAGAACTCAGCGAAGGTAAACCCCCCCCCCCCATTATCTGTCCTCAACTTCTTTATCCGCAGACTTAGTCTGCCTTCAACAAGTTCCTTGAACTCCACAAATTTCTCGAAGACTTCTGACTTTTCCTTCACAAAGTACACCCAAGTATATCTAGTAAAGTCATCAACTAACATCAACATATATTTGTTACCTGAGCATGAATGGGTGACGCACGGTCCCATCAAGTCGTTGTGAATGCACTCCAGAGGATCCTTGCACCTGGACAATGACTTGTCAAATGGAAAATGATGTGTCTTCCCATACTGGCACTCTTCGCAAACATGACTGTCGCCTAAAGATGAAATACTAGACAAGTCTTTCACCAGGTTCTTTGCCGTCATAGCCTTCAGCTTATCCATCCCTATATGATCCAACCTCTCATGCCAGATAACAGCGTTGTAGTCATCATCTTCTCAACATAAGAATTTGTCGACAAAATGAGTAAGTTTTTTACCCTTCTCTCAACATGAGTAACATCAACCTTTACCGTTGAAAAGTTCTTTAAGAACTTAACCTCTGTTGGCCCGAAGAGATAATGGTGACCTGCATCCACAACACTGGTTTTCGAGAACAAGTTCTTCTTCATATCTGGCACATGATAAACACTCTTCAAAGTGAGTGGCTTCCTATTACTGCCCAAAGATATTGTTCCCTCCTTCTCAACTGCATGAACTGAATCATCAACCGTAATGATAACATCATTCCCCTTGTATGTTTGAAGAGAAGAGAACTTCGACTCATCATCGGTGAGGTGATGAACACACCCCGAGTCTACTATCCAGTCTTCCTGGAAGTTGATGGAGGTCAAGGCATCAAGAAACGTTGATGTCATGTCTGCCATGAAGCAGTACTCCCACTCTCCTTCTCCACTGGATCCTTCTCTCTCAGCAGCTTGCCCCGATTGAAGATTGACTCTGCATTCTTTCTTCATATGGCTAACCTTGTTACATCTGAAACACCTCAGACCCTTTTGACCTCCATCATATTTAGATGGAGCCTTGCCTCCCTCCTGACGTGATGAGGTCGAGGTGCTTTCACCATCATGAGACTTCTTCTTCTTGTTCTACTTCTTACCTGAAAACATGACTTCACCATCTCTCCCTGAGATAGAACATCCAGACATTTGTATTGCTAAGCTCTTCTGAGAAGCCAACAAGTTCTCTTGCTATGGCAAATACGGTTGGGTAGCCCAACCCTGAACAGAAGTGACAAAGGCAACATACTCCTTTTGTAAACCTCATATGATATTCCTCTTCAACTTAGCCTCATAAATGAGCTCGTCTGGATGCTGAGATCTCAACACATAAATTCTTCATCTTCAGAAGAAGGAAAAGATCGACAAGTCTCCCTGAGTGACCTCATTCTTCAAAAACTGTAGCCTAACCACGTTCTTCTTATTAAACAACCCATCCAAGGCTGTTCAAATCTCAGTAGCTTACCTGCATCACATGATGCGGTCAAATATCTCAGGTGAGATTGCCCACTTGAGAGTGAACTCTGCCTTAGCATTACTTCTTCTCCAAGTTTTGACCTCTTGAGCATTCTCTCCAGCAGCCACAACTTCTTGTCTGTCATCTCCTCCAACAACCTCCCAGAGTTTCTCGCCAAGTAAGTAACTCTTCATACAAGACTTTCATTTCTTATAGTTAGTCTGAGTTAGCAGCTCCATACCAAGGCCTCTTGTATGACCACCTTCCATTCTAGATCTTCTAGTTTACTTGTCTTCCAAAGGTACTTAGCATTCAACTTTCAGCAGCTAAAACCTTTGTCCCTCTGATACCATATAAAAATATATAAAGGAGGTCGCAGGACCACTCTCAGTCAACCAAGAGTAGTAAACTACTAGTAAGAGAATAAGCAAGAGCAAACACTTGTATTATTTTCACTGCTTTACAAGGCGAGACATACAATCGCGAGACATGATTTTGCATTGAATGGACGGAGATCAAAAAAACAGACAAGAAAACAAGATTGGGCTAACTGAGAACACAAGCCGCCTGTTCGCACTTCTGGTCGCCTAACCGCAGAGGTCGCCTGACCACAGAAGTCGCCAATCTGCGGAGATCGTCTAACCACAGAAGCCACCAACCCACAAAGATTGCCTAACTGCAGAAGTCGCCAACCTGCAAAGGTCACCACGAACAAACAAACTGCTGGAGAACAGGATGCGCGATCAACCAAACCAAGTTTCACGACTTTGTCTTCAACCCTCCTGCCTGAGAGACTGCCAAGGAGACACTGCTCTAGTCGCACAAACAGCGACCTCGCTGCTTAACCGCTAACTGCAGCATGATGTTCTATATTGAGACTCCACTGACTTAACCGCCAGTACTAGTTGCCTAGTCGCCCAGTGCTAGCCGCACTGTTCGCAAACACAGCTTTGCACTTCTCCTTGTCTTGCGGTTAGAAAAACCTTAACTGCAAGCTTGCCCCAAGTCACAGTTCTCTCAATTCTCGTCCCGAACAAGGTGGTCGGGACCCCTATTTATAGACGAAAGAGGATAGTACAGTCACCGTCACGATAGGGAAACCACTGACAGATAGGCGGTTAGCTAAATCTAACCGCACTACTTCGCGGTTAGTCGGAACACTAACCGCGCGGCTTCCACGGTTAGCCAAAAAAACAACCGCGCGACTTCTACACTTCAACATTTTCAACAGAAACAACCCAATTTTTTTCTAGTATATCCAAATATTTACCTTCTTATTGTTAGCAGTACTTTTTATTTTCTCATGAGCTTGTTAGCAAGTTTAGTTCCCTCGGCCAGTTAATCTGTTCAGTTTTCTATTTATTGTAGCTCCAATATTACTTAATGTGAGAAAACTCTCATCCAAGGAGATAAAGAAAGCAACTGGCAGTTTTAGCATGATTATTCGAAGCGATTCTGTTGGGATTGTATATAGAGCTCGATTTTCTGATGGCCTTATTACTACAATTATAAAGGTAATGATGCAGGATGTCTTCAGGTCTATATGATTTTTTAATGTGAAACTATGCTCTCATTGGAAAAAATCATGCAAATTTATAGTTTACAAATATTTCTGCAAATAAATACACGCCTTTATGATGAAAATCAGAAACACGAAAAAATTCATCACAAATAATGTTTTAGAAGTAATGAGAATTTGTATGTAGGTAAAACAAGACATTATTTAAAAATAATTAAAAAAATCTTAATTTTATCGAACTTAAGAAATTTCAATCAGACACTGCAACCAATAACTATATTTATGCCCATAATAAAGTATATATGTCACTAATTAATCGGAACAGCCATGCATCACTCCCATACAATTCTTAATTTAGATAAATGTGTACTTATGATAAAAAAAATCAGAAAACTTAAGGAAACAGTCCTTGGTTTGCTGTCCAGCAATCCAAGACTTCACCGGGAGTCCAATTTTCAGTTCTTCTACTCGCCCCCACCCCGGGAGGCCCTCTTCAAGCCTTCTAGTACTAGTAGCATGTGAGTTTCTTTGTTTGCAAGTTAATTCCTAATATTGGATGTTGTGTTTATTGTCTACTCAATGGGTGTATTATTTGTAATCTTTGTTTCAAGCTCTTGAACATTGTGAATTTTCATTTTGTTAATTATTTACATTTTGAGCACTCTCTCGCATATACCCCGTCTCGTGTACCCTTGTTCGTTGCTTTATCTTTTGTGTCATGATTGGTATTCCGAGTATAAATTATAAAATTATTGCAAGAGAATTATAACGCCGGATGTATGTTTGCGTATAGATCATTTCCCTAGCCTCTTAGAACCTTACCCTGCGTCAGTGTGTAGTCTAGTTTCACTCTCATCGGAGAGAGACTCCTAAGGGGATTCTGCCTTCATGTGATTGGATATTGAGATTGCCTCAATATATTGTATCTTGATTCCTATTAATCTACTTTATTTTGTTTGACGATAGTGATTAGCTATCAAATGGTCTGACCTGTCATGCCACCCACATGATTGCTTGATCACCGACCTCAACCCACGCTCTACTCCTTCCTACAATTTCTTCTGACACACACGACAAGCACAAACTCTCGGCGAGCGTCGTCTAGCAAGCGTCCAACGCGTGTCTAGCAAGCGTCCAACGCGTGTCTAGCAAGCGTCCAATGCGTGTATAGCAAGCATCCAACGCATGTCGAACGTTCATTCTCTCTGCTCTGTCTATTCACATGGATCCTTCTTGCGATCGCATCTCCCTGTAACCACCCACATTGTCACTCTGGCCAATTACAATCCCATCATCGATGAGGCTTCACACACCTCTACGACGTATGCCTCCTTTGACCTAACCACGATGCTCTTAAGCCGCACTATCCTTAGCTTCCGACTGTCTTATCCTGAGTTTCCTGCTCCATTCTCTTCTTTTGCTCCTTCGATCCATGTCCACAACCCGTTCGATTGTCATATACGCCGATGAGGATGCCCCACTTTGGCCTCTACCGATTCCACTTGCTTGGATTTGCTCGAAGCTCAGTGAGAAGATCTCACTTTCCTCCCCCACATGTTTGTGGCCACTGCCATCAATCGTTAACCGACAGCTCTGCTGCCTCCAATACGGCTACACCATTAACTGCATGTGGTTCATACATCCTGTCAGAGACATTCAAAAAACTCACTGACGCTGTACTGAGAATGACACTGACTCCTCCATTAGATCTTGCATGTCGAATAATTATTCGATCTCCGGTCCACCCCCGCCGATTAGAAGGTCTCCATGACGACAATCTACATTGAAGGTCTTGCGTTTCACTAATTGCGTTGGATGCTCCAAAATATTCTTATCTGTCTCGGCCCACACCTAAGGAGAACTCTGCCACTACGACATGTGTCAAGTGGGAAATTCATACGAATGTCTCAACTCGGTTCACTAGTCCTACAATGTCGTGGCCTACAACACTTAGTTCATCAATATCGCCACATCCATCATCGACCTCTCCTCAAATCATTATTTGGGTTGCCTCCTCGCTGATTTGCAGCCACATCAGCACGCTTTTTCGTATCCACAACCCATCCACTATCTCCCAGACTATAGAGCAAGCTTGTTGTCTCGACGAGGAACTTTGTGGAACTTAGCTGCTCTTCTCTACCCCTGCACCCCACTAGCTGCTGCACTTCCAAAACCTTAGCCACCACTGCATCGACCGAATTTCCCACCTCTACTTTGACCTCCGTTTATTGGTCCGCCGTCACCTTAACCTGTTCTGTCAACAACTTTATCTCCACTACCCCATCGCTTATCCCACTATGATTGCTTGGAGCTCCTTAGGAATGACCTGTGTTTTCGTTGCAAGAATCCAAACTCGCCAACACACAAATGCACTTTCACGGAATGCGCTTGTTGGTCGGAAGAGGGGGCGATAAAGTGCAATTTTGCACTTTACCGTAAAGTGCACTGATCTGACGGTCCGCGTGGATCAGTGCACACATCTTAATGTGCACATATCTCAAAGTGTATTGCACTGATCTACATGGACCGTCGGATCATTGCACTTTACGATAAAATGCAAAAATGCACTCTACCACCCCCTTGTCCTTGTTGGTCGGTGTCGAAGATGGCGTCCCCAACTTCGTTGACTTGGATCCACTTACGCTTAGTGATGACTCCTGTGGGCCTCAACTCTGAGGACAATGTCAATTTGAATGGAGGTATTGATACGAATACCACTCCCCCGGTCCACTGCTGCCTCACTAATTCATGTCACCTTAATGTCGGTTGTGTCTATTTACTATATAATCATAGTGACATTTTGGTAATATTCTACGTGTGACCACTCTGGCTTATATAAAGGAGTAAGAGAGTGTCTTAGAGTATCTTGGATCATTGGCCTAGTTTGGCTCTCATTGATAGAGAAAGCCTCTTGGAGGGATCTTGCCCTCAAGAGACTGGATATCAAGCTTGCTTCGATATATTGTATCTCGATTCCTATTAATATATTTTATTTTGTTCAACCATAGCCATTAGCTAACAAAAATGGAACAAAAGCAATCTTGATTGTATCAACCTTAACAAGCTCTCAATCACACACACACAACCAATAATTGTATCTCAGTGAACACAATAAAGAAAAGTATGTCACCAATTAATGGAATCAATAAGTTCTTGCGTTCACTTCACCTATTAATACTTGTGAATATACTATTCTTGAATTTATATTCTCTTACATCCATAATGCCTATCTATACAGATTCTCAAATTTGGATTAATTGTGTGGTAGGAATTGATGTTCATGTGCTATGAGATGTATAAACTGGAATCATAGAGATTGCTATTTTCGTTGACGATGGAAAGGAGAAATCCAGGTGCTTATCTGGTCTGGTCTTACAGAATCTACTAGGAAATATTGGCGTTATTGCTGAAGATAATGAGTAAATGTTACACATGTTTGTGTGAACCGACGGATGCCAGATGTGAGATTGAATTTATTGTGGATTGAAACAAGGCATGATCCATGATATCAAACCATAATTGAATCGAACTAGAGTTACATAATATAATCCCACATCTTGAAGCTCATGCAACCATGTGCACTTAATGTAGATCATGGGACCCTTCACCTACAACCAATTGTTTTCATGTTCTATATTTGTATGCATTCTATTTTCATATATCAGGGCAGGCGAGGCCCAACTGCCCACTCCCATGCCACCCAATCAAAAAAAGAGTTCCATTATTTTTTTTGAAGGCAAAAGAGTTCATTATTAGATAGTACAAACAAAAAACCTTACAAATGAGAGTATTCGTAGTCTTGCGCATTTAATAAATATCTTTTGCCCTTCCACTACAACCAATTAATTTTGAGTTGGATGCATTCTGTCCCCTAGGCATTATATAAAATACTAAAATGAGACAATAAAATTGTATTAATAAATTTGCTCAACACATATTTTGTTTTTGACGAATACATATTTTGTGAGTTGCATTAGGTAAAGCATGAGTATGAAGACAAAATTTCATTCCCAACAGAAGTGCAACTTTTAGCTCGTTTGCATCATCGTCATCTCGTCAAACTTGTGGGTTTTTCCGAAGGGCACGAGAGGTAGACATTACTTCAATTATATTTTGTATTTGTAGTAAATCGAATGAGTATTATTTTTTCATAAAGTAGTTCATAAGTTACACTGCATTCAGATTCCTTGCATTCGAACACATGGAAAATGGAAGCCTGAGGGACTGGCTTCATGGTATATTCTCATCTTTTTTATTTAAGGCTGAAACTGTGCAGTAACTTTTGACCAATATCTTAAATTTAGGGCTTTTTTCCTTGCAGACCCACTGAAGACTCCATTGAATTGGAGGACAAGATTACAGATTGCTATTGGTGTTGCTGCTGCTGTGGTCTGTAGCAATGGCAATTTGTTATTTGGGTTAAAGGCACATGGCAGTATTAATTTAGTTCCATTTTGATATGTCATATGTGAAAAATATGTATATATAGATATATCATGTATGGGGGCGCAAGACCCTGTACCCTACCATTCTATGAATAAACAATGCACCTTACACGAGGCTGTGCATGACATCTGAGATCGCACTCGGCAGTCAAGGAGGGAATATTTACACAGATATATCATGTTTTGAGTTTATTATGAGTCTGACCACTCTTATCCAATTTCAGTTCCTTCCCATTAATTTCTGCTCCCTAACAAATAGATTCATTCATTACGCTGCACGGAGGGAATATATGCTTGTTGGATTGAATAACACTTATTTATTATGATCTCGTGTGTATATCATGTAGGAATATATATATTATTTCTGCGATCCTCCGGTCTACAATGTGACAATCAATGCAGATAATGTAATGTTGGACCATAACTTTGTTGCTAAGGTAATAGTTCTTCCTATGCTGGCTCCAAATTATTTATATGATTATATGATGAAGATTAGATAACTGAGGAAGAAGCATTTTGTTCATGTTTCAGCTCTCTAATGTTGTAGTTCTGGGCTGCAGCTGCAAGAATGAACTGATTGCTAATGGTTTGAAAGGGCTATGATCATAAACTATTCATTTGTATGTTTTTATGTAAAATTATTTTTAAAATTTTAAGTTTTGGTAGGTAAACTGGATCGAAGAAACAGAGAGGCGGTATTTCAGTTCGGTGTGCTGATCCTAGAGCTGATAACAGGTCAGTCGATGGGCGGCGAGGATGAGGCCCTGCGGTGGGTTCAAGGGTCCGGAATATCATGCTCGATGCACAAAATGGTGGATGCTGATCTCGGAGGAAATTATGATTCGAGAGAGCTAAAAAGTTTTCTCATTATTGCGAGATTGTGTACTAAAGTTGACGACGAATCAGCTGTTTCGATCCCTCAAATACTCCGGTATCTTCAAGGAAAGATGGACCCTGCAAACTGACCTGCAGCTGATGATTAACTGATCCTTAGTATGTAGTAAAATAATGTGGAGTGTTTTTTTTACATTCTTTTAGTGTTTAGGAGGAATATATCAATTAGTGAAAGTAGTTGTAATCCTCAGATTTAAATGTGATATGTAAGTTTACATCAGTCTGTTCATTCATGAGCCCTGTCAAGTAGCTGGAAGTCATTTATTTATCTATTCTTATCATACAATAAGAAGTTACTTTGTGTCACCGACAGTTGTTTTTCCTCTTTTACCCCTAACCGAAGCTGAAATCCCAAAGCCCTCTCCGATGCAGCGATGTTGAAGCTTTTTGTTCTTCTCGATCACAATTGTAATGGTGAATTTTGCTGCATCTTCTCCAAGGCACTGCGGGGACGATGATGTTACTGAATTGAAATGTATAATGTATGCTTATTAGTTAATAATCCTTCAAATATTTGAAAGAGTGGATGCATTGTTAAAGAGGCAACTTTGCTTTTTTTACTATTTTATAGTTGCTGCAAATCCACATTTTGAATGATCACAAAATTGCATGCTTTATTATCTGTTGTCAGTGTGATGACAGTGCCTTCACTCGAAGGGTCCTTTTGGTGTAGTGTTTTTGTTTCGGTGAATTTGGACAAAACATTAATGTCGTAAAAGTGGATTAGTTCCTCGGGTGAGGTTTGTTATTCACGGACAACGCTTGAAGCCCCATTCCGGCACTTGCCATCACTCCGTCCCTTCTATCTTTGTTAGAAGGAGATGTGGAGTTGTAATTCACAATTTAACATTAGGTAAATGATTTTGCAAGATTTATTTCTTATATTTTTTTTTTGTTCAATGTCCCCTCTTTAAAGTAAGCTGTAAATAATTAGCTATACTTGAATAACTGTTATTCCATGTATGCATTGGTTGCTTGAATTTTTTTCCCATTAATTCTAAAACATAGATTTGTTGATCGTGTCATTGCTTATTTACATCATTATATTTGGTAGTTGTACAAAAACCGAAATTACACTACAAAAACCGACAACAAACTCCACCAATGCCAAACTACACCACACGGCTGCGGTGCAATTTTGTTAAGCTCAAAACCGACTCTCTTCAGTACAGTTGTGGTTTGGGCTCAAACCACACCAATTTTCTCCGTGATTCAAATCTCGATACCGCTATCTTGTTCTAACAAATGATTGCACTTTAAGCTTTCTCAATAGCGCCAAGTCAACATTTTGAACTAAAAATTCCGTTCAAGTGAATAAAATTAGGCTGCATATAGATTTCATTGAGCATATGTAGGATAAGATTGGAACGAAGGGGAGGAGATTAGCATGGCCCTCTTCCACCTGAGCTTTTGTCGCCTATCTGAGAGTTGGAGCAATAATCATAGGATAGCCGGCAAGGACCCACCCTTGCGAGAGGAAAGAAAACCAAAAGCTGATAAAGATGGATCTTTTCCCTTTTAAGGCCGGTCCGGACCGTCCTTCACCTGTCATATAGGCTCCGTTTGGTGCGACTTTTTTTTGCTACGATGAGTTAGAACAAAAACGTCACCATCATAGAATGCATGCATATTTGACAAGATAATAGTTATGACGGACACCAAAAAAAGATAACTAATTTTGAACATAAAAATAGACAAAGGCTCTGTTGGGGGGGGGGGGGGACTTATTTTCACCTAAGGTCCGGTTCATGCGATCGTAACCGCTTGACCGGTAAAAATAAGTCCCCCCAAACGAAACCAAAGTTCCTTAGGTGAGGTCAGACGTTCACGAACGCTCCAGTGGACATGCAATGGAGTAAAGCCAGGTGCACTAATCTCAAAGTAAAGCATACGCTCAACAATGGAGGCAGGTAGATGCTGTTTCTTCAATATTAAATTAGCTTACTTGCACGACTTCTCATGACTGTGGGGACGACTGTGTATTATTGCTGCACCACAATGTGCAATGGATGTTTCTAGGCTCGTGACCGTCCAACCTCGCATATTGAACTTCGTTCACTTTTATGTTCAAAAATAATGCTTTGGTGGCGCAGTGGTGGCAGTCGTGAGTGTAATGGTCATGAACTGTTGTTCGTGAAAACCCAACCTCACCTAAAAAATTCATGCGTTTTATGCTCTGAATTAGTTTATTTTCTTGATAGCGGTCATGAAATTTGTCTTGCCAATAATGGCGATTTTGACCTAACGCGCAAATAAGCCGCGCAAAACGAAGTCTAATTTTTTTCTTTGCGGTGATCATAGCCGTTACATGCATTCTATGATGATGACGTTTTTGTCCGAACCCATCGGAACAAAAAAATCGCCACCAAGGGGATGCCTAATGGGTGCGCTATACTTTAATTTTGTTTATTCTAGAATGATTTAGCTATGCTAGCAATTATTGAAAAAGGTAAATTATATATATATATATATATATATATATATATATATATATCTATACATATATACAAAAGAACATGGCAGCCAATAGAATTGCACGGTGTAACAATGAGGCCCTCCAAAGTAATCCCAACCGTTCATATGCGGGCATGAGATTTTGGGGGTCAAGGAGGCTTCAAATCGAAAAGTGATCAACATGAAAGTTGTAGATCTTGGCGATCCGAACAACCTTCATGTTGATCATTTTTTGATTTGGAGCCTCCGAGACCCGTTCATATGCGGACATGAGATTTTGGGGGTCAAGGAGGCTTCAAATCGAAAAGTGATCAACATGAAATTTGTAGATCATGGCGATCCGAACAATCTTCATGTTGTTCATTTTTTGATTTAGAGCCTCCGTGACCTTCAATTTGGGAATCGAAAAGTCTGGGCAGCGAAGCCCGCCGGGGGGCGGGCGAAGCCCGCCGTCGCGAGCTGTGTACTGTCGCGGAGGGCACGGGGGCCCCCCGTGCACTGTCACTCGTATATATATATATATATATATATATATGAAATTCTATTAAAAAGATATGTGCATATCTATACTAATTAGTATATAAAGATATCCCCTTATGGAGTAAGGGTGTGGATCTTCAGTTCGAAGTATGCTATTTATAGAAACAGTTTTTCAAAAGAAGTTAGAATCGCACACACCGTTGACACACAGACGCGTGTCGCCTCAGTGTGACTCAAATATTGCGCTGCTTCACTCCTTGTCGTGCATAAAGATCAAAAACTGCAAAAATAATGTCACACTCACTGTGCATACGGGCATGTCTTAGGTCGTGTCTCCAAAAATTGCATCTTTTATTTCTGTAACTTTCATCATGTGTTGGGCCACGAATTAATGCCTCCCCAAGTCGTTTGGAATGTTTCTCTCCTTCATTTAGATCCATTTTAAATTTAAAAAGTGTCATGTTTGGCAGATTCCGAATTTACCTGCTCCCGCATACTTAAACACACATTAAAATATTAAATGCATAATAGCATATAAAATATTGAATTTAATAATTTTATAACAAATAATTATTGATGACGGCATGAAGCCCAAAATAAAATTATAATTTAAACACCATCATTTATCAACACATATTTCATGCTAACTTTCAAACTCCCACCTACCACGCAACTGTCTCCTAACTCTCACAAAGCGTCAATTTTTGGGTGGGCGTGGCTCACGGTGAGCGCGAGATCCTCGCCGTGCACTCGCACATCAAAAATTATGTGTGTGATTTGATGTGCGAGTGGACGGTGAGTATCTCGCTGCTCACCGTGAGCGTGGCTCACCCAAAAATTACTCCTCACATACAACAGTTACCTCCAAATGCTATTGACCACTGCAACCTCCAAAGAGTTGTTCCTATAAATAACCATGTTGGAGGATGGTGAAATCATCAAGTTCTCTCCAAACGCAAACACCGAAAAATTTCCTCTTGAGAGGACTTTGTGGCGCGTTCAGACAGACATCGGTCAACGATGTTGACGAGAAAGAATTTTCTTCACTGATTGAATCTGGAGTAGATCTATGCAAGAAATCCAAATGACATCTTAGAGAGGATTTGTGTAATCTATTTCGTCCGTCGGTAACTTATAGTATTTCTGCTATTATTTATTGTGTATATTGCGTGATGCGAAGCTGGTAAAAGATATTGTGTGGATTGATGAGAGGAAACTTTGTATTTGCCTGTGCTTTCAAGTACCTTTAGTGATAGCTTTTTGGGTTGAAATCCGATCGTCTCATGGTTTTCACCCGACTAAGTTTCCATGCTAAAATATTTGTGTCTCTTTTATTATTGATATTATTATGCAATATTTTGTTTGTGTATTGCATATCACCAAGCGATCACATATGTGCTTGGTTGAATTATTTGTTGGGATTTCACACAATCCACAGGACAGTCACAATAATCGTCAGAGTACAAAAACACGATATAATCCGGAGAAAAATTCAATGCACGATAATTAATCAAAACTACAAATAAAGGAGACGCAAAATACCAATCTGTTGCAAGTACACCGCAGATAAGATGGATTAGCTTAATTCGTAGGTGAACAATGATCTTGGAATGCAATCCTTAGAAAGACGCACAAGGTTCGTTCCGGCAAACCTTCGTCGTTTTCAGGCGACCAACCACCACCATCGCCTCTGGAGAAGTCAACGTGGAATAATGCCCACCTCGCGTGTAAGCCCACTGCTCACTACGTCGCTTGCCCCACTATAGCCTTGTCACACTCACTGCAACCTGCCGCAACCTCGCCTTCTTCTTCTCCGTGAATCCACCTTCAAGAGCCTCTTTCTCCAAGATGAGAACAAGTCGTGTGTCCATCCAAGACATAACCCAACCATTTATATATCAATTTCATTTCTCTTGGGCCACTTTCCTAGAAGTTTCCTAGCATGTGAAACACATGAGCAGGTTAAAAAGTCAACATCGGCGGCTTGGAAAGTCAACATCAGTGGCTTGGAGATTCAACATCGGTGTCCGGTAGGTTTCATGGAACACAAGAGTTTGAAAGATTATACCAACTCAGCAATCACCACCTGAGTTTGAATTTCAAAAATACCATATTTTGCATCAAACACCAAACTGCATTGAGCATTCGCACGAAGCATGCACCATCTGCACGAAGCAATGAACTGCACTGAGCATCTACACAGAGCACCAAACTGCGTGAAACAATAATGAACGTAGCACCACCTCAAAGCTTGAGGCGTCAGCCGACCTGCTCCAGTCGACTCATCCCTGCTCGGGCTCAACCTCAGAATATCGATACAACTGGATCGCTGAATCTGTCTCACCTAGTCAGACTACCAGAGGGACGATCCCCTGCACCACCTCGACTATCCACACTGTTGCTCGCAGAAATCATGGGCTCACCATCTCGCATCATGGTCCCCATCAGCCGGTATAGTCTAATGCGTTGTACAACTCGCATGAGTACGGTGCGCCCTTGCATCACCATTAGAACTTCACGCTTAGCCGCCCGGCTACAGCCTTTCGAGTCTAATCTACCCAACAATACTAGATTCTTACGCAGCTTGGGCAGCAGATACACCCTCTCAAGCCTACGTATCGCTCCATCCTACATCTGTAGGTCCACCGTCCATATCCCTGTTGCCTCGCATCTCGAGTCGTCACCCAGTATGGCCGACCCGGACGACACCTCTAAGGAATTGAACATTGATGCATCTGAGCAAGCGTGTTGCGATGCACCGGAATCAAGCATCCAGCTATAAGAGTCACATTGTCTCTCAGTGACGCAATAAAAGCAATCGTCTCATGCTAAGTCCAATTTCACCATGCCCGCATCCTGGATGTCACCTGAAGTACCAGAACTCCCAGTACGCTCGGACAATATCTCCTAATGTGACCAACTTATTTGCAGTGGAAACATGACACTGCCTTCTTCGAAGCCAACTGAGCATGTGCATCGCTCGATCCTTTATCGAGACTCCTCCCTCGTTCATGCGCTACCAAGATCTGGTCACCCCAGAAGTGGGTTCCTTCAGCATCTGACTAGATAAAAATGCCGACGTGACTTCTTCCAGCCCCACAGTATCCTTCCCATACATGAGCATAGTCACCATGTGCTTGTATGATGCTTGGAGCGAGGTAATAAGCAAGAGGGCTTTGTCTTCTTCCTCTACCTTCGAGCAAACCACATGCAACTGGCTTAGAAGACCGTTGAACACATTGAAGTGTTCTTGCAGGTTGCCATCTTCTTGCATCTTCAGGGCATAGAGACGTTGCTTCAACAATAATTTTGTTGTCATAGATTTCGCCAGGTATAGTCGCTCTAACTTCTCTCAAAGCCGGTATGTCGTCTCTTCAGTCCCAATGTTGAAGAGCGCCTGGTCAGCAATGCACATCTTGATTGTGTTTGTGGCTCTTTCATCAAGATCTTTTCCGTCCTCATCTTTTATTGTCACGGGAAATTTATCGCGCCCCCGCAAGACTCGAATCAACCCCTGTTGAACCAACATATCTTTTACTTGAATCTGCCATAGGCTAAAATTACCGCCATTGTCGAATTTCTCCACTGAAAATCTCTCCAAAACTATGTTCTTTCCTGCCATGACTTTCCTCGGCAGACTAGAAGACCTGATTTGTTCAAAGTCCGATCTGAAAGGATGGGAAGAAGACCTAATCGTTCACCACCGAAGTCAGAACCTTCATAGAACGTCCAATCATGATCGTATACTGAACCTACCTCTGATACCACTTGTTGGGATTTCACACAATCCCCAAGACAGTCACAATAACCGTAAGGGTACAAAAACACGATATAATCCGGAGAAAAATTCAATGCACGATAATTAATCAAAACTACAAATAAAGGAGATGAAAAATACCAATTAGTTACAAGTACATCACAGATAAGATGGAATAGCTTAATCCGCATGTGGACAATGATCTTGGACTGTAATCCTTAGAAAGACGCTCAAGGTTCGCTCCGACAAACCTTCATCGTCGTCAAACGACCAACCACCACCGCCGCCGTCGGAGAAGTCATTGTGGAATAATCCCCAACTCGCGTGTAAGCCCGCTGCTCACTACGCTGCTTGCCCCACTATCGCCTTGTCACACTCACTGCAGCCTGCCGCAACCTCGCCTTCTTCTTCTCCGTGAATCCACCTTCAAGAGCCTCTTTCTCCACGATGAGAACAGGTGGTGTGTCCATCCAAATCATAACCCAACTTTTTATATAACTATTTCATTTGCCTTGATCACTTTCTTAGAAGTTTCCTAACATGTGAAACACATGAACGGCTTGAAGAATCAACATCGGCGGCTTGGAAAGTCAACATCGGCGGCTTGAAGATTTAACATCGGCGGCCGATAGGTTTCATGATACACATGAATTTGAAAGATTAAACCAACTCAACACTATTTTACAAATGCTCTGCTCAGACTTACGTGCTATCTAGCCAACAAGAACATCAAGCATTCCAAATAGGATCATAGTTTATTAAATTCACGGGCAATGTTGTTGCTTCAATGTTAGCACTGCTTAATAAAGGTGTAGAATTCATTTTTCGTTGTAAACCCTACTCATCAGGTAAAATTCTCGAGTTAAAACGAAAATTCACAGAGCCTGTAGTTCCAGAAGCCAGTAAAAGAGGCTATGGACATACCATCAATACTAGTGAAAAAAATTCAACCATGCATACAAAAACAACTCATTCAAGAGGCCCAGATTTTTTAAAAAGAGGCAAATACTATCAAATATTGTAGCATCAAACACATAGATATACTCCCAAATACCACCAACTCTTTTTGAATGTATTTGTTAATTATATAAACTCATTTTCGGTCTAGCGTTAAAGGTATTTGGAAATCTAAAATCCGTTTATTTCTCTGTAACCGTCACTGTTTTTGATCTAGCCAGTAAAAGACAAATGACTACTGCCCGTGGACGTAACTCATCTTGGGGTGAGCCGCGTAAATATGAATCTTATGTGTCTTTGTTTTTTTGTTTGTGTGATCGTTCAAAGAGTGCGGCTTCACATTTGTTTGGGATTTGTTTACCTGGGTTGTAGTTTCAAAAACGATGAAAAATAACAACATGACGATTGGAAGTTTCACAAGGAAGAATAGTTTGTCTTTGGCTCATCAAGATGCCCGCGCAACGAAAGCAGCATGGTATCTGGACACCGTTTTGGGAAAGAGGCCCAAATCTATGGAGAATAATACGAGCAACAAGATGAAAAGTCACACTCAACGATCCTGTCATGTTTTGTAGATGAAATTATTATGAGGTAGTCGATGAAGAAACATTTGTCGGTTTATGATTGAAATTGGAAAGTCTCTACATTACAAAATCTCTAACTAACAAATTATTGTTGAAACAACGTATATTCTATATTCGAATAAAGGAAGGAGCGGTTCTGAAGGAACATCTTGACGATTTGAACTCCATCCAGATGGATTTGAAAAATGTGGATGTCAAAGTCGAAGCTGAAGATGTAACCCTAATTTTGTTACTTTCTACTTCATTCATATGAAATTTTCGTCGATTCCTTTGAGATTGGTAGAGTTACTGTCACTTTCGAGAAGTTCTGATCTAGCCTCCATTCAAGAGAACTCAACACAAGGCTTTTGAAAAATTGTTTAGAAAAAGAAGTCGTTGGACTTGCAGCCACAAATTTTTACAAGTCATGAGACCAAAATTTTCCGAGATAATTATTGGGGGTATTTTTTAAATGCACAAAGTGTTATATACATTATACACTTTTTTTTTGCTTTAGGGTTAAATGTATTCAGAAATTGACTTTGTAACAGTTTCTATTCTTGATCATGATTTTATTTAAACAGTAATTTAAATTTAAGTAAAAATGTATTTTATACATGACGCTTGTCCCCTGTCATCAACACAGTTGGGGGTGAATTAAGGATTCATTTGGTCAATGAAATTCTTTTTAAAAAATATTAGTGTAATTTAATAAAGTGCTTGTTTGATTATATATTACTTTAATCCTAAATTGAAAATGCTATAAATCTCCTCAAAAGCTCACCTAAAAATGATAATTTTTTATATTTAAAATATAAGAATCAATCATAACAAAGTATCATTTTAATAATCATGATTTCTCTTAACAAGCAAGTTGTTGCGGATCGTCCGAGGCTCCTGGTAGACCGGACTAAATTGAACTGTTTTAGCCCGCGGAGCGGTTGAGCGCACGCAGTCATAGAAAGAGAGAAAGTACACACAATATTTTTAGTGTGAAAAAACCCCTCAACAAGATAAAAAAATCACGTGATCGGATCTGTGCCGATCAAACTCTACTATCAATTTCGGGTTACAACTTGCTTGAAGAATCGAGAGCAACATGCCGCTCCTCATTACACTTTGGGTGGTAAGAGTGATAGTAGTGCTCGGAGGGTGACAGACCGCCACTCACAGATCTAATTATTTCTTCATCTGATGCGGGGAGCGATGCGCTCGTTGTATTCTGAAGTTCTCTGATTGTTCTTGGAGGCGGGAGCAGCTGGCTGCAATTGTTCTGATGTCTGGGGTTTGAAGCTCGGGGGCGCATTCAGTGCACCTTATCCTTTGTGTCTTGTCTCCGATTGTCTTTTGGAGAAGCCTGGTGCAGTTGTCTCACCGGTGGTTGGAGCGCTTGTTCTCAAGCGCGTGGGACGCTTGTTGGCGGAGAGGGCGCAGAGCGACTTTGTCAGAGAAGTGCGCACGAAGCGCTTACTGTCAGAGAGCGCGTGGATCGCTTGCTGGTAGAGAGCACACGAGGTGCTTACTGGCGGAGAGGGCGCGGATCGCTTGCTAGAGGAGAGCGCGCGAGGCGCTTGCTGGCGGAGAGGGCGCGGATCGCTTGCTGGAGGACAGCGCGCGAGGCGCTTGCTGGAGGAGAGCACGCGAGGCGCTTGGTGGCGGAGAGGGCGCGGATCGCTTGCTCGAGGAGAGCGCGTGAGGCACTTGCTGTCGGAGAGCGTGCACGGCCCTTGCTGGCGAAGAGGGCGCGGATCGCTTGCTGTCGGAGAGCGCGCGAGGTGCTTGCTGGCGGAGAGGGCGCGGATCGCTTGCTGGAGGAGAGCGCGCGAGGCGCTTGCTGTCGGAGAGCGCGCGAGGTGCTTGCTGGCGGAGAGGGCGCGGATCGCTTGCTGGAGGAGAGCGCGCGAGGCGCTTGCTGTCGGAGAGCGCGCGAGGTGCTTGTTGGCGGAGAGGGCGCGGATCGCTTGCTGGAGGAGAGCGCGCGAGACGCTTGCTGTCGGAGAGCGCGCGAGGCGCTTGCTGGCGGAGAGGGCGCAGATCGCTTGCTGGCGGAGAGGGCGCGAATCGCTTGCTGGAGGAGAGCGCGCGAGGCGCTTGCTGTCGGAGATTGCGCGAGACGCTTGCTGGCGGAGAGGGAGCAGATCGCTTGCTGGAGGAGAGCGCGCGAGGCGCTTGCTGTCGGAGAGGGCGCGGATCGCTTGCTGGAGGAGAGCGCGCGAGGCGCTTGCTGGCGGAGAGGGCGCGGATCGCTTGCTGGAGGAGAGCGCGCGAGGCGCTTGCTGGCGGAGAGGGCGCGGATCGCTTGCTGGAGGAGAGCGCGCGAGGCGCTTGCTGGCGGAGAGGGCGCGGATCGCTTGCTGGAGGAGAGCGCGCGAGGCGCTTGCTGGCGGAGAGGGCGCGGATCGCTTGCTGGAGGAGAGCGCGCGAGGCGCTTGCTGGCGGAGAGGGCGCGGATCGCTTGCTGGAGGAGAGCGCGCGAGGCGCTTGCTGGCGGAGAGGGCGCGGATCGCTTGCTGGAGGAGAGCGCGCGAGGCGCTTGCTGGCGGAGAGGGCGCGGATCGCTTGCTGGAGGAGAGCGCGCGAGGCGCTTGCTGGCGGAGAGGGCGCGGATCGCTTGCAGGAGGAGAGCGCGCGAGGCGCTTGCTGGCGGAGAGGGCGCGGATCGCTTGCTGGAGGAGAGCGCGCGAGGCGCTTGCTGGCGGAGAGGGCGCGGATCGCTTGCTGGAGGAGAGCGCGCGAGGCGCTTGCTGGCGGAGAGGGCGCGGATCGCTTGCTGGAGGAGAGCGCGCGAGGCGCTTGCTGGCGGAGAGGGCGCGGATCGCTTGCTGGAGGAGAGCGCGCGAGGCGCTTGCTGGCGGAGAGGGCGCGGATCGCTTGCTGGAGGAGAGCGCGCGAGGCGCTTGCTGGCGGAGAGGGCGCGGATCGCTTGCTGGAGGAGAGCGCGCGAGGCGCTTGCTGGCGGAGAGGGCGCGGATCGCTTGCTGGAGGAGAGCGCGCGAGGCGCTTGCTGGCGGAGAGGGCGCGGATCGCTTGCTGGAGGAGAGCGCGCGAGGCGCTTGCTGGCGGAGAGGGCGCGGATCGCTTGCTGGAGGAGAGCGCGCGAGGCGCTTGCTGGCGGAGAGGGCGCGGATCGCTTGCTGGAGGAGAGCGCGCGAGGCGCTTGCTGGCGGAGAGGGCGCGGATCGCTTGCTGGAGGAGAGCGCGCGAGGCGCTTGCTGGCGGAGAGGGCGCGGATCGCTTGCTGGAGGAGAGCGCGCGAGGCGCTTGCTGGCGGAGAGGGCGCGGATCGCTTGCTGGAGGAGAGCGCGCGAGGCGCTTGCTGGCGGAGAGGGCGCGGATCGCTTGCTGGAGGAGAGCGCGCGAGGCGCTTGCTGGCGGAGAGGGCGCGGATCGCTTGCTGGAGGAGAGCGCGCGAGGCGCTTGCTGGCGGAGAGGGCGCGGATCGCTTGCTGGAGGAGAGCGCGCGAGGCGCTTGCTGGCGGAGAGGGCGCGGATCGCTTGCTGGAGGAGAGCGCGCGAGGCGCTTGCTGGCGGAGAGGGCGCGGATCGCTTGCTGGAGGAGAGCGCGCGAGACGCTTGCTGGCGGAGAGGGCGCGGATCGCTTGCTGGAGGAGAGCGCACGAGACGCTTGCTGTCGGAGAGCGCACTAGGCGCTTGCTAGCGGAGAGGGCGCGGATCGCTTGCTGGAGGAGAGCGCGCGAGACGCTTGCTGTCGGAGAGCGCGCGAGACGCTTGATGGCGGAGACGGCGCGGATCGCTTGCTGGAGGAGAGCGTGCGAGACGCTTGCTGGCGAAGAGCGCGCGAGGCGCTTGCTGGCGGAGAGGGCCCGTATCGCTTGCTGGAGGAGAGCGCGCGAGGCGCTTGCCAGCGGAGAGCGCTTGCTGGAGGGGAGTGCGTGAATGCACGCAAGAAAGAGGCGCACATAAGCGCGTAAAGGAAGACAAGAGGAGGAGAGAGAAATTTCGTAGGAGGAGGGCAGAGAAATTCCGTAGGAGGATTTTCCAGGCGGAGAAAAGATGGAAATGAAGGAGGGCTGTGACTCTATTTATAGGCCCAAGGGGTAGTTACGGTGGTTACCCGGATAATCACAGACCGTAACCACCGTAATTACTAATCGCAGACCGATAATATAACACACTATGCACACATTATTTTATTAGTTTTACTAGACGCATCCCAATTCTATTTTTTTTGCTACGCACTCCCCCACTATGAGAGGTCATGCGGGCGATTACGTGGGTGGTACCCACGTAACTGACGACGATGATGATAGGAGCGTGATCAGATGGTGGAGAAAACACATGGCGTACAACGAACGTCGACCGACGGCGGCCGACGACGGGGAGACTCTTGGTCGGCGATGACCACTCTTGACCGGAGGAACCCGACCGATAGCGGAAGGCCGACTGACAGTGGAAGGCCGACCGGTCGAGGGGAAGGGGAGGCTGCCCCTAATCAGGGCTGGCTGAGGAGGACGGGCGGCCAAATGTCCGCCTGTTATGAGTCAAAGGAAGGCCACCCCAGTTAGGGGCGGCGGCAGAGGACGGGTGGCCATTTGACCACCTGTTCTGGGTGAAATGAAGGCCGCCCCTGTTAGGGGCAGCGACAGAGGACGGGCGGCCTGGGGGATGCTCGCCTTCTGCAACAAGAAGACTGCCTCCCGGATCTAGGCGGCCAGGAAGCCGCTCGATCCGGGCGGCCAGGGGGTGGGGCGGAGTCTGGCTCTCTACAGGGGAAGATCGCCGCCCTGATCTGGGAAGCCAGGAAGCCGCCCGATCCGGGAGGCCAGAGGGCAGGGTGGCGCCCCACCCTCTGCAGCGGAAGGGGCCGCCTGGATCCAGGCGGCCAAGGGGGATGGGCAGTCGGAATGTCGCCCGTTCCCAAAAGGAAGGCCGCCCCCTGTGCGCGGCAAAACCCAGCGTGCACACAAGGTTAGGCTAGGCCGCGCACATGATTGTGCACGGTCGGGAGCCTCGCGTAGGCGGGGGTGCGTGCGTGCGGCCTTTGCGACTGTGCGGGGTGATCTTGGAAGGCGAACTTGTACGCAGGAATGCGCACGAGCGCGGCTGGCGGTCGAGGCTGTGCGCACCGACCCCGAGGCTCTGTCTAACCTGTTTTAGGGGAACCCCGTCACAAGTCATAAGGAAAAAAAATGACGATTGTTAACCACAACCCGTTATTGGCTAGTCATACCCCAAAATCTCCTAATTTTTAGCGCCTTTTCGAAATACGTCTTGTACATGCAATTTCAGGAAAAGTGTTCAACACGAAAGTTGTAGATTTCGACAAGATCTACAACTTTTTTGTTGAACACTTTTCCTGAAATTGCATGTACATGGTGTATTTCTGAAAGGCGCAAAACCTGAACATATTTTCAAAGTACGTCTTGAACATGCATTTTTAGGAAAAGTGCTCAACACGAAAGTTGTAGATCTCGACGAGATCTACAATTTTCGTGTTGATCACTTTTCCTAAAATTGCATGTACAAGACGTATTTCGAAAAGACAAAAAAATTTATAAATTTTGGGGTGCGACTAGCCAATAACAGATTGCTGTTAACAATCACCAAAAAAATCTGCCATTTAAATATCATAAAAATAATATTAAAGACAACAGCAACTTCTTGAGGAGACAAAAGAATCGAGACTGGGGATAAAAATCAGTTTTTTTCCAAAAGTTCTAACAGCAAAAAATGGAAAGTAATTATCTTTACAGCCGGATCTGGAGTGTGTAGTAGGATAGTAAAATGCTGTCGCTACAGCTGAAGGGGATGATTAACCCAAACCTGAACGTTTTTTCGCCGTAGATCGACTGTGAAATAGACCGGGATTGAGACAGAGAGATTGAAAAAAGAAGAAGAAGAAGTTCCATTGATGGATCTCGAGACGAAGTTCTTCGGATGGAAATCCTAGGGACTGGACCGGTCCCATTACTCATCTGCTTGTAGCAGCTCGCTAGGAGATAAGGGAATGGAAGGTTGTTAGCGGCTTGCAGGTGAGTTCAGCAGTTCGATTTCTAGATTTTCCACCATTTTGATTTCTCTTTGTTTTTGGTCGTGTTTGAGCGGTGCCGGTTAGATCTGAGCTTCGTTGAGAGGGTAAAATGGAATTATGTTTTCGGCTTCTTTGTTGTTGTTGTGATCTTTCGAAAGGGGTTCTTTTGGGCACTGAAATCTTGCTGGAACTGAATCCGAGCTGCGTTGCTGTAGCTTTTTGCGGTAATGTGCCCGTGGTGATGACTGATTTAGTATTTTGTATATTCGTGCTGAATCGAATTTTTTATTATTATCCATTTCTTTGGTTTCCTTCGTTTTCTTAGAATTATCGGCATCAAGTGAGCAAATTTTGATATTCCTCTCCTTTTGTTGATAAATTCTTCATAGAATTGGCGATTTCTTCGACCCTTTGTCTTCCTTTCCTTGCACGCTGGTGTTGTGGGTCACTTTGTGGCGGTCAAATGTGCTGAATAAGATTTGTCCGTTTAACTTTGTTGGTTTAGGTCAGAAAATCCTCTCATGAAGGAGATATTAGGGGTTAAATGTTGAAATTGTTGAAGTGACAGTGAAATGGAGTGGGCGGTTTGATTGGGCAGACCGCACAGACCGCCGCGGGTCTGGCGGCTAGCTGTTGGCGGATAGCCGGATTTCGGCCGGCTATTCTTCTCTTTTGCGGTCTGGTTCAACAAACACACTGGGAGGTAACCGGACGGTTAGCTTTGTCTAACTGCGGCTGTTGCGGTCTGGACTATGAGACCGTACAGTCCGCTCGGAGCTATCAGGTTATCTGGCTCGCGCGGAGTCAGACGGTTAGAGAGGTCTGCGGAGGCTAACCGAACAGTTCGCTGGGGCCTACTTGCGCGGTTGATGCTAGAGTTCACTGGGTTGTGTTGACTTGTTCACGGTGGTGACAAGTCTGGTTGGTTGCCTAGTCGCGGGCTGCAGTTGCGCGGTCTGGAAGTGGAGACCGCAGAACTGCGCGGTCTGGTGGAGGAGTCCGACAGATCTTCATAGGAGTGGACTTGGCTCAGGACGCGTGACTGGAATATTCTAAGACCACGCAGACTGAGGTTGTTGTCCGCTCGACTATGTGGACTGGTTGATCTTTCCGCGTAAGCGGATAAGTAGTTTGTCGCGCGCAGATTGACGCTGGTATCCGCACTTGTGCGGATAGGTGGTGCTAGCTGCAGGATGACGAACGGTTATCCTATCGCTATGGACGGTGATCACACTCCCCTTATTGCCTATAAATAGGGGTCCTCGGCTCGTCATATATTATGAGAACAGTGAGAACTCAGCTCACGTTTTGATCTTGCGGTTACGATTTTCTAACCGGCACGACTAAGTGAAGTTGAATTGTCCGTACAGGGTGTGCGGCTAGCACTGAGCGACTAGGCAACTAGTTGGAATGCTCAGTGTGGATCAGTTCGCGGTTACAGTCAGTGGTATACAACAGATCGCGGCCTCAGCAACTCGAAGTCACTTCCTCCGGGTTGCGGTTAGTTCGCGGAGTTCGCTCGGTCTATTAGCGGGTTCTGTTCAGTTCATCAACATTCAATAAAGGCAGTCCGCACAACTTGGTTGCAGTTGACGACTTAGCGGTTTCAGTGGACAGGGCTTGCGGTCAGCGACTTGTGCGGTCTGTGTGGTTACAGTTTGCAGACCTCGCGGTTTCTCTTACTTGTAGTTTTTTGTTTTCATCGAGTACATTGTGAAATCATGTCTCACATTGTATGTCTCGTCCTGTAAAGAAGTTATTAATTTCAGATTGAGACTCTTGTATTTCTGTTGTTGATTTCTACTTGACTTGGTTGTGGTTGAGTATTCCTGCGACTTTCTCAGCTTCCTAAAAATTTTTTACATGGTATCAGAGGGAGCTTGAAGAGTTAGCAGTTCATCAATCTCAGAGGTTTGCTATTCCTTGGAAGTTCAAGTAAATCAAATTTGAGCAATGGAAGCCAGTTATGCAAAAGGTCTTGGGATTGAGATCTTGACGCATACCAACTTTAAGAAGTGGTGGTTTTGCATGTAGAGTTATCTTCTGGGTGAGGATCTTTGGGAGGTCGTCGGTGGAAACGACAGACAAGAGGTCGTAGCTGCTGCCGGGAATGCTGAGGTGGTGAAAGCTTGGAGGAGGACGAATGCGAAGACTAAGTTCACTCTTAAGCGGACTATTTCACCACATCATCAGATGTCGGTATACTGCTGAAATATGAATGTCCTTGGTTGACCTATTCAACAAGAAAAACATAGCTCGACTACAGTTCTTGGAAAATGAGTTGACAAAGGCTATTCAGGATGATCTATCTATATCATCCTTCTTCTTGAAGATGAAGAACCTCTGCTCTGAGATATTGACATTGGACCCGGAGTAGCCTATCTCAGAGGCGAAGCTGAAGAGACATATCATCCTCGGGTTGCGGAATGAGTATAGTGCCTTTGTAACTTATGTGCAGGACTGAGCCAATCAGCCATCTTTGCTCGAGCTGGAAAACTTGTTAGCTTCGCAGAATAGCTTGACGAGGCAGATGGATAGAGTTTCGATCTTAGGGGGAGATGCCGAGGTTCTCTTCTCTAGCAAGAAGAAGAGATGAGATAGGAAGAAGAAGTCACCTGTTAGCGATGGTCCGTCTTCTTCATCACAGCAGGAGAGGAGCAAGGCTCCTAAGCAGGATGACAGGAAGAAGAGAGGAGGACCACGGTGCTACAAGCGCAACAAGCTTGGTCACATCCGAAAGGACTGCAGGGTAAATCTTCAGTCGGGGCATGGTGCAGGAAAGGGAGAGGCTGAATCCAGAGCTGAGGAAGGAGGATGGTGGAGTGCGTTCATGACGGGCACTTGTGTCCGTGCGCTTGCCTTCGTCAACTATCAGGAAGACTGGATCGTGGGCTCGGAGTTTGGTCATCACCTCATCGGGGACTAGTCAAAGTTCTCTTCACTGCAAGAGTATAAATGTAATGATACTATTTTTACGGCTGATGATACTATGCATGTTGTAGAGAAGGAGGGGACGGTTTCTTTAGGCAGTGATCGGGGGCCACTCACGTTGAGGAGCGTGTATCACGTGCCGGGATGAGGAAAAACCTCTTCTCGGTGATCAACGTTGTAGACGCTGGGTATCATGTTCTGTTTGGCCAAACAGAAGTGAAGTTTCTCCGAAATATGTCAGCTGTGAAAGCTGGCGTCACTCATGTTGGAATGAGGGTGAATGATTTGTTCGTGTTGACGACAAACTCCTATATTGAGAAGATGAGGGTGAATGACAACACTGCTATCTGACATAAGAGGCTGAGGCATGTTGAGATGGATAAACTGAAGGCTATGACGACAAGAGGCCTGGTGCTTGGTCTGCCTAGTCTTTCATCTTTTGGAGACGATCATGTATGTGCAAGATGTCAGTATGGAAAGGCTCATCAGCTTCCATTTGACAAATCACAGGGCAGATGAAAAGCACTGTTGGAGTGCATCCACGGTGATCTGACGGGACTCACCGTCACCCCCAGTCTCGGCAATTGCAGGTATATGTTGGTTCTGGTTGATGATTTTTCAAGGTATACTTGAGTATACTTTATGAAGAAGAAGTCAGAAGCGTTCGGGAAGTTCGTGGAGTTCAAAGAGCTCGTGGAGGGCCGGCTCGGTCTGCGAATGAAAAAGTTGAGAACTGACAATGAAGGAGAGTTCAACTCAAATGAGTTCTCCAACTTCTGTAGAAAGATCGGAATCCGGAGGGAGCTTACTTGTGCGCATATTCCACAACAGAACGGAGTTGCAGAGCAGAAGATCCGTCATTTGACGGAGACCTGCAAGTGCTGGCTTCACGCCAAAGGCATTTACAGGGCCTTCTTGGCGGAGAGAATGACCTGTGCGGCGTATGTCATCAACCGGATGCCCCTCATTCCGAACAACATGAAGTCTCCACATGAGTTGATGTTTAAGGAGAAGCCCAATGTGGAACATCTTCGGGTATTCGGGTCAACCTGCTACGTGCATGTTCCAGACACTCTCAGAATGAAGCTAGATGCAAAAGCATGAAAACTAGTCTTCGTCGGTTATGATGAGAGGAAGAAGGGCTGAAAATGCATGGATCCAGAGACACGAAAGTTCGTTATCTCCCGGGATGTGGTATTTGACGAATTGTGTTTCAGACGCTCTCAGAACGAAGCTAGATGCGAAAACATGAAAACTAGTCTTCGTCGGTTATGATGAGAGAAAGAAGAGTTGGAAATGCATGGATCCAGAGACATGGAAGTTCGTTGTCTCCCGGGATTTGTTATTTCATGAATTGATGTCATACTCATACCAGAGTAGCTTATCCGTGGAGCAGCAGGTCTGACAGAGGACATGGTGAAGTTGCTCGGGATCTTCTGGTGGAGTTGCCCGTGTCACCGGGTACTCCGGTACCATCTAGCTCTGGGGCTGAAGCTTCTGGATCTGGAAGCAGGGGGAGCGATGCTCCTGGTGTGCCCGAGAGGGGAGCTAGTTCAGAAGAAGCAGCGAAAGTGGTGGATAAGGGTCAAGCCCCGCGGAGGTCCAAAAGGACCATTATTCCACCGGCTCAATATATGGACGAGAATATGACGAGTTTTGTCTCATGTTTCTTCGCATGTCCCTTAGATGAGCGGGAGCCGTCATGCTTTGAAAACGACACTGACATTAAGGAGTGAGAAGATGCTATAGATGAGGAGATGACCGCCCTCAGGAAGAACGAGACTTGAGACCTTGTGCCCAAGGTCGAAGACATCACTCTTGTGACATGCAAGTGGGTTTACAAGCTGAAGAAGAAGGCTGACGACAGTATCGTACGGTACAAGTCTTGCCTTGTACCTCGGGGGTTCTCACAACAGTATAGGGAAGATTATGAAGAGACGTTCAGTCCAGTGGCCAAGATGACTTCAGTTTGGGTGGTGATTTTTTTGGCAGCTTTCCAAGGATGAAAGGTTTGGCAACTCGACGTAAAGAATGCTTTCCTTTACGATGAGATTGACAAAGACCTCTTCATGGTGCATTCGCCTGGTTATGTTTCTGAAGAACATCCAGGACACGTATGTAAGCTGAAGAAGACTCTCTATGGTCTGAAGCAGCCGCCTCGGGCGTGGTATGAAAAGATCGCAGAATACCTCCAGTTCTGCAGAGACTTTGCTTCAGACTCAGATTCAAGTCTGTTTGTTAAGAAGAGGGAAGAGCTTCAAGTCTTGGTACTGTTGTATGTTGACGATATGATCATCACCGAGAACTCGGAGGAAGAAATAGCTAGGCTCAAGGCTGAGCTAGCTATTAGGTTCGAGATGAAGGATCTTGGGGAGTTCCACCATTTCCTTGGACTCGAGGTTGAGAGGAAGAAGAACAGAGTGCTCGTTTCCCAAAAAGGCTATGCAGAGAGAATCGTTAAGCGGTTCGGCATGCGGGAAGGCAAGAAAAACTCTACTCCTCTAGAGGTCGGTCTGAAGCTTCGACGTGATGAGAGAAGGACTCTTTCTGATCCCTTGGTGTTCCGGGCTCTCGTGGGGAGTGTCATATATCTGACAATTACAAGGTCGAATATTGCCTATGTTGTCGGTCGAGTAAGTCGATATATGGCAGAGCCGCGGAAGCCTCATCTGGCGGCGGCTAAGAACATTTTGAAGTACGTGAAGTCTACCTCAGACATGAACCTCTTTTACGAGAGGGACACGAGCTTTAAGCTGCATCACTACGCGGATGCTGATTATGATGGAGATTCTGATGATCGGAAGTCGACGTCAGGATATGTCTTCATGTACGGAACGACAGTTATGTCGTGGTGTAGCAAGAAACAGGATTTAGTGTCTGTCTCCACTACGAAAGCAGAGTACAAGGCTTCGGCCTTGACAGCTTAGAAAGTCATCTGACTCAGGAGATTAGTGGAGGACATTCATAAGGAGGTGCGAGGTCTTACTCTGCTGCGCGGTGACAACAAAAGTGCTTTCAAACTGGTTAATAATCCAGTTTGTCACGCGCGGACCAAGCACATCGAGATCGAACATCACTTCTTTCGGGAGAAAATGCTGGAGGGGTTTCTGATGGTTTAGTATGTGCAGAGTCAGGACAACATCGCGAATATCTTTACAAAGCCGTTGCCGAAGGGACCGTTTACTCGGTTACGGGGTTTGCTTAGACTGGTTTTCACTTCCCACTTCAAGAGGGAATGTTAAAATTGTTGAAGTGGAGTGGACGGTCTGATTGGGCAGACCACACCGATCGCAAAGACCGCTACCGGTCTGGCGGCTAGCTGTTGGCGGATAGCCGGATTTTGGCCGGCTATTCTTTTCCCTTGCGGTCTGGTTTAGCAAGCATCCTGTGAGGTAATCGGGCGGTTAGCTTTGTTTAACCGCGACTGTTACGGTCTGGACTATAAGACCGCACAGTCCGCTTGGAGCTATCAGGTTATCTGGCTCGCGCGGAGTCAGGCGGTTAGAGAGGTCTGCAGAGGCTAACCGAACAGTTCGTTGGGGCCTACTTCCACGGTTGATGCCAGAGTTTGCTGGGTTGTGTTGACTTGTTCACGATGGTGACAAGTCTGGTTGGTTGCCTTGTCGCCGGATGCAGTTGCGTGGTCTGGAAACAGAGACCGCAGAACTGCGCGGTCTGATGGCGGAGTACGACAGATCTTCATAAGAGTGGACATGGCTCAGGACGCGTGGCTGAATTATTCTAAGACCACGCGGACTGAGGTTGTTGTCCTCTCGGCTATGCAGACTGGTTGATCTTTCCGCGTAAGCGGATAAGTGGTTTGTCGCGCGCGGACTGACGCTAGTATCCGCACTTGTACGGATAGATGGTGCTATCTGCAGGATGACGGACGGTTATCCTATCGCTATGGGCGGTGATCAAACTCACCCTATCGCCTATAAGTAGGGGTCCCAGACTCGTCATATATAACGAGAACAGTGAGAACTCAGCTCGCGTTTTGATCTTGTGGTTACGATTTTCTAACCGGCGTGACTAAGTGAAGTTGACTTGTCTGCCCAGGCTGTGCGGATAGCACTGAGCGACTAGGCAACTAGTTGGAAGGCTCAGTGTGGATCAGTTCGCGGTTACAGTCAGTGGTATACAGCAGGTGGGAGCGGGGACTGCTCTAGCGAAATAGGCGGTGGAGGTGGAAGCTGCGTCTGAGGTATCCTGCAGGGTCCGACAGTAGCAGGGGTGCAACGACGTAATCGATGGCCTCAGTGGAGCAATCAATGACATTGACTGATTGGAGATGTCAACGATGTGTCGCGACATGGATGTCTTATATGAATCCATCATTGAACGGAGGATAGTTGTATCAGCGACGCTTATCTTCATGTCCAACATAATTAATTGATTAAGTAATTTATCAAATGAGGAATTATTTCATTAAATCAATTAATTAAATCACTAGTTGGAGATGAGCGTTATAGGCTGTTGTTTGGTGGGCTTGAGGAAGGGAAAGGGAGAGCGGCTCGAGGCTGGGGGAGAGTTCGAAAAAAAGTACAGGTGTTGTCCGGAAAAAATTGGAGCTTGAGGAGTGATCGTGCTGGAACTTGGAATGTAATTCCGACAAAAAATATCATGGAAAAAAGCGTGCGTGCTCGAAAGGAGCTGGGAATTGATGAGCATGAGCAATCATGGATGGGCTTGTGACACAAAAGATGTGTTGGCGTGCTGGAGTTGAAAGAGGCTCAAGCGGAGGATGCGTGGGAAGACACCGAAGCACAAGTGTATAACCCGTAATTCGTCGAGATCAGAAATACTCAAGCAAACGACTATTCGCAGACCATTAGGCAAGCAGAGACGAGCTTGGGCGAGCAGAGGCGAGCTTGGGCGAGCAGAGGCGAGCTTGGGCGAGCAGAGGCGAGCTTGGGCGAGCAGAGACGAGCTTGGGCGAGCAGATGCGAGTTTGGGCGAGTATGAGCGAGTATCTCGCGGGTTTGGGCGGGTAGACCCTTGGAACTCGCTGCCAGTAGCTGGATACTCGCCTATACCCCCCCAGGATTTCTCTATAAATAGCCCCCCAGGGGTACTAGAAATGACACTTTTGGAAGAGGTTGAGGTCCCCCCCAAGTGGATACTCGCCAAGTCCATGCCTGCCTAGTACCTCGCCAGCCTTTTGGTTGTGGAGGGGAAGTTTCTCTCAAACTTCCGGGTACGTGGTGGGACTTCCCTGCTGGAGCACTTGGGGTGTGCTTATAGATAATTTTTTCTCTCTCTCGCTAGCCATTTGAATTGTGACGTTTGATCGTAGAATCAATAACCTTATGCTGCATTGATCCGAATTTTGGAGTAGGGAATTTTTCCCGGCTTCAACACGGTTGAGGTCCCCCAAGTGGATACTCGCCAAGTTCATGCATGCCTAGTACCTCGCCCATCCTTTTGGTCGTGGAGGGGAAGTTTCTCCAAAACTTCCGGGTACGTGGTGGAACCTCCCTGCTGGAGCACTTGGGGTGTGCTTATAGATAGTTTCCTCTCTCTCGCTTGTCATTTGAATTGTGACGTCGGATCGTAAAATCAGTAATCTTAGGCTACCTTGATTCGAATTTTGGAGTAGACAATTTTCCCGGCTTCAACATATGGTGCGGTGAGCGTGGATAGTAGCCGAGAAAGAAATTTTTGCGAGAAGACTTCATAGTTTAAGATGACGAGCTGGAGACCAAAGGCGAGAACTCGCGAGCATTCAGCAAGGTGGGCGAGTTCTCGGCAAGGTGGGCAAGTTTCTTGGTTACTCGCCCATAGGCGAGTTCACGATGGCGACTTTCAGGTTCGACGGCTTCATGGGGCGAGCTTACCTATTACTTGCTCATAAGCAAGTTTTAGATTGTGACCTCCTTAGGCGAGCTCCAGATGATGACTTCAGTTAGCGAGTATATGCGAACGAGTTCATGCAGGCGAGTTGCGGATGACGATATGCTCTGGCGAGCTTCATACAGCGAGCTCCAAATCAACTCGCAGATGTCCTGTTCGCAGGTTGACGAGCTTCCTTGTTACTCGCCCATAGACGAGTATAGGCGGGATTGGCGACTTCAAAGATGCGAGCTTCCTTGTTACTCGCTCATATGCGAGTATAGGTGGGATTGACGACTTCAAAGAGGAAGAGTATCTTTTTTACTCGCCTATATGCGAGTTCTGCAGGTGAAGAGGCGAGTATCTTTGTTACTCGCCCAAAGGCGAGTTGAAATGACGAGTATCTTTGTTACTCACAGATGTCCTGTTCGCAGGTTGGCGAGCTTTCTTGTTCTAATGTCAGAAGTGACACTTACCCTCCGCCTGATTCATCTCCTTTTTCAATAGTGGTGTTTTTCATACATGTTCGTACTTACGGGTGTTTTGGTAAAACTCGTGAGTACTTTTTGTATGACTAACAAACAGGGCAAATCACGACGAGTTCACCACCAGGGAAAAACATACGAGGTGCTCTGCGAGCTCCTACTTGCGATGATCTCCTTCGACAACCTACATTCCATGAGACGGCTTACTCATGACATCTTCCAGAGGGTATTCTACGAGCTCCTACTCGTGATGCTCTTCTTGCTTCCTGGGTGCTCTCTTCAATTCCGCGAGTTCCATACTCGCGAGGTCATCTCTTCAACAACAATGGTGCTCTCCTTTAATTCCGTGAGTTCATACTCGTGAGATCACTACTTCAGCAACTATGATGTTCGATTCGATTTCGCGAGTTTATACGCGTGAGGCTATCGCTTCAGCAACCAGGACGCTATGCTATTCATTTCATCTCCTCAAATACCTGGAGCGGAGATGACCTGAAAAGGTTCTACCCCTAGCGGTAACATGTATTGCTTACCTGTAACATTGTTTCTAATTTATTTATATATTTCCTCGCCCCTGGAGTCACGGGTTAATGCGAGTTGTCTTCTTTGTGTTGATCGCCTCAAGATAGCTAGGAGCAATGAAGTCTGACTCTACAATCGATTTAGGAAACGAGTCTTCGACCTGTTTCTCCTAAATAGCTAAGGACGGACGGACGATGCCTCGGGATTTAAGCGTCCTTGTAAGACCGAGTCCCTGCATTGACGACTGAGATCAGCTCCCCCCTTGCATGTCGGCCTAGTTACCCCCGATCGCATCTCTCCTCCGACTGGAGGAACTATCAGGAACATGTCTGGACGCTAACCTCCTGAACTCGATATAGGATCGACCTCACAAAGTGATGTCCTATGCAAAGGCGTCATCGGTTTTTGAGAAGACTAAAAGACCCGCTCGTAGCAACTTTTAGTCCTGCAAAGCAGGACGCGTCTCTGTTGTTGCCAAGGTGGTATAACCTTCCAAGTTCTGGAAGGTACAAGTCTGTGGAAGGATGGTGGACTCGAATGTGTGTCCTCTAGGACCCCAAGGACCATTTCCCTTCACTCTTACCTAGGCCTTCGGATCCAGGTGGCAGAGCTGGAAGCGATCTCCACTGTTGGATTGGGAAACGAGCCTTCAACCTGTTTCTCCCAATTAGCCTAGGGCGGACGATGAGACGATGCCTCGGGATTTAAGCGTCCTTGTAAGACCGAGCCTCTGCATTGACGGTCGAGATCAGCTCCCTCCTTGCATGTCGGCCTAGCTACCCCCGATTGTATCTCTCCTCCGACTGGAGGAACTATAAAGAACAGGTCTGGACGCCAACCTCTCAACTTAATAAAGAAGATTGTCGTCTCTTTAGAATTTCCTTAATCCCCAAAGATATTGCTGCGTTTAACTCCTTTGGCTATCTCCTGAGCATCATGGCAAACTACCTCAGCACCGATTGAAGTCCTCGAGTCGTGGAGTTATCGTAAGTCCGAGTCTTTGTACGAGCACTCCTCCTGCATATCAGTCACCAACCCCCTCGGGTGAGATAGTTTCCTCGTTGGAGTGTTGTCATAGTCCGTGATATCTGTACGAGCTCCCCTCCTGCAGATCGATTACTCGCCTCCTGAGTCGACCTCCACCTTCAGTTGAGCTCGGCTCCTGCTAGGTGTCGACTATATTTTCCACCTCTAGTTGAGCTCGGCTCCTGTTAGGTGTCAACTCTTCTCCACCTCCTGTTGAGCTCGGCTCCTGCTAGGTGTCGACCTCTTCTCCACCTCTAGTTGAGCTCGGCTCCTGCGAGGTGTCGACCTCTTCTCCACCTCTATTTGAGCTAGGCTCTTGTGAGGTGTCGACTCTCCACCTCCAATTGAGCTCGGCTCCTGCGAGGTGTCGACCTCTTTTCCACCTCCAGTTGAGCTCGGCTCCTGTGAGGTGTCGACCTCTTATCCACCTTCAGTTGAGTTTCCTCCTGCTAGGTGTCGACCTCTTCTCAACCTCCAGTTGAGCTCGGCTCCTGTGAGGTGTCGACCTCTTTTCCACCTCCAGTTGAGCTCGGCTCCTGCGAGGTGTCGACCTCTTTTCCACCTCCAGTTGAGCTCGGCTCCTGCGAGGTGTCGACCTCTTCTCCACCTTCAGTTGAGTTTTCTCCTGCTAGGTGTCGACCTCTTCTCCACCTCCAGTTGAGCTCGGCTCCTGTGTGGTGTCGACCTCTTTTCCACCTCCAGTTGAGCTCGGCTCCTGCAAGGTGTCGACCTCTTTTCCACCTCCAGTTGAGCTCGGCTCCTGCTTGGTGTCGACCTCTTCTCCACCTTCAGTTGAGCTCGGCTCCTGCTAGGTGTCGACCTCTTTCTCCACCTCCAGTTGAGCTCGGCTCCTGCGAGGTGTCGACTATACTCTCCACCTCCAGTTGAGCTCGGCTCCTACTAGGTGTCGACTATATTCTCCACCTCCAGTTGAGCTCGGCTCCTGCGAGGTGTCGACCTCTTCTCCACATTCGGTTGAGCTCGTCTCCTGCTAGGTGTCGACCTCTTTTTCCACCACCAGTTGAGCTCGGCTCCTGCAATGTGTCGACCTGTTCTCCACTTCCAGTTGAGCCTGACTCCTACTAGGTGTCGACTATATTCTCCACCTCCAGTTGAGCTCGACTCCTGCGAGGTGTCGACCTCTTCTCCAATTCAGTTGAACTCGGTTCTTGTGAGGTATCAACTTTTTCTCTTCATCCAGTTGAGCTCAACTCCTAGGAAGTACCTCATGCAGCACATCGTCTGGCGCCATCTCCCCGAACTACGGGTTCAACATTGTTTTTCCAAGCTCGTGCCGAGCTCGAAAAAAGCGGGGATTGTGTATAACCCGTAATTCGTCGAGATCAGAAGTACTCAAGCAAACGACTATTCGCAGACCATTGGGTGAGCAGAGGCGAGCTTGGGCGAGCAGAGGCGAGCTTGGGCAAACTTGGGCGAGCTTGGGCGAGCTTGGGCGAGCTTGGGCGAGCAGAGACGAGTTTGGGCGAGTATGGACGAGTATCTCGCGAGTTTGGGCGAGTATCTCGCGAATTTGGACGAGTAGACCCTTGGAACTCGCTGTCAGTAGCTGAATACTCGCCTATACCCCCCAGGATTTCTCTATAAATAGCCCTCCAGAGGTACTAGAAATGACACTTTTGGAAGAGTTTGAGGTTCCCCCCCAAGTGGATATCTCGCCAAGTCCATGCCTGCCTATTACCTTGCCCAACCTTTTGGTTGTGGAGGGGAAGTTTCTCCCAAACTTCCGGGTACGTGGTGGGACCTCCCTGCTGGAGCACTTGGGGTATTCTTATAGATAGTTTCCTCTCTCTCTCGCTAGCCATTTGAATTGTGACGTCGGATCGTAAAATCAGTAACCTTAGGTTGTCTTGATCCGAATTTTGGAGTAGGGAATTTTCCCGGCTTCAACAACAAGGATCCCTTACCCATGCACAAACTTGTTGTCACTGGCGCGCTGGCAGAGTCGTTCACCAAAAGGCTGTTGTGAGCAATCGAGGGGAAGGATGTGGGTTGCGCCCCCTTACAATTCTCTAGAAGCGGACTAGGGCTGCGGTGCGATTTCTGTTCCATACGACAGGGCGGGGAATGTTTGTTGTGGATCCACAGGAAATGGATCAAAGATTGACTTTGATACTATAGTTGTTATGGGCATACTCCGGGGTATCATCGGAGGTGGCAGTGGAGGCGGAGATATAAGGGGATAACCCTATAATGAGGATAAAGAGGATAAGGAGATTAGAGGAAGAGAAGAGAAGACTTGAGTGAGAAGGAGAAGAGTTAGAGAGAGAGAAAACATTTGATTTGCTTTTTTGATACCTCATACATGACCTAAGGGAGCCTATATATAGGAGGACCCCGATAGCATGAGCGTAAATACCCAATGAAAAGAAATGCGTGAAACACTAAAACACTAAGACGCTAATAACCAGTAACTATGACTCGACTCATATGACTTGACTCATACGAATCTACTCATACAACTCGATTCCTACGACTTGACTCATACAACTCGACTCATATGACTCGACTCATATGACTCGACTCTACAATTCAACTTGTCCACGAACACCGAATTGTCGTTGCGTAAAGTTGTCTTTGTCGCTTGCGGCATCTCTCCTTGTTCTCTTGAGCTCGCTCGTGGCAACCATGTAGTAGCCGACCACTCTCAGTTTCCTTTGTAGTAGAACGTGAGATTGTTGGGTACATTTTTGGTGCCAACCAATTCATACAACTTGACTCCAATACCTAAAGACTCATAATAATATAACTAATAGATAACTAATGACGCGAGACTCCTAACATCGCTCTAATACCATAACTGTTATGGGCCTACTTCGGGGTGTCATCGAAGGTGGCTGTAGGGCGGAGATACAAGAGGCTAACCCTAGAATGAAGATAAAGAAGTGCAGAAGAACCAAAAGAAGAGAAGAGGAGACTTGAGAGAGGAGAAGATATAAAGAAAATGTGATCTACTTTTTTGATACCTCAAACATGACCTAAGGGGGCCTATACATAGGACTGTTCATGGGAATAAATATCTAATATAAAGAAATGCACGAAACATTAACACACTAAGACGCTAATAGCCCTTAACTATGAGTTGACTCGTACGATTTGACTCATACGACTCGACTTATACAGCCCGACTCGATACGACTCGACTCCAATACCTAAAGACTAATAATATAACTGATAGATAATTAACGACGTGAGACACCTAACATCACTCTGATACCATAATTGTTATGGGCCTACTTCGAGGTGTCGTGAGTGGTGGTGGAGGCGGAGATACACAGAGCTAACCCTAGAATGGGGATTAAGAGAAGAAGAACTAGAGGAAGAGAAGAAGAGATTAGAGAGAGAAGGAGAAGAGTTAGAGAGAGAGATAAAGAAAATTTGATTTACTTCTTTGATATCTCATACATGACCTAAGGGAGTCTATATAGGACCCCGATAACCTAGACATAAATACCCAATATAAAGAAATGCATGAAACATTAAAACACTAAGACACTAATAACCCGAACTACGACTCGACTCATACAACTTGACTCGATGTGACTTGACCCATACAACTTAAGTCCAATACCTAAAAGACTCGTAATAATATAACTGATAGATAACTGATGACATTTGACCCCTAACATCGTCATCCTATTGACTTGTGCTCGTCAAAGATAGTGTTATTAAACGTCCCATTCTGCAAACCTAAACTTTTGCGTTATCATTAAACTTCAATTATTGATATTCTGTACTTAATAAACACACAAGATACCTTGTTAGAAGAGAAGTAAAAAATGAATAAAGTTGACTTATTTATCCACAGGAGGGAGTGCACACACACAAGATACACGAGTAATTTTAACATTCTCATGTTTATGGAAAGCTAGATACTTTTACATGTATCTACACACTGGATTGCAGTGCCAATGTGGTATATTCCTATAAGTGATCAGGTAAATACATAAAATTTAGTTATTTTGCCAGCGAAATGCCGCAGAAAATGTAAAATAGCATTCTCCTAACTTTAAGCTTGACTAAAACAAGCTCTCCTTTTCTACAACATGCATTTGGTAGTATATATATTCAAGTATTTTATAATTGTTTAAAGCCTTGACTTTATATGGAATTCATGATAATGCATTATTTTGTGGACTCACCTGTGTGATTTGAGCCGTGAATGATAAGAAACATTAGTTGAGCTGCACATAGTGGATAAGGAATTCCAAAGTTTTGATTGATTATTATAAATCACTCTTTCATTTTTTTCTACTTTATTTTTGCAGGAAGATTTTAAGAATGCTTTAAAACTGTTGCGACGTTTTCTGTGCAGGTCATTGTTGTGTAAAAGCTGAACTGAAAAAATCATGGGAATTTCTGCGAAGTGGTTTAAATTACTTGTCGGGAATAAAAAGCAAGAGAGGTTGCAAAACTTCGGCAATAATGAGAATGTGTGTATAATGATTCCTTTTCATCCTTCCGTGATACAATCTGAAAATTTACTGTATTTTTTAATATTTTCGTCAAAGAGAATGGTTCTACAATGATGTGTAACTGCTGTATGCTTGCAAAGTAATACTAATGAAGTTACCTATTTTCGTTATAAATATGAGAGTACTATCCTACAACTTCTCATACTCTATTACTTCATGAAATTGCTGAATAAAAAAGTAAATAAGTGGACGAATGATTATTAGAATATCAGTTCCTCTCCTTTCCACTCTATTTATATTTTAAGCCGGAAACTTTTTGGGTACAGAGTGGTGGTTGATGGAATGAATTGGTAGTGAGGCAATTTTCTTCAGATTATTCCAAACATGGGCAATGTTGAAATTTGCTTATGAGAAAAGTTTGAACTGGAGCGGGCAGACAATTCTGTAATGCCAAGGAGGGATATTGACATTCTGTTCTATTATGTTTTCCTATTTGCCCTTTTATACTGCCTCAATCTTGTCCAAGCACAACTTTTTTTCGAAGTGGTTAATTCATGGAAACAGAGTATTCTATTTTTCTAAGTGGTTAAATCATAGTTTAATATATGCCTTTAAAAAAGCCTAAATTGAAGGCCATCAACCTTACTTTTCAGAGCATGAGCTTTTGGGTCGGTTTGAGGTTGATTTATCACTTGTTATATTTGAGCGACTAGTTCATATTTCTATGTATATTTATTTATAGCATTTTGAGATTCAATAATTGTCTTGATTGTGCAATCTGTGCTGTTCACGATGGCTGCCTGAAAGTGTCTAGTCTATTTAAACAAGCGTAGTGAATTGTTTCTTCTTCATTGTAGATTTTGGAGGTTTTCCAAAGGTCTTCCGGTTGAGTCCCTAAGTACTGGCTCCTATATATTGTCTTCCCCTTGTTTTTTCCCCTTTGTTTCCACTACTTCCCTACCCTAAACTAGTCTAGCTGACCTCATTCAGACCTATTGAGGTTTGGCCGCCCCTCTAAAGCCCCTTTCCCAGCACTCCTTGTCAACCCTAGCCCTTCCTCTTCCTGGACGGCTCTCCTTCATCCCCATACCCCTCCCAACCCTATCCTCCCTTCCTCGGATCTTCTCGTCCTCCAGCTGAGCCCTCCAAGCCTTTCCAAGGGACTCTCCAAACCCTCCTATTCCCTCTACTCTGGCCGAACCTTCCACCAACCCACCCCCAGATAAAAACTGCATAGTAAAGTCCTCCCCGGCCCTTTTCAGCACCCACTAGCCCCTTTTTACTGCCACATTACCCATCCAGACTGTCATCATCCTCTCCCCAACCATTAGATCTTCATATCCTTGATATACGGCTCCTTATGCCTGTGAGTTCATAGTTTGGTTTCTTATTTTCATCATTGTATGGATTAGCTTGCTTAATATGATTATGGATGGATATTTTATGGCTTATTTTCTTTGTCATTGATCATGATTTACATAGCACATTCTAATTACACATTTAATTTATAGCACTCTAATCTCATGCGTGGATCTAAGTTTGCCTGTTCGTTAGATTGTTTTGTGTACAAGTGTGATAGCTGCATAAGATCTATACTTTCCTTATTGCTTGTGATCATTTTTGGATATACTTTTGTTTGCCTTCATCATTCTATGTGTAGAAATGCACGACAAATGAGAGAAATAAAATAATTTTATTAATTTTTCTAAAAATGCTTTCATACATCATACATGTATTTGTACACTTATACACTTATATAGGAATAGAGAGAGCAGAAGTAGTTCCAATCTAAAATGTGGGAGTAAATCCTAAAGATGAAGTAGGCTCTAGATGGGCATTTACACATCTTTCCTTCAACACCCCCCCCCACAAGCTGGAGCATACAAATCATAAGTGTCCATCTTTGACAAAAATTGGTAGTATAGCGGGCGTGGTAAGGCCTTGGTGAGAATATCAGCAACTTGCCCAACAACGGGAACATGTTTTAATTCTAGCTTCTTCAATTGAATCTTCTCCAGAATGAAATGACGATCAACTTCAATGTGTTTGGTCCGTTCATGGAAAACAAAATTCTTAGCAATGTGTATAACAGCTTGATTGTCGCAAAATAAAGTGGCTACGGGGTGGACAAAATTAGACTTCTAGGGAAGGGGTGTGGACGTGACTCTCTAATCCAACTCTAAATGCAATGCAAATCGTCGGTGACGGCGATAAAATAATTTGAGCAATAACAATTTCAACCAACACAGTTAATTAAAGGAAATAAACAAACATTCAATTTAGCAATTATTTAATGGTTTTCCTCCGCTCGGAGGGCCAAGGCTAAGCGCGCAGCGAATAAATCCCACCTACAAATTATAAATGTATCGCAACAAATTTCTACAAGCCAAGATCTAAGCAAAGCACGACAATCAACCAATAATAATCTCAAATCAAATCTTTCAATACAACGAGAGGCTCACCAAAGTAGCGGGTTGACTGAGACACTGAAGACTTTGGATCCGGATGCGTAGATCAACGATCGAAGATGGAACCAAAGGCGCAACGATGATGGCGGTGGCTGTCCTCGACGGAAAGTGGGGAGATCGGGTCGGAAACGGGTAGATCCGGCTACTAGGAGGGATATCCGGGCGAGGGAGGGTAGATCCGATATTTTGGGATCGGATCCGGGTGAAGGGATGATGAACGAATGGTGGAAATAACGGATCGGGGTGTTAAAATTTTAGATCTGAACCGATCTTAAATTTTAGGGTTGTTTGAGTGGTGGATCCACGTAGGGGAGGAGTGGTTTGGGAAGGCAGGGGGGAGAGGTTGGCGGGCTATTTGGACAGCCCAAAAAGGAAGTTCGGCGGTTGGAAATGGGAGAGGAGGGGTCGGCGTACTGTAGCGACGGGACTGTAGCAGCGACATTGTAGCAGCGGCTGTTAGGGTTCCGGAAATAGGGGCCCTCGAGGAAATATATGAGGATTTGGGGGGAGGAATTGATGACAAGGGTTAGGGGAAGGATAGGGAGGAAGAAAACCAACCTAGTAATCGTCACCTAGGGCTCCACGGCGTCGGCACCGAGGGGTGATCGCTGGAATCCGGGAAAACTGTCTCCAAAATTCGGCAATCCCTTGGTTCAGCCTCTTAGACCATTATTTATAATATAACAAGACACTATGTCATCCCTATCAACGGCTATGATTGGCTGGTGGGAGAGGCCACTAAAATACATGAAAATAAGCCAATAAAAAAAACTAATATATGATCTTGATTCGCGACGTGGATCCAGACACATCTGCGGAGTCCGATCGTCGATCCGGGCATGCCATATATGGTAATTCTAGAGCTGTCACGGTTCCGGTTCTACTAAGACCATGAACCGAACCACTATAGTAACGGTTCTTGAAATTAGAACCATAACCTTATTTTCTTTGATCGGTTCCGGTTCCGGTTTCATCATAATTTTTGGAACCGTCGTGTCAACGGTTCCGGTTCTAATTCAACAAGAACCAAAACCAACCGTCCAGTAACGGTTCGTTCCGGTTCTATGCGGTTCGGTCCGGTTCCAATCGGTTTAGGGATATAATTTTAATCATTTTATGACTATAATTTGAGTTATTAGACACATTCACAAAGATTATTATCTCTTTAAAAATGTATATTTGAAAACAAAATTGAAATTCCAATTGTTGGAGCAAAAATCTCATGATTTTTTAAGTCTAAATGTTGAAATTGTGCTAATACAAATATACATGTAATACTACAATAAGATGACTCTACTATGGTGTTTTTGGGGGCCTTCCACCGCGCTTTTCAAGCGTCGAGCTAGGTTTCACAAAAATGCCGCGAAATCGCTGATATAGTGATCGCAGCGGTAAAAAATACAATCCGCGGCGTTTTTAAAAAAAAAAAGTGCAGCCAAAATTCGCGGCATTTTTTTTAAAAAAACGCCGCAAATGCAGCGACATTTAAACAAAATCCAACCTGTTTTATTTTAGATTAACAACAATAGATTTACAGATTTCAGACTAGCGACATTGCAATCGATGAGAGTAGGAGAAAACATGAATTACTGAATGAGAATATTTTTTTTTACAATAAGTTAAACTTTGCAGTTCACTAACTTCCCAAATCCAATTAGAGAAGGAAACAATTTCTTTAACATACAAACCATGACGTAGATTACATAACAAAATGTAAGAAATTAAAGATTTAAATGATCAGAGCAATACTCAACCAGCATAAACTTGTTTCACCAAAGAAAATCTCAATTTTAACAATAAAAACAATAACTTTCTCAGGTGTAAATGACATGATTAAGAAATATTAGATTATGGTATCAAAATCAGTAGGAACTCAACATTGGAAGACTCTAAGGTTGTAAATTTAAAACTGAAATCCATTATATTGTTGGAAGGGTTCATTACTAAGTACGGCTGCAATCGGACGACTAATATAGTTATAGTCAAATAGATAATAAATATATATTATATATTAATATAATAATAATAAACGGATTGTGGTTCGGTTCTGCTTCGGTCCGGTCCGGATCGGGTCTAAAAATTCTGAAACCGCTCGAGACATTTATGTTGCGGTTGTGGTTCCGGTTCCGGTCCGGATAATAAAATGAAGGAACCGCACCCAGACCATTATTGTTTACGGTTCCGAAATTCAAACCGGAACCTGAATAATTCGCGAACGATTTGGTCCGGTTCTTTGCGGTTCCAGATCGGTTCCGGTTCGATTTGCGGTTTTCGGTTTTAGGTGACAGCTCTAGGTAAGTCGCCAAATCAGGTCCGAACGGGCCCAAAGCTCGTGCTCGTCTCTACTCCGCATCAATCTCCTTTTTTTGAAAGAGTTCATCTCCCGATGAATTGAGATCGAAATTCTCTCGATGAATGCTAGATACAACTCGAAGAGCTCAACCGGAAGTCGTCAAAGTGTCGTCGGCGGAAGAGTGCCCTCACCAATCAACTCCCCCTGAATGAAAAGCTGTCATCTCCGGTGAATGGAGATGGCCGTGCTGAAGTCAAAGTCCAGGGGCGAATCGTTCAAGCTCTGCTGCAAGTATCCAAGCGTCAACTGCATCAGGGCGGCCCCGCCAATGTACCAAGTAGCGACAACGCCACCCATCTGAAGTAGGAACAAGCTTGTGGAATCTGAACTCTGTGATGCTCTCATCGCTCATATCTCGAGTGGTGGATCCCGGTGCGATCGGCAGTGCCGTCGATGAAACCAGAGAAGACGAATCCCTAGGTGGGTGGGTGTCAATAGTGGGTGGGTTGTAGCGGCTATCAGACGTAGATGGAGTATGAGAGTGATAAGGAAACAAAAGTGGGGGTGGGGACGACTGGGTATCTCCACTGCTCGGGTTCGTATACTCGCGAGACTCGTAGTACGGCGTCAGATCCTCGACATTAAATACTGGATGGATTCCCATACTTGCCAAAATAACGAGCCGGTAGGCGTTTGTCTCGATACGACTAATAAAATAGTAGGGCTCATTCGCCTGACGCTTAACTTTTTGGCAGGCCCCGAGGGGAGTCTCTCAGGGCGGACTCACACCGTTACTTTATCGCATTCATTAAACACTTGTTCTCGCCTTTGCTTATCCGCATGAGTTTTATAATTTTCATCGCTCGTTATTATTCATCGGCGAACCGACTCATGTAATTGATGCAAATGATGAACAAGTGACCCAACTGACTCATGCAAATGAAGCGAATGATGCAAATAGAGCACAACATACTCGACACACTTCTTAAGGAAAGGCCTGACAATGACTTGGATATTACTAACATGGGGTGACCTATCAGGAGGCTTACCGGGTGGTCGATAAAAAAATCTGGGGTGACCGACATCATCGCCCGTGGGGATGACGTAGATGATGACAAAATAGTGCGAAGCTCTGGTGTGATGGGTACCTCTCAAATGATATAGCCCATCAGGTGGCTCTCCAGGGGGTGTATACCAAAAGTCGTCACGTGTGAGATGATTACTAGTGCGGATACACGATCCATCACTAAAATGTGGGAGGGAGGGCTTGTCAAATGAGCCTCTCGGGGACTTAATCCCGAGGAGGTCGATAATGATAGGATAGTCCACCACGAGGAGGGCGCCAATAACAGTAGTGTCTGTGAGAGCAAGTAGGACACCCACAACAAAGTCAAAGCTAGCCTCATGAACCTCCCAAGGGAGCAATGACTCATCAGGAGACTTATCTGTAGGTTCAACGATGAGGTCGTTAATAATGGGAAGATCCCTCAGATGAGTATCGCTGATAGAGGTCGTGTCCTCGTAAGTGGGTGAGATATCCACTATAAAGTCAACACTATACTCTCGACTCTCAGTAGTGAAGTGACTCGAGATAGTACTAAGGGAAGAGTAGGGGGTGCCCAGACTCAAGTGTGAGTCAATCGATATAGTGTCGAGAATTTTGTCTCTGTTCAAAGGGGACACTAGGTCTAGGTGTAGGTCTAGGTGAGGTGAAAAGGATGGGTATACCATCACAGTGTCACTGGGTCGCTCGTCCTCACCCATGTGACCACGCTCACTAGTCATGCTAGTATCACTCTCCATCTGTAGCATAAGGTCATGATCAGATTCAACCTCAAGATCACATGAGCACTGAATCACGTTAAATTGAGAAGGATCAAAACCAAGTCTCGGGTCTCTTATCTCGGTGAGAGCACTACTCACCGCATCAGTGGCTTGACCCAAATCCATAAGCTTTCTTTGTAATGTAGATCTTAGGTGATCAAATTGAGCTTCTAAGAGATCGAAGCGGTCAAGAACTAATTGTAAAAATTCAACCTCAGGTAACTCTATTGGTGGAACACTAGGAGGGTCTTGACATGTATTGTGATCCTGCCGATGGTGACCTCTATAGGGTTCCTGAGGGTCGTCTAGACGGTAGTTCCTAACATAATCATATTGTGCTCGTGGGTGCGTATGGGCCCTGTGAACGTGCCGTGGAGGTCGTTCATATCCAAACCCAGGTTCCTCTCCTAGAGGAGATGTGTAGCGGCGATGACCTGAACGATATTCAATTCTATCATCGTGAAGTCGTAGAGAGGTGTATTGATGAAGACGTGAGGACCTCTCGTCGTGGTGATCACCTTTAGCATAATGGAATTGTGTCGAGGAATCTACACAATCTCTAGGAGTGGTGTACGGGGAACAATGATAATCATAATAATAACATAAAGGATTCTCTAAAGGGACTCTATGAGGTCGGATATAGGTAGACTCAGGATACCCGGATAGAGGAGAAGAACGACAGCGATAACTAGACATAAATGAACTCAAAAACTATTTAAAACCTACCACTATGAAGCATGCAAATGGCCTAACCTGGCGCTTTGATACCAATTGATGTAGTGTAGACTACGGGGTGGACAAAACTAGACTTCTAGGGAAGGGATGTGGACGTGACTCTCTAATCCAACTATAAATGCAATGCAAACCGTCTGTGACAGCGACAAAATAATTTGAGCAATAACAATTTCAACCCACAAAGCTAATTAAATGAAATAAACAAACATTCAATTCAACAATTATTTAATGACTTTCCTCCACTCGGAGGGCCAAGGCTAAGCACACGGCGAATAAATCTCACTTGCAAATTATAAATGTACCGCAATAAATTTCTACAAGCCAAGATCTAAACAAAGCACGACAATCAACCAATAATAATATCAAATCAAATGTTCCAATACACGAGAGGCTCGCCAAAGTAGTGGGTTGACCAAGGCACTGAAGATTTTGGATCTGGATGCGTTGATCGGCGATCGAAGATGGAACTGGAGGCGCAACGATGATGGCGGTGGCTGTCCTCGGCGAAAAGTGGGGAGATCGGGCCGGAAATGGGTAGATCCGGCCACTTGGAGGGATATCCGGGCGGGGGAGGGTAGATCCGATATTTTGGGATCGGATCCGGGGGAAGGGATGATGAACGGATGGTGGAAATAACAGATCGGGGTGTTAAAACTTTAGATCTGAATTGATCTTAAATTTTAGGGTTGTTTGGGCGGTGGATCCACGTAGGGGAGGGGCGGTTTGGAAAGGCAAGGGGGGGGGGGGAGGCCGGAGGGCTATTTGGACAGCCCAAAAAAGAAGGTCGGTGGTGGGAAATGGGAGAGGAGGGGTCGGCGACAATGCAGCGATGGTACTGTAGCGGAGGAACTGCAGCAGTGACACTGTAGTAACGACACTGTAGCAGTGACAATGTAGCAGCGACCGTCAGGGTTCCGGAAATAGGGGTTGCAGCGGGTATAAATGAGGATTTGGGGGGAGGAATTGATGGAAAGGGTTATGGGAAGTATATGGGGGAAGAAAACCAACCTAGGAATCGTCACCTAGGGCTCTACGACGTCGGCACCGAGGGGTGATCGCTGGAATTCGGGAAAACTGTCTTCAAAATTCTGCAATCCCTTGGTTCAGCCTCTTAGACCATTATTTATAATAAAACAAGACACTAGGGCATCCCTATCAACGACTATAATTGGTCGGTGGGAGATACTATTGAAATACATGAAAATAAGCCAATAAAAATAAACTAATATATGATCTCGACTCGCGGCGCAGATCTAGACACATCCGCGGAGTTCGATCGTCGATCCGGGCACGCCATATATGGTAAGTCGCCAAATCAGCCCCGAACGGGCCCAAAGCTTGTGCTCGTCTCTGCTCCGCATCAGTTTGACTCCTAAATCACCTAGGAAACCTTCAACCATGTAAGCTCAAACACAACAACTGCCATTGAATGATACTCGACTTCAGCATGTGAGCGAGCAACCACAGACTGCTTCTTGCCGCGCTAGGTAATGAGATGTCCTCCAAATTAAGTGCAGTATCCACTTGTGGAACGACGATCATCCAATGAATCAACATAATCAACATCAGAATATGCAATAATAGATAAAGGAGAGGGACAAGATCCCAAGTTTGGTTTGCCCAAAGAGCAGACATTTCCTCGTCCATAATCGTCTGCCACTCCGGATGTTAGAGAGCCTCCTGTATAGAGGTAGGGATGGAAATAGAGGATAAAGAAAGTGCAAATTTCCTGAATTCTGGAGAGAGGCGGTGTAAGGAGACATAGTTTGCCATTGGGTAAGCAGTAGAGACGACTGCCAGATTTGCATGCCGCAAAATAACATCAGTAGAGGGCATATCCCGTAGAGCAGCAGACGGAGGAGGACGACGAGTATACACATGAATCAAATGTGGTTTTGGTGGGATTGGCGTGAGAAGGAGAGGTGGAAGGTTAGAAGTAACAGGGACAGCAGACCGTGTAAGTAGAAGAGGAATTGAAGAATCAGCTGGTTAAGAATGATAGGGTTGGTCTTCAAGAAATGTGACATCAGTGGATGTAACAACCTTGCGATCTTTGGTAGAGAAGCAAACATAATCCTTTTGAGTACGTGAGTAACCAACGAACATATATTTCGTGACACATGGAGCAAGCTTGTCAGTGAACGGGCCAAGATTATGAACATAACAAACGCAGCTGAAGACACGTAGTGTGACTGAAAAGGGGGGTGTGAAGGGAAAAAGAAGGTTGAAGGGAGCCCCAAAGTTGAGAATTGAGGAAGACATGCAGTTAATAATATTACAGGTTGTAGAAATCACAAAATTCCAATAAATTTTGGGAACATGCATTTAAAACATAAGGGAACGAGTGACCTCAATAATGTGACGATTCTTGCGTTCGTCAATGCTATTTTGTTGGCGGGTATAAACACACAAGTTTTGATGGATGATCCCAAACTCAGTACATAAGTCTGTAGACGCATGCCTTGTGTATTCACAGGCATTGCCGGTTCAGAGAATTTTAATGGTAGTAGAGAACTGGTTGCGAGTTTCAATAATAAAGGAACAAAATACACGAGTTAGATCAAAATGATCATGAAGGAAATACAACCATGTCATACGAGAGTAATTATCTATAAAGGTAATAAATTAACGATAACTAGAAACACTTGTTTTGTAGGGCCCTTAAATATTTGAATGAACTAGAACAAAAGGAGCATCGCTCCGAGTACAATGAGGTGAAAAAGTATAACAATGTTGTTTTCCATAGATGCAAGGCTCGCATGTGAAGTCATTGAGGGATAAATCTGGGAGAATTTTCCGGAGGATGCGCATAGGAGCATGCCCAAAACGCTTGTGCCACTCGACAGAGATAATATAGGAGAGAACCGTGGGGGAAGAAGGGTCCAGGATGTAAAGCTCATTCGACAGTTGTCCTTTACTAATGATATTTTACGTCTTGCGATCCTGCACAACAAAAGAGGTAAGAGAGAATGATACATAACAATCAAAGTCTTGAGTAAGATGACTAATAGAGAGGAGATTGAAAGGAGAGTCTGGAACATGAAAAACTGAGCGAAGAGTGATGGAGGGAGTAAGGTTGACGTCTGCTGATCCAGAGACTGGAGTGGTGTCCCATTAGCAACAGTAATAAACTTGGGATGCACAAAGTCCAAGTATTTTGAAGGTTTTCATGGGGGTAATGTGGTGTGTGGCCCCAACATCCAAAATCCAGGATGAACTATGAGCGAGACAGGAGATACCGCCATCTAAAATAGACACGACAGAGCCAGAGGAACGACCGAACATCCCTCAAAGTTGTTGGAGTTGAGTGCGCAAGACATTAATGTCAGCTTGAATAGCATTTGGAGTGTAATTGTGTCGACCACTACCCTGAGAAGAGATGCGACCTCCATGAGAGGGTAGAGGAGAAAAATGAGATGGAGGAACGGGTTATCATGTGCAACCATTTGGAGATGATCCACCTACAACAGAAGCCGGTAGAGCTGAAAAAGACAAACCTTGCGACTACGGAGAGTTGCGACAAGGAGCTGTCGCACGGTAAGCTATGGACTAACACCAATATGCTTATGAAGGCAGGACAGGAGCTCAGCGACCATACGAGCTTGCTGGAAGAGACTGCAGGAAGCAGAAGAGGCCAAGCGGCAAGAGACGCACTTGGCCGGAGTCCAACAAACAAGAGCAAGCGGCATCATACAACCGAGCAGCAAGGAGAGCAAGAATAGAAGCTGAGCAGATGTTGCAACTAGAAGACTTGCAGCTAGAAGAACAACTGGCAGAGAACTCACGCCTAGAAGAGCCGGTGAAGAGGCGCTGCCAGAGGTCTTGCGGCTAGAAGAAAACAGCAGCAAGTTCCAACGGTGGGAAGCAACTCCGGGCAACTCCGGGCAGGCAAACTCAATGCGGCAAGGATTTGCGAGAGGGGGCGGCGGACAAGAAGCAGCAATGACTGATCTTGAGGCAGTAACAGAGTTTAACAACATATGACAGAGTTCTCGCGAGAAGGAGATAACAGAAGAAGGCGGAAATTCGTGGGAGCTGGGCGAAGGGGGATGAGGAATTGTCGCAGACGAACATAACGAATAGGAAGTAGGTCGCTCAATCACAGTGGCAAAGAAGAGAAACCGCGAGGAGGAAGAGCACAGTGGGGACCAACGACTGATAAGAGGAAGAGCACAGTGGGGACCAACGACTGATAGGAAAAAACTATAAAAGCAGGGGGGGTGTACCTATGGCTAAAGAAGAGCTAGCCGCAGACAGACAGGGTTGCGGTTTAAAAAAAAAGTTAACTGCCCAAAGAGCAGCTAGAACAAGCACGAAAAAAACAATAGATTTTTCGGATCGTTCGCTCTGATGTCATGTAGAAATGCACAATAAATGAGAGAAATAATATAATTTTATTAATTTCTCTAAAAATGCTTCCATACATCATACATGTATTTATACACTTATATAGGAATAGAGAGAGAACAAGTAGTCTCAATGTAAGATGTGAGACTAAATCCTAAAGATGAAGTAAGCTCTAGATGGGCCTTATATTGAGCCTTTACACATCTTTCCTTCAACACTATGTCTAGTTAGAATTTTCTCGGCTCTACACTTAAGGTTTACATAGTCTAGAGTCGCACATTCACCACTCTATCCCGCGCCATAAATTTTAGTCATAATTTATTTATGTTATAATTTTAAATGATATTTGTTAATTCTTATGAAACTTATTAAATATAATTTAATATTATAATTTGAGTGCTTTAATAGTTTATATCATAAATTTTTTTTCATGTTTGCCATACATTAAAAGGGCAGCCCAGGGCATAAAGCATCCCCACGCAGCAAGAGTCCCACCACAAGGGTGAAGTGTAGGCAAATTTTACCTTGCATTTTTGCAAGAGGCTGCAATAAAGTTTGCCATACATTACTTATAATAATTTAATATACTAAATGTTTTTATTAATTTCTTTACTTATATATTCATTTAGATTTTTTGATAAATTTATGTTTTTTCACATATCAGTGGTAGTTTTCTCCAACCATCTTATAAAAATGCAAATCCCAACTTAGTGTAAAACGACATGATTTGATTTAGGCTATGTCGTCTTCCTTGCATAGGCATTTACATGTTGCTAGGTACCAAGTATTACATAAATCAGCACATAAACGAGCTAGATCAACCCGGACTAGTCCACTGAGCCCAATCAAATCAGCCAGATATTTCCCAACTACCCAGCACGATCTTCCTGATCGAGTTATAATCCTCCCTTGCGCATCATTGAGAGCCCTAGTGACGCAGGACGAATCTATAGGCGGCGGAAAATCGGTGATCTAACCCTACATGCTATGCAAATCCGACGGTTAAGTCACAGTTAGATAATATTTAAAGCATTCCACACAGATAATTCACAGCAAGGCAAAATAATTAATTAGGGCGAAACAAGCTTAGGCTTTCCCCCGCGTGGAGGGCCAAAGTAAGAGCGTGCGGCAAATAAATCATGCAAATCACGATAAGTATCTAACAAATTAGCACAATACAATATTTCCAAACAAATATAACATCCAGTCCAATACAGATATGCTGAAAATAATAATCCAATACAACAAAATCTCACCAAATAGTGAGCTGACCAAGGCACTGAAGAATTCGGAGTCGGAGATGCGTGTACGACGATCTCAGGTGGAATCGGTGGTGGGAATAGCAACGTAGGTGGCTGTCCTCGGTGTTGGAAGGCTGGATCGGGCCGAAAATAAATAGATCCGGCTAAGTGGGGGTGGATCCGGACGGCGGGAGGATGGATCCGTTGTTTAGGAACGGATTCGGGCTATGAAATGCGGAGTGGACTAGATCTGAATGGAATAGTCCAGATTTGGACAGTTTGGGTGAGAGAGGGGCGGTTGTGGCTTGGGGGGGAGTGGGTGGCGGCTGCCTCAAGAAGAGGAGGCCAGAAGGTGGTGTGGCTGGGTGGTTGGGGGGGGGGGGGGCTGGGCTGCAGCTTCAGGAGGGGACAAGGCTGACGGTGAAGGGGATTGGGAGGGCCGGCCGTGGGCTGCTGGAAGGGGGCTGGCGGCTGATTGCAGGTAGGGGAAGACTATAGGAATGAATAGTTTATTTCATTATTAAACAGTGAACGGGAGGGCTGTTTGGGGGCTGAATCAGTGGATAGGTGGGCTGTTTGGGGGGGGGGGGGCTTTGGGGCGGCGGAAGAAGGCTTGGATGGTGAGAAATGAGGCTTAAGGTTTAGGGTTACCTTTGGGGGGGGGGGGGATATGCACCTAGGATTCGTCACCTAGGGTTCCACGGAGTCGGCACCGTGGCGGGATCGCGGGAATCCGGGAATAGCTTTCTCCAAATTCTGCAATAGCTCTAATCAACCCACTAACATCCTATTTATAATAAAATAAAGGCTAGGGCATCTCATCTTCGACGACTATGATTTGCCGGAGGTGGGACCACTCAAATACAATGATAGACCAAAAATACTAAAGTAATATATCAAATTGATTCGCAACGCGAATCCGGACGCATCTGCAGAGTCCGATCATCGATCCGGGCACGCCATATATGGAAAGTCGTCAATTGGCTCCGAACGGGCCCAAAATTCGTCCTCCACTGCAGGTCCTTGTCTCTGCTCCACATCAATCTCCCCGGCTTGAAATAATTCATCTCCCGATGAATAGGGATCAGAATTCTCCCGATGTATGCCAAGTAAGACTCAAAGAGGTCCACCGAAAGTCATCCAAGTGTCGTCGATGAAAGTGTGTCCTCGTCAATCAACTCCCCCCGACTGAAAAACTGTCATCTCCGATTAATGGGGACGACCATACTGAAGTCGAAGTCCAGGGGTGAATCGATCAAGCTCTGCTACAAGCCTACAAGTACCCAGGTGTTGCCAACGTCTATAGTAGGAATGTACTGGTGAAGTCTGATCTCCATGATGTACTCAACGCTCAAATCACGAGTGGTGGATCCCGGTGCGATCGGCGGCGCCTTAGGTATAACCAAAGAAGACGAATCCCCAGGTAGGCAGGTGTTAGAAGTGGGTGAGTAGTGGTGGTCATCAGACGTATGTGGGCTATGAAGGTGGCAAGACAACGAAAATGGAGGTGTTGGTGGCTGGAAGTCCACACTGCTTGGGTCCACATACTCGCGAGGCTCGTAGTATGACGTCATATCTTCAACACTAAATATCGGATGAATGCCTATACTTGTAGGGATATCAAGATCATAGGTATTTTCTTCGATCTGTCTCATGATTATATAGAGAGCCATTCGTCTAACGCTCAATCTTTTAGCAAGCCTCGCACGGAGCCTCACAATGTAGATTCTCACCATCACCCGGTCGCCTTCATGAAGTACCTGCTCTTGCCAGTGAACATCCACATGTGACTTACACAATTTATTATCATTTTGGATTCTCCGTCGGACCGAATCATGACACACACACAAACGATGGACAAACAACTCAACAGACACATGTAAATGATGAAGAAACGACTCAACAGATTCATGTAAATGATGCAAATGAAACATGACCTACACAACATGCTCTCTATGGAAAAATCTAATAATGACCTGAAAATCTATCACAGGAGGTGACCTATCAGGAGGCTCTCTCGGTGGAGTGTAGAAAAACTCATCTCGTGTGTGCCGAGTGTTCTGGTGACTGTGTGAGACATCTACACGCAAATACAAGATCGCAGCGAGCTAAATGTCTCTCAGGGAATGTAACACATCAGGGGGCTCACCAGTAGGTGTGTACGAAAAGTCATCGCGAATGAGACGACCACCTGGGTGAAAATCGTGTACACCGACTATAAGACATGGTTCTATAGTGTGATGAGTGTCCACGACAAGAAAGAACTCATTGGGTGGGTCAGCGAGAGGTGTATCCTAAAACTCATCGAGAGTACGATGGATCATAAGGTGGGTCTCAAAATGTGAGCATGCTCTAGTGTACTCAAGGTAGGACCTACATACGTTATACTCCACTCAAGATCAATTCTCTGGGGCAAGGCTATAGATGATAGCAAAAGTGACGGTAATAACTCAAAACCCATAAACGAGCAGCTCACCTAAATCACATCCTCACCAGGATGTGGGGGCTCATCAAGCGGCTCAATTGGGGGGTCGTCATAGTACTCATCACCAGGGTCATGATCCTCCATATGAGTACAATCATAAGGGGCAGTGTCCCCGTAAATGGGTGACATAGCCACTACGAGATCAACACCAGACTCCGGGCTATTAGTCATGATGTGACTCAGGGCAATGACAATGGGAGAATGACATAGGCCTACACTCAATAATGGATATGTGGGTGCGGTGTTAGGAAATGGGTCGGTGGTTGGGGTGCTAACTAATCCGGTGTATGGTAGAGGGAGAGGTGTGGGTGAGGGACACAACACTACAGACTCAATAGGCCGCTCAGGCTCGCTCTCAGTCGGGGTCACAAGAGAAGTGTCAAAGACAAAAGATAGGTCACTCACTGGGCTAAGCACCTCACTAGGGAGAGAGCAATCCATATTAGGTATCACTTCAGTCATGTCTGATGGAATAATGATAGGCAAAGTGGTGACCTTGATGTGGGAGAGACCCGTACTGTGGAGGGCAAAGTGAGACCCCCTTCGTCCGACTCTTACGGATCTCAAAGACTGTTCATAACGAAGCGCGAGCTGATATGTCTGCTCGAGGGAGTTCGAGCTATGATAAACTACCTTAGTATGTATGTCAGACCGAAGGGCAGCTCGAAATCGGGGAATGATCATGGCTGGGCTAAGCACCTCACTGGGGCGAGAGCAATCCGTATCAGGTATCACTTCAGTCATGTCTGACGGAATAATGATAAACAAAGTGGTGATATTGATGTGGGAGAGACCCGTACTGTGGAGGGCAAAGTGAAACCCCCTTCGACCGACTCTTACGGATCTCAAAGACTGTTCATAACGAAGCGCGAGATGATATGTCTGCTCGAGGGAGTTCGAGCTATGGTAAACTACCTTAGTACGTATGTCAGACCGAAGGCCAGCTCAAAATCGGGGAATGATCATGGCTGGGTCCTCATGGATATCACTCCTCACTACTTGCTCATCAAAACGATCCTTGTTCTCAGCAACAGACATGGATCCTTGTTGAATGGAAAATAATTGGTCGAGTAAGCGACTTCGATACGACGAAGGCAGATACCTCTGACACAATGTGCGCTTCATGTCCACCCAACTAGTGATGCGACGAAGACGGTCTCGCTCGTGGGTCCTCTCAACGCTAGCCCAATATGCCCTTGCCCGATCTAAAAGTCTAAATTTCGCAAACTTGACACGACTTTTACCGAATAACTCAAAATGATCGAGATAATACTTCATATCCACGAGCCAATAACCGAAAGACTCGGGACTCAATGAGTCGTCATAGGAGGGGGCAACAATACAAAAATGACTCAAGATCTCTCTCCGAACGACGATTCTCATAATAATCATCCATAAGATAACTGAGTCGTGTCGAAGGATCAGCACGATCCGCTCACATGTACGGATAATAACGACGACAATCATGTTGATTGTCTCTAGCATAGTGGGGTCGTGTTGGTCAATATGATCTCTGGAAGTGGTGTGATACGATTGCGAATAATCATCGTAGTGTCGTGAGAGCCTCCCTGAAGGGGATCTATGAGGGCGGGTCCAAGTGGACTCGAGACATCCAAATAAAGGAGAGGAATAATTGTGATACATAGACATAATGAAAAACCTATAAACTCCGCGACTGCGTATCAGAAGAGCGTGAAACTTGGCTCTGATACCAATTGACGCATGACGAATCTAAAAGCGGCGAAAAATCGGTGACCTAACCCTACATGCTATGCAAATCCGACGGTTAAACCACATTTAGATAATATTTAAAGCATCCCACGCAGATAATTCGCAACAAGACAATAATTAATTAGGGCGAAACAAGCTTAGACTTTCCTCCACGTGGAGGGTCAAAGCAGGAGCGTGCGACGAATAAATCCTGCAAATCACAATAAGTATCTAACAAACCACCACAATACAATATTTCCAAACAAATATAACATCCAGTCCAATACAAATATGTTGAAAATAATCCAGTACAACAAAATCTCACCAAATATAGGTTGATCAAGGCACTGAAGAATCCAAAGCCGGAGATGCGTGTACGATGATCCGAGGTGGAATCAGAGGCGGGAATAGCAACGCGGGTGGCTGTCCTCGGCGTTGGAAGGAGGGATCATGACGTAAATAAGTAGATCCGGCAAGGTGGGGGTGGATCCCGGCGTCGGGAGGATGGATCCGGTGTTTAGGAACGGATCCGGGCTATGAAATGTGGAGTGGACAAGGGGAGGACTAGATCTGAATGGAATAGTCCAGAACTGGACAGTTTGGGTGAGAGAGGGGCGGCTGTGGCTTTGGGGGGGGGGGGGGGAGAGGAGTGGGTGGCGCCTGCCTCAAGAAGAGGAGGCCAGGCGGTGGTGTGGCTGGGTGGTTGGGGGGGGGCCTGAGCGGCGGCTTCAGGAGGGGACAAGGCTGGCGGTGGAGGGGATTGGGAGGGTCGGCGGTGGGCTGCTGGAAGGGGGCTGGCGGCTGATTGCTAGTACGGGAAGACTTTAAGAATGAATAGTTTATTTCATTATTAAACTTCATGTTGGGGGGGGGGGGGCTGAATCAGTGGATAGGTGGGCTGTTGGGGGACTTTGGGGTGGCGGAAGAAGGCTTGGATGGTGAGAAATGAGGCTTAAAGTTTAGGGTTACCTTGGGGAGGAAGATACACACCTAGGAGTCGTCACATAGGGTTTTTCGGAGTGGGCACCTTGGTGGGATCGCGGGAATCCGGGAATAGCTTTCTCCAAATTCTGCAATAGCTCTAATTAGCCCACTAATATCCTATTTATAATAAAATAAAGGCTAGGGCATCCCACCTTTAACGGCTATGATTGGTCGGAGGTGGGGCCACTCAAAATACAATGATAATAGACCAAAAATACTAAAGTAATATATCAAATTGATTCGCAACGCGAATCCGGATGCATCTGCGGAGTCCGATCATCGATCCGGGCACGCCATATATGGAAAGTAGCCAATTGGCCCCGAACGGGCTCAAAACTCGTCCTCCACTGCAGGTCCTTGTCTCTGCTCCGCATCACTTAGCCTGATATGCGCCACTTCTTCAATTATTTAACCTCTAACACTTGTCACAATTTTTTATTTTTTCCAAAATAACTGTCAAATTCTTGACATGGAAAATACAAAAAAATCATACCCAAAATGACAATGATTTTTATGTGATTTAGGTTGATGCCTATGCCATACCTATGCTTCCCTGAGCTTAGGATTCTATGGTTTCTCTCCTTATGACAGAGCTACTGATTTAGCTTGATGCCTATGCCATGCATATGCTTCACTCAAGCTTAAGATTCTACCACCTCCCTCCTTATGATAGAACTGCCCTCTCCCTCTTGGTGTAGTAGCCCTTACATTGTATTATGGTAAGGGCAAGTACATTCAAATGCACAACTATGACAATCATTTCAAGTTTCCCAAAATTTAAAGTGAAACAGAAGCAAGAGAATCACAAAAGTAAATAAAAACACAATATTTAACATCCTTGAAAGCAATGTAGAGTTGAGAACAGAGAACAATTACTTGCATAATGATCTTCCAGAATGTCTTATGCTAAAATTCTTTCATTAGCATAAAACTTTTGCATTTAAAGTAGTATTGATAAGGGAACCGCCTGGTGGAACTCTATTTAGATTCTTCCCCAACGGCTCTCTTCAATGAAGCCCTCAAAAGAACATTCCAAAAAAATTTGCACCGATTTGTATGTGATAAAAGCATAATTTGGTTAGTGTCAAGTTTGAATCATATAGCTCAATCGGATTGCACAATTTGTTACCCAATATCTTTATATTCTCAGATGACTCTACATATTTATCCAGCAGCAATGGAGCACTGCATTATTGTTAATTTACGGTTTTGCCATTAGACTTTACTATAAATATGATGTTGTAAGCAGTCAAGAGTGAGTGATGATTTTGTGAGTTTCAATTATAGAGCTTGGACGTAGTAACCAGGGAAAAACAACAACATGCGGAAGTGTTTCTTCAACCTTAATGACTACTGTTGTTTTCGAAGTCTGTGAAGTTGAGTTTTATCACTTCACTCCCATGTTCTGCAGGATTTATATTTTATTGGTCTCTTATATTGATGCATCTATGTCACACTACAAAAGTATGTGTATCAGTTTCTGGAACCCTGTCTTTTTAGTCTTGTCCTTATTTTCCTTTTGACTCAAAGAAACTGCAGAAGAAGGACACAACTACTCGCTTTTGGCATCGAAGGAACCAGTCTGTTGATTTTGATGCTTGCACAATAGAGGATGGATTTATAGCAAGAACTACTCCATCAACAGGAGACGCTGTTCTCCAAACAAGTTCAAATTCAGCAACTTCTCCTCAAACCTCACTTCATGCACTGGCGTCTTCCGAGGCTCGGTCTGAACAAAATGTAAAAGAGGAATGGGCAGCGACTGTTATCCAAACTGCTTTCCGAGCTGTCCTGGTACAGTATCCTTCTTCCTTTGAAATCGCGTGGTTTTCAATCATTTAATAGTTACCTCAAATGTTTTCCTTCCATACTTATACAGTATGATCTAGGATTGGCAGAATAAAAAAAAGAGAGGAAATATTGAAGTAGTAATGCTTGTTAGAACTCAATTTGTACAATATCTTTGTGCCCACAATTGTAGCTCAATAAATGGAAATTTTAGGTACAATTTGTTACCACCCACAGTTAGATTTTTTTGTGAAGTGCTGAAGATGAATATCCTACTGCAAACACTAGTGAATAAGCATCAAAAATTTATGAAGAACCTCCAAGTTCATCAAATCCTGCTATTTTTTTACTACATAAAATCTCCCCCTATCTCATTAGATAATCACTTAGAAGATTGGTCTAAGAAAGCATATTGTTATGGGTCTTAGAATGTTGCCGGAGGAAAGGCCGGAGGTGGAGAAGATGTCAGTGGTGGAGGGATACAACGGAGCTCTTAATCGCGGCTGCCTAAACGAGGTTGCTCGTTGGAGGAAAGAGCCACCAAGATCTCACAACAAGAGAATAAGAACTAGACTTCATTCCTTCATAACTTGATACAAGACTAAGGTCTATTTATAGGATCCCGGGTGACACATCCGTAAATACATGGAAACATTAAAATATTAAAAGACACTACTTGACTTGACTCGATACAACACGACACGACAAATAAGTTGAATTGAATACATATATAGTAATAACATAGATAACCGACAGATGAATAGTTACGGATCCATAACATCTCATCTGCCCTCGAAATCGAGCTTGCCCTCAAGCTCGAGCTCCACGTGGTGACCGAATCATCTGGCAGCTTGATCTCCCGCCAGAACAATGCATGATATCGCTTAGCGACGTCGGTGGCGGCGATGAGTAGCGGTGGCTCCGTTGGAAAGACGAGCGGCGGAAGCACTGGCTTCGACAAGGTCTGTGGAGCGCTGAGGAACAACATCAGCAAGTAGGTCGGGGAATCGATGACTGACAGAATGAATGGATCTGAAGGCGGTGAGGTGGTCGGAGGCAGGATCAGGTCCGTCGGGTTGGCAGAACTGGGGTCGGCTGAGCAAGGGCCGATAGAGGAGGCGGCGAGATAGTCAGAGGAACCAGGAAGCAAGTGTTGGCATAAGAGGTGTTGACATGGCCGGAGGCAGGAACGGATCCGATGAGGTTGGCAGAGCGGGGGCCGACGGAGCAAGTGCTGGCAAAAGACGCGTCAATGTGGTCGGAGGAACAATCGGCGCAAAGAGCGGTGGTGCATCAGCGTTCAGCAAAGATGGCAACTGCAAGAGGAGAGGCGGCGACAACGAAGGTAAAATCTTCGACGGGAGAGCAACTATCAAGTTATCAAGTTTGTTGAGGAGCGTAATCATTGCGTTCCGACGACGTCCTTCGGCATCCCGAAGGCGGGCGTCCTTGGAGATTATCACTTCCTCTATCGAATGGAGGGCAACAACCTCTGTGACACTAAGCTTTTGTGCCATAAAATATATTTAATTACCTAATTAATTCAACAGAAGAATTAATTAAAATGATTAATAAAGCTTGATGATGTGGAGAGTGGTTATCTGGTTATGGAGCTTTTGCGCCATAATAATTAAATGGAAGGAGGTGTGGGTTGTTGTGCTTGGGGCTTTAATTAAAAAATCAAAATAAAGCTGTTGTTAGCGGGGAGGGGCTCAAGAAGGAAAAAAAAAACCAAAAAAGGATTTCCTGCAGGCGGGCTGCTCTAGGCGTGTAGAGAGGTAAGCGGCTCGATGGAAAGCGATCACGGGGATCGAAAAAGGCAGTGATTTGCGGCGGATGAAGGTGCTACTGGGGGGGGGGGGGGGGCTCGAGGAAGGCGCTGTTGTGCGAGGGTCGAGACGGCAAAGTGGAAGATGAAAAAATTGACCAAAGGTTGCACTGGTCTCGACAAAGCAGAGGATGCAGAAGACGCAGGATTGGGGGCGGAGGTCCCGGTCTCTGAATACCGAGGAGATCGACGAAGAGGGCTCGTCGAAGGCTTGCGTCGGAGTCGTCGTTGGGAAGAGGAGGTTGGTGGCACATAATTGAAGGAGTCGACTGGGGGGACTTACGGTATGCAGTAAGGCAGAGCAAAAATTGACGATTTGTTGCAGGTAGCAGATGAGATGAGTGGTGCAGGAGAGGAACAACGATGAAGAAGGCGGGTTGGACGTGCTCGTTGAAGTAGGAGGGCTCGATGAAGAAGCTTGAAAGCCCCGTTGGGCCTGATGAAGCACGAAAAATAGTGGCGTGAAGTTGTTGCCTTGCCGAAGACTTCGACAAATAGGGAGTGTTGGCGTGGGTCGGCGGAAAAATACCGAGGCTCTGATACCAGATGTTATGGGTCTTTGAGACGCCTTGGAATGAAAAGCGAGACATTATTGCATTACACACGAACGCGGATACAATCCGGAGCGAACTCCGACCAAGATCAAGGAGGCTGGGTCCTCCAATGACCCCTCTCTCAAATGAGAGCCAAAATCCTAAAACATAAGAGATGACTCAAACACTCCTATACCACCTCTTTATATAGGGAGGGGGGGGCTCACATAACAATAAATATAAAATAAGACTAATTTATATTAATTAATTAATACCAATTAAATACACGAATTAATTAAGGTGGTTTCCATATGCACACTCTGGTGGTCCTGACGACGGGTGGCTCCTCCGACAATTGTGTGAGGGTAACATTATGCCGGTCTCGAAAATCGACCTTGTCCTCAAGTTCAAGTTTGAATTGTTTAGAGAAAAAGAAATAGGAGGGATGTGATGTGAGTTGTCTTTTAGTGGGAGAGAGAGTAGCTGGCAACATGGGAAAGTGGCAAGGTGCACGACTATTATGAAGAGACTGCGGCGGAAGCAAGATGAATGTTGGTTGAAAACTGGGTGCAAATTGGGTGAGATTAGGTGAAAAAGAAAGAAAAATATGGGCGGCGGACCCGACAAATTTGGGCGGTGAGATTAGGTGAAAACTAGCTGGCACAGTCAGGGGGCTCGAGAGAGAAAAGTAGAGGTGGCATGTGAGGAAGGAGATGGGGGCGTTACAGACGACAGGTGGAGCCGTCAGCGTGGGATTCGATTGATGCGGCGAGGAAGTCTCCTAGTGGAAGCGGCGGTCTGGAGGTGGCAGTTAGTAAGGAGGTGGCTCCTTCGGTATCGTCCTCATTGGAATCACTAGGATCGATGGCGTCGTCGTCGCTGGAATCGACGGTAGCGCGGGCAACATCGTCGCTGGGATCGACGACATCGATAGTCGGGCAGGTACAGCACATGCATCGTCGTGGCTGGGAGCCTTCTCCCGCAAGGTGTAGGGCAGAGCCCGTGATGTCGTGGATTGGAGAAGTGCGATGGGGAAAACTTCGCAGACAGCCTCGCTCTGGAGATCGGCATGGAGGTGTGCTGCCGCAGGCCAGGGGGCGCTGGAGCCGGCGCTGCACATGGCGCTGGCGACATTCCCGCCGCTGGCCAAGGGGTTGTCGCACGAAGACTGCGGTTGCCACGGAGCTGGAGCAGGGCCTGCACAGAGGAATAAATCGAGTTGAGGGTGGCGGATTGTTCGTCCAGGAGGTGGTCGATGGTGGCGAGACGGCGGTCAATGGAGGTGAAGCGGCTGTCCATCGTGGCATGATCCCCGACGTCTTCGAACAAGAGGATTGGGGCACAGGTCAGACCATTGATACGTTTTGGAATGAAAAGCGAGACATGATTGCATTACACACGAACGTGGATACAATCCGGAGCGAACTCTGGCCAAGATCAAGGACCCCTCTCTCAAATGAGAGACAAACCTAAAACATAAGAAATGACCCAAACACTCCCATACCACCTCCTTATATAGGGAGGGGGGCTCACATAACAATAAATATAAAAAAAGACTAATTAATATTAATTAATTACTACCAATTAAATACATGAATTAATTAAGGTGGCTTCCATTTGCGCGCTCCGGTGGTCTCGACGACGGGTGGCTCCTCCGACAATTGTGCGAGGGTAACAGTCTTAGAATGTTGCCGGAGGAGAGGCCGGAGGTGGAGAAGATGGCGGTGGTGAAGGGATACAACGGAGCCCTTAATCGCAACTTCCTAAGCGAGGTTGCTCATTGGAGGAGAGACCCACCAAGGTATCACAACAAGAGAATAAGAACTAGACTTCATTCCTTCATAACTTGATACAAGACTAAGGGTCTATATATAGGACCCCGGGTGGCACACTCGTAAATACATGGAAACTTTAAAATATTAAAAGACACTACTTGACTTGACTCTATACAACACGACACGATACATAAGTTGACTTGAATACATATATAGTAATAACATAGATAACCAACGGATGAGTCATTACGGATTCGTAACACATACATGGGCAAATTAAATAATCACTTAGAAGATTGGTCTAAGGGAGCCTTGGCCCACAGGCTAAGGTGTTGCCATGTGACCTTGAGGTCATGGGTTCGAGTCCTGAAAGCAGCCTCTTGCTAAAATGCAGGGTAAGGTTTGCCTATATTTCACCCTTGTGGTGAAACACTTCCCCGGACCCTCGCTGCGCGGGGATGCTTTGTGCACCGGGCTGCCCTTTTTTTGGTTTATTATATATATATATAACAATATTAGTCATTGCACTTTTTGTATCTGCATGGATTCATTGCTGCAGAAATTATCTGTTCTTCCCATCTTCTTATTTAGCCTGTATAAGAGTTGAGTGGTTTATTTTTAATATCTGGAGTATTTATTGGTGCAAATCTCTACTACATATTTTCCTCGCTTTACATGCAAGACCTTTTAGGCCTTTCTCTATGATAGGTGCCTGCTTCAGATGAGGGCCCCAGCTACCTCTTAGTATTGGCGGTGACCATCCTGATGCTATATTGCATTACCGTAGCTCCATAAAATTTGATAGTCATATTAGTGGCTATGTGAAATACCAATTCAGGTTCCTGCATTCCTTGTTAACAGGCGCAACTGTTACGGAGTGAGCAGAAAATTCAAGGTTGAGAGAGGAAGGTGAGAAAAGATTGCACACAAGATAAACAAGCTTTCACTTGAATATGAGAACAAAATACAAAATCGGGGATGAATTTCTGCTGGCTCTCGAGGGTTGATTCTCCTGTAGAGTTTCATCTTCAAGGGATATACAAAACTCAAATGATCCAAAGACTCATGAACACATTCAAGGCTCATCCTTATATAGACCTCATCTGCATACCCAGTAAATATAAATTTTTATATTCTCACATTAATGACATTAAAGTCTCTCCTTAATTATCTAATAATAATAATAATACTCCATAATTATGACATGACATATTTTTGAGATGTCTCCTAGCATTTTGTTATGGGCCCACACTAGTTATCCTTTAAATACTTATGTATGATATATTAAATAGTAATGTTATGAATCATTAAAAGTCCTTTGTATCTTTTATTTTGAGTATTTTATATAAGTCCAAATGTTTGGAATTATTACTAGTAAACCATTTTGTAATTCTGTATTAGGACCCCTAGGGCTATGAATGAGAGCAAACAATGAAATATCTCTTTTAATTCTCTCTCTTAAATTCTTTTCTCCTTCTTTCTCAAGCTATTGTTTGGGTGAGCAAAGCTCCACTCTTCCTTTTTCCCCGTAGATTGAGCTTAGCTTCTTCCTCGCATTCTCTACAGGTTAAGCTCGGCTCTCTTATATCTCTCCCACCACCACCTCCGACGAGATATTAGTGCTCTACAGGAAGGTCCATAGCACATTCCTTCATGATTAATGCGGTGGTCCTTAGGGTTTAGGGTAGATCCGGTCTCAGCTCTTAACTGGAGTGTTTGCATACAAATACCTTACTCCTTGAAAAATTGTCTTGCCCTTGAGTAGAAAGATGACGATAATACTAGGTCATTAGGGGTCATCTCAATCGCGAATGCGGTCCCATGTTTCATGAATTTCTCCGAACAATTTTTCTTGTGCAGGATCCCGCGACTAATATCTTCATGGTACTACCAACCAGTTGAGAACTTCCTTGCCTCCAAAACTGGTTGGGGCAAAAGATGTTAGTAGACGATCAAATATTGACCGTGACAGACCAATTTGTTCGGATCTTTAACGACTTTTGTAGTGCATACTAGCTTTTCGGGGTTATAGTTACGTCGCTTTATCTGTGATTTCTTTGATAAGCTTAGCTTCTTCATTCATATTTCATATGCTTGCAAAATTGATCTGTAACATCCAAAAAATTGACGCCGTGAATAATTTTAAATTTTAGGAATTGATCGCAAACAAAATTAATCTAGCCGATGACTTGTTGAGGTAACAATCTTTTTCAATTGATGCACTGTCATCGTATAATTGTTAATAATCAGAAATTATCGTGACGATTTAAATTTTTGCGCAAGTTTGCATCGCAAAAATATCAACTCACAGGTCCTAAGGCAAATTAGTAATATTATTATTAATAATGGTATAAAATCTATAGTAATAAGGTTATATCAAAGTTTTATTACCCCCTCTTTGTCGGTTCGCGGTTATAGCAACCGCCCGTAATAATCCCGCCCCCCCCCCCTTGTTTAACCCGTAAACCTTACTGTCGAGCGACATTTTATTACCGTTGTCTTCCTCATCGTGTTTCCGCCGACTCCAGAAACCGCCGATCCTTCCGGCAAGCAGAGTCCTAGTCGACCCCTCTTTCCGCGCCATATTCCAGCGCCGGTTTCCCCCCCCTCTACAGGCTTCGACGACCTCTCTCCTCACTTCCAGTGCCTTGGGAGGTTCCGTTTCAAACCCTAGCTGGTGGTGGAAGTTTCCTTTTTCGCCGTTTATGTTTCTGGTGACTATATTTTGTCATTCCTCCATATATTCAAGGGTTATCTTCACTTCTGCCACGTAATCATGCTTTATTGTCTTTCGATTTCAGATTTTAGAACGGTTGATGCGTTCGTGTGCCAAGGTTTGAGCGATCTTGTCTAATCCCCATTTCTAGATCGAGGTAACGCATACGTTTATGTTCTTTTTTCCTTCATAGATAATTACTTATCATCATTTAGAGTAAAGTTCAACCGAAACCCTAGACGGGGGTAATGACTAATTTGGATTTTTGGTTGGAATTCAGATTTTGGGTTGAACGTTGGAGTTAAAGAGTGTGTGGTGGACAGATTTATTCGAAGGAGATTATGTCGCTTTGCCGTGTTTACGAACGTCAAAACACCACTGTAAGAAACTCGACTCCTTTTAGTCTAACAGTCCAGACTATTTTTAATTCACATATTAACTATGTTGGTATATGCACTTAAAAATTACAAGTTCCTATAGTCAGAACCAAGTTAAAGGGGTAGGTAAACGCTTAGGTTAAATTAGTAGATTCAGTGTCATGAAAATCCTAAGCCCAGTGTATTTAACTAGAACGATACTCTGTATTTAATTCACTGAACGCTCGTATAAATTTATTCAGAAAAGTAGCGGGGAAGGTTCACCCTTGTGTTTTTGGTGGAGGCACAACACCATGTTCTCAGGGCCAGTAGGCCACTACTCGAACTTCAAGCTCAGCCTCGATGACCCTTGTTACAAATATGAAACTCCTCAGATAGGAGTCCGTGTTCCACTTGAGGGACACCCAGTTTAGGGTACCATCAAGTTTGTCACTCATATTGCAGTTTCTAGTTGCGCACAGTCGTCCTTAGTGACATGAACTATTAAGAAATTAATGAAATTGGTTGAAACGATTGATACGGTTAGAAAAAGAGTGTGTCAGATCACACGATAGGTCGGTTCTATGCCAGACCATGATCTCAGATGACATGTATAACATTAAATAAATTATGCAAATCTTATATTCAAGTAATATGCACTTATAATATATTTTTTAAAGTGTTGCTGGAGGGAGTAGTTTTTCTTACTCTCCAGTGAGCCTGACCCATTTGGAATTTGTTTTTACATGGGGTTCAGGTCAGGAGATCTGCTTAGGATAGACATCGCAGTCTTCACAGCCATTAGTTTTGTTCAGTTGTACCATTGTTGTTGTACTTGTTTTTATTTGCATACATTATGTATATGTTGTAATTCACTTATGTTTTGTTGTATCTGTTTATTTCAGACTAACAGTATATCAGTTTCATAATGTTGTTTTTTGTTCTAGTTGGCTCTATGAATTCAGCATTGTGAGATACACTTTTACCCATAGTTAATATTTCTTACTTTATTTCCGCTATAAGTTTTCTTTTAGCACTTTTAATTTACCTGCTTTATACCAGTTTATATACCGTTACTTAGTTTTCTTTTTATCGCGGCCCGTCCGGATTGCTGATTTCTTGGTACTGTTGCATGCAGAAGCGAAAGCTTTTTTCCCGATGTCTTTCCCGAGGAGCTACGTGGTGCCCCTCCCTCCAGGGAAATTGACTTTCAGATTGATCTTATTCTTGGATCTACACCAGTGTCCAAGGCTCCTTATCGCATGACTCCCAAAGAGTTGACTGAGTTAAAGATCTAGTTGCAGGAGTTGCTTGATTTGGGTTTCATCAGACCCAGTACGTCTCCGTGGAGAGCTTCGGTCCTTTTTGTGAAGAAAAAGGATGGCAGTTTGAGGTTATGTGTTGACTACCAAGAATTGAATAAGCTTACCATTAAGAACACGTATCCTTTTCAAGGATAGATGATTTGTTTAATCAACTCGAGGGGTATTGCACATACTCTAAGTTAGATCTGAGGTCGGGATACCATCAGTTGAGGATTCGAGATGATGATATCTAGAAGACAACGTTTAGTATCAGATATGAACACTTCGAGTTTGTGGTCATGCCGTTTGAATTGACCAATGCCCCATCTGCATTTTTGAATCTGATGAACAAGGTGTTCAGAGAGTTCTTGGACCGATTCGTGATTGTTTTTATTGATGATATCCTAGTGTATTGCAGGAGCATGTCGCGCACCTCAGGGCAGTTTTTAGCACTCTTAGGCAGAATCAGTTATATGCTAAGTTTTTTAAGTGCGAGTTCTGGCTCTCAGAAGTGACATTCTTGGATCACGTGGTTAGTAGAGATGGACTTGTCGTCGACCCAAATAAAATTGAGGCTATCAGAAACTGGCCAAGGCCGAAGACAGTTGCAGAGGTCCGTAGTTTTCTGGGTTTGACGGGTTACTACAAGAAATTTATTAAGGATTTTTCGAGCATAGAACTTCTGTTGACTTCGCTTACCAGGAAGGGAAGAACTTTTAGTTGGACCTCAGGGTGCGAGTCTGCTTTTGAGGAGTTGAAGAGCAAATTGTCAAAAGCGCCAGTACTATATCTACCTTCAGGTGTGGACGGCTTTCAGATTTACAGTGATGTTTCATGTCAGGGTCTGAGATGTGTTCTCATGCAACATGGGAAGGTTATAGCTTTTGCATTCAGGAAACTGAAGAATCATGAGAGAAATTATCCTGTGCACGACTTGGAGTTAATAACCATTATCCATGCGTTAAAGATTTGGAGACACTACTTCTATGGTGTACGGTGTGAGGTTTTCACATATCACAAGAGCCCCAAGTACATCTTTGATCAGTAGGAGCTCAACATGTGGCAATGTAGGTGGCTCGAATTTTTAGCAGACTATGATGTGACTATTCAGTACCATCTGGGAAAAGCTAATGTTGTAACAAATGCTCTCAGTAGGATTTCTAGTTATTTTCTCATCACCCAACAGGAATAGTTGGTGCAAGCCTTGGAAAGGCTAGAGATCAGTGTGATGTCGCACACTAGTTTTAGCCCTGTCAGTTTGGGTTGGATTGAGATTTAGTGTGACATCAAGGAGGGGATTCGTGATGCCTTGCCCTTAGATCCCAAGATGGCTAAAATTGTGGAGTTGTCTCGGGCAGGTCAGAGAGATGATTTCATGATATGTGATGGGTTGTTGTTGTTTAAGGGCAGAGTGTACATTCCTGATGTTGGTCATCTTTGTGAGAATATTTTAGTTGAGTCTCATAACTCCAAGTATTCTATACATCCGGACAGCACAAAGATGTATGCAGATCTCAAGAAGTCAGTATGGTGGTCAGGACTTAAGGGAGATGTCTCAGACTATGTAGGGAAGTGCGAGGCTTGCAAGTTGGTTAAGGCGGAGTTTCAGAGGCCTGGAGGCAAGCTACACCCTCTTCCTATTCCAGAGTGGAATTTCGAAGACATCTCTATAGATTTTGTACATGGCCTCCCTAGATCCCACAGTGGGAATAACTCGATTTGGGTGATCGTGGATCGACTGTCCATGGTTGCGCAATTTATTCCCAACAAGAGGACCGACCAGGGTCCAAGGTTGGCTCAGCTGTATGTGGATGAAATTGTCCGATTTCATGATGTGTCGAAGTCTATAGTGTCTGATAGAGATGATAGATTTACCGCCAAGGATTGAAGGTATGCGCAGGAGCGTCTGGGTACTCAGTTGAAGTTCAATACATCATTTCATCCCCAGACTGATGGACAGACAGAACGTATAAATAGAACCATGGAAGACATGTTTTGTATGTGTATCTTGGATTTTGACAGTAAGTGGGAGAAGTATTGTCACTTTAGTGGAATTCTCTTATAATAATAGCTTTTAGGCGAGTATCTGCATGACACAATTCGAGATTTTGTATGGCAGACATTGTCGGATACCTTTATGTTGGGCAGAAAGTAAAGAGAGAGCTTCCAACAAGGAATCATGGATAGATAAGACCACGGACCGAGTCAGACTCATTCAGGAGCGCATGCAGATTGCTCCAGACAGACAACCCAAGTGCTACGATCAGCGACACAGGGTGGTAGAATTCAAGGTTGGAGATCACGTTTATCTGAAGGTTAGATCAATCAAGGGAGTCTCGAGGATTATGTGGATGAAGAAGTTGAGTCCCAGATTTGTTGGTCCATGCGAAGTACTAGAGCGCATAGGTGAGGTTGCTTACAGGTTGGCCTTACCTGAGGATATAAGTAGATTGCATGACGTATTCCACATCTCCTATTTGAGGATAGCAGTCAGAGATCCTAGTCAGGTGATCAGTACTAAGGATGCGCCGATTGAATCAAATCTTAGTATCAGTATTTTGCCAGTCAGGATTGTGGACTCGAGGATTCAGAAGCTCAGAAACAGAGATATCCATATGGTTAAGGTCCTTTGGATGAATTGTGATCAACCAGAGTATACTTGAGAAAGAGTGGACGAACTTCGTGACATTGAAGATTATTCTTTCCTCTTGGATTCAGGTATATTGTAATTTTCGAGGACGAAAATTTTATTAAGAGGGAAAATTTGTAACATCCAAAAAACTGACGTCGCGAATAATTTTAAATTTCAGGAATCGATTGCGAGCAAATTTTATCTAGTCGATGTCTTGTTGAGGTAATAATATTTTTCAATTGATGCATTGTCGACGTATAATTGTTAATAATCCGAAATTGCCGTGACAATTTAAATTCACGTGAGTTTGCATCGCAAAAATATCAACTCACAGGTCCTAAGGTAAATTAGTAATAATATTATTAATAATGGTATAAATATATAGTAATAAGGTTATATCAAAATTTTATTATCCCCTCTTTGTCGGTTCGCAGTTCTAGCAACCTCCCGTAATAATCTCGCACCCCCCTTGTTTAACCCGTAAACCTTACTGTCGAGCGGCATTTTATTACCGTTGTCTTCCTCATCGTGTTTTCGCCGACTCCAGAAACCGCTAATCCTTCTGGCAAGCAAAGCCCTAGCCGACCCCTCTTTCTGCGTCGGATTCCAGCGCCGGTTTCTTCTCCCCCTCTACAGGCTCCGACGACCTCTCTCCGCACTTCAAGTGCCTTGGGAGGTTCCGTTTCAAACCCTAGCCGGTGGTAGAAGTTTTCTTTTTCGCCATTTATGTTTTCAGTGAGTGTATTTTGTCATTACTCCTTATATTAAAGGGTTATCTTCACTTCTGCCACACAGTCATGCCCTATTGCCTTTCGATTTCAGATTTTGGAAGGGTTGATGCGTTCGTGTGCCAAGGTTTGAGCGATCTTGTCTAGTCCCCATTTCTAGATCGAGGTAACGCATACGTTTGTGTTCTTTTTCCTCCATAGATAATTACGTATCATCATTTAGAGTAAAGTTCCACCGAAACCCTAGATGGGGGTAATGGCTAATTTGGATTTTCGGTTGGAATTCAAATTTTGGGTTGAACGTTGAAGGTAAGGAGTATGTGGTGGATAGATTTATTCAAAAGAAATTATGTCGCTTTGCCGTGTTTACGAACGTCGAAACACCACTGTTAGAAACTCGAGTCCTTTTAGTCTAACAGTGCAGACTATTTTTAATTCACATATTAACTATGTTGGTATATGCACTTAGAAATTACAAGTTCCTATAGTAAAGTCAAAGGGGTAGGTAAACGCTTAGGTTAAATTAGCAGATTCAGTGTCATGAAAATCCTAAGCCCAGTGTATTTAATTAGAACACTACTCTGTATTTAATTCACTAAACGTTAGTATAAATTTATTCAGAAAAGTAGCGAGGAAGGTTCACCCACGTGTTTCTAGTAGAGGCGCACCACCGTGTTCTCAGGGCCAGTAGGCCACCACTCGAACTTCAAGCTCAGGGTTGATGACCCTTGTTACAAATATGGAACTCCTCAGATAGGAGTCAGTGTTCCACTTGAGGGACACCCAGTTCAGGGCACCATCAGGTTTGCCACTCAGACTGTAGTTTCTAGTTGTGCACAGTCGTCCTTAGTGACATGAGATGTTAAGAAATTAATGAAACTTGTTGAAATCTACAACGGATATAACTCCAAAACTTTAGAAATCAACGATTGATACATTTAAAAAAAAAGTGTGTCAGATTACACGATAGGTCGGTTTTATGCTAGACCATGATTTCAGGTATCACGTATAACGTTAGAACAATTATGCAAATCTTATATTCAAGTAATTTGCACTTATAATATTTTTTAATGTTTTGCTGGAGGGAGTAGTTTTTCTTACTCTCCAGTGGGTCGAACCCATTTGGAACTTGTTTTTACAGGGGGCTCAAGTCAGGGGATGCGCTTAGGATAGGCGGGGCAATATTCACAGTCGTCAGTTTTGTTCAGTTGTACCACTATTGTTGTACTTGTTTTTATTTGTAAATATTATGTATATGTTGTACTTCACTCATGTTTTGTTGTATCCGTTTATTTCAGACTGACGGTATATCAATTTCTGTTCTAATTGACTCTGTGAATTCAGTATTGTGAGATACACTTTTACCCATAGTTAATATTTCTTACTCTACTTCCGCTGTAAGTTTTCTTTTAACACTTTTAATTTACTTGTTTTATACCGGTTTATATACCGTTACTTAGTTTACTTTTTATCGCGGCCCCGGTCGGACTGCTGATTTCATGTTAAACTAGGTTGGGGTGTTACATGATCATTGCCCACTTTTTAATCTAGCAAATTTCTTGTCTCGTCCAACTCTCGGGATTTACCTATTTAACTCATGTAATTCCTTTATGATGATTTTATCTATAGGGTTAAAGTAGCTTAGTAGGGGTGTGCAAAAAGAGCCGAAAAACCCGGAAGCGACCTGAACCGAACCGATCAATTCAAGACGGTTCTAATAGTTCTCAGTTCGGGCACGGTTCTTGAAAATGCAAGAATCGACATTTCGGGTCGGTTCTCGGTTCTTGCGGTTGGATACTTGAGAACCGAATGTCAAAAACTTGTTTAAGAAAATCATATTTGATTATCATTGTATACAAACTTTACCCTCATTTTCAATCCCTGAACATTAAATCTCACTTGCCTAACTCATCTATACCCAACCTACAATTCTCCTAGCAGTTGCTTTCTAAACCCAATCACTCTACTTGTATTCCTCATCCTTCCAGCCATCTAAACGACACTTCCCCTGCTAAAATCTGCTACAAGAAATTCATTCCAACAACCTGAATATCACTGCCCCACTCTCCCAGCCCTTCAAAAACTCATACAACTCTTCATATCTGTTCTTGGAAGTGAGGACAATATTCATTTACTTGTCTTGCAAACATTTGGCATTCTGAAACAACCCATACATCCCAACCTGCCGTTGCCCTCAGCCGTCAAATCCCACCACTATCCTCAGTATAAATCTCATATACTTTGCTTATGAGAAAGTGTTTTGATGTATGCCATTTGTTTATCAGAAATTTATCTGTTGCTGTTATGTTTTCTTTTGCATTGTGTGCTACTAGCTGCTAACTTGTAATAAATAAAATTTTTTAAGATAAATGGATTTCCGAAGGTGACATACCAAAGACGTGAGACATAAATTTTTTTAAAGAAGGGCCTCAAAGCTTGTATATACTTCTTGAATGAATAGTTACAAGTATGAATACACTTATATAGGAGAAGAATGAGAAGAGAAATCCTAAATACAAGATGTGAGACTAATACATGGAGAGAGAAAAGAGAGAAAACATGGGCCCTTAATTGGGCTTTTCTAACACTCCCCCGCAAGCTGGAGCGTACAAGTCGTAGGCACCAAGCTTGGATAAAAACTGATAGTATAGAGGCCTGGAGAGAGCTTTTGTCAGGATATCCGCAACTTGGTATTTAGCAGGAACATGCTCCAAATCTATCTTCTTTGACTGTACCTTTTCTCGGATAAAATGACAATCAACTTCGATATGTTTTATGCGTTCGTGAAATACCGGATTCTTTGCAATATGTATTGTTGCCTGACTGTCATAAAATAAGGTAGCCAGTGATGAGAGACGAACACCCAAGTCTCCCAAAAGGCTCTCAAGCCAGGTTAGCTCGGAAGCCACCGCAGTCATAGCTCGGTACTCGGCTTCAGCAGAAGAGCATGCAACCACGGATTGTTTCTTGCTACGCCATGTTATGAGATGACCACCAAAGTAAATGCAGAACCCCGTAGTGGAGCGCCTATCATCGATTGATCCTGCGTAGTCAGCGTCAGAGTAAGCGACGAGTGATAGAGATGTGGATGGCTTATACAGAAGTCCTTGTCCGGGGGCGATCTTGAGATATCGAAGGATGCGCTCGACTGCTTGAAGATGAGATGTCCGAGGAGCGTGCATGAACCAACTTACAACTCCTACAGCAAACGAGATGTCTGGTCGAGTCACTGTAAGGTAGATCAGCTTCCCAACCAAGCGTCTGTAATATTCTGGATTTGTAAGCAGCTTGTCAGAGTCAGAACTATGGGCCGAGAGCTTGTGATTTGCGTCCATAGGAGTCTCCGCAGGTTTGCACCCAGAATAACCTGCATCATGAAGGAGGTCCATTCAGTACTTTCTTTGAGATAACACAAGACCATCAGAGCGTCGTGCGACCTCGAGCCCAAGAAAGTATCGAAGGTTGCCCAGATCTTTGGTCTGAAAGACGGAATTTAACTGTTCCTTGATCTGTTGTATTCCTGCCGTGTCGTTGCCAGTAATCAGGATATCGTCAAGGTAGACCAGAAGAATCACAGTCCCGGTTGACCGGTGGCGGGTGAAGAGAGAAAAATCAGCCGAGCTCCGAGTGAAGCCACTAGCACAGACCACTTTATTGAATTTTTCAAACCACGCTCGCGGAGACTGTTTGAGACCATAAATGGATTTCCGAAGGTGACATACCAAAGACTCCCCCGTGGTCTCAAACCCGGGAGGTTGCTGCATATAAACTGTCTCCTGCAGATCGTCGTTGAGGAAGGCATTCTTAATATCCAACTGATAAAGCGGCCAGTGACGATGAACGACCAAGGAAAGAAGAACGCGGACCGTGTTCAATTTGGCCACTGGAGAGAAAGTTTCCTCATAATCAAGGCCATGTTGCTGAGTAAAGCCCCGGGCCCCGAGGCGTGCCTTCAGACGGTCAACAGTGCCATCCGCCGCATGCTTGACAACAAAGACCCATTTGCAGCTCACAGAGGTATGACCAGTAGGAAGAGGGACCAGATCCCAGGTCTGGTTAGCCCAAAGAGCCCGCATTTCATCTTCCATGGATGCCCGCCACCCTGGATGTGTAAGCGCCTCCTGCACAGAGTTAGGAATAGAAATAGAGGAAAGAGAGGTGGCAAAGGCGTAGAGAGGTGGTGTCAGCCGATGGAGAGAGACGTAGTTGGCCAAGGGATGAGCAGTAGAGACGGGAGCCGGATCTGCCGTAGCCAAGGTATCGCTGGTAGCGGGGAGCTGGTTCACGGGAGTATCCCTGGATGGACGTCGAGAGTAGACCCGAATGAGTGATGGAGGAACCCGAGGAAGAGCTGGTTGAGAGGAGGAAGAAGAGGGTAGAGATGATGGCGTGACTGGTACGGCAGGCCGGGGAAGAGGTGGAGCAGAAGACGAGGTGGGGCAAGGTACGTGGAAGGGCTGGTGTTCGCAGAAGGTGACATCTGCATAAACAACCAGCCGACCATCAGAAGGAGAGTAGCAGACATATCCCTTTTGAGTCCGGGAGTAGCCAACAAACATATACTTGGCAGCCCGAGGAGCAAGCTTGTCGGAAGGAGGGCCAACATGGTGGACATAGCACACACACCCGAAGACCCGTGGTGTGAGAGAGGTGGGGTTTGTGAAGGGATAGAGAAGTTTCAGCGGTGAGGCAAAATTTAGCACAGATGAGGGGAGGCGGTTAATAAGATGACAGGTTGTGGAGACGGCAAAATTCCAATATTCGACCGGAACCTGCATTTGGAACATAATGGAGCGGGCAACATCGAGAAGATGGCGATTTTTTTCGTTCGGCGACCCCGTTTTGCTGAGGGGTATAGGCACATGAAGTTTGATGGATGATACCGAACTCGGTGCAAAGAGTAGAGAAGGCACGCCCGGTATATTCGCGAGCATTATCGGTGCAGATGACTTGGAGGGGGGTGGCGAATTGCGTACGCATCTCAGTCAAAAAGGCACGAAACACAGAAGGAAGTTCAGTACGATCATGTAGTAAATAAAGTCATGTAGTACGCGAGTAGTCATCAATAAACGTGAGAAAATAACGATAACCAAAAATACTGGGGACACGATAAGGACCCCATACATCAGAGTTAACTAAAGAGAGAGGAGTACTACTCCTGGTACAAGCAGGGGGAAAGGAAGAACGATGTTGTTTGCCGTAGATACAGGATTCACAATAAAACTCCTGCAGAGGTACATCAGGAAGAGCCCGCTTGAGAATCGGTAGGGGGCGTGCCCAAGGCGGCGATGCCAATCAACCGTGGAGATAGCAGATAGAGTTGTAGGTGGGATGTCCAAGATATAAAGCCCGTTCAACAGCTACCCCTTACCAATGGTATTTCGGGTGCGACGATCCTAGATAAGAAAAGAAGAAGGTGAAAAAGTTATGCAACAGTCAAGGTCGTGGGTGAGACGACTAACAGAAAGTAAATTGAAAGGGAATCCCGGAACATGAAGAACCGAGGAAAGAGAGAGAGTCGGAGTAAGCTGAAGAGCAGCGGTGCCAGAGACAGGAAGTGTATAACCGTTGGCCACAGTGATGCAAAGGGGATGAGACGTCCGTTGGTACTTGGTGGGCTTCTGGGAGGTAATATGGTGAGTAGCCCCGGAATCAACGATCCAACAGGGACTATGAGAGAGACAGATTATACCTTCCGCAGAAAAGGACGCGACGGAGCCGGAGGAGCGGCTGAGGGCACCTTGAAGCTGTTGGAGTTGGGTACGAAGCTCATCAATATCTTGGCGGGTAGTGGAGGCCAGATCGGGGGCAGAAGGCCCAGTGGGAGTAGGGGCAGCAGAGGTAGTAGCAGTAAGGTGAGGAGGCAGGCCGTGCTTGCGGTAACAAGTAGCTTTGAGATGATTATCGTGGCCACAGTAAGTGCATTTCATAGAAGAACGACCACCACATCCTCGTCCCCGAGACGGCGGCCGCCCCCCCCCCCCCCCCCGAGTGGAAGATCCACGAGTAGGAGGGTTCGGAAGGAGAGGCTGCTGAAGAAGAGCGGGGGCAAAATCATGAGGAGCCTCGGAAGGAGGCGTGACCTTGAGCAGCATGGAACATACATCAGATAGGGACGGAGTTGTGGCGGAAGATAGGGTCTGTGCTCGAACACTATGCAGGTGGGGAGGAACACGAGACATCATCATGGCGATGGCGACAGCTTCTTTCTGGTTCCGTTGAATGGCGAGATCAGTAGTAGGAGGCTGATGTTGAATCCAAGCCTCAGCCAAACTCTTTGCTTTAGCCACAAAGGAGAGCATATCGCCAGGAGCACCGGGGGCAAGATTCTGAAGATCAGAAATGATATCATAGAGGTGCTGTAGGCTGTCATTTCCGGAGTAAAATGAGTGAAGCTCCTCCGACATGGTCTTGGCCGTGTCATGATACATGGCCATTCGGTAGGGCTCGGTGTCCATGGAGTTGAGAAGCCAGGACTGGACCCGACCATCGTCGCGAAGCCAGTCATCGGAGGGAGCAGTCGGAGGGGCCCGGGTCAAGTGGTGAAGAAGTCCCTTCGTCTGCAGAACACGGCGAACCGAGTGAACCCATTCAACAAAGTTCCTTTTTCCAGTGAGGGAGATAGTCGTAATCCGTAATTCGTCACGAAGTTCGAAAGCCGAGGCAGCCGCACGGGCTGGCGGAGCAGAAGTAGCAGCAGAAGTATCGGAAGGCATGCGCGGCCAGCAGAAGAGGCCGGGCGGTTAGAAGAGTTAGAAGAGGTAGTCGCACGGTCTCGGCGGACACGCCAACGACCAGGAGATCGCGACCAAAATGCGACTAGCAGAGGGAGATCCCAAGCGACAAGGCAGGCCGCAGGCGAGTAGCAAGCGTGAAGGACAGCAGCGGATAGGCGAGGCCGCAGCGATGAGCGAGAAGCAGGTCGCGGCGAACAGAAGAGGCAAGTTGCCGCGAGCAGCGGTCAGCGAGCATGGAGAGACCGCGGCGGAGAGAGAGACCGCGCGGTAAGGTTCCGCAAGCCGCAACGGAGAAGGCGAGATAGCACCGAGCAGAAAAGAAGGGCAGGTCGCGACGAGCAGGAGAGCAGGTCGCGGAGAACAGGAGGCGGGTCGCTGCGAGCAGGTCGCGGCGAACAGGAGGCAGGTCGCGGCGAGCAGGTCGCGGCGAACAGGAGGCAGGTCGCGGCGAGCAGGTCGCGGCGAACAGGAGGCAGGTCGCGGCGAGCAGGTCGCGGCGAACAGGAGGCAGGTCGCGGAGAACAGGAGGCAGGTCGCGGCGAGTTGCGATCAACGAGCAGGAAGAGGCCGCGAGTAGAGAACTCGAGCGGTCAGAAGAAGAATCCGCGAGTTAGCGAACTCGAGCGGATTAGGCAGAGAGAGGAAACCGCGAGTAGGAGAGGGAGAGCCCGCAACGGGTAGAGAAAGAAAGGAGAAGGTGGACCCACGGGAGAGAGGATTATAAAAGGAGAGGAGGTAGGAAGGAGGAGGTGGAAGCCACGAGAGAGGCAGAGTTGGAGGCGGGTAGGAATTAGCCAGGCGGGTAGAAGGAGAGAGGCCGCAAGAGTCCGCGGCTAAGGGAAGCCGCACGGACAGGTAAGGAAGATAGGCGGCTAGAAATTGGCTAGGCCGGATACCCAAGGAGGAAACCGGTTTCCCTCTGATACCATGTAAAGAAGGGCCTCAAAGCTTGTATATACTTCTTGAATGAATAGTTACAAGTATGAATACACTTATATAGGAGAAGAATGAGAAGAGAAATCCTAAATACAAGATGTGGGACTAATACATGGAGAGAGAAAAGAGAGAAAATATGGGCCCTTAATTGGGCTTTTCTAACACAATATATCAAATGATTATGAGTAGAACCGAGAACCGAACCGGAACCTAACCGAACTATTCGGTTCGGATACGGTTCTGTATTTTAGAACTGTGGGTCGGTTCCGGTTCCAAAAATTCGGAACCGACTTTACATGGGTCGGTTCCTGATTTTGGGTGGAACCGAGCCGATCCGAGTTGCACCCCTATAGCTGAGGGTAGGTTTTTAAGGACTGAGTTATACTATAACCAGCATTTAGGTGTAGATGGGACAAACATTAAAATTCCTAGTAAATCCTAACGTAGGTTTGCTGAACAATATTATCCATAATGAGAAACTAAGGCTCCGTTTGAGAGAACGGTGTTGTTAATCTCCTGTGCGGCAAGAAATGAAACTTAGGCTAGCATGAACTGAACGAGTTCTCAAATAATGCAGGAATCTCCAGTGAGAAATGGAGCGATGCTGCACCGGTGCCTGAACGGGTTCTCAAACAGAGCCTAATTTGCATTCTCTATTTTACTAGAATGTCATTTTTATAAAAATACTTATTGCATCTCTTCCTGTTTAATTAAAGCAGTGTTCATGTTCTTCCAGGCCAGACGTGCGTTGAGAGCTTTGAAAGGACTTGTTAGATTGCAGGCTCTTGTCAGGGGCCATGCTGTTAGAAAACAAGCTGCGATAACCCTCCGTTGTATGCAAGCTCTGGTGAGAGTCCAGGCTCGTGTCAGAGCAAGGAGAGTTCGTATAGCCTTGGAGAATCAGCTCGGACAGCAGATATCTCAACAACAGCTTGCACAGGACGCACGTGTTAAAGAAATAGAGGTTACCTACTCGGTCCCCATTCAGATGATGGCCCAAATTATTGATTTATTTTCTACTTTACAAAGTATGATTTTCGATATCACAATGCTTAGTATTTTGTAAAAGAATTGGGGTTCTTCTGAACTTTTGGTGAGCCAGTGCTCGAAAGATACAAGAGGGTTATTATCTTAGCATTATGAAAGAATGTATCCGATTGGAGATATACTACAAAAGAGCAATTTATTTTTCTTAATTTCCGCATTACAAAATTTAGGTCTTTAAAGTTGTTCCCTTTGTTGAGATGCGAAGAATATTTCAAGTTATGTCTTGAATTTACTTTGTATTGTGTATTAGAAATTTAGAATTCATGGATTCTTTATTATCGAACTGATGACTTAAACTATTTTGATTGCAATGTCATTACAAGAGTATACTTGGGAAATAGATTAAACCACTGATATGTTATTAATCCTGCACCTTTTCCAAATAAAATCTACATAAACTCTTTAACTTCCACATCCATCTAATCACCCACATTCCTTCCCTTGAAACACCATACTAACTATATAGAATTTCACCTGCACTTTCTCCTGCCCATATGTTTTTTTAAGAACCAGATTTTCCCACCCAAACTATGTCAAGAACAAATTTTCTGCTGTAGTGCTTTGACATAATAGAGCAGTTTCCTCCTTTAGACATGCTTTGTATGTTACATCAAAATCAGTACTTGAGTTTTGTGATCCAATGAACATATCGTTCTTCTGTTGATCCAGATTCCCCTTCTATTCCGTCTTGAATGTATGCAGGAAGGTTGGTGTGACAGTGTTGGATCTGTCGAAGAAATCCAAGCCAAGTTGTTAAAAAGGCAAGAAGCTGCTGCCAAACGTGAGAGAGCCATGGCTTATGCTCTTTCTCATCAGGTACGCCTAGAACAGAACTACTTATAAAGTAAGAAAGCTCTTAGCTTGCTTCAATTTTCAAAGTTTAAACTTCAAAATTCAAATGTGATTTATTAGACGTCTGATCGCTTGTTTGCAGCTTTAGCTTATTGGTTGTTGCTGAATCTGTACAAATATTTTAAGAAAGGCCGTATTGGGGATAACCTCATATTGCTCATCTCAATATTGCCTATCCTCTTGATTAACATTTTATCAGTCTTCACTATCTTTTATTTGGCATCTAAAACAATCGCCTTTAAATTTCTAATTGGGACTATACCACAACATTTTTGTCAAGCTGTCTTGAATCTTAGGCTCCGTTTGGCACGGTGGTGGTGATCGTAAACGCTTGGGTTAAAACGTCATTCGTTAAGGATCACCTAACAAATATCATCCGTTTGAACATAAAAGTGGATGAAGTTTCTTAGATGAGCGTTTACAAATGACAATTTAACCCCTGTATTCATGACCGCCGCCGCCGTGCCAAACAGTCTTAATGTTTGAAGCCGTTCAATTGAGCTCTTTTCAATGTCTCAAAAAGGTATTTGTTGTTATACACTTTATTTCGAATTTCTTCGGAAATTTCCTATTTGGAGTATTTTGGGACATTGACAAAAGATATGGCACAATGACGACAAAGGATCCATATAGCCGACCCCACTATAGTGGGTTAAAGGCCTGAGTGTTGTTGTTGTTGGAGTATTTTGGGACATTCACCTCTATCACATGTGCTATTCACTAACTACTGTATTTATACTGCGCAAAACTGATAGCCACCTTCATTTTACTTCTCCGTTTTTGTTATGGTTATTTCTTTGCTCGATTACTCGCTTCTCATTGCAGTTCAAGATTTTTTTTTTTTTGGTAAAGGGAAGACCACACATAAACACCGCTCATCTTCTTCCCTCCAGTTTTAACTATCATTTTAAAATCACAACCCGCCTGGCCCATCCTAAGGAATTCTGAATTCTGTCATTCTAGATTAATTTTAGTTTTCTATCTACTCTAAACCTCTCTTTCTTTTGCTTTCTTTTCTGGTCTCCTCAAGTGGCAAGCAGGTTTCAGGCAGCAGACTGTTCCTCCAGGCTATGAACCAGATACAAATAATTGGGGATGGAATTGGTTAGAAAGATGGATGGCTGTCCGTCCATGGGAGAACCGTTTTCTTGACATTAATCTAAAAGATGGAGTTATGATTAATGGAACTGAACCAGAAGAGGGGTTTCATGGAACCAAATCGCTTACGAAGCCGTCCGGAAGAAAGCTGATTTCTTCTTCTCTTCAGTCAAACGGTTCAAACCAGAAAACTGTTCCTTCCCATTCTGATGTTCCACCATCCAACCGTTCTGTGAAAGTGACCGGTTCCTCCACATTGTATTCAGATAAGCCAAAACCAAGGCCAGTGGTGGAAGAGGTGCCTGGAGAAGCCATTTCTAGACCTTTTGGTATGGCCCAACGTTCCAACAGTACTCCAAAAGAAAGGAGTACACAATTTGATTCTCAGGATAGGAAGAGATTCTCCTTGCCTGGTAATGGTTTTCCTCGATTTGTCTTATATACCATGAAACAAATGTTTTTTTGGGGCATCTTCTCAATCTTCTGATCAAAGCAATCAGCCATGAATGTGAACATTTGATAACTGTGAACTTGATATGAACTTCTATTGCATCAATAGGTTCAACTATAACTGATTCATATTGATGCACAGACAATAGTCCAAATAATCACAATAATTTATAAAATTATTAATAGTATGCAAGCATTTGCATTTGAGGTTAGTCCTTAGCGAAACAAATAAGATCTAATTAAATCAAAGAGGGAGTGCTTCGGTTAAATGGTAAACCTTTCAAGCAGATTGAATAATGAACAAACTTGTATGAAATAATATCCTAAATGATATGATAGTTCGCCAAAATAAGCAACAATAAGCAAAATTGGATTTAAATTTGACCTTACACAAGAAATATGGAACGGTGGTTGATTTGGAACTAGACAACAAATCTGCAGCGGGAATGTTCTGATTTCAGAGTGCCCGGGGAGGGAAAAAGGATGATTAGTGGTCATTGAGAGGTTGGGCTGGATTTCAGAAACTGTAGGCAGAGTTTTGGAGGGGGCACTTGTACTCAAGATATCTGGAATGAAGAATGAGGGCTGCTAGATGGGATGTTGTGATTGGAGGACATGAGATGGTGATTCGTTAAGGGGAATGAGGTTCCACGGGATGTGGAATGAATGATTTGCGACGGGAGGAGGGCAGGAAGGCTGATACAGTTATTGGCATGGGAAGCCTGAAAGAGGGACTGAACACATGGAGTTTATTGTGGGAAGGACTAGGATCGTGGTCTATTATGAGAGTTTGGCGTTGCCATTTAACAGGGGTGGTGAGGAGGGGCTTTGTGAAAATTTCTCAAAAGTTGAGTAAGGTCGCAGGAACACTGATGCGGAGCAGAGACGAGAACTTGCAGTGGAGGACGAGTTTTGGGCCTGTTTGGAGATGATTGGTGACTTTCCATATATGGCGTGCCCGGGTCGACAATCGGACTCCGCAGATGTGTCCGGATTCGCGTTGCGAATCGATTTGATATATTATTTCACCATATTTGCATTTATTTTGTTGTATTTGGGTAGCCTCACCTCCGGCCAATCATAGCCGTTAATGGAGGATGCCCTAATCTTCTCTTTATTATAAATAGACCTCTTAGGGGCTGATCTAAGGCATTGCAAAATTTGGAGAAAGAAATCCCGGATTCTAGTGATCAAGCCACGGTGCCGACTCCGTGGAACCCTAGGTGACGACTCTTAGGTGTCTATCTTCCTCCCCAAGGTATCCCCTAACCCTGTCCCTCTTTCCCCCCTCCCAACTCCCTCTCGCAGCCCCCTACAACCCCCAAATCATTCATCTTTTGCTGTCCAGAGAAATCAGGCCTTCACTATTCACTTATGCAATTCACTATTCCTTTTATTCTATAATTTCAATAGTGAACCTTTACCACCGCCTCCAGGGCTCCCTCCCAGCAGCCGCCGCTCCTCCTCAACCCTCTACAGCACACCTCCGGCCATCCTCCACCCTCCAAAGCCACCGCCCCCTCCCTCTTACAACTACAGCAGCCACCTCCCCTATCCAGCAACCTCAAGCTGCCAATAACCCTCTCCACCCCTCTAAAGTAATAGCAGCCCCTTGGAGCTCCTCCTCACAGCCGCCCTTCATACCCTAACCTCCCCTCTTTGCAACCAACCCACCTCGTGGAGCCACCTCCAACAACCCTCCTACTGGTTTTGTCCAGAACTGGACAAACCAGTCCCCGATTCGACAATTTCCTTGCATGTTCATCATTTCCTAGCCCGGATCCGTTCTCAAAACAACGGATCTACCCTCCCCCGTCCGGATCCATACACACGTGGTCGGATCTATCCATTTCCGGCCCGATTCCACCATCCATCGCCGAGAACAGCCACCTACGTTATTTTCACACCGTCGGTTATGCATTCGGTCGTCGTCCTACGTATCTGGCTCCGGAATATTCAGTGTCTTGGTCAGCCCACTGCTTGGTGAGTGTTCGTTGTACTGGATTGTTATTTTCAGTATATTTATTGGATTGGTTTCTATATTAGTTTGGTTATCTTGTATTGTGGTGGTCTGTTAGATAATTATTGTGATTTGCAGGATTTATTCGCCGCGTGCTCTGTCTTTGACCCTCTACGTGGAGGAAAGCCTAAGCTTGCTTTGCCCTAGTAAATTATCTTTGTCTTGCTTTAAATATTCTGCATGGGATGATATTGTTTATTATCAAATTGTGATCCAACGGCCGGACTTTTACATAACATGTAGGGTTAGGTCACCATTTATCTGTCGCATATAGATTCGCTCTGTGTCAATTGGTATCAGAGGGAGGTTGCGCGCACTTCAGAGGTTGCGCGCACTTGTCGATACGCAGTCGTAGATTCTATAGGTTTGTCATTATGTCTAGGTATCACCACTTGTCCTCACCTCACTTTGGAGGTCTTGAGTCCACTTGCTACCGCTCTCACAGAGCCCCGTCAGGGAGATCTTCACATTATTACGATGATCATTCTCGATCGCAGTGCACCACTTTTAGAGATCGTGTTGACCCACCGACACGACCCCACTATGCTATAGACGATCAGTATGATAATTGTCATCGTGCTTATCCGTACACGCGAGCAGATCGTGTTGATCCTTCGACACGACTCGGTTACCTTAGGAATAATTATTATGAGGATAGTTGTTCCGAGAGAGATCTTGAGGGTCAGTTTCGTACTGCTTCCCCTTCCTTTGACGACTCATCAAGTCCCGAGTCTTTCAGCAATTGGCTCGTGGATATGGAGTATTATTTAGATCATTTTGAGTTATTCGATGAGCGTCGTGTCAAGTTTGCGAAACTTAGACTTTTAGATCAGGCGAGGGCTTATTGGGCTAGCGTTGAGAGGACCCGCGAGCGAGACCGTCTTCGTCGCATCACTAGTTGGGCGGACATGAAGCGTATATTGTGTCAGAGATATCTGCCTTCGTCATATCGGAGTCGCTTGCTCGACCAATTATTTTCCCTTCAGCAAGGATCCATGTCTGACGCTGAGTACAAGGATCGCTTTGATGAGTTAGTTGTGAGGAGTGATATCCAAGAGGACCGAGCCATGGCCACTAGCAGATTTCGATCTGGGCTTCAATATGACATTCGTACTAAGGTAGTTTATCATAGCTCGGAGTCCCTCGAGCAGACATATCATCTCGCCCATCGCTATGAACGGTCATTGAGATCCGCAAGAGCTGGTCGATGAGAATCTCACATTGACCTTTGCAGTACGAGTCCCTCCCATACTGAGGCCACCACGACGCCTACCACTGTCCTGTCAGGCACGACAGAAGTGACACCGGATGCGGATTACTCTCACCACAGTGAGATGCTTAGCCCAGTGAGTGACCTATCTCTTGTTTCTGACTCGCCTCTTGTGACCCTGACTGAGAGCGAGCCTGAGCGACCTACTGAGTCTGTAGTGTTGTGTCCCTCACCCACACCTCCTCTGTCATACACTGGGTTAGTTAGCACCCTAACTACAGATCCATTTCCTAACACCGCACCCACGGATCCATTCTTGGGTGTACGTCTGTGTCGCTCTCCCATTGTCATTACCCGGAGTCACATCATGACTGAGAGCCCATAGTCTGATGTTGATCTTGTAGTGATTATGTCACCCATTCACGGGGACACAACCCCTTACGATGGTACTCACATGGATGATCATGAACCTAGTGACGAGTTTTACAATGACCCCCCTATTGAGCCTCCTGATGAGCCGCCACATCCAAGTGAGGATGCGATTCTGGTGCGACGCTTATTTATGAGCTTTGGTTATTTGTGTCTCTTTCGCTATCATTTATAGTCATGCCCCAGAGAGTTGATCTTGCGTGGAGCATAACGTATGTAGGGTCTTCCTTGAGTACGCTTGAGCATACTCATATTTTGAGGGCCTGCATTATGGCGCATCGTACCCTCGATGAGTTTTGGGACGTACCACCTGCTGACCCACCAGACGAGCTCTTTCTTTTCCGGAACGCGCACCACACTCGAGAGTCACATTTTCTAGTTGGTGTACATGACTTTCACTTAGGTGGTCGTCTCATCCGCGATGACTTTTCGTACACACCTCCTGGTGAGCCCCCTGATGTGTTATGTTCCCTGAGAGACATTTGGCTGGCTACGAGCTCGTACTTGAGTATACGTGTATCACGCAGTCATCTAAACACTCGCCACACACGTGATGAGTTTTTCTACACTTCACCGAGAGAGCCTCCTGATAGGCCACCATATTTTAGAGACGTCCCGGTCATTATTAGACTTTCCCATAGCAGGCATGTAACGTCTGTCGTGTTTCATTTGCATGAGTCTGTTGAGTCATTTCTTCTTCATTTGCATGAGTCTGTTGTGTTGTCTGTTCATTGTTTGCATGCGTGTCATGAGTCGGTCCGACGAATAATCCATATTGGTAATAAATTTTGTAAATCACATGTGGATGTTCATTGTCAAGTGCAGGTAGTTCATGAAGGCGAGCAGGTGATGGTGAGAATCTGCGTTGTGAGACTCTGTGTGAGGTTTGCTAAAAGCTTGAGTCTTAGGCGAATGGATCCCTATATAATCATGAGATGGATCGAAACAAACACCTATGATCTTGATATCCTTGCAAATATGGGTATCCACCTTGTATTTAGTGTTGAGGATATGACGCCGTATTGCGAGCCTCGCCAGTATGTGGACCCAAGCAATGGGGACTTCCATCCGCCCACACCTCCACTTTCGTTACCTTGCCACCTCAAAGCTCACATACGTTTGATGGTCACCACTACTCACCTACTTCTGACACCCACCCACCTGGGAACTCGTTTTCTTTGGTTCTGCCTTCGGCGCCGCCGATCGCACCGGGATCCACCACTTGTGAGTTGAGCGTTGAGAGCTTCATGGAGACCAAACTCCACCAGTGCATTCCTACTACAGACATTAGTGACACCTGGGTACTTGCAGCAGAGCTCGATCGACTCGCCCCTAGATTTCAACTTCAGTACGACCGTCTCCATTCACCGGAGATGACGGTTTTTCAGTCAGGGAGAGTTGATAGGCGAGGAAATTCTTCCATCGACGACACTTGGACGATTTGTGGTGGACCTCTTCGAGTCTTACCTGGCATACATCGAGAGGATTCAGATCTCTATTCATCAGGAGATGAATTCTTTCAAGTCGGGGAGAGTGATGTGGAGCAGAGACGAGAACTTGCAGCGGAGGACGAGTTTTGGGCCCGTTCAGAGCTGATTGATGACTTTCCATATATGGCGTGCTCGGGTCGACAATCGGACTCCGCAGATGTGTCCGGATTCGCGTTGCGAATCGATTTGATATATTATTTCACTATGTTTGCATTTATTTTGTTGTATTTGAGTAGCCTCACCTCCGACCAATCATAGTCGTTGATGGGAGATGCCCTAATCTTCTCTTTATTATAAATAGACCTCTTAGGGGCTTATCTAAGGCATTGCAGAATTTGGAGTAAGAAATCTCGGATTCCAGCAATCAAGCCACGTTGCCGACTCCATGGAACCCTAGGTGACGACTCCTAGGTGTCTATCTTCCTCCCCAAGGTATCCCTTAACCCTAACCCTCTTTTCCCCCTCCCAACTCCCTCTCGCAGCCCCCTACAACCCCCAAATCATTCATCTTTTGCTGTCCAGAGAAATCAGGCCTTCACTATTCATTTATGCAATTCACTATTCCATTTATTTTATAGTTTCAACAGTGAATCTTTACCACCGCCTCCAGGGCTCCCTCCCAGCAGCCGCTCCTCCCCAACCCTCTACAACACACCTCTGGCCATCCTCCACCCTCCAAAGCCACCGCCCCCTCCCTCTTACAACTACAGCAGCCACCTCCCCTATCCAGCAAGCTCAAGCCGCCAATAACCCTCTCCACCCCTCTGAAGTAACAGCAGCCCCTTGGAGCTCCTCCTCACAGCCGCCCTTCATACCCTAACCTCCCCTCTTTGCAGCCAACTTCGCCCACCTCGTGGAGCCACCTCCAACAGCCCTCCTACTGGTTTTGTCCAGAACTGGCCAACCAGTCCCTGATTCGACAATTCCCTCGCCCGTTCATCATTTCCTAGCCCGGATCCGTTCTCAAAACAACGGATCTACCCGTCCCCGCCTGGATCCATACACACGTGGCCGGATCTATCTATTTCCGGCCCGATTCCACCATCCATCGCCGAGAATAGCCACCTACGTTATTTTCACGCCGTCAGTTCTGCATTCGGTCGCCGTCCTACGTATCTGGCTCCGGAATCTTCAGTGTCTTGGGCAGCCCACTGCTTGGCGAGTGTTCGTTGTACTGGATTGTTATTTTCAGCATATTTATTGGATTGATTACTATATTAGTTTGGATATCTTATATTGTGGTGGTCTGTTAGATAATTATCGTAATTTGCAGGATTTATTCGTCGTGTGCTCTTGCTTTGGCCCTCCACACGGAGGAAAGCCTAAGCTTGCTTTGCCCTAGTAATTTATCTTTGCCTTGCTTTAAATATTCTGCATGAGATGATATTGTTTATTATCAAATTGTGATCCGCGGCTCAGTTGGTGATGTGAGTGTTGGTGAAGGCCTCTTATCTAGGAGGTCAGGGGATCGAGCTCCAGCCTCAACAACCTATCGCATGGTGGTGATTCCATGGCGGAGAGCTGGTTGGGGTGTACGGGCCGCGGCCCTGATGAAAGCCGCCTGGTGCTGACTCCAGGTGGGCCCCTTGGTGGGACTCTAGGGTAGCGGGCAGGTGTGACGTATGTACCGCATCAAACACTCAACCAAACCAAAGTCAAGTAATAATCAGAACAACGCACAAGAGTCACTATGAAATTAATTATCTTCTTTACAGGACGAGGTATACGTTGTGAGATATGATTCACAATCCACTCGATGGAAGCAAAAAATACGAACAAGAGGAAGACTGGCGGACTGACAACAACAACCACCCGAGCTGCTAACCGCCAGACCTGTCCGTCGAAACCGCATAGCTGTCAGACCGCAACTCAAGCCGCGCGGACTGCCTTGTTATTGAATGTTGATGAACTGGAAAAACAATCTACCCGCTGAGACCGGGCGAACTGCTTGAACTATCTGCAACCTCGAGAAAGAAGACAGTTGGCCGCACTAACCACGACCTGCTGTATATCACAGACCGCTATCCGCGAACTGTTCCATACTGAGTTTCCTAACTAGTTTCCTAGTCGCCCAGTGCTAGCCGCACAACCTGCAACCCTGCATAACACAAGTCAGCTTCACGCCTTCACTTAGCCGCCCGGTTAGAAAAATCTAACTGCAAGTTCAAAACGCGTGCTGAGTTCTTATTGTTCTCATTATATATGACGAGCCGAGGAACCCTATTTATAGGCGACAAAGGGAGTGCGGTCACCACCCATAGCGATAGGGTTACCACCCATCAACCTGTGGTTAGCACCACCTATCCGCACAAGAGTGCGGATACCAGAGTCAGACCGCAAGTGAAAAAACCATCTAACCGCTCATGCGGTAAGAACAACTAGTCCGCATAGATAGCAGACAACAATCCACAGTCCGCGTGGACTTGGGCAATCAAGCTGACAGCCACGCGTCCTGAGCCAATCCGCGCCATGACGAACTGCGGTCTCCGCGAACTCCACAACCAGACTGCGCAACCAACGATCTCTGCGACTAGGCAACACCATGGACTTGGCACAACACTGTGACCAAGTCCACACACACTAACGAACTCTGGCTCCAGACCGCGCGAGCAAAACACAGCAAACTATGCGGTTAGCCTCCGCTATCCGCGCTAACCACATGTCTCTACGCAAGCCAGAGAACCTGCCAGCTTCAAACGGTCTCTGCGGTCTCTCAACCCAGACCGCGACAGCCACGGTTAGCCAACGCTAACCGTCCGGTTACCTCCCAGGGTGCTTGATGAACTAGACCGCAGAACAGAGAACAAAAACCAGAACCCGGCTATTCGCTAACACCTAGCCGCCTAATCGGCGGCAGACTCTGCGGTCTGTGTGGTATTCCCAATCAGACCGACCACTTTCACTTCAATAATTTCAACATTCCCCCTTGAAGTGGGAAGTGGAAACCAGCCCGAGCAAACCCCGTAATCGTGTAAACGGTCCCTTCGACAGTGGCTTCGTAAAGATATCTGCGACGTTGTACTGGCTCTGCACATACTCAACCATCAGAGACCCCTTCAACACCTTCTTACGAACAAAATGATGCTCGATCTCGATGTGCTTTGTCCGCGTGTGATAAACTGGATTATTAGCCAGTTTGATGACACTCTCATTATCACCGTGCAATAGAGTAGGACCCCGCATCTCCTCATGGATGTTTTCTACTAATCTCCAAAGTCAGATGACTTCCTGAGCTGTCATGGCCGAAGCCTTGTATTCTACTTCCGTAGTGGAGACAAACACTGAATCCTGCTTTTTACTGCATCACTAAATAGCTGCCGATCCGCACATGAAGACATAACCGAACGTCGACTTCCGATCGTCTGAATCTCCCTCATAATCAACATCCGTGTAACCATGCAGATTGAAGCATGCGTCTCTCTCGTAAAGGAGACTCATATCCGAGGTGGACTTCACGTACTTCAGGATACTCTTAACCGCTACTAGATGAGGCTTTCGCGGCTCCGCTATATACCGACTTACTCGGCCCACAGCATAAGCAATATCCGGCCTTGTAATCGTTAGATATATGATACTCCCAACAAGTGCCCGGAACACCAAGGGATCTGTAAGAACCCTTCCCTCATCACGCTGAAGCTTGAGACCGACCTCCAGAGGAGTAGAGCTGTTCTTCCCTTCCCGCATGCCGAACCGCTTAACGATTCTCTCCGCATAGACCTTCTGGGAAACGAGCACACCGCTCTCTTCCTCTCCATCTCGAGACCAAGGAAATGGTGGAGCTCCTCAAGATCCTTCATCTCGAACCTGATAGCTAGCTCTGCCCTTAGCCTAGCTACCTCTTCCTCAAAGCTCCTCATGACGATCATGTCGTCAACGTACAATACCACCAAGACTTCAAGCTCCCCCCCTTCTTGACAAACAAACTCGAGTCTGAGTCTGAGGCAAAGTATCCGCAGAATTGGAGGTATTCTGCGATCTTTCCATACCACGCCCGAGGCACCTACTTCAAGCCATAGAGGGCCGTTTTGAGCTTGCAGACGTGTCTTGGATGTTCTTCAGATACATAACCAGGTGGTTACACCATGAAGATCTCCTTGTCAACCTCATCGTAAAGGAACGCATTCTTCACGTCGAGTTGTCAAATCCTCCACCCTTGGCAAGCCGCCAAGACAATCAACACCCGTACTGAAGTTATCTTGGCCACATGACTGAACGTCTCTTCATTATCTTCTCCGTACTGTTGTGAGAACCCTCGAGCTACAAGGCGAGCCTTGTACCGCTCGATGTTGCCGTCAGTCTTTTTCTTGAGCTTATAAATCCACTTGCATGTCACGAGAGTGCTGTCATAGACCTTGGGCATACGATCCCAAGTCTCATTCTTCCTGAGGGCGATCATCTACTCATCCATAACATCTTCCCACTCCTTAATGCTAGTGGTGTTCTCAAAGCATGATGGCTACCGCTCATCCAAGGGACTTGCGAAGAAACATGAGACAAAATTCACCATGTTCTCGTTCTTATACCGAGTCGGTGGAATAATGGCCCTTTTGTACCTCCGCGGGGCTTGACCCTGATCCAACACTTTGCTGCTTCTTCTGAACTAGCTCTAATCCCAGACACACTTGGAACATCGCTCCTCCTGCTTCCAGATCCAGAAGCACCTGCCCCAGAGCTAGAGGTAATCAGAGAATTTGGTGACACAGACAACTCCACCAGAAGATCCCGAGCAGCTTCACCTTCCCTCCGTCTCCTCTGCTCTCATGTAGTTCTACAGAGGAACTACCCTGATATGACGTCAGCTCGTCAAATACCATGTCCCTAGAGACCACAAACTTCCGTGTCTCGGGATCCATGCATTTCCAGTCTTTCTTCTTCTCATCACAACCAACGAAGACTAGCTTCATTGCTTTTGTAGCTAGCTTCGTTCTGAGATCATCTAGAACATGCACGTAGCAGGTAGACCCGAACATCCGAAGATGTTCCACACTGGGATTCTCCTTAAACATCAGCTCATGTGGAGACTTAATGTTGTTGGGACTGGGGGACATCCGGTTGATGACATATGTCGCACAAGTCATTCCCTCCACCCAGAAAGCCCTGCCCTTGACATGAAACCAGCACTTCCAGGTCTCCGTTAAATGACGGATCTTCCGTTCTGCAACTTTGTTCTGTTGTGTAGTATGCACACAAGTAAGCTCCCTCCGGATTCCGTGTTTCCTGCAGAAGTTTGAGAACTCATTTGAGTTGAACTCTCCTCCATTATCAGTTCTCAATTTTTTGATCCACAGACCGAGCCGGCCCTCCACGAGCTTCTTGAACTCTACAAACTTCTCGAATGTCTCTGACTTCTCCTTCATAAAGTGTACCCAAGTATACCTTGTAAAGTCATCAACTAGAACCATCATATACTTGTTACCTCCGAGACTGGGGGTGATAGTCGGTCCCGTCAGGTCACCGTGGATGCATTCCAGCAGTGTTTTGCATTGTGTCTGTGATTTGTCAAATGAAAGGCGATGAGCCTTACCATATAACACTCCACACAGACATGATCGTCTCCAAAAGATGAAAGACTAGGCAGGACATGCACCAGGCCTCTCGCCGTCATAGCCTTCAGCTTATTCATCCCAACATGCCACAGCCTCTCATGTCAGATAGCAGCGTTGTCGTTTGCCATCATCTTCTCAATATAGGAATTTGTCATCAACATGAACAAGTCCTTAATCCGCCTTCCAACATGAGTGACATCAACCTTCACGGCTGACACATTCCAGAGAAATTTCACTTCTGTCGGGCCGAACAGAGCGTGATACCCAACATCCACCGCATTGGTCACCGAGAAGAGGGTTTTCTTCATTCCCGACACGTGATACACGCTCCTCAATGTGAGTGGACCCCTATCACTGCCTAAAGAAACCGTCCTCTACTTCTCGACTGCATGCACGGTATCTTCAGCAGTAATAATAACATCATTATCTTTGTACGCTTGCAGAGAAGAAAACTTTGACTCGTCCCTGGTGAGGTGATGTCCTCACCCTGAGTCAGCGATCCAGTCCTCCTGATAATTGATGGAAGACAATGCACGAACACAAGTGCCCGTCATGAAGGCACTCCCTCATCCATCTTCTTCAGCCCTGGATTCAGACTCTTCTTTTCCTATAACATGTTCCGGCTGAAGATTGACCATGCAGTCCTTTCGAATGTGACCAAACTTATTGCACCTGTAGCAGCATGGTCCTCCTCTCTTTCTCCCTTCATTCTGCGTAGGAGTTTTGCTCCTCTCCTGCTGAAATGAAGTAGATGGACCATCGCCGATAGGTGACTTCTTCTTCTTGTCTCATCTCTTATTCTTGCCAGAATAAAGCCCTGAGATAGATACTACAACCATTTGCCTCGCCAAGCTCTCCTGTGAAGCTAACAGGTTCTGCAGCTTGAGCAATGATGGATGATTGGCCCAGCCCTGCACAAAAGTCACGAAGGCAACATACTCCTTCAGCAGCCCGCGGATGATGTGTCTCTTCAGCTTCGCCTCTGAGATAAGCTCTTCCGGTTCCAATGTCGATATCTTATCGCAGAAGTTCTTCATTTTCATAAAGAATGATGATATGTACAGATCACCCTGAGTGGCATTCGTCAACTCATTCTCTAAGAACTGTAGTCGAGTTACGTTCTTCTTGTTAAACTGGTCATCCAAGGCCGTCCAGATCTCAGCAGTTGACCGACATCTAATGATGTGGTCAAAGAGCACCGGTGAGAGCCCGCTTTAGAGTGAGCTCTGTCTTAGCATTCGTCCTCCTCCAAGCTCTCACCGCTTCAGCATTCCCTGTAGTAGCAACCACCTCTTGTCTGTCGTCTTCACTGATGACCTCCTAAAGGTCCTCGCCAAGAAGATATCTCTTCATGCAAGACCTCCACTTTTTAAAGTTGGTCTGTGTTAAAAGCTCAATCTCAAGACCTTTTGCATAACCGGCTTCCATTGCTTAACCCTTATTCACTTGAACTTTCCAAGGATACCACACCTCTGAGGTTGATCAATTGCTAACTCCTTAACACCCCTCTGATACCATGTGAAAATTTCTCGGAAGTTGAGTAAGGTCGCAGGAACACTCAACCAAACCAAAGCCTAGTAATAATCAGAACAACAGAAGCACAAGAGCCACTATGGAATTAATATCTTTGTTACAGTGCGTGGTATATATTGCGAGACATGATTTACAATGCACTCGATGGAAGCAAAAAATACGAACAAGAGGAAAACTGGCGGACTGACAACAGTAACCGCCCGAGCTGCTAACCGTCAGGCCTGTCCGCCGAAACCGCCAAGCTGCCAGACCGCAACTCAAGCCGCACAGACTGCCTTGTTATTGAATGCTGGTGAGCTGGAAAAAAAGTCTACCCGCTGAGACCGGACGAACTGCTTGAACTATCTGCAACCCCGAGGAAGAAGACTGTTAGTCGCACTAACCGCGACCTGTTGTATACCATAGACTGCTATCCGCGAACTGTTCCACACCGATCTTCCCAACTAGTTGCCTAGTCGCCCGGTGCTAGCCGCACAACCTGCACAACACAAGTCAGCTTCACTTAGCCGCCCGATTAGAAAAATATAACCGCAAGTTCAAAACGCGAGCTGAGTTCTCACTGTTCTCATTATATATGACGAGTCGGGGACCCCTATTTATAGGCGACAAGGAGAGTGCAGTCACCGCCCATAGCAATGTGGTTACCGCTCATCAACCTGTGGCTAGCACCACCTATCCTTACAAGAGTGTGGATACCAGAGTCAGACCGCGAGTGAAAAAACCATCTAACCGCTCACGCGGTAAGAACAATCAGTCTGCATAGATAACAGACAACAATTCACAGTCCGCGTGGACTTGGGCAATCAAGCTGACAACCACGCGTCCTGAGCCAATTCGCGTCATGACGAACTGCGGTCTCCGCGAACTCCACAACCAGACCGCACAACCAGTGATCTCTGCCACTAGGCAACACCATGGACTTGACACAACACCGTGACCAAATCCACACACTAGCGAACTCTAGCTCCAGACTGCGCGAGCAAAACACAGCGAACTGTGCGGTTAGCCTCCGCTATCCGCGCTAACCGAATGACTCTACGCAAGCCAGAGAACCTGCCAGCTTCAAGCGGACTCCGCGGTCTCTCAACCAAGACCGCGACAGCCGCGGTTAGCCAACGCTAACCACCCGGTTACCTCCCCGGGTGCTTGTTGAATCTGATTGCAGAACAGGGAACAAAAACCAGAACCCGGCTATTCGCCAACACCTAGCCGCCTAACCGACGGCGGACTCTGCGATTTGTGCGGTCTGCCCAATCAGACCGCCCACTTCCACTTCAATTTCAACATTCACGATGCAGGAATGAAAGTATTGTGGGTAATTACTGTTGGATAGTAGTTAGTGGCAGTTTTTAGTGGTAATGGGTGTGGAAGGGTAGTTATAAGGTAGTTATATGGAAGAGTAGGTAGTTACACTCATCTTCCACTAATCAGATATGGATCACATCTCATCCCAGATCTTAATCTCCATTTTAATCAACACTTCTGCATTGACATTTCATAATTGTGTAGCTCATCTCTCTTTAAAACTCAATCTCCAAGCACCTGGTGATTTAATTATGACTTCTGCATTTACATTCATAATTGTTCAGCTCATCTCTTCTCTAAAAGTCAACTTTTCCATCCACCTTTGGTTAAACTGATGAAAATTGGGATTTTTGAACCACAGGTGCAGCCATGTCAAAGAACTCAGCTCTCAGGAACGCAGCAAGTAGGACTGGCAGCACAAACAACCATCAAAGAGACTCCCAAATCTGAAACTCGACGTAATCCGAATCAAACAAATCAAGTTTCTGAGAGAGTCGACATTCAAGCAGAAGATGGTAATTACTCGCTAGTAGAAATCATGGCCGTTATAGTTTATTGCTGCTATCTTTGTATTTTGGGCATGTACATAAACACTCTGGTTTCACCGGTCGCGCTCATCTGCATATTTTTCCATTGTTATTGAGAGGATTTGAAGGAACCAGTTCAGCTTGAGAGTTCATTCTGCTTCTGTACAATTAGTTGACTGTTGTTAGAGGCAGTGTTGCCACTTAAACAATCCCCAAGTTCTTAGAGTAGCTTCCATAATGTGCTTCATGAGAAACCATCCATCCGTCCATCTATATATTATTAATTATTCAAATCTCTCTTGAGAGTTAACACAATTACAGGTTACACCCATCTATCTTTTAAAATTGCATTGACCTCTCCTCTAAATTTACATTTCATGACATGTATGCGCGAAATACTCTGCTGGAGCTCCGCTCTGAAGGGATATTTTGGTGCGGCGGTATTACGAAATGTAAAGAGGGCAGGTTTTTGTAATTTCTGTATAGAATCAACATGCATTTTTGCAAGCTCACATGGAGGTCCCAGTATCTCTCTCTCCCTCAATATGCATTTTTGCAGTACTTTTTTGGTGTTTGCTTAAGTATAGAATCATATACATTATTATTACAAACATTTTGTTTCAAAGAAAAATATAATGTAATCATTTATGAGGCATTTATGCTCTATGCTTATGCACCCTATTTTTGTGTGTTAATGTCCCAAAAATGATTCAAAATAATATATTTGGATCATTTTCAAGGCATTTGTGTTTAGTTTATACTTACTCTCCATATTTCTTGTGCAAGTGAGCCTAAATACCCCAAGAATGATTATCAGTTATCATCATCATATGTGAAATAAGAAAAAAATATATTTAAATACTAGACTACTACTGTTGTTCAACATCAAGATGACAAGCCTAATGTTTTCTGTATATAGTGAGCTTTGAACATCAAAATCATGAAAAGCTATAATAAGTAGAAATAATTACCCAAACCTCCCCTGTAAACTAGCATAACTAGTGAGAGCACCCCTCTTATTTTCGAAATTACAAAAAACTCCCCTAAAGTTTTCATTTCATTACCAAAACCTCCCCTGATCTTTTCATTTCATTGCATCCATGAAGAAAAATACCCCTCTGGACACTGTTCACTGAGGGGGGTATTTTTGTGCATGGATGTTATGAAATTAAAACTTCAGGGGAGGTTTTTGTAATGAAATGAAAACTTTAGGGGAAGTTATTGTAATTTCGAAAATAAGAGGGGTGCTGTCAGTAATTTAGCAAAGTTAGAGGGGAGGTCCCGGTAAATGGCCCTAATAAGTATTGCATAAAATGATGATTTAATATTATGTTGGTATAAAAAAAAACATTCAACAAGACTATAGTCTTTGCAAAGGGATGCATTGTCTATTAGCTTGCAATAAGCTCTTTTGTTTTTCCTCTGGCAGAGTAGCACCTTTGTTAGTGTTCTGAGAAAAGCTTGCAAGAAGGTCCTCACATCGGTCTGCTTCTCTGGGTACGTAGCACGACTCTTCTAGCAGAGTCACACCTGGATTAGCATTTCGAGGCAACTTATTTGGAAGACCATTTTATTTTTAATTTAGTAGCTAAACACGACGAACAATGTTAGCATTTTGGCCTTCAAAGTTGTTTCATGTGCACAATATGTGATTGTGATATTGTCTATGGTTTGTGTAGAGTAAATGCAAAGTCACAAGCTTTAGTTAATAATATTCAATTAGGCATCTACTAAATAGAAAGACTAGGAAAGTTATTGGAAATGGATTTCTATTTTTGATTTGAAAGCCTCAAATACATCCAATAGAACAGGACCCTTAAGGATTATTTCCGCGGTGTTTGCCTACAGTTCACGAACCGTCTTTGAGAGCACTAAGATTGGGTCCCTAGATCGCATATTGCTACGACAAATACGACAACTTCAACTTTCTTATGAATGCAAACTTCTTATTTTTGGCATTCAAATCCTATATTCACAAACCTCAAACTTTTCCCTGACCCTTGCATGTCGAACTCTTCCTTTCGCATTGAATCTCACCCAAATTCCTTCCTATGCCTCAAACCTTGTACTCCGACGTGACCTCTAAACTTGAATTCCTCTATGATCCTCCTTGCCTCGATTTCAAATTTTACAACAGTCTCCTTCCTCCACATTGAGGAGGATGCCCAGTTTTTATGAATTGATTGATTATCTCACCGAGAAATATACAAGTTTTTCGATTAGGCTAAAGCTGTGTTTGGAGCGGTTTATCGCAGCTTATTTGCTCCGGTGAGATTGGTCAAAAATGTCATTGTCATACCAAAATCTTATGTCTCAAACTAGTTTCTTTTTTGTAAAATTTGTCATACCAAACGTACATTTTATGACAATGACGTTTTGTCCAACCTCACCGGAGCAAATAAGTTACAATAAGCCGTGCCAAACGCAGCCTAAAAAGCTCGATAAGATTTCGCTCCAATGATGGCTTTGTATTCGTTGCGGAAGAAGAGAGGTATGTGGTAAACACTGCTGCCTTTTTATTTTTTCTGTTAAGAATCATAAAGCTATTGTTTTCATTCATTACCATGCTCTTCCCAACCATTCAGGCTCACAAGTAAAGAATATCACTTGGGGTGAACTAATAGGCTTCAGATCAACAGAATGGCACAGATCTAACCTCGTGCAACACATTTTTATGCGTGACAATCAGGCGGGCCGCGTGGCCGAATCCTGGGCGGGCTCCGTTCCATCCGGGGGACCCGGACCAAAAATAAAGGGCCTGGCTAGTGGGGCTTGAATGCAATGAAAATAAAATCAATTATTTATTCTATGATACTCAATTTTCCCAACTCAACATTGAAAGTTATGACAGAAATAATAGATGAAAAGTGATTTAATATGTAAAATTATTTTATGATATTTTAATTTTTCTCTTTCTAATAATTCTATGTTGAAAAGAGTGTCTTACATTTTATCATTTGTAATGAATATAAAATCATTATAAAAAATTAAATATTATAAAATAATTTGACTGATTTTACCATTTTATATCTATACTTCTAAACATTGTAAAGTGGAGAAATATAGGGGATAGGGAGATAAATGCAATTTTGAAAGATAGAGGGATGCAACTATACAAATATATTTAGGGTGTTGTTACGTACACATTATGTTCGACTTTGTGCACATCAATACTATATGTGTGTCCAGTAAAATTTTATGTGCACACAAAATTATTAAATAAATACCAAAATAAAATATGATTTTCTCTCCTTTATTTTTTTGATAACAATAATCTTCTTTCAGTTCGCAATTCAAAACATAAAATGGGTTCAAAAAATAAAATTTCTCGAATATTCACGAAGTTTAATCAAAATATGCTAGAGGAAGAACTCTCCAAATCAACATGAGTCGGGACAATCGACCGAAAAAAAAAAAAAGACATTACCGGGCAATATAAGAAAATTTACTTATGTTGGAATTGAAGAAGGAAATGAGAAGAGACATTGCCGGATTTATGAAGGCGGGTGCCAAATTTACGGAATGCCCGATTTTTGAACGTCGCCGGAACAGAAGTAGGCAGGCAAGGCTAGGTTTTTGTCGGAGGCTTTGTCGGAGGATTCGTAGTAGGAGGATTTGTGGATTCCCTAGCGGATCGCGAGATTCACAAACGAGGAGGCGGGGAGGTGAGACTTTCGGGTGTGCACAACTGCACATAGATTTAGGATGCGTGAAATTGGGAAAGAAAAATATTAAAATTTATTTTTATTTTGGGTGTGCACATAACATAAAAATAATGTGCACGTGACAGTGGCCTGTATATAAAATTTGAATTCTGGAAGTTACCTTCCACAAAATAATCGCCACGTAGCAACAAAGATAAAAATCGGGAACCGTGGCGCGGCACAGATCTCCCGCACCAAACTGTTCTCAGTCATCTAACGTTGACCCCCGTGATCTTATCATTGACCCAAACCACAGCCATAGGATTCGGGAGTCGTTACCAACGGCCAAGATTTGAACTATCCCCAACTGCAGTCTGCCAAACTCAAACAAACTATTTACTATTTATTATTAAAAAAAATTAAAGGAATTAAATGATGAAATAAATAAATAATATTGCAGACAAATAAGGGAGATGCGGTGTCGAAAACGAAAGGCGTCGCAGAAATCCCCAACCTCTTCACTCTCTTTTCTTCTTCTCCTCCTCCGCCGTATTTCTTCCCCAAATCTCCCCAAATCTTCTTCAAATTCGCGAGAAATCCTTTACAAAATCAAAAGGCTGCTGGTTTTGTTTGTTAATCTCCATCAAATTACCGGCGGAATCCGTCTCTGTTGGTGGGAATTCGCCGTGATGTACACCTCGTCGCCGTTCGTCGTTTCCGTCCTCCTCCTGCTGTCGCTGCCGCTCATTTTCTTGCTCGCGCCGCGGATCCTTCCGCCGAAGACTTTGCCGGCCATTCCTGAACCCGACGAGGCCGACGACCTCGCCCTATTCCGCCGCGCAACCCTCGCATCCGTGGAGGGCGGTGGCGGTGGCGGTGGCGGGGCGGGGATGCGCCGCCGTCCGGCTTCTCCGCCGAAGATCGCATTTATGTTCCTGATCAACTCAGACATCGCGCACGCGCCTCTCTGGGAACGCTTCTTCCACGGACACGAGCGTCTATTCAACGTCTACGTCCATGCCGATCCCGCCGTGGAGCTCCTCCTCCCGCCGACAAAATCCTTCCGGGGGCGTTTCATACCGGCGAAGGCGACGCAGCGGGCATCTCCAACGCTTATCTCGGCGGCCCGCCGCCTCCTCGCGGCTGCGTTGCTCGACGATCCGGCGAACGCTTTCTTCGCCCTAATCTCCCAGCACTGCATCCCTCTCCATTCCTTCCGCTACGTCTACCGCGCGCTCATCTCTGATCCCGGCGCCCCTTCTCCTGCCGGCCCCCTCCGCCGGCGGCGCCATCGAAGCTTTATTGAGATCGTCGCCGACGACTCCGGCCTTCGCACCCGCTACATCGCCCGAGGGGACAATGTGATGCTTCCTGAGGTGCCCTTCGAGCTCTTCAGGGTGGGCTCACAATTCTTCATCCTCGCTCGACGCCATGCCCTTCTTGTCGTCCGCGATCGCCGGCTCTGGAAGAAGTTCAGGATCCCGTGCTTGACAAAGATGAAGGAGTCCTGCTACCCGGAGGAGCATTATTTTCCGACGCTCCTCGACATGCAGGATCCTGAAGGCTGCACTCGATATTCCCTCACCAGAGTTAATTGGACTGATAGTGTCGGCGGCCATCCCCACACTTATACGCCGGGAGAGGTCTCCGGCGATCTCATTCTCGATCTTCGGATGTCCAATTCCACCTATTCGTATCTTTTTGCCCGAAAGTTTTCGCCTGATTGCCTCAATCCGTTGATGGACATTGCCGAAACTGTTATCTTCAGAGATTAGGAAGCAGATTGCCGAATCATGAAGAACATGGCGGCGGATTCTTCCTTGGAGCTTAGCTTTTTGGAAGTAAGCATTAGTTCCTGAGAGAGAGGCCTTCTTTGGCTTTGTTTGGCACGGTGGTGGTGCTTGTAAACGCATGGGTTAAACCATCATTCGTTAAGGATCACCTAACAAACATCATCCGTTTGAACATAAAAGTGGATGAAGTTTATTAAGCGGGCGTTAACGAATAACAACTTAACTCCCGTGTTCATGACCGCCGCCACCATGTTTGTTTTATGTGTTGGTATTGAACATAGATGGAGAAGTTATGTGTACAGTACGCTTATTTAGCTTCTATTTTACAGGTTTTAGATGAAGGAAATCCATGTCTAAGCTTGGTTTAATGAGTTGAACTATTTTGTATTTTGAAGATAAATAGCATTATCCCAGCAATTTGGGTTTGTCCAAATACTTTTTTTTATGAAAAATCAAGTCTTTTGTCTCTTTCTTGTGTTGTTTGTCTTTGTTTTTGTTTTTGTATTGCTCATGGGGATGAATTGGTAAATTGTGGGAGTCAACCATTTGATTTCATCATTTTTGTTGAGCTACCTCTACTGGGAAAAAGAAAGCTTTGTTGGGTCATGCTAGTCTTTTTATATTGTGAGCAGTTGATCATTTTTGTTTCAATTTCAATTTTCATTCTTTTTGTTGCTTGTAGTAGATTTGCAGAAGGCTTGGAAAGTAGAATTTTTTCCACAAATCATCTTATTCTAATCAAAATTTACATTTGAATTTCAGTTTTTCCAATGTGGATCCAGTCTAAGCTCTCTACTCTTTGAAGTTTTCTTCCATAATTGTGTCAAATGAGAAGTGGAGAATCCACTGATGGATCTTTTTAAGATACCTGAAGTCTTAAGAAAGCAAGGCATAAAAGCACAATGCCGAAAGCCTTTGCTTGCGAGCAAATCAAGGATGAGATCCCTTCCCCCTTTTCTCCTCCTAATGCTCTTTTTGTTGCTTACGACAAAGGGTGGAGAGGTAAAGTAGGAGGGATGGCTTTTCTGCATCTCCTTTCTTTTGAGAAGTTATTATCTGCGGAAAATGCAGCTTTACGCATGAAAACGCATGTTGCGGTGCGCATGAAAATGCACGTATCTCTACAACACATGTATCTCCAAGCACTGTAAATGCGAGTGACTCTAGAACACACTCTATATGTGCTGGAAATAATTAGAAGGGAACATATGTTCTACATGTTAAAAAACATATGAAAACTCTGAGCCTGTATAGCGGGTCTTCTCTTCTAGCTCTTTGCTTTATTTGGTGCTTAAAGCCGTGTATTGTGTGAAACATTATTGTATACCCCTTGTTTAAAGTTTTTTTTAGCTATGCATTGTGTGCAACATTACAGTATAATGATGTATAAAGAAAGCTGTTTGGAGAATGTATAATATGAATCATTATTGTATATTGATGGTGTAAGGTATTTAATGTTATGAGTTTAATAACATTATTGCATTTTGATGTTTAAAGGTTTTGTAGCTGTATTTTACAGTACATCATAACCATGTAATTGATGTTTTGAGGTGATTAATGTCATGCATTGTGTGAAACGTTACTTATTGCTACTGTGTTGAAGTGCTGTAGTTGTCTATTCTGTATACATTTGTAGAAAAATGGAATATGGGGCAGAATAATATTTTTAGTACTTCAAAATTTTTATATTCATACAAATATTTGTGCATATATTTATAGGATTAAGAAGGAAAATTTTAACTCAAAATCAAGATGTGAGACTAATTTATAAATGAGAGAAGATAGCCTTTACATGGACTTGCTCAATTTTTCTACACTCACTCATTAGTTGGAGCATACAAATTATACGTGTCAAGTTTAGAAACAATTGTCGGTATAGTGATCGTGGTAAGGCCTTGCGAGGACTTCAAAATTGTGCTCAACAGCGGGTATATTGTAGTAGATCAAGGTCATGAAGTTGAACTGTTTTCCAAATAAAATGACAATCGACTTTGATATGCTTAGTACGTTCATGAAAAATGAGATTTTTGGCGATATGGATGACAACTTGACTAGCATAGTAGAGAATGGATGGAGAGGGGAGTTTTACATCAAGATCGGTAAGAAGGCTTTATAATCATGTAACTTCTTAAACAACTGACATCATCGAACGATACTCAACCTCAACTAAAGAGCGACACAATTGTTTGCTTCTTGCTTCGCTAAGTGACCACGTGTCTTCAAAAATATGTGCAGTAGGCACTTGTAGACTGACGATCATCGATGGATCCGACATAGTTTGCATCTGAATAGACAATTAATGATAGAGAATATGAGGACTTATGCAAGCCCTTGTCTCGGAACACTTCCAAAGGATCCACTCGACATCTTGGAGGTGAGATATCAGAGGAACATGCATGAAACAACTGACCACCTCAATTGCAAATGATATACCAGACAGTGTGACAACCATAAATATAAGTTTTCCACAAGGGCGATGATAATACTCAGGGTTAGAGAGATGTGAACAAGAGTCGGATCTGTGAGCATAGAGTTTGTGATCGGCATCCATTGGTGTATCATCATGTTTGCATCCTGAGTAACCTACATCGTGAAGGTCCATACAATATTTTTGTCAAGATAAGACAAGACGAGCTACCTCAATACCCAAGAAATATTGAAGGAGGCCCAAATCTTTGGTTTGAAAGTATGAGGCCAAGTGCATCTTAACCATTTATATTTCATTTGGAACATCACCCGTGATGAGAATATCATCAACATATACAAAGAGTATCATCGTGCCTACAAGACAGAGAGAAACAAATAAGGAGAAGTCTGTCGAGCTTCGAATGCATGCGAAATCTCGAACAATCTAACTAAACGTATCGAACCAAGACCGAGGTAGAGAGATTTTTTTTAGGTGACAGACACGTGTCTCTCCTGCGGTTTCATAACCGAGTGGTTGCTACATGTAGATAGTCTTTGTGAGGTCATCATTAAGGAATGCATTTTTGAACTCAAGAGTATGTAATTGCCAATGACGATGGAAACTTAACGAAATCAACACGTGCACGATATGTGGCTTAGCGACCAGAGATAACGTCTCTTCATAGTCAAAGTCATACCGTTGAGTGAACCCGTGAGCCACAAGACGAGATTTGAGGTGTTCAACAGTCTCATTAGAACGATGCTTCACATGAAGAATCATTTGCATCCCACACGAGATTGGCCAGGAGGAAGGGGGTGAGGTCCCAGATTTGATTAGCCCAGAGAGAAGTCATCTCCTCATCCATTCTGGCCCGTCATCCCAAATGCTCAAGAGCTTCCTGCACGACAGAGGGGATGGAAATAAAGGACATGGAAGTGACAAACTTGTGAAGGTATGGAGATAAGCAGTGAATGTAGACATAATGAAAGAGGGTGAGCGATAAAGGGGACTGCATCATGAAGAAGAGCTCTAATTTGATCAGCTGCCTGCGGAGCGCCATCAGTTGGGGCAACTGTGAGAGGACTTAGCGCTACCAACTGCACCAAAAGACCGGCCTGAAGGTCAAAGGCGCATACTAATCTTTATATCAAAGGTCCTCGGGCGGATCCACGGGGCAGCCAGTTAAGCCATTACCGCATAGCGTCGCAACGCGGGGGCGATTCCGGACCCGCAAGCCCCAACAATCCCCCCCCCCCCCCCCCCCCCCGGAAACGACCCCGGGGTTTCGAACCCGCGACCCCCTCTGATACCACTTGAGAGGACTTAACGCTACCAACTGCACCAAAAGACCGGCCTGAAGGTCAAAGGCGCATACTAATCTTTATATCAAAGGTCCTCGGGCGGATCCACGGGGCAGCCAGTTAAGCCATTACCGCATAGCGCCGCAACGCGGGGGCGATTCCGGACCCGCAAGCCCCAACAAACTGTCTCTAGACATTAGACTAAGGACGATGACTAATGTACACTCGAAGAGAAGGAGGTGGTGGCGTCATTGTGCCCTATCTTTTGTCATAATCTCACTAATACCTAAGTACATCATGTCTTTCCATATACTTTCATTTCAAGTCTTTATTGGTCTACCCCTCCCTCATTTAACATGCCTAGTGACTAGACTCTCACAACGTCTTACAGGTGCCTCTAATGGTCTCAATACATCATAGATATTTTAGGCTATATCACGAAGAAAATACTGTGTTGTTGATTACAAGACTAATCAAGAATGTTGAAATTTGAACTATTATTATTTTGATAAAATTAAAGCTCGACATAAGAATCTTAATTGTTTCGAATATCTTAATTTATTAATTGTTGTCTTAAGAACTTATGAATGTTTTGACATTTATTAGGAGTACAATATTTTGTAATATGTCTATTAATCCATTAGTTCGAGTCCGGGAAGCAGCCTCTTGCAAAAATATAAGGTAAAGTTTGTCTACATTTCACCCTTGTGGTGAGACCGTTTCCCGGACCTCTGTGTGGGCCTTGTGCACGGCGGTGCTCTTTTATGTCTATTTATCGGTTAAAATAATTCTGAAAATATTGTGTTGATGAATACAAATCTAATCAAGAATGTTGAAAATTGAATTATTGAGTTAAAGAACCTTTATAATCTTCTAGTATATTTTCTTTTAATTTATTAATTGTTATTTTTAAGACTAATGAATGTTTTGACATTTATGAGGAAAATAACACTTTGTATTATGAGTATTAATAATGCATTAAGTTATTCTCAATATATCGCATATAGTTTTTACTTGTATCACGATGATAATATTGTTTTGATGATTATGAGACCGGTCAAGAATATTAAAATTTGAATTTTGGGGGATAAAAAATGCATGCCTTAAGAACTCTTATACTCATATTGGTTAATTATAATTGTTTGAAATGCTTAATTTTATTAAATGGTATTGTTATGAATGTTTTAATATTGGTTTGTATATAGCTATAATTAAGCTGACTATAACATTCCTCCATATTTTCCTACAAAGTATGTGACAATTGTGCTCTATACATTTATTTCTCTATCTTCTTCATGATTATTCTCTATAATCGTGAACAAGATTAAATGTTCTCGATCCCTTATCATGCATTTGCCAACACAAGATTCATTTTTTCAAGCTAATCGCGCTTCTTTTTCGCTCGAACATCGAAGTGATCTCCCTCTCTCTCTCCTTTATTTCTTTCAACTTTTTGGTGCCACATGGTTTTCATCTCAACATTATTACTTAGCTTCATTGGGAGAAATGCAGTGTGGCCCATCAATGTGAAGGAAGCTTTTTCATACTATTGGCCACTGATAGCCTTCTGGTGTGGGTGGGTTGGTGGACCTAATTTCTTTCTTTCTTTCTTTCTTTTTGGGGCTGTTCAACATCAGCCCTATTGAATGCTTTCAGGTGTCTGATTCTCCAGATTCACATTGAAAAGATGAATCTATATATTGACATCTCACAATAATTGATAACCTAACATTATAAAAAGGGCGTTGTTAGAGGCAAACCCAAAATGCCTATAAGCAAACTAAAATAAACCCGATTCAATAAATTTATGTTTCATTTTTTGTCCGAAGATAAAACTATTAGCAAACCAGCCCGCATCTCCTGGTTCTCGCTGCCTCCTCGTGACCTCAAGCTAGCCTTGCAGCATGGCTGGTGCTCCTCGGGCATCTGTAACAGGTTGGTGCAGAGGCGCTTTGCAATCAATCTTCCAGCACCTAATTCAGATTTTTTTTTTTCAACCTATCCATCTCGCCGTCTTTTACCTTCAATAGCTTCCTTACGATGTTCTCCTCCACAGACGCAGCTGCTGTGAGAATCTCTTACCGAGCTCCGCGAGCTCCATTCTAATCAGAGAAAGTGTGCCCAAGGCAAGAGTGAGACCGCACTGTAAAGCGGAATCAGGCCTCCTGTCTGTGCATGTAGAAGCATCGCCGGAAATAGGGACTCTCCAGCCTCAGCCAGTTTGCTGTTTTCACAAGCAGAAAAATGATAAAAACTTCAAAAACCATTGAAATGGAGAGTGAGCAGGGTAGAGGGGGGAAGAGGAGCTCGATTTTCCGAGTTCTCCAAAACCCTTCTCCCACGCATCCTAAGAATTCTTCGCCTCAAGCTCCTCGATAATCTCTGTCGCAATGGCATCAAACTTTCTGTGAACTTTCCTCATACCGGAGGCGGAGGTGGAGCCGGTGATCTCACCCGGAAAGCTCTAGGATGGGGATGTCTTCTTTGTTGAAATTGTTGAAGTTGAAGTGGACGGTTTGATCGGGCAGACCGCACAGACCACAGAGACCACCGACGGCCTGACGAATAGGTGTTGGCGGATAGCCGGGTTTCAGCTGTTGTTCTCTCTTGCGGTCTGGTTCAGCAAGCACTCTGGGAGGTAACCGGGCAGTTAGCATTGGGCTAACCGCGGTTGTTGCGGTCTGCACTATGAGACCGCACAGTCCGCTTGAAGCTATCAAGTTCTCTGGCTCGCGTGGAGGCAGACGGTTAGAGCGGCCTGCGGAGGCTAACCGCACAGTTCGTTGGGGCCTACTTGCACGGGTTGATGCCAGAGTTCGCTGGGTTGTGTTGACTTGTTCACAGTGGTGACAAGTCTGGTTGGTTGCCTAGTCGCGGGCTGCAGTTGCGTGGTCTGGAAGCAGAGACTACAGAATTGCGCGGTCTGATGGCGGAGTCCGACAGATCTTCATAGGAGCGGACTTGACTCAGAACGTGTGACTGGATTGCTCAAGTCCACGTGGACTGAGGTGGTTGTCCGCTCGGTTATGCGGTCTAGTGGCGGAGTCCGACAGATCTGTGCAGGTTGTATGGCTAGCATCGGATATGGACTGATCTGTGCAGACTGTACGGCTAGCACCGGACGACAAGACAACTAGTTGGAAGGCTCAGTGTAGAACAGTTCACGGTTTACAGTCAGTGGTATACAACAGGTCGCGGTCTAGGCGGCCTGAAGTCTCTTCCTCGGGGTTACGAATAGCTCGAGCAGTTCGCCCAGTCTATCAGCGGGTAGGCTGTTTCTTCATTCAGCATTTCTGTTCGTGGTTAGCTTAGCGGTTAGGCGACCTGAAGTAGCGGACAAATGTGTTTTCTCGGCATTCAATAACAAAGCAGTCCGCGCAGCTTGGTTGCGGTTTGGCAACTTGGTGGTTTCGATGGACAGACTTGGCGACTAGAGACTTTTGCGAACTCTATTTTCAGACCACGTGGTTTTCTCTTGCTTGTAGTTGCTTCCATCGGATACATTGTGAATCATGTCTCGCAATGTATGTCTCGCCTTGTAAAGAATTATTTTATAATTCCATTGAGACTCTTGTTATTCTGTTGTGCTGATTTCTACGTGTCTTTGATTTTGATTGTGTGTTCCTGCGACCTTGCTCAGCTTCCGAAAAGGTTTTTTCTTGGCATCAGTGCGATCAACCTGGTATCTTGAAAATTTCACATTCTTCAACGCTAACGGGAGAGATGTGAAAGTTTGGTGATAAGAAGAAAATAGAGAATGATTTTTTGGTGGCGGTCAGCTCGTAGAAGATACAAAAAACGAAGGCTTGCTAAGAACCATTTGCAAAAAAAAGGTGTTGCTAATAATCATTTGCAAAAAAAATTTGATTTGCTAATAACCAATATTTGCTATAGACAAAACTGATTTGCCTTTATCAAAGCCCTACAAAAATGACTTATCATTACACTTAATAAAATATAATATTTATTTAAATATTCATTAAATAAGCTTAAAATCTATTCTGCTCCTTCAGAAGTGGTCATGCCTCCCGTTCTACTTAGATAAAGGCTCCATTTGACAAAGTGACGACGGCCATGAACGCGATGGTTAGAACAGCCATTCGCAACCGCCCAACCTCACTTAAGAAACTTCATCCATTTTTATGTTCAAAACTAGTTTCCTTTTTTGAGTAACAGTCAAAACCGTTGTCATACCAAATATATATTTTATGACAGTGGCAGTCCTAATCTTTCTACCGTAACTTTAACCTGAGATACTTCTTAAGAGTATTCATCTCTCAGAGGTTCCTTTTTACAGTTATCTGAACCTAGAAGTCAATACTGGACCAAAGTCAACATGTGATCAGAAGTCATGGTTGACCAAAAGTTAACAATTGACCAAAAGTCAATATTTGACCCAAATTTATTACAATACTTGAATTCAGTAATGTGATGACCTGAAGCATATGGTGCTAACTATAGCAAGGTGATGAGTTTGGGGAAAAAAATATTTAAACAAAAGCAAAGGCAGTAGTACTGTTTACATTTATATTCAACCTATCAAACAGTGATTCTTAATGTTTAGTTTTCCAGCAGTAAATGAGCACAAGTCATAGGAGAATTAAAAGAAAACTGTGAAATAGTTCATCAACCAAACCTGCTACATCACACAAATCTTTGCAAATGGGAACTAGCTCATGGAATGAATCAATCAGCTTCGTCGACCGAGAAATCCGGTTCTGGAGGCTTCGGCAGTTTCATCGACTCTCTGGCCACCAATGCCCTGCCACTCTTATTCCTAAACTTTTCGACCCCTCGGAGCGCATTGGCTGCGAACTTAGAGGCATATATTGCTGCGACAAGGCTCGGAGAGGAGCCTGGCTGACCGCTGAGCTCCGCCTCGACCTCTTTTCGCCGCGGCTCCGCCTCGTCCTCTTTTCGCTCCGTGTGTTTGCGCTTGTAATAGCGCCTCCACGCTGCTTGGATGAAGCAAGCGGCCCACGTCCTCCACTGCTGCGAATAGAAGCGGAATGTATGCTGCACCTGCCTGCTGTGGAGCCGCCTGAACTGACTCGCGACGAATTTCAAGTCATCGGCTATCAATGCGAAGGCTTCTACTTCAGTCAAGGCTTTCACTGTCCTGGTGGAAGAAGGGAGGTTGGCTCCAGCCTTGGGATCCAGAGCCCAGGTCAGCAGTTCCTCCCCGCAGAAATCTCCCTCCTTAAGTATGCTTCTGTTGAAGAAGCCACTCCTCCCGCCATCGGTGGTCACGCTCTCGAGGCGACCGCGGATAATGAATAGCATTTCATCCACGGGGTCTCCTTCCCTGACAATGTAAGTACTCTGCGTGTAAAGGCTTGGCATCAGGCGCTCACATATCGCATCGAGCAGCCGCTCGTCCATGTTTGCAAACAAAGGGACCTGTCAGGAAGAGGAAACACGAGATTGTTGAACTATGCATCCTTCTTTCAGGCTCAAGTTCTACCACGCTTAATTTGGATAATGCGGTTGTGGCCGAGTGAAGATGTGTTTTTAGCTGAGAGAGCATCGTGTCAATGCTAATTCAAAAATTAAAAACATTTGGTGATTTCGCCATTCATTCAAAAAATTTAAAAGGGGGCGTGTAAAGTGGTCATAGAAGCATTTCGAAAAAGGTTGTAATTCTGTTAGGGATAGGGTTTGAAGGAGGGGGGAGAGGATGAAGGAGAGAAAAATATTAGAGGAACAAAGTGAGCCCTTAGGGCACTTTCAAATTAATCTCACGACCAAGATAATCCAAATGAGAGTCATACAACGGTTTATATAGTGCCAAACTATGAAACACATATGGGTAAACGGTAAATAACCACACGACCTGAAATACAGATGCGAAAATAAGAGGCTGTCCGGTTCATGCGGTCGTAACCGCTTGACCGGTGAAAATAAGTCCCCCCAAACGGAGCCTTAATCCCTAAGGTTTGTAGCCTTTTTGAAAGAGGTCTTAAAACTTTCTTTTGAGTGAAATTGGTCCTCATAGTTGCTTAGGCAAGTGAAATCGGTCCACCTATCTCTTTCCTTCAATTCACTAACGGAAACTGAGGTGTCACCTTTAACTGCCAAGGTGATGATGTTTCCATTCTTTGGGGGGCGCCAGATTAGAGTGGAGGAAGAGAGGAGCGGTTTGGGGAGAGAGTGGGAAGGAAGAAGTGACTGGGAGACAACTAAGAAAAATACAAGGTCGAGGGGGGTGCGATGGAAGCATACCCAAAGGACGTCTGAGGAGGTGAGAGGAGGGGCTGTGTCGTGGGCATGGATTCGGCCGTCGTTGAAGATGATGGGTTTCGGGAAGTCGACCTAATTCACCAGCTCCACTCTTGATTTCCGTGGCACCAGGTAAGATTCCCATTTCAATTGAGAGGGAAGAGCGGTTGATGAAATGAGTCACGAGCGTGAAATTATAAGGAGGAAATAACTACCTGCCCACAGGCCAAATAAATTTATATTCGGGACACAGGAAAGGGGGCACAGGGGTTGGAGGCAGAAGAGGTTTCTAGTTTATATATCAGGTATATAATATGCATGCATAATATATCTCCTTCAGAGCCATGGAAAACTCTGACCACCACCATTCTCCGCAGTCCGCACTCCCTCACCATAATCGCGGTACATCTCAGACGTTCGAACTCGATAAAAATAGATGGAATCTCCTGCCGGTCAGTTTCTTTCCCTGTTTCATCTATCACTGCCAACAAAATTTCTCAATTCTCCCGTTCTTCCCACCCCTGCCACATGCTGCTCTGGCCTCTGCCGAGCCGTCCCCCAAGCCCAAAATGGAATCTCTTTCAGCGAGCTCTGCGGTTTCATTTCCACCTCAGCTCCCGTAACTGAATTTGTCGGAAAGTGATAGGAGGACCGATTACACCTGCCTCGGCCACTATGGGGGGACAATTTAACTCAAAAAAAAAAGATTTAGGCCCTTTTTCAAGAAAACTATAAACCTTAAGAACTGAAATAATAATTTTGTCAAAGCAAAACATAGAGTTAACGGGTGAGCGATGTCCGTGGGCACTACTGGCCCACGTCCGTCGTCATGTTAGGATCTGTTTCCTAGTCGTCACGGTCTCGACGTCGATATATGCATCATGTCATCGTCTTCTCGTCCCTCGCCCTCGTCCGTATTTGTAACAATGTCGCCTTCTGGAAAATGTGTCTTGTCCTCAAGGCAGAAGTCGGAAGGCTGGCAGCGGGATGCGTTGCAGTCCGCCCAAGAGACCTCAGATGGGTGTAGAACCCGGAATCAACGGTTCAAGAGTTCGGACCGGGGGTAGTAACCTGTGCTTATTTCTCCTGAGCTAGAACACTAGGCCGGACTCTTGAAGCAAGGAACCTCACCCACAAATGGTGGAAAACTAGAAACAGACCCCGAGCTGCAGCGAGGAGGTCCCGCCACACACCCGGAAGATCTAAGAGAGCTTCCCCTCTCTAATCAATCCTGAGCATGGGCACCTTGGAGGGCCTTGAGAACTCCCGACCACACACCCGGAAACTACGGTGAGCTGGAGCCCTTGCCAACCAAAGCTAACCAAAGGAGAGAAGTGGAAAAGAAGTCTTCTCCAAAGGTGCTCTAGGGGGTCTATTTATAGTTTTTTTTAGAGTAGTCTACGGCTAGCGCAATTGTCTTTAGGTTTTACTAAACGCAGACCAGTTTGGTCTGCCGACAGCAGAATTTCGTTGTTTAGAAAGGCTAATAACAGGTCAACCTGACATTGCTAGATGAAAAGAAGTTTACCTACAATGGGCGAGTCGAGAGCATTCTGGGCCCGTTCGCCTGGCTTGGCGAATCCTTGGCGAGACTGGCACTCGCCCTTACTCCGAGGTCGGGGGAGAGTGTAGGACAATTTCCCCACTCGCCCTCTCCTCCCGGGCCGGGGGTGAGTGCAAGATAGTTTCCCCCACTCGTCTGGGCCCAGTCTCCCCCTGATTACTTGAAGGTTGGACGAGCCCACTCGACAAATACGGGATTGTACACAATCTCCGCTCTTTACGAGTTTGCTTCAAGCTAGAAAAGAAAGTCCAACTCCAAGCATTAGTCGAGTGGACTAGCTTAAGGAATCTTTTGGTGAGTCCTCCAATGTGTTGTACATACTGATGAGGAAGGGGCAGGGGGGAAACCCACAAACTATCCCCCCACCTTTTCTCGCTCTTTGCTTTCTCTTGATTCCCCATCCCCATCCCCTTAGCGCCATGCCGCTCACTCAAGACTTCTTAGACCGACTCGCCTCTATGCGAGAGCAGAACGAGACATCTACCTCTGGCCTTTTGGGGATCAACAAACACCTAAATCCAGCTTGGGGCTTACCCATACGATGAGGTGCGAGTTAATTTCATTCCCTTGAGACTCTCTTGAAGCTCTCGCCACATACTTATCCCAGGTCTCGCAGGTTGATCCCGCCACTGGGAAAGACGCGGGAGTTTTGACCGGCACAAACCAAGGTGTCGCAAGTCCCAAGGTGGCCCCTGGTACTCGTCCTCAAGGTGACGCGAGTGTCCCGGTGGACCCGGGTACTCGCTCTCAGGTGCCTAGTGAGTCGCCCAATGCTCCCCTTGCCGATCTCCCATCAATGCAGGGTCCTGGCCGGGTTGGCTTTTGCGCGGGCTTGGGGAAGTCCCTTACACTTCTCTTTAATGATCCTTTTGGCAGGAGATCGAGCCCATCTCTCCATTATCGAAAAAAAAGGAAGTTGGTGTTTCGCACGATGAGTGAATGCACTCACCGCCTTTTTCGCTTTAACTTGCGCCACTTTTAACTTCACTTATCCATCTAGATCAAAACGAGCTTTCGGCCACCGAAGAGTCGCATGAGCCGGGGACCTACTCGGCGCCGCCCTCTCCTGATATGATCGAGAAGTTCTTGGGTGACCTGAGTAACCCTTCCGAGCTGAAGAAGCAAATGGCGGATGTGCTCTGTAAATATGGACTCATACCACGCGAGATCCAGGAAGAAAGGGCTATGGGTGTGGCCGCTCTGGAGCAGCGGGTGAGCGCCATGAAAAGAGATTATATCCTGTTGGCAGAAGAGACGCGTCAAGGAGCAGGATGCGAGGCGACGTCATCGGCGACACTTTCGAAGAATCGAGGACTACATGCACCGTATGCGGCTGGAGGTCGTCGCCGTCCACGAGTACAACCCCACCGACCACTTGTAGTGGGGACGCGAGGTCGTGGAAGGTGGAAATGGATCTTGTTCTGAGCCTACTACTTCCCCTCAATCCTCCTTTGCCCTCCCCTTTATTAGGAACCATGAACATTTTCTTTATTTTAATTTTGACTCGCCTAAAACCAGCCTATGTCGGTCTCAAGCCCGGATGAAAAATGGTTAGGGTTGTGTTAGGTAAACGGTCAGCGTAAAATTTAGTCACCCTTATGAATATGAATTATTTGAGAAATAGTGCAAAAATTAGGTTGTTCTCCCAAAGGAACGCGTCGCAGGGTTCGAATGCGGCATCTTGGCAAGGACCGCTGCATCTCCAGAACTTAGGTGTAGTATTAAATATTCAAGAGTCCTCGTCGTATGGTCTGAATGCGGCGCCTCGGCAAGGACCGCTACACCTCCAAGAGAACTTGGGTGTAGTGTTAAATAGACAAAAGTCCTCCCATATTAGACATCCTAGGGAAGTGTGTCGCAGGAATTGTGACCGACTTAGGTTTGGAAGTTGGAATATAGGTACGCTAACTGAGAAATCGATGAAAGTAGTGGATATGATGATTAGGAGATTGATAAATATTTTATGGCTGCAAGAGACTAGATGGGTGGGTGAGAAAACTAAATTTTTAGATAATTCAGGTTTTAAATTATGCTACAAAAAAAAACAAGCAGTGGAATCAGTATTATTGTGGATACTACTTGAAGGGATGAATTTATTGGGGTAAGTAGAAAAGGTGATAGAATCATAGCACTTAAATTGGTCATATGAAAGGAAACTATTAATGTGATTAGTGCTTATGCGTCACAAGTAGGATAAAGTGAAGTTATTAAAGTATAATTTTGGGAAGATTTAGATGATTTAGTAAGAGAAATCACAAAAAGAGAGAAGATTTTCATAGGAGAAGACTTAAATGGACATATATGGAAAGAAAATATAGATTATACAACCGTTCATGGAAGATTTGGATATGGAGAAAGAAATGAAGAAGGTAGAACCGTTTTAGACTTTATCGTAGCACATGAGCTAATTGTGACAAATACGTTTTTCATAAAGAGGAAATAACATTTAATTACGTTTAAAACAGACCAAATAAGTCACAAATTAATTATTTTAAGACTCGTAAAATTGATAAAAAGATTTGTAAGGATTGCAAAGTCATACCAGGAGAAAGTTTGACAACACAACATAGGTTAGCGGTGCTAGACGTACAAATTAAATATAATAAATTTAAGACAATAACAAAAATATTGCCAAAAATTCGATGGTGGAACTTGAAGATGGAAAAACAGGTTATTTTCAAGACAACAGTTGTGAAACAACTAGTTGATGATCCCTAGAACATAATATCACATGGGAAGCTTTATCTTCACATTTAAGGATAAGTGGTAAGAACGTACTTGGAGTATCAAAAGATCGTGCCCCCACCCAAATAAAGAATCTTGATGAAAACTTAGTTAGGTATAAAGTCGCCAAAAAAGAAGCTAAACATGCAATAAGTAAAACAAGAACTCAAACTTATGAATAAATTTATAAGCGATTAGATATCAAAGATGGAGAGCGTGACATATATAAAATTATTCGAGCTAGAGAAAGGAAGACAAGAAATTTAAGCAAAGTAAAATGCATAAAAGATGAAACAGATACAATCTTGACGGATGATATGGATATTAAATAGCGAAGAAAAAGATACATTTATCAACTCTATAATAAAACAAAAACAATAAATTAAACTAGGAAGAGTTAAGTAAATCGAAGTACTATAGGACATAACGTTTTATCGTAAAATTCAATTATCAGAGATATATGATGCTCTAAAGAAGATGAAAATGGAAAGATGGTTGGGTCAGACGATATACTCATCAAAGTATGAAAATGTCTAGGGAATGATGGAATTTTGTGGCTTACATGTTTTTTCAATAAAATACAAGGTTTTTTTCATTGTGTTATAGGATTAACTGAACCTGCCTCGCGCTGGCGAGTGGGGGGGGGCTCGCGGAGCAGACAAGAGTAAGGGGAACCAAGAGCGAGTGCGCGTTATCCGCAATCCCCTCGCCCCCTCTTATTTTTTGCTTTTGATTACGCGAGGGTGAGGCCCAACTATATTGTAAAAGCATTTTTAACGAATGATGAGTAAAATCTTTCGAATTTATTTTTGTTATTTCTTCCTCCTCTTTTAACTCGTGACTGGCCCTGACCTCTTAGGCTCGCTGAATGTTGGCCCTTACGACTTAGATCATTGTCGAGACGTCAGATATTTTGCATACTCATCTTATTAAGAAAAAGGACTGGCAACCTTGGTGCTTGCGAGTCAACCCCGCGCTTCATGCATTCACGTCACCTTAGCGCTTATCGAGAGAAGGTGCTTCATTACACGACTCGTATGGTGTCTTAGGAGCAGGCGAGTGCTCCGCTAGTGAGACCGAGGCGAGTCCAATCATACTCGCCCCCCTATTTCTCTTTCACTTAGTTCTTCTTACTCCATGATGACCTTCTCCAGCCCCTTCTCCCAAATGATCAACCTGTCATGCCAGCTATGGGAGCCCGGTCAGTGGAATCTTTTTGAAGGACTCCTTCAATTGAAAGAACTTTATGTTGTCTCACCTCCTGAGAGATCAACCTACCCTATCGGCTAGTAAGAGTCCGATCAGCGGAATCTTTTTGGGGGTTTCATGCAATATGGAAAACTTCCTGTTGTCTCACCTCCCGAGAGATCAACCTATCCTGCCGGCTAGTGAGAGCCCGGTCAGTGGAATCTTTTCGGGGGTTTCGTGCAATAGGGAGAACTCTCTAATGCCTTGCCTGCCGAGAGATCAACCTGTCACGCCGGCTAGTAAGAGTCCGGTCAGTAGAATCTTCTCGGGGGCTTTGCACAATAGGGAGAACTCTCTTATGTTTTGCCTCCCGAGAGATCAACCTGCACTGTTGCCTAGTGAGAGCCCAGTTAGCGGATTCTTTTCGGGGGATTTGCGTAATAGGGAGAACTCTCTTATGTCTTTCCTCCCGAGAGATCAACCTGTCATGTCAACTAGTAAGAGCCCGGTCAGTGGAATCTTTTCGGGGCTTTGCGCAATATGGAGATACTCTCTTATGTCTTGCCTCCTGAGAGATCAACCTGCTTTGCCGGCTAGTGAGAGCCCGGTCAGCAGAATCTTTTTGAAGGCTTTGCGCAATAGGGAGAACTCTCTCATGCCTTGCCTCCCGAGAGATCAAACTACCTTACCGGCTAATGAGAGTCCGATCAGCGAAATTTTTTAGAGGACTTCCAATCAAAGCCCTTGAACCTCTTTTTCTAGCCAGGAGAAGACCTGCATACTATTCCTTGGCCTGATCAAGTTAGAATGATGTCATAGATATATGAAAGAAAAAGAAAGTCCTCAGGTGAGTTCTCATTAATTTTTTAACGATAACAACGTTTCAAGTTATCGCCACTCCAAGTGTTACTGAGAGGGGTGCCCTCAACATTCTGGAGACGATATCCCGCTAACTTTAGTGCTTCGGGAATTACAAAAGGTCCTTCTTAGTTGGGATGAAGCTTCCCAACCGTCGCTGCTCTCCCCCACAAAATCAACCTTCTTGAGGACCAGGTCCCCTTTTACAAATTATTTAATCATAAAGTGCTTGTCAAAGTATTTTGCCATCCTGCCCTTAACTTCTTCCTGACAAATGGCCAACAGGTCGCGGAGCTCCTCTATGAGGTCAATCGAGAGTCGTTGCTCTTCCTCATTCTCCGCTCTCCATTCCTCATCACCCCCCTCGGCGGCCAAGACCCGTGGAGATCTCACCTCAAACTCCACGGGTAGCACGACCTCTGAGCCATGAGAAAGTTTAGGGGGAGTCTCTCCTGTGGCCGTGTTGGGTGTGGTTCTCAAAGCCCAAAAGACCGAGGGGAGCTGCTCCACCCAGTTACCCTTCAGGTTCACCACCTTTTTTAACATATATAATCGCCTTGTTCGCGTCTTCCACCAACATATTGCTCCTGGGTTGATGGACCGATGCAAAGCGGAGGTCAATGCCCAATTGGCCACAGAATTTGACGAACTCGTCACTAGCAAATTGCGGCTCATTGTCTGTGACCATTGCTAGGGGTAGCCCGTGTCAGCAGACTATCTCCCCCCGTATGAAATCTTTAATTACCCGTGACTCTGTGAGGTTGTTTTGGCTAACGCCTTGACCTCTAGCCACTTGGAGAAGTACTCTATCACGACCAGGAGAAACTTCCTCTGCCTATTGGCCTGGGGAAAAGGGCCCACCAGGTCCAAACCCCAAATCGCAAAGAGCTACGACGTCGTGATCGTCCCGAGTCTTTGTGCTGGAAGGAGATAGAGCGGCGCGAAGAGCTGGCATTTTTGGCACTTCTTTGTGTAATCCGATGCATCTTTGTTGATGGTTGGCCAGAAGTAACCTTGTCGCGTCACTCTCCTCTCCAAGGTCTAGCTACATGAGTGACTGTCGCACTCTCCGGAGCGAATCTCCTCAAAGACCCTAGGGACTACCTTCTCAGCTACGCACTTGGCCAGTAATCCTGAAAGGGTCCTTCGGTATAGCTCCCCTTCGTATAGTAGGTAGTAGGCAGACTTAAACTTGAACTGCCTTTTGTTTGGAACCCCTTCTGGAAGCTTGTTGAAGATTAAGAAGGCGATGAAAGGATCCTTCCATGAATGTTGTTGATCGATCTTTGTTATTAGGCGCATTTACATTAGTCCCACATTATGTACCTCTACGGTTATGTTACTCCATTTTGTTATAAATAAAGGGTAAGACCTCAATATGAGGTACTCAGTTTTTCTCCCAAATCCCGTAACAATCATCACCCCTCCCTCGTCAATGGACGGCTTGGATAGTTCTGTCACTATTCCCCCCGCCCGAGGGCCGAACTTGGCGAGACGATCGGCCTGAGTGCTCTCCTCTCTTAGCACATGCCGAATGGAAAAGGTGTGAAACAACCCGATGAGGCCCTTGACCTTTGTCAGGTACCGTTGGAGCTCCCTCGTCTCAAACTCCCCCGTGATCCGGGATGACACCACCATCGAGTCTGTCGAGACTTTCACATCTTGGACGCCCAATTCCCTGGCTAAGCAAAGCCCCGCGATCACGGCCTCATACTCCGCCTGATTATTGGTGAGAGGGAAACTGATATCGACTGCCTGCTCGATCTTTGTTCCTTGTGGGCTTACCAAGATCAATCCCCCTCCCAAAGAGTGCTTTCCTGATGCTCCTTCCACGAGCATCTCCCAAGCCACATGGTCGGATGACTCGACCTCTTCAAGTTCGTCCACTTACTCTAGCAGAAAGTCGGCCAACGCCCGAACCTTTAGTGATAATCGAGGGACGAAAGAGATCTCAAACTCGCTCAACTACAACGATCACTTGGCCAGCCTCCTGGAGTGCTTCAATGCTCCACCCCTTCCATGATGTTGCGAAGGAGATGGTCGGTCACCACCTTGATTGAGTGTGCCTAAAAATAGTGTTGAAGCTTCCTAGCCTTGACGATCAGGGCAAACGCCAACTTTTCCAGTATAGGGTATCTGAGCTCCGCCTTCTTCAGGACATTGCTGACGTAGTAATTTTTTCTCCCATCCTCCCAGATCAGAACGGAACTTACCGCCTCCACCCCCACCTTGAGGTATAGAGCTAGCTCATTTCTTCTCTCGGTCCCTGGAGCAACGGAGCCCGCATGAGTTGCTTCTTCAATGCCTGGAATGCCTCTTTGCACTCGAATGTCCATTCAAACCTCTAGTTCCCCCACAACACCTTGAAGAAAGACGAACACATCTCCCCTGCCCGAGAGAGAAATCTACTCAAACCAACTAGCTTGCCCATCATACGTTGGATCTCCTTGGTATTCTTAGGTGATTCCAATTTCAGGATCACCTTTACTTTGTAAGGGTTGGGTTCCACTCCTGCCGGCGTGAGGTGAAACAAAAACTTTCCCTTACTCGCCCGGAAGACACACTTCAAAAGATTGAGCCTCATTTTGCACTTTCTCAAGGTGGCGAACGTCTCGCCCAAGTCCTGGGGGTGTGACTCGACATCCCTTCTTTTCACCATCAGAGCATCTACGTACACTTCTAAGTTCCCTTCTAGTCCCTGAAGGCTCTGTCCATTATCCTTTAATAGATTGCTACCGCGTTTTTCAACCCAAAGGAAGTCAATCGTCCGTGACGAAGGAAACGTCATTTATATCTGGCGGGTGCATCCGGATTTGATGGTAACCTGAAAAGGCATCCAAAAAACTTATTATGGGGAAACCGGTGATTGAGTCTACAAGTACGTCGATTCGAGGGAGGTGATAACAATCTTTAGAACATGTTTTATTCAAAATAGAAAAGTCCACACACATTCTCCATCTCTCATCACTCTTTTTTACCATTACCACATTGGAGACCCAGCCTGGGTACTGGATCTCCGACACAAACCCCGCTTCTAGTAGCTTCCCCACCTCCTCCCGGATGGGCTCGGCTAGCTTGGTCATCGTAGACCTCTTCTTCTGACGGATCGGGCGGACACTTGAGTAGAGGTTAAGACGATGGAAAGTCACATCCGCGTCGATCCCTGGCATGTCCGCTGCACTCCAAGCAAAAACATCCGTGTTTTCCTGGATGCACCTCCGGATTTTTTCATGGTCCTCCTTGCTCAGCTTTCGGCTGACCTGCACTTGCTCTGGCCTTCCGTTCTGGTTGACGACCTCATTTTCTACCTCCTCTACCACTTCCAACATGGGCCCATCCTCCACTACCATTTCTGCTTCTTCTGCCTCCTCTCTCCAAGAGATGGTGTTGACGACTGTGACATAACACTGTCTTATCTGCTTCTTTCGCCTCCTCTCTCTGAACCCTTCCGACACTGGGGCCGAAAGACCCAACTCGCAGAAAGGGCTACCCGAACCTCCCTGGCGGGTCGGGGCAACTCGCCTAGCTGACTCGCACTCGACAAACTGGGGAATAGGACTTGCCCAGACGTGGCCCGCTCGCCCCCTTCCGCCGCTATCTCCTTCCCTGCTCTCCTGCCTAATGCCTTCTCGCCCAGAGATGGTGAATCGAGTATCGGGAATAGGGGGGTCGAGCATTCGCCTGGTGGTGTTCGGGAGAGACGCGGGCAAGGCCTCCAAGATGGACTCCTAGAATTCAATGAAGTCATTCTTCCAGACAAAATCGCTCAGAGGGGGTGACTCGTCGGGTTCACCTCCCTACCCCTCGTTTCCGGTCATGGATCTTGCTCAGAATTTTCGTGCAAGCTACGAGGTCCACGCTTACCGCACCAAAATGTTGACAATGGAATCCACAGTTCAAGAAGAGTTCGGACCGAGGGTGGTAACCTGCGCTTGTTTCTCCTGAGCTAGAACACAAGGTCGGACTCTTGAAGCAAGGAACCTCACCGAGAAATGATGGAAAACTAGAAGCATACCCTAAGTTACAGCGAGTAGGTCCCGCCACACACCCAAAAAATCTAAGAGAGCTTCCCCTCTCAAGCTAATGCTAAGGCTGGGCACCTTGGAGGGCCTTGGGAACTCTCAACTACACACCCAGAAATCACGGTGAGCAGTGAGCTGGAGACCTTGTCAACCAAAGCTAACCAAAGGAGAGAAGTGAAAAAGAATTCTTCTCCAAAGGTGCTCTTAGGGATCTATTTATAGTTTTTTGAGTGGTATGCGGATAGCGCAATTCCGCTTTTTGGTTTTACTAAACGCAGATCAGTTTGGTCTGCCGACAGCGAAATCCCGTTGTTTGGAAAGGCTAATAACAGGTCAACCTGACATTGTTGGATGAAAAAAAGTTTACCTAATATGGGCAAGTCGAGGGCATTCCCGGCTCGCTCGTCCGGCTTGGCGAGCCCCTGGCGAGACTGGCACTCGCCCTTACTCTGAGGTCGGGGGAGAGCGTAGGACAATTTCCCCACTCGCCCTCTCCTCCCAGGTCGGGGGTGAGTGCAGGATAGTTTCCCCCATTTTCTCCTTCCACTCTCGGGCCCAGTCTCCCCCTGATTACTTCACGGTTGGATAAGCCCACTCGACAAATAAGGGGTTGTACAATGGGGGTTGGCCAACCCGCAACACTAAGACCAAATCCGCGAAAAGATCAACTCAAGGAATGGTTATTGTATCCTGGATGAGCTAAGGGAAGCAATCCAGCGAGGATGCTTGACGGGTCCAAGGGTAATGTCATCTTTGTCAGTATGGAGGTGGAAGGTTGGAAGCCATCGACGAAGATGCGTGGGAAAACGTCTAAGACGCACAACAACTAGAGTAGTGTAGGTAGGTGTAAGGGAGGCTAGGCAAATCGACTTGACGTTGTTCCACAAGTAGGCAGCAAAGTCCACCGCCGCGGTTTATTGGGGAGGATGGAAGGCCACCGCCCGATGGGAGAGGGAAGCCTCCCTTGACAAAAGTAAAGGAACTCTGGCTTAAGGAAAGCACGTCGTCAAGTGATCTGAGTTGACATACAGGCCTTTGAGGGTACGAAGCCGCACAACGCTCGGTATGACGTCAATGTCATCGAGCTCAAAGGAGTAGAAATTTGCACAAAGTACGAAGGGGCCCACAATCATATCCAGGTCAATACTGAGGCCGCCAATGACACTGTGGCGATCGTCACCTAAGCAAACATCAAAAAGGATCAGGTGAAGGGAGAATTTTGAGTTGTGTCAAATGGTATTGGGAGATAACTTTATGGTTGGCCCCACTATCAATCATCACAATTAGGAAAGTGTCATACATGGAACCAAAAAGTGTCATAGTGTGGGGGCTAGAGCTACCTCCAACTGTGGAGCACAAAAGTTCTAAACGATGCAGCCGCGCGTGGGGTTTCATGTAGGCATGTCGGGTGGTGTGTCATCACCCTTTAGGTCTTTGAAATCCTAAAGGGTGATCTCGGGATCCTGCTCGCCAATGGTGATGCAGAACTCCTTCATAGGACAATCATAAGTCGAGGAGTATGACTGTTTAGAACGGAAACAGAGACCCTTGGTGCGAAGATCCTGATACTCATGATTGGTCATCCAGGGCCATTCAGTGGCCAGGGTGATCGGAGAGGTGGTTCGAGAAGAGGAGGGGGCGCAGTATGCACCTGGGGTGGCGGTCGGAAGGTTATTGGAGTGGAGGCAAGTGGTCGGGGCATCGAACTCCCCGATGGGCGGCTGATGTCGATGGAGGTGGCATTGAAGTCCGCTTCCACCAAGCGGCTGAGATCCATGACATCAGTAATTGTCCGAGGGTGGTGGGTATAAAGGCGGTACTGGATGTGGGGAAGGAGCCCCTGCATGAAGAAACCCAAGAAATAATTTGTCGATAAGCCTAGAATGTGTGTTGTCAATGCAATGAACTCATCGATGTAGTCATCAAAGAGACCCGATTGACGGACATCACATAAATGTTCCACTGCTGTCTCGGAATAGTGAACATCGTATCAGGATGAAGTCATGTTGGATCTCCGACCAAGAGAGCGAAGGGTTGTGCTGTTGTAGCCAGTGGACCCAATGGAGGGTCGAATGCCAATGAGTCGTAACAACCTTTTACAGCTCTGAATCAAATGAATGTTATAAAATTGTTCCGCACAGGCAAACCACACCATGGGGCCCATGCTATTGAAGGAGGGAATGTTGAAAGAGCGGTGTGGTTGGAGGAAGCCTGCGGCTGGTGGGATTGGGTCATGGGGCAGTTCCGGAGGTGCACCAAGAACTAAAGGGGGGCCTATGTTGGAAGCCGAGGATGTACCCGAGCAGCTGGCGGGGAGGGAATCGATTTTCGCATCTAGCCGCTGCATTAAGGCTTGGGGGAAGTAATAAAGTCCTCTTGAGCATCGAGATGGTGGGAGATGGTCGGATCCATAGGGGGTTAAGCACAGGTGCTCAGGTACCGACAATGCTCCTCGCGATTCATGCATTACACCGGCCCTTCTCTCGCATGCATACCCTTACGGCTTCTCTCCATGGCGCCCTCTGACAGGTGTCGGTTGCAGGATTGACGAAGTCGGGCGGGGAAGTGGTTGTCGCAATGGAAGCGAGGGTGTCGGGGCAAAATCGACGATGTTGTCGAGAGGCGAAAGCATCGTAGGAGGGAACGATGCGGATCACGATTGGCCAAGAAGAACAATCGTCGGAAGGATCGTCGCGTAGCGGATGCGGAAAGAGGAGTTGAGCGGAATATGCAGCTGTGTCGGGAAGACGTGGTAGCGTGCAGAGGCACTGGATCATTTCGGGCAGCGGAAACCATGGACTGAAGATGGCAGATCAGACCAAATATTAAGTTGAGGGTTTGAAGGACGGGAAAGAGAATGAAGGAGGAGGGGAGAGTGGATGAAGGAGAGGGGAAAAGACCAAACGAATAGAGTCAGCCCATATGGCTCTTTCAAATTGATCTCACTATGAAGATAATTCGAATAAGAGTCGTACAATGGTTTATATAGAGTCCAACTCTGAAACACGCAAGGGAAAAAAATAACTACATGACCGGAAATATAATAAAACATGGAGCTTACGGGTGGGCGATGTCTATGCGCACTACCGACCCATGTCCGTCATCATGTTGGGATCCATGTCCTCGTCGTCTCAGTTCTGACGTTGAAATAGGCATTGTTTCTTCGTCTTTGTTAGGGTTCTCAAACCCGTAGTTATCTAGTTAGATATTATTTATGTTGGAGTTGGGTCCTTATGTATTGAGTGAAGTCTGAGTTGTATCAAGTTGACTCGAGTTTATTTTCTTTATTATTATTATCCTTATTTGTTAGGGTTAGTATCGTGGGTCTATAAATAGACCGGTAATTGTATGAGCAAAGGGATCAAAGTAAATCAATTTCACGTCTCTCTCTAAAGTTCTCACTCTCTCTTTCTCTAGCTTCTCACTTCTCAGCTCCTTCCTCATTATAGGTTTTGTCCCTTGTACCCCGCTCCCTCTCCGCTGCCATACACCTCCAATGAAGCCTCGCAAAATAGGCATGTAACATATTTGGTATCAGAAGTCTCCTTCCTCCCCTTCCGGCCCAGCTTTTCCTTCAATGATACATCGACGCCCAGCACAGGACCTTAAGCCCAGCTCACACACGTCAATTTCATCCGTCAGTTATTTATCGAGCCCCTCAAGTCCATCTTCATCGTTCTCGAGCAGACCGCTCTTATCTCCATAGAGCCTTTCAAGTCCAGGTTGCACGCCTTCGCCGTTTCGAACCCCGCACCCATTTCTTCGAGCCCCAGAATGAAATCAAACAATCAGTCTAATTAATTGATTTCGTCAATTAATTCTTAAATGAATTAATTAATTAATCCATTAATTGGGATGGATCAGAAGGTAAGCGCCAACAAGGCGGTTTTCTTCCATTTGTAACATATTTGGTATTAGAGGCCTCCTTCCTCCCCTTCCGGACAAGCTTTTCCTTCACGGATACATCGACGCCCTGCATAGGCCCTCAAGCCCAGGTCACACGCGTCAACTTCATCCATCAGTTATCTATCGAGCCCCTTAAGTCCATATCCATCTTTCTCGAGCAAACCGCTCTCATCTCCATCGAGCCTCTCAAGTCCAGGTTGCACGCCTTCAGTGTTTCAAGCTTCTACTTCCCTCGTCACTGAGGCAACTACAATGGTGTCTACTTCCACCATCAGCCGCAAACGTGCCACCACTCTCCACGGTGGTTGTCACACCATCACCTCCTACAGTCTCCGCCTCGCAGTTTCCTCCAATGACATCGCCACCTCTTCTCCCAGTCCTTCCTCTGTCGGCCCCTGTTGTGATGGTCCCTACTACACCGGCCTCTCCAACAATTCCACCGCCTGCTATGTCGGCCCTTGCTCTGCCGGCCCTGCCATCCACCTCATCGCCTCTTCTCTGTCCACCTACTATGTGGGCCCCTATGGATCTGTTCCTCCCGCCAGTCACTTTTCCCCTGATCGCCTTACCACCGATGTTCCGCCATGTCCATCAAACCCATTCCTTCCGCCGCTTGTTTCCCCGTCGGCGCCGCTGCTTCGTACCGCCGCCCCAGCTTCAGCGACGCGCTATCAGGAGCTGATCTGAAGAGAAATCAAAGAGCCGAATGCTCAGTTGTGCGAGCATCACTCGAGTTTGAGGACAAGCTTGATTTCAATACGGGTGGAATGTTAGGGGTCCCACGCCCGCAGTTATCTAGTTAGATATTATTTATGTATGGAGTCGGGTCCTTATGTATTGAATCAAGCCTGAGTTTTATCGAGCTGAGTGAACTTGAGTCGGTGGTATTTTCTTTATAATTATTATTATTATTATTATCCTTATTTGTTAAGGTTAGTATCGTGGGTCTATAAATAGACCGATTATTGTATGAGCAAAGAGATCAAATACATAAATCAAATTATTGTCTCTCTCTCTAAAGTTCTCCCTCTCTCTAGATTCTCTCTTCTCAACTCTTTCCTCATTCTAGGGTTTTCACCTTGTATCCCCGCCCCCTCTCAGCTGTCATACACCTCCAACAAAACCTCACAAAATAGGCTTGTAACAGTCTCCTCGTCCAACAAATTCATACTAGCATTATTGGAATCATAAAATTTTAATTTATCGCAAGGCACACATTGCAATCTAACTCGATCAAAGCAAAGCCAAGATTTTAATTTGATTCTAAAAAACAAGCTCAAAACAACATAAAGCTCTTGTATGCACCAATTTTATGGAAAACTCAACCGCTCCAATCGGTGACCTCATTCGGTCCAGTCAGACAAGCTCCTTCGTCAAAGCTTGAGAGATGGAGTTAGTAGATCGACAATGACTTACCCTCATTAATTAGCATGTATACAGAGAAATGAGCTTAGTAGTTAACATGATGAGGACAATTTCTTGGTTAAAATTTTCTTTTAACCGTCATTCGTTTGGCAGGAAATGAGATGTAGGAATTATAATTGGCCCAATTCTAATTCCTGCAGGAATCAGAATTGAAGTCAATTCAAATTTTGTTGTTTGGCTGAATGCAGGAATTCTGTCGCAGGAATTGGAACGAGTAATTCCGATGTTTGGCTACATGTTATTTTTCAGTTGATGGGATTGAAATGTAAAATCAAAAACAATGACAAAAATATCAGGGTACACATACACTGATACACACACATACAACCACACATATTTTCATACACACATACACACATACAACCACTTACAACCACACAAACATAAACACACTTACACTCATACAAACACACAAAAATAAACATACACTTACATACAACCACACATGCACACATACATACAAACAACCACACATACACACATTAAAAACTTAAAATAGAAGCTAAAAAACTACTAGCAATGGTTTACTGCTCAATGAAAATCATGAATTAAAATTTGGAATGAAAAACAGGAAAAAAAAACCTGATTTATTAAGATTTAATGCATTCTGCTGCTATTCATGTATAAGATTGACTGATTGCAACTTAAGAACCAAGAAACTATTCACTCTTAAAAAAAAAAAAAAAATTGGACTGAGAATGAAATCAGCATATTCAGTTTAAAGAGGACCGAAATTCATGAACTCTGCTTCAGATACAGTGGAAAGCTCGACAACATCGCCCGATACGCCGGGGAAGAGGATGGAACGCCGGAGGAAGAGGATGGAACGCCAGAGAAAGAGGAGCAAATCACGAGAAGAACCGCTGGTTTCGCCGAAGAAAAGCTATTGGAATGCCGGAGGAAGACGATGGACTTCCGCTCCTCTTGGTAGCCCGACGGGAAATGTGTATGTGTACGGAGGGGGGGCGAATTTCCTCTTGGTAGCCCGGAGGAAGATGGTGTAACCAGATCTACAACCCTCCTCCACTTCGCACGGATAAAAAAATGTCGAGGAGGTCGCAGTCAGCCGTGGAATAGGAGGGGAATTGCGAAATATGTCCTCGCGGGGTCGGAAATGTGGGGGGCGAGTTTCCTCTTTGTTGAATTCCTAATTGTGAACTCCTACGGGAATTCAATTGAACTCCAATTCCTATCTAATTTTTAGGCCGCCGTTGGAATTGGGAATTGAATTCTAATTCAAATGCCCCAACTCCGACCAAACAAACAGGTTACAGATTTCTAGTTTGTTTACGTACATTCCTTTAGCAATTTATGTGGCTATAACATGATGAATTTAGACTTTCTATTTAGCTGTGTTTTGTAAGTTGGGGCCATCATTATAATTCTATTTCAAATCATTTTCCCTAATATTATATAATTATGTTTTAATCAATGAATATTAGTTAGTTTTGTTTGTGTGTGTCATTGGTTCTAAATTGTATTGTGGGCATCAACCATGTTAGCATTATAATGAGAGGTTAGACGAGGTGTTACAGAGTTCGTATCAAAAACAAATGATGGGGATCAAAGTAATCGAGCGTGCCAACCCGTATCAGAGCCCGTTTGGATTTACATTCATAGGAGTTAGGAATGTCGTATGAACGATATGACTCCATAGTCACGTTCGGAGCATAAATGACACATTTCCTATGTATTTTTCATATTTTTCCATACATTATTTACTTACCGTTTGTGTTTTCGTGACGGTCAATCATAGCCGTCTGTTGTTTTCCTCCTGGCCTATAAATATGGGATTTGGTGTTCATTTCAAGCCATTGCAGAATTTTGATGAGACTTCTGAATTTTGAGATCCCTCTACGGTGCGACGCCGTGGAACCTTAGGTGCGACGCCTACCCCCACTCTTCCCTTGCAACCGCCGGTCATCTCCTTCCCTTCCCCTCTCCAAACATCCGGAATTCATCCCTTCAAGTTCAAGGGCCGGCCAACCACATCCCCTATACTCCCACGACAATAACTATCTATAACCACTAATAACCACCGCCGGATATCACCAAAAATTGCCCAAAACCATTGTAACCGCCCACTACCTAGGTAGTTATTGACGGTTACTCCAACCCGAAGCCAAACCAACACCCCTCCTTTCATTTTCTGCCCAGCCGAAAGCCTCCACGCCCCTCCAATTGCAGTCCTGCCACTGTCCAAGTCCAACCCAACATTTGAAGTGTACGTTTGCTGTGTAATTCCAGATATCGGTAATCAAACAGGCCACAATCATTTTGTGACAGTGTTTCCAACGTTCCTGCTACAACAGGCCAATATGTGTCTGTTCCCAGCAGCCTTGGACGGTGATTCCAGTGCAGTTAATCCCCTCCCAGAATCACGATTCTGCCCTGTCGGCAATTTCCTGCTGTATTCAGAAAACCGCACCTTTACATACCGTTCAACACTCACAGGGCAAATTCCAGGGTCTTCCTGTATCAGGTTTTGACTGGACTGCACATCCAGCCTTGGACGGATTTGACTGGACTGCATATCCAGCCTTGGAAGGGCCTTCCATTTTCAGGTTTCTGGCAGGGCTACTACTTCAGCCTTGGGAGACACTTTCAGGCCAGGATTTCTGCCCCAATTCAACCGCATTTTATGGCCTCTTACAATCTTCAATTCCTGCTCCTTCGACTGGCAGAATTTTACTCCAACAGCCGCTGTTTTTAGCCAGCAGAAGATTTCCTGCAACCTCCAATTGCTGTCCAGAAATTCCTGCACTTGCCGGCAAGCCTTCATCCTCAATTCCAGCCACTATATCACCTAGCCAGCCACTCCTTTTGCATCTCCACAGCCTCATGGTCTGCACAATGACAACAAGTACTTATGGACGCCAAATCAGTGCAGGAAACATTTATTCAGTGAAAGAATTGCATCAACTTGCTGTCCAAGCATGAAACTGCAGCAAATTCCCATCTTTGGCCTTGAATGCTTGTGTAACTCCTAGATTTGGATGTTTATTTTCCTTTGAGACGAACGTATGTTGAAAATCATATGAATTGGGATATTGTTTTGTAAAAGTTTGCTCAATTTCCTCGCATCTACTCGAAAGATTTATTTGCCAAACATTTAGTCTAAACAATCTTACTTTAATTGTCGCTAGAACTTGTTCATAGCTTTAAAATCTGATCTCAATCGTGTATGTTTGCATTGCCTAAATTAATTTCATAATTTTGTTGCAATTACTTATCGGATAAACGCATGTGCATTGCATTGTTTTTAACTTTCTACATCATATATTTACACACACTCATTAGAGTTCCATTAGGGCAGACACACACACCCATTGTACACCCATCCTACTTCAACAAGTTAGGATTCTGGAGAAGGGGTAGAAAATTTGAACAGTAGTAGATAGTGACAACTGTAGAAAGTAAAACTTTTGATGTTCTTAACATATATTTTGAATATTTAGGCATCATGAGATTGTGAAATGGAGGAAACTGCATGAATGGTGAGGGATGCAAATACAAGAAGCAACCACGAACCTGGTACTCTCCTTCACATGTCAGAAATTGGCAATGTTAAACTAGTGACCCACTGCATGCTGGTATTCCACAATGCTCAACAAGATGCGTTTATTGAGAGAGAATGCAAGACAGACCCCTATCAGATCATGTGGGATAAGTTTTTCGCCATTTTCCTGGAATGGAATTCCCAATTTTCTTTGTTAAGAAGAAGGATATGAGAATGAGAGTCTGCACTGACTATAAAGAATTGAATAGATTGATTATAAAAAATAAGTACCCCATAACAAGGATCGACGACTTAATCAATCAATTAGAGGGATCACCTATGTAGTTCAAGATAGATCACCTATGTACTTCAAGATAGATCACCTATGTACTTCAAGATAGATTGGAGTTCAGAGTACTATTAGTTTGTGAATCAGGGATTTTGATATCAAAAAGATAGCATTCAATACTAACTATGGACAATTCAAATTCACAATGACATCGTTTGATCTCAATAATGCATTGTCAACCTTCATGAATCTCCTAAATAAGGTATTTAAAGACTGCATAGATACATTTGTTAATATGTTCAGAAACGACATTCTAGTTCATTTGAAGTCTAAGGTGCATCATGTTCAGCTCTTAGAGAGAGTACTTTAAACACTCAGGAAGAATTAACTTTACGCCAAATTCTTCAAGTGTGACTGTTGGATATTATTAATAGCCAAGGTATAACAATGAATCTTAAGAAGGTGGAGGTAATTTAGGATTAGCCTACTAGTTTCAGATGTCTGAAGCTTCTTAGGATTAGTTGGATATTATAGGAGATTAACGGAGGAATTTTCCAGGAAAGCTCTATCTTTGACTTCACTAGCTGGGAAATATAAAAGGAACCTTTGGACTGCAGAGTGTGAGAGTGCTTTTCGAAGTTGAGGGACGGGATGATATCTTTCTTTGGGATGCAAGAAAATCCTCTTTTCATTTTGACCATCTCAATGCTAAGGAAAAAAATCTCAAGAGCCCAAGGTCTTCACCTCAAATTCATTAACAAGCAGAGCCTTCAACGCATCACATCCTTGTCATTTCAAGTGATAACTATATCATCAACACAAACAATTAAAATTGTCATCTTCCTTTCTTAATATTTAATAAACTGTGGAAACACAAAAAAAGTAGGGAGAGAATCAATATTTTATTAATTTCTCATAAAAGCATCTATTTAATTAGAAGTATTTGTACATGTATATAGAAAGGAATGGAGTCAAAACTCCATTCTGAGATGTGGGATTTATCCCTAAGGATGAAATGAGATCTAAACTGGCCATTGTATGGGCCTTTTTGTGCAAGTTATCTTAACACTCCCCCCACGAGTTGGAGCATACAAATCGTAGATACCAAACTTGGACAAGAGCTGGTGATATAGTGGGAATGATAAGACCTTGGTAAGACCGTAAGAATATCAGCAATTTGCCCAATAACAGAAACATATCTTAGCTCCAATTTCTTTAGTTGAACATTTTCCCGAATAAAGTGACAATCGACCTCGATGTGCTTGGTACGTTCACATACACAGGATCCTTGGCAATATGGACAGCAGCTAGACTATCACAAAATAGAGTGGTCGGAAAGGAGAGTTTGACACACAGGTCTTTCAGAAGGCTTTCCAACTATGTAAGTTCATAAACGACAGAGATCATTGAACAATACTAAGCTTTTGCATATGAACATGCAACCATAGATTGTTTTTTGAATCGCCAAGTGACAAGGTGTCCACCAAAGTATGTGCAATATACACTTGTGGATCGGCGATCATCCAGAGAGCCAGCATAGTCAACATCATAATAGACAATAAGAGATAAGGAGGAGAAAGGTTTATACACAAGCCCTTATCCATGAGCAGTCTTTGGATATCGGAGGATGCGCTTAATTGTCTGGAGGTAAGAGATCTGTGGAGCAAGCATAAAACAACTAACAACCCCAATGACAAAAGATATATCAGGTCTTGTAACTTTAAGATAGATCAGTTTGCCCACAAGACAACGATAGTATTATGGATCAGGAAGGAATAGATCAAAGTGGAAGGTATGTGCGCAGAGCTCGTGGTTAACATCCATAGGTGTGTCAGCAAGCTTGCATCCAGAGTAGCCAGCATCATAAAGAAGGTCAAGACAGTATTTTCGTTGAGATAAGACAAGACTTTCAAGACAGCGGGCTACCTCGATACCGAGAAAGTACCAAAGATTTCCCAAATATTTGGTACGAAATGCGAATGTCAAGTGCTTCTTGATTATGTGTATACCTTTGAGATCATCGCATGTAATGAAAATAACATCAACATACACCAAAAGTATCACTGTGCCTGTTGGACAGTGATGAGTTAATAAAGAGAAGTCGGTCGAGCTACGAGTAAACCCAACATCACGAACAACCTGACTAAATTTGTCAAACCAAGCCTGAGGAGACTGTTTGAGACCATAGAGAGATTTTTTCATGTGACATACAAGAGACTCCTTCATGGTCTCAAAATCGGGAGGTTGTTGCATGTAGACAGTCTCAATGAGATCACCATTCAGAAAGGCATTTTTGATGTACAATTGATGCAACTGCCAATGATGATGAATAACCAAGGAGATAGAAATACATAAAGTATTCAACTTTGTGAGTTGTGACGGGTGAGAAGGTCTCCACGTACTAAAGGTCATGTTGTTGAGTAAAACCACAGGTCATAACACGAGCTTTTAGACGTTCAACCGTCCCATCTGGACCATGCTTGATGGAGAAGACCCACTTACAACCCATACATCTTTGGCCAAGAGGAAGAGGGACGAGGACTCAAGTTTAATTGGCCCTGAGAGCAGTCATTTCCTGGTCCATTGTGGCCCGCCACCCCAGATGCTGAAAAGCCTTCTGCAGAGTAGGGGTGGAAATAGATGACAAGAAGTCGCAAATTTGCGAAGCATCAAAGACAATCGATGCAAAGAAACATAATTAGGCAGGGAGTGAGCGATAGATGTCGGTGGCGGATCAGCATACCGTGGAGCAACATCAGTAGAGGGTAACAATTGTAGAGAATCTGAACGTGGGGTACGATGAGTGTGCACACAAAAAGTAGGTGGGTTGGAGGGTATGGTTGTTGGTGTGGGAAGAAGAGGAAAAATAAAGGCGACAGGAACGGCAGAGCGGGGCAGTGTAGGAGTTGCAGGAGACGCAGTGGGCGAGGAGTGAAATGGATGGTCTCTGAGTAAGGTCACATCCACAAACGTAACAAACTTGTGAACGGTGGGAGAATAACAGACATAGCCTTTCTGAGTTCAAGTATCCAATGAACATTTATCTGGTAGCTCAAGGAGCAAGCTTGTCTAGTCACAGCCAAAGACGCGAGGCATCATGGGAAAGGGCGGTTTGGATGGGAAGAGAAGGCTGAAAGATATCACAAAGTTGAGAATAGACGAGGGCTTGCGATTGATGAGATAATAGGCAATAAAATCCGTAAAATGCCAATAAGGCTTGGGAACCTGCATTTGAAACATAAGTGAGCGAGTAACCTTAATGAGGTGACAGTTCTTGCACTTAGCAACGTCATTTTGTTGGGGTGTGTAAGCACAAAAAGTTCGATGGATGATACTGAACTCTGTACATATATTTTGAAACGCATGACTAGTATACGCGCGCGCATTATCTGTCTGATGGGTTTTAATAGAGCTGGAGAACTGTGTACGCGTTTCAGCAAGAAAGTCACGAAATACACGAGGTAGTTCAGAGTGATTACGAATTAAATACAACCAGATCATGTGAGAGTAATCATCAATAAAAGTAAGAAAATAACAATAATCAAAAACACTTGCTGATTTATAAGGTCCATAAATATCAGAATGAACTTAAGTAAAAGAAACAATGCTCTGAGTACAATAAGGGGGGGAGAAGAACAATGTTGTTTATCGTAGATGCAAGAATCGCAGGTGAAGTCGGTGAGGGGCAGATTGGGAAGAGCTTCTTGAGAATCGGGGAAGGAGCATACCCAAGACGTTGATGACAATCAGCAAAAGTAACAATGGAGAGAGTAGTAGGGTAAACGTTCGAAGTGTAGAGCTCGTTAAACAATCGTCCTTTATCAATGATATTCTTTCTGTGTACGACGATCTTGCACAACAAAAGAAAGTGAAGAAAAAGTTACAGAGCAATCAAGATCTTGAGTAAGACGACTGACAGAAAGAAAGTTAAAATGAGAGCCCAGAACATGAAGAACCGAGCGAAGAGGAGAGTTGAAGTCAAGGGCACATCTCTAGATCCGCAAATTGGGGTAGTGTCGTCATTGGCCACTGAGATAAACTTAGGACAAGTTGAGTCCAAATACTGAGGAGGCTTCTGTGGAGTAATATGATTTGTAGCCCTGGAGTCCATAATCCAAGTTGGACTATGGGAAAAATAGGAGATACCTTCATTGGAGATAAACGCAATAGAACCAGAAGAGCGACTGGTCAACCCCTGAAGATGTTGGAGTTGTGTCCGCAAAGTATCAATGTCTATGCGGGTGGTAGAATGAGCATGGACCGCAATGGATGCATGTTGTTGTGGAGGCACGCCATATTTACGATAGCAAGTGGACTCAAGATGATCACCCCAGCCACAAAAAGTACAAACACAAGTGTCGATCCCCTTGGAGCGATTTCGACTGTTGCGATCCCTGCACCGAGAGCGATCCCCATGAGCCGGTAGAGGGGTGGGGCAAGCTTCAAAAGATTTGTTGGATAAGGGCCGGAGAGATAGTCCAAGGAGCATCAAGGGTTGTGTCACCTTCAAAAGCATGGAGCACACATCGGAGAAGGAGGGAATGGTGGAGGAAGAAAGGATATTAGCCTGAACGTTGTGGATATGTGGAGGTACTTGAGTCATCATCATGGCAATGCCAACAACTTCTTTCTGAGCACACTGAGCGGCGAGATCCAACTTGGGAGGCTGATGTTGAATCCGGGCTTTGACGAGAGTTTTGAACTTCGCAACAAATGAGGTCAAGTCTTCATCCACCCCCGGTTCAAGAGACCGAAAGTCCGTGAAAATTTCTAGCAGGTGTTGCAGACTGTCCTTGCCGGAACAAAGGGAGTTAAGTTCATCCCACGTGACTTTGGCCGTCTCATGATATATGTTTGTATGGCATGATTCAGTGTCCATAAAATTCAAAATTCACAATTGGACACGCCCATCATCGTGGAGTCATTGCTTGATGTGGTCAGCAGGTGGTGCCCGAGAGAGATGATGAAGCCCTTTGGTCTGGAGAACACGATCCACCGAGTGCACCTACTCGATAAAATTCTCCTTGCCGCACTAAGGGGGATGGTGGTAATCTAGAGCTCATCCCACATTTCAGGGATAGCAGCCGATGCAAAGGCTGGAAGGGACGAGGAAGGAAGAGCATGTGTGCCCATTACAGGTTGCAGGATTTGGGATGGAGGGGTACGGGTACGGGCTCTGAAGAAGAGGTCGCCAACAGGAGGTGAGCTGCGACCTAAGTTCTCGTGGACTCGGGAAGAGCGGTCTCGGACGCAGAAGAAGTGTTAAGTTTTGCGGGCTCAACATGCGAGCTCGACGGACAGGAGTCTCAATTGACTTTCAGGAGGCGTGGTCGTAGGGAGAATCCGCCAGGATAAGTCCCTGTATAGGTGTAGTGGTCACGGCAGGGGATCGGCGAGCTCAGCATCAAAGGGAATAGTAGAATGCGGTCTCGGCAAGCTCAGGAGGCGCGGCTTTGTTGTCGCGGTTACAAACAAGTGACTACAAGATGCAACACAAGGAGAGGCCTGTCAATCACAAATATGAGTCCACATCGCACGAGGGGGAATCAGCGAAGCCGTGCGAGCAGGATGTGCGAGGAATAGTCAAGGGCGAACAGAGGAATCGGCAAACTCAACACAGGGAGTTCGCAAATGACAGGAGCAGACGCGAACTTGCAGGAGCTCAACATACAGGATTGCGGCGGTGGTGGGTTCCAGCAGGCAGCGTAAGAGCCAATAAAGGCAGCAGGCGGGAAGCGTGAGAGCCACACAGAGGAAAACAGAGGGAATAAGCGGTTACGAGAGCTGAGACCGCATGATTTGCAGGAATGGCGAGCGCGGGCTCAAGCCGTGAATGAAAGCATGAGCACAATCGAAAAGCTTAAGAATTCATACGACTCTGATACTATGTAGAAATACACAGAAGTAGAGAGAATCAATATTTTACTAATTCCTCATAAAAGCATCCATTTAATTACAAGTATTTGTATATATATAAGGAGTGGAGTTGAAACTCCATTCTGAGATGTGATACTAATCCCTGAGGATGAAATGGGCTCTAAATGGGCCAATGTATGAGACTTTTTGTACAAGTTATCTTAACATAAACAAAGTGTTATCTACTTCACTTTATAAGTATACAAATGAAGTCATTGAAATACTAAAGCAGCCAAACTATGCTCTAGGAGAATTCTTGAGCACATACAAAGACTTTTTAGTCGACGCCCTTTTTAACAAAATATTTAGTATGGAAATCAGGGGGAGTACTCGTGCATATGATCCAATTACGCCGCCACGGGTCCACAACCACCCTCTCCGAGACCTATCAATATAGTATCACACATGTTTTCCCCATTTACATATGTAGACCTAATGACTATTTTATAATATTTGATATAAGCTCACTCTCGCCTAGAGGGGTGGAGAAGAACCTTAGAAATTATCTTGGAATCTCTTAGGTTTTGGATCTCTCCTTGAGAGGGGCATCAAGAGGAAACCAACCTACGATAGTTAGGTAGTTAGGCACAAGCATACATCGTGATTGTATCCATCGTGATTGTATCCCACACATTTGAAGTTCTATTGTAACTAATCAGATCTTGTTTTTTATCAATTGGTTTGACGAACCTATCTCAGTTAGTTGTCGAGCATCCTAACCAATTAGGTTTCAATACAAAGCCTTAGTCTGACTTCCTGCCCATCTCCCAATGTGTGATCGACGCCTGACACAGTCGGGCTTCCTTGCATGTCAATTCCCCGATCAGGGAACTCACTGTTTCGCTTGATTGTCACACATTCCATCGACAATAATGCATGAACTTCATTTGACTTAAGCATATCATTTGCAACCATTAGCAGCGCATCAAATGTCTGCACATCAAGTTCACACAACCATCAATGCATTTGCATCGTCGGTACGTCTTGTGTCTTGTCCTCTAGCCACAACTGCCGCACTCACCATTCACCGCTCCTACATCCTCATTCAACCTTTTCCCCAGCATTTTCTCTTCCACAGACTACTAGGCCGCTTCATCACCTCCAACTCCTCCGCTTCATGCCCACGGCCCATTCCATAGCAATCTGCTTTGACGAGGATGCCTTTGCTTCGGCATCCATTGATTCCACCTGCTTGGATTGGTTGGTGGTTCGACTGGACGATTTCACGCTTCCCCCAAGTGGATCTATAAATGCGGACAAAAGAAGCATGCCTAAACATACTGACTTGTAATTTGTTAAGTGGGATACCTTTAATGATAATAGGAAAGGTTGAACCAAGTATACAAGATGAAATATTGTTGAAGAGATAGGTAGCGGTAAACACACCTTCACCGCTCAATAAAGATGTGAGTAATGATATCAAAAAGGTGACGGTATCTCTCCAGACAATCTCGTTAGAGCAAAATTCACACCATAAATTTGGTGAATGATGTAATGAGAAGCCAAATATTGATTCAAAGTACCCTCAGTTACCAAGTGTCATTATCAATTACGAGGGATTTTAACCTGGACATTAAACTGAGTGACAATCATAGTGTTAAAAAATGTAAAGCAGAAGAAAATGATAAAATATGGTTTTAATCAAAGGCCCCAACCTTATTGACCTTAGCCTATCTCTATAAAATAATTAAAGTTTGTGATTGTCCTAGACCCCATGACTAAAAATTTTGTATCTTTTTTCCTTCCTCAATTGATTGTGTTTTGATAAAGGCTAAGATGCTCTAAATCAATCCTCAATCTCCCGGTTCAACCTTGCATAATAAAGTATAAAAACATATTACTCCTAAAATTTTGAAACTCCTTTGATGTTTCCAAAGTAATAAGGAAATATGCGAGATTCATCAGAGTAACCCTTACCAAGGATCATTTCCTGAACACATGAATAATATGATGAGATTTTACTGGTACTATCACTTGCTTTTCATGGATCAAAGATCAAAAAACAACACATGTAACTCAAATGTTCTAGTTGTATTTCTATGAGCAAACAAAGAAGATAAAGATATCCTAAAACCATTTATTGTCAGATGATATTGATAAATGATTTTAGTTTCAATCATTTATTGAAAATTTAGCCTAGTAACAGGTTCAAGCATTTTGAGAAGAGAAAATGGAGGTTTGTTGATATCTTACCCTTCTAACCAAGGCCAAACATAGATGACGTTTGATATCTCGTCTTAGGTCCTTCGGAAGGCTCTGCACCAAATCTTCTTCATCCACACCTCTCGTCTCCAGCCACTTGTAATGATCATATCGTCTTACTCGTTCCCTAAGTTCCTGCGGAAGTAAACGGTGATGCATCCACTGCTCGGAATCACGTCTTTTTACCCTCATCTCTTCAAGTCTTATTGTCAAAGACTGAAGATAAGTCTGAAAAAATCAGCAACCAAAGTTGTTTCAAGCAAAATTTATAAACCAGAATAAGCTCTACTGGTCACAGGTAATCCAACAGTATATTTAACATTGCAAGCAAAGGGAAGGAATCTGTAAACAATAAATAAGCTCCAACTAGTAAATCATGAAGTACATTATAAGGGTAAATCATCTAGAGAAATTCCACCAAGGAATAATTACTCATAACTACTAATCATATATCAATTGGTATCTGCAAACATAGCAAATTAAGAAATTCCTATAAAAAATGAACCAACCATTTACCTGCATATTGCCAATAAGGAGGGCAAACAGAATGAGTCCAAGTATAGAAAGTGCAATGGAGTAGAAAACTTCTCCTGGATATGTAGTTGTAATAAGTCCTTGTCCAAGGGTGCTGTCAGAAAATCAAATGGCGAATTTCATATTAGAAAACTGCTATCTAAATTTATGATTTGTAGCCTCTATTCTTCCAACGGACATGTTAGCCTACAGAAAACTTCAAATAACCCAACCAGAACTATTACTTGGTATGAGTCAAAAGAAAAGTTAAACTGAGAAAAGAGCCAAGGTGATGGAGATAGATGCTGTCAGTTAGTAAGTGAATATAGAATTCAGAAGTTTTATAGGTTGAAGATTTGCCAATTTTCATTCATGCCAATGAATTAAGGAGACCTCAAGGTGATAATAACTAAAAACGTATTAGCTAGGTGAACAGAAGTGGAAAATATGAAACAGACTGGTTGTAAGGTTCATGCTTGTAGCAACCTTAGTTATCACTTATTACTAGGATGTTCACGAATCAAATAGTTCATGAATAATTTGAGAGTTAATTTGAATTCAAAATTATCAAATACAAATACAAAATAGGATTCAATTATTAATCGGACGAATCTGGATATTTATACAGGTATTTATAGAATTCCTGATTAGTTCTCAAATAGTTAATATGTAAATATCTTGTAACTATATTTAACAGTATATTTCTTTTATTTTTACAATGAGCTGCCATAAATTTTTTTTATTTACCTTAGTAATTCAAATAACGCACATGCCTCTTCCTACTCTTTTGGGCATCAAAAGCTCACTCATTTTTACCTTTTTTTAATCAACCAGAGCGTGCTATCAGGACCTTGGAAGATTTGTTGCGGATGTGAATTTAAGATTTTGGAGGTAAGTGGGAGAAGTATGTCACCTTGATAGAATTTTCTTACAATAATAGTTTTCAAGCAAGCATTAATATGACACCTTTCGAGGCTCTTATGGAAAACATTGGATACCTTTATGTTGGGCTGAAAATGAAGAGAGAACATCAAATAAATAATCATGGATTGACAAGATCACAAATCGAGTCAAGCTCATTCAGGGGCGGATGAAGATGGCTCAAGATAGCCAAGTCAAGTATTACGATCAGCGGCACCGAACAATGGAAATCAGCATTGAATATTTTGTCTATCTTAAAGTCGGGCTAGTTAAGGGTATTTTTAGACATAAGCAAATGAAGAAGTTGAGTCCCAGATTTGTTGGTCCATTCAAAGTGCTTGAACGCATTGGTGGGGTTGCATACAAGTTAGCTTTACCCAAGGAGATGAGTGATTTACATGATGTGTTCCACGTCATGTATTTGAGGAGAGCAGTCAGGTGATCAATACAGAGAATGAATCAAATCTTAGGATCAGTGTTGAACTGGTTAGAATTGTGGACTCAAGGATTCAGAAGCTAAGAAACAGAGAGATTCATTTTTTGAATGTCCTCTAGATGAATTATGATAGACTAGAGTATACATGAGAAAAAAAAGATGAGCTTCAGAGCAATGATGATGATGCCTTCCTTTTTATCCATTATGATTGTAATTTTCGAGGAAGAAAAATTTCGAGGAGACGTTCTTGACCTGAGGATATTTAAAATGAAACTCAATCTCGTGAAGCGTCTTCTGGGCAAGGAAGGAAAAATTCCCCGATCATCTTTTAACTCCCCATGTCCTCGAACCTGATCTAGATAAGGTTAAGGCTATATTAAATATGGTACCCCCTCAGACCCCGAAAGAAGTTCAACAACTGGTAGGGGGGATCGTCGGATTAAGTCGGTTAATCTCTCGATCCGGAGATAAGTGTACACCTTTCTTTAAGACCATCCATGGAGCTTCCGAGTTCGAGTGGACAAAAGAGTTTAACAAAGCCTTTGAGGAACTCAAAAAATAATTAACATCCACTCCTCTCCACCAAAGTCCCGGGGAGGGGGAGAATTTGTTATTGTATCTGGGGGTTGGATCCGCAGTCATCAATTATGTGTTGGTTCGAGAAGAGGGAGAGAAATAGTTTTTGATACATTATATCAGCAGGGTACTAATAGAGGCTGAGACACGGTATCCAATCTTAGAGAAACTAGCCTTAGCCTTAATCATTTCAATACGGAGACTTCATCCCTATTTCCAAGGCCATTCAATACAGGTGGTGACAAACCATCCTTTGAAAAACATTATGAAAAAACTCGAGCACTTGGGGAGATTGGCCAAATGGGTAATTGAACTTGAGAATTTAACATCTCATACACGCCAAGGATGGCGTCAAAGCTCAGGTCCTCGAAGATTTTATGATAGACTTTGCAAAAGAGAAGAATGCAACAATGAAGTTCACAACTCCTATGACCTGGATAATGTTTATGGATGGAGCTTCTAGTAGAAATTCCTTAGGAGTCAGAGTAGTCTTGTTCAATCTGAATGGAGTCTGAATCAAGCAGACCGTCAAGTTATATTTCTCCACTATGAACAACCAAGCAGAATATGAAACACTAAATGCAGGGTTGAGGCTCGCACTAAATCCACCTAATGTGAAATGACAAAATAACTCAAAGCTCTTCTACTAAAACAATCTGCTACAACATTTGCTTTATCTGAATGGTATTGAATATCCACACTGTAATCCAATAGAAACTCCAACCACCTATGATGCCTCATACCGAGTTCCCATTGTGATAAAAAAAAATGCTTGAGATTTTTATACAACAACACTCAAGCCTTTATCCCACTATAGTGGGGTCGGCTATATGGATCCTTTGTCGTCATTGTGCCCTATCTTTAGTCATAATCTCATTAATGCGTACACCATGAATTTTCTTATAGTTTCATTCTAAGTCATTATTGGTCTACCCCTCCCTCATTTAACATGCCTAGTGACTAGACACTCACAATGCCTAACAGGTGCCTCTAATGGTCTCCTTTGTACGTGTCCAAACCATTTTAGTCGAGCTTCTCGCATCTTCTCTGTAATAGGTGCTACTCATGCCTTATCCCTGATACATTCATTCCTAATATTATCCAGTCTCGTGTGTCCACACATCCACCTAAGCATTCTCATCTCCGTAACTCCCATTTTTTGCTCATGCACACAATTCACTGCCCAACACTCAGAACCATAGAGCATCGCTAGTCTAATTGCAGTACGATAAAACTTTCCTTTAAGTTTTAATGGTACTTTACGATCGCATAAGATCACTGGCGTGCCTATCTACTTTAACCAACCCACTTGGATTCTATGTGTCACATCTTTATCAATACTTACATCTTTTTGAATTATCGATCCAAGATATTTAAAACACTCACTACGGGAAATATCTTGAGCTTGAGATTTTTATAATTTGTAAAAATTTCACAACGAGCTTTCATACAAGTAGTGCCTCTGAATCTTCAATACATGAATGATTGTTGTTAACTCCAAGTCGTGAATGAAATAGTTTTTCCCATGGTCTTCAATAGTTTGGATGCAAAGGCTAAGACTTTCCCATGCTACATCGAACACAACTCAGGCCTTGACCTGAAGCATAACTATAGATCTGAAAGCCCTCTACACCTGAAGGTAAACATAGTATATGTGCAGTCATTATCCTTGATTTCAACTCCTCAAATGTCAATTCGCATTCCACTGTCCAACTGAAGACTTTCACTTTCCAGGTGAGCGGAGTCAAAGGAAGAGTTATCCTTGAGAAATTCTTAATAAATCTCTTATAATAACCTGCTAGGTCAAGAAAATTGCGGACCACTGTAATTATCTTTCGCCCCGATCAATCTCGAATTGCTTCTACTTTCTTCGAATCAACTGAGAGTCCACCATGACTAGCAATATGTCCCAGAAAAATGACTTTTGAAAATCAAAACTTGCACTTGGAAAATTTTGCATATAAATCGTTCTCCCTGAGAGTTTTCAATATCGTCCCGAGGTGAACGACATGTGCTTATTCATTCTTTGAATATACCAGAATGTCATCTATGAAAACGATAATAAACGATCAAAAAATTTCGAAATACTCTATTCATCAGATTCATCGTGGTAAACGGGGATTAGTCAGTCAAACAGCATGACAGCAAACTCATAGTGCCCGTACCTCATGTTGGAAGTTGTCTTTTGAACAACTCTTTCCCGAATGCTAAACTGATGGTATTCTTCTCAAATCTAACTTGGAGAATGTGTTAGACCACTCGAGTTGATCAAACAAACCATCTATCATTGGGAGATGATACAGTAGTAAATTTGTTCAACTCGCGTTAATATATGCACAATCTTAAACTGTCGTCATTCTTCTTAAGAAAAAGAATAGGCGCACCACAATGTGATACGCTTGGTCTGATGAATCCCAAATTAAGCAACTCCTGCAATTGGATCTTCAATTTAGCTAATTCTCTGGGCGTCTGCGATAAGAGGTCTTGGCTACGAGAGTGGATCCTGGGATAAGATCAATTTGGAAATCAACTTCTCAAACAAGAAGCTCTTCTAGGAAGACATGAGAAAACTCACGAACAATTGGTACTTCCTGCGAACTGCACTTGGCTTCGACATGCATCAGCACTAGAAAAGCAAAACAACCCTTATTAGTACTCCGGACAGCCTTAATCGATGAAAACTTTATCTCTGTGGCTCCTTTCATGCCCCAAAAAATAATGAAGCCTAACTGGTCAAGTCCTTCTAACTGGATTTTGTTACTCCTGCTGCTTATCTTAGCATTTACATCTGGCAGTCAGTTTATACCCAAAATTAAATTGAACTCGGCAATAGGAAGGAGGGATGCTTTTATACACCTTCGGATTCTCCGAGCAAAACAAGAACCCTAAACTTGCATCTGGTTTGCAGAAATGCACTATAAGGATCAATGACTTCTAATGATGTGGTGTCTGCAAGGGTATCTATTATCTAAGCTCGGTCTATGCGCGAAAGATTTTGTTATGAACGACTGTGAAGCGCCCATCCGCATCAAAAAGAACCTTAGGAGAGTTTTGTATCATAGAGATGCATGTATGCATGGACGAGACATGATTGTTTAAAATGCAAAATTACGTGGATAAAAAAACAATTAAATCTAATAAAATGTTACATGTAGCATCGTCCTTTGCTCTTTAGCCTCCTACTAGACAAGTCCATAAATTCTCGGATGCACCAGACCTTGTCCTAGGGCTGGCTTTGCATTAGCATCCATCACCACTTTTCCTTTATTAATCTTACTAGGACCACCAACCTCAAACTTTGACTGCATGTTGGGCTACAATAATAGGCATAAGACTACAAAGGAAAGAATAAAATATGTGAGTGACGCAAAACTTAGGATTAATTACTTAATATAGCGTAGGTCCTGGGCAATAACAAGATACATGTCCTGTTGATTGATACTTGTAACAGACATCGGATGCAGCCAAACACTCTCCCGAATGACGGCGGTTGCACTTAGGGCAAAGCAGATAGTCTTTGGTTTTAGACCCAAACAGGTTTCCTTACTTATTGTTCGTCTTTTGTTTCTTATTCCAATACTGCCCCTGATGACTATTGTTGTATGTGTTATGTGTTGTGCTATATGATCGTTTGTTCTTGTAATTATTACACTTCTTCACTTTTCTTAATTAACCTCCAAGTTTCTAGCTGTATCCGCCAACCTCTTTTAGCTAGCAATGTTTATAGTCAGTAATGGTTTTCTGAGCAAATCACGTACGCCTTCCCTAAAGCGATATCATATGTCCTCCTCATTACCCAGCAGTGTGCGCATATAACGAGATAGGTGAGTGCGCTCTCGCTCTTATGAGGTAACAATCTTATCGCCTTATACCGGCCTGAGGTACTTCCCTTGTAGGATTCGGCACTCCATGGGAGGCATAAACCAGTTAGCATTGTAGCAAACTCGTGCCAAGTAATCGAGTCTATTGTACAACCTATAATAGAAAATAATTAATTAACCTAAGTCAAGACTGAGGAAGGTTGGAGGAATGGAATCCAGATTAAAATCTTACCCTCTAGATCATCAGTCAAATGTCTGCTCCACCACTGATTGGCATTGCCCTCGAGAAGGAAAGTCACTAAAGCGACCTTTTGATTCTCAGGTCATTGCACGTTCAGTAGATCCCTGGACTTAAATAATCAATCTTCAGTCTCCATAAGTTTTCTTCTCCACTGAAATTGGAAAAGCGAAGTTCCCTAAAATTTCTCAGATAGCAATTCAATCCAATCTCCACGACAGTAGGTGCAAGAGATGAGACTGGAGATGTTGCAGGTAATGTATTGCTAAACCTTATCAGGGCTAGAATTATTTGCCTCGCAATTTTTGCAGGAATCCCTGTAGGTGTCAGAATTGTTGTTGTATCAACTACTTTCATTACAATCTTAAGCATCAGATTATGCTTTGAACGATGGAAAAACAAATGAACAAGAGTATATTTGAACCTAGCGTGCGTTGTTAAGATGGGGGGAGGTGGTATTGATTACGGAAAAAGTCCTATAAGCCGGAACCACAAAAGTCAAATTTCGAAGTACAAGGCATCCTAAGTTTAAATTAAATGACTATATAAGTGAAACGACATTGCTCATCAAAAGCACATCAACTAAGTGTGTTACGCTCTCGTTACAAAAACATGCCGAAAATAGAGTCATAAGATCTCTTACTAAATGTAAAAATTTAATTTATCATTTAAAGTGTAAAATTAACTGTAAGAAGTGTAGATACCTCGATCGGAAGATGGCGCCGAATTATTCGCGATCAAACCATGAAATTAAGATTATAAAAGTACTTAGAATCTCGGATCTTAAGGCCGCACTGGATTTCCATGAGGTAGGGCGCCGAATAGAATAAAGGTGAGAGAGAGAGGAGAAAGAGAGAGGAAAGGAGAAAATGAGTAATTTCATTTCATACTTTACAAAGATGCCCCTACCCCCTTCCCAAAGAGGAAGAGGAGTTAAATGTACATGGTCCAAAATGCCCCTCACCTAGTCATAGTGCAAGTGAGTTACGATGGGATAAAAACAAATACAAGCAGAAAAATAAAGATACAATGGGTGATCACTCCCTGGTGGGATGTGTGTGTCACTGCTAGGTTCGGCCCGATGTGGATCCATAACAATACCTTGCCAGATCTGAATTGTACTACAAATCTCTAGAAGTATGAAAAAGAAGTTAATGTATGGAAGTCTAGGTGACTAAGGTAAGAAAATACTATAATGAAGGAAAAATGCATTAATAGCTAACGGAATGTGAACGAGATTTTGTGCACAGTATCCGGCTGACCACTTCAATATTGTAGTACTCCAAGGTGCTCAATATATCCACCATAAAGTTTTCTCCTATGTAATTTTTTCTCCAGCTGAATAGTTTTAAAATATATATATAAGAAATAAAGGGCTAAAAGGGGAAGCTTCAATATAACATCAAAAATGAGACTTCCGTTTTATATAGTAAAGATATAAAGGGAGAGTAGAAAGTCAGTAATAAGAAATGGTACATATTTCAAGAGGACTGCTGCGTTTAAACATGATGAAGATAAAGAGGTCTTGGGTTCTCATGTCTGTATTCAGATGATGCTTTACTCCAAAAGCAACAAAAAAATAGAGCACAGATGAGCCAACAGGTTCAGCTCTAAGATTTGTTTTCATAAACAGACGAACAAACATTGCAGAAAAAGGTAAGCATCTCAGGGAAAGGTACATTTATTAAGCAAACATGTAGGACGCAAAAATATTTATCATTTGAAATTTCAGATATATGCAAAAAAACAGAAAAATCATACCTTAGGTTCTGCAAACCAAACCACAAACAATAACAAAACTTGGCGACGAACTTTCTAGATGAAATGATTCCATTAGATAAAGCCTGAGCGAAGATGCCGAAATCAAAAATTGGATTATCTCCACCTGGTGAGCATTGGCTATTTAGAACCTGATTGCTGATATTGAACCATTGATCAAAACCCTCTGGCTGATGAGTGCTACAATACAAGAAATCACTGACACATCCGTTTTGACGTGAGCAAGCTATCTGCCAGCAATCATCTTGACGTTCAACCGCTAACAAGTACCAAAATGCACCGGCTATCTGAATAGCATGAAAATATAACATCAGAAAAGATAAGCATATCATTACAACTTTACTTCTTTGTAAACACTGTTTCTTAGATTTTACCAAGATATATGTTGATCAGACAACAATGAGCATCAATATACCATTTAGATCAACCAAAAATAACCCCAACCAACGATTGGAATATACAATATTATTTTTTCTTTCAAAAGCAATTAACAGATGATGGAAGTTTCAGTCAAAGACAGAACCTGCGGCAGTCTGGCAAGCGGCTCTTGAGGAGTTCCTCCCACTCCTTTCTTCCATTGTTTGGCGTCCATCCAAGAGCGGAAAGAGCTCTAATCCTTCGGTGTTCGAGGTCATCCATTTCACCAATGGTCGCGAGCAAGTATCTCCATCCCCGACCAAGTTCCCGCTCAGATTTTTCTTATGGTGTTTTGGCGTTTCAGTTTCAGAATATTGTTTTGGGTATAAATGTTATATGCGGCAGTGGATTTTTGATATTACTTTTATTGTCAATTTGGGACACTTTTAAAACTTTCATGAAGTTTTTCAATGACCTCGTTTGGAGGTTGAGATTTCCCAGGGGCTGTTTTTGAACTATTTTGGAGTGTAATCACTTTTTTGTTCACAAGGACTTGATAGTTAGTTATTGGTGAAATATGGTATGAATGTGTATTGACATTGATTGCTTGATAACAGTTTTTTTTCCATTCGAAAATCCTATCAGTATCGTTGGCTCACTAGTTTTGGGATGAATATCTCCTAATCTTGAAGTGGTATATATGGTGGGTGCTCAAAGGCATGAAGTGATTGTAGTAGTATTGAGAATTGTCAAGGCCTTTTTATAGCTAATTTCAGTGAGGAGGGTCATTGGGAAGTTGAGGATAGATTTTTAAATGTTGATTTCTCTCTTAACTGACCTCATAAGCCATTAATATCAATTTACAAAGGACGTGAAGGCCACCATTCACAGTGTATAGTCTTTTGCTTACCACATTCAGTCGGCGCTTCTCCCGACATATGGATATTAGATTATGATATATCTAATCATATGTTTTGTAATGCAATTCTTTTTACCAAAAAGATTCATTACTAATTCTATTGATGAATATGAGATGGAAATAACTTTCTTAATCGTATTCATCCCCCAAAGGGGTATTTGTAGGACTTACACTAAACAAAGAAACCTTAGGACACGGGGTGGGGCTAATTTGTATATATAACAGAAAAATATTGAAATACACAAATAGCAACCCCCCCCCCCCACCCCCCATCAAGTTGGGTGTATGATGTCGACCATGCTCAACTTGCCAACAATCTCTCTAAAGACATTAGTACATAATCACTTTTTGAAGATGTCTGTCAATTGTTGTTCAGATGGAACAAACGAAATAATCACAATGCCTCTAACTATATTTTTCTTGATGAACTGTTTGTCGATCTCGAAGTGTTTTATACGATCGTGTTGCATTGGGTTTTGAGCAATGTTGATGGCAACATTGTTATCACAGTACAATCTGATAGACTCGCTTCTTTTAAGACCTAGATCTTTCATGATGGTTAGGATCCATAACCTTTCACAGATCCCATGAGTCATAGCCCTGAACTCCGCCTCAACATTGGATCTGACAACCACATGTTGTTTTTTGCTCCTTCGGGTTACTAAATTTTCACCCACCATAGTGCAATATCCTGATGTGGACCGTCGATCCTCAATTGATCCAGCCCAGTCTGCATCAGTGTAAACCTCAATAGTCAGTTAATCATTTGGTGAAAAAAGGATGCCCCTCCTAGGTGAGGACTTGAGGTTACTGAGGATATGATGAGCAGCATCAACATGACGGGTCTTTGGGGAGTGCATGTATTGGCTGAGCAATCCCACAGCATAGGAGATATCCGGGAAAGTATGTGACAAGTAGATCAGTTTTTCCACTAGCCTCTGAAAATTGGGGATGTCTTCAATCGTTTCACCGTCTCTCTTTCAAGTTTGTGGTTATCTTCAATTGGGGTGTCAGCAAGTCTACACTCACTCATTCCTAAGGTTTACAGAAGGTCAAGTATATATTTTCTCAATGATATTAAAATCCCATATTTGCACCTCGCAACCACAATGCCTAAAAAATACCTGAGATTCCTCAAGTCTTTCACTTCAAATTCTCTCGTCAGCCTCTCTTTTAGTGTCTGAATCTCATCATGATCGTTTCCAGTTATAATGATGTCATCCACATAAACTATCAGAACGGTTAATTTCCCTTCCTTGTGTTTGATGAAATGTTATGATCCGCATTACTCTAGGAGTACCTGAAGCATGTCATGGCCTTGTGGAATCTTCCAAACCAAGCGTTAAAAGATTATTTCAAGTCATATAAAGCATTCTTCAGCTTGCATACATTATCTTCAGATCCTCTAGAAAAAAAGTCAGGAGGTAAAGCCATGTATACTTTTTCTTCCAGATCACCATGAAGGAACACATTCTTCACATCAAGTTGGCTGACATTCCATCCCTTACAGGCAACACACGATAGGAGAACCCTTATAGAATTCATCTTAGCGACTGGAGCAAAGGTTTTCTAGTAATCAATTCATGTCGTCTGAGTGCACCCTCTTGCGACCAACCTTGTCTTGTATCTCACTGCGATGGTCAGGGTGTTTTGTTTGACAAAAAACACCCACTTACATCCCATGACAGTCTTCCCTTTAGGTGGCTGTACAAAGTCCCATGTGTAATTTTTGTCAAGGGCATGCATGTCTTCAAACATATCCGCCTTCCGCCTGTCATTTTTAAGGGAATCCTGCGACGATGTAGGAATGGAAGTAGTAGACAAAGAAAAGACAAAAGCTCTATGGGAAACCGTTAAAGATGAATAAGAGACAAAATGAGATAACAGGTGTTGTATAGAGGTACCTTCCCTTAGAGTGATGGACTCTGACAACGTGTCAGATGTCAGCTCTAGGATTCAGATAGGGGTCTGTGTGTTTTTCCCTTAGGACAACGAGAATAAACCTGCAGAGGCGGAACATGGTGTTTTCCCATAGGAGCAGCAGGAGTTGGAATAGGAGAAATAGGAGATGAAGTCGAGTGAGATTGATACAACAGAGGAATGGATAACGGAGTGGTAGACAAAGAATAAACGTGAGTTAAGGAGCTCACTTCCAACATAGGAGAGGTCCCCCCCTGAAGTGAGGGCCCATAATAGCTCTCAGATTCAACAAACGTTAATAAAAACCTTCTTTTGTACCAGATCAAAACATGTATAATCATTTTGAGTAGAAGAATAGCATATAAAGACACATTTGTGAGCACGAGCATCAAGTTTAATCTTATTGATGAATATAGGCAAAATAAACATATCCAAACACACGAGATTGCAAATTGGGAGGAGACACCTGAAGAGTGTGAAGGGGAGTGTTATACCCTAGGACACATGAGGGCATACGAGTAATAAGGTAGGCAGGATTGAGAATGACATCCCCTCAATAGTACTTGAGCAGGTGCATTTGGAGAGGAAGACACCGGGCAACTTTCAGAAGGTGATGATTCTTGCATTTGGCCACCCGGTTTTGAGCAGGGGAGTAAACACAAGATGTTTGATGGATAATGGCATGATTAGCAAGACGGTGTTCAAACTGAAAGTTAATGTACTCACGACCATTGTCAGTCCGAAGAATTTTAATAGAGACATTAAACTGCGTAAAAATCATTTTGTGAAACAATTGAAATAAAGAGAAAACTTCATTTTTGGCTTTCATTAGGTATATCCATGTTGTTCGAGAGAAACAGTCAATGAAAGTTACAAACCAAAGATAGATAAAAATAAAAGCAACGGAGCAAGGCCCCCAAACATCACTGTGTATAATATGAAATGGTGCAGAACTAGGAAAAAAACATGATTAAAAGAAGCATGATGGTGTTTTCCAAGTTCACAAGCGTTACAATGAAAATTATCAACTAATACAGAAGGTAAAGTCGGAAATAAACGTTTCATGGACATAATAGAATGATTTCCAAGGCGACAATGTCAAGGCTCCAAGTAGCCGCTTGATCAGTATGAAGATCCTGGAGAGGAGTAGGAGTGGAGGAATCAAACACGTAGAGCTCATCCACCAGATCACCAGATCCAATCACTATTCACATCTTCAAACCCTGAAAAACACAAGATGGGGAGAAGAATGTCACAGAACAATTCATAGAGTTGTACAAATGACTAATGAAGAGAATATTGCGAGTAAAGTTGGGTACATGAAGGAACCATCTGCAATGTTCATCTTGTCCCTACTGGACAAAAGAAGATAAAGACAAAAAACCTATAGCAAAGCCGATCATATGATCAGCTACTCAAAAATCAATAATCCAGTGGGTAGAAGGACGAGAAGACGCAGTATGAGCCATGAGAACCTGAGGGTCCCTGATGAGCATATGAAGACGAAGGGGTAAAAGGCTTCGTAGATTGTCCCTACATCAAACGGCGGAAGGCATGGATCTCATCGGAAGACAGAGCCAGAGGAGGTGCAGACTGGGCAATGAGAGGCAAGATCTCCTCGGAGGCATCAGACGGGTGAGCAGGACTGAGTAGAGCGACCTTGAGAGCGACCATAACCGCGACCTCCACGAGGTGCAGAACCCCCACGGGGTGTGGGGAAGCCATGGAGATGAAAACAGATGTTCTGAGTATGAAGGGACTTCCCGCAGTAATCACAGAGCAAATGACCTTTGTATGTGGACTTGCGCCTAGAATCACAAGGAGCTCTACTTCCCAACTGAACAGTCAGGGCAAAACCTTCAGGAGCAGTATCAGGAGTCCACGTGTGTCGCCTATCCAAATCTTGTTGAATAAGACTGAAAAACTCAGGAAGAGAAGGTAGAGGATAGGGCCCAAGGATCTAAAAACTAATCTGATCAAATTCCCGATGCAGACCATGAAGAAACTCAAAACTTTGTTCATGTCATCCCGAGCTTGGACAAGAATCTCATGCTCATGATACATAATAGTGAGGGGGTCAAATTGATCATACTCTTAATAAAGCTGAGTGAACTCCAGACAATAGACAGACGGAGGGCGATTACCCTAACAAAGGAGAAAGATCTATCGCAGCTGGAAAATCTAGGTAACATTGCCCCTGCAGAGGTAAGTAGTCTCAACCCTCTTCCAAATATTCATTGTCGAATCCAAAAACAGATAATTACGGGCAATAGAGTCAACCATGGAGTTAATCAGCCAAGACATGACGAGAGAATTCTTAAACCCCACTGCAGCAAATCAGGAGAATCCTGGGCAGGTGTCGGCGTAGTACCCGAACACAACCGAAAAAATGCTTGCTCAAGGGTAATAGCCCGAGACACAGAAGAAAAATGGAGTCGTCCAGACGTATAGTCGTTATTTGAGGGGTATTGTGGTCATGACCTGACCGGGTAGATTCGTTTGACATCAAAGTAGAGGAGAAAACTCTGGCACCGGAAGAGATCGTGGAAGAGTCGTCATTCCCCGGCATGATGATCCATGAATAAAAATCAAAGATCCAAGGGGGAACACCACAAAAACCTAGATAGAAACTAGGGTTGTCTCATAGAAGGAAGAACGATACAAGTCCATGTAGGAGCCTCCAATAAATACCGACACCGGAAATGCCATCAGTTTAGGGCAGAATGTTCGGTGCCAGGCAAGGAGTCACAGCAAACCGCTGGAGAAGCTGTTGTAGAGACTTCTGGGGGAGGAGGAGAGAGGTTGTGGGAGCGACTGCTAGCAGAGGAAGGGACGGCTAGCGTGACTATGGCTAGAGGGACTAGAGAGACGGCTAGCGCGACTGCCGGCGGAAGGAGAAACCGCGGAGAGGAGGAAGAATGGAGGCGAACGCGCGAGTTAAGGAGAGCAGAGGCAAACACGCGACGAGATACGATACGAGCGGAGGTGGAAGCTCGGGACATGAGACGCGGGATTAATCCCTAAGGATCTAATACCGTGATGAATATGAGATGGAAATAACTTAGTTGTATTCATCCCTCAAAGTGTTATTTGTAGGACTTGCACTAGACAAAGAAATCTTAGGAGACAGTGTCGGACTAACCCGTACATATAACAGAAAAATATTTAAATACACAAATACCAACAGTTATGCATGCTGATGAATTTCTCTCCGATAGTATAACATCGTGAATTAACCAATGAGCATTTCATTCTTAAACAGAATAAATCATTGAATCAAAGTGTAGTATGAAACAACTGACTATTGCTCATCTAGGTAAGCACGCTTCTCTAATATGATTACTAGATTAGTATATATGTAACCAAATACTAACGAGCCAATCTACATCTATATCCATACACACACGCACCAAAGAAGAAAGAGAAAATTTCCTTGCACGTATTTATCACTGAATGAGGTTCTCTGCCTTCTTAGCATCAAAGTTCAGTTGCGAAATAAGTAACCACTTGAATGGATACAAGATAAAAAAAGGCTTTCCTTACATGACTAGCAAGCAGAAACCACAGCAGATAGTATGCAGCACCAGCCCAAGCAGTTTCAGCAAAAACTCCAGCAGTTCGTTTTAGATCTGACGTTAAGGGAAAAATTCTGAGGAATCTGGGGATATACTGAAGAAATATAAGGAACAGCAAGATATTTTTTGTAACCAGTACATCATGACCTTGAGAACTTTGCAGAAACCTCCAAACAACAATCTGCATATTAATTGACAAAAAGAATCTAAGAAAATTATGTTAACAACAAGGAATGATTTTTTTGTAGAATTTACAATTTGAAGGAGAAGAAAGTGACAGTAAAAATTCGAGCAATATGCAAAGCAATATGCATTCTGAAATCCAAAAGATATCGGCCTGTCAAAGAGGTAGAGCAAGACTACCAGAATTCTAAACACTGTATTTTAGACTTTGTAGCTTCAGTGCTCTGCTACCTTCTTTGTAAATCTCTTTTATATGTTGTACATAAGCTCAAAACTATGGCTTGCATACAACTCAATATTACACCTATTCAATTAAGAAGTTAATATGGAATGACCAAGAAACTTATAGCAGGAAATGCATCTTAGGAAGAACCACAAGCTTCTTATCAAACTAAATGTACACTGGTGAACGTCCATCCATTTCAAAAAATGCAAGTGATGCAGTTTTAAAAATACATCGGTATCAGAAACCCAAAAAAATATCAAATCAATTAAGATTGTGGAGGCCATGATCTAATTGTGTGGGAAGGAGAATTGTGGTGCCTCTGGCTAGGACATGAAGGATCAGTGGTGATTTGGGACTGGAGGATCAAATCTATTAAGATTGTTGATAGGGAGGATTTGTGGAATCATTGTGATGCGGAGCAGAGACGGGGACGAGTTTTGGGCTCATTTGGGGCTGATTTGGCGACTTACCGTATATGACGTGCCCGGATCGACGATCAAACTCCGCAGATGTGTCCGGATTCGCGTTGCGAATCGATTTGATATATTATTTCACTATGTTTGCATTTATTTTGTGTATTTGGATAGCCTCACCTCCGGTCAATCATAGCCGTTGATGGGGGGTGTCCTAATCTTCTTTTTATTATAAATAGACCTCTTAGAGGTTGATCTAAGGCAGTGCAAATTTTGGAGAAGAGAAATCTCGAAATCCGGCGAACCCTCCACGGTGCCGACTCCGTGGAACCCAAGGTGACGATTCCTAGGTTTCTATCTTCTTCCCTAAGGTACCCCCTAACCCTAGCCCTCTTTTCCCCCCTCCAAATACTCTCCACAACCGCCCAATTCCTCTCAAACACAGCCACCGGAATGCTGTCCAGAATTTTCTATTTTCCTTTCTAAGATTACTATTCAATCATGTAATTCACTATTCATTGAATATAGTTTTTTCCCCCTTACATGAAGCAGCCGGCCAGCAGTCCATCCCCATCCCCCCCTCGCTGTCTTTTCCCTCCGCCGCCTATTCTAGGCCCTCTTCCGTTCCTAGTCAGGCCTCCCCTCCATCCCTTAGCCACCACAGCCCCTGTTTCTTATATATTTATAAAAGTTGGGGGCGGGCTTGGGCGAAGCCCGCCAGAGACGAGCTTCACTGTCGCGCGGGACACGGATCCTCATACACTATCACTCGTAATAATAATCATAATAATAATAATAATGAATCCCGCCCGTTAAATGCTGGTTCACGTTTGCTCTCCTTAATTTGTCCCATTCTTCATGCAGCCATGAGCATGCATGACGTAACGTCGGACGTACTGCCGCTTCGTCGAACCAAAATTGTTTGCCAACCTGTGCCTCCACAATCCAAACCACCCCCTCCACCACTCCTCCCCTTCGTGGATCCACCTCCAAACAACCCTAATTTCTAGATCAGCCTAGATCTGAAAATTTCAGCCCCGATCCGTTATTTCCACCACCCGTCCAACACTCCCTAGCCCCGATCCATCACTACATCAACGGATGTACCCACCCCCACCCAGATCTCCACCTACGTGGCAGGATCCATCCATTTTCGGTCCATTTTTATCATCCGCCGCCGAGGACAGCCACCGCCATTATTTCCACGTTGTCGGTTCCACACTCGATCGCCGTACAAGCATCTCCGGCTCCGGATTCTTCAGTGTCTTGGTCAGACCACTATTTGGTGAGATTTAGTTGTACTGGTTTATTATTTTGAGCACTTTTATATTGGGTTGGATCACTATATTAGTTTGAATACCTTGTATTGTTGTGGATTGTTAGATAATTATCATGATTTGCAGAATTTATTTGCCGCGCACTCTTGCTTTGGCCTTCCACGCGGAGGAAAGCCTAAGCTTGTTTTGCCCAAATAAAATATTTTGTCATGTCGTGGATTTATCTGTGTGGGATGATATTGTTTATTATTTAATTGTGATCTAACCGTCGGACTTTGCATAGCATGTAGGATTAGGTCACCGATCTTTCCGCCGCCTGTAGATTCGTCCTACGTCACATTGTCTAAGTTGAGATGGGCACCGGAAGTTGTTGTGAGGTGGGTGGGACCTTGCTAGTGTGCAGGGGATTGCAGCATGTGGGTGGCTGAAAAAAAGTTGTTACGACTGAGACAAAGCATCGATTGAGGGGTATGACGCGATCTACAAAACCGTGGAACGAGGGGTCTTGTGAGAAAGTTGTTGCGACTGCGAAAGCGTATCACTGAGTATTGCTAGTGGAGTTAGAATTCAGGCAGAGGATCAGCTGATATCAATCAGTTTTAAACCTGAAAATCATCAATCAGATGCAAAAAATGCAGATAACGGATTAACCGTTGATTTTGAAACATAACATGGTTGTTGGAACTGAAACTATTGTCGGATCCTCATCCGATAGAGCTCGCACAAACCATGGTTGTGTTGGCAAATTCAAAGGGGAGAAATAAGGCTAGTAGCAAAGATAGGGCGTGACAGAGGCACTGCATCCAATGAAGAAATTGAGAACTTTGCTCTGATACTTATTTGTTATGAACCATAATTCAAAACTTGTCGAAGGTAGAGGAGATAAAACGCAGACTTAACGTTGCATCCAAGACAGGAGCTACGGAGGGAGTTTCAAACCCTGCTACACTGAGAAGAACCAAGGGAAGAAATGAGAAACAAAGAGGTGAAGATGGCGACTAATATATTGTCTCATTTCTAAAGGACAAATATATGGGATTTTTAAAAGATATGAATGCAGGCATGTGGGCAATCAGTGATAGGAAGCTCACTACATAAACTCTAACCATAATGTTATGCAAGTGAATCAACAGGCAATTGTTCCAGCGTTCCATTAATTAAGTAATAAAGGATTAAAGCTCGTGCAAACAATCACAATTGATTATAAATAATTCAAGTTAGGCTAGCAATTAAAAATGACATGTGAATGAGAACGGACAAAAATTAATTGTGGAGCATATAAATCATACCTGCAAGAAAAATTTATTGTGCTACGCACTAAATATTTTGATGTGTGCTCCCGATAGCGATCTCGGGTTAGGGAGAGAGAGAGAGAGCAAGGTCCCGGAGAGAGTTGGTGTTCCCTTTCTTTAAGCTGGGAGAAGGATCGAAGGGGGTGCGGCGCCTTTATGCGAGGGTTATCGTGGGCAGGAGGCTCTAATCGGTTCCTACAGAGAGAGGAAGTTAAGGGATATTTAATTCATAACCCTAAAGTGAGTTTTTGTCCCCATACATTGGAGGAACCCACTAACATCTATTTTCCAAAATGCCCCTCACTTAGGCTTAATGCAAGTGAGTTAATATAAGATAAAATAAAGAAATGCAAAAATTAAAGATAGCAAGACTCGCTCAATCCTTGAGTGGCTTAGTGGGGCTTAGTGTGTCGTTGATACGTCAGACTCAGGATTGGTCCATAGCATCCTCATCCTCATTGGAATCCAACTTGTCCACAAGCTGTGGTAGTAAGACGACCAATGGCTCTAGCAGTGGGTTCCACATGAACGGCTTCAGCTAAGAAACATGGAAGGCATCATGAATCCTGGTTTCAGGTGGGAGATGCAATTGATACGCAACCTCCCCGATTCTCCATCCCTTGGAATAGTCCACAGTATTTGGGGCCCAATTTGTTGTATAGGGTCTTGGTGGCCTACGCCTAGTGGTAAGGGTGGCGTTTCAACGATACCTAGCCACGTGCGACAAAGAAGAGCTCACAGCGGACACGGTTGTAAGCGGTCTTCATATGGGCTTGGGCCTGGAGGAGGCTCTCTTGAGTGGTCGTCAAAAACAGATCACGATCAACGACGTCGATGAGGGTTGTGCCACCTCTATTTGACAACAGTCAGGGAGGTTCCCTCCCATATATGAGTTGGGATGGTGTCGTCTGTAGGGCGATGTGATACGATGTATTAATACAAATACTCCACCCATGGGAGTCAGTGTCCTCAGTGATGCAGGATGGGTACATCTCCACATTGCAATTGAACAACTCCATCTTCCCATTCAGCTATGGGTGATATGAAGTGGAGAAGGCCAGCTTAGAGCAGCTAAAAATGAAGAGATCCTTCCAAAAACTGCTAGTCAACACCTTATCACGATCAGGCATGATGCTCTCGGAGAGGTTGTATAAGTGGAACACCTGCTCAAAGAAAACACGGGTAAATCCTTCCATCTTAAAGGAGCGTTCCCGAGGAATAGAATGTGCCCCTTTGGAGAACCTATCAATGATCACAATGAGAGTGGATTTAACCTTGGAGGTGGGCAAGCCATCCACGAAATACATGGAAACTTCGGCCCATAACTGGGTCTGGAAGGAAAACGGATTTAAGAAACCTGCCGAGAGGAAGTGGTCGATCTTATTCCGCTGGAAGATGAAACATTCGACAATGAAATCATGAACACGCTTCTGAAGCCCTTGCCAAAAGAATTTTGCTCTGATGCATTGAAGGGTCTTATGGAGCCCATAGTGTCCCCTACCATGGATGCTCTCAAGGATGGTGGCAATAAGGGGAGAGACCAGCTCCAAATACAAATTACCCTTGGAGAGGATGAGACCTTCCCGTGCGGCCCAACAAGGAGGGAAACATCCTTTGCTTATGCGATGGTGTGACTCCGGCAGCAGGGGACGTATGGATTAATTGACGAAGAGAACAGCTCGGTCGTGGGTCGGAAAATAGCTAAAAGAGTTGCGTCGTTTGCGTGATCCTTGCGGGACAAGGCATCTACCGCACGATTCAAGGCTCATGTCTTATACTCGACAAAAAAATCAAATGCAAGATGTTTATTGGCCCAACGTTGTTGTGGTATTGTGTGGAGGCATTGCTCGAGGAGGTATTTCATGATAAGATGGTTGGTCCAGATCAGAAAGGTTTGGTCCCAGAGATATGGGCCCAGTGCTGCACAACCTTAGCTAGGTCGAACAACTTCTGCTAGCAAGCGGGAAATTTCTGATGGAGGGGGGCCTTCTTCCTACAATTATATGAAATTGGGTGCCCCTCCTGCTGCAACACTGCATTGCTACCTTCCTGAGGCGTCACATTCGACCTGAAAATCCTGGAAAATATTAATTAGCATAGGATCGCTACTGAGATCAATGCTTGTTGGAGCTCCTGAAAGGCTCAGGTAGCGTTCTGCCCCCAGAAAAAAATTCATTCTTCTGCAATAAATCCATCAATGGTTCAGCAATAATATTGTAAATGTGGGTGTAGAGGCGATAGTAACTGGTGAGACTGAGAAATCGACGAAGCTCATGCGGTGACTGAGGTAATGTCTAGGTGGTCACGCCTTGGATCTTCTACAGGTCCGCCAAGACCCCCTGCCTATGCACCACATGTCCTAACTAGGCCACTTTGTTTGTACTAAATGAGCATTTCATAGCTTTAAGGAACAAGTTGTAATGCCCCGGTCTACTGTGGGTGCACTAGACGTCTGCAGACCAGAGAGGCAGTGACCCCAACCCATCTCTACGGATTTGATTGGTCGCAGCCGCTAATTCCAATGGCGGGTTGTTGAGGCTTGGGCTTGAACCCCAGACCTCCTAGATAAGGGAGCTCTGGACTAGTCTTCATCACCAATTGAGTTGATCACCAATTGAGTTGCAGCTCAGTTGGTGATGAGAGACATTTTAGAGCTCTCTTATCTAGGAGGTCTAGGGTTCAAGTCTTAGCCACAAAAACCCGCTATTGGAATTAGCGATTGCGGCCAATCAGGTCTGTGGAGTTGGGTCAGGGTCACTGGTATGCAGACTTGTAGTGCACTCACATTAGACCAGAGCATTACACAAGCAATATTGGCAAGCTGGCTAGAAGACTATGTGAAGGTGCTCAAGGTGATCTGCCTAAGTATTGTTGTACACCAAAATATCATCAAAAAAATGCAATCACATATCGTCATAGGAGCGACTGAAACACCTCATTCATCAATGGTTGAAATGTGGAAGGGCATTGTAAGCCAAAATAGCTTAACCAGGAGCTCGAAATGACGAAGATAAGTCTGAAACACGATCTTCTACATGTCGGTGGAGCACACCTAACGGTAGCCTAAGAAAAAGTCCTACTTCGATAAAAAATGGACCACATGTAACTCATCCAGAAGTTCCTCCACCACTGGTATGGGGAACATATTCTTAACTATCTTAGGCTATGTTTGGTTGGGCTGTTGCTGATGGGAAGCTGCTGATGAACTGTTGCTGATAGAAAAAGTGTTGATTCTGGAAAACAGAGTTTTGTTAAAAAACTGTTTGGGTGAAACAGAGTTTTCGAAAAATTGTTTGGATACAAAACGGAGTTTTGAGCGAAATAAAAAAAAACAAAATTCACATTTAACTCGAAGATCGGAGTTCATGTCACAAAAATTCAAAGTAATAATAATCAATAAATTCTAACAGGCTACAACAAAACAGAACAAAGAAACCAAAAACAAACTCATTTGAGGTAGATGACCTGCACAGTCAGATCTACATTTATGGAGGTAGGAGGAGTCGGAGTGAGATATTGTAACCTGGCTGTAGATCTATGAGGGATGACGGCCTCTGATTTTGTGGTAGCCAAATTTGGAATGATAAGCCCTGCAGATGAGTAGATCTGCATTTTTGGAGGAAGGTGGAGATGGAGTGAGTACAGTTGGAATCGTAATCTAAGATAAGAGTCGAATTAGGGAATAACTTCAGTACATAACAAAGCAGTATACAGTTGGAATCTCCATTTGAGATTTCAAGGAGATAAACAAAAGGTTCGAGACCAACGATGAACCGAGCAACCAATATGTATGTTAGAGAAGAACCCTAGATCAACTCTGCCTTTCCAAACCCTCCTCCCTGGCGCGCGAGAGGGCAAGATCCCGGACTCTGAAGGCATGGGCGGCGTCGTGGGAAGCGTCACGGCCCGCCATCGTAGACACCACGAGCTTCTCCGCCATCTTGAGCGTCCTCCTCTGCTTCTTCTCCATCTTCCTCCCTCCGCTTCTTTCCCCTCCACGAGTCGGTCGGACACCACGAGCTTCTCCGCCATCTTGCACCTCGCTTGAAATCACAAGTGCGGGTTTCGGGAGAGAGTTTGCGGTTGGACGCGCGAAAAATCTACGGCCGGGGTTATGAATTAAACAGCGGATGATTGAGAACGGATTTTTTAAAATAAGCCGCGCCAAACGCAGCTTAATCCGAAAATACCGGTGCGGTCCAACCGCACAGCAGTGAATAAGCTAAAACAAACGACACCTTAGTGTTCAGCTCACAAGAGTCTACGCAGAAATGCCAATAATCATCCTTCTTGTATACCAAAAAAAACAAGAGATGAAAAGGGGGGGCATTGCGGCAGATGATCCCTTATTGGAGCATAGCACTGCATTGGCGTTCAATCTCTTTCTTCTGGAGAAAGGGATATCAGTAGGGGCGGATCACAACATGTGTCGTGCCCAAAATAAGGCATATATGGTGGTCTTGGCAACGGGGTCGGAGAAGTCACTGCAGTGGTGTATGAATATCGTTGAATTCCTGTAGTAAGTGGTTGAACCTCGTCTCCGTCGCATCAGTTATTACTTGACGTCACTATGCGTCACACATTTTTTATTTACGCACTTATTTGCCTTTTTCTCATGTATTTCCATCGTGCTCTTGTTTGTTCGAAATTGCTCGGCTCGTCGGGTTGACCGTCCGATGAGTCGCTTGATAAATAGGTCTGGTAATTCTGGTCGCTAGGACGTAACGGGCAAGCTTAAGATTATTTAAAAACTCATAAATTAAAATATGAAATCGTTTGTAATAAATCTTGGAAACTTAAACTTTAGAAAATTTTGACCTGCTGCTTAGTTTGGAAAATAAAAGGGGAGAACAAAAATCATTATCGTTTTAGAATGCTCTCCCTGTTTGGAAGAAAATAAAAAGGATGGAATAAATTCAATTCATTATTAACTCTATTAAAAGGGTGAGCCGACCACTGATTAGGGCAGCCTGGACAAGAGTAGAGAGACGACTCATCGTTTCTCTCTACAGTGTTGGCCCTCAAATCCCGATACATCAGTTTCCTCCGCTGGATCTCGCGTCTTTCCTCGGCGGCGCTGCTGCTCCACGTCGTGTCCTCCTGACCCGTCGTCGACTGCGACCATGTTTCCGGCGGGCCACCGTCTCTCAACGTCGGGCCTTCAACCTGCCGACAACTGTGAATAGACCTTCGGCGGGCCACTGCTTCTCTACGCCGACCCGTCGTCGACTGCGACACAATTTCCGGCGGCCGCTACTCATCAGCGTCGTCTGTCTGCAACAGCACTTGCCTGATCCCTGCATCTGCAGCCATACGGGGTCGGCCGACGGTCCAAGCCGTCTCCAATCAGAGAACAGAAAGTAACGCCGTCCAAACCAGTTGACCTCTGTTTGTTTTCACCTACAGATTTGGTCCAGATAGTGCTCGTGTGGTAACGACACTCACCCATTGCTCTTAATAGTTAGATTTAAATTTATGCAACCTTTAAATAATTAAGAGCTTGCCCCGAACATTCTTTCGCCTAATTACCGTTTAATTCATAAATTGTTGTTTGTGTTCTGTGCTTGTGAACGTACAAATCCCGCCTCGCCTCGAACTGTTAGGCATCGATGGAAATTGTCGGAATAACTAGTAACGTCTTGCTGAATTTATCGTTGAAAATCGTGCTACGCGTGAAGATTTCATGGTGGCCCGCTCAGCCGCTCTTTTCAAAGCTCAAAATTCATTTATGTTTCAAACCCTTACGATTAAGTTAAAATAGTTCGACTACAAATTATTTAATTTCTACAAATCTCAACCCGGTTTACATCAGTTTGGTATCAGAGGTATTGTGATTCGCTCCTATCGAGAATCACGCGATCCGCATTTCAAATTAAAAAAAATTCAAATCATTTTAAATGGAAAATCGTGTGGGAAATTTAGAGAATTGAGTGGCCGATCTGAGCGCACAAATTAAAAATTTGACTAAAATCATCGAAGCGTTAAGCATGAATGTTATCGCAAACATGCGAGATGTGGGACAAGTGGTAAATGGGTTACGCACGCGTGTAAACACCTTGGAGGCCAATCAACGGTTAGGAATTATCCCACCACAAATTGAAGAAGATCTTAACCCTAGGCAACCTGAAAATGACAACCTTAATCCACGACAACTTGCACAAGAGCGCCAAAATGTTAGTGATCCACCCCGATGGGATGTAGGAGTCAAATTATACGTTGGTGATTTTGAGGGACATTTAGAGCTCGAGGGTTGTCTAGACTGATGTGATCGAATGGATCACTTTCTGGCTTGGAAGCAATGGCCCCAAGCTAGGCAAGTTGAGTACGCTACCCTTAGGTTGAAGGGTTCCGCCTTGGTTTGGTGGAGTCAGCTAGAGCGGTCTAGATTCAACTTAGGATTGCCCCCGATTATCACTTGGGATGAGTTTAAAATTCAATTACGAAGGCGGTATGTCCCAGCGGACTACTTGCAGATCCTCTACTGTAGGTTCCACAACCTACGGCATGACAAATTAACGGTAGATGAATGCACGAACGAATTCCTAGTCCTTTGGTATTGCCTCGACCTCCGAGAGGATGATGATATGGCCGTATCTCGTTATCTGAACGGGTTAAGTTATTCCATTAGAGACCAGCTAGAGTTATTTGATTAGAAGGACTTAGGAGAAGTATCGAGTCGTGCACGGAGAGTGGAGGCCACACAAAAACGGTCATCCGGAGCTAGATCTACTAATAGATCCACCACGAGCGTCATCACTACCACTACTGCTAGGATTTCTGATTCCCCTCACCCCCCCCCCCATCACTGTCGGGAACAAAGATCCGTCCACTAGCCACTCCAAGGGTAAGGAGATTATTGGGGCTAAGCTCAACACTGGAGTCTTCCGATGCTTCAAGTGTATGGAGCCCGGACACAAATCATCTGATCTTCCGCGACGCCACTTCGTCGATATTATTGACTCTTCTAATTGACGTGAGCCTGAGTATGGACCCTACGTGAATGAGTGTCATCCTGAGCTTGAGAACGAGCACGAGTCTGAGGATGTCATAGAAGTGGAAAGCGAACACGCTGAACACTTAGTCTGCGTCTTACGCTATAATTTGATTACCCCTAGCGAGTCTACTGAGTATGATTATAGGAGACACGATATTTTCCGCACTACTGCACGCATCTAGGGATAGTTTTGTTCTATTATCATCGATAGCGGTAGTATGGAGAATTTTGTTTCTCAGCGCATAGTCGACATATTAGGGCTTGAAATGCACCCTTTAGAACATCCCTATAGCTTATCCAGCGTCAACAGTCATTTGACGATGTTCGTCACTCATTATTGACTAATAGAGTTTTCTATAGGGAGCACGTACTCGGATAGAGTATTATGTCATATCACTGCTATGGATGTCTGTCTCATCCTCCTACGGAGAGCTTGGCAGTATGACCGACATGTCATGCACGACGGCACGAGGAACTCACATTCCTTTGAACACCACGGGCACAAGATTGTTTTTTTACCCCAGAAGAACTGTCTTACCCCAAGGGAACGCGAGAGGACCTACACGGCTCCTAGTTCACTTTTTGTTACCTCCACTATGTTACTGCTCACTGCACTTCCTCTTGAACCCCATGAATTAATTTGTGGCCCAGGTGTGTCGCCCACACCACATTTATCGAGTCCCGACGAGCCACCTGATATTTCTCAATTTTCTTACACCTTATCCGACGGTTATTCACTCTGCACGCCACACTCGGTCGATTTCATATTTAGCGAATACACCTTTTCACATCACTATCACTTGGTTATACACATATCTATGAAATTAAACCAACGCAATAAATATTTTCTATCATATTTTTAGAACACATTATGTGGCAAAAGCGAGCCAAACTCGAAGCTAGTAGCGTCTATCACTCTCGGACCGATGAACTGATCAAAGTCGTTAGTAGGAGTCTGGAGAACTTTCTTAGGCGATTAATCGGTGAGAATCTAAAGCAATGGGAACTTGTATCTCCACAAGCACAACTCGCATTCAACAATTCTAAATATCGCTTCTGTTATGTATCTCCTTCCGAGATTACCCTGTTATTCCACCCACCCGTCTGTCATCACGTCTCATTCCGCAAACGTATTTCATTCGACGAGCAAACTCATATTAATTACTTAACGGAACTGTATAAATTTATTGCTAATAAAATGCGAGCCACCTGTGGAAATTACAAATTCATGGTCGGTCGTTATCGTCATGAATTGTATTTTCCACAGGAGGGTTGGGTGTTTGATTATTGCAGGAGTTCTTGTCCTTTTCAAATTCCGAAGCGTATCAAACCACCTGTCAAGGCCCCAGATATACCACCTGATTCAGCACCAGCGACGACTTCAGCTCTCTCCAGTACCAGTCTTTGCGAGTTCTCGTCGGGGACGAGCGCTTTCAACCCTGAAGGAATTGATGCATCCTCCGTCACATCAGTTATTATTTGACGTGACTAGGCGTCACACATTTTTTATTTACGCATTTATTTGTCTTTTTCTCATGTATTTCCTTCGTACTCTTGTTTGTTCGAAATTGCTCGGCTCGTCGGGTTGACCGTCCGATGAGTCCCTTGATAAATAGGTCTGGTAATTCTGGTCATTAGGATGTAACGGGCAAGCTTAAGAATATTTAAAAACTCATAAATTTAAATATGAAACCATTTGTAATAAATCTTGGAAACTTAAACTATAGAAAGTTTTGACCTACTGCTTAGTTTGGAAAAACAATAAAATGGGAGAACAAAATTCATTATCGTTTTGGAATGCTCTCCCTGTTTGGAAGAAAATAAAAAGGATGGAATAAATTCAATTCATTATTAACTCTATTAAAAGGGTGAGTCAGCCACTGATTAGGGTAGCCTGGACAAGAGTAGAGAGAGACGACACATCGTTTCTCTCTACAGTGTCAGCCCTCAAATCCCGATACATCAATTTCCTCTGCTGGATCTCGCGTGTTTCCTCGACGGCGCTGCTGCTCCACGTCGTGTCCTCCTGACCCGCCATCAACTGCGACCTTGTTTCCGGCGGGCCACCGTATCTCTACGTCGGGCCTTCAACCTGCCGACAACTGTGAATAGACCTTCGGCAGGCCACTGCTTCTCTACGCCGACCCGCCGTCGACTGCGACACAATTTCCGGCGGTCGCTACTCATCAGCGTCGTCTGTCTGCAACAGCACCTGCCCGATCCTTGCATCTGCAGCCATACGGGGTCGGCCGACGGTCCAAGCCGTCTCCAGTCAGAGAACAGAAAGCAACGCCGTCCAAACCAGTTGACCAAAGTTTGTTTTCGCCTACGGATTTGGACCAGATAGTGCTCGTGTGGTAACGACACTCACCCCTTGCTCTTAATAGTTAGATTTAAATTTATGCAACCTTTAAATAATTAAGAGTTTGCCCCGAACGTTCTTTCGCCATAATTACCGTTTAATTCATAAATTTTTGTTTGTGTTCTGTGCTTGTGAACGTACAAATCCCGCCTCGGCTCGAACCGTTAGGCGCCGACGGAAATTGTCGGAATAACTAGTAACGTCTTGCTGAATTTATCATTAAGAACCGTGTTGCGCGCGAAGATTTCGTGGTGGCCCGCTCGGCCGCTCTTTTCAAAGCCCAAATTCATTTATGTTTCAAACCCTTACGATTAAGTTAAAATAGCTCGATTAAAAATTATTTAATTTCTACAAATCCCAACCCGGTTTACATCAGTCTAGCAGGTGGTTTTGTGCATGTTGTGGTCAGAACATGAAAAGTAGATGTCAGAGTCTCAGAAAGGCATCTGTGTCATTCCACCATCTAGGATCCATGTTGACAATGCATAGTGAAGCGACTAAAATCCCACGTCAACGGTCCCCAAAGTCATACCCATCAGGCACCCAACACCACCTTGAACCCCTGGAGGTCCACTACTAGGAGGTCAGCCTGGGAGTGGTGTCCCTCCACCATGATAGGGACTCAGCGGTAGATTTCAAAACACGCCATCTTGTTTATGTTGGCCACAAAAACAATGGTGTGGGGACGCAGTGTATCAATGAGCTACAAACGATGCACGACAAGCTCGCTAATGAAGCTATGTGTGCTACCCAAATTCATAAGCACGAGTAAGGCATAAGCGCCAAGTGTGACAAACAACTAGATGGGTTGGCCCACTTACAATTCTGTAATGGCGTTAAGGGAGATCTTTGGACCCTTGGTCTTCCTCTTTGTCATCCTCATTAGAAGGGTCATGCACCTTCAGCCAGAAGAGGTCTTTGCATGGCGTTCTGATCTGTATTGGTCGCACAGTTGATAAAAACACCCTTGGCAGACGATCGACCATCTCGGCGGATAAGAGTCGTCGTCAGAATAGGGGATGGCCTGTCTCCATCCATTTGGTAGAGGTAGTGCAGGTTAGTTAAAACCCAGGGAGGGTCCGACCCCATCTCGTTGGCCACTATACAATTGTTCCATAAGTAATCTATATTTGCAAACTCGTGTGAGGCTCATTGCAGAATGCAGAAGTGAGGTTTTTTTGTGTATGGAATTACATATCGAGTCGCCAAAGGTCGAGAAGACCCTCTGCGAAGATGGGCACCAGTTGCTCGAGACCCAAAGAGGAAGCACGAGCTAAAAGGACCTGAAACCTCTCCAAATAATCAACAATGGGAGCATGTTTGTTTAAGAGATAGGGTTATCGTGAAGTGTTAGTGCAAAATGTAAATTGCAGGCTTTAAAATCATCACACGTCAGATGGGATCGCTCACGTTGTAGTTGTGTGAACCAGAGCTAGGCATAACTCATGAGGTGAAAAGAGGGTACGCTAATTCAATCCTCCTGTGACGTCCATTAGTTTGTGAAGATGTGTTTGCAGCACATGAGCCATGTTAGAGGGTCTTCGTGGCCGTCAAAAATGGGAAGTTCCATTTTGACGTAGGAGGCACGCCACTCTTCTGAATGGTGGCCCGACATTCCATCGTGGGAGGAGCCTAATGTGGGCCATTGAGGGGGTTGCATACAATCGAGACGGGAAAAGAGAGCACTCATATTGGCAATGTTGGTTGTCACATCTTTTGAAACATTTTCATAACTTGAGAGAGTGTGAGACATCCTTCCTCCATTGAAATGGGCAGGGGAGTGTCGGAGCGTTCAGTTAGAGGCTTGGGAGGTAAGTCCTCTATAATCAAGTGGTGGCTGCTCGGCGAAGGAGCATGGTGCAGCGGCCGCTGGAAACTATATGTTGTTGTTGGAAGGAGATGGCGGGAAGGGGCGGTTGTTGGCTGGAAGGGGCAGTTGTCGGGATAGGGATAGCGGGACCGTTGGAATCGTGCACATGAAGAGACATAGTTGTGCAGTTCGGCTCGTGCAGAAGCGTCGAGGGCAGCACGCCATAGGGGTGGCGCGGGGGCTGAAGTGAAGAATAGCAGGCGTCGCTGACGTCTATCTCTGAGACCAAGTTATGTGTGCTCTCGATTGTAATATCGTGTTAAGGAGAGCGAGAGCGAAGTCTCGGAGAGGGTTGGGGATCCCCTTCTTCAAGACGGGAGGAGCTATGATAGATGTTGTGAAAAAAGAGAAGGATCGAGGGGGTGTGGCATTGTGCGGAATCATTGGGCTAGGGTTATCGTGGACAAGAGGCCATAACCGGTTCTGAGAAAGAGAAAGCAGAGAGGAATTTTATAAGTTTTTTATTCATAACCCTCAAATGAGTTGTCTCTCCCCATATATAGGACGAAAACCACTATTATTCATTGTCCAAAATGCTCTTCACTTAGGCCCAAATAAAAGTGAGTTAAGATACGATAAAATAAAGCCATACAAAATTAAAGATAGCACGATCACTCAATTTTTGAGTGGCTTTGCACACCGCTGATGCGCCTACCCCAACATTGATCCATAACATATAAGTAGAAAATAAAAACATGTTTGTACATTGGAAAAATTTGCAATTAAAAAAAGACTCACCCAATAATCAAAACGGGTATTGATGGGGTGTGGTAGATGGATTTGGGTGGGAGTAGGAACAGTGAGTGGGACCGAATGCACGGTTGGCGACGAAATATGATGCGGGAGATTTTTGGGGTTTGGTGATTAGAGGGAATTCATGGAATTTGAGATTTTAGGGTTTTGGAAGCAGCTAGGGAAATCCAGCTGTTGGATGGCATTCTGGAGAGTTGTGGGGAAGGATGGATGAGGAAGATATAGACTGGAGAAGAATTTGGATGATGATGCAGGTGCAGGGGTACGTGGCTAGAGAGAACTTGGGGTTGAGATGACTTGGGAGGGATGTTGGAAGGGAGCACAAGGGAAATCGTAACCTGGGATGTTTGCTGGAAGGGAGTAGAGGGGGAGGCGACGCCTGGGATGAGTGTTGATTAAGGAGTAGGGGGTTTGGTTTGCAATGGTCGGTTATTAAGGGGAATGGGCCTGATGAGGTTGGTGGGTGCAGATGAGATACTAGATGGGGCGGCGGGAGTTGACGGCGAACCAACAGTGGCGGCGGGAGTTGACGGCGAACCAACAGTGGCGGCAGGAGTGACCCATGGCTTCATCGCCCAAGTTGTGTCTCCCACAAACGACCAAGTGGTTGTTCTCTTCAACCAGAAAAACATTGGATCCCCTCACCAAAAATTTAACATATGAGTAGATTAGGTTAAGTGTATATGGCGTCTATGATCATCTGATCGAACACCTTAACATAATTCTTAAAATAGACTCCATAAAAATGAAAGAAAATAGGAAAAATCGCGTTAAACGTGATAACAATCTTTGATCATCCACCTAACGATCTTAAAACAATCAATCACTAAAATTGACCAAATGACGCAACCCGTCTCCCTCACTTGCATTCTCACCCTAAGGGCATATAAATACAACTCCCATGACATTTTACAAAGAAGCCCGTGCATCGTGACCAAGTACAAAAAACACCCAACATAAAGCTTTGCACAAATAAAATTGGAATTAACCTTAATTAAAAGTCACATAAACAAGACACGTAATTAAACCTCTAATTAGATGTGCAACGAAAGATACAAAACAAGATTAATAAACAAAAGGATACATAACAGATTGCGGCTGATTGCATGAGACACACTAGCAATCGTGTAAAGGGCTAAGCACTGCTCTTGGGGGAGAACTGGCTACGTCCGCTCGTGGCTGCTTTGGGCATGCATGGGCTACACACGTTGGCACCCAAAGTAGTGGCTCACGGGCTCCGTCCGTGGGCGACTAGATGGGCTGAGCCCACCTCTCTCCCCACCCTTCTCTTTCCCCGCTATTTGAAAAAAAATATCATGATGGAAAAATATGTCAGCTTTTAGTCTAATCATCTTTTATTCTAGAAGACCTAGATCCCCCTCTCCTATAGGTTTAGGAGAACTTGAGAGATTTTTCCCTCTCTCTCTCTTTTCGATCTCTCTCTACCACTGATTGAGTCGATCCAACGATTGTGAATCTTTAGACAATGCTACGAAAGAATATGCATACTCTTATATGTGGTTGAGATACATACATACAAACATATATAGAGAGAGAATATATATATATCTATATAAGTTCCTAACATACATAATAAAAAAATTAAGTTACTATTATGCATATTCGTTTGTTTATCAATAGGCAGAAAATTCAGCTTAAGAACAACTCCATCAGACCCTCAGAACTTATATGCACAGATATTTATATATATTACCCTGGCATATATAAAAAGGGCAGCCCGGTGCACAAAGCATCCCCGCGCAGCGAGGGTCCGGGAAAGGATCCCACCACAAGGGTGAAATGTAGGCAAACCTTACCCTACATTTTTTGCAAGAGGCTGCTTCCAGGACTTGAACCCTTGACCTCAAGGGCACATGGCGATACCTTAACCAGGTCCCTGGCATATATATAATAAAAATATATGTCAATGTTATATGTATTTGCTTGTTTAGCAATAGGCAGATAATTGAGTTTAAGGACAACTGTGCCAACCCTTCAGCTAGTGCTACAAAAGGAGCATAGTAATGGTTTCACTTGCTTGATAATTTATGGCATTACCCAAGGGCCGCCAAGAAGAGCAACAAAAGTCATGTGAAAGTACAGATAAAAGCCTTCAAAATGAGCAATCCTTATATGGCAAAGGAGCCTAATTATTATTATCATTACTATTATATATTTATGAATGTATATAAACTGATTACTCAAACCTGCGGAAGTGGAAGCACTGCTAGAAAATCAACAGTGAAGTGTCTCCTTAGGTAACGATTGGCTATCTGTGCAGGATCTATCACAAGTTCACCTCTACCAAATACGCGTGATGATGGAGCAATATAGGCAGTACGGAACTGAAGAACCACACGAAGAAGATAGAATGAATCAATGAGTGTGCGCATAGTTGTTGATATGTATGCGAGATTACGATCTATACTGAGGCAATTTGAATCTTGGTCGTATACTGGAAGATAAAAAAACAATGGATCCACAGATACTGCAAGAATACATGATATGACAAAAAGTCTGTTCATTCGCAAAAGAAATTGATCTTGAGGATCAAAAATCTTCTTTTCTGAAACCTCAAGATCTTCTGAAAAAATTCCCTTTGTTCCACCAAACCTAAGCGTTTTCTTAAGTGACCTGAGCCTTTCAGATCCCCTTTTCATTCCCCTTTTAAATGATGTTGTCACGTTGTTTGAACCATGATGAAATCCTTCAACAGAGAAACTACCCTTATTCATGTTTCCAGCATCAGAAGTAAATGATGGATTCGGGCTTGACTCTTCCAACCTAAAAGCATGAGGGTCAAATTCAGCATGTATTAATAGCGAATTAAAGTTTTCAAAATAAAGTACAAGCATATTTATAAGAAATGAAAAACAACATAGTTCTGTGTATTGGAACTAGACGATCCTTGTATGTTAGAATATATGTTTCCCTAAGCTGCAAAGTTATTGCACAAGTATAAAAGCGTTAGTACAAGTTGCACAACTATTAAGAACACTGAATGACGTTTAGTCTGTTGTAAAAAGTGAAAGGACTTGTAACATCAAAACATCAAACCAGGTAGCCTTCTCCTAGGATTGTATTAGCGCCATATAAATTAAGTGGAAGCAACACACGTATGATGATTACAAAATATGACATTTTGATTGCCGAGAAGGTGAAGGGAAATGATATAGATTATTTCTGCACTTCCACGAAAAAGGCAATGGAAAACTCCAAGCCTTAAACAACTGGTGCATTTAAATTTTTCCGCCTCCTGAGGCTGGGAAAGTGCAAAATGTAGCCTCCCCCCCCCCCACACACACACACACAGAGAGAAACACAACTCGTGAATGTGGCATGTATTCAGAAGCCGTTGCATCAATATCCAATGTTGAGATTAAGCCAAGTCGTGTAATAAATGTTTAGACAAATTACTAAAAACGTGTCGAAAAGCAAATTGAGAAATATGATATACTCATCAGTAATAAGTGGCCAGAGAGAAAGAGAGAGAGAGGAACGACTATGTATAGTAGAACCATGGGTGAGTCATTTACAATAGAAACTCTAGTCAAAACGCTAAGCCAGAGGAAAATGGAGTTGTTAATTTGGTGGTGGGTTCAAAGGGTCAAAGCATAGGTGCTTGGAGGATTCGTTGAAGTAGCCTAGACTTGAAACGCACGGTTAGAGGAAGTCAGAGTTATCAAAGTAATGAGTAAATCAAACAGCAGAAGCTGCGGATCAAAGAGGACTTGTTTAAGTAGTGAGAATTGGAGAGAGGTTAGAGGAAGTCAGAGTTATCAAAGTAATGAGTAAATCAAACAGCAGACGCTGAGGATCAAAGAGGACTTGTTTAAGTAGTGAGAATTGGAGAGACGATTAGTGAGGAGAAGTTGAAAAGAGCGACTAAGTGAGTAAATCCTGTTCTTATAACATGATGGGAAAAAAAAATAAGATGGTTTATTATTGTAGAAAAGTACACAATATAGAAGTACAGGCACCGCAAACCTTGTATATATTTCTTGTGTATGTAACTACAAGTATGAATACATATATATAGGGAGAGAAGAGTCCCTTTTTCAAGATGTGAGACTATTACATAAAGAGGAAGAAGGACTATGATGGACCATTATATGGGTCTTTACATGTTCTTTTTCTAACACTCCTCAAGCTGGAGCGTACAAGTCGTAGGCACCCAGCTTGGACAAGAACTAATAAAATAGAGCACTCGATAGGGCCTTAGTGAGAAGATCAACAACTTGGTCAGTAGCCGGAACATGTTTCAATTTCAGTTTCTTCATTTGAACTTTTTCCCGAATGAAGTGGCAGTCAACTTCAATGTCTTTTGTTCTTTCATGGAAGACAGGATTCTTAGCTATGTATATAGCAGCTTGACTGTCACAGAGTGAGGTAGCTGGTGAGGAAAATTTTACTCCCATATCACCTAGGAGACTTTCAATTCATGTGAGCTCAAATACAACAGACGTCGTCGAACGGTACTCAGCTTCGGCCGAAGATCGAGCAACAACAGTGTGTTTCTTACTGCGTCAAGTAACAAGGTGACCTCTGAAGTACGTACGAAATCCGTCGGTAGAACGCCGATCATCCAGGGAACTAACATAATCAGCATTTGAATAAGCAACCAATGTTGGAGTAGACGAGGAAGAAATTTTGTATACCAACCCTTGACCAGGAGCTGTTTTCAGGTATCTCACAATACGTTTGACAGCCAGTAGATGAGACACCCGAGGAGAATGCATAAACTGGCTGACAACCCCAACAGCAAACGATATGTCTGGTCTTGTGACTGTTAGATAAATCAGTTTTCCAACCAGACATCGATAGTATTCTGGATTTGGAAGAAAACGATCTGCGTCAGAGGCATGTGCACAAAGCTTGTGATTGACATCCATATGAGTATTAATCGGCATGCATCCAGAGCAGCCAGCATCCTGGAGAAGGTCGAGACAGTACTTTCGTTGAGATAAGACAAGGTCATCAGGACGTCTTGCAATCTCAAGGCCAAGGAAGTATCGAAGGTTCCCCAGATCTTTTGCTTGAAAAACAGAACTAAGGTGTGGTTTGACCACTTGTATTCTCTTTGAATCATCTCCTGAGATTAGGATATCATCGACATACACCAAAAGAATAATCGTTCCCGTTGTGTTATGTCGAGTGAACAGAGAGAAATCTGCTGAGCTACGAGTAAATTCAACTTTCTGAACAGCTCTACTGAACTTATCGAACCATGCCCGGGGAGATTAATTGAGACCATAAATCGACTTCTTGAGGTGACAAACTCGGGACTCCCCCGTGGTCTCAAACTCTAGAGGTTGTTGCATGTAGACAGATTTTTGGAGATTGTCATTTAGAAAAGCATTTTTGATATCCAGTTGATGTAAGGGTCATTGGCGATGCACAGCCACGGAGAGGAGGACACGAACCGTGTTGAGCTTGGTCACTGGAGAGAACATTTTCTCATAATCGAGGCCCTGTTGTTGAGTAAAGTCGCGAGCCACCAGTCGGGATTTAAGACGGTCAATTATCTTATCAGGAGCATGCTTGATGACAAAGACTCATTTACAGCCAACAGGAGTCTGTCCTGGAGGAAGAGAAACCAGATCCCACGTTTGATTAACCCAGAGGGCCGTCATTTCTTCGTCCACGGCCGCCCGCCAGCCCGGATGTTGGAGAGCTTCCTGCACAGAGTTAGGAACAGAAATAGAGGATAATGTAGTGGCAAATGTCTGAAGCGTCGCGGACAGACAATGTAAGGATACATAATTCGTCATGGGATGGGTTGTGGAGGCAGGTGTTGGGTCAACAGGTCGCATAGTGCCAGAGGTCGAAGCCGACTACAGTGGGGCGGCGAAGCTGGGAGGTCGACGAGTATAGACACGAAGAAGAGGGGGCTTGTGGAGAACCGAAGCTGGCTTGGGGAGTAGTGGGGGTGGAGGAGACGTAATTGGGATGATAGGTCTTGGTAATGATGGTGGTGGAATAGATGGCGTTGTGATGGAGAAAAACAGTTAATCTTCCAGAAAGGTAACATCCGCCGAGACAGTCGCCTTACGGGTAGTGGTAGAGTACCAAACATACCCTTTTTGAGTACGGGAATAACCAACAAACATATGTTTCGTTGCCCGAGGATCGAACTTGTCGGTGGAGGAACCTAGTAAATGAACATAGCAGGTACAACCAAATATTCGAGGTGTGAGAAGGAATGAAGGTGTGTAAGGGAAGAGGAGACAGAACGGGGTGGCGTTGTTGAGGACGGAGGAGGAGAGATGGTTGATGAGATAACATGTCATCGAAACTGCAAAGTGTCAATAAGCCTTGGGAACGTGCATTTGAATCACGAGGGAGCGAGCAACATCAAGAAAATGTCTATTTTTGCGCTCAGCCAACACCATTTTGTTTAGCAGTATATGCACATGAAGTCTTATGAATAATCTCAATTTCAAAACAGAGATTATCGAACTCATGACTAGTGTATTCCTGAGCATTATCGGTCCGGAGTGTTTTGATTTTGTCGGAAAACTGTGTGCGAGTCACAAGAATGAAAGCCCGGAACACACGAGGAAGCTCGGAGCGATCACGAAATAAGTACAACCATGTCATTCGAGAATAATCATCAATAAAAGTGATAAAATAACAATAATCAGACACACTTACTATTTTGCACGGGCCTCAAACATCAGAATGCACTAACATAAAAGGAGCAGAGCTCCGGGTGCAATGAGGAGGAAACGAGTAACGATGTTGTTTCCCCAAAATACAAGAATCACAGATAAATGTTGGAAGAGGAACATCAGGAAGAGCCTTCTTTAGAACCGGAAGAGGAGCGTGCCCAAGACGCCGATGCCAGTCAACAGAGGAGACGGAGACGGAGGAGAGAATGGTAGGAGAAACATCAAGAAGGTAGAGCTCATTTTGCAGTCGTCATTTACCAATGATATTATGCGTCTGTCGATCTTGCATCAAAAAAGAAGAAGAGGTGAATGTGATAAAGCAATCCAAATCGACAGTGAAGCGGCTAACAGAAAGTAAATTAAACAGAGAGCCGGAGACATGGAGAGCCGGGCAAAAAGAAATTGAGGGATTGAGAGGTATATCAGCAGAGCCGGAGACAGGAGCGGTGTTGTCATTGGCTACGATGATAAATTTTGGATGCGGAGAATCCAAGTATTGGGGTGGCTTCAGGGAGGTGATATGGTGAATAGCACCTAAATCCACTATCCAGCGCAGACTAGTGGAGAGTCAAGTGATATCTTCATTAGAGATGGAGGCAACAGAGGCAGGCGAGTTGTGGAGCAACACTTGAAGTTGTTGGAGCTGGAGGTGAATTTCATCAAGATCAGCACGAGTGGCAGAAGGGTTGTGGGCAGCAACAGAAGCTCAGCAGGCGCCTCAATGTGTCCATCCTTACCACAGAAAGAACACTTAGGCCTTGGTCGGCCACCTCGACCCCTCCCCCGAGAGTCGGTACGTCCTCCACGGGTAAGGGGGGAGGGAGTAATGTGCAGGAGATTGTTGAAGAAGAGCCGGTGAAGAAGGGTCGATAGCATCAGGAGGCGGTGAAACCTTTAACAGCATAGAGCACACATCAGAGAATGAGGGAATAGTAGCAGATGAGAGGACCTGAGCCCGAATACTATGAAGATGAGGCGGAACACGAGCCATCATCATGGCAATACCAATAATTTCCTTTTGAGCGCGCTGGGCAGCTAGATCCGTAGTCGGGGGCTGATGCTGAATCCAGACCTCAACCAGCGTCTTGGACAACAAAGGATGTTAAGTCAGTAGCATTACCGGAGTCAAGGGACTGAAGATCGGTGATGATGTCGTACAGGTGTTGGAGACTATCCTTGCCGGAATACAGGAAATGTAGCTCATCCCACATCGCATTGGTCGTCTCGTGATACATTGCCACGCGATAAGATTCGTCGTCAAGGGAGTTAAGAAACCAAGTCTGAACACGACCATCGTCACGCAACCAGTCATCAGTAGGTGCAGAAGGAGTATTCTTAGTTAAATGATGCAGAAGTTCCTTTGACTGGAGTACCCGGCGGAAAGAATGCACCGACTCAACAAAGTTCTTCCCAGTAAGAGAGATGGTGGTGACTCATAAATCGTCATGAAGTTCAGGAGCAGAGACCAAGTGGGCTGGAGGAGAAAAATCAGTAGAGGAATCCATGACCACACGACCAGGCGGCTAGGCGAAGCGGCTAACCGGCAAGGCGAGTAAACGGCTAAGACTAAGCCGCAAAGCAGACACAGCGAACAATGCGGCAAGGATAGGGACAAACCGCCACGGACAGGGACAGGCAGCAGCAAATCTGGCGGACTGGCAAAACACAGGAGGCAAGATCTGGAGGATAGAGAGAGCACGACAACCAAGAGCGGCTAACTCGGTGCAGCGAGCAGGAGACAATACCGCAACTGAGCCAAGACCAACAGCGGCTAGGCAAGACCGTAGCGAGCAGGAGACAAGACCGCAGCGGAGCGGATAACACGACGTCGTGGCTTGAAGCAGAAAACCACGCGATTACAAGGAGCTGCGAACAAAGATGTGCGTCCTGAGAAGGGGCAAGCGCGGGTAGAGAAGAGCAGCGGCTAGGCCAGACCGCAGCAAGTTGGAGACAAGGCGCAAATGGCAAGCGCGGGAAGAGAAGCCAGCGACCAACGCAAGTAATAGAGGAGACCGCGGTAAGGAAATAATCTGCGCGGTTAGGAGGAGAACACCACGGCAAGGAGGTAGTGCGGGTAGGAATGAAAGCGACCAACGCAAGCAATAGAGGAGACCGCGGCAAGGAAGTAATTCGCGCGGTTAGGAGGAGAAGACCGCATTGACAAGGAAGAAGCCGTGCGGATAGGAAGAGGAAACCGCAGCAAAGAGAAAAGATAGTGAGTCCCACGGAGCAGACTGGAGAGAGAATAAAAGGAGAAAGAGGAGGAGGTGGGGCGATGGGTGGAACTACAGGAAGGAGGCCTACGGGTAGACAAAGAGAAGCCGCAACAAGAGAGCAGAAGCGGGTAGAGAGGGTAGGACGTAGCACGGGCGGTCAAAGGAAATGGCCAACCGCCCGAATCAAGAGGTAGGACCGGTCGCTCTGATACCATGTAAAAAAGTACACGGTATAGAAGTACAGAGACCGCAAACCTTGTATATATTTCTTGTGTATGTAAATACAAGTATGAATACATATATATAGGGAGAGAAGAGTCTCTTTTTCAAGATGTGGGACTATTACATAAAGAGGAAGAAGACCTATGATGGGCCATTATATGGGCCTTTACAAGTTCTTTTTCTAACAATTATTATTACAATAGAAACTCTAGTCAAATAATAATAAGATGGCCAGAGAGAGAGAGAGAGGAACAACTATGTGAAGTAGAACCATGGGTGAGTCATTTACAATAAAAACTCTAGTCAAAACGCTCAGCCAGAGGAAAATGGAATTGTCAATTTGGTGAGGAGCTCAAAGGATCGAAGCATAGGTGCTTGGAGGATTCGTTGAAGTAGCCTAGACTTGAAACGCTCGGTTAGAGGAAGTTGGAGTTATCAAAGTAATGAGTAAATCAAACAGCAGAAGCTGAGGATCAAAGAGGACTTGTTTAAGTAGTGAGGATTGGAGAGACGATTAGTGAGGAGAAGCTGAAAAGAGCGACTAAGGGAGGTAATCCTGTTCTTATAACATGATGGGAAAAAATAATAAGATGATTTATTTGAAATTCCTAATAGGGAATTATTGAATACAAATTTAAGTGTAGAGAAATACAAAATACATGGAAATAAAAGATAACAGTTTAATATCTTATTATTTTCATCATAACATCATGAACCTAAACTACAAGTATTTGTACATATATATATGAAGGAGGAGTGAATCTACAACTCCATCCTGAGATGTGGGACTAAACTTTATACACTGATCGGCTCTCAATAGGCCATTGTATAGACCTTTAGATTATTTAAAAACTCCCCCGCAAATTAGAGCATACAAATCATAGGAGCCAAACTTGGTCAAAAACTGATGATATAATGGTCGAGGTAAGGCCTTAGTGAGGATATCAGCAACTTGCCCGGCAACAGACACATGTCTCGGGTCTAAATTTTTAAGTTTAACCTTTTCCCAAATAAAATGACAATTAACGCCGATGTGTTTTGGTTCGTTCATGGAACACGGGATTCTTGGCAATATAAATAACAGCTTGGCCATCACAGAAGAGAGTGACCGGAGAGGGGAGTTTCACACACAGACCACTTAAAAGACTCTGTAACCATGTGAGTTCTGAAACGACAGAATCCATTGATCGACACTCAGCTTCCGCAGATGATCGTGCAATCACAGTTTACTTCTTGCTCCACCAGGTGACAAGATGTCCACCAAAGTATGTGCAGTACCTACTTGTGGATTGGTGACCATCAAGAGAACCAGTATAGTCAGCATGAGCAGGAAACAAGTAACAAATAAGAGGGATTATACACAAGCCCTGTCCCGAAGCAGTCTTCAGATACCAAAGGATGCGCTGAACATCCTGGAGATGCGAGATTTGTGGAGCATGCATAAAGAGACTGATCACCCCAAAGGCAAAGGATATATCAGATCTCGTAACTGTAAGGTATTACGAGCTTGCCCACAAGAGGACGATAGTACTTCGGGTTAGGGAGTAGATCAGAATCAGATGCATGAGCACTGCGTTTATGGTTAGCATCCACGGGAGTATTTGCAGCTTGCATTCAGAGTAGTCGGCATCATGAAATAGATCAAGACAGTACTTCTGTGGAGACAGAACGAGACCATCAGCTCGATGAGCCACCCAATACTAAGAAAATATCTGAGAGACCCCAAATCCTTAGTCTGAAATTTGGATGTCATGTGTTTCTTGATCATATTTATATCATTGAGATCATCACTTGGTATGAGAATATCATCAACATGCACTAAAAGGATCACTGTGTCTATCGGGCGGTAAAGAGTGAATCAAGAAATTTCAGGCGATCTCCAAGTGAAGCTAAAATCGTGAACAGCCTAACTGAACTTATCAAAACAGGCCCGAGGAGATAGCTTGAGACCATAAAAGAGCCCCTGCGGCCTCATAACCAAAAGGTTACTACATGTAGACAGTCTCAATAAGGTTGTTATTCAAGAAAGCATTTATGATATCGAGTTGATGTAACTTATGTTGCACCGACACCGACACGGGACACGCGATACGACACGACACGCGACTCGTCAATTCTCAAAAAATACCATATTCTGACACGCTGGGACACGTATATTAAATATTCATTTTTTATAATTATGAAAATCCTAAAACATTAAACAAAAAATAAAAAAAAATAGCAATTAACAAATATTTAAATAAATTAAGTCATGTTTAAATATTACTCATCAAATATTCAAATGCAAAACTTAACAAATGATCAAAAAATGATAGAACATTAACACATTACCATTATATATTATCAGTAAAAATAATGGATTCACATGCAAACTTTTTTCCCTACTTTCAATCTTCCTTTTTCTAGAGAAAATATTTACGTCACTAGTAGATCCACTTTCACTACTTGAAATGCTAGAAAAGGGTAAAGGCGCTTCCAAGATAAATTGTCACCCGCCTCACCATGAGTAGTTAACTTAGGGACACGCGTGTTCGATTGAGCGGGACACGCGAGTCCCGCGTGAGCCAGCGTATCGGATTTCCGACTCGAGTGTCGGATTTCCGACTCGAGTGTCGGAGAGTGTCGGAGAGTCGGACGAGTGTCGGACTCTCCGACACTGACACGCTGGGCATTTTGAAGTGTCGGTGCTTCATAGGATGTAACAGCCAATGTCGATGAACAACCAATGAGATTAAACTCAGACAGTGTTCAGCTTTGCGATAGGTGAGAAGATCTCTTTGTAATAAAGGTCGGTTGCTGAGTAAAACCACGAGCCACAAGATGAGCTTTCAGATGTTCAACCGCCGCTCCAGGAGCATGCTTCACAGTGAAGAATCACTTATATCTAACACATGTCTAGCCTGAATGAAGAATGACAAGGGCTCAAGTGTGATTAGTCCAGAGGACAGACATTTCCTCATCCATGGCGTCCCACTACCCTGGATGTCGAAAAGCCTCCTATAGAGAAAAAGGGGTGGAAATACAGGACAAAGAGATGACAAACCTGTAAAGAGCTGATGATAAGCAATGCAAAGAGAAATAATATGAAAGAGGGTGGGCAGTAGAGGTTGGTGCTTGATCAGCAGTCTACGAGCATCATTAGGTTGGTGCAAAGATGATGAACAAAACAGACACAACCGAGGACACGAGGTGTCAGGGGTAAGGGAGAGGTGTTGGAAAGAGGATGGAAAATGGTGTGGCAAAATTCAAAACTGAAGAGAGCAGGAGGTGGACACTACGAAATGACAATAGACGATAGGAACCTGCATTTTGAACATAAGAGACCTGGTAACCTCGAGGAGGTGACAATTTCACTGTTCTGCTGCGGCGCATAAGGATAGGAGGATTGGTAGATTATGCACAAGGTATTACAGGTTTTGTGACCGATATATTCGTGAGCATTATCAATTCGAAGAACTTTAAGGTAACACGAGAATTAGGTTTTAGTCTCAACGAGAAAAGAGTGAAAGATCCGCAGGAACTCAGAGCGATCGCGCATCATATATATCCACGTCATACGAGAATGATCATCAACAAAAGTAATAAAATAATGATAGTCATAGACACTAGACACTTTATAGGGGCCCCAAATATCTGAATGCACTAAATCAAAAGGAGCGGTGATTCGAGTACAATGAGGAGAAAAAGTAGAACGATGTTGTTTCCCGTAAATACTGGATTCACATTGAAAATCATAAAAAGGAAAATCTGAAAGAGACCCCTTGAGAGTAGGTAAAAGAGCATGTCCAAGATGTTGGTGTCAGTCAGTGGATGTGGTGAAGGAGAGAAGCGAGAGTGAAAGATCCAGAGCGCACAACCCCCATTAGAGAGTCACCCCTACCAATGATATTCCGAGTCCACTGATCCTGCATCATAAAAGAAGACGAAAAAAAAACATGAGTGAGCAATCAAGGTCCTGAGTTAAACAACTGACAATAAAATAATAAGCTAATAGCCAGAAAAATGAAGGACAAAGCGAAGAAGAAGAGATGGAGTGAGAGTCACATCTCCAGAACTACAGGCCGGGGTGGTATTGCCATTGGATTGGACACAGTGATAAACTTTGGAGAAAAAGTATCTGAATACCGAGAAGGTTTGTGTGGGGTGATGTGGTTGGTAGCCCTAGAGTCCACAATCCACACAAGAATGTTGGAAAAATAGGCTATACCTTTGTTGGAAGTAGAGGCGACGGAGTTGGAGGCTCAAGTAAGTATCCCTAGAAGTTGTTGAAGTTCCACAAGCACATAGTTGGGGAGTGGTGCAGAAAGCAAGAGAGGGAGACATTGTATGGGAGAGGAGAGGATGGTAACTCAGAAACTGTGAAGATCGGGAGGTAGCCACGTCATCATGAAAGCAATTCCCAAAGCCTCCTTCGCGCGTTGGACAACAAAATCCAAGGACGGGGGCTGGTGTCGAAGTCATGCCTCAAAGAGGGTCTTGGACGTGGCGATAAAGGAGGCCAGGTCACCAATCACACTAGGGTCAACCACCTGGAACTGAGTAAAGATATCAAAGCGATGTTGGAAACTGTCCTGGCTAAAGTAAAGAGACTGAAGCTCATCCTGCATGACTATGGCAGTCTCGTGGTATATGGACATACAGTATGATTCAGTCTTCATATAATTGAGAAGCCAAGATTGAACTCAACCATCATTACAGAGCCACTGTTTTGTAGGTTTGGTAGATGGACCGCGGGTAATATGATGAAGCAACCCTTTGGTTTGAAGGACACGTCATCTCGAGTGCTTCCATTCCACGAAATTTTTCTTCTCATTAAGGGAGATAGTTGTAATCCGGAGTTCATACTGCACGTCAAGGAGGGTAGCTGAGGCAAGAGAAGCTACGGGGGTGCCCATGACAGGACGACGACAAGGAAACTGTCGGGTCTAGAAGACTAGAAGAGTTACCCAAGGTAAAGGGAGTTGCACTGCATGGGTCAGAGAGAAGTCTGGGCGGTTGCAATAGGGAGGTTGAGTGAATTGGTCACGGCGGAGAGTGCGGGCGATTTTAACTGGGAGGTTCCGCGAATTGGTCACAAAGGGGTGTCGGTGATCACTGCAGGGAGTCTGGGCGGCTGCAGTGATGGCGACCTTGCGGGTAGGAGGGGGTTCTTTGCAGCTGATCCAGGAAGGAGTCCACAAAGTGTGGTGCTCACAAGGAGTAAACGCGCGCGGAGGTTTTGAGCGGTTAGTAGAGCGACGGTTGGTCCCAACAAGTGGCACAGGAGGCCTATAAAATCAAAGAGGGTCCAAGCAGGAGGCACGGAAGGAGCAGAGACGGTCCGGGCAGGTTCTGTTAGGGAGCCCGCATGGGGGTTCGGGTGAGTTCTGTTATGGAGTCTGCCCGAAGTGAAAGATGCACGAGAGCAAGGGCTCAATCGCGTAGAGGCCAGGGGATTGATAGCTCTGATATATGCAGAGAAATATAAAATACACGAAAATAAAAGGGAATTTTAATATCTTATTATTTTCCTCATGACATCATGAACCTCAACTACAAGTATTTGTATGTATATTAGGAAGGAGGAGTGAAGCTACAACTCCATTATGAAATATGGGACTAAACTTTATACACTAATGGGCTGTCCAATGGGTCATTAAATGGGCCTTTATACATATTCTTTCAACAATAAGTATGAGATATATGTGAGAAGCTATACAAAAGGTAAGGATAATATATGATATAACAAACCCTTATCAACAAAACGGAGGCATTGATGAACAATATGTGCATGCTATGTAGTTACAATTGTCATTAAATAATCATTTCCCTTTGTTCTACTTTCTTGTATTTTTCCTTGTTAGAATAATTGAAATTTTACTTTATTTTAGAGAATTGTTAAGTGCACATCCCATTCCGCTGTATGCACCGCAATATTAGAAAATATTAAGGCTCCATTTGGTTCGGCGGTGGCGGGTCGATCCAGCGGGTGGAAACGGAGTGTTCGAACCGGAGGGGGGAGGTGACTGCTCCAAACGGAGCTTTTTGGGGCGTTTCTCAAGGCGGGCGGGTGGAAACGGAGCAAACGTCGTCGGAGGTTTATTTGTTTACCCTCCTTCCGGCAACGTTTGCCCAAAACGGAGCAGCGAAACGCCCAAACAAATAGAGCCTAAGTCTTTTTTGGTTTCCTCCTTTCTTTACGCGCGCAGCAAGCGAGAGTGATAGGCGGTCCGTGTGAATGGCGTCCTCCTCTCAAACCGTTGCCTCCTCCGCCGATCAAGCCGCTGTCACCGACAAAGGCGCCACCGCCTATATGGTTGTTTCCAGCACCACGGGAAGCCGCCTACCTTGTTTGTTGTCGAGTATCTCTCCATCGTCGGCACAGCAAATAAGCTATTTCCGGTTGGGGTTTGCCTTCATGGCATTTTATCAAAAAAATTTATTTGTAGTTTTTTTTTTCTGAATAGGGCATGCATTAGGCTAGGGTTTGATTTCGATCATGTTTGTTCTTCTCAGATTTTCGTGAATGGGGTTTATCTCCTCCATTTCAATCACTAGAATATTGTGTTTTTTGACAATTTTATGTGCTTGTAGTCATTTTTAGACGAAATTTGAAGTGGGTAGTCATTTTGAGACCGATCAAGTTTTTGAGACAAGAGAATCTCTAGTTAAATGGGTTCGAGCAGTTGGTCGTACCTTGGGTTTTGTTGTCACTATTAGTTGTTCGGATATGCTAGTTGTCTGGTTGACACCACGTGTGCTACTTGGTTGTGATAAAGGAGGCCATTACCGAGCTAATCAACGTAATAAGGGATTTGTTAAGAAAGGTTCTCGGAAATCATCTACTAAAAGATGTGTTTGTCCTTTCTCCGTTAAAAGACAAAAAATAGTAAATGTTGATGAGTGAAAGGTGATTGTGGTATGTGGTAAGCATAATCATGAGCAGGTTTACTTGGAAGCACATGCATATGCAGGTCGCTTGAATGAGGAAGAGGTAAAGATAGTGGAGGACATGTATGCTTCCGGAGTAAATTCACGGAAAATTTAAGCCTCCGTGAAGAAAAATAGCCCTTCAAACACAACAAACAACATAATGGTTGTACTCTGATACAGTATCTATATAAGGGCATCAATTTTGAAGGATATGTCAGTTACAACCAAGGAGTTGAAAGTACAAAACGGTTGCACAGTTTATTTTTCGCTCACCATGTTTGCATCAAACTCGGTAATATGTTCCTTAGTGTATTTCAGTTGGATTGTACATATAAGATGAACAGGTATCAGATGCACTTGTTATGCTTTTTTGGTGTGACATCTACATTTCAGTCATTTTTTTCTTGTTTCTCCTTCATTTCAGACAAAACTGAACTTAGTTATCGGTGGGCATTGAAATGTTTCAAATCAATTTTTGAGCCGAATGCAGAGCATGTTGTGTTTGTAACTGATAGAGAACTAACATAAATGAATGTCATTAAGAAAAGATCTGTGCATGGAACTTGAAAGTCGGAAATCTTTGTATGAAGGGATGTTTGGTGACATTAGAAGAAACCAGTTGTTACAAACTCTAGATTGCGCGGTGGCTCCAACACAGTTTGAAAAGTGGATGACATTACCGAATATGGGTCTTATAATCGCATCTTACTATAATGTGGTTGTGGCAGAGCTCTCAAGTGATCAATGCTTTACAGTTTACATTTTTTCCACTCCATACTATGCCACCAACAATGTCAAAATTAATTTCACTTGGAATCATAGACGAAAATCACTGTCCAAATAGTTCTTAGAGAAAATTGTCTGTTGCCACAAATTTTATCACCGTGAAGTAGATTTCACGAGCATATTGCAGACGCGTGGGCATCTACGTATATGTCAAGGATTACACTTCCTCACGCAAACAAGCTAGAGGGTGTGATTATTGGTCTGGAGGATATATGATAAAGGTGAGCAATCAAAAATATAATTTTTTTTTAAATTTCCATATTATGGCATAGTTTGAAAATTGTCTTATGAAAAAAAATGTAGGCATGAAGACCCAATGAATCAAGTGGAAGATAAAATGATGTACGATCATTGATTTGGATCCACTATCGATCAATGTGAGCAATCATTAATTTTTGAGTATTTACATTACAAAATTTATGAAAATGATTTTACTTATTATTGTTTTTGTAAGAATATGAAGATCAAAAGTGTTACGATTTTGATAATTTCCCGGGAGGAATCCGGCGAGGAGAGGGGTCCAGCGGTGATGAGCGAGAAGAAAGAAGGACAAAGAGGAACTTAGGGAGCAACCCTAATACTTGCATACATTCCAGGATAATCTCCAAACTCCTACCCCTCCGTCTTATAAATATGGGGAGGGCACACAGAATAATGCATTACATTTAATAATAATAAAAATAATAATATCTAATTAATATTAATTAAATACCATTTAATTAATATTAATTAAATAATTAACTCACTTAATTACAAAATGAACAATCATGGCGGCTTACATGCGTGTGCTCCAAATAATCGCGGCGGCTTCCATGAGCGTGGTCTAATTATTCGTGGCAGCTTCCATAAGCGTGTGTCGGTGATCCCAATGCGGGAGTCCACTTGGGTGAAGGTGTATACATAACAGAAAGCATCAAAGATGAGAAAAAAATTAGAATGGATGAGAAGATTTATTCCCCTTTTTGTCTTCCAATTTTGATGATATCATGTTGTAGTTGATTTTATTGAAAGTCAATTTTCATTGTTAGCACCACAAATTTTGATGTAATTCATGTTTCGGTCGCCTATTACTCGCTTTTTTGATGAAATGATACAGCGGTGAATTGGAATGTTTGATTTTGGGAATGATTTGTTGTTAAAAACATATGCGGTGCATCTAACAGTTTTTTGTGCCCTTAGCGTGGTGTTGTGCTTCTAACAAAAAAGTGCACCTAGCCAAAAGCGAAGTGCACATAACAATTCCCTAATTTTATTCTCTTGCATTAGAACCTCATTATGATTATAAATTAATGGACCAAACCTCATAACGACGCTAAGGTGTTTTTCTCTTCAATTAGGTTTTTACATGGTATTAAAGCCCCCTAAGGGAAAAAGAAAACTGCTGCCCCCTAGCGATTATCGACCCTTAGATATTATCAGCGTTGTCGCACCATGGGCTTTTGCGAGCCCTAGCGCTTATGTGCGCCCACGACTCTTGTCGTCTACAGACACAGCCAATGTTGTCTCCGTTGATGTGATCTGTCATGTTATCCTCGCCGCATTATCTTTATGGTTGCGATCTATCGCAGTCTCCGTTCCTCTGACCCCTTGCGGCAAGACCATCGAAGATCGCATCCGACCCATTCTTGCTCTGTAGCAGCATGTGGTTGCACCCCTGCAGGGGCCATAGCCCTCTTCTGTCGGCCTCTCTCAAGTCATAACTAGTTCACATGATCTAAACTACAAGTTCCCCTTCCATTAAATTTCGCATAGCATATTCAATCATATGATCTTTTTCCATTGATAACCTACCCTACTTTATCATGTGTTCTCTAATTTGTTCATTATCCATGTCAAAAGACACCAATACATTTTTTATGTCACACAATGACTATCATATCCCTATTCCTCCAAATCCCAAAACTGCAATTACTATCTTGACCTCTTCCAACTTTCAGTTGTGGAAGAAGGGTGCGGTCATGTCCATGTCGGGCATATGTCGTATGCACTATCTTACCCATCCTTTTGGTTCCTAAATCTGATAATCGTGAGTATGAAAACTATTATAGTGATGATTGTCAAACATACGCTTTATTGCTTTAATTGATGGGTCCCTCCATTCAACAGATGTGCAAGAATTACAACAGTACAAAGGAACTGTGTGATACTCTTCACATGATATTCTTCCAGGCGAACAAACTTACCCATCGGTGAATTGTTCCCAAATATGCAGAATTGAAGCAATGTGCTTGATCTGTCGCTGAGTATTTTGCCGAGTGGAAGATTCTTGCTAATGAGATTTTGGATCAGTGGGAAATTCCTTCCACCAGAAAGGAATATCAAATGCAGCAGGAACATATTTTCGTGCTTGTGTTGTTGAGTGGTCTTGCCCCAAATTTTTTTCACAATGAAGAAGGATTCAAAGGACTGCTCTGTTGTCGACGAAGAATTCTTTCTTTTCAATAGTTGAATATGGGGCTTGTGCCAAACGCTCGAAGAGATGACTGAGGTCATAGAAGAAGATTGATGCTACAGAAGGAAAAAATGAAGATAAAGATTGTTGTCAAAGCTGGTTGTGAGGTTGTTGTGATTGATAGAGAACTCGTTGTGCTACACAACAAAGGATCAGGGAAGCTCCTGTGAAAGTAGAAAGAAGCTCACAGTTGAAATTATTGTGAAAGCTATAATGAAGAAAAAGGCCCATTGCTGATGAATACGAAAGCTTGCAGAGATGTTGTCGCATTGTGCTTGGAGACCATCGATGGAGATGGAAGCTCATGGTGAAGATGTTAAGATCATGGGAGAAAATTGTGGTCGTTGAAGGATCGATAAACTGTAATACCACCTGGCGAGGAGCATTTAACATCAAACGAAGAGATATGATATATATCACTGCTTGGGCAAGTGAATGGGCCTGGAGTTTGCTGAATCCATGACTTCCAAATCCAGTAAAGAAAGAGCAAAGCTCAAAGCTCAAGTGTCATTCAATTCCAAAGTCACAACAAGACACCAAAATAACGAGTCGAAAAACTGTAAAAAAGATAAAATACAGATAAAAGTAAAATTATTCGATTATGATTTATTCAAATATTGGTATGGTAATTACAATTGATAAATAAGTCCCTTATTTCACAATTGGTCAAGTCACATCTGGTATGTTCAGATTTATTTAAAAGAAGTGTCAATGTTGTATGAGAACACAACCAACACACGATGCTAGAATATAGAACATATCATACTAACAAAGTGCCACCATAATTGATCATGCCAAGATAAGGCATTCATTGAGGTTCCAAATACAGGCTGTTTAAAAATCATTGAATGTAACAGAAAAATCAGTAAAGTTTCTGGAACACTAGATATTTACACCTTATAAACTTCTTTTTGCGCCCATCCATAGCCTGTTCTTTGTAACCACAATCAAGCATCTTGTACTACCAACGCAGGTAGAAGACGACAAATTACCAAGACAATGCTACTCATATGAGCTCGAGAACACAATTTTATCTATATGAGAGAAAAGTAGTTAATCATCTATACGACCCCTGCAAGTAAATTGAAGAAAACAAGGTCAGCAAGAATGTCTTTAAAGGATACAACTGGAATTCAGCTTGTTATACCTTGATAGAACAGGTCTCTGTGATGGAGATGAATGGAAGACCAATTTTGCATAATCTGGGGAGTTGGAAATTGTTTTAAAAGGTGGATTTTTTGTCTCACCAATTTAACCTGGGGAGTTTTAATCAGAGTCATCAGACTAGAAATAAGAATGGCTGAATCATAAAAAATCACTGTTACAGCATCACCGCTGTGGTGATGTCATCATCAGGATTGTTTGAGACATGCCACACAAAGTTCAATAATAATGTCATGTGACTAATAAAATTTCTTGTCGAATCTACTGCAATTAGTAAAACTTCAAATTTTGAATTGAGTGCCACATTAACTTACACTGCAATGTTCGATAACACCAAAGAAATTCAGTGGAAACACTAAGTTGTGCTTTTTTAGAGGGTATATATAGATTATTATGAGGCTCAAAAGATGAAGAGAAAAAGCCTCCCTGATCGGCAGTAGTTTCTTAAGCAAAGATGCCTCATAATGGGACATGATAAACTCACAAACACGCTATTAAAAATATATATATGATGGAGATGGAAGATTTTTGGATCCTCAGATGGATGGTCGGAGACCGTCATCGCATTTGTAGCGCTTTTTCACTTTTTCTATGTATTTTATTTTATTTTACTTGTATTTTGGGAGTTATGTTAAAATATCCATTGGACGATCGTGATAGTTGGGTATTCTTAACCTATCTCCCCCCCCTATATTCTACTGGCAAGCGTAATGTTGGGGGCATCGATAAGTTAGGTTTCAAAAGAACCGCTCGGTCTACAGAGGTGCTGACGCCTCCTCCTCCCAGTACCAACAGCGGGAGCCCCTACCGCTGCCTCCACCCTCAGGTGCTGACACCTGAGTCCAGACGTCGTTGTTACCACCGACGGGTCCACCTCCAACACTCCTCCAGGCAGCAAACAGTTTTCTTCCTTTGCCATACGACCATCCACCGCCTTCTCCAGCCCCGCCTTCATTGTTTGAACCTTTCCCCGCCTTCCCAGTAGCCTGACGTCTCCCTCCTAAGCCACAACGTAAGATTCCCCCTGTCCAGCCCTTTTCCCGTCCAATTGCAACCTCCCAGACCCAGCTCAACCCCATTGCAAACTGCCACTACCCAACACTACTACCTGCATTGGCAACATCCCAGCCCACTCCCTGCCACCTATACCTCTGACCAGTCCCCTTCCCTATTGTTCCAAGCTTCCAGCAACTTTTGTCCGCATCAAACAACTCGTTCACTAATTTCTCGGTTCTGTCCAGCCCTCCTCTCCTCCGATTTCAGCATTCATGCACCTCCTCACTCCAAAATCACACTGTTCAGCACCTCCCCACTGTTACACCTTGTTGTCCAGCCCTTTTTCGCTGCCAAATCCACTCTCAAACACCTTCCTGAGACATATCCATCCCTCCTCCATTTCCACGGCAAAACCCCCCTCTGTATAACCACTCAAGCGCTTCCCCAGCGTCATACCTACATTTTCCCCTCCTCCGATAGCACACCCAGTCCACCAAACAGCCGTCACCCCTCTCTGAAAACCCAACATAGCAGTATCCTCACTCCCGAACAGTCATCGGCACCATTGGAGCTTCCCTAACATCACCAACATCGAATACTTGGTGAGTTTTTACTTTTAGTACTCATTTATTCACATTATTCGGATATTTCATATTGTTAGTAATACTACGTATAGATTAATTTAATTGTTACATATCTCTTTTGGCGTGCAAAAGATTTATTCGCATCGCATTTTAATTTCAGTGCACTCTCAATTAACCTGTAATTGTTGTTTGTTTACTTTCATTGCAATATTTGTAATCAATTGTGACGTTTGCACGAGATTTTAAAATTAATTTGTTTAAGTAATTGTGTATTAGAAAATATTTGCATGATTGAATCATCGCAGGTGCATCACATTAGGATTATCCTTCGTTAGTTCATTAGACTGTGTGCTTCTATTCATTTGCATCTTCATTTTAGAGCTCGTTGTCGGTTAGTTACGCCCATCGCATGCTCATGTGTGTTGCATTTAGGGTTAGGGTATCATAAGTCCATATCCTATAGATTCGTCCTGCATCAAAAAAAACTCCCTCATTGACGGCAGTTGCTTAAGCAAAGATCATGGTTGCTGCAGCTAAATTTTAAAACAATCACAACTCCATCCACAAGGCAACAGAACATAGTACAAAAATTCACAAACACAATAGATGTAGAAATGGATGGATTACACTATTTATCAGGGTCATTAATGAGGTAAGGTTGTGTTAGTATGTAAAAGGGAAAAAACAGGTATCCTTTTTTATATTTTCAAGTTACAAAGGATGAGCCCATAAACACATTACTCGAATGAAAATGGAATAGTGTATAAACAAATGTAAATTGAAGGTACTAAATCAAATCAGCCTACGTTGATCGATTTGGGTTGATTCTTGAAATCATGTTCAATCCTCAAATATTAAGAAACGATCTACCAAGCTGAGTCATATTCTCTAATAGCCCGCCAATTTTGTTCTTCGTGAATCCTCTCGTAAGTGTGAAATTCTTATCTTCCTTTGAGTCAAAAGCCGTCTTTATATCGAGGTGAAAATTTGTATAATGGTCGTAAGCTTTGTAGTTCTAAGAGTCTCTTTGTTACTGCTCACAAAATCCATGCCCACCTCTCTTTCTTATTATTCGGTTTAGAAATTCATGTTGAAATTATTGATGTACACATCATATGGCGAAAAATATCCTTCATATTGGTAAATTAAAACATATTGGTACTTTGAGCAAATTAAAACACATTGGTATCCAAACAAGCCGATGGTAGTTTCTTCATAATTCCAAACAAACTTACCATCTGTCTCAGGTAACTCATACCAATTCTAGGTTCTTCTCTATTGGCTTTTGCATCTTCCCATTAATTACAGGACAACAAGCCTGTGCCGATTCAAAAACTGTGTGTTCATATAAAACTTGCAGTGATTGTAAAAGAAGTGAGGAAGCAGGCGTTCTAATATGACATAGAGATATTATAAAAACGGACAAAATGTCTTCTATGAAGTGATTTATAGAACAGGAGAAGAGTGCTCAATACATAACCACAAGCAGAATGATCCCTCCAAATGGAACCTTCTTCATTAATCCCGAGCCGAAGCCATGATGGTTCGATGAAGAGCGCAATTGATAGGCAAAGGTGAACCGGGACCCTATCAGCGCCGTCGATCACCCCCTCCAGTTAAGGTAGCCTCGGAGGTACTTGCTTGAGATTGAATCGCTATCTGCGCAGTCTTAACTGGACCTAGGTTTTCTGAGAGGGAGAGCGATGGAGGAGAGAGGCGGGGGAGAGAGGAGAGAAAGAGGGTGCAGAGGATAACGGAGTCTTCAGCAGCGAAGACCGAGAATTAGTAAAATATATTATATGTACGGGAAGAAAAATTTGTTTATTGGGGTCTATTTGGCGACTAAAATGTTTGGTTGAGCCCCCGCAGTATACAGTAGCCAGGGAGTTCTCTCGCGCAACAGTATTTTTTTTTAATTATTTAAAAATAGATAATATTTTATATTTTTTTATTATATTTTTTTATATATTTATATACAATTTTCTAATATTATTAATCATTAAAAATTATTAATTTTGAAAGATAAGAATTGGTTTTGGCCGAAAGCTCAAGGCGCAGAAGTTTTGAAAATGGGCAAACAATAAATTCTTGTGTTCGTTTGGGAGTAGGTTTTAAGAGAAAAGAATTCGAAGTTGATTTTTTTTGGAGGGGGCGAAATGTACTGTTCATCATTTTCTCCAAACTCCGACTGTGATGGAGGTGTCGAAGATGAAGAGCTGTCCGATTTGTAATTAGGTGTTTACTGGTTTTGGTACAGTTGCCCATGAAGATGAAGAAGAGTTGTCCGTGAAGAAGATGAAGATGGAGACTGTCCAAGAAGATGGAGACTGTCCAAGAAGATGGAGACCGCCCTAGCCATGGTTGAAGCTGCCAGGAAGTCGGAGCTTCCTCCGGCAGCACCAAAATTTCTGAGCCATGGGTTTTCTGCGAAGGAGATGATCGCGTGGGAGAAATCTGATCGCAAAACCCATCAAAATAAGTAAGTTTTGGGGATAGGCTTATTTGTGAAGTCTCAAAATCCATGGATTTTCTGCCAAAGCCAATTCCCTTCATAAAAAGCACCAAACGAACACCGGAATTGGTTTGGTCAAACACTTTTTCCCAAAATCCATGGGTTTTCAAGGAATTCCAATTCCGGGTTCAAACTTGACGAAACGAACAACGGAATTGTTTTTGGCATACCCAATTTCAATTCCTGGCCCCAATTCCGGCAAAACGAACGCACACTAAAGTAACCGTGCACCTTGCGTGTTTACTTTAGGTTTTTTTGTTTTTTTTTTGTTTTTTATTTATGGCTGAACCGCAATCCCTGACCTGAACCACGCGCAGGGGCGGATCCAGGAAATTTGACTAGGGGGGGCCCAATCAAAAGGCGGAGAATTTCTTTTATGATCGACGTCTATACCAAAATTTGCACATGTAGAGATATCACAATTGGGTCATAAAAAAAAATATTTCTTATTGTAACTTATCTATTTAGAGACATCTAAGCTCAGTCTTTATCAGTTATTAGAAAAATGGAATATTGTGTGATGCTGGTCTGATCTATGTTGCAGTATATATAATAATAACTTTTCAATAATTTGAGATGCGGTAATTTAAAAAGTATTAACAATTCCAATTTGAATTGTTTGTTCAGGTTAAATATTTGTGTGATGAAGTAAATAAATACAAAAAAAAATGTTGATAGCAATGAAAATGTTTAAGATGACGTCATTGCTATAAAGTATGAGTTGCAATAAAAGTGTAAAGTGTTATCATCATTATTTAAACATTCGACTGACCACATTATCGTCATCATTCGTCAACACCCCTAAGAACTTATGAAACTTCCTCTTTAAAGTAAGAGAAGTTCATATTAAAACGAACTTAAAGTAAAAGTGTGGACGCATGCTCTTGCAGAGAATGAGAATTTTAACAAGGGGGGCCCAAACTATTCAAAAAGTTAAAGAAACACGTAGTCAAAATTCACTGACTTTGATCTCATGTATTCTTAGGGTGTAATAAAAGAGACACTGAGAAAATAAATAAGATTACAGGAGTTAAGTAAAGAAGACGTCGTGTTATATTGTGCTGAAGATGACGATAATATTTCTTTCAGAGATTTCAAAGAAGCTATGAGTAAAAAAAAGGTGGACTTCGCGGGGTCAAAATTGTTTGCAGCTATCTTAGCTAAATTTATAGGTTATCTCCATAAAAATTAATTAAACCAGTTACATCTCATGTGAACTTTCTCATCTTTCAACAAAAAAAAAATTAAATGACTTCACCTTTCTGGGCCCTTTTTTCCCTTATTCGGGCACCGTTTTTGACGTATAAGTAGTCAAAATCCATTGGCTCGACGAGATGAACACAAATTCATCATCTATTTTACCAAAATCCTTGGGGGGGCCCGGGCCCCCGTCGGCCCCCCCTTAGATCCGCCCCTGACCACGCGCCTTGACTCGCGGCTGAACCGGCATTTTTTTTTAGTCTCACTTCGCCCAATACTTATTGTCTCTTGCGGTCTGTAAGCAGAAGGAGTTTGTCATAAGAATATTAGGCTTGCGGGCTTGTTGTTGTCGGGCTACCTTAAGTGCAATATTAGGCTTGTGGGCATGTTGTTGTCGGCGGGGTAGCTTAGAATTATTACTGTGGTAGGCCCTTCCTGTCACGCCCAATGCTGTTTTTTCCCTCCATAGTAGGGAATGGACGGTTAAAACTGATTTGGAGGTCCGCCGTATTACACCGCGTAATCGCAGCGATAGTGATAAATCTTTGTATATAATATAGATATCTAAGATTTTAATATGACATAAAAATCATATATGATGTCTCAAATCATTTCAAAAATATTTGTTGATATCTTAAATATCCGATCAAAAAAACTGCTTCGCGTGTCAACATTTTATGGCTCCACTTTTGACAATGGCCGTAGCAAATGAAAATGTAAGAATAAAGTTGTGAGAATAAATTATGGAAATGTATATGTGAGAAATAGAAAATTGTATTTGATAAATAGTTACTTGCAATGTTTTTCTGAACTAAAAACCATTTCAAATAATTTGGTAAAATAGTGATAACATTAATTTGTGTTACGAATTTATATATGATAATTATTAATTAACAAGTGAGAGGCACGGGGCTCCGCCCCTACGGTCAAACCGACAGTACCCCAATCACGATAGTGCACTGAGCGGGCCCCCAATGCCCCGCGTGACTGTATTTCGACCAAGACATTACCCTGATGTGACGGCGCTACCGCCGCTCGCAAACCTCCGAACGTAATACTCTGCCCGTCGCGCTTGTGGTGAGAGCATATTTTTTATTGTAGGGAATTTTTTTTTTATATGAGATCACATATTTTAAAATTTAAAAAATATATAAATTAATGAGATTGAAATTTTTGTAATAAAGAGGGGTAAAATCGGGAAGTGAATGTTTAACAAAATTATGCTTTCCCTTTTTAATATATGAGTGATTAACATGGGGCTCCGCCGCTACAACCAATCGGGACAGTACCTTGACCCGTGCGGCTTGTGATGTGTTTTCCTGTGATGTGTTTTCCTCGAATCGACGCGCCGCTTGATTTAGCCGTCGGTTTTCCTGTGATGTGTTTTCATTGATGCTTTTTCATGATATCACCAAATCCGGAAGCATACCCCTGACTGCCGCGACATCTCTTTCATCACCAGCGACGGCTATTATTGCTACAAGATGATGCTCTTTGGGCTTAAGAACGCACGGGCGATATACCAAAGAATGGTGGACCAAGTCTTTTAGGAGCAAAAGGGGCACAATCTCAAAGTGTACGTTGATGACCTCCTAGTCAAGAGCAGAAGCATCACGGAGCGCACTAAGGATCTGGTGGAGACCGAGCAACCCTATGGAAGTTCAATATGCAGCTCAACCCGGCAAAGTGCGTCTTTGGAGCAGGAAGGGGAGAGTTCCTAAGTCACCTCCTCACTTTAAGGGGGGTGGAGCCTAATCTAGACAAAGTAAATATCATCTTGAAGATGGCATCCCCGGAGAATTCCAAGGAAGTCCAGAGGCTGATCGGAAGGCTGGCTGGTCTTAGTCATTGTGCGTTAAGAGAAGGTCAAGAGGCGAATGACAAAGCACTTTGACAAAAATGTTCGTCTCAAACAGTTCCTTGCAGAATATCTCGTCATGAAGAAGGTAGACGCGGCAAGAAGGACAACTGTCGTTGGCAAGTTGAACTCCAATTAGGAGGGACCCTTCATCATCCAAGAGGTCATGGCCACTGGGGGCTATCTCTTACAGAATCAAGAAGGAGAGCTATTGGGAAACACTTGGAGCAGGGACGACATGAAGATGCTTTATCCCTAGCGGTAACGTGTAATGATTGCTTGAATGTAAATTTGCTTCTGCCATTTAAAAAAATCCTCTCTCCCTAAAACATGGGTTTGTTTGAGTTGTCTTCTTTGTTCGAATCGTCCCAAAATTAGTTAGAAGCAGTGAAGCCAATCTTCACGATTAGTTTGGGAAACTTGCATCTGACCTGATTCTCCTAAAAAACTCAGGACAGATGATGAGACGATGTGTCGGGATTTAAAGCATCCTTGTAAGACTGAGCATCTGCATTGACGGTCGAGATTAGCTCCCCCCTTGTCTGTCAGCCTAGCTACCCCTGATTGCACCTCTCCTCCGACTGGAGGAACTACTAGGAACAGATCTGGACACCAACCTCCCAAACTCGACGAAGGTTCGACCTCACAAAGTGACACCTTATGTAAAAGCGTCATCAGTATTTGAGAAGACTGTAAGATCCGCTCTTAGCGACTGTTTGTCCTGCGAAGCAGGACTCATCTGTTGATACCAAGGTGGGATAACTCGTCGTACTTTTGAGAATAACTAGGCAAAGAATCTTTGGGTGCTTCGATTCCGTGGTAGGATGGAGGCCTCGAGTGTATGCATCCCGTCGGACCCCCCGACTGTCGTTCCCTATCTCTGGATCCCTTCGGTTCTTTGCTAGTTGGACTGGAGTGTTAGCCTCGAGAGTGTGTGTCTTACGAGACCCCCCGAGCGCAACTCCCAGGTGGAAAGGATCTTGATCAGCAAGCGAGGGCGTCTTTCCATTTTCCATTTAGTGAGTACCTTCCCTTGAGCAATTGCACTGATCCCGCAAAACCAAATAGATATGATAACATTTTTATTTTGCGAGCATACAAGTGTGAGTAGCGAGGCGTGAGTGTACAATTGCGAGCTGCGAGGTGTGAGTATGCGAAGTACTCGGGGAGTAGCGATCTTCCCGCACCCACGTTCCTAGCAAGCATCAATCTCGACGTCGTGCCTACGAGCCTAGTGAGTTTTCATCACCAAGTCATGTTTAATGGTCTACGAGTACATCAAAATAAGCGAGCATCTAGAAGACACTAAAAAAGAGCAGGTTTATTACAAAATACATGACATCTTTACTTCTTTAAATTACAAATGTTACAAAAGAAGGGGTGGCGAGTTCCCCGCCCTTTTCCCCCCTCAAATCTCGAGCCAACAAACTTCAGGAAGCATCCTCACCGGAGCCATCATCCTCACCGTCTTCCTCAGCATTTGAATTGATCTCAAAGGCATTGGAGAGTTGGACTGCTCGGCGAGAAGACCAGGGATGATGTTGTCCACAGTCAGATCCTCGAAGCCCGACATCAATCGATCCCCGACCTTCAATTGGGCGATGATTACATCACCAACCATCCGAGTGATCTTGCGCCTTAGGCGATGGGGATCATCCTGAATAATCTGGATCTTTTCCCGATGCCTGAAGTACTCGTCTCCAGTGGTGGATCCCTTGCGGCCTCCCTTGTCTCGAACTTGGCGACGCAGACCAGTGGACAGAAATATCCCCGTGTCAGATTATATCGCCGACCTATGCAAGTAATACACATTGATCTATCTTTTATTCTGACCAAAATTACCTCGTAGGCCCTACTTTTGACAACCTTGGCCTCGGGCATCTGCAACTTGTTTTCAAGATCCTTGATCCTCACCCGGGACTCTATCTGTTGGTGGGTGAGGGCATCGATCCGATTGCATTGGACCTCGATCCTGTTATCTGCCATCTTCAAGTTCCTAGCCAGTTGATGAGCGAGCTCCAAGGACCGAAACAGCGACCTCGAAGCCTGATTAGCGAGGAATAAGGTGCTCCCCTCCGGCAGCACTGCAACATCCTCTCGCCCATACAAAGCAAAGATGAGATTGTAGGCCTCGTCATCGTCGTCATCCCAGTCCTCCGTCTAGGGAGGGAGGATAGTGATGAGGCGAACCTCACTAGCCCCTCCTCCCAGGTGACCAAGAGGAGACCATAGCAGTTCACCCCCTCGCTCCCCTGGGCGTAATTAGGGTGCGAGTTGGGATCCCCTCCCTCGTCTTTTGCGACGATTGTCGTCTTCTTGGAGGTGAACTCCTTTGTGCGGGATCGCTTTCTCGACGGCTCGCCATGCTCTGACTGCCTGGGAGGTGTATCATCAGGGGGACGTACAGGCGAGGTGGCAACTTGAGGCTCTTCTGGAATTGGCGACATCGGTCGAGGTCACCGACATGGGCGGATCTATAGGGGGGCCACAGGGACACGTGCCCCCCCCCCTATTTTTTGGAAAGTTTGATTAGGCTTGGTTCTCCCAGACCGGTGCCCCCCTCCCTCTAATTTTTTTTTTGAACAGCGATTTAGGGTTAGCCGGTTCCCGATTTCGCTGTTCCGCCTGTTTAATGCTTCCCAAACACATACTTCATCTATGTGCACAGGAGCGGACCCATGTATGGGCACACCCGGGCATGTGCCCGAGTCCAAATAATCGCGGTTTGCTACAGACGGGTTGTATTTCCCTAGAATAGACTGTGATTTATTTATAAACCGCAGTCTATTCTGGGGTTCAGGTAGAATAAACTGTGATTTATATATAAACCGCAGTCTATTCTGGGATTCAGGTAGAATATACTGCGGTTTATATATAAACCGCGGTTTATATATAAACCGCAGTCTATTCTGGGGTTCAGGTAGAATAGACTGCGGTTTATATATAAACGGTTTATATATAAACCGCAGTCTATTCTGGGGTTCAGGTAGAATAGACTGCGGTTTATATATAAACGGTTTATATATAAACCGCAGTCTATTCTGGGGTTCAGGTAGAATAGACTGCGGTTTATATATAAACTGCAGTCTATACTAGTATTCAGGTAGAATAGACTGTGGTTTATATATAAACCGCAGTCTATTATATAAGTCGCAAGTATATAAACCGCAAGTTGCAGGGAAGAACTTCAGTCTGAAAAAGCCACCGACGTGCCCTAACTATGGTAGATATTTTGGTTTCTTCATTTCCGCTCCTCATCTCCTGAGCCCTGATTGGCTTGAGTATAGTGTTGCAAAGGATGCTGCATTTTGTTTTGTGTGTTACTTGTTCAAGAATGATGCTGCAACTACTGCTGTTGGGGGTGATGCTTTTGTCACGGGTGGAGGATATAAGTCATGGAACAAACCTGAAGGATTCCAAAAATATATATGAAAGATTAATAATGTTCATCAGCTAACATTACAAAAAATTTAAGTTCTAAAAGAATCCAAGAAGTCTATCATTGTTGCTCTTGATAAACAATCAGACGCTAGTAAATGTGGGCATAAAACACGCTTAGTTGCTTCTCTTAAATGCTTAAGATTTCTCTTGTGTCAAGGTTTGTCCCTGCGTGGTCATGATGAGAGACAAGATTCACTTAACAAGGGAAATTTTCTTGAACTTCTGCAGTGACTGACAGATATTGATAAAAAATTTGGTAAACATGTCTTAAAAAATGCCCCGAAAAACAATCAGTTGATTGTTCCATCAATCTAAAAAGATATAATTAATGTTTGTGCAAAGGAAACAACCCAGATTATTATGCAAGAGCTTGATGATGGTTACTTTTTTATTATAGCCGATGAATCTAGTGAAGTGTCACATAGAGAGCAACTGGCTCTTTGTTTGTGTTATGTGGACAAAAAATGGAGGTTAATAGAGTGATTTCTTGGTATTGTGCATGTTCAGGAGACAATTGTATTGTCACTTAAATCTAGAATTGAATCTTTGCTAATGGAGCATTCATTGAACTTATCTAAAATTCGTGGGCAAGGATATGATGGTGCAAGTAATATGAGTGGTGAGATAAATGGTTTTAAAAGTATAATTTTGAGGGAAAATCCATGTGCATACTACATTCATTGTTTTGCTCATCAACTTCAGTTAACACAAGTTGCGGTTGGTAAGATTAATGATGTCTGTCAATGGTTTTTTGAAGCAATTGCAACTTTATTAAATGTGATTGGAGTGTCTTGTAAGCGACATGAAATGCTTAGAGAAAGTCAAGTTCAAAAAGTTGACAGGGCACTAGAAGATGGTGAATTGAAAACTGGATCAGGTTTGAATCAAGAGCTTCGTTTTAGTCGGCCTAGAGACACTCGTTGGGGATCACATCACAGAACATTAATGCATATTATTTCATTATATCCTGATATGGTCGCTACACTTTTGAAAGTTGGGAAGAGTAAAGCAAATGATCGAGTGAAGACACAAGGTGTGTTGTTTGCATTGAAATCATTTGACTTTGTGTTAATGCTTCACGTAATGACCACTATATTTGGGTACACTCATGAGTTAAATTTAGCTCTTCAAAAAAAGAATCAAGACATTGTTAATGCAATATCTTTTATTAATTTGACAAAAAAACAGCTGCAAACCTTAAGAGATGATGGATGAGACACATTATTAAATAAGATCTTGCTTTTTTGCGGCAAACATAAATTCATATTCCCAATATGGAGGATCAATATATACCTCGAGGAAAATCAGGACGGTTTGTTGAAGACTACACAAATTTGCATCATTATAGAGTACAAATATACTTAAAAGTCGTCGATCAACAACTACAAGAGCTTAATAATCGGTTTGATGATGTGAGCATGGAGTTGCTTCATTGTATGACTTGCTTAAATCAAATTAACTCGTTTGATAGTTTTGACAAGCAAAAAGTGATAAGACTTGCGGAGTTTTATCCTAATGTTTTTTCAAGTTTGGAGATGTTTAATTTAGATTTTAAGCTCGACAACTTCATTGCCGACATGAGAAGCGATGAAAGATTTTTTGATTTGAATGATCTTGGTCATCTCTCCACGAAACTTGTTGAAACTGGTAAACATATTGCTTATCAACCGATCTACAGGCTTTTGAAGTTTGCATTAATTCTTCCGATGGCTACTGCAAGTGTAGAAAGAGTATTCTCGGGCATGAACTACGTCAAGAACAAGTTGCGCAACAGTATGAGCGATCAAATGTTGAATGATTGTCTAGTTACTTTTATTGAGAGAGATGCATTTTTGAAAGTCCGTGACGATGATGTTATTGATCGTTTTCAAAAAATGAAGACTCGTCGTGGGCAAATGTAATTTTGTATTTTCTGATTTGGTGAATTAAATGTAGTTTTGTATGAATTTGCAATGTTAAAAATTTTACATTATCTTGTTGTTTCATTTAAAACAAATTTGTGCCCCCCCATTGCAAAATTCCTGGATCCGCCACTGGTCACCGAGACGAAGATTCAGAGGTACTTGTCTATGACTGCGATGCGAGCACCGATGAAGATGGTTACTTCGCGAGGGGAAGCGGTTCCAGCGGGACCGTACAAACAGATGGCATTACGAGACCAATATCAGACAACATAATTTAGAAGTCACAAGTATACACATCCAGAGAAGGTCGAGAACATACCAGTACCCGACCAGATGTAAGGAAGGTCGGCAGCATCCCGTCGCCAGTATACGACGTCAAGCTTCCTACCGACGAAGGCACCTCGCAGGTTTTTGACAGGCCCCTCCAAGACCGGAGCATTGAAGACCTCGTTCAGAGGTTGCTTCGGGGGGGGGGGGGGGATATCGCCGATTGGGCCACTAAGGAAAACAATCCTCTCTTTCCAGCGGTGTACCTTGCTCACCGTGCTCACAATGGTATATGTATGGCTAGAGAAGAAAACAATCCCATCATTGGTCACCCCAATATTAAAGATCTTCTTGAAGGTCGCTAGCTCGAAGATCTCCTCCATTCTCAGGTAGGAGAGGTACCCCATGATGATCGCCGCGTCGTTGGGGTTGATCTGCGCTAGCATCTGATCGAAGTGCTGGGATATCTCGTAGAACTCCGATCATAGCGAAAGGCGGAGGCCGACCTCGAAGTGCTGAATGGACATCACTACTCGGACATCGAAGAAATAATTAATTCGTTTGTTACTACGGGGTATTCTGGCACGGAAACCCTCTTTAGTAAGCAGGAAGAAACGGTCTTTGAAGTCCTCAAGGTCGGCGGAATCGGTGATGAGTTTCTTAAAGTTGGCAGCAATGAAATTCGCGGCGTGATTAAGTTTGCAAGCATGAGCATCCTTGGCGGAAACCATTCTGAAAGCTTGGCGCGAGAAGCGAGGAGCGAGAACCGAGTTCATAGAAGCAGGCAACAATAAGCGAGTAAAGACAAGGGTTCCGAAAAACAGCGTCATCTGACCCACCTGTCTTCCTATTTATAGAGTTTGGTCAATAGTAGGGGCGACAGAGCTCGACATCGAACACTCTGCCAACGTCAGGAGCGACCTGCATATTCGCAAAAACACGGGAAGCATCTACATCGACAACGAACCAAGCGACCTACCTATTAATACTCGCCAATACAGAAGGAAGATCGTCGTCTATGTGTAAGACAAAAAAGCAATAGATAATCGCCAAATATAAATACTCTGCAGAAGCGAGTTCCTCAAATAAATGTCCATACAAATCCAACAAGGTTTAAATAAATATATTATTACAGAACCAATGATACAGTCACACAATAAAGAAAAGGAAGAGGAGATAGCTAAGGAGCATGCAAATTCCCCGGAGAAGTGGTCGGTTAAGCATGTCGTCCATCCCATGCTCAATCTCGCAGTCGTCACATGTGCTTGTTCACCTGATTCAGCAACTGCTCGCATTGCAGGACGTCGTCATCCATCCTTGCTAATCGTCCAACCGACCCAATGCTCATCCGAATTACGAGGAGTATGTTGTGAAGTAACTCCTGTCAATGTTTCACCATCACGAGGCGTTGCTCAATGAAGTTGATCGCACTGTAGCGAGACTCGGCCAGGTTCATGCGCTTCTCGGCCTCCTCTAGCTTAACAACGCGGGTCTCTAATGAGCTCAGCCATCGGCGAAGTTCGCAGATCGCAAGTTGATCAAACTTTATCTCCAGATCGAGGTAGGCGGCGACCACCTTTTCTTGGTACTCGCGTAGGGGGAGCCCGATGACGTCTATCAATGCTCCCCCAGGAGATGGAGGGTGACCTACATGAAGAACTTGTCATTTTCGATACAAGCACTGAGCAATGGCAAGCAAAGAAAGGCGACTATCATTACCAATACACGGAGCCGTTGGTCGATATTCGCGTCGAGGTGGAGTTCGCCGAGGAGAGCTCCGCACCGCTGAGGAGACATAATTTTAGGGTATGGGTCCCGATGCCCAGCATGACGACCATTACGCTGACCCTTGTAGCTTCAAAAGTGGCGAGGCGGCGAGGAGGTGGGGGCATGTGTTCTATCCAGGCCTTTCCCCCAAAGGTCTAGATAGCAACGATCAACAAGAGGACGCGACCCGAGAGGCTGTCCTCTCCCATTCCCGGCAGGACGAGACAGCGAGGAAGGCTCCACATTCGTAGCAGCCTTTATTAAGGAAGAATGCCCGAGTGAGGAGGAGTTGGCATGTAGAGTTCCTCAGCAAGGTTACCAGCAGGCCGATCATGAGAAAACCGATTGGAACCAAGGTGAAGTCGCATAGTGTCAGAGTGCGAGGAGCTGGGCAGAAGGTCTAGAGGCACCGGCCGGCTGCTCGGTCGAGCGGCTTCCACTCACGGCGTGGCAGCTACAGTATCAATGAAACTCATCAAAAGAGGCGACCAAAAAACAAATCGTGAGATCAATCGTCTTCAAGTAGTTATCGTACCAGTTTGAGTAGTCGCCGCTCTGGAAGGGCGACCATCCTCAGAAGGCGCAGTAGTGGAGGAGGGCATGCCAGCAGTAGAGGCGAGCATCCTAGCAATAGGGGCGGGCAACTCAGCCATAAGGGCGGCATCAGTGATATTAAGCGGGGTGACCGACACCTCGTTGGGTTTATCACCTCGTTTTGCGCCGGAGGTGTATTTGCAGAAGTATTCGTCTGGCTGTTAGGGCGAGCAAAGTCACCCCCCGAATGATCGATGTCTTCGCCCTGTCCCATCTTGTTCAGCAGATGCCTGGTCAGATCCGTGGCAGGGGTAGTGTCTACGAGGGGAGCTCGTCGTTTGGTGCATCAGACTCCTTTCTTGAAGAGCGACAACGAGCTCCTATTCGGCAGATGGATTCTTCGTTGACTTCTTCTTCTTCTTCCTTCGGCGGTCACCTTCCTCATCGTGACCTTCTCATTCGTGCTTATTCGAAGATTATTGAGGCTGAGTACCCAGAAAGGCCCCCCAGAGCATCAAGCCTCTTAGCGACTTCTTCAGTGGAGTAGAGCATCTCGCAGTAGTCATAAAGCGACGCCCGAGGGTTGTCCCCTCACCCTCTATTTATAGAGGTAGGAGGGGGTGTCCTCCGAGCATTGTATAGATGAGAGCTCGCCAAAGCCTTGTCGAATGCGGGGTTGGATGTTTCTTCCGAGCTCTTACGTCGCTCGAAAAAAGCGGAAATTGTGTACAACCCCTATTCATCAAGGGTCAACGGTCAACGATCATCAGTCACCATTCAACGAGCAACACCAGTATATGAAGATCTGATTGGTATTCAATGGCTAGCAGAGGAGGCAAGAGGACCTTTAGACACAAGTGAGGAACAAACTTGCCAGGTCGCGCGACCACCCAGTAACACAGACAAACTTCAGAAACCTTTTCAGTATAAGCTAGCTTCGAGCAGTACTAGTGGCGAGCAACAACAATACTCACCCAACAGACAACTTCTGACCAACACTGCGGATGATCACCAGCCAATACTCACAAGTAGCCGAGCCAAGTTGCTAAAAGGCAGCAGCCGATGATCGCAGGATTGGGTCTTCTCGCCTAGAGACCCCTCCCTTTGGATTTGCTTATAAATAGAACCCTAGGGGTACAAGAATATGGACTTCAAAGTCTTGAAAAAGATATTGACCACTTCATTCCACTGACTATAAGCTGAGCTTTTTTATCATTTCTCCAAAGAGTCAAGATCCCAGCTAGCGTCCCCCTTGTACCATGCTCGGTCATCTTTGGTTGTGGAGGAGAGGCTTCTTCTAAGTATTCAGGTACGTGGTGGGACATCCCTGCCGCAACACCCGAGGTCTTTTTCGCTGTCCCTATTTATTCATTCTAGCTCGCTATGTCGTCGAGCCCGACCGCTAGACTAGTAACCTTGGACTGCATTGATTCGAATTTTAGAGTAGGGATTTTCCCGGTCTCAACATTCGTAATATTTTATTAAAACGCTTATATACTGGACAAGAGGTAGATTACCAGATACGTATGAGTAAAGCACCATTTAATGAGTTGTGTGATATTCTACATGCAAAAGGCTATGTTTGTGATACACAATCTATTTCGACCGACGAAGCAATTGCTTTATTTTTATACATATTATGGCACAACAAAAAGTTGGAACATGGTGAAAGCGAACAACGAGTAAGTATGGACAAATCATGTGAAGGTAAATTGTTTTTTATTAATTGGTATATTTACAAACTCTGTGTAAATGATATTATTGCATTATTTTAATAGTATTATTGCAGGCTCATCCTCCAGAGAAACATTATAAAGATAAAGTTATTGTGAATTAGTCTGATTTAACTGTGCTATGCGGGACTGATAAACCGACTGGTAGCCATGTTGTGACAGCAAAGAGGCGGCAAATGAGATAGATACTGAGTCTATGACAGAAAAATGACTAATACACAAGAGCATACTAGACTGGAAGGAGAAGGAATTAGTAGGAGGAGAAAACAAGCAGTAGGAAATGACTAAGTAGCAGTGGCCATATAAAAACTGGCTTACTCCATGCAAGGAGAAGTGAGGACCATGTTTGCTAGCGATGTTGATAACATATATATGTGTCACACTTACTTGGATGTTTGATGTTGAAGATCATGAATTACTCAGAGCCATTAATATATTGTGTCATGATAGTGTCAAGCGTGACATGTTCAAGAGACTTCCTGATAAGTTGAAGGGCACGTGACTGCAAGTGTAGTTTGATCGTTGGTTTGGAGTTTCTACTTAAGAGTAATGAACTTTTTATCTAGATTTTTTGTTATTTTTATACTTCTATTTATGGACAGTGTTTTTTGATGAAATCGTTTGCAATGTTTATGAACTCAAAGTATTATTAGTACTTTGATTTTATTGTTAAGTTTTAAAAATTTTAAATTCTAAATATTACATTTCCAAAAAGTCAATTCTTTTGCGTAGTCGAACAATATTTTGGTATCGATTCCAATTCTATTAATTTAATATCATCCTGAATTTGAACATCAGAATTGGTTTTCTGCACAAAGATAATTACTGCAGATATTGTTTTTCTGACTATTGAACTAAAAAACCACGGTTCAAGGAGTTCAGATCAAAAGGACAGCTTGCACTTATTTCTCCTGAGATAGATCACTAGGCTAGGCACTTGGAGCAAGAACCTCAGTCACAAGAAAAGAAAACTATGAACAGACCGTCGAGCTGAAGCGAGGAGATCCCGCCACACAACCGGAAGATCTAAGAGTGCTTCCCCCTCCCAAGCCAATGTTTAGCCTGACACCTTGGAGATCACTTGAGAGCACCCAAATGCCTGCTCGAAAATCACGATGAATAATGTGTTGGAGCTATTGCCAACCAAAGTTAGACAAATGAGAAAGAAGCTGAAGCAGTCCTTTCCAAAGGCGTTATTGGGGGTCTATTTGTAATTTTATGAAACTGGTTTGCGGATAGCAGAATACCGCCATTTGGGTTTACTAAATGCAGATCAAATTGGTTTGCCAATAACAGATCCTCGCTATTTGGAGTGGCTATTGACAGAACAAAATGGAATTTCCTAAGAAGAAGAGTGTACACATATACAAGTCTGTGTGGCTCTAGGTCTACTCTCCTAAGGGTAGCGAGTGCCCGCTAAAGTCGGGGCTTATCACTCCCCCTGAGCCTGGGGCAAGTGCGGGCATGTTAACTCGACTCGCTTGGGCATAATCCTCCCAACCACTCGAGGGATCGATGTACCCACTTGAAAAATACGGGGCTGCACACAATCCCCGCTCTTTGGGAGTCTGCCTTAAACCTGGAAAGATAGTTCAACCCAAGCATTTGGCGAGTCCCTTAATTTTTGAGGGAATTTTTTGGGTGTGGCCCACCGAAGGCTATATACATCAAGTGGGGGGGGGGGGACCCTCCCTTAATCCCTTCTTTGCTTCCTCCTTGCCTCTCGTTATCCTGCCTGCGTGACACCATCTAAGGACGTCTCGCTCGTCTCGTTGCTCTTAAGGAGAAGAACAAGGTGGAAAAATCTGGCCTCATGGCCCATTGATACTAAACACCGATTGCGCACCCCCCAAGACGAGTGGATAACAAGACCGTCAAAAAGGTTAAACGCGAGTCAACTAGAGGCACGGTGTTCCCACTCGAGCTACTACAAACTGGATTCAGCCTTGGTCTAGATTTGTCTAACCAGGTACGAGTCCCTCTCCTCCCTTCATTACTTTTCGTTTCATTCTACCAACCCCCCGTCCATTTATAATCGAAATAGCCTAAACTTTTCGTTCAAGACGACACAGAAGATCATATAGATGTTGAATAGGAGGGTGCGAGTACTCAGGTGAATCTTAGCACTCGTCCTAGGTATCCTGGTAGGTCACCCTCTTCATTTATGTGCTCAATTCATACCTAAAGAACATTGTTAACCAATGATTTTTGCTCGCATTGCTCCCCCTATTATGATCACCCCCGTCGCTGAAGTCGCCTGTTCGTGACCTTGCTCAGGAATTCGCCAACATCAACATCACGTCGACGAGCAAGGTTATTGACCCTGTGGCAGCGTCCCTGATGCCGCCCCTAATCCTGCTCTGCCGTGAGTGGGGTGTGGGAAATCTTTAAAGCTTCCCCTAACTAATCTGTTTGGCGGGATGTCCCTTGGTAAGTTTATAACATTTGCTTCCTATTTTATTGGGTCCCCAACTTGCACTAACCTTTCGCCTACTTTACCGCATTTGAATGATGTTTCTATTTCTGATGAGTCGGATGATGCAGGGTATTCCTTGCCACCCCCTCCCTATATGCGATCAAACACTTACTGGGCGTGCCCCCTCTATCGCCGAACTATTGGAGTACACAACCGAGGTATTGAGGAAGCACATGCTTATGCTCAGTGAGATCCAGGACGAGAGGACCCTGCTTGAGCGGCCGGTCGACCGTCGGGGGAGGGCCGGTCGCGGACCTCGTGGCCGCGGGTGGAAGGGCCGGCCGCGGGTGGTTAGACGACCACGACCCTTGCGACCGCGCGCGGGGCGTGGGTGGTCTCGCACACGCTGGGCTCGGTCTTTTGTGTGGTAGGGTGTGCGCACGACCATGTGACCGCGCGACTGTGTGAGGTGGTGCGGCCGCGCACATGCGCGCGTGCGGTCCTATGACGGTTGTGGTCATGGCGCTAGTGGGGTTGTCTTTGATCAACCCACTTTCTCCATCAAAGGAGGTAGGCGCATTCGTTATCCGTAGTCCAAATTTCCCAAGGTATTAGGGGGACACTATCAATCATAAAAGTGGTCTTAAACTCATCAAAATACGTTTAATCTTCCTCTAATTAGGGCATTGATCAAAACCTGCTAACGAAGCCTTTAAAACTTCCCTCAACACTCCACATTATGGTACTCATGACCATGCACATAGTGGGTTAGCACACACCATGATGGGATATTAAGCATACAAAAATTCAAAGCATTGCAGAGTGCGTTAGCACACACTGGAGAACGGAACACCTTTTAAGTGCATCGTGCTTTCTGCAGAGCAGTGCTTGTTCTTGGGAATTGAGGGTGAGAGTGCACATTAGAGAGCGAAGTAGGAGCGCATGAGCTAGAGAGCAAGGCGCGCCCTAGAGTGTGAAGTTTGGGGACGCCGTGTGGAGGGTGAAGCACAGACTGCAGAGCAAAGCGTAGGGGCACGAATTGGATAGTAGATTGCAGGGGGGGGGGGTGAACTGAAGAACAGAGCTCGTGGGGTGGGGTGGGGGGGGGGGTGAACTGAAGAACAGAGCTTGTGGGCACACAATAGAGAACAAAGAGTGGGGGCCAAATTGGATAGCGGAGTGCGCCAAAGAGTCGAGTGTGCATTGAAGAGGGGGAGGGGGCACTAGCGGGGCACGGGGGCACACATTGGAGAGCAAAACATGGGCTCCCACTCAAGAGAGTGAGTGTGGGGGCATGTACTGAAGTGTGAAGTGCGAGAACGTGCATGGGAAAGCTTAGCCGGGCTGCGGGAGGGGGGGGGGGGCTGGAGAGCAAAGAGCGTCTGAGAATTGAGTGTGCATTGAAGAGATGGGCACTTATTGGAGAGCAAGGGGGTTCTATAGGGTTGAGCGCCTTCTAGACAACGACACATTATGAAGAGCAGAACACATTCTGAAGAGCAAAACACGGTCGGTGAAGGAGCCTCCTAGGTTATGCTGGGCTCGAGAATGGCTACCAGAGAAAGGTGAGGTTTGCTCGTCCATTCCCATTATTTTCGTCCTAAAAAATATGCATTTTTTTTAATTTCAGGCTAAAATATTTCTCAAAATTAGGCCTAAAAGGCAATATGTAAAATTAAAAATTTTCGAGATGAAAGTGCCAAATTCCAAAATGTTAATTTTAGGAGAGCAAAATGCCCGTTCCAAATTATATATATATATATTTTTGATGGTACTTATTCTTTGATCTCGGCTTTTCCTCTCCCCTCGACAATGTGGAGATGCGCCGTGACGAGGAGTCTCAATCTCCTCCCTCATCGGCCTGCTAATCGTAACCCTAATCTTACCGCAATATTCAGCCTTGCACATCCTTCAGTTCTTATATTTCCTACCTTCTCCTCTTTTGTCGATGCGTCAGTAGGGCTTGATAGATGTCTACTCCAATCGTCCTCAACCCACTCCGCCGCGGATCCGAGGCAGCTGGGAATCGGAAATATTTCAATCGGAAGAAAAATAACTACAGGCTCCGCTGTCGCCACCGCTATCGCCACCGCTATCGCCGATTCTTCTGCGGAGGCGGCTACAGTTGCCGGATCTCTTGTATCCGCTCCATTTTTATACCGGAAGGCCGGGTATTTCTCGGAGTTATTCAATCACTATGGACGTTGCTACTGGGAGCTCTCCAAAGCTCGCCTCAGGTATCACGCATACGTCTTTTAAGAAGAATTGGCAGAGAACGTATATGGTAAATAGAATTTTATTTAGACAATCGATCTGGTTGTTGATTGGATGAGGAAGTGTTGAAAAAATTAAAGCCAAATATATATCTAGACTAAATATATCCTTAGACAATCTGAACCCCAATCCCGGTCTCTTGCATGAATGAGTGGTAATACTCCTCTACCTGTTAATCCCCGATGAAGATATCACCACGGAGAAACTTGTCTTTTCTAAATTTCTTACCTTGGTCAGCCACATCCATACGGAGCTGTCTCATGGAAGAACTAGAAAAAGCCAGAAAATTGTCAGCTTACTTATCCAACTCAAAAGCATGTGATTATGTGAAATAAGCCATTGGATATGTACAGAAACGATAGAAGAAAAACCAGGATGTTAATGGTAGAAGAACAAATGGCAGAACAAGGTGAGGATTTGAATGCAATCTCATATCCAATATTAAAGCAAATGACATAGACATATGAAATACGCTCTATTCTCGATCAAAGTATTTTCCGTTCATGTGCTCATGATATGAGATAAGAGATTAAATGAACTTGATCCTAGGGAAGGGAGCTTGGATCCTACCATCAGCGGGTTAGATGCAGATAATGAAAATTTTATACATTTAGCCAATGATTAGAGGTACAAAGAGATATCATTTTATTAGAAGTTCCTTCTAACTGCTTATTCCTTTTCCCAAGATCAACTGACTCTGGTTTTAGTTATTCGTCATTGTTGCGAACTTGAAAGTATTAGGGACTGTTTGGTTCAATATTTTCAATATTGTATTACGTTGTTGTAATCATCTTCATCACTACTCTTAGCCCAACTACTTAGGTTCATTTTATGAATTCTCAATTTTCATCTGTTCCCATCGAGTACTGTTGGAGATGTTAAACCTATATGGCTGTATTACTCCAAATCATAGTTAACAATCTTCATCCATCTCGGGTCTATCCCACACAATTCATCGTCACTAATTTTTGAACTCATTCAACTTCTTATCTTATAACCTTTGTTTTACTTACCCAAACCGCTCGAGTCTTTTTTATCTTCTTATCTTGGATATACATCATTCCCATTGATTCTAAAATGTAGTCATTAATCTATATTCGTTTGCACTGCTACTTACATATGTAATTATTCAACAACAACATCGTCCGGAAAATTTGTTGTGTTTTTTTCTCAGTGTTGTACTTAAACAATGCAATATATTTATTGTTGATTATGATCTGTATATTTGTTATCTATGTTATAGCCATTAGTGTCATCACATTATGTACCATTATAATTTTTTTCATTGGACTAAAACTTAAATATCAAATTGAAATTGTTTATTTAATGATATCTCAAAGACCAAAAAATGCCTATTATAATAACACAGCATGATATGATATATTCTGAGTTTAGCTCCTTAGGTTAATTTTTAAAAAAGTCCAAACACACTAAATAGATATCTCAAGAAATGCGTAGTCTATGATTTTGCATGATTAGAAAATGAGTGAATACAAAGATAGACATCAACTAACAACTTTAGCATGATTCCACCTTTCAATAACAGAGTAAGTTAGATGATATAAATGAAATAAGTAAATCTTTATTTTCATTAGAAGTGTAAAATTAGTGTGGCAATTTTAATATAATTGGCATGATGCTTACTCATTAGCATAAGGTTTTTTTTTGACGGGTGTCCATCTAGTAGAATAATGGGCAACATGTCCCATTGGTGAATCAACATCCGAAAAATCGTATTAGAGCTAGTAGTTTGTCTACCATCAATTTTGCAATACTTGTTGCTATGATGGATTTTGCAAGTTTCAATCATGGTTGTGCAAGGTTTAAGAGCTTGCTTAAGAATGGGGCCTCTCATACAACCTCTATGTTGTTGAGTGGGAACATAGTACATGATACTTGATATTCTTTGAAAGCTTCCATTTGTGAGAGAGCGATGGACTATGTGGAGGATTATCACATGAGATGAAAAGGATATTGAGTTTTGATATAGTAGTAGTGCCCTTACCCATTGTTTTACACCTTTTGTTTGATGAATGTCCACATACTAGTTTATTAGGTTAAATATGAGCCTCAATGTTCTACCCTCATAGCAAGTGATATATGTCGAAAAGTGAAGAGTAAATTGATAATTCCAATATAAAGAGATCCCTTCATAAATAGGTAGAGAAGACGATACACAAGAACCAACAATTAGTATGAGACAAAATAATAAACGATACTATCTTATTCCAACGCTGCCCTCAATTTGGAGCATTTATCAACTGTGTCTTGCTTGACACACATGTCAAAGAAAGTGGCAATAAGAGGTTCGTTGAAGATGTCAACGAGCTCCTTGTCCGAAGTAACACATAGCATGCACACTCTCCCATTGAGAACCTCTTTTCCAATGAAGTGACAAATAACAATACACTTCTATATACTCGATCCTCGCATGAGACACCGAGTTGTTCATGATATTTGATGTCGTTGAGTGGGTTCTTGATACATGATATTTGATGTTCTTTGAAAGCTTCCATTTGCGAGAGAGAGATGGACTATGTGGAGGAGTATCACTTGAGAGGTTAAAATAATATTGAGTTTTTGATATAGTAGTGCCATTACCCATTGATTTAAGATTTTTGGCTGATGGATGTCCACATACTAGTTTATTAGGTGAAATATGGGCCTCAATGTTCTACCCTCCTAGCAAGTGGTATATGTTGAAGAGTGGAGTAAATCTATAATTCCAATAGAAAGAGGTCCCTCCATTTATAGGTAGGGAGCACAATACATGAGAACAAACAATCGATATGGACTAAATAATCAATATGGGACAAAATAATAAAATATACTATCTTATTCTAATGTTTCCCTTAATTTGGAGCATATATCAACTATGCCTTGCTTGACACACATGTTAGAAAAGTAGTAGGAAGAGGTTTGGTAAAGATGTCAACGAGCTCCTTGTTCGAACTTTGAAGTAACAGATAGCGTGCACACATTCCCATTGAGAACCTCTTCTCCAATGAAGTGACAATACACTTTTATATACTTGGTCCTCCCATGAGACATTGAGTTATTCACAACGTGAATAATTGTTTCTTGCTTCCCATGTGTATGTCTCACTAATAGTTTTCAAAAGGGCACTAAGCGCTTCAACTTTCATGTTGCCCTTGTCATACTACCTTATTCTTCCTTAGCACTGAATTTAAAGACAATAAATTCTTTCTTGCTTCGCATGTTACACGGTTATCTTCTAAGAAGATAGAATAACTTAATGTAAACTTCCTATCTGCCTTGATGTTGACACAACTAACATCATAATATGCCTTGATGTTGACACAACTAACATCATAATATGCCTTGATGTTGAAACAACTAACATCATAATATGCCTTGATGTTGACACAACTAACATCATAATATGCCTTGATGTTGACACAACTAACATCATAATATGCCTTGATGTTGACACAACTAACATCATAATATGCCTTGATGTGTAGACGACTATTTCTCTTGAACTAGAGACCCTTACCAAGAGATCCCTCGATATATTTTAGTTTCTTTATAACATCTAGGTGACACTCTCTAGGCGTATGTATAAATTGACTCACTATGCCAATTGCACGCACAATGTCAATTTTCATCATAGTTAGATAAATGAGTTTGTCAAGCGGGCGCTTGCTCCAAATCACATCTTTAAGAAGAGTAGAGGTCTCTTCCCAAAGATAGGCGATGACCATAGACATGTGAGTAAGAGTTCATGGTGGTCAATTGCTTCTCAAAGGGGGGGGGGGGGTAACTCTATTCCTTTATGTCATCTTAACACATTTATCAACATGGACCAAGCCTTCTTTTATCACATCTTCAGCATCTACGGGATCCTATCAACCATTGTGTTGGATCTGGTGCAACTGTAATTTTAATCGCATTAATATACCCCTAACTTTTAATAATGGTAGTTCTGCTTGATGGAGAATCGCTGCGTCGTTCCCTTGAGGTACTGCATCTTTGAGTGCCAATAAGTCTAAGTGTTCCATGTTTTTTTTCTCGTCCTTCACCCTAACGTGGGTCCATAGCTATTTGAGTAGACAAATACAAATGCTTGCACCGTAAGCAAATATCTTCACTTCGAATGTCATTGCACTCTTGATTGGAAAGAAACCCTTGAGGGGTCGTCCTTGGTGGTGATGTATGAATGACTGGGGGTTTAGTAGCCTGTGGGGTGTTTTTGTTTGGTTGTCGTATTGGTATGTTGGCATCAAGGTTAATTGGACATTGGACTGCAGTGGAGGGGTTTTTATACGGGGTGTAGTATGGTCACCTATTGGTGATGGTGGGGTCGGTATGGTTGGGTTCTGATCATGTGATGTTGAAATGAGCTTCAAGAAGATTGGCTGCTTCCATGAATTGATTGAGAGATGTGGGTTTGTGGATGCATAATTGAGCTTGGATGTGTGGCTGAAGGCATACAATAACTATTTTCGAGGTTGTGGTCCCTAAATATACCATGTACATGTGTGAATAGGTCGATGAAGTGGTTTGTGTTCATTGACTGTACTTATTTGCTGAGCGATACAAAGTTGCTCATAACTCATAAGGATTCTCATATGGCAATGATCAGCTTTCGATGATCTCTTGCTTGAGTACTGCCTAAAATAAATTGAGTGTGGTTTGACGGAGCCATTTGCCAATGGAGGTAGAGCCTTCCATTCCATGTAAAGCATGTAGAACTTTTTAAGCCTCATTCCTCTTTGCCTTTTGAAATATGCTCGGTGCAAGCAATCCACTTGAAGGTGTCTTTACAACTAAAAATTATAATTTCTGATTGGCGGGGTGGGTGCGCGGGTATCATGTAAATGCGGAAACGGTTCACTGTCTGATCATGATTATTACATTCGGACTGGTTGATAGTTAAGCTGTAAAGGAACTAACAAGATTGAGGTGCGTGATGTTGCGCACGATAAGTTGCAGGGCGTCCTTTTGGGAGTTCATCCTAGCAGCAAGCATGACTAACAAATTTTCTAAGGCATCCTGGCTTGCTTCATCTTGGAACACACATTTTTGGACGAGAGGTGGTGGAAGAGGAGGTTAGCGGAAAACCGAGAGGGAAGAGAGAGATATATGAGTCACAACCTAAATGCGCGCGCGCGAGAGAGGATATCCTCAGCAAGTGCAAAGTGCTGCTATTTATAGACTATTTGCCCTCCTAAAACAGGATTCTTGAGTCCTCCAGAATTAATACATGGCAGCCCATTCAATGCTCTTTTATTATTTTCCCCAGTTCCCAATCTAATTTTTCCTTGGATTTCCTCATTCTCTTAAATGCTGCCTTGTTTTCTTGTAGAATATATTTTTCAGGTCTTGAATGTTCAAGCACGCCTGTTTGGAACCATATCTAGGCTGTTCCATTATCCTGTTTGGCTTGGAGGGTCGCTTGACTGGGCTTGGGTTATTGTTGCTCAGTTGGTTATGAAGCCTGACTCGGGCTGTTGGCTGAAAGGAATCCATACAAGAATTGAGAATTACATTACATTCTGAATATTAATAAAAACTATAAAAATTAAGAGGCATATATGTGGAACAAATGTTCGAGAGGTTATGTCATGGTTACGATAACATTGAAGGAAGATCGAAGTTGAAAAAAGAGCTATTCTATATATCTCCTTTTTGTCTTACCTTTTCATCTTTATTAATGTCTTCAACTTTAGGAAAGATCCTCTTATTTTCATTTTTATTTCATCTACCTTAATCTTGTTTCTCAGTTTCTTGTCTCTTCAGCTATTTTATAAATATCTTTTTTCCCTTTTAGCACCAAATCTATTACATAAATTATTGAATATATAGCTTTATTTTGCTCACTACGCTTTCTAACAAGATTCCTTGATGAGTTTGATAATGAAGATAAGAGAGTTATGGTTTTAGAGAAGTTGCATCGATTTTAGAGAACCAAATTTTTTTTTGTGCTTTAAAAATATATTTTGGAATTTTGTATTAAAACCGTCAATGAAAATGTATAGAGAATAAAGAAAAAAATATTCATATAATTTTTATTGACCTTAAATGGCAGATGCCAAGTACCATGAGAATTGTTTTGGTGCATATTAGGGAAGAAATATGTGTCAAATGTATGCTGTAGTAGTTAAAATTATTTATAAGGGAGTATTGATTCGTATTCAAAGCAATTGAGGGATGACCAAAGAATTTTCAATTAAAATAAGTTTACATAAGGAACAACAGGGGGAATTCTGACAAATATCCAAATTGAGGTTGCCCTACTGCATGCTCTTTGAAGATTACATGAAGGGTGTGGGGGTGGGAGGAGGAGTATTAATAATTATTAATATATCTTATCAAAAGATAAGAGCCAAGGGTAATAGATCTAAATGCCTTGCATGTATAGATCTTGATATATCTTATAAAATTAAGATCGAATAGTTAAAATAAAGAAATGCCTTAGAAGTACAATGCTATAAGATGATATGATAGAGACCATTTAATAAAACTATAAGTAGGCCGATGATATTCTATGAATTTGAGTGTTCGGCATCAAAATGGTTTGAATATCTAAGTTGACAATGATAACAATGATAATGCAGGTAGAGTAGGATACTGGAATATATATATCAATTAATAACATAACAGAATATATAAGAGGGGATGAACGGAATACCTAGCGGAAGAAATGCATAAATAGTTCAAATTTTTTTTAAAAAAGGACAGCCCGGTGCACGAAGCATTCCCGCGCAGCAAGGGCGAAGTGTAGGCAAACCTTACCCTGCATTTTTGCAAGAGTCTGCTTCCAGGACTCGAACCCGTGACCTCAAGGATAAATAGTTCTAACAATTATTAAAGTAAAAGTGCTATGAAAACAAACCTATATGAGATAAATTACATTTTATTGTTATTTTCACATATTAACTTCAAATCAATAAGAGAAAGATTTAAGTATTTTGCTAGAATAACCTCAAATATAGTTGAGAGGATAAATGACTTATGTTGCTAGTTCTGTTCTTGAATTCTTTCGATAATTAAAGAATCATGTTCCTTAAATTAAAGAAGAAACCAAGGGATTTCTAAATCAGTTAGAACATGATTTTTTTTATTTATGGACTTAATTTTGAACAAGATAAAGAAGAATCACCTTGTTCTTAAAAATCATGAATGTTTTGATGATTCATCCCTTGGTTCAAGTGGTTTTCTTTGGTCTTTTCTTAGCCTATTTTTTCACAAAATTAGACATAATTAGGAATCTGTTCACGATCTAATCCAAGGTTGTTAGGATCGAGATCCTAGATGAGATCATTTTGAGGTAGGATCAGATCGGATATTAGGGTCGGATCGAGGATCGCTTTACAAAATCAGGATCAATTTACAAAATCTGGATCGTAGGATTGTAAGATCCTATGATCCGGATCGCGATCCTGACAACACTGGTCTAATCGGTTGAATGGTCTGCTCCATTTTTTAAAAGCCCGCTGAAAATTGTTTTGTAGATGACAATTAGTTTACTGGTGAGGTTGGTGGTGTAGTTGTGCTGATTGCTTGTTGGGCTTGGCCCTGGGGCATGAAAAATGACCCTAATCAAGTCAAGTCATAAAAAATTTAAATATTTGACAATATAAGAAGCCATTGTAATGTAAAGACATGAATTAATGGTGTCCTAGTTACATCACTAATAAAAATAAATGATTATCAACCATGGTGATACATATGTGTCTCTCCTGCGGAGGCATATTGATGCGGAGCAGAAGACGAGTTTTGGGCCCGTTCAGGGCTGATTGACGACTTACTATATATGACGTGCCCGGATCGATGATCTGACTCCGCGGATGCGTTCAGATTCACGTTGCAAATCGTTTTCATATATAACTTTGTATTTTTTGAATATTATTTTGTGTAGTTTTTGCTCCAAAATTAACGACCAATCATAGCCTTTGATTCCTTGAAGGGGGACTAATTTTCATTTTTTATAAATAGGTTATTTAGGGCTGCTTTCTTCTTCATTGCTGAATGTGTGGAGAGTTTCTTTCTTCATTCCGGTGATCTCCTCTGCGATGCCGACTCCGCGGAGCCCCCTTGGTGGCGACTCCTTTGGTAAGGTTGCAACCTTTTATTTTCCCTCCATCTTTCCCATTTCCCCCTGCTGTCTAGCCACCATCAATTGCCGTTTTTCTGCCCAGAACTCAGCCGACTACCCTCTCCGTGTCCAGAACCCAGCCGACCACCTTATAGCTCCCATATCTGGCCGGCCAGCCCTCCTCCCTGCTCTGTCCAGCCTCCGCCCTCCTCCCTTAAACAACCCTCCTCCTCAAGCCTCCTCCCCCACCACCATCTCCCGCCCCTCCCAATCAGGTCGCCGCCCTTCTTAAGCCCAAAATCCAGCCGCCGGCCTGCTCCTTTCCCCCCTCCCAGCGCCCTGCCATCTGTCCGCCACCCCCAAAACAGCCAGTCAGACTGTTTTCCCCCAAAATCCAGTTCAGATCTGGACTTTTTCAGTCAGATCCAGCCGCCCTGCCTCTTTCCTTTTGCTACCATCACCCCCATTCCGTGGATCCACCTCCCAACAACCGAGCATCACCAAATTGGCCCAGATCTGGGCATTTCAGCTTAAATCCAGCCACCTTCCCCTCCGATCCAGCTCTCCTAATTCCCAACCAGCCTTCTCCTTACATGATCCGGTCCACTTACCCCTAGAATCCCTCTTTGAGCCTTCCAACATTCAAATTTATTTTATTTACAGTAGCCCTTATTTTTGTGTCGTGTTATTGTATTGGTATTTGATTGTAAGACATTGAGATGGTGTGGTTATTTGATGCCTGTTTGAGATTATAGCTTATTATGTTATTTGCTCCTTGAAAGAAGTCTCTAACTGCAGGGAGGACCGATTTGTTGCGTGCTCTTTCTTTGGCCCTCCACACGGTGGAAAATCAAAACTTGCTTTGCCCTAATATATTATTTTGCCTTGCTTAAATTATCTCTTATGATTTAATTATTTATTACTGAATTTTGATTTATCTGTCAGATTTGCATAGCATGTAGGGTCAGGGCAACCGTTTATCCGCCACCTATGGATTCGTCCCGTGTCACATTTAACAACAATAGAATGGTTACATGGTTTAATCCAATAATACCTCATCCCCTTATGTAAGTGTTAGTGCCCTTTTTTATAACACAAAGGCCCTTCCAAGCAATCACATAAATGGCCCTTCCAAGCAATCACATCAAGTTGAGTCCTAAACTATTTAAATATTCCACAATTTAAAGAAAATATAAAAAAAGTGATTTAAATAACATGGACTAATGTCATCCTAATTACCTCATCTACAACAACAAACAACAACAACACTCAAGCCTTTATCCCACTATAGTTGGGTCGACTATATGGATCCTTTGTCGCCATTGTGCCCTATCTTTTGTCATAATCTCACTAATGCCTAATTACATCATGTATTTCCTTATAGTTTCATTCCAAGTCTTTATTGGTCTACCCCTCCCTCGTTTAACATGGCTAGTGACTAGACTCTCACAACGCCTAATAAGTGCCTCTAATGGTCTCCTTTGTATGTATCCAGACCATCTTAGTCGAGCTTCTCGCATCTTCTCTGCAATTGGTGCTACTCCTGTCTTATCCCTGATACATTCATTCCTAATTATATCCAGTCTCGTGTGTCCACACATCCATCTAAGCATTCTCATCTCCGCAACTCCTATTTTTTGCTCATGTACCCAATTCACTGCCCAACACTCAGAACCATAGAGCATCGCGGGTCTAATTGCAGTACGGTAAAACTTGCCCTTACGTTTTAGTGGTACTTTACGATCACGTAAGATCCCTGACGCGCCTCTCCACTTCAACCAACCCGCTTAGATTCTATGTTACATTTTATCAATACCTCCGTCCTTTTGAACTATCGATCCAATATATTTAAAACACTCACTACGGGAAATATTGTGTTCACTCAACTTAATAATAAAGTCATCCGTCCTTCTTGTACAACTAAATTTAAGCTCCATGTACTCCGTCTTTGCCCTGCTCAACCTAAAACCCTTCTTTTCTAAAGTATCTCGCCAAGATTCAAGTTTTGCGTTTACACCCTCGCACGTCTCATCAACCAAAACGACATCATCCGTAAACAATAAACACCAAGGTGTTTCTTGTTGGATATGTCCGGTGAGCTCATCTAAGATAAGGGTAAAGAGATAAGAGCTTAAAGCTGAACCTTGATGCAAGCCAACAGTGATAGGGAATTCCTGTGTTAATCCTCTAGATGTGCTTACCCTTGTCACTGAATTTGTATACATATCTTTGATTATGTCAATATATGATACATTTACACCTTTCTTTTCTAAGACTCTCCATAAGATCTTGGAACTCTATCATAAGCCTTCTCAAGATCAATAAACCTCATCTAATAAAAGAAAATAATAATAATCAATCATGATGATGAATATGCATCTCTATCAAACTATTTCCACATAGAGAAGAATGGTTGCATTCTTGATATTAAACTCGAAGGCTCGTGATTAGGTAGTCCGGCACCATCATGTAATTTGTTTTATTTTGTTCTATATCCATGATATTTAAATATTAGATAGTGAAGAAGTACGATTTTCTTTTTAAAAGTTCAGAATGATATTGTTGCACTTTGCTAACTACAAGTGATGATTATTGAGTACTATATTTGTTTCTTTTCAGCATGCTTGTGGTTGCAACTTCTGGGGCAGGTTATGTTCTAGGGAGTGGTCATGTTATAGATTTTGCTGGCCTTTGTTGTACTTGTGCTGGGACCATGATGGTTGCTGCTTCTGCCAATAGCCTAAATCAGGTGATTTTGTAACAAAAAAAGCGAAATCCACTATTAATATTTATGCACCATCCCCTTGCAATTTGATGCTTAATATTTTATTATTTTGTATATTCCATGGGATAGAGCCTATAATTTTGTAGTGGGAGAGTTTTCCAATACTGCAAGAGGCAGAAATATGACCTACATTCCTTGCGTGGGATGAAGCCGATCAGCTAGAGAGAAAAATGAAAGGGAAGATCACAAGAGAACGATGGTGATACATTCGGGTCAATTTGATTAGAGCTGGCGCGAGGTTATCACAATTTATTTACATCTCGTTGCGAGTAAACACACGCCATTTGTCGCTCCGACTCATACTTGAGTATATCAAAATACCCTAATGGAAGAACGATTTTTTCACTAAGCTTCAATGTTGGAAATTTCCACTGAATAAGTAATTGTTCAACTTGCTTGCCATCTATGAACATATTCTTCGCAAAGAGTACCCATTTGGAGTGTAGAGTGAGCCAAAATCGGTTGCCAAAAGCTTCAAGAGAGTTGGTTCAATGGGTGGTTTGATGCAGGATGGAAGAGACAAAAGTGTACGTCGACTATATAAATGAATGAATGAATTAGACTCAAATCTGTCAAGTATAATTGCAACAATTAAAGTTATAAATAATATGACTATAATCACAATCTACGTAAAGCTTCTAGAGAGGTAACAAATATTGTAATACACACACAAGAGTGCTAGAAATCAAATAATTGGACGAACAAAATTCAGCAAGTCGCGAGATAATTGGATGAACAAAGATGATTACGCAAGGCATGAGTTACTCAGGGCCATGGATATCCTTTGTTATGATATTATCAAACATGACATTCTAATATTCATGACGCTACCCAATAACTTGAAGGTCACATGACTGCAAATGTTGTTTGATCGCTAGTTTTATTCTGTAAGGTCTCCTATGATATTTCTATGTTTTGTTTATGGACAAGCTTTATGGATTAGAACATGTTTATGTTTAACGAACTTCAGTTATTATTAGTGTTTTATTCAAATGGTTAAACGTTAAGAATTATGAATTTTTAAAATTTCAATTCTTGTGAATGAATTCCATCTTGCAACCGAACATCATTTATGTCTAAATTCAAATTATGTTGACTGAATTCCATCATGCAGCCGGAAATCAAAAATTGGAATTCTGCATAATAGAAATTCCTGCGTATATTGATTTTCTTCAGAAAGCCAATTCTAGAAAGGCAATTTTTGGGCGCCGAACGGACCCGAAGGGAATTATGCGGAATGCACAACTAGAAATTTCGAAAGACCGAAACAGATAATCGTCGACAATCAGAATACCCTCTATGATGCCCGAAGGATCTCGATTTAGAGAATGGGTATATCTCATTAAAATCCTGGCATGTAGTGATGCAACACCTATATTTTTATTTCTACATTTTTATGGTATTTGTATCGCACATGTTTGTTTTTGTTTATTTTTTCACCCACGTTATTCACGTTCGTTTATCTTTGTTCTCATCTTGAACGTCTTTTGCCTAGTATTACGGCTTTTTGGTGTGACCAACTAGTAAAACCCTAAATGGAAATGTCTGATAAATTAGGTTGTAGCGGCAATTGACGCAAGCAAAATTGAAAGAAAAGGGGATAGATCTTAACTTTCTTCTAATTTATAATTAATATATAAAAAGTCACAGCACAAAGACAAAGAAAGAAAATGCAAGCACAAAGAAGACACAAGGATTATAGTGGTTCCCCAAATCTGGGTACATCCACTCTTCTACCACCCTGGTAGGAATCCACTGCAGGATGAGTTGATCAGGTGTCCTGGGCACCAATGAGCTTTTGATAAGGTGCTCAAAAACCAAACTGGATTTTTTGATCAGGTGTCTTGCCACCACTGAGTTTTGACAAGGTCTCAGAAACCAAGCAGAACTTTTGAAGGGAGTTCAAGAACCCTTTGTACAGGAGGAAGGAAGAGTTAATGTTGTCTTCTCTGTTCAACAATCAAAGAGAAGCACAAGTGGATTGTTGTTGTCAAAGTTCCCCCTGAAATTTGTAGTTGTCCAGGAAGAGAAGCTTTGCTTCAGGGTGTAGGCCTTCAAGTAGATGTTGCTCTCCAGCAAGCTTCTAGACTGATATTGTATTTGTTGTCTCTTGGAAGCCTGAAGCAGATGATGAAGAAATCTGTGAGAAAACTGAGCTATGTTGTTCTTCACTGATTGCTAATTGTTATTGTTTCTCTTTCTTCTCTCTCACTGCTTCATCCTTTTCTCTTGTGTTCTGTAACAAAATATCTCTATATATGTCTGAACATTATTCAAACATTTGAATTCACTTTGACTTTAATGGCTGACTCATTTTCGAGAAGGGAAAGAGCCTTGAGAGTTTAATTAGCTTTTAATCCATATTTAATGCTCCCCTTCAACGGCTATATTCAAATGAGAATTTATGGTATAAAACCAGAGAATCATAAAGCCTGCAATTAAGCCTTAATTAAATCTGCCAGCTGTAAATCTGTCTGAAAAACGGCACAGGGAATCGCCAAACCCAAAATTAAAGCTTCTTTAAACTGGGTTCGGAGATAGTTGAACTCAGCTCGAAGATCGTTGAGCTCAGCTCGGAGATCGTTGAGCTGAGCTCAGAGATTTTGGACTGCATCTGAGATTTACAGAAATCTTTGAGCTGAGCTCAGAGATAGTTGATCTCTGTTCAGAGATAGTTGAATTGAGTTCAAAGATTTTCTTCCAGCAATTTTCTGAACTTCAAATCTGAACTTCTCTGAAATTTTTCTGCACTTCTTCTAGAATTCTTTGAAGGGAAACCTAGAAAATCCTATGACCCTTAGACTATACATTTTGGGTCAAACTAATAATCCTAATAGTGGTCATAACCCAAATCAGAACCTAGGGTTCCAACAATCTCCCCTATTTGGGTGAGGAAACTATTTACAAAAAAAACAAAGCATATATAAAATGAGTGCTTTTAAAGAAAAACAATAATGTTTTGAAATATAAATCTAAGAACAAAAACTGATAGGCTCTGTAGCTGTTCTGTTGCTAGTCCTCAATTGAGTTCATTTAAGCATCTCTGAACCATGGTTCCAACATACTCCTTGATATCATCCCTCAGATTTTTGAATAATTGAAACTGCTGCTGCTGTAACCTCTAAGATAGTCTCCCCCTATACAGCTACCCCTGCTCTTAAGGGTCTTTTCCTGAAATAAGAGGTTAGAAGTTCTGGACCCAGATCACCTTGGGTCCTGGTTCTTTTTCATAATAATCAGAAATAAAAGAACATGCAGGTTGATCTTTATAACCTAATGGATGAAATTTTCTAGAAGGGATGAACCATTGGGTAAAAGGATTGATAGTATTTTCAGATTGATTATAATTTTCAAAAGAATAAAAATTTCTGTTTTGAAATTTTGAGTTCGATGATTTATGTTGAGATCGTCGATCTGCGTTCGACGACCAGTATTGATCTCGTCGATCTCGGTTCACAGAGTAATAATGCCTACTATCTGTGTTCCACGATCGTCGATCTCTGATCGACGATGTTTGATGATATCGTCGACCTCCTTTTGCTGAGTAGTTAAACTCAATCTCTGGGTTCAGAGATCGTCGATCGCCGTTCGACGAATAATACTGAGATCGTCGATCTTGGTTCGACGACTTATTTTGAACAAAAATTTTCTGAATATTTTTAGTTTTTTTTTGTAAAAATTCAGTTATTTTGTCTAAATCTATTATTTTTTCTTTGTCCTTAACTGTTTCTAAAGAAACTAATTGTTCAGAAACATTTTTTAAATCTTCTTTAAGATTGTTATTTTCAGAAGATAGATTATACACTTTCTCTCTGAGAAGTTTTATTTCCTTCTCAGATTGAATTAAATCATTGCATAAAATTTTAAAATCTTCTTTAAAATATTTTGAAGAGAAATCAAAGGAAGAAATAACCTGATCCTCTTCTGATTCTGCAACTGATTCTTCATCAGATTCAGATTCTTCATCATGACTGTTGCAAGATGCATTGATTGCCATCATGCCGAATTCTCTTGCTCTTGTTTCTTCTTCATCCTCAGTTGTACATGATGAAGCTTCAGAATCAGTCTAAGATTCAGCATTTAATGTTCTTTCTTTTGCTGATCCAATAGCCATTGTTGTGAGGGAGTCCCAAATTTGCTTTGCTGAAGTACATTCAGTAACTTTTTGAAAAATGTCATCAGACATTGATTGAGCAAGGATGTTCATTGCTTGTGGTGCATCAGTCATCTTTAGCAATTTTTGGGCTTCTGAGTCTGTAGATAGTATAATGGGACCTGACAAAATAGAGTTGTAACTGGCTTCATCAATAGAGTTCATAAAAAGCCTAATCTTTGTCTTCCATAGTGCAAGCTTATTTAGATTGCACATAGGAGGTCCAGTGCCTGAACATTCTTCATTTTGTGCCATGATAAACTCTTAAGAAAAATAAGATCTATCAGATCGTTTTGGTTCAGGTGTTAGCCCGTACAACCAAAGAAACCTTCCTCTGATACTAATTGAAAGAAAAGGTGATAGATCTTAACTTTCTTCTAATTTATAATTAATATATAAAAAGTCACAGCACAAAGATAAAGAAAGAAAATGCAAGCACACAGAAGACACAAGGATTATAGTGGTTCCCCAAATCTGGGTACATCCACTCTTCTACCACTCTGGTAGGAATCCACTGCAGGATGAGTTGATCAGGTGTCCTGGGCACCAATGAACTTTTGATAAGGTGCTCAAAAACCAAACTGGATTTTTTGATTAGGTGTCTTGCCACCACTGAGTTTTGACAAGGTCTCAGAAACCAAGCAGAACTTTTGAAGGGAGTTCAAGAACCCTTTGTACAGGAGGAAGGAAGAGTTGATGTTGTCTTCTCTGTTCAACAATCAAAGAGAAACACAAGTGGATTGTTGTTGTCAAAGCTCCCCCTGAAATTTGTAGTTGTCCAGGAAGAAAAGCTTTGCTTCAGGGTGTAGGCCTTCAAGTAGATGTTGCTCTCCAGCAAGCTTCTAAACTGATATTGTATTTGTTGTCTCTTAGAAGCCTGAAGCAGATGATGAAGAAATCTGTGAGAAAACTGAGCTATGTTATTCTTCACTGATTGCTAATTGTTATTGTTTCTCTTTCTTCTCTCTCACTGCTTCATCCCTTTCTCTTGTGTTCTGTAACAAAATATCTCTATATATGTCTGAACATTATTCAAACATTTGAATTCACTTTGACTTTAATGGCTGACTCATTTTCGAGAAGGGAAAGAGCCTTGGGAGTTTAATTAGCTTTTAATCCATATTTAATGCTCCCCTTCAACTGCTATATTCAAATGAGAATTTATGGTATAAAATCAGAGAATCATAAAGCCTGCAATTAAGCCTTAATTAAATCTGCCAGCTGTAAATCTGTCTGAAAAACGGCACAGGGAATCGCCAAACCCAAAATTAAAGCTTCTTCAAACTGGGTTTAGAGATAGTTGAACTCAGCTCGAAGATCGTTGAGCTCAGCTCGGAGATCGTTGAGCTGAGCTCAGAGATTTTGGACTGCATCTGAGATTTACAGAAATCTTTGAGCTGAGCTCAGAGATAGTTGATCTCCGTTCAGAGATAGTTGAACTGAGTTCAAAGATTTTCTTCCAGCAATTTTCTGAAATTCAAGTCTGAACTTCTCTGAAATTTTTCTGCACTTCTTCTGGAATTCTTTGAAGGGAAACCTAGAAAATCCTATGACCCTTAGACTATACATTTTGGGTCAAACTAATAATCCTAATAGTGATCCTAACCCAAATCAGAACCTAGGGTTCCAACAAAAATAATAATTTTTTTTTTAAAATCAAATATTTTATTATTATTTTTACATTAAAGGTTAATTTGAGCACTTAAAATATTTAATAATTTGAGGTTGATTAATTATGAGGAAAACATCTAAGTGTTTACATTAATTTCCCTTGGCCCTTTGAAATTCCCTTTTAATTAAACCATCCATTAAAACCTAACTCCAATTTCCTTTTAAAGCACCCCCTTTGATATTCAGACATAGAGCAAGCAAAATAATCAAGCAGTGGGTTATTTCCCACTGATCGGCCTTGCCTCCTTCTCCAAGGCGGCGTGTGACTCACTCCCATCCGCTCGGCGTAGCCTTCCTAAGGCTCACCGTCACTGTCAGATTCCTTCCCTTGGTCTGACAACCCCTCCTTCAACCTCCCCGTCAATTTCGACAAGTCCTATTGTGGTTGTTGTTTATTCCGACCTCTCGCCCACCTACATCCAATGTGACATCCCCCAGTCACCATTGAGGCCTTTCTCCACCTTCTTCCGACCATCCCAAGCCCCTTAAACTTCATCTCCGACCAGTACAGAGCCTAGTCAATAGTCTTTTTTCTAATACCGAATCCCCTCTCACCTACTGGTTTCAATGATATACCATTTCCCACCGCATAACCTCTACCTAACCCTAAATCCCATAGAAAAAAGTCCATATGAGCCCCCCAATTTGTGAGATCCCAAGGCCATCCACAACCCTCATTCCACTACTTGTCTTAGGTTTTATTACCCATAGCCGGCCTGACAAGGATTTGGATATGACACAATATTTGAAACCCCATATGATGCTTTAACTTCTATGAATTGAGGTAACACGAAGCTTGGTGATAAAAAAATAGGACACTCTCGAGACAAGTTTATGCCTCCAATTATGTGAGGCCTGGACGATATAACACAAAATTCACGATCATAGTTGAAATGTTTTTTGTTTGACATCAATCAACTTCTCATCAAAGTAATGGATTGGATGACCACCCTTTGATGGATCTATGGGCTTGGTGGGAGAATGTGATCTTCCGACCCTTACCGAAAAATATGCAGGTGTTTGATCGTTCGTAATATGTGACGTCACTGTCGTATAACTGGGGTCTACCTAAAAATTCACTGGCAACGTTTATAGTGAGGATGTTGCACCAATGACTATTCGTTAAAGTCGCGAGACGAATCTGTGTCAGACCACCAAGTAAACTGGAGTGTCGTCTTATCGACCCGTATAACCCCGTAAATGTGTGGATGGGGCCCGACCTTCAATCCTGTATACCGAGGCTTTTCAAAGCTATTACATTGGCGCAACTTTCACTATCGATGGATAGCTTGCAAACTCCTCTTGCACTAGGAAAATAATTATAAAATATTGTAGTGAATCTCCAGTCATATCTATGTAGGGTGTATTGTGTACATAACAGACATCTCACCATGCATAGCTCAAAGGTTTTGTTGGCATCACTATCCCTTGCACTTCATTAGATACAATAATGTTCTCAACATGCTTCCCCTAGTTTGGATCTACCTTAGGCTCATCATCGAGATGTAAATTCCTCATTGGGCACTGAATCGCTACGTAGTGTCTACTCTAGCATTTATAACATTGAACCTGCCAAGAAGGGATGGTTCTGCGTCTGGAGCCTTTCCTTCCATGTCCAAGGGAACATGACTAGGTACAACAAACACTCTGGGTTAGCGAGGTTTGTAGATAATACATCCCTTGGGTTGGGGACAACTCATTTCAACCCCATGACTATCAAATATTTCTTGTACTGGAGTGCCAACTGATGTATATTCTCGACAGACTCAACGTGGTGGCGAATCAACTCCCGTAATATCTTAGTATGAGGACCAACTTTGAAATCTAGAAGCAGTCATAGTGCGCTTCTCTTGGATGCCAATCCTCATCAATAGCTTGTCAAATTGAGTTCTATAATCGGAAACAGACAACGTCCATTGCCATAGGACATACACTAGATCAATGAACTGACTCCTTTAGGAAATCAGAATATACTTTGACTTCCACTTTATGTTTGACCATGTAGAGATAGGTTGAAGATCTTCACGTTCAATCATACACTCAAGTCTAGTATAAGTAGATCTTAACTTGACTTCTAAGCTTCATCTTTGCAAACCCGATACGACGCTCATCCGACATCTCGCACTAGTTAAAATAATGATCTATATTTTAAAGCAAATCACTAAACACCTTCGTGTTTAGTCGTCGAAGGAGGGTGCATCGGCTTGGATTCTGCGTGTGATGTCATCCTTAAGATAATGACATCTACTCGAGGATGACATCGACGGTATTCCAAATAATCATCATAGTAATCTTCTCCACCGTAATCGTATCGTGTTGAAGGATTACCGCGATCCCCACAAAAGGGTGGCTGGGGACATAATTGGTTTATTTAATGATGCAAAGGTCTCTCCCGAGGAGCTTTAGGGTGTCAATCATTAATGTTCTTAGGATCTTTCAAGAAATGTAGGTGGTGAGGATGGTCTGCATGGTGATGTAGGGGTCTCTCCTGAGGAGCTCTCTGAAATCGATCATAGACAAACCCAAAACTTTACAGAGGGAGGAGGGTTTCAAGTGATAGGATTCATAAGAGTTGATTACCAAAATCATTGAGATCATGAGTCTCTTCTAACTGCTCATTAGATAGTTGGATATGATCTCGTCGACGAGGTGTGGAATGCTCATGCTCCTAGGAGTATCTAAATCATCTACTCTATGGCCAAAGCTCCTTAACTAGGTGCTAAGGCCGTGTTTGTGAGTGTCCATAATACACTTATAATTGATGACTAAAATTAAATCCACCCAAATATAGATGCAATGCAACTAAATGACTTACCCGACAATGATATCCAACACAAGCCCTCATACCGTGTTGCGAATGAGTATCTGTTGTCACATTTGTTGCATTGGAAGTTTCAAATTCCAAGTATATCACATGCATACAATTCACACTTTACGACTCTATCCCACTGGCCATGTGTGATAGAGACATGCTATCATATAACAATATTTGTAAATTGATACATAAGAAAATTTAAGATGTTGAGACAAGATCGATCTAATCTCTTGAGGGCAGGATCCCTCTAAGAGCCTACTTTTCAATAGAGCAAAAAAACCTAATGGTCCAAGATAAAATAAATCTCATACTAATGACTCCTTATATAGATGGAGACCTCCTACAGACAAAATACATTAAAAGACAAACACATAATTAACTACGACTGCAATATTATCCATAAAGGTAGCCACGTTACTGAGAGACTCCGCTTGTAAGGTAGATCATCCGAGCGCACATGTCACTTGTCCGTTAGGATGTATATGTATCAACAAACCCATCCTGAAAATCGACCTCGTCCTCAAGAGTGAGCTTTGAAAAATGCCTGAGACGTCAGACTCGAGTTTGGTGTTTGTGTGTTTGTCTGATGGCGCTTGATATATGAGGAATTGCCTTTGTCAGAATCTCTAATGATGTTGATAGCACACAAAAATTGCGCCGTGAGCTATGGGCGGAGTCGAGGCAACATGCTGGCTTCGAGAGGGAGTGATTGGACGATGATGACGGCGAGCGGTGTCAAAATCAAACCCTATTGTAAGTGTGTGAGCATGAGATCTGGGCGGACTGTGGCTACATAGTGGAATACATTAAATTGGATGCAACTATTTTGTGAATGGGCGGCTGGTGTGCGGGCAAAAAGTTGATGGGCAGCTCACTTTGAATAGGAAAAAGGTGCATTTGAAGAGTTAGCTTCAAATGTTAGTACTACATGAGGAAGTAATAGTGGGGCACAACTTCAGGGAAAAAATACAGAAGGGTTGGACTCTAGGTGGGTGTAAATGGGTATAAGTAAGAGAGATGTGCTAAAACAGTTGCATGTGAAGAAACTTTTGGCAGTGCTAATGGTAGAATGTGGGAGGGGCAACAACTGAATAGTACTCGATGCTTAGAAAGAAGTTGCAAAGTGTATTTCATGGGGCTCGATGTATTGGCAAGATGCGCTCAACTGGAGCATGATTGACGAAGGCGCGGGAGACTGCGGTGTGCGGGTTTGTTTTGTAATAGAGCTTTTGTGCCCAAAATAATGATGAAGACGAGGCGTGGTTGTTCAGGAGAGGGCCGATCATGGGTTGGTATACCGAGGGAGATGGAAGGGGCGCTACAGTGCATGGGGGTGGGTTGTCGAGGGATGGTGTTTACGGTGGAGAGAGATTACCCGATGAGCAGACACAAGAGAGGTCGAAGGGGTTGGGGATGAGCTGTGTTGAGAGGGCTTGCGCGGTGGAGGCCGTCCAGGTGGTGGTCCCCAATTAGGTGCTGGCATGAATTGGAAGTGAACTGACATCAACGTTGGGGAAAGCATTGCCAGGACCGTCCAGAGTTTGTTGTACGAGTTTGCAGATGGTGGTGGTGAGCTTGAAGTAGTAAGAGCTAGCGCCGATGAGGGAAGGTTTTCTAGGTGCTGTGCGCGTGGGCAATTGCTATGGAGGTACAAGGGACATTTATGTGGTTTGTTGGGTATGAAAGGAGAGGAGGTATGCTCCATGTATTGTCGACAACGGTCGTGGGGTGGTCGACGATAGCGAAGTTTTCGGGCTTGAGGACGAGAAGTGAGGGCGTCAGAGAGATTACGAGTTGTTGGCAAAGCACGTGCGCCATCGCGAGGAGGTCGGTCATGGTGGTATTGATTCGGTCGAAGCGCGCTTGTAGAGAATCCGTGGCCTTGAACATGGCTAAGGGGTGGAAACTGTTCCCGGCGACCGGTTGTGGATAGCAGACGGAAGTGGCGGGTCAAACCAAGTTGATAGAGCTCTATAACATAACAATATATGTAAATTGATACACAAGAACATATTAGATATTGAGACAAGCTCGATCCAATTTTTTGAGGGCAGGATCCTTCTAAGTGCCTACTCTCCAAGAGAGCCAAAATACCTAATTATTCAAAATTAGATAACTCTCATGCAGTCATGCTAATGGCTCCTTGTATAGATGGAGACCCACTACAAAAATACATTAAAGACAAACACATTAACTACGAATACAGTATTATCCATAGGGTTAACCACGTCTTTGAGAGACTCTGCAAGTGAGGCAGATCATCCTAGCGCAGATGTCACTTGTCCGTCAAGACATATACACATCAATGAGATCCAACAGACAGGTTTATTCAAATATTTATTTGACAGCTTTGTTATATCACATTCAAAAGGTATTTTTTTTTCTAACGAGTAGTCACTTGATTCCCCTATTAGATTTGGCATGCACAGCTAATACTTGACATTTTTTTTGTTCTTAGTTAGTATTGCTACTTTTTCAGCTAGTCAAATTTACTAGTTGATTTCTAGGATTGAATTAGCCTGTGACGTGGTTACATAACAGTTTAACTTTTATTCGAAGGTAACTGAAACTAAGCATTTTTCTGCATAGCCAGTGAGCACACGTTGCCAATCATGATTTTGTCTACCATGCTCTCTTATTTACACACAGTTAGCCTAGAACTACAGTTTAAATGAAATGCTCAGTCCATGATATGTTCATTTTTTTCGCTGGTCCTAAGTACCGTGCTAAATTCAACCATACAAATAAGCGCTTCTGTTGTTCTAAGCAATACATTTAACAGGTTTTTGAAGTGCAAAATGACTCTAAAATGAAACGAACAAGACAGAGACCCCTACCTTCTGGGCGTATTACTGTTCCTCATGCAGTCATATGGGCATCTAGTATGGGGATTGCTGGCACAGCTTTGTTGGCTTGCAAGGTTTAAAGTCAATACTATCAATATCTATCTTTGTATGATTTTTATAGATTTCTTATTTACGAACTTTCTGAAACTGTATAATTCTTATTCTTCACTACTAATATTTGCAACAACATCACTGGCAAGGTCTTTGCAGGCTAATTACTTGGCTTCTGGACTTGCGGCTAGCAATCTCTTTCTGTATGCTTTCGTGTATACTCCCTTAAAGCAAATACATCCAGCTAATACATGGATTGGAGCAGTTGTTGGTGCTATTCCTCCACTCCTTGGGTAGATTTCTTTCCTTCTCCATTTTTTGTAATGCAATTAAGCATTAGATAGACATTTAGTTACTTTTTGTCATTGATTACTTAAAATCATGATTAAATTTGCCTACCACTTATTTTATCTTCTCTTCGCCACATCTAAGTGTAATTAACCAGAACTATCCTTACTCTAAGTTCTTTCTTTTTAACTCATGGCTTTTTGAAGGACTAGCGGTCACACAGAATCATTCCCACACAGCTACATAACTGGTTTCAGAAATCGGTTCTTTCTATTATGGATGTCAAATGAAATACCCAAGCTCATTTATCACTGTTTATTTATGCTTTTCAAGATTCATTAGACACTTTAGCTAGCCATTTTTGCCCTTTTGGGCCAAATTATATAAGATTCATCAGATACTTTGGCTAGCCATCAATGCCCTTTTGGGCCTATTTATATAATATTGTGTTTCCCTTATAAAAAATTATATAAATATTTACTTGATTTTATAGTCGAAGCAAAATCACTTTTTGAACCAAGTTCATTGGATGGTGTTGGTTAGATTTCAAGTTCATGATGGTTCAAGTAAAATTTGTTGCATGCACATAAGTATCCCCTGAGACTCCCTCCGGGGGTATTTTTTGCATTCATGCTATGAAATATATATTTATAGGGAGGTTTTTGTAATTTCAACAAATAGAGGGGTACAACCGTACAACATGCAATTTAACAAACTTACAAAGGAGATCCCGGTAAACAACGGTATATATGTGTATGTATTTACATATGTTTATATAGCTGATATATATGTAATGTTTAGTTGGTTTTCTTGATAAGGATTATGTTTATATAGGTCATGCTTCAAAATCATCTTTTTGATAATCTATCATTTTGTAGTTAAATTATAGTTTTATTTATAACTTGTAACCATATGATCTTTATATTTAGGTGGGCTGCTGCTACCGGTGGTATTTCACTCAATGCCATGCTTCTTCCAGCTGCTTTATATTTTTGGCAGATACCTCATTTTATGGCTCTTGCCTATTTATGTCGAAATGACTATGTTGTTGGAGGGTACGGTGTCTCATGTCTATACGAAGTCTAATTAATACGCTCCTTGTTGTTTTCTGCCTCTTACAAGCTCCATTATTGGCTCAGATTCCGGATGATTTCTTTTGCTGATACTTCTGGTTGGAGAACTGCATGGATATCTTTACGCAACTGCCTCTATCTGCTTCCGGTGGGCTTTTTGTCATATGATTGTGAGTTTTAATTTGACATAAATTCTTTTTATTGACTTACATTGACACCTTTTGCATTCGAAGCTTGAACACATTAACATTTTATTTGTGCACCGTAGTCTTCACTTGTAGAGCTCTGTATTATATGTATATATATATGTATATATATATATATAGACACACACACATATGAGTGAGAGTGCACGGGGGCCCTCTCGTGCCCCGCGTGACAACACCTGACCTGCGGCGGCAGGCTCCGCCTGCCCCCGACGGTTCTTAACATTTGTATATCTTTTAATGATGTAATTATTTTTATTATTTGAAGTTAAAAAATATTATATTTATATATATTTTTATTCTAATATAATTTATTTTTTACTATAAATTATTTAAAATGATTATATTTCATTATTTTGTTTTATTTAGGAAATTAGAACAAAAAAATAATTTTTTTTCTTAAAAAAAGTAGAACAACGCATCCACGCGGTGAAGGGCCGCCGCCGCCGGCCTACTCGGCTCCCACCGGGGGGTTCGCCTTACTCCGACGAACCCATCGAGAGTTGTCCGGCGGCGAGCGGGCAGGGCCACCGCCGGCGGTGGCCCTACCCGTAAGACCCAGTTGGCAGTGGCCCTGCCCGTTCGCCGTCGGACAACTCCTGACGGGTTCATCGGGGCCCGACGTACTCATCGGTGGGCGCCGGGCAGGCCGCTGGCGGCGACAACAAGGCAATATTGTGAGGGCTGGAGTGGTTGGGAAGAAATTAGGCTTTTTTTAAAATCTCTGTGCACGCTTTTTGTAGTCCCACATCACCTAACTGAACAAAATTCTTGTTGTATATAAGGAGGATATAAAGTGGACCTTCAGTTGATTTGATGATGTCAGGCCAGCTTAAGCTCCCTGTCTGTCGGGCTTGATTTGTTCACAGGCTGGCGGGCCTTGTGTCACGCCAATTGGGTTAAGCCGAGGGCTGTCGGGCTTTCTGTTGCGCTAAATGAGCCTTTTTTACCAGCCCAGTAGAGAACGAACGGCCAAGATTTGATTTGGCGGGGCTCAGGTGTTACACCGCGCAATCACAATGGCCGATGATAAATCTTTGTATATATAGTATGAATGAGTTGCTGGGCTACTACTGTTCACGCATGTTTGTGCAACCTGAAAACACCATTTTTCCCTTCCCGTCGCATTGGCGGAATAGATGCTCGCTTCTTCTCAGTCAGCGATCGACACCTCTTAGTCGGCGGTCGCTACTCTCGGTTGGAGATCAATAATTGTTGATTGTAAGTCCTATGCTCCTGCACACAACTACTCCCGGTTTGCTATTGGTTCTCCCAACCGGCAATCAGTGATGGTTGCTCCGGATCGGCGCCGACTACCAAGCCTAGATCGGCGATCACTACTCTGGGTCCGCAATCGGCGATCGCTGACTGCCAAGCCCTGATTGGCAAGCGCTAGATGTCAAGCCCCGGTCGACGATCTTCGACTGCTAAGCCCCAGTCTGCTATCAGCCCACAACTTACTGTGAATTTTTTAATTAGATCTTTTGACAATTTTTAATAAATTTTAATGTGATACGAGCAATCTGGTACGGGGGACCCCCGTGTCCTTCATGACAATACTTGTGTCACTTGCCTTCACCCTAGTTATTAAAGGCGCAAGACGCACCAAGGCGCAAAGGGGTCTTGGAGTCTAGGCTCAAGGCGCAGGCGCGCGCCCGAAGAAGACAAGACACAACCACATTTATTTTAAATAATCAACATCAAACATCAGTTCATTTTCTTGAACAGATTTTTCATATATTATACTCATTAATCATTCATTACTATCATTTAAATCTCTTAAAAATAAAATCAATATGGTTGCTTGCATCATATCTATGTCTCAACGATCGATTATGTTTCAAAAACATTAAATCATATAAAAATTATTGAGTTATTACATTAATTTTTTTAATTTTTTTGAAAAAAAAAGTTTACAACAAAAACCACACATAGTCGCACATTTATTGTCCATAGGCGCAAAAAAAGCGCAAGCCTTAGGCGCGCGCCTTTAACAACATAGGCCTTCACTAGTGCGCAGTGACGACGATGATGAAGGGTTCGATCATCGACGTACGCTGCGCACTGAAGAAGACGAGTGTCACTATTATTATCGCGCGGGGCAAAAGTCTCCCCTGCCAAACTACTCTTGTATTTGTATGTGTGATTAATAATATATATAGATAGATATAGATATATATTACCAATTTATTTCTCAGCTCTTTGGAAGCCTCCTAATCATTGATCTGCCGGGGAGAGGCTTGCGATGACACCTATGTTGTGAGTAGGTAGTTTTGTTGGGTTAGTAGACTAAAGATTTCTAGCGGTTTTTTCCCCTGCATCATTAGGTTCCTACTCGTAAGTTTGATTGCACTCCTACGCACGCAAACAACATAACTCACACAAACTGGGGGAGAGATGGAAGAGGAGGAACTCTTTGGTTGTGTATAACTTGAGTAGGTACAAATGATAGTGCTCATTCACTTTTATCTCCCCCAGCCTCTTTTCCCTTCAAAGAATGAAAGACCCTTCTAGAATTGCCCATATCCATGACCTACCTAGCTAAAACCTTATACATATTTTCTGTCACTTCAATCGTAACTATGGCCAAATCCACCTCCTAAAGTTCTCTCCATACAAAAAATATTTTATACTCCCTTCTAAGCCCACCAATGTCCCTATAACCTTGTGGAATTTTTCACCGTGCTTATCTGGGGACTGAGACCAAAGCCTCTAACGTGTATTGGATGAGCCAAGATCTAGCCATTCGTTACACAAAGGAGTCATTCGTTGAGAAAGGGGCGTTTGTAAAGAAATGTAAATGTTGTGTGCTCCCAATTGAGATTGTGTGTTAGGGAAAGCAAGAGAGAATTCTCGTAGAGGATTGGAGTTCCCCGTCCGAGAACCCAGAGGAGCTATGGTGGTAACATTGAAGAAGAGGAGAGATCTTGAGCCTTCAGAGGGGAATCAATTGACAGTTCCTACGTGAAGGGAGGCGGTTTGTGAATCCCGTGAGGTAGGGCTTCGAGAAATCTGGGGTTAGAGAGAGATGGAGATAGAGGAAGAGAGAGAATGAAAAAGGGATTACTTTCATTCATCCCCTCAAGGCGCCCCCTCTCTCCTAATTAAGTAGTAAGAGGTTCTAAATGTTCATAATCCAAAAAAGCCCCTCACCTAGGCCGTACCACTAGTGAGCTACGATGCGAATAAAACTAAATACATGCAAAAAAAAAATAAAGATGCAAAAGACGATCACTCTTTGGTGGTTTACACGCGTCACTGATAGGATTGACCCGAACATAGATCCATAACATCTTCCTCCCAATTGAGATTCAACTCCTCCGCAAGCTGTGGTGGTAAGACGACCAATGGTTCTGACAGCGACCCATGTAAGACATTGTGGATCTGGGCTTCCGGTAGTGATAGGTTGCTTCCCCGATCCACTGGGCTATCTGTCGTAGTACTTGGGGCCCAATTTGGTGGAGTTCGTGGAGGACGACGTTTGGCGATAAGAGTGAAGTTTCAGCCAAACCCAATGAATGGTGATAAACACAGTAGTGAGATATCTCTGTCGTAGGTGGGCCCCTGTACCACTCCACCATCCAGGATCCTTGCTGCCAACGCATTATGGGGCGATCAAAGTCCCATGTCAAAGGTCCCAAAATCCACAACCATCAGACTCCCAGCATCCCCTCAAACCCTAGAGATCCACCACTAAGAAGGCGACCTGGGACTGGTGTCGCTCCGCCACGATAGGGGCCCGACAACAAATGCTAGGACAGTCCATCGTGCTCTTGTTCGCCACAAAAATGTTCACACAGGCGCGGGGCGTCACTGCAAGCTATAGATGCTGCGCGGCTGGCTGAATAATGAAGCTATGAGTACTCTAGGGGCTGACCCCCAAGTGGATGATCGTTTGAATCGTAGAACCCTCTCATGGTCTTGTGATGACGTGAAGGGATATCTTATGATTTCTTGGGTCCTGTCACTCGCCGACATTTGGTAGGTCGCTGACTTCTAGCTAGAAGAAGCATTTGCACCGATGCCCCAGTCCGAATTAGTCATTGCAGTTGAAGCCTAGGCCTTTGAGATGGCGGCCGACCATCTTGGCGAGTGAGAGACGTCGTCAGATTGGGAACGAGGAGGGGGGGGCAAATCTCTTGGTAGAAATGGGGAGTGGTGATGCGTGTTTGCTGCTTTCCCGGGAGGGGCTGGATCCTTCCCGACGCCACTCTGGTGGCCAGTCCATCAGTAATTGTTTCCTACAAACCCTTGCAAGACTCATTGCTATAATGAGATCTGTCGGCGTTTGGAATTTCATGGCTCTCATGATGGCCTGGTGCGAAGATATGCACATGTAACTTGGTACTCACAAAGGGAGCACGAGCTAATAGAACTTGGGTCCGTTCCAAATACTCATTATTGAGGCCCATTCGCGTGAGAGTGATGAGGTCGTTGAGAGGGTTACCACGAAGTGGTGGGCTGAAACGGAGATTCCACGAGGCCTTAAATTCGTTCCACATCAGATGGGGTTGTTCGCATTGTAGTTGTGAACCATAGGTGGGCGGGCCCCATTACATGAAAGTAGATAAAGCAAATTCATTCCTCTCATGGAATCCGTTGATTCACGTAGAAGAGCTCGCAAAGTGTAAGTCATGCTAGGGGGTGGCATATTTTCCAGACTGGTGGAGAGCGCATCCATCTTCTCATTGTTGGTAGACATCATCTACTAAAACATCTCCATAACTTGGGTTAGAGTAAGATCGCTCTCTTCCATCTGCGTGTGTTGTGTTGAAAGGCACAAGGAATTGGTAAGAGGCATGCACCAGGTGGTGGAGTAAGTCAGCATGGATCAGACACATAACTTGTGTGGATGTTGGGACCGAGCCACACATAAGTCGCTAGAGCAGGCGTTGGTTCGATCAGTGGTGGGAACGGATGCGAATGTCGTGAAGGGCACACTGGTAGGGTAGGGATGTCGCCGTCAACATCAATAATGGTTGGCCATGAAACCAAGTTGTGTGCTCCCGACTGAGATTGTGTGTTGGGGCGAGCGAGAGAGGTCCTATAGTGGATTGGAGTTCCCCTTCCGAGAACCCGGAGGAGCTATGGTGACGGAGGTGAGGAAAATGGGAGATCTCGGGCCTTCAGAGGGGAGTCGACCGACTGTTCTTGCTCAATATGGGAGGTAGTTCGTGCCGTGAGGTAGGGCTTCAGGAAATCGGGGTTAGAGAGGGAGAGAGTGATAGGTGGAGAGAGATTACTTTCATTCATCCCTTCATTTGGGATCAAATTGATACTATCAATTTATCAATTTAGTAGCCAAGATCCTTTCTCAGGTGGTCCAACGTGCTGGAACCAAGAAAATTGATCTCTGCTGTTCAGATCAAAGGGGTGACCAAAGGTTACTAGCTTTAGTGGTTGATCCATGTGAGACTCGATGAGACAAAGCTAACAAGCACAAAGAATAGTTCCGGACTGCCTACAAACAAGACCCGCATGCTACAGCGAGGATGTCCTGCCACTAGTCGTGTTCATAAAGCCCCCCGGGCCCGGGCCTAAACCGGGCCCGGGCCCTGATTACAGCCGGGCCGGGCCGGGCTTCTGGTTCCGGGAGGGGACCTGCTAAGGCCCCCAGGGCCGGGCCCAGGCTTAGCCCGGGCCCTGTTTTTTTAAAAATAATTTTTTTTAAAAATGAAATACGTGCCTTTTTGAACTGCGTCTTCTAGGGGCATTTTCAGGAGAAGTGTTCAACATGAAAGTTGTAGATCTCGACGATATCTACAAATTTCATGTTGAACGCTTTTTGATTTGAAGCCGTTTAGGCCCCCGAAAAAAATCAACATGAATGTTCCACGTGATTTTTTTCGGGGGCCAAATCGGGGGTCTAAACGACTTCAAATCAAAAAGTGTTCAACATGAAAGTTGTAGATATCGTCGATATCTACAACTTTCATGTTGAACACTTCTCCTGAAAATGCCCATAGAAGACGCAATTCAAAAAGGCGCGTACGAGCCGGGCCCGGGCCTAGAAACCGGGCTTTGCCCTGGCCGGGCACCGGGCCGGGCAAATGCTTATATATGGGGCCTTGTTAGGCCCCATGGCCTGGCCTGGGACCGGGGCGGGCCTAGCCCGGACCCGGTTTTTATGCAAACCCCTACCTGCCACACACCCAGAAGTCTATAACAACTTTCCCTCCTAAAGCCATTGCTGAGCTCGACATAAGGGAGGCGGACACTAAACTCGCCCACCATAGGGGAGGAGGGTGTGGCCCCTTCAACTTGTGACTTGGGGTCTTATTTATAGGCAAATCCAACGGGAGGGTGGTTTGGTCTGCCAACAGCCGCTCCCGCCTTAACCAAAATGTTATTCCCAGACCAAGAGGAGGTGTGGTGGGTGGTTTGGTCGACGAGTACTCCTGACGAGTACTCTCGACGAGTACTCTCCTGCAACGTCTTCCTTAGTCATTTTTGATCTCGACGAATTATGGGTTATACACAATCCCCGTTTTTTCGGGCTCGCTTGCGAGCTCGGAAAAACAATGTTGAACCTGTTGTTCAGAGAGATAAGTGCTAGTCGGTATGTCACTCAATGTCCCTCACAGGAGTAGAGCTCAACTGGAGGAAGAAAGGTCAACACCTCTGAGGCCATTCACAAAACGAGCGATCTTAACTGGAGGAGGTGGAGAAAACGTTGACACCTTGCAGGAGCAGAGCTCAACTGGAGGTGGAGAAAAGGTCGATACCCTTCAGGCCATTCGCTAGACGAGCGAGCTCAACTGGAGGGAGGAAAAAAAGTTGTCACCCTCCAGGTCATTCGCTAAACGAGCAAGCACAACTTGAGGGAGGAAGAAAAGTCAACACCCTCCAGGCCATTCGCTAAACGAGCGAGCTCAACTAGAGGGAGGAAGAAAAGTCGACACCCTCCAGACCATTCTCTAAACGAGCGATCTCAATTGGAGGGAGGAACAAAAATTGACACCTTCAAGGCCATTCGGTAAATGAACGAGCTCAACTGGAGGGAAGAAGAAAAGTTGACACCCTTCAGGCCATTTGCTAAATGAGGGAGCTCAACTGGAGGTAGGAAGAAAAGGTCAACACCTCGCAGAAGCCAAGCTCAACTGAGGTGAAGAAGAGGTCGACACCTCGTAGGATCCAAGCTCAACTGGGGTGGAGAAGAAGTCAACACATCGCAGGAGCCAAGCTTAACTGGGGTGGAGAAAAAGTCAACACATCGCAGGAGCCAAGCTCAACTGGAGTGGAGAAGAAGTCGACACCTCGCAAGAGCCAAACATAATTGGGGTGGAGAAGAGGTTGACAGTTCGCAGGAGCCATGCTCATCTGGGGTGGAGGAGAGGTCGATACCTCGCAGGAGCCAAACTCAAATGAGGTGGAGGAGAGGTCGATATCTCGCAGGAGCCAAGCTCAACTGTGGTGGTGAAGAGGTCGACACCTTGCAGGAGCCAAACTCAACTGGGGTGGAGAAGAGGTCGACACCTCGCATGAGCCAAACTCAATTGGGGTGGAGAAGAGGTTGACACCTTGTAGGAGCCAATTTCAACTGGGGTGGAGAAGAGGTCGACACCTCGCAGGAGCCAAGCTCAGCTGGGTTGGAGAAAAGGTCGACACCTTGCAGGAGCCAAGCTCAACTGGAGTTGAGAAGAATGCTCGACTGCACATGTCAGGTCTACGACATCACCTTGCTTGGGGACTACCAATTCACTCGAGGGGGCAATTAGTCGGTATGCAGGAAAGGAACTCGCGTAGTGACCCGCACTACGACAACAACACAGCTCGAGGTCTGTATCTCGCTCGAAGGGGCAAGTAGCCGGTATGCGGGAGAGGAGCTCGTGCAGGGACCCGTACTACGACAATAACACAGCTCAACATCTCACTCAAGGGGGCAAGCAGCCGGTATGCAGGAGAGGAGATCGCGCAGGGACCCAGACTACGACAACAACACAGATCGAGGTCTTCATCTCGTTCGAGGGGGCAAGTAGCCGGTATGCGGGAGAGGAGCTCGTGCAGGGACTTGGACTACAACAACAACACGACTCGAGGTCTTCATCTCGCTCGAGGGGGCTAGTAGCCGGTATGCGGGAGAGGAGCTCGCGCAAGGACCCGGACTACGACAACAACACAACTAGAGGTCTTCATCTTGATCGAGGGGGCAAGTACCGGTATGCGGGAGAGGAGCTCGTGCAGGGACACGGACCACGACAACAACACAACTCGAGGTTTTCATCTCGCTCGAGGGGGCAAGTAGCAAGTATGCGGGAGAGTGACTCGCGCAGGGACCCGGACTACGACAACAACACAACTCGAGATCTTCATCTCTCTCGAGGATGCAAATAGTCGGTATGCGGGAGAGGAGCTCGCGCAGGGACCCGAACTACGACGACAACACAGCTCGATGTCTTCATCTTGCTCGAGGGGGCAAGTAGCCGGTATGTGGGAGAGGAGCTCGCCCAGGGACCCGAACTACGACAACAACACAACTCGAGGTCTTCATCTCGCTTAAGGGGCAAGTAGCCGGTATGCGGGAGAGGAGCTCCCGCAGAGACCCACACTACGACAACAACACAGCTCGAGGTCTTCATCTCACTCCAATCGGTAATACCGAAGAGGCAGACCAAATATAAAGGAGCAAGTAACTTTGGTTTATGTTAGTGAATAACAATAATAAAACAATAGAACCAAAATATTTTACATGACCTGATTGACGATGACTTTCCTTGTCGAAGTGAGTCATGTGTTATGGTCCCTTTGAATATTTATCATGAAGAATAAGCTGCTGCTTTTAGCCTTAGTTGATGTAGCGATAACCTAGCGGGCATTTACTCGCCGAATTAAAGAGAACCTCTTGACCTCGCGAGATGAGCTCACGAAATAAGATGGAACACCTTAAGACCTCGCAAGATGAACTCGCAGAATAAGATAGAATATCTCAAGAGCTCGCGAAATAAGATAGAAATACCTTAAGTCTTCGCGAGATGAGCCCGTGGAATAAGATAGGACACTTCAAAACCTCGCGAGATGGATCACAAAATAAGATGGAACACCTCAAGACCTCACGAGATGAGCTCGCGGAATAAGAGAGAATACCTCAAGTCCCCGCGAGATGAGCTCACGTATTAAGATAGAATACCTCAAGTTTTCGCGAGATGAGCTTGCAAAATAAGATGGAACGTCGTTGTTGTTAATGTAAAGGCCACCCGAGTACGACCTCGTGGTATTAAAGAAAACATCATAGTTGTCGAGTCGATGTGCTCCTGAGTATGAACTCGCGACATAAAAGAGAACGACGTGGTAGCTGGAAGGGTGACCTCACGAGATGAACTCGCGAAATTAAAGGAGCACTATGTCACGACTTTGCATTTATGAGGTTAACCTCTGGAGATTTCTAGAGAAATCTAGAATCTTGGAGGATATTCTTGAACATAGAGATTAGTCTAGAACATTCTTGAAAGATGTAGATACAAAGATGATGGTAGAGTAGTCCAGATCCTTCCATCCTTTGGAGGGAAATCCCTTTCGGGGCATATATAAGGGGGAGACCCTCTCATTTGTAACTCACCAAGCAATTCAAGCAATAAAGCTCTCTTACACACTCTTGCTCTTTTTTTTCACTCTTTCTAAGTGCTCTCTTACTTGTCTTTTCACGATCAAGTGTTGAAGGAAGCTGACTTAGCTAGCTCCGAAGGGGCGCAAAAAGGAGCTAAGACCGCACACGATGTTGTCAAGGGGACAAGTCCGTGACAGTTGGTATCAAAGCCAGGTTAATTCATGTCGTTGTTCGCGCTAAGTAGTAAGATGGCTTTGGAAGGGAACAACACCTCAAGCGTCATCGATGAGCGCGGTAGGGCGACCGAGGAGAGAAGGGATATGAAGAAGAGGGACCCAAGCAAAGGTCGTGAAGATCCTAGTGTGGAGTAAAACATGGTGGATGCGATAGAGTACGAGGCAATGCAGGATGCCTACCTTACTCTACAACGGAAAGTGGATAATATTTGTAAGTATTTTGATACTTTCTATATGGAACAAGAGAGAAAGCAAATGGATATTGATCTTCTTAAGGAGCAAACATTGGGCAAGTCGGAATCCTCGCGCAATGTTTTTGTCACTATCATTAGCGACTTTGAAGAGCGTTTGACAAATGTGGAAACAGAAGTGGAAGACTTGCGCAAGCAAAGTCCTACCAATGGTGGGAACGTTAGAGCCATGGTGAACAACTCAAGGCTGGACGTGCCAAAACCTAAGAAGTTTGCGGGAAAGCGGGGTGATTTGGAGGTAGAGAACTTCCTTTGACATGTGGAGAAATATTTGGAGGGATACGATATCACGGATGAAGCATTGAAAGTACGTCATGCTAGTTACTATTTAGAAGACATTGCTTCATTATGGTGGCAAAAAATACAAACAGATATTGCCAATGGACTTTATCTGATCGACTTTTGGGAGGAATTCAAACAAGAGTTGGGAAGGAACTTCATCCCTGAGAATGTGAAGAATGAGAACTTACGGAAGCTCAGGGAGCTGAGGCAGAAGGGCGCCATTGGAGACTATGTCAATGAGTTCACAACACTATCACTACAAGTCTTTGATGTTCCCGAGCACATTCTCCTTTTCAACTTCATTGATGGATTGCAAAATTGGGTCAAACAAGAGGTCAAGCGGAAGGACCCAAAGACTGCCAGAGACGCCATTGCTACCACCGAGTCTCTTATTGAGTTCCAACGCTAACCCAATCCAATCAAGGAGAAGGACAAGTTCAACAATGGTAAAAGTGGGGGAGATCGGCTAGACAACAAGACCACCCACTTCAAAGGAGGATCAAAGACTTTGCCCGACCCGCGGAAGGAGTTTGAAGAAAGGAAAAAGAACTACGTACCAAAAGGCGGATGCTATGTGTGCAAAGGGCCAAATCCGATGAGCAGCTGCCCAAAGTTGGGATCATTATTCGCTTTGGTGGAGAGCCAAAATGTCAACCCACTGGAAGAAGGTACTTCTCAAATGAGTTCATTACAATTACTAAACGCTTTGAACGTGCAAACAACAAAAGCTACATCAAGCAAGAGGCTGATGCATGCGGAAGCTTTGGTCAATGGGAAGACCACCAAGGCTTTAATCGACATTGAAGCTTCACACAACTTCATGACAGAAGGAGAGTCCAAGAGGTTGGCCTGCAAGTCATGAAGGGCGGGGGTTGGATCAAGACGATGAACGGTCAAGCGAGGCCGCTCGATGGGGTTACACGCAATGTGGAGTTGCGCATGGGCACCTGGAAGGGCCGGGTGGACTTCCGCTCGATGGGGTTACACGCAATGTGGAGTTGCTCATGGGCACCTGGAAGGGCCGGGTGGACTTCTCTATAGCACACATGAATGACTTCAATGTTGTGCTAGGAATGAACTTTCTAGAGAAGATGCAAGCCATTGTCATGCCAACACATCGCTCAGTTTGCATCTTGGAAGAAGGAACTGCATGCATGGTCCCGACGATGCAAGGACCATCAAAGTTTGACAAGGAGGGGCCGAAACAACTCTCAGCCATAGTTTGACAAGGAGGGGCCGAAACAACTCTCAGCCATGCAAATTACAAAGTGGTTCAAGAAGGGTGGACCAACTTACTTGGCCACCTTAAAGGAGGAAGACAAATACGACATAAGGGAGGAGTTGGCTCACCTCATTACGGACGTTCTGGTGAGGAATGAGGACATTATGCCCGCCGAGTTATCTCTCAAGCTACCACCTCGGGGGGAGGTGAATCACAAGATTGAGCTGAGCCGGGGACAAAGTCACCAGCCAAAACACCATATAGAATGACTCCCCCTGAATTGGAGTTGAGGAAGCAACTTCAAGTTCTACTAGAGTCGGGAATGATCAGACGATCAAAGGCGTCATTTGGTGCCCCAGTGCTATTCCAAAAGAAGAATGATGGAACCTTGCGGCTTTGCACAGACTATCAGGCACTAAACAAGGTTACGATAAAGATCAAACATCCTATTCCTCTCATTGTGGATCTCTTTGACATGCATGGGAAGGCAAGAATCTACTCTAAGTTGAACTTGCAAAATGTATATCATCAAGTGCAGATTGCAGAAGGGGATGAACCTAAGACCACTTGCGTCACAAGGTATGGAGCATTCGAATGGTTGGTGATGCCTTTCAGTTTAACCAACGCACCGACTTTCTGCACTTTGATGAACCAAATATCCCACTCATACTTGGACAAATTCGTGGTGGTGTACTTGGATGACATCGTGGTATGCATCGATACCGTGGAGGAGCATGTCAAACACCTCAGCTTGGTATTCCAGGCATTGCGGGAGAACGAATTATATGTGAAGAAGTCCAAATGCTCATTTGGATAAGAGGAGATACAATTTCTTTTCGCATGTCATTGGACATGACCAACTACGAATGGACATGACCAAGGTGCAAGTGCAAGGCATTCAAGGATGGGAACCACCAACAAAGGTTACTGTTCTACGATCATTACTTGGGTTGGTGAATTACTACAATAGGTTCATCAAGGACTACTCAAAGAGGGTGGTGCCATTGGCGGACTTGTTGAAGAAGAACAAGGTTTGGCTATGGACAGATGAATGCCAATGGGGTTTTGAAGACTTGCAGACAACGGTTTGCAGAACCGGTGCTTGCCTTGCCAGACTTCAATAAGAGATTTGAGCTGCACACAGATGCATCAAACTTTGCGATCGGTGGAGTTCTAATGCAAGAAAGTCATCCCTTAACATTTGAAAGTCACAAACTCAACGAGGCGGAATAGAGTTATACCGTTCAGGAGAAGGAGATGACAACCATAATACATTACTTGCAAGTATGAAGACATTATCTACTAGGAACACAATTTACAATCAAGACGGATAATGTTGCAACAACTTATTTCCAGACGCAAAAGAAGTTGACGACAAAGCAAGCGCGGTGACAAGACTTCTTAGCAGAATTCGACTTCATCTTGGAGCATAAAGCGAGGAAGACTAATGTTGTGGCAGATGCACTAAGACGCAAAGCCGAGGTAACTGCGATATCCACGGCTAATGGAGGAATAATAGATCGTGCAAGGAAAAGGTTGAAAGAGGATCCTCTTGCCACGCAACTTATGCATTTGGCCAAGGAAGGCCAAGCCAGGAGATTTTGGGTAGAGGATGAACTACTTTACACCAAAGGAAGATGACTATACATCCCTAAGTGGGATAACCTACGTAGGGCTATCATCAAAGAATGTCATGACACAAAATGGGCTGGACATCCTGGGCAGAAACACACGTTGGCGTTGATGGAGGACTCATACTTCTGGCCACGGATGAGAGATATAGTGGAGCTATATGTCAAAACTTGTCTTGTTTGCCAACAAGACAAAGTGAACAATAAGCAACCCGCTGGACTATTGGAGCCATTGCCTATTGCAGAGCATCCTTGGGAGTCGGTGACACTTCACTTCATCAATGCTTTGCCTAAATCCGAAGGGCGTGAATCGATCTTAGTAGTGGTAGATCGATTCTCCAAGTATGGAACATTCATCCCTAGCATAAGGGACACTACAGCGGATGAGACAACACAACTTTTCTTCAAGAGCGTAGTGAAGTATTGGGGGTTGCCGAAGACTATTATTAGTGATCGATACCCCAAATTTACGGGAAAATTGTGAATGCAGTTGTTCAGGTTGTTGGGATCTGAACTCAACTTCTCCATAAGCTTCCACCCTCAAACTGATTGGCAAACTGAGAGGTGAATGCGTTGCTCGAGTGTTACTTACGACACTTTGTGAGTGATAATCAGAAGGACTGGGCCAAGTTGATCGATGTGGCGCAATTCTCATACAATTTACAAAGTAGTGAGACAACTGGAAGGAGTCCATTAAGGTTTAGGGTTTAGGGTTTAAGGAGGCAACCATTTACTCCACACACTCTGGCGACCACAACTGATGAAGGATGAAGCCCAGGAGCATGAAAAATGGCTAAGACATGGGAGGAACAAGCAGACTTAGCTAGAGCATGTTTAGAGAAAGCGCGCAAGCGGATGAAGAAGTGGGTCGATTCAAAGCGACGGATGGTGGAATACACGGTTGGGGACAAGGTCATGATAAAACTTCTACCCCAAAAATTCAAAGCCTTGTGTAGCTTGCATGAAGGATTGGTTAGAAAATATGAAGGCCCGTTTTCGGTGATTGCTAAGGTGGGTAATGTTTCATACCACCTCGACTTACCAAACTCTTTGAAAATACATCTAGTGTTTCATGTCAGCATGCTGAACCCTTATCATGAAGACCATGAAGATCTTCAAAGGAGAATATCTCAGAGAGCACCACCAGTGATGATCAAGTCTTTTGACAAAGAGGTGAAAGGAGTGTTCACAAAAAAAACTGTGCGGAGAAGAGGTGTGCAACCCAGCACGCAATATTTGATCAAGTGGAAAGGAATGCCAGAGTTCGAAGGTACATGTGAAACTTTAGTAGATCTCTGACAGTTCAAAGACATCATCCAACAGTATGAGGCGACAAGGGCGTCGCCAGGTTAGGTGGGGGAGGATGTCACGACTTTGCATCTATGAGGTTAACCTCTGGAGATTTCTAGAGAAATGTAGGATCTTGGAAGATATTCTTGTACATAGAGATTAGTCTAGAATATTTTTGAAAGATGTAGATACAAACATGATGGTAGAGTAGTTTAGATCCTTCCATCCTTTGGTGGGAAACCCTTTTGGGGGCCTATATAAAGGGGATACCTCCTTATTTGTAACTCACCAAGCAATTCAAACAATAAAACTCTTTTACATACTCTTGCTCTCTTGTTCACTCTTTCTAAGTGCTCTCTTACTTATCTTTCCACAATCAAGTGTTGGAGGAGGCTGACTTAGCTAGTTGTGAAAGGGCGCAAGGAGCTAAGGCCGCTCGCGACGTTGTCAAGGGGACAAGTCCGTGACAACTAGGTTGCTAAAGCGAGGGCCTCACGAGCATGGGCTCGCGACATATGAAAGAATATCTTGTGGTTGAAAAGATGACCTCGCTAGTATAAGCCCTCGAGATATATATTAACACTATGTTGCTGAAGCGATGACCTCGCGAGTATGAGCGCGCGCAATATATGTGAATCTACAGCGAGCACGGGCTTGCAAAATATATGCTTGGCCATGACCCTATCATGTGGATCCCTATTGTGACGGTTGTCATTGTGGTCAAAACGTCTGAGCCAACACTATTTAGAAACCACACCATTCCACTCATGAGTTTTACGAAAGCACCCATAAGCGTTAATGTGCACTATTTATGAAGGTGTTTGCACTAAAAAGGGGGTGAAAACGTGGGCAAAGCGTCACCCTTGACATTATGACCCCCCTGCGCAGAGTTTTCGAGGGTTCCACTTGCCAGGCAATATAATCGCCCAAATTCGAGCTCGATTTCATCTCGCCTGACCTTCAGTTTCCCTAGACGAGGTCGCCTACACAGGGTCATCTCGCATCTTGCGAGCAGATCATATGCGAGTAGGAGTCATGAGAGTATAACACATGCAAGCTGAGCCGATCATGCACAGGTTGAAAACATGAGAACAACAACATGCGAGTATAACATACGCGAGTAGAACACAGGTGCGCAGAATACCAGAATTGGAACTCTCCTTAGTTGGAGCTCGCCTCTGCTATTATTCACCTACATTGGAGCTCGCCTTTGCTGGAACTCGCATGCACTAGAGCTTGTCTTTGCTGGACCTCGCCTGCACTGGAGCTCGCCTTTGTTGGAACTTGCCCAGCTGGGGTCCGTCTTTGCTGGAACTCGCCCAGCTGGGGTCCGTCTTTGCTGGAACTCGCCTGCCCCGGAGCTCTCCTCTGCTGGAACTTGCCCAGCTGGGGCCCGTCTCTGCTGGAACTTGCCAGCACTAGAGCTCGTCTTTGCTGGAACTCCTTGCACTGGAGCTCGCCTCTGCTGGAACTTGCTTGCACTAGAGCTCGTCTTTGCTGGAACTCTCCTGCACTGGAGCTCGCCTCTGTTGGAACTTTCCCAGCTGGGGCCCGTCTCTGCTGGAACTCTCCCAGTTGGGGCTCGTCTAGGCTTGAGCTCGCCTCACTAGAGCCCGCCAGAACTGGAACTCACTGTAGTTGGAACTCCCCTAGGCTTGAACTCGCCTCGCACCCTTCTCATCATGGCTCGCCGTGAGGTCTCACACTAAAGTTTCTTTCTCCGATCACGGTCTACGCTCACTGCACTTAAATGTTGGAACCAAGAAAATTGATCCCCACTGTTCCGACCAAGTTGGTGATCAAAGGTTAATTGCTTAGTGGTCGATCCACGTGAGACTCTGCGAGAAAAAGCTAGCGAGCACAAAGAACAGCTCCAGACTACATACAATCAAGACCCGCGTGCTGCAACGAGGAGGTCTTGCCACACACCCAGAAGTCTATATGAACTTCCCCTCCTAAAGCCATTGCTGAGCTCGGCACAAGGGAGGCGGACACTGAACTCGCCCACCATAGGGGGGTGAATGTTCCTTAAGGGCAAATCCAAGGGGGAGGGGGGTTTGGTCTACCAACAATCGCTCTCGCCTTAACCATAATGTTATTCACAGACCAGGGGGGAGTACTCTCCTGATGGCCGACGAGTACTCCCGACGAGTACTCCCGACGAGTACTCTTCTGCAACGTCTTTCTCAGCCATTTTTGATCTCAACGAATTACGAGTTATACACAACAGATTAAGTAATCCCATCTTTTTATTTTTTTATACATGCAAAAGAAATTTACACCCTTCCATAAGTAAAGAGAGGATCTTAACTACCAAATTGATGCTATCCATTTGGTCCATATGGAGAGGATCTCGATCGACATAAAAATAAATACGCGCGCAAAAAAAAAAGAAAGATACAAAAGACAATCACTCTTTCGTGGGTCGCGCGCGTGCATCGCTGATAGGACTGACCCCAACGTGGATCCGTAAGAACAGTAATCCACACGACTAACATTGTCATTTTATACATATCATCACTTAGGTCATCTGGTACATGTTCATACTGATTACTTTTTGAACAGGGGGAGTAACTTCAAAATGGTTTGCCGTGGAGTCATCGGCGATCACACTGTTCTTGGGCGCTGCCGCTTTGCTGTTTGTCCGCGATAGAACCGTGAAGAGTGCTAGGAGAATGTTCCACGCTAGCCTTCTCTATCTACCCGTCTTCATGTCCGGCATGCTTCTACATCGGCTGCCGTGGAACAAAGATGTGCAAGCCATTCCTGCTGAAGCGGAAGCTGAAGAATGCGAGCACGAGAGTGGGCGCATCCTACCTATTCGTTCACCTGTGGCGTACGCATCAGCCGCCCCTTTCCCTTTCCTGCCAGTGCCTATATATGCCCCCACGGGGTTATGAGCTACTCGGGTAAGATGAGTCCATGCTCTATCGCTCGGTTTTACGGTGCGATTTTCGCCCTCTCTTTCCTGTACTGGATTATGGAATTTCATGCCTTTTGGCTATGGAGCAGAGTTATTTTTTGTGGGGTATCTGTTGGGTCATATCTTTGTATTTAAAGAGTGCAGACGGCAGCTAGACATTAAAAGTAAATAAAATTGTCACTATAAAATCTTCTTTTCTTCATTCACCAAGGGTTTCTGTAACCCTCGTTTCTTTTTCTTTTTACAGCTTAATGTTTTCTGTAACCCTCTGCTAGATTTTGCTTGGAATATGGATTATATAGTTGCTGAACTCCAATTTACTCCCTTTGGCTTAGATTTACTCAGGTTAACTCTTCCTGTTCACAAAATTTATAATTGGGTTTTCAATTTAGTTCCCTTGTCATTTCTCATGGCCGTCTATTAAAAATAGTAAAAATAATAGGTGGAACAACCAACAGATTTATGTCGTAACCTCGAGATCGCAGGTTCGAGCCTTGGAAGCATGCAAAAATAAAGGGTAAGGTTTGCTTGCATTTCACCCTTGCGGTGAGACCCTCCCTTGAACTTTCGTTGTGCGGGAATGCTTTGTGCACCGGACTGCCCTTTGCCCTTCAGTAGAACAATCATATGCACTTTCTAATTAAGAGGTTTTTAGTATCAAGCACTTTCTAATTAAGAGGTTTTTGCCTATTGCATTTTAAATAATTAATTTTGATTCTTTGCACTCCCCAAATGCTTCAATATTGATATTTTTGTACCTTCGTAATTGAATATTTATGGTACAAAATGTCAATATTGAAATTTTTGAGGGAACAAAAATGTCAAAATTAAATATTTAAAATGCAATGCGTAAAAAAAACTCATAATTGGATGGTGCTTAATTCTAAAGCCCCCTGTTAAATTCTCAACAACCAAAGAGAGCTCAATTGAGACAAGCTGTAAAAACATTGTTTTATTCCTAATAATTTTGATTGCTCGGGGATGGGTGCATTTAGAAACACTCTCCATCCTAACCATCCATTTAGACGCAATTTTTTGACGACGTGCTCATCTCCAAATCTGGGTACGTGGCTTTTTTTGTTGCTAGCAAGGGAGAGCATAGTTCTCGCCAGTCGAGTAAAAATGCTCGCCTCGCCCCTACCCAAATTTTGAATATGAACCGTTTGGTGAAATTTTGCAAATAGTTGGAAAACATCTCCTAAATTATGTGCTCCTAACAAATAACACTGTAAATTTTATTAAAAACCAAATCAAATCGAATCAAACCTTGTACTAACAGAACGAAAAATAAAACTAAAATAGTAACCACCAATTTCACAAGGAAGGAACAAATTTCGCATCATCCATCGAACAAAAGCATTGAACCAGGGTTACATTTGCGGGTGATTGTGCAAATGTCATTCTCTGGTAAGACCCCTCTCTCGGCGGCGAACCGAGGCTTCATCCTGGATTTCTTATATTTGTTGTCACGCTTTGCGAGCCATACCTTGTGTTTTGCAAACTGGGTGGCACATGCCATTGCTTGTACTTCCTTTTATATCTCTCATACTCTTTATTAGTCAGCTGTACCTAAGACATTCTCATTTCGCTCCTAAACAAAGCACTAAATCATATATTCTTCGTTTGTTTCATAAGTTGCTGATCGAAAAGGAGCTATTAGAGAGCTATTTGTGAAAAGTATAATTTGTAGTATATAGAGTCAGTTTGTTTCGGTGGTATCGGTGATAAAAGTAGTTGTGGGAATGAAGTTGTGAGAATGAGACTGCTCAGAATGAAGAAATAATTTGGTAAAACAACGGTGACAGAACTGTTCAAAATGGAGAAACAGTTTAATAAAACGGTGACGTTTCTGTTACATTTAATTATAAAAAATTTATAATTACACTACTTAAAATTGATTATAATCAATGTTTATTATAAATTTAATTTAATAATAATAATCATAATATAATAATTATGATAAAAATAACAATCTTAATAATAATAATAATAATCCTAACCCTAATAATAATAACAATATAATATATAATAATATGATATATGATAATATTATATAATAATAATATAATTTTTGGCAATTGTTCATCTTCTCATTTCAGTTTTCGGCCTAAAGAAAGTAGCGGCGCCATAGATACTCAGACGTTCTTTGCCGTCCCTCGCGGGAGCATGGCTCCGCCTTCTCTCACCGGAGCACGGCTCCGCCGACCCTTGCCGGAGCACGGCTTCGCCGACCCTCCCGTTGCAGATTTGCGCGCGCCTCTTGGCTGGGGGAGGAGAAAACGGGTTTGGCGCTGAAAAGCTCTGTTGAAAAGGAGTTGAGAGGAGCTGTTGGAAAGCTACTTTGACAACGGATGATTTGGGCTCCCTTGGCCATAGAACGCGGATACAAACAGCCCAATTTTTTTTTCCGTTGCTCCGGGACTGCAACGGAGCAGTGGAAACAAACTAACCCATAATTGTTTGGATAAAACTCCGGTGTTGGTAAAGCAGCTCGAAAAAGAGTAGTTTTGTAATACTACGATCAACAAATTAAACAGAATTTTTGTGAAACTATAATCAAATTAAATTGATTGTACTTGAAAACTCGGGAATAATCAATACAACGTGTATTCCGCAATACAGCATACGGTTACAAATGAAAGTCTCCTCGTCTCGGCAAAGCAATCAAGCTACAGATAGTTTTAAAAAAAAAAATATATATATATAAATATAATATAAAGTTATAAACTGCCAAGAGAGAGAATAAATATCTCTAACAAGTGGAGCCGCCGGCGACGGCCGATACTGCCCTAACCTGAAACCTGCTTCATTTTTTGAGAACAATCGGAAGAACGATGACGAGGACGATGACGAGCAGCAGAAGAATCCCAAAACAAGCCCACTTGCGTGAGTTCTTCTGGTGCTGCTTCGCCTGGTGAAGCTGCTGCGCTCCCCGATCGACGAAGGAACGCGCCCTCCCCACCTGGCTCTCGATATCGTCGATCTGATGCCCCTGCGCCTCCACCATCACCGCCATGTCCAAGAAAACCTGATGGAGCTCCACCAGGCTTCTCTCCAACTCCTCCGCCGCTCCCCTCCTCTCCCTCATCTCCGCAACGGCCGCTTCCACTGCGCCCCTTCCCCCCACAACCGCTGCCCTAAGCATCCCCTCCCCTTTCTCCTCCGCCGCAGCCATCGCCTCCACCGCCGCCTCATCAGCCTCCTCCCCGGTAACAGCGTAGTACCGCCGGGCCACCGCCTCCCGATGCTCCGCTCCCGCCTTCCGACGCAGCTCCCCGAACGCCTCCATCTGATCCCTCAGCTTCTTCCTTAAACCCGCCACCACCGACGTCCGCGTCCGGTCCGTCGACGTCCCGGGCCCGCACCCCGGCGCCGTCCGATTCGCCGCGTTCGATCGGTCCAGCGATTCCAGCCGGAGCTTGATGAGCTTCGCCTTTTTCAGGGCGAGCGCCACGTCGGAGTCCATCCGGCTGCGGATATCGCGGACCGCCGCCGTCGAGTGGATGGTCTTGAGGGCTTCGTTGGATTCGTGGAGGCTGCGGTGCGCGCGCTCGATCTCCTTCAGCTCGTCCTTGATTGACTCCACGTCTTCGAAGAATTTGTCCAGGTTCGCTCCGCCGGCGGAGGCGGCTCCGCCGATTGCGCCGGAGCTGGACGAGCGCGTCATCTGGATGCTGCTGGCAGATCCCGGGTCCTTGCCCCAGGATCCTGAGAAGAGGTTATTCATCCCTAAACTCTCTGAATCTGCACTTCCCCTGCACCTATTCGATCCGTAGAAACTGTAGCTGTATCCCGAATCAGTTTGGGGGCGACAGGGGATTGAATCGCGCTAAAAATCGGAGGAAGATGATCGGGATTAGGTTTATTTAGTGGGCAGGGGATAGCAAGGTCAACGATGAAGACGCGGCTTATCTGAGGAACTGGCCGCCGGACGGCGAATTCTAGAGGTGTGAAGATTATAGCTTCGTAAAATTAGACCTGTTAACGTGACCCAAAAGTGAACCTCAGAAATAAACCGCTGCCACCTGGCCACAATACAACGACTCAACGAGGATAGAGATGTAGCAGGGTGGAATTCTTCAATTTCCTTTTTTTTAATCATTTCCAAAAGGACAAATGCGAAACGTGGCGGAGCTGATCTTTTATTAATTAATTAATTAATTTTTTCCGCTTAGAAACATTTATTTACTTCATTTCTATTGAGTCGTAAAATTTGATTTTGTGGGGTTCGATTTGGCTCTATGATGGAAGATCAGATGAAAAACTGATCAAATGTTGGCTCTAAAGTCAACGAGTTGATTACTGATCAAATGTTGGCTCTAAAGTCAAGGAGTTGGTTAAGGCTCAATTTGAGACGGTTCTGACGGATGGAAAAGCTGATGATTGTGTAGACTTTTTTTGAATAGAAATTCTTTTAGAAGCTATCTTAAAAAAGTTGTTTTTGTTTGGCTTTCTTCTTCATGAAGGGTTCATCGGTGGACTTCACCAGAAGCCAGCACGTAAATTCAGTATCAGTGGACATCACTGGCGAGGAGTTTGGACGAATTCGATTAGAGGCGGGATGCATATTCACGGGAGCGACTAGGGTTGGGAAGACGACATGATGCGACATGAGATCGGGTTGGGGAAGACGACGGGAGAAGAGAGCGGTCAAGTCTCATTCTTCCTGAGAGCGGTCATCTCCACATTCATGACATCCTTCCACTCCTTGACTCCAGTGACGTTCTCAAAGCATAAAGACTCACGTTCATCCAATGGACATGCAAAGAAACATGAGACAAAACTCACAATGTTCCCGTCCCTATGCCGAGCTGGTGGAACTATTGTCCTCTTGGACCTCCGCAGAGCTTGACCCTGATCCACCACTCCCGCTATTTCTTCTGTGCTAGCTCTGATCTCGGGCACACAAGGAACATTGTGTTAGGGAAAGGGGGTCGCAGACAACGGCAACACCCACCGATCAATAGAGCCCAAACAATAATAAGAAACAAAATCAACAACACAAGTGAACACAAAGATATACGTGGAAAACCTTCACCACTTGAAGGTCAAAAACCACGGGGCACGGCACAACGAAAATCCACTATAATAAATAAGGATTACAGAAATTTATCTAGGTTTGCCTAAACCTAGAAAGCCCTCCGGATTTGACACACAAATCCACTCCTCTCTACCACCAAGACAAATCACAACTTCTCTATAACAGGAAAAAATCATACTATCTCTTCAAGCACAATAGCAAACAAAGACAAGAAAGGGGTACACATGAAACCGTAGACGAAGAAGCCTTGAAACGGTAGAGAAACCTCCTCCAACAGCACAGAGGAAACACCTCCTTCCAAGCGGTAAACACCCGCCTACAGCAGCGGCAACACCGACGATCCAGCGGCAGCAAACACTCGGCGACACCAGCGCCTAACTCCTCTTTCCGAGCGACGAACGACGGCCTTGCTCCTCCTACACGGACGGTGGATGGCGGGGTACGGACGGCGCGGGGTGGGGGAAGGCTTCCGCTCCTTTTTGTTTTTAACCCTAACCTTTTCATCGGGAGGGCGAGGAGGTTTTAAAAGAAAAAAAAAACCAAAAAATCGGTTCAGCACAGTTTTTAAATAAAAAAACTGTCTCCCAAAGAACCAGTAAAAAGAAGGTTGCAACCCAAAAAATCAGGTTGCAACTTCTTAAGTTCTGCAACCCTAAAACAGCAAAAAGTAGGTTGCAACCCCAAAATACAGGTTGCAACATCTGGATTTCTGCACACTTATTTAACCTTTAGGGGCTGAACCCCAACAAACTTCCCCTTCAGACCATAAAGGGGAGTATCCCACCTTGACTCCTTCAGGTGGGGATCATGCCGATCAACCGCCGACAAAAATCATGCTTTTCCCTTGGGACGACCTTCGTCATCATGTCCGAAGGATTTTCATCCGTGTGGATCTTCTCCACCACCAACAGCTTTTCCTCCACAACATCCTGAATCAAGTGATACTTCACGTCAATGTGCTTCGTCCTGGAGTGAAAGACGGGATTCTTGGCCAAAAATATAGCACTCTGACTGTTACAGAAAACTGTGTACACGTCCTGTCGGAGATCAAGCTCTAGCATGAACTTCTTCATCCAAATAAGCTCCTTTGACGCCTCAGTCAATGCAATATATTCAGCCTCCGTCGCCGACAATGCCACGCACTTCTGAAGCCTTGACTGCCACGACACTGCTCCCCCTCCAAAAGTGACCACGAATCCAGAAGTAGATCTCCTCGTGTCAACATCTCCTGATATATCCGAATCCGAGTACCCAATAAGTTCTGGTGGACCTCCACCAAACTGTAAACAAAGGTCTGAGGTACCTCAGAGATATCGGAGTATCCATTTCACAACACTCCAATGGACTTTCGCTGGGTTTGCCAAGTAACGGCTCACAGACCCCACAACATGAGCTATGTCTGGCCTAGTGCAGACCATAGCATACATCCGGCTCCCCACTGCGGATGCATAAGGAATTTGGCTCATCTCTTCCACCTCCTTCTCAGATGAGGGGCTTTGAGAACTGGAAAGTCTGAAGTGCCCGGTCAGAGGAGTAGCAACGGGCTTTACCTTGTCCATCATGAACCTCTTCAGCACTTTCTCCACATACTCAGACTGAGACAACCATAGTTGACCAGCACTCCTATCCCTGGTAATTTTCATTCCAAGGATCTTCCTTGCCGGTCCCAAATCCTTCATTTCAAAGGACTCACTGAGCTCCTTCTTCAACTTAGCTATGCTGGCCTTGTCATCCCCAACAATCAGCATATCATCTACGTACAACAACAAAATAGTGAACATCTTCTCAGTCCTCTTCACATACACACAGTGATCAGCCCTGGTCCGTTGGAATTTGCTCTTCATCATGAAAGAGTCAAATTTCCTATACCACTGCCTGTGTGCCTGCTTCAACCCATAAAGGCTCTTCTTGAGCCGGCAGACCAGATGATGCTTCTCCTTAGCCACAAAGCCTTCGGGCTGCTCCATATATAGCTCTTCCTCCAAATCGCCATGCAGAAATGCCATCTTGACGTCCATCTGCTCGACTTCAAGATCCATGGAGGCAGCCATACCCAACATCAGTCTGATAGAGGACATTTTCACCACTGGGGAAAAAATCTCGTCGAAATCGACACCTTGTTTCTGACTGAAACCTTTCACCACAAGTCTCGCCTTGTACCTTGGCTGAGAGCGATTTTCATCCAACTTTAGCTTGAAGACCCACTTGTTCTTCAAAGCTCTCTTCCCTTTAGGCAATGTGACTAAATCATACGTCTCGTTCTTCTGAAGGGAGTGCAACTCCTCTTCCATAGCAGCTGTCCAAGCCTTGCGATCTTCAGCACTCTGAGCCTCCACATAGGACTCAGGCTCTCCACTATCTGTAAGCAAAATATACTTATGAGGGGAATACCTGGTATTGAGCCTTCTAACTCTCTCAGATTTGACAAGAGGAACCTCCACCACAGGTGGTACATCAACTGGCAGAGCTCCCCCTGCATCCGGAATCATCTCCTCATCAGGAACAAGCTCACCAACTTCCTCCTCAGCATGCCCATCATCAGCAGCAGTCTCTACTGGCCCATCATCAACATAAAGTCTCTCCTCCGCAGGTGGAAACTGTGGAACCTGTGACTCCGCAGGATTCTGCTCACCAACCACTTGATCTTCAACAAAGATCACATCTCTGCTCCTGATCATTTTCTTGTTCACAGGATCCTAGAGTCTATAGCCAAACTCCTCATGGGAAAATCCCATCAAGATGCACTCCCGGGACTTCTCATCAAGCTTCGATCTCTCTTCCTTGGGGACATGAACGTAAACTTTGCACCCAAAGACCCGCACATGTCCATACGACACTTCCTTCCCGGACCAAACACGCTCTGGAATATCACCATTCAGAGGTGCAGAAGGAGACAAATTTATCAGATGTATAGCAGTTTGCACAGCCTCAGCCCAAAACTGTTTACTAATGCCAGCTTGAGAGATCATACATTTGATCTTCTCAATAATCGTTCTATTCATCCTTTCTGCTAACCCATTCTGTTGCGGCGTCCTCGGGATTGTCCTTTCATGTACTATGCCATGCCTTCTACAGTAAGCATCGAAGGCACCAGTGTACTCTCCCCCGTTGTCAGATCGAACTCGCTTTATTTCTTTCCCGGTCATCTTCTCCATCTTCGCTCTGAACTCTTCAAACTTTGCTAGAACATCACTCTTCTGCTTCACAGAATATGCCCAGACTTTCCTGGAGTGATCGTCAATGAATGCGACAAAGTAAGCGGCTCCGCCCACAGACTTGGGCTCAATAGGACCACACACATCAGTGTGTATCAAGTATAATAACTCCGCCTTCCTCTTTGGTTCAGAATCAGCAAAGGAAACACGTTTCTGCTTACCGGCCAAGCAGTGCGCACACGTATCAGGAAGCCCTCCTGATAGCTCCGGAAGGACCTTGTTCTTCACCAAGTTCTTCTCGCTGATATGCCCAAGTCTGCGATGCCATAACTCCATAGAGTCGCCCTCTGCCGCATTCACACTTAGACCGCAGATCTTGGCTTTAGTACGATAAAGGCCACAACACTTCCTTCCTTTGGCTACCACCAAAGAGCCCTTCAACAACCTCCAAGTCCCTCCACCTTCAATGCTCGTGAAACCACCATCATCAAGCCTATCAACGGAAATCAGATTCATTCTCAAGTCAGGAATATGCCTGACGCCCTTGAGAACAATCTTCCCCAATTCAGTCTCCAGATGGACATCACCACTGCCAACAATCAACGACTCACCGGAATTCGCCATCCAGATCACACCAAGATCTCCCGCAGAGTAGGTGTAGAAGTAATCTCTGTGAGGAGTGCAATGATATGATGCACCTCCGTCCACGATCCAGTCTGTGTCAACGCAGTCCTGGCAAGACGACCCACTGCACTGTAAGCATAACGGCTCAGCCTCCACAATCGAATTCGTCGCATCACCAGTGGATTCTACCACCTCCTTGGTCTTTCCCTTCAGGTCTCTTTTCATTTGGAAGCAATCCTTCTTGAAATGACCCTTCTTCTTACAATAGTAGCACTCGATGTCCTTCTTAGACTTGCCCCTGGACTTGCTCCTGGAACTGTCCCTGTGCTTCACATCCTTCTTCACAGACCGACCTCTTCCCTCCATGAGAAAAACACCCGAAGTGGAAGATCCAGAATCCTTCCTTCTCAGCTCTTCGTTCAGGAGACAACCAGACACCATCTCCATGGTTACCACGCCATCAGGTGCTGAGTTGCTCAACGACACTACTAGAGTCTCCCAACTCTCGGGTAAAGAACTAAGGATCATCAGAGCTTGGAGTTCATCTTCCAAAGTAATCTTCATGGACTCCAACTGATTGATAATACTTTGAGCAAGGTTCAGATGCTCAGTCATCTGTGAACCTTCCCGGTACTTCAAATTGACAAGCTTCCTAATCAGAAATGCCTTGTTACCTGCAGTCTTCCGCTCGTACAAGGCTTCAAGCTTTTTCCATAAGGCCTGAGCCGAGGTCTCCGTGGAAACATGATGAAAAACAGAGTCATCGAGCCACTGTCTAATGAACCCTACTGCCTTTCGATCCATTTTCTTCCACTCTTCATCATCCTTAACTGAAGCAGGTCTCTCCGTCAACGGAGCATGGAGATCTTTACAATATAAGAGATCTTCCATCTGAGGCTTCCAGATGCTCCAATTCTTGCCATTCATGCTGACCATCCTTGTGTTTTGTTCCATTGCTTTCTCAAACAAGTAACTCTATTACGGTCCACAAGTCGATTTATTTTAATGGATTAACAAGAGAGGATAGGGAGCGGACCGATGGTCGTCACCTACCGCACCAAGTTAGAAACCGAGAAATACAAACGACTAGCCAAAGAACCTCTCTCTGATACCACTTGTTCGGGAAAGGGGGTCGCAGACAACGGCAACACCCACCGATCAATAGAGCCCAAGCAATAATAAGAAACAAAATCAATAACACAAGTGAACACAAAGATATACGTGGAAAACCTTCACCACTTGAAGGTCAAAAACCACGGGGCACGACACAACGAAAATCCACTAATAAATAAGGATTACAGAAATTTATCTAGGTTTGCCCAAACCTAGAAAGCCCTCCGGATTTGACACACAAATCCACCCCTCTCTACCACAAAGACAAATCAAAACTTCTCTACAACAAGATAAAATCCTACTCTCTCTTCAAGCACAATAGCAAACAGAGACAAGAAAGAGGTACACCTGAAACCATAGACGAAGAAGCCTTGAAACGGTAGAGAAACCTCCTCCAACAGCACAGAGGAAACACCTCCTTCCAAGCGGTAAACACCCGCCTACAGCAGCGGCAACACCGACGATCCAGCGACAGCAAACACTCGGCGACACCAGCGCCTAACTCCTCTTTTCGAGCAGCAAACGATGGCCTTGCTCCTCCTACACGGACGGTGGACGGCGGGGTACGGACGACACGGGGTGGGGGAAGGCTTCCACACCTTTTTGTTTTTAACCCTAACCTTTTTATCGGGAGATGCGCGGAGGTTTTAAAAGCCAAAAAAAAAACCAAAAAACCGGTTCAGCACAGTTTTTAAATAAGAAAACTGTCTCCTAAAGAACCAGTAAAAAGAAGGTTGCAACTCAAAAAACCAGGTTGCAACTTCTTAAGTTCTGCAACTCCAAAACAGCAAAAAGTAGGTTGCAATCCCAAAATACAGGTTGCAACATCTGGATTTCTGCACACTTATTTAACCTTTAGGGGCTGAAACCCGACACATTGCTCCCCCTGCTTCCTGATCCAGAAGCCTCCGCCCCAGAGCTAGACGTCACCGGAGCACCTGGTGACACAGACAACTCCACCAGAAGATCCCGAGCAACTTCTCCTTGCCCTCCGTCAAATTGGATCTATTGTAGCTCCACAGATGAGCTACCCTGGTATGATGTTAACTCGTCAAATACCGCATCCCATGAGACAACAAATTTTCGTGTCTCTGGATCCATGCACTTCCATCCCTTCTTCCGCTCATCATATCCAACAAAGACTAGCTTCCGTGTTTTCGCATCTAGCTTTGTCCTGAGCGCGTCTGGAACGTGCACGTAGCAAGTCGACCCGAACACCCGAAGATGTTCCATACTAGGCTTCTCCTTGAACATCAACTCATGATGAGATCTCATGTTATTCAGACTGAGGGACATCCTGTTGATGACGTACGCCGCACAAGACATTCCCTCCGCCCAAAAGGCCATGTGAATGCCTTTGGCGTGAAGCCAACATTTGCAGGTTTCCGTCAGATGACAGATCTTCCGTTCTACAATTCCGTTCTGCTGTGGAGTGTGAGCACAAGTAAGCTCCTGTTGAATGCCAAACTTTCTATAGAAGTTAGAGAAATCTTGCGAAGTAAACTTCTCGCCATTGTCCGTTCTCAAGTTCTTTATCCGCAGACCAAGCTGATTTTCCACAAGCTTCCTGAACTCCACAAACATCTCAAACGCTTCTGACTTTTCTTTCAAAAAGTATACCCAAGTGTACCTGAAAAAATCATCAACAAGGATAAGCATATACTTGCTACCACCGAGACTGGGAGTGACGGTATGTCCCGTTAGGTCACCGTGGATGCATTCCAACAGTGCACCACACCTAGTCTGTAATATGTTAAATGGAAGACGATGTGCCTTTCCAAACTGACAATATGCACAGACATGACCGTCACCATATGACGAAAGGCTAGACAGGTCATGCACCAGACCTCTAACCGCCATAGCCTTCAGCTTGTCCATCCCGACGTGCCAAGTTTATTATGCCAGATAACAACGCTATTATTAGCCCGCATTTTGTCAACATAAGAACTTGCCGCCAAAACGAACAAGTCCTTAACTCTCTTACCAACATGAGTGATGTCAGCTTTCACAACTGACACGTTCATGAGAAACTTCACTTTTGTCGGACCGAATAGAATGTGATACGCAGCTTCCACCACGTTGGTCACCGAGAAGAGATTTTTCTTCATCCTGGGCACGTGATACACACTCCGCAAAGTGAGTGACCCCCGATCACTGCCTAATGAAACCGATCCCTCATTCTCTACCGCAAAGCAAGTCATTTTGAATCAGATAAATGCATGTATAAAATTAGATTTACATTTGGTTTATCATGCGCACATGAGTTATTGTCGTATGTCAATGGTTGCAAAGCATTACCACTTTGGATAATACACAAGCATTAGAGACAGTTGACTCTGCATGAGACAAAACATAGTCCTTCAGTCAAAGTTGAATCCGCAGATAAAAATGGTATTGATAATGATATTGATAATGATATTAAAGGACTCTTAAACAAGTATAAGACAAGTACCGATCTTCAAAAGAAAGAAATGAAAAGAAAGCTTCGTTAAATAATCAATTCACCATTAAGTCAAACTCAAGAACCCAAAATTCCAAAAAATTGCGGGGGCGTCCAAAGGGGAGTTTGAAGAGAATGGTGGATGATTATAAATCAACAAAAAGAGAGCCGTCATATTTTGAGCATGTCTTGATGCTTGATCGCCAACCCATAAATATCAAACATTTAAAGTTGAATATGAAGAAAACCGCAAGAAGGGTTATCCACACAAAAAATACTTTGCTTGAGCGCATCAGATGACAAATGCCACCATTCATGTCAACACATATTATTGATGTCACCGACGTGATGGGCGATGGTCACTGTGGATATAGAGCGGTAAGTATTGCTATGAACATGAAAGAAAATTGGGTTCAAGTGCGTCGTGATTTATGCCAAGAATTATGTGAACATAAAGAGTTGTACAACATGATAATGAGAGTGATAAGGAGATTGAAGTTACCAAGCTCACTAGATTGTTATATTACTCCTGCCCCGGTGGATAAATGGATGTACATTCCAGATATGGGTCTAGTAGTGACATCATGTTACAACGTCCAATTTGTTCATTACTCAAGAGAACAGTCATTCACCTTTCTTCCATTGCATTCAGCGTCACTGACGTTTGGAATGGTTATCAATATTGGTTTTGTTAATGAAAACCACTTTATTCTTTTGAAAATCCATGAAAATTGTCCGCTACCACAACTATTTTCGATATGGTCGAGATACCGTAAAGACATAGCGGAAGAATGAGAAATTCCTTGCGTAACATGTATTCAGAATATGTGAAAGGTATGCATTTGTTCAAGTGCGATTTATTTTTTATATAATTGTTTTTAATTCATATACTCAATTTTTTGTAGTTTTGTCATGCACTGCATTTACGCTTATGTTATAATGGACATCAAAAAAAAAATCATATATCTATTTTGTAAAATCTTCATAACTTCAAATTTTATTTCATGATAACAGTTTTAGAATACTAAAATAAAATATTTTTTCAATTTCGTGTACGCAAGTATTCATTTTTGGAAAGATGTATTCGAGTTGAACGATATGTGTTCATTACTATAGCAGAGCTGAATGAAAAAAAATATAGTTTTTGTCATTTTGATTTTGTTAGAATGATAAAATTTATATTTTGATTTCAATGATATATGTGTAGTTTTGAGTTTATTTAATTTTATCAATTAGTGGAGGAAAAAAGATAAAAAAAATCAAATGTAATTTAGAAAAAGAGCTGTAAATATCTATTTGTGGATTGCAAATATTCAAGGGCTGGAAATATTAGTGTTGCGGACTAACTCGACGTCCCGGTCAGACCGGAATAAACCGGACCGCCTTAGCTCTCAGGACGGTCGAACGCGCACACCGTTAATGAAAATAGAGAGTTGACACAAGAGGTTTTAACGTGGAAAACCCCCTAAACTGGATAAGAAATCACGTGCCCGGATCTGTGCCGGTCAAAATCTACCATCAGCTTGCGGTTACAATATGTTTGGAGAATTGATGGCGACAGACCACTCCTCGTTACAACTTGGTGGTGAGAGAGAGTTCCTAACTTGCGACGGGCAACAGGCTGCGCCGAGGGAGTGCTGGATGCTGCTTGGTGGCTGGTGTGACGGTGGTCGGCGGCGGTCGGCGGCGGGCGGCGGGTGGCGGCAGCTGGCGGCGGGCAGCGACGATGGTTATTGGCAGGGAGGCCCCCATGATCCTCCTATTGTGGAGGAGATCATGGGAGATGGGTTGACTGGTCAAACCAATTATCTCCATGATATGAGAAATTATGGAGGAGAGTGGTTAAATGTACCCCTAAAACTATAAATGGAGGTTCACCCAATCAATTAATGCCCTTAAATAAATGAAATGTAATAAAATAAAATAAAGATGGAGCGAAAGAGTAAAAAAAATGAGTTAAAATATAAATATAAAAAAATAATTAAAACAAAATCAATTAAGACAAGGGATTAAGGATCCGGATCCCCTAGAGTTTCTGCGGGAACTTCAGGGAGTGGAGTTTCAGTTTTGCGAATCACTAGTGTTGAAACCGGAAAACCGATCTCTTGTGGAGTTCACCCTTGGGGAAGGGGTGGCCGCGCACCTACTTCACTCCTGCAAGAAAATGACAGAAAAGAGAAGAAACAAGGACTAGACCAAGGGCCCGGCGTGGAGGTCCCACCACACACCCGGAAGATCTTAGAGCGCTTCCCCTTCTTAGCCAAATGCCGGGCTAAGGTACCCCAGAAAGCGCTAGTAGGCCCGAGAATTAGTAAGCATGCCTTCTGAGATACCCCTTGGGTCCTATTTATAGGAAAAGATGGCCTGCCAATATACAACCTTCACTGTTTTCGAGGACTGCAAGCAGACCAAAAAGGGGCAACATAGTAAAAGTATGCCATGGCCGAGATGCGAGCTGGACCTGAGGGGGCACTCGCTCGGCAGGGGGCCCGACTCGCCTCGCCCTGGGGCCTAGGCGGGCACGTACTCGGCGGACTGCGCTCGACCATCGCGAGCTAGGCTTGACTACCGCCGAGCTCGGACTCGGCACGGCGATCGCCGAGCTCGGACTCGGCACGGCGATCGCCGAGCTCCAACAGAAACTGAGCTCGGCACGGGGATCGTCGAGCTTGGCTCGACTACCGTCGAGCCCTGTTCCCGCACCCGAGCTCGGTCTTGGCATGCCGGGCTTCGTTCGGCCATCGTCGGGCTTGGCTCGACTATTGCCGAGCTCGGGCTCGGCATGCTGGGTCCACATTGGTCTGAGCCGGCCGGTTCAACTCCTGTCGACCACTCGCGGGATACAGGGTTGTACATAATCCCCGCTCTTTGCGAGGTTGGGACAAGCTTGGAAAGAAACATCCAACCCCATAGGATCCGGCGAGTGCGACAGGGGCAAAAAGGAATCTTCTGGTAGGCCCCACAGGTAGCTATATATATGTACCCCTGCGCATCTGGCTGACCTTTGCCCTTCCCCAAATTCTGTCAAGATGCCGCTCCCCAAGGAAGTTTTAGAGCGACTCGCACGTTCCCGCGAGGAGATCGCTGCTCAGGCCGCGGGGCTGACCAACCTTGAGGCCCCTGCTCGCCGTTTTGCCGATTTTGGCTCGGCCAAGCGGGCGAAGCCCTTTCCCCCGGGGGCCGAACCCATTCTGGCCGACTTTACCGCCGCCTTGGGGAACGGGGCCGGTTCCTCCAACCAGCCGGTTCTTGGCTCTTCCACTAAAAATCTCGTGGAACTGTCTTCCGACCGGGAGAACAGCGGCGAAGCATCCACTCCTCGGGCCAAAAGTATTCCTGTCAGCTCGCCACGGCAGGATCCCGAGGTCAAGGAGCCGGGCTCGCGAGAACTGGCGTCGCCGAGTCACCTCCCTTCCCGGCAACCCTCCCCTGGATCCCTGGTCGCGGGGAGAGGCGCCGGGATTATCCCTGTTCCCGGCTACCAACTTGCTCCTCAAGAACTGCTGGGGCGTGGCAAGGACCTGCGCCACTTCTCTCCTCGCGCCAACCCAGAGGAGCCAGGCTCGCGCGGTAAGTTTCCGGCATTGCTCTTCTGTTCCGTGGATATTTGCTTTTCTGACCGTCTTTCAGTTCTTCACCCAGAATTTCCCGGGCGGACGGAGGACGGCGAGTCCGTGGATCGACCTCCTTACTCGCCCCTCCCTTCTCCAAGCGCCCTGGACGCCTTCCTGGACTCCGAGGTGGGCAGCCCTGAACGCGCAAGACGGGAGCGGAAGGTTCTCAAGAAGCTGGTGCGCGAGCTCCACGACCTGCGGAAGGACAACAACAGGCTGCAGTGGGAGTGCTCGCGTCTCGCGGACGGTGCTGGAGTCAGCCTGGCGTTCGAGGAGGCGTCCTCCCTGGTGCTGATGGATGAAATTGACGAGAACCTGCGGGTGATAAATAGGAACATGGGGCGACTTCGCGAACTTCATGCGCGGCGGCCTGCGACGGCGGGCCGGCGAGACCGGGGAGAATGAAACGGCTCCTCTGTCAGCCGGCCGGTACTCGCCCTCGCCCTCGCATGGTCCTCGCGCCCTTATTTATATTTTTTCTTTTTTCTTTTATTTGCTCTGAATGATCTGCTTGTAATAACTTGGAACAACTTTTCAACCACTTTGTATATGTAGATGCTTTTTCAATATTTTGGTGAGTCTTTTCGAATTCCCCCTTCGGGGGTCTGGCCGGCTCGCAGGACTTGCGAGGAGAGGGTGGCGAGGTGGCGTGGCGAGACCGGACCGATCGGCCGACTCGCCCTCCCTCTCGCCCTTCTTTACCTTCTTCTATAAATAGACCTTCTCACCTACCCCCGAGGCACGCTTTTATTGCTTTCGAATCCTTGCTTCGTCTCTGTCTTCCCGAGCTCGCGATTTTCCTTTCCTCTGCGACCATGGTCAAGACCAATCCTGACGCGGACGGTCGGTCTAAGTGCGCCCAGCACTTCGTTGATCATTGCTTTTTCGAGGGGCACATTACAGAGGAGGAGCTCGTCGAGTTCACGGCGGCGTTCGTCCCCCCCGGCTTCCAGGCTCGCAGGCCCGCCGAGCATGAAGCCATCAATTCCTTCCCGGAGGGTGAGCTCGCCTTCCCCATCTCGCACTTCGAGGTGGGACTGCGCCTCCCCCTCTGGCCAGAAATCCGCCAGATCCTGAAGTACTACGGCGCGGTGCCCGCGCAGTTGAATTCCAATGCCATTGCTATGATGGTGGCGTTCGCCTGTTTCCTCCGCCGGGAGCGAATTGAGTTCAACCTCGCGGTATTCCGTAAGTTGTTCTCTTACAAGGCTACCCCCGACGGGGTCGCCTACTTCGGCGGGTCCTTCATCAAGGTTTGCGAGCTAGCGAACAAGAATCACAATTGGATGACCCGGCTCGTCTTCATTAAGGGCGAGCTCGGCAACATCCCCTTTCGCCCCCTGCAGAAGAGCGAGGACATATATCGTCCTCCTTCCCTGTCTGGTAGCGACGCCGACCTCCACAAGTTTTTTCTTCACAAGGACTTCGAGGTCGCCTTCCTCCGCCGCGGCCTTGATTCGCTTCAGCCCGTTCTCCCCGGCGAAGGTATATCTCGCTCAGCCCTCTCGCGAACTTTATCAAGGTGGATTTTTCCCTCTCTCTTTTTTTGACTAAGTTTTTCTCTGCAGGGGAACGGGTTCTGCCGGAGCATCCGCCGTTCGCCGACTCGGGGATATTCTCAGATCCTCTGGAGCTGGCCCGGGCGGCGGCACTGGCTTGTCGCGAGGAGCAAGCGCGAGGCCAACTCCCCGGCAGGAAGCGCTTGGAGTCCGGGGGGTCAAGCTCGCGCCCCGATCCTTCGCTCCCCAAGAAGAAGAGGGCGAAGGTGGTCTCGCGCGGACGGCTGCACCCTCCTCCGTCTCCTACCAAGTTCATGAGCTCGCCGGAGGCTCTGTCCGACGAGCCGCCCTTGAGTCCGTTGAAAGAGGCCTCCTCCCCCCGAAAGGGGAAGAAGAAGAGCGGGCCGTCCTCCGATTCTACCGGAGAGGACACCCTCCGCGAGCCCAGTCTGCCAAAAGATCACCCCAACTTCGGCAAGGGATGCAAGAGCAAAGATGCGGCTGGCGAGCCCATTTTGAAGTGGGACGAGGGGGCTCACCGAGTTTCTGTTTCTACTCGCGCCCCCTCCTGGGGAGCTCGCCGGCCGCCTACCGCCCACGCCTTCGCCTTCGGCTTCGGCCTCTACAGCCGCGACAGCGCCGAGTCGTACAAGAAACTTACCCCCAGTCAGCTCGGCTACGAGGGGTTGCAAGCCCACCTGCCGGCCTTCGAGCTCCATCACATGATGGTCCGCCGCGGCTTCCAGCTCAGCAATGCCCTGCTGACTGCCGAGCAGGAGCGCGACCTGGCGAAGGAGAGCGCGGCCGACGCGAAAAGGCGGTTCGGCCTTGCCGATGCTCTACTCGCGAAGTCTGCCGGTGGCTTGGTAATTACTGGATACCTCTATTTACCTTGCTCAGGATTATTCCTGCGCGTGTTCTGAACTTTTAACCCTACAGGACGCCGAAGCTGCTGACGCGATGCGAGGCGAGGTGGCTCAGTTGCAGGCTCAGCTCGCTGAGCGGGAAGTCCAGCTTGCCGAGCAAAAGATATATTCCCGCGAGCAGAAGGCTGTTGCCGCCCGGCTGGGGGTGGAGGTGGAGGAGTTGAAAGAGAAGAACAAGGGGCTCCTGGGAGAGGTCCTCCGCCAGGCCGACGCTCTCCTTCCCCCGGACGCCAGCGAGCCGGCCTTCCCCTTCAAGAGGCCCCGGGTGTTTGGCGAGTCTGACGTCGCGGAGCGGCTGCGAGTCAACTCCATCGAAGCTGCCGAGTGTCTCCTGAAGGCCATGAGGGGAACGGGGATTTTGGCGGAAGGCTGCGAGGAGGTCACCGTCCGGGAGCTCCTGCCAACCCTGTTCCCACCCAACCCGCTCAGCGAGAAGGAGGATAGCTTCGACTCGCTCTTCGCGGGGGTGGGGGAGAAGGACGCTCGGCTTGGTGGCGAGGAGGACCGTCATTCGAGGGGGGAGGGTGAGAGCTAACTTTTGTTTTCTTCTCTTTTTTTTTTGTATCCTGCCGAGGCGGGCCTTGTACACTTGTAATGATGAATCAAAGACATTTTGCATCATTTTACTATCTTCTTTTTAAGCTCACTTGCGATATTATACCCGCGTGCTCGGTAGAGCGACCTCGCCCGTAGAATGTATTGAGTTAGGACCAGCCCCCGTGATGCTCGCGGCGGATCCCTAGGACACGTGCTCGCGCCATATCCTACTCGCGCCACGCCTTTCCCCGCCATGTCTCACCTCAGTTTTTCGACAATTCAGACAAGTGAAAATATGTTTGGGTCAAGATGTTGCCGGCATCCGCCTTAGACATCAGGGCGTGTCTTTCGCCGAGTTAACTGGAGCGAGGCTAGGCTCGCTGGAGAGAAAAAGGGGGGGGGGGTAGGATATTCCGAGCTCGTCGTCTTGACTGGCGAGCTCGCACCCTGGTGTCTTCCTCGGGCCAACTCCCAGTCTCAACTCCAGGGTCGTAGCGACGTCCGTCGAGACTCGGCCGTGCCAGCTAGGTGGGGGCCTGGCAGGGGAGCGACGAGACCTAACCCCAGAGCGAGAAGACTTAGAAACTTTTGCCTCTCCCGGGTGCTTCCACCGGGCCAGTCAGCTAGGTGAGAGCCTGAGGGCGGGTGTTGAACATCCTCCGGGCTCAGCCCCAGGGTCATAGCGATGTCCATCGAGACTCGGTCGTGCCAGCTAGGTGGGAGCCTGGCAGGGGAGTGACGAGACCTAACCCCAGAGCGAGAAGACTTAGAAACTTTTGCCTCTCCCGGGTGCTTCCACCGGGCCAGTCAGCTAGGTGAGAGCCTGAGGGCGGGTGTTGAACATCCTCCGGGCTCAGCCCCAGGGTCATAGCGATGTCCATCGAGACTCGGCCGTGCCAGCTAGGTGGGAGCCTGGCAGGGGAGTGACGAGACCTAACCCCAGAGCGAGAAGACTTAGAAACTTTTGCCTCTCCCGGGTGCTACCACCGGGCCAGTCAGCTAGGTGAGAGCCTGAGGGCGGGTGTTGAACATCCTCCGGGCTCAGCCCCAGGGTCATAGCGATGTCCATCGAGACTCGGCCGTGCCAGCTAGGTGGGAGCCTGGCAGGGGAGTGACGAGACCTAACCCCAGAGCGAGAAGACTTAGAAACTTTTGCCTCTCCCGGGTGCTACCACCGGGCCAGTCAGCTAGGTGAGAGCCTGAGGGCGGGTGTTGAACATCCTCCGGGCTCAGCCCCAGGGTCATAGCGATGTCCATCGAGACTCGACCGTGCCAGCTAGGTGGGAGCCTGACAGGGGAGTGACGAGACCTAACCCCAGAGCGAGAAGACTTAGAAACTTTTGCCCCTTGGGGGTTTAAGCTGCGAACCCCTTTACCCTCGCCATTTTGACAGGGCATAAAATATGACAATGAGATTTGTTTTCATTCTTAAGGCCAAGATATTTACAATATTTTCAAGGGTAGAAACGTTTCAGATCGTCGCCACTCCAAGTGTGGCTGAGGGTGTCCCCTCTTACATCTTGGAGGCGATTCCCTCCCGATTTCAAGACCTCCTGCACAATGTAGGGGCCCTCCCAATTGGGGTGGAGTTTTCCCACAGCGGCTGATCTCCCTGCCGCGTCCACTTTTTTCAAGACAAGGTCCCCCTCCACGAACTGCTTGACACGGACGTGTTTGTTGAAATACTTGGCCATCCTCCGCTTGGCCTCTTCCTGCCTGACGACGGACAAGTCGCGTAGTTCTTCCACCATATCAAGGGAGAGTCGAAGCTCCTCCTCATTCTCTGACCTCCATTCTTCCCTTCCGGCTCCTGCCTCGACGACCCGAGGCGTCTGGACCTCGAATTCGATAGGTAGAACGGCCTCGCAGCCGTGAGAGAGTTTGAAAGGTGTCTCCCCTGTGGCCGTATTGGGGGTGGTCCTCAAGGCCCAGAGGACTGATGGAAGCTGTTCCACCCAGCTCCCCCTCAAATTTTCCACTTTCTTCTTTAAGAGGTTCACGATGATTTTGTTGGCCGCTTCCACCTGCCCGTTGCTCCTGGGGTGATGGACAGAAGCAAACCGAAGGTCAATCCCTAGCTGTTCGCAGAAGCGAATGAACTCCGTGCTGGCGAACTGAGGTCCGTTGTCTGTGACGATAGCCTGTGGCAGCCCATGCCTGCAGATGATCTCTCCCCAGATAAAGTTCCTGACTACCTGAGAGGTTACCTTGGCTAGAGCCTTCACCTCCATCCACTTAGAAAAATAATCGATCATGACCAACAAAAACCTCCTCTGCCCGCTGGCCTGAGGGAAAGGTCCTACGAGGTCCAGCCCCCATATGGCGAAGGGCCATGGTGCCATGATGCTTCTCAACCTCTGAGCCGGCTGGAGCTGGAGCGGGGCATATAGTTGGCACTTATGACATTTTTTTGCGAATTCGGCTGCGTCCTGACCGAGGGTGGGCCAGAAGTACCCTTGCCTGACGATTCTCCCTTCCAGGGTCCGACTCCCCGAATGACTTCCACATTCACCGGAATGGACTTCCTCCAAAATTTTATGCACCTCTCTTTCGGCCACGCAGCGGGCCAACATCCCTGAGAGAGTCTTGCGATACAACTGTCCCTCACGTAGGAGGTAGTATGCCGCCTTGTGCTTGAGCCCTCTTCGGTCCATTCCCTCCGGGTATTCTCCGGTGGACAAGAAGGTGACGAAGGGATCCATCCATGAGGGGTGCTGTTCTACTTCCATTAGTTCCCCCTCCTCGATGGAAGGTCGGAAGAGGTCCGTAATGGTGCCTCCCATCCGGGGGCCGTGCTTTGCTAGCTGGTCGACTGACTCGTTTTCCCCTCGCGGCACGTGCTTGATTGAGAAGGTCTGGAAGGTCCCAATGACTCCCCTTACCTTCATCAAATAGAGCTGCAGGGTGGGCTCCCTCACCTCAAACTCCCCCTTGACCTGGGAAGCCACCACCATGGAGTCGGTGAGGACCTCCACGTTATGCACCCCCAAGTCTCTTGCCAGGCGCAGACCTGCGATTACGGCTTCGTATTCGGCTTGGTTGTTGGTGATAGGAAAGTGCACTACCACAGTCTGCTCGATCTTTATTCCTTGGGGGCTTTCCAAGATGACCCCAACCCCTAAAGAATGCTTCCCCGAAGCACCGTCCACCCTGACTTTCCAGGGGAGGGGGCGAGTGAGTCTCTCCTCCGCCACCTCGACCACATACTCTGCCAGGAAGTCAGCCATAGCTTGAGCCTTGATTGAGAGGCGGGGGACGAAGGAGATGTCGAACTCGCTCAGTTCCACTGACCATTTGGCCAACCTACCTGAATGCTCTACCCCCTTGAAGATGTTGCGCAGGGGGTGGTCGGTCACCACTCGAATTGAGTGTGCCTGGAAATAGGGCCGAAGCCTCCGGGCTGAGATTATTAAGGCGAAGGCCAGTTTTTCCAGGATGGGGTAACGGAGCTCGGCCCTCTTCAATATCCGACTCACATAATAGACGGGGAGTTGCCTCTTCCCTTCTTCCCGAACCAAAACCGAACTCAAGGCTTCAGCCCCGACCCCTAGATATAGGAATAAGTCTTCCCCCTCCTTGGGTCCTTGGAGCAGGGGGGCTTGAGTCAGCTGTTTCTTTAAAGCCTGGAATGCCTCTTCGCACTCCGAGGTCCATTCGAACTTTCGACCCCCTCTCAAGGTTTTGAAAAACGAGGAGCACCTCTCCCCGGCCCGGGAGAGGAATCTACTCAACCCTGCCAACTTCCCTGCCAGTTGCTGTACTTCCTTGGTATTTTGTGGCGACCTCAGTTCCAAGATTGCCCTCACCTTGTCTGGATTAGGTTCTACCCCAGCGGGGGTGAGAAGATGCCCTAGGAACTTTCCCCGGCTTGCCCCGAAGACACACTTCAAGGGGTTCAGCCTCATCTTAAACTTGCGGAGAGTGGCGAAAGTTTCTTCCAAGTCCTGGATGTGGGAGTCGACATCCAAGCTCTTGACCATGAGATCATCCACGTACACTTCGAGATTCCTCCCCTTCTGCTCTCGGAAGACCCTATCCATCATTTTTTGATAGGTGGCCCCCGCATTCTTTAGCCCGAAGGGCATCATTTTGTAACAATAACATCCGTCTCCCGTGATGAACGAGACGTCTTTGACGTCAGGGGGGTGCATCCTGATTTGGTGATAACCTGAAAAAGCATCCAGAAAACTCATTACAGGGAAACCGACGGCTGAGTCAACCAGCGCGTCGATCCGAGGCAAAGGATAACAATCTTTCGGGCATGATTTATTAAGAAGAGAAAAGTCGATACACATCCTCCACCGGCCGTCTCCTTTTTTAACCATTACAACGTTGGAGACCCAGCCGGGGTATTGGATTTCAGATATGAAGCCAGCCCCGAGGAGCTTGGCGACTTCCTCCCTGATTGGCTCGGCGAGCTTGTCCGTGATGGATCTTTTTTTTCTGCTGGATGGGGGGAGCCTCCGGGTCCAGGTTGAGGCGATGGCAGGCCACGTCGGGGTCGATCCCTGGCATCTCCGCGGCGCTCCAGGCGAAGATGTCCACGTTCCTCTGGATGCACTCCAGCATCCTGCCTTGAGCTTCCGGGGTCAGGCCTCCGCTGACGCGGACCTTCTCCACCCTGCCTCCAGTGGTGAGGACCTCCATCTCCTCCACCTCTTCCGCTGCCTCCAGACGGGACTGCTCCTCCCATTCCTCGATACCTCCCCTTACGGGGGCGAGGACCTCTTCCTCAGCCTCCTCGACGGCCATGGCCTCGGCCGACTCCCGAGTCTCTTCCGCGACCTCCTCCCGAGCGCGGCACTCCACCTCCATTTCTTTGTCAGCTCCCTGCTTCTCCTCCTCCAACCTCCGCCCCATCTCCTCGGCCCCCTCCAGCCAAGAGATGGAGTTTACCGCCGAGACGTAGCACTCCCTTGCCTCCTTAGGGTCTCCTCGGACCCGGATCTGGACCCCCTCGACGTTGAGCTTTAGACACTGGTGGAAGGACGAGGGGACGCAGCGGAAGGCGCTGATGAGGGGTCTCCCGAAGATGGCGCTGTAACTGCTAGGAGCGTCCACGATGACAAACTTGCAGTTGCGTGACTGCCCCCCTAGAGTGACATGAAGTCCCACTCCTCCCTCGACTTCTTTCCTCTCCCCTGAAAAGCCGAACAGAGACCCGTCCGAGGCTAACACCCTCCTGGCCTCTACCTTCATCGCATCGAACGCCTTCTTGAAGATGACGTTGACCGAACTCCCATTGTCCACAAGGATTCGGGAGACAGTGAAATCCTCGATGGCTGTCTGGATAACCAGCGCATCGCAGAAGGGGTCCTCGTGACCCGGCAAGTCCACTCTAGAGAAGGTGATTTTCTCCTCCGGGGGAGGGGATTGGGATGTGGAGCCAACGCTCCTCCGGTACATAGTGTGGAGGCTTGACTTACGGGAGGCCTCGATCCCGGCCCCCCCGTGGATCGCTCCGATCCTTCCTCGGGTGCCCACATCAACCCGGTCTTCACACCGATCCCCCTCCTCCCGAGGCCGGATCTCCTCTATCCGAACTTCCTGATGGTCCTGTTGTTGCTGTTCCCTTCTCCCTCTCATCTCGAGGAACTCTTGACACGTGGATGTGAGGTGCCCCTCTTCCTGATGAAAGTCACAATAGGGCAGGTCCACCCTGACCTCCCTCCTTCTCCTCGGCTGTCCTCTCCTCCGCCCCCTCATGGCAATTGCCATTGCCTCCTCCTGGTCGGGGAGAGGGGGTCTCTGACCCTGCCTACCCCCCTGGGGGTTGTACTGCCCTCGGCCACCCTGGCGGTTATCTCCTCCCTGATAACCTCTTCGTGGTGCCTGGTCTTGCCACTCGGGCCTCCATCCCAAACGGTGGGTCTGCTCCGGACGCACCCACCTGGGTTGCGGCTGCTGCTGCGGCTGCTCCCTTTGCCGAGGTTCAGCCCTCCTCTCCTCCTGAATTCGGCCACCCCTTGGCCTTTCCTCTTCCACGGCCCACTTGGCTAACCTTCGCGCAAACTCTGGATGTGCTGCCTCCATTTCGGCCTCCCTGGCCGCCCTCTCCAGGAGTGCCTCAAAAGACACTGGAGGTGATCTCTTCAGTTCCATTGCGAAGAACCCGGATTGGAGACCCAGGGTGAAGGCCACCATCATGGTGTGCCCCGGCATCTCCTGAACTTGGGACAGTTCCTCTTGGAACCTGTCCAGATAGCTTCCCAGGGTCTCTCCCACCCTCTGCTTGATGCGGAACAAAGACTCCGCCTCCTTCTTCCTCTTCTTAGAAGTGGTGAATCTCAGCATGAAACCCCGTCGCAGATCCTCAAAGCAGTAGATGGACCCGGTCGGGAGTTGGTGGAACCACTCTCTCGCCTTTTCTCTGAGGGTGATGGCGAAGAGTCGGCACTTGAAGCCGTCCGACATCTGTCGAATAGAGACCATGTCCTCGAACTACTGGATGTGGTGGACCGGGTCTCCTCTCCCGGAGTAGTAAGTCATCTCTGGCTCGCGAAACCCCTCGGGAACTGGGGCTGAAGAAACGAACTCGCTGAAGGGGCTCCCCCCCTCAGCCGGGCGAGACGGGAACTCCCTCCCTGCAGTCTCGCCGAAGTGGTACTCGGTGGCCGAGCCGGGGAACAGAACTCGCCCCTGGAACTCGCGCTCGCCTCTCTCGGCGGGTTCCTTCCCTGGTCGCCTGAGCGGCGCGTCGTCGCCGAGTGCGGGAGCGGCGACCACCGGGACTGCCGGTGTCGCACTCTCAGCTCGCATGCCGAGGGCGGTCCTGACGAGCCCGAGGATCTCCTCCCTAAGCTCCGCCGGCACACTCGCCGCTGGGGGTGGGGGAGGGGGTGGCGAGTTGCCCCTGCCTGATCCTTGTCCTTCTTCTCCAGTCATCGAGCCTGCAGAAGGTTTTCTCTGCTAGCCACTGTCCACGCTCACCGCACCAAAATGTTGAAACCGGAAAACCGATCTCTTGTGGAGTTCACCCTTGGGGAAGGGGTGGCCGCGCACCTACTTCACTCCTGCAAGAAAATGACAGAAAAGAGAAGAAACAAGGACTAGACCAAGGGCCCGGCGTGGAGGTCCCACCACACACCCGAAAGATCTTAGAGCGCTTCCCCTCCTTAGCCAAATGCCGGGCTAAGGTACCCCAGAAAGCGCTAGTAGGCCCGAGAATTAGTAAGCATGCCTTCTGAGGTACCCATTGGGTCCTATTTATAGGAAAAGATGGCATGCCAATATACAACCTTCACTGTTTTCGAGGACTGCAAGCAGACCAAAAAGGGGCAACATAGTAAAAGTATGCCATGACCGAGATGCGAGCTGGACCTGAGGGGGCACTCGCTCGGCAGGGGGCCCGACTCGCCTCGCCCTGGGGCCTAGGCGGGCACGTACTCGGTGGACTGCGCTCGACCATCGCGAGCTAGGCTTGACTACCGCCGAGCTCGGACTCGGCACGACGATCGCCGAGCTCGGACTCGGCACGGCGATCGCCGAGCTCCAACAGAAACTGAGCTCGGCACGGGGATCGTCGAGCTTGGCTCGACTACCGTCGAGCCCTGTTCCCGCACCCGAGCTCGGTCTTGGCATGCCGGGCTTCGTTCGGCCATCGTCGGGCTTGGCTCGACTATTGCCGAGCTCGGGCTCGGCATGCTGGGTCCACATTGGTCTGAGCCGGCCGGTTCAACTCCTGTCGACCACTCGCGGGATACGGGGTTGTACAACTAGAGTAGAATCAGAAAAAATGATTAACATGAAAGTTATAGATATCTCCGAGAAGAATAACTTTTATGTTGAACATTTTTTGATTTGAAGTCGTTTAGACGAATTAATGTTTTTTGTAGTGAATTTTTTCGGGGCTCAAATCGGGGGTCTAAACGACTTCAAATCAAAAAATATTCAACATAAAAATTAGGTGATTGTTAACCGCAATCCGGTATTAGCTAATCGCACCCCAAAATCTGCTAACTTTTCGCAATACACCTTGTACATGTAATTTCAGGAAAAGTGTTCAACACAAAGTTGTAGATCTAGTCTAGATCTACAACTTTCGTGTTGAACACATTTCCTGAAATTGCATGTATAAGACGTATTTCTGAAAGACGTAAAATCTGAGCATATTTCCAAAGTACGCATTGTACATGCAACACGAAAGTTTTAGATCTCGAAGAGATCTACAACTTTCGTGTTGAGCAATTTCCCTAAAATTACATGTACAAGATGTATTTTGAAAAGACGCGAAAAACAATAAGACTTTGAGGTGCCACTAACAAATAGCGAATTTGCAATTCAATCATCAAAAATTATCGGTCTCGTAAATATCTTCAACCATTTTTTTGTGATTCTGCCGGAGTGATTCGCAAAACTCCAGGGACAAACAGCTACTATACTTCCAGAAACTCTGGATTGTGCCTCCGACAGTCCGGCGGCCGCTTCCTCACTTCGACTGCGGCGATGGCCGCCATCAGAATGATCGGCAAGTAATCCCACCCTATTCTCCTCCGATGTCCTCTCCTTCTCCTTCCCATACTGATATTTCTGCTGTTTCCGATCCAATCGCGGTTATGTAGACATTGCCGTGAATCTTACAGGTGAGCTCCTCCTCATTCATAGAGAAATAACTGAGCAGGGTATTGAACATGTCAGTGACTAGAGTTTTGCAGATGGCATGTTCCAGGGGATTTATAACAGAAAGAAATGCCATGCCGGCGACGTTCAAACCGTTCTCTCGCGAGCGTGGGTCGCCGGCGTTGACCGCATCATCGTTAGCTCCTACCGTTTTCCTCTACTGTAACTTGTTCTTCTGCATTAAAAATTGATTAGCTGATTGTTCGTTTGGAATTGTGGGAAGGTCACGGGCGGATCGCTGGAGGAGTCTCGCGCGGCGCTTGCCATCGCGGAGACCGATGGTGCGGCTGTTGCCATCCAACTGCTTGATGAAATGTCAATATTAAGATTTGCGCTGCTCTTATTTAATCTTTTTACCATTCTGTTGCAGGAAGACTGTTCTGCACCGTGGGCGTGCATCCAACGAGATGCAAGGTAGCCCATTCTTATGCTAACTTAGCTGGTGGTTTGGTTCCTTAATTGAATCATGGTGGTGATGTTTGATGCTTACTTTGTTGCTTTCAGGATTTTGAAAAGAGCGGTGATCCTGATAAGTATTTTCAGGAACTTGTCTTGTTAGCCAAGGAGGGAGCTGCAAAGGGAAAGGTAAGCAGCAGTATTTGCATTGAAACACTTGTTCTTCTGCATTAAACTCCAAGAAATCGTTGAAGAGAATAAAACAAACTTTGTGATTTAGATGAACATGAAATGTTGGCTTTACAAATTACAATATTATTCTACCCCCTACACAACTGCAATCATTGTACTCTAGAGATACAACAAAATATGAAATGAACTTTCTCTGCTGCGCACATATTGGCAAGCTGAGCAATCTACCAGCAATGTTTGGATGAAGATTGGCAAAGTGGACCCCGAAAGTAATCGCGATTGACCACAATTTTAAACTTTCAGGATGCACTTTGCCAAAAGCCGATATTTCGGGATCATGAGGGTGGAATCTCTCTCCCGCAAATATTGTTAATGTTTGATGAGACCCTTTCATGCTGGCCTTGAAATTTGCGGCTTCTCACATGAAAAAATATACAAAAAGTAGAAATTAATTTAAAATACAGTGAAATAACTTATATTAAGAGCTCCCTTGCTTGCACACGCATTAACTATAGGCATGGAAAGTGCTAATTGCGCCTGATGATCACGTTGAAACCATATAGTTTTTCACACTCCTGCACATTGGTTGTATGGGCTAGAGCCAGCACCGCGCCAATTAAAAACTGCCATACAAATTCACTTGATTTTCTATAGGAAAAATAAAAATCGTTTAGAGAATCAATAAAACAGTTGCACAATCACATTCTATATTAGTGGAAGGTATTTTCAAGACTTTAACCTTCCTATAGTGTTGTGTCTTATCCATCCATATGGACTCAATTTCTGGAACTAAGAATCTTACATGTGCAAACTCAACATGCAAATGTACAATTAGTTGAATATGAATATTATATTTGAGAATTGTTATTTATACCCCAAAATTGGATATTTACACCCATAAAAATAGAAATTTTAGCATTTTTTTTTATTAAAATCTACCCGATATTTGTACCCATAACTTCCCGTTTTCTCAAGCCCTAAACCCGCAGCCGAACCCTCCCCACTCCTTCGCTTTCGCTCCCCTCCCGTTTCCTCGCCACCCGACTCCCGACGCCACCTCTGTTTCGCCACCCGACGCCACCTCTGTTTCGCCGCCCGACGCCACCTCTAATCCGTCGCAGCCTTCCGCATGTTTCCTCGCCGGCGTCCCTTAGTTACTTCGCCGCCCGACGCCCCTCCATTTCGCCGCAGCCCTCCGTCAAAGCCCCTCTATTTCAGCTGCAGGTTTAGGCTTTCCATTCAGATCTGCCTTTAGAACACAAAATTTCATGCAGAGCTTTCGGCCTGTCAATCAGATTACTCAGTCTATAACCAACAATAATCACATTAAAGTAGCCATCTTCAAAGGGTAAATTAAGTGCACCGCCTTCAATCCACCTGCAAAATGCAGCATTCATGGATTTCAACTTTCAAGAAAAGCATTATGTGCAATAAATAACTGATTCATTGAGAAATAGAGGGCACTGACCCGTGAAGTTGAAGATGATACATGACGTTATCCAATTTCAAGAATTACTGAGGCCTAAGAACAATTTTTCAAGTAGTAAGATTTTGTCATAGAAGTAAACTTATGTAGCTACTAGCCGTCTGCGCACGTGATTCCCCGTGCACAGTGCACAATTTTGAGGATGTATGCGATGTGATTTTAAGGACATTTTGATGCTTCTTCTAATTTTTCTTTTGAAGATATTAATATGTTATATGCAATGTTCATTTTCCCAGTTTTAATTTCTTTTAAATTGTATGGAAACATTATATCATTGCATTTATGAATGATTGAATTGTTCATTTATACAAATATGAGAGCTAAAACTAGTTTTCTAAAGATTATTATGTATGTGTACAAATATTCATTTTAGGTACAAATATCAATGAGTTATAAATATCCATTTATGGGGTACCAATAACAATTCATGTTATTTTTCATGTGTTATTTGACACATGATATGTTATGTGTTTAGAGTCTTATATATGTATGCTTGTATTGAGTTAGGGTTAATCGAATTTCATTTCCTTCCGCCATCTACTTGGTATCAGAGCTACGCGCTTGCGATCCCTATCTCCCTTCCGCCGCGTTCGACCCGCTTCCGCCGCGCCCGATCTGCGCGTCTCCCGCCTCCAGCCCGTCTCCCGCCTCCCGCCTCCAGCCCGTCTCCGGCGCTTTTCCCGTCTTCAGTGCCGTCTCTACAGCCCGTCGCTTCCTCCGCAGCCTACCCTTCCTCCACTCCTTTAGTCCACTTCCTCCTCCGTCTCCAACGCCTAGGGCTTTTGCTTCCTCCTCTAGAAGCGTTCGCAACCTTCAATAGCTCTCTCCGCCCGTTTTACGGGCGACCCTTTGTCTTCAGGCATTTTGTCCTCCATGGGGGTTGTCCGAGATATCGTGGTCACATCCTCTAGTGTCCTCTTCGGCGGCGCGTTCTAAGGGACACTCGTAGGATGTGGTTTTTTCCTTCTTGAGATTTTCTTTTTGCTAGTTGCATTCAGACGACCATCGATGGGTGATTCCTCCGAAATCTCATCTTCTCCCTGTACAGGTCCCTCTGGAGATCCGCATCGGAGCCTCGATTAATCTAGCTCCTTAAAGATCACTATTGTTGCCTTGGATGACACAAATTACCTTGAATGGTCCCAGACGGCACAACATGCTATTCGAAGTCACCAGCTATATGGACATATTGATGGAACTATTGTTGAGCCACCGCGTACCGATCCCTCATGGAAAAAATGGGATACAGACAATTCTTTGGTTGTCTCGTGATTACTTCACTCTATGCTCCCTCAGGTGTATCATAGTTACATGCTTCTGGATTCTGCTCACGAAATTTGGAAGAGGGACTGTAACACCTACTCTCAGGCAGACAATTCGACGCAGATTTATGAGGTCACTCGCCGTGTTTTGGAGATGAAGCAGGGAACCATGTATGCCTCTGCTTATTACTTTGAGTTCGAACGTCTTTATCAAGAATTTGATTACTTCAACATTTTTACTGTTGCATGCACTGCCGATGCGCAAACTCTTCAGAAGGATAAAGACCACTTTCATGTTCACGTCTTTCTTATGAGGCTCAATATGGAGTTTGATGCTGTTCGCCTACATGTCCTCCATCGCGAGCATCTTCCCTTTCTTAGGGAAGCCTTCAGTATGCTCCTCAGTGATGTGAATTGTCGCCGCTCTCTTGGTCCCTCTACCAACCACTCTGCCCTTGCTGGGATTGGTCGTGGCCCTCCTTTTTCTGCCCTTGTATGCGGCTACTGTGGAATGAAAGGGCATATTAGGTTGTTTATTTTTGTTTACATACTCATCTTGCTCCTCTTGGTCGGGGATCTGGTGCTCGTGGGAGTGGCGGTCACCGTTGTGTTGGTTGTCAGACTGGTGCCCGCACACAGTATTCTGCGCATTCGACTGAAGTTTATGAGGACAATGCCCCTCTGGTGGCCTTTCTACTATGGAGTTAAAGACCTTTCGTATGCTGCGTTCCCATGCCGACTCTACATCGGTTGATTCCACTGCCGCGTTTGCTACTTCAGGTATCTTCAGTGCTCATGTTGTGTCTTCATCTCATTCCAAGTGGATCATTGACTCGGGTGTGATTGATCACATGACCGGCTCTGCCTCAGGTTTTACCTCCTACACTTCTCTCTCTTGTCGTGGTAAAGTTATTGCTTCCAATGGTTCCCTTTCTTCTATTGCTGTCAAAAGAACCATTGCTTATTCTACTGACCTGCCTCTTTCTTCAGTCTTGCATGTCCCTTTGTTTTCTCGTAATCTTCTCTTCATTAGTCACTTAACCGCATCTTTAAACTGTTCCGCAAACTTTTTCCTGATGTTTATGTGTTTTAGGCTCTGGATACGAAGCATCCCGCACGATGCGTCTCCCGCGTCTCCCGCCTGCGCCGTACGCCGCGATCATCCCGCCTGCGCCGCACGCTGCTACCGTTCGGAACCACTGTCGTCGCCCCTTCCGTCGCTTGCTCTGTGATCTTTGGTCTTTCTATTTCTTTGAGATGATATTTTCTTCTTCTGTTTAGGGGGCTTCCTCTTCCCCCATGAATTCCAGATTTTCTCCTTGTGTTTAGGGGGCTTCCTCTTCCCCCATGGATTCCTCCTCTCTTACTTCGACTGATGGCTTTGTTCGTCGCATAACTACCTCTCTTCTCAATGAACGAAATTTTATCGCTTGGTCCAACTCCGTGCGAGTTCATCTTGTCGGACATGACAAGCTCGATTGGCTTGAACCTAATGGTGTTCCAAAACCTACCAACGACAAGGCTATCCGTCAATGGCGCACAGAAAATTTCAAGATTCTCGGGTGGCTTCAATGCTCCATGGAGCCCCGGATTTACGAGCGGTTTATGCGGTTTGATTCTGTGTCGTCTCTTTGGGCTGCCTTGACGCGTACCTACGGCCACACCCGCATTGATACGCGGATTTATTCTGTGTTTCAGGAGATTTCTACAGCTCGTCAGGGGGCCGTTCCGTGCATGAGTACTTTACCTTTCTCTCTGGGAGATTCCAGGAACTCTCAGACCTCGAGCCGCTTAGTGCTTTTCCCCATCCCGAGGATCTACTTGTTGCCAAGCGTCGCCAGGAGAAGCGGGAGACCTACCAGTTCCTGATGGGCTTGCGGCCCGAATTTGAGCAGATTAGGGTTTAGATTGTCAGCATGAACCCTCTTCCTGATATTTTGGATGCTTACTCCATGGTTGATGAGCATGAGCGCCGTGCCCGCTTGACTGCTGTCTCTTCCGTTCCTGCTACCGTTCCTCTTCCAGATCATTCAGCCCTGGCGTCTGGTCGTTCTTCTTCTGTGCGAGGGGGGCAGACTTCTACCCCCCGTGGCCGTGTGGGTGGCCGCGGGAGCCCGTTTGCTGCTGTTCAGTGTCAGCACTGCCTGCGGACTGGTCACGAGAGGGCCAGGTGCTGGTTACTCTTTCCCCACCTGCGCCAGCAGTCTTCCGCTACTCGTACCGTCGCCGCTACTTCTTCCGACTTTGGAGGCCAGCCTGATTACAGTACCTCTTCTGGGACTTCTTCCGCTGACTGGAGTCAGCTTATGGCTCAGGTGCAGCAGCATCAGTCTCAGCTTCAGCAGCAGTCCTCGTTTCAGCCTCCTTCTGCTCAGTCGTTTCCTGCCTCCTCATCGTTCTCGTCGACCTCGGCATCTGCATCAGGTACCTCGACGGCCCTTCATGTCACTCATGAGGGGCATTCCTCCCCTTGGGTGATTGAATCTGGGCCCACTGATCATATGACTGGTGAGCCACACTTTTTCTCCTCTCTTGTGTCTCCGAGTGTCCATCGGCAGGTTCGCCTTGCTGATGGCTCCGTGACACCCATTCTTCACCAGGGCACCGTTCCTCTCTCACCCTCCTTCACCTTGGGATCAGTTCATGTTCCCAATCTTGCTTTAAATCTTCTTTCTATTAGTCAACTGACTCGTACATTACACTGCTCGGTGACATTTTTCCCTTCTGGCTGTGTTTTTCAGGACTTGACCACGAAAAGGACTTTTGGCTACGACCGTGAGCGCGACGGGCTTTACCAGTTGGATCTCCCACCTCAGACACCATCACCCTGTCTTCCACCACCATCCATTGCTGCTGCTGCTGCTACTACATCTTCTCTTTGGCACGCCAGATTGGGACATGCAAACCCTAAGATTGTGTCCTCCCTGTTTCCGAGTGTCTCATTTGAGCACCCGTTTCAGTGTGATGTGTGTCAGCTTAGCAAACACACACGCACTTCTTATCCTGTATCTATTTCTCGTAGTTTTTCACCTTTTGAGATTGTTTATTCAGATGTTTGGGGGCCTGCCCCGGTTGTATTTTATGATGATTTTCGTTACTTTGTCTCTTTTATAGATGATTTTACTCGTTGCTGTTGGGTTTACCTTATGCGTGCAAAATTGTATGTTTTTGATTTTTATACCCAGTTTTCTCATATGGTTGCTACTCAGTTTTCCTCACGTATCCGGATTCTTCGCTCCGATAATGGGGGGGAGTACACTTCTTCCTCTTTTTCTGCTTTCCTTGCTAGTCAAGGAACCCTTCATCAATTCTCGTGTCCCTACACCCCCAAACAAAATGGACTTGCAGAACGCAAAAATCGCCATCTCCTGAATGTGACCTGATGCCTTCTCCTTGGGTCCCATTTCCCCAAGTTATTTTGGAGCGCTGCTCTTCTTACGGGGACCTTTTTGGTCAATCGTCTGCCTTGCCAGCCTCTAGCGGGTTGGGTTTTTCTGAGCCTCCTATATCCCAGCCGCCCTTTGTTTCCTATTCCCCTTCGGGTGTTCGGATGTGTGTGCTTTGTCCAAGACCGTAGTCCCACTCGGACTAAACTTGATAACAAAGCTATCCGATGCTTATTTTTGGGATATTCCTCCTCATCCAAGGGATATCGTTGTTTTGAACTCACTTCTCGCAGGACTTTTCACTCCATGGATGTGACGTTCTTTGAGGATACCCCCTTCTACAGTATCCCTCCACCACCACAGCCTGCTCCAGTTCCCATTCTTCCTTCCACTCCACCACAGCCGGCCCCTGTACCCCTTGCTCCGTTACACGACTCGATTCCGGCTCAGACATATACCCGGGGTCCACGTGGGCCCTCACATGTTCACCCTATCCTTTGTACTCCGCTGGTAGAGCCCAACTCACAGGATCTGATGCCATATCCTCTGACAGGTGATGTTCTTCCTTCTTCTGACTTGCCTATTGCACTTCGTAAGGGTAAGCGTTCTTGTGTTGCTGACCATCCTGTTGCTAGCTTTGTGTCCTACTAGCGTCTCTCCCCAGGTTACCGGGCTTTTTTGGCTGCCACCGATCAGATCAGGATTCCGTGTTCGACGACTGAAGCATTCCAACATCCTGAGTGGGTGGCGGCTATGGAGGCTGAGATGTCGGCTTTACAGAGGGCTGGTACCTGGTGTTTGGTCCCCATTCCCACCGGCAAGAAGACTGTTGGGTGTCGGTGGGTCTACGCCATCAAGTATAATGCTGATGGGTCTCTTGCACGCTATAAGGCTCGCCTTGTCGCGAAGGGCTTCACCCAGACTCCAGCGGATTACGGGATGACCTTTGCCCCTGTGGCCAAGCTTTCTACTGTCCGTCTTCTTGTTTCCCTCGCTGCTTGCCTTGGATGGCCTCTTCACCAGCTGGACGTGCCGAATGCCTTTCTTAATGGCTCTCTTAATGAAGAGATTTATATGGATCCGCCGCCCGGTTATGAGCTTCAGGGGGAGTATTTGGGACGTGTCTTTCTTCTGCTGATGGCTCTGTATGGGCTGAAGCAGTCCCCTCGTGCGTGGTTTGAGCGGTTTGAGACTGTTGTGCTTCAGAGTGGGTTCACCAGATGTCACGCAGATCACACATGCTTTGTTCGGACTGCTGCGGATGGTCGCATGGTTATTATTCTTGTCTATGTTGATGATATCATCCTTACTGGTGATGACAGCTCGGGTATTCTTCAGATTAAGGAGGCGCTTCAGTCGGCATTTGAGGTAAAAGATCTGGGACCTCTGAAGTACTTTCTCGGAATTGAGGTGGCCAGATCCAAGCAGGGGATCTCCTTGTCTCAGCGCAAGTATACACTCGACCTTTTGAGTGATACTGGCCTTCTTGGGTGCTCTCCAGTATCTACACCCATGGACCCGAACCACCGCTTACACGCTGAATCCGGCGACCCTCTCCCTGATCCGGGCAGATACCATCGTCTTGTTGACAGACTTATCTACTTGACCAACACTCGCCCAGATATTAGCTTTGCTGTGAGTGTGGTCAGCCAGATCATGCATGCCCCCCGTACTTCTCACCTTGATGCAGTTTTTCGGATACTTCACTACTTGAAGGGATCGCCTGGCCTCGGGCTCTTCTACCGTTCGTTCCCATCTCTCGGACTTATCTGTTACACAGATTCTGACTATGCTGGTTCCATCACTGATCAGCGCTCTACTTCAGGGATGTGTACTTTCTATGGTGACAATCTCATTTCCTGGAAGAGCAAGAAGCAAAGTGTCGTCTCCCGCTCCTCTGCTGAAGCTGAGTACCGAGCTATGACCCATGGAGCCACGGAGCTCCTTTGGCTTCGTACTCTCTTGACCGAGCTGTGCTTTCCTCCTTCCGGTTCCTCGACGCTGGTGTGTGACAACCAGTCTGCTCTCATGCTAGCCTCCGACTCTGTTCTGCACGAGAGGACTAAGCATATCGAGGTTGATATTCATTTTCTCCGGGAGCACATTCGTTCAGGGACTCTTGCCACAACCTATGTTCCCTCCGCCGAGCAGACTGCAGATGCCTTCACCAAGGCGGTTGGGCCTACCAGACTTCTCTCTACTTATGGCAAGCTGGGCTTGCTTGATCTCTTCGCGCCAGCTTGATGGGGAGTATTGGTTATGTTGGATGGTGGTGTGCGGATAGCATTTATTCTTGTATTATGTATTACTATTTATATCCCCCCTATGTGGATGAATAACATGCGATTATTATTTTCTCATCTTATTATGTCCCCTCGAAGATATTTGACACTTCATGAACTTGTATCTTATTACGATGTATTATGCAGTCCTTTGAGTACTCGCCACACACTCGACCAATATTTGTACACCCCGTCCAAAAATCACTTTGGGTTCCATGAAGTCGGCACCGTGAAGTGATCACAGGATTCCGGGAATTCACTTCTCAAAAATCTGCAATGCCTTCAAAAAACCCCCTACACCTCTATTTATAATAAAGAGACACTAGGGCGTCCCACCACCAACAACTATGATTGTTAGAGATGGAGTAGCCTGATTACATCAAAATAAAACAAAAATAACAATATAATATATGAAATTGTGTCGTAACGTGAATCCAGACGAATCCGCGGGGTTGGATTGACAATCCGAGCAAGTCCTCCTACACGAGTATAAGAATGTGAGTTCCACCTTTCGGCGAACCCCTCCTGGTGCATGCTCTGATGGATCCCCATCAACTCCCCCCGACTGAAAAGTCTTCATCTTTGATGAATGGAGATGGTCGTACTGAAGTCGAAGTCTAAGGCCGAGTCTGCCTGAAGACTCTTTATCATGGAGGTTGAGTGTTCGATCCCCGACCTCAATAACCCGCTGTACCTTGTGGTGGGACCGAAGACGGGTTGGGGTGCACGAGCTGCATCTTTGATAAAACTGTGTTGGTAGACTCCAAGGTGGGCCCCCTGGTGGAACTCCAGGGTGGTAGGCAGGTGTGACGCCTGTCCTGCATCAGCACTTCTTTTCATGCATCCAAAATCTCAGCCAATTACCCACCTGCATGCGCTAAACTCTTTTTTTTTCTTGACAACTGGCCCCCACACTCCCCTCAACATTTAGTACTACCATGTTTTCACCTGTCTTGTTTTCCGCTGCACATCCTGGTTTTTAAAAATATCATTTATCAATAGCAGAATGCGCAATTTATTTATTTGACAGATATAAAATATACATATATATATATATATCATGAATAAATTTAAGCAAGCAAGTATCTTGGTCAAGTTGGTAGAGTTTATGATATCTAACTCTATGGTCTTGGGTTCAAGTCCTATGCATGTCATATTTTTATTACCTACATATTTATTTATCATTTTATTTTCTAACACATTTATTTATCATTATATTTTCTACACATTTTTATCATTTATATTCTTTATATTTCACATTTATTTACCATTTTTTAGATATAATTCAAATTAGTAATATTTTCATTTTATTTTTTTGTTAGTTTTCATACACCGCCCACACTGAGAAAAATCTCTGCGTCCGCCACTGCCCCCACCTTATCTCTTTTTTCTCTATAAGCTGTCTGACACCTCTCTCTTCCTCATACTTTTCATCCACATCGTCTGCGTCGCCGCCATTATTATAGATCTTGAGGCATATTGGAGGCTCAACCTTGAGGACAAAGTTGATTTTCAAGGGCGGTATAATGTTATTCTCACATTCTCCTGAGTGGACCCTCCTCTTCGGAACCACCAAAATGCGCATATGGAAACCGTCATGATAAATTCATTGCGGAATATAATATCTTGTAATTAATTAGTATTAATTAATTTATTACAACAACAACACTCAAGCCTTTATCCCACTATAGCGGGGTCGGCTATATGGATCCTTTGTCGCCATTGTGCCCTATCTTGTGTCATAGTCTCATTAATGCCTAAGTACATCATGTCTTTCCTTATAGTTTCATTCCAAGTCTTTATTGGTCTACCCCTCCCTCGTTTAACATGCCTAGTGACTAAACTCTCACAACGCCTAACAGGTTCCTCTAATGGTCTCCTTTGTACGTGTCCAAACCATCTTAGTCGAGTTTCTTGCATCTTCTTTGCAATTGGTGCTACTTCTGTCTTTTCCCTGATACATTCATTCCTAATTCTATCAAGTCTCGTGTGTCCACACATCCACCTAAGCATTCTCATCTCCACAACTCCCATTTTTTGCTCATGTACACAATTCACTGCCCAATACTCAGAACTATAGTGCATCGCCGGTCTAATTGCAGTACAGTAGAACTTGCCCGTAAGTTTTAATGGTACTTTACGATGACACAAGATCCCTGATGCGCCTCTCCACGTCAACCAACCCGCTTGGATTTTATGTGTCACATCTTTATCAATACCCCAGTCTTTTTGAATTATCAATCCAAGATATTTAAAACATTCACTACGAGAAATTTCTTGATCACCCAACTTAATAACGAAGTCATTCGTCCTTCTTGCATTGCTAAATTTAAGTTCCATATGCTCCATCTTTGCCCTGCTCGATCTAAGACCCTTCTTTTCTAAAGTGTCTCGCCAAGGTTCATGTTTTACGTTTACACCCTCGCGTGTCTTATCGATCAAAACGATATCATCCGCAAATAATAAACACCAAAGTATTGCTTGTTGGATATGTCCGGTGAGCTCACCTAAGATAAGGGTAAAGAGATAAGAGCTTAAACCTGAACCTTGATGTAAGCGAACATTAATAGGGAATTCTTGTGTTAATCCTCCAGATGTCCTCATCCTTGTCACTGAATTTGTATACATATCTTTGATTATGTCAATGTATGATAAATTTACACGTTTCTTTTCTAAGGCTCTCCATAAGATCTCTCTTGGAACTCTATCATAAGCTTTCTCAAGTTCGATAAACAACATATGCAAATCTTGTTTTCTTTCTCGGTAGTTGTCAATGAGTCTGCTCAAGAGATATATAGCTTCCATGGTCGACCGCCCCGGCATTAATCCAAATTTATTCTCCGAGATGTTAGTCTCCCGTCTTATTCTTCTTTCTATTACTCGTTCCCATGATTTCATGATATGACTCATCAATTTAATTCCTCTGTAATTAACGCAATTTTGTATATCACATTTGTTTTTATAGAAAGGTACCTAAGATACTTTCTCTCCATTGATCTAACATCCTCTTTGACTTCAGTATCTTATTGAAAAAATATGTAAGCCGCAAATTCCTTCATTCCCTAGACATTTTCATATTTTGATGGGTATATCGTCTGACCCAATCGTCTTTCCATTTTTCATCATCTTTAGATCATTATTTACCTCTGATAATTGAATTTTACGAAAAACGTTATGTTCTCATACTTCTCCGATTTACTTAAATTTTTCAAGTTTAATTCATTGTCTTTTGTTTCATTATAGAGTTTATAAAAGTATCTTTTTCATTACTCTTTAATATCCACATCATTCGTTAAAATTGTATTTGTTTCATCCTTTATGCATTTTACTTGTCTTAATTCTCTTGTTTTTCTTTATCTAGCTCGAGCAATTTTTTATATGTTATGCTCTTCATCTTTGGTATCTAGTTGCTTATAAAATTCTTCATAAGTTTGATTTCTTGTTTTACTTACTGCATGTTTAGCTTCTTTTTTGGCTACTTTATACCTGACTAATTTTCATCATTCCTACAAGTATAGAGCGATTTATAGTTGATCATCTTTGCCCTCACTTTATCTTGCACTTACTTTTTCCACCACCAAGATTCTTTATTTAGGGGCGCACGATCTTTTGATATTCCAAGTACATTCTTTCCAGTTGTCCTTAAATGTGAAGACATAACTTCCCATGAGACACTAGGATCAAAATAAGAGTCATCAACTAGTTGTTTCATAACTGCTGTATTGAAAGTAACCTGCTTTTCCATCTTCAAATTCCACCACCGAATTTTTGACAACATTTTTGTTCTTGTCTTAAATTTATTATATTTAATTTATACGTCTAACACTACTAACCTATGTTGTGTTGTCAAACTTTCTCGTGGTATGACTTTATAATCCTTACAAATCATTTTATCCATTTTGCGAGTCATAAAATAATCAAATTGTGACTTATTTGGTCCGTTTTTAACGTAATTAAATGTTTTTCTCTATTTATGAAAAACGTATTTGTCACAATTAGTTCATGTGTTATGAAAAAGTCTAAAATGATTCAGGCTTCTTCATTTTTTTCTCCATATCCAATTCCTCTATGAACGACTGTATAATCTACATTTTTTTTTATATGTCCATTTAAGTCTATTCCTATGAAAATCTTCTCTATTTGTGGAATTTCTTTTACTAAATCATCTAAGTCTTCCCAAAATTGTACTTTAATAGCTTCACTTAATCCTACTTATAACGCGTAAGCACTGATCACATTAATAATTTTCTTTCCTATGATCAATTTAAGAGTTATGATTGTATCACCTTTTCTACTTATTCCAACAACTTCATCCCTCCAAGTAGTATCTACAATAATACCGAATCTACTGCTTGTTTTATTTTTTTTTCTGTGTACAATAATTTAAAATATGAATTATCTAAAAATTTAGCTTTCTCACCCACCCATTTAGTCTCTTGCTGGCATAAAATATTTATCCTTCTCTTAATCATCGTATCCACTACTTTCATCGCTTTCCCCGCTAGCGTACCTATATTCCAACTTCCAAACCTAAGACGACACAATTCCTACGACCTATTAATTAATTTATTATTGTTTAATTAATTAATTATATTAATTAATATGTTTTTTACTTTCTTATTATGTGTGCCCTCTCTCATCTTTATAAGTGAGAGGAGTATGAGGGTAGGGGTATCTTTTGGGCTCTCTTTGAGAGGGTTGCTTTGGAGGACCAAACATTCACGTATTTGGCGGGAGCTAGCCTCTTGAGTTTGTATATGTTGTTTTCATGTAATCCAACATCTTTGTTTTTGTTCGTAACATGCATACTTACAGATTTGTGAAGATTAATCCGAAGGAGAAGTCGTGGGCGAGGAAGATTACCATCAGGCTCCTCTGAGAAGCAAAACATGAGGAATAAGGTTCTCACCTTTGGGGAAGATTATCAGAACATGGATGAGACATCAGCGGGGTGGAAGAAGATTGCCACAGTATGAGATTGAGTTCTTTCAATTGAAGCTTGGAAAGTGGAAGTTGCTTGATCTGGAGATGATATGCATAGTTTTGTCTTTGTTGCGTCATCAAATAATACAAATTGAATATCTTCATTTTCCTAACATCAGAACGAAGCAAAAAAGCTCCTTCAAACAGGGCCTAAATTAAATTGGTATATTGCCCTAAATTAAATTGTTATATTGCCCTAAATTAAATTGGTATATTGCAAATATTAAATTAAACTATCATTCTTTTAATTTTGTTTATAAATAATATAATACATTTATTAAGTTAAATTGGGTTGCGGTTAAAAAGAAAATAGACCCAAAGATGCACAACACAACCACTTGAAGAAGAACACCAAAATATGAAGTGCAAGGAATGCTTTGAAGAAAAATAAACAAGGTCCACTACAAACCCCTCATACAACAAAAACATACATGAAAATATAAAGACAAACTTGTAGTAAAATAACCTCCTCTCTCTAGATCCAAAATACAACCTCCTTCCAAGTGGGCTGCTACCTTGCAAACTAGAAAACCAGTGAATTTAAAAAAACTAGAGAGAGGAGAGAGAGAGACAAGGATAAGAGGAGAGAAAATATGAACACTTCAAGTGGAGAGAGAAGATAATTTCATCAAAAGGCAAGGCTGCTCTCACGGGATTTTTTTTCTTAATTTCTAAATGGTGGCGTTGCTTCACATGTGGTGGACAGTTGAGAGAGAACCAACCATAATATTTAATATTTAACACTCGCTATATTGTACTTTAAAATTTAACACTCCTACTTAAAGTGCAACCTGAAAAAAGTCTGAGCAATCCACAAAGACGCTCAAATGCTCTTTTAGATAGAAACTTCGTGAATATGTCAGCAACATTGTCTTCGCTCCCCACAAACTCCATAGCAAGAGAACCATCAAGCACCTTCTCCCGAATAAAATGATATTCAATCTCGATATGCTTGGTTCTCGCGTGACACACATTTTCAACAAATTTCAAAGCACTTTGGTTGTCACCAAAAATAGTTGTTGATTTGCTAACTTTGCCCTAAATATCCTCTACCAATCATCGCAACCAAACACATTCTTGAGCCGTCAAGGATGATGTTTTGTACTCCGCTTTGGTGGTAGAGTGAGATACCGAATCTTGCTTCTTACTACACCAAGAAATACCGGCTGATCCACACATAACACATAAACCGAGGTAGAGCGACGATAGTTCAAAGCACCTCCAAGGTCGGCATCTGTAAATCCATGTAGAACAAGATTTGTGTCTCTTTCATACAACAACCCAAAGTCAAGGGTTGATCCAACATACTTCAAAATCCTCTTCGTCGTATCCAAATGAGGTTTCCAAGGTTCTTGCATATACCGACTAATAAGCCCAACCGCAAAAGAAATATTCGACCTCGTGATGGATAAATGAGACTCCCCACTAATGCACGATATGGTGTATGATCCAAAAGAGCCCTTCCATCATCACGACGAAGTTTTACATTAAGATCAAGTGGAGTAGAACAATACTTACTCTCATTTATGCCAAATTGCTCCACGATCTTCTCAGCATAGCCCTTTTGAGAGACAATTAACCCGCTCTTTACTTTCTCCACTTCTAAACCAAGGAAATGGTGAAGTTTACCCAAAATCCTTCATCTCAAATTGGATTGAAAGCTCCTCTCTAAGCTTTACAACCTCTCTATCGTCATTTGCCAGTCACTATCATATTATTCACATAGAGAAGCATAAAACATGGAGACTTCCCTTTTTTTACAAACAAGCTAGAATCTGAATGAGAAGCAAAATAACCAAAAAATTGAAGGTACTCGACAACCTTACCATACCAAGCCCTTGGTGCTTGTTTCAAGTCATAAAGCGCCTTCTTCAATTTGCAAACGTGCTCCGGATGGTGACTAGAAACAAAGTCTGGTGGTTGCTCCATGAAGATGTTTTGTCAATCTCGCCATAAAGGAAAGCGTTCTTTATATCGAGTTTCTAAATCTCTCATCTTTGGCACGCCACCAAGGCAATCACCATATGAACCGATGTCATTTTAGTCACGGGACTAAATGTCTCTTTCTAGTCTTCTCCAAATTTTTGTGAAAGCCCGCAAGCAACAAGACGAGCCTTGTACCGCTCGACACTTCCATCCGCCTTTTTCTTTACTTTGTACACTCATTTGCAAGTAACATGAGTGACTCCATCTATTTTGGGCAGAAGATCCCAAGTTCCATTTTTCATGAGAGCACTCATTTCTTCATCCATGACATCCTCTCATTCCTTCTTGCCTATGCTGTCATCAAAACAAGATGGTTTTCGCTCATTTAAAGGCCCTGCAAAAAAAAGAGATCATGCTTACCAAGTTTTCATTTCTGTTTTCATTTCTATATTGAGACGGTGGCACAATTGTCCTTTTTGATCTTCTAAGAGAGGGACCACTTTTCACTTCCCCATTGCTAGCATCAGGTTCTACCACGTCATCAACATGAATAGGAGAAATACTCCCCCTTTCTCCTTGCTCCATTACTAAGGGCCTGTTTGGCTCCACGTTTTAGGTGCTTCTTGCTGGAGATTTCTGAAAAGTCGCGCCAAACAGGTATTTCAAAGGAGCAGTGGTTAAATAGATTTTCAATTTATGCACGATTAAAAGCTCTATTCCGGTCGTGCCTCCCCACGCGCGATTTCTAATCGATTTCCCGATAGGGTTTCCGCGATTTTACTCCTCCCGCACCGCCTGATAGGGTTTCGGCGATTTCAGAAGACCCGCGCGCGACATTCTCCCCGGCGGCCTTCTCCGCTACCCTCGGACTGCTCTACGACGGCTATTCACGATCTTCCTCCTCCCGCTCCGCCTGTACGGTGCTCGTCGACGGTTCTACCCAGCATATAACTTCTCCTTCGCCCTGGTATTTCCTTCCCCTTCCCATTTTTGTTCATTTTCGGAAGATCCTCCTGCTATTTACTTTTCTATAGATCATCCTTCCTAGGCTTGAGCAGTCGGACGCATTTTCTTGTAGATCTATGGCATTTTTGAATGATTTTTTTGTGAAATACTGGATTCATGGCATTGTTTGTGTAGGAGAAATTATCTTGCATGGGTTCATTCAGAAAGATTTGTGTATTCGTGAGATTATCTGGCATTGTTTGAATTCATGGCATTTTTGTACATTCAGAAATTTTTTTTTGGAATTATTTTCTTGTAGTTTGGTGGTAAAATAGATCCAGACTTCACATATTGTGTTGATCCTTAAAGAGCTTTTCCCACCACTGTTTCTTCCAAACAGTTGAAACAGTTTTCTATTTCTGAACAGCAATGAGAAATCTGTACTTCCAAACAGTTTCACAGATTCTCTCACCATTCTGCAAAAAAGCAGATTTTCTCACCACTGCTTCCCACCACTGATTCTCCCATCGCTGCAGCTGAGCCAAACAGAGCCTAAGGAATACACACTTGAAGGACTTGGTGCACTAGGGGACATGGGCACCATCACCAACTAGTCTTCAACATCACCTCCATAGCTCCTTCCAGCACTACTCTCCTCAAGAATCACACTTGGAATGCCATGATACGATGCCCACTCATCAAAAACCACATCTCTTGAAACAATGAAGCGATGTGTTTGAGGATCCATACACTTCCACCATTTCTTGCGCTCATCATAGCCGATGAAGTAGACTATAAATTGATGATCTAGACATAGGAGAGTAGGATACAAAACCTGAGGCAAACCTAAAAACTTCTCATAGGAAGAGAGGAACAAAAACGAACCCGACAAAGGAGTCAATGAAAGGATGGAAGGTGAACGGGGGGATCATCCCCTAACATAGAAGCAAGACGAGACGCCAGAGATCCCAGATGCTGCCTCACAGGCTCATACCCTCACGCAAAAGGAGGAGACGGGTTCTGGCATCCAAAAGCGAGCGACAAGCGAGTGGAGAGGGGGCAGAGTGGGAGCAGAAGACACGTGGAAGAGCGGCGGAGGAACAAGAGGACGAGCGCGAGCGAGCGAACGGATTGGCGCCACAGACGGGCGGAGCTTGCGAACGGGACGCGGGTGGATGATTTTGGCAGAGCACGATTAGGGTTGCGGAGGCTCTGATACCATGTTGGCTATAATGAAATTGATTCATTGATTATGCATGGGTCACTCCTTATATATATAGGAGTGACATGAAGTAACAGAATAAAGAACAAAAAGAAAAATAATAACCCGAAAACACTAACATTACAAATCGGTATGTGTGTAAATAATCCAAAAATAAAGAAAAACACAAAACAATAAAACACTACCAACTCGTACATTGACTCGATTAATAAAAGACGCCTAATACATCGCTTCATCTACTATGTTGAGCCAAGGATTCACAACGCAACCACTTGAAGAACACCAAAATATGAAGTGCACATACAACAGCAAACATGCATGAAAATATAGAGACGAGTTGAAGTAAAATAACCTCCTCTCTCTAGATCTAAAATACAACCTCCTTCCAAGTGGGCTTTTACCTCGCGAACCAGAAAACCAGCGAAAGGAAAAAAACTAGAGAGAGGAGAGAGAAGCAGGGATAAGAGGAGATAAAATCTGAACACTTCAAGTGGAGAGAGAAGACACTTTCACCAAAAAGGAAAGGCTGCTCTCATGGGCTTCTCTTTTTTTAAAATTTTTTTTTTGAATGGTGGCGCTCCTTCACATGTGGTGGAGAGTTTAGAGAGAAAACCAAAAATAATATTTAATATTTAATACTTCCTATATTGTACTTTAAAATTTAACAATGTTTTGACGTTTCTATTCTGATTCAGATTAGGTCTAAATTTTTTGGAATCATTCAAAATTGTTGGTTGTTTGGATTCATGCCAGGGAGGTCGACCATGAAAGCTATACATCCCTTGAGGAGACTCATTGACAACTATCGAGAAAGAAAACAAGATTTGCATATGCTGTTTATTGATCTTGAGAAGGCTTATGATAGAGTTCCAAGAGAGATCTTATGGAGAGTCTTAGAAAAGAAAGGTGTAAATGTATCATATATTGACATAATCAAAGATATGTATACAAATTCAGTGACAAGGGTGAGGACATCTGGAGGATTAACACAGGAATTCCCTATTACTGTTGGATTACATCAAGGTTCAGCTTTAAGCCCTTATCTCTTTACCCTTATCTTAGATGAGCTCACCAGACATATCCAACAAGCAATACCTTGGTGTTTATTGTTTGTGGATGATATCGTTTTGGTTGATGAGACGCGCGAGGGTGTAAATGCAAAACTTGAATCTTGACGGGATACTTTAGAAAAGAAGGGCTTTAGGTTGAGCAGGGCAAAGACGGAGTATATGAAGCTTAAATTTAGCAGTACAAGAAGGACAGATGACTTCGTTATTAAGTTGGGTGATCAAGATATTTCCCGTAGTGAGTGGTTTAAATATCTTGGATCGATTGTTCAAAAAGATGGAGGTATTGATAAAGATGTGACACATAGAATCCAAACGAGTTGGTTGAAGTGGAGAGGCGCGTCAGGGATCTTATGTGATCGTAAAATACCACTAAAACTTAAGGGCAAGTTTTACCGTACTGCAATTAGACCCGCGATGCTCTATGGTTCTGAGTGTTGGGCAGTGAATTGTGTACGCGAGCAAGAAATGAGAGTTGCGGAGATGAGAATGCTTAGGTTGATGTGTGGACACACGTGATTGGATAAAATTATAAATGAAAGTATCAGGGATAAGACTTGAGTAACACCAATTTCATAGAAGATGCGAGAAGCTCGTCTAAGATGGTTTGGACATGTACAAAGGAGACCATTAGAGGCACCTGTTAGGCGTTGTGAGAGTCTAGCCACTAGGCATGTTAGACGAGGGAGGGGTAGGACAATAAAGACTTGGAATGAAACTATAAAGAAAGACATGATGTACTTAGGCATTAGTGAGATTATGACAAAAGATAGGCACATTGGCGACAAAGGATCCATATAGCCGACCCCACTATAGTGGGATAAAGGCTTGAGTGTTGTTGTTGTATTCAAAATTGTTGGTTGCAGTTCCGGTCCGAGTAATAATATAAAGGAACTAGGCTCGAATCATATTTATTCACGGTTCCAAAATTTAAATCGGACCAAAATAATTCACTAGCGGTTTGATACGTGCCTCAGATTGGGAACGTGTAACGGGTCGGCGATGGATGAAGCTCCGATAGTGATCTTCGCTTCTCGTTGGGGAGGCCGTTGGTGCGGTTGTTGGGCGGCCGATGAGAGGCGCGGCGATGATGGAGTAGTTTACCGCATATTCTGAAAAGGGGAGGAGATAGAGATAGAGAGAGATTGAGAGAGAGAGATCTTTCTACTATTTTCTTCATATCCCCGCAAGAGCCAAACCAAGCATATGTATAGGTTGCTTGCCCCCCATTTAGACTTGAGATAAAGTAATATTAAAAGCTAATAAGTGGCTACACCCCATCTAGGAATTAAACAAATGATATAATAACAAGTGGTGCATAAATATAAAGAGGCTGCATGTAAGATCCCATCACCAGGTTTGTTCAACGTGAAGATCATCATAGCAAGCTTAGTCTACGTGAAGATTATGGTGGCTGTTTTGGTCCTTGTGAGGATCATGATTGTTGTCCGCCCCATGGAGGTTGAACTCCGCTTCGTTTGCTAGTTCGTTGTGTGCATGGCATTGGTAGATGTTACCCCAACACGAGTTTGCGACTTGATTCGTAACATCGCCTTCCTCTTTGACGGGCAGCTTGTTCTCAAGCTCGGTAGGGAGTGGCAAGAGTGGAGTTGTTGGCGGCTCACCAATGAAAGGTTTCAACTTGAGATATGGAGAACATCATGAATGTGAGCGGTGTCTGGGAGGTGAAGTTGGTAGGCAACGTCGCCGATTCGTTGGAGGATTTTGAAGGGTCTGTGGAAGCGTGGGCTGAGTTTCCCTGAGAGTGAGGGTCGGCGGGCGAATAGCAGGCGGTAAGGGCGAACCTTTAGCCATACCCAATCACCTTTGTTGAAGGTGAGGTCGTGATGACCTCGGTTGTAGCAAAGTTCCATTCGGTTTTGGGCTTGGAGTAAGTGCTCTCTTGCTGGAGCCAAAAACTGGTCACAATCTTGGAGTTTTTGCTCCACCGTGAAAAGAGAAGAGGAGCCATGGTCGTAGGAGATGAGACAGGGTGGTTCATGGCCATAGATGAGTTGAAAGGGGATTGTTTGGAGTGGTGTAATGAGAAGTATTTCAGTAATATTTGATCCAAGGAAGCCACCTTACCATCCTTTAGGTCGATCACCTGCCAAGTAGTGAATGCATATTTTGACAGTCCAATTTACCACTTTAGTTTGTCCATGTGATTCGGGGTGGTATGCCAAGGAAGAAGCTAATTTAGCTGAGTGTGAATAATTCTTTCCAAAAACGGCTTGTAAAAACTGTCTCGTCCAGAAACGATGGACCCGGGTATGCCCTGCAAACAGAAAATTTCCGCGAAGAAACTTTGTGCGACGCGCTTGGCGATAAGTGGTCGGCCTAGTGCGATGAAGTTAGCCCCTTTTGAAAAGCGATCAACGACCACCATAAGGATTGATTTACCTTTGGACGTTGGAAGCTCTTCCACGAAATCCATTGAAATATCCCGCCATATTTGAGTGGGAAATGGTAGCGGTTGCAAAAGACCTGCCGGTAGGAGGTTGTCGATTTTGTTTTGTTAGCATGTGCTGCATTAGGCAATAAAGTCCTGAACTCGCCGAGAACCTTTCAACAAAATTCACGACAAACACGTTGGATTGTTTATGGACTCCATGACTGCAGCCGTGGGTGTCTTCTAATATGCGGACAATGATGTTGGAGGCAGGGTCGAGGTAGATCCGCCCTTTGTAAACAATGAGGCTGTCGTGGACGGTCCAACAAGGTGAAGTAGTGCCTTCCTGTATGCGATGAACAAACTCGGATAGGGTGACCGATTGTTGGATCTCGCGGCAGAGGTCCTCGACGATGGTGGCGGATGGCTCTGAGATTACAAACAGATTTCCAATTGGCGAGGGCACGACGTCGTGGTGAGTGCGGCGGGAGAGCGCGTCGACGATGCGGTTTACAGTTCCTTCTCTATATTCAACACGAAAATCGAACCCAAGAAGTTTACTTACCCAACGTTGTTACGATACGGTGGTGAGGCATTGCTCCAAAAGATATCTGAGGCTGAAATGATCTGTACGGATTACGAACAGTCGTCCCCATAAATATGGATGCCAATGTTGAGCAAATTTAGCTAGAACGATGAGTTCTTGCTCGTATGCCGGGATTTTTTGGTGACGGTTTGTCGCGTGGCAACTGAAATATGCGATGAGGTGGTTGTTTTGCTAGAGCATAGCGCCATAACCTTGATCGGATGCGTCACATTCGACATTAAATTCCGTGGTAAAATCTGGAAGGGTGAGCACCGGGGCGGCGATAAGAGCTTGCTGAAGGTTTGTAAACGCAGTGGAGGTCGCTGCACTCCAAGCAAATGAGTTCTTGAAGAGAAGAGTGATGAGTAGCTTGTCAATGGAGCTATATCCACGAATGAAACGGCGGTAGTTGCTCGTAAGTCCCAAAAATACGTGCTGGCCGCGGACTATCCCGAGTATGGCCAATTGGCCACCCCTTCCAGTTTTGCGGCATCCACCGAAACTCCTTGAGAGTAGACTATATGCAAGATAGGCGACACTATCCTTGCCAAACATGCATTTAGAGCCCTTGAGATATAATTGACAGCTCTACCTACGTTACCATCAGCTTTCAGCTTCATCTTGAAATTCTACTTAATATGAACACTAAATGAAGAAAGCATCTGAATTTTCTTATACTATTTTCATTTGCTAATGATCATTTCTCAGATTTAAGTTTCTTTATTCTCTTAGATTAGACACGGCATTTAGTTATTTAACAACCTTATTGTATTCATCAAGTAATCTATAATAGGATGCTTCGTCTACCTCTGCTTTTTTCCTCTTTGACTCAATCCATCACTTTCTCTGTCTGAGCTTATTTGAACTTGACCAACAAAGTAATTATTTGCAGGCTTATTCCCTGAACTCGAATCATTTTTGTAAAGAGAGGTCTCAAACCTTGTATATACTTCTTGAATGAATAGTTACAAGTATGAATACATTTATATAGGGAAAGAGAAAGGAGAGAAATTCCAATCCAAGATGAGGGACTAATACAAAGAGAGAGAAAAGAGAGAAAATGGGCCCCTAGATGGGCCCTTACTAAGGCTTTTCTAACACTCCCCGCAAGCTGGAGCGTACAAGTCGTAGGCACCAAGCTTGGACAAAAACTGGTAGTATAATGGCCGGGAGAGAGATTTAGTCAGGATGCCAGCAACTTGATTTGTAGCCGGAACATGCTCCAAATCTATCTTCTTTGACTGTACCTTTTCCCGAATAAAGTGACTGTCAACTTCCATATGCTTTGTGCGTTCGTGGAAGATTGGGTTCTTGGCAATATGTATTGCTGCTTGACTGTCACAAAATAGTGTCGCCGGTGATGAGAGACGAACACCCAAGTCTCCTAGAAGGCTCTCAAGCCAGGTTAACTCGGAAACAACAGCAGCCATAGCCCGGTACTTGGCTTCAGCAGAAGAGCGAGCAACCACAGTTTGTTTCTTGCTACGCCACGTTATGAGATGTCCACCGAAGTAGGTACAGAAACCAGTTGTGGAACGCCTATCATCAATGGATCCTGCATAGTCAGCGTCAGAATACGTGTAACAATCTAAAATAACAATCCATGTATAATGTAGTTTCTTTTATCCCCGATGATGAGAAAAGACATATTTAACTATCGCAAATTTTTGACGAATTTTGATTTTTTGATTTATTTCTTTATGTTGGCTGCCTTTGTGGAATTAGTGGGTTGTGGGCAATTTTAATTACAGCTGGACATTAATGGGCTGCTGGTTTTTATAATTTGGTGGCTGAATTATTTGGTGGGCTTGAATATTTGGGCTGGTTATGAGCCTGCTGCCTTTGCTATTTATATTGTGTTGGCTGGATATGTGAGCTGGCTGGAATTTTGACACTTGTTGTGCAGTTTGACACTTGGTATGTGTCTTGACACTTGGTTGTTGGCTGGTTTTGTTTTGGGATGCATGTGGTGACACCTAGTTGAGTTAACAAGTCCATTTTTGCCTCTTCACCTCCTATATCCCTCTTTAAATACTTGTGGATTTCTCCTTCTCCAACCACATTCCCTCTTCCTTGCTGCCCCAAACTATCGCTGGACTGCTGCTGCTTCCTCTTCCTCTGCCGGAGCTGCTGCTTCCTCTTCCTCTGCCGGAGCTGCTGCTGCTTCCTCTTCCTCTGCCGGAGCTGCTGCTGCCTTCTTCTCCTTCTGCTAGGGCTGCTGCTGCCTTTTTCTCCTTCTGCTAGGGCTGCTGCTACCTTTTTCTGCTAGGACTGCTGCTGCCTTTTTCTGCTAGGACTGCTGCTGCCTTCTTCTTCTTCTGCTGAGGCTGCTGCTGCTCCAATTCTTCTCCCTGCTGTACCATCTCTGTTGGTTGACTGTCAGCCTTGCTGTGCTGAGCTCCTGCACAGTCCCCCTTTGCTCCTCTTCTCCTTGGATGGTTTGGCTTAGCTCCTCTCTACTTAATTAATTGCCTTACTTAAATTACGCTTGGTTTAGCTTCTCTACTTGGTTTGGTTTTTGACTTTGGGATTAAGTTGGGTCAATGAGATTATGCTTTTGCTAGTATGGAAAATCAAATATTTTCATATAATTTCAAGGGTGGTTTACCCAATCTTTTTAGCTTTGTTAGACGGAATATTTTTGAAAGGACAAGATGTTCATTTGAGGGCTGGTTTAGTCCATTTTGAGGCTTATTTTAGTTAGCATTTGTGACGTTTTTCCAATTTTCGACGATTTTTGCAATTATAAATCCTTTATGTACACGATTAAAATGAGACGCAACCCAGTACAATTGAAATAAGTACCATTACAGTGGTTCCCACAACCAAGACCGAATTGGAAGAAACTGCGGATGACGTCCCAAGATAATCGTGATAACGATAAAGGCAAAGCTGTGGTGAGCTTCTTATTTCCTGAATTAGTTCTATTCATGTAATTTTCTATTTTTATTTATTTATGAAATAACGAATGTCTGTGCATATGAGTTTAACTCATTAAGATATCGCTAAGAAATAAAAGTGGGCGAGGGGAAAAGCATGAAAGCGATATAAAATCTGAGGGGATGTTTTAAACACACTTTCTTTTATAAGTCAAGAACAAAAACAAAATAATCAAATTCGGCATGGAGAAATGTGATGGTTTCGAATCCTATGATGTAGAGAAATCTATGGATGGATTCACCACGTAGGGGTGAGCCTACGGAAAGCCCTTAAATGGGAAGCCCTTAAGTGGGTGGTGGCCAATTCAAGTTTGCATCACTGGATCATTTTTCATTTTATGTAATTTAAATTAAGGGGTAAAGTTAAAAGTTATAATTCAGCTTGTAAATTGAAATTATTAAATATTGTACTGTATGCATATTGTTATCATTCTCCTTGTATGCATGTACAAACGCTTCAAGAAATACTTATCTCACATAGTCATAATTTTTATGACTAACCCGTTGTGGACTCAATTTTTTAAGCATCAGGAGCATCGCCCAGTGCTCCTAAGAGGATTCCTCCCGAAGTGTTAGCGAAGGTATGGCTAAAAGTCTTCGTAGGCATTGGGGAAGTGCACATAAATCATAATGACTCCTGTAGGGATCCGTACTGTGACTTCTGTATTGAATACAAGTAAAATTCATGTAAATTTTTTTTATGTTTTTATGCTTTTATCAAGTGTTGTAATAAGAATAAATGATGAAATAAAATGCTGTGACACTTTTTATTCAAAACTTGTCCGATCCTTAATTTTGGGGAGCCCAGGATTTGGGTCTCTACAAATTGGTATCAGAGGGACAGGTTTTTCAATAAATTGTGTCACAGATAGTGCTAGGACATTATTCGAATAAACCGTTAAACAAAAACCTTTCCTTATATAGGAACCCATTCGAGTATATTCTAGTCGACGCCGACAGACGAATCGCGACGAACACGAAGTGCAAGGAGGAACACGATATGCAAAAAGTGATAATGGACATCAGCAACGTCCGGAAAATATGGTGCAAGCACTAGCAGAAGCTCTAAGAATGGTTTTCCCTACACTAGCTGCGTTAGGACCCCCAATTCCCCAAGCAAACCCTAATCCACAACAACATGAACAAAACCCAAGAAACCCTTCTCCTCCCCCTCCCGTAGCTGTAGCACCCGCTCCTCACTATCGTCAAATGGATTACGACCTTAAGCAATTTATGGAATTAAAACCCCCGACCTTTATAGGAGGCTTGTCTCCTTTAGAAACTGAAGATTGGATACTCCGTATCGAAACCATCTTCCAAGTCATGCGCTGTCCAGAAGATCGGAAGGTTGAGTTCGCATCATTTTTGCTTGAAGGCGTAGCAAAACTTTGGTGGAACAATATAGTTACGACAAAATTCGCCAGACGTAGAATTATAACGTGGGCAAACTTCCTTCAGGAATTTACCAACTGGTTTGTACCCCGATCTGAGAAACGAGTCCTACACGATAAATTCTTGCGTCTTGTTCAGGGATCAAAGACTGTTCTTCAATATGAGGCAGAATTTTCCAACCTGGCGTATTATGCTGATTCCCTCGTAACGACCGAAGAAGATTGATGCCGTCAGTTTCAACAAGGTTTACAAGACGACATCCGTAATTTACTCGTACCTCTAGACATCCTGGAATACGGTAAATTAGTCGAACGAGCAAGACTGGTGGAAATAGATCAAGGAAAATCGCAAAAATATAAGGATAGCGGAAAAAGAAAACTGACAGAGATATCAACCCAAAGCGAAGTTCAAGGCACAGAGGCAAAATCACTACAGACTGACCCATCAACTAGTAATGCTTCGCAAACCACGACGCCAAAATGTGCTAAATGTGGTCGCCCTCACAAAGGAGAATGTTTACATGGTGCTTGTTTTTACTGTCGTCAGCCTGACCATGTTAAGAAAAACTGTCCAAAGCTGACAAACAAACCTCTTCTTCCTACGCCGCAACAATTGTATCATATGTATGCAGAGTCATTTGCATTTGCACCAGTATCTGCACTAGTACCCGCACCTGCCCCAACATCTGCTCCAATTCCTCCTCCTGAAGTACCGGAAGAACGTTTATTAATGCCGCGAGCTTTTAATTTAGAACTATATCGTAAGAAATAAAAAGGTAGTCGTTTTCATTGTGAATATTGTAACTATTATTTTGCGAAATAAAGTGTTCTTTATCTTTTCGAGGACGAAAAGTTATTTTTAGGAGAGAAGGATTTGTAACAATCTAAAATAACAATCCATGTATAATGTAGTTTCTTTTATCCCCGATGATGAGAAAAGGCATATTTAACTATCGCAAATTTTTGACAAATTTTGATTTATTTCTTTATGTTGGATGCCTTGTGGAATTAGTGGGCTGTGAGCTATTTTAATTAGGGCTGGACATTAATGGGCTGTTTGTTTTTATACTTTGGTGGCTGAATTATTTGGTGGGTTTGAATATTTGGGCTGGTTATGGGCCTGCTGCCTTTGTTATTTATGTTGTGTTGGCTGGATATGTGAGCTGGCTGGAATTTTTACACTTGTTGTGCAGTTTAACACTTGGTATGTGTCTTGACACTTGGTTATTGGCTGGTTTTGTTTTGGGATGCATGTGGTGACACCTAGTTGAGTTAACAAGTCCATTTTTGCCTCTTCACCTCCTATATCCCTCTTTAAATACTTGTGGATTTCTCCTTCTCCAACCACATTCCCTCTTCCTTGCTGCCCCAAACTATTGCTGGACTGCTGCTGCTTCCTCTTCCTCTGCCGGAGCTGCTGCTGCTTCCTCTTCCTCTGCCGGAGCTGCTGCTGCTTCCTCTTCCTCTGCCGGAGCTGCTGCTGCCTTCTTCTCCTTCTGCTAGGGCTGCTGCTGCCTTTTTCTGCTAGGGCTGCTGCTGCCTTTTTCTGCTAGGACTGCTGCTGCCTTCTTCTTCTTCTGCTGAGGCTGCTGCTGCTCCAATTCTTCTCCTTGCTGTACCATCTCTGTTGGTTGACTGTCAGCCTTGCTGTGCTGAGCTCCTGCACAGTCCCCCTTTGTTCCTCTTTTCCTTGGCTGGTTTGGCTTAGCTCCTCTCTACTTAATTAATTGCCTTACTTAAATTACGCTTGGTTTAACTTCTCTACTTGGTTTGGTTTTTGACTTTGGGATTAAGTTGGGTCAATGAGATTATGCTTTTGCTAGTATGGAAAATCAAATATTTTCATATAATTTCAAGGGTGGTTTACCCAATCTTTTTAGCTTTGTTAGACGGAATATTTTTGAAAGGACAAGATGTTCATTTGAGGGCTGGTTTAGTCCATTTTGAGGCTTATTTTAGTTAGCATTTGTGACGTTTTTCCAATTTCCGACGATTTTTGCAATTATAAATCCTTTATGTACACGATTAAAATGAGACGCAACCCAGTACAATTGAAATAAGTACCATTATAGTGGTTCCCGCAACCAAGACCGAATTGGAAGAAACTGCGGATGACGTCCCAAGATAATCGTGATAACGATAAAGGCAAAGCTGTGGTGAGCTTCTTATTTCCTGAATTAGTTCTATTCATGTACTTTTCTATTTTTATTTATTTCTGAAATAACGAATGTCTGTGCATATGAGTTTAACTCATTAAGATATCGCTAAGAAATAAAAGTGGGCGAGGGGAAAAGCATGAAAGCGATATAAAATCTGAGGGGATGTTTTAAACACACTTTCTTTTATAAGTCAAGAACAAAAACAAAATAATCAAATTCGGCATGGAGAAATGTGATGGTTTCGAATCCTATGATGTAGAAAAATCTATGGATGGATTCACCACGTAGGGGCGAGCCTACGGAAAGCCCTTAAATGGGAAGCCCTTAAGTGGGTGGTGGCCAATTCAAGTTTGCATCACCGAATCATTTCTCATTTTATGTAATTTAAATTAAGGGGTAAAGTTAAAAGTTATAATTCAGCTTGTAAATTGAAATTATTAAATATTGTACTGTATGCATATTGTTATCATTTTCCTTGTGTGCATGTACAAACGCTTCAAGAAATACTTATCTCACATAGTCATAATTTTTATGACTAACCCGTTGTGGACTCAATTTTTTAGGCATCAGGAGCGTCGCCCAGTGCTCCTAAGAGGATTCCTCCCGAAGAGTTAGCGAAGGTATGGCTAAAAGTCTTCGTAGGCATTGGGGAAGTGCACATAAAGCATAATGACTCCTGTAGGGATCCGTACTGTGACTTCTGTATTGAATACAAGTAGAATTCATGTAATTTTTTTTATGTTTTTATGCTTTTATCAAGTGTTGTAATAAGAATAAATGATGGAATAAAATGTTATGACACTTTTTATTCAAAACTTGTCCGATCCTTAATTTTGAGGAGCCCAGGATTTGGGTCTATACAATACGCGACAAGAGATAGAAATGTGGATGACTTGTACACAAGCCCTTGTCCTGGAGCGATCTTGAGATATTGAAGAATGCGCTCGACAGCTTGAAGATGAGATGTCCGAGGGGCATGCATGAAACGACTCACGACTCCCACGACAAAGGAGATGTCTGGTCGAGTAACCGTAAGATAGATCAGCTTCCCAACCAAGCGTCTATAGTATTCCTGATTTGTGAGCAACTTGTCGGAGTCAGAGCTGTGGGCCGAGAGCTTGTGATTGACGTCCATAGGAGTATCTGCAGGTTTGCATCCATAATAGTCGGCGTCATGAAGGAGGTCCATACAATACTTCCTTTGGGATAACACAAGACCATCAGGGTGTTGTGCAACCTCAAGTCCAAGAAAATACTGAAGGTTGCCAAGATCTTTGGTCTGAAAGGTGAAGTTTAACTATTGCTTGATATGTTGTATCCCTGTAGTATCATCGTCAGTAATGAGGATATCGTCAACATATACAAGTAGGATTACAGTTCCGGTTAACCGGTGTCGGGTGAAGAGAGAAAAATCGCCCGAGCTCCGAATAAAGCCAATATCGCAGACAACCTTGCTGAATTTATCAAACCAAGCGCGGGGGGACTGTTTGAGATCATAAATAGATTTCCGAAGATGACAGACCCGAGATTCCCCCGTGGTCTCAAACCCGGGAGGTTGGTGCATATAAACAGTCTCCTGTAGATCGCCGTTGAGGAAGACGTTCTTAACATCCAGTTGATAAAGGGGCCAATGACGATGAACAACCAAGGAGATAAGAACGCGGACCGTGTTCAATTTGACCACCGGAGAGAAGGTCTCCTCATAATCAAGGCCATGCTGCTGAGTAAAACCCCGGGCCACGAGGCGGGCCTTTAGACGCTCAACGGTGCCATCCGCCGCATGTTTAACAACAAAGACCCATTTGCAGCTAACACAGTGTTGGCCTGCAGGAAGAGGAACCAGATCCCAAGTCCGGTTAGCCCGCATTTCATCGTCCATGGTCGCCCGCCACCCCGGGTGTTGAAGCGCCTCCTGCACAGTGTTAGGAATAGAAATAGAAGAAAGAGAGGTTGCAAAGACGTAGAGAGGTGGAGTCAGCCGATGGAGAGAAACGTAGTTGACCAAGGGATGAGCTGTAGAGGCGGGAGCTGGATCTGCCGTTGCCGGGGTGTCGCTGGGAGTAGGGAGCTGTTGCAGGGAACCATTCTGGGAGCGACGACGAGTGTAGACACAGATAATGGGCGGAGGAACCCGAGGGGGGGCAGGGAGAGAGAAGGAAGGAGATGGAAGAGAAGAGGGCGTGACCGGCACGGCAGGCCGGGGAAGAGGAGAAGAGGAAGACGGGGTGGGGGAAGGTAAGTGAAAAGGCTGGTCTTCGCAGAAGGTGACATCCGCCGAGACGACCAGCTTGCCATCAGAAGGAGAGTAGCAAACATACCCCTTTTGAGTATGGGAGTAGCCAACAAACATATATTTGGCCGCCCGAGTAGCAAGTTTGTCGGTAGGAGGGCCAACAAGATGAACATAACAAACACACCCGAAGACCCGCGAGGTGAGAGAGATGGGGTTGGTGGAAGGATAGAGGAGGGTGATAGGTGAGACAAAGTCAAGAACAGACAAGGGTAGGCGATTGATGAGATGACAGGCATTGGAGACGGCAAAATTCCAATATTCGATCGGAACCTGCATTTGAAACATGAGCGACCAAGCAACATCGAGAAGATGACAATTCTTCCGTTCGGCCACCCCGTTTTGCTGAGGGGTATACGCACACGAAGTTTGATGGATGATGCCAAATTCGGTGCAGAGTTTGGAGAAGGTGCGACCAGTATACTCGCAAGCATTATCGGTGCGGATGACTTTGAGGGGAGTGGCGAACTGTGTACGCATCTCAGTTAAAAAAACATGAAACACAGAGGTAAGTTCAGTACGATCATGCTGTAAATATAGCCACGTAACCCGCGAGTAATCATCAATAAAAGTTACAAAATAGCGAAATCCAAAGATACTGGGGACTTTATAAGGACCCCATACATCAGAATGAACTAAAGATAAATGAGTACTACTTCTGGTATAGGCAGGGGGAAGGAAGAACGATGCTGTTTGCCGTAGATACAAGATTCACAAGAGAACTCCCGTAAAGGAACATCAAGAAGAGCCCGCTTGAGAATCGGAAGGGGAGCATACCCACGGCGGCGATGCCAATCGACAGTGGAGACGACAGAGAGAAGAGTTGGTGGGATATCCAAGATGTACAACCCATTCAACAGCTGCCCCTTACCAATGATACTTCGGGTGCGGCGATCCTGCATAAGAAAAGAAGGAGAAAAAGTTATGCAACAATCAAGGTCGTGCGTCAGGTGACTAACAGAAAGTAAATTGAAAGGGGACCCCGGAACGTGAAGAACCGAGGAGAGAGAAAGGGCCGGTGTAAGCCGGAGAGGAGCGGCGCCAGAGACCGGTAGAGTGTCACCATTGGCCATAGTGATACACGGAGGATGAGCTGTCGGGAGATAGTTTGGTGGCTTCTGGGAGTTAATATGGTGAGTAGCGCCGGAATCGACGATCCAGCAGAGGCTATGAGAGAGACAGGTTATACCTTCCGCAGAAAAAGTCGCAACCGAGCCGGAGGAGCGGCCGAGGGCACCCTGGAGCTGGTGTAGTTGGGTGCGGAGCTCATCGATATCTTGGCGGGTAGTGGACGCCAGATCCTGAGCAGAGGCCCCAGTGGGAGCAGGAGCAACAGAGGAAGTAGCAACAAGGTGGAGAGGTAAACCATGCTTGCGGTAACAGGTAGTCTCAAGATGACCATCCCGGCCACAATATGTGCACTTCATAGAAGAACGACCACCACGTCCTCGTCCCCGAGACGGAGGTTGGCCCCCCCGGGTGGAAGATCCACGAGCAGGAGGAGGGGTCAGAAGGAAAGGCTGTTGAAGAAGAGCCGGTGCAAAGCTGGAAGAAGCCTCAGTAGGAGGCGTAACTTTAAGCAGCATTGAGGAGACATCAGATAACGAAGGAGTCGTCGTGGAGGAGAGGATTTGAGCCCGAACACTATGCAGGTGAGGAGGAACACAAGACATCATTATCGCAATGGTGACAGCCTCTTTCTGGGCCCGTTGAGTAGCTAGATCAGTAGTTGGAGGCTGATGTTGAATCCAAGCCTCAGCCAGGGTCTTGGCCTGAGCCACGAAAGAGATCATGTCGTCGGGAGCACCAGGAGCAAGGTTCTGAAGGTCGGAGAGAATATCATATAGTGCTGAAGACTGTTGTGCCCAGAGTAAAAGGAGTGGATCTCCTCCCACATGGCCTTGGCCGTGTCATGATACATGGTCATCCTGTAGGGCTCGGTGTCCATAGAATTTAGGAGCCAGGACTGGACCCGACCATCATCGCGAAGCCAGTCTTCAGAGGGGGGAGCGGGAGTGGCCTGGGTTAAGTGGTGTAGAAGACCCTTGGTCTGCAAAACACGATGAACAGAGTGAACCCATTCAACGAAGTTCCGTTTGCCGGTAAGAGAGATGGTAGTAATGCGGAGCTCATCACGGAGTTCCGGAGCCGCATAAGGCGCAGGAGCTGGAGGAGCAGATGTAGCAGCGAAAGTGTCGGAAGTCATGCGGCTAGCAACAGAGACCAGGCGGCTAGCAACAGAGACCGGGCGGCTAGCAAGGAGAAGACCGGGCGGCTAGCAAGAGAAGCTGGGCGGCTAGTAAGGAGAAGAACGAGCAGTTAGCAAGAGAAGTCGGGCGGCTAGCAAGGAGAAGACCGGACGGCAAGAAGGAAGAGGCCGAAGAGAGAGAGAGAGGTCGGCAGAGGAAGAAGTCGCACGGTCTCAGCGGACACACCAGCGACAAGGAAAGTCGCGACCAGGATGCGGCTAAGGGAAGAGGAGATACCGCTAGCGACAAGATAGGCCGCAACGACTAGTCAGAGAAGAGGTTAGAGAGGAAGTCCGCACGGTCAAGGTGAGTCCACCAGCGACAAGGAGAGATGCCACTGCCTAGATGCGGACTTAGCCGAGAAAGAAGAAAAACCGCAGCGGGCAAGAGGCGCAACCCACGGCTAGAAAAGAGACCGCGAGAAGCGGGAAGAGAGAAAGGCCGCGCAGATAGCAAGGGAGACCGCGCGGATAAAGAAAGAAACAAGAGAGGGTGGAGAGGCGGGAAGAGAGAAAAACGGGAGAAAGGCCGCGCGGATAGCAAGGGAGGCCGCGCGGATAGAGAAAAGAACAAGAGAGAGTGGACCCCACGTGCGAGAGATTATAAAAGATAGGTAGGGGGGAAGAGACGTGGAAGTCACGAGAGATTCAGAGTCAGAGAAGCGGTTAGGAGAAGACAGACCGCACGAAATTGCGGCTAAGGTGGAGAAGGCGAAGCCGCGCGGGCAGCGGGGATGAGTAGGCGGTTAGGAAGAGGGAGACCGCGAGCAGGGGCGGATCCAGGATTCGAAGTAAGGGGGGACCCAAAAAAATTATGAATCAAAATATAATAAGCAAAAAAATTCTAATTTGAAATTTTAGCATTAACAATAAAAGAAAAATTCCAATATGCATGTTACCTTATTTTAGTTGTGCACGCCGTTTTTTCAACTCATAAAATTCATCAATGATCACATCTTTCTCGATATTCTCTGTTATTTCTCGTTCTATGTAGAGAGTCATACAATTTGCCAGAAATTCATCTTCCATTTTGTTGTGCAGTCTTGTTTTAATAAGCTTCATAACAGAAAATGACCGTTCTGTAGTCGTTGTTGAGACCGGAAGTGTCAAAATTAGCCGAATTAGCTTGTCAACAAGATAATTGGTATTTGATTTTTTTGTTTCGGCCAATTTCTCACAAAGTTTAGAAATTGTTGACAAGTTCTTTAAATCTGAATGAGAAAGAACGTCTAACTGATAATGCTGCAACTGAGTATTCAACACATAAACATCTTGCTCACTGAAATCTTGAGGGTAAAAAATTCTTGCAAGAGCGCATATATCTTCAGTATTAAAATATTTATATTCAGCACTTGGATCTAAAGCCATACTTAGACGAAGTAATTCCGTAGAATTTTCATTGAATCTAGAGTTCAACTCCTGCAACACACAATGAAATAGAAAAACCTAGCTGGAGAAAAATGAAATAGAGCACATAAATGGGGTAACAGTTGTATATGAAGCCACCATAGTGCATAACTTGTCAGAATTGGGATCATAGACAGATATGCTGGTTCAAAGAATGTAAGCAGGATGATACCAAAAAAATTACACCTGAAGAAGCTTGCTTGCCAGAATCTCTCTACTGCTTGCCAGAAGCTCGCTTGCCACTTGCCAGAAGGAGCTCTCTCCACTACACTGGCACCTGAGAATAATATTTAAAACAATGGGTGCAGAAATCCCCAAATCAGAATGATCAAAATGAGCAAAATGATGGAGATCTATTAAAATTGGAAAACTGTGCAGCAATAATGAATAATTGTTAAAATGGATAAATAAAATTGACACACACTAAATTACAACACTAAAATGATAGTTATTCATCTCTATGCAATTGTTTGATCTTACAAAATCGGGCCCTTTTTATTTAGCTAAGAAGAAATAATCAGAGAACAGAAAGAGAAACTGTTGAAGAGGTGTTTTCGGTTGAGGAAACTATTGAGGAAGTTGTTGAGGAGGTGTTTCGTCGGAGGGGCATGCACATAACTAAGCTAAGGATGCAGGTGAAGCTGTGAAGGAGAGTTGAGGAAGTTGCTGAAATGAAGGAGAAAAAATCGCTAGCAAAAAAGTTCGGGAGAAACTGAGAAAGGCATACATTCAAATATTCAATGATCGTGGACGGGAGAGACAGAGGTAGATAGAAGTAAAAGTGGGTATAAATCACACCTTCAGTAACTGTGGATGGGAGATCGCGGCACGCCGGCAACGATGGAGGAGGAGCCTGCTGGAATGAGCTTTGCAGAGACCTGGCGGGACTCGGGAGGAAGGGGAGCTGGGGAATGCTAGTTTGTTGCAGAAAGTAGATGAGGAGGAGCTTGTGAGGAACCTGATGTGGAGGAGGAGATTGTAAGAGGCCCTGTCGAGAGGGCATTGTCGCTGCTTTCGGCGGGGGCTATGTCGACGGGAGGCAGTCCTGACGAGAGGTAAGGCTGCATTCGGTGGGTTTGGCAGTCGAGGAAGAGGAGACGTGTTGGAGGAGACAATGTCGGAGGAAAGGCTGCTTTCGGCGGGGGCGCTGGGGTGTGAGTCAAGCTGCCAGCAATACTCATTGGGCAAAAAGTATTAAATGCATAAACATAATTACAAAAATTTCAAAATTCAAGGGGGGGGGGGGGCCCCCATGCCCCCCCGTGGATCCGCCCCTGACCGCGAGAAGCCGCGGACAGAAGGCCGTAAACCCAAGGAGGAGACCGCTGCCTCTGATACTATGTAAAGAGAGGTCTCAAACCTTGTATATACTTCTTGAATGAATAGTTACAAGTATGAATGCATTTATATAGGGAAAGATAAAGGAGAGAAATCCCAATCCAAGATGTGGGACTAATACAAAGAGAGGGAAAAGAGAGAAATGGGACCCTAGATGAGCCCTTACTAAGGCTTTTCTAACAATTTTCATCACATTTATAGGAGGTACTCTCGTGAGTTACCTAGAGAGAATGCTAAATGTCAAAAAGTAGTTTTACAAATAGAAAAATGATGAAAATCAGATTTATCTAGTATAGAGTATTTATAGTCGTAGTGTTGGACTGTTGGTAGCATATTTATGTTTATCTAAATCATCCTACATTTCCTTAGATTTTACAATAGTAACTAAATTGTGTAATAGTGGGTGTGGTGTACTTATGTTCAATCACTTCCCACATGTCAAGCTCAAGCTTAAGCTCAGTGGAAATAAACAAAACTACGCTGCTAGTTTTAAAAAATCTTAATCAGCTTCATTAAATAAGGGTTGCCAATTCATGATGTGATCTCCAGGGAACTCATTAGAATTGCTGGTTGTCATTCAAATTCTAAATTGTAAGACCTACAGTAACAAAGAATCTCATTATGATATCATTTATTGGATCAGTAGACAACTTAGAGAGTGAGAGAGGGAGAGAGAGAGATGGGGAGGGAGGGTTACGATTGTCTACTGATACAACAAAATTTCGGAAGGCTACAAGTATATCAATATATTGACATTTGAAAGTTTAGGTTATGTTTTTTCACATATGCAGTTTGTGCTTGTTAAATTCGTAAATTCATAGGGGCGATTTTGGTAATTTCTAAAGGGGTGGGGAGATTTTGGTAATTTCTAAAGGGATGGGGAGATTTTGGTAATTTTTAAAGGGGTGGGGAGATTTTGGAAATTTCGAAGGGAGAGGGGATGTTCCTATAAGTACACAAATTCACAGAGGAAGTTATCATAATACTGTTTATAATAAGATAAAGCAATCCAACACCAAGGAAATAAGTTCTTTGATTTTTATGCAGTACACTTGGATAGTTAGCTAGTACCATATTAGAAAAATAGTCTGAGACCAGCAAATAGTTCCTTTTATCATATATTTCTAGTTTACTGCTCATTGTCTCTTAAAATGCATCAAGTGAAGCTACTGTTTCTTAAGTTTTTAATGTGGTCCATTACTTTTACTCGAGAATTAGATATAGAATATTTTACTGTTTTTTGAACTCACGTTTAAACTGACCTATTGTCATCATAGGTAGTTGCAGTTGGTGAATGTGGCTTGGACTATGATAGACTTCATTTTTGCCCATCCGAAATTCAAAAGAAGTAGGTTGAACCCTATGTTTTCTTATCCCATATTTGTTTTTGTACCACACTGTGTGTATTCTTACATTCTTATATTTGTTCCAAAAAGAGCTAAAGGGAATTGTTAGAAGAAAATCATGTAAAGGCCCAAAGAAAGGCTCATCTAAGGCCCTCTTCCACCTTATGTTTTAGTTCCGCATCTTGAATGGGGATTTTCTCTCTATTTCTCTTCTTATATAAGTGTACAAATGCTTGTATTTACACATTGAAGAAGTATTAATGAAATTTTCAGATTATCTCTTGATATTTTGAGCGTTTTTCTACATGGTATCAGAGGATCGGTCCTACGATCGTTTTCCTCCACATTTGGCTCAGGGCGGATAGCTTTCTACTACCCGCGGTCTCTGCTTCTCTAACCGCATCGCCCCTGTGCTCGCGGTCTCCTGTTTCTACCCCTAGCTATCTTCTCCTGTGGATCCACCACTCCCTCCTTCCTCCTGTCTCCAACTTTTATAGCTTTTTCCTCCTCTTATCAGTGGGTGCCGCAACTATCTTCTACTAACCTGTTCGCATCTGGTCACCTGTTCGCTCTGTTGGCCGTGACCTTGTCTAGAAGATCTTGTCTGGTCGACCTTGTTTGCTCGCTGCGACGGCCTGCTCGCAGCTTGCTCTGTTCGCCGCGACAGCTTGTTTACTCTATTCGCTCTGGACACCTCTTCTCTGCTGATAGCCTGTTCGTATTCCGCCGCAGCTTGCTCTCTAGATTAATCTCTACCCGCCAGGCCGCTAGTCGCTTTCCGTTGGTTCTTCTCAGGTCGCTAGTCCTAGCCGCTGGCCTCTGCTTCCATCCACGACCTTCCTCTCAGACCGCCCCCATTGCTCTCAACTCGCTGCTCTCGCCATAGGTTATCTCTTTTCCGCTGGTCGCATTGCCTATCTGTAGGTCGTGCTCTCTTCCCTTTATCCGCTGGTCGCATTGTCGATCTGCAGGTTGTCGCAGGTCCTTGCTTTACAATTGGTTGTTTGCCGCTGATCTCTCAGTCTGTTGGTCCTCCAGGCCGCTTCTCTCAGGCCACTGCCTCTCCTCAGGCCGCAGTTCTCCCAGTCTGGAGGTCTTGTTCTCCTGGTCGCTGCCTCTCTTCAGGCCGCCGTTCTCTCCTCAGGCCGCTTCTCTCCGGCCGCTGCCTCTCCAAGTCGCCTGAAGTTCTTTGCTTGCCTCCTTCCGAGTTCATGAATTCGAAAGTTGCACCCTCCCTTCCCGACCGTGATACTGTTCCTCTCCCTGAGGTTCGTGATTAGTTGCGAATCACTACCATTTCACTTAGTGGGAAGAACTTTGTAGAGTGGGTGCACTCTGTCCGTCGGGTTCTTTAGTCAAAGGGTCTCCTACACCATTTGATTAAGGACACCTCTTCTGCACCCACTGATGACTGACTTCGTGACGATGGTCGTGTTCAGACTTGGATCCTCAACTCCCTGAATGGAGAGCCTTACTGTATGACCATGTACATGAGACGACAAAGACAATGTGGGATGAGCTCTATTCACTTTACTCCGACAATGACAGTCTCCAACACTTGTTTGACATCATTATCGATCTTCAAACTCTTGACTCAGACAGTGCGGATGATTTAACCTCCTTTGTTGTGCATTCTTAGACCCTGGTTGATGTCTGGATTCAACATCAACCCCTTACTACTGATCTGGCTGTTCAACATGCTTAAAAGGAAGCTGTTGATATTGCCATGATGATGGCTAGGGTTCCACCTCACCTTCACAGTGTTCGGGCTCAGGTACTCTCTTTAGCTACTATCCCCACATTTTTCTGATATTTGCTCCATGCTGTTAAAGGTTACACCACCTCCTGATGTTATCGGCCATCCCTCCCCGACTCTTCTCCAACACTCTGCTGCCTCACCCCACCCTCCTCTCTTTACCCGAGGAGGTCGCTCTGGCTCCCGCGGGAGGGGGCGTGGTAGCCGGTCGATGCCTAAGTGTACCTACTGTGGTAAGGATAGACATCTTGAGGTAACTTGCTACCGCAAACATGGTCTGCATCTTCGTCCTACTGTCTATGTTGCTGCAGACACCTCTTCTGCCACTCGTACTGATCTTCCTGAAGTGCACCTCCAGCTCTAGCAACTTCATGGGTTGCTCAACCGTCTGCTGGCCTCCATTGCCTCCATCTCTAATGAAGGTATCACTTGTATCTCCACTAGTCTACGCTAGATAGTGGACTCAGCTGCTACTCATCATATCAATTCGATTGAACCATCTCAGTACTTGGACACTCCGTATCCCAAGTTTATAACAGTAGCCAATGATGATATCACTCCTGTCTCCGGCTCTGCTGATATACCTCTTAACCCTTCTATTTTTCTTCGCTCCGTTCTTCATGTCCCGGGATCTCCGTTTAATTTATTTTCTGTTAGTCGCCTTACCGCCGATCTTGATTGTTTTATCACATTCACCTCTTCTTCTTTTATGATGCAGGATCGACGGACACAGAGTATCATTGGTAAAGGACGACTGCACAACAGACTCTACCTTCTTGATGTCTCTTCTATCATTCTCTCCTCTGTCTCCTCAGCAGACTGACATCGACGTCTTGGGCATGCTCCTCTTCCGGTCCTCAGGAAGGCTCTTCCTGATCTTCCTCTTCCAACATTTACTTGTGATATATATATTATGGGAAAACAACATCGTTCATCTTTCCCACCTCATTGCACTCGGAGCGGTGCTCCTTTTGATTTAGTACATTCTGATATTTGGGGCCCGTACAAAATAACTAGTCTGTCTTGTTATCGCTACTTTATAACTTTTATTGATGATTATTCTCGTATGACCTGGTTATACTTACTTCACGATCGCTCTGAGCTTTCACATGTGTCCCGGGCTTTTATTCTTCAGACACACAATTTTCCTACACAATAAAAATACTTCGAACTGATAATGCTTGTGAATACACTAGTCATGCCTTAGATAATCTCTGCTCTGAGTTTGGGATCATTCATCAGACCTCGTGTGCTTACACTTCTCAACAGAATGGTGTGGCTGAGCGCAAAAATAGACATTTTTTTGATGTTGCTCGCTCATGATTCAAATGCAGGTCCCCAAGGATTATTGACCTTTGCGGTTCCCACGACGTGTTATCTCATTAACCGTTTACCCTCCTCCATCCTTAACTATGTCACTCCGTTTAGTCTTCTCTTCCCCTCCACCTCGCACCCCGCCCTTCCCTCTCACGCCTCGAATATTTGGCTGTACCTGTTATGTCCATATGTTTGGCCCCTCAACTGACAAGTTCGCTCCTCGGGCAACCAAACATATGTTCGTTGGTTATTCCTGTACTCAGAAAGGGTATGTTTGTTACTCCCCCACCACCCGCAAGGTGATTGTTTCCGCTGATGTTACTTTTCTCGAAGAACAACTCTTTTGATCTACTCTACCCCCCGCCTCCACCACCGTTATTACCATGACCTATCATCCCACTTACGTCTCCTCTCCCACCTCTCCTTCCAAACCCAGTTCCCGGTCCGCACAAGCCACCACTTCTTCGTGTCTACACTCTTCATCCTCCTAATTTCGTCGCTCTGCCGCAGTCGCCTTCAATCTCTGGCACCGTACGACCTGTTGATCTGGCTCCTGCCTCCACATCTCATCCCATGACGAATTATGTATCCTTACATCGTCTATCACTGGCGCTTCAACACTTTGCTACTTCATTATACTCCGTTTCTGTACCTAATGTAACACTCCAACCAAGTTTAACAGGAATCAACAGTTCGACCGGGTCCGCGATAATAAGTAAACTAAGTAACGGTATATAAATTGGTATAAAATAGGTAAAAGTAAATGAAAGTGATAAAAAAAGAAAACTTACAGCGGAAAGGTGAAGTAAATATACGGTTAGAAGTGTACTTTGTCAAGCTGAATTCACAGAGCCAACTAAAACTGAATATAACACTAAGAGACTGAAACACCGTCAAATTGAAATAACTAATATATCAAAAACACGGGTGAAGTACAACAAATACAAATGTCTGTAGATAAAAGCAAGGTACAACAACAGTGGTACAACTGAACAAACTGACGATTGAAGACTGAGCCACCTATCCTAAGCGGATCCCCTGACCTAAGCCCCCTGTAAAAACAAGTTCCAAATGGGTCAGACTCACTGAAGAGTAAGAAAAACTACTCCTTCCAACAACATTTAAAGAAAATATTTTAGGTGAGTAATACTTGAATTTAAAAGTTTGTATAATTATTCTAATATTAAACATGACACTTGAAATCATGGTCTGACATAAATTCAACCTCTCATGTGATCTGACACACTCTTTTCTTATCTGTGTAAATCGTTGATTTCTGAAGTTTTGGAGTTATATCCGTTGTAAGTTTCAACCCGTTTCACTGACTTTTTATTAACTCATGTTATTAAAGACGACTGTGCACAACTAGAAACTGCATTCTGAGTGGCAAACATGATGGTGCCCTGAACCGAGTGTCCCTCAAATGGAGCACAGACTCCTATCTGAGGAGTTCCAAATCTGAAACAAGGGTCATCGACCCTGAGCTTGAAATACGAGTGGTGGCCTACTGGCCCTGGAAATACGGTGGTGTGACTCCACCAGAATCACGAGGGTAATCCTTCCTCGCCATTTTTCTGAATTTAACTTAGACCGGTGTTTAGTGAGTTAAACACGGAGTAGGACTCTAGTTAAATACACTGAGCTTAAGATTTTCATGACACTTAATCTGCTAAATTAAGCCTAAGCGTATACCTACCCCTTTGACACGGTTCTAACTATAGGAACTTGTAATTTCTAAGTGCATATACCAACATTGTTAATACATAAATTAAACATAATATGAACTATTATATTGAAGGAATCGAGTTTCTTACCGTGGTGTTTCGACGTTCGTACACGCGTCGATGTGATATGGAGTTTCTTCTCCAAAGATCTGACCACTAAGAACTTCTCCAATTCTAAGCTCCAACGACCACCAAAAATTTGAAATCCACCGGTAATCCTATCTTAAGCATTTTACCCCTTAGAGCCCGTTCGTTTCGCGGGAATTGGGCGGTTGGAATTGGAATTCATTTACCAATTCTTAATCCAGCCGTTCGGTACCTAAAATGAAACGTGGGAATCGGAAATTTGCAGCAATTTCGTCGGAATTGCCGCAGTATGTAAATGCGCGACGTGCCTTTCCGACCTCGCTAGGTCTGATTTCGCAATTCCTGCTCCTCCCGTCGCTAGGTCTGATCCCGCGATTTCGCCGCTCCCGTCGCTGGCCGATCCCGCTTCTCCCGATCTGCTCTGCGATTTCGCCGCTCCCGTCGCTGGCCGATCCCGCTTCTCCCGCCGCTCCCGTCGCTGGCCGATCCCGCTTCTCCTTCTTCTCCTTCTTCTTCTTCTTCTTCTTCTGTATAATAATATGAATAAGGGCCCGACAGTTCACTGATTCAGTGAACTGCTTCAACAGTTCACAGATGTAGTGAAATGTTGAAGCCTGAAGCAGTGCTTACCACCTAATCTCTTGAGACATTTGAAACCCTTCAATATAAATTACCTCTTCTATAGTGCTTGCCGATTACGATTGATGTGAGAACAAACATTGAAAAATTGCTTAGTAATGAGTTTCTGGCATTTGAAAATTTGAAGCATGTGATCTTTATTTTTATTGAATCAGGAGTATTGGCCATATATAGTAGTGGTAGCTGTGAGCCTGATAAGTAAGCATGAAGTTAAGCTCCTAGTTTCTCTGAACTGGGTTGTTCTTTTTATCCTCCAAACATACTGCCTTGAAAGTTTCCATATTGGTAAATATAGATTTCCTTGTTCTTTTATTTTTCTTCTGAAAATTGATTTGATTATGGGACTAGATTTATTTGCATTTTAGATGGTATTTGATGGTTTAGTTGTGCTTCCAAGAATGAGTGCATTAATAAACAAATTGAATATTCGGTGCGTGGACTCTTAATTTTTATGCCGTTGAAATATAATTTTTGCTAAGCTATTTCAATTCAGTTTATAATAAAAATTACAAATTTGAATTCTGTACTTTGAATTCCAGGATACAGCCGAACATCGGAATTGCTAATTCCAATTTCTGTGACAGAATTCCTGCATTCAGCCGAACGGCAGAATTGGAATTGAATTCAATTCCAATTCCTACTGGAATGGGAATTGAATTCAATTCCAATTCCTGCAGCTCAATTCCTGCGAAACGAACGGACCCTTAGTGTTTTGGTGGAACTATCTCAAATTAGTAACAAACGACTAGTTGTGGAGGGAAAATAACGCAAACCAAAAGTGTTACCTCGATTTAACAGCGGCTAAATCTCAAAATAGGTGGTTGTTTATGATTTGAGGAGTCCAAGATCTTCGATTTCTAATTAATGGCGAGAGAAACGAAGGGTAAACAATGTTGGGCTTCAAACATGACGATTTCCACAAAAGAAAAGGGAAGAAAGAGTGAAAGAAAAGAATCAACCCTCACCGGATCAAAACGACACACCTGGAACTTTCTTCTCGTCGGCTAGGGTTCAGGCCGACACTACTGCATCACTTGGAGAGGGGAAAGGGGAGGCTGTCGAGACCTGCAGAGGAAGGAGTGGTCGGCTAGGGCTTCCTACGGTTCTCTGCGATCGGCTATGGGAAAATGAAGCGACGGCAGTTGTTGGAGTGCGGGAATGTCTCCGCTCGGCTGGGAAGAGTGGGTTAAGTGAGAGGGTGTGTGTTTTTCCTTCTAACATGCGGGATTAAATAGTAAGAACAACGTGGGAGGGGGCCGGTTTTGGGGAAATAATAGGGAAATTTCACTTTTTTATTTTATTAATACTTTCATTTATTATCATTATTGCCTAATGTTATAAAAGCCCATATTTAGCGACACAAATTTGTGCGAAGTGTTAAATCGTTGCGACCACTATAGATTATTAACAATTACATACCGACTTTTATTATCTGATATTCTGATTGTCACGCAAAATAAAATAAATAAATAAAAATTGATTAATACCTCCACATGTCGTCGACTCGATTAATTACGCCCGCGTTCAGACCCTGGTTTTTTTTAAAATTAACGTGACGTCAAAAACATGGATGTTACACCTAACTCTATGCAAGAGGCTCTGCAACCTCCGGGCTTGCGGGCGGCCATGGAAGAAGAAATGACCGTTCTCTAGGCTATTCAAATATGAGATTTGGTTTCTCTTCCTGCAGGACAGAGTTGTGTTGGTTGTAAATGAGTCTTTGTGATCAAGCATGCTCCTGATGAGACAATTAATCGTCTCAAGGCCCGTCTTGTGGCTCGTGGATTTACTCAATAACAAGGTCTCGACTATGAGGAAACTTTCTCTCCGGTGGCCAAGATCAACACGGTTTGTGTCCTACTCTCCTTGGATGTACATCGACAATGACCCATACATCAACTGGATATCAAGAATGCATTTTTTAATGACGACCTACAAGAAATCGTCTACATGCAATAACCTCCCGGGTTTGAGACCACGACAGAGTCTTGAGTTTTTCACCTCAAGAAGTCAATTTATGGTCTTAAACAATCTCCTCGGCTTGGTTTGAAAAATTCAGTAGGATTGTCTGCGAAGTTGGATTTACTCGGAGCTCGACAGATTTTTCTTTATTCACTCGTCATCAAACAACAGACACTGTTCTACTCTTAGTTTATGTTGATGATATCCTAATCTCGAGAGATGACTCAAAGGGAATACAAATGATCAAGCAGCACCTGAACTCTGTTTTTCATACAAAAGATCTAGAGAATCTTCGGTACTTCCTTGTCCTAGAGATCGCAAGACTTCTTGATGACCTTGTCTTATCTCAATGAAAGTACTGTCTCAGCCTTCTTAAGGATGCTGCCTACTATGAATGCAAGCCGATTGATACTCTTATGGATGTTAATCACAAGCTTTGTGCCCATGCCCCTGACACCGATCTTCTCCTTCTAAATCCAGAATACTATCGACGTCTTGTTGGAAAATTGATCTATCTTACAGTTAAAAGACCTGACATCTCTTTTGCTGTTAGGGTTGTCAGCCGATTTATGCATTCTCCTCGGATGTCTCATTTACAGGCTGTCGAACGCATCGTACGATACTTAAAAACAACCTCTGGTCAAGAGCCTGATCGTATTCAGATGCTTGGTTGTGTTCCTGTAAACACCCAGATGGAAGAAAATCATGGAATTGGTGAAGATGGTGACAACGATCAGGCAGATGCCTCACGCTACCAGAGATTAGTTGGAAAACTAATATATTTATCTCATACTCGTCTCGATATTACTTATGCAGTTGACATTATGCTAATCATTACTTCATGCTCGTCTCGATACATGCATGCTCCCAGGATCAGACATCAAGAGGCGGCATACCGTGTGTTACGGTATTTGAAGAAAGCCCCTGGTCGTGGTCTTCTGTTCTCCAAGAACGACCACTTGAAGATTGAAGTTTTCATTAATGCTGATTGGGCAGGATGTCGCGATGATTGGAAATCCACAACAAGTTACTGTTCCTTCGTTGGAGGAAACCTTGTGACATGACGTAGTAAGAAGCAGAATATGGTGACCAGATCGAGTGCAGAGGCAGAATACCGTGCAATGTCACAAGACGTGTGTGAGGGCCTATAGTTGCGTACCGTTCTACATGACTTGAGGTTTCCCGTGACGTCTCCTTTTTCCTTATTTTGCGACAACAAGACATCGATTTGTATAGCTCACAATCTAGTCCAACATGACAGGACACAACATGTTGAGATGGACCGACACTTTATCAAAGATCACTTGGATAAAAAAACTATGGTCTCGCCATTCGTCCACTCTAAAGATCAACCGGCGGATGTGTTCACCAAAAACTTAAGATGTGACATGTTTATTAATGACATCAAAAAACTTGGAATGACCGACATCTTCCATCCGACTTGAGGGGGAGAGTTGAGAGTTACTTATTATTATTTACAAGTCGTGTCATTTACTGTTATTATTAATTAATATTATTAGTATTTGTATGTATGAGTGGGTTTAGTCCCACATCTTGTGTTAGAAGTTTGTAAGTCCTTTGTAATGTTATAAATAGACCTTTATGAATGACTAATAACATACAAGTATTTTCCTATTTCATTCAACTTAGGATTCCACCACACACCATCACTCTATCGTATGTCGCGTTTCTTTGTGTATTATGAAGTGCGTACTTTTCTTGATGGTATTATTAGTTCTGATATCATTCTTATACATGCAAGTGCAATTGCTCTCTTCTCCTTTTCTTAAGGATGTATGTTATGATACAATTTTACCATCTTATGAGTTAGGTATTTTGCAAAGCAATTTGAATTGGCAGAAACTGTGAAGTTGCCAATGTTTTTGCACATGCGTGCCGCCTCTGATGACTTCTGCAACATCTTGGCTGAAAATAGAAGCAGGTGACTTTCCTGAATGAAGTTTTGTTATTGTTTTAAAGTACATTGCAATTAACATAGAATAGATGATAAAATATCTACATAATAGATAAACAAAATATGTATATCTATTTTTTTAATTGATTAGAACAAAATACGGGCGTTAAGGTTCTGCAAATTGTAAAGTGTGAATGACTCATTTTAGTTATATTATAATCCTACTGTTTGAAACTATAAGAATTGTTAGACTCATTAATCTCATCTCTTATATACTATTTGTATGTTGTTCTCTATTAATATATATCCCCTTGGACCTCTATTGGAGGTACCAATCATTCCAATACCGCACAACATGGTATCAGAGCGGGTTTAGGGCATCCTCGCTCGATCCCGGTTTGCCGCTTCGTCGATCCCGCTCGCCGATCCCGCTTCGCTGCTTCGCTGCTTCGTCACCGATCCCGCTTCGTCGTCGCCGATCCCGCTTCATCGTTGCTAATCCCGCTTCGCCGCAGGCTCGTCGACCCTCGACCGCCTTCGACATCGACGCGTAGAGGCCATCAGGACGGAGGCGTGTCTCAGAAATGATGCCGCATGCCGTGATCTCTTCCCTGGGCTTCTGATGCTCCTGCTGTCGACCTCTATGCTGCGGGTTCCCCTATGCCACTGAGCTTTGATGTCGTCCAACATCTCGTCTTCCTTTACCGCTGATCTTGGTCATGGGTTCCTCAGTTACGAGCACCACTCAGACGACCGTTCCCTCAGGGGATTCTACCAATACCTTTCCTCCAAATGCGAGGCTTGCTACAACTATCCTTACCTCCTCCAACTTCCAACTATGGAAAAAGGGGGTTACTATGTCCCTATCGGGTATCCGACGTATGCACCACCTTACCCGTCTCCCAACTCATGCTGTGTGGAGTACAGAGTATGAAGATTGGTATAGTGATGATTGCCGCATCTTTGCTCTTCTCCTGAGCTCTATGGATCCATCTGTTCAGCAAATGTGCAAGAATTGTAACGGCACTAAGGAACTATGGGATACTCTGCATATGATGTTCTCTCAGGCGAACAATCTCTCTCGTCTTGGTGAACTCTTCCCCAAGATAGCTGAGCTGAGACAAGGGGCGCGCCCTGTGTTCCTCTTTGGGCCAAAGGTCCCACCAAGCTCCAGATCCAGCATCCTTCATGAGCTTGGACATAAAAGAGTCAAATCCCTTAACTATCTCGGCATCAAACTTCGCCCGAGGAGATCCCGATCTAGCGATTTTGACGGGATTCTTGAGCATATGTCCAGAAAAATAAGAAGCTGGTGGGTTAGGCATCTCTCCTTGGCCGGCCGGACTGCATTAATTAAAAGCTCGTTGGAGGCAATTCCTCTCCACGCACTTGCTAACTCTCCGGTGCCGGCCTCTGTCCCATCAAAAATTAACAGTCTCCTAAAAAATTTTCTATGGTCTGGGACGGAAAGTAAGGGAGCCATCCATTATGCCCGCTGGGAAAATATCTGTCTGCCAAAAGATAAGGGTGGACTTGGAATAAATAATATGATATTATGGAGGAATGTTTGTATGGGCAGAATTGCGGCTCGAGTTTTCAGAAAGGAAAATTCCCTCCTCGCGCGCACCTTTGGGAGCAAATGTGGAAAGTTGGATCTATTCAATCGCAAACGATCACACTCTAAAATCTGGAAGACAATATGCTTAGGCTCTGGCTTGATGGCGAGGCAAACTTTCTGGATGATTGGTACGGGACTCTCTGTCTCATCATTAATAAATACCTGGCTCGGCGCCCTCCCTATTGCTAAGTGGCCTACTTTTGTTGATGTTTCTTCCTTACCGGATCAAGTGGCGGGCCTGCTAAACGATGCTGGCCAATGGGATGACAGCCAACTTTGCTCTTTTGGTGCCGAACTGATCCAAACAATCAAGAGTTTGCCTCGTGCTAGTGTGGGTGGGGACGATAGAATCGTCTGGGACCAGACCGAGAAAGAAGACATGGTTGCAACTTATGATGCCGAATGCTTCCCGTCCACCCTTTCTGGCCATAATAGCTGGAAAATAAATTCTCAGCCAAGAATGTTGATGCACATCTGGCGTGCCACCAATGCCCTGCTGCCTACTCACTCTTGGCTCTGTTATCACCGCCTTTGCAACGATGCACTGTGCCCGTGGGGATGCGGGGTGGAGGAAACGATTGACCACATGCTAAATGGATGCCGTTTTATCTCAAAAATTATTCTGGAAGGAGCACGGTTTGGCATCCCGTCCAATATCTTGGGCCGAATTTTTTGGAATTCTTGGGGAGTGAACAGCAAACGAGTAATGAGCCGGAGACTGCTACCTTTTTCGCCTCTATAACATATTACATTTGGAAAGCAAGGAACTGTCACATCCATGGTGAGCCATTTATGCAGCCAGCTACTATTCTCACTAATGCTTTACATGATACATCGCACGGACACTGAGCGTCTACTTGTAACCCACAATCTTCTTGGACGCTCCAACCCGTCGGATGGATAAAAATAAACTTTGATGGATCGGTGATGGAGAACAATGTTGCCGGCTTGGGATGCGCCATCCGTGATCATTGGGGAAGCCTGGTCGCTGCTTTGGGAGCCCCCCACCGAAGTAGATCGATATGTATGACCGAATTTCATGCTGCAAGTGCTGCTCTCAATCTTGCCTCTCAATTTTCTACCGGATACATTGGTGCTATCCCGGAAGGTGACTCAACCGATGCATGTTCGAGGTTAAGAAGGATACTTTCTGGGTGCTGCATTGGAGATTATGAATCCGAAATGGCCCACCTACTACCAGTCTTCCGAAGAGTGGAAATATCTCTTGTCAACCGTAAGGCTAACTCTGTGGCAGATCATCTCGCGAATAATGCTTGTCTTATTGAGTTCAAGTGGGAAAGGGGCATGCCTCTAATCGCGCCTTTTGCTCATCTTTTGATGCATGATGTCAACTTTATGTAACTCTTATTTTCCCGCTTTATTATTTATATATTAGGCTATGACCATCTTCAAGGAATGGAAGGTTCTTGCTGATGAAATCTTGGACCTTTGGGAGATCCCCTCTACTAGGGAAGAGCATCAGGCTCAACGTGAGCATCTTGTACTTCTTTGGCTCCTAAATGGACTTGATCCAAACTTCTCTACAACGGAGACTGAAATGCTAGCGAGTCCTTCTACCCTGCGAACTGCTAGTGTGCACCATCGTTTGACTAAAGCCAGTTCAGCATGTACTCCATCTGCTCTACATATTTCCTCCGGAGAGTCGATGACTCTTGCTTCTTGGGGTGGAAGAGAAACTAGTCGAGGGGGCCGCTCTGGTCGTGGTCGTGATATCGATACGAGACATTGTACCCATTGCGGGCGTCGGGGCCACACGAAGGATACATGTTGGGTGGTTCATGGGAAGCCAGACCGGGCCTCCAAACCTCCTCCTTCATCTCGCTCTGCGCACTTGGCCGAATCCACTTCTATACCTCCGAATCCGAGAACTTTTGAAATATCTGAGGATGAGTATCGTCGTTTGCAGGCTCTCCAGACTGACTCTCCGAATCATACTGCTGCTGTGATCAAAACCATTCAGCCTGTTTGCACCTCTCAGCATCCCGTCCAGTGGTTGACAGATTCTGGTGCTTCTGATCACCTGACTAGTACCTCAAGTATCTTACACTCATACAAACCTCATAGTGGGTCTTCAATTATAGTTGCGGATGGATCAACTGTGCCCATTGTCGGGTTTGGTAGCTGCAATGTGACACCTGATATGACTCTATCCTCTGTTGCTCATGTCCCTCAATCTGCTTACAACTTATTGTCCATTAGTAAGCTTACTCGTGATTTAAATTGTATTGCTACCTTCACATCTTCTGGTTCCATTTTTTAGGAACAGTCGACGAGCCGTATTATTGGTAGAGGAAAGCTGCGTGGTGGCGTCTATGTTCTGGACGAAGTCTCCCATCTTGCTTGTTCTGCTGTCTCAACCAAATTCTGGGATCTTCATCGTCGTCATGGTCATCCGTCTATGCAGGTCATGCGTCGTCTGTATCCTGAGTTTGGGAAGGTTTCCCATCTCAGCTGTGAGTCTTGTTTGTTTGCTAAACTCCACAGAGTTAGCTATGTTCCTCGTCTTGATGTTCGTGCTTCTGCACTTTTTGATTTACTTCATTCTGATGTTTGGGGACCGTGCTCTGTCCCTACGTTGTTAGGACACAAATATTATGTTACGTTTATTGATGATTTCTCTCGGATGACTTGGATGTATTTAAGTAAAAATCGTTCTGAGCTGCCGTATATTTTTCAAAATCTATGGAATGAAATCTTCACTCAATTCTTTGTTCTTCTTAAGTGCCTTCGAACTGATAATGGTCGGGAATACCTATCTCAGTCCATGTTTAACTTTCTCTCTGACAAAGGTATTATTCATCAAACCAGCTGTCCTGATACCCCCCAACAAAATTGTGTTGCCGAGAGGAAAAATCGACACCTCCTTGAGGTCACCCGGGCCATTCTTCACCATAGGCACGTACCCAAACACTTCTGGGGTGATGCAGTTCTTACCGCTGCACACCTCATTAATCATCTTCCTACCCATATCCTCGAGGGGGAGACACCCTATCACACTCTTTACCCAGATCTTGTTGGTCGCCTTCTACCTTTGAGGGTCTTTGGGCGTGTATGCTATGTTCGAGATGCCCGTCCCCCTGTCTCGAAACTTGATCCTCGCTCTTTGAAATGTATTTTCTTGGCTATTCTCAGACTACTAAAGGATATCGGTGTTATTCTCCCGATCTCCACAAATACATTATCCCATCGGATGTTGTCTTCCTGGAATCAGACTCTTACCTTCCTAGTGGATCACCATGTCCTGACCCATCTCTTGCTGACATCTTGGTTCCTCGTCCTGCACCTGCAATCCTCTCTCCAACTGACCTTCTGTGTCCCCTTTGGGGGCAAGTTTACTCTCGTCGCTCTTCTGATAGTACATTAGTGCCACCACCTCAGCCTACCTCTCCTACCGCTGATATGCCGACTGTTCCTACGGAAGCACCTGCTAGCGTGCCTGCTGCTTTCATGCCAGTCAGCCCAGATCTCCCTATTGCAGTCAGGAAAAGGGAGTCGGACCTGTCGGGACAAACCGCTATATGTTAGTTCTTACCAGTGAATCAGGGATTGTCAGCCTCTCATACTGCCCTGCACTCCACTCTGGATCAATACCGTCTCCCCTCTACCGTTGCGGAGGCCAAAGCTCATCCTGGATGGGTGACTGCTATGCACAATGAATTGACAACCCTTCAACTTAACAACACATGGGACTTGGTCTCCTTACCTACTGGCAAGCGGGCTATTGGATGCAAATGGATCTATTCTATCAAAGTTAATGCGGATGGTTCCCTCGATCGCTTGAAGGTCCGCTTGGTTGCCAAAGGCTATGCTCAGACTTATGATGTGGATTATGATGAAACATTTGCCCCCGTTGCTATGATGTCCTCTATCCGCATCCTGCTCTCTCTTGCAGCCTCTCACCACTGGCCCTTGTACCAGTTGGACATCAAGAATGCATTTCTTCATGGGTCCTTAGATGAAGAGGTGTACATGGAACAACCACCTGGGTTCGTTGCTGAGAGGGAGCGTAACAAGGTGTGTCATCTCCGGAAGTCGTTATACGGATTAAAGCAATCCCCTCGGGCATGGTTTGCTCGTTTCCGATCTGTGGTCACTCAATTCGGGCTTACCAAGTATACAACCCCGTAGCCGGGCAAGTGTGACCCTCCCCAAATAGCAGCCTCGGGGCGTGCTGTGAGCGACGAGTTGGTGCAGCCCCTTTCGAAGACGTGCGGGTGCTCGTGCGGGCATGCAGAGGTTTTACAGGCATAGGCTTTTTAATGTATGTATATATGTAATATAATATATATATCATATAATATACATATTATATAATATATATACGATATAGTATTTATAAGATGGAAGGAGTTATGGGAAGGAGGTCTGGGAACAGGGGGATGGAATAAACAAAATGAAGAAGAATAAAAAGGGGGTGGGGGGAGGGCTCGGGACAGGCAGGAGAAAAGCAGGAATAAAAAAGGAAAAAGAGGAGAGCTGGGGGGGACAGGGGCTATCAGAAAAAAAGAAAAAGCAAAAGAGAAAAAGGGGGAAAAAGAAGGGGGAAGAGGATCGGGGTTTTGGGAGGTGGGAGGAGCAGCACGTCTACCCGGCCTCCCTCTCTTCCTCTCGGGAGGAGCAGCACCTCTACCCGGCCTCCCTCTCTTCCTCTTGGCATGGAGCAGCACCTCTACCCGGCCTCCCTCTCTCCCGGCCGCCTGGAGCAATCCGCCGCCCTCCCTCTCTCCCGGCCGCCTGGAGCAATCCGCCGCCCTCTCTCTCTCTCTCGGCCTGGAGCAGCAACCCGCCGCCCTCTCTCTCTCTCTCTCGGCCTGGAGCAGCAACCCGCCGCCCTCTCTCTCCCATCGCCGGCTAAAAAGAGCAGCCCGAGCGCCGCTGCACGCGCCGCCTAAAGCAGGCCCGACCCCGAGCTTCTCTCCTGTCGCCGACCACTAGGGGCTGCCTGATCCTGAACTCAGCCCCCCTTCCCGTCGCCGCCGGTAGCAAGGCCAACCCGAGCTTTTCTTCCCGTCGCCGCCGGCTGGATCAAGCAAGATCCCGAGCCCTAGCTTCCCTCACTGTCACAGCCGCCGGGATCAAGCAAGGCCAAGCTCGGCCCCCTTCCTCGTCGCCGCCTGCATCGAGGCCGAGCTCGGCCCCCTTCCTCTCCCTCCTTTTCTCTCGGCCAGTAGGGGCAGCCCGAGCCCCCCCACTTTCCCCAACTCTATTTCTCCCGCCTGGAGCAGGGCTCGACTTGGAGTGGGGCTAGGCCTGGAGCAGGGGCTGGCCGAGCCCTAGCTTTTTACCACCGTCGCAGCGTCTTGGAGTGGAGATTGGCCACCGCCACCTGTAGCAAGCTCGGCCTTGAGCAAGGCTCGGCCTGGAGTAAGGCTCGCCTTGGAGTGGAGATCGGCCACCGGCGCGGCCGCATGCAGTAAGATCAATCGGGAGCTCCTCTCCCGGCCCCGCCGCCAAATACGCTACAAGGGTAACAATGTTTCTACTTGGGCAGGTGAAGCCTTCAGTTTACACATTTGCATGGAAGCCCCTCTCCACCAACGGGTGGGGGAAGGGAGCTCTCCGACGGGTTGACATGTGTGTCCCCCCTATTAATTGCATTAGTACCCGGAAGCGAGAGTACGAGTTTAGACATGCTGTGTGAAGCCCATCCAAACATGTGAGCTGGATTGGTGATGTTCTGGGGTTCCCGGAGAAGACTCCGAGGAAGTTGTTTATTACCCGCTTGCAGGGAATGCGCACCATAGCCCCTAAAAAAGGGGGTGTGCGCAATATGTTTGGCCCGCTTATGTTAGCCGACCGATGCCTAGTTGGCCGCCGCTCGTCGAGACGTTGGCGTACAGGTGTTGCAGTACCAAGCGGGGAATAGCGGGCTTAAGCCCAAGCTCGTGCCGGCCCTCGAAGGCCTAGTTTGTTTATATTGCCGGCCTGCGTGCCGATGTATGGAATTCATATTCCTGTAAATTTAATATGCATGTGATGCTCTGTGCCGGCCCTAGAAGGCCTGTGTTACGCTGTTAGTGGCCCAACTTGGGCAGCGTGTCGTAGAACTGCTCGGCGAGGTTACGCGACTGGTAGGGCAGATGGGGAACATTTTACATAGACCCGAGGCGACACCTCTAGTTCAGAAGGAGTGGATCTTGAGATCCTTCTTAGATGTTCCGGTCGGCCAAGAGAGCCCTCCGAAGGTGCCTTAGCTCAGCCCTTGGATTGGGAGGGGAAGAGTTTGTTAGTCTTCCGGGTATGCGACGGGACCTCCACGCTGAGACCTTGGGTCTGTCCCTTGTGTTCCTAGTCTTGTGCCTAGATCGTTCGCTTGAGGGCAGTAGGTGCGCGGTCACCCCTTCCCCAAGGGTCGAACTCCACAGAGACCGATTTTCGGTTTCAACGCCAAGAGTACAAAGGACTCCTATCTCTTTTATCAGAAATCTTCGGTTGGTACTATTCTTCTAGTGATTTATGTCGATGATATTGTCATCACAGACAGCAATTCTGAAGGGATAACAAGTCTCAAGGCATTCTTACACTCCAACTTCCAGACATGGGATTTGGGCTCATTACGGTACTTCCTAGGGATTGAAGTTGCTAATTATGATGATTCCCTCTTTATTTGTCAACGCAAATATGCTCTCGATCTTCTATCCGACCTTGGAATGTCTAACTGTGGTCCTATGGATTCTCCACTTGAACCAGGGGAAAAAGGTCTTCATGTTGAAAGTAAACCATTTGATTCACCAGAGAAATATCGTAGAATAGTTGGAAAACTGAACTACCTTACCATGACTCGTCCTAACATTGTTTGTGCTGTAAGTAAGGTCAGTCAGTTCATGACTGCTCCAACTATCTCTCAATGAGAATCTGTTCTCCGAATCGTCAGGTACATAAAGAAAGATCTTGGTCTCGGGATATCATACAAGAATCGAAACCATTCTAATATTGATGCATACTGTGACTCTGACTGGGCAGGCTGCTTAGCCACCCGAAAGTCAACCACGGGATTTACTATCTTTCTGGGTGGGAATCTCGTCTCCTGGAAGAGCAAGAAACAGACCACGGTTGCTAGATCTAGTGCTGATGCGGAATATCGGGCTATGTCCCACTCTGTTGCTGAGATCATGTGGGTTAGACAAATTCTTGGTGAAATCGGGTACCCTGTCCAAGATCCCACTCCTCTATGGTGTGATAATCAGGCTGCGATACAGATAGCTACTAATCCTGTGTTCCATGAACGCACAAAACACATAGAGGTCGACTGCCACTTTGTAAGGAAGAAGTATGAAGGACTTATTTCTCTAAGTCATGTGAAGACCGGAGATCAGGTTGCAGATATTCTTACCAAGGGAGTTACGGGGGTCAGAATGAATTTTATATGTTACAAGTTAGGTCTGGGAAGTTTCCACGACCCAACTTGAGGGGGAGTGTTAGACTCATTAATCCCATCTCTTATATACTATTTGTATGTTGTTCTCTCTTAATATATATATCCCCTTGGATCTCTATTGGAGTTACCAATCATTCCAATACCGCACAACAAGAATGAATACATCAACAATCTTCGTGATGTAGAAGAACAACTAGTGTATCGCAAGTCACATCTCTGACGGCCTAGAGGCAAAAACATTGTGTTTAATGTCTTGAATTTTTCTTTAAAAAATTTTGATGTTTCTAGATTAAATCTTGTGTTACAGGTCCACAAAGAGGGTGACGACGTATGACCATGATCCAATTTTTATTTGAAGGATTTATGGGGTTTTGGTGGAGAGGCAGGGCCGTGCCGGGCTGTGTGTGGGGGGGGGGGGGGGGGGGGTGGGGGGGGGGAGTCGAGGCTGCGTGGGGGATGATGCGGAGATCAAATAGTGGAAGGGGTTATGGTAAGATATCCAGGAGTGGGTGTGGTTGTTGGGATAGAGAGAAGGTGATGAGGAATTTCGTTGGTGGCTGGGAAAGGCTGTAGGAGGCTGTGGAGGTGATCGCTATAGATACTGCAATGGAAGGATGCAACATCTAGGGCTTCTGTAGGGGAAGGGGGCGACTGCAAGTGCGTATGCTGGCAGAGGTGGCAGCGGCGAGTGCTTGCATGCAGAGGCGGCGGTAAGGAGCCTTAGTGGCGCCTTTGGAGGGAAGGAGGAGACTCGTCGAGGCTGGAAGGGGGTTAGGCGAAGGTTGGGGATGGTTGCATGAGGGCTCGCCAACACTGGGATTAGTGGCCATGGTGCGCTTCGACACCCACCCATTGGGATTCAGCACTTGATGACGACTGAGTGGTTCAAAAGCAGTCGAAAAATCTCAATTGCAAAACCCTAGGAACTAAACCATGTGATATATAAGGAGGAGGGGGAAGGAAGTTAAATGTTAAATCATCTGATGGCTTGGATTGTTCGATCACGTGATTTTGCCTAACTCCCAAACTACGACTCAGGAAATATAAAAAATACATAGAAGTACAAAAAACGCGTTGAACACGATGAGGACCAACAATTGTCCTTCCGACGAACCCAAAATGCCGTTCACAAAAATCGACCAAATATTGCGCGACATATCTCCATCACTAAGACTATTTGGAACATTAGCACTTAGTGTTTGTATTTATCCATTTAACAGCTTTGATATTACTGCAATAAGTCTGTGGTTAATAATTTACACTCCTGCTTCTTTTGCTTGCTTTGTAGATTCACTCATGGAGTTGTTCATTCCTTCACTGGTAGTGCAGAAGATTGTGACAAGCTTCTATCCTTTGATAACCTTTTTATAGGTATGGCTGAAATTCAGCTTACCCTAACAAGATGTTATTTAGCAAGCTTGCATATTTATTAACTAATCGACATGCAGTGAATTAGAATTTTTTTTATTTTTCCTACTATAATTAAAACGTATCAAAATTCATATCTGCCAGATTAAAAATAGGATACTTGATGCAGGACAGGCGTCACACCTGCCTGCCACCATGGAGTTGCACAAGTTGTCCCACCTTGGCGTCACACCAAGGCGGCTTTATCAGGCCCGGGGGCCGTCGTACACCCCAGCCCGTGCCCGGTCCCACCACAGGAAGCCGAAAGGTTGTTGAGACCGAGATTCAATCTCGAGACCTCTTTAATAAAGAGCTCTCAGGCGAACTCTCATCACCAACTGATCCGCTCTTTATCAAGGAGTTCTCGAGATCGAATCTCGGTCTCAACAACCTTTCGGCTTTCTGTGATGGGACCGGAGATGGGTTGGGGTGTACGGCCCGCGGGCCTGATAAAACCGCCTTGGTGCGACGCCAAGGTGGGCCCCCTGGTGGGATCTAGGGTGGCAGACAGGTGTGACATCAATACTTATTTACTTTTTTTCAACCTTTATTTTAAAATTTTTTTTATCTGTTTTACACTTTGAGCAATCTATAATGGATTTCTATTTTAAAATTTTATATTCTCAATTTTTAGTTCTTATCATTCAATCGAGGCAAAATTACAAAATCTGTCCCTAAATTTTCATTTGGTTGAAATCAATCACTCAATTTTCTTAAAGCACTCAAATTAGTCCATTGCCACAATCCGTTACAGAACTTAACAGTTACGCTTACATGTCAGTGATGTCACCTATGTGGCTCCTACATGGCGCTTATTTTGCGCATCAGCTATTCTTTTCAACTCTTACACCAAATTAAAAATTATGTTCATTTTTTGAACTTTGCAGATTTTTGTTGAACTTAGTGTTTGTTACATCACAGTTCGTTCAAGTTTTTTTCAGGTACCAAGTTTTTTGAACTTTAAACATAAAAGATGCAGATAAACATTTACTTTGTACAAAACATTTGCTTTAAACAAAAAAATAGCCTATGTGCTACGAAGGCATGTAAGCATTCTTGTTAAGTTCTATAATGGAATGTGGGGACTGGTGAGAATATAGTTACAGGCAAATCCGTAGAATGTTGAAGAGTCGTCAAGGGAGTGACTATAGGTGGGGATGACGAAGGGTGGAGGATACTTTGAAGCCAGAACTGCGACCGACTAAGTAGAGTGTGCTCGGGAGAGAACTATCACAATATCATAACAAAGAAAAGGGAAAATAGACTTGATTCTTAGATAACTTCATTCAACACAACTCATGTCTTTAAATAGGCTTACGTGATAATAATGATAACTAATAACTCTTAACAACTAACACCCTCATAATGACTCATAACTCTTAACAACAAATACTCATAAAGATTCATCATATTTAAAAAACAAAAACCTACGCAATACTCAATACATATAAATAAAGGCACGACATTAAATAAAGACATGATGATCATTAAATAAAGACACCACATGTCATGTTGTCATACATAATTATGGCATAATATGACGACTAATCTATGCTCATAACATATCATCCCTCATTTTCTTCGACCTTGCCCTCAAGCTCGGAACCATGATCAGAACTTTGAGCATAAATTTGTGATTGATCATTTGGTTCTTTAAACTCTCACAAAAACAATGTCACGTAGCATTGACGTGTCATTGTCTTCGTTTTATCGATTGAAAGGTGGTGAATAATCCGCAAGCACTCGATGATAACTCAAAACCATATCCATTTTCGTGAGTGCAAGTGGAGTGTCATCGTTGATCTTCGCAGGGTCGATGTATAACAAAGTGCGTCCTTCTGAATGAGAACGACAGTAGGTGGCAATTGTTGGGTGAATGTTGGATTGGCTGTGATATCAACGTCTTGCACTTGGTCGGGTAGGATTGTCAGTCGTATGTTGAGCAAATGTTTACTTTTGTGTGCAGTCATAAGGTCATTGAGTTTGGCGAGGGTGACAACATAAATTGTCGGTGTCACCTTGTTAGCGATTTCGATTGTCATCGTCCCTTTCCATTTTGTCATGGACTCAATAAATTTTTGTTGTCCCACCTTATATGATGTCATGGTGGGTGCAGTCTTATATTCTGTTGATTACTCTTATAGTTCTCTAATTTATTTATTTTTTCTCTGCTATTTATTTCTCCGTCCGTGCAAGAGATACTCGTATAGTATGTGTGGATAAAACCTCAAACTTGTATATACTTTCTCAATAATCAAATACAAGGTATGATTATACATTTATAGGAGGGAGAAAGAGAGAAGAGATCCCTATACATGATGTGGGACTAAAGAGGAGAAAAGAAGAAAACTAAATAAACAGGCTCCAATATGAGCCTCTTTACATGGGCTTTTCCAACACTCCCCCGCAAGCTGGAGCGTACAAGTCGTATGCATTAAGCTTGGACAGGAACTGATAAAACAGGGTACTTGGTAGGGCCTTTGTGAGGATATCGACAACTTGTTCAGTACCCGGAACATGCTTTAATTCTATCTTCTGCATTTGAACTTTCTCCCGGATAAAGTGGCAGTCCACTTCAATATGTTTCGTTCTTTCATGGAAGACAGGATTCTTTACTATGTGTATAGCCGCTTGACTATCGCATAACAGGATGACAGGTGAGGGAAGTTTAACTCCTAGATCAGCAAGGATACTTTCAAGCCATGTAAGCTCAGAGACAACTAATGCCATCGATCTGTATTCTGCTTCAGCTGAGGATCGAGCAACCACAACTTGTTTCTTACTCCGTCAGGTAACAAGATGCCCTCAAAAATAGGTACAGAAGCCACTGGTTGACCGCCGATCATCCAAGGAGCCAGCCTAATCTGCATCAGAATACGCAACCAACGTTGGAGTAGATGATGAGGTTTTGTATACCAGCCCTTGACCCAGAGCTGTTTTATGATATCTTAGGATTCGCTCAACGACTTGAAGGTGAGATATTCGAGGGGCATGCATAAACCGGCTGACCACCCCAACAACAAAGAAAATATCCGGTCTTGTGACCGTTAAGTAGATTAATTTCCCAACAAGACGTTGATAGTATTCCGGATTTTGGAGAGGAAGATCAGTATCATACGCATATGCACACAACTTATGATTTGCTTCCATTGGAGTAGTAGTGGGCTTGCATCCAGAGTAGCCAACATCTTGTAGGAGATCCATCAAGATTTTTGTCCGAGCAACAAAGGAGGTGAGGTCGGTGACCCCGCTAACATCAAGATTTTGAAGATCAGTGATGATGTCATACAAGTGCTATAGACTATCTTTCCCGTAATAGAGGGAATGAAGTTCATCCTACATTGCTTTTGCCGTTTCATGATACATGGTCATACGATAAGGTTATCCATCAAGGGTGTTGAGGAGCCAGGTCTGAACGCAACCATCACTGCGCAACCAGTCTTCAGTAGGAGTAGCGGGAGCAGCCTGAGTCAAGTGATGTAGGAAGCCTTTGAACTGAAGAACGCGGCGAACCGAGTGCACCCACTCCACAAAGTCCTTCCCGGTTAACGAGATAGTAGTAATCCGCAGTTCATCCCGAAGTTCAGGGGCAAGGGCTGGGCGGTCTGCAGAGGAGGAAGCCGCCTGTCCGGTAGAAGCCGCCTGTCCGGTAGAATCAAGAGAAGACATGTCCAGACGGTTAGGATGCTAGACCGGCGGCAAGAGGATCAGCGGATAGAAAGGATACCACGCGAGTTGGATGACAACGGTCCGGAGGCAAGCACAGAAAAGGTTGCGACCAAAAGAAACAGAGCAGGTAGAAAGAAGAAGCCGCCTTGTCTAGAGAACTGGGGAGTCCGCACAGTCTCGGTGACAAGACACCAGCGGCAAGAGAAGTTGTCGCGACCTAAATGCAGAGCCCGCAGCGGTTAGAGAAAGCCGCAATGACTAACCAACGAAGAGGCCACGCGAGAAGTCCGCACGGTCAGGGTGAGTACACCAGCAACACGGGAAGATGCCGCGATCTAGATGCGAAGCTTGCAGCGGTTAGAGAACCCGCAACGACTAACAAAAGATGAGGCCGCGCGAGAAGTCCGCACGGTCGGGGTGAGTACACCAGCAGCACGGGAAGATGCCGCGACCTAAATGCGGAGCTTGCAACGGTTAGAGAAGCCGCAGCGACTAACAAAAGATGAGGCTGCGCGAGAACCACAGAAGAAGCCGCGCGAGAAAGAAAACGGTGCGGCGGCAAGAGAGCAGTGATATATCGCAGCAGGTAAAGGGCAGGGAGACAGGGAGATCACAGCGGGTAGGGAAGAAATCGTGCGGATAGAGGGACGAGAGAGAAGGCCTCACCTGTCAGAGAGAGTCTTATAAAACGGAGAATGGAGAAGAGATGGAGGCCACGGGATTTGGGGGGAGGAGAAGCGGGTAGAAAATTTCTAGCCGCAAGTGGGTAGAAAATTTCTAGCCGCAAGCGGGTAGAAACCAGGCCGCGCCTTGCACGAGAAGAGAAGGCCGGTCGGTTAGACAAAACCAGACCGTGCCCTGCGCGAGAAGGGAAGACCGTACGGTTAGCAGAATGCTAGCCGCAAGGAGAGACCGATTGCCTCTGATACCATGTGGATAAAACCTCAAACTTGTATATACTTTCTCAATAATCAAATACTTGGTATGAATACACATTTATAGGAGGGAGAAAGAGAGAAGAGATCCCTATACATGATGTGAGACTAAAGAGGAGAAAAGAAGAAAACTAAATAAACGGGCTCCAATATGGGCCTCTTTACATGGACTTTTCCAACAGTATGTATTTCAGTATTTGTAGTAGGTCTTAATTGGATTTCACTAGTGGAAGTTGGTACTGTTCCGCTATGTAAGTAGCTATTAAGGAAGGTAAAATGCTATGCTACACATTCTACAATATCATTAAAATTTAAAACTCTTTAGTTTTTGACAATTCCATAGAATTGATTGATAGGGGTTTAAAAAAAATCTGCCTTATAATGAATGAAGCTTGTTGGGAAAGGATTAATTCAGTATTTGTAGGTGTTGGGCTCTATGTTGGCCCGTGGGATAGAGGAATTGATTTCGACGGCGTGTAGGGACCCGATGACCTAGGAAACAAGTGCTGGAAATGGGGGCTTGATGGGGCCAAGGCTCGAGAATTGTTGTAATGGTGCAGAGGGGAGCAGCCACTAATACTGGAGGAAGTCGGTGCTTGGGACAATTCGAGAGTCTTCAGTCGTGCATGAGGAGCCACATGTGCTTATCGACCAGATCTGGAATCTCTGCATAACGACTTTGCTAGCCTCAACTATATTGCCAGGGAAGGAGCAGGGCCATAGCAGCAAGAAGTGAGCTTTAAGAAAGGCAATTCTAGATATGAAAACACCAATGACCCTGAGCTTGAGGAGGGTCTCTACCCATGAGCTTGGGGCACGACTCGTGCGCAGTCGACGATGGACTAATGGGCTAAGAGGAAGTTGTGAAGGAGATGGAATGAAGGATGTGTTGATTGCGAGGCTAGAGGAAGAAGATCATCTGTGGGGGGTTTGATTCTTGGACATTGGTTGATGAAGAGCAAGACAACATCATCAGAGGCAGGTTGAGAGGGAGATGTTAGCTCTGATACCAAGTTGTTACAGGCAAACTCGTTGAATGTTGGAGAGTGTCGAAGGAGTGGCCAAAGACGGGGATGATGAAGGGTATGGAGACGGAACCACGACTCCCTAAGCGGTGTGTGCTCAGGAGAGAGAGCTACTATAATCTCATAACATGAAAAGGAAAATAGATGTAATTCTTGGATACCTTCATTCAACACATCTCATGTATTTGCATAAACTTTCATGATAGTAATGACAATTAGTAACTCTTAACAACTAACACCCTCATAATGGCTTGTAACTCTTATTAACTAATACTCTCATAAAGACTCATCATAATTTAAAAAATCTATGCTAGACTTGGTACATATAAATAAACACATGACATTAAATAAAGATGTGATATACATTAAATAACTACATGACATTAAATAAAGACGCGATACATATTAAATAAAGACATGACAACATGCATAATTTATGGCATAATATGATGACTAGCGTATGTCTACTGTTCTTATTTAAGTGTTTGTAGAACGTTTAGGGACTATTTGATTATTTTCAACCGAATGAAAGTTTAGAGACTGATTTTAGACGTACTTAAAGTTTAGGAACTGGTTTTGTAGTTTTTCCTTCAATAAAATATGAATTTTTCTTTCAGATCATTACATCAAATCCAATTTATCATTCTCTAGCTTTAAAATTTGATTATATTTAATTTTTTTCTCTGTATTTGTTAAAACTTACATCCAACAAAAAATTAATTGGCTATAGGTAGAACTGTATTTTGTGCACCATGATACATATGTTGAACCATATGTTTTCATATGTTGAACCATATCCTCAACGCACCTTGTGCATGTAGTGTCCTTGACCACTGACATCTCCCCTTAAGTTGGCGAGTATATAAACATTTTTTTGCCAAAATATGAGAAGAACAAAGAACGAAATAGAAATAAACAATCATAGACGGTACAAATTTTCGTGGTTCACCCCAATATGGACTGTCCACGGGCAGCAGCAGACAAATCTTCACTATTAAGAACAGAATCAGTTACAGAGAGTGGGAGGATTTCAGAATTCAGAATTCCCAATACCCAAAGGTAAGAATGACCATGAGTTTATATAACACTATGTACAATTATAATTTCCTTGACATGCCCTTTGGCACACGCCCGTGTACCTCGGGTGTGTGCCCTAACCAACACATTCTTTCATCAACAGACGTGTAACAACCGCCATGAAACCGTCAGAACCGCACACACCCATGTGACTCGGGCTGTGTGCCCCTAAACGTCACGTCTCCACCTTCTGGATACGTCCCCCCGACTTCTGAAATAGTTACAACCGCTCGCGCCTGTGTACCTTGGGCCGTGTGCCAGAAAAATTCCGCTCAGGACCACGACTCCGGACCCCGCAAGTCGTGAGTTACGTGTCGCGACTTGGGAACGAGATGAAGGGGGATCCTTCAGTTTGGTGATGCAATTTGGGGTGCTGTACATGGGCGGCGAAGTGTGAGCGAGAGAGTAAGGTGAGAGGTAGAGAGAGGGAGGTGAGAAAAGAGAAATTTTATTCTTCCAAACTTGTTTTACACGGTACCCATACATGGCTTTATATAGTCCAACCATTACAACAAACATGGAAATAGAAATAAAGGAAACAAAAAGGGAAATAGAAATAACTGATTGCAGGCCTCCCACTTGGGCTTAAACAATGAGATAAAAATAACATGAAATAAAAGATGAAATCAAGTGCGCTGGAGAGACGAGCTCATGTCTGTGTCCTCGCGTCATTGTTGCGTCGTTGGTAGGTACTCCCCCAATATGGATCCGACTCCGTTCCTCCTGGTACTGGTACCGTAACATCTCCTTCCTCGTCGGAAGACAGCCTGTCCTCAAGCTGAGAGGGGATGAAGACGATCAGTGTGGTGGGTGGCTCGTCGTGGAACTGCTTGAGTTTGGAGACGTGGAATACGTCATGAATGCGCGCCTCGGGCGATAGGTGGAGTTGGTAGGCGACTTCGCCGATGCGCCGACTAATCTGGAAAGGGCCGTAAAAGCGCGGCTCCAGTTTGGTGGATGAGTCTGTTGGGCGCATGGTAGCCTGGCAGTAGGGGCGACACTTGAGCCATACCCATTCTCCGACTGCGAAGGAAACATCCTGATGCCCGTTGTTTTATGTGGTCTCCATGCGGTGTTGAGCTCTGAGTAGGTGGTCGCGAGCGATGGCGAGTAGCCGGTCATGATCAAGAAGTTCTTGGTCTACCAGGGCTATCGTGGCGAGACCGTGTCCATATATGAGCAATTTTGGTGGGTCGCGGCCATAAATGAGGCGGAACGGTGTAGTTCGGAGAGCTGAATGGTATGAGGTGCTGTATCAATATTCGATCCAGGGAAGCCACTTTACCCAATCCTTGGGGTGCTCGCTCGTCAGACAACAAAGATACATCTCTACGGTGCGGTTGACGACCTCCGTTTGGCCGTATGATTGGGGGTGGTATGCGGAGGAGAATGCCAATTTTCTCCCGCTCAAGGTGAAAAACTCCTTCCAGAAGCGGCTGGTGAAGACCTTGTCCCGATCAGTCACAATGGTCTCTGGTAGGCCGTGCAAACAGAATACGTCGGTGAAGAAGAGTTGGGCTACACGTTCCGCGATCAGGGGGCTAGCTAAGGAAATAAAGTGTGCCCCCTTTGAAAATTTGTCCACCACTACCATTAATCTTGACTTCCCCTTGCTTCGTGGGAGTCATTCCATAAAATCCATGGAAATGTAGACCCAAATTTGTGTTGGCACTGGTAGAGGCTGAAGGAAGCCAGCGGGTAGTAGATTGGCAGCTTTCTGTTGTTGGCAGATAACACATTGGGTGATGAATTCATGGACGTGACGACGCATGTCCTTCCAAAAGAATTCGGCGCGAATACGATGTAGAGTCTTGTGAACGCCCTCATGCGTACGGTTGTGAGTATCCGCCATGATGGAGGGGATGTGGGGTGATGTTGTCAGTAAGTATACCCGACCCTTACATAGAAATAGGCCGTTGTGAGCTGTCCAAACTAATGGTAGAAGACCCTCTTGAACCCGTTTGAGCAATTCCATGAGGGAGGGTGTTTTCCCGATTTCGTCCCGGATGGCGTCCAGGAGCGAGGCCGTCGGTCTGGAAAGGGTGCAGATGACGGCGGACTCGTCTGGATGCCGGTGAGACAGGGCGTCCGCCGCCCTGTTGAGGGCGCCGACCTTGTATTCCATCGTGAAGTCGAATCCCAATAGCTTGCTCATCCACCGTTGTTGCGGTACAATTGTCAAGCACTGCTCCAAAAGATATTTCAAACTATAGTGGTCGGTGCGGACGACAAAGGAGCGGCCCCATAGATATGGCCGCCGGTGTTGTACGACTTTGGCTAAGCCGATCAATTCCAGCTCATAGGCCGGCAAATTCCGGAGGTGGGCTGCGGTGCCCCGACTGAAATACGCGAGCGGGTCGCCGTTCTGTTGGAGAACTGCGCCGCATACTTGTGTCGAGGCGTCACATTCTATGTAGAAGGGTTTGCTAAAATCGGGTAGTTGTAGCCTGTAGGACCGATGCAGAGACCAGTGCGGCGTGGAGTGCCTCGAAAGCCTTCTGCGTGGCATCCTCCCATATGAAAGTTGTGCGTCGTAGTAGGGCCAGGAGGGGTTCGGCTATGGAGCTGTAGCTGCAAATGAACCGCCGGTAATAACCTGTGAGTCCCAGAAAAGCCCGTAGGTCGCGTTGCGACTGGGGCCCCGGCCACGATGCGATGCCTTGAAGTTTCTCTGGGTCGGCTGACACCCCGTGCACGTGTACCACATGACCGAGGTAGGTGATGCTGGTTTGCCCGAATGAGCACTTGGACTCCTTGAGGACGAGGTGGTGGTGACGGATTAGGGTGAGTACTTCCCGGACGTGATGGAGATGGTTGGGCCACGACTTGTTATATATCAATATATCGTCGTTAGTGATTGGAGGACGGAATGGAATACCTTGTTCGTTTGTGATTGGAAGGTGAATGACGCGTTGGTCAATCCAAACGGCATGACGAGGAACTCAAAATGCCCATGGTGTGTCCGAAAGACTGTCTTTTCTACGTCCGCGGTTGCCATGCGCACTTGATGGTACTCGGAATACAGGTCGAGATTTGAGAAGAAGCGTGCGCCATGTAGCTCATTGAGGAGTTCCTCGATCACGGGAATTGGAAATTTATCCTTGACGGTTTTGCGTTGAGTTCCTTGTAATCGACACAGAAGCGCCACGTGTTGTCCTTACGGACCAGGAGAGCCGACAAAGAGAATGGAGAGACGCTCCGTTGAATAAGTCCTTGTTCTAGCATGGCGGAGCATTGGCGCTCAATTTCGTCTTTCTGGAGAAACGGGTAGGCGCACCACTACCGGTGCCACTCCTGGAAGTAGACAGATACAATGGTCTTGCGGTCGATGGGGTGGCAATGCTGCGGGTATGGTGAAGGCGTTCCCAAATTCCTGCAAGAGTCGATGGAGCGCTGGGAGTCACGGTCGGGCGACACGCCTGGGCCTTGCATAAGGAAGGACTGCGTTTTGGAGACGGGGGCCAGACATGGCCAGTCCATTCGTTTGGAATCGTGGTACCATTGCATTGTTAAATTTTTGAAGTCCCAGGTAATGGGCCCCAAGGTGTGCAACCAACGCACGCCCAAAACAATATCAAAGCCGTCAAGGTCGATCACCAACGGGTTGATCTCAAAGGGTCGGTTGTGGATCATTAAAGGTACGCGACGACAGAGGCCGGGGAACGCCATGCTGTGGCCGTGGCCGAGACTTGAAGCTGGTGGCGGGGTCTGATTGGTAGTTTGAGAGCTATCGCTGTCGTGCGTCGGATGAAGTTGTGCATACTGCCCGAGTCGAGTAGGCCGACATGGGTAGTACCCGCTTCCTGGTGGGCCAACAATGGCATGAACAGAGATTTTGGGTGTCTCCAAATCCTGATCTTCCCTGTCGTCGTCGGAGGGGTCATCCACTTCGATCCGAAAGAGGCATTTGCAGTGGTGGATGGGTCCAAATTGTTCGTCGCAATTGCAGCAGAGTCCTTTGGTGCGACATTCAGCCATTTCCGCGTTGGATAGACGGCTGCGAAATGGCAGTTTGGGTGCTTCGCTTGGCCTGGCCGGTTGGGCCGCCGACAATGGGTGGAGAGGTTCCCGAAAGGACTGCACTGGGTCCCGACGGGCTGTATGTTGACGGTCCAAGATGATGCGGCGTTCACACGTTCGAGCGATGTTCATTGCGGTGTTAAGGTCCGAGGGATCTTGGAACTTGACGTCAAGGTGGAGGCACTCATGTAGGCCTGCTGTAAAGATGGGGACTTGTTGATCGATCTGTACCAAAGGAGCGCGGACGAGCAATAACTGGAAGCGATCGAGATAGTCCTCCAAGGTCCCCGTTTGCCGAAGAGCGATGAGGTTCCCGAGGGGTTTTCCACATAGAGAGGGCCCGAAACAGAGCATGCACGCGGCTTTGAACTCATCCCACTGGAGGTACGGCCGTTCACGCTGCAGTTCACGCTGCAGTTGAGAGAACCATAGTTGGGCGGCCCCTTTGAGGTGGAACGAGGCGAGGCCGGGGCGATTGTCGTCGGTCATGTGTTGGTTGGAAAAGAAGAGCTCGCATTTGGTCAGCCACGAGAGTGATTCCTCGTGTCCATCAAATACCGGAAAATCCAACTTGACGTACCGGGGAAAGGTGCCGCCCTCATGTCGGCGGCCGGAGTGTTCGTCGGGAAATGGGTCGTCTGACACTGATTGTTGGCTGGTGGGGCGGTCGAGGGAAGGCATGCCCGCAGCGAGATGGGTTGTGCGGGAGTCGACTTCCCCAAGGAGGGAGTCCATTCGTTCAAGGCGGTCCAATATTTGTTGCAACAAGTCATGATCGGCCATCGGGGCGCGCGGCGGTGTCGATGGTAGCGGAAGAAGGGCGGTGCTGTTTGGCGCGGCGAGGCGGGGGGTGGAGGCGGGAAGCGTCCGGGCGGTATCGCTAGGTTCGGGGTGGCGGCCGGAGGTGGCTCTGATACCAATATGTTACGTGTCGCGGCTTGGGAGCGAGTGTTCTGGCGAGATGAAGGGGGATCCTTCAGTTTGGCGATGCAATTTGGGGTGTTGCACGTGGGCGGCGGATTGTGAGCAGGAGAGTAAGGTGAGAGGTAGAGAGAGGGGGGTGAGAAAAGAAAATTTAATTCTTCCAAACTTATTTACACGGTACCCATACATGGCTTTATATAACCCAGCCATTACAACAAACTTGTAAATAGGAATAAAGGAAACAAAAAGGGAAATAGAAATAACTGATTGCAGACCCCCCCCCCCCCCCCCACTTGGGCTTAAACAGTGGGATAAAAATAGCATGAAATAAAAGATGTAGTCAAGTGCGCTGGATAGACGGGCTCATGCGCGCGACCTCGCGTCATTGTTCCGTCGTTGGTAGGTACGCCCCCAATGTGGATCCGATTCCGCTCCTCCTTGTACTGGTACCATAACATCATGTTTAGCATCAGTCGTCGTCTTTGGATTAGGATTCGAGGCATACAATTAACAACATTAAATTCCAACTTGTTACAGCTATAACTAGTCATTAGACCCCTCATTGCTTCTGCCATCAAATTTGCTAGTTGACCATTTGAACTAACAATGGACGCAACAATTTCTCTGAATTCAATCTTCTTTTGGTCAAAGTGGAACTTGATCTCAATATATTTCGTCCTTTCATGTAACACATGATTTCATACAATATGCATAATAACTTTATTTTCACGTAGGAGCTTCATGTGTTTGAAGCAAGTTAAATCATATCAACTTACATGGTGTTACTTCCATAGTTCTATATTCAATTGCTATTTGGAATAATGATTATGACCTTTATATATTTATTTTGTTATTTTAGCCATCAAAATTCAGCTTTTATTAGATAGCATCAATTGTCTTTTTTACATTTCCTCAATCTCACATACTTGTTTTTAGGTTATCTTAATTTTTAGAGATAACATCAAACTAAACACCCTTTGTATAAAACATGTTAGATGACATAGGAAAGATAATTGTAAAGGCCCAATTATAGACCCATTTCCTTCTTCTCCTTTAGTCCCACATCTCTTGTATAGGATTATTCTCCTTCTCTTCTCCTATATATTTGTATTCTCTCTTGTATTTTAAACATGAAGAAGCATATGCAAGGTTTGCTCATTCCTTTCTACATGGTATCAGAGGGAATCGGTCTCTCCTTGCGGCTAGCATTCTGCTAACCGCCCGGTCTTCCTCTGCTTGCGCTAGGCGCGGTCTGGGTTGTCTAACCGGTCGACCTTCTCTTCTCGCGCTGGGCGCGGTCTTGGCGGCTAGGACTTCCCTACCCTCTTCTCTTCCCCCTTTCATTCTCGTGGCCTCCACCTCTACCTCTCTCTCCTCTTTATAGGATTCTCTCTGGCAAGTGGGGACCCTCCCTCTTCCTCCCTATCCGCGCGGTCTCTTCTATACCCGCGCGGTTTTGTCTCTTCTCACTGAGAGCTCCCATCTTAAAGCTCGCGGTCTTCTCCCTCTTCTTCCCCCCTACGGCTTCTTCCCTAACCACAATGTTTCCTCTCAACCCGCCTCGTCTCTTTCCGCTGTGAACTCCGCATTTTGGTCGTGGCTTCTTGCCGTTGGCGTCTTATCGTCGAGACCGTGGTGTTGTGCGCTAACCGCTGCCCTGGTGTTGTGCGCCTTCTCGCGCGGCTTGCCTTGCTGCTCCATGCGGTCTCCCTTTGTTTCCGCGAGGTCTGCTCTTACCTGCTTGCCGGCTTCTCCTCTCCATTGCGGCCTTCTTCTCTGCCCGGTTCTCGCTACTTTACTCCCTACTCGCCGCGACTTCTCTTCGTCGTCGCGGCTTCTCTTAGCGTCTCCTCTTCTCTTCTCGCCGCGGATTGTTCTTTAACCGCTGCGATCTTCGCATCTGGGTCGTGACATCTTCCCTTTCCGCTAGTGTGATCACCGTGACCGTGCGGACTTCTCGCGCGACTTCTTCTCTGGCTAGTCGCTGCGCCTTGTCTCATTGCCTGCGGCTTCTCCTCTCTCTGCTCCGCCTTCTTAAGGTTGCGGTCTGTTCTCTTCCCAAGCGGTCTGTTCTCGCCGCTGCGGCCTGTTCTCGCCGCTGTGGCCTTTTCCCGCCGCTGCCTCTTCCCGCACAGCTTGTTCTTGCCGCTGCGGCCTGTTCTCACTATTCTCAGCGCTTCCTCCGTTCTAGTCGCTGGTTCTGTTCGGCTAACCGCGTGCCTTCTTGCCGCCCGGTTGCCGTGCCTCGCCGCAGATCAGGGTTATGGCCTCCGACTCGATCACTGCTGATGGGGTTGTTGCGTTGCGTACTCAACTACATCAGCTTTAAGGGGTGGTTAGTCGCTCTTCTGGCTCCGTAGCCTCGATCTTCAAGGAAGGTATATCGTGCCTCTCACATAGCTCTCACTGGATTGTGGACTCGGGTGCTACTCATCATATCTCTCCACAGTAGCCGCCAAAATACTTAGCTACTGCTTACCCCAAGCACATCACTGTGGTCAATGGTGACACGCTCCCGGTTTCTGGCGCTGCTAATCTGTCTCTTACTCCTTCCCTTTCCTTATTCCCGGTTCTTCATTTTCCGGGCTCTCCTTTTAACCTTCTTTCTGTTAGCCGTCTTACGCAAGACCTTGATTGCTGTGTTACTTTCTCACGCTCTTCCTTTGTGCTGTAGGATCGACTGACGCAGACTATACTTGGTAGAGGGCAACTGTCTAATGGGCTATATCTTCTCGACGTTCCTCCCACTGCTCTCACCTCTGTCTCCACCACTGATTGGCATCGTCGTCTTGGGCATGCCCCTCCCTCAATTCTCAAGAAGGCTCTTCCTACTATCTCTCTCCAAGAATTCCGTTGTGAATCCTGTATTTTCGGTAAACAACACCGTGCCTCCTTTTCTCCTTCCTGTACTCGGAGCGATTCTTCTTTATCCCTAGTACATTCTGATATTTGGGGATCCTATAAGGTCCATAGTGTCTTGGTGTATCGGTAATTTGTTACCTTTATCGATGATTACTCGCGAGTTACCTGGTTGTATTTACTTCGTGATCGTACCGAACTCACGACTACGTTCCATGCGTTTCTTGCGAAAACACGCACGCAGTTTTCTACCAGTGTCAAAACTCTTCGTACGGACAATGCTCGAGAATATACTGTTCGCACCTTCTCCAATCTGTGCGCTGAGTTCGGTATTATACATCAGATTTCCTGTGCTTATACGGCTCAACAGAATGGCATAGCGGAACGCAAAAATCGCCACCTCCTTGATGTGGCTCGATCTCTCATGATCCAAATGCAAGTTCCTCCCCTCTACTGGAACTTTGCCGTCTCTACTGCGTGTCACCTCATCAATCGCATGCCTTCGTCTGTCCTCAACTTTGTGTCACCCATTACTCTCCTTTACCCATCCACAACTCTCTTCTCTCTCACACCTCGTGTGTTTGGGTGTACCTGTTATGTCCACCACCTTGGTCCTTCCAATGACAAGCTCGCCCCTCGTGCTATCAAAGCTATGTTTGTTGGGTACTCCCGCACTCAGAAGGGATATGCCTGTTTTTCTCCTACCACTGGTAAGGTGGTTGTGTCTGCTGATGTCTCCTTTCATTAAGACCATCCATATCACATCAATCCTTCTGATCCTCTTCTTCCTCCTCCGCTACCTTGGCCCATCATACCCGTGACGTCTCCACTTCCACCACTTCTTCCTACTCCTCCTCCACATCCACCACTTCTCCCTACTCCTCCTCTGCTTCGGATTCCCACACCACCACCAGTTCCTTCCAAACCTCCTATCATACAGGTATACACTCGTCGTCCTCCACGTCCAGATGCCCTACAACAGCTTCCCCCTACCGATGTGCTCTCGCGACCTGTTGATCCGGTAACCACTTCAACATCACATCCAATAGCCAATTATGTCTCTCTACATCGGCTCTCTCCGCCCCTTCTTCACTTTAATCTCTCTCTCTCTCTCCTCTATCTTTATACCTAACTCTGTGCAGGAAGCCCTCCAGCATCCACGATGGTGTGCCGTCATGGACGAAGAAATGACTACTTTATGGGGTAATCACACCTGGGATCTCGTCTCTCTTCCTTCTGGTCACAGCTGTGTTAGCTGCAAGTGGATCTTTACTATCAAACATGCTGCGGATGGGACGGTTGATCGTTTAAAGGCTCGGCTGGTGGCTCGGGGCTTTACCCAACATTATGACCTTGATTATGAGGAAACCTTTCTCCAGTTGCAAAATTGAATTTCGTTCGGGTCCTGCTCTCCTTAGCTGTTCACCGCCGATGGACTCTTCATTAGCTTGATGTCAAGAATGCTTTCTTGAATGACGAACTTATTGAAACCGTATACATGCATCAACCACCCGGGTTTTAGACCACGGGGGAGTCTCGTGTATGCTTACTTCGCAAATCTATCTATGGTCTCAAACAGTCTCTCCGAGCATGGTTTGGGAAATTCAGCAAGGTCGTTCGTGAGGTGGGCTTCAAATAGAGCTCTGCAGACTCCTCTCTCTTCACTCGTCACCAGTCAACTGAGACCATAATACTTCTGGTTTATGTAGACGATATTCTGATCACTGGTGATGACTCAACCGGAATACAACATGTTAAGCAACTTCTAAACTCTATCTTCCAAATCAAAGACCTGAGAAATCTTCGATACTTTCTGGGACTGGAGGTAGCTCGACGGCCTGATGGCCTAGTCTTATCTCAGCGTAAGTATTGCATTGACCTTCTGCAAGATGCCGGCCTCTCGGGGTGTAAACCTGCGGATACCCCGAGGAAGTCAACCACATGCTGAGTGCTCAGGGATCTGAGGAGAACTCTCTTCTTTCAAATCCAGAATACTATCTCCGTCTTGTGGGAAAATTGATCTACCTAACCCTCACAAGACCAGATATATCATTTGCAGTTGGTGTGGTAAGTCGGTTTATGCGTACCCCACGAGTCTCTCACCTTCAGGCTGTGGAGTGCATTCTCAGGTATCTGAAGACTTCTCCTGGGCAAGGACTTGTGTACAAGCCATCCTCTTCTCTTTCTCTTATTGCATACTCAGATGCGGATTACGCGGGCTCGTTGGATGATCGACGGTCTACAACTGGGTTTTGTACTTACTTTGGAGGAAATCTTATCACATGACGGAGTAAGAAACAGATAGTTGTTGCTCGCTCGTCTGCTGAGGCTGAGTATCGTGCAATGACGGCTGTTACTTCTGAACTAACTTAGCTGGGAAGTCTCCTAGAAGATTTGGGAGTTAAATTGTCCTCACCTCCAGCTCTGTTTTGTGACAGTCAAGCTGCAATACACATTGCAAAGAATCCGGTGTTCCATGAGCGGACTAAACATATTGAGATTGATTGTCACTTCGTTTGAGAGAAGGTCCAATCAAAGGAGTTGATGCTTGAACATGTTCCTGCATCCGGGCAAGTTGCTGACGTCCTCACCAAGGCTTTACCTCGCAAGTTGTATTACCAGTTCTTGTCAAAGCTTGGTGCCTACGATTTGTACGCTCCAGCTTGCGGGGGAGTGTTAGATGACATAGGAAAGATAATTATAAAGGCCCAATTATAGGCCCATTTCCTTCTTCTCTTTTAGTCCCACATCTCTTGTATAGGATTGTTCTCCTTCTCTTCTCCTATATATTTGTATTCTCTCTTGTATTTTAAACATGAAGAAGCATATGCAAGGTTTTCCCATTTCTTTCTACAAAACATAATCTTAACATTGCATTAAAGAAACATCAAATCATGTAACCCCTCAAAAGTGAAGAAGCATGCTCCAATTCTCGAGATGATGATCCTATAATTGGCGACAAAAATCGATCTTGAGTCAGTTATGATATGTGAGCTCTGGGTGGTTTGTTATTGTTATTTCTCTTTAGTCTTCTTTCCTAACACAAGGTACTTGTCCAAGGCATTCCCTTTTTAGGATTTTATTTAAAAAGGTTTGCTTTCCAAATTATTTTTATTTTCTCCCATAATCTCAACTTCTCAATAGATATGTCAACACTGAACCTAGATAGCATAACAAACATTTTTTTTATAAATATTTGTTAAATTAAGTAGTAGTACCTGTAAAGATAATTTAGTTTTCTGAAACTGTAATTATTTATTCTGCATCTTCCAATTCCCCTTTAGTTATGGTGTTACAAGAATGAATGGTTTTTTTAATCAGGAATTAATGGTTGCTCTCTAAAGACAGCAGAGAATCTGAATGTTGTGAGAGACATTCCTAGTGAACGAATGATGATAGAGACTGACTCGCCATATTGTGAGGTCAAGAGTACTCACGCCGGATTTCATTTTCTCAAGTCGATTTGGCCTTCTAAGAAAAAAGAGAAGTATGATCCTGATTTCACTGTTAAAGGGCGGAATGAACCTTGTCTCATTAGGTAAATGAGATACTATTGTTTCCTTTCTTCATTTATTAAAAGATTTAATTACTGGGACATCTCCTAGGACTCGTCATCATTATTGGGACCTCTCATTGACTTTTTTGGAATAATAAAATTTCTAATTCGAGTTTACATTGTTAATTTTTAGAATAATAAGTCTTTCCTTTGGTAGGGGTGGTGTGTTTTAACTTGGAAGGAGCGTCTTGTAACATTGTAAATTCAGAGAGGGGGATTTTGTAATTTCAAAATGTAAAGGTGATGTACACATAGTTATGCATAGTCCCACGGATGGTCCGGATAATTAACCTTTATTAAAATGATTGTAGCTGTTTCTGAAAGTCATATCAATTACAAAATGTCGAAACTTTGAATTGCGGCCTTCTTTTAACACTAGTATTGGCATTTGCAGACAAGTGCTCGAGGTTGTTGCCGGCTGTAAGGGAATCAACAACATAGATCAACTGGCCACAACTCTCTACCACAATTCCTGCAGGTAATCTGTTCAATGCACTTATTAAGATTCTAGAAATTCACCTTCAAGTTATTTCCAAAGTTATCAGGGGCGAGCTAATAGCCTGTTATTATGCGGGACTCCCAGGGGAGGCCTGCTATGCCAAAAGCGTTTGTCTGTCCGCATGTCCCTCCCATGCGGCGACATGGGGACATACACGAGGGATCCTATCAACTTGTTACGACATACGACACAATTTATTATTTTAGTTTTTTCCATCTTCGGCGAGGTCTTTAAGAGGAAATACTTCTCAGTTATCTGTTCTGCTGCAGAATGTTCTTTCCCCATGAAATGGACACTCCTGCGGATGGGCTTTTTGAGACTGGAGGCGAAGTTCACAAAGAGGAGGTGTTGTAGCTGCAGTTGATAGGCAGGGATTGCATAAAGGTAGCCCTTTCATGGTGTGATTGGAGAACCATTCAAATATACTCTGTATAAACTTTTATTAATGGCTGCTCGTTCGGAATCAGCAAATTATATCCCGCACCGTTGGATTTTATCAAGATTTGCGTGGACCCTCCGATTGTTCACGATGTGTGCATCTAGTCATCCAGATGCACAAAAGTTCGAATACTTCCTTTTCGTTGAGCTCATGCACATACATGGTAACAAGTGTGTAGTCACGTGCGCCCATGTGTGCTTGGGGCCCATTAATATAAAGGAGTCCCGAAATGAGTTATTGTTTGGTTTCATATTATTGTGTATGAATGGGGGGGGGGGGGCATTATGTCTCTTGTTACACATAATGGTAGATATTTAGGCTCCGTTTGGCGCGGCAGCGGTGGTTAGGAACATGGGGGCTAAACTGTCATTCCTTAACGCCCTCCTAAATAACCTCATCCGTTTGAACATAAAAGTGGATGAAGTTCCTTAGATGGGCGTTAACGGATGACAATGTAACCCTCATGTTCACGACAGCCATCACCGCGCCCAACGGATGCATGGGTTAAAACGTCATTTGTTAAGGATTAACTTTTCTTAGACGGATGTTAACAAATGACAATTTATGATGCGCTTGGCGTGACTTATCGTGATTTTTTTGCTCCTGTGAGGTTGGACAAAAATGTCATTGTCATACCAAAATCTTATGTCTCAGACTAGTTTCTTTTTTGTAACATTTGTGATATCAAAAAATACATTCAATGATAATGACGCTTTTGTCCAACCTCACTGAAACAAATAAGCTGGGATAAGCTGCGCCGCCAAACGCAGCCTTAATCCCCGTGTTCATGACCACCACCACCGTGCTAAACGGAGCCTTAACCTTTATATCAATCTTTTTATCATCTCTCCAGCATTTTGGTAGTCGTTGCCGTCATTGTCGGCCTCCGAGATCTTTCATCGAAGTTCTGTTGCCACTTGATGGAAAATTACTTGCAATTATTTATCCCTTGGGACTCATGCCCATGATAAAACGACAAGCTCGTCCCTGTCGGGCTTTCCTTAATCTCCTTGTATCCAGAATTGGTGTGTTGTGTATCGTAGATGTCTATTTATAGAGGTGATGAGACATAAGAGGACGTAGATAATTATAATGTGACGCCCACCAGAATGTATGTGTTGTCAAGAATTGACTGAAAATATTTAAATATGGAGTAAACAATGTGTTAGAGCTAGGAATTCGGCTCGCAAGCGGAAGTTGAGGTCTTGGTCCTCTTGGGGCAAAGATCTCGGCTCGCAAAGTTTAGATCAAAAAGATGATCGAAAGGTACTAGCCCTTGAATTAACAAACATAAGCATGAATCAAATAAGAGGTTTTGGCTATTTATTATGAGATGAGGTGGTCGTGCTACATTGTGGTGGTGTTGCTGCATACTCAAGAGTGTATAAGTAAGAACTCTACCTCATAAATTAAGTGTTGTGCAAGTTGGGAGAAGGTATGCAAGATCGTCAAATCTTCAAATATGTAACTCTTTGTGGGGATGTGAATTGTCTTCCATTCATTAAAATGGGTTACTAGTGCTTGAATTAACATACATAAGCATGAATCAAATAAGAGGTTGTGGCTATTTATTATGAGATGAGGTGGTCATGCTACATTGTGGTGGTGTTGCCGCATACTCAAGAGTGTATAATTAAGAACTCTCCCTCACAATTTAAGTGTTGTGCATGTTGGGGGGTAGCCAGACAAGGTCATCAAATCTACAAATATGTAACTCTTTGTGGGGATGTGAATGACATTCCATTCGTTAAAATGGGGACCTATTTATCGCCCCTCCCCCCCGATGAGGTCTCTAGGATGTCTTCGAGCTAGAAATGTGAGCTTGTCGAGCTGAGTTCTTGAGACTGTTGAGCTTAAAAGCTAAGGCTGTCGAGCTGAGAGCCGTCGAACTCGATGACCACTGAGCTGAATATCGACGAGCTGAATGGTGTCGAGTTGAAGACCTTCGAGCTGAATGTTGCCAACATGAATGTCTGAGGCTGCCGAACTAGACACCTGAAGTGTCTTATGCAATTTTGCTCTCGATAAATTACGGATACAACACCATCCCCGCTTTTTTCAAGCTCGTTGTGCTCGGAAAAAAATAATGTAGGACTCGTACTTCAGTGAAATGATCACAAGATGATATGCCACACGAGGTCCCTGCAAAGATGAGGGACATGATCAAAGTTATGCAAATTACCCTCAGAAAATTACATTTAATCCATTATATTGCTCTTTTAATCATACCATACAATAAATTAATAGGTGTCACTACATATGGTTGAAGGTGTCATTGAATCTTTACAAATATAAAGGATATCTAATTTTGCAGGCTATTTTCATGAAGTCAAGGTTTAAGAGCATATTTTCATTCTATTTTGGCAGGTAACAACAAAATATGGTGCTTTAATAATATGGGGCTAGAAATTCAACCAACGAGATAGCCTCCATAAAAGTGAAGAAGAAAAAGCTGAGCCTTCATGAAGAAAAAACTTGACTAATATCATTTAAAACCTGACTAATATCATTTAAGATGAAATTAATGATTGAGATTTGCTTTGTATGGATTGGAAGTAGGGGATTCGGGGGAGTAAAGTGCACCCTGCACTTTACGGTAAAGTACGGGCATCAAACGGCCCGCATGGATGTCCGCACACATCTCAAAGCGAGTACATCTCAGCTTGCTTTGAGATGTGTGCGGACATCCAACACGGATCGTGCGTGCGGGCATCCAACACGGGTCGTTGAATGCCCGTACTTTACGGTAAAATACAGCGAGTGCACTTTACCTCCCCCGAATCCGAAGTGGAGGCACTAATAATGAGGAGATAAATTAATTGTATAATAAAATATATATTCACTTTATTTAAAAGCGTATCCATCCTAGGAAAAACAGAATTTTGCTTTCTTATCACTAAAGTTATACATAAAGGATATAAATTACCATAATTTCTTTGGGAGTTTGCATAATTACACGTTGCATCCCTCTTATCTCTCTAAATTATATTTAATTACCTTCTTTCTAAAAAAATTTCATTTTATAAAACTGCTTGATTCATTAGAAATATGGATGAAAAATTGGAAAGTGATAAAATCAGGTAAATTATTTTATGATATTCAATTTTATTGAAATATGTGACATTTTCTCTTTATAAAAAAATGAATGGAAAGTGATCAAATATGAAAAATTATTTTATGATATTTCAATCTTATTCTTTGTAATAACTCTACATTGAAAAGGGCTCGTTACAATTTACAGATCTTTTGTAAGGAATTTTAAATCATTATAAAAGAATATAGTTAAAATATCAAAAAAAATTTTGATTTTATCATTTTCCATCCATATTTCTAACAGAAATGACATTTTTGTAAACTAAGAAAATGCAGAGATAAGATAAATATAATTTTGAAAGATAGAGGAGCACAACTTATAATTCATCTCTCCATTGAACCCTAACTATTTTGACCATTCGGCGCAAGTCACACAAGAAAACGAAGGTAATGAAAGACGATTAACGTGACAAATTATTATTAATGTCTCAAAATAAAATCCATCTCGAGATTCTCAAGCCTGTCATTATGCCGCGCATGCACATAACAAGACGCCGCACCTGAAGGCGATTTGTGGGGTCACACAAAATCCTGAGTGCCTCCTCTCTTAAGGCAGTCTCCCTTCTTTTGTCTAATGAAACGACCCGTTGTTGCTAGCCCCTTGCCAAGATGCCCTAAACCAAGTAAATTATATATATATTTTTGTGCTTCTTTCTCTTTTACTTTTTTTGTATTTGATTCGGCGACAAGAATAATCATTTAAGAAATATATGTCGGCAGCTTATTCAAGGGCAAGTTGGGCAGTAGATTCTGGTGAAAATATTGGGAAATAATGAAGGTGCCGCGTGCCTTTTAAGAAAAATGAGTTGGCTTGCTCGTTCCCCGGGGACATTAACTGTTGCCCACTATATTAAGGACGTATAAGAGTTGTGTGCGCACGGGAGAAATCGGGGCCGCTTATCTATTTTTTTGCACGAATATTGACAAGTGCTTGTTTGAATTTGATGTTAATGTATATTTGGTTATGCAATGGGCTTGAAGGCTTAATAGGTGTGATTCGAATATCGGGATATCTGATATCCGTATTAAATATATTGTTTGCTTATAAAACTGAAGTTGGGGGCAACGGGGAGGGAGTTCCACTTTGACCATTACCCGAGATGCTTCGAGCGACATAATATTCCAAACTGTCATGCTTATTTTGAATAGTTGGATTTTAAGTTGATGGATTAGATTTCCGGCCCACAGAGTTGTGTGCGTCATACACATCAAAAAATTTCTCTTACGATGGGGGCAGATTTTTAATTAGAGTGGTCTTAATTTTAAGGCTTTGTTTGGCGCGGTGGTGGGCCGGTGGCGGTCTTGAATGTGGTGGTTATGAACTTTCATTCGTGACGGCCCGACCTGGCGTAAAGAGCTTCAACCAATTTTATGTTCAAAATTATTATTTTTTTGGGTGGCAATCATAATCATTGTCATGTCAAACATGCATTCTATAATGGTGACGTTTTTGTCTAAATTTACCGGAGCAAAAATAATGTGTCAAACACGAGTAATATTTTTGTACGGGTAGTGTTCTCTCCTCTGGAAGTGGGTGAGATCCAAGCCGCTCAGCTTTAAATGCAACATTTGTGATTTAACAAGCTTTATAACAAAATAAAAAAATAACAAAAAAAACAAACAAAACACAAATTTTAAAGCTCGATCGGATGGCTCCTGCACTACACGCGCTCCTTCCTCTGGGAACGGGTAGTGCAGGAAATTGTTATTAGCACTACAGTTTTGTCTAGTCGTACTACGTTTTCTCCTAATTTTTCATGCCTTTTGAAAATACGCATTGTACATGTATTTTTAGGAAAAGTGTTCAAAACGAAAGTTGTAGATCTCGACGAGATCTACAACTTTCCTGTTGAACACTTTTCCTTAAAATGCATTTACAAGATGTATTTTGAAAATACACATAGATTTTACGTCTTTTAGAAATACGTCTTGTACATGCATTTTTAGGAAAAGTGTTCAACACGAAAGTTGTAGATCTCGGCGAGATCTTCAACTTTTGTGTTGAGCACTTTTCCTAAAATAGCATGTACAAGACGTATTTCCAATAGACGCGAGAAATTAGGAAAAAATGTGGTGTGACAAGTCAAAACTGTAGTGCTAATAACAATCACCAAAAATTATTTGCCAAACATAGACTAGAGCTGAGCATTATGTCGTTGATTAAGAGGCAGTCACCATGTGATTGAACCCATAAAACAGGAGGCCATTAATGTAGATATTGTTAATTAAAATATAACCTCCATGGTTAAAAACAATAAAATAACAAATACAGCTATAAACTAGTGCTTATTTTCTGAGGTGTGCGAGAAGATCTGGCCATAAGATCGCAGATTTCAACGACACAGATCATTTCCTACAAAATACGATCGTAATTCTTGAATACGGTCGCATCCAAAAATAATTGTAATAGGGTTACTTCAAATCTGCACCGTTACTTCAAATCTGCTTGACCGTACCAAATTATTTTATCAAAAATTGAGGGAAATCTTATCTTGGGCAGCACTATATTAAAGTGCAGTCAATTGCCTGAATATTTTATTCCTAAAAATGACAGTTATTAGTATATAAATATATATAATATACTATATTATAAATATAATATATATTTTTTATATATGCATGTGGGCTGCAAAATAATACCGCGTGTATACGTGGAATCATTAATTAACGAATTTATATTATGTCCACGTGAACACTGTGGTTGGTGGGAAATTAATTGCAGCTCTCCATCCTTCTGTTTTTAGGCTCCAGTTTGGGAGCAAAAATACGGTAGGTCAACCGAATCTTTTTTTAGCTCCTCGTCAATCACAAATAGTAGAAGTCTGTAATTTTGTAGGATTTGCAGTGCATAGTAACTTTGTACAGCATGACCCATCTGCTCGTGCTTTTTAATTGGCCGAGCGGGCCTTCCTTTAGGTCTGCTCGGCAGACAAAAATTTATCCCCAATTTGGAGCGGTATTGTGAACGAGATGATTATGAATTGTCATTCGTGAACTCCTTATCTCATCTAAAAAACTTCATTCACTTTTATATTCAAAGTTAGTTATTTTCTTTTGGTGGCGGTCATAGGGCCTGTTTGGCGCGACGCTTTTGCTTCGGTAAGTTTGGATAAAAAACTCTAATCATAAAATGGGTTCAGCATGATCGACCATGGTCATGGCCGTCACCAAAAAATAAAACAGTAACGCTTAGTAGGTGTGGTCAGGCGTTTACGAACGACTGTTCATAACCACCGTGTTCATGCCAAACATACATTTTATCAGGATGAATTTTTGTCCAAAGTCACCGGTGCAAATAAGCCGTGCCAAACAGAGCTTTAGTAATATACTTATAGGGCTTCAAAATTTTCAAATATGTGCATTTCTTGAAATATTAAGGATTTGGTGGTGTGTTTTATGCTTAAATACACTCTAAATGCTCGCTAAACTAATTTGATGCAGATCTACTACCATAATGTGTCTTTTATTGGGTAACTTCGGGGTATGCAGTTATATCTAGGGTTCGTTTGGCACGACTGTGGCGATCGTGAACCGTGTACGCAATATAAGGTGATGATGAACCGTCGATTATGAACATTCGGCCACACACCTAAGGAATTTCATTCACTTTTATGTTCAAATTTAGTTTTTTTTTACTTGGTGGCACTGATATTTAATGTCATGTCAAACACATATTTTATAAGATTGATATTTTATTTCGTCCTTAACACTCCACAACAAAAACTTAGAATATAAACTTCCCATCAAGTAAAATCTCATCATTATCCATTTATGATTAATTTTTTATCATCATTTTAATAAATAAAATTAATTAGTATCTATCCTTATTTTTCATATCAACTTTAATAAAATTTACATGCATAATAATAGCATACTATAGTAAGTTTAGACGCTCTACTAAAAACACTTTCAATTTAATGAATTCTTATCATTAATTACTTATAATTTAAGAATAGAATGTAATTGCTTAAATAGATATTTTATTTTATTCTTAAAAAATAAATTATAATATATGTTAAGTCATTAGACGATACCCCGACTGCTACTGTGCGTATGTATATACGAGTGACAGACACGGGCTCCGCTCCTATGCCCAACTGCGACACAGTCACACAGAGGACCCCTGTACCCCGCATGACAATATCCCGGTCAAGACATTGTCCCGACACGGCGGTGACCCCAAGTGTTGTGCGCTTGCCCCTTATTTTTGCCGTATGAACATGAGTTTGCAATGGGCGGGGTGAACACATTTTTTTATGAGTGGTGTTATGGACACACCTACTTTGGCTATGGACAGCCAACGCGCGGCTATGTACAACCCAAAATGGCTATGTACAACCAAAACATACTATGTACACACCAAATTTTTTTTTCAAACCAAAGATTAATTGAGTCATTTAAGCATCCAATTTTTTTTGTAAATAGTAGGAATAAAAATAAATTCATTAAACAGTCCTTTACACCAAAAGTTAGAGTCCAAAATTTCAAAATGAAATCAATAATCTGTTTTTAACATCCTCCTTAGCAAATTTCTTTAAGACCTAACACCCTGCAGAAAAAAACAGTCCATAAATATTACATTTCATGCAAAATTAGTAAAAGAAGTAAAAAATACACGTTTTACCGATATGTAGTTCAAATATGTTAAACTGACGGACTTCAAAAAATAGCAAAATAAGTCCAATAATCTGCACAAAAAACATTAATAAAAAATAAGTAATGACACTATTGTTAAGTATTGTTTATCTAAAGTAATTAAAAAATTAGTGTACCTCATTCTAACGGATCCGCCAAATTTACTATTTCTGATGTATTCTCCATATGATTAGCTTCTCTAATTCTTGAAATGTATGGCAAGTCCCACTCTTCCGAAATAGTAGCATGATATCGCCTCCACGTAGTGATTATTGGAGGTAGGGGACAATCATCCCGCATCAACAGTAGAACGAAATGATTGTCGTTTACAAATCCAATTAATATAATTTTTCGACTTGCCGGAGGAGAAGAATGCAAAGGTAAATAGGTGAACGACTGAAACTTTGAGTAATGAACAACCGCGACGTTATAACAAGAAGCAATCACTAAACCCATGTCCGGCATCGTCATCCACTTGTCTAATGGTGCTTGTTCTGTAATGCAATCCAATGATGAAAGTAGTTCGGCCCGCCTCACAATACCAAATAGGTTGTTGTACAAAAATTCAAAACATTTCATTTCATTTGCGAGGTCTTTCCGGACTTGTAACCAATTTTCTCCCATTTCAAGCGCCTTACCTACAACTCGGTAACCACAATGACCATCACCAAGAACATTTACGGCATCAACAATATAATTGGATATATATGACGGCATATCACGTCGAATGCAATCAACAAATCGGTCGCTCCCCGCCTTTCTTCTTGGAATGAATTTCTTAGCTTTATGTTGTTGATGTTGTTGATGTTCCGCCAACAAAACATGCTCAAATAAAGATAATTCTCTCTTCGTAGATTTGTAATCATTTTTAAACTTCTTGTAACTTCCGCGCGGTCTTCCCTTTAATTTCAAAGGCACTAGTGGCTCTTTGGTTTGAGTGGTCGTGGGCTCCATTATTTCTCGCAATTTCCTTTTCATTTCTTGCCGCTGAGAATCTGTGATATTATTATATTTTTGTAGTAAACCGTCCAACTCCAATTGTATTATATTAATCGGTTCATCTTCCTCTTTTATTTTTGTACTTTCATTCGATCTTAAAGAGAGCTGACGCCAATGTTTATGAACCATCCACATAGGGTAACCTAAGGATTGGTTCATGTATGTAAGTAATTCATGGGCACATGGCAAACCCATTGTGTTTCAGATTTTATGCAAACATTTGGTGGCGTCTACACAACCACGCCGTGCCATTTCCTATTCCTTTTTGATTACCTCTAAGGCGGCAATCGAAACATAACCAAGCAACTCTGCATATAGTGTGCCTCTAAAACCAGTGTTGACCTGTATTGAACTTTGTCCAAATGAATGCTTAATTTCGGTATGTTGTAAAATGAGAGCATCTGATCAAAAGTTTGTCATATTGATGTTAAATTGCATACGGACACTTCCAAGAATTTTTTAAGATGACTGTGCTCACTCTCCACTCGGTTGGTGGTAGTGTTGCCAAAATGCATTAACTTATCTATCCATGCCGAAATAAATTTTTCCTTGTAAGGCTCTAGCCAAGTAGTCACTACATATTGCAGAACATCAGGATATTTTTCTGAATATTTGCAAACTATGCCGTTGTAGCAAATATTGTAATCATGTACTATTTCTGACCTCACCAACTCATGTCATTCAGTCAAGAACGACTCAAATTCTTTTCCATTTTTGAAAAAATTCTTGCAGTGTGCTAAAATGTTGCGGCTGATATGAACTTGACACAAAATTATTGTGGCTTGAGGGAATACAACTTGTAAGGCATTCATCAACGCAATTTCCCTGTCAACTACAAACACACCGGGCACTGAAGTAGAAGCTAGCACACTTTTAAAACATTCGAGAGCCCACTTGTAACTACTTTCATTTTCATTAGACATGAAAGCAAATGACGAGAAAAATATCATATTTGTAGATGTAAGGCCAACTATAGAGAGTAATGGCAATCTATATCGGTTAGTCTTATATGTGCAGTCCATAATGAAAACATCAGAAAACATGTTGCTAAGTTGAATGGAAGTAGGATGCGCAAAAAATAGACTGTCCAAAGTATTGCTAGACGGTATGACGTGATTATAACTTGTGTATGTCGCATCCCTAATGCATCTGTATAGGAATTGAATTGGAGTGTTGCCATCCAATTCTTTCTTGTACATTCTAGCTTTTTCATTATAAATAGTTCTCAAGGTAGAACTGTTGGAAGGATTTCTTTTTTTCAAAGCACATAAGATTTTTCTCGGCTTCACGCCCGAGGCGTACATCTCCTCCACCATTTTTTGTTCATTTGTATTTAATCTAGATGCATAGCTATGTCCCTCTAGATGAACAAAACCATGGTTATGGATACCACATTTAACATCTAATTTCCATTCTTCTCCATCCGCATTTCTTTGTCCGCACAAGATAAATGGACATCCACAACGTTTCGAGCTACTTTTTCTTAAATTTTGCTTCAATCTATTCTTGTGGACACGAGGGATACCGGATCTATCACAGCCCAGAAATACTCTTGGTTTAAGCCTTCCAACAAGTTTATCAGCCTACTGAACCACAACTACAAACCCCAACCCTTTCACAATATTGCGAGCCCATTCAATCATGTCCTCTCTATTGGGGAAAGTGCTGTCAGTAACAAAATGCCTCCCGACATCATAGTTGTTATTTCCACTATTAGAGTCAGTCAAAACCAATAAGGAATTTTCCGGATTCATTTTAGCCTATACGAGATCAAATAAAACAAAAAAATAGAACATAATGCAAGAACAATTCTCAATAAATCCACACACATGAGGACAAAGGAATGTAATTTTACCATGGATGGACGAAGGCTGTGACTCTTGGTGAGGACCTCGAACTTATATGAAAATCAAACGTGAAAAGGAGGAAAGAAGACAGAAATGTGTTGCAGATAAGAGAGATTACAATTTTTTAAGCAAATGAAGGATAAATAATCCTCTAAATTTTGTACAGAAGCCATTTTTGAGGAACCTCTGGTTCTCTTCCATGAGCCCACAATCATGTTACAAATATTTCAAACAGAAGTCAAAAGAGACATGGAGGAACACTTGGAATGTAATTAGTTGGAAAATCAAATTAGTTGGATAACTGTGTAGAAAACACAAACTTGGATTCCAAATATGAGAGCAATATGACTATGCACAGGCCATATCCTCATATCTGCTTCAAAAAAAAATCATCCTTGTTCATTTATGTTTAGTGTTGTTTATGGTATTTTATATAACCTGTACAAGTCCTTGTGTTATTCATATAGCATCAGGTCTAACCCTTTTCCTTGATAATTCTCCTACATCAATTTTATAAAGATAGTTGGAAAATCAAATTAGTTTGAGGAAGATATGTCATTCCTTATATGAAAAGACCTAATCAGTCTCACTTGGAAAATCCAATTCAGAATTATGGTGAAAATTCAAATTAGTTTTGTGTAGTGTGTAAGCACACAAATCATGATATAAAAGATAGCTCTTTAAATGCAAGACTTGCAAAAACCCTTATCATCTTGATAAAGATAGTTGGAGTAAAAAATAAATAGCAAAATCACTTCACCGAGATAAATAGATAGATGTTGATGAGCCAGATAAGATTTTTTACACTTGCCTTTCAATAGAAGATGGTAAGCAAGATTTGTGGGTTGTTGATAATAGATGTTCTAATCACATGAGAAGCAAGATTTGTGGGTCTTATTTATGTATGCAACACATAAGGTATTCTAAAAGTAATCTATGATGTGTTATATGTTCTCTAATTAGCTCAAAATTTATTGAGTGTTGGGCAACTTATTGAAAATTGCTATAAAAAGTGTTTGATGTTAATTGTTGTCAAATAGTAGAAAAAAACAACCCAATAATTAACATCTTCCATACCAATGGGTAAAAATAAAATTTTTCCTTTACTCATACACTACAAAACTACCTTAATAAGCAAGGAGAATGAAGAAGCAGAGTCTCTTCAATGGTATCAAAGATATGGACACTCCAACCACCGTTACTTGTATATATTGAAATCAAAGTCAATGGTTCATGACCTTCCTTCTATCAAACCCAACAACAAAACTTGTGAACATTATATAATTGGTAAACAACATCATTTAGCACTTACCAAATGATAGGGATTAGATCCATTTTTAGCTTTAGGGGTGCAAATAGCAATCCCCAAAATGAAATCATGGGGTTGACTAGTCAACCCCATGATTCCTTTCATGATGGGAGAAGTGGAGGGCCCACTTTCTCTCATCTTTCATCTCCTCCATCCAATTCCCCCCTCTTTCTCTCCTACCAAAAATGAGATCCATAAAAAAGGGAAAGAGGGGAGAGAGGGAACCGCCGCCGCAACTAACCGTCGCCGCCCGCCACCGCTCGGCCGCTCGGCCGCCGCCGCCCGGCCGCCGCCCGGCCGCCGCCGCCCGGCCGCCGCCGCCCGGCCGCCTCCCGGCCGCCGCCGCCCGGCCGCCGCCGCCGCCCGGCCGCCGCCGCCGCCCGGCCGCCCGGCCGCCGCCGCCCGACCGCCGCCGCCGCCCGACCGCCCGGCCGCCGCCCGGCCGTCGCCGCCGCCGCCCGGCCGCCCGGCCGCCGCCGTCTGTCCACCGCCAGCCGGTGGCTCGCCGCCCGAACCTCCACCATCCGATCATGGCGCGCTACCGGCCGTCCGATCGGGACAAAACCACCCACTAACCCACTAGGTTAGTGGTGGGGCCCGCCATAACTTCCCCCTGGAGCCTATAAAAGGACCCCAGGGGCTCCTCATTTCCTAACTTTCTCCTCCTACGCTTCTTCTTCTTCTTCTTCCTCAGGTGGGAACTTTCCCGTTCTTCTCCACCGGCGGCCACCCCTCGTCGCCAACCACCAGCGGCCGCCTCTCGCCGCCAACCACCGGCCGCCGCCCGAGGCCTCCAGCGGCCCCCAGTGGCTATCAGCTCCTGCCAACAGCTACCAGAACCTATCATCGGCTATTTGCACCCCACCAGAGCTCAGTTACCAAGGAAACACTCCAAGGACCGAGAAAGACGCACAAAGGAAGCAGTGACAACCTCTGGACACGCGTCGCCTCTAAGCGCACGCAACTGAAGCATCCTGCGCATTCCACCATCCAAGTCCCGTTGGCGAGGCAGTCTGTTGCCCACCGACGAGCGCATATACTCTCTCTCCTCAAGGTTGTAACGGGAGCGGCCTGTCGCCCCGATTTCCCCCGTCAAATTGTAACCTCCAGCAATCTAGTGGGTTTTGATCGGCACCGACCCGGTCACGTGGTTTTTCACCCGGTTAAAGGGTTTTCCACGTTAAAACCTCCCGTGTCCATCCCCCATTTTCCAATTGACTGTGTGCGCGCTCGACCGCTCCGCGAGCTAAGGCGGTCCAAGAATATCCGGTCCGACCGGAGCATCGAGTTAGTCCGCAACAGTTTGGCGCCGTCTGTGGGAAACATTCCCAATATCCTTCGCGGAGCAAGTTCATCACAATGGCAAAGAGGAGCACCCGCGCCGCAGAAGGATCCGCACTTGGCAAACACACTGAGCCTGCACGATCTCACTCTCTGGTAGACGTACCACTGACCGCTGAAGCAGCGCTCGCCCCTGTCGCCGCTCTGGAGGGGCGTGTCCGCCAAATGGAGGAGCAGCAGACAGAAATGCTCACACTGCTTCGGAACTTGGGGGCGCCTCCAGCTCCGCCCAGGTCACCTCCGCCAGCTAACCATCCTCCACTATTTAATCCACCAAGGAACCAGGAAGACCCTGTAGAGCAGGAAGGACCCGAAGATCATTCAGAGGCCGCCAGTTCGACTCATCCCCCTCCAAGGGGAGCAAGGGCGGATCACCCCCGCCACAATCTAGTTAACGATGCTCGCATCCACCCTCTCCTCACTCGCGAAGAAATCAGGGAGGTCATTGCTGAAGAATACCGCCAAGCCGCGAGGAGAGATTTTCACCCTCATCGACCGCTTTGCCAAGGCTCCCCCTTAGCCCCACAAATCCTCGACCATCCGATCCCGCAAGGATTCAAACTCCCAAACATTGAGACATTCGATGGAACTGATGATCCGCTCGAACATGTCAATCATTTTACCACTATCATGAGGATTTTCAATGCCTCTGATCCACTGCTATGTCAAGTATTCCCAACCACCCTCAAAGGGCAAGCTCGAATGTGGTTTCACTCTTTAAGAGCATGCACCGTTACCAGCTTCGCCGAACTGACCAGACAGTTCTCCGACCAATTCATCGCCAATCGAAGGATCGTTCGCGATCCATCACATCTCTCTGGAATCCGCCAAAATGAAGGGGAAACCCTCAAAGAATTCTTCCGACGATTCACTGCCGAAGCCCGCCAGATCCCAGGAGTCGACCCCGAGCTCTTACGGGGAGTGTTCCTGGGAGGTCTCCGTCCTAGCGGCTTCTACTCAGCACTTATGAGAGAAACCGTCCCCAGCTATCCAGATCTTGTACACAGAGTCGAGGCTCAGATCGCTGTCGACGAGGCTATTGAAGCTCATCGTCAACAGTTTAACGATAACCAGAAGCGAAAAAGGGAAAATGAGCCGGCCCCTCAACACCAAGAAGGAAGATTCCGACGTAACCATCAGAGAGATCAGTCGCCCCGGGAGTACACACCCCTCAATACCTCCAGGACAAATGTATTTTATGCAATCCAAGGCAAAGAGGCGCTCCGCAAGCCCAGACCTCTCCCTAAAAATACTGGGGATCAGACAAAGTACTGTGAATTTCACCATGGACAAGGACACGACACGGAAGACTGCTCAAAGCTCAAGGAGGAGATCGAGTATCTCATCAAACAAGGCCTCCTGGAGAGATTCTTACGGGGATAGGAACCAAGTCCACGAAAAGGAACGCGGCCCACCGTTTGCTAGGCCGGACTGGGGGGCAACCCCGTAGACGACCAACCCAAGAGAGGGCTTCGCACCTCAAAAGGGTTCTATCTAATATAGTATTTATCAATTTTACATTACTATGAATTCTGTATTCCCACAAGAACAGCTTCGCGACTATAACTCTAAAAAAGTTAACATTTTCTCATTTTAGGCTTATTGATGGCGAGCATCATCCGTGCAGCACGCTCCTCACAGCAACTGCCTCCGTGCAGCGCGCTCCTCACAGCAACTGCCTCCGTGCAGCGCGCTCCTCACAGCAACTGCCTCCGTGCAGCGCGCTCCTCACAGCAACTGCCTCCGTGTAGCGCGCTCCTCACAGCAACTGCCTCCGTGCAGCGCGCTCCTCACAGCAACTGCCTCCGTGCAGCGCGCTCCTCACAGCAACTGCCTCCGTGCAGCGCGCTCCTCACAGCAACTGCCTCCGTGCAGCGCGCTCCTCACAGCAACTGCCTCCGTGCAGCGCGCTCCTCACAGCAACTGCCTCCGTGCAGCGTGCTCCTCACAGCAACTGCCTCCGTGCAGCGCGCTCCTCACAGCAACTGCCTCCGTGCAGCGCGCTCCTCACAGCAACTGCCTCCGTGCAGCGCGCTCCTCACAGCAACTGCCTCCGTGCAGCGCGCTCCTCACAGCAACTGCCTCTGTACAGCGCGCTCCTCACAGCAACTGCCTCCGTGCAGCGCGCTCCTCACAGCAACTGCCTCCGTGCAGCGCGCTCCTCACAGCAACTGCCTCCGTGCAGCGCGCTCCTCACAGCAACTGCCTCCGTGCAGCGCTCTCCTCACAGCAACTGCCTCCGTGCAGCGCGCTCCTCACAACAACGGCCTCCGTGCAGCGCGCTCCTCACAGCACCTGCCTCCGTGCACAACAGCCGCCTCCATGCAGCACTCTCCTTACAACAACAACCCTCGCGCAAAATCCCCGTAGGGGCATGCCCTCCTCACGATGAAGCCGCAAGCAGCCCTCGCGCAAACTAAGCCCCGTGCAATTCTCACGCAAACTAAGCCGTGGTCGCAACCGCGCAAATCAAGCAGCGAGCCAGTCTCGTGCGAGCGAAGCCGCGAGCCAGCCTCGTGCAAACTAAGCCGCGGTCACAAACCGCGTAAGGCAAAGTCACAAGCAAGTCTTGTGCGAGCAAAAGTCACGAGCCAAGCTTGTGCGAGCAATAGCAGCGAGTCAGTCTCACGCAAAACAACGTTATACGTCAAACTCACGCGAAACAACATGAACTTTGCCAACTGGGGTACCATTCTGAAAACACCGTCTCTGCATCTGGGAATCTCGCTGCAGCAAGTTTCCCCTTCCGACCTTGTACAAGTACTCGGTGATACACTCGGGGAGCAACAGAAACTCCATATCTCAGTAGTCTCTTCCCTTGGGCGCTTAGTCCGCCATGCATGTTACACCTTGCGAACATCGCATATGCAGCGTGTATCGCGCACGCATCACTCACCCATCGTGCACATTACATACCGTGCACATCGTACCTTGTGCGCACGTCACATACCTCGCGCCTTGCGCACACAAGGCGTGATTGTGCATATCACAACAAGTACGAAAAGGCCCATAACGGCGCTTCCAGAAGCGCAAGGCAAGCAAGAGCCCGCACGCACAACACGCGCACACAGGTTGCACACACGCACCCCGCGCGGACGGTCGCACATGCGCAGACCCGCGCATAGGGTTGCGCCCTCGCACACACGCACGCACCCGCACTCGCAAGGACAAACGCGGAGGGTCGCGTACGCGCGTAGGGACGCGCGCGCGCACACCCGCGCGCGCACACACACCCGCGCGCAGGGACGCGCTCCCGCGCGCGCGCTCGCGCGCGCGCAACCGCGCGCTGGGACGCGCGCGCGCACCCGCGCGCTGGGTCGCGCGCGAGCACACCCGCGCGCATGATCACGCGCGCACCCGCGCGCGGGGTTGGGCGCGCGCACCCGGGCGCGCGCACCCGCGCGCGCGCACCCGCGCGCGCGCACCCGCGCACGCGCACCCGCGCGCTGGGTCGCGCACGCGCACCCGCAAGCGCGGACGCGCTGGGTCGGGCGTGCGCACCCGCGCGCATGGCTGCGCAAGCGCGCCCTCGCGCGCGCTTGCGTGCTTCCAGGCGTGCCTTTACACTCGCCCGCCGTTGCGCTGGCGCGCCTCCGCACCATCCAGTGCACGGACCCCTTCGCGATTGGATTCGCCAGCACCTCGCCTGAAGCCCCGTTGACGCTCCTTCAATTTGATGTAGCACCACCGCCGCCAATCGTATAAGTACGAGCATGCCTTTGAGGCACCGTTCTTCGCCTTCTCGGCCTTCTCTCCGGAGGAAGACATGGAAGCGGGGAAGAAGAAGATTAAAAATCCTAAGTTGTCTCTCACACGGCTCACCAACAACAAAGGATTTGGGGGGCATTTGATAGGGATTAGATCCATTTTTAGCTTTAGGGGTGCAAATAGCAATCCCCAAAATGAAATCATGGGGTTGACTAGTCAACCCCATGATTCCTTTCATGATGGGAGAAGTGGAGGGCCCACTTTCTCTCATCTTTCATCTCCTCCATCCAATTCCCCCCTCTTTCTCTCCCACCAAAAATGAGATCCATAAAAAAGGGAAAGAGGGGAGAGAGGGAACCGTCGCCGCAACTAACCGTCGCCGCCCGCCACCGCTCGGCCGCCCGGCCGCCGCCCGGCCGCCGCCGCCCGGCCGCCGCCCGGCCGCCGCCGCCCGGCCGCCCGGTCGCCGCCGCCGCTCGGCCGCCGCCGCCCGGCCGCCGCCGCCGCCCGGCCGCCGCCGCCCGGCCGCCCGGCCGCCGCCGCCCGGCCGCCGCCGTCTGTCCACCGCCAGCCGGTGGCTCGCCGCCCGAACCTCCACCATCCGATCATGGCGCGCTACCGGCCGTCCGATCGGGACAAAACCACCCACTAACCCACTAGGTTAGTGGTGGGGCCCGCCATAACTTCCCCCTGGAGCCTATAAAAGGACCCCAGGGGCTCCTCATTTCCTAACTTTCTCCTCCTACGCTTCTTCTTCTTCTTCCTCAGGTGGGAACTTTCCCGTTCTTCTCCACCGGCGGCCACCCCTCGTCGCCAACCACCAGCGACCGCCTCTCGCCGCCAACCACCGGCCGCCGCCCGAGGCCTCCAGCGGCCCCCAGTGGCTATCAGCTCCTGCCAACAGCTACCAGAACCTATCATCGGCTATTTGCACCCCACCAGAGCTCAGTTACCAAGGAAACACTCCAAGGACCGAGAAAGACGCACAAAGGAAGCAGTGACAACCTCTGGACACGCGTCGCCTCTGAGCGCACGCAACTGAAGCATCCCGCGCATTCCACCATCCAAGTCCCGTTGGCGAGGCAGTCTGTTGCCCACCGACGAGCGCATATACTCTCTCTCTCCTCAAGGTTGTAACGGGAGCGGCCTGTCGCCCCGATTTCCCCCGTCAAATTGTAACCTCCAGCAATCTAGTGGATTTTGATCGGCACCGACCCGGTCACGTGGTTTTTCACCCGGTTGAAGGGTTTTCCACGTTAAAACCTCCCGTGTCCATCCCCCATTTTCCAATTGACTGTGTGCGCGCTCGACCGCTCCGCGAGCTAAGGCGGTCCAAGAATATCCGGTCCGACCGGAGCATCGAGTTAGTCCGCAACACCAAAGAATCTATTAGGAAATATATTTACCAAACTGGAAATGTTCTTAGACATGGAGGAACATGGAGGAACACTTGCAGAACAAAAGGCATTGTCGGTAATAGAAAAACATTTGGAATGAAATAAGAGACATGGATGAATTTTTACCTACAGCAAAATAGTTTGAGATTCAGCACAGGATCAGATCCAAAGCTTCGGAGCAGGACTGGATCGATTGATCGAAAAGCTTCAGCGCAGGTGGCGACCGGGGCATGGGGAAGACGGCGGCAGTTGGCGACCGACCACTGAAGGAAAGAAGACGGCGGCGACGGCGTTCGGGACCGAGGAAGACGGCGGCGACGGCGTTCGGGACCGAGGAAGACACTGACAAACAGCGAATCGGGATGGGCGGTACTTAGGGTTAGGAGGCGGATTGCAAAAGGCAGTTTTTTAGAGTTTTTAATATACTTAAATGGGCTGTCCATAGCCCATTTAGGTGTGTCCATAACACCACTCTTTTTTATTTGTAGGTAGAAAAATGTTGTTTATATGACATCACATTTTAAAAAATAAAAGAAAAACACAAATTAAAAACAAGCACGCGGGCGATTCCACATTTTAAGAGAGTAAGGTTTTGTTCGGTTCGGCGTTTCACAGCATTCGTTTGGAGCAAACGCCGCCGGACGGGTAAATAAACGGCCTCCGACAGCGTTTGTTCCGTTTACACCTACAGCAAGGAAGAAACGACACCGATCTGCTCCATTTCGACACCCACCACTCCCCCTCCGATTCCAAAATGACGTTTCAAACCACCAGATGCGCCCGCCACCGCAAAATCAAATATAGCCTAAAAGAATTGACGACATAGATGAACAACCGTATCCTGTAGAGCTAACAAATTTTCATCGAAATAGTGCTCCTTGTCGCGGGCAACGAATACGACAAAAATCAAACATAGCTTATCATTGCCACTTGAATATACAGTGTATATATCCATGGCAGGGCATGATTGCGTCATCTCTTACGTCATCTGCCTTCATGGTTTTCAGGGAAATAGTCTTTCCCCCGCCCCCTCACTTTTGTAATGAATCAAATTTAAGGGCCGATAGGCTCATGACGTCATCTCCTTCTAGTTTCATCTAATTATATAAAATTTCAATTAATAGTAATTGTTATTAATTATTCCTCGTGGGTGAAGTTTTTTTTAAAGTGATGTTAAGTGCAAATCAATTTTAGATAAGTACAAATTAATTTTAGATAAATGTATCTAAATTTTTTCAAATTGCACATAATCGTGATTTGCACGTAGTCAAAATGAATTTGTACATAAAATTACTCTTTTTTTATCGGTGCATATAATTAATAAATTATGTCATTACAGCAATGTAAAATCAATAATTCTGACTTATTATAGATTATAAAATAAAGGAATATTACTTTTATGATTGTATCTTCTATTTGGAACATTGTTTATGAATTAGGATATACATTTGCATACTTTATTAGTGATCACATCTTCAAGTTGTCTTTAATTTACTACTAATTGTTGTTCTCGATCATCCGTTGCACAAACTTCAGCTTCATTAAGGTTTGACCCTGGTATCAAATTAAGGCTCGGGACCTGCATGGGATTGTGATAAATCAGAGAAAACTATAGAGAAAAGAGATAAATCAAAGAAGAATAATGGAGAGAAAATATGATTGTATCCCTTTGTATCGGTATTGGTCCACTATAAATACAAATTCTTTTCTATTGCATCTTAATTCTATTTCCTAAAATAGATCCTGCTAATTAAGGTAATAACCTAAACGTATGTTATCACCATAACTGTACAGAAGCTAAATATAGAATTTTAAATAACACCAAATGCATTTATCACCATATCAGCCGTTTATCACCATAAATGCACAAAGGCTAAATATAGGATGCACCAAATTCTCTAATACCCCCCCTCAAGGTGGAGCATGCGGATTAGAAATGCCCAACTTGGAGAGTAAAAATTGAAACTGTCTTGTGCCCAATGACTTTGTGAAGATGTCGGCAAGTTGGACCGAGGTAGGGACATAAGATGGTAGGATAGTACCGTCGACAATTGCGTCACGCACAAAATGACAGTCTAATTCAATATGTTTTGTGCGTTCGTGAAATACCGGATTATGAGCTATATGTAGGGCAGATTTGTTATCGCAATGGATATGAATTGCAGCAGGGTGATGAATTCCAAGACTAGTAAGAAGACCCTTCATCCATTTTAATTCACAAGTGAGGGACGCCATGGAACGATACTCAGCTTCGGTTGAAGATCGTGCAACTGTGGATTGCTTTTTGGTTTTCCATGAGAGAGGAGAGTGTCCCAAAAACACTACCCAACCAGTAAGAGACCGGCGTGTAAGAGGACATGCGGCTCAGTCAGAATCACACCATCCGGTGAGAGAAAGACAACTGTCATTTCGAAGTAATATACCTTGTCCGGGGGAACCCTTTAGATACCGAACAACCCGTAACGCAGCCTCCCAATGTTCTTGACGAGGCTGATGCATAAATTGAGAGAGAATATGAACGGGATAAGCCAAGTCCGGACGTGTGACAGATAAATAAATCAAGCGACCAATCAAACGACGATATGCGGCTGGATCTTGGAGCACGTCCCCAGTAGCTTGAGCAAGACGGTGGTTTTGTTCGAGAGGAAACAAAGCTGGTTTGGCGCCAAGAAGGCCAGTTTCAGAAAGAATATCCAGAGTATATTTTCGTTGACAAAGAAAAATACCGGTACTGTTCCTGGCCACCTCAATCCCAAGAAAGTATTTGAGAGGTCCTAAATCTTTCATGTGGAAGCAAGTACTTAAGTAATTTTTGAGTTGCGTCAAGGCGAGGGAGGTATTACCAGAGATGATCAAGTCGTCAACATAAACCAGAATATTGAGTTGTATAGTGTCACGACAATACGTGAAGAGAGAGTAATCAGCATGAGATTGTTCAAAACCATAAGCTGTTAAAGCCCGAGTGAGCTTAGCAAACCAACACCGAGGAGCCTGTTTTAAACCATACAAAGATTTACGAAGACGGCAAACCATGCCCGGCCGAGGGGCCTCAAATCCAGGGGGAAGTTTCATATACACCTCCTCGTCCAGGTCCCCATGCAAAAATGCATTGTGAACATCCATTTGGTGCAGCTCCCAATTTTTTATTGCTGCAATGGCTAAGAAAGTACGCACAGTGACCATTTTGGCGACGGGAGCAAAAGTCTCGTGATAGTCGAGGCTAGCCACTTGATGATTTCCAAAAACGACTAAGCGGGCTTTGAACCGTTCAATGCTCCCATTGGAGTTGTATTTGATTTTATACACCCATTGATTTCCAAGAGCACGTTTACCAGTGGGAAGTGAGGTCATGATCCACGTGCCATTAGCTTCCAATGCATTAATTTCAGAGTGCATTGCTTGACGCCATCGAGCATCTTTCATAGCTTCTTTAAAGGATTTTGGCTCACATTCCGTAGTGATCGCAGCGAGAAAATATCTATGCTTAGTAGAAAAATTGGCATAGTTAATATAATGTGTTATAGGAAACGGAGTACCCGAAGAGACGGGCTTGCATGGAGATGGAGAAGCTGGACTCTCTGAAATAATTGTGTTGGTCACATAATCTTGAAGTCGAGTAGGGGGAATTTTATTTCGAAGGCCGCGACCCAAAGTAGCATCAATCAGCGGAGGAGGCAAAGATACCTCACACGCTTGTTCGGCTGAGAGATCCGTAGATGTGGTGGACTCACTAGGAGAATCCGGCGTGATGTTTGGGTTGACATCTGAGATGGGTTCGACTGGTTGAGTAGAGATCGAAAAATCAACAATCGTATCCTCAAAATCATCTAAGGCCGGAGAGAGGCTTGGAGCAGGAATGGCAATAGTATGTTGGTGAAGAGCTTGATCTGCAAAGGGAAATTGATCCTCAAAAAATTGAATGTCACGAGAAACAAAGTAACGCTCATCTTCAAGGTCGAAGAGACGCCATCCTTTCTTACCAAATGGATACCCAACAAATATACATTTGCGGCTCCTGCTTGCAAATTTGTCGCTTTTAGCCCGCTGATCATGTGCATAACATAATGAGCCAAACACACGTAGGTCATCGAACACCGGCAAAGTGTTAAACAACATTTCATAAGGCGTTTTGCCACCAAGTATCTTAGAAGGAGTGCGATTTATAACGTGAGCAGCCGTTAAAATGCACTCATCCCAAAATTTTACCGGAAGATGAGCCTGAAACTTTAAGGCCCTAGCTACTGTCAAGATATGCCGATGTTTGCGCTCAACCCGACCATTTTGCTGAGGAGTGCCCACACAAGATGTTTGAAATAATATGCCATTAGAAAATAGATAATCTGACAGGCAATTGAATTCTGTGCCATTATCGCTGCGAACAATTTTTAATTTTTGATCAAATTGCCGATCAACCATAGAAATAAAGGATATAAACATTTTGAATACTTCAGTTTTATCTAGAAGCAAGTAGATCCAGACAGCCCTTGAAAAATCATCTACAATGGTTAAAAAATACCGTGCCCCACAGGATGAAGTCGTATTATAAGGACCCCACAAGTCACAATGAATTAATTCAAAAATCCGGGAAGCCTTGTGTTCACTTTTCGGAAAAGAAGAACGAGTTTGTTTGGCTCGGGGACAAATGTCACAAGCCATATTAAAAGTTCCACTACAAGTACGAAAAAAAGGCAAAGCTTTTACAGTTTTTTCGGAAGGATGCCCAAGACGTTGATGCCATAAATCCAAAGATAAACCACTCCTGCTGACAGCATGCACAGCTACTGGTTGCTTTAGATAGTAAAGTCCATCTCTCCGTTCACCCATTCCAATCAGCCTCTTCGTACGAGGGTCCTGTATAACACACATATTTGGGGTAAATAGCACAAGACACTGTTTATCATCAATAAGTTGGGTGACCGAAATCAAATTGCATTTTAACTCAGGAACATAAAGCACATTTTGAAGGCCCAATATTTCAGAAAAGCAAACCGAGCCTTCATTCGTGGCACCAATTTTTTGTCCATCGGGAAGCCCAACCGAACAGGTGGGAATAACCCGTATATTATCAAGACACGAAGCGTCCCCTGTCACATGATTAGAAGCTCCTATGTCAATTATCCAAGAATAACTATTTGGCTTACCTTGCAGCCTGTCAGTGTGAGGCGTTTTATCACCAATAATTGCTGCAATGCTCTGCCATTGGGATGCGCTCAAATTTGAGAACAAAGAGGTTGCAGCCTCCATCCCCTCCAAATTAGGATTTATAGAACTTGCGGAATGAGGATCTGCCACCACTGCTCTCACGGTGGCATTCCTGCCACGACCGGTTTGTGGTGCTGATTCAGTGGTGCGGCTCCCACCTTTCCCGCGTCCGGCAGGCCCTCCTTGGTTGCGAGGACGGTCACCCCACCACTCCGGATAGCCAAGAAGGCGAAAGCAGGTTACCACATCATGCCCAGATCGGTTGCAATGAGTGCACATCAGTCCAGATTTATCTGGTTTGGGCCGGCCACGACCTTCCGTCTGGACGGAAAAACCGACCGCTTCTTGTACGGGTACATGTATATTCTGCATCCCTCTAAGCCGTTCCTCCTGATGCACCTGTTGATAGGCACGATCAAGGGAAGGGAGAGGATCTTGTGATAACAAAGTGGTACGAAGCTGCGAATAATATTCAGAATTTAAACCCATCAAAAACTGATGAAAACGCTCGTGACTCCGGCGTTCCTCATGGATTTTGGCCACATTGCATGAGCACTTTCCACACTTGCACACAATAATTGGTTCATGATGTGCTAATTCATCCCATAAGGTTTTTAATTTGCCAAAATATGTAGAAACCGACATAGTTTTGGTTTGCTCACATTTGGCCAAATCAGATTTCAATTGTTGGAGTTTTGGTCCATCCACAACAGAGTAACGAGCCTTCAATTCATCCCATAATAATTTGGCATCGTCGTAGAAAGAGATCGTAGATTTGATTTCTGGATCAATCGTGTTCAGCAACCAGGAGATAAGCATCGAGTGAATTGTTAACCAATCCTCTTCTGTAAAAGGAGATTTTGGTTCGAGAATTGTACCATCGACGAAGACAAATTTCCGTCGTGACAGCAAGGCCAATCGGACAGATCTGGCCCATTCATCATAATTGTTGTGCCGGAGACGAACCGGAGTAATCAGATCTCCGGGTCTGTCCTGCGATCCAAGGTAGAAAGGAGAGGTATGGACAGCCGTCGACACAAGCGAAGAGGTATGATCATTGTTGGTTTGTTTAGAGGATTCGTTCGCCATTGACACAAGCGTATCTTAGCCGTGTCCCTCTGATACCATGATAAATCAGAGAAAACTATAGAGAAAAGAGATAAATCAAAGAAGAATAATGGAGAGAAAATATGATTGTATCCCTTTGTACCGGTATTGGTCCACTATAAATACAAATTCTTTTCTATTGCATCTTAATTCTATTTCCTAAAATAGATCCTGCTAATTAAGGTAATAACCTAAACGTATGTTATCACCATAACTGTACAGAAGCTAAATATAGAATTTTAAATAACACCAAATGCATTTATCACCATATCAGCCGTTTATCACCATAAATGCACAAAGGCTAAATATAGGATGCACCAAATTCTCTAATAGATTGACATGAGGTTTTTTTAAAAGATGAACGACACGAGTTCTTTTTCGCATAGTAAAAAATAGTGATGTATAACCCGTAATTCGTCGAGATCAGAAGTACCCAAACAGACGGCTATTCACACATCAATGGGCGAGCAGAGGTGAGCTTGGGCGAGCAGAGGCGAGCTTGGGCGAGCAGACGCGAGCTTGGGCGAGTACCTCGCGAGTTTGGGCGAGTAGACCCTTGGAACTCGCTGGCAAAAGCTGGATACTCGCCTATACCCCCCTAGAATTTTTTTATAAATAGCCCTCCATGTGTACTAGAAATTACACTTTTGGAAGAAGTGAAGGTCCCCCCAAGTGGATGCTCGCCAAGTTCATGCCTGCCTAGTACCTCGCCCAGCTTTTGGTTGCAGAGGGGAAGTTTCTCCCAAACTTTCGGGTACGTGGTGGGACCTCCCTGCTGTAGCACTTGGGGTGTGCTTTCAGATAGTTTCCTCTCTCCCGCGATCGCCATTTGAATTATGGCGTCGGACCGCAGTATCAGTAACCTTAGGCTGCCTTGATCAAAATTTTTAAAGTAAGAGATTTGCCCGACTTCAACTAGTGAGATGGTTGATTTTAAGTAATAAAAGACACTTTTACCTCTTCTTGATATCATCCCCATAAATGTTCTTCACGTACTCACGAACTTTCACTTGGTTAAGTATATTATATTTTATGGGGTCCTACTTTATTTGTATAATAACACATTCCATAATATCTAAAATATTGTCGGCTCTAGTTCAGCTCAATCACTCCAAGATGAATTGCGCAATTTTATCTTTTTTTTTTTCATAAATCCCCTTGGGAGGTCACACAACTTAGAAATACTCATATCAAAACAGGCTTACCTATAGAATTCCCAATACAACTTTACCATTTGCTTAGAAAAGACACATTTACTATTTGGGGTTTTATATTGCTTACACTAAATAACTTTTCATCCAATTGTAAAGTGTGACTCATTTCATTATTTTATCTCTTTTCACCTAAAGGTTTATCATTCTAGAAACATAGAAGATGTTTATCTTTGAGTTTTATCACTCAAAAATATTTTTCGCCCTCATAAAATTTAAGATAAAATGATAAATAATATCACTGTGATAAGACTTAATTTTATTTGAATAGTGATTGATATATGTAATTTAGATTAAGCACTACAAAGTACAAACGACATTTATAGTAGAAATAAATGAAATTTAATGATCATAAATGAGGGAGATAAGACTCTTGAATGAGGAGACAAGTGATGGTGATGTTTTAAATAGCAAGTAGAATAAATTGGAACAATTTTTGGGTGAGGACATCGGAGGATACTTATGGTCCTGCATCAAAGAGGAGCTTGCAAAGTAGGTGGAACCCAAAAATTTTGGTTTGTGTCATACACTTTTGCACGGGTCCCTCATAATTTATGGCTCCTCATTTGTTGTCCTGACCATGCTCACGATCCGCTGTCCTGACCCAAAAAATTTCCAATAAACTGTGGATAGAAAGGGCCATAAAACACGTGCAAGTTTGATGGATGACTAAAGTGATAAAATCATTCAAATTTTTCTACCATATTCAATTTTTTTATAATGATTTTAGATTTATTATAAAGAATAAAATATAACACAACATTTTCAATGTAAAGTTATTACAAAGAATAAAATTAAAATATCATAAGATAATTTGATATATTTTATAACTTTCTATCCGTGTTTTTAAAAGAAAAGTTCGCATCTTTCAATATAGATTCATTATAATATCATAAAATAACTTACATATTCTATCACTTGCCATCTATATTTCTAATAGAAAAGTCACATCTTTTAACATATAAATGGTATAATCATTATAAAAAATAAAAAATTGAAATATCATAAAATAATTTTTTTTGATTTTATAATTTTCATTCATATTTTTAATGAAAGAAATATTTTTATAATTTGAGAAAATATTGAGGAAAGATAAATATAATTTCAAAAGATAGACGAGTGCAACGTGAAATTATTCATCAACATCATCACCCCTCAACACAAACTATCTCAAGTATAATTTATATATCTCCCTTGTTTATTAATATCAACCATATTTTATTCTCATTACTGAAATAACATTGATAGGATCCCAATGAAATTTTTGAGCAGAGCCGGTTCAAGTAAAAGTGAGACCAATCGGTCTAGCAACATGCATAGAACCGCAAAAGCGCCCGGGAAGACCGAGCAAACGCGCCAGACCCGAGCTCGAGCATGCACGGCCGGCGCGCGCGTGCGGCCCCAGGCCGCACCCTGGTGGCCGCGCCCCCGGGTGGTCGTGCTCCGCGCGGCCGCGCGCCCCTCGCGCCCCCCGCCCGCGCACCGCCGGCGGACCCCGCCGCCCCCACTGGCGACCCTCAATGTCGCCGACGACCTCCGCCACCTCCGACCGTCGCCGCCGCCTCCGGGCACCTTGCCCGGGCCGCCCGAACTGCCCGGGGGAAGGGGCACTCCAGTCATTTTGGTAAAAATGGTGATCCGTGTGATCGAAATGGAGCGACGACATTCCCCAACACAAATCACTCCCCGACGTAATTACTGATGCACCACGCGGAAAAACTATAAATAGGCCCCCAGATCTTCATTTCAAGCTAAACAACTCCAAAGGCAAGAGAGAGCTCTGAGATTTTTCAACGAGATCATGGACTTAGACCGATCTTTCACTCAGGAGCTAGCTCCGCTCTTCTCCTTGCACTACGGTTCCCTCACGCCTCAAGTGACGTCAACCGTCTTCGCGAGAGTGCTCCTATCTAGGCTCTGCTTCAACGAGAGTGCTAGCTTCAGAAGCTCCGTTGACTTAAAATATTTTTCAGCCGGAATGCTCCCACCAAGGTTCCACGAGCTCAGTGTCATCTCAAGGACGGAGCGGTTCCATCGAGACTCCAAAGACTTAGTTGTTTTTCCTCATTTACCGTACTTGTAATGGAGTAGCGACCTGTTGCCCCCCGAGATCAAACCAATCTTTATAACACTCAAAGAAGCTAGTGAATTTTGGTTGGACACAGTTCCAGCCACGTGATTTTCATCCTTTTTAAGTTTTTCACGTAAAAATCATCTCTTGTTTATTGCTGCGATTTTCTTTAACTGATTGCGCGCCCGACTCGACTCCGAGCTAAGACGGTCTGATTCTTCGGACTGGGAAAAAAGCCGGGTGACTCGCAACAAACATAACATAAGTTATTCGTGCCAATTAATTTGAGAGAAATTTCACTGCCCGAAGAGAAGAATTATTTGGGACCATTGCTTTAGGCAGTTGTTATGTGCACTATAAATTTAGAGCAATGTTTAGTGCAAACCTATTTTGGCTCTGTGCAAACCAAAAAAATTTAAGTGCAAATCAAAATGTTAGGTGCAAATCAAATATAAAAACAAAAAAAAGTTCATTGATCCATAAGTTCATATTAATTAGTACAAAGTCCATGATATTTAATATAAACTATGAGTCCCTTTTGACAAAGTTTGATACTAAAATTTGATTTCCAAAACACCATTGTGAGTTTTCAAACAATCAACCTACATGAAAAGTAAAAATTTATGTTAGTATAGATAACTCTGAATCATAAAATAAAATATGTTAAATATACGCACCATAACATTTAACAATCATAATATAAGACTTGATTCCAGTCGTACTATAGAGACAAAAAACTGCAATTTACAATTCAAAATATTTGGTGAAACACCGTATGCTATTGGAATGCAAATTTTAACAAATTTTTGGCAAACACAAAAAAGTGGTACCTTTAGAACTAATTTATGACATAGTAACCGCCTCATTTGCAATAAATTTGTCTCATTGCGCCGCACTTTCTTCACGATATCTTCTCCAAATTGATATTACTGGAGGTAATTTAAAACATTCGCGCAATTGCAGTTGTACGAAATGATTCCCATTTATAAACCCAATGTAAATTATTTTGTGAGGAGATGATGGTGGTGAATGCAAAGGTAATAGTGTGAAAGACTAATATGGAGACAAGTGAAGATAAACAATATTGTAATAAGAAACAACCACCAATCCAATATCAGGCATTGACATCCACTTGTCCAATGGAGCTGGAGTAACAATACAATCTAGTGAGCTAAGTAACTCTAGTCTTCTATCTTTTCCAAATATGTCAACATACAAGGTTTTTTTGTGATGTTGTTCCAAAGATAGCTCAATACGTACTTTTTGCCAATCTTGACTCATGTCTATAGCATTACTAAGAACTCTGTGCCTACAGTGACCATCTGTGTGTGCGCATCCACAATATTTTGCTATACAAGCAAAAAAGTTTCTCATTCCTTGCCACTTTTGAAAATTTTTTGCATTTGGCAAAAATATTTCTATTAATGTAAACCTTGCATAGAATGTTTTTTGCTTTCCGAAATAAGACTACAACATCATTCATAAGGTCAATTTCTCTATCAGTCACTATGACTTGTGACAACGAATGTTCGTTAAAGAAAGATTTGAAATAATCAAGAGCTCATACATAACTAAATTAAAACTAACATAGCCGGAGTTCGTAATACATTTATACAAAAAATACATTTATGTACATCCTTGTACTCTTTCAATTGCATTTTCACCCTTTCATTGTATATTGTGCGCAACACAATTTTGTTAGAAAGATCTCTTTGTTTCAATGATGTGAGTATTTTTCGTGGCTTAACACCGGCTAAGTACATTTCATGAACAACTGTTTGTTCATTCGAATCTAACCTTCCAGCATATGAATGAGCTTCTAAGTGCACCATCTCATGGGTGTGAACTCCGAATATAACTTCCAGGCTCCACTCATTTAAGCGAGAACTTGCAACCACACCTCTTCGAACTTGATTTTTTCAAATTTTTCCTAACCCATCCTTTATTACGTTGATTCTCCCGATAATATTCAGCTCTGCCGCAACCAAGGATAACTCTGGTTTTAAGTCTGCTTGTAAGTTTGTCTGCACTTTGTATGGTGATGACAAAACCCAAATCCATAGCAATACTGCGTGCCCAATCCACCAAATCATCTTTATATAGTGGAAAACATATTTGATGTAACAAAATGTTTGCCAACATCAATTTCAAATTTGGGATTTGCCTCTTCATAAGATAATGAAAAAAAATACATAGCTTCAACAACACTATCTAAAATAGTACACAAGTTTTCAAAAAAAAAGGTTGATGAAGAGACGATACCTCCATCTAAAGATTGTTGGGGAGAGTCTACATCGATGGACAATTCTCAATCATATGGTTTGTTCTCCATTAAGCTACAAAGATATGAAGTAACAAACTAGCCACTGTCAATCATAAACAATTTAAAGTCTTTGATATCTAAAACAACAAAATATAAATTTAGCACAAATTAGCATAAAAAAAAAATTTACGTTAGAGAAGATAAGAACAATAGCCCGGCTTTATTTCGCCATCTCTAAAGAGTATACTTCTTAATTCTATTCATAACTTTTTTTGTGTCTAATTGGACAGCCGAGATTCTTGGATTGCCATCACCACCACCACCTTATCTAGCTATCTCTTCTAGCCCTAAACAAGGCAGAAGCATTCCTTAATGGAATCAACTTTGCCTCGGCGGGTGCCGGGATTTTAGACAGTACCCACAGAGTAAACCTATTCAACCTCTTAATTCACTAGTTCATATATTCTTATTATGTTATGTCAACAAAGTAGCTAGAAATTTGACCAAAATAATGAAAATCACAGGGTGAATGCCTCTCATGCATTCAACAAGCAAGTAGACTACTTCTCTGCTGCATATGCATCAATGACAGAGCTAATTGGCTGGGGTTGGCCAAGCACAAACTTAACTCACCTCTCCAAATCCCTCTTCACCATTATCATAGGAAGCAATGACATATTTGTCTTTAAGGCTCCGTTTGGGAGGACTTATTTTCACCGGTCAAGCGGTCATGATCGCATGAATCGGGAATTATTTAAGTCCCGATTCATGCGGTCATGACCGCTTGACCGGTGAAAATAAGTCCTCCCAAACGGAGCCTAAGAGCGATGGCAAGGCCACTCCACATTCCAAGTTGTATTGTATTAATACTTTTAGTTTCTAATAAGATACCTATATTTGTGGAAGAAGTAGGGGATACTATCCAAGCCAGTATTACTTTTTCATGATCTTTTCCCTCGTATATAAACATTTATTAGCATAAAAACCTTGAGTCAGCTAAGCATTGAAATAAGAGAAGATAGGAACCTTCAACGAAGCCGGTTTAGAACAATGACAATCCTTTGAGAGTTATTTCAGATCAATAGGAACCTTCAGAAAAGCACAAATCACATTTAGGGCTTTGTGAAAAACAAGATGAAGAGGAGATTGGCTAAATACATGCCCGAAATAATCAATCCAAAAAAAATGAGGTTAGGAACAATGAAAATCTAGAAAAAATGCGGGCAAAAGCATATTGTCCAGGAAAAAAGCGAGGGCCTCACCGGACGGCATTAGCGAAGGGAACGACGACAATGGCTTCACCGGCAAGAGGCGTGAGGGACAGGGGGTTAAGGATTCACCGGCAAATGGGGATCGTGGGGCGGAGATCGGCTCGCGTGAGGCGTTCGGGAGGTGGAGATCTGTTGTGCAATTGGCACCGGCCCGCGAGTACGGAACTCGTCGCGGACAATAGCAACGGAAGCTAAAATTTGAGCAAATAATGGCGCGCACCAATCAATCCTCGGAAGGATACACGTACGAGATTCCAAAATACCACAAACACAAGAGATTTACGTGGTTCAGAGTTAAGCTCCTACATCCACGGGGAGAGCGCGCCAGATCCACTAAACAAAATAAATGTTCGATTACAACACAGGCACTCAACGATCCTCAATGGATCGACACTAACTTAGAATAGAACAAACAAGAACCACAAGAAAAAAACAAAACAAGAGGGAAGAAAACTCCCCTAGCACGCTGTCGCTGCGTTGTCGCCGCAAGAAGTCGCCCGAATGGCCGATCGGTGCCGCTGCCCTCTTCCTTGTCTCCTCGACACTGTTGGCGTGAGACCGCCGCAGCCTGGATGTCGCCGGAGAGGAAGAAGCAACCTCTGTCCGATCTGCCGCCGTCGGATCTAGGACGTTGCTGGAGAAGAAACCTTAGATCGGGTATCCCGATCCCTTGCCGAAGAAGAACCGCCTGCAGCCGGGCGCTGCTATCGCCGGAGAAGAAGCGCCGAGAAGAACCCTAGATCGGGTCTTTTCCGATCTTGCCGGAGCTGAAACCGTCCGCTGCCGCTGTGCCGCTGTCACCGGAGAAAGAAGACCGGATCGGGTATCCCGATCCCTTGCCGAAGTCGCCGGAGGTGGATCGCCGCCGCTCCCTCTTCTTCTTCCTTTCTCCCGATATAGCCGCTCCTTGATCGCTGTTTTAGGTTAGAATGATCGGGATGGCTTTTTTTTCTCTTGTCTCTTCCTGTGCAAGTTAAGTATATATATATATATAGATATAAAATTAAAAAACATAAAATCGGACCGGTCCAGCTGGACCGGTCCGGTGGAGTGTCAACAAAATAACAATCTCCACCTTGATACTCCACAAACACAAAACCCGCCTAGAACACACAGACCTCTACTGGCGACTACAAGCCCCCTCTCCCTGGGGCCGGCATGATCAGCATGGGCCGATATGAGCCAAGTCCAAGCAATGCTTGAACTTGATACCGGTCAGAGGTTTGGTCAACATATCCTCTATGTTTTCCTCTGTCGGGACTTTCAGCAACTGAATGTCCCCTCCTCCGACAAACTCCCTCAACTTGTGATAACGAACGTCAATGTGCTTGGTCCTTGCGTGGTAGACCGGGTCTTTCGCAAGACAAATAGTACTTTGACTATCACAATGAAGCTTCACAGCCTCCTGAGAAACCTGCAGTTCTGCGGTGAGACCCTTGAGCCAAATGGCTTCCTTCGCGGCCTCCACCGCAGCGATATACTCCGCCTCTGTAGTGGACAGAGCGACTATATCCTGCAAAGTAGCCTTCCAACTTATGGGACCTCCACTTAGAAGGAAAATGTATCCAGTCGTGGATCTCCTTCTATCTAGATCACCCGCGTAGTCGGAATCTACATAGCCCTCTAACACACCCGCAACATCACTCTTCCTGAAGAGTAATCCTACGTTGGGTGTCCCGCTCAGATATCGCAAAATCCATTTGACAGCTTCCCGGCCAATGCTGTCGCCCTGGATTTGCCATATATCTGCTCACGACGCTCACTGCCTGAGCGATGTCTGGTCTAGTGCAGATCATCGCATACATCAGGCACCCCACTGCATTCGCATACGGTACACTCAACATCTCCCGTTGTCCCTTCTCAGTGGTAGGGCACTGAATGGACGATAGCCGGAAATGCTGTCCCAAGGGGGTTGAGACAGCCTTGGAGTCATTCATACTGAATTTCTCCAATACCTTTTTAATATACCCAGTTTGAGATAACCAGACCATGTCGCGCTCTCTATCTCGACGAATCTCCATCCCAAGGATCTTCTGCGCGTGTCCGAGATCTGTCATCTCGAACTCCGAGCGCAGCTTCTCCTTCAATAAGGAGATCTCCTGGGCTGATTTGCACGCGATTAACATGTCATCGACGTACAACATCAGGATTAAGATATCCCCATTCGCCAGGAATCTAAAATACACACAAGTGTCGTACTGACTCCTGGTGAATCCTAATGAAGCCATGAAGACATCAAACCTCCGGTTCCACATCCTCAGAGATTGCTTCAAGCCGTAGAGAGATGCTCTAAGCTTGCACACCTTCTTTTCATTGCCGGGTTTCACAAACCCCTCGGGCTGCAATATATAGATCACCTCATCTAGGATCCCGTGAAGAAATGCAGTCTTCACGTCCAACTGCTCCAACTCCATATCGTAGAATACCACTAAGGCGAGCAATAACCTAATGGAGCAATGCTTTACGACCGGCGAAAAAATCTCATCGAAATCTATGCCTTTCTTTTGCGCAAAGCCTTTCGCTACGAACCTGGCCTTGTATCTCCAGGGGTCCTTACCAGAAGTAGACTCCTTCTTCCGAAATACCCATTTAGAGCTAATCGCCTTAGCTCCTTTCGGGAGATACACCAGCTCCCAAGTTTTATTCTTGTGGAGAGACTCAATCTCTTCCTCCATGGCCGCCATCCATTGGGAGCTTTCCTTGCTCTCGATGGCTTCCTTGTAGGATCTAGGGTCGGAGGAGATCACCTGGAAAGCGTATGCTACAGAATCCTGTAGCCTAAGAGGCACTCTGACCTCTCGCCTAGCCCTTCCCCTAGCAATCGTATATGGCTCCTCCTGAGCGGGCTGAACAGTGTCGGATCCATCAGATTCGGATGTATCATCCTGATGATCGGTCCTGCTAGTGCCCTCATGCTCCACTCCCCGATCTGTAGCTCTGCTACTACTCTCGAACTCCACCTCCACTGGTGGACTTGGAGTCTTCTCCACCTCCTTCGCTTGGGGCTGAGACTTCTTCAAGATAGAAGCCTCATCAAACACCACATCGCGCCTCACCTCAGTCTTTTTGGTCTCGGGATTCCACAACTTAAATCCTTTCGTGCCGGTCTTTCGACCCAAGTAAATGCACTTCCTGGACTTAGCATCAAGCTTCGTCCGCTCTGTGTCCGGCATCAGGGTGTAAACAGGACATCCGAAGATATAGATGTCAGAATACGTGACTGGCGTACCTGACCATACTTCCTGTGGGCACTTTAAATCAAGTGACATCGATGGGGATAGATTCACTAGATATCGTGCAGTGCTCACCGCCTCAGCCCAGAAGGGCTTGGGAAGGTCTGCGTACAGACGCATGCACCTCGCCCTCTCTAGAAGCGTCCTATTCATCCTTTCGGCAACGCCGTTCTGCTGCGGCGTGCCAGGGATGGTGAAGTGCCTAGTGATACCCTCCTGATCACAATACCCCTGAAACTCTAACGAAGTGTATTCGCCACCATTGTCAGATCTCAAATACTTCACCCTCTTCCCCATCTGGTTCTCCACCTGGGTCTTCCAGATCTTGAACTTTTCAAACACTTCGGATTTCTGTTTGAGGAAGTAGATCCAAACCTTCCTGGAGTAATCGTCAATGAATGTCACGAAATAATTAGCGCCTCCAAGTGACGGCACCGGGGCTGGCCCCCACACATCCGAGTGTATATACTCCAAGACGTCCTTACTCCGCCGACTCGATGTCATAAACTTGACCTTGTGTTGCTTTCCTAGAACGCAAGTCTCACAAAAGTCAAGTCTGCATGTTTTGACTCCCTTCAGGAGTCCTCTCCTATGCAGCTCTACGAGACCTCTCTCACTCATGTGGCCAAGCCTAGCATGCCACAACGCAGAGGTATCCTCATCAGACATCGCGGCAACGGCCGCATCACCAGCTATCGTGGTGCCTATCAACCTATAAAGCGTATCAGTACGCTCCCCCTTCATGACGACTAGTGCGCCTCTCTTCACCCTGATAAATCCTCCCTCGCCGGTATAGGAATACCCGGCTGCCTCTAAAGTACCTAAGGAGATCAAGCTCTTCCTTAGGTCAGGCACGTATCTCACGTCGGCGAGTGTCTGTATCGCTCCATCAAACATTCTAATCCGGATAGTACCGATCCCCTTAGTCCTGCACTTAGAATTGTTTCCCATCAAGACCTGACCGCCATCGCACTCTCTGAAAGTGGTAAACCACTCTCTACGTGGGCACATGTGGTATGAACATCCAGTGTCCATGATCCACTCGTCTGTGATCCCATGACTCTGTGACACGTGTAAGACATCCGCATCGCTATCGTACCCGGCTGCTATAGCGGCCTGCTGAGGCTCAGGTGCTTTGCCCTTGAGTTTCCTCTTAGGGCAGTTCACCTTCCAATGCCCCTCCTCCTTGCAGAAGTGGCATTTATTGTTCTTGCCTCTGGACTTCGATCTAGGTCGAGAGTCCTTCTTGCCTCGCTCCTTCGATCTCCCTCGGCATGGGTCTCTGCTCTTCACGAGCAGACCCTCGCTCGCCTTCGATCCAGAACTGCTCCTCTTCTCATTTGAGAGAAACATCGTCACCACCTCCTCCATCTTAAGGGTATCCTTCCCATACAAGATGGTGATGACTAAATGATCGAACGGCCTCGGGAGTGAGGACAAGAGGAGAAGAGCCTGGTCTTCCTCCTCGACCTTCACATCCATACTCCGCAACTGGGATACCAGCTTGTTGAACACATTCATATGGTTCAACAACTGCGTTCCCTCGGACATCCTTAAGCTATACAGTTGTTTCTTAATGTATAGCTTATTCGTAAGCGACTTAGACATATAAAGTTCCTCGAGTTTTTTCCATAGATCTGCTGTAGTCTCCGCCTCGACTACGTTGTACATGACCTCATCTGTCAAGCACAGCTGTATGGTGCTGATGGCCTTGAGATCCAACTCATCCCACTCGTCATCGTCCTTCACCTTGGCCTTCTCCTTTCCGAGGAGTGCCTTGTGAAGTCCCTGCTGCACGAGTACGGCCTTTATGCGTTTTTGGCAAAGGCCGAAATCAATCTTGCCATCGTATTTTGGAACCTCGAATTTGGCCGCCATTGAATTTGCTCACCGGTCCGAAGAACGAACCTCGCTCTGATACCAATTGTTGTGCAATTGGCACCGGCCCGCGAGTACGGAACTCGTCGCGGACAATAGCAACGGAAGCTAAAATTTGAGCAAATAATGGCGCGCACCAATCAATCCTCGGAAGGATACAAGTACGAGATTCCAAAATACCACAAACACAAGAGATTTACGTGGTTCGGAGTTAAGCTCCTACATCCACGGGGAGAGCGCGCCAGATCCACTAAACAAAATAAATGTTCGATTACAACACAGGCACTCAACGATCCTCAATGGATCGACACTAACCTAGAATAGAACAAACAAGAACCACAAGAAAAAAACAAAACAAGAGGGAAGAAAACTCCCCTAGCACGCTGTCGCTGCGTTGTCGCCGCAAGAAGTCGCCCGAATGGCCGATCGGTGTCGCTGCCCTCTTCCTTGTCTCCTCGACACTGTTGGCGTGAGACCGCCGCAGCCTGGATGTCGCCGGAGAGGAAGAAGCAACCTCTGTCCGATCTGCTGCCGTCGGATCTAGGACGTTGCTGGAGAAGAAACCTTAGATCGGGTATCCCGATCCCTTGCCGAAGAAGAACCGCCTGCAGCCGGGCGCTGCTATCGCCGGAGAAGAAGCGCCGAGAAGAACCCTAGATCGTGTCTTTTCCGATCTTGCCGGAGCTGAAACCGTCCGCTGCCGCTGTGCCGCTGTCACCGGAGAAAGAAGACCGGATCGGGTATCCCGATCCCTTGCCGAAGTCGCCGGAGGTGGATCGCCGCCGCTCCCTCTTCTTCTTCCTTTCTCCCGATGTAGCCGCTCCTTGATCGCTGTTTTAGGTTAGAATGATTGGGATGGCTTTTTTTTCTCCTGTCTCTTCCTGTGCAAGTTAAGTATATATATATATATAGATATAAAATTAAAAAACATAAAACCGGTCCAGCCAGCTGGACCGGTCCGGTGGAGTGTCAACAAAATAACAGAGATCACTAGGGCGGGTGAAGCGAAAAAGAAGATCTGGAGTCGCTGGTCGCTACGGCACGGGCGCCATTCAGTGGTCTGCACTGTAATTTCTTTAGAAAGGAGATTTAATGGTTCTGATTTTTTTTTTGAACGGTCTGCACATAGCTATATACTGGTTGCACATAACGCCACTCTAAATTTATAGTGCCTATAACAACAGTCTTATTTTAAGGCAAACTAGCAAGCTCGAATTTTCGGGGAAAATGTATGTCATTTAAATGAATCTGATTTTTCCCCCAAAATTTTGCTTTAAAGTGGGGCTGAGCATATTATTCGAAACTTAAAAGTCGTTCAAAAATCTCTTGAATGTTGAGTCGAATCGGAATCAGTTAAAATGGAATCGACTCAATTTGAGTTGATTCAATTTGACTCGAATCTGATTTCATGTTGATTTTTAATCAGCCCTGAATCATTCGAAATATGATTTGAATCAACTCAAATTAAGTAAAAAACTAAAAATATTATATATCTATTAATATATATATTTAAAAATAAAAAATACTAAAATTTAAACTTAAATAAAAACAGTGAAAAGTTTTATTTACTAAATTTAGAGCTTATCCAATTTTATTTTGAGCCAACTAGGAAAAAAAAGAAAAATGTTTAATTTTGACTCACCTCGATTCGATTTCGAGCCGACTCGAAATCATGTCATTTTGAGTCGAGTCGAGTCGACTCGAAATCGATTTTGATTTCGAGCTGAGTTCGACTCTAAAATTTCGATTTCGAGCCGAGCCCAAATCACACAAACTCGACTAGATATCAACCCTAATTTAAAGAACCTTATAATTAGACGAGTGACAGTGCAGCACCCCCCCCCCCGGTTTCCCGCACGACAGTACCTAACTTGCGGAGGGCTTCACCAGCTCGCCCCCGGCCCTGCGCGACAATGCACGAGGGCCCCCCTGCCCCGCGCGACAGTACCGGGCGCCCCCCGACGGGATCTGCCCGCCTCCGGCGGGCGCCTTCCCTCATCGCTTTTGCCTCCCCTCCCTCACCTCAATGGAATCTCATTGGCCCACCACACGACAATCTGATCCCCATCTGTCTTTCCTTCCAAAGTCCGAGTCTCCAGCCACTTCCCTCTCCAACTCCAGTCGAGCCACCTCAGCCCTCTTCATCCAAGCCCCCTTTCCCTTCCCTACTCCTTTCGAACCTCAAACTGTCGGATTTCACTATTCCCCCAACTCCTAGTCTCCTTCCAGTCTCTCCGCAGCGACCCCACAACTTTCACCATCCCAGTAGCCATTCGAAGACCAATTTACCCCTTTGCTAGCCACCAATTACAACGCCTACATCTCCATACAACCACCACCACCAATAAACGGACAACCACTGGTTCTTCGCTAAGAAGGAAATATAATAGAAACCTCCAACCACCAAAGAAATAAGAGAGCATGAGTGTTATCAAAAGAGAATACTGAATTTTTAACTTGGACTGGAAGTTTCAAATTTTAGGAATACAACTCACATCCTTGCAGCTTCACAGTTATGATGCAACTACCGTGATAAGTTGAAAGTAAAATTTTGGATTCCCACTTCTCTTTTGCAAAAAGTTTCTATTGGACGCATGAAGTGTTAGAAGGGGCGTGCGGCGGTTCAATCCATCTCGCAAGGTATCCGAGCTGCTTTTCTCAAACTCCCTTAGAGGGCTGCAGCCCAACCGACCCAACCTATCTCCATGCCCACAGACGGGTTGTTGGAGGCCACATCCTCCCTTAGATGAGCGAAACTCGATAGTCAAGTGCACACCACATGGACTTCCCAGGAGGTCACCCATCTTGTGACTACTCCAGTCCGAACATGCTTAACTATGAAGTTTTTCCACTTCTCATCACCAATTCAGCTACAACTCAATTAAAGAAAGTCTATTAGCCTAACTATTAGTCAAATCAAATATCTACATCATACAAGTAAATTAATTACTCCTACAAATCAATTTAAACAAATGAAAACAATGTTCATGCCTCTTTGGTCAATTATTAAGCTACCATCAGTTTATATATATTTTTTTCAGTGATTGGGATGGTGGTTGTAGCATGCTTATTATTTAATGGGATTCATTCTTAAAAAAAAAATACTTTTATGTGTATGAAGGCTATAAAAGAGCAGGTGGTCTGTGGAAATAATGAAATGTTTGAATTTTTTTTCCAAATCTTGAAGATTCTTGCTATATTCAACAGGTCTATGTAAATATAACTATACCCACTACTTGAACTCTGCCAATAATTCTTGAGCACAATCTTATTACAAAAATCTGTGATATCAAATTATTCTCAATGCAGAATCAGACTCAACAAAGGTGGTTCTCAGGGTCAAAATGGAAGAAAGAGTAAGGATCGGGCGGGTTTGAGGTAGGGTTTGGCTGTGATGGTTTGAGATATCAGGATTTTAGCGGTTGTGTGGGAGAGAGTGTTCTCAGGGTCTTAATCGTTATTTACAGGTCTTATTTTTTAGATCCAACGGCTATGATTTGTTCTATGGTTCATTTCCCGGTTTCAAATGCATCAATAAATTTTTCTTTTTATAACATAGATTTATCCGGGTTATGATGCGGCTCCGAGCACAAAAAGCCTCCTGCGCATGGGATGCAAAATTTCTAGGTCTGAGTCCTGGACTGCCTGCGACCAGTAATATGCTGTCACATAAGTCAGTCCAACTCCAAGTGTATAAATGCATGTCAAACTTTTCGATATTCGCAGGCCTGAAATGTCTTCGAGTTGTCCTCCTCTAATGCAAAAGATATGTCCGAGATGTTCCGGACCCAAAAAAAAATCCGAGTACAAGGTCTAGACGAAAAATCTCTCCCACAGGACGGGCCCAAAGAAGAGCTCTTCAATAGACATGTTATTCATGTGCACCCCCACTTGAAAGTGGCGACGGTTAAGCCACTTTCGTACGTGTGTGTTTCTTGCTTTACACGCGCGTTCGGCTGGCTACCTGGATCCACTCCACACGTGCTATTTATATATCGACAAAGACATCAAAACTCAAAAGTCCCTTTTTTTTTGCATTTAATTTTGAATTCGAGGTTTTTCATTTATAATAAATTATTTTAAATTGATTGTTTAATTTAAAACATATAAATTTAATTTAATCGCAATCAAAATTTCTCTTTCTGTTAGTCAAGTTTGTTGTAGATCATCCAACGCACTCTAGATTAGGGCTGTGTTTGGGGGACTTATTTTGGTTACGACGGCATGAACCAAACGGTTAATTAAGGCTCTATTTGACACGGTGGTGATGCTCTAAAATGCATGCATGGGTTAAATCGTCATTCGTTAAGGGTCATCTAACAAACATCATCCGTTTGAACATAAAAATGGATGAAGTTTCTGTTGGGTGTGGCCCGCCATCCAGGTGTTGAATGAGGTGCCTCCCGGGCGCACCTGGGGTGGCTCCTGGCATGGGTGCAGAGGAACTTCATGGTACCGTTTAATGCAAGGGAGTCGAGTTGGCTCCGGGCATGAGTACATGGGAGTTCCGGGCACGGTTTAAGTGCGAGAGAGCCATGCGAATAGTTTGACCGGTCATGCTAAAATAATATAAAGGAATTGGTAGCGTCATTCCTAACACTCCGGGGTTTTTGGAGAGTTGGTAGACGCCATTCCTAACAGTTTCTTAGGTGGATGTTAACGAATGACAATTTAACTTCCCATATTCATGGCCACCACCACCGTGTCAAACAGAGCATGAGTAAATTATGTTCGTCTTCGCTTCAGAGTTAATTGACGACATACAAAATAAAAAAAAAACTTAACAATATTTTTACCAGATAATTGAAAAAATCTTGGGGCATAGCTAGCCCAGTTTATTTGAAATCCACTAATAATAGGCTGATAGCACACAAATTATATAAGTGAGGGAATATGGAGAGTTTCGTCTCGTGTTTCTTTGCTTGTCCCTTGGATGAACGGGAGCCGTCGAGCTTTAAGAATGCCACTTGCATAAATGAGTGTAAATGTCATGGATTAGGAGATGATTGCCCTTAGAAAGAACGAGACATGGGATATTGTACCCAAGATCGATGACATTACTCCGATAACATGCAAGTGGGTTTACATCTCAAGAAAAAGGCTGACGACAACATCGAGCGGTACAAGCCTCGCCTTGTAGCTCGGGGGTTCTCACAACTGTACAGGGAGGGCTATGAGGAGACGTTAAGTCCGGTGGCTAAAATGACTTCAGTTCGGGTGGTGATCTCCTTGGCAGTTTTCCAAGGATGGAAGCTTTGACAACTCGACGTAAAGAATGCTTTCTTTTATAACGATATTGATAATTACATCTTCATGGTGCAGCCACCTGGTTATGTCTCTGAAGATCATTCAGGACACGTCTGCAAGCTGAAGAAAACCCTATATAGTTTGAAGCAGACACCTCAGGTGTGGTATGAGAAGATCTCATAATACCTCCAATTTTGCGGATACTTCGCTTCAGACTCGAATTCAAGTCTTTTTGTTGAGAAAAGGGGGGATCTTCAGGTCCTCGTTCTACTATATGTTGACAACATGATCTTCACAGGGAACTCGAAGGAGGAAGTAGCTAGGTTCAGGGCTGAGCCAACTATTTAGTCTAAGATGAAGGATCTGGGTGAGCCCCACCATTTCCTTGGACTTGAGGTGGAGAGGCAGAAGAATGGCGTGCTCGAAACCCAGAAGGGCTATGCGGAGAGAATCGTCAAGCGATTCTGCATGCGAGAAGGGAAGAGCAGTTCTACTCCTCTAGAGGTCGGTCTGAAACTTCGGCGGCATAAGGGAAGGGTTCTTACAGACCCTTTGGTGTTCCTGGCTCTCGTGGGGAGTCTTATATATCTGACAATCACTAGGCCGGATATTGATTATGCAGAGGGCCAGGTTAGTCGGTATATGACAGAGCCCCAAAAACTTCATTTGGTGGTGGCTAAAGGAATTCTGAAGTATGTCAAGTCTACCTGAGAGATGAGTCTCTTTTATAAGAGGGACACGGGCTTCAGTCTGCACGATTATATGGATGCTGATTATGGAGGAGATACAGATGATCAGAAGTCTACATCTAATTACGTCTTCTTCACGAGATCAACAACTATTTCTTGGTGTACTAAGAAGCAGGATCCAGTGTCTGTCTCCACTATAGAAGTAGAATACAATGCTTCGGCCTTGATAGCTCAGGAAGCCATCTGGCTTAGAATATTAGTGGATGACATCCGTGAGGAGGTGTGAAGTCCTACTCTGCTTCGCGGTGACAACGAGAGTGCTCTTAAAGTGGTCAACAATCTAGTTTGTTACGCGCGAACGAAACACATCAAGATCGAGCATTACTTCGTTCAGGAGAAGGTGCTAGAGGGGTCTCTGATGGTTGAGCATGTTCGGAGCAAGGACAATGTCGTGGACATCTTCACAAAGCCACTGTCAAAGAGTCCATTTATTCGGTTGCGAGGGTTGCGAGGGCTGGTTTCCACTTCTCACTTCAAGGGAGAGTGTTAAAATTGTTGAAGTGGGAGTAAAGTGGAGGTGGGTAGTCTGACTAGGTAGAACGCAGAGTCCGTCGCGACCTGTCGGATATGTTTTGGCGGCTTGGCAATCTATCTTGAGGTTTGGCTCAACAAGCACTATTGGTGAACCGGTGGTTGGGGTTGTCTAACCGCAGATGTGGAAGACTTATCTGGAGTTCGCCGAGTCCTACGTAATTATTGTTGCGTGTATAACCCAAAATTTTTTGAGATCATAAGTCACTGATGATGGCCTAGATGATCGCTCCTACCTAGGGAGAGTGCAGAAGAAGTCACCTTTTAGGAGTGAGTGCAGCCTCCCAGGGGAGAGTTCTAGGCTCACTGGAAAAGTGCATCCTCTTAGGCGCGAGTTCCAGGCTCCCTAGGCGAGTGCAGTCCCCCCTAAGGGCAAGTTCAAGGTTCAATTCCCTGGGCGAGTGCAGCCTCCCAAGGGCGAGTTACAGGCTCTCTGGGTGAGTACAACCTCTTAGGAGCGAGTTCCAGGCTCCCTAGGCGAGAGCAGCCCCCAGGGGTGAGTTCTAGGCTCCCTGAGCGAGTGCAGCCCCCCAGGGGTGAGTTCTAGGCTCCCTAGGCGAGTGCAGCCTCCCACGGGCGAGTTCCAGGCTCCCTGGGCAAGTTCAGGCCCCAAGGGTGAGTTCCAGGCTACCTGTACGAGTGCAGCCTCCTAGGGGTGAGTTCCAGGCTACTTGGGCGAGTGCATCCCCCTAGGGGCGAGTTCCAGGCTCCCTGGGTGAATGCAGTATCCTTAGGGGAGTTCTAGGTTTGGGGCGAGTCCCAGCTTCACTGGGCACTCGCCAACCCCAGGATACCTCTTTAGGTCTGTTTATATCCCCTCCAAACAATGGAGTTACGTTGTTGGCAGAGGCGAAATTCTGCTATTTGTAGACCAAACATGGAAAACTATAAATAGAACCCCCATGAGCACCATGATGAGGGAGACTGCTTCTTTTTGCTCCCCCCCAAAGGTTGACTCCGGTTGGCGAGTGCTCTCAAGGCCCACCAAGGTGCCCATCTCAGTATTGGTTAGGGAGGGGAAGCTCTCTTTGATCTTCTGGGTGTGTTGTGGGACCTCCTCACTGCAGATCAGGGTCTGTCTCTTAGTTCCAAGTAGCTTGTCAGGTGCTCTCGCTTGAGAGAAGTAGATGCAAGCTACCCCCTTGGGTTCGAACTTCACAAAAAGCCAAGTTTTGGTTTCAACCTTGCAGACTCTTTTGAGCTCGCTGAGTCCGTCTGTCTTCTGTACTTGAAGTCTGGTTATGAGATCGTGGAGTTTGGCACATTTACGCGGACTGGTTCACCTGGAGACCACATTGTTTGATAAGAGCAGTCCGCAATTGTGCGAACTAGTGTTTTCAGCTTTGGCGCGGTCTTGTTCTCAGGTGGCGCAGTTGGAGACCCCGAATTTTGCTCGTTCTCAGGTAGCGAGTGTGACTAAGTCTAGAGTTGTTGCCAAGCTCTTCGAGGTCGTCTGTTGTTGCGGACTGGTTCTAGAGCTCGCCAAGTTCGGCAAGCTAGTTCTGTGACTAAGTCCAGGATTGCTGCTTGAGCTTGCCGAGTCCGCCCGTTGTGCGGACTGCGTTTGGAGGTTGTCAAGCTCGACAAATTGGTGGCTTGGTCATTGTTCTATGTCACGGGCCGAAGCTTTGTGCAGACCAGGAGCTGTGGCCACAAGGCAGTGCGATCTGGTGTCGATGTTCGGCAGCCCGATAGTGCTGTGTTCTCCATCCTTGTTGGATTGGTGTTGATCTTCTCAGCTCGGCGGACTGGTCCTTTCCGCCTTCGCGGACTGGCCGTTCTTGCAGACAGAGAGTGGTGTCCGCACTTCTTGCGGATTGCTTTTTTTATGTGGCAGACTAATACTGATAACCGCACTTGTGCAGATACGCGATGCTAGTTGTAGGGCTGACGAGCGATTATCCTATCGCTATGGGTAGTGACAACACTAATCCTTACGTCTATAAATAGGAGTCTTCGGCTCGTCATAAATAATTAGAACAACTGTGAACAGTGAGAACTTGCTTGCGCTTAAGATTTGCGGTTACTGTTTTCTAACCGCTATGACTAAAGAAGTTGATTCTGTACAGGCTGTGCAGCTAGCATCAGGCGGCTACGCAACTAGTGGAAGCTTGATGTGGAACAGTTCGGGGATAGCAGTCAGCAGATAACAACATGTCACTGTCTCTGCAACTTGAAGTCTCTTCCTCCGAGTTGCGGATAAGCAGAGCAGTTCGCCTGGTCTATCAACGGTTATGTTCTAGTTTTTCAGCATTTCAATAACCAGCAGTTCGCACGGCTAGTTGCGGTTTGACAACTTCAGCGGTCTCGGCGGACTCAGGTTGTGGGCTGGCGACTTGTGCGATTACAACTTCATGTCCGCGCAGTTAACTTATTGTTGCAGTTTTTCTGTTTCCCTTGTGAATCATGTCTCGCAATATATACCTCGCTTTGTAAAGAAGTTATTAATTTCAATTGGAGACTTGTATTACTGTTGCAACTGATTTCTACTTTTCTTTAATTATGATTGAGTATTCCTGCGACCTCTTACGTTTTTCCCTAATATTTTTTTTTCAACTCTCGTCAGTGCTATTTGTAACGTTGGTTTATTACTTATTAGGGAGTAGAGACAACAATTGGCTAAAATAATAAGTGCTTAGCAAGAAGTGCTAAAATATATACTTCAAAATAATATTCAAATAATAAATGAGTGGCAAGGATGCAATTGGCGGTGACATTAAGCGCTGTCATTGACTTATATAATAGTAGTCTGGTGGGAGGAATGAAAATTGTTGGTCTTACCAAAATATTTCACACTCCGACCACGTCGAAGAATATTATATATATTTTAATAAAAATATATATATAATATGAATAGGTATATAAAATATTAAAAATCAACAAAATGATGTATTTTAATAGGTTGGCAAACGCAACGGTCCGGTCAAACAAACTAATCTAATCCGTGCCATAAAAATTGCTGGTAGAACGGTTGACGATGGAAGAACCGCCTAGAACCACCATTTTATAATTGCGACTCAGGCTTCGTTTGGTTTGCCGTTTCGCCGCCTCTGTTTAGAGCAAACGCAGCCGGAGGGTAAACAAACAAATGACGGCGGCGTTTGCTCCATTTGCACCTGCAACAAGGAGGAAATGACCCTGATCAGCTCTGTTTCGACCCCCACCTCTCCCCCTCCGGTTCCAAGGTGATGTTTCGACTAGAGCTGTCACGGTTCTGGTTCGATTCCGGTTCTATTAAAATCATGAACCGAATCACAAAGGTAACGGTTTTCAAATTAGAACCAAAATTTTATTTGGTTTGATCGGTTCCGGTTCTGGTTTCGGTTCCAGCTTAATTTTTGGAACCATCGTGTCAACGGTTCCGGTTACGGTTCAACAAAAATCAAAATCAAACCGGTCACTATCGGTTCGGTCCGGTTCCATATGGTTCGGTCCGATTCTAATCGGTTCCAACTAAAACCAAAATCAAGCATGACAGAATGAAGTAAAAGCGGGCTGCAAATAGTAAAACTCAAAACAACATCGAAATAAAAATAATTATGTTGTGCAGTTCTCTACTGTCTTTTCCGCGATCGGTGAGATGGTATCAATTGCCTTCCTACGTGTGTAGACTTGCCACGAATTCTAGTTGTCTTGCGAACGTTTCATCGGCATGCTCAACCGTAACAACCACCTACAATTAGTTGTCTTTCATGATTACTAATAAATAGTAGTTGTATATCTTTTATATTTTTTAAATAAAATATTTAAAAAAATATGTAAGTAAAATTGAAAATATATTATATAACTGTATAAAAATAAAAAAATGCACTGCAAAAATTGACTCCAAACCGCACTAATGTCAAACTATATCATACGATTTTTATGCGGTGAAGTTTTGTTCAGTCCAAAATCGATCCCCTTTAATGCGATTACGGTTTGGGTTCAAACTGCACCAACTTCACTCGTGATAGTAAGTATAAATATTATAGATAAATTATAAAATAATAACAATATAATAATAATAATAATAAACGGGTTGCAGTTCGGTTCTACTTCGGTCCGGTTCAGATCAGGTCTAAAAATCTTGAAACCGCTTGAGGCTTGTATGTTGCGGTTCCGGTTCCGGTCCGGATAATAAAATGTAAGAACCACACCCTGATCAATTTTGTTCACGGTTTCAAAATTCAAACCGGAACCCGAATAATTTGTGAACGGTTCGGTCCAGTTCTTTCCGGTTCCGGTTCGATTTGCGATTTTCGATTTTAGGTGACAACTCTAGTTTCGACCCATCGGATGCCCCGACCACCGCCGAACCAAATATAGCCTCCAGCCTACTAGAATTTGTTGGAAATTGAACCGCTGGTTTGGTTATTTTGCTTGACCTATTATAAATATTATAATAATTCCAACACAACAATATTGGCCTCATTTGGAGCAGCGGTGGCGGGCGTAACCGGCGGGTAAACCTGTGCGTTGGGATTGGAGGGGCGAGGAGGGGAACGAAACGGAGGATTCCCGTGGCTTTTTCTCCTTGTTGCGGCATGAGACACGGCAAATGTCGCCATGCACCGTTTATTTTGCCACTGTCCTGCGGCTTTTGCTCCAAGCACTAGCGTGAAAACACCTATACAAATGAAGCAGAAATAAGAAAATGTACGCTCAAAAGTGCACTCCGGATCAGATGTACGTGTGCGGACATTCACGTGAGCCGTTGAATGCCCGCACTTTATCGTGAAATGCATGAGTTCACTTTGCTCCTCTCGAGTTCTCCTTAGGGAGCTATAAGCGGGGATGAGGTTTTGGCGCTTTCGGCTCACACCTCATTAACGTTGTCATCCTCAATTTTATGCAATAAATCATTTTTGTTTTACTTCTAAAGAAAAAAAAAGTTACAAAAAAATCCAAATACGAGGTGATAAGGTGACAAAGTCCGAATATCTCCTACCCTAGGCTTAGGTGATAAAGTCCGAATATGACATTTTAAAGAACAGTGAAAATAGTACTACCACCGTCCTTTTACATAATATCAAAATAATAATAATGGAGATATTATTGCACAAGTGGTGTGTGATCATGAAAACATGTGCTAATGTCACAATAAGTCACATGTTAATTTGATAAGGTTTCAAGTAGATTAAAGACAATAATAACACTTGAGTATAGTCATGATATTCTATGACGCAAAAGATGCAAAAATTTTGCATAACACAGCGATGAAAAATCTTGAAAATGATATGAGATTCGAGAATAATATGATGCAAAATCTTCAAAAAAAAAAAAAAAAAAAAATAATTTCTAAAGTCATAAAAACTACTCTATAATATTATGGAATCACATGCATAAGATTTATTTTTATAATATTCTTAAAGAGTGTAAAATTTAAAAATAATGATAGGAATATAAAAGAGTTTAGCAAAATCTAGGATTAAGAATTTCTAAAGTCTTAACTTAGGCTCTGTTTGGGAAAATTTATGATAATGAATAAGTCACTAAATGAAAATTGATGTTTGCATAGAGATTTTATAAAATCAATGATGAATAAGCAGTCGACTGTTTGGATAGTTTGGTCATAAATGCTTAATTTCTCATTTATTCATAAGGGTCTGTTTGTTTGGAAGTGTTTTTTTTCGTCCGTGCACGATTTTTTTGCCGGGGGGCGGTTTTTCGCTCGGGCGTGTTTTTTCGTCCGGTCAATATTGTTTACGCCCAAGCTCGATTTTTTTCGCCAACACTTGATTTTTTTCGCCCGGACGCGATTTGTTCGCTCGGGCGTGATTTTTTCGTCAGGTCGCGTTTTTTTCGCTCGATCACGTTTTTTTCGCTAGCCCAGTTTTTTTCACGCGGGCGCGATTTTTTCGCACAACCACGATTTTTTTCGCCCGGGCGTGTTTTTTTTCGCTCGAGCGCGTTTTTCCGCCCGATCGTGTTTTTTTCAGCCCGATCGCGTTTGTTTTCGCTCGAGCGTGTTTTTTCCGCCCGATCGCGGTTTTTTTCGCTCAGTCGCGGTTTTTTTCGCCGGGACGCATTTTTTTTCGCTCGGGCGCGATTTTTTCGACCGGTCGCGTTTTTGTCCCGGGCGCAATCTTTTCTCACAGGCACGATTTTTTTCCCAACACAATTTTTTCACCCTGATGCAATTTTTTCGGCCGGACAAAAAAGAAAAAAACTCCCGGATGAAAAAATCATAACCGGGCGAAAAAAAACACGCTCAGGCAAAAAAATATGCGTCCGAGTGAAAAAATCACTTTCGCCGCGCCTGGGCGAAAAAATCGCTTTCGGGCAAAAAAATCGCTTCCGGGCGAAAAAATCGCTTCCGGGCGAAAAAATCGCTTCCGGGCAAAAAAATCGCTTTCGGGCGAAAAAAACGCGCCCGGGCGAAAAAAACGAGCAAGAGAGAAATAATCGCGTCCGGGAGAAAAAATTCGCGCTCGGGCGAAAAAATCGCGTCCGGGCGAAAAAATCGCGCCCGGGCGAAAAATCGCGCCCGGGCAAAAAAATCGCGCCCTGGCGAAAAAAACGCGTCCGGGCGAAAAAAACACGCCCTGGCGAAAAAATCGGGCCTGGGCGAAAAAATCGCGCCCGAGTGAAAATATCGCACGCAGGCGAAAAAACCGCGCCCGCGCGAAAAAATCCCGCACGGGTGAATATCGCGCCCGGGCGAAAAATATTGTGCATGGGCGAAAAAAACTCTTCTGGGTGAAAAAAAGTGTCATAGCGAAAAAATCCCGTCAGAAAGAAAAGATCGCGTCCGGGCGAAAAGATCGCGCCCGAGCAAAAAGTTCACGCCCCTTCAAAAAAATCGCACATTGGTGAAAAAATCGCGTCGGAATGAAAAAATCATATATGGACAAAAAATCACTTGTTGATGCGCGAAATGCGAAACTAGCCAGTTAACGGGTTGTTCGATCTCACAAGCTAAGGATGAAGGAAAAAGGGTTGCGGGGATAGAGGAGAAGCTTGCTTGAGCAGAGAAAAAGCTTGCTCGAGCAGAGAGGGAGCTTGATCAGGTACTGTCGAGCAGACAGCTACTTGAATGGTTAGCTTTGCAGGTTGACGTCGAGAGAGGAGAGAAGAAGGGAGGAGGCCGCTAGCAGCGGCAACAGCAGACTTCGCCCGCCGCGGCTTGAATGTCACTCTTGCGACGGGCTTTTCCTTAATTCAAGAAGAGTTACAATTTGCTATTGCACCATTACATGTAAGAGCAGTAGAGGGTACAATGGGGGAAGCTGACGGCTGAGGAAGGAGATGCCAGAAACTAAGTAAAAGAAGCTGCAGATGACTGGAGAACTGAAGCTGTAGATGCTGCCCAAGCTTCCTGCCGAGGGCAGAAAAAAACTAAGTCCACAACTCTTGACGACCTGGGAGAACTGGAAATCGGAGGCTGCGGAGGCTGCACAAGCTGCTGCTGCTGACAGAAAAACTAAGTCCACAGCCCTTGACGACCTGGGCGGACTGAAGATTTGAGGCCTCAGATCTTGCTTGATCAACTCTGACGACCTGGAAAACTGAGTCCGCAGGCTTTGATCAAGGTGACAGTTCTCCTCCCCCCCCCGCCCAGAATGAGAGGTCTTGGGGGGTATTTATAGGCCAGGGGAAAATCTTTTTGAAGCGGGGCCCAGTGACGTCATCTTGACGACCTCGGCGGACTGAGAAAGATGAGGTTGACGATCTCGGCGGACTGACCTTTTCTCTGCTGGGGCAGACTTCCGATTGGCAGCTAGAAGTGGGCAGGCAGGCTGAGGGACCTGAGGAGCAAGCAGGCGGAACAGCCTGAGCAGGTAGACTGGGCGGAGGCCGCCCCCTAGCGGGCGGCCTGGGCGGACTCCAGGGGGAGTCCGCCCAGCCGGGGAGGCCGCCCCCTAGCGGGCGGCCTGGGCGGACTCCGGGGGAGTCCGCCCGGCAAGCGGAGGCCGGCCCCTAGCGGGCGGCCTGGGCGGACTCCAGGGGGAGTCCGCCCAGCCGGGGAGGCCGCCCCCTAGCGGGCGGCCTGGGCGGACTCCGGGGGAGTCCGCCCGGCAAGCGGAGGCCGCCCCCTAATGGGCGGCCTGGGCGGACTCCAGGGGGAGTCCGCCCAGCCGGGGAGGCCGCCCCCTAGCGGGCGGTCTGGGCGGACTCCGGGGGAGTCCGCCCGGCAAGCGGAGGCCGCCCCCTAGCGGGCGGCCTAGGCGGACTCCAGGGGGAGTCTGCCAGGCCGGGGAGGCCGCCCCCTAGCGGGCGGCCTGGGCGGACTCCGGGGGAGTCCGCCCGGCAAGCGGAGGCCGCCCCCTAGCGGGCGGCCTGGGCGGACTCCAGGGGGAGTCCGCCCGGCCGGGGAGGCCGCCCCCTAGCGGGCGGCCTGGGCGGACTCCGGGGGAGTCCGCCCGGCAAGCGGAGGCCGCCCCCTAGCGGGCGGCCTGGGCGGACTCCAGGGGGAGTCCGCCCGGCCGGGGAGGCCGCCCCCTAGCGGGCGGCCTGGGCGGACTCCGGGGGAGTCCGCCCGGCAAGTGGAGGCCGCCCCCTAGCGGGCGGCCTGGGCGGACTCCAGGGGGAGTCCGCCCGGCCGGGGAGGCCACCCCCTAGCGGGCGGCCTGGGCGGACTCCGGGGGAGTCCACCCGGCAAGCGGAGTCCGCCCCCTAGCGGGCGGCCTGGGCGGACTCCAGGGGGAGTCTGCCCGGCCGGGGAGGCCGCCCCCTAGTGGGCGGCCTGGGCGGACTCCGGGGGAGTCCGCCCGGCAAGCGGAGGCCGCCCCCTAGCGGGCGGCCTTGGCGGACTCCAGGGGGAGTCCGCCCGGCCGGGGAGGCCGCCCCCTAGCGGGCGGCCTGGGCGGACTCCGGGGGAGTCCGCCCGGCAGCAGGCGGTCGCCCCCTAGCGGGCGACCTGGGCGGACTCCGGGGGGAGTCCGCCCAGCAGGCGGAGGCTGCCCCTGGCGGGCGGCTGGCGGAGCATGTCCTTGGGCGACTTCAGACCCGGCAGTCTGCCTTGCGCGGACACGATGGACATCAGGGTTAGCCTGCTCCTTACGGGCGGGAACCTGTAAGAGAAAAGCAGAAAAAATAGGCTCCTTGGAGAGGATTGCCGATTTTGGGGTTAACATCACTCATATGGCTTTTTAAGAGATAAGCGCTTATGAGAAGCCATAAGCTGGATCCGGATAGCTTATTAAAAATCAACTTATCATCAATTTTAAAATAAGTGATTTTATATAAGCTGCACAAACAAACAACTATAAAACTGCTTTTGCGTTTTTAATAGAGATTATTGATCAGCATAAGCTGTCCCAAACAGAACCTTAGTTGGAGGGAAAACCTTCAAGTGTATAGAAATAATGAGATGCCTTTTCACCTGAGTCAAACAATTTTAGAATCAATCCAATAAAATTATGCAAACTATCAATGAGTTAAGAGTTGCATATGCAAGTGTCTGTACATGTAATTTCCTTGTCAGAGAAGAGGTGAAGGATGACTTAGGCATCACGAAGGGGGCAAAAAGAAACTAAGGCAGCACGCGACATAGTTAAGTGACTAAGCATGCTCTTAAAATTTCCGCAAGCCGCGTAGAATTAATGTCATGGTATGCAACTCTATCTCATCAATCATATGCATATAATCGTTTGCGAGCAGAAACATTATTATTTTCAATCATAAATAATCATTAAAATTTGTAATGATCGCACGATGTCTTAAGAGAAGATCACCCAAAACCAATAGGGTAGTCCACCTGGGAATGGGATCCTCTCTATTAGGAGTGAAATGGATACAATCCATTTAACGATTCAAACCTGTTTCTGGTTGATCCGTTGAGTTCACTAATGCCATCCTTTTATAATTTTTGTTTAATAAAAAAAAATTTACACCATTGAATCAAGTGAGAATGCATCCACACCCCGAAATGACCCAATTTGAAGTTGGAGAGAACCCTGATCCAGTCTGCCAGATGTCGAACTTGGGGTGGGTGAAAAGATTATTTATGTAGGAGGCAAAGTTTAAGATCTAGATCCTCTCAATTTCAAGGCAAATAAATTGTTTGTATTTATGTATTTAATGTATCAGATAGGGGTGCAACTGTTGGAGTGCTCGAAGCATCCGCGTGACCATCAAGTTTGGAATGGTCTCCCCGTTGCCCCTAGCTATGGTATTTATAGGCAAAACCCTAAATCCCCGACTACGGGTTTGGATGCCTATCAGATCCTAACCGACCCGTTAAGGAACCCATTAACACTTAAATAAATATACCTCAACAATTTACTCATATATTGTATATAAGTGTTAGCATAAGAAAAATGGCTACTTATCCAATAGTTAATAATGACCAAAACAAAAGAATTTTTCCAGAAATATAAATATGAGTTTTAGATAACAAAATGTTAAACTCAAACCAAGTGTTCCAAACATGAAATAAAACAAGAAATTAGAAAGCTCAAACTGATAATTGATCTAGGCGAACAGCAGATCATCATCATCTGGGTCAAAATCAAATGTCTCTCATTCAATCTCCATTTTACCTGCAAACAACTACAATAAGAATGTCATGAGACAAATCTCTATGAATTCAAACATTTGTAGAAATAAAGTGATTAGTTCTAACATCGAGTGAACTTAATACTCTAACTAGGAGAAAAGAATCCCAAATTAGCATCTCTATCCAATTTACACAAAATTAGATTAATTGATTTCATAGAATCAAAACATTTTTCTTCGATTATTAAGATTATTATTAACGTTCCACAATTGTACTATATCATCAAGTTTGGAATGATACAACAAGCCGTGACTATTATATCATCAAGTTTGGAATGATATAACTAATAATCATAATATCAGAGCATATATAAGCAACCTCAGTATTCCTTTTTGAAATGTTACTTAATTCAGCCTTTGACAAAGAATAATTACGCAAGTCATCAAGTTTGGAATGACTGACAACTATCTCATCTCTAACTTTCATCAAATAACATCGGAAATACTTTAGTGTGCTCAACGTAGATGCTTGAATGTAAGCAGACAATGGTTCTTAAATTTAAAACATAAGCTAGGTATTAAGTCCTCCTAAATGGACGTTAATCTCATCTCCCCCGATGTTTTAGATGTGAGAACCTTACGTAAGCCCTTAGTAAGGACATCTGCTACATTATCTTTTGATCTCACGTCCAATATGGAGATTATCACCTGACTGGTGATATAGGTCAACCAGGCCTGTTTCAACCATAGTTGTCTTCGCTTTCCATTGAAAGACGTATTTGTAACAATGGTCTTTGTGGTTTGATTGTCACAATAAATCGAAATAGAGTTCATTTTTAGACTCGTCATTGGAATGTCCAATATCAGATCTCTTATCCACTCTGCTTCTTCTCCAGTTGAAGCGAGAGCATAGAGTTCTGATTCCATAGAGGATAATGCAATACACGTTTGCCTCTTAGACTTCCAAGCTACTGCAGCTCCTCCTAGTATAAACACAAAACCACTAGTGGATTGACAATCAGCTATTTACGAGCACCAAGATGCGTCGGAATACCCTTCAAGCACTGGAGGATGCCCACTGTAACATAAAGCATACTTCTCAGTATACTTTAAGTATCTCATTAACCTGTCTAAGGCGTCCCAGTGGTCATTCCCAAGGTTACTAGTGAATCTACTCAATATGCCGACCGTAAAGGCTATGTCGGGTCTAGTGCAGGTAGTAGCGTATATGAGACTTCCTATGTGTTTGGAATAATCCAACTGTCTAATAGCTGAACCTTCATTCGGTTTCAGTCTACTGTTGTAATCGTATGGAGTCTCAACCTTTTTGCTCGTATCGTAACCCCACTTTTCCAATAGATTTCTAATATAGTGACTCTGATTCAGGGTAATACCCTTTTTTGTGAAGTTCACTTCCATTCCTAGGATGGTTTTCACCTCACCTAGGTCTTTCATGCTAAATTATGTCGTCAAAACAACTTTCACGTCTTTCACCTCAGACTGATCAGTGCCCAGAATTAGCATGTCATCAACGTACAAGAATATGATGACTACTTTATTTGCACTTGTTCTTACGTACAAACATTTATCTGAAAGACTGGATTTGAAACCCAAGCCTTTTACACAGTTGTCAAATTTTTCATGCCACATTTTAGGTGCTTGTTTCAATCCGTATAGTGACTTAATCAACTTACAGACCTTATTTTCTAGATCTTCTATGACGAACCCTTCAGGCTGGTGCATGTAGATCTCCTCAGTCAGATCTCCATTAAGAAATGCAGTCTTGACATCCATCTGATGAACAGTATAGTGTGCAATAGATGCTAGTGCGAGAAGAATCCTAATTGTCGCATAGTGACATACATGTGAGTATATATCAAAGTAGTCTACATCACTCACTTGAGTGAAGCCTTTGGCAACTAAACGAACTTTGTATTTTGCGAAGGATTTAGCTTCTTCCTCAAAACCCACTTATTGCCAATGATTTTAGCTCTTTTGGGCAAATCGACCAAAGTCCATGTGTTATTCTGCATGAGAGAGTTCATCTCTTCGTCTATGGCTTCTTTCCATAATAGAGAGTCTCAAGATCGCATCGCTTCCTTATAAGTGGATGGATCAGCTTCAACTTGGTAAGTCATGAAGTCTGTACCGAAGCTTTTAGACATTTTCTCTCTACTAGATAGCCTTCTGGTATCAAAACCACTCGTGTTTACAGGCTCAGTGTTAGAGTTACGTTGTCCTGGCTCAACTAAAGGCTCAGTACTAGTGGCTGGCAGACCTAGCAGTATCAGGTTCTTGTCCTTAAGGAACTTATTCTCAAAGAAGACAGAGTCTCTTGATTCTATTACAGTATTACTGGAGAGATCCAGAAACCTGTCTGCAGCACTATCATCTGCACATCCTAGGTAGACACGGGTATTTGTACTGGGTCCCATCTTAGCTCTTCTAGAGTCCGGTATCCTAACATAAGCGATACAACCCAAGGTCTTAAGATTGTCAAATCTAGGAGGTCTCTTAAACCAAAGCTCGTAGGGTGTCTTAGTCAACTTTGTATGGGAAACTTTATTAAGAATGTGATTTGACGTGAGAACGACTTCACCCCAATAGGCCGCAGGTATGCCAGCAGTCAGCAACATAGAATTCAACATTTCTGTTAAAGTTCTATTTTTTCTTTTAGCGATGTCGTTGGATTGTGGGGAATATGGAGCGGTGGTTTAAGGGATTATGCCATTGCTGACAAGGAAATATCTGAACTCCCCCGAGACGTATTCTCCTGCTCTATCACTTCTTCGCCTTTTTATTTTCATGTCAAGTTGATTTTCAACCCAATTTTTGAATATACGAAATTTTTCAAAGGGTTCATCTTTGGTTTTAAGAAGATAAATATGACTGAATCTAGAGTAGTCGTCGATAAAAGTTATCAGATACTTCCGACCTCCACGTGTGACAAAATTTTTGTAGTCACAAATGTCAGAGTGTATCAACTCTAGCAATTGCGTGCTCCTAGAAACCTGACTAAAAGGTGTTCTAGTTATCTTAGTTTGAGCACAAATTTCACATTTTTCAATTTTGGTTTTTGTGTCGAGGGGGTATGTTGTGAGTTCTAGCTAGCAGGAATAATTTTCTATAATTGACATGTCCTACTCTTGCATGTAAAGTCTTGGGATCTATCAGATTTGAGCTAACTTGATTACTACTTCGTGTGCTAGACTCAGCCTATACATCCCGTTAACGACATATGCGCAACCAAAGTAATATGAGTGAACCATTAGGGTTACCCGACCACCACTGTTGACGCAAGAATTGTGCCTTCCAATTAACGGGGTGTTCGATCTCACAAGCTAAGGGTGAAGGAAGAAGGGTTGCGGGGATAAAGGAGAGGCTTGCTTGAGCAGAGGAGAAGCTTGCCCAAGCAGAGAGGAAGCTTTCTTGAGCAGAGGAGAAGCTTGCTCAAGCAGAGAGGAAGCTTGCTTGAGCAGAGGAGAAACTCGGTCAGGAACTGTCGATCAGATAGCTACTTTGGCGGTTAGCTTTGCATGTTGATGCCGAGAGAGGAGAGAAGAAGAGAGGAGGCCGCTAGCAGCGGCAACAGCAGACTTCGCCCGCCGCGGCTTGAATGCCACTCTTGCGACGGGCTTTTCCTTTAATCAAGTAGAGTTATAACTTGCTATTGCACCATTACAAAGAAAGAGCAGTAAAGGGTACAATGGGGAAGCTGACGGCTAAGGAAGAAGGTGCCAGAAACTAAGTAAAAGAGGCTGCGGAGAACTGGAGAACTGAGGCTGAAGATGCTGCTGAAGCTGCCTGCTGAAGTTGCCTGCTGATGGCAGAAAAAACTAAGTCCCCAGCCCCTGACGACCTGGGAGACCTGGAAATCGGAGGCTGCGCAAGCTGCTGAGAGTAGAAAAAGCTAAGTCCACAACCCTTGACGACCTGGGCGGACTGGAGACTTGAGTCCGCCGACCTTGCTTGATCAAGCTGTGACGGACTGGAAAACTGAGTCCGTAGCCTTTGATCAAGGTTGCAGGTCTCCTCCCGCGCATGCAGAATGAGAGGTCTTGGGGGGTATTTATAGGCCCGGGGAGAATCTGGTCCAGTGACGTCATCCTTGACGACCTCGACGACCTGAGCAACCTGACTGAGCAACCTGAGGAGCAGGCAGACGGACCCCGAGCAGGCAACTCTGGGCTGATTGGGGGGACTCCAGGAGGAGTCCTCCCTTGCCGGAGCGGAGGCCGCCCCCTAGCGGGCGGCCTGGGCGGACTCGGGTGAGTCTGCCCGGCAGGCGAGACCGTCCCTAGCGGCGGCCTTGGCGGACTCAGGTGAGTCCGCCCGGTAGGCGAGGCCGCCCCTAGCGGCGGCCTGGGCGGACTCGGGTGAGTCCGCCCGGAAGGCGAGGCCGCCCCTAGCGGCGGCCTGGGCGGACTCAGGTGAGTCCGCCCGGCAGGCGAGGCCGCCCCTAGCGGCAGCCTGGGCGGACTCAGGTGAGTCCGCCCGGCAGGCGAGGCCGCCCCTAGCGGCGGCCTGGGCAGACTCGGGTGAGTCCGCCCGGAAGGCGAGGCCGCCCCTAGCGGCGGCCTGGGCGGACTCGGGTGAGTCCGCCCGGAAGGCGAGGCCGCCCCTAGCGGCGGCCTGGGCGGACTCGGGTGAGTCTGCCCGGCAGGCGAGGCCGCCCCTAGCGGCGGCCTGGGCGGACTCGGGTGAGTCCGCCCGGAAGGCGAGGCCGCCCCTAGCGGCGGCTGGGCGGACTCAGGTGAGTCCGCCCGGCAGGCGAGGCCGCCCCCGGCGGGCGGCCCGCGAAGGCCAGCGGAGGCCGCCCCTGGCGGGCGGCTGGCGGAGCATCCAACCTTGGGCGATTTTGGACCCGGCAGTCCGTCTTGCGCGGACATGGTGGACATCATGGGTAACCTGCTCCTTGCGGGTGGGAACCTGTATAGAAAAGCAGAAAAAGGGGCACCTTGGAGAGGATTGCTCATTTTGGGGTTAACATAATCCCCACACTTTTTGAAGTAAGTAGGAGACCCACAAAAAATCGCGATCCTCCCCGCAGAAATCAGGAGAGAGAAAAAATTATAGAGTAGGAGGGACAAGACCTGATGTCTCTCTTCGGAAAAATCTGTCAGTGTCTATCCTTTACCTGTGAAGAAAAAGTTAATGCAGGCAAAAGGGAGGTACATCTTGCGTGTACCTGAGCTGCTTTTGTAAATGAGGAAGAGGATAACTGTCTTCCATTGAACTCTGTCAAAATACGGATGAGAGAAAATATAGTAGGATAATAATCTTACAAGTGCTTGAAGGAGACTTGCTGGTATCTACTGGTCTCTGCATGAGTAGGGTGAGTGAGCAGAAAAAAGAAAATAAGCTGCAAGTACCTGAGAGGAACTTGTCACTATCTGCTATTCTCTGCAAAAGGGAGAGTAAGCAAGCAGATAGAAGAAGAAAATAAGCTGCAAGTACCTGTATGGAACCTGTGAATGTTGCCTGTTGATATGATAAGATATAATCTGGTAGCAGAAGAGTTACCTGGCAAGCTCTGCTATCAATTGAATAAAGGTCAAACCGTGATAATGACTCTCTCTTGTGTGACCACTATCAACGTGAAGACCCAGATCAGCAAAATAAGAAAGTCCGAAATTAGATTCATCATGACATTGCTTGTTAACCAAGAACAACCATATGCTGAGAATAAATGATGTGTGATTAACATCTGATAGGAGAACTTGTTGATCATTATCCGATGAGAGCTTACGCAGGGTAACGCATATAAGATGATCATAAGTCCAGAAGAATATTGCAGATCCTTAAAATAGGTTGGACTTAACCTGTTAACCTGTAAGAAGATAAAAGCACAAAGGAGGGCTATACCCCGAGGATGAGCTAAAAAAGGTTGAATGCTGCCACAGGAGAGCACCTGTGGGCCTTATGCATCACTTGCCCAAAAGTCATCCGGGGCGTAGTCCTACCTAAAGCGGGCTGGCCGCATTCCCTTGACAAAGCACAAAAGGGAAACATGCGCAAAATCCTAAGAAGGAAGTGACAGATACACTGCTCTCTTGCCCCGGGTTACAAACATTGTTGATCCGTTCTACCAGGTGGCCAAATGGTCTACAGCATTGCTCGTCTTTGAAGAGATCAACAACATTATGGGTCCTGCGAAAGCACGGATTGAGAGTACCATAGAGTGTTCGGCCATCACAGTTGTGAGATGATCGAGGAGACAAGGCTACACTTGATCGCCATTGCTTGTCAAGCAAAGATCATCGTAACTGTAACGTATCCCTATCGGAGCACGATAGAACTATCACAGGAGGCCTCCCCTAGGCACTCACACTGTGCTAGACATCGGCCGGGATCCGAAGCCCCGTCATCCTCCGCACGAGAGTTGAACGGCCCCCACTACACATATGCGAAAACTCCCCGCTATATGTGGTCATTGTGGTTTTACGCCAGAGAACAACCTCGAGGGGGCCCTGAGCAAGACTCGGCGATATCTCGGTGGTTCAGTGATCTCTTTGACAAAGAGAAGAAGTATAGAGGAGAAACATTACAAAAAGAGAACTGTGTCAGTATGAGATCTCTGACGTAAACTTTACTGAATGAAACAAAAGAGAGTGTTTGAAAAATATGCAAAATATTGTAAGAGTAATTGTTGTTGGTTGCGAGGAGCTTTGAGGACTATCATGTTCTTTTGGCTTTAGAATAGGTCTCCAAGGGCGCCCACGTCATTAGCATCGTGGGTCTCGCCTATAGCGAGGCCACGATACGTGTCGATTTGATTCACTCCCTTTGAGCTGCAAGGCATGTCCGCTACTTCTTTTCCTTTTAAAGTTGACGGATCGGAGTGGTCATCTTTCGGGAACAGACCACGCATCTTACCCTGTCTCAACAATTCTTGCACCAGTTGACGAAGCGCTCGACAGTTTTCAGTCAAATGTCCGCTTTCTTTGTGGAACTCGCAGAACGGATCTGAACTTTTTGATCTTTGGTTTTTCGGCTGGTAGGGCCTTTTGGAATTTGCCCTATCCTTCATAATCTGGCATACTTCTAGCATGGTCTCATCAAGTCCAGAATATGACAAGTCATTATCTTGCGGCTGATGAACTGAAGCTGTTTGCGGAGGTGGGGCTGGTGATAGCAATCGTTCTTGGGCACGATCCCGGCCCGGGAAGAGGTGTTGATGATGATGCTGGAATCTTTTTGTTTTTCTTGAGTGGGATGAAAAGTCTTTTCGAGGAGACCTCGAAGGCTGCTTGCAAGAAGGATTTTTCTCCGACACCAGCCTAGAGACGAAGCTGGGGTTGCTCTTTTCACCGCGGATGTATGAGTTGGCTAAGGCGATTAGTTCTTGATATGTCTTTGGTGCTCGGACATTGGCCTCAAATTTGAGTGGTCCCTCCTGCAAACCATTGATGAGAGCTACTCGATACATCTCCTGGTCAACGATCTCGATGTCCAATATTTCCCTCTGAAAACGATCCACAAAATGAGACCAAGTCTCATTCTCTCGCTGCCTGATCTCAAAGAGGGCTTCTGGACCGCCCTTCCTCTTGGAAGAAGTAGAAAATCTGAGCAGGAACTCCCTTCGTAAATCAGCAAAGGAAGAGATGGACTGAGCACGAAGTCCATAGAACCAATCTCTCACTTGTCCATCAAAGGTCGTTACGAGGAGCTTGCTCTTGGTGGTATCGGAGAGGGTCTTGAGAGCAACGGCTGATTCAAAAGCTTGAAGATGCTTGACAGGATCAGTCTCCCCGGTGTAAATGGGCAACCGTGGCTCTCGGAAGTTGACTGGAGTTGGCTCATACCAAACACTCTCCGTAAACGGTGATGGCTCTTCTGGTTCTACTGCGTAAGGAAAGTAAGGAGCATGAGCAGTAGCTGCAAAAGAAGCAGGAGGATTGGAGTAAAAGTTTGCTGTGGGAGGAGCAAAGGCAGGAGCTGAAGAGAAGGGATGACTTCCCTGAAAGTTCAGAAATCTAGCTGGACTTCCCCGGGCAGCTTCCCGGAAGAAGTTTTGACGAGCTGCAAACTCATCATCTTGAGATCGCAAAGGAGCTGCAGGTCCTTGCGGAAAAGTTGGAGTATAAAGAGGAAGATAGACAGGCGGATAAGCCGGTGGATAGACTTGAGGAGTCTCCGATGTTGGTGCTGGATTGATTGGAGGAACTGGCGCTGCTGAAGATTGAGCGGCCAATTGCTGTGTGAGAGCTGCTAGAGTACGGTTGATGGCTTGAAACTGTTGGGCAGTTTCTCTGCGAGATTGCTCTAAGGCCTCCCAAAGAGAATCATCATTGGGACTAGGAGAAAGATTCTCGGCTGGTTGATGGTCTGACATGAGTAACCACCGCTTTCACTATCTGATCGAGATCTGAAGGTCGCGTGTTAATGTTGACGCAAGAATTGCGCCTTCCAATTAACGGGGTGTTCGATCTCACAAGCTAAGGGTGAAGGAAGAAGGGTTGCGGGGATAAAGGAGAGGCTTGCTTGAGCAGAGGAGAAGCTTGCCCAAGCAGAGAGGAAGCTTGCTTGAGCAGAGGAGAAGCTTGCTCAAGCAGAGAGGAAGCTTGCTTAAGCAGAGGAGAAACTCGGTCAGGAACTGTCAATCAGACAGCTACTTTGGCGGTTAGCTTTGCATGTTGTTGCCGAGAGAGGAGAGACGAAGAGAGGAGGCCGCTAGCAGCGGCAACAGCAGACTTCGCCCGCCGCGGCTTGAATGCCACTCTTGCGACGGGCTTTTCCTTTAATCAAGTAGAGTTACAACTTGCTATTGCACCATTACAAAGAAAGAGCAGTAAAGGGTACAATGGGGAAGCTGACGGCTAAGGAAGAAGGTGCCAGAAACTAAGTAAAAGAGGCTGCGGAGAACTGGAGAACTGAGGGTGAAGATGCTGCTGAAGCTTCCTGCTGAAGTTGCCTGCTGATGGCAGAAAAAACTAAGTCCCCAGCCCCTGACGACCTGGGAGACCTGGAAATCGGAGGCTGCGGAGGCTGCGCAAGCTGCTGAGAGTAGAAAAAGCTAAGTCCACAGCCCTTGATGACCTGGGCGGACTGGAGACTTGAGTCCGCCGACCTTGCTTGATCAAGCTGTGACGGACTGGAAAACTGAGTCCGCAGCCTTTGATCAAGGTTGCAGTTCTCCTCCCGCGCATGCAGAATGAGAGGTCTTGGGGGGTATTTATAGGCCCGGGGAGAATCTGGTCCAGTGACGTCATCCTTGACGACCTCGGCGACCTGAGCAACCTGACTGAGCAACCTGAGGATCAGGCAGACGGACCCCGAGCAGGCAACTCTGGGCTGATTGGGGGGACTCCAGGAGGAGTCCTCCCTTGCCGGAGCGGAGGCCGCCCCCTAGCAGGCAGCCTGGGCGAACTCGGATGAGTCCGCCCGGCAGGCGAGACCGCCCCTAGCGGCGGCCTGGGCGGACTCTGGTGAGTCCGCCCGGCAGGCGAGGCCGCCCCTAGCGGCGGCGTGGGCGGACTCGGGTGAGTCCGCCCGGAAGGCGAGGCCTCCCCTAGCGGCGGCCTGGGCGGACTCAGGTGAGTCTGCCCGGCAGGTGAGGCCGCCCCTAGCGGCGGCCTGGGCGGACTCAGGTGAGTCCCCCCGGCAGGCGAGGCCGCCCCTAGCGGCGGCCTGGGCGGACTCAGGTGAGTCCGCCCGGAAGGCGAGGTCGCCTTTAGTGACGGCCTGGGCGGACTCAGGTGAGTCCGCCCGGCAGGCGAGGCCGCCCCTAGCGGCGGCCTGGGCGGACTCGGGTGAGTCCGCCCGGAAGGCGAGGCCACCCCTAGCGGCGGCCTGGGCGGACTCGGGTGAGTCCGCCCAGCAGGCGAGGCCGCCCCTAGCGGCGGCCTGGGCGGACTCGGGTGAGTCCGCCCGGAAGGCGAGGCCGCCCCTAGCGGCGGCCTGGGCGGACTCAGGTGAGTCCGCCCGGCAGGCGAGGCCGCCCCCGGCGGGCGGCCCGTGAAGGCCAGCGGAGGCCGCCCCTGGCGGGCGGCTGGCGGAGCATCCAACCTTGGGTGATTTTGGACCCGGCAGTCCATCTTGCGCGGACATGGTGGACATCATGGGTAACCTGCTCCTTGCGGGTGGGAACCTGTATAGAAAAGCAGAAAAAAGGGGCACCTTGGAGAGGATTGCTCATTTTGGGGTTAACAACCACTAATATTAAAAGACATACCTGCATCGCACAACAGACTAATCGAAATTAAATTAGCAGCTAATGTCGGTATAAATTTAAAATTTTTCAAAGTTAGAGTCTTACCTGAGAAGAGAGTCAGGGTAGCCTTGCCGACCTTCAGCACGTCAGCTACAAATCCATTCGCAACAGTGACAGTCTCTTTCACCTCTTTTGCATCCTCTAGAAGCTTTGGATTGTTGTAGACGTGACAGGTAGCACTTGAGTCGAGCCACCACTCTGAACTGGCCGTCCCGTTGCCGACCATGGCAACAAAGTCGGTAGGCGCAGTCTGATAAACCATGTTGGCTTGATTATCAATCCTTAGTGTGTAACACCCCGAAACTCAAAAGAGAGACGGGTGATGTTTTAAGCCCAGTTTGGTTTTGGAGCAGGTGTCACGGGCATGTCACGGGCGTGTCACGGGCGTGTCACGGGCGTGTCACGGGCGTGTCACGGGCGTGTCACGGGCGTGACGCTGGCGTGTTCGGCCTCGGCTCGTGCGGTCGACGCTTTGGCGGTCGACGCTAGTCGAGTTGAAGAACACGTCCTAGGACACGGGCGTGTCCCAGGCCGTGTCACTCCAGGGATTCTGCAAGTGTGATACGGGCCGTGACACGGGCATAAACACGGGCGTGTCAAATTTGATACGGGCGTGTCTAATGCCGTGTCACAAGGCCGTGTACCTCTCTGACTGCGAAATGTTGGTCGATTGCACACGGGGGGCGTGACACGGGTCCCGACACGGGCGTGTCGCAGGTGACACGGGCGTGTCGGAGCCCGTGTCAAGGGCCGTGTGCTGATTTTTCGACTCGATCGAGACGACGAATGGGTGACACGGCCAGGCACACGGCCGTGTTGCAACCCGTGTTCGGCCCCAGATTTTGTATTTTGGGTTCCGATCGTGGCCGTTCGTTCTTTTCTTTGGAAGATCCAACGGTGGGGAGCCTCCCTGGGTGGTTTAAGGCCGGGAATAGGGTTTCAAACCCTCATTTTCCATTTGGCTTTATCTCTCTTGATTCTAGAGAGAAGGGAGAGCAAGGAGGAGGAAGGAGGCCAAGATCCGGCCACCGGCGAAGCTTCGGAGGTCCGTTTCGCGAGCGGAGTTCAGATCCGCGAAGGTGGGAGCGTTGCGGTGGTTTTCAACCGAGCAAATCTTCTCCATGGCTAGGAAGAGGGGACGAAAGGTAACGACACTTCTTCTCTCGGTTTTTAGGATTTAGGATGCATGAATAGCATCCCCTTCCTTTCATATTTTGAGCACCGAATCTCTCAAATGAGAGGGATTCGTGTAGCCTAGGTTCAAGAGGAACCTCCGGGTGGAGTATGTTCATCCCGGCATGCTTTGCATTAGAGATCCGCTCCGTTAGCGGATTAGGCATTGTGGGTGAAGCCGTGGTCGCGACCGTTAGTCCGACCCGGTGATGTTGCATAGCGAGATGTGAGGATTCGGTAGAAATCCGTAGCGGCAATACGCCGTTGTATGTATGCGTTTTTCCCCTTTAATTGAGTGAGTACTCGTAGTCGGAACCGGACGAGGTTAGCTCCGCTTTGTGCGGTAGATGGTTTCCTTGGAGCACGGGAAAGACACGGTGCGAGTGGCAATTGGGGTGGGGAAACCTTTGTTTGTGCTGTGCTAAGGCGCGGCTATGTCTCCATGGTCGGCTGGCTTTTCCGTGACGCGCAAGTCATGTGGGGAAAGTGTCCCGGCGAGACTAGCCCCTTGTGTGTGACTGACGAGAATGCCGAGCGGAGGGCAAGCCCGGGCAATGTAGCCATGAGCGGGTGGGGTCCAGCAAGGCTTCTTAGAATCGGTCAGTGTGAGGCGGAACCCTGACGAGCGAAGTCAGATTGTGCGGGCAAGCCCTGGGGTTATGACCCTTGTGCGGGTGGGGCCTTTGCAAGGTTCCGTGTGACGGCGTGTGTGCCGTTAGGGACATGGTGGTTCCCTTCTGTTTGCGGCTTTAAGCCAATGGGGAAACGGAAGTACCCAGTGTTTGATGTTGTGCTAGATGCATACGAGCTAGGGTGCCTTGGGTGAAACCCGGGTTGCATTCATGTTGCATAGTAGGCCCCTTTTCACTTTGTACAAAACATAGAAAACATGTATGTTGTATGAGACATCCAAGCCTGTTTTACCGCTTTAATATATATGCTCTTTTGGTATACGAAGTGCTAACTTGCAGGTGGAGTGGTACCCCGGGGTCCGTTAGGGACGGCCGGGAGGAGATGTGTTTGTTACACAGTAGAGGTCAGCCTTTGCTGACCCACGTTACTTCAAATCCTTACAGGGCAAGGATCGCATGCAGGAGCTAGCGCGCCGGGCGAAAAGTCCTAAGTCTCATGAAGTGTTGTTGTGCTTGGATTTTCCTTTCGTGTTTGCTACCCTTGTTATGTTTATGTCCAGCTTGCATGCTGAGGTAGCCTAGGAGTGCTTGGCACATTTATATTTTTGGACTATTTTTGTGTAAGGCCTTAAGGCCATTTTATACTCTACCGTTAGTGGATAACTTCTGTCTGTTAGTATTCTGTTTCCGCTGTGTTTGTCTGGAGTTTTGAGATTGGGTAGTTTTCATATCATCTTTAATACTAAAGCTGTGGCGTCCGTATATTGTGGGGCCCCGGCCGGACCCATATTATATGGTCTTTACAGGGGAGGTATTACAATTTGGTATCAGAGGGAGGTTCGCGTTCCAATGAGAAGTTTCGCGGTCGAAAGTATAAGTCGAGTCGCGTATAAGAAGTTATCCACATAGGAGTATCGCGAGACCATGAGTGTCCTTGTGTTCGAGTCTTGCAATTAGATACTGATTTGCGTTTCCTTGCTTGTGTTTAGAGTGCAAGCAACGAGGCTGGGACCTCGAGGCCAAGAGAAGAGCTCTCAGCAAGTAGTGCGATTGCGTAAGGTCCGCTAGGGTTGGGGGTCACACCGGCCGACTACTGCCGTATGCTTGCAGAAGCGATGGTGGCGGCCCAAGCTGCAGCGACAGCACATGTAGCAACTCCTGCTACCCCGGACACGGCAGCGACCGTGCTGGTTGAGGAAGCCAGGCGGGCAGAGCCGCGGGCCGAGAGAGTGGTTGTCGGGCATAGGGACCGGCAAATGAAGTACTTTCTGAGTTTCCACCCTCCAACCTTCAAGGGAATCGGCACACCCACAGATGTAGAGGATTGGTGGGCTAGAATTCAGGAGCTTCTGAGGGCGGCAGAGGTGCCAAACGAGAAAAAGGCAGAGTTCGTAACCTTTATGTTGGAGGGAGATGCCAAGTTATGGTGGGTAAGCCACAGTGGTCTGCAGTTTCCAGGACGCACACCGTCCATCGAGGAATTTGGGAATGCCTTCCTGAAGAAGTACATTCCCGCCTCAACGAGGCTAGCCCTCTAGAGGCAGTTTCTACATCTGGTGCAGCGAGACAAGTCAGTGGATGAGTATGTTCAGGAATTTACTCGCTTGGGTCGTTATGCAGGGACGACCATGGCAGACGATGAAGAGAGGGACAACCTCTTCTATCATGGATTGAGGGAGAATCTAAGACAACCCCTCATATCGATGAAGCGTGTGGGTTTCAACGAATTGGTGGAGGCGGCCCGAATTTTGGAGAGTGATATGGAGCGATCCCAACATCGCAAGGGTTTCACACCCAAGCAGGGGGAGGAGAAGAAGCCTGCTCAGTCCTATGGAAAGACAGAAGGGAGCCGATGGAAGAAGAAGCCTTCCCCATATAAGTCGGGCGAGAAAAGCAATTGGACGTCCGGAGGGTCACGTTCTAAGGGCCCTCAGACGTGCTATAGTTGTGGCAAGCCAGGCCACATAGCAAGATTTTGTACCCAAGGGGGCGCTGAGCAAGAGCCAAGGCAGGAGCAAACCGTACGCTCCGGACCCAGTGCAGCAGAGAAGGGGAAAATGGCGGAGTCGAGTGCTTCTCGGTTTCAACCAGTGCAGCCAAGGGCCTACAACCTTGGGCAACAAGAAGCAATCCGTCAACCTGATGTGGTGATAGGTACGAGAGTTCAACCTGCACCTTAGATTCCTGTCTTTCAAACCTTTATGTTTGTTGCATGTGTGTAGGCTTTGTAGTGGTATCTGGGTACCCCGCTAGAGTACTTTTTGATACGGGAGCATCGCACTCCTTCCTTGCGGAAAGTTTCACCCGGAGGATTGGAGTTGAGTCCTTTGCAAAGGACTCAGAGTTGAAAGTGCGCATGCCCAATGGGTCGTCTATGACAACCAGGACTAAAGGGCGAATTTGTTGGAGTCTTGAGGGAGTCGACTTCATATTAGTAGCGGCGATCTTGCCATTGTCCGAGTTCGATGTGATTTTGGGGATGGATTGGCTAGTGGAGCAGCGTGCCAGTATCGACTGTTTGTCCAAGGTGGTAACCCTGAGGAGCGTGGGGCAAGCAGAAGTCAAGTTTGAGGGCCTGCATGGGGTGGCCTGTTCCCTAGTTTCGGCACTTCATCTAGTGCGAGCTGTTAACCAAGGGGGTGTAGCTCTAGTAGCGTTGTTGGAGGTTAGCCTTTCCAGGCTGTCTCTTGGAGAAGTGCCCGTGGTGGCAGAGTTTGGAGATGTTTTCCCTGAGGAGCTACCGGGAGCACCTCCTCGGCGGGAGATTGAGTTCTCCATCGAGTTAGTGCCCGAGGCTAGACCGGTGTCTCGACCACCCTTTAGGATGGCACCAAAGGAGTTGGCCGAGCTCAAGGTTCAGTTGCAGGAGCTTTTGGAGCAAGGGTATATCAGGCCCAGCTCCTCACCGTGGAGTGCGCCGGTGTTATTTGTAAAGAAGAAGGACGGTAGTATGTGTCTGTGCATAGATTACCGAGAGTTGAACAAATTGACTGTCAAGAATAAGTATCTGATTCCCCAGATAGACGATCTCTTCGACCAGTTGGTGGGAGCGGTGGTGTACTCCAAGTTGGACCTGAAGTCCGGATATTATCAGTTGCGGATTCGTGACGAAGACATACCCAAGACCGCGTTTGGTACGAGGTATGGTCATTTTGAGTTCTCGGTGATGCCGTTCGGGCTGACGAACGCGCCGTCCATGTTCATGGACTTGATGAACCGAGTGTTTCGCGAATATTTGGACTGGTTCGTAGTCGTCTTTATCGATGACATTTTGGTGTATTCCAAGTCGGAAGCGGAGCACGAGTCGCACCTGCGGATAGTGTTACAAGTGTTGAGAGAGAACCAGCTCTATGCGAAGTTCTCGAAATGCGAGTTTTGGTTGGAGAAGGTGGCGTTTTTGGGCCATGTAATCAGTGGGGACGGGGTGGCAGTGGATCTAACGAAAGTAGAAGCCATCAGAGAGTGGCCAGTCTTGAGGACCGTGGCGGAAGTCCGGAGTTTTCTTGGTCTAGCCGGGTACTACCGAAGGTTTGTGGAAAACTTTTCGCAGATAGCTCTACCCCTCACTTCACTAACTCGCAAGGATCAGAAGTTTGTATGGACTCAAGAGTGCAATCAGGCATTTGAAACCCTGAAGGAGAGGCTAATGACGGCGCCGATCCTAAGTCTACCAAAGGGGACCGAAGGGTTCCAGATTTTCAGCGACGCATCCGGATGCGGTTTAGGGTGCGTGTTGGTGCAGCATGGTAGTGTGATAGCTTTTGGGTCGAGGCAGCTGAAGCCTCATGAGAGAAATTACCCCGTCCATGATTTGAAGTTGGCGGCGGTAATCTTTGCTTTGAAGTTGTGGAGGAACTACGTTTATGGTGCAAAGGTGGAGATCTTCACGGACCACAAGAGTCTGAAGTATCTCCTAGATTAGAAGGACCTCAATATGCGGCAGCGTAGGTGGGTCGAGTTCCTTGGGGACTACGAGGTGGCGATTCAGTACACGCCAGGGAAAGCCAATGTGGTGGCATATGCTTTAAGTAGGAAGTATTCGTGGCAAGGAAATTGGATTGAAGCTCACGATGAGCGGTTAAGGCGGGACTGGGAGTCCCTTGGTTTGGAATGTGTGGCAAGAGGCGAGTCTAGCGTGGCTCGACTAAATTGGATTGAGATGCAGAGTGACTTATGCGATCGTATTCGGGAAGCGACCCGTGTAGATGTAGAGTTCCAACCTTTCGTGGAGGAAGCTCTGAAGGGCGAGGGTAGCACCTGGGAGATGGTTGATGGAATTCTGAGAAAGGGCGGAAGGATTTGCGTACCGCAGTTCGGCAAGCTCCGTGAGGAGTTGATGTTTGAGGCCCACTTCACTAAGTACTCCATTCACCCGGGTAGTATAAAGATGTACTTGGATTTGAAGAAGTCCTATTGGTGGCCTGGGATGAAGCGGGACGTAGCTTTATGTGTGAGTCGGTGCCAAACTTGTGCCTTGGTGAAGGCAGAGTGTCAGAAGCCGGGCGGGTTCTTGAAGCCTCTTCCAATCCCCGAATGGAAATTTGATGACATCTCCATGGATTTTGTGCATGGGTTGCCAAGATCACAGCAGGGTAATGATGCCATTTGGGTAATTGTGGACCGCTTGACCAAAGTGACACATTTCATCCCAAACCGGAAGGAGGACGGTGTGGAAAAGTTGGTGGAGTTGTACGTCCGCAATATTGTACGACTCCATGGGATTCCGAAGAGTATAGTCAGTGACCGGGATGGACGTTTCACGTCTAAGGATTGGCGGTTGGTGCAGAAGAGCTTGGGCACCAAGCTCAAGTTCAGTACGGCCTTTCATCCTCAAACCGATGGGCAAACTGAGAGAACGAACCGTACTTTGGAAGATATGCTAATGTTGTGTACTCTCGACTTCGGAAAGAAGTGGGAGGATCACCTCTTCATGGTGGAGTTTGCGTATAACAATAGTTACCAAGCTAGTATCAAGATGGCGCCATACGAAGCTCTGTATGGGAGGCGGTGTCGAACACCGATATCTTGTACAGAGGCGGGAGACACCAAGCTTTTGGGGAAAGAAGTGGTAGCCGACGCTAGTGAGCAAGTGCGGACCATCCAAGAACGCATGAAGGTAGCTCAAGATCGACAATCGAAGTATTTCAATGCTCGCCACAGGCATGTGGAATTCGCTGTGGGCGACTGGGTGTATCTTAAGATCAAGCCGTTCAAAGGCATTTCGCGAATTCGCCGACTCAAGAAGCTAAGTCCGAGATTTTTGGGACCATTCAAGGTCATCGAGCGAGTGGGAGAGGCAGCGTACCGGTTGGCGTTGTCCACAGAGCTAAGTGGATTGCATGACGTTTTTCACGTCTCCGTCCTGAGGAAAGCATTGTTAGAAGCCAGCGTGGTGATTGAGCCGACGGCGGTGCCGGAAGAGGAAGACTTGAGGACGCGAGTTCGTCCAATCGGGATCGAAGACTCAGAGGTTCGGCAACTGCGGAACAAGGAGGTCAGACTCGTAAAGGTCCATTGGGACAACTGTGGTTGCGAGGAGCTCTCATGGGAGCGAGAGCAGGCCATGCTGGAGGAGTACCCCGAGATTTTCTTCTCAGGTACTGTTTAGTTTTGTTTACCTTCCATGTTTTAAATTTCGGTACGAAATTCTTTTAAGGGGGAGAGAGTTGTAACACCCCGAAACTCAAAAGAGGGACGGGTGATGTTTTAAGCCCAGTTTGGTTTTGGAGCAGGTGTCACGGGCGTGTCACGGGCGTGTCACGGGCGTGTCATGGGCGTGTCACGGGCGTGTCACGGGCGTGTTCGGCCTCGGCTCGTGCGGTCGACGCTTTGGCGGTCGACGCTAGTCGAGTTGAAGAACACGGCCTAGGACACGGGCGTGTCCCAGGCCGTGTCACTCCAGGGATTCTGCAAGTGTGATACACGGGCCGTGACACGGGCACAAACACGGGCGTGTCAAATTTGACACGGGCGTGTCTAATGCCGTGTCACAAGGCCGTGTACCTCTCTGACTGCGAAATGTTGGTCGATTGCACACGGGGGGCGTGACACGGGTCCCGACACGGGCGTGTCGTAAGTGACACGGGCGTGTCGGAGGCTGTGTTAAGGGCCGTGTGCTGGTTTTTCGACTCGATCGAGACGGCGAATGGGTGACACGGCCAGACACACGGCCGTGTTGCAACCCGTGTTCGGCCCCAGATTTTGTATTTTGGGTTCCGATCGTTGTCGTTCGTTCTTTTCTTTGGAAGATCCAACGGTGGGGAGCCTCCCTGGGTGGTTTAAGGTTGGGAATAGGGTTTCAAACCCTCATTTTCCATTTGGCTTTATCTCTCTTGATTCTAGAGAGAAGGGAGAGCAAGGAGGAAGGAGGCCAAGATCTGGCCACCGGCGAAGCTTCGGAGGTCCGTTTCGCGAGCGGAGTTCAGATCCGCGAAGGTGGGAGCGTTGCGGTGGTTTTCAACCGAGCAAATCTTCTCCATGGCTAGGAAGAGGGGACGAAAGGTAACGACACTTCTCCTCTCGGTTTTTAGGATTTATGATGCATGAATAACATCCCCTTCCTTTCATATTTTGAGCACCGAATCTCTCAAATGAGAGGGATTCGTGTAGCCTAGGTTCAAGAGGAACCTCCGGGTGGAGTATGTTCATCCCGGCATGCTTTGCATTAGAGATCCGCTCCGTTAGCGGATTAGGCATTGTGGGTGAAGCCGTGGTCGCGACCGTTAGTCCGACCCGGTGATGTTGCATAGCGAGATGTGAGGATTCGGTAGAAATCCGTAGCGGCAATACGCCGTTGTATGTATGCGTTTTTCCCCTTTAATTGAGTGAGTACTCGTAGTCGGAACCGGACGAGGTTAGCTCCGCTTTGTGCGGTAGATGGTTTCCTTGGAGCACGGGAAAGACACGGTGCGAGTGGCAATTGAGGTGGGGAAACCTTTATTTGTGCTGTGCTAAGGCGCGGCTATGTCTCCGTGGTCGGCTGGCTTTTCCGTGACGCGCAAGTCATGTGGGGAAAGTGTCCCGGCGAGACTAGCCCCTTGTGTGTGACTGACGAGAATGCCGAGCGAAGGGCAAGCCCGGGCAATGTAGCCATGAGCGGGTGGGGTCCAGCAAGGCTTCTTAGAATCGGTCAGTGTGAGGCGGAACCCTGACGAGCGAAGTCAGATTGTGCGGGCAAGCCCTGGGGTTATGACCCTTGTGCGGGTGGGGCCTTTGCAAGGTTCCGTGTGACGGCGTGTGTGCCGTTAGGGACATGGTGGTTCCCTTCTGTTTGCGGCTTTAAGCCAATGGGGAAACGGAAGTACCCAGTGTTTGATGTTGTGCTAGATGCATACGAGCTAGGGTGCCTTGGGTGAAACCCGGGTTGCATTCATGTTGCATAGTAGGCCCCTTTTCACTTTGTACAAAACATAGAAAACATGTATGCTGTATGAGACATCCAAGCCTGTTTTACCGCTTTAATATATATGCTCTTTTGGTATACGAAGTGCTAACTTGCAGGTGGAGTGGTACCCCGAGATCCGTTAGGGACGGCCGAGAGGAGATGTGTTTGTTACACAGTAGAGGTCAGCCTTTGCTGACCCACGTTACTTCAAATCCTTACAGGGCAAGGATCGCATGTAGGAGCTAGCGCGCCGGGCGAAAAGTCCTAAGCCTCATGAAGTGTTGTTGTGATTGGATTTTCCTTTCGTGTTTGCTACCCTTGTTATGTTTATGTCCGGCTTGCATGCCGAGGTAGCCTAGGAGTGCTTGGCACATTTATATTTTTGGACTATTTTTGTGTAAGGCCTTAAGGCCATTTGATACTCTACCGTTAGTCGATAACTTCTGTCTGTTAGTATTCTGTTTCCGCTGTGTTTGTCTGGAGTTTTCAGATTGGGTAGTTTTCATATCATCTTTAATACTAAAGCTGTGGCGTCCGTATGTTGTGGGGCCCCGGCCGGACCCATATTATATGGTCTTTACAGGGGAGGTGTTACATAGTGTGCTGGATTCGCCCTGTTTGGGTTGTCGGCACTCGGAAGCGCAGTGACCTCACTTATTGCAGTTGTAACACTTGCCTTTGAACTTCTTCTTTATCTATTTGCTGGTGGAAGCAACTGCGAGTGCACTGGTCGGTAGGCGAGTCTTTCCAGGCTTAGGCTTCCGCTTAGGATGCGTGATCATGTTAGCAGTAGAGGACTGCTTGCTGATCGTCTCTATAGCGTGTTTAGTTCGGTTCTCATCCTCAATGCAGATGAAGCGCTTGAGGTCTTTAAGACTCACCTGCGTCTTCTTCCGGTACATCTCAGTCTTGAAGGAATACCAGGCCGTGGGCAATTTGAAAATGATCGCCCCTGCAACAAATTCATCTGGCAGAGGGATGTTCTCACTGTTGAGCTTGTCCACCAGATTTTCGAACTCAGCAACTTTTAGCAGGATTTCCCTTTTCTCAGTGAAGGTGAATGTCATAAACTTGTCTACCAGGTGCGTCTTGGACATGCTCTCCTCCTCCTTGAATTGCTCCTCTAATGCTTCCCAGATCTCTTTGGTCCTTTGCATCTTGTCGTACGTCTCTGCAAGCCTGTTGGAGAGTCAATTCAGGATGTAGTCTCTACAGAAGTCCTTGTCGTTGATCCATTGATCTTCATCTTCGCTTCCTTTGAAGTCTTCAAAAACAGTCTGCATTATGTAGAAGATGTTCATGTACTTCATGTCGAACTGTGTGTTGCGCTTCCAGGCACTGAACTCGGCATTGGAGAATTTCTCCAACTTGATCATCGGCACGGGAGAGTTCCCTTTCGACATAGCGTGTCTCTTTCCGAACAATAGTATTATACTAGCAACCTAAATCACAAGCAGAAAAACTAGAAAGAGATCACCTGAGCTGCGGAGACGAGGAAATCTTCGGATCCAATCCAGTAAAATTGCTCCCCAAGTAGCACAGAAAGGAAAGTAATGCTCCTCCAAAGATAATTCTAATTAGATTAGGTTGACTGTTGCCTGATATAATTCTTCCAGATCATAAGAATGATAAACTTCCTCTGTAGAAACCTTCTTCAGAGATCTATATATATATATATATATATTGATTTCTTGAAGGCTGTCAGTCTGGAGGCTCCACATAGTGCACGAAAACCAGAGGCAGGCTTCTACTTGCAGGAATACTGTCGAGACTTATCCCTTCGAGGCCTTCTCGATCAGCGATTCTTCAAAATAGAGAAGCCGCAATCTTTTATTTCCGATCTAGCAAAAAAAAACGGCAGGTCCTCTTCTCGATCTATAGCGGGAGAAAAAAAACGGCGACGAAAACTAGCAAGCAACAGTCACAGTGATTCTCCTTTTATCGATGTGAGCGATGCCAAGCGTTCATTCGCGAGAACGAATCGGGAGCGCCTTTTGCCGAGCGACAACAACGACAGTCCGCGATTCACGATCAGAGCTGCAGCGGGAGAAATCTCAAGCGGCAGGCGGCACAAATCTTCCACGATCGATGAAGACGAAAGAGCGGCAAAATCTTCCAAATCTTCCACGATCCGACAGTGATCTTCTTCCAGATCGATGAACGGCGGCAGTGGAAATCGCGAACGGTGATGGCTCTCCCTTCCGATCGGTGGCAAGGCTTCTGGTGAGCGGCGACGATGGCTTCCCAAAGCCCTTATTCACGATCGGCGACGGGAAGAAAAAAACCTTAGCGATCGGCGACGGAAGCAGAAAAGAATGCGAGCGGGAGAGACGCTCGGGAGCGGCGACTAGGTCACGGGAGCGGCGACTAGGTCACGGGAGCGGGAGGTTAGGGCAAAACGAAAATCTTCGAGAATGTTGGAGTGCTTGAAGCATCCGCGTTACCATCAAGCTTGGAATGGTCTTCCCGTTGCCCCTAGCTAGGGTATTTATAGGCAAAACCCGAAATCCCCGACTACGGGTTTGGATATCGGATCCTAACCGACCCGTTAAGGAGCCCATTAACACTTAAATAAATATACCTCAACAACAACTTGGATCGATTCGGATCGGTTCTACCCAGAACCAATAATCTCGGTCCATATAGGTTCGATTCCAACCTTTCAGAACCAAAACCAACTCATATACACAACATATAGAACCAGATCCGAAACGAAAAAAACTCATTTCCTTTCGGATTTGGTTCTTAGTTCATTCACGTGCCCTAATATTCTTCATATAACTTATGTATTAGTAAACATTTCTAACTATTATATTCCTTTAAACAAAATAGCTGGCAGGGTTGGAATTCTCAAGTGATGTCGTTATGATCCTGGAGGGCTAAGCCCGGTTGATGCTCAACACCCGCCATCAGGCTCTCACCTAACTGATTGGGTCGGTGGTAGCGCCCGGAAGTTGGAAAGTATTCTCGCTCTGAAGTTAGGTCATGAGATGCTCCCGGTTCCAGGCTTCCACCTACCAAACACAAAATATTATTTTAAAGAAAATAATATAATCAAATAATTGTATGTTTAGAAGTGCAAATTAAAATCTTACATAATCTTCTTTAATTTCCACTAATATACCATTAGAAAAACAAAAAAAAACTCATGCAATTTAGTTAACTAATTTTTGAATACAATATTATTAGACTTATATTGAAAAGCCTGTGAATTTGTAAGAAAGATGAAAGTTTTAATTAGGTTTAACTTATTGAATGAAATAAGGATCGTATGACTCATACATTCTTATACTTAAATTCAATAAGTCATTTTTCGGGTTGGTTCTGGATATCCAAATGTTCGAATCAAGAATCAAATCGAGAATCAAATTGAGAGGTCGGTTCTGAAAATTTTGGACCCAAAATCGAACCGAAACACATGAGAACCGACCTAAACAGCTCTGTTCGGTTCCAATCCGGTTCTCAATTCTTCTATTATTTTTGCACACCACTTGCTACAGATATATCATATATCATCCATCTCAAATCAAGCGGTGTAAGAAAAAAGAAATCCAACTTGCACCCTCAGATTACACCGAGCTAATTTGAACCGTTAAATAAAGAGGGATATTCATTTTCAATTATATAAGATTATAAGGGCTGGGCCGCTCTATATAACTATTATATTTTAAATAAGTGCTATTTTTTTTTGGGATGAAATGCATTCAAAATTCTTCTGTTTATTTGGATGAACTGCATTCAAGAGTGTAATTTTATTTTAGATAACATGTCATTTTGTTGTCCATGTTTTGAACTATTTAGAATATGGACGAATTTATCTTGGGGCGAGTGTTGACGGCCTTTGACACTCGATTTTTTTAAAAAAAATTAATAGTATTATTCACAGTTTAAATCGTTGCTGATATCCGTTTCTTAAAAAAATTTTGTATAAGTCACGGTTTAAATCATGACTAATACTTCATTTATTTTAAAAAATAATGATACTGGCTGCGATTTAAATTGTGTCGAATACTCCATTTCTTAAAAAAAAAAATAGTGTTGGTCATGATTTAAATCGTGGTTATTGCTTTATTCCTCAAAAAAAGAAATACAAGTTATGGTTAAAGCTTAGACATCCTGTTCCCATCATTCTCAAAGCTTGACATGTGGACAACGGGACAAGGGACTCCGATTAGGTCTTCCTCCTCAATGGAGTCTGATTTTTTGTGATTTGTGATTGCGATCTTGGGCTTCTCCTTCTTCCCCCATCCGACCAGAGCTGAGGTACGCATAACTTTTGTATATATTTTTTGTCATTATTAACATACTTATTTCATATTTTTATCTATTTGTTTTTCAATTTTTAAGTCTGCCAAAAATTCTTGCGTCCCCACTGGCCACTGGGTATTGGATTTGATGATCATCAAAATTTGGAAAAAAAAAGTAACTAACAGAATTTTATTTTTATCAAACTGTTTTTAAAGCTTCTTTGTTGAACACTTGAACAACACTTTAATCTTTATTTTATCCAAATAATTTTATAGCTGCAAACTTCACTATTTAGACAGAAATAAATTTTCAAAGTCAATTTCTACCAGCTATTTTTTTAATCATCGTCACCTTTAAATTCATGCATTAAACCAGTCATTCGTTAACCATCATTTAAAAAATTTGATCGTGGATGAAGTTTTTTAGGTGGATGCTGACAAATGACAGTTTAACCTTATGTTCATGACCACCACGGTGCCTAACAGAGGGGACTTAATTATTTTCACTGGTCAAACGGTTACGACCGCATGAACTGAACCTTAATTTAAGGCCCGGTTCATGCGGTCGTAACCGCTTGACCGGTGAAAATAAGTTCCCCCAAACGGAACGTTAATCACGTGCTTAATAAGCGCATAGATTATCAAGAAACTAGTAAAGTCTATAATTACAGGAGAAATTATTTCTAGAGTGTCTATCTATATTTTTTTTGAAAAATTACAAAATTGATATTTTTATAAAATTGTGGCTTGAACTTGAAATGGAGAGTATTTCATCGACATTTAAAAATTTTATCAGTTTGTTATCCGCACATTAATTTTGGCTATCCGCATATGTTTGATATCCTCAAATCAGTTTTTGTTAAATTTATATCCTCAAATCAATTTTTTGATATCCGCAAATTAAAATTTAAAAATATTGCACCAATTTTTTTTATTCTCAGATATTTCAACAGTCCACAATATCATCTAAAATTGATAAAACTAAAATTTTTTGGAGAATAAAAAGGTAAAATAGTAAAATTTAACAGTCAATATTATTTTATTTATAGTCATTGCTTCACTTTAACCTTTAAACCTGAAATTAATTTGTTAAAAAATATTAAAAAAATTGTAACTTACAAATTGAATGTCTATATGATAACAAAAACATACAAATAAATATTTTGTATCTCAAATAGTTAGCAAAACAGTCATTGCACAACATGGAACGTGCGAAGATTTTTCAAATAAATGAAATCGATCAATAGCTTGCAGATAGTCAAAACTGTTTTGTGATTACCTTACTTTGGGAGAAAACACATAAAATAGAGTGCAGATAGCCAAAACTGCTTTGTGAATTGTTAGAGCTTTTGGAGTCTGAGCAGACAGGTGGTTAGTTCTGGCAGTTTGGCTCGGGCAATCGAGTTCGGGCGGACTACTGTTTTGTCTTGGCGGACAAGTCTTGCAGACTGACAGTTTGGTTTGGCAAGTCCTGACGGTTTGACAATCCGCAGTTCAGTCCTGGCAGTTTGGCAAACCACAGTTGAAGTCTGCCAGTTCGCAGATCAATTCGGGCAATTTGTTAACCTGCAGTTGCGGTCAGGTGGCCTAACCACAGTTGGAGCTTGGCGGTTTACAAGGTTTGAAGTTGTGATCTGGTGGACAGAATGCATTTGCAGTCTGGTAGCAAGCCGCAATAAAGTCCGAGTATCTCACAATCGTGGTCTAGTGGCCTGACCGCAGATGGAGCTTGGCAGTTTCCAGCAAGCCGTCAGATAATTGCCAGAAGCTACACAAACTTGTTAGTCATGCAGTTAGATCTATTCAAACCGCATAGTCTGCGCGGCTTGTATTTAGTCCCGCATCGCATGTTGTATTCTTCCTCTCTCCCTCTTCATTTATAAATAAGTGGACATACATTTGTATTATTTATCTTTTGGAGCAATAAAATTTTTGTTATTTACCTGTTTTCTCACATTATATCAGAGATAACCGGTCCTTTGCTCTGATTTGCTATTCGACCTACTAGCAGTGCTCACAGTCTCTTTTTTGTTTTAATCGCTTGCTCTTCTTTCCGCGAGTTCAGTCTTACCCCAAATCTCCCTCTCGCCCTCCCTTTGCTAGTCACACCTCATGCGATTAGGTCTCTTCTTGCGACCTCAACTGTGTTCACGCAGTCTCACTCTGTTCGCACGGTCTTGCTCTGTTCACACCTTCTGCGATTTGTTCTCTTCTTTACCGGCCTCTTTCTCTAACCGTGTGGTTAGAGTATCTTTGTCGGCTCTCTTGTTCTTTGCGCGGTCTCTCCCTTTGTCTGCGTGGGTTGCCATGTCTACCCGTTTTCTCTTCTTTCTGTGGAGACGTCAGATTTCTCTTCTTCCTCTACTCTATCCGTGCCCCCCCGTTCTATCCGCTCCTTTCTCTGATTCTGGTAATTTGGGTATCTCTTCCAAGTTCACTAGACCAAATTATCCTGACTGAAGTGTTTCCTTAGTTTTTCTGCTATGCTCTCAGCGTAAGCGTCATCATCTTACTGATGACCCTCCTGCATACAGGTCTGTAGCTTTTGATGACTGGGATGTCAGTGATGCTTTTGTGAGAACATGATTTGCTAACAGTCTGTCTGATGAGTGCCTTCTCGTCATTTGACATGATGCAATAGTTAAAGTTGTCTGGAATCATCTTGCTACTCTATACTCCAAGAGTGCACAAACTTCGTACATATATACTTTTGTTGAAGCCGAGAAATTCTCAACCTCAGAAATCGGACAAGGCAACCTGAAGTTACTGGTCGACCGGTCGGGGAGATGATCTCTGGTCAGGAAACAGGAACGAATTGCGCAAACAGGACCCCAGGTCGCTACGGCGGGAAGGTCCCACCACGTACCCAGTTGCTTAGGAGAAGCAACCCCTTCTCAACCAGATTGGCCGAGCTAGGTACGAAGGAGGCAAGCTGAGCAATAACGAGTCAAGGGCAGTGGCTAGAACTCGCGAGGGCTCAGGCCGAGAATTGCTTGTCCTGTCCTTCATACCCCTGGGGTCCTATTTATAGGGAAAACCAAAGAGGGGGGGGGGGGGTCTTACTTATACCCCCACCCTGGCGAGTTGGCGACTTCCCCGGGGAGCTCGCCTAGAAGAGGCGAGCATCTGGCCATAGTCGCCACCTGGCGAGTTGGCCTGGGGAGCTCGCCATACTCGCCCGAACCTTCCGCGGCCCAGGGTGCTGGTCTGGATCCCCACCTTGTCTTGTTGACTTTGACTTTTGATGACCTGGCGGTGGTAGGGGCCCTCCCTCGTCGAATATGGGTTGTACACAATCCCCGCTCTTTTTGGGCGACGTAGGAGTCCGGAAAGAATCATCCAACGCTTATTCGGCGAGGATCTCTGCCGAGTATCTGGACAGCTCGCATCGTCGCCTGCTGGTAGAGTAGTCTATAAATAGGGGGGGCTCCGTTTTTGAGACGATCCTTGGAGCTCGCCGAAGATGTCGGACACCGAACAGCTGTTGAAGGATAGTCTCGCCGCCTTGTCGGGCCTCCTCGGTATAGCCAGGCCGAAGAGACCGCGCGAGGATGATCCCACTGCTTTGCCCCCGCCGAAGAAGAAGAAGACTAAAAGGGTCGAGCTGCCCGCCACTACGGTGGTCGGCTCGCCTCCACCGGCGCACCAGGTCGCCGCGGCGACTGACAATCCCGTGGTGTCGTCCGTCACCCAGAGGGTGTTGGACGACCTAGGGCTTGATGACCTCCCCGGGTCGACCCGGGGTAGCCCGCTGGAGAACCCGGGAGTGACCGAGGAGCTCGCGGGCGTGAAGGAGTCCGCGGCGTCGCAGGTCGAGGTCGTCACCTTGATAGGTTGCTACCTCGAACTCTTCCCTGCTGGGTTGTCGCCGCCATTTTGCTGACTTCTTTCTTTATGCAGATTCTCCGATAGCCGCGATGGCGGCACTTGATGTCGTCCCTCTCAGCTCGGCGCCCTTACTCGCCCTGGCTGCCGACAGGCCGTCCAAGATCGCCCGCACGGTCAGGATAGGCCTTAGCTCGGGGAAGGCGTCTGGGGCGTCGTTGGTGAAGGACCCCCCGCCTGGGGGTAAGGAGCTGCCGGCGAAGGCCACTCCTGCCGAGTCATCTGGGCCGGTGCGCGAGATTCCTCCGGCGAGTACGGTGGCCGGTGTTGTTGTGAGCGGCGGGAAGATACCCCCGGTGAGCACTCCATTGCCGCCGCCGCCGCCCGCGGTCGCCACTCCTGGCCAGAGGTCGAGCACCGGCTTGCCCCCTCCGCCGCCCCTGTCTGCCCTGCCGAAAGACCATTCGCGACCTCCTCCGCCTCCTGTGCCGAGGGCTCCGCATCACTCTGCGAGCTCATCTCAAGCTCCGCCGTTGAAGAAGCCGGAGAGGCCGCGGCCACCCTACTTTCCTCCGCGGGTTGGAGACCCTGACTACGTCGGCCAAGGGTCTGGAGGGCGCGGGCAGGGCAGGCCTGCCGATCTTCCGAGTAGCTCTTTGGGGAGGCGAGATACCTCCGGGCGACCTCCTTCGCCGCGCCGATCCCGATCTCCTCGCCGTGGTGAGCCTCCTACTACTGAATGCCGCTCAGCTTTTTGCTCTGTCCTGACTATCCATCTTCCTGCTTTGTTAGATCGCCCGGCGACCTCTGGGGCGACTTTCCTTGACGCTATCGGGCTGTCTGGGAGCGAGTATCGTCAGGCCGCCATTCGTGCTCACATGGAGTTGGAGAGCAAGTTTGACCAGCTTGCTATCTGCGATTCTCACCGACGTATCTCGGCTCTGGAGGCGAGGATGGCCAAGGTCGAAGGGCTCCAGTCGACCTTGGAAAGCTATGAAGCTCGCTTTCACGTGGTCAAAGAGAACGACCGCCAGCTGCAACTGAACAACCACCGCCTGCAGCTGGTGCTTGACGAGCTGGCCGGCATCCGGGCGAGTATGGGGTCTGCTGGGCGCCTGGCGAGGATGGAGGAGCAGCTCAGGCTCGGCGATGATGCGACAGCGCTGGCGACGGAGCATTACCGGCGTGCGCGCGAGATCGGCTGGGCCGGGCGACATCCGCACCCTCCTGAGCGGCCGAGGGCTCCATAGTTTTTACTTTTTCGAATGTAACTCGCCTTGTGCGACTTGTACTTCTGGACATCTATTTCTAATTTGATTAATTCATGTGTGTGAATACTCCTGCCTCTATGTGCGCGCTGTTATTTTTTGACGTGCCGAGCTTTAGTTTACTTGATAATGTCGCAGGTTGATCTTCATCGCGCGAGCTCGCTAGATACTCGCTGAGACGGCTGACCCCCCCCCCTCTCTCTTGGGCTTGTCATGTCTATAAATAGGAGGGGTAGGTGGGTCATAAATCGTATTGCTGTAGCGACCTTCTTTCCTCCTGCCGAGTATCTGAACAATCAACTCGCCGCCCTTGTTGCTTTCGAATCTCGCCATCATGGTCGGTGACGATGCCAGCGCTCGCCGACAGGCCCATGCAGTTAACTTCGCGGATGCGGCTTTTAAGAAGTCCACAACCACCGAAAAGGAACTGGCGACCCTCAAGGAACGCTTCCTGCCCGATGGATACTCGGCAAGACTCCCCACTCGCAGCGAGCGCCTCAATACCCATATTGAGGGTTCGCTTGTAATGTCGCTGCGTCACTTCGACGCGGGCCTGCGGCTGCACTTTTGGCCGGAGTTCTGCGAGATCTTGCGCTACTTCGGGATTGTCCCTGCGCAGATCAATCCTAATGGTGTGGCGATCATCATGGGATTCCTCTGCTTCCTTCGGGAAGAAAGGATCGCTTTCGACCTCTCCGTCTTCCGCCGCATCTTCGCCTTTGCGGCGACCTCGGAGGGGGTCATCTTTTTCAGCAGCCATGTCTGCACCCTGGTCGGGACCGCGAACAAGGTCCATCGCTGGAGCGAGCAGCTGGCTGTCGTCCATGGCGACTTCGGCGGTGTTCTCGGCAGGCCGCATCAACCGGCCGATGTTGCCTTCCTTCCTCCCATCCTCGAAGGAGCTCGCGAGCAGCTCTTTGAATACTTTCGCGGTCGGCGTTTTGACGTCATCTTCTGGCGACTAAACGTCAACGTGCTCGAGCCAGTCCACCCTAACGAAAGTATGCCGAACTCGAAATGCGCCCTGGTTACTCGCTCCCCCTTTTGCCGCTGAAGCTAACTTTGTCGCGTTTTGCAGTCTCCAACGAGCTTCCGGAGAAGCCGCTTCCTTTGGCGAAGGAAGCCGCCGCCACTCAGTCGGATTCTCGCCCTCCTGCCGACGTTGGGGAGAAGAAGGCGGTTAAGGGAAAATCGCGGGTCAACTCGCAAGGTCCCGCGAGGAAGAGAGCGAAGACCTCGTCGCCGCGATCCGTCGATTGCCGGTCGCCGACGGGCGCCCAGTCGCCCCATTTCCACCCCAACTACGGCCTCGGGCAGGGGGTGGTGGACGCCTTCGGTCGCCCGCTCGTGACCTGGTCGGCGGGGGAGAATTCGGTGTCGCTGAGCACCAACCTTCCGTCCTGGTCGACTGACTGGGAGGACAATGGGGAGGCGTTCGCCGTTCTCCACGCCATCTACGGTCGGGCCGACGCGGAGTCCGTCATGGAGCTGACCCCGACGGAGCTCGCCCATCAATCGGCCTGCGCGCTCGCGCGGTCTGCCGAGCTGGGCCATTATTCGGCGAGGAAGCTGTTGGAGACGACCGATGCCCTCAAGGTCGTCTCCAAGAAGGCCATCGACCTCGGCATGCAGTCAGTCCGCTGGAGGGACTTCGAGGTGAGCTGTCCCTGGGTGGGTTTTGTTCGATTTGTTTCGTTTGATAGATCCTGACGTCGATCATTTCGCAGGCTGCCGAGATAGAAGCGGCGAAGAAACTCTCCGAGTGCGAGGAGAAGCTCGCCGCCTCCCAGGCCGAGCTGGAGGCGGCCCAAACTCGCGCAGCGGTGATGGAGACGAGGCTGGTCGCTGCTGAAGGACGGCTGAGCTCCTCAACCCCGCTACCCGAGGACCCGGCGCGAGTGGTGAAGCAATCACGCGTCCTCTGGGAGGAGAGATCCTCTGTTCGCCGCGAGATTGCGCGGGCGGCGGGGAACGTCATACTCGCGCGCCTCAGGCTCGGGGGCCAGCTCGTCGAGGGGGAGAAGCCACTCACTGTCGACGAGCTCATTCCCGAGCTGCTCGCCGAGGGGACTGTCCCGCCGCATAGCGCGTCGTCGCCGACCAGCTCCAGTGATTCTGACAGCGGCAGCGGCAGTAGCAGCGGCAGCGGAAGCAGCAGCGGCGAGAGCGCAGAGAGTGACGACTTTGCGGATATCGGTGACGTTGGTGATGATGAATATCGGCCTGATACTGGCGACGACGAGTCCTAGTTGCTCGCCGATATTCTTTTTGTAAACCAAACTTTTGACTTCATGATTTATACAAGGTTTTGGTTTTTGCCTTTCTAACTGGATGTTACTCGCTAGGCTCATAGGCTCGGAGAGGAACGCTCGCTAGGTCGCAGGGGGATGATCCCGACATCGACCATCCGCTTGTCGGGACCTACTCGCCCCCTGCACCCGGATACTCGTGAACCTGCTGAAATAACCGCGCGGGTGGCGTGTGGGACATACTCGCATGCCCCCCGGGGCTCGCTTACTCGCGTGGTTCCAGCTCGCTCCCCCGCATGGGATCAGCTCGTCTACTCGCATGAGATCAGCTCGCCTGTTCGCGCGAGGTCTGCTCGCCTGCTCGCGCGAGACCTGCTCGCCTGCTCGCGTGTGACGAAAACTGAACCGGGCTTAGTCGTCGAACATAGCCTGCGGGCCCCTCATTCTCGTCATCGAGGAGATCGGCCGATTCCCGAGGAGAGGAGCTCGTGGAGATACCGGTCTTACGACGCTGCTCGAGGTCTTGGATCACAATCGAGGAGATCGGCCGATTCCCGAGGAGAGGAGCTCGTGGGGATACCGGTCTTACGACGCTGCTCAACTCGAAGTCTTGAATTACAATCGAGGAGATCGGCCGATTCCCGAGGAGAGGAGCTCGTGGGGATACCGGTCTTACGACGCTGCTCAACTCGAAGTCTTGAATTACAATCGAGGAGATCGGCCGATTCCCGAGGAGAGGAGCTCGTGGGGATACCGGTCTTACGACGCTGCTCAACTCGAAGTCTTGAATCTCAATCGAGGAGATCGGCCGATTCCCGAGGAGAGGAGCTCGTGGGGATACCGGTCTTACGACGCTGCTCAACTCGAAGTCTTGAATCTCAATCGAGGAGATCGGCCGATTCCCGAGGAGAGGAGCTCGTGGGGATACCGGTCTTACGACGCTGCTCAACTCGAAGTCTTGAATCTCAATCGAGGAGATCGGCCGATTCCCGAGGAGAGGAGCTCGTGGGGATACCGGTCTTACGACGCTGCTCAACTCGAAGTCTTGAATCTCAATCGAGGAGATCGGCCGATTCCCGAGGAGAGGAGCTCGTGGGGATACCGGTCTTACGACGCTGCTCAACTCGAAGTCTTGAATCTCAATCGAGGAGATCGGCCGATTCCCGAGGAGAGGAGCTCGTGGGGATACCGGTCTTACGACGCTGCTCAACTCGAAGTCTTGAATTACAATCGAGGAGATCGGCCGATTCCCGAGGAGAGGAGCTCGTGGGGATACCGGTCTTACGACGCTGCTCAACTCGAAGTCTTGAATCTCAATCGAGGAGATCGGCCGATTCCCGAGGAGAGGAGCTCGTGGGGATACCGGTCTTACGACGCTGCTCAACTCGAAGTCTTGAATTACAATCGAGGAGATCGGCCGATTCCCGAGGAGAGGAGCTCGTGGGGATACCGGTCTTACGACGCTGCTCAACTCGAAGTCTTGAATCTCAATCGAGGAGATCGGCCGATTCCCGAGGAGAGGAGCTCGTGGGGATACCGGTCTTACGACGCTGCTCAACTCGAAGTCTTGAATTATAATCGAGGAGATCGGCCGATTCCCGAGGAGAGGAGCTCGTGGGGATACCGGTCTTACGACGCTGCTCAACTCGAAGTCTTGAATCTCAATCGAGGAGATCGGCCGATTCCCGAGGAGAGGAGCTCGTGGGGATACTGGTCTTACGACGCTGCTCAACTCGAAGTCTTGAATTACAATCGAGGAGATCGGCCGATTCCCGAGGAGAGGAGCTCGTGGGGATACCGGTCTTACGACGCTGCTCAACTCGAAATCTTGAATCTCAATCGAGGAGATCGGCCGATTCCCGAGGAGAGGAGCTCGTGGGGATACCGGTCTTACGACGCTGCTCAACTCGAAGTCTTGAATTACAATCGAGGAGATCGGCTGATTCCCGAGGAGAGGAGCTCGTGGGGATACCGGTCTTACGACGCTGCTCAACTCGAAGTCTTGAATTACAATCGAGGAGATCGGCCGATTCCCGAGGAGAGGAGCTCGTGGGGATACCGGTCTTACGACGCTGCTCAACTCGAAGTCTTGAATCAAAATCCTGCGTCCTTATATATTGGCGAGAAAGAAACTCCCCCCGAAGGGACGCTCTTGATCCTGTCGAATCGGGGGATCAGTGCCCAGACCCGTTCCTCAGAATTCCTCTAGTTTGGAAAAGAGATGCATTTGGGGAGACCTAGGCCGATATGCAAGGGGGGAGCTGATCTCGGCCATCAATGCAGAGGTTCGGTCTTACAAGAGCGCTTAAAATCCCGAAGCATCGTCCCATCGTCCGAACTAGGCTATTCAGCGAGAACGGGTTGGGGTCCCGCATCCCGATTTGACAGTGAAGGTCGCTTATAGGTACGATTAGGATGGGGGTGGTGTTCATCGAGGGGCCTTTTTGAACGCGCTCGGAATTCACACATCTCCCTTCGGGCTCGTCCACACCCTGTCCTTGGCAGGTTCTTCTTCCGGGTGTTTTACGAGGCCGGCCTCTCCTCAAGTCCGGGAGATCACGGTGCGGATCTGTTCCTCGCAGGTCCTCCAGACGGAAAAGAGATGCACTCGGGGAGACATAGGCCGACATGCAAGGGGGAGCTGATCTCGGCCGACAATACAGAGGCTCGGTCTTACAAGAGCGCTTAAAATCCCGGAGCATCGTCCCATCATCCGTACTGGGCTACATATGAGGAACAAACCGACCGTTGCCTCTCGAGGTCGACTACGAGGCGGACCATGAAAACACTCAGAAACCTTGAGGTACATTTAACACAAAAAGGATGAAACCTCGCATTCTTTGCTTATTTAAGAGTTTTTACAGAAATTGATACATGAGTTACCGCTATGGGTAAAATCTTTTCAAATCATCTCCGCTCCAGGTTCCAGGCAGCTGCTCTCTCGCTTGGTCTTGTAGGTAATAGCCTCCTGTGGTCAAGGCTTCTTGGACGATGAAAGGTCCTTCCCAGTTGGGATGGAGCTTGCCTACGGTGGCTCCCCGCCCAGCAGCGTCCACCTTCTTCATGACCAAGTCCCCTGCGAGGAAGTTCTTCAAGCGGACGTTTTTGTCGAAGTGTCTCGCCATGCGCCTCTTGGTTTCCTCCTGGCGCATGGCGGCTAAGTCCCGAAGCTCTTCCACATAATCCAGGGAGAGCCTCTGAGCCTCTTCATTCTCTAACCGCCATTCCTCGCTTCCGTCTTCGGCTGCGATGACCCTCGGACTGTGCACCTCAAATTCGACCGGGATGAGCGCCTCGGATCCGTGTGACAGCTTGAAGGGTGTTTCCCCTGTGGCTGAGTTCGGGGTGGTCCTGAGAGCCCAGAGGACGGAAGGGAGCTGCTCGGCCCAGTTCCCCTTGAGATTAGTGATCTTCTTCTTCAGCAAGTTGACGATGAGTTTGTTCGCGGCTTCTACTTGCCCGTTGCTACGAGGGTGATGTACCGAGGCGAACCGAAGGTCGGTTCCCAACTGTTTACAAAAGTCCCCCAGTTCCAGGCTGGCGAACTGCGGCCCATTGTCGGTGATGATGGCCAGAGGGATCCCGAACCTGCATGCGATCTCCCCCCAGATGAAGTTCTTGACGATTTGAGACGTGGTCCTGGCCAGAGCCTTAGCCTCGATCCACTTCGTGAAGTAGTCAACCATTACCAGGACAAACTTCCGTTGCCCGCTAGCTTGAGGGAACGGGCCGATCAAATCCATTCCCCAAATTGCGAAGGGCCATGGAGCGGTAATCGAGCGGAGTTGCTGAGCCGGCTGGAGCGCGAGGGGCGCGAAGAGTTGACATTGGGAGCATTTTCTGGAGTAGGCCTCTGCGTCCTTTCGGATGGTCGGCCAGAAGTAACCGTGCCTCAGAATCCTTTGCTCCAGGGTGCGGGTCCCGGAGTGACTGCCGCACTCTCCTGAGTGAATCTCCTCGAGGACCCGGGGAATCTCGAGTTCTGACAAGCATCGGGCCAGAGGGCCTGAAATGGTTTTGCGATAAAGCTCTCCGTCCTGCAGCAAGTAGTACGCGGCCTTATACCGGAACTTTCTTTGATCTTGCCCGTCAGATGGTAGTCGGCCTGTTGCCAGGAACGTGACGAACGGGTCTCTCCATGAGGCCCGCTGATCGATCTCCATCAACTCGCCTTCTTCGATGGATGGCCGGAACAACTCGATGGCGGTTCCCCCAGCCCGAGGGCCGTATTTCGCAAGATTGTCTGCCTCGGAGTTGCGTTCTCGGGGCACGTGCTCGACGTGAAAGGATCGGAACCCCCCGATCAAGCCTTTGACCTTAACCAAATATTGCTGCAAGATGGGATCTCGGACTTCGAACTCTCCCCGAATCTGAGATGCCGCCACCATGGAATCGGTAAAAGCCCTGATATCTCTGATTGCCAGTTCCTTGGTGAGTCGCAAGCCAGCCACCATGGCTTCGTACTCTGCCTGATTGTTAGTGACCGGAAAATGGATCTTGACGGCTTGCACAATTCTGGTCCCCTGAGGACTAACCAGCACCACCCCGGCCCCCACGGAGTGTTTCCCTGACGCGCCATCTACGAACATCTTCCAGGGGACCGGCCGAGAGACATCCGTGTCTGCCTCGACCTCGGTCGAGAAGTCGGCCAGGAAATCCGCCACGGCTTGTGCTTTGATCGCGACCCTTGGGGGATAGGAGATGTCGAACTCGCTCAGTTCCACAGCCCACTTGGCGAGCCTGCCGGAGTGCTCCACTCCGTCCAAGATACTCCTCAAGGGGTGGTCGGAGACTACCTTGATAGAGTGGGCTTGGAAATATGGACGGAGTCGCCTGGCCGAAACTACCAGGGCAAAGACTAACTTCTCCAGGATGGGGTACCGCGTTTCGGCTTGCCTTAGCACCCGGCTCACGTAGTAGATTGGAAGCTGCTTCTTCCCCTCCTCTCGGACCAACACCGAGCTGACTGCTTCAGCCCCTACCCCTAGGTAGAGCAAGAGGTCCTCACCGCCCTGCGGACCCTGAAGGAGAGGAGCTCGAGTCAGCTGTTGTTTGAGCTTTACGAAGGCCTCCTCGCACTCCGGGGTCCATTCGAATTTCTGGTTCCCCCGAAGGGTTTTGAAGAAAGGGGAACACTTTTCTCTGGCCCTGGAGAGAAACCGACTAAGACCCGCTAGCCTTCCAGTCAACCTTTGAACTTCCTTGGAATCCCTCGGGGACGCCATCTCCACGATGGCTTTCACCTTGTCGGGATTAGGCTCCACCCCTAGAGGAGTAAGGAGGTGCCCTAGAAACTTCCCCCTTCCCGCGCCGAAGACACACTTGGCCGGGTTGAGCCGCATCTTGTACCTCCTCAGGGTGGCGAAGGTCTCTGTCAGATCCGCTACGTGCTCTGCGGCGCTCTTGCTCTTAACAAGCAGGTCATCCACGTAGACTTCCAGATTCCGCCCCTTTTGCTCTCTGAAGACGTGATCCATCATTCTTTGATATGTCGCGCCAGCGTTCTTGAGCCCAAAGGGCATCATCTTGTAGCTATAACACCCGTCGCTGGTGATGAAGGAAACGTCGCGACAATCGGGGGGATGCATCCGGATCTGATGGTATCCTGAAAAAGCATCAAGGAAACTCATCACAGGAAAACCGACGGCGGAATCAACCAGCGCGTCGATCTGAGGCAGGGGATAACAATCCTTCGGGCAAGCTTTATTCAACATTGAAAAGTCGATACATAACCTCCAGCCCCCTCCGGGCTTCTTCACCATTACAACATTGGAGACCCAGCCTGGATACTGGATCTCCGAAACAAAACCTGCTTCCAGCAGCTTCCCTACTTCCTCCCGGATGGGTCCTGCTAGAGTGGCGGCGCTCTTCCTTTGCTTCTGACGGACGGGGGTCGTCGCTGGATCCAGGTTGAGGCGATGACAGGCAACATCAGCATCAATCCCTGGCATCTCGGCGGCGCTCCATGCGAAGACGTCCGCGTTTTCCTGTAGGCAGGCAGCTATCTCCACCTTCCCTTCCGGGGGCAAGGCTCCTCCGATCTTCAGCAGCTCCGGCTTTCCTCTCGGGGAGATCACCTCCACTTCCTCCAGCTCCTCGGCGGCTTGCAGGCCCTCTTCCTGCTCCATCATCTTCTCCAACCTTTCTGCGTCACCCATCCAGCTGATGGTGCTGACTGCATTCAGGTAGCATTCCCTGGAAGCCCTGGGATCTCCTCTGATCCTGACTTGGACGTCGTCCCTGCAGTACTTCAGGCATTGATGATATGACGAGGGGACGGCTTTGAAGTAGTTGATGAGGGGCCGCCCGAAGATGGCGTTGTAGCCGCTGGGTGCGTCGACGATGACGAAGCGACATCGGATCGAAGTTCCCCCGAGGGTGACCAGCAACTCAACTCCTCCTTCCACCTCTTTCTTCTCCCCGGAGAAGCCGAAAAGAGGCCCATCCGCTGCCTGAACCCGGGACGCTTCCACCTGAAGGCCGACGAAGGTTCTCTTGAAGATGACATTCACCGAACTCCCGTTATCCGCGAGGATTCGGTCGACGGTAAAGTCCTCGATTGCTGCTTGAATCACCAGGGCGTCATGGAAGGGGTTCTCGTTCCAGAGCATGTCTTCCTCCGAGAAGGTGATCTCGTTCAAGGGAGGGGGGGTCTGAGACGTCGAAGCGACGCTCCTTTTGTAGATTTGGTGGAGACTTCCCTTGCGGGAAGCTCCTAGCCCCGCCCCTCCGTTGATTACTCCGACGTGCCCGCCTCCCGGACCGGGAATGACATTCCCCCTTCCTCCTTGGTCGATCCTGTCTTCGTTCCTCCTTCTCTGCGGTGCCTGGTAGGCTACCTGCCCAACCTGGGCCTCCTGCTGCGGCTGCTCCCTCTCGGCCGCCGTTGCTTCCATCCTCCTCCTTGCTTCCCAGAACTCAGGGCAAGCCAAGGTTCCATGCCCCTCCACTCGATGGATATCGCAGTAGAGGGGAATCGCCGCTTCCTGCTGCCTTTCCTGCCTCCTCTCCTGCTGCCTCTCTTTCCGCCGGCGTTTAGCGGCTCGCTGCGTGATGGCCATGGTTTCCCTTCTTCCTCCTCCCTGCTCCCGAGGGTTGTAAGCCCTCCTTTCCTCCTGACGGATGGGCCGCCTCCACTGGGGGCGATCCCTTGGGTACTGGAATCTTCTTTCCTCGCTTCTCGCCTCTCGGCCTCCGATGATCCTCCTGCCTTCGAGGCTTCTCCCGCCTTTCCTGCCTCTCCACCTTTCTGATCTCCCTTCCCCTTTCTCTCATCTCCTCTTTCTCCTTCGGCCTCTCCTGCTTCCTGTCGTGGCGCCCCTCCGGCGCCCTCTCCCTCTCCAGCAGTCTTCCCTTATCTTGCCCAAGCGGTCGGTCTCCATCGAGCCGTGCCAGGAACTCCTTGTTCCTCTCCTCTCCCTGGATGAACACATTGGCTCTCTCCACCATCTCCTCGAACGATTTGGGCGGCCTGTGCCCCAATTCCATGTTGAACAGACCCTGCTTCAGCCCGAACTTGAGAGCTACCATCAAGGTGAACCCGTCTACCTCTTCCACCTCCAGCACCTCCTCCTGGAATCGATCGATGTACCGGCCCAAACTCTCGTGCTGCCCCTGCACGATCTTGAAGAGGGCGGTCGCCTCCTTCTTCCTCCGTTTGGACGTCGCAAACCTTGCTAAAAGGCCCCTTCGGAGATCTGAGAAGCAGTAAACTGACCCGGCTGGCAGCTGGTGGAACCAATCTCTCGCGCTACCCTTGAAGGTAATGGAGAAGAGCCGGCACTTGAGAGCATCGGACATGTTGCGAATGGAGACCACGTCCTCAAACCACTGAAGATGTCCCACCGGGTCGTCCTTGCCGGAGTAGTACGAGAGGACCGGCTCTCTGAAGTTGTCGGGGACGAGGGCCGCGAGGATCTCGTCGCAAAAGGGGCTCCTTCCTTCCTGGCGGCGGCGAGTATCCTCTCCGCTCGAGCAGTCATACTCGCTCCATCGGCGAGTATCTCCATACCTCGCCGAGAGTTCTGGTTCTCGAAACCGGATTCCCTGACTACTCGCCGGGTGATGCCGCGGCGGGATCACCGGCTCTCCATTCGCCCAAGCGGGCTCCTTCCCTGCTCGCCGAGTTGGTATCTCCTCGCCAGGGGGTGTCCGGCGGCGGGGGGAAGTCGCCGTCACCTCAGGCGGATTGGACAACCCGACGAGTATTGCCTTCTCCACTCTTCTTGCGAACTCTTCAAAAGCCGCCACCGTCACATACTCGCTACCTTCCCCCGGGACTCCAGCTCCCGCCGAGTTACCTCCCAACTCGCCCCGGTCTCCACCATCGGCCATCTTCCGACCACGACTTTCTTCTTCGGTCGCTATCCACGCTCACCGCACCAAGTGTTGAAGCCGAGAAATTCTCAACCTCAGAAATCGGACAAGGCAACCTGAAGTTACTGGTCGACCGGTCGGGGAGATGATCTCTGGTCAGGAAACAGGAACGAATTGCGCAAACAGGACCCCAGGTCGCTACGGCGGGAAGGTCCCACCACGTACCCAGTTGCTTAGGAGAAGCAACCCCTTCTCAACCAGATTGGCCGAGCTAGGTACGAAGGAGGCAAGCTGAGCAATAACGAGTCAAGGGCAGTGGCTAGAACTCGCGAGGGCTCAGGCCGAGAATTGCTTGTCCTGTCCTTCGTACCCCTGGGGTCCTATTTATAGGGAAAACCAAAGAGGGGGGGGGGGGTCTTACTTATACCCCCACCCTGGCGAGTTGGCGACTTCCCCGGGGAGCTCGCCTAGAAGAGGCGAGCATCTGGCCATAGTCGCCACCTGGCGAGTTGGCCTGGGGAGCTCACCATACTCGCCCGAACCTTCCGCGGCCCGGGGTGCTGGTCTGGATCCCCACCTTGTCTTGTTGACTTTGACTTTTGATGACCTGGCGGTGGTAGGGGCCCTCCCTCGTCGAATATGGGTTGTACAACTTTATATGCAGATCTTTTTGTTCGACTTGTCATGAATCCAACTACTGCTTATCAGGAAGTTCAAGCTTTTAGTGCTAAACTTCTTCAGCATCGCCCCTTCTCTGTTGATCTCGCTGAGCAATATAAACACTTTCAGGAGCTTCTAATAGTGTGTTATTTGTTTCGCTTGCCTGAGTCTTATGATATGATTCGACAATAAATTTTTGGAGAGGCTGATACTCCTAGTCAGGATACTACTGTTACTAGTATTTTGACTATTATTACTCTCCTTCAGCACCCTCTGCTTGCCTCTTCTCCTCCTCCTCCTGATACTGCTGCTTATCAGGCTTGTCATGATTTTCCCGGTGGCCATGGAGGATGTTCTAGTTGACGCACTTTCTCTAAATATCTCTGCTCTCACTGTGGTAAGACCGATCACCTTGTTGATCGATGTTGGGTCAAACATCCTCATCTTCGACCTATTACGGGTGATACTACCTCGAATAAGTCTGCTTCTCTGGCTATCTCTTCGGATGCTGCTCATTTGACTACTACGGCTAGGTGACTTATTGATTCTGATGTAACTAGTCATATGATTGACAATCCTCATTTTTTTCTCTTATCTAGATAAACATAACCGGTTACCTCCGATTTTTATTCCGGATGACTCTCTGTTCCCAGTATGTGGATCTGGAACAGTGCATGTCACTCCTTCTCTTCAGCTTGAGGACACTCTCTACGTCCCAAATTTTCCTTGGAACTTTCTTTTTGTTACTTCATTGTGTAATAATTATGTTGCACAACTGCTTTTACCTCATCTACTTGTTCTTTTCAGAATCCTCACTCCAAGAAGACGATTGCTACTGAGACTGAATTGAAAGTGACGACTTGTTCTACCTTGATAATGTGTCTGCATTTTCTGCTTCCTCTTCTCTTCTATAGTGGCATCTTCGCCTTAGGCCTTCTCCTCCTCGCATTATTTACCAGCTTCTACCTGATCTACCTCGAGGAGATCCTTCTCTCAATTGTGAAGTTAGCCAACTTAGCAAACACCATCGTTCAACTTTTTCAGCAAAGCAAGGAAGTAGTTCTTCTCATCCTTTTGAACTTGTTCATTCTGATATTTGAGGTCCTACTCCTACTAAGACTATTTGTATGAGTAGTTTGTATTTTGTCACTTATATTGATGATTTTTTGCGATGTACTTCGTTGTACTTGTTAAAATAATGTTCAATTTTTTTCTTTCGATTTTCAATGCGTTTTATAATGAGATATGCACACAATTTGATGTATTTATTAAAGTGCTTTGCACTGATAATGCTAAGGGGTACCTAAGTTAGTTTTCTATCTTTTATATACATCATGATATTATACATCAAGCTAATTGTTCATGCACCTCTCAATAGAATGAGGTTGTTGTATGTAAGAACCATCATCTCCTTGATGTGTCTCGCACTCTTCTAACTCAGATGAGTGTTCTTTGGTCCTATTTGGGTAATGTTGTTCTTCTGTCTTGTTACCTAATAAACTGAGTTCCTTTTTTGGCTCTCAATGAAAAAACTCCTCTCTCCATTGTGTATCCTGATGCGACACCATTTCCTTTACCTCCACATGTCTTTGGATGCACATCATTTGTTCACTCTCCTTCTTCTAGACGTGACAAACTCTCTCTTCTACCAGTTAAGTGCATCTTTTTGGGCTACTATCCGATATAAAAAGAATATTGGTGTAATGATTCTCTTCTTCGAAAACAATATGTTTTTGCTGATGTCACTTTCTTTGAAGATTCACCCTACTTTTCTCGCACCACTTCTCTCTCGTCTTTTGATGATCACTCTTCTCTACCTACTATCTTTGCACGTCTACCTGAACCTGTGCCTCTTTCTTCTCTATCAGTCTCCGAGTCTACTTCTCTTTCTCCTGATTCTTCTTCTCTCCCTGAACCGCTGCTGACAGTTCTCGGGCCAGTATTCTCTCCGATGGATGAATCTGATACTACAAATAAGTCGGGCCTTGATCTTCTGATTGTCCTTCGGAAGGGTGTTCATATGTTATCCCGGGCACTTATTAAGAAGCTCTTGTTATTCCTCATTGGAAAGCTGTCATGGATGAAGAGATGAAAACTCTAATCAAACTAGGGACTTGGAATCTTGCCCCTACCCCTCTATGAGCTGATGCGGTTGGCTGTCATTGGGTCTTTATGATCAGGTTTCTTCCTGATGGTACCATTGACCACTATAAGACTCGGCTTGTTGCTAAATGTTTTACTCAGACTTATGGTGTGCACTTCTTTGACACCTTCTCTCCCGGATTACTGCAATTTGTGTTCTCTTTTCTATGACCGTTAATAGAGACTGAGAGATGTCTCAGTTGAATGTCAAGAATATCTTCCTTTATGACGATTTATAAGAGATAGTCTATATGGAGCAACCTCCTGAGTATGTTGCTTATGGGGAGTCTCAGTTGTGTAGGTTGTGGATGGAAATCTATGGACTTATGAAAATCCTGTATGCCTGATTTGAGAAGTTGAGAGAAGTTATCTCTGTTATTGGTTTTACTTGAAGTGCTAGATCACTTTCTGTTCATACACAAGACTTCTATGGAGATAATTGTTCTTGCTGTTTATGTGGATGCCATTCTTCTTACATAGGATGATAAGAAGGGAATTGACCTACAAAAAATCAACTTCTTCAATTTTTTATTACTAAATATACGAGATCTCCCAAGTACTTCCTGAGAATTGAAATCTCCCAGAAGCCCAATCTGTAGTTCTCTCACAACGGAAGCCTTGGATCTTTTGAAAGAGATAGGTGTTCTTAGGGCAAAACCTTCTCGGTGTTCAATGATTGTTGGTGATGACAAGTGTTGGAATGAGGATTCACCTCCCCTTGCAGATATCATCAGGTATAGACAGCTTGTGGAAAAACTCATTTATCTGACAATCACAAGAATATATATCTATTATACGGTAGGAAGGGTGAGCCAGTTAACGCAAGCTTACAAGGAGTGTCATTTTCAATCAACTCTAAAGATCTTGAAGTATGTGAACGGATCTCCGGGAAAGGGACTTCTGTTTCAGAAGAATAATCATTTGTGAATTGATGCCTATTTTGATGCTAGTTATGTAGATGACAAAGAGGATAAAAAGTCTACGTCTGGTTTTTGCACCTTCGCGGGAGGAAATTTGGTTAGATAAAAGAGCAAGAAATAGTCTGTAGTCTCCAGGTCAGTGCTGAAGCTGAATACAGAAACATGACCTTGACTGCATATAAGATGAAGTGGTTATGAGCACTAATGCAAGATTTGAGACAAGTCTATGATCATCCCTTGTCAATGTCCTGCGACAACAAGACATGTATATACATTTCAAAGAATTCAGTATTCCGTGAAAGGATGAAACATATTGAAGTAGACTGTCACTTTATCAGCGAAAAGGTAATGAAGAATCAAATTTGCATTCCGTCTGTCACCTCTGACAAAAAGCTTGTAGATTTTTTTTAGCAAACCAGTTACCTCTTTTTCGGACGTTTGTAACAAGCTGAGCATGATTGATATATATACTCTAGCTTGAGGGGGAGTGTTAGAGCTTTTGGAGTTCGAGCAGACAAGCAATTAGTTCTGGCGGTTTGGCTTAAGCAATCGAGTCCGGGTGGACTGCCACTACAACAAATTGCACTTATAGTAAGGACATAAATCGTTACAAGAAGTACCAAAATTCGTTACAAAAACTCTTTGGTAACGAAAAAAACTTTATGTAACGGTCGTCCTCTAAAGCTCGACGCTAATACTTCTTGTAACGAATGTATGCGTGTCGTTACAATAAATTAGCTATAATAGTAAAAAAAAATCCGCCGCCTCCGGCCGCCGCCTCTGGCCGCCGCCGGCCGCCGCCCCCGGCCGCCGCCGCCCCCGGCCGCCGGCCGCCGCGAGCCCGCCCGCGAGCCCGCCAGCCCAGCATATTTCAAAAATTGATTGTGGAATGGACAATATAAACCCAAAATTGATGTTTTAACTGGCGGTGTGGGACTAAAATGATCAAACATATTGTGAGAAAAAATTACTATTCGTAACGTAACATTAGTGTTGTTACAAATACTTACATTTATAGTAACAAATTAATTTTTATTGTAACAAAAGATAAAATATTCGTTACAAAAAGTAATTTTTGGTAACAACAAAAAAAATTCGTTACTAAATATACCTATTAGTAACAAATTGTGTTTTAGTTATATTTCAGTCCTTACAACAGGTGCAGTTTGTTGTAGTGTGCTTTTTAGTTTTGGCAGACAAGTCTTGCAAGCTGGCAATTTATTTTGGCAAGTCCTGGCGATTTGACAATTTGCAGTTCAGTCCTGGCGGTTTGGCAAACTGCAGTTGAAGTCTGGCAGTCCGTAGATTTATCCGAGCGGTTTGTTAACCTGTAGATGCGGTCTGGTGGCCTAAGCGCAGTTGGAGCTTAGCGATTTTTAGGGTTTGAAGTTGTGGTATGGTGGACATAACACAGTTGCGGTCTGGTAGCAAGCCGCAGTATAGTTCGAGTATCTCGCAGTCGTGGTTTAATGGCTTGACCGCAGATGGAGCTTGGCGGTTTCCAGTAAGCCGTTGGATAATTGCCAGAAGCCGCACAAAAGCTTGTTAGTCATGCAGTTAGATCAATTCAAACCGCACAGTCCGCGTGGCTTGTATTTAGTCACACATCGCCTGTTGTATTCTTGTTCTCTCCCCCGGCTTCTATAAATAAGGGGACATATTTTTGTATTATTTAACTTTTTGAAGCAATACAATCTTTGTTATTTACCTATTTTCTCACAAAGATAACAATCGCCTTATTTAACTCACAAAGATAACAATCGTCTTATTTAACTCACAAAGATAACAATCGCCTTATTTAACAACCACGAACAATAATTAATATTGATAGTAATATAGTGTGAAGAAATTAATGTAATATTTTAAATAAATAGATCATAAACTTGAAGAATTAAATCCAATTAAATGTAGATTAGACCCATATTTTTAAGAAGTATCGACCTAATAAAATATGTCATTGGTGGTTTTTTTGGGTTTGGTCTGGTGTTGTCGTTAATGTATTATTATTTAATGTGCATGTCTTTCACTGCTGAATAAAAATGAGTGTTGTTATATGCAGGTCATTTTCAACTATATGTAGTCCAAGGATAAATGAGTGATGAGAGTTGAAAGAACTTCATAGTTAAGCGTGCTCGGGGCTCGGGCTGGAGTAGTACTGGGATGGGTGACCTCCTAGGAAGTCCCCGTGGTGTGCGCTTGACTATCGAGTTTGACTCATCCAAGGGAGGTTGTGACCACCAACAACCCGCCAGTGGGTTGGAGAGGGGTTGGGGTGCTTGGGCTGCAACCCGGTAACATCGCCTAGAGCGGAGCCGTGACATTGTCACGTTGTATTGGCTAGGTTCGTTACATAAAAAGCGCACTTTTATGTAAGAACTCCATAGTTACATAACTGGTGATGAGAAGTGAAGGAACTCCATAGTTAAGTGTGCTTGGGCGAGAGTAGTACTGAGATGGGCGACCTCTTGGGAAGTCCTCATACAGCCCAACTTAACTGTCGAGTTCACTCATCAAAGGGAGACTGTGGCCACTAACAACCCGCCAGTGGGCTGGAGAGGGGTTGGGGTGCTTGGGCTGCAGCCCGGTAACGTTGCCTAGAGCAGAGCCGTGACATTGTCACGTTGTATTGGCTAAGGTCGTTACATAAGGACCTGTGGGTTATGGGCCCATCACGTTTCCGCTATGCTTTTTTTTAACGTCCCTAGCCGATCCAACGAGACAAATCCACGGCTCCGCTGAAGTACCACCGGCGGCCGGAATCCTTCTCCTTCTTCCTCCTCCAAGCTCTCCCTTCTCTCTTCTCTTTAGAAAGAGAATGGTCAAGGCAAAATGAGAGTTTACCTTCAACTCTCAGCCTAATAACAGTAGGAAGAAGCTTGGACCACATGATCTAAATAAAAGGAAAAGAACGGTCAGTATTCGCTTGGAAAAGCATCTTCCCTGGGCTGACACGGCTTGTGACACGCCCGTGTCACAAGCCGTGTTCCATAAGTGGTTAAGGAACCGACTCCATCCAGACCAGAACACGGGCTTAGACACGCCCGTGTCAAACTCCTGACATGTCAGTATCACCAGGTATACGCCCGTGTTGAGGGGCGTGTCCCTCAATTGACACAACACCAGCAATCCCGAAGAGGACACGACTAAGGCACACGCCCGTGTCCTTGGCCATGTTCCACACACGCCCCTGTAACACACCCGTGTCCTAGGCCGTGTCATACTCGGGTTGGTAACCGGGCTGTGTCGAGTGTGGCACACGGCCTGTGACACGAGCGTGTCACAGGAGCGTGTGTGGCATACGGCCAAGGACACGGGCGTGTGCCTTAGCTGTGTTCTCTTCGGGATTGTTGGTGTTGTGTCAATTGAGGGACACGCCCCTCAACACGGGCGTGTACCTGGTGACACGGGTGTGTCAGGAGTTTGACATGGGTGTGTCTAAGCTCGTGTCCTGGTCTGAATGGAGTCGGTTCCTTAACCGCTTAGGGAACACGGCTTGTGACAAAGGTGTGTCACAAGCCGTGTCAGCCCAGGGAAGATGCTTTTCTGAGCGAATCCTGGTCATTCTTTTCCTTCTATTTGGATCCTGTGATCCAAGCTTCTTCTTACTGTTATAAGGCCGAGAGTTGAAGGTAAACTCTTATTTTGCCTTGGACATTCTCTTTCTAAAGAGAAGAGAGAAGGGAGAGCTTGTAGGAGGAAGAAGGAGAAGGATTCTGGCCGCCGGTGGTGCTTAAACGGAGCCGTGGCTTTGTCCCGTTGGATCGGTTAGGGACGTTACACATTGTTTGCCAATGAGACCGTCAGATGACGTTGTATTCTGCCCCCACCCTCGGAGACCGCCACGCTGATGTGTCGGTGAGTAGAGGCCGAAAGAGGAGTCTTGGCGCCGATGCAGATAGGTCATGTTGCTTCCATTGCCCTAACTTTCTAGGCCTGTAAAAAAACGAAACTTCATGAACCGAGCCGAATCTATTCAACAAAACTGACTTTTGGACCGAACTGATCAGATCGGTTAGGGTTTGGTCTAATGTGGCTGAAAACCGACCCATATTTGGTTCGGCCGGTTTCCACCATGGGACACCCGGTTTAACCGAATCGATCAGCTAGCATCGTACATTAATTTTTGATTTACGGTTTAGGGTGTTGAAATCGAAAACTCGGCCTCTGTGAAGTTCACCCTTGGGGAAGGGGTTATCGCACACTTACTTCTCTCTCGCGAGCCAAATAACTAAGGAAAAAGAATAGGGAACTGACCCAAGGGCTCGGCGTGGAGGACCCGCCGCACACCCGGAAGATCTCAGAGCGTTTCTCATCCTTAGCCAAATACCGAGCTAAGATACCTCAAAAAGCGCTAAAAGACCGGGACACAAGTAAACATGTTTTTTGAGCTACCCCCTTGAGTCTATTTATAGATTTTTGGAGATGGCCTGCCAATAACGCAATCTCACTGCTCTAAAATTACTAAAATACCCACGGAGCTGGTCTGCCAACAGTCAAACTCCGTTGTTCTGAACCGCTATGGGCAGGCCAGCGGGGCAGAGTGGTAAAGAAACATCACAAAACTGGGCGAGTGTCCCTCTGAAGCCTCAACTCGCCTGGGGCGGCGAGTGCTCGATGGAGCTGGCACTCGCCGCCTCCCTTTGGGTCTGGGTGAGTACGGGCCCGGCTGGCCCTGCTCGCCTGCCGCTTGCCGAGAGCTTGGGGCGAGTGCGAGCCCTCCAGTTCTACTGCCCCCACCATGGTTCCACCTCGCCTGGGCGAGTCGGGGACTGCCGAGCTCTGGCCCTCTGGGTGCTCACCCGGGACCTGGACCGCTCGGCCCACGCCGATCAGGCTCCTGTCGACTCCACTCGCCGGATACGAGGTTGTACATAGGAGCTTCAGTTTTTCGAAGGAGAGGGATTTCATTTGCAGACTTTCAGTCTTCAGGCACAACTATTCGACGACGCTATTCACGCCGCCGCCTCTAAATGGATTAAACTCTGCTATCCCTCGACCCTTTTCGTCTTTGTCAGCCCGCCTCTTCGATTCTTTAAATCTTTGGTAAACTCTCTCACGCGCAAACAAAGACGATGTCATCGACAGGCTCGCGAGTCGCGACGTCACGTTTCTTCTTCCGATTCCTTATGTTCTTAATTTCTCTGGAGTTTTCATAGGAACCCTTTCGTCACCATATTTGCTTCCTGCACCTCACGCATTTCATAGGAAGTATTTCTTCTTCCTGCATTTCGATTTCCCAGAGGGGTGAGGCCTGACCTGTTGTTTTGTTTCTATTTCTTAGGTTTCTAGATTTGTTTATGAGACCTCATAATATGAAAACAAATTTATAAAGGATAAAATAAAATTGAATCAAAATTATTGCAGTTACCATTTATGATTTGTGGGTGATTTTTAAGCATAGTTTTTTTATTAAAGATGTTGATTCAAAGCCGCAATTACAAATAAGAATTCATGTTAATTAATGCTCTTGAATCTATTGAGATTTCAATTTTATTTTTACACCAATCATCATGCTCCCCTTCAATCTAGGAAGAGGAAGAAGCTTGATTGCAGAGAAGGTTTGTTGTATGATCCTCTATCCATGAATTTTTTTTTGGTCAGTAGCCTGATCATGAGCATGGTCCGGAGAGCCAACGAGAAGCCCCAAAATGCGCGGGTCCCGCGCAAAATTGTATGGCACAAGTCATAAATCCACGGGCACCACCTCCTTTGCATGCTTCTCGATCATTGGTGCAGGACCATGAGCATTGTCAGGCTCCTGACCTAACTATTACACATTCTTTTTTAGATTTACATTCAATTGATTTTTTTTTTTTTGAGAAAATTTAGATTGAGAAATTTTGGATGTGTCAATATCAGTTAAATGTTATTAAGATTTATGATTTACATTAGTTTTTGTTTGGTTGTTATTTTTTTGTTATAGAGATGTCGAATATTGAGGCTACGTCGGTGATGAATGAAAGTAATATGCAAACAATTGAAGGTATAGAAGTGCAGCGCAACACAAATACAAAGAATAATGACGAGATGTTTCAAATTATAATAACGTATCAAGAAAAGCAAAAGTATCTGTCGATGATTCCACTAAAAATCCAAAGAGAATTTATTTAGGATGGGAGTGGTTTGATAAGTTCAATGACAGTGAAAAAAGAGAAAAGATAAAATGCAAACACTGTGATAAGATTTATGTTATGGACCCTAAAACAAAAACACAAGTCACACACCAGCATTTGATGATGATGATGAGTGTAAGAGAATTCTTGCAAAAATGTTTGATGCACATGAGTTATCATTCAAGTTTGTAGAGAATGAATGCTAATGAGTTTTTGCAAATCACTTAGATTCACAGTTCACAATATCCTCTTGCACAACAATTGCAAAATATTACACCGAATATTTTACAAGTGAAAGGAAAAAATAAAAGAAATAGTTAACAAATGAGAGACTATGCCTAACTAATGATACACGGACATTTAGCTGTTTTTGTGGCGCTTTGCATGTGATGTGATCCCCACCTTTTCATATCAGGATCCTCTCCATTTCAAATGAAATGGAGGGAATTCATTTCACGGCCAGCATAAACTGTTTTTTGATCTAACGGGTTCAGTTTTTCCTATCCTTTTATTTTTTTTTTATTCAAAAAATTCTTGGTCACTAGATTTTTTTTGGACTTATGTTGTCCACTAGATATGAAATGAATCTCCTCCATTTCATTTGAAATGGATAGGATCCCACCTTTTCTTGGTTATCTCGGTGAGGCCTTTCAGACGCGGTTAACTGCCCATAGGGATGTTCTGCTCCTGAAAATTATGACCATCTTATCGGGGGTTGCTCTGTTCTCACTGCAATAAGTGTGGCGATGAAGTGGTGGGGCATCACTTTACACGAGATCCCTTAATTGACTGCATTTTTGTTGAATTTGTTAAAGTGAAATTGGCGGCCTGATCAGGCAGACCGCGCGGTTAGCACATGACAAACTAGTCGGTTCGACTAGTGTTTTGCGGTCTGTCTCTGTAAGTTCTCAAGTTGTAACCGGGCGGTTAAGAAAGTCTACCTGCGGGTGTGTCGGACTCATCTGGAATTCGCCGAGCCCGGTATGGTTCTGTGTTGCGGACTCATCTGGAGCTTGCCGAGACCGGCACGATTCTGTGCCTTTGGTCTTGTTCTTTAGTTGCTCGGTTTGTAGATCGGTGTGTTCTGGTTCTGGAGTCCGTAGTGTCCGTTGTTATGACGGGTTGTCTGGTTGTTGTTATCGCGGATTGCAGAGTCCGCATGTGTTAAGTCCACCTGTGTTATCACAGATTGTGGATTCTGTCTGGCGTTAAGCTCGCGGGTTGTGGAGTCCATCTGTGTTGAGTTCGCGCCAGATTTAGCCAGAAACCGCTGAAGGTTTGGACTTCGTCACGGTTATGTGCCAAGTCCAGTTGTTCCTTGTTCGCTGAGTCCGCGTGTTTTACGCGGACTGGATGTGGAGTTAGCGACGACTTCAGATTGTCTTGCGCGGTCTGTCTTTGTATCCGCACTCATGTGCGACCTGGTGCGGCTAGCCACATGCTGATGAGCGGTTACCCTATCGCATGAGCGTTGACTTCACTCCCTTCGCTTAGTTGTAAATAGGGGTCTAATACTTGTCGTTATTAACATGAATAGTAAGTGTTGAACCTCAGGTTAAAACTTACGATCTGATTTTCTTATCCGCATTCCGCACGACTTAGAGAAGTAAGCGGTTTCGCTATTTACAGACTGTGCTGCTACCACTGAGCAACCAGAGACTTGATTCTGACAGCAGTCAGGGTTCGGTGCGGCTTGCGGATAACTGTTAGCGGTTTGCAGCGGGTCGCGACTTGCGACCAGACAGTTTCTCTTTGTCAAAGTTTTTCCCAGTTCAATAAGTCAGTCCTCCTCTGACGGTTTGACTCTGTTCAGTTCGGCAGCAGCTTGTTCGCGGTTTCTGGCAGCTAGGCGGCCTTGCGGTCAGACGGCTTGCAATTGTGGACAAAGTTCTTCAGCATTCAATAACGGGGAATCCGCACGGTTAAGTTGCGGTTTGACGACTTGCCAGCTTCTGCGGACACCATTTTGCGGACAGCCGATTTTGCGGTTACTGTTATCAGCCGATTTTGGCGGTTACAAGCCGATTTTGGCTTGTTGATTTTTGTTTCTATCGGGTATAATGACGAATAATGTCTCACAATATATGCCTCGAGCTGTAAAGAATATTGATAATATAAGTTTGTTTTTTCTTCTGTTGTGCTGGTTCATTTGAGTTTGGTTTTGTTGAGTGCTCCTGCGACTTTTTTCACTTCTGTGAAATTTTTACACCTCCTCCCCCAGGTTGAATCAAGATTAATTTGGAAGGTGCGTTATTTCCTCCCAATGACGTCGGTCTTGGCCTGACGCCGGCCTTGGCCTGACGCCGGTCTTGACCTGATTGTCCTCGTGCTGTAAAGAAGATTGATAATATATGTTTCTTTTTTCTCATGTTGTGCTGATTCATTTGAGTTTGGTTTGGTTGAGTGTTTCTGCGACCTTTTTCGCTTCTGTGAAATTTTTACACCCCCTCCCCCAGGTTGAATCAAGATTAATTTGGAAGGTGCGCTATTTCCGCCCAATGGCGCCGGTCTTGGCCTGGTTGTCAGTAGTTCCAACGGTAATGTTCTTCTTGCTGCCGGCTCCACTATGTTGCATTGGGACCCATGGGCCATGGGGGAGTGGAAATGATGGCCCTCCTTTTTTTAAGCAGCTCATCACTCCAACTATTTTCTAGGCAAATGGGATAATCATTGAAGGGGATTGTTTGAATGCTATCAATAATTGCCACAATACCAAGCAGCCCTCTTAGTTGATGGCTCATATTTTAGTAGGGTTGATCTTTTCTTTCTTACCAAGGCTTTGATTGGGGGGGACTTAAGCTCCATTTGGCATGGTGGCGGCGGTCGTAAACACGTGGGTTAAACCGTCATTCGTTAAAGATCACCTAACAAACATCATCCATTTGAACACAAAAGTGGACGAAGTTTCTTAAGTGAGCATTGACAAATGACAATTTAACTACCATGTTCATGACCGCCACCACTTTGCCAAACAGTACCTTATTTTCACCGGCCAAGCAGTTACGGAGCCTAAGTTGAACCAAGTGAAGTTTCGCCATATTCCTAGAGAGGCGAATCTATTGGTCATTTTTTGTGTTAAATTTGAGAACTCCAATAATTTTACATGGCATGATTTAGAACTTTCTTCGCCTAAGTTTTTGGAGATTGTCCAGGAGAACTTAGCGAAAAAACTTCCTTTATTATAGTTTTTTGTACTGTTTTTTTAATATTTTTAATGCATTTTTCAACTATACAAGATTAAGGCTCCCTTCGACTGCGATCGTAAACACATGGATAGAGCCCTCATTTGTTAATGATGACCTAACAAATATCATCTCTTTTGAACATAAAAGTGAATGAAGTTCCTTAACAAACACAATTTAACCCCCGAATTCATGACAGCCACCACCTGCCAAATGAAGCCTTAGTTCAGAGTTTTAGCTTTGATATGGTTGTTGTTCTCAGCGGAGGGCGTCTATTGTGGTCCTTAATTGCTATCCCAGTTTGCCATTTATGTTGTTCTTTTGGTGCGCGTGTAGTCTAAGCAATGGCATAGCGACGAAGAAGAAGGGATAATAGCTTCAAAAAGAATGAAAATGACTCAAAATGGTATTATTGAAAACAGGGGAAACAGGGGAAGGCGGCCCCCACCGCCCCTGCAGTCCTCCCACAATTTCAGACGGTCACCCCTACGGCCTATAAACATACGCAGCCAGCGGGGCATTATTGCCAATCTAAGATCTCCTGCACCCAACGCACAGCTAGAGCTCGGACCCAAGTCCGTCCGTAAGGCTAAAACAGAGAGAGGAGACCGGCTGAGCTCGTCAGTCCTATACATACATAACCTTCAGCTACGAACCGGTCTCCCTAACTACACCGCCATCAAAACAAATGGCAAATAAAAACCCTAATTTGGAAGGAAGAAGACGAAAGAGAATCTCCGGGGACCTCTCAGCAATCCCTCTGGAAATCCGCCTCCTCTGAAAACATCATCTCATGCCTGTGATTCCAGCTCCCGCGTGGAGACGAACGTTCCGTGGAAACCGTACGGCACCCGCGCCGGCAGCCTAATAGTCGCCTCCAGCCTCATGTCGGCGGCGTTGACTATCACCAGCTCCGACCTTCCGGCGAGCTCGTCGCGAACGAAGGCTAGCACGTAGCCTCCGTCCTCCCGATCTCCGCATCCCTCCCGCGGCACGAAGTACGGCTCGCCGCCGAACCTGCCCTCGCCGTAGTCGAACCTCTTCACCTCGCCGGTGGCGAGGTCCACATTCGCGAAGCCGGATACTTTTGGCCACGGTTCGGCGATGGCAAGGTACGCGAACCGGGTCTTTCGGCCGAGCCGGTTCCGGTTCACCATTCCGGCCTCCAAGTTTATATGCGGCTCTCCGGGTCGGAGTACGGGCCGTCGGGTTGATTGACCCGTTCGCAGGTTGAGCCGAATTTCCGTTAGCACGCTTTCCAGGCTCTGTTCTGACTCGTTAAAGATGGAGTCCGGCGGAGTCATACAGGAGCCGATAACCACCACTTCCTCTGTTTCTGGCTCCTCCCACGCGTTCCAGATATGGAAGCAGAAGCATTCCGGCACGTCGACCCACAGCAGTTCCGACGCGTCGGCGGCGTACTTAGGGAGCACCCCGAAGCGGGAAACTTTCTTCTTGTCGTAGACAACAGGGGAGCCGCCGTGGATCATTTCCTGGAGCTTGAACACCACCTGCTGGTCGGGGACGATGACGAAATTCTTCGTGATGGCAAAATCGTGAATCATGGTGGGCTGCGCCAGGGGGATTTCTAAGTCCGGCGACTTCTCCCCGCTTGGAGAGAAGCGGAAGTACTTGAGGTAGGGCTTTTTGATGACGTCGTAGCTGAGGGCGAAGAGCTCCCGCGTCTCCGGGTCGAGCTTCGGATGCGCGATCATGGCGGAGGTCAGCTGGGAGTCGAAGTCGTAACGGCCGGCGGTGTCGAGGTCGCCGTCGGGAGTGATGCGGACGTGGTAGGGTAGGTCGTCTTCGGACATGGCGAGGAGACGGTCGTTGAAGTAGACGAGGCCGGCGTTGGCGACGCCGGTTCCCCGGGAAGGGTCGACGAGGCCGAGGAGCCCGCGGGCATAGAAGAGCAGGAGTCGGGCAATGCCGGAGTGGCCGTGCAGCTCGCCGATTGCTTTGGGAAAGATAGCACGCCCTATGGCGCGCTCCTGCTTAAGCCGCTCTGTTTCGGTGAAGCGGCATGCGTAGGTGGCTCGACCGTTGCGGATTGTGACGGCGTGGATCATGCCGTCGCCGTCAAAGAAGTGGTGGCCGGCGACGGGCTGAAACAGAGGGTTGGCACCGTTGCGGAGGTAAACGCCGCTGATGAAAGGGGGGATGCGGCCTTCGACGTGGAGGTGGCGATGCGGCGGCTGCTCTCCGACGGGGGCGTAGTTTCCGGCGATCTGTACGGCGGGATCTGCAGTACTCGGCAGCTGGTGGCCGCGTTCCATACCGTTAGAAATCAAAACTTCTTCAACGACTTCGAGCGCTTTTGCTGCCGCGCGCTGAAAAAGGTTCCATTTTGGCCGCGGCTGGACGGGCCGGGCGGGCTTCTGGACTGGTGAAGAACGGCGCTCTGTCAGGTAGGAAGGCTGGGACGGGTAGAAGACGGCGGCGCTGTCGATGTCGAGGACGGAATGAGGAGAGGCAGAGCATTGGATTGAAGCGCCGGCGGCCTGGCGGAAGCAGAGCAATCTGACGGAATTGGGATTGCTGAAATTTGTTTGCACGGGCTTCTTTTTCCGGCGGCGCTGATCACGAATTACTGATTGGGTTGTATTGGAAGAGGTTGAGATGGTGGACATGGACAAGGAGGAGGACATGACTTGCCGTACTCTGTTTCAACCAGAGATTGAGCGGCTTCCCCGTCTTCTCTGCTCGCTCAACGAGAGCAGCAGGAATTTGATTGAAGAAGATGAGTGCGTGGGGTAAGAAGAGGGTGGTGATGATTTGGATTTTGGTGTTATTTATAGAGTGCGGGGGGTGTAGAAGATGAAGAACAGGTGGGGTTAACAAAAAATATTACAGAGCTTGGAAGAAGAAGACCACGTGGTGGATTCGGAGGTGGGAGAAAATGGCATTCGACATGGATTCTAAAATTTAAGCATTTAGAGAGGGCCCTTATTGGTCTCCCTCTCCCTCTGTGCACTTTATCATATTATGTATATATATAATGATTATGATTCTATATGTATATATACATAGGAGAGTGATTGGGAGGGGCTCCGCCAATGCGGTCAATCACGACAATATTTCGATCGTGACAGTATGACATTATCCCAATCTCAGCATTACCCTGACGCTCTCGCAACTTTCAAGCCTTTTGAGTGTATAACCCGTAATTCGTCGAGATCAGAGATGACCGAGGATGTCCTAAAGGATCTTGCCTACCTAGGGCGAGTGCAGGAGAAGTCACCTCTAGGGAGAGGTCCAGGGTCCAGGGGCAAGATCCAGGCTCCAAGGGCAGGATCCAGGGTCCAGAGGCAAGATCCAGGCTCCAAGGGCGAGATCCAGAGTCCAGAGGTAAGATCCAGGCTTCAGGGGAGAGATCCAGGCTCCAGGGGCGAGATCTAGGCTCCAAGGGCGAGATCCAGGCTCCAAATGCGAGATCCAGACACCAGGGCGAGATCCAGGCTCCAGAGGCGAGATCCAGGCTTCAGAGGAGAGATCCAGGCTCTAGAGGCGAGATCCATGCTTCAGTGGCTTCATTTTGGTGTGATAATAGCTCCTCTAAACAACAGAGTTTCGTTGTTGACAGACCAATTGAGACAACTTATGGTGAAACCAAAAAGCGGAATTTAACTATTTGCAGGCCAGATTCAGAAAATTATAAATAGATTCTAAGGGCACCATTGGAGAGGATCCGATTCTTTGGCTTCTTCCTCCTCTGGTTAGGTTTGGTTGGCTTCCAGTACCCTCTAAGGTGTCCATCTCAGCATTGGCTAGGAAGGGGAAACTCTCTTCGAAATTCCGGATGTGTGGCGGGATCTTCTCGTTGCAGCTCAACATCTATTTCTTAGTGCCAAGCAACCAGTCAAGTGCTTTTTTTGGGAGAAATAGGTGTAAGTTATCCCCTAAGATCCGAAATTGTCTTGAGACCAAGATCCGATTTCAACACCGAGCATAATATTCCACGTACATACGCTCGTTTACCGTGTGCACGAGGGTTTGTGAGCGACAGACAAATCATTTTTATTGCAGAGAGGGAACTTTGCATATATGCAAACATCTGTTTTAAATTTTATTTTAAAATGCTTAATTTTTTAAAAAAAATAAAAATTTTGTAATAAATAAAGTAATAAACGTAAAATAAAAATGTGATATTAGTCAAATGTTTCATAAAAAAAATAAAATAAGAGCGGAATGTTTCATAAAAAATTGTATTTGATGTTGTAAAAATTTGGAATTAGGCGATGTTGCTATGAAATAGTATTATCGAAAATTTAACAAATGAAGCGCCGTCTAAATCAAATGAGGATCGTCTTAACTCAAACTCTATCAATCTCTTTCGGAGCTAATTAAAACGAAGGATTATAATTTCTAATTCACTGATTAAGTAAGAACACAATTTAATAAAACTACAATGAACGGAAAATTTAACTGAACAACGGAAATCAATATATACCGTTCTTTGATTCAAGCTCGTGTTTTATTGTCGCGGCCATCCCCAAAAGTTTGGCTGCGTTCATCTTAATAAAATCTAAAAGACCGAATGAGACCGCGGACATACAGGTGGTCTATATAGGTTTGATCTCTATAATTGAAAAGTGATTAACACAAAAAGCACATGTGAACCCAAAACTATTAAAACCAGAGTGTTTTATCTCCTATGAAAAGACTTATTCAGCAATACTTGATTTATATGTATCAAGCCTTGTTTTCAACTATTGTTTGTCTAACTTTGATAAGATCTCAGAATACGTATATATAAATCAATATAAGCTAGCAAAACAAGAACTTGATCTGTTACCTGTGAGAAGGCCAACGAGTCCTCCTCAAATCTTAATGGAAAATAAACACCAAGGTTGTTGTTGCTTATCCAGAGATTGCAAAATCTAATAGCAAGCTCTCCAAGATCAGCAGATCAAATACCTCGGTGGAGAAATACAGTCATGCCTGATCTGCTCTTGATCAAAGACCGCAGTGGAAGAAACTATGAAGATCCACGATGTTTGCGTTGAGAATGAGGATGTAGCGGCGTAGCGCCAATGTTGGAGCTCGAAACCAAGAACTGTCGTGATGGCGTCGATGAAGATTCGTCCTGGTAGCCGAGCGGTCGCCAGATCTAAAGTTTCATGACGAAGGGGCAGCTGAATCGGGATTTTTTCAACCCTTGTTCACCGTATCCAATGACAAAAAAGGAATAAAATATTGGGCTTTAATATAAGAGCCTTATTTAGGAGTTACCAAAAATTAGGACCAATAAATCCTAATAACTCCTAAAATAAAAAATTGAAATTTTAATCACATGAATTAAATTATCATGCCAAAAAAAATGTGCCAAAGGGTGAGACCGATTCGCGCTCTGAATGACGAGACGATCTGGCCCACCTATCACAGGCTTCGACCGTTCGCGCGACTGAACTAACACACGCTCGTAGGAGCCTGAATAGATTCCATTTTCGCTTACAACTTCACTGAGACGTCTCGATGAATCAAGTCCACCTTGCGGGAAAATTTCTAGCATTCTCCCACTTGAACTTATATTCATCGTAATTAATGACATTCTGAATAAAATCTTCACCAAACTTAAGGGTATCATTAGCGAACGCGATAACAAGAATCTACTTTTACGTCAATCCAGTCCAACCAAAACCTTCACTCCGAATTATGGCGGCAACCGCATCATTGAGCGACACGTGACCTTCCATGATCACAGTAGCTTACAGTTCTAATCTACATGATCAAAACGTGGTAATATAAAAGTAGAACAATAAAATGAAAATGTGCACATGAAGTTGTTCTACATGGAGGTCAATCAAAATTCTCAAATAAATGTGCTTAACCATGCTACGAGAAGTTCTTAAGTGTTCAAAAGAACAAGTATGCACAATCTTAAGATTTAAACTTTATGTGTCAAAAGACATACGTCAGACCCTAAATCAAAATGAAGTGTCATGTGCCTTATGCTCCGACTGACACAAGTCATAAGACTTTGAATGAAGTGTGACATGTCACAAGAATTTTACGAATATCAAAACTTAATGATATTCCAAATGAATATTCTTTAACTTAAGTTGATTTATAAAAAATGCAAATTTAATGACAGATGAATGAATTGAAGTTTCATGCAGGCTCCCACTAATCTAGTACATCAAATGACTCATTAAGCCTCATATTAATAACATGTTTTTGAAACACGTTAGGGCGAAGTCCTTTAGTAAGTGAATCAGCTAACATGTCATCTGTTCTTAAATGCTCCACTAAAATTTCACCCTTCTTGATACATTCCATAACGGTCAAGAATTTAATTTCCATATGTTTGGACCCTGTGATAATCTTATTGTTCATCTAGAACATAACTGCAGATATATTATTACAGTATATCCGGATGGTTCCAGCTACAGAATCGACGAACTTTATGTTAACCCCGGAATCCACAACATATCCAGCCAGACGTCTCGTTCCTCCTTGGCCGGATTCCATATCTCAGTCCGCCAAGGTTGCCCTTGGTCCTCAACTCAGTTGGATCGTCGACCTCCCTTCGACGATAGTCGAGCCCAGATCGGCGAGCTCCGAGTCAGGTCGCCCAGGTCGCTCAGGTCGCAACTGGTCCGGATAGCGCTCGACGCGACCAAGGGAGGATTCCAGTTCGCAGGCCCAGTCCGTCGGTCCCGCGCGGACTGCCTCTTCTTTCTCTTTTGTTTCCCGTCACCGCTGCCCGACTCCTTTGTACCCCGGGCAGCCGGTTATTTTAGCCCTGCCCGTTTGGGCAGGCCCCCAGCCTATAAATAGGGGGAAGTGGTGCACTCAAAGCACGCTGACTCGAGCCCAGGATCCCACTTGTTAAAGGCCGCGGACTCGAATCTCTGGCTTTGCGATCTCCAGCTTGCTTGCTGCATTGCTTTCCTTTTCCCTTCTTGTAACCCCTTCTTTGCAATCAAAAGCAAGCCCGTCGCAGGAGAGGCATTCAGGCCGCGACGGGGGAAGTCTGGTGTTGCCGTGCTCCACGGCTCTTGCTTTTCTGTTCCTTTTCTAGTCCGCCAAGTAGACTGCTGCTCGCAGTTTGTTTTTCCTTTCTTCCCCAAGTGCTCGAACAGTTAGCTGCTGGTGCTCGTTTCCGCCTTCTCATTTGACCCGAGCTCTCTCCTCGGTAGCGGGGTGGATTATCGTGACGGCGACTGGTCTTTTTAGGGCGGGAACTGACCTTGGGCTTCTCAGTCGAAGTAGCAAGGTTACCAAAGAAATCCCCTAATCTTGCCATGCCGGACTGGAAAGTTGAGACCGCAAGAGGTGAGTAGCGACCCGTCGCGCAGCCAATTCTGACAGAGGACAAGGCTTCCGGCGGTATTTATAGTGCAAACAGCATTAATGATAGTTGCGGACTCAGCGGTTAAGGAAACATTTTCGGAATTTTCCAAAACTCAAAAATGTGCGGGGATTATGTTAACCCCGGAATCCACAACATATCCAGCCAGACGTCTCGTTCCTCCTTGGCCGGATTCCATATCTCAGTCCGCCAAGGTCGCCCTTGGTCCTCAACTCAGTTGGATCGTCGACCTCCCTTCGACGATAGTCGAGCCCAGATCGGCGTGCTCCGAGTCAGGTCGCCCAGGTCGCTCAGGTCGCAACTGGTCCGGATAGCGCTCGACGCGACCAAGGGAGGATTCCAGTTCGCAGGCCCAGTCCGCCGGTCCCGCGCGGACTGTCTCTTCTTTCTCTTTTGTTTCCCGTCACCGCTGCCCGGCTCCTTTGTACCCCGGGCAGCCGGTTATTTTAGCCCTGCCCGTTTGGGCAGGCCCCAGCCTATAAATAGGGGGAAGTGGTGCACTCAAAGCACGCTGACTCGAGCCCAGGAGCCCACTTGTTAAAGGCTGCGGACTCGAATATCTGGCTTTGCGATCTCCAGCTTGCTTTCTGCATTGCTTTCCTTTTCCCTTCTTGTAACCCCTTCTTTGCAATCAAAAGCAAGCCCGTCGCAGGAGAGGCATTCAGGCCGCGACGGGCGAAGTCTATTGTTGCCGTGCTCCACGGCTCTTGCTTTTCTGTTCCTTTTCTAGTCCGCCAAGTAGACTGCTGCTCGCAGTTTGTTTTTTCCTTTCTTCCCCAAGTGCTCGAACAGTTAGCTGCTGGTGCTCGTTTCCGCCTTCGCTTTTCGCGCATCAACACTTTAACTCCGTAATGAAATTCTTAAGCAACACTGCGTGAGTGGAAGCTCCAAAAAGAGCAACGAACTCCGCATGCATTATGGATGAAGTGATAAGTGTCTGTTTGACACTCTTCCATGAAATGATCCCACCAACAAACTTAAAGATTTAACCTGAAGTAGACTTCATATCATCATCACATCCGACAAAATCAGAATTTGTATACCCCACTAGCTCATGGTTTTGAACTCTATGGTAGCCCAACTTAATATCCTTAGTTCCCTTCAAATACCTTAAGACTTTCTTGGCAGCCACCCAATGATCAGGTACTGGGTTCGACTGATATCTGCCTAAAAATCCTACTGCGAAGGCTATGTTTGGTCTGGTACAGACTTGAGCATACATTAAGCTGTCTATCACACTAGCATAAGATATATCCTTTATGCGTTCTCTCTTTATATCATTCCTTGGGCATTGTGATAAGCTGGCTTATCACCCTTAAGCATAGGTACGTCACCAGGCTTACAACCGAGTATGCTAAATCTTTCAAGTAAACGCTCGATGTAGGATTTCTAAGAGAGTGCCAAAGTATGATGAGACCGGTCCTTAATGATCTGAATTCCTAAAACGAATGATGCTTCTCCAAGATTTTTCATATCGAAGTATTTTGACAAAAATTGCTTAGATTCATACAATAATGCCAAATCACTGCTCGCAAATAAGATGTCATCTACATAAAGAATTAAGAATATGAATCTGCTCTCACTGATCTTGAGATATATGCAACAGTCTATCTTATTTTCTACAAAACAAAAAGAAGTAACCACCTCATCAAATTTCAAATATCACTGTCTAGAAGCTTGCTTCAGATCATATAGGGATTTGTTAAGTTTACATACAAGTTGGTTACAATGACCAGACTTGAATCTCTCGGGCACACTATATAAACTTTCTCGGCAAGATCGCCATTCAGGAATGCAGTCTTAACATCCATCTAGTGCAGCTCCAAATCATAATGAGCTACTAATGTCATTATCACTCTGAAAGAGTCTTTAGAGGAAATAGGAGAAAAAGTCTCGTGATAATCGATTCCTTCTCTCTGTGTAAATCCCTTGGCTACCAGTCTGGCCTTAAACCGCTCGACCTTTCCCTCAGCTTCATAAACTCTATCTTTTCTTTCATCGCATCCCACCACAGATCAACTTGAGGTCCAGACACAGCTTCATTAAATGTCACTGGGTCAACCACTTAACTAATGGAATAATCACCCTCTCTCTCCTAAATAGACTTCATAGTATGAGGAAATTGCAGGCCTTTTCTGCCTAACGGATCTCCTAACGAGTGGATTAACCTCCTGAACTTGAGGAGGAACCTCAATTGGAATCGGTGGTAAGACCAATTCAACATCCTCTACTTGTTCTGTCACGGGTTCAGGCACCGCAGAATCTCCTACCGAAGGCACAGATAAATTAATGGTCACAACTTCCTCGTCTTCACTAATAGGTAGAGAGCAACTAGGTTCTTTAGCGACATCTCATTCTAAAAATTTAGATGTTTGTGAATCCACAATTCTGGGTCCTCCTAAAGGGGAATAGAACTTAAATCCCTTAGAGTGATCTGGGTAGCCTATAAAATAACAACGACAAGACCTGGGGGCTATCTTACTCTCTGATGGGTTGTATAAATGGACTTCTACAGGACAATCCCAAACATGCAAATGATTAATGCTGAGTCGTCTACCAATGCATAATTCAAATGAGATTTTAGGTACTTACTTAGACAAAACTCTATTAAGGATGTACACTGCAATCTTAAGTGCTTCATCCCACAAAAATTCAGGAAGATTTATCCTACTCATCATGCTCCTCATCATTTCCTTAAAGGTGTGATTACGCCTTTCGACCACACCATTATGCTCAGGACTACCTTACATAGATTACTTGGCAACAATACCACAGCTCTCCAAGTATCTTGCAAACGGACCTTTATGTTGCCCGGAGGCATCATGTCTACCAAAATACTCGCCACCTCTGTTAGACCTAACAATCTTGATGATTTTTCCTATTTGTTTCTCAACTTCAGTCTTTAAAATCTTGAACTTTTCAAGAGAATCAGACTTCTCCTTAATTAAGTACAAATAACCAAAATGGGAGTAGTCATAAATGAATGTAATAAAATAGGTATTCCTACAGAGGGTAGTGGAATAAGGACCACTGATGTCCGTATGAATAACCTCTAACACACTTGAACTACGAGTTGAGTCCTTCTTAATCTTGATCATCTTACCTCTACAACAGTCTATGCATGTCTCTAGGTCACTGAAGTCTTAAGTATGAAGAATATTTTCCTTAATTAATCTTTCAACTTTTTCTCTAGAGATATGACCTAACCTTTTATGCCATAACATGAAGGACTGTTCCTTAATGATAGGTCTTTTACTATCAACGTTTTCTACATTATATGAGGTGGCATAATAATTAACAGGTGCAAGACATTCTATATAAACTATTAGATAGTGAACATTAGCCAATAAACTGTGATTCATAAAATAACTTAATTAAACCACTAGAAATATTAAAACCATAATTAAGTCTATCTAATACTAAAACAAAAATCAAGTTCCTTCTAAACAAAGTAATATAAAATATGTCTTTTAATATAAGTTCACATCCAGAATCAAGGACTAAGCAAATGTCCCTGATAAAATTACCCTCTACCACAGCATTGTTGTAAATTGTGTGTACAATCCCGTATTCGCGGAGTGTGGTCCCCAAGCAGCGCAAGATGTAATCTAGAGAATTGTCTGGGATAAGTGAGCCCAAAGGCTAAGGGGGCAAAGGAGGACAGGTACGGCGGGAGGCCGGCACTCGCCCCGACCCCATTCCAAGGGGGCGGGTGCGGCGGGAGGCCGACACTCGCCCTAGCCTCATTTCCAGGGGCGGGTGCGGCAGGAGGCCAACACCCGCCCCAGCCTCATTTCTAAGGGGGGAGGGTGCGGCGGGACGCCGGCACCCGCCCCGGCCTCAATTCCAAGGGGGCGAGTGTTGCGGGAGGTCGGCACCCGCCCCGGCCTGGCGGGTGCAGCGGGAGGTCGGCACCCGCACCGACTCTTTTTCCGGGGGGGGGGGGGGGTGCGACGGGAGGCCGACACCCGCCCTGACCACTTGGGGTCTCGCTCGGCTTGAGCAGCTCGCCCGACTTGAGGGTCTTGCTCGGCTCAAGGATCTCGCCCGGCTTGAGGGTCAACTATTTTGCCCATGATGGGATGCGAATAGCTGTTCAAAATACCAGAGTTTTGCTGTTAGCAGACCAGCCCAGGGTATTTCAGTAATTTTAGAGTGGCGGGATTGCGCTATTGGCAGGTCATCCCCAAAAATCTGTAAATAGACCCTTGGGGTGCCTTGGAGAGGAATCCATTTTCACCAATCTTCATCTTCTTCCTTCATTCTCCAAGGCACCTAGCTCAGCATTGGCCAGGGAGGGGAAGATCTCAAAGGTCTTTTGGGTATGAGGTGAGACCTCCACACTAGAACCAAGGGTCATTTTCTAAATTCAGGTTTTTCACCAAGGGACGGCTTGGGAGAAGTAGGTGTGAGCTGCACCCCTAGGTCCGAACTCTACGTGGAACCGAATCTCGGTTTCAATATTTTGGTGCGGTGAGCGTGGACCGTTGCTCGTACAAAAGTTCCTGAGCAAGTTTCATGGCGGGAGATCATGGAGGTGGTGATGACTCTAATGAGCTCCCCAACACAGTACCCTTTGTAGAAAGGGATCGAAGAGTTCATGACATCCATCCAAGGCATCATGGAGATGCTGCGAAATATTACTCCTTGGGGTGACTGCTCAACTACCACCCCCCAGGAACTTGCTCCCAGGGGTTTTGGAGAGATAGCTCTCAGGGGTCTCGGCGAGGCAACTCCTAAGGGTCTCGACGAGACAGATCCCAGGGGTTTAGGCGAGATGACCCCATGATGGGTAGAAGAAAGTGCATCAAGAAGACGGCCCGGGAAGGAAAGGATGGGAGAGGGAGTCGAGCGAGACCTTATCGGTCGGGAGTTATTCCCCAACCTAGTGATTGCTAGCCTCCCAGGCGAGCAGGTCGCGTGAGTGGAGCATGCAAGACCACCAAGTAGGGGTACCCTTCAGCGAGCTGATTGTCTCAGCTCCCATTCCCGAGAGGTTCTCTTCATCCTGGCTCCCACTAATTGGATGGGTCGAATGTGCCTCGGTAGTAAGTTCTCGCCCCGAGAGGATCTCCTCATCCAGGCTCCCACTAGCTAGATGGGTCGAATGTGCCTCGATGGCGAGAAGGAATCGACCCCCTAGAGGATCTCCTAACTCAGGCTCTCACTAGTTGGATGAGTTGAATGTGCCTCTGTGGAGAGAAGGTTCCAACCCCGAGTAGATCTCCTCACCCAGACTCTCACTAACCGGATGGGTCGAATGTGCTTCAGTAGTAGGTTCTCATCCCGAGAGGATCTCCTCAACCAAGCTCCCATAAGCTGGATGGGTCGAATATGCCTCGGTGGCGAGAAGGAACCGACCCCCGAGAGGATCTCCTCACACCGGCTCTCACTAGCTGGATGAGTCGAATGTGCCTCGGTGAAGAGAGGGTTCCAACCCCGAGAGGATCTCCTCACCCAAGCTCTCACTAGCTGGATGGGTAGAATGTGCCTCGATGGAGAGAATGAACCAACCTCTCGAGAGGATCTCCTCACCAAGACTCTCACTAGCTTGATGAGTCGAATGTGCCTTGGTGACGAGAAGGAACCGACCTCCGAGAGGATCTTCTCACCCAGGCTCTTACTAGCTGGATTAGTCGAATGTGCCTCGGTGGAGAGAAGGTTCCAACCCTAAGAGAATCTCCTCACTCAGGCTCTCACTAGCTGGATGGGTCGAATATACCTCGGTGGAGAGAAGGATCCAACCACGAGAGGATCTCCTCAACCAGGCTCTCACTAGCTGGATATGTTGAATGTGCCTCGGTGGAGAGAAGGAATCGACCCCCCGAGAAGATCTCCTCACCCAGGCTCCCACTAACTGGATGGGTCGAATGTGCCTCGCTGAAGAGAAGAAACCGACTCCCGAGATGATCTCCTCACCCAGGCTTCCACTAGATGTATGGGTTGAATGTGCCTTAATAGAGAGAAGGTTCCAACCCCGAGAGGATCTCCTTACCCATGCTCCCACTAGCTGGATGGGTTGAATGTGCCTCAGTGGAGAGAAGGAACCTACACTCGAGAGGATCTCCTCACCCAGACTCTCACTAGCTTAATGAGTCGAGTGTGCCTCGGTGGAGAGAAGGTTCCAACCCCGAGAGGATCTCCTCACTCATGCTCTCACTAGCTGGATGATTTGAATGTGCCTCGGTGGAGAGAAGTTTCCAACTCCGAGAGGATATCCTCACTTAGGCTCTCACTAGCTGGATGAGTCGAATGTGCCTCGGTGGAGAGAAGGTTCTAACCCAGAGAGGATATCCTCACTCAGGCTCTCACTAGCTGGATGGGTCGAATGTGCCTCGGTGGAGAGAAGGTTCAAACCCCGAGAGGATATCCTCACCCAAGCTCTCACTAGCTGGATGAATCGAATGTGCCTCGGTGGAGAGAAGGTTCCAACCCCGAGAGGATCTCCTCACCCAGTCTCTCACTAATTGGATGTGTCGAATGTGCCTCGGTGGAGAGAATATTCCAACCCTAAGAGGATCTCTTCACCCAGGCTCCCACTGGCTGAATGGATTGAATGTGCCTCGATGGAGAGAAGGAACCGACACCCGAGAGGATCTCCTCACCCAGACTCTCGCTAGCTGAATGAGTCAAGTGTGCCTTGGTGGAGAGAAGGTTCCAAACCCGAGAGGATCTCCTCACCCATGCTCTCACTAGCTGGATAAGTCGAATGTTACTCAGTGGAGAGAAGGTTCCAACCCCGAGAGGATCTCCACACCTAGGCTCTCACTAGCTGGATGGGTCGAATGTGCCTCGATGGAGAGAAGGAACCGACCCCCGAGAGGATCTCCTCACCTAGACTCCAACTAGCTAGATGGGTCGAATGTGCCTCGGTGGAGAGAAGGAACCGACCCCGAGTAGATCTCCTCACCCACACTCTCACTAGTTGGATGAGTCGAATATGCCTCTGTGGGGAGAAGGTTCCAATCCCGAGAGGATCTCCTCACCCAGGATCTGACTAGCTGAATGAGTCGAATGTCTCTTGGTGGAGAGAAGGTTCCAACCCCTAGAGGATCTCCTCACCCAGGCTTTCACTAGCTGTATGGGTCGAATGTGCCTCGGTGGAGAGAAGGAAAAGACCCCCGAGGGGATCTTGCCACCCAGGCTCCCATTAGCTGGCATGGCTGGTTGACCCCTCGAGGAGGTAATGTGAATCCTACCCTGATGGGATATCGCCACCCAGGATCCCATTAGCTGGTAGGACAGGTTGACCACACTGAGAGGTTAAGTGAATTCAACCCGGAGGTGATCTTGCCACCTAGGGTCCCGTTAGCTGGCATGACAGGTTGGCCCCTCAGAGAGGCGAAGTATTTTCGGCTCCAAGAGTGCTACACTCAGCGAATACGTTGGGTTGGACGTTTCTTTCCGAGCGTGGAACTTGCTCGAAAAGAGCGGGTATGGTGTAGAACCCCGTATTCGCGGAGTGGGGTCCCCAAGCAAGCGTAAGGTGTAATCCAGAGAATGGTCCGGGACAAGTGAGCACAAAAGCTAAGGGGGCAAAGGGGGGCGGGTGTGGCGGGAGGCCGGTACCCGCCCCGGCCCCATTCCAAGGGGGCGGGTGCGGTGGGAGGCCGACACCCGCCACGACCTCATTTCCAAGGGGGCGGGTTCGGCGGGAGGCCGACACCCGCCCCGACCCCATTCCAAGGGGGCGGGTGCGGCGGGATACCGGCACCCGCCCCGACCCCATTCCAAGGGGGCGGGGGGGGGGGGGGGGGGGCGGGGGCGGCGGGAGGCCGGCACCCGGACCGGCCTCATTTCCAGGGGCGGGTACGGCGGGAGGCCGGCACCCGCCCCGACCTCATTTCTAAGAGGGGCGAGTGCGGCGAGAGGCTGGTACTCGCCCTGGCCTGGTGGGTGCGGCGGGAGGCCGACACCCCCTGGCTCTTTTTCAGGTGGGGTGGGTGCGGCGGGAGGCCGACACCCGCCCCGACCCCTTGGGGTCTCGCCCGGCTTGAGCAGCTTGCCCGGCTTGAGAGTCTTGCTCGGCTCGAGGATCTCGCCCGGCTTGAGGGTCAGCTATTTTGCCCATGGTGGGCTGCGAATAGCTGTTCAAAATAGTCGAGTTTGGCTGTTAGTAGACAAGCGCAGAGTATTTCAGTAATTTTATAGCAGTGGGATTGCGCTATTGGCAGGCCATCCCCAAAAAATCTATAAATAGACCATTGGGGTTCCTTGGAGAGGGATCCGTTTTCACCAATCTTCATCTTCTTCTATCATCCTCCAAGGCACTTAGCTCAGCATTGGCTAGGAAGGGGAAGATCTCAAAAGTCTTCCAGGTGTGAGGTGGGACCTCCACGCTAGAGCCAATAGTCATTTTCCAAATTCAGGTCTCTCACCTAGGGACAGTTTGGGAGAAGTAGGTGTGAGCTGCACCCCTAGGTCCAAACTCTAGGTGGAACCGAATCTTGATTACAACACTGTGAGTCTGCATTAACCCTTGTTTGGCCTCCTACTTTTGATGAACCCCTGCAATGTGTAAGCAACATGATTAGTTGCTCCACTATCGAGCCACCAAGAACTTGCTGGAGCTTCAATTAAATTGGATTCCCAACGAGGTAAACTTGGAGATCGGCACCCCGCAAAATTTCAAGATCTCGATCACCTACTCGCAAGACGGGAATCGGAAGCCAGACCTCAAATTACTCTCGTAGACTATTAGCCAGCCTTGCGGGGGGGGGGGGGGATTTTGCACTCTCTCCTCGGCATGCGGAATTTTCACCTCCAAATCAGCAAGTAGCCCGAACCTCTTTCTCCAAATGACGATTTGGTCATCGGTAAGAGAGGAGCGCAGACGGAGTGGTCTCGCGGTACGCTTCAAGCCCTGTCACTAGAAAAGGAAAAGTCAGATGTAGTATGAAGCACGCATCGCATGGTAAAATTAAAGGGTATGCCCCTTGAAGCAAGCCGAGGGGCGCCACCGCGCGGCAGAGCACGCGCGCACAAGCGCACCAGCACGCGCATCTGCACGTGCATGACCTGGTGCATGTGCACGTGCGCGCACATATAGGCACGCGCGCGCGGCCCGGTGCGCGGCACGCGCACACTGGGCGCGCGCTCACCAGGCGAGTGTGCATCCGAGCCCACGCACCCGAATGGGAACACCTGGGTGTGCGCGCACCACACTGGAGCCCACGCCGCACTGGAGCCCACGCCACACTGGAGCCCACGCCGCACAAGAGCGCACACACAGGTGCGCACACCTGCACAACTCGATCCGCGCGCCTCCTCGCGTGCCCGCGCATTGGCCGCCGCCATGCCGCCCGACCGTGGGGTCGCCGGGATTCCCCCTCTTTTTAGGGCGTGCTGGCGTTTCCAGTTGCCATCCCCTCTCTCCCGTAGAAACCTTTTAACATATCGTTACCTGGGCTCGTCGGGCACCGCTCTCTGATGTATTCTGGTCTTTTGCTTATCGCCGTCATGGTCGAAGAGAATGAGGGAAAATCCTTGTTCTCTAACTTGTGCCAACCTCCGACAACAAAAGATTTGGGGGCAATTGATGGGGATGAACCTCCATTTAAAGCCTTGGGGGTGCATTTAACCACTCTCCCCCATGATTCCTCCTATCATGGAGATCATGGGTTTGACCAGTCAACACACCTCCCATGATCTCTTCCACAATAGGAGGATCATGGGGGCCTCCCTTCCAATAACTACCGCCACCGGCCGCCGACCCCCGACCGCCGCTGCCACCGACTACCGCTGGCCGCCGACCGCCACTGCCGCTTCTGCCGCTTGGCCGTCAGGCCGCCTCCGCGTGCAAGTTGTCCACCGTCCGATCACTATGGAGCGTCCATCGCCGTCCAATCTACAGATAACCACCCACTAACCACCAGGTTAGTGGGGGCCCACCATAATCATCTCCTGGAGGATATAAAAGGAGTTACAAGTCTCCTCATTTCTCACCTTTTGGCTCCCCCAGCCTTCTTCTTCCTCAGACCAGAGCTCTGCTGAACTCCTCCCTCGGGTCATCTTCAAGCCGCAACCGAGTCAGAGAAGCGCCCAAGTCCCCAAGTGCACAGAGAAAGAAAGAAGACGACGACTATCACCAGCACTCAAGCACATCAGCCACCAATTAAGCAGCATCCAGCACTCCCTCGGCGCATCTTGTTGCCCGTTGTGAGTCAGGAATTCTATCTCACCATAAAGTTGTAACGAGTAGCGGCCTGTCGCCCTCGATTCTCCAAGCATATTGTAACCGCAAGCTGATAGTGGACTTTGACCGGCACAGATCCGGTCACGTGGTTTTTTACCCAGTTGATGGATTTTTTCACGTTAAATTCTCTTGTGTCAACTTTCTATTTTCATTGACTGTATGCGCGCTCAACCGTTCCGAGAGTTAAGACAATCCAGAAATTCTTGCCCGACCGAAACGTTGAGTTAGTCCGCAACAGAAATAGAGTCCTGATAATGCTGCCTACTTTCTCCCCCTCCTAATTTTTTTCCTTCATATGCATTACTGCAGGGGAATAAGAAAGAATAATGAAAATGCATTATAGTAGACAACTAATCTTCATCCTCATCATGTCTCTGAATAGACAACTATGTGCTATTTTGGTAAGATTCTTCATTCATGGTATCAAGATCAGCAATGTAAAATAACAGAAAAAATAAAAAAAAATAAGTATTGTTGCGATCAAACTCGGCACTCCCGTAGACTGATCTAAATTAGACTGTCTTAACTCAGCGATCAAACGCGCAAACAATCAAAGTAAACCGAACGAGTGAGACGACTAGCAAGACCTTTTGTTTACGTGGAAAACCCCCCAAAAATGTGAAAAATCACATGACTACATCCGTGCCGACCAAACTTCCACCATCTTCTTTGTGTTGATATAAAACACTTTAGAGAACTCAATGACGACAAACCGCCTCTCGTTACACTTGTTGAGGGAGAGAGAAAAGGGCTCTGAGGGTGATAGGACACCGTTCGCGGAGCTAAGTATTTTCTAAGTTGCAGTGGGGGGCACAATGCTTTGTGTGCTTTGAGGTATTCTGTTAATGCTCGGATGCTGGAGCGGTGTGCTCAGCACGTTCTGGAGCCTTCGGTTGTTGCTTTGTAGCTGTAACAGCGTGATTGACGCATTCTTGAGTTTGCGGCTTATCTCCTGTTGCGAGCAGAGGAGTCTGGAGCGGAGAACTTGCTGCAGAGTGGAGGGCGTAGTATTCGAGGAGTGTGATATGGGTGTAGCGGAGTGGAGTGAAATGTGCAAAGGGCGCGGTGTGTGCGAGGCGCGGTGTGCACGAGGCCTTGTGTGCGCGAGGCGTGGTGTGCAGGTTGAAATCCCCAAAGGGCATTTGAAGATCTTTAAAGGAGTTCGAAGATCTTCCATTGATGTTTTTCGAAGGTGCATGAAGAACTTTGAAGATTTTCTCAGAGCTCTCTTGGACGTAGGAGGCGAAACTGGCCGGGCGGAGAAAAAGAAGGATATTTATGTGTTTTGAGATTAGTTATGGTGGTTATGCGGTTATCCGCAGAACATAATCACTTTATGTGATATTTGCATACTATTTTCTTTTACTTTATGACGCACATTTTTATGAGATTCGTCGTTCGCACACGGAATATTAAATTCGATTATGCACCACTCTCCCATAACGGGTGATTACGAGTTGGTTAATTGGCGATTTGACGGTGGAGATTAAGCAGCTGCCACCGGTCCGATTGGAGGAGTTCCGGCAGACAGCGGCTAGGGGGGCCAACTGGCGGCGAGACCCGATAGGCGGGAGACCGATCAGGTGGCCGACCACTCGCCCTTGAAAGGGGGGTGCATCCCTGGGAGGAAGGGCTGATCGGAGACGAGGCCGCGAGGCGCGGCGACGTGCGGCTAAGAGGCCGACAACGACCCATTGCGGCCGCATGTATGCGTCCGCGGGGTGCGATGGCAACGGCCGGCTGCGGGGAAGTTGGAGGCTGGTAGTGGGCGGTTTCACCACGTGCGGTGCCTGTACCGTGGTTTGGGGCGATTTGAATGGTCATGATTTAGTGAGGTCATGGCCTTTGGTCAACCTCACTTTTTGCACCAAAGGAGCTGAGTGCTTTTGTTATGTGCTGCCAAGATTTCTCATGATACTAGGGATCCAAGGTCCCTATCAAAAATAAAATAAAAATGAGAACATAAATTTTTGCTCATAAAATAAAATAAATAAAATACGCCCACCCCAATTTTGTTTTAAAAAACTTCTTTCTAGAACTTTACTCGCGCATCCCATCTTCCTCATTTTGCGGAAGCCACACTCCGTCTTCATCTTCACCGAGCTGCTCCCGTCTCCGGTATATTCCTCGCGTCATCTTACTCTATTAGATGTCTCACACACATCAGTATAAGATATTTTCGGGTGCGGCAAAAAAAATATCGGGATGTGACAAGAAAAAAACGGGGTGCGATTATATTTTTGAATTGCGGTTAACAATGGAGTGTGAATAGCTAAAACCGAGTTGCGGTTAACAATGGCCTAAAATAATCCCAATCCCTCCTGTGGGATGCTAGCTTTGTGGGTTTTTCTCCTTATCCAACCAGAGCATACCTTTTCAAGGCTCCTATAGTGAGAGAGAGGGAGGTGAAAGGGAAAGAGAGAGAGAGTTAGAGAGGGAGGGAGAGGGAGGTGAAAGGGAAAGAGAGAGAGTTAGAGAGGGAGGGAGAAATAGAGGTTTGCATATGTATAGAGACAGATATAAAGAGAGCGAGAAAGAGAGGAGGTGGAAGAGAGGCAGAGCATATATACCTTGGGTCAAGCATTTTTGGACATGTGGTCGGGGGGGGGGGGGGAGGGAGGGAGGAAGAAGCAGAGAAGCAAGGCAGAGCAGCCAAACGGAGCTTTTTGGGGCGTTTCACAAGGGGGCGGGTGGAAACGGAGCAAACGTCGCCGGAGGTTCATTTGTTTACCCTCATTCCGCGACATTTGCCCAAAACGGAGCAGCGAAACGCTCAAACAAATAGAGCCTAAACCCCCTTCTCAAAACAGACCCATCGGGCTCCGTTTTCTGAAATTTTCCAAAAGAAATTTCTCTTCTGTCCCGGCTGATCACGCAAAAGCTTCCGACGCTGCCTCTGGACCCGGCATCGGCGTCTTCCGACGGCGGCAAACCATCCGACGTACCACGATCTGAGATTCTACTGCAACTGCTTCCGGTAAGCTTTGTCGCCGGTAAGCTTCAGTCGCGTTTCGCCGCTGGTAAGCTTCAGTCACGAACCACGCTCTGAGATTCTACCACGCTCTGAGATTTTCAGTCGCGTTTCGTTGCCGGTAAGCTTCCGTCGCGGCAGATGATCATGACGGTGAAATGGATGGGAAAAGCAGAACCCGTCAGATCAAAAAGCGGATGATCATGACCGTGAAATGGATCCCCTTCATTTCTGATGAAACGCCGGATCGGACTTCAAAATATTAAGAAATTTGGATGATCGCGAAGCTGGAGGGGATTCAAATTTGACACTTGTCGTGGGAGAGTCCAAAGTGTGAGCGGCCAATGAGAATATATTATTAGTACGAGGCAATGGTGTATGTGATAGCTAATCTAAAATCCTAGGGCTTGCCTAGAGCGCAGCGAAAAAGCAAGAGGATCACGCATAGAGGAGTAAAATGAAATTATACCTCCGGCCATGGAGGCAAAAGCGAGCAGGAAATGCTTCGTGCAGGAGAGGAGGTGCAGTCTGGATAGATGCCCGATCGAAGCCGGAGTTGATCCACTGCCTGAAACCTAAACCTGGTGGAACGCCGCCTAGACCGCAAGGAGTGCCATCCGGTGGAGCTAGGGCACTTCGGAGGCGGGGCTTCAGCCTCTGGAAGTCATCGTCGGATAGGGGAGGCCGAAAACGAGGCCCGCCTCTGGATAATCCCGCTTGTGCCTGGATCGGGAAAGAGCACCGCCAAACGGGATCGGGAAAGAGCCGCCTGGCCTGGATCGGGAGAAGCGCCGCCAGACGGAATCAGGAAGAGCTCCTCCTGGACGGGATCGGGAAAGGGGATCTAGGGCCGGCTGCCTTTTGGCTTCTAGATTTTTTGGGAGAGGGAAAAACTTAATGGAGAGTTCTTAGATGGTTTTTTAACACTCCTATATATACCCCAAACCTAGGGCCTCAAGCAGACTTGATCAATCGCAACCGTCCATCCTCCCATCTAGAGGATCGTGACATAAAACGCGATTAGGCTTGAACCGCTCGTCACAAATGGGTTCATCGAGTCACCCTGTTATACTATCACCCTACTGGACTCCTACGTGTCGAATCAAATAGGTAATCTAACATTCTCCCACTTGATTCAACACGGGAAAAATCCAACCTATTATTTAGAAAATCATAATTTTGCTTTATAGGAGAAAAATAACACTAGACTCATAGGGTGAAAGTGAACTCAAAACTTTTCGTATGGTCATACATAATAATTAAAAAAATAATGACTCTTGGCCCAAAGTTTATGTGACGTCTTTATACTTGCATAGGGTGTCACCACCACACGGACTGCAACGGTTGTACCTTAAGTAGTAGGCACTTCCCTTCTGCAATCACAATGTAGTCGTTAAATCCTAGCAAGTGCTTTACGTGGCAATAATTCTTCTCGAGTGGGAACTCCCACTCTTTAATGCAATATTAAATCTCTAATAATACTTTAATATGCGCATAAGAGATGATAAAATGGAAATATTGCATTAATCAATCAAAAATAGGAGAACAACATAAAATGTTATGACAACTTCAAACATCAAACGAGTCTACAAGTCCCATTCTTTCTATATGACTTTTGTATAACTTAGGTGGGAGCCCTTTAGTCATGAGATCTGCTACCATAAGCAGTGTGCCTATATGCTCGATGACGATTTTACCCTCCTGCACATTCTCTCTAACCACCAAAAACTTTATATCGATGTGTTTGTTGCGGCTCCCACTTTTATTGTTCTTAGCAAAGAACATTGCTGCAGCATTATCACAAAGAAGCTTCATGGGCTTAGGAACTGTATCCATCACCCTAAGCCCTAAGGAGAAATTCCTCAACCACAATGCCTGTTTCGTTGCTTCATAGCATGTAATAAACTCTGCCTCCATAGTCGAGGATGCGATGAGGGTCTGTTTGACACTCTTCCATGCCACTGCACCACCGACCAACATAAAGATGTAGCCTAATGTAGATTTCCTCGAGTCTTGGCAGCCTGCAAAGTCTGCATCTGTGTATCCGACCAGGTCCAGATTGTCGGATTCTCTATATGTAAGCATGTAATTTTTCGTCCCCTGGAGATATCGTAATACTTTCTTGACAGCTGTCAAGTGCTCCATTCCAGGGTTACTTTGGTATCTTCCCAACATCCCTACAACGAATGCAATGTCTGGTCTAGTGCAAACATCTAAGTAGACCAAACTACAAACCGCAGATGCATATGGAATATTCTTCATGGATTCCAATTCCAGAGAATTTTTGGGATATTGTGATAAACTGAATTTGTCACCCTTTACAATAGGAGCTATTGAGCTGGAACAGTTTTTCATATTGAATCTCTCTAGAATTTTATTGATATATGCTTTCTGAGATAACCCTAAGATCTTTCTAGATATATCCCTATGTATCTCAATTCCTATAACATAGGAAGCCTCCCCTAAATCTTTCATATCAAAATTCTTAGAGAGAAACTGTTTAGTCTCCCATATCATTCCCAAATCATTACTTGCTAGCAAAATGTCGTCAACGTATAGGACTAATAACATAAACTTGCTCCCACAGACCTTGATGTATATGCAATCATCCACAATGTTTTCCTCGAAACCGAATGAGATAATTACATTGTGAAATTTTATATACCATCGTCGTGCAGATTATTTTAGTCCATATATAGTGACCTTAATAATTTGCATACAAGATTATTGCCTTTCTCCAAAATGAATCCTTCAGGTTGGATCATGTACACTTCCTCCTCAAGTTCCCCATTTAAGAATGTCGTCTTGACATCCATCTGATGTAGCTCCAGATTGAAATGAGCTACGAGGGTCATGAATATCCTTAATGAATCCTTCTTAGAAACTGGAGAGAAGGTGTCGTGATAATCAATACCCTCCCTTTGAAGGAAACCTTTGGCTACAAGTCTCGCTTTATATCATTTGATGTTACCAGAGGCGTCAACTTTGGTCTTATAGACCCATTTGCAACCTACCGCACGGAAGCCTTCTGGTAACTCTACTAGATCCCATACTTGATTTACTGCCATTTAGTTAATTTCTTCCTTCATAGCTTCATACCATTTATCAGAATCTGTACAGCCCATGCCCTCTTGAAAAGGTGAGGGGGTCTTGATTGAGTTCAGACAGATCGTCGGTCTCTTGTAAGTACACTACGTAATCCGATGGAATAACCGACCTTTTGGCTCTTGAAGATCTCCTTAAATCTGGTTGATCGGGTGGTTGTGGCGCAGTCTCAACCACTGGTTGTGGTTCCTGGATGACTGCTTCACTAACCACTTCTTCATGAGAGTTATGGATAGGGGAATCATCGATCACGCCTTCATAAGTTGGGATCTGAATAGGTAGGTGTTGAGCCATAGCAGGGATGAGCCCACCAGGTTCAACACCACTACCAGAGTGTGCATTCTCCTGCATCTCTTCTATCACAACCTTATGAGAACTACTCTCACCAGCGTGGAGTTCTTCAATAAATTTGGCATTCCTTGCTTCAACTATTTTCAGTGTGTGAGAGGGACAATAAAATCTGTAACCCTTGGATTTTTCTGCATAGCCAATGAAAAAACCACTGACTGTCCTCGGGTCTAATTTCCTTTCATATGGGTTGTACACCCTAACCTCTACCGGACAGCCCCATATGTGCATATGTTTTAAACTAGGCTTCCATCCATTCCATAACTCAAACGGTGTTTTAGGAACCGATTTGGATGGAACCCGGTTCAAGATGTACACGGCCGTTTTCAAGGCTTCACTCCACATGTTAGGAGGGAGAGAAGAGACACTAGTCATGCTCCTTACCATGTCCATTATGGTACGATTCCTCCTTTCAGCTACGCCATTTTGTTGTGGCGTGCCAGGCGTCGTATATTGAGCTATGATTCCATGCTCCTGAAGGAATTTAACAAATGGACCAGGTTTTTGAGTTCCATCTATGAACCTACCATAATATTCACCGCCTCTGTCAGATCTTATAATTTTGATACTCAAACCAGATTGTTTCTCTACCTCTGCCTTATAGACTTTGAAAGCATCGAGTACTTCAGACTTGTCATTCAGTAGGTAAAGATACATGTATCTTGTAAAATCGTCAATAAAAGTAATAAAGTACTTTTGACCATTCATGCAGAGGGTGTTAAACGGTCCACAGATGTCAGTGTGAATTATCGTTAATTTAGCATCACTTCTTCTAGCTCCTTTACTGGACTTGCTTGTATGCTTTCCCTTTATGCATTGAATGCAAGTCCCAAAGTCAGTGAAGTCAAGTGCCTGAATGACACCTTCTTTCACTAATCTTTTAAGGCGCTCTATAGAGATATGACCTAATCTCCTATGCCATAAGCTAGATGAGTTGATGTTTTTCACACTTAGACTACTACTGTTATCAAGCACTGTAGTGAATGATTGCATATAATTTAAATCTAAATCAAGACTATATAATCCATCAATTAATCTACCAGAGTCAATAGGGACTGAATCTTTAACAATCAGAATTGAAAATTCTTTAAACTGAAAATTAAAGCCCTTAGGCGTTAGTCTTGATATAGATAATAAATTTTTGGAAAAACTAGGAATGAAGAAGGTCTTCTCTAACTCCAAAATATATCCGGTCTGAAGGACGAGCCTGTATGTCCCAATACCTTCAACAGAAGACGACATCTTGTTTCCTGAATAGACGCATAGTTCTCCATCGCTAGGTTTCCTTAGGCTTTGAAACCCCTGCATAACAATAGAAACATGGATTGTAGAGCCTGAATCAATCCACCATGTGTTATGAAAATCATGAGAATTAATGAAATTTGATTCATAACACACTAATGACGTCATACCTTCCCTTTTCGCGAGCCAAGTTTTGTACTTGTTGCAATCCTTCTTCATGTGACCACTCTTTTTGCAGAAGAAACAAGTTGATAGCTTCATGTTCTCCGGTTTCTTTAGGGGAACAACTATCCCCTTGCCCTTGTCTTTTGGGTCACTCTTTGTTTTGCTGGATTGCCCTTCCTTGTGGTGCACAAAGTTCACCGATTTCAGCTTCTCTTGCTTCAGCCTGCCTTGCTCTTGAACGCACATGTTCAATAGCTCGTTCACTGACCATTTTTCCTTATGTGTCCTACAAGAAACCTTGAAGGCTGTGTAGTCGGCACGCAGGGAAGTCAAGATAAAGTGGACCAGGAAAGACTCCGAAAAATCAATGTCCAATGCCTTTAGCTGAGCAGCTATGTCTCTCATCTCCATTATATGTCCTCGTACGCTTTCTGTCCCTTTGAGCTTCATGGAACAGAGCTTTTCCATCAGGGTGCTGGCCTGAGCTTTATCCAAGCTGACGAACTGTTCGTCAATGGCCCCCATCAGTTCTTTAGCAGTTTTGCACTCAGGGATAGATCCCATAATGCTCTGACTGACGTGGGTCTTGATCACCATTATACTAAGACGATTGGATCTCTCCCATCGCTCGTATAAGGTACGGTCAGCTGGTGTGCTCTTTGCCGTGGGGAGCGCAGGCTCATCCAAGCGGAGTGCCAAATCAAGGTCCATGCACCCTAAGGCTAGAAGCACCTTATCTTTTCATATTTTATAATTATCCCCCGAAAGAGTGGGGATGAATTGAGTTGGGTCGATTACCGTGTTAAAAACTGCAAGAAAATAGAAAAAGATACACGCTTACAATTTATTTTAAAGCAACGCCATAAATAATATGAAAATTACGCAAAACGACACAAAAACTTTATTTAACAATTAACTCATATTAATTGTTAATAATAAAAATCCAGTCTCCCTGTGGGCAAAGACCGCTATCGCATAAGATTTTTATTAATTTTTTCTTGATTTTTATATAGCTAGTAAGACCGTGTATCACAATCAACGGGAACTCGTACCTGTGGGCATGGAGGCCCATTTATCATGGTACAACCTTACTACTATATACCAATTTAAATTCTTTGTTGTTATCAACTACTTCCCTGTGGGGCCGAGCAATTTTTGCAACCTTAGAATTTTAATCGCAACGAGTAAAAAAATTAGATATTTGTGACTATAAACACGCACCCCACGATGTGTTTCCCGAACAGTCACTATTATCGCGCTTATCAGGATGCTTTGGCTACTCCTGATACTCGCGATAAACAAGTATTCTAATTTTATGCAAAAAATAAACTTTAAGTTTGTTGGAGCTCACACAAGAGAATGACCCGAATCCGATTTCCATAGACGCCTATAACTTAAAAGCTTCACAGGTGCCATGGTTCCACCACCGCCGCCAGGACTTGGACGTTTTGATTCGTTCCTCCACCACCGCATCAGAGAGCCCCAAAGATCACCGGATTTGAAGTGCTTGATCTCCTTCATAAGACGGTCACGGAAATCGGATTCGGATCAGGAGAGTGGGGTTGTCCATTGCCGTTACATTACATTCCAGATAAATAAATAAATTATTACATCGCCTTGAAAAAAAATATTACACCATCACAGAACAACCGGCAATAGACAACCACGACGATCCCAGAACGCACAACAATCGAGCATCCAACGGAAAAATCTACGCGCATTTTGGAAGAAATCTCCACAGAATTTTGAAAAACATCAAAATGACATATTTTGGGAAGAAATCTTCGCACATTTTTTGAAAAATAACATAAAGAAAAAAAAAATTGGGATGGAATCTTCACAGTATTTTTCAAAACCGCATTAGACCGCTATACGTAGGCTCTGATACCAAATGATAGCTAATCTAAAATCCTAGGGCTTGCCTAGAGCGCAGCGGAAAAGCAAGAGGATCACGCATAGAGGAGTAAAACGAAATTATACCTCCGGCCATGGAGGCAAATGCGAGCAGGAAATGCTTGGTGCAGGAGAGGAGGTGCAGTCTGGATAGATGCCCGATCGAAGCCGGAGTTGATCCACTGCCTGCAACCTAAACCTGGTGGAACGCCGCCTGGACCGCAAGGAGTGCTGTCTGGTGGAGCTAGGGCACTTCGGAGGCGGGGCTTCAGCCTCTGGAAGTCATCGTCGGAGAGGGGAGGCCGAAAACGAGGCCCGCCTCATGATAATCCCGCCTGTGCCTGGATCGGGGAAGAGCGCCGTCGGACGGGATCGGGAAAGAGCCGCCTGGCCTGGATCGGGAGAAGCGCCGCCAGACAGAATCGGGAAGAGCTCCTCCTGGACGGGATCGGGAAAGGGGATCTAGGGCCGGCTGCCTTTTGGCTTCTAGATTTTTGGGGAGAGGGAAAAACTTAATGGAGAGTTCTTAGATGGGTTTTTAACACTCCTATATATACCCCAAACCTAGGGCCTCAAGCAGACTTGATCAATCGCGACCGTCCATCCTCCCATCTAGAGGATCGTGACATAAAACGCGATTAGGCTTGAACCGCTCGTCACAAATGGGTTCGTCGAGTCACCCCGTTATACTATCACCCTACCGGACTCCTACGTGTCGAATCAAATAGGTAATCTAACAGTATGGACACGTGGGTAGAAAGTTTGGGTGTTAGGTATGGTTAAACATTCACTTTACAATTTTATACCTCTTTATTAAAAAAAAAGATGATTGTTAGCCGCACTTCTCATATAGCTATCTGCACCCCAATTTTTCTTAGAAAAAATTTCAAAAACTTTAATCGCAATCCTAAAATTCAATCCCTCAAAAGTCTCTATTTTCTTGTCGCCGACTCAATCCCTTTTCAGTCCACCGTTCTCTTCTATCTCTCACTCTCTCCTGACGAAGACGATGGCGGATTGGGGGTCAGTGTTCGTGGCTGTGGTGTTGTTCGTCCTCCTCACTCATGGTCTAATCGTTCAAATCCCCGGCGGGAGTCGACTCGCCGAGTTCGCCAACATGCAAACCAGCGACATCTCCATCTTCGTCCACTCCATTATCTACTTCGCCTTTATTTCCATCTTACTCTACGTTGTCGGCATTCACGTCTACGTCAGGGGAAATTATTGGAACCGGGCTCCGTTTCCAAATCTAGGTCTGGATTAAATGAGAGCGCGACACGTGGCAAAATCTGGAATTTTTTCGTGATTTCTAATCGCTCCAGCGGGAGTTCGGTTAGGATTTCATTTTTTCCTCTGCTAGCATGAATGAGGAAGAAGATGATCTCCCAAGAAATCATTTTTGATCTCACAGGAGATTGTTTTTGATCTCCAGTCAAGAGTTCAATTTTGATCTCGCAGAAGACCAGTTTTGATCTCCCAGGAGACCAATTTTGATCTCCCAGGAGATCATTTTTTATCTCCCAGGAGATCATTTTTTATCTCCAGCCAGGAGATCATTTTTGATCTCCCATGGGATTATTTTTGATCTCTTGGGAAATCAGAAATGATCTCTTGGGAGATCAAAATTGATCTCCTAGGAGATAGGCGTTTTGATCTCCCAGGAGATCATTTTTGATCTCCCAGGAAATCTCCCAGGAGATCATTTTTTTTATCTCCAGCCAGGAGATCATTTTTGATCTCCCATGGGATCATTTTTGATCTCTTGGGAGATCAAAATTGATCTCCTAGGAGATAGGCGTGTGCTAAGAAAGGAAAAACAAAAAATACCAGTTTATGAGATTTCGCCACGTGTCGCGCTCTCCTTTAATCTGGACCTAGATTTGGAAACGGAGCCCGGTTCCAATAATTTCCCCTACGCCAGCCCTAAATATTCCTTCCCATCCGTTCTATTATGTGGTTGTATTCTAGTGGATTTCATTCTAATTAATGCACATGAGTGGTAATAATTGTTGAAATTAAATTTGACCTCCATTTGCAGATCTTTCATATATATATAAGTACTAAGTTCTGAAATTTTGATTCTGAAACTTCATTCTCAATATTTATTAGATTAATCATTATGTAAATATAAGTATTTATGCATGGATATCAGAGTAGTGTTTACTTCAGAAATAAATGAAAATCTTAAACATGAAATCAATCATGATTTTGGATGAACAGGAGGAGAGAGAGTGTATGTATTTTTCGTGATCGAACTTTTTTTATATATGCAGAGTCGGGAGAGAGGGGGATGAACATGGTGATTTTTTTTATACGCAGAGTGGGAAGGTAACAATTTCGGGGTGCGGCAAGTCAAAAATTAGGGTGCGGTTATATTTTTGGATTGCGGTTAACAATGCGGTGCGAACAATGAAAATCGGGTTACGGTTAACAATTGCCAAAAAAACCGATTTTTTAAATTATGTGTTTTTCTTTTATTTTTAAAAATTGATCTCATATACACAGTCTTCTAACTACAATAAAAAAAGTGTTCACCCCAAACCCCGTCGTTCTCAATTCCCAGTGCACACCGCAAAAATGAGCTACGAGAGGACTATAACACTCAAAGATTTGCGAGCAGCAGGGGAGCCATCACGTCGGGAGTGTCGTTGCGTCAGGACTATGTGGTTGTCGAGATAATGTCACGTGATGCACAGGTGCCCCTCATGCACTATCACAACTGAGGTACTATCACTGTTAGTCATAGGGGCGGACAATGGCGGATCCAGAAAATTAATAATGGGGGTGCACAAATTGATAATAGGTGTACATAAAAATATTTTTTGAATGTTTCAGTCTTATCGGAGCTGTTTCTCCTTCATCTAGCCACCGTTTTTGACGTATAAGTAGTCAAAATTCATTGGCTCGACGAGAGGAATCCAAATACACTAAATATTTTGAAAAATAATGCAGGGGGGGCAGAGTCACTCGAGCCCTCCTTGGATCCGCCCCTGGGGGCGGAGCCCTGTGCCAAACGTATCTATAATAAATGAATATAAAAAATTTATTCACAAAGCTCAGATCAATAAATATGGTCTGATGAGGTTCCCTTCTTATTTTCTAAGTTAAATGGGGATGATTTCGACCAAAGACATGAATGGGAGCCAATCTGACCAAACGAGTCGCGCTCGCCCAAAGACCCAAAAACACTCAGAGAGGAGGGCAAAGTCAATCACACAGGGACGCGCAAGCGACATCCACGCACGCGGGGACAGCGCACACACGATCGGCGGCGCGCGTGCCTGTGTTTATGGCTAACCGATATTGCTCATCATCATTTAGCTATTGCATTCCTTTTTCTCGTTGCTAGTCATATGTATAGAACGACATTTATTTTCAACCTACCTTTGCTGGAATCGGAAGATTTGAGAACAAAGTGGAGAACGGGTGCGTAACGCGTGGGAATCTTCCCAATTCAATAGATTCCCACCAAGAATTTGATTGCCGGGTCAAAGCAATTCTCGGGACTGTGTCGCCTTTCTTGTTAAACTTTGTAATCCATATTCCCCACAACTCCTCCCGGATCCCACGAGTGAATAGAAAGTTCGACCTCCATTAGGTCTCACCAGAATCGCCCCATCTATCCTCCTGAGTAGTTTGGTTTCAAACTTCAATTCGAACATGAGTACGCCATGCTAAGCGGCCCCCGCGCGCGGTTAGCTCGTGCTCCGCCGTCGGCCTCCACCGCTGACGGGCAACCTGCCGGGCCGCCCGAGCCGCCTGGGGGGCACGCCCGTCATTTCCTAAAAATTGATGATTCAGGTGACCGAAATTGAGTGACGTCTTTCGTAAGCACAAAATTCACTCTGGTGCAATAACCAGTATGCCCCTCTAGAAAACTATAAATAGGTTATCATGCTCTCATTTGAAGACAGACAACTCTGGAGGCAAGAGAGAGCTCTGACGTTTTTCGGCGAACACGTGAGACTTAGATCAATCGTTTCTCCACTCGCTATTCTCTCTGCTCCCTCTCTAATGTGAAGACATCTCAAGGCGTTAAGAACTTGGCATTGTTCTCCACAGGAGCCCTCTCATCAAGGTTCCTCCTTAGCAGAAGCGCTTTCATCGAGGCTCTAAGAACATAGTGATTTTTTCTACTGGTGTACTCCCACCCAGACTCCAAAGATTTAGTTTATTTTTTGTTATTTTCATATTCTAAACTTTTAATGGAGGGGTGACCCTTCACCCTCGAGGAAATCCCTCAACTATTGTAAACTTAAACGAAATAGTGTATTTTGGTCCAACATAAATCCGACCACATGACTTTTCACCATTTTCTGATTTTTCACATCAAAAAAATCATCTTGTAATTTGCTGCTATTTTTCGTTGACTGTTTACGGTCCCGGTCCAATTCCGAGCTAAGGCAGTCCGATTCTCCGGACCGGGGAAAAAAGTTGGTGATCTGCAACATGGTCGAAGGTTACTAGCCATCTGAATTAGTGGACAGATATGAAGCAAACAAGAGAAAGGGATTAATACTATTTTATTATTAGACGAGGTGAGCCTAATATATAATGGAGATCTTGCCGCATACTCAGTTGTGTTTATGAACTTTCCCTCCCGAATCAAGTGTTGGGTGAGTTTAGGAAAGGCAGACGAGATCGTCAAATCTTAAAAGGTGCGACTATTTGCGTTGTGTGAATTGCATATATTCCATTCGAAGTTATAATTATGTGGTCATATTTGTAGGTAAAGATAAGGGGTACCCCCTCCCCCGACGAGGTATCTAGTAAGTCACCGAGAGATTGTTGCGGTGAATATAAGAGGCTCATGAGGTGAATACAGGGGGCCCGCAAAGGTGAATACATGGGGCTTGCAGATGTGAATACAGGAGGCCCATCGAGCTAAATACAGGGGGCCCGCTGAGGTGTACATGGGGCTGGCGAGCTGAATATAGGGGAACCAACGAGCTGAATATATGGAGCCCACCGGGCTAAATATAGAAGCCTTGCCTAACTGAATACATTAGGACTGCCTAGTTGAGTATATGAGGCTCATCAAGCGTAATTCAAGGGACGTGCTTAGGTGAATAGAGGTGGCCCGTCCGACTGAATACAGGAGGCCCATCGAGCTGAATATAGGAGGCCCGTCGAGCTAAATACAAGAGGCTCGTCGAGGTGAATACATGAGGCTGTTAAGCTGAATATATGACCAAGCCCCACTGAGCTCAATGCAACAGACATGCTAAGTTTGACTCCCGAGAGGTCTTATTTATATATTCCTGATCTCGACGAATTGTAAGTTTGTGGGATATAACTAAGGTCCAAGTAACCATGAGAACTAATTAATGAATGCATGTGGAAGATTTTTTTTGAGGTAGATAGCTTCCTTTTGGTGAATAGGTTTTTTTTGAGAGCATTAGCATGGAAGCACTGTGATCTGCGCACCAAGTGGGGTCGTTGTTATGTTTTGGTTCGGATCCGAATTCATTCTCTTTTGAAAACACCATGTTAGGAAGCTTTCTCTCTCTTGATAGAGAGAGAATGCGATCTATGGAAATAAAAAAAGGAATCCCACCATAATGATAATGTCGACCATATTAATGACTCGATGAGATATTGCTCTCTCTTACTCTAGATCTCTCTTGCATGGGAAAAAGAAAATAGTGTTATATATATAAATATATACACATATATAGGGATTGGGATATATTCCCTGTTTACGTGAATAAAAAGTCACTTGGTTAGTAGCCGCCTTTTACCTTTCACGTTGGAGCAGCACTAGCCGTTTGGGGAGAAGAACCGTCGCCCCTGCTACCATTGGAGGGAGGAGCCGCCGCCTCCGTCTCACTCTTGGTGTCGCATGGGGTGGAAGACCACTGTTGGATGCCACCGGTGGTTGTCGTTGGTGCAACACCGTGCAATGGTGACAGAGCATTTCTCTCGTGTGGGACTCTCGACGTATCCACCGGCTTTGGAGGAAATAGCCACCGGTTTTGGAGGAGAGGATCTCTACCGGTCTTGGGCGAGATAAGGCGGTGCAGACATGACGGTAAAGGCAGGGGCGAAGCTACATTAATGATAAGGTGGGCAAATGCCCACCTTATCATTTTGCAAAAAAAAATATCCGGTTATAAAGTGAGCAAATGAGCAAATCCCGCTGTTATAGCTGTTAATAGTTAGTTTTTTTTAATGTCTGAACTGTTTTTTACCGTTTCTTTGTTTTTTCATGAGCCTTAATGTTGCAGGCAGTTTTTTTGGAGTTTATTTCCCTTCAATAGCTGTAGACGTTTTGTCTTAAATGATTTAGGAGTTATGATTTAATTAGGTGTTAATTGTTTAGGCGTTTCATTGTATATCTCCAGCTATATAATGGAGTTGTATTGCTGAATGAAATCATAAGGAAAAAATTACAAAGCTTTCTTTCTCTACCAGCTTTCTTCCACCAGTTTTTTTCGTTGAGCTCTAACACTTGGTATCAGAGGCAGCCATCGACGCCACAGATAGCCATCGTTCTCGGGAGGAGATCGATGACGACATCTTTGAAAAACGATGTGCTCAAATACCCGGTGCTCACGAGGAGCAACTACGGCGTCTGGGCTATCAGAATGAGGGGGATCCTCGATATTCAAGATGCATTGGAGGCGGTGGAACCAATCGATCCGACGACGACAGTGGATGCGAAAAAGAACAAAATAGCTTTTTCGGCCATCCAACAAGCACTTCCAGATGACGTTCTCCAGATGGTTGCGGAGAAGAAAACTGCAAAGGAGATATGGGACATTCTTAGGATCATGTACCAAAGCGCGGACCGTGTCAAGGATGCAAAGATCCAAACTCTGCAGACGGAGTTTGAGATGCTTCGCATGAAGGAGACAGATTCAATAGATGATTTCACAATGAAACTCACCACCAACGTCAACATGCAAAGGGCGTTGGGAGGAGAGGTAGCGGATGTTGCGGTTGTGAAGAAGTTCTTGCGATCCGTCCCATCGAAGTTTGTTCAGATTGCTTCAACGATAGAGCAATTTGGCGACTTCACGACGATGACTGTGGAGGAGGTTGTCGGCAGTCTCAAGACTCATGAAGAGCGTGTTAGTGGGGCTACCAACAAAGACGAGGAGAAACTCCTCTTGATGATGAGGGAGTTTATGGCTCGTGACAAGAAGTCATCCAATGGTGGCGGACACCAAACCGGCGGCCGTGGAGGCCGTGGCCATGGACGAGGGCGAGGCGGACAACATCGCAACAACGACCGATGGGAAGGTCAAGATCGCAATAACGGTGTTAAAGACAAGCCAAAAGTCGAGTGCTTCTATTGCCACAAGATGGGCCACTTTGCCGCGGAGTGCCGCTCAAATAAGAGGGACAATGAGGAGAAAGCGCACATGGCCGAAGCCTTCGAGGATCTTAAACCGGCCCTTTTATTAGCGGAGGGCGAAGTAGATCACTAAAAAATGGTATGTTTTAATCTTCTCCTTAATGAAGAGAATATGCAACCAAGCATTTTTCAAGGCGACGTGGAGAAATCAGATTGGTACCTTGATACGGGGGCTAGCAACCATATGACGGGTTGCAAATATTACTTCTCCTCGCTAGATGAGACAGTGAGAGGCAAGGTGAAGTTTGCCGATGGATCTTCAGTGGAGATATGTGGTCGGGGAGCGGTCTTCTTCAAAGACCAAAAGGAGAAGCACAAAGTCTTTACCAACATCTACTACATCCCGAAACTCCGCACAAACATTGCGTGTTTGGGACAATTGCAGGAGAATGGATGCAAGATCGTCATGGAGGACGGATTCTTGTGTCTATTCGATCAAGAGAGGCGTCTCTTGGCGAAGGTGGAGAGGTCCAAGAATCGTCTCTACATCCTAAATATGAAGACAGATGCTCCGGTGGCCTTGCTAGCGGAGAAATACAAAGAGGAGGCGTGGCTATGGCATGCTAGATGGGGTGTAAGACCCCAACCTCGGAGATGATCGCGGGGCGATCAAACGGCACTTTTGGAGGTCTGAACAGGGGCATACGGCCAGGCACACGGCCGTGTGCCTACCCGTGTTCAGTGATTTATTGTGTTTTTGTGCTGTCTCGAGTCAGAGAAGTACACGGCCTGAGACACACGGCCGTGTCTCAAGCCGTGTGTGGGGCACACGGCCTCAAACACGGCCGTGTTCGAAGCCGTGTTCATGAAGCCCGACGATCGTCCTGAAGCTCCAGGTAACACGGCCCGTGGCACACGGCCGTGTCAGGACCCGTGTGGATCGGCGTAACTGATATTTTGGGTTGAATCCGAGCCGTCCGGATCTTTTATTTTGGATCTAACGGCTGGGGGTTAACCTAGGGGGTATTAGGGTTGAGTTTGGGGCTGAATTCCCTCATTCCAACCCAACCCTTTCTCTTTCTAAACTCTTAGAGAGAGGTGAGAGCCAAGAGAAGGAGGAGCAAAGTTCCGGCCGCCGGCGGAGCACCGGAGCACCGATTCGCGATCTGAGTCCGGATCCTCGAAGGCAAGGGCGAGGCGAAGCTTTCCATCCGACTACATCTTCATGGCGCCGCGGAAATCTTCGAGGGTAACGATCCTCTTCTTAGGGCATGTGTAGTCGCCCTTCTTTCTATGCATGGGGAAATCCCCCTCTCGCGAGTGAGCGTTGAGGCGCGGAATCCCTTCGGGTAGATATGTAAAGTCCCCGTTGTTAGAGCCCGGAATCGGAGTACGGGCGTAGGCATTGTGTGTGAAGCCTATTCGGGTTTAACCCGGATCGGTGATGTTTGCATTGCATGGCCGGAGAAGACTCCGCGCCGATGATTTTTAGTTTTCCGAAATTTCTACGCGGTAGATTGCATACAGGGATCCTTGGGGGTTAACCTCGAGGCGCACCCGGAAAGCTTGGGCGGAATCGCATTGCCGCCACGATGTTGCCTTGGAGGGCAAATCGGTACATAACGGGGTTATGTGCGTGTTTTGATCGATTGTGGGAATGAGGAGAAACTTGGCCCGCACCGATGGCTAAATGGCCGTGGTGAAGTGAGCAACGGGCGGGTGGAACTCTACCCATTCCAAGTGGTCTCGGTAGAAGCGACCTAAAGTACATGGGACTTCCCGGGGGCTGGAAACGGGCCTAGGCTTCGGCTGAAAGGGCTAAATGCTCACGAGTGTTGCCATCCGAGGGATGGTGGTGGAATCGCGGTGTCGGGCTGGGTCCGGACCGGGTTCACCGATTAGTGCCCTGAGAGCACGGAGTGTGCGACCGTGCGTGCCGACACTTGTGGCGAATAGAATACTTTATAGAATTGCTATGGTAGTTTTATATGCAGGGAAGAAGCACCGCCGTCCCGAGAAATGGGACGGGGTCGTTATAATTTGGTCAGCTTTGCTGACCGTTGCCCTTTTGTATTGCCACCTCTTGGGTGGGTTGTTTTCTACAGGTGCTGCTGCGGAACCAAGTGGCAAATAGCGGGCTAAAGCCCAAGTTGCAGCGCCAGCCCTCGAAGGCTTAGTTATTAGCTTTTTCATATTCATGTATGGCCGGCCTGCGTGCCGATGTATGAAAGTCGTTATCTTGTTAAGAGAACACTTGTGTAAGGCCTTAAGGCCGTGAACTCTTTTGTGTATTTTCATGTTCGTCATTCCTTTGTGGTAAATTTATTACTAGTGGACATTCATGCCTTATGGGGGTTCTTTGTTTAACTTTAAAATGCTTCCGTTAGAATGCGTTGTGTAGGACGTTGTTGTTGAATTGGTTGGAATGGTTGTCCATATTCGTAACCTTCCGGTCTGTCCGTAGTATATGACGTCGGGCCCCGGCCGGACCTACTGTTATATGCTATGCGACGGATAGGGGTGTTACAAATTGGTATCAGACTACCGGCTTCGGTCAAGCTTAAATGAATTCGTGGACGAATTCTGTTAAGGGGTGGTGAGCACGGTCACGTGCGTCATCGTTATAACATGAAAAAGAACCCATGAATGTCCACTTAGGAATGAAAATACACTTGTTGAGGAACCTGCGTGTTCCTTTAATTGCTGTTTGCAGTAATGTTTGGTCGCTTATCGGTGTTTTTGCACGAATATAGGTGACCAGAAGTGGTGCTGGGCCGTCTGAACGGCCAGGTTCTGAGGCGAGCAGTGCGCCAAGCGATACGCCTGCAACACCTTTGTCTGCCGAGACCATTAGGTTGGTGGCGGAAGCGGTCATGGCAATGATTAATGCGCAGCCTGCAAGGCAGGTGCAGCAGCCTGCTCCTGCTGTGGAGCAAGTACCGGTTCAGACGGCAGAGCGAAGGAGGGTTGAGCAAGTTGTGTTGGAGCTAGAGTTGCCGCGGAGAGCAACTGAAAGACAACTGAAGCATGTCATGGGCTTTCATCCACCGGTGTTCACGGGGGCAGAAACCCCGACCCAAGCAGAGGATTGGCTCTCAAGGGTCAATAGGGTGATGACTGCGACGGAAACTGAAGAGTGGCAGAAGACCACTATAGCGACGTTCCTTTTGGATGGGGACGCAAGACTGTGGTGGGAGGGCCTAGAGCTGCATCAGTTGAGGGGAAGGCCGTTGGCCGAAGTCCCGATGGAGGAGTTTGCGAGACTATTTATGGCTCGATACCTCCCCTCGGCGCAGAGGATCGCGCTAGAGAGTGAATTCCAGAAGTTGATGCAGGGTGATAGCACCGTTGATGAATACCTCCACGAGTTTACTCGGTTGGGGAGATATGCCGGCGCTACCTTCGCAGACGAGGAGCGCAAGACGAGCCGCTTTTATGAAGGGCTAAGGGATGATTTGAAGTTGCTGCTGTCGGGGCCCAAGGCGCAGGGTTTCATGACCCTGGTCAGTTCGGCCCGGTCCTTGGAGAAGGATATGAGAAACGTGCAAGCGAAGAAGGAGAGGGAATCTGGTGGCAAGAGATCAGAGTTCAAGGCGCCGACTACGTCGAAGTCGGGCTACCGCAGATTCTCCAAGAAGTCTAGGACGTCGGGTCCAGCTTCTTCTGCAGGTGCCTCGGGGGCAACTACCAATCGAACCCCGGGCGCTTGCTTCACGTGTGGAAAGCCGGGGCACTTTGCCCGTGACTGCTGGAGTGGACGCTCAAAATCCGAAAGGAAACAAGGAGCCACCTACGAGGAAAAGGGCAAAGTGGTGGAGTCGACCGCGTCCCATTATGCTCCGACTCAGCCTAGAGTCTACAACTTGGGCCAGCAGGAGGCCATCAAGCAAGCGGATGTGGTGACAGGTATGAGTTAATTTATGCAAGTTGACTTGAGAATACTATTACCTATTGCTTGTTAAGCTAATGCCTTTTGCTTAGGCTTTGTGGTGATTAGCGATAGTCCGGCACGGGCACTGTTCGACACTGGTGCTTCGCATTCTTTCTTGTCCGAACAGTTTATATCGCGTATCGGAGTCCCTTCTTCGATGGCGAAGGACAAGTTAGATGTGTTGCTACCGAATGGGTTCTCGATGCGTGCGGACAGAGTGTGCGCCGTGAAGGTTCACATAGGGAGCCAAGAGTTCGACTTGCTAGCGTCATTACTGCCGTTAGTAGAGTTCGATGTTATCTTTGGAATGGATTGGCTGTCAGAGCAGAAGGCTTGGATCGATTGCGACCGTAAGGAGGTCAATCTGGGTGTAGGGCGGGAGACTACGTTCGAGGGGCTTAAGGGGTCGAGCAAGACACTGATGTCTGCTCTTCAGGTGGTGAAGGCGGTTCGTGCTGGTGCAGAGCTGTTCTTCGCATTAGTGGAGGCCGCAAAGCCGAAGTCCACTTTGGATGAGATCCCCGTGGTATGCGAGTACCCATACGTGTTCCCAGATAGCCTTCCTGGAGCCCCACCGCAGCGAGAGATTGATTTTACGATCGAGCTCGTGTCGGGTGCCAAACCCGTGTCACGTGCTCCTTATAGGTTGGCGCCAAAGGAGATGGCGGAGTTGAAGGTTCAGCTGGAGGAGCTGATGGAGCAAGGTTATGTGCGTCCAAGTTCGTCGCCTTGGAGCGCACCGGTCCTCTTCGTTAAAAAGAAGGACGGTAGTATGCGGCTGTGCATCGACTACAGAGAATTGAACAAGTTGACGGAGAAGAACAAGTACCCGATCCCGAGGATTGATGATCTCTTTAATCAGTTAGTCGGATCATCTGTATACTCCAAGTTGGACTTGAAGTCGGGGTACTATCAGCTGAGGATCAGGGAATGTGATATCCCAAAGACGGCGTTCAGTACGAGGTATGGGCATTTCGAGTTCACGGTCATGCCGTTTGGACTGACGAATGCGCCATCGGTGTTTATGGATCTGATGAACAGGACGTTCAGAGATTTCCTGGATCGCTTTGTGATCGTCTTTATTGACGATATTTTGGTGTACTCGCAGTGCGAGGAAGACCACTTCAAGCATTTGCATTTGGTGTTGGAGACTTTGAGGAGGAATGAGCTTTACGCAAAGTTCTCCAAGTGCGAGTTCTGGCTACCCTCGGTAGCGTTCCTTGGTCATATAGTGAGTGGGGAAGGTATAGCGGTGGATCCGGCGAAGATTGTTGCGATACGGGAGTGGCCTGCGTTATCTTCTATCGCGGAAGTCCGTAGTTTTCTCGGGCTTGCCGGATATTACAGGCGCTTCGTAGAGAACTTCTCGCGGGTAGCGTTACCTCTCACGAAGTTGACAAGGAAGGATCAGAAATTCTTGTGGACGCAAGAGTGCGTGCAAGCTTTTGAGGAGCTGAAGAGGCGGTTGACCACGGCGCCAGTGCTTAGTTCGCCGAGTGGGACCGAGGGCTTTGAGGTGTATAGCGACGCTTCGGGTAGCGGTTTGGGCTGCGTGTTGTTGCAGCATGGTAGCGTGATAGCGTATGGATCGCGTCAGCTAAAGGTGCATGAAAGAAATTATCCGGTGCACGACTTGGAGTTGGCGGCCGTGATATTTGCACTCAAGTTGTGGAGGCACTACCTATACGGAGTAAGGGTCGACATATACACCGATCACAAGAGCCTAAAATACTTGTTGGATCAAAAGGATCTCAATATGAGGCAGAGGAGGTGGATGGAGTTCCTGGGGGACTACACTTTCAAGATACATTATGTACCCGGGAAGGGCAACGCAGTTGCGGATGCGTTGAGCCGCAGGGCTCCCGCCCAAGCCAATTGGTTGTCGGTGCATGATGAGCGGCTAGTACGGGAGTTGGAGAAGCTTGAGATCTGTTGTGTTGACAAACAGTCGAGCGCCAAGGCAATGTTAAACTGGACAGAGGTGCAGTATGACCTGGCTGACCGGGTTCGGCAGGCATTGGAGTTGGATGATTCCATGAAGGAGCTTTTGGAGGCCGCTTTGGATGGGTCAAATTCCCAGTTCTCGGTAGAAGATGGGTTATTAAGGAAGGATCATCGTTTGTGCGTCCCAAGTGGGGGTAACCTCCGGGCGGAGTTGATGTACGAGGCTCATCATACCAAGTACTCAATCCACCCAGGGAGCACGAAGATGTATCGTGATCTTAAAAAGTTGTTTTGGTGGCCGGGACTTAAAAAAGATGTGGCGTTGTATGTGGCCAAATGTCAAGCGTGCGCCTTGGTGAAGGCGGAGTGCCAAAGGCCGGGCGGATTTCTGAAGTCCTTGCCTATACCGGAGTGGAAATTCGACGACATATCCATGGATTTTGTGCATGGATTGCCAAGATCGCAGAAGGGAAACGACGTCATTTGGGTGATCGTTGACAGATTGACGAAAGTGTCGCATTTCTTACCAATCAGGAAGGATGATCCAGTAGAGAAGTTGGCAAAGCTCTATGTGGATAGCATTGTGCGCTTGCACGGGGTGCCCCGCAGTATTGTGAGTGATCGCGATGGGCGTTTCACGTCCAATGACTGGAGGCTAGTGCATCAAATGTTGAGCTCCAAACTGAAGTTTAGCACGGCGTTTCATCCACAGACGGATGGCCAGACCGAGAGAGTCAACAGAACCTTGGAAGACATGCTCCGCATGTGTACGTTGGACTTCGGAAAGAGGTGGGAGGACCACCTATACTTGGTCGAATTTGCTTATAACAATAGTTATCAAGCAAGCATTCAGATGGCGCCGTTCGAAGCTCTTTACGGAAGAAAATGTCGCACGCCGTTGTCGTGGTTAGAAACGGGTGAGTCCAAGCTTTATCAGCGTCAAGACATTGAAGATGCCACTTCTTTAGTGCATACTGTACGAGAGCGGTTGTGGATTGCCCAGGATAGGCAAGCCAGGTATTATAATGCCAAGCATAGGAACGTGGAATTCAGTGTTGGCGATTGGGTGTACTTAAAGATCAAGCCGTTCAAGGGTGTCTCACGGATTCGACGCTTGAAAAAGTTGAGTCCGAGATACCTTGGGCCATTTGAGATTCTGGAGCGGATCGGAGAAGCAGCTTATAGGTTGAGGTTATCAGCAGAGTTAAGTGCTTTGCACGATGTATTCCACATCTCGGTTTTGCGGAAGGCAGTGCAAGAACCTTCGCAGGTGTTAGCGGCCGACCAAGTACCGGTTGAGGAAGGATTGACAACGAAAGTCAAGCCCATATCTATTGAGGATTTCGAAGTCAAACGGCTTCGGAACAAGAAGATCAGAATGGTGAAGGTCCGTTGGAATAACTGCGGACGCGAGGAGCTCTCTTGGGAGCGAGAGCAGACAATGCGCGAGGAGTACCCCGAGTTGTTCCCCTCAGGTACTCGTTATGTTTATTCTTTTTATGTAGTCTCTGTTCTTAATTTCGGGACGAAATTCTCTTAAGGGGGAGGGAGTTGTAAGACCCCAACCTCGGAGATGATCGCGGGGCGATCAAACGGCACTTTTGGAGGTCTGAACAGGGGCACACGGCCAGGCACACGGCCGTGTGCCTACCCGTGTTCAGTGATTTATTGTGTTTTTGTGCTGTCTCGAGTCAGAGAAGTACACGGCCTGAGACACACGGCCGTGTCTCAAGCCGTGTGTGGGGCACACGGCCTCGAACACGGCCGTGTTCAAAGCCGTGTTCATGAAGCCCGACGATCGTCCTGAAGCTCCAAGTAACACGGCCCGTGGCACACGGCCGTGTCAGGACCCGTGTGGATCGGCGTAACTGATATTTTGGGTTGAATCCGAGCCGTCCGGATCTTTTATTTTGGATCTAACGGCTGGGGGTTAACCTAGGGGGTATTAGGGTTGAGTTTGGGGCTGAATTCCCTCATTCCAACCCAACCCTTTCTCTTTCTAAACTCTTAGAGAGAGGTGAGAGCCAAGAGGAGGAGGAGCAAAGTTCCGGCCGCCGGCGGAGCACCGGAGCACCGATTCGCGATCCGAGTCCGGATCCTCGAAGGCAAGGGCGAGGCGAAGCTTTCCATCCGACTACATCTTCATGGCGCCGCGGAAATCTTCGAGGGTAACGATCCTCTTCTTAGGGCATGTGTAGTCGCCCTTCTTTCTATGCATGGGGAAATCCCCCTCTCGCGAGTGAGCGTTGAGGCGTGGAATCCCTTCGGGTAGATATGTAAAGTCCCTGTTGTTAGAGCCCGGAATCGGAGTACGGGCGTAGGCATTGTGTGTGAAGCCTATTCGGGTTTAACCCGGATCGGTGATGTTTGCATTGCATGGCCGGAGAAGACTCCGCGCCGATGATTTTTAGTTTTCCGAAATTTCTACGCGGTAGATTGCATACAGGGATCCTTGGGGGTTAACCTCGAGGCGCACCCGGAAAGCTTGGGCGGAATCGCATTGCCGCCACGATGTTGCCTTGAAGGGCAAATCGGTACATAACGGGGTTATGTGCGTGTTTTGATCGATTGTGGGAATGAGGAGAAACTTGGCCCGCACCGATGGCTAAATGGCCGTGGTGAAGTGAGCAACGGGCGGGTGGAACTCTACCCATTCCAAGTGGTCTCGGTAGAAGCGACCTAAAGTACATGGGACTTCCCGGGGGGCTGGAAACGGGCCTAGGCTTCGGCTGAAAGGGCTAAATGCTCACGAGTGTTGCCATCCGAGGGATGGTGGTGGAATCGCGGTGTCGGGCTGGGTCCGGACCGGGTTCACCGATTAGTGCCCTGAGAGCACGGAGTGTGCGGCCGTGCGTGCCGACACTTGTGGCGAATAGAATACTTTATAGAATTGCTATGGTAGTTTTATATGCAGGGAAGAAGCACCGCCGTCCCGAGAAACGGGACGGGGTCGTTATAATTTGGTCAGCTTTGCTGACCGTTGCCCTTTTGTATTGCCACCTCTTGGGTGGGTTGTTTTCTACAAGTGCTGCTGCGGAACCAAGTGGCAAATAGCGGGCTAAAGCCCAAGTTGCAGCGCCAGCCCTCGAAGGCTTAGTTATTAGCTTTTTCATATTCATGTATGGCCGGCCTGCGTGCCGATGTATGAAAGTCGTTATCTTGTTAAGCGAACACTTTTGTAAGGCCTTAAGGCCGTGAACTCTTTTGTGTATTTTCATGTTCGTCATTCCTTTGTGGTAAATTTATTACTAGTGGACATTCATGCCTTATGGGGGTTCTTTGTTTAACTTTAAAATGCTTCTGTTAGAATGCGTTGTGTAGGACGTTGTTGTTGAATTGGTTGGAATGGTTGTCCATATTCGTAACCTTCCGGTCTGTCCGTAGTATATGACGTCGGGCCCCGGCCGGACCTACTGTTATATGCTATGCGACGGATAGGGGTGTTACATGGGGACATCTCAATTTTCGGGCACTTCATGATATGAGGCGTTTCAAGATGGTGGAGGGGATGCCCTCCATTGAGCACTCACAAGAACTTTACGATGGGTGCTTGGTGGCGAAGCAAAGGCGATTACCATTTCCGAACGTTGCGGCGGATCGTGCATCAATTCCTCTTCAATTGGTGCATGGAGATTTGTGCGGACCCATCAATCCGGCCACCCCTAGAGGTAAACACTACTTCTTCTTGCTAGTAGATGATCATAACAGGTTTATGTGGGTGGAGTTATTAAAATCCAAGGACGAGGCCCTGGATGCATTCAAAAGGCTAAAGGCGCGAGCGGAGATGGAAACGAAGTTCAAAGTGAAGGGATTCCGTAGCGATCGAGGTGGGCAGTTCACCTCCAAGGGGTTTGATGCCTATTGTGAGGAAGTTGAGATCAAACGATTCCTCACAGCCCCTTATTCTCCGCAACAAAACGGCATGGTGGAGCGCCGCAATCAAACAGTCATGGGGATGGTTCGGAGTCTTCTCAAGTGCAAAAACGTGCCTATGAAGTTTTGAGGAGAAGCGTTGGCAACCGCGGTGCATCTTATCAACCGGGCGGCTACACATAGTGTTGTTGGGAAGACGCCTTACGAGGTATTCTACGGAAGGAAACCAAAAGTGCACCACCTTCACACTTTCGGTTGCCTTGCATATGCGAAGACGACGAAGCCAAATCTCACGAATCTAGCGGATAGAAGCACACGGATGGTGTTTATCAGCAACGAGGCAGGTTCTAAAGCCTATCGCCTGTTCAACCCAGCAACCGGCAAACTGGTGATCAGCCGGGATGTTGTTTTTCATGAAGAGGCGAAGTGGGAGTGGGAGGAGAAAAGCCTTGAGGAGCTCTCTGTCCAAGGTCCAATTATTTCCACAAAAGAGGGATCTGAAGGTGGATTTGAAGATCAGCTAGAACTGAGCCCCCAAAATTTAGAGGCAATCGGGGCCGGAACAAGTGCTGCCGCATCCCCATCAAGTGCGTCCGCTGCAACCCGGGCTGCTTCGGGTGTGAACCTCGAGACTCCATCTCTTGTGCACGACAACGTCCCAACAACTCCACCGCATCTTTAGTTGGGATCTCCTACCTCATCAACTTCACAGAGCGAGTCTTCTTCCGACTCGAGCGGACCGATTCGATTTCGGTCGCTTGAAGAGATCTACGGCGAAACTGAAGACATGGAATTGCAGCAGGAGGATGCTGGACTTTATCTCTTCGCAGCAGGAGAGCCAACAACGTTTGAAGAAGCCAAAGACGAACCATGTTGGAGACGAGCTATGGAGGAGGAGCTAACTTCCATCCTGGACAATGACATCGGGGAACTCACCACCCTTCCCAATGGTCATAAGTCCATTGGACTCAAGTGGGTATTCAAGACAAAGCGAGATCATGAGGCATAAAGCTCGGCTTGTTGCGAAGGGGTATGTGCAGCGACATGGGGTTGATTTCAACGAGGTGTTTGCACCCGTGGCGAGATTGGAGATGGTCCGTTTGCTCATTGCTTTGGCAGTAGAGGAAGGATGGGACATCCACCACATGGATGTCAAATCGGCGTTTCTCAACGGGGATCTAGTCGAAGAGGTATACGTCTCTCAACCCCCAGGTTTTGTCATTGTCGGAGAAGAGCACAAGGTGCTGAAACTCAAGAAGGTGTTGTATGGCCTTCGACAAGCCCCGTGGGCTTGGAATTTCAAGCTGGATCAAAGTCTATCCTCATTGGGCTTTGAGAGGAGTCCTACTGAGCACGCCGTTTACAAGCGAGTTGTGGGAGATTCCAACTTGCTGGTCGGAGTCTATGTGGATGTTCTCATCATCACCGGGTCAAGCGGCGTGGAGGTGAACAAGTTCAAATCTCAGATGAAGGAACTTTTCTGCATGAGTGATCTCGGATTGCTCACTTACTACTTGGGGATAGAGGTAACTCAAACGTCTCAGGAAATCACCCTTTGTCAGTCTTCTTATACATTAAAAATTCTTGAGAAATTTGGGATGCGAGACTGCAATAGCGCTCAAGTTGCAATGGAATCAAGGCTAAAATTGAGCAAGGCCGGCGATTATCCTTTGGTGGATCCTACGGAGTATAGAAGCGCAATAGGATGCTTGAGATATTTGGTGAATACGCGTCCGGATATTGCATATGTCGTTGGGATAGCGAGCAGGTTCATGGAGAAGCCAAATACCCAGCATTTTGCGGCGGTGAAGCAAATTTTGCGGTATCTGAAAGGTACAAACGGGTTTGGTCTTTCTTATGAAAGGAATCTTCGTGGAGGAATGAAACTAGTTGGCTACTGCGACAGTGACCATGGAGGGAGCATTGATGATAGGAAGAGCACTACAGGAGTTGCATACTTCCTAGGCCGGAACATCATCACTTGGATGTCGCAGAAGCAACGGGTTGTAGCCTTATCTTCTTGCGAGACCGAATATATATCAACTTCGATTGCGGCACAACAAGGAGTATGGTTACTCAACCTACTCGATGATATTCGGAAGCGGATTAGGTTCAAAGCAACTCTCTTTGTTGACAACAAGTCGGCAATTGCACTAACCAAGAACCCCGTGTATCATGATCGGTCAAAACACATTGATACTCGTTACCACTACATTCGGGACTGCGTGGAGCGTGGGATGATCGAGGTCGAGTATGTACATACTAACGACCAGCTTGCCGACATATTCACTAAGGCACTCGCAAGGAACAAGTTCGTTGAAATGCGGGAGCGACTTCGAGTCGTGACGTGAAGGACAAACTAATTAGGGGTTGAATGTTAATAATTAGTTTTTTTTAATGTCTGAACTGTTTTTTTACCGTTTCTTTGTTTTTTCATGTGCCTTAATGTTGCAGACAGTTTTTTGGAGTTTATTTCCCTTCAATAGTTGTAGACGTTTTGCCTTAAATGATTTAGGAGTTATGATTTAATTAGGTGTTAATTATTTAGACGTTTCATTGTATATCTCCAGCTATATAATGGAGTTGTATAGCTGAATGAAATCATAAGGAAAAAATTACAAAGCTTTCTTTCTCTACCAGCTTTCTTCCACCAGTTTTTTTTCGTTGAGCTCTAACAGTAGCTAGGTTAAAGAAAAAATCCTTGAGGAGCGCTGGAGCAAAGCGGCAAAGCCTCGTCGTCGTCCCCTTTCCGCGGCTCTGCCTGTCCCTGGTCCCGGCTGTCCGTCATTCGTGCTTTCCAGACGGTGCAAAGGCGCAAAGCCGGAAAGGAGGGAAAGCCTCCTCGTCGTCGTCGGGCCGTCGCCGGGCTTCATCGGAACTCACGCTCGCACGGTGCTGCAGCTCCTCCTCCTCCTCCTCCTCCTCCTCCTCCTCCTCCTCCTCTTTTTCTTCTTCTTATTCAAGTCAACCACTTTGCACACATGCTTCTCCTGTTTGACATCTCATGTTCATTTAATCTTGTATGAATTCCTTCACAGGGAGAGAGGACATTTTCTTCAAGAATTTCTGCTCTGAATTTCTGCTCTTCTACCTAGCCGGCTAGCCCCAGGTGATGTGCATTTTCTTCCAGAATTTCAATCTCCTTAGTCCTAGCTTTGTATTAAGTTGTGGACCTGTGGACACCTTCCCCATACAACTGAAAGCCCCCTGTAATCTGATTTCAGCCCAGAAATAATAACTTGACAGAAATCCTTCCTCCACTATATCCACCCAGCACTTCATCTTCTTTGTGTGCTGCCTGCCCCTCTATAGAGCTCTCCTACCCTCGGCCCAGTCCAGCTGGAAACCCAAAACCAGCAAGCAGATGCTGAAAACTCCTCCCTGGACTCACCAAAATTGCTCGCAGTTGCTGGAAACTCCTCCCAAAGAGCCCAGTTAGATTTTTAGCACTAAAATTTTATATTGTGTTTTGCATTTTCTTAATTTTTTTTTTAGGTTTTGATACTTTGATTAATTTTATTTACGTATGCGGTGGTACTTTAACCTGGCTTCGCCACTGGGTAAAGACTTGCGGTGGTGCAGTGGTCTTGATGGAGTTTCTATCTGGCGGTGCGGACCTGGCGGCGAGGGCATGCGGAAGTGCAGTGGCTTTGATGGTGTTTCTCTCCGGTGGTGCGGCTTGACATCGATGACGTGCGCGAGTGCAGCTGGTCTCGACGGTGCTTCTCAGGTGGTGGCGAGTGGTTTGGTCATCATCGAACGACGAAGGTTCTCGGTGAACCTTGTGCGTCCACTGTGCTAGCGGATTGCAGTTATGATTATTCTCTCCCGCGGATCGAGCGAGTCCGACTCCTCCGCAGTGTATTCTGTAATGGACGTCGGCACCTTTCTTTATATTTTGTATTACAGTTATATTATTTATGTGTGCAGATTATACCCCAAATTTATGGGTTCTAGTATATCATGTATTAAATTGGTTGGGTGTGGACATATTTTTCACAGTATATCCCATCAGTGATGAAATTTCAAGTTTGTGCTGACGTGGCAGTGCCCACTCTTTGTTGGCTCTGTATTTTTTAAGATATTATTATTATTATGATAAAAAAATTTATCATCCACTTAGACTGTCAATATAATATTTCGTAAGATTAATAAGCCACTACTGTTTTGGGTCCGAGTAACTTTTAACTGTACAGAAATCCTATTTTATAGTTGACTCTTGACTGGGTAAAAACTATTTCCTAATATTTATATTTATTTATTTGAAATGAAATTTGATTCTAAAACCAAGAAATTTATCCGACGGCTTCCATTTTGATATTCATCACATTTAAGGGTGGTCGGTTTGAAGATTTGCTACCGGAAATCCAGCACAGCCCAGGATCCGGATCCCTGGAGTTCTTTCGGAAATTTCAGGGGATGGAGTTCGCGTTTTGGGAAAAAAATGGAGCGGAATCGGAAAAAATGGTTAGCATAAAAGTTGTAGATACCGCCGAGATGAATAACTTTCATGTAGAACATTTTTTGATTTGAAGTCGTTTAGACCCCCGATTTGGGCCCCGAAAAAAATCAGTCCGAAAATAATTAATTTAATTATTTTCGGACTGATTTTTTTCGGGGCCCAAATCGGAGGTCTAAACGACTTCAAATCAAAAAATGTTCAACATGAAAGTTATTCGACTCGGAGATATCTAAAACTTTCATGTTAATCACTTTTGTAATTCCGCTCCGTTATTGCGCAAATGAGGAACTCCACCCCCTGGAGTTCCCGAAGCAACTCCAGGGGATCCGGATCCGCACCGCCCAACCACGGTTGCGGCCGGTGGTAAATTAGCATTTTTTTTATTAATGTCTGCAAATCTAGCTTTTTTTTACTGTGAAAAATTGAGACTTTTAGGGAAGTTAGTATGCACGGAATTGAGCGTTTGAAATTGAAATTGAAGGTCTAATTTCAATTTTGGAGTTCGTTTGTATGTTTGATGTTTGAATTTGAATTTTAATGAATTCCGTAAAATTCATTTTAAACTAAAGACAATTCTTTCCAATTTACATAAGAATCTGACAATTCCGGCTTCGACATATTTTTAGGCTAAGCGCGAGATTTTGCCCGAGAGCGCGTGTTGTCGCACGGGTGCGGGTTTTTCGCCCGTGAGCGTGTTTTTCGCTGAGCCGCGTATTTTTCGTCAGGGCGGCGTATTATGCTCTGGCGCGCATTTTTTCACCCGTGCGTGATTTTTTCGTCCGGGCCCAATTTTTTCGCCTGGGCGTGATTAGGGGTGCAAGCGGTTCGGTTTGGGTCGGTTTGGACCCAAACCGAAACCGAACCGATGTTTATCGGTTCGGTTCGGTTTTTTGGTCGGTTTACTCGGTTCGGTTTTCGGTTTTTCATTTATACTATTAAAATAATTGTGTACTTCTCAAGAAAATTTAAAAAAGATATGATAATTAAAAATAAATATCATCAAGCTCTATTTACATATGATATATTACAACTAATATCTCATATTACATAAAAAATTTTGATTGAACATTTTTATTACGAAATCGAGTAATAAATATAAAAAGATATAAATAAAATCAGTTAAACAAAATATTTAATCCTTCTTGATGCATAAAATATGCATTACAAAAATTTATTTTGGCTCAAATGATATAAAAATTATTAAGTTGATATAATTTGTGTACATTATTTAGTTAATAAAAATAATTAAAAGATCATTATTGGTAATATTTTTACATGTATTATTAGTCGGTGCGGTTCGGTTTTTCAGAGAGGAAAACCAAAACCGAACCGAGTCGTTCGGTTCGGTGTAAAATCGGTTCGGTTTGGGCGGTTCGGGGCGGTTTGATCGGTTTTCGGTTTTTCATGCACACCCCTAGGCGTGATATTTTCTGCCCTGACGCAAATATTTTGCCCGTGCGCGATTTTTCGCACGGGCGCGATTTTTTTCGCCTCGACGAGATTTTTCGCTCGGGCATGATTATTTGCTCGGGAGCGATTTTTTCGCACGGACGCGCTTTTTTTGCCCAACCGCGCTTTTTACGTCTGAGCGTGGATTTTTCGCCGAGACGCACATTTTTCGTCAGGGTGGCTTATTTCGCATTGGCGCCCGTGTTTTCGCACAAGCGCGTTTTTTTTGCCCGGTCTCGAATTTTTTCTCTCTGACGCAATTTTTTTCGCCGGATCGTGATTTTTTTGCCTAGGCGCAATTTTTTTTTCTCCAAGCGCGATTTTTTTGCCTAAACACGCTTTTTTCGCTAGTGCGTGATTTTTTCACACAGGCGTGAATTTTTCGCCCTGCCTCAAATTTTTTGCCCGACCGCACTTTTTTTTCCACGACACGATATTTTCGCCCCGACACGATTTTACTCCCGACCGTGCTTATTTTGCACGGGTGCGATTTTTTGCCCTGTCTTGAATTTTTTGCCGGAGCACGATTTTTTCGTCCGGGCGCGAATTTATCGCCCGGGCTCGAATTTTTCACCCGGGCGCGATTATTTCGCCCGTAAGCGATTTTTCCTCCGGAGGAAAAAATCACAGCCGGGCGACAAAAACGGTCCTGAACGACAAAATCGCGACAGAGCGAAAAAAATGCAACCCGGCGAAAAATTCGCGGTCACGCGAAAAAATCACGCCCGTGAGAAGAAATCACGCCTGGGCGATAAATTCGCGTCCAGGAGAAAAATTCGCGTCCGGGTGAAAAAACTCGCGTCTGAGCAAAAAAATCGCTCCCGAGCGATAAAGTCACGGTCATAATGCACTTTTGTTTATATTAGTTTATTCATAATATTTTTCAATTTTTATATTGAATTTTATTTAACAAAGGAACAAAAGAATCGATCAATTACACAATATTTAGCAATATTATTTACTAATTAGACAATTGCAGGAATTGGGATTAGTCACCAATATTTAATTTCATAATATTCATCAATATTCAATTCCAATATCGAATTCCAATTCCGTGCAAAAGAATAAACCCTTATTTGAGAAATTAGAGAATTTGAGAAAGAGGCTCCGTTTGAGGGGACTTATTTTCACCGATCAAGCGGTTACGATCGATCTCATTCAAGCTACTGTAACCGTTTGACCGATGAAAATAAGTCTCCTTAAACGGAGCCTAAATTAAATTGAAAATGTCCTTCAATTTTAATTTTAGGATCTACAATTCCATCCAAATGAGCATATCCTAATTAAATGTCTTATTTGATGATTCATTATTAGTTTATGACATAATTAAAAAACTTTCCCTATCATGCAAGCTTTTAAAACCTGGACCGGACCGGCCGGTTCAACCGCTCGGACCACCGACCGGTCCGATCAAGGGTGAAAACCCGCTATGGCAGCGGACCGCCCAAAAACCGGTAAACCGGGCGGGCGGACCGGCTAACCGGAAAACAGGCACGGTTTTGTGGAACCGGGCGGGCCACAAGCACAATTACTAATGCATGTAAAAATGATTTGGCCGGGATTTGAACCCGGACCACCTACAGCTCAAGTAAGGTTGAAGACCACTAATATATTATATAAATATACATACTAACATAAAATTAAATATTTCTAAGCACATTAATATATTAAATTACCATTTTAAAAAAATTATGATAAATTTAAATATATTTGTAATTTTATGATAAATTAAAAAAATAATTTTATGATACATTTAAAATATATGAATAAATATATAATATATATCATTCAAATATATTCAAAAATATATGCAATAATGAATATATATATCGTATAAAATTATATATACTCTTCAAATATATAATATACATATTCATACTTAATAAATATCTGTAATAATATATATATTTATATATAACGGTTCGATCCCGGTTGAACTGGTTGAACCGGTTGAACCTTAAACCTTTCGCTTCACTGATTCGATGACCGATACGGTTTTCAAAATGTGGCTATTATGCCTTAGTTTTAAAATTAGAACCATCCACATTTCATCTGAGACTTGCTTGAAATTAAGGCATGGTGGTGGCGGTCATGAACACAGGGTTAAATTGTCATTTGTCATCCACCTAAGAAACTTCATCCATTTTTATGTTCAAACGAATGAGGTATGTTGGGTGATCCTTAACAAATGACATTTTAACCCATGCATTTACGACCGTCACCACCATGTCAAACGGAGCCTAAGACAAAAAGTTGGGTTCTCTAGCTTGTCTCGGGTTATTTTGATCCATTTGAACTAAAATTATAGCAGAGATTTTGAAAAAGTCTCGAGTGTTCCCAACAACTCTATAATCTGTGATTATTCCACACAATTGATTGCGCTCCTTGTGATAATAATAGCGACAATAAATATTTGTGGAGCCCGCTCACACAAGATAAAAAAAACACGCGCTTATGTGCGATTAACACTCACTCCCCCGATTAGTCATCCCCCAAAATCCACGCGCTAAATATGATTAAAAGAAGATCATGCTCCGATTATACAATGCAAAAGTGCTTAAGAAAAACGATTAATAAACTCTTAAAATACTTTTTAAAAAAGTGCATTCTGACCGACGAGGATCATATTTAAACGTAATCCGCCGCTCCCCTAAACTGGACCCCACGAGCTACCTCAGTACCTCGCTTTCTTAAAAAAATTTAATTATTATAATTATAATAATACGGTGCTTATATAGTACGTTTTAAAATAATCATATATATATTAAATAAATTTGAGCAGCCAATCATCAGTCAACACATCCTGATCTGCTAGCGGGTCCCCATTCTCTCTCTCCCGTCATGGATGACGGATCACCGCAATTTCCCTCTCGGATGTTTTGCCTGCCGTATGACGCATTGCTGTCCGTCCGATCACGAGTCGGCCCACGTGCTGCACTGTCCGGGGCGCACCTGTTCCATGAGTCCCATTATTTTGATGCTGGCGGGGAATTATAATGCAACTTGCTGGGAGCTCATACTATTTTAATTAATTAAATTGCAACAGTAATTTAAGGATCGGCCACGTTCCCCGTTAATGGGCTCTTATTGGTATTGATAAGTGCATGTTGCGGTGCCAATTTATTGACCAAGTGTTAATTTTAAGTAGCCATCCATCCTACTCGTGTTCAATATTTTTTTAACAAGATCAGTCTATTTTTCTTCCAATACAATTATTATGCAAATTAATATAAGACAAAATGGGATTGGGTGGCCCGATCGAATAATGATCGGGAGCGGAATCAGTGTGGCTCAGCATAAGAACCGTTTGAGTGTACGTTGATTCGGTTTGAGATTGAATGGCTTCTAGTAACAAAGAAGATTTGGCTTGCTCAGTTTTCGCTCATCGGTCCAACGGTAGAGCGATCAATCAAACAAACAAAAAAAATGAAAGCACAGACGATGCACCCCAATATGAGATACGTCCACGGGAAGCAATAGTTTGTTTTTCACTTGATTGAACATAGGTGATATTAGAAAATGGGCGGATTTCAGATTTCAATAGAGGCCAAAGGATAGAGTGATAAGTTGTTTATATAACACTCATTACATTTATAAAATATACAAAATACGTACGTGTGATAACTACCAAAATGATGGGAACAACACCAACGTCGTTTTTGGGTGAGGATCAGAGGCATATAATTAACAAATTTTGTCAAAGGATGAGAGAGTTGTTGTCGGTATTTGAGACGGATCGAGTGCTGAAGTGGTTAATTATATAATTATTCACATGTTGGAATTTTTATATATATTAGGTATTTACTAAAAAATTGATCTTAATAATGTGAACAGTTTGTTTAAAAATGGATGTTTGAGTTCTTACACATTAGCTTGCAAGATTATCTATCTTCTATTCATCCCCGATCTTCCAATCTTAATTCTCTTCTATTTCTGGCCCTTGTTCTACCCAGCTCTTTGTCGTCTTTATTGCTCAAGCCCACGAAAGCTTCGTCGTCCACATGAATATTAACACAAGATCAACCGGCTTTTAAATTTATGGGTGATGATATTTTTTTTTACCTACCAACTTTTATATATTCTTAGGTTCCGTTTGACCCATTATAGTCGTAGCGGTCATGAACGTAGTGGTTATTTATTAACCGTCGTTTATGAATGCCCGATCTCACTCACGGAATTTCATCCACTTTTATCATCAAAATTAGTTTTATTTTCTTAATGACGGTAGCAAATGTTGTCATGTCAAGCGGACATTATAGGTGGCGTTAAGCTGTCTTAATTTACATAATATTGGAGATATTATTACACTACTAAAAATAACCAAATATGTTTAATTTGTTGTAAACTGATATTTGAAATTCCTTTTTTTTATATATGGTAACAGGTTTTTTTAATCTTTTTATTATATTTAGAGAGGGGGTGATGTTATGTGTGCAGCCTAACATTGATTAAATGCAAACAGCAATTTTTTTTTTTGGGATTTATTAAGGTGATATCCTAAAAAGTACATAATGAACAGTACGGTTCCTCCACTTCATGACATCATCCCAATGCATCTCTATGGACCGCAAGGTGGTCGGGCACATAGGCGGTCTCAGCGGAATTTTTCAGTGAGGGTATTCAATAAAATAACTGCGAAATTTTTGATGTGCACGATAAAAAATGATTGCAAATTTGCAAAAAAAAACTATTTAAATTAGGACATTTTTAATTAACATAATAAGATTACATACTTGGTTGCAATACTCCGCGTCGATGCTTCATGTTCCGGAAACATTTCATGATATTTTGTTGTCGATGGTAGAAAAGTCATCTTTTTCAATATATGTTACTAGACAAGCATTCATTCAATCATCTCCCATCCGATTACGTAATGTTGTTTTGATAATTTTCATTGCAGAGAAAGCACTTTCCACATTTGCAGTTGCAACAGGTAATAGTAATGCCAACTTTACGAGCAAATACATCAATGGGTATAGAACATCCTTTTTCAATTGTACTAACTTTTGACCCAATCCTCCAAGCCCTTTCACATCTAAAAATTCTCTGCTTGAGCGAACGTCTAAAATGTAACTTTCCAGTTGGTTATCAAGTTCCATTATATTAATTGGAGAAAAGTACAACGGATAATACTCAGAAAATCGAATTAATTTCTGCTTATCAAAAATTGAAAAATCATTACCTGGATCTAAACATGTCATACATAGAAGCAATTCTGTGTTCACTTCATCAAATCGACAATTTAGCTCGACAAGTTGTAGATCAATAACTATATAGAATAATTTAACACGATAGAAGTGGTGGTTTGTACTGTTTTCTGATCTGCGTGTTGATCTCCCTCGAGCTACAAATTTGTCTTCCATATTTAGAACAATAATATCATTTTTTGGCAAAAGGTACTTGCTTCACGTAATATAGAATCTCATCCATTATCTCGCATTGCTTGTAGCTGTATATTATAAACTTTGACAAGAGTCAACATTTACAAGATCTTGATCGTTCCTTTGTAATGCTTGCGACATCACATTTGTAATCCCTAAGATGACTTTCATTACTTTTTTTCAGCTTTCACAAAAATCATTTCTCGAGAAAAATTGAAAAACTCAACATAAAAAATTCAAATTGTGAGACACGCAAATCACTTGCTTCAGATCTTTGTTTCGAAAGGTTGTCATTCTTTTTACTGACTTCAAACGCATCAATCACTGAGGAAAACAAGTAAGTTATATTCAAGAGAGTTCTATAATGAGAGTCTCACTTTGTGTTCCCTGCCCTTGTTAGTGCTCTTTCTTGATTCAAACCTTTTCATGTTTCCACTTTGCCACTGTATATCTCTTCAATAACTTTTGCATATTGCTTATCTCGAAGAATATTTCTACGCTTGCATGATGCACCAAATACATTTATTATAACTGTTATCAAGCTAAAAAAAGAGCAAACCTTGTTTTGTTTTTTGGCGACCACAATAAGTGTCAGTTGAAGTTGATGAGCGAAGCAATGAACATAATATGCAGATTGATTTTCAGTCAAAATCAATGTTTTAAGCACGTTGAATTCCCCTTGCATATTACTTGCCTCATCATAACCTTGACCCGGTAAACTTGATATACTCAACCCATTTTTTGCCAAAGAAGATTCAACTGGCGCTTTTAATGATAAAGCTGTAGTATTTTCTACATGCACTATCCCTAGAAAATACCCTATTACAACTTTGATAGTCTCCATTGCCTCAACCTGCACAATATCCCTTTGAATGCTCGGTGCTACTAATTTAAGATTTTCAGAAGCGTTTTGTAATACAAGTTTGTTGACTTTTCATTATGATTTGCGAGGAATTGAAGGAGTTCAATAAAGTTGCCTCGGTTACTTGATTCAAAAGATTCATCATGACCACGGAAAGTTAAACCTCGCATTAGTAGAAATCTAATGCAATCAACTGACTCTTCTAACCGTATGTGATAATCCAGTCGAGCTTGGTTGGATTGCGTACACAAAGAAACTTCAATGTGTTGTTTTTGGTTCATCAAGTCTACACAAGCCTTCAAACATTGATTGTGAGCATTGTTATGTTTCTCAACATGAACATCTAATCTGTTTTTATTTTCCAATTTGTGAACCCTCCACTAACAAAAACGTCACCACCGCCTTAGTCACCGTGCTCGGGCTTAATTAAATAGGTAACAATATGAACAAAATGCGACATTGTTTACTATGTTGTACTTGAGACAATAACTATACTCTTGAAACCAGACACGAATAAATCTGTACGACTCATTTCCAAAAACCCTTGTTAGAAACTTATGATCTTTAGGTTGGAATGTTGTCTTCTGCAAAAAACACCGTCTAACTTTTTCTCTATCATTTGGATCATAATCATTAATATTCTTCTGCAGTCCTGGGTCTGCGGAAAGGTCATCTACATTGTGCAATCTTTGCGGACTTGCATTCTGAGTTTGTGATTGATCAATGACTTTTATTTTAAAATATCTATCCATAACTCCTTGATTCCGGCTGGCACAATGTTATCACAAGTGAAATGGTTAACTGAAAATCAATTGAAATCACAAGTATTGCTAAATCATTTTTTAAACCAAGGTTGAAGCTTATAAAAGCACTGTTGAAGCTTATGAAAGCTTAACTAAAACCAATGCGTAAACAAATGTTGAACCAATGTTGAAGCTTATCAATTGAAATCACAAGTGAAATGGTTAATGAAAAATCAATTGAAATCACAGGTTAGTGAAGAATGATAGAATTTGACAGTGAAAGGAAAAGACAACTTCTATTTGAAAAGTTCAATTCTTAGATTCACAAAGCAATTGAAAGAGTTCCGACTGGCACTTTGGAAGACTTCAACAAGAGTTCCTGCTAGCACTTTGAAAGTGTTCCGGTTGGCCCATGGCCTAGATCTTGAAGAAATGAAGAGTGTTGGACCTGGATTCAAAAGCTGGAGTTAAAAATCGAGAATAAATGAAGAATGATTAGGGTTTGGATTAAAAATCCCCATTCAATACCTGAAAGGCTGGATTTGTATTCGGGAAGAATGATCAGGGTTTGGAAGAAGAAGAAGAAGAAGAAAGCTGAAGTTTGACAACTTTGACACCTTCCGGCTTCCGCCTTCGATAGATCGACGAGAGTAACGAGGCGACGGTGGAGAAGTGAGCGACTGTCCGGAGGAGGAGAAAACCTTGTAGGTGAACTATCGAAGTGGTGGAGTCGCCAGTGCGCTGTGCAGAATGCAGAAGTGGGGACGGGGGAGAACGGGATTGTGATTTGCCTTAGCAGGATTGAGGTTTATGGAAGACGGATATGCGGAAATGTGTATGCCTTTAAAAATTAAACTCGATTTTATTTTTTAACATATAATATACATAATACATAATAAAAAAATTGAGTGTGGACGACCGCCCACACTGGGCCTTTAATAGTTCTGCCCATGCTAGTCGTCTACCTGACGAGTATGAGAGGGGAGCTCGCAATCCCAAGCCTTCTGCTTTCTTGTTCATTGACTCTGACTTCTGGCTTGACTTGCTGACTTTGACTCCTGCTGACTTGACTCTGGAGGGGTCCACCCTCAACTAATATGGGTTGTACAACTCCCTCAGTAATTTTATTTTTTTACCCATTGAGCTTTCACTATAGTTGTTATATTGTCTATTTTTCTTAATAATAGATCTAAGATATTAATTTAAACATGTCACACATAAATTCTTTTTATATTCTCATAAATAAATATTAATTAGTTTCATCCCAACTAAATTATTATATTAATTATAAGTCTCCGCATTTAAATTTTTTTTAACGTATTTGTAGATGTCACACTATATAGAACAATAATAGGCGAAATTAAGTGAATACACCAAGATACCTTGCTATTGGTATATTTTCTATGCTTCTTCATACAGGTATTGCATTGTTAATACAAAAGAATAAGTAAAAAAAACTAAGCAATATGCAGCTCATCATGAGCTCTTATCCCACTTCAATGCCTATCCAAAGAATTTTAACTTTTTTTTTAACTTCACTTCTCTGAATAATCAATCAATAATCTTTCTTAAGGCTCTTAATTAATTAGTAATTTCTCTATTTGACACATTTAGATGTGAAGATCTTATAATCTTCACATTTAATTTATTTAACTTGATCAAAGTTTTTTATATATATCCCTCATATTTATTAAACTCAAAAGACCCATACAACCATATTTTATAGATGGCAAACATATATGATATACTGCAAAATCAAATTTAAATCTATATGTGTCTGTGTCTGTGTGTCAAAAGCAAATTCCAAAGTTTGTGTCTTAAAATTCCCATACAACTATTTTTATAGATGACAAACATGATGTGTTGCAAATTTTAATTTGATCTTGTGTGTGTGTGTGTGTGTGTCAAAAGCAAATTCCAATTGTGTAGGTTGTGTGTGTGTCAAAAGCAAATTCCAATGTGTGTAGGTTGTTGGGTTAGAGAGCATGGAAGCCTGGCCAGAACACCTACAAATTTGTTTGAGCGTTGGCATTAGCGCGACAACTTGGAGGTATATATGCAATACACAAGAAAGCATGCATTAAAAAAATAACAACAATTAAAATAGACACAAAAATTTTAACGTGAAAATTTAATCTGGTGAAAACTACAGGACGATCAGAGTCCGGCCTGTAAATCAGCCACTAATTAAAGATGTGTGAAATACTAATAGGAAAATACAATGCTTTCTATCCTCGATTTACACAGGACCTTCATTAACTTCGCACCCCATAATATTACAGAATAAATATTAATAATAAAATTATATGCTACCGACATTGACATTCAACACGGATTACACAAATCCTCGAATATTTTCCTAGATCTGCTCCAGGTCTATTCCACGTAGGGAAGTATTTCTCGTCAACGTCGCAGAACGACGTCCACATGCTCACCTCAAACTAAAATTGATTGCCATAAAAATGTCCCAAGAAAATCTTTCAAAGCTTGTGTTTGAGGAGAAGTTGATGTAGATCTATCACATCCCTCATCATGACTACTTATAGCTTCAAACCTTTGGTTTTAGTGATGGCATATTACATGAGGTAAAACCAGCATAAATGAGAGTTCAAAATTGGCATGAAACACGCGTCAATTTTTATGGTCAAAAGGTGGCATGAAATTATTATATTAATTATAAGTCTCCAGCGCGCTTTAGTTTTTTTCTAACATATCTGTAAATGTCACACTATACATATAGAGCAATCATTTGCAAACTGCGAAAGAGAATACGCCAAGGCACCTTGTTATTGGTATATTTTCTAGGCATCTTCATATAAGTATTAAAGCAAAAGAATAAGTTAAAATTAAATACTAAGCAATATGTAGCTCATCATGAGCTGTGTTATCCTACTTTAATGCCTATTCCAAAGAGTTTTAATTTTTTTTGTGAACATTACTTCTTTAAATGATCTTAAAATTAATCCTATTTAGTAATTTCTATTTCACACATTTAGATTTTAAGTTCTTATTATCTTCACATTTAATTTATTTAACTTGATCATCCCTCATCTTTATTATACTCAAAAGTCCCCTGCTATCTGTTGTATAGATGACAAACATATATGATATGTTGCAAATTCTAATTTAATCTTGTGTGTGTGTGTCAAAAGTAAATTCTAGTGTGTGTGTGTGTGTGTCAAAAGCCTCATACAATTACTTTATAGATGACAAACATATGATGTGCTACAAATTCTAAATTAATTCTGTTTGTGTGTCTCTCTCAAAAGCAAATTCCAACATATGTGTGTCTCAAAAGCCACATACAATTATTTTATAGATAGTGACAAACATATGATGTGCTTTGTGACACAACTAGAATTTTAAGTCAGATCGGGCACAAACAAAAAATTAAAACAATGAATTTTGTGTAATGTTCTCATGAGCCAGTGCAATGAAAAAAAGGGCTAAGCGCCGGGCTTCGTCGTGCAATTTGTTTACCAAATTTGGGGTTGAGCTGTAGACTTTGCTTTTCCATTATTTTTTGTCAAATCTAGGACAAATTAAAGGCTTCGTGGTATTAGAAATTCGGTCAAGTCTAAGGCCGAGCGATAGGCTTCGTCAGTTGAAATTTTATATTAAATCTATGGTTGAGTTGTAAAATGTAATATGGAATTCTATGCATACTCACTTTTCTAGATTCTCTAGTGATAGTAGTGACAGTTTAGCAGAAAAATAAAAGATTTTGGGTTAGCCCAATTGTTTAGAAATTCTTTGAATACTCTCCACAAGTTCAATGGTGGTGATGATTACTCGGTCCGATAATCAGAGCTCATGAAGGTTAATTTGTACAAAAATGAAGCACCATCAATAGTCCATGAAAATCTTATATTGAAGACTCAATTTTATGTGTTTTCACGAGAGTAGCACAACGCAATTTTTAGATTTGATTTTCATCAAGTGGTTGAAGAGAATTCAATTTTTAAAGTTCTATAATTCATATGAGTCAAAAAAAACTTAAAACAGTTTTTTCGCAGAAAATTGAACCCGTGCCCAGATGTGACCTTGAATAATTCCGCCCCTAGATATGCTTCAAATTCAAATTTAATCTCATCTGTATAGTGTGTGTGTGCGCGCTCGCGCGTGATTTATTAACATATGATGTGTTGCAAATTCTAATTTAATCTTGTGTGTGTCTCAAAATAGAATTCCAAATAAATGTATGTATCTCAAAATCCCCATACAACTATATTTTATATATGACAAACATATGTGTTGCAAATTTCAATTTATTCCTGTGTGTTTCAAAAACATAGTACAACTACTTTATAGATGACAAATATATGATGCCTTGCAAATTCTAATTTAATCTTGTGTGTATGTGAAAAATAATTTATCCAAAGCTAAAGATAGGTATTAGGTTGATGTGCTGCATTTTTTTTATATGATATCATATAAGATTATAACATAACTATATATAAACATGAAGTTACATGAAATCTCATGTGTATATTTTTTAGCGGCCCGCGCAGAAAGAGAAAGCATCAGCATGCATGTCGATCAGTCGGTTTTCAATTAATTCTCTGTTTGGAACAGCTTATGATGATGAATAAGCTGCTAATTTAAAATGGATGCTTGCATAGAGATTTTATAGAAGCAATGATGAATAAGTAGTTGACTGTTTGATAGTTTGTTCATCAGTGATTATCCAAAATTTCATTTATTCAAAAGGGTCAGTTCGTTTGGACGCGTTTTTTTTCACTCATGAGCGATTTTTTGTCCAGAAGCGTTATGTTGGCGTGGTCGCGATTTTTTTCGCCCGAGCTCGATTTTTATCGCCCGGGCGGTTTTTTCGCCCGGCCGTGGTTTTTTTTCGCCTAGTCTCGGCTTTTTTCGCCCAAACTTTTTTTGGCCCGAGCGCGTTTTTTCGCTCGGGCGCGTTTTTTTTCGCCAGGTAGCCCTTTTTCGCCCGGACGCAATTTTTTTCGCCCAGTCCCGTTTTTTCACCCGAGCGCGTTATTTTTCCTTGGCGCAGTTTTTCGATCGGGAGTGTTTTTTCGCCCGGACGAGTTTTTTTCGCCCGGTGGCATTTTTTTTCCCGGGAGCGTTTTTCTCGCCCAAGCGTTTTGTTTCGCCCGGGCGCATTTTTTTCGCCCCTATGCGATATTTTTGAATGAGCGCGTTTTTTCTCTCGGGCGCAATTTTTTCACCCCGCCTTAATTTCTTTGCCCCAGCACAATATTTTTCGGCGTGGTGCGATTTTTTCGCCCAGGAGAAAAAGAAAAAAATGCGTCCGGGTGAAAAAAACATGTTTGCGCGAAAAAACACGGTCGAGCAAAAAATACGCGTCAGAGAAACTGCATTTGCGTAAAATTCGCGTCCGGGTGAGAAATTTCGCTCGGGTGAGAAATTCTCTCGCGGACGAGAAATTCACGTCCGGGTGAAAAATCGCGTCCGGATAAAAAAATCAAATTCGGACAAAATATCACGCATATGACTTTTTAAAGAGATAATCGCTTATAAGAAGCTATAAGCTGGATCCGAGTTGCTTATGAAAAATCAACTTATCATCAATTTTAAAATAAGTGATTTTCTATATGCTACGCAAACAAACAACTATAAAACTGCGTTTGCGTTTTAAATAGAAATTATTCATCAGCATAAGCTGTCCCAAACAGAGCCTAAGTGTTCGAGGATCCACAGGCATGCAAACATTTTAAATGTAATTATTATACCTCAAAAAAGGCATGCTTGCAAAATTAATCATTAATTGCATAAATAGTAATTAACATGTACATGCATGTGTTGTCTCCATCAATACCGTAGATCCAGAGGGGGGCTCGAGGGACACGGCCCCTGCCCCCACCCTCACCCCTCAATTATTTTTTAAAATGTTTAGTATATTTAGATTCCTCTCGTCGAGACAATGAATTTTGACTACTTATACGTCAAAAACGGTGGTTTAAAAAAATGTGAAGTAAGTTGATGATTGACCCCACCATGTTAAAATTTTTAGAACCCGACGTATTCAAAAAAAAATTATGCACCCTCATTATTAATTTTCTGGATCCGTCAATATTCATCATATATAAGTAATTAGCCAGCACCAACGTGCATGCATGTCGTCATTTTCTCAAGCGCCCTTCGCCAATCATAGTGACCACCAGCTTGTCACATACAAATCGCTCATTACTGTATAGTATTGTTCTCTACTTGTCTATTATATAATTGTTTCAATAATAATTATGGTGTTTGTTAGCCGTAATTTGGAATTCGCTTATCTCACCTTAAAATTTTAAAAAAACACTAATTTTTTCTTACCTTCCCAATTTTTAACCGCAGCCCAATCATGAGCGAATTGCACGCAAAGTGCATGCAGACTAGTTTTTAACATTTCAATTAACGGATAAATATTTTTAAAAAGAATTTGGATTACATTTAGCAGTAAAGTCCGAGGAGCTAATTTTGAATTTATATTAAGGTAAAAAGCTTATTTTAGTCCCTAACTTTTATAATATTTAAGACTTCAGCCCTCAACTTTTTATTTTGAATAAATCAGTCGTTGACTTTTCAGAACTTTTAGAATTCGGTCCTACTTAACCATTGCCGTTATATCTATTGGAAAATTCCTTTATTAATTATTAAATAATGATTGCAATACCTGAATACAAAACATAATACAAAACATAAACAATACATAATAAGGATTTCTGAAGCAAAACCTGATACAAAACATAAAACATACATAATCAGAACAGGGCATTTTGAAGCAAAACTTCTAAAACAATTTTCTGAAGAAAAAGAAATTTATGCACATTTAGAACCAGCTAAAATTAACATTAAACAAAAAAACTAAATAGAGTAAAATAGTCTAAAGCCAAAACAGTCTAAAAACTGAATGGAGCCAAAACCAAAAAAAAATCCTGCTCCTTTTTAACAATCTAAAACATAAAGAAAATGGATCAAAAATACCTTGTATTCTTCGTTTATTTTTGAATAAGCACCAAAATTCACGCTGCGGAATTCCTAGTTTCAAATATAATAATGAAATTAGACAATTATGTTATGTTTGATTATCTAAGTTATGTTTGATTACCAAATGAACCCGAAAAAAGCAACATTACATGTAGAAGAGTCTCATTACTCTAAACCAAATGAACTAAGCATGTTCGATTACCTGTCGGAATCAACGGCGCCCCAGTGGTGTTAGGGACTGGAATCGTGGAGTAGTCGCCGAGTACTAGCGTGGAGTAGTCACCGGAGAAAACGCCGTTGATTTGTCGCTTGGAGTGGTGAGGTGGTGGAGCTCTCGCGTTGGAGAAGGGAGGAGTGGCTCGCGAAATTAAAGATATGGAAAAGTTTTTGCTAGGTTTGCCGTTTGATTCGGGACTGATATGAAAATAATTTATAAAAAGTTTGGGATTTATTTGTTAAAAAAAAAATTGTTCAGGACTGAAATATAAAAATAAATAAAAGTTAGGAACTCAAATAGGTTTTTTACCTAAATAATTTGGTAATTCATTCAAATATTTTATAATATTCATATCGCACTACTGTTCCATTGTGTGGTGACGGTGGGTGGATTCAGGCCTGCTGGGGCGGTGGGGCCTGGCTGTAGGCCGAGTGCTGCTGGCAGGAGATGCAGGCAGGCAGGCAGGCAGGCTGAGTCATGGCCATCTTCCTAATTTTCATGGGTCATCTGATCCCTTGAGTTGGCAAATGAATCGTATTAATTAATTAATAATGTATTAGCATTTAACAAGTTGTTAAGATTAAACATTAGTTTTCCGATTTTAACATTTTTTTTATTAAAAAAGTTTAAGATTTTAAAATTTGTATTTTTTTTCATTTTAAAAGTCTGATCTCATATCTACAAAGTCTATTCTCTATAATAAAAAATGTGTTCTTCCTCCTGTCCCTCGCAAATTCTGTGCACATCACAAAAATGAGCGACGGATGAGGTATAACACTCTGGGGTTTGCAAGCGGTGGGAGCGCCGCCATGCCGGGACAATGTCATAGCCAGGATAATGTCGTGCGGGGCACGGGGATCCCGTGCACTATCGACGTTGAGATACTGTTGTGATTGGTTGTAGGGGAGGAGCTATGTGTTTGTCACTCGTATATATAAATATAAATTAAATTATGTATTATAATATATATATATATATATATATATAATGCATATACTTTTAAATTTTATTCTTATATATATATATATATATATATATATATATATATATATATATATATATATATATATATATATATGCATGCACCCCACGGACGGAGTCACCAGACAATGACGACCAGGCGGGGGTAGGCCGGAGGCGGTCTGGCTGGGCCACCGTCGACGGTGGCCCTAACCATGACCGTCGTTGGGGTTGCCTGTTTCCGAGAATCCCATCGGCGGAGTTCAGTAAGGCCGACGCCGACGGCCGTGGAATCCACCATCAACCTAAGTTTTTTTTCATGAATATATAATAAATAAATAATAAATAATAAATAAAATACTAAATGAAATTTAAAATAAATAAATTAAAAAAGTTTACAATAAAATAAAATAAGTAAATAATAAATATAAAAGTAAAATAAATAATTTAAAAATAAAATAGATTTAAAAATAATTAAAAAATAAAATAAATTAAAATGAATAAAATAATATCTAATAAGTATAAAATAAAATAAAGTAAAATAAAAATTAATATAAATCTAATCAATATAAAATTCTCTAAGAATCGAGCATCTTTACACGGGCTACGCCCTTGGTCGGTGCTCTCGGGCAGTCTTCGGTCGCATCAAGAGAGGTTTCGCCCGTCTCCATAAGGGCTTCGCCCGCGCTTGATGCTCTGGGCGGCCTTCGGACGCATAGAGACGGGTTTCACCCGCTACCACCCAGGCAATACACCAGCTCGCTCGGCACTGCGAGTGTTTCGGGGGTCTGCGAGTGTCGGGTGTGGCGGCGCGGTGGTTAATTGTGTGGAAGCGGGCGAAGCCTCTATACAGCTGAAGGCCGCCTGGAGCATCAATCATGGGCAAAGCTCACCTAGATGCGGTTCATAACTATTGTGCATGAGTGAGATATAATTGAAGGGGCAGAACACGTATTTATAAGTACTAGAGTTTGGCATGACACTCTCCTCTTATTTGGCGTGGTATGATAGCTTCCTTCATCCCCGTCGTCCACCATTGTAAAGGCTTCAATTTCGTGGCCCGTGACCTAATATTTTCATGCAATAAATAGGCTGATAAGAAATTCCCACAGAATAGTTAAAATCAAGAGCATTGCATCATATATATGTATAAATTTAAGATGCTCAAAACATTCTATTCATCTTTTGTGATAACAATAGTACTTCAACACCTTCTTTTAACTTTACACTAAATCAAGCTGGTTGCACTACAAGAAAAACATGAATTAGCAACGAAAATTAGAAAGGCTTACTAGTTTGTTACTAATTAGGAACGAATTTAGCAACGCATATAATATTTGTTTTTAGCTACAAAAATAGCAACGAAATTTTTTGTTGCAAAAATAGCAACGAAATATTTTGTTACTAAATTGCAATGAAATTTTTCCTTTCAAAAATTTCATGCTAAAATTTTTGCAATAAAATATGACAAATGTTATGTGCAAACCAAATTTCGAAAATATTTATTGCAAACCAAATTTGTGCATTAAAAATTTTTTGTTGCAAAATATTTATTGATGAATTTTTTTTCCAAAAAAAATGACAAGACTCTATCTTACAAAATTATCTTTTGCCATAAAGTATAATTGTTGTTTAATATATTTATAAATAGTGTAAATTATTTGTATTCAATAAAATAATTAATAAAAGATGTAATTATTTATATAATTTTATATTTGTATATATTATTTAAAATCGTATATATAAATTTATAAATTAATAAATATTATTAGTATTTAACAAATTAATAATAATTATAATAAATATAGATTATACGAACAATATATAATATAAATAACTATACATATAATTATATATTATAATGTTATATTCAATTATTATATAGCAACACACACATATATATATAACAAAAAAAATATCATTACATATATATAATAAATATGTATTATATTTATAATTAATATATATAAATATATAATATAATATAAATATATATTATATAATGGAATATATATGTTATATATAAAGAAATGTATATATTATATATTTATATTTGAGTATATAATTGTATGAATTATGTATACGTTACATATAAATAATATCGTCACTTATAAACAAAGAATTAAGTTAGAGCAGTTGGTAAGAATGATTGGTTGTTTGGAGTAGGTTGTGTGTTCAAAACCTAACATATACAATTAAATCAATATATTTTTTAGCAATAAAAATAGAATTCCTTCCTAATTTAGAAAGGATAAAATACCTTGCTAAAAAATCCTTGCTATATAGAAAGAAAAAATTTCGTTGCTAAAATTAGCTAGGAGCATATTAGCTACGATTTTTTTTTGTTTCTAAATTCGTTGCTAATTAAAATTAGCAACGAATTTAAAGGATTAGCAAGGTATTCTGCTCCTTGCTAATTATGGTTTTTCTTGTAGTGTTGTAACTAGTCTTTTAGAATAATTATGAGTCATGTTAAGTACATTTCAATATTAATTATATTTATATATACTGCTAAAAAAATTCTAAAACTCATTTATATTAATATGTTATATACTTTGTCAGCTCAAGTCATGCAAACAATCCTGTAAACCAACAGGAGTCAGAGTTTGTAGAATGTTGTTGCTAGCAAAATATGTTTACCATTTAGCACATCAAAAAATAAACTCAATTTCTCATTTGAGTCATTATTTTGAAGTCCAATCATGATCTTATATTAGCAAATGCTCAAAATGTTGAAGTGGAAGCTGTGGGCGGTATGAGGTGTGCAGACCGCGTGGGTAGCGTGGTTAGGTTCTGGCGAACTGGCTAGTTTCTTGGTCATTCATCTTCTCACGGTCTGCCTCAGCAAGCTCCCTAGAGTGTTAACCGTGCGGTAGGATTTGAGCTAACCGCGGACTGCACGGTTTGGATTAAGAGACTGCGGAGACCGGTAGACCACCGTTGGTGTGGTTAGACTTCAAGTTGTGTGGCTATCTGCTTGCCTGCTTAAGTCCACGAGGATTGAGCTTGTTGTCCGCATAGGTGTGCGGACTGGTGGTATTAACCGCACGCGGTCTGGTGTTGGCAGTCTACATGTTGGGCGGACTGGTGCTGATAGTTGCCACGTCACTGACGGTTACTCTATCCCCCTGAGGGGTGACAGTATCCGTCTGCCCGCCTATAAATAGGGGTGTTGGCATCGTCATAAATAATGAGAACTGTAGTTTGGGTAAAACTTGGCGGTTACAATTTTCTAACTGCGTGACAATGATAAGTGACCAGTTTGTTTGCTGTGTTATAGATTGTGCGGCTAGCACTTAGTACCCAGAAAACTGGCTTTGACTGAGAAGTCAGAGGAGACAGTGCGGATAGCTGGTGTCGATGCAAGAAATGCACCTTCTAGCTAACGGGTTGTTTGGTCTCACAAGCTAGGTGAAGAAGAGGGTTGCGGGGATAGAGAAGAGGTTTGACGGGAGCCACTAAGAAGGTTGATCGCCGCAGCGGCGGAACTAGGATTTTGAAGTCGCATTGGCACAATCTAAGTACTGTCAATTTGGGGGGTTCGGGGGGGGGCACCTTGAGCGGGGGTTTGGGGGGGGGGCCCAGAATTTTTTTTTTTGCAAATATTTCACACCGAAATATGGACTGAAATCAGTTTAGATTTCACTCTGGACTGAAATCTGTCCAGATTTCTCTGAAATCTGGACTGAAATCTGGACCGCTGCAGCCCGCCAGGCTTCGCATCGCTGCAGCGGTGCGAAGCCTGGCGGGCTGCAGAGCGGTGCGAAGCCTGGCAGGCTGCAGCGGTGCGAAGTCTGGCGGGCTGCATCGGTGCGAATCGTCACCGTCGACGCTTGGCGGGCTAGGGCACGGGAGCAGCAGGCTTAGCGACGGGATTCCTTCTCCCCCAGTGAAAATCGTGGAAAAAACCGCTCGGGCACGTGCCCTACCGTGCCTAGGGCTAGTTCCGCCCATGTTGATCGGGCATTGTCGAGCAGACGGTTACTTTAACGGTTAGCTTTGCAGGTTGATGGCGAGAGATGAGAAAAGAAGAGAGGGGGCCGTTAGCAGCGGCAACAACAGACTTCACCCGCCGCGGCTTGAATGTCACTCTAGAGGCGGGCTTTTCCTTTTACCAAGAAACAAGATTACAACTTGCTATTGATCATTTACAGGAGAAAACATTAAAGGGTACAAAGGGGGAAACCGGCGGCTAAGGAAGAAGAATGTCGGAGACCGCGCGGTTAAACCAAGGGAGGTCGGCAGACCGCGCGGTTAATGAATGAGTAGGTCGCTGGACTAAGCCGGGCGGACTGCTTGATCAAGCAGAGCGGGGGGCAGGTCGCGCGGACTGAGGATTCGAGTCCGCAGGAGCTAATGCTGGGACCTTGACGCCTCTCTGTCGTGTCCACGAATGAGAGGTATGGGGGCCTATTTATAGGCCCGAGGAGGTAACTATCTTGGTAACGTCACCACCGGTGAGGCGGTGAGCTATGCGAGTACAATGCTGAGTCCGCGCCAGGCCGCATGGTTAAGGAATTGGAGCTGGAGATGGCTGCTGCTGGGTGGGCTCGCGCTGGGTCGTGCGAGTACAAATACTGAGTCCACAGAGTCTGCGCCAAGCCGCACGGTTAGGGACGGTCTTGCGGATTGCTGAGCGAGTTTGCCTAGCCCGCTGCGGATGAGGGTGAGTGGCTGGCGAGTTGGGCCTTATCAATGAAGGCAGTCTTAATAACGAGTCTGTTCTGCCCGCGGAGACCGGGATGTACCTGATCGATTTCCGAGCTGAATCAACCCTGGCGGACTACGGAACGAGTCCGCCAACTCGCGGCGGACAGGTTGAGCAGACCGCCTCCTGCTGGAGGCTTGTCGCACTTGGCGACGGGCTGGCAACCTGGCGGACTGAAGACTGAATCCGCCACTTGCTGAGCATGTCGCTATCGAGCGGTCTAGGCGGATTGGAATGCGAGTCCGCCATATTGTTGGGCAATTTGCGCCTGAGGAAGTATGAACCACCACACGGTTAACCGATCTAACCGCACAGCATGCAGGAGTGGACTGAGGAAGCAGTGTGCAGCCCCTACAGAACGAGCGGCTGCTGCGCGACCTGGGCGGTCAGACCAGCGGGACCGCCTTAGTCGTGCGGACTGAGCGGGAGTTTCGCGGACTGGGCGGTCTTGCTGGAGAGACCTCCCTAGCCGCACCGACTGAGAGGTCAGTCCGCCCACCCTTAGAAGAAAAGGCTGATAGGCCGTGACCTTCTGGAGCAGGCCGCGACTCGCGAGCTGGCTACCTTGAGAGGGATCACCGATTTCTGGGTTAACATGATCCCCGCACTTTTTCAATTTCTGAAGAGAACTTCAAAAAAGTAGGAGACCCACGAAAATCGTGATCCTTCCCTAGAGAAAAGGAAGGTAAGGAGAGATGGAACCTGATGTCTCTTCTCAGAGAAAATTTGCTAATGTCTGCCTTTTTCCTACGAGGGAAAGAATTACCATAAGCGGAATAAGTACATCTTATGCGTACTTAGGTTGCTTTTGCAAAACGAAGAGGACCTGAATGTCTCCTAATGGGCTCTGCAAAACAGTGATGAGAGGAAAGTATAGAAGAATGATAACTTGCAAGTACCTGAAGGAGGCTTGCAAGCACCTGTTAATTTCTGCAAAAAGAAGAGTGAGTGGTAAATATGAAATAAGACCGAGCTGCAAGTACCTGAAAGGAACTTGCTAATATCTGCTAATCTCTACAAAAGAAGAGTTAGAAGCAGATATGCTAGAAAAGTAAATTGCAAGTACCTAAAGAGAACTTGCCAATACCTGCTAATCTCTGCAAAAGAAGAGTAAGTAACATATATGAAAGAAAGAAAACTAAGTCGCAAGTACCTGGATGGAACCTGTGAATGTTGGATGTTGATATGATAAGATATAATTGGATAACAGAAGAGATACCTGACAAAATCTGCTATTAACTGAATAAAGATGAAACCGCGATAATGATTGTCTCGCGTGATCCAGTATGATATTTTATACATGAAATCCAGATCAGCCAGATAAAACCATCTTAATTTAGACTTATAACAGCATGACTTGTCAATCAAGGAGAATCAGATACTTTGATTAAACGATTCGCGTTGTTAGCATCTGATAAGAGAGCTTATGGATAACCATCTGATAGAACTTTATGCAGGCAGCGCATATAAGATGATCATAAGCCAAATAGATATTGCAGATCCTTATAACAGGTTGGATTTAACCTATTAACATGTAAGAAGGCAAAAAGACAAAGGAGGGCTACACCCTGAGGATGATCTAAAAAGGTTGAATGCTGCCACATGAGAGCACCCGTGGGCCTTATGCATCACTTGCCAAATTCACTCAGGGTGTAGTATAAAAAGGATCGACAGATATACTACTCTCATGCCTTGGGTTACAAGTATCGCTGATCCATCAGACTAGATGCGCCAAGTGGCTTATTGCTTGTCTGCGAATTGATCAACGGAGTTGTGGGCCCCGTGAAGGCACAGATTTAGAGTACCAACGAGTGTTCGGCCGTCACAGTTGTGAGATGATCGAAAAGACAAGGCTGCACTTGATCGTCATTGCTTGTCATGCAAAGATCATCGTAACTGTAACGTATCCCTCAACGAGGCACGATAGAACTATCACAGGTTGCCTCCCCTAGGCACACACACTGCGCTATACATCGGCCGGGATCCAAAGTCTGAAGTTCACCATCATAGATTGAACGACCCCCACTGCACATATGTGAAAAACTCCTCACTATATGTGGTCATTGTGGTCTTACGCCCGAGGACAATCCACAGAGGGAACAATAAGACTTAACGATATCTCAGTAGTTCAGCGATCTCTTTGGCAAAGAGAAAAAATATAAAGGAGAAGTATTACAAAAAGAGAACTGTGTCAGTATGAGATCTCTGATGTAAGCTTTATTGAATGAAAATGAAAGAATACTTAGAAGTGTTTAAGAGAAAGAATGTTTGAAGAGCGTAAAGGAAAATATAACTGGCCTAGATTGCGAATAATTTTGTGGACTTTGAGGCAAGAAAGTCGCTTGTCTCCTTTTGCTTTTTGAGATTTTATGGAAGAGATGGATTATTCTTCTGGAGCAAATGTTGGCATTTGCCCTGCTTCAACATTTTCTCCATCAGTTGCTGAAAGGCTTTGCAATCTTCTATTGTATGACCTTTTACTTTGTGAAATTCGCAGAATGAATCCGAATCTTTTGGCCTTTGATCTGGCGGTTGGCAAGGCTTTTCACAGTTATTCTTACCCTTCAGGACTTGGCCCACTTCCTGTGTAGCTGCGTTCAGTTCCGACTTAAAAAAGTCTTCATCCTGCTGTTGATGGACCAAAGCTGCTTGCGGAGTTTGTGCTAGATGAATAGAAGGGACCGGCAGTAGCTATTTTTTACTTTGGAGGAAATCCTTGCTTGAGAAGAAATGTTGATGACGTTGGCCAATTCTTTCCTTCCTTGCTTGCGGTTGAAAATCCTTTTGAAGAAACTTTGGAGGCTGCTCGCAAGAAGAAGAATCTTTCATTGCTACAAGCCTGGAGATGAAATTGGGATTCTCCTTTTCAATGCAAACATATTCATGGGTGAGGCTAATCATCTCCTGGCACGTCCTTGGCTGACGGAAGGAGGCCTCGAACTTGAGTGGTCCTTCTTGTAAACCAACCATCAAAGCGACTTTATAGAATTCGGGATCAATATTCTCAACTTCTAAGGCTTTCCTTTGGAAGCACTCAATGAAGTGGGCTAAGGTCTCGCTCTCGTGTTGCTTGATATGGTACAAAGCTTCTGGGCCTCTTTTTCTCTTTGTAGAAGTAGAAAATCTGAGCAGACACTCTCTTCGCAAATCAATAAAGGAAGAGATGGACTGAGGACGTAGTCCATAGAACCAATCCCTCACTTGACCATCAAAGGTCGTCACAAAAAGTTTGCATTTGGTAGCGTCTGAAAGAGTCTTGAGAGCTACGGCTGATTCAAAGGCTTGAAGATGTTTGACTGGATCAGTCTCCCCAGTGTAAATGGGAAATTGTGGCTTCACAATTGCTGAACATTCTCTGTAAATGGTGATTGCTCTTCTTGCTCTCCTACAGCATAAGGTAAAAAGGGAGCATAAGTTGCAGCTATACAAGGAGCTGGAGGATATAAGGGAAAAGTTACTGCGAAAGGAGCAAAGGCAGGAGCTGAGGAGTATGGATGACTTCCCTGAAAATTAAGGAATCTTACAGGACTTCCTCGATTAGCTTCTCCGAAGAAGTTCGGACGAGCTGCGAATTCATCATTTTGAGACCGCAAAGGGGCTGCAGGCCCTTGCGAAAAGGTTGGAGTGTAAAAAGGAGGATAGACCGACGGATAGGCCGGTGGAAAAACTTGAGGAGTCTCGGATGCTGGTGATGTATTGATTGGAGGAGCTGGCGCTGTTGAAGATTGTGTGGCCAGTTGCTGCGTGATAGCTGCTAGGGTATAGTTGATCGCTTGAAATTGTTGTGCAGTTTCTCTGCGTGATTTCTCCAGGGCCTCCGAAAGAGAATCCTCACTGGAACTTGGAGCAATGCTTTCGGCTGGTTGATGGTCTGCCATGAGTAACCACGGATTTCACTGTCTGATCGAGATTTGAAGGTCGCGTGTTAACTGTTGATGCAAGAAATGCACCTTCTAGTTAACGGGTTGTTCGGTCTCACAAGCTAGGTGAAGAAGAGGGTTGCGGGGATAGATAAGAGGTTTGGAGGGAGCCACTGGGTAGGTTGATCGGGCACTGTCGAGCAGACGATTACTTTAGTGGTTAGCTTTGCAGGTTGATGGCAAGAGAGGAGAAAAGAAGAAAGGGGGCCGCTAGCAGCGGCAACAACATACTTCACCCGTCGCGGCTTGAATGCCACTCTAGCGGCGGGATTTTCCTTTTACCAAGAAACAAGATTACAGCTTGCTATTGATCATTTACAGGAGAAAGCAGTAAATGGTACAAAGGGGGAAGCCGGCAGCTAAGGAAGAAGAATGTCGGAGACCGCGTGGTTAAACCAAGGGAGGTCGGCAGACCGCGCAGTTAATGAACGAGCAGGTCGCTGGACTAAGCCGGGCGGACTGCTTGATCAAGCAGAGCGGGGGGCAGGTCGCACGGACTGAGGATTCGAGTCCACAGGAGCTAATGCTGGGACCTTGATGCCTCTCTGTCGTGTCCACGAATGAGAGGTATGGGGGCCTATTTATAGGCCCGAGGAGGTAACGATCTTGGTAACATCACCACCGGTGAGGCGGTAAGTTATGCGAGTACAATGCTGAGTCCGCGCCAGGCCGCGTGGTTAAAGACTTGAAGCAGGAGATGGCTGCTGCTGGGTGGGCTCGTGATGGGTCATGCGAGTAAAAATACTGAGTTCGCAGAGTCCGCGCCAGGCCGCACGGTTAGGGACGATCTTGCGGTTGGCGGACTGCTGAGCGAGTTTGCCTAGCCCGTCGCGGATGAGGGTGAGTGGCTGTCGAGCTGGGCCTTATCAATGAAGGCAGTCTTGATAACGAGTCTGTTCTGCCCGCGGAGACCGGGATGTACCCGATCGATTGCCGAGCTGAATCAACCTCGGCGGACTGCGAAACAAGTCCGCCAACTCGCGGTGGACAGTTTGAGCAGACCGCCTCATGCTGGAGGCTTGTCGCACTTGGCGACGGGCTGGCGACCTGGCGGACTGAAGACTAAATCAGCCACTTGCTGAGCATGTCGCTATTGAGCGGTCTAGGCGGATAAGAATGCGAGTCTGTCACATTGTTGGGTAGTTTGCACCTGAGGAAGAATGAACCACCACACGGTTAACCGATCTAACCGCACGGCCTGCAGGAGCGGACTGAGGGAGCAGTCCGCAGCCCCTGCAGAATGAGCGGCTGCTACGCGACCTGGGCGGTCAGACCAGCGGGAACGCCCTAGTCGCGCGGACTGAGCGGGAGCTACGCGGACTGGGTGGTCTGGCTGGAGAGACCTCCCTAGCCGCGCGGACTGAGCGGACTTAGAGGTCAGTCCGCCCACCCTTAGAAGAAAAGGCCGACAGGCTGCAACCTTCTGGAGCAGACCGCGATTCTCGAGCTAGCTACCTTGGGAGAGATCACCGATTTCTGGGTTAACAGCTGGCAGCAGGCAGCGGCGGTTAGCAGCAGCTCGCTGGTTGGGCGACTAGGCGATCTTCTTCCTTGACAGTTTTCTCAGCTTGGATAAATAAGTTCACCTTTGGCATACTGAGTAGCAGTTCGAATAAACTGTTCTTCCAACTCTACGGTTAGGCGACTTTGGTGGTCAGGCAACCAAGAGTTGCTGATAGATTGCAACTTAGTTCCCGTTCAGGCTATTTGCGACGAATTCTACGGTTAGGCACTCTCACGATCAGACGACCAAGAAGTGCAGACAAGGTTGTTTTCCTCAACAGCTAGTAAGCAGTTGTTCGCGCGGTCTTGGCGGTTAGCAGGGCGAATAGGTGGCTAGGCGATTACACTGTGTTGTCCGCCAGATTTGCTCTTGCCTATTTTTTATCTCCATCGGGTGCATTGCAAAATCATGTCTCACAATGTATATTTCGCCTTGTAAAGACGAAAGTTAATTTAATTTCAGCTCTTATTTTTCTATCTGCTACTGGTTTATTTTGCTTGATTGATTGAGTGTTCCTGCGACCTTCCCCACTTTATAAAATTTTACATGATATCAGAGAGACGGAGGTTTTAACATTGTTCAGTCGTAGAGGTTTGCTAAGTACCTTTTGAAAGTTCATGTGAACTAGGTGTGATGATCCCAAAAACATACGCAAAATAATTTGAGTTTTTCCCCGATGATAAGTTTAAAAAGGCAGTACGGATTTTCGTATTATTTTTTTCGTGTTTTCTTTTAAGTTTTGTTTCATTTTATTAAATAAATTTCCTTCATTTTGTTGTTGGGAGTACCAATAGTCAAGTTTGTATGATGACTCATTTTATTTGATAACAATATTTAGTTAATGGTATTATGTGGGCTGCTATTAGCTAGTTTGGGTTTGTGTTGGCTGGGTGGTGTGCTGACTTGATTGTTTGACTTGTGGACTTAGTGTTGTGGCTGAATTGATTTTGTGTTGACACTTGGCCTAGCTTGGTGTGGGCTGGTGATCTGTTTTGGGCTTCATTAAGTGATACCTAGCTATTGTAATCGGTGCATTCATTTAGTTTTGGCTCACCTGAACCACTGGCCTCTTACTCCCGTCAATAAAATCCCGAGCTCTCTTCTATATTCTGCACTTCCTCTCATTCCATGTTGGCTTTTGACTTCCTATGCGGCTGCTGCTATCTCCGACCTTATCCTTCTTCTTGTGCTCTGATTTTCCTTCCTAGATGATGTTTCACCTCTTCCTCTCCTCCTCTTAGTAGTTGTTGCTACTGTTTCTCTATGCCACTGTTTGTGTCGTTGTTTGCTGCACCGCTGACCCTCTACTGCCGCCAGTTTAAGGCATTTCTGTCGCAGGTTTTGGGCTACTGCTGCTGGTCTCCTCTGCTTCCTACCTTCTTTTGTACCTCCTCCGGAGAATTAGAAAGGACTTCGCCACACCTTTGCGTATCCAAGAAGGATTGGTTGTGCAGCGTTTTGTTTCCTCCCTCTCCCGCTGTAAGGATGCCTTCTTCTTCTTCTTCTTTTTTCCTGTCTTGCTGGTTTGGAACTACTATTATGAAGTTTTGGTCGACTAATAGTTATTTTTCTGTGGTTATTTTTGCTATTAGGTTTTACTATTTGAGGAAGAGCAATTGCTCTTTCCGGCTATTGTTGTACCTTTCTTTTTGGGCAATGTTTGGGGGCTGGTTTATGCTGATTTAGGGGGCTGGTTAACCAATTTTTAGGTGTTGTTTTGTGCTGGACAACCACAATTGGGGGTGATTTTGTGAATAGACAGCGTACTCATTGCACTTTTGGGTTGTTTTGGATTGTGGAAGGATATTTGAACTTTTTTAAAGAAGGGAATTTGTAGGGACAACAAATAGAAAAATATATTTGGTCGTTCTTTTAGTTTAAATTTGCTGAAATTGCTTATAAGTTCTTGGGTTATTTTGAGGCTTTTCGTTAGCTTTATTTGACCTGATTTATATAAGTTATTATTGCGGACTAACTAGACGTCCCGGTTGGGGCGGAATTCTTGGACTGTCTTAGCTCTCAGGATGGTCGAGCGCGCACACAGCCAAAAGAGTAGGTTGATTGTACACAAACAGTTTTAACGTGGAAAAACCCCTCAACTGGGTAAAAAATCACGTGACCGGATCTGTGCCAGTCAAAATCCACTATTTCCTGGGGGTTAGAGCTGGTTTGTGAAGTCGAGGGTGACAGGCCACCTCTCGTTATAATTATGGGGTGAGATAGCACTTTGCACGTAGCGGACGACAGGTCGTCGCGCTGGGAGTTATTACAAATTGTGCTTTGCGCCGATGATCTTCGGATAGCGACTTGCAGATTCTGGATGGGAGACAGAACACTTGGTCTTGCAGTTGTTGGAGCCGCTTGGGACTTGGACGATTTAGCTTTGCTGGGTGGTTGCGGCTTGACCCGCTTGTGGCTCGGGTGTGGCTAGAAGGTGGCTCGGAGGTGGCTCGTAGGAAGAAATTGGCAGAGCTCTGACCTGAGGAAGAAGAAAACTCTGAAGAGAAACGAGAAGGTCTGAGACTCCTTTTATAGGCTCTAGGAGGCGGTTACGGTGGTTACGCAGCTATCTGCACACCGTAACCACCTTCATAAATGATTTTACTATATTTTTGATATGTGTATCCCGCTATTTGGAGACCGCCATGAATAAAAAATAAAATATTAATTAAATTCCCCCCACTAACCTGGTGGTTAATGAGTGGTTACGCGTGAATTGAACGACTGAGTACGCTCCCCCTTGATCGGACTGTGAGAGCGGGCCTCCACGGGCGGCCGGCGAACTTGCCGACAAGTTCACCGACAAGGGAGGGACGCCGACGACGACCGGGGAGAGGTGGCCGCGCTCCGGCGGCCGAGGGAGGGGTCCACCGACCGCCCCTTTGGCCACTGGCGGCCAAGGCAAAGGGCGGCCAGGGTGGCCGCCCCTTTGTCCACTGTCGTCCAAGGCGGGGGGGGCGGCCCGATTGGCCTCCCCTCTCGGTCGTACGGGTGGTCGGGCGAGGGGGCGGCCGGTGTGGCCTCCCCTTTGGCCGCTGACGGCCAAGGCGAGTGGTGGCCCGGTTGGCCGCCCCTCTCGGCCGCACGGGCGGCCGAGGAGGGGGAGACCCAAGCGGCCGCCTCTTTGTCCACCGGTGGCCAGGGGGGTCGGTCGGCCGCCCCCCTTGGCCGCACTGGCGGCCGAACAAGGGGGAGGCCCGGGCGACTGCCCCCTTGGCCTTTCTGGCGGCCGAGGAGGGGGAGACCCAAGCAGCCTCCCCTTGGCCGAATAAATGGGGCGGGTAGCCGGCATCCAGGGAGGAGACCGGCCGCCCGCCGCCGGTGAGGCGTGGCGGTTTCCCCATCATGAGTAGTGGGATCGGCGCGCGGGGGATCAGGCCCGATGATCGGCGCGCGGTCAAACCCATGACACAACCAATTTTAGTGTAGATCATGGGGGGTGGCTATGTGCACACCCTTTACCTATAAAATGGGGTTCATCCCCAACAGTTATCTTTCATATTTTTACGGATTTATATGTTTTTCCTAAACCTTTAACACTCTTAATAAAAAAGTCTAAATCCTTTTAAAACGTCAACGCTAAGTATATCAAAGAGACAACCGAATTAAAGTGTGTATTATTTCAGTGGTTTTCGAGGCCAAGAAACTAGAGGATTACGTCTTGAGATCGACGTGACGATGAGGCTGAGAAGGATTGTTAACCCAAAAATCGGCGATCCCTCCCAAGGTAGCCAGCTCGCAAGTCGCGGCCTGCACCAGGAGGTCGCAGCCTGTCAACCTTTCCTTCTAAGGGTGGGCGGACTGACTTCTCAGTCCGCTCAGTCCGCACGGCTAGGGCGGTCTCCCTTGCCAGACCGCCCAGGTCGTGCAGCTCGCTCGTTCTGCAGGGGGTGCGGACTGTTGCCTCAGTCCACCCATGTAGTCTGCGCGGTGTGTTCAGCTAACCGCGCGATAGATCATCTAGCAGGTGAACTACCCAGCTTTGGCGGACTCCAATCGCCAATCTGCACATATTCTCCTTGCCTCAACAGCAGTGACCTGCCCCCAGGTCGCCAGCCAGTAACAACTGGTTCTTCACCAGCATGCGCGACCTGCCAGGTCGCCAATCCCAGGCCGCATAGCATGGGCGGCAAGCATTTCCAACAGGAGGCGGACTTCAACAAAAGGCCCGACCTGGACTCCTCGGTCCGCCAGGTCGCCAGCCCGTCGCGAAGTGCGACAAGCCTCTAGCAGGAGGAGGCCTGCTCAACCTGTCTGCCGCAAGTTGGGCGGACTCGTTTCGCAATTCGCCAGGGTTGATTCAGCTCGGAAATCGATCGGGTACATCCCAGTCTCCGCGGGCTTGGCGGACTCGTTATCAAGTATGCCTTCATTGATAAAGCCCAGCTCGGCAGCCAATCGCTCATCCTCTCCGCAACTTGCTGGGCGGACTCGTTCTGCAGTCTGCCAGCTAGCCCTTCAGTTCCTGGTGTCCGCTTCCTCCCAGCAGCGGGCAAACTCCTCCTCAGCTCGCACAGCCCAGCACGAGCTCGCTCAACAGTAGGGGCGGACTCGTCCCAGTCCGCCAATAGCAATACCAGCTCCAGACAAGTCCCAAACCGCGCGGCCTGACGCGGACTCCGCGGACTCAGCATTTGTACTTGCATACCTCTCATTCAGGGACATAGAGGAAGGGACAAGGTCCAGGCTTCAAGTCCTGTGGACTCCAGTTCTCAGTCCGTGCGACCTCCAGTTTCTTCTCCCAGTTTGATCAAGCAGTCCGCCCTGGTTAGTCAAAGCGAGCTCCTTGAACAGCTGACCGCGCGGTCTGCCGACTTCTCTGGTCAGCCCGCGCAGCCTCTAGCATTCTCCTCTCCTTAGCCGCCAGCTTCCCCCTTATACCCTTTATTCTATTTTTTTGGTAAAAGTGCAACCTCAAGCTGTAACTTCAATTATAATCGAAGGAAAAACCCGTCGCAAGAGTGGCATTCAAGCCGCGACGGGTGAAGTCTGTTGTTTCCGCTGCAAATGGCCTCGTCTCTTCTTTTCCTCTCTCGGTCTAACCATCAGAGCCCAACTGCCAAAGTAACGTCTGCTCAACAGCTCCTGATCAAGCTTCTTCTCTGCCCGAGTAAGCTTCTTCTCTGCTTGAGCAAGCTTCTCCCTTGCTCCATCAAACCTCTCCTCTATCCCTGCAACTCTCTTATTCACCTAGTTTATGAGATCAAACAACCTGTTAACTAGAGGGCGCATTTCTTGCATCAACAGCTAACACGCGACCTTCATATCTCGAACAAACAGTGAAATCAGCGGCTACTCATGACAGACCATCACCCAGCCGAGAGCCTTGCTCCAAGTCCTAGTGAGGATTCTCTTTGGGAGGCCTTGGAGCAATCTCGCTGAGAAACTGCACAACAGTTTCAAGCAATCAACCGTACTCTAGCTGCTATCACCCAACCACTGGAAACACAATCTTCAGCAGCACCATCTCCTCCAATCAATCCAGCACCAGCATCCGAAACTCCTCAAGTCTACCCACCGGCCTATCCGCCGGTCTATGCTCCTCTTCACACTCCAACCTTTCCGCAAGGGCCTGCAGCCCCTTTGCGGTCTCAGAATGATGAACTTGCAGCTCGTCAGAACTTCTTCCGAGAAGCTGCCAAAGGAAGTCCTGCAAGATTCCTAAATTTTCAGGGAAGTCATCCCTACTATTTAGCTCCTGCCTTTGCTCCTTCCGCAATAACTTTTCCCTTCTATCATCCAGCCCCTTGTGCAGCTACAACTTATTCTCCCTTTTTTCCTTATGTTGTAGGAGAGCAATAAGAGCAGTCACTGTGTACAGAGAATGTTCAGCATGAACCAACTCCAATTAACTTCAGAGAGCCAAAGTTGCCCATTTACACTAGAGAGACTGATCAAGTCAAACATCTTCAAGCCTTTGAATCAACCATAGCTCTCAAGACTCTTTTAGATACTAACAAATGCAAACTTTTTGTGATGATCTTTGATGGTCAAGTGAGGGATTGGTTCTATGGACTACGTCCTTAGTCCATCTCTTCCTTTGCTGATTTTCGAAGAGAGTTTCTGCTCAGATTTTCCACTTCTACAAAGTGGAAAGGCGATCCAGAAGCTCTCTTTGAAATCAAGCAGCGAGAGACCGATACTTGGTCTCATTTTGTGGATCGTTTCCAAAAAGAAATCTTAGACATTGACGATCAAGAAATGTATCGAGTGGCTCTTATTCACGGTCTGCGTGAATGACCACTCAAGTTCGAGGCAAACGTCCGAGCACCGAGGACATATCAAGAGTTGATTGGATTAGCCAACTCATATATCTGTGGTGAGAAGAGCAACCCCAGCTTTGTCTCCAGGCTTGTAACAGATAAAAATCCACCTTACAAGCAGCCTCCGAGGTCTCCTCGGAAAGATTTTCCATCCCACTTTAGGATAATAATGAAGTTCCAGCATCATAATCGACACCCCTTCCCAGGCCAGGATCGTGCCCACGAACGATTGCTACCGCTACCAGCCCCACCTCTGCAAATAGCTTCGGTGCATCATCCGCAAGATGATGACTTATCATGCTTTGGACTCGATGAGGCCATGTTAGAAGTCTGTCAAATCATGAAGGATAGGGCAAATTCTAAAAGGCCTTACTTGTTAACCCCAAAATCGGCAATCCTCTCCAACGTGCCTATTGTTTCTGGTTTTCTCTTACAGGTTCCTTTCCGCAAGGAGCAGGCTATCCCTGATGTCCACCAAGTCTGCGCAAGGCGGACTATCGGGTCCAAAATCGCTCAAGGATGGGTGTTCCGCCAGCCGCCTGCCAGGGGCGGCCTCCGTTTGTCGGGCAGACTCCCCCTGGAGTCCGCCCAGGCCGACCCGCTAGGGGGCGGCCTCCGCTGGCCTTCGCGGGCCGCCCGCCGGGGGCGGCCTCGCCTGCCGGGCGGACTCACCCGAGTCCGCCCAGGCCGCCGCTAGGGGCGGCCTCGCCTTTCGGGCGGACTCGCGCGAGTCCGCCTAGGCCGCCATTAGGGGCGGCCTCGCCTGCCGGGCGGACTCACCCGAGTCCGCCCAGGCCGCCGCTAGGGGCGGCCTCGCCTGCCGGGCGGACTCACCCGAGTCCGCCCAGGCCGCCGCTAGGGGCGGCCTCGCCTGCCGGGCGGACTCACCCGAGTCCGCCCAGGCCGCCGCTAGGGGCGGCCTCGCCTGCCGGGCGGACTCACCCGAGTCCGCCCAGGCCGCCGCTAGGGGCGGCCTCGCCTTCCGGGCGGACTCGCGTGAGTCCGCCCAGGCCGCCGCTAGGGGCGGCCTCGCCTTTCGGGCGGACTCACGCGAGTCCGCCCAGGCCGCCGCTAGGGGCGGCCTCGCCTGCTGGGCGGACTCACCCGAGTCCGCCCAGGCCGCCGCTAGGGGCGGCCTCGCCTGCTGGGCGGACTCACCCGAGTCCGCCCAGGCCGCCGCTAGGGGCGGCCTCGCCTGCTGGGCGGACTCACCCGAGTCCGCCCAGGCCGCCGCTAGGGGCGGCCTCGCCTGCCGGGCGGACTCCCCCGAGTTCGCTCAGGCCGCCGTTAGGGGGCGGCCTCCGCTCCTGCAAGGGAGGACTCCTCCTGGAGTCCCCCCAATCAGCCCAGAGTTGCCTGCTCGGGCTCCGTCTGCCTGCTCCTCAGGTTGCTCAGGTCGCCGAGGTCGTCAAGGATGACGTCACTGGACCAGATTCTCCCCAGGCCTATAAATACCCCCCAAGACCTCTCATTCGAGACGCGCGAGAGGAGAACTGCCACCTTGATCAAAGGCTGCGGACTCAGTTTTCTTAGTCCGTCAAGGTTGATCAGGAAAGGTCTGCGGCCTCCAAATCCTCAGTCCGCCCAGGTCGTCAAAGCTGTGGACTTAGTTTTTTCTGCCCTCATCAGGCAGCTTGGGCAGCATCTGCAGCTTCAGTTCTCCAGTCCTCTGCAGCTCCTTTTACTTAGCTTCTGGCATCTCCTTTCTCAGCCGCCAGCTTCACCCATTGTACCCTTTACTGCTCTTTTATGTAATGGTGCAATAGCAAGTTGTAACTCTTCTTGAATAAAGGAAAAGCCCGTCGCAAGAGTGGCATTCAAGCCGCGGCGGGCGAAGTCTGCTGTTGCCGCTGCTAGCGGCCTCCTCTCTTCTTCTCTCCTCTCTCGGCATCAACCTGCAAAGCTAACCATTCAAGTAGCTGTCTGCTCGACAGTACCTGAGCAAGCTTCTCCTCTGCTCAAGCAAGCTTCCTCTCTGCTTGGGCAGGCTTCTCCTCTGCTCAAGCAAGCTTCTCCTCTGCTCAAGCAAGCTTCCTCTCTGCCTGAGCAAGCTTCCTCTCTATCCCCGCAACCCCTCTTCCTTCATCCTTAGCCTGTGAGATCGAACACCCGTTAACTGGTTGGTGTCGCTTTTCGCGCATCAACATTACTAGTCGGCGAATCAGAGATCAAGAGATTCAGATCCGTTCTGTGAATTCCACAGAGAGAAAGTTCATTTAACTGAAGACTGCAAGGCTCTTCGACGGTTGGTTGAAAGATTGCTTGCCGAGGGCAAGATTGATGACCTGGTCAAGAAAATTGATTCTTCAAAGCCTTCCACCTCCAAAGGCAAGGAGGTGGCTGAAGTTCAGTTGAAGTGTGTGGAGATAGAGGATGCAGGCCGTCTTGGGCCTATCGATGTTCGGTCTGAGTGCATCGATGTCATTGACGATGATGCCCTTGGAAGACTATTCTAAAGCAAAGAGGGCACATTTCTTGCGTCATCAGTTATGACCAATCGCAGCTCCTCAAAGCCTCTCGCAATCATGACTGATTGCTTTTACTTTACTCTTCAAACCTTCTCTTTTTCAACACTTCTAAGTGTTTCATTTTCATCTCAATAAAGTTTACGTCAGAGATCTCATACTGACACAGTTCCCTTTTTGTGATACTTCTCCTCTATATTTTCTCTTTGCCAAAAAGATCACTGAACCACCGAGATATCGTCAAGTCTTGCTCAGGGCCCCCTCGAGGTTATCCTCTGGCGTAAGACCACAACGACCACATATAGCGGGGAGTTTTCGCATATGTGCAGTGGAGTCCATTCAACTCTCATGCGGAGGATGACGGGACTTCGGATCCTGGCCGACATCTAACACAGAGTGCGATTCCAGGGAGGACCCATGTGTTAGCTCTGATGTGCTTTGCTAAAGGATACGTTACAGTTACGATGATCTTTGCGTGACAAGCAATGACGATTAAGCGTAGCCTTGTCTCTTCGATCATCTCACAACTGTAATGGCCGAACACTCTTTGGTACTCTCAGTCCGTGCCTTCGCGGGGCCCACAACTCCGCTAATCAATTCGCAGACAAGAAATAGGCCATTTGGCGAGACTAGTTTAATTGATCAGCGATGCTTGTAACCCGAGGCATGAGAACAGTGTGTCTATCGTTTCCTTCTCAGAAATTTCCGTGCTTGTTTGTCTTTTATGCCCTTTAGAGGGAGCGCGACGAGCCCGCTTTAGGTAGGACTACACCCCGTATGATTTCTTCTTAAGGCAAGCGATGCATAATGCCCACTGGGAACACCTGTGGCAGCATCCAGTCTTTTTCGATCATCTTCGAGGTGTAGCCCTCCTTTGTCTTTCTGCCTTCTTGCAGGTTGGCAGGTTATATTCAACCTATTCTAAGGATCGGTAATATCTTTTTGGCTTATGATCATCTTATATGCGCTGCCTGCATAAAGTTCTATCAGATGGTTATCCACAAGCTTTCTTATCAGATGCTAGCGACACGAATCATTTAATCAAAGTATCTTGTTCTCCTTGATTGACAATTCATGCTGTTATAAGTCTAAATTAAGATGGTTTCATCTTGCTGATCTAGATTTCATGTATAAAACATCATACTTGATCACGCAAGACAATAATTATCGCGGTTTGATCTTTATTCAGTTAATAGCAGATTTTGTCGGGTATCTCTTCTGCTATCCAATTATATCTTATCATATCAACAGTCAACATTTGCAGGTTCCATCTAGGTACTTGCGACTTAGTTTTCTTTCTTCTATATCTGCTATTTACTCTTCTTTTGCAGAGATTAACAAATATTAGCAAGTTCCCTTCAGGTACTTGCACCTTACTTTTCTATTGTATCTGCTTCTAACTCTTCTTTTGCAGATATTAGAAGATATTGGCAAGATACCTTCAGGTACTTGCAACTTACTTTTTTATCGTATCTGCTTCTAACTCTTCTTTTGCATAGATTAACAGATATTGGCTACATCCCTTCAGGTACTTGCAATTTACTTTTCTATCATATCTGTTACTTACTCTTCTCTTGCACAGATTAGCAGATACTTGCAAGTTCTATCCAGGTACTCACAACATAGTTTCAGTTCATACCTGCTACCTACTCTTCTTTTTGCAGAAGTTAACAAGTGCTTGCAAGCCTCCTTCAGGTACTTGCAAGTTATAATTCTTCTATGCTTTCCTCTCATCACTGTTTTGCAGAGCCCATTAGGAGACATTCATGTCTTCTTCGTTTTACAAAAGCAACCCAGGTACGCATAAGATGTACCTATTTCCGCTTATGTTAATTCTTTCCTTCGCAGGAAAAAGACAGGCTTTAGCAAATTTTTTTGAGGAGAAACATCAGGTTCCATCTCTCCTTACCCCTTCCTTTTCTCGAGGGAAGGATCATGATTTTTGTGGGTCTCCTACTTTTTTGAAGTTCACTTCGGAACTTGAAAAAGTGCGGGGATTATGTTAACCCAGAAATCGGCGATCCCTCTTAAGGTAGCCAGCTCGCAAGTCGCGGCATGCATCAGAAGGTCGCGGCCTGTCAGCCTTTCCTTCTAAGGGTGGGCGGACTGACTTCTCAGTCCGCTCAGTCTGCGCAACTAGGGCGGTCTCCCTTGCCAAATCGCCCAGGTCGTGTAACTCGCTCGTTCTGCAGGGGGTGCGGATTGCTGCCTCAGTCCACCCTTGCAGTCCTTGCGGTGTGTTCAGCTAACCATGCGATAGATCATCTAGAAGGTGAACTACCCAGCTTTGGCGGACTCCAATCGCCAATCTGCACATATTCGCCTTGCCTCAACAGCAGCGACCTGCCCCTAGGTCGCCAACCAGCAACAACTGGTTCTTCACCAGCATGCGCGACCTACCAGGTCGCCAATCCCAGGCTGCCTAGCATAGGCGGCAAGCATTTCCAACAGGAGGAGGACTTCAACAGAAGGCCCGACCTGGACTCCTCAGTCTGCCAGGTCGCCAACCCGTCGCGAAGTGCGACAAGCCTCTAGCAGGAGGTGGCCTGCTCAACCTTTCTGCCGCAAGTTGGGCGGACTCGTTCCACAGTCCGCGAGGGTTGATTTAGCTTGGTAACTGATCGGGTACATCCCAGTCTCCGCGGGCTGGGCAGACTCGTTATCAAGTCTGCCTTCTTTGATAAAACCCAGCTCGGCAGCCAATCGCTCATCCTCTCCGCAGCGAGCTGGGCGGACTCGTTCTGCAGTCCACCAGCTAGCCCTTCAGTTCCTGGTGTCCGCTTCCTCCTAACAGTGGGCGAACTCCTCCTCAGCTCGCACAGCCCTGCACGAGCTTGCTTAGTAGCAGGGGCGGACTCGTCCCAGTCCGCCAATAGTAAGACAACCTCCAGACAAGTCCCAGACCGCACGGCCTGACGCAGACTTCATGGACTCAACATTTGTACTCGCATAACTCACCGACTCACCGGGGGTGATGTTACCAAGATCGTTACCTCCTAAGGCCTATAAATAGGCCCCCATACCTCTCATTCAGGGACACGAAGGAAGGGACAAGGTCCAGGCTTCAAGTCCTAAGGACTTAAGTTCTCATTCCGCGCGACCTCTAGTTTCTTCTCCCAGTTTGATCAAGCAGTCCGCCCTGCTTAGTCCAAGCGAGCTCCTTGATCAGCTGACCGCGCGGTCTGCCGACCTCTCTGGTCAGTCCGTGCGGCCTCTGGCATTCTCCTCTCCTTAGCCGCCAGCTTCCCCCCTTGTACCCTTTATTCTATTTTCTCTGGTAAAAGTGCAACCTCAAGCTGTAACTTCAATTATAATCGAAGGAAAAGCCCCCCGCAAGAGTGGAATTCAAGCTGCGGCGGGTGAAGTCTGCTATTGCCGCTGCAAGCGGCCCCATCTCTTCTTTTCCTCTCCCAGTCTAACCATCAGAGCCCAACCGCCAAAGTAACGTCTGCTCGACAGCTCCTGATCAAGCTTCTTCTCTGCCCGAGCAAGCTTTTTCTCTGCCCGAGCAAGCTTCTCCCTTGCTCCATCGAACCTCTCCTCTATCCCCGCAACCCTCTTATTCACCTAGCTTGTGAGATCGAACAACCCGTTAACTAGATGACGCATTTCTTGCGTCAACAAGGATATTGGTAAAGGAAAGGTTTTGGTGAGTTTTTATTTCTTGAATTATGCTTATTCAAGTATTGTTTTTTATATATATCCTGCTTTATTTTTAAAGAATTACTGTTTGTGCATATGAGTTGAATTCAATGATATATCACTATAAAGTAAATATGGGCGAGAGATAAATTAAGCGATAAAATTTTTTGAGGGGAAGTTTTATTTCTAAAAATAACTAATTTTATGAAAATTATTACAAGATAAGAATAATAAACTTTGCATAAGAAAATGTTAAGGATTTGAATCCTATGATGTAGAGATTATCTACTGATAGATTCACCAGTAGGGGTGTGCCTACACTTTTGCCCTATAGGGATGGGGCCCAATTCAAGTTTGCATACCTTAATATTTCATATTTTATGTTACAAAAATTAAGGGGCAGGTTAAGTGTCAGTATTGAGAGCAAATATTATAAGAATTATCGCTTATTGTGATATATGCATATTGTTACCTCTCATTGCATGTATGCATAACAGTTCATGAAGTACGTTTCTCATATAGTCATATTTTTATGACTAGCCCTTCGTGAATATATTTTTTTAAGCTAGCAATAGGAGCATCTCTCAATGCACCGCAAAGGATTCCCCCTAAAGAATTAGTGAAGATATGGCTAAAGATTTTTATAGGAATCGAAGAAGCTCAGGAAAGATATAGAGCCTCTTCTACTAATTATGATTGTGCATATTGTAATGAGTATGGATAAATACTTATATTCTCTATATCATCTATTGTATATAAATAAATTAATGAATGAAATTTTTGGTGTTCATGATCTTTGTACTGTGATTAAATATTGTGATCTTTTTATTGAAATTACGTTCGATTCACGATTCTTTTGGGAAGCCCGGAATAAGGGTCTTCACACCAGGAATATAACAATGGAAGGTGGTTACACAAGAGGGCTTGGAATTGAGTTCCTGACGCAGACTAACTACAAGAAGTGAAGGTCTTGTATGAAGAGTTATCTTCTGGGCGAGGATCTTCAGGAGGTCGTCGGCGGAGACGATAGACAAGAGGTGATTGCTGCTGGAGGAAATGCTCAAGAGGTGAGAGCATGGAGGAGAATAAATATAAAAACTGAGTTCACTCTCAAGCGGGTGATTTCACCCGAGCTCTTTGACCACATCATTGAATGAAGGTCAGCTACTGAGATTTGGATAGCCTTGGATGGCTTGTTCAATAAGAAGAATATATCTCAGATACAGTTTATTGAGAGTGAGTTTGTAAGAGCAACTCAGGGGGGCCTATCGATTTCATCTTTCTTCTTAAAGATGAAGAACCGGTGTGCTGAGATTTCAGCATTGGACCCAGATGAGCCTTTCTCAGAGGTGAAGCTGAAAAGACACATCATCCACGGCTTGTGGAAGGATTACGTACTCTTTGTTACTTTTGTGCAGGACTGGGCCAATCAGCCATCTATTCTAGAGCTAGAGAATCTGTTGGCTTCATAAGAGAGCTTGACAAGGCAGATGTCTTGGTGTACAATCTCAGTGGGGATAGTGAGGTTTTTTACTCAGGAAAGACAAAGAGATGAGATAGGAAGAAGAAGCCGTCTGTAGAAGATGGTCCTTTAACTTCATCGTAGCAAGAGAGGAGTAAGACTTCTAAACAGGATGGAGGGAAGAAGGAAGGACCCAGGTGTTATAAGTGCAATAAACATGATCACTTCAAAAAATACTGCAGAGTCAATCTTCAGCCAGGTCACGCTACTGATAAAGAAGGAGCTGAATCTAGGAAGGAAGAAGGTGGATGGGGGAACTGCTTCATGGCAGATATGATGACAATGTCTGTTCGTGCCTTGGCCACCAAAAACTACCAAAAGGACTGGATCGTGGACTTGGTGTGTGGTCATCACCTCACAGGAGACGAGTCAAAGTTCACTTCTCTGTAGGCGTATACAAGTAATGATGTTATCATTACAGTTGATGATACTGCGCATGAAGTCAAGAAGGAGGGAACAGTTTCTTTAGTCAGTGATCAAGGATCACTCACTTTGAGGAGTGTGTATCACGTGTCGGGAATGAAGAAAAACCTATTCTCGGTGACCAATATTGTGGATGCGGAGTATCACATTCTGTTCAGCCCAACAAAAGTGAAGTTTTTTCGGAACGTGACAGCGGTGAAAGCTGACGTGACTCATGTCGGAAGATGGGTAAATGACTTGTTCGTTCTGTCAATAAGTTCTTATGTTGAGAAGATGAGGGCTAATGACAGTGTAGTTATCTAGCACAAAAGGCTGTGACATATTGGGATAGACAAGCTAAAGATTATGGTAGCAAAAGGTCTGGTGAAAGACTTGCCTAGTCTTTCATCTCTGGGCGACCGTAATGCATGTGCAGGGGATCAGTATAGAAATGCTCGTTGTCTTCTCTTTGACAAGTCCCTATCCACGTGTAAGGCACCACTAGAGTGCATCTACGGTGATCTGAAGTGACCGACCATCACCCCCAATCTTAGAGGTAGCAGATACACACTTATCTTGGTTGATGATTTCACCAGATATACTTGGGTATATTTCATGAAGGAGAATTAAGAGGTTCTTTAGAAATTTGTGGAGTTTAAGGAGCTCGTGGAAGACCGGCTGAATCTGCAGATAAGGAGGTTGAGAACATATAATGGAGGGGAGTTCACTTTAAATGAATTTTTCAACTTCTGTAAAAAGCATGGATTCAAGTGAGATCTTTCTTGTACGCACACTTCACAACAAAATGGTGTTGCAGTGTTGGAACATAATTCGGGCGGTTAGCCAAACTAGTCATCGCGGCTTGTCTAGTCGACAGTCTGACGGTTTGGTCCTGCCTTCTGACAGTGTGTTCTTGTGGGTTGTCCGGTCAGCCTTCTAGCGGTTTGGCATAACGGACTATTTGGTAGCTTTCTCCAGTGGGTTGGTTTGAGGCCACAACAGTGCATCAGTTGTTAGCTGATGCGGTCTGCATGTTAGCCGCAGCAGTGATCTAGCAGGAAGCCGCAGTAGTAGTCTGAAGTTAAGCCCCAAAGGTCTGTCAGGAGGTCACAGTAGTGGTTTAGAGTTAAGCCGCAGCGGTCTAGATGAATCTGCGGTAGTGGACTGATGGTTAGCCGCAACTGCGGTCTGGTGGTAACCCGTAGTATGCGGTCAGGTGGCTTGCATCAGCTACAGTCTGATGGGTATCCGCAACTGCGGACTGGTGGCAACCCGCAGTATGCGGTCAAGTGGCTTGCAGCAACTGCGGTCTGATGGGTAGCCGCAACTGCGGTCTGGTGGCAACCCGCAATTGCGGTCTGGCGGTCTGGACTAGCGGTCTTCCATAGCTTGTGGCAGTTTTCCTTAGTGATCGCCGGGTGTATAGTTGTAATTTATGTAGTGTGCGATTTGTGTATGTCAATCCGCATAAGCCACCCGACATGTGTTTAGTCTCACATCGCTTGTTGTCTTCTCTCACCTTCCCCATTTTATATAAATTAGGGGGCACACCTATGTAATAATTATCTTTTTGAAGCAATAAAATTTGCGGATTATTTATCTCTTGTCTGTTTTTTCGCTCATTTTTTTACTTGGTATCAAAGCAAAACCGATCATTTGCTCCGAATTGATAGTGGTTTGTTTTTGGTAACCATGCGATCTCTTTTGTCATCTTCTTTCCCTCCCTTCTTCATGCTTCTTCCAGCTTCTTCTCTCCCTCCCTTGCTTGTCTCTTTGTTTGAGACTTGTTTCTTGTGCGCCTGTCTATTCGCACGGCTTCTCCTCTCTGTTTTGGATTCCGCATTTTGGTCGCAACGTCTTTCCTGCTGCTGGTGTGTTGACACCAAGATCGTGCGATCTCTCCTCTTGTTCTCACAGTTTGTTTTTCCTTGTTTGTTCGCACGATTTGATTGGTTAACCGTGCGGCTTGCTGTTTTTCTTCATGGACACTCCGTCTTCTTCTGCTACTTTCTCTACTCCTCTCTCTCTTTCTTTTACTTCTATTTCTACTTCTGGTAATTTTTGTACTACCTCCAAGATTACTGACCCAAATTACCCTGACTTGAGTGTATCTTTTATTTCCTTTTACGCTCCCAGCATAAGCACTCTCATTTGACGATGACCCCCTCATATTGGCTCAGCCACTTATGATGATTGGGATGCTTCTGATGCCTTGGTTCGCACTTGGTTAGCCAATAGTTTGTCTGATGAGCGTCTTCCTGTCATTAGACATGATCAAACGGTCAAAGCTGTGTGGAATCATCTTACTACTTTATATTCCAAGGGGAATCAGACTTAGCGCATCTATACTTTATATATGGATCTCTTTGCTCGCCCCATTATGACTCCTGCTACTGCTTATCAGGAGGTCTAGAGTCTTGGGGCTGAACTTCTTCAACATCGTCCATTTTTTACTGATCTTGTTGAGCGACAAAAACACTTTCAGGAGCTTCTTGTCGTTTGCTACTTGATTCATCTTCCTGACTTGTATGACAGGATTTGTATGGCTGTCAGAGGAAGATCCACTATCTGACGGAGACCTGCAAGGCTGGCTTCACTCCAAAGGGATTCTCAGGGCCTTTTAGGCGGAGGGAATGGCCTGCGGAGCTTATGTCATCAACCTAATCCCTTTAAGTCCCAACAATATGAAGTCTCAATATGAGGTCATGTTTAAGGAGAAGCTCAGCGTGGCACACCTTCAGGTGTTTTGATCCACCTACTACGTGCATATCCCAGACACTCTCAGGACAAAGCTAGATACAAAGACAAGGAAGTTTGCCTTCATTGGCTACGACAAGCGGAAAAAGGGCTGGAAGTACACAGACCCTAAGACAAAGAAATTTGTCATCTCAAGGGATGTGGTATTTGATGAGCTAACGTCATACCATGGAGTTCCTCTATGAAACTATATGAGAGAAGGGTGGATGGAAGGCGGTAAGAAGCACTGGTAATCTTCTATTGGAACTGCCTTTGACTCTAGGAGCTCCAGTTACATCTAGCTCAGGGGTAGGTGCTTCTAGTTCTGGAAGCAGGGGAGCGATGTCCTAGTGTGCCTGATAGAAGAGCTGATGTAGAAGAATTAGCTGTTATGGTGGATCATGGTAAGACCTTGCGAAGGTTGAAGAGGACCATTATTCCACCAGCTTAGTATAGAGATGGAAACACAATGAGTTTTGTCTCTTGTTTCTTTGCAAGCTCTTTGGAAGAGCGAGAGTCGTCATGCTTTGAGAACGCCACTGGGATTAAGGAGTGGAAAAATATTATGGATGAGTAGATGGCTGCCCTTAGGAAGAACGATACTTGGGATCTTGTTCCTGAGGTCGATGACATAACTCCTATTACCGACAAGTGGGTGTATAAGCTCAATAAAAAGATTGATGACATTATCGAGCGGTATAAGGCTCATCTTGTAGCTCGAGGGTTCTCTCGGCAACATAAAAAAGACTACGAGGAGACATTCAGTCCTATGTCCAAAATGATTTCAGTACGGGTAGTGATTGTCTTGGTGGCTTATCGGGATTGGAAAATTTTGCTAATCGACGTAAAGAATGCATTTCTTTACGGGAAGATTGACAAGAATATCTTCATGGTTTAGCAATCTGGTTATGTGTCTGAATATCATCCAAGACACGTCTGCAAACTCAAGAAGGCCTTTATGGCTTGAAGCAGGCGCCTCGTGCGTGGTACGGGAAGATAACAGAATACCTCCAGTTATGCGGTTACTTTGCTTCCAATTCTAATTCAAGCATGTTCATAAATAAGAGTGTGGAGATTCAAGTCTTAGTGCTACTATATGTTAAAGATATGATCGTCACAAGAAACTCAGAAGTTGAGGTAGCTAGACTCAGGGCGGAGCTAGCTATCTGGTTCGAAATGAATGATCTTGCAGATCTCCACCATTTTCTTTGTCTCGAAGTGGAGAGTAAAAAGAGTGATGTGCTCATATCCTAGAAAGGGTATGCGGAGCGGACCGTGAAGCGATTCGACGTGCGGGAGGGAAAGAGTAGCTCTACTCTACTGGAGGTTGGCCTGAAACTTCGACGTGATGAGGGAAGGGATCTTCAATATCCCTTGGTTTTCTAGGCTCTGGTTAGGAGTCTAATATATCCGACGATTATGAGGCTGAATATTATTTATGTTGTGGGCCGAGTAAGTCTGTATATACAGGAGCCGTGGAATTATCATCTGGTGGTGACAAAGAGTATATTTAAATATGTGAAGTCCGCCTCATATATGAGTCTCTTTTATGAGAGGGACACAAGCTTCAACCTGCATGATTATACAGATGTTGATTATGGGGGACATACCGACTATCGAAAGTCAGCATCTGATTACATCTTCATGTGCGAATCAACAACTATTTTGTGGTGCAACAAGAAGTAGGATTCTGTGTCTATCTCCACTACTGAAGCGGAATACAAGGCGTCTGCCTTGGCAGCTTAGGAATCCATCTGGCTAAAGTGGTTAATGGAGGACATCCATGAGGAGATGCGAGGTCCTACTCTACTACACGGTGATAATGAGAGTGCTCGCAAGCTGGTTACAAATCAAACTTATCATGAATGAATAAAGCACTTCAAGATCGATTATCACTTCGTTCAGGAGAAGGTGTTGGAGAGATCTCTGATGGTTGAATATGTGTAGAGCTAGGATAATGTCATAGACATTTTCACAAAGCCACAGTCGAAGGGACGATTTGAGCGGTTAAGGGGACTGCTTAGACTGGTTTACACTTCCCACTTCAAGTGAGAGTGTTGAAAATGTTGAAGTGGAAGTGAGCGGTTTGAGGTGTGCAGACCGCATAGACTGCGGAGACTGCGTGAGTAGTACGTTTAGGTTCTGGTAAACTGGCTAGTTTCTTGGTCATTCTTCTTCTCGCGGTCTGTCCCAGCATGCTCCCTGGAGTGTTAACTACGGTTAGATTTGAGCTAATCGTAGACTGCGCGGTCTGTATTAAGAGACCGTGAAGACCGGCAAACCGGCGTTGGTGCGGTTAGACTTCAAGTCGCGTGGCTATCTGCTTGGATGCTTAAGTCCATGCGGACTAAGGTTGCTGCCTGCATAGTTGTGTGAACTGGTGATGTTAACAACATGTGGTCTGGTGTTGGCAGTCCGCATGTTGGGCAGACTGGTGTTGCTAGCTGTCACGTCACTAGCGGTTACTCTATCACCCTGGACGGTGATGATATTAGTCTGCCCGCCTATAACTAGGGGTGTTGGCCTCGTCATAAATAACGAGAACTGTAAGAACTGTAGCTTGGGTTAAACTTGGCAGTTACAATTTTCTAACTGTGCGGCAAGGAGAAGTGACCGATTTTATTTGTTGTGTTTGCAGATTATGCTGCTAGCACTTGGCAGTCAGGAAACTGATTTCTACGAAGAAGTCAGTGGAGGTAGTGCGGATAGCTGCTAGCAGTCAGCGGCAGTTAGCAGTCAGCGGCGGTTAGCAGTAGGTCGTGGGTTGGGCAACTTAGCAGTCTTCTTCCTTGGCAGTTTTCTCAGCTTGGATAAATCAATTTGCCTTTGGTGGACTGAGTGCAGTTCAAATAAGTTGTTCTTCCAACTTCGTGGTTAGACAACTTCGACGGTCAGGCGACCAAGAGTTGCGGACAGGTTGCAGCTTAGCTCCAGTTCAGGTTGTTCGCGACGACTTCTGTGGTTAGGCAACCTCGCGGTCAGGCAACCAAGAAGTGCAGACAAGGTTTGTTTTCCAAGGCAGTCAATAAGCAGCTATTCATGTGGCCTTGGCGGTTAGCAAGGTGAATAGGCGGCTAGGCGATTACAGTGTGTTGCCCGTCAGTTTTGCACTGGCCTGTTTTTTTATGATCTCCCTCGGGTGCATTGCGGAATCATGTCTCACAATGTATGCCTCGCCTTGCAAAGAAGAAAGTTAATTCAATTTCTTCTCTTGTTCTTCTATCTACTATTGGTTTATTTTTCTTGGTTACTTGAGTGTTCCTGCGATCATCCCCGCTTTATAAAATTTTACAACAAACTGCCACAAAACTAAATCCCCTCTCATGCCCTATCATCTCCACGACTCATCGCTCCTCTCGCCTCTCCTTCGCATCTCCCTTTGCATTGCGCCTCCTGCGTTCTGACTTTCTTCGATCCTTGAGAAGTTGGTTCCCGGTGAGGAATAGGCAACCTTAATTTCTTCAATTCCTCATGTGGGAAGAGAATACAAGCAAAGAAGCTTTAAGTCGGGATCGAGGAGATTGCACGTTTATGACCACCACGTTCACAACCGTGCCAAATCAACCTTGAATCTTTACTTTCCAAGGTAATCATTTCCTTCTATATCAAAATTATCGATATATAAGTGTCGGTTGTTTTCCCTTTTACTATTTAAGTTTGTTTTTTATCAAGTCTGTGGCATAAAAGAAGGCATCGTCTGCTTCAAAGCTGAATTTATCAACCGGGCGAAATCTAAGCAAGGATCCTGAAGAAGCTGCGATGTCTTGAAACACAAACATTTAAAAAGTTTTCCCCACTTTCTTCTTACAAATTAGAAGATGGTTAAAAATTCAGAAAATAGAAGTTTTAGGTTCCGTTTGGCACGGTGGTGGCAGTCACGAACATGAGGATTAAATTGTCATTCGTTAACATTCACCGAAAGAACTTCATCCACTTTTACATTCAAACAAATAATGTTTGTTAGGCGAAGATTAACGAATGACGGTTTAGCTCATGCGGTTACGACTGTCACCACCTTGCCAAACGGAGCCCTAAACTTTTAATACTATTTTCAGATTTTAGGAATTATTAATGGTAATAATTTGCTAAAAAGTCGAGTCATAAGTCATAACCCTAACACGAAACTTTTGTTTTTATGGCAGTGGGGACCACCTCGAGACCAGCAACGGTAGACAAGAATCCACGCCAAGAACGCATAGTTTCGCTCGTTGGCGGCTCCATTAACAAACAATTCCTCAGTGGATTCACTTAACGTGTCACAAAGAAACATCTGGAAATGACCGGCGCACTTTCCACGTGGCCGATAAATGAGCCCAGTCGATCGCCAATGCCCCAACCGTGTGAACTTGTTCACCGTTGACCACGCATCTTTGACCGATCAAAATCTCCGAGATTAGCTTTCTTGCTCCCTCAACAATCCGCCAAGTGTCCCACCTGATCATAATAATACACATCCGGCCTTATCACGAGCCCGACCACTCTCGGAGTGCGCCGTCCACTGTGCTGGTTCCGCCCGCCGTCCTTCTCGATCGCTCGCCAACACGAATACTAATACATAATACTCAGTCGGGCTTTCGAGTTGGGGGAATTTTTCAGTCCGGACTCCGTTCCGAGATCTAAGATTTGCCACGTGCAGTAATGAAGAGAGGCCATCAAATCGAGTCCAAGGTTTCCGGAAGAAAACATTTTCGAGCTGCCTTGAAATGCATTATTAATGCTAAAAATAGGACAAAATAGATGGCCGTTAGCACTGGAAAAATAAAATAAAATCACGTGTGTCAATAAAGACCGAAAATGATGTTGACTGGAGCAAGTGACACCTGTTAATCAGTGCTAAACTTCTTGAGGAATTATTGGGGACGGGCCCTGCAGGTTTGAGAGATATGCATGGTCAGCTTTTGAGGTCTGGCCACACGGCAGAAGCTAAGGCCTTGAGTTCTTTCAAAGCAGTTGATCGGTAGAGTCACTTAGAGGAATAATACTCAAAGGGCACTGATAATATTCGCACAGTATTTTTGATTATTCGCACACCGCTATCTGCAAGTACTGTTTTGAGTCAGTGGCTATCCGCAAGCAAAACGTTATTTGCACCGCATTATTTAACTTGAAAAAAATAATTATTAAATATATTTTTATTGTCAAAATAAGACTAAAATTATATTCATTTTAGTCTTTGTGGAATTGTTTTTACTTCGTAGACTAATCTTTGTCTGAAATGCCTTCTCAAAAATTTCATTTTTATTGGGGAATAGGTCTTCATGTGACTACAATGGGCCAAGAAGCTCGATGACAGTCAATGTATCAAGGTCATGAGCTTCCTTTTTTTTTATATTATATTGATAAAGGTTGGTACAAGTATTTATACTAGTAGTAGAAATTAACTTCTTGAAGCATAGAGAAGCTTCATTTACTTTATACGGTTCAGGTACAAAATACATTATTATTTTATATTATATTATTTCTTAGCATAAAACATTGGGCTAATATTTAATATTAAGCTAAAAACATTCTTTGTTCTTGCTCTACAGCGCAGGTTTTGCTGCCCGACAAATATAACATGTGTGGCTTTTTCTTGAGCTACTAGCCGCTTAAGGCAAAACTGAAATGAGAATTAGGTTTCGTTTGGGAGGACTTATTTTCACCGGTCAAGCGGTTACGACCGCAGGATTCAGACCTTAATTAAGGCCCGGTTCATGCGGTCGTAACACCGGTGAAAATAAGTCCCTCCAAACGGAGCCTTAGTGGGACAAGAACCCTAATCATCATTTCTCTCGATGCCCATGAGTGACACCTCCCCTAAACCCTCTGGTCCTCTTGCCACCACCCCGTAAGTGTTGCATCTCCGTTTTATCTTATGATATGAATATTCAGCAAAACAATGAAATCACCAAAAAAATCACAGTTAGCGGGTAATAGCCTAATAGGGAACTCGGGAATTGATATTAATATGAGAAATAGAACACCTTCGGATGGATCCATAATTGAGAGTGATGCTTCCCAGCTCAGTCGCACCTCAAAACAAGTAGGAAAAAAGTTCAGTTTTTTTGGATATTGTCATAGATAGAAGCTCGACTATTTATATGACTGCATTACTGGACAATTACAAAAGTGTTAGAGTGCTCGAAGCATCCGCGTGACCGTTAAGTTTGGAACGGTCTCCTCGTTGCCCCTAGCTAGGGTATTTATAGGTGAAACCCTAAATCCCCGACTCGGGTTTGGATTCCTATCAGATCCTAACTGACCCATTAAAGAGCTCATACACACGTATATAAATATACCTCAACAATCTCCTCCTATATTTTATATAAGTGTTAGCAAAAAAAATGGGCTACTTAATCAATAGTTAATAATGACCAAAACAAAAAAGTTTTCCAGAATTATAAATATGAGTTTTAAATAACAAAATGCTAAACTCAAACCAAATATTCCAAACATGAAATAAGACAAAAACTGGAAAGCTCAAACTGATAATTGATCTAGGCGAACAGCAGATCATCATCATCTGAGTCAAAATCAACTGTCTCTCCTCCAATCTTCATTTTGCCTGCAAACAATTACAACAAGAATGTCATGAGACAAATCTCTATGAATTCAAATATTTGCAGAAATGAAGTGATTAGTTCTAACAGCGGGTGAACTTAATAGTGTAACTGGGAGGAAAGAATCTCAAAACAGCATCTATATCTAATTTACACAAAATTAGATTAATTGATTTCATAGAATCAAACCATATTCCTTCGATTATTAAGATTATTATTAACGTTCCACAATTGTGCTATATCATCAAGTTTGAAATGATACAACAATCTGTGACTATTATATCATCAAGTTTGGAATGATATAACTAATAATCATAATATCAGGGCATATATCAGCAACCTCAGTATTCTTTTTTGGAATGATACCCAATTTAGCCTTTGGCAAAGAATAATTACGTAAGTCATCAAGTTTGGAATGACTGACAATTATCTCACCTCTAGCTTTCATCAGATAACATCTGAAACACTTTAGTGTGCTCAACGTAGATGTTTGAATGTAAGCAAACAACGGTTCTTAGATTTAAAACATAAGCTAGGTATTAAGTCCTCCTAAATGGATGTTAATCTCATCTCCCCCGATGTTTTAGATGTGAGAACCTTACATAAGCCCTTAGTAAGGACATCTGCTATATTATCCTTTGATCTCACGTCCAATAGGGAGATTATCCCCTGAATGGTGAGATAGGTCAACCAGGCCTGTTTCATCCTTAGTTGCCTTCGCTTTCCATTGAACAACATATTTGTAGCAATGGTCTTGTGGCTTGATTGTCGCAATAAATCGAAATAGAATTCATTTTTAGACTCGTCATTGGAATGTCCAATATCAGATCTCTTATCCACTCTACTTCTTCTCCAGCTGAAGCGAGAGCATAGAGTTCCGATTCCATAGAGGACAGTGCAATGCACGTTTGCCTCTTAGACTTCCAAGCTACTGCAGCTCCTCCTAGTGTAAACACAAAGCCACTAGTGGATCGACAATCAGCTATTTCCGAGCACCAAGATGCGTCAGAATACCCTTCAAGCACTGGAGGATGCCCACTGTAACATAAAGAATACTTCTCAGTATACTTTAAGTATCTCATTAGCCTGTCTAAGGCGTCCCAGTGGTCCTTCCCAGGATTACTGGTGAATCTACTCAACATGCCGACCGTAAAGGCTATGTCAGGTCTAGTGTAGGTAGTAGCGTACATGAGACATCCTATGAGTTTGAAGTAATCCAACTGTCTAATAGCTGAACCTTCATTCGGTTTCAGTCTACTGTTATAATTGTATGGAGTCTCAGCCTTTTTGCTCTTATCGTAACCCCACTTTTCCAGTAGATTCCTAATGTAGTGACTCTGACTCAGGGTAATATATACCCTTTTTTGTGAAGTTCACTTCCATTCCTAGGATGGTTTTCACCTCACTTAGGTCTTTCATGCTAAATTGTGCCGTCAGAGCAACTTTCACGTCTTTCACCTCAGACTGATAAGTGCCCAGAATTAGCATGTTATCAACGTACAAGCATATGATGACTACTTTATTTGCACGTGTTCTTACGTACAGACATTTATCTGATAGACTGGATTTGAAACCCAAGCCTTTTACACAGGTGTCAAATTTCTCATGCCACATTTTAGGTGTTTGTTTCAATCCGTATAGTGACTTAATCAACTTACAGACCTTAGTTTCTAGACCTTTTATGACGAACCCTTCAGGCTGGTGCATGTAGATCTCTTCAGTCAGATCTCCATTAAGAAATGCAGTCTTGACATCCATCTGATGAACAATGTAATGTTCAATAGATGCTAGAGCGAGAAGAATCCTAATTGTCACATAGTGACATACAGGTGAGTATATATCAAATTAGTCTACACCACTCACTTGAGTGAAGCCTTTAGCAGCTAGACGTGCTTTTTTATTTAGCGATACTCCCATCAGGATTAAGCTTCTTCCTCAGAACCCACTTATTGCCAATGGTTTTAGCCCTTTTGGGCAAATCGACCAAAGTCCATGTGTTGTTCTGCATGAGAGAGTTCATCTCTTCATCTATGACTTCTTTATCTGTTTGCTGGTGGCAGCAACTGCGGGTGTACTGGTTGGTGGGCGAGTCTTCCCAGGCTTAGGCTTTCTCTTAGGATGCGTGATCATGTTAGCAGTAGAGGACTGCTTGCTGATTGTCTCTATAATGTGTCTAGTTCGGTTCTCATCCTCAATGTAGATGAAGCGCTTGAGGTCTTTAAGACTCACCTGCGACTTCTTCCGGTACATCTCAGTCTTAAAGGAATACCAGGCCGAGGGCAACTTAAAAATAATCGCCCCTGCAACAAATCCATCTGGCAGAGGGATGTTTTCACTATTGAGTTTGTCCACCAGATTTTCAAACTCAGCAACCTGTGGCAAGATTTCCCTTTCCTCAGTGAAGGTGAATGTCATGAACTTGTCCACCAGGTGCGTCTTGGACATGTTCTCCTCCTCCTTGAATTGCTCCTCTAAGGCTTCCCAGATCTCTTTGGCCCTTTGCATCTTGCCGTACGTCTCTGCAAGCCTGTTGGAGAGGCAGTTCAGGATGTAGTCTCTGCAGAAGTCCTCGTCGTTGACACATTGATCTTCATCTTCGCTTCCTTTGAAGTCTTCAAAAACAGTCTGTACTGTGTAGAAGATGTTCAAGTACTTCATGCCGAACTGAGTGTTGCGCTTCCAGGAACTGAACTCGGCGTTGGAGAATTTCTCCAATTTGATCATCGGCACAGGAGAAGAGTGATTGATCGCCTTTGACATTGTGTGTCTTTTTCCAAACGATAGTATACTACTAGCAATCTAAATCACAAGCAGAAAATACCAGAAAGAGATCACCTGAGCCGCGGAGACGATGAGTCTTTGGATCCAATCCAATAGTATTGCTCCTCCAAGCAGGAATGCTCCGTAAATACAAGAGATTCTAAAACAATGCTCGGAGCAAGCAAGAGATCCCGTGATAAACTTGTTGAGAAAAACAAGAACTTTTTAGCTGCTGGAATCAGAAAACAGAGACAATCATATTTTCCCAAATATAGCAACAATGAGATTGATGATTAATGGCTCCTCAGTCTGCGATCCTTTCCCTCTATCGGCAAGTAGCAAAACGCAAGTGACGAGAAATAATTTCTTCTCGATCAAGGGGGGTGGTGCTGGATCGATTTCTTTCACGATTTCTGGTGGCTCTGGCAGCCACCAAAAATTACCCGAGCAGAAGCGGTGATAGGAATTCTTCTCCAGGAGGGAGGATCAGAGCAGGATCCTTCGCGATCGACGAGCAGCGATCTGAAAAAAAACGCAGGAGGCGGGCTTCTCCTTCTACAGGAACAGCGGCGGCCAACAAACCGGAGCGGGATTCGCCTCTCCTTTCAGGCGGCGGAAGAGAGAACGCGGAGAACTGGCGTTGTCGTCATTTGCACAGTTGCGGCGGCTAGGTTTTCTTCCAGGCGGCGTGACCTACACGATCGGCGGCGGCGTGGGTTATTCCTCCTTTTTCCCGATCTACGAACGCAGCGGCGCAGGATTTATCCTCTGCACATGGCGGAGATGATTTTCCCGATCCTGGAACCCGATCGACGAGCAGCGAGGGATCGAGAACGGCGGGATTTTCACCAAAACGGAAGACGAGAGCACGGCTAGGGCAAACGAAATACTTCGAGAATGTTAGAGTGCTCGAAGCATCCGCGTGACTGTCAAGTTTGGAACGGTCTCCTCGTTGCCCCTAGATAGGGTATTTATAGGTGAAACCCTAAATCTCCGACTCGGGTTTGGATTCCTATCGGATCCTAACTGACCCATTAAGGAGCCCATACACATGTATATAAATATACCTCAACAAAAAGTACCCCTCAAATCAAATATTATCACAATAACACATTCCCTTGTCACAAATTCTTGTCCTCAAGGAACTACAAAATGCAGAGGCCAGGCGCTATCGGAACACCCATAAATCTTCTCAGGTTTCCTCCTCTTCAGAGCCTTTGAGTCAGTGCATGTGCTAGCAATTGAGCTAGTGATCACCCAACCATTACGAGGCGCCACACGGCGGTGCGATATCGCAATCGGTTCCACCGTCAAATTACCATCCAAATTAACCGTGGATGGCAGATGCACTTGCTGATCTGGAAGCTCTCCCGCAATTGAGAGATGTGAAAAATGCGATGAATCTTGACATCAATAGGTAGATCAGCCAACCGATAGGAGACAATAAGGGCACATTCTAGGACTCGGAAGGGTCCAAAGAACTTTAGTGAGAGCTTTTGGAACCCGTACACAGAGACACTCGTTTGTTTGTGCGCTTGAATTCGAATGTAGACCCATGCTCCCACTTCAAGAATCCGTTCTCGATTCTTCCTTTCCGCCATCACCCTCGTCCGATTTTGGGCTTTCATCCATGCAAATTAAACTTTAACAAGGTGATCACCATTTCCAGCATTCTAATGAACGAACCACCTCTTCTTTCCTCATGCTTCACCAGATATGTATGGAGAGTGCAACACCAGTTCTTGCCATAGACCACTTGAAAAATACCAAGTTGGGTGATATGCATGTTGTGAAAAATACTAAGTGCTATACCACCATTCTGCTAGTGGTAACCAACTCGCTTAACTTTGCGGATGCTTGAAGCACATACGTCGCAGGTAGCTCTCTAGACAACGATTGTTGGCTTGGGCCTGACCGTCTGTTTGTGAGTGATATATTGTGGAGTAAGATTGATTACTGTCTAGGAAGCTGTTAGGCACTAGCTGAGAGGAATAGGAAAAATGATGCTGCTATCTCTGCTGAACATAAGCATTCAAATGCACCTACTACATCAATAAATGTTCAAAAGAGAAGGTACAACATCCATGAGTGTTAGTGTTGTGGTAAATTGAACACTTTGTCATTGATTGTTGGCATAACCCTAATGTGCCTAATGCAAAGAGAAGCTTTCCAGCTAAGGCAGTTGTACGCAAAAATGTTTCTTTTACTACTAACAAGAATCTAAGACCCATATTCAATTGGGCTCGTAAGGTTAAATGAATTGTCTTTTATAGAATAGTTCAAGTACCAACCTAAAGCAAATTTAGTACTTAGATAGTGGGTGCTCAAGGAACATGACAGGTACTAGAAGTCTTCTAAAGGATTATTCTCCTGTGAAGAATGGACCAAAGGTCATCTTTGGAGGCTGTGACAGAGGATTCACTAAATGATATAGTATGATCTCCAATGACATAATTTTTATCACAAGAGTAACTTATGTTGAAGGGTTGCTACACAACCTTGTAAGCATAAATCAACTATATAACTTAGATTATGTCATTGAATTCCACAATGATAAGTGTCTGATTAAAAAGTTAAATGACTTAGAGACTATTCTCTCAGACACAAGGAGTGAAAATGTATATTGCTTAATATACAAGATCTGTCTACTCAAGACAAGCCAAGCTCAAGTAGAAATTTTTCTCAAATTGAAGTGCTGAGTGAAGAAATACAGCCAGCTGATGGAATTCAAGAAGCTGTTGAAGAAGAACAGATAGCTGGAGACATTCCAGCAGGCCAACTTGATGCTAACAGATTACCTACTGCAACCAGAAATATGAGAGATCATCTTGGCACTCTCATAATTGGAGATATCAGTCAAAGAGTCACCACTAGAAGCAAAATTTGCAATGAAGCTCTTTCTGAGTTTCCTGTCTCAGGTGGAGCCAAAAAATTTTGAAGATGCCAATAAGGAACCCTTCTAAATTAGTGCAATGTAATAAGAACTATACTAGTTCAAAAGATATAAAGTTTAGAAGTTGGTTTCAAGGCTAAAAGAACACAATATCATTGGCACCGAGTGGATCTTCAGAAACAAGATGGATGAGAATAGTGTAGTAGTCAAGAACAAAGCCAGATTAGTAGTCAAGGGTTACATGTAAGAGCAGGGAATAAACTTTGAGCAAACATTTACTCTAATTGCAAGGCTATAGGAAATAAGGATGTTCCTTATTTATGCTGCCTTCAAAGGATTTAGGTCTATCAGATGGATATAAAATCAGCATTTCTCAATAAAAATCTGAAGGAGAAGGTATTTATAGAGCAATCCTCAGGTTTTATGCATCCAACCCTAATCTCACATGTTTATTTTCTTAGATAAGCTTTATATGAGTTAAAGCAAGTCCCTAGGGCTTGGTATGAAACTCTATCTAACTTTCTCATTAAGAATAAGTTCTCAAGGAGAAAGATAGATAACACATTGTTCCTAAGGGAAACAAAGGGCAAGACACTCTTAGTCTAAATTTATGTTGACGACATAATATTTGGGTCTACTTATGACAACCTTTCCAAGAGATTTGTCAACCTTATACATGAGGAGTTTGAAATGAGCAGTATGAGAAAGCTAAAGTACTTTTTAGGTCTACAAGTGAAACAGTGTTATGAGCGAATTTTCATCTCTTATACTAAATACACTAGAGAACTAATTAGGAAATTTGGGATGAAATCATCATCCATCATGAAAACTCCAATGTGATCAAATATATCCCTGGATAAGGATGAGAAAGGGAAACCTTTTGATGAATCATGTATAGGTGTATCATTGGATCCCTATTATATTTGACTATAAGTAGATTTGATATCATGTGTGCAATATGTGTTTGTGCTAGGTGCCAGACATGCCCTAAAAAATTTCACTACTCAGCTACAAAGAGAATTTTGAGATACCTTAAGGATAGCCAACATCTCGGCCTGTGGTACCCTAGAAATAATGACTTTAAACTAATTGGATATTCAAATGCAGACTTTGCAGGTTGCAAAGAAGACAGGAAGTGCACAAGTGGTACTTGTCAATTACTAGGAAGGAGATTGATATCCTGGAGCAGCAAGAAACAGACCGGTATGGCTATATCTACAACTAAGTCAGAGTCCATCTTAGCAGGAAGTTATTGTGCATAACTTTTGTGGATTCAGTATCAGCTACAAGACTACAACCTCCAGGTAAGTAACACTTCGATGTTTTGTGACTCATCTGGTGTTATTTTTATTGCTAAGAACCTTATATTACATAGCATGACAAATCACATATAAATAAGATATCATTTTATTAGAGAATATGCTGAGAATAAGGATATCTACCTTGAATTTGTGCCCACAGACAAGCAAGTGACAAATATCTTTACTAAGTCACTGAATAAGGCAAAGTTCAATTTTTTCAAGATTGAGTTAGGAATGCTTAACATATAATACATTATCTTTCTTGTAACATTCCAGTTATTATGCTTTATCATTCAAGTTATCTGCATTTAATTCTGTTAATTGCTAGAATCTTGTTCTAATAACTCAGTTCAGTTAACTGCTAGATGTTAGGTAGATAATATTTTCTTAAGTCAATTGACTCAATTTCATCTGCCTTCTATCATTTTTTATGGAAATTTAGGCATAGCAAGGCTGTGGAGATTAGTTGAGAAAGTCTCAGCTATACTGTGGAGATTAGCATAGAAAGTCTCACCTATAACGTGTAGATAGTTGAGAAAATACTCAATGGTATATATCTTCATCTCAACGATACTGTCAAGACGGGCTGCTGTATTAATTTTTCAATCAATCTCAACTATTAGATTATTTTTATGATTATCCTAATTATGCGGCGCTTCAATTTCATTTAAAACCCCATTATAAATATATTAAAATAGAATATATATATATATATATAGCCAAGGTTTAGCTAAGAACATAAAATCTAAAACCTAGAACATCGTCGAGTCATTTCATCCGTATCAACGCTTTCATCGACTAAGAAAGCAAATCACATGGCGCCAAAAGCAAAGAAAATCCTTCACGAAGGATATAAGATAGTTCGATAAGGATTTCAACATGCTTCTGAAGAAATTAAAGAAGTCATCAGAATATTAGAAGTCGTAGGCTTAGAATTTGTTATGTCTGAACTAACTCTAATCTTGAAGAATGAAGTGTTAGAACTCTTCTCCCATGTCAAACTTTCTTCAACCAGAAAGTCAATCAAAAGTAAGATAGGGGATGTTAAGATAAAGATTGCTCCCAATAGGATTGCCCAAGCCTTACACCTTCCATCTACTGACATAGAAGAGGACCAGGATATTACACCACAAGCAATAGTATATGCATTGGACTGGTGTGATTTAGTGGAGAGAGATATTGTTCTCTGGATAAAAAGTTCTTCAACCAGAGAGGCAAGCTACTTGCAGATATCAATGGGAAAACAATCATGTGCAAGATAAGTTTCCATGATAGTATTTTCAAGTCTATTTTTGAGCTGATCACAAGAGTTATACTGCAAAAAAGGATAAATTGGGCTCTTGTAATATTTCAAAAGCTGATTAACTGCCTTCAAGCTCCAAACTTGGGCATAATTCTTTCTCTTTATATGACAAATGCTTACCATGAGCATTATAACAAGAAGCAAGGTGTAAAGATTCACTACATGAAGAGAATGGACATTAAAACCCTTGAGAGGTTCACTTGAGTTTTACCTAAAAGTCAAGCTATCAAGTAGAAGATGAATAAGAGCAGAGTAAAGGAAAAGAATGTGATTTTGGAATAATCTGATTCTTAATCTGAGCCAGGAGGCAAAGATGCTTGTGACCAAGAGGACAATGATGACATTCATAACGTCAATCTATCTCCATCAAGCCAAGATGCTTGTGATCAAGAGTCTTTAAGTGAAGAGGATGAACATCTTCAAGACTTTAGCACCCAAGTGGATCTTGACCTTGATGTTGCAAGTGCTCCTCAAATCATGGATGTAGCTGCTCAAGGAAATCCAATGGCTCAAGTGCAAAGTCATACACAATCTCAGGGGAGATAAAAGTGCATATTGATGAGGACATAGATAACCATGCTTCGGCCAAGGGAGAACAAGATGCTCAAGAAAAGGATGTTGCCCCAATTGAGGTAGAGAATGATGAAATGGTCGAAGAATTTTCAGATATCACTCTAGACAAGTTTTTGGAGATTGATGATCAAGTTGAGGGGGAGCCTCTACCTAAGATTTAAAGATCCCCAGAGACTCAGACAACCACTCACACTGAGTTGGCTGATCAAGAGGACCTAGGGAGGAGTTTAAAGTCTTCTACAACAGTTGTCATCTCATGTTCCCCACTCTCTACCATCCACCGGTACTACTGAAAGTTCATTCTTTATATCACTATAAGTAATATTAGATGAGTATTCATGTTCATTCAAAAGCTACATTGATGAATCAGTTAAGGAAATGAAAGCTAAAATATTGGATGTAGTTCAGAAGGTTAAAACTGAGATAAGAAATTTTCTGGATTCTTTAAAAGGCGACACAGCTCACATCAACAGAGATGTCACCAAGTGGTTTGACCTGGCAGCCAACACAGTCAAACATAATGTAAATATTCTCAGATCAATGGATAAAAGTCTCAAGGATTTTGCTCTAGACATAACCAGTGTGAAAAATTGGGCAAGTCAGACTGATGAAGTGATTAAAGGAGTAGACCATAATGAAGGATTCAAGTCTCAAGGATTTATCGCTGAGAAAGAAGTTTATACTCAACGTTATCGATGAGACGAGATTAAATATTACCGTTCAGCCCGTACAGATTGGAGGGATTCAAAATTGGCGCTGGAGCATAAAGTAAGGATAGACTATTATATTCTTGCCCATGCTGATGACAAGACGTATTCTAGGACCATTGCAGAAGTCAAATGTATAAAAGGAGATATGTTAGGGCAATGAAATAGTAACCCAGTACTCAACAACCCGACAAAGTGTCGTCGTAATAATCGTAAAACCTAATGGGGTGCATTGGCAGAAAGTTAGTTCTTCCTGATTATTTTCAGGAGAACAAGAGAGAGTCAACCAGAATCAATGCTAGATCTTCTTCTAGCTGTTGTAGAAGAAGTTCAAGAAGGAGACCTGAAGATCAAGTTGTTCAGGGACTACTCCAGAAACTTGTTATCAGCAAGAACAACAGAAAAACTTAAGCTTCAAGGTTTAAAATATCTTAAGTCTTCTATTGTATATTAATTCAATCATCTTTTTTGTAGGATCTACTTGTTGATCTGAGCTGTATTGTCTTTTGTGACTGAGTTGTAGGGTTGTATTCTCAGCCTGAGCTGTAGGATTTCTGTGTAAATCTGAGGAAGGACTTGGAAAAAAGTCTGAGGTAGGAAACAAGGAGTGTTTCAGAGTTGTAGAAGTTGGAGTACTCTGAGTTGTAGGGTCTAGATGCCTGAGGTAGGATCTTTGAAGAGATCTGAAAAATCCTAAGGAATTTGAGTTATAAGCTATACGAAGCCGAGTTTTGGAGGAGATTGTCGAGTCTAGCACACTGCTAGATAAGTGTAGAGGGAAAGTGGATGTACCCAGACCTTGGGGAACCACTATAAATATCTGTGTGTTGATCTGTGTGTGTTTAGTGTGTTTTATATTTCTTATAATCTACTAAATCTAGATAATTAGTAAAAGAAAGTGCAAAGCCACCTATTCCCCCCCCTCTAGGTGAGTTAGACTAACACTAACAACAAACTATTAACTTCCCGCAAAGTCGAGAGAAAATTTTTGATTTGTCATTGACGGCTCTAAAACTAGGAGAGTACAAATCCGGAATAGCCCGAGACCTATTAAAAGCAAATAACAGAGGATTCCTTGACCACTAGATCGACCCCGAAGAAGATCAGACATCTGGAATCGCGTAACATTATGAAACAACCACTGATCGCCACCTCATCACATCGATATAGAGCAATCTGGAGTCAACACAATCATACCCAGCAGGCAACTACACACACGATGCTATCGTCGAGATCGCCTATACCGGTCACAATGGTATCGTCGTGATTGCTGAGACTGGTCACGATAGTATTGATGTTGTAATCGTCGAGACCAGATCTGATCTGAATTCTTAGTCCTCCGACTCTTTAGGGGCAGGACCCCAACAATTGTGAAACGAATTGGGGAGGCTCGGATGATGATCGAAGAAGTACCGAAGGATATGTGTTCTTCTATGGCTCAAATCCCGTCTCATGGAGGTCGAGAAAATAGCAAACCGTGGCCTTACCTACAACTGAGGCAAAATACATTGGGATTACTTCAGCCATCTTTGAAGGTGCATGTATGGATGCAGAGGATGTTGGAGGAGCTCACTGAAGAAAAGAAGAAGACAATACTACTCAAGTGCGACAATACTTCTGTCATAGCACTATTAAAAAACCATATGTTTCATAACTGCAGCAATCACATCAAAATAAAGTACTATTTCATCATAGAGATGATTGAGAATAGAGAAGCAAAATTGGATCACTACTCGTAGGAACTCCAGGTTATCACTGTTATTTTTGTGAAGGCCCTTCACCGCTGCCGATTTGCCAAGCACAAAGCCTACCTAAAAGTCACTGAGGGGGATATTGGAGACTGAACCCGCAGGCAAAGTTAAATGCTCAGTAATCATATGAATCACTTCGGTGAACATATTGATACAAAATGGGCACAGTTATAGGAGAATTATTTGGATAATAATGGGGCCGGGAGCTAGCAGTGCATTAAGCCGGCCCCACAGTGCACCACGTTGGGGCCCACAGTCCACCGCGCCGTGCGTTGCATGGCCCCCCTCGGCTCACTGGTCTTGTACGCCTTCCGCGACTCGGGCAAAGCGGAAGTCTATTTGTGGCGGTTTTTTAGAGATCATAAACGACTCCAAAGGTTTCGAAGTAAAGCTGCCAAAACAAACCGATGCAATTTCCGTTTGGCGCGGCTTTTTGGCTCCGGTGAGTTTGGATAAAAAAACGTCACAATTATAGAACATGTGTCTGTCACCTAGAAAAAAAACTAGTTTTGAACATACAAGTGGATGAAATTGCTTAAGTGAGGTTGAGCGTTCATGAATGATGGTTCATAACCACCGTCTTTGTGACCGCCAACACCGTGCCAAACGGAGCCCGAATCAACTCATCGATTGGCTCCCACCTTTTGATTTTCATTCAACTCGAACACGGCAAAAATACAAAGTTGTAATTATTTAAGGCTCTGTTTGGCATGGTGGTGGCGGTTACGAAGACGTGGTTAAATTGTAATTTGTGAACGCCCGTCTAAGCAGTTTCATTTACTTTTATGTCTAAACAAATGATGTTGTTAGGTGATGCTTAACGAATGACATTTTAACTCATGCGTTTACGGCCGCCGCCACTGTGCCAAACGAAGCCTTAGTAATTTCATCATTTTGTGAACTTGGAGTAGTTTTTAAAATCAATCTTTGTAAATTAGTCATCGACTTTGGCTTAATTTGGGGGGACTTATTTTCACCGGTAGAGCGGTTACGACCGCATGAACCGGACCTTAATTAAGGTCCGGTTCATGCGGTCGTAACCGCTCGACCGGTGAAAATAAGTTCCCCCAAACGGAGCCTTTGAGTACTTTTTAAAATCAGTCCTCAAATTACTTCTACTTGATTGAAATCAGTCCTCAATTTTATGTGTGGCTTTAACTCTTTTTTCAAGTATCTTTGGGCGCTCCGGCCATCTTGATGTCTTCATCATCAGACTCCACTGTTGTTGTCTTTTTTGCCGCACGGGTACTTTTTTGGCCGCTGCTATCATTTTGCAAGGGGGGGGGGGGGTTACCTTTCTTTCTATTTGGGGCTTCTACCATGTCAAAGCCCGAATCATTTTCATTTGACTCCACAATCATGGCATTCCTTCTATTCTTTGGTGCAATTTTAGCAGCTCTAGCAGCATGCACTGTTTTAATTTCTATTTTCTAAAGCATGAGGAAGTATTATGATGATCTATTTGCGCACTTTAAGAAACTTTGACTTAATCAGCTTTCGATGGGCTTAAAATAAAGAAAATTCTATCAAAAGCATGAAAAATCAACGGTATTGAATCGAATTTAACCGAATCTATCACACTAATAGCAATTTGGTATGTCATGGTCATTTTGGTGTGAAAATATCACATAGAAAAGGAGAGAAAAATCAGCCATTTTGCAGTGTCAATAACGTGTTTAAATTTTGGTGTGACAATAACTCGTTGGTGTGAAAATAAAAAAAATTGCGTGTTAATATAGTTTGGCTGTCAATAGCAAAAAAAAATGGTATGTCATAGTCGTTTCTTCCTCCTCCAAGAATAAAAAACCCTCCCGCCTCTGGTCCCGCCCCTTCTTTTAGGTTTTCAAAATCAAAAAATCACGCTTCTGGGCACCGGCAAAGCACCTCCTCTTTCCTTCCTGCTACTAGATCGTCGGCGACATATTGCTCGACGTGCACACGAGGCCATTCCTGATAGTAACTTTTCCAAATTTGGCAGAAAATTCTAAATCTAATATGGCAGATGTCGAGAAAACTACGAGTATGGTCGACAATGTAAGTGAACACCTGCAGACTTCAATTTTTTAAATCTACAAGTTAATACCTAATAGTAATGTTCAACTTATAGCTTGATGGTGAAAAATTTTCAAATAATGTGGCCGATGTCGAGAAATCTTCCAGTCAAGCAGACAATATAAGTGAAGAATTGTATTCACAATATCAAGTACGATTGTTTTATAGCCGTAATGTTTTTTTTACGGCAGCAAAATTGTTATTGCAATTGTAATTTATCGGTTATTACAATTATACTGTTACATTACATCGGTATTTGTAATTATACATTACAGCTGTGTTTGTTATTATCTTTGGTTTTCAAATTCCGACAAATAGTTGTTGTGTTTCCAATTATGCAAACTGAGCGGGATGCATGCACAATGTATTTCAATTATGCCCATAACTTTGGATTTAGTGTGTGGAAACAACGCATTACATTTTGGACACATACTAACATTATTAAAGTAAGAAGTTATAGTTGCTCAAAAGCTGGATATAAAAATATAAAGAGATCAGAGAATGTGATCAGAAAGTATCATAAGTTGGATATTTGAATGGGATGTTTGGCATGTATGTATTTCACTGTAGATGAAAATGACAAATATTGGTATGTGTCAAAATTCGCGAAGTAACATAATCACTCACTAGCCTCAAAAAAATGACAATCATTTGTTGAGATCTCATCGCAACATTTTTAATGTTCAGACAAGCTTCCTTAAAAATATGACAGGAGCGGGGAACGTTGGTATGTGAACTACAGTTGCAGGTGTTGAGAACGTTGGTTTTTGTAAGACTGATGCATATAACTATGTTGAAAGAGAGAGGAAAGTCCTAATAGAAAGTGGAAATTCTCTTAGATTGTTGAGAATGTTACAAAAATGATAATTGAAGGATGATATGTTCTCATATGATGTCAAAACAGATAAACAAAATAGGCTTATTAGTTTCTTTTGGATTGATGGATGTGGTAAACAAGATTTTGATTGTTTTGGTGATATCATAATCTTTGATACAACTTATAGACTAAACAAGTATAACTTAGCTTGTGGGCCGCTTATCACAATAAATTATCATTGGCAAAATATATTTGTTGGAGGGGTATTGATATCAAATGAAATTATTGAATCATTTTATTGGTTATTTGAAACTTTTTTAAGGTTCGTTGGCGGTAAACAACCGGTAACAATATTCACAGATCGAGATATCAGGCTATGTTTGTTGCAATTGAGAGAATTCTTCCAAACACCCGACATCGTTTGTGTCAATCACACATTTTAAAGAAAGCACCATCAATGGTACCGTTATTCAACTATGGTAAGAGTGTAAGTTCATTATTTCACCATTGTTTGACCAAATATGACAGTGCAGATTAGTTTAATCGATGTTGGAGTGCTATGATCTTGAAAGTAAATTTGGAGGGCAATAGATGGTTGCAAGATTTATATTATGCACGAATGAAATGGTCGACTGCTTTCAATAAAGATATTTTAGATCTTGGCATATTGTCTACACAAAGCAATGAATCCACAAACAATGTTTTACATGGATGTTCTAAAGCAACAAGTTTGCTTGTTGAATGTTTCACAGGCTTAGAGAAAATGACTTCAACTTGACATCGATATGAGCATGACGAAGACTTTAAATGCAAACATGCATGGTTCAGTAACCTTAAAATTCATAAATTCCCAACTTCTGAAACAAGTTACAAAAAAGTACACTAGAAAAATGTTCTCTAATTTTGAAAATTCTTACATTGATTGTGCGGTTGGTGTTACTATTGTAGACGAAAAATCACTCAGTGTTAGTCATGTCTTATACATCACACAACAACACGATGGAGACGATAAGCAATGGTATGTAAACTTTGACTCTAACACATTTGATGCTGATTGTTCTTGCAAAGGTTTTGAAACAAAGGGGACTTTATGAAAACATATCTTACGAGTTTATAATTTCAAAATTGCAAAAGAAATTCCTCCAAAATATATTCTAAATATATTTACATTGAAGGCAAAGAAAGTATTGTATCTTACAAATACTACAAGTTTAAATGACTATGATTCCAATCTAATATTTAGAAATCATATGATCAAGTTCAGTTTGACCTAGCTCGTCAAGTTGAAGACTATCAAATTGTAAGAGAATATGTTCTAACAGCCATGCAAAATCTTGGAAAGAAAGCAGAAGAGTTGGTAGACTCTAAAGATAAACTTAAAAAGGGTTTTATTAATGAAAATCAAAAGAACAAAGCAATGAAAGATCCACCTTCAATGCGACCCAAAGGTTATTCCAATGCACGTATAAAAAATGATTGGGAGAAACTAACAAAGAAACCTAGTACTACTCTAACACTTGTCTTTTAATTTAATTTTTATTTGACGTGATTATTAATGAAAATCTTTCTTTCATTTGCAGCAAAAAGAAATGATTCAAAGGAAAAGCTTTCTAATGTCGATGACGTTAATTCGCAATAGAGTGAGTTGAATTTCATGGATACTTTGTTTCAAAATTTAGAGCTTACAACCCCAATATCTACAACGACAACTCCATTATTTGATCTAAATGATGATTTTTGTTTAGATTTGTCATCCAATTTTTCAAACATTCCATTGCTGCAATTCATCTGTGATTTGATCGACTTTATCAGTTGCTCGAAAATATGGCAGTAACAACCTATTTACGTTTATAATTTTGTAATTGCGATATTAACTGAGTAAATACTGTAGTAATCACCTATTTTATGACTGTAATTTTATAATTGTGGCAATAACTGAGAAAATATGGCAGTAATGACCTATTTGACGGTTGTAACTGTAATACAAATATGACAGTAACAACCAAATATACAAAGTGCTAACTGAAATAATATTGTAGTAATGGAAACGAAATTAGTGTTTCAACAACCATAAATGTTTTTCAGATAAAAACATTACATAAACTATAACAGGCAGGAAATTTTCTAATCAAATCAGACATTTTTTCATTATTTTGTTCCAGTAGGCATGTAACATTCTGCTAACTACTTCAGCACTATACCCCGGCATGTCCTTCTTCATCCTTGTGCTCCTAATCAATTTCTGATATTTTTAGTGCGGTTTCCATGTACCTCATAACAAAAAACCAGCAATCAAAGCGATTTTTTGTGTTGGTATATTAGTGACATTATCTATTCGCCATGAAGCAATATCCGTCGGCAGGGCATCTTCAGCATTTTCTTGTACAAAGTTAACTACACAAACAAAAAATTAATAAATAATTAATGGCTAGCCATGTTGTAGTGTGAGAAAATGAATGAATGATACGAGCTCCCACATTGTTTTCATATGCATGGGGTTCGAAAAAAAGTCGTAGAACTGTCATGCCTCTGTAGTAAAATTGCACACCATAAGCACTCAATGGCTACCGAGGTGGCATGACATTAAAATATGGTCAACATCAGCAACAGACACTGAGATTACATGTTCAACCAATCATTTACTATGTGGAATTGAATTTCTTTTAAAGTACTGTATATTTAAAAAAAAATTACAGCCAATAATATGTTCAAAATAGATGAACAAGTTAAGTAATGTATTTACCGCATGGTCAAGAGAGTGTATAAAAAAAATTGCATGCTCTTGGGTGATTTTGCTCTTCTGAAATTGAGATTGTATACAAATGCATATAGATGGGGATCAGTCACCCATCCTTCACCAAGGAGTTCTGTGATTCCCTCCCATGGCATTGCAATGTTACCGCTTTCAAAAATAATTGAATCACTGAAAAGTAAACAATACGCCAATGTAAAGTTGCAATAACTATAAAAAAGATGACAAAATGGTTAGATCACTAACATATTTATCGGGAAATCGAGTCAATATATTTCGACCCGGGTATGCATGGACTTCTATTGTGGCTCCCATGACCTCTTTAACAACCACCTTTTTTCTTCCTACCTTTTCTTGCTTTGACATTCCTTATAAGGCTTCACGTATTACCGTGAACATTTGTTTCCACAAGCTCAGCACCAAGTTCTTCTAACTCCCCAACTGTCCTGGGCTTTGTCTGGGCCTGGTCCTTGACTGGCCAAGGCCCAAGCCAAGGCTGCACAGTGCGCAACGTCTCTAATTAGAGACGTGTTGCAATGTCTCTTCAAAGAGACGTGGCAGCAGGCTGCTGAGTGTTGACCAGCATTAATAGCATTTAATGTTATAGATTCCTATTTCCTAAGTGGCTAAGTCTTAACATTAATGCTTCATTTGGTTCGGCGGTGACGGATCGATCCGGCGGGTGGAAACGGAGTGTTCGAATCGGAGGGGGAAGGTGGCTGCTCCAAACGGAGCTTTTTGGGGCGTTCATTAAGGCGGGCGGTTGGAAAAAGAGCAAATGCCGCCGGAGGTTCATTTGTTTACCCTCCTTCCGGCGGCGTTTGCCCAAAACAGAGCAGCGAAACGTCCAAACAAATAGAGCCGCCCGTACGGCTCTCCGGACGGCTCTCTATAAAACTGTTATTTTTTTCAATAAATTTTAAATTTTTATAATGATTTTATAATTATTAAAATACTGAGTTTTTTCTTTAAATAGATAGCTTCTTTGTTCAAAAAATTTTTAGTTCCATTCAAAACTTAAGCTCTCATAATCTTTCATCTACTTTCATTTTCTAGTCCGAAATTTCGATCAATGACATCTTCATCTGGTAACGTTCCCAAAATTATCGAGCATAAACACAATGCTCAAATCTGGGAGCACTTCGACAAAGTGCGTATCAACAATGATTTTAAAGTGAAGTGTCAACATTGTTCGAAGTTGTTGACTGTGGCCAGAAACTCCACACTCGCATGAGACATCAAATAATGTGTTACAAAGCAAGCTCCGGAATCCAGTCAAGCACAACTATCAGTGGCCGGACAAGTTTGGGCTTACGATCAAATGCGGCAAAGAGAAGCACAGATGGAGAACATCATCTGACGTGGATTGTTGTTTAATCACTACGACAACGCCCGTGAGCAGTGGTGGATCCAGGAATTTGAAAATGGGGGCACAAATTTTTAAAAAAAATAAAATAACAAGTCAATATTAAATCCATGATAATAAAAATTGTACAAAATTACATAACACTGCAAAATATAAAATAAATGAGTAAAATTTTATATTTGTCCACGACGAGCCCTCATTTTTTGAAAACGGTCAATAACATCATCATCCATGACTTTCAAAAATTCTTCTCGCTCAATAAAAGTAACCAGACAATCATTCAACATTTAATCGCTCAGACTATTGCGCAACTTGTTCTTCACATAATTCATGTTTGAGAATACTCTTTCCACACTTGTAGTAGTCACCGGAAGAATCAATACAAACTTCAAAAACTTATAGATTTGTTGATAAACAACATGTTTACCGATTTCAACAAGCTTCAAGGATAAATGGCTAAGGTCCTTCAAAATAGCAAATCTCTCATCACTTCTCATGTCAACAATGTAGTTCTCGAGTTGAAATTCCAAATTAAATAACTCTAAATTTGAAAAATCATTAGGATAAAACTCTGCAAGACGCATCGCTTTTTCCTTTTCAAAACAACCAAATGAGTTAGCGGGATTCAAACAAGCCATACATTGAAGCAACTCTATACTAACCTCATCAAATCGATTGTTTAACTCTTGTAGCTGTTGATCGCCAACTTTTAAGAAAACTTCAATTCGATAATGATACAAATTTGTGTAGTCTTCAACAAACCTTCTTGATCTTCCACGGGGAATATACCGATCATTCATATTGGAAATATGAATGCCATATTTGCCATAAAAAAGCAATTTTTTTTTAATAGAGTGTCTCATCCATCATCCCTCAAAGTTTGAAGCTGTTTTTTTGTCAAACTAACAAAAGACATTGCATTTACAATATCTTGATCCTTTCTTTGCAAAGCAAGATTTAATTCGTGTGTATACTCAAATATAGTGGTCATCACATGAACCATTAAAATAAAATCAAAAGATTCTAATGCGAACAAAACACCTTGTGCCTTCACCCGATCATTTGCTTTACTCTTCTCAATCTTCACAAGTGTAGCAACCATATCAGGATATAATGAAATAATATGAACTAGTGTTTTTGTGATGTGATCCCCAACAAGTATCTTCAGGTCGACTCAAACGAAGCTCCTGATTTAAACCAGATCCAGTTTTGAGTTCACCATCTTCTAGTGCATTAGCCACCTTTTGAATTTGGCTTTCTCTAAGCATTTCATTTCGTTTGCAGGAAACACCAATCACATTTAATAAAGTTGTAATTGCTTTAAAAAATCACTGACAATCATCATTTATCTTAGCGACTGCAATTTGTGTTAACTGAAGTTGATGCGCAAAACAATGAATGTAATATGCACTTAGATTTTCCCTCAAAATTAAACTTTTAAGCCATTTATCTCACCGCTCATGTTACTGACACCATAATATCCTTGTTCACGGATTTTAGATAAATTCAATGAATGAGCCATTAGTAAAGATTCAATTCTAGCTTTGATTGATATTGCAGTAGTCTCAGAAACATGCACAATACCAAGAAATCGCTCTATTATTGCTCCATTTCTATCAATGTAACACAGACAAAGAGCAAGTTGTTCTTTATGTGACACGCCATTGGATTCATCGACAAGAACTGAAAAGTAATCATCACCAAGCTCTTAAATTATAATTTTGGTGGTTTCTTTAGCACAGACATTGATTAAATCTTTTTGAATTGAAGGAGCGGTCAATTGATTGCTTCCCGGTGCGTTTTTCAAAACATACCTACCAACCTCTTCATCAATATCTGCGAGCCACTGTAGAGGTTCAAGAAAATTTCCCTTATTAAGTGAGTCTTGACTCTCATCATGACCACGTAAGGCCAATCCTTGATGAAAGAGATATCTCAAACATTTCAAAGATGCTTGTAGGCATGTTTTATTTTCAAATTTAGTCTTATTTGACTGTTTCTCAAGAGTAACTTGTATAGATTTTTTTTTGCTGCTTTAGAGCTTCAAATTTTTGCATCGCTAGTTGATGAGCACTATTACATTTGCCGACATGTTTTATGAACCCTTAAGGTTTATTCCAAGACCTATATCCTCTGCCCGTAACAAAAGCATCTCCCCCAGCAGTAGTAGTCGTGACATCCTTCTTAAATAAATAATATACGAAACAAAATGCGGCATCTTTTTCAACACTATATTCAAGCCATTCAAACATATCAAACCATGTGACTACAAACCGACAATACTATTCTCCCATTTTTCTTGGCGGAAATGAATGACATTTTGGCTGACATGGAACTCTTAGAATATATTTTTTCCTCACTTCCTCTTGTTCATTTAAGGGATATGTGGAAATAATTCTTCTCTTTCCCGGATCATGTGGAAGCAACTCCACATCAAATATAGACCCTATTACAATATCTTGAATTTGTGGTGATATTGAAGGAAATACATTCTTAGTCTCAGTGGATGGGGACGGGAAAAACTCCTCATTTTGCTCATTCTCACATTCTTGAATTGGAGTTGTACAAGTTGAAGAAGACTCTTGAGATAACTTTTTCTGAAACATGGATGCGATAAGACTAGACTTTTTCTTCTAGCCGTCCATATTTAAGTTTATGCTACATCAATTGAAAAACAATAATTGAAAAAAATTCATAGCAGAATACTATTTGCTCTGCTTGATCCTCTACCGATCAATACTATGGGTGCCCCTACAAACATTCATCACAGATTCTATTATGCTTTGCTTAGTCACTATTTGTCTAATACCTCAAAGCATCCCTACAAACATTCATATAAACAGAAATAAGATGAATAAAGAGAAAAAAAATTATACCTCTGGTCCTCAGCTCAAATAAGCACCCCCACTAGCAGAATCAGTGCTTCATCCTGACCATAAAATCAGTTCATGTGTTAAGTGATTGTAATAGTAGCAGTACAAATTAAAGCTAAAATGGAGATCCAAGCAATAACAAGTTAACTATGCAAGAATGAAAACTATAATAGATGAGTAAAAGGACTTGAAGCTGGACTGAATAACAAGTTAACTATCCAAGCAATAACAAGTTAACTATGCTAAAATGGAGACTGAAGATCAAGTAAAAGGACTTGAAGCTGGAGCTGCGGAGCGGAGCAGATGATTTTTTAACCAAACTCATCGATGATATCACTCTTTTTGAAAGAGTCAAGTCCCTAGCAAGGATGCAAACTATAATAGATGAATTAAAGCTTATAAATAATACTAATGCTGAATTAGGAATTTCTGCGATAGAAATGGAAGGGCGAAATGAATTAGGAATTTCTGCAATAGTAAAATATTACTAATTGAAGAACAAGAAGAAGAACCTGAGGAGGCGGACTCGAGACTCGGGAGCAGCAGCGATCCGCGATCAGGAGTAGCCGAGCAGCAACGATCAGGAGGAAATCGACGCAACGATTAGGAATTTCTGCAATGATCGGGAGTAGCCGAGCAACAACGATCCGGAGCAACGATTAGGAATTTCTGCAATAGTAAAATGTTACTAATTAAAGAAGAAGTAGAAGAAGAAGAACCTGAGGAGGCGGACTCGGGACTCGGGAGCAGCAGCGATCCGCGATCGGGAGTAGCCGAGCAGCAACGATCGTCGATCGGGAGGAAATCGGCACAGACTGCGGAGCAGCAACGATCCGACTAGGGCAAAAATAGAGCGCGAAAAGGGCAGTGGCGGGGCTAGCGGTCCTTCTAGAGAATTCCAAAAAATTATGGGGTGGGGGGCCAGTGTCCCTAGGGCCCCCCTCCAGATCCGCCCATGCCCGTGAGACCGCTTATGTTCATCGAGCTCTCCAACCGAAATATCATCAAGTAAAACTACAATAAGACATGAATCATATAAAACTTATATTAAAGTGAAAAAAATTTGATTAAATATTTTGATAATTTAAATAGTAGGATTAGTTTAATTTGCGATGTTTGGAGTAATGGTATACAATTAAGACATTCTTACATTTGCATTACAAGTCATTAGATAGATCCTGCTTCATGAGAGCTATCCAAACAAATCATTTATTTCAATAGTTTTGGTTACACATACCGGAACATCAATTTATCAAGTAATTATGGATTGTAGACGCGAATTTAAAATAAAAGATAAAATTATTAGTATTTTTCTTGATAACGTTAATAATAATACTGCGGCTATTAATAATTTAAAAAGAGATATAAAATCTATGTTAAATGGAGTATTTTTTCATACTCGTTTTGTTTGTCATGTTTTAAATTTATTTGTCCAAGATAGTTTAACATTAATGGATCCATATATTATTAAAATTAGAAGTATGCTAACATATATACATAGTTTTCAAAAGAGGCGATCAGATTTTAAAAAAATTGTAACAAATAAGGGAGACAAAATTTTAAATCCAGAATATGACATGTCAATTAGGTTAAATATCACTTACAAAATGTTAAAAGAGCAATTAGTCAAAAAACTCTTCTAATGGAATTTTATTCAACAAATACAACTCATGATTTAAATGATGATGATTGGGAAACAATTACAATTTATATGCGTTTATTAGAATATTTTTATAGAGCGACGATTCAATTATTCGACGTTTATTATCCCACCAGCTCCCAAGTTATCGATTTTTTTTAATTATTACAAAAACTTTAAATTATTATAAACAATATAGGTCTTGGTAGCCCGTAATTGAAACTATGGAAGCAAAATTTTTAAAATACTATAAGGAAATGACACCTATGTTTTCATGTGCGGTGGCTTTAAATCCTTTATTAGACATTTTAGGTGTTGAAAATCTTTTAGAAGAAATAAATAAATAATTACACTTAAATTTAAATAATTTGGAATTTGAAGATTCTATAATTTCAAATTTTAATATAGTTTTTACAGATTTCAATAATTATTATTATGATTTATATAGGTCGCGACCGCGAGATGATTCAACACAAGTACAAATAACAGATGATTTTCAAACTGAAATTTATGAGATTGCGTCTAAAAAAAATCACAAACTATTAGTACATTACATGAATTAGGATTATATATTAAAATACAATTTGGAGAGTATATGACTAAAATAAAAATTGAAAATTTTAATATATTAGAGTGATGAAAAAATAAAACTAACACATATCCTATTTTGATCTTAATAACCCGCGATATATGAGTTGTCCAAGCTAGTACAGTAGCTTCAAAGTCTGCTTTTTATTTTAGTGACATGTTTTTGAATGAACGACGGAGTTGACTTAACGAAGAGTCGTTTAAAATTTGTATTTGTCATAAAGATTATTTGAACGCGACAAACAGAGAGCAACATACTGTTTCCATCGAAGACAGCTCCTCGTCAATCGAAGAAGAACCAAGTTCGTTAAATTTGGCTAATGAAGATTCGAGTATTAGTGATGTATTTTATTTTATTTTATTTTAGGTTGACCGTCATACGGTGCTTTGACACCTTACTTATTGTGGGTGGTATGTTGAAAGTTGTGAGATTTTGTGCATTTTATAAGCTCAGGTAGTTTTTCTCGGAGTTGATGGCTGACCCGTTTGTGCGTGTTGTAATATTTTTTAATATGAAATAAAATATATCTTTTATTTTATTAAGTATTTAAAATTTTAATTAATAAGTTTTACATAATATATTTATATTAATTAATTCTTATGTAAAAAATCTTTTTTTATTTGAAAAAAATTTACCTTGGGTAGGTCTGAGCCTGATTAGGTTTGCTAGGGCCTGGTTTAGGCCTTGCCAAAAAAGACATGCTAGTCCCATTCATACAGGTGCCTGGGTTTGGCTCTTAGCCTGGCTATTATTAGGCCTGGGCCTGAGTCTGAGCATAAATAACGTGGGCCTGGCAGACCCAGACTCAAACTGGGCCTGCCACAATTGTAAGGGCTCTGGCGTATGTCAAAGGTCTGTTCGATCGCCGGAGCTGTCTTGGTGCAAAAGCTGCGCTACTGTATAAGCTGCGCTTTTCGCTCTTCTCTTTTCGCTCTTCGCCCGCCTTTCCTCGGGAAATTATTGGAACCGGGCTCCGTTTCCAAATCTAGGTCCGGATTAAAGGAGAGCGCGACACGTGGTGAAATCTCATAAAACTGGTATTTTTTGCTTTTTTCTTTCTTAGCACACGCCTATCTCCTGGGAGATCAATTTTGATCTCCCAAGAGATCATTTCTGATCTCCCAAGAGATCAAAAATGATCCCATGGGAGATCAAAAATGATCTCCTGGCTGGAGATAAAAAAATGATCTCCTGAGAGATCAAAAATGATCTCCTGAGAGATAAAAAAGGGTGTTGTTATAGACAAATCAGATTTGGCTATATACAAACTTTCACTATATACAAACCAGTACAAATCAGAAATTGTTATCCGAAAACAAAATTGTTATATACAAACCAGTTCAAAAATTTTTTTAAAAAATTTCTCTTTTGTAAACACCATATCATATTAAAACAAAATTAATGAATTCATTAGATAGACATTACAAACTTTTTAAAATTCAAGATATAAATAAGGAGTGCATTGAAATCCCAAAAATTTATGCAAGTATGTTATTTCTTCCGATCAATAACGTAAATATATTAGTTCCTGCAATAAAAATAAAAAATTAGGGACGTTTGAAGTGTATCCAAATACATTAAAACATATTTTAAGCGTGCAAAAAATTCTAACCTTTTGATTTAGAACACTTCATTATATACTATATCAGAAGCTCTAGACAAGAGTTTTGAAAGAAAATAGCTTCACCAATTTCAGTCTCCCACAGAAATAGACAGGTATCAACTTCTTTCACAATAGCCACACTTAAACATTCATTAACAGGAAGGAAAAAAAACTGAACAATAATACAAAATTTAACTGTTCATCTTCAACATCCAATCGAAAACTGCAACAAAAATCTTCTCCATTTTCTCACAATCTCAAAGCAGCAGTAAAGAAAAGAAATAAATAATTTCACCCTCTCAAACAGGAAATCAAACAAAAATGAAAACACTACTCTCAAACGGGTTGCCGTTGGAGGGACAACTCGGGCCGAAATCTCCTCGTCTGTAGGAGTGCCGATGGGCTTGCCATCAAACGAGTCGTCGGCGAAATTCGAGGCCGCCATTGTTGACGGAGGTGGAAAATCGGGGGAAACGGAGGGGGCGAATCGGGGGAGACGGACGCGGGCGCGGCGCGGGCGCGGCGCGGGCGCGGCGCGGGCGCGGCGCGGGCGCGGCGCGGGCGCGGCGCGGGCGCGGCGCGGGCGCGGCGCGGGCGCGGCGCGGGCGCGGCGCGGGCGCGGCGCGGGCGCGGAAGCGGAGGGTTGGAATGAGAGATTCACTTAGTTTTAGGTTTTTAAATGGTTTGTGTATAGTATATAAAAAAGACCTAAAATTTTTAAAATATTGGTTTGTATATAGCCAATGTTGGTTTGTCTATAACAACACCCATAAAAAATGATCTCCTGGGAGATCAAAACTGATCTCCTGGGAGATCAAAACGCCTATCTCCTAGGAGATCAATTTTGATCTCCCAAGAGATCATTTCTGATTTCCCAAGAGATCAAAAATAATCCCATGGGAGATCAAAAATGATCTCCTGTCTGGAGATAAAAAATGATCTCCTGGGAGATAAAAAATGATCTCCTGGGAGATCAAAATTGGTCTCCTGGGGGATCAAAACTGGTCTTCTGCGAGATCAAAATTGAACTCCTGACTGGAGATCAAAAATAATCTCCTGTGAGATCAAAAATGATTTCTTGGGAGATCATCTTCTTCCTCATTCATGCTAGCAGAGAAAAAAATAAAACCCTAACCGAACTCCCGCTGGAGCGATTAGAAATCACGAAAAAATTCCAGATTTTACCACGTGTCGCGCTCTCCTTTATGCCGGACCTAGATTTGAAAACGGAGCCCGGTTCCAATAATTTCCCCCTTTCCTCTTCCCGACGGAACCACACACACAAATCGAGCTCCCATTATCGCCCGTCGATCGGATTTCTCACCGGAAAACGCTGCGCCACCCCCTAGAAACCACCGGTGACCAACCTTTTGCAAGCCCGCGGGACTATTCTCTCCCCATAGCGGACGATCTCCCCCATCGACGACAGATTTGTTTGGTCGAGGAGCCAAGTACAGATTGTTAGAGTGCATCATTAAAGGAGTCCAGGATTCCAGGAATTCTTCGGATGGTGATTTCTTCTCTCATGTTCCTCTTTTTTATCTTCCCATTTCGAGAGCTAAGTTCCTGTTTAATTCAATATTATTCTTTGTATCCTTAGTTTTTCCTTTCTGGTTACAAATTTTATTCACCTTTTAATCCATCTCGTGTTTTTCTTCAGTCCGGAGAGCGAATTTCTGTCACTCCTCATGATCCTAGGTCTTCCATAAAGCTTGATGTGGCCTTCAGAAGCATTACAGGTACTACATCTTCTCTTTTACTTCCAGAAAAGTCCTGCAACGCACATCAGTATATTGATCCCCATGTGAATTGATACTAGTACATGTGTGCTGTGCCATTTTTTTCAAGTAACTTACTCCTATGCATTGTCTTCATCTCTCATGTCTTAAGACCTGTCCAGTATTTGCATAGGAATCGTTTACTTTTAAATTATTATCTACCTTGGATCTGTAGAACTAGTATCTTGAAATTAGTTTTGCCCGCTACTCTAGAAGAAAGATCACAACGCTAGGGATTTGTCATGCCTTTCACGGCGCAGTGGTAAGATCTTTAACCCGAGCTCTTACCATATTTTGATCCCTTATTTCGCTCGACAAACCGTTCAAGTTGGTATAAAGAACTATGACATTTGATTTGCACGGGGATTTCCAAAATTAGGGTTGAGATTATATATTCCCGCGGAAGACTAAGTTTAGTTCTTCTTGACCTATTATTCTAAAATCTTTTAGCAGGTGGGTTTATTGACAATTGACATGTGAAAAGTTCTTGATTTGTTGTGGGCATTAGGGTTTCGTAACCTGTTTCCAGATATCACTGTGAGCTCTTCACCAAATACACACAGAATCGTGTATGTGGTAATGTAGAACTGAATGCATATGTTGTAATAAACCACTAAAATATATAGATAGAAATGATAAACCGGCAAAGATCAATCCTAAGAGGTAGATGAAAACCTCTGAACAGATGACCAATGCAACAGGAGAGCAATTCCCCTCCAGTGCACTATTCTGATACCCAAAAACAGAGTTCAAAATGCAGGTATTTAACTAAGACCGCTGGAATTACATATTTGACTTTATCACCTAATTACTAAACTATCCTTTCCATCCCCTCCCGCCAATGCCATTCAATAAAATGCGATCTCCCAAATCCACAGCCTAGAAGATGTTATCAGGATCGCGATCCGGATCGTAGGATCGCATGATCCTACGATCCGGGATGTTAAAGCCGATCCGGATCGCTCGCTAGAGAGGAATTATATGGATCGCGCTCCTGAGTTGTAGGATCGTAGAATCTCGATCCAACAACGATCCTACCGATCCCGACCCCACGCCTACATAAAAAAAACCCGGCCTTGTTTTTTTTATTTCTCATTCCCGACTTGCCCCAATTTCTTCTCCGCTCGACAAAGCTCTTCCGCAACGGCGCCGACGGGTCGTGGTCTCTTCGGGCCTCCGACAACTCCCCGTCTCTTTCCAACAATGCATGTTCTCGTGCAGTCGTTCTCTCTCCTCCAGTCCTCCCTATTTTCTCTCCGACGTCGAAGCCTAATATATTCCATGCATTTTGACGACTCCCGCTCTAGTCGTGCTCTCTCCTCCAATTCGACGGTCGTGCTATCTCCTCCATTTTGACGGTCTTGGAGTCTTGGACAGAGACACAACCTTCTTTGTAAGCTTTCATAGAGTCCTTTTGCCCTAATATTTCTTCAGTTATGATGGAATGTGTTCGCCGATTTTTTGAGGTTTCAGTTTTGATACTAAATGACATTGATGCTTTCAGTTGTGCTCTAACTTGCATGCACAATAATGGCAAGAGGACTCATGAACTATTTTATAATTCTAATTAATTTGCCCTAATCTTTTTTTCGGTTATGACATTTTTTGAAATCTACATTGATGTAATAAAATCGTACTGTCTGCAACTTCTCATTAATTGCAAGTTCCAGATAACTTGTTATATACTAAATGAGCTTATTAATTGCAAGTTCTCAATTTCTCATTAATTGCAAGTCCTCAGTTATGACATTTATGAACTATTTTATTGTGCCATTTTTTATGTTGAGTGAATGAGAAAATGAGCTGAGTTTATTTATGTTAAGCTCTTATTCTCATAGCAATTTTTCAAGGCTATTGTGTCATTTTTTTATGCTTTCTTAATGATTGTTTCTTTACTTGTGCTAGAAAAAGAGAGATGTCTGGTTCGAGTTTAGCTTCCAAGTCCACTACCATAAAGTCTCGTAAGAATGATTTAGGTTCAAGAAGTGATCTGGGGTGGCTCCTTGGGATTGAGATTAATAGTACCACTAAGAAAGTGCAGTTCAAATATTGTCAGGTAATTTGATCTGGTGGAATATATAGATTGAAATATCACTTGGCAGGTACTACATTTAATGTTTAAGCATGTACAAAAGTACATGAGGATGTTGGACAACAATTTTTGAGTATTCTTCAATCACAAGGAGAGGAAGCTTTAAAGAGATTTTTTTTGAGGAAGTGGACGATTAGATTGAGGATGGCGTGGGACAAACTAAAAAATCAAAAGGGAATGAGCCAATAGATTTATTCATTAGAAAATCTGGTCAATCTACAATTAATCAAATTTTTAAAAAGGACACGCGTGAGAAAACATGTCAAAAGATTGCTCATTTTTTCTACACAAGTGTCATTCCCTTCAATTGTGTCAAGAACCCAGAGTTCATTAGCATGGTTGAAGCAATATCCAACATGGCCCGGGAATGAAACCATCTTCCTATATTGATATTAGAGTAAAATATCTAAAACACGAAGTTGACAGAACTCTAGAATTATTATAGCAGTGCAAGGTGGAATGACAAAAAGTTGGTTGTACGATTATGTCTGATAGATGATCAGATAGGAAATAAAGATCTATATGCAACTTCCTAGTGAATAGTCCCAAAGACACAGTGTTCTTATCATCAATAGATACTTCTGAAATTTCCAAAACTGTGAATAAATTTTTTGAAATGTTAGATGAAGTTGTGGAAAATGTTGGGGAATGAAATGTTATTCAAGTTGTGACAGATAATGCTTCAAATTACAAGGCTGCTGGTGAAATGTTGATGGAGAAGAGAAAACATTTATATTGGACACCGTGTGCCGCATACTGTATTGACTTGATTTTAGAAGATTTTGAGAAAAAAAAACCGATCTTCATAAATTAACATTTGCAAAGGGAAGAAATATAACATACATATATTCCAAAACTCTTCTTCACACTTGGTTGCTTGACTTTATGATGGGGAAAGAGTTAATCCGACCTGCAGTTACTCGATTTGCAACAACTTACTTGATATTGGGATGCCTTTTTGAAAATAAAAGGTGGTTTAATGACAATGTTTACTTCTGTCAAATGGAAATTCAGTCGATTTGCTGTTTCAAAAGAGGGGAAAGCTGTTCCAAGAATTGTTTTGAATTCAAGTCAATTTTGGTCTCATGTTACATTATGCTTAAAGGCAGTACACAACACTTCCGCTCAATAAATTCCTCAGAATGGTTGATTCAGAAGGTCCTATGATAAGATTCATATATGAGCAAATGGATAAAGCGAAGGAGAGAATTCAATTAAATTTTGATAACATCAAGAAAAAGTAAGTAGTTTAACAATTTATATGTTTTCATCAATGATAATATAAGTGTTTCTTATGATTATATATGTGTTTTACTGTAGATATGAGCCATCATTGATGATAGATGGTCAAGCTAACTCCATAGGCCATTGCATACTGCAACTTACTATTTGAACCCTCATTATTATTACAGACCCTCTTTTAGAGGTGATGCAGAAGTAAAAATTGGGTTTTATACTTATCTCCAGCGAATGATTCATAATGAAGATAAGAGAACAAAAATAGCCATTCAAATGGATGATTTCAAACATGCTAGAAGATTATTTGGGTTAGACTCTGCAAAATCAACTAGAACTAAAAGTGCTCCAAGTTTAACATATTTGTTTAATACTATTTTCAATTATCAAGCAATAAACATGTTATTATTTATTATCATATTAAACATTTAAGGAAATGTTATTTACAGCTGATTGGTGGGATCCCTATGGAGATAACTGCCCAGAATTGAAAAGATTTGCAATCTGGGTTCTAAGTTTGACATGTATCTCTTCTAGATGTGAACGCAACTGAAATGCCTTTGAGATGATGAGATCTACTACACAAAAATATCCTAACACTTAACATTGATTATTTGACTGACTTCATTTTTATTCATACATGTATGTTCTTATAATTTTTATTTTTCAAAATAGGTACATTTAAAAAGAAGAAACCGATTGCATCAAAAGAAAATGAATGATCTAGTATTTGTGATATATAATATGAAGTTGATGGAATGACAAGATAGAAGAGATATGCATCTAAAGGAGAAGTTTTTAAACTTTGAGGATATCTCTTCGGATGATAGATGGTTCACTGAGAAGGAAGATCTCGTTCTTCCCCCCATAAGGGCAATTGGTTGGGGATTCTTCAAAGTAGAGATGCTCAAGAAACCTATAGTGATGATAGTGTGGGAAGGAATGTTGAAGAATCCGTTGCAGCGGTAGCTGATGAATGTAAGTTTGATATTTTTTAATTTGAAAATGCAAAATTATTCAATTATATTATGTATCATAATTAAAAAAATATTTATTTTAGGTGGAGTGTATGATCTCACCAAAATACAGTCCTTGATGCTGACGATCATATTAGCAAAGATGAATGAGATGATGATCATAATGATAGTGGTGATGATGACAATGTAGAGAATGTAGAACTAGATGATGCGGGCATGACTGATGTAGCTGTTAAGGATTTATATTAGTGGTTTTGTATCGGTCCGACAAACATATGTTAAGGATTTATATTAGGATTTAGGACATGGCTGATGTGAACTTTATGTTATTTTTGGGATTAGTTGTTCATTAGCGTATTTTTGATAGAAGTACTCAAACATTTATTAGTTTTATGGTTTCTTATGTGTTAATTGTATATAATTGGATGATAAAAAATTATTTACATATTTTAACTCTTAATTTATGATTTTTATAGAATCTTACGGTCCTTAATTCGATCACACGATTCAATCCAATCCAACCGGAAAACGATCCTACTTAGGATCTCGATCTTGACAACCTGTGAAACGCACTACGCTTCCCCTCTTCACCAAATCCTTGATCTCAAGGATCGAAGTGTTGATACTGATGTTGGAAGAACCAGAGGTTCTCCCAGGTGGCCTCTACCTTTGAACCATTGAGCCATTGAACTAATAGTTCAGTCACTCCTAGAACATTCTTGGGAATAATACGCCTTTCTAAAATTGTGTCTGGTTCTACCATCAGGTTGACTTCACGGTTGATTTTAGGGAAGAGGGATTTGTTGTTTCGGTGCTTCTCCTTTATGTTCACGGAGTTGGGAAATATGGTAGGATGGATCTTGGAGGATTCTGGGAGCTGTAGTCTATAGACCATGTTGTCTACTTTTTCCAAAACCTGAAATGGGCCAAACAATCTGGGTGAAAGCTTATGAACTCGATGATTTCGCAGGCTGGCTGGCTTGTACGACTGAATTCGATCATAAGACCACAAACCCACTTCTAAAGTTCTCTTGAAGCGCTTCTTGTCTGCTAGAACCTTCATTCTATTATGCGCTTGGGCTAAGTTGATCTTCAACAAATTTATGACCTACTCCTGGGCTAGCAAGGATCAATCTACCTCCTTTAAGAAGGCAGAGCCAGCATTGTAAGGATCGTGGATGATCGATTCCTGTTCATACACGATTTCAAAGGGAGTCATCCTCGTAACGCTTTGCAATGTAGTGTTGTACCACCACCCTGCCAATGATAACTCTTGACGCATTGATTTACCACTTCGATTTAACCGTTTGTTTACGGATGATACACAGTGGAGAGTTTTAATTGCACTTGTAAAATGTTGAATAGTTCTTGCCAGAATTGGCTAACAAAGACGGCATCCCAAGGTTGTCCACTTCATTCCTAATAAAAGGACAGATCAAGATCAGAGATTGGCTCAATTGTATGTAGACGAGATTGTTTGATTGCATGATGTTCTTAAGACTATCGTTTCGGATAGAGATGACAGGTTAACCTCTAAGGAGTGGAAATACGTCCAGGAACGTTTGAGCACCAACTTAAATTTTAGCACAGTCTTCCACCCTCAAACAGATGGACAGGTAAAACGCACGAATAGAACCATGGAAGATATGCTTTGGATGTGCATTCTAGACTTTGGTGGTAAATGAGAGAAGTACGTCACTTTAGTTGAGTTTTCCTACAATAATAGCTTCTAAGCAAGCATTGGTATGACACCCTTTGAGCCTCTTTATGGAAGACGCCGTCAGATGCCATTATGTTGGGCTGAAAATGAAGAGAGAATTGCTTGTGTAGATATTTGAATTGACAAGACCATTGCCCGAGTCAAACTCATTCAGGAGTGCGCGCATGAAAATAGCTCAGGACAGGCAAACCAAGTATTATGATCATAAGCACAAGTTAGTGAAATTTTGTGTCAGAGGCATTGTTTATCTGAAGGTCAGACCGGTCAGGGGAGTCTCTAGAATCAAGCGGATGAAGAAATTGAGTCCAAAATTTGTTGGTCCTTTCGAAGTGTTGGAGCACATAGGTGAGGTTGCATACAAGTTGACTTTACCTGAGGATATGAGTGGATTACATGATGTATTCCACGTTTCCTATCTGAGGAGTGCATTCAGAGATCTCAGTCAGATAATTCGTACTGAGGAAGCACCGATAGAATCAAATCTTAGCATCAGTATCAAACCTATCAGAATAGTGGACTCAAAGATTCAGAAGCTCAGGAACAGAGATATCTATTTTGTCAAAGTCATTTGGATGAATTGTGGCCAACCAGAGTATACTTAGGAAAGAGAAGATTAACTCCGAAGCAATGAAGATTATGCCTTACTTTTTGACCCAGGTACATTGTTATTTTTGATGACGAAAATTTTATTAGGAGGGGAGAATTGTAATGCCCAATCACTTGCGCGTCACATTTTGTTAATCTCAGGGTCCGACCGCGAGCATAATTTATCGGACCATCGTCGTGGCGCGGTATGTTTTTTTTATTTTGGTCACTTACTTGCATTAATTAATAAATCAAGTGAAGATAACCGAATGAGGCTTAAAGTTTGTGCGTAACAAAATTTGGAGGATCGCGGGAGAAAATACACTCTAAATAAAACGTGTCATAGGAGGCAGTGACAATTTTGGAAAGTATTTCTGGTTCCTTCCATATCCTCCCCCATTAAGAAGTATTGTGAAGTGACATTTCTATCCATAATAGCTACACTACACGTTATTCTCTCCCGTAACCGCTGGGTAATTGGAATCATCCACGCCTTAATTCCTCCTTTCGTGACTCCACACAAAGCCCTAATCTTTCCTCTTTGTCGTTCGGCAGTAGCGACATTTCCTCCCTATCTCGCAGGCGGCTCGCATAGAAGCAGGCGCCAACCCCTTCCACCCATCGTCAGACCTTTCAGTCGACTGTGCCAGAAGCCAGCCCCCGTTCGTTGACCGCATCTTTCCCCAGCAGCAGCCTCGTCGACTTCTTTCCTGAATCTGTTGGCCCTCATCTAGTGTTCTCCCTCTCCGACTGACTAGGTTATCCAGTTTTAGGGTTTTCGATTTTCCTGCATTAGGATGTTTGTTTTCTTAGACCTCATCTTCTCCTTCGGCATCCACTAATTCAGGAACCAAGGACCCTTACTCATACCAGAGTGAAGCCCTTTTCGATGTTGTTGTGAAGAGGTATAACCCCCCCACCCCCACTCCTGTTATGATCAGTGTTTAGGGTTTTGGTTTAGTAAATTTATTGTTTTCTCCAAGTCTTTCTTGCAAGTACTAATCGTTTGGGATTTTCACTGGGCGATTTCAGATTTGTGTGTGACTGGGGTTAGTGTGGAGAAACCTAAAAAATTTTCCAAAAAAATCTTGGTGAGGATTTCTCCTCTTTTTTTTATATTTTTGACCCCCCCCCCCAATAATTTTGTCTTAGGAAAACCTTGCCTCCTTATTTTAGAAAAACTCTTGCAATTGGAAAAGATCTCTGAGAAAGAAAGCATGCCGCCATACCGTTTTACAAACGTCGCAACACCGAGGTAAGAAATTTGATTTCTCTTGGCTAGACATATCGCTTAATTACTAAGTTATTTAGGAATGCTTTTGTAATTTAATTATGCGATTCACAATAAATAATTAAATTACTCCAGACAATGTAGAGAAGTAAATATTGTTTAGCTTAGTAATGCATGATGAAGTCAGACATTGAGTATCATGAAATTTACAATGTTTAATTCCATTACATACGCCCACGGTAAGAGTATATATACTAATAAGAGTTGAACTTTTTTTTTTAAATAAACAACAAATTTCAAATCAACGTCCCCTTTCTCATACGGCCTGCAGTTCGTATGTTCCTCAGACGAGGGGTTGTCAGTCGCAGTTCCAGACATGGAGTTTTTCAGTTGCGAGCTGTGTTCCATTCATGGGGCACTTTAGTTCAGTTCGGGGCGTCTCCGGGTCGCCATTTGGGATCCAAAATCAACTGTAACATGTAAATCATAAATCATAAAATTAGGATACCAAACTTTTAGAAAAGAAAATAGGGTATCTAAAAATCAGTACAAGTAAGAACTTAGGTAAAACGATAAAAATCATAATGCATATTTTCAAAATAAATACGTATTTCTTATACAAGTTAATTATGTTTTTTTTCTAGTGTTACTAGGAGTAATCTTTCTTACTCTGCAGTGGGTCTGATCTAGTTGGAACTTGTTTTTATAGGATTCGCCGGTTGGGAGCTGCGTTTAGGATAAACAGCGTAGTTCTTCGTTTAGTTTGTCCTACTTTACAGTTGTTGTTTTTTAGTTTAGTTGTTGTACCTTTATTTTGAACTTGTATCAGAATGATTTAATGATTTTGTTATATCAGACAGTGTTTAAGTTTTCAGAAAATATATTGTTTGGCTCCTTTCTTTTCTAGTGGCTCTGTGATTCAGCAATTGAGGTACACGTGTTTGCCCATTTTCAGTCTTTCTTACTTCTGCTATGAGCTTACTTTAGTACTTTTTTTTAATATCTGCTAAATACCATTTTTAATACTTAGTTTATTTCTTATCGCGGGATCTGGTCGGACTGCTGATTTGATGTTTAACTAGGTTGGGGTGTTACATTTCCCATTCATGGCCACCAAGCTTGCGTCACCCACTTTCCTCTTTTTTACCTCCTCTTCTTTACTGCACACATGAATCGAGGAGACCAGAAGGCCTACATAATCTAGAGGAAGACCAAACCCTATTGAATTTCGCAAGGTTGGATTTCGGTAGCAAATTGTTGTGATCCTGGATTCGAGCAGAAGCTAAAGAGAAAGAATGAATCTGGATGTGATCTTGGATATGAACTCATTCTGTCAAGGTTTACTCGATATGGATGATGCAATCGAGAGGATGAAGTTGCTGGTCTCGAGCGCGAGGAGATAGTGTTCTGAAGGCTATATGATGTGAGGATGTTGTGGACAAACCGACGATGCGAGAGAAGGCTGAGCAAAGGCGAGTGAGGATTAAGTAAAATCGTAGCCATGGCAAATACTCTTACATTTGCCACAATTATAGTTTGTCGTGGCTAATACCAAATTATTGGCGATATGTTTTTTCGCCTTGGCTAAATCAAAACTATTAGACATGGTTTTTATAACAGTGGCTAATACACTAGCATTAGCCATAATTTTTGACCCCTGACAAAGAAAAAACAACAACACTCGAGCCTTTTTCCCACTATAGTAGGATCGGCTATATTGATCCTTTGTTGCCATTGTGCCCTATCTTTAGTCATAATCTCACTAATGCCTAAGTACATCATGTTTTTCCTTATAGTTTCATTCCAAGTTTTATTGGTCTACCCCTCCCTTGTTTAACATGCCTAGTGACTAGACTCTCACAGCACCTTATAGATGCCTTTAATGATTTCCTTTGTACGTGTCCAAACCATCTTAGTCGAGCTTATCGCATCTTCTCTGAAATTGGTGTTACTCATGTCTTATCCCCGATATATTCATTCCTAATTTTATTCAATCTCATGTGTCCACACATCCACCTAAGCTTTTTCATTTACGCAACTCCCATTTTTTGCTCATTTACACAATTCACTTCCCAACACTCAGAACCATTGAGCATTGCTGGTCTACTTGCAGTACGGTAAAACTTGCCTTTAAGTTTTAATGGTACTTTTCGATCACATAAGATCCCTGACGCGCCTCTCCACTTCAACCAACCCACTTAGATTCGATGTGTCACATCTTTATCAATATCTCCATCTTTTTGAACTATCGATCCAAGATATTTAAAATACTCACTGTGAGAAATATTTGATCACCCAACTTAATAACGAAGTCATTCGGGCTTCTTGCACTGCTAATTTTAAGCTCTATATACCGTCTTTGCCCTTCTTAATCTAAAACCCTTCTTTTCTAAAGTGTCTCGCCAAGATTCAAGTTTTGAGTTTACACCCTCGCGCATCTCATCGACCAAAATGATATCATCCACAAATAATAAACACTAAGGTATTGCTTGTTGGATATGTCTGGTGAGCTCATCTAAGATGAGGCTAAAAGATAAAAGCTTAAAGCTGAACCCTGATGTAAGTCAACAGTCATAGAGAATTCATGTGTTAATCCTCTAGATTTCCTCACCCTTGTCACTGAATTTTTATACATATCCTTAATTATGTCAATACATTTACACATTTCTTTTCTAAGACTCTCCATTAGATCTCTCTTGGGATTCTATCATAAGCTTTCTCAAGATCGATAAACAGCATTTACAAATCTTGTTTTCTTTCTCTATAATTGTCAATGAGTCTCCTCAAGAGATGTATAGCTTCCATGGCCGACCGCTTTGTCATGAATTCAAATTGATTCTCCGAGATATTAGTCTCTCGTCTTACTCTTCTTTTTATTACTCATTCTCATAGTTTCATGGTATGACTCGTTAATTTAATTCCTCTGTAATTAACACAATTTTGTATATCTCATTTGTTCTTATACAAATGTATCAAGATATTTTTTCTCCATTAGTCTGACATTCTCTTTGATTTCAGTATCTTATGAAAAAATATGTAAGCCACACAATTCCTTTATTTTATAAACATTTTCATACTTCGATGAGCATATTATCTGGCCTAACCACTTTTTCATTTTTCATTCCATACTTCGATGGGATACTTGAATTTTACGATAAAATGTTATGTTTATATACTACTCTGATTTATTTAACTCTTCCAAGTTCAATTCATTGTCTTTTGTTTCATTATAGAGTTGATAAAAACATCTTTTTCACCGCTCTTTAATTTCCACATAATCCATCAAACTGTATCTGTTTCATCATTTATGCATTTTACTTGACTTAAATCTCGTCTTTCTTTTTCTAGCTCGAGCATTTTAAATATATCACACCCTTCTTCTTTGGTATCTAATCGCTTATAAAATTCTTTATAAGCTTGACTTCTTGTTTTACTTACTGCATGTTTAGCTTCTTTTTGACGACTTTATATTTGCTAAATTTTCATCATTCCTACAAGCATAGAGTGATTTATAACTCACCCTTTTTGCCCACATTTTCTCTTGCGCTTCCTCTTTCCGCCACCAAGATACTTCATTTGGAGACGCACGACCTTTTGATACTCCAAATATGTTCTTTGTACTTATCATTAAATGTGAAAACATAACTTCTCATGAGACACTATGATCAACATAAGTGTCATCAACTAATTGTTTCATAACTGTTGTCTTGAAAGCAACCTACTTTTTCATCTTCAAGTTCTACCACCGAATTTTTGACAACATTTTTTGTCCTTATCTTAAAATTTTTTATATTCAGTTTGTACGTCCAACACCACTAACATATGCTGTGTTGTAAAACTTTCTCCTGGTATGTCTTTGCAATACTTACAAATAGTTGTGGTCAAAAAGCCCGATCGGGCCAGGCTTGGCCCGGCCCGGTCGGGCCCGGGCTTTTTATCAACCGGGTTCGGCCCGGGCCCAGTTTGAACCTGGCCGGTCCGGGCTCGGTCTCCCTCTCAAAGGGGGAGCCCGGTTAGGCCCTTCTGGCCGGGCCGGACCCGGGCCGGCCTGAACACAAAAGGCGGGATTTTATCCCACCTGGCGGGATTTTTGCTTAGCCCGGTGCTCGGGCTTTGCCCGGCACGGGCCGGGCACCCGACAAAAAATGGGGCCCGGTAAGGGCCCCAAGCCTGACCTTGGCCCGAGCCGGGCCGAGCCCGGGCGGGCTTTCCGGACCCAGGCTATTTGCCCATGACTACTACAAATCATTTTATTCATTTTACGAGTCATAAAATAATCAATTTGTGACTTATTTGGTCCGCATTTAAACGTAATTAAATATTCTTCTCTCTTTCTGAAAAGCGTATTTGTCAAAATTAGCTCATGTGTTATGTCAAAGTCTAAAATGGTTCGTCTTTCTTCATTTCTTTATCAATATTCAAATCCTTCATGAACGGTTGTATAATCTATATTTTCCTTCCCTATATATTCATTTAAGTCTTCTCTTATGAAAATATTCTTTTTGTGCCATTTTTCTTACTAAATCATCTAAGTTTTCCCAAAATTGCACTTTAATAGCTTCACATAATCCTACAAGTACACAGACGAAGAATGACTAAAAAACAATTTTCTAGTAGTGACCTGCAATTACGCAAACGTAGGCAAACAATATGCATATCAAAACAAAAAAACATTAAAAGTTATGATATACAAGTGAAGTTTCTAACATTAAACAATCTTCTATATTTTGAAATAAAATGAGGGGAGCCTATATATGTAATATTCATGATGGTTGGGTTCACCCAAAGATTCAACACAACCCCTTAGCACATCACCGTATGAGACTAGCATCGCAATCATGTAATCAACACATGGATTATGGGCATTTATGACCAACCAATTCCCATTCTCAAACATACACCAGAGGTATAGGGTCATCTCACCTCATTGTGAGAGGTCTAGGATAGTCTCCACCACTGAGTATCATGATAGGAGGTTTAGGGTCGTCTCGAATATCATATTTAATTAAGGGAGCTCTAGGGTCATCTCACCTCATAGCGGGAGCTCCAGGGTCATCTCAACCAGTCAGTATCATGATAGAGGGTGGATGGTAATCTCAACTATCATGTCATCATAATTCATAACACTTGGAATGCACATTCGGTCTGCAAGCCATACACTCAATCCAGTCATCACATACACTCTTCTTGCGGTCAATGAACAAAAATTTCGTCATACTATCTCTGCACCGTGGAAACCACAAATTGCAGTTTTAATACCTACCAACATAGGGATTTCTTGTGAATATCGAAGATCCTCTGAAATACCCATTCCCTACATTCAATATGACATTTATCTCAAAGTAATTCTTTGACACGCAAACTAGGTAGTCATATATGCAACGTCATAGCAACATCACCGATCTGGGCCTACGACCACCGGTAGGCTTCACACACCATGCCTAATTCGGACGCGAGCGTCAGATTTCTAATGCAAAATCACGCAAAGGTCACAATCTCACTCCTTGGGGTTCTAACGAACCAAAAGAGTTCACACCCTCCACTAATTAGTGAGAAGAGACCCTCCTATTTCAAGAAATCAAAGGCTTGACAAGTAAAAATAGTCTTAAGACCGGGGAGAGAAACTGCTACCCTTGTAGCTTCTTTGGCACCATGGAAACTTTGCAAAATGGGATGGAAGATGGCCGGAATGAGATTCTCATCACAGATCCGGCCTCAGCTCTTAATCTTCTCCAATGGTGATTTCTCCAAAGCCCTAGGTCACCTCCGTTCTCTTCTCCTCCCCCTCTCTCAAAATCTCAACCAAGGAGTGAAATGACTCCCTTCAAACTCTCTCAAAATCTCAACCAAGGAGTGAAATGACTCTCTTCAAGCCTTAAACCGGTCTAAGTGGGATTGTGAGTTAATCTAAGCCGTTAAACATCAAACCTCATCATCCAATGGCTCAAAATGAGCCTTTAAAATCATTTTCCTGCTGGGCACACAAGCGTATGCCAAAACGCGCGGGCGTACTTCCATCAGATTTGCAAAATCGTGCAGATTTTTGAGTGTACAGTTTGACACACGGGGTACATTTTCACACGGCTGTGTGTCAGGGCGTGTGCCACTACATGAAGGGTGTGCATCTGGGCGTGCACCTCTATTGGCACCCGAAACAGCACCTGGAACCTATAGGAAGGGTGTGTGTTCTCTTAGATAGACGTACACCTGGACGGGCGCAGCCCTGTACAATTCAAAATCACATTTTTGCTCTATTTGTTATGCATAGAAACCCCTAGCACCTTGCAGGTGGGTCTAACGCATGCATATAAGTGTTCAAGACTCAAAGAGTTATTTTGAGGGCATTACACTGTGACAACTCACTACAAGAAAAGTACTTATTAGTTAGGAGAAAAATTCGTTAAATTAGCAAGGTATTTAGCAATAAAATTTTTTCGATTCTAATTTGAGCCTAACTAAATTTAGCATGGATCTTTTTTCTTGCTATTTTGCAAGGAAATTTTAGCAAGGTTTTTTTTCCTTTTTAAATTAGCAAGCATTTCGATTTTTGTTGCTAATTATTATGTTAAATAAAAAAGATATATTAATATGATAAAAAATTTTACAAAAAATATGCAAGTAGTAGGTTTTGAACCTGCCTACCTCTCATAAACGTTTAACTAATCTTACCAACTGTCCTAAGAAATCTGTTTGAAATATCATTGCGGTAAAATATATATGTGTACTCCCAAACAGTTGTGGGAAGAACTCTAGCAGAGAAACGAAGAAAAAAGTTGCAATTCTAGAATGTTTGGGAGCAAGGGGCAATGGGGAATCCTTCCTTGGGGACGTCATGATTTTCTAGAGACAAGGGAGGGCAGAGGTGTGGGGAAACAATCCGCTGGAATGAAATTAGTTTTGCTTCTCCTAGCACATAATCTAGCAGTAATGAATGGGCCGGCCACGTGAGAAGATGAGGGCTAAGTTGGAGTGCTGGGGGAAATGGGAGATGTGGAGGAAATTTAGAGATAATGTCCTAAATTTTAGGAAGTGGAGTTAATGTGGGTAGTGGAGAGGTGGTTAGGGAGTTGGGAATTGAGATGGTGGTGGGAAGGTGGTTGGAAGGTGGTGGAAAGGTGGTGGTCGGCTGGAGATGGACTGAGGGGATCGTTGGAAGTGGTGGTGGTGATAGGATGTGGTTTTCGATGATCACGAAAAATGGAAAATGAAGGAGAATTCTAGTGTTATTGGTGGACGCTTGACAGAGGTGTTTTTCGGCAATCGCCGGAAAACCGATAAATTGGTTGGAATTGGGAGGAAGAGATTGTTGAGGGATTTTGGGGCAGTGATCGGCTAGTGGAGGTGGGTAGGAGCGGGTGGTCGGCTAAGTGATGTGGAGGGGTTTTGTGGTTGTTTGCTAGAGGGGGAATGGGGAGAGGAGTAAGATGTCCAAGCTTCGAACTTGAGGTTCGGGTTTTGACGCCAAGTGATCAAAATGAGGCTTCTTTACAATCTTTCAACAACCCCCCTTGGTACCCTCTACCCCTTTTTTATAGACTAGAGGGGGCAACGGACGGCCATGATTCACCGTTTGTTGTAATCCCCAAAATATACTTAATATAATGAAAAACTTTTTGATTGACGATTCACTCGTGATAAGCAGTTCCGATCGTAATTGGGCCCGCCCGCCTCTGCTCGTAGAATTGCCTCATTTGTTAGTTTCAAATTGTTGCGAAGAAACAAGGAGTCAAAAAGATACTAGATCGATGGAGAGCTCCTCCTTGTTTGCGATCAACACTGACATCTTTAGGTTGCTGACCTCGGGGATGAGTTGATAGGATCATCGCATCGTCCTACAAGCTTCCCCCGAGGGAGCTTTCTCGGGCCTATCTGGGCGATAAGGCTTTTTCTTCTTTTTCTCTTTTTGGGCATGCCCACGGGCACAAGCCTCAGACGCTTTCATAAATGCATCAACACCGTACATGTTCGATCTAGGCGAGCTCTGACGACACATCTACTTGAGACACTTTATGTGCTATTTATCGACTCATCGAAATCGTCGAGCCTTGTGTCTTGCATAGTTTATTTGACCTCTTCACGAGCCCGAAAATGTGTGGATTGTGTATGATTTGTACTCGACGAGATCAACAGAAGGTAGCTCGATCAACATAAGATAATTACCACGGTGACCCAAAAATGATGAGTTCACAGCTTGGACACAATCAGCTCGTGATCGATTTGTAGACACGTCGCGGTGGAGACCAGCCCCGATCAGGTCGACGCGAAAGTGTCTGATGTTGCACCCGACCGGACCTCTACCGGCCCTGAGCGTTGCATGTTTTATTTGTATCATTTTGTGTTGTTTGTAATTTGTGTGGATATATATATATATATTTATTTATTTAATAGTGCGCTGAGTCTGAAAATATACATACATATATATATAGTATATATATAAGTATATATATATAGTATATATATAAGTATATATATATAGTATATATATATGTGTATATATATAAGTATATATATATATGTGTATATATATAAGTATACGAACATCTTTGTGCGGGCTACGCTCATGCTCGATGCGCTCAGGCAGCCTTCGACCGCATCTAGGCGGGCTTCCCCCGCGCTCGATGCTCCGGGCGGCCTTCGGCCGCATAGAAACTGGTTTCGTCCGTTCCACGTAATCCACCAACTCGGCGCCGTCACTCGCGGTCCCCCGGAGCACTATGGTTGTTATTTGATTTTGCATACGCGCTCCGTGTGGCTGCGAGTGGCGGGTGAGGCGCCGAGATGGTGGATTGCGTGGAAGCGGTCGAAACCCGTTTCTATGCCGAAGCCCTCCCGGAGCATCGAGCACGGGGGAAGCCCGTGCAGAGGCGGACGAAGCCCGCCGGTATGCGATCGAAGGCTGCCCGAGAGCATCAAGCACGAGCGTAGCCCGTGCGAAGATGCTCGTATATATTATTTTATTTTAATTTTAATTTTATTTTAATTTTAATTTTATGTTTATTATATATTATTTTATTCATCTTAATTTTATTTTATTTATTTATTTACATATTATATAATATTTTAAATCTATAACCTGATCCAAATTTATAATTTGATTCAAATGTATTATAACCTGATCCAAATCATATTATAATAAAATTTATAAGCGGATTATAACCTGATCCAAATCATATTATTTTATCCATCATAATTTTATTTTATTATAACAAAATTGCGTCTTCTCCGACATCCTGAACCCGAAGTCTGCGCCGTAAACTCTGTGCCGTAAACTCTGTGCCTCGGCGAGTTTCCCACCACGACGAAATTCAAGTCTCTTCGGATTCACCTCTTAACAGTGGCGTTTTCGTGGAGTTATCCTAAAATAGCTTTTTTAGGGTTAAAATTAAAATAATTGAGAATCGAGCACGGGCTTAAAAATGGGCATCACGTTGCTACGCCCGTGCTCGATGCTCTCGGGCGAGCTTCGGCCGCATCCTTGCGGGCTTCGGCCGCCCCTGGGCCCCCGGCGGGCTTCGCCAGGGTATATTTTAAATTATTATATATATTTTTAAATTATTTTGTTTTTTTATAAAAATTTTAAATTATCTTTTATATATTATTTTAAAGAATTTTAAATTTATTTAAATTATTATAAAAATTAAATTAAATAATTTGCCCTAAAGTATAAAGTTTTTTATTTAATTTACTGTTCGCCTGCATCCAACCGCCCTCTCCTGCATCCCGCTGTCGCCGCCTGCATTCCGCCTGCCCGTGAAGGGCACGCTGCCGTCGGCAAAGCACCGGCAGCTTGCCCAGCCCCCACAGGCGGGTTCGCCGGACCCCGGCGAACCCGCCAGGAGTCTTCCGACTGCCAGCGGGCAGGGCACCTTGCCCGTCAGACCCACCGCTGGCGGTTGCAGGGCCATAGCGGGCAGGAGTCTTCTGGGTCACCGCTGGCGGAGTCTTCCGCTGGCGGTGGCAGGGCCATCGCTGCCTGGCAGGGCCACAACGGACAGGAATCTTCTAGGTCTGACGGGCAGGGCCACCGCTAGCGGTGGCCCTGTCCGCTGGCTGCCGGAAGACTCCTGGCGGGTTCGCCAGGGTCCGACAAACCCGCCAGTGGGGGGTCGGGCGGCGGCGGCAGTGTAATTGTTTTTAATTTTTTTTTTAAAACATCACGCTACAATGGATAACTGCACTGTAGAAGGGGTAAATATTTATATATATAAGTATATATATATATAGTTTGATTGGATTTAAATCCCTCCCAAAGAAGCCGGTTCACAGCTTATCAAAATCGGTTTAGCTCTTCCCAGCCGGCCCATGCTCTGTTCTCCTCCTCTAAGCAGCCCGAATTCTCCTTTCTGATTTCACGCAAGATTAGGGCTAGGCTCTGCCTCCCCGTTTCCATCTTTTGTGCTTCACCAGGAAAAAATCTCCCATAGGACCTGCGATTTCAGCGTCCACGACCTTCCTCCATCTGTTTCGGCGGCCATTTCAGCCACGATCGCTGCCACATGCCTCCTCTCTTATGGTTTCAACTCCACGTCCAAGTTTTCGGCATGGCGGAACCTCCACAAGGCCACAGTTTGTTTTTGCTGATAATGTTGATGAAATGATTGATTATGGCGTTTGATAATTCCTGTTGTGGAGTGTTGTAAGTGAGATTAGGGGTGATTGATTATTTGATGTAGGAGTATAGTTGAAGTGTAGTTTTAAATGATATAGCTGGCTTCCTATTTTGGAAGGATGTTGAAGATGAACAGTTGATGTTTGATGTTATTGTTCAGTCTCTGTTTCCTGTTGATGAATTTCAATTGTAAATAAAAATTTTAAAGATTGCTGTTTGTGTGATTCCGTTGGAACCACTAGTGTTGAAGAAATAATTTCTGTGTGATTTTTCTTCTTGGGTCTTGTAGACTGTAGTGAGTTCTTGTGTTAGAGATTTCGTTGAGCCACTTGTGTGAGAGCGAGTGAATTTTAAATTGTTTAGTTTGTGGCTTCTGTGTAAGGTTGAGCGATTGAGATTCCGCGGAACTCCTTTTGTAAGAGTGAGTGAAATTTCTCCGTGATGCCCGTCTGCGACAGCGGGCGACCTCAGAGCGGGAGATCGAAGGTGACAGGACGGCGCGTAGGGTTTTCGCGTCTGTCGACTTTTCTCTAGGAAACCCTAAATGCATGCAATGTGTAGAGAATAACCCAAAAGCTTGTATGTATTACTTGAGTATGAAAATACAAGGGGAGAATACAAATATATAGGAAAGAGGAGAGAAGAATAAATCCCATACATGATGTGGGATTAAAGAAGGAGGAGAGTGAAATAAAGAAAGAGGGCCCAATAATGAGCTCTTTACCAATACTCCCCCGCAAGCTGGAGCGTACAAGTCGTATGCGCCAAGCTTGGATATAGACACTGATAGAAGAGGGTACTTGAAAGAGCTTTTGTGAGGACGTCCGCGACCTGTTCAGTACCCGGAACATTCTTGAGCTCAATCTTCTTCATGTGGACTTTCTCTCGGATGAAATGACAATCTACCTCAATATGCTTCGTTCTTTCGTGAAAGACCGGGTTCTTGACAATATGTATAGCAGCTTGACTGTCACATAGGAGGAGAGCTGGTGAAGATAGCCTTACACCAAGGTCGGCAAGGAGACTCTCAATCCATGTGAGTTCCGAGACCACAGAAGCCATTGCCCGATATTCTGCTTCTGCTGAGGATCGAGCAACCACTGCTTGTTTCTTGCTCCGCCAAGTAATCAGATGTCCTCCAAAATATGTGCAGAACCCGCTAGTGGATCGTCGATCATCAAGAGAGCTTGCGTAGTCGGCATCAGAATAAGCCACAATGTTGGGATTGAAGATGAGGTTTTGTATACAAGTCCTTGGCCAGGAGCTGTCTTGAGGTATCTGAGAATCCGTTCCACTGCCTGAAGATGAGAGATTTGAGGAGAGTGCATATACCGACTAACGAGCCCCACAACGAAGGATATATCAGGTCTTGTTACCGTTAGGTAGATAAGTTTCCCAAGTAAACGACGGTAATATTCTGGATTTTGTAGAAGAGTATCAGAATCCGAGGCCTGAGCACATAGTTTGTGATTGACATCCATGAGAGTGTTCACAGGTTTGCAGTCGGAGTAGCCTGCATCATGAAGATCTAGGCAATATTTTCGCTGAGAGAGAACCAGACCATCTGATCGTCTAACAACCTCCAGACCTAGGAAGTACCGAAGGTGTCCCAAATCTTTAGTTTGGAAGACGGAGCTCAGATGTTGCTTAACGGCCTGTATGCCGTTCGAGTCGTCTCCAGTAATGATGATGTCGTCGACATAGACCAATAGGAGAACCGTACCCGTTGCCTGGTGGCGAGTAAACAATGAGAAGTCAGCCGAGCTCCGAGTGAAGCCAATTTCCCGGAGAGCTTTGTTGAACTTGTCGAACAATACCCGAGGGGATTGTTTGAGACCATAGAACGATTTGTGAAGGTGACACACCCGAGACTCCCCCGTGGTCTCAAACCCGGGAGGTTGCTGCATGTAAACCGTTTCGTGGAGGTCGCCATTCAGAAAAACATTCTTGATGTCTAGTTGAAGTAAGGGTCATTGGCGATGGACAACCACCGAGATGAGAACGCGGACCGTGTTGAGCTTTGCCACCGGAGAGAGTCTTGTCATAGTCGAGACCTTGTTGCTGGGTGAAGCCGCGAGCTACCAGGCGAGCTTTGAGTCTGTCAATGGTCCCATCAGGAGCATGTTTGATGACAAATACCCATTTGCACCCAACTGGTTTCTGTCCGGGAGGAAGGGGCACCAGGGTCCAAGTCTGGTTTGCCCAAAGAGCAGCCATTTCTTCTTCCATGGCAGCGCGCCACCCAGGATGTTGAAGAGCCTCCTGTACGGAGTTAGGAATAGAGACCGAGGATAGTGAAGTAGCCAATGTCTGAAGAGGTGGAGAGAGGCGATGTAGAGAAACATAGTTGGCCATTGGATGAGCTGTAGAGGCGGGCATCAGAGCAGCAGAACACGGAGAAGCCGAGGTCGAAGCCGACTGCATATGGGCAACGAAAGGAGGAGGGCGGCGAGTGTAGACCCGAATGACGGTCGGCTTAGGGGGAGCAATAATGGGAGTGGGCTGAGGGAGGGTTGGAGGCGAGTTGACGGGGATAACTGGCCGTAGAATGGAAGGTGGTAGGGAGGTTGGTGGTAGAAGAGGTGGTAACAGAGGAGGGAAGAAGGGTTGATTCTCCCAGAAGGTAACATCAGCGGACACAGAGACCTTCCGGGTAACCGGAGAATAACACACATAGCCCTTTTGGGTGCGGGAGTAGCCGACAAAAATGTGTTTCGCTGCTCGGGGATCTATTTTGGCGATAGTTGGACTCAGGGTATAAACAAAACAAGTACAACCAAAAACCTTGAGTGTGAGAGGAAAGGTTGGTGCAGAGGGAAAGAGAAGGCCGAATGGGGTAGCATTTTGTAGAACCGAAGAGGGGAGACGGTTGATGAGAAAGCACGCAGTGGAGACCGCAAAGTTCCAGTATACTTTGGGAACATGCATGTGAAGCATGAGGGATCGAGCAACATCAAGAAGATGATGGTTCTTTCGTTCGGCGACCCCGTTTTGTTGAGGGGTGTAGGGACAAGATGTCTGATGAACAATACCGAAGTCCGCGCATAGATTTGCAAACTCGTGACTAGTGTACTCACGGACATTATCAGAGCGGAATGTTTTGATAGTGGTAGAGAATTGCGTACGAGTCTCTAACACAAATGCCCGAAAGACACAAGGAAGCTCTGAGCGATCACGAAGTAAATATAACCATGTGGTGCAAGAGTAATTGTCAATGAACGTTATAAAGTAACGATAACCAGAGATACTTGTAACCTTTTACGAACCCCAAATATCAGAATTTATTAAATCAAAAGGAGCAAAACTCCGAGTACAATGTGTGGGAAAAGAAGAACGTGGTTATTTGCTAAAAATACAAGAATCACATTTAAAAGCAGGAAGGGATACGTCAGGAAGCGCCTTCTGTAGGAGAGGTAGAGGAGCATGCCCAAGACGGCAATGCTAATTACTGGAAGATACAGAGGAAAGGGCGGTAGAAGAGACATCGAGGAGGTAGAGCTCGTTCTGCAGTCGACCCCTACCAATGGTAATCTGCGTCTGCCGATCCTGTATCAAAAAATCAGAAGAGGTGAAGGTGATATAGCAGTTCATATCAGTAGTAAGACGGCCAACAGATAGTAAATTAAATGGGGATGCCGACACATAAAGAGTGGAGCGAAGAGAGATGGAGGGGTGGATCAAGAGATCAGCACATCCGGAGACCGGAACAATCGCACCGTTGGCCACGGTAATAGACGTGGGATGAGGAGCATCTGAGAACCTTGGCGGCAGCAGTGAGGTGATGTGGTGGGTGGCTCCCGAGTCCAGGATCCAACGGGAACTGGAGGAAAGACAGGCAATACCTGTAGTGGAGGTGGATGCAATACCTGCAGTAGAGGTGGAGGCAACCGAAGCAGACGGAGGGTTGAGTAGCCCCTGGAGTTGTTACAGCTGAAGGCGAATAGCCTCAAGGTCCGTACCGGTGGGTGGAGAGCTATCAGCAGTAGCAGCAGTAGGCGGGCGAGGAGGATAACCATGTTTCTTGTGACAGACTGCTTCAGTGTATCCATCCCGGCTGCAGTATGAGCACTTTGGGCGACCTCGACCACCACGACCCCTTTCGTGGGAGCCCGTACGACCACCCCGAGTAGAAGATGGTGGGGGAAGGGAGGAAGGGTCTGCTGAAGAAGGGCCGGCGATGGTGGTGAAGACGTCTCCAGGGAGGTGGTACTCAAAGTAACATAGAGCAAACATCTGAGAAGGAGGGGGTAGCAGGTGAAGCCAGAACCTGGTCCCGGATACTGTGAAGGTGTGGCGGGACTCGATCCATAATCATAGCAATACAAACAGCCTCCTTTTGGGCACGCTGAGCAACGAGATCAGTGGTAGATGGCTGGTGCTGAATCCAGTCCTCCGTGAGAGTCTTAGCACGAGCCACAAAGGAGGTCATGACCATAACTTTGCCAACATCCAAAGCTTGAAGATCAGTGATGATGTCAAAGAGGTGCTGGAGGCTGTCCTTGTCCGAGTACAAGGAGTGGAGTTCATCCCACATTGTTTCGGCGGTCTCATGATACATGATCATCTGGTAGGGCTCACCCTCCAGAGATTTGAGGATCCAGGTCTGGACGCGACCGTCATTTTGTAGCCAGTCATCAGTAGTAGGAGAAGGAGGTCCCTGGGTAAGGTGACGTGCAAGGCCCTTGGCGTGCAGGACCCTCCGAACGGAGTGAACCCACAGGATGAAGTTTGACTTCCCAGAGAGGGAAAGAGTAGTAATCCGAAGCTCATCGCGGAGTTCAGGAGCAGGAGCCACGCGGTCTGCCGTGGGGGTAGCTGTAGTGGAGTCGCTAGAAGACATGACGACCTAAAGGAGAGGAAGCGAGCAAAAACAGCGGACGGGAGCAGAGCAGAAGGCAGGCTACTGTTAGAACAGACACGCTAGACAAGGCGCGAGCTAAGGGAGGCCGCGGCGGACTGGAGCAGTCCGCGGTGAGTAGAGCACAACAGCTCATCGAGAAGAGAGAGCAGGCCGCGGTGAGAAGAGAAGGAGAAGACCAGCTGGGAGAGCTCGGCAAGTCGCGGCGATGTGCGGCGACTAGAGGGCGACCACAACGGGCTGGACCAGTCCGCAAGACGGAAATCGCAGAGAAGAGCGAGTCCGCGGCGGGCAGGGAAAGACAAGCCCGCTAGAAGAGGAAGGGAGGAAATCCGCAGCAGATAGAGGAAGCGCGCAGACAGAAGGGAGCTCGCCGAGCTCGCAGCGGACAAAAGAGAGCAAGAAGAGGAAGCGAATTCGCCGAGCTCGCAGCGGACAGAGGGAGACCGCAGAGCTAGGAAGCGAGTTCGCCGAGCAAGAAGAGGAAGCGAGTTCGCCGAGCTCGCAGCGGACAGAAGGAGATCGCAGCGGACTATGAGAAGCAGTGGACCCCACCGATCAGAGAGAGGGGGGCTATAAAAGGAGCAGAGGAGGAGTGGTTCCACGAAAAAAGAAGAGGGAGCAGAGAGTAGAAGGGCAGGCCGCAGAAGCTATGCGACTAGGAGAAGGTGCAGACTCAAAACCTCAGGCCGCGGAAACCGCAGGCCGCCGGGGAAACATGCGGATAGAAGTCTGAATCCCCAGGAGACACCGAGTCCCTCTGATACCATGTAGAGAATAGCCCAAAAGCTTGTATGGATTACTTGAGTATGAAAATACAAGGGGAGAATACAAATATATAGGAAAGAGGAGAGAAGAATAAATCCTATACATGATGTGGGACTAAAGAAGAAGGAGAGTGAAATAAAGAAAGAGGGCCCAATAATGGGCCCTTTACATGGGCTTTTCCAATACAATGAAATATGGATTTTACAAAATAATTTGAGCGTGTGATGCGCAAACTTTATGTAATTAAGCAACAATTGTTTTTTTATAAAGCAAAAAAAAACTATTTTTGTTAAAAAATGAATTTTCTTGAATTACTGGTTAAATTCTAAATTCAGATAGGAATCTCGTAACTTTCGTTCTGTTCCTCTTGTCATAGCAAAATGAAAATCGTGAACTCCAAATACGTTTTAGTTTGGAGTTTTCGACGTAGCGTTCGCTGATAAAATTCGAGCGAAAACCTAGCAATGAGTTTATTATCCTACGAGAAAATATAGAGACACACACAAAAGAAAAAGATAGAAACAAATTACCCACGGAAAGAGACGTCTTTCCGTATCTGAAGTCGACGGCGATCGCGTCAGTAACTCCTCGTCACCTTCGATCTTCCACTCCGAGGTCGGCCGCTATCACACACGGGCACCACGGAGAATTTCTCACTCTCAGACGAAAGTGGTTCCACGAAGACACTCACTCTAGAGAAGCCACTAACCTAACAATCTAAACTAACTCTCTCACACGAAAGAGGTTCCACGTAAATTTGAAACTCTCCACTAATTTGGAGAAAACAAAATTGAACAAATTCCAAGATTGTTATTGGAAGCAGTTAACAGATCCACAAATCATTATTGATTAATAAAAAAAAATCTTAACATTGCTCCAGAAAGTCAATGACCAAGCACAAATTACGTTTTACTGTTCATCATCTCCCTTACTTCGACGGGCTGCAAAACACAACATCAACTACTGGAAACAATTTATCACAACAAAGGGCCTAAATTTCAGCAACTCATACACAGGGAATTACTATTTATCTTCTCCAAACAAAGATAATAGCAGCGGGAACCAGGGCTCAACAACTTTATTAGCCAAAAACAACAAACTTAAACTTCTACAACACTGTTCATCTTCTCCTACAAATCCTACTCTAATAGGAAGCACACAAGCAACCGCTAACACCTAAACAGAAGACCCACAACAAGCCCACTCTCAAACGGGAAGCCAAAAGCAAAGCACAAATTTCATTCAATATTTTCATCAACATCCTAAAACAGGCACATCTCCGGTTTCGATCAGAAGCAATAATAGAAATCTCCACGCGGTCCGGCCGATGCAGGTTGAACGGCCATGGCAGAACGTGTGGGGACTGCATCCATGGACATGGTGGCGGTTGCAGGGGACCGGCGATTGATGCGTAGATGACATCGTCGTGGCTGGATCGTGGGCGAGAACGCGCAAGTAGGCTACGATCTGGAACCCTAACGTGAGCTTCCGCCATTATCGGGAGACATGCGGGTTTGTTTAATTTGCAGGGCTGGACCGGCTGGGAGAGTAGCAGTTCGCCGACTGCTGTTGAACAGACGAAACACTTCATTGCCGCCGGCGGAGCTGGCGGCTTGACTGGACGGCTGGACCCCACCGATGGGGTCACCGGACGTCGGTGACCCTGGCGGGGGTAGGTCGGAGGCGGTTCGGCAGGGCCATTGCCGGTGCTGGCCCTGACAGACCGCCAACTTCAAGCACGGGCGGGCCACCACCACCGGATCAGCCGGCGGCGGCTTGATCGGACTCCACCGTCGGGGTCGCCAGACGCTGACGACCCTGGTATGGCGGAGGCGTTCCGGCGCCACGGCAGCGCGAACCCGCTATCATGGACGGAGGCCACCGGCGCCGGAATGTTTTTAGAAAAATTGCGGAGTCTACCGCCGCCGGATCTGCCGGCAGCAGTTTGATCGGACTCCACCAACGGGGACGCCAACGACCCCGGCGTGGGGCGGAGGTGACCGGCACCCCGCCTGCGGCGAACCTGCTCCTCCTCTGGTATCTTATTATTTGATATATGATTAGTAATATTAATTCTCATTATTAGTTATTAGTATAATTATTATTTAGTATTATTATATAATTATTATTTCTGATTATTATTTATTTCTAATTATTATTTATTATAAATTAAATAATAAATAATAAATAATAAATTATTATAAATTATAAATTTGTGTAATATAAATTATAATATTTTAATTAGTGGAGGTCCGGTCGGGTGCGGCATCAAGCACATTTGCGACGACGTGATCGGGGCTGGTCTCCACCAAATTCCTCTTGTGATCGCCGTCGACTTCAATTGCGGAAAGATGTCATTTTTCGTCGGTAATTGTTTCTTTCTCCTCCTTTGTGTGTGTCTATATATTTTCTCGTAGGGTAATAGATTCATTATTGGGTTTTCGCCCGAATTTTGTCAGCGGACGCTACGTCGAAAACTCCAAACAGAAACATATTTGGTGTTCACAATTTTCGATTTGATACGACAATGAGAAAGAATGAAAATTGCGAACCTTCTTTCCCAAATTTAAAATTGAACTATATTTTAAGAAAACTCATTTTAAACAAAATAGTGATTTTGTGTTTTACAAAAAATCTAGTTGTTTCATTTCTTAAAGTTCGTGCAACGTCTGCTCAAAATACAATTTCTTATTGCATGCGTTTAGGGTTTCCTAGAAATAACTGATAGACGCACAAATCCTACGCGCCGTCCTGCATCACGTCGCCAGGAATTATACTTGCCTAGTCGGATGGCGAGGTCAACTTGCCCCAGCTCACCGGCAACTGGATCGACCTCGTACAAACTACGGGCCTAGAGGTAACCCCCCCCATCATCACCTATAAATATAAATATGAACTTTCGTCGAGGGAAATGGATAGTGCCATCTTCTTACAGAGGACATCGCCTAGAATTTGCAAGCTTTCTACTGTGTTCTTTGAACCTGCCCCTCCCCCAACCTAGGGCAACATTTGATTTGGGTTAGTGAGTTATACACTCGTGTGCGAGGCGGCTGTTATTAGAACCTATTCACCTCCCCTCTACGTGTTTAGGCTCTTGAATTAAGTCTTTCAAGTGGTATCAGATGGAGGTTACTCAAGGATTGACTTAACAGTCTTGAGTAATTCTCCTAGGCAATTTTCAGAATTCAAGAATGGTTCAAGTGAGAACCCAAAAGAGTTTGGATCAATGAAACTACTTATCTGCAAGAAGGAATGTTTTGGCATATGGAAGGAGAGCAGCAGATCTGAATATAAGGAAAAGTCAGTTGCCTTCAAAGCTGAAGGCACAAGAAAGGGCAGGAGAAAATCTTCTTCTCCTCCCAGAAGGAGTGCTGAGGCAGAAGAAGGGATTCCTGACAACACTTCATCAGACAGCCACACCTCAGATGAGGACTTTACAGCCTTCACAAAGCAGTTTCAAAGATTCATGAAGAAGAAGAAGTGGAGAACCAGACCTTCTTCATCCTTTTCAAAGGATGAGTACTACAAGAAAAAGAAAACTCCTAAGGAAGACAGGTATGCTTCTAAACCTAGTAAACAATCTAATTCTAAGACTGTGTACTATTGTTGCAACAGGCAAGAACATGTCATAGCAGACTGTCCAAACAAGAGGGCTGAATCAAAAACAAGAAGAAACAACAAATGAAGGGCAAGAAAGAAAAATCTTTTGTTGCCCAAAAGCAGAAAAGCTGGACAGATTCTTCATTATCTGAATCAGGAGAAGAAGAAGAGGCTGAAGCATATGTTGGGTTATTCTCAACTGAAGAGGATTCTAAGGAGATATAATTTCTACAAATGCTGGACTCCATAAATTGAGTGAAATAATACTGCTGCAGAGGACTGATGGCCATAACAGAAAATGATCAGTGTCTGGATCAAGATGGTCCTAGTAAGGTATATAACTCTCCTACAACATCTGATTATTTTACTGGATCAGAATCAGAAGTATCAACATCAAGAGATGAGGATGGTTCTGAGTCTGAAGGGGATGCACACCAACTCATTGATGAGTATGGTGGATTGTTGCAAACTCTAAAGAGAAGCAAACTTCTTGTCAAAGAGCAGACCAAGGAGATTGAGTCTCTTAAGCTTGCTGCAGCAGATTCAACAAAACTGTTGGATCTAAAATTGAATGAGGTTGCCAAACTGACATTACTGTTATTCAGATGGACACAATCTCTTTCAAGGAGAATCATATCAAGAAACTGAAGACAAAACTTCAGCATGAAAGAGAGCTAGTGGCTAAATTCTCCAAACCAAAATCTGTCTTACCTTTAATTGACAATTTTATCTCACAAAAAAGGAAGACTGATATAGGTTTTAAGGGAAGAACTAGGACCACCAATTCACAAAGAAAAGGTAAGGCCCCAGTTCAGCCTCTAGCTGCAAAATCCCCTATCTTCTTTAGGAAGATGATGAATCCTACAAACATGTATGATCATGAAACTACTCATGGTCACTGTGAGTATGGAGTTCACCTTAGCAAGTGTGCAAATGCCAATATGCCACTCTATAGGCAAGCCCATTAGATTCAAAAGGAATTCATGGAGGTTGCTGCTCCAGCACCCACACTCAAAAAGACTGTTGGCAACATGACTGTGAAGTCTGTACCTAAGAAAATGTATAACAGATTTGAGTGTTGGTGTTGTAAAAAGGTAGGTCACTTTGCCTTGGACTCTTGGTTTAACACAAGTGTTAAAATCAAGAGTAGTTTACCTATCAGAAAATCTGTAGGTAAACCTGTTGTTTCCATGATTAACAAGAACCTAGGACCCAAAAATAACTTGGGTTCTAAGGATAAGTAATCCTTTATTTGTTGCAGGTGAATCCAAGTGATCATACCCCTATATGGTACTTGGATAGTGGTTGTTCCAGACATATGACTGGAACAAGAAGAATGTTGAGGGACTTTGTACCATAAAGAATGGTCCCAAAGTCATTTTTGATGGATCAGAAAAAAGAGTCATCAAAGGATTTGGTAACATCTCTAGTGACTCAATTACTATCACTAAAGTGTCTTATGTGAAGGGTCTAAAACACAACCTGATAAGCATTAGTCAGTTTAGTGATCTAGGTTATGACATCTCCTTTCACAAAGGGGAGTGCCAAATTAAAAGGTCAAGTGATCAAGAGATCATTTTGATTGGCAGTAGGAAAGGAAATGTTTATTGTCTTAACATAGATTGTGAGTTAAACAACTCACCTATTTGCTTAGTTGCAGATGAGATAGCCTCACTATGTGTCAAATGGCACAAGAGGCTAGCTCATCTGAACTATAAGTCCATAGGACTGCTGTTCAGCATGGGGTTGGTGAAGAATGGTCCTCATGTCAAGTGCATGAAAGAGGGAGTGTGTTCAGCTTGTCAAAAGGGCAAACAGACCAAGTCCTCTTTTCCAGCACTAGATACCAAAGATTCAATGAGATGTCTATATCTCTTACAATTGGATTTATTTGATCTTAGCCAGTTCAAAGTCTTGGTAGGAAAGCATACACATTAGTTGTTGTGGATGACTATTCTAGATACACATGAGTGTTCTTCTTAAGGCAGAAATCTGAAACCCCTAGTATTTTCCAGACTTTTGTTAGACAAGTTCAGAATGAATTTAACAATTCTGTGGTCAAAATCAGAAGTGACCATGGAACTGAATTTCAGTCTGAATGTATGACAAAATTCTGTGAAAAACTTGAGATTCATCAGGAGTTCTCCTCACCTAGAACACCTCATCAAAATGGGATTGCTGAAAGAAAGAATAGAACTCTCATTGAGGCTGGTAGAACTCTACTCAGTGACACTACTCTCCCTGAATATTTCTGGGCTGAGGCAGTAAATACTGCTTGTCATGTTTTCAATAGAGCATCCATCAATAAGAAACTTAAGTTGACTCTCTATCAGATTTTGAAAGACAGAAAACCAAACATTTCTTATTTCAGAATCTTTGATAGTAAGTGCTATGTCCTAGTGAATGGTAAGCACTACCAAACAAAGTTTGTTGTCAAATCCCTAGAAGGGATATTTGTTGGGTACAACAACAACAGTAAGGCATACACGATCTACAACTTGACTACCCAAGTTGTAGAAGAGTCAGTTCATTTTGTCTTTGATGAGTCTAGATTGATTAACAATGAATTGTCTAGTGTTTCAGTTAGTTCTACAGGTCTAACAGATAGGCTGGACAAGATGACCATCAATGATGAAGCTCATGCTAGGATAAATGATGCATATTGTCCAGGGGGAGAACAAAACACTGGAAGCAGAAGAGAATGAGGAGCATCGGGTGGAGGAAAATGAAGAAGGTCATGAGGTAGACATGTTTCCTCCAGCAAGAAGACACCTAAAAGATCATCCAGCTCACCAAATAATTGGAGATGCAAGTCAATGTGTTCTAACAAGAAGTAAGAGCATGAACACAGTTTTGTGTTCTAGCTTTTTGTCTCAAATAAAACCCAAAAAGTTTGAAGAAGCAATGCTAGATGCTAACTGGGTTGATGATATGCAAGAAGAGCTGAACCAATTCAGGAGATGCAAAGTCTGGAAACTTGTTCCTAAACCTAAGGATCACAATATCATAGGAACCAAGTGGATCTACAAAAATAAACTTGATGAAAATGGAACAAACATCAAGAACAAGGCCAGACTGGTAGCAAAAGTCTACAGACAAGAGGAAGGAATAGACTTTGATCAAACCTTTGCTCCAGTAGCAAGACTGGAGGCTATAAGGATGTTCCTGGCCTATGCAGCTTATTAAGGGTTCAATGTATTTCAGATGGATGTGAAGTCAGCATTTTTAAATAGTGACTTGAAAGAGGAAGTATATGTTGAACAACCCTCAGGTTTTATAGATCCTCACTGTCCTAATTATATATATAGACTTAGGAAAGCCCTATATGGTTTGAAACAAGCCCTCAGGGCTTGGTATGAAACCTTGTCTGCTTTCCTTATTGAGAATAAATTCTCAAGGGGAAAGATAGATCAAACACTATTCTATAGGAAATCCAAAGGCAAGATAATCTTAGTCCAGATATATGTTGATGACATTATCTTTGGATCTACTGAGAACAACCTTTGCAGGAAGTTTGTCAAACTTATGCAAGAGAAGTTTGAAATGAGCAGTATGGATGAACTGAAGTTCTTTTTGGGACTTCAAGTCAGACAGATTGATAATGGACTATTCATATCTCATTCTAAGTTCACTAAGGAGTTGATTAAAAAGTATGGAATGGACTCAGCTTCCACCATGAAAACTCCAATGAGAACAAGTATGCCTATAGGCAAAGATGAGGCAGAGAAACCTGTTGATGAGTCTTTGTATAGAGGGATAATTGGCTCCCTACTTTACTTGACTGCTAGTAGACCTGACATCATGTATGCAACATGTGTCTGTGCCAGGTACCAAGCATGCCCTAAGGAATCTCATTATACTGCAGTTAAAAGGATTTTGAGATATCTCAAGGGCACACCTAATCTAGGTCTTTGGTACCCTAAGAATAGAGATTTCACACTAACTGGTTTCTCAGATACAGATTTTGCAGGATGAAAAGAAGACAGGAAAAGTACTACAGGAACCTGTCAATTCCTAGGAGGAAGACTGACGTCTTGGTGCAGCAAGAAGCAGACCAGTGTAGCTATATCAACAGCTGAGTCAGAATATGTAGCTGCAGGCAGCTGCTGTGCACAATTATTGTGGATAAAGCACCAACTAGAAGATTATGACATCAAGGTTAGTAGAATTCCACTATTCTGTGATTCTACTAGTGCCATTTCTATAACTAAGAATCTTGTATCACACAGTAGAACAAAGCATATAGAAATTAAATTCCATTTCATCAGAGAACATGTAGAAAAAGAAAATATTAGTCTAGTGTTTGTGAATACAAATAATCAAATTGCTGATATTTTTACAAAATCTCTGGATGAAACTAAATTCAATTATTTTAAAATTGAATTAGGTATGTTGAATCTAGATTAGGTTAGCACAAGCTACCTTTAGTAGAACATGTAAGCTCAAGTTTTCATAGGAAATTTGGCTAAGTACCAAGTTTGTGTCGACACAAGCAGACCTTGTGTCGACACTCTCAGTATGTTGTGTCGACAAAGAAAACGGATGTGTTGAAACAGAAATAATATCTGTGTCGACTGAAGAATAGGTGTCGACACAACTATGTCGAGACCATATAACTAGAGGACTTTTGTGTCGACACACAAGAATTGGTGTCGACACAACTATGTCGAGACTTTCAGTTAGCTGATTTTTGTGTCGACACACAAAAATCAAAGTCGACACTCTGTGTCGAGACATGTCGATATCTATGTCGACACTGACATAAGTATGTCGACATATACATGTGTCGACTAAACCTCAGTATTGTCGAGACCTAGACCTATTCTGTCGACACATATAAGATTTTGTCGACTAGTCCTAGTGCTAAGACGCGTCTTTTGAACTCCCCTTTACACTTAGACTATAAATAGGAGAAGCCAAAATCTGGTCGACTACGCTTTCTTATTTCCTGGCTCTGAACCCTCTGTCGACGAGAATCATCTTTCCTTTTCATCTCCATCTCTCTCTTCCGGTAATGGCGCCTCATCCAGAAGAAAAGGTGAATGAAGGATATGAGCTGGTCCGTGGTGGGTTCACAACAGCATCACCGGAGATTCAGGGAGTAATTGCCCTAATCACAGACATCGGTTTGGAATTCTTGGTCTCTGAACCAACCAAGATATGGAAGAAAGAAGTTCTGGAATTTTATTCTTCTTCAACTACAGACGCAGACGGTAAGAAGATGAAAGCTACTGTTCAAGATACCCGAGTGAAGATTACCTTGAAAACAATTTGAAACGCACTCCAACTCCCAAAGGTTAAGGAAGAAGATGACGTACAACTATCTATGATCAAGGAGGCATTACAATGGTGTGGGTTAAACCCAAAAACTAAGATAGGATCATCTATCAACCGAAAAGGGATGAATTCACAAGGGAAATTCCGTTCTGAGATTGTATGGAAGGTCATTCTGTGTAAAACATGTGAACATGACAGAATCTCAGCCACCATGTTCCACCTGATGATCAGGATCATTTTCAATCTCAAGACTGATTGGACAATCATAGTATTTGACAAGTTACGTGAATGTATCAAGAAACCGAACCTGGGGAGAATTTTGAGTCTATGCCTATCATCTGTAATATCAGAAGTAATGAGCCAACTTCCTGGTACAAAAATCAATCATATGAGAAGAATGAACACCGAGATTCTGTCAAGATGGGATAGGGTGTTGACGCAGGAGGTTACTACTCCTCAAAAACAGACCAAAACAATACAGAAGAAGAAGAAAGTTGTTCAACAGGAAGAATCATCTAGTGATTCAGAAGAAGAAGTGGTCTTCAGTTCTGATGAAGACAGGCAACAACAGCAAGATGCACAAGGATAAGTGGACAGTAGAATGCTCCCAGAGCAACAAAGAATCTCTACTCTAGGAGGAGAAGACCCTGCACCAGCTGTACAAGACACTATACTTACTGATCTGCCTGATCAAGGGGGAGTAAATGATGCTGCTACACTAGACAGTGAATTAGCAGCTGATACTGTGATGGATATAGTTTTTGATATAAATAAGGAAACACTACTGCATGTAGAGGAAGAGGCACCTGAGGTGCATATGAAGGATACTGCTCAGATTGGGCAAGTAAATATCTCCTTCCTAGAAAGGTCACTGGACAAGGACATGGAAGTCCAAGGAAAATCATGTATTTTACCAACTAATCTTATTCCTCCTGTTCAAATGTTGCAGGAAGTAACCTTGGAGGAGTTGTTCCCTGACTCACCAGCAGTAAGGACTGAGGGGGAGCAACAACCACAGGACAAAACTTCCAGAGACTGAGGGGGAGGAATTGCTGAAGGATACTGTAGACATAGAAAGTTCATCTTTTGATGATGAATAAGCCAACTTGGCTAAGAAAAGGAAACTTGTTGTAATGAAGAAGAAAAGCTCTGGCTATAAGAGGGCCTTACAAACAGCCACACCACCTCCAGCTCCATGTATGGACTTAAATTCTTTAATGGTCCAATTGCAACTAAAACTGGATGCACAAAGGAATGCTCTTAAAAAGTATGTGGATGAAACTCATAAAGAACTGCAAAACTAGCTAGCTCAGGAAATCAAGTCAATCAGATTTGAAGTGAGTCTGCACAAGAAAGAAATGATAGACTGCTTTGAGAAAGGAGACCATGCAGTTGTGTATCTGGCCACTCAGCAGCAGGAACTGAAAACTCAAGCAGCTGATATGGCAGAGAAACATGCCTATATCTTAGAAAATCAATTTAGAACATATGAGAATCTCACGGATTCTCATAAGGAAATTCTCACAAAGATTGCAGCACTATCTGTTGCTGTCAAAACAGAAGTTACAAAACTAATTGAGACTGATCTAGCTGCGGTCAAAACGGCGATAGCGGCTGCCCAAACAGCTATTACAACTCAAATTCATAAATTTGGGGTCTACTACAGAGAAGGGATTGATCATCTCGAAGGTCAAGTCAGATTTCACAAGAATGATCTCAGAGATCATATTGAAAGAGAAGTCCTAAAGGGGGAGAGAGTGTTAGTCCAAGCTAGTTCTGAGCATGCCAAATGGGTTTCCAATACCATCAGAGCTACTCTTGGCTTCCCTCCTTTATGTGATGATGATAATATGGCTGAATCTTGAATACAACCTGCATATATAGAGGGAGATCAGCCAGAAGTTGCTCAGGTTATATATCCTCCTGCTAATTTTGAGATGGTTCATGACCAAGTGCAAAAAAATGTACAGCCCTCCACAAGAGGCACAGAATGTGGTCTTTGAGAAAGTTGAAATGTCAGAGGCTGCCAAAGAAGCTCAAAGGGAAAAATTGATATCTAAGAAGAGATTCAGGGAACAGGCTGAGTTAAAGCCAGATTTTGAACAATGGAGCCCTACATCAAGGAACATCATTCTGACTGCATGGAAGGCTGTTAAGGACAAGACCTATGATAGGGGTAAGTGGTACTCAAAGCAGGAGTGGAATAAATATCAAGCTAAACAGGAAGCCATTCTTCAGCACAGGAGGAGTGCAAAAGTTGGAAAGCTACCTGCAAATGCTATAGAGCCCAACAAGTTTTTTCCTAAGCCCTTTCACTACTTTGAAAGACAAAAAATAAAAGCTGAAGAACTAAAGAAAAAGGATCTTAAAGGAAAGAAGCCTGCTGAAGATATAGAACCAGCTGTGAAGGCAAAGATAAATTCTGGTCAAGGCATTGTCATAAGGGAGCCTAGCAAATCTTAGGATAGTTAGGCTTATGATAAGAAACAATGTAACTTTTTTATTTTTGCTCTAAGAGAAAACATGTAAAACAAATATTTTCTGCTTATTAAAATCAGTTTTACTGTTTATTTTAGATTGTTTACATTGCTTGAATGTTTACTTGCACTGGAATGAATGTACATCTATGTCTTATGTGGTTTATCTTGACTGGTGTATATCTTTGACTAAGGGTTATGACTTCTCCAAATAAGGGGATATTGTTGGGTGCACTAGAAGTATGTACCAGATTTGGAGAAGATTCATCCTAGTCAATGATATACATCAATATGTATTTGATGTATGTTTAAGTTTACTTGTGCAGGGTTAAGGATTGGAAGAAAAATATTCTAAATACAAGTGTCGACACTTGTGGAGAATTGTGTCGACACACGGGACTTGTGTCGACATCAGCAGCAAAACATTGTGTCGACACCTAAGAATTGTGTCGGCACCAGAACCAGAAGTTGTGTCGACACCAGATGCCAGATTTGTGTCGACACCCAGAAATTGTGTCGACACCCAGGAACTGTGTCGACACCCAGAAGCTATGTCGACACCAAAGGCAGGAATTGTGTCGACACTCAAAGCAGGAATTATGTCGACACCTGAGGCAAGGATTGTGTCGACATCTAAAGCAGAGGCTGTGTCGACACCCAGCAGTTATGTTGAGACCAAGAGCAGTTGTGTCGACACACTGGACTTGTGTCGACACATACAAATAGAAGATGTGTCGAGAAGCAGAAGAATGACTGTGTCGACACTTGGAGTATTGTGTCGACATCATCAAGACTTGTGTCGACACTTTGTCTACTTGTGTCGACACATGAGAAGCAGATTGCTGAGTGGATCATGCTGGGTTGTAGAATCCCTAAGAAATCAACTGTCATTACTGGTGGGTCGACAACTGTCATTACCAACAGGTCTGACACCTTTGTCAGAACTAACAGAAGGTTGTTACAAACCAGATCAGTCGGTAACCATGAGGAATCTCTATATAAAGGGTTGATCCTTAACAACCAACAAAAAAACAACTCAGTGAAGGCCAGAAAAGCCATCAACTGAGAGAGAGAAGATTCACAACAAGTAAATGGGAAACTCTTTAAGAAGGCAGATCTAGAACAGTCAGCAGAGAAGATTCAGATCTCATTTTGAATTCAAGGAGCTGACAGTGGATCAACTTCTACATCAAGAACAGTCCAACCTTATTTTGTTCTATCAAGAAGCTTTGAAACAGCTAAGTCTGGTTGGGACTGAAGATCAAGAACTGATCAAGAAGAACATCAATAGAGGGATCTATCTGGTGATATCTTTTGTATATCTTTTATTACACAATTACTTGTAGGATCTGTTGCAGATTTGAGCTGTAAGCCTATATTTATAAAGGCTGAGGTAGGGCTGTGAGCCTGAGTGGTAGGACTTGCAAAAGTCTGAGTTGTAAGCCTATAAATAAGGGCTGAGGTAGGATTGAGGCCTGAGGTAGGATTCTGAGAAGAATCTGAGGTAGGACTTGCAAAAGTCTGAGGTGTAGGAACCATTTTGGTTCTGAGTTGTAGGATCTTTGGATCTGAGAAAGAGGAAAGAAGTTAGGCTGAATCCAGTACTCTACTGGATAAGCGAAGGAGGAAAGTGGACGTACCCATATCTTGGGAAACCACTATAAATCTTGTGTTCTCTGTGCTGTGAATGTTCTGTGTTGTGTTTTATTTTTTTTGTGCATAGTAAGATCTGTTTAATTTCCTAAAATATTAAAGGAAAAATTAGAACTTATTCACCCCCCCCCCTCTCTAGGTGTTTAGGCTCTTGAATTAAGTCTTTCAGCGGCTATCTTCCTTCTTGTTCAGTCTTCTTTGTCCATGGTCTCCATCTTTGTGGACTAGTAACTTGTCTGTACCCAAATCCGAACTTCGAGGTACGATCAATTCTTTAGAAGACACACATGGTGTGATTTGATACAGGGTATTAGGAAGTGGTGTCATGAATCATGAGCTTATACAAGAGGAGGATCCCAAGGCGGGCTTTTGGCGATATCAAAATTGATACAGTTCCCTGGCTTCTTCTCATTGTTCTACTACAATGAGACACTTATAATTTAATAATGCCTTCCTTGGTGCTCTCGGAGAGCTCGCTGGAATTAATTTCAGCCTCCACCTTTAATCCTGCCTTCGACTTTATCGTTTTAATTATTTATCTTCTTGTTTATAAAATACTAATTAATTATACTACATATTAATTTAATAATCTTTGATCATGTGGATGGTCTTTCTTCTTATGCATTTACCCTCATTGTTCGCCCTCTGCAGATGTAGCTATCTCTCTCTCTCTCCTCCTGAATCTCCAACTCGAGTGGATAGCCTACAATCGTTATTCGTACTCTAATTTTACCCGCAGTCCAAAAAATTTATTTGCAACCCAAAATTTTAGGCAAATGTTATGTGCAAATCAATTTTAGATGCGTGTAATTTGCAAACCAATTTTACGTGCAGATCAAAAAATTAAATGTGCAACCCAAATTGTTACGTGCAAATCAAATTTTTTTTTTTTCAAAATTCTTTAAATTTACAAAATATTAACTAACATAGAGACTGAAGTTGTGAATAGAGAATGACAAAGGACTTCATATTCAAAAGATGTCATTTTAAAACCGTTTACAATACATTGAACTATAAACAATAGCAGAAAAAGGAAAAATTGTTAACTGCGCTCAAAACATCTCGTGTGACCGTCAAGTTTGGAATGACCTTCACGTTGCCCCCGACATGGGTATTTATAGGGCTAACCATAAATTCCCGACGACGGGTTATTGGATGTCTAGCGGATCCAAACCGAACCCGTTAGTAACTTGTTATATCAATATACCTTAGCAATCTTCTCATATATTGTATATAAAAGTGTCACATAACAGATTACTTAAGCAAGAGTTAATTACGACAAACATGCATTTTTCAGAAAAATAAATATGAGTTTCAGAGCACATGATAAATCTAAACTCAAAGTATAGTACCAACAAAACAGTAAATCAAACTGAAAACTCAAACATATACTGATCTTTGTCACATAACAAATTACTTAAACAAGAGTTAATTACGACAAACATGCATTTTTCAGAAACATAAATATGACTTTTAGAGCACATGATAAATCTAAACTCAAAGCATAGTTCCAACAAAACAGTAAATCAAACAGAAAACTCAAACAGATAACTGATCTCTGACTTATGGAAACAACAGATCATCATCATTCAAGTCGAAATCAATTTTCTCCTCCATTCTCCATTTGATCTGTATACGGTTACAATAAAAATGTCATGAGATCAATCTCTATGAATTCAAATATTTGCTATCAAATATAAAGTGATTAATTCTAGCAGTAAAAAAACGTAATATTCTAAATCAGGAGTAAAGAATCGTAAATCAACATCTCTATCTAATTTACAAAAAAAATAGAATATTTGATTTTATAAAATTAAATCATGTTCCTTCGATTATTAAGATTATTATTAATTATTTCACAATTATGTTATACCATCAAGTTTGAAATGATACAACAAACTGTGACCATTATATCATCAAATTTGGAATGATATAATTAATAATCATAATATCATGACACATATCAACAATTTCAGTATTCCTTTTTGGAATGATATAATCAATAATCATAATATCATGACACATATCAGCAATTTCAGTATTCTTTTTTTGAATGATTCTCAAATTAGTTTTTGAATAAAAATTATTGTGTAAGCCATCCAGTTTAAAATGACTGACAACTATTCATCTCTGTCTTTCATCAGATAATATCTGAAATACTTCAGTTTACTCACTCTACATGCTTGAATGTAAGCAGACTTTGGTTTTAAAATTTAAAATATAAGGTAGGTATTATGTTTCACTAAATAGACTTTAATCTCATCTCTCCCGATGTTTTAGATGTAAGAAACTCACATAAGCCATTGATAAGAACATCTGCTACATTATCTTTTAATCCCACGTCCAATAAGGAGATTATCCCCTAACTTGTGAGATAAGTCAATCAGGTCTGTTTTATCATTAGTTATCTTCACTTTCAATTGAACAATGTATTTGTTGCAATGATATTTGTGGGTTTATTGTCACAATAGATCGAAATAAAGTGCATTTTCAAATTCGTCATTGGAATGTTTATTATCAGATCTCTTATTCACTCTGCTTCTTCTCTTATTAAAGCTAGAGCATAGAGTTCCGATTCCATAGAGGATGGTGCAATGCACGTCTGTCTTTTTGACTTTCAAGTTACTGCAACTTCTCATAATGTAAACACAAAATCACTAGTGGATCTACTATCACCAATTTTTAAGTACTAGGAGGCGTCAGAATATCCCTGAAGCACTGAAGGATGTCCACTGTAATATAAAACGTACTTTTCAGTGTACTTCAAATATCTTATTAGCCTTTCTAAGACATCTTGTGGTTCTTCCCAGGATTACTAGTGAATCACGCAACATGTTAATCGTAAGGCGATGTTAGATCTAGTGCAGGGTATAATATACATGAGACTTTCTATGAGTTTGAAGTAATCCAACTCTCCAATAAGTGAATCTTCATTCAGTTTCAGTCTATTGTTGTAGTTGTATAATCTCAATCTTTTTGCTATTATCATAACCTTACTTTTGTAGTAGATTTATAATGTAGTGACTCTGACTTAATGTAACACCATTCTCAGTGAAGTTCACTTTAATTCCTAGAATAATTTTCACCACTCCTAAGTTTATCATGCTAAATTGTTTCGTCAAAGTAGCTTTCACGTCTTCCACCTCAGACTGATCAGTACCTAGAATTAACATGTCATCAACGTACACGCATATAATTGCAATTTTATTTGAACTTGTTCTTATGTACAAGCATTTATCTAATAGGTTGTACTAAAAAATCATACCTTTAACACACATGTCAAATTTCTCGTGTCATAATTTTGGTGTTTGCTTCAATCTGTAGAGTGACTTAATCAATTTACAAAACTTATTTTCTAGACCTTCAATGACAAATCCTTCAGGTCTGTGCATTTAGATCTCTTCAGTCAGATCTTCATTCAGAAATGAAGTCTTGACATCCATCTGATGAACAGTAAAATGTTCAATAGATGCTGACGCGAGAAGAATCTTAATTATCGCAATGTGACAAACATGTTAGTATATATCAAAGTAGTCTATACCACTCACTTGAGTGAAACTTTTGGCAACTAGACGTATTTTATATTTGACAATATTCACATCATGATTGAGCTTCTTTCTTATTTCCAATGGTTTTAGACCATTTGGGTAAGTTAATCAATGTCCAAGTATGGTTTTGTAAGAGAGAATTCTTCTCATCATTTATGAATTCTTTTCATAATAAAGAATCCCTAGATTGCACCGCTTTTTTATAGGTAGATGGATCAGCTTCAACTTTGATAAGTCGTAAAGTCTGTATCGAAGCTTTTAGACATTCGTTCTCTATTAGATAACCTTTTAGATTCTAAATCACATGTGTCTATGAATTCAGTGTCAGAGATCCTTAGTTCTGGCTCAATAATAGTCTCAGTATTAGTGGCTGACAGACCTGAAACGGTCAAGTTTTTTTTTTAAAGAACTTATCCTAAAAAAACAGCATCTTTAGATTCTATTACAGTATTGGTTGAGAGATATAGAAATCTGTTTGCAGCACTATTCTCTACACATCCTAGATAGACACAGACATTTGTCTTAGATCTAATCTTAGCTTTCCTAAAGTCAGGTATCCTAACATAAGCGATACAACCAAAAGTTTTAACATTGTCAAATTTAGGAGGTCTTTTAAACCAAAGTTCATATGGTGTCAATTTCAACTTTGCATGAGAAATTTTATTAAGATTATGATTGAAAATGAGGACCGTTTCCCCCCAATATGCCGCATGTATGTCAGCATTCAATAACATAAAATTCAACATTTTTGTTAAAATTCTATTTTTGCTCTCGGCGATACCGTTTGATTGTGGTGAGTATGGGGCGGTGGTTTCAGGGATAATGTCATTACTGATGAGAAAATCTCTAAACTCTCATGATACATATTCTCCCCCTCTATCATTTTTTAGCCTCTTGATTTTCATGTCAAGTTGATTTTCAACCTTATTTTTGAATATACAAAATTTTTCAAAAGTTTCATCTTTGCTTTTAAGGAAATAAATGTGGCTAAATTTAGAGTAGTCGTCGATAAAAGTTATCTGATACTTCCAACCTTTTCTTGTGACAAAGTTTTTGTAGTCACATATGTCAGAATGTATTAACTCTAATAATTGTGTGATTCTAGAAACTTGACTAAAATGTGTTATAGTTATCTTATTTTGAGCACAAATTTCATATTTATTAAACTTGATTATTGTGTCCAAGGGAATATTGTGAGTTTTAGCTAACAATAGTAGTTTTCTATAGTTTACGTATCTTAGTCTTGCATGTAAAGTTTTAACATCTATCAGATTTGAACTAACTTGATTTACTATTTTGTTTGCTAGACTCAACATATACATCTCATTTACGACATAAACATAACCAAAATAATGTGAGTTAACCATTAAAGTTACTCTATTACCACTAATGTTAAATGACATACTAGTATCGCATAACCGATTAATTGAAACTAAATTAGTAGCTAATGTAGGTATAAATTTAACATTATTCAAATTAAATACGTACCTTAAGATAGTACTAGATCTGCAGTCCCAGTCTGGAGTACCTGAGCAGAGTCTCTATTCGCAACAGTCACAGTCTCGTCAGTTGCGGTGACATCCTTCAGAAGCACAAAATTATTGCAGACGTGACAGATATCACCTGAATCTAGCCATCATTCAGTACTGGCCTTCCCTTTTCCAACCATGACTACAAAGTTGGCAGACACAGTCTGATAAAGCATGTTTGTTTTGTTATCAGTCTTTGGTGTGCTGAATTCACTTTTTTTAGATTGCTTGCACTCGGAAGCACAATGACCCAACTTATTACAGTTGTAGCACTTGCCTTTAAATTTCTTGATCTTCCTGCTAGTGTCAGCAACTGCGGGTGCACTGATCGGCAATTTAGTCTTTCCAGGCTTAGGATTTCTCTTAGGATGCGTAATCATATAAAAGGTCTTGGGAGAGGATGTAAGAGAGAGCCTGGGTTAGGGGCATTCCCCTTTCCCACAGAACATCATGAGAGCATGCTTGGTTGGCTATATAATCAGCCGCCGAGTTGGCCCCTCTATCAATTTGTGATATAATTAGTCTTGGACAGTCTTTCATTAATCGAGCAAGCATAGTTTCAATATCCCCCGCGTAGAACCCCGATAGAATTCGAGAGAGAGTGGAGGCGGCAAAAGCGGAGTCACCTTCAAGAATTATTCCCTGCGAGCTGCCCATAAGGTTTTGCACAAGAGAGAGACCTAAAAGAGCACTCCGAAGCTCCGTCATGGTTACCGATCGGCTGAAACCCGGGTCCCGTTGGCAGTAAAGCAAGTCCCCCACATGATTTCGAATGACACAACCAAGCCCAGCGCGGTTATTCTCGTGTACAGATCCATCAAAATTAACTTTGAGCCATCTAGCTAAGCGGCCAGGGCGACCAAAAGTAGGCCCGGTTAGGAAGGCGAGTCTCCGGCCTCTGCGCAGTTTCCAGGTATTTTTTCTTCTTCCCTTCCTCAACTGATAGCGGTGATTGCGTCTTCCCTGACATATCATTTCTGATACTCACAACCCTAAACCAGATCCCTCGTGAAATTCCACCCCAAAATACCCATCCTGACTGCTTGTTCACTCAGGTTGGGAGAACATTCCTACCTCAGATCTGAGGTAGGTGAGTCATTCTCACTGAGCTGTAGGGCACTTGTGCCTGAGGTAGGATCTGGCTGCAGATCTGAGGTAGGGCCTTTGTGCCTGAAATTGTAGGAGAGTCATTCTCTCTGAGGTAGGATCCCTAGTGGATCTGAGGTAGGGCTGTCTTCCCAGCCTGAGTGAACAAGCAGCCAGTTCCTACAAGAAACTGCAGATCCAACCAGGAAGTTGATCTTTACCAAACATTCTTTAGAATCTTCTTCAGATGCTCCCAAAAAGAATTCTTAGTTTTCTGATTTTATTCTTGAACTATTTACTACAATCTTTGAAAAAGATTTGGTGAAGATCAACTTCCTGGTTGGATCTGCAACTTCTGTTTACTAACCGTCTATATAGCGTGCCTAGTCCGGTTCTCGTTCTCAATGCAAATGAAACGTTTAAGGACTTTCAGACTAACCTTCATTTTCTTCCGATACATCTCCGTCTTAAAGGAGTATCATGCCGATGGGAGCTTAAAAATGATAGCTCCTGCAACAAACTCATCTGACAGAGGGATGTTCTAACTGTTGAGTTTGTCCACGAGAGTCTAAAAATCAGCAACCTGTGGAAGTATCTTTATTTCTTCATTGAAGATGAAGGTCGTGAACTTGTCCACCATGTGCGTATTTGACATGTTCTCTTCCTCTCTAAATTGCTCCTCCAGAGCGTATCAGATCTCTTTTGCAGTTTTCATCTTACTGTACGCCTCTGTCAATCTGTTTGAGGAACAGTTGAGGAGGTAATCACGACAAAATTTTTTGTCGTTAATCCATTGTTTCTCATCTTCTCCTCCTTTAAAAGATTCAAAATCGGACTGCACAGTGTAGAAGATGTTCAAATACTTCATGCTAAATTGCGTGTTCTGCTTCCAGGCACTGAACTCTGAGTTTGAAAATTTTTCCAGCTTGATCATCAGAACGGGAAAATTTTCCTTCGACATCGTGTATCTTTCTAAATTCTTGAATTCCACTAGCAACCTAAATCACGAGCAGAAAAACTAGAAAGAGTTCATCTGAACGTGTGGAGATGATAAAATCTTCGGTTCCAATTCAAAAAATTTGTTTGCTCCTCTCCGGCTGAAAGAAATCGCCAAAGACTTCACCCGATCTGGAAACTAGCACTCAATAAACTTTTTAAAAATGCAGCAGAACAACTTCTGCTATTAAGTATCCTATAAAAGGAGTATAAACAATCAAAAATACCTAAAAAAATCTATAAAACTAGCACTCAATAAACTTGAATTTATTGAATTATTTTGCATTTTTGAGATGCTTTAGACTTCAGACCAACCAGTAAAAATAATAAATCATCAAACTGAATACTTTCAAGCATTTCTTAAAATACATTGTATGTATGTTCATGCATGTTGAGTTAAATTTTTTAATTAACATGAAAGAAAATTTGAGTAACTAGGGATGACCTTGCACTGAAATTTTCCTGTAACTATTTGCTGCAGCAACCCAAACAATGGTACTTAACCAACTTGATTCCAAACCTGAAACAATTAAAGAAAACATATTACAAAACAGTGAGAGTATTAGTTAAACCTCTCGATCTCTAGTCTTCTCCAAAAGAATTTCAAAAAGGCAAAATTATTCTTTTATTCATCTATTAATTATTTTGACCTCTACAAAAGTAGTATTCATTTACAAACATTAACATGATATATAGATTAAGGAAAAATACATATTGAGTAAAAAACAAATTGTGTATCATTCTCCAGCAATGTTAAGATGATACCTCCTCCAAGCAAAAATAATTGTAGGTAGTGGGAAGTCATCACACATCTTCAATTGCACAAAATGATTTTCATAAACAAATCCTATGAATATTCTTCTTCGAAATAGCACATAAGAATACTGCATCATGATTGATACTCACAAGAAAACATCTATTTTTTGAGTCAAGACATTTACATCATCGTAACAAGCCAAAAATTCCGCTTGCAGAGTAGTTTCAATACCAGTGACTAGCAAGACCCCTTGTTAATGGAGGATTCAGAAATGGGATTCCCCACTATGTTTGCACATAACATTAACCAAATAAAATCATACACAAACATTTGAGAGCAGTTTCACTAAATACCTTGACACAATTAAATGCAGGAAATGATGATTAAGTTGGAATCAGAAGTGCAGTAATGATTCAAAATGGAGCTTGGAATCAGAAGTGCATTAATGATTCAAAATGGAGCTGCAGAAAGGAAAACATGAAGAAACACTCAGTTAAAATGTAGTAAGGAAAATGCGAAGGAGAAAGGGAGAAATATCAACAAGGGAAATAGAAAGGACTTACTCTGAAAATGCAGGAAGGAGAAAGAGCGAAATGGAGTAATACGAAGGACTTACCAAAGGCGGGAGGGGAACCAACGGGAACCAGTGACTAGCAAGATTCTTGGAACCAGCGACTAGCAAGAGTCTTGGGTAGGAAGGAGCGGTGAGGGGGAACCAACGACGAAAGGGAAGCGGCTAGGTTGGACGGGGCGCTGCGTTCGGAAGGTTGGAGGGGGCATCCTTCTACAACTGTCCGGTGAGTTGTCCACTGTCATCGCGCCGATCCTTCCTTCTGTCGCTCGAGTTGATCTCGTGTAGTTCACTACAGTTCCCTCCTTTGGGGTTATCGGTGTGACCTCTCTACCTCTGAAGTCGCCAGCTCGCGAGTCCATGTGAGAGCTCACCTCCGCCGTGATCACTCGGTGTTAACCCTGGAGTCCGCAACACATTTACTCAGTGGTCAGGTCGCCGCGGTCTCACTTCTCAGATCGCACAGGCATCCAGCTCGATCTCAAGGCAGTTTGAATTTAGCAGGTCGCCTCTCAGCCTTGCGGACTGCGCAGGTCGCCTTCATCAGCGGCGTACAAAAGATCCAGTATGCGCAGGTCGGCCACTTCATAGCCTCCGGTCGGGCAAGGATTCCAGGTCGCAAGGCTCAATCCTCCCCCTTTTATTGTGTATGTCATCGCCTGGCTGCCGCTCGGGGAAGAGAAAATTGCTAAGCCGAAGCGTTAGTGTGCACCTATCTGACCTTAGAGTGTTTTTATTTAACTGTTTATTATTTTGTATTTAATGTTTTGGGTTGCATTTAGCCATATTATGTTTGCACATAACATTTACCAATTTTTATTGGCACCGCAAAAAAATAATAATTAAGAGTGGTTTAAAAAATACATTAACGATAGAAGTGGGCGCAACCAGTGGGCCAGTGGCGGAGCTAGCTAGGATTTCTGCTGAAGTCCGGGTACAATAAATTAGAGTTAAAAATAATTACCAAAAATATTATACATAAGAGCTCATATATGTGAAAGTTGTATCAAATTTTCAAAAGAAAAAAAATGATATGTTACCTGTTCTGAAGACTGAAATCAAATCATTTGGCGAGGATGCTCTGGATGTGTTCTTCTAAATACTATTAAAAATAGAATATAATTTAGCTTACAACAACAACATTCAAGCCTTTATCTCACAATAGTGGGATTGGCTATATGGATTCTCTGTCGCCATTGTGCCTTATCTTTTGACATAATCTCGCTAATGCCTAAGTACATCATGTCTGTTGAAATTTGTGAAGTGGAAGTGGTGAGTTGGTCAGGCAGGCCGTGCGTCCTGGGCGGACTGGACGTGCGGTCTGGTGTTGGCGGCCTGGTGTAGCGTCCTGGAGGTAGTTATGCGGCTAGGGATGAAGTTCGCGGTCTGGGCGGATTTTCATTGGAGTCCGCTTGATCTGGTTTCTAGTTTGAGCTGGCGGACTGGAGCCTTGCCTGCCATGCTCGCGCCTAGTTCTTGGTTGGCTCTGCTAGCTTGGTAGAGGTTGGTGCTCGCCGCGGACTCTGCGGACTGCATGAACTGGGCGGACTGGTTGTCGTGTTCGACAGTCGGCTGCTATCATCCTTGTGCAGCATGGTGCTTGTTCGAAGTTGAAGCTTTCCGGCGGACTGGCATTGTGTCCGGCGGGTTGTTGCTGACTTGGCGAGTATTGCGAGTCCGGCTTTTTGGTGCGGACAGTGCAGACTCCGCGGACTGAGCGTTTTAGCTTCGGACAGGGGGCGGTTACCCTATCTCATAGGGCGGTGATCACACTCTTACCCGCCCCTATAAATATGACCCCCTGACACTTCATTTGCAACTGAGTGAACAGTAAGTTGAGCACGGATTAAAAGTTGCGGTCTCGATATTCTTGTCCGCGCGGGCTGAGTTGAGGAGTTTTTAATTGGTTGTTGTTTGCAAGTTGTGCAGCTCGCTCTGTGAAACCAGAAGTCTGGTTCTGACTGCGGTCAGGAAGTAGTGGAGTTGCGGATTCAATCGGCGGTTTCAGCGGGCTGTATTTGCGGCTAGCCAGTTTTCTCTACTTCAGTTTTTTCTCCAAGTTCAATAACCGGTCTGCCGAGCTCGGCGGACTAGGTTGTCTGTTTTCCAGTTCGACAGCAGGCAGTTGCAGTTCAGCAAATAACGGTGCGTCCGCGTGACCTCGCTGTCTCGGCGGACTCCGTAGTTCAATTCGGCTTCAGCAGTAGTTCAGGCGGTCTCTGCGACTTCTGCAGACAGGCGGTCTCGGCGGTCTCCAGTTTTTGTCTGCCCGAATTGATACTTGTATTTTTTCTGTTTTTCATTGTACTGGCGAAATCATGTCTCGCCACGTATACCTCGCCCTGTAAAGAAGATTGATATATATATGATCTGCTTGTCTCTGTCTTTGCATTTGGTTGATTTAGTTTACTTCCTATTTTCCGCATGATCAAAGTGTGATCTTGGTAGTTCCGAAGATATTAATTTGGCTTGGACTATCACGTTGATCACCTTGAGAGAAAATTCAGCATGCTATCAGAGGCAGGTTCAGTTGCTTGAGTGGTGATCAACTTCTGATTGTGCTCTATGCTTCTGGGAACTTAATTAGATTTACTGCAATGGACGGAGGTTATGCAAAGGGTCTGAGAATTGAGCTTTTGACGCCGAGTAACTTCAAGAAGTAGAAGTCGTGCATGAAAAGTTATCTTCTGGGCGAGGAGCTGTGGGAGGTCGTCGGTGATGATGACCAGGTGGAAATTACAGCTGAGTTTGGAACTGCTGATCAGGTGAGAGTTTGGAGGAAGACTAATGCAAAGGCTGAGTTTACTCTCAAACGGGCTGTCTCACCGAAGTTATTTGATCACATCATTGGATGTGAATCTGCTGCTGAAATTTGGACTTCTCTTGATGGGTTGTTCAACAGGAAGAATGTAGCTAGACTACATGATGGCGATCGGCGACACGCACGCGTTTATCCCCGCAGGAGGCGGTGATCGGTGACCCGGGCGGACAATCCGAGTCCGCGGATGCGCCCGGAGGGTTGTCACGAATAAATTTGATATATTAGTTTTTAAGTTTTGGGTTGTATTTTGCCCCCGATCGGGTCGTGCAATTTCTGCCGTCCGATCGGCGCCCTAGTTATTTTATGCCCTGCTTTTCTTATATATAGACATGCTTAGGGCTGATTGAGGGATTGGAAGTTGCTGAGCCAGCAACCCTCCGGTCCACTTGCGGAACCCGCGCAGTTCTCGGATCCGCGGCGTCTTCTCTCCTCCCTCCCGTCCGGTAAGCTCCCGCCGCAGCCCCGCCTCCTCTCCTCCCCCATCCAGAGCCCGCAGCCCCTGCTCCCTCCCCTATCCACCCCGCAACCTCCTCTCCTCCCCCAATCCAGAGCCCGCAGCCTCCTCTCCTCCATCAAATGGTGCAACTTCTCCTCCGCCTCCATCCAGCCTGACAGCCCCCGCACTTCCTCCTCCAGTCCGCACAGTCCGATAGCTCCCCGGTAGCCTTCCTGCAGCACTCCCCTCCTCCATCCAGCCCCATCGGCCACTCCCCTGCAGCCCCTCCTCCATTTAACCCCGACAACCACCTCCCTGCACTTCCTCCCCGTCCAACCCTGAACATACCCAGCCCCCCTACCTTTGCAGCCCAGCCCCTCCTCCCTCCAGATCCAGTCCCGAAGCTCCACCGCTTTCTCGGATCGGCCTTCAGCCCCTTCATCCCTAAATCGGCCCGCCGCATGTACGAACTAAGCATGGTATGAAATGGCTATTTTCTTGGTATTGATATTCAGTGTTGAATTTTCGTTATGCTTTGTTATTTCATATGTTGACGTATTTAAGTCTTTGACTTGTTAGGCCTTGCTGACGCATTTAACTGAATCGCTCCTTGCTTGTTTGCAAATCATATTTGTCTCTCTTGATTAGATTATTTGCTCCTAAATTGTGAGGTCGTGTTTGTAGCCTTGTGGTGTTGTTGAATTAAATGCTAGCTAGTTTTGCTTTCGGATTGCTCTCATGCTCACACGCGCACAATACATTTGGTCCATAATAGCTAGCTTGCTATTAGGTTTTCAATTTAGTCGGATCTACCACTGCATCATTTGGTATCCATTGTGGGGGGAGGTTTCCAACCTGCATGCTCCGTAGTGGTAGGTTGTTTAGGACCCCTATGGCGGATCGAAATCTCACGGACGATCGAGCCACTAGCTCGAATCCGGATATGACGACTGCCGAGTTTCAACGCTTAATGCTTGAGCAAGTCACCACCCTTAGGAACGATTTGGCTAGAGCCCACGCTAGGGTCGATCAAATGGAAACTAATAGAGGCCCAGCCTTAACACCCCCTTATGAGGAGCCGTTGGAGGGGAGGGAACCACTACGTCCGGATCTCGCTCCACAGAGGCGGATCCCTGACCCCCCTCAGGATTTTCGTCGTGACCCTGCTCCTAGGGATCACCGGCGGCCACCCTACGAGCCGCGCTTTCCACCGGCTCGACAAAGGCGTGGCCCACTTGCACGACACGATTACGATTCTGACGAGCCGTATGAGGATTATGTGGCACCTCGCCGTGAGCGTACTCCGGTAGAGGATGACCTTATCCGGCGCCTGCGAATTGATGCGCCATCCTTCGACGGCCACCTTGATCCGAAAGCTTTTAGCGATTGGATTTTGGATATGGACCATTTCTTTGACTGGTACGAGATGACGGACGAACGCCGAGTTCGTTTCGCCAGGATGAAACTAGTAGGTCAAGCAAAATGTTTTGGATTAGCGTGGAGAGATCACTCGAGAGAGAGGGATATTATCCCATCACCCGATGGAATGAGATGAAGCAGCGGCTGAGGGACAAGTACCTCCCCGCCTCATATCGCGATCAACTCCTCGACCAACTCTATGCATTACGGCAGGGATCACTTTCCGTCGCCGACTACATGACCCGATTCGATGAGTTGGTAGTGAGGAGTGTATCCTTGAGGAGCCCATTGCGACTGCGTCCCGATTTAGAGCGGGTCTTCGAGCCGAGATTCGAAGAGAACTGATACCCCACCGGTTAGAGACGATCGAGCAGGTGTTCCAACTCGCACTCGAGTTTGAGAGCTACCTGCGTCTCGCCGGATCGAGACCGACGCCACACCGTTCTGACACCTCCACCCGCACCCCCTCTGATGCGAAGGGCAAGGCCATTGTGCCGGCCGGCCCTAGACCCGGCCCCGGACAGTGTTTCCGTTGTTCGGGCAGGGGACATATTGCTGCTCAATGTCCCATGAGGAATTTATTATTGGAGGACGGTGATGAGACAGGCGTGAGGATGACGAGGCGGTAGTGGAAGAGATTACCGCAGGGGTCGAGGATGGTTGGGAGAGCGACGCGGAGAGAGCGTTAGAGTTAGGAGTCATCCGTCGCCTCCTCCACCCCTCGAGCTGAGGAAGATTGGCGACGCACCTCGATATTTTATACATACTTTCAGAGTGCAGGCGTTCCCTGCAAGCTCGCCATAGATAGCGGTAGTTGCGTGAACATTGTGGCAAAGAAGGGTTTGGATAGGATGCAGCTTACCGCCGAGCCCCACCCACATCCCTACCGTGTCCATTGGGTGGACAAATCGGCCATTCAGGTCACACAGAGATGTCTTGTTCCGGTCCGGCTAGCGTCCGTAGAGGACAAGGTGTGGTGTGACGTTATCCCGATGGACGTCGCACATGTTCTCCTAGGCCGCCCTTGGCTCTACGATCGTGACGCCACGTGTTATGGGCGCTCCAACACGTGCGTCTTCTTTGACAAGGGACGGAAGATCACCCTTACTCCGACCCAGCCCAAGGAGCCCCCCAAGGGCCAAGTCGAGTCATCTATTAGTGCAGGGTCGACGAGACCGGTGCACATCGTGAGAAGAGGTGTTTTTATTCGTGAGAGTTTAGATTCGGGAGTCATGTTTGTGGTGGCCGCCGCCTTGGCTTCCGGCAGCCCCACGACTGTGGAGAGTGTGGACCCAGATATTCGGCGCCTACTAGCCGAATATATTGATATTCTGCCTGAGGAACTCCCCGATGAGCTTCCCCCTATGAGGGACATCCAGCATGCGATCGATTTAGTCCCAGGGGCATCTTGCCCCAACATGCCCCATTATCGCTTAAATCCCACAGAGCATGCTGAATTAAAACGACAGATTGACGATCTTCTTAGGAAGAATTTTATTCGGGAGAGTCTAAGCCCATGTGCCGTTCCGGCCCTTCTTACCCCGAAGAAGGACGGGAGTTGGCGCATGTGCATCGACAGTAGGGCTCAATAAGATCACGGTGAAATATCGCTTTCCGATCCCTCGCCTCGACGATCTCCTTGATGCGATGGCGGGTGCCCAGCTATTCTCAAAGATTGATCTACGAAGTGGGTATCATCAGATCAGGGTGAGGGAAGGCGACGAGTGGAAGACAGCCTTCAAGACGAAGGATGGTCTATTTGAGTGGTTAGTTATGCCGTTCGGATTGTCGAACGCACCGAGTACTTTCATGAGAGTGATGACGCAGATCTTGCGGCCCTATATGGGCAAGTTCCTGTTAGTCTACTTTGACGATATACTGATTTATAGCCAGGACCGCATGGAGCACCTGAGCCACATTCGTCTAGTATTTGACCTCCTACGAAAAGAGCATCTGTATGTCAACTTGAAAAAGTGCTCGTTCGTGACATCTTCGTACAGTTTCTGGGTTACGTTGTCTCACAGTCGGGCATATCTGTTGACCCCGAAAAGGTCAAGTCCATTCGCGAGTGGCCTGTTCCGGCCAATATCCACGAGGCCCGGAGCTTCCACGGACTTGCTACCTTCTATCGGAGGTTTGTCCGGGGATTTAGTTCGATCATGGCCCCGATTACGAGCTGCCTCCGCAAGGGAGATTTCACCTGGACTGCAGCGGCCACCAGAGCATTTGAGTGCATCAAGGAAAGGCTAGCGACCGCCCCCGTGCTATGCCTTCCGGATTTCTCCAAGGCCTTTGAGGTGGCCTGTGACGCGTCTGGGGTAGGCATTGGTGGAGTACTGAGTCAGGAGGGTCATCCAGTTACTTACTTTAGTGAGAAACTGAATGACGCCCGACAAAAGTATTCCAACTATGATCGGGAATTTTACGCGGTCGTACAAGCGCTCCGATATTGGCGCCACTATCTCCTACACAAGGAGTTTGTCTTGTACTCTGACCATCAGGCCCTACGATATTTAGATTCGCAAAAGAAGTTAGGACACCGGCACGCCAAATGGGTGGAGTTTATGCAGGAGTACCATTATGTCCTCAACACCGCGCGGGTGTTGAGAACAAACCGGCTGACGCGTTGAGTCGCCGAGTTACTATTCTCCATACCATGGACGCGCGAGTTGAAGGATTTGAGCGCATTTGCCAGGACTACCCTGAGTGCCCCGATTTTAGTCATATCCATTCCGCCTTATCTAAGGACCCACCTGAGCCCCGCGAGGGTTTTATGTTTTCTGAGGGTTACTTGTTCTTTGGGACCCGCCTGTGCGTTCCCCAGACCTCCCTTCGGGATTACCTCATCTGGGAGCTGCACGCGGGCGGGGCCGCGGGACACTTTGGGCGTGACAAGACGATCGCGTTAGTTGAGGATCGCTTCTTCTGGCCGGGTCTGAAGAAGGATGTCACACGGGTCGTCCGACATTGCCGAGTCTGTCAGACGGCGAAGGGGGATTCGTCAGCCCACAGGTCTATACACCCCTTTGCCTATTCCTCACCGGCCATGGGCAGACATCAGTCTAGACTTCGTATTGGGACTTCCCCGCACGCCGCGGAAGTTCGACTCGATCTTCGTCGTCGTGACCGTTTCTCGAAGATGGCCCACTTCATTCCTTGTCATAGGACGTACGACGCTCCCCACGTGGCAGACCTGTTTTTCAGGGAAGTATTCAAGTATCATGGACTGCCCACCTCCATAGTCTCCGACCGGGACGTTCGATTCACGAGCTACTTTTGGAAAACGTTGTGGAAGAAGACGGGCACGACACTGAAGTTTTCCACCGCCTACCACCCACAGACGGATGGACAAAGTGACAAACTGAAGTTGTCAACCGCAGTCTTGCGACCCTTTTGCGTTGCTTTGTGAGGGATAGCCCGGCGACCTGGGATTCGGCTCTACCGATTGCGGAGTTTGCATTCAATAGCTCGGTCAATAGGACCACGGTTTGAGTCCATTTCATATCATATTAGGTTATGAGCCTAAGAAACCCATTGACTTAGTAGATGTCCCATTAGGAGCCCGACCGAGTGAGTCCGCCGAGTCGTTCATTCAGCATATACACACACTACATGAGACAGTCCGAAGGAAGATTGCGGCAGTAATGAATACTACAAGGGCTCAAGCCGATCGGCACCGGAGGGAGCAGACATTTGAAGTTGGAGAGCAAGTTATGATTCGCCTTCGTCCCGAGAGGCCCCCCTGGGGCTGCGAAAAGTTAAGTGCTCGTCGGATGGGCCCTTACATTGTCACGCGACGGATTAATGCGAATGCATATGAGGTTGACATACCGCCAGCGATGGAGATACACCGGTATTCAATATAGAGGACTTAACCCCGTACTATGAGGAGCGAGTATACCGGACCCGTTTTCCCCACCTCCCTTTGTGCCTCAGCCTGATCCTCATCCTCCCTTTGAGTCCCCGCCTGATCCCCACCCTTCCAGTGCACATGTGCCCATTTCACCCAGGCAGCCGCAGGCGTTGGAGCACCGGTTGGGGGATCCCCGTTTCCGCCGACAGTTCCAGTGGTACCTCATGCTGACGGAGACACTTTGCGACGACAGTCGCCCACCAGATGGATACGCTACAAAGGCAAGCAGAAACCTTGTGAAAGGCTTGCCTAAGCTATCATCCTTTGGTGAGACCATGTTTGCGCAAGATGTCAGTATGGAAAGGCTCACCGCCTTCTGTTTGATAAGTCGCAACAAGAGTAAGCACCATTGAAGGTTATCCATAAGAGATCTGATGGGGCCAACGGTCACTGCTAGTCTTGGTGGCAGCAGGTACATGCTCGTGTTGATTGATGACTACTCAAGGTATACTTTAGTATATTTTTGAAGGAGAAGTCAGAAGCTTTCAAATTGTTTAGGGAGTTCAAGGAGCTGGTGGAGGGCCGGCTTAACCTGCGGATCAAGAAGTTTTAGTTTGAACTTACAACGACGGAGAATTTATCTCCTCCGAGTTTTCTAATTTTTGCAGGAAGCACGGAATCGGAGAGAGCTTACTTGTGCTCATACTCCACAACAAAATGGAGTTTGCATAAGGAAGATTCGTCATCTGGCGTGGAGACCTGCAAATACTGGTTCAATGCCAAGAATTATCCAATGTCCTTTGGGCGGAAGGAATGTCCCTTGTGCAGCTTCGTATGCCATCAATCAGATGTGTCTCAGACTGATCAACATGAAGTCTCCTTTGAAAAAAACGAGATGATGTCCAAGGGAAAGCCAGCGTGGAACACTTTTTCGGGTGTTTGGATCAACTTGTTATGTGCATGTCCCAGATGCTTTAAGAACGAAGTACTTAATGCAATAGCAAGGAAGCTTGTGTTTGTTGTGCCGACGATGAGCGGAAGAAGGGATGGAAGTGCATGGATCCTGCGACGAAGAAGTTTGTTGTATCAAGAGACGTGGTCTTTGATGACTAACGTCGTATGAGGAGCTCGGTTGAGTTACTAGATAGCAAGGTTGATGAAGGCAGAAGGAGGTTGCTGAAGTTCTTCAAGAAGAGTTGGTTGTTTCACACAACAGCTCCTGTTACCTCTAGCTCTGAGGCAGAAACTTCTGGTTCAGGAAACAGGGGGAGCATTGCTCAGGTTCTGCCTGAGAATGAAGCTGAGCCTGAAGAAGCAGCAGAGGTGGTGAGCAAGGAACAGCCTCTTCGGAGATTAAAGAGGACTATCAAGCCACCAGCTAGATACTGTGAAGGGAATACAATGAGTTTTGTCTCCTGTTTCTTTGCAGGTCCTCTGGATGAACGAGAGCCTTCAAGTTTCAATGAGGTCACTGGAGTCAAGGAGTGAGAAGATGCCATGAGAGAGGAGATAGCTGCTCTCAAGAAGAATGAAACATGAGACTTTATGCCCAGGGTTGATGACGTTACTCCAGTGACTTGCAAGTGAGTGTACAAGTTGAAGAATAAGGTTGATGGGAGCATTGAGCCTTGTTGTTCGAGGATTCTCACAGCAGTATGAAGAAGACTATGAGGAGACGTTTAGTCCAGTAGTAAAGATGACTTCGGTTCGGGTGGTGATCGCCTTGGTTGCTAGCCAAGGATGGAGGATGTGGCAGCTTGATGTAAAGAACGCATTTCTTTACGGGGAGATTGATAAGGACATCTTTATGGATCAGCCGCTTAGATTTGTCTCTGAAGATCATCCGGATTACGTCTGCAAACTCAGGAAGGCTCTCTACGGGTTGAAGCAAGCTCCAAGAGCTTGGTATGGGAGGATAACAGAATACCTCCAATTCTGCGGATACCTTGCTTCTAACTCGGACTCTAGCTTGTTCATCATGAAGAAGGGAGCTTCAAGTCTTGGTCCTGCTGTATGTTAATGACATGATCATCACAGGAAATTCCGAGGAGGAGATAGCTAGGCTCAGGGCAGAGCTAGCTATTCGCTTTGAGATGAAAGACTTGGGGGAGCTTCATCACTTTCTCGGTCTCGAAGTGGAGAGGAAGGAGAGCGGATACTTGTTTCCCAGAATGGTTATGCAGAATGGATTGTGAAACGATTCGGCATGGAAGGGGGAAAGAGTTGATCTACTCCTCTGGATTGTGGCTTGAAGCTTCGACGAGATGAGGGAAGGATTCTTCCTGATCCTTTGGTGTTCCGAGCTCTGGTAGGGAGCTTGGTCTATTTGACGATTACAAGGCCAGACATAGCTTATGATGTTGGCCGAGTAAGTCGATATATGGCGGAGCCAAGAAAGACTCATCTGATGGCGACAAAAAATATCTTAAAGTATGTCAAAGTGACTTCTGATATGAGACTTCTTTATTAAAGGAACACGAGTTTCTCTCTGCTAGGATACACGGATGTTGACTATGGTGGTGACTCGGATGATCGAAGGTCGACATCGGGTTATATTTTCACTTGTGGATCAGCCGGTATCTCTTGATGCAGTAAGAAGCAGGACTCGGTGTCAGTTTCTACTATGGAAGCGGAATACAAGGCTTCGGCCTTGGCTGCTCGGGAAGCCATTTGGCTAAGGAAACTAGTAGAAGACGTCCATGAGGAAGTGCAATGTTCTACTTTACTCCGAAGTGACAATGAGAGTGCTCTCAAACTGGTGAACAATCCAGTATGTCACACTAGAACTAAGCATATTGAGATCGACCACCATTTTATTCGGGAGAAGGTGTTGGAGGGATCTCTTATGGTCGAGCATGTTTGGAGTGAAGATAACTTTGCTGACATCTTTACTAAGCCATTGTCGAAGGGGTCTTTTCAACGGCTACGAGAATTGCTAGGTTTGATCACCACTTTCCACTTCAAGGGGGAGTGTTGAAATTTGTGAAGTGGAAGTGGTGGGTTGGTCGGGCAGGCCGTGCGGCCTGGGCGGACTGGACGTGCGGTCTGGTGTTGGCGGCCTGGTGTAGCGTCCTGGAGGTAGTTATGCGGCTAGGGATGAAGTTCGCGGTCTGGGCGGATTTGCATTGGAGTCCGCTTGATATGGTTTCTGGTTTGAGCTGGCGGACTGGATCCTTGCCCGCCAAGCTCGCGCCTAGTTCTTGGTTGGCTCTGCCAGCTTGGTAGAGGTTGGTGCTCGCCGCGGACTCCGCGGACTGCATGAACTGGGTGGACTGGTTGTCGTGTTTGGCAGTCGGCTGCTATCATCCTTGTGCAGCATGGTGCTTGTTCGAAGTTGAAGCTTTCTGGCGGACTGCGCGGACTGGCATTGTGTCCGGCGGGTTGTTGCTTACTTGGCGAGTATCGCGAGTCCGGCTTTTTGGTGCGGACAGTGCGGACTCCGCGGACTGGGCGTTTTAGCTTTGTACAGGGGGCGGTTACCCTATCTCATAGGGCGGTGATCACACTCTTACCCGCCCCTATAAATAGGACCCCCTGACACTTCATTTGCAACTGAGTGAACAGTAAATTGAGCACATATTAAAAATTGCGGTCTCGATATTCTTGTCCGCGCGGGCTGAGTTGAGGAGTTTTTAATTGGTTGTTGTTTGCAGGTTTTGCAGCTCGCTCTGTGAAACCAGAAGTCTGGTTCTGATTGCGGTCAGGAAGCAGTGGAGTTGCGGATTCAATCGGCGGTTTCAGCGGGCTGTATTTGCGGGTAGCCAGTTTTCTCTACTTCAGTTTTTTCTCCAAGTTCAATAACCGGTCTGCCGAGCTCGGCGGACTAGGTGGTATGTTTTCCAGTTCGGCAGCAGGCAGTTGCAATTCAGCGAATAACGGTGCGTCCGTGCGACCTCGCGGTCTCGGCGGACTCTGTAGTTCAATTCGGCTTCAGCAGCAGTTCAGGAGGTCTCTGCGACTTCTGCGGACAGGCGGTCTCCAGTTTTTGCCCGCCCGAATTGATACTTGTATTTATTCTGTTTTTCATTGTACTGGCAAAATCATGTCTCTCCACGTATACCTCGCCCTGTAAAGAAGATTGATATATATATATTCTGCGTGTCTCTGTCTTTGCATTTGGTTGATTGGGTTTACTTTCTTGTTTCTGCATGATCAAGGTGTGATCTTGGTAGTTCCGAAGATATTAATTTGGCTTGGACTATCACGTTGATCACCTTGAGAGAAAATTCAACAATGTCTTTCCTTACAGTTTCATTCCAAGTCTTTATTGGTCTACCCCTCCCTCGTTTAACATGTCTAGTGACTATACTCTCACAACGCCTAACAGATACCTCTAATGATCTCCTTTGTACGTGTCCAAACCATCTTAGACGAGCTTCTCACATCTTCTCTGCAATTGGTGCTACTCTTGTCTAAAATTCAGCTTAAGTGACTAAAATTCAGCATTTTTCCTTGAAAGCTGAAGTTAATTGACTTCAGAGGCTAAAATTCAGCAACTTCTGCTTCTCCATGTTCAAATCCTGAAAACCCGAGGACATGTGCTTTGGACTCGAAGAAATGATGGAAATGTATCTTGGGCGAATCAAAATAACAAGAAAATCTAACTAGAAGCATAAGTTAAGATTTTTTTTTATTTGAACTCACATCACTTAAAAGAAGGAAATCTATGCCTTTTTTAGTTTGATCGAGTAACTGGATTAGCTGATTCAAAATTTTATATTTTCATGTTGTAAGATAAATAGATTGATATTAAAGAGAGAGAGAGAGAGAGCATATCGAGGGAGAGAAAGAGGGAGGAAGTGGAGAGCGAAGGAGGGGGTGAGAGAGAGAGATGCGTTCCTTGCCGTACTGAAGTTCGCGCGTCAGGGCTGATGGAATGACACGACTGAAGCCTAAAGGAGACCGAGGGGAGAGTGACGGATTTGGTTAGCTCGTCGATACAATTTCAACGGGCATAGCCTCGCGCAATTTGGTCTGTTTGGCCTCCCAATCGGACGTCGGTGTGTGCACGCAGCGCCGCTCCGCGACATACGACAACACCGCCGAGCACGCAAGCGATGCGCACGATGTGCAAGGCGCAAAGTGTCAGACGACAAATACCGTGCGGCAAATGCCGCGCCATTACCGGGCGACAATTGTCGCGCCAAGGAGGCGCCAAGGAGGCCCTGACTTGGCCAATACCCTAGTGTGGTGCTCCCCAATTGGGGAGTTTCCTGGTAAGGCATTGCCGACTCCAATTGGGGAGTTTCCCCATGCACGACAAATACCGCACAGACCTTCAGCGCAGCCTGCAAGGCAGCCACCGCGCAGGACATGCAACATTTTATTGTTGTGCGCCCCTGCCCCCTTCTTTGGGCGCTGTTCCGTGAGCGCAGTGGCGTTGTGAGCGTGTCGTGAGCTCATAGCGCACTAACAACACCTACATGCTCTTGACGAGCTCACAACGCCTCTGCGCTCACGGAGCACTTACGCCTCCGTGCTCACGACACACTCACGACTCCGCACTCACGGCACACTCACGGCTTGCTCACAACGCCTTCACACTCACGGCTCGCTCACAACGCCTCCGCACTCACAACGCTCTCATAACACTCGCACACGCAAGCGCACGAAATTTCTTCTGGGCACGCGCTGCAATTTACCTTTTTTTCCCCTTGTCCTTGGTTGTCAGGGTCTTGATTCGGATCATAGGATCTTACGATCCAGATTTTGTAAATCGATCCAGATTTGTAAAGCGATCCTCAATCCAATCCTACCATCTGATCTGATCCAACTTTGAAACGATCTCATCTAGAATCTCGATCTTTAACAACCTTGCTCTTGTCCATAAAGATTGCAGGGATGTTCGCATTCACTGGCACTGCCGCCGTCGATCTTGCCCGAACTGCCTAAACTGTCCGGGGGTAAAATAGTCATATCGCAAAAATGAAGATTTGTGTGCTCCAGATCGAGGAACGTGATTCGTCTTTCTGGTAGTTATTGTAGTTACAATGGTACAATTACCAAGTCGCTCATATCAAAAGTTGTAAAAGGAGCTTAGAGTTCTCATTTGAAGATGCCTTGCTTTCAGCACCAGAAAGGTCTTTTAAAGATTATTCAAAATTCTCTTTAAGTGTTTGAAGATTCGCTCGAAGATCTCTTTCGATCCTTGAAGATCTCATTCCCCTTCGAAAATCTCCTTCGAAGCCGACTCGAAGATCTCACTCCGGCTTTTGAAGGTCTTCTTCCCCTACAAAGACGTCTTTCAAAGGCGACTCGAAGATTTCACATGTTGAGTGGTGACATTTCACCCTTTTCGGGTTTTCCACGTAAAAACTCTCCTTATCTGATGTTATTATCTACTTTGACTATTTGTGCGTTCGGCTCATTCTTGATCTAAGACAGTTCATTTCGTCTTGCTTGCAGGCCTCTAGCGACCCACGAGAGAAGTAATTAAAATATAAATTTTGAAGATATATATAATTTAATTATATCTAAAAAGAATAAATAAATGTGTCATATGAGACTTATAATTAATTTGGGTATTAATTAAAATAATGAAATTTGAAAATAAATTTTTATTATTATTCACTGAAATGCTTTGTAATTATATTACTTAACAATTACCAATTATTCATTTTATCAACTTTTTTTTAAAATTACTAAATTATCAAAAAAACACTAAATTTCAAAACAAATAAATATGTCTATCATACACTCAACTAACTTAGCTAAAGCAATAATTTTGTTAGGCGTTATGAGAGTCTAGTCACTAGACATGTAAAATGAGGGACGGGTAGACCAATAAAAACTTGAAATGAAACTATAAAGAAAGATATGATGTACTTAGGCATTAGTAAGATCATGACAAAAGATAGCACACAATGGCTACAAAGGATCCATAGAGCTGACCCCACTATAATGGGATAAAGGTTCCAGTTGTTAGTTATACTCCTATATATTCGGTAACAAACAAATAATCAACCAATCTATTATTCCACATTTAGAAGAACACGCCACACGTCTCATGCGAGCTTCGCTGGGAGTTCCTCTCTCCTTCTTGGATCTGGCGACACTCAGCCTCGATTGGATCTGCCCACCATCACCTTAGTAACGAGTGCTTCCCACATCCGCCTCTTTCGACTATTGCGATCGCAGATCCGCCTCTTCCTGCTTTTGCAATTGCTGTTTCTAGATTCTCCCTCTCTTTCTTGGCGTGCTCTTGCGCACTGAAGTTTTCTCCCTTCAGCTTCGTCGTCCCCCATTTCGGGGTTGCAGGCGAGTGTTCTGCCCAGGAGTACATCTTGTCGGCTAGTTCAGTGTCGCGCTGCCTCCTTCGCTCTGCCTCTTCCTGCTGGTTCGGTGTTTATGCCCAGAAATTTTTCCCTATCCTTTTGATATTTTTTTTCTGTTATTCTCTTTCTTCCCCCTTAATTTCTCTATTTTCTATCTTTGTTCTGTGTCTTTACTTCTCATGTGCCTATTGTGGTTTCTCTCTGTGGTTGTTCTCCTTGATGTTCCCCCAAACATCTGGGGGGGGGGGGGGGGGGGGGGGGGGGCTTCGTCCCTCTCTTTCTCTCTTTCAAGTACCTAGTTGGGGTGGGGTTTGGGGTTGTCATTTGGGTCTTCTTCATTTCTCGTCTGAAACCATTCTCGTTGTCATGGATGAATTGCATAAGGCTTTGGGGAAATCTCTTGTGTTGACATTGGGGGAAGAGGATGCAAATGACGTTACTGCTGAACACTGGATTTCTGCACCCGCATTGGCCTTAGTCTTGGCTGGTAGAGTCATGTCTCATCGGCCACCAAACTTGGAAGCGTTGAAGAGGACCTTAGCTACTTCCTCCATTACTATTTGGCCGGTCACATTCAAACAGCTTGGACCTGATCGATTTCTGTGTTTTCTTATGCTTTGGATCTTCGTCGAGTGTTGGATGGAATCCTGTGGCACTTTGATAAGAATCTTATTGTTCTTGCAGAGGCCACGTCGCGGGACAACCTCGGCCTTATGTCGGTGGTTTGGTGTCGGTTCCAAGTTCAAATTTGGGGGCTTTCATGTCAAAGGGTGTTGACTTGCTGATTGGTAACCGGATTGGACAGTTTGTTGATACTGAGGCGGAAAGTGTGGGTGTGGTTTGAGGGTCATTTCTCCGGATATCAGTTCTAATCATTGTGGAATCTTCACTTCTTCGGGTTTTTGAGGCATTTTTGAGTATAGAATTGGCCGTGAAGCTTCGTTTTGATAACGGGGAGCAATGTTTGGCGACCATCAAGTATGAGAGGCTTCCTAATTTTTTCTATTTTGCGGCCTTATCGGTCACTCTAGCCGATTGTGCCCCTCCCAATTGAATGTGAACTTTCAAGATCTGGGGGATAATCCACCTTTTAGGCTGTGGGTGCGTGATGTCTCTTTCAGTACAGGATTTATTTCCTTGCATGGTCATTAGGAGCCGTCCTTTCAGTCATGCCGCCCCCTTCGGCCACTATTGACGGCCCTCCCTCTTCTCCTAACCGGATGCCCACCTCAGGCCATTCTGCTACGACCAACTCCACCACTAGCTTGTCCACTACGTCTTCCTCTTCCTAACATACCCACCATTCACCTCGCTCTGACCACTCTCTCCACCCACCAAGCTCCTCCCTCACTCTTTTCCATCCACCACCTCCTCATGCGCCTCGCTCTATCCACCTGGATGATCCTTTGACATCCCTCATTCTCATTGTTAATCCACTTATATCTATCCCCGTGGAGTCATACTTGGATTCCTCTATTGCTGGCCCCACGCTTTGGAACTTTTGTGATAATGTGTTTCATATAGGCCACCTGGGTTTGGATCTTGCTTTTGTTTCCAATGGCCAGTCTCGTAAATCTCTTACTATGGCAATGGCTCTGTGGGATGTTATTATGCGCACTCCAAGGCGTGGTTGCCCGCCAGGGGCTCGGGCTTCTTCTACTCGGGTGACTTTTCATGGCCACAAGCGGGCGGCACCTGCCATTCCTGATTGTGACTTTTTTCATGTTGACAAGAAGGGAAAGAAATTTGCTACTGACTCTTGTTTATCGGTGGAGGCTAGGATGCAGCCTTGCCGATCTCCATTAAAATCTTATGTTGGAACTGTTAGGGACCGGGGTGTACCCGTACAGTTTGTCACTTTGGTGAACTTCTTCGGTATCATCAAACCTCCTTGTCTTTGTTTCGGAGACCAAGCTTTCTTGTGCTAAGGCGGAGCTCTTGAAGCAGAGATGGAGCTTTAGATGGCATCGCGGTTGCTACTCGGGGTTGTAGTGGTGGTTTGATACTTCTTTGGGATAGAAATGTTGATGTTCGCCTTCTATCCTTTTGGACTTGAGCGGTTTGAGTCTATTCTCCTTGAGATGTGACGGTTGAAGCGGGAGATTGGGGCCATCCCCCCCTACGTCGATGCTACGTGGCAAAGCGATTTAATTGCAGGCTTCATTGGAGGAGCTTATTCAATCAGAGGATTTGAGGTGGAAGTAGTGTGGGAAGGCGGCTTGGTTACTGAAGGGGGCCGGAATACATATTATTTTCATGTGCGTGCTTCGACTAGGCGAAGGAAGCATCCTATTTCATGTCTTTCTGATGGCCTCGAAAATCAGGTGGACACTCGGGAGGGCATTCGGACTTTGATTCTGTCATACTTTGAGAAGCTCTTTGCTAATACTTCCCCCTCGAGCAATGATTTTGCGGATGTCATTCGTGTTGGCGAGCGAATGGTTTCAGATGAGAGAAATGATGTCCATTGTCAACCATTTACCCCAATTGAGGTACACTCTGCACATTTTTCTCTGTGCCCTCTAAAGTCCCCTGGGCTTGTTGGACTCCCTTCAATCTATTTTCAAAAGTTCTAGCCGTCGGTGGGAGCTAAGGCCACAACCTTAATTCTGAATTTTCTTAATCATGGTATTTCCACTCAAGAATTTCATATCATAAATATTGTGTTGATTCCTAAGTGTGATAAGCCTACTTCCCTATCCATTTTTCGACCCATTAGCATATGCAATGTCATGTATTGTGTGGTCACTAAATGCATAGCTAATCGGTTGCAGCCTTTTATGGATTCCATTATCTCTCTTCTTCAATCTGCTTGTATCCATGGTCGGCTAATTATAGATAAAATTTTGGTGGCCTTTGAAATAAATCATTTCCTTTCTAATATTTCAAGGGAGTCGGATGCTTGTTTTTCTCTTAAGCTTGACCTTTCTAAGGAATATGATCGGGTTGAGTGGCAATTTCTTTCTCGTGCTTTGGACTGCTTGGGGCTGAATGTTGGGTTTGTCTCTCTTATTATGCGATGTGTTTCTTCTACTCACTATTCATTTCTCTTTAATGGGGAGATGTTTGGGTCCCTTCTTCCTAGTCACGGACTGCGACAAGGTGATCCCCTCTCTCCATACTTGTTTTTTATATGTTTGGAGTTTCTTAGCAGACTTTTGGAGCATGCCAAACGAGCAGGTTTGGTGAGAGGGTGGCGGTTTTCCCCTTGGCTTCGCGAGTCTCACACCTCTTGTTTACTGATGACACACTTATATTTTCTAATGTAGAGAGACAGGCTGCGGCGGTAATTTCAGAAACCCTGCATTCCTTTTTCGGGCCTCGGGACTAGTGATCAATCACCAGATGTCCAAGATCTTTTTTGGACCTTCCAAACCGGATTTGGTCGCAGCTGAGTTATCTGCTATTCTGGGGGTGACCCGTTATCCCCAACATGATCTATATTTGGGAGTGCCCACTTCGGTTGGTCGGTCGCGCTGAATGTGCTCCATGTATATCAAGGATGAGATTTGGAAGCGGATCCAGGGATGGAAGGTCAAGCTCTTGTCGCAGGTTGGATGTGAGATTTTAATTAAGGCGGTCCTTATGGTGATCCCCACTTTTGTTATGAGTTGCTTCCGTCTACCGTAGAATCTGGTTGCGGAGGTGGACTCATTGCTTTCATCATTTTGGTGGGATGGTGGGGCCATCGTAGTTCCCGTTGGAAGTCATGGCGCCCCCTATGTGAGGCGAAGTTCGCTGGGGGATGGGTTTTCGTTATCTTGAGGCCTTCAATTCCATCTTTTTGGCTAAGCAGGTTTGGCGTTTGTTGATGCGACCAGACACCTTGGTGGCAAGGATTTTTCGTGTGAGCTATTATCCGGAGGGGAATATTTTCTCGGTCTCTTTGGGAACACAACCCTCTTATTGCTGGAGGGGCTTCTTTTATGCTCGTGCCCTTATCGTGGAAGGGTCCCGCTTATCTGTTGGATGTGAGACCAATATTGATATTTGAAATGATCGTTAGGTGCCCCAACCGATCTCTTTTTGGATTCAGTCCCCGCGGCCTCCAGGCTCTGAGCAATGGTTTGTATGTGACATGTTTATGAATGATAGACATGAGTGGGATCTTGACGCGCTTCGGGCCCTCTTTGGTGCGGATGATGTGGCTTTCTTTTTGTCTATTCCTCTTGGGCAGTCCCCTCTAGCGGATGAATGGGTTTGACATTGTGAGAAAAGAGCTAAATGACAATTTTGTTGCTCCAAAAATTGTATAATACAAGAGTATGCCCCCTATTTATAGGAAAATGGGCAAGAGAGAATATATAATGTCTGTCACATGCGACTAGGCGGTTACAAAAAATCAAACTGTGTGGACTGTGCGGTTAGACATATCTAACTGCACGCCTACAAAGCTACCATACACCAACTCATTTGTTATGGCCTTTATCCACCTCTATTGCAGTAGTCCGCTCTAGGACAACTGTGGCGGTTAGCACAACCTATCCGCCTGACTGTGATAATTGTCAATAACACCAATCCACAACTAACTGGTCTCTAATTGTCGCCACGACTAAGCACAAACCATTACCAGCGGTTACCCTTAGAATAAGCAGACTGTCAGAACTTAATTGTCAGACCGCCAGACTGCTAGACCAATCCGCCTATACAAACCGCCAGGATTAAACCACTAGACCGTCAGAGCTGACCGTTACTCCTGTTCGCCAGACTGCCAGGATGTCGTGTTCTAACAGAGGCAGACCGTGAGGGCTAAGCCACCAGTTCGCCAATCCTGTTGGCCATTGCTAACCGTCAGACCGCCTAACCTGTTTATCGGTCTTGTTCACCAGACCGCCAGAACTACACATGTTCTGACACTCCCCCTCAAGCTAGAGTGTATATGTCAACCATGCTCAGCTTGTGAAAGACATCCGAAAAAGAAGACATTGGTTTGGTGAAAACATCGACCAGCTCTTTGTCAGAGGTGACAAACAGAGTGCAGATCTGATTTTTAATACATCTTCTCTAATAAAGTGGCAGTCTACTTCAATATGCTTTGTCCTTTCATGAAACACTGAATTCTTTGAAATATATATGGTTGTCTTGTTGTCATAGAACATTGACAGGGGATGATCATAAAGTTCTCTCAAATCAATCATCAGTTTTTGTAACCACTTTATCTCACAGGTTGTCAAAATCATGCTTTTGTATTCAGCTTCAGCACTTGATATGGAGACAACAGACTTTTTATTGCTCTTCCAGCTTATCAGATTTCCTCCTATGAAGGGACAAAAACCTAATGTAGATTTCATATCCTCCTTGTTATCTGCATAGCTGACATCATAATAGGCTTCAACCCTCAAATGATTATTCTTCTGAAACAGAAGTCCCTTTTTCGAAAATCCTTTCACATATTCCAAGGTCTTTAGAGCTGACTGTAGATGACACTCCTTGGAAGCTTGTATAAGCAGGTTCACCATTCCTACCACATAACAGATTTCTGGTCTTATGACTGTCACATAAATAAGTTTTCCCACAAGCCGCATGTACCTGGTGACATCTGCAATGAGAGGTGAATTCTCACTCCAACACGGTCATTGGACACCGAGAAGGTTTAGCTCCAAGAAGACCTATCTCTTTTAAAAGATCCAAGACATACTTTCGTTGTGAGAGTACTATAGAATTGGACTTCCGAGAGATCTCATTTTCTAAAAATTACTTGGGAGACCTCATATATTTTGTAATAAAATGTTGAAGAAGATGTTTCTTTGTTAGGTTAATTCCCTTCTTATCATCCCCTGTAAGAAAAATGTCATCTACATAAATAGCAAGAACAACTAGCCATATAGAAGTCTTGCGTATTGTGAGAAGTAGCGAACAAACGACTAGAAAATAAGCCGGAACTTTGGATAATTGAAATTTTATTATCCAAAAAGATATCATTTACAAAGGTATGACCTCCCTTTTATATAATGGAGGAGAGAGGATAGAGTACAAACTAACAATGTGAGACTAAAGCTATACAACAGGTCTGGGCGGCTAGAACAATAGACCAGAACAGGCCGCGCGGTTAGACAATGTTCTAACCGCTCGGCAATACCAGAAGCAAGAGAGAGATGCGGTAGGAGACCGCTAGACCGCCCGGTTTCCAAGCCGCCAGAGATAAACCGTCAGACCGCCGGACACCACACAGCAACAGCCTGGATACTAACCCGCCAGACTCAAACCGCCAGACCGCCCGGTCTACAACCCGCCAGGCTCAAACCGCCAGACCGCCCGGTCTCATACTTTGACACTCCCCCTCAAGCTGGAGCATAGATATCAATCATGTCCAGGTTGTCACAAATATGGAAGAAGGAAGTAGAAACCGGCTTGGTGAAGATAGATGTCAACTCTTTGTCGGAGGTGACGAAAGGAGTGCAAATCTGTCTCTTCAAGACCTCTTCTCGGAAGAAATGGCAGTCGACCTCTATATGTTTCGTTCTCTCATGGAAGACCGGATTTTTGGATATGTATATAGCGGCCTTGTTGTCACAGAACATAGGCAGAGGATAGTCGTAGACCTCTCCTAGGTCAAGCATGAGAGTCCGCAACCATTTTAACTCACACGTGGTTGACGCCATACTCCGGTATTCGGCTTCTGCACTGGACCTTGAGACAACAGACTGCTTCTTGCTCTTCCAGCTCACAAGATTACCTCCAACAAATGTGCAAAAACCCGATGTAGATTTACGGTCACCTTTATCATCCGCATAGCTCTAGTCTGAGTAGGCTTCAACTCTCAGATGACCATGCTTCTGAAAGAGTAGCTCTTTTCCTGGTGCTGCTTTGACATACTCTAGTATCTTCAAGGCAGACTGAAGATGACATTCCCTGGGAGCTTGCATGAACTGACTGACCTTGCCTACAGCATAGGCGATGTCGGGTCTGGTCACCGTGAGATAAATGAGTTTGCCCATCAGACGTCTATACCTCGTAGGCATCGGATATAAGAGGTGAGTCATCTGTCCATGTTTTGTTCTCTCTAGTGGCCATGGGATACCGGGCCGGTTTGGCACCGGTCAATCCTGTCTCTTGTAGAAGATCAAGAGCATACTTCCGTTGGGAGAGAACCAACGAGTCGGGCTTCCGAGAGATTTCTATCCCCAAAAAATATTTTGGGGAGCCCATATCCTTCGTGACTAGGTGTTGACGGAGGTGTTTCTTTGTCAAGTACACCCCAGCCTGGTCATCACCGGTAAGAAGAATATCATTCCACATACACCGCCAAAACCACAAGGCCCGATGCGGTTTTACGAATAAACAATGAAGTGATCGGCTGAACTTCTTGTAAAGCCAATGGCAGCCACAATGCCACTAAACTTGTTGAACCATGCCTGATGGCTCTGTTTTAGGCCGTAGATGGTCTTCTTCAACTGGCATACTCGTGTCTCCTCCTGAGCAACATACCCAGGAGGTTGCTCCATATAGACGTCCTCCTGAAAGATCCCCATACAGAAAAGCATTCTTGACATCAAGCTGGGAAATAGCCCACTCCCTGTTGACGGCCACAGAAAGAAGAACCTGGATGGTGCTGAGGCGAGCAACCGGGGAGAAAGTATCAAAATAGTCAACTCCATAAGTCTGAGTAAAGCCTTTGGCCACCAGTCGGGCTTTGTAACGATCCACAGTGCCGTCTGGGCGAAACTTCACAACGAACACCCAGCGGCAGCCAACCACATCAGTACCTACCGGTGGAGGAACAAGGGTCTAGGTACCCCTTTCAGTAAGAGTGACGATTTCCTCATCCATGGCAGATTTCCAATAAGGAATAACAAGAGCCTCCTGGTAAATGCGGAGAGTGGTAGTAGCCGAGATAGCCAAAGCAAAGCACCTGCGAGAAGGGAGTAAGCTGATCATAGGAAACAACAGTCGCAAGCGGGTGTTGGGTACACGCCCGCACCCCTTTGCGAAGGGCAATGGGAATATCCAGGTCGTCTTGTGCCTCAGGGACTGGAGCGTCCGTGGCGGAGAAAGCTGGCCCGGGACTAGAGAGACGGCTGCGGAGAAGGAGGGGGTATAATAGGGAGAGGAGGAGACGGAGGTGTTAACCCCAAAATCGGCAATCCTCTCCAATGTGCCTATTGTTTCTGCTTTTTCTCTTACAGGTTCCCAATCCGCAAGGAGCAGGTTACCCTGATGTCCACCATGTCCGCGCAAGACGGACTGTCGGGTCCAAAATCGCCCAAGGTTGGATGCTCCGCCAGCCGCCCGCAGGGGCGGCCTCCGCTGGCCTCCGTGGGCCGCCCGCCAAGGGCGGCCTCCGATGCCCGGGCGGATTCCCCCTGGAATCCGCCCAGGCCGCCCGCTAGAGGGCGGGCTCTCGCCGCGCCGGTCGGATTCCCCCTGGAATCCGCCCAGGCAGCGCCCCTAGGGGGAGGCCTCGCCGCGCCGGGAGGATTCCCCCTGGAATTCCGCCCAGGCCCGCCCGCTAGGGGGCGGCCTCGCCGCGCCGGGCGGACTCCCCCGAGTCCGCCCAGGCCGCCCGCTAGGGGGCGGCCTCGCCTGCCGGGCGGACTCCCCCGAGTCCGCCCAGGCCGCCCGCTAGGGGGCGGCCTCGCCGCGCCGGGCGGATTCCCCCTGGAATCCGCCCAGGCCGCCCGCTAGGGGGCGGCCTCGCCGCGCCGGGCGGATTCCCCCTGGAATCCGCCCAGGCCGCCCGCTAGGGGGCGGCCTCGCCGCGCCGGGCGGACTCCCCCGAGTCCGCCCAGGCCGCCCGCTAGGGGGCGGCCTCGCCTGCCGGGCGGACTCCCCCGAGTCCGCCCAGGCCGCCCGCTAGGGGGCGGCCTCGCCGCGCCGGGCGGACTCCCCCGAGTCCGCCCAGGCCGCCCGCTAGGGGGCGGCCTCGCCGCGCCGGGCGGACTCCCCCGAGTCCGCCCAGGCCGCCCGCTAGGGGGCGGCCTCGCCTGCCGGGCGGACTCCCCCCGGAGTCCGCCCAGGCCGCCCGCTAGCTAGGGGGGCCTCCGTCCGCTCCGGCAAGGAGAACTCCCCTGGTAGTCCCCCAATCAGCCCAGAGTTGCCTGCTCGGGGTCCGTCTGCCTGCTCCTCAGTGTTGCTCAGTCAGGTTGCTCAGGTGCCGAGGTCGTCAAGGATGACGTCACTGGGCCCCTCTTCAAAGAGTCTCCCCGGGCCTATAAATACCCCCCCAAGACTTCTCATTCGGATCGGCGAGAGGAGAACTGCAACCTTGATCAAAGGCTGCGGACTCGGGTCTCAGTCCGTCAAGGTTGATCAGGCAAGGTCTGTCTGACTCGAATCTCCAGTCCCGCCCAGGTCCGTCAAGGTTTGTGGACTTACTTTTTCTTTTCTGCTATCCAGCAGCTTGCGCAGCCTCCGCAGCCTCCGATTTCCAGTTCTCCCAGGTCGTCAAAGCTGTGGACTTAGTGTTTTTCTTGCCATCATCTGGCAGCTTGCGCAGCCTCCGCAGCCTCGATTTCCATGTTCTCTGCAGCCTCCTTTTACTTATTTCTGGCCTGCATCTCCTTCTCGGCCGCCAGCTTCCCACATTGTACCCTTACTGTTCTTATGTATAATGGTGCAATAGCAGTTGTAACTCTTCTTGATTAAAGGAAAAGCCCGTCGCAAGAGTGGCATTCAAGCCGCTGCGGGCGAAGTCGTTGTTGTTGCCCGTGTGCTAGCGGCGCCTCCTCTCTTCTTTCTCCTCTCTCCCGGCATCAACCTGCAAAGCTAACCATTTCAAGTAGCTGTCTGCTCGACAGTACCGCAAGCTTCTCCTCTGCTCAAGCAAGCTTCCTCTCTATCCCCGCAACCCTTCTTCCTTCATCCTTAGCCTGTGAGATCGAACACCCGTTTAACTGGTCGGGTCTCGCTTTTCGCGCATCAACAGTTAACACGCGACCTTCAGATCTCGATTAGATAGTAGTAAAGCAGTGGTTACTCATGACAAACCATCAACCTAGCGGATCTTTCTCCAATCCCAGTGATGATCCTCTTTGGGAGGCCTTAGAGCAATCCCGCAGAGAAATTTCCCAACAGTTTCAAGCCATCAACCGTACTCTAGCACCCTCACGCAGCAATTGGCCGCTCATCTTCAGCTTGAGCGCTCTCCTCCAATCAATCCAGCACCAACATCAGAGACTCCTCAAGTTTATCCACGGCTTATCCGCCGTGGTCTATCCTCCTCTTTATACTCCACTTTTCCGCAGGGGGCCTGCAGCTCCTTTGCGATCCCAGATGGATTTTGCAGCTCGTCAAAACTTCTTCCGGAGGCTGCTTCCAGGGAAGTCCAGCCAGATTTTGATACTTTCAGGAAGTCACCCCTCCTCTTCAGCTCCTGCCTTTGCTCCTCCCGCAGCAACAACCTTCTTACTCCTATCCTCCTGCTCCTTTTGCAACTACTGCTCATGCTCCTTACTTTCCTTATGCAGTAGAACCAGAAAAGCCATCGCCGTTTACAGAGATGTGTTCGGTATGAACCAACTCCAGTCAACTTCCGAGAGCCACGGTTGCCCATTTACACGGGGAGACTGATCCTGTCAAGCATCTTCAAGCCTTTGAATCAGGCCGTTGCTCTCAAGACCCTCTCATGCTACCATGAGCAAGCTCCTCGTAACGACCTTTGATGGTCAAGTGAGGGACTGGTTCTATGGACTGCGACCTCAGTCAATCTCTTTCCTTTGCTGATTTGCGAAGGAGTTTCCTGCTCAGGTTTTCCACCTCTTCAAAGAGGAAGGGCGGTCCAGAAGCCCTCTTTGAGATCAGGCAGCGAGATAATGAGACTTGGTCTCATTTCGTAGATCGATTTCAGAAAGAAATCTGGACATCGAGATCGTTGATCAAGAAATGTACCGAGTGGCTCTCATCCACGGCTTGCGCGAAGGCCCTCTAAAGTTTGAAGCTAATGTCCGAGCACCGAGGACTTATCAAGAGCTAATTGGTTTAGCCAAACTCGTATTCGCGGTGAAAAGAGCAACCCAAGCTTCGTCTCCAGGCTGGTTATCAGAGAAAATTTTCTCTTTACAAGCAACCTCCGAGGTCCTCGGAAAGACTTTCCACCTCTCTCTAGGAAAGCAAGAAGATTTCAGCATCATCAACACCCTTCCAAGCCATGATCGTACCCAAGAGCGCCTGCTACCATTATCAACATCATCTCCGCTAACAGCTGCAGTTCATCCAGCAGCAAAAGGTGATCTGCCAGAATTTGAGCTAGATGAGGTCATGCAAGAGTTAGCCAAATCATAAAGGATAAGGCATATCCCATAAGCCTTACCACCGGCGAATCAGAGATCAAGAAAATTCAGACCCATTCTGTGAATTCCACAAAGAGAAAGGTCATTTAACTGAAGATTGCAAGGCCCTTCGGCGATTGGTTGAAAGATTGCTCATCGAGGGCAAGATCAACGACCTGGTCAAGAAACTTGATCTTCAAAAACCTTCCACCTCCAAGGGCAAGGAGGTGGCTGAAATGGTCAGCAGGAGTGCAATAGAGAACATATGACAAGGGCCGTTCTGGGTCCATTGATTTTGCAAGTGAGTGCATCGATGGCGTGTCGTTGACGAAGGTCCCCTTGGAAGGCTATTTTGAAGCAAAGAGGACACAGTTCTTGCTTCATCAGCTATGACCAATCGCAGTTCCTCAGCCCTCACAATCGGACTGGTTGCCTTTACTTTACTCTTCAAACATTTTACTTTTCAGCACTTCTAGGTGTTTCATTTTTTCATTCAATAAAGCTTACGTCAAGATCTCATACTGACACAGTTCCCTTTTTGTGATGCTTCTTCTCCATATTTTTTCTCTTTGCCAAAGAGATCACTGAACCACCGCGATGATCGCCAAAGTCTTGCTCAGTGCCCCCTCGAGATTGTCCTCTAGGCGTAAAACCACAATGACCACATATGATGAGGAGTTTTTCTCATTATGTGTAGTGGGGGGCGTTCAACTCTCTGCGGAGGATGACGGGCTTCGGATCCCGGCCGATGTCTAGCGCAGTGTGATTGCTTAAGGGTGGCCTCCTGATGTTATTCTTTCGTGCTCCGTTAGGGATACGTTACAGTTACGATGATCTTTGCTTGACAAGCAATGGCGATCAAGTGTAGCCTTGTCTCCTCGATCATCTCACAACTGTGACGGCCGAACACTCTATGGTAATCTCGATCCGTGCCTCCGCGGGACTCACAAACTCCGCTGATCAATCCGCAGACAAGCAATAGGCCACTTGGCGCAATAGTCTAATTGATCAGCGATGCTTGTAACCCGAGGCAAGAGAGCAGTGCATCTGTCGATCCTTCTTAGGTTTTTTCTTGTTTTTTTTGTGCCCTTCTAAAGATGTGCGGTCCAGCCCGCTTTGGTTAGGACTACACCCAATGACTTTGGCAAGTGATGCATAATGCCCCCGGGGAACCCCTGTTTGGCAGCATTCAACCTTTTAGTTCATCCTCGGGGGTAGCCTCTTTCTCTCCTTTTTTACCTTCTTACAGGTTGAATCCAACTTATTCCAAGAATCTGAAACATCTCTCCTTGACTTATGATCATCCTATATACGCTACCTGCATAAGCTCTTATCAGATAATGATCAACAAGTTCACCTATCAAATGTTAATCATACATCATTCAAGGCATATGGAACTTCCTGATTGACAAGCCATGTCATCATGAATCTAATTTCGGATTTTCTTATCTCGCGGATTTGGATTTTTATATTGACATTGTACCTTGATCACGCGAGACAGTCATCATCGCAGTTTGATCATTGCTCAATCGATAACAGAGTATGTCAGGTATCTATTCTGTTATCCGATTATGTCTTATCATACCAACAGTTAACAGCCAACATTCGCAGTTTCCGCCCAGGTACTTGCGAACTTAGTTTTCTCTCCTATCATATCTGTTGCTTACTCTCCTTTTGCAGAGACTAGCAGATAATAGCAAGATCCTCTCAGTTACTTGCAGTCTATTTTCCTTTTTTCTATCTGCTCGCTCACCTTACTTTTGCAGAAGCTAGCAGATAGTAGCAAGTTCCTCTCAGGTACTTGCAGCTTATTTTCTTTTTCTGCTCACTCACCCTACTTTGGCAGAGACTAGCAGATAGTGGCAAGTTCCTCTCAGGTACTTGCAGCTTATTTTCTTCTTCTACCTGCCTGCTTACTCTCCTTTTGCAGAAACTAGCAGATAGTGGCAAGTTCCTTTCAGGTATTTGCACCTTACTCTTCTATCATATCTGTTGCTTACTTTTCTTTTGCAGAGATCAACAGATACCCGCAAGTTCTTTTCAACTCAGGTACACACAAGATGTACCTCCTTTTACCTGTATTGACTTTTCTTCGCAGGTAAAATATGGGCACTGACAGATCTTTCAGGGGCATCAGGTTCTATCTCTCCTGATCCCTAAATTGTTTCTTTCCTGTTTCTCAAGGGGAGGATCACGATTTTCGTGGGTCTCCTACTTTTTCGAAGTTCCATGCGGAACTTGAAAAAGTGCGGGGATTATGTTAACCCCAAAATCGGCAATCCTCTCCAATGTGCCTATTGTTTCTGCTTTTTCTCTTACAGGTTCCCATCCGCAAGGAGCAGGTTACCCCTGATGTCCACCGTGTCCGCGCAAGACGGACTGTCGGGTCCAAAATCGCCCAAGGTTGGATCCTCCGCCAGCCGCCCGCCAGGGGCGGCCTCCACTGGCCTCCGTGGGCCGCCCGCCAAGGGCGGCCTCCGATGCCCGGGCGGATTCCCCCTGGAATCCGCCCAGGCCGCCCGCTAGGGGGCGGCCTCGCCGCGCCGGGCGGACTCCCCCGAGTCCGCCCAGGCCGCCCGCTAGGGGGCGGCCTCGCCGCGCCGGGCGGACTCCCCCGAGTCCGCCCAGGCCGCCCGCTAGGGGGCGGCCTCGCCTGCCGGGCGGACTCCCCCGAGTCCGCCCAGGCCGCCCGCTAGGGGGCGGCCTCGCCTGCCGGGCGGACTCCCCCGAGTCCGCCCAGGCCGCCCGCTAGGGGGCGGCCTCGCCGCGCCGGGCGGATTCCCCCTGGAATCCGCCCAGGCCGCCCGCTAGGGGGCGGCCTCGCCGCGCCGGGCGGATTCCCCCTGGAATCCGCCCAGGCCGCCCGCTAGGGGGCGGCCTCGCCGCGCCGGGCGGACTCCCCCGAGTCCGCCCAGGCCGCCCGCTAGGGGGCGGCCTCGCCTGCCGGGCGGACTCCCCCGAGTCCGCCCAGGCCGCCCGCTAGGGGGCGGCCTCGCCGCGCCGGGCGGACTCCCCCGAGTCCGCCCAGGCCGCCCGCTAGGGGGCGGCCTCACCGCGCCGGGCGGACTCCCCCGAGTCCGCCCAGGCCGCCCGCTAGGGGGCGGCCTCGCCTGCCGGGCGGACTCCCCCGAGTCCGCCCAGGCCGCCCGCTAGGGGGCGGCCTCCCCGCGCCGGGCGGATTCCCCCTGGAATCCGCCCAGGCCGCCCGCTAGGGGGCGGCCTCGCCGCGCCGGGCGGATTCCCCCTGGAATCCGCCCAGGCCGCCCGCTAGGGGGCGGCCTCGCCGCGCCGGGCGGACTCCCCCGAGTCCGCCCAGGCCGCCCGCTAGGGGGCGGCCTCGCCTGCCGGGCGGACTCCCCCGAGTCCGCCCAGGCCGCCCGCTAGGGGGCGGCCTCGCCTGCCGGGCGGACTCCCCCGAGTCCGCCCAGGCCGCCCGCTAGGGGGCGGCCTCGCCGCGCCGGGCGGATTCCCCCTGGAATCCGCCCAGGCCGCCCGCTAGGGGGCGGCCTCGCCGCGCCGGGCGGATTCCCCCTGGAATCCGCCCAGGCCGCCCGCTAGGGGGCGGCCTCGCCGCGCCGGGCGGACTCCCCCGAGTCCGCCCAGGCCGCCCGCTAGGGGGCGGCCTCGCCTGCCGGGCGGACTCCCCCGAGTCCGCCCAGGCCGCCCGCTAGGGGGCAGCCTCGCCGCGCCGGGCGGACTCCCCCGAGTCCGCCCGCTAGGGGGCGGCCTCGCCGCGCCGGGCGGACTCCCCCGAGTCCGCCCAGGCCGCCCGCTAGGGGGCGGACTCCCCCCGGAGTCCGCCCAGGCCGCCCGCTAGGGGGCGGCCTCCGCTCCGGCAAGGGAGAACTCCTCCTGGAGTCCCCCCCAATCAGCCCAGAGTTGCCTGCTCGGGGTCCGTCTGCCTGCTCCTCAGGTTGCTCAGTCAGGTTGCTCAGGTCGCCGAGGTCGTCAAGGATGACGTCACTGGGCCCCGCTTCAAAGATTCTCCCCGGGCCTATAAATACCCCCCAAGACTTCTCATTCGGGATCGGCGAGAGGAGAACTGCAACCTTGATCAAAGGCTGCGGACTCGGTTTTCTCAGTCCGTCAAGGTTGATCAGGCAAGGTCTGCGGACTCGAATCTCCAGTCCGCCCAGGTCGTCAAGGGTTGTGGACTTAGCTTTTTCTGCTATCAGCAGCTTGCGCAGCCTTCGCAGCCTCCGATTTCCAGTTCTCCCAGGTCGTCAAAGCTGTGGACTTAGTTTTTTCTGCCATCATCTGGCAGCTTGCGCAGCCTCCGCAGCCTCCGATTTCCAGTTCTCTGCAGCCTCTTTTACTTAGTTTCTGGCATCTCCTTCCTCGGCCGCCAGCTTCCCACATTGTACCCTTTACTGCTCTTATGTGTAATGGTGCAATAGCAAGTTGTAACTCTTCTTGATTAAAGGAAAAGCCCGTCGCAAGAGTGGCATTCAAGCCGCGGCGGGCGAAGTCTGTTGTTGCCGCTGCTAGCGGCCTCCTCTCTTCTTCTCTCCTCTCCCGGCATCAACCTGCAAAGCTAACCATTCAAGTAGCTGTCTGCTCGACAGTACCCGAGCAAGCTTCTCCTCTGCTCAAGCAAGCTTCCTCTCTATCCCCGCAACCCTTCTTCCTTCATCCTTAGCCTGTGAGATCGAACACCCGTTAACTGGTCGGTGTCGCTTTTCGCGCATCAACAGGAGGAGGAGATGATATAGGAGGGGAGACGTCGATATGCGTGGAAGGATCACAGAGAGATGGTGGAGCGTCAGAGACAGCAGGAGGAAGCGGGGATGGAGAAGAAAAATTGGATGCATTTTCGAAGAAGGTGACGTCCGCGGAAACAAACTATTTGCGCAGAATGGGGTCAAAACAACAATAGCCTTTTTGAGTGGTCGAGTATCCCAAAAAGACACATTTTTTGTAACGGGGGGAAAGCTTGTCACGGGTAGCAGACGGAGCATGCACAAAAGCCGTACACCCAAAGATACGGAGAGGAAGAGGAAAGGGTTCCTTGCCAGGGTAGAGAATGGAGAAGGGGGTCTTGCCGTGAAGAACCGAAGGAATGCGATTGATGAGATAGCAGGCAAGAAGAACAGCATAGCCCCAGTAGGAGCGAGGCACCTGCATCTGCGTCATTAGAGTGCGAGCGATATCGAGGAGATGACGATTTTTACGCTCCGCCACCCCATTTTGCTGGGAGGTGTAAACACAGCTGGTCTGATGAATAAGACCATGTTGCATGCAAAAAGACGAAAACTCATGACTGAGATATTCTTTAGCATTATCAGAGCGTAGCACTTTAATAGAAATAGCAAACTGAGTTTTAATCATATTGTAAAAGGATTGCCATACAGATAATAGTTCAGAGCGATCTTTTAATAGATACACACAGGTACATCTAGAGAAATCATCAATAAAAGTTACAAAGTAAGAACTACCCCGACCAACGGTGAGAGTAGGAGCAGGACCCCAGACATCAGAATGAATGAGATCAAAAGGGCGGGAGGAACCACGGCCTTGCTTCGGCGGGAAGGAGGAGCGGTGATGTTTGCCAAGCTGACACGCATCACAGTTGAGCGGAGGACTGGTCTGAGGTAAGTGGGGAAGAAGCTGACGAAGAATCCGAGGAGGAGGATGTCCAAGGCGAAGATGTCATTGAAGCAGATCAGTAGACGAAGAAGAGAAGGCGGACGAAGCGGAAACATTGTCGAGGAAGTAGAGACCGCCGCTCTCAGTCCCAGTAGCAATCGTCCGTTGGGTCCTCGGGTCTTGAAAACAACAAGAAGTATGAGTAAATAATACAGAGCACTGAAGTTGCTTGCATAAAGTAGTAACTGAGAGCAAATTGCAAGGGAACTTCGGGACATAGAGAGTGTCCGCTAAGCGAAGCGATGAGGTGACTTGAACCATGCCCGTCCCGTGAACCGGGGAAGGCGAACCATCCGCAACAAGAATCGGGGGTAACCGATCATGCGTCTCTAGGAGAGAGAAGCAGTGAGGGTTTCCGGTCATGTGATTTGTAGCACCAGAGTCAATCAGCCATTTACCTTGGGTAACGACGTGTGCACTACCTGAGGTCGTGGCCACAGAAGCAGATGGCCGAGAGGAGGCGGAGGTTGAGGAAGAAGTATCACCGGAGGGACGAAGATGAGGATGTTTCTGCCAGCAGCGGTCAACAGAGTGGCCGGTACGACCACAGTGAGAGCAGAGGAACCTTGACGGACCGCGCGTGCCAGACTGGCTGCGGCCACTATTGCAACCCCGCTGAACTTGATGAGCATAGGAGTCCTGTGGAGGAGGGGAGGACAACATAGGACGTTGGAGCAGTGAAGTAACAACGGCGATGCGAGCCGCGGTGGCATCCAAGGTGGGAGACTCTGCTTCGCCCAAGATCTGCTGGCGGATCATATCAAAAGACTCAGGGAGCCGTAGAAGATAACAAACAACCAGGAGTTCCTGGAAGTGTTTGTGCTGTTCGGCCAAGTCCGCGGAGAAGGGGCGATTCTGGAGGATTTCGGCGCCAAGAGCCTGAACTTGCTGATAAGCCGCAGCAGGAGACATGGAAGGGCGAGCGAAGAGATCTGCATAGAGAGTATAAATGCGGGATGTCTAGGCCCCCTTCGAGTAGAGAGCAGCAAGGTGAAGCCACGCGGTCTTGACCGTCTCATCATGGCGTATGACAGGAAGACATTCATCGGAGAGGCTGTTAGCCAACCACGTGCGGACAAGCGCATCACTGGCATCCCAGTCATCAAATTCAGCAGAGTCTGGAGGAGGAGGGTCATCGGTGAGGTGATGACGTTTACGCTGAGAGCGAAGAATAAAGGTGAAAGAAACGCTCCAATCCGGATAGTTGGAGCCAACAAGTTTAGAAACCGTGTCAAGGTTGCCAGAGGGAGTAGGAGGCGGAGCCGGAGTGGCGATAGAAGTGGTGGTAGTGGAGGTTTCAGAAAGGGCCATAGGAGAAATCAGCGAGAAGCCGCGCAGTTAGAATACAAGCCGCGCAGATAGGAAGAAGAAGAGCTGCGACGGTCACGATGTCAGACACCAGCGGCCAGAGAAGCCACGACCAAGGCACAGATCCAAGCAGGGAAAGAAGTCGAACGGCTAGAAGATAGACCGCGCGAACAGAAGGGAGGAACAAACAAGGCGAATAAGGCAGCAGGTCGCGGCGAACAAAGTGACAGGTCGCTGCGACTGAAAGGCAGGAAAAAGGAGGTCGCGCGGACAGGGCGCAAGCAGGCGGAAGAGACAAGCCGCGAGAATAGGTCGCGAGAGGAAGGGGCAAGCCTAGTGGTGTACAAAAAAACCGGACCGGTTAGGACCGGCTAAAGACCGGTCCGGGACCGGTTAGGACCAGTTAGGACCGGTCCTCCGGTCCCGGCCGGTCCTCCTCTTGAGCAGGAAAACCGGTCCCGGACTGGGACTGGTTTGACTGAAACCGGTCCGGGACTGGCAAGGCAAAAGACCGGTCTTTAAAAAGACCGGTCCGGGACTGCTGGGCAGTCTTTTTGTGCAGGCCTAGGCAAGCCGCGCGGACAGGGCGCAAGCAGGCGGAAGAGACAAACCGCGAGAACAGGTCGCGAGAAGAAGAGGCAAGCCGCGCGGACAGGGCGCACAGAATCAGGAGGAGAAGATCGAGTCTTCTTATACCATGTGAGAAGTAGCGAACAAACGACTAGAAAACAAGCCGGAACTTTGAATAATTGAAATTTTATTATCGAAAAAGATATCATTTACAAAGGTATGACCTCCCTTTTATAGAATGGAGGAGAGAGGATAGAGTACAAACTAACAATGTGGGACTAAAGCTATACAACAGGTCTAGGCGGCTAGAACAACAGACCGGAACAGGCCGCGTGGTTTGACAATGTTCTAACCGCTCGGCAATACCAGAAGCAAGAGAGAGATGCGGTAGGAGACCGCTAGACCGCCCGGTTTCCAAGCCATCGGAGATAAACCGTCAGACTGCCGGACACCACACATCAACAGCCTGGATACCAACCCGCCAGACTCAAACCGCCAGACCGCCCGGTCTACAACCCGCCAGGCTCAAACCGCCAGACCGCCCGGTCTCATACTTCGACACGTATGAATAGAGAGTGATCTGTAGCACTTTGAACAGACTCAATAACAGAGATAACCTCGTAGAACTTCTCAAATCAGGCTCGCAGGCCTTGCTTAAGTCAATAGATTGCTTTCCTCAATATACACAACTGAGACTCCCCCTAAGCAATATACTCACGAGGTTGCTTCATATAGACTCTCCTATAGATCTTCATAAAGAAAGACATTCTTGACATCCAACTAAGACATTTCCCAGTTTCTGTTATTAGCCACAGAAAAGAGAACACGGATCATGGTAATTCGAGTAATTGGAGAGAAGGTGTCAAAGAAGTCCACACCATAGGTCTGAGTAAAGGATTTGGAAACATATGTCTGAGTAAAGGCTTTGGAAACAAGTCGAGCCTTATAACAATCAATGGTACCATCAGGAAGAAACTTGATCACAAATACCCTGCGACAGCCAACCACATCAACTCCTAGAGGAGTAGCAATAAGAGTCTATGTACTACGTTCAGTCAGAATTTTCATGTCTTTATCCTTGTCTGCTTTCCAAAGAGGAATAACAAGAGCTTCTTGATAGATAGCCGAGATGACATTGGCTGAAAGAGTGAGAGCAAAACTCTTGCAGAAAGGAGACAGTCGGGCATAAGAAACAACATCATGAATAAGATGTTGAGTGCATGTGCGAACTCCCTTCTGAAGGGCAATCAGAAGATCAAGGTCTGATTTGTCTATAGTATCATATCCATCCGTTGGAGAGATTGTTGGACTGGGAATTGTCAGCAACGACTCAAGGAGAGAAGCAGTATTAAGAGAAAGAGAAGTAGAATCATAGACTTGTGTAGAAGGAAGAGACGCATGTTCAGGTAAAGGTGCAGAGATAATATGTAGAGAAGAAGGGTCATCAGAAGGTGGGAGAGTAGAGATGTGCGAAAAGTAAGGAGCATCTTCAAAGAAAGTGACATCCGCGGAAACATACTTTTTTTTGGAGAAGAGGATCATATCACTGGTATCTTTCTTATGTCGAACAATAGCCCAGAAAAATACACTTAAATGAACGATGAGAGAGTTTGTCACGTCTAGGAGAAGGAGAGTGAATAGATGACGTGCATCCAAAGACATGTGTTGGTAAAGGAAACGGTGTCACACTAGGATACAAAATGGAGAAATGAGTTTTATCGTTGAGAACTGAAGAAGGAATTCGGTTGATGAGGTAACAAGAAAGAAGAACGACATGTCCCTAATAGGACTGAGAAATACTCATTTGAGTGAGAAGAGTGTGAGTCATATCAAGAAAATGACGGTTCTTGCGTTCAGCAACCTCATTCTGTTGAGAGATGTAAGGACAACTAGTTTGATGTATAGTGTCACGATGCATACAAAACAGTGAGAAATGTTGACTAGGGTATTCTTTGAAATTGATACGTATCTCATTATAGAACTAGTAAAAACCGAAAAAAATTCAGAACGTTCTTTTAACAAGCACAATCAAGTACATTTAGAAAATCTGTCAATAAATATGGCAAAATACAGACTATCCCTTCGAACATATTTGGTAGGAGTAGGACCCCAAATGTCAGAATGAACAAGCTCAAAAGGACGAGAAGAGCTACATCCTTACTTTGCTGGAAAGGACAAACGATGGTGTTTGCCGAGTTGGTTGGCTTTACAATTGAGAGAAGTCTCTCCCCTAGGTAGATCAAAAAAAAGTTGGTAAAGAAGACAAGGAGGAGGATGCCCAAGACGAAGATGTCACTGGAGAAGAGGAGTAGAAGCAAAAAAGACAGACACATTGTCAAGATAGAACAAGCTGATACTTTCAGTCTTAGTAACAATCATCTCCTTGGATTGAGGATCCTGAAAAGAGCAAGTAGCCGAGGTAAAGATAGTCGTGCAATTTAGTTGTTTACATAGAAAAGTAACCGAAAGAAGATTGCACGGAAAAGGTAGGACGCAGAGTGTCTGTAAGTTGGAGAGATGGAATAACATGCACTGTTTCAGACCCGCATACTGGGGATGAAGTACTATTTGCAATAAAAATCGGAAGTGACCGGTTATGTTTGTCCAGATAAGAGAAAAGATGAGGAATGTCTGTCATATGATTAATAGCACTAGAATCAATGAGTCACCTACCCGTTTTGGCTATTTGAGCACTACCTGAAGAGGTGGCGAGAAAAGTAGAATTCTTCAAGGTAGTATCACCCGCAGTAGGGCGAAGATAAAGATGTTTGACCCAACAGCGGTCAACAAGGTGGCCGGTCTTGCCCCTCTAGATATCTCTGTTTTTCTTGCTACCAGGAGGCCGCAAAAAAGCAGGAGAGTCATCAGTGAGATGCTGACGCTTATGCTGAGAACATAACAGAAAGACAAAGGAAACACTCCAATCGGGATAATTTTATCCAGTGAGTTTGGAAGAAGTATCCAAATTGCCAGAAGTAGGAATAGGAGCGGGTAGAACGAGGGGCGCGCATAGAGCAGAGGATGAGAAATCGGACGTTTCCATAAAAAGAAGAAAAAGTGGGTAGAAAGATCTATCCGCACGAATAAAGAGAGAGACTGTGCACAAAATAAGAAAGCCAGCAGAGAGACTTTATCCACACGGTTAGAGGGAGAGGCCGAAAAAGAACTTATCGCAGAAAGCGAGCAAAGCAAGAGGCCGCGCGAACAGAGAGCCAACCTCAAGAAGGAGACAAGCAGGGCAAAGGGAGGGAGGCAAGAAAAAAGAGACCGTGAATAGAAGAAACTGCGGATAAAGAAGAGCAAGTGGTTAAAAAACAAGAGATCGCTTGTTCTGCCGCACACACAAAACCCAGAAACCGGAGCAAGTGGATTGAGATCTCTGATACCATGTGAAAAAATAGCTAAATAACAGAACTTTGTTGCTCCAAAAATTACATAATACATGGTATGTCCCATATTTATAGAAAAAGAGGAAGAGAGAAAAGTAAGAGAGAGAATATGCAACGTCTGTCACATGTGACTAGGCTGTTACAAAAAATCAAACCGTGCGGACTGTGCGGTTAGACATATCTAACCGCACGACTACAAAGCTACCAAACATCAACTCATTTGCTCTGACCTTTATCTGCCTTTATTGCAGTAGTCCACTCGAGGGCAACTGTGGAGGTTAGCACAACCTATCCGCCTGACTGCGATAGCTGTCAACAACATCAATCCGCAATTGTTGGTCTCCGATTGTTGCCACGACTAGCACAAACCACTACTAGTGGCTACCCTCAAAATATCTCCAGGCCGCTAGTTCAAGTCAATATTCCGACAAGACCACCTGTGCAGCAACAGAACTAGATATGCCGGATAAGCAGACCGTCACAACTTAATCGTCAGACCGTCAGACCAGCCCGCCTATACAGACCGCCAGGATTAAACCACGAGGCCACCAGAGCTGACCGCTACTCCTGTTCGCCAGATTGCCAAGATGCCGCGTTCTAACTGAGGCAGGCCACGAGGGCTAAGCCGCTAGTTCGTCAATCCTGTTTGTCACTGCTAGCCGCCAGACTAACTAACATGTTCGCCAGTCTTGTTCACCAAACCGCCAGAACTGCACAGGTTTTGACAGACACTATTCTCCGAATAGTCTCTTCTTTGTTAAGAGTGCTTAACGTTTGGCCCTTTGCTCTCTCGTTGCTGGTGGGGCTTTGTCCTCCACTCTTCCCCATTCTTGGAATTTTATTTGGGGCACTCGTGTTCAACCGAGGGTTTGTGGTTTTTTTTGGCGCATAGCCCATAATATTCTTCTGATGGCTTATACCTTTTGCCGACGAAACTGTTTGGATGTGGTTGGTTGCCCGTTGTGTGGCTCCTATGATGAGGACTTTTGACATGTCTTTGGGCGCTGCCCGCAGGTCTCTCCTATTTGGGAATCCCTGGTCATCCCTAATTTTGCTTAGCATGCAGATGCGGGCTTTGGGTCCGAATGACTTGGTGAGATCAATGGGTCCATGAATTCAGACGTTTTTGCCCTTTTTAGACCGCTTGTTGGGCATTCTGGTGCCGTCGAAATCACATGTTGTGAGAGAGATCTCTTCGGGATCTATCGCAGATAATTGCCTTCATTCGTGCGACAATGCTCCTCCCACCCCGACGACTTACCCTCATGTGCTCCTACACTGGCTGGATTAACTTTGGCGAAGGCGCTTACGGCACGTCTCGCGGTCGAGGTGGCGTAAGAATTTGGTTGGTCCAATGTCTTGGTTGAGGGAGACTATTCTACCTAGATTTCCCGCTTGGCGGCAGGGGTGGTGCCGTTCTTGTTGGATCGTTCGCTTATATTTAATTCCTTGGAATTGGCACAGGAGATCCTCATGATCAATTTCATCTTTTCTTTAGACGACTGTCATATTGGGTTGCTCATGAGCTTTCTTTGCTTTCCTTTTCTATGCTTGTTTTTACCGACTATTGTACTGGTATTACTCCGCTTTGAGATTATTGATAAATGAAATTACTCATTACCTTCAAAGAAAACATTTTAAAGGAGTGTTGAGTTCGGCCCTGTATATAATTTAGGTAGCTAGATATAGGTGCGGGAATGATTTTTTCCAACCAAGTTACAGTCATTTTAAAGAAAAAATTAACAGAATATTAATCCATGATTTTTTACGATCCTTTTAAGTAGTCATAATGTATATGTTTTGGAGAAAATATATTTTACATCTGTATTTTCTCAGTAAGTTACAGTTCTAATTTACATGTGTAATTTAAATTATTTTAGAGCTATATTTTTCATCAAATTATAGTTCTACTTTACAGTCAACAATTTAATTAGAGTTGTAAAAGCAATTAGAATTGTATTTTGTGCATGAACAAAAAGGTCTCGCATGAGGTGTCATGCACTATCTATCGTCTCGTGTTATCAAAAAGAAATTATGAAACGTTTTGATTAACCCGGGGCGTGGATTTTCCCCAGCGGTAAGTTTTTTAATTTAGGGGCTATTAGGGAGGAGAGAGTAATTTTACATTCGCTTTCATAGGCAACATAAAATTAAGGGTGTTGTTATTAGCAAACTCATTTTCCTTTCTAGCAAATCAAATTAAAAAAAAACTCAAGTCATTTTTTGCATTTTTTTCTCTTCCCAAAAATTATTGCTAGTCAACCAATCTTGCTTTTTGCCAATTTTTGCATTTTTGAATTTTGAGCCCCAAATATTTCTACTACTTTCATGTTGATTATTTTTTGATTTGAAGTCGCTTAGGGCTCCAATTTGGGCCCTAAAAAAGACATGCACGGAACGTATAGATTTTCGGCGTGACTTTTTTCGGGGCTCAAATCGAGGGCATAAACTACTTCAAATCAAAAAATGTTCAACATGAAAGTTGTAGATCTCAACGAGATCTACAACTTTCATGTCGAGATCTACAACTTTCATGTTAAACACTTTTTGATTTGAAGCAGTTTATGCCCTCGAAAAAAGTCACGCCGATCTCGGGCGTCCGTACATATGTACAACGCAATTTTTTTTAGGGGGCAAATCGGAGGTCTAAAGTACTTCAAATCAAAAAGTGTTCAACATGAAAATTGTAGATCTCGTCGAGATCTACAACTTTCATGTTGAACACTTCTCATGAAATTGTACGTATAAGACGCAGTTCAAAAGGACGTATATATTCTTATATACACTTAACTCGTATATACAACACATCCTTATAGGAATTAGAAATCAAATATATTTCTAAACCGATCGATATTTTGTTTAAAGATTTTGATGCAGATAATGATATTTTGTTGAAAAAATAGTTTTGGACATACTAAATATTTGCAGCATTTAGACTCATTTATAATGTTAACATAAGTGGTTGAATGAATAGATTTGAAATCATTTGTAATGTCATTATATGCAGCGGGTTATTTTGAAAGAATGAATGTTTTGAACAAAATTTAATTTTTTTTTTTTAATTATGTTGGTTTGCTAGTAACAAAATTGTTTTCAAATAGTCATTTTGAGAAATTATGGTTTGCTAATAGTAATGATTTGCTAGAAATCAAATTGGATTTGCTAGAAATCAAATTGAATTTGCTAGTAACACCCAAAATTAATTAATAATTACGGTAAATAAAAAAACAAAAATAGCATAATATCCTCTAATATAAGTATTTTAGCGGCGCGGTTTTCAAGGGAGATTGGCTGTGAATTTGCAATCACATCGATTTGATGGATTGATGTGGGAACAAAAGGGTGACACGTGTGGGTCCAAGCGAACATGGTGAGTTCTCTCTTAACTCTAACCGGGGTGTGTCGCGTAACTGCACAACTGGCAGTTGAACCGGTGGGTTGCCTCTAGTTAAAACTTTTGAACCGTGGGCGTGCGGGTAAAGCGCCTATTGCTCCATCTGGACCATGTGGTAGGTAGATTACTAGATTTGTGTAGAAAAAAATTACCATATATGAATTATAATAATTTTACAATTATTTTAAGTATTTAGATATTCATATTTTAATAATATTTGAAAAACAAATCTAATTTAATTTTTAACTACCTTTTTTCTAGGCAATATTTAAAGGGCGCTGTTATTAGCACTGCTGTTTTTGCTAGTCGCACCGCACTTTCACCTAGGTTTTCGCGCCTTTTGGAAATACGTCTTGTACATGCATTTTTAGAAAAAGTGTTCAACACGAAAGTTATAGATCTCGACGAGATCTACAACTTTCGTGTTGAACACTTTTCCTAAAAAATGCATGTACAATGCGTTCTTTGGAAATTTCGAGCTTTTTGGAAATACGTCTTGTACATGCATTTTTAGGAAAAGTGTTCAACACTAAAGTTGTAGATCTCGTCGAGATCTACAACTTTCGTGTTGAACACTTTTTCTAAAAATGCATGTACAAGACGTATTTCGAAAAGGCGTGAAAACCTAGGTGAAAGTGCGGTGCGACTAGCCAAAAACTGCAGTGCTAATAACAGCACCCTATTTAAAATCTGAATGAGCAGTTTTGCACCAAGCAGTTTTGCACCAAGCAGTTTTGCATCAAGCATCATCATAGGACTGCAGCACCTTCACATCTTTGTCAATGTCCCGTGCGGGATTTATAATCTGAACGGGAACGGCTTTGCATTATCATTTCAAGTGCGAGGCGAGAATGTTGAAATTGAAAATCGGTCTCTGTGGAGTTTGACTTTTGGGGAAGGGGTGATCGCACAATTATTTCTCTCACAGAAGCTAATTGACCAAAGACTTAGCACCAAGAACAGACTCAAGGCCCCAGCACGGAGGTCCCACCACAGACCTGAAAAGTCTTAGAACGTTTTTCCTCCTTAGTTAAGTGTTGAGCTAAGGATACCTCAAAAAGCGCAAGAAGAGGGTACAAGTAAGCATACTTTCTGAGGTATCCCATTGGGTATATTTATAGCTTTTTGAAGTTGGTCTGCCAACAACGCACCTCTGCTATTTGGAACGGCTATATGCAGCCAAAAGTGATCTGCCAACATCGTAACTCTGTTGTCCCGAACGACTATATGCAGACAAAAGTGGTCTGCTAACAACGCAACTCCGCTGTCCTGAACGACTATATGCAAACCTAATTAGGTTAACCACGTGACACATGCACCTCACTCTTAGGGGAAATCGGGACCAACTCGCCACTAGCCTGGGCGGACGCGAGCTGGCGAGCTCGACTCGTCGTTGTCGTTAGGTGAGCGCGAGTTGGCTCGCGCGACTCGCCCGCCCTTCTTGGCGGAAGCGGGCTCGTGGTCCTGGTTCCCCCGCCTACCTAGCAGGTGCGGGCCGGCTGCCCTATCTCGCTCGCTTGCCTGGCAGGTGCGGGCCGTCTGCCCTAGCTCGCTCGCCTGCCTGGTGGTCCCACTCGGCGAACACTGGGTTGTACACAATCCTCAATCTTTTTGAGATTGGCAAAACTCGGAAAGAATCATCCAATCCCACGTGTTCGGTGAGTGCTTGTTGAGCTGGAGGAAATCTTTTGATGGGTCCCACCAATATGCTATAAATATGTCACCGAGCCTACGGGAAAAATCTCGTCTTCTTTCTTTTACCTTCCTTGTGAACTATAGTTGAGCGATGTTTATGTCAGAAGAGATGTGAGCACGCCTAGCGGCCGCGAGGGAGGGGACTCGGGAGCAGGTCCTCGATGATGCTCCTTGGCTTGCGCGTGGGTCACCCGGTCCCATCTTTATGCCGAAGAAGGGGAAGATGATCGGGCGTTCTCCCCCGAATGGCGCCTCTGTATCCAGTTTGGCGGTCGGTGCCGAGGCCGCCCATGAGGTATACGGGCCTCTTGCCTGATTTGTTACTCAACTTCTAATCTCTTTTTCCGCAGGAGTCACCCCGCGATGACGGAGGCGGTAGAATGGAACTGGGGCATTCCTCCCCACGGATAACTGAGCGGGTCGCTAGTCCTTTGACCCTGGGGCCTGCCCCTCCCGCAATTCCTCCATTGCCTACCCGCCCCGGGCTAGGGAAATCTTTTGCGGCTCTCGAAAGAGAGCTCCTCCAGGGCCAGCCAGGTTCCTCCCACCCGCATACCAGTGTGAGGGACGTGCTGATCCCCGATGAGTTTGTACGTTTGCTTGCTTGTGACCGCTTGCTTTTTCCGACCTTCCCTGCTTTTGCAGGCTTCAATGTGATATCCTCTTCCGATGTCGACATTAGCGGGGGATACTCGCCTCCCCCTTCTGCGGACCACGTCTCGGAATATCTGGGTGACTCGCAGGATGCTGAAGAGATGAAGAGGCGGGTGACACGGTTATTCCAAAAGCAATCCCTGATGCTACAGGAGGTTTGCGATAGGATTGATGAGGATAAGGCTGAGGCGGAGGAGCGGTTCACGGTACTGGAGGGCATGAGGCGCCCAGCTGACGGCGATGGGACGACTTCTCTGGGGGTGCACATTAGGCGAGCGGAGGAGCGGCTCAGGCACGCCATAGAGCAGGTCGACCTGGCTCAGCGGGAACTATTGGCGGTTCGCGAGTACTTTTATCCTCGTGTGCCACCTCGTTCTAGGGGACGAGGGCGGGGCAGGTGGAAGTGGATCCATTACTGAGCAACCCACCCCCCACCTTGCCATCAGCCCGCGGGTCTGGGTCGCACTTGTATCTTGAATCAGCCAGCGTGTTGAAACCACGCTTTATTTATTTTTCCTCAGGAGCGTCGAACTTATCATTTGTAAATATTTGGGACTTCTTGCCCGCTGACGGGCCTATGCTTGTGATTTATTATTTTCAGAGCTGGTAATTTTTTTGCTCTCTTAGGCGGACGTGGGCAAGCTACCCTTGCTCGCCTACCCCCTCCTTATGCGGACGTGAGTCTGCAGGGCCTGCTCGCCTCTCTGCCGGACGCGAGCCAGCGCGGCTCGCCCTCCATTTGGCGGACGCTCGTCAGCGTGGCCCACTCGCCTCTTGGGCAGACGCTCGTCAACGCGGCTCGCCGCCGCATCACTCTAACAGGGTCAGGGCGAGTAAGCGTGAGTCAGCGGTGGGCTCGAAAGTTGAAGCGTCAGGGTTTATTTTTGCTATCCGCACATTTTCCGCCGATGGGACGTTTTCACATACTTTTTTTCTTATAAATTGGCCTTGGCGCTCCTTCTCATCCACCGCATTTAAAGTCTTCCACTCTTTTTCTACTTCCTGCGACTCCCGACCCACCCGCTCTTTGCGAGAACTACAGCGTCCCGCTCGGCGATCTGACTGCGAGATTGGCGGCAGTGGCGGTGACGCTGATGGGCGAAGCAAGTGCACCTGGACCTTCTCTGACCACTCCTCTTTCGCCAACACTACCAAAACTGAAATTCTTAACGTGATTGGCGACTTCATCCCGTCTGGCTTTGAGGAGAGGCGGCCTGGAGAGCAGGTGAAGATTAATGATCTTTCTGATAGGGAGCTCGCCATCCACATCGCTCATTTTGACACGGGCCTCCGGCTTTCCCTATGGCTGGAGGTCAGGCAGATACTGAAGTATTTTGGGGTCGTCCTCGGCCAGATGACCCCCAATTCGGTGGTCATCGTGGTCGGGTTCGCTTGCTTCTTGCGGGAGGAGCGGATCGAGTTCAGTCTGCGGTCTTCCGCAAGTTGTTCTCCTTCTGCGCAAACAAGGACGGCACCGCCTATTTCTCTAACACTCAAGTGAAGGTGCGGGAGACGGTGAACAAGAGCCACAATTGGCTCAGGAAGTTTGTCTTCGTCAAAGGCGACTTTAGCAACATTCCTTTCTCGCTGGTACAACTCAACGAGGCGAGCTACCTCCCCCCAGCCTGGGGGGGAACGAAGTCGAGTTGTGCGGATTCTTCCAAGGGAATAATTTTGAAGTCGCGTTCCTCCTCAGGAACGTGGATAGCCTCTCCCCCGTCCCTCCCGGGGGAGGTAAGCTTACCCGCACTTTGCCCCTTTTTACTTAGCCCATTCTTTTTTCTTTGCTATATAACCCTCCTTCTGCAGGCGAGCGAGACATTCCCCTGCACCCTCCTTATGAGAGTGCGCGAGCCGCCTCCGGCGCGCTCGCCCATACCGAGGCGGCAGTTGTGGCGCGTCGTGAGGCCCCGACCTTCGCTACCCAGAAGCGGGCCACCCGCGAACAGCCTCTGCCGCCGCCGCCACCCAAAAATCCGAAGACTGTGGGCGGCGCCCCTCCCGTAACCCGGGAGAAAGGCAAGGCTCTGGCGGGCCAACAAACTGAAGAGCCTGCCACCCAGAGCGTTTCGACCGGCGGCCCTCCTGGGGAGGCGGCTGGCACCTCTAGGCCGCGAGGGCAGGCACCGGTGCTGAGGGGGCACCGTAACTTTGGCTACGGCGAGCGGCCCCTGAACGAGCTCGGCCAACCCCTCCTTCAGTGGGACAAGGAGGCAAATCGGGCCTCTATCACAACCCTGCTGCCGAGCTGGTTGGAGCAGGAAACCATCAGCGTGGAGGCTTATTCCTTCTCTTTCGTCCTCTATGCGCGGGAGGACGCCGTGATTTTTGATGAGGAGTCCACGCGAGTTCTCGTGCACGAGAGCGTGCGGGCCCAGCTCCGTGGCATGGAGCTGGCTCACATGGTGGGCTGGCGGTGCACGCAGTTGGAGCGGAACTCCACCTCGCTCAAAAAGCTCGCTGACGATAAGGAAGAGGCCCGTCGTCTTGCTCAGGAGAAAGCGGAGCACTAGAAGAAGCGGGCGGGGATGGTAAGTCTCATAACTTGCACGAAATGCCTTAAGGTTGCTTCCACATTTCTTATATTCCTATTATTTCTTCTCTCAGGATGCGGCGACGGCTAAGCGCCTTGGTTTTCAAATCGCCACCCTCGAGAAGGAGAACGAGGCGTTGTGGGCACGGGTGCGAGAACTAGAAGCTGCAGCTCCAAACTGGAGGAGATGATGCAAAAGAACGCCTCCAAGGCTGCGAAGTTCACGCTCCAAACTATGCAGCTGGTCAGCCTTGTCACGAGCGAAGGTGCGGGGCTTTCGGCGAGCGAGGTGTTACCAGAGCTATTCCTTCCGGTACCGAAGCCGGACGACGGGTCCTACCAACCTCTTTAGGAGAGCTCGTCGCCCGAGGGCTCGCCTCGCTGAACCCCCGCGCCGAGCCTTTCTTCTTTGTGATGTATGTATTTTTGTTATTGCTACAATGTAAATGCGGGATGATTTACCCACTTGTAACTCTTTGCGGTTAGTAATATATGTTCTTTTCTGGAATGGTGCTGCTTTTGTTTCTCTTTCCCTTTCTTCTTCATACTCGCGACCGGCTCGACCCTTCCGCTCGTTGCCTCCGGGCCCGCATTTTGTTAGTGAGATCGCGTGTTCCTTAAAGGACTCGTCTTAAGGAATGTCGGGATCTTAGGTAGCCGACCCGCGAGTGGCGATCTGCCTCCCTTATCCAGAGACTCTCCTTACGCCGCTCTCGAGATAAAATTTGTCGACCTGGCTCGACTCGCACCCGGGCCGCTCGGCTTCGCGCGGGTCGTGCTTCATGAGGTCGCGGCGTGGCCTGAGTGCTCGCGACCTTGGTCGCCTTGCGGGCAATGTTTTAAATATCGGATATCGGACACATATCGGATTGTGTTTTTAAATGTCGGATGTCGGAAGTCGGAGACATGTCGGGGATATTTTAAAATATCGGATTTTCATATATTATAAATAAAATTTTTATTTAATATATACTAACTATAATTATATGTTATAAAAATAAAAAAATAATATAACAAATAGATAAAAAATGAGTCATTTATATTATGAAATAAATTTAAATAGTATCTAAGAAAAAAATATTATTAACAAATACAAAATAATACATTGTAAAATATATTTAATACTATACACTAATTTTATTTTGATAACAATAAGTTTATTGCAAATTAAAAAGATTTAAAAGTTAAAAATACTTGATTTATTATAAGTTTTTTCAAACTTATAAATTTATATTAAAAATATGAAACAATCACCTAATAAATGTATTAAATATTTTCCTATTTTTTATAATATGAAATTAAAAATTTGTGAAATAATTATGCAAAATTGATTGTAAGAATAAAACGTTAAAAATTTGAAATAATAAATTTAATCGATTTAAACATACATAATATAGTATCCATAGGCGATTTAAATATATGATATTTTTCTGCAAATATAACATAAAATAAAATAGCGGGTGATATATTTAAAAGTCGTGTCGGCTGATATATCGGAAAAGATCGGACATGTCGGCCTATATTTTACAAAAGGACATAATCTATTATTTTGAGAAAAACATATCGTTTTCCTCTAAAAAATGACATGTCGGGAGACATGTCGGACATGTCGGAGGACATTTAAAACAATGCTTGCGGGTGTCGGGCTAGATGCGTGCCGAGCGGACACCTGGGGTGTTCAACCCAACTCGCCCGCGATCCTTTCCCCTTGGAGATTTGCTTCTCGCCTCCTTCTCTGGCGATTTGTTAGGAATTTTCACCACCCCTCTTTCCTCTGCCAGCTGATATGAGCCTGACGGTGTGAGATGAGTGTCAAATGAACCTTCGCTTTGGCCAAACACCGAGTGCCACCACCGACCTGATGAGAGCCTGACGACGGGTGTGGAGCTTCTACTGGACTTATTTAAGCTTTTTCCAAGAGGTCTATCTGCCCTGCCAGCTAGTGAAAGCCCGGTCAGCGGAACCATCTTGAGGTTAACTTTTCAAACTCTACCGAGCGACTTCCAACCCCGTTAACTAATGGGAGCCTTGTCAGCGGGATCTGCTCGGGATCAACATGTCAAACCCCTCTCCATGATGTCAACCAGTCCTACCGGCTTATGAGATCCCGGTCAGCGGGACCATTTGGGGGCCTAACATTTCCAACTCCACTGAGTGACTTTCAACCCTGCCAGCTAGTTAAAGCCTGACAGCGGGATTTGCTCGGGGTCAACATGCCAAACCCCTCTCTAAGATGTCAACTGATCCTGCCGGCTTGTGAGAGCCCTTTCAGCGGACCATCTGGGGGTCTAACATTTCCAACTCCTCCGAGTGACTTCCAGCTCTGCTAGCTAGTGAGAGTCTGACAGCGGGATTTGCTCGGGGTCAATATGTCAAACCCCTCTCCAAGATATCAACCGGTCCTGCCGACTTGTGAGAGCCCATTCAGCGGGAGGATCATTTGGGGGCCTAACATTTCCAACTCCTCCGAGTGACTTCCAGCCCTGTCAGCTAGTGAGAGCCTGATATCGGGATTTGCTCGAGATCAACATGTCAAACCCCTCTCCAAGATGTCAACCGGTCCTGCCGGCTTGTGAGAGCCCGATTAGCGAGACCATCTGGGGGCCTAACATTTCCAACTCCTCCGAGTGACTTCCAGCCATGCCAGCTAGTGAGAGTCTGACAGCGAGATTTGTTTGGGATCAACATTCCAAACCTCTCTCTAAGATGTCAAGCGGTCATGCCGGCTTGTGAGAGCCCGGTCAGTGGGACAATCTGGGGGCTTAACATTTCCAACTCCTCCAAGTGACTTCCAGCCCTGTCAGCTAGTGAGAGCCTGACAGCTGGATCTGCTCGGGATCAACATGTCAGACCCCTCTCCAAGATGTCAACCAGTCTTGCCATTTTATGAGAGCCCGGTCAGCGGGACCATCTGGGGGCCTAACATTTCCAACTCCACCGAGTGACTTCCAGCTCTGCTAGCTATTGAGAGCCTGGAAGCGGGATTTGCTCGTGGTTTACTTGTCAAACCCCTCTCCAAGATGTCAACCGGTCCTGCCAGCTTATGAGAGCCCAGTCAGCGGGACCATCTGGGGGCCTAACATTTCGAACTCCACCGAGTGACTTCCAGCCATGCCAGTTAGTGAGAGTCTAGCAGCGGGATTTGCTCGGGGTTTACTGGTGAACACTTCACCCATTCGTGTGAATCATTGCAGAGGAAAACTGGAATATTAAGAAGCTTCATATTAAAAAGATGTTACCTACATGGTTAAGGATATAAGCGCTTCAATTCATCACCACCCCAGGTGTGACTTAGGGTCTCGCCCTCCACATCCCGGAGATGGCACCCCCTGACCCCAATGCTTCTACTTCTCCTCCGGCCTCCTGTCGGGACACTTCCTCCATCCTCCTCTCCATTTCCTCGGCTTCCTCTTGCCAGGAGATGGCGTTGATTGTCGTGACATAGCACTCCCTTGCTGCCCTGGGGTCTCCCCGGACCCGGACCTATATGCCCTCGGAGTTGAACTTTAAGCACTGATGGAAGGACGAGGGCACGCATCGGAAAGCACTGATGAGGGGCCCTCCCAAGATAACATGGAGGCTCACTCCTCCTTCCACCTCCTTCCTTTCTCTGGAGTATCCGAAGAGAGGACCATCTGAGGCCAAAACCCTCTTGGCCTCCACCTTCATGGTGTCGAACGTGTAACGCCCCGAAACTCAAAAAAGGAACGGATGGCGTTTTCAGGCCAGATTGGGTTCTGAGTAAGCTGACACGGCCTGTGACACGGGCGTGTCACATGGCGTGTCGTGCTGGAGGTCGACATTTTGCCGAGAGGTCGATGATTTTCAGTCGACGAGCGTCGACACTGGGAACACGGCCTGTGACACGGGCGTGTCACAGGGCGTGTCGTGCTTGAGGTCAACGTTTTTTCCGAGAGGTCGACGATTTTCAGTCGACGAGCGTCGAGACTGGGCACACGGCCTGTGACACGGGTGTGTCACAGGGAGTGTCCTGCTCGGGCAGTTTGGCGAGTTGTGCTGAGGATATTATACGGCCTGGGACACGGGCGTGTCTAGCACACGACATGTGACATGGGCGTGTCACATGGCCGCGTCCTGTTTGGGAACACGACCTTGGACACGGGCGTGTCTAGCACACGACATGTGACATGGGCGTGTCACATGGCCGCGCCCTGGGGTCTCCTCCGGCCTCATGAGACACGGGCGTGTTCTAGGCCGTGTCACAGGCCGTATCCTGTTCTGTAATTTCTGGTTTGACGGCGAGTGAGAGAACACGACCTTGGACATGGGCGTGTCACAAGCCGTGTTCGACCCAGGAAATTCTTTTTCAGGGCGAATCGTGGCTGTTCGTTTCCTTCAAGTAGGATTCGACGGCTCAGGCTTTCCCCTGCTAGTATTAGGCCTGGAATAGGGTTTCAAACCCTCATTCCATTTAGATCTTTCTCTTTCTAAGGGTTAGAGAGAGGGGAGAGCAAGGAAGAATGTGGAGGAGAGTTCCGGCCGCTGGAGAAGCTTCGGAGCCTCGTTTCTCGAGTGGAGTCCAGATCCGCGAAGGCAACATCGTTGCGGTGGTGTTCATCCGACCAAGTTCCTCCATGGCTAGAAAGAGAGGTCGAAAGGTAATGATACTTCTCCTCTTGGTTTTTAGGATGCACGCTTAGCATCTCTTCTTTTCAGTTTTTGGGCTCCAGCTCTCTCAAATGAGAGGGGTCTGGGTTGTCTTGGTTCAAGAGGAACCTCCCGATCGATTGTGTTCGTCCCCGGCATGTTTTTGCATTAGAGATCCGCTTCGTTAGTAGATTAGGCATTATGGGTGAAGCCGTAGTCGCGACCGTTAGTCCGACTCGGTGATGTTGCATAGTGAGCCTTAAGGATTCGGTAGAAATCCGTTGTGGTAAGATGTCGTTGTGATGTATGCGTTTTCCCCCTTTTCTTGAGTAAGTACTTGTAGCCGGAACTGGACAAGGTTAGCTCCGCATTGGCAGTAGATGGTTTCTTTTGTGCGCGGGAACGTTGCAGTACAAATGGTGGATTAGGGTGGGAAAGCTATGGTTGTGTTAGGCTAAGGCATGACTATGTCTCCGTGGTCGGCTGGCTATCCCATGACGTGCAAGTCATGTGGGGAGAGTGTCCCGGCGAGACTAGTCCCCTTCTGTGAGACTGACGAGAACGCCAAACGTAGGGCAAGCCCGGGCAATGAAGCCATGAACGGGTAGGGTCCAACAAGGGTTCTTAGAATCGGTTTGTGTGTGAGACGGAATCCTGACGCGAGAAGTCAGAATTTGCAGGCAAGCCCAGGTTTAAGACCCATGTGCGGGTGGGGCCTTGGCAAGATTTTCCGTGTAGCAGCTTTTGGGCCGTTAGGGGCATTGTAGTCCCCTTTTGTTTTCCGGCTTTACGCCAATGGGGAAATGTAAGTACCCAGTTGATATGATGATGTGGTAGTTACATACGTTATAGGGTGCCTTGGGCGAAGCCCGGGTCTGCATACATCCTGCATAGTAGGCCCCCTTTTGTTATATGCTAAACATAGAAAACGTGATTGTTGTATGAGACATCCAAATCTGTTTTAAAGCTTTACATTTTTATGTATATGGTATACGAAGTGCTGACTTGCAGATTGGAGAGGTACCCCGGGGTCCGTTAGGGCAGCTGGGAGGAGATGTGTTGGTTACACAGTAAAGGTCAGCCTTTGCTGACCCACATTACTACAAATTTTTACAGGGCAAGGATCGCAAGCGGGAGCAAGTGCGCCGGCTGAAAAGTCCTAAGCCTCATGAAGTGTGTCGTGCTTTCTAGCTTGTTTCCTTTTGATTGTATGCTTCATGTTTTGGTATCTTCCGGCTTGCATGTCGAGGTAGCATAGGAGTGATGTTGCACGTTCATATTAGACCTTGTGGTCTTTCTGTTTTGGACTCTTTTGTTGTAAGGTCATAAGGCCGTGGTGATACTCTTGTTTTAGTAGTGGATAACTTCGAGTTGTTTGGTTTATTTCCGCTGTGTTTTGTTCTCAGTTTTGAGATTGGGTAGTTAATATCATCATTTAAAGCCAAAGTTGTGGCGTCTGTATGTTGTGGGGCCCCGGCCGGACCCATATTATACGGTCATTACAGGGGAGGTGTTACAGAACGCATTTTTGAAGACGACGTTGACCGAGCTTCCATTGTCAATGAGGATCCGAGAGAGAGTAAAATTCTCGACCGCGGTCTGAATGACCAACGCTTCGCAAAAAGGATCTTCATGATCCGGCATGTCCTTCCTGGAGAAGGTGATCTTCTCCTTCGGGGGTGGGACTAGAGATGTGGAGGCAACGCTCCGGCGATACATAGTATGGAGACTAGCCTTCCGGACAGCCTCAACCCCCCCCCTCCCCGTGGATCACTTTGATCCCTCCTCGGGCTCCGACATCAGCCTGGTCCTCGCACCTGTCCTCCTCTCACCTGGGCAGGACTTCTACGATCTGCACCTTCCAGCGGTCTTGTTGCTGTTGTTGCTCCCGGTTCCCCTCAATTGTAGGAACTCTGGGCACGTGGTCGTAGTATGACCCTCCTCCTGATGGAAGTCGCAATAGGGCAACTCCACCCTGACTCCCTGTCTTCTCCTTGGTTGTACCCTCCTCCTCCCTAGGGTTATTGTCGTAACCTGATGTTGATCGGGGAAAGGAGGCCTCTGGCCCTGCCTCGGCCTGGAGGGTTGAACTGACCCTGGCCCCCTCTGGCGGTTGTCTCCTCCATGGAAACCTCTCCGCTGGCCTTGGTCCTGCCACTCCTGCTGCCTCCAGCCGAGCCGATTGTTCGGCTCCTGGCGCCCCATCTTGGCTGTTACTGTTGCTGCTCCCTCTGCCTGGGTTTAGCTCTTCTTACCTCCTGTCACCTTCTCCTCCTTCGTGGCCCACCTGGCCAACTTCCTCGCAAACTCGGAGTTCGAAGCCTCCCCGTCGACATTCCTTGCCTCCCTCTCCATCAGCTCCTCGAAGGAGAGAGGTGGCACCCTCTTCAGCTCCATCCTGAAGAAGCCTTGCTGCAGCCCCAGGGTGAAGACCATCATCAGGGTATGCCCTGACATCTCCTGGACCTGGAGGACCTCCTCCTGGAACCGGTCCACATAGCTCCCTAGGATCTCGTTCATCCCCTGCTTGATGTGGAAAAGCGACTCGAACTCCCTTTTCCTCTTCTTGGAAGTGGTGAACCTCAGCATGAACTTCCGACATAGGTCCTCGAAACAGTAAATGGAACTGGTCGGCAACTGGTGGAACCAATCTCTCGCCTTCTCCTTGAGGGTGATGGCGAAGAGCCTGCACTTGAACGCATCCGACATCTGTCGGATCGAGACCACATCCTCAAACCACTTGATGTGCTGAACTGGATCATCCTTCCCGGTGTAATAGGACATCTCCGGTTTACGAAACCCCTCTAGAACTGGGGCAGATGAGACCAACACGCTGAAGGGACTGTCTCCCCCTGCTGGGCGAGCCGGGGGATCTCGCACACCCATCTCGTCGATCCAGCCTCCACTTGCAGAGCTGTGGAACAGCACTCACCCCTGAAAATCTCGCTCACTCTCCTCATCCGCTACCTCCTTCCCAGCTCGCCTAGTTGGGGCATCCTCGCCCAGGGCTGGAGCAGCGGCGATTGGGATGGCCGACGTCGAGCACTCGGCGCGCGTGTCGAGTGCGAACTTGACGAGGCTAAGCACTTCCTGCTTGAACTCCTCGAACATCCCGATGGTGGCGAGAGGGGGAGCGGCTGGCGAGTCGGCCCTGCCCGAACCTTGTCGTTCTCCAGTCATCGTGCTCGCAGAAGATTTTCGGTACTGACCACGCTCACCGCACCAAAATGTTGAAACCAAAAATCGGTCTCTGTGGAGTTCGACCCTTGGGGAAGGGGTGATCGCACATTTTCTTCTCTCTCACAAGCTAAATGACCACAGGATTAGCACCAGGAACAGACCCAAGGCTCCAGCACGGAGGTCCCACCACACACCCGGAAGATCTTAGAGTGTTTCCCCTCCTTAGCCAAGTGCTGAGCTAAGGATACCTCAGAAAGCGCAAGAAGACCATGGCACAAGTAAGCATGTCTTCTGAGGTACTTCATTGGGTCTATTTATTGCTTTTTGAAGTGGGTCTATCAACAGCGCACCTCCGCTGTTTGGAACGGCTATATGCAACCAAAAGTGGTCTGCCAACAGCATAACTCCACTGTCCTGAATGACTATATGCAGACAAAAGTGGTCTGCCAACAGCATAACTCCGTTGCCTGAACGACTATATGCAGACCTAATTAGGTTAACCACGTGACACCTGCACCCCACTCTTAAGGGAAATCAGGACCAACTCGCCACTAGCCTGGGCGGATGCGGGCTGGCAAGCTCGACTCGCTGCTGTCCTTAGGTGAGCGCGAGTTGGCTCACGCGACTCGCCCGCCCTTCCTGGCGGAAGCGGGCTCGTGGTCCTGGTTCGCCCGCCAGGCGGGTCGGCTGCCCTAGCTCGCTCGCTTGCCTTAAATTTAAATTTTCAGAATATAAAATACCTAAATTTTTCATTTCAGAGATTCATAGTACGAAGAGCCTATTTTTTTAACACTTAAAACTTAAAAGCATGATTTAGACTCCGTTTGGGGGGACTTATTTTCACCGGTCAAGCGGCTACGATCATATGAACCGGACCTTAATTACGGTCCGATACATGCAATCATAGCCGCTTGACCGGTGAAAATAAGCCCCCCAGCCTTAGAGAAGCAAAAAAAACAGAATGATACGTTAACCGCGTCAAATAATTTTACCGGCGACAGGGACTTCGGTTGCCGGCCTGGTTATCCTGACTGAATCCGCTATTACCCTAAAAACTCCGGCTCACGGAGTCAGATTGACGGTCGGCGGTTACGTGGTGCTTTTGAGTCCCTAGACTTAGTTCCAGTACAGCGGAGCGGGAAATTCGAGACGTGGCATTCTGCTGTTGGATGTCCCTGTAACTGCAGTCGTTAACATATTTTTAAGCATGCGACGGCTTTTCCTCCTTCTCTTTATTCTATGTTATAATTAATGGCATTCTGGTAATGATTGTGCGATATCACGTAATTTAATGATTATGACTGGCCTTAATTTTTATGTTTGTTAAATGCCAATAATTATGCGTGTGTTCCCTTCTCTCTGTCTCTCTCTGTCTCTCTCTCTCTCTCTCTTTCTCTCTCTCTCCTGCGGAATAGCCGAATAGGAAGCCAGAGAAACGACTGCTCCATTAAATGAGTAGTACCAAAGTGGACACCTAGTTAGGTCTATCACTTTATTCACTTAAATGGCGAGACTGAGGTGGACAAATAAGCCCCTCTTATGATTGTGCAAATTTTATGTGCTCTTACTGCATATGATTATGTTATTGCTCCCATGAGTTTGGACAAAAACGTTAAATGTCATAGAGTTTTGTACATAAAGTGAAAAGTTTTCTTATATGAGATTGGGCGTTCGGTTCATAAGCATCGCGTTCACGACTGCTGTCGTTCTAAACGAGCCCTAGGTCTCCACCAATGAATGGTAGGACACAAGTAGACAACTAGGGCACAATAATAGAATAGAAGCGTTGGATATGATTATAGGAATGACTAGACTGGTGCTTTGATTTTTTGAAGTAATAATGTTAGCAGGGTGAGGTTTGATGAGAAAAGATGCAAGTTTTGAAAATATATATATAAGGGTAAAATTGTTCATAGTTGTTGAGAGTTGCACGAGATTTTGGTAAAGAAGGACTAAATTAGGTCATCTTAGCTCGTACAACGGTCGAGCGCGCGCACAGTCTCAGAGAAAGTAGAGAAACGAACAAGAAAGTTTTAAATGTGGAAAACTCATAAACTGGGCAAAAAATCAAGCGACCGGTTCTGTGCCAGTCAAACTTCACTATCTTCGGCAGTTTACAGAACTTAGGAGGAATTGAGGGCGACATGCCGCTTTTCGTTACAGCTTGGGGAGGAGAGCGAATGCAGAGTGGGAGGGTGACAAGCCACCACTCGGGAAGCTTAGACTTTGTCTCCTTCTGGTGGTGTCGAGTGCTCATGATCACTAGTTGGGCGTTGCTTGTTGTAGGCCGCACGTAGGAAGATTGTTGCGGAGACTGATCATAGTGCCTTGCACATAGGAGAATTCCTGAAGAGGTCGGCGAATCACCTTGTACATAGGAGCGTCATGGAATTAGACGAATCTTCGATGCGTTCGGAGGAATGCAGCTCGTAGGAGGATTTCAGCAGAGCTCTGGCCTGTAGGAGAAGAAAGCTGTGAGGAGAAATGTTATAAATTAAATGAGAGAGGGTATGGGGTCTTATTTATAGGCCCCAAGGGTAGTTACAGTAGTTATGTGGCTATCCGCAAACCGTAACCACCCAAATTATTAAATGTAGATCATTTTAGTATAATTTAGCGCGTATTATTATCATGTTCTTATTATACACAAACCATAATTATTTTATTTATTTGCACACACCCATGATGGTGGTTACGCTGGTGGTTACCTGGGTAGTTATCCACGCAACGGATGGTTGCGATCGCAAGAGCGCGGTCGAATGACGAAAAAAGGGCGTTGTCATTGGCGGTCCCGAGGCGACGAGTCTCCTGGTGGTGGGCAGCCGCCGAGGGAGGGAGGGAGAGGTGAGGCCAGCCAGGAGGATGATCGTGTGACGCCACTAAATCTAAGGTGCGTTAATATTACCACATCTATGTATTAATTAAGGTGTGTTAATAGTACAACATTTATTTTAACTATTGTGTGTAGTGTGTAAATGGTGTGCTTATATTAAATAGGAAGAGAAGAAAGAATGGGCTTGAACCGGTTGGCTTGGGATTGAACCGGCTAATTCCGGTTACCAAACATGCGTGTCGAGCTAGGGAGAAGCGGCACCTGATAAAATAGCAGAATGAAGCAGTCGCTGTTCATTCTCATCTCTCCCGATCCCGCAAGAGGAGCTACAAGCGACGGACAAGCCGCATACCGCTGATCTTCACTAAGAGCCCATTCCTTCTCTGTTTCTTCTGATTTCTCCTCCTAACGAGAGGTAATCTCTTCCTCTCTAGCCCTCTTGTTTCTTTTTCAATGATTTTTCACAGATTGAAAATAGTAGAAACCCCAGGGTTTATGGTTTTCCGAAAATTCTTGTTTTTTTTTATTAGAAAAGTTTCTGTAATGGATTTTAAACCTAAATCCGTGATTTCCAAGGGATTTTGATGAAACCCTAGCTAGGTTAAGATGATTTTGATTTTATGTTTGAAAAGGAGAAACCCTAAGGGTCTTTAGCATGGATATTATGTTGCCCCTTTCACTAAATAGTGAAAGTTCACTAATGAAACCTAGGGCAGCAAAATCCTAAGTCTTTACAAAAATCTTTGACCAAATTAGGTCAATTAGAGATTTAGAGACATCAATTTGATGTTCTTAATATATTTAGGGATACTATATTATAGGAAATGACGTCTCATGGCAGCGGAAGGCGCAATGACGGAAATAGAAACGAGAAAGGGAAAGGAAAAGCCACGGTGAATTCTCACCCTGTTATATTATTTTATTTTTCAAGTTATATGTTAGGGGTGTGCATAAAAACCGGGCCCAGGGGCCCGGCCCGGTAAAATCCCGGCTAGGACCGGGCCCGGGCTAGGCCCGCCCCAGGCCAGGGCCGGGCCATGGGGCCTAACAAGGCCCCATATATGAGCATTTTCCTGGCCCGGGGCGGGCCGGGCAAAGCCCGGTTTCTAGGCCCGGGCTAAGCCCGGGGCCGGGCAGGGCAAAGCCCGGGCCCAGACCCGGCTCCTACGCGCCTTTTTGAACTGCATCTTTTAGGGGCATTTTCAGGAGAAGTGTTCAACATGAAAGTTGTAGATCTCGACGATATCTACAACTTTCATGTTGAACATTCCGCGTGATTTTTTTCGGGAGCCAAATCGGGGGCCTAAACGGCTTCAAATCAAAAAGTGTTCAACATGAAAGTTGTAGATATCGTCGAGTTCTACAACTTTCATGTTGAACACTTCTCCTGAAAATGTCCCTAGAAGACGCAGTTCAAAAAGGCAAGTATTTCATTTTTAAAAAAAATTATTTTAAAAAAAAAAACAGTGCCCGGCCTGGCCCTGGGGGCCTTAGCAGGCCCCTCCCGGAGCCAGAAGCCCGGCCCGACTGTAATCAGGGTCCGGGCCCAGGCCCGGTTCGGGAATGCCTGGGCCTTGGAGGCCCGGTTTAGGCTCGGGCCGGGGGGCTTTATGAACACGACTATTATATGTTTATGAATATTCATTAATATGTCTTATGTCCTGTGCAATAAAAAAGAGGAATGAAAAGTAAACATATAATGACCTAAATGAATAAAGAAAGATGAATTGAAAGTAAACGTATAATGACATAAATGAATAAAGAAATAGAGAAATGAAATGGGTTGAGTTAAGGGCCAACCCAATAGTGGAGGTGGGGTGAATGTCCTCCCAATGATAATTGAATGAAAGTTAACGTGCGAATAAGAAAAAGCACGCTAAGAAATGTATGCGAATATGAAAAAGCACGCAAGCGTGCTATATAAATAATAAGTGTTGGGTACATTAGAAAATGTGTACCTGATTTGGAGAAGCCTCATTTAGCTCAATGATATACATCAAGGTGTATTTGATGTTATTTTTAGTTTATATGTGCAGGTTAAGAATGTGCTAGAATGCAGGAAAAATATTCTAAGTGCATATGTCGACACCTGAGGAAGCTGTGTCGACACTTCAGTAAGATTGTGTCGACACTTGGAAATGGCTGTGTCGACACTTCAGTAAGATTGTGTCGATACTTGGAAATGGCTGTGTCGACACTTCAGTGAGTTTGTGTCGACACCGGGAGGCAGTGTCGACACACAGAAGATTATAGTCGACATCGACTGTGTCGACACCGGGAGGCTGTGTCGACACACAGAGGCAGAGTCGACAACAACTGTGTCGACATCTAGAGGCAGTGTCGACACACGTTATGTTCTGAGTCTACATCAACTATGTCGACACACAGGACTTGTGTCGACACACAGCTGAGTCTAGACCAAGTTGATTGTTGATGAATGGTGAAGTGTTTGTGTCGACACAAATAATCAGTGTCGACACATTCTCAAGATGTAGTGTCAAGAAGCTGTGTCGACATCAAGACAGCTATGTCGACATCACCAAAGGCTGTGTCGACACTTAAGTCACTTGTGTCGACACATATTGACAGATGGTCTCGACACTTTATGACAGTCAGTCTCGACGCTTTGCTGACAGAATAAAGGCTCAAGAACTGTTTGAAGACTTGACAGCTGTGAGTTACAACAGGTTTACTGAAGCTGTCAGACTTATCAGAAATTAGTTAGAAACCGGATCAGCCGGTTACCATGGATGAAGTCTATAAATAGATGGATTTAGAAGAAGAAAGACGGGAATAAAAAGAACAATACACACAACTAACACACCTATTGTGAGGTTGATCTCTGATCAAGAAAGTACAAGTAACAAAGAAGAAGATCTTCGTGAGAAAATCTAAGAAGACGTTCTGAAGTAGTTTACTATTCAAATTCTGTCTAAGTTGAATTCAATCAAGAATTCAGAAGTATCTTCAAGAGGTTTGGATAGAGAGAGATCCAGCTATTTGAAATCAAGAAGGAGACATTCACAGGTCTCTCAAGAGGCAGATACTGAACCAATCTGTCAAGAAGATTCAGATTTATTTCTGAAGTCTAAGAAGGAAGCTGCAAGTCAGTTATATTCAAAGGAAATAACCCCAACTAAGTTCAGATTCAAGAAGCTTTGAAGAAAGCTAAAATCAAGTTGATTTCAGCCATCAGCCTCTTCAAGAAGCTGATCAAGAAAGTTCTTATCCCTTCTCTCTCAATAGGAGTAAGAGATTACAAAATTCTTTATCAAATTCTGTAGGATCTATTCATAGATCTGAGTTGTAAGCCTATTTTATAAAGGCTGAGTGTAGGAGATTTATTCTCTGAGTGATAGGGTTGTTTATGCCTGAGTTGTAGGAGAAGGTATTCTCTCAGTTGTAGGCCTTGTGGTAAGGTTGAGGTAGGGCTGTTTATGCCTGAGTTGTAGGAGAAGGTATTCTCTGAGTTGTAGGCCTTGTGGCAGGTAGGGCTTGTTAGCCTGAGTTGTAGGAATGTGGAGACATTCTGAGTTGTAGTATTCCTTCTGGATTCTGAGCTAAAGGAAGAAGTTAGGCCGAATCTAGCATACTGCTAGATAGGTGAAGGGGAAAAGTGGATGTACCCAGACCTTGGGAAACCACTATAAAACTGTGTGCAATCTGTGATGTGTGTATGATTGTGATTGTTGTGCTGTGTTAGCTGTAGAAATATCTGATTTACTCAAGGAACTATAGTTATTTTCTGCCTTAAGTTAAATCAAGGAAAAGTACCTATTCACCCCGCTCTAAGTGTTTAGGTAGTCTTGAAAGTAAAACTATCAATAAGAAATGTTAATATTCCCTTAACACTGTCCGATAACAACAGAAAGAGTATAAGAGATAAGGATAAGAAAGTAAAACTCTACATGAAAAGATATACAAGAATATGATGAGTAAAAGAAGAAGAAGAAGGTAAACAATAAGAAGACGATGAAAACGAATAATATGAAGGAATTATATGCATGCGAGATAACGAGAGATAACGTAATCAACAGAAGATGAAAGATTAAATCTGTAAAAAGATGAATAAGACATCATAGTATGCAGGGAACAATGAGAATTCATTTAGTGTTTGACTAATAGAAAATGTAACTAAACAGGTCACGGAGGAAGCTACTCCAGACACGTCTAGCCGTCCCCCTACTCGATGCGAGAAGATGTATAAAATCTGGGTCGAGGTCGTCACCGCAGTCTTTGGAGTTCTGAACGCCCACAAAGCTACCTGTCGTGATCCAGATTGCCCGCATGATGAGTTCCAGTTTTGCTTCCAGTAGTCCATAGTACCCCTGATATGTAGTCTGATATGTCCATAGTACTATAGTTTTGATCTGTTGCTCTACTCATACTTTCTTACAGTGATATGATATACTGTTCTTTGTAACACAGATATAAGATACCAACTTTTGTATACATATGTTGGGTTACCTTTTTTGTGATCAGATGTACTAGATGATTTGAGACATAAATAAACTGTTTTACTTTCTGCATTTTTCTTTATGTACTCATAAATTCTGAATGTTAAATTCTCTGACAACTCTGTGAAATAAAGAAATAATATGAAAATTGCGATGGTGCCTAGAATGTAGGGTTGTTACAGACCGCGGGCGCTCCGGCCGGGAAGGCTGATTGCGACGTCGGTTGCAACCTGTGGTCGCGGTCTCTCCCTGGTCGGCCACGCCTCGCGGTCGCGGCCGGCCGGGGAGGCCGGTCGCGCATCGCGACCACGGTCTTGCTGCCTGAAGGCGCGGCCACGGCCTGCCGGGGAGGTCGCCAGCGGCGCCGGACGCGCCTTGCGCCCGTGCGCCGGCGGTCGGCCGGTCATGGGTGGTTGGTGGTGTGTGCGATGGTGGACAGATCTTGTGCGTTGATCGTGCACGGATCGGGCGCGCGGATCGCACTCGGGGTGGTTACTTTCATAACCTTCTACTTGATTAGTGGGGGTCTTGATGTTTTGGCTATTCATAGTGCGATTTTTTCTATAAATTGCGTGAGACTCCATCAACAGTAATTTTTGGGTGGTATTTTAGAAATGAGCCTTACAAAACTGCAACAAGTGTAATTTGTTTGAAATTATATTATCAAACCTTATTCTTATCTTATTTATAGGGAAAATATTGTAAATTAATAAATTTAGTATGTATATTAATGGGGTTCCCGTAGAATTTTCTATGTTAAATCGAAAAGATTTCAAGCAAAGACATGGAGGGAAAACAATCCGAATAAACGGGACATGTGCATCAAACCGTGCTCGCTAAGACGATCTGATTCTCAGAACCAAGAAAATATCGGGTGACCGGCAATATATATTAACATCAAATATCATTAAAGTATACAATAATTTGGTAGAGCTTTAGAAAGAAAATAAACAAGTATAAAATGTAGAAAGATCAAAGATGTTGAAAAGTAGATGGAGATGCAGCATCAAGGCGAGTGAGAATAACCGCTACAGCTTTTTGAGGGCCAAAAAAAATTGACCTGTGAGCAACATTGTTGTCGGGAGCTCTATATAAAGGAGGTGATTTTGTCCTCTTCTGGCAAGTGTCGGCAGATATTATTTTTTGATTTTGTGATTTCTTTATTTTATTTTGTTTTTAATTTTCTATTTAAATGTATATAATTATATATGTATATTTTTACGATATTAAAATAATATATTTACTTTGGTGGAGCATTCAAAGTTGATAACAAATGTAGTCTAATTATTTACTTAATGGGTTTCCCTGAAATTTCTAAGTCAAATCAAGAAGACTCGTGTCAACGACGCATGAGGAAAACCGACCCGACTGGACAAGACATACGCCCCAAGCCGCGCTTCCCCGAGTCCCAGAAGCGCCCGAAAGGAGGGCCCAAAACCCGCGCACATACGGTCGGACCGGGCGAGCGCGTGTGCGGCCTGCGCGCACACGGCCACGTGCAGCCAGTCCGTGCGGATACACTTTGCACGGCCAGCCCGTGCGGCCGCGCCCGGCCAACTCGCTCGGGCAATGGCGGCCGCCCCCCGCGCGCGGTCGCGCCCCGCACGCGGTCGCGCCCTCCACACGTGTCGCAGCACCCGGCCGCCGCCGCCGCCTCCTGCTGTCGCCGCCTCCGAGCACCTTGCTCGAGCCACTCGGGGGCACTTCCGTCGTTTTACTAAAATTGGTGATCCAGGTGATCAAAATGGAGCGATGCAATTCGTCAGCAAAAATTTTGTCTCGACGCAATTACCGATGTATCCCTCCAGAATATTATAAATAGGTTTTCATACCTTCATTTGAGGACAGACAACTCTAGAGGCAGGAGAGAACTCTGAGGTTTTCTGGCGAAATCGTGGACTTAGGCCGATCATCCGCTTAGGAATTCGCTCCGCTCCTCTTCTTGTGAAAATGCTTCGTGGACTTGGCCAAATTTTCAGGTCGGAACGTTTGCACCGAGGTTCCGTGGACTTGACTAAATTTTCAGGACGAAACGCTTTCATCAAAGTTCTGTGGACTCAACTGAATTTCCTAGCCGGAACACTCTCATCGAGGTTCCGTGAACTTGGCATTTTTCCAAGGCCGAAGCGCTTTCATCGAGACTCTGAGGACTTAGTTTCATTTCCTTATTTTTTTACTTTGCAATTGTAACGGGGATGCAGTCTGTCGCCCTCCGAGTTCAAATCTCAATCCTTATAAACTCAAATGAACTAGTGGATTTTGGCTCGACACATATCCAGTCACGTGGTTTTTCACCATTTCCAGGTTTTCCGCGTCAAAAAAAGTCTCTTGTCATTTGATGTTGTTTACTTTGATTGTTTGCGCCCTAGGTCTAATTCCAAGCTAAGGCAGTCCGATTTTTCAAGACTAGGGAAAGACCGGGTGACCAGCAACAGTTTGGCGTCGTCTGTGGGAAGGTGTTCCCAAAAGCTCTGAAAAGTTGCAACATCTCCCGACTAACAGCGATAACAAGAAGAAGTTTGCGCACTACGAATGGCGCAACTTCGGAGGAGCTCCCCAAATTAGCTCCGGCTAACACTCCTACAAGCAACACACCACTGCCCAACGGAACTATCGTTGTTGCCGTTCTCACTGATCCAGTTGAGGAGCGTGTCTGACTAATGGAGGAACGCCAGGATGAAGTACTCACCCTCCTACGGGGTATGAGAGTGTCCAATCCTCCTCGCGCAACTGACGTACATGGAGCGCGACCAGCAGTCGCACATGGGCACTCCCCTCCTCAGGGCACGATTCGCCCCGAGGATCCCCCTTTAATGAAATTTTCGATGAAGCAAGCTCCATACACGCCGCTCAAAGGCCAAAACCAGCCGACATCCTGCCTAACCCTCGCCCGATGGACGCGGGCGTTCGACAAGACAACCACTAGCTCACTCTTCTGGAGGTCAGGGACATGATCGAGGAGGAGTACGCCAAGGAGCAATGTCGTCCTGTGAACACTTGACGTCCCTTCCATCATGGCTCCTCGCTCGCCCCCCAATTCCCAATGCACCCCGTTCCACACGGATTCAAGCTGCCTCACTTTGAGGTCTTCGACGGGGTGGAAGACCCCCTGGAGCACGTAAACCAGTTCGAAATGATCATGCACCTATTTAATGTGCCCAATCAGCTGTTGTTCCAAGTGTTCCCTGCAACCCTGAAAGGGCAGGCACGCACGTAGTTCTACTCCCCGCGAGAGGGGCAATCAACAATTTTGAGGAGCTCACCCGGCTCTTCATCGATCAGTTCATAGCCAGCTGACGGATCGTCAGAAACCCCTCTCACCTCTCCTGCATCTGCCAAAATGAAGGAGAGTCACTCAAGGAATTTTTTCCCGCCGCTTCACCTTCGAGGCACGACAGATCCCGGGAGTTGACTCAGAGCTTCTCTACGGCATCTTTCTCGGAGGGCTCGCCTAAGTGAATTCTACTCGGCTCTGATGAGGGAGACAGTTCCAACCTACGCTGACCTTGTTCACCAGGTCGAAGCACAAATCGTGGCCGACGAAGCTATCAAGACCCACCGCCATTAATTTGAAGGGTTTTCCAAGCGGAAGAGGGAATCAAAACATGCGCCCTCAGCATACTGTTGGAATGACAAACGTTGCAGCAATCCTGCCAAGATCAAGGCTCCCACTGGCACCAGGAGTTCACACCGCTAAACACCACCCAGACGCAGGTACTCATGGTTATTCAGGACTTTGACATGCTACAACTCCCAAAACTGTTGCCCCCGAATCGAGGGACCAGACACAGTTCCATCGCGGGAATGGGCACAACACAGAGGACTACACCCGACTAAAGGAGGAGATAGAGTGCCTCATCCGACAGGGGCATTTGAGGAGGTACTTACAGAATCAAGCGCCCAATCAGCCCCCATCGCACCAAGCTGAACGAGATCAGCCCCCACCGTGTCAGGACGTGCAAGGGGAAAGACAAATGGTCGGGACCATCGTTGGCTCCCCTTTTCAACTCCTTTCCATCGCTCAGTATGAGAGGGGCCCGGAAGACCCGGAGCCACCGACTGATACCGCCATCAGTTTTGGGGACAAAGACTTGAAGGGCGTACGCACGTCGCACCAAGATCATCTCGTCATCAGTACGGGAATCGACGATCCGTGCTTCAGGGTCAGACGAATACTAATTGACAATGAAAGCTCGGTAGACATCTTGTTCAAATCCATGCTACTCAGCATGAGGATCCGCGCTTCAAGGTCAGACTTTGATAGGCAGGGTGTGTGGAGCTGGCTGCGTCTGAAAACTCTTTGGATATATCATCCCCGCGAGGAGCTTGCGATGGCGAAGCGTAAAACGGGGCTGGAGGCGTGGGATTGACCGGTGCGGGAGGGGCCGAGGAGGAGCTAGAGGAGCTTCCTGATTCCTGAGTAGAGCGAACATCTCGACCTGCTGCTCCATTTGTCGCATGCGCCCTTCCAAGGCAGCTAAAGGGGCGAGCATGGATTCTGCATCAAGAGTCGCATTGATGAGTGAATGAGAAGGAGCCAGCTCAATGCGTCCTCCGAGGATTGATCCTTCGGTGGTTCGAGCGCTTCTTCTTGCCATTGAAGTTAGTCGTGAGTACCACTGTGCAGAGGGTACAGTCTTCTAATCTTTCGGGGGTTTTGGGAACTCGGTTCTCACAGACGGCACCAAACTGTTGCGGTCAAACTTAGCGCTCCTAAATCGGTCTAGATTAGACCACCTTAGCCCGGGAGTGATCGAGCGCGCAAACAGTCACAGAATAAGAGAACAAATGCACAATGAAGTTTTAGTATGGAAAACCCCTCAACCAGGTAAAAAATCACATGACTGGCTCTGTGCTGGTCAAACTCCACTATGAGTTTTGAGTTACAAATTCTGCTGTAGTATCGAGAGCGACGGGATGCACCTCGTTACAATTAAGGATGAAAGATAGTACACTTGTGCTCGGTGGGCGACAGGCCGCCTCACGCGAGTCTTGAAGCTAGTATTCTTTGGCGATGATGAACGCTCCTGGGCATCGTGCGGGTGCTAAACACGGTCGCGGAACGTGCAAAGTAATGTTGGCAAGCACTTGCGGGATGTTGCGCGAAAGGAGGCTTTTCTGAACGGCTCACGAGACTTGCTCTTGGCGGTGGATTTAGACGAATCTCCGGTGGAGAGGCGGCGGCTCGTAGGAAAAATCTGGCAGAACTCTGGCCTGAGGAGGAAGAAAGCAAGAAGGAAAAAAGATGAGAAATGAGAAGACCTAGAGCTCCTTTTATAGACTCCAGAAGATGTTTACTGTAGTTATGTGGCTATCCGCACACCGTAACCACCCACATTATTTTTTTTATCTTAGTTCAGAGTGAACCTTATTTGTATAATATTTACTATAAATGCAAGTCAATGATTTAATTAATGACATTTTCCAACTAATCATGGTGGTTAGTGAGTGGTTATCCATGAAATAGATGACTGTGATCGTGGCGGAATGATCGAACGGCGGGAAATTCCTGCCATGAAAGGGCGATCACCTTGGCGGTGGACGGCCGTCGGTGAGGGAACTGGAGGAGCCGCGGCCAGCGGGACGGCCAGCCGCGGCGGGAGAGACCGCAGCCACAGGAGATGACCACAGGGAGGGGCGACTGAGGCATGACCGCCCGTCGCGGGCGGCGCCCCACGACTGGGGGCGGCAACCATGGGGAGGGGCGGACGAGGCGCGACCGCCCCATGTGGGCGTAGCCCCACGACCACGGGAGGCGACTGCGGGGAGGGGCAGCCGCGCTGCGTGAAGGGTGGCTGGGCGCAGCTGGCCGGAGCGAGCCGCCCGGCGCCGACGATGGCGGGGCCGGCGGCCGGCCGCGGTGGTGGCTCGGATGGTGCACGTAGTGCGATTGATGCATTGGGGGATCGTGCATGCAGCGGTCAATCTAATGATCCCAATAAGTTAGTGAAGATCACGAGGAGTGGTACTTTTCTATAAAAAAACTAACATTTATTTACATTTTTATTTCATAATTATCACTGCTACTTTTAATCTCATTATTTTGCATCATCTTATTTTTTTACTTTATAGTGAAATGATTCATCGTGCACTTCATAATTAGAGCTGTCACTTAAAACTGAAAACCGCAAATCGAACCGGAACCGCAAAAAACCGGACCGAACCGTTGGCAAATTATTCGGGTTCCGGTTTGAATTTTGGAACCGTGAACAACATTGGTCCGGGTGTGGTTCTTACATTTTATTATCCGGACCGAAACCGGAACCGCAACCGCAACATACAACTCTCAAGCGGTTTCAAGATGTTTAGACCCGATCCGAACCGAACCGAAGTAGAACCAGGGGCGGATTTAAGGGGGGGCCCATGGGGGCCCGCCCCCCCCGCCCCCCCCAAGAAATATATAAAAAAACTACTATATAGTAATATAGGTATATTATATAATTTCTAAGTACTTGTCCATCTTTGCCCTCCCACCAACAGAGAGACATTAAATACAACACGCTACCATCCTGCTATAAAAAAAAGGTTTTTTTGAGAAATACTTGGTCATCTCTGCCGACGCCGAAAGCAGGCTATTGTCCCATCCGTTGCTCTGGCGCCGAAAGAATCCGACTAAAACACTAATACCGAAGCATCCGGCTAGAAAGCCCCGTATTAGCAGCTAGAGCGACGTCACCGAAAACCTCCTCCCCGCGAGCTTGTCCCCTAAGAAGTAAGAACTCTTCTTGCCCTAAGAACTCTAGCAAGAGCTTTTCTCTGGCAAGAGCTCGTCTCCTAGACGGGGCTTTTTAGCCGGATGCTTCAGAATTTCTCCACTGATCCTCTGTACTCTTCGTCCCCTAAGAACTCCAGTAAAAGCTTTTCTCCTCCTCCACAACACCTCACCGGAAACCTGCTCGCCGCGAGCGCCTCCGACCGGCAAACTCCTCACGGTACCAACATTGTTTTGCATTCTATACACTAGTATTTCACTGGGAATCTAATCTGCTCATCTACAAATCTGCAAATCTAATCTGCTCTTCTATCATATAAGTAATTTTATGATGCTCAGCAAACATCCTTGATTTCTCCATACTGTTTGTTTTGATTTATGATGCTCAGCAAGCTGCAAGCCCGTCTTCATTCTCCATACTTTTTCATAAAGATTTATAATTTATGCTTTATGATGCAAGCATCTTCAGTGATGCACTGATGCAAGTCCCGTCTCCAGTGATTTCTCCATGCTTGCTTTTTCATCCGCTCGCTGGCATCTTCATTTTCCATGATTTATGATTAATAATTTTATGATGCTAAGTAGTAAGTAATATTGGAAGAAAACAAAGACAAACTGGAAGAATAATTGAAGCATTTTAAACCTTAATTCATTTATATCTATTCTCGAGTTTTTGCTTTCAGGAAGAGTTTTGGCATTGTTGCGATCATGTCAAATTTTGACCAAATTGATCTCAGGAAGAAGAATGCATTACAGAATACTAATGAAATTTGTCTCAAAATGTCTACATCTTCTGAATTTATTAGAATAGTGTTTATCCCATTTGCTGGAATGTTATTATTTAGGGATTTCAATTCTTCTTCCTCATATATAGAAATTTTTAGAGTTCTGTTCCACGGGATTTTCTTCTTCATGAAATTAAAAAAAATGGGTTTCTCAAATCTGATAGTTAAGTATGACCAATATAGTTGTTCTAATCTGATAAAATTGTGGATTGGCAAAAATTGGGTTTCTCTTACCTTGATAATTCTCATTAAACCTTAATTGATTTGAGTTGAACTTTTGATAATTCTTTATTGAATTTAAGTTATGTGAGTGTTTTGACTTCAACAACATATGTAAGAGATTCTAAGATTAGGATTTCTTCATAATCTTATTTTGCTCCTCACAAGGTTTAGTTGTGACATCCTAAAACTTGTAGACTTGTAGCTGAGCTTATTGTTATGTATCATAAGTGATTGTTATAATGCATGTTTAATGTTTCACAAGTTGTTTTTGTTATACAGCTAATCATGAAAAAATTGAAAACTATTGATTCATTTTTCAACAAAAAATCAACAAATGAAGCTGACACATCTTTGTCAATAGAACAAGTTAATGTTCAATCTCAAGATATATATAATGTTGATTCTTCCCTAGCTGAAAGTGGTTCAATCATTTTTGAGCGTGATCCTAGATTACGACGACAAATTTGGGACTATCCTGTAAATCAACAGGATGAAATGCGACGAGCTTATATTAAACTTGGGTCTTATCAACACAAACTTCAAGAGTATCCATCATCAGGTGAACATAAACGAAGATTTCAATATTCGTGGTTCGAGAAGTTTCCATAGTTGGAGTATTCTCCTGCAAAAGATGCTGCATATTGTGCATCTTGCTATATTTTCAATAAACAAAATAGTGGTCGATATGGAACAAACTCATTCACGACGGAAGGATTTCGGAACTGGAAGAAAGTCAATGAAAAGAATTGTGCCTTTTTGACTCATGCAGGGAAGGATCATTGTTCTCCACACAACCTTGCAGTCAAAAATTGTGCGGATTTAATTGTTCAAACTCAACATATAGATAAAGTGATGGAAAGACAAACATCTCAGCAAATCGCAATGAATCGGTTACGGGTTGGAACTTCAATTGATGCATTGCGATATTGTGCATTTCAAGGAATTGCATTTTGAGGTCACGATGAAACTCAAGAATCTATTAATCGCGGGAATTTTGTGCAAATTATCAAATTGCTTCGGACCTATAACAAGGAAGTTGATGAGGTTGTGTTAGAAAATGCGCCAGGAAATGCTATGTATATATCGCCTAATATTCAGAAGGATCTTCTTTCGATTATGTCAAGAAAGGTGCAAGATGTAATTCGTAAGGAAATTAACGATTCCAAATATTGCATAATAGTTGACGAATCTAGAGACGAATCAAAAAGAGAGCAAATGGCTATCGTGATTCGATTTGTGGATGTTCATGGCTTAGTGCGAGAAAGGTTTTTAGATCTTGTTCATGTTACAGATACAAGTGCACTGACTCTTAAGAATGAAATTTCAGCAGTCCTCTCTCATCATAATTTAAGTATCCAGGATATACGGGGTCAAGGATATGATGGTGCAAGTAACATGCGAGGTGAATGAAAGGGTTTAAAAACTTTATTCCTTAATGAATGCTCTCAAGCTTATTATGTTCACTGTTTTGCACATAAGCTTCAGCTAGTTCTTGTTGCAACATCAAAGGAAGTGAAGGCAGTGCATAATTTTTTTAATGAGCTAATATATATTGTTAATACTGTTGGTGCTTCTTCTAAACGCAATGATCAATTATGAGCTGCTCGAAAAGAGTACTTCGATCATATGATTGCTCTAGGTGAAATTGAGACCGGCACGGGAGCCAATCAAATTGGTTCACTACAACGACATGGTGACACTAGATGGTCGTCACATTTGAACTCTGTTTATAGTGTTATAAATATGTATAATGCTACATGCTCTATGTTGCTTGATATTAGTGATAATGGAGGAACATCTGCTCAACGAGGGGATGCTGAAGCAGCCTTTAGAAAAATGGGAGTATTTGAATTTGTTTTCATTTTGCATTTGATGAAAGAAATTTTGGGAATCAGTGACGTTTTATGCAAAGCACTGCAACATCAATCTCAGGATATATTGAATGCCATAAATTTAGTTTCAACAACAAAAACTCTCATTCAGAAGTTGCGAGAATCTGGCTGGGAAAAGTTCTTACAAGATGTGAACATATTCTGTGAGAAAAATGAAGTTAAAGTTCCTGACATGAATGCTCAATATAGTGATCGTCGGTTTCGAAGTCCGCGTGATATCATTACAGTGAAACATCATTTTCAAGTAGATATTTTCAATGCCTCAATAGATTGTGTGTTGCAGGAACTAAATTCTAGATTCAGTGAAAATTCTATGAAACTCCTTCGTCTAAGTGTGGCTTTAGATCCAAGTGATGAATACAAGTCTTTCAAGATTGATGATATATGTGCCCTTGCAAAGAATTTCTACCCTCAAGATTTCGGTGAACAAGAAATTTATATGTTAAATACTCAATTGCAGCATTATCAACTCGATGTTCCTTCTCATAAGGACTTTAAAAATTTATCTACAATTTTCAAGTTGTATGAGAAATTGGTGGAAACGAAAAAATCGAACATCTACTATCTTATTGACAAATTGATTCGTCTCATTTTGACTCTTCCGGTCTCAACAGCAACCACAGAAAGGTCATTCTCTGCTATAAAACTTGTTAAAACGAGACTTCGTAACAAGATGGAAGATAAGTTTCTTGCAAATTGCATGACTTTATATGTTGAGAGAAAAATAGCGGAGAAAATTGACAAATATTGTATCATAGATGAATTCTATGAAGTGAAAAATCGTCGTGCACAATTGAAGTGACATGTATATGATTGTTTGTATCTTTTTTTTGCTTATTAAAAATATATGTTATGTTTTGTCAAAAAACTTTCTATATATTTTTTATATTAAAAATTTTATTTTAAAATTTATTTGACTTCGCTTGGTGACTGGGCCCCCTAGCTAAAATTCCTGGATTCGCCCCTGAGTAGAACCGAACCGCAACCCGTTTATTATTATTATTATTATTATTATTATTATATTGTTATTATTTTATAATTTATCTATAATATTTATACTTACTATCACGAGTGAAACTGGTGCAGTTTGAACCCAAACCGCAATCGCACTAAAGGTGGTCGATTTTGGACCGAACAAAACTTCATCGCATAAAATCTGTATGACATGGTTTGACATTGGTGCGGTTTAGAGTCAATTTTTGCAGTGTATTTTTTTATTTTTATACAGTTATATATTATATTTTTAATTTTACTTACATATTTTTTTTGAAATATTTTATTTAAAAAATATAGAAGATATATTTATTAGTAATCATGAAAGACAACTAATTACAGGCGATTGTTACGGTTGAGCATGTCGATGAGACGTTCGCAAGTCAACTAGAATTCGTGGCAAGTCTACACGCGTAGGAAGACAATTGATACTATCCCACCGATCGCGGAAAAGACCGTAGAGAAGTGCGCAACATAATTATTTCTATTTCGATGTTGTTTTGAGTTTTACTATTTGTAACCCGCTTTTATTTCATTCCGCCAAGCTTGACCTTGGTTTTAGTTGGAACCGATTGGAACCAAACCGAACCACATGGAACCGGACCGAACCGATAGTGACCGGTTTGGTTTTGGTTCTTGTTGAACCGTAACCGGAACCGTTGACACGACGGTTCCAAAAATTAAGCTGGAACCGGAACCAGAACCGGAACCGATCAAACCAAATAAGATTTTGGTTCTAATCTGAAGAACTGTTACCTTAATGGTTCGGTTCATGATTTTAGTAGAACCGGAACCGAACCGGAACCTTGACAGCTCTATTCATAATAGATATTATGATATATTATCCCACCTGATCTTATGAATGCTAGATTAATATTTAATTTTCATGATTCTAGAAATGCTACATATTTTGTCCTGTTGTTGAATATTAGTTAAATTTTATGTTTTCTAGGCTCCGTAAACTTTGAGGTGTGTTTTTTGTTGTGTGTGTGAATTTGGCCAAAAAAAATACCATCATAGAATAGAATGCATATTTGGCAAGACACCACCAAGAAAAGAAACTAGTTTTGATCGTAAAAATAGATGAAATTCTTTAAGTGAGGTCGGGTGTTCACAAAGGACAGTCCATAATCATTGTGTGCCAAAGAGAGCCCTAGTCTCATGAAAATATAGTCAAAAAATTGTTCTCAGCATATCGTGTATGTATTATTCTAACATCATCATTTCATGATATTTATGGTTCAATTGTTTATACTAGAATAATATTATGATATCCTCAAGTGGTTCATATTCTTATGACTTTTTATGCATGCATATATCTTTAACTGGTAGTTGCGTGTGACTACAATTTCCAGTGCCAGTTATATAAAATATAGATCTATTATTATAAGGAATAATGTTGTACTAGTTTTTAAATGGATTACTTTATTTTTTTTATGTAAATATCTTTTATCTCTTGCTCATCATGACATCATGTATTCTCAGTTCTCACGGTGTGTGTGTATTTTTATTATATTCTGTTATTTAGATAAAAGTAATCCCCCTTTACATTTACACTCTTTATTACGATGGATTAATAATTAATTTAAATAAATGAAGTTTGTTTTTTAATAATTTCAAAATGAAGAAGAATGGTTTTTGTCAAATTTGTGACAAACGCATAAATATTGATCTATTTAGGTTTTCTTTGGCACATCAGTGGCGGTTGTGAGCGAGGTGATTATGAGTCGCCGTTCATGAACGTCGGACCTCACCTAGAGAGCTTCAACATGCATTCTATGACGGTTGCATTTTTGTCCAAACTAAGCGGAGCAAAAACCACGCACCGAAGCCTTAGTTTATTCAATCAGCCTAATTACTAATTAGCTCACTTATTTTTTAATGTAATTATTTTATAGTTACCGCTACATTTACAGTTACTCTAACCAAACTACCATTTGTGGGGCCCAAAGGAAGGTTTCATTAATAGCCCTTCTATTCCGCAGTAGAATATAGATCAAATCTTGGAGACATTTTTGTTTGGGTGCACACTTTGTGCCATCCTTATGGTCCCAAATGCACAAATCCGCCAAAATTTGATCCGAATTTGCTTTTTAAAAATTCGATCGGATTTTGCCGATCATTGAAAGACGATCAGATCAGGAAAAAAAATCTTCTCATTCGCTCCCACCACAACCACATCCTCAATGTCATTGGAGGGAATGCTTGCGAGGGTATGCTTGTTTGTCTCTTGTCGTTAGACCTGCGAGCGGTTCGGTTTGGGTCGGTTTGGACCCAAACCCAAACCGAACCGATATGCGTCGGTTTTTAGTTTGTCTAAACCGACCCAAACCGAACCTGGTCGTTTCGGTTCAAAGTCGGTTCGGTTTTTAGTCGGTTTTTTACGGTTCGGTGTCGGTTTTTTACGGTCAAATGATTGAAGACTGCTCGCTTGTAGAATTTGTGATGATCAAAATTAACGTCTATTAAACAGTACTATCTCAGCCTTTATTGTGTGTTTTAATTATTTACTGTCTGGGTTTTATGCATTCAAATATTATTTGTTAAGCTTTATTGGTCATTCCACATACATGCATCAACTACAGGTCTATTTACACATCATTGGCTTAAGTCAACAAGTTTTTTCAATGAAATTTTGAAATTAAGATAACAACAAATGATTGAAGAATAACAATGTCAAACCTTAAGAACAGATAGATATTTAATCAAAATAACGAAGTTATTAAAAATATCTACAGAATAATTTATGATCAAAATAATGAAATAATTAAAAATATCTACAGAATAACTTATGATCAACAAATGAATGCGGCGAGTTCATATAGCCATATACGTCCTATACATTCTTTAAAATTAATATAAAATAGAAATTAATATATGCATAATTTATAATTATTATAATATCAATTACGAACATTGGTTTGGTTCGGTTTGCTTGATTTTTACAACTTGAAAACCAACCCGAACCGATATAGCTTCGGTTTTCAAAAGCTCCAAACCGAACCGACACCGAATCAGGCGGCTCAGTTTCAAAATCGGTGCGGTTTGGTCGGTTCAATCGGTTTTGTCGGTTTTCGGTTTCCGCTCCTCACCCCTACTTGTCATGGAGCGATTTTTGGTGGTTCACAGGGGTGCGATGTCATCTTATTTATAGATGGGTGGTTTTAGCCTCGACCAGGTGTATTCGAAAAATACAGTTCTCTGATCATGCAAAAATGTTTAGGGCTGTTTAGTCTTGTTAATATGGTGAGATTAACAGTGATGGATCATTGATCGTACCTATGTAATATATTTTTATATGTACATATGACGGTTTAGAGAACCCTCGGTGATGTTAAATTAGCGACAAATGAGCTCTCGCAAGCACTACTATTCATCCTGAATTTTGCCACGCACAATACTTATCCATAGATTTCTAGCTAGTTGGACTGTTTGCCCGCGTTTAATTATCTCCTAAGTTAAGGAACGGTTTGTGACGGCGGTGGAAGCCGTGAACATGAACTGTCGTTCGTGAACGCACGACATCATTTAAACATACATATAAAGTCACTGGAGCAAAAAGACCACGCCAAACAGAGCCTAAGTCGAACTGTTCTAAAGTTAGGAGTTATGGAAACCAAAGCAACATTGATGTATATATGATGTGTACAAGATGATGATGATGATGATGTATTGATGTTTGTGCACAAATAATTGGAGAAGTTGGGCCCCACGCCTATCAAATTTGCATCAACCGCAAGAGAAAAAGATGAGAAATTTTGGGGGACAGATTTGGTGTCCAAAATCAAGAAGCAGGGCTGTCTTGATCACACAACATGTGTGTGTGGATATGCTTTTAAAAAGTGGAGATCATCACATTTACTTTTTAGCAGAGAGCAACTTTGATCCCCCAAAAGATCATTTTTATGATCTTATGGGGATCAAAAAAATTATCTCACAATGTAAAATAAATGTGCTGACTGTATTTTTAAAAATATGTAAATATAATATCCATTTTTTGATATGCCTTTAAATAATCAAAACAGCTATTTTTTTCGGTGGAGGGAAAAATATTACCATTGAAAATATATGTTTAGTAAATCTCCATCCTCCATTTCCAGCACTCTAAACTGATATTTTTGACCTTCAACGCCCTCAAAATCTCACTCATCCGTTCTCGCCGCTCGGCTTCAAAACATCATAAGTTTCCAGAAAAAGAATGTCATTCAACGTCTTTTGAACGTAAAATATTTTGGTGTGTTACTAGCTAGCACCTTTCTCTATGTGCGGTGAATCTTTAGGGAGAAGTGGGTTGAGGCGCCCTCTAACACCTCATTGGTGGCAAAGATTTCCACTCGCCGACAATTCAGATATGACGGAAAGGCTTTCCGGGAGCTAGGACTTTTGAATCGCTGGTGAAGGATAACAAGCGCTTGTTTCAAAATTTCAACAAGGTGAAGCCGCACATAAAAGAGGAGCTATTTAAAGTCGCACCAAGAGAAAAGTGTGAGTAACACACTTGAAAATTTTCTCTGCTTAGCCAATGCACACAGCTCATCAATCAGTTTTATTTTATTTTATTTTATTTTATTTTATTTTATTTCTTTGGAAATTACAATTTACAAATCGAGCGGTGTTGGAGGCAGCACGGGTTCTTTATGCGGCCACCTCCCCAATCGGCAGAAATATCTTCCCTGCAGGCACCAATTTTGGAGGCTGCTATGCGAATAAATAAATCGAAATCACTAGAAAATTAATACTGAATATAAAATAATAATATTATTATTGTACACATGTATACTTATTGCAATGCAAGAGATAGGGGAGCTCTCAGTCTCTCAGTCTCACCGTCACTGTCCACAACTTCGTTTGGATAAGAATTAGGTCCAGCGTAAATAAACTATTGAACTGTATATATATATATATATATATATATATATTTTACACAGGCAAGGGGCCGGGTTTGGGAAAGCATCTAATTTATTTTCAAAACATTTTCAGCATCATTAAATTAAATTAAGGCGCCGTTTGGGAGGATTTATTTTCACCGGTCAAACAGTTACGATCGCATGAATCGGACCTTAATTAAGATCGAATTCATGCGATCGTAACCGCTTGACAGGTGAAAATAAGTCCCACGAAACGGGGCCTAAACCATATGTTTTATTGTACCGAGAAATGTACACTCTGTTTTAAGTAGTATGGAATAGCTCGAGCGAATGAAAAAAACTATATTCCATCAGCTTAAATTTATTTTAAAACGTTTGGAATGAGTAGCAACTTTGAAAATCCCGTTTCTGAAAACCACGTTTAGCCCTAAACCCCATGTTTAGCACTCTAAAATCAGTTCCCGATCGCTATTCTTCCGTCTTTTGTTCCCGATCCCCCAAGCGGGCTAGCCTTTGATCCGCTCTCCATCGTAAGTTATTTTTAGGGACATTAAAATTGGGTAAGTGTACACCATCTTTAAGAAGAAGAAAAATCTCAGAATAAATCCCAGGCCTCAAATATTATCGTTAAAGGCATACCTGAAAACTTAAGGCTACTCACCGTTTCCACCATCAACCCGGGCCGCTAGCCGCTCCCACCCTATGTTCGTTTCTTGTAGTTTCTGAAGCAACAAGTCATTGGAGAGATATTTTTGAAGACAATATTTTTGCAGTAAGTTTAACTCCACAAAATCGCTATCTTCGTGAACGACTTCACATTCTTTCATCTTCAAGTAAACAAAATAGTTTCATCTGGCGACGTTGGCTTCTAAGGGCGACGGCGAAACTTCGAACCAAATTAAGCCGGAGCATTTACAAAGGACGGTTCATTGCCACGGAGTTATTTTTGTTTAGGGTTGAGAAAGAAGATGAGTGGCGCGCTTTAACGTTTAACCGCCGCGCTTGTTAAAATACAGAAGAAAATCGCCCATGATTTTAATCAACTGTTTGTTTTCTATCATCACAAGCACTTGGAAGTTTGGAGCGGGGTGGGTCCGAGAAACAAAATAGTAAATAGTATTATATTATTATAATAACAATATAATATAATATAATATATATATATATATATATATTAAATAAAGAGAACCACTTATTTCCCTCTATTTCTCTTCTCATCTCTGACTCAGTCGGGAGACAGCAGCAGCAGTAGTAGTAGTACTGGGTAAAAGAGAACAAAGAGGGGTGGGTTGTGATGAAAACATCAATGGCACCACCGTCGCCCTCTCCTCTTCCTTCCTCTTCGCCGGCTTCCACCCGTCTTCCGGCGGCAGACGAGAGTCTAGACCTGTCCCTAACCCTAGCGGGGCCGTCAACCTCCTCATCGTCTTCCTCCACGAATTCCTGCTCCCCGGCGACGCCCCGGCACCAGCACGACGTGCGGCTCTTCTCCTGCCTCTTCTGCAACAAGAAGTTCCTCAAGTCTCAGGCTCTCGGCGGCCACCAGAACGCCCACAAGAAGGAGCGCAGCGTGAGCTGGACCGCCCACCACCTCTACCTCAACGTCCCGCCGCAGGCGGCATCACCGCCGGCGGTTTCCCCGCCGGCGGCATCGCTCCCCATCGCCTCCCACGGCTGCCGCTCGGCCCCGTTCAGCCCTTACGGTCATGTCGCGGACGCCGCTCGCTTCGTTCCCGCCGGCCGCGCCCACTTGCGCCAATTTGTTCAGCCGGGGGCGATGGATGCCGGAGATGGGTACGAGACCATGGACCTGCTAAACTGGCAGAGAGCCTCCGTTCCAAATCAATGGGATGACAGCGAGCGAGACGCTGATATTACTGATGCTGCAGCTGCCGCTGATCCTGCCGGTGACGAAGAGGAGCCCGAAGATGTTGATCTTTCTCTGAAGCTTTAGGTGAGACCTCAATTTTGTATATTTTTCTCCTTTTTTTCTCTTTCTTTCCTTCTTTCTTTCTTTCTCTTTCTTTTTTTTTTAAGAAAACTCTATTTGTTATCTTATTCAGTTCTTTCGGCGATTAATTTTACTGGCGTCCGTCAGGTAGATAAGATTGCTTTTTTTTTTAATAAAAAAAATATATTAATTGGCGAATTTTGCATTCATATCATTTCAAATGAAGAAATACAAAAAAATTCCTCATTAAAAGCCCCCCATTTTTATTTGGGCGTTTTGATCTCCCTGTTTCAAACCATTCCAAAAAAACATATTATTGTTTCTGGAAGGCCTGGCTTCGTTCGGGACCTCCGTTTTCATCTCCATATTCAGCCGCCGCCGCCCTCCCAAACATGCATTAAAATTATAAATTACTTGATGCAAAAAAAAAACTTGAGAGCTCATTAGATAGAGCGGGAACACCACTTGAGACGAGAGGATGAGACCTCCGGCCAAAAATGGGTCGCCGCTGATTGAAATTCGATGTGCCTCCCTCCCGTGGTGTTCTTCCAGCCTCAATTTTCACCTCGCCATTCTCACCGCCCAAACAAACGACCCTTAAAGTCCTCTAAAGCATGTTTTGATTTAATTTAATTTTTTTGAAAATGATTGTTAAAATAATAATAATAATAAAGTCCAATCTTCTAATTTGTTGTGATGTGTGTCAATTATTGACCAACTAATTAGAAGTCGCAGAAACCTTTGGAGAGAGGGGGTCTCCGTGGGCGCTCTCCATCCCTCTATAATAATAACTCTATTGCTTGTGATCCCCACATTTTAATAAAATTTGTTTTATTCTCTCACTTGCTCTCTCTCTCTCTCTCTCTCTCTCTCTCACGCACACATGTAAATTATTCCCATCTAAAAATCAAAACTTACATCATGACTATAATGTAAAAAATTCATTCCTATACAGTCATAATAATCAAGGCTTTTAGATCCGGCTTTTAGAATCGGATCTGGACCGGACGGTTCTCCGAGCGGCCCGGCGTGGCTTCTAAAACCGCCCTGTTCTGGTCAAGAGCCATGAAACCTGGGCGGTTTTCCCCTGACCGGGCGGTTCATGAATCCACCGTCGAATTAAGATCTCATGGTGTAGATTGAAGACTAGAGTCGTCTTTGGGTTTAGGGTTAACTTGTTCCTCCAAAAGGACCAAAAGGGCAAAACGTGCATCACGTTCGGCCAGGAAATTGCGTGCGTGAAAGGGCTGATAGGCAAGACCTTCTTCCTTGCGCGCGCGAACGATTGACGAGCACATGGGCTTCTTTGGCGGGCAAGAAAGGGCTTCTTTGGCGAGCACAGGGGATTTCCTCGCCGGCATATCACCGCTCTTCTTCTTGTAAGTGCCGTTATATTATGATCTTGAAGTATCTTTAGCTCTTTCACCTCTCTTGTTTCAGAATTTTATTGGTATTTCAAAGGGAATATTAACAATTCAGAATCAAAGTTTTTTTTTTTTTTTTTGATTATTTTCTGCCTCATCAACTCACTATCAAAATTATTCAGAATTTTATTGCTCCATGGTTTTCTCTAAACTCTATTTTATTGTGTCATTACTATCAAAGTTTTTGCAGATAGATTTTGGAGCAGAAGATGAATGTGCAGATAATATTATAGAACATGTCGGTCTGGAAGGATTTGGAGAAGAATCATTTGATAGATATGCTTTTGATTTTTGATAATTCAGTATAATGGATATTGATGTCATTAATAATTTTTTGTTAAAGATTTAATGTTTGAAATAAATATATCTCCCAACTTAGCTTTAATCAATTTTATGGTTATCTTATGATCTTATCAGTTATGCACTTGTTTTAACTGATTTTGCAGACTATGGCTCCGTCCGGTTCATGCGGTCGTAACCGCTTGACCGGTAAAAATAAGTCCCCCCCCCCCCCCAAAAACGGAGCCTATATCTCGCTGGCTCTGCTGCATATATACATATATGGTTGAACCTCAACCGGTTGAATCTCAAAATCTCTCATTGTTCCTTCCGGTTCAACGTCCCGCCGGTTCTGAAAACCTTGGTTAAAGTTGTAAAATTTAGTAAGAGATTAAAAATGCATATACATTCCTGGCATGTGACCAGAGCAGTCCTTGTTAAACTCCCGATTTAGAATGAATTATTTAATGTTTAAGTTTATTAATGATGTCTTTTGCTTTGGGGGCAGAGAAGTGCAAATGCATGTGCAAGTAGCCGGTGGGAAATTAATGGAGCAACTGAACATCAAGGGCTAGAGACCGCGACCGAAGCAGTAGGGGCCGCAGATGTACAGCTCTGATGAGGGTTGAATTATGTATCCGTACCCCCGTCGACCCCACCGCCATTTGGCCTCCACCTACTTTTCAGCTCATCTATGGAAGTTTTTTTTTGTGGTTCTGCTGCATCGTCTCACGATGGTTCGCGGATTAGATTCCATCTCTCAATCATTGCTGCTTTAAGTGCATGTCCTGTGCCAGCATACATATATATCTCTTCACTACTATTTTTTATTTTTATATTTATATATATATATATATATTTATATATAAATATATATTAGGGCAAATTTATTATTGGGCCTTGTTGATTGAGTGACATTAATATAAACTAGTGGCGGCTTAAGTTCTATTTTGTAATTATTATTTATTTATTTCATGTTGGAACCAATTAGAATTTGACCATATATATAATACAATATGAACTGCTAGCAAAGGCTTTATTATTTATTATTATTTGGTTTCATTAATGATCTTATATCTCATAAATCACGATGCACCTTCAATTGATTTTATGTCTTGCTGCGATTTAACGGACCGGCCTCGGGCTTGAGTGTTGTTGTTGTTGGTGATTTAACGGAGCTTTGGAAGTTTCTAGGGCTCTCCATCACCTTCTCTCAAGCTTCTTTAAGCTGTCTAGGCTGTTTCTAAATTCAAGAAACAGTCCTTGTTGAAGTAGTTTCATGTTGTTGATCTGTCTCAGCTCCATCTTATTATATTAAAGATAGCCAGTAAGTTGATTCAATTGCTGGCTATTTTCATTCAGGAAATCCTACAGCATGTGTTCGGCCTATCTTGTCGATGGATCGTTGAAACCGATAGCCTGACGATGTTCTCTATGATGTCTAAAAAAGTTATCTTTCATATCAACTCACAGATGGTTGCACTGCATATGAGAGAAATTGAATAATTGCTCTGACCTGATCAAGAACTCACTTCAGTTTTGTATGTACCAAAATATCCAAAAAAAGACATCATTTGAACCCCTAAAAAGAACTGATTTAGTTTTATTTTTTTCTTTTAAAAAAAAAGAGCATTTTTTGGACCGAATTCATGGCTTGAAATATACCATATGCAATAATATCTTCATTCAAATTGCAAAAGGCTAATTCAGTACCAAATAATTCATAAAACAAGAATGAATTTTAGCTTTTTCTATATGGCTTTTAACATGCATCATGACGCATCACATCGCATCATTACATGACTTGACATGACTTATTTTACCCTCTTTATATTGCTTTTAACATGCTATCAAATCAACATGATTTATGCCATCAAATCAAGCTATAGTGGTGGGTCTGGTGACAATGGGTTCATAGACGCAAAAATTTTACATACGTGGAGCATTTCAAGTGATGGTCCTGAAATAAATAGGACCTCTAATATATTTTTCCCGCTTTTGGCGGAAAGCTCTTCTCCCAAAAACGCTTCCCTCGTTTCTCTTCGCCGGAGCCGGAGACGAGGACATTGCTGCTCCCTCTCCAGGAAGGAAAAGGTGTGCGATTCTTCTACATCGCAGCTCTTTCCGGCGACCGTCGCCGACCTAGCTGCTCGCGCTCATATTGGAAAACACAATAGTTCTCTGTGATGGTGTCTCTTTCCTGGTAGGCGACAACCTAGATGCTACTTTTCCTACTGGAGAAGATCACGTTTCTTCACTATCCCCTCCGAGTGCCGATCTTGATCTACCTCTGATAAATACAGGTTCTCCTCCTATCTTGATCTTTACATCGACGCCCATGAAGTTTAGCATTTCATCTTTTATTGTTCCTTTTACGTTGCACTACATTCGTGTAACTTCTGATTCAGTTAACACAAATGTGCAGGTGATCTGAGAAAGCCTCAAAATGAAACAAGAAGCGATTCTCTAGTGTCTTCGAAAACAACTGTAATTTTTCTTCTCCTCCTCAAATTTCTGTTGAATATACTTTTGAGGTTTAATTTGACTGTAAATTTGGGGAAATGTTGATATTAAGTCCGGCTCTTTATAACTCCGTGGTTTGTGATTTTGAACTGTAATTATCTATTTGTTTAGAATTGAAAATTTAACTGTAATTGTCTAAAGTTTTTTACATTCATTCGTTATAACTTTACTGTTTGTTGTTTTTTGAACTGTAATTATCAATTATTTTGGAACTGTAACTTTCAACTGAAATTATTAGTGTGATTTTGAACTGTAATTATAACTGGTTTTGAAACCAACAAATTACTGACATTGATTGTTAAGAAACCTGAATTGTCTATTTTTTTAGAATTGAAATTTTAACTGTAATTAGTATTGTTTTTAGAACTGCAATTCAAGGAACATATTTGCACTGTATGTTGGCTTGTAAATACTCATCTCATGCTAAAATTTGTGATGAATCTAGTTTTGATGTTTCATGTATCTCTATTTTTTTAGAATCTTGATGTTTGTAAAATCCAATCCGGTCTAATTGTCTAAAGTTTTTTACATTAATACATTATAACTTTACTGTTTGTTTTTTTGAACTGTAATTTTCAATTATTTTGGAACTGTAACTTTAAACTGGAAATATTATTGCGATTTTTAACTGTAATTATAACTGGTTTTGGAACAAAAAATACTGACATAGATTGTATTCTTTGTAAAGAAACATCAATTGTTTTTGGCACATCCATCCATAAACAATTTGTTAACATGTTAAACTCATTGGTTTGGATCTTATAGGAGAACATACCATCATTTGTTGCACGAGATTTTAATAGTTGCACTAGGCTTGCAGTAACTTCGCCATCAACTCTTGAACCTCTTCTTTTAGCTATGAAGTTGTACGCATCACTTATTGAAAAACCAACATTTTGTGTCCTTTCAATCTCGTCAGCCAGATAATTATATGCATTCATCATGGATTTCAAGAGAACACCCTTTTCCTCACTAATGACCCTATAAGATCAAAACAGATGTTGGTTTTTCTTAGTTACAAGTGAAAACAGTTCTCTCCCCCCTTACAAGGGTATGAGCCAAAATATATAACAAGTACCGGCTGAACCGGTTACATAAAGATGGACCGGCTAATACGCCCCCGCAGTCGTAGCGGTAGCTTCGCGGACGCGTAGACTGGATCGGAAGTCCTGGAATATCTGGCGAGGTAAGCCCTTGGTGAAGATGTCGGCGTACTGATAGGCGGAGGGAACATGAAGAACCCGAATGTGGCCAAGAGCAACCTTCTCGCGCACAAAGTGAATGTCCATCTCAATATGTTTTGTACGTTGATGTTGAACGGGGTTGCCGGAGAGGTAGATGGCGCTTACGTTGTCGCAGTAGATAACGGAGGCTGAGGGAAGCGGGCATTGTAGCTCAAGAAGTATATTGCGTAGCCAGCAAGCTTCGGCGACAGCGTTGGCAACTCCACGGTATTCTGCCTCGGCGCTAGAGCGAGAGAGGGTTTGTTGGCGCTTGGAGGACCAAGAGATGAGGTTATCGCCCAAAAAGGCACAGTATCCGGGGGTGGAGCGGCGAGTGTCGGGACACCCACCCCAATCAGCATCCGTGTAAAGGACAAGCTTGTCCAACGAGGACGGAGAGAGCTGCAGACCGAAGTGAAGTGTTCCCTGAAGGTAGCGGAGTATGCGCTTGAGAGCGTGCCAATGAGGTTCGCGAGGGTCATGCATGAAGAGGCAAATTTGTTGAACTGCATAGGAGATGTCCGGCCGAGTAAAGGTAAGGTACTGAAGGGCGCCGGCTAAACTGTGGTAGAGAGTCGGGTCCGAGATGGGAGGACCCGAGTCGGCGCTCAATTTGGCATGAGTATCCACGGGAGTGGCCACGGAGTTGCAGTTGGAGAGATGCGCCCGGTTGATGATGTCGGCGGCGTAGTTCGTTTGAGACAAGAAGAGGTCGATGTTGTCGCGGGTCACTTGTATGCCAAGAAAGAAGTGAAGTGAGCCCAAATCGGTCATGGAGAATTCCGCACTGAGAACGGAAATGAGGTGTCGCCGGAGACCATCGGTCGATGTGATGAGGATGATATCATCCACGTATAGGAGGAGGTAGGCAATGTCGTGTCCGTGCCGAAAGATGAACAAAGAGTGATCGGACTTGCTATGAGAGAACCCGATCGTGGCAACAAATGAAGCAAACCTATGATACCAGGCTCGAGGGGCCTGCTTGAGGCCGTACAGGCTTTTGCGGAGGCGACAAACATGTTCGGGCCGAGATGGATCTTTGAAGCCGGGGGGTTGATGCATGAACACAAGCTCCTCCAGGCGCCCATGAAGGAACGCATTTTTGACGTCGAGTTGATGAATGGACAACGAATTAGCGAGAGCAATGCTGAGGACGAGTCGGATAGTGGCCGGTTTAACCACCGGGCTAAAGGTCTCGTCATAATCCACCCCAACCTGTTGGGACCTGCCATTAACAACAAGGCGAGCTTTGTGGCGCTCAAGAGAACCGTCAGACCGAAATTTATGCTTGAACAACCACATGCACCGAATCACATTGACATTGCTAGGCCGGGGAACAAGCTCCCATGTTTCGTTCTCAAGAAGAGCATTAAACTCGTCGGTCATGGCAGCTTTCCAGTGTGGGTCATGGAGAGCGGTAAGGTGCGAGTGGGGAAGGGGGGAAATGGAGGAGTGGTGCATGGAAAGGTTAAGCGGAATGCGCGGTTTGGTGATGCCGTGTTGGCTGCGAGTAGCCATGCGGTGTGACGGTCAGGTGACATCCGGCATGGTGTTGGTGTGAGATGGAAGGGTCGACGGTGGGCAGCAAGTGGTGGGGTGGTTGGGTGCAGGTGGGGGATGTGGCGGCCCAGCAGGTGGAAGCATGAAGGTAGGATAGGGCGGCTCGTCCGAGAGGGGAGTTGTAGTGGAAGTTGGCGGTTGGTGTGGGGAGGAGAACGGGAAGGTGCGTTCATCGAAAGTAACATGTCTGGAGATAATGAACTTGCCGGTGAGGATGTCAAGACATTTATATCCTCTATGGTTGGTGGGGAAGCCAACGAAAACACACGGCTTGGAACGGGGAAGGAGTTTATGTTGGGTGGTGTCGGAGAGGTTGGGGTAGCATAAGCAACCGAACGTACGGAGGTGAGAGTATGTGGGTTGGCGACGATAAAGTGCGAGGGTAGGAGTGGAGGAACCGAGGACAGTGGCAGGTAGGATATTATGGAGATAGGCGGCCATTTGAAGAGAGTGGGGCCAATATGTAGGTGGCATGGAAGCATGGATAAGAAGGGTGCGAGACGTATTATTGAGTGTCCGAAACATACGTTCCGCTTTGCCATTTTGCGAAGACGTGTAGGGACAAGAAAAACGGAGTTGCATGCCGTGTTGAGCACAAAGGGTGTGAAATAGCGTGTTATCGTACTCACGTCCATTGTCACATTGGAAGGTTTTGATATCCCGTTCAAATTGGGTGCGTATGTAGGTGCGGAAGGCGAGAAACGTAGTGAAAACTTGAGATTTGTGGGCGAGTGGAAAAACCCAAACAAAATGAGTATAATCATCTACAAACAGCACATAATAGCGAAAATTATTATTACCCATAACAGGAGAAGTCCAAACATCACTATGAATGATATCAAAAGGTGCAGTAGTACATGATACAGAGGAAACAAACGGCAGCTTAGTATGCTTGCCAAGCTGACACGGCTGACACAACGGACTGCCGGGACGGGCGGGGCATGCGATATGGTGATGTTGCCGAAGGAGATTGAAGACGGGATGCCCAAGTCGGTGATGCCAAGTGGTGGAGGAGACAGCGGATAGAGCGGCCGGGATGGAAGTAGAGGTCGGGCGGACTGGGTACAGGTCACCCGAGCTGTCACATCGCATGTGAGTTGTGCCCGTCGTAATGTCCTTCACAGAAAAACCAAGAGGGTCAAATTCAACGGAACAGTTGTTATCTTTTGTGAATTGACGGACGGAAATCAAATTTTTGACAATATGTGGAGCAAGGAGAACATTGGTAAGGGTCATCGGGGGGTTAGGTGGTGGTAGGGTGCAGTGGCCGAGACCGTGAACTGGAATGTAATTGCCATTACCAACAAGTATAGATTTATGAATGCTCGAATGAGAAAGAGATGAGAGATTACCAGGACTAGAAGTCATGTGAGAGGAAGCACCGGTGTCCATGTACTAATTTTTGTCTTGTGGTTGGAGAGTGAGAGTTTGCATAGCAGAGGCGATGTCCGTAGGATAATAAGAAACGTCTGGTGCGCCAGTTGCGTGGAGCGCATGAGGGCGAGGGACAATAACACTGGATGAAGAGGTCCGGGCCGAAGAAGGAGCACGAGGCCACGGAGCTGTGGGTACGGACATGGAGGAGTAGCCCATGGTTGTGTCCATTGGGGCCAAGGTCCGACCCAATGCTGACCGGGCCACGACATGTTGGGAGGTGGGCCTCCGCGGTCGGGATGACCGCATCCTCGTCCACGGTGGCTGTTACGGCCATGGCCGCCGCGGTGCTGAGGCCGACCGTGACCGAAGACGGGGTCGGGTGGAGGAGGAGCAGGGCGAGCGGTGTTGGCCATGGCGGTCGGAATGTGTTGGCGAGCCTTGCGCGTTTCCTCGAGAGTCAACATAGAGCGGGCTTGCGCGAAGCTGGGCAGCGGAGTAGTTTGGTTGATAATGCTTGCAACAGTGTCAAACTGCTCAGATAGGCCGGCCACCAGCCGTAGGACAAGCCGGTCATTCGGGACAGGAGAACCGACGGCCGCAAGTTGATCGGCAAGAGTTTTAAGAGCTTTGCAGTAGGTGGTGGCATTGGGGAATTGGTCGAGTCGAACGCCCGAGAACTCGTTTTCCAATTGGACGGCACGAGTCTGTTTGTTGTCTTGAAAAATATCAGCTAGGCGTTCCCATGCAGCTTGAGCCGTGGAGTCGGGTTCGATGATTGTAAGGAGGAGATCTTGCGAGATGGTGTCGTAGATCCATTGAAGAACAACGGCATCAAGACGTTTCCAAATGTGTTGGGCAGCAGCAGTAGGTGTGCAGGGAGCGTTGTCGGTAGACGGGTTGGGTATGATGTGATCGAGCACATCATAGGCTCGTGCGGTAATCTGAAAGAGTTCAGCCCAGGAAGAATAGAGGGCGGATTCTTGATCCAAGAGGATGGGAATGGCATTCCGTATATTGGAGACGGCAAGGGCAGGGTGAAACGCTGGAGGCGTCTCGGTGGCAGTTTTCTCGGTGGCAGTTTTCTCGGTAGCAGATTTCTCGGCGACCATGAGAACTGGAACAGGAGACGACAGCAAGGTCTGCCACAGATCTGAAACGGGGAAGGAAGAAGATGGCAGCACAGGAATGCCGCACAGGGAGTCGGCACAGGGGCTCTCGATCTCGTCGGGGATCTCGCCGGGGACCGCGCCGGGGATCTCGCCGTAAATCTTAGCGAAGATGAGAAACCCTAGCCGGGGAAGAAGAGGAGAAACCCTAGCCGACGGCGCCCTCTGATACCATGAAAACAGTTCTCTCCCCCCTTACAAGGGTATGAGCCAAAATATATAACAAGTACCGGCTGAACCGGTTACATAAAGATGGACCGGCTAATAACAAGTTCATGTTCGTGCTCCTCGATGAATTTCCCGACTATTAGATTTTGACCTTCTTTATCAACATTCTATGATATTTGAGTTCAATTTCAGAAACTTTAGATGCTCGCTTGACCCCGGCTTTACTGCAACAATACTCTCTTGATTTTATAATATTTGTACCTGGTGTTCTTTGCGAATACTGAAACCAATTTTACGCACATAATCATAATATATTTTGTAAGATTCATTCTCGGTTTGAATAATCTGAAATAAACTCTCGTTGTATACAAATTGTATCTAAGCAGAAATCTTGGAATTAACTTAACTACTATTCAAGCTATTAAAAATACAGATAAGATTTTCTAATTTTCTCTAAGATATTATGGGAAATAGCTAAGAAATTACATTGTTATCTCAGATAATAAAGGGAAAAATTGAGACGTTAGAACTTTCTCTGAGACTTCACACTGATTCATGATATGTTGAGGACTGTTTTGGGCCTCCCCAGAGATAACAATGTAATTTCATTCCAAGTCTTTATCGGTCTACTCCTTCCTTGTTTAACATGCCTAGTGACTAGACTCTCACAACGCCTGACAGGTGTCTCTAATGGTCTCCCTTGAACGTGTCCAAACCATCTTAGTAGAGCTTCTCGCATCTTCTCTGCAATTGGTGCTACTCATGTCTTATCCCTGATACATTCATTCCAAATTTTATCCATCTCGTGTGTCCACACATTCACCTAAGCATTCTCATCTCAGCAACTCTCATTTTTTGCTCATCTACACAATTCACTGCTCAGAACTATAGAGCATCGCTGGTCTAATTGTAGTATAGTAAAACTTGCCCTTAAGTTTTAATGGTACTTTACAATCACATAAGATCCTTGACGCACCTCTCCACTTCAACCAACCCGCTTGGATTCTATGTGTCACATCTTTATCAATACCTCCGTCTTTTTGAACTATCGATTCAAGATATTTAAAACACCCAATACGGGAAATATCTTGATCACCCAACATAATAATGAAGTCATTTATCCTTCTTGGACTGCTAAATTTAAGCTCCATATACTTCATCTTTGCCTTGCTCAACCTAAAACCCTTATTTTCTAAAGTGTCTCGCCAAGATTCAAGTTTTGCGTTTACACCCTCGCGCATCTCATCAACCAAAACGATATCATCTGCAAACAATAAACACCCAGGTATTTCTTGTTGGATATGTCCAATGAGCTCATCTAAGATAAGGGCTTAAAGTTGAACCTTAATGTAAGCCAACAGTGATAGGAAATTCCTGTGTTAATCCTCCAGATGTCATCATCCTTGTCACTGAATTTGTATACATATCTTTGATTATGTAAACATATGATACATTTACACATTTCTTTTCTAAGACTCCATAAGATCTCTCTTGGAACTCTATCATAAGCCTTCTCAAGATCGATAAACAACTTATGCAAATCTTGTTTTCTTTCTCGGTAGTTGTCAACGAGTCTCCTCAAGAGATGTATAGCTTCCATAGTTGACCGCCTCGGCATGAATCCAAACAGATTCTCCGAGATGTTAGTCTCTCGTCTAACTTTTCTTTCTATTACTCGTTCTCATAGTTTTATGCTATTAATCATCAATTTAATTCCTCTATAATTAACATAATTTTATATATCTTCTTTGTTCTTATATAAAAATACCAAAATACTCTCTTTATTGGTCTGACATCCTCTTTAATTTCAGTATCTTATTGAAAAATCATGTAAGTCACAAAATTCCTTCATTCACTAGATATTTTCATACTTCGATGGAATATCGTCTGGCTCAACCATTTTTTCATTTATCATCTTCTTTAAAGCATCATTTACCTCTGATACTTAAATTTTACGATAAAATGCTTATGTTCATATATTGCTCAGATTTAGTTAACTCTTTTATGTTCAATTCATTATCTTTTGTTTCATTATAGAGTGCAAAAGTATCTTTTCATCGCTCTTTAATATCTGCATCATCCGTCAAAACTGTTTGTCTCATCCTTTATACATTCTATTTGGCTTAAATCTCATATTCTTTTCTCTAGCTCGAACAATTTATATATATCACGTTCTCCATCTTTGGTATCTAATCGCTTACAAATATTTTCTTAAGCTCGACTTTTTTGCTTTACTTACTGCATGTTTAGTTTCTTTTTTGCCGACTTTATACCTGACTAAGTTTTCATCATTTCTACAAGTGTAGAGTGATTTATAGTTGACCATCTTTGCCCTCACTTTGTCTTGCACTTCCTATTTCCACCAGCAAGATTCTTTATTTGAGGGCGCACGATTTTTGATACTCCAAGTATGTTTTTTACACTTATCCTTAAATGTGAAGAAATAACTTCTCATGAGACACTATGATCAACATAAGGATCATCAACTAATTGTTTCATAACTATTATTTTGAAAGCAACATGCTTTTTCATCTTCAAATTCCACCACTGAAATTTTTGCAATATTTTTGTTCTTGTCTTAAATTTATTATATTTAATGTGTACATCTAACATCAATAACATATGTCGTGTTGTCAAACTTTCTCCAGATATGACTTTGCAATCCTTACAAATCATTTGATCCATTTTGCGAGTCATAAAATAATCAATTTGTGACTTATTTTGCCTGTTTTGGAACGTAATTAAATGTTCTTCTCTTTCTAAGAAAAGCGTATTTGACACAATAAGCACCTGTGTTACGGCAAATTCAAAAATGATTCGTCATTCTTCATTCCTTTCTCCAAATTCAAATCATCCATAAACGGTTGTATAATCTACATTTTCCTTCCAAATATATCAATTTAAGTCTTCTCCTATGAAAATCATCTCCCTTTGTGTGATTTATCTTACTAAATCATCTAAGTCTTTCCAAAATTACACTTTAATAGTTTCACTTAATCCTATTTGTGACGTGTAAGCACTGATCACATTAATAATTTCTTTTCCTATGACTAATTTAAGAGCTAAGATTATTTCATTTTTTTACTTACCTCAACAACTTTATCCTTCCAAGTAGTATCCACAATAATACCTACTTCACAACTTGTTTTATTTTTTCTTGTGTACCATAATTTAAAATTTGAATTATCTAAAAATTTAATTTTTCTCACCCACATATCTAGTCTCTTGTAGGCATAAAATATTTATCCTTCTCCTAATCATCGTATTCGCTATTTTCATCGTTTTGCTCGTTAGTGTACCTATATTCCAACTTCCAAACCTAAGTCGATCACAAATCCGACATACTTCCCTAGGACGTCTAATATATGAGGACTTTTGCTTATTTAACACTACACCCAAGCCCTCTTGGAGGTGCAGCGATCCTTGCCAAAATGACGCATTCGGACCATACAACGAGGACACTTGCATATTTAACACTACATCCAAGCCCTGGAGATGCAACGGTCCTTGCCAAAACGCCGCATTCGAACCATGTGACGCGTTCTTTAAGGGGAACAGCCTAACTTTTGCACAATTTCTCAAATGATCCATATTCATAAGGGTGATTAAATTTTACGATAGCCGTCTATCTAACACAACCCTCACCATTTTTCATCCGGACTTGAGACGATATAGAAAATTCTACATATCTCACGAGAAAGGCATGAGAATATACTTTATTCATTGATCATAGAAGAATAATGTTAGGCTGCCGGATCAGATAGATAAACTGTTCCCAAAAAAATCAAAACAACCAAATGAAGTTAAGAGCAGACCTGATGGGCTGACCCGAGGATCTAACTAGCAATTTCCACGCACACACAACTGCAGATCCATGTAACCTGAAATACTCTTAAGTCTTCATTCGGTTGGACAGAATTCAGGCTTAAAAATTGGAAGTACAATTATAAAAAAATGGACCTACTACGAAATTAGACTTCAAATTCTAATTCTAAATCTTTGATTCCATCCAATAAAAAACGAATCGAATGCAGATGAAACTCGGATCTATAAATGCAGAAGAATCACATGCAATTCAAGATTTTCAATTCACTTCTCAACCTCTCTGTTTCTCTAAATCGCCCATAACTTCTCTAATCAAATCTCCCACTTCATCATTTTTCCCAGTAATTCAGTAGTCCAATACAAAATTCTTCCTTATGAGGTAATGTGCCCTAAGCTACTAAATGCCATGACTCAGAACAAAATATAAGATAGAATCCAGTATATGACCTTTTAGCGCTTGGTGAAAACATGTAGAGAATCAGATGCATCTTGTATGTATAAAAAGACTAGACTGCTTTTTTTAGATAATCACAAAAAGGCCGTTTTTGGACAGTAACTTCTCAACATTATAAAAAGAGAAGCTCGGCCAAACAACCTTCAATATCAGTAGTAAAAAAAAAGTAGGGAATCATGGAAGTTCTAAGAGCAATGGTAGTATAGAGCTTGAGCCTCTTGGGATTATACTGATTATGCTGATGATGATGGGGGAGAAACCAGAGTAGTTACATAGAGATTATGGCAAAGGACTCTCCATGAGATCCCACCAATATATTTATCAAAACCTTGATAATGGAAAGGGAGAAAAAAATTATAAAAATAATGGATAACTAACAGTTTCGAATTTCAGGCACCTTTCTTTGCACATTCAGTTACGACCATCAGCTTACTTACCCTCGCACACGGCTCAGAAATTTTTAACACATTTTAAGTCTTGATTTTCTATACAAATAAATAGTATTTAAAAGGCCTCTCTATATAAAAAATGTCCCTGAACCGTTTTTAGTAGGCTGGAGAAAATCAGAACAGAGAAATTTTCTCTGTTCGGTTATCCAGCGAGCCTCCAACCCACATCCTGAAGACCCAATCGCTCTTCCAGCGTCTAACGACAACTCATCGAAATTCACTATAGTCGATTGCCTCCCCTGGGCTCTTGCGAAGTCCCCCCCTCACCTGTACGTCGCTGCCATGTTCCTGATCTGATGTTCTGTCATTGTCAGATAAGATGACTCGGATAACACTCAGAGTGGATATCCCTCCAACCTCCGGGCGGCCAACCCAAGACTGTTCACTTGTAGATTTGACCATCGTAAATTAAAATGACCCCTCTCCCACGTACTACAAGCCAATTGGATCGAGCATGCCCCCGACAACACCCCCAGTACAGCCTCCATGACCGACTGAACCTATGCTCGGGACCTCCACCACTCCACAGTCGCCTCCTACCTTCCCCGGCATATCCGATGCCGTGTTTGAAAACTTGGGTAATCCTCTCACCTTTCTCAGAGCTCGATTCTCATTATCTTATTTGTCTGCTCTATTTTAATTTATTTTAAATTTCAAAAAAAAAAAAAACTTGCCCTAGGTATTACACACTTATTTGAAGTTAATTTTTGCGTTTATTCTATTTTTTTAATAATATCTTTTGTCCAATTATGCCTCTGGGTGAAACATCTCATGATGTGGAAGGCCATCAAATTAAATTAAGGAGCACGTATCTCAACACTAAGGTACATACCACAAGTTGCAACAAAGAATGTTTGGTCCAGCTCAAGCATGTCCAAGTATCCATATATCTATGTTGGCAATGTGTATCTCACTTGTGAAATTTTATTTCCAACATAGATACACGAGTTGCAATATGGTTCAAGCAATACTCCAACGAAATTTTATTAAAATAAAAAATAACCAATAACGTGCTAGGAAATCAGCTAGAATCTGTGTGTGTGGTGGTGGTGGGGGGGGGGGGGGAATCTCGGTTATCCTACCAAGAGTGAGGATTTAGAATCCGGAGAGCAGGGTTGACAATCTGGGTGAGAATTTCAGTAAACTACGAGAAAATATTAAGTAACTAGAAAGCATTGAATGCTTCCTGATAGAATTATTTTGTAACCTGGGAGAAAGCTCAGAATCCGAGAAAAGGCTCTATACACTATGAGTAAGTTTAGCAACTTAAGAGGAGTTGAAATCACAAAGACGAGACTTGGGACGATGAGAAACCTTTTTTAGTGAAAATATGTAGTTTTGGTGAATGTGACAAGGATTTGTGAATACTGTCTAGCAAACTCAAGGGGGGCATAGCCAACTTGAATTTGAAGATCAAAAGATAAGTGGCAATGAACTACAGGATCACGAGATGGCGCCAATGAGAATGAGATTGGTAATTTGGAAATGTGTGAGTTAGAGGTTGGTAGTTTGTGGTTAGAGAATGACGAAGATGAGATCAAGTCATGGAAATATACCAATAATGAGTGTCGGCAAGTCACAATGAACTAAGTTGTTGAAGATGAGCTTGGAGTAGTTGGGTGGCAAAGTTGGCCAGAGATGTTCATCAGCAACACGAGATGGTGGAAAGGAGACCGAGAGTCCGAGACCATTGAGTCTGCAGCTCTAAAGTTTTGGCAATTAGAGCATATGATAGAGCTAAACAAAGGAAAATGAAGCAACTTTGTCGCAAGGTGCAAAGTTTGGTGATGCAGTGATGTGGTTCTTTCGATCATCAAGGTGCGCCGTGATTCATAATCTCGTAAATGTCAGTTTTTTTCATTAGAAACTGAATAGGTTTAGTCTGTTGGTTTGAGCTGTTGTTGACCGGGTCAACTTGTCCTTTTATATGTTATTTTATTTTGTAATGGCGGAGGAGAGAGAGAGTGAGAAACTTGTATTTATAAAGGTTGGCAGGTGGCGGGCCCCAGCAGGTTGTATTTCCTATAAATATCTGCTAGCTGTAGTGTTAATGGGTAGTTGAAAAAAAGGAGTTATTTTCCTCATTTGCTTTGTTTTCTCTGGGAGATAGAAGAGAGAGCGGGAGAGAGAGAGTGTAAAGCGAGAGAGAGAAAGAAAGTGAGGCGAGAGATATAAGAGAGAGAGAGAACTCCCGCAGGAGAGAGAATAGGCGAGAGAGAGAGAGTTAGAGAGAGAGAGTTTAACGGGAGAGAGAGAGAGCACAGCGAGAGAGAGAGAGAGCACAGCGAGAGAGAGAGAGAGAAAGGGGTAGCTGGCGAGAGAGAGAGAGAGCACAGCGAGAGAGAGAGATAGAAAGGGGTAGCTGGCGAGAGAGAGAGAGAGCACAGCGAGAGAGAGATAGAGAGGAGTTTTTTATTGTTGCTTCTCATTTCCTGTTAACTCTCGCCACTATAGCTCGCGCCGGAGTAGGGTCCGCAGAAAAGCTCGCGCCGGAGTAGGGTCCGCAGAAAAGCTCTCGCCGGAGTTGGGGGTCTAGCTGGAGCCTCTCGCATAGGTGGTCTCGCCGTGGTAGTTGAGCTCGTCGGCCGACTTGGAGAAGCTCTCGCCTGAGCTGTTTTGAGTGCGCAGTTGTACCATATCACGTTTCCAACAACTGGTATCAGAGGGAGGTTGCGACCCTTGGAGTAGTTCGGAAGCGAGGTGACAAGTCGAGATGGAGACAGGAGGTGCGATGCCGGGGCAAGTCCCCAAGTTGACGAAGACCAACTACGGCAATTGGAGTATCCAGATGAAGGTGTTGCTCGCCTCGAAGGAGCTATGGGAAGTAGTCGAGGACGGCTATGAAGAGCCTGATGCTGAAGCAGAGGCGGTATTGACCAACGCGCAGAGGACGGCGTTGAGGGAAGCGAGAAAGAAGGATAAGAAGGCATTGTTCACCTTATACCAAGGAGTGGATGAAGCCACTTTTGAGAAGATCTCGGAGGCAGTTAGCTCAAAAGAAGCATGGGAGGTGTTGCAACGCTCCATGCAAGGGGTGGACAAGGCGAAGAAAGTGAAGCTGCAGTCTCTTCGAGGTGAATATGAAATGTTGAGGATGCAGGCCAAGGAGAAGGTCGGAGACTTTGTGACCCGTCTGCGGACGCTCACAAACGAGATGAAGAGAAACGGAGAAGCGATAGATGATGTGAGTCTCATGGAGAAGCTCCTGAGGGCCATGTCAAGGAAGTTCCGACACGTGGTGGTGGCAATCGAGGAGTCGAAGGACCTCACCCAGATGACGGTAGATGAGCTTGTAGGCTCATTGCAAGCTCATGAGTATAGAATGCAGCAGGATGATGACGAAGCGAGTGGCTTGGGAAAAGCACTCCAGACCCAGTTGAACTTTGGGGAAAGCTCAGGAAGAGGAAGCGGCCAGCGTGGCCGAGGTCACCAAGGTAGAGGCCGAGGTAGAAGAGGAGGTAGAGATCAAGGGAGGAACCAAGGTTTCCAAAGAGAGGCGGAGCGACCTCAAGGAGGTTGGCAAGAAGGAAGAGGAAGAGGAAGAGGCCGAGGAAGAGGCCGAGGAGATATGTCCCAAGTACAGTGTTACAACTGTAACAAATTTGGGCATATGAGCTATGACTGCTGGGCTCCCAGGAAGAGAGAAGAAGCCAACCATTATGCGGAGGCTAGGAACAATGGGAACAATGCTGGGGGTGGAGACCCAATGATGTTTCTAACCTACCGAGGCGTGGAAGAAGGAAGGAATGAAGTGTGGTACCTGGACACAGGGGCGAGCAACCACATGTGTGGAGATAAGGAGATGTTCTCTAACCTTGAATCCAGTGGGGGTGAAGTTAGCTTCGGGGATGCTTCGAAGATTTCCTTAGAAGGAAAGGGCCTGGTTGTAGTGAAACTGAACGGGGAGAGAGTACACCTGAATGATGTGTACTATGTGCCAGGGTTGAAGACCAACATCTTAAGCATTGGGCAGTTAGTGGAGAGAGGCTACTGCGTGCAGATGAAGGATGGGTCTCTGGCAATGAAGAACGATCAAGGGAAGGAGGTAGTGAAAGTGAAGATGACGGCAAACCGTCTCTTCACGCTGAAGATGGATGCTCAAGAGACGGCTTGTATCGCGAGAACAGAAGAAGAGGAAGAAGCATGGCTATGGCATCATAGGATGGGCCATTTGGGCTTCACAGGGTTGAAGCTGCTATCCCACTCCAAGATGGTGGCGGATCTGCCTATGATCTACCCTCCGCAGAAGGTGTGTGAAGCATGCACGAAGGGGAAGCTCAAGAGGCAGACATTCGAAGGAGGAAAGTCCTGGAGAGCAAGGCGGCAACTTGAACTGGTTCACTCGGACATTGCGGGTCCGTTTGAGACCACCTCAATAGGCGGAAGCAAGTACTACATCACCTTCACGGATGACTATAGTCGGAAGTGTTGGGTGTATTTTCTGAAAGAGAAGTCTGAGGCCCTTGACAAGTTCAGGGAGTTCAAAGCGATGGCCGAGAAGGAGAGTGGGCAACCATTGAAGGTGCTTAGGACAGATCGAGGTGGGGAGTACACCTCGAGGCTGTTCGATTGTTTCTGCAAGGAGAATGGGATATCACACCAGCTGACGGCGGCATACTCACCGCAACAGAACGGAGTGGCAGAAAGGAAGAATCTCACCATCATGAACATGGCAAGGAGCATGGTGAAGGAGAAGGGGCTACCGAAGATGTTCTGGGCGGAAGGAGTGCAATGTGCGGTGTATCTACTGAACAGATGCCCCACAAAGAGTGTGAAGTTCATGACGCCGTTTGAAGCATGGAGTGGCTGGAAGCCGAGTGTGAAGCACCTAAGGGTCTTCGGGTGTGTAGCTCATGCTCACATCCCGGACCAGAGGAGGAAGAAGCTCGATGATAGAAGCGAGAAGTGCATCTTCGTGGGCTATGCTCCGAAGAGCAAGGCGTACAAGTTTTACAACCCGGTGACTGGGAAGGTCATAGTCTCAAGGGACGTGGTGTTTGAAGAAGACTGCTGCTGGAGCTGGGATGAGGAGACAAGGAACATGAAGGGGATGTTCTTTGAAGATGAGGAAGAAGGTGGACATGAAGCGGAAGCTGAGGTTGGTGGAGCTGAGCCACCATCACCACCGAGTGGGAGTTCAGGGGGAGCTTCTACCCCCTGCTCAAGTGGAACAAGTACAAACGGAGGAAGTCCTAGTGGAGCGAGCACTAGCCGAGGCAGTTCTGACCGTCCTCAACCTAGGATGAGGAGGTTGGATGAGCTTTACGAGGAGACGACACCGACTCTTAACAATTTCTCTTTATATTGTTTGTTGGCAGATTGCGAGCCGCACTCCTACGACGAAGCTGCCCAGGAGAAATCTTGGAGGACGGCGATGGATGCTGAGATAGCTTCCATAAAGAAGAATGACACTTGGAGGCTGGTTGATCCACCCGCAGGCCACAAACCCCTCGGGGTGAAGTGGGTCTACAAAGTAAAGAAGAACAAGGATGGAGCTGTGGAGAAGCACAAGGCTAGGCTCGTGGTGAAGGGCTACAGGCAAGTTCAAGGAGTGGACTACGACGAGGTCTATGCCCCAGTGGCGAGGATTGACACCATCAGGTTGATCATCGCACTGGCAGCTCACTATGGGTGGACAATCATGCAGATGGATGCGGTGGCGGCGTACTTGAATGGCTACCTGGAGGAGGATGTGTATATTGAGCAGCCTCCGGGGTATGTTGTAAAGGGCCAGGAGAAGAAGGTGTGCAAGTTGAGAAAAGCACTGTACGGGCTGAAGCAAGGGGCAAGAGCTTGGAATGGGAGGATAGATACATTCCTCCAAAAGCATGGCTATGTGAAGTGCCCATATGAGTATGCTCTCTACATGAAGGTGGAGAAGAACGGGGATATCATGATCTTATGTCTATACGTGGATGACATGATATTCACCGGGAGCAACCCTGCGATGTTCGAAGAGTTCAAGAGGCTGATGAAGAAGGAGTTTGAGATGACAGACCTAGGAGAGCTGAGTTACTTTCTAGGGGTGGAAGTACAGCAGAGAGAAGATGGGATCTTCATCGCGCAGAAAAAGTACGCGGAGGAGATCTTGAAGAAGTTTAGGATGGAGAATAGCAAGCCTATCTCCACTCCTGCTGATCCCGGAACGAAGCTGAGGAAGGATTCTGAAGAGGAAGGAGTGGACCCAACTATGTTCAAGAGTCTGGTTGGGAGTCTAAGGTATTTGACTTTCACCAGACCGGACATCATGTATGCGGTTGGGGTAGTAAGCAGGCACATGGAGGAACCTAAGCAGGATCACTTCACAGCAGCGAAGAGGATCCTGAGGTATGTGAACGGGACCCGGGACCATGGTTTGATGTACTCATCTGGAGGAGAGTTGAAGCTAGTTGGCTACTCGGATAGCGACTATGGAGGAGATGTGAACGACCGGAAGAGCACTTCCGGGTATGCGTTCAACATGGGAACCGCGACGTTCTCATGGAGTTCTAAGAAGCAGGCTACTATAGCCTTATCATCTTGCGAGGCGGAGTACATAGCGGCAGCGGCATGCGCTTGCCAAGCCATCTGGCTAAGGAACCTTCTGGAGGAACTACATCATGTGCAGGATGGCCCAACGACAGTGTTAGTGGATAACATGTCCGCCATCCAGCTTGCAAAGAACCCGGTGCTACACGGGAGGAGTAAGCATATCGAGACCCGATATCACTTCCTCCGTGAACAAGTGGAGCAGAAGATAGTGGAGGTGGTGTATTGCCCAACCGGAGAGCAGGTCGCGGACATATTCACCAAGGCGTTGAAAGCGGAGACGTTCGAGAGGCTCAAAGGCAAGCTCGGCATGTGCAGCCAAGCTTGAGGGGGAGTTTGTTGGTTTGAGCTGTTGTTGACCGGGTCAACTTGTCCTTTTATATGTTATTTTATTTTGTAATGGCGGAGGAGAGAGAGTGAGAAACTTGTATTTATAAAGGTTGGCAGGTGGCGGGCCCCAGCAGGTTGTATTTCCTATAAATATCTGCTAGCTGTAGTGTTAATGGGTAGTTGAAAAAAAGGAGTTATTTTCCTCATTTGCTTTGTTTTCTCTGGGAGATAGAAGAGAGAGCGGGAGAGAGAGAGTGTAAAGCGAGAGAGAGAGAAAGAAAGTGAGGCGAGAGATATAAGAGAGAGAGAGAACTCCCGCAGGAGAGAGAATAGGCGAGAGAGAGAGAGTTAGAGAGAGAGAGTTTAACGGGAGAGAGAGAGAGAGAGCACAGCGAGAGAGAGAGAGAGAAAGGGGTAGCTGGCGAGAGAGAGAGAGAGCACAGCGAGAGAGAGAGATAGAAAGGGGTAGCTGGCGAGAGAGAGAGAGAGAGCACAGCGAGAGAGAGATAGAGAGGAGTTTTTTATTGTTGCTTCTCATTTCCTGTTAACTCTCGCCACTATAGCTCGCGCCGGAGTAGGGTCCGCAGAAAAGCTCGCGCCGGAGTAGGGTCCGCAGAAAAGCTCTCGCCGGAGTTGGGGGTCTAGCTGGAGCCTCTCGCATAGGTGGTCTCGCCGTGGTAGTTGAGCTCGCCGGCCGACTTGGAGAAGCTCTCGCCTGAGCTGTTTTGAGTGCGCAGTTGTACCATATCACGTTTCCAACATAGTCGACATGAGTTGCCATCTGTTTCTTCTTTGAACCACAGACTTTACCAACAGTGGAGGAAAATTTTGTTGGTGATGCTATGGGGGCAAGGGAAGTGTTTCAGACCATTAATGACGAAACAACTTTGATGGCCAGACCCGAAAGGAGTGGATCTTGTTACAAACTTTGGTAACGGCAAATGAAGACTAATGAGCACTTTTGAAAGGTTCTAAATCCTAAGGCGTGGAAGAAGCGATTAAGAGCTGAAGGCAAAGGCATGCGGCGACATGGAAACAGATTCGACCAGCTCATTAGTTTCACTTATTAGATGTCAAAGTGCCTTGATGCTCTTAACTTTGCCGCATAACAGCTCATTAGTGAGAATGTCAGTGTTTTGGATGAAGAGTCACTTGGTAACTTCTACAAGGCATGCCATAATCGGACCTTGCAGAAGATCTCACGGAGAAAGTGGAGATGAGCAGAGGGAAGGAGAATAAGTAGGTTCAAATAGAGTTTGAGTGAGTGTAAGGGCCAAGGTTCTGTATCTATGAGGAACTTGAGACAATAAACCTAATTTTGGAAGTACTCCGCAAAATATATGAGTGTTGTATGGATAAACTCAAGCGAGTTGAACAACATAAGTTGGGCCCTACGTTCTGTTGTTTTATTGTATTAATTTCACATCGGACGACTGAATGTGCTTGCCCTCCTCCCAACTACGAATGGGTGCCCTATCAACTTATCGTCACCATACACCTTATCCAATTTATATCGTTTTATATAAGAAAGATTATCTTTATATGTTCTTATTAAATATTATATCGGTTGCTAAGTATAGTTGGTATAAATTAATAATTGAACATATTCCTATCTATATTATATCTAGCAAGAGAAGAACCAAATTAGAGAAATCAGGTGTGGAAACATAAAGCTATGATGCCATTTTAAAGAAAAAGGATAAAAGATAAAGATGATAAGATGTGATATTTAATAGAGAAATCCTCTACATGTAATAAATTATAAATATGCAATCTGTGTGAACTAGAAATGAATGACTAAGATGATAATCCATTGGATGTAATCCAGCACTGCAAAAAAAAACTTTTATAACACAATTAACATGATAACCTAAATATGTTGATAATATCAATATGTCTAAATAAACTAGGTGATGGGGATCGACGTTGGACTGCGGGCCACTATTCAGAAGGGATCATATTCGTGTATTCACGTAGAAGACATTGATCGGATCGACGATCCGAGACCACGAGCGTGTCCAGAGGGCCGTTTTAGTATTCCTATGTATCTTCTTTTTTTACATGTATTTTAGTGTCTTAGGATACCGTACGTAACAGTTAATCATAGCCGTTCACGTCGGGTGCCCAACCGCCCTCATTATAAATAGAGGCGGAGGCTTTCAATTTTGGTGATTGTTGTTTTGTGAGAGAATCCAGAACCGGCAATCGCATCACGGTGCGACGCCATGAAACCCCAGGGTGCGACGTCCCGGTTAATTTCAGTTTTCATTTTTACTAATTTTGTAATTACCTTTTACTCCACAATCAATTTGATGGCGATGATGCTGATGCGGCCGTGGATACCCGTCATAGAGATTTCGTGGATTGGGACGGTCGTTGCCGCAAGCTCGAAGATGGGAGTCTACCACGACGTTTCTTCGCCAACGTCGCCGCCGCTACATGTTTTGCACGACGTCCGTCGCCGCCAATAAATAAAATATATAATTATATATTACATAATTATAATTATATATTTTATCATTTATATTTTAGCAATTTTATTTTAAGAGTTTATTTCATGTATTTTTATTTCATGTATTATGATGGGTGCTTATAACCATCATGTGTTGCTTTTAATTACTTCATTTCATATGTAAGATGGGTGCATATACGTATATAACCATCAAGAGTGGTTTAATTTTTAAGGGTGGAGATTGAGTGGTGTATGCTATATATAGCCAAGCTTATGATGAAATTGGTAGAGAATGAATGAAAATTAAAAAAACCTAATCTTGCTTGAGATTTCCCTCCTCTCCTCTCCTTTCACTTCTCAAAATTTCGGTCACCCCCTTGTCTCCTTCCTCTTGGCCGCCGGCCACTCCCTCCTCTCCAGTATTCGGCCTCCTTTCTTCTTCTCCTCCCTCTACACCCTAGTGCCTCTCGGCCACCCTCCTCCACCTCCCACCCGAGCACTCCTCTACACCAAAACCGTCGGCCACCAAACCCGACCACCAACAATCATCACCCGAGTCCTCTCTACCCTCCCAATAAACCTAGCCGGCCACCCTCTTTCCCCCTCCTCTCAAAAATCCGGCCACCCACTTTCTCTCCCCTAGCCGCCAAGCCCTCATCATATTGAGTAAAATATTCCACCACCTTTTCTCTCACCTCTTTCCTTATATATCTTGGTTTCAATATTCTCCCTAACCATCACCACCCAAGCCCTCTCTACCCTCCTAATAAACTTAGCCGGCCCCCCTCTTTCACCCCTCCTCTCAAAAATCCGGCCACCCGCATCTCTCCCCTAGCCGCCAATCCCTCATCATCTTGAGTAAAATATTCCACCACCTTTTCACTCACCTCTTTCCTTATATATCTTTGGTTTCCATATTCTCCCACTTCTAGGGTTTTTGCAAAAGGAAGAACGGCTTGCGATTTCATCGTCCGGCGCGGAATCGTGGACTTACGTGGAAATAGAATCAACCACTGTCGTGAGGGCTTCCTCCACTCATCTTGTGGACAGATTATCTTGGGAATTGGGTAACGATTTCTCTAAACCATATTCTTGTGTGTTTCTTCTACAATATTGTGAGATTTGGTGGAATTAGAAGGCTAGTATTTTGTCCTGATTTATATTGAAATTATGCTAATTAAAATCTGAATTTTCAAGCATTAATTTCCCGAATATTCTCGTATAATTTGGAGCGGGTAAATCTCGTGAACACTTGTAGAAATCGGTTTCCTTAGCCTTGATTTCTTCGGTGTTAAAGTGATTTGACAACCCTCATATTAATTAGTTTTGGGATTGATTTGGACTTAATTTTTAAATCACTAATTTAACCCGGATTTTCTTTTATTGGAATTGTGAATCGTTTGCGTATAATTAAATTTGAATATCTAATTGTCCGGATCGTGTGGGTCCTTTTCGCTTGAGCGAACATTGGCCTATAGCCCTTGTTCAATCTATAAAAGGGGTAGTGTCCCCTTGCGTTGTGCATTGCTATATTGGTTGATCACGTTAGTATTAATTTAGAGAAAAATTGTTCGCTGCGTATTTAATTTAATTGACGAATCCAAGAATGCGTAGTGTTTTAACCCATAGAAACCATGGGTCTGCATCAATTTGGTACCAGAGGGAGGTTCACGTCAATTTCCTAATTGGCACCCTCCCCCTTTTATTATTTCGCCGACACGCACTTGCATGTTTCTATGTCAAAATAATAAAACAAAATTTTTAGTTTTGGTCTGCCAATAGCAACCTAAAATTCTCAGTTTTCTCAAAATTCAAAAAAATAAAATTATGGAAATTCTCCATCATTTTATTTGTAAGAAATAAAAAAATATTTTATTTTTATTAAGTCATTATTTTTATTAAGTCATTATAAATTTTTAATTTTTTGTCTGCAAATAGCGGTCTAAATTTTTTATTTTCCTGCAAAAAAATCAATTTTTTTTAAATAATCTCCATATTATTTTCATCCAGAAAATCAAAAATAATATTTTATTACCCTAGTTGGTAAGCGGGAACAATTCCGTCTTTCCTAGAATTTAGTGGGTCAGGTTCATTTTTCATTGCATGTGCACAAGAATCAGATCGAGTTTTCTCTCTGATTCTCACTGATATGGCTTATGACGTGTATGCTAGAAGACAGGCACCCACTTATGACGGTTATGACTATTTGTATGCTAAAGTCATGGTTAAACATACCCCCACTTTGTCATCATACCCTAGGAATTCCAACCGTTCTCACGCTTATCCTCCCACTAGAATTGAGGCACCTACTTATGATGGTTTAGGGTGTCCCCAAGTTTTCCTAGACTGGGTTAAGGAAATAGAGTGCTACTTTGAGTGGTACAAATCGACTGACGCGGATAAGGTGCGAGTGGCGAGAATAAAGTTGTTAGATAGAGCTAAGATATTCTAGTTGAAAGAGGAACGATGTCTGAGAGCCGAGAACGGTAAATTACTAATTGGTTGGGCAGACATGAAGGTCATGCTGACAGAACAGTACGTCCCTACGTACCATCTAACGGAAATGTCAGATGATCTGGATACCCTTAAATAAGGGAATAAATCGGTCTCTGAGTATATGAGTCTTTTTAAGGATATGATGGTTAGGTGTGGTGTGAAGGAGATGTCAGAGCTCACCCTCTCTAGGTTTCGTAAGGGGTTAAACTCCGACATCCAGGGTAAATTACTGCGTTATGGTCACACCGACCTAAACACCACTTTTAATGTTGCATTGAATATTGAGAATCACAACGTACATAAGAATAAGACTCGCTCGTTTCAGAAGGGAGAGTCCGTCTTAGGACCACCACCCACTTTTAGGAAAACCATTCCTAATAGATCTTATGTCTTGGACTCCAAAAATGTTACTGCTAGGGTGTTGTCTCTGTTAGCTTCGACGACTGAGCCTCCTAAGATTGTGATTGAAACCAACGAGGATTCTGATGTAGATGTGGTATCTTTTGATTCTGAGAATGACCCCGTAGATGAGAGTATTCTGACATGTACGTTAGTGTCAGACGATTCTGATGAGTCTGAAATTGAGATTGGGTACCCTAGTGATTTAGAAGACGATGTATGGGTTGATTACGTTCTGATCTGTGAGAGTATTACGTTGCCTATTACGTGCCCTACTAGCGTCGTGCTTGATCACCCTAGTATTGAGTGCCCTCTCCAGGCTACGATCTCCATCGTGTTAGAGCCTACGATTACACCTACTGAGATTATATCTGAGTTATCTGAGGAGCCTGAGAGTGAGGATGTTCCTACAATTATTGTGGATGAGTTACGATCTGAGGGAAGGGTAATTTTGGACGATATTGTTGTTGTACACCCGGATGAGAGTTCTTTGATGTCGTCACTGTTGGGTGAAATTTTTACAGATTAGGATTTAATCCCGGGTTTGATTTTACCGACCCTTCCCCCTATTTATTTGTCCACATTAGTTGATTTTTTAGGACGTGGAACCGGTAGACCTAGTCCGAGTTTTTGTGTCACGCTCACTCTATTAGCTCTTACATTGGCGTTGTATCAGCGTTTAGATATTACTATGTTGAGCGCCCTAGTATTTGGACTTTTCATCGCACCTCATAGACGTGACTACGCGTCACTTTTGACAGCTCATTTTTTTGCGTGTCAAACTACGGTTCCGTCCTCTACTACGACTGATTCTGATTCTTTGACAATTGTGCCTCTGGTTGTGGTGTCCCCTCTACATACTTATATACCACACCCGGTCGCACGCATTTACCCACCGTCTTTTGATGACCCTCATTTCCCTACGTTAGTGACTTTAGTTGGGTCTCTTGAGTTGTATCGCTCGCACATCTTTTCACATCCGGGAGCATCCAATTCAATTGTTTATGATGAGCGGTTCACTTTGGCATATCTTCATGCCAAGCGTGAGTATTGAAAATATAAAACTAAAACTGTGAATTTGAAACCCATTAAAATCATCTCTGATTATAAGACTCTCGTACCACCTAACCTCATTTGGGTCTAGTCATGTAGCACATGGATTCTCTCCTCATGTATCTTGGATGTTAGTGTTTCATTTTAAGTTATGTCGTACGCACTTCCACTCCTTTCCGAGACCGTCCGACACTAGATTTAGTGATTTGGATTTAGTCTGGTCAGTCCCCGAGCGGATACCTTCTGGCTCCGTTAATAAATTAATACGTAGGAACGTCGACCCATCCATGATTATGAAGAACGTTGGATTTCATGTTTTTATTTCAGATTTTTATATAGCACAGGGTGTTTCACTTTATTTCAAGTTTCAGGACTTTTTACTATACGTCTCTGTTCCACCTGAGTGGCTTTCTCTGTCATTTCTTCCTACCACTAAATATTCTCTTGAGTTGGGGAGTGTTAGTGTTGTCGTATCTAATTTCCATGTTGACTCGGTTTTTGAACCGGATGGTAAGATTCAAGTTAATTTTCTTTTGTCTGACATCATTTCGAGTTTTGTTGTTTCTACACCTGACAGGTTCTTAGTGCTACGGGATGTTCATGCTACTACGACACGGATTGCGGGGCCAGATTTGCCTCATGTTGTTGCTGCTTCTGACTGTTCTCCCCTCACGGGCCACTCATCGGTGATGAGTAATTTTGAGTGGGGGAGGATTGATGGCGATGATGCTGATGCGGTTGTGGATCCCCATCATAGAGAGTTCGTGGATTGGGATGCTTGTTGCCGCAAGCTTGAAGATGGGAGTCTACCACGACGTTTCTTCGCCAACGCCGTCGCCGCTACATGTTTTGCACGACGTCCGCCGCCGCCAATAAATAAAATATATAATTTTATGTTACATAATTATAATTATATATTTTATCATTTATATTTTAGCAATTTTATTTTTAAACAATTTTATTTTAAGAGTTTATTTCATGTATTATGATGGGTGCTTATAACCATCATGTGTTGTTTTGAATTATTTCATTTCATATGTAAGATGAATGTATATAACCATCAAGGTGATTTAATTTTCAAGGGTGGATATTGAGTGGTGTAGGCTATATATAATCATGTTTATGATGAAATTGGTAGAGAATGAATGAAAATTAAAAAACCCTAATCTTACTTAAGATTTCCCTCCTCTCCTCTCTTTTCTCCTCTCAAAATTTTGGCCACCCCCTTGTCTCCTTCCACTTGGCCGCCGGCCACTCCCCCTTTCCCTCCTCTCTAGTATTCGGCCCCCTTTCTTCTTCTCCTCCCTCTACTCCCTAGTGCCTCTCGGCCACCCTCTTCCACCTCCCACCTGAGTACTCCTCTACACCAAAACCGCCGGCCACCAAATCCGACCACCAACAATCACCACCCGAGCCCTCTCTACCCTCCCAATAAACCTAGCCGGCCACCCTCTTTCACCCCTCCTCTCAAAAATCCGGCCACCCACTTTCTCTCCCCTAGCCGTCAAGCCCTCATCATCTTGAGTAAAATATTCCACCACCTTTTCTCTCACATCTTTCCTTATATATCTTGGTTTCAATATTCTCCCTAACCATCACCACCTGAGCCCTCTCTACCCTCCTAATAAACCTAGCCGGCCCCCCTCTTTCACCCCTCCTCTCAAAAATCCGGCCACCCACATCCCTCCCCTAGCCTCCAAGCCCTCATCACCTTGAGTAAAATATTCCACCACCTTTTCTCCCACCTCTTTCCTTATATATCTTGGGTTTCCATATTCTCCCACTTCTAGGGTTTTTGCAAAAGGAAGAACGGCTTGCGATTTCATCGTTCGACGCGGAACCGTGGACTTACGTGGGAATAGAATCAACCACCGTCGTGAGCGCTTCCTCCACTCATCTTGTGGACAGATTATCTTGGGAATTGGGTAACGATTTCTCTAAACCATATTCTTGTGTGTTTCTTCTACAATATTGTGAGATTTGGTGGAATTAGAATGTTAGTATTTTGTCATGATTTATATTGAAATTGTGCTAATTAAAATCTGAATTTTCAAACATTAATTTCCCGAATATTCTCGTATAATTTGGAGCGGGTAAATCTCGTGAACACTTGTAAAAATCGGTTTCCTTAGCCTTGATTTCTTTGGTGTTCAAGTGATTTGGCAACCCTCATATTAATTAGTTTTGGGATTGATTTGGACTTAATTTTTAAATCACTAATTTAGCCCGGATTTTCTTTTATTGGAATTGTGAATTGTTTGCATATAATTTAATTTGAATAGCTAATTGTCCGGATCGTGTGGGTCCTTTTCGCTTGAGCGACATTGGCCTATAGCCCTTGTTTAATCTATAAAAGGGGTAGCGTCCCTTTGCGTTGTGCATTGCTATATTGGTTGATCACGTTAGTATTAATTTAGAGAAAAAATGCTCGCTGTGTATTTAATTTAATTGACGAATCCAAGAATGCATAGTGTTTTAACCCGTAGAAACCATGGGCCTGCATCACAATTCAAAGGAACCACCCCTGTATTTCCATGATCTCCATCCAAACTGACACCATCCCCGTCTGTCGCTCGCCTCTCCAAGCTGCAAGTCATCTCCTCCATCCGGCGACCAATCCTCCGCAGCCCTTCCATCACTGGGCCATACCCTAGTTTGTCGCTCTGTTCCAGTCCAAGAACCCTCGATCCCATCTCCAGTGGCATCCACGCCCAGTTTCTCGCAAGCCAACCCACTCTGTTATGGACCCTAATAGAGCAAACGAAGGCGAGGGGTGACCTCCAGTGTGGCGGGTATATCGAAATCGCAAGCGCGGCGTAGCAGATCTGTCGTCCTAGTAGACAAGTGTCGAGGGGAGTTATGTTGTTTGTTACATTGGAGTCTCATTTACCTTTCCGTTTCGTTAATTATCATTTATATTTTTGTTTCATTATGTTGACCCCAACGAGCATATAAGTCGGAGACCTAATGTATTTTAGCATGCTTAGAAGTATTTGGAATTTCTGGTTTTTCTCTCTTTCCTCTCTTTTCCTCTAATTTCTCCCACTTCCTCTCCCTCTTTTCCCTAACCCTAACAATTTAGTCCGACCTGCCGCCTTCCGACCGCGATTTCTGTCGCCCAAAGATACCAGCCGTTCTAGTCACATCACTCCGGTCTGTCTCTCACCGTGCGGTAACAGACGCCTCTGATCGCCAATCATCAGGGCTCCTGCGCCTTCCCCTCTTCCTGTGCTCTTGCGACAACCGTCCGTACGATCAGACAATTGTCACTCGTCTACGCTGATTCCGCCTTGCATCGATCTCGTCTGCGCTCGCCAATTCCGCTTGCATCGACTCGGCCCACATAGCATAGTCTGTTATGTTGCCGCCCAGCCCTAGTGTCGTCGTCCTCTCCTTCAGGCCATCCTCTCCTTCAGCCACAGCATTGCGTCGCCCGCCGGATCTACAGCTGGTATTGACCCTCCTCTGGATCCGTTTTGCGTCGATCATCGTGATCTGCAGTGCAAGCCCAGCGCGGTCGTGCGTTGTCCAGGATATTTTTGTCGCTCATTCCTGAGTGCATGCCACCGCGGCTCCGCTCGATGGCCATTTCCGACGTCCCAACGTCGCCCCCTTCGAGAGATTCGACCATCCTCCACCGCCTTAAGGATCATGATGGCACCATCGCATCCCTTCAAACCCTCATGTTGTGCATGGACGCGAAACTTGATACCATCATGGTCATCCTCCCCAACACGTCTGTGACTTCGAACGCAAACTCGTCGTCTATCATTGGTGCCCCCCCCCAGACCCTTACAGGGACCCGACTCCTCCACCTGCAGTTTTCTCTTTGGGCACTCATTCATACAATGTCCCCTCCTTCAATGGCACTGATCCCATAGGGTGGATTGCTCCACAGCTGGAGGTACTCCTAGGCCCCGACCGCACAACACCGCCCTCCTAGGCCTATGGCCCACCCCCGGTTCTCCAATCAGGAGTACCATGACCTGCGTACCAAGGATTTGTGCTTCCACTGCAAACAACCCTACTCCCCTACGCACGAGTGCCTACTGAAAGACCTTCAGATCCTCATTGTCGAGGAGGAATCCGAGGTGACGCTCGCAGACTTCGAGACCCTGGAGCTGGATACTATGACCGAGGATTCCCCAGCTGCCACCTTCCATCGCCTGGACCTTTCATTGTTCACTGTCGACGGCTTCTCGGGCCTCAGACGATGTAGCTCCAAGAGACGCTTCACGGGGCCTCTGTAATAGTGATGATTTATAGCGGAGCAAGCCACAACTTTATCTCTCAGCACCTGGTAGATCGTCTGGCGCTGCCACTGCAAGCGGCAGATCGCTTCACGGTCTGCTTAGGAGATGATAGACGGCGGGCGACGGGTGGCCTATGCGCGGCCCTCACTCTCACTCTAGGCCACAACCCATTTCAGGCAGACTTCTACGCTTTCTTTCTAGGCGAGGTCGATGCTATTCTCGGGGTGGCTTGGCTCCGCACTCCTGGAGACGTCAGCGCCAACTGGGACCGCATGACAATACGCTTCCTCCGTGGGAGAACGCCCTGCTTGTTGGAGGGCGACTCGGCCCTACTGCGCCAGTCTGTCTCCTTAAGGTCCCTCCAGGAATCCACCGATGTAGATTGGGCGACCTTGTGGCACGTGGAGGAGTAGTCCACCTAGTGCTCTCCGACTGCCCCGGCGTTGCAGGCTATATTCGGCCTCTTTACGGGCGTCTTCGCCGACACGACCAGTTTTCCCATGCCAGGCCAAAAGACCACCGCATTCCCCTGCAAGGGGGTGTGTCCTCCATCTCAGTCCGACCATAAAGCTACGACCACGCTCAGAAGGGCGAGATCGAGATGCTGGTGGGCGACATGCTCCCAACTGGCATCATTCTCCCCAGCGCTAGCCCCTTCTCGAGCCCTGTCCTCTTGGTCCGCAAAAAGAACGGCAGCTAGCTCTTTTGCGTGGACTACCGGGAACTCAACAAGGCCACCATCCCAGACAAATATCCTATTCTGATCATTCAGGAGCTCTTGGACGAGCTAAAGGGAGCAGTCTATTTCTCAAATTGGACCTATGCGTCGGCTACCATCAGATACGAGTTCGAGAGGAGGATGTGCCCAAGACGGCGTTTCGCACACATGATGGCCATTATGAGTTCCTAGTCATGCCTTTTGGCCTGACGAATACTCTTGCCACCTTTCAGGACACCATGAATGATTTGTTCCATCCAGTACTGCGCAGATATATATTGATTTTCTTCGATGACATTCTAGCTTACAGCTCATCTTGGCAGGACCACTTGGACCATATTCGGGCAACTCTCTCCACGCTCCGGGAGCACTCTTTATGTGTGAATCCAAGAAATGCGCTTTCGGTTAGACCAAAATTAGTTACTTGGGGCACACCATTTCCGAAAATGGCGTAGGTATAGATTCAGACAAGGTCCGAGTCATCCTTCAGTGGTCCACTCCCCGATCACTCTGTGACGTTCGTGGATTCTTGAGTCTCACAGGATACTACCGGCGGTTCATCCGGGACTATGGCAAGATTGTCAAACCTCTCTCCAACTTGCTGAAGAAGTCAGAGACCAACAGTTTTCAGTGGCCACCGGCAGAGGCCGCGGCATTTCAGACCCTTTAGCAGACACTGAGCACCACCCCTGTGTTAGTTATGCCAGATTTTTCGCAGTCATTCGTGGTTGAGAGAAACACATCGAGCTCGAGCGTCGGTGTTGTTTTGATGCAAGCGGGGCAGCCAAACACCCTTCAACAGTACGTTCGTCGCACCGTGCGGCCCTGTTCTGCATATGAGTACAAGCTGATGGCGTTGGTTCTAGCAGTACAGCATTGGCAGCCCAACCTGTTGGGCCGCCACTTCACAGTTCAGACAAATCATCACGGCCCGTGCTACCTGCTCCGCCAGAAGATTGCGACCCCGACGCAGCAAGTTTGGGTGGTCAAACTCTTGGGATACGACTTCGACATCGAGTTTCGAGCTGGGTTCGTCCAACCGGACGGCCGATGCCCTCTCCCGCCAATCGCAGAAGACGAATTTGACTATCAATTCCCGACCGGTCTGGGAGGGCGCCTCCATTATTCAGCTCGAAGTCGCAGCCGACCCCGAGCTCCAGTCGGTTATGAGGGCCCTGCGAGCGGACGCCACTGCCCGCCCGCCCTATCGACTGGTAGGCGACCGCCTCTAATATGATGATCGGCTGGTACTTTTTGCATCATCTCAACTAATTCCCTGTTTGCACATCGAGTTCCATGCAACTCCGGAAGGGGGGACACGCGTGCGCCTACAGGACGTACCGCCGCCTCGCGATATTGGCCAGGAATGTTCCAGCGGGTCAAGACCTACGTGGCGACCTGCCTACCGTGTCAACGTGCCAAGTACGAGGCTACCTTTCCGGGAGGCCTCCTCCAATCGCTTCCCATTCTGACTGATATCTGGAAGAACATTTCTATGGATTTCTTCTCCTGGCTTCCCCGCTCTAAGACCTGGGACTACATATTGGTAGTCGTGGACCGCTTGTCCTAGTATGCTAATTTTATTCCGCTTTGTCACCCATTCACGGCTCCCAAAGTGGTTGTTGCCTTCGTTGACAGGGTGGTCCGTCTCCATGGCTTCCCTCGCTCCATTGTGAGTGACCGCGACCCCCTCTTCCTGAGTTACTTTTGGCATGCGCCGTTCAAGACGCAAGGTACGCAACTTCGGATGAGTGCAACCTACCACCCGCAGACTGACGGACAGTCTGAGATCATGAATCGGTGCCTGGAGACCTATCTGCGATGTTTCGTTTGTGATCACCCGCGGGCTTGGGTCGAATGGCTCTCCTGGGCCGAGTACTCCTTCAACACGGCTTTCCACACCAGCATCGACACTACACCATTCGAGACGGTTTATGGTAGGCCCCTGCCCGTCATCACAAGGGTCGTGTCGGGCGAATGCGCGGTCGCCGTCGTGAACAACCTTCTCCGCGACTGTAACACCATGCTCCACCAGTTGCGCTGGCACCTCCAGCGTGCCCAAGATAGGATGGTGGCCTCAGCCAACAGCCATCGGCGCAACGTCTAGTTCATCGAGGGTGATTCAGTATTTCTCAAGCTCAGACCACACTGACAGGTGATGGTGACCCCGCAAACCCACTCAAAGTTGGCGACCAAGTTCTACGGCCCCTTCAAGATCCTAGCCCAAGTGGGCACTCAGGTGTATCGCATTCTTCTACCCTCGGAGAGCCACATTCATCCAGTGTTCCATGTCTCGCAGCTCAAGCGGGTGATCGGTGACCACCCAATCGAAAAGGCACTTCCCCAGCCGGCACCTGGCGTCATCCCAGCAAAGTTCCTTCCCCAGTGCATTACGGACACACACACAATCCTACGTGCAGAGCAGCCAGTGGATTAGGTCTTAGTGGTTTGGCGGGATCGCCCACTCTCAGAGACAACATGAGTGGATTGAGAGGATATGAGCAACCAGTTCCCAGACTTCAACCTTGAGGACATGGCGAATTTCCCAGAAGGCGGAATTGTTACGGAGCCCGACGAAGCGAACGAAGGCGAGGGGCAACCGTCAGTGTGACGGGTATATCAACGTCGCGAGCGCGGCGCAGCAGATCTGTCAATCTAGTTGACAACTGTCGAGGGGAGTTATGTTGTCTATTACATTGGAGTCTCATTGACCCTTTTCGTTTCATTTAATATCATTTATATTTTCATTTCGTTATGTTGAGCCCGACGAGTATATAACCCGAGGACCTATTGTACTTTGGCATGCTTGAAAGTATTTGGAATTTTTGATTTTTTTTTTCTCTTTCCTCTCTTCTCCTCTAATTCCCCACCCCCACCCCTCTCTCTTCCCTAACCCTAGCAGACTCCCAACTTATTTCTTCCTCGTGATCCCTCTTCCAACACCCCTCTTCCCCCCATCCAGCAACTCTACTACCTTTTAGAGAGCTGCACCTTCATCCTCACAGTCCCTCTTCCAACACCCCTCTTCTCCGATCCAATGAGCCTACTACCATACAGAGAACTGCATTTTCATCTCCACAATGCCTTTTCGAGCACCCCTCTTTTCCCAATCTAGCAAGACTACTGCTATTCAGAGAACTGCACCTTCATCCCCATTTCCCTTCCACCCACCAGTCCACCAACAGCCCGCCATCTCTCCTAAGACAGTCATTGTCGTCGTCCCTGCCGCTAGAATTCACACCTACACGCGCTACTGGATCCCTATATTTGTGAGTATTTTGTATTGTGTTACTTTTTATTTATTGAATACTTGATGGACATGTTATAATGGCTTGGGTATCGTGACTTTGCTTAAGTACCTGAAGTTGAAATTCATATTGTGATTAATTTGCTGAGCTATAATTATCATTGCTAAGATTTCATTTCTGGATTAAATTAAAACTACTCACACATCATTTAGATTGGAATCGATTGAGTCCGTTGTGAATCACTCACGTAGGTTTGCATTAGTGTCGGCACAACCACGTCACACGACCTACCCTGCATAAAATTAGTATCAGAGCAGGTTAGGGTCACTTGCATGTTACACAGTTGTAGGCCTTATCGTCCATCCATTTCCGATACAAAACTAATCGATGAGAGAACCACTAATTCCAACTTTGAAATGACACCTGTAGATTTTCAACGATTGATGATAGACCGATTCGATCAAGTGAGTGTTTAAGTTGAAGGTCTACGTGCTCGGGATCACACTCCTCAGAGTAGAGAAGGTGCAGCTGACTCATTGGTTGATCACTTTGAGGACGAGCAAGACCCTCTCCCACCTCAAGGTTGGCATGTTAGGGATCAACCCCCGTAAGAGCCCGACCCGCCTAGAAGATAACCACGTAATCACACTCATGATTGTCTCCCTGGACCCACCCATGATAAGTCGATTCATCCTCAGGAGGACTATCAGTCACGACACCCAGCTCCTTATAATCGAGCCCCAAGACGCTTTGATTATGAGTGAGACGACTACTTTGATGGTTAAGAGCACCACACGCAGAGGATGACATTACTCGTCGCATACGTATTGACACTCCCACCTTCGACAGTCGCCTTGACCTGAAAGCCTTTAGTGATTGGCTTCAGAATATGAACCATTATTGAGTGGTATGATATGACCGACGAACGTCGCGTCATATTTGTGAGGATGAAGTTGGTTTGCCCGACCAAGATTTTCTGGAAAAGCCTAGCGAGGTCACTTAATCGATATGGATATCGTCCAATTATCTGTATAGAGGACATGAAATGACGATTGGATAAATACCTTACCATCTCCTATCGGGACCAATTGCTAGATCAGCTTTATGTGTTGAGCCATGGAACGCTATCTGTGGCAGAGTACATGTCACGATTTGACGAGCAAATTGTGAGGAGTGATCTACAAGAGGATATTAGTGTCGCCGCTTCCCGATTTCGTCTGGATTTGAGATTTGAGTTACGTATGGAGTTTATTCATCATTGGATGGAGAGGGCAGAGCAAGTTCATTAGATGGCTCTCGAATATAAGCAGTACCCGCGACTCGTTGGTGCCCGTCCGGCTCCTTCCAGATCAAACGGGCCCATATTTAGGAAACCACCACTGGACACAACCACTCCTACAGGACCCTATCGTACTCCCGTGGACACAAAGAGCAAGGTTGTCTCCACCAGACCTCCTGCGGCCACATGGTCGGGGAACGTTCAATGTTATCCTTGCGCTGGTATAGGCCATATGGCAGCCCAGTGCCCCACCAGGAATCTGTTAGTTGAGGAAGGCGAGCACAATACTAATGTTGAGGCAGACGCTAATGAGGAGATTGTCATCGAGGACAGTTGGGAGAGCGACGTTGAGCGTTCCCTCGAGTTTATTTTATACGGTGTCTCCTTTACACCCCGCATACTGATGAGAATTAGTGCCGCACAACGATCTTCGATACATACTTTCTCAGCACAGACGGTCCCTGCAAGCTGGTCATTGATAGCGGGAGTTGTGTGAATATTGTGGCCCAAAAGGCCTTAGAGCGAATGTATGCATTGTTTTAAATGTCCTCCAACATGTCATTTTTAGGAGCAAAACGATATGTTTTTCCAAAAAAAATTAGATTGTCTTTTCGTAAATCATAGGCGGGCTATGGGCATATCCGATTTTTTCAGATATAATGGCTAACACGACTTTTAAATATATCATCCGCAATTTTATTTTATATTATATTAACAGACTAGCAACATCTGTTTAAATCACCTATATATATATATATATATATATATATATATATATATATATATATATATATATATATATATATATATATATATTATATTTGTATGTTTAAATCGATTAGACGATTTTTTAAATGTCCTCCAACGTTATATTTTTATAACCAATTTTGTATAATTATTGTATAATATTAAATATATTTTACAATTTATCATTTTGTATTTGTTAATAATATTTTATCTTAGATATTATTTGATTTAATTTTGTAATATAAATGACTCATTTTGTATTCATTTGTTATATATTTTCTACTTTAATAACATATAATTATTGTTAGTATACATAAAAAAATTAATTATATGATATGGAAATCAGATATTTTAAAATATCCTCGACATGTCTCTGATTTTCGACATCCGATATTTAAAACCTCAATCTGATATGTCGCCGACATCCGATATTTCCAACCTTGGATGCAGGTGACTCCTGAGCCTCATCCTCTTCCATATCGAGTGATGTGGATCGATAAGACAGTCATACAAGTTACCAAAAGGTGCCAGGTTCTGATATCTCTCGCATTATTTGAGGATTGTGTCTGGTGCTACGTCATCCCCAAAGATGTCGTACACATTTTATTAGGGAGGACTTGGCTCTTCAACCAAGATGCCACATGCTTCGGCTCTCGAACACTTACGTATTCTACGACAAGGGTCGTAAGATTACATTGACACCAACCCGACCCAAAGAAAAAATCCAAGGGAAAAGCTACACCCTCCACTAACACGATTTCATCCAGACCACTGCACATGTTGCGTCGCAGCGAGTGTATGAGTGAGAGAGCTAACACCGACATATTTGACGTCGATGCCTCCACCATGACTGTTGAGGTCCCTACGGAGATCCTCGAACTTAGCATCATGTATTTAGAGGCGGCCCTTTATACACCTGCGATCACCCCTGATATTTTAGGAACCTATATTGGTAATCCCTCCTAGTGACTCCCCTGTTGAGCCACTTGTTGAGTCGTCGCTCATGTGGGATGTATTTTTATTAGAAGGGCAGTCGAGTTTGACGGTGCACTCGATGACTCGTTTACTGTATTCATACAACCTGCACTTGTGGAGACATTCAACATCCTATATTAACATTACTTATTACTGATATCTCTGGTGGTCACTTGAGTGTTCAATACACCCGTGATGATTTTTTTATACCCCACCTTACAAGCCTCCTCACTACGAACCCATTTTGGGAGTTTCCTACAGAACTAAAAAAACAAGTGTAAGGAGTTGGTAGTGTCAGTTGTTCATCTTTTACATTTATTGCATGACCATTTAGTGCATGACTCATTGGTGTTGCATGGTTCATGTCTATTATATACTTTGCATCATTTGCTTGAAATGCACAAATTAAACCGGAAAAAAGTTAGTAGCAGTAATGAATTATACAAGATACAAGTAGATGAACATAGACGTCAGCAACATTTTCAAGTGGGAAAGCAGATTATGATCTAAATTCGCCTGGGGAGAACCCCAAAAGGAGCCGCTAAGAAACTACAACCAAAACGAATTGGTCCTTATAGGATCATATAAAATTTTGGAACAAATGTCTATGAGAATAACTTCCCTGCAGATATGGATATTCATCATGTATTTAATACGAAAAATTTGACAAATTACTTTGAGTCTCTCAAGCATAGGGAATCATACCTTAAGCCACTTCTGACACCCTCCCAATTACAGCTAGACCATTCCCCTGCTCACAATGGACGAGCACCAGCGGACTTGCCTACACTTCTCATGATTTCGCCCCTTCTTATGAATCTACCAGCGCGAGAGGTGAGAGCTGAGATCATTGTTGATATTGTGGCACACGAGTGCACCACCACCCCAGATGGCCCATCTTGTTGTTAACTGGTGCACTGGGGCGGACGCCCCATTTTTTATGACACTTGGATATCGACGACAGAGCTTGATAGACTTGCCCCAAATCTTTGACGTCAGTACGATCATCGGCATTCATCAAAGATGAATGTTTTTCAGTCGGGGGGAGTTGATGGGGATCAGCGTTAGACAACAAGCCACTATTTAGCTGGGCCCGCATTCGTGTATTTCTGAAGGAGACGTCGATGGGATCGCCGATTCGAGAGCACGAGCGCATCCAGAGCGTTGTTTTAGTATTTCTATGTATCTTGTTTTTTTTGGACTTGTATTTAGTGTTTTGAGACACCGGGAGTAATTGTCAATCATAGTCGTTCACGTCGGGTGCCCAACCGCCACTCTCATTATAAATAGGGGCAAAGTCTTTCAATTTCAATGATTATTGTTTTGTGAAAGAATCCATAACCGGTAATCACATCGCAGTGCGACGCCGCAAGACCCCCGGGTGCAACGTCCGAGTTATTTTCATTTTTTTTGCATTTATTAATCCCGTAATTACCTTATTTTCCCGTGAATGCATCACCTGCAACATACCCATCTCCACGACCATTCAAAGGAGCCACCCTTGTATTCTGCAATGTCCTTCCAAACTGATGTCATCCCCGTCTGTCGCTCCCCTCTCCAAGCCGCAGTCGTCTCCTCTAGTCGGCGACCAATCCTTCATATCCCTTCCATCGTTGGGCCATGCCCTAGTCTAGCGCACTATTCTTGTTCGAGACCCTCGATCCCTTCTCCAGTGGCACCCACACCCAGTTTCTCGCATGACAGCCCACTACCAACCCAGTTCTTCTTCACGGTCCCTCTTCAACGCACCTCTTCTCCCCATCTAGCAAGTCGGCTATCTTTCATATAGATGCACCTTCACCCTCACAATCCCTCTTCCAGCACCCCTTCACCCTCACAATCCCTCTTCCAGCACCCCTTTTCTCCCATCCAGCAAGCCTACTGCCATTCAGAGAACTGCATTTTCATCCTCACGATCCTTCTTCCTGCACCCCTCTTTTCCCCATCGAACAAGCTTACTACAATTCAGAGAACTGACCCTTCATCCTCACTTCCCTTTCACACACCAGTTCACCAACAGCCTGCCATTTCTCCTAAGGCAGCAATTGCCGTCATCCCTGCCGCTTGGATTCGCGTCTACAGCCGCTAACGGATCCCCGTATTTATGAGTATTTTGTATATGTTACTTTTTCTTTATTGAATATTGGGTATACAGGCTATAATTGATTAGGTATTGAAACTTGCTGTGCAATTGTTTATTTTTCTATTTCTTATAAGTTACCATTTGTGAAGTTGTAATTGAAAGCACTCTTAATAAAAATGAGTGTGATTTTGCTTAAGTACCTGAAGTTGAAATTCACATTGCAATTAATTTGCTAAGTTTACATAATTACCAGTGCTAAAATTTCATTTTCGGATTAAATTAAAATTAGTCACACATCATTTAAATTGAGATCGTCTGAGTCCGTTGTGCATCACTCACATAGATTTGCATTAGTGTCAGCACAACCACGTCACACAACCTACCTTACATCACATAGGTTGAGTATTCCTGCGCCTGGTGTCCCATTTTTCTCTTTCACAAATTTTTACATGGTATCAGAGGGATTAGAGGCTGAGCAATGATCAACTGGTAGTTGCTTTTCTGCTTCTAATAGTCTAAGTATCCAAAGTATCTGCAATGTAAGGAGGTTATGCAAGAGGTCTTGGAATCGAATTTCTTACACTGACAAACTACAAGAAGTAGAATTCGTGCATGCAAAGTTATCTGGTGGGAGGGGGCCTTTGGGAAATCATTGGAGCAGACGAAAAGCGAAAAGTTACTACTGTTGCGGGTGCTGATGCTGATGCGGTGAAAGCTTGGAGGAAGACTAATGCTAATGCTGAGTTTGATCTCAAGCGGGCTATTTCACCGAAACTCTTTGACCACATCATTAGATGTGGGTCTGCTACAGAAATTTGGACTTCCCTTGATGGGTTGTTAACCAGAAAGAATGTAGCTCGGCTATAGTTTCTGGAGAATGAGTTGTCCATCTTAAGTAGGATATCTGAGTTTGAGAATGCACTCACTGACTCACTGACTCACTGACTCACTAATCTTATGTCTTACTACTCGCACTTGCGCAGACAGTTCGCACACTACATTGACACATCTTATCACTGATGTCTTGAATGCTCATTGGAGTGTCCATCGCCCCCGCGATGAATTCTTCTATGACCCACCGTCTGAACCTCCTGATCACGTCCCTATTTTAGGAGTTTCTATTATACCTCAAACTCCTTGTTTACATAGTTGATCATGTTAGTAATTCATATTTTACATTTGTTGTTTGCTCATTTACATTTAGTGTTTGATTCATCTATGTTATGTGAGTCACACATGTTATTTGTTTTGCATGAAATGCATGAAATTACTCCGGAATGTTGATATGTTTCGACTTCGTCTCGAAGAGGCCTCTGCGACTGTAAGTTCTTTCGTCTTTGATTTTGACTTTGGCGATAATCCAGAGGTTCTGTTTCTGTGCCCAGGGATTGCAACCTGAAACATATTCCTATGAAATAATTCCTGTCTGTTTTTTTTTTAGCTTGGTCTTGAAAAGGTTCTTGGTGCAGGTGAGCATTTGTGGCTTTGTGAAAGTTTCATACATTCTATATGGTTCGCAGAAGAGAAATGTTAAATGCACCACACTTCAGCAATCTGCACATCTAATAATTCTGAATTTTATTCTAAAACAACTCTTCAAAAATTACTACTCGCACATAATCTATTCCGCACACGGTTCGGCCAGCCCTAGCAGCCTTCCTCGTCGCCCGTTCCCTCGATTGCGACCGTTGCGCGCACATGCAATCCATACACACCTCGTTGCCTGCGATTTGAATCGATATTTACTATGGGTTCTTCAATTTCGCGTGCCTTCCGTTCTTCTCAGGACTTTTCTAGCCGTAGCAGTCTCTCTCAGTGAAGAAGATGGAGGGATTCCTGCGATTACCCAAAGTGTGCATGTCATCGAGGAAGAGGACGCAGATTGATCTGCAACATGTTGTATGCCTCTTTTCTCTCTCTACTACTACTCCTACTGCAGCAGCAAGGAGCACTAACATCTTGAAGGGAAGAACTTGAAATACGCGTTAAACGTGTTTTATTTTACGTTTTGTCCATCACATTTATGCATTCATGTGATAGGTCACATGTATTTCTTACCTACTAATATGAATTCTTAGCCCACGTTCGCGCTTCCGCCTGGAAGATGCTTCGCCGCGTCATCCGACGCTCCGCTCGCGCGCGTCAGTCGCTCCGCTCGTCGTTTTTGCCAGGAAGAAGCTTCGTTGTGCCCTAGCCCTGCGTTTTCCGCCGTCCAGGGCAGCGTCTGGTTCCGCGGTTCCGCCTGCTTCTCCTTTTCGACCGCCTCTCTTCAGCGCCTTTCCTTCTCAACAGCGTTCCTCTTCGGCAGTTTTCTACGTCCGGTTTTTCCGGGCGGCCCCTTGTCTCTGATCGTTTTGTCCTCCATGGGGGCTGCCGGAGACATCGCGCTCACATCATTCGGTGTCCTCTCCGGCGGCATGATCTAAGGAACACTCATAGGATGTGTGTTTGCACGATTTGAGAGCTTCGTCCTCTTCAGGCTCTCTCTGATGGGTAATCCATCCGACATCTCCTCGGCTTCCCAATCCGGTGCTCTTCCCGGTTCCTTTGTCGATCCTCCTCGGAGTTACGGCCAGTCTGGCTCGTTGAAGATCACTACTGTTGTCTTGGATGGCACAAATTATCTGGAATGGTCCAGGGCAGCACAACATGCTATTCGCAGTCACCAGCTCTACAGACATATTGATGGTACCACTGTTGAGCAACCACGTACCAATCCCTCATGGAGAAAATGGGATACGGACAATTCATTGGTTGTCTCGTGGTTACTTCACTCGATATCCCCTCAGGTGTATCGCAGTTATATGTTGTTGTATTCTGCATATGAAATTTGGAAAAGAGCTCGTGACACCTACTCTCAGGCAGGCAGCTCGACGCAGATTTATGAGCTCACTCGTCGTGTTCTGGAGCTGAAGCAAGGTACTATGATTGTTTCTGCCTATTATTCTGAGTTCGAGAGTATGTATCAGGAGTTGGATTACTTCAACACTTTTACTGCTTCGTGCACTGCCGATGCGCAAGCTCTTCAGAAGGATAAAAACCGTTTTCGGGTTCATGTCTTCCTTATGGGGCTCAACATGGAGTTTGACGTTGTTTGCCTGCATGTCCTCCACCGTGAACCTCTTCCCTCTCTTCGAGAGACCTTCAGCATGCTCCTCAGTGATGAGAATTGTTGTCGCTCTCTTGGTTCATCTACTAATCACTCTACGCTAGTTGGGATTTCTCGAGGACCTCTTCCTGTATGCAGCCACTGTGGGAAGAAAGGTCGTACTAAGGACGTCTGCACCCTCACCTTGCTCCCTCTGGTCGGGGTTCTAGTGCCCATGGTAGAGGTGGATACCGTGGTGGTGGCCGTCAGACTAGTGATCGCACTCAGTATTTTGCGCACTCGACTGAGGTTTAGGAGGACACCTCTGGGGGTCTGTCTGCTATGGAGTTAGAGGCTTTTTTGTCGTATGTTGTGCTCTCAGATCGACTCTAAACCGGTTGGCTCTACTGCTGTGTTTGCTACTTCATGTCTCTCAAGTGCTCATGATGTGTCTACATCCCCTTCCGAGTGGATCATCGACTCGGGAGCGACTGATCACATGACTGGCTCTGCCTCAGGTTTTACCTCATATACTCATCTTTTTGTTCGTGATAAGGTCGTTGCTTCTAATGGTTCTCTCTCTTCCATCGCTGGTAAAGGAACCGCTGCGTGTTCTCCCGACCTCTCATTGTCCTCGGTTTTGCATGTCCCTTCATTCAGTACATGTGTGTATTTTTGATAATTGTGAAATAAATGTAGTCATCAGTAAGGATGCACGCCTGCAACATCTTTTGCATCTTCTCCAAAATAATGATTCACGATTTTCCATCACTTAACCTTCCTTCTAAGAGCTTATCCCACCAAGGCAACTCTCGATTTCAAGCGACAGTCAATTTGACGTAAGATAAATTTATAGGTGGAACGTGCGATAACTCTAGCCCTAGATGCAATGCAAGCGAGCACACAAATGAGCACACGATGAATGCAATGGACTGACGACAACCCTAAAATGAAGATGTGAATGAATACGAGCACGCAATACGATGAACTAACGAAGGCTAAGCCTGATGCGATGCACGGGAAATAACTAAAGCAAACGCACAATTAATTAAACAACATTAATTTTAAACTCGCGCAAGTGCCACAATTGATCACAAATATTGTAATTTAGGTAAACAAATATTAACTGAAAGTGCTAAGATTAAATGTAAGGGCGATGTTGTTAAAGGCTCGCCCCAGGCGCGCCTAAGGCTCCAGGATCAACAGGCTTAGAGGCTTGCGCCTTCGTGCGCACCTTTTTTGCGCCTTTGGAACATAAAAGACACGTCTGGGTGCAATTTTTGTTGAAATTTTTTTTCCCAAAATAAAAAAAAAAATAGTGTAAGAACTCAATAGTTTTGCATAATTTAGGCTTCATTTGGTAATGTGTTTTTGGTCTGGTTCGTTTTGTCAAAACGTGAAGAGGGGCGGGGCTCCATTTATTTTTCCGCCAGACGTTTCTCCATGCTCAAAAAATTGCGGGACAAAACCCAGCCCCGCGCCTCCAGTTGGGCGCGTTTAGGGAGGAGGAAATCCAATTTCTTCAATGTGGCGGCGAAACCGTGAGCATGCAAGCCCCCTTCACCGCCAGTGTCAGGCCAGCAGGCCTCCACGCCACCGCCCCCGATCGGTTCGTCGGAGGCAGGCGCACCTCCTGGCGGTGGTCCAGTTCTCCAGTTGGGCGTGTTTAGGGAGGAGGAAATCCAGTTTCTTCAATGTGGCGGCGAAGCCGTGAGCATGCAAGCCCCCTTCGCCGCCAGTGTCAGGCCAGCAGGCCTCCACGCCACCGCCTCCGGTCGGTTCGTCGGAGGCAGGCGCACCTCCTGGCGGTGGTCCGGCGACCTGGCGCTGCCGCCGGGAGGAGATTTACAGAGAGCTCAGCTCTCGGGTTCGCCAGAGCCCAGTTCTCTGGTGACGTTGACACCTGAAATCCTCCCTTTCGTGGTTATCCGCGCCTTCTCCGACGGATGTGGGTCTCCCCAGAGGGACACGAGCTTCGGGCTGCCACCATGCATGGTGAGGGGATGGGGGTGACGGGAAGCGGCGATGGAGGCTGAGCTGGTCTTCTCCAGCTCTGACCAGCTTATCTATGGCAACAACAGCTCCGGTACTCTGCCGGAGGCGGAGCTCTCCCGTGCACAGTCGGGAGGTTAATTATTAAAGCAACTTAAGACTTTAGGAAATTTTAATAAAAATTTAATAAAAAACTATTTTATTAAAATATAATATATATAATTATTAATCGTGTAATAATGTGTGTATGTATCTGTGAATGTATATATATATATATATATATATATAATTGTAAACGTTGTTTTTCCAAATGAATTTTTTTTTACAACCACGGTCGTTCTACCAAATGAAGTCTTGGGGTTCGTTTGGCGTGGCGTTTTCGCCGGCCATTTGGGGCAAACACCGTCGAACGGCGGGTAAACAAACACTCTCCGACAGCGTTTGTCGCGTTTGAGCCCGCAACGCCGTAGGAAACGAAGGAAAACGACCCTATCTCAACCGAGACCTCCCCCCTCCATTTCGATTAGCAGCCCTTCTCCTCCCGTCGGTGACTCCAAACACCGAACCAAACGAACCCCTGGAATTAGAATTGGGGCAACAGAATTCCAATTACAGTGTTCAGATATTAGGAATTCCCTCGGAATTGGGAATTCAATTTTGTACTATGACCAATTCTTAGGGGTAAAGACAGATATTTCAAGGAATTTAGTTTTTTACTATGTCCGTCGTTGCCCGATCTCATCGTCGTCACCCGATCTCGTCCCCGCCGCCCGATCTAGTCGTCGCCGCCCGATCTCGCCGCCGCCGCCCGATCTAGTCGTCGCCGCCCGATCTAGTCGTCGCCGCCCGATCTCGCTGTCGCCGCCCGATCTCGCCGCCGCCGCCCGATCTCGCCGCCGCCGCCCGATCTAGTCGTCGCCGCCCGATCTCGCCGTCGCCGCCCCATCTCGCCGCCGCCGCCCCATATCGCCGTCGTCGCCCGATCTCGCCTCCGCCGCCCGATCTCACCACCGCCTACCTATCTCGCCACCGTTCACTCCCGATACCGCCACCACCGCCCGATCTCGCCGCCGCCGCGGCCCGATCTCGCCGCCGCCCGATCTCGCTGCCGCCCGATCTCGCCGCCGTCGCCGCCCAATCTCGCCGCCGCCGCCCGATCTCGCCGCTCCGCCGCCCAAACTCGCCGCCTCAGCTCGATCTCGCAGCAGCCACCGCCCGATCTCGCCACCACCGCCCGATCCAATTCTGCAATTCCAATTCTGCAATTCCAATTCTGCAATTCCAATTCTGCAATTCAAATTCCAGGGGGACAAACGGACCGTTAGGGTCCGTTCGTTTCAACGACATTGATACTGAAGTATTAGCTTTCAATCCAATATCAATACACATGGGAAATGACATTGGGTTTAAATCCAATTCTTTTGTTCGGCGACATGATGACTTTTTGTCATAGGAATTGACATTGATCACATTTTACTGTTCGTTTGCAGAAAGATTTTCTGTCATAGGAATTAACATTGATAAATGCTCTTAATGATCACAATTAAAAATCACAATCACGATTTTTTTCGGTCGAACATGATTTTTTCGTCAGGGCACAATTTTTTCGCCCGAACTCAATTTTTTCGATCCGAATGCAACATTTTTACCCGGACGTGAAATTTTCGCTCGAATGTGATTTTCTCACCCTAACACGGTTTTTTCGTCAGGGTTGGCCGAACTGGATTTTTTCGGCCCGAACGTGAAATTTTCGCATGGACACGAATTTTTCGCCAAGACGAGATTTTTTCGCCCAAACATGATTTTTTCAACCGGTCGCAATTTTTTCGTCCGGAGGCGTTTTTTGGCCTGGATGCGAATTTTTCGCTCATAAGCAAAAAATTTTCCCGGTGGAGATTTTTTCACCTAAACACAATTTTTTTTGCCCAGGCGTGATGTTTTCGCACAGGCACAATTTTTTCGCTTAGACGTGATTTTTCGCTCAGATACGATTTTGTTGCTCGGGCGCGTCTTTTTTGCTCGGATGCGATATTTTCGTCTGACGCGGTATTTTCGCTAGGACTCGATTTTTTCTTCCCGAATGCAAAATTTTCGCCCAGACTCGATTTTTTCGCTCGGACACAATTTTTTCTCCCAGACGCAATTTTTCGTCCGAACTTGATATTTTTGGCCCGAAGGTGAAATTTTTGCCCGGAGGTGAAATTTTCGCCCGGGCGTAAAATTTTTGCTTATATGTGATTTTTTCGTCCGATCGCATTTTTTTGCTCTGACGCATTTTTCTCGCCTGGACGAGATTTTTTCATCCCGAGTCCTGACGTCTTTTTTTTGGCCGGACGCAATTTTTTTCACCCGGCCGCGAAATTTTGCCCCGACGTGTTTTTTTCACCCGAACACGCTTTTCACCCGGACGCGGTTTTTTCTCTTGAACGTAATTTTTTCGCCCAGACGCAATTTTTTTGCCAGAAAGTGATTCTCACCCGGAAACAAATTTTTCGACCGAACGCAAATTTTTCGCCCGGTCGCGATATTTTCCCGCTGACGCAATTTTTTGCGCTGACGGGAAAAAAATTGCGTCCGGGCGTAAAAATCGCGTCCGGATGAAAGATTCATGTTCGAAAAAAATCGCGACCGGGTGGAAAAATCGGGTCCGGGAGAGAAAATCGCTTTCGAGCTAAAAAATCACGTCCGGGGGAAAAAATCATGTCCGGGCAAAATATCACGCCCGGGCAAAAAAGTTGATCCGGGCGAAAAAGTGACGTTCGGGCGAAAAAATCACGTTCGGGCGAAAAAAATGTGTCCGGGCGAAAAAAATTTGTCAGAGCGAAAAAATGCTTTCGGCCGAAAAAAACGCGCCCGGGCGAAAAAATCGCGTCCAGGAGAAAAAAATGCATCCGACCGAAAAAATGCGTCAGGCCCAAAAAATCATGTCCAGGCAAAAAAATCACGTCCGGCGAAAAAACCGCATCCGGCGAAAAAATCGTGTCCAAGAGAAAAAATCGCGTCCGGGAAAAAAAATCGCGTCCGGCAGAAAAATGGCGTCCGGGTGAAAAAATCGCGTTCGGGCAGAAATATCGCATTCGGGCGAAAAAAATCGTCCGGACGAAAAAACGCGTCAAGGCAAAAAATTGCGACCGGCCGAAAATATCGCGCACGGGCGAATAAAACACGTCCGGGCAAAAAATAGCATCCCGGCGAAAAAATGCGTCCGACTGAAAAAAATGCTCGCCTTTTGGAAAACCAGAGTTGGTGATCTCAATATCCGTCACTGGAGATAGATATTGGATCTATGGGTTTTTAAGTTATGGTGAATATCGGCGACTTTCTATCAGAAAGTGAATTCCACTTTAAAATTGTTGGTCCGAACAAGAGAAATGACATTCATATTCTCAAAGTCAATACTTCAATATCAATGTCTGTGAAACGAACGGACCCTTAGTGTTTATGAAACATAATCGGGTGTTAAAACTTAGATATGATGCAAATGACCACAATAATTTTATTTTTTAAGAGATATAAATGATACTAATGAATGATTAATAAGTAGAATAGATGAAAAATTTGATCAAGAAGATGAACTGATGTTTGATGCTTATTTTTTGAAATGAATGTGGTTACCTCTTGCCTTCGTCAGGCGAGCACCTGCGTCTTGAGCCTTGTGTCTAGGCTCAATACCCTTTTGCATCTTAGTGCGGTTTGCGCCTTTAATAACTAAGATTAGATCACACACATAAATAAATCAAATGAGTCAAATTAACTGAGTAAAATATTACTAGCAAATAGGAGTGTCCGTACAAAGTAAAAGAAATTAAAACTAAAATACAAACTCGCCAAGTAATCAGTGTCGCCAATAGACGAAGATCTGGTGGTCATGGAAACGTATGGTGGATGTTGGAGAAGCATGAGGAGGCTATGGAATGACTAGTTGGAGTTGTGACAGGTGGGTGAAGGGGTTGGCAGCAAATGGAATGGAAGGGTGAAGGGATTGGGAGTGAGTGGAATGGGGGGAGAGGGCTCGACTATAGGTGGGGTAGTTGTAGAGGGTGAAGGGAGGGGTAAGGTGGCAGGGCAAGACTGAGGAGCGTTCGATGGCAGATGTAGAGGTACGAGAAGGGGGCATGGTGATAGGGAAAGACTGAGGGGAGTCCGACAACGGCTGTAGAGGGTACGTGGAGGCTGTGGGAGGACTGGAAGGGGGCTAGGGAAGGAGAATCATGTTCGGCGATGATGGGAGGGACTGGGAAGAGATTGGCGGGGACTGGGAAAGGGAAATCAAACATCTGGAGGCTCGGGTGAGGTCAGTGAAGGGGGAAAGGTGGTTGTCGGTGAGGCCGGGGATGCTAGAGGGAGAGAAAATGGTGGGAAGTGACTGGGAGACTTTCTGTCCAGGCAGTAAGCCTCAACAACGTTGCTGGAGGTCGAAAGAAGTTTGTTGACGGTCTTAGAAACTGTGGAAGGCGGAGTACGGGGGATTTGGCACCCCCGGAGGCGTGGGCCTGCGAGGCTGCGACATCGCAACGCAGGAGGCTCTCAGTGTCGGACCGAGAGCGGGATCGAGCGGTTCTACATAAAAGACCTAAAACTCTTGATACCCAAAACTATCGCTGCTCGTAGTATATAAGGATAAAGTTAGGTTAAATGATCTATGACCCAAATTAGTCGATCGCATTATAGAGAAATGAACCCAACACGATCACGGTCTCTAGTCGCCCATTGAAGATCCAAAATGTCAACCTCATAAATCTCTCAAATGCGACACGATTGATCATTCATCAATCTCCCCAGAAACATTCATCTCCGGTGAATAAAGACTATATGCTCCTAATGCGAACCAGGCAAGACTCTTTGTCGCTCTAACCCGAAAGCATCTTCGTAAAAGGTCATCGTGTCTCTGACGTCCTTGAGGGTCCCACATGTAACGACCCAAATCATTATAAAACACTTAAAAGATATTAAATCCCCGATGACGAGAAATGAAATCAATGTTGATTTGTTCTATCATATTTATTTTTGACAATTACGTTCTTTCCACCGCGGATGGCATCTTGAGATAGGCACGGTGATCAACCCCGGAAAGATAAAGGAAAGGGAAAAACTATGGTGAGTTTTTATCTCTTGAATTATGCTATATTGTTGAAGTATTTTAATATTTCTTACATATTATTTTTGACATGAATTTCAATTTATTACATGTGCATAAATTTAGGATTTTGAAAATCATTGATATTTGAATATCGCTATGAAATCAAGTGGGGATGACAAATAAAAACAATATCAATTCTGAGGGGAACTACTATTCCAAATCACATTTTTTTATATAAATGAGAATGAGAGATTGAATTAAATATTGTAGACCGTAATTGGAAAAGATAAAATATGCATAATAAGATACAAATGAGAAATGTTAAGGAGAATCATGTAGGTGTTTACCTACCGATTTTTCCCAAGTAGGGGATTTACCTACATTTGATAACCCCATGAGGGGTGGGCCCCAGAATATGATAAATCTCTTAACATCTTTTGAGCTATGTAATTAAAAAATGAGTGAATACTCTGAAAATTTGAATGATCTGAAGGAGACTTAAGTACGAATTAGATTGAAAAAGAGAAACAAGCATAATGAGAAAATTTGAGAAACATCAGAGAATGCATGAAATAAGATTACTTCAATTAACTGTTATGTAATATTATTTTGATGCTTTGTATGCATATTGATATCAATTCACCTTATTTGCATGTATAGCAATTCAAGAGGTATTTTACTCACATAGTCATATTTTTATGATTAACTCGTCGTGGATTACCATTTTTAGGAAACTATAGCATCGCTCAGTGCACCAAAAAGGGTTCCCCTGACTGCTAAGGAAAAGAAAAAGTTGGCAGAAGAACGTGCGAAGGTATGGGTCAAAATATTTATTGGGATAGAAGAAGCTCAAGAAAAATATGAGAAAACATGTGAAGACTAGCAATGTGCCGTCTGTAACCAAATAGATCAAGCACCTTTTACAAATATACCTATTGTTAGAAAAGCCTACTTTAGGGCCCATCTAGGGGTCCATTCTTCTCTCTCTATTTGTATTAGTCCCACATCTTTGATTGGGATTTCTCTCTTTCTTCTTCTCCTATATAAATGTATTCATACTTGTAATTATCAATTCAAGAAGGATATACAAGGTTTGGAGTTTCTCTACATGGTATCAGAGCCTTCGGTCTGACCTGTGCGGTCTCATTCTCTTTAACCGCCCAGGCCGCCCAACCTGCCCTATCCGCCTACCCCACTCTGCTTCTCCTGCGGCTTGTGAGCCTTCCTGCTCCGGTCTCCTATCCGCGGTCTCCTATCCGCAAGCTCTGCGGTTTGCCTCTGCATTCCTCTTCTCCTCTCCCTCTCCGTGGTTCCACCCTCTTCTGGTTTTTTTATATAGCCACCATTCTCTCTAATTCGTGGGGTCCACCTCTTCTCTACCCGCTGCGGCCTCACCTTCTATCCGATGTGAGCTCCTCGCCTTCTTGCCCGCAGCACGGCTGCTGCGGCTTTGCCCTCTGTCCGCGCGGCTTCGTCTTCTGTCTGCTGCAAGACAGCGGTCTCCCCTTTGCTTCCCGTGATCTCTGTCAATCCGTTGTGGGTTCCCTCTTACGGGTTGCTCTTATCCGCCTCTCTCTGCTTCCTTCTCGCTTGCGACCTCGCGGTTTCCTTCCGCTCTCTGACCGCTGCTGGCTTCACCTTGACCGGGGCGGTCTCTCTTCTGTTTCTGCCCTCTGGTCGCGAACTGACTACTCGCTGGTGTCCGGCTTGACCGTGCGGACTGCTGCCTATCCGCATTCTAGTCGTGGTCTTTCTCAGTCATTCTCGCAGGCGGTTTTGTCCTCTACTCTCAGCGACCTCGGTTGTCTGTCTCTGCGGTTCTGTCTGCTTGCCTTCTGCGTCCTGCCCTTCTGCTGCGGTCTCTCTTCCTATCCGTTGCGGGCCCTTCCTCTTACTGCTTTGCGTTGTTTTTTTCTCGCGGTCCCGTCTCCTGATCGCCCGAGTTCCTAGCTCGCAGTATCTTGCTTCCCGTTGTGTCCTTTCCTTACCGGTGCGAGTTCTCCTATCTCTATACGCGGCTGTCCACCTGACCGTGCGGACTTCCCTTTCCGCATTTTGGTCGCGATCTGCCTAATCGCTGGTGTGACCGCGCGGCCTGATCCTCTTCTCGCTGCGGCCTCCCGCTCTGCCTCTTCTTGGTGCGACCTGCTTCTCGCTGGCGGCGGCTCCTTCTCGCTGCGGCCTGGTCTGTTCCCATCCGCCCGGTCGGGTTCCTTATTCGCCAGATGTTTGCTTCTGTTGCGGTCTTCTCCTAACCGCGCAGCCTGCTTGTTTCTAGCCGCTGCGGGCTCTGTTCTTACCGCGCTGGTCGTGGCCGTTTCTTGCCACTGGTGCATTGTCACCGTGACCATTGCGGACTTTTCCTTGCAATATGATCAACTGTCCTCCGGGCTTCATGGTGTCTGTTTCCGATGGTGGCACCTCCTGCCTTGCTCACAGCTTCTCCTGGATTTTGGATTCCGGGGCCTCTCACCACATTACATCACGTAAACCACCACAATATTTGAACTACGTGCATCCCCAGTTCATTACTGTTGCTAGTGGGGACACACTTCCCGTCTCTGGTGCGACAGATATTAACCTCACTCCCTCCATTACTCTTCGCTCTGCTCTTCATGTTCCGGGCTCTCCGTTCAACCTTCTCTCTATTGGTCGACTCACTGCTGACCTCGATTGTGCTGTTATTTTTTCTTTTAACTCTTGTGTTGTGCAGGATCGCAAGACGCAAACCATCATTGGAAAGGGGCATCTGTCGAATGGTCTCTATATCCTTAACCCGTCTCCCCCAACGGTGCTGTCATCTATTAGCTCCATTGACTGGCATCGCCGTCTGGGTCATGCTCCTCTAAACATCCTCAAAAAATCTCTCCCAGACGTGTCCTTCCACGAGTTCACGTGTGAGTCCTGTATCTATGGGAAACATCATCGCTCTACGTTCTCACCACATCCTTCTCGGCGTCCTGCTCCCTTTGATCTTGTTCACTCCGATACTTGGGGCCCTTACAAAATTACAAGTGTTTTTGGATACCGTTACTTTGTCACATTTGTAGATGACTACTCTCGGGTAACCTGGTTGTATCTCCTTCGTGACCGCTCTGAATTCTCCGGTGTATTCCGTACCTTTTTCATTGAAACTCGCAACCAGTTCTCCACAACCATTAAAACCCTCCGCACCGATAATGCTCGTGAATACACTAGTCATACCTTCTCTTACCTCTGTGCGGAATTTAGGATCATCCATCAGACCTCTTGTGTCTATACCCCCCAACAAAATGGCGTTGTTGAACGGAAAAATCGTCACCTGCTCGAGGTCACCCGCTCCCTTATGATTCAGATGAATATTCCAAAACAATATTGAAATTTTGCGGTTTCAACCGCTTGCACTCTTATTAACCGCATGTCTTCATCTATCCTCAATTTTGTGGTTCCCTTCAATCTCCTTTTTCCCTCCCAACCTCCATTTTCCATCACCCCACGAGTGTTTGGTTGCATATGTTTTGTTCATCATCTGGGCCCATCCACTGACAAACTTGCTCCCCGTGCCACTAAATATATGTTTGTGGGATATTCTCGAACTCAGAAGGGCTACGTGTGTTTTTCTCCCGCGGATCGCAAGGTGGTTACTTCTGCTGATGTCACCTTCCTCGAAGATCAGCCATATTACTCTCAACCTATTGACCCTTCTCTTCCGCCACCCCTCCCGCGACCTGTTATCCCCGTCAATTCCACCATTCCACCTATACTTCCCCCACCCATCCCACCTAAACCACCTACACCACCAGTCATTCGTGTGTATACTCGACGTCCTCCCTCGTCTACTACCCTACGAGAGCTGCCCTGCTCTAATGATGTTTTGCAACCTGCGGATCCGACAACTGCTTCCATTGCCAACTCGATGGCCAACTTTGTCTCTCTTCACCGCCTCTCTCCGGAACTCCGTCAGAGTGCTCTCTCGTTATCCTCTATCTCCACCCCTAATTCTGTACAGGAGGCTCTTCACCACCCCGGATGGCGGGCGGCCATGGAAGATGAAATGCGGGCTCTCCGGGCTAACCGAACTTGGGATCTGGTTCCTCTTCCTGCGGGTCAATCCTGTGTTAGCTGCAAGTGGATCTTTGTTATTAAACATGCGGCGGATGGCACCGTTGAGTGTCTAAAGGCCTGCCTCGTGGCCCGGGGTTTTACTCAGCAACATGGCCTTGACTATGAGAAAACTTTTTCTCCGGTGGCCAAATTGAACACGGTCCGCGTTCTTCTCTCCCTAGCTGTTCATCGTCATTGGCCACTTTATCAGCTGGATATTAAGAACGTGTTTCTCAACGGAGATCTGCAGGAGACTGTTTACATGCACCAACCTCCCGGGTTTGAGACCACGGGGGAGTCTTGGGTCTGTCATCTTCGGAAATCTATTTATGGTCTCAAACAGTCCCCGCGCGCTTGGTTTGAAAAATTCAGTAAGGTTGTCTGTGATATTGGCTTTATTCGGAGCTCGGCTGACTTTTCTCTCTTCACCCGACACCGGTCAACCGGAACTGTGATCCTACTTGTCTATGTTGACGATATCCTCATTACTGGCGACGATATTACAGGGATACAACATATCAAGAAGCAGTTAAACTCCACTTTTCAGACCAAAGATCTTGGCAACCTTCGGTATTTCCTTGGGCTTGAGGTTGCACGACGCCCTGATGGTCTTGTGTTATCCCAACGGAAGTATTGTATGGACCTCCTTCATGATGCCGGTTATTCTGGATGCAAACCTGCGGATACTCCTATGGATGCAAATCACAAGCTCTCAGCCCATAGCTCTGACTCCGACAAGCTCCTTACAAATCCAGAATACTATAGACGCTTGGTTGGGAAGCTGATCTACCTTACGGTCATTCGACCAGATATCTCGTTTGCTGTAGGAGTCGTAAGTCGGTTTATGCATGCTCCTCGGACATCTCACCTTCAAGCTGTCGAGCGCATTCTTCGATATCTCAAGATCGCTCCAGGACAAGGGCTTGTGTACAAGCCATCAACATCTCTATCCCTTGTCGCGTACTCTGACGCTGACTACGCCGGTTCCATTGATGATAGGCGTTCCACAACGGGTTTTTGTACCTACTTCGGTGGACATCTCATAACCTGGCGTAGCAAGAAACAGAATGTGGTTGCTCGCTCTTCTGCTGAAGCTGAGTACCGCGCTATGGCTGCAGTTGTTTCCGAGTTAACTTGGCTTGAGAGCCTTCTGAGAGACTTGGGCGTTCGTCTCTCATCACCAGCGACCCTATTTTGTGACAATCAAGCGGCAATCCATATTGCCAAGAATCAAGTATTTCACGAGCGCACAAAGCATATTGAAGTTGACTATCACTTTATACGGGAAAAGGTACAGGCAAAGAAGATAGAATTGGAACATGTTCTTGCTGCAAGCCAAGTTGCTGACATCCTGACTAAAGCTCTCTCCCGGTCACTATACTACCAGTTTTTATCCAAGCTTGGTGCCTATGACTTGTACGCTCCAGCTTGCGGGAGAGTGTTAGAAAAGCCTACTTTAGGGCCCATCTAGGGGCTCATTCTTCTCTCTCTTCTCTCTCTTCTCTCTTTATTTGTATTAGTCTCACATCTTTGATTGGGATTTCTCTCTTTCTTCTTCTCCTATATAAATGTATTCATACTTGTAATTATCAATTCAAGAAGGATATACAAGGTTTGGAGTTTCTCTACACCTATGTATCTACTTTGTATCTGTTTTGTATATAACTTGTAAAATGGAAGAAAAAATTGGTAATTATTTTTTTTACTTTATACTCTATGTGCATCTTGATGCAATGTGCTGAGACAAATGAATTGAAACTACGCTCAGATATTGAATATATTGTGGAGACCTGAAAAGGTCTTCACACCACACACCACACACCAAGCAAACCATCGTATATGTGAAGAGTGGGGATATAATGATGATGGGTGGGGCTGTAATAGAGGTTGATAACACAGGAGAGACTACAGTGATGGTGGAAATTGAAGCTAAAATAGAAGGCTGAAGATCCAAAAATTAGATGGCTCCACATCTAAAGTCAAATTATCTACATTAAGTATAATATGAATACTCATATTCCTAGTAATATCAATCTTGAAGAAATTTGACCTAGACTTTCTCATGACAGTGTATGGACTTATTTACCTAGCAATTGGTTTAACTTGATGTAGGTCGAGTAGGTCAAGTCAAAATTTTCGCGAGCAAATCACTTTCAATGTTTGGACTTCAATAAAGTCGTTAATTTTTATTTGAGAAGGAACTCTTTAAGCATTTAACAAGTCCACCAGTGGCGAGATCCGTACATCCACAAGCAAAAATCGCAAGTAATAATTTATGAATAAGCGACAATAAAGAGATAGTGTGAACGTCCGAGACAAGCTTAAATTAATTAAATGAGCTGCATAAAATTACGCAAGTAAATGAAGCAGGAGGGAAAACGGAGTTACCCAAAGCATACGCAAAGCTACAGCCGGGAGTTAGACTTTTCGAGTGCAGCAACGCAAAAATGGAAGAACTCGAACTATCTGACGGAAGGGAGCTTGTTCTCGTCGACGAAGTCTCCTGATTGAGATATCTGTCACCATATTGCTGGAATAGGGCGAGTCGAGGTCGACAACGATCGGACAGAGGAGGCGACCCAATGGCGGGGGTCTGCACAGCTGACAGGGAGACGTCGGGCTCCAAGGAAGAGAAAAAGGAAGTCGCTGGTGGTCGTAGAGATGTGGCACCGACCTGGTGCTTGCTGGAGCTAGAAAACCTTGCGCTCGGTGGAGAGAAGGGTTGGACTGTACCACAGAATGGAGCTAGGTTTTCTGGGCTAACAGAGGAATGACGAGTTCGTCATTCTTTGTCTTTTTCCTGGTTGCTTTTCAACTGTCACGGTGGGGGCCTTTTAAAAGGAGGAATGAAAGGTTTCCTATTAAAATATTCCGTGAAATGTTTATTTCCTAAACTCACCCACCCATTGAATCTTCCTAATGGAGGGGCTATCTCATATGGAATAAAAATTGTTTTAAAACTATTTCCATATTTTTTATTTCCTAAAATTAATCTCCCATTAAATCTATTTGAGGGGGAACAATTTTATATCTGTTAATTTGATTTTATTCTTCATTTGACCTTATATTTTCATAATTAACTTAAGATTGTCTCTTTCATCCAAGCTACTCAAATTATCATACCATTTATTCAGGTTCTTACTGGGTGGTCAAACCGATGAGTCGAAACTCAAAATAATATCAGTGCATAGAAAACTTGATAGAAAATAAAATAACAAATAATAAAAATATGGTTGGCGCATGATGATATCATGCGTCCTCGGATGCGGAGATAATTGTATCAATTCCCCCAGTGTTGACAGATCTCGACCCCGGAGAGAACTCACAAAAACTAGCAACAAAGAAATCAGGCGTCATTACTGGTGCTAGATTGGGTGGCGTGTTTAGAACCTCGCCAAATGGCTCGTTGCGCTTCCGAACTTGAAAAAGACCAAACTTCCTTTCTTGTAGCTTGTAATATGTCCTTGGAATAAACATTTGATTCCTGCAATAAGCAAAAAATCAATCTTCTTTTGAAAAGTACAACTCACGGCGATAACGACCGACCATAAATTTATATTTTTCAAAAGTTGTTTGCAAATTATTAGAAATAACTTTATGAAGTTTTGTCAAATAATTTATATGAGTTTGTGCATCGATTGAAATACGTTCATGGAATGGTAGGGGATGATGGTCAAGTAGTTGGGGAATAAATAACTGTAGATAATCTCGAAAGTAGATTTTTAGGGGAGCGATTTTAGAAGTATTAAATGTGAATTTTGCTTGAATGTACAAGATCTCATTGCGTTGGATTCTCCCCAATTAAACATCCGAGAAAGTTGCCCGAACTCTTATTAACGACATCAATCTGTCCATCGATCAGAGCGTGATAAACGCTACTATACTCGGATTTGGTTCCCTTTTGACCACAAAGTGTGTTCCAAAAATACCAGTTTAAACGTCTTATAGATTGATGCAACTCAACATGTCTGTCTATATTCAAATGATAGTGAGGTGAAATAAAAACACAATCTTCAAACATGAAATCGACATAGTGAGGTGTAGGAACAAGTGTTCGTCGGATATAATATGAAAAAACTAAGAAATACCTGGTGGCATGTCAAAAACCGATAAATGGGTGATCGAGCCTAGTTCATCTTGGGTGAGTAGCTCATTTTGGATCGTGACTTACTTCATGGGGTGGAGGCGGGAATGCAATAAGTAGTAATGTGGTGGAATCACCGGGAGGTGAAATCGATGATGGAGAGGTCCTCTCGGGCACCTTGGGAATAAGGCAGTTCTTCTGGGGAAGAACAATAATGCGTCCATGGTGCTCGAAGGAATGAGAGGTCCTCGTGCATGACATGTCGATCGTACTACCAAGATCGTCCTAATAGGATGTGACAGACATCCATGGCGGTGATATGACAACACTTTATTCAGATATGTGCTCCATACAGAAAACTCTACTAGATAATGGTGGGTAACGGGCATGATCAAATGACTATTAATTCAATAGAAACTATAAAGTTGTTCTAATGTATCGACCATACATTGAGAAACGAAGTTCTCCATAATACCGCTATCGATGACAATGGAATAAAATTATCCCTGAATGCGTGCAGTAGTGCAGAAAATATCGTGCCTCTTATGGTAATCCTCGGTAAACTCGCTAGGGGTGATCAGTTTATAACGTAAAACACAGACTAGGTGTTCAACGTGTTCGCCTTCTGCTTTCAATACATCCTCAGACTCGGGCTCGGATCAGAGTGGGATTCATTAATATAAACTTCATATTCAAGCTCACGTCCAACAGTAGAATCAATAATAGTGACGAAGTGGCATCGCAGGCACTCAGAGGATTTGTGCCCCGGCTCTATACTTGAAGCATCGAAATACTTCAGTGTTGGGCTTACACTCAATCAAGGTTGTAGATGTCAAATGTCGGGTTCATGTCGTTCGAGTTTGAAATGTCATATGTCGGATTGCGAGGAATATATCAGAGATATCTTACAATGTCGGATTCTAATATTTAAAAAAATGTATTCATATATATAAATAGTTTTTGTAAATACGCGCAATTACATACATAATATATTTTTAGAAATTACACAATAAACATATATACAGTCTCAATAATCTCCATACCCCTAGAGGGGATAGTGGTGAAATCAGGGTCTCGGTAGTGATGGGGGAATCTAAGATCCTAGTAGTGGGGGCAGAGGTGCCGCTCGGTGGGGGTCTATTAGTAGAACCAAGTCTGGATGTTCGCTTTTGTGAGAACTCCACTCTACGGGCGTGAGTTGAGACCTCTCTTAGGTCCTTATAATCATATAGCTCTAATTGGTCTCTAATTGACTAACGTAATTGGTTCAGATAACGGGATATAATCATATCATAATCCTCTCTGAAGTTTAGACGAGACTGAAGTACTAAAAACTCATTCGTATATTCATACACTGATAGTTTGTCTTGTCGTATGTTGTGGAACCTGCGATGGAAGGTCTGTTAATAATCGAGTGGAATGTATCTCTTACAAAGTTGTGTCTTAAATTCAACTCATATGGTGATCGGAGGCATGCCTAAACTAAATCTAGAACGCTCTAGTTGAACCCCCCCCCCCCCTCCCCAAATAAAAGGTCTCTTTAACCTAAGGGTAGCGTACTCAACTTGCTTAGCTTAGGGCAATTCTTCCAAGTCAGGAAAAGATCCATCATATCGCACCAATCTAAACATCCCTCGAGTCCTAAATGCCCTTCAAAATCACCAACGTCTAACTTGACTCCTAAATCTCATTGGGATGCATCCCTTACATTTTGGTGACTTTGTTCAAGTTGTTCTGGATTGGGTTTTCGATTTCAGGTTTCCTAGGGTTAGGATCCTCTTCGATTTGGTGTGAGGTAATCCCTAACTATTGGTTAGCCTCTAACGTGTTAACACGCATGTGTAATCCATTTATCACATGTCTCGCATCTCGCAGGTTCGTGGCAACATTTGTACTTAACAACTCAATTGTTTTGGTCAAATTTTTAATTTGTGTGCTTAGATTGACAATGTCATTTTCTAAATTATCCACACAATTTTCCATTTAAATCAATTGTCTTAAATTCCCATAAAATTTAAATAATATTAAATGCTTTTTAAAATTAATTTTGAAAAAAATTTAAACAAAGAGAACCCTTAATCTGAAAAGGTAATAGGTCTGCATCAACCTCGACAAGCAGTTGTGAATCAGTACCCAGTCTCTTATCGACAAGGAAGTTATGTAGGATGCAACATGCATTAATTATTAGCACATGCATTTAACTTTGATTTTAAGATCATGGACCAAATACAAAGTGAAATATAAAGTAACTTTTTTGCACTTGAACATTTATATGAAAGAAAGATGGTTGTCAGAGTATTGTCCAATGTTTCTTCAATAGGACAAATGTTCTCTCTATTACATTTCATTCTCTAGCATGACGTAAATTAAATAACTCCTTATAATTAGAAGGGATGTTTTCTTGTGTTGACCACTCATATAGATGATAATGCGTTGATCGACACGATGCAAGAAAACCTAGACCGTTGGTGTAACCTGCATCGACTAGGTAGTACTTACCAAACTCATCAACAACAACACTCAAGCCTTTATCCCATTATAGTGGGGTCGGCTATATGGATCCTTTCTCGTCATTGTGCCCTATCTTTTGGCATAATATCACCAATGTCTAAGTACGTTATGTCTTTCCTTATAGTTTAATTTCAAGTCTTTATTGGTCTACCCCACCCTCATTTAACATGCCTAATGACAAGATTCTCACAACGCCTAACAGGTGCCTCTAATAGTCTCCTTTGTACGTGTCCAAACCATCTCAAACGAGCTTCTCGCATCTTCTCTGCAATTAGTGCTACTCCTGTCTTATCCTTGATACATTCATTCCGAATTTTTATCCAGTCTCTAGTTTTCGCACATCCACCTAAGCATTTTCATCTCCGCAACTCCCATTTTTTGCTCATGTACACAATTCACTACCCAACACTCAAAATCATAGAGCATCGTTGGTCTAATTGCAGTACGGTAAAACTTATCATTAAGTTTTAATGGTACTTTACGAACACATAAGATCCTTGACGCACCTCTCCACTTCAACCAATCCGCTTGGATTCTGTGTCACAACTTTATCAATACCTCCGTCTTTTTGAACTATCGATCCAAGATATTTAAAACACTCGCTACGGGAAATATCTTGATCACCCAAATTAATAATGAAGTCATCTGTATTTCTTGTATTATTAAATTTAAGCTCCATATACTGTCTTTGCCCTGCTCAACCTAAAATTCTTCTTTTCTAAAGTGTCTCGTCAAAATTCAAGTTTTGCGTTTACACCATTGCGCGTCTCATCAACCAAAACGATATCATCCGCAAATAATAAACACCAAGGTATTGCTTGTTTGATATGTTTGGTGAGCTCATCTAAGATAAGGGTAAAGAGATAAGGGCTTAAAACTGAACCTTGATGTAAGTCAACGATGATAAGGAATTCTTGTGTTAATCCTCCAAATGTCCTCACCCTTATCACTGAATTTGTATACATATCTTTGATCATGTCAATGTATGATACATTTACACCTTTCTTTTCTAAGACTCTCCATAAGGATGAACAGCATATGCAAATCTTCTTTCCTTTCTCGGTAGTTGTCAATGAGTCTCCTCAAGAGATGTATAACTTTCATGGTCGACCGCACCGACATGAATCCAAATTGATTTTTCGAGATGTTAGTCTCTCGTCTTACTCTTTTTTATATTACTCATTCTCATAGTTTCATGGTATGACTTATCAATTTAATTCTTTTGTAATTAATACAATTTTATATATCTCATTTGTTCTTATACAAAGGTACTAAGATATTTTCTCTCTATTAGTTTGACATCCTTTTTTATTTCAGTATCTTATTGAAAAAACATGTACGCCACAAAACTCCTTCATTCCCCAGACATTTTTATACTTCAATGGATATATTGTCTGGCTCAACCGTCTTTCCATTTTTCATCTTCTTTAGAGCGTCATTTACCTCTGATACTTGAATTTTATGATAAAATATTATGTTCATATACTTCTCTGATTTACTTAATTCTTCCCTTTAATTCATTGTCTTTTATTTCATTATAGAGTTGATAAAAGTATTTTTTTCATCGCTCTTTAATATTTACATCATCTGTCAAAACTGTATTTGTTCCATCCTTTATGCATTTTACTTGGCTTAAATCTCTTGTCTTCATTTCCCTACCTCGAGCAATTTTATATGTCATGCTCTCTATCTTTGATATCTAATCGCTTATAAAAAAATTTATAGGTTTGACTTCTTGTTTTACTTACTGCATGTTTAACTTCTTTTTTGGCAACTTTATACCTGACAAAGTTTTTATCATTCTTACAAGCGTAGAATGATTTATAGTTGACCCTCTTTGCCCTCACTTTATCTTGCACATCATTTTTCCACCACCAAGATTTTTTAATTGGGGGCGCACGACCTTTTGATGCAACCCACGATGCCTCTTTATTTTTATTTATACCTGTTTTATTTGTGTAGCGCATGTTGTAGCGCATTTGATTTTATTTTGGTGTGTTGAGTTGTACGTGCACGGTATTAATGCTTTTATGTAATTTTGTATCGCGCATGTTGTTCGCGGAATTTTTGTTGGCTCGTTGGTGTGACCAGCCAACGAGACCTTAAATGCATAGGTCCGATAATTTAGAGGTAGATTAGCTAGGGCAAGCTTTTAACATTTAACTATTCTGACATATTTGGCTATTTCCAAAATCTGATTTGATTTTTCAATTGGGAAATTTCCATTGTATACCCTTAAATCTCTCAAGTCAGCCCTTTTAAGGCCCACCTAGTTTAAGCCCATTTATTCCTCCTCCAAAACCCTAACCCCCACTTATTATAAAAGCAATCCCTCCCACTTACTGTTGGGCCGGCTGGAATAGAACGAACAGAGAACCGATTATCTGTTTTCGTTCTCCCAGCGCCGGCCCTAACCGCCGTTTACTCCCGACGGAAGGCCCCGACGCCTCCTCCCCCTCCCTCCACAGCTCTGGCGACCACTGTCGACGTCGCTCCTCCCTCCGTTTTTCCCTCCCGATCCTCCTCCGACGACGAAACCACTGCCAGAAGCCTCCTTCCCCGTTGTCTAGCTTCTCCTACTTGCTCGACGACATCACCTACAGCCCGAGCTTTTCTGCGATCAGCTCCCCCGACGCAAGCATCTCCTGAAGCTCCGTCGGCCGCCGATTCCGCTGCCTGAAGCTCGCCTGGGCCCGTCAAGTACTCCTGCTTCCTGTCCTGGACGATCGTGGTCGTTGTTTCATACCCGCGGTCAGATCCTCCTCCAGGCCCCTTCCACTCCACCTTCCAGAAAACCAATGAGTCGTTGTCACTCGACCTATGGTATACCTCTCGATCTCCTCGTTTACGAACACTAGTTGTTTTTATGCTTACATGTTGAAATGAATAGTTAATTATTATAGCTTGCCCGGCTAATTGCATCTCATGTTATCGTTTGTTCTCATATTTGGAATATCCGTCACCTAATTGTGATGCATGTGGATTTAGTATTTGTGACGCTATCATGCACGTGCGGTAGCCTTACATCTGTGAGTGAGGCCTAGGTCATTTATTCGTTCAAAATTAGCACGCGACGTGCTCTCGCGCCACAATTATTTTAAATAGGTCGCATTTATTATATTTCAAAAACTACAGCCCTAGGTTTCAGTTTACATCAGTTTGGTGTGGCTGCTGGGATATCTCACTCCTATCGTGGGATAGTCGAGCGCCGGTCGTTTTCAAATTTCTAAGTTTAGACATTTTCGTTTAAAAAATGATGAGTGATTTAGATGCGCGTATTAAAGTTTTGAAGAAAGATGTTGAGCGCGTCACTGCTGACGTCCAACAGAATCTGCGTGGGTTGTGCACCTCTGTTCACAACCTGGAGGTGACAACGTGCACGTATTATACTGCTCTTACATACCTTCTCACTTCATATCACATAGTGGAACCCGAGGTTAGGTGTTTCGTTAGTCCTCCACATCTCCTCAATTTCACGACGAGCACTTTAGCTCCACCCACCCCCACTGTGACGCTCACTTCAGTCGAGGAGATTCTTCCAGAGCCCCTGCTCCAGGAAGAAAAATTTACTCATATCTTTATCACCCCGACTGATGTCGTGACTCCACGTGTCTCAACTACAGCACTCCCTTCAGTCGAGGAGGTTCTTCCTGAGCCCCTGCTCCAGGAAGAAGAGCTTCTTCCTATTTTTACCACCCTGACTGAAGTCGTGTCTCCACCTGTCTCTGCTTTAGCACCCCCTTTGATCGAGGAGGTTCTTCCCGCGCCCCTGCTCCAGAAAGATGAGTTTTTTCCTCTTCATTCCTTTCGGTCCTTCCTCCCGATTGACATGGTGTGTCCATTTCCCCCACTAACTTACATCCTTCAGCCGTCGAGTTGTTTCCTGAGGAACCACTCCAGGAAGGACTTCCTAGTGATGTGTCACTCACCTCAGATGACACATCATCGCTTTCTCTTCTCCCAGAAGAGTTGGTTAGTGATAAGGCCCTCATCTTGGGTGACAGACTCGTTCGTCGCATGTCCTGATTTTCGTAGCCCACTGCCGCCACAAACCCTTGAGCCCACAGACATTGTGTTTGGTGGTCCCTCACCTGTGGCCCTTAAGTCACCATCCTATATTGATTTTGTTTTTGGAGAGCACGTGTTTTGTTCGGATCACTTCTTTATGGATATAGTACAGCATGTTGCACCACCACATCACTACCGTTTGTGTGCTGACACTTATAGGTTTAGTAGTATCGAGAGAGTCGAGACAATACTTAGATTTTTTACTCCACATCGGGACCCCCGCTTCAAAGGATTTTTATGGAAAATTTTACACGGTAAAATTAAATTTTGTGACTCGAGTGGGACGTTGACGGGTGAAAGTAAGACGATATTCAATCCAGGTCTAGCAGACGTTCGTAGGTGTCTATCCGACGAGCGTATGTTGTGTTATGAGTTACTGATTCCACGGGTTGATTCTACTTGCTTCTTGTTCTCCCTACTGCCACATGTTTTCCTCACACCCCGCCCATGTCATCCTCTAAAAGCTCTAATAATTACTATTTATTTAAATATTTGGCATGAAATTTTGACTAATGAATTGCGAGCTTTTGGGATGAGAGGTTACTTCCAGATTTGGGAATGCAGCGGCGACATCAGCAGGACAGTCATACAACATTTTCTCCGATCGACAGTTGGATTTCCTACTTGCAGGTCGCATCGAGTCTCGTCGGGGTCGAGCTCCTTCAACCCCGGGAGAATTGATGCAACCTGCGACGCATCTTTATTTTTATTTATACCTGTTTTATTTGTGTAGCGCATGTTGTGATGCATTTGGTTTTATTTTGTAATGTTGAGTTATACGCACACGGTATTAACGCTTTTGTGTAATTTTATATCGCGCATGTTGTTCGCGCAATTTTTGTTGGCTCGTTGGTGTGACCGGCCAACGAGACCCTAAATCCATAGGTCCGATAATTTAGGGGTAGATTAGTTAGAGCAAGCTTTTAACATTTAACTATTCCGGCATATTTGGCTATTTTCAAAATCTGATTTGATTTTTCAATTGGGAAATTTCCATTGTATACCCTTAAATCTCTCCAGTCAGCCCTTTTAAGGCCCGCCTAGTTTAAGCCCATTTATTCCTCCTCCAAAACCCTAACCCTCACTTAATATAAAAGCAATCCCCCCTCTTACTGTTGGCCCGGCTGGAATAGAACGAACAGAGAATCGATTCTCTGTTTTTGTTCTCCCAGCGCCGGCCCTAACCGATGTTTCCTCCCGACGGAAGGCTCTGACGGCTCCGACGCCTCCTTCCCCTCCCTCCACAGCTCCGGCGACCGCTGCCGGCGCCGCTCCTCCCTCCGCTTTTCCCTCCTGATCCTCCTCCGACAACGAAGCCATCGCCAGAAGCCTCCTTCCCCGCCGTCTACCTTCTCCTACTTGCTCGACGACATCACCTGCAGCCCGAGCTTTTCTGCGATCAGCTCCCCCGACGCAAGCATCTCCTGAAGCTCCGCCGGCCGCTGATTCTGTTGTCTGAAGCTCGCCTGGGCCCGTCAAGTACTCTTGCTTCCTGTCCTGGACGATCGTGGTCGTTGTTCCATACACGCAGTCAGATCCTCCGCCAAGCCCCTTCCACTCCTCCACCTTCCAGAAAACCAATGAGTCGTTGTCACTCGACCTATGGTATACCTCTCGATCTCCTCGCTTGCGAACACTAGTTGTTTTTATGCTTACATGTTAAAATGAATAGTTAATTATTAGAGCTTTCCCGGCTAATTGCATCTCCTGTTATCGTTTGTTCTCATATTTGGAATATCCGGCACCTAATTGTAATGCCTGTGAATTTAATATTTGTGACGTTATCAGGCACGTGCGGTAACCTTACATTCGCGAGCGACGTCTAGGTCATTTATTCGTTCAAAATTAGCCCGCAAAGTGCTCTCGCGCCACAATTATTTTAAATAGGTCGCATTTATTATATTTCAAAAACTACAGCCCTAGGTTTAAGTTTACATCACCTTTTGACACTCCAAGTACATTATTTTCACGTATCCTTAAATGTGAAGATATAACTTCTCATGAGACATTAGAATCAAGGGAATCATCAACAAGTTGTTCTATAACTGATGTCTTGAAAGCAACCTATTTTTGTCATCTTCAAGATTCACCACCGAATTTTTGACAATATTTTTGTTCTTGTCTTAAATTTATTATATTTAATATATACGTCTAACATCACTAACCTATATTGTGATGTCAAACTTTCTCCTGCTATGACTTTGCAATTCTTACAAATCATTTTATTTATTTTACGAGTCATAAAATAATCAATTTGCGACTTATTTGGTCTGCTTTTAAACGTAATTAAATGTTTTTCCCTTTTTATGTAGTGTGTTTGTCACAATTAGCTCATGTGTTATGGCAAAGTCTAAAATGGTTCGTCCTTCTTCATTTTTTTTTCTCCATATCCAAATCCTCCATGGACGGCTGTATAATCTACATTTTCCTTCTTTATATGTCCATTTAAGTCTCCTCCTATGAAAATCTTCTCTCTTTGTGAGATTTTCCTTACTAAATCATCTAAATCTTCTCAAAATTGCACTTAAATAGCTCCACTTAATCATACTTGTGGAGCGTAAGTACTGATCACATTAATAGTTTCATTTCCTATGACCAATTTAAGAATTAAGATTCTATCACATTTTTTACTTACCTCAACAACTTCATCCATCCAAATAGTATCTAGAATAATACATACTTTACTACTTATTTTATTTTTTCCTATGATCAATTTAATACATACGACGAGGACTTTTGCACATTTATCATTACACCCAAGTCCTGGAGATGCAGCAGTCATTGCCAAGACGCTGCATTTGAACCATGCGAAGCGTTCCTTTGGGGGAACAACCTAGTTTTTACACAATTCCTCAAATGATCCATATTTATATGGGTGACTATATTTTATATTAGTCGTCTACCTAACACAATCTTCACCATTTTGATTCGAACTTGGGACTAGAATTGGTTGGTTTTACCTAACCCGTCAATATAATAAATTTTCAAATTAATAAAGTAAATAGTAATAAAACAAAATAATTGATTATTAATGACTTACCAGTTAGTACTTCAAAACGATCGGTTCTTTCTAGCGCATCGCGAAAAGATCTTGAATCTAAAGATGATCCTTCCCAACTAGGTAAACCATATAAAAATTTCATGTGATTGTCACAAACACTTAAAACATTCATCGTCATTGTTTTTTTCTGATTTTTATATTTGTTATGATCTTATGTTGGCACAGTCACTTGTATATGTGTACCATCTAATGCACCAATGCAGTCTTTGAACCATCTACATCTATGTTCTGACCTAGTCTTTGGCAACTTGATGTAGTCTCTACTTAACTGCAGCATGGCTCTGAGCACGATGTTGAAGTGTCTGCTAATAATATCTGTGAACCAGAGATACGTATATCCAATATCGCGGAACTTTTTGTTATGTGTTATAATGTATAGAAATAGTCCAACAGATTCCTTCGCAGACACATTTGATTTTGTGGACAAGGCCTCTAGCAGATAAAATGTCATGAATCTTATGTGATCGTAAAGTATCATTAAAACTTAAGGGCAAGTTTTATCGTACTGCAATTAGACCAGCGATGTTATATGTTTCTGAATGTTGGGCAGTGAATTTATACATGAGCAAAAAATGGGAGTTACGGAGATGAGAATGTATAGGTGGATGTGTGGACACACGAGACTGGATAAAATTTGGAATGAATATATCAGGGATAAGACAGGAGTAGCACCAATTGCAGAGAAGATGCGAGAAGCTCAACTAAGATGGTTTGGACACGTACAAAGGAGACCATTAAAGACACCTGTTAGGCGTTGTGAGAATCTAGTCACTAGACATGTTAAACGAGGGAGGGGTAGACCAATAAAGACTTGGAACTATAAGGAAAGACCTGATGTACTTAGGCATTAGTGAGATTATGACAAAAGATAGGGCACAATGGCAACAAAGGATTCATATAGCCGACCCCACTATAGTGGGATAAAGGCTTGAGTGTTGTTGTTGTTGTAATTCGATGAATGGTTGTTCACCCATACGCAAAAGGCTGAAGCAGTTTACCTCTGGACCCTCATATATGCGTCTTAGCAATAAGGATCGTAGTGCAATATTCATATCATGGTCTAAGAGTCCCAGAGGAATATATTCTAACGCTGCTCAAGCACCACAAAGTGCTGTGAGATACCCGCATTTCATAATATATTATTTTATTAATTTTTCTCTCAACTCGGCTAGATTCATCTAACATATGACAATAAAAAAAAATGATGAGATTAAGATCATGGTACACAATAAGCCAACGTTGAAGAGATTAAGGTGAAGTGTTCATATTGCAACCACTAGGTTGTACAACAAAGAATACCAAATAACACAATCTAATCTGATTTTCTATGACAAGAACACAAAGAAAAAGCATTGTGCAGCCATCTTAGTTGGATATTAAGAACAATTTACTAGATTGTAGGAGATTCATAAATGCAAAATGCTTTGGTTATATGTTCTGAAAATGGTAATACCTTAGGATGAAGAAGCCAGTAGATAGGAGGGAATGGCTGGAATTGTTGTCTTCCTACGGCAGAGTTGGCCTGAAACCCAAAAATAAGAACAAACATGAGAAGAAATCGAAGCACCCGTGCAAATGAAGAAAAAGTTGGATACAAGGAGGAGAGGAGAAACCGAAAAAACATAGAGAAATTGAGAAAGGAGAGGAAAAATTAGAACCGATGAAACCGGCGAGACCACGGGGTCGCGAGGTTTAGGAAGAATCTAGCTTAATCGGGAAGAAACGAGAACTTAATAGGGAAGAATCTGGCGGAGAAGGGGCGGAGAATCGGTGGAGAAGGTGATGCAGCACAGGCGGGCCCCGCCTCAAAGGTGGCACACCACATGTGCTGGCTGTTAGCTCAGAGGCCCTCGACTCAGAGGTGGCGCACCACATGGCCGAGTGGCATGGCCTAGCCACACCTAGCTGCTTTAGATCAGGACTGCAGTCCGTATACCCCAACCAGGCCTCAACAACCCATCGCTGCTTATACTGGGTCGGAGGCGGATTGGGGTGTACGGACTGCAGTCCTGATCTTAGGGGTGCAAACGAGTCAAGCTTGGAAAAATTTCCAAGTTCGAGCGCGTGCTCGTCGAGCTCATTTTGCCCTGGCTCGAGCTCGAGCTCAATGCCTGCTTATCGATCACGAGCTCGAGCTTCGAGCTCGCGAGCTCGAGTAAAGCTCGACTCAAGCTGCTCACGAGCTTTTTAGCTCATGAGCCTAATTTTCTTTATATTTTTAATTTTAAAAAAAAATATAGGAATAAAAAGCTCACGAGCTCATGAACAATAATATCTGAGCTCGAGCTCGACTCGTAATCGAGCTCGTCGAGCTCGAGCTCCACAGGCTCGACCTCGAGTCGAGCTTTTTTCGAATCGGCTCATCGAGCTTTCAAGACGGTTCAACTCAACTTGCACCCCTACCTGATCTAAAGCAGCTAGGTGTGGCTAGGTCATGCCACTCGGCCACGTAGTGCGCCACCTCTGAGTCGAGGGCCTCTGAGTTAACAGGCCGCACATGTGGTGCGCCACATCTGAGGTGGGGCCCATTTGTGCTGCATCAGAAGGGGCGGTGTCGCGATGAGAACACGCGGTCACGAGGGTGGCAGTTCCGATTTGCGCATGGAAGAGAAAGTGGTGGAAAACCGGGGTTATGCCACAGGAATTGCATAAAGGCTAAATCGAAAACCTATAGTTTTGGGCAAAACCAAAACCGGGGTTATTTCCTTACAATCGAACTCCCGCAATTGATTTAATAATGGAGAAAACAAATTTTGAATTCCATTTCCCTCCTATCGAGCAAACCCTAACTATATATGCAATACAAGCAAGCACATGATGAATGCAATGGACTGACGACAACCCTAAAAGAAGATACAGATAAATACACGCACACTATCGATGAACTAATAAAGGTTAACCCTAATGTGATGCACATGTAATGACTCAATCAAGTAACTCAAGCAACTATTTTCGACGTACAGTTAATTGAACAACATTAATTTTAAAATACTCATGTAAGCGCCATTCATCATAAATATTGTAATTTAGGTAAACAGATAATAAATGCAAACAAACAAAAAGCGTTACGTATCCACGTACTGATGTCATCATTCTCGTTATTTCTTTTTTTATTGTTGTGTCATTGTGTTATTTTGTATTCGTGTTATTTTTATTTGAGTTCGGCTCACTGATTTGACCGTGCGGTGGGACCCTAAATAAAATAAACGGTCCGGTAATTTTAGTTAGGATGTTAAAAACAAGCTTAATTTATTTAGCAATGCATAAGTCTAAAATGAAGAAAATTCAAATCAAAGTTTATTAGTAAAGATATGAGAAAATATATATTTAAGAAGAATCATTTAGGGAAAAAAAGCCCTACCAAAATCACTCCATCGTGGGAAACATTTGAGGAAAAGAAAAAATAGTTTAATTGGAAAGTTCATTTTTTGGAAATAAAGCTATGCAAGAGACCCCCTGCCATTAAAAGCCATGGAGAAGAAGGAAAAGCATAGTCCGGATTTCAAAGAAACCTTTTTCTGGTTTCTTTGAGTTGCAGGCCGACCTACCTTATACCTCCATTTGTGTCTTGGTTCCAGTCCACGATAGTACCGCCGAGAGTCCATCCTGACGATCCTGCCAGTGCCGCCTGATGGGGATCGACCGCATATTCGTGATCAGAGGAGATCGAGCCACCACGTGGCTGATCCGCTTTTGCAGATTTGTCGTTAATTCGTTGATCGAATCGGCGATCTGAGATCGCGAGCGCGTCTGGGGCGTCCTTTTTCATCTTATATGTATTTTTATAAAAAAAAATAGCTGTATTTATATTTTTAAGACACCGGGTGTAACGGACGATCGTAGTCGTTCACGCCGGGTGCCCAACCGCTCCCTTTTGTTATAAATAGGGGCGGATGTCCAGGTTTTCAGTCATTGCAGAGTTTGTGAGAGATTCCAGATTTCGACAATCATTCGTGGTGCGACGCCGCAGAACCAATTCGCGGTCTCGGATTATTAATTTCCCGTTATTCCCTTTTTTAAAATTAATTCATTGTTCCTCTTTCACCAATTTGTGTGAACCAACCCAACGTTCTATTATTCCCTTTTGAAGAAAAGGGCCCATCCTCACATTCATCATCTCTATTCCTATGTTCATCATCTCCACGCCTGGAGCCGCAACCGCCCATCCTCACGTTCATCTCTACCGCCAAAGTCAACAAGTAGCCCCTCCCTTTTGTCGTCAACCTCACGTATCGTCGCTGTTCTTCGTCTCTCCCACACGCCAGCGCTACTATTCGTCTCCCTCCCAGCCCGAATCAATAGACCGGGTATTCTTCTGTCTTCCTCCAGACCGATCGACGCCTTTAGCCGCTATTTCCATGTTCTTCTTCCCTGTCGGAAACTGCAAGCAGCACCCTTGTTCGTCGATCCATTCCAGCACTCGCAAACTTTTCTTCCGTTTCCATTTCCAGCATCGTCGGCTCTCCGTTTTCTCCTGCCGGATTTCGATTCCATCTCCTGACCTTTTCTCGTCTAAAACAAGTCGTCTCTCCCTGCGCCTCTCTCTTCAACTGCATATTTCCCCTCTATTTCAGCACTTCTCAAAAGTACAGCCAGCTCTCTTCTGTTCTTAGAAACAGTTCAGGTTAGCCACAAATTTTCTGTTTGTTGAAACTTCACCCCAAGCAGGCCAACCCGCCGTATTCTGACCCAGAAGCTCATCTCCTCCTTTTGTCCAAGTCTTGTTACCCCTCAGTGATTCCTCTAAGTCACCTCATTTCACCTTCTAAGCCCAAAACACATTGTTCCTTACTTCCTTTACAACCGTAAAATTCAACTAGTGGAACCACATCCACCGTCGCCGCCTCGGGATCTCTCGCGCCTTGTGAGTATCGTTGTCTGTGTTATTTTATTTTTGTATTGAATATTTGGGATGAACCTTGCATATATTCATTGGAAATACAATTTTTGTTTGTGCTATTTGTTTTCATTACTTTGTTCCCCTATAGTCCATTTGTAAAAGTTGTAGTTGAAAGCACTGCCTGTGAAAAGAATGTGATTGTTTGCTTACACGCTTGAAAGTAATTGCGCCACTGTGTTGATTTGCCAGTCGCTTATAAATTTTTGCTAAAATTTATTTCTGGACAAATTGCAACGTGCATGCATCATTTAGGTTGAGTTGATTGCATTTATTCTGCACGATCACGTAAGGTTGCATTAGCGTGTCGGTACATTCACGTTTCACATCGGACGGTCCTGCGTCAGTTTGGTATCAGAACTCAGGTTAGGGCTTTCTTTAAAATACACGAGACTACATGTTTTGTCACTGAATGTCTTATCATAGTGGTCGTCACTACACTAATCCTCTATTTGAGGATGACGAGTCCACTTACACCCTCTTCCATCGAGCCCCATCAAGGATATCTTTACGATACCTCGATGATTATCCTCGACCACAGTACACCACTTCCTGAGATCGTGTTGATCCACCGATACGATCTCATTATGCTAGAGACGATCAATATAAGGATTGTCATCGTTCTTATCCCCGCAATCGAGTGGATCCTATTGATCCTTCGACACAATATTATGATGATATAGTTCAGTATCGTTCGGGTCGTCGTTGTTATACATCTCCTCTATTTGAGGAACCCGAGTCTATATATGCATAGCCTCCGTCGTACATTCGTAGGTCCTACGTCCACCCACGAATACAACGTGATTATGTTGTGGACGACTGTCACGATGACCCTCTAGAATCCTATGGAGGTCACTCTGACCAAGATTATATCAGACGTAGTGATCTTTCTAGTGTTCCGACAACGGACATGACAGAGGCCGAATTTCAGCAATGGGTTCTTAAGATGTTTGATCAATTAGATGCACAATTTGATGACTTACGCACCCGCATTACCGTCATTGAGGTTCGGCGAGAGCGCTCCACTTCCCAACGCAGGGAAACTTCACCCACTCCATATGATATTCTATTAGAGGCTGAGCGGGTTGCCCTCACAACAAAAGATGTATTGGAGTCAACCCTCATGAGAGTCTACTCCACTTAGAGAGTCTGTCCTCGATTCTATATCTATTAGCTCTCTATTGAGTGTGAACTTGTCGCACACTTCACCCGATGACGCACCAAGTCACATCACGATCGGGAGCAGAGAGTTTAGGCTCTGTTTGGGAAACCGGTGCCGGTTTAAAAGGGAACAGTTTAAAAGGGAGATTCAAAACTTTATTTTTAAAACTGAGGTTTTAAAACTGGGGATGTGTTTGGGCAACCTCCGGTTCGGTGACATTTTGAAAATTATATTCTATTAATTATTACTTTATATTATTAATTATCTGATTACCGATTATTACTTTATATTATTAATTGTCACTTTATATTATTAATTATCCCCTTCTATTATATCACTTAAATTATATCGATTAAATTATACTTTAAAATAATATATTTTCTTTTATTATATTACTATGTATTTTACTATTCATCTTCTTTACTGCAGGAGAAGCTCCGCCATTATCGCTGCTCCTCCATTATCGCTGCTCCGCCATTATCGCTGCTCTAGTAGATGGCGGCTATTAACGACGGAAAACCTAGAGCTAATTAATGTTATTAATGGCGGAAAATAGGGAACGACCGGTTTGTAAAGGCGACTGGAGCTCCTCGGATCAGTTCTGAAATGGAGGAAAACGGGGAGTTTGGACCGGCCAGTTGAAAACGATGCATGCCAAACACCTACTTTTCGTTCCGTTTAGACCGGAATGGAGGCTCCCCGGGTTCTCAAACACAGCCTTAGTACTGATCTCAAGGTAGCCACTTCTCTCTTTTCCGGGAGCACGACTTCTTTTGATGGTTTGCTTCTAGAGTACCATCACTCTACTGATGAGTTCTTTGACGACCCACCTATTGAGCCTCCTCGTCCTTGTGTGGATGAGATTCATGTGAGTGACACACTATAGTCGCATCATAGTGTCAATGCCTGCGATTTTTACTTTGATGATCAGCGTTTTTATAAGAGCATTCTAGATATTTTGGGGGCATACATGAGTATTCGTCACATTTGTGACGAATTTTATTATATCCCTTTCGGAGAACCTCAGGATGAGCCACGTGTCGATCCACCGCTCATTTGGAAGATATCCATCTTTAGTAGGATATTTGAGTTTGAGAGCGTGCTCACTGACTCGGTGATCTTATATCCTCCTACTTGCACTTATAGAGACAGTTCGCACACCACCTTGACACATCTTATCACTGATTTCTCTGATTTTCATTTGAGTGTTCATCGCTCCCGCGATGAATTCTTCCATGATCCACCTTTTGAGCCTCCTAATCATTTACATATCTCAAGAGTTACTTTTAGTATCTAAAACCATCGTTTGTGGAGCTATTCGTGTTAATAGTTCATCTTTTACATTTATTGTTTGCTCATTTACATTTAGTGCATGATTCATCAGTGTTGTTTGAGTCACACATGTTGTTTGTTTTGCATCATTTGCAAGAAATGCATGGACTAATCCAGAAGAAAGCTGTTAGCAATATTGAATTATATGCATAAGCAGATATTCATAAGGGTGAGCAAGATTTTTGGATGTGTGAGCATGTCATGGTCGGACTTTGCAAGGAGGGGCTCCCAAAAGGAGTCGCTACTAAACTACAACTTAAGTGAATGAATCCTTATAGGGTTATAAAGAAAGTTGGGGCAAATCCGTACGAGATCGATTTCCCTGCAGATATGGGTATTCATCCCGTATTTAATACGAAAATTTGGCACATTACTTCGAGCCTCTCAAGCATAGGGGCCCTTACCTCGAGCTTCTTCGACACCCCCCCCCAGGGACCCATACCTTGAATTTCTTTTGACATCCTTCCCGTTACAACTTTCCACTTCCAGTTTTTACCTTGGACGAGACCCATAAATTTGTCTGCACCTCCTATGATTCTATCGGATTTTTTGGATCCACCAGTACGAGAGGTGAGAGTTGAGAGCATGAGAGATATTGTGATGAGTGCACCACTATTACAGACGGTCCTTCTTGTCGTTACTTGGTGCGCTGGAGTGGACACCACTACTACACCTTTGATGATGTTTGGATATCGGTGAATGCTTATTGAACTTCCCCCGATCTTCGACTACGGCATATTCATCTTTTCTCCGAAATGAATGTTTTTCAGTCAAGGAGAATTGATGGGGATCGACCGCATGTTCGTGATCGGAGGAGATCGAGCCACCAGGTGGCGGGACCCGCTTTTGCAAATTTGTCATTCATTCATTGATCGGATCGGCGATCCGAGACCGCAAGCGCGTCAGGAGCGTCCGTTTTCATTTTATATGTACTTTTATAAAAAAAACTTAGTTGTATTTATATTTTTAGGACATCGGGCGTAACGGACGATCGTAGTCGTTCACATCGGGTGTCCAACCGCCTCCTTTCGTTATAAATAGGGGCGGAGGTCCAGGTTTTCAGTCATTATAGAGTTTGTGAGAGATTCAAGATTTCGGCAATCATTAATGGTGCGACGCCGCGAGCCCGGGGTACGAAGCTTCGGATTATTAGTTTCCAGTTATTCCCCTTTTTTAAAATTAATTCATTGTTCCTCTTTCACGAATTCGTGTGAACCAGCCTCACGTTCTATTCTTCCCCTTTGAAGAAAATTGCATCGTTCATCATCCCTGATCACGACTGAAGGAGATAACCGCCCAATAATCTCCTCTGTTCATCATATCCATGCCTAGAGCTGCAACCGCCCATCCTCCAATTCATCTTTACCGCCAGAGTTGGCAAGCAGCCCCTCCCTTTCATCTTCAACCTCACGCATCGTTGCTACTCTACACGCCAGCGCTACTATTCGCCTCCCTCCCAACCCAAATCGACAGGCCGGATGTTCTTCTGTCTTCCTCCAGACCGATCGACGCCTTTAACCGTTATTTCCTTGTTCTTCTTCCCCGCTGAAAACTGCAAGCAGTGCCCCTGTTCATCGATTCATTCCAGCATCGGCAAACCTTTCTTCTGTTTTCATTTCCAGCATCGTCGGCTCTCCATTTTCTTCTACTGGATTTCGATTCCATCTCCCGACCTTTTCACGTCTAAAACAGGCCGTCTCTCCCTGCGCCTCTCTTCAACTGAATATATACTCTCTATTTTCAGCACTTCTCAAAGGTACGGCCAGCTCTCTTCTGTTCTTAGAAACAGTACAGGTTAACCACAAAATTTCTGTTTGCTGAAATTTCACCCCAAGCAGGCCAGCCCGCCTTATTCTGGCCCAGAAGCTCATCTCCTCCTTTTGTCCAAGTTCTGTTACCCCTCAGTGATTCCTCTCAGTCACCTCATTTCACCTTCCAAGCCGAAAACAAATTGTTCCTTTACAGCCGTAAAATTCATCTCGTGGAACCACGTCCACCGCCGCCGCATCGGGATCTCTCGCGCCTTGTGAGTATTGTTGTCTTTGTGTTATTTTATTTTTGTATTGAATATTTGGGATGAACATTGCATATGTTTCGTGGAAATACTATTTTTGTTTGTCCTATTTGTTTTCATTACTTTGTTCCGCTATAGTCCATTTGTAAAAGTTGTAGCGGAAAGCACTGCGTGTGAAAAGAACGTGATTGTTTGCTTATACGCTCGAAAGTTATTGCGCACACTGTGTGGATTTGCTAGTCGCTTATAACTTTTTGCTAAAGTTTAATTCTAGACAAATTGCAACGTGCATGCTCATTTAGGTTGAGTTGATGGCATTTATTCTGCACGATCGTGTAGGGTTGCATTAGCGTGTCGGCACATTCACGTTTCACATAGGGCAGTCCTGCGTCACCGCCCCTCCTGCATCGGCATCATCCTTCGACGAAGCTCCGCTCTGTCCGCTTATGCATCCTTGTTGTGTGAGCCCTCCTGCTGAAAGAAGCTTCGCTCTCCCTTTTCTGTCGCCCGTCCATATCGAGCCTTTCTAGCCGCGGGTAACATCGACTAAGGCACACCTTTCTGTTACCGCCTTCAACATTGCTCGCCTACGGCGTCCAAGGGCTCGGGAAGGACCAACATTCGACTGTTTCTTGTGAGGTATTTTCACCCCAAATTATTAGTAGAATTATGGACTCCTTTAAATATCTATAAGCTTGATTTTGCGATCGAATTGCTTCTATTATCGTTATTCCATAAGTTATTGCTTGCGGATTTATGCTTGTGATCGTGTTTTTCCTATGGAGAGTTCGATTCGTAAAATGTGTTCCACTCAAACTATATCAACGAATTTCTTCAAGTTCAAAGCGACGAGATTGATTTCGCGCGTAAATTCGGTTTTGGCACTCTCGTCCTACGTCAGTTTGATTTTTTTATAACAAATAAAATATTTTGCTAAAAAATTTTAATTATTAAAACCCTAGTTCTATTTTACATCAAAGTGTTAGGAAAATGTAAGGGGAATTATGGCACACACATAAATAAATTAGAGGAGCTAAATTAACAGAGTAATATTACTAGAAATAAATAGGAGCCAATATATAGGAGTGTATGTACAATGTAAAGGAAACTTAAACTAAAATACAAACTCAAACTAAAATGCAAACTCACCGAGTAATCAGCTTCGTCAATGGACGAAGATCTGGTGGTCATGGAAAGGTGTGGTGAATGTTGGAGAAGCGCGAGGTTATGGAATGACAAGTTGGAGTTGTGGTAGGTGGGTGACGGGGTTAAGAGGGAGTGGAATGGGGGGAGAGGACTCGGTTGTAGGTGGGGCAGTTGTAGACGGTGTGGAGAGGAGGCGAGTGGCAGAGCAAGGCTGAGGAGACTCCAGCGGTGGCTGAAGAGGGTGCGGAGAGGGGGCAGGGTGGCAAGTCAAGGTTGAGGGGAGTCTGACGACAGCTGTAAAAGCTATTGGGAGGTTGTGGGAGGAATAAAAGGGGGTTAGGTGACGAATAATGTCCAGTGGTGGTGGGAGTAGCTGGGAGGAGGCTTGAGGTGACTGGGAAAGGGAAATCTGGTGTTTAGAGGCTCGGATAAGGTCGGAGAGAGGGGAAGGTGGTGGTTGTGGCCTCGTGGGGGTTGGGGATGTTGTAGAGAGGGCAAGCGGCTGGGAAACCTTCTTTTCGAGTAGACAGAGACGACATTGAAAGAGGGTCAGGAGAATATTGGCAGCGGTCGTAGGAATTGTAGAAGGCGGAGGACGGGGGGATTGTGCACCCTCGAAGGGGTGATCCTGCAACATAGCACAGTAGGCGGCTCTCGGCGTCGCACCGAAAGCAAGATCAGGTGGTTCTTCAGAGAAGACCTAAAACTCTCGATATCCAAAACTATCGATTGCTCGTAGTATATAAGGATAGGGGTTAAGTTAAATGATCTGATGTCTAAAATCGATCGATCTCATTATTTGACCTAATTCCCAAAATACATGTCCAAAAAATTAAAACATATACATGAAAAATACCAAAAAAAAAATGATTATGACGTAATCACGGTCTACGATCGTTCATCTGACAATCCAAAACATTGATCTCGTAAATCTCTCAAATGAGACGTGATCGATCTCCAATATAACTACTTTCATACGCATGTCAATTGGGATCTCAAGATAATCAAAACATTGATCGACCTAGAAAATCAATCTATAAGCTATTTAAAACCGGGGTTGCTAAAGAATACATGGATAGCCGCCCTAAAGCTTTAATTCATCACCTCGACCACGAGAAACTTCACCTCAACCACCGAACAATGTATTTGTGATCAAAACACCTTTGAACCAGTGTCAACTGCTATATTGCTCTAGCCTCCAATCGTTGTAGTTATCTAACGCAATCCGCATTGCAAAAGAGTAAACCTCCTCTTTGATTGAACTAGAATAATCTACACAATGTGACAAGAAATTTGTGAACAAAACCCCCGCTACAATCTATCATCATCACATGGGAGGTTTCTAGGGAATTCACACGAGATACCATTTATGATCTTGAATTGATTTTCGTGGTCCTTCCAAAACTTTTTGCATGTTCCAAATACTGGACATGGAAATTTAGCTCATGTAGTAAAGTCTAAAAATGACTTATTGTCACATTGTCATGTAACATCTTGTGCTTCGTCAAGATGTCGTTCATCATTACATAGAGAACCTGTGCATGACAACTTGAAGACGGTGTACTCCTTCAACTAAAATTTATGTGTGAGTGTGTATTACCTATCTAAATACCATGGGGAACTCCCATATTGATCACATAAAGCACATATGCATTCAAATTAATATCGGCGTAGAATACTTATTTACTTCATACTTACGCAAGTTTAAACATATAAATCGATGTGTGCGTCACATGGGAATTTATCAATGAACTAAAACAATCATGAGATATATAAAAAATTGGGCATAAAGACCATAGCATATAAGATAATGCAATTAACTATAATGAAGATAATTAAATATTACTCACCTTAGAAACTTGATCTCTGTCTCAAAGCAAAACCTTCTTAGCGCGAGAAACTCCTTATGTTAATCTAACATTATACACATGATTCAATACTAGCAAAATTTAATTTGATTATTTCATTTTATTAAGCATCTTCATATCCTCAACCAAATTTTCCAAATTACTTCAGAAATGGCTTCTCTACAACCTTGAATGGAATCACCCTAGTGTTACATTATTAGAAAGTCAGTCCAAAGGAAACTCCGCAGATGATGAAAGCCAAAAATTGAGTGAACGGACTATCTAATAGATTCCTGGTAATATCAAAATCGAAGAGATAACATTATTATGATTAAGGTTCCATCCCACCATGAAAAGTAAAGCTTAGGGTTGACAACAATAAAACATCACAATCCATAATACAATCTAGCTTACATGATATCTAGGATTAAAATTGAAGTGACCTAATTGTTTGGTATAATGTGTACATTGGGGTCCAACACTAATAGTTTGAGTCCTACATAATTTGCATCTTTATATCATCATTTGGTTGCAACTAAATCAAAATTGTGATTTAGATAAGCATTAAAAACCCATATTAATTAAAATGTCTATGCATGCAATTTCCCTAAACCAGTTCTTCGAGCTCATACAAAGATCATTAAAAAAATGAACATTGCGTTCTGACTATAAATGATTACAATTGCTTGGGATTATTTATCTTTAAAGAGGCTTCTAGGATAAATCTGTATTGTGTTGCATACAGACATACATTGGTAATAAAAAGTTCAATTACTCGAGTCCTGGTCTGGTATTCAAAAATGATTTGTATCAAATGCAAAAATAACTTCAGAAAGTAATCTGGATGCAGTTCAGCGAATAGAATGTTGAATCGATGATAAAAAATTTCAACAGATTACTACCTCGATGAAGAGGAATTTTCTGAGGTCTCCTTATACGAAACATTCTCCCAGGGTAGAGAGAACCAGGAAAAAAAACGGCGGTGGCGGCAGGGAGAAGCAAGGAATTCCGGCGGTGACGAATAGAAGAGGAATTCATATAAAAGGCCCTTAGGTTTCGGTGCCGTCGGTGGATGAGCAGAGAAATAGGAAGGAGAAACCCTAGGATCCCCAGCACACTCGCTCTCGCCTCTTAACCGGCACTGAACTCCTTCCCATATCGTGCAATGATTGTCGTCGCCAAAAGTAGCAGTTGCGTGACGTGATCTTATGTCATCACCAGAAGCAGAGCAGGCGAGCAATCGCCCGAAGGATCCCAGGCGGAAGAGGAGCGGTGAGCGAGGAGTCGCGGGAAGGGGGAAGCAGACATATTGCGGACTCTTCAATCACCCTGGACTTGTCACAGATTGTGACCAAGTCCAACCCACTCTGGCACGAGCTCGGCGGACAAGGACCCAGTCCGCCAACTCCCAAGACCACCCGCCAACACACAAACTCTGGTCCACTAAACCGCTCCACCAGAGCGAGGCCAACAACCGAACACGTAAGCTCCAAGAGAAGTCCGCATAGAGCGAACTTCGCGGACTCAGAGTGAGTCTGCCCTATACACTCATTATTAGGGAAAGACAGGATCGTCAGTTTTGCCAAAGACTTCATTCCACAACATATTTTTTGAACCCTTCATTTCAATATGATCAAGTTAATTACTCCAATAAACCAAAAGTTGTGCATGACTTAATTGATCTTATTGTAAACGAAGACATTTGCAATAAATATTCAGCTACAATGAATGAAGTTAGACTATATCGTGGTAAGTTTGAGAGCTTTGGGAAGCCCATCGCCATCAAAATGTCAAAAGAAATGCAACCAGATGAGTACAAATAGAAAATTAATTTAATTTCAATATATAATTTTCTATATTTGCTTTTAACTAAATTATATAATCTTTATTTCATAAATAAATGGTGGAGGATGTTTGGATATAGTGTTCATCACTCACACAAATTGGTTATTCGTATACTTAGTCAAACTTTCTCGTCTTCTGGATGTGAAAGAAATTGGAGTGTCTTTGAGCAAACTCATACAAAGCGAAGAAATCATCTTGAGCATCAAAGACTCAATGATCTTGTTTATGTTCGTTATAACCTTAATATGAGGGTTATGTATGCAAAATTTATGTGTGTTTTGACATGTTAAATTTTATTAAATTGTATGTTTGTTCAATGTTTTATGTATTGTAATCATTTGTAGGATATACTTTAAAAAAAAATTTATGACCATTTGGATTATACGAGTATTGATACAGTGGACTTCTGGATAGTTGAAGAAGAGCCAACTCAAGAGCTTAATTATAATGATTTAGAAAGTGAAATATATGAGGAACACGCTATGCCAATTGATAGAAAAGTTCAAGTTTGTGATCAACAAAATGATCAAATTAATAGTAAGTTCTTAGTTCTATGTATATGTATATGATTATCTAATATGTATATTATTATTATTATTATATTTATGTGCTTGTATAGTTGTATCATTGTATGTGTATAATTAAATGATTTTATATTTGATTTTATAGATGATGAATGTGTTGATAATATTCTTGAACAAGCCGATATTGTTGATCTAGCTTTTGAAAAATTATTATGCTTTGAACATTAAATTTTGAAAGATAGTGTTATTTACTTATTACATGAATTTGTGTGAGTTATTATTAAATTATGAAGGTATAACTTATAAGTGTATAACCTTAATTAGTTGAATTATATATGTAATTTCAGCACTACTATCACGGTTCAACCGATTGAACCATGAACCTTTCACTACACTCGTTCGATGTCTGATCCGGTTCTTAAAACGTTGCATAAAATACTTAAAAATCAAGTTAGCCACAGCCCGCCCGCTACAAGCCGGCTAAGGAACAGTTCAACAGGCAGACCCGTCTCTGCTTTATGTACTTAAAACTGAAAGGAAAATAGGCGGTGTGGGACTATTGAAATAGGCGGATGAACCATGGCGGGCTCTGCTGCTTTATATTTTTTAATTATTGTTTTGGAAATTAATGCTGACTCGTCTGCTGCTTTGTATGCATTTTAATTAATGTTTTGGAAATTAATGCTGACCCATGGCGGGCTCTGCTTCTTTATAAACAATTTAATTAAGCCTTTACATTTTATTTCGGTGAACAGTAACACCGCCGATAATTAATCAATGTTTTGGAAATTACCTAGGGGATGAACAGTGACGTGCTACATTGTTCATCCGCCTTTTTATTTTTATTTTTCAAAAAAATTATTATTAAAATTTTTAATTGTTTTTTTAGATTTATAAGAACTATCACGTTGGACACCAGGGGCAGGTGAAGCCTGCCTCCGCCGGTCGCATACTATCGTGCTTGGCAAAAAGGGCAGAGCCCCGTGTCGGGCACAGGTAGATCTTGCATAAGAATTGTCAGGGGCGGGCGAAGCCCGCCGTCTTGGCCATATGGGCGGAGCCTCGTGTCAGCCACTCATGTGTGTGTGTGTGTGTGTGTGTGTGTGTGTGTGTGCGAGCATCTTATTCGCATGGGCTACGCCCGTGCTCGATGCTCTCAGGCGGCCTTCAGCCGCATGCAGGCGGGCTTCGCCCGCCTTCGCACGGGCTTCACCCGTGCTCGATGCATCGTTGCGGGCTACGCCCGCCTATGAGCGGGCCACACACGCACCCGATTTTAAAATATATATATATATATATATATATATATATATATATATATATATATATATATATATATATATATATATATATATATATATATATATACACATATGATTACTTAAAATGACCGCAAAAAATATGAAGTACTATTCCTTTTTTATATATAAAATTTTGCAAATTTTAATCAATAAAATTAATTTATCTCTCCCCCTTCCCCTCTCTCCTTATCACCCCCCTCTCTTTCTTCATTAAAATTACTCCCTCTCTCCCCCTTCCCTCCCCCTCTCTCTCCCTCCTCTCTCTCTCTCGATCCCAACTCTCCCCCCTCATGCTCTCTCTGAATGATCTAATGACCAATATTCATTCTTTGGTGTGTCTCCAAATATTTGTATTCTCTTATATATATAAAACACACACACACACATATATATATATATATTTATATTTTTATATATATATATATATATATATATATATATATGTGTGTGTGTGTATACATGTATATAGATATACACACACACACATATACCTATATATATCTCTATTATTATGCAAAAACTAATCTTTGTTGAAACATTGCAAATATCCCTATATTGCTCTTATAGTTGTATTCATAATTACACAAATATACATAATTTTATATTAATATATTATAAAGTCAATATCTTTTTAGGTAATTACATAACTTTGCAATATTTAAATATAAAAAATAAAAATATTAGGTATCTTAAACTTATGACCTATAGCTAGAAATGACAAAAGAAAGATTAATGTTTTAACGTTAAAATATAATTTGTTTTACAAAATAAAAATTATATTCTTGATTTATATTTTTTTACGGTCATTTTGAGTACCCATATGTATATGTTGCGGGCGGGTACCGCCCACGACAAATGTCGTCGCCACGACAAATGTCAACGCCCACGACAAATATCGCCGCCCACGACAAATGTCGTCCGCACGACAAATGTCGCACCACCGACGAATGTCGCACCCCGCCGAATGTCGCACCCCGCCGAATGTCGGACCCCGCCGATTGTCGCACCCCCGCTGAATGCCCCCAGGGCCGAAGGCCCGAGCCTGTCACTTGTATATATAACACTATAAAGAAAATATCAAATTCATGATTTTTTTAAATTCATTGGAGTGATTGTAGCCGTCGAATCTAACATGATATTACATCAGTCGTATGATCAAATCGCGCCATCTCTCTCCACTTTTTTGTAGGTCTCCTAAACCTACTAGGGGCGTCCTAAAATAATCGGGTACCACCCAAAATATACAGCCCAACGATAAGCATTGCAACACAGTGGAGCCCAACCCAAATTGTGTAGTGCCCGCCTGTTATACATACTATTCAAACAATAACCTGAGAGATTTATTTTATACCCAAAAAGTTATCTTCCACCCACGATGTGAGATTAAATTTGCGCAAGAATTAATAAAAATAACAATATAAAAGCCATGCGCCTACCGAGAATCAAACCGCCGATCTTCTGTTCGAAGGCACGCGCCTTAACCCTTACGCCACAAAAGCTTTTGTGTTTGACTTCTGATGCAGATTTTATTTAATACATTCGGCGGTTGAATTATATTGTTACACACGCCTTAATTAAATTATATTGTTTTAACGCATGCCACGAAGCCCGATGGGGGGGGGGGGGGGGGAGCCCGCCGTCGCAGGCCGAGTACTGTCACGCTTGGCCGTAGGGATATATATATCTACCATCGAATCTGTCTCACTATTTCAGCAGTCGTCTGATCAAACTGCACCCTCTCTCTCCAATTTTTTGTAGGTCTCCTAAACCTATCATGATAGGGTGTCCCGATAGAGATTTTTCGTTTTAAGAATTATCCAAACTAATATCTCAATGTAGACAGGTATACCTAGCTATCGAAATATTGTATTGGAATATGTTGTATATGTCTGGGGCCTGTCGAGTAATTGTACTCACCCAAAATTCCTATTAATTTAACGAATAAAAGGATTGGATTTAGAAAAAAAATAAAAATTCGCAAATGAAAATTACTTTGAAGAAAACTCAAACTTAAAAACCTTAGCACTTGATTAGAGGGTTTTGGGAATCCGATTATAAAAAATACGTTTTAATCGTTAAAATTTCATTTTGATTGGAGGATTGATAAGTATGATAGTCACTCACTAGAGACAAACTATCGTCTAATTTTAAAATATTTCAAACAGAATCTCTTCAAATTTGGAATAAATCAAAATCGCATAAAGATTTATCCAAAACCCCAAAAGGATTATATTTCCTTTTTTCAAAGAAAATATAATACACTTTTTATTTCCGAGAAATCTAAAGTATCCACGAGTCTTTCGACTATTAGGACGTCAATCGGATCGCAGAATTTATATACTAGCAATATAAACTCGCAACCATATATTAATCGGAAATAAATCAAAATGAAACTTTTAAAAATTAGAGACAAATGATTGTGATTTAATCCTCATCCCAATACTACTTAATCAATCACTAAGTACAGAATTAATTAAGGGGTGGAGACAATAATAAAAAGTGAAATGAACATTTTCATTAAACAAAAAGGGAAACACACAACAAGCAAACTACAAGATCTTTCTCTCTCTCTCAAATACTTCTCTCTCAAATTTTTTTTCTCAAAATAGCATGAGCTCTCCTCCTCGAATCCATGACCTTTTATAGATGCAAAGATAGGTCTAGAATCATCTAAAGAAATAAATACTAGGGAATAAATCAGGAAGAGAGAGAAAATTGGTGGCTCCAAGGGGTGTCCGAATTTGGTACGAGTAACGTACCTCTCATAGGTGGGAGATGTGTATAGGATCTTGATTTTAACGGCCAGATTTTGACCATATCTGCTGCAGATAAGATGGGAAAAGCAGAACCCGTCAATCAAAAAGCGGATCATCATGTCTGTGAAATGGAGGGGATCCTGATATTTTACAATGAAGGTTTGTGTTTTGGCGGGCTGCATGAATGAAATGGAGGAGTAATTTTTGGATGAGCGTGGCTCACGGTGAGCAGCGAGATCCTCACCGTGCACTCACACATCAAATCGCACGCACGATTTTTGATGTGCGAGTGCACGGTGCTGATCTCGCGCTCACCGAGAGCCATGCCCACCCAAAAATTGCACGAAATGGAGAGAGTGGCAATGAAGTGGGCCATAACAATCATGGGAAATGAAGAGTAGCAAATAGAATTCACGCTGGTGATGTGGAGGGAGCTTGGGGTTACGTGGAGGTGGGCTTGGAGAAATTCGGTCATGCATGGATGTGGCTGTAACATTTAGGCTTCATTTGGTTCGGCGGTGGCGGGTCGATCCGGCGGGTGGAAACGGAGTGTTCGAACCGGAGGGGGGAGGTGGCTGCTCCAAACGGAGCTTTTTGGGGACATTTCTCAAGGGGGGCGGGTGGAAACGGAGCAAACGCCGCCGGAGGTTCATTTGTTTTTCCTCCTTCCGGCGGCGTTTGCTCAAAACGGAGCAACGAAACGCCCAAACAAATGGAGCCTTAAATGAAGAGGTGGCGGGCTTTCGTTTTGGGAGGGAATAAATGTGGATGAAGTGGTGGAAAGAGGAGGAATAACCAAAGGAGGTTAATGGGGTATCAAGATCCTCTTCATTTCAAATGAAATGGAAGGGATCCATTTCACGGACATGATTTTCTGTTTTTTGATCCAACGGGTTCTACTTTTCCCATCCTTTTATATTTTCTTTTATTCAAAAAATTTCTGTCCACAAGATTCTTTTTGGACTAATCTTATCCACTAATTACTGAAATGAATCCCCTCCATTTCATTTGAAATGGAGAGGATCCGGATCCGCTAATGGGTGGGGTGGGGGGGGGGCACGTGCATGCACAGGGGAAAAAAGTGAATGTGGCTTTGCATGTTTTACGTGGATGGCATGCAACATGAGGTTGGCAACTTGGAGAGTAGGCGCGAAGCAGCGGACAACAACATGCATATCGGTGTGACGGTTCCATGTCGGTGAAAGCTTTGGCGTGAAGGCAGGGTGCACATGCATAGATTTCATGTGGTCGGGCTGCATGGAAGCGGCTTGAGACGATAGTGGCGATCATTAACTTGAATGGTGGCGTGACAGAATTCCGATCAGCGCGGAGGCGGCCGTGGCACAATTTTTTTTACAAAATTTCAGAAAACTTGCGGAAAAGAAAATAAAATTATTAGAAACGAAAAATATAAAAAGAAACACTACAAGAAAATAGTCTTTTAGTGACGAAAATTTTGATGATTAAATATTACGGTTTGGTCACTAAGACATTTAAAAACCAAATTTAATCCGTCACAAGGTGGTTGCAAAATACCCGTCACAAAAAGTATTTAGTAACCAAAAAAAATTTCGTCACTAAATGTATATTTTTTAGTGGCAACTAATTTTCATCACTAAATATACATTTTTAGTGACAACTCGTTTCGTCATTAAAATTATTTTTTTCACCATTAAATACAACAATAAATAAAATATTCATTTGCTAAAAAATTCTCATGAAAGAAAAAAGTGTTTCTTTTACATTTATTAATAGAAAAAAGGTGAGAGATATAACTCAAATCCTTTAATACAGACAAATAAAGCTTTTTAACATTTTTGTTTATTTTGTCACTAAATATGTATCTTTAGTGACAAACTATATTTTGTCACTAAAGATATGTCTTTTGTGATCAAATATATTTTGTCACTATGTTTCCGTCATTAAATGCATGTTTTCTTGTAGTTAAAGCAAATTTATATATATTTAAGATAGAATTATATATTTATATAGTTAAATCTTAATATTTTTTATTTAATAATTTAAATTAATTACGCATTATCAAATTCCCCCAGACTAAGTATTTTGTTTGTCCCTAAGCAAATTCATACAAGCTAGCAAAACTAAAAAGAACTATTGCGGTCTAACTCGACGTCCCGGTCAGACCGGAATAACCTGGACCGTCTTAGCTCTCAGAACGGTCGAGCTCACACACAGTCAATGAGAAAGATCGATTGTACACACAGAGTTTTAACGTAAAAAAATCACTCAACTGGGTAAAAAAGCACGTGACCCGATTTGTGCCGGTCAAAGACCATTATTTTCTGGTTTTTACAGCTTGTTTGTGAAGTCGAGGGTGACATGCCACCTCTCGTTACAGCTTTGAGGTGAGAGAACACTTGGCACGCAGCGGACGATAGACCGTCGCACCGGGTGTTGTTACAAATTGCGCTTTGAGCTGGTGGTCTTCGATTAGCGACTTACTGATTGTGAACATGTGAGCGGAGCGCCTAAACTTGCAGTTGCGTGGGCCACTTGAAACTTGAGAGATTTGGCATCGTCGGGTGACTTCGACTTGACTCGCTTGTAGCTCAGGTGCGACTCGGGTGTGGCTCGTAGGAGGAATTCGACAGAGCTTCGGCCTGAGGAAGAAGAAGACTCGAAGGAAAAAAGGTGAGAAATGAGGAGGCCTGAGCCTCCTTTTATAGGCTCTGGGTGGTGGTTATAGTGGTTACGCGGCTATCTGCACACCATAAACACCATTATGATTATTTTTGGTATAGTTTAAATGCGCGTCTTTCGCTATTTAGAGATCATTTAAATAAGTTATAAAATTATTATTAAATTCCCCCACTAAATTGGTGGTTAGTGGGTGGTTATGCGTGAATCGGACGGTCGGGAACACCCCCCACTGATCAGACGATGGGAGTGGAACTCCACAGGCGGCCGGTAAACTCGCCGCCAAGTTCGCCGGCGAGGGACGAACAGCCGACGGCGGTCGGGGAGGGCCCCTGATGCTCCCTTTCGCCGCGCGCCGGCGGCCGAGGGAGGGGGAGGCCGGGGCGGTCGCCTCCTTTGCCGCGCGGGCGACCGAGGAAGGGGGCGGCTTCGGCGGCCTCCCCCATTGACCGCGCCGACGGTCGAGCGTGGGGGCGGTTCCGGCGACCGTCCCCTAGGCCATGCCGGTGGCCGAGGGAGGCGCGGCCCGGGCAGCCACTTCCTCGGCCGCGGCCGCGGCCGGCGCAGTGAGAGAGGGCGGGCGGGCGGCGTCCGAGGAGGAGGTCGGCTGCCCACCGCCAGCGAGGTGGGGCTCGCGACGGTTTGCCCATTACGCGTGATGGGATCGGTGCGCGAGGGATTGAGCGCGATGATTGCGCGCGCGGTCAATCCCATGATCTCACTTCTTTTGAGGTGGAGATCATGGGTGTGTAGTTATGTGCACACCTAATCTTTATAAAATGGGTGATCATCCCCAACAAGAACTAATCAATCAATTTGGTAATGTCGAACATGAGTGCGAGGCGAAATTAAAAGTAGGGAAACTATGAAAAATTAATTGAAAATTCTTAGCCATGACATAAAATTTTATAGGCGCGACCGCGCGCTGCATAGGCGCCACGCCTGCGCGCTGCTAGTGAGCCCCGACCGTCCTTTCATCGTCGGCTGCCTCTAATCGCCGCCGCCTCCGGACATCCTGCCCGGGCCGCCTGAACTGCCCGGGGGAAGGGGCACTTCCGTATTTGGCTAATTTTGGTTATTCAGATGACTGAAACGAAGCGATAGCATTCGCCCGCGCAAATCACTCCTCGACGTAATAACCGACGTGCCCCTCTAGAAAACTATAAATAGGCCCCCAGACCTTCATTTCAAGTCAGGAAACTCCAGATCAGGCAAGAGAGAACTCTGAGGTTTTTCGGCGAGATCGTGGACTTAGGTTGATCCTTCGCTCGGGAATTCGGTCTGCTCTTCTCCTTGCATTACTGATTCCCCACGCCTCAAGTGACGTCAACCGCCTCCATGAGAGCGCTCCTATCTAGAATCTACATCTACGAGAGTGCAACCTTCAGAAGCTCTGTGGGCTTTGAATATTTTCTAGCATGAACGCTTCCACCAAGGTTCTGTGAGCCCGATGTCATCTCAAGGCCAGAGTGCTTCCATCGAGGCTCCGAGAACTTAGCCAGTTTTCCTCCGTTTTTGTACTTGTAATGGAGTAGCGGTCTGTCGCTCTTCGAGATCAAACCAACTTCTATAATACTCTGAGGAGCTGGTGGATTTTGGCTCGGCAGAGTTCCAGCCACGTGATTTTTCACCCTTTTCGAGTTTTCCACGTCGAAAAACGTCTCTTGTCCATTGTTGTGGTTTTCTTTAACTATTTGTGCGTCCAACTCGACTCCGAGCTAAGGAGGTCTGATTCTTCGGATCGGGAAAAGGCCGGGCCACCCGCAATAGTTTGGCCCCGTCTATGGGAAAGTGTCCACATATGCTCTGACAAATCTCAGCATTTCCTGACAAACAACAATGACAAAGGGAAGCGCGCATGATACCAGTCAGCCAGGTCCCAAGGAGTCTAGCGATCAATCGTCTTACGACCTGCACGCCGACTCAGCGTCGTGCCTCGAGAAGGTGATTGCCACACTAGCATCATGAGTAAAAGAGCGCATGCGCCAGATGGAGGAGCGCCAAGAACAAGCACTCAATTTACTAAAGGAGATGAAAACATCTCATACCCCGGGGACACACCCAGTAGAGCATGGCCAAACATCATTTCCATCAGGATACATGTCGCTCAGTGGCATGGCTCGCATCATGCACCACACAGAAATTCGAGAAGCGCCACATGCCAGAAGCCTGACCCCTAGAAGGCACGTTGAGCTCCCCGACGAAACCTCGTGAGCCAGGGGCAACAATCCTCCACCGAGCTCGGTGCTTCTCTTACAGAGGTCTTATATGCTCTCAGGACCCATCCACAGCTCCATAGGCCTAAGGCGCTCCCTCAGGGAAGGGGCGATCAGTCCAAGTAATACCACTTCCATAAAGGAAATGGGCACACCACCAAGGAGTGCATACCCTTGAAGGACAAAGTCGAAAGGCTCGCACAGCATGGACTCCTCAAGGAATTTCATTAGAAGGCTCAGGCTGCGTCACCAATTCCGAGAGAACCCATAGAGGGATATCATTACAAAGGGATACCGCGCAGGAAGCAGCCAGAGTCGGTTCAGCTTACCGCCCCAGCCTCCCAGGCCTTGCTCTTTAGCACATCCGGGCAACTCCCGGAATCCCGGTAGTCTAGGTGCACAGGATAATGATCGACAATGACGTATCCACCAACATGTTTTTCCTGTCGACTCTTCTCCAACTCGGGATCTTCGGAAGGGACGTCCAACTCGGTTTAGTAGGGGCGTACATCACAAGGCATCCGACGATCCCGATCATTGGAAGCGTTATCCTTCTAGTAACTCTAGGAGTTTCTCCAGTACCAGCCACTTATGAGGTCCACTTCAGCATCGTCCAGGCCGTCTCAACATGCGATGTCATCCTCATGGGACTAATGCTAAGAGCACTCTACGCTGACGTACTAGCCCAAGTCATTGTGCTAGACCTCAGCCTGCAAGATGCTCCACCTAAAAAAACATGAGTCGTGAAGATCTAAATAAGAATTCAGACCGATATACTTCACCCTTTTTCTATTTTAATAAGCCACGAGAATATACTCGCCAACACCTGTATCTTCCTTTCAAGCAATGCAACGTCTATTTTTTCCTTTCACATCAAACGGGACATCGCAAGGCTAGATTGGCAACAACATTTTTGCACCTTCCAGGCGCGACTAGCAAAAATAATTCTGCACCTCCCAGATAAGGCTGGTGAAAGCATTTCAGTACCTCCCATGAGAGACTGACGAAAGTCTTTCCGCACCTCCCAGGCGAGACTGACAAAAGCCTTTCTGCACCTCCCAGAGGAGACTGGCGAAAGCCTTTCTGCACCTCCCAGAGGAAACTGGCGAAAGCCTTTCTGCACCTCCCAGGCGAGACTGGTGAAAGCCTTTCTGCACCTCCCAGATAAGACTGGCGAAAGCCTTTTTGCACCTCCCACTCGAGATTGGCGAAAGCCTTTCTACACCTTCCAGATAAGACTGGCGAAAGCCTTTCTACACTTCCCACTCGAGTTTGGCGAAAGCCTTTCTGCACCTCCCAGACGAGACTGGCGAAAGCCTTTCTCCACCTCCCAGGCGAGACTGGTGAAAGCCTTTATACACCTCCCGGGCGGACCCTAGTCCTCCCAGGCAAGACGGACAATGGTTTGTCTGCAATTTCCAGGCGAGATTGACAAAGGTTCATATGCATCTTCACTTGGACGGACCCCAATTCTCCTAAGGCACGAACGAACAAAGGTTCTTTTCCGCCTCCACCCAGACGAACCCTAATCCTCCCAAGCAAGATGGACGAAGGTTCATCTGCACCTTCACTTGGACAAACCCTAGTTCTCCTGAAGCGCAAATGAACAAAGGTTTTTCGCCACCTCTACCAGGACGGACTCTGATCCTCCCAGGAGAGATGGACAAAGGTTCATATGCACCTTCACTTGGACAAATCCCAATTCTCCTGAGGTGCGAATGAACAAAGGTTGTTCTACACCTTGACCCGGACGGACCCCGGTCCTCCCAAGCAAGATGGACAAAGGTTCATCTGCATGTTCACTTGGACAAACCTCGATTCTCCTAAGGCGCGAATGAAAAAAGATTCTTTGCTGTTGAAATTGGTGAAGTGAAAGTGGGGGTGATCGGCAGTCCGGGCGACCTGGGCGGACTGACCGCGCGGACTGAGCTCAGTCCGGCGGGTTGTTGTTCGGCGTTGCTTGCTGCTTGGCGTGATCAGGAGCGATCTGTGCGGACTGGTTGTGTCCGGCAGTGGGCCGAGCTCTGGAGTTGCGGTGAGATGGCTCGTTTGGCGGTCTGGCCTAAGTGCTGGCGGACTGGCCTGGTATCCGCAGTGTCCGTTGTGACCGGGCTTCGTGCCTGTGGTCGTGGACAAGTGCGAGGTGGAGTGGTGTCCGCTGTGACCGCGGTATCCTGGCTGTGCCTATGGTCATGGGCTGGTGGTTGCGGATTGGGCGGTCTGCTATGGGCAGGTCGCTGCTCGCCTGGACTTGGCGGGTTGTTTGACCTTTAGCGGGCGGACTCGGCGAGATGGTTTTGCTAGCTGCGACCAAGGGGCGGTGTCTCTATCTCATAGGGTGGTGACCACACTCTTCATCCGGCCTATAAATAGGACCCCCCAGCACCTCATTTGGTAGAAGAGTGAACAGTAAGTTGGGCTTGAGTGAAGGCTGCGGACTTGTTTCTTGTATCCGCACGGACTGTTTGCTTAACCGGTTTCTGTGTGCAGGTGGCGCGGCTAGCAGTGTCAAACCAGGAGTTTGGTTCTGACCGCTGGAGTAGCGGGCTGCATTGGCGGTTACCAGCATCAGTCTTTCTTCAAGTTGCTTCTCTGTCCGCGCGACCTCACGGTCTAGGCGGATAGGCGGTTTGTTCCTCTGTTCATCAGCAGTTTGGCGGCGGTTTGGTCGAGCTCGGCGGTTTCGGCGGTTTCGGCGGACTCGGCGGTCTCAGTGTGCAATCCGCCCGGACTTGTTTGTTTTCTGCTTTTTCATACTGGCGAAATCATGTCTCGCCATGTATGCCTCGCCTTGTAAAGAAGATTAATAAAAGCTTGATCTGCTTGTTTCTGTGTGTGTGCTTGGTTATCTAAGTTTGCTTCCTACTTTCCGCGGTTCAAGTTGTGATCTAGGTAGTGCCGAAAATATTAATTTGGTGTTTGGGCTACCTTGCTGATCAACCTGAGAAAATTCAACATGGTATCAGAGGAAGGTTCAGTTGCTTGAGCATTGATCAACAGGCTTGTTGTTGCTCTGTGTGCTTCTGAAGGATAACCAAGGTAGCACCATGGATGGTGGTTTTGCAAGAGGTCTTGGTATTGAGCTTCTGACGCCGACTAACTTTAAGAAGTGGAAGTCGTGCATGAAGAGCTATCTTCTAGGTGAGGAGTTATGGGAGGTCGTCGGTGGAGATGACCAAGTAGAAATAACTGCTGAGTTTGGAACAGCTGAGCAGGTGAGAGTGTGGAGGAAGACAAATGCCAAAGCTGAGTTTGCTCTCAAGCGGGCGGTGTCACCTGAACTCTTTGATCACATCTTAGGATGTGAGTCTGCTGCTGAGATTTGGACTTCCCTTGATGGGTTGTTCAATAGGAAGAATGTAGCAAGGCTACAGTTCTTAGAGAATGAGTTGGCTAAGGCAACTCAGGGAGATCTCTCTATCTCCAAATTCTTCTTAAAGATGAAGAGCTTGTGTGCTGAGCTCTCTGCTCTTGATCCTGATGAGCCGATCTCCGAGGCTAAGCTGAAGAGGCACATAATCCGCGGTTTGCGGAAGGAGTATGTGGCCTTCGTTACTTCTGTTCAAGGCTGGGCTACTCAACCCTCTCTTCTGGAGCTGGAGAATCTGCTTGCCTCGCAGGAGAGCTTGGCAAGGCAGATGGCCGGGGTGACGGTCTCTGAAGGAGCTAGTGATGCTCTCTTCACTGAGAAGAAGAAGAAGAGATGGGAAGGGAAGAAGAAGCAGACTGCAGCTGGAGATGAATCTTCATCTTCTAAACAGCAGGAGGGGAGCCTTGCCCCTAAGAAGGATTGGAAGAAGAACCTGAAGTGCTTCAGGTGTCATCAACCAGGCCACTTCAAGCGAGACTGCAAGGTCAAGCTGCAGCCTGGGCATGCTGCAGGCAAGGAGGAAGCCTCCTCAAGCAAGGAGGAAGCTGGCTGGGGTGGAGCGTTCATGACGGGCACTTGTGCCCGTGCTTTGTCCACCAGTGACATGAAGGACGACTGGATCGTCGACTCCGGGTGTGGTCATCACCTCACCGGAGATTTGTCAAAGTTCTCTTCACTGCAGGCATACTCAGGTAACGAAGCTATCATTACTGCTGATAATACTATTCATGCAGTAGAGAAGGAGGGTATGGTAACGGTGGGAAGTGATAAGGGGCCACTCACGTTAAGGAGTGTTTATCACGTACCGGGTATGAAGAAAAACCTCTTCTCTGTGACCAATGCGGTTGATGCTGGTTACCACGTTCTGTTTGGGCCAACAGAAGTGAAGTTCCTTCGCAACGTATCAGCGGTTAAGGCTGATGTTGCTCATGTAGGAAGGAGAGTGAAGGACTTGTTTGTCTTATCAACAAGCTCCTATGTTGATCGGATGAGGGCCAACGATAGCGCTGCTATGTGGCATGAGAGGCTGGGGCATGTCGGGATGGATAAGCTGAAGGCTATGTCAAGCAGGAGCCTGGTGAGAGGCTTGCCTAAGCTGTCATCTTTCGGTGAGGGTCATGTTTGTGCTGGATGTCAATATGGGAAGTCTCATCGTCTTCCATTTGATAAGTCACAAACAAGAAGCAAAGCACCATTGGAGGTTATCCATGGTGATCTGATGGGACCAACCGCGACTGCTAGCCTTGGTGGAAGCAGATATATGCTTGTCTTGATTGATGACTACTCAAGATACACTTGGGTGTATTTCTTGAAGGAGAAGTCTGAGGCCTTCCGATTGTTTGTGGAGTTCAAGGAGCTGGTGGAGGGAAGGCTTAACCTGAAGATCAAAAAGCTTAGAACTGATAACGGCGGAGAGTTTGTCTCTTCCGAGTTTTCTAACTTTTGCAGGAAGCATGGAATCCAAAGGGAGCTCACTTGTGCTCATACTCCACAACAAAACGGAGTAGCGGAGCGGAAGATCCGTCATTTGACGGAGACTTGCAAATGTTGGCTTCATGCCAAGAGTATCCCAAGGTCTTTCTGGGCGGAGGGAATGTCTTGTGCTGCCTATGTCATCAATCGGATGCCTCTGAGTCCGATCAACATGAAGTCTCCCTTCGAGATGTTGCTGAAGGAGAAGCCTAGTGTGGAACACCTTCGGGTGTTTGGATCAACTTGCTATGTGCATATCCCTGATGCGCTAAGGACTAAGCTTGATGCAAAGGCAAGGAAGCTTGTCTTTGTTGGCTATGATGAGCGGAAGAAGGGATGGAGATGCATGGATCCAGTGACGAAGAAGTTCGTGGTATCAAGAGACGTTGTCTTTGACGAACTGACATCATATGGAGGAAGCTCGGTTGAGCTGCCTGAGAGCAAGGTTGATGAAGGTCAGGAGGTGGCTGAGGTAGCTGATCAAGTGGAGCTGGCTGTGTCACCAGCAGCTCCAGTTGCTTCAAGTTCTGGAGAAGAAGCTTCTGGGTCAGGAAGCAGGGGGAGCATTGCTCCAAGCTTGCCGGAGAGCAGAGGTGAACCAGAAGAAGCAACAGAGGTGATTAGCAAGGAGCAGCCTCTTCGGAGGTCAAAGAGGGTTATCAAGCCTCCTGCTCGCTACTGCGAAGGAAACACTGTGAGCTATGTCTCATGCTTCTTTGCAGGTCCTCTGGATGAGCGAGAGCCTGCTAGCTTTAATGAGGCCACTGGTGTCAAGGAGTGGGAAGATGCCATGAGAGAGGAGATGGATGCTCTCAAGAAGAATGAAACTTGGGATCTGGTGCCCAAGGTTGATGGCATTGCTCCGGTGACATGCAAGTGGGTGTTTAAGTTGAAGAAGAAGGCAGATGGAAGCATTGAGAGATTCAAGGCTCGCCTGGTGGCTCGGGGGTTCTCTCAACAGTATGGAGAAGACTATGAGGAGACGTTCAGCCCTGTTGCAAAGATGACTTCAGTTCGGATGGTGATTGCATTGGCTGCTTGCCAAGGATGGAGAATGTGGCAGCTTGATGTAAAGAATGCTTTTCTTTACGGAGAGATTGACAAAGACATCTTTATGGATCAGCCACCTGGTTTCGTTTCTGAAGTTCATCCTGATTACGTCTGCAAACTCAGGAAGGCTCTCTACGGGTTGAAGCAAGCTCCTAGAGCTTGGTATGGGAAGATAGCAGAGTATCTGCAATTCTGTGGATACCTTGCTTCAAACTCGGACTCTAGCTTGTTCATCAAGAAGAAGGGGGAGCTTTCTGTCTTGGTCCTGCTGTATGTTGATGATATGATCATCACAGGGAATTCTGAGGAGGAGGTTGCTAGGCTCAGAGCTGAGCTAGCCATTCGCTTCGAGATGAAAGACCTGGGAGAGCTTCATCACTTTCTTGGTCTCGAAGTGGAGAGGAAGGAGAGCGGGATCCTTATCTGCCAGAAGGGATATGCTGAGCGCATAGTGAACCGGTTTGGCTTGATTGAGGGAAAGACTTGCTCTACTCCTATGGATCAAGGTCTGAAACTTCGACGAGATGAAGGAAGGGTTCTTCCTGACCCTTTGGTGTTCAGGGCCCTTATTGGAAGCTTGATCTACCTGACGATTACTAGACCTGATATAGCTTACGCTGTTGGTCGAGTAAGTCGGTTCATGGCAGAGCCAAGGAAGTCTCATCTTGTAGCGGCGAAGAACATTCTGAAGTATGTCAAGGCAACTTCTGACATGGGACTTCTCTACAGAAGGGATGCGAGTTTCTCTCTGCTAGGTTACACGGATGCTGACTATGGTGGTGATTCGGATGACCGAAGGTCAACTTCCGGTTATGTGTTCACTTGTGGATCAGCGGGCATTTCGTGGTGTAGCAAGAAGCAGGACTCGGTATCTGTCTCCACTACGGAAGCTGAGTACAAGGCGTCTGCCCTGGCAGCTCGGGAAGCCATTTGGCTAAGGAGGCTTGTAGATGATGTCCATGAAGAAGTGCAAGGTCCTACTTTGCTCCGAGGGGATAACGAGAGTGCTCTCAAGCTGGTGAACAATCCAGTTTGTCATGCCAGGACTAAGCATATTGAGATCGATCACCACTTCATAAGGGAGAAGGTGCTGGAAGGATCTCTTGTGGTTGGTCATGTTCGGAGTGAAGATAATCTTGCTGACATCTTCACCAAGTCGCTGTCGAAGGGGCCTTTTCAGCGGCTTCGAGGTTTGCTTGGGCTGATCACCACTTTTCACTTCAAGGGGGAGTGTTGAAATTGGTGAAGTGAAAGTGGGGGTGATCGGCAGTCCGGGCGACCTGGGCGGACTGACCGCGCGGACTGAGCTCAGTCCGGCGGGTTGTTGTTCGGCGTTGCTTGCTGCTTGGCGTGATCAGGAGCGATCTGTGCGGACTGGTTGTGTCCGGCAGTGGGCCGAGCTCTGGAGTTGCGGTGAGATGGCTCGTTTGGCGGTCTGGCCTAAGTGCTGGCGGACTGGCCTGGTATCCGCAGTGTCCGTTGTGACCGGGCTTCGTGCCTGTGGTCGTGGACAAGTGCGAGGTGGAGTGGTGTCCGCTGTGACCGCGGTATCCTGGCTGTGCCTATGGTCATGGGCTGGTGGTTGCGGATTGGGCGGTCTGCTATGGGCAGGTCGCTGCTCGCCTGGACTTGGCGGGTTGTTTGACCTTTAGCGGGCGGACTCGGCGAGATGGTTTTGCTAGCTGCGACCAAGGGGCGGTGTCTCTATCTCATAGGGTGGTGACCACACTCTTCATCCGGCCTATAAATAGGACCCCCCAGCACCTCATTTGGTAGAAGAGTGAACAGTAAGTTGGGCTTGAGTGAAGGCTGCGGACTTGTTTCTTGTATCCGCACGGACTGTTTGCTTAACCGGTTTCTGTGTGCAGGTGGCGCGGCTAGCAGTGTCAAACCAGGAGTTTGGTTCTGACCGCTGGAGTAGCGGGCTGCATTGGCGGTTACCAGCATCAGTCTTTCTTCAAGTTGCTTCTCTGTCCGCGCGACCTCACGGTCTAGGCGGATAGGCGGTTTGTTCCTCTGTTCATCAGCAGTTTGGCGGCGGTTTGGTCGAGCTCGGCGGTTTCGGCGGTTTCGGCGGACTCGGCGGTCTCAGTGTGCAATCCGCCCGGACTTGTTTGTTTTCTGCTTTTTCATACTGGCGAAATCATGTCTCGCCATGTATGCCTCGCCTTGTAAAGAAGATTAATAAAAGCTTGATCTGCTTGTTTCTGTGTGTGTGCTTGGTTATCTAAGTTTGCTTCCTACTTTCCGCGGTTCAAGTTGTGATCTAGGTAGTGCCGAAAATATTAATTTGGTGTTTGGGCTACCTTGCTGATCAACCTGAGAAAATTCAACATTTGCCACCTCTACCCGGACTGACCCAGTACTCCCAAATGAGATAAACAAAGGTTCATCTGCACCTTCACTTGGACGAACCCCAGTTCTCCTGAGGTGCGAATGAACAAAGGTTCTTTGCCGCCTCTACCCAGACGGACCACGGTCCTCCTAGATGAGATGAACAAAAGTTCATCTGCACCTTCACTTAGACAAACCCCGGTTCTCCTGAGACGCAAACGAATAAAGGTTCTTCGCCACCTCCACTCGGACAGATCCTGTTCGTCTTGAGGACCGAGCGAACAAATGTTCTTCTCCGCCTCCTATCAGACGAACCTCGGTACGTTATCCTAATACGCAAACGGATAAAGGCCCTTTGCCACCTTCACCTGGACGAATTCTGGTCCACCTAAAGCCAAACGAGCAAGAGCTCTTTGCCACTTCCGTTTGAATGAATCCAAGTTCTCCCAACAATCAAATACAAAGGTCCTTCATCATCCTTGTTCAAAACGCAAACAAGCAAGCAACGCTCATGCAAAGCGCAACTCTTGAAGAAGGAAAATGTGCGCCAAACACAACCAAACCAAACAGAACCAGAAACAAAAAGGGTCTCTGCTCAAAAAAATATGTACCACATGGGCTACATCATCATCAAAAACAAAACATAAAACGACGCGAGAGCGCGCCTACAACGCAAAAACATGCAAATAAAAACAAACTCGGGAAGAAAAAGTCCCCAAGATCATCCCTCCACAGCAGCGTCAACATTATTGTCTGAGGCATCCTCCATGCCCAGGGTGTCATGCTCTGGAAGCCTTCGAGCCGCTCAAAACCCCTTGCTGAAGCCCAAAGAATACACAGCTTTGCGCCCGTCCTCTACAAGCGAATCTATCTCCGTCGCCATCATCTCTAAGCGCGCTTCCTCCGCAATGCGAGACTGTTCCACCTCAAAGTCATAATAAGACTTGTACTCGGCCGCCGCAGCTGCACGGACGGCTTCGACCTCTTCTCACTCAGAAATCAGTCGAGCGTTCTCTTCTTTCAGTTGCTCAATCTCTGCCTCCTGCTGATATATCATAGCATCGACCTTGTCAGTACGACGGACCATCTCCTCAAGAGTTATCTTAGTAGAGGCCAACCTCCCGCAAAAAGCCCCGATCTCAGAGTTGGCGGTGCTCAACTTAGCCCAAAGAGACTCCGCCTCAGACTCAGAAGAGGACAACTGGGACTCACACTGACCAGCCAAGAAGTAACCTCCTTCTTCCTCCGGGCCTCTGTCAGTGACTCCTCGAACGCAGCCAGCTTCGCCCATAGAGAAAGAAAATTATACTTCGTGGACACGTAGAAGCCGTTCCATGAGAGCGCAATGTCACGAGCCTCATCAAGCTACAAATGCAAAAAACAAATTAGTCTCATGCACAACTCCAGGACGAAGTGGAAAAATAATGGGGGAAAACCAACATACCTTCCGAAGGAGCACCTGCTAAACAGAACACTCTAGGTTCTCCCCCCTCCTCGCCTCGAATGGCAGCTCCGGTAGGCCGGGGTGGAAATAGGTCAGGCCAGGCAAGGCCAGGATTTATGGAAAACAGACTCGACCTTCATTAGTATTTTTGGGTCTGAGCCTGGTCTTATAGTCTGATGTAGGCCTGACCTGTCCTATTTTATAAAACTGGTAGGCCTGGCCTGGCCTGTAGGCCTACTTAGATCTATTTAATAATTCATTTTTCAAAAGTCTCTCTTAATATACGATTAGTAAATAAGTATATATAATTAATTAATATTTGATTAATATTTAAGTTTATATAATAAATTTATATTATTTATTATTTAAAAATAATATAGGCTGGCCTACAGACATATAGGTCAGGCTTTAATATTAGAGGCGTGTGCCTGTTTTTAAAACAGGACCAATTATAGGCCTATTTTTATGGTAAATAGAAAATAGGCTAGGCCAGGCCAGGCCGATGGCAGGCCAGACCGCAGACCCCTGATAGGGCGCCTGACCTATTTCCACCCCTAAGCTTCGGGACCGTGCGAGAATCCAACACGATTGCAGGAACCTCTGGTGCATCCTTAGTCTCCATGGGCAGCAAATTAACAACCAGTCCGTCTAGACAATCATCAGTGACATCAATGACAATCTCAGGGACAGCTGAGGGCGACCTACTTTCTACCAGATGTTGCTAGAAGTCCAGCTTCCTCTTCTTGCTTCGCCCCAGGGGAGCTAAACAAATATGCTCTATATCCGTCGAAAGGCCGCATAACTAATCGCTTCTCAACAACGAACATACTAATTTTGAAAAAAACAGCACTAAACTCACATGGACCCTCGAAGCCTAGCAGCAGAGTAAAATCATGCTCTTTCCCCTCCAAGCGATGAAAACGGTCGGGAGGATCATTCCAAGTCTCGGGCAGCTCTCATTGGTTCCTGACAAACCCATGCAACGTCCCACCGTGATGATGGTCGGTCTTGTCCTCGAACGACAACCACATCTTATTGTTCTGTACATTGGCCCGGTTGTCTTGGCCAAGGCAGACCTTGTACCACTCACGAAAAAGGCGGACCGACATCCGAGAGCCGTGCTCCCGAAAAAAGCAACGCAGCCTCATGATCCTCGTTAATCCCACGAGAGAGAACAACATCACAGGAAACCACAAAACTGAAGAATAACGATTGCATCCTCAGTTGAAGGGATCTGAAAGTCCGCCATCAAACACCCCTTCGTAACTGCGAATTAGCCCGCAGGAGGGCGTTGAATGCACTCCAGCAGGGACGGGATTATGAACTTCATGTCCTCTAAAATACCAAAGTGTTTCCTGATAACTTCTAAAAAAGAAGTTATCTAGTCAAATTTTTAGGCTTAAATATTCATTATAAATGCTTAAAACAAGTTTAAATAAAATAGAAATGAAATTAAATTCATATTTATTTAATTTGTGGCTAATTTGGTCTTTTTCCATTGTGTTATTACGAGAACTGCCAAAAAAATCTATTTGAAGAAAGAAATCTGCCAAAATATCATAACCAGGAAAATTAGTTACAACGTGCGAAAAAGCAGGTTGCAACGTGGCCTGGACAAATTTCAGATTTTGAAATTTAAAGTTGGTTCCAATTTCAAATATGAAAAGGTGTTTCTTTCCAAAGGAATGACTACGTTTTTAAGAGGGAAAATCTCCACCAAATCATTCATTCTAAGAAATTCTAAGAGAGAGGAGAGAAGGGAATAGAGAGACTCTTCATCTAGGGTTTGTAAAAATCCTCCATTGAAGAAAGCGGCTAATGAGGAAGACGACGAATCTCCGGGCTGATTGAGCGAGCGACTTGGAAAGGGGAATCCTACAATGTTTAATTGTCAATTTCATCATGTATTGTAAGATCTCTCCAAACATTTTGTGGTTTCTTCCGTCGCCATGAACTAATTCATTTTAATCTTGTATTGTGATAGTACTATGACTTGTGTGATGATGTTCTTATAATTTTTCTTCATAATTGTTTGGTGAATGTTCTTTATCGAATTTAAGATCTTTATTTTGAAGCTTTTGGCCAAGGTTTCGTTTTTCTACTGCGCTCCATAAATCGAGAGAGGAGTTGCGCAAGCGCTTCTTAGATTCAGTATAATATTTGAAGGGAGAAAGAGATTTCCTCTTGATGTTAGCAACTTTGGTTTTCGATCTTTATGCGGTACTTATTTCACCTAAGGGGAAATAGAGACTAGAGATTTCCGATATCGAGATATACGAATCTTCTACTCTAAAATCGTTGCAAGAAGTTTCACCACACATACTCATGAAGTCACCTTTTTAATTTCATCACGCTAGGCATAGAAAATCATGATATAAGATTAGTTTTCCAATTGACAAAAAGTATCTTCTCAAGTAATTGTAATTTATTTTTAATTAAGAGTTTTTATTTGTAATTTACAATAATTAAATCATCAACATTCTTAACTTACTTGGATTTAGAGAAAATGCATAACTAGTATTTGCAAACACTAAATATAACACCTCTCCATGAGAACGATCTTTATTCACCCTTTATTACTTGAACCGACACGTGCACTTGCGTGTAATATGCATACTTGTTTCAGGCGTATTGTTGAAGCCGAGAAATATCTCAACCTCAGAAATCATTCTCAAAGCAAGGAGGAGGAATCAAGTAAGGAGGAGAAATCATTCTCGCCAAAAAGAGCGAGCATCTGGCCATAGTCGCCACCTGGCGAGTTGGCCTGGGGAGCTCGCCATACTCGCCCGAACCTCCTACGGCCTAGGGTGCTGGTCTGGATCCCCACCTTGTCTTGTTGACTTTGACTTCTGATGACCTGGAGGTGGTAGGACCCACCCTCGTCGAATACGGATTGTACACAATCCCCGCTCTTTTTGGGCGACGCAGGAGCCCGGAAAAGAAACATCCAACGCTTATTCGGCGAGTACCTCTGCCGAGTATCTGGACAGCTCGCATTGTCGCCTGTCGGTAGAGTAGTCTATAAATAGAGGGGGGGCTTGATTTTCGAGACGGACCCTGAAGCTCGCCGAAAATGTCGGATGCTGAGAAGTTGCTGATGGACAATCTCGCCGCCCTGTCTGGCCTCCTCGGCATAGCCAGACAGAAAAGGCCGCGCGAGGAGGACGCCACCACCTTGACCCCGCCGAAGAAGAAAAAGGCGAAGAAGGTCAAGCAGTCTGCCACTCCGGCGGTTGACTCGCCTCCACCGCTGAATCTCGCCGCTGCGACTGGAAATCCCGCAGCTTCTTCCAGTACCCAGAAGCTGTTGAGCGATCTCGGGCTTGACGACCTCCTCGGATCTGTTCGGGACAGCCCGCCGGACCCGGGGGTGGCTGAGGAGCTCGCGGCCGCTAAGGAATCAGCGGCGGCTCAGGTCGAGGTCATCACCGTGTCAGGTCGCCATTCTGGATATCTTTCTTGCTAGGTTGTCGCCGCTTCCTCTTTACTGATTACTTTTCCATGCAGGCTCTCCGACTGTCGTGGACGCGACTCTTGACGTAGTCCCGCTGAGCTCGGCCCCCCTACTCGCCCTGGCGGCCGATAGGCCGTCCAAGACCGCCTACACGGTCCGGATGGGTCTTAGCTCAGGGAAGGCGTCGGGGGCGACGTTGGTGAAGGGCACCCCTCCGGCGAGCGAGCTGCCGGTGAGAGAAATTCCCGCTGGGTTGTCCGGGTCGGCGCGCGAGGATCCTCCGGCGAGCAGGGCGGCCCCCACCGCTGCGTGTGGTGGGAAGGTGGTTTCGGCGAGCGCCTCATTGCCGCCGCCGCCACCCTTGGTCGCCACCCCTGGCCAGACGCTGGGCACCGTCCTGCCCCCGCCGCCGCCTTTGTCTGCTTCGAAGAGGTCGGATCTTTCGCGACCTCCTCCACCTCCTGCGCCGAGGGCTCCGCTCCACCCGGCGAGCTCATCTCAAGCTCCGGCGCCGATGAAGAAACCGGAGAGGCCGCGGCCGCCCTACTTCCCTCCGCGGGTTGGAGACCCCGACTACGTCGGCCGAGGGTCTGGAGAGCGCGGGCAGGGCAGGCCTGCCGATCTTCCGAGCAGCTCTTCGGGGAGGCGAGATACCTCCGGGCGACCTCCTTCGCCGCGCCGATCCCGATCTCCTCGCCGTGGTGAGCCTCCTACTACTTTGACTACTGCTCTGCTTTTCCTGACCTGACGATCCACCTTCCTGCCTTGTCAGATCGCCCGGCGACCTTTGGGGAGGCTTTCATCGACGCCATCGGGCTGTCCGGGAGCGAGTATCGCCAGGCCGCCATTCGCGCCCACATGGAGCTGGAGAGCAAGTTCGACCAGCTCGCTATCTGCGACCCTCACCGACGCATCTCGGCTCTGGAGGCGAGGATGTCCAAGGTCGAAGGGCTCCAGTCGACCTTGGAAAACTATGAAGCTCGCTTTCACGTGGTCAAAGAAAATGACCGCCAGCTGCAGTTGAACAACCACCGTCTGCAGCTGGTGCTTGACGAGCTGGCCGGCATCCGGGCGAGCATGGGGTCTGCTGGACGTCTGGCGAGGATGGAGGAGCAGCTCCGGCTTGGCGACGATGCGACAGCGCTGGCGACGGAGCATTATCGGCGTGCACGCGAGATCGGATGGGCCGGGCGACATGCTCACCCCCCTGAGCGACCTAGGGCGCCATAGTATCTTTGCTTTTTGAATGTAGCTCGCCACGCGCGACTTTGAACTCCTTTCGAACATCTATATATATATTTTTTATTTGATCAATTCATTTTGCGTGTATGAGTATTCTCGCCTTCTGATCCTTCGCGTGTGCGCTTTCTTTGTGGTGTGCCGAGCTCTAGGACTTCGGGCGATGTCGCCTCTTATTCTTCACCGCGCGAGTTCGTTCGATACTCGCCGAGCCGGGCAGACCCCCCTCCCCCCTTGCCTTAACATCTCTATAAATAGGTGATAACTTCACAAAATGAAGTTATCTTGTGCATTAATTCACTATATTTTGACCGATTTATTCCCTAAATATTGATTAAAAACATATGTAAACAAGTAAAATATTATTATTGAGAAAATTCATATATTATTAATATTTTACCTTGTTTTTATGATAGGGAATATCGAAGAAATTAACTTGCACAAGTGATGATAAGCAGAAGAGCATGCAGGAAATGCCACAACAAATTTTGTAAAAAAATTCAGTGCAGATTTTTGCAATTCTGGACAGAACTAAATTTGTTGCAACAAATTTTAAATTTGTTGCAACAAAACCTGCGAAATTCAAAAATTCAAAATCCGTAAATAATTCAAATATGGCAGTTTTTATTATGAAGGCTTCCTTTCATAAATGCTGGAGATCCTTTGAGGCCCATTCACCATATAAAGGGGATTTTTGAATCTTTTCATATCTTTGTCATTTTGGAGAGGAGGAGGCCAAGTCTAGGGTTTTTGACGGTGGAGAAGCGGATTCCGGCCACAAGAAAGGGTAGATCTGAACTCTTGAAGTCATGAACTGTAAGATCTTTATAGTTTTGTGTGTTCATTTTCTCGCTATGAACTAATCTCTCCAAGTCTTGTATAAGGAGAGTACTATGCGTGTTTCAATGATGTAAAACTCTTGGTTGTTGAGATTTGTTGAATGATTTTTCATATTGTGAACTTTTGAATTAATTCATGAGATTTTTGGTTTTTGTCTTCATCTTATGTTTCACCGCAAGAATCGAGAGATGAGCGGCGTAATATTGGTTTGACGGCGATTTCATTGCACCGCAAGAGTCGAGAGAGGAGTGGTGTAAAACTTTTAACCAAAGATCTCTATTTTTGCGTTGTATTTCGAGATTCGAGAGAGGAGGAGTGCAATCGCTCATTAGTTCACCGTAGTTTAGAGGAGAGGAGGAGACTCCATCCTTTTGCTAGCGATTTGATTTTTATGTTAAGCAATATTCTTCATTTCTCTTAAGTTAGAGATAACTAGGAGAATTTAGGACGTTGGGATTTCCGAGATTCGAGAGAGGAGGTTTTCTTCTATAAAAATCATCGCATGATAATTCATTCAACAATCTTAACTAATATTATTTCTACGCACCATTTAAACGCCCATAGGAAATCTAAATACAAGACTATTTTCTCCAATTGATAAAAGTATTTGTCAAAGATTTCGAGTAGTCTACTTAATTTAATTCTTACTTAACCATCTCGAGTAGTTAGCATAAGAACCATCTCTTTCGGCTTGTTTGGATTTGAAGAACGGTGTAGCTAGTAATTGCAAGCCTTAGGTTAACCACCTCTCCGTGGGAACGATCTCACTCACACTTTATTACTTGGTCCGGCACGTGCACTTGCGTAAAATATACATCCGCTACGGGCGTATCAAGTTTTTGGCGCCGTTGCCGGGGAGGTGTTATTAATCTATTGTTTATTTTCTTGCAATATTAGTAAACCCTAGTATTTGGAGGTCAAACTTTAATTTTGTTGTACTTTAAGTTATTTGTAGTTTTTTTTATAATTGTTATTGTTGTTCTGTTAGTGCATGTCCAGATTTCGGTCCATTGAGTTATTGCCATTAAACTTAGAGATTGAAAGGACGTGTAGGAGAAATCGTAAGACTTTTCGTTTAGAACAAACCCAATCTTCAACTATGAATCCAGACGATAATCATCAGGTCGATAATCATCAGGAAGGTCAGGATTTAGGAGGTCAGGTAGAGCATAATGGTCACCCTGTCGAGCAAAGAAGAACGTGTCGTGATTACAACATGCCTCTACAGGGAGGGGTGCAATTTAGTATCGCTAGGCCTGCAATCGAGGCCAATAATTTTAAAATTGATTCTGTCGTCATGCAACTCGTTCAAAATAGTAAATTTGGTGGCCTTAATCATGAAGACCCCAATTCTCATTTGAGAACGTTCATAGAAATCTGTGATACGTTCAAGATTAATGGAGTTTCAGAAGAAGCCATTAAATTGCGTCTATTTCCTTTCTCGCTAGAGGGGAGGGCAAAGGATTGGCTAAATTCTTTACCCAACGGGTCTATTACCACTTGGGCATTTCTGATGGAAAAATTTTTAGCCAAATACTTCCCCCCATCTAAAACGGCTAAGTTGAAGCGCGATATATCTACGTTTATGCAAGGCAATGGAGAGACCTTATACGATGCTTGGGAACGTTTCAAAGAGTTGCTACGTAAGTGCCCCCACCATGGCTTAGCCATCCACCAACAAGTTTGGACCTTCTACAATGGTCTCCAAACATCCACTATGATTCAAGTTGATGGAGCCGCGGGAGGGTCACTCATGAATAAATACCCAGAAGATGCCTATGCAATATTAGAGGATTTATCCTCTAATAATTATCAACTTGTTGATCGGCAAGGGCCTTCTTCTTCTACTGCTGGGTTATACCAAGTGGACCAATTAACCTCGTTTGCGGCTGAAATGACTTCGCAATTTAATTCAATAAATAAAAGGTTAGATGCCTTAACGTTAAACCAAAGTCAATATCTTCCACAGGTTAATAGTATTGTTACTCCCTCGTCCACCGCTAGTCCTACTTTAACCATTGAACAACTTATAGGACATAACGAAGACGCTAACTATATAGGAGGACAATACAAACAGGGTCATAACACCTACTCGAATAATTATAATTCGGAGTGGAGAAACCATCCCAATCTGTCATGGAAGAATAATTCGGGGTCTACTCCTTCGCACTTATTCAACCACAATTCCAACCACCCTCACCAACATCACAATCCTAATCAAGCGGGACCTTCGCGGAAATTATCTGATGAAGTCATCTTAGAGTCCATAAAGAATAACGAAGCACGTTTTTCTAGTTTAGAAGGATCCATGCGCTTAATTGAAACACAATTGGGGCAAATTGCATCAGCACTTAATACTAGAACGCTGGGGACATTACCAACCGATACAACGCCTAATCCTAAGGGTGATAACCAACATTGTAAGGCTATTACATTGCGGAGTGGTAAGGAGTTGGCGAGTGGGTATAACAATAATCCAATGGAAACTGGTACTGCACAAATTGAAGTAGAGAGTGATAAAATTCATGAACCCGCTAGAGAGTTGAATTTTGAACCTACTAAGAGTGTGGAGGAAGAGTTAGAAGAAGTAGAAGTGAATAAGAAAGAGAAGAACGTAGAGGGAATGGATAAGAAAATAATTACCTACCCACCACCACCATTTCCTCAAAGACTTAGGAAGAGCAAGCTAGATCACCAATTCCAAAAATTCATAGAAATTTTTAAGAAACTTCAAATTAATATCCCATTTGCCGAAGCCTTAGAGCAAATGCCCAGTTACGTCAAATTTATGAAAGATATTTTAAATAAAAAGAGAAAATTTGGCACGAATGAAACTGTGACATTGACTCATGAGTGTAGCGCAATCCTTCAAAAGAAACTTCCACCCAAACTGAAAGATCCCGGAAGTTTCACAATTCCATGCTCTATTGGATATCATTTTGAAGGAAAGGCGTTGTGTGATCTTGGGGCAAGCATAAATTTGATGCCGCTCTCTATTTACAAGAAGTTGGGCTTGGGAGAAATTTCTAAAACATCTCTAACGTTACAGTTAGCCGACAAATCGCTTACTTTTCCTAAGGGTATAGTAGAAGATGTGCTTGTCAAGGTGGATAAGTTTATCTTTCCGGCGGACTTTGTAGTTTTGGATATGGAAGAAGACAAGGAGATCCCACTAATTGTAGGGAGACCCTTTTTAGCAACCGGAAAAACTTTAATAGATGTCCACAAAGGTGAGTTGACCATGAGAGTCAACGATGAACAAATTACTTTTAACGTTCTTAAGGCCATGAAATTCCCTAGTGAGAAGGAAGACGTGATGGAGGTGGTTAACAGTATTTCACTCTACGACTGTGAGCAAAATAGTGGGTGGCATGATTCGAATATAGACGAGGAGCTTGGAATTTTGATGGATGAGGTAGAAGTTGAGGAAGTGGAATCTGATGAGGTTAGGAATGAAGAAGTAGAATCTACTGAAAAAGAAAGTGAAGAGTATTTTCAAGTGTGTGAGAATCGATTGGGGTCGTTTCATAGGTCGGAGCCCCTAGATATGACTGAGCGGTCTTTAGCGGACAAACCCTCTACGGTTTGCCCGCCCGTCTTAGAGTTAAAACCGCTTCCTGAGCATTTGTCCTACGCATATCTAGGAGATAATGATACACTACCGGTAATAGTGAACTCTAGACTCCTACCAGAGCAACATGACAAACTATTGGTCATCTTAAAAAAATATAAGTTAGCCATAGGATGGACAATAGCCGATATCCGAGGCATTAGTCCTTCCTTGTGTATGCACAAGATCCTTTTAGAGGAAGCTTGCAAAGGATCCATCGAGCCTCAGCGCCGCCTTAGCCCTCCTATGAAGGAGGTGGTGAGAAAAGAGATCATTAAGTGGTTGGATGCAGGAATCATTTATCCTATATCCGATAGTTCATGGGTGTCACCCATCCACTGTGTACCTAAGAAAGGAGGGACGACCGTAGTTAAAAATGACAAGAATGAATTAGTCCCCACAAGAACAATCACAGGATGGCGTATCTGTATCGACTATCGTAGATTAAACAAGGCGACTAGGAAGGATCACTACCCGTTACCATTCATAGATCAGATTTTAGACCGACTAGCCGGAAATGAGTTTTATTGTTTTCTAGATGGATATTCCGGCTACAATCAAATAACGGTTGATCCGGACGATTAGGAAAAGACAGCGTTCACGTGTCCCTTCGGTATATTCGCATTTAGGAGGATGCCATTTGGGCTATGTAATGCACCGGCCACGTTCCAACGTTGCATAATTGCAATAATGACGGATCTTATTGAACAAGGCATGGATCCTATGGACTATGGCATAGAGGTCTTTATGGATGATTTTTCCATCTTTGGAAGAACATTCAATGCTTGCTTGATGTGTTTGGAGAGAGTGCTTGCCCGGTGTGTGGAGACCAACCTAGTGTTGAACTGGGAAAAATGTCAATTTATGGTGCAGGAAGGCATTGTTCTTGGACATCGTGTATCTAGAGACGGATTGGAAGTGGATAGGGCAAAGGTCGAGGTGATTGAAAAATTACCTCCTCCCAAAAATGTAAAAGCTTTGAGGAGCTTTTTAGGCCATGCGGGATTCTACCGAAGGTTCGTTAAAGACTTTGCAAAAATCGCCAAACCTTTAAGCGAGTTATTAGGACATGATGTGAAATTTGATTTTAATGATGAGTGTTTGAATGCGTTCAATCAATTAAAGACACGACTGATTACGGCACCGATTATTGTGGCACCCGATTGGGAAAAACCCTTTGTATTGATGTGTGATGCAAGTGACTACGCCGTTGGGGCTGTTTTGGGGCAAATGAGGGAAAAGATCTTTCATACTATAGCCTACTCTAGTAAGACTTTAATAGAGGCGCAAATAAATTATACCACGACTGAAAAGGAGCTTCTAGCTATAGTGTTTGCTTTTGAGAAGTTTAGGTCTTATCTTCTTTGCACCAAAGTGATAGCATTCACGGACCACGCGGCTATCCGCTATCTTATGGAGAAGAAGGATGCTAAACCTCGATTAATTCGATGGGTGTTGCTGCTGCAGGAGTTTGATCTAGAAATTAAAGATCGGAAGGGAGTAGATAACCCGGTGGCGGATCATCTTTCTAGGATTGAATGTTCTAATCCGCTGCTGCGATCAGAAATTAATGAAAGATTTCCAGATGAGTGGGTTTTGGCCGTAACCGAACAATACATACCTTGGTATGCAGACTATGTGAATTACATAGTCAGTAGAGTCCTCCCACCCGATCTGACATATCAACAAAAGAAGAGGTTTTTACATCAAGTACGCTCATATTTATGGGATGAACCATTTTTGTTTAGAATTGGAGCAGATGGGGTCGTTAGACGTTGCATTCCGGAGGAGGAAATGAAAGCCGTATTGGACAAATGTCACAACTCCCCTTATGGAGGTCACTTTAAGGGGGATAGAACGACAATGAAGGTCTTAGGAGCGGGGTTCTATTGGCCGACTCTATTCCGAGATGCTAAAGGATTTGTAAGTCAATGTGACCGGTGCCAAAGAAATGAAAACATTAAGAAGAACGACTCCATGCCAATGAACACAATCTTAGAAGTTGAACTTTTTGATGTTTGGGGATTAGACTTTATGGGACCTTTCGTGAACTCTAACGGTAATATGTTTATCCTTCTTGCCGTAGACTACGTGTCTAAGTGGGTCGAAGCCATAGCCACCGCTAAAAATGATGCCAAAGTGGTTTTACACTTCCTAAAGAATTATATATTCAATCGTTTTGGCACACCTAGAGCTATCATTAGTGATGGAGGTAGTCACTTCTGTAACAACTCATTCGCTACGTTATTGAGGAAATATGGCGTCACTCACAAAGTAGCGTTAGCGTATCATCCTAAAACAAATGGTCTAGCGGAAGTGTCTAACCAGGAAATAAAAACAATTCTTGCAAAGACGGTTAGCTTTAATTGTAAGGATTGGTCTCAAAAGCTTAACGATGCCTTATGGGCTTATCGGACTGCATATAAGACTCCTATTGGTTTAACTCCTTATAGGCTAGTATATGGGAAAGCTTGTCATCTGCCCCTTGAATTAGAGCATCGAGCGTTTTGGGCCATTAAAAAGTTAAATTATGATTTTCAAACTGCAGGAGAGAAGAGACTTCTACAACTCAATGAATTAGAAGAATTAAGGATGAATGCGTATGAGAGTGCAAGGATTTATAAGGAACGGACCAAGAAATGGCACGACCAACGTTTGAGTGGAAAACAATTCAAACTCGGGCAATTGGTATTATTGTTCAACTCCCGTTTAAAGATTTTTCCCGGAAAACTTAAGAGTCGTTGGTCAGGACCATTTCGAGTCAAGGAAGTCCATCCGTACGGCGCGATCACCATCGTGAATGAACAAGACAATTCCGAATTTAAGGTGAGTGGAGAGCGCTTAAAGATATTCCGATGCGATGACAATGAACGATTGGTGTCGTTCATTCTGCTGAAATGACAAGATCGTGTAGTCGGCAAAGTCCTGCCGGGACTTAAAATTAGGCGCTAATTGGGAGGCAACCCAAGTTTTAGCTCGCATTATTAGTTTACAGTTTATTTTCCTTTGTCTTGTATTATTAAAAAAATGTTCGTACAAAAAAAAGAGGAAAAAAAAAATCCTAAAAATTAAGCTTGTTTGTGTCAGTCAAGTATTAAAATGAAGTAAATTTTCATCTATAACATATATAAATATTAAAGTTATATCCAAACAAGTAGATTTCACAAGCGGCGGCTACAGGGATTCCAATGCAAAACGCTTTCGGACAGAACAAAATTTGTTCTAACAAATTTAAACAGTACAAAAATTTGTTCTAAATATTTTTTTTCTGTCCAATTGTTGGCTTGTGCTGCCGGTTCAGCAAAACCAAGTAGGTTGGGGTTGGGGGCCGGTCCAAGAGAGTGAAAATTTAAAAGTTAAAAAAATATATATAAAAAACCGGCTAAACTCCCTCTTCCAATTTCCCGAACTCCACCATTCAACCCTAACAAGCAACTAAAAAAAGGGCAGGGCGGCGGGTGTGTAGGAGCAGAGTACGGTGACGTTAACCGCACGGGCGATCGAGAGAGCGGCGAATCGGCTAATCGGGGCGGCGAGTGTTAAGGAGCAGAGCGCGAGTGGAGATTTGGGCTCTGTCACGGCAGTTTTCGGTGGATTCGCCGGTGCACGGCCAGCGGACTGTGCTCGAACTTTCGCGTGCGGCGACACACCCTGCAAGGCGGGAGTAGGTAACGCTTCTGTTATTCTTCTTCTACACTTGCGGTCTTCTCATCACCTCCAGGAGGAACCAATTTTTTTTTTTATTGTAAGTCTCCTGTAGTCCATTAGGGGTTGAATAAAGCCATGTCCAGCCGTAAAACAAAGGGGAAGGGGACGATTTCAGTTAGCAAGGGCTCTCGGTTTGTGAATGATGAGGCTCAAAACCGCTACGAATCGCTCAAGGGAAAGCCGGTCATCTATGAGCGGGGATTTCAAATTGAAGTACGGGGATGGAGCATGAAGTATATTGAGCATATTCGACAACAGGGTTGGGATTCATTTTGCCATCCGAGGGAAGGGGCTATATGGCCATGGGTATATGAGTTCTATGCGAATGCCCCCTTCCATCAAAATCATAAGGTGGTGGTGCGGGGAAAGCTGGTCGATTTTTCTGCATCGGCCGTTAACAATTTTTTTGACCTCGAGAATTCAGCGGAGGGGATGTTTGATAGGTTACTTGAGACTCTCACCCCTCTCGATGTGGCCACCACCCTCTCCGTTTCGTCACACATAAAGTGGGCCAATGAGTCCAAGATGATTTTATTTTCCTCCGGATTCAAACGTGAAGCCAAGGTTTGGCTCTTATTTGTCAATGCAACGGTGTTCCCTACAAAGAATTCCAACCGTGTATCATTCCCGCGTGCGGTGCTTATCCACTGTATTTTGAAAGGAATCAAGATTGACGTTGGGAAAATCATTGCCAACCAACTTTGGGGGAGGGTTGAAGCCAAGGCCGGCCAACAACTATGGTTCCCAACTTTAATCACTGCATTTTGTCGATTTGCTGGAGTGGGAGAAAAGGACGATGTCGTTACACCGGTGGGGCATCACCTTACCCATAACGTCATCTCTTCCTACATCAAAGTCTCTTCTCGTCGGGGTGAGCTTATGGTCGTTCCCTCACCAACATCATCACCTTCCGCTCCTCAAAAATCGGCTGCCCAAACCTCTCGACCACCGGACCCCACTTCGACGGACTCATTGCAGATAATGAAGTATTTAAAGCACCTCACAGAATACCAACGATGTCATCACAATGTCGTCACCGCCCAACTACAGACTATACAAAGAAATCAACAGAAATTGTTGCGAAATGCGCAACTCCCACTTGGTGATCAATCTCTTCCAATTCTATCGCCATTTGATGCAGACGGTTACATACTTAATGCTCGCGGCCAACGAGCAGATCCCTCGGTTGAAGATGTTGCGAATGACATAGAGACGTCCGACGAAGATGACGAAAGTGATGGAGACATGGGAAGTGACGACAACATGGATGACGACGAGGCTGACGAGTGAGGAGCTTTTGGGTTATTCGACTTGATATTTGGCTACTCTGGGTGGGTTAATAATTTTATTAGTATTTGTTATGATTTTGGACAACTATGCGCTATTGGTCTAAATTTTGTCTGACATGCTGATATTTTGCGACTATGGATTTATTCTGATTTGACACGTGACTCAGTTTGTAGCTTTTGTATTGCTCTATTTGACTGGATGCTCAGAATTTGTGAAATATTGATGTACTGAATGTTTGTCTTGATTTAACAGCTTATTTTTAATGAATTAAAAGCGCTTTGTAGCTTTGCCTGCATGTTTTAGTTAGCCTTTGGGTTATGAACTGGGTGCGTGCATAGTTATAATCATGGGTGGTTATTCTTGCTAGTATTCATGAACTATATGCTTTGTCAATATGTGGATTATGACAGAATTTTACACGGAGGGAATGTCGGTTGGACTCTCATAGAATACGTCATCATTATCACCATATTCATGTTTGTACTATAATCACTTTGGTAATTTTATTTCCACCACTTACATTACTAATGAGAATCGGGTGATATTACTTTGTGATGTATTCTACATTGAACAAGTTAAAATTTGCTTCGTTATGTTAAATGGTTTCATCAAAGATTTGAGTAAATATGATGATGAGATCTAAACTTGGCAACTAGTTTGGTTTCGGAGTGGTATATTGTGTTTTGCAGATCACTTGTGGATTCACCACCGCCATGGGCTTTTCAGCTGTTCCCCGCAGCCTTATAATTTGTTGGCAGGACTAACATGGGTTCGATCCATCGGTTGTTATATTTCAGGGGAGTACTGTATTTCTTGGCATTTATTTTCATATACTTGACACCACTCTTTGTACTATCTGTTTCACCCTGCACATTCCATTTTAATTTTAAACATACAATCCTTTGCTAGGGTCTAGCAAACCTTAGGTGTGAGGGGGTGGGTTGCAATTAGCAACCTTCTCCAAGTGAGTGACAAATATCCTAGAATAACTGCGACGATAACTTCTTACTCTTAGTTCAAATAACACAATTCTTTACGATTGGTAGACTTGTCAAAAGTTTGTATTTTCTGCTATGGAAATTAATAAGATATGTTAGAGCTCCGTTTTGAATTTCCCCTTTGCACACCATTCCTTATGAATATTTGTGTCCGACAAGAGAATTTCATTATTTCTGAATATAGAGGGGGAGAGATGAACAGGAACTGAGTCGATGATATAGGCTTAAACATGGAGTCTAAGTAGTTATTTGAAAATATCACTGATATATCTTTGTGTTTGAGTCTAGCCTTTGGGATTCAACTTACTCATAAAAATAATCTCTTACACCGTTACTAGTCATTTCTTAATAAATGTTCATACTCTGGGTGTTTAACTTATATAAAAAAAAATCATTAAGAAAAACAATGTCATAGTGATATGTGGCCCGAGTATGTGTACACCCACTTAGAATGATCCCAATTATGACCTTATGTAGAAAAAAATTATTGGTTATGATGCCTTAGTGATATGCGGCCTAGGTATGTATACACATATCTGGAATGATCCCAACTATGCGCACAAAAAAAAAAAAAAAATTATGTAGAGGTCATAGTGATATGCGGCCTAAGTGTGCGTACACCCACTCGGAATGATCCCAACTATGGACATAAAAATTATATTTGTACTTGAGAGTTAGACCCCAGGGTAAGGAGCAGAGTTAAGAATTTTAACTAGGAATGTGTCTTGCTGTCATCAAAGATCAAATTCATAACCAAGCCAATTCTCATCACATTGCCTACCCTTACACTTTATCTTATACTGTTAAACTCTTGTTTAAGCCAACTCAATGTCTTGATTTATTGTCATCATCCCCCATCTATGTAGAAATTTAATGAGTGAAGTTGTATGAGAATAGATAACTCTAAGGAAGCACACACAACATTAGGAAATTGTTATGGAGCTTTAACTTGTATCGAACTAATGAATCTATACATTTTTTTGACAAGTTACTCAATGTGTCTTGTTTTGTTCAAGAGTAAGGAGAGATGAAATGACAGTTCAATTGATATTCGCTCACTCAATGATGAGTAATGATTTATCTTTGCTAGGGACTAGCAAAGGTTTAGGTATGAGGGTGTGATAACTTCACAAAATGAAGTTATCTTGTGCATTAATTCACTATATTTTGACCGATTTATTCCCTAAATATTGATTAAAAACATATGTAAACAAGTAAAATATTATTATTGAGAAAATTCATATATTATTAATATTTTACCTTGTTTTTATGATAGGGAATATCGAAGAAATTAACTTGCACAAGTGATGATAAGCAGAAGAGCATGCAGGAAATGCCACAACAAATTTTGTAAAAAAATTCAGTGCAGATTTTTGCAATTCTGGACAGAACTAAATTTGTTGCAACAAATTTTAAATTTGTTGCAACAAAACCTGCGAAATTCAAAAATTCAAAATCCGTAAATAATTCAAATATGGCAGTTTTTATTATGAAAGGAGGCTTCCTTTCATAAATACTGGAGATCCTTTGAGGCCCATTCACCATATAAAGGGGATTTTTGAATCTTTTCATATCTTTGTCATTTTGGAGAGGAGGAGGCCAAGTCTAGGGTTTTTGACGGTGGAGAAGCGGATTCCGGCCACAAGAAAGGGTAGATCTGAACTCTTGAAGTCATGAACTGTAAGATCTTTATAGTTTTGTGTGTTCATTTTCTCGCTATGAACTAATCTCTCCAAGTCTTGTATAAGGAGAGTACTATGCGTGTTTCAATGGTGTAAAACTCTTGGTTGTTGAGATTTGTTGAATGATTTTTCATATTGTGAACTTTTGAATTAATTCATGAGATTTTTGGCTTTTGTCTTCATCTTATGTTTCACCGCAAGAATCGAGAGATGAGCGGCGTAATATTGGTTTGACGACGATTTCATTGCACCGCAAGAGTCGAGAGAGGAGTGGTGTAAAACTTTTAACCAAAGATCTCTATTTTTGCGTTGTATTTCGAGATTCGAGAGAGGAGGAGTGCAATCGCTCATTAGTTCACCGTAGTTTAGAGGAGAGGAGGAGACTCCATCCTTTTGCTAGCGATTTGATTTTTATGTTAAGCAATATTCTTCATTTCTCTTAAGTTAGAGATAACTAGGAGAATTTAGGACGTTGGGATTTCCGAGATTCGAGAGAGGAGGTTTTCTTCTATAAAAATCATCGCATGATAATTCATTCAACAATCTTAACTAATATTATTTCTACGCACCATTTAAACGCCCATAGGAAATCTAAATACAAGACTATTTTCTCCAATTGATAAAAGTATTTGTCAAAGATTTCGAGTAGTCTACTTAATTTAATTCTTACTTAACCATCTCGAGTAGTTAGCATAAGAACCATCTCTTTCGGCTTGTTTGGATTTGAAGAACGGTGTAGCTAGTAATTGCAAGCCTTAGGTTAACCACCTCTCCGTGGGAACGATCTCACTCACACTTTATTACTTGGTCCGGCACGTGCACTTGCGTAAAATATACATCCGCTACGGGCGTATCAATAGGAGGGGTAGGTGGGTCATAAAGTGTATGCTGTAGCGATCTTCTCTGCGTATCGGCGAGTATCCGAACCTCCAGCTCGCCTTCTCTCTCTTTCTTTTATAGCTCGTAATCATGGTCGGTGACGATGCCAGCGCTCGCCGACAGGCTCATGCCATTAACTTTGCTGATGCGGCATTCAAGAAGTCCGTTACCTCCGAGAAGGACCTGGCGGCCTTCAGGGAGCGCCTGCTGCTCGAGGACTATTCGACGAGGCTTCCTACTCGCAGCGAGCGGCTCAACACCTATGTTGAGGGCGCCCTCATCTTGTCGCTGCGGCATTTCGACGCAGGCCTGCGGCTACCCTTCTGGCCGGAGTTCTGCGAGATCCTGCGCTACTTCGGGATCGTCCCCGCGCAGATCAATCCCAACGGCGTGGCGATCATCATGGGGTTCCTATGCTTCCTTCGGGAAGAGAGGATCGTCTTTGACCTCTCCGTCTTCCGCCGCATCTTCGCCTTTGCGGCGACCTCGGAGGGAGTCATCTTTTTTAGCAGCCACGTCTGCACCTTGGTCGGGACCGCGAATAAGGTCCACCGCTGGAGCGAGCAGCTGGTGGTCGTCCACGGCGACTTCGGCGGTATTCTCGGCAGGCCGCACCAACCAGCCGACGTCGCCTTCCTTCCTCCCATCCTCGAAGGAGCTCGCGAGCAGCTCTTCGAATACTTCCGCGGTCGGCGCTTTGACGTCATTTTCTGGCGACTAAACGTCAACGTGCTCGAGGCAGTCCATCCTAATGAAAGTAAGCCGAGCTCGAAATGCGCCCTGGTTACTCGCTCGCCCTTTTGCCGCTGAAGCTAACTTTATCGCGCGTTTTGCAGTTTCCAACTAGCTTCCGGAGAAGCCTCTTCCTTTGGCGAAGGAAGTCGCCACTACGCGCTCGGACGTTCGCCCTCCAGCCGACGTTGGGGAGAAGAAGGCGGCCAAGGGAAAGTCGCGGGCCAGCTCGCAGGGTACCGCGAGGAAGAGGGCGAAGACCTCGTCGCCACAATCCGTCGATCGCCGGTCGCCGACGGGCGCCCAGTCGCCCCACTTCCACCCCAACTACGGCCTCGGGCAGGGGGTGGTGGACGCCTACGGCCGCCCGCTCGTGACATGGTCGGCGGAGGACAACTCGGTGTCGCTGAGCACCAATCTCCCGTCCTGGTCGACCGACTGGGAGGACAAGGGGGAGGCTTTCGCCGTCCTCCACGCCCTATATGGGCGAGTCGATGCAGAGTCCGTCCTGGAGTTGACCCCGACGGAGCTCGCCCATCAGTCGGCCTGCGCGCTCGCGCGGTCTGCCGAGCTGGGGCATTACTCGGCGAGGAAGCTGTTGGAGATGACCGACGCCCTCATGGTCGTCTCCAAGAAGGCCATCGACCTCGGCATGCAGTCAGCCCGCTGGAAGGATTTCGAGATGAGCTGTCCTTGGGTGGGTTGCTCGATTTGTTTCATTGATAGGTCCTGACGTCGATCATTTCGCAGGCTGCCGAGATAGAAGCGGCGAAGAAACTCTCCGAGTGCGAGGAGAAGCTATCCGCCTCCCAGGCCGAGCTGGAGGCGGCCCAAACTCGCGCAGCGGTGATGGAGACGAGGCTGGTCGCTGCTGAAGGACGGCCGAGCTCCTCAACCCCGCTACCCGAGGACCCGGCGCGAGTGGTGAAGCAATCACGCGTTCTCTGGGAGGAGAGATCCTCTGTTCGCCGCGAGATTGCGCGGGCGGCGGGGAACATCATACTCGCGCGCCTCAGGCTCGGGGGTCAGCTCGTCGAGGGGGAGAAGACGCTCACTGTCGACGAGCTCATTCCCGAGCTACTCGCCGAGGGGACCGTCCCGCCGTACTGCGCCTCGCCGCCGACCAGCTCCGGCGATTCTGATGACAGCAGCAGCGGAAGCGGCAGCGGAAGCAGCAGCGGAAGCGAGAGCGATGAATCGGTAGATGTCGGAGATGTTGGAGACGACGAATATCGGCCAGATACTGGCGACGAGGAGTCCTAGTTGCTCGCCGATATTCCTTTTGTAAATCAATTTTGGACTTGTGATTTAATACAAATTTTGTGCCCCTTCATTTTTCTGTCGTGCTGCTCGCTAGGCTCATAGGCTCGGAGAGGAGCGTTCGCTAGATCGCAGGGGGGTGGTCCCGACGTCGATCATCTACTCGCCGGGACCTACTCGCCCCTACGCCCGGGTACTCGTGAACCTGCTGGGAGAACCTCGCGCACCGCGCGGGTCGGCGCGTGGGACATACTCGCATGCCCTCCGGGGCTCGCTTACTCGCGCGGTTCCAGCTCGCTTATCCGCGTGGGACTAGCTCGCCTACTCGCGCGAGATCAGCTCGCCTACTCGCGCGAGGCCTGCTCGCCCACCTGCGCGTGACGCAAGTCGAACCTGGCTTAGTTGTCGAATCATAACCTGCGGGCCTCTCCTTCTCGCAATCGAGGAGATCGGCCGATTCCCGAGGAGAGGAGCTCGTGGGGATACCGGTCTTACGACGCTGCTCAACTCGAAGTCTTGGACTGCAATCGAGGAGATCAGCCGATTCCCGAGGAGAGGAGCTCCTGGGGATACCGGTCTTACGACGCTGCTCAACTCGAAGTCTTGAATTACAATCGAGGAGATCGGCCGATTCCCGAGGAGAGGAGCTCGCGGGGATACCGGTCTTACGACGCTGCTCAACTCGAAGTCTTGGACTACAATCGAGGAGATCGGCCGATTCCCGAGGAGAGGAGCTCGCGGGGATACCGGTCTTACGACGCTGCTCAACTCGAAGTCTTGGACTACAATCGAGGAGATCGGCCGATTCCCGAGGAGAGGAGCTCGTGGGGATACCGGTCTTACGACGCTGCTCAACTCGAAGTCTTGAATTACAATCGAGGAGATCGGCCGATTCCCGAGGAGAGGAGCTCGTGGAGATACCGGTCTTACGACGCTGCTCAACTCGAAGTCTTGAACTACAATCGAGGAGATCGGCCGATTCCCGAGGAGAGGAGCTCGTGGGGATACCGGTCTTACGACGCTGCTCAACTCGAAGTCTTGACTATAATCGAGGAGATCGACCGATTCCCGAGGAGAGGAGCTCGTGGGGATACCGGTCTTACGACACTGCTCGACCCGAAGTCTTGACTATAATCGAGGAGATCGGCCGATTCCCGAGGAGAGGAGCTCATGGGGATACTGGTCTTACGACGCTGTTCGACTCGAAGTCTTGACTATAATCGAGGAGATCGGCTGATTCCCGAGGAGAGGAGCTCGTGGGGATACCGGTCTTACGACGCTGCTCAACCCGAAGTCTTGACTATAATCGAGGAGATCGGCCGATTCCCGAGGAGAGGAGCTCGTGGGGATACCGGTCTTACGACGCTGCTCGACCCGAAGTCTTGACTATAATCGAGGAGATCGGCCGATTCCCGAGGAGAGGAGCTCGTGGGGATACCGGTCTTACGACGCTGCTCAACTCGAAGTCTTGAATTACAATCGAGGAGATCGGCCGATTCCCGAGGAGAGGAGCTCGTGGGGATACCGGTCTTACGACGCTGCTCGACCCGAAGTCTTGGTTAATATCCTGCATCCTTGTATAACTTGGAGATTAATCGCAGAGATACCTTGACAAGAAAGAAACTCCGGAGAGATGCTCTTGACCCTGCCGAATCGGGGGATTGGCGTCCAGACCCATTCCTAAGAATTCCTCTAGTCGGAGGAGAGATGCACTCGGGGAGACCTAAGCCGGCCTGCAAGGGGGGAGCTGACCTCGGCCGACAATGCAGAGGCTCGGTCTTACAAGAGCGCTTAAAGTCCCGAAGCATCGTCCCATCATCCGTACTGGGCTATGTACGAGGAACAAACCGACCACTGCCTCCCGAAGTCGACTACGAGGCGGGCCATGGAAACACTCAGAAACCTTGAGGCATGTTTAACACAAAAGCGATAAAATCCCGCATCCTTTGTATATTAACTATGTTTACAAAAATAGATACATGGGTTACCGCTATGGGTAGAATCTCTTCAGATCATCCCCACTCCAGGTCCCAGCCAGCTGCTCCCCCGCTTGATCTTATAGGTAATAGCCTCCTGTGGCTAAGGCTTCTTGGACGATGAAAGGCCCTTCCCAGTTCGGATGCAGCTTGCCTACGACGGCTCCCCGCCCAGCGGCATCCACCTTCTTCATGACCAAGTCTCCTGCGAGGAAGTTTTTTAAGCGGACATTTTTTCGAAATGCCTCGCCATACGTCTCTTGATTTCTTCCTGGCGTATGGAGGCCAAGTCCCGAAGCTCTTCCACATAATCTAGGGAGAGTCTCTGAGCCTCTTCATTCTCTAGTCGCCATTCCTCGCTTCCGTCTTCGGTTGCGATGACCCTTGGGCTATGCACCTCAAGTTCGACTGGGATGAGTGCCTCGGACCCGTGTGGCAGTTTGAAGGGTATTTCCCCTGTGGCTGAGTTTGGGGTGGTCCTGAGAGCCCATAGGACAGAAGGGAGTTGTTCGGCCCAATTTCCCTTGAGGTTGGTGATCTTCTTCTTCAGCAAGTTGGTGATGAGCTTGTTCGCGGCTTCCACCTGCCCATTACTCCGAGGGTGGTGTACCGAGGCGAACCGAAGGTCGGTTCCTAACTGCTTACAAAAGTCCCATAGCTCCAAACTGGCGAATTGCGGCCCATTGTCGGTGATGATGGCCAGAGGGATCCCGAATCTGCATGCGATTTCCCCCCAGATGAAGTTCTTGACGACTTGAGACGTGGTCTTGGCCAGAGCCTTGGCCTCGATCCACTTGGTGAAATAGTCGACCATTACTAGCACAAACTTCCTTTGTCCGCTAGCTTGAGGGAACGGGCCGATCAAGTCCATTCCCCAGATTGCGAAAGGCCACGGAGCGGTGATCGAGCAAAGCTGCTGAGCCGGCTGGAGCGCGAGTGGCGCGAAGAGTTGGCATTGGGTGCACTTTCTGGAATAGGCCTCTGCGTCCTTTCGGATGGTCGGCCAGAAGTACCCGTGCCTCAAAATTCTCTGCTCCAGGGTGCGGGTCCCGGAGTGGCTGCCGCACTCTCCTGAGTGAATCTCCTCGAGGACCCGAGGAATCTCGAACTCCGACAAGCATCGGGCCAGGGGGCCTGAGATGGTCTTGCGATAGAGCTCGCCATCTTGCAATAAGTAATACGCGGCCTTGTACCGAAACTTTCTCTGATCTTGCCCGTCGGATGGTAGTCGGCCTGTTGTCAAAAACGTGATGAACGGATCCCTCCACGAGGCTCGTTGATCGATCTCCATCAGCTCGCCTTCTTCGATGGATGGTCGAAACAACTCGACGGCGATTCCCCCAGCCCGAGGACCGTATTTTGCAAGGCAGTCCGCCTCGGAGTTGCGTTCTCGGGGGACGTGCTCGACGTGGAAGGATCGGAATCCCCCGATCAGGCCCTTGACCTTAACCAGATATTGCTGTAAAATGGGATCTCGAACTTCGAACTCTCCCTGGATCTGAGATGCGGCCACCATGGAGTCGGTAAAAGCCTGGATGTCTCTGATGGCCAGCTCCTTGGCGAGTCGCAAGCCAGCCACCATGGCTTCGTATTCCGCCTGATTGTTGGTTACTGGGAAAAGGATCTCGATGGCTTGCTCAATCCTAGTTCCTTGGGGACTAACCAGCACCACCCCGGCTCCCACGGAGTGCCTTCCCGACGCGCCATCCACAAACATCTTCCAGGGGACTGGCCGAGAGACGCCCATGTCCGCCTCGACCTCAGCCGAGAAGTCGGCCAGGAAATTCGCCACGGCTTGTGCTTTGATCGCGACCCTTGGAGGATAGGAGATGTCGAACTCACTCAACTCCACAGCCCACTTGGCTAGCCTGCCGGAGTGCTCCACTCCGTCCAAGATACTCCTCAGGGGGTGGTCGGAGACTACCTTGATAGAATGGGCTTGGAAATACGGACGGAGTCGCCTGGCCGAAACTACCAAGGCGAAAACCAACTTCTCGAGGATCGGATATCTTGCTTCGGCTTGTCTCAACACCCGGCTCACGTAGTAAACTGGAAGCTGCTTCTTTCCCTCTTCTCGGACCAGCACCGAGCTAACTGCTTCAGCCCCCACCCCTAGGTAGAGCAAGAGGTCCTCACCGCCCTGCGGACCCTGAAGGAGAGGAGCTCGGGTCAGCTGTTGTTTGAGCTTTATGAAGGCCTCCTCGCACTCCGGGGTCCACTCGAATTTCTGGTTCCCCCGAAGGGCTTTGAAGAATGGGGAACACTTCTCTCCGGCCTTGGAGAGAAACCGGCTAAGACCTGCCAGCCTTCCGGTCAACCTTTGAACTTCCTTGGAATCCCTCAGGGACGCCATCTCCACGATGGCTTTCACCTTGTCGGGGTTAGGCTCCACCCCTAGGGGAGTAAGGAGGTGCCCTAGAAACTTCCCCCTTCCCGTGCCGAAAACACACTTGGCCGGGTTGAGCCGCATCTTGTACCTCCTCAGGGTGGCGAAGGTCTCTGTCAGATCCGCTACGTGCTCTGCGGCGCTCTTACTCTTAACGAGCAGGTCATCCACGTAGACTTCCAGATTCCGCCCCTTTTGCTCTCTGAAGACGTGATCCATCATTCTTTGATATGTCGTGCCGGCGTTCTTGAGCCCGAAGGGCATCATCTTGTAGCTATAGCATCCGTCGCTGGTGATGAAGGAAACGTCGCGGCAATCGGGGGGATGCATCCGGATCTGGTGATATCCTGAAAAGGCATCAAGGAAACTCATTACGGGAAACCCGACGGCGGAATCAACCAGCGCGTCGATTTGAGGCAAGGGATAGCAATCCTTGGGGCAAGCTTTATTGAGCATAGAGAAATCGATACATAGTCTCCAGCCTCCTCCCGACTTCTTCACCATTACAACATTGGAGACCCAGCCTGGATACTGGATCTCCGAAACAAAACCCGCTTCCAGCAGCTTCCCCACTTCTTCCCGGATTGGTCCTGCCAGCGCGGTGGCGCTCTTCCTCTGCTTCTGGCGGACTGGGGCCGTCGCTGGATCCAAGTTGAGGCGATGACAGACAACATCAGCATCAATCCCTGGCATCTCGGCGGCGCTCCACGCGAAGATGTCCGCGTTCCCCTGCAGGCAAGCAGCTATCTCTACCTTCCCTTCCGGGGGCAAGGCTCCTCCGATCTTCAGCAGCTCAGGCTCTCCTCTCGGGGAGATCACCTCCACTTCCTCCAGCTCCTCGGCAGCCTGCAGGCCCTCCTCCTGCTCCATCATCTTCTCCAACCTTTCTGCGTCACCCATCCAGCTGATGGTGCTGACCGCATTCAGGTAGCATTCCCTGGAAGCCTTGGGATCTCCTCTGATCCTGACTTGGACGTCGTCCCGGCAGTACTTCAGGCACTGATGATATGTCGACGGAACGGCCTTGAAGTAGTTGATGAGGGGCCGTCCGAAGATGGCGTTGTAGCCGCTGGGTGCGTCGACGATGACGAAGCGGCATCGGATCGAAGTTCCCCCGAGGGTGACCAGCAGCTCCACCCCTCCTTCCACCTCTTTCTTCTCTCCCGAGAAACTAAAGAGAGATCCGTCCGCCGCCTGAACCCGGGATGCTTCCACCTGAAGACCGACGAACGTTCTCTTGAAGATGACATTCACCGAACTATCGTTATCCGTGAGGATCCGGTCGACGGTGAAGTCCTCGATCGCGGCCTGGATCACCAGAGCGTCATGGAAGGGGTTCTCGTTCCAGAGCATGTCTTCCTCCGAGAAGGTGATCTCGTTCAAGGGAGGGGGGGTCTGAGACGTCGAGGCGACGCTCCTTTTGTAGATTTGGTGGAGACTTCCCTTGCGGGAAGCTCCTAGCCCAGCCCCTCCGTTGATTACTCCGACGTGTCCGCCTCCCGGACCGGGGATGACATTCCCCCTTCCTCCTTGGTCGATCCTGTCCTCGTTTCTCCTCCTCTGCGGTACCTGGTAAGCCACCTGCCCAACTTGGGCCTCCTGCTGTGGCTGCTCCCTCTCGGCCGTCGTTGCTTCCATCCTCCTCCTTGCTTCCCAGAACTCAGGGCAAGCCAAGGTTCCGTGCCCCTCCACTCGATGGATATCGTAGTAGAGGGGAATCGCCGCTTCCTGCTGCCTTCCCTGCCTCCTCTCCTGCTGCCTCTCCTTCCGCCGGCGCTTAGCGGCTCGCTGCGTGATGGCCATGGTCTCCCTTCTTCCTCCTCCCTGCTCCCGAGGGTTGTAAGTCCTCCTCTCCTCCTGATGGGTGGGCCGCCTCCACTGGGGGCGATCCCTCGGGTACTGGAATCTTCTCTCCTCGCTCCTCGTCTCTCGACCTCCGACGGGCCTCCTATCCTCCTGCCTTCGAGGCCTCTCCCGCCTCTCCTGCCTCTCCGCCTTTCTGATCTCCCTTCCCCTTTCTCCCTTCTCCTCCTCTTTCCCCTGCGGCCTCTCCTGCTTCCTGTCGTTGCGCCCCTCCGGCGCCCTCTCCCTCTCCAGCAGTCTTCCTCTGTCCTTCCCCAGCGGTCTGTCTCCATCTAACCGTGCCAGGAACTCCTTGTTCCTCTCCTCTCCTTGGATGAACACATTGGCTCGCTCCACCATCTCTTCGAACGACTTGGGCGGCCTGTGCCCCAGCTCCATGTTGAACAGGCCCTGCTTCAGCCCAAACTTGAGGGCCACCATCAGGGTGAACCCGTCTACCTCTTCCACCTCCAGCACCTCCTCCTAGAATCGATCGATGTACCGGCCCAAACTCTCGTGCTGCCCCTGCACGATCTTGAAGAGGGTGGTTGCCTCCTTCTTCCTCCGCTTGGACGTCGCAAACCTTGCTAATAGACCCCTTCGAAGATCTGAGAAGCAGTAGACTGACCCGGGTGGCAGCTGGTGGAACCAATCTCTCGCGCTTCCTTTGAAGGTAATGGAGAAGAGCCGGCACTTGAGAGCATCGGACACATTGCGAATAGACACCACATCTTCAAACCACTGGAGATGTCTCACCGGGTCATCCTTGCCGGAGTAGTACGAGAGGACCGGCTCTCTGAAGTTGTCGGGGACGTGGGCTGCGAGGATCTCGTCGCAAAAGGGGCTCCTCCCTTCCTGGCGGCGGCGAGTATCCTCCCCGCTCGAGCAGTCATACTCGCTCCATCGGCGAGCATCTCCATACCTCGCCGAGAGTTCCGGATCTCGAAACCGGATTCCTTGACTACTCGCCGGGTGATGTCGCGGCGGGATCACCTGTTCTCCACTCGCCCAAGCGGGCTCCTTCCCTGCTCGCCGAGTTGGTATCTCCTCGCCCGGGGGTGTCCGGCGGCGGGGAGAAGTCGCCGTCACCTCAGGCGGATTGGACAACCCGTCGAGTATTGCCTTCTCCACTCTCCTCGCGAACTCTGCAAAAGCCGCCACTGTCACATACTCGCTACCTTGCCCCGGGATTCCAGCTCCCACCGAGTTACCTCCCAACTCGCCCCGGTCTCCACCATCGGCCATCTTCTAACCACGACTTTCTTCTTCGGTCGCTATCCACGCTCACCGCACCAAGTGTTGAAGCCGAGAAATATCTCAACCTCAGAAATCGGACTAGGCCACCTGAAGTTACTGATCGAGCGGTCAGAAAGACGGTCTCTGGTCAGGAAACAGAAGCAAACTGTTCGAACAAGACCCCAGATTGCTGCGGCAGGAAGGTCCCACCACGTACCCAGTTGCTCAGAAGCAACCCCTTCTCAACCAGATTGGCCGAGCTGGGTACGAAGGAGGCGAGCTCGAGCAATAGCGAGTCGGGGGTAATTGCTAGAACTCGCGAGGGCTCAGGCCGAGATTTGCTTGTCCTCCTTCGTACCCCTGGGGTCCTATTTATAGGGAAATCCAAGGAGGGGGGGGGGGTCTTACTTATACCCCCACCCTGGCGAGCTGGCGACTTCCCTGGGGAGCTCGCCTAGAAGAGACGAGCATCTGGCCATAGTCGCCACCTGGCGAGTTGGCCTGGGGAGCTCGCCATACTCGCCCGAACCTCCTGCGGCCTGGGGTGCTGGTCTGGATCCCCACCTTGTCTTGTTGACTTTGACTTCTGATGACCTGGAGGTGGTAGGACCCACCCTCGTCGAATACGGGTTGTACACGTATCATTTCCTCCAACTGCCCACGCGGGCAAGGCTCAAAGTTGACTGGAAGCGCATCGACCGCTGCGGAACACCACCCTTCGGCACCTGCAAGAAAGAATGGGCGTCAGCACCCGCTCAAGCAAAGGTAAAGAAAAACCAATGCGCCACGAGAACGACACAGAAGCGGTCCAAAGCGAATGACACCGCGCAAGCTCACGCAAAGGCAAATGAGCACGTGCAAGCCCGCACATACGAGTAATCATGTTGCAGATCATGCATGTGTGCCAGCACGCGGGCATCCCTCGAGCGAGCATGCGCGGGAAGACCCGCGCGAGCCCGCACTGGCAGCCCGGTCGCGTGCGCGCGACCATCCTGGACCGAGCGCACAGGAGGCCCTGGCCGCACGCACGCTCGCGCTCGCGCGCGAATGTTCGCGCATACGCGCTTACTTGCATATAGGCACCTTCCGTGCGCGACAGGCCTCGCGTCCAGGCGGCCTCTCTGCGCTCCTCTGTGCCTGTCACCCTCCGCGCTCGACACCACTTCCGTTGTCCCCGTGTCGGCACCCCTCCTGGAGGCGATGCTACCATATCCACCTTCTGATCACCTCGCTCCCCATTTCCAAGCAACGAAAAGGCGGGGGGGGGGGGGTACTGACCTTCTTCGAGGGAGACATGACAACCGTATAAATCGTCCAACTCCAAGCCAGACTCCGCAGACTATGAAATCTCTACAACAACGTAAGAGAAGAACAAATCGACCCTATCTATTTTATAGGCATAAAGAGAGGAACCGCAATGGAAGGTGTCCGCATGGGCAAAAATATTTTGCCTAATTTTTCATGTCTCAAAAACAAGTAGCGAATAAGCTTTAATCTTTGACCAGCATCCCACAAAGTATGACATACGATCTTCTGATCGCTGAAACATTCTGGGTGACGCTAGAATTTCTGCGCTCATCACTACGCGGATCATGACTCGAGAAAATTTTAGGGCATTTGATAGGGTCCCCAAAAAATTTCTGAGCTAATCCGGTCCAAGTACAAAAGAGCCCAACCAGGCCAGTGGCACGCCGATAACCGAAAGCATCCAAGAAGATTGGGGGGATGCGCGTGCGTGACCTGCGTGCGCACAGTGCTTAGGGCCGCGCATGGCCGGCCTACGCAATCGCCACCCGCACGGCGCGCGCAGCCAACCCGCGTAACTGCCAGGCCGCAAACTCATGCGACCACCTAGCCACGCGCTACGCAGGCACTGTACATGTGCCCCGCCGGGGTTCTCGCCACCATTGGCGAGCCCTGACCACCCCTTCGCCTCCGGCCGCCGCTGCCTCCGAGCACCCTGCCCGGGCCGCCCGAACTGCCTAAGGGGAAGGGGGCACTTCTGTCATTTGACTAATTTTGGTGATCCAGGTGACTGAAACTGTGTGACGCCATTCGCCAACACACATCACTCTTTGACATAATTACCGATGCGCCCCTCTAGAAAACTATAAATATGCCTCAGACCTTCATTTCAAGTCAGGCAATTTCAGAGGCAAGAGAGATCTGAGGTTTCCTAGCGAGATCGTAGACTTCAGCCAATCTTTCGCTCAGGAATTCACTTTGCTCTTCTCCTTGCGCTACGAATTCCTCACGTCATAAGTGACGTCAACTGCCTTCACAAGAGCGCTCCTATCTAGGTTCCGCATCAACGAAAGTGCAACCATCAGAAGCTCTATGGACTTAGAAAATTTTCTAGTAGGAACGCTCCCACCAAGGTTCCGTGAGCCCGACACCGTCTCAAGGCAAGAGCGCTTCCATTGATGCTCCGATGACTTAGCCATGTTTTTCTCCTTTTTGTACTTGTAACGGAGTAGCGGTCTGTCGCCCTCCGAGATCAAATCAATTTTCGTAATATTCCGAGGAGCTAGTGGATTTTGTTTAGCACAGTTTCAACTACGTGGTTTTAACCCTTTTCGGGTTTTCCACTTCAAAAAATGTCTCATGTTCATTGTTGCGGTTTGCTTTAACTGAATGCTCGCCCGACTCGACTCCGAGCTAAAGCGGTCCGATTCTCCGGACTGGGGAAAAGGTCAGGCGACTCACAACAGTTTAGCGTCGTCTTGTGGGAAAGTGTTCCCAAAAGCTCTGACAAATCTCAGCATTTCCAGACCAACAACAATGACAATGGGAAGCGCACATGCTACCAGCCAGCCTGCTCACTATTCACAAGGAGTCTACCACCCCTCTCCCAAAGAGACCCTTAAAAAATACTATTTTTATTCCCACCACTATCAAGACAAGACCAGGCATGAATGATAGAACAAATTCGGTCCAACTATAACGGAACTGCAAATAATCAAAATGCAGCAATGAATGCGAGGGAGACACCAAAGTATTGGCTGTGTATAAAAAATATAGCCGGGGCTCGCATGCGTTTGGAGCGCTCCGTTTGGAGCAAACGCCGCAGCACGATGGATAACCAAATGGCCGGCCGGTTGTGACATTTACTCTGTTTGCTCCGTTTGCGCCCACAGCACCATGAGAAATAGAAAAAAAACCTCATCCTCCCCTCTCCTATTCCAACAGCATCCTCCCCTCCCCTGCTGCCTGAGCAAAAGGCAGAACCATATAAAGCCTAAACAAAACTAAACATAAACCAACTGGCTTTTCTCACATGTGCACTCGTGCAGCTGTTCTTTGTCTTCCCCCTCCCTCTCTCTCTCTCTCTCTCTCTCTCTCTCTCTCTCTCTCTCTTTCTTTCTAATGTATTAGAACCCTAAATCCTAAACAAAATCCTCCACGCTCCTGCACTGACGTAGAATAGTCTTTTCACACTCCTCCTCCGCGAGACAACTCCTTTCAATTCTTCAAACACCATCCCTAAACCCTAAACCCTAGAAATATATATTCGATTCTCCCCGATCAGTCTCCAGACTCCAGCTATTAAATATTAATATCAAAAAGATAAACAAATGAACTTCACAGAAAGAGATGGCAGAACTGCCGGCCATCGTCCCATCCATCGTTCCAACAGTAACCCCTCCTCTTTAAACAATCATGCTCGGTGACACTTTCCCAAGCACCATGGCCACTCCCTCCGACCTCCTCCTCCTTCTCCTCCTCCCTCTTTTTCTCTCCACCGCCGCCGGCACCTCCGTGCCTTCTGAAGAGCTCCGCGCTCTGCTTGACTTCGTCGGCGGCCTGGTCGCCGACGAAGGTTGGGCCGAGCTCCATCCCCTCCCCTGCACCGAAACCCCGTGGCCCGGCATCCAATGCGAGACAGCCGCCGGCGACACTGACCGCCTTCACGTCGCCTCCATTCACGTCGGCCCCGACGTGGCATCCTTCCCTCCATGCAAATCCGCTGCTACTCTGCATCCGGAGGGTCTTCTCCATCTCCCGTTCCTCAAAACTCTCTCCCTCTTCAGCTGTTTCCTCTCCCCCAACTCTGTCTCCCTCCCGCCCTCTCTCTTCACCAGCTCCTCCTCATTAGAACAGCTCGTCCTCGACTCCAACACCGGACTCTCCGGCAAAATCCCCTCTTCCATCTCCAATCTTACTAGACTCAGAGTCCTCTGCCTCTCGCAGAACGCCTTCCACGGCGTCATACCGCCGGAGTTTGGGCACTTGCTGAGCTTGCAGGAGCTGGACCTCAGCTACAACCATCTCACCGGCCAGATGCCGGAGGAGATTGGATCACTGTTGAACCTCGGCATCATCGACCTCTCCTCCAATGAGCTGCAGGGGACCATCCCTGCTTCCCTAAGTACCCTGCATTCCCTTCAGAAGCTCGATCTCAGCTTCAATTCTCTCTGCGGCACAGTTCCGCCTGAGCTCGGAGAGTTGAAGAGATTGGTTCTGCTTGATTTGAGCCACAACAACTTAACCGGCCCATTGCCTGAAACACTCGCTGGCTTGAACGAATTGGAATATTTTCTGATGGAGAACAATCCGCTCGACACAGGAATTCCAATCTTCCTCGCCGATTTGAAAAAGTTGCAGGCGGTTGGGTTATCAAGATGCGGGCTTACAGGACCCATCCCTTCCCTCACATCTCTGGTCAGCCTCGCTGCTCTGTCGTTAGACAGAAACAAACTCAACGGAACAGTTCCAAGAAGTTTGGAATCACTGCCAAAACTCGGTCAACTCAACCTGAGTAAGAATCAGCTCAGCGGGGAGATCACCTTCTCCGAACAATTTATGATGAGGCTGGGAAAGAGATTGGATTTGAGAGACAACACGGGGCTGTGCACCATGTTAAACACCACATTTCATCATGAAGCTTCCTTCAACATCGAAGCTCCCCCTTGCTTGGGAGGAAACCGAGGTGTAATGGAAGCAGCTGACCTTGGCAAGGACCCGCCTTTGTATGGTAATGGAGGAGCAGGCTTTATCAGGCATCTGCGTTTTCAGGGATTCGCTATGGTGATCAGTGCTTTATTGGCATGATGGATTTGCTGCTACAATAGAGAAAAAGATTTCTCTGTTCTGCTGCCGTGCTGCAGTAGTACTGTGTTGTTTTTGCAGGAAAATTTTGGCGCGATGAGAGAAGAAGAAGAAGAGTTGCAGCTTGGACTGACTGAGCTTGAAAAAAGGTATCGGTGGATCATGTGAAGTGCGTTCGAATGATTTCAGCTAATTTCTTGCAATTACTTGAACTGTGGGCGGAATGTTTATGTGCTTCTGCGGCAATGTTTTTGCTCTGTTTGTGTTTGCGTCGTATTGGAAAATTGAATCTCAATTCTCAAGAAAGAAATTTAAACTTGTGGAGATGATTTCAACGGCACAGGCTCAATTTATTTGGGCATTTTTCCTCTGTTACGATTTTGAAGAAAAAAGAACTCCAAAACTATATTTTTAACAGCTTGTGTTAGGAGAAACAACGCCCAAATCAATCACATGGAAAAACATAAAAAATAACAGAGAAAATCAGGAACACACAGATATAACGTGAAAAAAAAATCTCAAATTCGGGGAAAAATCACAATGAAGAACGATCAAATGTACACCGTTTTTCTTCCGCCGTTCCTCCTTTCAGTTTTTCACTCACAGAAACCCTATCTCGACCGGCGAAATCATGGCGAGAGCCCAGTTCTCCTAAACATAATTAGGCTTCACAAACTAACAGTTTGGATAGCCTTCATTTGGAACTGTGGATCACCAAGACCCCGCTTTTATGCCACAACGAGGGAGCCATATTTAGGAACACATTTTATCTCCATCTCCAACCGCTACCGCCCACCCAAACAAACCATAAATCAACTTGGGCCAATAGAGCGTTCCTAACATGAGTGGCTCGAGCTTGCATTGGGTGATACATTATGCGTGTGATCAGTAAAGATCTACATAACGTCCTTGTCGCCTCCCCCGATTGCCAAAGACAGTCCACAGACACCAAGACGGACGAAATGCACAAATAGTCGCCAAGGAGCCATCTCTTTCCTCATATTTCTCCTAGGCAGAAACATTGTTGATGGCTAAAAAAGTCACCAAGACATTGCAATGCGCTGGCATAATGAAACTAAGGCTCAGTTTGGGAGGACTTATTTTCACTGGTCAAGCGGTTACGACCGCATAAACCGGACCTTATATTAAGGTCCGGTTCATGCGGTCGTAACCGTTTGACCGATGAAAATAAGTCCTCTCAAACGAAGCCTAAGATGTCATTGACTTCTCGTCTTGAAACTAGATCAAGATGAACATGCTAATTGATGGATTTGTGGAAAATGACGTCCAATTTAGTCCATAATAGACTTAGGCAATCGATCTCTACAAGTCCATTGGTCTCATAAATGATTCATCATTATCATCTTCTTTGTAACCTTGAAAGTAAGCTCTCTAAAAATTTTACACACCAATTAAGATGTCATCCTGTGACCTTGAGGTCACGGGTTCGAGTCGTGGAAGCAGTCTCTGGCAAAAATGCAGGGTAAGGTTTGCCTACATTTCATTTTTGTGGTGAGACCCTTCCCCGAACCCTCGCTGCGTGGGGATGCTTTGTGCACCCACCTGCCCTTTTTCTTTTAGACAACTTTTTAAAAGTGACTACTGTTAGAAATTTTGGACTACACGTCGCTACGGCGAATTAATATTACCGAATAATTCTACTGAATGCAACGACGTATAAGCCTATAGGGTCGTTTTAACTAAACATTATCAGTCTCTAATTGGAGTTTATACTAATTTTATTTTTCTAAATTTAAGAACACAAAATGAAGCGAGTAAAAAATTGTCGAGACAGAGGAGTTCAAAATGGACCTAGAGGAAGCAATTTGAATGATTATTGTGTTCCCATCTGGATAAACGCAAATAATTTTTGTGACGGTCCCGATTCTCTATGATTTTACAGAGAGCCCCGTTGTGGGTGACCCGGTTTTTCTCCGGTTCGGAGAATCCGATCGCCTTAGTTTGTAATTGGACCGAGCGCGCAATCAGTCAATAGAAAACATCAGCAATTGACAAAAGACTTTTTTTGATGTGAAAACCCCGAAAAATGTGAAAAACCACGTGCACAGATCTGTGTCAGGCCAAAATCCATTATTTTGTTTAGGGTTTACAAGAGTTCAAAGAGCTCTCTCTAGCCTTTGGAGTTGCTTGCCTTCAAATGAGGGTCTGGGGGCCCTTTTATAGTTTTCTGGAGGGACTCGGTCGTAGTTGTGTCGGGCGGATTTTGAGGTAGCAAATGACGTTACTCTGTTTCGGTCACCTAAATCACAAATTTTCATGAAAAGACGAAGTGCCCCTCGGGCGGTTTGGACGGCCCGGGTAGGCTGTGTTGAAAATTGTGAAGTGAAAGTGAAGGTTGATCAAGCAGACTACGCTGCCTGAGCGGACTGTCTGGCGGACTGGTGTCGCGGTCTGGGCGGACAGTAGCGGACTGGTGTTGCGGCCTAGGCGGTCTAAGGTTGCGGTCTTGGTGTTGGTTGTTCGCTGATTTAACCAGGCGAATAGGAGGTTTATCCGCGGGATATGACAGACTCTCTCTCTGAGTCCGTGGAGTTTGCTCTTGACCTCTGGTGGAGCACCTTGCTGGCAGATTGTTTTGAGAGCTGCGGACTGGTGTCTTTTCCGCTGAGCTCGCGCCAGGATGTTTGGACTTGCGTCTGTGGCGAGTTCAAGGTTTTTTGCAGAGTCCGATGTCCGCTGGTGACCGGGTTGTTGTGCTTGTTGTCGTGTACATGTGGCGGACTGGTGCTTGGTTCGCAGTATGGGCGGACTGCTGCTGTGTTCGCGTTTTGCATGCAGACTGGTGCAGGGTGGTCTTGTTGTGTCTGCATGTTGTGTATGTGGACGATTGCGGTATCCGCTGGGTTACGGACTGGCGTCATGCCTTGATGCATGAAGGCTTATTTCCTGCTAAGTCCTTGCGTACTGAGCGGACTGTGCAGTGCTAGCTGCGGGCTCGGGCGGTGATTCTATCCTCTAGGGCGGTGACCACACTCCTCTCCGCGCATATAAATAGGACCTCCCGTCACATCAACAGGAACTGAATGAACAGTAAGTTGAGTGCTGATTAATTGTTGCGGACTCAGTTTTGCAAGTCGCGCGGGTTGAGAAGGACTTAACTGGCTTGCTGTTTGCAGGTTGTGCGACTAGCACTGAGAAGCCAGAGGTTTGGTTCTGACTGCGGTTAGGGATCAGTGGAGCTTGCGGTTAACAATCGGCGGTTTGCAGCAGGTCGCATCTTGTGACCGGCCAGTCTTCTCTTCAGCAGTTCAATAACCTGTTCGTCGGTCTCGGCGGACTGGGCAGTCTGTTCGTCAGTTCAGCAGCGGCTTGTAGAGCGGTTGTTCGGCAGAATAACGGGTAGTTCGCGCGGTTTGGCGGACTCCGTAGTGCAGTGGTGCAGCTTTAGCCTTGGCGGGCTCGGCGGTCTCGGCGGTCTCGACGGTCTGGAAGGGGCAGTCCGGCCGGCTTGTTCTTCTTGTTTGTATGCTTCTCTTTTGTACTTGGCGAAATCATGTCTCGCCATGTATACCAAGCTTTGTAAAGAAGATAGTTGATAATACAAGATCTGTGTTTGCTCTTCTTTGTCTATGATTACCTAGCTCTGTTATGGTTGGAGTGTTCCTGCGCCCAGTTCTCGCTTTCCGGTTGATCAAGTGATCAGCTTGATAGCTCTGGAAGTGTTTGCTTGATACCAGAACTTTCAGTTGATCAGCTTGAGAAATTTCAACAGGCTACTTGGCGGTGGTGGAGGTCGGTGGCAGCCGCCACCGGCGCGCGCAGGCGCATGGGGCGCAGAGCGCCCAAGGGGTGCGCACTGCGCATGCCCAGGGGGTGTGCCGAGCCTGCTTCGGTGTGCACCCTTGCGTACATTGTATTTATTTTAATCGTCATTTTTTATCATATTATATACATTTTAATTATTTTATATTTGCACTTTTGAGATTAATTGGACTGTCCATAAATAATATAGTTCGTAAAGGATTTGTGGATCGTTCAAGTATTTTAGAATATATAATTAAATTAAGGCTCCGTTTGGAGGGACTTATTTTCATCGGTCAAGCGGTCACAACTGCAAGAATCAGGCCTTAATTAAGAACCGATTCATGCGGTCGTGGCCACTTGACCGGTGAAAATAAGTACTCCCAAACGGAGTCTAAATTTACATATGTAATTAAATATTAAATATAATTATATTTGAACATTATATATAATTAAACATTATAAATTTGTATTCGAATTCGAATCCATGTTCGAATTTAAATTCGATTCTAGATTCAAATCTAATATTTCATGACGAATGAGAATCCGAATCTGACACTGAATATTCAAATGAATCTTAATCTGAATATCTGCATTCTATGTCAAATTTGATTTCAATCGAAAAGCTATTGGATTCGGTTCGTGAACATCCCTAGGGCTAATCCCTTTAAATTGTAAAATAATTTTTCTTTGAAATGTATGTAAGACATTAAAGATGTAAGAATTCATCGAGTATGTATGATTGACGGGTTTAACCCTTATCATTTTAGTCTTAATTCACTGGCTGCACGTGTGGGCCGTGCGCGTGCCCGTGCGTGTCAGTGTGCACGTGCTTAGTTTTGTCCCTCTTTTGGGGATTCGGGGGGGGGGGGGGGGTAAGCACTTTATGGTGCAGTGCGACATCCAATGGATGCGAGCACATCTCAGCTTGCACGGAGATGCGTGCACATCACACCTCGCTTTGAGATGTGTGCGCGCGAGTTGAGATGTGCTCGCTTCCGTTGGATGCCCCACATTGCACAGTAATGTGCGTCAGGTGCACTTTTCTCCCCCCGGGTTCCCTCTTTTGGGGTGATTTTGATCCCTTCGAGTGAGCACGGCTCACACACGTGATTCACTCCGTCGGGTCGCCTTGTTTGAGCGTTTCGATCAAAATCCTATCGATTTGACTCGAAAATCTTTAGGGGAAGGGGAACCCCTTCAAGTGCTAACACACTCACAAAAATGTTAAAAATTTCATTTTTTTTTTGAAGAAAGAGAGCACTGTTTAAAAAAAAGTTTTGAAAATATATTTTTAGCACCAATATTTTTCCCAACATTGCAAAACAAAAAACTCTAAAAAATGGGTAGAGTGTAGAATATAACTCTTCCCACCTCCATCAATCCATCATTGTCCCTAACAAAGCTAAATAGTTACATATTTCTCGGTGTAGTTATATATATAAATATAATATATATAAACTTTTTAAAAAAGATATTTTATGTTTATTTTTATTTTTCCGTTTATTTTATTTTATTTTAATGTAATAATAAATAAACAAAAATATCAAATCGGTCTTTAGACTTTGGTAGCTTTTTAATTTCAGTCCCTGAACTTTCAAAAGTAAGAAATCAGTCATTAAACTATTTAACACACAAATTATCAGTCATATAGACATTTCCGTTAGTCATTAAAGGAGAAAAAAAATTAAACAGACTGAGCCTTTTAGGGAGAACCCATCGGAGTCAGAAACTAGCCAGAAATATATGTAACCACCAGAGTTATTAAAATCAAATGTCTAGTAAAACAAATGTAAGATTTTTTCACACCCAACAATATGTTGGGGGCAGTCAGTGACGGACCCAGGATTTTTGCATTATCCGGGCACTAATAAAATTTAATTAAAATTAGAGAAATTAAATTAATAGCAGTTATTATAGTAACCGCAGTCTAAAGTGTTCATGGCAGAATTTAGACAGCGGTTATTATAATAACCGCTGTCTATTTTTAGGTAAAATTTGCCAAAATACATGGGTTCGCCTCTGGGGGCAGTGGGAAAGATACATGGAGCATTTGTCTGGTAACACTTTTTTAACCCTCATGAATTAGAAATTTTAAGTTTGTGTCAGAAAAGGGATGAAGAGGGATCATGAAATTGGAAACCTCCTATAATATGTAACCCATTACATTTTAAAGCATTAGAAATTAGAAATCTGATCTCATGTTCATTGTTTTGGGTTTCAAATGCAGGTTTCCTCAACTCTCGGCTTTCACACCCGGCAATATGTTGGGGACTGATTTGGTATTTTTTCCATAATTTATCAAAGTTTAGTAAAAACAAACAGTATAACACATGCATAAAATTTAAACCACCACATTTCTCCACCTCACAAATACAAAATGAGGGGAAACAACCTCAGCTATGTTTAGACATTACAAAATACATTATATTTCTTCTAGCATCTCAAAATGCAATTATAATTCTTATAGCATTACAAAATACAATTTTCCAAGACCATGATTATCTTTCTCATTCCAACGCTTAACCAATTAGCCATTTGCTGCATCCCAAAATTAGTCACAACATACAAAAAGAAAATGTGTTATAAGAGTTTCTGATAAAATATAACATAACATAATTAAAAATATACAGGACGAATTTATTACCGGTCATAGTGGACACCCTCTTTTGTTATGCCCGAAAACACCGCACTTGAAGCATGTAATTACCACATTTTTACAACCTATTTTAGTTGGATTCTTTTCCTCGACAACATCAACATTTCTTTTTTTCTTTGGCCGTCCAGGAGCTCTTCGAAAAAGGGATGGAAGAATCATCATGTTCTCTACCTTTGGCCAGAGATTGGGTCCATTTATGGGCATGATGACATGATTGTAACATGCAATATAGGTAGACTTCTTGAAGCATTCATGCACATAATCGTGTTTATTTATGTCTAGATAATGCATACAACTGATAGTATGATGACATGGAAGTCCACTGACTCTTCATCTTAAACAAGCTCGCGAATAATTATCCAAGTCAACTGCAAACTTATCAGGGGCATGAATTACTTCAAAAATCTTATTATGTGACCATAATGACATCCACAATCCACTAAGTTTTGCCTCATCTCAAGTTTTTTCGCAATTTTTATGTTCACTTGGCTTATTTGTTTTTCAATTCTCTGCTGATTATTAGCCCATCTAGACATTAAGTATACACAAGTATCCTCAACATAGTTAGAATGAGTTTTTCGCACATGTCTAAGATGACACGATTAAAGGCCCCGACCATGTTGTTTACAACTACGTAACATTTTGGGCGACTACTAAAATAATGCTTACACCATAAGCTTCTCTCTATAGCTAGTAGATGATCATAAACTTTAACTGAAATTTCTCTAATTTCATTTATCGATCTGGACCATTCTTCCTCAAATGTCGCATTTGATGCCTTCCATAGCAAGCATTTTAAATTCTTGCTTGGAATTTTTTTTCTAAAATTATTGTATAGGTGTCTTACACAGAAGCGATGATGAACACCATAAAGTAGCTCTGTAAACACGTGTACAAGACCCTACACATTAAAAAAATGTATTGTGATATAATAACACATGTTAAAAGTTCTCATATTATTTTTTAAAAAAGAAGACAAACCTTCCGTTGATCAGAGATATATGTAATACCGGACATCCCAATATCATTTGTTAGGTGGGTGAGAAACCAAGACTATGAATCTTTATTTTCTGCGTCAACAACTGCATAAGCAATAGACAACATCTGATCATTGGGATCCCTGCGATTGCTGTTAATAATTGGCCGCCATAGTAACCTTTAAGAAAACATCCATCTAACTCAATAATTGGTCTGCATACTCGAAATGATTCTTTACATGCAGCAAGACATGTGTATATTCTTTGAAATCGTGGCAATATAGTTCTAGATGGCATACTATTTTCAGCATAAAACACATGTGGCCAGGTAAATTTCATGAGAATGAAGCTTCTTGGATTTGATCTAAATAACTCAGCACAATATTGATTTAGAGAATTGTACTGCTCACCAACACTATCTTCGAGTGTTTCATTTGCTTGATGCTTTGCTCGTACTCCTTTGTTCTTGGAAATTCCTGCAACTCATTTCTCCTTCACTTTATCAATAATTTGTCTTGGATGTATGTTTGGATTTTCTCTAACCTTCGACTCTATCCGCTTGCTTAACCACTTAGCACTTAAGAGTTTATTATTGAACTCTCGACTACATGAGTGTTTATCTATTATAGTCTTCACTTCCCAAGTATCCTGATTTCTCACTAGCGCGACATAAATTTCTCATTCACAACCAGACTTATATTTGTACCTCACTCTTTGTTTATCATTTTTTATCAAATTTAAACCTACCCCCCGTATGCACAACATAAGTTGTCACTGCATCTTTAAATTGTTCTTTTGACTTAAAAAGTAAACCAAGTTGTCAATGCATTTGTTTCATGTCCTTTAATAGTGTGAACAAGGGTTGTTTACGCTTTCCTGTGATTAAACTTGCGGCTTCATCATCACTACTAAAAGATTGCAGAGAATCAGACTGATAAGGATCATCATTAATCCGCTCTTCATTGGTAGTTAAGTTGTCAATACCCACATCATCAAATAAGTCTTCTTCATCCTCAAAATGAATATTCAGAACACTATTATCACTAGAAGATGCATTCTCAGAAAAATCTCCCTCACTGTTCATTGACTTCATATGCAAATTAAATTGAAACAGGTCATATTATGTAGGTATATGAAGAACAAAATTAATACAGGTATATGGAGAACAAAATTAATATAGGTATATGGAGAACAAAATTAATACAGGTATATGGAGAACAAAATTAATACAGGTATATGAAGAATAAAATTAAGTCAAATTAAAAATAAACATTACAAACAGGTCATATGGAGAACAAAACAAATATTAGAAACAGATAAATTGGATAAAAAATTAAAATCGATTATAAATGTGAAACAAGTCATATGCAGAACAAAATTAATGCATAGATATGACCAAATAAACAAATAATTGCTGGAGAGAGAAGAAGTTATCATAACTACTCGGGGATGCTAGGGATGCCACAAATACGACCAATGTGAAACAAATAAGTACGGGCTACACTCCTGGATGTCAAGCTTTCAACGTGGATGCCGACAACTAACCGGGGTTACTACAATGCATCGGCTGTGGCGGGAGAGTCGCACGTCGGCTGGGGCGGGAGAGTTGTCGGTGGGAGAGCACGTAGGTTGCGTTAGGAGAATCGCAAAAAAACCCTAAAGCTACAGAGCCATTGCCGTTGATATAAAAGGAGGATGCTTTAATGTTGTTATGGGTTTAGGGTAACGGAGTTTGTTTTAATCCTTTTTTTCTCTTTTAATGACTAATGTAAATGTCTTTCAGACAGATATTTTGTGTGTTAAATAGTTTAGGGACCAATTTTTTACTTTTGAAAGTTCAAGAACTGAAATTAAAAAGCTACCAAAGTCTAAAGACTTATTTGATATTTTTGCCTAATAAATTTAAGATGATTACATAATTATGGCAAATACGATGACATCATTAAGAATATTTACATTTTCCTAATATATAAATATATTTATATCTAATTATATTTTGTATTGAGATAATTGTTGTGTGTTGAAATAAAAACTTGGTTCCTACGTTTGAACTCAGGGGTGACCAGAGTTTACTGGCTCAATGATTAACCCATATAAGACATGACGAGTGGAGGTCAGCGAGCACAAAGAAGTCCTTGAATATCAAAGGTGGAAAACTAAGAACATACCACAAGATGTAGCGGAGAAGTTCCGTAACACATACAGAAGATCTTAGAGAGCTTCCCCTCCCAAGCCAATGTTGAATCAAGTACCTTGGAGGGCACTTGAAGGCCAAGCAGGACCAACCTAAGGAGAGGGAACCAAGATTCATCCTCTCCAAAGGTGTCATTGGGTATCTATTTATAGTTTTCCAAGTATGGTATGCGGATATTTGACTCCACTACAGAAGCCGAATACAAGGCTTTGGCCCTAGTAGCTCATGAAGCTATCTGGCTTAGAAGATTAGTGGATGACATCCATGAGGAGGTGTGGCGTCCTACTCTACTTCACGGTGACAATGAGAGTGCTCTTAAACTGATCAACAATCCAGTTTGTCATGCACGAACAAAGCACATCGAGATTGAGCATCACTTCGTTTTGAAGAAGGTGCAGTAGGAATTTTTGATAGTTGATTATGTGCAGAGACAGGATAATGTGACAGATATCTTTACGAAGTCATTGCCGAAAGGATAGTTTATTCGGTTACGGGGGTTGCTCGGGCTAGTCTTCACTTCCCACTTCAAGGGAGAGTGTTGAAATTGTTGAAGTGGGTGTGTAGTGGAGGTGGGCGGTCTGAAGGGGCATACCGCAAAGACCGTCCCGTCCTGGCGGGTTGAAGTCGACGGTTAGCCGGGTTGACTTATTCTCTTCTTTTCTCCTGCGGTCTATATCAGCAAGCACCCTGAAGAAGTAACCAGGGTGTTAGCATGGTCTAATCACGGCTGTTGCTGACTGGATTGTGAGACTACACAGTCTGCAAGGAGCTTTAGGTTCACTGGTTCGCAAGAAGGCAAGCAGTTAGCTCGGTCTGCGTCGGCTAACTGTACAGCTCGCTAGAGCCTTCTCGGGCAGATAGATGCAAAGTTTGCTGGTTATGGACTTGGTCACGGTGCTGTAACAAGTCTGGTTTAGCTGCCTAGTTCGCGGAGACTGCTTGACACGCGGTTTGGTTTCTGAGTCCGCCAAACTACGCGGATAGAATGTGGAGTCCGACAGTTCATCATTGAGCAGATAGGATGCAGAGCCCGGCAGTTTGTCATTAGAGCGAGGAGGATCAGGACGTGTGGCTGAGATGTCTAAGTCCTCGCGGACTGATGGTTTTATCCGCTCGGCTATGCGGACTGACAAAGTTGTTTGCATTGCCTTGCGGTTTTGTTGCACAGACTGAGTTGTTGTTCGCTCGCTATGTGGACAGAGTGGTGTGTCCGCACTTCTTTGCGGATAACTCTTTCATTAGTGACGGACTGATGCTTGTATTCGCACTTGTGCGAATACGTTATTATCCTATCCCTATGGGCGATGATGATACTCCTCCTTACGCCTATAAATAGGAGTCTCCAACTCGTCATATATAATCGAGAATAGTGAGAACTCAACTCGCGTTTAGATCCCGCGGTTACGTTTTTCTAACCGGCGTGACTAAATGAAGTTGGCTATCTGTGCAGGTTGTACGGCGAGCATTAAGCAGCTAAGCAACTAGTGGAAGCTTGGTGTGGAACAGTTCGCAGTTTACAGTCAGCGGTTTACAATAAGTCGCAGTTCGTGTCTTGAAGTCACATTGCTCGGGGTTGCATATAGAGTTTGGAGTTCGCCCGGCTTATCAGCGGGTTCTGTTTCTTGATCATTAACACTCAATAACTGGCAGTTCGCGCGACTAGTTGCGAGTATGCGACTTGGTCGGTTTCGACAGACAGGGCTTGCGGCTTGAATAGTTTGTGCGGTTACAGTCTCTATCGACGCAGTTTCTTTTTTGCCTACAGTTGTATTTTCTATTTTTCTTGGGTACATTGGCGAAATCATGCCTTGCAATATATGTCTTATGCCATAACCCGTATTTTCTTTGTATTCAATATATATTATCAGAGTAAGAGAAAACACGCGTCGTGATGCCACGCCGTGTAGGAGACAACTGTAGACGCTCAGGCAGAAACCTTCTTCTATTGCTTTTCATCAAAAACATGTATTATTATGATAAAAACGTAGTTTAAGCTTAAGTTTTGGTAATCGTGTCGCTCAGTTCGGTGGATCAGCTTGTTCATGGGTAAAATATACATGTGCGCAACGAAAAATACTTGATTTAAGTTTACTTGGTAACCTACATGAGCATAAAGACCCAATAGACAACCTTATGATATGCACATTTTTAGATTTTGTATAAGTACGAAAAGAGCTTTTACGTTCCTTAAATTAGGGTGGTAAGTTGTTGAAAAAGATGTTATGAGTATAAGTAGAAATGCAGATTTTTAACCTTGAAAATAACTAACAAGCATTCTAACATAAAGTCTTCACAAAGAGCAAGTAGATAAACCAACCAACAAGTAATATCATAGTAGCCAACAAATAATCTTACATCCATTAACAAAAAATAATGTGGGCGTCAATAGAATGACACAAACCCACATGATCATAACATAAGTCTGAACAAGAAGAAAACAATCACTACCTCACAAAGGTGAGGGGAAAAATACAGCTACTGACACCAACGCCTGAAATCACCAACTCTAACTGCTCAGGCCGCTATTGCTCCGAGCCTGAGACATTCAAAGAAAGATTACCTCAGCAAGATTGTACAAATAACATTAAGAGACCGAAATCAAATAATCAAAGAGCTAAGAGGGTTATCAACCCAAAACAGATTAGCTGCAAAACCACAACATCTAAATCATAATACAGTAAGTAGGAAAGAATTCACACGAGTTTAAATATATAAAGTTGCACTAAGTGTGATAAAGATCTATGATTCAATAATATCTGTAAAATATATGTATATATTTATGAAGACTGATCAACTCTAAAAACATGAATCATTAATACTGGAAAAAAACGGTACTGAGGTGGTGACCACTTGTCCAACACAAATCATCAGACCAAACATCTCAAAAAGGCACCGTGACGGTGGTCATCTATCCAGCAAAAACCAACAGCCCATAAAAACCCACCAGATATAATGATTCACAAAACAGACACTGTAACGGTGGTACATTTAACTAACACCCATAACCCAAAATAGTCCATAGTATATATAATAAGTGCTTTATAATCTAGACTAGATGCAACACTAGTCTTACGAGAAGGTCATAAAAGCTTACCTCCCGACGAAAAAGACTTAAATCTTCAATTAAAATAACTTGTCTCAACGGAATTGACTTCTCTCAACGAATAATTGACTTAACTTGATGAATAACACCAGTCTCAACGAATTTGTCTGGTCTCGACGAATTTGGAAAAGACTCGACGAAATTACGGTTGTCTCGACGAAATTGTCTCGACAGATTTGGAAAAGACTTGATGTAATCAGGGTTGTCTCGACGAATTTAGGTTGTATCGACAAATTTTGAAAAGACTCAACGAAATTGTCTTGACAAATTTGGAAAAGACTCGACGAAATCAGGGTTGTCTAGACGAAGTTGTCTCTACAAATTTTACTTTGATTCCTCGACTAACTCAGCCAACTATAAATGAACATTCGACGAATTCGGCTCGACCTCACGATATTACTCGACGAATTCAGCTAGACTTCACGAGAACAACCGACGAATTCGGCTAGACTTCACGAGAACACTCGACGAATCCGGCAAGATGTACTTCACGAGAACACTCGACGAATTCGGCTAGACTTCACGAGAACACTCGACAGATTCTACTTGGAATACTCAGCGAATTCGCTTAAACTCTCGACTAACCCGCCGTACATCATCTTAGACCTATCAGAAGTTTTCTATCTAACCAAGATTGTCATACTCCTACATTTTAAAAAGCTTGGATCCTAACCAAGAGAATTATTCCACAAAACGGCGATTTTTACATCCTAATCAAGAACAAGTTCGAAAAGCTAAGAAATGAGGGAAAAAAAGACGAAAGCAAACCACCACTTGCCACAAACCTCCTTATTCCAACCTTCTGAACACTCCACGACACAGATTGGCCGAAAGGAGGACGCGATAAAGAAATCTGGAGAGATTCGGGCAAACACCGAAAATTAGGGTCACACACCCAACACCAAAAGGCTCTGAAACCAAACAAACTTACCACTAACGCATAGATCTCGGTGAGAGCTTTTCGGATCTATGCTCCGACGAAGATTTCGCCCGCCGGAACTTGCATGACGGCGATCAGAAGGTTCACGATGAAAAGCTCTCCGTCTCTCTCTTGACTCCCGGGTTCGGTTCTTCTTGGGGAGGAAGGAGATAAGATTTAAGTAAAAAAATTATTATATATATAGATATATCAGTCGTGTTTATAAAGTCCTCCGGACCCGAGCCTTCCCGAACCGGGCCTGGGGTCGGGCCCTCAATACAGTCGGGCCGGGCCGGTTCGGCTTCTGGCTCCGGGAGAGCCCTGTTTATTTTTTTTAAATAATTTTTTTTTAATGAAATACGTGCCTTTTTGAACTGCGTCTTCTAGGGGCATTTTTAGGAGAAGTGTTCAACATAAAAGTTGTAAATCTCGACGATATCTACAACTTTCATGTTGAACACTTTTTGATTTAAAGCCGTTTATTCCCCCGATTTGGCCCCCGAAAAAATCACGCATTCCGCGGGATTTTTTTTCGGGGGCATAAACGGCTTCAAATCAAAAAGTGTTCAACATGAAAGTTGTAGATATCGTCGAGATCTACAACTTTCATGTTGAACACTTCTCCTGAAAATGCCCTAGTATACGCAGTTCAAAAAGGTGCGTAGGAGTTGGGCCCGGGCTTTGCCCGGCCCGGCCCCGGGTTAGCCCGGGCCTAGAAACCGGGCTTTGCCTGGCCCGGCCCGGGCCGGGCAAATGCTCATATATGGAGCCTTGTTAGGCCCCATGGCCCGGCCTGGGCCCGGGGCGGGCCTAGCCCAAACCCGGGCCTAGCCGGGCTTTAACCGGGCCGGGCCGGGCCCGAGCCGGCCCCCCGGGCCCGGTATTTATGCACACCCCTAAGATATATACATATTATTATATTAAAATATATATAAATATATAAACAAGGAAATCTTATTTGACGAGAGCGACTAGACCACCTTGATTTTCGATGAAATTGGCACCAAAGCTAAATGTTTGTGCTACGAATCCAACGGCGAAGTCAAAACTAAAATCCGACAAACCAAATTTGAAATAAAATTACCCAAAGTTACAACAATAATAATTTTCTTAGAATTCACTGAAATTACAATTTAGCTCGGACTGCAACAAAACGTCACAAACACATCTAGAATTAATTACTTTAATTTTCTAAAGTCTAAAATTATAATTCCGATGAGTTGAAATATGGTCGACGTGACCCTATGAACTCAAACACACACTAACGGCGACGCACCGTTAATTACAGGACAACGTAACGCCCTTACATCATTATTACACCATTTAGGAGATTAAAATAATTATCGAAAATTCAAGGGCATTACACCTCGCTTTGTAAATCAGATTGAATTCTAGTTTATGACTGTTGTGCTTCTATTGTGCTTGTTACTACTTAGCTTCTGGTGTGGTTGAGTGTTCTTGCAACCTGTTTTTCGGCTTCCTTCATAAATTTTCACATGAGCCGTCAGATTTTGGAAGAGTTTGGTGTTGTTGCCGTCGTATATGGAAATCAAAGAAGAACCCTGGCCACGGGAGGTCGGGAGCGTAGCAGTTTGGTGGCGTCGCCGTCGGCTATCGAAATCAGAGAAGAACCTGGATGCGAGAGGTCAGGAGCAGAGCAGTTTGGTGGTGTCAGCATCGGGGATCAGGTTGCAGGAGATCAGAAGCGGAGCAGAATAGGGTTGCGACACAGGCGAACTGGAGCCAGAAACAACAGACCATGGAATACCTATAAGCAGCTGAAAATTAAAAACGTCGTTTCTAACCTATCGAATCCAAACACAACCTACTATCAAAGACCGTTTTTGAGCTGTCGCTGAGCCCATAAGCTTCCCCAAACGCACAAAAAAAATTTAGGTGAGTTACTCCCACCTAGATTTAGGTGGGAGAATAAATAGCAAAATTTGGACCCCACTCTTCAATCCTTCCCAAAAATTGGGCGGGATTTTCAGACCCAAAATTCCCCCCTCCAGCGGCGGCTCCCAGCAACGACACCCCCACCCTCCAACGGCGACATTCCCCCCTCCTCCCGCGACAACACCCCTCCTCCTCCATCGGCGACCTCCCCCCCCCCCCCCCCCTCCTCCGGTGGTGACACGCCTCCTCCTCCTTCCGCGGCGACCTTCCCTCCTACTCCCGCAGCGAGACCCCCCTGCTCCACTTCTATTGGTGGCATTTATTCCCGCGGTGAGACCCCCTGCTCCTCCCACGGTGAAACCCCGACCTCCTGCTCCACCAACGACGAAACCCCTACATCCCAGTATTTTCGTGAAATATTGAGAGTTCTGACAATATTTAATCAAATACTATATATTATGACAGTATTGTGACAAAAAAATCAATAACAAACGCATTGCAATCTATCAAAACAGTATATGTTACATTATGTAATCGTATTAATATCTTCTCCCCACTATTATATTTATTATGATATAAAAATATCTAATTTATGAATTGTATTATGCACGATATTGAACAATATATTGACAATATTTTGGTGAAATACTGAGACTTCTAATAGTATTTTAGTAAAATATTGAGAGTTCTGATGATATTTGGTCAAATACTATTGGAACTCTCAGTATTTCACCAAAATACTTGGAGGTCGGGGTTTCGCCGTTGGAGGAGGAGGATGCTGGGGTTTCACCGCTGAAGGAGGAGACAGGGTGCTCACTGTGGGAGGAGTAGGTGGCCGGGGTTTCGCCGCGGGAGGAGGAGGCCGGGGTTTGGACGCGGGAGGAGGAGGTGGCCAGGTGTTCGCCGCGGGAGGAGGAGGAGGTCGGGAGTCGCCGCAGGAGGAGGTCAGGGATCACAGTAGGAGGAGGTCGGGGATCGCCATGGGAGGAGGAGGTCGGGGTTCGGCGTGGGAGGGAGAGGAGGCGGCCTTAGGATTTCGCCGGGAGAGAGATGAGAGATCGGAGGGTGCAAGAAATTTCTTGGAAGAAGAAAAGAGGTGGGGCCCACCTAGATTTAGGTGGGAGTAACTCACATAAAATTTTCTCAAACACACCAAAAGAGCAGTAATTTTTCTAGAAATTACTTTACAAAATCTTTCTAGGAATTAGAGTCTACGTTGATCCTTGACTATGGTCAAAGTCACCAAAGGAGCAGTAATTACAACTTGGAAAAAAGCCAAAGCAACTCTTTCCCTAAATTATTGCTTTTATACTTGCCGAAAAATTATTGTTATTATTATATTTTCGTGTAAAGATAATATTAGGTGGCATTTACTAGGAAATGTTCAGTTTTTATCTTTCTCTAATCACAAATATGATTAATATTTGAGACTCTTAAAAACCCATTTAGATATAATCTTTACCATTACCATCACTGCTTAACTATATTTTAGCTATTAGCAGTTAGTAGTGTTATGAATTGATCAATGCTTTATGAGTGTAGTAGATTAGGCTGCATTTGGTTCGGCATTTTCTGGCGCCGTTAGGAGCAAATGCCGCCGGACGGCGGGTAATCTAATGACCCGCCGTCCCCGTTTGTTCCGTTTGTGCCCGCAAGAAGGAGGAACCGCCGGGAAAAGCCACCGTTTGAGCAACGGCGCCTCTCCCCCTCGGATTCCAAAGACCGGTTTCAACCCGCCGGGTGCTCCCACCAACGCTGAACCAAATAAAGCCTTAGATTCATTTTAGCTCAAGAGTCAATATAATGCGTACACAATTAATTAGAGTAAATAATAGGATTTGCACGTCAAAAAAATTCGAAAAAGGGAAAATCATGGGGCGTAACCCAGTTCATACAAATCCAATAGTAATATCGTTAAAGTACAATGATGTTTAGCGCGGGTGATATGTATCTCTTGTCCTAAAATATTAAAAGCGTCCTCTGATAATTGTGTGGTACTGACAGCCTCCACGCGGAAGTGCGTCCAGGAGGTCGGCCCTCACGCGACAATGTGTTTTGGAGAGTGGCACGAAGCCTACCCTAGATAGTGATGCGCGAGAGGCGTATTGGAGGGTGGAGCGCTTTCTGGAGACGAACGGTAGCAAGCGCGTTGGAGAGAGGAGCATTCACTGGAGTAACGTGTTTGTTGGAGCGGTGTGTTCAAAAGAGTAGTGTGTTCACGAAAGCACGCACCGGGGCAAGCTTGAATGTGAAGTGTGAGGGCATCCTCTTCGGAATTACACGCACGGGGAACCCTTGGGAACTACGTGCATGTGTGCGCTCTTCAAAACAACGTGCGCCAGTGCGCCCTTTGGAAGTATGACCTCATGCACCCTTTTAAGAACTATGGGCACATGCCCGCTTTTTATGAACAATGAGCGCTGGGGTGCGCTGGAGGACAAAGTGCATGGGGGCCGCTCGAGAGCGGATCACTTGAGAGTACACTCGAGAAAGTTATGCTTGGGACACTTGGGAGAGCGTCACATGAAAGTTCTAGTTGGCGTTCATCATAGGTTTTTCAGTGCCGTAAAAAAGGAGCACACATTTCATACTCTTATTTTATAACCGTGCCCATCAAATGAAAGGATAAACACACTTTATAGATTTCAAGAATCCTGCCCAAGGATTTTGTTAGGAATGGCGCCTACCAACTCTCCCAAAACCCCGGAGTGTTAGGAAGGGTGTTGGGGTTGTGGAACACTTCCGGTCCTCTTGTTTCTCACACCGGGTTAGCCCACGTGAGCTTAGAGGAATCGAAGTGTGATCCCCCTCCGACATATCTGGCGCCGACGACAGCGGGGGTCCGGGGGCAGCCGCCCCCGGCAGAGGTCCCGCTGACCGGACAGCGGGCAGGGGTCCAGGGGACAGCATCCCCGGTGGGGGTGCGGGGGCAACGCCCCCGACCCAAATTTTTTGGGAGATATTTTTCTCTAGTCGTCGAACTGGGTTCGACGTTCGTCGAACCCAGCTCGACGATCGTCGAACCCAGCTCGACGATCGTCGAACCCAGCTCGACGATCGTCGAACTAGGTTCGACGTCGAACGTCGAGCGCAGATCGACGTTCGACGCGTCGAACGCAGCTCGACGTCCGACGTTCGGGCTGAGTTCGACGATCGTCGAACGCCGATCGGGCTGAGTTCGACGATCGTCGAGCGCCGTTCTGCGTTCGACGATGCTGTCATGCTGAAGCCTATTTAAGGCGTTTTCTGGTTATTTTTAGGGTACGACGGGAAAACGACGGTTAAGGCGGTGGTAGTCCTTTGGACGTCGATCCAGAAGGTTTTCTTCTACAGTTTTCTTGTCCAGAAGAAGAGAAGGTAGGATCGGGCTTTAGATCCTTGTAACCTTTGTGTAATTTGTAATTTTCTGGTGAATACAAGAAGGGGGAAGAAGGGGAGAGAGGACGTAACCCGGTTTTGGGTGAACCTCTGTAATATCTGTGTGTTTGATTGCTCTGTTTTGTGTTCTGTGTTTTGTTATTCGCTTTTCGAATTTCCTCTTCTCGGCGCTCGGATTTCCTTTCAAAGGGCGCTACCAATTCCTTTATATTATTTTAGCAGGACCGGTCAAACTGTTTGCATGGCTCCCTCGCACTTAAACCGTGCCCGGAACTCCCCTGTACTCATGCCCGGAGCCAACCCGACTCCCTTGCATTAAACTGTACCATGGAGTTCCCATGCACCCATGTCAGGAGCCAACCTAGGTGCGCCCGGGAGGCACCCCATCCAACACCTGGATGGCGGGCCACACCCAACAAACTCCCCCTGGAACGCCATCCAGGGGGATCGAACCCATGACCTCCACCTCGCCTCTGATACCAGTTGTTAGGAATGGAGCCTACCAACTCTCCATAAACCCCGGAGTGATAGGAAGGGCGCTACCAATTCCATTATATTATTTTAGCAGGACCGGTCAAACTGTTTGCATGGCTCCCTCGCACTTAAACCGTGCCCAGAACTCCCCTGTACTCATGCCCGGAGCCAACCCGACTCCCTTGCATTAAACCGTACCATGGAGTTCCCCTGCACCCATGTCAGGAGCCAACCCAGATGCGCCCGGGAGGCACCCCATCCAACACCTGGATGGCGGGCCACACCCAACAGGATTTTACACTTTTATTTATTTGAGGGTCAAACAAAAACTCTCGGTTTATGCCACTGTTGAAACCGAAAAATCGGTCTATGTGGAGTTCGACCCTTGGGGAAGGGGTGGCCGCACACCTACTACACTCAAGTGAACATTCTAGGCTCAAGGCTAGGAACTCTAGGGACAGACCCAAGGCCTCAGCGTGGAGGTCCCACCGCATACCCGGAAGACTATTGTACAACCCCGTATCCAGCGAGTGGGCTAACAGGAGCCGACCCGGCCGGCCCAAACCGCCCCCGAGCCCCAGGCGAGTTCAGCAGGATACGCCGAGCCCAGCATGCCGAGTATGGGCTCGGCAATCGTCGAACCGAGCTCGAAGATAGTAGAGCTGAGCCCGGCGAGAGGCCATTCATCATGGGGTCGACTGAGTACGTGCTCGCCTAGAGCCGAGGGGTTGGCGAGTGCCAACGCGACCGTCATCTGCGAGCAAGGGCTTCAGGCCCAACTTTCCAGGCCTGAGGCGAGGCGAGCCGGATCGTGGCATGGAGAGAGGCGAGCTCATCCAACGCCCTCTCCCGCGGCATTGAGAGAGGCGAGCTCACTCGCCGCTTTTCACCTCGGCGTGGGGGGAAGCCTTCTCACGCCCATACTCGCCATCCCTGCCCAATGGGCTCTTCTCAGGGCCGGCTCGCCCTTCAGTTGTGGGGTGTTTTTACCACGTTACCCCCCTTTGAATTGCCTATAGTCCTCGAGAACAGTGACGGTTGGATATTTGCAGACCATCTTTTCCTATAAATAGGACCCAAGGGGTACCTCAGAACGCACGCTTTCGTGTGCCCGGTCTTCTAGCGCTTTCTGAGGTACCTTAGCTTCAGCACTTGGCTAAGGAGGGGAAGCGCTCTAAGATCTTCCGGGTGTGTGGTGGGACCTCCGTGCTGAAGCCTTGGGTCTGTTCCCGGTCCCTCTCCCTTGACCCTTGGGCTTGCGAGTAGAGAAGTAGGTGTGCGACCACCCCTTCCGCAAGGGTCGGACTCCACAGGGACCGATTTTTCGGTTTCAACAACTATCAAACTCTTCCCCTCCCACACCAGGGGCTGAGCTAAGACACCTTCGGCGGGCTCTCTTGGCCGGCCGGAACATCTAAGGAGGATCTCAAAATCCACTCCTGAACTAGAGGTGTCTCCCTGGGTCTATATAAACTGTTCCCCGCCCGCCTTTTTAATGGCGTAAAACCGCCCAACAGCCCTACTCCACGCAGCCCCAATTGGGCCGCTAACAACGTAACTACGTTGTCCTAAAAGGCTGTCAATAGGCCATTAGGGGCTTCCCGACAACTATACCTCGGGGCTCCCACGGGGCGAGCGGTTCGCAAACATACCGCCCGCCTAAGATGAAAAAGATAAAAAGAATTCACAGGGCATCACAGGCATTTAAATAATTACAGGAATGTAAATTCCATACTTCGGCACGCAGGCTGGCAACATAAGTAGAAATAGGCCTTCTTGGGCCGGCACAAACTGAGGGCTTAAGCCCGCTACTTCCCGCTTGCTACTGCAGCCCCTATACGTCAATGTCTCGACGAGCGGTGGCCAACTAGGCATCGGTCGGCTAACACAAGAAGGCCAAACATAATGCGCGCACCCCCTTTTTTGGGGGCTATGGTGCGCATTCCCTGCAAATAGATAGTATCCAAATTCCTCAGAGTCTTCTCCGGGAACCCCAAAACATCACCCACCCGGCTTATGCGTCCGGACGGGCTTCACACAGAACATCACCTATTCGGCTCATACGTCCGAATGGGCTTCACACAGCACATCACCAATTCGGCTCATACGTCCGAATGGGCTTCACACAGCATGCCTAAACCCGTACTCACACTTCCGGGCACTAATGCAATTAACTGCGGGGACGCACATGTCGACCCGTCGGAGAGCTCCATTCCCCCACCTGTTGGTGGAGAGGGGCTTCCATACAAATATGAAAAATAAGGGCTTCACCTGCCCAAGAAGAAACTTCGTTACCCTTGACGCGTGTTTGGAGGAGCCGCAACCGTTCACATTGCCCGAGGCTCGACGTCTAGCGTCCGTAGTGGTCGTCCATGCGCGGATCCGACCTCCGTTGGAGAGCCAGAAGCTCCAAGTCATTTTTTTCCTCCATCGCCGAGCCTCTCCTTGGCCGACCATGCTCTAAGTGGCGTCGGCGAAGGTTGTCCCGGCTTCCACAACTTCAAGTGGCTGCGGGAGAGAAGTCCCCGGCCTCTCCTTGCTCTAGAGGCGGAGGGGAAGTCATTCTCGGCCTCACCTGCTCCAGAGGCGGCGATCTAGACAGAAAAAGGAGGGGGGGGGGGGGAGGTGGCTCGGGCTGGGCTTGCCGGCGGCGGCCCGTCCAGAAAAAGGGAGGGGAGGGAGGCTGCACGGGTTTGCTGCTCCAGGCAGCCGATCGGGAGAGAGGAAAGGGGCGGGGCTGCGGCTTTGCCCTGCTTAGGCGGCGATGGGGAGGGAGGAGGAGCTCGGGCTGTGCGGTGCCGAGATGGGGGAGGAGAGCCGGGCTCGGGCTCGCCTTGCTGGCCGACGGGAGAGAGGAGATCAGGGGAGGGGGGGCCGCTCGGCTTCTTCTTGGCCGACGAGAGAGAGGAGAGGGGAGGTGCGGCGGCTGCTCGGCTCCTTCTTGGCCGACGAGAGAGAGGAGAGGTGAGGTGCGGCGGCTGCTCTCTTCTTGGCCGTGACCTAGGTCGGGGAGGGGGAAATGAAAATGCTGCTGCCCTCTCTCTTCTTTCCCTCCCCTATATACATATCAATAATCATATTATATAATATAATATATATATATATAAATAAATCCATATATATATTATAACATATATATATATATATATATATATATATATATATATATATATATATATATATATATATATATATATATATATATATATATATATATATATATATGTATAAGGCCTACACCCACCAAGATGTCCGCATGCACGCGCGAGCACCCGCACGTCCTCGAACAGGGACGTCAAATCGCCGCTCATAGCACGCCCCCAGGCTGACATTTGGGGAGGGTCCCGCTCGCCCGGCTACGGGGTTGTACAGCCACTCAGATCACAAACTTCGACGGTCGGACAACATTGACCCAGAGCGGATCCGGGAAAATAAAAGTGATCGAAAGTTGATTAAATTATCAGGGAAGCTTCGTCTCATCGCCAGGAGTACACAGGTGACAACAGTTTCTCAATCAAGATTCGGAGCTCCGCCAATCGCTTATGAAAGCGGCGTTAGGGTGAAATAGTCGCTCTACTAAAACTCTATCTAAACTAATCTTTGACGGAAGAACCTAATTTATAGCATTTTTTCAAGAGCAATCCTTCCAATGGAAGCTTGGTTGAGCACTAGAGAAGATATGAGTTCCCAAAATTTGGAAAGTCCAATCTTCATCAATGACTGTTTGGAGATCCTTAGAGCAGGAATTAAGATGAAAATGATAGGTCACCCGCGGTCTCGGGTTGGCCGGGGAGACCCTCCCCAAGCTAACCGGTTACCGATAGGTTGTTGGAATGAGGGGCAGCGCCGCAGCCCCCATGCCATCCCCTCACACTATGGCCGGATAGGTCTGGGTCGGATCGGTTTCTCATGAATCGTTTGGCGGCTGTTATAGGGAGGACAAACGGACTTGGAATTTTGAATCGTCGATCTTCACGAGTCGGGAATAGATCACATCCAAACACCTTAATTTTTTGGAAAACCCATCAAATAACTTTTAAATTTTTATACAAATCCGGAAAACTTATCGTGATAGATAGACATGTGTAGATTTATGTTCAAACGGATGATGACGGTCATGAATATGGGGGTTATATTGTCATTCGTTAACGCCCGCCTAAAAAACTTCATCCACTTTTTATGTTCAAACGGATTATATTTGTTAGGTGATTTTTAACGAATGACAGTTTAACCCATGCGTTTACGACCGCCGCCACCATGCCAAACACGGAGCCTTAACCAGTTCTTTAGATATATAATATATATGTCTTAACTAATTTAGGCTCCGTTTGGGGGACTTATTTTCACCGGTCAAGCGGTTACGACCACATGAACCGGACCTTAATTACGGTCTGATTCATGCGGTCGTAACCGCTTGATCGGTAAAAATAAGCCCCCCAAACGGAGCCTTATTGTGCATCACTACCACTCATGCTTTCTCCTTGTTATCTCAAATAATAATTAAAGACCTAGATTGTAGCATTGCAAAATTTCCAAAAAGAAGAAATAAGGCCTGCATGAACGTGAAATACAACACGGAAAGCCAGATTTGGATTGTCGTGAATGTGCTCAAGCAAATGTTACTATGTCAAATATGAGATTTGCTACCAATCAAGCAGGGTCAGTTTGACACAGCGGCGGCGGCCATAAACGTGTGTGATGGTTACAAACCGTCATTTTTTTGGCGCGATATTTTGATGCAATGAGTTTAGACCAAAATGTCAATGTCATCAAATATATGTTTGACGTAATAAGCGCTATATTTGATCTCCTGCAAGAGAAAGTAACAATTTTAAACATAAAAATGGATGAAGTTCCTTAGGAAAGGCTGGGCATTCATGCATGGACAGATCTATAGGGAGGCCACAGGGACACGTGCACCCCCCCTAATTGTTAAGATATTTGTTATAAGCACACCAAAAGTCAGATATTTAAACAACGAACATGGCTATTCACACATACCGAAATAGGTTATTTCCAGCCCACGATAAAATTAAAACCCACACTTTCTTATCCCCATCCACAATTGGTCACAGTGTTGCACCCTCTTTTTTCTCCAGTCACGATTGTCGATTGAAACCCTAGGTCTAGCGACTTCTCTATCGACTCCACCGCCCGCAGGTGCTCCCTATAACCAATGTTGTCAGGATCGTGATTCAGATCGTAGGATCTTACGTTGATACGATTCGGGCGGCACATTTCGATCCAAATCTTAACCAGATCTGAAACAGGTCGCACCCATGCAGGATCGTGCGTCGGATCGTGGGATCGTTAAGATCGCGAAACGCAAACGATCCCACGATCCGGTTCAGCATAAATAAAATCATGCGACCCCGCAGTGATTTTATTTCTCGCTTCGCCTCGCCGCTGCCTCACGAAACCCAATTCCGCTTTCTATTTGATTGTATCCTCCTCTATCACTCGTCGATGTCGACGAAGTGGAGGGTCAGCGATTCCATACGGCGTTCAGTCTTTCCGCTGCTAAGATCTCCTTATTTAAGTCGTCTTCTTCCTCCCGACGTGCTCTTCTAGGCAGGTTCAGAAAAGCTAGATCCACTTGTTCTTGTTCTGTTTTATTTTTCATTTTTATCCAATCTACTTGTTCTTGTTCTGATTTTAGTCATCTTCTTCCTCCTCCCCTCCCCCCCCCCTTATATTATACATCTTGTGTTGATTTTTTTTTGTTTTTCTTCGATTCCAGTAGTCTTGCTTCAAGTGTGGCTGTAAACTCTATGTTGTCCATCTTGTGCAGAAACTTTTGGATACAGCCATACAGGTTAGCCATGGTCCTATAAAATTTTTATTGTGACATACTTTTGCTTTCTATTTAGGTTTGATTCTATTATTTTTGTTTTCCTCATCTTATTTCTCAGCAAACAAGAAACAATTTGAAGGATTCTTCTGTTAGGATATTTAGTTATATGTACGCGCGTGTCAGGACCGACTCGGAACGACCCATCGGGTTTCGTGTCACTAGGGTGTAACGGCTCTACGCTGGAGATACTATATAAGACCATTCCACATTTGATGAGCCTTAGTGGACTATCTTGAGCGGAGCCTCTAACATTCTCAAGATAATTTTTTAGGGTTTTTCCGCTCTCCCGTCCGTGCACTCCCCCGTTCGCCCGGAAAGTTTCGCGTGGCCGCCAAGTCCGCATCAACGCTCCTGTTCGCGATTCTCCTCCGGCCGCTGCAATTTCCCGATCGGAAAATCTGTCGCTGTTCAACCTGAAGATCGTAAATCCTTTTGGTTTCGTCACCGCAGCTGCATCGGAGAAGAGCTCCCTGTCTCTGTTCACGCTGCACTTGATCAGGAAAAGGATTGTGGATCCTGTTAAGTAGGAGGTTTCCACTGCGATCCGTGAACGCCGGTTTCCGCCGATCGGGAAGAAGGGTGCCACTGCGTTTCGCCGTTTTCCAGATCCAGATCACGATCCTAGTTTGCAGTCGGTGCAAGCACTTTCCGCTGTAGGAAGAACTTGCTCTTCCTGTCGATCCATAGATCTGATCTGGTTTCCACCGATCTACAGTTATAAAGATCCGATCGGCTCTTTCCACCGCTACTCGTATTCCTGTCTCCGTCCAAGATCACAGGATTTGGACTCTCCATCTGATCTGGTTTCCGCCGCTCGTTTTGCTGCTGAAAAAAGTTTTTTTTTTCTCTCTCTGGTTATATTCCAGATCTGGCTGTAAGGAAGACAATCTACAGGCTTCTCAAAAGGTGCTATCTGGTCATATCAACAACAGATCCAAGTCAGAGCATTCAATTTCAGGCCATCTCCAATTCTTTGGTAATGCTGTCAGGGTGTTTTGCTTCTATCTGTGAGATGTGAAATACACCCCATTTCACACCTGCTGTTGGAAGATCTTGTGGAGGAGGGCAAATTATATTCCAGGTCAGAGTTCCAATTTATGTGACTTCAGATCTAAGTTTAGCAATCAGATCTAGTCATCGACGATTGCACTCGGCTGGAGAGAAAGACAATAATTTCTTGGATTGGATCCGAAGATTTTCTCTCGTCTTCATACGGCTCAGGTGATCTCGTTCCAGCATTTTATTTCTGTTAAAATCTAGAAATATGTCGAAGAAGAGCGCTCTCGACACCATAAAATTGCAATCGTTCGACGCCTCCGACTTTCTTAGTTGGAAAATTCAAGTCCAACTCGGGATGAAGGAACGCGAGATATTTTATACTGTTCAGAGCAATTTCGCTTCTACTGTCGAGGACGTGGACGAGTACCAATGGAACAAGGATGAGGATTTCTGCAGGGATTACCTGTTGAATTCGTTAAATCCTCGCCTGGCGTTGACCTACCACGCCTACAAAATTGCAAAAGAAATATGGGATCGACTGAACGCGTATTTTCAGAAGGAGGAAGGATTTTCGAAGTCGCTCATTGGAGAGAAGTTTTTCAACTTCAGATTCAAGGCGAACGTGTCTATCACTTCTCAACTCTTGGAGCTGGTCAACCTGCGTCAGAAGCTGGACGATGATCATTCGAAGATGGACGACAGCCTCTTTGTGTATATGATTCTGAGCAAGCTGCCTCCTGAGTGGCTCTTTTTCAAGACCGAGATGCATCGACTGAAAGAGAAGATAAGTTTGGATGAACTCAAAAGGTTCATTCATATTGAGGACCAGAACATTGCTGGGAAAAGCATGGAGCAGGTTGCGCAGCCCTCACAGGCTGTCAACTTCGTTTCACGTCCTAGCAAGTCTTCTAGGAAGCCCCCGACACCTAAGGGTGATACTCACGCACTGTTGGCGGTCAAAAAGCCTTCTCTCAAAAGAAAGAAGGGCAAGTGCCACAACTGCGGCAAATGGGGTCACTGGGCCGCTGAATGCAAGGGTCCGAAAAGACAAAAAGAGGAAGCCCCACAAAATGTGGCGAACATGGTGGTCGACAACTCTGATTCCAAGTCCTTCGTGGCTATGATTGGGAGTAGTCACCGCAGTGCGTCGTCTGAGTGGTGGCTGGACAGTGGTGCTACCTGTCACGTCACAAATGACAGGGGTCTTCTCTCAAAGGTCACAGCGGTCAAGGAAAAAGTCGAGAACTGCAATGGAGGAGCGGCAGATGTTACTCATGCTGGGACTGCAGAGCTAGTCCTCTCTTCAGGTAAAACTTTAATTTTACAACATGTTAAAGTAGTTCCTAATTTAACTAAGAATTTGATTTCTATGAGTTTGCTTGATAAAGCTGGAATGTCTTTCACAACCATGAACGGTAGAATGACTTTATCTGTCAATTCTCACTACTTTGGTTGCGCTTATCTGATCAATGGTATGTATAGACTTAGCCTAGATAACGAGTGCATAAACCAAGTGAGTTCAACTCTGATTGATCCGAAGTTATTACACAATAGACTTGGACACATTCACTATAAGAAAATGCGAGATCTAGCTAAAAGTCAAAACATTCCATTAGATCTGTCTATTCGATTTGATAGGTGTGAGGTTTGTGCCCAGACTAAGATCACTAGAAACCCTTTCAAGACCGTTTCTAGGAGCACATAACTTCTGGAGTTGATACATTCCGACCTCTGTGATTTTCGTAGTCATGCCACTAGAGGGGGAAGAAAATATCTAATTACATTCATCGACGATTTTTCCAGATATTGTCATGTTTACCTATTGAAATCGAAAGACGAGACATTCGAGACCTTTAAGATCTTCAAATCTCGGGTAGAAAATCAATTAAATCTAAAGATTAAGAGATTTAGAAGTGATCGAGGAGGAGAGTACACTGCAACTGGGTTTAGAGACTTTTGTGTCTCTGAGGGCATAATCCTAGAAACCACAGCTCCTTACTCACCCCAGTCTAACGGCATAACTGAGCGTAAGAATAGAACTTTAACAGAGATGCTGAATTCTATGCTCCTCACAGCTGCCATGTCTAACTCTTTTTTGGGGGAAGCAGTCTTAACTGCAAATCACATTCTAAATAGAGTGCCTCATTCAAAGCTCAACTCCACTCCGTATGAGTTGTGGCATGGGCATCCTTGTAGATATGACACTCTAAAGACTTGGGGTTGCATCGCCTATGTAAGGATACAAGATCTCAAGAGACCTAAGGTGGGACCTAGAACAACGACCTGCGTTTATCTAGGTAGTGCAGAAGATAGTGCAGCTGACCGGTTTCTGGATCTATCCACTAATACAGTGATAGAGTCTAGAGATGCTATTTTCTTTGAACACAAATTTATCAAAGATCATGGCTTGACCGTCTCTGGGTCTACTGACATGATTTCAGAATCTACGGTAGAACCTGAAGCTGGACCCTCTGGCACTGCTCCCCAACCTATAGAGGTGGAACCTGTTCCTCTTAGAGTATCTTCAAGAGATAGAATCCCTAAGGATTTTGGTGAAAATTTTGTCACCTACCACTTAGAGGATGATCCATTTTCCTATCAGGAAGCAATGCGATCTAGAGATGCGTTGATGTGGGCAGAAGCCATCGATGATGAGATGAACTCGCTGCTACAAAACAACACTTGGCATCTAGTTGACCTGCCGAAAGGAGCTAAAGTCCTAGGATGCAAGTGGGTATTAAAGAAGAAGTTACACAGTGATGGGTCTATAGCCAGATATAAAGCACGTCTAGTAGCTAAGGGTTATAAACAACAGGGGGGAATTGACTATTTTGACGTCTATTCACCTGTATGTCACTTATCCACTATCAGGATTCTTCTTGCCTTAGCTTCTATCGAGAACTTTATAGTTCATCAGATGGATGTAAAGACAGCCTTCTTAAATGGAGAGCTTGATGAGGAGATCTACATGGCATAACCTGAAGGTTATGTACATAAGGATCTAAGAGAAAAAGTGTGCAAACTCGATAAATCGATCTATGGTCTTAAACAAGCACCTAAGATGTGGCACATGAAATTTGATCAAGTGGTAAAGAGCGTTGGATTTCAGTCCAGTCTCTCAGACAAGTGCGTCTACTACCGCTCGATGTCAAATCAAATAGTCATCATATGTCTATATGTGGATGACATGTTGATTCTGGGGTCAGACCTTGCCGCAGTAAGGGATACTAAATCCGCTCTCGCGAAAGCATTTGACATGAAGGACCTCGGTCCTGTAGATACCCTGTTAGGTATGAAAGTTAGAGTAGACAAGGGACGTGTCACTTTAAGTCAAGCTCATTACATTGAGCAGATCCTCACTACCTGGGGTTATAAAGATTGTAGGCCTGTTGAAACACCAATTGATCCAAATGTCAAGTTGAGTCCGAATGAAGGGACCAGCGTTGATCAAGTAAAGTACTCTAAGATCATTGGTAGTCTCATGTACGCCACAAGTTGCACAAGACCAGACATTGCCTTCTCGGTTGGCATGCTGAGTCGCTTTACCAGTAGTCCAGGCAAAGAGCATTGGGATGCCTTAGATCGGCTGATGAGGTACCTGAAAGGTACTAAAGATCACGCTCTGTGCTACACTGGTTACCCTCCTACGTTGGAAGGATACTCTGATGCCTCCTGGTGTTCAGAAGTTGGGAACAGCAAGTCCACCAGTGGATTTATTTTCACTCTGGGTGGCGCTGCAGTCACTTGGAAGTCCAAGAGACAGACTTGTATAGCCTTGTCGTCTATGGAAGCCGAGTTGTTTGCCTTAGCTTCAGCTGGTGAAGAGGCAGATTGGATCAGGAATTTGATTCTAGACATTCCCTTGTCTAGACTTCAAGTCAATTCTTTGAGCCTGTACTGTGATAATCAAGCAGCAGTCCAAGTCGTGAAGAATGTCCTTTTTAATACTAAGAGGCGACATGTACGACTGAGACACGCTCTACTGAATTATCTGAAAGAACAAGGTATTATCACTTTGATCGATGTGCGATCGAAGGATAATCTGGCTGATCCACTGACGAAAGGAATGTCTAAAGACCGATCAATCAAAATAGTGGGGGAAATGGGACTCAAGGCGTTGTAAGTTCAGCCTTAGTTTCAGGGTTAGACAATTCAGTTCCGCCTTTGTCCAAATGTTTTGATTTTTCCACTTTCCTTTGTCAAAGCAAGCGTGTTGTGCTCCGCTGATGCTCGGGGTTGCTGAGTACGAATCTGGTGAGTTGTTTCATTCCACATTTGATGTTAACAACTTCATCTGGTTTCGTCTTCCTTATCTAGGAGGAGAGTGTTATTCCACATTTGATAACACAATCTGACTAGGTTTGGCTCTTCTTCTGTTTATTGGTTCCATTCCACATTTGATGAGTTCCAATTAACTTTAGAAGAACAGTAACCGTGACATTCCACATAGGACACAGATACAGCTGCGGCGTCCAGAAGTCTGGAAATCGTTTCTTTTGGAAACAGATAACAGATTCTGAGGTAGAACCTAAATACTCTACTACTTGCCCTTCTAGCTTAACTTTTCAGTACTACGTTCTTATAAGTAGAACTAGATACTTTGTACATTTTCCATGGTTGAATTCATTCTGAATGAAGTTCTCTGTTGGAAATTACAGGAGCTGTTGCTGATGGAGGAGCATTTGCAGTCTGGGATCCTGAGGGCGATGACCTGTTGGGCGATGACTACTAGAGTGTTTGTTTGGTCTTTTTTTGTCTTTGGCTTTAGAGCACTGTTTTGCTCTCTCTTTTTCCATCTGTTGTTTGGACTAATTTTTCCTTTATTGCTCTTCAGTTGGTCATGAGACACTAGGTGTTTTAGTACCTGATTCTCTGATTGTACTTTTGACTATGATGTGATGCTGCTGAGTTTATGTTTTATTCTTATGCGTGCATACAAACTTATGTTTCTTTAAGTCCAATTTACTCTGACAGATGTTATGGACACGGTTGTGTATTGAGTCGAATTCTAGTTGAACATTACACACACCACCCCTTATTCCGACGCCGGTCTCACCACGGACATAGGAGGAGATTGTTAGGATATTTAGTTATATGTCCGCGCGTGTCAGGACCGACTCGGAACGACCCATCGGGTTTCGTGTCACTAGGGTGTAACGGCTCTACGCTGGAGATACTATATAAGGCCATTCCACATTTGATGAGCCTTAGTGGACTATCTTGAGCGGAGCCTCTAACATCTTCTCCTCTCTCCGGATACAGGTTAGTCATGCTAGCTCTTTAGTTCGGCATACCGTTGGATTAGCTGGAATAATTGTCCAACTGTTGCATACTTTGAAATGGTGTAGAATAGATAAATAAGTTAATTTCTTAGACATTTTAGGTCAGTGATTGTTTGGCCACAATTGTTGCAACTTGCAACCTAGGATCATGGTGGTTAAAATGTTGGATTTTTTTCTCTGTTTTCAGTCGTCTTATAGATCCTTAGATAATGTGATTGAATGTTTTCTTGTCTTGTAGATGTCTTCTTTCGGGTCGGGTTCAAATCCCGTTGGAAAAAGGTCTCGAAAGAATGCAACTGATTCTAGAAGTGATCCGAGTTGGGAGCACGAGATTGAAATTGATAGTACAACAAAAAAAAGTGCAATGTAAGTATTGTTTGGTGATTAGATCTGGTGGGATATACAGATTGAAACATCACATAGTCGGGATTAAATTTAATGTAAAAGCTTGCACTAAAATATCTGAAAATGATATAATTCAATTTTGAATATTCTCCACGCTCATGGGGAGAAGGTTGTTAAAAAAAGAAGAAATATTGAGGAGACTGTTAATTATGATGTAGAAGTAGAAGTGGACATAGATAAAAAACAAAAAGGAAAAGAGAATGTATCTTTTTGTTAGAAAATTGAGTCAATCCACTATTTGTCATATTTTCAAGAAAGATGCACGTGAAAAAGCATGTCAACAAATTGCTCATTTTTTCTATACAAGCGCAATTCCATTCAATTGTGTTAAGAACCTAGAATTCATAAGCATGATTGGAGCTATCGACCAACATGACCCCGAAATGAAACCACCATCTTGTAATGATATTAGAGTAAAATACTTAAAACAAGCGGTGGACAGAACTCTTAAGTTGCTAGAGGAGTACAAGGTGGAATGGAGGAAAGTTGGCTGTACTATTATGTCAGACAAATGATCAGACAAGAAAAGGAGATCCATATGCAACTTTTTGGTAAATAGATCAAAATGTACCGTGTTGGAGGACTCCTATTTGCTATTTTGATGTGTTTGTTAATGATTTGTTATTTTATTAAGTTCATTAAAATGATTCAAACATTAAGTCATTAAAACACTCTCTGTTAGATAAATAATCTGTTAATGATTTGTCATTTTGTTAGATTTATTACTCATATAATGAAGGTTCTAATTACAACTTATTCATATTTTACTGATAGTCTGATACAATTACTTTATTTGTTCAATTTTCTTGACAGAATAATTGTAAAACACTTAAGCTCATTGGTTGCTTTATTTCTTAACCTTGATGAGCACTTCAATTCTTTGGAAGTAATGAGGATCCAATGAGATTTTTTTCATTTACTACAGTACCCAGATACATTATAATTATCATCATTTCTTTATGCATGTTCTTATTTTGCCTTAGGCTTAGGATCTATTCTAGTAATAATAGTCTTATAGTCAACAAATGAAAATGATTAATTATATAGTTTTTGGTATTTATTATATGTTTAATTGTATGATATCAAATTCAATTTAATCATTTAAGTCTAATTTTATGAATGTAGTAGGATCTTACGATCCTCAATCCGATCCTACAATCTAATCCGATCAAACCCCTAAAATGATCCCATCTAGGATCTCGATCCTGACAACCGTGCCTGTAACAACCCAGGCCCTCCTCCAATCGGGACAACGTCCATCGAGAGCCTCACCTGGTGTCATACCGGCACTCAGCCCCTCTCCAGTCCCACATAGGGAACGATGAGTTGTTGGAGGGTGCAACCTCACTTTGATGAGCAAAACTCGATAGTTAAGTGGACAACATGGGGACTTCTCATGAGGTCACCCATCCCGAGACTACTCTCACACGAGCACGTTTAGCTATGGAGTTCTTCCACTTCTCATCACCAATTGAGCGAGAAACGACCAAAATCTAAACGTGGCGGGTCTTGTCGAGGTCCTCGAGATCAAGGGGGTCAAAGAGGACAGTAAGATCCTGCACCGACGATCCACCATTTCCATCGTCCGGCGTGTGGCAGAGAGTAGCAGTGATGTTCACGTGGGTGACTTCTAGCTAAAATGATTTACCAAATGCACTTAAATTCTTGATTATCATTTTAGCTAAGAAAGACGTTACTGTTAAGTTTCAAGAAGTGTCCATAAATAGCTACAATGAAGTGTCGTTCTACTGATATATTTTCTCCGATCACTTGATCCTCGTCCTCGCATACAACTCTGCCTACTCAGGGAGGACGAGAGGGATGCTCTCAATTTCTTTTTCGAATCAGTTGAACAAAGTTCTTGAGGAATCAATGTGGTAATAGTCCATCGATTTCTTTTTGTTTTTTCATTTCCTTACTTCTCTTATTCTCCAAATTACTTTCCTTAGCTGAAATCTCTGGTTTGAAAAGAATAAGGATCTTGGATTGAGCAATTTCTCATCGACATCTACTAAAATTTGCATCTAATTAGCATTAAAACAATTCATATTTATGAAATTTCTTGTTTAAGGTCGCAATAGTGTGGTGGGCGCTCAACCAGCAATGAAGATTGCAGCGAAGGAGAATGCAGTGTTTATACTGGATCGTGAAGAAGGTTGATGACTTAGATGGTAACAGAGGACCCTATGGAAGCTCCTCGGACAATCATAGCGGTTTGGAGAACATGTGGTTTGCACATAAATACTCAGGGTTTACTAATATTGTAAGAAAAGACACTAAATTAGTTACACTTTCCCGGCAACGACATCAAAAAATTGATATGTCCTAGATAGATGTATATAATATATGCAAGTGCATTGTCAGATCAAGTAGTAAAATGAGAATAAAGATCATTCTCACGAGAAAGTAACTAATATGACACTTACAAGTACTAATTTAATATTTTTTTTAAATTCAAGCAAATTCGATAAAGTGAGTATTTATTAATAATAGAAGAAAATGCTAATAAAACTAAACGAATAATTTCCTAAAATTACTTTTTATCAATTTAAAGAAGTAGTCTTGTATTCTGTTTTCTTATGCCTATTGTGATGAATATTTAGAATGAAGTCCTACCCAAAAATATTCAATTAATTTATCTTGCAACAATTTTAATGTTAAAATTCGTATCTTTTGATATAAAAAATCCGCATATTTCTTCATTCCCCTAGCATCTTTAACTTAGGCGGAGCAGAGAAATATCATGAAGAATGGAAATCAATGTTACTAGCAAAAAGACAAAATCTATTTCTCCCAGTCTTCTACACTATATTAAATTTATGATAAACTTACGCATCTCCTCTCTCGAATCTTGACGCGCAGGAAAAAAATTGAAATTTTTGGTGAAATACTCACGTTTATCATCTCTTGAAACATGATAAAAAAATCTCCATCCAAATATTTTTGCTTCTTATCTCTTGAATCTACAAACATAATAAAAAGATGAAGAACCAAAGTTTTATTAACTAGTTCATAAATCTAATAAATATAAATCAACACATACATAAAACTTAAAGAAAATCAATCATCACAATACACAAAGTACTCTTATCATACAAGAATATGAGAGTTTGCAGTTCATACTCATAGAGAAACAACACGCAAATAGAAAGAACTTACAAAACATGATTAAAGACCAAACACTGGAGGAATTCTCCTCCGAATTTTTACCTAAGAGCCATCTTCTTCTTCAACAAGGTGTTTGACATAGCCGTCGACCTCTACTCTTCTCCTGTAGTCAATCCTCTTTGTAGCCCCCCCCCCCCCCCCCTCACCAAAAAAAACTATATAAAAGATCATTCCCCCAAGTAGAGATCTATTCCCTCTTTAATGAAAATTTTCCCTTTTGTTTAAATGAAAAATCCTTTAAATGAATTTTGAATCCTTTCCTTGTAATTTTTTTTCTCTTTATATGGTGTTATGCCCCTGTTAAATACCCGTCGTAGTTGAACCGACGCCTCCTTTTTCGGATTTGTAGTTGGTGCAAAGATTTGAAATTGAAATTAGAAATTCAGATTTTGATGTGTTGCAACAACTCTGCAGTAATTTTCTAGGAAATTAATTGGCTTGACTTATCTTCTTCAAGTCAAATTTCTTCAGCATTTTCTACAATAAAAATATAAAAAATAATGATAAAATCCAACTTAGACCAAATACAAATTAAATCTTATTTTATCGTATTTATTTTAATATTTATCGATTATAATTGACAAAAAGTAAGAATAATGAATTTAAATAACATCTTTTAAAGAAGTTATCAACAGGATTTTTGTCGTCCAAATTTCACTATAGGTTTAATAGCTACAAAGATATTTAATCTAGAGGGCGATAGACGGCCGCTCGTTATAATTTGCTCTTCCGGGCTGTTGGAGTCGGCAAGAAATAAGATGGTGGAGGGTGTGCTCGGAAGCTATCTAAAATGATGGGATTAGGTGCTGGTGCTCTGGACTCGAGCGACATAATCAGGAGTGGTGTTCTTGGAAGCAATCTGAAATGGCAAAAACAACAACTGGTGATCTGGACACGAGTGACAGAGTCAAGAGTGGTGTACTCGAAAGCAATCTGGAATGGAGGAAGCAGCATCTGGTGCTTTGAATCCGAGTGGCAGAGTCTGGAGTAGTATTCTCAAAAATAATCTGGAATGGCAGAAGCAACAACTATTGCTCTAAACCCGAGCAACAGAGTCAGGAGTGGTGTGTTCGGAAATAATCTGGAATGGCGGAAGTAGCATCTGGTGCTCTAGGACCGAGCGACAGAGTCAAGAGAATAAATAGATCTTCAAGTGTTCGCGGGAAATCTTCATGCAATCTACGAAGCCTTCGAAGATCTTCAAAGAAATTTTCGAGCACGCGGGGAGATCTTCAAAGATCCTTTGGAGCTCTCTAAGGCGTAGGAAACCAGGTGAGATCAAATGAGGGCATGTGGTCTCTTTTATAAATTTTGGCGGTGACATTTCTATATTAAGTGCCTAGTGAGTTCGGCTATCCGCACACAGTAACCATATAATTTGTTATGCGTACACCTATTATGACTGATTTCATTGTTATACACACAACCATGATGAGTTTCATCGTTATGCACACACTCATGATGAATTATATGGTTATGCGCATACCACAATCATATAACGTGCGAATTTTTGCTATACGCACACCCGTTATACTATACTTTGTCACACACACACACTAGTCTTAATATGATTGGCAATGCACACACTCATTATGAGAATTCAGTTATACGCACACCCCATGAGGGATAGTTTTGCGGCTAACGGGGCATAGAAGTTGCACGACTGAGATTGTCGACGGGTGGTGGAAGTGGGGCGCGGCCAATGGCTTGGCTGGTGGAGGCTGGGCGGCGGCGGAGGTTGGCCGGTGGAGGCCTATTGGCGGCGAAGGCCGACGACAAAGGCCATCCGACTGTGCGTCGTCGTGCGGGTGACCGGGTGGCCTCCCACATTGGTAGGCGCGGCAGGGCGGTCCTTATCACTTGGTAATCTCTCCATGAACATTGTTGAAATTGATAAATACGTTGTTTATCAACCAATCTTTATTCTTTTAAAGTTTGTACTATTTTTTCGTGTTGTAGGTGTCACTGTGAAAATAGTTTTTTCAGAAAAGAACAATTCCAAGAAAAATTGTGTAATAGTATGGACGATCAAATATGGCAACTTCACAAGCAACCATTTACAGCCAACATCACCATGGCAAAAGGGCCCATTATGACATGTGTCATGATTAAGAATATAAGTCACTGTTTTATTTGAGAAACGCATGACCCCGGTGGACCCCGCTCTATAAAATAACTAGGAGAATATTCCGGGGAAACCAAATTTGCACCTAGAATAATAGTTGGTCCTGGAATTTGCCATGACAAAATTTCCGCTTTTAATTTTTTGGTTTTTCTGGTAATATATAATTATATAAATATATATATCGGGAATTTATGCAATTAATCAATTATGGTAAAATGAAAACGAAAGGTCGAGGTGGGTCGTGGGCCCGTGGGGGTGGTTTGGCAGTGGTGGCCCGGCAGATCTGCTCGGGAGATCCGCTGACGTCACGTTTCTTCGTCCTTTTTTAAATCATGCGGTCCGTGTAAACCTCCCCTCGTCTGAGCGCGCATTACCATGTTTCCATGTTTCCATGTGCTCCGCTCGAGGATTTGCCGGACGGAAATCTTATGCGCCCCACTGCATGTCGAGGGAATAATTTGGTTGGAGGGCCCTTGATTTTCCTTGAGATTCGTGCCCACCAATATGAAATCTTATCATGCACGCCAGTAAAATATATTAATTTTAATCTCCAAATTACACTTTAATGAGTAGTTACAACTTACAACTACTAATTTCACCACCTCTACCTTTGACCAATAGCAATGCACGCTCCAGCTATAGACCAATAGCAATGCATGCCTCAAGTGGTATGTAACCAGCCTGCCATACATAATCAAAGCTGTGTCGTTTGATTTGTCGCCTTCCGGATCTCTGTTCGCACCGCATAACAGATTTCATTACTTCTCCAAACTGAGCCCCCTCCTTCCAGTCGGCCTTCGTGGTAGCCTTCTGAGCCTTTCTCCACCGCACCAAAAGGCAGACGTCTCCCCAAACAAAACCTAAATTGATGATTGCTATAAAAAAAGCAATGTTATAAGCAACCCTATAACAGTTAGATACAGTTCATTCATATTTACAATTCAATAAATTTAAGCATTTTTAAAACTACGAATAATCATTGTAGGACTGCTGATAACATCTCCCTAACAAAACAAAAACATATATCTCAAAGAAATTAGTAATAAATAAAATCAAACTCTATCTTCAATCCCAACATTAAATTAAATATCAACTAAAATATTTTTCTATATAAAATCAGGTAATTGAAAGGCAAGTGGATCTAATTTGTTCATTAGGATGTATTTATTACTTCCAACTAAGTATTTATTAAGCAATCTCATATATTAATATTTTTTAACAATATTTGCATTTTTAAGTAGGTATATTAGATTTGAGATGAAGAGAATCTCTCCATCCAAGGGAGATGAGGGTCCCATCCTAGGGCTACACACAAGGTAGGTAATTAAAGCCACCACTTTCATAGGAAAACGAGTGCCCCAATTAGGGAGGATATGTTACCCTGCCTCATAAAGAATGTTGCCCTATTTTAATTATAGAATGTCACATCACTTTCATAGAGGTGTTACTTAACCTCTACAAAGAGTTTTCCCACTTTCATAAAAAGTGTGCTAATATATCCTTTCTATTCTAACTAACTAAAATATTGCAAGAGCTCTCAAGATAAATTAGAATATTTAAAATCAAAATCAATTAAAATGATAGTTACAAGTTGCATCCTTATTAATTTGAAAATTACAATGATCTTCAATGCAAATTGGTTATGTTTACAGATGCACTCTTTCATGTAAATTTTGGATGGAATTTGTTAAAACTAGCGGAAATATTTTTGTTATATTCCAATTATGTCCTTGATAGTAATTCACTTGAGGAAGGGGTGAGTTTGTAATGTTTTACTTTGTAAACGAGGGAGTTTGTAATGTTCTTGCATTGTAAAGGGGATATTTGCATTTTAAAAATACAATATGAAGTGTAAAGGGAATAGATGGCTAAATAATCTCATTAATTCTCTTTCAGACATGTATCATATTTTTGATATTTCATGTTATGCATGTAAAGTTATAGTACTATTATTCACAAATCTTTTTTAACATTAAATTTACAATCAAAGTTGTTGTCGATCACTCAAGGATCTTATTGTAACACCCCTATCCGTCGCATAGCATATAGCAGCAGGTCCGGCCGGGGCCCGACGCCATATACTACGGACAGACCGGTTGGTTACGCGTTGAAACCATTCAACCAATTACACGTCCTACACAAGCACATAGCAGAAGCATTAAAATTAAGTTGCAAGACGAAAGAACCCAGCCAAAAGCATGAATGTCCACTACAATAACACCCGTAGGAATGTTTCAATACACAGAAATAGAAATGGCCTTAAGGCCTTACACAGTTTGCTTGACATAAAAGTATTTTCATACTTCGGCTCGCAGACCGGCCACACATGATTACAATGAAACACTCAAAATTAGGCCTTCGAGGGCCGGCTCAGCAACTTGGGCTTTAGCCCGCTATTTCCCGCTCGGCTCCGCAGCACCTGCAAGCAACAATCCAACGCCCGGTGGCAAAGAAAAGCAACGGTTAGCTATGTTGACCAAATTATAACGACCTCGCCCCCAGAATTGAGGCGGCGAAGCTCTTTCCCTGCACTTTATTAGTATAAGCAACAGTTAATAGTGTAATCACACTACATCACAGGCGTAGGCTCGCACGACCACACACCCCGTGCACTCAGGGCACATACTCGGTGAATCCGGTCAAATCCGTGGTTTGACCACCACCCCTTGGATGGCAAAACACGTGAGCAATCTAGTCTTTCCGGTCCATGCCTAAGACTCGCACAACCATGCCAATGGACAGTCTCTTTTTTAGATGTCTGTCACCAAACCGCATAGCCCCGGGTCCGCGTCCACTTGCCCGTTGCTCACACCGCATAGTCACATTAAGACGTACGTGCGAGCCAAGCTTCTCCCGGATCCCAAAATTCGATCACACAAGCACATAACCCAGTTATGTTCAAGTTGGCTCCCCGGCCACCATGTTGGCAAAACCCACTTTTGCCCAATTTTCTGGGTGCACCTTAGAGTTAGTCTCCAAGGCTCCCTGTTGCAATCTACCATGTAGAAAACCCGAAAAATGCCCAAACACCCGGAGTCTTCCCCGGTTCATATGCAATGCAACATCACCGATCCGGCTCTACTTGTCCGGATAGGCTTCACACACAATGCCTATGCCCGTTTTCGCATACAGACTCTATACAAGGGGGACTTCACATATCTACCCCAAGGAACGCTCCAACTCTTCGCTCACTCGCGAGAGCGGGCTTCTTATGCAAAGGAAAAGAGGGCTTCACATGCCCTAGGATGAGAAATCGTTACCCTTGCGTTCTTCCGCGGCGCCATGAAAAATCTACGCGGTTAGAAAGCACCGCAACGGCGTCGCCTTCGCGGATCTGGACTCGGATCGCAATTTGGAGCTCCGATGCTCCACCGGTGGCCGGATCTTGGTCTCCTCCTCCACCTAGCTCTCCCTTCTCTCTAAACCCTTAGAGAGAGAATGCCCAAGAGGAAATGGGGTATTCCACCCTAATTCCTGGCTAAAAGACCCTAGAAACAGCCCCCAACCGTTGGATCCAAAGCCAAGGAAACGAACGGCCACGATTAGGCCTGAAATTACAAAATCTGGGCCGAACACGGGTTGCAACACGGTCGTGTGCATGGCCATGTCACCCATTCGCCGTCTCGACCGACTCGATAACAAGCACACGGCATTCTACACGGCCTCCGACACGCCCGTGTCGCATGCGACACGGCCGTGTCACGCCCCGTGTCGCATGCGACACGGCCGTGTCACGCCCCGTGTCACGCCCCGTGTGCAACGACCAACTTTCTTAACCCGAGAAGGACACGGCCTGTGACACGGCACCAGACACGCTTGTGTCGCATGTGACACGCTCGTGTCTGTGCCCGTGTCATGGCTCGTGTGCACCACACTCGACGAGTGACTGACACGCCCTGGGACATGCCCGTGTCCCAGACCGTGTTCAGCTTCTCGACGATCGTCGACCCAAAATTGATGACCGTGCGACCAACACTGAACCCGAGCACGACACGCCCTGGGACACGCCCGTGTCCCAGGCCGTGTCACCCCTGCCAAAACACATATTTGGCTCAAAACACCACCCGTCACCCTATTGAGTTTCGGGGCGTTACACTTATACACTGGTCTAAATTGCATCGTCTTAGCTCAAGAAGCTGTCGAGCGCGCAAACAATCATAAAAATTGAGTCAGATGTTAAGACAATTTTTTTAATGTAAAAAACCTGTCAACTAGGTGAAAAACAACATAATCGGGACTGTCCCGACCAAACCTCAACTAGTTTCGGTGTTGTTACAAGGTTTTTTTCAGAAAATGCAAGGGCGACAAGCCGCTACTTATTACATTTATTAGGGTGAAAGACAGTACTGGGCTCGGAGGGTGACAAACCACCACTTACACAACTAATTCTTTGCTTGCTACAGTAGGGGTGATGCCCTCGTTGTGCTCTGGAATCTTCTGTTGGTGCTTGAAAGCGGGAATGACGTGCTTTGCACGTACTGGTATTTGCGACTTGGAAGCTTTGAGTGGCGCATTATGCGCACCATAATCACTGTGGCTTCTCTCTGATTATGCTTAGAAGAGTCCGATATGGTTGACTTGCTGTAGACTGAGGGGCTCGTTACTGAGTCAGGGGTGCTGAGAATGTTGTGTGCAAAATGCCATGTGTAAAGCGCACAAAACGTGCATTGCTAGTGGCAGAGTGCGCTCTTGGGAGCAGTCTGGAAAGTAGGGTGTGCGGAATACACACTTGGGGCGAAGCGCGAGGGGGGTGCACTTGAAGTGGAGCGTGCGGGTGTTGAAACCGAAATTCGGTTCCACCTAGAGTTCATACCTAGGGTGTGGCTCACACCTACTTCTCTCAAGCTGTCCCTTGGCGAGAGACTTGAATTTGGAAATTGACCCTTGGCTCTAACGTGGAGGTCCCACCTCACACCTCGAAGACCTTTGAGATCTCCCCCTCCCTAGCCAATGCTGAGCTAGGTTCCTTGGAGGATGAAGGAGAAAGAAGAAGAGTGGTGAAAACCGATCCCTCTCTAAGGCACCCCAAAGGTCTATTTATAGATTTTTGAGAACGACCTGCAAATAGCAACCCTCTGCTGCTTTGAAATTACTGAAATACCCTGGGGCTAGTCTGCAAACAACAAAACTCTGTTGTTTTGAATAGCTATTCGCAGCCCACCAAGGGCAAAATAGCAGATCCTCAAGCAGGGCGAGACCTCCAAGGGCAAAATAGCAGACCCTTAAGCCGGGCGAGACCCTCAAGCCGGGCGAGTCCTCTAAGGGGTGATGGCGGGTACCGGCCTCGCGCCCCCCTCCCCCCTGAGAGAAGACTGGGGCGGGGGCCAGCCTCGCGCCGCACCCGCCCCCACCCCCCTGAGAGGAGGTCGGGGCGGGTGTCGGCCTCGCGCCGCACCCGCCCCACTAAGAGGAGGTCGGGCGGGTACCGACCTCCCGCCGCACCCGCCCCACTAAGAGTAGGTCGGGGCGAGTGTCGGCCCCGTGCCGCACCCTCCCCCCTGAGAGGAGGCCGGGGCGGGTGCCGGCCTCGCGCCGCACCCGCCCCCCTGAGAGGAGGTCGGGGTGGGTGTCGGCCACGCGCCGCACCCGCCGGCCTCGCGCTTAGATGGAAACATCCAACCCAATGTATTCGCTGAGTGCAGCTATCTTGGAGCCGAAAATACTCGGCCTCTTTGAGGGGTCAACCTGTCATGCCAGCTAGTGGGAGCCTAGGTGATGAGATCCCCTCCGGGTTGAACCGATTCTCCACCGAGGCACATTCGACCCATATAGCTAGCGAGAGCCTGGGTGAGGAGATCCTCTCGGGGGTTGAGACTTGCTCTCCCCGAGTGTAACACCCCCATCCGTCATATGGAATATAACAGAAGGTTCGGTCGGGGCCCCACGTCATATTCCACGGACAGTTAGTGGAATTACATAAGAATATCAAATTAAAAGCATAGGAACACGCATCCTAACTCAGAGCATTCTAGCAGAAACTTTTTAAAACGGTTATAAGAACCCAATTAAAATAGCATGAATGTCCACAATAACCAAAGTAGGAATGACAGCAAAAATACACAAAAGTCTCGGCCTTAGGGCCTTACAAGTGTTTACTTAAACAATACATGTTTTCCATACTTCGGCACGCAGGTCGGCCACACATGAGCATAATAAATTAAACATTTTGCTTTGGCCTTCAAGGGCCAACGCAACATCAAGGGCTTCAGCCCGCTACTTACAACTAGGCTCACATGTTCCTACATACGAACAATCCACCGAACAGTGGTAAAACAAGGCAACGGCCAGCTAAAGCTGACCAAATTATAACGACACTACCCCTTAATCGGGGCGGCGGTGCTCCTTCCTTGCATTTCATTAGTATAACCAAACATGATAGTGAAAGTACAATTTAAGCACACTTCACCACAGGCGTAGGCACACACGGCCACACACCCCGTGCTCTCAGGGCACATTCTCGGTGAACCCGATCCACTACCACCCCCAGGACGGCAACACCGTGAGCACACAAGTCTTTTCGGCCAAATCCTAAGACTCGCCCTCTATGCCATCGGTAAGTGCCACGTACATTAGGTCTCTTTAACCGAACCACATAAAGCGGGTACGGTTCAACTCAACCTGCTGCTCATATCGCCATGTCAATTTAAGTCATCGGCGCGGGTCAAGCTTCCCCGAATCCCAAAGTATCGATTATATAATAGTACATAACCCGGTTATGCATAAGATTGGCTCGCAGACCAAACAAACTGGGCTCCTAGAGCACACAGCCTCACATACTGACCCCCAGGTCTCAATGAGACATGCCTCACAATAACAGAGCTACCTCCGGCGGTATTACTAACGTCGCGCGGTACCTGGCAGAAATACGTTTCTGCGCAGTTTTTCGGGTGCTCCTTGGGGTTAGTCCCCAAGGCTCCCTACTGCAATCTACCACGTAGAAACCCGAAAAACAAACGGCACAGAGTCTTCTCCGGCAATACATACACAATGAAAACATCACCAATCCAGACCAACACGTCCGGATGGGCTTCACACACCATGCCTATGTCCGTACTTCGATTCCGAACTCTATATGCAAAACTACGGGGATAAACCATATCTACCCGAAGAAATACCTCACGCTCACCGCACACTCGCGGGAGAGAGTTTCCTATGCAAAAAGGAAGAGGACTTCACATGTCCAAGTAGAGAATCGTTACCCTAGAGGTTCGCTTCGGCGCCATGAAAAACTAGCCGGATGAAAACCACCGCAACGGACTCGCCTCCATGGATCTAGGCTCGACTCGCGATTCGGAGCTTCGAAGCTCCAATAATGGCTGGATTCCTCCTTCTTCTTCTCCCTTTGCTCTCCCCTCTCTCTACCTCTTAGAAAGAGATTGGGCCAAATGAAATGAGGCTTAAAACCTCATTTCCCGGCCTTATTCCATCAGGAGGGATTCTGGGTCGTCGGATCCCTCTTAAATAAAATGAACGGCCTTGATTTACTCTTAAAAAGAACTTCCTGGGTCCGTACACAGCTTGTGACACAGCCGTGTCACAGGCCGTATCCCGCACTCGCCGTAACCCAGTGAAACACAGAACAGGACACGACTCTGGACACACCCGTGTCACAAACCATGTGTCTGACACGGCTTTAGACACGTCCGTGTCACATGTCGTGTGTCTGACACGGCTTTGGACATGCCCGTTTCATAGGCCGTGTGCCTTGCTTACAAAAAGACGGCCAAACACCGAGAAGGACACGACCCTGGACACACCCGTGTCTCAGGCCATGTGCCCGACATGGCTCTAGACACACCCGTGTCCACTACAACATTTTTGATCTTTAGCAACACTTGACTTGTCAACATTTACCAAAATGTTGTCTAAAACTTGATAGAGAATAGTTTATAAGTGTTGCAATAGGTTAGCAACTTTAGGCAACACTTTTTGTGGAACTTTTAAAAAACTATTCTCTAATCCCTTATATGGAACAGTTTTGAAATGATGTAGTTGACGGTTCGCTTTAGACAACGATTATCACATGTTGTGTATTTAAAAAATAATTTGCAACATGTTAGAAGTGTTGTCTAATGATTTTAAACTCAACCAAAATTTATTCGAACACCTAAACTATTACTTAAAAATTAAATTTAGAAAATTCATGACAAACCCTCCCACAGTTTCTCCTCGACACTTTCCCAATGGCCGATACCATTCCTCTTCCTCCCGTGCGCGACTTCCTCGCCATTATCTCGGATCGATTCACTTCCCGGCGACATCTCGGCTCATTTCTTCTCTCGACGTCTACTCCTGTTCTAAAAAGAAGTTAAAATGGTGAGCTCTCTAATAGGGTTTTGCTGCGACACCCTCTCCTTGATCATGATCTCCTTTACAACATAATGACTCTACAACGAAATTTATTTTGCAGCGTGTTAACAAATGCGGCGAAAAATTCTATTTTTTGAGGATGTTTTAGGCAAAGTGCTGTAGGTTTCCATTATGTTTCAATTTGCCGAATTTTAATTCCACGCCCGCCTCTTTTTTTGATATCACTTCTCCGCCCTTTTTCCAGTTCTGGATTTTCCCTAGCCGCGGCCCACGAGCCTCTCCAGTTTCGACTTTCACGCACGGTGCATCCGACATCACTTCTCCAGCGACGGCATGCCCGATCATCCCCGTCAACAACGAGGTTCATCTCTGCCTCTCTAGTGTCTGTGACGCGGTGCGCCATTCCATCGTTCGTCCATCTCTAGTGCGCGCTGAACCCTAGCAGCTTTCCGAGCAGGTATTTCTCTGAGTTCATTAGGTTCTTCTTACTTCTTTTATATCTCTGAGTTCCTAACTTCATTCTTACTGCAGGTCATCTCTTAGGCATTGATTAGGTCTAAGACTCTAAGTGCTCTGGTTTTCCCTCTTCAAATTTTTCCCCATTGAGCCGCCCGACCCTTTCCAATTTCCAGTTTCAAGTATCTATATCTTGCAGGCAACCAGTAAGTATTTGAGTATTTCTCTTACAGTCCATGCTTAATTAGTTAATTGCATATGCTTTGTTTTTTTTATTTGTTGAATCCATGATTTGTTCATGACTTTTTCTATCAATCTATGGTTTGTTTTGATTTATTTTTTGGTTTGCTTTCTTTGTTGAACCTTGGGGGGGGGGGGAGATTAATTTTAATGATTTGTTTTGATTTATTTGAGTATTGCTCTTGCATCTACTGAATGTGTATGTATGTGTATGTATAAGTGTGTGTGCATGTGTAAGTGTGTATGTATAAGTGTGTGTATGTGTGTGTGCATGTGTGTTTGCATTTGTGTGTGTTGTGTGAATGTTTGTATATGTGTTTATATATATGTGTGTATGTGTGTTTATATATATGTATGTGTGTTTATATATATGTGTGTTTATATATAAGTGTATGCGAGTTTACATATATGTGTATTTTTGTAAGATTATATATTTTTATACATATGTGTGTATGCGTGCTACACACAATTATATTCCTCTGATGTACAGAAGAAACCGGCCACATCCATGGGAGTCGATTACCAAAGTCTCTTTGTATTTGCATGTGTGTGTATGTAAGACCCCAACCTCGGAGATGATCGCGGGGCGATCAAACGGCACTTTTGGAGGTCTGAACAGGGGCACACGGCCAGGCACACGGCCGTGTGCCTACCCGTGTTCAGTGGTTTATTACGTTTTGTGCTGTCTCGAGTCAGAGAAGTACACGGCCTGAGACACACGGCCGTGTTTCAAGCCGTGTGTGGGGCACACGGCCTCGAACACGGCCGTGTTCGAAGCCGTGTTCTGGAAGCCCGACGATCGTCCTGAAGCTCCAGGTAACACGGCCCGTGGCACACGGCCGTGTTAGGAGCCGTGTCGATCGGCGAATGAGCTACACGGCCAGACACACGGCCGTGTGTCAAGCCGTGTTCGGCCCAGTTTTTGGGATTTTGGATCTAATCTCGGCCGTCCGTTCCCTTGGATCTGGATCCGACGGTGGGGGCTGCTCCTGGGGGGTTATTAGCCGGGATTAGGGTTTTGAATCCTCATTTTTCTTTGGTCCACTCTCTCTCTAAGTGTTTAGAGAGAAGGGAGAGCAAGAGGAAGGAGGAGCCCAAGATCCGGCCGCCGGAGGAGCTCCGGAGCCCCGATTCGCGATCCGAGTCCGGATCCTCGAAGGCAAGGGCGAGGCGAAGCTTTCCATCCGTCTACATTTTCATGGCGCCGCGGAAATCTTCGAGGGTAACGATTCTCTTCTTGAGCATGTGAAGCTCTTCTTCCTTTGCATGGGAAAACCCCTCTCCCGCGAGTGTCCGGCGAGATCGTGGTATTCCTTGGGGTAGATAAGTAAAGTCCCTCTTGTTAGAGTCCGGAATCGTAGTACGGACATATGCATGTTGTGTGAAGCCTACCCGGACGTGTGTTCCGGATCGGTGATGTTTTTGCTATGCATATTTTAGCCGGAGAAGACTCCGAGCGTTGTGGTTGTTTTCGGGTTGCTATGCGGTAGAATGCATCAGGAAATCTTGGGGATTAACCCCGAGGTGCACCCGGAAATCTGGGCGGAAACGAAGTTCTGCCATCTCGGTGTCCTGGGTGCCAGCCGGGAACATAGCGGGGCTATGTATCATGTTTGATTGCAGCAGGGAGCCTTGGGTGTAACGCCCCCGAATTTTCGACGATTTATTTAAATCCTTTTTCGGCGTTACGTTGACGTTTTCCGTCTCGAGCCGTTGTTAGAGTACCTCGTTAGGTGTTCTTAGAGGTTTAGCCTGTTTGCGGGTTTCCCCAGCTAGCCGGTGTCTGTTTTGGAGACCCGGTTGAGCCTTTCAGGGAATTCTCGTGTTTGGCTTCGGGCGAGGGTAGCTCGAGTTTTGTTCGTCGGAAGTCGTTTTTGACTTCGCCGTTGTTCTCGTAGCCCGGGTATTTAGCTACGGTGCGAGTTTGATCGAAATTCGAGAACGCTACGTTCCGCGTCGTTTTGGCGGTCGCTAGTTAGCGGGTCGTCATCCTTTTTTATATAACGTATGGTTGTGTTTCACGTTCGGTCGGGTTAGTGATTTGGACGTGCCGGTGCGTAAATGCGCTCGTGCTCGTGCGTGTCGGCGTTTGTGTTAGTGTGTATGCTTATATATGTGTGTTATTAGTATGTATATATATTTATGTGTGTAAGTTTAAGTATATATATTGTATGGGGTAATATAGGTGTATATATATATGTAGATTAGGGGGTGTTTAGTTAATAGGTTTTATTAGTGGGCTATTATTTCGTGTAGTTAGTGTGTCATTAGAGTTAGTAAGTTAGTAAAAATATAAGTTATATTATGCAATTAAGTTATATGGCTTAGTGTTAGGATTAATTTCCCCCCCTAATAACCGAACCCAGCCCTTTATAAAATTAAAACCGCCGGCCCCCCCCCCTAAAATCAAAAACCGATCCCTCCCCTCCTGTGCGAACCCCGAGCCCGACTAGAGGTGAAACCGGCGACCTAGCCGGCCTCCTTCCGCCGCCCGCCGCCCGCAGCTCCGGCCTCCCCTTCCCGATCCGAGCCCGGATCCGCGTTCCCCTCGCCGAGGCCTACGAGCCTAGGTATTCTTTTCGCCCTTTCCTCCATGATTCCGTGGGATCTCCGTTTTGATTTTGTTTGGATTTCGTTAGTTTTTCTTGCTCATTTTGTTGATTAGATGATAATCTCATAGGTTTTTGGTATTGCGTGAATTGTTGGGAGCTTTCCGGAATTTTTGGGCGTCCGCCATAGCGCCGTTGTGCCGGCGAAATTTTTGGTGATTTAGCGAGGCAAGTGTTTCTCCCCTTTTCGCCGTTTGGCCTATTTGTCTCTCAATTTTCTTGCTAATTACTCTAATTTCATGCTTTTACGCCACGAATTTGAACGTTCCTAACCCTTATCCCCATTGGAAACCGCGTTAAAAATTTAGGCTTTTACCCTCCCGCTAGTAGATTCCCGTTCTAGGACGGCGTCGCGGTAGATGTTTAGCGTAGGTGTGGGTTAGCCTAGAGTTGGGTTTATGTTTAGGTCTAGGTGTATGTTTAGGTTTTTTTTGGAATTTTTTTTCTATTTGCCTTATTGAGGTGTTTAGGTGTGAATTGTGCACGCACGGCCTATGGTCGTGCGTCTTTTAAATCGTGCGACCCGATGTCGGTGCTCGTACGCTAGGCTTAGGATCGAGTGAGTGTACTCACTCGCAGCGGCGTTGCGTAATCGCAACGACTATCCCTTAGCGTTGATTTCTCCCCGAGTGTTTTGCTCGTGTATCGAGAGTCCCTTGTCGGCTGTTACCTTCCGGAGGCCGAATCGTGGGTTGTGGTCAGTAGTGGTGGTGGATGGCTCTTTTAGGGGTTGTGTGGCGTGATGTAGCCTTGACTACACTCTTTACCTTGACCCGAGTAGTTTTCTGGGCAAGTGAGTGATGGGTCTTTTGTGCCTTCACGTGTCAACCCTTGAGCAATTTGTTGACTCGGAATTAGTGGTTGGGCGATTTGGAACGCTTTCAACCTGATTCCAAGTTTCTTGTTTTTGCTACTGCCGCCTCTCACAGTTTAGGATGTTAGGCGTTTCTTCCGTAGGTGTTGCAGCATTTTGGCATCATGGCCATGTTGACTCTGCAGGTTGTTAGGCAGAGTAGTTGCTGTTTACCCGCACCTGGTGCAGGTTTGCTTTTCGCCCTTCCTTGGGCATTGTTGTTCTACTCTAGTTGTACTCTCTTTACTTCACTTTACCTGCTTTTACCTTACTCCTTTTTAGCACTTGCATTCCTTTTTCCTTGCTCTGAGGTGTTCTATTTTCTTCTGAACGCCTCAGGTTCTGGGCAGTAGCCAGTAGGTGGCTGTTGCTGTGGTGCTGTTGGAGGTCCTTCTGTTGGCTGTTGAGACTCTCTTGAGTCATAGTGAGGTAGTTTTACTGTTTTCTTACAGACATGTGTACTTGCCAGTGGGTTAGTGTCGTATGTGACGCCCCTGGTAGTTTTTACCTTTGCACTAGATATGTTTACTTTTACTGCTACCCTGTTTTTTGGGGACTTAGTTACTTGCTCTGGGAAGTTTTATGCTAGGTTGCTAGCTATTTTTAAAACTATAAAACCTCAACTATATTATATATATACAGCATGATCAGCATGATTTCTAAAAAGAACTCACTTAACGTACTTTCATAATTACGTATAACAAATGAATTTTCCTATATATGTATAAATTAAAACTAGAGTTTTGGTTCAGCGTAAGGGTCCTTCGGGATCACTTATGCGCTCATTTAGGATGTTGACATAAATGAAGTATTTTCCGCTACGTGTAAAAATCAGTTTTGAAACCGTGGACTCTTTGGTCCACTGAGCCGAGGGATACGGCCAATAAATAAATCAAGTTTTGTTTATAATCAAATAAGTCATGATTTGAAAGGATTTGGAGTGTCGCCTGAACGTCGGCAGTTATCCCCTGCTCGACGTGGCATCACAGCGCGTAGATTTTCTCTTACTCTGATTTAATAAATAGTGAGAAAAATGCGGGTTGTGACAGTTGGTATCAGAGGGAGGTTGCTTGACAATTGGTCGGGCAACCTTCCTTTGTTTGTGTTAGATGTTTAGAGTCATATCATACACACACCGACATGTCATCGGCACGTTTTGGCTGAAGCACGAACACTGCACTACACGCATAAGCATAACATGAAGTATACGGGACATATTATGTATTTTACGATACATAATATATGGTTGTATATGGATCCACCATAGGGGCAACATGCGAGGGTTATGTATTATGGGGTGCATAACCTCACCGCATGGATGCGACTAGCACGTTTTCTTTTTTAGTTGCATGAGAATGTTATGTATTATGGGATGCATAACATTTTCATGTGTACTCCGCCATGGCATGCACTAGGGCCTTTTTAGAATGCATAGCATAACCATGCATAGCATAACATCGCATAAGCACAACGCGCCAAGCTAAAGACGTGCAGGATGACATGTGTACACACATAATTTTTTTTGAGTCAAAATAATATAAATTCATGCATTCCCGATCTAGGCACAAGAGTTAGTGTGATGGTGGTGAACCATCTTAGGCTAAGCATATCATTTCCTTTGTAAATAAATAAAATAAAATCCCAGAGCAAATATAGCAGTAGAAGATCATATTTATGTACATATTGTCTGTACGTGTCTGTTGTTCGTTCTAGTAGTTAAAGTGCGTTCTAATAATTGTGATGTTTGTTTCTTTTAGGATGGCGCCGAAGCGTAGAGTGACGAGGTCGACTCCCCAGTCTGAGGGCGAGTCTTCTGGTGCTCAGAGTGATGCGTTGGTGGAAAGCCTGAGGCAGAGTAACGAGGCCTTATCAAGGCAGGTGGTGGAGTTGCAGGCCCAGATGCAGTCCTTTTTATCCGGAGCGGCGGGTCAGACTCCGGGAGTTCAGGACCCCGCCGTGGGTACATCTGTTCTAGCCCCTCCTGCCCCTCCTGCTCCTCTCGTGCCTCCAGTGGTGGTGCCCCCCGGGATGGCTTTCATCTCCCAGTTTCAGCGGCTGCGACCTCCTACCTACGATGGTAAGGCGGACTATATGGTACTGGATGACTGGATGATCACCATGGAGGAGATGTTCCATTACTCTGGGGTGACTGAGGACCAGAAGGTGATGTTAGCCGCCTATCAGCTGAAGGGGCTAGCGAAGAGCTGGTGGATGCGAGAGAAGGAAGGCATGGTGGGAGGATGTACTTGGGCATCCTTCAAAGAGATCCTGATGAGGAAGTTTCTACCGTCAGTAGAGCGAGACAGGCTGATGAATGACTTTATTCATCTGAAGCAGAGGCAGCTCTCCGTCAGCGATTACGAGATTGAGTTTAGCAAACTCAGTCGCTTTGGTCCTAGCTTGGTGAGCTCCGAGGAGGACAGGGTGAAGCGGTTTCTTGGTGGCCTGAGGAGCGACGTTCAGCAGCTAGCGGTCGCCCACGGAGCGGTGACTTATGCAGGGGCAGTTGAGGCCGCTTTGAAGGTAGAGGCTATCGAGAACGCGAAGCAGCGTGGACAGCAGGCGAGAAACGAGAAGAGGAGGTCAGTTGAGGAAAAGGGTCCCCAGGTTCTTGGTGCTGCTTCTGAGAAGAAGAGCAAGGTAGTGTGCAGTTTCTGTGGCCATCCGGGCCACCCAGCTGAGAGGTGCTTCAAGAGGGCAAGGGTCCAGAAGAAGGAGCATGTGCATGCTATCCAGGGTGCTCCTAGGAGGGATGTTCCTTGTCCTGTCTGCAAGCGACCCGGTCACGAGGCTGCTCAGTGCTGGTCCAGGGATCGTGTTTGCTACCAGTGTGGCCAGAAGGGCCATATTAAGTCGAGGTGCCCTCAGGTTCAGTCCGCTCTACATGCCGTTCCGCTCCAGGCTTTACCTCCGCCTCAGCCGGTGGACAAGGGTAAAGGGAAGCTGAATGTGGTATCTTCAGCGGAGGCTGAGACTTCGACGCAGGTCATTTCAGGTAAACCCCCCCTCGCTTGACTTTCTCTTTTGTAGCAGTTTTAGTGTTGCTATTGTTTTATTTGTTGCTTGTGCGTTTATTGTTTTGTTTGTGTATAGGGAAATTTAAGGTAAGGAACCGCTGGGCCCGCGTTCTGTTTGACTCAAGTGCTACCCACTCCTTTGTGGCTAGGGCCTTTGTCGAGCGGTGCCAGTGGGTTCTTGATCGTGTTGGTGGTGCCTTTAGCGTCAAGTTCCCCTCGGGTGAATCCGTGATATCAGATCAGGGCATTCTGGACTGCCCTATTTTGTTGGGGGATTATCTGGCCAAGGCTGATCTGAAGGTGTTGGACTTAGAGGATTTCGATGTCATCCTGGGTATGGACTGGTTGTCCCGATATGATGCAGTGATTCAGTGCAGAGGAAAGCGCTTGGATTTCAGAAAGGACAGCGGTCGGCCCGGGAGTGTTTTCGGTGATTCTAGTCGGGACTCTCCGGCGATTTCTGCGGTATGTGCTCAGAGGGTTTTTCCTGCTGGTTGTTTTGCTTGTCTGGTCTCAGTGTTGGGGACTGTTAGCAGTGTGCCGCTTTTGGATGAGATTCCGGTTGCGCGAGAGTTTCCTGACGTGTTCCCTAGCGATCTTCCCGGTCTTCCTCCAGACAGGGATGTGGAGTTCGTGATTGATTTGGAGCCTGGTACGCGTCCGATTGCCAAGGCGCCGTATCGGATGGCCCCGCGAGAGCTGGAGGAGCTTCGTACTCAGCTTGATGAGTTATTGGAGAAGGGCTTCATAAGGCAAAGCTCGTCGCCCTGGGGTGCTCCGGTTCTCTTTGTGAAGAAGAAGGATGGTTCGATGCGCCTTTGTATCGACTATAGAGAGTTGAACAAAGTCACCATCAAGAACAGGTATCCACTGCCCAGAATCGACGACTTATTTGATCAGTTGCGTGGCAGTTCAGTGTTTTCGAAGATAGACCTCCGTTCTGGTTACCATCAGCTTAGGATCCGAGAGTCGGATGTTCCACGGACGGCTTTCCGATCGAGGCATGGTCATTTCGAGTTCCTGGTCATGTCTTTTGGGCTGACCAATGCGCCTTCAGCATTTATGGACATGATGAACCGGGTGTTCAAGGACTTTCTGGACAAGTTTGTCGTCGTGTTCATTGACGACGTTCTGATTTATTCTCGGAATGCGGCGGAGCATGATCAGCATTTGCGGTTGGTGTTATCCGCCTTGAGGGATCATCAGTTGTACGCCAAGCTGAGCAAGTGCGAGTTCTGGTTGCCTCAGGTTTCCTTCCTGGGTCATGTGGTGAACAAAGATGGTATTTCAGTGGACCCGGAGAAGATCTCAGCAGTGATGGATTGGAGTAGGCCGAGCACACCCAAGGAGATCAGGAGCTTCTTGGGGTTGGCCGGCTATTATAGGAGATTCGTCGAGGGCTTTTCTACCTTGGCAGCGCCCTTGACAAAGCTGACGCAGAAGCATGCGGCGTTCGTTTGGAGTGATAAGTGCGAGGAGGCCTTTCTGGAGCTGAAGAGCCGGTTATGTTCTGCCCCTGTGTTGACCTTACCGGCGGAGGGACAGGACTATGACGTTTATGTGGATGCCTCGCACGTTGGACTCGGTGGCGTGTTGATGCAGGAGGGGAAGGTGATCGCTTATGGGTCTCGTCAGTTGAAGATTCATGAGCGGAACTATCCTACGCACGACCTCGAGTTCGCAGCGGTGATTTTCGCCTTGAAGCTGTGGAGACACTTACTTTATGGGGCCCAGTGCAGGATCTTTACCGATCATAAGAGCCTGAAGTACGTGTTCACACAGAAGGAGCTGAATTTGCGCCAGCGGCGGTGGCTTGAGTATGTGCTGATTATGATGTTGAGATTCAGTACCATCCGGGCAAGGCCAATGTGGTGGCCGACGCCTTGAGCCGGAAGACGGGGAAGGTCTTCAATCTCACCGCGGATCGCTTAGTGGAGGAGTTTCTATTGATGGATATCACCGCAGGATGCTGTGAGTTGCAGAGCAGTTTGGTAGTGGCAGAGCCGTCATGGATTTCTCTCACCAGATTGCATCAGAAAGAGGATCCGGATTTGTTGCACTTGTACCTCAGAGCTGAGAGGGGAGAGTTGCCAGATTTCTCCATCGACGAGGCGGGTACTCTGAAGTACCGCGGCAGGTTTTGCATCCCCGCAGTGGAGGGCATCAGAGTATTGATTTGCAAAGAGGCTCACGGATCCAGTGTTTCCTACCACCCGGGATCTACGAAGATGTACCATGATCTGAAGCAGATCGCCTGGTGGTATGGGATGAAGGGTGATATAGCTCGTTTTGTCTCGGAGTGTTACACTTGCAGGCGGGTGAAGGCCGACCATGGGAGGCCTGGTGGCAAGTTGGCACCTTTGGAGATCCCGACTTGGAAGTGGGAAAGCATCTCGATGGATTTCATTACAGGCTTACCGAGATCTCCGAGAGGGTTTGATTCTGTTTGGGTGATCGTGGACCGATTGACGAAGTGTGCGCACTTCGTACCTTATAAGATCGATTACTCGATGAAGAAGATTGCTGAGTTGTATTTGGATGAGGTCGTCAGATTGCACGGCGTTCCAGTTAGCATCGTTTCAGATCGAGACTCTCGGTTTACATCTCGTTTCTGGAGGAGTTTGCAGGAGGGTTTGGGCACTGATTTGAGGTATTCCACAGCTTACCATCCGCAGACCAACGGGCAGACCGAGCGTGTGAATCGGATTGTGGAGGATATGATCCGGTGCTTTATTCTTGATCATGGAGGTGCGTGGGACGAGCGTTTACGGCTCATGGAATTTGCCTACAACAACAGCTACCAAGAGAGTCTACAGATGGCTCCCTTCGAGGCGTTGTATGGGAGGCGCTGCAGAACCCCTTTGTTTTGGGCCGAGGCCGGTGAGAGGCCTGTTTTGGGTCCTGATGCGCTCGAGGAGATGGAGGTTTCTGTGAAGCTCATTCGGGAGAAGCTTCGAGTTGCTCGGGAGAGGTATGAGAAGAACGCCAATCGGCGTAGGTCCGATTTGGAGTTTTCAGTGGATGACTTGGTCTTCTTGAAGGTGTCTCCGATGGTAGGAGTGAAGAGGTTTGGCAAGAATCGGAAGTTGGATCCGAGATTTGTGGGCCCGTTCAGGATTTTGGAGCGTATTGGTGTGGCTGCTTATAGGCTGGATCTGCCAGCTAGCTTCCCGGGGGTTCATAATGTCTTTCATGTGAGCCAATTGCGGAAGTGTGTGCGGAGCAGTGGGCAAGTCTTGGACGCTGTGCCCCAGTTGGAGCCAAATCTCTCGTATGTCGAGGTGCCGGTCCGCATTTTGGAAGCTCAAGCTCGAGTGTTGCGGACGAAGTCTATTCCTATGGTGAAGGTTCTTTGGAAGAATCAGGATTTGGAGAGCGCGACTTGGGAGCTAGAGTCGGCTATGAGGGAGGCTCACCCTCATTTGTTCCCCTGAGTTTTCGGGTACGTTCCCTTTCTGGTAGTTTGTTTCTTTCCTTCTGTTGTAGGAGTAGTTTTCGCAAAGTTTCGGGTCGAAACTTTTTGTTAGGGGGAGTGACTGTAACGCCCCCGAATTTTCGACGATTTATTTAAATCCTTTTTCGGCGTTACGTTGACGTTTTCCGTCTCGAGCCGTTGTTAGAGTACCTCGTTAGGTGTTCTTAGAGGTTTAGCCTGTTTGCGGGTTTCCCCAGCTAGCCGGTGTCTGTTTTGGAGACCCGGTTGAGCCTTTCAGGGAATTCTCGTGTTTGGCTTCGGGCGAGGGTAGCTCGAGTTTTGTTCGTCGGAAGTCGTTTTTGACTTCGCCGTTGTTCTCGTAGCCCGGGTATTTAGCTACGGTGCGAGTTTGATCGAAATTCGAGAACGCTACGTTCCGCGTCGTTTTGGCGGTCGCTAGTTAGCGGGTCGTCATCCTTTTTTATATAACGTATGGTTGTGTTTCACGTTCGGTCGGGTTAGTGATTTGGACGTGCCGGTGCGTAAATGCGCTCGTGCTCGTGCGTGTCGGCGTTTGTGTTAGTGTGTATGCTTATATATGTGTGTTATTAGTATGTATATATATTTATGTGTGTAAGTTTAAGTATATATATTGTATGGGGTAATATAGGTGTATATATATATGTAGATTAGGGGGTGTTTAGTTAATAGGTTTTATTAGTGGGCTATTATTTCGTGTAGTTAGTGTGTCATTAGAGTTAGTAAGTTAGTAAAAATATAAGTTATATTATGCAATTAAGTTATATGGCTTAGTGTTAGGATTAATTTCCCCCCCTAATAACCGAACCCAGCCCTTTATAAAATTAAAACCGCCGCCCCCCCCCCCTAAAATCAAAAACCGATCCCTCCCCTCCTGTGCGAACCCCGAGCCCGACTAGAGGTGAAACCGGCGACCTAGCCGGCCTCCTTCCGCCGCCCGCCGCCCGCAGCTCCGGCCTCCCCTTCCCGATCCGAGCCCGGATCCGCGTTCCCCTCGCCGAGGCCTACGAGCCTAGGTATTCTTTTCGCCCTTTCCTCCATGATTCCGTGGGATCTCCGTTTTGATTTTGTTTGGATTTCGTTAGTTTTTCTTGCTCATTTTGTTGATTAGATGATAATCTCATAGGTTTTTGGTATTGCGTGAATTGTTGGGAGCTTTCCGGAATTTTTGGGCGTCCGCCATAGCGCCGTTGTGCCGGCGAAATTTTTGGTGATTTAGCGAGGCAAGTGTTTCTCCCCTTTTCGCCGTTTGGCCTATTTGTCTCTCAATTTTCTTGCTAATTACTCTAATTTCATGCTTTTACGCCACGAATTTGAACGTTCCTAACCCTTATCCCCATTGGAAACCGCGTTAAAAATTTAGGCTTTTACCCTCCCGCTAGTAGATTCCCGTTCTAGGACGGCGTCGCGGTAGATGTTTAGCGTAGGTGTGGGTTAGCCTAGAGTTGGGTTTATGTTTAGGTCTAGGTGTATGTTTAGGTTTTTTTTGGAATTTTTTTTCTATTTGCCTTATTGAGGTGTTTAGGTGTGAATTGTGCACGCACGGCCTATGGTCGTGCGTCTTTTAAATCGTGCGACCCGATGTCGGTGCTCGTACGCTAGGCTTAGGATCGAGTGAGTGTACTCACTCGCAGCGGCGTTGCGTAATCGCAACGACTATCCCTTAGCGTTGATTTCTCCCCGAGTGTTTTGCTCGTGTATCGAGAGTCCCTTGTCGGCTGTTACCTTCCGGAGGCCGAATCGTGGGTTGTGGTCAGTAGTGGTGGTGGATGGCTCTTTTAGGGGTTGTATGGCGTGATGTAGCCTTGACTACACTCTTTACCTTGACCCGAGTAGTTTTCTGGGCAAGTGAGTGATGGGTCTTTTGTGCCTTCACGTGTCAACCCTTGAGCAATTTGTTGACTCGGAATTAGTGGTTGGGCGATTTGGAACGCTTTCAACCTGATTCCAAGTTTCTTGTTTTTGCTACTGTCGCCTCTCACAGTTTAGGATGTTAGGCGTTTCTTCCGTAGGTGTTGCAGCATTTTGGCATCATGGCCATGTTGACTCTGCAGGTTGTTAGGCAGAGTAGTTGCTGTTTACCCGCACCTGGTGCAGGTTTGCTTTTCGCCCTTCCTTGGGCATTGTTGTTCTACTCTAGTTGTACTCTCTTTACTTCACTTTACCTGCTTTTACCTTACTCCTTTTTAGCACTTGCATTCCTTTTTCCTTGCTCTGAGGTGTTCTATTTTCTTCTGAACGCCTCAGGTTCTGGGCAGTAGCCAGTAGGTGGCTGTTGCTGTGGTGCTGTTGGAGGTCCTTCTGTTGGCTGTTGAGACTCTCTTGAGTCATAGTGAGGTAGTTTTACTGTTTTCTTACAGACATGTGTACTTGCCAGTGGGTTAGTGTCGTATGTGACGCCCCTGGTAGTTTTTACCTTTGCACTAGATATGTTTACTTTTACTGCTACCCTGTTTTTTGGGGACTTAGTTACTTGCTCTGGGAAGTTTTATGCTAGGTTGCTAGCTATTTTTAAAACTATAAAACCTCAACTATATTATATATATACAGCATGATCAGCATGATTTCTAAAAAGAACTCACTTAACGTACTTTCATAATTACGTATAACAAATGAATTTTCCTATATATGTATAAATTAAAACTAGAGTTTTGGTTCAGCGTAAGGGTCCTTCGGGATCACTTATGCGCTCATTTAGGATGTTGACATAAATAAAGTATTTTCCGCTACGTGTAAAAATCAGTTTTGAAACCGTGGACTCTTTGGTCCACTGAGCCGAGGGATACGGCCAATAAATAAATCAAGTTTTGTTTATAATCAAATAAGTCATGATTTGAAAGGATTTGGAGTGTCGCCTGAACGTCGGCAGTTATCCCCTGCTCGACGTGACATCACAGCGCGTAGATTTTCTCTTACTCTGATTTAATAAATAGTGAGAAAAATGCGGGTTGTGACATTGGGGATGAAACCCGAGGTGCACCCGGAAATCTTGGACGGAAATGTAGTTCTGTCATAACGGTGGCCTGGGAGCCAACCGGGTACTTAGCGGGGCTATGTACCGTGTTTGATCGTTAATTGGGACTGGGGAAAGCTTAGTCCGCGCCAAAGGGCCGAATGGCAGTGGCGGAGTGAGCAACGGACTAGTAGCCCTCTACCCGCTCCACCTGCTCGGTTAAAGCGACCTAAAGTTTACGTGGGACTTACTGAGATTTGGAGATCGAGTCTAGGCTGCGGCTGAGAAGACTAAATGCTCACAAAGATTGCCATCCTGGGGGTGGTGGTGGAGTCGAGGACCGGACGGGGTTCGGACTGGCTTCGCCGAGTAAGTGCCCTGAGAGCACGGGGTGTACGGCCGTGAGAGCGTGCACCTATGTTGAGATGCTTGTTTGGCTGTGTTGCGTGTTTTGCTAACAAGTGCAGGGAAGAAGCTTTGCCGCCCCGGTTTGGGGGCGGAATCGTTATAATTTGGTCAGCATTGCTGACTGTTGCCTTTGTTTACCACCGTGCGGTGGGTTGTTGCTTGCAGGTGCTGCGGAGCTGAGAGGTAATTAGCGGGCTAAAGCCCAAGTTGCTGTGCTGGCCCTCGAAGGCCTTGTTTTGAGTGTTTTACCTCTTGTACTCATGTGTGGCCGGCCTGCGTGCCGAGGTTTGGAAGACACTTGTATTTAAGCAACTCTTGTAAAGCCTTAAGGCTATTTCTTCTCTTTTGTGTATGTACTCATTCCTGGGTTGTAGTGGACATTCATGCTCTGTGGCAGGGTTCTTATCTTTTTGCAACTTAATTAAATTGCTTCTGCTAGGTGTTGTGTAGGACGCTCTGATTGGTTGTGTGGTTTCAACGCGTAACCAACCGGTCTGTCCGTAGTATATGGCGTCGGGCCCCGGCCGGACCTACTGCTATATGCTATGTGACGGATAGGGGTGTTACAAATTGGTATCAGAGCACTGGTTTCGGTCAAGCTTAAATGAATTCGTGGACGAATTCACTTTAAGGGGTGGTGAGCACATGTATGTGCGTCATCGTTATAACATGAAAAGAACTCATGAATGTCCACTTAGGAATGAAAATACACATGTTTGGGGAACTTGCATGTTCCTATAATTGCTTTTTGCAATTTTGTTCGGTCCCCTTATTGGTGTTCTGTGCGATTGTAGGTGTCCGAGAGTGGCGCGTGGCAGTCTGAATGCACACTTTCTGGGAAAAGTACTGCACCCAGCGACGTGCCGGAGACCCCTACGTCTTTGGAAACCATAAGAAGGGTGGTTGAAGCGGTGTTCGCTGTGACCAACGCACAACTTGGGAGTAATGTGCAACCATCTATCCCTGAGTTGGCCCTAACATCGGGTGGTATGTTGGAGCAAAGGGCATTTGGGGGTCATTTAGAGCAGCAGATGAGCAGGACTGTGGTGCAGGGAGCACATTCAGTTGACGCATATTTGCAGACGTTCCTTATGATAAGGCGCTACCCAGGCTTTGAATGGGAAAGCGAGCAATCTATAGTGGATAGATTTTATAACGGTCTGCGCTACGAGTTGCGTATCTTACTGCTAGGACCAAAGTTATTGAGATTCCGAGCTTTGGTGAAATCGGCCAGAGCGTTGGAAGTGGAGTTGGGGAAAACTCACCGAGTACCAGTGAATAGGGTACCAAACCCTACAGATCCTATAAGGACTGCCTATCGAAAAACACAGAGAAATTGTCATTCTTGTGGCAAGAAAGGGCACCTCGCCAGAGAGTGTTGGGAGAGTGCTCAGAAGGCAAGGAAAGTGTTGGCAGGAGCAGTCGTAGATGCTGTGACAAAGGATTCGGTGGTCAAGTTGACAACCTCAAAATCTGGGTACCGTAGGTGGTACAAGAAGGCTAGGAGGTCGGGTCTAGTCCCTTCCTCTAGCACATCCGGAGCGACTACAATTCAAACCCCGGATGTATGCTTTGTTTGTGGAAAGCCGGGGCACTATGCCCGCGATTGTTGGAGTGGACGCCCAATGTCCAAAAAGAAGTCTGGGGCATTATCTGAGGAGAAGGGAAAGGCGGTGGCGTCCGCCGCACCGCTGTTTACTCTGGCCCAACTGAGAATGGGCGGCCTTGGCCAGCAGGAGGCCATGTGGCCGATCGTCGGGAAGGCAGGTATGGTTTTATTGATAGCAGATTAGCTTTTTATACCTGTTACCTTTTGTGTGTTAGCTTAGGACTGGAAGTTCTAGGCTTTGTTTGGATTTTTGGCAATCCGGCGAGAGCATTGTCCGATGCGGAAGCTTCGCGCTCCTTTTGTCCAAAAGATTTATATCGTACATTGAAGTACCTTCTTCGATAGCAAAGGACAAAGTGGAGGCGTTGTGGCGTAATGGATGTTCATGCGCGCGGAGAGAGATTCTGTGTAGCAAGGTTACAGTTAAGGGGTCAGGGATTCGACGTGCGAGCGTCGTTGCTGCCACCATGGGAGGCTTTGAAGCCTAAGCCTACATTGAGTAGTAGCTCGAGGGTATCCGAATATCCCGATGTGTTTCCCTGATGGGCCTCTGGAGCCCTCCGTAGCGAGCAATCGATTTCGCGAGTGAGCTGGCGCCAGGTGCCAAATCTGGGTCATGCTCTCCTCATAGGCTAACGCCTAATGAGTTGGCAGAACTGAAAGTTCAATGTGAAGAGCGTATGGATCAAGGTTTTGTGCGTCCAAGTTTGTCGTCTTGGAGCACACCGGCCCTCTTCGTGTAGAAGAAGGACGGGAGTTTGCGGCTCTGAACCGTTTATGAAAAACTGAGCAAGTCGTTAAAAGAGATCAAATACCCGATCCCAAGTATTGGCGATCTGTTTGATCAGTTGGGTGGGTCATCGGTGTACTTAAAGTTGGGTCTTAAGTCCGGTTATTATCGGCTGAGAATCAGGGAAAGTGATATCCCAAAGACAGCGTTCAACACAAGATATGGGCATTTCGAGTTTTCAGTCAAGCCGTTCGGGCTGACTAATGCGCCATCGGTGTTCATGAAGCTGATGAACAGGACGTTCAGGGAATACTTAGACCGTGTTGTGGTCGTCTTTATTGACGACGTTTTGGTGTGCTCGCAGTGCGAAGAAGATCGCTTCAATAATCTGCGTTTGGTTTTGGAGACGCTAAGGAGGAACGAGCTATATGCAAAGTTCCCCAAAGGCAAGTTTTGTTTATCTCCAGTGGCGTTCCTTGGTCACGTAGTTGTGGGGAAGGTTTTGCGGTGGATCCGGCGTAGACTGTTGCAATACGAGAGTGGCCTGTGTAGTCTTCGGTAGCGGAAGTCCGGAGTTTGCTGGAGTTTGCCGGCTATTACGGGCACTTCGGGGAGAACTTCTCGCGGATAGCGATACCTCTCACGACTTTGACAAGGAAAGATCAGAGTTTTCTGTGGGCGCATGTTTGTGCGCAAGCTTTGGAAGAGCTGAAAAGTCGGTTGACCACGACGCCAGTACTTAGTTCGCCGTATGGGACCGAGGGCTTCGAGGTTTGTGGTGACGCCTCGGGTAGTGGTTTGGGTTGCTTGCTGGTGCAGCACGGGAGCGTGATAGCTTGTGGATCACGTCAGCTAAAAGTGCATGAAAGGAATTATTCGGGTCGCGATTTGGAGTTGGCAGCCGTGATGTTTGCGCTTAAGCTGTGGAGGCACTACCCGTACAGCGTTGAGGTCGATGTTCTTACCGACCGTAAGAGCCCGATTTACCTATTGGATCAATAGGAGCTGAACTTGAGTCAGCGGTGTTGAATGGAGTCCCTGGGGGACTATACGTTCAAGATTCATCATGCACCTAGCAAGAGCAATGCAGTTGCAGATGCGTTGAGTCGCAAGGCTCCCGCCCAAGCTAAGTGGTTGTCGGTGTATGATGAGAGGCTAGTTTGGGAATTGGAAGCGTTAGAGATCTGCTGTGTTGACAAGCGGACTAGCGCCAGAGTGTTATTGAACTGGTCGGAAGTCCAGTATAACCTGGCTGATCGTATTTGGCAGGTTATGGTTTGTGTAGCTACATGAAGGAAATCATGGATGCGGCTTGATGGGTCAAAGTCCCAAATCGACGGTTGTAGGTGGGCTACCAAGGAAAGACAATCGTCTGTGCGGCCCAAGCATGGGTAATCTATGGGTAGAGTTGTGATACGTTACCAAGTACTCAACTCGCTTAGGAGGCACGTAGTTGTGTCGCTATCTGGAGAAGTGCTCTGGTGGGAAGAACTCTAGTAGGGCGTGGCAGTATCGGAATGCCAGCCTTGCGCCTTAGTGAAGGCAGAGTGCCAAGTGCCGGGGAATTCTCGAATCCTTGCCTAGTTCGGAATAGAAGTTCGACTGGACTGTGTGCACGGGTTGCCAAGGTCACAGAAGGGGAACGACGCCATCTGGGTGATCGTAGATCGGCTAACTAAGGTGTCGCATTTCATTCCGCATAGGAAGGATGATCCAGTCGAGAAATTGGCAAAGTTGTACGTTGACAATATTGTTAGGCTGCATGGAGTGCCCCGTAGCATTGTGAGTGATCGCGATGGGCGGTTCACGTCAAATGTTTGGAGGTTGGTGCAGCAGATGTTGGGAACAAAGTTAACGTTCAGCACAGCTTTCCATCCGCAGACGGATGGGCAGACCGAGAGGGTTAATAGAACGATGGAGGACATGCTCCGCATGTGTGTTCTAGACTTCGGGAAGCATTGGGAAGACCACCTTTATTTGGTGGAGTTCGCGTACAACAACAGCTACCAAGCGAGCATACAAATGGCGCCCTTCGAGGCCCTGTATGGTAGGAAATGTCGCACGCCGTTATCATGGCTTGAAACGGGTGAGGCAAGGTTGTACAAGAAGCAGGAGGTGGAGAGTGCTACCTCGTTAGTGCGGATCATTCGGGAGCGCTTGTTGATCGCTCAGGACCGGCAAGCGAAGTATTACAATGCCAAGCATCAGAACGTGGAGTTCGCGGTAGGCGATTGGGTATACCTGAAAGTGAAGCCGTTCAAGGGGGTTTCGCGGGTGAGACGCTTGAAGAAGCTGAGCCCAAGGTACCTTGGACCTTTTGAGGTCCTGGAGCGAGTCGGCGAAGCTGCATACCGTTTGAAGCTATCAGTGGAGTTGAGTGGATTACATGATGTGTTCCACATTTCTGTGTTGCGGAAGGCGGTGCAAGAGCCTTCGCAGGTGATCGCGGCTGATCAAGTACCGGTTGAGGAAGGGTTGACAACGAAAGTCAAGCCCATATCTATTGAGGATTTCGAAGTCAAGCGGCTTCGGAACAAAGAAATCAGAATGGTGAAGGTCCGTTGGGATAACTGCGGGCGCGAGGAGCTCTCTTGGGAGCGAGAGCAGACAATGCGCGAGGAGTACCCCGAGTTGTTCCCCTCAGGTACTCGTTATGTTTTTGTTTTGTGTAGTCTCTGTTCTTAATTTCGGGACGAAATTCTCTTAAGGGGGAGGGAGTTGTAAGACCCCAACCTCGGAGATGATCGCAGGGCGATCAAACGGCACTTTTGGAGGTCTGAACAGGGGCACACGGCCAGGCACACGGCCGTGTGCCTACCCGTGTTCAGTGGTTTATTGCGTTTTGTGCTGTCTCGAGTCAGAGAAGTACACGGCCTGAGACACACGGCCGTGTCTCAAGCCGTGTGTGGGGCACACGGCCTCGAACACGGCCGTGTTCGAAGCCGTGTTCTGGAAGCCCGACGATCGTCCTGAAGCTCCAGGTAACACGGCCCGTGGCACACGGCCGTGTCAGGAGCCGTGTCGATCGGCGAATGAGCTACACGGCCAGACACACGGCCGTGTGTCAAGCCGTGTTCGGCCCAGTTTTTGGGATTTTGGATCTAATCTCGGTCGTCCGTTCCCTTGGATCTGGATCCGACGGTGGGGGCTGCTCCTGGGGGGTTATTAACCGGGATTAGGGTTTTGAATCCTCATTTTTCTTTGGTCCACTCTCTCTCTAAGTGTTTAGAGAGAAGGGAGAGCAAGAGGAAGGAGGAGCCCAAGATCCGGCCGCCGGAGGAGCTCCGGAGCCCCGATTCGCGATCCGAGTCCGGATCCTCGAAGGCAAGGGCGAGGCGAAGCTTTCCATCCGTCTACATTTTCATGGCGCCGCGGAAATCTTCGAGGGTAACGATTCTCTTCTTGAGCATGTGAAGCTCTTCTTCCTTTGCATGGGAAAACCCCTCTCCCGCGAGTGTGCGGCGAGATCGTGGTATTCCTTGGGGTAGATAAGTAAAGTCCCCCTTGTTAGAGTCCGGAATCGTAGTACGGACATAGGCATGTTGTGTGAAGCCTACCCGGACGTGTGTTCCGGATCGGTGATGTTTTTGCTATGCATATTTTAGCCGGAGAAGACTCCGAGCGTTGTGGTTGTTTTCGGGTTGCTATGCGGTAGAATGCATCAGGGAATCTTGGGGATTAACCCCGAGGTGCACCCGGAAATCTGGGCGGAAACGAAGTTCTGCCATCTCGGTGGCCTGGGTGCCAGCCGGGAACATAGCGGGGCTATGTATCATGTTTGATTGCAGTAGGGAGCCTTGGGGATGAAACCCGAGGTGCACCCGGAAATCTTGGACGGAAATGTAGTTCTGTCATAACGGTGGCCTGGGAGCCAACCGGGTACTTAGCGGGGCTATGTACCGTGTTTGATCGTTAATTGGGACTGGGGAAAGCTTAGTCCGCGCCAAAGGGCCGAATGGCAGTGGCGGAGTGAGCAACGGACTAGTAGCCCTCTACCCGCTCCACCTGCTCGGTTAAAGCGACCTAAAGTTTACGTGGGACTTACTGAGATTTGGAGATCGAGTCTAGGCTGCGGCTGAGAAGACTAAATGCTCACAAAGATTGCCATCCTGGGGGTGGTGGTGGAGTCGAGGACCGGACGGGGTTCGGACTGGCTTCGCCGAGTAAGTGCCCTGAGAGCACGGGGTGTACGGCCGTGAGAGCGTGCACCTATGTTGAGATGCTTGTTTGGCTGTGTTGCGTGTTTTGCTAACAAGTGCAGGGAAGAAGCTTTGCCGCCCCGGTTTGGGGGCGGAATCATTATAATTTGGTCAGCATTGCTGACCGTTGCCTTTGTTTACCACCGTGCGGTGGGTTGTTGCTTGCAGGTGCTGTGGAGCTGAGAGGTAATTAGCGGGCTAAAGCCCAAGTTGCTGTGCTGGCCCTCGAAGGCCTTGTTTTGAGTGTTTTACCTCTTGTACTCATGTGTGGCCGGCCTGCGTGCCGAGGTTTGGAAGACACTTGTATTTAAGCAACTCTTGTAAAGCCTTAAGGCTATTTCTTCTCTTTTGTGTATGTACTCATTCCTGGGTTGTAGTGGACATTCATGCTCTGTGGCAGGGTTCTTATCTTTTTGCAACTTAATTAAATTGCTTCCGCTAGGTGTTGTGTAGGACGCTCTGATTGGTTGTGTGGTTTCAACGCGTAACCAACCGGTCTGTCCGTAGTATATGGCGTCGGGCCCCGGCCGGACCTACTGCTATATGCTATGTGACGGATAGGGGTGTTACAGTGTATGTGTATTTATATATGTTTGTGTGTTTGTGTTTGTGTATTTATATAGGTTTAGGGTGTGTGTGTGTATGTCTATTTTGTATTGAAGTGTGTATGTAAGTGTATGTATTGAAGTGTGAATTTATGTATGCGTTAGAATGTAATTTGTATGTCTTTTTTTGTGTTTGTATATGTGTAGGTATTGCCATTATTCAAGGTTTGAAAGCAAAATATGATGAGAAAGGAGTGGATTAATTTACCTCGCTTCGGTGAAGATTATATTAATGGTGTTAATTATTTCTTGGATGTTGCATTCAGTAAAGGGTTGTACGAAGGAGAAGAGATTTTATGTCCATGTCCTATCTATTGCAATGAAGTATGAGGTAAAAGAGACACGGTGTTGTTGTGCCAATATCTGTCATTGCTTCTTTTAAGAAGATTAAGGCATTAGTGCATAACAATGTGTTGCTTTCCAATGCTCTGCGAATGTCCACAAAACTTGTAAGTCCTTTTTGCAGTTCTTTTTGTGAAATGATATGTGATACTGCACTGCTTAATCAATTTTATTTGTGCATAAATCTTTTTTTCGTTTGCTCATGCAAAATTTCTTCATTTTGGAGATTTAAACTTCAGGTTCTTAGTGATGATGGGAAGAAAGTTAGGCGCCTACAACCCTTCGCTGAGGCAGATGTTGATGAACTGTAGGTGGATGTTTTTACTCTTTATTAAAAGTAGTATTTTTTTTCTTTGATGCGGAATGGTTGCTTATATAAGAGTACCTGTCCTGCAGTCTCGCATTGTCGTGGCTGAAAATTTACCTGAAGATCATTGTTACCAGAACCTGATGAAGATTTTTGCTGTTGTTGGAAGGTAGGGAAGTTTTCTGATTCTTTTCTTAATTTCTTGGAAAGCTAGTTGTTCATTTTGTCACTTTTATACTTTATAGCGTCAAGACCATACGCACATCCAAATTTAAGCTTGGATGGTATGCCAATTACCATTGGCATACCATCCAAACGGCTTCTACCATTGATGTTCTTGCTGTGTACATCACAATTCATATGACAAGAGAGATGGCTGTATATGAAACTTGGCCCGTTTTGATTGAGGTGTGTGGCATTCTTTTTTAATGAACTCTATTATAGTTATGGCTTGCTTTTGATTATAAAATGTTCTTTTAAAAACATCAAACTAATACTAACATAGTTGGAAGGAGGTGGTGTTCACACACTGTTGTTATTTAATTAGAGGTTATTTGTTTTATTGAACCATGAATTACAATAGTTACAAGTCATTGACTTATAGTTACAGGTCATTGACTTATTATGCTTCCATGATTTTTGAAAATCTAGGATATTGAATATGTTTTGAATTTTTTTAATTATTTAAATATTAATAGAAATAAATATGAAGATGTCTGTCATTTAAGTTTTGTTTTTCATTTTTTCAATCAGTAATATGAATGCCACTTACTTTCTACCAAAATTATGGGCATGGTATGCTTAGCTGAATTTGTTTGAAATATATTATTGGCACTCAAATCTTTTCATCACACAATTAGTTACTAAAATCATCACCGTGTCCTAGTTATTCCATAACGTGTTATGCGAAACCCTGGTGTAAGAAACCGGCGAGGAAGTTAACATGCAAACCAATTTGTTTGAATTTGCCACTGATTCCTAACTAGTCGGAGATCCAAATGGTGTCCCTGTAACGGCGTTAGATAAATGGAATCAACAAACCAGGAATACAATACAATGGATATAACAAGAGAACGTTTATGGTTCATAACCGGTCACTAGCTGCTGTTTACTTGGGTTGTCAACATGTAATTTTAGTGCATATTGTATCAACGATTGTGATTTTAGCTTTCTATATATTATTGATGCATTTGCTAAAATGATCATTCTCTAGCCATATATAATCAAGATCATCTAAGTTGATTAAGAACTATTCAAGTCAACCCAAACCATATATATTGGATCAATTGAGACCTATCAGAGCTAACTCGGTTAATTAGAATTCATGGAGGATCATGTTGGGCTGTTTGATAACCTCAACTGATGTTTCTTATATTTGTTTTAATTTTTGGTTTTCAGGTGGAATGCATCGATGTTGTTGAAGATATCAGTGTATTCCCTGCTGTTTGCACTAATAAGGAGAGTTGTTCTTTAGGAACCCAAATACATGATTGTAGTGCTAAGTTTGTCCAAGCTCAAGTTGTCGTCTGCTGAATTATCTCAATCTGAAACCATGTATTGGTGTTTCTGATGATATTAATTTGCAACAGAACTTTATTAATTTGTTGTGGTATTCCAGTGTGATGTATTGTGAATAACTTCTTTTAAGTTATTATATATGCAAATATAGATTTTCGGAGTACAATAAATTTATGTGTTGTTCATTTATTCAATGCAATTTTGTGAAATTATCAGTTCAGTTTTGAGGTTATTTATATGCCTCTATTTCAAACACTTCTAGTGATTTTCAAACATGCCATTATATGTTACGCTCAACATCCTCTGGCGGCATTAGCGTTTTTTTTAAAAATCGCAATTTTTTGACAACAGTTTTAAAGTGTTGCCTTTGTAGCTTTTGACAATATTTTTTAATTGTAACAGTGAAGGTCAACAGTTCTAAAATGTTGCAATAGGTCAACCAAAAAACTGTTGCCTATTCTAAGGGTTTAGACAACAGATTTTGTATAGTATTGCCTAAAGGTATGAAAACTGTTGACTTAAATCTTTGGCAACACGCCTATTTGAGACACCCATATGACAACAGTTTTTGATGTTTTGGCAACACTTTGCAGTTTTAGGCAACAATTTTCAAGTGTTGCTAAAGGTCGGAAATGGTGTAGTGGTCACAGGCCGTGTGAAACTGTAAGGGCTCCAAAAGTCCTTCAAAACACTATCAATGCATCCCCAATTTTCATAGGGCTTAGCTAAGGGTATTCTAAACATAGTGACCAATACGTATTCGGGTTTTGGGGCGTTACAACTCTCTCTCCCTTAAATGAATTTCGTCCCGAAATTATAGAATGGAAAGGTACACAAAATTAAACGGTACCTGAGAAGAATAGCTCGGGATACTCCTCGAGCATAGTCTGCTCTTGCTCCCACGAAAGCTTCTCATGACCGCAATTGTCCCATCAGACTTTCACCATCCTGATGGCTTTGTTCTGCAATTGCCTGACCTCCGTATCCTCGATCCGAATGGGCCAAACTTTCATTGTTAGCCCACTATCGACCGATACTTGATCCGTAACAACCACTTGCGCTGGTTCTTTCACGGCTTTGCGTAGGACCGAGATGTGAAATACATCATGCAATCCACTCAGCTCTACCGAAAGTGTTAGCTAATAGGCAACTTCACCAACACGCTCCAAGATCTCAAATGGCCCAAAATATCTCGGACTAAGCTTCTTTAAGCGTCTAATCCTTGATACGCCTTTAAACAGTTTTATCTTGAGGTATACCCAATCGCCCACCGCAAACTCCACGTTCCAATGCTTGGCATTGTAGTACTTGGTCTGCCTATTAATAGCCGCTCTCGAATCAACCGTATCGTTGAAGTAGCATCTTCAACGTCCCTTCGCTTGTACAGCTTCGATTCTCCCGTTTATACCCAAGACAATGGCGTACGACACCTCCTTCCGTAAAGTGCCTCAAAAGGCGTCATCTGAATACTGGCTGGGTAGCTGTTATTATAAGCGAACTCAATCATAAACAGATGGTCCTCCCATCTTTTCCCAAAATCCAGCGTACACATACGAAGAATGTCCTCCATCTTCTTATTGACCCTCTTGGTCTGACCATCCGTCCGCGGATGAAAGACCGTGCTGAACCTTAGTTTGGTTCCCAATAGTTGATGCACCAACCTCCAGTCGTTGGACGTGAAACGCCCATCTCGATCACTCACGATGCTACGGGCACACCGTGCAATCGTATAATATTAACTATAGAAAGTTTTGTCAGCATATCCACTGAATCATCCTTCCTATTCGGAAATAAGTGCAACACTTTCATTAATCAATCTACGATCGCCCATATGGCGTCATTTGCCCTCTGCGATCTTGGCAACTCATGCACAACATCCATGGAAATATTATCAAACTTCCACTCCGGTATAGGTAAAGACTTTAACAAATTTCCGGGCTTCTAGCACTCCGCCTTCACCAAGGCGCACGTTTGACACTTCACCACATAAAGTGTTATGTCCTTTTTGAGTCATGGCCACCAAAACAACTTTTGCATGTCTTTATACATCTCCGTGCTCCCCGGGTGAATCGAGTACTTAGTATGATGAGCCTCGTATCTCAATTCCTCCCGTAGTTTACCCACACTTGGTACGCACATACGACTATCCCTCCATAACGGTCCATTATTAACCGTAAATTAGGAATTTAACACATCCAAAGCCTCAACCATGATCTGCTTCATGTTGTTATCCAAATCAAGAGCTCGTCGAACCCTATCAGCGAGGTCGCCCCGCACCTCTGTCCAGTTCAATTGCACTTTGGCACTAGACTTCTTGTCAACAAAAGAGGTCTTTAAGGCCTCCAAACCATAAACCAAACGCTCGTCACACATCGACAACAAATTGGCCTGCGCGGGAGCTCTGCGACTTAATGCATCCGCAACCACATTACCTTATCCAGGCACATAGTGTACCTTGAAGGTGTAGTCCCCTAGGAACTTCATCCACCTCCATTGTCGCATGTTTAAATCCTTTTGATCCAATATGTACTTCAGACTCTTACGATCGGTATAGATATCGACATTCACACCGTACACGTAATACCTCCAAAACTTCAGAGTGAATATCACGGCCGCTAACTCCAAGTCATGGACCAGATAATTCCTCTCGTGCACCTTTAACTGACGTGATCCATAGGCTATCACCGACTCGTGTTGAATCAAAACACAACCTAAACCATTCCCAGAGGCATCACTGTAAACCTCAAAGCCTTCAGAACCACAAAGCGAACATAAGACAGGTGTCGTGGTCAAACGACACTTTAGTTCTTCGAAAGCTTGTACGCACTCAGGCGACCAAACAAATTTATGATCCTTCCTTGTCAGAGTAGTGAGGGGCAATGCTATCCGCGAGAAGTTCTCCACGAAGCGTCTGTAATAGCCAGCAAGCCCCAGAAAACTCCAGACTTCTGCTACCGTAGACAACACCGGATACTCGCGTATAACAACTATCTTTGCCAGATCTACCGCAATTCCTTCTCCACTAACTATATGACCAAGGAACGCTACCGAGGACAACCAAAATTCGCATTTGGAGAATTTGACATACAGTTGGTTCCTCCTCAACGTCTCCAACACCATATGCAGATGCTTGAAATGATCCTCCTCGCACTGCGAGTACACTAGTATATCGTCGATAAAGACTATCACGAACTGGTCCAAGAATTCTCTGAATGTTTTGTTCATCAAATCCATAAACACGGATGTCGCATTCGTCAACCCAAACGGCATGACGGTGAACTCATAATGCTTGGACCCGACCGTGATATTTGGATTTCAGATCCAGCTTCGAGTACACAGTTGACCCGGCCAGCTGGTCGAACAGATCATCAATTCTTGGGATTGGATACTTATTCTTCTCTGTTAGCTTATTCAACTCCCGGTAATCAATACATAGTCGTAAGCTCACGTACTTCTTCTTAACAAAGAGGACCGGCGCACTCCAAGGAGATGAACTCGGACGCACATAACCTTGTTCCAACAGCTCTTGAAGCTGTAATTTCAATTCTGCCATCTCCTTAGGCGCTAATTGGTACGGAGAGCGTGACACATGTTTGGCACCTGGCACAAGATCAACGGTGAAGTCGATCTCCCGCTGAGGTGGAGCTTCAGGGAGATCTTCAGGGAATACATCGGCAAACTCCGACACCATCGGAGTACAAACCAAATCAGGCTTGGGTTTCTTAGACTCTAACAGGGCTGAGAACAACTCCACACACTAACGTACTTTTAACTTAGTCTTGCGCTAGGTGTTCAGTCCTAGTGTGACTCCTTTGAGTTGTAAAAAGTATAAGCACGCTGCTCCGAGAGTTAGTAAATGCCACGGATTACGTCAAACTCCACTAGGTAAAATAGACGCTTCCAAGTCAAAGGCTTGACTTCTTATTCGCACTCTCAAGCAACAAAGTCTTTCCACGCACATCGAACACCCATTTGGTAACAACACAACCAACTTATCTTTCGCCACTGAAGTAGGCACTCTGTTATGAGACACGAAGATCTCAGATATGAAGGAGTGTGAAGCCCCTGTATTGGACAGCTCTCGAGCCGGAAAGTCCAAAATCATAACGAACCATAAAACATAGCAATCATACAACCAAAGCATAAGGCGTAAGGTTTGGAAAACACTAACGCTAAACTCTAGCGCATACCTATCACCATGTCTCCTTGCTTGATGGCCTCCTGCTGTCAAGGTTATAGACTCTTGGTTAGGCTGGAGCTTGATGGGATGTGGTTGACTCTACCGCCTTTCCCTTTTTAGCATAAGTTTCCCCTGACTTCCGCTCTGATTTGCCGCTCCAACAGTCTCGAGCTATTTGACCCGGCTTATCGCAAGTATAACATCTAATTGGGTCTTGTCCAACAGTTGCTCCAGAACCTACCTCCTTTGCCACCGGAGTACCACTCCAACATTCTCTAGTAATATGACCTATCTTGCCACATGTATAGCAAGTAAGTGGAAGTCGCCCTGCAACGGCTCCCGACTTAGCTTTCTTTGTCTTTGGGGCATCACTACGACAATCTCGGGCTAAGTGTCATAACTTGCCACAAGTATAGCAAGTATATGGAGCTCGACTAGTAGATGTTCTAGATCTCTTATTCCCCTTCCTGCGGTGTTCAGACTTTGTTGAACCTGCAGAGTTTGGTACCCTGAACTCTGATGTCTGGTTTACTTTTGCCAAATCTTCTTCCAAAGATCTAGCTGACTCCACCAATGCTCAGAATCCAAGTAGCTTTGGTCCTACCAACAGCAGTCGTAAATCATCACACAGACCGTTGTAAAATCTATTAACTATGGTCTGTTCATTCTCCATCTCAAACCCTGAGTATCTCCTTATCAAGACAAACACATGCAAATACTCATCCACTGAGTGCGTTCCCTGAGTCAAAAGCATATTCAACTACTGCTCTGATGTTCTTCCACATGCCCTTTGCTCCAGCGCGCCAATCGGTACTGCAGCCATCCCAGGGATAGGGGCTGCACATGCCCTCCATGTTGGGCTTTGAACATAGTGAATACCGCTTCAACCACCATCTGAATGGTTTTTGCAGAAGGAGGGGTCGCAGGCACATCGTTAGATGCACTACTCTCCGCAAAATGTTGTTGTTGCAACTGTCGCGCACTGCTCCTAGTCACATATAGTTGTAAAAACGCTCAATTAAGCGACACACAAATTGCCAAAAGGCAATCATAGGAACACGCAGGTTCCTCAAACATGTGTATTTTCATTCCTAAGTGGACATTTATGGGTTCTTTTCATGTTATAACGATGACGCACATCTATGTGCTCACCACCCCTTAAATGAATTCGTCCACGAATTCAAATAAGCAAGACCGATGCCATACTCTGATACCAAATTGTAATACCCTCATCCGTCACATGGAATATAATAGAAGGTCCTGCCGGGGCTCAACGCCATATTCCACGGACAGTTAGTGGAATTACATAAGAATACCAAATTAATGGCATAGAAACACGCATCCTAACTCAAAGCATTCTAGCGGAAGTTTTTAAAACAGTTATAAGAACCCAATTACAATAGCATGAATGTCCACAATAACCAAAGTAGGAATGACAGCAAAAATGCACAAAAGTCTCGACCTTAGGGTCTTACAAGTGTTTACTTAAACAACACATGTTTTCCATACTTCGGCATGCAGGCCGGCCACACATGAGCATAATAAAGTAAACATTTCGCTTTGGCCTTCAACGGCCAGCACAGCATCAAGGGATTCAACCCGCTACTTGCCACTAGGCTCACCTGTTCCTGCATACGAACAATCCACCGAATGGTGGTAAAATAAAGCAACGGTCAGCTAAAGCTAACCAAATTATAACAACCCCTCCCCTTAATCGGGGCGGCGGTGCTCCTTCCCTGCATTTCATTAGTATAACCAAACATGATAGTGAAAGTACAATTTAAGCACACTTCACCACAGGTGTAGGCATACACAGCCACACACCCCGTGCTCTCAGGGCAAATTCTCGGTGAACCCGGTCCACCACCACCCCCAGGACGGTAACATTGTGAGCACACAAGTCTTTTCGGCCGAAGCCTAAGACCCGCCCTCTATGCAATCAGTAAGTGACACGTACATTAGGTCTCTTTAACCGAACCACATAGAGCGGGTACGGTTCCACTCAACCCGTTGCTCACATTGCTTTGTTAATTTAAGTCATCGGCGCGGGTCAAGCTTCCCCGAATCCCGAAGTATCGATCATACAATAGTACATAACCCGGTTATGCACAAGGTTGGCTCGCAGACCAAACAAACTGGGCTCCCAGAGCACACAGCCTCACATACTGGCCCCCATGTCTCAATGAGACAGGCCTCACAATAACAGAGCTACCATCGGCAGTATTACTAACGCCGCGAGGTACCTGGCAGAAATACATTTCTGCCAAGTTTTTCAGGTGCTCCTTGGGGTTAGTCCCCATGGCTCCCTACTGCAATCTACCGCGTAGAAACCCGAAAAACAAATGGCACGGAGTCTTCTCTGGCAATACATGCACAATAAAAACATCATCAATCCAGACCAACACGTCTAGATGGGCTTCACACACCATGCCTATGTCCGTACTTCGATTCCGGACTCTATATACAAAACTACGAGGATAAACCATATCTACCCGAAGGAATACCTCACGCTCACCGCACACTCGCGGGAGAGAGTTTCCTATGCAAAAAGAAAGAGGACTTCACATGTCCAAGTAGAGAATCGTTACCCGAGAGGTTCGCTTCGACGCCATGGAAAACTAGCCGGATGAAAACCATCGCAACGGACTCGCCTCCATGGATTTAGGCTCGGCTCGCGATTCGGAGCTCTGAAGCTCGAACAATGGCGGGATTCCTCCTTCTTCTTCTCCCTTTTCTCTCCCCTCTCTCTACCTCTTAGAAAGAGATTGGGCCAAATGAAATGAGGCATAAACCCTCATTTCCCGGCCTTATTCCATCAGGAGGGATTCTGGGCCTTCAGATCCCTCTTAAATAAAACAAACGGCCTTAATTTACTCTTAAAAAGAACTTCTTGGGTCCGTACACGGCGTGTGACACGGTCGTGTCCCGCACTCGTCGTAACCCAGTGAAACACAGAACAGGACACGACTCTGAACACACCCGTGTCACAGGCCGTGTGCCTGACACAGCTTTGGACACGCCCGTGTCACAGGTCGTGTGCCTGACACGGCTTTGGACACGCCTGTGTAATAGGTCGTATTCCTTGCTTACAAAAAGACGGTCAAACACTGAGAAGGACATGACCCTGGACACACCCGTGTCCCAGGCCGTGTGCCCGACATGGCTCTGGACATACCTGTGTCACAGGCCGTGTGAAACTGTAAGGGCTCCAAAAGTCCTTCAAAACACTACCAATGCATCCCCAATTTTCATAGGGCTTAGCTAAGGGTATTCTAAACATAATGATCAATACGTATTCGGGTTTTGGGGCATTACACCGAGGCACATTCGACCCATTCAACTAGTGAGAGCCTGGGTGAGGAGATCCTCTCAGGGGTTGGGACTTGCTCTCCCCGAGACACATTCGACCCATCCAGCCAGTGAGAGCCTGAGTGAGGAGATCCTCTCGAGGGTGGTACTTGCTCTCCCCGAGTCACATTCGACCCATCCGGCCAGTGAGAGCCTGGGTGAGGAGATCCTCTCAGGGGTGGGACTTGCTCTCCCCGAGGCACATTCAAACCACCCATCTAGTGAGAGCCTGGGTGAGGAGATCCTCTGGGGGTGGGACTTGCTCTCCCCGAGGCACATTCGACCCATCCAGCTAGTGAGAGCCTGGGTGAGGAGATCCTCTCGAGGGTCGGGACTTGCTCTCCCCGAGGCACATTCGACCCATCCAGCTAGTGAGAGCTTGGGTGAGGAGATCCTCTCGGGGGTGGGACTTGACATGTCATTCGAACCATACTAAATTCAACATCCTCAAACGGGGAGAATTTTAGGATACATGATCTCCTGACTCTTCCGATCAGGGGTAGACTCATTACAAAAACAACATGAAAGGAAAAAAGTCCTCACCAAAGCAAGGTTTCTTCAGGCTGCTTGGGCATGATGGCCATCATTCGCCTCCTTTTCCTCTGATACATCTATCCTTCCCAAGCTCTCCATGATCTTCTCCATCTCCTCTTCCCTGGCTAGCTAGGAGATGGTGTTGATGGCCGTAATGTAGCACTGCCTTGCCATCCTGGGGTCTCCCCTGACCCTGACTTGGATCCCTCCAGCATTAAACTTGAGGCACTGGTGGAAGGACGATGGCACACAATGGAAGGCGCTGATGAGGGGTCTTCCAAAGATGGCTTTGTAACTGCTCGGAGTGTCAACAATGACGAACCGACAGTTCCTTGAGGTTCCCCCCAACTTTACCTGGAGTCCGACTCCACCTTCTACCTCCTTCCTTTCCCCTGAAAATCCGAACAGGGGTCCGTCTGAGGCCACCACCCTCCTTGGTTCCACCTTCATCTCGTCAAATGCCTTCTTGAAAACGACGTTGATGGAGCTCCCGTTGTCAACTAAGATCCGGGAGACGGTATCGCCCTCGATGACTGCCTGGATGACCAGTGCATCGCAGAACGGATCCTCATGAATCAGCATGTCCTTTACTGAGAAGGTGATCTTCTCCTCTGGGGGTGGGGTCTGGGATGTCGAAGCGACGCTTCGATGGTATACGATATGGAGGCTTGCCTTTCGAGTGGCCTCGACCCCCACTCCACCGTGGATCACTCCTATACCCCCTCGAGCTCCTACATCGATCCGGTCCTCACATACGTCGTATCCACCTTCTCTAGAGAGAACTTATTCAATCCGTATCGGCGGCTGCTGTGGGGCTGGGGTTCTTGCCTCTCTCACTTCCATGAATTCGGGGCAGGTAGTTGTGACGTGACCCTCTACCTGGTGGAAGTCACAGTACGACAACTCTCTTCCTTCCCTTCTTCGACGAGCTGGGTTATTCCTCCCGTTACCTCTTCCCCCTCTTCCTATCGTCATGGCTTGCTGCAGTGGGGGTAGGAGCTGCCTAGGGGCTTGCCTTTGGAAGTTGAATCTCCCTTGGCCTCCATGAAAGTTCCCCCCACCCTGGACGGGACCTCTTCCTGGACCCTGAACGGGTCCTCCCTGTTGCCTCCAACCTGGCTCCGGACCTTCTCGAGGTCCCTAAAACCCCTGAGCTCTCTGCTCCTCTCTCCTTCTCCTCTCTTGATGCCTCGAGCCACCTCGCTCCTTCGACTCTGCCTCTGTTAATCTTTCCAACTTCTTAACAAATGCCGGGTTGGTCGCCTCAATTGCTATATCCTCTGCCGCCCTTTCCATCAGCTCCTCAAAGGATAAGGGGGCCTTTCGGGTCAGAATCATCTTGAAGAAACCTTCACGAAACCCCACTGTAAACGCCATCTCGAAGGTATACCCTGACATCTCCTGGATATCCAGGATCTCTTCTTGGAACCTGTTCACGTATTGGGCCAACGACTCCTTCGCCCTCTGTCTTATCAGGAAGATGGACTCGTGACTCTTATTCCTCATATTAAAGGTGGAGAAGCGAAGCTGAAAGCTCTGGCTCAAGTCCTCGAACTCGTAGATCGATCTCGCTGGGAGTTGATGGAACCAGTCCCTTGCCTTGTCTTTCAACGTGATCGTGAAGAGGCGACACTTGAATGCATCCGACATCGGCCTGATAGAGATTGTGTCTTCGAACCACTGCATGTGTTGGACGGGGTCATCCTTCCCGGTATAGTAAGTCATGTCAGGCTCTTTGAACCCCTCGGGAATGGGAGCTGAGACAATCAGCTCGCTGAAGGGTGACCTCCAACTTGGTGGTCTCGCATGCTCCACTCGCGCGATCTGCTTGCCTGGGAGGCTAGCAATCGTCGGGCTGGGGAATAACTCCCGACCGGTAAGGTCTCGCTCGATCCCCTCTCCCATCCTTTCCTTCTCAGGCCGTCTTCCTGGTGCACTTCCTTCTCCACCTGCTGGGGTAATCTCGCCTAGATCCCTGGAAGGCAGCTCGTCGAGACCCCTGGAAGGCAGCTCGCCGAGACCCCTGGAAGACAGCTCGCCGAGACCCCTGGAAGGCAGCTCGTCGAGACCCCTGGGAGCCAGTCCTTGGGGGGTGGGAGTTGAGCTGTCACCCCGAGGAGCAATACTTCGCAGCATCTCCATGATACCTCATATGGACGCCATGAACACTTCCCTCCCTACGAAGGGTGACAGGTTGGGGATCTCGTCGAGGTCATCACCTCCTCCATGATCTCTTGTCATGGAACTTTCTCAGGAACTTCTATATGAGCTGTGGTCCACGCTCACCGCACCAAAAATGTTGAAACCGAAATTCGGTTCCACCTAGAGTTCAGACCTAGGATACGGCTCACACCAACTTCTCCCAAGCTGTCCCTTGGCGAGAGACTTGAATTTGGAAACTGACCCTTGGCTCTAGCGTGGAGGTCCCACCTCATACCCGGAAGACCTTTGAGATCTCCCCCTCCCTAGCTAATGCTGAGCTAGGTTCCTTGGAGGATGGAGGAAGAAGAAGAGTGGTGAAAACTGATCCCTCTCCAAGGAACCCCAAGGGTCTATTTATAGATTTTTGGTAACGACCTGCAAATAGCCAACCTCCGCTGCTCTGTAATTACTGAAATACCCCGGGGCTGGTCTGCCAATAGCCAAACTCCGCTATTCTGAACAGCTATTCCCAGCCCACAAAGGGCAAAATAGCAGACCCTCAAGCCGGGCGAGACCCTCAAGCCGGGCGAGACCTCCAAGGGGCGAGGGGGGGTGCCGGCCTCGCGCCGCACCCGCCCTCCCTGAGAGGAGGCCAGGGCGGTGCCAGACTCGCGCCGCACCCGCCCCCCTGAGAGGAGGCCGTGGAGGGTACCGGCCTCGCGCCGCACCCGCCCCCTGAGAGGAGGCCGGGTTGGGTGTCGGCCTCGCACCGCATACGCCCCCCTGAGAGGAGGCCGAGGCGAGTGCCGGCCTCGCGATACACCCGCCCCCTGAGAGGAGGCCCGGGGTGGGTGCCCTCGCGCCGCACCCGCACACTTGAGAGGAGGCCGGGGCGGGTGCTGGCCTCGCGCCGCACCTGCCCCCTGAGAGGAGGCTGGGGCGGGTGCCGGCCTCGCGCCGCACCCGCCCCCCTGAGAGGAGGGCGGGGTGGGTATCGGCCTCGCGCCGCACCCGACCCCATGAGAGGAGTCCGGGGCGGATGTCGGCCTCGCGCTGCACCCGCCCCCCTGAGAGGAGGCTAGCGCGGGTGCCGGCCTCGCGCCGCACCCGCCCCCCTGAGAGGAGGCCGGGGCGGGTGCCGGCCTCGCGCCGCACCCACCCCCCCTGAGAGGAGGTCGGGGCAGGTGCCGGCCTCGCGCCGCACCCGCCCCCCCCCCCTGAGAGGAGGCCGGGGCGGGTGCCGGCCTCGCGCCGTTTACACGCCGCACCCTCCCCCCCTGAGAGGAGGTCAGGGCGGGTGCCGGCCTCGCGCCGCACCCGCCCCCTTAGAGGAGGCCGGGGAGGGTGCCGGCCTCGCGCCGCACCCGCCCCCCTGAGAGGAGGCTGGGGCGGGTGCCCAAAAGCTTAAAAATGTGTAGCAAGTCTCACGCCTTGCTTGGAGGCTCCATTCCACGAATATGGGGTTGTACAGAGGGGGCCGACTTATAAGCGGTGTACGCGGGGGCGTGAGATAAGTTTCAAGCATGGGAGAGCTAGAAGATGGAAATAAAGGAGGCCTGAGGTCCTATTTATAGATTTTAGGAGGGGCGGCCAGATAATTTTACCTGATAACCACCGGACGGACAAATAGAAACACCCAAATTGGAGTACGTGGATTATAACTTTTATGAAAATGATGACTTTGCCCCAGGTCCACTCGAGCCCAACGGGATGCCCAACTGCCCGTCTGGCGAGGGGAGGGGCAACTCGACGATACCAGCGACCGGGCGAGGAGTAGGCCGCCTAATTTTGGATTTCCTCGCTCCCTTATGGAGCGTCGGGGAGGGGGCAGGCGACCAAGGGGCCACTCACCCCAGGAGACAAGGGGCCTCCCAGATTGGGCGGCCAGAAGGCCCCCCGATTTGGGCGTCCACGCCCTCCTCACGGGGCGTCGACGAGGAGGGCGGAAAGGAGCTCGCCTAGATGGGATGGACAAAGCTAGGGCCGACCGATCTGGGCGGGCATGCCCTGCTTACGGGGCGCCGACAAAGGGGCGGGCTACCAAGGGGCCTTCCGTCACAGACAAGAAAAAGGCCGTCCAGATTGGGCGGCCAGAGGGCCGCAAGATCTGTGCGGCATTGCCCCTTTGCGGGGCGACGACGAGGGGGCAGGCGACCAAGGGGCTGGCCAACTCAGACGAGAAGAAGGCCGCCCAGAGGGCGGGGGAGCGTGAGGAAGCGGCGTACGCGGAGGCACGCGAGGAAGTGGCATGCGCGGGGGCGCTCGAGGAAGACACGTGTGCCAGAGCGTGAGGAAGCGACGCACATGGGAGTGCACAAGGCAGTGACGCCTGCGGCAATGCAAAAGGAAGCGGCGCATGCAGAAGCGCGCAAGAAAGCGACGCGCACGGGAGGCGAAGTGGAGGAGAGAGAAATTCGTAGGAGAAATTTTCAGGAGAGCCAGAAGATGGAAATAAAGGAGTCTGAGGTCCTATTTATATATTTTAGGAGGGAGACCCGGTAATTTTATTCGGTAACCACCGGATAGACAAATAGGTACGCCCGAATTGGAGCACACTGATTATAACTTTTATGAAAATGATGACTTTGCTCTCTGATCCACTCGGGCCCAACAGGATGCCCAACTGCCCGTCCGACAAGGGGAGGGGCGGCTCGACGATACCGGCGGCCGGGCAAAGAGGAGGCTGCCCAATTTTGGGTTGCCTCGCATCCTTGTAGAGTGTCGGCGATGGGGCAGCCGACCATAGTGCCGCCCACCCCAAGCAACAAGGAGGTCGCCCAGATGGGGAGGCCAGAGGGCAGCCCGATGTGGGCGGCCACGCCTTCCTCGCGGGGCTCCAACGAGGAGGGCGGGAAGGAGGTCGCCCAGATGGGGGGGCAAATATTCGCACGATCTGGCTGCCCCTGCCCTTCTTGCGGGGCGCCAACAGGGGGGATGGGCGGACCAGAAGAAGGCTGCTCAGATGGGGCGGCCCGAGGGCCACTCGATCTGGGCGGCATCACCCCATTACGGGGCGACAGTGGGGGGAGCGCGGCCAAGGGGCCGCCCGCACTAGACTGGAAGAAGGCCACCAGATTGGGTGCCCAGAGGGCCGCCCGACCTGGGCGGCCTTGCCCCCTTTGTGGGGCGACGATGAGGGGGTAGGGCGACCAAGGGACGTATGACCCTCCCTAAACGAGAAGCGGGCCGCCTGATTTGGGTGGCCTTGCCTTTCTTGCGGGGCACTGATAAGGGGGGCGGCCGACCAAGGGGCCAGTCGCCTCTAGCGGCGAGGAGGCCGCCCCGTTTGGGCGGCCAGGGGACGAGGGCCGCCGGTTTGGGTCGTCGGTGGGCTAGGCAGCCGAGCCGGGGCAGTTTTGCCTCAGCCGACTCCCCTAGCTAACGGTTATGTGTTAGTGAGGCATTTTTTCGATACCCGCACCCCATTCGTGGAGGTGCGTTTTGCGCTCCAAGTGAACCCTATGAGAAGTAATAACTCTACCTAATTTTATGTGCATTACAATAATCGAAGTAATAATTGGCATATATTTATACAAATAATACTATACTCACCTAAAACATACAAAAAAATTCCATAAAAGTGTGTTTTACTCAGCACAAAAACACCCGAACTTCTTATTTCTCCAACTTTGCAAACCTAATTATAGAAATCAGATGTTTTGTGCTAACTGGGTCCCACTTTTGTGATTTTTTTTAGTATAATTTAGGTGAGTATAGTATTATCCTATTTATACACATTATTACAAATCAAAGTAAGGCTCCACAATTATTCGAAGTAATAACTCTACATAATTATATCCTAATTAAAACAACCAGAAGTAATTATTGAACATCATTTTACACACATTACTATAATCAAAGCATGACCGCACAATCAATCGAAGTAATAACTTGAATATCATGCAATAACTAGCCTCCAAAATATTAAACAATCAATATAAAAGTGCAAATACAAATTGATAGGGTCCCATAAAAATTCCGAGTCAATCCGGTCCAAGTGAAAGTGAGGTCAACCGGTCCAACGACACGTAGAGAACCGCACGCACCCGGAAGAACCAGAAGGACGGGCCGGCAAGAGAGCCCGTGTCGCGCCCTGTGCGTGCGCGCCCTGCGCCCGCAGCCTGGGCGTGCGGAAGGCCGGGCCGCGCGCGGCCAGATCGCGCAGCCCCAGGCCACGCTCGTGCGAGGCCGCGTGCTACACGCGCGACGCTCCACCGCACTGGGCGCGCGGCGCTCCCGCGCGCCGCCAGCGTCCGCCACCTCCGTCGGCGTTCGCCACCGCCGCCGGCGACCCCCGCCGCCGTCGATGGCCTCCGCAACCTCCGGCAGGCACCATCGCCTCCGGGCACCTCGTCGGGGGCGCCTGAACTTCCCGAGGGTAAGAAGGGGTACTTCCGTCATCTCTGTAAAAATGGTGATCCGCATGATCAAAATGGAGCAATGTCATTCGCCAGCACGAATCACTCATCGACGATTACTGATGCGTCCCTCCAGAAAACTATAAATAAGCCCTCAGACCTTCATTTCAAAACAAGCAACTCTAGAGGCAAGAGAGAGAGAGAGAGCTCTGATGTTTTCCGACGAGAATCGTGCACTTAGGTCGATTCTCCGCTCAGGAATTCGCTCCACTCTTCTCTTTGCGACACGGACTCTTCACGCCTCAAGTGACCTCAATCACCTCTGCGAGAGCACTCCCATCCAAGCTCCGCACCAACGAGAGCACAGTTTTCTGAAGCACCGAGGACTTAGAAGATTTTCCAGTCGGAAAGCTCCGACCAAGGTTCCGTGAACTCGACGTCGTCTCAAGGCCGAAGAACTTTCATTGAGGCTCCAAGGACTTGGCCATTTTCCCTCCTTTTTTTGTACTGGTAACGGAGTAGCGGTCTGTCGCCCTCCGAGATCAAATCAACTTCTGTAATATCTCGAGAAGCTAGTGGATTTTGGCTCGGCGCAGTTCCAGCCACGTGATTTTCACCCTTTTCGGGTTTTCCACGTCAAAAATGTCTATTGTCCATTGTTGCGGTTTTCTTTAACTGATTACGCGTCCGGCTCGACTCCGAGCTAAGGCGGTCTTATTCTCTGGACCGGATAAAAGACCGGGTGACCCACAACACAAATCTCTGTCGTGATCCCCTGACACAAATCTGTGTCCAGAGTTCAGACACACAAGTTTGCATAGTGGGGGTGTGCTCCCTTCGCTCAAGTGCGGCTTGGCCACGTGCGGGAGCATGTGCGGCCCCTATGTACGTTTTCTGGGAATCATGTGCGTGATCAGGGTGTCCGTTTGAGGGGTCAAGCGAACCTGGAATTGCGCATGAAAAGACCCGCCAAAATTGTCACACGAGCCGGTCAAGGTTACTATAAAAAATTTAGGCCTCCGCCATTTGGAATTTTGGAAAACCCCATCAATTATTAATATACACATAAACACAATTGAAGGAAAGGATGAGTACCTCATTGGAGTTTAAATTTGTTGCCTTGCACACTCTGGAGGGGGTAGAATACATAGACATTGATGTTTTATGCAAATCTCGAAATACAAATAAAGCTAATCTCCATTCAGCTGACTGATCACCTAAAAACCAAAAGATAGATGGACATGTTGGGGAGAGGGATGGAAATGAAGAGGTACTCAAGATTCACTGGTAGGCAGGAGAAGGTAGGCAAAAGAGAAAAGCTATGAGGAATCTCTATTTCAATCTAATTATACCGTAGAGCTTGGAAAAATTGCTTGAATTTCCTTCGCGCACGACCATCCGCCTCAAGGTGTGCGTTTTCTATAAAAGTAAAAGGAATTGTTTTTAGAGTCCTGTTTGGGACCATGCGCCTTCACGCCTTGTCATGTGCGGTATGAGTTGCAGGTATCAAAATGGATGCACGACTGTGTGCTTGTATCATGTTGCTGGCGCGATATTGTAACTTGACGCTTTAATTTGTGTCGTGGATTTCGATACAAAGGCCTGTTATCATCCCCAGACCTCTTAGGGGTTAGATTTAGAGCTAAAGTGTTCATTTCATATGTTTGATTGAGTTTTAGAAGGAGGAGAGGAGAAATAAGAAGAGCTCAAGGTACCTTGGAGGATATCTCTACAATGTCAGAGCTTGGAGGCTCCGATAGTTGCTCCAACACCGCCAATGCCTAGGAAATCTCTGAACTCTCATCCTCCACCAATTTTCTTAGGGTTTTCATGACCAGAAAGGAAGAGATGATGGTAAATGTTCTTTTCTTCCTTGGTCTAAAGACTCGATTTGCTTTATGTTTGTTTGTTGTGATTTTTGGTACCCCATTCTGACCAATTACCAAATTGAAGAGGGTCAAAGCTCTTTGGAGCAATGAGGTGTGAGGTCACTTCTTCATCATGTATATATGGCATAAGTTTGACATTTGATTCAAGCATTAGATTTTTGTGGTAAAACAGAGGAAGACTTTTTGGCGGATCAGATGATGTTTGCTTGTAGCATTCATTTAGGTGAAACCTAGACGCGTTAACGAATAATAATCCATCAATTCATTGTTGTAATTGTTTGGAGAACGAGAAAGGAATTAGGCCCTTGTCTGTTAGAATATGTCAAAGGATTCAAAAGTTGGACTGTGATAGACGGTTTGTTATGCATGTCACGTTTGAGTGTGCACCCCCAACAGTATGAATAAAAACATTCTATGTATAATTTGCTGCATAACAGATGGTTGACAATTCATTGAGAGAATATTTGTGTGTTAAGAATCAATAACTGATCATCTTGGATGGTAGAATGGTCTGAATAGTGTATGTATGAATCTGAGAGTGATTGTGCAGTGTGAGATGTGTAGGATTAGATCACTGAGAACGTTTGCTGATTACCAATGATAAATCTAATACGGGATGAATAATGTATGTATGAACCTGAGAGTGATTGTGCGGTGTGAGATGTTTAGGATTATATCACTAAGAATGTTTGATGATTATCAATGATAAATCTAATATGGGATGAATTTGTAGTAATGAAACACAGTGTCACGATGATAATGCTTGTGTAGTAAATAATCCCAAAAGGTGATAGTCTTCTTGTAATGGGGGTGTGTAAAGTAATGTCATGAGTAGCAATTTAAGATTTATGAAACTAGGTATTATTTTTATAAAGTGAGATAAAGCCTATGTAGAGGAATGCATAGATTATGATAGTATATATGAATTTGGAATAATGAGGAATTACCTCGATCTGGAATGATGCATGAATCTAAGGATTGTGAATGTTATGTGACTTGTGGATATGCAGATTGATGAGGCTACTCTAGATATGTCAGGAAGAGTGTGAAGATTCATGTTGTTAGATTGAAGTCTAGATGCCTTGTGGGTCATGTAGGATCTTATGTGGTCGTTGGATATGCAGATGACCTTATTATTGTATAGGCATCACATGTCACACCCACAATATGTAGTTCGGTATGAAATAGGGACAACTGACATGACCTTCCATTTACAGACCTTCCTATAATGCGCTATCATGGCCATTCTACTGTCGAGCGTGAGCTGAACGGGAATAATTATAATGACCACAATAGGTCTATATATCCATAGTTGGAGTAGGGGAAAATGCTAATATAGTATTTGGGGGTTTGCATACCCAATGTTCGCATGTTTGGATAACATTATAGAAAACATTGAATGATGGTTGGTTGTATGAAAATTAGATGATATTGTGTTGTAGTTTAGGACATGCATGATAGTCCTGTACTAGGAGTAGAGTGCATGAATATGACTTTCATCCTCTAGCTCATGTTTGCATAGTAGACTACCTTTATTTACGTGCTTAACATAAAGACGTGTATAATGATTGTGGCACTTCACCCTTTTGTTTGTTTATTATTTTATATTATTTATTGCGATGTGCTGATATGCAGGGATTCTTACTCCGCGGGATTCACGAGGATGTCGGGCGAAAGGAGGATCATTATTGTGTAGGTACTATGATGTACAAGTTTTAATGATGATTATCAGCTTTCAATCTCTCTCTCTCTCTGAATTTGTATGTTGTGGGAGCTCGGCCAGATCCATACTATATGATGAATAGGGGTGCGGTGCTACACATCGTTCCCAAAGGTACACATTCATAAGCCTTTTATATTAATAACATTGAGCCCGTGCTCCATCTTTGAACCTCTTGGTTGAAGTGAGAGGTAGAATGATGTATGACGTAGCAGACTATGAGGTTACAACGAAGTTAAGGTTTAGAAGGGCAAAAAGGAAAAGTTATCTCTAGTCAAAGGGTGGCTTAGGGAAGGGCAGATGTTTTAAGATTCCCGTGTTCCTACTCCTGCAATCGCCATGCCCTTCCACGTTTGTGGAGTTCCAGCTATGATCAATAAAGACGCGTCTTGATAGTGATAAGGGATTTGGTGCTTAAGACTTCCAGAAAACGAAGGAGAGGAATCCATAAAGCTATTCGTTGGTCTCTGAATCCTCGATATCTTTCGAGAAGCCCTTTCCATTCCTTGTATTTGTGCTTGTAATGAGTTATGGGAGGCACAAGGAAGAGAACATTGGTCGTGGGGTGAGCATGAAAGAGGAGAATTGTGGGGAACATGGGCGGACCCACAGTGAAACACGGTCGGGCACATGCCCGTCCGATTTTTTTGCATAATAACCCTAAGTATTCCGCTGTTCCTCTTCCGCCAGTCCGCCCTATTCACGAATAGGGTAGAACTGACGGCGCGTGACGACGATTCTTCTTCTTCTCCGACGACATCTCTTCTCCGCCAGTCCCCTATTTGCACGACGACATCTCTTCTCCGATGGCATGACTTCTTCTTCTCGGCCCTTAGGCTACGACATCTCTTCTCTTCTCCAGTTCTCCGGACGGTGGCAGCCGCAGGTATCTTTTCTCTTCTCCCGTTCTCCGGGAGGTGGCAGTCGCAGGTATCCCTCAGGCTACGACTCTTTTCTTTTTTACTAATTTACCATTTTTAATTTACACCATATGTTGTTATCATTGCCACATATATCTTTTTTTATGACTGAATGCAAAATTTGTCCATTTCATATATGTTGTTATCAGTGACCATTTCATTGATGTTATCCCCCCAAAAAAATCTTGATTGTTGCATGCCAAAGTTCATTCTTATAATTGCAACATATATCATACTGAATGCATAATTTGTCTTTGAACGTTTTGAGGGGCTCAAGAATTACTCTTAGGACTGTTTACAGATGTAGAGAAAATTAATCTTTTGAAATATCTGGTTGCCCATTTCATTGATGTTATTCCCAAAAAAATCTTTGTTGTTGTATGTCAAAATTCATTCCTATAATACTAACTAACTATTGAATTAAGTGTTCTTCAATTATTACATGAGATTATTTAGAGCTAATACTTCTCTGATTTCGATTTGGGCCCTAAAAAAAAATCAGAACTCCAAAGGGCTAATACTGTTATTGATCATGGTATTTTTTTTTCATTTCTTGTCATAGGGTTTTTCATTTCTTGTCATAGGCTAATACTGAAATTGATCATGGTATGTTGAAATTTTTTTTGCCCGTGCGACTTCAAAATCCTAGTTCCGTCACTGGTGGGGAAGAAGAGCTTTTGAAGACACGAGGAGCAATCAATTCTAATATTTTGTTCTCAATACTAATTGAATGCACATAGTACTTGATTGAGTGCAAAATAATTGTTAGGAATGAGATCCATCTTTATAAGTATGAGTGTGCACATAACCACACCCCCATGATATCCACCCAAAAGTAGTGGGATCATGGGTTTGACCGTGCACGTAATCACAACGCCCGATCCCCCCACCGATCCCATGATGCGTAATGAGCAAACAACCGCGGACGCCACCTCGCCGGCATTGGGCGGCCGGCCTCCTCCCGGAACGTCGGCCGCCCCCTCCTCTCGCCACGCCGACCGCTCTGCCCGGTCGCCGGCGCGCGGCCGAGGGGGATGTCACAACCCGCATTTTCTCAACAATTATATAATATCAGAGCAAGGGAAAATACGTGTCGTGATGCCACGTCGTGCAGGGGATAACTGCACACGCTCAGGCCAAACCCCAGACTCTACACCTTTGGAGAAATTATAGTTTAATATGAAAGAAAATCGTTTAGGGTTGCTGGTCGTATCCCTCGGCACAGTGGATCAGCTAGTCCACAATTCAAAGTATATGTATACACAGCGGAAATTACTTTAGTTAGCTTGACTTGACATCCTACATGAGTATAAACGTCCCCAAAGGACAACGCATGAAATGTAGGACTCTAGATTTATCATAGTATAAGAAAATAGCTTTTACGTTCTTTGGAAAGTAAGGCTTTAGGTTTTATAAATATGAGATGCATGAGGTGCATATAGTAGTACTTTTAGGTTTCAAAATACCTAACATGCAAGCTAGCATAAACCATTTCCAACAGCAAGTAAACAACCTCCAAAACAGGCAATATAGCAGTTATTAGTTCATATATAGCATCACAAGTAAATCACCAGTGGGCGTCAACAACCTGACACGAACCCACTAGTGAGTATCTATGTCTGTCTAGAAAGAAGCAAACTACCTCACAAGGTCGAAGAACAATGATCTCAGACACCCAGGAGGTCACAAGCAAGCTCCGCCAAAACACTAGCCGCTCAACCAGCTACAACCTGAACCTAAGGCATTCAAAGAAAGAATGTCTCAGCAAGTAAATAATCAAAAGAAACTGGAGCAGTAAAAAGAAGAAGGGTCTACCAACCCAACAACAAGTGCTTATTAAAAGAGCAAAAAGGAACTGAACAATACAGTAAGGGTAAAAGACGGCCCGAGGCAACAACCCAACACACTAAGCGCGAGAAATTAACAACATGCCCTGCTAAAAACTGCAGAAGCACAAGGCGAGCATGTGCCAAAATAATCACTTAAAGAAAAGAACTAACAGTCCTAATTTATGAATCATTAGCAGTGGCAGGGCCATGGGTCTGGGTGTGTGACCAAAAACAGTCCTCATCCAAACACCCAGATCATAAATACTCAAGGGTATAACGGTGACAGCCTAAAGGTCCAACATACCAACAAAACCAGCCCCAACCAGGGCCAAAAAGGTACCAACTTACCAACAAAACTAGCCCAAACAAGGCCAAAATGGTACCAACGTACCAACAAAACCAGCCCAAACCAGGGCCAAAATGGTGGGACCACGACTCTACACCCCAAACCACCCCTTACAGAGTCAACAAGCAAACCACTTGCTATAATTCACGACTCGGCCTGCATAACCAGCCAAAAATATCAACAAATCGACATAAACCCACCCTAACCAAACTCGGGAGAAAACACCAGCTTAAGGTAAAAGCGTCGAGTCCACTCGACGCCCAAACGCTAAGTCAGAAATGGCGTCGAGTTCACTCGACGCCAAAAGACTTAGCCGCAAAAGACGATGGCGTTGAGTGAATTCAGCTCACTCAATGCCAAAAGACTTAGAGAAAAGTCTTCTGGATAGATGGCGTTGAGTGAGTTCAGCTCACTCAATACCAAAAGACTTAGAAAGTCTGACTAGATAATGACGTTGAGTGAGTGCACCTCACTCAACGCCAAAAGCAAACGGCGTTGAGTGAGCTCCCCTCACTCAACGCCAAAAGACTTAGGCAAAACCATCTCTGGACAATGGCGTTGAGTGAGTGTACCTCACTCAACGCCAAAAGCAGACAGCGTTGAGTGAGCTCCACTCACTCAACGCCCTTTCCATGGACTATGGCGTTGAGTGAGTGGACCTCATTCAACGCCAAAGGCAGACGACGTTGAGTGAGCTCCACTCACTCAACGCCAAAAGACTTGGCGAAAACTTTCTGGGCAATGACGTTGAGTGAGTGCACCTCACTCAAGGCCAAAGGCAGACGGCTTTGAGTGAGCTCCCCTCACTCAACGCCAAAAGACTTAGAGAAAATCCTCTGGCAAGATGGCGTTGAGTGAGTGCAGCTCACTCAATGCCAAAGACCGACGGCGTTGAGTGAGCTCCACTCACTCAACGCTTATGGACTTAGCTCCAGAGCAAACAGCCAGACGTTGAGTGAGCTCCACTCACTCAACGCTTTTGGACTTAGACGCAAAACCACACCAGCTAGGCGTTGAGTGTGTCAACCACACTCAACGCTTTTGGACTTAGCTGAAAAACCACTCAAAGCCTGCAACCCGAGAGCTTTCCGTTAGATTCAAAAAAATTCTTTCCAACCCTTTTTCCCTGGCTACAACTATCCCCCAAGCTATAATACACTTAGTAAACTCCATCCCTACCTCCAGCCACTATATGGACACAAAAGCAGTAACTAAGAGAGAAAAATTTATAAATTTGGGCAAGCTTGGCTCGGGAGAAAGCTAGACGCGGCCCTAACTTTTAGGAAAGTTACCTACACTGTTGGACATGGACAATCAGAAAATTATAAGCATGAAAAAGAAGAGCTTGGCAGGGGTAAAGAGTACCACTTGCCTCAACCTTTAGGACACAGCAACTGCCCTTCCAAAGTCCAACACAGCTAGGCAATATCGGCTACAAACAACAACCTGAAGTTACAAAAATGGACAAACACTGAGCTACCCGAAAAGACTTGCTTCTAAACCAACCCTAGAGCAAGAAAAACTTACCTAGGATGGAAGACGAGCCAAATCTGTCTATTCCCGAGGAAACCGAGCTTGAACTCAGCTAGAAATCACCGGCCAAAAGCTCCAGATTTCTGCTTAAACCTTGCTGGAAGCTCACCACCGCTCTTTTTGGAGAAGAAGAAGAATAATACAATAGAATAAGCTTTTCTCCTATCTTATCCAGCCACTAGCTAATACAGTATTGCTATTCTTGCAATAGTTTAAGCTCCGCCGCCCTATAATATTATTAAAATATTGGTCTTGTTGGCTACAGCTTATACCGCCACTAGCTAAAATTGGCCCCTAATAAAAGTTGTATATTAACTAGCTTAATAAAAATAACTAAGTTATATCTGATGCTGCCACTTATTCAAGCTTCATATAGATAAATTAGCTTAACCAATTAAACACGTCCCAACGACGCGAAAATTCTAACGATCTCGAAACTTAACAAAACTCACACCGTAGCTAAATATCCACGCTACGAATCTAGTGGCGACGTCGAAACCGTCATCCGACAAACAAAACTCGAGCTACCATTGCCTGAAGCCAAAACATAAGCATTTCCGAAGAGGCACCACCGAGTCACCAAAATAGACTCCGGCTTGCTAGTGAATCTTACAAACAGGCTACAAAACAAGCCACTTGAAGGCCTAAAGAACTAAGACAACGCTCTAACAACGGCAAAGGCCAAATATTTGCCAACGTAACGCCAATCCAAGATTAACTAATCACAGAAAAATCAGGGGCGTTACAGGGGCGGCCCTGGCCGAGCTAGCGGCAGCGAGGGCTGCTCCCACTCGGCCGCTGGCTGGCGACCACGGCTGAGAGAGCGGCCCGCTCTCCCACGGCAGTCGGCCGCGGCCGAGAAAGCAGTTGTGCGGGCCGCTCCCCTTCGACCACCGGCCGCGGCCGAAAGAACGGCCGCGCGGGTAGCTCTCCCTCGGCTGTCGGCCGCAGCCGAGAGAGAGGCCGCACGGGCCTCTCTCTCCCACGGCCGCGGCCAAACAAGCGGTCGCATCGGGCGCGGTCGAGAGAGGGTTCGTGCAGGCCATGGCTGAGAGAGCGGCCACGCGAGCCGCTCTACCTCGGTCGTTGGCGCACGGTCGAGGAAGCGGCCACTCCACCTCGGCCGCCAGCGCGCGGCCGAGCCGGCCTCCCCTCCTCGGCCGCCGCTGGGGGTCCTCCCCTCGCCGACGAATTTGGCGACGAGTTCGCCGACCGCCCGTGGGGTTCCGCCCCCGTCGTCCGATCGTTTGAGGTCGTTCCCCGCCGTCCGATTCGTGTGTAACCACCCACTAACCGCCGCATAACCACCATAACCACCATAACCACCCGTGGAGTCTATAAAAGGAGCCTCAGACCTCCTCATTTCTCACTTTTTTCTCCGAGTCTTTTTCTTCCTCAGGTCGAAGTTCTGCTAAATTTCTCCTACGAGCAGCACCCGAGCCGCACCCGAGCCACGTACGAGCCACATTCAAGCCATCTGATGAAGCCGAATCTCTCTGTTTCCAAGTGACCTCTCCAACTGCAAGTTCAAGTGTTCCGCTCCCACGTTCAGAATCAGCAGGACGCTCGGGGAAGCCCGTCATCGCGAGGTCTGATTTGTAACAAACTCCCGGCACGACGACCTGTCGTCCGCCGTGAAGTAAGTGTCCTCTCACCCCAAAATTGTAACGAGAGGTGGTCTGTCACCCTCGAATCCACAAACAAGTTGTAACAACCAGGAAATAGTGGACTTTGACCGGCACAGATCCGATCACGCGATTTTTTACCCAGTTGAAGGGTTTTTCCACGTTAAAACTTTGTGTGTACGAACGATCTACTTCATTGACTGTGTGAGCGCTCGACAGTTCCGAGAGATAAGGCGGTCCAGGTTATTCCGGTCCGACCGGGATGTCGAGTTAGATCGCAACAATAATATTAAAATAGGGTTAATTACCGGGACCTCCCATGAGAATTTATATAATTACAGGTACCTCCCCTCCATGTTTTAATATTATAAATACCTCTCCTCCAAGTTTCACGAGTTTACAATCCCCCTTTTGCTAACAAATTGGATGGAACGTATGTTATTTAGCAAACAAAATATATTATATTCCTATTTTACCCTTTGTAATGAAATGAAAGTGTAGATGCGTCATAGTCAAAGAGGACGAAGAAGATCAAAGTAGATCGAGCAAACCTTCGACTGAAGAAGACGACTTGTGTTGTTGTCACAAAGTGCACGTCTCGTCAAAATAGGGCAAAGCGGGATCAAAAAATGTGAAATGGCGGAAATGAGATCATTATGGCTGATTTAGAGTAAGGGTATATACGACATTTTAATAAACTGAGTGAAAATTATGGATGGAAGAGTGATATTATAAATGAGACAATCTTGAAGAGAAGGTCTTTGTAATATTAAAACATAGATGGAAAGTTGTAATTATGCAAACTCGCTGGTGAGGTCCCGGTTACTAACCTTATTCTCCCTCTGTGGACAGGCTAAATTTTTAAGTCTGAGCCCTTGAGATCTATGTCTAGAATATATGGGAGTTTGGGAGGGTGATATCTGTCAAAGCTACTGACCTCCGATCCATATACCGTCACCACCAGTAGATTCGCAGTGACGAGTCGAAGATTTCCGCTGCTGCTCTGGTGAGCCCAACCAGGCTGCCCGAATTTGTGCGAGGAGCAAAGTTGTCTGACCAATACAATCAGTGATCCGAGGGGCGTAAACCAGACATTTTCATTCGGTTGTCAAATAATTAAAACAACAAAATACATGTGCGCCTCTCTTAAAATTTATAAGAGGGGATTTAATCCATCATTTGAAGGGGCTGGAATTTGGAGAGAGGAGGAATTACGTAAGATCCACACGTCTATTTTTAGCACGTTCTTGTGTACGCCGCTCTCTTGTGCGTCGCTCTCTTGTGCACTCGCATGAACACAAACTCTTGTGTGTGCTCCCGTGAACAGAGACTCTCCAGTGTGCTCCCGTGAGCACATGTTTTTCTGTGTGCTTTAATGAACGTAGACTTTCTGGTGCGCTCGCGTAAACAAATACTCTCACCTGTGCTCGCGTGAATGAATGCTTTCTAGTGCATCGTGTGAACACTGACTCCTCAGCAAGTTCGCGTATGCAAAACTTTCCAGAACGCACCCGAGCACGTAGATCACCAACATGCGCCAAATTACGTAGTTCACAAGAGCGCGCTCACTCGCGTAGTTCACCGGAGCGCGTCTGCTTGCGCAAAAGAAGTATATAGGCATTGTAAAAAGAGTGGAGGATTGTTACGCCCGATAAGACAATTGTGTACAGAAATACAAATTAGTAAATTATTTGAACTGGGCAAGACCTCGTGATTTTCCTGCATTTTCGGGTTTTCTCACATAAAAACTTACTGTCAATTCTCTTTTGGACTATTTACGCATTATACTTACTCTCGAGATAAAACAATCTATCTCGACCGGTATTATGGGTTAACACACGCACACGCACACGCACTTACGGGCGCGCACACATGCACAATTAAACTAGTACAATTATTTTCAGATGATGAAGTAAAGTATTTAGACTAATTTTAAATTGTTGAAATACTAATGTAATAAACTTGGCAATGCAAACTCAACAAATAAAAGGCCCAATTTGGTAAATAAGCAGAGCAAATACACTCTTGCGCTGTTCCCGCAGAGGTCTCTTTAAGCCCACCCATGACCCATTCCCATTTGTAGGCATCATTTGTAGCCCTCCACCCCTCTTTAGATTCCCGCTGATTTGAGTTAGATAATCAATCAATAGCCTCTCCTAACATTGGCTCGCGCTGGAGGGTCCTCTGCCACTGCCGGCCATCCCCCATAAAAGCTTATGTCTTTGGCCACAGAGACAGGGAAGAGGGGAAAGGTTTCCCTGCTTATCTATTCAAATCCCATCAATTTGTCGAGGAAGAAGAGAAGATTTGGTTGATAAACGCTCGGATCTTTGCTTCGATTAGCTGGGATTTTGGCGGGGTTTCTACTCTACTCTGCTTCAGCTACTGAGGCTCCATTATAAAAGAGACGAAAGTAGAGCAGGGGGAGGCGATATATTTTAGAGGGACTATAAAAGAGGACTGACTATACCCACCCATTTTTTGAATTCTTGATGGCCTTTGTTACAGAGGCGCAGTTCCATGTCCTCGCGGTGGACGACAGCCTCATTGATCGAAAACTCATTGAGAGGCTGCTCATAACTTCGTCTTTCCAAGGTTTGCTCTTAAGGTGTAATGTTCATTTTATTCCATTTCATGTTGTTTCTAAAGCAAATGGTTGATCCGTATGGTCTTATTTTCAGTGACGACGGTTGAATCCGGAAGCAAGGCGCTCGAGTTCCTGGGCCTGCACGAAGACAATCAGAAAACACCCTCTGCTTCTCTCCAGCATGTGAGCATTTCTTCTTCTGGTGAAGAAAGTGGGAACTTGGGGGGATTTGGATGATTTGTTTGTTCGATGATTGGCGAACTGTTTCGATTGATTTGTTGTTGTTTTATCTTCCGGATTGCAGGAGATTGAGGTGAATTTGGTTATTACAGACTACTGCATGCCTGAAATGACTGGGTATGATCTATTAAAGAAGATCAAGGTAAGTTCTTTTCTTCTTTTTCACAATATTTACCCATCGAGTGCCTTGATTTTACTGTGTTTTTGCCACTTACCGTTGACGATTGTCTCAGAAATCATCAGCTTTTAAAGATATGCCAGTTGTGATTATGTCTTCTGAGAATGTGCCTTCACGGATCAACAGGTGTGTGAGATCGAGCCCGCTTCCCTTTTTCTTTTCCTTTTCTCCTTCAAAGACATTAAAATTACGATTTACCATGATTGTAGCAGGAATCTGAAAGTGAACTCTTCAATTTTCTTCTTCTTTAATTTCTTATTCAGTCATGGTAGGCAAACGAACAATAAAAAGCTCTGCAAAAAAATCAAATTTTTTATTCTATAAGAATCCCGATGGCGTAAAGATTTGTTCTTTGTTTTATTTTTTTGAATTTGATTTTAGAAATCAGTTAATAACTTATTTCTGCCTTTTTCTTTCCGGTAAAGGCGAACTAGAAAGCAAAAGTCGATCCCATACAGAGAAGGATTAAATAATCACTGTTTAGAATAACTGTAGGAATAAGTTTGATGATAATTGTGAGCTTATAATCCGTTTAAAACTTTGTAATTTCAAGCAAATTGAACGCGGGTCAACGATATGCGTGTGTGATTCATGAGATCCGGGGAATCAAATGCAAAATCTTGGGCATGTGGTTTCCAATACTGCTTAAAGATCTTCTTGGCGGGGCATATAAGCTAAAAAAGGACAGCTCTTGTCATTTTTCTGATGCGCTCTATTTCCTTCTCTGTCAACATCCCCAGATCTTTTCCCCACTCCCTGCTAGATTTTATTCTGACCGACTGCCGTTCAATGTTTGAAAAACTTGATTGTGATTTTGACTTTTTATTGGAATGGTGATCCAAGGTGCATGGAGGAAGGGGCAGAGGAATTCTTACTAAAACCGGTGAAACTCTCTGATGTGAATAGACTGAGGCCTCGGATGCTGGAAGGAAGATCTAAGGAGAAACAGAGGCAGCCGAGAAACATAGACGACAATGACGTCGGTGCAAGTTGCAGCTCTGTTGCTGCTAAGGATTCCATTGTTAGCATCAATGGCGGCAGAAATAGCGGCAATATCAGTGGCAGCAAGAGGAAAGCCGGCGAAGAAGAAGAAGAAGAAGTAGGGCTTTTGCATGAGAGGATAAGGCCAAGATTCTCAAACAACAACGGCGGTGGCGGTTTTACGGTGTTGTAGTAGTATATGTGGAATGCATCTGCAATTTTGTGATTTTCTCCTTTTCTTCTCATTGTGACATTTTACCATGAAATTCTACATGCAATTAATTATGTACGTTTTGTGCTTTCAAGCTCCGATGAAGTTTTTGTCGTCTACTTGTAGGTGTGTACTTGGTTCCGCCTGTGCATAGGCAACAACATCTATTTAGCCGAATACATAAGCGAGATGGCTAGTCGAACAAGAAAATCTTGTGCATCAATTACTCGTGTGCGTGTATATACATACACCGGCAAAGAAATATCATTTATAACATAGGTCCCCATAAAATTGTCAGTACCATACACATTTTCTTTATCTTTATTATTTTTGATAGGGTCCCCGTAAAATTTCCGAGTCAAGACGGTCCAAGCACAAGGGAGCCCAACCGGACCAGCGGCACGTAGAGAACCGCAAGCGCCCGAGAAGACCAGAAGAATGTGCCAGGCCCACGCCCAAGCGCGCACGGCCACGACCCGCACGACCAGCAAGCGCGCGCGGCCGCCAGCGCCCGCGAAGCGCGCAAGGCCGTGCACGGCCGCCCCTGTACGGCCGCGCTCGGCCGGCGCACGTAGGACGCGCCCGCGCCCGCGAAGCGCGCAAGGCCTCGCGCGGCCGCACGCGCACCGCGCCTGCGCGTCGCCGGCGACCCACGCTGTCGCCACACCCCCGGGTGCCGCCGCCGCCTCCGGGCACCTTGCCCCGGCTGCCCGGGGGGAAGAGGGGGGCACTCCTGTCATTTCGGCAAATGGTGATTTGTGTGATCAAAATGAAGTGATGTCATTCGCCACCATAAATCACAGTGAGAGCAGAGGTAGCGGGAAGGAGCACGTCCGCCAGACTGATGACTACGGCTACCAGAGCAACTCCGCTGAGTTTGGTGAGCATAGTTGTCCGGTGGAGGAGGAGCGGGCAGAAGAGGGCGCTGAAGGAGAGAGGTGACATCGGCGATGCGGGCAGCGGTGACATCTAAGGTAGGAGATTCCACCTCACCCAGAATTTGCTGGCGGATTATATCATAAGTATCAGGAAGCCGCAGAAGATAGCACACAACCAGAAGCTCCGGAAGTGCTTGTGTTGTTGAGCCAAATCCGCAGAAAAGGGGCGATTCTGAAGAATCTCAGCCGCGAGAGCCTGAACCTGTTGGTAGGCAGCAACATGAGACAAGGTAGGGCGGACAAAGAGGTCCGCATACAATGTATAGATGCGGGACGTCTGAGCCCCCTTGGATTACAGAGTAGCAAGATGAAGCCAAGCTGCCTTGATCGTCTCATCATGACGGATGACGGGAAGGCATTCATCGGATAGGCTGTTAGCGAGCCAAGTACGCACAAGCACGTCACTCGCATCCCAGTCATCAAATAGAGGGGAAGTGGGAGGAGGAGGGTCATCAATAAGATGGTGGCGTTTGCGTTGCGAGGGAAGGAGAAAGGTGAATGAGACACTCCAATCCGGGTAGTTGGAGCCGAGAAGCTTGGAAACGGTGCAAAGGTTCCCGGAAGGAGTAGGAGGAAGAGGCGGGGGAGGATTGGCGACAAGAGTGGTGGTAGTAGAAGCATCAAAAAGAGCCATAGGAGAAAAACAAGGAAGCCGCGCGGATAGGAGACAAACCGCGCGGAGAGGGAGAAATCGCGGCGGCTAGGAGAAAGAGAGTTGCAGCGGTCACGGTGTTAGACACCAGCGGCAAGAAAACCACGACCAAGCCGCAGAACCAAGCAGAGGGAAAGAGTCGAGCGGCTAGAAAGTAGCCCACGCGAACAGAAGGAAGAGAAGACAGCACGAACAGAAAGGAGTCCGCGGGAAAACGAACAGGGCATGCAAGCAGAATAGAGGTCGCATAATGAGGCCGCACACACAGAGGGCAGCGATAAGAAGAAGAGAAAGGAGACCGCGCGAACAGACAGCCAGAGAGGAACAAGCCGCGCGGACAGAAAGAGGAACCAAATCAGGCGGAAAAGATCGAGTCCTCTAATACCATGTTAGAAACGAACAAGAACAAACCGGAAGTGGATTAACAGAAATTTTATTATCCAAAAAATGTATCTATTACAAAGGTATGACTTCCCTTTTATAGAATGGAGGAGAAGGGAGAGAATACAAACTAGAGATGCGAGACTAAAAAATTACAGGACTAAGCGACTATATAAAAAACAACCCGCACAAGCCGTGCGGTTATAAGAGAAGGGCTATCTGCTCGGCTACCACCAGAGAGAGAGAAGTCGCCGTGGGGTACCGCTAGACCGCCCAGTCTCCAAGTCGCCTGCGACAAACCGCTAGACCGCTCAGACTCCAGACAGCAACAACCCAGCAACCACATTGCTGAAGGGAAACCGCTAGACCGCGCGGTCTTCAACCCGCCAAGACAGACCGCCAGACCGCCCGGTCATCAACTCCAACAACCTGTAAGAAGGCAAAATGAAAAAAGGAGGGCTACACCCGAAGATGACCAAAAAAAAGACTGGATGCTGCCACAGGTGTTCCCCGTGGGCCTTATGCATCGCTTGCCTAAGAAAAATCATCTAGGGTGTAGTCCTACCTAGGGCGGGCTAGCCGCATTCCCTTAGAAGGGCACAAAAGAGAAACATGCACAGAATCCTGAGAAGAAAATGACAGATACACTGCTCTCATGGCTCGGGTTACAAACATCGCTGATCAATTAGACTAGATGTGCCAAGTGGCCTATTGCTTGTCTGTGGAGTGATCAACGGAGTTGTGGGCCTCGTAAAGGCATGGATTGAGAGTATCATAGAGTATTCATCCATTACAGTCATGAGATGATCGAGGAGGCAATGCTATAGTTGATCGTCATTGCTTGCCCAACAAAGATCATCGTAACTGTAATGTAACCCTAACGGAGCACAACAGAGCTAACATATGGGACCTCCCTTGATGCTCACTGTGTGTTAGATACCGGCTAGGATCCGAAGTCCCGTAATCCTCCGCACGAGAGTTGGATAGCTCCCACTACACATACGTGAACACTCCCCACTATATGTGGTCATTGTGGTCTTACGCCAGAGTCCAACCTCGAGGGGGCCTTAAGGGAGACTCGACAATATCTAAGTGATTCAGCGATCTCTTTGGCAAAGATAAAATAGAGGAGAAAACACTCCAAAAAAGGGAAATGTGTCAGTACGGGATCTCTAACGTAAAATTTATTGAAATAAAAAGAAAGGACACTTAGAAGTGTTTTAAAAGAGAAAATGTTTGAAGAATGAAAAGTAAAAATGACCGGCAATGATTGCAAGGATCTTTTGGAACTATGATGTCCTTTTTTCTTCAGAATAGTCTTCCAAGGGAGCCCTTATCATTGACATCAAAGGTTTCGTCAATAATGAGGTTGGGGTAATGGTCGATTTGACTCACTCCCTTTGAGCAACAAGGAATATCTGCTGCTTCTTTGCCTTTTGAAGTTGACGGATCAGAGTGGTCATACTTCGGGAGTAGATCGCGCATCTTACCCTGCCTCAACATCTTTTGTACCAGTTGACGAAGCGCTCGACAGTTTTCAGTTAAATGCCCGCTTTCTTTATGAAACTCACAGAATGGATCTGAATCTATTGATCTTTGATCTGTCGGCTGGTAAGGCCTTTTGAAATTAGTCCTACCCTTCATGACTTGGCTTGCTTCTTGCATGGCCTCGTTTAGTTCAGACTCTAGCAAGTCATCATATTGCTGCCGATGAACCGAAGCTGTTTGCTGAGCTGGGGCTGGCAATAGTAACAATTGATCTCGGGCACGATCCTGGCCCGAGAAAGGGTGTCAATGACGTTGAAATCTTCTTCCCTTCCTTGAGTGGGATGGAAAATCTTTCCGAGGAGACCTTAGAGGTTGCTTGTAAGAAGAAGAGTCTTTCTCTGTTACAAGCCAGGAGATGAAGTTGGGATTACTCTTTTCACCTCGAATGTATGAGTTGGCTAAACCAATCAACTTTTGATACGTCCTTGACGCTCGGACATTAGCCTCAAACTTAAGTGGTCCTTCACGAAGACCATGAATAAGAGCCACTCAATACATTTTTTGATCAACGATCTCAATGTCCAAGATTTCTTTCTGAAAACGATCCACAAAATGAGACCAAGTCTCATTCTCTTGCTGCCTGATCTCAAAGAGGGCTTCTGGACCGCCCTTTCTCTTTGTAGAGATAGAAAACCTGAGCAGAAACTCTCTTCGCAAATCAACAAAAGAAGAGATGGACTGAGGGCGTAGTCCATAGAACCAATCCCCCACTTGTCCATCAAAGGTTGTTATAAATAGTTTGCATTTGGTAGCACCTGAAAGGGTCTTGAGAGCTACGACTGATTCAAAAGCTTGAAGGTGCTTCATTGGATCAGTCTCTCCAGTGTAAATTGGCAATCGCGGCTCTCTGAAGTTAGCTGGAGTTGGTTCATGTCGAACATTCTCTGAAAACGGTGACGACTCTTCTTGCTCTCCTACAACATAAGGAAAAAAGGGAGCATAAGCTGTAGCTGTAAAAGGAGCAGGAGGATATAAAGGAAAAACTGCTGCGGGGGGATCAAAGGAAGGAGCTGAAGAGTAGGGATGACTTCCCTGAAAGTTTAGAAATCTTGCTGGACTTCCTCGGGCAGCTTCCCGGAAGAAGTTTTGACGAGCTATGAACTCATCATTTTGAGATCGCAAAGGGGCTGCAGGCCCTTGCGGAAAGGTTTGTGGGTAACCAGGAGGATAGACTGATTGATAGGCCAGTGGATAAGTTTGCGGAGTCTCCAATGCTAGTGCTGGATTGACCGGAGGAACTGGTGCTGCTGCAGATTGCATTTCTAATCGTTGCACGATAGCAGTCAGAGTACGGTTGATTGTTTGAAACTGTTGGGCAGTTTCTCTGCGCGATTTCTCCAAGGCTTCCCAGAGAGGATCTTCAATAGGGCTTGAAGGAGCAAGATTCTCGGCTGGTTGATGAACTGACATGAGTAACCGCTGATTTTCACTGTCTGTTCGAGATCTGAAGGTTGCGTGTTAATTGTTGATGCGCGGAAATGGAGGGGCCGCGGGCACCAATAGATAACGGGTGTTCGATCTCACTGGGATGAGGTGAAGAGGTTGATGGAGATGCGGTGAATGCTTCTGCATGCTTGAGAGTGGAGCACGTGCTTGATCAAGGGTTGCAGGGATAATGGGAGATTGATAAGGAACTGTCGAGCAGACGGTTACTTTGACGGTTAGCTCTGATGATTGATGTTATTGTTGAGAGAGGAGAGGAGTTGAGAAGAAGAGGGGGCCGCTGGCAGCGACAACAACAGACTTTGCCAGCCGCAACTTAAATGTCACTCTTGCGACGGACTTTCCTTTGATAATGAATCAGAGATATTATAGCTTGAGATTGCACCTTTACATGGAAAGAAAATAAATGGTACAAAGGGGGAAGCTGACGGCTAAGGAAAGAAGTTGCCAGAGGCCGCGCGGACTGAGCAGAGAGGTCAGCAGACCGCGCGGTTAGCTGATCCTGCTACTCGCTAGACTAAGCCGAGCAGACTGCGCAATCATGCCGAGAAGACGGGTGAGGTCGCGCGGACTGAGAGACTGAGTCCGTAGGTCTTGATGCCTTGGTTGTCCCACTCCACCGTATCTGCTGAATGAGAGGTATGGGGGCCTATTTATAGGCATGGGCCGAAGACGATCCTGGTAACGTTACCCCCGGTAGAGCGGTAAGTTGTGCGAGTAGAGAAGGAGTTTGCCGAGTCCGCACCACGTTGTGCAGATAGTACTTGAGTTGATCTGCTGTTGGCTCCGCCTCTTCTGCACTGAGCGGGCCCGTGCCGAGCTATGAGAGCTGAGGAGCAGTCCGCCTCTTGCTGGGAAGTGGTCGGAGCTGGGAAGCTGAAGTGCTGAGTGGCGGACTGCATATTGAGTTCGCCGAGCCCGCGGCGTACATGAAGAGTCTGTCTCCTGCTGGAGGCTTGTCTCCCTGCTGGGCGACAAGAGGCTTGGCGACTTGGCGGACTTGAGAGAGCAGGCCGTCCTTGCTGGAGTGAGTGAGCTCGCCACCTTCTGGCGGGATGGAGTTGAGTTCCCATCGTTATGTGCGGTCTGGTGTAGAGTAGTTGGCCATGCTGCCGTTTTTCCACAGGCGGGCTGAGACAGAATCCGCCCATAGCCGGCGGACAGGATAGTTGGTCGCCGTCTGGGCGACCTGGTAAACTGAAGACGTAGGTCGCGCAGGTCGCCCCTGCTGCAGAACGTCTCCTGTTGGACGGACAGGCTTGTCGCGTACTGTCGGGCGACCTGGAGACAGGTCGCCTGTTGTTGTGGCGGTCTGGCCGGATAGCAATGTCAGTCCGCCATATTGCTGGATAATGCCTGCTGGAATAGAGAGAACAATCGCGCGGTGAGCCAATCTAAACCGCGCGGCCTGCAGAGGCGGACTGAGGAATCAGTCTGTACCCCCTGCAGAACAAGCGGTTGCTGCGCGACCTGGGCGATCAGACCAGGGAGACCGCCCAAGCCGCGCGGCGTGAGCGGACAGAGAAGTCTGTCTGCCCATCCTTAGAGAGGATAGGTCGAGACCTCCAGGTAGAACCTGGAGCAGGCCGCGACTTGCAAGATGACTACCTTGGGAAGGATCGTCGATTTCTGGGTTAACATCCACAATTTGTTGTGATTTGAGAGCCACCATGGAGTCTAAGTAAGGTCTCACCATAATATGTTCTACCATTTTGCTTCTCTTGACACAAGGTGTGTACCAATTTGAAATATGCAAAACAAATTTGCTCATTGTGATTTGTGGCCCAAGCTTAAATTTACCCTACAAGGCCTTTGTTTCCAACTCCTTCATGAAATCTGCTAATCTAATTGGTCCGAGATTTGTGATCCCCATCTCTAAAATTATACCTGCCTCATATTACCAAATACCAATCCATAAACTCATTGACAACGAGATCGTTATGAAAGCTTGAAATATTGACCCTCGGTTTGAATTCATCTTTCATGAGTGGACCTTCGTAGCGACCTCCACGTGGATAAGTATTAGGCTCCGTTTGGCATGGTGGTGACGGTCGTGAACATAAGGGTTAAACTGTCATTTGTTAACGCACACCTAAGAAACTTCATCCACTTTTATGCTTAAACGGATGAAATTTGTTAGGTGGTCGATAACGAATGTGTGTGTGTTGTTTGAAGCATCCGGATGGGGATCTAGGTGGAATCCCCTACCCGTTGCCCCTAGGTGGGTATAAATAGGCAAACCCTTATGAGTTACAACGGGTATGGGTTAACCGTGTACCCGACACGACCCGTTAAGCCTCCGAACCCGTTAATTGTCCAAATATACACTAACAATCTCCTCCTATATTTGTGACAAATAACGTATACATTTCGAAGTGCAGAAAGTGGAGAATATTAAAATAAATTTCCGACTTAACACATTTTCATAAGAGTTAGCACAGTTTTTAAAGAAAACATAAACATGAATTTTAAAAACAATAACATAATACATGCAAAGAAAAATGTGCAACTCAACAATAAATAAGTCTAGAAAAACAATAAAATGACTACAGATGAACGTGTAACAATTCTACTCAGAGAGTAGATCATCATCATCTATGTCAAAATCCACTTTCTCTCCTCCATCTTCACCAGTGCCTGCAAGGAATTTCATGAGTCAGACTCTATGAATTCATAAACATATGCAGTGACGTATCAAAGTAAGCTAGCTCTACCTAAATGAGCTTAGTACTTATAGCAGTAGTGAAGTAACACTGTCAGCATCTCTATCCAGTCTAGCTAGGACTAGTCAGGTTTTGATTTTAATAAATCAAACGTTGTTATCTTACTCATTAATGACCACTATGTGCCTCATCATATGACTTGACACACCGTAATTTGCAACATTATCAAATGTGGAATAATGTGCTATGATCACTAATGTTAGATTAACACATACAACGACTTTCTATTCCCAGTTGAATAATTCTCAAATCAGCCTACAATGAGAAAGACGTTAAGTCATCAGGTGTGGAATGACTAGCATCTAACCATCTTGGGCTTTCATCAAGAAATTATTTGGGGTTTTCAGTCTGTTATTAGATGCTTGAATGGTGCGACTATAGGTTCTTACCATAAAACATAAACATTGGAGGAAGTTTCATATTTCTATGAACTTTAATCTCATCTCCCCCGATGTTTTAATTGTGAGAACTCTATTTAAGCCCTTTGTTAAGGCGTCTGCAACATTATCTTTTGACCTCACATCAACGAGGTTCACAATCTCTTGACTCATAAGGGAGGTCAACCAGGCTTGTTTCATCCGGAGTTGCCTTCTTTTGCTGTTGAACAAAGTGTTCGTAGCAATCGTTTTCGTAGCCTGATTATCGCAGTAAACTGCAACAGAACTCAACTTCAGGCTCGACAATGGAATGTCCATCACCAAATCTCTTATCCACTCTGCTTCTTCTCCCGCTGAAGCTAGAGCGTAGAGTTCGGATTCCATAGAAGATAGTGCAATACATGATTGCCTCTTGGACTTCCAGGCTACAGCTGCTCCTCCTAGTGTGAATATAAATCCACTAGTGGACTTGCTGTCATTTAATTCTGAGCACCATGATGCATCAGAATATCCTTCCAACACTGGAGGATGACCATGATAACATAAAGTATACTTTTGGGTGTGCTTTAAGTATCGCATCAGCCTATCGAGGGCATCCCAATAGTCTTGGCTAGGATTACTAGTGAACCTGCTCAACATGTCGACCGTAAAGGCTATGTCAGGTCTTGTGCAGATCATAGCATACATGAGACTACCAATCAGTTTAGCATAATCTGATTGCCGAATCGCAGCTCCATCATTGGGCTTTAAGCGATTATTGTAATCGTAAGGTGTCTCCACTGCTCTACGTTCATTGTATCCCCACGTGTCCAACATGGACTTTATGTAGTGGCTTTGACTTAGGGAAATGCCATTTTTCCCAAAGCTCACCTGCATGCCTAGGATAGTCTCAGCTACACCTAGGTCTTTAATGCTAAACTCCTTCATTAGTTCTGACTTAACGTCATCCACTACGAATTGATCAGAACCAAGTATCAGCATATCATCCACATACAAGCATATTATAGCGACTTTGTTCGATCTATTACGTATGTAAAGACATTTGTCCGAGAGACTCGACATGAATCCCATGTTCCTTACACTATAGTCAAACTTCTCATGCCATAATTTTGGTGCTTGTTTTAGTCCGTATAGCGACTTGATCAACTTACAGACCTTATTTTCGTGACCTTCTACTATGAAGCCTTCAGGTTGGCTCATGTATATTTCTTCGATCAGATCTCCGTTCAAGAACGCAGTCTTAACATCCATTTGATGAACAATAAAGTTCTCAATAGACACAATAGCAAGTAGGATCCTAATGGTTGCTAAGTGACACACTGGTGAATATACATCAAAGTAATCCACCCCACTAACTTGTGTGTGCCCTTTAGCTACCAGGCGTGCTTTATACTTAGCTACGCTACCATCAGGATTGAGTTTCTTTTTCAGAACCCATTTACACCCTATAGTTTTAGCCCCTCTTGGCTTATCAACCAACGTCCAGGTGTTGTTCTGAAGTAAAGAATTCATCTCTTCATCAATGGCTTCTTTCCAGAGTAATGAATCCCTTGATCTCATCGTATCCTTATAGGTGGATGGATCGGCCTCAACGTGGTAAGTGACAAAGCCACTACCAAAGGTTCTGGGAGTTCGCTCTCTCACTGAAGTCCGTCTAGACTCTAGGACACTACTGTCTACCGGGACTGAATAGGAGGTGCTCGGTACTGATTCAGGTCTTCCTCAGTAATAGTTGCTTGCATACCTGGGATTGTCAGGTTTTTATCCTTAAGAAACTTATCCTCAAAGAACACTGCATCCCTTGATTCAATAATTATATTATTAGACAGGTCTAAGAATCTATCTGCAGCACTATCTTCAGCACAACCTAAGTAGACACACGTGTTAGTCCTAGGTCCAAGTTTAGACCGTCTAGGGTCAGAGATCCTGACATAGGCTATACAGCCCCAAGTCTTAAGTCTAGTTAAAGACGGGGGTCTCTTAAACCAAAGCTCGTAGGGTGTGACATCTAACTTAGTATGAGGAACTTTGTTTAGAATGTTGTTTGCAGTTAAAACTGCTTCTCCCCAATAGGCAGTAGACATGCCAGCAGTGAGGAGCGTAGAGTTTAACATTTCTGTCAATGTTCTATTCTTTCTCTCGGCTATACCATTCGATTGGGGTGAGTAAGGAGCAGTGGTTTCTGCTATGATCCCTTGAGAGGCAAGGAAACCTCGGAACTCACTGGACATATATTCTCCTCCTCTATCATTTCTAAATCTCTTAACTCTCATGTCTATTTGGTTCTCTACCCTGGTTTTGAAAAGACAAAACTTTTCAAACGCTTCATCTTTAGTTTTAAGAAGATAGATGTGACAGAACCTAGAGCAGTCATCTATAAATGTGATCATATACTTCCTTCCTCCTTTAGTGACAAAACTTTTAAAGTCACATATATCGGAATGTATAAGCTCTAGGGGTGTTGTGCTCCTAGTAACCGCACTAAAAGGTTTCCTAGTGATCTTAGTCTGAGCACACACGTCGCATTTCTCAGGCGGTGACTTAGTGTCTAATGTGATCTGGTGAGTTCTAGCTATTTGGAACATCTTCCTATAGTTCACGTGTCCTAGTCTCTCATGTAGAGTCTTAGGGCTAACTAAGTTTGTTTGAACTTGTTGAACTAACTCGTTTGCTAGACTTAGTCGGTACATCCTATTTTGGACGTATGCACATCCAAAATAGTGTGAGTTAACTGACAGTGTTACTCTACCGCTACAAAAAGTAAAAGACATACCAGCATCACATAATAAACTTATAGACACTAAGTTAGCAACTAGAGAAGGAATAAATTTAACATTTATGAGAATTAAAGTCTTACCTGAGGATAGCAGCAGCGTTGCATTCCCCACCTTCAAGACGTCAGCTGTCTCGCCATTTGCAACTGTAACAGCCTCTTTCACAGTAGTGAGCCCTATCATAAGATCAGCATTGTTGTAAACGTGGCACGTCGCCCCCGAATCCAAGTACCACTCCGTGCTGGCCTTAGCGTTTCCGACCATCCCAACAAAATCGGAAGACTCAGCTAGGCTAACCATATTGGCTTGGTTGTCATCCTGTGGTGCTTTGGTTCTTTCCCGTTTAGGGAGTCTGCAGTCAGATGCGCTGTGCCCCCACTTGTTGCAGTTAAAACACTTGCCCTTGAACTTTTTGGCGCGTTTGCTAGGGCCTGCAACCTGGGAGCTACCATGAGAGGGTCTGGTCCTCTTAGGGTTCGGCACGCGTTTAGAACTGTGAACCATGTTAGCCGCAGCCTTCTGCTTGCTAACAGTTTCTAAAGCGTGTCGAGTCCTATTCTCATCCTCAATGCGAATAAATCGCTTGAGGTCATTGACACCGACCTGCATCTTCTTACGGTACATTTCAGTTTTAAAGTTGTACCACGTAGAGGGCAGCTTAAAAATAATCGTGCCAGCAACAAAGCTGTCTGGCAGGGAAATATTCTCACTATGTAAAGAATCTACTAAAGCTTCAAAATCCGATACCTGAGGGAGAATCGCCTTCTACTCGTCGAACATGAAGGAATGGAATTTGTCCACCTGGTGCGCCTTGGACAGATCCTCCTCTTGCCTGAAGTGTTCCTCCAGTGCTTCCCAGATTTCCTTGGCGGTCTTCAGCTTGATGTACGTCTTCGCCAGGCTGGAGGACAGACAGTTCAGCAGGTAGTCGCGGCAGAAGTCCTCATCAGCTATCCACTGAGCCTCCTCTTCAGTCCCCATAACGGCAGCACGATCAGACTGAACTGTGTAGAACACGTTCAGGTACTTCATCCCGAACTGGGTATTCAGCTTCCAGTCATTGAACTCGGTCGCCGTGAATTTTTCCAATTTGTTCATCGGAACAGGGGACGAGAAATTTCCCTTCATCATTGTATGGCTCTTGGATCTTTAGTCAAGCAGGGGAGCTCACAACGCCTGGGTTGTTCTCCAAGATAACACCAATAGTATATCCCTTGGATCTAAATGCAGTGGTAGAGGACCCTTTTTTGTTGAATTAGTAGTAGCTTTGTCCAATCAACTGCTTACACTCATCTTCTCACTGCACTCTCCAAATCAATGGATCAAAATAGTGGCAGGAGAATTCTTCTCCTCTATCAAGCACTGGCCAAGATAAGCGTTGATGAAAGCCAAAAAAAAAACACAACAGCAACCAGCGATGACGTCTTTCCTGAGCCAGCAGAGCGATGGCGGTTGAAACTTTATCCCTGTGGTAGGAACTCTATTCCACGGGACGCAACCAGCGGGATCTTCCCGATCCACGACCACAACAGCAACGAAAAAAAAACCTTCCTTTTTTTCCGATCAAGACAGCGCCGGGTAAATCTGAAACGGCGACAGGATCGAACTCGTGAGAAAACTTTCCGATCCTGGATCCATTTTCCTCTTTCCGATCAGAAAAACTTCTCCCGATCTTGCAATCGACGACGGGGAAAGAAAAAAAATTCTTTTTCCTATCAAAGACTGCGGCTGTGTCGAGCCTTCTTCTCCGATGCAGCAGCAGTGGCGAAGAACTCAAGGCAGGCGGGGCTTCCTCCTTCTCTTTTCCGATTGCAGGCGGTCAGAAAAAAAAAAAACTTTTCCTCACAAGCGGCGATTTAGGTTTCCTGTGCGAAGTCCAGAAGGCTGAGTGGGAGAACAGGGACTGCGGCGATTTCCTCCTTTCCCTCCTGATCGATCACCAGCGGCGAAAATCGAGAGCAGCGGATCGTTTCCTGTATCGCTGCAGCGGTTACCAATCGGGAGACGGTTACGGGACGGGACGAACGAGCAACGGGGCATTACTTCGAGAATGTGTGTGTTGCTTGAAGCATCCGGATGGGGATCTAGGTGGAATCCCCTACCCGTTGCCCCTAGGTGGGTATAAATAGGCAAACCCTTAGGAGTTACAACGGGTATGGGTTAACCGTGTACCCGACACGACCCGTTAAGCCTCCGAACCCGTTAATTGTCCAAATATACACTAACAGAATGATGGTTTAACCCATGCGCTTACGACCGCCACCGCTATGCCAAACGAAGCCCTAATCACCATCGAGTCTATATGTTCCATCTAGAAAATCATTCGTCGCACAATGCAATAGCTCTTTAAGCCTATTTTGATCGTCACGTCCCTACCGCTTAGACATCATGTGATCAACGAAGTTTTTATTTTTTAATGTTGATGCAATTTTACGGGCATGATTCAATCGTCTGATAAATATATAAGACAATACATTTGTTTTCAATAGGTTTGAGCAGTGTTACAAGCTTTTCAAAAATTATTATTTGCAACCCAAAAAATACTTTAAACCTCTCTTTATTTGCGGTCCAAAAAAAAATGAAAAACAACAATTAGAATTCTTTCTTCATGAACTGAGAGAACCGGTGCTAGATTCATCTCCAAGGATCACTCCATTCACGGAATCTTCAACACCTCCATTAAACTCCGCTCGTGTATCACGTAGCTTCAAAATCACCCTTTTTCAAATTTAGAAACACTGTGTTAATTATTGCTTCCTGTTCATTTTTCTCACCTTCTATTCATCTCTCTCGCATAAACTCTAGTCTCTACCGCCAAAAATCACACTTCTTGGTGAATCTTTTCCTGAGAGAACTCGATTTTGATTTTTCTAATAATTCCTGCAATCTTTGCGCGCTCCCGAGTTACTCTCCGCAATGTGAGGCTCATGAGAAATATTTTTGTACTATGACTTGATACATGAAATAAGGTCTCTATTTCCAGACTGCCAATACTTTGGACGACAATCAATGGACGAGAATAGCCATAATCGGACATCACAAATTTTGGAGCAATATTTAGGTCAGGAATCCTGACGATGCTCATGGTCCTCCATCAATGAGGAGCTTGCAATGGAGGTGGGGCCCACGCACTTGTGACTTGTGTCATACACTTTTGCGCGGGACCCAAGCAGTTTCAATCTCCTCATTGATTACGAAGATATACTCATTGGTTACAAATTTTTGTGGGCCAGCAAATAATGAAATGACATATGGATAAGTTCAATAACACGTGGATTACGAAGATATACTCATCTACATATGCCAAAAATAATAGCCCTCATTTCTACATTTGTAAGGAGTGACTGCAGAATTGAAATGTCCCACCGCCCACGTGCTACCAGGTGGTGGAGGGAGCCGGCGATGCGGGGTAACCATTAGAACTCGGAGAAGAAGACATGCAACGGGGGGAGGAGGAAGGAGAATATCGCCGTCATCCATCCCGCACATCCGACGCCGGCGGCGCAATTCAATTTCTTTGTGGTCAACCGATCTTCTTATGATTGCAGGATCGGAGATATAGAAGTTATCGGCTTATCCAGCTGATTGTTGGCCCGATGATTCTCCGCCGTACCGGCTGAACGTTGGCTGCGGTAACTTGTACTTCTGTTTTTATTGCCGTTAGACCTAGTTTCCCTTTTGGTTTCCCCTTTTCAAACGGCCCTGATCTGATGTTAGCACCGCACTTTTGGCTATCCGGACTAACAAATTTTTTTTTTTTTAGATTTATAAAATTCCTATTAGTACCGCACTTACTTAGCGGCACCACACTGCTGAATCTTTCATCGCGCGGATGTACTACCATCCCCTGTTTTCTGCAGACTTCGACGACCTAGAGCTTGCTGGAGACATCGTTGAAATCTCCACCGCCGCCTTTTCGCTAAGTAAATCAACTTTCCCTCCTTCCCATGCATTAAAAAATATTTTTAGTTAAAATTTGTTAGTAAAAGCTTCCGAAAGTACGGATGATGAGTTCCATCTTTCTGTTTTCAAAAGAAATGGAGAAAAGAAAAACATGAGGTTGGTGATCCTTCAGTATCTTTAAGTCTTATGAAGAATGATAGAATGCTTGCAGGTAGCTAACTTCCTAAAAACGCTTGCTTATAGAAAACTGCTTGCAAATAACCAACCTCTTAAAACTATGTTTGCAATTAGCCGTTAATGTGGATAACCAAAAGTGCGGTGCTAATATCAACGGCCTTTTCAAATAGGGGAAAACCTATATTTTGTTGATTATTTATCCCTTGAGGACTGGCGAAAAAATTTATTTGAGATTTGACATTATTTGGATATGGAGATACTTTTATCATTTTATTATTTCACAATTTATTACATAAAATGTGATTAGGAATCCTCCTATAGCATAGGAATAATTCTCGAAGTGCTTTCCTTCTTTAGCTTGATTGCTTGTATGTATATATACTACATTGTACCTTGTAAAGAGTATCAAGAAATGAAACAATTTCGCCAAATCAAAACTTATTATGGTATTAGAGCTACGTGAAATCCCCATGCTCTAAACCTTCCTTTCCCCTTCCTTCATCTGCCTATAGGAGTTTGTCTGTCTGCAACATGGTTGCCAAATAATTCCTCGGGCCACCGGACAGATGCAGAGTAATAATAACCACTTGTGTGCTTAGTGACTGTAAGTGCGATCTGTGGGAAAAATCGATGCACAACGCGTTGATGGCAAAGAATAATGAGGGATTGGTTGATGGTTCGATAACCAAATAGGAGGCCGGTTCTCCGAAAGCGCACATCCAGAAGGCTTGCAATTCTATGCGAATGTCATGGATTGCTAACTCCATCGACAAGTCCACCCAACCTAGCTTTGCTTATTGTGAAAAAATCTAAATAACAAACTTTGCATTCTACAAAAAAATAATTTACAAGAGTATGACCCCCTATTTATAGGAGAAAAGAAAAGAGGAAAAAATACAACAGCCGATATGAGACTAAATTACAACCTACGGACATGTAGGATGAAATATGTAAACTGCAAAACAACCGAGCGGTTAAGCCCTGACCGCTCCGACTAGAATCCTCCGGACACAGAAGCAGTCCGCTCCACACAGGTATCCGCCGGACTCAAGAAGCAGTCCGCGATCTCTTACCAGCTCGCTCTTACACCAAGCCGCAACAACTGTCAGAACCCGCAGCTTCAGCTGCTCTCCAGACCGTAGCTTCAGCTGCCTCTATCCGCTGCGACTACAACCATGTCCGCCAAGCCCGCTACAACGAGAACACAAATCCGCAACAACTGCCAAAACCCGCTGCTTCAGCCGCTCTCCAGACCGCAGCTTCAACTGCCTCTATCCGCAGCGACTACAATGCTGTCCGCTATAGCTAGAACCCAAGCCCGCAACAACTGCCAGAACCCGCAACTTCAGCTGCTCTCCAGATTGCAGCTTCAGCCGCCTCTATCCGCTGCAACTACTACCCTAACCGCCAAGACCGCCACAAATTGCTAGCCTCCTGAACAGACCGTAGGAGACTAACCGTCAGACCGCTGACAAACCGCTAAAAACATCAGGCCGCTCGACCAAACTAATAGTCCTCCAAAGCTTCATGAAAAACTGAGTTTTTTGATATATGAATAGCAGTCTGGTTGTCACAGAACATAGGTGAAGGATGATCATACACTTCTCCTAGGTCAAGTATCAAGGCACGCAACCATTTCAGCTCACAAGCAGTCGATGCCATGCTCCGATACTCAGCTTCAGCACTTGATCGTGACACAACAGACTGTTTTTTGCTCTTCCAGTTGACAAGGTTCCCTCCCACAAAGGTACAAAAACCAGAAGTCGACTTTCTATCTTCTTTATTGTCTGCATAACTAGCATCAGAATAGGCTTCAATATTCAGATGATTATTTTTTTGAAACAATAATCCCTTCCCTGGATACCCTTTTACATACTCCAAAATCTTCAAAGCAGAACGAAGATGACACTCTCTGATGGTTTGCATAAACTGACTGACCTTCTCTACAACATAACAAATATTCGGTCTGATAATAGTCAGATAAATGAGTTTTCCCACAAGTCATCTGTACATAGTACTATCAGAAAGAAGAGGTGAATCTTCTGTCCAACCTTTGTCATCACCAACGGCCATAGAACAACGAACTGGTTTTGCCCCAAGAAGACTAGTCTCTTTCAACAGATCTAACGTATACTTTCGTCGTGAGAGAATCACAGAGTTGTGTATTCGCAAGATTTCTATCCCAAATAAATACTTAGAAGAGCCCATATCCTTTGCAATAAAATGTTGTCGAAGATGCTTCTTTGCTAGATCAATTCCTTCATTATCATCACCGGTAAGGAGAATATCATCCACATAGACAGCAAGAAACACATACCCAGGAGGTTGCTCCATATAAACCACCTCTTGTAGATCACCGTATAAGAAGACATTCTTGATATCTAATCGACACATCTCTCAACCCTTATTCACAACAAACCTTATCTCACCGTACAGGAAGTGCACTTTTTTGTCACGACCCAGGCCTGACCCAAGGAGTCTTAATGGGACCCGACTGGTAACCGTGAGGGCTGCAGCCCAAGTGACCCCAACGCATTTCTGGCCTGTTTATCAGCGCAACGCGGTGTTGGCGTTGAGTCTCGAACCCGCAACCCTTGATAAGGAGCCTTAATATCACTCCTCATCAAGGGAATTGTGATGAAGGGATTGCAGAAATCCGAGAATACTTTTTTCCAAATTCTGCAATCACCTAATTCATCCCACTAACTACATATTTATAATAAAAGAAGAACTAGGGCATCCCACCATCGATGGTTATGATTGGCTGGAGGTGGGACCACTCAAATACATCAACAAAAACAAAAATACTAAAGTAATATATGAAAATGACCCGCAACACGGATCCGGACACATCTGCGGAGTCGGATCGACGATCCGATCAAGCCCTCCTGCGCGAATACACAAACGTGAGTCCCGCCTTACAGTGAATCCCTCCTGGTGCATGATCTGATCAATCCCCATCACAAATCGAGCAAAATTTCATTCGAGCTAATCTGGTAGTGTCGCATAATCCGCTTTGCTGAACTTGTCGCATTTAAAATTATTTTGGAGTATAAGAATATTTTTACTAAACAAATTAAGCTTTAGGCGTTGCAATAATATATCTCATAATATTTAGAAAATATTTCATTTTTTCATCTTTCAAATCACTTATTTCTTCAAGTTCATCGGTATTATCTTTTTAATTTCTTGGTAAGATTGGTTCATTTTGATTGTTCTCAAACCAGTCAACCCTGAATGGAGTTGAATTCATTGCACTATTGAACAATGTCTTGCACATGTCAAAGTGAACTTTTATTTAAGCCATACAATTAAGCTATATTTGATTCGGCGGTGGCGGGTGAATCCGGTTGGTCGAAACGCCACTTAACGCCACTTTGGAACCGGAGGGGGAGAGGTGAGGGTCAAAACAGAGCGGATTGGGGCCGTTTCCTCCTTGTTGCGGGTGCAAACGCTGGCGGACGCCGTTTGTTTACCCGCCGTCCGGCGGCGTTTGCTCCAAACGGAGGCGAAACGCCGAACCAAACGAAGCCTTATTTTATCTACATGCATTAAAATGATAGAATCCATATTTATAAGCCTCACGCAACAACTAATTGGATAGAAACAACCCAAAAAATAAGGATAACTGAATAAAAACACCAAAGAAGAATTCACACGACTAGCAGGCTGCAGGGTGAAACTAGAACAATTCACTTGTAGCACCAAGCAATGTAGAAGTACCAATAACAGCATTAGGAGCAATCATATAAGCACATGCTAATAGAACTGTAGAATTCAATTTATGTAAGCAATGTAGAAGTACCACATAAATCTTTGGTTAGCTGCAAAGAGCCCACCTATGTCATGAAATAACAACAAGGAGTGCACAAAAATATACCAAATCTAGGACCTAAATCCCGCGGATTTTTGGCACTTAACACCCTCCAATTGAGGGTGTTTGGCACATTGCACCCCAATATTTGAACTTTGGCACTTTGCACCCTCAAAAGCCTTTAGTGAAGCACTTTGCACCCTTATTTAATATCAGCCCTATTTAATTAATTAGTTCAACCGAAAATTATTAATAGGAGGGGTATTTAAGTCATTTTAAACAAAAAATTTTTAAAAACCGAAATTTTTAATTTAAAAATAAAATCAACATTTGTGCATATCCTTTTTTTTTCTGTTGGAATTAATTTTGATGGCAATTTTTATGTGCTAATCGATTCTGAGCACATAAATTTGTCGCAACTTTGAATAAATTTAAAAACTGATAATTTTTTTTTACTAGGAGAAATCTGCAATTCAAGCCGGGGAGAAACTTTTCTACGACATCCTCGGTGATGAATACCCGCCGCCGTCTCCCGTTTAGCGTATTCTCTATGAAAATCACATATTAGAGAGCCCCGACGAGACTGCAAGCTCGAGTTATAATGTTTTGAGCAGCTTGAGCTGTAGCGGTGGGCTTGTCGATCCAAGCTGGGTTTTCGATCCGTTAGCATTTCCCGACGTGTTGATTCGGATAGCAAGAGTTTTGCAAGAGAGCTCAAAACAATGCTCCTCTCATATATATCATTTCACACACGCTGACATTTTGAACATGCCATCATAAAAATAAAATGCAAGAGAGCTCAAAATAAGGGAACATTCATCTTTAAAAATAGCTCTGAAGAAATGGGAAGGATAATAGAACTATATAATGTTAACAATGTTTACAAAGTTTTGATGATAACCAATCTGAAGAAATTCAAGGCATCTCACAAAAAACAAATGACACTAGCAATACAATATTCAAGGTTAGGCTCTGATGACTTGTCCTCTTCAGCCCGGATAAAATAAACAAAATCTTCATAACTCATTTTCCCTTCAACCTTGCTAGTGAACTTCCTAGGAACCTGGCAATTCATATCAAATAAAATTTCAGAAAAAATAATGAAAAGTAAAAGCTCATATTGGAAAGAAAAACCACAACTTGTTGCTTTCCACAATACTAATATTCTTGGCAACCTCACTTCCGATATAACTTCATCAATACAAATTTAGACACAGGAAGAAGACAAACACAAGAAACAAAAATCATTCTCAATTCTTTATAACCCATTATCTTTATGTTTTACCATGACGCTAAGTTGGCATTAGAGCAATGTTTCAAGGTGCATGATAAGTAAAAGCTAAAAGATGATATGAAGAAATAACCTGCACAAATATTCTGTCCACAATCCTATATGTAAAAGCATGGTTTCCATATCTGATGAGCTTCTCTTTATCAATTAGAAAATCATGATCCGTGTCCAGCTAACCTGCAGAAATGTAGGTTCTTTACTAACAAAGTTTAAGCTTTAAGTTTAGTTAATAAAATATGAAATGGGCAGATAAAACTTGAGTAGCAATAATTGATTGTCACAGTGATGAAATAATTGATATAATTCTCACAGTCTTGAAATGGTGCAGCTCCTGATTCTTGAGTAGCAATACAATCCGTCTTTGCGGTATTCTTTCTCGCCTACATCAACAAAAATATTTAGTTAATTGTATACTTCTACAAGTTATGAAATTAAATCAATTAATAGAGAACTAACCGGTAACTTGGATTTTGACGTTGTTGACATTGGTTGTTCGACATTCTTGCTTGTTTGAGTACAACTTTTCTTATTATGTCCTGTTACACCACAGTTGGAGCATGAATATTTTGTCCCGTGCCTCTTCAAACCATACTTTTTACCATCTAACTCATCTTGTTCCAACCTTCTGCCGTGCAATGATGGCCTTCCAGGCTTTTTTGATTTCACCGTCCATGGGACCAAAAGATTTAAGTCAGTTTGTGGCCATTCCCTTGATCCCTTTATTGGATTCAACATAAATTCATATGCTTTCAAATATGTTGTTTTTTTATACCAATAATCAACATAATCTTCTGCCTTCTCTCTTTTAAAAAAAATACACGCTATAGCATGTACACACGGAATTCCAGTTAAGTCCCATTTATTACAGCTACAACTTTGACATGCTAATTCCACTGTCCATTTATCACCACTCCATCCTTTTACCTCAAATTTGTCGTCACCATTCCATTCCAACATGTAATCATGAACCCCCCTTTTGTTGTTCTCCAATATCTTTTGGATGTTTGGACATATATCTCCAACAAAGTTGACCAATTTATCTCGTTGTGTATGCAATCTTTTCATCATAATAGATCTTATAATTTCAAGCATTGTGATGATTGGTTTTCCTCTTGCTTTTAGTATGACGTTATTATAACTTTCACACAAATTATTCAGTAGCATGTCACATTTGGGCCATGTGCGAAAGTGAGATCTTGCCCAATTTCTAGGATGACGTGCTATTACCCAATTATATGCCTCAACATTGAACTGTTTAAGTTTCTCCATCTCACAATTAAAATCAACTAGTCTCGAAGCGGATGCGGCCTTCCACAAAAAAGATTTCAGTTGTAAGCCCTTATGTATTAGCTTGAAATTGCTATACATATGTCTCACACAAAATCTATGCTCTGAATTTGGTAATAATTCTTCCACTGCTCTTATAAGGCCCTTCTGTTTATCTGAAATAATGGTCCATCCAAAATTATTTTTAATGCATAAATCCTGTATTAGTAGACTAATGAACCATTCCCACGACTTCCTATTTTCCTTTAAAACCATTGCGTATGCTATAGGATACATGCCGTTATTGCCATCAATACCAACTGCACATAATAAAACCCCTCCATTGGAAGTCTTGAGGTGAGTGCCATCAAGACCTATAATAGGTCGGCAACCAGCTAGAAAACCTTTTTTTAAAGCTCCCCAACATATATATAATTGTTTGAAGATACACTTTTGTGAATCTGTAACCTGTTTGCACTGCACTTTTACTGTTGTGTTTGGATTAGTTTGACGGATTTCCTCACAATAATCCCAAATGCTAGCATACTGCTCCAACTCTGTACCATGAATAATCTTATTCGCGTGTTTTTTAGCTCTATACATTTTCCAAATGGAAAGTGATGTTCTATTTTCCATTTGCATCAACTCTTGCATAGAACTAACCGGCCATTCAGGATTACTCCTAAGCTGATTTTGATACTTTTGTGCAAGATAATCAGAAGTGCAATGTTTAGAGCTTGAAGCCCTATAACACGAATGTTGTCCTTTGATAGTCTTTACTTGAAAAGTTGTATCGTTTTTAGAAATGAAGGAAGCATACATTACCCATCCGCAATCACAAGTAACTTGTATCTTATCACGACAATTTTTCGTGAATTTTACCGGCTTCCCATGCATGTTAGAATAAGTTCTAACCGCGTCTCTAAAATCTTCGCCTGCATTGAAGCATAATCCAACTTCAAACTCAAAGTTTGATTCATGGGCATTACCTTCATATATGTGATAACGTGACGATTGGCCTTTATTTGGATTAGTAGTGGGAAGAATTCTATTGTTATAATGCTCTATGATTTGATTTGACTGCTTACTGCTTCTTTTATTTGGCTCATTCAATCCCACCCACTCTAAGGCTTCATCAACATATTCATCAAAATCTATATCATCATAGTCATATTCACCATCTTCAAAATCATCGCTGAAGGTTGAATCGCATTCATCTGTGTCCTCTTCATTGCTCATTGAGTCACTGTCATTTTCAATTTCAATTATTGGTTTCTCTAGGCTCGTGTCAACCTCACTGTCATGATCATTATGGGCTTCAACAGTTTCAACATAGACATCAACTATCTTTTCTGAATTTATATACCTTATTAGATTTGTAGTGTCGTCATCATTCAATATCAAAATCATATTACTGCGATCAACAAACCCACCAGGACAACAAAAAAATCTCACCCAACCTAAATGACCAACTTGCTCTGTCATATCATGCAAATCCTTCAATAGTATGAAGTTACAATCACAGTAGTCAAACAAGCTAACAACATCAGGCCTATACGAACAATTTGCAGACCCAATGAATAACCCAGAATGATGCAGTCTGATAGTAAATAGATAAACTTCATGTGGCATGTAACATATGCCAACTCTTGAATCCTTAGCTCTTAATATCCAAACCATACTTTATTATGCATGAAAAAGTGGTTTTATTTCAGTAAGTGTAACTTTACAAAATAAAATTAACATTATGACAAGTAAACAATATAAATATGAAATTAAAAATCAATTAAATGGACAAGTAAACAATATAAATAACATTTACAAAAACTAAAATGACATTTGCAGACACTGAGATGAAATGTTCAGAAACTGACAGCATATGAAAGACTAAAACTAGGCATTGCTCTCAAGGCCAAGCAACTAAAACTCCTTCAATTGACATCTCAAGGCCAAGCAACCTAGGCATATCTTTGAAATCTTACCAAAAATAAACAAATCTTTGCAACTTACAAAATGTATTTATCATTTATACAGTGATAACTGAAGTTCAAAAGACAAGAAAGCTGACATACCTGAATTCCTTTTGAAGAGAAATAGCAGGCAGTGAAGTACAAAGCCGACCTGCAACATATATAAGCCCATTAGGATCGAATATGAAATGCATAACTCAAGCATTTCAGTAAAAAATGTTATAACCATAGCTATATTTTGGTATTGGTTATAACCATAGCTATATTTTGGTATTGTTGGTGCATTCACAAAACAAAGATACGAGCAAATAAGAAACATAGAATCCATGAGTAAAATGAAAAAAAAACCACTAGTCAACTCTTAATCGAACAAGGACTTCAAGCAAGCAGAAAGCCCTATCAGATAGTGCCTAACAACACTCGAAGATGGAGAACGCCCGAAACCCTAAATCTTTCTCCGGGGCTAGATCGGACATGAAAGATCTCCCGAACTTGTGCAAAAAACGGGATGAAAGGAGGAGATTTTTGGCTCTTTACCTTTGCTGTAATCGAACCCGGACAAATCAACAGTCGGAGAGAGATGTCGCCGGGGAGAGATGTCGCCGGGGAGAGATGTCGCCGGGAGAGAGTTCGCCGGGAGATAGCTCGCCTGAGCACAATGTCGTCCGGTGTAGAGCACGCCGGGAGGTTGTCGTTCGGGAGAGAGCACGCCGGATCGCCGGTGAATGCAGAGGAAGAAAAAGAAATCGGGAAATGCGGAAGGCTGGGCTAACCGGGGATGAGGTTAGGGTTTTAGGAAATAACTATAGAATTCCTAAAATACCCTCTATTCAATTCAATAATAAATTTAATAAATAGTAAATAAAACCGAAAATTGTCTAAGGGTGTAATGTGCCTCCAAAAATCAATTGGAGGGTGCAAAGTGCCAAAGTTCAAATATTGGGGTGCAATGTGCCAAACACCCTCATTTGGAGGGTGTTAAGTGCCAAAAATCCAAATCCCGCCGTAGAAATGTTATTCCTCACAAGCTTGAGTAAAATATTTGAATCCATCTTTTATATGTGAACGGATTTTTCATTTTTTTTGGCTGCAAAAGTCAAAATTTATGATTTTTTTTAGTATCATGCCTGGTGCGAATACATTATATGATCTACAACCCATTTATTTTTAATATTACTTGTTTATTATCTATCATTTGATGTAGACTCAAATTAGGGTTTCAAAAATTAAATATTTTTAAGCAAAATATTTTATTTGTTATAAAATAAAATTAGGGTTTTGAAAAATAAGTGAATTTTTTAATTTTAAAAAGAGGTCGAGCGGCCAAATCGAAGCGTTCACGTGTAAAAACACTCTTGACGTTTGACCTTCATGACGCCGTAATCGCTATCCAGAAAACGCTCAGCAGCGTCTAATGAATTGACCCGAAGCGGGATCCGTACAACCACAAGAAATTACACATGAAATAATTTATGAAATAACGATAATTGAAATACTTAGAACGTTCAAGGCAAGCTTAAATTAATTAATTATGATGCATAAAATTAATCCAATATGAGTAGAGCAAGAGGGATGAGGTCACCCAGGGGCATGAATCTGGTTCAAGCCCTATCAACGCAAAGGGGGACCACGACTGAATGTTGGACGACGTGGGATATCGATTTCAATCGGGAGCATGACAACGACAGAGCAAAGGCCGACTGACGGAGGGAAAAGCGTCGATGTCGTCGTCAGTCAGATGGTTCATCGGAGTTGAATGCGATGTTGACGTCAATCGTGGGAGGGAAAAGGCTTCAGAACGAGGTTGCCACCAGAAAGGGAGAGGTCGACGGCGGCCCTTGCTGGTTGGCGTGTGGCAGGCGGTGGGGTCGTTCCGGTGGGAGTTGGAATGGCGTGTCTTCTTCACGGACGAAGGTCGGCGTCGTGAGCGTCGGCTTCGCTGTTCCAGAAAGGCATTCTTCAGGCGAAAGATGACTGTTCGGGAGGAAGCAACAACAACACTTCGTCGTTTGGAAGACGATCCACATGAGAGAATCGTAAGAGCAGTAGATTTCCCGGATTGCCGAGGAAACGATTTCTGGAGTCGTTTCTTCAATTTTTTCCCCGATGCCTTTTCTCTTGCCGTGGATCCAATAAATAGAGCCAAAAGATATTTTTTTTCCCTTTCCAATTTCCCAAACATATAACTTTTTTCCAAGTGTTCTCATGGAATGATATTCTCGTATAACCTTTTTCCAAATTTTCTCATGTAATGATATTCTCGGTATCCCAAATGATTTATTTTCAAAGCCGTTGTTTTCACGTTGAATTGAGGAATAAGACCATTAGGTATTGATTTTCATAAATAACCGCTCTAATATTTTTGTCTTAAGTTTATGCGTCCTTTAAATAAATTGAGCTTGCCTTTTCTCGTCCTAACTACCAAAATTATCGGACCTTTTTATTTAAGATCTTATCGGACGGTCAACCCGAAGAGTCGAACAATTTCAAATAAAAGAAGGTGCGCGAAAGAAATACACGATAATAAATAAATGTTGAAAAATTAAAATGCGTGACTTAGGATGCGACGAAGGATGCATCACCAGTCAATGGTGAAATTGTGACAATTCCTGTGGGGTGGGGGGATGTTCAAAGCCTAACTTTTTTCCCTTTAACTAAGTAATTGCAATGAAAATTGGAAATATAAATTTTAATTCAATTTTAAAATTTAAAATGCAAGTCTAAAATTTTAATTTTGGAAAAATAGGTGTAATTTTTTTTTTAAATAATGGTTAAAAACTTTTGCGTGCAACAATTATATTCCCATATATAAAGATATCATGGGTGATTGGAGTTGTTTGAGGAAAAGGTAGAACTGAATTGTTTGACATGGTCTTTTGCAAAAAAATGGTGAGTAAAGAAGCATCATTGTTTCAAAGATCTGTATAAAAATATTTATATAGTTTTCCTAGAGAGAAAGTGGACTTAGGTATTCAAGTGTTGAAGAAAGAACCACATAAAGATTTATTAAAGCGATTCCAAATAGTTTGAATCATGTTAATTTATTTTTTGAAATTATGGGCTCCTAAAATCCTAGTTTGCCTACGCTATGTGGGGATGCTTTGTGCACCGGGCTGCCCTATTGGATTATAACAGACTTTTAGCTAAAACTTGAGTTCTGAACAACTCAGTGAAAACCCAGTGTCAGAGCTGGACTAAAAATGTGCTATTTTAACTAGGCCCAAAGTGCAAAATTTGAAACAATTAATGCATTTCCTTCAATTCAACTTCCTTTTAATTCAATGAAATGCAAGTTTAAAAGTTTGCAGTTTCATTTGTAATATCCTAAATTATACATCCTTAGCAATTATTTTTAAATACTGGTGTAAATTATATTTATATCTATTTCTTGACAATACTTCATTGTTCATGAATCTGATTAATTTGTGGATATTTTGAGCTTGTGTTCATATTGTAGTATGGAAAACCTTTAATAGCTTGTACCTTGCAGGGCTTGATTTGCCTTAACAGTTGAGGGTATTTGTCATTCAAAGGAAAATATCTTTGTTAACATGGCAATAGCATCTTCACTTGTACTTCTCTCCTCCATGGACCATTCACACAGAGTTTGGGAAGATCCTTCCTACTTCAGGTGGAGAAAGCGCGATGCTCATGTACCATTGCGTTCACATGATACTATTGAAGGTCAAATCTCTTCCATGCTAAAGTGTTTTGGTCATACCATCAAAGTTTATTCTGATATATATTAATTTATTCTAGTCCTACCATGATCATAGTATCAATATAACCCCCCAAAATGATATTTTAGGAGTGTAATGCTCACCCTTGATATACAAATTGGTCCTTTGGATTTCAGCTGTTTATGCTCCTTTGGATTTCAGCTGTTTATGCTTGATATCCATAATTATATAGCAATAGATACCGCCCAGGAAGCAAGGGATATGTGTTTACATATTTGATGGCAAAAAATGCAGATTAGTTAATCTCTACTGTTCCTTTCGATAGTATCATTGCTTAATTGGAATAGAATCTGAAGACTGGAGAGTGATGAAGACCAGAAGCCTGAGAAGGAAATGATCGACATTCATTTCGAAGATGTTGCCTGACTTGTCTAGTGAGCTTTTCATTTATGTGCTTAGGTGCAGAGTTACTGCACCCAAACTCTATTTCCTCATTCTAATGAATGCTTCTGTTTGATCTGTTCGGCTGATTTGTAGTTACACTTACATATCCATTCCGGATTCATTGCTATATATTGGTTTGACCTTGTATGATGAATACGATCAATTTCTACTGTTTATTATTCTGTGTACCGTATACCTTTATCCAGTGATAGTTCTAGTTTGTTAAGTAATATTTTCTTAGGATCAATTTTCCTTGATTACTTGGTCGAATTCTAGATCAAATTACTGCCTAAACTAGACGTGCGTATATTCTATTATGAAGAAACCAAGTCTGTTGTGATAGTTTTTTTTTGTATGGGCTTACATATCATTTAATCTTCTTCTTGTTTACTTGGTTTGGGTGGTTTGGGCTTTAACAGCAGTTCTCCAAAACAAATCCTAACTATCTGGGGTCAAATTTACACATCTTCATTTTTAGAAGTATAGTGATACATTTGTAGGCATAAATTCATCCCGGAAGTAAAGATGTTTGGAGTCTCGGAGTTTGTGGCAAATGTGCTCTCTGGCATGTTTGATGGATTGCGGAGCATTGGAGTTTGTTCGAAAAGAACATGTAAAGGCCCATGTATTGGCCCATTTAGTATAGCTTCTTCTATTCTTGTATTAGTCCCACACGACTCCTCTCACTCCCCTCTCCCTATATATGTGCATTCATACATTATATTTACATACTCAACAAGGATATACAAGTTTTACTGTTTTTTCCTTCATCGCTCGTGTATTTCTCTACATGGTATCAGAGCTTACGATCCCTCTGGACGATCTCTAATTCTTTAACCGCAACACTTTGTGCTGTTTGCTAACCGCAACTCCTCGGCGGATAGACTTCTTCTACCCGCAAACCTCTGATACCATGTAGAGAAGTGCACGAGTGATGAAGGAAAAATAGTAGAACTTGTATATCCTTGTTGAGTATGTAAATACAATGTATGAGTACACATATATTGGGTTTAGGGTAAAATTCGTCTGACCGTGGTCTACACTCGGCGGATAAAAATCGCCTGACCGCTCGGTTCTCCCTGTGCTGCTCCCTCCTCTTTTGGATCCGTTCCTCCTCGCTTTTATAGATTTCACTGCTGGGATACCGTGCGACTTGTTCTGTGTCCGCCACGGTCTGCTTACTTGCCGCTTGCTACCCTTGCCGCAAGCTTGATCCCCTGCCGCGGTTTGTCTCTTTAGTCGCAGCGTGGCCTCTCTTCAACCCGCCGCGGTCTTCTCTCTATTAGTCGCTCAGTCCGCCACAGTCTCATCTCAGCTTGCTGCTCTTAGCCCGCAACAGTCTCTTCTCTTCTTGTTGCTCTGTCCGCTGTGCCTTGTCGGCTGCTACTGGATTGTGTTCGTCCGAGTTCCCTCTGCATTTCTTGCCGGCCTTCTGCTCTTCTCGTGGTTTCCACTCTACTCGCTGCTCCTCAGTCCGTTGCACTCGTGGATTCCCGTCCGCTGCTCGCCGACGGTTTGTCTTCTGTTCGCTGTTAATCTTACAGCCCGTGTTGCATAATTCACCAAAATTTGCTGTTGTGGCCTCTGTCCTAGTCCGCAGAGATCGGTCTGCTGTGCCTGCCTATCCGCTTCTTCTAGCCTCCAGGTCGTGTCGCCTAGCCGCTTATTCTTACCGCATCTCCAGGTCGCCTATCTCGGTTGCTTCCTGCTGTGCTGTGCTCGCGCGGTCTCATCTTTTCTCGCTGGCTTTGTTGGTTGTTCTTTGTCTGCATTGGCTACTGAATTATTGCGGTTTTTCCCGTTCTGCGCCCTCTTCGCCTTCAACATTCTTCTCCACGCGGCTTCTTCCTCTTCGCCACTAGTCGGGTGTTATTATCCGCGCGGCTTCTTCCTCTGTTCTTTATTCGCTACCGCGTCCTCTCTTGTCGCGACCTCAGTCCCGTCTTTCAAGTATCCATGATTTCGTCTTTGTCGTTGTTCGCAGCTTGAAGCCGTCTCTCCAAATAGCCAAGCTCCTGCTAGCTATTTCTAACCGCCAGGTCGTAATGCCATGGGTTCCTCTACTGACTCTTCTCCTTCAGCCCACTTGGTTCTTGCTCCTGAGTTGTGTGACGAGTTGAGGATCACCACCATCTCCCTTACTGGGAAGAAGAACTTTGTTGAATGAGTGCATTCTGTCAGACGGGTACTTCAGTCCAAGGGACTTCTGCATCATCTCACCAAGGATCCCCTTTTGCACCTACTGATGACTGGTTGCGTGATGATGATCGTGTTCAGACTTGGATTCTCAACTCCCTTGATGGCGAACCTTACTGCATGACCATGTATCACGAGACGACCAAGGCAATATGGGATGAGCTCCATTCTCTTTACTCCGGCAAAGACAGTCTCCAGCATCTGTATGACATCATCACAGATCTTCAGACTCTTGACACTGGCGGTGCTGCCGACTTAACCTCATTTGTTGCTCGGGCCAAGTCACTGGTTGAAGCCTGGATCCAACATCAGCCCCCTACTACGGATCTCGCTGCCCAGCGCGCTCAAAAAGAAGCAGTCGGTATTGCCATGATGATGACACGTGTCCCGCCTCATCTTCAGAGTGTACAGGCTCAGATCCTCTCATCTGCTGCTACTCCCTCATTATCTGATGTGTGCTCCATGTTGCTAAAGGCCCCCCTGCTAATACTATCAGACTTCCCTCGCCGACCCTTCTCCAACACTCTTCTGCGCCATTACTACCTCTCCCTCCCCCTACTTGTGGAGGACGTTCAGGCTCTCGGGGAAGGGGTCGAGGTGGCCGACCACGGCCTAAGTGTTCTTTTTGTGGTAAGAATGGACACCTTGAGGCGACCTGCTACCGCAAATATGATCTTCCTCCTCGTCCGACGTCTTTTGTTGCTACCAGTGTTGTAGATGTCGGCCGACATGTCCGACATGTCGGCCGACATAAAGGTTTTGGAGGTAAAACGCCACGACATTGATATTTTAAGCAAATATATCGTTTTAGAAAATATCACCCGATATATCCGTTTAACCCGATATATTAGGCGATATTTCGCGACCGATATATCGTTGAGAGTATTATAAATATATTTTTTTCATTTTTTGAAGAGACCAAACACTGGTTAAGGTGTTGTCGTGTGACCTTGAGGTCACGAGTTCGAGTCCTGGAAGCAGCCTTTTGCAGAAATGCAGGGTAAGGTTTACCTACATTTCACCCTTGTGGTTGGATCCTTCCTTGGAACCTTACTGCGCAGGGATGCTTTGTGCATTAGTTTGTCCCTTTTGAAGAGACCAAACAGAAACAATTTGTTTTGTGATTCATTTTGTGCATCTCTCTAAGTCTAGTATCAACTACTTTCTTATCTAGCTCTCATTTGGTGATCTTTATCTCGTTTATTGCAGTCGACGGCTCTTTCTTGTGTAATTTATAAACATGCACTATTTGTATATATATTTATTGTGTAATTTATAAATATACATTATGTATACAATTATACATATTTATAAAATCTGTGTAATATATATGAATAAATTTATTTAAATATTAAAAACCGATATTATAAAATATCCCTGATATATCCCCCGCAATCCGACATCCGACATTTCAAACTCAAACCGACATGAACCCGACATCCGACATCTACAACCTTGGTTGCTACCCACAATCCCTCTACCACTCGTGCTGATCTTGAATAAGTCCGCCTCCAGGTCCAACAACTTCACGGGATGCTCAGCCATCCGCCTGCCTCCGTTGCCTCCATCTCTAATGAAGGTATCTCTTGTCTCTCCACTAGTCCACGCTGGATAGTGGATTCTGGTGCTACTCACCATATCACATCGCTGAAGCCACATTAATACTTGGATACTCCACATTCTAAGTGTATCACAGTGGCCAATGACGACACCGTTCCTGTCTCCGGCTCTGTTGATATCCCTCTCAATTCCTCTATCTCTCTCCGCTCGGCTCTTCATGTCCGAGGCTCCCCGTTTAATTTACTTTTTATTAGTCGCCTCACTACTGATTTTAATTGCTCTATCACATTCACCTCTTCTTCTTTTCTGATGCAGGATCGACGGGCGCAGAGTGTCATTGGTAAATGACGACTGCAAAACGGCCTCTACCTTCTTGATGTTTCTCCTATCATCCTCTCCCCAGTCTCCTCCGTTGATTGACATCGATGTCTTGGGCATGCTCCTCTTCCGGTACTCAAGAAGGCTCTTCCTGATATTTTTCTTCCAACTTTTACGTGTGGTCCATGTATTTTGGGAAAACAACATCGTTCCTTTTTTCCTCCTCAGTGTACTCGGAGCTCTGCTCCTTTTGTTTTAGTGGATTCTGATGTTTGGGGCCCGTAAAAAATCATTAGTGTGTCTGGTTATCGTTATTTTATCACTTTTATTAATGATTATTCTCAAACAAAATGGTTGTACTTACTTCGCAATCGCTCTGAGCTTTCCCGTGTGTTTCGGGCTTTCTTTCTTGAGACTCGCACTCAATTTTCTGACAAAATTAAAACTCTCCGAACAGTTAATGATTGCGAATACACTAGCCATGAATTTGGTAATCTCTGCTTGGAATTTGGAATTATTCACCAGACGCAGTGTGCCTATACCCCCCAATAAGACAAAGTTGTTGAACGTAAAAATAGACATCTTCTTGATATTGCTCGCTCCCTCATGTTTCAAATGCAGGTAGGTACCCAAGACTTATTGGAACTTTGCGCTTTCAATGATACATTATCTCATTAACCGCCTTCCTTCCTCCGTCCTCCAAAATGATATTCCGTTTAGTTCCCTCTTACCCTCTACTCCTCCATTCTCTCTCACACCCCGCATATTTGGTTGTACCTGCTATGTTCACTTAGTAGGTCCGTCCACGGACAAGTTGGATCCTCATGCGGCCAAACACATGTTCGTCGGTTATTCCCGTACTCGAAAAGACTATGTTTGCTACTCTCCTACTACTCGCAAGGTAACCGTTTCAGCTGATGTTATCTTCGGGAAGATCAACCGCTCATCTTCGCTCCAAACCTATCTCTTCCACCACCATCCTTACCAAGACCTGTCATCCCAGTTACCACTCCACCACTCCTCCCTGATCCGGCTCCCGTTCTCCACAAGTCCCCTCTTATTCGTGTCTACACTCGTCACCCTCCTCGCTCCGCTGCCCCGATGCAGTCGGCTTCGACCTCTAACACTCTGCGACCTGCTGATCTGACACCGACCTCCACTGTTCATCCATTGACGAACTATGTATCTTTACATCGACTGTCCTCGACGCTTCACACCCTTGCTACTTCATTATCCTCTATTTCTGTCTTTAATTCTGTGCAGGAGGCTCACCAACATCTGGGCTGACGGGCATCCATAAACGAAGAAATGACAGCCCTCTGGGCTAATCAGACGTGAGATTTAGTTCCTCTCCCTCCAGGCCAGACTACTGTTGGTTGTAAATGGGTCTTTGCCATCAAACATGCTCCTGATGGGACAATTTACCGTCTTAAGGCCCGACTGGCGGCTTGTGGCTTTACTCAACAACAAGGTCTCGATTATGAGGAAACATTCTCTCTAGTGGCTAAACTCAATACGGTTCGTGTCCTCCTCTCAGTGGTTGTGCATTGCCAGTGACTCTTATATAAACTGGATATCAAGAATGCCTTTTTAAATGGTGATCTACAAGAAACAATCTACATGCAACAACCTTTGGGGTTTGAGACCACGGGGGAGTCCCGGGTTTGTCGCCTCAAGAAGTCGATTTATGGTCTCAAACAATCCCCTCAGACATGGCTCGACAAGTTTAGTAGGGCTGTGCGAGAGGTTGGTTTCACAAGGAGCTCAGCAGATTTCTCTCTGTTTACTCGACATCACAAAACGGACACCGTTCATCTTTTAGTCTATGTCCATGACATCCTAATAACAGGTGATGACTCAAAGGGAAGACAAATGATCTTTTGTTTGTGAAAGTATTGAACAGACATTATTTACCTGGAAGCAGATTTGCTACTGTCTCCCCAATGAAGCTGCTCATGAACTAGTATTGAACAGACATTATTTATACGGATCCTGGAAGCAGATTTGTTGTACTGTCCGGAAGTTTGGTTCAGATTTCTTCAAGTTTGTGAAAGTAGAGTCCTGTTAATTTACTGAGTTTTCTATTGAAATTGAGTGGACAAATTTTGTGAAGTTGAACTCAGAGTATGGTGCAAGTTTATTCTCTTAACAATCCAGGCGGTTCATCATATATATTCTCCCAATTATTGTACATGACACCCTTCTTGAATGCCTCATCCCTGAGCCAAAGTAGATTATGTGAAGAAAAAGATGGGCAATGCCTGTGTTATTCCATCTTCATCCTTTTTTTCTCTGACCTCCCTTATTATTATTAGTATAATCATTACTAATCAAAGGTAAATCAATATAGTTTTCTCTTCTTGACAAAATAAAAAATAAAATAAAATAAAAATAAATATACAGTCACTTTTACAAACAATTATCCAAACAAAAGGGATGATTCAAATGCTAAGATAATACCAAGTTCATTTTTGTTAACTTACATGGTGAATGGTGATTGTTGAAAAGAAGTTCTACCTAGAAATGTTAGAAATACGGAGTAGGTTATATGCTTGTATGAATGTCTGTATATATTAAATATAAATTAATAAGTACATATATAAAATACATTTATTTATTTATATGTACTTATATATTTATATATATGTATATTTATGTACACGCACACACACGCAAACAAGCAGCCGTGCACAGATTCTCGTGTACCCCGGCGCGGTAGTACACCCATCGTTCATTATTACCGTTAAATTTGTCTTTCCAAATACAAAACATAATAGAAATACACAAATTAAACTCAATTATAAATGCTGTAATAAAGAAATGGTAAAACTGGAAAAATGAATGTTTCACTAAAGGGTGTTTTTCCCTTATATATCTATACTTATATATATATATATATAATCAGACATTACTCTTGATCCATTCCATGCAAGTATGCTATACTTATTGAAGTTCTGATACTCAACTTCTTACAAATATATTTGTAGTGTAGGTTCTCTCAGATATTGGTATCATCAGAATAAAGTAGATATCTTACATTCTGACTCAGCTGTATGGAATGATGAGGCTGTTTCGCAATCTCTTGTGAGTGCTCAATTTTGGGTCACGGGTTTACCCTTTGTTAAATCCTTAAGTGGATATTGGAATTTCTATTTGGCTTCTTCTCCTGCAACCATTCCTCTGAACTTCCATGATATTGGATTTGATGATTCAATTTGGAAATCATTGCCAGGCAAGTTTTTCATTTTGTATGGTTTCTTTCCCATTTATTCTTTCTATTCACATGCGAGTCTATGCAATCTACTTCATTGATTGATAGGCCAAAACATTTTTGTTGAATATAGTATGTCCAGTAAAGAATTTTAATAGAAAAGGGTATTCCACACATTGCTATTTTTTTCTTTTTGTGTAACATATTTTACATAATTATATTTCAGGTTCTTAAATATGCAACATTTTAAGTTACTTTGACATTGCCATCTTACTCACTGTTCTATTGAAGATTGGCAGTTGTATGCTTTGAAGCTTTTGGATGTATTTGTGCCTATCTAGAGGCTAGGCACGTGCACTAGTGCTCTTATCTTATGTGAGAGCTTTCCCAGATCAAAATCATGTCACAATCACCTCAAAAAGTTGTTCTACATTAAATTTTTATTATGCAAGCTAGAGGCTTTATTTCGGATTTTGTTGTATCATGTCAAAGTACACTTGAGAAGTAATTGTAAAAAATAGTAATAGCTTTACTTGTTGGAGAAATTAAGGAGAAAACTTGCATGATTATTTATACAAAGAGAGGTCCCTCAAATATGCTATACAAACATATATGAGATTAATAAATACAAGAGTTTATAATAATAGGATGTAAAAGTAGTACTGTCTACAGGATCGAGAAATTGGAGAGAAGAGACACTTGATTATTTTGGGGCATGAATAACCCTTTGTATTAAATAAGAGGCATATACAAATAATGTATAAGAATAATAAATACACAAGTTACAAATAATTAGAAACTGAATTACTAATATTTTTTACACTCCTTCGCAAGCTAAATCATATATGTTGTATGGGCCTGCTACGGACCTACCACTGGTCACAGAACCGGACCCTCACTGGGGGCGCACATACCGCCGACGGGGCGCGGAGACGAGCACACCAAAGGACACCCTGACATGAAGTCGTGCACACGAGAGCTTGCATCCCGGTTTAGTTCCTTTTATTCCATACTTTTATTTCGATGGTAATTTTGGCACATATTTTTATCCCACGTGTTTAAGTCCAAGTGGGGGGGGGGGGGCATGCGACTATTGTGACTTTTCTTTATATTTCCCATGTGGGGTATCTGGAATGATAAGTAAGAAGTATTACTCTCATCTCTATCTAGCCTTCTCATCCCCCTTCCGGTGACTCTCTCTCTCATCCCCTTTTCCCTAGCCGACCGCATCATCTCGTAGAAATCCGACATTCCTCCGCCCGCCGAGCCACTCTCCCACTGTCCAAACTGGAGGAGCGCCCCACGGGTCGATGACAAACGAGGTCACAGTATGCGACACGTAACATATTGGTATCAGAGGAGTAAAACATGAGCAAGAAAATGGATAAGAGGTAAATAAACCAACAAATTTATTGCTCCAAAAAGATAATCATTACATAGGTATGCCCCCTTATTTATAGAAAACAGGGGAGATGAAAGAATACAACAATCGATGTGGGACTAAATACAAGTCGGGCGGCCTGTGCGGTTTGTCATGGTCAACCGCACACTATACAAAGAACAACTGTACACCTGACGACTATTAAGGAAAACCGCCATAAAGCTATGGAAGACCGCCAGTCCAGGCCGCCAGACCGCACATGCGTGTTGCCACCAGACCGCAATTGCGGCTAACCACCAGACCGCAGCTGCTGCAAGCTACCTGACCGCATACTGCGGGTTGCCACCAGACTGCAGTTGCGGCTAACCATCAGTCCACTGCTGCGGCTTCATCCAGACCGCTGCGGCTTCACCAGACCGCTGCGGCTTAACTCTAGACCACTGCTGCGGCTTCCTGCCAGACCGTTGCGACTTAACTTCAGATGCATTGTTGCGGCCTCAAACCAACCCGCTGGAGATGCTACCAAATAGTCCGCTGTGCCAAACCGCCAGATGGCTGAACAAAGCCCACAAGATCACACCGCCAGACCGCCGACTAGACAAGCCGCGATGACTAGTTCGGCTAACCGCCCGAACTATGGTTCCAACACTCCCCCTCAAGCTGGAGCATATATGTCAACCATGCCCAACTTGCTACAAACTTCCGTGAATGAAGTAATCGGTTTCGTGAAGAAATCAACCAACTCCTTATCAGAGGTAACAAACAACGTACATATTTGATTTTTCAGAATCTCTTCTCTGATAAAATGACAATCTACTTCAATATGCTTCGTTCTCTCATGAAAGACCGGATTCTTTGAAATGTATATAGTCGCTTTGTTATCACAAAATATCGGTAGAGGATGATCATAAAACTCTCCCAGATCCAGCAAGAGTGTCCGAAGCCACTTCAACTCGCAAGCCGTCAGAGCCATGCTTCTGTACTCTGATTCTGCACTTGATCTGACAACTACAGTCTGCTTTTTGCTCTTCCAACTGACTAGATTACCTCCAACAAAGGTACACAAATCAGATGTCGACTTCCTGTCTCCCTTATCATCTGTGCAGCTGGCATCAGAATAAGCTTCTACCTTTAAATGTCCCCTTCGCTGAAATAAGAGCCCTTTTCCTGGTGCATCTTTTACATACTCAAGAATCTTTAGAGCAGACTGCATATGACATTCCCTGGGGGCTTGCATAAATTGGCTCACTCTCCCTACTGCATAACAAATATCTGGTATTATGACTGTCAGATAGATGAGTTTATCGACAAGACGCCTATACCTGGTGACATCTTTAAGAAGAGGAGAGGTCTCACTCCAGCATTTGTGATCTCCAATAGCCATAGGGGACCGATCAGGTTTAGCCCCAAGAAGACCTGTTTCTTCTAAAAGATCCAAGACATACTTCCGCTGCGAAAGAACAATAAAACCATGTTTTCGAGATATCTCAATCCCCAGAAAGTACTTAGGATATCCTATATCCTTTGTAACAAAATGCCGAAGCAGATGCTTCTTTGTCATATCAATACCTTTCCTATCATCCCCTGTAAGAAGAATGTCATCCACATATACTGCAAGAATAACAAGACCAGCCGAGGTCTTTCGAATAAACAAAGAGTGATCTGCAGCGCTCCGAACAAATCCAACAACAGAAATAACTTGGTTGAACTTGTCAAACTAGGCTCTCGGGCTTTGCTTAAGATCATAGATGACCTTCAATTTGCACACCTGAGACTCCCCCCGAGCAACATACCCAGGAGGTTGCTTCATATAAACTGTCTCGTTCAAATCACCATAAAGAAAGACATTCTTGACATCCAACTGAGACATTTCTCAATCTCTGTTTATAATCACAAAAAAAAGCACACGGATCGTAGTAATCCGAGCAACAGGAGAGAATGTGTCAAAAAAATCCACACCATAAGTTTGTGTAAACCCTTTGGCAACAAGCCGAGCTTTATATCGATCAATAGTACCGTCAGGAAGATATTTGATGACAAAGACCCAACGACACCCAACCACATCAGCTCCAGGAGGGGTAGGGACAAGAGACCAAGTATCCCGTTCAGTCAGAGTTTTCATCTCTTCATCCATAACAACTTTCCAATGAGGAATAACCAGAGCATCACGATAAGACGCAGGAAGAACATTTGCTGAGAGAGCAAGAGAAAAGCTCTGAGCCAGAGGAGACAGTCGAGCATAAGATGCCACACCACCAAGAGGATGTTGAGTGCATGAACAAACACCTTTCCGAAGAGCAATCGGAAGATCAAAGTCAGTCCTGTCTATTGTCTTAGTTCCATCCGAAGGAGAGACTACTGAACCAAGAGGTGTTGACAGCGGCTCAACAGAAGAATCAGAGATAGCAGGAGAATTACAAAGGGAAGAAGGAAGTGCAGGCTCTGGAAAAGGTGTCGACACAAGAGAAAGAGAAACTGAATCACCAGAAGAAGGGAGAATCGAGGAAGGTGAAAAGAATAAGACATTCTCAAAGAAAGTGACATCGACAGAAACATACTGTCGGCGGAGAACATGATCATAACACCCGTATCCTTTCTGTGTTGGACAATAACCTAGAAAGATACATTTGATTGAGCGAGGGGACAGTTTGTCACGACCAAAAGAAGGAGAGTGAACAAACGCCGTGCACCCAAAGATACGAGGAGGTAAATGAAAAGGATTCGCATCAGGATGAATGATAGAAAAAGGAGTCTTCCCATCGAGAACTGACTACGGAACTTGATTAATGAGAAAACACTAGAGAAGAACAACATGACCCCAATAAGACTTGGGAACATGCATATGAGTGAGAAGATTACGAGCCACATCCAGAAGATGACGATTCTTCCGTTCAACAACGCCATTCTATTGCGATGTGTAAGGACAAGTAGTCTTATGAACAATGCCATGATCCATACAAAGCAATGTAAATTGATGACTATGATACTCTTTAACATTATCAGATCAAAGAATTTTAATAGTAGTATCAAACTGTGTACGAATCTCATTATAAAACACAGTGAAAATAAAAAAAAATTCAGAGCGTTCGTGGAGCAAATACAACCACGTACAACGAGAAAAATCATCAATAAAAGTCACAAAATATAAACTACCCATACCAACAGTCTGAGTAGGATCAGTGCCCCATATATCCGAATGTACAATTTCAAAAGGACGAGAAGAACTACGTCTATTCTTAGCAGTAAAAGTAGACAATATCAAACTGACAAGCCTCACAATGAAGAGAAGAGCCTCCCCGAGGTAAATTTGACAGAAGTTGATAAAGAATCCGAGGAGGAGGATGTTAAAGCCGAAGATGCCACTGAAGCAAAGGAGAGGAGACAGAAAAAACAGAAAAAGTATCATGATAGAACAAGCCACCGCTTTCAGTCCCAGTAGCAATCTTCTCCTTGTATTGAAGAACCTGAAAAGCACAAGTAGAAGCAGTAAAAATAGCTTCACAGTGCAACTGTTTAGAAAGGACAGTAACAGAAAGAAGATTGCACAGAAAGTTCGGGACATAGAGAGTGTCCTGAAGCTGAAGAGAATGAGTAACATGCACTGTGCCAGACCCATGAACCGGGGACGGAGAACCATCAACAATAAGAACCGGAGGTAACCGATTACTTTTGTCAAGAGAAGAGAAAAGCCGAGAATTCCCGGTCATATGATTAGTAGCGCCAGAATCAATGAGCCACCTACCCGTAGTAGCTAACTGAGCAACATCAGAAGTAACAAGAGAAGAAGTAGACTTCTTGGCGAAATCAGTAGAAGCAGGACGGAGGTGAGGATGTTTGACCCAGCAACGATCAACCAAGTTGCCAGCGTTGCCACAATGAGAGCAGAGAAACTTAGAATAACCACGGCCTCCAGTACGGCCACCTCGACCACCAGAGTTGTCATGATGTGCAAGATGAGCAACAATATCTGGAGAAGGAGAGAGAAATAAAGGACACTGAAGCAGAGTTGTAACAGCAGAAATGCGAGCAGTAGTAGTATCCAGAGTCGGAGTATCCGCCTCTCCTAGATACTGTTGACAAATCATGTCATACGAGTCAGGAAGACGAAGCAAATAACAAACGACAAGAAGCTCCTGAAAGTGCTTTTGTTGCTCAGCAAGATCAGCAGAAAATGGACGATGCTGAAGAAATTCAGCCCCAAGACTCTGGACCTCCTGATAAGCAGCAGCAAGAAGTCATAACCGAGCGAGCAAAGAGATCCACATATAAAGTATAAATGCGCGAAGTCCGAGCCTCCTTGAAATATAAAGCAGCAAGATGATTCCACGCAGCTTTGACCGTTTGGTCATGTCCAATGACAGGAAGACACTCATCAGACAAACTGTTGACTAACCAAGTGCGAACCAAGGCATCGACAGCATCCCAATCTTCATAAGTGGCTGAGCCAACAAGAGGGGGATCATCGGTCAAATGAGAGCGCTTATGCTGAGAGCGTAAAATGAAAATAAAAGATACACTTCAATCCGGGTAATTTGGACCGGTAAGCTTGGATGAAGTACCCAAATTACCAGAAGAAGAAGCAGAAGTAGAAGAAAGAGAGAGATGAGCAGAAAAAGTAGCAGAAGAAGACGGAGTATCCATGTAGAAAAACAGTAAGCCGCACAGTTAACCTAACAAACCGCGCGAACAAAAGGAGAGTCCGCACGGTCTCAGTGTCAACACACCAGCAGTAGGAAAGATGCCGCGACCAAAATGCGAAACCCAAAACAGAAAAGAGAAACCGCGCGAACAGACAAGCGCTCAAGAAACAAGTCGCAATCAAAGAGACCAGCAAGGGAGAGAGGGAAGAAGCAGGAAAAAGCCGGAAGAAGGGAGGGAAAGAAGTCGGAGAAGAGGCTGCGCGGTTGCAAAAAACAACCACTATCAAGTCGGAGCAAAGGACCGGTTTTCCTCTGATACCAAGTAAAAAATGAGCAAGAAAATGGACAAGAGGTAAAAAAACCGCAAACTTTATTGCTCCAAAAAGATAATCATTACATAGGTATGTCCCTTTATTTATAGAAAACGAGAGAGATGAGAGAATACAACAACCGATGTTGGACTAAATACAAGTCGGGCGGCCTGTGCGGTTTGTCATGGTCAAACCGCACACTATACAAAGAACAAATGTACACCTGGCGGCTACTAAGGAAAACCGCCATAAAGCTATGAAAGACCACCAGTCCAGACCGCCAGACCGCACCTGCGGGTTGCCACCAGACCGCAGTTGCGGCTAACTACCAGGCCGCAGCTATTGCAAGCCACCTGGCCGCATACTGTGAGTTGCCACCAGACCGCAGTTGCGGCTAACCATCAGTCCACTGCTGCGGCTTCATCAGACCGCTGCGGCTTTACCAGACCGTTGCGGCTTCACCAGACCGCAACGGCTTAACTCTAGACCACTGCTGTGGCTTCCTACCAGACCGCTGCGGCTTAACTTCAGATGCACTACTGCGGCCTCAAACCAACCCGCTGGAGATGCTACCAAATAGTCCGCTGTGCCAAACTGCCAGATGTCTGAATAAAGCCCACAAGATCACACCGCCAGACCGCCGACTAGACAAGCCGCGACGACTAGTTCGGCTAACCGCCCGAACTATGGTTCCAACAAGAGGGACCTCCGACTGTGAACCCTAGCGCGAAATCATCCTCCTTTCCATTCCTGCTCAGCTCCCCCTGACTCGCCGCGCCCAACAGTCTCGGCCTCCTGCTAACTCCTTCCAACCCACTGATGGCAGATCGCGAGATGTTCCAACAACTTATCGACCTACTCGACCGCATGGATTCCCGGTTTGGGGAAGTTGACAACCACCTCGCCAATCTCTCCACTGGAGTTCCCTCGCTTGACAGACCCGCGAGTCAACACTCAGCTCTGGAGCAGATCTACCAAGATAGCCCCTCCGACTGCCGCCACAAAGTCTCTGCTTTCCCCCGATACGTCCGGTTGGACTTTCCGGTATTTGACGGATGCGAAGATCCCCTTTCCTGGCTCACCAAGTGCGAGATCTTCTTTTCCAACCAACGCACCACCGGTGAAGACCGCCTGAGCCTCACCTCCTTCCACCTCAACGGGGATGCCCAACTATGGTTCGTGCAACTCCAGTGCGAGCGTCCCTATCTACAGTGGGACGAGTTCAAGATGGTTTGCACTCTCCGCTTCGGGCCGTCATTCCGAGGCAACCCCCTTGGCGACCTCATTGCGCTCCGCCAAACGGGATCCTTAGAAGACTACCTCGACCACTTTCAGCTGCTCCGCGCTCGCGCCCCATCCGTTTGAATCGATCAACAAGTGCCCATTTTTACGACCGACCTACATGAACGACTCCGCCTCGACGTCAAATTGCAGGATCCTCCCGACCTCAACACCGCCATGAGTATCGCACGGACATGCAAACGCCGCATCCTTCTCGACAACCCTTATCTCCATCGCCGAGACCACAGAACGCCCTCCCGAGGCCCCCCTCCTCACTCAACATCAATAGCTCCACCACCCCGTCCGGGCGACAATCCGAAGCCCTCTTTCCGCCGCCGCCTGTCCAATGCGGAAATGGCCGACCGCCACTCAAAAGGACTCTGCTTCAACTGTGATGAATTGTTTGGACCCGACCACCGTTGCAAGCGCCTCTTTTGGAGGGGGCCATAGGGAGGCCATATGCTTCAACTGCTATTTCCGGCCCCTAGGGAGGCCATATGCTCCAACTTCCCGTCGCCCTTGCGGGAAATACACTCGTCGCCCTTTTGAATTCGGGCAGTAACATAACTTCATCCGCCGCACCACGACTGTGAGTCTCTGTTTGCCCATCACACCACGCCGCCAACTTCAGGTGTCCGTCGCAAATGGGCATGACATGGCGTGATCGGGACTTTGTCGCCGGGTGCCCTTAACCATTCACCAACAACCCTTTGAGGTAGATCTCTTGGTCGTTGATCTCGAAGGTTTTGATCTCGTATTGGGCGTGCGTTGGCTCCGGACATTGGGCCCGATTACCTGGGACTTCAATAATCTGGCAATGCAGTGGCATGACAGCCCCCGTCGAGTGGAATGGCCATGTCTCTCTCCACCCACTAAACCACAAGCAATCCTTCTCAAAGGACCATCAGTTCCGGCCGGTCCCTCCTCCCAAGACCTCTATCTCCTTCTGTAGGAATTTGGGGACACCTTCACCGTTCTGGACTCCCTACCTCAACACCGCTCCCAGGACCAGTTTATTTGTCTCTTACCGGGAGCAACCCCCATCGTCGTGCGACCATACTGCTACCCGTTTCTTCAAAAAATGAGATCAAAAGACAATGTACCACCACGCTCCAAACAAGTGCTCATTCAACAGAGCGTCTCTCCATTCTCTTCACCGGCCCTCCTGGTCCATAAGAAGGATAACACATGTTGCTTCTATGTCGAATACCGGGAACTCAACGCCAAAACAGTTAAAGACAAGTTTCCTATTCCCGTGGTCGAAGAATTGCTTGACGAGTTGCATGAGGCACGTTTCTTTTCGAAACTCGATTTATATTTTGGATACCACCAAGTTCTCATGCCGGCCACGGACGTGGAAAAGACGACATTCAGAATGCATCATGGGCATTTTTAGATCGTCGTCATGCCTTTCAGATTGACGAATGCGCCCTTCACCTTCCAATCACTTATGAACGCGGTATTCCAATCCCTTCTCCGCAAGTTTGTGCTTGTGTTTTTTGACGATATCTTGATCTATAGCATGTCATGGCCCGATTATCTCCGCCACATCCGCGAGGTGCTTACCTTGCTCCGCCAACATCACCTCGCCCTCAAGGAGGCCAAGTGTACCTTTGGCCAAACCAGTGTCACCTACCTTGGCCACGTGGTGCATGACAAGGACGTGTCCTCCGATCCGGAGAAACTGCAAAGCGTCGCCTCTTGGCCGGTGCCGCAGTTGCAATACGATTTATACGTCTTTTTAGGCCTCACGGGCTATTACCGCAGGTTCATTCAGGGATAGAACGTTATAGCGGAGCCCCTACTAGGACGCACAACCTTCGTGTGGGACGAGGGTGCGAAACTGGCTTTCTCGGCGCTCCAAACATCCTTGCTCTTTGCTCCGGTACTGCAGCTCCCTAACTTTTGAGAGCCCTTTTTCATTGAATGTGATGCTTCAACACAGGATTGCAGGGCGGTTCTGCAACAACACGGCCATCCGCTTGCGTATTTTAGCCGCCACACTGCTCTCCATCATCACAAACTACCGCCTACGAGCCGGAATTGATTGGTCTCGCCAAGGCCGTCCAACACTGGCGACCGTATTTATTGGGTCGTTCTTTCGTTGAGCGGACCGACCACTACAGTTTGAAATACCTCTTAGAACAACGCTTGACTATCGTGTCGTAATAATGATGGGTGAGCAAGTTATTGGGGTTCGAATTCACTGTCGAATACAAAGCCGACGCCTTAAATCAGGCCGCAGACGCTATCTCCAGTCCGACAACACCGCTATTGGAAGTCATCTAGGGGGACATCACCCGCTCCCCCTCCCTCGCCGAACTGCTGTAGCGGGCTCAGGATGGTCTTCTTCCCTCCGTGTGGACTGCTCACCAAGGACTTATTCTCTATCGGGGACGCGTTTACCATCCGCCGGACTTATCCCACATCTCATCTATTCTGAAGGATACCCATAACCGGGCTCATGAGGGGGTCCACAAGACACTCCACCGCATCCGCGCGGAATTCTATTGGAAAGGACTGTGCCGTCACATCCAAGATTTCATCGCCCAGCGCGCAACATGCCAACAACAGAAATCGGCCAACCTTCTTTCCGCCGGGCTCCTCCAACCCTTGCCAGTGCCAACCCAAATATGAGCTGACATTTCAATGGATTTCGTGGAAGTTCTTCCGCGCAGCAAAGGGAAGTCCGTCTTAATGGTGGCGGTGGACAGATTCTCTAAAGGAGTGCATTTTATCCCGCTAGCTCGTCTTCTCATCGCCGAACGCGTGGTCCACCTTTTCTTCACCGACATCTTCTGACTGCATGGCTTGCCGGAGAGCATCGTCTCCGATTGTGGCAAGGTGTTCACTAGCCGTTTCTGGAAGAGCTTTTCACCCTGAGCGGGACAACATTGACCTTTTCCTCAGCCTACCACCTCCAGTCGGACGGCCAAACGGAGGGCGTTAACCAGATCGTGGAGATGTACCTTCGCTGCTTAACAGGGATCACCCCAAAGATTGGGTCAAATGGTTTCCATGGAACGAGTATTGCTACAACACCTATTGCTCGGCCCTTCAAACAACGCCGTTCCGGTTGATCTACGGGCATGAGCTGCCCAAGCTGCTCACCTACGGACACAACCTCGCCTCTTTAGCCCCGGTGGAACAAGAGCTATTGGATCGTGACCGGCTCCTCGCCACGGCCCACGACCACCTATGCCGCGCCCAACAGCAAATGGAGAAGGCTTACAATCGCGACCATCGAGATGTTTCTTTCGCCATCGATGAGTGGGTATGGCTCAAACGCCGCCCCTACCGCCAACTCACTACGAACGGAGTCGGCCTCCAACAAACTGAGTCCGCGTTTCTATGGCCCGTTTCAGATTCTATGGAGCATTGGCGAGTTCGCCTATCAGCTCCGCCCGCCCCCGGAGGCGCGCATCCACGACGTATTCCACGTCTCTCAGCTCAAACGTTTCTATGGCGATCCCCCCGAGGCACCGATTGTGGACATGCCCCCTCTGCTTGAGGACAAGCTGTCTTCCGACGAGGAAGGAGATGTTACAGACCTACCACCTGTCACCGAACCGGACCCTCACTGGGGGGAACATACCGCTGACGCGGCGCGAAGACGTGCACACCAAAGGATACCCCAACATGAAGTCGTGCACACGAGAGTTTGCATCCCAGTTTCATTCCTTTTATTTCGATGGTAATTTTGGCGCGTATTTTTATCCCACGTGTTTAAGCTCAAGTGGGGGGCATGAGACTATTGTGACTTTTTTTTTATATTTCCCATGTGGGGTATCTAGAATGACAAGTAAGAAGTATTACTCTCATGTCTCTCTCTAGCCTTCTCATCCCCCTTCCCACGACTCTCTCTCTCTCATCCCCTTTTCCCTAGCCGACCGCAACATCCCGGAGAAATCCAGCGTTCCTCCGCCCGCCAAGCTTCTCTCCCACCGTCCAAACTGGAGGAGCGCCCTACGGGTCGACGACAAACGAGGTCACAACCCACGACACATACCAGAGCTAAGGTTAGAAGAAACTTCAAATATAATGATGAGATAATGATTTGGTGAGAATATATGTGATTTGACTTGCAACAAAACATTGAATTTGATTCTCCAAAAACTTGTCGTTGTCTCAGATGGAGTGTCAGTCAATTTCAAAGTGCATTTTCTTCTCATGAAAGACAAGGTTTTCAACAATGTGAATGACAACTCGATATTCACAAAAGAGGATCACAGGAAAAGAGAGAGACATGCTAAGATCGGCCAAGAGGCTCTTAAGCCAAGTGAGCTCATAAACCCCCGAGGTCATAAAATGATATCCAATCTTGGTTGTAGAGCAAGTGCTAATAAGTTCCTTATCACTCTTCCATGTGATTAGATTATTGCCAAAGTAAGTGCAACAACCACTAGTAGATTTGTAATCATCATAAGATTCGATACAATCAACATCAGTATAAGCCGCCAAAGCTAAAGTAGAAGAAGGATGGTAGATATGTCACTGTCCTGGAATGTGCTCCAGATACCGAAAAATGCATTCAACTACATGTAGATGAGAACTCTAATAGCGTGCATGAAATGACTCACAACAAAAGAAATGTTTGGATGTGTGGCAGTTAGATGAATCACCTTCTCAGCTAAGTGACGATAAAAATATCAATTTGGTAATAATGAGTCAGAGTCAGAGTCAGAAGAAATAGAGGAGAGTTTCATATTTCATCCATAGGAACATGTTATGGGTCCGCTGATGTTATGGGCTACGAGCCTAGTTATTGTTATCTTTTAATGTCTTTTATTATTGCATTTTATTAATGTCGAGTCATTAAGATGTTAGTTAAGAGTTAGTCATTATGAGTCTTGTAAACTATTTAAAGACGTGTTGTTTGTGTGAAGGTATCAAAGAATTCAAATCTATTTCCCTTGTCTTGAATGAGATTGTGGTAGCATTCTCTCTCCGAGCACACCCTGTCTACACAACGGCGGTTCCGGCTCCACAATATCCTTCGCCACCATTTCACTCGAGTAGGAGTAACCATCTAGCCCACGTTGCTTACGATACAACATTTCATGTTCACCCAATGCTTAGTACAAGGCATTGCGCCCTTATTTGTTTAAGGGGAAATGATTTCACCATTTCCATAAGTTCGAGCTTATGAACTAGTTGAGTACGATCTTGATCCTACATTTATACTCCAAATAACCAACATCCTGGAGAAGATTCGTGCAATACTTACTTTGAGATAGAGTAAGGTAGTCATTAAGCAATCTATATCCCCGTGAAGTAACGAAGGGGCCAATATTTTGTGTCTAAAAATGCTTATCCAAATAATGCTTGCCCATGGAGATACCCATTACATTGATGATTTTGATAATAATATCATTAACATACACCAACTAAATCACTATGCCATCAAAACAATGATGAGTAAATAGATAGAAGTTGGGTGAGTTGCGAAGGTAGCCAATAGCCATAACTACCCTACTAAATTTCTCAAACTAGGTTCCCGTTGAATGTTTTAGGCCATATCGAGATTTCCACAAATGACATACAATAGGCTTCCCTATAGTTTTTGTAAGAGTTCAATAGATTAATGTCACTACTGTTATGACAAAAACTGCCTCAACTTCACACCCAAGAGAAAATGAAGAGGGGTGTTGGGGGGGAGGGGGTACTAATTGTGGAAGAATACTCCGGGTTATGAATGACAAGGCGAAAAAAACTGCAGAGGATGGCAAGACCAGGTATCACACAATGCGAACTTTTAGTTGTGCATGATTTTATTGATTAAATTTGCGGTTACAAAGTATGTGTTTGAAAATGAGAGAGTTCACAAGTACTGCTGAGGGTAAAAATTGAGTCCGCCAGAAGCTGTAGACAGTTTGGTGAATTTTTTTGATCCCCTCACGATACTGTTCACCCCTACTTATACTAGTGGGGAGTTTCCCAAGTGGGTAGGCTCACGAGAAAAGCCGCCATGGTATAGGAGAAACAGACTGGTAGAAGGAAGAGAGCTACATAAGGCAACAAGCTAATGCAATGAGAAAGAGGCTGGTGAAATCAAGCATGGTGTTCGCGTGAGCTGCAATCGAAGATCTGGTGTGTGCAAACTAACGCAGGACGAAGCTACAGGTGGCGAACACACGAATGACCTAACCCTATTTGCAACATAAACAATCACAAAAATTGCAAAGGAACTAACGATAACCCTAAAGATGCAAAAGAAATACTAATACGCATGCAACACAGTCCAATGAATGGGAAGCTCACAACATAAACCTAATTCTGAAGCAAATGCTATGCAACAATTCATTCATGCAATTAATTTAGTTGAATAATTAATTAAATAACAAAACTTTAATGCTTACACAAATATTGTCAATTTATTGCAAATAGTTCAAATAAGATAAGCAGACAACAATGACGAATTATAGAACATGCATAAAACAAAAAGTAAGACGAATTAGTGTCATACTCAATGAAAGATACAAGCCAAAAATAATTAGAGTCAAGTTTAACTAGAAATAAAATAGCGCATCCGTACAATGCAAGATTTGAAAAATAAATTCAAACTCACCGAGTAATGGTGTTGAGAACAAAGTCGTGGAGGTCTGCTGCTTTTGGGAGTGATAGAGGCATTTCAGAATGACAATGTCAGCTGTCTAGTAGTCGGTGGAAGGGGGATATGGGTGTTTGTGGACGGATGGAGGGGAGTAAGGGATGAATGTGGGTTGAATAGGGCTGGAAAGGGGGTGAGGTGGTTCAGTTTGGGCTAGGGTGGCTAGGGAAGGTTGGTGCAACGACTGGAAGGGGATTTGAAAGATGATCGGTGGCGGAGGGGAAGTAAATCCAATGGTAGGATGTAGTGGCAGGGTTAAGGAAGACAATATAGGTGGTGGAAGGCTTGAATAGGGAGGCTGCGAGGTAAGGGTGGCGGAATGGGAGTTTGAAGGCTAGGGGGTGGTTGTCGGGATGGTGGAGTGTGTAGGAGGCAGAGACAGAGGTCCCTGACTGAGAGGGATGTTGTCAACGATGGAACATTGGGAAAATGTGGAGTCAATGACTGTGTGGGCACTGTAAGCGATGGAAGATAGTGACAGTGTCACTGAAGCTAGGGATGGCGGCGTCGACTCAGAATGGAGGGTGTAGTGGAGTCGGCAACACCGTAGGGAGGCGTGGCCGCCGATGTCTGTACCGGCAGGGGTCTTCGATTTCGTACCGAGGAGTAGCCACTGAGCGACATCCGCTTATTGAAAGTCAAATATCTCGATACCCCCAAATGCCCTAGCCAGATGGTGTATATGGGGGGGGGGATTTAGGTTAAGCTATCCGATGGCCTAAAATACACGATTAGATAACTTAACATAAATCTCAAAATAAAAGTAAAAATCATATAAATATGAAAAATCACAATGAATGCGAGGACGGTCTCCGATGGTCCATCTAATGATACAAAAGTCTTTGATCTCGTAAATCTCTCAAATGCGGCGCAATCGATCTCCATCACAAACTCTTCAGGGGAGTTCGCCCATGCTGAGAAAAAAGCGTCTGTAGGTTGATTCTATCTTGGAGGAGGTGGTCTCCGAATTCCGAGTAAACAATTGTCAACGTAATATAAATCTATGAGGCCGTACATTAAGAATGTATTAAATTAATAAGAATGTTTGGGGTTTGAAACACACACACACACACACTCTATCTCTCTCTTGATATATAAACATTGCAATTTTTGAAATTGATAGTTACACTTTTATGTGGGGCTTCGCTAAGAGCGAAAATTAGAGAGGAGAGGAAAAACAGAGACGATTTCTAAAGAAACGAAGCCAGTACTTCGTATCAGAGACAATTGATCTTCTTCCTTTCACAAGGTCGTTGGATGTATTGTGCCGGAGTTTCGGGTGTTCGCGTGATTACCGGTAGAGACATAAATAACTTTATACCTTTGGTATTTGACAAACTCTTGTAAAACAAAATCGGACTTACTGTTTCGTTGTAGGTATAACTTAAAGTTTTTGATTAATTTGTTTCACATAGATTTTGTGGGAGTTTTTGTGTATTTTCAGAATGCATTTGATGCTCACAAAACCCAACAATCATTTATCTGAGAAGTTATTGCATGTAAAGAAGTTATTGCATGTAAACAATCTCAATTACATTGTTGTTGAGAATATTCTTGATATCAAGTTGATACAACTTCCAACGATGGTGAACTACAAGTGAGATGAAAACCCGAAACAATAACTTCATAACAGGAAACAATAACTTCATAACAGGAATAGACGGGTGTCCTAAGCGACAATGTCTGGAATATTAGTCAGATTTGCTGGAGTGAAGGGCTAGAGGGGGTGCCACTGGGCTGGAGTCGAGCACGTACAATCCATTGACCAGACTACCAGAGCCAATCACCGTTCCCGTCTTCAGGTCTTGAAAAACAGAAGAGGAAGGATGAAAAGTTACCAAACAGTTCATGAAATTAGTCAATTGGTTAATAGAGAGTAAATTACATGTGAAATTTTGAACATGCAAAACCGACGATAAGGTCAGAGAGGAACAAGAGATGAAGTCCTTCCCAACAATAGAGGAAAGAGAATCATCAACAATGCTCACCTTATCACGACCAGAGAGGGGTACTGCAGATGAAACCTGAGGCGGAGCTAGCATATGGTCTGTAGCTATAGAGTCAATTATTCACTGAGTGGAAGAGTGAGCAGCAGCAGTGTGAGCACCTGGAGTCCCAATGTGGGCATACAAAGACAAGACATAAGGCTCCGTAGAAAGAACTTGCATCATGCGGTGAAGGGCAAGGACTTCATCAACCGAAAAACCACCAGGGAGGACAGAAGGATCAACACCAGACAGTGCAAAAGAGGTATCCATAGCAGCATCAGTGAGATGGGCAGAACAATGAGGTGTATCTCAACCAGGGAAGCACCTGAATCCACATCCACCACGAGGAGGAGCACACCTCTCGGTGGAGTAAAACCATGGAGTCTGAAGCAGGTGTCTCTGGTATGGCGGGTCTTCCCGCAATAATCACAGAGGAGGTTGTCTTTATCACTACCCTTCAGCTTAGAATCACAGATGTGACGAGCCCCCAACAAAGAAGGGGTACCAGCAACAAGAGCTGAACTCTCAGGAATAGGGTTAGGAAGTAGAGTCTGACGACGATCAAACTCTTGTTGAATAATGCTATAAACCTCCGGAAGAGACGGTGATGGAAAACACCTCAAAATCTGAACACTAATCTGATCAAAATCCCGATGAAGACCATGAAGGAACTCAAAGATGCAGTTGCGATCCTCCCGAGCACGGACCATAGCCTCATCAACAGGGCTAACAAAGGTGAGTGAATCAAAATAATCGTATTCCTGATACAACTGAGTAAACTTCATATAGTAAACAGATGGAGGACGATCACCCTGGCGGAGTATGGATATATTCCGTCTTAACTGGAAGATCCGGGCAGAATTACTCTTTCGAGAATAAGTAGTCTCTGCATGCCGCCAAATATCCACAGCAGTATCCAAAATTAAGTTGTTGCGAGCGATGGAATCCTGCATGGAATTCGTTAGCCACGACATGACTAAGGAATTTTCTGAATCCCATTGAGGCCAATCAGGGGTAGTCTTCTTCGATTCCGTAGTTTGCCCAGTGATATAACCAAAGAGGCGACGACTCTTAAGTGCAAGGGTGATAGAGCGAGACCAGGAGAGGTAATTAGAATCATCTAACCGGATAGTAGTAATCTGCGGAGTATTGTAATCATGACTCCCATGAAGAGAACTTGCAGGAGAAGGAACCGGCGTGGAGGCAGTAACATTACTGAGGGAAGACATAGTGGCTCAAGAACAGAAATCTGGAGACCACACTCCACGTAGGTCAGCAAAGAGCGGCCGATTACGCCGAACAAATATTCATGTAGAAGAGGAGAGGAATAAAAATCCACTCCATCCAATGACTGGAAAGGCAAGTGGCACCGGAAGGAAGCATAGGCTTCACTGCATGTCCAGCGCCGGAAGGATAGAGGCTACAAACCCTAGGAGGCCGGTCTGTAGAGTGATGGAGCTGGGTGGAGGACTTGTGAGCAGGTGATGAGCGGAAGACTGCGAGCGGTACGACGAGCGGGACGGGAACGCCAGACTACGCGTGGAAGCGGTGCCGGAATGGACGCAGCCGCTGAACGACGGGCTGGAAGGCGGAGCGAGTGACGCGACGACGGGCTGAACGAGCGACGGAAGGGAAAAAAACGTGTGCAGTGATGGCTAGGAAACCAAGAGTCGTTGCTCTGATACCATGTTGGAGAAAATGAAATAATGATTTGATGCCTTGCAAAGAGAACAAGTCCCCTATATGGCTCTATATATGGAGGCAAGCCACGAAATAATACACATGCTGTAAATAAAAGACATAAATAAAACATAAATAACCCATATTGTAACATGGATTCAACGACAAGGGGTATATGACGAGACTTATTAGTTGAAGAAGGCATGGGGTAAGTAGGGAGTAATGCTTGATCCTTAAGGAAGGTAATATCAGCTGAGGTCACAATCTTCGGCATTGTAAGGGAATAACTATCCTTTCCGTGCCCCTAGAGCATACCATAAAGATACATTTGATTGCATGTTATGTCAATTTGTCCACGAGAGGATGCAAGTGATAATGTAACATACCTGGCCAAAGATTCAAGGAGTAACATGAAAAGGATGAAAGGTGAGAAAAAGAAAGGAGGGAAAAAGGGGAGAAGTCAAGAATGGCGGAAGAGAGGCGATTGATGAGGTAGCAGGCGATGACAAAAACAAAATGTTAGTATGTGGTAGGAACATTCTTTTGGAACATGAGGTTCTTCCTTTCTGTGATATCATTTTGTTGTGGTATATATGAGCAAAAACTGTGATGAATGTTCCCCAAGGTCATACAAATTTCGTGAAACTTATGACTTAAGTACTTTTGAGCATTGTTAGCCCTGATGACCTTAACAATGATAGAAAATTGAGTGCGAGTTTCAATAATAAAAGAGAGAAAAATAATTAAAACTTCAGAGCAATCACATAGAAATATAACTAGGTCAATCTTGAATTGTCATCTATGAACTGAAGAAAATGAGCACCACTTTGAGAAGAATGTGAAGGAAAACTTGTGCAACGTTGTTTGCCATAAACGCAAGGCTCACAACTAAAATCAGAATGGTGAAGATCAGGGAGCACCCATCAAAGGATCGGAAGAGGGGCATGTCCAAAACGACGATGTCATCTATAGTGGAAATGGAAGTAAGAATATGTGAAGTATCAAGAATATAAAAGTCATTCACCAACTTCCCTTTCTTCCAATACTCTGCATCTGAAGATTTTGTATTACCAAAGAGGAAGATGAAAAGATTGGAACAACCATGGTTATGAACAAGAATACTAACTGAAAGTAAATTAAAGTGACAACCGAGAATATGAATAACAATGCTCCGGATCAAAGTTGTATGTTATGGATACGATGCTCTACTTTTGATTCTGTAATTGGGGTGTTGGCTCCATTTGCAATAATATCATATCTATATTATATAAAGATAAACATTCTTGCACATTTTGTCACCACGTTTCAACCACACAATGAATCCGAGCCATCCAAATATGAAAAAAGGTCTGCACATAGCCATTAATAGCATTTCTTCCTCCCCGCCTCCCGCGAGCCCAGTTTGGTTTCTCCCTACTTCAGCGTTTGTGAGACGTGGAGAAGCTCTTCTCGTTCCTCCCTTCTCTGCTCCCCGTCATCCTTTTGTGTCTCCTCACCTTCTCCCTACTTTGATTAAAGCGCCTTCTCTCTTCAGCGGGAACAGTTGATCTTTCGGGAGCCAAGAACTCTTCCCGCTTCAACTTTCTAGGGTCTGTGGGAAGAAGGATTGATTGCCTCTTCTTCTCACTTCATCCAGGTGCGCGCTTGAACTCTCTGAGGATTTTGTGAATTTTATCACTAATTTTTCCTATCTTGAAGTTTGATTTGTTTTTTTTCATTCCTTTTCTGTATTTTATTTGACTTCTTTCCGGGGTTCTGGGTAATGATTTCTATGAGATGGATCATTTTTTGTATAGTCTTCCTGTGTTCCGAAAATGTCTGAAAGATGTTATATTTCTCATCCTCAATTTAGAAAACATTGTTGTGGCCGGAGACGGACGTTGAAGTTTGTCCATCTTTTGCCCTAAACGATTGATTGCAGAGGTTCCGGGGGGGGGGGGGGGGGCACGGGGGCCCCCCGTGCACTATCACTCGTATTCATATATGAGAGTGGTAGATTTGGTGTAACATAACACTGGATGCAGCGACATTTGAATGGGAATCCTAGAATCCACCATCCAAGAGGCATTGCGAGAGAGATAAGATATACCAACAATTTTTATGGATTATTTTATGGCATGGACATCCCTATATGTACAAAGAGAGGTTCCTCAAAAATGCTATACAAATAATAAGAGTTAGAAATAATAGGATGGTAAAAATAGCAATATATCTACACTTGTATTTAGTCTAATTAACTTAATAGAGAAAAAAGTTGAGATTATTATATTAGTATTTGTATGTATGAGTGGGTTTAGTCCGACATCTTGTGTTAGGTTTTGTGAGTCCTTTGTAATGTTATAAATATCCCCCTATGTGGATTAATGCAATTGCACCGGTTATTATTCCCCTCACTCTTAATTCAACTTGGTGTCAGAGGTGGTCCGTTTCTCTCGGCTTCTCTGAATCCCTAAGTCCCGTAAGCCTCTTTCTCACTTCGGTTTTTCGCTTCTTGGTTCGACCCTGCCGACAACGCGAAAGCGATTTCCATCTGGCGCTCTGCTCCCGCTCCCGTCGACGAGATCGACTTCTGTGTCCGTTGATGGGAGCGGCTCCTAACCCCCCCGCATGTTCTTCAACGACACCTATTCTCTTCGACGTCTGCTCCGACAGCTTCGTCCTCGCCGTTCGATGACACCTGATCCGATTGCTTCGTCCTCGCTATTTGACCTCGCCGTTTGACGACGACTGCTTTGACAACGCCTGCCGTCTCCCTGCTTCCAGCTTCATCAAGATCATGCTGCTTCGTCCTTCCACTGGGATCCGTTGCTATTTCCCGCGTTGTTTCCCTGCTTCCCTCTTGACCTCGCCATTGTTGACTGCTGACGGCTCTGCTTCCACCTTCTGCTGAAGCCTCCGCTGCTTCCAGTCCGCTGTCGACTGCCGCTTCTGCTGATCCAGTGCTGATCTCGTGCTGATTTTGTTCTTCCAGTCCCGATCTGGTCGAAGTCGGAGCTGTTTTTTGTGTTATATTTTTTTAGTCGTGTTAGTTTATTATATGCATGTTTTCACGTGTATTTCGCGTGAGGGGGAGTGTTTGGGATGAGGGAGACTTGGATAATCTTTCCTATTGTTCGCCTTTGTCCCAGACTTCCCTTTGGCTTATGTCGTATATTTTGTGCCCCCCCCAGTTTTTCATTGCTTGGGCATGGTATGGTCATTGGCGGTGGACAATCACCTTTTCTCTCTTATCCCCGCGGTCCCGTAGATCCGTGTGTGTGTGGTGTTATCCCCGCGGTCTCGTGGATTCATGTGTGTGGTTTTTTCCGTTATCCCCGCGGTCCCGTAGATATGTGCGTGTTTGGTGTTATCCCCGCGATTTCGTGGATCCGTGTGTGTGGTTTCTCTCCTGTGGGTGTATCGTGTGTGGGAGTATCCCCGGTCATCCATCTTGTCCCACCTTTGCCTACCACATTTACCCTTCCTTTGATGTTGTCAAGCTGGAGGTTTCCCCCTAGCTTGAGAGGGAGAGTTGAGATTATTATATTAGTATTTGTATGTGTGAGTGAGTTTAGTCCCACATCTTGTGTTAGGCTTTGTGAGTCCTTTGTAATGTTATTAATACCCCCTATGTGGATGAATGTAATTGCACCAATTATTATTCCCCTCACTCTTATTTCAACTAAAAAACGTACTGATAACTTAAAATAGTGATTTGCATCCTTCTGATTTCTTGAGCTGAACACTAACCATGCTGTGTTTCACAGTTCCTTCAAATTGGCAAATGCATGGGTTTGATCGGCCAATCTATACAAATACTACTTATCCCTTTCCTCTTCATCCACCACATGTTCCTTTGGACAATCCAACTGGCTGTTACAGGAGGCATTTTTGCATTCCGAAGGAATGGAAAGGTAGACTTAGTTAAGCTTTTTCATTATCATGATCATACTTTATTGGCCCTGTCACCTCATTTAATGTACATCAAATTTTGCATGCATGTTTCTGTTGGTTGCAACTTTTTTTTTGTTCCATTCTTTAGTTTGATTCACTATTCTCTGCTTGTCACATAGGCTGCATACATGTGGAGAGGTAGTTCCAAAGTCCACAATTACTTTTTTACTTTTTATAGAATTAGAACTAGAAACAATTAAAAGGAAAACTTAATGTGACCAATATCAGTCTTCAATACTGATTTTTATGGTTGTCCTTTTTATCTAATAGTTTCTCATTTCTATAAAGAAATTACTTCTCATACGCTTATGTGATCTCAAGCTTTGATCAATTCTTAGTGACTGTTGGCCAAGATAGTATTTGTGTTTGAGGATTGAGGACAAACTTTTTTTTTATTTCAAAGCTAAGTCTGAAACTTTCGAATAAAATTTTGAACTTTCTTCGACTAATTAAAGTTAATTTGCATAGCACTGATTTGCAAAATATCAAAGCAAGATAATCATAAGAATGAAGTTATTGAGGTTTTATGTTGATAATGTTGAAGCTTATGGGCGGTACTTGTGGTGCACAAAAAGACTGAGCCTGAAAAGCCTGTTTGGGCCCGGCCTAACAAAAGTCTGGTTAGGCCTGGGCTCGGGCAGGCCGGTCCCGAGAGGCCTCAAAAGGCCCCAATATTAGTGTATTGCCCGGCCCGGTGCCAGGCCCAGGCTATGACTGCGGGCCCTAACTGGGCCTGGCCCATTACTGGTCAAGGCCCAAGCCAAGTCGTCTCAAATTAGAGACGTTGCAGCAGCCTGCTGCAACGTCTCTATGAAGAGACATGCTGCAACGTCTCTTCAAAGAGACGTGGTAGCAGGCTGCTGTGTGCTGGCCAACATTAATAACATTTAATGCTATAAATTCCTATTTCCTAAGTGGCTAAGTCCCAACATTAAGTCATTAAGCATCTCTATAGAGAGCCGTTTCCAACGGCTCTCTATAGAGCTGTTATTTTTTTCAATAATTTTTTTAATTTTTTATAATGATTTTATAATTATTAAAATACTGAATTTTTTTTCTATAAATAGATATCTTCTTTGTTTAAACAATTTTTAGTTCTATTCAAAACTTAAGCTCTCACAATTTTTAATCTACTTCCATTTTCTAGTTCGAAATTTTGATCAATGACATCTTCATCTGGTTATGATCCCGAAATTATCGAGCACAAACACAGTGCTCCAATCTGGGAGCACTTCGACAAAGTGCGTATCAGCAATGATTTTAAAGCGAAGTGCCGACATTGTTCGAAGTTGTTGACTGCGGCCGGAAACTCCACACTCGTGCGACACATCAAATCATGTGTTGCAAAGCAAGCTCTGGAATCCAGTCAAGCATAACTATCAGCGGCCGGACAAGTTTGGACTTACGATTAAATGCGACAAAGAGAAGCACAGATGGAGAACATCATCGGACGCGGATTGCCGTTTAATCACTACGACAACGCCCGTGAGACCGCTTATGTTCATCGAGCTCTCTAACCGAAATATCATCAAGTAAATAGAACTACAATAAGGCGTGACGCATATAAAGCTTATATTAAACCGAAAAAAATTTGATTAAATATTTTGACAATTTAGATGGTAGGATTAGTTTAACTTGCGATGTTTGGAGTAGCGGTATACAATTAGGACATTCTTACATTTGCATTACAAGTCATTGGATAGATCCTACTACATGGGAGCTATCCAAGCGCATCATTTATTTCAATAGTTTTGAAGTTTCACATACCAGAACAACAATTTATCAAGTAATTATGAATTGTATACGCGAATTTAAAACAAAAGATAAAATTATTAGTATTTCTTTTGATAACGCTAGTAATAATATCGCGGTTATTGATAATTTAAAAAGAGATTTAAAACCTATGTTAAATGGAGTATTTTTTTCATACACTTTGTGTTTGTCATGTTTTAAATTTAATTGTCCAAGGTTATTTAAAATTAATGGATCCATATATTATTAAAATTAGAAGTATGCTAACATATATATATAGTTCTAAAAAAGATGACAAGATTTTAAAAAATTTGTAACAAATCAGGGAGAAATTTTTTTAAAGCTAGAATATGACATGCCAATTAAGTGGAATTCCACTTACAAAATGTTAAAAAGAGCAATCTGTCAAAAAACTCTTTTAATGGAATTTATTCAACAAATACAACTCATGATTTAAATGACGATGATTGAGAAACAATTATAATTTATATGCACTTAAAAGAATGTTTTTTTATAGAGCGACAATTTAATTATCCGGCGTTTATTATTCCAACAGCTCCCCAGTTATCGAAATTTTTTTAATTATTACAAAAACTTTAAATTACTATAAACAATATAAGTTTTGACAGCCCATAATTGAAACTATGGAAGCAACATTTTTAAAATACTATAAGGAAATGCCGTCTATGTTTTCATGTGCGGCGTCTTTAAATCTTTTATTAGGCGTTTTAGGTGTTGAAATTTTTCTAAAATAAATAAATAAAAATTTACACTTAGATTTAAATAATTTTAAATTTGAAGATTCAATAATTTCAAATTTTAATACAGTTTTTATAGATTTCTATAATTATTATTATGATTTATATGGGTCGTGTAACACCCCTTCCCAGTATTTCAGAAATCAGCCGTCCGGCCGGGTCAGCGATATAAAGAAAACTAGGAAACAGTATTAAAACTAGTAGCAGCAGGTAATAAATTCTATACTAAGCAATTTAAGACTTACAGCGGAAGTTTAAAAAGTAAACTAAAGGTAACCACATACCTGATGTCTGGATTCACAGAGCCACTAAATAGGAAATAGAACTGAATTAACTGAAAATCTGGTTAATCTTAAATAGTCTGATACAAATTAGATAGAAACATTAATCTGTTACAATGTTCTCATCTACAAGTACATGCTGAAAATAGAGTAAACTGAATAAGATAAACAATACAAACTGACGCCACCATAAAGCTCATCCTAGACGCAGTTTCCCACCTGGGTCACCTGAAAAACAGTGCCCACGAAGGGTCAGAGTAAGGAAAAATAACCCCTCCTAGTGACACTAAAACCCAGTTTTACATATGAATGCATGTATGTCTTTGAAAAATAATTTTATGCATTTAAAACTTTTATGCTATGTGCTATGCATGGCTTCGCACTATTCTCTGGTCACACATCTACTCGTACTAAGCACGTGACTTTTATTTTATTAACTCAAGTCCTGGCGTTCACTAACTAGCGTACTGTCTCATGTCAGGTCTATAATTGAGTTCTAGGTGGCTTCTAACCTGCTCATCTACTAGGAAGGCTCTAGGCAGAGTAGCTCCTAACGCGCAACTGAAACTGACGACCCGAGACCATCTTACGAACCCAATTGTTCTAGTGTCACGCGGACACGGTCTCGAATCTACTAGCTGGCTCAAGGGAAGACACTTCCCAAGTCTGTACTACTCATAAGGTTCCATGTGTCTTATGAGAAAGGTAGTGCGCCTCTATCTAGCACGAAAGACCTCTGTGTGCTGGCTGACCTTTTTGGTCTGACGCTACTCTGCAAGGGATAACTTTTCTGGTGTACTACTAAGCGACCCTTGACTTTCTGGCGGTCGACTTGAAGGGACATTCACGCCCTTGGTTGGACAATTTCCAAACCTACTTAGACGGTTAACGCTTTCGTACTCTATGTTTCTGTTCATGATCCGACTACTTGGGTCTTAGGGAAATCGTGTCACCCTACACGTTTTTCGTAACCGTTTTCCTATCACGACATCTTTCTATGCATGGACATGCTACTTGAAATAAATCTATTTATGTGTATAAAAATACAATACTTTATATTTCTAACTAAAAGGAATTTAAATTTCTTTACAGTGGTGGTGCGGCGCTCGTAGACTCGGCGCGGCGACATCTTCTATTTCGAAGGCAAATCCTACTACTGGGGACCTTCCGAATGCTGCCCCGACCCCCACCAAAGTCCTGCAATTCAAGGCAAACCTAAACTCATAATTTTTCCCTTTAGGGTTTCCGGTGGAAAATTTCCATACGGCTAGGAATACAAATAATAATGTTAACCCATTATTTTACCTTTGCTTGGGAGTGTTCAAGGCTCACGAAGTGCCCAACTCCAACTTCGTGGTGGATCACGAACGCCAAAACCTAAAATAGGGCAAAAGGAAATGAAAAACCTAAGCTACTCTACTTCCACAACCAAAATATCCACAAAGGAAACGAAGCGAGAGAGGAATCGACTCACCGGAACCAAAACGAAACTTACACCTCCGGCTAGGGTTGAAATCCGGCACTTCCAAGGCCAAGGAAGGAAAAGGAATACTCCCCGGCGCCTGCAGAGGAGGGAGGAGAAGCCTGAGATGAGCCCTGGAGGGAGGAAAGCCGTCGGCAAGGCTTGCGGAAGTCCGCCTGGCGGAAATGTCGGAGTCGGCTCGACGCTTGCGGGAGACGGAAACGGGAGAGGGTTTACGGTTTTCCTTCCGTGGGTGAAGGTGCGGGTTTTAAAAATAGAGGGGAGTGCGGTAATACTTAGTAACCGTAAAAAGAGAGGGGAGAGAAATTGCTATTGGCACCCCAACTCATTTTATTACTTTTGAATACTAACTGAAAATGTCGCGCGCGTCGATTCTAAAATACCATGCGTTACGCACTGTTATTAACGATACTTAACAAACTAATGGACGCTAACAAAAGGCAAAGTAACATTATACCTTGACGACGCGCTGCCTCGATCAAAATTCGTCGCGACTCGACCCTACAATTTACAATAAATATTCGTGTCAGATTTACGGATGTTACAGGTCGCTACCACGAGATGATTCAACACAAGCACAAATAGCAGATGATTTTCAAAATGAAATTTATGAGATTACGTCGAGAAAAAAATCACGAACTACTAGTATATTAAATTAATTATGATTATACACTAAAATACAATTTAAAGAGTACATGACTAAAACAAAAATTGAAAATTTTAATATATTAGAGTGGTGGAAAAGTAAAACTAACGCATATCCTATTTTGGCCTTAATGACCCGCGATATATTAACTGTCCAAGTTAGTACAGTAGCTTCAGAGTCTACTTTTTCTTTTAGTGACAGGATTTTGAATGAACGACAAAGTTGACTTAACGAAGAGTCGTTAGAGATTTGTATTTGTTATAAAGATTATTTGGACGCGGCGAACAGAGAACAACATACTGCTTCCATCGAAGTCAGCTCCTCGTCAGTCGAAGAAGAACTGAGTTCGTTAAACTTGGTCGATGAAGATAGTATTAGTGATGTATTTTATTTTATTTTGGGTTGACAGTCATACGGTGCTTTGACACCTTACTTATTGTGGGTGGGTAGGTTGAGAGTTGTGAGATTTTGTGAATTTTGTAAGTTCAGATAGTTTTTCTTGGGGATGGTGGCCGACCCGTTTGTGTGTGTTGTAATATTTTTTTAATATGAAATAAAATATATCTTTTCTTTTATTAAATATTTACAATTTTAATACATACGTTTTACATAATATATTTATATTAATTAATTTTTATAAAAAAAAATCTTTTTTTATTTGAAAAAAATCGGCCTTGGGTAGGCCTGAGCCTGGTTAGGCCTGCCTGTGCCTGGTTTAGGCCTTGCCAAAAAGGTGCTGCTAGTCCCCATTCATACAGGGGGCCTGGCCTTGGGTCTTGGCCTGACTATTGTCAGGCCTGGGCCTGGGCCTGGGTCTGGGCATAAAAAACCTGGGCCTGGCAGACCCAGGCCTAAACTGGGCCTGATAGACCCAGGCCTAAACTGGGCCTGCCAGGCTTTTTGTGCACCACTAGGCGCTACTACTAACAAATCAACATGTAAATTTGTTAATAGTGTCTATATTGAAGTGCTTGCGATTTGAAGCTTAATTGATTGCAAGAACCTATGCAAACTGATAATACTTTTCATCTTGACTTTATATGATCATGGCTTCAGTCAATGTATTCCCAAATTAAGGAAATCTTTATGGCTAACAAGTGTTTTATTGAATTGTAAGTTCATTTTAGACTCTATATTAAGGTGTAGAGTTCTATAATCTTTACATCAAATTTTTTTTCTCATCAAATGCTTCCAGTTTTATTGTATTTGTTTTCATTTAGATTTGATTTGTAAACTGTCATGGTGATTTCATTTTATAAGTTGACTAAACAAAACTTTTATATGATGGGTATAGCTTTTGGATGTTTTACTTAGTTGCCGTATGTGGAAATTTCTGCAGATCGTCGGATCATTTTGCATTTTGAGGGTGTTGATTCCGCCTTCTTTGTGTGGATAAATGGGATCCTTATTGGATACAGGTTTGTTACAATTCATGTAGTGTGCTCTTCTAATTTTATTGCATATTCTCCCCCTCCTCTCATTATCTACCTATGCTTTCTACCCTTCCACATACTCTAATTCATATAAAACCTTTGGTTGCGAGCTCTTCCATATACTCTAATTCAACTATTTGAAGTTGGTTTTATGAAATCCTCATTTTTCTTTGTGCTACCCGAGTGCTATATGTATTCTTGCAAATAATTTTGGGAAATATGTCTGTCTTTCCTTATGCTACCTCTTCGGCTTCCTAATCATTAGTCATTTCCATGTATATGCAAATTTAATTTATCTTTATTAACTTTACTCCTTTGTACATTTTCATTGAATTACACTCTGATCGAAGATGTTATGGGTTCAAATGTTATGGAACTACACGACAACGAGCCACCATGACAAGTCTACACGCGCCGGACGCGTATATTGCAAGTGCCCACCGAGACCGCGGAGAATATTTAATAATAAATAGGTTGCTATGTTTGTTGACGTATTTTTAGTATTCCCAGTATTTCCTAATTTCCAATATATTCTAATTTCAGTATTTCCTTTTATATTCGCTCCTCGCCACTATAAGAGGGCCGACGGACCTTGTAATCTTTATCTTGGAATGTATGAAGGTTTATAGGGTTGCTCCCTAATTTCGTCTCTTCTCGTCCTCCTTCATTCTCGCTTACCCCCTCCGGCCCTTCCCCTTGCCGGATTTCTCCTGGAATTTATCCGTGATCGTATCAATTGGTCCGACCTGCCGCACCGCCCGCTCTCGCCGCTGATGCTCGAGTTGGCCTAAGGAATTTAGAAATCTATCTCCTTGGTCCACTAACCCGCACAACACCCGATCCCCGCCGACCCACGTCATCGCGACACAGCCCTGTTTCCGCGACACAGGACTCAATCCCGCGTTGCCATAGGAAAGACGAGTGGCCCGATCGCAGCCGTCGTTCCGTACGACGCGCGACCCAACTGACGCGCAGTTCACCCTTGCCGGACATCCCGACCCCGATCCGCCTCTGCCATCACGCCGCCAGCGCCGATCCGCCGCGTCCCGCCCTCCAGCAACCAGATCGGCCCTCCAACAACTGGATCGGCCCGCTCCACCTCCTCCAACAACCGGATCGGCCTCTGGCGTCCTTTTCGCACTTGATCCGCCCCGATCTGCGACAAAGCCCCCTCCAACAACCGGCTGATCCAACTGCGCCCCAACCGCGCCGCTGCAGCCCTCCGGATCTTCCGCCGCCTAGGGCCTCTGTTCTGCATCATTCTCTTCTCAGCGCTGGCCCCGCTCCGCTCTAGGTATCGACCATCCTTCGCCCGTGCCACAAGGCTTCTGTTAGCCGGATCTGCTTCCCCTTCCGTTTCTGTTGTAGGAAGGCCACCACCCCGGGCCTCTGTTCCGCTGTGCTGACCGTTGTGCCTCCATGAACATCGCCGACGTCACATCCAGCCTACATCCTGGGCACCATGGACGCTGCTCAATCCGCCGTTCCCAGGCCGCTGTTTTTGCTGTCTCCGACCACCAACCCTCGGCTAGATTTCTCTGACCTAGCTTCACAAATCCTGGCCACATGCGCCTCCCTCCACGCCAAAGTCGATCGTCTTCTTGTGTACCACGGATGGGCTTCTGCAACCCCCCACGAGGTTCCCTGCCCTAAGCCGTCTCCACCACGGCTGCCTCCTGCACCATGTGAAAGTTTTCGGCCATACCACCTCTCTCTACGGTCGCTAATACACCACCTCTCTCTACGGTGGTCATCCCTTCGCCGCTTCCACCGGCCGCACCACCGCCTCTTTTGCCGCCCCGTTCGGTAAACTCGCCGCCCCCTCTACCGACTCTTACTCCACCGACTCCAGTCTTGCCACCCCCTCCGATCATCTCACTGTCTCCTTTCCCGGCTCACGCTCTACCGGCCCCTGCCCTACCGTTTCCACCGGCCGCATCGCCTCCTCTTCTGCCGCCCCGTGCCTCGCTGCCCCCGACGGATCCGTTCCTGCTGTAGGCCGTCGCGTCTCCGACATCCTTGTGGCAGCTGCTCACCACCGCCCCACCGACTTTGGGGAAGCCATTACTTCCGCCGCCTGTCCTTCCGATGGAGCCCCCGCTACTCACCAACACCGCCGCTACTGCTACGTGCTACTTGGCCTTGTTCTGGTGGGAGGTCAAGGTACCAGATGATCTGACCACCCGCTTGGTACACGAGCTTGAGGGCAAGCTCGTTTTGAAGGAAGGATGGAGTGTTATGAGTCCAAATGTTACGGAACTACACGACGACGAGCCACCATGACAAATCTACACGCGCCGGGCGCGTATATCGCAAGGGCCCACCGAGACCGCGGAGAATATTTAATAATAAATAGGTTGTTATGTTTGTTGACGCATTTTTAGTATTCCCAGTATTTCCTAATTTCGGTATTTCTTAATTTCCAGTATTTCCTATTTTCAGTATTTCATTTTATTTTCTCTCTTCGCCACTATAAGAGGGCCGACGGACCTTGTAATCTTTATCTTGGAATGTATGAAGGTTTATAAGGTTGCTCCCTGAAAGTGCAGGATAAGATCACTCCTAACTCTAGAGGGGGGGTGAATAGAGTTATTTAAAATAATTTTCCAAATAAAAACTTGCAGAGAAAATTTTACTTTACTTAGTGTAAGGTGCTATAGCAAATAATCAGAGTAAAAATAAATTCACAGCACAAAGCAAAACACAAAAAGAGACAAGCAATCCAGATGACACAAGGAGCTATAGTGGTTCCCCAAATCTGGGTACATCCACTCTTCTATCACCCTTGATAGGAATCCACTTCAAGATGAGTTGATCAGGTGTCTTGAGCACCAGAGAGTTTTTGATCAGGTTCTCACAAACCAACAGAAGCTGATTTTGACCAGGTTTCAGCAAAACCAAAAGTAACTTTTGAAGGGAGTTAAAACCCTGTACAGAAAGAAAAGGAAAAAGAAATGTTGTTGTCTTCTCTATTCAACAAGCAAAGAGAAGCAGAAGTGGATCTGAAGTTGTTGTCAAAGCTCCCCCTGAGATCAAGATGAGGTTCAGGAAAGAGAGCTCTGCACAAGGGTGACAGGTCTTCAAAGATCTGATTTGCTCCAGCAAAGGATGATCCAAGAGAGTTGGATGGAGGTGTCTGAAGCAATCAGATTTTCTGTGAGAGAGTCTTTCAAAAACAATTTTTCCACAGAGAAAAAGATGAGAAGTCTTGTATTGTTGTTCTCTTCTTGTTCTGTATATTCTCTGTATCTTCTTGTTTTTGGAATGAAAGAAAAAGAATTATATATATGAGTCTTCTTCTTCCTTTTACTTTGATAGCCGTTGGAAGTCAGCATTAATTGCTTTCCTTAACTGTCCATGCCTCAAAGGAAATGACAGGCAGACATTCCTTAGAAAATTCCTTGAGCCATGCACCAGATATGCTGTAACGGCCAACAATTCTTCAGCATTAATTGTCTGTCAGAAGGAATTTGAATTCCTATCCAAAATCGACGGAAGACTGGAAGGCGTCGAGCTCACAGAAAAACGTCGATCTGAGCACGACACACGTCGGCCAGAGAGTGTTTTCTGTAAGCAGAACTGGGATCGACGGAACGTCGAGCTGAGGTCGACTCCACGTCGAGCTGAGGTCGACTCCACGTCGAGCTGAGATCGACTCTGCGTCGAGCTGAGATCGACTCTGCGTCGAGCTGAAGTCGACTATGCGTCGAGCTGAAGACTACTCTAACTAGCCTATGTGACCTTTATAACAACATGGAGGTCACAGCATACAATCCCTATAGAAATATAGTCATCCTGGTCCAAATAGTAATAGGGTGTTGCAACAATCTCCCCCTATTTGGATTAGAATTACTATTTACATGAATTTTAGGGAATCAAAGAAAAGAAATAAAGCAGATACAACACAAAATAATACAACCAGACATGACAGAATAATATGCAGCATATATAAAACACTATATAGCAGCAGAATTGTTTAAATGTCCTGAGTCCAGAATATAGAAAGTGTCAGAATACCTTACTTTACTTGTCCTTTGATGCTTTGTCTTGATCACTCTTTTTGAAGATGATTTCTCTGTTTGGATTGGAAGCTTCCTTTTTAGATCTGAAGTCATCAGCTGCACCTAAAGATTTTTGATCTCTAGCACTGGGTGGTACAGCTGCAGGGTGGAGTTCCATGTATCTGTCTGAATCAAAAAATTTCTTTGAGCCATACTTTTCCAATTCCTCTCTTCTTTGTTCTGACATAGTACTGATATGAGATGTGTCCAGTCCTCTTTCTCTGGCTTTGTTGATCTCATTTAAGGCAGTCATTTCTGTCATCCTTGCTTTCCAGTAAGCAGGAGTCTTGGTAGGATCTTCAAAGGGAACAGCTGGTTCAAATTTGTTAGATGATGATTCTTGAGAAGTTCTTGGGGTGAGGTCAACTCTAGGCCTATAGGGATAGGGGCCAGAGGTTGGATCAAAGGTTCTTCCCCTGGACTGCCTGCCTCTATAATTTCCTCTTTGTTGACCTCCCCTTTGCTGGCTACCTCCTTGATGTCTTCTGGCTTGATAGGTTTTTCCATGAAGAGCTGAAGGGGCTGGTTTTGAAGAAAGACTAGCACCTGCACCTGCATCAGGAGGAGGTGGAGGTGGAGGCTGATGAACTGGTTTAGATGGACCTTCATTGAATTTTCTCTTCCTCTTCATTGCTTTTCTCTGATTCTGAGAGTACTGCATCCAAGGCTCTGTGATTTCACAATTATATTTGATGTAATAGGGGATGTCATGATCTGTAGCTCTGGCAGGAGGTACTCTTTTCATGGCTTTTGATCTGGCTTTCCTCTTCCTTGCAATAGTTGCAGAGGAGTCATCAGAATCTGTGGCAAACTCATCTTCAGAACTTTGTGATTCTTCATATGGATCTATATATTTTCTTTTGGAGAGGGGAAAGCTGATGGAGGCTGGAGCTGCTGAGGAGGAGACTAAAGGAAGCTCTGCTGTCAGTGGGGAGGAGGAAGCAACCACTGCAGGAGAGGGCACAGCCTCAGGAGCCATAGAGGCTGAAGAGGCTGGTTCCTGAAGGGCTTGGGAGATATGGGCCTCTGCAGCATCAGGTGTCTCAGTCACTTCACCTGAAGTCTCAACAAAAACTACCAAATCAAATCCAACACTAGCAGGAGCCACTGCTACCACTGCTATATCAGAAGTCAAGACCTTCTGAAAGGGGACAATAGCCCTGGACATATCTTCTTGAAGCTGTTCTTCTGTTTGAGGAGGAGCCTCAGGAGCCATGGGTAGGTCTTCTTGTATTGAAGCTGGAGGAGAGAAGCTCTGAAGAGAAGCTGCCAAAGACTGAATGTCTAAGGCACTGCTGATTTGCTGCTCTGAAACTGGAGGAGAGGCCTCAGATACCATTTGATCTTCTGCAGCAGACACTGTTTCTGAACAAGCAACTGATACTGTCTCAGCAACTGATACTGTCTCTGAAGGAGTCTGAGCAATCTGAACTGAAGAAGGAGGCAGCTCTTCTTCTGCTGACATCTCCCCCTGCCTAGAATCAGTGGCAGCTGACTCTAGGCCCCCAGAAGAAGGGCATGCCAACTGAGAGGAAAGGGAGGAGACAGAGGCAGAAAGAGCTCTCAATGAAAGAAGGAGAGGAGCCAGCTTGGCATCCAAAAGGGAGGAGAGCCTAGGAGACAGAAGATCAAAAAGTTGATTGGCTAAGGGCAGGAGGGCTACTTGCTCAAGGGGAACTTGAGTAGAGGTAGAGGGAGTAGCAGAAGCTGAGAATGTAGAAGATGTTGAGAGAGGAGCAGACAGAGGAGGTGTAACTTGTTCCTGAATGGAGGAGAAGAGTAAGTCTGAAAAAGTAGATGGATGGAGGAAGTCATGAGGAGAGGAGGTAGAAGCATCCATGAATGAGTCTTCATGCATGTCAAAAGAAAAGAGATCCTCATGAGGGGTGGAATCCAAGTTTATTGGAAGGAAAGTAGTTTGAGGAGGAAGGGAGGAGGCAATGGTAGATATGGAGGAGGGGAGAGTTAGAGAGGATGAGATAATTGTGGTTGAGGGGATGAAGGTGGATGGAAGGGTGAGGGAGAGAGATGGCATAATTCCTTCTTCTGGACCAGTGGACTGAGGGGAAGTGACCTCTATAGTCCTGGTGTCTGCAGAAGATTTCATGGCTGCTGCTGCCCTGGGATTCACAATTCTCCTGTCCCATTTGCCAATTAAAGCACATGTGAGCCTCTTGGAAGCATTTATGTGCTTCTTTGAGGACACCAGCAGTTGGGGGCAGCAGTGGTTGAGAATCAACCCAAGAACTCTTCCAAAATGGACAGAGTTTTTATCCAACTTTTTCTTAAGCATATCAAACACAATTAATCCCCAGTTGGGATGTTTCTTATCCATTAGGGCAGCCATGAGGCAAAACTGATGCCTTGTTATTGCATCATGTGCAGTTCTCTTTGCACAGATCACCTTTCCAGTTATATCTGCTAATAACCTGTACTCAATTGCTAGGTTAATTTTAAGGAGTTTGGAGGGGTTACCAGCAGCATGCCCCATCCTATCCAGCATCAAGGTATATTCTTCCACTGATAGTTCTATGTCATCATCTCCAGCAGCAAAGTTGAAGGCTTCTGTAATAACCTGAGGTGAGATGGCTACCTCATTTCCTGAAATCTTCCCAGTCAAGATGTTGTTATCTGAAACGATTGCTGTAAGACACCATTCTTTAATTTCTGATTCTGGAAGGGGTATCCTGGTAGACATAAAGTGGACTAGTTGCTGCTCCTTGAAAAGAATCAGTATATCCAGAAGATGTTGTGGAGATCCATCAAAAGAATCGAAATCAATGTCGAAACCAGAGTCGAACTTCATAGCCGCCAGAGCTCCTGCTGTAATTGTCATTGTCCTGCAAAAGAAAGAATACCTTCCAAGATCAAAAGTATAGTATTTGGAGGGAGAAAGCTTGAGCAGAGAAATATGAAAGCGCAACTGCGAACGACGGAGAAAAAATGATTTTATACTTAGGGTTCGACGCAGAAAAGGAAAGAACGTCGAGCTCAGTTCGACGCTCTTGGGCTCTAGAGGAACTGAAACGACTCAACAGCGTCCAGCTTAGGTCGACGTTCGACGCTTTGGCTGAAGCTATACGTCGAGCTCAGGTCGACGTTGAACGAAGACGTCGACCGGGGAGAGAGAAACTCAAGAAGCCAGGGAGCTGTGAACTCAGTTCGACGCTAGAAGCTGAGTTCGACGTTCGACGCTTTTGAGGGCGACGGACCGTCGATCTCCGTTCGACGCAGCGTCGAGCTTAGTTCAGAGCTCAGAACAACCACTCAGACAGAGGAATTTTAAAATGAAATTTTTCTTATTCCTGTTAAGTATGGGTTTCAAAATCTTGGAGTTTTAATTTATGCTGTCTCCATCTAGCATTCCCAACTGATTGAGGAAAAAGAGGTGCTTCTTTTCATCCAAGGGTTTGGTGAAGATATCTCCTCTCTGTAGTTCAGTGGAAATGTATTCTAGTGCAATTTTCTTCTTTTCTACATTATCCCTTAAGAAGTGATGTCTGATTTCTATGTGCTTAGTCCTACTATGGAGAACTGGATTTTGAGCAATAGATATTGCACTGGTATTATCACAAAAGATTTTAGACATCTCTAAGTTGTACCCATAGTCTAGGAGCTGGTTTTGAATCCACAAAATCTGTGAGCAACAACTACCTGCAGCCATGTATTCAGCTTCAGCAGTTGATGTGGACACAGAGGTTTGTTTCTTACAAAACCAGGAGACAAGTCTATCACCAAGAAATTGACAAGTTCCACTGGTGCTTTTCCTGTCTACTCTACATCCAGCATAATCAGAATCTGAAAATCCAGTTAGATCAAATCCTGAGTCATGTGGATACCAGAGACCTAGATTAGGACAACTTTTTACATACCTAAGAATCCTCTTAACTAATGTGAGGTGGGACTCTCTAGGGCTTACTTGAAATCTAGCACAAATGCATGTGGCAAACATTATATCTGGTCTAGTAGCTGTTAGATAAAGTAATGAGCCAATGATTGCTCTATAGTTTGTCTGATCAACTGGTTTTCCAGATTCATCAGCATCTAAAACAGCATTTGTAGGCATAGGTGTTTTCATGGAGGATGCTTCAGACATTCCAAATTTCTTAACCAGTTCTCTTGCATACTTGGTTTGAGAAATGAAAATGCCATCCACATGTTGTTTAACTTGCAATCCAAGAAAGAAAGCAAGCTCACCCATGCTACTCATTTCAAACTTTGAGTGCATAAGTTGTGAGAACTTTTTGCATAAGTTTGAATCAGTAGATCCAAATATGATGTCGTCTACATAAACTTGTACTAGTAGGGTATGGGACCTATGGGTTCTAACAAAAAGAGTTTGGTCTACACTACCCCTTTTAAAATCATTTTCCAACAAAAAACAAGCTAAGGTCTCATACCATGCTCTAGGAGCTTGCTTGAGACCATATAAAGCTTTATGCAGTTTAAATACATGATCAGGAAAAGTTGGAGAGATAAAACCTGGAGGTTGCTTTACATAGACTTCTTCCTTGATGTCTCCATTGAGGAATGCACTCTTGACATCCATCTGATATACCTTGAATCTCTTGTGAGCTGCATATGCAAGGAAGATTCTTATGGCCTCCAACCTTGCAACTGGTGCAAAGGTTTGGTCATAATCAATTCCTTCTTCTTGGCAATATTCTTGTGCAACAAGTCTTGCCTTGTTTCTCACAATTATTCCTTGATCATCCAATTTGTTCCTGAATACCCATTTGGTTCCAACAATTTGCTGGTTCCTTGGTCTTGGTACTAATTCCCAAACTTTATTTCTCTCAAATTGATTGAACTCTTCTTGCATTGCAATGATCCAGTTTGGATCTTGCTCTGCATCTTGTATGGTTTGAGGCTCAATTTGAGAAAGGAAGCAGGTGTGCATAATATTTTGATTAACTTGATTCCTTGTTTGCACACCCACTGAGATATCTCCAATTACTTGTGAGATTGGGTGATCTCTTGTTGTGGCTAGATCAACAAGGGTTGTTGATGAAGCACCAACCTGTGTTGTTGTTTCCTCTTGTGGAACAACAACTGGTTCTTCACTCTGTTGGCCCTTTGAACTTTCCAGAACTTGAAATTCCTCTTCATTGTCACTAAGTTCAGTGACTTGTTGAATTGGTGAAGGTGATGACCCTTTGTCTGTGATGGTAAGCTGCTTCAGATTTTCTGAAATTGAATGTTCCTGCAAATTGCTTATGGTAGAAGTCTCCTTCTCCTTATAAAACATGTTAGTTTCATCAAATGTAACATGCATGGATTCTTCAATTTTATTTGTGCACTTGTTAAAAACCCTATAAGCTTTGTTAGTCATGGAGTATCCCAGAAACACTCCTTCATCAGCTTTGGCTTCAAATTTAGCTAGGTATTTCTTGTCATTATTGTGAATGAAACAAATGCAACCAAAAATTTTGAAATAATTCACTTTAGGTTTCTTCCCTTTGAGTAACTCATAGGGAGTCTTACCCTTTAGCTTATGTATCAGGCTTCTATTCAGAACATAGTTGGAGGTGTTCACAGCCTCTGCCCAAAAGGTTAGAGGAAGGTGAGCATCTGTCAATAATGTTGTGGCAGATTCAATAAGGGTTCTGTTTTTCCTTTCAACTACCCCATTTTGTTGAGGAGTTCTAGGAGCTGAGAAAGTATGCCTGATACCTTCATTCTGGCAGAACTCTAGCATAAGAAGAGAATCAAACTCTGTCCCATGATCACTTCTGATCAGGGCAATGTGAGTATTGAACTCAATCTGTATGCCTTTGAGAAAATCTGTCAAAATCTTGAAGTTATCAGACTTCTTCCTCAGAAAGAACACCCAAGTGAATCTTGAGAAGTCATCTACAATTACTAAAGCATAAGATTTCCCTCCTAGGCTTTGTACATTAATTGGTCCAAAAAGGTCCATGTGCAATAAGTACAAGATTCTAGGTGAGTCACTCTTATTAAGTGACTTGAAACTGTTTTTAGTTTGCTTGCCTAATTGACAGGCCTTGCAAAGTCCTTCCTTCTTGTAGGGACCAGAAGGTAGTCCTCTAACAAGGTTGTCTTGGGATAACTTAGCAATGGTTCTAAGGTTCACATGTCCTAATCTTTTATGCCACAAGATGTTTGGTTTTGAAATGGAGTTAAACAGACAAATATCTACTACAGGTGAATGAAAATCCACTAAGTAAATGTTACCTCTTCTGTTACCTGTCAACACAGTTGTGTTGTCCACTGACTGGACTTTGCATATGGCTTTGTTAAAGGTTACTTGGTATCCTTCATCACACAATTGACTGATACTTATCAGGTTGTGTTTGAGTCCTTCAACATATGCCACCTTTTTGAAAGTGACTAAGCCAATTTGGACTGTCCCATATCCTTTTGTAGTTCCAAAGCTTGAGTCTCCAAAAATTACTTTGGGTCCAAGCTTGGTTTTGAAGGAAGTGAGGTTGTCCTTGTCTCCTGTCATGTGCTTTGAGCACCCACTATCCAGATACCATTGATGGTTCTCACTTGGATAGGTCTTTACCTGCACAAAAACAGCTTATTTGTTTTTGACCCAGTTAACCTTGGGCCTAGGTTGATATCCCTTAAATTCTGAAATGAAGGACATCTCAGGTTGACTCTTATAGCCTACAGGATGATATCTCCTAGAAGGTATGATCCATTCAGCATAAGGGTTAAAGTAATGAGATGTGGAGCTAGAATTGAAATTTGAATTAACCCTTGAGAACTGGGTTTTGCTCTGAACTCGGCTCGACGCACGTCGAGCTTCGGTCGACGGACTCAAGTGAGTGCGTCGAGCTCCGTTCGACGGCAAGGTCTTGCTTTGTTCAGAGGGTAGAGGGCGTTGACCTGAGTTCGACGTTTTCTTGCGATTACGTCGAGCTCTGGTCGACGTCCGTCGAGCTTCGTTCGACGCTTTTTGTCCAGTTTCCTGGGTTAAGTCAGCATTCTTCCTGGCCACTATCAAGAGTCCTTTACCTTTCTCACTGGTAAATTTGATTGGAGTTGTCAGCACTGTGGGTTGGCTGGATGAAGCACCCAAGCCCAGTGAACCATTCAATCTTGAGTTCACTGTACTTGTGATGTCCATCAATTTGATACTTCTCCCATTAAGGGTTTCTTCAAATTGTTTGGCCTTAGATAGCTCACTTTTCAGTGAAGCTATCTCCTCCCCACACTGCTTCAACTCTTCTAAGAGTCTAAGATTATCTGAGTTAATGGATTTGCATTCAATTAATTGTTCATTTAGAGTTTTAATCAGCTTTTGAGACTCAATTAAGTCAATGCACATAGATTTAAACTCAGATTTGAAATCATCAGAAGTAAAGTCAAATGAATCTATTACCTGATCCTCAGTAAGTTCCTGATCAGATGGGTAGTCAGCATCAGACTCTGAATCAGTGTTCTTTTGAGATGCACTGATGGCCATCATACAGAATCCCTTTTCTTCTGCATCATCCTCATCATCACTAGAACTGGATGATGAATCAGACTCATCAGAGTCACTCCAGGATTCAGCCACAAATCCTTTTCTGGTGTACTTGCTGTTGCTGGAGGAAGGCTTGTCATGGTATTTCCTTGACTCCTTATCCTTCCTTTTATCCTTTCTTTCCTTCTTGTCCCTTCTGTCCTTGTCTTGATTTTCTGGACAGTTTGGGAAGATGTGTCCTGGTTTCCTGCAGCCAAAGCAGATAATATCTTTATTATTGGATCTGTCATACCTTGGCTTGTCTTTGTCTTTGGATGACCATCTTCTGAAGTTCCTTTTATTTAGCTTATTGAACCTTTTGACCAGTAGGCTCATAAGCTCTTCATTTCTCAACACCTTTTCTTTAGGTTCTTCTTCCTGTGCTTTGAAGGCAATGGTTTTCTCAGCCTTCTCTGTTGGTGTGGATGTCTTCTGCTCTTCTTCTCTCTTCTTAATAAATTGCTCATAGCTCTTGAGCTTTCCTAGAAGAGCTTCTGTGGATAACTCACAGACATTTCTTCCATCTTTAATTGACCATATTCTTGAGTCCCAAGAGCTAGGGAAACAAGTCAGTATCTTGTCATTTATCTCAGTAAGAGATATGTCCTTCTCTAGTGATCTAAGTTCACTTATGATTAGGCTCAGTCTGTTGTACATGTCAGCAACTGACTCAGACTCTGCCTTTTTGAAGTTCTCATACTGTGTGATGAGGTAGGATCTCCTATCCTTTCTTTCATCTGCAGAACCTGATACAATTTCTGAGAGTTTTTCCCAGATCTCCTTGGCAGTATTGCAATCTGCTACCTTCTGGAAAATGTCATCTGACATGGTTTGAGCCAAGATGTTCATGGCTTTAGCATCTGCTGCCTTCCACTTCTTTATGTCAGCATCAGTCCCTGAAGGAGGAGGAACAGCTGATGTACTTGTTCCTGTGGGAGGTCTTGGACAATCTGTCAATACAGAATTAAAGATGTCTTCATCAAAAGAGTTCATATAAAGTCTAATCCTTGCCTTCCATAGTGCAAACTTAGATAGATTGCACATAGGAGGTCTGGTGCTAGCAAAGTCCTTGTTTTGTGCCATGAGTTTTAAAAGATAAGTAAAACTAAGAAAAATAACCCTTTGAGAGAAATGATCTTATCAGAGATCTTTTGATCCAGGTGTTAGCCTGTATGAATGATCAACCTCCCTCTGATACCAATTGAAAGTGCAGGATAAGATCACTCCTAACTCTAGAGGGGGGGTGAATAGAGTTATTTAAAATAATTTTCCAAATAAAAACTTGCAGAGAAAATTTTACTTTACTTAGTGTAAGGTGCTATAGCAAATAATCAGAGTAAAAATAAATTCACAGCACAAAGCAAAACACAAAAAGAGACAAGCAATCCAGATGACACAAGGAGCTATAGTGGTTCCCCAAATCTGGGTACATCCACTCTTCTATCACCCTTGATAGGAATCCACTTCAAGATGAGTTGATCAGGTGTCTTGAGCACCAGAGAGTTTTTGATCAGGTTCTCACAAACCAACAGAAGCTGATTTTGACCAGGTTTCAGCAAAACCAAAAGTAACTTTTGAAGGGAGTTAAAACCCTGTACAGAAAGAAAAGGAAAAAGAAATGTTGTTGTCTTCTCTATTCAACAAGCAAAGAGAAGCAGAAGTGGATCTGAAGTTGTTGTCAAAGCTCCCCCTGAGATCAAGATGAGGTTCAGGAAAGAGAGCTCTGCACAAGGGTGACAGGTCTTCAAAGATCTGATTTGCTCCAGCAAAGGATGATCCAAGAGAGTTGGATGGAGGTGTCTGAAGCAATCAGATTTTCTGTGAGAGAGTCTTTCAAAAACAATTTTTCCACAGAGAAAAAGATGAGAAGTCTTGTATTGTTGTTCTCTTCTTGTTCTGTATATTCTCTGTATCTTCTTGTTTTTGGAATGAAAGAAAAAGAATTATATATATGAGTCTTCTTCTTCCTTTTACTTTGATAGCCGTTGGAAGTCAGCATTAATTGCTTTCCTTAACTGTCCATGCCTCAAAGGAAATGACAGGCAGACATTCCTTAGAAAATTCCTTGAGCCATGCACCAGATATGCTGTAACGGCCAACAATTCTTCAGCATTAATTGTCTGTCAGAAGGAATTTGAATTCCTATCCAAAATCGACGGAAGACTGGAAGGCGTCGAGCTCACAGAAAAACGTCGATCTGAGCACGACACACGTCGGCCAGAGAGTGTTTTCTGTAAGCAGAACTGGGATCGACGGAACGTCGAGCTGAGGTCGACTCCACGTCGAGCTGAGGTCGACTCTGCGTCGAGCTGAGATCGACTCTGCGTCGAGCTGAGATCGACTCTGCGTCGAGCTGAAGTCGACTATGCGTCGAGCTGAAGACTACTCTAACTAGCCTATGTGACCTTTATAACAACATGGAGGTCACAGCATACAATCCCTATAGAAATATAGTCATCCTGGTCCAAATAGTAATAGGGTGTTCCAACACTCCCTAATTTCGTCTCTTCTCGTCCTCCTTCATTCTCGCTCACCCCCGCCGGCCCTTCACCTTGCTGGATTCCTCCTGGAATTTATCCGTGATCGTATCAGAAGAGCTATCATTCTTGGTCCCGAGGACAACTTCAATAAATTGAGGGTTGATGTTAAGTTGACAAGTAACCATTATGCTTATGATAAATGAATTCAGATTGACTCTTAGATGAAGTAGGGCCTTTTGAAGTTGATTCACATTTTTAAAGCACTTAACTTAGGTCTCTTATGCTGTTTTGTGATTTCATAAGAGTTCTCTCCTAAGTTTATTGACCTTACCTTCATAAAGTCCATTGAAGGCTACCTCTTAGCTATTAAAAGTAGGACCTGGTTGAGGCGCTACAGGTGGATGGACAGTGAAAAGTTGTAGACTAGGATATCGTTAAAGAAGACGAGACAAAATGACGGAGGAATGGGAAAGTGCCTTTCATGACATCTTGAAAAGTGAATAGTGTGTTCATTGGATCACAAGACATGATAAGAAATTCATAATGACCAATGTGAGTGAGAAAGACGGTTTAGGGAATGTGGGCCGAGTGGATGCTGATTTTGGTGGAATCCCAAGAGAAGGTCAAACTTGGAGAAATAGGTGGCGTCTTAGAGTTCATTGAGTAACTCGTTTGGAATGGGGCTATGAAAGCCACCACGGAAGGTAATTTCATTCAATGCGTTGTTGCCGATGCAAAAGTGTCGTTAGTCGTCTTTCTTACAGATTAGCAACATGGTTGTAAAATAAGGGACCGGTGCTAGGATGGATGATGACATAAATGAGCATGTTGGCTACTCGTTGTTCGAGCTTTTATTCTTGGAAGTTCAAGTAGCAGTATGTGCAAGTATTGGTGGGAGATGGTTGGGTTGAAGGTGCATGTGATTGCCGTAGGGGTGTGTCAATGAGAGGCCATGCATAGGGTTTACTAGAGGTGTGAGTTTGACGAGGAGGGTGTAGAATTCATGGTTGAGTTAGTGTTGGGTTGTGGGTAATTGTTACGAGGTGGCTTGACTAGACGGATACGACTAAGAAGTTGGTGTAACACTCTGCCTATAACAGCCTTATAATATGGGTCAGACTGTAGCCCCTCGCCATAATTCATATGCTGGTTAGATATTAAAAAATGATACAAGAAGCAATCTAAACTCTCTCAAGAGTTCTATAACATTGGGAAGCTAAAACACATTAAAACCCATATGAGTTTCCACCACTAAAACATAAAACATCATAAGAGTGTGGCCTTATGATCATTACAACACATATATCAGATGTCTACATAAATTCCATGGCGTGCAAATCTGATACATGAATAAAATAAAAGTAGAGATAGCACTTTACGTGGCTGTCTTTTGGCTTTTAGCGCTAGCATGCTCTTGCATTCGAGCCAGATCCTGCAACTAAATACATATGAATGAAAAACGATGGTCAGTTATGAAGCTTACAATAACCACGTAACAACACCATCTCCTCCATGCGACCCCTAGCGGATTTTGGGGAACCACATCATCCTCTAAATTAGAACTTCATGATAGTGATAATAATATGGAATATCAATCATATTCTAAACAAGGTAAACAATCTGAGATGTTACGTTCATCAAGTATGTTCTCTAAGTGTTTAACATGTAAAGAAATATGCCTACATTACAGTATGCATGCAAGCCGGGCGACCACACAAATTTGTCCCGTCACCTATCACATCGCTTGTCTCTAGCATAACAACAAGATAAAACACCAAACATCACACTCATGGCAAATCAAATTGTGGGCAGTGCGAATAATAAAGCATATACATAAATGAAAATAACATAATAAATGCAAATACAATAATAATGTCGACGGCGTGTCTTCAGTCTCTCCTCCTCCAGACGGACCCGTCATCGTCTCCCTCCGCATGCGGGCTCGCCACGACGTCTCGTCGGCGTGTGCGTGTCCCGTCAGCATGCACAACCGTAACAATGCCACCGTCTGGAAAATATGCCTTCTCCCCCAGGCAGTAGTCAGAGAGGTGCCGGAAAAAGTGATCCTGGGGCAGCCACGAATTTTCGGACTTCAGACAATAAGACCCAGCAACAGGGACCTCCTGCAAGCCAGAGTCCCCCTGATGGTGGTAGCGACGATCAAGTAGCTTGGCTGGGTAGTACGACGCCAACTGCCGTCTTTCTTCCGAACCCGTGAAAGATGGGCTGTAAGGCAATCCTGTCGGAGGCTGGATGACATCGGCGAGCCAGACCCTGCAACAAAACCAATTTCAAGCATAGAAAATAGTCCAATCAACTTGACTAAGGGTTTGTTTGGCGCAAATTCCATCCGCGCCCCGCAACCGTGAATGCCGTTCCCGCTTCGCGGATGCGATCCACGCGGATTCGCGCTAAAACAACCCGCTGGGGGGGGGAGACCCACACCGTCCGACCGCGGTCCCGTCAAACGCCGGGCAATCACGGTTAGGCGGGGCCGCCACATGACCAACGCAGATCCTCCACAGACCTGCGGAGAGGCCGACGTCCGTGATCCGCTGGATCGTGCAGAGGGAGACCGAAGAGCGGAGGAGAGGGGGGTCACCGTCGAGGAGACATGGCTGGCCCCGTGGATGAACTGCATGGTCATAGTCGTCCAATTGTCGCGTACATCGCCGAGCATGCGGATCCAAGCCACCCCTAAAATGGTGTCGATACCACCTAGGCCAAATGCGTAGAAGTCCGCGGTTACGGAACAGGTTCATACGAAAATAGGCACGACAGTGCAACGACCCTGAGTCGGTCGGCGGCGTCCGTCGCCCAGGAGGACCGCAACATCCAGAGAGGAAACTGAGGGAAGATGGAGCTGCTGCATCAGGCGCTCAGAGATGAGATTGTGTCTTGTGTCGCTGTCCACCACGATGATGATTAGATGATCCCACAACGTGCCCGAGAGCTGCATGGTCTGCTGTCCGGAGATCCCACCCGTCGAGGTGTAAGATAACTCCAACCGGTTGAACGTAGCTGCAGTGGAGTCGAGAGGCGTATCCCCCGCTGAGAGCTCCAGGGACTCAAAGTCAGGCAGGGTAACCTCAGATCGACGTTATCGATGATGACATAGAACTCCTTTACGGAGCACTCATGGTTGGGGAAGTTGGGTTGGTGACACCGAAAATAGAGACTCTTGCTGCAAAACTCATTGTAATTACTATTTGAGATGCACTGAGGTGTCGGTGGGCGGCCCAACCAGTTTCCCCAAGGCGGCGACTGCGTTAACAGGGTGCCTGTGTCCGAGCGTGCTGCAAAAACCGGCGGATTGGGGAGTTGGACGCGTCCGTCAGATGTAGCAGAACTAGCGGATCGGAGCGGCGTTGCGTGACGGATCGGTGACGTGCGGAATCGAGCGGAACAGTCGCTGAGCGACTCGTGGTGCACGGGGTCGGAGGAGAAGTCTCTGCGTGGAAACGGCAGAACCGATGCGGTTTCGACAAACGACACTGCGCGGATCAGTGGATCGGAGAAGCGGCGCGGGATCAGCCGCGGAACAGCAGTGGAGGACGATGACGAGCATCGACTGCGAATTGACGGACGGTGCGGTAGGTCGGACCAAATTGATATGATCCTGAAGGGAATCCAGCAAGGGGAAGGGCTAGCGTAGGTGAGAGAGGGGATGGAGGAGAGAATGAGACAAAAACCTAGGGAACGATCCTAAATTCCATACATCCAAAACATGATAAGAAAGAGTACAACGCAACCCCTTATAGGCGCGGAGTGCGGATAACGAAAAGCAGTGCAAATAAAATAATGCGTACCCAAATGAAAATACAGTAATAATACAATTAAAATGATCACGTCGGAGGCGCGTCTTCGGTCTCTCCTCCTCCAGACAGACCCGTCATTGTCTCCCTCCGCGTGCGAGCTCGCCACCACGTCTCTTCGGCGTGTGCGTGTCCCGTCGGCATGCGCAACCGTAACATACGGGGAGACGACCAGTTATACCGATAAGCCCTTCCATCACTCTCCACAGTCTCCATAACGAGCAATTATGCACTCGTCGATCTCCCTCCGAAATCTATCATTATTGCTAACATGGTTACAACAAATTCAAGGTATTTTACATACAAACCCCGTCAGAAACCTACAAAATTATAAGACTAATCAATCCAAAACCAACTCTACCGTTTTCATGGTCCAATTTTCAATCCGACGGCACTATGACAACATCTAAGTCTCAAAACCCTAGATGAGCGTCACGATAACATCACCGGGCTGGTCTTGTGACTAACCCGACTTCGCAGAATGCCCGAGCTTAGAATCGTTCATCAAGCATAAGAATTTCTATCATGATGAGGACGCAATCACACACCTCGTTTGTTTTCAATGAACAAAAAACTCTATTTCCACTAATTAGTGAAATAGAGCTTTCAAATTCAATGCATAATAGAAGGAAAACTACTACACATCCTAATACCCTAACAAGATGGGTTTTTACCTTCTTGGATTTATTCCTGGCCATGAAAGTTTTAAGAAAACCATGGAAGACAAGCACAGAGATATTTCCTATGCTTTGGAGGCGACGAGATCATTGATCAGAGCTCTCTAGCTCCGACAAGTCTAGATTTGGATCCTCACATCCTATTTCCTCCCTTTCCCGTCTCTACTTTCTCCATTACAAAAAGATTGATTGTAATGAGCTTCTAACTTTAAATCCCTGGTTTTTAGGGCACCTGGGAGTAATCTTGGTCGTCGGATCAAGAGATATTGAAATCCACGGCCTAAAATAAAACCCATAAACATGTCTTCCCGTCGGACGCAAGGGCGTGCGCCAAAACGCACAGACGTGCATTCCTCAAAACCATAAAATACAAATCTCTGAAGTCGGGTGTGCGCCAAACGCACGGGCGTGCATTCGGCCATGCGCCCATTTACGGGCGTGCGTTTGCACCTTCTCCAAACCACACCTGGAACTTGTAGGAACGTCGTGCATCTTTGAGTATGAGCGTGCGCCAAGCCGCGTGTCTTTCGTTTTTCTTAAAACATTGAAAAGAAAATCCCTGAAGCTAATCATGGGTGAGAGAGACATGCCAAAGGTGGTGCTCTACGGGTATTGCAATGCGTCACAGTTGCTTAGTCATGAGAGAGTTGGACACGTTGTATGGTGTGGAGTTTGGTGGAGGTGACGCCTTAGAGGGTTCCATGAACCAATTGCTTAATCACGTTGGGCATGTTTTATGAGGAGTTTGGTGGAGGTGACACCTTGGAGGTGACACCTTGGAGGTGACATAACTGAATTGTTAGAGGCACTGCATACCAAGGAGTAAGTCGACACCATAAAGGAGCATGCCATAGAAGTCCTGGGGGAATGTATATCCGAAGAGGTGGGACCTGAGTAGATGTTGGTGCATTGGAGTTTATCACTACTGTCAACCATGGTCGAGAAGTAGGCAAGGTGGATCGAGAGTTGGAGTTTATTTACGATTTGTTCTTGAATGAAGTTGTTTGTTTTTCCTCCATCGATGAAGAGAAATACTTGGGTATTGTAGATGCAGTTCCACAAGGAGTGTCTTATAAGGATGTGAAAGGAGGTTTTTGATTGTGGAGGTGCGGGTTGAATGACAGGTATTGTGGAGCTTGCTTGTGGGTTCGACAGAGAACTTATCGTCCACTGGGTCAAGACGAGTATGAGGAGTTGCTTATGGATTTTCATGGTGACCCCGATGAAGCTTCTCATCACAACTGAAGTAAATACCTTGCTTATGATGGGTTTGGATCTTCGCAAGTGTAGGCGTTTAATGGGAAGGGTGTTTGGATCGGCGACTAATATGCGCTTGCTAGCGGGTACGCGGTTGTTAGAGGGAGAAGTTTCTGAGAGGATCCTCTTGACCCTTTCTTGACCTTGCCTTCCTAATGGTGGAGGATACAACGGTAGCCGAGCTCTACCAAGAGAGGAAGAGGGGGGACTTTCTCAACCCTTGCCCTAATTTGTGAAGATGAGAAAGAGAGGAGACTAAAAGAGAGACTAAGATATAATTTCTTTTATACCATATAATGTCCTTCTCACGTATATATAGTGAGAGGGAAACACTCAAAACATTACATTTATGCCTTTCACGAGGGCTGCAAGATACATAAGAAATATAATAGTTCGAGAAGTAAAGATATAGATGTCGGTGGCCACGCGCCGTCACTCTATTCATGGTCCTCTGACAACGACATGCCGTGGAGTGGGTGGATGAAAACGACATGCCGTGGAGTGGGTGGATGAACATTTATGTTGTGAGTTTCTCTGCGGGGTGCGATTGTCTACAAAGTAGTCATTGGGTATTAACTGATTAGTTGAAAGGAGCATAATGTAGTCCTACATTAATCAATGAACTTGTCACTTTGAAGCATCACTAAGTCGACGACTTGGGAGAGGTTGCGGGCTGTAGGGTTGTACCTCGTGACGGTTACGAGTGAAATTGTCTGATATGAAGCAACTCAACATGAAGTCTTTAGGGAGGTTGGTGGTGCAGTTGGTGAGTGATTTGAAAGTGCTTTGGTACCTGTGAACCATGATTAGCAAGGATGCCTTGGTTTTCCATGTTGAGGGAGGAGCCGAAACGTGTATCGAGGGGATTGATGAAGAAATACCAAGAAGAAAACTACTTATTGGCGTGCATCCATTGACACTAAGCGGGGAAATGGTTGTCTGTGCAGGAGTAGTAAATGATGAGGCATTGTCTACCCTGGATGCAGTGGAAGGATAAAAATAGGGTAGCTTTAGAAATCTAATCTAAGGGTTCAAGCTATCAAAATAGAGGAAATCAAGGAGGAATGGGTGGGCTTGTTGGTTTGAGGTTGGTTCATTGGAGTGGTGGTGGTTGTTGGGGGGGGGGGGGGTGTTGTAGCTAATGAGGTTTGTTCATTTATGAAGAAGTTGTTGAATACTTGAATGTTGCAAATTTTTTAGAAGAAAATCAACAAGTTAAGATAACTTGTTGATTAGAGTCTTTCATACAAGCTAGAGAGGCAAACCTCGCACCCAAGTGCTTGATTCTAATTCTTTGGGGAAAACTTAACATAAAAAGTTTCCAAACATCACACCTCTTTATGTTGAGAGATTTAAAAAATGGGAATGTATACCATTATTTAGAAAAAAAAATTACAAATTAAAAGAAGGCTCCTTTGTCCTTGAGCTGAATTTATGCTGGGAGATTCCCCGGTTGAGTTGATCTGCATGCACATATCAACACTCTCCCTTTGAAAGTTGATTTTTCCTCAAAATCGAGTCAGATGTGATTATTAGCACGCTTAAGTGCTTCTAAATCAATGATGGTGATGTTCTCATCTTCGGTGGCAAGGAGCATGCACCATTCTTTATTTGAAAATTTTTGTGCAGGGGAAAGTCACTATTTGCAACAGAAATTTAGTCCATGACGGCAATGTCGAGGAACTCCTGGTGCGATAAGCGTTGGGTTTGTGGGTTTAGATGTATGGGCGGGAGTAGGGGAAATTATGTATGGAGATAGAAGGGAACAATGAGTATAGGAACTTGAGTAGTGATCTGGTTGAATTCCTCAATGCAGGCATTTATCGACTCAGATTGGTGGACTGCGCAGAAGTGCTCAGACACATTACCAGATTAACATGCGTCGTAGCGGCGGATCCATTCGCCCGTCAAAAGTGTCCATTATAAGTAAGAGTTAGATTGATGTGTCCAATGATTCCAGTGGAGAGCGAAAAATTTCATGTAGATTGTGGCCGATGGTACCTTTTGATTTGTCTAGCATAATTTGTTGTTCAAAAAATACTGGAGGTGAGCAATTTAATCTAAGGTGTCATTGCCATCAAAAAATAGAATGTCAAAGAGACGAATGTGGCTTGGTATGGGTCCAAAGGTGGACTGAATCAAGGTTGCGGGGTCTACAGTGCTGCTATAAGGGGATATTGTCAATAGAAGGCAAATATAGGGTCATGGGTGTCATTAGTGGGGGTGCTAGATGACTGATTAGATGGAGTGAATCTCATACACAACGTCCTAGAGGCCTGGCATCAGCATGGTTACCTCGACTTGTCGTTCAACAAAGTGGGTGGCGACCTTAAGAGCTAGTTTTTATTTGTGGGCAGCCATTGAGCGAATGACAATCATAAAAGATAGGGTTGGTAGTGGAATGTGGCTGAAGGAGTCAGCTTCAAGAGTAGAATGACTTCGTCGATGTTATCTCTAGGGTTGGCGGTGGAAAGGGTAATTGGTATTATGTAAGCAAAATCCCAACTTGTCAGCCCTAGATTCCAAATACAAGTCCGAACTCCCAAGATAAAAAAATAAAGATACAAGAGAGGGAATATATATAACTCTCACAAGTGGAAAAACGGTTAAATAGTAAATAAAGATAAAAATGAGTCGCCGCGCCATCAATTAGTCCTGTCAGTTGTCTTTGGTCTCCGAGAGTAAAACCGTCATGTAGTCACGGCGCCTTCGCTCTCCGAGTCGTTCTCCTCCGCCGTAACAATACCCCCATTTGGAAAATTTGCCTTATCCGTCAGGCAAAACTCCGAAAACTGAGCGCGGAAGTCGTTGCGGTCCCACCACGTAGCGTCCGATTGGGGGCAGTGCTGCCAAGCTACCAACACCTATTTACGATCAGTGGCTTGATCGGATGTGCGATCCAAGATGGATTCTGGAAGATACATGATAGCGCTGTTCGAACCAAAAGTCGGTGGTAAGGATTCTTTGACGTTGTGATCACCCACCACCTACTTGAGCCGCGAGACGTGAAACACAGGATGGATCCTGCCGCGGGGAATCGGTAGGCAACCTCATCGATACGTGCGATCACCTCGAATGGCTTGTAGAAACGGGCGGACAGCTTAGGGTGGGCCCGTTATGTGACGGATGACTGGCGGTAGCAGAGGAGCTTGACAAACACTGAGTAGCCAATCTAAAACTTCACGCTACGATGGCGTTTGTTGGCGTGGTGGCATCTTTTGTTGTGCCGCTTGGAAGTGGGTCTTCAACATCCTGAGTGCATCGTTGCAATCCATGAGTAGATCTCGCACGACCCCCACATGACATTCTCCCGTGAGGTGCTAAAGGATGGTGGGCGGTAGGTGATCGTATACGGCCTGGAAGGGAGTCATGTCGGTGGAGTGGTGGAAGGCGGTGTTATAAGAGAATTCTGCCCATCCCAACCACTTGCTCCAATCCCGTGGTCGGTCCAACATAAAGCAACGTAAGTACGTTTCTAGGCAACGGTTCAAGACCTCGGATTGACCATCCGTCTGCGGATGGTAGGCCGAACTCATATGGAGTGGAGCTGTGTCCTCTGTAACTCGAATAACTCCTGCCAGAAATCGCTCATGAAGACTAAAATGCAGTCACTAACAATCGAACGGGGAAACCCATGGCGGCGTACCACTCCCGTAATGAAGGCATCGACGACCAGCTTTGTTGTAAATGGATGTCTTAGTGGGAGGAACTGGCCGTACTTGGACATACAATCTATCACCACGAGAATGCAGTCATACCCCAAGGAGCAGGGAAGGCGCATGATGTAGTCCATCACCAAATCCTCCTAGATGAGGTCGGTCAGGGGCAAGGGTTGCAAGAGCCCCTCCAAAAACGAGGACTTATACTTGGAGCGTTGACAGACCAAGCAAGTGACAACATAGTCCTCCACATGGTGCATCATGCCCTCCAATGAAGGGACACTACTATGCGGTGGTAGGTGCAAAATGCGCCAACATGGCCGACGGATGATGTCGTGTGGTACTTGGCAAGGAGGTGTGAAATACTAGTAGATGAGGCCGAAAGCACCATGCGGCCCTGGTATAGTAGCCGAACCCCCATGAGGGTTTACGGAAGGCACGCATATGCATTAACACGTAGGAGGTCAATGATGGATCGCAATGTCGGATCAGCTTTCACCTCATTCTGTAAGGCAACCTCCTCTTACCGCACGGGGCGGGAGAGATTGCGCATCCGACGCCACATTGGTCTTGCCCAAGCGAAACTCAACAGTGAAATCTTAGCCCAAAAGTTTTTTCGCCCAAACTTCCTGCGTGAGTGGTCATATTCTGGATCAGAAGATAACGAAGGCTATGGTGGTCCGTCCAGACAATACATTTCTGCCCGGGTAGATATGGCTGCCAATGTTGGACTGCAGGAATGAGTGTCATCAACTCGTTGTAAGCAGAACAAGAGTGGACGGTGGTGAAGGACTTGTTGAAGTACGTGATGGGTCGGCCAACCTACATGAGATCCACCCCTACACCGATTCTTGAGGCGTCGCACTCCACCGTGAATGGTTGCAAGAAGTCTTGCATGACCAGAACCAGGGTCGTCACCAAGGCTTGTTGTAAGACCGAGAAGGCGTCGAATGCCTCTGGGGGTCAGTGGAAGGTGGTGTTGATTGATTTACGAAGTAGGCGTGTAAGAGGAAGAGCCAGTGCGCCGTAATCTCAGATGAAGCGACGATGATAGTTGGTCAGGCACAAGAATGCTTAGACATCCCATATTGTACGGGGCTGCGACCACTGCATGACCGCTCGGACCTTGTCTAAGTCCTTGGCCACTCCCCGATTCGACATTGTATTCCCCAGGTAGGAGATTCGCGTTGGACGAACGCGCACTTCTTCAGGTTGGAGACTAGCGAGTGTTGTCGCAGGGTCTCCATGGTAAGCTCTAGCTGGCATTGATAGAATATTGCCCAAAACTAATATTCTCATCAACAATTGCGTGTATATATATACATGTACATAAGATGGTGATCGTAACACCCAAGGTGAGACTAAGGTATATGATTATATATACTATATAGAATGTACAAAATATCTAACAACCACGCTCAAACTCACGGGGGATCATACACCGAGATTTTGGACAATAGATAGACATGTTGAGTTCGTTTCTGCGGTTTATTCATTAAATCTGCAAGCTGTTGCTCAGAAAAAACAAAATAAGGAGCAAGAGTGTCACGACCATACTGCTCATGTAGGAAGAAAACATCCACCTCAATATGCTTGAAGAGTGAGTGTTTCACCAGGTTTAGAGTAATCTGAATGATACCAGTGTTATCACAGTAGAGTGGAGTGAGATCTGGAGAAGAGATACCAAGGTCCTCAAGAAGCCAACAATGCCAAATAATATCCTCAGTGGTGGTATCTATGACCCGAAGCTCAGCCTCAGTGCTGGAATGAGAAACACCAATCTGTTTCTTAGGCTTCCATAAAATAAGTGAAGAACCTAAGAACAGACAGAAACCAATGACAGATCGACGGTCAACAAGATCATTGACCCAGGTAGCATCCGAGTAAGCACGGAGCTGTAGAGAACTACAATCGGAGAAGAATAGACTATAAGAAGTTATCGCTTGGAGATAACGCAGGAGCCACAACTGGTGACCATAATTCACATAGGTAGGCACACTAACAAACTGGCTCAACACATGAACAACATGTGCAATGTAGGGCCGAGTAACAATAAGGTAGACGAGTCTCCCAACAAGGGGACGATAACAAGTAGGATCGGAGAGTGTAACCCGATCATCTTGACGTAGCTGAAGGTGAAGCTCCATAAGGGTGTCAACTGTGCGAGAGTCAGAGAGAGCAGCTCGAGCTAAGAGATCTGATGTGTAATGCTGTTGAGAGAGCTGGAAACCGCGGTCTGTAGAGATGACCTCAAGGTTCAAGAAGTACCTCAGTTGTCCAAGGTCAGTCATCTGAAACTGCTGCTGAAGGTGGTGCTTGACGAAGGTCACATGAGAAGGATTATCCCAAGTAATAATCATATCATCCATATAAAGTAACAGAAGAGTCCGACCACGAGAGGAGCGCACAAACAGAGCTGGATCATGTGGACTCGGGTGAAAACCGACGACTGTAACGGCTGAGCTGAAACGTGAAATCCACGCACGGAGCGCCTGCTTGAACCCATAAAGAGCTCGCTGCAAGCGGCAGACAAGGCCTGGTGGAAAGAAGAGACCAGGAGGAAGCATGTACACCTCCTGCTGAAGATCGCCTCGAAGAAAGACATTCTATACGCTGTGCTGAGGCAGAGACTAGTGGCGAACAACTGCAACTGCAATAAGAATACGAACCGTAGTTATGTGAGCGACCGGAGCAAAGGTCTCATCGTAGTCTCGTCCCTGCTCCTGAAATTCACGAGCCATAAGCCGAGCCTTGTACCTCTCCACAATCATCTGAGCGAGTCTTGACTTTGAAAACCCACTTGCAAGCAATAAGAACAACACCGGGGGGAAAGGAACAAACTCCCAGGTATGAGTGTGCTAAAGTGCCTCCAACTCAGCAGACATGGCAACCTGCCACTTAGGTATCTAGACAGCCTCACGGTAGGAAGTCGACTCTGGAGTACCTCAGATAGTGGCAGGAAGGGCAGACAGGTCTAGTGGTAGTGTATCAAGGCTAAGGAGGTCAGGAGGATGTCTCTCACAAAGTGGGTAGCGACGCGCCAAAGGATCATCAACATGACACTCGTTGGAGGATACATGCATTGAGTTTGGGGGCACTAGAGGCAAAGGAATATAAGGAGGATGACAAGTGTAGTGATATGGAAAAGGAGGGACACAATCCAAATGGGCAACTAATCAGAGGGAGAAGTGGGTGACGAAGGGGAGTGAAGAGGTGACAGAGTAGACTACGATAAGGGAAGAGGAGGTGGGCATACCAGAAGTGAGGATACATGAGGCGGTGAGATGTGAAAAGTGAGAAACTGCATGTCAGAGGGAGTAACAAATGAGTGTGAGGTCGAGTGGACAGATGACACAAAGAAATAGTGTGACTCGTCAAATGTGACATCATGTGAGATGCGAAGTCGACATGCAACAGGGTCATAACATCGATAGCCCATGTGCTCAGTACTGTATCCAAGAAATACACAAGGAACAGACTGAGTAGAGAGCTTGATAACGCTTATGTAGAGGGAGTAGAACTTAACACCGATAGCCAAAAGCACGAAGATGAGTGTATCATAGGGGTCGAGAGTACAGATACTCATCAGGATTCTTGCTCTGAAGGAAAGTGGAAGGCTGCAGGTTAATAAGGTAGACAGTAGTGGAAACGGCCTCACCCCAAAAATAAGGAGGAACGTGGGAGGAGATTAGAAGAGTGTGGCTGTCTCAATGTTGAGACCGAGCGGTCTGTCGAGTTGAGACCGGACGGTCTGGCGGTCTGGCGGCTTGTCCCAGCAGTTTGGTAGCCGGATTGGAGACTGAGAGGTCTTGCGGTTTGTCTGGCGGTCTGGAGACTTCTCCCAGCGGCTTGGTGCCGAGATGTTGCTGGCTGATGTCTGGCGGTCTGGCGACTTGACTATGCCGACTTGGGGATATTGGCCGTCTGTCTTCCTCATTGTTGTGGCCGTGCGGTTAGTCTAACTGTGCGGTTTGTGCAGCTTATGCGGCTTATATAGTTTCATGTTCTTGTAATTATTAGTCCCACATTGCTTATTTGTAATATCTCTTCTCTCCTCCATTCTATAAAAGGGAGGTCATACCTTTGTAATAAATATCTTTTTGGATAATAAAAGTTTTGTTACTCCAATTTTTGGTCTCTGGTTTTCTGTTCGCACATGGTATCAGAGGCAGGTGTCATTCTGAACGTGAGTACCGGAACAGACAAGCTAAGGTAAAGTGTCATGGGTAGCTAGAAGATCGTGAAAAGCATGAGAGAGATATTCCCCCCGAGGCAGAACAAAAAATATGTATGAAGCAGAAAACTGGGTGCGCACCATAGTAGAAAAGTAACATAAATCTGAAAAAATTTAGAACGAGAACGCATGAAGTAGACCAAGCAATAATGAGAATAGTCATCAACAAAGAGAATATAGTACCGATGCCCACTATTTGATACAAAAGGTGCGAGACCCCTTACATCAGAATGAACTAAATCAAAAGGATACTAAGACCTAGACTCGCTGGACTGATAGGGGAGTTGTAGCTGTTTGTCAAGCTTACAACTCGTACAAGAGTGAGACCGATCAATGGAAACACGACCAAGGACTATGAATGATGATAGAAGCTAGACGTTAACCACTAGGATGACCGAGTCGGTGATGCCACTGAGAGAAGCCCACCGAAGGAAGACATAACGTAGAAGCCACCAATGACGATGGAGTAGATGGAAGATGGAGACAATCAAGGACGTACACCCTGCTACGACAACGTCTAGCTCCAAGGAGTGTCCCTGTCGGACGATCCTGTACACGATACACAAACTCATCAAAAATAACAAGACAACTGTGAGGTATGAGTTGACTGACGTAAATAAGGTTCATGGATAACTTGGGTATGTAGGCAACATCGGGAACATGAAAATGACTGATATGAAGGAGGCCATGACTGGTGATGAGGAGAATAGTGCCATTTACTACCATGATGCTAAGGTCAGAAGAGACGGGCTTACATGATAAGAGGTGGGTGACATCATAAATCATGTGAAAAGAGGCTCCAGAGTTAAGCAACTAGTCGGAGGGAGAGATACCTGTAAGGGCGGAAGCAGCCGGCTGAGAGGCAGAGGCGTCAGACGCATCCGGTGAGAGAACATAGGCAGAGGAGTGAGGCAGTAATTCGCGAGAGAGCTGCTGGGCAAGCACAGAAACAGAGGGTGACTGCGCAGAGATGAAAAGTGAGCTGAATGTACACCAGGGGCACGCTGCAGACTAGACTGCTGAGCCTTCTGAAGCTTGCGACACTCAGATTTGACATGAACAAGACACCGACAGTAGTGGTAGCAGACATGCGGGCGACGAGGAGCACCAGAATGAGCAAAAGAGGGCGCTGGAGGAGGATGATGAGGAATAGGGCACATCGGAGCACTATAACCAGGTGAGTGTAGCAGTGGAGCACTCATAAAGGAAGACTGTGGTAGAAGTTGGGGAGCAACTATAACTTCATGAGGCATCACACCAGGAGTAGCAGTGCCCCAGGAGTGGAGATGAGTTTCCTCAACAATCACCGAGACCAAGGTATCACTGAGAGACAGGGGAGGATCCCGGTGTAAAAGCTGTGCTCGAACAGGCTCGAACTTGGGGAGTAGGCGCATAAGAAATACGTACGCTGGAAGTCGCGATCCTGGGATGTAGCAACACATTGAGTGCAAGTAACGCAAGGGGGAATGTGCCATCTCATCACACTGATGCTAGAGGTCTAGGAGCTTAACAAAGAAAGCTTGTACAGACCGATGATGCTGAGAGCAGACACCAAGTGTCTGGAATAGGGAGTAGCGCAGGGCCTGACTAGATGACAGGTAGAGATTACACAAGTGATCCCATATCGCCTTGGCTGTAGGTAGCTCGAAGACGATCATTCGAATGAGGAGCTCGCAGGTCTGACAGTTGACAGCTATTGCACAAGATTCGTTTGAGCGCACCTCGCCTAGTTGAAACGCTTGAAGTGACGGCGCTGATAGTGGAAGACGAGTCCATAGGACTGGCATCCAATGGGGGCGGAGCAGGCTCGGTGTCGTCAACATGTCCCCATAGATCGAGACCACAGAGGATCACGCCGATGGTGACGAACCATGCCTTGTAGTTCTACTCGTCGAGAATGACATCAGCCTTCTGAAGGAAGCAGATGAATAGTGAGACGATGCCTTCAAACCAACGGAGGACGAAGGTGGTCGCCTAGGTCAGGAGTGCACTCGAGAGAGGACGAAGGAGACTGACGAGGTCTATGGGCCGCATGAGGCAGCAGAGGAGGTCGACGGTGTTCGACGGGCTACGGGAGGCAGCAGAGGACAAGTCGCGGGCCGCCGGAAGCAAAGCGTCTGCGTGCTGGCGCAAGGAGGCGAGAAACACGGTACTGAAGAGGCTGGAGGCCCTATTAAAGGCGACAACCAACAATGATGTCATTTAAGTAGTGATGGGGTCGTACCCAATTTATAGGCAAACTTGGTTGCACATAGTAAAAAAATCCACTCTCCCCACTAACGAAGTGGGGGATTACGGTTTAAACCGCTTTGCGCTCGATCAGCGTGCTCGATCCACACCATGACTACCGCGCGCGGGATCCGAACTTCCGCGCGCGGGATCCGAACTCCCGCGCGCGGGATCCGAACTCCCGCGCGCGGGATCCGAACTCCCGCGCGCGGGATCCTAACTCCCGCGCGCGGGATCCTAACTCCCGCGCGCGGGATCGTCAACCGCTGTTTGGGATCCCGCGCGCCGGTTTCCTCGTGGCCGGCCCCGTCGAGGCCGTCCGCCCCTCTTCTCCTCGGCCGCCTACGACGAGGCTGACCGGGGAGGGGCCGGCTCAGTCAAGGCCGACCCCTCCTCTTCTCCCCGGCCGTCTATGGCGAGGCTGACCGGGGAGGCTCCGGCCCCCAAGGGGCAGGCCGACCTCCTCTTCCCGGCCGCCCGCCGTTTGGGAGGCCAAGGGATCGCCCGGCCACCTAGGGCTGGCCGGCGTGTCGCCGGCCGGGGGCCTTGGCCGGCTTCCAAGGGATCGGCCACCCCCTCTAGCACCCCCGTAGGGGGCGGCCGCCGCCCATAACCGCCCATAAAGTGGGCGGTTGGGGGTGGTTATCGCGCGTAACCACCCCCGTTGCCCGTTGGGCCTTTCCCGAAAACGGGCGGGTCTATATTTGGGCCCAGTGGCGGGCTCGGTATTTTCCTAAAAATGGTGATCCGTGTGATCACTTTCGGGCCTTCCTATTGGTCCGTACGGTGGTTACTAAGGGAAATTACCGGGTCGCCCCTCCCCAAGCCTATAAATAGACCCTCTGGTCTTTATCATTTCGCTAACTTCGGAACTCGGATCTCTACGGAATCCCTGTCTCTCTCTAGCTTCTTCTCTCTCTTGCTTTCTCCCTCTCCCTTCACAGGTCCGCCGTCGTCGTGCTCGCCGCTAAGGAAAAGTCCATCGCTGACACGCTCGCCCCCAAGTCAAAGACCGCTCGCGATCCCCTCCGTACATTTCAGTGCTTGAGGGAAATCGCTCGCTCATCATCGACAACCATTAGCATCCAGAGCACACTGTCTGCAGAATACCCGCCGTACCAGCCCAACAGTCTGCCAGTGATCATCTAGAAGCGCGCGAACATTCTCCCGCTCACCGAACGTTGTCTCTTTCTCTCTCCCCCTCAAGTTGTAACAAGACGCGTCCTGTCGCCCTCAGTTCTACCAGAGAAGCATTGAAACCTCAAACGATCTAGTGGAGTTCCTGTCGGCACAGTCCCGACTGTGGTTTTTCACCTTATTCAGAGGGTTTTCCACGTAAAAAAACTTGTCTCGTCTGTGATCTAATTCTGTGGCTGTTTGCGTAATTGACCGCTCCGAGGGCTAAGACGACCTAGTTAGTCTGGTCTATCAGGAGCGCTGTCGCGGACCGCAATAGTTTGACGCCGTCTGTGGGAAACAGTTCCCAGCATTCTCTTAAGATTTTGAAGACAGTACCATCTGTATAGCGGTACTCGTGACTAGAGATCGTGACAGGGAAATCCGCCCGCATCTCTGAAAGATCAGTCCCTGGGGGGGCACGTCAATCCATCTCTCCACCGTCTCCAGTCACCGTTAGCGCCAGAAGTCCTGGCGCATCCAATCCCAAACGGCTTTAAGCTTCCAAAACTTGAAGTGTTCAACGAAACGGATGACCCGCATGACCATATCGACCATTTCTCCACTGTCATGAGGATTAGCGGAGCCCCCGATCAACTGCTGTGTCAAGCATTCCCGAAAAACCCTGAAGGGGAAAGCCCGCATTTGGTTCTACTCTCTAAAGAAAGGAGAGATTGATAACTTTGTAAATATGACGCAACTCTCCGTCGATTAGTTCATCGCAAACCGCAGGATAATCCGGGACCCCTCCTACCTTTTGGGGGTCCGTCAGAGTGAGGGTAAAACCCTCAAGGACTTTTTTCGGCGCTTCACGTCTGAAGCGCGACAGATTTCAGGAATCGACCCCCATATTCTGCGCAACTTTCTCTTGGGAGGGCTTTGGCCCGACAGGTTCTACTTAGCACTAATGAGGGAAACGGTCCCCAACTATGCCGACCTCGTACGCCCCATCAAGACTCAGATCGCAGTCGACGAAGCAGTCGAAGTACATCAGCAGCAGTTTCAAGACTGTTCAAAACGGAAAGCGCGAGAGCAATCACCACGTCAGAAGAAGGGCAATGACGATCACAGTGAACTGCATACCCATCAACGTCAAAGCCATCCTCTTCTCAACACCTCTATGACCAACATACTCTATGCAATCCAGGACAAGGTGGTACTTCGCCGGCCCAAGCCGATCGATCCAAATAAGGGAGATTAATCGCAACATTGTAAGTTCCACCGCAGACACGGACACGACACAAAAGATTGTGCGAAACTGAAGAAAGAAATTGAACGACTTCTTCGCCAAGGGTACCTGAGAAGGTTCTTGCAAAGCAGAATGCCAAATCACACAGCGCCATCCAGACCGACAAAGGATCAACAGCCTGCCTGCTAGAAGGGACTGGGGGGTAACCCCTAGAGAAGTCATCCTAAGAGAACTGCTCCCCTTACGATCGCGGAACTGTGACAACATCTCTTCTCCTGCCCAGCTAGCTTCATCTGCACTAAGACGTTTGTGAAAGATTTTGTACTCTATTTTAACAAGTTGCTGATCTAACTTCATTTATTTCATATGCTTCAGATAATGAACTACAAGAAGGTAAGGTCGCAAGACCTACGTCTGTCATCGCCAGGGGCCTGCCCCCTTGGCGATCGGCGCCCGCCAAATAAGATAAGGTCGCAAGACTTACGCCTGCCACTGCCAGGGGCCTGCCCCTATGGCGGTCGACGCCCGCCAAATAAGGTAAGGTCGCAAGTCCTACACCTGCCACCACCAGGGGCCTTCCCCCTTGGCGGCCGGCGCCTGCCAAATAAGGTAAGGTCACAAGTCCTACATCTGCCACCGCTAGGGGCCTGCTCCCCTTGGCGGTCGGCCCCCACCAAATAAGGTAAGGTCGCAAGACCTACACCTGCCACCGCCAGGGGCCTGCCCCCTTGGCGGTCGGCGCCCGCCAAATAAGGTAAGGTCGCAAGACCCACGTCTGCCCTCGCTATTGGCCTGCCCCCTTGACGGTCGGCTCCCGCCAAGTAAGGTAAGGTCGTAAGACCTATGCCTGCCACTGCCAGGGGCCTGCCCCCTTGGCGGTCGGCGCCTGCCAAATAAAGTAAGGTCGCAAGACCTATATCTGCCACCGCTAGGGGCCTGCCCCCTTGGCGGTCGGCGCCTGTCAAATAAGGTAAGGTCGCAAGACCTACGCCTGCCACCGCCAGGGGCCTTCCCCCTTGGCAGTCTGCGCCCGCAAACTAAGGTAAGTAAGACCTACGTCTGCCACCGCCAGGGGCCTGCCTCCTTGGGGGTCGGCGCCTACCAAGTAAGGTAAGGTCGTAAGGCCTACACCTGCCACCGCTAGGGGCCTGCTCCCCTTGGCGGTCGGCACCCGCCAGATTATGATGGATAAGGTCATGAGACCTCCGCCTGCCCCTCAACGAGCAAAACCTGCACATGATTAACAATATATACCATAAGGGTAGCACACCCACAAACAACCAATAAAAGGCACCCAAAGCGCAACAACAATACTGCGCTCAGTATGAGAACGAAGGGACAAGCGACACCTAAGGGTGCAAGGATACAAAATACGGGAGCTACGCCCCATCCACATCGACGTTAGAGTGCCTACACTTATTCTTCGGAGAGATCTCCAATACTAAATTTGGTCATGCTGCAACAACGCATGTGCACCACCATGTGCAAGATCTCACGACCTCATCTCATACCTCCCCTTCAAACATCAACCTGTTCCACGATTGACAAGGAGCGCCACTGCATCAGCATCCCCTGCAAGCAATATCTCACTACCTGGTAGGCCAAAGCTTTGCTCAAGTCATCGCAAAAGCGACGAATGCACACAACATACCCTATGCAACGCCGCGCGCACACTGCACACATAATGTGCATCACGCACTATGCCCCCGCGCGCTCGCCAGCGGTCTGCAAGTTTTTGAACTTCACTGTTTCTTCAAGTAGAGGGTTACGTAGGGATCTGCCCCCTGACTCTTCTACGGGGCTCCCAGCCCTTATTAGCCTCACTGCCTGCGATCGAAGGTTCGCCCTTCTCCCGCAGTAGGCCGCGACGTCGTCAGGGCCTGCCCCCCCTCGCGTTCGCCAACGGTCTGCAAGTTTCCAAACTACGCCGTCTATTCAGGCTCCTATCCCCTTGCAACCCTCACTCCTAGCGACCGAAGGTCCGCCCTTCTCCCACAATGGGTTGCGACGCCACCAGGGCGAGTCACTCACACAGAGGCTCAGGTTCGAAGATCTTCACCGCCTCGCTCGACGATATTCCTGGCTCAGAAAGCCCGACGCCACGTTACCCGGTTCAGAGCATCCGCTCTTCACCTTGAAAGCAAGACGCAGAACCACCTCGGGCCCGCCGGCCGGTCGCCGGTCTCAAAAGCGCAACTTTTAGTTGTCCGCGCGGCACCATAACACAATACATCAAAATATGCGACAAACAACAACAACCCGTAAATGACAAGACAAAGCAGAGGATACAAAGCTGCAACAAGATAAGTGCACAAGTACGCCGCAAGGGCGAACAAGTACAAACCATACAAGAAACTCAAATACAAAGGACCACTCCTTGTCATCAACATCAACAAGCTCGTTCTCGGACAGATCATCAAAGCCCAAGCCGGCAACGTCACATTCCCGCTTGCGGGACACCATCCGAATGGCCTTCGACATACCACGAAGAAAGGCCACCTCTTGCACCTCGGACATGTCTAGCTCGACCTGCTTTGTCCGTATCTCCTCGCGGATCTCCTCAGAAAGCAGACAACGGTCTCGCATAAAGTCGATAGAATCTCTGTACTCAGCAACCCCCGCAGCCCTCAGCTTGGCCATGCGCTCATTCGAAGAAAGGCGCTCTACTTCAGACTTCAGAGAAGCCCGCTCCGTTTGGAGAAGAGCGGTCTCCTCCCGCGCACCCTCCAAAAGCCGCACTGTCTTCTCCACCAAAGCCTTCTCTGCATGAAGCTCCTCTCACAGCTGCGTCATTTCAGTTTTCATCTCTGCCTCAAACTGGTGAAAGCGGGAGATGTCACGATCTCGTCTCCCCCTCAGATCAGTGCAAGAGCTCTCTATCGCTCGACACTTCTCCTTAAGGGACTTATAGTTGTCCTCCAAATTAGCTAGGAGATCATCCCAAGAAGGGGCAACAATGGCTTGAACGCCAACCTGCGACAAATAACATAATTCAGAAGAAGCCAAACGGCTTGGACAAACCAATGCAAGGAACTATACTCTTACCGCCATGATCGGCCTCAAAGATACGTGTGTCCCGTTCGCCGGCTGCTGCGCGGGAGTCTCCTCAGGAACTTGGGGGGGCACCAGAGTATAAATCTCGATATCTGGGTCAACAGGCATGGTTGCCTCAACCCTGGAAGAGCACGGAGCCGCCGCCTCGGTCGCCTCCAAGCAAGCTCCCGACCACCTCGAAGGACGACGCTCGACCGTTGAATCGCCGCAACCTTCAAACACCATCTTCCTCTTTCGGTCACGGGCCAACGGGACCGCAACAGAACACTCGACATCAGCCGAAATGCCGTATAGCAATAGACAATTCTCCTCCACGAAAGGAGAGATATTGAAGAGACGGTTCGCCAACTCCCGAGGTTAAGAAAATCCTAGTATCGGAATGAACTTGCGCTCACACCCCTTTATCCCGCAACAGCAATCAGGGAGGGCGTTCCAAAGTTCCGGCAGCTCCCAGAAATTGCGGGCGTATCCGTACAAATTGTTCCCATGACGTCGGTCCACCCGACTCCCAAACTCCAGCCAGCGTTTGTTGCTGAAGACATCAACCCGACCGCCGCTATCAGCGCGCACCTTGCACCAATCTTTGAAGATATCCAAGGAAAGCCTGGAGCCATGCCCACGGAAGAAGACCACAAGCCCGACAATACGCGTCATCGCCAAGGGTGTGAACTGGGACACTGGCATCCCGCAGAACTTCAAGATCTCAACTACCACCTCGCATGGTGGCAACCAAAATCCGAACTTCAACGACGACTCACAAAGAGACATCCAACCCACCAGCGGATTCTGCACTCGCTCTTCGGCACGTGGAATCCGGATCTCCATTCCGACAGGTAAATTGTATTGCCTCCTCCAAGCAACGATCTGCTCTAGGGAAAGAGTAGAGTGCAGCCGCATCGACCTGCCTTGTGCCACGCGCCGTAGAGCATGCACAAATAAACGATCAAAAGGAGAAATGCGACACCCCAAGTAATCGGGAGCGAAGCCCGTGCAAGCTGCGCAAAAAGAGTCGGCGCCCCCAAAAATCGGAGTCTTGCCAGGGGACCAAGTCCCGTAAGCGCACGCAAAGGCGCGCAAAGCCCCGAGCACGCGCACACGGCCGCACGGGCGCGAGCACAAGGCCCGAGCGCGCGCACAACCCAAGCGCGCACCGGGCTCGGGTGCGCACACACGCGCGCCTAACCCGGGCGTGCGCCCGCGCGCGCGGGGCGTGGGCGTTCGCCTGCAGGAGCGCTCGTGTGCGGTCCATGTTCGCTCGCGCATGCTCCCCCTTTTTCCCTCACACCCGCTCGCTTGCTGGCATACCTTTCCGGACTCGGCCGCCTCTTCTCGCTCTTCGTTGTTCTTCTCAGCCATCCATGTTGAAGATCCGCTAAATGATGAAAAACCTCACACTTCTCTCCTGAAATTCGGACTCCGCAGGCTTTGGGGGACATTTAATGGGGTCGTACCCATTTGATGGGGTCGTACCCAATTTATAGGCAAATCGGGTTGCACATAGCCAAAAAATCCACTCCCCCACTAACGAAGTGGGGGGTTATGGTTCAAACCGCTTCGCGCGTGATCTCCGCGCTCGATCCATGCCATGACTACCACGTACCGGATCGTAACCACCGCGTGCGGGATCCTAACTCCCGCGCGTGGGATTGCCAGCCGTCGTTTGGGATCCCGCGCGCTGGTTTCCTCGCGGTCGGCCGGCGGCGCCGGCCGCCCCTGTTCCCACGACCGCCCATGGCAAGGCCGGGGAGGCGTCGACCCCGTCAAGGCCAGCCGCCCCTCTTCTCCCCGGCCGCCTACGGTGAGGCCGGTCGGGGAGGCGCTGACCCCGTCGAGGCCGGCCGGGGAGGCACCGGCCCCGCCGAGGCCGACCGCCCCTCTTCTCCCCGGCCGCCTACGACGAGGCCGACTGAGGAGGCACCGGCCCCGTCGAGGTCGATCGCCCCTCTTCTCCCCGGTCGCCTACGACAAGGCTGGCCGGGGAGGTGCCGACCCCGTCAAGGCCGATCACCCATCTTCTCCCCGGCCGCTTACGACGAGGCTGGCCGGGGAGGCGCCGGCCCTGTCGAGGCCAGCCGCCCTCTTCTCCCCGGCCGCCTACGGTGAGGCTAACCGGGGAAGCGCTGGCTCCCAATGGGCCTTCCGCCCTCCTCTCCCCTGCCGTCCGCCATTTGGGAGGCCAAGGGGGTCGCCCGCCCCCTTTGGCCGGCCGGCGTGTCGCCGGTCGGGGGCCTTGGCCGACCTCCAAGGGGTCGGCCGCCCTCGTGGGGGGCGGCCGCCGCCCGTAACCGCCCACAAAGTGGGCGGTTGGGGGTGGTTACCTCGCGTAACCACCCCCGTTGCTCGTTGGGACTTTCTCGAATACGGGTGGGTCTATTATTGGGCCCAGGGGAGGGCTCGGTATTTTCCTAAAAATGGTGATCCGTGTGATCACGTTCACGCCCTCCTATTGGTCCGTATGGTGGTTACTAAGGGAAAGTACCTGGCCGCCCCTCCCTAAGCCTATAAATAGACCCCTAGTCCTTTTCATTTTGCTAACTTCGGAACTCAGATTTCTACGAAATCCCTGTCTCTCTCTAGCTTCTTCTCTCTCTTGCATTCTCCCTCCCTTCACAGGTTCGCTGTCGCCGTGCTCGCCGCTAAGGCAAAGTCCATCACCAACGCCAGCACGCTCGCCCCCAAGTCAAAGACCGCTCGCGATCCCCTCCGCGCAATTCGGTGCTTGAAGGAAATCACTTGCTCATCATCTGCAGCCATCAGCATCCAGAGCACACCGTTTGCAGAATACCTGCAGTACCAGCCCAACTGTCTGCCAGTGATCATCCAGAAGCGCGCGAGCATTCTCCCGCGCACCGAACGTTGTCTCTTTCTCTCTCCCCCTAGTTGTAACGAGGCGCGGCCTGTTGCCCTCGGTTCTACTAAAGAAGCACTGTAACCTCAAACGATCTAGTGGAGTTCCTGTCGGCACAGTCCCGACCGTGGTTTTTCACCCTATTCAGAGTGTTTTCCACGTAAAAAGACTTGTTCCGTCTATGATCTAATTCTGTGATTGTTTGCGTAACCGACTGCTCTGAGGGCTAAGACGGCCTAGTTAGTCCGGTCTATCAGGAACATTGTCGTGGACCGCAACAAGTAATAATGACAATTTGTGCTTCGATTGATGATGCTCGAAATTGGGCGATTGCGTACTAGGCGTCACACGGGCTGAGCGTCTTGCAATTGTAGTCAATCGGAGGAGGCGACATATATCGTATTTCTATGTGGAGGTGAAGCTAGGGTGCATGCGGCAATGGAGGAATTGTAGCTAGTCTAGCAGTGGATGGATCTGCTTGCAATGGAGTGGAAAGTGACGGATGGATGAGCAGTGCATGGGGACGACAAAACCGAACCAATTGATATAAAATCGAGAGACAAGCCTCACGATTCAAGCATAAGTGCTTGATTCCGATTCCTTACGTCAAACTTTGCCTAGGGATTTCCAAAACAAAACACCTCTTATATAATGGTTTACAAAGTAGGGGAAGTAAAGGCTATTAGTTAAAGCAATAAAAAATAGAAATTAACTGGAGGTTCTTATGTTCATGAGCTCAGTTCCCACTTGTTGACATTTCTTGAATCGTTCATCCGTGCACTTCTCTGGTTTAGTCGACTTACATGCACACATCGGTCTTTAACGTGAACCTGCTTAAAGAGGTAGCCTGTGCCTGGGTTGTAATAATTAGAAGCCGCTCCTTATATCCAAGCCCACCTAGAATTTAGTTTGTATTTTTAAGCCTCTTTAAGCTTTGCCTGCCACATGAACTAGTCTTGGACCCCCCACAAAAAGGAAGATGGTGTTTGCAAATTTGTACACTATTTTTTTTTGTAGTCTTAAGGAAGCTGTTCTTGTGGTGATTCCATGTGTAGTCAAGTCTTTTTTCTTCTAAAGAATATGTATCCTAGCCAAACATTCTTTAATAGTAGTTTGATTTTATTCTTTTTTGTTAGATGTTTACTGTAAGTACCTACTTTTAAGCTGACACATGACAAATCTACGATGCCATAACCCTATATGCAATGCAAACAAGCATGAAAAAATGCAATGTATCTATGACTAATCCGAAAATGAAGATGTGAGTGCAAGCACACAACAAAACACGCAAAATGAATGTGATGATCACGACATAAACCCTATTGCGATGCGAATGCAAGTGATTCAATCGTACAATTACTCCGACATGCAATTAATTAAATAATGAGATTAAAATTCGCATAAGATAACCATATTAATTAAAGGAAACTGAAACTAAAATGTGAAATCACCGAGTAATCAATATCGGTGGTGGAGGGGAAGATTTGGTTGTGACAGTGGTTGTATGAAAGGGATAATGCTGCTGTGAAGGGTGTGTCGGAGGGGAGAATGTGCCTTTGTGGCTTGGTATTGACTGGGAAGGGGCTGGGAGGGGGTCAATTTTAATGTGGGAATGATAGTGATGACTTGTAACTTTAAGGTGGTGGGATAGTGTCAGAATAGGTCAATACGGATCTGGAATGGGCGTTCAGACAGAGAAAGGAAGGATGAGGGGCAATTAGGGTTTGGGAGGGAAGAGGGATAGCCAACGAATGGTGTTTGGGGATGTAGAGAGGAAAAGCGGTGGCATAGGTGCTGAAAGGAGTTGGCAGTGGCTGTGGAAGGTTGCAGGTGGGTTATCGTGAGATGGGAAGATGAGGGTAGGCAGAGGAAGGCTCAAATAGAGTTGGGGAATGCGGTTGGGGGCTCAGAAAGAGTTGGTGAAGGCAGAAGGGGGCTCAGATGAGGAGTCCTGTGATATCAGCACTAAAGAGTGATGGAGATCGACAACTTTTGGATTGTCGGATGGACGATTGGAGACCGCCATTGCGTTCGTTGCGATTTTTCACATTTCATATGTATTTTTTTTATTTCTATTTTGGGAGTTATGTTAAAATATCCATCAGACGATCGTGGCCGTTTGATATTCTTAACCTAACTCCCCCATTTATATTCCCCAACAGCCGCACTTAAGTGGGGATCGAAGACTACGGTTTCAGAAAGAGGAGACCGTTCGATCTGGGCTTTAGTGTGACGCCAAGCCTTCCGTGCGGTGGGAAGCCGCCGGATATTTCCTCCGAGGGTGCCGACTCCCCCATCCACCATCTCCCGTCGCTTCTCCAGCCGCCGCCGCCCCTTCGCCGCACAACGCCCGACCCCCCCCCCCCTCCTTTCCCATGCATACAGCAACCTCCCCAAGCCCCCATCAACCCTCCTGCCCCTACTACCATCCCCTACCAGGTATTTCTTTCTTCTCCACCTCAAATCCGAATCTCCTCTTCCCTTCCCACCACAAAACACCATCAGAAACTCCACTCCAACGATTCCCCAACCATCTACATCCCATATCCACACTTTCCCTTTCACCCTGTTGCATATCCTTGCCTCCCCGCACACCTACACTCCAAAATACACCTTCCAGCACGACAACACCCCTTGCGCAGCAGGCCCGACCCTACTCTCCTCTGATTTCAGCATTCCAACCCCTCCCCACTCCAAAATCACACCATTCAACACCTCCTCGCTGTTATACCCTGTTGTCCAGCCCCTTTCCACCACCAAATCCACTCCCAGAAACCTTCTTGAAGTCTCTCCAACCCTCCATTTCCACGACAATACTCCTCCATATATCCTGATGCAGTGGCAGGTTGACTCGATCGAGGTTCCTAAATGAGATGAGGTGTAATGCAAGTGCATAAGTGATCCGTTATAAAAATTGCAGCAAGTAATTAATTACTTTAAAATTTATCAGCAGGGCACGTGCAATCACAAAATAATTAAGAAGAACAAACTATTAATTTAGCAAGCGAAAGAGGCGCAATAGTTTTAAGCACAAGCGGAATAAATCCTGCAAGTTGCACAACGACTGAACAAACAACACAGAAAATAGAAATCCACCTAAAATATGAGTATAGGAATAAACAACAATAAATGAAATGACTTTTACCACAATTGACAGATGTAGATTGCGGCACGACGGTTGTAGGAGGGGCTTTGAGGCGGCTGCAATATTGGAATAGCGGACAGGGAACCTGGACTATGATGTTGACTCAAATAGGGATGTGGGTGGGACTCTCGGGAATGATATTGGGTGAGGGAATTAAAGGTTATGCTTGTACATTTGGTCACTAGAGGAGAAGGGGTTAACAGGGAGTATAAATTTGAGAAAGGGAAGTGGCTGAAGTCAACAGGAAAGAATTGGCAGACAGGAGGAGAACAGTGGCTCGTTTACGGTGGAGAAATTGACAGCAGTAGGAGGAGGCTATGTTGGTGGGGGAAACTTGCAAATGGCTGTGGATAGGGTAAGGGTGACAGGACGGGGAAGGAGGAAGAAAGGGCTACAGTGATTTTGCAGGTATGGGCAAGCAGCGGTGGCTGCACATGAGCGGAGGAGGAGGTGAGTGGCGGGGAGGGGGGGGGGGGCTTACTGGAGGGGAAGATGGAGGAGGCGTCGCCGGCGTCGCACCGGAAAGGGAAGAGGAGATGGGTTGGCGTCGCACCAACCTGTGACCGACGGTTCGGGAATAAACTCCAAACTCTCGATACTCCATCAGCCGCCGGCCACATATATATCCCAACATGTAACTGCACAGTAACTGAAATCAAATAAAACCTTAATCGGACGACGCACACTTGTTCGGACCGATCGAGGAAAATACATCACCAAATAAAAAAAACTATATATATAAACTTGACTCGGATCGACCATCCGGACGCAACCACGGGCTCCGATCGCCCGCCCTGGAAGCGGATCACCGCCTCCTGCGGGAATATACACGCGTCGATCGTGGCGCGCCGTCATATCCACTCTGACGCTTCCCTAGCACCCTACCTGCATTTTCCCTTCCTCCAACAACCCTCCCGGTCCACCAAATAGCCACCACCCCTCTCTAAAACCCTGCACACAGCAGGATTCTCATTTCCGGATAGCCACCACCTCCACCAACATCCATTACTTGGTGAGCATTTACTTTGTAGTGTTCATTTTTCCGCATTGTATGGATAGCTTGTATTATTAGTAATACTTGATTTGAATTAATTTGATTTCCGTATCTCTTTATTGACGCGCAAAAATTATTCGCTTCGCATTTTAATTTCAGTGTACTATCAATTAACTTGTAATTGTTGTCTGCTTACTTTTATTGCAATATTTGTACTCAATTGTGACGCTTGCACGAGATTTTAAAATTAATTTGTTTAATTAATTGTGTGTCTGAAAATACTTGCAAGATTGGGTCATCGCATGCGCATCGCATAGGGTTATCCTCCGTTAGTTCATTGGATTGTCTGCTTGTATTTATTTGCATCTTCATTTTAGGGTTCGTCGTCGGTCAATTACATTCATCACATGCCCATGTGTGTTGTATTTAGGGTTAGGGCATCATAAGTCCACATCCTATATTTTCGTCCTGCGTCAGAGGGGAGACGGGGCTTTGACACCAAATGCGTGTGTGAGCGACTTCTCCTTATGAAGTCAAACTATCGATGCCCTATTGTGTACCAAATAGCATGTATATAAAGGGAAGGGTTTAGGTTAAGTATATCTTACGACCATGATCATCCGATCAAATAACTTGATATAACTCCCAAAACACATCTCAGAAAAATAAGAGAAAATACATAAAGCATGAAAAATCAAGCACGTCATAATCAGTCTCCGATCGTTCGACTGCGAAATTGTCGATAATGACAAATCGCTCAAGGTGGTGTGATCGATCTTCATCATGGAGCACGATGAGGATCAATCGCCATTTTTCTCATCTGTCTTGGGAAACGACATGTTATGATCGCCATTTGGAAGATCAAAGCCACGAATGCGATAGTTTATTTTTCTGGATTTTTCATATTTTTGCAATTTTCGGAGTTTTATTTAGAGAGTTAGGCTGAGTTGTCTGATCGAACATCTTGAGCCATCAGATCATCTTAATCTAAATCTCCTTTATATATATGCTCCTCTCATATTTTCTAGATTTCGAGAGTTCGAGTTTTCTTAGAAGGAAGCCGCTCGGTCTATCGGGTGCTTAAACTCGATCCCCCTTAGTGCTGACTCCTCGGGGCCGCACGCCTGCCGCCAATGCTTACGACGACGACTCCAGCCTCCGATGAACTCTCCGGAATACTGCCCAGCCTTTGGCGTCCAGTTTCGAGCCCGCTGTCGCTTTTCTTGTCCTCCCTTCACCGACAGCCGCCCTTCCCACGACAACTAGGATTGGTTTCCTCCAGATCTTTTCCCTGTCGCCACCTCCCTCTTCAGATGCTCTTGTCACCGCCTTTTTATCCCCTTGTCGCCTCTCCCCCCTTTTCCGAACCTTCATCTACCTCCTCCTTGCCCAACAACCCTTCTCCTTGGTCTATTTAGCTTCTCTGACCCTCAAATAGCCTCGTCCTTGACCAAAAGTCCCTCTCTCTTGCCTATTGACTTTCTTCGACTCACCATCGACCTCCTCCTTGCCCAACAACCCCTCCCCCTGGCCTATCCCCCTTTAGTTGACCTTTCACCGCAGCCATCCCTTCCTACAGTCCATCACAACCACAAAACCGCCACTGCCCCTCCTCTGGCTTGCCCAGTACAACAATCGTTGTTTCTCTGGAGTGCTTGCGCCACATCTGCAACAATCAGATTTCTGTTCATACACCTACGACTCTTTACTTGGTAAGTTTCACATTTATTTTCAAATTTATCACTTGTGTACGGTTATAATCTTTTTGGCTAGTAATATTTGGCTCTCATTAGTTTTGAATCTTCTTATTTAGACTATATATTGCCCTGCATTTTAATTTCAGTGCACTTTCAATTTCTTTTGCAATCGTCACATAATTACTTAATTTTGGATGTTTCATGTTTGTGCTTAATTGAAGTTATATCCGCGAGTATTTTAAAATTAATATTATGGTTAGCTATCATTAGTTCATCGGATTGCGTATGTGCATTCATTCAAATCTTTAGTTCAGTTGATCCATAGTTCTATTTGCATGATTGTTTGCATTCATTTAGGGTTAGGGTATCACATATACGTCACTTATAGATTTGTCCCTCGTCATGTCGATAAGGACAAATCCCTTGAATGAGGTGTGATCAATATCTATTATTAACTCTCTTAGGCTATATTTGGTTTGGCGGTGGCCGGTGCATCCGGTGGGTCGAAACGCCACTTTGAAACGGGGGGGGGGGGGGGCAAAACGGAGTGGATCAGGGCCGTTTCCTCCTTGCTGCGGGTGCAAACGCAGCCGACGGTCGTTTGTTTACCCACCGTCCGACGGCGTTTACTCCAAACGGAGGCGGCGAAACGCCAAATTAAACGAAAGCCTTAGTCTCACCGTAGTTGCCTAAAAGAATCGAATAAGTTGTTTTTTCTCGGTCAACATATGCTTATGTTGTCTCTTTAGCAACCTCACTTTTGGAATCATTACAGGTTTTTGGAATGCTTCTTTTCCTCCAAGATTTACTTTCGTTGACATGAATGTTACATAATAAGTGCTAGCTAATTATACACAACACTTTCCTTTTGTTGTATGGTTTCATGACTCTTAACCATCTATCTAGTGCCTGTCCCATTCCGAGGCTATTAACAACAATTCCAAACTGAATTTGCAGTCAGGATAGCAGACTTCCTGCTGAGTTTGAAATCACCGATTGCTGCTATCCTACTGATTCTGACAAGGAGAACATACTTGCTGTCCAAGTCATGAGATGGAGTGATGGCTCCTATTTAGAAGATCAGGATCACTGGTGGCTATCTGGAATTCACCGCGATGTTCTTCTTATAGCTAAGCCCAAGGTTGCTTTATTCTAAAGAAATAATTTTGCAAAAATCTTCTCCAACTTTGCATAATTACGTTGACCTCCTCTCTATCTTTCAAAATTGCCAAAACCTCCCATCTATCTTTCAAAATTGCCAAAACCTTCCATCTAACCTTTAAAATTTCCAAAACCACCCTTCTATCTTTCAAAATTGCCAAACCTCCCTTCTAAATTTACATTGTTAACATGCATGTACCAAAACAAAAACCTAGAAGACCCCTCCAGTTTTCTTGTACATTTATGTTAACAATGTAAACTTAGAAAGGTGGCTTTGATAATTTTGAAATCTAGAGGGGGGAGATCCCTATCATTATGCAAAGTTAGAGGGGAGGTCCCAGTAAATAACCCTTATTCTAAAAGCTAAGCCTTTTATATTTCTTATGAATAGCAGACCACTATTATCCTTTGTCCTGTATATTCAGAAATACTACCGAAGTATTATCTTGAATTTTCTAGTTAATGTCTCTTCCATTGTCTGTGCAGCAATATGTTATTCCTAGATGGCATTTCTTCAACCTTCGACATATTCATTGTCAAGTTGATTCTTTTTCCCTTTTCAATTGCAGGTATTTATTGTTGACTACTTTTTCAGAACAAATTTAGATGATCTTTCTGAAGTCGATATCCAGGTACTTGGTTTTTGTAAAGTCAAAAACATGTTTAGTTTGTTTACCATAGCTATTACCATGCATGACAAATTTTGTTGACTAGTATTTCATTACTATTACATTTTTTTACTTTTATACTTGTCTTATCCTAATTAGTGGTCCCTTGGATTACATTGCTGAAATTTTAGGAGCTCCATTCACCTGCAGGAACTTTTATTGTCGATTAGAAAGCTTGTATGAGAAAGGTTGAGATCGATATTAAGTTGAAAGCCATTTAAAGTTCTTCCAAAATTCATAAACATTTGATTATGAATATTTCTTAGTGCTTGATTTTTCTTTGTGGTAATGTTATGGGTCCCCTCTATCTAGTAATTTGCCTCTACTGTTTTTCATTATGTAAGATAAGTTTTGCTAGAGCGGTTTTCAAAGAGACGAGCTACAAAATTAGAGATTTTATGAGATAATTGGTTAGGATTGGCTAAGATGTCCTCTCCAAGTGACCTGAGATAGAAAGAAAGGAACAAATCCACTTAGGAATTTCAGTTGAACAAAAGTTAGGTCAAAATACAATCCTAACCTTGCTTTCTCAAGGAAGAACGGGATAGAGGTGGGCACTAAGGGGAACCGTTTGACGATAGCTGAGACGACAGTGATACAAAATATTACAAAGTGGGAGGCGGTGGTGGAGATCCAGACAAGCCTCTAGTCCCAAGCCATTAGGGCTTGATTTCTATTTACTTAGGCTAAAGTAGGCATGAAAAGTTCTCAAACTACTACTTTATATTGAGAGGTTTAAAAAGTCTAATTAGATAAACTAAATGATTGAAAATAAAAAGGAGCATGTATCCCACATTCAAGTTGAATTCATCTACCAATTGATGCAGAGCAGAGACGTGGACCTGCAGTGGAGGACAAGTTATGGCCCATTACGGGCCAATTGGCGACTTTTCATATATGGCATGCCCGGATCGACGATCGGACTCCGCAGATGTGTCCGGATTCGCATTGCGAATCGATTTCATATGTTACTTTAGTATTTTTTTTGGTTTATTATTATTGTATTTGAGTGACCCCACCTCCGACCAATCATAGCCGTCGAATGTGGGATGCCCTAGCTTTTGTTTTTTTAAAAAAAGATAGGTAGTGGGCATCCCACATTCGACGGCTATGATTGGTCGGAGGTGGGGACACTCAAATACAATGATAATAAACCCCAAAAAATACTAATGTAATATATGCGAATCGATTTCATATATTACATTAGTATTTTTTTGGGTTTATTATCATTGTATTTGAGTGGCCCCACCTCCGACCAATCATAGCCGTCGAATGTGGGATGCCCTAGCTTTTGTTTTTTTTAAAAAAGATAGGTAGTGGGCTGATTTGAGTGATTGCAGATTTTGGAGATTGTGAATCCCGGAATCCCGCGATCATCCCATGGTGCCGACTCTGTGGAACCCCAGGTGACAACTGCTAGGCGCTTATCTTCCTCCCCAAGGTGATACCCAACCCTAAGCCTCTTTTTCCCTCTCAAACTCCCTCCCGCAACCCCCCTATAGCCCCCAAATTAGTCACGGTTTGCTGTCCAGGGGAAAAAATTCTATTTCTACCGTATAAAAATGAAATTTACTATTCCCAAGGTATAGTTTCAAAACAGCCACATGTGGCTGTTCTCCTCCCCTAGCCGCCGGTCTACACCCCTCACCACCACCTCCTAATGCATCCCCCCTGCCTTCCGCCTCCCCTCAACCGATTCCCCTCCACCCTGCTGTTTCCCCTCTATCAACCATCCCTCTCCACAACCCTGAACACCTACCGGCTTCTCTTGTAAGCTCTGCATCCACCGCCCCTTGTCCCCTTATTTTCCCCTTGCCGCCAACACGTTTTCTCTGCGGAGCCACCATCCAAAATCTTCCTCCTATCCGGATCAGATATGGAATTTCTCCCCCGGATCCGATCTCATATAGTCATATCTACCCTCCCCCGCCCGGATCTCTACCTACGAGGCCGGATCCATCCATTTCTGGCCTGATTCCCCCCATCCGCCACCGAGGACAGCCACCACCATCAGTTTCACACCACCGGTTCCACTCTTAATCGTCATCCCACGCATCCGGCTCCAAAATCTTCAGTGTCTCGGTCAGTCCACTGCTTAGTGAGTCTTCGTTGTACTGGATTATATTTTTCAGCATATTTATATTGGATTGGATCTTAAACTCGTTTGTATTTTTTGAATGGTAGTTTTCTTTAGATTATTATTGTAATTTGCAAGATTTATTCGTCGCGCGCTCTTGCTTTGGTCCACCACGCGGAGAAAAGCCTAAGCTTGCCAGCCCTTATAAATTATTTGTTTTGCTATGAATTTATCTGTGTGGGATGATGTTAAAGTTTATTATCTAATTGTGATCTAACCGTCGGACTTTGCATAACATGTAGGGGTTAGTTCGCCGATTTTCCACCGCCTATAGATTCGTCCTGCGCCAATTGGTATCAGAGGGGTGGTTGCGTGCAGCTAGATTACGTGCTCTTTTGATACGCAGTCATAGATTCTATATGTTTTCATTATGTCTAGTTTCACAATTATTCCTCTCTTCATTTTGGAGGTCTCGAGTCTTCTTGCACCCTCCCTCATAGTGCCCCTTCGGGGGAATCCTCACGTTACTATGACGATTATTCTCGATTGCAGCACAGCACTTTCAGAGATCGTGTCAACCCACCGACACGATCTCACTACCCTAGATACGATCAGTATGATGATTGTCGTCGTTCATATCCTTGTACGCGAGCGGATCGTGTTGATCTTTCGACGCGGCTACCTTAGAGATGACTATCTTGAGGATCGTCACTTTGAGAGAGATCTTGAGAGTCAGTTTCGTACTGTTTCCCCTTCCTTTGACAGCTCATCGAGTCCCGAGTACTTCAGTTATTGTCTCGTGGATATGTAATATTATCTCGACTTTTTTGAGTTATTCGGTGAGCGTCGGCTCAAGTTTGCGAAACTTAGACTTTTAGATTAGGCGAGAGCTTATTGGTATATCGTTGAGAGGACCCGCGAGCGAGACCGTCTTCGTGACATCACTAGTTAGGTGAACATGAAACACACTTGGTGAAAGAGGTATCTGCCTTTGTCATATCGGAGTCACTTGCTCGACTAATTATTTTCCCTTCAGCAAGAATCCATGTCTGTAGCTGAGTACAGTGATTGCTTTGATGAGTTAGTTGTGGAGAGTGATTCGAGAGGACCCAACCATGACCACTTCCCGATTTCGGTCTAGACTTTGATCTGATATACGTACTAAGGTGTTTTATCATAGCTCGAAGTCCCTCGAGTCGACATATCAACTCGCCCTTCGTTACAAACAACCTTTGAGAGCCGCAAGAGCTAGTCGATTGGATCCTCACCTTGACCTCCGCAGTACGAGCTCCTCCCGCACCAGGACACCACTTTGCCTATCATTGTTCCGTCATACATGACCGAAGTGATACTTGATACGGATTTCTCTCACCCCAGTGAGGTGCTTAGCCCAACGAGTGGCCTATCACTTGTGTCTGACCTGTCTCTTGTGTCCCCAACGGAGAGTGAGCCTGAGCGACCTATTGAGTCTGTAGTGTTGTGCCCCTCACACCTCTTCCTCTGCCATCCACCAGGCTAGTTAGCACCTCAACCACAGATCCACTTCCTGACACTGCACCTACAGATCCACTTCCTGACACTGCACCTACAGATCCATTCTTGAGTGCATGCCTATGTTTCCCTCCCATTGTCATTGCTTTGAGTCACATCACAATCGAGAGCCCAGAACCTAATGTTGATCCCATAGTGGCCATGTCATCCATTCACGGGGACACTACCTCTTATGATGGTCCTCATCTGGAGGACCTTGACCCTAGTGACGAGTTCCATGAAGAACCCCCAGTTGAGCCTCCTGATGATCCACCACATCCCGGTGAGGATGAGATTCAGGCGAGCTCCGCATGTATGAGTATCGATTTATGGACGCCTCTTTCATTATCGTCCCTGACCGCTCCCCAGGGGATGGATATTGTGTGGAGCATCCAATATTTAGGGCACCACCTGCTGATATATCGCACTCTCGATGAGTTTTGGGATGCACCACCTACCGACCCACCAGATGAGTTCTTTATTTTTGGGGATACTCACAAGACTATAGAGTCACGTCTTCTAGTCAGTGTACACGATTTTCACTCAGGTAGTCATCTCATCCGCAATGACTTTTCGTACACACCTCCTAGTGAACCTCCTGATGTGCTACGTTCCCCGAGAGACATTTGCCTCTTTACGAGCCCGTATTTGAGGATAGTTGTCTCTCACGGTCATCTGAGCACTCGTCTCACATGGGATGAGTTTTTCTCCACTCCTTCGAGCGAGCCTCCTGATAGGCCACCTCCCTTGATAGATTTTTAGGTCATTATTAGAGTTTCCCTTAGAAATCATGTAGTGTCTGTCGTGTTTTATTTGCATCATTTGTATGAGTCTGTTGAGTCATTTCTTCATCATTTGCATGTATCTGTTGAGTTGTTTGTCCGTTGATTGCATATGTGGCATGTGTCGGTCTGACGAAGAATCTATAATGATAATAAATTTTATAAATCACATGCGGATGTTGACTGACAAGAGCAGGTACTTCATGAAAGAGAGCAGGTGATTATGCAAATCTGCGCTGTGAGGCTTTGTGCGAGGCTTGCTAAAAGCTTGAGCGATAGGCGAATGGATCCCTATATAATCATGAGACAGATTGAAGCAAGCATCTACGATCTTGATATCCCTGCAAGTATGGGTATCCACCCGACATTTAGTGTTGAAGATATGATGTCGTACTACGAGCCTCGCGAGTATGTATACCCAAGCAGTGGGGACTTCCAGCCGCCCACACCTCCATTTCCGTTGCCTTGCCACCTTCATAGCCCACCCACGTCTGATGCTCACCACTATTCACCCACTTCTGACACCCACCCACCCGGGGACTCGTCTTCTTTGGTTCTACCTACGGCGCCGCCGATCGCACCGGGATCCACCACTTGTGAGTTGAGCGTTGAGAGCATCACAGAGACCAGACTCCACTAGTGCATTCCTTCTACAGACGTTGGTGACACCTGGGTACATGCACCAGAGCTCGATCGACTCACCCCTGCACTTCAACTTCAGTACGACCGTCTCCATTCATCGGAGATGACAATTTTTCTGTCGGGAGGAGTTGATTGGCGAGGACACTCTTCCGTCGACGACACTTGGGCAACTTTTGGTGGACCTCTTCGAGTTTTACCTAGCATACATCGAGAGAATTCTGATCTCTATTCATCGGGAGATAAATTCTTTCAAGCTGGGGAGAGTGATGCGGAGCAGAGATGAGGAACTGCAGTGGAGGACGAGTTTTGAGCCCGTTTAGGGCCAATTGACGACTATCCATATATGGCGTGCCCGGATCGACGATTGGACTCCGCAGATGTGTCCGGATTCGCGTTGCGAATCAATTTCATATATTACTTTAGTATTTTTTTGTTTATTATCATTGTATTTGAGTCCAAGCGGGTTGGTTGAAGTGAAGAGGCGCGTCAGGGATCTTTTGTGATCGTAAAGTACCACTAAAACTTAAGGGCAAGTTTTACCGTACTGCAATTAGGCCCACGATGCTCTATGATTCTGAGTGTTGGGTAGTGAATTGTGTACATGAGCAAAAAATGGGAGTTGCGGAGATGAGAATGTTTAGGTGGATGTGTGGACACACGAGATTGGATAAAATTAGGAATGAAAGTATCAGGGATAAGACAGGAGTAAGACCAATTACAGAGAAGATGCGAGAAGCTCGTCTAAGATGGTTTGGACACGTACAAAGGAGACCATTAGAGGCACTGTTAGGCGTTGTGAGAGTCTAGTCACTAGGCATGTTAAACGAGGGAGGGGTAGACCAATAAAGACTTGGAATGAAACTGTAAGGAAAGACATGATGTACTTAGACATTAGTGAGATTATGACAAAAGATAGGGCACAATGGAGACAAAGGATCCATATAGCCGACCCTACTATAGTGGGATAAAAGCTTGAGTGTTGTTGTATCATTGTATTTGAGTGGCTCTACCTCCGGCCAATCATAGCTGTCGAATGTGGGATGCCCTAGCTTTTGTTTTATTATAATTAGATAGGTAGTGAGCCGATTTGAGTGATTGCAGATTTTGGAGATTGTAAATCCCGGAATCCCGCGATCATCCCACTGTGCCGAATCCATGAAACCCTAGGTGACGAGTCCTAGATGCTTATTTTCCTCCCCATGGTGATACCTAATCCTAAGCCTCTTTTCCCCTCTCAAACTCCCTCCAACAGCCCCCATACAACCCCCAAATATGTCACCGTTTGCTGTTCAGGGGAATTTTTTTTGTTTCTACGGTATAAAAATGAAATTTACTATTCCCAAGGTTTAGTTTCAAAACAGCCACCTGTGGCTGTTCTTCTCCCCCAGCCGCAGGCCTACACCCCTCACCACCACCGCCTAAAGCATCCCCCTGCCCTCCGCCTCCCTCTCAACCGATTCCCCTCCACCCCGCTGTTTCCCCTCTATTAACTGTCCCTCTCCACAGCCCTGAACACCCAGCTTCTCGTGTAAGCTCTGCAGCCACCCCCTTGTCCCCTTATTTTCCCCTTGCCGCCAACCCGTTTTCTCCGGGGAGCCACCATCCAAAATCTTTCTTCTAGCAGGATCAGTCTAGATCTGGAATTTCTCCCCTGCATCCGATCTCATATTGTCAGATCTACCCTCCCCCGCCTGGATCTCTACCTACGAGGCCGGATCCATCCATTTCTAGCCCGATTCCCCCATCCTCCACCGAGGACAGCCATCATCATCATTTCCACACCACCAGTTCCACTCTTGATCGTCGTCCCACACATCCGGCTCCAAAATCTTCAGTGTCTCGGTCAGCCCACTACTTAGTGAGTCTTCGTTATACTGGATTATTATTTTCAGCCTATTTATATTGGATTGGATCTTATACTCGTTTGGATTTCTTGTATGGTAGGTTGTATGATCCCCGGGAGGAGGTGGCTCCGGACGGTCTAAGAGTGAGCGGGAGAGGGAGGGGAGAGAGAGAGAGAGATAGAATTAGGGTTAGAGAGGAGGAGAGGGAAAACAAAATTTCATTCTAGGATGAAAACAACACAAGGTTTACGCGTCCTCTTATAGTGACGAGGAGCGAACATAAAAGGGAAATATTCTAAAATAAGAAGTACGGAAATACTTAAATTGACACATGCAAACAAAGCAACAAATTAACGTCATAAGCAAATACGGTAACAAATTAATTATTTATTCGCTACGGGAATTGTGGGCCCATCTGCTATACGCGCCCGATGCGTGTAAACTTTCCAAGGTGGCTCGTCGTCGTGCAACTCCATAACAATGCCGCCATCCGGGAAATGTGTCTTGTCCTCAAGGCAGAAATCGGGAAACTGGCGGAGGAAATCTTCCCGGGGGAACCACGTTGCGTTTGAGTCTGGCCTGCCGGTCCAGGCCACGAGGACTTTCTCCGATGTGCGGTCTCCTGGGATGCGACATCTCTGATCGAGGACTGAGGCGGGGTAGTATGGTGCCTCCCTTGCGAGGTCGACGTCGGCCGGAATGTGATATGTGGGAGTGTGGTCGCCCACAACGCGACGTAGCTGTGAGACATGGAAGATCGGGTGAATGCGGATCCCGGTTGGAAGGTGAAGACAGTAGGCGACCGCCCCTATGCGGGCGAGGACCTCGAAAGGTCCAAAGAAACGAGGAGCCAGTTTCGGGAAAGGGTCGGCAAGCCACCGAAAGCTGTCGGTAGGGGTGGAATTTGACGAACACCCTCTCGCCAACCTCAAAAGAGAGGTCGCGACGTTTCTTTTTGGCGAAGGAGACCATCTTCTGTTGGGCCCGCCATAAGTGGTGCTTCAAATGATCCAGGATGGTATCTCTATCACGGAGTGCGGTGGCCAAGTTCTCCACCTGACACTCCTGGAAGGTGGCAGACGATCGACGAAGGCGGGCGGCCGTAAACAGCCTCGAATGGGGTGGTGTCGGCCGCCTTATGGTAGGCGGTATTGTACGAGTATTCGACCCACCCGAGCCACTTGGCCCAACTGCGAGGCTGCTCTCCCACGAAGCAGCGGAGGTACGTATCCAAACACCGGTTGAGGACCTCTGATTGGTCGTCTATCTGCGGGTGGTAGGCTGTGCTCATGCGGAGACGGGTTCCCTGTAAGCGGAACAACGTGGTCCAGAACGTACTAAGGAAGAGCGGATCGCGGTCGCTGACGAGCGACCGAGGATACCCATGGAGGCGTACGACCCTCTGGACGAAACTGTCGGCAACTGTGGCCGCCGTGTATGGCTGGCGCAGGGGAAGAAAATGAGCATACTTCGAGAGCCGGTCCACTACCACCAGGATTCTGTCGTACCCCTGAGATCGGGGTAGCCGTATGATGAAATCCATGGCGACGTCGTCCCAAATGCGATCTGGAATCGGAATGGGCTGAAGCAGGCCACTGAGAAACATGACCTCGTACTTGGTTTTCTGGCAGGTGAGGCAGGAAGCCACGAAGGACTTGACCTGTCGGAACATATGAGGCCAATAGAGTTAGGCGGCCAGCCGTCGGTACGTCCGGTAAGCTCCAGCGTATCCCCCCGTAGGTGAAGCATGGAACTCATTCAACAACAGAGGAGTGATCGGGGAGGAGGGGCGAGTACGAGGCGGCCCTTATAGAGTAAGCGACTTTCAACCAAGGAGTATGGTGGGTGGCTTGTGGCATCCGCGAGAAGTGCTATCCGTATCTTGTTGAGCGTCGGGTCGGCTTCTACTTCCCGTTGGAGGGTATCCGCATCTTCCCACACCGGTCGAGAAAAGGCTGCGAGGTTGGGGTTGCGCGAGAGGGCATCGGCCGCGCAATTGGTCTTACCTGGCTGGAACTCGATGCTGAAGTCATAGTCGAGGAGCTTGGCCACCCATACTTATTGAGCGGGTGTAGCGATCTTCTGTTGTAGGAGATAGCGAAGGCTGTGGTGGTCGGTGCGGACCACGAATCGTCGGCTCAGGAGGTAAGGTCGCCAATGTTGCACAGCGAGGACGAGGCCCATGTGCTCGTTCTCATAAGCCGAACGGTTGCGGATTGTGTCTGAAAAAGCGCGGCTGAAGTAGGCCACCGAGCGACCGGTCTGCATCAAAACGGCTCCAACACCAACGCCTGACGCGCCGCATTCCATGAGGAAGGGCTGTGAAAAATTCGGCATAGCCAACACCGGAGCTCGAACTAAGCCCTGTTGTAGCGCAGTAAAAGCGGCGGAAGCCGTGACTGACCACTCGAAGGGCCCTTCGGCCGACATTTTCAGAAGCTGGGTGAGGGGTCGGGCCAGCGTGTCGTACCCCTGAATGAACCGGCGGTAGTGCCCTGTTAGTCCCAAGAATCCACAATCGCGGAGTGACGATGGTGTCGTCCACTTGAGGACCGCTTCGATCTTGTCGCTTTCCATGGTGACTCCTATTTTCGAGATGGTGTCCCAAGTAGCACACCTCGGGAACCCCAAAGGAACACTTCGTTGGGTGGAGCTTGAGGTGATGGCGTTGTAGAGTTGCCAATGTCTGTCGGACGTGCTGGAGATGCTCCTGCCAAGAAGAACTGTAGACCAATATGTCATAAAAAAAACGAGAACGTGCTGACGAAGTACCGGGCAAAAGATATCGTTCATCGTGGCCTGAAAGGTGGCCGGTGCGTTGGCCAGGCCGAAAGGCATAACCAGGAACTCATAGTGGCCGTCATGGGTCCGGAAGGCCGTCTTGGCTACATCGGCCGGTCGAACGCGAATTTGGTGGTAGCCGGCACGGAGGTCCAGCTTGGTGAAGACGGTCGCGCCATGGAGCTCATCCAAAAGCTCCTGAATCACCGGAATCGGGTACTTGTCTGGAACGGTGGCTTTATTGAGCTCCCGATAGTCTGCGCAGAAACGCCAACTGCCGTCTTTTTTGTGGATCAATAGGACCGGGCTGGAGAAGGGGCTGACACTGGGGAGGATGAGGCCCCCCATCAACATGTCGCGGACCAGTCTTTCGATCTCGTCCTTTTGTACGTGCTCGTAGCGGTATGGACGGACCAAGACTGCCGTCACGCCGGGCTGAAGAGGTATGGCATGATCGTGCGGCCGAGCTGGTGGCAGCTTGGTTGGTGGAGCAAAGATGTCTGCAAATTCTGATAGGAGGGCCTGAAGGTCCGGAGGCGGTGCTGAGACTGGTGCAACAGTGTACGAGATGGGCCACAACAGGGCTGAAAAATCGACGTCTGCAGTCCGCTGAATGGCGTGGGCGGAGACTGGGGAGCGAAGAAGTGCGGCGTCTCCCACAAGGCAGCACTCCCGATCGTCCTGGAGGAACCACATCGTCATAGAGCTCCAGTTGACTCGCACGTCGCCGAGCGTGCAGAGCCATGCTACTCCCAAAATGGCGTCGATCCCGCCATGGCCGAAGACGTAGAAGTCCGCCGTCATCGAGTAGGGTCCCCTTGAGATTGAAACGGCCGGACAGCGGCCCTTGATCGAGCGACGACGACCATCGCCCAGACAAACCGTGAAATCTGGAGAAGGTTCTGTCGTAAGACGTAGCTGCTGGACCAGATGAGATGAAAGAAAATTATGACTCGCTCCGCTGTCCACCATGATAACTATGTGGCGGTCGCCCAACTTGCTTGCCAACTTCATGGTTTGGGGGCCAGAAATCCCGCCCACGGAAAAACAAGGAAGCTCTAAGTGGTGAAGGTCTGCGTCAGCGACGGCCTTGGTGGTGTCTCCTGCAGTGATCTCGAGTTCTTCAAAATCTGCTAAAGTGATCTCTGGCTCGAAGTCGCCGATGATGGCATGGAACTCCTTGACCGCGCAGACGTGGGTCGGGGAGTAGGTAGGCCTGCAAACGAGTCGAGCTCGAGTCGAGCTCATCAAAAAGAGCTGGCTCGAGCTCGAGCTTCTTTTTTTGAGCTCGAGCTCGAGCTCGACGAGCCTATTTTAAAAGGCTCGAGCTCGAGCTCGGCGAGCTCGGTTCGAGATCGAGCTCGAGCTCGGCGAGCTCGGTTCGAGCTCGGCGAGCTCGGTTCGAGCTCGAGCTCGGCGAGCTCGGTTCAAGCTCGAGCTCGACGAGCTCGGCTCGAGCTCGACGAGCTCGGTTTCTTTCACCTAGTTGTTTTCGGCCAGTAAAAATAAATTATCAAAAAATCAAAAATTCTCACTGATTCAATACCAAGTTTAAAAAATACATTTAATCAAAATAAGTAGACCACAATGTCTTAATTAATTATCAAAACTTACCACATCTTTGAAATAAGAAAAGACCTATATTGATTATTCACAGCAAACTTATATTTATAATCCAAATAATTATGTTTGCACACCAACATGGTAACATACCATATTACCATTGAGTCATTGACATTTGACAGTCAAAAATCAAATTTTTATATTTGCCTACCATCATGGTCTCATGGTGTTGGATGGCAGAATTCTGATAACAAAATCAAGACAGACCAAATGTTCTTTGAAAGGCAAGCAGATTATGATCAATGGCCTCATGGGCTCGCTAATCAATAGCTCAGTAAGCCCGGAATGGAACTCGGTTTGGCAGTGGGCATGGTTAGAATGAAAGCCAACCAGTTCTTTGAAAGGCAAGCAGATTTTCTGGTAATCAGTAATGTTTCACCAAATTTTGACAACATAATAAGAAAAAAACAAATCACTGTAACAAAATATAATCATTAGCAGTCATAGGTTCACAAACCAGTCACAGACTCACAAATGCAATAGAATAGTATGTTATAATAGTTCAGCAAATAAGTAGATTTTTTGCTTTAAATCTGAAAAATTCAAGCATTCAACTCCAGAATTCCAGATTCGGGTCATTGGGTGATTGCCATGCATTTATCCTCTCCTTGCTTCGTCATCAACTGGAAGAAGTACTTGTACCGCATTTCTCTCGCTCTGCAATTGAAGGCATAAATTTTAAGAATTTCAAGTAGAGATTAGTATTTTTTCAAAATAAATATCATAGTTGATTAATTTTACCTTTGTCTTTTTTTTAACTCCAAATCTTTTTCTCAACCAATCCCCTCCACACATAAGAACTTGAACTGTATCTGTCTTTAACGATGCACGATATTTATCAATAACTCTACTTCCGGCACTAAAAGTAGCTTCTGAAGCAACTGATGCAATCGGAATTGCTAAAATATCTCTTGCCAATGTCGCCAAGATCTTGTACTTTAGAGCATGAACCCTCCACCATTCTAAAACATCAAATTTTCGCTCACCTCTAAATTGGTCTTTTTCGATCATGTAGCAATTTTCTTCTAAATATATGTCAAGTTCAGATTTTTGTGGTTGAATGGACTCCACAGACTTGACATAGTCAAAATACTCAGACCAATCAGATTGAGTTTGAACATGTCTATTAGATTGACTTGAAAGACTACTCCCTTCAATTTCCCCAGTCACGTCACCTTCCATCATATGGTTTTCCACATACTCTGCATAAAGTTTGTTCAATGTCTCCTTAACAATGTTAATTTCAAGTTCGGCTCTTTGTGCTGAATATAATTTGGGGAAAAAAATTCAAGAGCTCGCATTTTGCATCTTGGATCCAAAACTGCTGCAACGGACATTAACAAATTCGAATTCCCCCAGTATTTATCAAACTTCGTCTTCATTTTTCCAACCATGTCATGAATAAAGCAATCATTGTCCAATGATTTCTTATCCAACACAACCTTCATTCTACTGACCTCATTAAGAAATAAATTTGACGTCGGATATTCGCTTCCGGAGATAATATGTGTAGCTGTCCAAAAAATCTCTAACAATGAGCATATTTTTTCAATTTTTACCCAGTCTCCTCAGTTGGACAACTCTCATAATGTGGATCACGTTCAAATACCTTGGGAATACATCTTTGAATTTGCTTGCAGCTGCCAACATCTCATATGTGGAGTTCCATCTAGTCCGACAATCATCAATTAACTTTCTTTCAGGTAGATTTAGTTGCTTAACAATCTCAGAAAATATTTTAAGACGTGCATCTGAACGCCGAATATACTCCACACTATCACGTATAACAACAACAACATCTTTAATTTCAGATATTCCATCTTGGGCTATGAGATTGAGAATATGAGCGCAACATCTGACATGAAATAATTTACCATCACAAAGTAGTTTTTTGGTGCTTCTTATGTAAATTTATAGATTCTCTATAGCAGCATCATTAGAAGATGCATTATCAACAGATATTGTCTGAATCTTACTCTCTATGCCCCAATCTTTCAAGCAACGCCATATAGCATCCGCAATCTCTAAACCTCGACGAGGTGGTGGAATGTGAATATAGTTGAGGACACGTTTTTGTAGCTGCCAATTTTGATCAATCCAATGTCCTGTGATGACCATATATTCGATCCTCTGATTTTTAGATTTCCAACAATCCGTAGTGAGGCTGATTTTAGTCACGCTTTTCAATAAATTTTTCAACTTCTTTTTCTCCATTTCATACATATTTACACAATTCTTTTGTTGTTGTTGTTCTTGAAATGCTTTTCCACTCCGGCATTCCCCGTCTTTGCATCAAATTGAATCCCTTCTCTTCTACAATAGAGAATGGGTGCTCGTGCATCATTATCCAGTTAGCTAGCAACTCTTTCATAATTTCCATATCAACTTTCCCATCATGTAAAGCAGGAAAAGAGGATGGATCCACTGTCGATGACACAAAGCCTAATTGGGTTTGAGTTTGTGTAGATCTCTCCTTTTCGGCCTTTGCTCTACGATGCGCAGCACAATTTTGGAGATGTCTATGAAATTGAGTTGTTGGAGTGGTTTTTGATTTGGAAAATTTTTTGTTGCATTGATTGCAGGATATCCTTATTAAGCCGTCTTTATCTTTATCTTCTGTAAATTCTGACCAAATTGATGACTTCTTTTGTCTTTTTATCTTTTGCGGTGCATCTTCTTTGCCTTCCTTCATTTCAGAAGTACTTGTTGGAAGAATATCCGCACTAGTTTTATTTCCCACCTCATCTACAATTGAATCCATATCACCAACCACTCTTTCAACTACTTCCTCTTGGCTTTGCCTTTGCATAATAGGACTAGTAGAATCTCCTACAGAGTCCATATCTAAGCAAAAGAAAAATAGACAGTTAGCAAAAACAGTAAAATTTTATTGAACCAATGAGGCAATGACCACTCTGTTGCATAAGCATTTAAAAAAAATTACAGAAGAGCCATACTTTTTGCCTGCAAGATAAGTGCATAGAACATACACCGACACTAAAATAAGAAAAAACGAGACTTGACATAATATTACCACCAAAAAATCACAAAGGGCTATGCAGTACAAAGGGATATCCAAGAAAAATGCATCATAAATTGCTGCAAAAAATGGAAGAATGAGGAGATCCAATCATCCAAAGCGGGAGCTTAGCAAGATCGGTCCAAAAATAAAAAAAATTCTGATAAAGCTATGTATTACAGGGGCTTACCAAGATCGCTTTGAAGTTTGAACTCAAAGTCTCTGATGCAGAAATGGAAGGAAACCTCTTGAAGAACTCTAATGGTAGAAGAGAAGTAACCAAGAGCAAACCTAGAATAAGAAACTCGAACGAAGCTATGTAGATTGAAGATTATGTAAGAAAGGAAATGGGAATGGTGTATATACCTGAAGTCGGCGAGGGATGCAGAGTTGTGTGGAATCCTAGATCTGGAATGAGGATGTGCCGGCGGTGGTTTTCTTGCGTAGAGAGCGATGATGGATGTGCCGACGGTGGAAGCCCGGATCTATTTTCGTAAGCCCGGATCTGGAATGAGGATGTGCCGATGGTGGTTTTCTTATGCAGAGAACGACGTCAGTGGTGGATCTGGAAGGAGGATGAGCTGGCGGCGGCGGTGGATCGAGATTCGGGAATGAGGTATGCCGGCTTCGGTGCTTCTCTTGTGCAGAGGGATGCCGACGTCCGTGGTTTTCTTGCACAGAGGGTTGCCGGCGACGACACGGGTGCGGATTTTCTGCGCGAGAAGAGGAAGGAATGTAGGATTCGGAGGTGTCGGCGGCACGGGATGGAAAAAGAACAAGGGTTCGGCACTTCGGCCGTTCTGCGCGAGGAGTGAGGACGGCTGAGACATAATATATTATAATATGTTATAATATTATATATTAATAAATAATATTAATATATTATTTGAATATTAATAGTTTAATACTTTAATACTGTAATAGACTAATAGTTATATAATATATTTTTTAAAAATAAAAAATTAAAAAAGCTCGCGAGCCGGCTCGCGAGCTCGTGAACAGAGCCTATAAGGCTCGAGCTCGGCTCGAATGAAAGCTCGAGCTCGTTGAGCTCGAGCTCGACATGATCGAGCTCGAGTCAAGTTTTTCTCGAGCCGACTTGTCGAGCTATCGAGCCGACTCAACTCAACTTGCACCCCTAGGAGTAGGGCTGGCGGCAGCGGAAACAGAGCCCCTTGCGGCGGAGATCATCGAACTCGTGGTTGGAGCTCCGTTGTGGTGGGGCTGGGCGCCCTGGCCGGGCGGCCGACGGGGGGGGGGGGGGGGGGCGAGGACCTTGGGTTTCTGGAGTAGTGGTTTCCAAGCCCTGTCGCTTGGCGGAAGCCCACCGGAAATCGGTGGTGGCCAAGGAGACAAATCCGCGTCTACAAGGCAGGCCATGTCGAGGGCCTCGGAAACTGTCCGGGGGTGGTGGGTGCGGAGCCGGGACCGTATGTTCTGGCGAAGGCCCTGCATGAAGAAGCCAAGATAGTGGTCTGGTGGTAGGCCCGGAACATGAGTGACGAGGGCCACTAACTCATCGATGTAGTCCTCCATCGTACCGGATTGCCGCACCCCGCATAATCTTTTGATGGCGGAGCCGGAATAACGGGTGTCGTAGCGGCGAATCATTTCCTGCTTGATTTTCGGCTATGAGATTAACGGATTAGTCTGGCGGAGCCATTGGGCCCAGTGGAGGGCGGAGCCTTCGAGTCCCACGACGGCGGTAGAGACCTTGTCCTGCTCGGGGGTGTGGTGGAGATCGAAGAATTGTTCCGCCTTGGCGATCCACCCAATTGGATCAACCCCGATGAAGGTTGGGAGATCCAAGGTAAGGGTTGGACGACTTGAAAGACCAAGGGGGAAACCGTCCCCAATGTGCGTTGGAGGTGCCGCCCCTAGGATGGACGTGCTCGCGGATGGTTGCGCGGAGCCACTGGCGGAGGGGGCAGCGGACGGTTGTAATGCATCGAGCTTGGCGTGTATGGAGATCAGGGAGGTCTGCAAGGAGACCACGATGGACTCCTATGTGCTGACACGGCGAAGGAGGGCCTCGTTGGCATCCTCCGATGGAGCCTCGCCGGTGGAATGATTGTTTGGGGCCATGGCAGCGGCGGCACGGCAAAATGGCCCTTGTTCTCTGGCGGCAGTGGGAGGAGGGTTGGAGCCGCGATGGGAGGGCCGGCGGTGCGGGATGTGGCCTGGAGCGCAGTGCGGCACGCGGTCGGCGCGCGTCGGGCGGAATACGGACGGCGGCGGCAGCGGCTAGAGCGGACGGGCGGCTATGGTGCAGCCGTGCAGGTTCTCCGGCGGCTGTTTGCGGGCGGAAGTGGCAGGTCGGACCAGTTTTGTACGATCCCGGGGTGGAGGTGGCTCCGGACGGTCTAAGGGAGAGAGGGAGAGGGAGGGGAGAAAGAGAGAGAGAGAATTAGGGTTAGAGAGGAGGAGAGGGAAAACACAATTTCATTCCAGGATGAAAACAATACAAAGCTTACACGTCCTCTTATAGTGACGAGGAGCGAACATAAAAGAGAAATATTCTAAAATAGGAAGTACGGAAATACTTAAATTGACACACGCAAACAAAGCAACAAATTAACGTCATAAGCAAATACGGTAACAAATTAATTAAATATTCGCTGCGGGAATTGTGGGCCCATCCGCTATACGCGCCCGACGCGTGTAAACTTTCCAAGGTGGCTCGTCGTCGTGCAACTCCGTAACAGTAGTTGTTTTCTTTAGATTATTATTATGATTTGAAGGGTTTATTCGCCGCGCGCTCTTGCTTTGGCGCTCCACACGGAGAAAAGTCTAAGTTTGTTTGCCCTAATAAATTATTTGTGTCTTGCTATGAATTTATCTGTGTGGGATGATGTTAAAGTTTTTTATCTAATTGTGATCTAACCGTCGGGTTTTGCATTACATGTAGGGGTTAGGTCGCCGATTTTCTACCGCCTATTGATTCGTCCTGTGTCACCAATGTACTTTCTTGATTGTGTTGTTCTGCTTGCTTGCATAAAAAATTCAAAATACTATTTTCCAATTTCCCAACAATGCCCGCTCTATTCAACATCTCTGTATTATCATAAAATTATCACAAGTCCCAAAATATTGCAATAAGGCAAACTGTGATGCTGCTGCTGATGGCTTTGGTTAAACATTAAGACTTTCTAAATTAACGTTTACAAAAAAACTTAATTTCAACATTGAACCAAAGAGAGAGAGGGAGAGAGAGGAGAGAGAGGGCATTATTCGGTTTATTTTTTGGAGAGAGATGGGAAAGAGGGCCCACTAAAATTTTATATTAATTTTTAAAAAAATTATATTAATGTAAACCTTTAAATTTAAATATAAATCTTTTTAAAATAAATCCGTATTCTTACACATCATCAATAAAATTTGCGGGCGGCGTGGGTTTCTGAGCGGCAGGAGCGCCGTCGCGCCATGTAATGCGGTGGCCGGAGTACTTTCGCTCTGACATTGGTACCCGCTATGGACTGTCGTGGTTGCTCGTAGGGGCGGAGCCCCGTGTCTGTCACTCATATATTACTATGCAAAAAAAGAGTTACTTCAGTTATTTTGTCCTGAACTCCATTAAATGAAGAATACTGTTGGAAATATTGAGTCAATGTCGATCTATTAGAGACTTTTGGTGTATTTGAGTTTAGTCTCATATTGCAGTTTTAACTTTATGAGTCCATGTATGTCTTATTTAATACCCCTTTGTGGTTGAAAAATATACATCAAGTATTTCCTTCCTATTATTCCTACATGGTATCAGAGGAAATGTAAGTCACTTGGCCCGCCCTACGCGAGCCTTAATGTTTCTTCGTCTCGCTGCTTCACGGTCGCCCGCTGCTTCATATCTCTACGTCCTCTTCCACGCCTTTGTCATTGCCATCGATGATCTTTGCGTCTCGCTGCTTCATTAGACGCTTTTGATCCCTACGTCGTGGCTCTCGTCTGCTGCTCTTCGTCGCTCTTCCATCGATGATTGATCTCGTCTGGAGTCCCGTCACGTCTCCTCTTCCAGTTGATCCTGACTCCAGATCGTGTCTCCTCTTCTAGTCGACATCGTCGATCATGTCTGTATTTCTTGTCGCAGATCTCGTCTGGGATGTCTTCTCCCATACTCTTCTCTTCGATCTCTTTCATTGACGATCTCCATTGTTGCGTCCATCCACGATCCCGGCAACTGCTTCTGTCACAGATTCTGTTAGCTGCTACTTTGTCCGTCTTCGATCCTGCATAAGTTGATCCAGTCGACGATGGCTTCCTCCGCTGATCCCACCGACGACGTGGATTCCGCTGCTACTCTTATAATTCGATCGTGCAGCTTCTTCCGTTAGTCGGCGTTCTCCCACTCGTCGCTTCTCATCGACAAAGTTCCAGTCGTTGCTCTTCCTGTTTCAGACGATTCCAGTCGATGCACCCCCTTCTTGGATGGTGATCTCTCATTGTTGCATAAGTCTGTGATGTTTTTGATCATTTTTATGTATCTTTAAGCATCTTTGTCGTTCTAATGTTTGTTTTAGGTGTTGCGTCTGCCTATATGCACGTGTCCCACGTGAGGGGGAGTGTTTGGGATGAAGGCGGCTCAGATAGTATTTCCCGACTCTCGCCTTAGTCCCACATGACCTCTAGGCTTATGTCATGTGTTGTTTTCTTCTCCCCAATTTTTCTTTCGATCGGTACATGTGTTGTGGCATGATCGTTGTTGGTTGTTTTATTCTCAGCAGGTTGTGTTGTGTGAGACTGTGTTGTGCAGGACTGTGTCGTGTGGGATTGCCCTTTGTGCGGATTATCCCCGACGGATTTTTCCTGGTTGCCCGTTTAATGATTAGTCCGACATCTTTCGTTTCCTTTCACGTGTGTAAATGATTTTGGTTGACCTGATTCCAGCGATTTCAAGTCGTGTGTGGAACCTGTATCGTGTGTGGATCTACGTCGTGTGTGGCTATGCCCCTGGTTTGGAATTCCCCCCGGTGGTTCATCTGATGATTTGTCCCACATCGCCAACCTTTTTTGATGTTTCAAGTTGGAGGTTTCCCCTCCGGCTCGAAAGGGAGCGTTGGAAATATTGAGTCAATGTCGGTCTATTAGAAATTTATAGTGTATTTGGGTTTAGTCCCACATTGCAATTTTAACTTTAGAAGTCCATGTTTGTTTTTTTAATGCTCCTTTGTGGATGAATAATATGCATCAGATATTTCCTTCCTATTATTCCAACAAATACTGCTATTAATTTTTATTTCTGAACCTTGTCTCAGGTTGAAGTCAAACTAGATGGTCTGCAAAAATATCCGGAAGGGAGAAATCTTGCCAATTTTACCATAGAAGCAGTGCTGTATGACAATGCAAGGTATAGTACATGGGATGTAGATGACGACACCTTTGATCCAGGTTCTTATAAAGTTATTCATATGATGGTCGAATCACCACGTGTTGATATTCATGGTTTACATGGATATATGCTTACTGGGAAATTCACAGAGCCGAAACTTTGGTCTAGCGAACATGTGAGTGTCGAATTGAGCAATTTAAGGATTTATATTTTGGTTATAGCATATATAGTGTTTCTCATTCAAGTAACTACAGGTTCGAACTACAAATACCATTCTTATGCATTCCTTCGTTTAACATTATTTAGGAGACACAATTATTTAAGTTATAGGTTTGGTCAACCCAATGATGCAACTTGAGCAGTTCATCTAAACAAACATTGCCAATTCTTATTTGGACTGTAAAGAACAATAGGGCAAATAATTTCTTGAATGCTGCATAAGATGAAATTTTCTCCTTCTAGGAAAACCGACTTAACCCTTCCAAGTTAATTTTAAGTGTACCACATTCTTTGTTTTTTGAACTTTAAATCATCATGTTCTTGTTTATCTACATCATAGAAGATTACCTGTGGATCGAGTTTCACAAATTTCATAGTTATTTGGCTAGTGTCCAAGTATATAGGAAACGTGATGATAAGGCGATGAATGGAAAGACAACCTAAAGTTCAGTCAACTCAATGGATTTCACCCATCAAAATATGTTGTCCGTGTGCAAAGCACGACAAGAAGCTCAAAGTACTGTTTTTGCTAATAACTTAAGGTCACCTCTAATAATTAACAGCCACTCTAAGCAAACAATACAAAGTATAAAAATAATGACTTTCATTAGCACATAAAATAAAACAAGATATATAGCATTTTCAATCAAATAACAACCATGAGCAGTAAGTTCAAGATACAAAATAATTTTGATTTTTCCTCTAGGTGTAGTTCTTATAAATAGTAAATATTCAATCCTTGTTGTCATAAAAGGTATAATACTATGAATTTGTAGAAATTACTATGTAATTAGATTAAGAATGATAATTAATACAAACTTTGAATGAGGAGGTTCTGGCCGTATCAAAACCATATTCATCTTCTTAAATGCCATACCAAAAACATAGAGCGATTGAAATAACAAGGCTTAAATATTCTGAGTGTTATAACTCGACACAACGTAATCAAAAGCCAAATTGGGTCATCACATAGATTTGTGAGTCCAGTAATTGTTGATGTTTCACGAATACCTCATCCCTGCGAGTTTTCTTTCTTGTAAGGGACTTAACTGGAATGTATGTAAAAGAAGTGTAATTAACTTTCTTCTATATAAAATAACAAGTATGCTACTGTTTAATAAAATATATAAAAAGACCTATAGTAAGGCCCAGCTAGTGCACATTACCTCTTTAGGATTTAGTCTCACATCGTAGAATGAGATTAGTGCTCCTTCCTCTCGGCCTATATAAGTGTGCAAATACTTGTATGTATTGATGTATGAGAAATAAATAAAAAATATTTATTTTTGTCCTCCCACTTCATATTTTTCCACATGGTATTAGAGCCAATTGATCCAAAAAATTAATTTTTTAGTTTTTGTTCGGCCTTGCTCACGCTCGCGCCTCCCAGCCTGTTCAGGCGACCTTGCGATATGCGTTCTTCAGACCGTAGTTTGGCACCCTAGAGTCCCACCAGGGGGCCCGCCTAGAGTCAGCACCGGACGGATTTCATCAGGGCCGCAACCCGTACACCCCAACCAGCTCTCCGCCATGGAGTCACCACCATGCGGTAGGTTATTGAGGCCGGGGCTCGATCCCCAGTCCTCCTAGGTAAGAGGTCTTCACCAATGCTCTCATTACCAACTGAGCCGACATGCTGTAGGGGGGAGGGGCGGCGGTGGCTTTTAAAGGGAGAGGAGTAGGCGCCAGAGATGGCTGGGGTGGGGGATGTGGCCGGCGGCTGGGATTGGGGGAGATGGGGTGGTCGACTGCTGTGGAAAGGCTGAAATAGTGGACAACCGTCTTGGAGTGGGAATTTGGGCAGTGGTAGGGGGATTGGAGGAGGAAAAAGAAGGCTTAGGATTTGGTAATATCTTGGGGAGGAAGAAACACGCCTAAGAGTCGTCACATAGGGTTCCACGAAGTTGGCGCCGTGGGAGAATCGCGGGATTCCGGTAATAGACTCTCCAAAATCCGCAATGAGAATAAAGTGCAACCCTAAAATCCTATTTATAAGAAACTGGAATCAGGGCACCCAGAATCAACGACTTTGATTGGCCGATGGTTTTGGGGTCATAAATACATGAAATAATGTCCGAAAATAATAAAGCTATATATGAAAAAATATCGAAACACGGATCCGGACACATCCGCGGAGTCGGATCATCGATCCGGATATGTCATGTATTGTAAGTCACCAATCAGGCCTGAATGGACCCAAAACTCGGCCTCTGCTGCGGGTCCACGTCTTCACTCCGCATCACCCAGCCCCTATTTTTTTCTCCCATCCCGCTTCTCGTTGCCGCTCTAGGACCCACCTGTCTGGCGTTTCCCACGACCTCTCATGCATTGTTCGCACTGGTCTTGCCGAGCACCTCCCGGCCGAAGATCTTGATTCGCAGCTCGTCAAGTCTGTTTGTTGAGTTCCTGACCGCAGAAGCTCCGTTGCTGCTCCTGCCGAGCTTCCTCAACTCTACTCCTGACCGCCGTAGCTTGAAGCTTGCCGAGCTCCTCTTGTTCGTAGCCCATGTTCGTCGCTCCTTGCGATCATTGACGCGTCTTCTGCTCATGCAATCTCTGCCTTCTATCACGCTTGCCGAGCACCGCCTGATCACCCTGATCGCCCGGAGCGCTTGCCCACCAGATTTCCTTGTGATCGACAGTCCTCTTGCCCGCAAGAGCTCTTGCTCGTCCGACCTCCTGTTCGCAACTCCTAATCGCCTTGGATTCTCGCACGAGCCCCTTACCGGGAGCTTTCTTGTTCGTCAGGCCTCCAGATCTCTTTGAGAACGACAGTGCTCCTACCCGCAGGATCTCCTGCTCACTAGACCTGTTCGCTGCTCCTGATCGCATTGGTTTCTCGCACGACCTCCCTTGTTCGCCGAGCTCCTCCTGCTGCCTACGTGCTTGCTCCTAAGTTTCTCACTTATCCACAATATTCTCTTGTTTTTCCAAGATTTTTGTCCCATTTAATGGAACTAAATAATGCCCCGTCATTTCCGACACGTGTTGTGCCTCCCTTCCTGAAGTTCGTGATGAGCTTTGGATCACCACTATCTCTCTTAATGGGAAGAACTTTGTTGAATGAGTGCACTCCGTCCGTCATGTTCTCTAGACCAAAGGTCTCCTTCATCATCTGACTAAGGCTACTCCTACTGGCCCACCGTGGAATGACTCCGTGATGACGATCGTGTTCAATCCTGGATCATAAACTCTGGACAATGAACCATATCAGATGGACATGTACCATGAGATGGTCAAGGCCATGTGGGAGGAACTTCACTCAATCTATTCTGGCAAGGACAGCCTCCAACACCTATTTGACATCATCACAAACCTCCAATCTCTTGAATTCAGAGTGGCAAGAGACTTAACCTCCTTTGTTGTGCAATCCAAAACTCTAGTGGAGACATGGATTCAACATCAACCTGCAATAGCGGACCTCGCCGCACAACGTGCACAGAAAGAAGCAGTTGAATTTGCCATGATGATGCCCCATGTTCCGCCGCATCTCCATTGCGTCTATGCTCAAATCCTTTCTTCTTCCACAATCCCCTCTCTTTCGGATGTGTGCTCCATGTTGTTAAAGGTTACTCCCCCTTCAGCTCGTGGAGGTCGTACCACTTCTCGGGGTAGGGGACATAACGGAAGGCCTCATCTTAAATGTTCTCATTGTGGCTGGGTTGGTCATCTTGAGGTAAATTGCTATTGTAAGCATGGTATGCCCTCACAACAACATGAATCCATTGCGTCGATCTCCAATGAAGGTGTCTCCTTTCTCTCCCATAGCTCAATTTGGATTGTGGACTCGGGTGTCATACATCATATTACTCCACAAAAACTGCCTCAGTACTTACAATATGTGTATCCCAAGTTCATCATGTGGCTAATGGTGACGCTACCCCGGTTTCTGGCTCTGCTGATATTCCCCTTACTTCAACTGTCTCTTTTCGCTCGGTTCTTCATGTTTCGGGATTGCTTTCAACCTTCTTTTTGTTAGCCGTCTGACTCAAGGCCTTGATTGTTGTGTAACTGTCTCTTCCTCATCTTTTGTTGTGCAGGATTGATGGACGCGAAATATCATTGGTAAAGGTCGACCGCCCAATGGGATCTATTCTTTGGATGTTCCACCTACGGTTCTCTACTCTGTTATTTCTGTTGATTGACACCGACGGGGCATGCTCCTCTCCCAATCCTTAAAAAAGCTTTTCCCGATCTCTCCCTCACTGACTTTACTTGCGAGTCATGTATCTTCGGAAAATAACATCGTTCATCTTTTCTCCCTCATTGTACTTGGAGCAATGATCCTTTTGTTTTAGTACACTCTGATATTTGGGGACCGTATAAAACAACTAATATTTATGATTATCATTACTTTCTTTCTTTTATTGATGATTACTCTTGCATGATATGATTGTATTTACTTCAAGATTGTTCTGAATTAACTCATGTATTTCATGCTTTTATTATTGAGACTAATTTGTAGTTTTAAAGCCCTATTAAGACACTTTACACTAACAATGCACGTGAATATACGAGTCTTGTTTTTACTAATCTTTGTGCGGAATTTGAGATCATCTATCAAACTTTATGTGCTTATACATCTAGCAAAATGGTGTGGCTGAGCGGAAAAATCATCTATCAAACTTTATGTCCCTCTGGCTTTTTCTCCTGCTCTCAAGCTGAGCCACTGAGTTTGTCGGCCGCTCTCCTCTGCTCCCACGTAGCGGTAAGCTGAGCTCCCAAGGCGTGCATTGCTTCCTTTAGTCAGTACTGGTAGAAGGTAAGGTCACCTTCTTGAGGTTGCATGCACACTTATGTTTCAAATACGTGGTCCCAAACTTGATTGGAATTTCACGATTTCTACAATTGGCTACCTCACCAATCGCATGCCCTCCTCCATTCTCAACTTTGCGACCCCTTTTAGTCTTCTATTTCCTTCTACACCTCCCTTTTCCCTCACACCTCGCATCTTAGCATGTACCTGCTATGTCCATTATCTTGATTCTTCTACTAACAAGCTTGCTTTTCGTGCTACAAAATATATGTTCGTTGGTTACTCCCGCACTCAAAAAGGTTATATCTACTACTCTCCCGATAATCGCAAGGTTGTCATTTCTGCGGATGTGACCTTCATCGAAGACCAGCCTTTTCACTCTCTTCACCCAGCTTCTCCTGCACCTACGCTATTACCGCACCCTACTGTCCCTGTTACGTCACATCTTCCACCACTCCTTCCAACCCTAATTCTCATACCCTCCAAATCACCCCTACTTCGTGTGTACTCGTCGTCCTCGTTCTGATTCCCTACGATAGTTACCTTTTACTAGTGATACCTCGCAGTCTGAAGATCTGTCACTAGTATCTACTGCTCATCCCATGGACAATTACGTGTCCTTGTATCAGCTCTCCCTGGTTCTTCTCAAATTCGCATCTTTATCCTCTATTTTCATTCTTAACTCTCTGGAAGAGTCTTTTCAACATCCGGAGTGGCGTGCATCATGGATGAAGAAATGTCTGCTCTTTGGGCCAATCAGACTTAGGATCTTGCCCCTATTCCTCTGGGACAGCCTTGCGCGGGATGTAAGTGGGTCTTTGCGATGAAACATGGTCCAAACGGGACGGTTGAATGCCTAAAAGCTCATCTTGTGGCTCGGGGGCTTACTCAGCAACATGGTCTCGATTATAATGAGGCCTTCTCACTTGTCGCAAAGTTAAATACTGTCTGTGTCCTGATCTTCTTAGCTGTTCATCGACAGTGGCCATTACATCAATTAGATGTCAAGAATTCCTTCTTAATGGATACCATCTAGAGACTGTCTACATGCACCAATCTCCCGGGTTTAAGACTACGAGGGAGTCTCTTGTCTGTCACCTCAAAAAAATTATTTATGGTCTCAAACAGCCTCCTCACGCATGATTTGACAAGTTTAGTAAGGTTGTTCGTGATGTTGGATTCACTCGAAGCTCGGCAGACTCCTCTCTCTTTACTTGTCATCGTTCGATAGGCACAGTGATTCTCTTGGTTTATGTCGATGATATTTTGATTACGGGTGATAATTCTAAAGGAATACACATGATCAAACAACACTTGAACTTGAAGTTTCAAACTAAAGGTCTGGAAAATCTTCGATAGTTATTTGGTCTCGAGTTAGCATGACGACCTGATGACCTTTTCCTATCTCAATGGAAGTACTGTCTTGACCTTCTTCATGATGCCGACTATTCTGAATGCAGGCCTGCTGATGCATCTATGGATGTCAATCATAAGCTCTGTGCTCACGCCTCCGACTCTGATCCTCTTCTTCCAAATCTGGAGTATTGTTGTTGTCTTGTAGGGAAGTTGATTTATCATACAGTTACAAGACCGGATATATCATTTACTGTAAGAGTTGTCAGCCGATTCTTGCATACTCCACGAATCTCTTACCTCCAGGCCGTCAAGTGAATCCTCTGATATTTGAAGACTGCTCCTGGACAAGGGCTTGTATACAAACCTTTGTCTTCTTTATCTATTACTATTATTGTTTACTTTGATACTGACTACGTTGACTCTTCGGATGATCGTCACTCCATAAGTGGATTCTGTACTTCGGTGGACACCTTATCACCTAGCGCAATAAGAAGCAGTCTGTGGTTGCTCACACATTTACTGAAGCCGAGTATCGTTCAATGGCCATTGTTTGTGTCTGAGCTTACATAGTTGGAAAGTCTCCTAAGCGATTTGGGAGTCAGGTATTCCTCACTGACCACTCTGTTTTGCGACTGTCAAGCTGCTATACATATTGTCAAGAATCTTGTATTCCATGAACAAACCAAACACATCAAATTCGATTGTCACTTCATTCAGGAGAAGGTGCAACTGAAGAAACTGGAATTAAAACATGTTCATGCTGCTGAGCAAGTCGCTGAATTCTCACTAAAGGCTTGTCACGTCCGCTATATTATCAGTTATTGTCCAAGCTTGGTGCTTACGATTTGTATGCTCCAACTTGTGGGGGAGTGTTGAAAAAATATGTAAAAAAACTCATAGCAAGGACGAACTATAGCCCATTACCTTTTTAAGATTTAGTCCCGCATCTTAGAATGAGATAAGTGTTCCTCTCTGCCTATATAAGTGTACAAATACTTATATATATTGATGTATCAAAAATTAATAAGAAATATTTATTTTTGTTTCTCATTTTTATATTTTCCACAGCTACAAATAGAATAAAGTGAAATAAATTTTATAACATTCCCCCTCAAACTCAAGAGTACACGTTGAACCCAAACTTTTTCACGAAGGTGTGCAATGTCTTTCAAAAATAATTCTGGGTTATAAACTTATAATATTAACTGTTGTTCGAAATAGAGTGGTTAATTATCATTAGGAAGTCATCCCCTCTATATATGGAGGTGGATATAACAAGGAACAAATGAAATATATATATATAATATTTTCGCCACTACATATTCTAACACTTCCCCTCAAGTTGGACGTGCGATATTAACCATGCCCAACTTGTCAACAATCCTTTCAAATATATTCTCACTCAACTCTTTGGTGAAAATGTCAGCTAATTGTTTGTCAGAGGAAACAAAAGGAGTACACACAATTCCCCTCTTAATATTCTCCTTGATGAAATGTCGATCTACTTCAATGTGTTTAGTGCGGTCATGTTGAACATGATTGTGGGTGGTACTGATAGTTGACTTATTATCACAATACAGCTGGATGAGTCCTGCTTCAGTAAGGCCTAAGTCACTCATCAAGGAGCGTAGCCATAAGCCTTCACAAACCCCATTAACCATAACTCTAAACTCGACTTCTGCGCTAGATCTTGCCACAACCTGTTGCTTCTTGCTCCTCCAAGTAACAAGGTTGCTCCCGACAAGAAAACAATATCCTGAAGTTGATCGTCGATCCTCAACAGACCCGGCCCAATCGGCATCAGCATAAACTTCAATATTTAGACATGAATTTGGTGCAAACAGGATACCTCTTCCTGATGAGGATTTGAGGTACCTAAGAATTCTGTGAGCTACATCGAGTTGACGTGTCTTCGGAGCATTCATGAACTGGCTGATAACGCTTACCGCATAAGAAATTTCCGGGCGAGTGTGTCAGAGGGAACAAAAGAAGTATACACAATTCCTCTCTCAATGTTCTCCTTGATGAAGTGTCGATCTACTTCAATGTGTTTAGTGCGGTCATGTTGAACAAGGTTGTGGACGATACCGATAGCTGACTTATTATCACATTATAGTTGGATGGGTCCTGCTTCAGTAAGGCCTAGGTCACTCATCAAGGAGCGTAGCCATAAGACTTCACAAATCTCATAAGCCATAGCTCTAAACTCGACTTCTGCGCTGGATCTTGCCACAACCTGTTGCTTCTTGTTCTTTCAAGTAACAAGGTTGCCCCCCCTACAAACGAACAATATCCTGAAGTTGATTGTCGATTCTCAACAGACCCAACCCAATCCGCATCAGTGTAAACTTCAATATTTAGACATGAATTTGGAGCAAATAGGATACCCCTTCCTGGTGAGGATCTGAGGTACCTAAGAATTTTGTGAGATACATCGAGATGACATGTTTTCGAAGCATGCATGAATTGGCTAATAACGCTTAGCGCATAAGAAATATCTGGGCGAGTGTGGGACAGGTAGATCAGCCTCCCTACTAATCTCTGATAAGTGATACTCAGAGATGTCTTCAATCACCTTCCCATCATTACGCCCCAATCGGTGGTTTGCTTCAATCGGGGTGTCAGCTGATCTACATCCACTCACCCCCACCTTCTCAAGGAGGTCCAAAGTATATTTTCTCTGAGAGATGAAGATTTCCTGCTTGGATCTTGCGACCTCAATACACAAGAAATACCTGAGTTTTCCCAGGTCCTTGACCCCAAACTCCCTGACCAATTTCTGTTTTAGATTTTTTGTTTCTTCCACGACATCGCCTGTTATGACTATATTATTAACATATACAATGTGGGCAGTGAGTTTCCCGGTCCTATGTTTGATGAACAGTGTGTGATCAATATTGCTCTAGTGATATCCAAATGACACCATAACTTTGTGGAATCTTCCAAACCATATTCTTGGGGATTGTTTTAACCCATATAGAGTCTTCTTTTGTTTGCAAACTTTCCCTTTTGCACCTCTTGGAGTGAGATATGGTGGAATAGACATGTAGACCTCCTCATCCAGATCCCCATGGAGGAACGCGTTCTTCACATCAAGTTTCCAAAGATTCCAACCCTTGCAGACAACATAGGATAACAACACCCTAATAGTGTTCATCTTTGCCATCGGGGCAAATGTTTCCTGATAGTCAATACCAAGGGTTTGTGTATAACCCCTTGCCACCAGTCATGTCATGCACCTTTCGACAATCCCTTGAGAGTTCTGTTTAACAGAGAACACTCATTTACACCCAACAGTCTTCTTGCCATAGGGGAGATGCACCAAATCTCATATATTGTTCTTCTCAACAACAGTCATTTCCTCAATCATCGCTTCTCTTCACTTAGGGACCTCCAGAGCCTGCCAAGATACAAGGATGGAAAAAGAAGCAAGAGAAGACACAAAGGCCTTGCATGTAGGAGAAAGAGAGTCATAAGACATAATGTGAGAGATAATGTCGAGTACAAGAGCGGATACGTTTTCTTTGGGCAATTGGTGAATCAGAAAACCTAATCAAGCCGTTCAAAGCAGCAATTATAAATCACTCTCACGGAAGCAATCGCAGAGCATCAATTTTCCCTGTTCATCTACACAGGAAAACTTACAGCAAACTCTCTCTACACATTCAACTACCACAAACACAAATCATTCAATATCAATCACCCGACTTAATCGGAAAACAACAAACAACACAACTGTTTTCTTACATTCAACATTCACCCGATACATTCAATATTTTTTCCATCCTCCTCTTTACAGAACTCTGGGACCCTTTTATAGAATTACAAATGACTGAGAATGACAGAACACAGGTACCGGCCATGGCAGAAACAGGGGAAGGTGCTGCAACTGCCGAAGTTGAGGGCATCGTGGCTCGTCGTGGTGGAAGCTTCTCTTGGTGCAGCGTTGATCTCGCAGAAGAGAGCACGCGGCCGGATCGTGGGGAAGACGCGCCGTTTTGCGGAAGAGGAGGTGCAGCTGAATCCCGCCCTAATCTTGCGGGAAGAGAACTATGCCGGCTGGACTTCGGATGCTGAAGCTGCAATTCATATATATATAATGATATGGGGTATAAAATATATATATGATTATATGTTTTAATTTAACAGTTGCTTTATATATATATATATATATATATATATATTTATAAGTATTATATATATACATATATATTTCACAAAAACAATAATTGCAAAATTACAAAATTGCCAAAGTGTCACAATTAAAAATTTGCACGGCTCAGGCCCGATAGAGGTCCGTTCGGGTGCGACGTCGGACACCTTTGCGACGACTTTACCTGGGCTGGTCTCCACCAGAGGGATACGTTGGAGGTATTGGCAGAGGGACAAAAGGAGGGGTTAAAGGAGCTGGGTCACCCAAGGCAGGATAGTATGTCTCGGATTCACGAAACGTGACATCCATAGTGACAAAGACCTTCGTAGGTGTGTGAAAACACTTGTACCCCTTTTGCGTAGTAGAATAGTCAATAAAGACACACTTGAGTGCGCAAGGATTAAGTTTGGTTAGACAAGGGTGGTAGATGTGAACAAAACAGACACATCAAAACACCTTAGGGGGAAGCTGAGAAGGAGGCACATGGAGAGTGCTAAGAGGAGTTGCATTCCCAAGGACGCGCGAGGGCATACGATTAATAAGATATGTCGCAGTAAGGACTACATCTCCCCAATAGAATTTTGGAAGATGCATGGTGGACTACATGCAACGAGCTGCCTCCGGAAGATGACAATTTTTCCGCTCAGCAACACCATTCTAAGCCGGGGAATAAGCACAAGTAGTTTGGTGTAGGATGCTATGATCAGCAAGATATTTCTCAAACTGTGAATCCATGTATTTGCATCCATTGTCACTACGAAGAATTTAATGACGGTATAAAATTGAGTGGAGATCATGTTATGAAATTTACAGAAAACGGGAAAATTATCACTTTTATTCTGCAACAAATATATCCAAATAGTACGAGATTAAGAATCGATAAAAGTAACAAACCACACACAATTAGAGATGGAAGGTATTTGGCAAGACCCCCAGATATCAGTATGAATAACTGCAAAAGGTATTGAACTGGGTAAAAAAACATGATTAAATGTAGTACGATGATGTTTGTTAATAGTACAGACATCACATACAAAGGAATCAAAAACAGCAACGGACGTTGCTGGAAACAAAAATCTTATAACATGAGTAGACGAGTGGCCCAGATGATAATATCAAGAATACAATGGATGGGTAGTGCTGGAATGAAGGGCCAGAGGATAAGGAGTTTGGTTGGAGTCGAGCACATAAAGGTCATTGACTATGCTACTAGAGCCATTCACCTTCCCCGACGCCAGGCCCTGAAATACACTAGAGCGAGGAAGAAAGATCACAGAGCAATGTATGCAGTTAGTGAGATGACTAATAGAAAGTAAATTACGAGTTAAATTGAGAACATGAAGGACAAAGGAGAAGGTGAGAGAGGAGTAAGAGATGAAACCCTTTCCTGCAATAAAGGAAAGAGAGCCATCTGCAATGCTCACCTTATCACGGCCAAAGAGAGGAGTATACACGATGAAACCTGAAGCAGATCCAGTCATATGATCCGTGACCCCGGAGTCAATGATCCACGACCCCAGAGTCAATGATCCACTGGGGAGAAGGATGAGAGGTAGCAGAGCGAGCACCTGGAAGTCCCATGTGAGCATAGGAGGAAGAGACAGAAGGCTCCGTAGAAAGACCCTTCATCAAGCGATGGAGGGAAAGCACTTCATCCGCTGTGAATGCGCTGGGAGGGGCAGAGCCATCAAAGCTGGAATAGCTAGGAGGAATGTCCGCAGTAGCATCAGTGAGGTGAGCAGGACCTGGAGAAGCATGAAGACCAGAAGGTCGCCCAAAAACACAACCGCCACGAGGTGGAGCACCCCCTCTTGGCGGAGGGAACCCATGGGGCTTGAAGCAAGTGTCTCGAGTGTGGCGATTCTTTCCCGCAATAATCCTAGAGGATATTGTTCTTATCAGAGCTCTTCAACTTTGAGTCACGAGATAAAAGACTACCGAGAAGAGAAGGGGAAATAACAACAAAAGCAGAGCCCTCGGGCGCAGGATCAGGAAGTATGGTCTGGCGGCGATTAAATTCCTGCTGCACAATGTTGTAGACCTCAGGAAAAAATGGTAACTGTGGATGCCCCAAAATCTAAACATTGATCTGATCATAATCCCAATGCAGACCATGAAGAAATTCAAAGATTCGATTGCGGTCTTCTTTGACACGAACCATCACCTCATTTATAGGGCTAACAGAAGTAAGAAGATCAAAGTGATCATATTCCTTATACAACTGTGTAAACTCTAAGTAGTACCAGAAGGAGGGCGATCACCCTGTCGGAATAAGGATATCTTTCGCCGCAATTGGAAAATCTGAGCGACATTGCCTCGACGAGAGTAGGTAGACTTCGCTCGTTGCCAAATGTCTGCAACATTGTCAAGAAAGAAATAATTACAAGCGATGAACTCTTGCATCGAATTAGTAAGCCAGGACATGACTAAGGAGTTTCCCCACTCAGAAGAGGTCTTGTGTGGTTCCTTCATTTGGCTAGTGACATAGCCAAAGAGTCGACGACTTTTGAGCGCCAAGGTGATAGTCTGGGACTATGAAAGGTAATTAGAGTCGTACAGACGAATGGTAGTAATCTGAGGAGTATTATGATCATGGTTCCCACGAAGAGAACTCACTGGAGGGACAATCGCTGACGAGGGAGCGGGAGAATTATCACCGTTAGACACAGTGACTCAAGAATAGAAATCCAAAGACCACCCAAGACTAAGGGAAAGCATAAGTCGCTGATTACACCGGGGAAGGAAGAAAAATTCACCCCATGCGATCACAAGAAGCGCAGAAGGCGCCAGAATGGGCAGGCACTTCATTGCATTGAGTATCTGGCGTCAGATAGGGGATGAAGAAGAAGGCAAAACGGCGGAAGAAGAGGAGCCTGTAGTAGAGGAAGCGCCAAACCCGAGCGGAAGAGAGCGAGTGCAAGAGGGGAAGCGGCGGGCGGTGCGAGAGGGGAAGCGACGGGCGGTGCGAAGGCGAGCGGAAAACGGGACAGAAGCACGCGACGGACCAGGCGGAGCTGTGGCTCGAGCGATGAACGTGTTGAAGTAGCGAGACGCACGAGCGAAGGCGAAGGCGGCTAGGGCACCAGGAACATTACGGGCTCTGATACCATGTTGTGCGAAATGGTTGATTATCATTAGGTAGAGTCATCCCCTCTATATATGAAGGCGGATATAACAAGGAACATATGAAAAGAAAATACATAATATTTTCGCTACTACATATTCTAACTGTTGGAAAAGCCCATGTATAGAGGCCCATGATGGAGCCCATTTGTTTATGTTTCTTCTTCTCTCCTTTTTAGTCCCACATCATGTATAGGGATCTCTTCTCTCTTTCTCCCTCCTATAAATGTATTCATACCTTGTATTTGATTATTGAGAAAGTATATACAAGTTTGAGGTTTTCTACACATGGTATCAGAGTGAACAGGTCCTCCTCCGTGCGGTTACCTCTTTTTCTAACTGCCGCTTCCCGTGCGGTTAACTTTTTTTTCCTAACTGCTGCTTCCCGCGTGGTTTAGTCCTCTCTAACCACTCCTCCTGCTCTCTCTCTCTCTCGTGGCTTCCACCTCACCTTCTTCATCTTCCTCTTGACCCTTTTATAACTCTCTCTCTCTCTCTGTCAGGTGGGGTCATTTCCCCTTTCCCCATCTAATCGCGCGGTTTCTTCCCGACTACCCGCTCCCCTTTCTATTCGCTGCGGTCTCCTTGTCTACTCGCCTTGACGCCACATTCTAGCCTTCTCGCCGCGTGCTTCTTCTACCCGCCTACTCGCTACAGTCTCCTCTCTTCTCGCTGCGACTTCTCTTAGTCACTGCAGCTTCCCTAACCGTTGCGGGCTCCGCATCTTGGTCGCGGCATCTTTCCTTGCCGCTGGTTTGTTCTCACCGTGACCGTGCGGACTTTTCGCGCAGTTTCTTCGCTTCTTGGTCGTTGCGACTTGTCTAATTGCCGCGGCTTCTCCTCTCTGTTGCGGGCTCCGCATGTTGGTCGCGACATCTTCCTTGCCGCTAGTGTGTTGTCACCGTGACCGTGCGGCTTCTCCTCTTATCTAGTCGCGGCGACTTCTCCTCTCTAACCGCTCCGCATTTTGGTCGTGGCCTCTCCCTTGCCTTGCCGCTGGTGTGTTGTCACCATGACCGTGCAGCTTATCCTCGTCTCTAGTCGCGGCGGCTTCTCCTCTCTAACCGCTCTGCATTTTTGTCGTGGCCTCTTCATTGCCTTGCCGCTAGTGTGTTGTCACAGAGACCGTGCGGTTAACCGTGCGGCCTCCTTCTGCTCGTTGTTCTGATCGTCTGATCTGCTCGCGCCATCTCCTCTCAATTCGCTGGTCTTCTTGCCGCCGATCTAGCCTCCTGACCGCCTTGCCACGGGGTCCTCTCTTGATTTTACCGGACAGACGGCTTCCTCTTCTGCAAACCGCTTAGCCCTTGTCCCTGAACTCCGGGTTGAATTGCGGATCATCATTATTTCTTTAGCCGGGAAGAACTTTGTGGAGTGGGTGCACTCTGTTCGCCGTGTTCTTCAGTCCAAAGGCTTTCTACATCACTTGACTCAAGTTGTTCCCGCTACTCCTACTGAAGACTGGTTGTGCAACGATGGTCGCGTTCAGACGTGGCTCCTCAACTCCCTTGATGACGAACCTTATCGCATGGTCATGTATCACGAGACGGCTAAAACGACGTGGGATGAGCTCCATTCTCTCTATTTTGGCAAAGATAGTCTCCAGCACCTGTATGACATCATAACAGATCTTCAGACTCTTGACGTTGGCGGGGCATACCGACCTCACCCCTTTGTTGCTCGGGCCAAGACTCTGGTTGAAGCCTGGATTCAACATCAGCCCCCTACGATGGATCTTGCTGCCCAGCGTTCCCAAAAAGAAGTTGTCGGTGTTGTCATGATGATGGCTCAAGTCTCGTCTCATCTTCAGAGTGTTCAGGCTCAGATCCTCTCCTCTGCTGCCACTCTGTCACTATCTGATGTGTGCTCCATGTTGTTGAAGGTCTCACCACCTCCTGACAGTTCTAGACCTCCGTCACTGGCCCTCCTTCAGTAGACTTATGCGCCCTTACTTCCTCTCCCTCCTCCCTCTCGTGGGGGACGTTCCGGTTCTCGGGGAAGACGTCGGGGTGGCCGACCACGACCTAAGTGTTCTTTCTGCGGTAAGGACGAACACCTTGAGGCCACTTGCTACCGCAAGCATGGGCTTCCTCGTTCGCTTGCCGCTGTTGCTGCCAATGACTCATCTGTCACTCGTACTGACCTTGAAGAGGTCCGACTTCAGCTCCAACAACTTCAGGGTCTGCTCAGCCGCCCACCTGCCTCCATTGCCTCCATCTCAAATGAAGGTATCGCTTGTCTCTCCACTAGTCTGCGCTGGATAGTGGATTTAGGAGCCACTCATCACATCACCTACCTGTGGCCACATCAGTACCTGGATTCTCCTCATCCTAAGTGTATCACAGTGGCCAATGGGGACACTGTTCCGGTCTCCGGCTCTGCTAATATCCCTCTCACTTCTTCTCTATTCCTACGCTCGGCTCTTCATGTTCCAGGCGCCCCATTTAATTTACTTTTTGTTGTCCGCCTCACTGCCGATTTAAACTGCTCGGTAACATTTACATCGCCTTCTTTTCTGATTCAGGATCGACGGACGCGGAATATCATTGGTAAGGGACGAGTGCAGAACGGGCTCTACCTCTTTGATGAATCTCCTACTATCCTCTCTTCCTTCTCCTCCGTCGATTGACATCAGCGTCTTGGGCATGCCCCTTTACCGGTCCTCCAGAAGGCTCTACCAGATGTATCTCTTCCTCCTTTTCAGTGCAAATTTTGTATTTTCGGCGAACATCCCCGTTCATCTTTTCCATCTCATTGTACTCGGAGCTATGCTCCTTTTATTTTACTACACTCCGATATTTGGGGTCCGTACAAAATCACTAGCATTTCTGGGTATCGCTGTTTTTTAACTTTTATTGATGATTATTCACGAATGACGTGGCTATATTTACTTCGTGATCGCTTCGAGCTTCCCCGTGTCTTTCAGGGATTCCTCCTTGAGACTCGCACACAATTCTCTACGAACATCAAAACTCTTCGCACTGATAATGCTCGCGAATACACTAGCCACAAATTTGCAAATCTTTGCTCTGAATTTGGGGTCATTCACCAAACATCGTGTGCTTATACCCCCCAACAAAACGGAGTCACGGAACGTAAGAATCGACATCTGCTTAATGTCGCTCTCTCTCTCATGCTTCACACGCAGGTCCTCAAAGCTTATTGGAACTTTGCGCTTTCAACGACATGCTATCTGATTAACCGTCTCCCTTTCCCCATACTCCACAATGCCACTCCGTTCAGCCTCATGTTCTCCTCTACTCCGGCATTCTCTCTTACACCCTGCATCTTTGGTTGTACGTGCTATGTTCACATTCTTGGTCCATCCACGGACAAGTTGGATCCCCGGGAGGCCAAACACTTCTTCAGTGGCTATTCACGAACTCAGAAAGGCTACGTATGCTATTCTCCTGCTACCCGCAAGGTGACTGTTTCTGCTGATGTTACCTTTCGGGAGGATCTTCCTTTCTTCTCCGCTTCAGATCAAACTCCCCTACCACCACCCATCTTACGACCTGTCATTCCCGTTACCACTCCACCACCAAAAATTCCTGACCAGGCTCCCACTCTTTCCAAGCCGCCTCTTATATATGTCTACACTCGTCGCCATCCTGGCTCTGTTGCCCCAATGCAGTCGGCTTTGACCTCTGACGCTCCGCATCCTGCTGCTCTGACACCAGAATCAACCTCTCATACCATGACGAACTGTCTCCTTACATCGCCTATCCCCACAACTTCAAACATTTGTCACTTCATTATCCTCGATTTCTGTACCTAACTCTGTGTAGGAGGCTCTCCAACATCCTGGCTGGCGGGCAGCCGTGGAAGAAGAAATGACTGCTCTCTGTGCTAACCAGTCATGGAACCTGGTACCTCTACCTCCTGGGTTATCAGGATCACGATCCGGATCGTTGGATCTTACGATCCTACGATCCAGATTTTGTAAATCGATCTAGATCTTACCCAGGATCTAAATCCGCACATCTACGACTGAGATCGCGATCCAGATCTTAGGATCTTTATGATCTTTAGGATCGCGATCCTGACCCAATTCTACCGGTCTGGCCAAAGGTAACTATAAACATGTCAAACCCTATTCCGACTTCATTTAACCGATCCAACGCTCATAACCCATTGTTTAACCTTATCTCAATCCCGCCTCATACTCCACAAAATCACATCATGTTGTTTTACCGTATCCCATGTGTCGATTGCTGACTGCAAACTGAGACCAAGAGCGGCTTCTTCGGTCGCTTACAGTCCAGATTTATTTTTATTGTTAGTGAACATTTAATGTCTTACCTGAAACTGAAACTGAACTTAATATGATATTATTTTTTTGATTTAGTTATTCAAAAAAATTAATATAGTTATTCACATACTATTCAATTTATTGATTTTTTTGTTAATTGAACATGAAATTTAATGATAAAAAATTCAATTTTATTTTTTAGTCTTAATTTATGTATATTGCAGGATCTTGCGATCCTCGATCCGATCCGATCCAACCTCAAAACAATCCCACTTAGGATCTCGATCCTGACAACCTTGGGTCATAAACCGGTTGGGTGTAAATGGGTCTTTGTCATCAAGCATGCTCCTGATGGGACAATTGACCGTCTGAAAGCCCGCCTGGTTGCTCGTGGCTTCACCCAACGACAAGGTTTCGATTATGAGGAAACATTCTCTCCAGTAGCCAAGCTCAACACCGTTCGCGTCCTCCTCTCCGTGGCTGTGCATCGCCACTGACCCTTATATCAACTGGATATCAAGAATGCGTTTCTGAATGACGACCTCCAGGAAACGGTCTACATACAACAACCCCCCGGGTTTGAGAGCACGGGGGAGTCCCTAGTTTGTCATCTTAAGAAGTTCATCTATGGTCTCAAACAATCCCCTCGGGCATGGTTCGACAGGTTCAGTAAGACATTTCGGGAAGTCGGCTTTATTCAGAGCTCAGCAGACTTCTCCCTGTTCACTCGACATCGAGCAACTAGAACGGTCCTTCTGTTAGTATATGTTGATGACATCTTAATCACTGAATACGATTCAAAGGGAATCCAAGCGGTCAAACAGCACCTTAGCTCCGTCTTTCAAACAAAAGATCTGGGGCACCTTCGATACTTCCTTAATCTTGAGGTCGTGAGACGTCCGGGACTCCGGATGGACTTGTCCTCTCCCAACGGAAGTACTGCCTTGATATCCTTCAAGATGCTGGCTACTCTGGATGCAAGCCGACTACTATTCCAATGGATGCAAATCATAAGCTGTGTGCACATGCTTCCGATACAGATATTCCTCTCCAAAATCCTGAATACTATCGACGACTAGTTGAAAAATTGATCTACCTAACGGTCACAAGACCGGATATATCCTTTGTTGTTGGGGTGGTCAGCCGGTTTATGCATGCCCCTCGAATATCTCACCTTCAAGCCGTCGATCGCATACGAAGATATCTTAAAACAGCTCCGGGTCAAGGGCTGGTATACAAAATCTCATCCTCTACTCCAACGTTGGTTGCATATTCTGATGCAGATTATGCTGGTTCATTGGATGATCGGCGGTCAACCATTGGTTTTTGCACCTATTGTGGAGGTCATCTTGTTACCTGACGGAGTAAGAAACAAGCCGTGGTTGCTCGATCCTCAGCTGAAGCAGAATATCGATCGATGACATCTGTTGTCTCAGAGCTCACGTGGCTTGAAAGTCTCTTCGCCGATCTAGGAGTGAAACTTCCCTCACCAGCCATCTTGTTTTGTGACAGCCAAGCGACAATTCACATAGTAGAGAATCCGGTTTTCCATGAAAGAACGAAACATATTGAAGTGGACTGTCACTTTATTTTGGAGAAAGTTCAAATGAAGAAGATAAAATTGAAGCATGTTCCGGTACTAAACATGTTGCTGATATCCTCCCAAAGGCCCTACCAATTGCCCTATTTTATCAGTTCTTGTCCAAGCTGGGTGCCTATGACTTGTACGCTCCAGCTTACGGGGGAGTGTTGGAAAAGCCCATGTATAGAGGCCCATGATGTTGGAAAAGCCCATTTGTTTATGTTTCTTCTCTCTCCTCTTTAGTCCCACATCATGTATAGGGATCTCTTCTCTCTTTCTCCCTCCTATAAATGTGTATTCATAACTTGTATTTGATTATTGAGAAAGTATATACAAGTTTGAGGTTTTCTCCACACTAACATTAACTAACTGTGAAGATAATGGTACATTAACAAATGAAATAAAAAATTTCTCCTGCTCATCTTTAACAAATTGACAAGAAATCTTGATGTGGTTAATGTGTTCATGAAATAAGAATTTTATGCAGCATGCATTAACTTGATTATCACAAAAGAGAGAAACTAGAGAGGATGTGGTAATAGTAAGGTCTCAATGGAGAGAAGACAACCATAGAATATGTGAAACAAGTGTTCAATTGCTCGATATTCTGCTTTAACAATTGAACAAGAAGCCATGGTTCACTTCTTGCTTTTTGAAGAGATAAGGTTGTCTGGAAAGGGAATTAGGCACCCACTAATAGAACAACGATAAATTAATGGTTTACTTGACTTTCTTAGTTTGAACAAATGGGTTTTCCTGCTTTGAACGCAGAACTTGTCCAGGTGTTATAATGAAGGATACAAAAGACAACTTCCCAATGAGTAATGGTATGGGAATACATCATTTGATTGACACAACTTATTGGCATATGAGATGTTTGGTTTGGCAATGATAGGTAAATGTGTTTTCCTATAAGTTGTATGTATCTGTTACGATTTGAAAAGGGGGGTTAGTAGAATAGACACAAAATTTGACATTTGGATCCACGTGAAAGTCAGTGGGCCGATATAATAATCCACTGAGAGAATATCAAGAACTTTCTCTTATTGCAATAGGAATAATATCATTTTTGGTGTGGAGAATATCAAGAACTTTCTCTCATTGCAATAGGAATAATATCATTTTTGGTGTGGTCTACCCCAATCTCTAAGAAGTACCAGATAAGTTCAGGATCTTTCATCTGAAATACCCATTACAATGTAATTGAGATTGTCCTACTTTGTAAACTGCTTAGTCACGGTGGCTGCATGATTTTTGATTAAACCATCTTAATAGCTTGAGCCTTGAGGAATGGTTATTAGTTAACTTAATCATTTAGATTTCCATGTGGAGAAAGGCATTCCATGGCCAATTTACTTTGCAATTGTGTGCTGGAATTTATGGAAATTAAGGAATAAATGTGTATTTGACGATGGTTTTGCATGGCCTGATCCTTTACCACACTCGACTTCCTGAATTTCAAGAGCATCCATAATTTTTAGAATCCCAAGTATATTAAGTTTATCGCCGGGTAGTTCCCTACAAGAGACTATGCAAAGATGAATGTAAACAGATCCACTTAAACACATGTGGGCTATCATTTGGTGGAATTTGCAGAGATAGTAGTGGTTTGCCGATTTGTGTCTGCTTGAGAAAACTAGGATGGGGTTCAATTTTAAAAGTAGACATCCAAGCTTTCTTAACGGGATTACAACTTGCTTGGGAGTTGGGACCAGGGCTATAAAAAAGTGATAATTGAGTATGATTCCATGCTAATGGTGGAAAATATTTTGGTTGTTACTCCTAAAAAAGTCCCTTGCTCTTCAATCATCAAGAAATTTCAACTTCTTCATATGAAATAGAATTTTGCTCTTTGACACTTCTTCAGAGAGTCTAATTATTGTGTGACTTGTCTTGCTAACCTTGCTTTTTTGCTTGATTTCGGTATCTATGTTTCAGATGTTCCTCATAGACTATTACTCCCTTTCATTCAGGATGATTTTGTAGTAAGCGGGAAACCACTCCCTTTCACACACAAAAAAACTATACATAGAGAATTACTATCAATTATTAACATAAACAATAAGAATGACTATCCCTTTTGGAATGACTTACTTTGTTTTGAGATAAGCCTAGGAACAAACAACCTTAGCTAATTTTTAAAACCAAGTTCGAAGAGATTGCATGAGCCCGTTAAGAGAATTCTTTAGCTAATAGACCAAATTCTCCCAAATTTCTCTTATTTGGAGCTAAAATTGATTTCCTTAAAACATCATTAAAGAATGCAATTTTGAAATTTAATTGTTATTGTAGTTAAGAACTAATGAACTAGAGATATAATGAGCCTTTTATATGCCTGTTTGGCCACATGTGAAAAAGGTATCGACAGAATCAAATATGTACTCTTGAATGAACTCTTTACGATGAGACAGGGCATTTAAGAAGCTCGGTTGTACAATCTGAAATATGCTTAATAGTAAAAAAAATATATACACCTGATTGTTCTACAACTAGATGGTAAACTGGCCAGTTTTCAGATATTATTATGCTTGAAGAACCCGCATTTTCTTATTCATAGCAACAGTCCTACCAGGATCCTGTAAACTCCTATATATTAGAAGTGATATTAATAAGGTTTAGGAATGATTTACAACATAGAGGGGCTGGGATTTGCAGTGATGACTAGTTGAGTAATAAGATTGGTGGTACATGTGCCCCCACCTTTTCCTAGAGCAAGAGGAAATTCATCTAAGATATTACTCAACTAAAACAACGATGGTGGATGATGAAAGCTAGTAGTCTAATGAAGGAAGATGTACATCAATCTCATGTCTTATGATACAAGACGTTATAGGTTTTTTTGGTAGCGGTGTATTAGTGGACAATTCTAAACTATGAACAATTGACATTAACATATTGATAGTTTTGTCTTTAGTGATATTAAACTTCAAGAAAAATGATTGGTTTTCAAAAAGGAAACATCAGAGAAAATGAGCATGCATTTCTTTTGGGAGAATAATAAAATGTCATTTGGACTGAACAAAGCAATGCCAATCAAATGCCTGAGCAAGGATCCAAAAGGGATCTTGATCAGAAAAACTGACTGAATGGGGAAATATTTCTAGTTAGTTTTTAGACATGAGATTTATGAAATTAAAGTGGTGAGAGCAATAAATAGAGATTTTTGAACATACATTTCAAACATTAAACTTAGGTTGTACGTACGCAAGAAATTTGATATAAAACTTCATATTGAGAACTCACTATTCTTTTTTTTTATTTTAAAAAAGGGCAGCCTGGTGCACAAAGCATCCCCGCGCAACGAGGGTTTGGGGAAGGATCCCACCACAAGTGTGAAATGTTTTCTATTATCTCAACAAAATATTTCAGGAGTTTTCTTAATTAAATTTAAATTTATTGATTTTTTTTATTTTTTAAAAAAACTTTTAGATCTCTTTTAATTAGAAAGCCAAGCTACATGAGAATAATCATCAATAGAAGTAAAAAAGGTACTGAAATTCATTAATAAATCTCATAGTGTGTTAAGTATCAATATATTCTTGAAATTTGCATACTTTGATTGTTATAATATGCATTCAATGCAGGATAATGCTAACTGCAATTCCAAACTTCAAGCATTGTAGCATGATTCTGCGAATATGAATATAGTTTCTTTAAGTTCCAAATTGCACAATGTGATATCTGTCACAAACACTTTTATTGGACACCCATATATGATTGAACATGATATGACAACATGACCTAGTTATGCCAAACCCGATTTTTATTTGCACTTATTTCTGAATGTCACATATTTGTTATTTCATTTAATTCGCATTTATGTACGTGTATGTGTTGATCCGCACCACACTCATTTGGTTTACGCGAGACTTTATATTTATACTTGGGTTCATGTTAGAGTCCTATGCGCTTGAGTAATATTTTCAATTTAAACATTCTGAGGTTTGAGGGTTCCCTCTCATCCCCACTGCCCATCCCCTCTCCCCCTCTCTCTTCCATAAGGCAGGGACCCCCTTGAGGACGTGCGCCTCCCCCTCCCTGCACGCCGAATTCCATCAACAGGCGACGAGAGAGCGACAACGACAACAACTACAACGCACTGCCGCACACGCGGCAGTAGCTCTGGGCGTAGGTCGCGCCCTATGAGCAACTCCCTCTGCCCGTAAGCCTTCTTCTCGCCACTTGTGCTTCCCTCTTGCTTCGTGTAACGCCCTGGTCTACTGTGGGTGCGCGACAGGTCTGCAGACCAGTGACCCCAACCCCTCTCCACGGATCTGATTGGCCGCAACCGCTAATTCCAATGACAGGTTGTTGAGGCTAGGGCTTGAACCCCAGACGTCCTAGATAAGGGAGCTCTAAAATGGTCTAGGAGGTTATGAGGACCAATTTAGAGCTCTCTTATCTAGGAGGTCTGGGGTTCAAGCCCCAACCTCAACAACCCGCCATTGGAATTAGTGGTTGCTGTCAATCAGATCCGTGGAGAGGGGTTGGCGTCACTGGTCTGCAGATATGTAGTGCACCCATAGTAGACCGGGGCGTTACATTTCGGCCATCGACGCCTCTCTCCGGACACTGTAGAAAGGCTCCAACTTTTGACTCCATACCACTCACATCTATCCCCGTCTTCTGCCTCTACTATATTCCGTCTTGCAACTTGATCCTATGTACGGGCCTATGACAACACCAGTTTCTTGCCATATTACTGTCCTTTCACCTTTGTAATACTTTATTGAATTAATCAATGTTTGTGTCATGGTGCTATGAACAATCTTATTTGTGGTACAAGCTTTTAAATCGGTTGGATTTAACAATTAGCTTTGTCTGTTTGGTTTTTCTTCAATCCAAATGAGAGTTGGAGTCTGCAAAATCAAACCTCTTTATATTTTTTTCCTCAGTGGGTGGCATAAGGATCAGGATTGTTGACTGTTGATTACTATAATTTTCTTAGTGGGCACTCTGCATCAGCTTTATAATTCTAATCCATCTGTTTTATTTCTCAAGCAGCCAAACTTGTATACTCTTGTAATAATTCTGAAAGGTGAATCTGGGAAGTTACTGGACTGTGAATCATGCCAAGTTGGCATTCGCCAAATATCTCGGGCACCAAAGCAGATGCTTGTTAATGGGCTTCCTGTAGTAATAAGAGGTGTCAATAGACATGAACACCACCCTCGTACTGGGAAGACAAATTTGGAAACGTGCATGATTAAGGTTGCAACATTTCTTCATCTAATATATATATATATATATATATATATATATATATATATATATATATATATATATATATATATAGGGGCGGAATCATATGAGAATACTTCTTATATGCGAACTCCCTGATTTGGGCACCAAAATGGGCATGTAAGATATGTTTTTTGACTGGCTCGACGAGACCTACAACTTTCATGTTGAACACTTTTTCTAATTTTGCACACATAAGGCGGATTTTGGACCCGAAAATATCTAAAAAACGAGACTAAGGACACCCAGATATTTTCGGGTCCAAAATCCGCCTTATACGTGCAAAATTACAAAAAATGTTCAACATGAAAGTTGTAGGTCTCGTCGAGCCAGTCAAAAAACATATCTTACATGTCCATTTTGGTGCCCAAATCAGGGAGTTCGCACAGTTCGCATATAAGAAGTATTTTCATATGATTCCGCCCCTATATATATATGTATATATAGGGTCATTTACTGGATCCACTAATAATTACAGAGACCTCCCCTCTATCTTTCAAAATGATCAAAATCTCTCCTCTAAATTTACCTTGTTAACATACATGATATACCCATGATGATTAACAATGCAAACTTAGAGAGGAAGTCCCTATAATTATGCAATGTTTGAGATGAACTTTTTGTAATTGTTCCTACACACATCATTTGATAAATCTTTCTTTGTAGGATTTGGTTCTAATGAAGCAGTACAACATTAATGCTGTGAGAAACAGCCACTATCCCCAGCATCCCCGATGGTATGAGCTATGCGATCTCTTTGGTGTCTACATGATAGATGAGGCCAATATAGAAACACATGGATTTAATGATTCCAGTAACTTCAAACATCCTACTTTAGAATCAACCTGGGCCAGTTCTATGCTGGATCGAGTAGTAGGCATGGTGGAGAGAGACAAGAACCATGCATGCATAATTGCATGGTCTCTAGGAAATGAATCTTCATATGGGCCTAATCACGGTGCTCTTGCTGGTATCCTTCCCTGAAACCCCAAGTCCCCTCATTATTTCCATCCTCTCATCCCTTTCTCCGTCCATTACAGTAATTCCTCATAAAATATCTAATATTGGAAAACCTTCTTAGGCTGGGTAAGAGGGAAGGACCCGTCAAGGTTTGTACATTATGAAGGCGGCGGATCTAGAACCTCATCTACGGATATTGTATGCCCCATGTACATGCGTGTATGGGACATGGTAAAAATTGCTGCAGATCCACATGAAGGCAGGCCTTTGATTCTTTGCGAGTAAGTTGATTCTGTTGCCCTCTTCATTAATTTTGCATCCATATTTTGGTAGGCCTTGTTGATTATGGTGATAGCTTTGACATCCATTATTAAGTTAGTTTTTCTTTGGGCAAATCAAGGTACTCCCATGCGATGGGAAATAGTAATGGAAACATCTATGAGTACTGGAAAGCTATAGATAGCGTTGTTGGACTTCAAGGGGGTTTCATTTGGGACTGGGCTGATCAGGTAAATATCTATCAAAACCTTATAGGATTTATTTAATGCTATAATATGTTTTAATTTTGTGCAGCTTTTTAATTGTTAGTGCTATATTTTTTTCTTATATATTGTGCAGGATAACAAATCCTGAATCAGATACTTGGTGCCTGAAATATTTAGTTTAGTCAATACGTTTAGAAGAGAAAAAATAAAGAAGGTATGAAATAATATTATTCATTCAGAGATGGGTGTTACACACGAGACACAAGAGATTATTTTAACACCTGAAAAACAATTATATAAAGGGGAAACAAAAGAGCTAACACTTTTGCAACACTTGTTTACCTCTTACCAACACCTTCTCCCCCTCTCTGCTTCTAACATTCGCGTAGAACTCGTACGCCCAAGGGAGGATGGCTTCAGTTCGCGGGTGATAAAATGTTTCCCACTGTAGGGCTTTGATTTGGTCAACATAGGTAACACTCCAAGCTCTTTTTTCTATTTTGAACGCCCGTTCATGGATGAAGGGGACGGTCTTCAGAAATTGGAAGCGATGCCACGCCTCCTCATTTATGAATTTAACATTCTTGTGGGTTATCTCTTTTCCCTTCCCTTTCTCTTTTCTCTTTGATGACATAACCTAAAACGAGCAAAAACACGACACTAAAGAGGGGCGGGGGTACATCTTCTACAAGGGTTTTCTTATTGAAAGAAAGGTAACAAGGATTACCTTCAGAGATTCGCAAATCCGAGTCTGCATGTGCTCTCGCCGCTCGCGCCGCAGTTCCTTGGTGCCACCGCCGCTTTCTTAGTGTTGCTGCCGCTTTCTACCGGATGTGGAATTGCTCGATGCCCGCCCGTCTCCGGACGCCGAGCCGCTCACCGATCGCCTGATGGGTGTGAAGTCGCCTGCAGCTCGCCGATCGCCCAATGGCATTGTTATCGCCCTCCTCCAGTTAGACCTAGAACGTGATTTTGGGATGATATTTCGTCTTGGGCCGATTTGGGGAAAGATATTAATGACCAGCGATTTAATTATGCTGATTAAGGAATTTCATTAGGGCCGGACCGGATTTGGAAGTGTATTAACCTGGATCTGGATTTTTGGAAGGAGTTTAGACTAAAATCTCGCGCGCCGGTTCAATTGAACCGGCCTTACAAGGCTTTGCAACACCTTTCTTAAGGGGAAGGCAAAAAAAATGTGCAGCCTCTTTTTTTATGTTGCAACAACCCGGGACTGGACTTGAAATCATGTCGGTTTAGTTGAACCGGGCCTTCAAAATTCTCAGTGTCTTTTCATAAATAAACAGAAAAATAAAAGTTGCAACCTTTTTTTCAAGTTGTAACAACCAAAGTACACAAGATGTCTATCATCATACAATTTCTTTATTATTACGATGAGTTGTCTCCCAACAAACGCCTAATTTATCGTCCCGGCAGAACGTCCTTTAATGGAACATCATGCACGACACCACTCATTTATCATCGTCTCTCTTATATAACTTAAGTCTCTCTCCATTTACCTTGAATACAGTGTCGTCTTTTTCTTTCAGAATAGTTACATCTCCATGAGAATGCACCTCTTTTACCTTAAACGGACCCGACCAATAAGATTTGAGTTTCTGGGGAATAATTTTAAGCGAGAATTAAATAGTAGAACCAATTGACCCGGCTCAAATTGTTTTCCAATCAAATGTTGGTTGTGCCACTTTTTTGTCCGTTCTTTATATATTCCTGAATTTTCATATGCATGCATCCTTATTTTTTCTGATTCATCGAGTTATAAAAGTCTTTTTTTACCTGCGTCTTAAAAGTCATAATTAATTTTCTTTATAGCCCAAAAAGCTTGGTGCTCTAATTCTAGAGGTAAATGACATGTTTTTCTGTACACTAACCTATATGGTGTGAGACCGAGGGGCGTTTTATAAGCAGTTTGATATGCCCATAATGCATCGTTAAGCCTTTGTGACCAATCTTTACGATTGTTGTTAACCGTCTTTTCAAGAATTTTTTTAATTTCCCGATTTGATATCTCAGCTAAACCATTGGTTTTAGGGATGGTAGACTAATGCAATTTTATGCGTTACCCCATATTTTCTTAATAATGAAGTGAATTTGGTATTACAAAAATGACTTCCTCCATCAGTAAGGATTGCTCTCGGCGTACCAAATCGATTAAATATATAATTTTTCAGAAAATACAAGACTACTTTAGCATCATTTCTAGTTGTGGCGATCTCTTCCACCCACTTAGGCACATAGTCTACGACCAATAATATATATAAATTATCTTTTTAGTTAACAAATGACCTCATGAAATTTATGTCTTATACATCAAATAGTTCAACTTCTAGAATCGTATTCATGAGCATTGAATCATTTTTCCGCATATTCTAACTCCTTTGGCATCGATCGCATTGTTTAACAAATTTTTTAGATTCTCGAAATAAGTTGGGCCAAAAGAATCCAGCCTCTAAAACTTTCATTGTCGTCTTATTTTCCATAAAATGCCCTCCATGTGGAGAGTTATGACACTTTTCTAATATGGATTTCATTTCCTCCTCGGGCACGCATCGTCTCACAACACTGTCGGCCCCAATCTTAAATAGACAAGGCTCATTCCACAGATATGAACGAACTTGATGCATAAATCTTTTTCTTTGTTGGTAAGTTAAATCGGGGGGGGGGGGCATAATGTTGTTGTTTATATAATTTACATAATCCGCATACCATGGCGCTGTACTTTTGAATATAGCTAATAACCACTCATCATGAACTCTCTCGTCAATTTTAGAATGTAGTGATGGTTGTGAACATTCTATTCTAGATAGATGGTCAGCCACAGGGTTATTCGCCCTTTCCTATCTTTGATCTCTACACAAAACTCTTGCAAGAGAAGCACCCATCGAATCAGTCGCGGTTTTGCATATTTTTTCTCCATAAGATAACAAATTGCAGCATGATTAGTGTACACTATAACTTTTGTGCAGAGGAGATATGACCTTAATTTTTCGAACGTGAAGACTACCGCCAATAATTCTTTTTCAGTAGTTGTGTAATTGATTTGGGCATCAATCAAGATTTTACTATCATATGCTATCATGTGGAAGACCTTCCCACATACTTATCCTAAGACAACTCCCACCGCATAATCACTAGCATTGCACATTAACACAAATGCCTCTTCCCAATCAGGAGTTAGCACAATAGGTGCAGTAGTTAATCGATTCTTTAGTTCTTCAAAAGTCTTTAAACAAGCATCGTCAAAATGAAATTTCACGTCTTTTTCTAATGTCACTTAATGGTTTTGCAATTTTTCGCGAATACTTTAATAAATCTTCTGTAAAAGCCAACGTGACCTAGGAAGCTTCGCAACATTTTCACATTTTTAGGTGGTGGTAACTTTTCAATTACATCAATTTTCGCTTTATCGACTCCTAACCCATTTATAGAAACATGATATCCAAGCACTATCTCTCCGCACACCATGAAATGACATTTCTCCCAATTTAAAGTAAGGTTGATTGCTACGCATCGTATAAGTACCTTCTCTAAACACTTCAAGCAAACATCGAATGATTTACCAAAAATAGAGAAATCGTTCATGAAAATCTCAATACCATAATCCATAATATCAGATAATATAACGATCATAGAACGTTGGAAAGTAGTGGGTGCATTACACAAACAAAAGAGCATTCTCCTAAATGCAAAAGTTCCATAAGGACAAGTGAACGTGGTCTTTTCCTGATCCTCAGGATTCACTGTAATCTAGTTATATCCTGAATATTCATTTAGAAAACAGAAAGTCATTTCATGCTAATTTATCTAAGACTTGGTCAATAAATGGTAAAGGAAAATGATCTTTTCGTGTGGATTTATTCTACTTTTTATAGTCCATATAAATACGCCACCCTGTGATTGTTTTAGTGGATACCATCTCATTCATTTCATTTCTTATCATTGTCATCCCTCCTTTCTTTGGGACGCACTGTACAGGCAAAACCCAAGAACTGTCCGAGATAGAGTATATGATTCTTGTGTCTAATCATTTAATAATCTCCTTGTTAACTACTTCCTTCATAGGTGAGCTTAGACGATGTTGGGGCTCTATAGATCCCTTAAAAGATTCTTCTAAAAGAATCTTGTGCCTGCATAACAAGGGACTTATCCCTCGAATATCTGTTATGGTCCAACCTATGGCCAACTCATATTATTTTAATAATTCAATTAACTTTTGTTGTTTCTCAGGTTGTAATTTAGAATTAACTATAACCAGCATGGTATTATTTTCTCCTAGGTATGCATAAGTGAGATGATCAGGGAGAGGTTTTAATTCTAAAGTTGGTGGACTGACTATAGAGGGCTTGTCCGCCAATGACTTTTCTTGCATTTCGATTGGCTCTGGTCTCCGAAGTCAAGCAGCTTTTCTCTCAAATACTTGTAGGCACTCGTGGATTTCATCTTCATCATCAAATAACTCCTCATGAGTCAATAATCGGGTAACCTTATCAGCTTGACTATCAGGTTTATTATTAAAATTATAATCATAAAGTGATATGTTATTAACCTCTTCCATATTATCTTCCTGTCTATGGTTGAATTTCATAGCTTTGAGTACATTAAATGTTACATGTTTGTCATTTACTCTCATGTTCAATTCTCCTTTTTGAACATCAATTAAAGTTCTTGTGTTCACTAGAAAAGGTCTTCTTACGATAATGTGAACCTCTCTATCTTCTTCCATATCCAAAACCACAAAATCCGCGGGAAAAATGTATTTATCTACTTTGACCAACGCATCTACTATCCTTTTTGGAAATGCTAGTGTTATATCGGCTAATTGTAAGGTTATGAAGGTTTTTGAAATTTCTCCCAACCCCAACTTCTTATATATCGATAAAGACATTAAATTGATACTCGTTTTTAGATCGCACAAAGCCTTACCTTTAAACTGATATCCTCTGCAGCACGGCATAGTAAAACTTTCCAGATCTTTTAATTTGGGTGGAAGTCTTTTCTGAAGTATGACATTGTACTCCTGAGTAAGTGCTACCATTTCATGTACTCCAATTTTTTTTGGAGAGAATATCTTTCATAAATTTCACATAACTTGACATTTGTTCTAGAGCTTCAGCAAAAAGGATATTAATTTGTAATTTCTTAAAGATTTCAACGAATTTTTGAAACTGTTGGTCTAATTTACTTTTCCTTAATCTTTGAGGGAATGGTGAAGGTGGGTAAACTATCACATTCTCCTTCTTCTTTATTATTTCCACATTGGGTTCTATCTTCTTCTCTTCTAGTACTTCTACTTCCTCTTATTTACCGTTACAATTTTCTTTTAAGTCTACATCATGGTCAGAAGGATTAATGTCCACCAAATTTTTCTTAGCGTGTTCGTTTATCAGATCACTTACTAACTCCTTTCCGCTATGCAAGGTTGTCCCCCTTAGGATTTGGGGTGGCGTCTGTTGGGAGTGTTCCTTGTAGTCTAAGGCTCATGACATTGACAATTTGTCCTAATTGAAATTCAATTATGTGTAATGACCCTTCTAAGCTAGTAATGCAGACATCACTCTTTTGCATGGACTTAATGAGAATCTCATCAGATAATTTTCTAGAAGTACCTTGTTGATTGAAAGTGTTATTTTGCGGTGGATTGGTATTAAAGTTGAATTCGGGTGGGTGAGATAATACTGAATTATTCTTCCATGGAAAGTTCGGATGATTCTGTCATTCAGGGGAATAATAATTTGGAAGCGTATTATTATTATGCTTTTGTTACCCACTAATGTAGTTAGCCTCCTCGTTATGACTAATGAGTTCAACCGTAAGTGAATGATTAATATTAGTCGGAGGGGTAACCTTGATATTAACTTGTGGATTCATTTGAGTTTGGTTTAAAGTTAGAGCATCTAACCTCTTATTCATGGAATTAAATTGCACGGTCATATGTGCGACAAAAAAGTTAAGTGCTCTACTTGATATAAGCCACCCGTGGAAGGAGAAGAACCTTGTCGCTCGAATGATTGGTATTTGTTGGATGATAAGTCTTCTAGGGTTGTGTAAGCATCCTCAGGATATTTGTTCACAAGAGAACCTCATGCATCTCCATCTACTTGAATCATAGTAGGTGTCTGGAGGCTATATTAGAAGGTTCATACATGTTAATGAATGACTAAACCGTGGTGAAGACACATCTGCAATAGTTTTTTGAATCATTTTCACGCATCATAAAGTGTTTCTCCATTCCCTTGCATAAATGTTGTTATATCTCGCATTGTTTTAGCAATTCTTGAATTATTTTGCTAAGAATTTCTCTACCACTTGTGTTCAAGTGGTGAGACCAGGTTGGGAATCAAGTCAATTCTTTGTTCTTCCTTCCAGGAAAAATGGGAACAAACGGAGTCTGATTGCTTCATCTGATGAGCCATTAATTTTGAATGCGTCACATATGTCCAAAGGTCCTCAAGTGAGAATTGGGGTCTTCATGACCAAGTCTACAGAATTTATTATGTTGAACGAGTTGCATAGCCGTGGAGTCAATTTTAAAATTATTTTCTTCAATGACGGACTTAATAATGTTAAAGTGCAGTCCTCCCCTAAAAGGCATGTTATATTCTCGACAAGTTCTCCTAATTTTAGCAGGTTGATCATTTTGATCTTCCTGACCCTCCTAATCCTGACCATCCTGATGATTCTCATTGTTAACGTTTTGATAATTTGGATTTTTGGTCATAGAGTTATTATGTTATAACCGAAATGGTTTTTGTTTACATGTCTGTTCGATTTAGGTGATCGATATTAGGATATGCACTAACAGAGCAACAAATAACATAAACAAACAACGCAAAAGAAAATATAGGAGAAATAAAAAAATTTGAGCTCTAAATACTAAAGATTACTAATATTGCGACTTGCGAGAAATAAAACACTAAATTAATTGCACGTCCCCGACAACGGTGCCAAAAACTTGATACGCCGAAAACGGATGTGTAAGTTATGCAAGTGCACATTTTGGATCAAGTAATATAAAGTAAGTAAAGATTATTCCCACAGAGAAGTGATTAATTTAGCGTTTGCAAATACTAGTTGACCTTTTCTTTAAATTTACGTAAATCAAGTACAATGATTATTATAAAAAAATAAGTGAATTCCTAATCAAATAAAATAACGATTTCTTATAAAAAATATTGTTATCACTTTTGAGAAACAATCTTATATCGTGATTTCTTATGTCTAATGTGATGAATTTTTTAAATGATGCTTTATGAAAATGTGTGATCAATTATCTTGCAATGATTTTAAACTAGAAATCAGTATCCCTTGATATCAAAAATCACTAGTCATTTATTTTCTTTGTCATCTCTAACTCAGGTGAAATGAAGAACCGCATAAATATCAAAAATCAATGTTGCTAACACAAAAAGAAAATTTCTTTCTCCCTTATATGCTATATCGAATATATGATGCACTTACGCAACTCATCTCTCGAATATGAAGTGCAGTAAAAAGTGAAACCTCGGCCAAAAGTTCCAAAATAAAGATTATAAATTCAATAAAGAGTATTTTTCAAACAATCATAAAGCAAATTAAGAACATCATCATCACACACGACATAGTATTCTCACAATACAAGATTATAGAAATTAGTTCATAGCGATGGGAGAAACGCATCACATAATAAGAAAGATCTTACAGAACATGATGATAGAAGCTTAAACACTATAGAAATTTCCTCTCGGATCTCGCTCAAAAGCCGTCTTTCTTCTCACCAGTGCGCCCAAACACTAGCCTTCTTCTTCTCTCTTGTGAATTCGATTTTTCCCCCTTCTAATGATGCCCTTTATGTAGTAAATTCCCCTCTTAAAAACGTTTGCCCCAAAATTGAATGGATGCCTCCTTCCATATTTGAACCGCTGCAAATTTTAAAATTTGAATTTTGAAATTCGTCACCAAATTGTTGCAACATTTTTAAATTTGTTGCAACATTTTTAAAGTTGTTGCAACAACTTTTCCAGATCATTAAAATTGATCCAGCCTCACTTCTCTGGGTTGAATTCTTCAGTGTTTCTAGCAAGAAAATATTGGAAAATAACTAAATTATTTAAACATAGATTGAATATAAATTAAATCATATTTTTACTCATTTAAAATTATTTTTCCTCAATTATAATAAACATTAAGTCAAGATAATGGACTTAAATAACTTCTTTTTGAGAAGTTATCAATGTTCTCTACCGTTGCTCCAGTTCCAGACCTACTGTTGCTTCACCTTATCCAAGTTACATGCATCTACTGCTCATTGTCGATGATGTTGATCCCGCGATCCTTCTCCTCTGCCGATTTGGTTGCAAATCTCTTCCTAGTTCCAGTTGTTGTTATTGGTGTTCTCATGATTGTTCGGATCGACTGCTTCAGATCCTCGATGTTTCCAACCGCTGCTAGCCCTTCGGGGGCGTTGATCTCTCGCCGATGATGATATCTCGTGCTGATTTTGTCCTTTTTTGTGTTTTTTTCTTTCATTATTTTTACTTGATTATTGTTAGTGTTTGTTATGGTTGTTGTTATGCATATATGCATGTGTGTTTCACGTGAGGGGAAGTGTTGGGATGAATATTACTCGGATGATCTTCCCCGACTTTTTCCTGTTCGTTCCACACGGCCTCTAGGCTTATGTTGTATGTGTCTCCCTATGTGTCTCTCTATTGGTCGTGTGTTGGGGTCACAACTAATGTTGGTGTTCTAGTCTCGTCGACTTGTGTCGCGTGGGACTGTGTCGTGCGGTACTGTGTCATTTGGGACTCTTTTTGTGCGGATTATCCCCAACAGATTATCCCCGGTTGTCCGGTTGATGATTTGCTCTACATCTTTTGTTCCCGTTTGCATGTTGTGTAGGTGATATTAGTTGACCGGTTTCCTGCGTGTCCACGTTGTGTGTGGTTCCTATGTCATGTATGGGTCAGCGTCGTGTATGGCTATCTCCCCGGCTTGATTTCCCGGTTTGGAATTACCTCTGGACTCTGGTGGCTCATCTGTTGTTTTTGTCCCGCATCGCCTACCTCCATTGTCGTTATTTCATGATGTCCAAGCTGAAGGGTTCCCTTTTGCTTGAGGGGAAGTGTTGGAGTTATGAGTATTTCATATTAATAGTCATTTAACTGTGTTTTAGTTTAGTCTCACATCGTGTATGCGAGTTAGCGAGTCCGTGTAATTCATATATTAAGCCCGTATGTGAATGAATGAAATTGTAATTCTATTTTCCATTTCTCCTTTCAACATTATTATTGTCCTGTTGTGTCGTATTTATTAGGCGTCGCTTATTAGAGTTATTATGAAATTATTACTTTATTTCATGCAAGGGTATTTTGGTAATTAAGTTCAAGTTATGTAATCTTATTTAAAGACATCTTGGGCTAAGGAAATGGTATGCAATAATTAATCAAATCTCTCTTTGTTAGTCTCACTGTCAACGTAACATGATGTTATGGGGTTGCACATAATAACGCACGAGAAATTGGATAATTGATCAAGGTGGCTCGACTCATATAGGATATAGGTGCAGAAAGACAAGTACTTTGTCGGCTGGAAGGTTTATCGACTAGAAGCTGTTTGACAGTTTGTAGACTGGATGATGCAGTCGATGTAGTTGATGCAGTCGATAAACCATACAGTCAATGTAGTTGATGCAGTCAAAAACCATGCAGTCGACAAAGCTTGTAGTCGATATAGTCGATATTTCTAGGAATAACTATTTGATAGTTTTTCGGCAGGATGGTCCAGCCGATGCAGTCGATATAATGTATATCAGATTGGAAGAGAGATTAAGTCCAGTATCGTCTAGACCCGTCTTTCTCCTGTCTTAAATCCTGAACCCGATTCGGCTTTTATTATGGTATTTCCTGTTAAAGCTAAACCCGGTTCATTGAAGATTATATATAGATATAATTTCAGGGTTAGGGTTAAGATTTTTCGGTTCTTCCCGAGCCTAATTTTTTAGAAGAGTTCTGAAGAGCGGCGAGCCCGACGGAGGCCTCCCCTTGCGAATCGGAGCTCTAGCGTCGGCGGCCCTCTCCTGGAAATGAACCTTGCAGTTCGTGGAGACAAAGTCCTCTATCATCCCTTCCAGCCTGCCCCCGTATGACGACGGCGAGGCGTTTCTCTCGTTAGTGTGGAAATCCCGTAAAGGCACAGATCCTTTTTCTGTGTTCTCAGACTCAACGGACAAGAAAATTTGGGATAGGATTTTAATACAGCAAAGAAACTTTTCTTGGAGCATCTTGGCCGATCCTTTTTGTATCGACCCCGTGCAGGTACTTTCTATTTGCTGTTTTTATTTTCTTGAATCATGGTTTTCGCAAGATCCCACTTCTAGTTAGGGTTTTCTAGATCTGTTTTCGTTGTGCACATCTGATGTGTATCCTGTTAGTGTTACCATTGTGAACTAAAAGTGGTCAAATAGGTAGTCTCACTGCCAACGCAATATGAGTCTATGGGGTCACACATAAGAGTATTGGAGAAGTTGGAAAGGTTTGTGTTGATATTGCTCATATGCGATATGAGTGAAAGGCCAAGCTTGTGACATTATGGATTTGGAAGTTTTTTCAACCCGGGACCTATATTATGAATATAGATGACCAGGTGAGTTGTCGGAAGACTCAAGGGTAATTCGTTGAAAGGTATCTTGATGTTTTGAGGAATCCATCTGAATTTGTCGAGTATACTCTGACATCTCGACGAATTGGACTTGGATTCGTCGAGTATACTCTTGCATCTCGACGAATTGGACTTGGATTCGTCGAGTATACTCTTGACATGTCGACGAATTGGACTTGGATTCGTCGAGTAGTCTCTGGACATTTCGACGAATTGGACTGTCTAAGTTCGTCGAGTATTCTCGTGTTATTTCGACGAATGGATCCTTGATTCGTCGTATGTACACGTGTCATCTCGACGAATGTTGTTAACTCTGGTTTGATTCTTTTAAGTCCAATTTCGGTCTGGTCTGCGGGTAACGGCAGTTTCGGTCTTCTATATATATATACAAGCAGTCGTGCCCGGGGGACCCCATGCGGGCAACATTCGTCGTGCTGCGACATTTGTCGAGGGGGTGACATTTGTCGTGGGGGCGACATTCGTCGTGGGGGCGACATTCGTCGTGGGGGCGACATTCGTCGTGGGGGAGAAATTCGTCGTCGGGGAAACATTCGGCGTGGGGGATACATTTGGCGGGGGTGACATTCGGCGTGGGGGCGACATTCTGCCTTGAGTGCGACATTTGTCGAGGGGGCGACATTTGTCGTGGGGGCGACATAAATCGTGGGGGCGACAGTAGTCGCGGGGGGTAATATTTGTCGTGGGGGCGACATTTGTCGTGGGGACGATATAAATTGTGGGTGCGATATTTTTCGTGGGGGAGACATTTGTAGTGGGGGCGACATTTGTCGTTGGCAGTGACATTTATCATGGGTGGTGGGAACATTTGTCTTGGGGGGCGACATTTGATGCGGGGGCGACATTTGTCGTAGGAAGCGACATTTGTTGTGGGGGCAACATTTCTTGTGGGACAACATTTGTCGTGGGGGCTACATTTGTCGTAGGTGCAACATTTATCGTGGGGGTGACAGTTGTCGTGGGGGTGACAGTTGTTGTGGGGGACAAAAATTGTCGGGAGGGGGGACATTTGTCGTGGGAGGCGACAATTGTCGTGGGGGTGACTTTATCGTGGGGGCAACATAGTCGTAGAGGGCAACAATTGTCGTACGGGACGACAAACAGTTCATGATGGCAAGAATGGTATCGGGTTGCACTCGCTCTCTTGCAAATGATTTGATATTAAAAATTTAACATCTTGAACCATGAATTAATCATCAACATCCAAAAATTCACTTAAAACATGTGTACTTATAATAAAGAAGTTTTCTTACACCATTTACTTTTCCAACATTATTGTACAGGTCAAGCCAACACAAAAATGTAAAACAAAACCTGAATGGAAAACCCATCACCATGCAATTTTCAATTATTTAAAACTGGGTAAAATATAAACAATTCTTGAAAATATTATAGCCACCAATGTGAATGTTTGTCACTCTTCAAATTCGTCAAAACTCATAAATTCATGATTTATTAGCTTCTAGATTCTAATAAAACATGCTCATTTTTAAGATATCCCTAGACATTGTTAGCATATGTTATGAATTTAAGAAAACATGCTCATTTTTAAGAATAAGAACTTGCTCATTGTAAAAATTGGAAAAATGCTCATTTTAATAATTGTATTCAGGATTAAGTACATCAAATGAAGCATAAAAATGAAATAACTTATGGGTAGAGGTAAGCATACCTCAATTGCATCTTGTTTTTTTTGGCTTTTCTACTAATATGAGAAATGTTGGTCCTTGTGACTTCTACAGAAAATCATCATTTCCCATATTCTGTAAACAAAAATCCCTTGAGGTGAAATATTGCAAATAATTAAAGTGAGGAATTGTAAGTGATGCTATGTGTGATACCCATCAAATTCAGCATTCCCTGGAGATTACGAACAAATGCATTGTGAGCATTCCCTGGAGATTACGAAAAAACAGTCCACTTTGGCATCTTATCAAATAGATTGTGTGCTCGTGTATAAAGTATCATAATAAGAAAAAATATGAGTATGAACCCATATTTGAGAAGCAACTAACCATCAAAGTAATCATCAATAAAACTCATCAATGTCCTAAATTGTAACAAAAGGATTAGTAGAACTGCTAGTAATGCAGTAAATAATTTATTTTATGAGAACTACTGGCTTAACAACATGAAACAAAATCAACTTCTATAGTAATTCATCTCGTCTTCAATCCAAGAAAAAATGCGCAAAATAGGACGAATGCAGGCACATGCGAGTTCATACTATTCAGGCTTCATCCCATTCAATCTACAGTAAGGTATAAATTTGATTCAGTCTCATAAACATTTCATTATCAGGACATCACATCATTTCATTCCAAAATAACGGTGAAATTTATACAGTACCAAATAAAGCAATGCCATGGAAGCATACATCAGTTCCATAGCATCTCAAAAGGAGGGAAATATAATTTCGTAGGAGTAACACGCATCCAAGATACTGAATTATTTATTTGAACACGGGATATTAAGCTTCCATTTGCGAAAACTTGACACTCTTCTTTCTCATTTTCAGGGAATATATTTGAATCTGCTTTAGCCAACTAACAGAATATAGCAGCACGTGCCTATTATAAAAATGCATACAACTTGAAAGGTTCGAATTAATATATAGGAGGAAAACAAACTGTGTAAGTTACGAATTCATATAAATTCAGAGGAGCAGTTTAAAAGGTTCTAATAAGTCCTAATAATATTTTTATATTAGCCAATTTATCTTGGAGGAGCAGTTTGAATAAATTAAAAGGTATGAATTCATATAATTTCAGAGGAGCAATTTGAATAACTGGCACAGACATGAAACTTGGAATGCAATTAATTAGTCAAATTTTCTTGGAAACCATTTTTATAAACTGTGTACTCCTGCTCTCTGCCACCAAACTCTGGAGTCTGGAGGATCATCGATTGAGCCCAGAAAAATTTGATCTCATGCCAACACACTTATATATGCACTCCAGATTGTAGGTATGTCTCCCTTGCACTCATCATATTATGCATCCAACTTTAGTTTATGTTCTACCTAATTTTCCTGACATTATAAAAACACCTTGAGGTGAAATATTGCAAATAATTAAAGTGAGGAATTGTGAGCGATGTGCGATACCCAGTGAGGAATTGTGAGCGATGTATCCAGTGATGCGATGTGCGATACCCATTAAATTCAGCATTCCCTGGAGATTACGAACAAATGCATTGGGAGCATTCCCTGGAGGTTACGAAAAAACAGTCCACTTTGGCATTTTATCAAATAGATTGTGAGCTCGTGTATAAAGTATCATAATAAGAAAAAATATGAGTATGAACCCATATTTGAGAAGCAACTAACCATCAAAGTAATCATCAATAAAACTCATCAATGTCCTAAATTGTAACAAAAGGATTAGTAGAACTGCGGTATCGGGGAAATGACCCATATTTGAGAAGCAACTAACCATCAATATGAGTATGAACCCATATTTGAGAAGCAACTAACCATCAAAGTAATCATCAATAACTCAATAAGAAAAAAACCATCAATTCCTTTGAAATATATATGTGGTGCTTTGCAATCTGCCATAGTAGCGCAGAACATGGTTCCTACACAGTAGAGACGATAGAAATGAGAAGGGAATGTGAGTTTACTAATTTATGCACTATGGGGCTGTCAAAACTGAGAGTGGAATGCATTGGGATGAATGATTTGGGTGAAATCGCGGATTCCCTTACCTAAATGGACGGCAGAGCTGCAGATCCTTCCTTCCAAGGAGAGCAAGGACATGGGCAACACTACAAGGGAGAAGGTGGGGGAGGAGGATGAAAGCATAGTAGATGAATTATGGTTGTGGTTCCAAGGTAAGAGTTGACACGGGGAGGAATACCTGGAGTGGATGTGCAGTTTGGAGTCTTTTGCGGGAGCCGGCAGCAGTGTTCACGCCGGAAGAAGCAGAGACGTGGGTGCAGGCTTCGATCCCGGAGAGTGGTGGGCCGTTGGAGAGCGACGACGGCGGGCGGTGTGGATTCCGAAGTCGACGAACGCGGGTGAGAAGAAGATCCTCCGTGCAACGGTGCGGGAGCGATGGAGTGGTTTCGGGGAAATGACCTAACCGGGTAGAAGAAATGAAGAAGAAATCTGTCATGTATCGGGATTTTGAGGCGAGGGAATAGTGCAGGCATGAAAGAAATGATCAAAAAGTTACATCATTGTGGAGGGTAACACCATTGTGAAGGGTATTTAGGGAATAAATATTACACCATTTTGGAGAGTATTTTGGGCATCCAAATGTTACACCATGTCTCTTTAACTCCTTGCTTATAGTATAAAGATATATATATATATGAGATAAATGTTATCTCCTACGCTTGACCTAATTGATCGAGATCGTGAGTGCGGCGACTTCTTCCCAGCGGAACAGTTCCGCAACCTTGAGGTCGCAGCCGCTGCTCCGTGCCGTCGACCGTTCCGATCCACTGCCATTGTCGGAAAGTGTTTCATAAGCTTCGTCTTCGTCACCGTCGCCTCTCCTTTAACGGATCTAGCAATCCGTGGAGACGTTGAGGGCATTCCTTCTTCCAACATAGATCTTGTGTGACAAAAGTTTAAGGGTTCTTCTTGCTCGTGTGAATACCCGTAGAGGCGTGGATATACTTCTACACTCGGAATTCCAGCCGCAAGTGTTCGTCGGATTCCCTTGGAGCACCTTGATTAAGTAGTGACTCAATCCCACTAGGGTATTCTTTTATCTAAAGTTGTTTTTACTTCTTGATTAATGATTATCGCAAGATCCATTTCTCTTTGAGTTTTCTTGATTTATTCTCCTGCGCACATGTGATGTGCATCTCTCTTATAAACCCAACATATCCACCCCTAGGAAATCCCAACACTCTCCTCTCTCTAGCTCTATTTCTTCCTCTCCTCTTTCCGAGGTTAGGGTTCACAAAACTACTCCCCCCCCCCTCTTCCTCCTCCTTTGTCCCCCTTCGGATGAACACGTCTCCCTTGCATCCCTGCTGTCCTTTCCATCTCCACCTCCTCCAGCGAAGCACATAACATAGACATCCCACATAGAAATTTGGAAGAATAAAATCATGCCTTCTATTGAAAATTATGCCACAGTTGAAATCTATATTATATCAAATTTGAAATAGAAAAAAAAATCAGTAGCTTGTTCGGGTGAATAACAATAAATTAGAGAAGAAAGAGTGGTAAGAGAAGTAAGATCGCCAAACGGTAGAATCATGTCACGTCACACATGTACAGGGAAATAGCTTTCTTTGAAAATCTTTAATCTCCTCTTAAATTAGGAGAAGCCTAGAAGGAATCACATTTACAAATATTTTATGGAGAGGACTTGCTGCTAAATGAGATGAACACCAGAGATCTAGTCTATCAATTTATGCAAGTAGGGAGGATCAATTTTACCCAATCCCTTGAGGACTGTAGGTACGGCTTTACTAAGCAACAATGGAGTATCAGTTTCTTCACTAACTTGCACTGGCTTGAGTGATATGATTCATTTTAACTGTTTAATAATATTTTGGCCTTAATTCTTAACTAATCTTTATCTACAACAGATAAAATTAATAGGTAACTTGTTCTTCTTTTTTTATTATAAATTCAATGTTTAGAAGTACAAAAATTAATCAGTAGTTGAATATCTTTCTATTAATAAAAATGAACCCACCGTTATTGTGCGTGTGCCAATGGCCATGGAGAATTTCAGTAAACCTGGTATTTTAATACTGCTTGTCTTACATATGTTTTTGATTCAACTATATCATCACTTATAGGGCTTGCTAAAGGAGGGAAAAGATGGGATTAAGCATTGGGCCTATGGAGGTGACTTTGGAGATGTAATAAATGACTTGAACTTTTGTCTGAACGGCCTTACATGGCCAGATCGAACACCTCATCCTGCTTTGCATGGTAACTCCTAGCCTAATTATATTTGATAATCTAAAGTTCTTTATCTCGTTCCCAGTTGTTAGTTTTATTGAACATTGCTTTTTGGGGCGCACATTCACTTTAGGAAAGCACGCACGGAGGTGTGACAGATGCGGAAATATATTTCTACCTTCGCTTTATTTCTTTATTTTTCTCGTATTTGCATTTAAGATATTTCCAACATTTTTTTTTCTTTTATTTCCTGTATTTTAAACCAGAAGGAAAAATAGGTATTTCCAGTTTCTTCTTCAAGCTGGATCTTCCTCCTATGGAGCTAAAGCTTGATGGATCATCTACATATTTGAGCTGGTGTCGGGTGAAGAGGGTCCTATCCGGAAGGAACCTGAAGGGATATTTGACATGTCAGAAGGGGGAGTCAGAGTCCAGAACAGATAGGGGAGGCTCGACTGCATTGATTGAGAAGACCGTAGAAAGGTGAGTGGATTAGCCCCCTTTTTTTCTGACTGCTGACCGAAACCGGCCTCACTCAGTACCCCCGGAATGGAACCGCTCCACATATATCTCTTTTGGCCAAAGAAACGGAAAAGACCAAAAAGTTTGCCGAGGAAGAGCAACCTACCCTTTTCAGACGAGTAGAACTCGATTGGTACAATGAGTTGAAGACTACACATAGTCTGCTGCACACTTGGCTCATAGACTCGTTGGTCGCGCCTATAGCTATCACGACGGATGGCATAGAGACTGTGAATAATGTTTGGGAGAAGTTACATAGGTTCTATACAGGCGTCGACAACAACATAATGGTGTTCCAGATCGTGAGGGAGATAGAGACAATAACCCAGGGAGATCGATTGATCCGGGAGTATGTCACCGATCTGGAGCGACTGTGGGTAGATTATGATAATTTCTCCCCATTTGCATGTTGCAAAGATCCTGAGTGCGAGTGCGAGAAAGGAGAGCGAAGATGCTCAGCGAAGGACTATGCAATTTATGAGGGAGTTGAATCCAACATTTGAGCCAAAGTGTGCAGTGTTGCTAGCTCAGCAGAGATTCTCTCCTTGGATGAGACGATATCGGACATAATGCGGAAGGAGTGTAAGATTAGGCTCCAGTCTGGTATTGCTGGCCTTCCAGGGGTGAAGTCAGAACTAGCGGGCACCAATCTGGGTCACATTGGATAATGAGTGAGACACGTTAGTGCTTCAACTGCGGTGAGATTGGTCATCTCCAACAGGCTTGTCCTAATCCACCAAAGGAGCGTGATGCAAGTGGACGAGGACAAATTGGGAGTTGTGGTTGCGATCGTGGGGGTCGCAGAGGTGGTGGACGAGGAGGCAACCAGTAAAATCTGATGATAACAGAGGACAAGGCATAAGGGGGTATAGTTGATATGATTCACTCTAAAGAGGAGCAAGCGATCTTAAATGCTTACTCTCGGCTGATTAGGAGAACACAAAAGGGAGTGGTTGATGACGCATTTACCTCTTCATTCAGGGGTAGTGTTGCCTCTTTTGCTCACTCAGCCACATGTACTTGTGATTCACTTGCTCTCGCATTTATATCCACTACTAAATTACCAAATTGGATAGTCGATTCTGGTGCTTCTCGGTATGTCATTGAGGATGCTATGGAGTTATTGTCTTGCACTCAACTAGCATTCCTAGAGCGCATTCAAACTTTCGATGGTACAACTCAGTCAGTGGTTGGTATGGGTACTGTGCACTGTACCAACACTTTGACTTTGTCCAATGTTTGCATGCTCCTTCTTTTCCGGTGAACCTCTTATCTATTAGTGTCATTATATTTCAACTAAAATGTGTTGTTTTGTTTGATATTCCAATGGTGATCTTGCAGGAGAAGGAGACCGACAAGAGACTTGGGACTAGCACATGACATGGTGGTTTGTGGTACTTGGATAGGGAAAGTATGAACTCTACTCTTTCATCCATTATAAAGGGTGTTGGAGGAGTTGGGAGGAGCGTTAAGGACTTGCTGCTACTTCATCATCGACGCTTGGGTCATCTCTCTTTTGTTATTTTGAATCGATTCTATCTACTTTTGTTTGAGAAAGCTAATAAAAAACACTCGTATATGATGCATGTGAATTAGAAAAACATACTAGAAACTCATATTCCAGTTCTAATAGCAAGAGCTCTTGTTCTTTTGACATTCTGATGTTCGAGGACCGTGACCCACACTTGTTGTAAAGGGATTTTGATATTTTGTGTCTTTTATTGACAAATTCTCTCGTGTGACTTGTTTTATCTGATGAAAAATAAGAGTGATATGTTTGCCTATTTCAAAGATTTCCACAACGATGTTCAAAATCAATACAAATGCAGTTGTGAAGGTGTTGAGGTCTGAAAATGGGATAGTGTGCACCAACAAGACGTTTGGGGAATACTTGTCATCACATTGAATCCAATATCAAACCACTTATCCATACACACCAGAGCAGAATGAGGTAGCCGAACAGAAGAACAGACATCTCCTTGAGGTGACTCGGAGTAATACGATATCGATGAAGGCGTCAAAGTACATGTGGGGCAAGCAGTCCTGACCGGTGCATATTTGATCAATAGAATGCCCTCGTGGGTATTGGAGTCAAACTCTCAGATTGAGATGCTGATAGGTAAGAATGAAGATATTCTTCCTCTCAAAATCTTTGGTTGTGTGTGTTTTGTGCAAGACAATATACCAAATGTGGCAAGTTGGATCCAAGAGTTGTGAAGTGTGTTTTTGTTGGGTATTTGACTACTCAAAAGGGGTATGCATGTTGGAGTCCAGTGGAGAGGAGGTTGTTCGTTAATATGGATGTTACATTTAGAGAGCTTGAGTCATACTACTCTTCTCATGTTAACTCGCCCTTTGGGGACTCACTCATTACAGACAGTATGGGGCGTGGGGGGGGGATAACAATAGTAGTGAGAGGAAGATAATGAGTAACTTTCCTCTAATGTTGAGTGTGAGTCGGCTGCGTTGTCGGTGCATGGGGGGAATGGATCTGAGAATGGTGGACCTCAGGCTCAGGGGGAGCTGAGAGTGTATATGAAGAGAAGAAAGCAGAATGAGGTAATCGTGCTTACAACACCATTTGTGTCATGTCTCTTGCCCCTGTTTACTCTGACTCCTGAGACACCTACACCATCCACCTCAAACTCAAAATACACAGGTGAAATGATTCCTCTCTCTCCTCCCACTCCCATATTGGTTTGGAGGACTTCCTACAATAATGTGAGAGTCTCACCTAATTGATGTGACTTTCCTCATAATATTACCTAGTTTGTTTCCTACTCTCATATATCCCATGTATATGGAACATTCATTTCATCTTTGGACATTGTATCCATTCCTAAGTGTTGGCGGACTATTAAGGAGGATCCAAAGTGGAAAGTTGTAATGCTAGAGGAACTTGGAGATTTGAAAAAGAACAAAATCTGGGATCTTGTATCACTACCACCAAGCAAGAAGTCAGTTGGGTGCAAGTGGGTATTCACTGTGAAACAAAATCTAGATAATCGGGTTGAGTGCTACAATATCCGATTAGTAGCAAAGGGGTGTACAGTTAGACTTATGACATCGATTATGATGAGACATTTGCACCCATGACAAAGATGAGCACAGTGCGACACTGGTATCCTTGACAGCAAAGGAGGGATGGAAATTACACCAGTTTGATGCGAAGAATGCATTTTTTCATGGTGATTTGTTGGAGGAGGTGTTCTGATGTAGGCTCTCAATAGGGTTCCTAAAATACGCAGTTAAATTATTTATTGTCATAAAAATTAATTAATTAAGAGTATTTTAAAGAGAGGGTAGGGTTTTACTTTTTGTAAAACAAGCGGCCCGGGCGGATCCAAATGATATTTATGCGCACAAAACAACATCGTTGCTCCGAGATTTAAGAGTTTTGTTAATATCGCTTGAGTGGAACTTTCACGCGTTTTATGGTTTCTAACCCTCCACGAAATTTATGCAACCACAAGCCAAAATTACAAACAATAATTTATGAAGTAGACGATATTAGCAGTAGTGCGAACGTACGGCAAGCCCAGAGATTATTTAAGTGAAACATAAATTTAATGCTAATGCCGAGGGGCGAACGAGATTACCCAAAGCCCGGGTCGAGGCAGCGGTCTTCCAAGCTTTCCCCGCAGAGGAAGAGTTTTGTATGTGGCGGCGGAATCGGTCGTAGAAGCGACAGCCGGAGTAGGGCCGAGTCGACGGCTCAGAATTCGTCGAAGCCGCCGGAAGGAGGTTCCGGGGTCGACGACGGCCTGGGTGGCTCACTTCCAGGCGGGTTGGAAGAGGGAGGAGGGCCTGGTCGGGAGGCAGGGGCGATTCCGGTGCGATTTGGGTGTCGGTGAAACAGGTAGCGCGTGGAAGGACTCCCGACGTGGGCGGCGCAGGCGGCCACAGCAGCAAGATCTGGAACGATGGATGAAATTGGCAGTGGCAGGACTCTTCTAGATTGGGTGGTTGAGGAATGGAGGAGCTGTGGGCGGCGGTGCCGGCGCGGACAAAGAACGATGGTCGCTCTCTTTGTTTTACCCCGGGCTGGCTTTTCTCCTCCTTTGTCCGTGTTTTTAATGGCCAGGAAAGATAATTTCCTTCTTAATTATCATTCCTTACAAACCTTTGTCAAAATTAATACATTCCCTCAAATATACTTTGCCTTATACATACTCTTACCCAAATAATTGCCCTTTTAATAAGATTTCCAATTAACCTCCTAATCTGTTGTATTTAATTTTAAAAGTTAAATTTATGTTTATTTAAATAATTTGGGCTTGTCGTTATCGTCCTACTACTATTAATACCAGACCTTTTTTTCAGGGTCTTATCGGGCGGTCAAGTCGATGAGCCAAACGAGCACATAAAATGAGAAAGAGTGCATGAAATAAAATGCGTACAAGAAATAAACTACATAAATAAATATGAATGAGTGGAGAGGCTATGATTTATCGCAGGGTGCATCAATTCTCCCGGAGTTGAAAGAACTCGATTCCAGCGAGAATTCGCAAAGACTAGCAACAGAAAGATCTGGGCGGCGGCGTAGCTCGTTAGTGCTGATCCAAGACCTGTCTGTGATGTCTCGTCCCCGCCAGGAGACCAAGTAGCGTTTGTAAGTTCGTGGCGAGTACGAAACTCTCGTACATCAAGAACCTGATCTATCTCCTCAGTGATGAGCGTCTGCAGTGGAGCTAAGTCAGGTGATATCTTTGGAGCTGTTGTAGGTGGGCTTGGGCTGGAAGTGGGTGGATCTCCATAGAATGGTGTCAGATCGGCCACATTAAATATTGGTGAAGTGATGAATTCAACGGGCAAATCTAGGAGATAGGCATTCTCACTGATGCGCTTCCGGACTTGAAAAGGACCAAACTTCCTCTGCTGCAGCTTATGGTATGTACCCGGAGTGAATCTCTGCTTCCTGAAATAAGCAAACACCAAATCTCCTTATGAAAAGTATAACTCTCGGCGATGACGATCGGCCATGGATTTATATTTTTCAGAAGTTGCTCGCAATTTATAGTAATAGATTTATGCAATTCTTTTAAATAATCAACATGGGCTTGCGCATCAAAGGAAATACGTTCATGAGTCGGCAGGGAGTGACGATCAAGCAGATGAGGTATAAGGAATCCGTAAACAATCTCGAAAGGAGAGTTAGCAGTGGTGCGATTAATAGAATTATTGAATGCAAATTCCGCCTGTGACGGTATAAAATCTCATTGTTTCGGATTCTCCCCAGTCAAACACCTAAGAAGGTCCCCCAAACTCCTATTAACGACCTCAGTCTGCCAATCGGTCTGAGGGTGATATGCGCTGTTAAATTCGAGTTTGGTACCTAGTCAGGCCCACAGTATTTTCCAAAAATACCCCATAAAACGAGTATCCCTATCAGAAGTGATCGACCTCAGAATTCCGTGCAGTCTAACGATTTCTTTAAAAAAAAATTCGTTGACGTGTACAGCACTATAAGTTTTCCTACACGGAATGAAGTGTGACATCTTCGAAAACCGATCTACGATTACAAAAAGAGAATCTACCTTCCTCTGAGTGCGAGGAAGTCCTACCACGAAGTCCATCAAGATATCATCTCACGTCTGCTCAGGTATCGGTAAGGGGGTGTATAATCCTGTGTTTTGAGCATGCCCCTTATACAGCTGACAGGTGGTGCAGTACCTAATGAATTTGGTGACATCACACTTCATATTTGACCAATAATAACGTGCGCTGGCAAGATCTAATAATTTGGACTGGCTTACATGTCCACCTAACCCAGACGAGTGGAGCTCTCTAAGTAGTGTCTCTCGAAGTGGTCCTTCGCAAATGCAAAGGCAAGTGCCCCTAAACAAATAACCCTCACTCACGATATACTGTGTGGTGGGATCTGTCCCACTATGCTGACATGAAATCCAAATGTCGCGGAAAAAAGGATCAGTGGAGTATAAGTCTCGCTGTGAGTATAAGTCTCGCTGTGAGTCTAAGTCAGTGATGCACGGCTGCAGCGTGACCAGCAGATGAGTGCATCGACTAAGTGCGTCGGCAACTTGATTCGTGACATCGGATTTTTGCTTCAAGTGAAACGTGAACTCATGCAGTTAAGCAACCCACTTGACATGACGTCTGATCTCCTTCTGGAAGTTCAGATGCTTCAGAGCCTCATGATCAGTGTTCAGCACAAACTCGCGCTGAATCAGGTAGTGTCTCCAATGACGGAGAGCCTGAACGATAACGTAAAATTCTAAGTCGTAGGTGGAATATCTAGTCTTCGCCTCGTTCAACTTCTCACTAAAGAATGCGATGGGTCGACCCTCCTGACTCAAAACTGCGACAATGCCTACGATCGATGCGCCATAGTCAATCTCAAAAAATTTCTCAAAATCAGGCAGCGCTAACACAGACGCACTCGTGAGTCTCTCTTTAACCAAAAGAAACGCTCGCTCGACTTCTTCAGTCCAAATAAACAATCCCTTCTTTAGACAATCAGTTACAGGTGCTATCATGGTACTAAAGTTTCGAATAAACTGCCGATAAAAAGATGCTAGCCCATGAAATCCTCGAGCTTCGGTAATCATCCTAGGGCTAGACTATGATTCTATTGCCCAGACCTTTTCTCTATCAACTCTAATACTCTCAGAAGAAACGATATATCCTAAGAAGGTCAAACTATCAGTCAAAAATGTGCATTTTTTCAAATTTATATATAGTTTATTTTCTCGTAAGATCTCTAAGACCTGCTGCCTAAGATGAGTCATGTGCTGATCCTGATCAGTGTTATAAATTAAAATATCGTCAAAGTATACCACTACGCAAACTCTTATAAGTGGCCTAAGCACTTGATTCATCACTCGCATAAATGTACTGGAAGTATTGGAGAGCCCAAAAGGCATCACCAGTCATTCGTATAATCCTTCTCTAGTTCTAAATACAGTCTTTCACGCGTCCCCAGGTCAAATTCTAATCTGGTGGTATCCACTTTTTAAGTCAATTTTCGAAAATATACGGGATACACTAAGCATATATAGCATGTCATCCAATCGGGGAATCAGAAAGCGATACTTGATCGTGATTTTATTAATCGCTCGACTATCCACACATATACGTCATGTCCCATCTTTCTTAGGAACTAAAAGCGCGGGGACGGCGCACGGACTCATACTCTCTCTAACGTGACCCTTCGAAATCAGTTCAGTCACCTGCCTATGTATTTCCTCATGCTCTTTCAGACTCATTCGATAGTGGGGCAAGCGAGGTAAACTAACTTCTGGGATGAGGTCTATGCAGTGTTGTATGTCTCTCATCGGGAGTAGCTGATCGGGAAGCTCCTCCGGCATGATCTCAGAGAACTCATCTATGAGGGGTCGCACCGTACTGGGGATGTCTAATGTAGCGGGGGTAGTGTCGATACCGGATAACATATAGACGACCTCGCTATCCTTCATCTCCTCCTGGAATTGGGACCCAGTCAATAACATGGTGACGAAGGGGAAGGATATCGCTGAGACAGTGGTAGAGGGGGGTGAAGTCCTCTCTGGGGCTCTGGGAACAAGACCATTCTTCTGAGGAAGAATAACGATCTTGCGACCATTGCGCTCGAAGAAGTGAGAGTTTTTTACACCATCATGAACTACGTGTCTATCGTACTGCCAGAGTGTCCTAACAGGATGTGACAGACCTCGATAGTGGCTACATGACACCATACAGCGTCCTGATACGCACTGCCTATGGAAAACTCTACAAGACATTGGTGCGTGATAGGAATGGTAGTGCTACTAGTGACCCATGACAGACTGTAGGGTTTTTCTAAGGGCTGCGTTTTTAATTTCAGCTTATCCACAATGCATTGAGAAACAAAGTTCTCCATATTACTGTTGTCTATAATGATGGAGCAGAACTGTCCCTGTATGCGGGCAGTGGTACGAAAGATATTGTTTCTCAACCAGTCGTCGTCAGTAGGAGTCTTAGGAGTTAGGAGACTATGTTGGAGAACGCACACTAACTGCTCAGGTTGTTCTCCCTCAATTTCGTACCCACTCTCTAACTCAGTCTCAGGGGTCAGGTCAGTCTGGGAATCAATAAGTAACACTCCATACTCAGGCTCGGGCCCACTCTCAGGATCAATGACGGCGACGAAGTGGCGTCGCGGGCACTCAGAAAACTTATGACCCGGCTCCATGCACTTAAAACATCTAAATGTCTCTGGCTGAGGTCTAGTGCCTATGACCTTCTTGCCTTTGGTGGAAGGGGAAGGGAGTGCGGGTGTGCTCGTAGACAGTACTAGTCGAGAGGTTCCGACAGGGGTGGAAGTGTGAGTCGGGTAGGGCTTATCAGTAGACTTGTTACCAGATGTTCTTTTCTGCAGTGCTTCTACTCTACGCGCGCGACTTGACATCCCTCCTAAGTCCTTGTAATCAAGGAGTTCTAACTGATCTCTGATGGAGTAGTGTAACCCGTTCAGGTAACTTGAAACGGTCATGTCATCGTCCTCTCGGAGGTCGAGGCGAGACTGTAGGACTAGGAACTCGTTCGTATATTCGTCCGCCGATAATTTGTCTTGACGTAGGTTGTGGAACCTACGATAGAGGGTTTGCACATAATCGGGTGGAACGTATCGTTTTCGAAGTTGCGCCTTAAACTCTGCCCACGTGGTGATCGGGGAAGTGCCTAAATTAAATCTAGCTCGCTCTAGCTATCCCCACCAAACTAGGGTGGACCCTTTCAGTCTAAGCGTGGTATATTCAACTTGCCTAGCTTGGGGCAATTGCTTCCAAGCCATGAAACGATTCATCCTTTCACACCACTCTGAGCAACTTTCGGGCTCTATTCGCCCTTTGAAGTCACCTATATTCAGCTTGATTCCTATATCCCAACGGGGTTGGTGACATGGTTCGTTATGTATCGCAAGGTGCATCATGTACATGGAGGTACCACTATGTTTTGGCACAAAACAAACGGCTGGTTAGGTGTGTAGACTCAAGAAGTCTTTTTATGGGTTGAAGCAGTCTCCTCGAGCCTTGTTTGGCAGGTTTAGGAGAGGTACGATAGGCATGGGGTATCGTCGTATCGGCAGACCAATGATGGTCACAAAGTATTCTTTAGGCGATATGGAGTTCACACTACAATATTTGTTGTGTATGTGGACGATATGGTTATCACTGGTGATGATGGTAGTGAAATTGCTCAGTTGAAAATGAGATTGGTCATGAAATTTGAGGCAAATGACTTGGGGCAAGTAAGGTATTTTTTTGGATTGAGATAGCTCGTGGTGCAAAGGGAATTGTTCTCTCTCAACGAAAATATGTGCTAGATCTGCTGACAAAGACATGTTGGGATGCCGGCCTAAGGTTGCTCTCATTGATCAGAAGTCCAAGCTCAATGTTGAGGTAGGAGAGCCAATTGATAGAGAGAGGTACCGTAGGTTGGTAGTCCGCTTTATCTATCTGAGTCACACTTGTCCCAACTCTTTCTTTTGATGTGAGTGAGTTGGCCCTCTTTATGCATAATCCTAGGGAGGGTCATATGGATGTTGTATAATAGCTTCTAAGATACTTGAAGAGTGCACCGAAAAAGGGGTTGATCTTCCGGAAGAATGGGCATTTGAACATCGAGGGCTATTGTGATTCAGACTGGGCTAGTTGCGCGGATGACATGAGGTCCACGTCCGGATACTGCATGTTTGTAGGGGGTTATTTAGTCTCCCGGAAGAGCAAGAAGCAAAATGTAGTTGCGAGATCCACAGCCGAGGCTGAGTACATGATCATGGCCTTAGGTGTAGGAGATATGTTATGATTAAAAGCCCTGCTGGTAGAGCTCGTGATGGACCAAGGCAGACAAATGATATTGTGGTGTGACAACAAATTAGCTATTAGCATTGCAAACAACCTCGTTCAACACGACAAAACCAAACATGTGGAGATCGACAGGTTCTTCATAAAAAAAACTGAATAGTGGTGCACTAGAGTTGTGATATGTAGTTACTGAAGTGCAAGTGTTTGTTTGTCTCATAACTTGATTTGTCTAGATTGTTTGACAAAATGGGCTTAGTTGATATCTTTCACTCATCTTGAGGGGCCGTGTTGTTATTTAAAATATATATGCATATGTATGGGTGACCCCGTGAATAATACTACGAATCATTTTTCCACATTTTGATTGAACCCACGAGGAGAAATGAAAAGCTCAAGCAAGAATGCTATTCCATCTCACCTCGCTATTCCATCTCACCTCTCTCTCTCTCTCCCGGGCTTGCTCTTCTCACCGGAGGGAATTAGTATTTCTCTTTCGATCCCGTCCTCTATTGTTCCATGATGCGATCCGTCTTGCGGGCCTCTATCAAACACATGCACTTTTATGCTCCAGCAAATAGATTTACATCCTTTTACGTTCTTTTTGCTAATGGTAGCTGTACTTATTAATGTGTTCCAGAAGTGAAGTATGTGTATCAGCCCATTAAAGTTTCTCTAGCAGAAAGCAAAATCAAGGTATTATCTGCATCTTCAAAATAATTTTCAGCAAACGATTTACTAATTTGCTGATATATTTTGTAGATTGCAAATCTGCAATTTTTTGAAGCAACAGCCGCACTTGAGTTTAGTTGGAGTCTCCAAGGAGATGGATGCAGTCTTGGAACTGGGAAACTTGAACTCCCAATAATATCACCCCAGAGTATTCATGAAGTTGAAATAGAATCGTCTCCATGGTACTCTTTATGGAATTCATGCTTAGCAGCAGAAATATTCTTGACAATTACTGTGAAACTTGAACATTCCACGCGATGGGCAAAAAGAGGCCATGTTCTTGCTTCTACTCAAGTTTCACTGCCTTCTAGAAGGAATCTTGTCGAGCATGTATGGCTCTCCACATCTATGTTTAAATGGTGAAAAGTAAATGTTCATTGCATAACGAACTAATATCTATTCAGGTGATTAGCTTCATCCAAAACTCATGTTTTGTTTCCGAAAGTGCTGGAAACATCATAACAATCAGGAAGGAGAATAATTGGTGTATCAAATTCAATACTCTTACAGGAACAATTGAGAGATGGGAGGTAGAATACCATTAACTTCTCCTGTAAACAATATATACCACTTGCTCAATTTATTCATGTTCAGAATTTGGCAGATTATCATATTTTGCTTTTCTTATTTACTAATGCATTTGGAGCTCAATTTATTGATTTAGTGGTATGCGGTATTTTCTTTTCACTAGTTTATCCTTAATTCTTTTGTATTACACGTGATGTATCTTTTTTTACATTTAATTGTTGGATGAAAATTGAGTTTTTTCAAAATCTAAATTTTTTTTGGATATATTAATTTTGAAGGTATTCAAGCTCAGGTAAATGATTTTAATGGGCACAAGTGATTTTCTTGCCTCTTCATCAAAATTGGCATCTTATGGCTCATTTGGAAAATGACAAGTCTACAAGGATTCAAAATTTGGTTGGATATAGATACAAATAAATACAGATTTGTAAGTTAGAAACACTACTTGATCACAGTGTTCTCTTAGACCATTCCTCTCAAAGCTTCGATCTTCTTCTGATGTGAATTTGCAACCCTCTATCCAATCCTTCAGATCTTTTTTCAATGCTGCAGCCTTTCTAAGTCTTTTCAACAGCCCATAAAAAATCTTTGGTTCCCATGTGTCCATCCGGTTCTTTCATCATATTGACGGATTCAACTGTCACTTCTATTAATATAACATCAAAAATGTCTTCACTTTCTAGCCATCGTCATCACATTGCCACCAAAAAAAACTAAATGGGAGGAATTATTCTTCTTGGTCTACTGTTGTCCAGATCTGGTTTGTGGGTAAAGGCCAGAAAGAGCATCTGGAAAAGGAATTGATGCGATTACCAATGCTGGAAGACCTAAGGAAAAAAGGGATGCTCAACTTCTCATCTTTCACAATTTTTTGATTGATTCATCTGTTACGCCCCCGGACGGAGCCTGGCTATTTGGGCGTCAGTACACGCGAAGGCGGTATGGGGGCAGAACCAGACCGGTTCAGCCCCCATATGGGGAGGGGCCGGCCGGCCCCTCTCATCCCCGGGTATAAATAACCCGGGGTGGCTCTCTTGGTGAGGAGGCAAGATTATTTCCAAGGTACTCTCTCTTCTCTCCCACTCAACCCCAATTCTCTAGTTCTTCTCCTTTAGATCTCTCTCTCCCCCTTTCTCTTCCTATCATTTGGTATCAGAGACTCTTTTCTCCACCATGGTGACTACTCGAATTCAAGACGAAATCGGCCGCTTGGAAACCCTAGAAAAAAATCTGATGGGGTTGACGGATTCGGTGACCGCCATCGAGGAAAACGTGAAAGCATCCACGCAAAGACTAGAAGAACGGATCGACACCCAAATGGAGGAGATCACGACGTTGTTGGCACAAAATCTGAAGGGTAAGGCTATGTCGGAAGAGGATCCGGGCGGATCTTCCATTCCACGGTCCGATCTGCACAGGAGCGGCGGAAACGGGGGGCAAAGGGAGGCGGAAGGCTCGGCCAGGGATCGGGATCGTGGTGCGGGACTCGCAGCAGGCGGCTGATCTGGCCAGGGCGGTGGATTTGGCGCAGGCAGGTTCGGCGCAGGCGGGTTCGGCGCAGGGGCTGACAGTGGCTTAGGCCCAGGCGGCGGGTTTGGCGCAGGGGGATCCGGCGCAAGTGGCGCTGGAGGTGATTCACGGGCGGGGCAGTCGCCTTGGAGGCGGGTCGGCGAAGAAGGGGGGATCCGGGAGGACATCAGGGTGGCCGATTCCCCCCATATGGAGGGGGGAGGGCCTGCTGCCTCACCCGACCGGAAGGGGGCAGCCCCTGGGGTTCGGGGGAGGCGTACAGTGGGGTGGTCAAGGTGTTCCAGCGGCTGGGCCGTTTCGTCAAGGGTTCCCGGGCATGCCTTTTGAACCCGGGGAACCAAGAAGGCCGGCAGAGTATGGACAGGAGGCGGGGTGACGTGGACAGGCCGGCCCACGGCCGTACATGCCGTCAAAGTTGACGCGGATGAATTTTCCCAATTTCAATGGGGGTGACGCCCTGGAGTGGCCGCAGAAAGCAGAACTGTTTTTCAGTTATCAGGAGATTCCCGAAGGGCAGTTGGTGCAGTTAGCATCATTCCACCTGGAGGATTATGCTTTCCAGTGGGTGCAGTGGTTCCTGAGGGGCAAGGATTACGTGCCCTGGACCGACTTTGTGATGGATTCACCGCTCGTTTTGGGTCATTGGAGTACGAAGACTTTGAGGCACTCCTACAGAAGCTGCCCCAGAAGGGTACAGTGATGGAGTACCGAACAGAGTTTGAGAAGTTGTCTAACCGAGTACAGTGGGAAGAAAAGACATTACTCAGTTGTTTTATGTCGGGCCTCAAGGATTATTTGCGGGATGAGATCCAGTCCTGCATGCCCCGCAGCTTGAACCATGCGATCTGTTTAGCTCGGATATAGGAGGAACGCTACAACAGGCAACGCTCCCGCAGCACAGCATGTACTACTACCACTACGGCGGTGGTGAGAAGGGAATCTCAGGGTCCAAGCAAGCCGGTTGTCACTCGGCTGACTTGGCCGGAACTTCAGGCGCGGAAGGAAAAAGGGTTGTGCTTCAACTGTGATGAGAAGTTCGCTCCGGGGAACAAATATCATAAGGTCCAGGTGTTCATGCTACATGAGGATGCCGAGGAGGAGGTGGACACGGTCCCCAAGCCGGACTTGACAGAGGAGTCGGCGGTGACTGAGTTTGGAGTATCGATACAGGCTATGGAGGGCTGCAACGCCCCCCTCAGTATGCGCATGACGGGCAAGGTCCGACGGGAACATGTGACGATTCTAATAGATAGTGGGAGTACCCACAACTTCATCCATCCCGAGGTGGCGCGCCGAGTGGGACACGTGATCGATCGAGGTGCTTTCTTTCAGGTTATGGTGGTCGATGGGAGCAAGCTACAGTGTGAGGGGGTGATGAAGCAGGTGGAGCTCAACATACAAGGCTACACGGTTCATACAGTTGTTTATCTTCTTCCCATTCGCGGTTCAGACATGGTGCTTGGGATACATTGGCTGCGACAGCTACGACCAGTCACCTTTGATTGAGACCACATGACTATGGAGTTCTTACAGCATAGGAAGCAGTTTTGTATGAGGGGCCTAAAATCATCTTCAGTGAAGGAGGTTTATGTCTGAAGCCTACAGCGTATTGGGGAAGAAGGCAACATGATGGCAGTGCTTTTGGGGGTGAAGTCAGCCGACACTGGGCCATCTGAGGTACCCGTCCAGATGCAGTCTCTCCTAGATCAGTATGCTGACATATTCCAGGAGCCCCGCACTCTTCCACCACCGCATTTCGGGATCATCAGATCGTCCTCAAGGCGGGGGCGGAGCCTACCAACATCCGGCCATATCGATATCCGCACATGCAGAAGGCTGAGATCGAGCGCAGTGTTCGGGGGATGCTAGATGCGGGGATCATCCTCCCCAGTACGAGCTCATTTTCTGCCCCGATCATTTTGGTCAAGAAGAAGGATGGTTCGTGGCGATTCTGCGTAGACTACCGCGCGCTGAACAGTGCCACTGTAAAGGACAAATTTCCTATTCCTTTGATTGAAGAATTGTTGGACGAACTGCACGGCGCACAGCGGTTCACCAAGCTGGACTTGCGGTCCGGTTACTATCAGATCCTTATGCGAGAGGGAGACATCCACAAAATAGCTTTTCGGACACACTACGGCCACTATGAGTTCCTGGTAATGGCCAACGGGCTGATCGGTGGGCCGTCCACCTTTCAAGCCAACATGAACGAGATTTTTTGTCCGCTCCTTCGCCGTTTTGTGCTTATCTTCTTCGATGACATTCTCATATACAGTCCCAGTTGGGAGGAGCACTTAGCTCATGTTGAAGAAGTCTTCTCCATCCTCCGCCAGAACCAGCTCTACGTCAAACGGTCCAAGTGTTCCTTCGGTCAGGAGGAGGTGGAATACTTGGGACATTTAGTCTCGGCTCAGGGCGTCAAGGCCGACCCCCGGAAGATTGAGAGTATGTTGTCCTGGCCGCGGCCCCAGACTATACGGGCACTACGGGGCTTCTTAGGCCTCACCGAATACTACTGTCTCTTTGTGAAGGACTACGACAAGATCGCTCGGCCTCTTACCCAGTTGCTGCAGAAGTTCGAGAAAAAGTTCAAATGAAAAAGCTTGATCTAAAGCATGTCCCAGGATCGGAACAAGTCGCGGATGTCCTCACGAAGGCTCTCTCCAAGACACTCTTCTATCAATGCTTGTCCAAGCTTGGCGCATACGATTTGTACGCTCCAGCTTGCGGGGGAGTGTTAGAATAACCCATGTATTGGGCCCATCTCTTGGGCCCATTTTTGTTCTCTTCTCTTTAGTCCCACATCTTGTATAGGATTTCTCTCTCTCTCCTCCTCCTATATAATTGTATTCTCTCCTTGTATTTAGACACACAAGCAATACATACAAGTTTTGGAGCTTTCTCAACACTTATCATGCTGTTTTTGCAAACTGATTAGTTATTTAGTTTCTCTCCAAATTACAATAGTTGGGAGGATTTTTGTTATTTAGTAGTTCTTCGAGATTTTATTATTTCAGTTTTGTGTAGACTGATCATTAAGTTATTCTCAGGGATACAGAGTTATTTCTGTTGATATACCACGTGTTTGGAATCATCTCGAGTGGGTTCATGCATTTGAAAAGTTCCTAGATACAATCAATGTTCATCATGTAAGGATCTGGCCCATAGCCTTCTACAGCAAGGCGTTGGCTCCTCGGACACTGGGGCTGTCCACCTACGAGAAGGAGATGTAGGCGGTCATTCATGCAGTGGCCCTGTGGCGGGCTTATTTGTTGGGAAGACATTTTAAGATCCGGGCAGTCGGCCTGGAGGGCAGTTATGATGCATGAGTTCAACTCCTCTCCGATGGGTGGTCATGTCAGTGTTCTCCGCACTCCCGTCAAGTTGGGCATGTTATATTTTCCATACCTAACTTTTCAATACAAGCACAACAAAAATTTTCCCCAAGACTCTTAGTCAATACATCAGCTAATTGTCCCTCTGAGGGAACAAGCAGTATGCAGATAATCTTCTTTTCAATTTTCTTCTTAATGAAGTGTTTGTCCACCTCGATATGCTTGGTGCGGTCATGCTGAACGAGGTTGTTGGCAATGTTGCTTACAGGCTTGTTTCCACAATACAACCGAATAGAACTAGAATCATTCAAACCCAGATCACACATCAAAGAGCGTATCCATAATCCTTCACATATGTCATTTGTCATTGCTCTAAACTCAGCTTCAGTGTTAGACCTTGAGACGACAGATTGTTTTTTACTTCTCCAAGTGACTAAGTTTCCACCAACGAATGAACAATACCCTGATGTAGATCGTTTGTCTTCAATGGACCCAGCCTAGTCTGCATCGGTAAAAACTTCAATCTTCAAGTCTGTATTGGGAGTGAACAGGATCCCTCTTCCTGGTGAAGTCTTCAAATACCTCAAGATTCGATGAACAACATTCAGATGTCTCATCTATAAGGCATGCATATATTGACTAACGACTCTAACTGCATAAGCTATGTCGGGACGAGTGTGGGATAGGTAGATTAATCTTCCAGCAAGACGTTGATAGCCAGCCACGTCTTCAACAGGATCACCATCATCTCTTCCAAGATTATGATTTACCTCTATAGGTGTATCAGTAGGTCTACAGCCACTCATATCTGATTGTTCCAGCAAATCAATGGTGTATTTTCTCTGGGAGATGTAGATACCCCGTTTGGATCGTGCTACCTCAATTCCCAAGAAATACTTCAGTTTCCCCGGATCTTTTACTTCAAACTTCCTTGCCAAATTCACCTTCAAAGCTTTTACTTCTTCAATATCATCTCCTGTTATGACAATATCATCAACATAGATGATGAGAGCAGTCATTAGATTTGTTCTTTGTTTAATAAACAAAGTATGATCAACATGATTTTGCTTATATCCAAGAGAAACCATGACTTCGTGGAATCGACCAAATCAAGCCCTCGAATATTGCTTCAAACTGTAAAGTGTCTTTTTTAAATGGCACACTTTCTCTTCAAATCCGGAAGGGGAAAAACCTGGAGGTATAGACATATACCTCTTCATTTAAGTTTTCATGAATGAAAACATTATTCACGTCCAATTTGTTAAGTTCCCAACCCTTGCACGCAGCACATGTTAACAAAACTCGCATGGAGTTCATTTTTGCGATGTTGGCAAACGTGTCTTGATAATCAATTCAAAAAGTTTGAGTATACCCCTTGCAACTAACCTTACCTTGAATCGTTCAACCAAACCTTCAAAGTTCAGCTTTACGGTAAACACCCACTTTCAGCAGACAACCTTCTTTCCAAGTGGAAGATGAGTTAGGTCTCATGTACGATTCTTTTTCAAAGCGTTCATTTCCTCAATCATATCCTCGTTCCACTGTTGATACCCAAGAGCCTCCTGTCATGTGGATGGGATGGAGACAAAAGCGTGGGAGGAGACAAAGCTTTGTAGGAAGAGGTTAGAGCCTCATAGGAAACAAAACAAGATAGTGGATGTTTGGTGCAAGATCTGGTACCTTTTCGAAGGGTGATGGGAAGTTCAGAAGGATCTGTTGACGGAGCTGGCGTTGGTGGTGCAGGTGACGTAGGATGGGCCTGTGCGTTATCTCTACTTCGTCTAGTGTACACCTGTAACTCCTTTTCTTTATAAGGAGACTCCCCCTGATTTGGAGTCTCAGCAGTAGGTAAATAATATGAAGGAGGAGTCGGCAAGGGTAAAACAGGTGAGCTCACTTCACCCGTATATATGTGCTCCCCCTGAAGTGAGGGAACATAATAAGGTTCGGATTCATGAAATGAGATATCCATCATAACAAAATCCTTTTAGTCGGGGGATGATAAACCCCTTCTGAGTGAGAGAGTAGTCAATGAACACACATTTAAGAGCCTGATGGTCAAGCTTGGACCTGCCCGGAGAGTGTATATGAGAGAAGCAGACACAACCAAAAGTTTGAGGTGGTAGAGAGGTCGGTGTCACCCTTAAGGTAGTAAGAGGGGTTAGATGTCCTAGGACTGAAGAGGGCATGTGATTTATGAGATAGGCAGTCATGAGAACGACATCCTCCCAGTAATATTTTGGGAGGTTCATAGTGAAGAGTAAGCAGTGAGCCACCTCTAATAGATGATGGTTCTTGCGTTCCGCAACTTCATTTTGAGATGGAGAGTGGACACGCGAGATTTGTTGCAGAATGTCATTAGCAACAAGATAGTCCTGCAATGGAGCATTGGCATACTCCCGACCATTATCACTACGAACGATTTTAATACGGACAAAAAATTGAGTAGAAACCATGACATGACAAGTTTGGAAGATAGAAACCACCTCATTTTTAGTTTTTATCAGATAAACTCAAGTTGTGCAGGAGAAACAATCAATAAATGTAGCAAACCAAAAACTTCCAGAAGTAGATGCAACGGAGCAGGGCCCTCACACATCAGAATGAATAATATGAAAAGGAGTTGTACTACACAGATGTCACAAACAAAATTTTTAAAACACGAGGAAGAAAAAACAGGAAATAAACGTTGCATGGTTGCAACAGAAGGGTGGCCAAGACGACGATGTCAGGTAAGCAAGATGGAGGTCTGTGAAGAGTGGAGAGTTTGCAGTGGCGTTGCCTCGGAAGTGGAGTCAAACACTTACAGGCCATCCTTCATGCTACTAGATTCAATCACCTGTCCCGTCTTCAGATTCTGAAAACACAATGAGAAGGAAAAAATGTAACGGAGTAGTGAAGAGAATTTTCAAATGACTAACAGAAAGTAGACTACGGGTGAACTTTGGAACATGAAGAACAAAGGATAAAGTTAGGGAAAAATAAGAAATGGAGCCCTTCCCAGCAATGGAAGAGAACGACCCATCAGCAATGCTCACTTTATCCCTGCCTGAAAGAGTGGAATAGGATTCAAAACCTTAAACAGAACAATTCATGTGATCGGTGACGCCTGAATCAATAATCCATTTAGTAGGACCAGTAGAAGCAGAATTGGCACTCAAGGTACCAGTGTGGGCAAGGGCAGATGATGGCATCGGGGCATCGACGGGCTCAGTAGTACATCAAACAATGAAGGGTATGCATCTCTTCAGCAGAGAAGGAGGACGACTGAGAAGAACCACCATCAAAAGTCTCGGTCAGGTGAGCAGAGTGAGGAGAGCGGCCTGGAGTCCGACCACGACCGCGACCACCACGAGAAGTTGATCCACCTCGAGGAGGAAATTCATGGAGGCTATAACAAGTATCCCGAGTATGACGAGACTTGCCACAATAGTCACATATGAGGTGATCCATATCTGTCGACTTGGGCTTGAAATGACGAGGAGCGCTGCTGCCAAATTGGGGCTGATGAGCCACTAGTGCAGATCCCTCTAGAGGTTGGAGGTGATCCAGGACTGTCATCGATCAAACTCTTGTTGAACAATATTGTAAACTTCAGGAAGTGATGGAATAGGAACACGCCCCAAGATCTGGACCGTAATCTGATCAAAATCTCTATGCAAGCCATGTAGGAACTCAAATACTCAATTTCGATCTTCGCAATTCTTTAGCAAGAGTGCATCCATATTGCACATCATGACGAGAGAGTCAAAATGATCGTACTCCTTATAGAGCTGGGTAAACTCAAGGTAATAGGTTGAAGGGGGACGATCCCCCCTGACAGAGATTTTCGATCTTACGGAGAAGCTGGAAGATTTGGGTCTCATTCCACTTGCGGGAATAGGTAGACTCAATGAGCTTCCATATGTCTGTAGTAGTATCCAGAAAGAGATAATTCCGTGCAATTGATTCCTGTATGGAGTTGATAAGCCATAACATGACAAGGGAGTTTTCTGACTCCCATTTAAGCCAAGCAGTAGAAGTCGGAGTCGGAGCAGTGGTGGTGTCATTGATGTAGCCAAAGAGATGTCGACTCTTCAGGGCAAGGGTAATATAGCAAGACCAAGCCAAATAATTTGTGTCATCAAGGAGGATTGTGGTAAGCTGCGAATAAAGGTGATCTTGACCAGCCCGGGTAGATCCAGTCGGGGTCATGGGAGTACCAGAATCACTAATCTCCGACATAGAAACAAAAGCAACCAAACCGTTAAGAAGATTGAAGGGTATAGAAGAACACCCCGTCAAAGAGAAGAAGAGCGAACAAGCATTAATGTTGGATTAGAAATCCCGATCCACGGCCACAATGGAAACCCTAGATCGAAGATTTAGAGACATCCAACTGTTGGAATTTCACCAAACTTGAGAGGGAGGATAAGGAAGGAAAAGCGAAACTTTTACCAAAGTTTGAGGGCAATCAGACCTCCGGAGACCCATCTGCGGAGGAATCAGCGCCGATTGGCCGACATTTTGCCGTGCGCTGATCGGTGTTGTAGAAGGGAAGCGAGCCGCAGGGAGACGGGAGAGGGGCCGACGGGAGGGTGTGACAGGAGAAAGAGAGAGAGGGGGGCCGATGGGAGGGGGCCGGCTGGAGCGGTGCAGAAAGCCCGTTGGGAAGCGGAGGCTAGGATCGAGCGGAAGACTTTTCGGGATGCCTAGCCCCACGCAGGCTCTGATACCATGTGAATTAGGGCTAATGATGTCTTATTCAATAGAGGGGTCCTCTATATATATGGGAAAATACAGAATAAGCGAAAATACGGTCTAACAGTTAGTCAGTTTCTTAATTCTCCTTTTGAAGAACTTCGAGAGACTGAAATGTGAATCTTTCGTTACTTGAAGAGTGTTCCTGACCGAGGATTGTTGTTTTAAAATTGAGGTCATCAACTGATCATTTGATATACTGAATCAGATTGGACTCAATCTGCTTCAGATAGAAGATCCATATCATGATATTGCTTTCTGCTTGGAGGAAATCTTGTTTTATAGGAAGCTAAAAAGCAATAAATAGTTGCAAGTTGGAGTGTTGAAGCGGAGTATAAATCTGTGACAATAGCGGCATATGTTACACAACTATTGACCGAGTTAGGATTTCCTTTGAATGGACTCATCAAGTAGTTATATGACAATCAGGCTGCGATGCCCATAGCACCAAATCTTGTTTGTCACGAAAGTATAAAATATATCAAAATTGACTGTCATTTCATCCGGCATAAGATAGATGATACATCATTCGTGAACAATAACGATCAGCTAGCTGATCTCCTCACAAAATCACTGAAACATCAAATAAGTCAGTATATATATAACAAGCTGAACTTTGATGATATCTACTCAACAACTTGTGGGGCAGTGTGTATGTGTGTATACTTGTAGCCTATCACTAAAGCAAGCAAGTATTTTGATTCCAAAATGTTGGTTTACAGTATACTAACAGCCATTTTACTTCTCGGTTGATGAGTTCAAAGTCTTTGAACAATGTCTTCAAGGAACTCACGCTTTAATTTACTTCTAAATAGACTTGGTTTTAGTAGCCTTGTTGTGAATTGTCCAGTTGCTAATAGTAAAATGCTTTATTGGATAGAAAGTGAAAAAGAACCCTAGACAAAAGGTTTTCCCTCCTAAACATGGGAAGGATTTAGATTGCTTCTATCATGTGGCTTTTCTATGCACTTACATTATCTACATAATTCATGAATAATCAAAGACACGCTGGAACTCCAACCAGAACATTGTATAACTTTCTACTCTCCACCACGCAACCTGACTTTAAAATCTCATATATGTTTCATGTTTACAATAATTCATATTACTCTAGATATCTCCATAACATTATACCATGTGGAAGGAAATGTGTCATTGATGATCATGGGTCTTGAGTCATGACTCCGGTGACGCTATTGAATTTAACCAGAGAGGGTTGAGGTCGCAGCATTAAGTGGGCATGGGGGTGGAGGATAATGGTTAGTTCATTGGCTTTGAGTTGTAAGTGTGTCTATGTTGGTTGAGGATTTCATCATCATCATCAATAACCTTATACCAACTATTTGAGGTTATGTTTATGAATCTTTATTATTCATTCACGCTTATCGAGTTCTGCCTGAAGTATTAAGATCAATGTACGTAAATCATTTTGAACAACTTTCATTCATGTAGCTTTTGATGCAGGACCAGGAGTCCACCTGCTCGCCACCCTGGAGTCCACTTGCCCGCCACCCTTGAGTCCACCAGGGGCCCACCTTGGAGTCTACCAAGGGGGTTTATCATGGCCACGGCCCGTACACCCCGACCCTTCCCCGGCTTCACAACAGGGCCAATAAGTTGTTGAGTCCGGGGCTCGATCCCCCGACCTCCTTGATAAAGAGCTCTCATGCGAGCTCCCATCACCAACTGATCTGCGGATCAGTTGGTGATGCGAGCCCGCCTGAGGACTCTTTATCAAGGAGGTCGGGGGATCGAGCCCCGGCCTCAACAACCTACCGGCCTTGTGGTGGGACCGATGAGATGGGTTGGGGTGTTTGGTCCGCGGGCCTAATAAAACCGCCTTGGTGCGGAGCCAAGGTGGGCCCCCTGATGGGACTCCAAGGTGCCAGGCAGGTGCGACGCCTGCCCTGCATCAGCTTCGGGTCTACCTCTTCTATGCATTCAGCATTTTATCTATTTGCATATCTGTGCCTTTCTGCTAACCTCAAGGAAGTTTGGAATTTTTTTATGAGAAGCCACATCTATTAATTCCAATTTTCATTCTTATAACATGTGTTATATTGATCAAGTAAACATATTCTAAAAACTTTTCTTTTCTTATAGCTCGGAGGCTGCCTGCTAACGGACAAAGATATAATCCCATGCTTTTGGCGAGCACCCACTGATAACGACAAAGGAGGTGGCCCTGATAGCTATGCCTCGAGATGGAAGGCCGCTCTTCTCGACAATTTATCATTTCAACTGAACCACTGCTCGGTCGAGAGGCAAACCGACAACGTTCTTCTGATAACAGCAAGCTACTTTGGCGTTCCACTATGCAATAGCCAGACAAACTCTGGGGAAGCCATCACTAACACAATCTCTACGAACTATATGCTCTTCAGAGTTGATGCGAGTTATTGGATCTACGCATCTGGTGATATAATCATTGAATACAAAGTGAACCCGAACGGTGATCTTCCTCCTCTACCTCGAGTTGGAGTGGAGTTCCACGTGGACCAGTCATTGGATTGTATTAAATGGTATGGTAGAGGTCCATTTGAATGTTACCCCGATCGAAAAGAAGCTGCTCATGTGGGCATATATGAAGCTGATGTCGCGGATTTGTTCGTCCCTTACATTGTTCCTGGCGAATGCGCCGGTCGAGCCGATGTCCGATGGGTGGCATTTCGGAATGCTAGCGGATTCGGGCTCTTTGCTTCGGCTTATGGTGCGTCGCCGCCCATGCAGATGAGTGCAAGTTACTACTCTGCCGCGGAACTTGACAGGGCAACTCATAATGAAGACTTGGTCAGAGGAAAGGACATCGAGGTAAGGCGACTTTATTCATAATCTGCTATTTGGTTGATTCAAACTTAGTAATCGTCGACTTCTTCATCAGTTTTCATGCCCTCGCGTAATGTAACTTAGGTGTTAATATCGCTTTCTACTGTTAAGAATTGAGTGCATCCACTCTAGATGGGTGAAAATTATTTTGAAGTAGAATATCAACCGGTAGAACCTCTGACTCAAGCCTTTGAATTAAAAATGAGTTTGACTATTGGTGTATTTGACTCAGCTTAGGCCCTTATATGATTCATTCTTGATTGAAAAGAAAATTATTGTAATGATTTGGCACTTAAAATTATTGAAAAGAAAATTATTGTAATAATTCAGCACGTAAAATGATTGAAAAAAATTAGGCAAAATGTGGTTTCAGTTCTTAAAACTTTATTAACTTTTAGAAATCAGTCCCTTAATTTTATAGGTAAGATTTCAATTCCAAACTTTATAAACTTCTAACATTGAGGGATTGAAAACTTGAAAAATAATTGTTGGATAGTAAGAGAAGGGAATAACAAGTGCATTATATTCATCCCTCAAAGGGGATATTTAAACAACTTATAAGGACTCATAAATTAGAATCGGCGATGTGAGACTAAACCCATAAACACATTACTAGAGAACTCTAATACATAGATCGAAATATTTATTAATGCGTAAACTCCAACACTCCCCCTCAAGCTGAAGGGGGAACCTTCAGCTTGGACATAAAAAATAACGACAATGGAGGTAGGCGATGCGAGACAAAACATCGGACTAGCCATCAGAGGAAATTTCAAACTGGGGAATCAAGCTGGGGACATAGCCGCACGCGACGCAGACCCACACATGACGCAGGATCCACACACGACGTGGACTCGCTAAAAACCGGTCAACCAACATCACCTACACACAACTTGCAGAAGATAACCAACAATGTGGAGCAAATCATCAAACGGGCAACCGGGGATAATCCGCACAACGGGCGGTCCCACACAACACAGTCCCGCACGACACGGTCCCACGCGGCACAACCCGCTGAGATTAGAACACCAACATCAATCGTGCATCAACACACAGCCAATCGAAAGGTATACGGGGAGACGCATAACAACAGACGACATAAACATAGAGTTCGTGTGGAAGTAAGGCGAAAGATCGGAAAAGATCATCTGAGTCGCCCTCATCCCAAGTACTTCCCCTCACGTCGGACACACGTGCATGAATGCATAGCATGACCATAAGCAAATACGAACAACAAGACAATAAAAAAATACATAAAACCAACACAAAACTTCAACTTCGGCGAGAGACCAGCGCTCCAGAAGGGGTATCAGCGGTTGGACCGCTGGGGCACGAGCCGCGGAGTGGCCGAGGCTAGACGGGAACAGAGGTCGGGCACGACGGTGGAAGTAGTAGCTGGAGCAGAAGACTGATATCTACAAAGATGCAAAACAGCCGGCCAAGACCAGAAATGACGACAGAAGTCACAGAAAGCCAGAGGATGCTAGCTGGATCTGGACATGGACAGCGGAAGCGAACGGAAGAGCAGCGGCAGGACCTCCACAAAGAGAAGCATCGGATAGGTTCGACACCGGAAGTAGCTCCATTGGATCAGCAGAAAGAAGGCGAGAAGAACGATGAAAGTCGTGGAAGTTGTAGAGGTGGTCGTTACTGAATCAGAGGCAGCACGCCGAAACGAAATCGCTCGACTAAGAGAAGAGATGATCTGGAGGCTGTGGTCGGAATGCCGATGGAATTTGCCGACAGGAACGACGAAGCCCGTAGAAGACGACGATGAGAGAGCGATGAAGATCAGCAGAGCACCTTGCGCAAGGAGGCGGACTAGAGCAGCAGCAGGCACAGTCGACGGGATCAAAGGATCAGAAGCCGCTCCCATCGACAAAAACAGGCGTCGGTCTCATTGACGGGAATGGAAGCAGCAAAGCGGTTGTGGACGAGAACGGGAGGAAGCCTCAGTCGGGATCTGCGATGAAATCATACTGCAAAATGGGAGCCGCGGGACGAGCGGCTTACGGGAGCAGTCAGGACCAGTGGCTTACGGTAGATAATGGGATCAGAAGACATCGACGGAGCGGAAGGCCTGATCACAACCATAACACACGGGATCGAGAAAATCAGGGAGGAAATAAAATCGCCTTCGATAGTAAGAGAAGGAAATAACCAGTGCATTATATTCATCCCTCAAAGGGAGTATTTAAACAACTTACAAAAACTCATAAATTAGAATAGATGTTAGACTAAACCCATAGACACATTATTAAAGTACTCTAATACATAGACCAAAATATAAATACTCTTAGTGCGTAAACTCCAACAATAATTCTTATGGACTTATTTCTAGAAGTCCCTAAAGTTTAGGGACAAAAACCACATTTTTGCAATGAAAATTATTGTAATAATTCCTCACATAAAATGATTGAAAAGAAAATGACTGTTTTTCAAAACATGATTTCTATCTACAAGCAACCGAACGGGGCTTTAGCTCGTGTTGATAAGTATTTAGTCCGCGCTTGTTTTCTTTGTGGAGCAGGTGCATCTCGACCATAAACACATGGGATTGGGCGGGGACGACAGCTGGTCTCCATGCGTCCACGACGAGTATTTGGTGCATCCAGTCCCCTACTCTTTCTCAATAAGATTTTCGCCGATCTTTCCGTCTCAATCACCGGCGGAAATCTACGGATCTCAGCTTCCGCATCAATCATAACTCTGCAATTGTGAAAAGTAGATATTTGGTCGATGGAATAAGTGCGCCTTCGGAGGCGATTATCCGAAGAACTTCTGAGCATATTCTGCGGAAGGAAAAGTTTGTGAACACAAATAGGGAATTGGCGAATCAAACCAGGTTTTTTGCCTTTGCCCGGTTGATGTCTTTTAATCTTTAAATATTTATAGTTCAGTATTCTTTTGGTGAACTAAATCCTAAGGTACAGCCCGACCTTACCTTTTTTTTTATTCAATGAAGTCGCAGTTCGTGGCTGCGACATTTGAGCGAACAGCGGTATGTTTCGTGCTCGTCCTCCAAACTTGCGTCTCAGAAGGAATTCAACGGTGTACGCGCGTACATCTAGATGTACATAAAAGTTTTATTATATGTTTCTACGTGGCATACACTTTTGAACTTAGGCCTAAAAAATTGAAATTTGGGGGAAAATTGTCGTGGGAACTATTGTGTTTACCATCACAATTTCACAAGTTCCCCGTCCCTTGGTCTCTGTCTAGCCTCTGTTGTTACCCACGGGTTCCATGTTCGTGCGCTGCCCTATAATGTGCCCTGTTATTGGCCCTAGCAATAGACGATTATCGAGTCGGCATTCATTCGGCTCTGCCCAAGCATAGCACCAGCTAGGAGATTCCAAGTCGCAAATGTTCTCTTTCTTCAATAGCAATTTTTTATTTGGAGAAATAAACATATTTAGGCTTAATTTTGTGTGGTGGTGACAGTTATGAACTTCATCCACTTACTATGTCTGTTTTTCTTAGTGATTTTTTTTCCAACTTATTGGAGCAAAAATGCCACGCCAAACTTAGCCTTTTAAACTCTTTGTTTGAGCTCACTATTCCGCCGAAAGGCGCGTATTCTATTTCTGTGAGGTGTTTTCTAATTAATATTTTTTATTTTATTGTATAAAAAATTTAGTTAAAATCATTTTTTTCCTTGGGACACGTATCATCCTTTTTTAAAATTTGTCCCGTTTGAGAGGGAGGCCGGCCACCGGTGCAGGAGAAGATGCCGCCGGAAAATTAACAAAAAAAACCTGGGGTTTCGGGCAGGGGCGATTGCCCCCACATTAGTGAGTAAAATACTCTCTAAGAGCATCTTCAATCTCTATAAAATGAAGAATCTCTATTTTTACCGGAAAAAAGAGTTCCAATCGGTCGGCATTTGCCTCTTCGATATTCTTTCTCCTCCTCTAAATATAGAGGAGGGGGAGAGTAAATGTTATTATTATTATTATTATTTAATTATTATTTTTTATGAATTATTCGTATATTTTATAAATTCTCGTAGTCGTTATAATAAATTTTCAATTATAACTTATAATATATCAATAAAATTGTTTTTTCGAGACTTACAAAACGAGATTAATATTGAGTATTTTTTATTTATTATTTGTCATACAAAGAAGAAAAGAAGATTTATTTATTGATTAAATTCGTGCACAAATAAAAATACATTCAAAATTACATATTTTCATTCTCATGTCGTTCTCACAAATATTCTACTAGTGCATCTCGAAGTGCAAAATGTGCATCTCTGTTTTTGATCTTTTTATGTTGATTTAGGAACTGATGAAATCGTTCGGCTTCACTTGTGTTCAACTCTTCAACATTCTGAGTTGCTGCTGGAGTTGAAATAGCGACATTCATTTTCATCTCGCTCTTCTTCGACGATCATGTTATGCATTATAACACAAGCAGTCATAATATTGTGTAAAACGCGTTTATCCCAAAAACGGGTCGACTCCTTAATTATCGCAAATCTTGATTGAAGAGCACCAAAACGGGTCGGCCCCTTAGGCATCGGATTCTCATGTCACGTTATCACCAGCATTAGATACCTATCACATGTCATTCTATGACAAGCATCGGATTTAACACCCCAAAAAGGAGTTGTTGGGAACAGGCTCCATCTCAAACCCCGCAGTGCGCCCTTGAAGGACGTGCCAAAGGAACTCCCTTATATTCTAATTTTTTCTTGGGTCGGGTCCTGGACAACTTCCGGGATCAATGAGAAGCTATAACTGTAGGGTTTAGAATTTAGAATTTAGGGTGCAAGAAGCCACAAATGCATGGGCCCATCTCCTTCTTTGGTCCCGGGTACAAAAATCTCCTACTGGAGGCGCCAACAATGTTTCCGCGTGTCCACAAAAAGTGGGCCCTACGAAATATCCGATGGACAGTGCTGAACACCCGGCCTTTATTAGTTCAGCTCCCGCCCGCCTCTTTTCTTTATTCTTTCCCGCAGTAGAATTTATATATTTAGCTAACGCCTGCCTCCGTCCTCCCCTGCTTTTTAAAAAATTTAATTAAAATCTTTAAAAAGTGAAAATTCTGGAAATATCCGAAAATCCTTCTTTTTAAACCCTTGCAGTTTTGACTATTCCGGGCCCACGCAGACCCCGCCTATCCTACTCCAGCGGGAACAGCATACCCCGGACGACACTCGCACGCTATATATTATCTATATATTATCTCTCTCTCTCTCTCTCTCTCTCTCTCTATATATATGTATATCTGTGTAAGCTCGTGTCGTTTTTTATTCGTTCCATGGCTGAATATGATGGCGTCACCGCCGTCACGATCGCGCTCTCCCAGCCCTGCGACGAAGAACCGCGCATCCTCCGCCGAAGCGGTGGCGGCGCCGGCGAAGCCTCCGGATCGAACTCCATCGTCGTCCGGAAGCCGCGGGGTCGGCCGCCCGGTTCAAAGAACAAGCCGAAGCCGCCCATCGTCATCACTCGGGAGAGCGAGTCGACGATGCAACCCTTGGTGCTCGAGCTCGCCCACGGCAGCGATGTCCTCGATAGCGTCGCCGCATTCGCCCGCCGCCGCCGAGTCGGCGTCTCCATTCTCGCAGGCAGCGGGGTCGTCACGAGCGTCTCCCTCCGGCAGCCGGTAATTTCCTCCGCCGCGTTCACCATATCGGGGCGCTACGACATCCTGTCACTCTCCGGCACGTTTTTGCCCCCGGCACCCGGCGGCGGGGCCGCGCCTTCAGCGCCGAGGTTTACGATTTCGGTGGCGGGGGCCCGGGGAGAAGTTATAGGAGGGGCGGTGGCGGGGCCGGTGACTGTGGCAGGAACGGTGGTGCTGGTGGCCGCGTCGTTTTTAGCGGCGGAGTTTCTACGGCTGCCGGAGGAAGCCGAGGACGAAGGGAGCGACGAGCCGGCTTCGGCGACGCGTGCGACGGCGATGGGGCCCGGGAGACAGTTGACGAGCCAGCTGTCACACGACATGGTGCTGTGGGCCTCCCCGGCTTCTTGTCGGAGCTTCTACCCTTCTTCTCCCTCGCGCCCGCCTTCTCATGACTACTAATTAATTAAGTAATGAATTATTATTGTGTCAATATATATTTTCCAGGCTTTTTTTTAGCATATCAGGATCCTCTCCATTTCAAATGAAATGGAGGGGATCCATTTCATGGTCATGATGGATTGCTTTTTGATCCAACGGGTTAAGTCATTCCTATCCTTTTATATTTTTTTTTATTCTAAAAAATTCTGTCCACAAGATTTGGTTTGGACTTATCTTGTCCATTAAAGCTTGAAATGGACCATATCTTCCCATTTACTTTTATTCGGCGCTTTGCATCTCAAAATTAATTATAAATATGCCCGTTTGCAGCTCTTATTTGCACTCTAGTCATTGTAATTAGGGTGTATTTTCATCCAGTTTTCTTACCAATAGACATATACGCCTGATTTTTTTCTCAGCGTCTCCAAATTTTTCAGATATAATTTCTTGAATTTAAGGAATTTTGATCTCATATAAATCAAAAATATCACTTAATTTTAAGTCTGTAAAGTGTCAAAATAAATACAAACAGGAGGTCTACAAAATACTATTTTGAAATGCAAAGTGTGTTAAAAAGCCATATATTCCCGCACACCTACTATTTTCTGGATAATTAATGGTCGTTTCCATTTTGGTTTTTTGTGAAGAGAGATGAAGGTTAATTTAGAACAGCTAGCAAGCGCTATATAGATACAGAGTGAGAGTGAGAGAGATAGGGATAGGGATAGAGAGAGAAAGAGAAAGGGGTGTGGGGAGAGAGAGAGAGAGAGAGAGAGGTGGTTTGAGTGTTAATCTGTAAGCGCTATAAAGGACAAGAGATCCTTCTATCATCGGGGCTGCGTCGAATCTACGCTCTCCGCTTTGCGTATTCTTCTTGCGTGTTTGACTGATATTAAATCTTCTCTAATTCAATTATAACTTTAATTCTTCTATGCGAGCGGTACTTATACACACCGATTATACGGTAACAGCACCATGAACGGCATGAAATATGAAGAAGGCTTGCTGCTGCTGCTGCAGCAGCATAGGATCTGCTGAAACCTGCAGCTGCGAAGGTGACGACTTATTTATATACACATTAATTTAAGATTTCAGGGAATTGACGACACGAATTTAATTAATTAATTATCCAACTATCCAAGCCGGGTGTTAAGATTGACTTTTTTTTTTGTATAAAACTATTTTATTTGTATTCATTTCAGATATATAATTAAAATCTTAATTAATTATGTCTTTTATACAAAATTTATTTTAAAGTAATATTGGAAATTTTATATAGAATTATAGTTTTATGATACGCACAGTGCGAACAAAATTATCTTTTTTTTATCGAGAAAGCTAATTATTATTTAGGGTTAAAATTGCGTGGCATGACAATGATCTATTTGACTTTATATTTAATTATGGTGATTGTTATCTAATTAGAGTCTTAATTATTCTTAAATTTTTAATATTCGCAAAACAGTTTTTGTTAAATTTATATCCGCAAATCAAATTGTTATACGTAAAACAGATTTTTATTATTTGTAAATTAAAATTTTAAATAATTGTAACAAAAGATTTTTATTCTAAAATATTCCAAGAGTACTTAATATAATTTAAAGTTGATAATGCTGAATATTTTTAAATAAAACAAAATAAAATAATAAAATTTAACATCTATTCGAAATTAATTTGTAAAAAAATATTTAAAAAAAAATTTCTTGCAAATTGAACATCTATATACTAACAAAAAATTATAATTAAATATTTTATATTTCAAATAGTTAATAAAATTTGACAATCAAAAATGTTTTACTTGTACTCTTTGATTGGTGATTTGTTTCTATGAAGTTCTTCTACAAGAAATTAATAGTTGGCTAGAAGATGAATTTTTAATCACATGAAGCGAGTGAAAATTTTCATATTAAATGAAATTAATCAATAGTTTGCGGATAATCAAATCTGTTTTGCAATTATCTAATTTTAGAGAGAAAAAACATCTAAAATAAAGTGTGAATAGACAACAATTTTGCAGATAACAATCACCTTAATTATAGCTTGCACTCCTCTAACTTTCTCATTCATGACCAAAAAATCCTCCGAAATTTTACCCCGACAAATTACTTTTGTGAGGAAAGGTTTTTGTAATTTTGAAAATTAGAGTGGCGCAATATGTTGTTACCACATTGAGATGATAAATTATTTTGAAACGCAGAAATGAAATGGCGAGGATTTACCACAAATTAAAGAAGCACCTGGACAGCTTTTACATCCCAGCTGAGCAGCCGCACATGGCAACGTGTGCTTCGTTAGGAATGGCGTCTATCAACTCTCTCAAAATCTTGGAGTGTTAATAAGGGTGCTATGAATTCCTTTATTTTATTTTATCAAGATCAGTCAAACTGTTCTCTTGACTCCCTCGCATTTAAATCGTTCCTGAAACTCCCTTGTACTCATGTCTGGAGCCAACCCGCCTCTCTTGTACTAAACCGTATCATGGAGTTTTCCTGCACGCATGCCTTCCAACCCGAGTGCGCCCGGGAGGAGCCCTATCCAACACCTGGATGGCAGGCCACACCCAACATGTGTGTGGTCCCTACCTCGCCAATTGTTTGGGCAAGTAACGTATCAAAGATCATTGTGCGGGATATAGTATCACACAGCTATTTTTTGCGAGCATCACTTTTTGTGCACTTAAAATACGATTGCATTTCAAGATGATCCTATTACGTCTGTATTTGCGCAGACAATCTTCACCTTTAAATCGCGAATCATATTGCTATATTTTACCTCGCACACTGATCTTTATTGATGACCGCGCGTGCAGTGTTACACGTAGTTAAATATCTGTAGTGCAAATGTGGCGCGTGTGCCCCCGCCACGGAACAAACCCCAATGTGTGTGATGATGAGTTTCCCGGTGAATTAACTTCGTGGATGGAAGTAGTAATGTCACTGTCAGCTTTATCTTTCTTCTGCTTTTTGCCATTTCAAACCCCGGAGCCAGCTTCAGCCAGGATAATAGAAAGCTTGAGAGAGAGAGCTTCAAAGAGAGAGAGAGGCGTGAGTAAAGCTTCATTTGACGAGAAGTTTCAGTCTTTCAATTAGCGATCGGACGATCAGTTTTTTAGTTTTTTATATAAAAATAATAATAAACGATATCCGGTCGGAATGCCAAGATCCGGCCTAAACTTGTTGATTAAAAGCAGGGGGGATGGGAAGGACTTAATTGCTTTGTTCGGTGGACGGAATGATGCATGCAAGGGAGAACAAATTAAAGTGGGGGGAAAGTTTGGGCATGCACGCGTGGTCAGCAAGCTGCAGTTGGCATCTCAGCCCAGGCCCGCCCAAGACATTATATATATATATATATATAGCCTATTTGTGAACAAGCTAGCAAGTACTGCACGAGATGAGAGCTCCTCCGGACGTACGTGCGTGCTATATAATAATAATACCGCATGATCACCGGCGACCGCGACAAGAGTGCGTGTGAGAGCTTTGTATAAAACCAAAAAGCTAGCAACTGATCGGGCAAAGGGGATGCCAGCTGTCACAAATCCGCGAGAATCATGCGGCGGCTAGCAGCGGGGAGGAGGCCCACCGCCCAACCGCGGCCCCGCCAATAGGCGGAAACAGCGGCCGGCCGGGCAGTTTCGTTCGCACGATCAGCGCGAATCAGCCCAGCCAAACGAAGTCTTAGTGTTCTTCATATTGAGAGTCTCTATTTGACAAAATTCTTAGGACCGGAGCATGGACCATCTGGACCAGTTAGTTAAAAGCCTCTAATCAAGTCAGTTCGGACCCACGCGCAAAGGCGCCTTTTTTTCGGACCAATTAAATTTGGGTTTAGGAGCCGGACCCGAGAATTTAATTTTCCTCTGTTTGGGCTCCATTTGGAGTGGTAGTGGCGGTCACGAACGGAGTGATTATGAACCATCCTTTTTGAACGTCCCGCTTGCCTGTTTAGAAATTTCATTCACTTTAATATACGAAATTAATTTTTTTTTTTGATGCCCGTCATGAACATTGTCATGCCAAACATACATTCTATGGTGGCAGCTTTTTTGCCAAAACTTGCTGGAGCAAAAAAGCCATGCCGAACAGAGTTTGTTTATTTTTCATCCGTTAAGGATCACCTAACAACAAACATCATCCATTTGATCATAAAAGTGGATGAAGTTCCTTCACGCTCTGTTTGAGGGGACTTATTTTCACCGGTCAAGCGGTTACGATCGCATGAACTGGGCCTTAATTAAGGTCCGGTTCATGTGATCGTAACCGCTTGACCGGTGAAAATAAATTTCCCCAAACGGAGCCTAAGTGGGCATTAACAAATGACAATTTAACCCCGTGTTCATGACCGCCACCACCGTGGCAAACAGAGCCAATCTGCACGGTGAAATGAAGAGAATCCCGCATTCGCTGTGATGTATTATCCTAGGCCCATCATGAATGCTCCTTCATCAAACATAAAATATTTCCATTCATTCTAGCATAAGATCCGGTCATCTCCGGCTCGCACAAATTGGCCGATTTACGCAGCACCACATCGCCGGGCACATGAACCAAAAGCATGCCCTCTTTGTTGCCATTGTGAGAGCTAATTGGGTGTTGAGGGATGCTCAAACATGGCAGAGCCAGTCCAAATCCAATGGACTCCTAAACTGCATGAATATATATACATACTTAGTATTTGACTGAATCATGCGAAGTGTGGGTGCATCATGACCGCAACCGTCACGTCAAACAGAGCCTCAGCCTATTGTCAGGAAAAGAGAGGATAGAAACTATGCGAAGTGTGGTAGCATCATACCCTTCATTAGAAAAGGAGAATAGAGCTATGGACAATATTTTACACGCGACAAAATATCGAGCAATACTTCTCGATTAGTTGACTCTAATGTTCGCGGCCCGCACGAACTCTCGGGGATTAGTGAAAATGTTTGAATCCTCTCCATTTGGCCCAGCTCATGACACATCCACTTTTATGTTCAATATTAAAGCGAGCGTGCGAAAATCTGATGAAGGAGATGAGAACCTTCATCAATGGGAACAGGTAAACAACATGGTTATCTCTTCGATCATCAATGCCGTTTCAAAAGAAATAGGCAATTCTATTCTTCATGCGAACACGTACCGCAGCTATTATATGGGGTAACCTACAATGACGATTCTCCAACAGTACCGGATCCGTGATTTATAGCCTCAGAAGAGCAATTTCATCTTGTCATCAACACAATATGAAAATTGAATCCTACTACACAAAACTGAAACAACTTTGGGACGAATTGGAGGCTATGACTTCAATTCCTATCGGCAGATCAAGCGCTCACTGCACAGTCATGAAGATATGGGAAACTCAACAAGAAGAAATTAATGCAGTTTCCGACGAGATCAAATGGCATATACAAGCCTATTATAGGACAGATTTTACTAATGAAACCTCTACCTACGATCGAAGACGCCTATTCCGTCATTTATGACAATGGAGGATATGAGTACAACACTTATGACTGATAACCAATCTCATGCCAATTCCTCGTCCCCTCGACGGAATTATCCCCCAAATCCTCATCTCTGGAATGGCAAGAAAACCTATGGTGTGAACATTGCCAAACTGGAGGACATGTCAAGGCAAAGCGTTTTAAAATAAATATCCACCAAATTATAAGTTCAAAGGAAAAACAACTCGATTTTTTTTTTTTTGCTGAAGCTCAAAGCCACAATATGGAACTCATGATCAATGATACTAAATCTGCTTCTTTTTCTTGTGGCATGCAACATCCGTAATTTAATATATAAAAAATTAAATTTGATTTCAGGGTACGGTCTCGAGCAGAATGGATTGAGCCAGTGTCTCGTCGAAGTACGATAGTAGTCTGGCTATTTTTGTGCGTTAATCAATGGATTAATTATAGCCGTTGAAATTGTATGTGACGTATTTTAGTGTTAGCGCAATGACGTGGTGTATATATTCTAAAAGTTAGAGTGCAATGACAAACTTGTAATAATTTAAAGATGCCTAATTTTCCTCCAATTGAATTTTAAGTGGCATGGATCTTTTTTTTTGTTACCAAAACCGTAGCCTTGTGTGCTGCTCTATTTTTAAAAACCGGTAACCCCCCGTGTGTAACCCTAGATCACGATAGAACCGCCGCTCCCTCTTTCCGCAGACGTCTACGCCTTCAGCGAGTCCTCCTTCATCGATCAAGGGCACAAGCTTTCTTTCCAGCCTCTAAAGGGTTCGACGGCCCTTCCTCCCGCAGCAGCTGTCGGCATCCGCGACAGAAGATCTATTTCCGTGCGGTGAGATCACTGATAGCAAGTGTTGGCCTCAGTTTTCCCTCCAGAAACCCTAGGCGTTGTTTCCCCGCAGTGCATTGAGGCATGTCGACTCCAGCTAGTGATGTTTCGGCTCAAGTTTGGTTTGAGGCAGATATTAACTAAACAATTGAGTGTTCTAGTTTCCCATCTTCTTTGAAATACTTGGTGTTAGGACTCTTGGGCTCCGTTTGGGGTGATTTATTTTCACCGGTCAAGCGGTTACCACTGCATGAACCGGACCATAATTAAGGTCCGGTTCATGCGGTCGTAACCGCTTGACCGGTGAAAATAAGTCCCCCCAAACGGAGCCTTGATATCCTCTTTTCAGAAGTCGGGAGTGGGTTTTTCCCATGCTGTAGGGAGATCGTTCCTCCAGCCCTTGGTGAGGTCGAATTTTCTGATTTTAGTCACTTGTCCTCAACAATACATCTTTAGGTAATGGCGATTTTTTTATTTGCATAGGAGGTCGAATTTTCTGATTTTAGTCACTTGTCCTCAACAATACATCTTCAGGTAATGGCGATTTTTTTATTAATATGCAAATCTATTTCAATACTGATATTGTTCCGAGTTTCCGGGTAAGCTCCATCAAAGTAATGGATCTTCAATGTAGGCGCGGTTTGTTCGACAATCTCCAACTAGACAAGGTTTTCTTGTACATTTCAGAAATTTTATTCCCCGTTGTTAGATTAGTGGTAAGATCTTTGCCTCCACTGTTGTGAAACAATATTTTCTTTTGGAAAATAAATACATATTTTTGCCCTTTTAAGTCGTTGGAGAAAAGAAGCATCTTTGTAGATCGGAGAACTAGTTAAGGCTTCAGAGTATTTTATTAAGAAGCATGTCGCCGCGTCAGGTGTACGAGCGCCGCATTTCTGCAGTAAGAAACACTTATTCCTTTTGACTAGACATACCTGATAGTTTTGCATAGAAATGTTCTTCATTATTCAGTAACTCATTATAGTTAAAAGAAACTACAACTATTAATGGAAAGTAGCAGCACACCGATCAACTGATGCGCGTAGACCCAAAACAGTATATTTTCCCCTCCAGTTAGACTTTCATAAATTTAGAAAATTTAAGAATCATGTTTTGACATAAATAATTAGAGTGTGGGAAAATATCAAACTTATGGATTTGGATTTTATTTGAGTAACTAATATGAGACACTACTCAAGACACGCAGATGAAGACATAAGCAGAGTAGCACAAAATAGAGTATGATTAGTAGGTACGATGAAACCTATTGTGCTAGATAGAGGTGCATTATCTTTCTCATAGAGCGTAGGGTACCTTATGAGTCTCAGTGTTTGAGAGATGTTACCCCCTTTCTGAAGATTAGTAGATTTGAGTCTGTGTCTGTGAGCACTAGAACACATGAGTTCATTAGTATGACTCAGATCGTTAGACTAGAATTGCACGTTAAGAGCTACTCTGTCAAGAGCTTTAAAGAAGGACAATCATAAGATATTTAGAATTCAAGTATAGACCTAAATTTAGAAACTCTTAGCCAATAAATTTTTGAAACTTGAGTTATTGTGTTTAACATGATTAAACTAAAATAGATATTTACGTTGCCAATATTATTTTTAAAAAGCATGCATAGTATACCAGCACGTAGTTTTCCATAGTATAAAAACTTTAATTTTTTTAAGCATGCATTCATATTTTCAGCATATTTTAGCATCACTAGGGGAAATAGCTTTTTCTTACTCTCCCTTTGAGCTGGCCTGTTTTCGGGCTTGTTTTTACAGGGGACTCACGTGGAAGGTTGTACTTAGGATGAGCGTTTATGTGGAGTTCTTATAGTTTGTTTTCATTCAGTTATCTTTCCTTTTTGTATTGTACTATTTGATTTTCTTTCATGGACACTGTGTTGCTTATTTGTTCATGAGTTTCCTTTATCAGAAATTTTATAGTATTTCAGACATTCAGATGTTTGGTTCATTATTTACTCTAGTCTCTAGTGGCTCTATAAATTCAGCTTGTTAAGGTACGCTTTTACCCTTAGTTGCAATTCCAACTTTCGTTGTAAGTTTACCTTCAGAATTGTTCAATTATTACTTGTTATGTACCAATTTTATTCTCGTTACTTAGTTTACTTCTTATCAAGGGACCCGATCAGACTACTGATTTGTTGTTAAATTAGGTTGAGTTACAATTGGTATCAGAGCTAGGTTTAGGATCCCATAACTCAGAAAGTTCATAGAGTCTTAGGATTCTATCTAAATCTCTCCTTCGACGATAGAGTCATCTAGCGCCATCTAGCTATCAATTGTGCATACGTTTAAAAATATCTTTCATAGTGAATATTTCATTTTTGTTACAGACATCAATAACTTCAGTCCTTACGTATTATAGGCACAACGTGCCAGTGAAATGGGCGAGCCTTCTCGTCAGAATACAACTCCCAAAATAGTCATGGATGACAATAGTAAACTACCAGAGCCCGCAGCACCAGCAGTGCCAGACCCGACAGACATAGCCGCTATTATTGCTAGGGCGGAGGCCATAGCCAGGTTGGAGTTCAGAAATGCACTGTCTGCTACAAATCCATCACCACTACCTGTGTCAGCTGTCGGGGATTTAGGCTTGGAGCGTTACCTGAGAAACTTCGGTGATCTTCACCCATCCGATTACAATGGGGAAGAGACGTCGATGGAGACCGATGATTGGTTAATAAAGACCCGTGACTTACTCGAGGTGATGGAGTGCTCAGAGAACAAGAAGGTTCCTTTATTAGCTTTTCTCCTGAAAGGGGAGGCACACCAGTGGTGGACCAGACACGTAGCGGACAACCCCGCTCATCATACCGTAGATATGTTTACATGGAATGACTTCTCGACAGCACTAGCTAGCTGGTTTGTACCCCCCATCTGAGCATCGCAGTCTCCAGGAAGTACCTTAGGCTTATTCAGGGGGACAAAACTGTTAGTAGCATACGAACGGGAGCTGACCCACTTATCTCGTTATGCGGGCACAATGCAAGGGGACAAGAATGAGAAGTGTAGCCAGTTCATGGACGGACTGCGTGTTTCTCTGAGGCAGTCATTGATGACTATGGTCAATGTTGATTACAAGAGTTTAGTGGACACTGCCAGGAAGTTGGAAGCCGGCCAGCAGAAGGTACAGAAGCGCAACAACATTCGATCGAAGCGGCCTTAAGATGCACCTCAGCAGTATCAGAGCAAGAATAGACAAGGCAAGAACTGGAATAAAAAGCAGAGGTCTGATGGAAAGAAAGAAGTACAAACCGGGTACAGGATCAAGGATTAACACCTCTGTCCTAAGTACTACCGCCACCATCTGGGTGAGTGTTTGGCTAGTGCATGGGTGTGTTATAAGTGCCAGCAACCGGGACACATAGCTCGTTATTGATAGCTTTAAGTTTGTTTTAACATGGTTATTTTGGTGGAAGCAGGGCAGAAGAACAAAAAACGCAGGAGAAAGAAAAGGGGAAGAACTCTGATCATCGAAAGGATAAGGGGATTTCATTCATTCATCCATGATCTTCTGTTACATCAAAGACTTACTTATAGCATTTCTTTATGCAGGAATTTCAAACGATCATATTAAAATCTGACGACATTATCAATTCCAAAGAGGAATGACGCATTGGATACAAACATAGCATAAATAAACCAATAACTCCAGCCGCAAGGTTCAGGTTCCCAATACCCCCTCTTGAACCTGAGGTGGGGAGAGCTTTAGGTTTTGTCGGAGCTCAGCAAAACGGGCTCTGTACGGTGGCTTGGTAAATATATCTGCAACCTGAACTTCAGTTGGATAGTGCTCAACCCTTACTTCTCCTCCATCAATCTTCTCACGAATGAAATGGTACTTGATTCTAATGTGTTTGCTTTTGTTATGAAATACAGGATTCTTCGATAGGGCGATTGCTGAAACATTATCACACTTGAGTAGTATAGTACGAGCCTTTTTTTTCAGCCAGGTCTTCTAACATCCTTTTCAACCAGATCCCTTCACAAATGGTTGAACTCAGAGCCATATATTCAGCCTCTGTAGTTGAGAGCGCCACTGTCTGCTGCTTTCGTGAACTCCAAGCAATAGGGTTTGTTCCAAAAAAGAAAACATAGCCACCCGTGCTTCTTCTATCATCAATCGAGCCTCCCCAATCGGAATCAGTGAACCCATTGAGAACTGGGTTAGAATCCTGAGTGAAATGAAGGACATAATCCCTTGTTCCTTGTACATATCTAAGGATTCTCTTAGCTGCATTCAAATGTTGTTTGTTAGGCTTACTAACAAACCTAGATACCATGTTGACGGCATGCTCCAGGTCAGGTCTGGTGTGAGTGAGGTAAATCAATGATCCCACCAAGCTTCTGTAATGTTCTTCATCAACCTGTTCATCATTCTCTTGAAACTTGCAGAGCTTGTCCCCAATACACATGGGAGTCATGCAAGGATTGCAATCACTCATGTAAAATTTCTTCAGGAGTTCTTTAGCATATGCTTTTTGAGATAGAAAAATGTGGCCAGCTGTTTGTTTTACCTGCATTCTCAAGAAAATTTTTAAAATGCCTAAATGAGTCATCTCATACCTTGCTTCGATCTTCTTCTTAAATTCAGCAATAGAAATCTCTGAGCCTCCAGTTATTAGGAGATCATCGACGTAGAGGCAAATGATGAGATCAATTCCGTTAGAGTCCCTTCTAATAAACAGTGAGGGCTCATTCTTACTAGCGATGAAACCTTCTTGGTAGAAATATGACGTGATATTAGAATGCCAAGCCCGTGGTAAACATAGTTCCCTTCCCTTTCTTCTTGAACCCTTCTGGCTGCTCAACAAAAATCTCCTCATCCAAAATCCCATTTAAAAACGTTGACTTCACATCTAGATGATGAATTGGATAATGATTGTTAGCAGCAATAGTGATCACCAAACGTATTGTTTCCATACGGGCTGCAGGGGAAAAGGTCTCGGTGAAGTCTTTTCCAGGCTGCTGGCTATATCCTTTTGCAACAATTTGGGTCTTGTGTTTAACTACTCCTTTCTCATTGCATTTTAATTTAAATACCCATTTCTCATTGCATTTTAATTTAAATACCCATTTCAGGCCAATTACATCCTTATGGACGGATTTTTGAACCAAGCTCCAAGTACCATTCTTCTCTACAAGGTTTATTTCCTCTGCCATAGCACTTTGCAATTCTTCTGACCCGATAGCATCAGCAAAACATGTAGGAGTGTTGTGAAACAAAGCAGCATTAGAATTTTCATATATATCAGCTAGAGATCTCATTTTTCGGGGCGATGATGACTCATCAGAGGTGTCAACATCATCTTCTTCTATTGATCCTGACACCTCATCTTCTGGCTGAAGCAAAGCCTCACTTGTTTCTTCTAGTATCTCCTGGAGGGGGTTCAAAGGTAACTCAACCAGAGAGCAAGAGGAAAAAGGTTCACCTTCAATTTCTGATGCCCATTTCCATATATCATCTTCATGAAACACTACATCCCTGAAGATAATCAGCTGGGAGGTAACTGGATTCAAAAGTCTATAAGCCTTTTTATTTTCACTATACCCAATGAACACACACTTGACACTTGTGGGATCAAGTTTTTCCCTCTTCTCTTTAAGAATGTGGGCAAATGCTATACACCCAAAAGTTCTCAGGTGGTCTAGCTTTGGTTTTTTCTCATATAGTCTCTCATAAGGGGTAGTGTTTTTCAAGGCTTTGGTTGGCACTATGTTTAAGATGTGGACTGCAATGCTTGCAGCTTCTGCCCAGAGGTATTTAGGCAGTTTTTTGTGTATGAGGAGTGACCTTCCCATCTCAGCAATGGTTCGGTTTCTTCTCTCTACAACTCTGTTTTGTTGTGGTGATCCGGGAACTATGAATTCATGTTGAATGTCATTCAATTAGTAGAATTGCTTAAATGGGTGACTAAGCAAGCAAAGAAGAAGCCGCGACCTAGATGCGGAGCTTGCAGCGGTTAGGGAAGCCGCAGCGACTAAGCAAGCAAAGAAGAAGTCGCGCGAGAAGTCCGCACGATCACGGTGAGCACACCAGCGGCAAGGAAAAGATGTCGCGACCTAGATGCGGAGCTCGCAGCGGTTAGGGAAGCCGCAGCGACCAAGAGATGTCGCAGCGAGAAGAGAGGAGAGCAGCGAGAAGGCTAGAACTCGGCGGGTAGACAAGGAGACCGCAACGAGTAGACAGGAAGCGGGTAGCAGGGAAGAAACCGTGCGGGCAGAAGGAAAAGAAGAGAGTTATAAAAGGGAGAAGGGAGAAGAAGAAGAAGGGGTGGAAGCCACGAGAGAGAGAGAGAGAGAGCAGGAGTAGCTGTTAGAAAGAACTTCCGCGCGGGAAGCCGCGGTTAGAAAGGGAGTTAACCGCACGGGAAGCCGCGGTTAGAAAAGGACTTAACCGCGAGGAGGACCGGTTCCCTCTGATACCATGTGGAGAAAACCTCAAACTTGTATATACTATCTCAATAATCAAATACAATGTATGAATACACATTTATAGGAGGGAGAAAGAGAGAAGAGATCCCTATACATGATGCGGGACTAAAGAGGAGAAAAAAAAGAAACTAAATAAATGGGCTCCAACATGGGCCTCTTTACATGGGTTTTTCCAACATAAACTAATCTTAGCTTTCACGACTTTATCGCTTACACATATAGCTTTTGGTCCTCCAATCGAGGAAAGCCTAAGTTGCTTGATCCTCTAATCGAGAAAGCCTAATTTACTTGGTCCTCCAATCGAGGAAAGCCTAATTTGCTTGATCCTCTAATCGAGAAAGCCTAATTTACTTGGTCCTCCAATCGAGGAAAGCCTAATTTGCTAGTCTTTTAAAATTATTTGCAATTGTTTGGTGGTAACTGCGTTTGCGTGTGATTTGTCTTTCTTATTATTTGTGATTTATTGTCGATTCACACTTTGCATACAACATCATCCTTGGGCAACATAGAAATCATTTCCCTAACACGGCATCTAGGTTTGCATATTTAGAGTTCACACACCTACCCAACCCTACGTCACCTTTACCCTTGGAATTTCGGATTTCTCGCATTTTTTCCTCCGAAACGAAATAAAAAAAAAACTGTTATTTCATTTGAACATGAACAAATTTAACCCTAATATTGAGAGTGGACTACTTGCTATTTCTACAATAGTGGATGATTAAACTTTGAAGAGAATTCAAGCCATGAGCACATATAATCCAATATTGATTCAGAGAACAAAATGAACGCAGCCACCCTATCAAACTACATAAAAAATTCCAACCTGGGAAAGCAGCCGAGCATTCATGAGATAAAATCATCTGAGCCTCTGGAGGTCTTCTGGTTCGATCTTTTTCCACTGAGAACTCCTTCAACAAACACATAAGAGCACTCCATTTCTTGTTCAGCCTGTTTTTCTAGACTTGTTCTTCCCACCCAGGGATGTTGGCAGTAGCCTCGTTCACCATTTTCACCAGGGTGAGCTGCCATGATGAAAAGCAAAATATTGAACTAATCTCCGAAAGACTAATGTCGTGCTAGAAAGAAAATAGAAAGTTGAGGGAAAAGATTATTGTAATATATTGAGTTAGTGTAGTACAAACTATCACATGACATATATATGGAAGAATACTAAAAGCATATTAAAAAGGGAATAAGGGCCATTTACCTGGATGGTGGGACCTCCCATAAATTCACATAATTATAAGTTGCATCCCTCTATCTTTTAAGTTTACATAAATCCTCCTCTGAGTTTGCATTTCATAACATGCATATATAATTTCAAAAGATAGAGGAGTTCAATCTATAACTATGCAAACTCCTAAGAAAGATTTGGGAAATTAATGGTAAAAAAATAATGGGTAATAATCCTAATAGAGAGAACATATCTACACTAGCAATAGAATATTACTATGTAATAATATGATTCTTGATGCGGACATCCTTAATTTACAGAAATTTCAGAGAGCAAATAGTCGGAATTTACTTGCTCCCCACTAACTTAGTGGGGGTCATGGGGGCCAAATGGGATTGATCAAAGTCAACCTCACTAACCTCATGGTGGGAACTGACCAAACCGTTGCGCACATACCGTGCGGGGCCTAACGGTCACACCACCGGCCTCCAACCACCCGGGCAGCCGCCGCTCCGCCGACCGCCAGGCAGGCAACTGCCACCGCGCGGTCGCGAGTCCGAGCAGTCGCCAGGCCGGCTACCTGGACGGCCGCCAGGCCGGCTACCTGGACGGCCGCCAGGCCGTCTACCTAGACGGACGCCCGGCTACAAGGACGGCTACTCAGCCGCCACCGCCATGAGGACCCTTGGTCGCGCCTCCGCAGGGCCAGCCGGTCGATCGGCTGACCGGCCGCCGCCGCAGGACGGCCACTTGGGCGCGTGGTCGCGGCCCTCGCGAGCGTCGGGCCGCGGGCGCCGCACAGGCGTCGGGCCGCCCGCTTGGCCGCCGCCGCGGTCGGCCTCTAGGTCGGCCGCATGGCCGCGCCTGGCCGGTCCCTCCGTCGGCAATCCCTCGCTGGTCGGGTCCCGGTGGCGGTCATCCCCCTTTGTCGCCTTCGGCCGGTCCTCCACCGTCCGATCACTGTCACTCGATCTCCATCATTTGATCACCGTGTAAGCCCCCCATGTAACCACCCATTATGAGGGGGGTGCACATAACCAAAATAATAATTGGTGTGCGCGCAGTAAATCCCTCAAAAAATACACGACATAAATATAAGAGGTCTGTGAATAGCATATAAAACGGTTATGGTGCCCGGATAGCCGTGTAGCCACCATAACCACCCCCGAAAACCTATAAATATGACCACAGGGCCCTCCTTCAATCCATCTTCTCCTCCTCCCAGTTTTCCTCCTACGCACGTAAGAGCTCCCTTGAAGGTCTCCTTGCTTCATCGAAGAATCCTTCGAATATCTTTGAGCACCTTCAAAGATCATTCAAAAATCTTTGAGCACCCCTGCGCACGCTCCACTCAACGCACGTCCCGCTCCGTGTACGTTCCACCTTGCGCGCACTACCCTAAGCACCAAGCACGCTCTGTAAACATTGCGTGCTCCAGACAGTAACAAGCCTTTGTTATGTGTTATGGTCCACTGTCAGTTATCTAGTTAGTTAGTACTTTAGGAATTAAGTCGTATTGAGTCGAGTCGTTATGTAGTCCTTTTCATATGTTTAATATTTTGTGTTTTAGTTGTATCGGGTATTTCCGTCCGTGTCATTTGGGTCTTATATAGGGGGTCTTGTCATGTATTTGAAGTTAAGCAATGAAAAATGAAGTTCTCTTTATCTCTCAAAAATTCCTCTCCCTCTCTCTCTAAGTTATTCTCTCCTTCCTCAACCCTCTAAGATTTCTTCCTCTCTCATCTCCTCCTCCACCATTCTAGGGCTTGCCCCTTGTATCTCTGCCTCCAACACCCCTTCAACGAAGCAAGCCAACAACAACTTGGTATCAGAGACATCCTTCCTCGACTCGATTTTTTTCTTTTTTCGCTGCTCCATCGCCGCTGCCTCCGTTGTTTCCGCAGCTTCTTCCACGCCTTCTACGTCCAGCTCAAGCCCGGCATCATCCCGGAAAACGCAGGACAGGTTACGCCCCCCTCCCCCAACGCTACTCTGCGTCCTCACGCTGCGGGAGCGCCCATCGCCTCACGCGGCGGGATCGTCCTCACGCCGCAGCTTCGTCGACGACAACGCTTTGTTGCTTCGCGCGTCAATCCCGCAGATTCTTCGGATCTACTTCAACGCCAACTTTTTTTTTGAGCCGCTCTGCACGCAACATCAACCCATCCCGTACGCCCCAACTTTTCTAGGGCAACACACTTCCGCCAGTGCCTTTTCAGGCCTAGATTAATTAATGATTTCAGAAATTAATTGTTTACGAAATTAATTCCTCCAAAATTAATTCATTAAGCAATTCATTTGTACAGAGATTAAACTTAGTACCGCAGAAGAACTTGTCTTTTGTTCGATGCTGTGGAAAATGGCTGAGCCATTTCAGACTTGGATGTCTCGCCTCAACACTACACTCGACAAAGTAGTGACTTCAGGACACATTGGTGTTCCCCCTCATCCTGTGTCGGAGCCCTCCAAGCCCGCACGGCTTGTGCCGCCATCACCTCCGCTGCCGGTGCCACCACCGACTTTCGTCGTTCATGACGCACCGCCGTCGTCGTCGTAGCCGTCGTCGTCGTCGTTGTCGTCGCTGTCACCATCGCCGTCGCCGTCGTCGTTGTCATTGTTGTCACCATCGCCGCCGCCGTCCCCACCACCGTCGTCGCCGTCTCTGTCGGCTCTTGCTCCACCGGTCCCTGCCACACCACTCCCATTGATCGCACTACCACCTCTTCGGCCGACACCTGCTCCACCGACCCCGACGGATCCATTCCTGTTGTCGCATGTCAGCCCTCCGACCTCGGTATGGTTGTTGCTCACAGCCCCTCCAGCGGCCCCGACAAAGCCATCCCACAGGCCGCCCAATTTCCAGATGGCGCCACCGCACCTCGTCGACGCCACCGTCGCCGCTACGCGTTATCGCGCGTTGTTCTGGAGGGAGGTCAAGGTACCAGATGATCCGGCCACCCGCATGGAGCACGAGCTTGAGGACAAGCTCATTTTGAAGGACGGGTAGAGTGTTATGTGTTATGGTCCACTGTCAGTTATCTAGTTAGTTAGTACTTTAGGTATTAAGTCGTATTGAGTCGAGTCGTTATTTAGTCCTTTTCATATGTTTAATATTTCGTGTTTTAGTTGTATCGGGTATTTCCGCCCGTGTCATTTGGGCCTTATATAGGGGGTCTTGTCATGTATTTGAAGTTAAGCAATGAAAAATGAAGTTCTCTCTCTAAGTTATTCTCTCCTTCCTCCACCCTCTAGGGTTTCTTCCCCTCTCATCTCCTCCACCATTCTAGGGCTTGCCCCTTGTATCTCCGCCTCCAACACCCCTTCAACGAAGCAAGCCCACAACAGCCCTCCAGTCAGCAGCAAGTCCTCTAATCAAAAGCAAGCTCTCTGCTCCAGACTCCACTGCGTGCAACAGAAGACAAGTCGCAGACCATAAGACGCGCAGAGTGCGCCCCTCCAGCCTCCAAGCAGCAACTGAAGACTTCAGAGCACACAGAGCGCAGTGCTCTCCTCTGCGCAAGAAGAAATACTTTAGCTCCGCGAGCGATGGCCTGTCACCTTCAGAGTCCTTCTCTCTCTTCTCTAACAATTGTAACAAAAGGTGATATGTCGCCCTCGAATTCTCTACCAAAGCTTTGTAACGACACAAGTAGATAGTGGAAGTTTGGTCGGCGCAGCTCCGACCACGTGATTTTTCACCCCTTTCTGAGGTTTTTCACATTAAAAAAACCATCTTGATAACCGTCGCGTTATCAACCGCTCTAGAGCTAAAACGGTCCAATTTAGACCAGTCTACCGGTAGCCTCAAGTTGGCTGCAACAATTCCCATAAATAGCTAGCAATAGAATATTAGCATAAATTTAAACTATGCAGAACATAATCTATCTGGTACGCGGAGGTTAAAGGTTGAATAGATTCAAAGCTGGGATTACAAGAAAAAGGCTGCTACATGTTCCCACCAATATGGGATTGATTAGACATGAACATTAGTCATACAGATCAGGAACAGTTTATTTAGGCTTTGTTTTTGTTTGAAGAAATTGGAGGGAATGCAAATGTACTAACTTTATAATTTCCTGTTTGAAATTTGGTTCCAACTGGTAATTTGATTTACCTAGGAAAAATATCCACCAAATCCTAGAAAATACATGCAAGAAATTTTACCAAGTCGACATATTTATTAGGGATCAAACTGCGGGAATCACATCATAGAACGATCAAGCGAAGATGGCATGACATGATATGAACTTTTGATGTTTTGTTCTTGTTTCAGTAATTTCCAGCCGTTTGGTTTGAAATTTTGATTTACATTTGTATTTTGAATGGCAATATTTGAAAGCATATTTTACACTTACAATATGGGATTGTGGGAACGTAACGTAGAAGGAAAATATTTTGATGCCAATTTGATGATGGGCTTTGGGTTTTTCATCGTCCTTTTTTTCATTCGACTTTAATTATATTTTCTTCTTTAATTATAGAATAGTTGTACGGCAATTGGAATATGGAAGTGTTAATGTAAGAAAGAGAATTCTGAGAAAATGAGCCTCGGCTGCATGCCACCATCAGAGAGATCATGAGAGAGAAAATCGTATGAAGGGATAATGAGAGAATCAAGAGGGAATCTTATAATATTTATTCATACAACAACACTCAAGCCTTTATCCCACTATAGTGGGGTCGGCTATATTGATCCTTTGTCGCCATTGTGCCCTATCTTGTGTCATAATCTCACTAATGCCTAAGTACATCATATCTTTCCTTATAGTTTCATTCCAAGTCTTTATTGGTCTACCCCTCCCTCGTTTAACATGCCTAGTGACCAGACTCTCACAACGCCTAACAGGTGCCTCTAATGGTCTCTGTACGTGTCCAAACAATTAGAGGCACCTATAAACTTTATTCATAATTTAAAAAATTACAAGACATAAAATACTTATAGGAACATAGTTACAAGATCAAATCAAATTGATTTTGAATGGTAAATAACTCCAAAATATTCAACATCCAATTCAAAATAAATATAATCCCAACAAATAAATGCAATTAAACTTGTAGAAGAATTGAGTTAACCTTGTATATACTTCTTGAATATCAAATTACAAGTGCGAGTACAATTATATAGGGAGAGAGAGAGAGAAATCCCTATTACAAGAAGTGTGACTAAACATCCTATTTAAGAGGCTAAATGGGCCTTTACATATATCATTCAACACTCCTCCACAATCTGGAGCGTACAAATTGTAGGCACCGAGCTTGGACAAGAACTGATAGTACAGAGGTCGTGGTAAGGCCTTGGTGAGGAATGAGGATGTCAGCAACTTGTTCGGTAGCTGGAACATGCATTAACTTTATCTTCTTTAATTTAATCTTTTCTCGAATGAAAGGACAATCAACCTTAATGTGCTTCGTTCGTTCATGGAAAACAGGATTCTTGATAATGTGTATGGTAGCCTGACTGTCGTAAAATAGGGTGGCCGACTAGCCGGTGCGGAAAGCTTCACTCCTAAATCATCAAGGAAACCCTCAACCCATGTGAGCTCAGACACAACAGCTTCCATTGAACGATACTTGGCCTTAGCAGATGAATGGGCAACTACAGATTGTTTCTTGCTACGCCATGTAATGAGATGTCCTCCAAAATAAGTGCAGTATCCACTTGTGAAACGTCGATCATCCAATGAACCAACATAATCAGCGTCACAATAAACATTCAGAGATAAAGGAGACGAAGAGGGCTTGTATACAAGTCCCTGTCCATGAGCAGTCTTCAAGTATCGAAGAATGCCCTCAACTTCCTGGAGATGAGAGATACGTGGCCCATGCATGAATCGACTGACAATCCCAACAGCAAATGATATATCAGGTCATGTAACGGTGAGATATATCAGTTTTCCTACAAGACGACGTTAATACTTTGGGTTTGGAAGGAGTAGATTAGAGTCCGAGACATGAGCGCAGATCTTGTGATTACTATCCATGGGAGTGTCGGCAGGCTTGCATCCAGAGTAGCTCGCATCATGCAGTAAGTCAAGACAGTACTTCCTTTGAGATAACACCAGTCCATCAGGTCGTCGAGCCACCTCGAGACAAAGAAAATAACGAAGGCTTCCCAGGTCCTTTGTTTGAAACAGAGTTGTCAGATGTTTGATCATATGTATTCATGTAAGATCGTCTCAGACAATCATCAACATACACCAAGAGAATCACTGTGTCTGTTGGACGATGCCAAGTGAATAATGAGAAATCGGTTGAACTCCAAGTGAACCCAACAACACTAACAGTCTGGCTGAATTTGTCAAATCATGCCCGAGGCGACTGTTTGAGACCATAAAGTGACTTCTTCAGACAACAGACAAGAGACTCTCACGTGGTCTCAAACCCGGAAGGTTGTTGCATATAGACGGTTTCCTGCAAATTACCATTAAAAAAAACATTTTTTTGACATCCAATTGGTGCAACTGCCAGTGTCGATGAACAACGAGAGAGATCAACACACGAACAGTATTCAATTTGGCAACTGGAGAAAATGTCTTATCATAATCTAGACCTTGTTGTTGAGTAACACCATGAGCCACCAGACGAGCTTTCAAACATTGAACCGTCTCATCTGAACCTTGTTTCAGGGCAAACACCCGCTTACAACCCACGCAAGTCTGTCCAGAAGAAAAAGGGATAAGATCACAAGTGTGGTTTGCCCAAAGAGCAGGCATTTCCTCGTCCATAGCCGCTCGCCATCCAGGATGTTGGAGAGCCACCTGCATAGAAGTAGGGATGGTAATAGAGGATAAAGAAAGAGCAAACTGGCGAAGTTCCGGAGAGAGACGGTGGAAGGAGACATAATTCGTCATTGAATGTTCAGTAGAAGTAGTTATCGAATCCGCATGCTGTAAAATATCATCAGAGGAGGGCATCTCCCGTAGGGTAGTGGATGAAGGAGGATGACGAGTTACACACGAGTGATAGGTGGTTTGTGTGGAAGTGGCGTGGTAAGAGGTGGGTTTGGTGGGAGTGGTGTAGGAAGGAGAGGCGGAAGGTTGGAAGTAACAGGGACATTAGGCCGAGGAAGGAGTGGTGGAAGGAGAGAATCAGTTCGTTGAGAATGATATGGCTGGTCTTCGAGAAAGGTGACATCAGCAGAAGTAACAACCTTGTGATCTTTAGGAGAGAAACAGACATAACCCTTCTGAGTACGAGAGTAACCAACAAACATATATTTCGTGCCACGATGAGCGATCTTGTCTGTGGACGGGCTAAGATTATGAACATAGCACACACAGCCAAACACGTGAGGGGTGACTGAAAAGGGAGGTGTGGAGGGAAAAAGGAGGTTGAAGGGAACCGCAAAGTTGAGAACAGAATAAGGCATGTGATTAATAAGAGAACATGCAGTAGAGACCGCGAAATTCCAATATTGTTTGGGAACATTCATTTGAAACATAAGAGAGCGGGTAACCTCAAGGAGGTGGCGATTATTGCGTTCAGCAATGTCATTTTGTTGGGGGGTATAGGCACAAGAGGTTTGGTGGATGATTCCAAACTCAGTACACGGGTTAGTAAACGCATGACTAGTGTATTCACGGGCATTGTCAGAATGGAGAGTTTTCATTGTAGTGGAGAACTGGTTGCGAGTTTCAGTGATAAAGGTACGAAAAACACCCGATAGTTCAAAGCAATCATGAAGGAGATACAACCATGTCACCCGAGAGTAATTATCTACAAATGTAGCAAAGTAACGATAGGCAAAAACACTGGTGATTTTGTATGGTCCCTAAATATCAGAGTGAACAAGATCAAAGGGAGCAGTATTCCGAGTGGGATGAGGCGAGAACGTAGACCGATGATGTTTTCCATAGATACGGGACTCGCAAGTGAATTCTCAGATGGAAACATCGGGAAGAGCTTTGCGGAGTATGTTTAGAGGAGGGTGTCCAAGACGCCGATGCCACTCAACAGAGCTAATAGAGGACAGAACCGTCGGAGGAGAGGGGTCAAGGATGTAGAGACCATTTGACAGATGCCCTTTTCCAATGATAGACTGTGTCTCGCAATCCTGCACAACATAAGAGGTGGAGGAGAATGTTACGTAGCAATCAAGATCTTGAGTGAGACGACTAATAGAGAGAAGGTTGAAAGGAGAGTCTGGAACATGAAGAGCAGAGCGAAAAGTCATGGAAGGAGTAATGTAATGTCAACGGAGCCAGAGACAAGAATGGTGTTCCCACTTGCAACAGTAATAGACTTGGGATGCACCGAGTCCATTAGCGAGATGGCTGTCGTGAGGTAATGTAGTGGGCGGCCCCTGAATCCAAGATCCAGGACGAACTATAGGCAAGAAAGAAAAACCGATGCCACTCAACAGAGCTAATAGTGGACAAAACCATCGGAGGTGAGGGGTCAAGGATGTAGAGACCATTCGATAGATGCTCTTTTCTAATGATAGACTATGTCTTGCGATCCTGCACAACACAAGAGGTGGAGGAGAATGTTACGTAGCAATCAAGATCTTGAGTGAGATGACTAATAGAGAGAAGGTTGAAAGGAGAGCCCGGAACATGAAGAGCAGAGTGAAGAATGATGGAGGGAGTAATGTTAATGTCGGCGGAGCCAGAGACAAGAATGATGTCCCCACTTGCAACAGTAATAGACTTGGGATGCGCCGAGCCCATTAGCGAGATGGTTGTCGTGAGTTAATGTAGTGGGAGGCCCCTGAATCCAAGATCCAGGACAAACTATGAGCAAGACAGGAAAACACGCTATCAGAAATGGACACAACAGAGCTCGGAGAATTTTCGATCATCCCTTGAAGTTGCTGGATTTAGAGTCGCAAGTCAGAAATGTCATTCTGAAGGCTTTGTGAAGTAGAATGTGCAGCCATGGGCAAAGGGGCAGCGGCAAGAAGCAATCTGTGCGGCAGGGCGAAGTCACAGCAGCTAGTGATAGAAAAGATACTCCGGGAAGACCCAGCGGCCAAGCAGATAGCATCCAGCGGCAAGGGAAAACCGCGGAGAACAACTGCAAGAGAAGCGGACAATCCGCAGCAAACCACAAGCAGCAAGCAGGGCCAGGCCGCAGCGGGAATTAGAGCCCGCGGGTAGGCAGGAGCAGCGAAGCAGCGGACTAGCGGGTAGACAAGCAGACACAAGGCGGACAGAGGCAAAGCGGCCTAAAGAAGAATTGTTGCTAGAGGGAGAGTCGCGGCGGCCAGAGATCAGCTTCTAGAGAGTTACAGCGACTAACCCTGGCGGTCAGCAGGAGAGGCCTCCAATGACAAGAGACAAGGCGGGCAACAGCTTAGAGCAGAAAAGTCTGGCGGACAGCAAAGCTAGGTCGGCAGCGGCTTGAAGAGAAGCACAACGGATAGAGGAGCAAGCCCGCGACATCGGGTAGAGAGCCAAGTCCACAGCGGGTAGAGAACAGGGCCAAGTTCGCAACAACTAGAACAGGGCCAAGCCCGCAGTGGGTAGATAACCAAGTCCGCAACGGGTAGAACAACAGCTAGACCGCATCAGACAAAGGGGAGTCACAGCGGGTAGGGAACAGAAGGTCAGTCCGCGCGACAAGCAGAGAAAGGTCGTCGGCGGAAAAGAAAGCTGAAAAAGACCGCGCGAGTCCGCAGGAGACTGTTGCGAGTAGATGAGAAATCGTCAGGTTGCAGCGAACAGCAATGAGAAAGCAAACAACGAGTAGATCGCGTGATAAGTCTGGCAAGAGCAGTCCGGGAGAAGAGAAATGAAACCGCAGCGGTCAGGGTTGTAGTGGGGCCCAGAAAAATCCCTATAAAAAGGGAGAGAAAAAGAGGAGACGAGAGGGAGGGAGGAGAAAAACGAGCCCGCACAAGGGGATACGGTTAAGAAGAATAGACCGCACAAGGGAATGCGATTAGGTAGAAAGCGAGCCCGCACAAGGGAATGCGGTTAAGAAAAAAAGGAGTTCGCCCAAAGGATGGCGGTTGGGAAAGCGGAAAGCGGATAGGAGATCAGGCCGGATTATATAAAAAAGGTTAACCGTCGGGAGGATCATTGGAGCTCTATACCACGTAGAAGAATTGAGTAAACCTAGTATATACTTCTTGAATATCAAATTACAAGTGTGAATACAAATATATAGGGAGAGAGAGAGAGAGAGAGAGAGAAATCTCTATTACAAGATGTGGGACTAAACATCCTAGTTAAGAGGCTAAATGAACCTTTACTAATGGGCTTTTACATATATCATTCAACAAAACTTAAGATAAATTATAACATAATCCAAATTGATCACCTCTTTAATGTATCTACATTGAATTCTTCTAAAGAACATATCCAAGATCTTCTAATCAGGATCATGGCAGCTTACACATCTTCCTAAATAAAAGTATTATAAATCTTTAGGGTACATTCGGAACCCTGGAATTGGAATTCAATCCAATTCCAATTCCAATTCTTAGAGGTATTGGTATGGGGCTAAATTCTAATTACGTTGTTCAGATGCATGACGGTACAGATCAAATTCTCACGGGTATAGGAATTGTGCAATAGGAGGAGAAAGGAAGAAGAAGAAGAAGAATAGAATCAAGGGGGAAAGGAGAAAGGGAGCATAAACATACTAGATTAGGGTTCAGAGTCATCTCATCATTGAATCACATACTTTCCAACATGATGCTGTGTTCATGATCTTAGGGTAAATCTAAGGACTTGGGGCAAAAGAATGGAAGGAGGAAGAAGAATGGGCAGAGTAATAATAATAAGAAGAAGAAGGGGCGGAATAATAATAAGAAGAAGAAGGGGCGGAATAATAATAAGAAGAAGAATGAGCTCATATCCAATTCCAATTGGATTCCGTCCAACAGAATAACAGTTTTGCTTTACTTATTCTCAATTGCAATTCTTGAAATTCAGGTCACTGCATCTGAACGGGTCCTTGAGGATAACATCTTAGTTTTTTTTAGTTTGCTTGAATCTTATCTAAAGAAAAAATCCACAATTAATATGCTTCCATCAAATCATAACCAAAAATAAACAGATCTATGATTAATACACTCGCCTCACATAGAATCATAGCTAAGGACAAAGCCAAACAACCATTAATTCGCTCATATTTCTCATGTAAGTTTTAAGTGTAGTAGAGCTCATGTTGTGCCTGCCATTTCAGTAGTTTTGAGCTTTTCGTAATACTATATTAGTGAAATATAGTATATTGATAATATATTACTGAAATATTATTCCACACCAATTTAATATCTTCTTTCATCGGATCATAACAATATGCATAGACTGAAATAATTAATTACCAAAGTTATCATGGCTGGTTAGTTCAAAATAATATTTTACTTCTTCTTACCGCACTCCCTCACAAGTTGGTTTGAAGATATCTTCCATAACAAAATGTTAGGGAGTGTGGAAAGAGGTAAAATATTATCAAAATGTCTGCAACTTTATCCATTGTTTGAATACAAGTTATAAAATCTCAAGTTTCTCCTTTATTCGAGAAAGACAAATAACTACAGCCAAGTATCATTAAGGATATGATAAACAATCGGACAATGTTAAAAGATAGAAAATTCCAAATTAAAGAGTTGCATAAGCATGGAGGAACCCTTGATTGATATCGGCAATGATGGAGAGGTACAACCAGGCTACGATATTGTGGAATTGTTTGGAGGATGGTGGGTAAGTGGAGGCTATTTCGTGAAGTGCGGATGGTTGGGGCTTAATGTCTGAAGGTATAGGTATAACTAAGGATGGTCAGTGGTCAGAAAATCGTCGAAGGGTGCATTGATTGTAATGGGGATGTCGGAGGCTAGGTGTAAAGTGGTGGCGATAGAGGAGGTGAGGGGGTCGGTCAGTGAGTAGGTAGGGCGATAAGATGGGCATGGTGGCTGGGAAGGGTAAAAATAGAGAGGCATGCAGCTGAGAGGGGAAAGTAGAGGATGAGAGATTGCAGCTGGGAGGCAGTGGCTAACTATAGTGTATTAGGATTGGCGGATGATTGTATTAGGACAGTTGGGCTTGCGGCTTTGAGAAAGGGTTGCAACAGCAGAAAAATTTGGCAGTGGAGAGAAGAGGGGAGACAACAACAGGGCAATACCTAAGAGTTGGTACCTAGGGTTCAAGGTTTCAACACTGTGGGATGACCGAGAAGCTTCAAAAATCTTCTCCAAAACCTTCCATGACCTAGGGAAAAAATTAGGAGCAATCATAACAAGACCTAGGGAAAAAATTAGGAGCAATCATAATTTTCTGAGCATAATTTTTGCCTAAATGGCTAAATCTCTAAAATAAAATCATAAAAATTACATAAAATATCCCAACATCGCTTCGAATAGATCCACAGATCCGATCGTTCAGATGACGATCCTACATTTGACTCCTGCATGAATACACCCTTAAGGCTCTTGATGGTCGATAAATTGGCTCTTGAACTGCGATCCCCATAGCAAGAACATTTATTTCTTTCTCCAATAGGTAACAAAATTATCTCCAAAAGACATGCAATAGCTAGAGGTGGGCCTTTTTCCATCAAATTTCTCAATCAATGTTAGTGTGAGCCTAAATCCACAAATGACCTTGTTTTTTTAAATAAAAATCAATCCCCTTCCAAGTGTTCCATTATGGTATCTTAGGATCCGAAAGGAAATTTCAAAGTGCCTTACTTCTGGTAAATGCATAAACTGGATCACCACTATACAATAAAGGCTACATCCAAACAAACATGATATAGATAAACGAGTTTACTCACAACTACTTGGTACAACTATCAATCTACCACAGCTTTGTGACCTTGTTTTCAATAGCCTTCAACTTCAAGTTGGACTTAATGGGTGTTTGGTTGCCATACATCCTAACATTCAAGTTCCATTGAGAAAGTCCAAAATATAATTTTGTTGGTTGACAAAAAATCCACTTTAAGATCTTTCAAATTTTGTACCAAGGAAGTACATTAGTGTCACTAAATCATTGATCTAAAACTCTTGTGCAAGTTTTTTTCTTAAGCTCTTCAATTTCAGTATCATCTTATATGTTACTATAAGTTATCCACTGACAATCAAAACAACAAATCTACCTGTTTTGAGTGTTTGATGAACATCGTGAGGTTAGCTTAAACGACAAATTTATCTATTTGAGTGTTTGAAGAAAATTGTGAGGTCAATTTGAATTTGAATGTCATCATAGATCTTTACAATCTTCCTAAATCACTCGAACCAAACTCTAGGTGATTACTTGAGGCCATATAAGAATTTTTCTAATCTGCAATATGCAAACATTGTTGGCCCCGAGACTCTTGTCAAAACTATGTGCAAGATCCATAAACACTTCCTCCTACATGTCATCGTTATAGAAGACATTCAAATTTATGTGGAAGCCAATTGGAATTACAGTTTAAAAAAGAACACCATAAAGTTTATTTTAGCAATTGGGTTAAAAGTTAGTCACAATAAGTTTGAGTGAATATCTGAAGGGGGGCTCTATTTGAAACTCTCAGGTGCTAGGTGGGTCCTTCGGCATCCTCCTGCATTGTCGTTCTCCTAGAAGTCGTTGGAAGTAAGGTATTTTCAGGCCACAGATAAATTGGGGTTGAACACCCGGACTACGCATTATGGTTTGTTTTAGAACTCTTGTATGTATACCGAGGTTGAGTTGTGACCTAAGGTACTAAATAATTAATTTTAGGTATTTTCTTTGTGAGATCTAAGCTCCCTCCCAACCGTTGATCCTCTTTCCCTCTACTCGTATATAACCAACCAAGGAAGTCTCGTCTCCCCCTCCCTGCACGCTCATCTAGTGCTTCCCATCAGAAGCAGCAGTTGGCCCTAGCACCTATTGTAGGAAGAAGTAACAGATGTTGCTTGGTCGTCCACCATTCCCACGCCTAGGCTTATCGAGCGTGACCACAACTAGAGCCGCTATTTTGTCCCGGGTGTCACATGTTGCAGGAATTGTCTTTATCGTGCCTCCATCCACACTACCGCTTCCGACTCCCCCGCCTATGACGTGGTGACAAGGCTCCAATCTCTAACCTACCATAGGCCAACCACATATTTAGGAGGAGCACCTGTCCTAGTCAACCAAATTTTTCTTCCTTCGTCGCATCCTTTTTGATGACTCAATCTCTCTCGCTGGCACGTGAAAATTTGGTATCAAATTCGACCATGATGGGATAGACTGACCACAAGGAGCCATGTTTGGAAAAATGCACAAGTTGATGATGGATCAATTCAATGCATCTAAAAGCCGGCAACCAGCCACCTTGGTTGATCTCTCGGCCTACATGGAGAGACTCACTCCACCTCAACAAGGTTGCAGCGACTTTCGCCACAACTGAACGGATAGCAGTTTCATGGAGGTTCTCCTTCCCACGAATACCAGGACGGATTCCATAGAGAGCGTTATGAGAACAACGCCCTGCCATTTCACGTCATACCGAAGTTTCAGACATATGATGGCAAGAGTGACCCGGTTGACTGGTTGACTAGATGGGAGCATTTTACGCCAAGTCGCCAACCAGTGACATCGGTGATGGAGAGGATCTCACTTATCGATTACCATTTGGTGGGGACGGCCCAAATGTGGTTCCTATACCTGGACACAGAGAAGTACCACATGACATTATCTCACATGCGGTTTGGACCACCAATGATCTCACTCAAACATATTAGGCGTACTGAATGATATTCATATCCCCATCAATAAGTGCATAGTAGACTATAAACACTTGGGCACCTCCAAGAGAGCTGCAAATGTACCATAGAAACAAAGATTTCCAATTATTACTCCAATCCTTGGCTCCTTCATGTTTCATATAATCCTAGAAGGAGAATGGGAGATTACCGGATTATCGAGAATGTAACTAGCCAAGATATTGTGTTTCCACCTAATTAAGGTGGGAAAATTTTAACCACGATCGTCACAGAATGTGATGGATTATGTTACACACATGCGGGCAACATCTTATTTTATTTTACATATTTAATTTGTAGGGCATTAGGGTAAATTGTATGTGAGACCCCCCTTCCTATATAAGGAGATGTCTTGGGAGTTTTAGTTATCTTTGATGTTTAGAGTTTTGAGATCTCTCATTTGGAGATGGACTTCTAAGAGGAACCAACCTCTTAAGATTAGGCGTGAGCATACCTTGTGATTGTATACAAGTTCATTCGAGTTCATTACAATTTTAATTGGTAACATTGATCCGACCTAGCCTCCCCGCCCGCGCATCATGTGATGTCGGGATCAATTTCCGCCAGTAGCGCTACTCACGTCCTCCAACCTTAGTGATCCTTGCGTCATCCTCCGATCGAGCCTCCCGCCCTTCCTACGCTACCTGCGACGTCGGCATTCCTCGCTCCTTCTGCTACTTGCGACTGTGATGTCTGTCTCCAGCGCTTATTCCCTATCGCGACAGCAGCCGCCCACATCAGTCTTCCTCTGTGCCTTGCGGCGAGCCTCTTCCATCGATCATCGACGTTTCTCACCAAAGTGCCCTACCATCAGCAGCACCGGCTCCTGCGGTCTCTCTTGCCCCCCCCCCCTCCAGCTCTTGCGCCCTCTTTTGCCTCAGCTCTTGCGGCTTCTGCACACTCCCTTTCGGCGGGTGGGCTTCTCCCCCTACTGCACTTCATTTGCGCCCATCTTCTTCCCCCCCCAGCTCTTGCGCCCTCTTTCGCCTCAGCTCCTGCGGCTTCTGCGCACTCCCTTCCGGCGGGTGGGCTTCTCCCCCTACTGCGCTTCATCTGCGCCCATCTTCTTCGCCCCCCTTGCTACCTATATAAGGATGTGGCTTGGGAGTTTAAGTTATCTTTGATATTTAGGATTTTGAGATCTCTCATTTGGAGAGGGACTTTTAGGAGGAACCAGCCTTCTGAGCTTAGACACGAGAATACCTCATGATTGTATCCAAGTTCAATCGAGTTTATTGCAAGTAATTTCAATTGGTAATAGATTATAATGTGGAGCTTATGCAAGAAGACAAACATGTAAATGATAATGCTCATGGGTACCGCTAAGGTCGGTGGTAAGGGAGAACATGCACTTACAAATGAGAAATGGAGACTTACCATGCATGTGAGAGAATGTGAGTTGGAAGAAAAAGAGAAATTAAACTGAGGTTTTCTATATTTTTTAACATCTATAATTGTGTGTTGGTGCTTTAATGGCAGATTTGAGATCAATGTGTACTATTACCAGACTAGTGTTAAGCCAGGGTTTCAAAAACCCAAATAAAATTAAGTTACAACTTAAGTAAACGTTCATATTCATATTGGTCCTTGGAAAGGGTAGATCATTAACTTATTTGATACAGGAAGGAGTAACTTGAGTAAGGAACCATAGTAATTCAATCAACAAAGGCGCTTATGCTTATTAAAAAAAAGACAAATTTTCCATGGACAAAAAATGCATTGGTTCCGATTCCATAAAATTTAAGTTTATGAGAAGGAAACTTCCTTGCAAGCAAATGAGTTAAAATTCACTTGAAGAAAGTTATCAAGTTGGGATCGCCAACCTTTAAAAATATATAAAAATGTAGAACCTCTTTTTTGGTTCTTATTTGGAAAAAAGGGAGAACTGGTACGAAAAACTAGGGGTAAATCAGGTATTACAGGCATACCACACTTTCAGGAACTCCAGGTGGAGGCAAGGAAAGGTTTCTTGGTGGTGGGCCTCGAAGATATGATCTCTTGTCAAAGCGCCATTCCCCAATCTGTCCATAAGTCAGCTCACCCTTCCCAAAACAGAATTTCAAAATTCAATTCAAAGAACTGGATCTATTCCCAAGGAACAATAATCAAATAATAATTATACATAGAAAATTTTTAATGTTTATACCTTTGATGAGTAGTCACAGCCATAGGTATAATGGATAACATACGTGTTTGCTACCTTTAAATCCCAAGGAGGCTAGAAAGAAGCATCAAAAAAAATTGTTAATCCTGAGAAAATAAAACCTTGTATTATTCAATGGTGGAGTCCCCCTTATATATAAGGGGGGAAATACAACTAATAATTATTCTAAACCCTTTTTAATTCTAACACTCCACCTCAAGTTGGGCATGTTATATTTCTCATACCCAACTTGTCGATACAAACACAGAAAGTATTTCCCCCAAGACTCTTAGTAAGAATATCAACAACTTGTCCCTCTGAGGGAACAAATGGAATACAAATAATCTTCTTCTCGATATTCTCCTTGATGAAGTGTATGTCCACTTCAATATGTTTGGTGCGTTCATGTTGAACAAGGTTCTTGGCAATACTGATAGCGGCTTTATTGTCACAGTACAACCGGATAGGGCTAGACTCACTCAAACACAGATCACACATAAGGGAGCGTATTCACAACCCCTGACATATGTCATGAGTCATAGCTCTGAATTTTGCTTTTGCGCTAGACCTTGAGACGACAGAGCCATCACAGTTAACCTTGATCCATCGAAAGGGTGGGAGCGTCCATGATGATTGGACAGACCAGTTCCTTTGTAATGAGTCGCAGACGGCATTGATGACAATGGCGGCCAGATTGTTCCAGCAAATCGAGGATGTATTTTCTTCGGAGATGAAAATATCCCATTTAGATCTAGCCACTTCAATCCCCAAAAAATACTTAAATTTCCATAGATCTTTTTCTTCAAACTGTTTTGCCAAATTCGCCTTCAATTCTTTCACTTCTTCGGCATCATCTCATGTTATGACAATGACGTCAACATAGACAATGAGAGTTGTAAAAATATTGTCCCTCTGCTTTATAAACAAAGTATGGTACCATTGACTTTGTCTGTATCCAAGAGTGATCATGTCTTTGTGAAATCGACCAAACCAAGCCCTAGAAGATTACTTCAAGTCATAGAGGGTCATATTTAACTTGCATATTTTCCCTTTAGAGACGGAAGGGAAAAACCTGGGAGGTGAGACATATACTTCCTCTTCTAAATTTATATGAAGAAATGCATTTTCATATTCAATTGGAAAAGAGATAAGACCCCAAACCATGCACGCAGCACATAATAACAAAACTCGTACAGAGTTCATTTTTGCAACAAGGGTAAAAGTGTCTTGATAATCAATCACAAGGATTTGAGTATATCCCCCTGCCACCAACCTCGCTTTAAACCGTTCAACCAAGCCTTCAGAGTTCTGTTTCACAGTAAACACTCATTTACAACCAACGATCTTCTTTCCAAGCAGAAGGTCTGTTAGATCTCATGTACAATTTTTTCTAAGGCAGACATTTCCTCAATCATTGTCTCTTTCTACTTTTAATGCCTAAGAGCCTCCTGTCATGTGGAAGGGATAAAGACAGATGCAAGAGAGGAGACAAAAGGCTCTATGTGAAGGAGTTTGAGTGTCATAGGAAACATAGTGAGACAGAGGATGTTGGGTGCAAGATTTGATACCTTTCCGAAGAACAATGGGAGGTTTTGAGAACTCTGTTGACGGGGTTGGCAAGGGCACTGGTAGCATGGGATGAGCCTGTGTTAGGAGCTTTACTCCGTCTGGTGTACACCTGTAATTCCAGTTCTTTATGAGGAAGCTCCTCCTGAAAAAGCTCTCTTAATGTGAGTCTCGTCATGAGAAGTACGTGGAGGAATGGAGTACGGTGGAGGAATCGGTAAGGATAGAGTAAGAGAACTCACTTACTCCATATGTGTGGACTCCCCCTGAAGTGAGATCACATAATAAAGGTTGGATTCAAGAAACGTGATATCCATCGTGACAAAAATCCGTTTTGTCGAAGGATGATAACATTTATATCTCTTCTGAGTGAGAGAATAACCAATGAATACACACTTAAGAGCACGAGGGTCAAGTTTAGACCGGCCCGAAGAGTGTATGTGAGAGAAGCAAACACAATCAAAAGTCCTTGGGTGGATAGAGGTCGGTGGAACCCTTAAGGTAGTTAAAAGGATCTGATGACCCAAGATTGGAGATGGTAGGTGGTTGATGAGGTATGCAGCCGTCAGGAACGCATCACCCCAACAGAATTTAGGGAGGTGCATAGTGAAGAGTAAACAACGAGCAACCACCAAGAGGTGACAGTTTTTTCATTCAACAACTCCATTCTGAGATGGGGAGTGAACATAGGATGTTTGGTGGATGATGGCATGATCAACAAGGTAGTGAGCAAAGGGAGCGTTGACATATTTCCAACCATTATCACTAAAAAGAATTTTTATAGTAACAGAGAATTGAGTCAAAACTATTTTATGAAAATTTTGAAAGACAAAAAACACTTTATGCTTATTTTTCATCAAATAAACTCAGGTGGTCCGAGAAAAACAATCAATAAAAGTAACAAACCAATAACATCCAGAAATAGAAGCAATGGGCAGGGTCCCCAAACATCAATATGGACAATGCAAAAAGGAATTGTACCATGTAAAGAGACATGATGAACAGGAAAACGATGATGTTTGGCAACAATACACACATCACAACTAAAGTTTTAAAAACATGTAGAAGGAAAAACAGGAAATAAGTGTTGCATAGTCACAATAGAGGGATGGCCAAGTTGAAGGTGCCAGGTAAGCAAGGTGGAGGTCTACGAAGAGTGGAGAGCTTGCGTAGAGGTATCCCCGCCAAAGGAGTTAAACACGTACAGGCCATTCTGGATGCTACCAGAGCCAATCCCCTGCCTCGTCTTCAGGTCCTGAAAAATAAATGAGAAGGAAAGAAGGTAACTGAGCATTGAAGTGAAGTGGTCAAATGAATAACAGAAATTAGACTATGGGAAAATTTTGGAACATGAAGCACGGAAAATAAAGTGAGAGAAGAACAAGGGATAAAACTTTTCCCAGCACATTTTATCTCTGTCAGAAAGAGAAGTATAGGACACAAAACCTGAAGCTGAACCGGTCATGTGATCAGTAGCGCCAAAATCAATAATCCACTGAGTAGTAGAAGTAGCAGAGTGGGCACTCGGAGTACCGGTTTGGGCAAGGGCAGAGGATGACATAGAGTTGATAGTAGGATCAGTAGCAAGGTCGTGCATCAAGCGACGAAGAGCATGCATCTCTTCAGCAAAGAAGGAGGACGACTGAGGTGGACAACCCTCTGGAATCTCAATCAGATGAGAAGGAAAGCCATGTAGGTTGAAGCATATAGCCCGAGTATGACGAGGCTTGCCACAATAATCACAAGTGAGGTGATCCTTATCTATAGGTTTAGGCTTGAAATCACGAGAAACACGGCCTCCAATGTTTGGTTGATGAGCCACTAAAGTGGATCCTTCTAGAAGGGTGGTGGTGTTCCAGGACTGCCTGGGGTCAAACTCCTGTTGAACGATGTTGGAAACTTCAGGAAGCGGGGGAATAGGAACACGTCTCAAGATATGGACAGTAATCTGATCAAAATCTATGTGCAGCCCATGCAGAAACTCAAAGACTCGATTGCGATCCTCGCGGCTCCTCAACAAGAGTGCATCCTCATTACAAACCATAACAAGGGAGCCAAAATGGTCGTACTCAAGGTAGTAGGTAGAAGAAGGGCGATCGCCCTGTCGGAGAAGAAAAATCTTGCGGCAAATAACTGGGTAAACTCAAGGTAGTAGGCAGAAGAAGGGCGATCACCATGTCGGAAGAAAAATCTTGCGGCAAAGTTAGTAGATCTAGGATGCATTCCCCTTGCGAGAATAGGTAGACTCGGCACGCTACTATATCTCCACATCAATATCTAGAAAAAGGTAATTTCGAGCAATAGATTCCTGCATGGAATTAGAGAGCCATGACATTACAAGGGAGTTTTCCGACTCCCATTGAGGCCAAGTAGTAAAGGTCATCGCAGGAGCGGTGGTGGTGCCACTAATATAGCCAAAGAGACACCGACTCTTTAAGGCTAGAGTAATGGAGAGGGGCCAAAACAAATAGTTGATATCATCAAGTCGGATTGTTGTAATCTGAGAGTATTGGTGATCTTGACCAGCCCGGGTAGATCCAGCGGGGATCACGAAGCTCTGAAATCAACAACGTCTGACATAAGAACAAATGTCAACCAAATTTTGCAAATAGGATAGTGAGGACTGAGGAGTAGAGAAGAACACCCCTATAAAGAACGGAAGGGAGATAGAGCGTCACTATAGAGTTAGGAGACGTCCTCATCTTGAACAAAGGAAATGCAAGACCTGAGATCTGGAAGCATTCAACCGTTGGAATCGCAAGAAAACTGAGGTGGATGATTAGAGGGCCAAAGTGAAACTTTTTCCAAAGTTTGGAGTCAATCGAACAGCCGGAAGTCCGTCGGAAAGAACATCATGTGCGCCCAGCGCCGATCGGCGCTGTAGAGAGGGGCACACGGCGAAAGAGGAGTTTGGCTGGCTAAAGGCGAGCGGGAGAGGGGCGGCGTGCGGGAGAGAGGCGGCAAGCGGGAGAGGGACGGCGAGCAGGAGACGAGAGTCCTAGGGCTGCTCTGATACCATGTTAATCGTGAGAAAATAAAACCTTGTATTATTCAATGGTGGAGTCCCCCTTATATATAAGGGGGGGAGGGGGGAATACAACTAATAATTATTCTAAACCCTTTTCATTCTAACAATTTTGAAAACATAATTTTAGACCAAATTCACGAGTTTAGCTTTTGAACCAAGAGAGAAAAAACATTAAAGTTGGTAGAAAACACTGGAGAAAAAGAAACGTGATACCTGTATCATGAAATCTTTACGAAGAATATGCCTTATTCCATGCAATGCACTAGCAATAGCATAAGCATACCTATAATAAACAGTTATCAGTGCATAAACAAATCATGATAGATCATTAAGGCTCTTTGTGCAAGAGTGGCGGTGGTTTTGAATATAGTTATGAAAAACTCAAGTAGTGTTTGAGACTTTGAGTGCGTGTGATCACGAAAGGTACTTCCCAAAAATGATGCTTTAGGATAAACATCACTGCAGTCATGTATGTGTAGACAAGTATTAGCGGTCGTGAACACTTGGAACCCAGAAAGTGGTATTTAGGAAAAAGAAATTGTCACGATAATTTACTACCACAGTTTCACACCGTCGCTACTCAAATATCACAGTTGTCTCAAACAGAGCCTACGTTGTTACCAAAAGAACTTTGAGAGCATGAATAAGGATCCACACATTTCTAGCACCCATCCAAAAGCTTTATCGGATTCTGGATCTTCTTTCATTTTCAAGGAGATGTTCATCCAAGTGGGAGCAACTTGTTCCAGTTGGGACTGAGTCGATTCAATTACCAGTAAGCACCATGCAAAGAACAACAATGGCTATTATTCAAACCAAAAAGAAGTATTATATTTCAAAATTGAGTCCCAAACTCTCTCAGAGTAATTCTACAGGGTATACTAATCTCAGCTGGACCAAAACACAAGCATGTTTCAAAATTTCATCATGTCTATTGTCTTTTTCAGTACCTTCTTTATGATAACAGGAGAATTGCCAACTGGGTCAATATCTGTCAGAGGGCCTTTCTCTTCAGGGTAGAATTTTTTCACTACTTTCTCATTTTCTGATGGCTTAATGTAGAAAAAAGGAAATGCTGCTGGGTGATCTCCACTAGATAAATTTGGTAAAGGGTTAACAAAAATGTGATCTGGCTCTGCCATTAGTATGTAACTGCACATTTTTACGTAAACCATACAAATTTCAGAAAGAGTGTCATTGGCACAAAACCATTTATCATTCAACTGGTTGAAAATTTTACTCTTCCTCAATCTGCGCCTTCCTGAGCCACTGAACAAAAGCCCATGGTCTGTTTAACACAACATAACCCTGCAAGAAAGATCAGAAGTGCAATATAATTTTCCTTGCATAAATTAAAAGCAACTAAACTTATGCTATCCATAAAGTAAAGTCAGTTTAATTAAGGTATAGAAAGAAGCCTATTCATAGATGATATGAGCAGTGTTGTTAATCGGAGGTAAATAATGTTCTGAATAAGATGAAAAATGAAAAGACGTTTGGGTCAGACGATATACCAATCGAAGTGTCGAAATAATTAGGGAATGAAAGAATTTTGTAACTTACATGTTTTTTCAGAAAGAAACTGAAAACAAATAGTATGTTGGACCAATAGAGAGAAAGTATCTTGGTACATTGTATAAAAACAAAGAAGATATACAAAATTGTGTCAATTACAGAGAAATTTAATCTATAAATCATATCATAAAACTATGAGAATGAGCAATAGAGAAAAGACTAAGACAAGAGACTAGCATCTCGGGTAATCAATTTGTATTTATGTCAGAGTGGTCGACCATGGAAGTTATACACCTCGTGAGGAGACTGGTTGACAACTATCGCGGAAAAAAACAAGATTTGCATATGTTATTTATTGATTTTGAGAAAGCTTACAATAGAGTTATAAGAGAGGTCTTATGAAGAGTCTTAGAAAAGAAATGTGTAAATGTACCATACATTGACGTAATCAAAGATATTGTTGGAAGTAGGAGGAAAATATCAAGTGCTTATTATTCTTCCACAAAGGGAATATTTATAGGATTACATGAGGGACTAAATTAATACTCACTCACACACAAATATAATAATAATAAAATTGATAACTCCAACACTCCCCCTCAAGCTGAAGGGGGGCCCTTCAGCTTGGACACGTCAAATAACGTGTAACACCTCCATTCCGTCACGAATAATATAACAGAAGGTCCGGTCAGGGCCTCACGTCATATTACACGAACAGACTAAAGGGTTACGAAATGAAACCATAAATTCTTTTTATTTTGAAAACGCACCATAACACAGAGTTGCAAACTAGCGGAAGCATTAACGAGTTATAAACAACCACCCAATTAGGAATGTCCACTAACAGTAATAACCGGGAATGAAAAGATAAACACCAAAGAGTTTTGGCCTTAAGGCCTTACATCAATAAAGTTTCTTACAAACAAAAGTGAATTCCATACATCGACACGCAGGCCGACAAAACATGAAAACTATAGCAAAAATTTGGGCCTTCGAGGACCGGCTCAGCAAAAGGGCTTCAGCCCGCTACTTCCTGCTTGGCTCCGCAGCACCTGCATGCAAAACATTCCACCAAGCAAAAGGGCAAATAAGGCAACGGTCGGCTAGAGCTGACCAAATTATAACGACCTGCGTCATCGGACATGCCAACAACAGCCTCAGATCGTGTCGCGTACCTTCATAGAATCGGTTGGTCTTCCTCTCCTCATCAGCAAATGAGGATCCTACATACCGCCCTAACCTAGTGAATTCCTCCATCGAGACCTCAGACAGTAGTCTGCCCGCAAGCGGGTGCAACTCTAGCTCGTCCCACCATAGCCTTGTCTCTCCGTCCAATAGGAAAGTGGCTAGCGTGACTTTCTGCATTTCCTCCGTCTCCGTAGCCGTCAAGATTCTCTTCACTCGTGAGAGCCAATCCTCGGCCTGAGTTAGGGATCCCGTTCCCGTAAACGTAGGCGGATTAAAGCTCATAAAGTGCTTCAGATGCTTCTTCGTCGCTCGCCTCTCTGCCAAAGGCTCAGCAGGCATTTGCCTCACCGCCACTGGCTCAACTACGCCAGCCTGCACTGGGGCACCACAGGGTGTATTTGCCCTCTTGGTTGCGCATTGATCATTGCGAACACAGCTTCAGCAACTAAACGGATTGTCTCGGCAGAAAGAGGAGGCGTAGGCACCTGAGACGGTGCATTACTTTAGCAGAGTGTTGATTTTGAGACTGCTCTGCACCGCTCCTTGTCACCTATAATTGCGTAACACGCAAATTAGTGACTAATTAACATAACAAACATCAAACAAAAGAACGCTCGGGTTCCACAAACAATATTTTTAACATGTTTCATGTGTGTTTTTCATTCCTAAGTGGACATTCACCAGTGATTTTACGTTTTTAAGATGACGTGCATACGTGCTCTTCACCTCTTAAAAGAATTCGACCACAAATTCAGCAGACACGAACCGACGCCTATAGGCTGATACCAAATTGTAACACCCTCATTCCGTGACGAAAAATATAACAAAAGGTCCGGTCGGGGCCCCACGTCATATTACACGAACAGACTAAAGGGTTACAAAATGAAATCATAAATTCTTTTTTATTTTGAAAACGCACTCTAACACAGAGTTGCAAACTAGCAGAAGCATTAACAAGTTATAAACAACCACCCAATTAGGAATGTCCACTAACAGTAATAACCGGGAATAAAAAGATAAACACCAAAGAATTTATCAATAAAGTTTTTTCCAAACAAAATTGGATTCCATACATCGGCACGCAGGCCAACATAATATGAAAACTATAGCAAAAAATTGGGCCTTCGAGGGCCGGCTCAGCAAAAGGGCTTCAGCCCGCTACTATACGCTTGTCTCCGCAGCACCTGCACACAAAACATTCAACCAAGCAAAAGGGCAAACAAGGCAACGGTCAGCTAGAGCTCACCAAATTATAACGACCCCACCACTTTCTCGGGGTGGTGGTGTTTCTTCCCTGCAAGCAATTAGCATGTTTACATATTTAATAAAAATGTGCAACTTAAGCATCATACATCACAGACGTTGGCACAACCAGCCAAACGTCTCGTGCACTCAGGGCACCTTAATGGTGTACCGAGTTTCCCCGAGTCCCGCCTTTTGCCATCACAAGTATATGATAATGCATAAAGCACCCCAACGGTGAACTCCGCTAGTCCACCACCATTCTCAGTCCCGGACTGGATGTTTCCGCTTGAGCATTACTAGCCAGGCCTATAGCCTCGACTCACCCATATGCCAATGGCAATTGTCACGTACTTTAGGTTTATTTGATGCAGCGCCACCGCTACTTGATGATGACCCGGTTGCCGAAGCGCTACGACATAAAGATCTGAGACGCCGTGATGACGCTAAAGGAAGTGCACGTTACAACCTCCGCCCGCGACGTGCTAAAACAGCCATGGAAAAATTAGCCTAATTTTCTTATTTCATGCACTTTATTTAATATTTTTGAATATAAAATTATCCTATGTTTAAGAGATAATTTTATATTCATGGCATGTGTTATTTTTTTTCATTTGGAACAATATTTTATTTTGGTTTGCATTTAGCCTTTTGGATGGATGAGATTACATCTCCATCATGAAGGGCTAAGAGTTATTGTAAACTCCAATTTAAGGAGGTGTTTAAGAGGAATATGATCATTGAATATTTGAAACCTAAAACTCCCTCTCCATTGAGAATTTCGGCCAAGAGCTTTCTCCAAGCCGCCGACCCCTTGGTGGTGTGAAACCGCCGGCCCCCCTTGTGTGGTGTGAAACCGCCGCCCCTTGCTCCCTCCATCCGTTCGGTGCGACTCCGGCGCGGCTTCCTTGGTGCGACTCCGTGGAAGAAGGTTGCAAACCCCTCGGTGTGACGCCGGCGGATCCGTGGAGAGAGTGATTCTCCCACCTTATCTTTGTGTGAACTTTCATCCCGGTTGGGTAATCTCTTTCTTTGTGTGATTCTTGCTTTAGTTTGTGAAGGTTTTTCATGCACCGTTTTTTTCGCGATTTTTAAATCCGTCGCTTGCAAAATCTGAATTTGAAGGTGTTGTTATTGAATCTCTTGTTGTCCGGAACGGGTAGATCCGTCTCGGGAGTGCAACGTGGCCTATCCTCGATTTGCTCTTCCGTTCGGCGCAATTTATGTGCCAACAAGGGAATTAATTACGACTCGAATTTCGATCGCTCTTAAAGGTTTTCCGCCGCTCCGAAACAAATTATTGCTGCGCTTGAAACGGCTATATTGAAATGAATAGATGCTTGTGTAGGTGCGGTGAGTTGTGTGCTTGTTGGAGAGGTAGGTCTTAAGGACGTTGTATCGAGTCCGGCTTACGGTGAGTTGTGTGCTTGTTGGAGAGGTAGGTCCTAAGGACGTGGTATCGAGTCCCGGATTTTGGGAACCAACCGACCCCTTTTCGTTCGCTTTTGGTCGGCGTTCCCTCTTTTTATTTCTTGTTCGGTAACGATTAGGAGTCTGTATTGTAGTCACGTCCGAATCACGGTCGTCACTACATCACTATTTATCCAAACGACATAGAGCGGGTACAGTTCAGCTTTTTCCCGTTCCTCAAATCATCGTGTCAATTAACGACAACGACGCAGGTCAGCATCCCCTTTCCCGTACATGACATAATGCACATTATGTTCCAAGGTTGGCACTCGTGGCCACCAAAGTTGGACACCCAAGGCGCGCAACTCAACACGCTAGCGCACGGTCTCCGAGAGACCGGTTACGCACATAGCACAACAAAAGCTCCCCGGGAGCTAATGCTAACGATACATCGATCTTATGCAAACATTAGGGTGTTTCCTGGAGTACACCTCTAGTACTAACTGCCGCTCCGGGCAGACCACCATTCCGAAACATTCAACTTCCACAGATTCTTCTCCGGGAACCAACAAAAAATATCACCAATCCAGACCACACTTCCGGATGGGCTTCACACAGCATGTCTAAAACCGTACTCGCGCTTCCGGGTACTAAATGCAATTAAATAACGAGGATGTACACATCGACCCGTCGGAGAGCACCCTTCCTCCACCCGTCGGAAGGGAGGGACTTCCATGCAAACATGCTAAAATTAAGGGATTCACCTGCCCAAGAAGAAAAGTCGTTACCCTTGACGCGCGTTTCGGAGCCATAGTTCGGTCGTCACAGATTTGGTTTCCACACACCGGTCCGAGCTCCAAATCGAGCACTTTGTCGTGATCCCCAGCCAAACCCTAGTTGCTCACCACCAACACCTCCGGACGGCCTCCTCCCGCAAGCGTAAACCCAACCCTAACCCCTCTATGTCGGCCAAGAGGAGAGGGAGGTCGGCATGGGACGGCCAAGACAGGGAAGGAGAAGGGAGGTCGGGCTTTCCCCCTTACTGGCGGCGGTCGGGACAGAGGAAGGAGGCGGCTTGGGTTTTCCCCCTTACTGGCGGAGGTCGGGACAGAGGAAGGAGGCGGCTCGGGTCCTCCTTCATGCGGAGCGTGAGAGAGAGAGAGACCGAGAAAGAGACGGGAGAGAGGGATGGGCTCGGCCCTTCCAGCAGCGACGGGAGCGGCGCTCGGGTGCTGCGCGTGGGAGAAAAACCGAGAGAGGGAGAGAGAGATCGGGAGAGGCGGCTCGGTCCGTGAGAATGTGGGAGGAAAGGGGGAGGGTTTTCGGTTTTATAAAAAAAACCTAGCCAAACAGCTATCCGCAGACCACCCCCTAAATACACACCGACTTCGTAGACCTTAGGGATTATAACCCATATCCCCATACCATGCCCTCTAAACGCACACCAAAATAACTTTGGTTAAATTTGGGGCGTTAGATAACGGCAACAGAGGTAGGTGACGTGGGGGAAAAACAACAGATGAGCCAACAGGGAAAAAACAAACTGGGGATACTCCGTCGGGGATAATCTACACAAAGGGCGGTCCCTCACAACACGGTCCCGCATGACACGGTCCCACGCGATACAACTCATTGAGATTAGAACAACCAACACAATTGCGCTCCAACACATGACCAATCAAAAGACAAACTGGAGAGACGCTAACAACAAAAGCCTAGAGGCCGTGTGGAACAAAAGCGAAAAAATCGGGAACGATCGTCTGAGCCGCATTCTCCCCAACACTCCCCCTCACGTGGAAAGCACGTGCATATAGGCATATAACACGCGAAAAACAACTAAGATGACATAAATAAAACTTCAAAAAGTAGCAAAAAACACTCCAACATCCTCATCATCGCCAAGAGAAGTGAGCAGCGGGAACAATAACTCCAGCAGGAACGGTAGTGGAGACCAACAACAGACTGACAGCAGCAAGCATGCAAGGAGTCGGGTCAATGAGGAGATCAGCAAAATAGAACATTGACGGGATCAGAATCACCCACGTCAAGCCAGATCGAGTCGAAGACAACCGCACGAAGCCGCATAATGAAGAGGCGTAGACACCGCGGTCGTAGAAGAAGCATTCGTCGAGATTGGAGGAGAGGAATAGACGTTGCAGTCGCTCGACGGGTATTTGACGACGATCTGCGATAACAGAAACCCGGACGGGAGCGCCGAAAGAGGTAGCGGAGCCCGTCGACGGAAGCGAAGCAGGACAAAGATGTCCACGACGAATAGAAATAGGAACGGTAGCGGGAGATTAGCCGAGAAACGGAAGGCAGGAGGATTATGAAAACGGCACTGTCGATCAGCATGTACAGTCGGCAAAGAGGAAGCTCTATTACAGGCACAGCCGGCAAAGAGGAAGCTCTGCGCCGTCGCCGGAAGCAGAGAACCACGCGGGAGATCGGCGAGAAACAAGATCACCAGCCCTGAGCGTCAATATCGTCGGAATCGACGAGCAAGAACAGCAGACACGCCGACGGGATCGTGGAGGAAGGAAGCAGAGCCACCCGTCGATGGAATCAGAGGTTGGTCCCGTCGACGGGAGCGGAATAAATCCCCATCGGGATCAGTAGCGGCGGGACGGCGGGGGTGGGAGGGTCGAAACAGAAGCATAGGCGGGAGTAAGTGGTGGCCATGGGAAAATATTAGGGTTTCAGAAACCTAGCTCTGATACCATATTGAAAGTAGGAGGAAAATATCAAGTGCTTATTATTCTTCCACAAAGGGAATATTTAAAGGATTACATGAGGGACTCAAATACGGACAGACAATGTGGGACTTAATTAATACTCACTCACACACAAATATAATAATACTAAAACTGAACTTCAACAGATATGTATACAAATTCAGTGACGAGGTACATCTGGAGGATTAACACAAGAATAAACTATCATTGTTGGCTTACATCAAGGGTTAGCTTTAAGACTTCATCTTTTTACTCTTATCTTAGATGAGCTAGTCGGACATATTCAAAAAGCAATACCTTGGTGTTTATTGTTTGCAGATGATATTTTTTTGATAGATGAGATGCGCAAGAGTGTAAACGTGAAACTTGAATCTTAGCGAGACACTTTAGAAAAAAAGAGGTTTAGGTTGAGCAGGACAAAAATAGAGTATATGGAGCTTAAATTTAGTAGTGCAAGAAGGACGGATGACTTAATCTTTAAGTTGGGTGACCAAGATATTTCTTGCAGTGAGTGTTTTAAATATCTGGGATTGATAGTTCAAAAAGATGGAGGTATAGATAAAGATGTGATACATAGAATCCAAGCATGTTGGTTGAAGTGGAGAGGCGTGTATGGAATATTTCATAATTAGGTTATGTGTTCGGACGATCATGACCGTCATATACGTTTAACCTAACCCCCCCCCCCCCTATCCCCCTTCAAAAAAAAACTCCCCCTTACATATATTCTATTAAGTATAAGGTGGAGTTATCAAAAGTTTGGCTTCTATCGTAAGCCGCTCGGACTCTATGGGTGTCGACGCCCATGGGAAGTGGGATACCTCCCCATTCCCCTGCCTTTGGTTTCCTCTACCTCTCCCTCTAGAAGCTCCGAAGGGCCTTCTCCAACCGCCAACGAGTAGTTCCAGCCACTCTCCTGCAGTTCCAAACCTCGTTGAACCCTCACACCTCCTCCAGTCCCCGATGTTTCTTTCTCCAGGTTCTTGAGTCCCAACCACCATCCCTCCCAACCATGGGAGACTCCACTTCCCCCCCCCCCCTCCACCCTCTACAAGCCCCGCAACCGCTCCCATAACCCCTGAGCACCTCTCATATCACCGTACAAGCCCCTCACAACCCTGACCATCCCCCTCCTCCACATCTAACTCGATTTATGCGTTTCCATAGCAGCTCCCTTCTTGACTCTCCACAATGTCGACCAACCCTTCCCTTTCCCCGAAGCCCTTCAAAATCCCCAAAATAACTTAAATCTACAAACCATCGAAATCTCATCTACTTCATAATTCCTCGTCAACCGCACATCAGAGCCAATGCATCATATCTACGATCACCCCAACCTGCCCATCACATCCTCCACCATAGGTGTTGATTTCTTGGTGAGTTTTAAATTTTGATTTTCATTTCTCGCAATGTACGGTAATACTTTGATCAATTAATTTGGCTCATTTAATTCTTGTGAATCTCCATTTTAATCATCTAACACTTTCACTTGCATACAACTTCTACTCAATTAACCTGATTCGAGCTAGTAACTACTTGATTTTTTTTTACTAGTTAGAGGCGAGCAAGGAGTCGTCGTAGCCGCTTCTAGATTTTGTTTGGACTTCGGACTGTGATCTACATAGCTTAAACAAACATAATTAAGATTTTGTTGAGCAGACATATTAGCTCGTTCTTCATCATAAGCAGAGTCTGAGATCTGCCTAAGCTTGTGCACCCTATCCCGGAGCTATAATCATCCCCCCTTGTGCCCCCATGGAAACAAACTGCGAGACGTATGGAATTGAGATAGATTTCCTGGTGAGTGATTTTAACCCTCGCCCCATGACTGATTGCAACATTATAGTGACTACATAATAGGAGAAAAGGAGTGGTGATGAGCATACCAACGTGCATGCTCATATGTGACACCTCGTCCTTACTCCCTACTTTGACTTAAGGCTCGTTTGGCGCGGCATTTGGAGGCGGCGTTTGCGGCAAACGCCGCCGCACGGCGGATAACCAAATGCCCAGCAGCGGCGTTTGCCGCGTCTCCTCCCACCGTGCCATGGGGAATGGAGCAAAAATCTCCCTTTCGAACAGCTCCCCCCCCCAGTTCCAACGGTGGCTCTATTCCTCCCGCCCGTGTCTCCTCCCGCCGAGCCAAATGAACCCTTAGTGAGTGTCTCACTTGTTAATATTTTCACCACAGACCGTACCCCTAGATTTGTCATTGGGCACCCACTGAATTTGTCAAGAGTAGAGATTCTTTTGAGTCACTCCTTATTCTCCTGAGTCTCACTAATGGATGGTAGCCAAGAGCCGGTCAGCGATCCTATTGTGATTACCACACCTACTAGCGATCATCAGAACGAGCACCACCCATATGTTGAATTCTATAACAAGCCCCCCCCCCCCCCCCCCCCCCGTTAAGCTTCTTAGAGAACCATCTAATGAGCTTTTTCTCTTTTGGAGATAGTTGACACACCAACAACAACACTCAAGCCTTTATCTCACCATAATGTTAAATTATGATGTCAATGTCTCCAACATTTCTTCAAGTCTTCGTCTCGACTGTGATGATTTTTTCTATCTACAGCCCAGTGAGCCTCTTAACAAGTCACATCTCATGGGAGACATTAGGCGCATCATGAACATGTATCTTGTAATGATGTCTCATGCAGTCATTTGAGTGTTCGCCATACACATGCGTGGTGCACGTGCGCCCAATAATATGTCGTCAACATAAAAAATTTCAACGCTCCCTTTCTACAGGTTGTGACTCCCAGAAATTAAGGGGCATTTGAAGGGGTTGGCCTGAAATTAATCCGAGTCAGACCATCATTTCGATGTCGCAACCCCGATTGGATCGCAAGAACGGTTCACCTCGCCTGAACATCCCCCCGCACGCAGCGCAAAAGCATGTGCGCGCAAGTACGAATGCTTTCGCACGTCAGGCTGTGCGCGCCCACGCTAGAAGCGCGTTGCCCACGCGCCCGCGCGGAAAGCGCCCCCACGCACGCTGGCATGGTGCACGTACTCGTGCAGGGTGACGCGAGCGGCTGGCGTACCCGTGAGGGGTGCCGCGCGCGGAGCCCTCACCTGCACTCGTAGCTGCACGGGGTGTCACGTGCACCCGCGTGGGATATCGCACGCAGATGTGTGGTGTGCAATCCACCGCGCTCTGCGCAATGTTGGGGGAGCCCACGCAACACCGCGCGGGCCCGCTCAATGCAATCCCAGTCGCGCACTCACCACCCCGCTCTGTCACCGCATCCGTCGTCCAGTCCATCTCCACCACCATCCGTCTCTGCCACTTGCCGCCACGCAGTGAAACCTGCCCGGGCCGCCCAAATTGCCTGAACCGCCCTTGGGGCATGGTCGTCATTTTCCAAAAATTGGTGATCCAGGTGACCAGAATCTCACGCTCTTATTCGTCCGTTTAAATTCCAAAAAAACGCAATTACGGACACGCCCCTCAGAAAAATTATAAAAAGACCCTTAAACCTTCATTTGAAGACACCAACAAAAAGGAGAAAATAGGGCTTTGAAGTTTTCCGACGTAGACTTGGCACTCTGAGAGCTCTCCTGCTCAGTTCTGACCCTAACTACTCTCACAGTCTCAAGCTCCGTCATTTCGCTCGCGACGGTGCCTGCTTCAGAGTCAGCTCCAGGAACCGTTCCCGCAAGCCCCGCGGAATATTTAGTTACCTTTCTTCCTCAAAATACTTGTAAAATGAGTGGTGATCTATCACCCTCCCGAGAGCTATAACTATTGTAATCTCCCGCAACTAGTGGATTTGGTCAGCACCGATCCAATCCCGTCATTTTTTAACTTTGTTGATTTTTCCACATAAAACGTCTCGTTTTTCTGCTTTTGGTTCTCTTCTTGACTATTTGCGCCCTTGGCACACTCTCAAGCTAAGACCCCCTGATTCACCCGGTTCGTGGGAGTGCTAAGCGACCAGCAACACTTTAGGTTTTTTTATTAGGGTTTTGTTTGTCAGTAAAGAAAGATTGTCTATCAACTAAACTCAACACAATTAAATTAAAAAATTGAAGAAATTTTCCTAACAGGAGAAGATTACTCACCCTATCCGTGCCAGCAGGGAGAGGATCCACCACAAAAGTAGGAATCTCATTCATTAAATCATCGGGGCTCCCTGAATGCAGCACCCTTGTAAAGCCTCCCATGTCTGAACTGTCCATATCCTTCATCATCTTGTACCAGTAGTACATTATACGGCACTGCCACTTACTGTATGGCGCATTGGTGGCAGTGAGAGCCACATGGAATAGCCTCCTCTTCCCCTCCGACTTCTTCAACCCTTCGGGCCTCCGAATCACGGGGTCGGATCGCCTGGAGAAGGACAAAATGCCCGCCAATTCCATCGCCTGGTCACTGTTCTGACTGTGGATTACCAGAGACGCCAGATTATAGGTCGCCACAAAGACCCCAAATCCAAGCAGGACGAGGAAAAATGGCGACCTCATGACCATTCTTCTATAAACTATTTCTGCAGCTCCAGATTTTCCCTGCCCCTCTAACTTCTAAGTACAAATTGCATGCATCATCCCTGCCAGCCCATCAGAATCGATTCTCAAAAGATTTTGGATGAATTTCAAACCTTTTTCCAGAGAGCTACCTCTAAAAACAATCAAACGAGCTCTGACGATCGTGATTCAGAACAAATTTCGCCGATAAAAAGAGCAAAAGATGAACTACTCACGTTATGAGTATAGAATCAAGCGGCCGAAGAACGGCATAGAGATTGATGGGACTGAAGAGGAGTCAAAAGTGCCAGAAACATCGAAGCCTAGAAAAAAAAAATTCTTGCGCTGAAAATCGAGTCCAGCGAGACTTTGGTGGGTAGTTTTGATGACAAAAATCTGGGCTTTGTTGCAGACGTGCGCAAAAATACACAACTAGAAGTTTTTAAAAGTGTTTGTGATGTTCAGCCAGATCATCGGAGAACGAACGATGTTGTAGAATTTCAATGCTAAGAGCGTGCACCTCCTGATAAGCAGCAGCAAGATTCAAAGTAGGGCGGGCAAGCATCATAGCGATGCAAACGGACTCCTTTTGAGCTCGTTGAGCAGCAAGATCAGTGGTAAATGGCTGATGCCAGATCAGTGGTAGATGTCACACCAGGTCCGCGGACCATACACCCTAACCCTTCTCCCAAGGGGCCACATGCTGCTCAACACATGATCCATAGCTGGCCCCACACTGGGTTACCAGGCTGCTCGCCGTGTGTTCATAGCTGCTCCCATACAGCGGGTTGTTGAGGGGAGGCCTCGATCTCTCCATCTTCTAGATAAGATACGCTTCCGCAGAACTCCTATCACCAACTGAACCGCAGCTCCTATACAAGCTAGAAAAAATCTTCAAAGGTTTGTCGTCATTTACACGCCCAACAGCTCTGTAGCTTGTTTTGCGTGACTGGCACCGTTCTGATCACGCAAAACAAAGTTGTTCTAAAGTCTAAACAAAGTTATACAAGATTTCTTTTAGTAAAATCATCTATTCATCTGTGACTGTTTTAAAACAATTTTGTTTTGCGATCATCTAGAGGTTTGTTTTCTTTTACGAACGTACTACTGCAGCTAGAGAAAGGCTGAAAAACTCAATTATTTTGGTCTTTCACCCTTTCACGAGCCTAAATTGTTGCCTGCAGGCTGCAGTGGTCAGTGGCCTTTTCTGGCAGAGCATGTTAATGACGACAAACAACCAATCTGCACGTATTTGTCCTCCTTCAATATCTGTGAAAGGGAAAAAATTTTGGTCCGCCATCCGGACCTAAAAAGCTTGTATTGTGAAGGGACTCACATGTTTTATATTGACTGTGTATTGCAGATCAAACATATTTACAAATTTCTCATCTTTTCTATTGATGGGGACCTAGAGGAAGGTCCGTCAACCAGACCTAATTTTTACTCCTGGGAATGGGTCGGTTAGCCTGGCCCCAGCTTAACCTCACGTTATTACATGCTATTTTAATACATATTTGTTGCTGCCAACTTAATCCTCCGAGTATATCGCATTAAACTAAGTCGTCTTAATCCGCGGAGTTGTCAAGCGCATACACAATCACAAAATAAATATAGGGTCAAACACAAAACAATTTTAACGTGAAAAACCCCTCAACTGGGTAAAAAATCACGTGATCGGAACGGTGCCGGTCAAACTTCACTATTGGCGGTAGTTTACAGTTTATCAAGGGAATCGAGGGCGACAGACAGCTTCTCGTTATAACTTGGAGATGAGGGAGATACCAGGTGCGTTCAGAGGGCGACAGACTACCTCACACGAAGCGTATTTTCTATCGTTTTCTGCCTGTGACAGATGCTCTTAGATGTCGCTCGTATGCTAAGCATGGTAACACGGCTGCGAGGCGTGCGGAGATGCGTTGGCGGAGAATTGCAGAATGTTGCGCACGTAGGAGATTTCTTGGAGTGCCTGGCTGGCGATTGTATTCTTCCTCTAACTGTTGTGGACTTAGACGAATTTTTTGTTGGCTCGACGGGACGAGGAGTCTCGTAGGAAGATTTCGACAGAGCTCCGGCCGGAGGAAGAAAAAAGCTGAGAGGAGAAAAAGTTAGAAATGAGAAGGGTACTTAGATCTTTTTATAAGCTCCAGGAGATGGTTATGGTAGTTATGTGTCTATCCGGACACCGTAACCACCTTAATTACATGGTGCAAACCACATTTTGCATAGTTTTGAATATACATTATTGACATTATATTTGTTATGTGCAAACCGTTAATTAAATAAATAATATTTCACCATAGTGGTTAGTGGGTGGTTACGTGGGTGGTTACGTGGGTGGTTACCCGCGTAACGGACGGCGGTGATCGCGACGGGACAATCGGATGATGGAAAGGGGCCGCCATTGATGGCTCATGGGTGGCAGGTCAGCCGCCCCTAGTGAGGGCTGCCGTCCTTAGCGTGCAAGCACACCCGGGAGTGCGCGCATCTGGGCACGCGTGCACCCAGGGGCACGCACACCCAAGCGCGCACGCGCCCAGGCCCGTGCGCTTGCGGGGGCGGCGGCGGCAATCGTCCGGCCGCGGGCGGTTGCTCGGGTGGTGCATGTAGTGGGATCACGTGCGCGAGGCGCACAAGGATCGGGCGTGTCGATCGTGTGCGCGGTGGTTAGCATCATGATCTCACCATGATTACTGGGAACGTGGGCATTGAGTTATCGACACCCCAATTTTTTTTATATATTTTATCTTGTCCTCGTCAATAGAGACACATGTTAGGCGTTGTGAGAGTCTAGTCACTAGACATGTTAAATGAGGGAGGGGTAGACCAATAAAAACTTGGAATAAAACTATATAGAAACTAGAAAGATATGATGTACTTAGGCATTAGTGAGATTATGACAAAAGATAGGGCATAATGGAGACAAAGGATTCATATAGCCGACCCCACTATAGTAGGATAAAGTCTTGAGTGTTATTGTTGTATCTTGATCTCATCAACATTATTATTATTATTATTATTATTATTATTATTATTATTATTATTGTTGTTGCGGCCCGCGACTGCGCTCCTGATTGGCCGGACTAAATAGATCGTCTTAGCCTTCGGAGTGGTCGGTTATGCAACCAATCACAGAAATAGATCTCAGATGAGACAAGTGTTTTACGTGGAAACCCCTCTGAATATGGTGAAAAATCACGGTCGGGGTTGTGCCGACAGGAACTCCACTAGATCGGTTGAAGGTACAACGCTTTTTTGATAGAATCGAGGGCAACAAGCCGCGCCTCGTTACAACTTGAGGGGGAGAGAGAAAGATACAATGGTCAGCATGCGGGGGAATGTACACGTGCTTCTGAACGATCACTGGCAGATTGTTAGGCAGATATGGCGAGTACTCCGCCGACGGCGCGCTCTGGATGATGATGGCTTCAGGCGGTGAGCAAGTGATTTCCTACAAGCATTGAATTATGCGGAGCAGGTCGCGAACGGTCTTTGACTTGAAGGCGAGCGTGACGGTGACAGACTTTACTTTGGCGGCGAGCGTGGCGATGGCGGACCTATGAAGAGAGAGAAAGCAAGAGAGTGAGAGACCGAGATTTTGTAGAAATCCGAGTTCCAAAGTTAGAGAAATGAGAAGGATCAGATGTCTATTTATAGGCCTGAAATGGGGCGAGCCGGTAATTTCCGTCTGTAACCACCAACCAGACGAATCATATCGCTCTGTTTGGGGCACACGGATCACAATTTTTAGGAAAATACCGAGCATATCCTTGGGTCCAAAACTGACCCGCCCGCACTCGGGATCGACCCAACGGGCCACGGGGGTGGTTACACACAGTAACCACCCCATCCGCCCACTTTGTGGGTGGTCACAGGCGGCGGCCGCCTTGTACCGGGGCGCCGGAGGGGGCAGTCGACCCCTTGGGGCCGGCAACTCCCCGGCCGGCCTCACCATAGGCGGCCGGAAAAAAGAGGGGCGGCCGGCTCCGCCGGCCAGACACGAGGAAGTCAGCACACCGGATCCCAAACGGCGGGTGGCGATCCCGTATACAGGAGTTAGAATCCTGCGTGCAACGGTTACTATTTCGCGCGCGGTGGTTATGATCCGGTATGAGGCGGTTATGGCTTGGATCGGACGCAGTGATCGCGCGTGAGGCGGTTTGAACCATAACACCCTTCCACTTCGTTAGTGGGGGGAGTGAATGTTTTGTCTATGTGCAACCCGGTTCGCCTATAAATTGGGTACGACCCCATCAAATGCCCCCCAAAACCTGCAGAGCCCGAATCTCGAGAGAGGAGTGTGAGGCTTTTCAACATTGAGCGGATCTTCAACATCAATAGCGAAGAAAAACAACGATGCACGAGAAGCGGCGGTCGAGCCTAGAAACGTATGCCAGAGAGCGAGCAGGCGCGAGGGAGAAAGGGGTCGCATGCGCGAGCAATCCTGGGCCGCATGTGCGAGCAAGCATGCAGAGACGTGTGCGGGCGAACGATGTGCGCGCATAAGCAGACGTGCACGCCCCTGCACGTGCGGGCATGCGCCCGGGCTGGGAGCGCACCCGAGTTGGGCGTTCGCTCGGGCCCCACTGTAACGCCCCTGATTTTTCGATGTTTATTTTAAATTTTCGTAGTGATGTAATAATGACGTTAGGGCGTTACGTTAACGCGTAGTTAATGGGCGTCGTTGTTGGAGCGTGATTTTTGCTCATCGAAATTCGAGGTTTTGACTCGGTGGATTTTAGTAAGTTGATGTTGGTTATAACTTCGGGGAATTTTAACCCGAGTTCGGTTTGTCGAATCTTAATTTCAACTTCTCTGTTGGTTTTGTAGCATTGGTATTTAGCTTTGGTGCGAATTTCGTGAAAATCCGAGTTGATTCGAGTTTTTGATCGTTTGGACGTTTAATTATTAATAATAATATTATATTATATATATATAAATACTTATAACTGAAACCCTATTCCCTATCTTCTTCCCCAAGCCGTCGGACCGAAAGCGCGGAAGAAAGGAGGCGACGGATATCGTGAGGCCTTCGGCCACCGACTGTTGGAGTTTCGGTGCTCGGAATCATCGTCGGAGGGTAGATCCGGAAAGCTCTCGCCGAGATCTACGCGTTTGTGGTAGGTATTTTTTTATTTTCATGGACTTTTGGCGTTGGGGTGTGTGACCCTAAGCTTTCGTTTTGTCCAATTCTCTCCAGATTTTGTTGCCGCACTTCCTTTTTGGCCGATCTATGTCGTGGAGTGTTCAGAAGGTTGGGATAACGAAGTCTAAGGCAAGTGGTAGTTTGCTCTCTTGCCTAGCCTCTTGCAAATTCCTTATGTATCATTTTCTGAATTTTTTTTATCGATCCTGCTGTTAGATTTTATACTTTTATGTCACATATTTTGTCTACTACTAGTTTTATCTCATTCAAATAGCAATAAATTGTCTTTTTCTTCTTGTTGAGTTGTTGTGAGGTTCTTTTACTTGTGTTTGGGCTCCTGCCTTGTCTACCCCTCCCTTTCTCTTATTTTATGGAACTTATTTATGGTATAGGTTAACTCTTGTCAAAGATTCCTAAGTCCAATAACTTCTATTTAAATGGGAAAGTTTCTGGCAGGAATAGAATCTAACTTAGCGTCGAGTGCTTTGAGTGTAGTTGTCTTGGCGTCGAGTGCGTTTAGTGAACACAACCTTAGCGTCGAGTGCTTTGAGTGTAGCTGCCTTGACGTCGAGTGCATTGAGTGAACTCAGTCTTGGCGTCGAGTGCGTTAAGTGAACTCAGCTAAACGTCGAGTGAAGTAAAATTCGTTGAGTTAAGTCCAGGCGTTGAGTGAACTCAGCTAGGTGTCGAGTGAAGTAAAATTTGTTGAGTTAAGTCCAGGCGTTGAGTGAACTCAGCTAGGAGTCGAGGAAAGTAAAATTTGTTAAGTTCAGGCATTGAGTGAACTCAGTCTTGGCGTCGAGTGCTTTGAGTGTAGCTGCCTTGGCGTCGAGTGCTTTGAGTGAACTCAGCTAGGTGTCGAGTGCGTTGAGTGAATCCACCTTAGCGTCGAGTGCGTTGAGTGAATCTGCCTTTGGCGTCGAGTTCGTTGAGTGAACTCAGTCTTGGCGTTGAGTGAAGCAGAGAGGCGTCGAGTGGTTGTAGTCTTGTTGTCGAGTGATTTCAGAGTTAGTATCGGGTAATTTTAGTGTATCCGTCGAGTGACTTTGAGTTCGTCAAGTCATATTCGTCGGGTATATCTTAGTAACTTTTGGTTTCCTTCCCTTTGCATCGTCATGGAAATCTGATGTTAAGCCTTAAGTTTCTTTTCGTTTATTAATATAATGTATGTTTATTTGTGACCTTTGTTGGCAGTGGATAAAGGACCACCACCTTAGTGTCAGTTAGTGAATCATTGCACCTGATGGGTTTTTTCTTCTCTTCTAATGGGTTATTGGGTTGTGTTGGACAATGTGCCCACCACCATAGTGCCTTTTTGAGATGTTTGATCTGAAGGTTGGTGTTGGACAATGTGTCCCCCAACTTAGTACCGTTTTTACCGGTATTAATGATTCACATGTTTTGAGTTGAACAGTCTCTTTTGTTTACATATATATATATACACATATTCTTATGCATGCACTTGCAGATGTTAATGAAGCATGGTTTCATATCGCACTTGATGCAACTTCTCATACTTAAAACTCTGTAAATTCTTCATTTGCTTATTATTTTATGATTTATATGTTGTGGTTTGACAGTTATTCTGCCTTGGGCTGATAACCCTTTAACTTCTCTTATTTTATTTACCTTTGGTTTTTTTTGCCACTTGTTCATTCTTGTTGAAGCGTTCCTTCTTTTGAATGTCTCATGCTCGGAGCTGTAGTAGGTTAGGTAGCTAGAGTTGGTGGCCTCAAGTTTTCTGCAGTAGTAGCAGTGGTTCTTCACTCCCCTTCGTGAGGTAGTTTTATTATTTTGTTTTTAGTTCAGACATACATGTCTTTTGGTGGGTTCGTGTGAGGTTGCTGACGCCCACTGGAAATTTTGTAGTATGTTAAGCTACTTGTTATCCGCTATGTCACTTTCTAGATGATTTGTTGGATTTACTTGCTCTCTGGAAAGGATTTATGATAGGACTGCATGTTAGTTATTTTCATGCTATAAAGTATCATTATGCTAATCTCATACTCATGACATCTTTTAAATCAAATGTCATTATATTTCAATGAACGTAAAAACTCTTTTCATATTTATATTAAATCTAGAGGTATGCATATCATGAGTTGTCTTTTTGGAGGTCTCTGTTCATGTAGGATAATAATCGAGCTAAATAAATTATTTTTCGCAGCGTATATTTATATTTGCATACGTGGACTAGATGGTCCACTGAGCCGAGAGATACGATCGTGAAACTTAACTAAAAATATGTTTTCTTCAAGACAAACTTGAGAATTTCATAATAAGTGTCAGGAGTATGTTCTTGCCTGAGCGTTTGCAATTATTCCCTGCACGGCGTGACATCACGGCGCGTGTTTTCTCTTACTCAGATATATCGTTTAAATGCATAGAAAATGCGGGTTGTGACACCCACGCTCGTGCGCTCTCGGGTCGAGCGTGCGCGCTTGGGCCGTGCGCGCGCTCGGTGTAACATCCCGACTTTTATTGGGCCACTAGAACCCTAGTGGACCCAATAAAAGTGACCTGAACCTCTACCCGTGACCCGGTAGGAGACAACCATAGGTAGGAAATCGGGCTAGAGAACTCCATTTTGAGTTCTGTCAGTTCCTATGGCCTTGTATAGCCAATACGAGCGCGTCGGAACTCGTTCCGTTGAACTCTGATGTCATATGGTGGATATGATCGTTTCTCGTAGAACGTCGTGAAAACGAGATTTTTGATTATCGAGCTAGAGAACTCCGGTTTGAGTTTTGTCAGTTCATGTGGCCTCGTATAGTCAATACGAGTGCGTTGAAACTGGTTTCGTAGAATTTCAAGGTCATATGGTGGATATGGCCGTTCCTCGTAGAACGTCGCGAAAATGAGTTTTTTTGGATATTGAAATAGAGAACTCTGATTTGAGTTCTGTCAGTTCCTATGACTCGTATAGTTGATATGAACGCATCGGAACTCGTTGCGTCGCAATTCGAAACCTAACGATGATTATGAGCGTTTTGACCATTTTAGCGTGCCGTGACGCGCAGATTTTGAATACTTAGCAAACGAACTCTGATTCGACCTTGGTCAGTGACATTGGATTCATATGGTCAATACAAAGTCAACGGAATGGGTCCCGGTCAGTTTCAATGACGGGTGGTCAAATCAAGCTCAGTCGTGCACCGAAAAGCGTGTGCACACAAATTCGGACTCGACACCCCAACTTTGACCCAACTCCTGATGTCTTGGACCTACTTTGACATTGTCCAGCATGGGGGACCCACCTTAGGGATTGACTTTGGTCAAACCCCCCTAAAAACAAATTTTTGGAAAATTTCTTAAGGAGGTGTACACCTCCTCTTCATGGATGGTTAAGGCCCCACCCCCTATACCCTTGGGCCACCAAAATCAGTCCACACAAGAGGCTAGATGGGCCATGGCTCAAGTTAGGTCCAACTCCTCTTTCCCTTCCCCTCGTTCCTAAGCCCAAAAGCCCACCAAGGCCCAACCCACAAGGCACTCCCCTTGGATAGATCCATGTGGCATATACTATGGCCCCTGGATGGGTACCAAGTGTCCCAGCCAGCTTGAGGGGAGAAGAGCTCTTCTCCCTCAAGTGGGATTAATCCCACACCTCCCCAAGCCAAATGGCTCCTCCCCCTTGCCTATATAAGACCATGACCCCTCAAATGAATGCACTCCTCCCCAAGCTCAAATGAGCCACCACCACCCCTGGTGGAGCTCTGCTTCGTCGGAGAAAACTCAGCCGAGCTCCACCTCCACCTCCACCATCATTAATGACGGATCTTATCGAAAGCCCCAAAGGCCCCGAAATCAGGTGAAAAACTTCGCTCCTTCCTCCCTATCTTTTGGATGCTTTGCATGCGAGCTCCGACGACCAAAGCGTCGTCGCCATTAACCTCTCCCCTCCGATTATATAAAAAAAATATAGCCCCGACGGCGGCCGGCGGCGACAGGCCATCGGACCACCGCCAGAGAGAGTGCCCACCCCCGGGAAGTCGGCTGGGGACGGAGCCACGGTTGATGGCAGAGAAGACCCGTAAGGGCAAATTTTGGTACAGGCAGCGGGGGGTGGGGGTAAAAGATGAAATAAAATTATAATATTTTTTTATAATATTTATGAATATTATCATATTATAATTAAAATGGGTATTTTATTTTCTGGAGAGAATCTAGGCTCCTAGGGAAAAGGTTTGAACATGAAAATTTTTCCCAATAATGAGGGTAGTCTACACAAAAATTTGGAGAATTTTTGGAGTTAATTTTTGATTTTTAAAAACCTAAATAAGAATTATTTGGCCAATTTAGAGGCCCGAAATTGCTCGGAAAATTTTGGAAAAATTTCTAGGCTCTTTTTAGGTCCGCTTAAAGGTTGTATTAGAATTTGAAAAACTTGAGATAAAAATTGAAGATTTTCCAAATTCTTGGAGTCTAAAGTCGCGCTTGGATATTTATGCGCTCAAATTCTTCGAAAATGAAAATCGAAGCGCGCGACCACCTTATATATTGAATATTAAGTTCAATTGATTAATCGACGAGAGTTATCGAGGCAAGATTTTCTAGCTCTGATTATTTCGAGGTTTTGTGAAACCACCGAGCGCCTTGTTCTTAAAATAACTCGTGGGCATTTTGGGTGAACTCGGAAGATGAAAGTACGAGCTTCAAATAATATAATTCTCAATCTCGTTTCGGGTAAAGAATTTCCCTCATGTGTTGGAAGCGATTTTCGAGGTTGGAATTCTAGGAAGAATGTGCCCTCTGACGAGATTCTCGGATTCGATCCGACGCAAACAATCGAGTTGATATTTATCCTCGGATAAATAATAAAAATGTTGAAGCCAAAATTGACCGAAGTCAAAATTGACTTCCGTGGAGTTCGGGGTCCCAAAAGAGGGGTGACCGCACACCTACTACACTCAAATGAACAATCTAGGCTCTAGACTAGGAACGTAAGGGACAGACCCAAGGTCTCAGCGTGGAGGACCCACCGCATACCCGGAAGACTAACGAACTCTTCCCCTCCCAAGCCAAAAGCTGAGCTAAGACACCTTCGGAGGGCGCTCTTGGCCGACCGGAACATCTAAGGAGGGTCTCAAGACCAACTCTCTCCTATCCAGATGTATCTCCTTGGGTCTATACAGAATATTCCTCATTCGCGCTACTAAAGGCGCAACATCGCCGAGCAATCTACGACGCGCTGCCCAGCTGGGCTGCAAACAGCGCGACTCCGCTGCCTTAAAAGGCTATCAACAGACCAACATGGACTTCCCGGCATAAACCTCGGGGCTCCCACGGGACGAGCGGTTCACGAGCACACCGCTCGCCCAAAGCAAAAAGAGCAGATCATACATTCACAGAGCATCACAGATTATAAATTATTACAGGAATATGAATTCCGTACATCGGCACGCAGGCCGGCAATATAAATAAAAGAAAGGCCTTCGAGGGCCGGCACGAGCTTGGGCTTAAGCCCGCTATTCCCCGCTTGGTACTGCAACACCTGTGCGTCAACGTCTCGACGAACGACTGTTAGCTGAACAACAGTCGGCTAACATAAGCTGGCCAAATATATTCCGTACACCCCTTTTTCGGGGCTACGGTGCGCATTCCCTGCAAGCAGATAGTATCCAACTTCCACGGAGTCTTCTCTGGGACCCCAGAACATCACCCATCCGGCTCATGCGTCCGGATGGGCTTCACACAGAACATCACCAATTCGGCTCATACGTCCGAATGTGCTTCACACAGCACATCACCAATTCGGCTCGTACGTCCGAATGGGCTTCACACAGCACATCACCAATTCGACTCGTATGTCCGAATGGGCTTCATACAGCATGCCTAAATCCGTACTCACACTTCCGGATACTAGATGCAAATAATAGCGGGGACGTACACGTCAACCCGTTGGAGAGCTCCCTTCCCCCACCCATTGGTGGAGAGGGGCTTCCATGCAAATATGCAAAATAAGGGTTTCACCTGCCCAAGAAGAAACTTCGTTACCCTTGACGCGTGTTTGGCGGAGCCGCGACCGCGTATCGACCGTACAAGCACGGATCCGGACGTCGTAGTATGAACTCTGATCTTTCTTTTTGTTGTGGATCTTGGTAGCAATAACCCTCATCACGAGAGGCTCGGGCAACCCTTGCTGGAGGCAACTTTTTCCTTGCGGCGGCAGCCTGGACAGGAGGTGGCTTCCTCCTTGCGGCGACGGCGAGAGAGGAGGAGGAAGGAGGTGATTTCCTCCTTGCGGCGGCGGCCTGGACAGGAGGTGGAAGGAGGTGATTTCCTCCTTGCGGCGGCGGCCTGGGCGGGAATAGGGGGCCGAGAGGAGCTCGGCCCCGCTGGAGGTGGCCTGGAAGAGGGGGCCGAGAGGAGCTCGGCCCCGCTGGAGGCGGCCTGAACGGGAGGAGGGGGCCGAGCTTTGGCTCGGGCTTGCCGGCGGCGGCCATGACAGAGAAAAGAGGGGGGCCGAGCTTTGGCTCGGGCTTGCCGGCGGCGGGCGGCCTGCTTCAGGCGGTCGACGATGGAGAGGAGGAGGAGCGGATGGCGGCGTCGGGCTGATCCAGGCGGTGGATCCGGAAAAGCCCTAAGGGCTTTTTCCCTCTCCCTTTTTCTTGTTTTTCTGCTGCTGCCCCTACCCGCATGCCTCTCCCCCCTTTTTTATTCTCCTTTTTCATTTCTTTTTGCTTTTTTCTTTCTTCCTCCACCCGTACCCCCCCCCCCCCACCTGCTATCAAATTATATACATATATATATGTTGAAGTGTGACCGGGCGGTCTGTCTTGGCGAGTTGGAGACCGCGCGGTCTGGCGGTCTCCCTCAGCGGTTTGGTTGCTGTGCCGTTGCTGTCTGGTGGTAACCGTGCGGTTAGCCCTTCTGTCTAACCGCGCGGCCTGTGCGGTTTGATCTGTATAGTCCGCTTAGTCCTGTAAATTTTTAGTCCCACATCTCTTATTTGTATTCTCTCTCCTCTCCTCCATTCTATATAAGGGAGGGCATACCTTTGTAATAGATACCTTTTTCTGATAATAAAGTTTTAGTTATACTACTTCCGGTTTGTTTCTGTTCGTTTCTCACATGGTATCAGAGGACTCGACCTTCTCCTCCTGTTCTCGCGGCTTGCGTCCTGTCCGCACGGCTTGCCCCTTCCTCTCGCGCCCTGTTCGCGCGACCTGTTTCTGTTGCTTGCTTCTTTCTTGCGACCTGTTCTAGTCGCCGCTTCCTCCCTCTCCTTTCTAGTCGCCGCGACCTGTCTCCGCGGCCCTTTTTGCCTTGTTCGCCTTTTGCCTCCCGATATCCTCCCCTTCTGTTCGCGCGGTCTGTCTGCTAGCCGCCCGACTTCTCTCCCTCTGTTTGCTTCTGCAGCTTGGTCGTGGTTTTTCTGGCCGCTGGTGTCTGACATCGTGACCGCTGCAGAACTTCTTCTTCCTATCCGCGCGGATAGTTTCCTAACCGCGTGGCTTCCTGTTGTTTGCGCAGCAGATCTCTTTCTTCTTACCGCTGCGTTTTCTCTCTGTTCGCGCAAGTTCTTCCTTGTTTAGGCGGCCTCTTTGCTCTTCTTTCTTTGCCGCTCTCTCTCTTGTCCCCGCGACCTCTCTCTAAGTCGCGCGGCTTGTTCTCCTCTGTGCGGCTCTTCCTTTAGCCGCTCCTGCTTGTTAGTCGCTGCGACCTCCTGCTGAGTCGCGCGGCTTGTGCTTTCCTAGCCGCGCGGCTTGTTTAGGCGGCCTAAGGCGAGTTCTTTTGTTCCTCCCTTCATGGCTTCCATATACTCCTCAGAGCCGTTCGCCTCGGTGGTCCCGTCTTCTGGTAGTGCCCACGTTGTTACTCAAGGAAAATGGTTGATCGACACCGGTGCTACTAATCATATGACCGGCAATCCCCAGTGTTTTTCTCTCCTAGAAACACATGGTCGGTTTCCCCCTGTTACTCTCGCTGACGGCTCTTCATCATCGGTTCATGGGATGGGGATAGTTCATGTCACTCCGTCTCTTCGCTTGGAGGATACTCTCTACGTGCCCAAGTTCCCGTGCAACTTATTATCTATTACCTCTCTATGCAAGCAATTACAATGTTCTGTTACTTTTACTTCTACTACTTGCTCTTTTCAGGATCCGGACTCCCAACGGACGATTGCTACTGGGACTGAGAGTGGCGGCCTATACTTTCTGGACAACATTTCCGCTTTCTCCACCTTCTCCTCCACCTCCACAGATCTTCTCCAATGGCATCTCCGCCTTGGTCATGCTCCTCCTCATCTTCTTCGTCAACTTCTGCCCCACCTTCCTCCACAAAGTCCACCGCTCAACTGTGAAGCTTGTCAGCTTGGCAAGCATCATCGCTCCTCCTTCCCTCCAAAGCACATTCGTGGATCCACCCGTCCGTTCGATCTCATCCACTCCGATATTTGGGGTCCTTCTCCTACCCTTACCGTTGGTCGGGGTAGTTCATATTTTGTCACATTCATTGATGATTTCTCTCGTTGTACGTGGGTGTATCTGTTAAAAGATCGCTCCGAATTATTCTCTGTATGGACGTCATTCTATCTCATGATCAAAACTCAGTTTGATGTTTCCATTAAAGTTCTTCGCTCTGATAATGCCAAAGAATATATCAGTCATGACCTTTCTGCCTTCTGCATGCAAAATGGGATTATTCATCAAACGAGTTGTGTCTATACTTCACAACAAAATGGTGTGGCAGAACGCAAAAACCGTCACCTTCTTGATGTCGCTCGCTCCTTGATGACTCAGATGCATGTTCCTCGCTCCTATTGGGGCTATGCTGTTCTCCTTGCCTGTTACCTCATCAATCGCATTCCCTCCACCGTTCTCCACGGAAAAATCCCTTTCTCCATTTTGTATCCGGGCAAGGAGCCGTTTCATCTCCCTCTCCAAATATTTGGATGCACTGCCTTTGTGCATGCCCCTTCTGCCACTCGTGATAAGCTATCTCCTCGCTCCACCAAATGTATCTTTCTGGGGTACTCCACCACTCAGAAAGGTTATTGTTGCTTTGATCCCATCCTTCGTAAGCAGTTCGTTTCTGCTGACGTCACCTTCTTCGAGAATACCTCCTACTTCTCGGATGACTCCCCTCCTCTTCTCCCAGCCTCTGATTCTCCTGCTGTTCCCTTTATTTCCTCGACTCCCACTACGATATTCACCCCTACTCCGCCCTCGTCCACTCCTCTTGTTCCACCTCTCTCTCCCTCTTCTCCACCTCCATCTCCCGCATCTCCGCCGCCGTCGCTCTCTACTCCCGGGCCAGCTCTCTCTGCCACGGATGCTCCGGATGCCGAGGAACCTGCTGACCTGGATCTTCCTATAGCTCTTCGCAAAGGGGTGCGGACGTGTACCCAACACCCTCTTACTGCTGTTGTTTCATATGATCGTCTTACCCCTTCTCGCAGGGCCTTTGCTCTAGCTATCTCCGCCACTGCCACGCCCCGCTCCTACCAGGAGGCCCTTGCTATTCCTCACTGGAAGATGGCTATGGATGAGGAAATGGCCACCCTAACAGAGCGGGGTACCTGGACTCTTGTTCCTCCTCCCTTCAGCACTGATGTTGTTGGCTGTCGCTGGGTCTTTGTGGTGAAATTTGCCCCGGATGGCACGGTGGACCGTTATAAAGCTCGCCTTGTTGCTAAGGGCTTTACTCAGACCTATGGGGTTGATTACTTTGACACCTTCTCTCCCGTGGCTCGTCTCAGCACTATACGGGTTCTTCTCTCTGTGGCGGTCAATAAGGATTGGCCGATTTCCCAGCTGGATGTCAAGAATGCCTTCCTTTATGGTGATCTTCAGGAGGCCGTCTACATGGAGCAACCTCCTGGGTATGTTGCTCAGGGGGAGACACGTGTATGCCGGCTGAAGAAGGCAATTTATGGCCTCAAGCAGAGCCCTCGAGCTTGGTTTGACAAGTTCAGCGGCATCGTGGCGGCCGTTGGTTTTGTGCGCAGCTCTGCTGATCACTCTCTATTTGTTCGCAAAACCTCCTCGGGACTGGTGGTTCTTGCAGTTTATGTTGATGACATTCTTCTCACTGGCGATGATCAGGAAGGGGTAGCCTTGACAAAGCGGCACCTTCGTCAACATCTAGTCACAAAAGACATGGGCTCTCCGAAGTATTTTTTGGGGATCGAAATCTCTCGGAAGCCCAACTCCTTAGTCCTCTCTCAGCGTAAGTATGCCCTTGATCTTTTAAAAGAAGCAGGATTGACTGGGGCTAAACCTGCCCGGTGTCCCATGGCTGTTGGAGAAGACAAAACCTGGACAGATGATTCGCCTCTTCTTTCAGATACTACGCGGTACAGGCGACTTGTTGGTAAGCTCATATACCTCACCGTGACCAGGCCCGATATTTCCTATGCTGTGGGCAAGGTGAGTCAATTCATGCAAGCACCCAGGGAGTGCCATCTACAGTCCGCCTTGCGGATCTTGGAGTACGTCAAAGCAGCCCCTGGGAAAGGATTGCTCTTTCAGAAGAATGGTCATCTGAGGGTTGAAGCATACTCAGATGCGAGTTACGCTGATGACAAAGGGGATCGCAAGTCCACCTCCGGTTTCTGCACTTTTGTTGGGGGAAATCTGGTAAGCTGGAAGAGCAAGAAGCAGTCTGTTGTCTCCAGGTCCAGTGCTGAAGCAGAGTATCGGAGTATGGCATCGACCACTTGTGAGTTAAAGTGGCTTCGGGCTCTCATGCTGGATTTAGGAGAGGTCTACAACCATCCTCTACCTATGTTCTGTGACAATAAGGCTGCTATATACATCTCCAAAAATCCAGTCTTTCATGAAAGAACCAAGCACATTGAGGTCGATTGTCATTTCATTCGTGAAGAGATTTTAAAGGAACAAATTTGCACTCCTTTTGTTACTTCTGAGAAAGAGCTGGCTGACATCTTCACCAAGCCAGTATCCGCCTCGTTCCTACATATTTGTGACAAGCTGGGCATGATCGATATATATGCTCCAGCTTGAGGGGGAGTGTTGAAGTGTGACCGGGCGGTCTGTCTTGGCGAGTTGGAGACCGCGCGGTCTGGCGGTCTCCCTCAGCGGTTTGGTTGCTGTGCCGTTGCTGTCTGGTGGTAACCGTGCGGTTAGCCCTTCTGTCTAACCGCGCGGCCTGTGCGGTTTGATCTGTATAGTCCGCTTAGTCCTGTAAATTTTTAGTCCCACATCTCTTATTTGTATTCTCTCTCCTCTCCTCCATTCTATATAAGGGAGGGCATACCTTTGTAATAGATACCTTTTTCTGATAATAAAGTTTTAGTTATACTACTTCCGGTTTGTTTCTGTTCGTTTCTCACAATATATAATATAATATATATATATAATATAATATATATTATATAATATATAATAAAAGGTATATAAAAGCATATGCACACAAGGCCTCCGCACGCACGCGCGAGGACCCGCACGCCCCCGAACGGGGCTACATCAAAACGTCGCTCGTAGCATGTCTCGAGTCCGCCACTTGGGGAGGATCCCGCTCGGCCGGATACGGGGTTGTACACAATCCCCGCTCTTTGCGAGGTTGGTACAAGCTCGAAAAGAAATGTCCAACCCCAAGTATCCGGCGAGTGGGAGCCGACCCAAAAGAAAAGTTTTGAGAAAACCCAAAAATTGCATTCAAAACACTAAACTTTCTGTGCCCATTTTGATCATTCTGAACTACTCGATACTTGTAGCGGTCCATGCTACCGAACTGCCCTTATACCCTTACTTACAATAAGTATACCTGGGGCCGAGCCCGGCTCGAGGCGTCGATGAAGTAGCTAAACTGAAGCATCTCAAAAGCCAACCTTTCCCCCACAGGCGAGCCTTCGGACCTGCCAGCTTGATGGGAGCCTGCGCAGCGGGTCTACCTGGGGTCGAGCCCGGCTCGGGGTGTCGTAGAAGCGGCTAAACCAGAACATCTCAAAAGCCTACCTTTCCCACACAGGCGAGCCTTCGGACCTGCCATCTTGATGGGAGCCTGCGCAGCGGGTCTACCTGGGGCCGAGCCCGGCTCGGGGTGTCGTAGAAGTGGCTAAACCAGAACATCTCAAAAGCCTACCTTTCCCCCACAGGCGAGCCTTCGGACCTGCCAGCTTGATGGGAGCCTGCGCAGCGGGTCTACCTGGGGCCGAGCCCGGCTCGGAGTGTCGTAGAAGTGGCAACATCACAAAAGCCTACCTTTCCCCCACAGGCGAGCCTTCGGACCTGCCAGCTTGATGGGAGCCTGCGCAGCGGGTCTACCTGGGGCCGAGCCCGGCTCGGGGTGTCGTAGAAGTGGCTAAACCAGAACATCTCAAAAGCCCACCTTTCCCCCACAGGCGAGCCTTCGGACCTGCCAGCTTGATGGGAGCCTACGCAGCGGGTCTACCTGGGGCCGAGCCCGGCTCGGGATGCCGATGACGATCAAACCAATCCTATCCCCCACAGGCGAGCCTACGGACCTGCCAGCTAGATGGGAGCCTGCGCAGCGGGTCTACCTGGGGCCGAGCCGAGCTCGGGGTGCCGATGACGATCGAACCAAACCTATCCCCCACAGGCGAGCCTACGGACCTGCCAGCTAGATGGGAGCCTGCGCAGCGGGTCTACCTGGGGCCGAGCCGAGCTCGGGGTGCCGATGACAATCGAACCAATCCTATCCCCCACAGGCGAGCCTACGGACCTGCCAGCTAGATGGGAGCCTGCGCAGCGGGTCTACCTGGGGCCGAGCCGAGCTCGGGGTGTCGATGACGATCAAACCAATCCTATCCCCCACAGGCGAGCCTACGGACCTGCCAGCTAGATGGGAGCCTGCGCAGCGGGTCTACCTGGGGCCGAGCCGAGCTCGGGGTGCCGATGACGATCAAACCAATCCAATCCCCCACAGGCGAGCCTACGGACCTGCCAGCTAGATGGGAGCCTGCGTAGCGGGTCTACCTGGGGCCGAGCCGAGCTCGGGGTGCCGATGACGATCGAACCAAACCTATCCCCCACAGGCGAGCCTATGGACCTGCCAGCTAGATGGGAGCCTACGCAGCGGGTCTACCTGGGGCCGAGCCGAGCTCGGGGTGCCGATGACGATCAAACCAATCCTATCCCCCACAGGCGAGCCTACGGACCTGCCAGCTAGATGGGAGCCTGCGCAGCGGGTCTACCTGGGGCCGAGCCGAGCTTGGGGTGCCGATGACGATCGAACCAATCCTATCCCCCACAGGCGAGCCTACGGACCTGCCAGCTAGATGGGAGCCTGCGCAGCGGGTCTACCTGGGGCCGAGCCGAGCTCGGGGTGCCGATGACGATCGAACCAAACCTATCCCCCACAGGCGAGCCTACGGACCTGCCAGCTAGATGGGAGCCTGCGCAGTGGGTCTACCTGGGGCCGAGCCGAGCTCGGGGTGCCGATGACGATCAAACCAATCCTATCCCCCACAGGCGAGCCTACGGACCTGCCAGCTAGATGGGAGCCTGCGCAGCGGGTCTACCTGGGGCCGAGCCGAGCTCGGGGTGCCGATGACGATCGAACCAAACCTATCCCCCACAGGCGAGCCTACGGACCTGCCAGCTAGATGGGAGCCTGCGCAGCGGGTCTACCTGGGGCCGAGCCGAGCTCGGGGTGCCGATGACGATCAAACCAATCCTATCCCCCACAGGCGAGCCTACGGACCTGCCAGCTAGATGGGAGCCAGCGCAGCGGGTCTACCTGGGGCCGAGCCGAGCTCGGGGTGCCGATGACGATCAAACCAATCCTATCCCCCACAGGCGAGCCTATGGACCTGCCAGCTAGATGGGAGCCTGCGCAGCGGGTCTACCTGGGGCCGAGCCCAGCTCGGGGTGCCGATGACGATCGAACCAAACCTATCCCCCACAGGCGAGCCTACGGACCTGCCAGCTAGATGGGAGCCTGCGCAGCGGGTCTACCTGGGGCCGAGCCGAGCTCGGGGTGCCGATGACGATCGAACCAATCCTATCCCCCACAGGCGAGCCTACGGACCTGCCAGCTAGATGGGAGCCTGCGCAGCGGGTCTACCTGGGGCCGAGCCGAGCTCGGGGTGCTGATGACGATCAAACCAATCCTATCCCCCACAGGCGAGCCTACGGACCTGCCAGCTAGATGGGAGCCTGCGCAGCGGGTCTACCTGGGGCCGAGCCGAGCTCGGGGTGTCGATGACGATCAAACCAATCCTATCCCCCACAGGCGAGCCTACGGACCTGTCAGCTAGATGGGAGCCTGCGCAGTGGGTCTACCTGGGGCCGAGCCGAGCTCGGGGTGCCGATGACGATCGAACCAAACCTATCCCCCACAGGCGAGCCTACGGACCTGCCAGCTAGATGGGAGCCTGCGCAGCGGGTCTACTTGGGGCCGAGCCGAGCTCGGGGTGCCGATGACGATCAAACCAATCCTATCCCCCACAGGCGAGCCAACGGACCTACCAGCTAGATGGGAGCCTGCGCAGTGGGTCTACCTGGGGCCGAGCCGAGCTTGGGGTGCCGATGACGATCGAACCAATCCTATCCCCCACAGGCGAGCCTACGGACCTGCCAGCTAGATGGGAGCCTGCGCAGCGGGTCTACCTGGGGCCGAGCCGAGCTCGGGGTGCCGATGACGATCGAACCAAACCTATCCCCCACAGGCGAGCCTACGGACCTGCCAGCTAGATGGGAGCCTGCGCAGCGGGTCTACCTGGGGCCGAGCCGAGCTCGGGGTGCCGATGATGATCAAACCAATCCTATCCCCCACAGGCGAGCCTACGGACCTGCCAGCTAGATGGGAGCCTGCGCAGCGGGTCTACCTGGGGCCGAGCCGAGCTCGGGGTGCCGATGACGATCGAACCAATCCTATCCCCCACTGGCGAGCCTACGGACCTGCCAGCTAGATGGGAGCCTGCGCAGCGGGTCTACCTGGGGCCGAGCCGAGCTCGGGGTGCCGATGACGATCGAACCAAACCTATCCCCCACAGGCGAGCCTACGGACCTGCCAGCTAGATGGGAGCCTACGCAGCGGGTCTACCTGGGGCCGAGCCGAGCTCGGGGTGCCGATGACGATCAAACCAATCCTATCCCCCACAGGGGAGCCTACGGACCTGCCAGCTAGATGGGAGCCTGCGCAGCGGGTCTACTTGGGGCCGAGCCGAGCTCGGGGTGCGGATGACGATCAAACCAATCCTATCCCCCACAGGCGAGCCTACGGACCTGCCAGCTAGATGGGAGCCTGCGCAGCGGGTCTACCTGGGGCCGAGCCGAGCTCGGGGTGCCGATGACGATCGAACCAAACCTATCCCCCACAGGCGAGCCTACGGACCTGCCAGCTAGATGGGAGCCTGCGCAGCGGGTCTACCTGGGGCCGAGCCGAGCTCGGGGTGCCGATGACGATTAAACCAATCCTATCCCCCACAGGCGAGCCTACGGACCTGCCAGCTACATGGGAGCCTGCGCAGCGGGTCTACCTGGGGCCGAGCCGAGCTCGGGGTGCCGATGACGATCAAACCAATCCTATCCCCCACAGGCGAGCCTACGGACCTGCCAGCTAGATGAGATCCTGCGCAGCGGGTCTACCTGGGGCCGAGCCGAGCTCGGGGTGCCGATGACGATCAAACCAATCCAATCCCCCACAGGCGAGCCTACGGACCTGCCAGCTAGATGGGAGCCTGCGCAGCGGGTCTACCTGGGGCCGAGCCGAGCTCGGGGTGCCGATGACGATCGAACCAAACCTATCCCCCACAGGCGAGCCTACGGACCTGCCAGCTAGATGGAGTCCGCCACTTGGGGAGGATCCATGCTCACCGCACCATAACTGTTGAAGCCAAAATTGACCGAAGTCAAAATTGACTTCCGTGGAGTTCGGGGTCCCAAAAGAGGGGTGACCGCACACCTACTACACTCAAATGAACAATCTAGGCTCTAGAGTAGGAACGTAAGGGACAGACCCAAGGTCTCAACGTGGAGGACCCACCGCATACCCGGAAGACTAACGAACTCTTCCCCTCCCAAGCCAAAAGCTGAGCTAAGACACCTTCGGAGGGCGCTCTTGGCCGACCGGAACATCTAAGGAGGGTCTCAAGACCAACTCTCTCCTATCCAGATGTATCTCCTTGGGTCTATACAGAATATTCCTCATTCGCGCTACTAAAGGCGCAACATCGCCGAGCAATTCTACGACGCGCTGCCCAGCTGGGCTGCAAACAGCGCGACTCCGCTGCCTTAAAAGGCTATCAACAGGCCAACAAGGACTTCCCGGCATAAACCTCGGGGCTCCCACGGGACGAGCGGTTCACGAGCACACCGCTCGCCCAAAGCAAAAAGAGCAGATCATACATTCACAGAGCATCACAGATTATAAATTATTACAGGAATATGAATTCCGTACATCGACACGCAGGCCGGCAATATAAATAAAAGAAAGGCCTTCGAGGGCCGGCACGAGCTTGGGCTTAAGCCCGCTATTCCCCGCTTGGTACTGCAACACCTGTGCGTCAACGTCTCGACGAACGACTGTCAGCTGAACATCAGTCGGCTAACATAAGCTGGCCAAATATATTCCGTACACCCCTTTTTCGGGGCTACGGTGCGCATTCCCTGCAAGCAGATAGTATCCAACTTCCACAGAGTCTTCTCCGGGAACCCCAGAACATCACCCATCCAGCTCATGCGTCCGGATGGGCTTCACACAGAACATCACCAATTCGGCTCATACGTCCGAATGGGCTTCACACAGCACATCACCAATTCGGCTCATACGTCCGAATGGGCTTCACACAACACATCACCAATTCGGCTCGTACGTCCGAATGAGCTTCACACAGTATGCCTAAATCCGTACTCACACTTCCGGATACTAGATGCAAATAATAGCGGGGACGTACACGTCAACCCGTTGGAGAGCTCCCTTCCCCAACCCATTGGTGGAGAGGGGCTTCCATGCAAATATGCAAAATAAGGGCTTCACCTGCCCAAGAAGAAACTTCGTTACCCTTGACGCGTGTTTGGTGGAGCCGCGACCGCGTATCGACCGTACAAGCACGGATCCGGACGTCGTAGTATGAACTCTGATCTTTCTTTTTGTTGTGGATCTTGGTAGCAATAACCCTCATCACGAGAGGCTCGGGCAACCCTTGCTGGAGGCAACTTTTTCCTTGCGGCGGCGGCCTGGACAGGAGGTGGCTTCCTCCTTGCGGCGACGGCGAGAGAGGAGGAGGAAGGAGGTGATTTCCTCCTTGCGGTGGCGGCCTGGACAGGAGGTGGAAGGAGGTGATTTCCTCCTTGCGGCGGCGGCCTGGGCGGGAAGAGGGGGCCGAGAGGAGCTCGGCCCCGCTGGAGGTGGCCTGGAAGAGGGGGCCGAGAGGAGCTCGGCCCCGCTGGAGTCGGCCTGAATGGGAGGAGGGGGCCGAGCTTTGGCTCGGGCTTGCCGGCGGCGGCCATGGCAGAGAGAGAAGAGGGGGGCCGAGCTTTGGCTCGGGCTTGCCGGCGGCGGGAGAGGAGGAGGAGCGGCGGGCGGCCTGCTTCAGGCGGTCGACGATGGAGAGGAGGAGCGGATGGCGGCGTCGGGCTGATCCAGGCGGTGGATCCGAAAAAGCCCTAAGGGCTTTTTCCCTCTCCCTTTTTCTTGTTTTTTTTGCTGCTGCCCCTACCCGCATGCCTCTCCCCCCTTTTTTATTCTCCTTTTTCATTTCTTTTTGCTTTTTTCTTTCTTCCTCCACCCGTACCCCCCCCCCCCCACCTGCTATCAAATTATATACATATATATATAATATAATATATATAATATATATATAATATAATATATATAATATAATATAAATTATATAATATATAATAAAAGGTATATAAAAGCATATGCACACAAGGCCTCCGCACGCACGCGCGAGGACCCGCACGCCCCCGAACGGGGCTACATCAAAACGTCGCTCGTAGCATGTCTCGAGTCCGCCACTTGGGGAGGATCCCGCTCGGCCGGATACGGGGTTGTACAAAAAATATAACTCATAATAAGCTTCTCTTGATCTGATTAAGCCTTGATTAAAAAAGACGCAACTGAATTGTTATCGGATCTTAATAATGGGTGAAACCAAAGAAACCTCCTGAGAATGGAGATGAAATTGAACTAAATCTCATGAGAACGGAGATGAAACTGAACTAAACCTCCTGAGAACGGAGATAAAACTGAACTAAACCTCCTAAGAACCGAGATAGAACTGAACCATGCCTCCTGAGAACGGAAATAGAACTGAATATGTCTCCTAAGAACGGAGATAGAACTGAAGCCTCTTAAATAGAGTGATTGAACTACTAACCATTTTCTTTATGTTTTATTCCAATATCGTACTGGTTTAGTTCATTTATTCATTTCAGTTCAGTACTTTCTTTTCAGTACTCCAGTCTCGTACTGGTCCAATTTATTTATTTATTTTAGTTCAGTACTTTCTTTTAAGTATTATTCCAGTCTCGTACTGGTCCAGTTCCTTTTAATACTTACTTTCAGTTCAGTACTACTCCAGTGTCCTACTGATCCTATTTCTTTATAGCATTTCAATTCTGCAGCTTTTATTACCACACTTTTGTTTCTGCAATTTACTATTTTAAGCACCGGGTCTGCCCTGACGGGCAGTGATTTAATAGGTTGAGCCTTAGTTGGGGATAATAGGAGTTGAGATGTTCCTCATAAGTTATCCCCAAATAAAGTGCTCACACGCTCCTTGTCGAAAGTCGAGCCAAGTGTCGTTTGCCCGAATTATTTAGAGCAAAGTGGTGCAAGCCGCTGTAGACCTAGTGCATGCTAACAAAACTGTTTTTACTTGTTTGCTTGTTAATTGCTTGCGGTAAACCGTGGCGGGTCAGTCACTTCCGCAGACCGTTCGTACCGGTGCGGGAAGTTCGACGACTCAAACCGACAGGGAGATGAGTACCACGGGTGACTGACCGTTATATTTTCCTCATTAGGTTTCCTCCGCTGGTCGACCCAAATGTTGAATCGCCGGATGTCGCTCACATCCAAGAGTACACAGGATTGTACGTTAGGGCCTGGGCTGTGCGGTACGACCACCCCCAGAAGTGGCAGGACTGGCCACTGTCACTAACGACCATATCGGTGAGGCCCGCGGGGCTCGCTACCCTGCTTGAAAAGAAGTGGTTCATACTATGTCGACATAGGGTGTTATGCACGGCTATGAATGTCTGCGATGTGTATGCGACAGTGAATGCATGTGATGTGTACGTGGTAGTGAATGCATGTGATGTGTACGCGGCTGTGAATGCCTGCGATGTGTACACGGCTGTGAATGCCTACGATATTTACGCGGCTATGAATGCCTGCGATGTGTACGTGACTGTGAATGTCTGCGATGTGTTCGCAACTGTGAATGCATGCGATGTGTACGCGGATGTGAATGTCCGCAATGTGTATGCGGCTGTGAATGCCTGTGATGTGTACGCTGTTGTGAATGTCTGCGATGTTTGCACGGGTTCTGAATACATGTTATGCTGCTGTACTAGTGGAGCCTAAATTATAACTGATGTATATTGTTGTTGCTAGTCCAGTTATACCATGTTTCACCTCATTTTGGTCGCTGCTAGCTTATTTATAAAATATTGTACTAACCCTCTAATTCTTCGGCTATCTACTTTTTTTGGGTGCGTGAGCTCGTCCTTATGATATGGATCCGGAGAGGAGATTTGTTTCCACTTAGCTCTATGACTAACAGTTATTTAAATAACCATTCACAGGAGATGGAGCACCGTAGCGACCAGCTGCTGCAGGACGATATACTAGTTGATAGGACTACTCGAGCAGTGGCACCCCCGTAGTCTCTAAAGTTTCGAGACGTGAGTACTAGCAAGCAGAGTTGAGAGAGAGGAGTTGTTAGTTGTAGTATTGTATGTCTGTATAGCCTACGGGCTCCATGTATAAACAGTGGCTATGACCTTTTGCGGTTTTTTTGTTAAATTAATATTATTATATATATTTGTTGTGGTTTCATATTCATGCTTCCGCAATACTCTGTGATATGATGTGAATGTTGTGATTCAAGCCGAGCAAGGCGACCAACTAGTACTTAGCAGAGTGGGTCGCTACCCCTTAAGGAGCGCTGGGTGGACGTCTTGGGCAAGTAAGATCCCCTCCAGCCCGACCCAGGGCAAAGGTTGGGGGGGTCTTACAAATGGATTTGGGCGATCACGATCCGTCCTTGTGGATCATTCTCAGGACCCCTCCGTCCCTCGCTTCGTTCTTTGGTTCGGGACCAACCATGCAACAGAAGCCTGATAGACCCTAGTGTAGAGGCTTAGGGATTCTAGACTGTGTGATAGCACGTCCGCGCACCTTTGTTTCTGTTTGTTAGTCTTTTGCAAATATCTCATACTTTTGCAAAATACTGACACTTGTTTTCCTGTTACTCCTCGAGACATACCAGAGTCTAGTAACGGGAGATCCTCCTCCAGAGGATATGTCATTGCCACCCCACCTCCAGACCAATTACCCCTACAACTGTACCATTTGCCGACACCGACTTGGGGCAAACATTGACAGCTATCTTGGCGACCTTCCAGACAGCCTTGGCACAACCATCGCAGTTATTATTAGTGCCCACCGACTACTAACGACTTTCCGGAGGCTGAGGCCTCCCATCTTCAGAGGCACGAAGACTGCCATACAAGCAAAAGAGTAGGTTAAGCACGTAGAGGAGCTGTTAGTAGGCATAATGTGCCAGATAGTAGCTGTAGTGTCGCTAGTTGTGACCTTGTTAGAGGGGTATGCTAAAGACTTGTGGAGAACGGCTAGTTGCTCGACATTCAGAGGACGACCGTTGAGCACAATCCTATGAGGGGAGTTCTTAAAGGCTTTTTTTGGAGCACTTCATCTCGGACGTCGACCGAGCTGTACTATAGGAGAGGTTCCTGCACATCCATCTGGGTGACCAAACGATGCCAGACTATGAGAGAAAGTTTAACCACCTGACACTTTTTGTTAGGAACCTAGAAGTCACAGACAGAGATAGAGCTGCTCGCTTCTACCGAGACTTGAGAGATGACCAGAGACAAGCCTTGATTTTCATCTCTCAGTCCACCTTCCACCCTATAGTGATTCGCGCTGCGACGTTAGAGTTAGACAAGAGGATTGTGGCCCAGTAGTGCCAGGGACATGTCGAGGTCCCTAGAGGTTAGGGACAAGATAGAGGAGTTGTTCCGTGCCAACAGGAGAGAGAGCACAGACAGAGGCAACCTTATAAGCGCCCACCAGCACCCCCAACACTACAGCAGGAGCCCAGGCCAGCTCTAGTACCACAGCCCATGCCAGTAGCTTGACGATATGTCCCCCTTATAGGGAACCACTTTATGTGACAGCAGTCGAGACACATGAGTGCTTTCTGCTGCAGACGGTAGGTGAGACAGGATTAGGAGCAGTTCAAGAAGGACAGGCAGCGCGTGGACAGGGCCAAAGAGGTTGAAGGGGTAGAGCTGGCAGGAAAGGACAGTAGGGCCGAGCAGCGCCCTTGGAATCTTATGCGTCGGACCTTCAGCATGGACCGGCCCCCGATGTAGTGATAGGTATATATCTTAGACGCTAGAGTTATGTCAGATATTGATACCTGTGTTATATACTATATATGCATGCCTATATCAGATGCGTGTTTTATTGTATGATAAGTATATACTCCACATCTACTTCAAAATGAAGAATCAAGTTCAAGTGCTCGCCAAAGTTCCGGTGGTGCGAAATTTTTCGGATGTTTTCCCTGAGTCCCTCCCGGGTTTGCCACCACAGCGAAAGGTTGACCCTCAAATTGAGCTTGTGTCTGGAGCTCGACCAGTGTCCCGAGCACCCTATCGAATGGCCCCTAAGGAATTGGCCGAGTTGAAGACCCAGCTTTAGGAACTAATAGATGTTAGATTCGTCCGCTCAAGTTCCTCGCCCTGGGGATCCCCTGTACTATTTGTAAAAAAGAAAGACGGGACATTGTGCTTGTACATAGACTATGGGGAACTAAACAAACTCACTATACGAAATACGTATCCACTTCCAAGGATCGATGAGTTGTTCGATCGATTGCAAGGTGCATCCGTATTCTCCAAGATGGACCTGAGATCAGGCTACTATCAGCTTTGGATCCGGGAGGAGGATATCCCCAAGTCTGCCTTTAGCACCCGCTATGGTCTGTGCGAGTTTATGGTGATGCCTTTTTGGCTCACTAATGCCCCCTCTACCTTTATGGATCTGATAAATAAGGTATTTGAACCCTTCCTAGATCATTTTGTGATCGTCTTCATCGACGACATCTTGATCTACTCGAAGACCAGGGCAGACCATTCTAGACACATGCAGATGATGTCGCTTAAACTTCGAGAACACTCTTTCTTCGCCAAATTCAGCAAGTGTGAATTCCGGTAAGAGGAGGTCGGATTCTTGGGCCACACCAACAACAAAAGTGAGGTAGCAATGGATTAGGCCAAAATCAAGGCTGTTCAAAGTCTGCCGTCGCTTAAGAAGGCAGCAGACATACGAAATTTCCTTGGTCTCCGGGTATTACAGGAAATTCGTGGAAATTTTTCCAAGATTGCGTTACCCCTTACAACTTTTACGAGAAATGATGTTGCATTTCGATGGACGCCAAAATGTGAGACTGCATTCGAAGCGGCTGACTTCTGCCTCAATCCTTACGATCCCCTTGAGAATCGAAGGATTCCAGATTTATGTTGATGCCTCTCTGAAAGGATTAGGAGTTGTTCTGATGCAACATGACAAGACATTAGCATGCGTGTCGCGTCAGCAGAAGCCGCACGAGCTGAAATACGCAACCCATGATCTAGAGTTGGGCGTCGTTGTTTTCGCCCTCAAGATCTTGAGACATTACTTGTACGGAGAAAGGTGCGAGTTCTTCTTCGACCATAAGAGTCTCAAATACATCTTTACAAAAAAAAGAGTTGAACCTTCAGCAGCGCCGATGGTTAGAATTTCTATGTGATTATGATTCTGCTCTCTAGTGCCACCCTCGAAGGCTAATAAAGTTACTGACGCATTGAGCCACCAACCCTTGATAACTGGGAGCTGGATGGAGCAGATTCCAAGGGAATGGTTTCAGTCTTCGATAGACTTGGAGATTACTCTTGTTGTTCGTAGGAACCCGAAAGAGTACCAGACACAACTATATTGGATACAAATTCAGTGCGATATCTGGGATCAAATACGAGAAGCCCAAAAAACTGATCCAGAGGTAGTCTCAATCACCTAGTCCTTACAGGATTGAGCACAAGAGGAGTTCAACATGTACGATGGAATCTTGCAGTTCAAGCACCAGATATTTATTCCCTCTACCGAAAGAGTCCAATATGAGGTTCTTCGAGAAGCGCACCAGTCGAGGTATTTTATTCATCCTGGTTTGGTTAAGATGTATGTTGATCTGCACAGGACCATTTTCTGGCCCAGAATGAAAAGAGACGTCACCAACTTCGTGACCCAGCGTCAGGCCTGTCAAAAAAGTTAAATCTGAATGTCGTAATCCAGGAGGCCTGCTGCAGCCTCTACCGATACGAGAATGGAAATTTGATGATATTTCCATGGACTTTGTCTACGACTTACCTCAATACTGTGTTAGAAACGACTCTATATGGGTTGTCATGGATCGACTTACCAGGGTAGCGCGGTTCATTCCAAATCGACTTGGTAATGAAGTTGACGTTCTTGCCAGATTATTCATAGAACAAGTGGTTCGGTTCCACGGAGTGATAAAGTCTATTGTGTTGGATCGTGATGGGCGTTTCACATTCAAGGAGTGGAGGCGGATGCATGCATACTTGGGACCAAGTTGGCCTTTAGGACCGCCTTCTACCCTTAGACAGATGGGCAAACGGAAGGGATGAACCGGACGATGGAGGATCTACTCCGATTATTCATAGTAGAGCACAGTGAGCTGTGGGAACAACTGCTGGCTTTAGTCAGGTTTTCTTATAATAACATCTATCAGGCCAACATTAAGATGACACCGTATGAGACTTTGTATGGAAGGCGTTGCCGAACTCCATTGACTTGAGCTCAAGATGAGGACCCAAAAGCCTTAAGAGTGGCTTATATTGATGATACAACAACATCGATACGGCTAATCCAGGAGTGAATGCGGGAAGCGCAGAGCCGGCAGGCCAAATATTATGATGCGCAACACTGACCGGCGGAGTTTAGCGTGGGAGAAATGATATTTTTGAAAATTAAGCTCATGCATGGTGTCTCCCGGTTGAGGAAGCAAAAGAAACTAGATCCCTGCTATTTGAGCCCCTCTCAGGTGATAGAGCGTGTTGACCCTGTTGCCTATCGATTACTCCTGCCCCTAGAATCGGGAAATCTCCATGATGTGTTTCATGTCTATTCCTTGAGGCGAGTCCTCCGACAATCAGAACAACACCTTCCTACACGTCCAGTACAGCTGCTTTTAGATAGATCCATCCAACTTGAAACCGGTCAGCATAGTAGATTATAAAGTAAAGAATCTGTGCAACAAGACCATTCCGATGGTCAAGATTTTGTGGTCGAATTACGGACGAGACGAATGTACATGGAACCTGAAGCACTCGTCCGAGAAGAGCACACATAGCTCTTTCCCCAGGTATGATACTCTTTCCCCTACTTTAATCAAATTTTCGGGGACGAAAAATCATTTTATTTTTATTGGATTGTAACATCCCGACTTTTATTGGGCCACCAAAACCCTAGTGGGCCTAATAAAAGTGACCCTAACCTCTACCCGTGACCCAGTAGGAGGCAACCCTAGGCAAGGTATCGGGCTAGAGAACTCCGTTTTGAGTTATGTCAGTTCCTGTGGCCTCGTATAGCCAATACAAGCGCGTTGAAACTCGTTCTATTGAACTCTGATGTCATTTGGTGGATATGACCGTTCTTGTAGAACGTTGCAAAAATGAAATTTTTTATTATCGAGCTAGAGAACTCCGGTTTGAGTTCTGTCAGTCCCTATGGCCTCGTATAGTCAATACGAGTGCGTTTAAACTCATTCCGTAGAATTTTGAGGTCATATGGTGGATATGACCGTTCCTCATAGAACGTCGCGAAAATGAGATTTTTGGATATTGACATAGTGAACTCCGATTTGAGTTCTGTCAGTTTCTATGACTTCGCATAGTTGATACGAACACATCAGAGCTCGTTGCATCATGATTCGAAATCTAATGATGATTATGAGCGTTTTGACCATTTTAGCACGTCGCGGCACGCAGATTTTGAATACTTAGTAAACGAACTCTGATTCGACCCCGGTCAGTGGCATTGGATTCATATGGTCAATAAAAAGTCAACGAAATTGGTCCCGGACAGTGTCAATGGTGGGTGGTCAAACAAAATCTGGTTTTCGAGGTTGGAATTCGAGGAAGAATGTGCCCTCTAATGAGATTCTCCGATTCGATCTGACGCAAACAATCGAGTTTATATTTATCCTCAGACAAATAATAAAAATATAACTCATAATAAGCTTCCTCTGATATGATTAAGCCGTGATTAAAAAGAGCGCAACTGAATTGTTATCGGATCTTAATAATGGGTGAAACCAAAGAAACCTCCTGAGAATGGAGATGGAACTTAACTAAACCTCCTGAGAACAGAGATGGAACTGAACTAAACCTTCTGAGAACGGAGATAAAACTGAACTAAACCTCCTGAGAACGGAGATGGAACTGAACCATGCCTCCTGAGAACGGAGATGGAACTGAATATGCCTCCTGAGAACGGAGATAGAATTGAAGCCTCCTGAATGGAGTGATTGGACTACTAACCACTTTCTTTATGTTTTATTCCAATCTCGTACTGGTCCAGTTCATTTATTCATTTCAGTTCAGTACTTTTTTTCAGTACTCCAGTCTCGTACTGGTCCAATTCATTTATTCATTTCAGTTCAGTACTTTTTTGCAATACTCCAGTCTCGTACTGGTCCTGACTATTTACTTTCAGTTCAGTCCATTTCTTTTAAGTACTATTCCAGTCCCGTACTGGTCCATTTCCTTTCAGTACTTATTTTTAGTTCAATACTACTTCAGTGTCCTACTGGTCCTATTTCTTTATAGCATTTTAATTCTGCAGCTTTTATTATTGCACTTTTGTTTCTGCAATTTACTATTTTAAGCACGGGTCCTGCACTGACGAGCAGTGATTTGATAGGTTGAGCCTTAGTTGGGGATAACAGGAGTTGAGATGTTCCTCCTAAGTTAGCCCCAAATAATGTGCTCACACGCACCTTGTCGAAAGTCGAGCCAAGTGCCGTTTGCGAGAATTATTTAGAGCAAAGTAGGGCAAGCCGCTGTAGACTTGGTGCATGCTAACACTATTTTTAATTGTTTGCTTGTAAATTGCTTGGGGAAAACTGTGGCGGGTCAGTCACTTCCACAGACCGTTCGTACCGATGCGAGAAGTTCGACGACTCAAGGCGACAAGGAGATGAGTACCACTCACGACAAGGAGATGAGTACCATGGGTGATCGGCCGTTATGTTTTCCCCGTTAGGTTTCCTCCGCTGGTTGGCCCAAATGTTGAATCGTAGGATGTCGCTCACATCCAAGAGTACACAGGGTTATACGTTGGGGCTTGGGCTGTACGGTACGACCACCCCCAGAAGTGGCAGGACTGGCCACTATCACCAACGACAATATCGGTGAGGCCCGCGGGGCTCGCTACCCTGCTTGAAAAGAAGCGGTACATACTATGTCGACATAGAGTGTTATGCGCGGCTGTGAATGTTTGCGATGTGTACGCGACAGTGAATGCCTGCGATGTGTACGCAGATGTGAATGCTTGCGATGTGTACGCGGCTGTGAATGCCTGCGATGTGTATGCGGATGTGAATGCCCGCGATGTGTACGCGGCTGTGAATGCTTGTGAAGTGTACGCGGCTGTGAATGCCTGCGATGTGTATGCGGCTGTGAATGCCTGCGATGTGTATGTGGCTGTGAATGCATGCGATGTGTACGCGGCTTTGAATGTCTGCGATGAGTACAAGGCTGTGAATGTCTGCATGTGTACGCGGCTGTGAATGCCTGCGATGTTTGCACGCGTTGTGAATACTTGTTATGCTACTGTGCTAGTGGAACCTAAATTATAACTAATGTATATTGTTGCTGCTAGTCCAGTTATACCATGCTTCACCTCATTTTGGTCGCTCCTATCTTATTTATGAAATGCTGTACAAACCCTCTCATGCTTCAGCTATCTACTTTTGTTGGGTGCGTGAGCTCGTCCCCAGGATATGGATCCGGGGAGGAGATTTGTTTTCACTTAGCTCTGTGACTAACGGTTATTTAAATAACCATTCATAGGAGATGGAAAACCGTAGCGACCAGCTGCTGCAGGACGATACGCCGGCAGATAGGACTACTCGAGTAGAGGCACCCCCGTCGTCTCTAGAGTTTCGAGATGTGAGTACTAGCAAGCAGAGTTGAAAGAGAGAGAGGAGTTGTTAGTATTAGTATTGTATAGCCTACGGGCTCCATGTATAAACAGTGACTACATACTTTTGCGGTTTTTTTGTTAAATATATATTGTTATAAATATATATATATGTTGTGGTTCCTATTAATGCTTCCACAATACTCTGTGATATTATGTGAATGTTGTAATTCAAGCCGAGCAAGGCGACCAACTAGTGCTTAGCAGAGTGGGTCGTTACCCCTTAAGGAACATAGGGTGGACATCTAGGGCAAGTAAGATCCCCTCCAGCCCGACCCAGGGCAAAGGTTGGGAGGGTCTTACACTCGGTCTTTGTGCTCTCGCGCGCGACCACGCGCGCGCTTGAGCTAAGTACACGTGTGCGCTTTGGCCGAGGGTGTGCGCGCTCGGGCCCTGCGCGTACTCTGGGCTTCGTGCATTTTTGTGTGCCCTTGTGCGCGTGCTTTTTTACGGGAGTTTTTCCCCATGCAAGACTCTGATTTCTGGGGGCGCTACTTCTTTTTGTGCGGGCTTCGCTCCCTATTTCCTGGGGTGTCGAATTTTTCTCATATTGATCATTTATACATACAGGCTACACGACACGTGGCACAAGGCAAGCCGATGCGGCTGCGCTCTACTCTTTCCCAGGAGCAGATCGTTTCTTTGAGGAGGCGATATAATTTGCATGCCGGAATGGAGATCCGGATTCCACAGGCCAAAAATCGATTGCAGAATCCGCAGACGGGTTAGAGGACTCTTTGTGAGTCGTCGTTGAAGTCCGGATTTCGGTTGCCACCGTGCGAGGAGGTAGTCGAGATTTTGAAGTTCTGTGGGGTGTCTGTGTACCAATTTACACCCTTGGCGATGACGCAGATTGTTGGGCTTGTGGTCTTCTTCTGTGAGCACGGCTCCACGCTTTCCTTGGAAATCTTCAAAGATTGGTGTGAGGTGTGGGCCGATAGTGTATAACTCGTAATTCGTCGAGACCAAAGATGACCGAGGAGGGCCTAGAGGACCTTACCTACCCAAGGGTGAGACCAGACCCCCAGAGGCGAGTTCAGTCCTCTAGGGGCGAGTGCAGGCTACCCAGGGATGAGACCAAACCCCCAGAGGCAAGTTCAGCCCTCCAGGGGTGAGTGCAGGCCCCTTAGGGTGAGATCAGCTCCCTAGGAAGGCGAGATCAAGGATTAGGGTGAGTCACGAGTGCTCACTTCACTAAGCACTCGCCACCCCCATGATGCCCATTTTGGCCTACTAATAACCCATACAAACAACAGGTTTGACTGTTGGCAGACCACTATGGGGTGCATTTAGTAAAACCGGAAGGCGAAATTTTGTTATCAGCAGAGCAGACTCGAAAAACTATAAATATACCCTTAAGACACCTTAGAAAAGGAGGAGAATTCAGGCTTTCTTCTTCCCCCAAGGTGCCTAGCTCAGCATTGGCTAGAGAGGGGAAGCACTCTAGGATTTTTCGGGTGTGTGCTGGGACCTCCGCACTGCAACCCATGGTCTATTTCTTAGTTTCGCGAGACTGGCCAAGTGCTCTCAGCTCGCTTGGGAGAAGTAGGTGCAAGTTGTCGCCTACTAGGGTCCCGAACTCCACAGAGACCGATTTTCAGTTTCAACAGTATCCACAATAATACTCACTACACTGCTTATTTTATTTTTTTCATGTGTACCATAATATAAAACCCAAATTATCTAAAATTTTAACTTTCTCGCCCATTTATCTAGTCTCTTGCAACCATAAAATATTTATCATTCTCCTAAACATCGTATCTACTACTTTCATCGTTTTTCTCATTAACGTACCTATATTCCAATTTTCAAACCCAAATTGATCACAATTCCTACGACATACTTCCCTAGAACGTTTACGCGAGAATTTTTGCCTATTTAACAGTACACTCAAGTTCTCTTAAAGGTGCAGCGGTTCTTGTAATACTACATCGAAGTCCTGAAGATACAACAGTTCTTCCCAAGACACCTCATTTGAAGCATGCGACGCGCTATCTAAGAAAAAATAACTTAACTTTTGAACAATTCCTCAAATAATATTTTATGATACAGTGCATAAAAAAACTCTCGACATACATAAAAAAAAAAAGTGAACATACGGCGCACTAAAACAAATTTCCGTACCCAAACACTCGCGAAAGAGAGAGAAAATGGATTACAGTCTGTCCCTCATAGTCACATGGCCCGTGCCATAATGTGTCCATCTCTCTCTCTCTCTCTCTCTCTCTCTCTCTCTCTCTCTCTCTCTCTCTCTCTCTCTCTCTCTCTACATCTATTTAAACTAACACTCGCGAATCCTAGTTTCTGTACCCTTCTCTCAAAGAAGAAAGAAGCCATGGATAAGAAGCAATGCTTCTTTCCCGCACTCCTAGCGGCAGTGGTCCTGCTCTCCTCGTCGGCGCTCGCCTCGCCGGCGGAGCATTGCTCTGCCCCGCCGGACCGCACCTCAAACCTTCGCATCCTCCCAGCTTTCAGCCCGTGTTCGCCCCTTCACCCGTCGGCCGCTCGTCCCTTACCCATCGTCGACACCCTGTTCTCCCTCGCAAACCGCGACGTGTCCCGCCTCCTCTACCTCTCCTCGCTCGCCGTCGCACCAGCACCGAAGGGCCCGGGCCGCTCCTTCGTCCCCGTCGCCAGCGGCCGTAATCTCCTTCAATCCTCCACCTACGTGGCCCGCGCCTCCCTCGGCACACCTCCTCAGCAATTCCTAGTCGCCCTCGACATCAGCAGCGACGCCGCCTGGTTCCCCTGTTCTTCCTGCTCCGGCTGCCCCACCACCACCTCCGCCTTCTTCTCCCCCAACCGCTCCTCCTCCTTCATCTCCCTCCCCTGCGGATCCCCTCAATGCTCCCAAGTTCCCAACTCCTACTGCCCTGCCGCCGCCGCCTCCTCCGGCTGCTCCTTCAACCTCACCTACGGCGGCTCCTCCATCTTCTCCACACTGGCGCAGGACTCCCTCTCCTTGGCAGCCCAGTCGGTCAAGTCCTACGCCTTCGGCTGCGTCACCGGCGCCACCGGCGGCACAATCCCGCCGCAGGGGCTCCTCGGCCTCGGCCGTGGGCCCCTCTCCTTCCTCTCCCAGACCAAAGCCCTGTATTCCTCCACATTCTCCTACTGTCTCCCCGATTTCCGCTCACCCAACTTCTCCGGAACGCTCCGGCTGGGCCCGGCCGGCCAGCCCCGGCGAATCCATACGACGCCTCTGCTCTACAACCCCCACCGTCCGTCCCTCTATTATGTCAACATGACAGGAATAAGAGTCGGCCGACGAGCAGTTTCCATCCCGCAGACTGTGCTCGCGTTTAACCCGACAACCGGGGGCGGCACGGTCATAGACTCCGGGACGATGTTCACGCGGCTGGTGGCGCCGGCGTACACGGCGATGAGGGACGAGTTCCGTCGCAGGGTGAACGCTCCGGTGAGCTCGCTGGGTGGGTTCGACACGTGCTACAACGGGCCGGTGGTGCTGCCGACGATCACATTCGAGTTCAACGGAATGAGCATGACGCTGACGGAGGAGAACACGATGATACACAGCAGCAGCGGCGGGATCTCGTGCCTGGCCATGGCGGCGGCGCCGGACAATGTGAACTCGGTGCTCAACGTGATCGCCAGCATGCAGCAGCAGAATCACCGTGTCCTCTTCGACGTTCCCAATGGCAGAGTGGGTGTCTCCCGTGAGCCATGTACGGGCTGAGCACGTGAATCGCCGGTCACGGGGTGCGGCTGAAATTGAACGAAGCCGGCTGTGGTTTAGATGCTAATTTTCTGTTCCTTTATGCGTTTTGTTTGGTGTGGTTTTAATTAAGTAGTACAGAACGCGCTTTTGTATGCCATTTACTTGTGTTTGTGGCAGCTTTGTTCCCCCCATGGCCCATGTTGCCTTATGCCGCAGTCGTGCCGTGACACTTTAAGAAAAGCTTTTCGGTCAGTCGTCCTTTTCTTATTTGTTGGTAATGCTCCTCAAACGGTTGTCGGCTTTTGCGTTATTACATTATTATTATTTGATTTTTACATGAGGCTAAATCCCCTATGAAATCGACCGGGATCCTCTCCATTTCACGTGAGTGAAATGTGAAATGTACATCTTTTTCAATTTAAATTTAATTGATGTAATTTATATTACATCTTCAAACAATTAAATCTAATTGCATTTTAAGTTTTACCGAACCCTCTAAGGTTCGACAGAGAATTGTGTACATGAGCAAAAAATAGGTGTTGCAGAGATGAGAATGCTTACGTTGATGTGTGTGAACACACGAGACTAGATAAAATTAGGAATGAATGCATCGGGAATAAGACAAATAAGACAAGACTAGCATCAATTGCAGAGAAGATGCGAGAAGCTTGACTAAGATGATTTGGCCACGTACAAATAAGGCCATTAGAGACACCTGTTAGGCATTGTGAGAGTATAGTCACTAGACAGGTTAAATGAGGGAGGGGTAGACCAATAAAGACTTGGAATGAAATTATAAGGGAAGATATAATGTACTTATACATTAATGAGATTATGACTAAAGGTAGGGCACAATGGGGACAAATGAACCATATAGCCGACCTCACTATAGTGGGATAAAGGCTTGAGTGTTGTATATTATTCTAGAAAATACTCATAGATATTTAAGAATTGGTTTTTAGAATACTAAAATCAAAAATACTTTTTTTAGATGAATGGTTTTAGGATGAAATTGGTATTTTAGACAAAAGTCATCGAAAGTAAACTTATAAAACACTCGGTTGAAAGTTTAGGTCATACCATCGGTTTTAAGATTGAACTTTTCAGAACTGTGAACTAACCTGGGTTTTTTTCTCATGCGTGCATTTGTTTGCCCGTGCACGTCATTTTTGTTTGGATGCACATTTTTGTCACTCTTTTCAATACAAATTTCAACATACAGTCAAACAACTTTTGTGCCTCAATTTCAATTCTACTAACTGAATTATATCTCGCACACGAACAAAAAATTGGAATTCAGCACAAAGTTAATTCCTGTGAATATTTGTTTTCTTTGAAAAATCAATTCCAGAAAGTCAAAATCTACACCTCGAACAAACCCTTATCTCTTCCCTTCTTTATTATTTTCTGTATTCAATGAGACCAATTTTGAGGGGAGTGCAATGTCGCGTCAGGGCACAGGGCAATCTCGTGTGCGACTGCTTGTATAACTTAATGCTACATCCTGTTGTGCAATCAGAGCGAGTACCGCGGCAGCGCAACGGAAATTTAATCATGCAAAACAATTAGCAAAATATAAATTGAGCGAGATTTCAAGCACACAGACGACAAACAAATATACGTGATTCGGAGAGGAGCTCCTACGTCCACGGAGAGAGTGCGCTGTAAAAGATCCATTATCAAAATAGGAGTTACAGATTACAACTGAGACCGCAAAAGTCGAGCAATAAAGAGAGAATTGAAAACTGAAAATGAGAGCTGTCGCTTGGAATCGCCACTGCCGCGTTGCTTGGAATCGTCACCGCCGTCTGGGACCACTGCAGGAGGCCGGCAAGATGTCGATCCGACTGGATCCGACCGGATGCCGCCTCCGTTGACTTCGACTGGAGTCGTCGCTGCCTTGCGCGCCTGCTACCGCCGCCACGCCTTATGTCGCCGCTGTCTTTGTCCGCCGGAGCCGAGAATGCCGTCGCTGCAGCCCGTTGCCGCCGCCGCTTGAGCCTCTCACAAAAACTGTTTATTTCTCTCTGGTTGCACGAATGATACGACTAGGGGGGAAGGCTCCAATTTATAATAGGATGAAGACCGTATCTCTTAATAAATAGAAGATAATACTTAGTCAAATTAGGCTCAGCCTAAATAGGAGAAACATCCCAGAATAAATGCCCTCCTCTCAATGATATTCCAAAACTAGGATTCACCATATTTGGAATATACTAGGCACACGGGTCGTGGAGGTGGCACGATCTCAACAATATCCACTTTGACGCCTCACACGAAAAACTCCACCTACAGCTTGGATCTTCTTTCTCCGGCAAAACTACCCCCTCTCCCTGGGGTCGCCCAAATCAACATGCACCAATATGAGCCAAGTCAAGTCAGTGCTTGAACTTGACTCCTGTCACTGGTTTGGTCAGCATGTCCGCAGTATTGTCCTATGTGGGCACCTTCAGTAACTGAATGTCTCCGCCAGCAACAAACTCTCTCAACTTGTGGTAGCGCACGTCGATGTGTTTTATCCTGACATGATAGACCGGGTCTTTGGCCAGACAAATCGCACTCTGACTGTCACAGTGCAGTTTCACCGCCTCCGTAGAAATCTTGAGTTCTTTGCCGAGACCTTTAAGCCAGATGGCTTCCTTTGCTGCTTCCACTACAACAATGTACTCCACCTCTATCGTAGATAGATCCATGATGTCCTGAAGAGTGGCTTTCCAACTGATGGGACCTCCACCTAAAAAGAAGATATACCCGGAAGTAGATCTTCTCCTATCGAGGTCGCCAGTGTAGTCAGAGTCAACGTAGCCCTCTAGCGCACTGACATCCTTGATCCTTTGGAACACTAATCCGACATCTGAAGTTCCTCTTAAATACCTTAGAATTCACTTGTCGGCTTCCCAATGTTGTCGCCCTGGATTCCCCATATATCTGCTGACAACGCTCACAGCCTGAGCGATATCAGGTCTTGTGCAAATCATAGCGTACATCAAGAATACTACTGCACTGGTGTATGGTACACTGAGCATCTTTTGGAATTTCTCCTCGGTGTTTGGACACTGTTGAGATGATAATCTGAACTGTTGTCCCAGAGGAGTCGTTATTGCCTTAATCCACCATACTGAATTTCTCTAGAACCTTCTTGATGTATCCGGTCTGAGAAAGCCAAAACATGTCGCGCTTTCTATCCCGCTTGATCTCCATCCCGAGAATTTTTTGCGCATGACCGAGATCTTTCATCTCGAACTCAGCATGCAACTTCTGCTTCAATAATTGAATCTCTCGGGATGACTTGCACGCAATTAACATGTCGTCGACATACAACATTAGAATCAGAATGTCCTCATTATCCAGGAACTTGTAGTAGACACAGCTGTCGTACTGGCTCTTGCTGAAACCCTATGAAGTCATGAACGTGTTGAACCTTCTGTTCTATATTCTCGGAGCCTGCTTCAAACCATAGAGGGATCTTCTTAGTTTGCACACCTTTTTCTCGTTGTCTGGTTCAATGAACCCTTCAGGCTGCAGAATATAGATCTCTTATTCTAAGTTTCCATGAAGAAACGTCGTCTTCACGTTCATTTGCTCTAGCTCCATGTCCCACATTGCCACTATAGCAAGTAACACCCGTATGGAACAGTGCTTCACCATGGGTGAGAAGATTTCGTCGAAATCAACTCCTTTATTTTGTGCAAACCCCTTATCAATGAATCTTGCCTTGTACCTCCACTGGTCCTTCCCAGATGTGGACTCCTTCTTCCTGAACACCCACTTGGAGCTGATTGCCTTAGCTCCTTTTGGTAGGTTAACCAGATCCCAAGTCTATTTCTTTCGAAGTGAGTCCATCTCCTCCAGCATAGCTTCTTTCCACTGAGAGATGTCACTACTCTTCATAGCTTCTTGATAAGACCCGTGGTTTGAGGATATCACCTGAAAGACATATGCTACAATGTCTTGTAGCCTGATAGGTAGTCTGACCTCTCTCCTTGCCTTTTCTCTAGCAATTGAGTACGGATCCACTTCAGTAGGTTGCACAACATCAGCATCCTCCGAATCAAAGGAATCTTCATGGTCATCAGCTTTGTCGTTTCCTTCAAGCTCCACCTCTAGTGGTGTGACTGGAGTCTTCTCCACTTCATTAGAATGAGTATGAGAATTCTTAAGCATAGATGCCTCATCGAAGATGATGTCGCGCTTCACCTCCACCTTCTCGATTTCCGGGTTCCAGAGCTTAAACCCCTTCGTGCGGGCCTTTCAGCCCAGATAAATGCACCTCTTAGACTTAGCATCGAGCTTTGTCCGTTCTGAGTCCTGCACTAGGGTGTACACAAGACAACCAAAGATGTGGATATCAGAATAGTTAACTGGCTTGCCTAACCAAACATCTTGTGCAGACTTCAGATCCAATGACATCGATGGAGATCGATTCACCAGATAACATGCCGTATTGATTGCTTCGGCCCAGAAAGATTTTGGTAGGCCAGCAAATAGACGCATACACCGAGCTCTCTCCAGCAGTGTCCTATTCATTCTTTCTGTGACACCGTTTTGCTGCGGTGTGCCGGGAATAGTGAGATGACAAGTGATGCCCTCCTGATTGCAGTATGTCTGGAACTCCACTGAGGTGTATTCACCGTCATTGTCAAATCTGGGGTATTTCACTCTCTTCCTGGTCTGCTTCTCCGCTTTCGTCTTCCAGATTTTGAAATTCTCGAAGACTTCAGATTTATGCTTCAGAAAGTAAATCCAGACCTTCCTTAAGAAGTCGTCGATAAAGGTCACGAAGTATCTAGCGCCTCCAAGCGAAGGCTCTAGGGCAGGCCCCCAAACATCTGAGTGTATATATTCCAGTGCCTGCTTACCCCGCTTTGTTGTTGTTACGAACTTCACCTTGCACTGCTTCCCGAGAACGCATGTCTCACAGAAGTCTAACTTGCACGTCTTGACCCCTTTCAGTAGGCCCTTCTTGTGAAGTTCTAGCAATCCTCTCTCGCTCATGTGGCCAAGCCTGGCATGCCACAGCAGAGACGAGTCCTCCTCTGACGTCGTAGCAACTGCTGCATCACTGGAAATAGTGGTGTCGATCAATCTGTAGAGAGTACCAGAGCGCTCTCCTTTCATAACCACTAGAGCGCCTCTCTTGACCTTCAGATATCCGCCTTCGCCGGTGTTGGAGTATCCGGCCGCCTCCATAGTACCAAGGGAAATGAGACTCTTTCTTAGACCGGGCACATACCTTACGTCTGTTAGGGTTCTGATTGTTCCGTCGAACATTTTTATTTGAATGCTACCGATCCCGAGCGTCTTGCACTCTGAGTCGTTTCCCATCAAAATACGACCACCGTCACATTGCCTGAAGCTAGTAAACCATTCTATGTTCGGGCACAGGTGATATGAACACCCAGTATCCATAATCCACGCATCTGCGGTGTCGAGAGTGGATTGTATATGAAGTACATCAGCATCACTCTCTGGTTCTGAAGCCACAGCCTCCTGCTGTGGTTCCTGATTCTTCTCTTTCGCCTTTTTCTTCGGGCAGTTGTTTTTCCAGTGCCTTTCTTCCTTATAGTAGTGGCACTGGTTCTTCTTGTCCCTATACTTGGACCTAGGTCGATTGAATTTTTTTCTCTTTGTCTCTCGATCTCCATCTGACCGGTTCTTTGTTCCTCACGAACAAACCCTCGTTGGTGCTGGGGCTAGATTTGCTCCTCGTTTCGTTTGAGAGCAATGTCGCCATCACCTCCTCCATCTTAAGAGTGTCCTTTCCGTAGAGGATGGTGGTGAGCAGATGGTTATAGGACTTTGTTAAAGACGATAGTAATAGAAGAGTCTTGTCTTCTTCTTCGACCTTCACGTCCATGCTCCGCAGCTGAGAGATGAGTTTGTTGAACGTGTTCATGTGCTCCAATAACTTATTGCTCTCAGACATCCTCAGACTGTACAATTGTCTCTTCACATAGAGCTTATTCGTGAGAGACTTAGACATGTACAGGTCCTCCAATCTCTTCCATAGGTCTTCTATAGTCTCAGCATAGACTATGTTATACATGACCTCATCAACTATACTTAACTGAATTGTGTTGATGGTCTTCAGATCCAATTCTTCTCATTTGTCATCCTTCTTTCCGGACTTCTCCTTGCCGAGGAGCTCCTTGTGGAGACCTTACTGAACGAGAACCGCCTTGATCTGCTTTTGCCATAACCCGAAGTCAATTTTGCCGTCGTACTTCGAAATCTCGAATTTTGCTGCCATTGTTTTGCTCGCAGAGCTACTGGTAATCAGAATAATGCTCACATACCAGATCTGAGAAGATAGGGAGCGGACCAAAGTCGTCACCTACTGTTAACCCAGATCTAAAACCGGAACGTCCAGACGATCACCCCTGCGTAACATGCCTCTGATACCAATCGTTGTGCAATCAGACCTAGTACCGCGGTAGCGCAACGGAAATTTAATCGAGCAAAACAATTAGCAAAATATAAACTGAGCGAGATTTCAAGCACACAGATGACAAACAAATATACATGGTTCGGAGTGGATCTCCTACATCCACGGGGAGAGCGCGCCAGAAAAGATCCACTATCAAAATAAGAGTTACAGATTACAACTGAGATCGCAAAAGTCGAGCAATAAAAAGAGAATTGAAAACTAAAAATGAGAGCTGTCATTTGGAATCGCCACCGCCGCGTTGCTTGGAATTGCCACTGCTGTCTGGGACCACTGTAGGAGGCCGGCCAGATGTCGATCAGACTGGATCCGACCGGATGCCGCCTCCGTTGACTCCTCCTGGAGTCGCCACTGCCTTGCACGCCTGCTGCCGCCGCCGCGCCTAATGTCGTCGTTGTCTTTGTCCGCAGGAGCCGAGAACGCTGTCGCTGCAGCCCGCCGCCGCCGCCGCCTGAGCCTCTCACAAAAACTGTTTATTTCTCTCTGGTTGCACGGATGATACGACTAGGGGGGAGGCTCTTATTTATAATAGGATGAAGACCGTATCTCCTAATAAATAGGAGATAATACTTAGCTAAATTAGGCTCAACCTAAATGTAAGAAGCGAACTAAAACAAGCCGGAAATGGTATAACTGAAATTTTATTATCAGAAAAAGGTATCTATTACAAAGGTATGGCCTCCCTTATATAGAATGGAGGAGAGAAGAGAGAATACAAATAAGAGATGTGGGACTAAAAACTATACAAAAGAATCTGGGCGGCTAGAATAACAGGCCGGAACAAGCCGCGCGGTTAGACAGAAGGGCTAACCGCTCGGCCACTACCAGAGAGAGAGACAAGCCGCCAAGTGAGACCGTTAGACTGCCCGGTCTCCTAGTCGCCAGTAACAGACCGCTTGGACCTCAGACCTCAACGCAGCAACCAACCCGCTGGAGGCAAACCGCCAGACCGCCCGGTCAATAACCCGCCAAGCCAGACCGACAGACCGCCCGGTCTCAACTTCAACACTCCCCCTCAAGCTGGAGCATATATGTCGATCATTCCCAGCTTGTCACATATATGAAGAAATGAGGCGGATACAGGCTTGGTGAAGATGTCGGCCAGCTCTTTTTCAGACGTGACGAAGGGAGTGCAAATTTGTTCCTTCAGAATCTCTTCACGAATGAAATGACAGTCGACCTCAATGTGTTTGGTTCTCTCATGGAAGACTGGATTTTTGGAGATATATATAGCAGCCTTGTTGTCACAGAACATAGGTAGAGGATGGTTGTAGACCTCTCCTAAATCCAACATGAGAGCCCGTAGCCACTTTAGTTCGCAAGTGGTTGATGCCATACTCCGATACTCAGCTTCAGCACTGGATCTGGAGACAACAGATTGCTTCTTGCTCTTCCAACTTACCAGATTGCCCCCAACAAAGGTACAGAAACCGGAGGTAGACTTGCGGTCCCCTTTGTCATCCGCGTAACTCGCATCTGAGTAAGCTTCAACCCTCAGATGATCATTCTTCTGAAAGAGCAATCCTTTCCCAGGGGCTGCTTTGACGTACTCCAAGATCCGCAAGGCGGACTGTAGATGGCACTCCCTGGGAGCTTGCATGAATTGACTCACCTTGCCCACAGCATAGGAGATGTCGGGCCTAGTCACGGTGAGGTATATGAGCTTACCAACTAGACGCCTGTACCGCGAAGCATCTGAAAGAAGAGGCGAATCATCTGTCCAGGTTTTGTCTTCTCCAACAGCCATGGGACATCGGGCAGGTTTGGCCCCAGTCAATCCTGCTTCTTTTAAAATATCAAGAGCATACTTACGCTGAGAGAGGACTAAAGAGTTGGGCTTCCGAGAGATTTCGATCCCCAAAAAGTACTTCGGAGAACCCATGTCTTTTGTGACTAGATGTTGGCGAAGATGCCGCTTTGTCAAGGCTACCCCTTCCTGGTCATCACCAGTGAGAAGAATATCATCCACATATACTGCAAGAACCACCAGTCCCGAAGAGGTTTTGCGAATAAATAGAGAGTGATCAGCAGCGCTGCGAGCAAAACCAACGGCCGTCACGATGCCGCTGAATTTGTCAAACCAAGCTCGAGGGCTCTGCTTGAGGCCATAGATTGCCTTCTGTAGCCGACAGACTCGTGTCTCCCCCTGAGCAACATACCCTGGAGGTTGCTCCATGTAGACGGCCTCCTGAAGATCACCATAAAGGAAGGCATTCTTGATATCCAGCTGGGAAAGGGGCCAGTCTTTGTTGACTGCCACAGAGAGAAGGACCCGTATAGTGCTGAGACGAGCCACGGGAGAGAAGGTGTCAAAGTAATCAACCCCATAGGTTTGAGTAAAGCCCTTAGCCACCAGACGAGCTTTGTACCGGTTTACAGTGCCATCTGGGCCAAACTTGACTACAAAGACCCATCGACAGCCAACAACATCTGTATCAAGAGGAGGAGGGACAAGAGTCCAGGTACCCCGCTCTGTGAGGGTCGCCATTTCCTCATCCATGGCCAGCTTCCAGTGAGGAATGGCAAGGGCCTCCTGGTAGGAACGAGGTGTGGTAGTAGCAGAGATAGCCAGCGCAAAGGCCCTGCGAGAAGGGGTAAGACGATCATATGAAACAACAGCAGCAAGGGGGTGTAGGGTACACGTCCGCACCCCTTTGCGAAGAGCTACAGGAAGATCCAGGTCGGCGGGCTCCTCGGCATCCAGAGCATCCGTGGCAGAGAGAGCTGGCCCGGGAGGAGAGAGCGACGGCAGCGGAGATGAGGGAGATGGAGGCGGAGAGAGAGGTGGAGGGAGAGGAGTGGGCGGAGACGGAGGAGGAGCGGATATCGCAGTAGGAGACGAGGGAACGAACGGAATAACAGGAGAATCCGAGGTGGGAGGAAGAGAAGAGGAGTCATCCGAGAAGTAGGAGGCATTCTCGAAGAAGGTGACGTCAGCGGAGACAAACTGTTTACGAAGAACAGGATCAAAGCAGCAGTAGCCTTTCTGAGTGACCGAGTACCCCAGAAAAACACATTTGGTGGAGCGAGGGGAGAGCTTATCACGGGTGGCAGATGGGACATGCACAAAAGCAGTGCACCCAAAGATTCGGAGAGGGAGAGGAAAAGGCTCCTTGCCAGGATAAAGGATGGAAAAAGGGGTTTTTCCCTGAAGAACGGAGGAAGGAATGCGATTGATGAGATAGCAAGCAAGAAGAACAGCATAACCCCAATATGAGTGAGGGACATGCATTTGAGTCATTAATGTGCGAGCAACATCGAGGAGGTGACGGTTTTTGCGTTCCGCCACCCCATTTTGTTGGGATGTATAGACACAACTTGTTTGATGAATAACGCCATGTTGAACACAGAAAGAGGTAAAAGCATGACTTAAGTATTCTTTTGCATTATCAGAGCGAAAAGTTTTAACACTAACATCAAACTGATTTTTGATTAAATGATAAAAGGAGGTCCATACATTAAACAGTTCAGAGCGATCTCGTAAGAGATACACCCAAGTACATCTAGAAAAATCATCAATAAAGGTTACAAAATAAGAACTACCCCGACCAATAGTAAGGGTAGGAGCAGGTCCCCAGATGTCGGAGTGGACTAGATCAAACGGACGGGTAGAGCCCCGACCTTGCTTCGGCGGGAAGGAGGAACGATGATGCTTGCCAAGTTGACATGCTTCGCAGTGGAGAGGAGTAGTGGAGGGAGGGAGGTGGGGCAGAAGCTGATGCAGAAGCCGTGGTGGAGGATGACCGAGACGGAGATGCCACTGGAGAAGATCCGTACAAGAAGAAGAGAATGCGGACAAAGCGGAAACGTTGTCGAGGAAGTAGAGGCCGCCACTCTCAGTCCCAGTAGCAATCGTCCGCTGGGAGCTCGGATCCTGAAAAGAGCAAGAAGATGGAGTAAACGTCACAGAACATTGAAGCTGCTTGCACAAAGAAGTAACCGATAACAGATTGCACGGAAACTTGGGCACATAGAGAGTGTCCTCTAGCCGAAGGGACGGAGTAACATGAACCACTCCCGACCCATGAACCGGGGAGGGAGAACCGTCTGCAATGAGGACCGGGGGCAACCGATCATGCTGTTCGAGGAGAGAGAAGCACTGAGGATTGCCCGTCATATGATTAGTAGCACCGGAGTCGATAAGCCATTTACCTTGAGTGACTACATGGGCACTACCTGATGATGTGACTACGGAAGCAGACGGCTTGGAAGAAGAGGCGGAAGAGTCACCCGAGGGGCGAAGATGGGGATGTTTTGTCCAGCAGCGGTCAAGAGTGTGTCCGGTGCGGCCGCAGTGAGAGCAGAGATAGCGGGAAGAAGGACGTCCGCCAGACTGATGACTGCGGCTACCAGAGCCACTCCGCTGAGTTTGATGAGCATAGTTATCCGGAGGAGAAGGAGCGGGTAGAAGCGGGCGCTGAAGGAGAGAGGTGACAGCGGCGATGCGAGCAGCGGAGGCATCTAATGTAGGAGATTCCGCCTCACCCAGAATTTGTTGGCGGATCATGTCATAAGTGTCAGGAAGACGGAGCAGATAACACACAACCAGAAGCTCCTGGAAGTGCTTGTGTTGTTGAGCCAGATCCGCGGAAAAGGGGCGATTCTGAAGAATCTCAGCCCCAAGAGCTTGAACTTGTTGGTAGGCAGCAGCGGGAGACAAGGTAGGCCGGGCAAAGAGGTCCGCATACAACGTATAGATGCGGGACGTCTGAGCCCCTTTGGAATACAAAGCAGCAAGATGAAGCCAAGCGGCCTTCACCGTCTCATCATGACGGATGACGGGAAGGCATTCATCGGATAGACTGTTAGCGAGCCAAGTACGCACAAGAGCGTCACTCGCATCCCAGTCATCAAAGAGAGGAGAAGTGGTAGGAGGAGGGTCATCAACGAGATGGTGGCGTTTGCGTTGCGAGCGAAGGAGAAAGGTGAAAGAGACGCTCCAATCCGGGTAGTTGGAGCCGACAAGCTTGGAAACGGTGCCAAGGTTCCCGGAAGGAGTAGGAGGAGGAGCCGGATTGGCTACAGGGGTGGCGGCAGGAGTGGTGGCGGTAGAAGCATCAGAAAGAGCCATAAGAGCAAACAACAGGAAGCCGCGCGGTTAGAAAACAGGCCGCGCGGATAGGCAGAAGAGGAACTGCAGCGGTCAGGATGACAGACACCAGCGGCCAGAGAGACCACGACCAAGCCGCAGTAACAAGCGAAGGGGAAGAAGTCGAGCGGCAAGCAGACAGTCCGCTCGAACAGAAGCACAAGAGAGGGCAAGGCACACGGCGATAGGTCGCGGCGAACAAGGCGACAGATCGCAGTGAACAAGGCAACAGGTCGCGCACACAGAGGGCAACGACAGGGAGACCGCGCGGACAGGGCGCAAGCCGGAGAAGCAAGCCGCGCGGACAGAGAGAAGAACAGAATCAGGAGGAAAAGATCGATTCCTCTGATACCATGTAAGAAGCGAACTAAAACAAGCCGGAAATGGTATAACTGAAATTTTATTATCAGAAAAAGGTATCTATTACAAAGGTATGACCTCCCTTATATAGAATGGAGGAGAGAAGAGAGAATACAAATAAGAGATGTGGGACTAAAAACTATACAAAAGAATCTGGGCGGCTAGAATAACAGGCCGGAACAAGCCGCGCGGTTAGACAGAAGGGCTAACCGCTCGGCCACTACCAGAGAGAGAGACAAGCCGCCAAGTGAGACCGTTAGACTGCCCGGTCTCCTAGTCGCCAGTAACAGACCGCTTGGACCTCAGACCTCAACGCAGCAACCAACCCGCTGGAGGCAAACCGCCAGACCGCCCGGTCAATAACCCGCCAAGCCAGACCGACAGACCGCCCGGTCTCAACTTCAACACTAAATAGGAGAAACATCCCAGAATAAATGCCCTCCTCTCAATGATATTCCAAAACTAGGATTCGCCCTATTTGGAATCAACTAGGCACACAGATCGTGGAGGTGGCACGATCTCAACAACATCCTATATGCGACTTAGGTGGTGTTGGTGGGACTTTTGGGTTGCTATGCGGTTGGGACACACCACAATTTGAACAATATGCGACGTTTGGTTCCACTTTTTTTCCAAACCTAAGTTTATTAGGGTCCATTGTTTTCCTAATATCCCTAACTGCTATTTTTGCCTGCGGTGAACCGCAGAAGCCGCGCAGCTAGCTCTTCATTTCGGAAACCCTACCTGATATCGCGAGCGGCTCCCGGTTCCCACTTCGTTGTCTACGACGGCTAAAAACCCTGCAATGATTTCTTGCGCACATCTCCGTTGTTCTCTCTATCGACGTCGTTCTCTCAAAAGTTCTTCGCTGCTTTGTTTCTTCCTGCTTGGATCATTTCGTCAGATTGCCCCATATTTGGGCCGCTGATTCCCTACAATTCACGGTGTCATTTTTTAGATAGGGAAAAGCAACGTCATTCTCTCTCTCGCTGATGGACACTTTTTGTTAGGTCAGCAATCACATGGGTGGTAAGAAATATGCTCTTACAGTGCAAGTGGTGTAGACGAGATGATCGCGCTACATGATATTATTGCGGACCAATTGTATGTATCTAGATCGTAGACCGAGATATCGGGTGTAACTGGTTCGAAAAATTGTCTTCTTAATGAAGTTGACATTAATTTTGTGTTGAGTGTTATATCATGGAGAAAGTGTTTTTTTCATATATTTTCACTACAAGAAAATTCTCATTTAACAAGGTAAATTAGGAAAGCTTGATAATTTTTCCTAATTAGCATCAAATTTAGCTAGAAAAATACTTTTTTATTTCACCTACAAAAATAACAAGGGATTTTCTTTGTTGCAAAATTAGCAACAAATTTTTTTGTTGCAAAATTTGCGTTGCTAAAACAGCAACGAATTTTTTTGTACCAAAATTTTTGTTGCAAAATAACAACAAATTATTTTATTGCAAAATATTTATAGAGATAAAAATTTTTTTTTTTGTAAATTTTTATCTTTTTTGCTTCGTTTGATTCAGTGGGAGCAGACAGATGTGAGAAAATGCCACCGTCGTTTAGAACTGGAGGGAGAGGTAGGGATTCTAAACTAAGAGTTTTTGATCCGTTCCTCTAACGTAGCGGGAGCACGCACCGCCTGTTTATTTCTGCCGTATTGCGGTGTCTGCTCCTGCACCGGTGTGAAAACGTCTCCCCAAATGAAGTCTTAATTAAAAATAGAATTTTTAATTTCCTTAATCTCCCTTATAAAATATTTTTTTTTGTTTATATATATTTATAAATTATTTATATACTTATATATTATATAAATATATATTATGCAATAATCATATATTTGCATAAATTATATAAATATATATATATTTCAATAAATAATTATATTTATGCATGAATATCTAAATAATTATATATATATATATATACATATATTTAAATATTATATAGATAACTATATATATATATTTATAAATTATATGTATACATATATTTAAATATTATATAGATAACTATATATATACATTTATATTTTTTTCATATAATTTTATAAATTTTATAATTTTTTTTTTATGTGTGTGTATATATATATACAAGCAGTCGTGCACGGGGGACCCCGTGCGGGCAACATTTGTCGTGGGTGCGACATTTATCGAGGGGACGACATTTGTCGAGGGGGCGACATTTGTAATGGGGGCGACATTGGTCGTGGGGGCGACATTGGTCGTAAGGGAGACATTGGTCGTGGGGGCGACATTGGTCGTGGGGGAGACATTGGTCGTGGGGGCGACATTGGTCGTGGGGGCGACATTGGTCGTGGGGGCGACATTGGTCGTGGGGGCGACATTTGTCATGGGGGCGACATTTGTCGTGGAGGTGACATTTGTCGTGGGGGCATTTGTCGTGTGGAGACATTTGTCGTGGGGAGACATTGGTCGTGGGGCGACATTGTTTGGGGCTGCGACATTGGTCGGGGGTGGCGATATTGGTCGGGGCGGCGACATTGATCGTGGACTATATGACCCGTGCATGGCGACATTCGTCGTGGGGGCGACATTCATCATGGCCTGGTGGAAATATTCGTCATGTGGGCGACATTGGTTATGGTGGCAACATTGGTCATGGTGGCGACATTTGTCGTGGTTGCGACATTTGTCATGGGGGGCGACATTTGTCGCAGGGGCCACATTTGTCGCGGGGGACACATTTCTCGCGCGGTCGACAATTTTCGCGGAGTAGACCATTATTGCGGGGGCGACAATTGTCGCGTGGACGACAATTGTCGCGGGGGATTCCAAACATATCTAGAAGAAGTAATACAATGCATAAAAAGATACAGATATATTCATGAAAGTACACTAAATACAAAAACAGAAGAAACAATACAGATCATGAATATTACAAATATTACATTGATCCTTACAATCTTTATAATTTGGCTCGCTGCATGTAATTTGGCTCACTTGATTAAGGAATGGAGTCCAAGAAGTAGGAATAACATATCTAACCTTATTTTATTCATGTGTAAATTGTTGTTTTAGTATGGTACTTAAGATTCCTATTTTAACCACAATCAAATTAAAAACTCTCCTTTACTTATCTGTTAATGAGTTGATCACCAACGCTTGTCCTGGTGACACACATAAGAGCTGCATGAAAGCCAAAAAAATTTTGGAACAGAAATTTAACCGAATTAGAAGAAATTTTTGCTAAACTCATGTGTGCTAAAAAACAGACAAAGAGGGCTTGGATCAGTTGAAAGCTGAAGAGGAGTCATTCTTCAAGGAATCACAGGCGCGTAAGTATGCAAGTGGCCACCGAACAAAAGCCATGGGAGAATGTGAATAGAAAATAAGCTGCAACATGAGCAGCCGACATGTAGACTTGTAGGAGAAGACATGAGAAAGTTGACGGGGATCACTGATCGTGGGTGAGTTGACACTTACTGAAGCCCGTATGAATATACATGTGCAGGATGCGAAAATATGGCTGTTGGATAGACGATCTGAGTTGATAACTACGTTTAGAGAGGGTAAACGAAGCTAATGAATCTCCCAAACCTGAAAAAAATGAAGAGGCTGGCTATCCAAACCACTTTCTAGCCTATTCTAAATCGACTTGAAGAGTCAGGTGCAAACTTCATGGGGAGCGGTTGCAATCAATTGAGTATTTGAAAATGTACAAACTTCATGGGGAGCTCCTCATGTTGCAATCAATTGAGAATTGAAAATGTACAAACTTTATGGGGAGCAGTTAGTTTATAAACGAAGCTATTTCTTGGAGGATTTGAGTCGAACATCTGGAGGGCAACTTGAAAATTTTGTGCAAACATCAGTCAAACATCTTCAAAAATTGGACAACGAAATCATAAAGAAAATGGACAGTGAAATGAAACATTGACAGGGATTATCTTTATAAAAAAACGAAAGAAAATGAAATAAGAGGTAGACACGAATTATAAAACTTATTTCAAAATATAAGTGATGTGCGAGCTCTGATCAGTTAAACAATGCATATACTCACGGAAGAACTGCCGCGCTCAGTGAGTAGGTCTCGTTCGATCTATACCGGCCGAGCAGAGGCTCTCTGGTGTTATCTTCTTCAACCTTCCTCGGACAATCAACGAAAGAGCATCGGATATTAGCAAAAGCCATACAAATTTATCAATCAAAAAAGTACAGAGGAAAGCACAATCCGAGTCGGAGAGAGATGGAAAATCACTCACATTTTGCTTGGAAATCCTGGAGAAGGAGATCTTGGGCTGTTCTGGATCTGATATTCCGGACGCCATCTCAATGTGTGGGAAGAGAGAAGGGAATCCTGGGCTGGGTTTCTTCGAGAGCTTCAGAACTGAGCAGCACAGGAAGTACCGCTATTTGGAACTGAGCAGTGCAACCCTCTTCCTGTGCAGCATTCTTCGTCGATGTAGAGACGCGAAGCGAGTAGTTAGTCGGCGAGAACTGGACATCGGGAGGAAGGCGGAGGATGGGTTTGCGAGGGGGTGGGGCTGTAGCGACGGGTCCGCGTTGGAGAATGAGCAGTTGCACTCTTTGATGGGGCGTTAAGGCTGAAATCACGATCCGTAGCATTCCAATAAGACAATCTGTGTCCGTTGTTTTGTAGTGATCGTGTGGTGGGAAATCAAAGGATCCGTGACTTCATCCGTGACTCATCTGTGACCCTTGATTGCAGTAGATCCTGTGGCTGGTAATGTTGGCGGGAAGCAAAAAAAGTGGAGGGCTTTTTCGGAATATGAAAGTTACACCATTTAGAAGGGTATTTTGGGAACATAAATGTTACACCATCCCTTAAAACCTCCTCCCTTATAGTATAAAGATATATATATATATATATATATATATCAGATTAATGAATTTCCGGGCAGCGCTTTTTGGACAAAAAAACGCGCTCCCCGGAAAAATGAAAAAAACACCTCCTTAATAGCATTTTTAGAAAAAGTGGTCAACATGAAAGTTGTAGATCTTGACGAGATCTACAACTTTCATGTTGACCACTTTTTCTAAAAATGCTGTTTAGGGGGTCTATTTTCAAAAGGCGCGAAGGAGGTCCGCGCAAAAAAGGGGGCACTGTATATGGGGGTTACTCTGGTGCGGGCGTACGGGCAAGGGTCATGAAGGCTTCAAATCGAAAAGTGATCAACATGAAAGTTGTAGATCTCGGCGATCCGAACAACTTTCATGTTGATCATTTTTTGATTTGGAGCCATCTTGGACCTCGATTTGGGCCCCGAAATCTGGGGCGGCGGAACTGCTACAGTAAAGCGTCCGCCGCCCCAGATTTCGGGGCTCAAATCGAGGTCCAAGATGGCTCCAAATCAAAAAGTGATCAACATAAAAGTTGTTCGGATCACCGAGATCTACAACTTTTATGTTGATCACTTTTCGATTTGAAGCCTCCTTGACCCCCAAAACGCCTTACCCGTACGCCCGCATATAAGCCTGCCCGCATTTGAGATCTCCCCTATATATATATATATATATATATATATATATATATATAAACGCATTCTTAAAACATATTAGTTAATTGAGTGAGTTGGTTAAGTAAAGTTTATTGTATATGAATTGTTGAGAGTTCGTTCGATCCTCAACCAACACTATTAAAAATGTATTTTTTTGTTAGTAACTAAACTAAATGTTCTTGCTAATTTAGGAAAGATATGATATCTTGCTAAATAATTCTTGCAAATTAGCAAGCAATAAATTCTTAGCTAAAATTAACTAGGATTATATTAGCTAGGTATTTTTTCTGTTCCTAAATTTGTTGCTAATTAAAATTAGCAAGAAATTTTATTCATTACTAATCAAGGTTTTTCTTGTAGTGTTTGTGATTGATAATTTGGGAAAAAATTTCACTCAATGCACTGTTTTTGTTTCAAAACAACTTTTTCAAAACTTTATTTTACAAACTTCATTTCACTCACACGATTTCTTAACAAAATTCAGTTTTTCAAAATCTGCACTTTTCCTATTAGACTTTCCATCAACAACATCACAACCAAACAAAACCTTATTCTTCCGCTAACAGATAGATTTGCCCTCCCAATAAATGTATTTTCCAGATTTCAATCTTGTGGCCTTTGTGGGGTGAAAGTGTGCCTCTACCATTTTTACAACACTTTTATTGGTTAGAGCACATATACTCTAGTCATAATACTTGAAATGATAATATTTACAGTTATGTGACATAGGCTTCGTTTGGCGGGACTTATTTTCACCGGTCAAGAAGGTCCGGTTCATGCGGTTGCATGAACCAGACCTTAATTAAGATCCGATTTATACGATCGTAACCGGTTGATCAGTGAAAATAAGTCCCCACAAACAGAGCCATAGGCTCCTTTCGGCGTGACAGTAACGGTTGTGAACGCTATGATTATGGATTGACATTTATGAACACCTGGCCTGAACTTCATTCATCTTTATGCTCAAAATTAGTTTTCTTTTACTTGTAGCCACCATAATCATCCCAAACATAAATTCTATAATGATGATATTTATGTTTAAATTCACCTGAGTAAAAATTCATGTGGAAAAAAGCCATAATGTAGGCTATATACTAAAATTCTACATAAATAATCTAAAGAATTATTCTAAAAAACATGTCTCTAGGATGAACTTTTATTGCTGTTTATATTTTATATAAATTTTCCTCCATATTCTAAGGTGATGACAAAAATGTCTCAATGATGTTAAAGGAGAAAAAAATGTCAAATTTATGCTAATTTTTTGGAATCCAACTATATTTTCAAATCTAGATCCGAGTTTAATTTCCGAGCGACACACGCCCCGAATTTTTTTTAGAACATGTAACTCTCTACTCCTAATATGCTAGATTGCGCGCATAATGAACATTAGTGAATAAATATTTACTAAAAAATGGATGAAGTTGGATGCTCCTACACAATAAGTGTGATGCACCACCACCTCAGCGACATAGGCTTTGTTTGGCGAAATGTTTTTTGTTCGGTGCACCATTATAGAATTTATGTTTGGCATCAATGGTTATGACCACCACCAAAACAAAAACTACTTTTAAACATATATAAAAGTGAATGAAGTTCCTTAGATGCGGTAGGGCGGTCACGCGTGACGGTTCATAACCATCACATTTGCGACCACCACCACCGCGTTAAACGGAGCCATGATCACAAGTAAAAACGATCATTTTTGACATCCCACCACGAAAATTCACCGTCATTGATATCTCCTTCTGGCTTCCTAGCTTCTCTACGAACAGAGGAAGAGAAGGCAGATATGGGAGGCACTTCTTCTCGCGACCTCCCTTCTCACAATCTTCTTTCTCCGCACAATCCTTCTGATAAAATCTCAAGTTTTATGTGTTTTCTTTCAGTTTCGCTTGGTCTCCTAACATCTTGGAGGGCGACGGCCTTGTTAATGTATATTTGAGTGTATAACGAGCTCAGAGGCTTAACGGGTCTGGTTCGGATACCGGGATATCCGAACTGGTTAACTCAGCTCCAAACTGATTAACTCAGCTCCAAACTGATTAACTCAGCTCCAAACTGGTTAACTCAACTTGGAACTGGTTAACGCAGCTCCATGAGAATTAACACTTATCCTAGCACTCCCAGCATTCCAAAACAGTGTAAAAATTTTGGGCTGTTACAACTCCCCCGATCGTGTAACTCTTTAATTTGCGCAGAAATGTATTTGTTCTATTTTTTTCTCCCGTCGACAGTAGTAGTTCACGTCCTTTTGGTGGATCTAAAAGGAGATCGTGAATCGAGGTCTTCTCCCGTCGTCGAGCCTTGTGCAAAATTTCATTCGCTCCCGTCGGAATTTTCAGATCGTATTTTCCGGGCTTTTTGGCAGATTGCACCCCAGAAAAAGTGGCTTTTGGCAAAATGCACCCTAAAAAGTTAAATATGGCAAAATGCACCCCCAAATTTCACTTTCTTGGCAAACTGCACCCCAATCTTTATTTACAGGGGTAATTTTGTCTAACCACAACCGAAAAGCTGTTTTTTTACATTTTGCACCCTGAACAATTTGCAGCCGGAAACCTTGCAATTTTCGTATCATGTCTTGACTGTTTTTTTATAAATAACAGTGGGGAATTTTTTCCTGGCAAACATTGCAATTTCGGAGCAAGAAGGCTCGAGAAGATTACTGATGGGTTCCACCTTAATTTATAAAGATGAGGAGACCCCCATGATCCCCACTAATAGAGATCATGGGTGGGCCCTCCTTACCCCCATGATCTCTCATGGAGATCATAGGGGTGGGCCCCCATTTTCCCCCGCCTTCCGCGGAAGGAACCGCCGCCGGCGGTTCCCCTCCGGCCGGCCACGGCCATGGCTCGCGGCCGTGGCCGGCGGCGGCCGTGGCCAGCCTCGGCCGTGGCCGGCGGCGGCCATGGCCGGCCGCAGCCATGGCCGGCCGCCGTCGTGTCGGGCCGCCGCCTCGCCGTCGGCATCGTCCGGGCGGCCCCACCTCGGGGTGGCCTCCCCGCCGTCCGATTGAGGGAGAGGACCCACCACCCGTCCGATTGGGACGAAACCACCCACTAACCCACTATGTTAGTGGTAGGGCCCGTCGTAACTTCCCCCTGGAGCCTATAAAAGGACACCAGGGGCTCCTCATTTGATCATCTTCTTCTCCTACGCTTCCCCCTTCTTCTTCCTCAGGTGGGAGCTCTCCCGTTTTTCTCCGCCGGCGGCCACCCCTCGTCGCCAACAACCAGCGGCCGCCTCTCGCCGCCAACCACCGGCAGCTGCCCGTGACCTCCAGCGGCCACCAACGGCTATCAGCACCCGCCAACGGCTATCAGCACTCGTCGTAGGCCATCAGCACCCGTCATCGGCTATTGGCACCCCACCAGCGCTCAGTTACAAAGGGAGCATCCCAAGGACGGAGAAAGACGAGCAAGGGAGGCAGTGACAACCCTTGGATACACGCCGCCTCTGAGCGTGCGCGCCTAAAGCATCCCGCGCATTCCACCGTCCAAGTCCCGTTGGCGAGGCAGTCTGTTGCCCACCAACGGTTGCATACACTCTCTCTCTCTCCTCAAGATTGTAACGGGAGCGGCCTATCGCCCCGATTCACCCAACATACTGTAATCACTCTGATCTAGTGGATTTTGACCGGCAGCGAACCGGTCGCGTGGTTTTTCACCCGGTTGAATGGTTTTCCACGTTAAAACTCCTTGTGTTCATTTTCCCTCTTCAACTGACTGTGTGCGCGCTCGACCGCTCCGCGAGCTAAGGCGGTCCAAGTTAGTCCGGATCGACCGGAGCGCCGGGTTTGGCCGCAACAGTTTGGCGCCGTCTGTGGGAAACATTCCCAGTATCCTTCGCAGAGCAAATCCATCGTCCCTACTACTACAATGGCAAAGAGGAGTGCTCGCACCGCCGAAGGATCCGCACTTGGCGGACACACTGAGCCTGCACGATCTCACTCTCTGGTAGACGTGCCGCTAACCACGGGAGCAGCCGTAGCTCCCGCGCCTGTCTTGGAAGGACGTATCCGCCAGATGGAAGAGCTACAAACCGAAATGCTCACCTTGCTCCGAAACTTGGGGGCACCAGTCATTCTCTCATTACTGAACCCGACGCCAGAATCTCGGCAAAGAAATGAGCAAACTATTACGGGACAAGAAGAGTGGCGTCAGCCTGCGCCTCGACGGCAAGACCCTTCAGGGACTGAGGGGCAGCATCTACCTCAAGGATACTCCCCTCCCAGCACCATCCACGTTGATGCAACCCATGCGGCACGGAATAAGCCGATATTCCACCACCTAAAGACTCCTCAGCCATTCGAACAAGTTGTTTTACTGCCATCAGAAGAACTCCCTGCCCCCACCAGGCCTGGCCTACATAGAGAATACGACATAGAAAAGGAATTCTCAAGCACAAATAGCTCCCCCGTACCTGCAACATCACTCCAAGAGATGTATGACCACTACCTCGCACGTCCTCATCATGAAGAGAGCACTGGAAACACAATAGCTCCTGGCACTTCTGCCACAAAGCAAGAACCAGATGAATACCTACCTAACAATAACTCACCTAGCTCCTGGGCAGCCACGGGCACAGAAATCTGTAGTTTCAGTGGGACAGGAAACCCACTGGCACACCTGGAGTATTTTGAAGCCATCATGCACGCTCGCAACGCCTCAGATCAACTCATGATCCGAGTATTTTCAACAACACTAATTGGAGAAGCTCGGGCCTGACTTCAATCCCTATAAAGAGAAGATACCGACAGCTACATCGAACTCGCCGCCCTCTTCATCAAAAGGTTCATGACGGTCGAAAAGCCCTCACCAGAAAATCCGAGACCAAGCAGAAGACAGAAGAGAAAGAAAGAAGATGAACCAACCCATACAATGCGAAAAGAACGACGCCAGAATCGGAGTCGCCTCGATGGTCGTCAGCACAGCCCTCCGAGGAATGGGGGGCAACATTCGCTCCAGGAATACATCCCTCTGAATACTACCTGCATTAATGTGATGTATGCAATTCAGAATAATCCATCATTTCAACGACCAAGAGCGCCGCGGCCAAACCCCAAAGCAGACCAGACAAGATACTGCGAATATCACCGAGGTCACGACCACAATACGAACGAATGCAATGGACTAAAAGAAGAAATCCAACGACTGGACAGCTTAGGAGCAGTTGATCAATTCCTATCAAGAAGAAGACCACCTAACAACCAGAGCATAAGATGCACGATGGTCAAAATTGGCGAACCACCCACCAAATTGAATCAAGTTCTAGTGGACAAGGAAGTCACCACCAATATACTATTTTTATCAACTCTGCTTCAGCTCAAGCTCACCGCCGGATATCTCAAACTAACATCTGCAAGCGCTCGTATTCTCGGGGATCACACGGTACCAATCATCGGCACCATCACTCTCCCAGTCACTCTTAAAGATGCACACCGACAGACATCCTATGACGTACAGTTTGTCGTCATCCAAGCTGATTCCAACTACACAGCAATACTCCAGCAGTCACTCTGGGATGTCTTCCAATCCTGCTCAAGCCACCTCCATCCTTAAGTCGTTTCATTCATTTGATTATTGTGTTTATTAAAAATTATAGAAACCCGCCCGTCTGAGCTAGTAAGAACTATCCAAATGGCCTATATCTCGCTTTAAACTATTTAAACCGCAGGACCAACCCCGGGCAGGTTACCACCGTTCTTAAATTACTTCATTCATTTTATATTATTCTTCTCTTTACTTATCTTAACAGTACAAGAATCGAGAAAATGACTTGCCCGCATGGAGATCATACAATCAAATGAAACATATGGCGCTAATCAGAGCAATACCGTGGGGGCATGCCCCCCTCACGAAGAAGCCGCGAGCCCGTCTCATGCGTAAAGTCGTGGACCAGTTCCACGCAACACCGTGGTGGCCTGCCCCCCTCACGAAGAAGCCGCGAGCCCGTCTCACGCGTAAAGCCATGGACCAGTTCCACGCAACACCGTGGGGGCCTGCCCCCCCTCACGAAGAAGCCGCGAGCCCGTCTCGCGCGTAAAGCCGTGGACCAGTTCCACGCAACACCGTGGGGGCCTGCCCCCCTCACGAAGAAGCCGCGAGCCCGTCTCGCGCGTAAAGCCGTTGACCAGATCCACGCAACACCGTGGGGGCCTGCCCCCCTCACGGCTCACGAAGAAGCCACGAGCCCGTCTCGCGCGTAAAGCCGTGGACCAGTTCCACGCAACACCGTGGGGGCCTGCCACCCTCACGAAGAAGCCGCGAGCCTGTCTCGCGTGTAAAGCCGTGGACCAGATCCACGCAACACCGTGGGGGCCTGCCCCCCTCACGAAGAAGCCACGAGCCCGTCTCGTGCGAAAAGCCGTGGACCAGTTCCACGCAACACCATGGGGGCCTGCCCCCCTCACGAAGAAGTCGCGAGCCCGTCTCGCGCGAAAAGCTGTGGACCAGTTCCACGCAACACCGTGGGGGCCTGCCCCCCTCACAAAGAAGTCGCGAGCCCGTCTCGCGCGAAAAGCCATGGACCAGTTCCACACAACACCGTTGGGGCCTGCCCCCCTCACGAAGAAGCCGCGAGCCCGTCTCGCGCGTAAAGCCGTGGACCAGTTCCACGCAACACCGTGGGGGCCTGCCCCCCTCACGAAGAAGCCGCGAGCCCGTCTCGCGCGTAAAGCCGTGGACCAGATCCACGCAACACCGTGGGGGCCTGCCCCCCTCACGAAGAAGCCGCGAGCCCGTCTCGCGCGTAAAGCCGTGGACCAGTTCCACGCAACACCGTGGGGGCCTGCCCCCCTCACGAAGAAGCCGCGAGCCCGTCTCGCGCGTAAAGCCGTGGACCAGATCCACGCAACACCGTGGGGGCCTGCCCCCCTCACGAAGAAGCTGCGAGCCCGTCTCGCGCGTAAAGCCGTGGACCAGATCCACGCAACACCGTGGGGGCCTGCCCCCCTCACGAAGAAGCCACGAGCCCATCTCGCGCGTAAAGCCGTGGACCAGTTCCACGCAACACCGTGGGGGCCTGCCCCCCTCACGAAGAAGACGCGAGCCCGTCTCACGCGAAAAGCCGTGGACCAGTTCCACGCAACACCGTGGGGGTCTGCCCCCCTCACGAAGAAGCCGCGAGCCCGTCTCGCGCGAAAAGCCGTGGACCAGTTCCACGCAACACCGTGGGGGCCCCCTCACGAAGAAGTCGCGAGCCCGTCTCGCGCGAAAAGCCGTGGACCAGTTCCATGCAACACTGTGGAGGCCTGCCCCCTCACAAAGAGGCCGCGAGCCAGGCCCGCGCACTAAGCCATGGGTCAGTCCCACACTAATACACCATGACAAAAATCAACTCCCACCAACAACCATCTCATGACAAAATGCATGTGTGCAAAACACATGACAACGACATACAAGTAAGGCTATCATAGAAAACAATGAATTGGAGCCCAAACGGCAACAATCTCAAAAGCTATAACAAAAAGCAAATGACTACAAATAAATGACGAGACATACAACAGCAGATAAGCACTACAGCTACTCATCATCAGCATCTGAGCCAGAACGCTCATCACCTGAAACGTCCGCAAAGCTGAAACTGGAAGTATCACACCCAAGATGCTTCCCTATGAAGCGAAAGGCCTTCGAAACACCGCGACGAAGCGCTAACTGACGTATATCATCCATCTGAGGCTCTACTTCCTTGGACCAAATGTAATCACGAACCTCCTCCGCAATCAGGCTGCGATCACGAAGATAGTCCAGCGAATCCAAGTACTCCGCAAGCCCTGCCGCCTTCAGCTCTGAAGCATGATCATCAGAAGATAACATCTCCACCTGCGCCTTCGCCGCCTGAAGCTGAACTTCAAGGCCTGAAACCTCTTCCCGCGCCGCTTGCAACTGGGTCCCCAAGCTAGATGTTTCCTCTTTCGCATACTTTAATATCTGGGAAGTCCTCTCCATCAGGGCTTTCTCCACGTCCAAGGAGGCACGCACATCTTCTAGCTCAGACTTCAGCTCTGACCCAACTCGATAGTACCGCGCGATGTCCCGGTCATGTTCTTCCTTGAGAGAAGAGAGTGAGCCCATCGACAATCGAAGCTTCTCCTGCAAAGCGAGATATCCATCCTTCAGGTTCACGTAATGATCGTTCCAGGTAACCGCAATCTGTGCCTGAGTCTCAATCTGCAAAAGAAAAACGCGCAATTAGCCGCCTTCAAACAAAAAAAAGGAAGGAAGAAACAGTAAGTCACCAACTTACTGCGTTGCTCATCGCCTTCAAAGAGGAAGACATCCAGGGAACCGCTGCGTTAACAAGCGCTTGTGGAGCCGGGGAAAGAAGTAATTGCGTCTCTGGGACTGAATCATCAGAAGCTACCACCACAACGTCAGCATCACTAACGGGGGCCATCACCGTTTTTCTCTTTCGGCCCCCTCCCTTAGAAGACGACGCCACCCGTCCCGTGCCCACAGAAATACCACATCCCAACAATCGCTTCTCCTCTACAAACGCATATATATTGAAGAGACGATTAGCCAACTCGCGAGGCTCGGAAAATCCCAGCACAGGGGAGAAGTCTCGCTCCCTCCCTTTCACACGGCGACAACGGTCAGGAAGCGCATTCCACACCTCGGGAAGACCCCAGGAATTCTTCACATATCCAAACAAAGTATTACCGTGGCGACGATCCTTACGAGACTCAAACTCCAGCCAAACCTTGTTGCTGCGTACTTCGATCCGCTCACCACCATCAAAGCGCACATCGCACCAATCCCGGAACTGATCTAGGGAAAGAAAGCCCCCATGCTCACGGAAAAAAGTGACCAAGCCCATGATGCAAGTAACCCCGGTTGGAGCAAACTGGGAAATAGGGACTCCACAAAACTTCAGAATCTCCACCACCTCGTCGCAGGGGGGAAGACGGAAACCAGATCTGAGCGACACTTCGCAAACAGTCAGCCAGCCACGGGGAGGATTTTGGACCCGCTCCTCGGGACGAGGGATCCTCACTTCCAAGTCAGAAGGAAGTCCGTACTTTGTTCTCCAAATAGCCACACCATCTTCGGTCAAAGAGGAGCGTAGACGCATGGGTCCAGCAGAACGCTTTGGTACCTACACACCACAAAAAATCAGTCAGCTCAAAGTGGTAAAATCACGCAACTACTCACACGCACAAAGCTTATCCACCCGCGACTTGCACGCACGCACAGCCAGCACGCACATAGGACATACGCGCACGGCCTGCACGCGCGCACGGCATGCACGCAAACGTGGCCTGCGCGCGCGCCAACCTGCGCGCAAGCACCGCCTGCACGCGCGCACAACCGGCACGCGCGCACAACCTCACCTACGCGGCCAGCGCGCGCGCGGCCTGCGCGCGCGCGGCCAGCACGCGCGCGTGCAGGCAGCCTGCGCGCGCGCGGCCAGCACGCACGCGTGCAGGCAGCCTACGCGCGCGCGGCCAGCGCATGCGCGGCCAGCGCTCACGCGGCCTGCGCGCGCGCGCGGGACAGCCTCCGCGCGCGCGCGACCTGCACGCGCGGCCTGTGCACGTGAGTTGGGCGCATATCCCACTCACATGCGCAACCCTTGCGCGCGCGGCATGCTTGCGCGCGCTCGGCCCTTTCCCCACATTGATGGCACATAACCGGCTCCTGCACCTTGCCGGCCTCCGCACATACTCGCCTGACACCCGCTCACCAAACTAGCGCACACCATCGCACCTTAGAGCCGCACGCCGTCGCCGCCATCCCAGATTCCACGCCGGCGACCATCACCACGACCGGAGTAAGAAATCTCTCCCCGTGCTCGCTTCTCTCCCAACTGAAAGAGATTTGGGGGGCAATTGATGGGTTCCACCTTAATTTATAAAGATGAGGAGACCCCCATGATCCCCACCAATAGAGATCATGGGTGGGCCCTCCTTACCCCCATGATCTCTCATGGAGATCATGGGGGTGGGACCCCATTTTCCCCCGCCTTCCGTGGAAGGAACCGCCGCCGGCGGTTCCCCTCCGGCCAGCCACGACCATGGCTCGCGGCCATGGCCGGCCGCGACCATGGCCGGCCTCGGCCATGGCCGGAGGTAGCCATGTCCGGCCGCCTCCTCGCCGTCGGCCTCATCCGGGCGGCCCCGCCTCGGGGTGGCCTCCCCACCGTTCGATTGAGGGAGAGGACCCACCAGCCGTCCGATCGGAACAAAACCACCAACTAACCCACTATGTTAGTGGTAGGGCCCGTCGTAACTTCCCCCTGGAGCCTATAAAAGGACCCCAGGGGCTCCTCATTTGATCATCTTCTTCTCCTACGCTTCCCCCTTCTTCTTCCTCAGGTGGGAGCTCTCCCGTTTTTCTCCGCCGGCGACCACCCCTCGTCGCCAACAACCAGCGGCCGCCTCTCGCCGCCAACCACCGGCAGCCGCCCGTGACCTCCAGCGGCCACCAACGGCTATCAGCACCCGCCAACGGCTATCAGCACTCGTCGTAGGCCATCGACACCCGTCATCGGCTATTGGCACCCCACCAGCGCTCAGTTACAAAGGGAGCATCCCAAGGACGGAGAAAGACGAGCAAGGGAGGCAGTGACAACCCTTGGATACGCGCCGCCTCTGAGCGCGCGCGCCTAAAGCATCCCGCGCATTCCACCGTCCAAGTCCCGTTGGCGAGGCAGTCTGTTGCCCACCAACGGTTGCATACACACACTCTCTCCTCAAGATTGTAACGGGAGCGGCCTGTCGCCCCGATTCACCCAACATACTGTAATCACTCTGATCTAGTGGATTTTGACCGGCAGCGAACTGGTCACGTGGTTTTTCACCCGGTTGAAGGGTTTTCCACGTTAAAAATCCTTGTGTTCATTTCCCCTCTTCAACTGACTGTGTGCGCGCTCGACCGCTCCGCGAGCTAAGGCGGTCCAAGTTAGTCCGGATCGACCGGAGCGCCGAATTTGACCGCAACAATTACAAAAAAACATGCCGCGAGCAAGATAAAACAATTAGTGGTCTCAGATAGAGTTGTCGTCGCGAAATCGAAAAGTTATTCTCGGAGGGAGATAGTGATATTGTTCAGTTACAAACAGAAAAAATAAGGTAGGCTAATGTAGAGCAAAGTCTCATGAGAGAGCTGGAGTCTAGCAGAATTGGAGTGGAATCGATGCAAAATGAGAATATCAACCTCTTGAATAGATTAAAAATGCAAACATTAAAATTCCATACATTAACAATGATAAAATTACACATTAAAATTCCAAACATTCAGCCATACATTAAAATTACATTAACATGAATGTTCACGACATACATTAAAATTACAAACATTCATTACATAATAGCCAGCTTTTAAGCTTGTTCACAGAGTGGTCGATACACCAAAAAAAACATAGCTATAATTCACATAGCACGTCAAGAAGATCTCGATCATCACGATCAACTCAGCAAGCATAAAATTCACGATCACATAGTCCTTCTAACCTGTATATAAACACAAATTTATTAATAAAACTGTTAAGTATTATATAATGTTAAAATCAGCTTTTGATGAAAACACTCTTACCGGTATCTTTGTGTTCGTAGAAGGCGTTCTATCTTGAGTCTTGGAGGCTTCAACACAACTTTTCTTGTTATGTCCCCGCATCCCACAGTTGGAGCATGTGTACTTCATTCCGTGTCTTTTAATTCCATATTTTGAACTCTCTAATTCGTCCTCTTCCATCCTCCTAGCATGTTTTGACGGTCTTCCAGGTTTTTTATCAATATTTCTCCACGACACTATTGGATTCAAATTGGCTTTTGGCCATTCCGTGTGTGATTTTATTGGATTCATCATGTGTTCGTATGCTCTCAAAAACATATCCCTTCGATACCAAAGTTCAACATACTCTTCAACTTTTTCCCTCCGATACAATATGCATGATGTAGCATGGACATAAGGAATACCGGTTAGATCCCAACGTCTGCAACTACAACTTCTAGCACTCAAATCAACAATCCATTTATCTCCAATCCACCCTTCAACCTCAAATTTGTGATGCTCATTCCATACTAAAATGTAATTGTGTGCATTTTTTTATTGTTTTCCAATATTTTTTGTATGGAATGACATAATCCATACAATTTTTAGTAAACTTCAGTGGCTTTCCTTGTGTAGTGGCGTACAACCTCACGGCATCCCTAAAATCATATGGTGTATTAAAACATAATCCAACTGTAAACTCAAAATCAGAATCATTTGCAGCTCCATCATAAACTTTAACCTCACGATTTATTAATTTATGTGCCTTGAAAGATGATTGACAACCTGGGTCTTTTAAATGAATTCCAACTTTTGTACCGATTGGTTGATTTGGTTCAACTTTTTCACCAACAATTTCAATCTCACCCTCTAAAATGTCATCAAGTGAACATTCATCTAACTCAAAGTCACTCTCATTCAATCCATTATCACTAAACGATGAATTTTCATCATCAAATTCCTCATCCTCAAATTGTGAGTCGCTACTACTGTCAACAACAACCCCCTCTTGAGAACAATTTCCATCTACCAACAAATTATCCCATTCAATATTTTCAGTGCAATCCATTTCCTACCCAAACACAAATTATGACTAAAAAAATTAAACCATATAAGACAAATCTATAAACTTAGGACTGTGAACAAACATAGAGAAAAAGTTATACCTGTCACTTGAAATCTGAGTGAAGAACTACTCAAATTAGGAAGGAATAGCAATCTGGAACTGAAACATATGAAAAAAAAAAGATTAACTGTTGCAGGAACAAGAAATCCAGAGAGAAATCAAGAGAGAAATAAAAGAGTTCCGGTTACTCACAGGCTGGGCTCGAACGGGAATGCCGACGCTTGAATGAAGCGAGAAATCCACTCCTGGAGTCGGAAAAGCTGGTGCGTGAGCCGTTGCTAAAGGGGGGAATGAAGATGGAACGCCAGGAAACGTGAGCCGTCGCTGACGATGGACCACAACATTGTCGACGCCTGAATCAAGAGAGAAATCCGATGAAGTGGTCGGAAAACCTGGAGCGTGAGCGGTTGCTGAAGGGGGAATGAGGCCGCCAGGGAATGACGATGGATCGCAGTGGAGAAGAATCGCCAGACCCGATGAAACCCTAGTGACAAAAGGGAAAGTATTTCTTTTTTATTACCCCGAACCCAAAAAAATCGCTTTTCAGTTGTGGTTAGACAAAATTACCCCTGTAAATAAAGATTGGGGTGCAGTTTGTCAAGAAAGTAAAATTTGGGGGTGCATTTTGCCATATTTAACTTTTTAGGATGCATTTTGCAAAAAACCACTTTTTCTGGGGTGCAATCTGCGAAAAAGCCTATTTTCGGCCGCAATTTGCGAGCCCATCACTGCTCTGCAAATTCATTCTCGTCGCAGATCTGGAAGCAAGAAGGGGTTCAGTGATCTTCTCGTTCTCGGCTTTTCCGCTCGCCATCGAATGAATCGCGAAAGCCTATCGCTGAATCTGATCTTTTCAGATCTAAACTTCGTAGATAACCGGTTTCTCCAGACCTGAAGCAGATCGAGACCTTCATGTTGCCGCAAGTGATCAGCGTCACAACTTTGTTTTTCAGATCTGTCGGTGTGCTGATGATCTTCCTTCTGTGCTGCAGATCTGACATCAACTGTGCTGATCGGCCTCCTGAGCTAGATCCGACCGCCTTTGGTGCTGATCCGATTGTCTCTTTGTGGTGATCTACCCTCTACAGTCAGATCTATTTCCTTAGAGTTTTGATTCCTCCATCTAGATCCAGGGCTCTGTTTTCTCAGATCAAGACAGAAATTCAAGCAAATCAAAATATTTGAAAAGGGGAGGAAAGGTTTTCATATTGCTGTTGTTGTTATTGGTTCCTGGGAGACCTCCAAATTTACTTCAGTGAAGGAGAAGATTTAGTTCAAGTCCAGGTCTATTCCTTTTTTTTGGAGAGTCCTTGCCTCTGATCTGGGAGATCTTTACAGCCAGATTTTGGAGGAAGCATATCTAAAATTAGATATATTGTTGGGAGTGCTCTTATGCATATGTGGAGTTATTGTTGCTCAGATCTAGTCTTCAGCGACTGCGTCTAGTCGGAGAAGAGGAGCAAAATTATTTCTGGATTGGATCCGAAGACATTGTCTCATCCTCGCTTGGATCAAGTGACTTTGTTGTGCCCGAATCAAGATGCAAAGCGTAGCACATTTGATATCGAGAAGCTTCAGTCGTTCTATCCCACAGACTTTCATGGTTGGAAATTGCACGTCCAACTGGGGATGAATGAACGTGAGATATTCTACACAGTTCTGAGCGATTTCGCCACTATTCGAGAGGATGTGGGCGAATATCATTGGAACAAAGACGAGGATTTTTGTAGAAATTAACTTCTGAATTCCTTGAATCCTCACCTTACAATGACCTACAGTGTGTATAAGACCGCAAAAAGAGATTTGAAATCTCTTGAACATGCATTTCCAGAAGGAGCAGAGACTGTTGAAAACTCTCCTTGGAGAGAATTTTTTCATTATCAAACTCAATGCTAATTCGTCAGTCACCTCTTAAATCTCTAAACTGGAAAATCTGTATCTCAAGTTTGAAGATGAAAATCTAAAATATCCAGTAATCCTTCTGTGAGTCTGACCTTATGCAACACTCCTCACCTTCAAGTATAAAATGAACATACTGATGAAGAAAGAGCAAGCTCCACAGAATGTTGCAATATGATGGTCTTCTGAGTGGTGGTTGGACAACGCTGTTAGCTGTCATGTGACTAATGACAAGGATCTTCTAACTAAGGTCATAGTAATTATGAAAATGTGGAGAACTGCAATGGAGGGGAGACCAAGTTTACCCTTGATGGGAATCCTACTTTAGTACTCTGCTCAAGTAAAAATTTAATTTCGGAAAATTTTCACTTCATTAGCTGTAAATTTAATGTCTATTAGTTTTACTCTGTGATACTGGTATGTTTTTTAATTTTCGTAGTGGTAGAGTAATAATATCAATTAAATCACACTATTTTGATTGTGCATACGTTCAAAATAGAATATATTGACTAAGACAAGCAAACAAAATAGTCTAACAAGTTCAATCAAATTTAATCAGCCCTAAAACTCTACATGAAAGACTAAAACACACGAACTATAGAAAGATGTTCTGAGTTGCTAGAACTCACCAGATCATATTAAACATTAAAAAGAACTTGAGAAATGTGAAGTATGTGCTCAGACTAAGGTCATTAGGAAATCTTTTAGTGCAGTTACTAGGAGCACAACACTCATATAGCTAATACATTCTGACATCTGTATCTTTACAAGTTTTGTCACTAGAGGGGATAGGATGTATATGATCACCTTTATAGACGACTGCTCTAGATTCTTTCACATTTAACTTCTTAAAATTAAAGATGAAGTGTTTGAAAAATTTTATCTATTCAAAACCAGGGTAGAAAATCAATTTGACATGAAAAATAAGAGATTTAAAAGTGATTGAGGAAGAGAATATATATCCAGTGAGTTCAAGTATTTCCTTATCTCTTAAGTAATCATAATAGAAATCACTACTCCATACTCACCCCAATCAAATGGTATAGCCAAGAAGAAAAATAAACGTTAACAAGAATGTTGAATTCTATGCTCTTGTCTGTGACATGCCTTCTATCTATTGAAGAAAAGCAGTTATAACTACAAATCACATACTAAATAAGATTTTGCATGCTAAGTTAGATGTTACACCTTACGAACTTTGGTTTAAGAGACCCCCAAACATAACTAGACTTAAGACTTGTGTCTGTATATCTTATGTTAGGGTTCCTAATCCTGGATAGATGGTCTAAGATTAGACCTATGACAAAAACATGTATTTATTTAGATTGTGCTGAAGATAGTGTTGTAGATAGATTCTTAGATATTTCCAATAGTATCATAATAGAATCTAAGGATATTGTATTCTTTGAAGATAAATTTCTTAAAGATAAGAACTCATAACTCCCAGTTATGCAAACAACTGTTATTGAGGAAGATCCTAAATTAGTACTGAGTACCCCCTATTCAATTCCTGTAGATAATTTTGGCATATAGTCTAGGAGGACTTTTATGAGAGGAAGATCTCTCAAAACCTTCGGTAGTGATTTTATCACTTATCACATTGAAGACAATCCATCCACCTATAAAGAGACGACGAGATCAAGAGATTCACTTCTCTAGAAAGAAGTAATTGATGAATAGATGAACTCTCTACTTCAGAGCAACACCTTGATGTTAATTGATAAATAAAAATGGGTTGAAATTGTAGGATGTAAGTGATTTCTGAAAAAAACTAAATCCTGATGGTAGCGTAGTTAATTATAAAAGCACGTTTGATGACTACAAGTTTCACCAAAGTTAGTGTAGTAGATTATTTCAATCTATACTCACTAGTATGTCACCTAACAACCATTATGATCATCTTTGTCATTGCATCTATTGAGAACTTTATTTTTCATCAAATGAATGTTAAGACTGCGTTCTTGAACGAAGATTTAACTGAAGTGATCTGCATGAATCAACCTAAATGTTTCATTATAGAAGGTCATAAAAACAAGATTTGTAAGTTAATTAAATCGCTATATGAATTAAAACAAACACCTAAATTATGACATGAGAAATTTGACTATAGTGTAAAGGCCATGAGATTCATGTCGAGTATTTTTTATAAATGTCTTTACATATATCATAGATCAAATAAAATCGATATAATATGTTTGTATATAGATACATGCTAATCCTAAGATCTGATCAATCTGAAGTAAATGACATAAAGTTAGGTCTAATAAAAAAATTTAGCATTAAAGATCTAGGTGTAGCTGAAACTATATTAGACATGCAAGTGAGATTTGAGAAAAATGACATTTCTCAAGTCAAAGCCACTACATAAGATCCATATTGGATACGTGAGGATATAGTGAAAGTAAAACAGTAGAGACACCATATGACTACAATAACTATTTAAATTCTAATGAAAGAGCTACGGTTAGACAGTTAGATTATTCGTAGTCTTGTGTATGTTATGATTTGCACTACACCTGATATAGCCTTTATAGTAGTCATTTTGAGCATATTTATTAGTAATCCTGGCCAACACCATTGGAATGCTCTCAATAAACTGATAAAATACTTAAAGCGCACCAAAAATTATGATTTTTGTTACAATGATCATCCTCCAATTTTTGAAGGATATTCTGATGCATCATGACGTTCAGAAATAAACGACATCAAATTCACTAGTGGCGTCATATTCACACTAAGAGGAGTCGTTGTAGCCTGAAAGTCCAAGAGACAATCATGCATTGCTCTCTCTTCTATAGAATCTGAACTCTATGTTCTACCTTTAGTAGAAGAAGAAATATAGTGGATAAGAGATTTGGTTATGGATATTTTACTGACAAACCTGAAATTAAGTTCTGCTGTAGTTTACTGTGACAATCAGAATACAAAAATGATTGCTACGAATAATTTGTTCAATGACAAAAGAAGATAGGTCTGAAAAAAAAACCGAAACTGCAAAAAACCGCACCAAACAGTGTGGTTGTGGTGCGGTTTTGGTTATTGGAAAACCACATAGTTTGCGGTGCGATTCGGCTTTTGCCTTGATAAAACCGCATAAACCGCACCACACCGCATTGATTATAATAATTTTTTTTATATCTTATAAATATGTTATAAATTAATTTGTTATTTATATATTTTATATTAATTAATATATATAATTCTAATCTATATTAATTCTTATACAAAGTTACGAACTACAATAGTTAACACTACGGGCAAAAATATTATGGGTCATTTTCATTTTTTATATGATATATGTATAATACTCTACACATTAATATATTATATATGATATTATGATATGTTAATAACACTCAATCCTATCCTGTACTTTCTTCCGATTTATACTGCACGTCTTCTCATTTGAGTCATTTCTGATTTTCTGCCATAGCGAATCCCAGCGACCGACGGGCGATGATAACAAGAGCGATGACAACGTGAGCGACATGCGACGACCTACTCCTATGAGGCTTACCCACCTGCTCCTCATCATTGCTTCCTAGTGTTGCAGAGACTTACCCACCCGCTCCTATGAGATCATCTAGAAGTGGTAGATGTTGAGTAATAGTTGACTATTTAACATGAGGTAAATGATTTTATTTATCTTATAATTTTTATTTCCTGCACTATTTTTATTGATGTTGAGTTATATTTGACAATATAATGTTTACCTTATTGAATGAAGTTTATATATTTTGAGTTACACTTTTCTTAACCGTAGCCAATTAAGTATATCCGTTTGCGATGAGGGTCTATAGATTTCTGTAATCCATCTGCAAACGAACAATTCATTTAATAATTTTTATGGTTATGGATCATTTTAATTTTTAATTTTTTGGTATATGTTTAGCCAGTCTGCCATCCACATATTCTTACGAGAAATTATTGTTATCCATCTTACTAAAGATTGTTGGACTCATTTATTTTTAATTTTTTGATTGTCGTTCTTTGATAAGTTTTGAAAATGCGCAAAGATGATGCAATGCAGTTTTGTAAAGTCCAAAACCGACTCTCTTCGGTGTGGTTGCTATTTGGGCTCAAATCACATCGGTTTTACCCCTAAAAGATGGCAATTAAGGATGAAAAAAACCTGGTTGACCTCTCTCGCAAGTCAAAGAATTATGACTATGATTGATGTGAGATCAATGGACAATATTACAGACGTTTTGACAAAAGACTTAAATAAAATTTTTATAATAAAAACATCGGGAGAGATGTGATTAAAATTCATAGAAATATGAAATTTTACTCTTATATTTATGTTTTGATGGTAAGAATCTATAACAGCAAACATTCAAGCACCTAATAATAGACTGAAAATCTCAAATAATATATTGATGAAAATCCAAGATGATTAGATGTTAGTCATTCCACATTTGATGACTTAATATCTTTTTTATTGTAAGTTAAATTGAAGATTATTCAACTTGAAATAAAAAATCTTTGTAAAAGTTAATCTAATATTAATGATCATAACACATTATTTCACACTTGATAATGTTGCAAATGATGTTGTGTCAAATCATTCCACATTTGATGATGAAGTATATAATGATTATTAATGAGTAAGATAACAATACTTAATTTATTAAAATCATAACTTGACTAATCCTAGTTAGACAAGATAGAGATGTTGACAGTGTTACTTCACTATTGCTATAAGTACTAAACACATTTAGGTAGAGTTAACTTTAAATGTCACTGCATATGTTTATGAATTCATAAAGTCTAAACTCATGAAATTTCTTGCAGACACCAGTGAAGATGAAGGAGAAAAAGTAGATTTTGACCTGGATGATGATGGTTTACTCTCTGAGTAGAATTGTTACGTGTTGATCCATGCTATCTGTTTTCAGACTCTTACTAATGTATTGCATTTTATGTTTGGTGTTTGTTTTATGCAAAACTCCTTTGTTATGTTTTTAAGTTGTGTTCTCTTTTCTGAATAACGAGTAAAATCTGAATTTTAATATTATCTGCTTTCAAGCATTCTAAAATACAAATGTTATATATCACAAATATATGAGTAGATTGTTAATATATATAACGGGCTCAGAGGCTTAATGACTCCGGTTCGGATACAGGGATATTCGATGCCCGTATTGAACCTAAAGTTTGCCTATAAAACCCAAGGTATGGGGCAACATGGAGGGAGTTCCACTTTGACTACCACTCAGGATGCTTTGAGCGACCTAACAGACCTATCGTACATCCAAGACTCAAGCACCGATATATGGACATAAAAAGTTCTCAGTGACTGAGGGTCCATTTGACGCTGCGTTTTTGTTGTTGTGAGTTTGGGCAAAAACACCACAATCATTAAACGGGCTTGCCATGACAACGGTTATTATGACTGTCACCATGATTTTTTTTTTAATTTTGAGCGTAAAAGTGAATGGAGTTTCTTAGGCGAGATCATGCGGACCAACGATTCATGATTAACCACCATGTTCGCCACCGTCACCGCCCTGCCAAACGAACCCTAATAGCTAGGCATTTACCAACTATATAACTTTGCTGGCCGGTTTCTCCAACACAATGCGGTCTATTTACCAAAATCTGACTCAATTATGCTCAGGAGCAAATCTGGAGCCCATCCCAAAACTTTGCCGTCGCTGGGCTTTTGTGAAAGCTGCTTGGGGAAAGACAAGTTGTCCGCATGTTCTACTATGAGTATTCTATTCATTTTCAATGGCCATTATTAAAAGTTGCATGCCCAATTGCCCATAAAATAAGCAAAGGCAGTGCATGCGGAGAATTGGGGGGTATGTGTGGCAGCCAACTGTCCTTCAAACTCTATGGTGCTCTTCAAAGTGGATGAAAATTCGAAAATCTTATAATATACGCCCAAAAATGAGAACCCATTGTATTTGAGTCTAGGATAATGAGGAACAATAAAAGTTCATAATTATCCATGCGAAAACAGTTGATTAATTAACACGCAATCAAACTCCACATATCCAATAGACAAATGTCTTAATTTTACTTGCTCAACAATAATTATATGTCGGGGGGGGGGGGATCGAAACGGAAGAACAGAAGACTTTTCCTCCTTGCCGCGGCGTTTGCTCCAAACACCGCCTGAAAACTCCGCGCCAAATGAAGCCTTGAGGAATAGAGATTGATGTGATGCATTCAGTAGAGGTAAAATTAATGAGAAGAGAATAAATGCATATAAATATACACTATTGACTAACTGTCAATCATCAGAAATACATAATTTTTCATGTATGAGAACTATTACTTGGGGTGAAATTCTTCAAATTCACAGTGACTTTTCCAAATCACAAACCCAACTTATTAGAAATTCTTCAAATTTTAAGTAACTCAAAAAAAACATAACGTGCGAGCATATAACAATACTTCATGCTAGTACCATATGGGAGCCTCATTTCTTCTGCCAAGCGCAAATTCATATATTTAATACATAATATTGTAGCTCATATGTTCGTTGATTTCAACTTTTAATACAGATTTGAAAACCAAGCTCAAATTGAAAAATTTCTAGTATTTAACGTATTTAAGATGAAAATAAAGGAATTGAAAGTTTGAAACTCTTCTAATAAAAATTATGGGAGTGATTTGTGAGGGATAATAAAGTTGAGAGACTGAAATCATAATTTTAGGGCGCTGTTATTAGCACCACAGTTTTGGCTAGTCGAACCGTACTTTTTTCTAATTTTTCGTGCCTTTTAGAAAGACGTCGTATATATGCATTTTTAGGAAAAATGTTCAACACAAAATTTATAGATCTCGACGAGATCTTCAACTTTCGTGCTGAACACTTTTCCTAAAAATGCATCTACAAGAGGTATTTACAAAAGGAGCAAAGTCTGAACGTATTTCCAAAGTAAACCTTGTACATGCATTTTTAGAAAAAGTATTGATCTACAACTTTCGCGTTGAACATTTTTCCTAAAAATGGGTATACAAGAAATATTTTCAAAAGACGCAAAAAATTAGAACAAAGTACGGTACGACTAGCCAAAACTGCTAATACTAATAACAGTGCCCTCATTTTATCTAAAACCTCCGCTATTTTTAAAATTTAAAAATAAAATCAAAATTGCAACCCAATTTTATGGGCGGGAAGACTCCCCCTCCGACCATCGGGCATGTGATTTAGATTTTCCGGCGCCGGGAGCACACCGAAGCTGCAGGATGAGGCAGTTCGGACAGACCAAACTTCCACTTTCTTTCATCTCCAACCCAAGGTTCGCACCTTGCAATCTCTTCGCCTCCTTCGATTTTCTCTCTTCCTTCTTCTTCAGTATGAGATTCTCTCTCTAGGGTTTCATTCCAATTTGTGTATCTTTGCTCTAGTGCTGTCAATCAAGATCCAAAATCAAAACCCTCGAAGCAGTCGATCTCCCTCTCGGAGTTCCTAGATAGAAAGCTAGGAAAGTCCAGCGGCAGATTGTTACAGGTATGCATCGTTTCTTCCTCCAATTTTCTCTTCATAGTTATCTCTTTAGCTGATTAGGAGCCCTAATGGAGAATGAAGTGGGATAACGCATTTGCAGGAGAAACAGATTTCTATTGGCTCGCTTGGATCAGCTAAGAAAGATTTTAAAGGCGATCCAAGTGAAGCTGTAAGCAGTTCAGTGCCTGAAGGTGCAATCTTTCAGCAATTCAGCAGGGCATTGAAGGGGAAACATGGCGCCGATTTGGGAGACCGTGCTGAAGTGGTGAAGGTGGGAGTGGATTGCTTTGACAGTGGGAAGCAATACTCAATGAAAAGAAAGAAACCATCGGAGTTTTCTTCAGGTTCTCCTCAAATATGAGTGATTGCACATGTTTCTTCTAGAAAATTTTATAATTGAACATATGACCTCACTATTCATCCATTCAATGGTATTTATTTCTCTCTTTTAGATGATAATTACATTTATTCTTGAATTCTATATTTCTAATTAGAGTTTCATTAGACTCATGATAGGAGATTCCGATTATGTGCCGGTGTGCAGTCGTGAGAGGGAGGAGTAAGATCCTCGCAATCTTTTTTTGACCTAACCTTCCCAATGGTGAGGATATGATGGTAGCTGAGCTTGACTGTTGGAGAAGAAGATGAAGAGGAAGGTCCTGCTCAACACTAGCTCGGAAGAAGAGGAACTAAAGGGATTACTTCATTCGTGCTATGCATCACCTTAGTAACCCCTTGCTCACTATATAGTGAGAGTGAAAGGTTCCCAAAATATTACATTTATGCACCTCATCTGGGCTACGCGATACATGAGAAGATATAATAGCACGAAAAATATATAACAACTATACGAGAATTAAAGATACAGACATCCATGGACATTTGTTGTCATCTCATTTGTCATATACTAAATTATGGGAATGGGAATTAAAAAATATGCCTGAAGAAATCACGTTGTTGAACAAATTTTTTTTTATGTTAGTAACACCTATTGCAAATTTTATTCTTATGCCTGGATGTTTAAATTAGATTATTTAGATAACAACAAAGGAGTTTTATAAGGTTTTAAATGCCGGATGTCGGAGACATGTCAGAATTGGGTTTTTAGATGTCGGATGTCGGAGACATGTCAGAGATATTTTAAAATGTCGGATTTCTACTTATATTATAAGTTATACCATATTATCTTGACTCTATGAGCTACATTAATTTTTTCTACTTAGTTGTATATATTTTCTAAATACTCGAATCTTTCTTGAATTATCATTATCTTCTAACAATTCATCTATTTCACTATATGTATATCTTTATATATTAATTTTATTTTATCTTTTTTGCAGGGATTTTATGTGCATTTTATAAAATTAGAAGGAAAAAAGTATCAAAATTGGAAACATTCAAAAAGGCCCAAATTTACCATTTTATTTGACATTATCATGGGTGTTAGAAAATTCATAATGTCCACATGAGACTCCAGGGAATTCAAATACTTAAACATTCACCTAAGAACCATACTTCAAGCATACAAAACTCATGTAAAGCTCTGACAAAATTACAGCTTCACTAACTAGTAAATACTGTCCTAAATAGTAATATCATGCTTGCTGTTAATAGTATTATTACCATTTTATTTCGGATAGTAGCATATTTTAAGATTAACATTCTCCTCACTGAGAATTTTGAACTTAAGATATATGAAAACAATAAGAACAGTCTGAAGTAAGACAATTTCTAAATCAGGCTCGGGAGAAGTAAGCTACGCTGGAGAAATGTTACTATGTTAGGCTGAAACACATTACTTGGTCTGAATTCTTAGATGTTCAAGAAGACCAGGAACTTACAGCGAGTGAAAGCTAGGGCACTCCCGTTCTAGACGAGCAACTATTCCGGAAGTGGGAACAAATATTGCAGCAAGAATATGTGACCTCGACGTCTCCAGACTCTCTGGAGAAGAACAAGTCACAATAAGAGAGCTCAAAAGAGAGGATAAAGGCGAGAGGAGAGGAACCGGAGACAAGAGTAACGGGATCTTACACAACTGAGACCAGAGAATGCGAGTTGTTGGAGGAACTGAGAGGAGAACTTTTGTCGCACTGCTGGAGAGGAGAGATTATGTTGCGTCGCTGGAGGAACTGGAGAGGAGAGCTTCTATCGCATTCACACCGCCGGAGAACGCAAGTCGCTGGAGGAAAACTGGTGAGGAGAGCTTCTTCTGTCGCGCCGCTGGAGTTCGGTCTCAAATACACGAGTAGGAAATTAGGTCACCTGCGGGCTGGATCGTAACATTAGGTTTTATAATCCGACAAACATAAAAGAAGTCGCGATTTTTAAACATAAAGTTGTCGGCCGTTAAAACATATAATTCGTTATAGCGGCCGACATAATTAAAAACGAGAAAACCGTTATATTTTGATTATGCAAGTCGTTTTGTCTCCAAATAGGACATGTCGGCTGACATGTCGGACATGTCAGCCGACATTTAAAACAGTGATCATCAGTAAAAAGCAAACACATGTATTAAAGATGTATTGAAGTTACACATAATCACTTAATTCAAAATTGACTAGTATTGAAAGATTTTGTTGATTGACTTCAAATTTCTAGTTATCATATGATTAATTAGATATTTGTTGGGCTAGAGAGTACGCTAGCCCGATCAGAGCTCCTGCAATTAGTTCGAGCGATAACACCTGTGTGACTGCTTAGCGGTATGCAATAAAAATGCAAGCACAACAAAAAAAACAACAATAAAGAAGGACAAAGATTTTAATGTGGAAACCCAATATGGTGAAACCACGAGATTATCAGAGTCCAACCCAGAAAACCGTCATTAAAGATGTGAGAACACAAACAGAGAAATAAAAGGTTTTTCTCCTTCGATTCACACAAGATCTTCACCAACTCCACAACACAATATTATACAACAACAACGACAACACTCAAGTCTTTATCCCACTATAGTGGGGTCGGCTATATGGATCCTTTGTCGTCAGTGTGCCCTATATTGGGTCATATTCTCACTAATGCCTAAGTACATCATGTCTTTCCTTATAGTTTCACTCCAAGTTTTTATTGGTCTACCCCTCCCTCGTTTAACATGCCCAGTGACTACTCTCACAGCGCCTAACAGGTGCCTCTAATGGTCTCCTTTGTACGTGTCCAAACCATCTTAGTCGAGCTTCTCACATCTTCTCTGCAATTAGTACTATTCCTGTCTTATCCCTGATACATTCATTCCTAATTCTATCAAGTCTCGTGTGTCCACACATCCACCTAAGCTTTCTCATCTCCGCAACTCCCATTTTTTGCTCATGTACACAATTCACTGCCCAACACTCAGAACCATAGAGCATCGCTGGTCTAATCACAGTACAGTAGAACTTGCTCTTAAGTTTTAATGGTACTTTACGATCACACAAGATCCCTGACGCGCCTCTCCACTTTAACCAACCCGCTTGGATTTTATGTGTCACATCTTTATCAATACCTTCATCATTTTGAACTATCGATCCAAGATATTTAAAACATTCACCACGAGAAATATCTTGATCACTCAAGTTAATAACGAAGTCATCCGTTCTTCTTGCACTGTTAAATTTAAGCTCCATATAATCCGTCTTTGCCTTGCTCAACCTAAAACCCTTCTTTTCTAAATTGTCTCTCCAAGATTCAAGTTTTGCGTTTACACCCTCACGTGTCTCATCGACCAAAACGATAACATCCGCAAATAATAAACACCAATGTATTTATTAAAGCCGGGAAAATCCCAACTCGAAAATATTCAGATTAATGCAACATAAGGTTATTGATTCTGCGGTCTGATGCCATAATTCAGATGGCTAGCACGAGAGAGAGAAAAATGTCTATAGGCACACCCCAAATGCTCCAGCAGGGAGGTCCCACCACGTACCCCAAAGTTTGGGAGAAACTTCCCCTCTGCAATCAAAAGCTGGCGAAGTATTAGACAGACATGGAGTTGGCGAGTATCCAGCTTGGGGGGACCTCAACCTCTTCCAAAAGTGTCATTTCTAGTACCCCTGAAGGGCTATTTATAGAGAAATCCTGGGGGGGGTGATGAGTATCCAACATCTACTAGCGAGTATCAAGGGTTACTCGTCCATACTCGAGAGGTACTCGTCTCTGCTCACCCAAGCTCTTCTCTGCTCGCCCAAGCCCGTCTCTGCTCGCCCAAGCCCGTCTCTGCTCGCCCAAGCCCGCCTCTGCTCGCCCAAGCCCGCCTCTGCTCACCCAAGCCCGCCTCTGCTTGCCCAAGCCTGTCTCTGCTCGCCCAAGCTCTCCTATGCTCTCCCAAGCTCGCCTCTGCTTGTGGCTAGGTCTGCGAATAAGCGTCTCCTTAGGCATCTCTGATCTCGACGATTTACGAGTTACACACAATCCCCGCATTTTTCGAGCTCGACTTGAGCTTGGAAAAACAATGTAAGACTCATAGTTTGAAAAGAAAGTGCTAGACGATACGCTGCGCGAGGTCCTTCATAGGAGTGGAGCTCAACTGAAGGAGTAAAGAATGTCGACACCTCCCAGGAGCAGAACTCAACCGAAGGAGGTGGAGAAAAGGTCGACACCTCACAGGAGAAAACTCAACTGGAGGTGGAGAGAAGGTCGATGACTCACAGGAGCCGAGCTCAGTTGGAGGTGGAGAAGAGGTCAACACCTCACAAAAGGAAGCTCAACTGGAGGTGGAGAGAAGGTCGACGCCTCACAGGAGCCGAACTCAACTGAAGGTGGAGAAGAGAGTCGACACCTCACGGGAGGAAGCTCAACTGGGGGTGGAGAAGAGAGTCGACACCTCACAGGAGGGAGCTCAACTGGAGGTGGAGAGAAGGTTGATGCCTCGCATGAGCCGAAGTTAGCTGGAGGTGGAGAAGAGTCGACACCTCGCAGGAGGAAGTTCAACTGGAGGCGGAGAGACGGTTGACACCTCACAGGAGCCAAGCTCAACTAGAGGTGGGGAAGAGAGTCGACTCCTCGCAGGATCCAAGCTCAATTGGAGGTGGAGAAGAGAGTCGACACCTCGTAAGAGACAAGCTCAATTGGAGGTGGAGAAGAGAGTCGATTCCTTGCAGGAGTCAAGCTCAACTGGAGGTGGAGAGAAGGTTGATACTTTGCAGGAGCTAAGCTCAACTGGAGGTGGAGAAAAATTGATACCTCGCAGGAGGAAGCTCAACTGAAGGCGAAGAAGATGTCGACACTTCGCAAGAGCCAAACTCAACTGGAGGTGGAGAAAAGTCGACACCTCACAGGAGAAAGCTCAACTGGAGGTGGAGAGAAGGTCATCGCAGCAGAGGAGCCGAACTCAACTGGAGGTGGGGAAGAGTCGACACATCGCAGGAAGAAGCTCAACTGGAGGTGGAGAAGAGTCGACACCTCGCAGGAGGAAGCTCAACTGGAGGCGGAGAGAAGGTCGACACCTCGCAGGAGCTAAACTCAACTGGAGGTGGAGAAGAGTCGACACCTTGTAGGAGAAAACTCAACTGGAGGTGAAGAAGATGTCGACACCTCGCAGGAGCTAAGCTCAACTGGAGGTGGAGAAGATGTTGACATTTCGCAGGAGCCAGGTTCAACTGGAGGTGGAGAAGAGAGTCGACACCTCGTAGGAGCCAAGCTCAACTGAAGGTGGAGAAGAGAGTCGACACCTCACAGGAGAAAGCTCAACTGGAGGTGGAGAAGAGAGTTGACACCTCACAGAAGGAAGCTCAGCTGAGGTGGAGAAGAGAGTTGACACCTCACAGGAGAAAGCTCAACTAGAGGTGGAGAGAAGGTCGACGCCTCATAGGAGCCGAAGTCAACTGGAGGTGGAGAAGAGTCGACAACTCGTAGGAGGAAGCTCTACTGGAGACGGAGAGAAGGTCGATACCTCGCCGGATCCAAGCTCAACTAGAGGTGGAGAAGAGAGTCAACACCTCGCAGGATCCATGCTCAACTGGAGGTGGAGAAGAGAGTCAATACCTCGCAGGAGTCAAGCTTAACTGGATGTGGAGAAGAGAGTCGACACATCGCAGGAGCCAAGCTCAATTGGAGGTGGAGAGAAGGTCTACACCTCGCAGGAGTCATGCTCAACTGGAGGTGGAGAAGACTCGACACCTCACAGGAGGAAGCTCAACTAGAGGTGGAGAAGATGTCGACACCTCGCAGGAGCCAAACTCAATTAGAGGTGGAGAAGAGTCGACACCTCACATGAGGAAGCTCAACTGGAGGTGGAGAGAAGGTCGACGCCTCACAGGAGCCGAACTCAACTGGAGGTGGAGAAGAGTCGACACCTCGCAGGTGGAAGCTAGAATGGAGGTGGAGAAGAGTCGACACCTCGCTGGAGGAAGCTCAACTGGAGGCGGAGAGAAGGTCGGCACCTCGCGGGAGCCGAACTCAATTGAAGGTGGAGAAGAGTCAACACTTCGTAGGAGGAAGTTCAACTAGAGATGGAGAAGATGTCGACACCTCGTAGGAGCCAAGCTCAACTGGTGGTGGAGAAGAAAGTCGACACCTCGCAGGAGCCAAGCTTAAATGAAGGTGGAGAAGAGAGTCGACACCTCACAGGAGGAAGCTCAACTAGAGGTGGAGTAGAGAATCGTCACCTCGCAGGAGCCAAGCTCAACTGGAGGTGGAGAAGAGGTCCACTCGGGGGGGGGGGTAGCCGACGTGCAGGAGGGAAGCTTGTACAGGGGGCCAAATTACGACAACAACACACTCGAGGACTTCAATTACCTGAGGGGGAAAGTAGCCAGCATGCTGGAGAGGAACTCAAGCAGAGGCCTGGACTACGACAACAACACACTCGAGGGGACAAATAGCCAATATGCAGGAGAGGAGCTTGTGCAGGGACTCGGACTACGACAACACTACACTTGAGGACTTCAACTCACTCGAGGGGGTAAGTAGCCAGCATGCTGGAGAGGTGCACGAGCAGAGGCCTGGACTGCAGCAACAACACACTCGGGGACTTCAAATCACTACGAAGAAACCTGGATAGGGACATGACACTCGGGTGGTCCTATGGGATACATACGCACGAGGACTCCATCCTATCCCTTTGATGATGACGCCTTTGTATAAGGTTTCGTTTCTTTGTTAAGTCGACCTTTTGTCGAGTTTGGGAAGTTGGCATCCAGACTTGTTTCTAATAGTTTCTCCAGTCGGATGAGAAGTGCGATCGGGAGGTAGTTAGACCAACATACAAAAGGGGAGATGATTTCGACCGTCAATGCAGTGGCTTGGTCTTACAAGAACGCATTAAAACCCGTCACACCGTCCCATCACCCGCTCTGGGCTTTTTAGGAGAATCGGGTCAGAGGCAAGTTTCCCATACCGATCGCGAGGACCGCCTTTGCACCTTTACAAAATCCCGCTCTACTACCTGGATACGAAGGCTGAGATACTTGCTGAGGAAAATGACTCTCGGGAGGTCCAATAGGACGCATATGCCCGGGGCCTCCATCCCGTCCCTTGCCTACTCCATTCAGGGAGATCCCTACCCTGCCATCCACGCCAAGCTTCTAGCTCTTCGCGGCTCAATAACGTCATTTATGGCAGAGGATCCTTCCTCAAGGCACAACGATTTTCCCTTTGTCGAGTTGAGAAGTTAGCATTCAGACTTTCGCCTGATAATCTTTCCAGCTGGATGAGAAGTGTGATCGTGAGGTAACTAGGCCAACGTGCAAGGGAGAAGCTGATCTCGCCCGTCAATGTAGAAGATTGGTCTTACAAGAACGCATTAAGATCCGACACACCGTCCCATCACCCGCTCTGGGTGTTATGAGAGTCAAGTCGGAGGCTTGTTTCCTAACTAGATCCTGGAGATCACTTCCTGCCTACCATGTCTGCTTGAGGCGCTTCCAAGAAGAGAAGCTAAAGCCCCCTATTTCAGGGTGTCAGAGAAATATCATCGAAGTATAAGTGTAAACACGTGTACCATTCCCTCCTAGGGGTAGAACCTTTTCAGGTTATTATAGCTCCAGGTATTGTAGGAGATGAAATGAACAACATAACAGCCTGATTGTTGAAGCGATAGCCTCACGAGTATAAACTCGCAGAATTGAAGCGAACACCATAGTTGCTGAAGTGGTGATCTCGCGAGTATGTATTCACGAAATTAATGGAGAGCACCATAGTTGTTGAAGCGATGACCTCACGAGTATGGAACTTGCGGAATTAAAAGAGAGCACCATAGACGTTGAAGTGATGATCTCGCAAGTATGGAACTCACGGAATTAAAGGAGAGCACCATAGACGTTGAAGTGATAACCTCGTGAGTATGAACCTCACGGAATTGAAGAGAGTATCCTATCTGTCGAAGTGATGACCTTGCGAGTATGGAACTCACGGAATTGAAGGAGTGCACCATAACTGTTGAAGAGATGACCTCATGAGTATGGAACTTACCGAATTAAAGGAGAGCACCATAATTGCTCAAGAGATGACCTCGCGAGTATGGAACTCGCGGATTTGAAGAGAGCACCAAATAAGCATGAAGATCATCGCGAGTAGGAGCTCGCAGAATACTAGCTTGAAGATGTCATGAGTAAGCCGTCTCATGGAATGTAGGTCATCGAAGGAGATCATCGCAAGTAGGAGCTCACAGGTTACCAGCTTGAAAACGTCATGAGTAAGCCGTCTTATGGAATGTAAGCTCTTGGTGAAGATCATCGCGAATGGGAGCACGCAGAACACCTTATATGTTTTTCCCTGGTGGTGAACTTGTCGTGAATTGCTCTGTTTGTTAGTCATATAAAAAGCACTCACGGAATGTATCAAAGCACCCGTAAGTATGAACATCTATGAAAATCACCATATTGAAAAAGGAAGAGACTAAGTCGGGGTAAGTGTCCCTTTTGATACTAGGGAAGCTCGCCCCATGAAGCCACCGAGTTTGAAAGTCACCAACTTGAAGTCTCCTATGAGCGAGTAATGAGGAAACTTGCCCAACTTGCCGAGAACTCGCCCACCTTATCGAATGTTCGCGAGTTGCTGTCTTTGGTCTCCAGCTCGCCATCTTAAGCTATGAAGTCTTCTCGCAAAAATTTCTTCCTCGGCTGCGATCTACGCTCACCGCACCAAAGTGTTGAAGCCGGGAAAATCTCAGCTCCAAAATATTCAGATCTATGCAGCCTAATGTTACTGATTCTGCGGCCCGACGCCACAATTCAGATAACTAGCACGGGAGAGAGAAAACTGTTTATAAGCACACCCCAAATGCTCCATCAGGGAGGTCCCACCACGTACCTGAAAATTTGGGAGAAACTTCCCCTCCGCAATCAAAAGCATGGCGAGATACTAGGCAGACATGGACTTGGTGAGTATCCAGCTTGGGGGGACCTCAACCTCATCCAAATGTGTTATTTCAGTACCCCTTGTGGACTATTTATAGAGAAATCCTAGGGGGGTGACGAGTATCCAGTCTCTACTAGCGAGTATTAAGGGCTACTTGCCCATACTTGCGAGGTACTCGCCTCTGCTCGCCCAAACTCGCCTCTACTCGCCCATACTCGCGAGGTACTCGCCTCTACTCGCCCAAGCCCGCCTCTGATCGACCAAGCCCGCCTCTGCTCGCCCAAGCTCGCATATGCTCGCCCAGGCTCGCTTCTGCTCATGGATAGTTCTGCGAATAGGCGTCTCCTTAGACATCTCTGATCTTGTCGAATTACGGGTTATACAGTATTGTTTGCTGGATATGTCCGTTGAGCTCATCTAAAATAATGGTAAAGAGATAAGGGCTTAAAGCTGAACCTTGATGTAAGCAAACTTTGATAGGGAATTCCTGTGTTAATCCTCCAGATGTCCCCACCATTATCACTGAATTTGTATACATATCTTTGATTACGTCAATATATGATATATTTACACCTTTCTTTTCTAAGACTCTCCATAAGATCTCTCTTGGAACTCTATCTTAAGCCTTCTCAAGATCGATAAACAACATATGCAAATCTTGTTTTCTTTCTCGGTAGTTGTCAATGAGTCTCCTCAAGAGATGTATAGCTTCCGTGGTCGATCGCCCTGGCATGAATCCAAATTGATTCTCCGAGATATTAGTCTTCCGTCTTATTCTTCTTTTTATTACTCGTTCCCATAATTTCATGGTATGACTCATCAATTTAATTTCTCTGTAATTAACACAATTTTGTATATCTCATTTGTTTTTATACAAAGGTACCAAGATACTTTCTCTTCATTGGTCTGACATCCTTCTTGACTTCAGTATCATATTAAAAAAACATGTAAGTCACAATATTATACAATAACAGTAAAAATTCAAAGTTACCGACAATTGCGGACGAGACGTATTACACAAATTCTCTCTAATATGTCTCATCGAACCCTTGTTAAATGTGCTCCTGACCCAATTCGTGTATACAAAGTGTTCCTCGTCAACGTCGCATAATGATGTCCGAAAGCTCTTCTAAACGTGGAGCATCTGTCTCTCCGAATATGTATCCCTAGGATAGTCAAGTCGGAGGCTCGTTTCCCAACTCGATCGTGGAGATCACTTCCTGCCTACGATGCCTGCTTGAGGCGCTTCCAAGAAGAGAAGCTAAAGCCCCCCTATTTCAGGGTGTCAGAGAAATATCATCGATGTATAAGTGTAAACAAGCGTACCATTCCCTCCTGGGGGTAGAACCTTTTCAGGTTATTATAGCTCCAGATGTTTGAGGAGATGAAATGAATAACATAGCGGTCTGGTTGCTGAAACGATAGCCTCACGAGTATAAACTTGCAGAATTAAAGCGAACACCATAGTTGCTGAAGTGGTGATCTCGCGAGTATGTACTCACAAAATTAATGGAGAGCACCATAGTTGCTGAAGCGATGACCTCGCGAGTATGGCACTCGCGGAATTAAAGGAGAGCATTATAGAGAAGTGATGATCTCACGAGTATGGAACTCGCGAAATTAAAGGAGAGCACCATAGATGTTGAAGTGATAACTTCGCGAGTATGAATCTCGCGGAATTGAAGAGAACACCCTATCTGTCTAAGTGATGACCTCACAAGTATGGAACTCGCAGAATTGAAGGAGAACACCATAACTGTTGAAGAGATGACCTCACAAGTATGGAACTCGCGGAATTAAAGGAGAGCACCATAGTTGCTCAAGAGATGACCTCGCGAGTATAGAACTCGCGGATTTGAAGAGAGCACACAGTAAGCATGGAGATCATCGTGGGTAGGAGCTCGCATAATACTAGCTTGAAGATGTCATGAGTAAGCCGTCTCATGGAATGTAGGTTGTCGAAGGAGATCATCACAAGTAGGAGCTTGCAGGATACCAGATTAAAGGCATCATGAGTAAGCGGTCTCATGGAATGTAAGCTCTTGGTGAATATCATCGCGAGTGGGAGTTCGCGGAACACCTCATATGTTTTTCCCTGGTGGTGAACTCGTCGTGAATTGCTCTGTTCGTTAGTCATACAAAAAGTACTAACGGGCTTTACCAAAACACCCGCAAGTATGAACATGTATGGAAAACACCATATTGAAGAAGGAAGAGACTAAGTCGGGGTAATTGTCCCTTTTGACACTAGGGAAGCTCACCTCATGAAGCCGCCGAACTTGAAATTCGCCAACTTGAAGTCGTCTATGAGCGAGTAACGAGGAAACTCGCCCAACTTATCAAGAATTTGCCCACCTTATCGAATGCTCGCGAGTTGTTGTATTTGGTCTGCAGTTCGTCACTTAAGTTATGAAGTCTTCTCGCAAAGATTTCTTGCTCAATTACGATCTGCGCTCACCGCATTAAAGTGTTGAAGCTGGGAAAATCTCAACTCCAAAATATTCGGATCAATGCAGCCTAATGTTACTGATCCTGCGGCCCGTCGCCACAATTCAGATGGCTAGCACGAAAGAGAGAAAACTGTCTATAAGCACACCCCAAATGCTCCAACAATGAGGTCCCACCACATACACAAAAGTTTGGGAGAAACTTCTCCTCCGCAACCAAAAGCTAGGCGAGGTACTAGGTAGACATGGGCTTGACGAGTATCCAGCTTGGGGGGACATCAACCTTTTCCAAATGTGCCATTTTTAGTACCCCTGGGGATATTTATAGAGAAATCCTAGGGGGTGGCGAGTATCCAGCCTCTACTAGCGAGTATCAAGGGCTACTCGCCTATACTCGTGAGGTACTCGCCTCTACTCGCCCAAGCTTGCCTCTGTTCGCCCAAGCTCGTCTCTGCTCGCCCAAGCCCGTCTCTGCTCGCCCAATCCCTCCTCTGCTCGCCCAATCCCTCCTCTGCTCGCCCAATCCCTCCTCTGCTCGCCCAAGCTCGCCTATGCTCGCCCATGCTCGCCCAAGCTCGCCTCTGCTCATGGCTAAGTCTGTGAATAGGCATCTCCTTAGACATATCTGATCTCGACGAATTGCGGGTTATACAGTATTGCTTGCTGGATATGTCCATTGAGCTCATCTAAAATAATGGTAAAGAGATAAGGGCTTAAAGCTGAACTTTGATGTAAGCAAACATTGATAGGGAATTCCTGTGTTAATCCTCCAAATGTCCTCACCCTTGTCACTGAATTTATATACATATCTTTGATTACGTCAATATATGATATATTTACACATTTATTTTCTAAGACTCTCCATAAGATCTCTCTTGGAACTCTATCATAAGCTTTCTCAAGATCGATAAACAGCATATGCAAATCTGGTTTTCTTTCTCGGTAGTTGTCAATGAGTCTCCTAAAGAGATGTATAGCTTCCATGGTCGACCGCCCTGACATGAATCCAAATTGATTCTCCGAAATATTAGTCTCCCGTCTTATTTTAAAGGAGAGCACCATAGATGTTGAAGTGATATTAAAGGAGAGCACCATAGATGTTGAAGTGATAACTTCGCGAGTATGAATCTCGCGGAATTGAAGAGAACACCCTATCTGTCTAAGTGATGACCTCACAAGTATGGAACTCGCAGAATTGAAGGAGAACACCATAACTGTTGAAGAGATGACCTCACAAGTATGGAACTCGCGGAATTAAAGGAGAGCACCATAGTTGCTCAAGAGATGACCTCGCGAGTATAGAACTCGCGGATTTGAAGAGAGCACACAGTAAGCATGGAGATCATCGTGGGTAGGAGCTCGCATAATACTAGCTTGAAGATGTCATGAGTAAGCCGTCTCATGGAATGTAGGTTGTCGAAGGAGATCATCACAAGTAGGAGCTTGCAGGATACCAGATTAAAGGCATCATGAGTAAGCGGTCTCATGGAATGTAAGCTCTTGGTGAATATCATCGCGAGTGGGAGTTCGCGGAACACCTCATATGTTTTTCCCTGGTGGTGAACTCGTCGTGAATTGCTCTGTTCGTTAGTCATACAAAAAGTACTAACGGGCTTTACCAAAACACCCGCAAGTATGAACATGTATGAAAAACACCATATTGAAGAAGGAAGAGACTAAGTCGGGGTAATTGTCCCTTTTGACACTAGGGAAGCTCACCTCATGAAGCCGCCGAACTTGAAATTCGCCAACTTGAAGTCGTCTATGAGCGAGTAACGAGGAAACTCGCCCAACTTATCAAGAATTTGCCCACCTTATCGAATGCTCGCGAGTTGTTGTATTTGGTCTGCAGTTCGTCACTTAAGTTATGAAGTCTTCTCGCAAAGATTTCTTGCTCAATTACGATCTGCGCTCACCGCATTAAAGTGTTGAAGCTGGGAAAATCTCAACTCCAAAATATTCGGATCAATGCAGCCTAATGTTACTGATCCTGCGGCCCGTCGCCACAATTCAGATGGCTAGCACGGAAGAGAGAAAACTGTCTATAAGCACACCCCAAATGCTCCAACAATGAGGTTCCACCACATACACAAAAGTTTGGGAGAAACTTCTCCTCCGCAACCAAAAGCTAGGCGAGGTACTAGGTAGACATGGGCTTGACGAGTATCCAGCTTGGGGGGACATCAACCTTTTCCAAATGTGCCATTTTTAGTACCCCTGGGGATATTTATAGAGAAATCCTAGGGGGTGGCGAGTATCCAGCCTCTACTAGCGAGTATCAAGGGCTACTCGCCTATACTCGTGAGGTACTCGCCTCTACTCGCCCAAGCTTGCCTCTGTTCGCCCAAGCTCGTCTCTGCTCGCCCAAGCCCGTCTCTGCTCGCCCAATCCCTCCTCTGCTCGCCCAATCCCTCCTCTGCTCGCCCAATCCCTCCTCTGCTCGCCCAAGCTCGCCTATGCTCGCCCATGCTCGCCCAAGCTCGCCTCTGCTCATGGCTAAGTCTATGAATAGGCATCTCCTTAGACATATCTGATCTCGACGAATTGCGGGTTATACAGTATTGCTTGCTGGATATGTCCATTGAGCTCATCTAAAATAATGGTAAAGAGATAAGGGCTTAATGCTGAACTTTGATGTAAGCAAACATTGATAGGGAATTCCTGTGTTAATCCTCCAAATGTCCTCACCCTTGTCACTGAATTTATATACATATCTTTGATTACGTCAATATATGATATATTTACACATTTATTTTCTAAGACTCTCCATAAGATCTCTCTTGGAACTCTATCATAAGCTTTCTCAAGATCGATAAACAGCATATGCAAATCTGGTTTTCTTTCTCGGTAGTTGTCAATGAGTCTCCTAAAGAGATGTATAGCTTCCATGGTCGACCGCCCTGACATGAATCCAAATTGATTCTCCGAAATATTAGTCTCCCGTCTTATTTTTCTTTCTATTACTCGTTCTCATAATTTCATGGTATGACTCATCAATTTAATTCCTCTGTAATTAACATAATTTTGTATATCTCATTTGTTTTTATACAAAGGTACCAAAATACTCTCTCCATTGGTCTGACATTCTTCTTAAGTTCATTATCTTATTAAAAAACATGCAAGTCACATTATTATACAATAACAATAAAAATTCAAAGTTACCGACAGTTGCGGACGAGATGTGTTACACAAATCCTCTCTAATATGTCTCATCAAACCTTTGTTAAATATGCTCCTGACCCAATTTGTGTATGCAAAATATTCCTCGTCAACGTCGCAGAATGATGTTCGAAAGCTCTTCCAAACGCGAAGTATCTATCTCTCTGAATATGTATCCCTAGGATGGTTTTCGCCGCTCCCAAATCTTTCATCGCAAACGTGGAGCTCAACTGTCACTTTAGTTCAGCAATGCGCGCAGTGCTCCTCCCGACTATCAACATCTACATACATGAGTAAAATGATAAAATCCTTCAGTGCATATTATTTTACAAACACACAATAATCAATTATGGTCCTCCTGAAGTCGATCTCCCCCATAAAAACATCGAACTTCTTGTACTACTATTGTGGGGCCTGCTTCAAGCCACAATCGTAAGTGGTATGTGTCAAATAACTTCCTATTATGAGAGACATGTGCAGAAGCCCCTAAATCAACAATCCAACTTCGATCATCACATAAGAGTACAATTATGACGTCATCTTCAACAATGATGGCATTGTCCTCCTCTATAGATATAATGGTTACAGTGTGACTCTCCTTGATATCATCAGTAACTACTTCTTTCCTCTTCTCGTCATTCTTCTTAGAATAATAAAACTTATGTATGTGACCCTTCTTGTGGCAGTAATGACACTCCACATTTTGATAAACAGATTTTCCCCTACTTTGGCTTCTTTCACTCTTACTTTCTCTGCTCTTGCTCCTACCTATCCCCTAGGCTCAGTAAAGAGGATATCAGCTTGTGAAAAAGAGTCGGATATCCTTTGAGATTTTCTTCTTACCTCCTCATTCAGGATGTCACTCTTGATAATTTTCATGGTAATTATGTCACATGGTGAAAAATTGATCAAATAAGCACTAATCATCTCCCAAGAGTCTGGAAGAGACTTCGACTATATTTGGTTCGGCGGTGGCGGGTGCATCTGGTGGGTCGAAACGTCACTTTGGAACCGGAGGGGGAGAGGTGGGGGTCAAAGCAGAGCGTATCGGGGCCGTTTCCTCCTTGTTGTGGGTGCAAACGGAGCAAATGCCACCAGCGGCCGTTTGTTTACCCGTCGTCCGACGGTGTTTGCTCCAAACGGAGGCGGCGAAACGCCGAACTAAACGAAACCTTCATCAACAACAATGTATTGATCTCGTCTTTGAAAGTCACCTTTATAACAGTCAATTGATCAATGATACCTTGAAACTCGTCACATGATCCAAGATGGGTGAGTCATCTTTATACTTGAACTCTCCAAGCTTCTTCAGCAGATATAACTTGTGTATGTCAATGCTCTTGGCATACAACGTATTCAAGGTCTTCCAAAGAATCTTCACATCTATAATACGTGTAACATGATTGTAGACGTCCGACTCTACGAACCGTCTGATGAATCCGCATAGCTTCCGGTGCTCCATTTTTCACTTATTAGGATTCATATCTTTAGACATTTTCTCAAAGATGAGATCATGTCATCCCTTCGCATAAATTATGTCTTCCATCAGTATGTGACACTGATGGTGATTCACACTGTTTAATTTTACCATTTGCTCAGAATCTGAACCTGAAGTAGACTTCATCGTGCTTTGTCAATTGATCAGACTGACCTCAGTTCTTTGAGCTGACTATTTTAAAGAAGGTAACCAACGAGAACAGGGCGTGGACCAATGGACGTCACTTACCACACCCATCACCATATCGGGTCAGATATGGTAAAAATCACGGGATGATTGGAGTCCAATCTGAAAATCTGTCACTAAAGATGTGAGAACACAAACAGACAAATACAAACCTTTCCCCCCTCGATCTACATGACTACATAGGATCTTCACCAACATCGTATCACATAATATTACACAAGAACAACAAAAATTACAATTTACCGACTGTTGGGGACGAGACGGATTACACAAATCCTCTTCGAAATGCATCTTCAAATCTTTGCCAAATCTGCTCCAGTCCCAATCCGTGTAGGCGAAGTATTCCTCGTCAACGCCCCGAACGACGTACGAATGTTTTTCCAAATTAAATCCGATTATCACAAATGCCTCTCAAGAGAAATCTTCTAATGTTTGTGTTCGGAGAGAAGTGGATGAATTCTTCAATCTCCTTCCTCCATCATGATTATTTATAGGATCAAATCCATGGAGGTAGTAGTGGTAGATGACATGAGGTAGATGTGGATGAAGCTTCCCCTGACCAATTTCTTGGAAGCTTCCCCGGCATGTGCCCGATCAAAAACACATGTTAATTTCCACGATTAAAGGTGGCTACTCCTCCCACTTTGCATGAAACACGTCTTTTTTCATGGTCAAAAAAATGGCTACCCCTTTTCCCACTTACTAAGAAAATAACTCAACAATATTAACATATAGCTAAGTGTTTTTTATAATATTGATTTTGGGAATGGTTATTAATATGAAGTTTGGTACCTTGATAAATTCTATTTGTAAATGGCATAATTTGGATAGATGAGGCATGTAACTATGGGTCTGTTTGGCAACGTGGTGGAGATCGTGAACACAGTCGTCATGAACCGTCATCTGTTTGACGCGGATTTTTTGCTCCACTAAGTTTGGACAGAAAAACAGATGCAAATTTCTAGTTATAAAGAACCTGGCCATCAATCCCTCACTGGTTCAATTAGACTCTTAATCTTGTTGGGCATTGCATCTTGAGACGGATATGCCCATGATTTCTAACCAATATAGTTTTCTCTATGAGATACTGGCATACTCCCACGTGTCTTATCTGTTGTATTGTACATGTAGTTACTCTCTCTTTTTGGTGGTAGTTTTGGCTTGGGGTATTACGACTAGTGACTTTCGTGGACAACAAATTCTCCTGTGTAAATGTGTTGTTATAATGAAGCTCCATTTTATAAGTTTTCTTCATTTGAACTTCCCTGTTGTCGCATTGGCGAAATTTTTGGAACCGCGCTTCATTTTTGTGCGAATAGAAATATAGAAACCGGAAAGTGGAGAATGCAATTTTTATTATCCAAAAAAGTAAGTATTACAAAGGTATAGCCTCCCTTATATAGAATGGAGGAGATGGGAGAGAATACAAATACCCAATGTGGGACTAAATACACAAAAACATCATCTACAAAGCTAACCGCCAATCCGCCCAGGAGACCGCCTAACCGTGCGGTTAGTAGGCACTAACCGCCCGGTCACCACCAGAGAACACGCAGCCGACCACCGAGATCCCAGAGATTAGCCGGCAGACCGCCCGGCTACCAAACCGCCAGTCTTAGCCGCCTGTCCGCCAAGGTCTATACAGCAACACAGAGATTAGCCGGGCTGACCGCCCGGCTACCAAACCGCCAGTCCTAGCCGCCTGTCCGCCCAGGTCTATACAGCAACACTCCCCCTCAAGCTGGAGCATAGATGTCAATCATGCCTAGCTTGCTGCAAATGTGGAAGAAAGAGGCGGACACAGGTTTTGTGAATATATCTGCCAGCTCTTTCTCCGAGGTAACAAACGGAGTGCAAATCTGGTTCTTCAACACTTCTTCTCGAATGAAGTGACAATCAACCTCTATGTGCTTTGTTCGCTCATGGAAGACCGGATTTTTAGAAATGTAGATCGCAGCTTTGTTGTCGCAGAACATGGGAAGTGGATAGTTGTAGACCTCTCCTAGATCCAGCATGAGAGCCCGCAACCATTTTAACTCACACGTGGTTGATGCCATGCTACGATATTCTGCTTCCGCACTAGACCTGGAGACTACTGACTGCTTCTTGCTCTTCCAGCTAACCAAGTTTCCTCCAACAAACGTGCAAAATCCGGAAGTCGACTTGCGATCCCCTTTGTCGTCCGCATAGCTAGCGTCGGAGTACGCTTCGACTCTTAGGTGACCGTTTTTCTGAAAGAGAAGACCTTTCCCAGGTGCGGACTTCACATACTCCAATATCCTTAGAGCGGATTGAAGATGACATTCCCTAGGCGACTGCATAAACTGGCTGACCTTTCCCACTGCATAGGAGATGTCTGGTCTGGTCACCGTAAGGTAGATGAGTTTGTCAACAAGACGCCGATACCTCGTAGTATCCAATAGAGGTGGTGATTCGTCTGTCCATGTCTTGTCTTCTCCAGGAGCCATGGGACACCGGGCAGGTTTAGCACCCGTCAATCCTGCCTCTTTCAACAAATCAAGAGCATACTTCCGTTGGGAGAGAACCAAGGAACACGGTTTCCGAGAGATTTCAATTCCCAAGAAGTATTTTGGAGAACCCATATCCTTCGTGACTAGGTGTTGGCGGAGATGGACCTTCGTCAAGGCTACACCAGCTTGATCGTCGCCAGTAAGAAGAATATCGTCCACGTAAACAGCTAGCACAACCAGACCCGAAGATGTCTTGCGAATGAACAAGGAGTGATCAGCCGAACTCCTGGTGAAACCGATAGCCCCAACGATGCTACTGAACTTATCGAACCACGCCCTGAGACTTTGCTTTAGGCCATAGATGGCCTTCTTCAACCGGCATACTTGAGTCTCCCCCTGAGCAACATACCCAGGAGGTTGCTCCATGTAGACGTCCTCGTGAAGGTCACCATAGAGGAAGGCATTCTTGACGTCCAACTGCGAAATAGGTCAATCCCTGTTGACCGCCACCGATAAAAGGACCCGAATGGTGCTGAGGCGAGCAACTGGCGAGAACGTGTCAAAGTAATCAACACCGTAGGTCTGAGTAAACCCTTTTGCAACAAGACGGGCTTTGTACCGGTCCACACTGCCATCAGGACGGAACTTGACGACAAACACCCAGCGACAACCAACCACATCCGTGCCAAAAGGAGGAGGCACAAGGGTCCAAGTGCCCCGGTCAGAGAGAGTAGCAATCTCGTCATCCATGGCAGCCTTCCAGTGAGGAATATCAAGGGCTTCCTGGTAGGTGCGAGGTGTGGTAGTCGCGGAGATGGCTAGGGCGAAGTCCCTGCGAGAAGGTGTTAGCCGATCATAAGAAATAACAGTTGCCAGCGAGTGCTGGGTGCATGTCCGAACCCCTTTGCGAAGGACAATGGGCAGCTCCAGGTCCTCGAGTTCCTCAGTCGCCGGTGCATCCGTGGCGGAGATAGCTGGCCCGGGAGAAGAGAGAGACAGCCGAGGGGACGAGGGAGAAGGATCATGATCAAGAGAAGGAGCGGCTGGTGGAGGTGGGGATGGAGGAAGCTCAAGAGGAGTGGATGTGGTGGAGAGAATGGGTGGAGAGGTCGAGTCGGTAGGAGGAAGAGGGAGGTTCGATCCATCGACCTGTGGGAGATCAGAAGAGAAGTAGGCGGCATTCTCAAAGAATGTCACATCCGCCGAGACGAACTGCTTGCGATGAACAGGGTCAAAGCAGCAGTAACCTTTTTGAGTTGTGGAGTAACCCAAAAAGATACACTTCGTAGCACGAGGGGACAATTTGTCACGAGTTGCGGCAGGGCTATGAACAAAGGCAGTGCACCCAAAAATGCGGAGTGGTAAGGGAAAGGGGTCCTTGGAGGGATAGAGGATGGAAAAAGGGGTTTTGCCTTTGAGGACGGTAGAGGGAATGCGATTGATGAGGTAGCAGGAGATGAGGACCGCGTAGCCCCAATAGCTACGAGGAACCTGCATCTGCGTCATGAGAGTGCGAGCGACATCGAGGAGGTGACGGTTTTTACGTTCCGCCACCCCATTTTGCTGGGAGGTATAGACGCAGCTAGTTTGATGAATGATGCCATGTTGCGTACAGAAAGAAGCGAAATCACTACTCAGATACTCTTTAGCATTATCAGAGCGAAAATTTTTGACAGAAGCATCAAATTGATTTTTAATCATATAATAAAATGACGTCCATACAGAAAAAAGTTCGGAGCGATCCTTTAATAGATACATCCACGTACATCGAGAATAATCATCAATAAAGGTTACAAAATAGGAACTTCCACGCCCGATGGTGAGGGTAGGGGAAGGTCCCCAAACATCAGAGTGAATAAGGTCGAACGGCTTGGAAGAGCCACGACTTTTCTTAGGAGGAAAGGGGGAACGGTGATGCTTGCCCAGTTGACAGGCATCACAGTTGATAGGAGAGTCCTGCTGAGGTAGGTGAGGAAACAGTTGGTGGATGAGACGCGAGGGAGGATGCCCCAGGCGAAGGTGCCACTGAAGAAGATCTGTAGAAGCGGGAGAGAAGACGGTAAGAACAGATACATCATCAAGGAAGTAGAGACCGCCCCTCTCAGTCCCAGTAGCAATCGTCCGCTTGGAGTCCGGGTCCTGAAACGAACAAGAAGAAGGAGTAAATGTTACCGAACACTGAAGTTGCTTGCAAAGAGAAGTAACCGACAATAAATTGCACGGAAACTTGGGCACATAAAGAGTATCCGCCAGGCGAAGGGACGGAGTAACTTGAACCATGCCCGTTCCATGCACCGGAGAGGGAGAACCATCCGCAACGAGAACAGGGGGCAACCGATCATGTGTTTCTAGGAGAGAAAAGCACTGAGGATTGCCCGTCATATGATTAGTGGCGCCAGAGTCGATTAGCCATTTACCTTGGGTAACCACGTGGGCACTACCTGAAGTCGTGGCCACGGAGGCAGATGGCTTGGAAGAAGTAGGAGTATCACCAGCGGGACGAAGATGCGGATGCTTTGTCCAGCAGCGGTCAACCAAGTGTCCTGGGCGGCCACAATGAGTACAGAGGTAGCGAGAAGGGCCACGCCCGCCAGAGTGGTTACCACGACCACTAAATCCACCACGATGAGCCTGGTGGGCATAGGCATCCGGAGCCGGAGGAGCGGCAAGCAAGGGGCGTTGGAGCAGAGAGGTAACAGCGGCAATGCGGGCAGCAGTAGCATCCAGGGTAGGAGACTCAGCCTCTCCAAGAATTTGCTGCCGGATCATATCATATGAGTCCGGAAGCCGCAGAAGGTAACAGACCACTAGGAGTTCCTGGAAGTGCTTCAGCTGAGTGGCCACATCTGCCGAGAGAGGACGATTTTGTAGAATCTCAGCTCCAAGGGCTTGGACTTGTTGGTAAGCTGCAGGAGGGGACATGGACTGGCGAGCAAAGAGATCCGCATAGAGAGTATAGATGCGAGATGTTTGTCCCCCCTTGGAGTAGAGAGCGGCCAAGTGATTCCAAGCTTGTTTTACCGTCTCATCGTGACGGATGACAGGAAGGCATTCATCGGACAGGCTGTTCGCCAGCCAAGTACGAACCAGCGCATCATTCGCATCCCAGTCAGTAAACTGGGCAGAGTCCGCAGGCGGAGGGTCATCGGTAAGATGATGACGCTTGCGCTGAGAGCGGAGAAGAAAAGTGAATGAGACACTCCAGTCGGGATAATTGGGCCCCAGAAGCTTAGAGACGGTGCCAAGATTCCCGGAAGCAGGAGGAGGAGGAGGAGGCGGTGGGACAACGACAGTAGACGAGGTGGAGCCATCAGAATTGGTCATCCTGGAAGAGAGGTCGCGCGGTTAAGAGGAGAGACCGGGCGAGCAAAGGAAGGAAGAGTTCGCAGTGGTCACAATTAGACCAGCGGCAAGCAATGCCACGACCAAGCTGCGAAGCACAAGAAGAGAAGCCGCACGGTTAACAAGGGAAACCGAGAGGGAAGAAGAAGAAGAAGCCGCGCGGATAGAGAGAGCGAGAAGACCGCGCGAACAAAAAGCAAACCGCGGCGGGCAGAGAGAAGAAGCTGCAACGGTCACGGTGTCAGCACACTAGTGGCAAGAAGGGCAGAGAGGCCGCCTAAACAAGGAAGAACTCGCGCGAACAGAGAGAAATCGCGCGGATAGGAAGAAAAAGATCTGCAGCGGTCACGATGGTAGACACCAGCGGCCAGAGAAGCCACGACCAAGCCGCAGAACCAAACAGAGGGAGAGAAGTCGGGCGGCTAGCAGACAGACCGCGCGAACAGAAGAGGAGGATAGAAGAATCCACGGGAGAAGAGAGCTCGCGCGAGCTGAAAAGACAGGCCGCGGCGAGTAGGCAGAGGTCGCACGGACAGAAGAAAACGCAATCAGGAGGACTAGATCGGGTCCTCTGATACCATGTGCGAATAGAAATATAGAAACCGGAAAGTGGAGAATGCAATTTTTATTATCCAAAAAAGTAAGTATTACAAAGGTATAGCCTCCCTTATATAGAATGGAGGAGATGAGAGAGAATACAAATACCCAATGTGGGACTAAATACACAAAAACATCATCTACAAAGCTAACCGCCAATCCGCCCAGGAGACTGCCTAACCGTGCGGTTAGTAGGCACTAACCGCCCGGTCACCACTAGAGAACACGCAGCCGACCACCGAGATCCCAGAGATTAGCCGGCAGACCGCCCGGCTACCAAACCGCCAGTCTTAGCCGCCTGTCCGCCAAGGTCTATACAGCAACACAGAGATTAGCCGGGCTGACCGCCCGGCTACCAAACCGCCAGTCCTAGCCGCCTGTCCGCCCAGGTCTATACAGCAACAATTTTCAAATCTAGGTTCGGATGAAATCAAAGCGCGACACATACACAATCTCATAAAACTGATATTTTTTGAGATTTTTTTTATATATCAGGAGATAAAAAATGATCTCCTGTGTGATCAAAAATTTCTCAAGCGCACGCACTTAAGATAAGAAATTTTTTTGGCACGTGTTACGCTCTGACTTCACCTAGATTTGAAAACAGAGACCGGTTCCAAAAATTTCATGTTACATTGTGGTGTTGTGGAGAATCTACAAGAAGGGTATGGGTTAAGCTGGGGCCTTGCCCCTCTTCATCCTTCTCATCCTCTTTCTCCTTGTTTCTCGTTTGCACACCGTTCTTATGTGTGACATTGTCTTTCCGGCCCTTGTAGAAGCATTGGGTGTTTGCCTAAAATGTTAACTTGAGCCCTCGTGGTGGCATTGCACCTCCTTGTGGGCTGATGTGAGCATAAATTTTGACCTCTCTCTTTACAATTGGCACTAGATGTCCCATTGACTATTAGACCTTGGAACGATGTTGCAACAAGCTTCATCTTGTTAAGTGCTCAGCTCAAACTACCATACCCTTCTTGAAGATTCTCGGGAACGCTACCATGCGACAGCAAGGAGTCCAAATGAAGATTCTCCAGAATATCACAATTCTCCAGAACACCTCTTTGCCTCTTGAATACGTCCTTCCTGCTTCAATTGTATAACTTATAAATTCGGATACCACAGAGAGATCTTAGTACGAGAGATTGCCACAAAGAACTTTGCAACTCCTTGATCTTCTTTAAGGAATTGCAAACATTAAGTTTCCATCATAAAGCGAGATCAAAGTATTTTTGATGGCTTTCATCGCTATTGATTTCCATCATGCTTCTATCACAGTTATGCTCTGATACCACTAATATAGCGTGGAAATACCGATCCCTGAGAACCAATAATCCACACATGAACTTGGTTAACTCCAGTTGTCACTCACAAATAAGCACACATTAAGTTTGATATTCAAAAGATTCATCCTCTACTCATCATTGTCTTCGATTATTTGTAGGCGGTCTCCTTGTAAAGACACAAATTAGTTGCAAACATTCAATAATAGTTAATTTAACGAGTTTATTAGCATTAGTTCCTTAAAATAAAATGTGATGCGGGACAGGAGTCCACCTGCCCGCCACCCTGGAGTCCCATCAGGGGGCCCACCTGGAGTCAGCACCAGGCGGCTTTATCAGGCCCGCGGGCCGTACATCCCAACCCATCCCTAGCTCCACCACAGGGCCTGATAAAGCCGCTTGGTGTTGACTCCAGGTGGGCCCCCTGGCGGGACTCCAGGGTGGCGGGCAGGTGGACTCCTGGCCCACATCAAAATGTTAATTGACTCGAGTTTTGAGACCTCTGGTAAGGGGGATTTTATCTTGTCGAGGCTTTAAGGCAGAATTACTCATGGGAGAAATTTTGGGTAAACTATTTGGCAAAACTGCCCGAATGAGATTCTTCGTTAGGAATACTTGACGGAACTTCTGGCCAAGAATATTCCACAGATGTTTCTCAGCATAACTATCTGGTAAACATTCCGCGGTAGAACTATTGCACAGGGATTTCTTGACATAGCAAATCAGCATAGACTTCTTGATGAATTGATTGTCTTTTTATGTGATTTCTTGGCATGGTCTCAGTAGTAAAGCATCTTGGCAGAGGGATATTAGGCACGAGTTATCAGCAGGAGGTACTTCAGCGAGGTCACTACGCCATGCCGTTCATGTTCAAGTCACCTGCACATCTAGGTTGAGGTTGACAAAAGGAGATAAAAATGTGGCATAATTCTAAATGATATAAAAAAGAGATGCATATACAAAATATGACCCGAATAATTATTTTGAAATAAAGTAATAGAAACTATATTTTGAACGTTTAGGCATATGCAGCATCCAGTGAATGAAAACCAATAATACATAAATATAAAGAATGCTCAAAGATCATAAGGAAAATATGCTTAACATAGGTGAAATGGTTAACACTTTTGCATGAAAATTTTCAAAATAGAATAAACGCCTCTTGTGTTACTAAAAAAGGATGAGTTGAGTGCTCCTACAACAAACACCAAATACTTGGGATGATACTTCATAATTTCAAATTTATGAGCAGCTTTTCTTTACAGTCCTCAAGCACGTATCCACATTAATTTCTCAATGACTGCGCTTTTGTGCTTTCTCAGGTGACGGTGCTCGCAATCCAAAGTACTTGGTTGTTCTTGGAGACGACCCAAAGCCGAAGCGAACGAGGAAGGAGCGAAAGCCAGCAGATAACTGCGGGAAAACAATATATAATCATTGTCTGTATCAGGACTGTTTCTCTAATACATATAGTTCTTTGTTTGTTTGCATGGAAGATTGATTAGATTTTATGTTTTCAGATGCCAGTGGCCAAGGCTGGTGGGACGGCGACAAGGAAGGAATTGACAGCGAAGAAGTGGGCTACGGTGAAGAAGCGTGGGAGGGTGTGGGAAGCACTGCACTTGGAGGTCTGGAGTGGCACTGAAGATAACGGCAAGCCAAAGCTCGTGCATCAACCTCTTCAGCGCTCATGAAGGCGACTTTCCCATTATGAAATTATTTAAGGCTTCTGGTGTGCTTGATTTCTTTTGTTTTGAAAGGCTTCTCATTTTGGATATCTGAGATGTTCTGCTTTAGGAAGTATTAGCCTGCCCTTAGATTTCTTCAGTAAGGAAGATTAAGCTGGCTTTGTTCTGGAGTTAGATTCTCAGGGAGCTGGATATAGGAGGAGATGGAGGTTGAATTGATGTTCTGTAAATTTGAGAATATGCTTTAGTGTGCAAGTTATCATGGTTTTTTCCGATCTTCATGCTGAGGGCTCATTTAATTCCTTGAAACATTGACTGTTGTCCTTATATTGTCCTTATAGTTGTATTCATAATTACACAATTATACCAAACTTTATATTAGTATTTTATAAAGATAATATCCTTTTAGGTAATTACATAACTTTACAATATTAAAATATAAAAAATAAAAACATTAGATACTCTAAACTTATTGTCTCTAGTTAGAAATGACAAGAGAAAAATTAATATTTTAACGTTATAATATAATTTGTTTTACAAAATAAAAATTGTATTCTTGATTTATATTTTTACGGTCATTTTGAGTACTCATATGTATATGTTGCGGGTCGGGCGGAGCCCGCCGGGAGCGGGCAAAGTCCGCCGTCGTCGGTCGGGTACTGTCGCGCGAGGCCATAGGGGCGGGTACTGTCCACGACAAATGTTGCCGCCCACGACAAATGCCGTCCCCACGACAAATGTCGCCGCCCACGACAAATGTCGTCCCCACGACAAATGTCGCACCACTGACGAATGTCGCATCCCGACGAATGTCGCATCCCGACGAATGTCGCACCCCGCCGAATGTCGCACCCCGCCGATTGTCTCACCCTGCCGATTGTCGCACCCCCGCCGAATGCCCCCAGGGCCGAAGGCCCGTGCGTGTCACGTACTCACGTGTGTGTGTATATATATAAAGAAAATATAAGAGCGGGATATTTGAGCGAGATTTTTAAGGTAAAAAAAAAATTCTACAGGAGTGTGATTAGATGCGGCAGGCCAGGCCTGCTTGGTCCGCGCTTTTACCAGTCCAGCCCAGGCCGTCCCAGACCCTCCTCTCAAAAGAGGGTCTATTGGCCAGGCCCGGGCACAGACGTGGGCCTCGTGAAATATAAAAAAAGTATATTTATAATAAGTTTTACTAAATTTTAAATTTAATGAATCTGAAATTTAAAGAAGGAAATATATTTTACCAAAATATAGACAATATATTCAAAGTTAATGCACACATTTTCAAAAACATAAAAACTTTAATTTGCATTAATAAATTCAAAATTAAACATTAAATTAAAATTTTACATCTAATTTTTTTAAAATGTCCAAATAATACATAGAAAAATTACAATAATCAATCTTCATCGTTTAAATCTAATGTACTTAAGTCTTCTTCAACCACCGACGAGTTATCTTTCATAGAGGTAATGTGCAAGTTGTTCTCGGTTCTGCACATCCAAGTGGTCTATCTTTAGCGACTCTTCGTTAAGTCGGCACCGGTGTTCGTTCAAAAGTCTCTCATTTAAAGAAAAAGCAAATTCTTAAACTATTATACTAGCTTGGATAGCCAGTATATCTCGGGTCATTAATGTCAAAATAGGATACATATTACCTTTATTTTCACACCATTCTAATATATTAAAATTTTCAGCTTCAAAATCATTAATAAAATCTCTAAAATGTATTTTAGTATATAATCCTAATTCAATTAACATAGTAGATGTTCGCGATTTTTTCTAAACACTTTCAAAAATGACATTTTTAAAACTATCGGTGGTTTGAGTGTGTGTAATATCTTCTCTCTGTCGCAAACCAAATAATTCATAATGATGATTATAACAATTTGTAAAACTTGTATTAAAATTGAAATATAAGTATCTTCATAATCCGCCAAATTTAAATCTAAGTGTAGATTTTAAATTTATTCATCTAGAAGATTTTTGACGTCTTCTACGATTTAAAGCTACAACACATGAAAACATAGAAGACATTTCCTTATAATATTTTAAAATTTTAGTTTTCATTATTTCAATTACCGAGTGCAATAATATATTTTGTTTAAAATGATTAGATATTATTGTAATAATTACAAAATTTTTGATAACGAGAAGGCTGGTGGGATAATACACTCCAGATAAAAAATGGTTGTTCGATGGAAACATTCTAATAAACGCATATACTCTTCTATTATTTCTCAATCATAATCAGTTAAATTATGATTTGTAATACAACAACATTCAAGCCTTTATTCCACTATAGTGGGGTCGACCATATAGATTCTTTGTCGTCATTGTGCCATATCTTTTGTCATAATCACACTAATGCCTAAGTACATCATGTCTTTCCTTACAACTTCAAAATTATGATTTATAATAGATGAATAAAATTCCATTAGTAATGTTTTTTGACACACTGCTCTTATTAATATTTTGTAAGTTGAATTTCATCTGATTGACATATCATATTCCAATTTTTAAAAATGTCCTTGATTTATTACAAATTTCTTTAAATCCTGTCATCTTTTTTGTGATATATATATATATATTGTAACATAATTTGAATTTTATAAATATAAGGTTTCATAAATTTGAAAGTATTGTGAATGATTAAATTTAAAACATGACATACGCAACGAACCAATGAATATGTAAAAATACTCCATTTAACATTGATTTTAATTCTCTTTTTAATTTTTCGATTGTTCTGGTGTTAATTTTGTAAATTTAAACCGCTACTCCAATATCACAAGTCAAGCCTAAATTTTCAAATACTTATTAATTTTTTTTTGCTATAATATATGTCTTATATGCGTCACGTCTAATTGTAGATCTACTAACATGCTGATACTTTGATTGGAGAGCCTTGTGAATATAAGAGGTTTCACGAGCATTGTCGTATTGATTGAACGACAACCTGCGTCTGATGATGTTTTCTATTTGCACTTCTCTTTGTCGTGTCTGATCGTACATTCAGAGTAGTCCAGTAGCTGACAGTTGAGATTGACTAGATTCTAGAGCTTGTTTGGCGAGACATGATTTGATATGCCGCACTAGTGTGGAGTTCCCGCTTGTCGTTAGCAACTTCGAACAATGACGACACCTCACCTTCATATCGGCGTCGATGCGCACATTTTCGAAGTGCTCTCAAATTGGAGCAGTATGCTTGTGCTCCATAACTTCAAGCACAATGACGGATGACGACGTCATATATTGAATTAAAATTGAAATATGAAAAGCTCCCTACCTTCTCATCCATCTCTATTTATTGATAAAAATCTAATATTTTCAAAAATATTAAAAGCTCTATAGAGAGCCTTGGCCAGCCATGGCCGAAGCTGGCCTGGACCAGGCTTGCATGGGCCCAAGCCTAATCAGGTTTCCTAGACCTGGGCCAGGTAGGCTTTGCACAGTTTTTTGTGTGCACCCCTACAGTAAAGAATAAATGCAAATATCTGAGATTATTGTGACCTAAAAACACTAAGCATCTGTTGGGATGAAAAGAATTAGAATTGCAGAATTGGAATTCATCTAATTCCAATTCTCATAATTCAGATGAATTGGTCTGAATTTCAATGCAGTTGTTCAGCTGTAGGATGAATTTCTTGACCTGGAATTGGTTTAGAGTTTCTTTTTTTTTTCTCATGCTTGCAGGATCTGGCGACAACGATAATTTGAAGGTGGAGTCTTCTGTCACTCAGAACGAAGTTATTACAACAAAATCAAGTGATTGAGAGAATTATTTTTTTACAATCTCTAAGAAAATATAGAAATTAGCAAAAAATGAACACAACACAAGAGAAATCAACTTCAGATAGTGTATCAACGATTAATTATGATCAGACAACGACAACGAGATCGGGCGGCGATGATGAGATCGAGTGACGACGACGAGATCGGTCGACGACGATGAAATCGGGCGACGGTGGCGGCTACGTGATCAAGCGATGGCGGTGAAATGGAATTGGAAATGAGGCAACAAAATTGGAATTGGAATTGTGGCAACAGAATTGGAATTGGGCCAACATAATTCTAATTCTAGTGTTCGGATGTTATGAATTCCCTCAGAATTGGAATTAATCCAATTTCATGGAATTCAATTTTGTAGTATGACCAATTCTTTGGGGTAATGACAGATATACCATTGAATTTAGTTTTTTTACTATGGCCGTCGTCACCCGATCTTATCGTCGTTGCCCGATCTCGCCGCCGCCGCCACCCGATCTCGCCGCCGCCGCCGGATCTCGCCGCCGCCGTCCGATCTCGCCGCCGCCGCTCGATCCCGCCGTCGCCGTCCGATCTTGCCGCCGCCGCCCGATCTCGCTGGCGTCGCCCGATCTCGCCGCCGCCTCTTGATCTCGCCTCCGCTCAGTGTCGCCGCCCGATCTCGCCGCCACCGTCCGATCTCGCTGCCTCCGACCGATTTCACCCCCGCCGCTCGATCTTGCCTTCGCCGCTGCCCGATCTCGCCGCCTCCGCCTGATCTCGCCGCAGCCATCCGATCTCGCCGCCACCTCCCGATCTCGCTGTAGTTGCCTGATCTCGCCGCCCGATCTCGTTGTCACCGCCTGATCACACCCCCGATCTCGTCTTCGTCGCCCGATCTCGCCGTCGTCAACTTATCTCGTTGCCGTCACCCGATCTCTCCATCGCCGCTCGATTTTGTCGTCGTTGTCCGATCATAATTAATTGTTGGTACACTACCTCAAGTTGATTTCTCTGACGATGTGTTCCTTTTTTTGCCAACTTCTATATTTTTTTAGAGATTGTAAAGGAATAATTTACTCCACAATTTGGTTTTGTTGCAATAACTTCGTCCCGAGTGACACAAGACTCCAACTTCAAATTGTCGTTGTCGTCCGATCCTGCAAGCATGAAAAAAAATTTCTAAACCAATTCCAATTCTAGAAATCCATCCTGCAACCGAGCAACTGCATTGGAATTCAGACCAATTCCAATTCTCACAGAAATTGGAATTGGATGAATTCCAATTCTGCAATTCCAATTTTTGCGATCCGAACGGACCACAATAAATTTAGGCGATTGTTAACCGCAATCCGGTTTTGGTAATTTGCACCACATTGTTAACCGCAACCCGAAAATATAATCGCACCCCTTTTTTTTCTTGCCGCACCCCGATATTTTTGTTGACGCACCCGAAAATATTCCCTAGTGGTGTGCGTGAGGCGACTAATAGAGTAGTGTTGGACAATGATTTCTCTCAGGTATTATACTTTTAGAGTATCTGAAAATATCCATTTTCAACCGGAGAGGGGAACACAGGCACCAACGGAAGGAGCACGCTGGAAAGAGCGCCAACTTGTTAACCGGAGAGGAAGATGGCGCGAGGAAGATGCCGGAGACGGGAGCAGCTCGGTGAAGAGGAAGACGGGGTGCGGCTTCCGCGAAATGGGGGAGATGAGGTGCGAGTAAAGTTTTTAAAAAAAAATTTTAAAAACAAAATGGGGGTGCGGATAGCCATATAAGAGGTGGGTTAACTCCATAGCTTACAATTCCCAAATGAGAATTGATATTAGCAGTCCATAAATGGCTATTCGCAGTCCAAAATATAAAGAAAAATCCTCCTTTCTTCGCAGTCCATAAATGGCTATTCGCAGTCCATAAATTCCTTGATATATCACTGCTCCTGTACTGCTCCTACGCGCCTTTTAAAACTGCGTCTTTTAGGAGCATTTTCAGGAGAAGTGTTCAACATGAAAGTTGTAGATCTCGACGATATCTACAACTTTCATATTGAATACTTTTTGATTTGATGCCGTTTAGGCTCCCGATTTGGCCCCCGAAAAAAATCACGCAGAACATTCAAATGTTCCGCGTGATTTTTTTCGGGGGCCAAATCGGGGGCTTAAACGGCTTCAAATCAAAAAGTGTTCAACATGAAAGTTGTTGATATCGTCGAGATCTACAACTTTCATGTTTAACACTTCTCCCGAAAATGCACCTAGAAGACGCAGTTCAAAAATGCGCCTATTTATTTTTAAAAAAAATTATTTTTTTTTAAAAACGGGCCCGCGCTAATTTCATTCTTCCTTTCCAAAATTTTAAGGTTTTCTAAGGTCCAATACATGCGAGTATTTATCTATTTTGTGTTTGTTTCCTCTTGCAGATGATCGCTACGAGGGCTCTAAATCAACATTTTTGCTCATTTTAAACATTTTGTTGTTTGAAATTTTATTTTTGTATAATTGGACTTTTATATTTTTTTATTCTACCTAAGAACTTTATTTGGACTGCGAGTTTTATTTTGGACTACGATTATAATTTATGGACTGCGAATAAAAGTGGACTGCGAATAGCCATTTATGAACTGCTAATATCAATTCTCTTCCCAAATCTATTATCTTAATTCCATAGTTTACGATACCTATTGAAGAAAAAGAGAAATCCATTCCTGCACACATTTAATAAATACTCAGGCTTTATTATCGCATTAATCATGTATTAATTATCCTCTAATCTGTAATCCCCTATCATCTCTCATTAATGACTGTATCCAAAAACCTCCTATAAGTAGAAAAGCATTCCCGGACTCTTCTCCCTCTTCCCGGACAAATTTTCAAACTAATCCTTTATTAAACCAAAAGTATAGGAATAGCCCCTTTACAATAAAGGTTCCCTAACTAGCCCCTTTCTGCAAATCCAACTGCACTCAGTGCTTTGTCGGCTGATTTAGGATAAAAATATATTTATGGGTATTAAAAAGAACAATTCAGAAACAAAATTCATGGCTTAGGTATTCTAGATATTTTCAAACTAGTTTAGAGTTTAACAATTCAAATGATCATTTAGGGTGAAATGATCATTTACAATCAAATTAAAATAAAATGAACACATGTTAAAACAAAATGCCTGTAAAAAAAAGTCCTCCAAAATATCTTAAAAGAGCAGGCGATTCATTCCTTGTTATACCTAGTGCATTACTCCAATACGGCTGAAAAAAATTAAAATAAAATATTATTATAAATATTTAAGTAGATGATTTGTACACAATGAAATAAATTTTTATACATAAATATATTCTAACCTTCTATTTTCTGGATCTGTGGGACATGTTGCTTGATTGTGTCTCAATTCTTTATAAATACCACATCTTTTATTACTGTGATCAATTTACTCGTCAATTATAATATAATGTCGACGAGTTTGAGCGTGTCCAATACTTTTTATTAAAGTAGGTGGTTGAAGCTCAATAATACCGTGTGTTGTGTCTAATGATTGTCACCCGATAATATCTGGAATATCATGAAAATTTTCACTGTATGTATTTTGTAACTAGATATTGTAAATGTAACAAAATCTGATGCATTACACGTCCAATATATTTTATCGCACAACATATCAATTTCAATCAAACCAAAACTTTTAATAGTCTTTGGAATTGTACATTTAATATTCTAAATCGGTCGAATTATATATTTAATATTAATCCAAAATCATGAAAATTGCCTGAATTATATAGTTTTTTATCCTAAATCAGCCGACAAAGCACTGTGCGTGCAGCTGGATTTGTAGAAGGGGGCTAGTTTGGGAATCTTTGTTGAAAGGGGCCTATTCCTATACTTTTGGTTTAATAAAGGGCTAGTTTGGAAATTTTCATCCGCTCAATCAAATGCACAAATGGCTACCAAGAACTCAGCTTCCGCCGGAGCCAAGCTGTTCGCCGCCGTCATCCTCGCCGCCTTCCTCCTCTCTTCCGGTCCCCCCCCCCCCCTCTCCCTCTTTCGATTGTCATCTGGTATTATTACTCAACATTGCTATTCCTCTGTTCTTCTAAATGTTTTTTTTTGAACGCGCAGCCGGAGCTGCGATGGTTGGAGAAAAGTCGGCATGGTTTTACTGCATTGGCGAATGCGCGGAGAAGCCGAGCTGCCGGGAAAAGTGCGTCAGCAGCGGACTGAGGGGCGGCGATTGCCGTGAAATAGCCCCCGGAAATTTCCACTGTTGCTGCAACAATTCAACTTAAAAGCGCCGGCGATCATCGCCGTTGATCTCTTATTTAGCTCCTCCAATATGTAGCGGATGATGCCCGGTAAAAGTATAATATTATTATTAATATTAATTTATTATCGCTGCTTTTCTTTGTCCCGTTTTGCTCTACTGGTGCTGTTTGAAATTTGAATGCTTAGAGCATGCTTTAACGAAAATAAAAATAAAATTTAATTTGATGTTTGATTTTCTGCGAAAATCCATAAGAATTACGTATTTCCTACGGATTGAAACGGCATTCTACCAGCATTTTTCGTTTGGGAGGACTTATTTTTGCCGGTTAATTAGTTACGACCACATGAACCGAACCTTTATTAAGGTCTGGTTCATGCGATCGTAACCGCTTGACTGGTGAAAATAAGTCTCCTCAAACGGAGCCTAAGCATGTTTTATTTGACCTTTTTTCTCTCTTTTTGGTGAGTGTAAAATGTTACCACTGAAAATACAAGTTTGATAAATATCCATTTTTGTCTTTAACATCATTACAGCTCCCTCCCTTCATTTTCAACGCTCTCGTTCTCAACGCTCCAAAAATGCCACCGCTAAAATAAATGGAGTCCTTGACGATGGAGTTTAAAAAGTTCCCCACGCATTGTGTGATCTAACAGATGTCATCATATTTGAAATATGGTAGCTAAGCTAAGCCCCCAATTTGAATTCTCTGAATTTTTAAGTAATTTTTATTTAATTATATAAGCACAAATAATTATATTACAATGTTTATGCATATACTTTAGTAAAATGAGACATGTTGTATCTGTGAATCCCACAGTGATAAAGCCAAAAATTAAAAAGAAAATCGGGCCACTCTTCACCCAACATAAACCACCATAAAAGAAAAACATTTGTACATTTAACCTTAAGCCTCCGTTTTGCACAAGGGCGGCTGTCATGAATGCGGCGATTATGAATCGTCGTTCATGAACATTCGACCTCTCTTCATCCACTTTTATGTTCAAAACAAGTTGTCTTTTTTGACGGCGGTCATAACCGTTGCCATGTCAAACAACTTAATACATTCTATGATAATATTTTCGTCCAAACTCACCCTAAACAAAAAAAAAACGGCATCAAATGAGTCGTAAACAAATTACACAACTAATCTCTGAAATAAATTTAGGCTTTCACAATTAGCCAATAAACACTAAATAACATCCCAATAATTGCTCCTTCTACATTCATAAACGAATCTACAAAAAAATATTATGCTCCAATTATGACTATAATCACTACATTCTCATGCTATATCATGAACAAATGATCAAGATAGTACATAAATGATTGCATATGCTCATAAACTATTTTTTAAGTTCGAATGACGCGGACAATCACGAGGGACAGCCCCTAGACAGAATTTGCTTACTAAAGAAGCCCCAACAAAAACAAATTCTACTTGCCAGGTAGTTATATTGTATTGAAAAAAGGAATTGTTATACACTTTGAATCCATTTTTTTAAAGGAGAGAAATTTAAGAAGCTATGTTTTTTGGGAGAAAAGCAGCAATGGAGGGGAACTCGTTGCCATGATTTGAAGCGGCCACACGCCACCATTTGAAGCAGCAATGGAGGGGAACTCATGGCCAACATTTTGGGCTAGTTATACTTAATGCAAAATTGCAGGAATCACTTGATTTTTTTTTTTTTTTTTTTAATGTTGTTCTAGGCTCTCTCAAGTTTTCATCCCACTATAATAGGGCCGGCCGGCCTATCATACTATATGGATCCTTTGTAGTCACTATGCCCTATCTTTAGTCATAATCTCACGAACACTTAAGTGCATGATGTCTTTTCTTATAGTTTCATTCCATTTTTATTGGCCAACCCCTCCCCTGTTTAACTAACATTATGGTTGTCTAAGAATAACAGAAATCTCAGCGAATAACAAAACCGGCTCCCTTTAAAGCAGCAAAGAGTAATAATTTGTGAATGAATAGACGTATGCAGCCTGCAAATAACAATCTCCTAATTTTATTATACTATGACTAACATGGTGCAAAAATTTAAGAAAAAAAAACAACAAAAGCCGGGCTAAGCGTGAATGCTGATTCCATATTTTCGTAATAAATTAAAAGCACAGCAATATAAATCCCGAAATCTCGCACAAATAAAGGCCTTTCAACTAAAAAATAATTCAAAATACAAATACATAATTCAAGATAAAAAAAAAAAAAAAAAATTTTGGAACAGTATCTGCCTGAAGCTAATAATCTTATTTCTTTGTGACATCCTGGTCATGCTTTATGATGGTAAGCGCACCACCTTCCTTGCAGGCCATGTTTGCTGCCTTCACCTCATTGCATTGATTTATGAACTTGCTCAATTCCTGATCAACACTTTATATCCGTTAGATATATCACGCGCGCGCGCACGCACTGGAAGTTAGCATACTTACAGGTTGCACCCCTCTTCTTTTTTTAAATTACAAAAACATCCCCTATAAGTTTAAATTTCAGAGCATCTCTCCTATAAGTTTAAATTTCAGAGCATCTCTCCTATAAGTTTAAATTTCAGAAAATCCATGCACAAAAGTACCCACTTGGGGAAAATCTTCGGTCCGTCTTTTTGTGCGTGGATGTTATGAAATGTAAACTTAGTAACTTACACAAGAGGTTTTTGTAATTTCAAAAGTAAGAGGGGGTGCACCCTGTAGTTTAGCAAACTTAAAAATCAAGCACCATCTAAGTGGGAATTCATAAAGAGCATAAAAACCAATGCAACCCAATGTTCTTTTCAGATTTTGAATATGGCATAAATTGATGAGCACCAAATGCGGCTAGGAGGAGGATAGAGGACTCTCTTCCGCGAACTTAACTGGAAACAATTCTCGAGGAGGGCGAAGAGGTGTCTCCCACAAGGAAGAGGACATTGAATCTATTACAAGGTTTATGAATATATTTCTAATATTAGCAACATTTACAAGATCATCCCTCCCTTCTTCAAATCACCCTTCACCTCAAGGGCGAAAGCGAAATGTTTGGATTAGAACATTGGTGGATGAGCAAGCACTGATAAAGTATTTATCGAAGAGGATGTGTTGACAGAGGTACTGCAGTGGCAAACAATTCCTGGATGCCTCCCGATGAGAGGAGTGTATGTGAGGAGGGAATGCGGTCCTGAGCCGGTCAAGGAGTGGTGCAACATATGGGTAAGTGGTGCAACATATGGGTAAGTGGTTGGTGACCGTGGGAGTGGGTGCTGCAACAAGTAGTTGGGGATGAAGGACAAGTGAGGTCCAAGTAGGGGCTGGTTGTGGGCGTGAGTCACGTGACTTAGTGATGTGGTGGTGGTGGTGGGATGACGTGTGGGTGAATGGAGGGGGCGACATAAGGTGATGATGAACGGGTAGGTTTAGTAACGAAAAAGAGGCATCATGGTATTTATTTGATGGACAAAACAACGAGAATGTGGGTGGCGGCGGCGGTTTTGTAGGTAGTGAGGCATTCACCCTAGGAAGGTATGGATTCATGCGGTTGGCTATGGAGAGGATGGCGGTGCGATGGGTCGATGTCTTTCTACGATGGCTGTTGGTTTGGTTGGAGAGAACATGGAGGAAGATAATCTGGCAGATGTCATACACCATTTCATGGGTGTTCTAGGTGGTATGCTGGTTGCCATGAGGGAAAGAGGAGAGGAACAACTGTTTATAATACTGATGAACATCAAATCCGATGAGAAGGTGGATATGAGAATCACTTATGAGGACTTTGTTAGAAACAATCCTGGAGAAGGATGAAGATGTGATTCCCTTGAGGAAGAGGAACTCGAAGGGGAGGCGAGAAGCTAGATCAAATATATTATAGTTGTCATGCCAATGCCCTATTTTTAAGATTGTTTCTTTGTTTCCGCGAACAAGCAATCAAAATTTCAAAATAAAAGAGTTCTCCGATCAACAATCCCAATTGACAAATTGTCACCTAGTTGCATCAACTGGGTAAAAATTATGATTGCACAGAAAATTGCATAATATGGTGTGTATGTTCTCAATAATTTAGCAAATACTATGGAGATACATTTAGTTGATAGCGAGTTCCATCGATAATTGCTCCTTTTTTGCTTCATTCAGTGTTGATAGTCAAATTCTCCTTTAGGATTTGGCTATGGAAGAAATTGAAGGGAAGGAGAGGGGCAAAAAACTAAGATTTTCCATTTGCGATGAGTTTCTACCCAGTAACGAGTGGTTCCATACAACACAGGTAATGATTTCTGTTTGAAGAAATTGTAGTAAAACATCACACACTTCTTTGAATAATACAATCATACAGATACATAGGTGCAAAACTAATACTATTTTGGAAACCTGATAAAGCTTCATGCATTATTGCTGGTTTGCTTAAGAAATGTTAAATTGCTTGAGCTGCAGCGAATATTTGGCTGCTAAAAAAAGGTTTGTTTATGTAGAATATGCATGCATCATTTCCGCTTCGACAGTCGTCACTATGCAAATCTCAAAGGCTTTGGTGGTTATATAAAAAAATAAACATGGATCTGTCCTTTTTGAAAGAGAACATTCAAATGGCCATTAATGAACAAATAGCCATGAGGGAATCATGGACAACGTATTTTACAAGTCTCTGGGATTCCATCTAAGTTCAAAATTTGTCCCATTCAACAATTATTCTTCAGCATTGGACCTGACATAGTTCTAAAACAATGCTCTATTGCCTCTTTTTTTAATAATCGTAACAATGTCATCATAGCCGTGACCCCCCTCCTCTTCTGCACATAAATCTTAAATTAAGATGATTTTTTTCAGTGAGAGGTGAAGATAAAAAAAGATTGAAAAGAAGACACCTAGAGGAAGATGATATTGGTGTTGGGAGATAGAGTAATTAGAGAAATAAGCAGTTCAATAATGTCACGATTGCATGGTGTTCATATTGCAAGACTCAATCTCCATTGCTTCTACCAGTGTTATGAAGAAGAAGAATGAGAAGAATAATGGAGGATGGAAAAGAAGAAGAAGAAAGAAAGAAGGCGCCTCACCTGCACCTCTGCTCATTGCACCATGTAATGATCCAAATTGTCTCAAGTAGATCACATCTGCGTTGGTGATCACTCTCTTGCTACCGCACAATGGTTTTGCATTCTAACTATATCCTTCTGTCTTCCACATAAGCGGCACCATGACTCATCAATTCCCACCCATCCGGTATTATTGACGTCTCTAAGAACCTTGTGAAAGTTTCGAGCATAAACCTAGAATAACAAGAGTGGAGCCAGGGAGGATGTGGTTCAGGTTTTTTCAGTCAATAATGAATCTGGTATATCCGAGTACATCTTTAGCTAATGCGAAATCAAGATCCAAGAATCAAGATCCAAGAATCAAGAGTCCATAGAAAGAGGAATCAGGAGTTAGGATCAGTAAAGGATGAACTGTCATTGAATGATGAGGTTTCTACTTCACTCGTGCTGACCTATGGTTGAGAATCAGATATCAACTCTAGACATCATATCCTGCATTCCTGCCCTCTCCTTTACTGACAAAAAATCCTCAGTACGTTTGTAGCTAGTTAGGAGAGCCAAAAGAAAAAAGATAGATTCAGATGAGGGAGGAAGAAATGTGAAAGATTTCAACGACTGGTATTTTGAAATCATGAAATGTAACCTTTCCACATTTCAAATAGTTCAACAAGACCTAGAATAAATCAAATACAAGAAACTAAAAAAATATAATTCTTAATAATGCATATTTTAGTTTCAAATGTAAGGAATCCGCCACATACGTATTCACGTCCACCATGCACGCATTGGAGGTTTCATATATGAGAATGGGCACAAACTTATGCCTAGGGTGCACACGTACGCCTTGAAAATATGGGCGACAAACATAGAGGGTCTCGTAGTACAACTTCAAATTTGCCTACTCTTGGCACATATGTACTCAAACAACTACGCATATTTACCTACACTAACTAAGTAGGACATCATACGTAAGCAATGAATCCCCTCTTATGCGCTACTAATGATTGACCAATTCACAATACTCTGAACACCTACCATCAATGATTGCACAACCATAGATAAACACATATTCCCCTCAATTCCTATTAGTTATTTTTAAGTTACACGAACATGTCTTCCAAAGATAAATAAAATTAAAAAAACATTTATTCAAGTTATATTTTCCATTACTTTGGTTTCAAAATGGTCCTACCTAGATAGATGACACTTCCACAACAAAATTGACTTAATTCTTCAATATTGGTATGTTTTTCGATAGAATTTTTTGCATTGCACGTTACCATGACTTCATCACTATTAAACTAGAATTACAATTCTTAACCTGTCCTTTCTTCATTAGTATTGGTACTAACCTATTAAATATATAATGGTATCCTCTTAGGGTCTATTTGGGACAGCGGTAGCAGTTGGAGATGGAACGACATTTCTAAACGTGGTCTCCTCTTTGCGGATGGAATTAAGAATAAAATAAAGTTTATGGAGATTTGCAGTAGGTTCCTAAAACGGAATAAAAAAATAACATTTGTGCTTTTTCAAAACCGCAATGGAGAAAAAAGTGCCGAAACAAATGGAGCCTTAATTTCCAATATTTCCTCAAAAATAATCAAACCCTCAATTGGTGTCTAGTTTAGAACTAAATGCTTCACCTAATGCCTTCCTTCAAGCTTACTTCATCCTAAACAATGGAGAGACTAAGAGCACATTCGCGTTTTTCAATGGAGAGATCTGTGGTAGGTTCCCAAAATGGAATAAAAAATAACATTTGTGTATTTTTCAAAACCGCAATGGAGAAAGAAATACCCAAAGAAATGGAGCCTTAATTTCCAGTAGTTCCTCAAAAATAATCAAAACCTCAATTGGTGTCTAATTTAAAACTAATACTTCACCTAATGCCTTCCCTCAAAGCTTACTTCTTCCAAAACAATGGAGAGACTAAAAGGATAAAAAAATATCATTTCCAATAGACAAGATAACAGCTTTTTACAATATAACTTCAAATTCTAAACTTTAGCACAAGTAGGAAAAGTATACTAATGGAAACTAACAGGTAAATTATCTATCCCGATTCCCGATAAAATATACAAGCATTCAAAAAGATTAACAGCCAAACAAGTACGTTATACTAAAGCCATAGATTGTAAGAAAGATAAAGGGGGCGGAGATAACTTACACGATTGACCTCCATCTCCTTGGTTACTTTCGAGGGCTTCAAAAATCTTTTCCCTGCGATGAAACATGCGAAGAAGAAATGAAGCTCTGTTTTTACAGAGAGAAGCAAAAAGGGGGTGAGGTTGGAGCACCTTTGCGGATGTGAGAGGTTTTTCCATGGCGATTTGGAGGCACCGTCTTCGCCTTCTTCTGTCCCTTGAAAAGATCTCCTTTCTGCGTCATGGTCTCAAGCAAATCTTGCGCCTAGGGCAGCCTTTGCGCTTCGTCCTCTCACCGGCTTGTGCCTTTTGGTAGGGTTTAGGAGACGTTGGCGGAAAGGTGGGAGCAAGCAAGATCAAGAGATTACACCGCCATTTCGCGGAATATATCCCCCGAAAATCACATAAATGGAACTCAAATATTTAATTTGGCTAAATGCACCTTCAAAAATGCACCCCAACTAGGATGTTCTGATCATTTTATCTGATTTTGAGGTTTTAAGTCTTCCGACATACTACATATTTAGGTTTAAGCTCCGTTTGGGGGAGCTTATTTTCACCGGTCAAGCGGTCATGACCTCATGAACCGGGCCTTAATTAAGTCTAGATTCATGCGGTCATAACCATTTGACCAGTAAAAATAATTCTCCCCCAAACCGAGCCTTAGTTTGACGCAGCTTATTTGCTTTCGTTGGTTTGGCACGGCTTATTTGACAAGATAAAGATTATGACCGTCGCCAAAAAAAATTAACAAATTTTGAGTATAAAATGTATGCATTTTTTTAGGCGAGGTCGAGCTTCCACGAAAGATGGTTCAAGACCACCGTGTTCACGACCATCGCCGCCGTGCCAAAGGAAGCCTTAATTTTGATATTTCACATCTCCAAAGTATATTTTGCGTCCTAAATATTCAATTAGGAGTACACAAAATGAGTATTAAAGCATTTGAGAGGTAATTTCAAAATGCCAAAATTAGGTATTCAGAAAGAAAAGTGTATGAACCTCTTAATTGGAAGATGTTCAGCGTCAAGAGTTCATAATTTTGATATTAATTAAGATTTTTAGTGTATCTCAAGTGAAGAGATATTATTTTATTCCATTGTATTATACACTTATTTGTATAAAGAGCTAAAAAACAGTTAAGGCTCAGTTTGGCAGTTGGCACAATGCTGGTGGTTGTGAATGTGGTGCTCATGAGCTGTCATTCATGAAGGTCCCACATCACCTAAGAAACTTCAATCACATCCATGTTCAAAATTAGTTTTCATATTGCGTTAATCATTGTCTTGCCAAACATGTATTCTTTGATGGCGGCGTGTTTGTCCAAACTCGTCGGAGCAAAAAAGCCACGCCAAATGAAGCTTAAGAGGAAATGTGAGATTTTGCATGGGAATTTGGGCCGGCCACGTGAAGTGGTAGTACTGGTCCCGATTCTTCTCTCTCGATCGATCGCACGCAAGAACTTTGCCCAAACATGAGATTTCGATCAACAGATTATTGAGAGGTTGCAAATGCGATTAGCGGAATAATAAGGATTTAGGTGGACTTAATCTTCTATCTCTTCCCCCCCCCATCTATTGTTGAATTTGTTGAAATGGAAGTGACGGTCTGAATTAGGCAGACCGCGCAACCGCGGTAACGGCTGCCAGTTAGCGCGGTTAGGTGTTTGGGGATAAGCGGGTTCTGGCTAGTGTTCTTTCTCTGCGGTCTGTCTCAGCAAGCACACTGGAGTTGTAATCGGGCGGTTAGAATTGACCTAACCGCGGCTTTTACGGTCTGGATTGGGAGATCGCTGAGTTGGCGGGTTCTCTGGTTCATGTGGAAGCCGTGCGGCTAGCGCGAATAGCAGAGGTAACTACAGAGCTCGATGTGGTCTGTCCGCGCGGTCTATTGCCAGAGTCCGCTGAATTTGAGGACTTGGTCACGGTAATGTGTCAAGTCTGTGTTGTTGCCTAGTTCACGAAGACCGTATGGGTTGCGCGGTTTGTCGCTAGGTTTTGATTGCGACCCGACTTTGTGGTCTAGTTATGTTGTTCACGCTGATATGCGGATAGGTGTTGCTAGCCACAGTTGATGGGCGGTTACCCTATCGCTTATGGGTAGTGACCGCACTCCCCTAATCGTTTATAAATAAGGGTCCCCGGCTCGTCATATATAACTGGAGCAGTGAGCACTCAGCTCGCATTTTGAACTTGCGGTTAGACTTTGTTAACCGCTCGACTAAGTGAATATTGACTTGGGTTGTGCAGGCTGTGCGGCTAGCACCAGGCGACTAGACAACTAGTTGGTGGCTCAGTGTGGAGCAGTTGCAGATAGCAGTTTGTGGTATACATCATGTCGCGGCTTGTGCGACTAGAAGTCTTCTTCCTCGAGGTTGTGGATAGTTCAATAAGGCAGTTCGCTCGGTCTTAGTGGGTAGATTGTTTCTCATTTTATCAGCATCTGTTTGCGGTTAGCTTCAGCGGTCGAGCGATTAAGAAGTGGCGGACAGGTTTGTTATCAGCATTTAATAAGCAGACAGTCCACGCAGCTAGAGAAGCGGTCTGGCAACTTGGCGGTTTCTGCGGTTTGAGCTGTTAGCGGCGACTTGGTGGTTTCGGCGGACAGCTTTGGCGGATAAACGGCTTGGGCGATTACTGGTGTCAGTCCGCCAGTTTTTCTCCTGTACTTTTTTTGCTTTCATCGGGTTCATTGCGAAATCATATCTCGCAATATATGTATCGTGTTGTAAATAAGATTATTAATTGCAGTAGCTCTTGTTCTTCTACTGCTTCTGGTTACTTGGCTTGATTTAATTAAGTGTTCCACCGACCATTCTCAGCTTCTCAGAAATTTTTACATCTATCACTCTCTAATTAAAGGATATTAATGAATAGAAATACAAGCACTGGGAAGATGGTAAAAGAAAACTTACTTCTTCTAAATGAGAACTAGACTGTCATTTTTTGCATCTTCATAATTTATATATTTACCCACATATATTGTAAAGTTTGAAATATGTTTAAAAAAGGCCAAACAAGAATCCAAACCAGCCTTCAAATAAAAAAGTTCAAAGGTAGTTTTATAACTACAACAAACTGATTTATACAACACATTATCGAGACTATACCCGTGCTCGACTGCTCTTAGTTGCGAACAAGCTTCACCCGCCCTTAAGTTTCTTTTTTATTTTATTTTAATAATGAACAGCATAGATGATTTTGATGATGCAGCACATTGCACAAATTATTTCTTTATAAATAGTATGGATGGGGCTAAGTCCAGTTCCAAGAAATCAGTAACATTGTTCACATCATTGTATTAGTGCTCAGTAAATAACACGAGGTGGCATTGGCACGGCAGAGAGCGGGCGAGGGGTCGATAGTGCGCAACGCTGCAGTCTTCAGAGACAAACAGATGCCCGGACTTCAGCAGCATGCGCGCATGGCAGCACGAACATCAATCATGGGCAGTCTTAAGCCGCTCGACGCATTCAACAATGCACAAATTAACCATCTTCGCGTCCTTTTCTGCCGATTAATTATTTTCTGCCGATTAATTATCATTCACGCCCCGACGATCACTTAAGTGAATGCTCAGCGAGGGCACCCTTCCATGCAGGAGAAATTCTGATCTCATGGTGTACAATAACTCTGGCAAAAGATTATTTTTATGCGAGATATCCAACAATGATCAATCTATGAAAGAACAATTCTCAAGCAAAGTCGATGCCGACATTCAAGCATCGACGTAGAATGACCGACCATCCATACCGCACGATTCATGAAACTCCGTAAAACTCATACAAACTAATGTAAATATGTGTGAAAAAAAGAGCATTGGAGAACATACCCAATCTACCAACATTTGATTTCCACCTTCTCCTAATAAAATTAGTAAACACAAAAGAACACAATTCTATTGAGAAGAGAAATAAAGCATGAATATTCATAACTCAAGTGTATGACAATTAACATCAAAGGTTGAAAAAAATATGAAAAAAGTCCTGCATACCGAAGACCCGTGTCGGTAAAAATAGGATATAATTGCTCGCCATCTTCCCGCCCGGACTCTGCCCTTCTGGGTGATTTGTCGAAGTGTAGCTGCATCCATGGCGCTAAACTGAAGGAAACCAATGTATCTCCGTCACACAGCAAACATTGTCTCTACGCCGCAGCAGGGGACTTGTAATCAAGCATCTCCTTTATGTTCAGCTTAATAGAAGGGCCCATGGAAGAACAAATATGCGCGCTTTTCCAATAAACTCCCTTGGCGCCGGAGGGCTTGTTTGTTTCCACGGATCTCTGCGGATGAAGGCAGAAACGTAAATGAGGACAATCTCGTGAAAAAGATTAAGAATATCGATAATTGGTCATAGGTGGAGGAGGCGGATACTTTATAAAATGCACCGACAAATGAGTTTCCTAATATGAGACTAATTCTCAACACGACCCCCACGTCTAGAGTCTTTCCCTTGCGTTTATAAACATATGAACCATTTTTAAAAAACATTGGCGGCGTGAGAGCAGCCTGCTCCGTCTAACCTCCTCCGGTACCAGGCCCTTGGTCTCACACCAAAAGAGAGCGAGGCTGGGGGAGACAACCTAATTTGTTGAGTGCTCATGGGCCTAGATGTTGAATTATGAGCTTTGATATACAATGTTAAACCCTAAACATTCAGCCTACAACAAAATTGCTATAGGTGGACAAGCTCAAGATCTACATTAAGGCTCCGTTTGGCATTGTGGTGGCGGTGATGAACGTGGTGATTATGAACCGTCGTTCGTGAACACCCGGCCTCAGATAAGGAACTTAATCCACTTTTATGCACAAAACTAGTTCTCTTTTCTTGGCGGTGGTCGTAACCGTCGTCATGCCAAACATGCATTCTATGATGGTTGCGCTTTTGTCCAAACTCACAGGAGCAAAAAAACGCCACACCAAAGGGAGCCCAAGTGCACAAGGCAATATGAGTTTATACAAACTCTGAACATATTTGAACAAGGGAGAGAGAAAGAGGGATCGTACAACTGCAGCGATCAAGTTAACAATAAGGTCTTCATCAGGAAAATCTGCCTTTCCAAATGGCAGGTGAACAATTCCGGTTTTATCAACACGGTATTCAACTTTGCCTTTCTTGAACTCTTGGATAGCCTGGAAGGATGCAACCCAATGCATTACTGAACTACCAGATCACAATAAATTACAAAAAAACAAGTTCATTATTAAAATAAAAATATTCATTCCCAGCAAGATTAATCAGTGATGGTTCAACATCTACGTTGCTAAAAGTAAATTTCATGTCAATAGAACAACCTGGGCAAATTTCATGTCAATTGAACCCGTCCGGTCCAGCCCCCAACCACCTTCTTGTTTTAATTAGGGAGAGCTGAACTGGATGGCTCATCCCCGCTTGATGTCGCATCCTTTTGACGTCTCTGATATGTCTGTCCCGCTAACCGGCCGTTATGAGGATTCATAACAGGTATTGATTCGGATATTTCATAATTTATCGACCTCCCCTTGTAAGTTTGTATAATTACAGGTTGCAACCCTCTTAGTTTCTGTAGAAAGGAATAGAAGGTGTAATTCATTCATCCACATAGGGGCTTTAAATAGGATTACAACAGGACACTCAACACCGATAGGCGGTGTGGGACTAAACTCAATAACATTAAAATACAATATCTCTAATACTCCCCCTCAAGCTGGAGGGGAAACCTACAGCTTGAACACAACATAAAACGGAAGGTAAAAGAAGGTTGGCAACGTGGGACAAACCAGCAACCACTGAGGCCCAACTGCGTGTCACCGGGGATACTACAACCGAGCAAGAGCCACACGACGTTGGTCCACAAAACCGACCATGACCACGCTGGATACACTCAGAGCGGAAACTAGGTCAGCCATGAAAGATCAAACCAACCCTACCAAATCCAGAGAAAACGACGAGGAGACAAAAACAACATACGAAATCGACCTGGGGGTCATGCGTGACTAAGGCAGGAGTCGGGAAAGAGGCATTCGAGTCGCCGTTATCACAAAAACTCCCCCTCACATGGAATACGTGCATAAAGGCATAGACTATGCCTGGAGGCCGTGACGTACACTCCCCCTCACGTAGACCACGTGCACGTGTGGGACTCTCGTCGGGTACATGAATCCAGATCACGTGAAGAAGGAGCCAAAATCGCACGCGAAGCAAACTAACACAACACACAACAACAATAACAACTTAAGAAAAACAACATTAAAACTTAAAACGGGCCGGAGAGGAAGCAGCACACGCAGAGCAACAACGGCATAGGTCTGCCGGCGTTGAGGAAGAAGATGCAACAGCACAAAATAGAGAGCTGCCGGGCCGGACTGGATCCGAAGAAGGAAGTGGACGGCCGAGCAGCAGCGGCACGCAGAGCAGCCAGAGAAGAAGAGAGCAGCAGCGGCACACAGAGCAGCCAGAGAAGAAGAGAGTAGCAGCGGCACGCAGAGCAGCCGAAGAAGAAGAGCAGCGGCAGAGCAGCAACGGAGGAGTAGCACGGCTGCAGTAGAGGAGTAACACGGAGGAGCAGGCGTCGGCGGCGTCGGGAGAAGCAGCGATGGGCGGCGACATCGGGAGAAGACGACGACAGAAGCAAAGCCGTCGGGAGAAGACGACGAAGCCGTCGGGAGAAGACGACGAAGCCGTCGGGAGAAGCAGAGATGGGCGTCGTCGTCGTCGGGAGAAGCAGCAACAAGCGATGGAGCAGTCGATGAAGCCGACGACGCAGGCGACAGCAGTCGATGAAGACGACGGGAGAAGGAGTCGATGGCGATAGAGAAGTCGACCGACGAGAGAAGCTGTACAGGCGGAAGCGGGCCACTGTACAGACGACGGGAGAATGTCCTGCTCCCGTCTACGGAATCAGACGACGATTCCATGGACGGGAGCGAGGGCTAAGGCAATAGCCGTGAGCCCTAGCAGCTCGTTGTCGCGGAAGGACGGGTCGGGGGAGGAAGGAACAGTGGCCGAAGCAGAAATCGGGAAAAAATTTATTTAGGTCCCAGATCGATGTTTTGATACTATGTAGAAAGGAATAGAATGTGTAATTCATTCATCCACATAGGGGCTTTAAATAGGATTACAACAGGACACCCAACACCGATAGGCGGTGTGGGACTAAACTCAATAACATTAAAATACAATATCTCTAACAGTTTCAAACTTACATTTACCTCCGCTCTTAGTTTGTTCTGTTTACAAATGCACCCTTTCATCCGAATTATGAATGTAAAATGTTAAAATTAACGGAAATAGCTTTTTATATTCCAATTTTGCCCTTGAAAGCAATCCATTAGTTTTTAACACTTCGTATTAAACCTAGGGGTAATTGGGTATTTTAAATACAAAAAAATACTGGTTTTAAACAGATTGAATCTATTTGTAAACAACACAGCAAACAAAGAGGGGAGGTAAATGTAATTTCAAAACTAAGAGGGGCTTGAATTTCAACAATCCCAAGGGAAAGGCTGTGAACCATGCAGGAAGAATAGATGCGTGAGTGGCCTGTAGAAGAAAACCTTGCCTTGGAAGAGTGCCCGGGAGGAACAAGGGACAGACATCTTCTTCCCCTCGCAAGCGCAAGTGGGCTCTGATCGGCATGCGAGTTCATAGGCTGTGCTTGCCACCGACGAGGACGAGCCGGGACGTGGGCTCAAAAGAGCAGTTGATGGTGGGTGCTAGCGTCCCTCACTTTGCCTGTGGCGCGTCGCTACTTCCTTGAGAGAAAAAAGTAGCATCGTTTCCATAAGTTCGAGCTTATGGACAAGTTGGGTATGCGCTTGGGTCCTATAAGTGGTATGTGATGCTGCTCGAGCGAGCTCGGTTTCAGCGTGCAAGCAAGACTTGCGCCGAGCTTCAAGCATTGTGCGCAGAGGTCTCAACATCAATTTCTTCCGGTAACGAATTGCAATCAAGTCTACATATTTCTACTGCGGTCCGAGGTGTTTGATTCCTTCTACAGTGTTCATTTTAGTCGTGCATGTATTTCTCTTGTTGTTTGTGTATTACATTTTATTGATTTTCTTGGTATTTAGTTCCGCCTGGGGGTCGTCCTGTTTCAAAACAAAATCCTGCCAAGAAATTTGAAGCATCAAATCACTCATTTTTAGGCACGCTCTGCATGAACCATGAAAAGTTTGATCCAGCTTGGGTGCTTACAAGGAATGCAAAAGTGATACATAGACCGTTAAACTTAAGATAATGATATGGTCCCGCTTTGGTCAGTGTATATCACAAAATTTTATCTAGTTCTACTTTATATTTTATTATGCGCATTTGATCCTCTGTATCTAAGCCCAAGGAAGGGGCATTTTGGTGTGACAATTAATACCCGTGTGGGGAGCCAAGACAAACAACCAAGCAAGTTATTTTAATTTCATCTCTCTCTCTCTCTAACCCTCTTCTATCTCACGGAAGGCCCAAACCCGCGCCCTAGCCGCCACCCGACACCGCGAACCCCATGATTCTGCGACTCCCTCCTCCGTCGTCTGTGGCCACTGCCGCCCGCCGGCAGCCAGAGCTCCTAGAGGCTCACAAAAGATTCCCTCCTCCCTCGAGGACTTCACTCATCTTCCCCCACACACACTCTCAATCTAGGGCACGTAACAGATACACATGCATACAACCGTATGATATAGATTATATACATTAATGCTATTACTTTGAATCTTAACAAAGGTGAGACTTTTTTTTTCTTCAGGCGTATCTAGGTTGGCCGTGAATGCAGACAGAAACTGACTAATAAGCATAGTTTATGCTGCTGGTCTTGATCAATTTGCAGCAGATGAAGTCCTATAAAGGAATTTTAAAAAGTGCAGGAAAAGATGCTTAATACATTGAATATACAAAAAATCATGTCATGCGCCTTGTAATGCGTTGTTGTTTATTCAAACATCTAAACGGTCCATAACACAACTGGTGCGTGATAAATAACGAGCGACGAACCGCTTACAAGCAGGAAATTAAATTTTGATGCTCCCTTCCACCAGCCTTCCTAAATCTGAAGAGCTACAGTTCTATATTTGTCACACTTTTTCTCTATGCTAACTGGCAGTGAAGTACCTGCTCTCATGTATGGCCCAAGAATGTTTATGGTGAAGACAGTAGCAGCCTCATTTGAGCAATTTGTTATATTTTGAATTTTTATGTAATATTATTTATTCTTCTGAGCTTATCATGTGATATGGAAAAATCAGATTTATTAAACATAAACTCACCCCATAAATATGTGATATCGACTTAGGGTAAGAGGGATAGAGAGTTGGCTTCCAAAACGCAAGCCGCTCGGTCGTGTTTCCTCCTCGGTGGGAGGCCAAGTAACCCACGCAGTGCCGACGCAGACGGTCCCAGTTTCCAGAGGTGCCGCCGCCCCCGTCCGCCGCCTTCCACTGTCTTTAAGACCTCCGGAGACCCTACTCCTTCCATTCAGCAATGCCACCGAGGCTGACAGACGTCGTCTCCTTCAACAGAGCTCCTCCCAGCCTCCGCCTCCGCCATCCCAAGACTCCAAACGCCTTCACTGCCACCGGTCCCATTCAATCCACCCACAACCAACCTCCTGCCTGATGATTCAGGCCTTCTTGCGGACCCACAGCTCTCTGACGGTCAAAAATCCTCTTCCTTAACCAATCAACCCCTCCGCCTAACACCTCTGCTCCAAACCGCACCACGCCCAGCACTCTATACCTCAATTGAGCCCTTCCCTGATCCTTCACAGTTGACCCAGACATCCTAAACCAAACCCAATCCCTTTCCCCGGTAATATCACCAAATCCCACCCAACATCCTCTTCCATTCCCATTGATTAAACAACCCTCATCCAACCCACAAATTACCCAGATCAGCCCCAACAACCACCATATAGCCTCTGCGAGCCATTTGGGATCATCGCCGCCACTTCTACAATCTCCGGATCTCCGCCCCTACATCGACACCCCCTTTTACTTGATGAATGTTAAGGGCCTAGCCCGTAACATCGATGCAGTGTCGCCGGAGGATGGTTGTGGCGGAGATGATGGAGGCAGAAGATACTGCGGAGCCGGAACTGCGACTGCCTAGGCAGGTGTGCTCGAGAAAGAGAGAGAGAGTTGCCACAATCTCATTATAAAGACGAGAGAATATAGATTTACTTCTTATATATCATTCCACTAGCCCAAGGGGCCTTGAATAAATGTACAAGGGGCATAAGCATAAAAAAGAGACATAAATGACAATTACCATAAACACTGATGAAAGACAACATTATTATACCCTAAAGATAACAACATAATTATACCTTAAAGATAACAACATAATAACTGGGCACGAAGCCCAAACATCTCACCCCTCCTTCAAATCGAGCTTGTCTTCAAGCTCAAACGAAGCTTGCATTGCTTGATCATCTGGCTCAATTTCCCGTCAAAACAATTTCTGGTAGCAAGTTGCTATAGCGAAGAGCCGAAGACTGCATCAAGATGTAAACCGTCATCGTGCCCACAAATGTCACAAAGGACTACAACCTACAGAAATCTGACATGGAGGGGGCGCTAGCTGAGGAGAGACAGTCATGCATAATGGTTGGATACGGGACAATTATGCATGTTGAATGTAAGTCACAACAATCGAAAGTGGTGGTGTCAGTTGGAGGGTGTTCGCCGAAAAGAATGACACCGGAGGGGCCGGCGGAACAGGTGACTGGAGCGGAGGGCACTGAATGGAATAGACTGGAAGAACAAATGACACGGGGCTCAAAGCCAAGGAGATCCGCGTCGTCAAAAGAGACAACTGGGGTTGGATGAGTCTTACATGAGTCGGTGGAGGAATGTATTACAGATGAACAATCAACGAATTCGATAGTTGCGCAGAGATTGGCAGACGAGCGAGTGGATTCCCAATAGTAGATGAGTTGATGATTGCAGCAAGGGCGACCTGGGGTCAGACTTTTGCTTTTTTGATCTTAGGCTTCAGTGACAACATAGGATGCCAAAAGAGTGTGCACCCGATCTTGAAGTTTAATCAGATTGACAGAGAAATCATGCATGTTAATTAATTTGAAATAATCATTTTTTTTTAAATTAACCTTATGCAGACATCGACAGTTTAAGGAGATACAAAAACATTGATGGATGTAACGACTCTAAGAAATTAAATTCGTTGGGGTGGGAGGCTCAAGGGAAAGGCGTGGGGCTCGATAAAGACTCATCGACCCAAGTGCAGGTAGGGCATGGGTGCAGGACCATAGGAGGATGGCGTTGCTTTGAAACAGAAGATGGAGCTCGCTCGCTTGCAGAAGATTGAAGACGCGTGAGCGTTCCTTGGGGGCGTAGACAGGGTGGTGCGGTCGCTGGAAAGTGAGGGCTCGGACAAGGATGTGAGAGCGGTGTGTCCCAGGGGTCTCAATGTCGTGCGTTGTCGATGGTTCATGGTGTCGACATCAAAGTTGGTCGACGGGGAGGTCGACGAGGGTTGCGCCCTTTCTCCCTCTTTGGAAGCTGGCGAGATGAGATTGTTCTTCAGATGCGGAAGAAGAGATCAACAGGTAAACAACGAAGTCGAGTCAGATGTCATCGCCGGTAGCCAGCACGGGCTTAACGACGATGTCGGGTCAGATACCGTAGGAGTTAGCCTGCAAGGGTTTCCACTGGCGTTAAACAAAAACTGCAGAGGTGCCCTGGAATCATGGCTTTCGACTTTCGTGATGAAGATGAGGATGTCTCCTTTGGCATGAAGGTTGCAAAATCGAGCGGATGTCTCCTTTGACATGAAGGTTGCAAAATCGAGATCAACAACTTTCATGTTGAACACTTTTTCTAAAAAAGCCATATAGTAAACCTATTTTCAAAAGACGTGTGTTCAGCGTTTTGGGTTGCTATTGGCGGCCACATTATGTGTGTTTTTTATTGTTTTGCCGGACTGCCAATATCCAAAGCTGGGTTGCCCTTAATTAATTGCTCGTCGAAAGTAACTGCATGATTGTAGTGTGGCACTTGCATTTGGATTAAGGATTCCGTTGTGAGCTCCTTATTCATTTGATTGCATCATTGCATGTTGAGTCATTCAAATTATCATTTGGGTTGGCATAATGACTTTTGCATTTTTCACGTGCATGCTTGCATTCATTTAGGGTTACGACATCGTGCGTCTGATCACTTAAAGATTTGTCCTCCGTCACCATATTTCTCAAGTAAATCAGCAGGCCACTAACCAGATTTTACCAAATCTATTCCTGATTTTAATTTAAAGCCCATTTATATAAACCAAAGCACAACCAAACGTGAAGTTACATGAGCCTCGGTTATTTGATAACCCACTTTTTTTGTTTTTAACAATACTTCCTACTAATTCATCAATGAAACATATAAAGTATTGAGATGTGAAGAGTATTCTCCCGAATTTAAATATGAATTAAAACCAATAAGAAGGAAGAAAAGCGAAAATGAATATCTAAACAAATAAAACCATACTAACGAACATAAAAATCATGGTCTATCCATAGTTGTTAGAGGCTCAAAGCGCATCAGGACACAAAGGGATACTGAATCCAACGTGCAAAGCTCAAGGAACAAGCATGCACCTAACAAGCCAAGGCACAACCACATCTCATTAAAATAATCATCATTCAACACCAATTCTTCTTCTTGATATGCCGTAATGGATAAAAATAATTAATAAAATGCTCATTAGCAAAAAATGGTAACAAGGATATTCAAAGAAGTCCAATACAACAAATTTTTTGAGCTGTAAATCCAGAATAAATTAGAAATGCCAATAATTTCAAACCATACCTGAGGTATATCTGCAGTAACTGTACCTGCTTTTGGATTAGGCATCAACCCTCGTGGTCCTAAAAGTTTGCCCAAACTGGCCACCTAAAACAAGTTCACAAACCCTATTATGAGCATAAAGAATCTAGGACCTTCGGTTATAAAAAAAGAGATGATTTTCAGTTTAAACAAAATCTTGCTGTCTTCGCAAGCCAATGGGTTTTATAGACCTAAAAAATGATTAAAAAGGAGCAATAAGGTGAACTGAGGCGAGGCTGTGAGCACAAAAACAAATTATTTAAGTTAGAAGGTAATTAAAACAGAAGGTTGCAGACTATGCTAGAGTAATGACAATAAATACTAATGAAAAACTGAGAAAAAAAACTTCAGCAATCAGTAGTTCCATTCATGATGACAAGGAAGAATGATGATTTCAAAGGTCATCATTTAAACTTCCTAGTCAAAGAAGTTGTAGACAAGGGATCATATAATCAAGGGACTCAGAATGGACTGGTGCAACAGTTGGAGCGGTGGAAGGGACTAGAATTTCCACCACCTTCTGGGAAACAAAAGAAAGGGTCACATGCCCTCCTGGAGGATAAAATGACACCTCACTCTTACCCATTTGTTGATCGCCCATGAGGTCATGAGAAGCCCTGCCGAAAGAGGAGAGGAAATTGAAAAGAATCTTACAAATGCCCACAGAGAACCAATACTGATGCACTTGTAGTTACACTCGATGTGATGAATGAAATGCAAATATAATTTTAAATGCATTTTAAATTAAAGAAAGTGACATTAGATTCAACAAAAAAAATTTAGAGCATAACATGCAAGAGATTAGAATTTTAAATTCATTTAGTGTCATAAAACATTCTAGGATCGGCAAATCCTGCAACAATCAATATAAACCAAAATAACAAACTAGTTGTGCGAGATAAAATCAATTTTGTAGGAAAAGAAAAATAACAATTAAATTTCCCTCAGAAATTATATTAGGAAAAAACTCACCGGGTATGACAAGGTAGGGTTGGATGGTCGGTGGAAGGTCCTATGGAAGGCGGGAAACTCCCCATGCAAACGGTATAAAGGCGGCAGCGGCTTGCAAGGAAGACGTAGTGGTGATGAGGTAGAAGAGGTATGGCGGCGTCAAAATCCATGGAGAGATGGAAGAAGATTACATAGAAGTAGAGGAAAGAAGAACCCTTGGGTAAGCACATGCGGTTGTTCGTAAAAGTCGAATCGGATTTTTCATTTTCTATTTTTTTAAGAGAAATCTATTTTTTAAAACAATTTTTTTTATAACAAAACTTCAATTGAGAATAAAAGATGTGCAGACTCAAAATTATGGGTAAGAATCAAAAGAGGACTAGGAAAATGAGTTTGGCTTAATCCCACTAAATCAAAGGATTACACCTCGGGCAAATCTAAAGAAAAAACATGTGACCTAGATAATTGCATCATAGGGAATACGCCACGACAAATCCTCCAAGACATAAAAAATACAAGAAAATAAATGCGCAAAACAAGTGCTCAGAATAAAAAAAGGACCGAAATAAATAAAATTAAATCTAGCGTCGTGCTCGTCGGTCGACAACAATTAAGCATCACGAAAAGCGACAATTAGTAGCCCAATAGAGCAAACCTCACCATCAACTATAAGGAGTGAAGGTTCAACCTAGTCCCCCAAAGAAGATGTTAGAGGATGTTTGGTTGAAGAATCTTTCCTATAGTAGGCCCTAGACAGGTCATTAAGCTCCTCATAAAGGACTCTAGAGATCTCTTATTGGAAGAATCGTCAGAAGAAACAATCACGTGGTATGTAGAAGACACTGTGGTACGACGAATCAAGAGAAGAAGAGAACAAATGCATAAAAAGCCATGTAGTAGGAGATTTAAGAGTGGAACAAAGAAGAGCAAATTTCAAACAATAAATCCAGCTTTGCAATTCTAAAGGGATTTTTCTATGAATAACATGATCATTCTACTCGATCCCTAGGAAAGAGGAGATAGTTGCATGCCTCAAAATATTCATTGAAATGGGATGTCAGTAGCGTATGGTAACTTGTCTCAAAGTATTATGATGTGTGATAAAAGACACAAAAAGAGTATTGCAAGAAGGTGCTAACCTAGAAGACCACTTTCCGGGAAGGAACCTGATGCGGAGCAGAGACGAGGACGCGTTTTGGGCCCGTTCGGGGCTGATTTGGCAACTTTCCATATTTGGCGCGCCCGGATCGACGATCGGACTCCGCGATTGCGTCCGGAACGTCGCCGCGAGTCAAAACGCTATATTACTTTATATTTTTGAGTTTATTTTGATGTATTTTAAAGGGCTAACCCATCGGCCAATCATAGCCGTTGATGGGGATGCCCTAGTTTGTGTTTTCTTATAAATAGGATGCTAGGGGGCTGATTTGAGGCCATTGCAGAATTTGGAGAAGCAGTATTCCCGGATTCCAGCGATCCCTCCCCGGTGCCGACGCCGTGGAACCCTAGGTGACGACTCCTAGGCCGTCAAACTCCTCCCCAAGGTAACCCCTACCCCCACCTTCATTTTCCACCCTTCAAATCCCTTTTCCAGCCATCGAAAACCCCCCAAAACCGCTGCAGCCCGCCATTCCAGCCAGCAGCCACCATTACCTACCCGAAACACTGTTCACCCGAGCACTGTTCATCCGAACACTGTTCACCCGACCACTGTTCACCGCCACTGTTCACCCGAAACACTGTTCACCCGGGCCGCCAACTTCCCCTCCTTCCTAATCCGCCAACTCCCCTTCGTGGATCCACTTCCTACCACTCCGAAAACCCTAGATCTAATTGATCTAGCGCTACCCCTCCCCGATCTACCATCCATTTACTTATTTTCACTTCCGTAGTCCGGATCCGCCCTAAAATTAGCGGATCTACCCACCGACACCCCGATCCATTCTCTAGTGGCCGGATCTCGCCGTTTCCGGCCCGCATCTCCTCTTTTCCACCGTGGGCAGCCACCGTGACGTCACCGTGCCACCGCGTACGCCTCCGATCGCCCGTTTTGCATCCGGTCTCTCAACTTCTCCACCGTCTCGGATCAGCCCACTGCATCGTGAGTATCTCGTGGTATTATGTTTAGTACTTGACATTTACACTTGGTTGTTTATCTATATTTGTGCTGTGATCATAGTTTGGTAGTTGTTGTACTTTGCGCTAATATTTATTTGTGGAATAAATTGCCGCCGCTTGCTTAGGCCCTCCGTGCGGAGGAAGCCGTTGCCGAATCGCCAAAATTATCTAATTGCTTCTTTATTTCCATTAACTGCGTGGTGTTGTTAATTCGCATTGCTGAAATTAATTGTCGTTGCTATCCGACTATTTCATTGCATGTGGCATCGCATTCGCATATCCCCTCACACGTGCACGTAGAGTCCTAGTTTCCGAGCACCACTAGCCTACCCCTACATCAAATTGGTATCAGAGGGAGGTTTGACCATTTGCATGTTTTGTAGTGGTAGGTCATATAGAGTCTTTAGGTTTATCCATGACTAATTATCGGCGTCGCTCCTCTCCTCTCTTGAGAGATTCAGAGTCCGCCTATACTCAATCTCATAGAGCGACTTCAGAGGAATCCTCACGTTATCACGATGATTATTATCGTCTGCGGCACACCACTTTCCGAGATCGTGTCAACCCACCGACACAACCTCACTATGCCAGAGACGATCAATATGATAATTGTCGTCGCTCATATACTTGCACGCGAGCGGATCGTGTTGATCCTTCGACTCGCCCCGATTACCTTAAGGATGACTATTTTGAGGATCCTCACTTTGAGAGAGATCTTGAGAGTCAGTTTCGTACAGTTGCCCCTTCCTTTGACGGCTCATCGAGTCCCGAGTTTTTTAGTTATTGGCTCGTGGATATTGAGTATTATCTCGATTATTTCGAATTATTCGGTGAGCGTCGCATCAAATTTGCGAAACTTAGGCTTTTAGATCAGGCGAGAGCATATTGGTCTAGCGTAGAGAGGACTCGCGAGCGAGATCGTCTTCATCGTGTCACGAGTTGGGTGGGCATGAAGCGTATTTTGTGTCAGAGGTATCTGCCTTCATCATATCGGAGTCGCTTGCTCGACCAATTATTTTCCCTTCAGCAAGGACCTATGTCTGTCGCTGAGTATAGGGATCGTTTTGATGAGTTGATTGTGAGAAGTGATATCCGAGAGGACCCAGCCATGACCACCACCCGATTTCGGTCTGGACTTCGATCTGATATACGTACTGAGGTGGCTTATCACAGTTCGAAGTCCCTCGAGCAGACATATCAGCTCGCCCTCCGCTATGAACAGTCCTTGAGATCCGCAAGAGCTGGTCGATGGGATTCTCTCCTTGACCTCCGCAGTACGAGTCCCTCCCCTATTGAGGACACCACGATGCCTGGTGCGGATTGCTCCCACCCTAGTGAGGTGCTTAGCCCAGTGAGTGACCTACCTTTGCTTTCTGACGCTCCTCTAGTGGCACTGACTGAGAGTGAGCCTGAGCGACCTATTGAGTCTGTAGTGTTGTGCCCCTCACCCACACCTCCACTTTTGGCATGTCCGGGTTTGATTAACACTCATACCCTAGACTCATGTCTTGACACCGCACCCGCAGACCCAGTCTTGAGCGTAGGTTTATGTCACTTTTCCCTTGGCATTACCCTGAGCCACGTTACGATCGAGAGCTCAGAGTTTGGTGTTGATCTCGTAGTGGCTATGTCACCCATGCACAGGGGCACTACCCCTTTCGATGGTACTCATCGGGAGGACCTTGACCTTAGTGACGAGCCCTATGACGAGCCCCCTGTTGAGCCTCCTGATGATCCGCCACATTTTGGTGAGGTTGAGACTCGGGTGAGCCACTCAGGTATGACGCCTCTTTCATCATCATCTCTGGCCTTGCCCAAGAGAAGGGATCTTGAGTGGAGCATGACATATATAGGGCCTACCTTGAGTCCATTTAAGCATACTCATATTGTGAGGACCTACCTTATGACACCTCACACACTGGATAAGTTTTGGGACACGCCACCCGCTGAGCCACCCGATGAGTTCTTTCTTGTCTGGGACGCTCACCACATTTTAGAGTCACGACTTCTAGTCAATGCACACGATTTTCACTCAGGTGGTCGTCTCCTTCGTGATGACTTTTCTTACACACCTCCTGGGGACCCCCCTGATGCGCCACGTTCCCCGAGAGACATTTGGCTCTTTACGAGCTCGTATTTGAGTATAGTTGTCTCTCACGGTCATCTGAGCACTCGTCACACACGAGATGAGTTTGTCTACACTACACCGAAAGAGCCTCCTGATAGGCCACCACATTTGAGAGACATCTCAGGAATTTTTAGATTTTCTTATAAGGAGTGTACCGTGTCTGTCATGTTGTCTTTGCATCATTTGCATTACCTGCATGAGTCTGCTGATTCATTTGCACAGCATTTGCATGATTTGCATGAGTCGGTCCGCCGACGAATAATAGCAAGCAATGAAAATTACAAAGTCCATGCAGATAAGCGAAGGCGAGAGCAAATACTTAATGTAGGCAAGAAGGTAATGGTGCGAGTCCGCCCTGAGAGGCTCCCTTCGGGGCCTGCCAAGAAGTTAAGCGCGAGGCAAATGGGTCCGCACTCAATTATTAGTCGTATTGGGATCAACGCTTACCGACTTGACATCCCGGCCAATATGGGAATTCGCCCTGTGTTTAATGTTGAAGATCTGACTCCGTACTATGAACTTCATGAGTATGTGGACCCGAGCAGTGGAGATACCCAGCCACCCCCATCCCCACTGTCGTTACCATATCACCCTCATACGTCCTCACCCATTGTTGACCTCCACCCACCTGGGGACTCGTCTTCTTTGGTTTCACCACAGGCACCACCGATCGCACCGGGATCCACCACTCGTGAGTTGAGCGTTGAGAGCTTCATGGAGACCAGACTCCACCAGTGCATTCCCAGTACAGACGTTGGTAACTCTTGGGTACTTGCAGCAGAGCTTGATCGATTCGCCCCTGGACTTCGACTTCAGCACGTCCGTCTCCACTCACCGGAGATGACATCTTTTCAGTCAGGGGGAGTTGATCGGCGAGGACACTTTCCAGCGACGATACTTGGGCGACCTCTGGTGGACTTCTTCGAGTTTTACCCGGCATGCAGCGAGAGAATTTTGATCCCTATTCATCGGGAGATGAATTCTTTCAAGCCGGGGAGATTGATGCGGAGCAGAGACGAGGACGCGTTTTGGGCCCGTTCGGGGCTGATTTGGCAACTTTCCATATTTGGCGCGCCCGGATCGACGATCGGACTCCGCGATTGCGTCCGGAACGTCGCCGCGAGTCAAAACGCTATATTACTTTATATTTTTGAGTTTATTTTGATGTATTTTAAAGGGCTAACCCATCGGCCAATCATAGTCGTTGATGGGGATGCCCTAGTTTGTGTTTTCTTATAAATAGGATGCTAGGGGGCTGATTTGAGGCCATTGCAGAATTTGGAGAAGCAGTATTCCCGGATTCCAGCGATCCCTCCCCGGTGCCGACGCCGTGGAACCCTAGGTGACGACTCCTAGGCCGTCAAACTCCTCCCCAAGGTAACCCCTACCCCCACCTTCATTTTCCACCCTTCAAATCCCTTTTCCAGCCATCGGAAACCCCCCAAAACCGCTGCAGCCCGCCATTCCAGCCAGCAGCCACCATTACCTACCCGAAACACTGTTCACCCGAGCACTGTTCATCCGAACACTGTTCACCCGACCACTGTTCACCGCCACTGTTCACCCGAAACACTGTTCACCCGGGCCGCCAACTTCCCCTCCTTCCTAATCCGCCAACTCCCCTTCGTGGATCCACTTCCTACCACTCCGAAAACCCTAGATCTAATTGATCTAGCGCTACCCCTCCCCGATCTACCATCCACTTACTTATTTTCACTTCCGTAGTCCGGATCCGCCCTAAAATTAGCGGATCTACCCACCGACACCCCGATCCATTCTCTAGTGGCCGGATCTCGCCGTTTCCGGCCCGCATCTCCTCTTTTCCACCGTGGGCAGCCACCGTGACGTCACCGTGCCACCGCGTACGCCTCCGATCGCCCGTTTTGCATCCGGTCTCTCAACTTCTCCACCGTCTCGGATCAGCCCACTGCATCGTGAGTATCTCGTGGTATTATGTTTAGTACTTGACATTTACACTTGATTGTTTATCTATATTTGTGCTGTGATCATAGTTTGGTAGTTGTTGTACTTTGCGCTAATATTTATTTGTGGAATTAATTGCCGCCGCTTGCTTAGGCCCTCCGTGCGGAGGAAGCCGTTGCCGAATCGCCAAAATTATCTAATTGCTTCTTTATTTCCATTAACTGTGTGGTGTTGTTAATTCGCATTGCTGAAATTAATTGTCGTTGCTATCCGACTATTTCATTGCATGTGGCATCGCATTCGCATATCCCCTCACACGTGCACGTAGAGTCCTAGTTTCCGAGCACCACTAGCCTACCCCTACATCAGAACCAATCGTGAGCTCCTGAGTGGTCTTTCTCAGGGATCCGCATCTCAGGGAGGCAGCCACCTAGGAGATAGTTATCAACCCCCTCTGGGGAGGAAGGTTCCACTAAAGGCCCTGCTATCGAAGCATGCCACTCTTTTTCAGGAAGCAAAACAGCGTAGACATCGCCAATTGAATACCATATGCACACACATTAAATGCAAACATGATGTGTCAAGTATTATGCAATCTCTACTAAGACAACTGTTGGCAGCCTACCTTCTGAGGTGGCCCCAAAACCCTAGGTATTATCTTGGGTACTATATACATGTAGTATATAAGGAAAAAGTATCTGGGCCCTGCATGTCTTTGGAACTCTAGCTTGTATTTTTGGGTTATGGGAGGGGAGCTCATTGGCATTCCCGGTTCAGTGGAGGGTCCTAAATCAATAAACAAGCTCACAGCTCAATGATCTCTCTCTCTCTCTCAGTATCAATTTTCCTCACTTTCTATTGACTCTTCCCGATCTCTACGACACTTTGATTGACAAGTAATACCCGACCAGCAAGTTCAACAATGATGAAGCAGACTTCTTGAGGAATGGGCTAAGTTTAATTCTATATAATAGACCTAATCTGACACTACTACATCACATGTCCCAAAATTACATAAAGAAAACACTAAAGGGGGCATCCCGGCGCACAAGGCATCCCCACAGAGCGAGGGTCTGAGAAACCTTCCCGACACAAGGGTGAAATGTAGGCAAACCTTACCTTGCATTTTTTGGAAGAGGCTATTTCCAGGACTTGAACCCATGACCTCAAGGCCACACGGCAACACCTCAACCGGTGCGCCAATGCTCCCCTTTTACGTACAGAAAACACTGAAGCAAAAAAAAAAATCTAATAATGGATGTATTGAGAATAAAGCAAATATACCTTAGGCATCATATCTGGAGAAGCAATCAATTTATCAAATTCCATGAACCCTCCTTTAATTTGTTCAATCAAATCTTCTCCCCCAACTATATCAGCCCCTGCTTGTTTTGCTTCATCTACCTTTTCTCCTGCAAGAACAAAAAAAACATAACCATTAGATTCTAGTTTAAGATAAACCTGCAAGCAGGATAAAAACATGATGCTATACTACATGAACACAATCCAAAATACCAACTAAAGCAAATCTGCAAGTAACATAAACATGCGATACCATAAAGTATGTTCAAATGCCAACTTCAGACGCTCAAACATAAACAAAGAGAAGCAATTTCAGCTACCGTATGAGTTGGTTACCCGCCTTGAGCAAGAACGGCTACTTTAACAGTCTGTCCAGTCCCCTTGGGCAAATTCACCTGTGAACCATTGACACAATCACAAATGAGGAACATTCAAACCCACTTTCCCAAGTCCACAACCAGATTTTGATCTAGAAAGAATTAAGAATCAACACGAAAACCTCACCGTTGCCCTGAGCTGCTGATCGTTATACTTGGGATCAATATTGAGCCGAAAATGCGCCTCCACCGACTCCACAAACCTTGTTCTTGCCATCTGCTTGAGAAGCGAAACGGCTGTCAACACATCGTACTCTTTTTTGCTCTCCCTCAGTTTCTGAATCTCCAAAAACCTCTTCGATCGTTTCTACAGAAAATCCCGCCCAAACAGAGGCAAAAATCACGTTTCTATACTAAAATTACAGTGAGAATACATATGGAATGATCATACTCTGTCCCTCTTAAGAGGGAGGGCCGCCTTTCCGACTTTGGGCTTTGTAGATGGAGCGGATTCTTCCTCGGTGTCGACTGGAGTCTCGGCGTCGGCGACCGAGGATGCTTCTATTCGGATTGGTAGATTCACGGGCCTTCGAGAGGTCACGGGGAGGAAGGGATTCCAGTGATGGAGAGAGAGGGAAGGATATGATGGGGTGGACGGAGAACAAGAGGAGGGAAGGAAAAGAAGAGAAGAGAGCTTTGAGAGACCGCTGGAGGAAACAGTGTTCAGAGGGCTAACGGAGCCGGCGGTGGTGGCGGCAGCGGCGGCGGCGGCCACCATTGTCATTGCGTCGTCGGGCTGCGTCTCCTCGGGAGGAAATGGATAGCGGGGGGAAGGATAAGTTCCGGTATGCGGCTTGTTTTTATGGAACTGTTGCAGCAAAGTATCTCCAACAATGGATCGAGTCTATTAAAAATTTAAAATTATATATAATAAATATTATTTAAATAAATTGCTATTAACAGTACAAAAATAAACAAACCGTGTTACATTTTTAAGTTATGTGCGCAATTTTTTTAATAACATTTAAAATAAAAAAATTCATTAATAGACGATGTAGATAGTAACTTGGACTACTTTCTCCATTAATGAGAAGATTTTGGCGATTGTTATTCGCACTACAGTTTTGGTTATTCGCACTACGTTTTCTTCTAATTTTTCACGTCTTTTGTAAATACGTCTTGCACATGCATTTTCAGGAAACGTGTTCAACACAAAACTTGTAGATCTCGACGAGATCTACAACTTTCGTGTTGATCACTTTTCCTAAAAATATATGTACAAGACGTACTTTGGAAATACACCCAGATTTCGCGCCTTTAAGAAATACGCTTTGTACATGCATTTTCAGGAAAAGTATTCAACACCAAAGTTGTAGATCTCAATGAGATCTAAAACTTTGGTGTTGAACACTTTTTCTGAAAATGCATGTACAAGGTGTATTTCAAAAAGGCGCGAAAAATTAGGAAAAAATATGTGCGAATAATCAAAACTGTAGTGCGGATAACAATTGCCAAGATTTTATGCTATGTTGTTTTTTTATGCTCGGGTGAGTTTGGACATGTTTGGCATGACAACGGTTATGATCACAACTAAAAAGGAAAATTAATTTTAAACATAGTTAATGAAATTTGTTAGATGAGATCAAGTGCTCACAAACGATCATTCATAACCACCATGTCCGTGACCGCCTCCGCCACACTAAACACCATGTCCGTGACCGCCTCCGCCACACTAAACAGAGCCTTAGGCCTATTTGAATGGGTGCCGAGTGGTGGAGGTAGAACAGTGTTCATAAACAAAGCTCCCCCTAATGGTAATGGATCCGGATTCTCTTCATTTTTGATGAAGGCACTCATTTGTTAATCTAATGGACAAGGCTCTCCTCAAAAGAATTCAAAGATGCAGAATTTTTTGGTTTAAAAAAAATATAAAAGAATGAAGGATTAGTGAACCCGTTGAATCCTCCCCCAACAAATCTAAACCGCGAAGTGAATCCCTTTCATTTTGTCAGAAATGAAGAGGATTCTCTATGTAAAATTGCATTTTGAGGAATTAATATTTCAAATAAAAGCATAAGGGCATACAACTTTAAAAATATTTCAATGGAATATACTAAACTCTATTTGTTTTGAGAAGACAAAAGAATATTAATTTGTTCTTTTTGAATATAGGCTCAAAAGTTTAAAAAAAAAAAAATTGAGACTCAGATAGGGTTACATGCATTTGGCCGATGACGCGTCTATCTCGAATGATATGTTGACACAATAATAAAAATGAAATTAAATAATGTGCTGTCTCAAATAAAATAATATAATTCAAAGCTCCCGCCAAAAGATAAAAAGTGATTGTGCTTGTAAAATGTTACTCACGAGTTTAAGATACAATGTGCTTCACTCTATATGTTGCGAAAAGATTATACTACTAATTATGGTAATCTTCACCAAGAGTTACCATAATCAGAAGCTCTATCTTTTGAAATTACAAAAATCTCTCATGTAAGTTACATTTCAAAGCGCACCTGGATAAAATCATCCCCACTCCGACACTTTCTTTCATGAGGTATTTTGTGCACGCATGTTATGCAAATGCAAACATACGGAGAGGAGATCTTTGAAATTTCAAAAGATGGAGGGGCACAACCTGTAATTTTGCAAATTTAGGCCCTGTTTGGCAGCGGTAGCAAACACAAGGATTAAATCGTCATTCGTTAAGGACCACCCAACAAACTTTATCCGTTTAAACATAAAAGTGGATGAAGTTCTTTAAGTAGGCGTGTTAACGAATGACAGTTTAACCCCCCGTGTTCATTACCGCCACCACCGTTTGGGATGACTTATTTTCACCGGTCAAGCGGTTACGACCGCATGAACCGGGCCTTAATTATGGTCCGGTTCATGCGATCGTAACCGCTTGACCGGTGAAAATAAGTCCCCCCAAATGGAGCCTTAGTGTGATATGAATGTGCATGTTAATTCTTGAGGCATTATATGAATATCTGCATCTTTGAGGAAAATTCTACCTTAAAATAAGCCCGTCCGGATCAATCCGAAAGGTTACCAGGTTCAAATATAAACTGCGAAAAACCACTGACGGTAGCTATTAAGTAATAATCTTCCCAATATCAACTAGGCACCAAATGAGGAGCAGCTAAATTTTTTGAAACAGAAAATAGAAACAATCTTCAGGAATCGCTGCTATTAATGCCATCAAATCAGATTTAGGGCTGTTACAAATGCTTCAGACTAAACTGACATGAATAGAGAGATCTGGAAAAGGGACATCCCAATGTATATAAACTGCAAGAAAATGCAAACCTTAAATAAATTTCAATAAAGATTTTCCTAATTGCTTCCAGCTGGGCAGAAAATTGCATTATTTTTAATAGTTAGTTTGCACTTATCAAACTGGAAAGGTACTGGCATCAATTTCGACGAATTCATCTGGTGCCGTCCCCGCTATTCACGAATTTTTTGAACGCCAATCCAGCGGGCATAGTCAACCCACCTGCTCAGATGAAGGGAAGAGGGCGCGGTTAAACCGCGCTCGCGCTGTGTCATTAACAAGTCAACAATGAACAAATTAAAGGAGAAAATGGGACACGAAGCTCACAATAGGGATCCCAAAAACGTATTCCCGGTGCGAACCGCGAAGCAAAAAGCACTCAGCATGAGCTTGTGATTGTGTAGCAAGGGCTCCAAAATACGCTGTTCTATGACACCCGCCAGTATCTGATATCTGCAGGCACAAAATTATATAGGCGGAAAATACCGAAATAAATAAACAAGACCTACAATTTCTTTCCAAACTGAAGTGCATATGAGTCACTCAATATTATCCTGGAAAATGAAATTAAATTCTATAATTGAGTAGATTTGGGAACTGCTTGGGATGGCTGTGGCAGCAAAAAAATAATGGTGAGAAACCAGTGGTGAGATTTGAGCTGTCAGAAAAGATAGGGACAGAAAAAAACAGTAGGGGGAGAATGACCATGTAGAGTTACAAGGAAAGAAGCTTGAAAACACAAAAAAAGCTCCTTTTAGCTTTTCCGAAAGTGGGGGTAAGTTCACTGCTTTCCAAAAAAAAACATGAATACACCTTTTTGATACAAGCACTTTTATCACAACTGAGAAACCAAAAGCCTGTAAAATAGTTGTAGTGGTAGAAAAGCTTGTAAAATAGTTGTGGTGGTGGGAATAGAACTTTTTCCATCGCCACCACCCTCTCAAACAGAGCCTTAGTCCATAGAGAGTAAGATCTGAAGCAGTGGATGTCAATTATAATAGCCTATAAACTTCATTCTAAATTAGATATCAAAAGTTCTGTAACAGATGGCTGTAATGGATTGCAAAGAATTGCAAACATAACGGTCCTGGTAAATATAGAAGGAGAGAAGGACAGAGAGGGTTGTAGTGAATGAGAATGCTGGAAAAAATTATACCTAAGATTACTTGAAATGGACATGTATACACCATAAGCAACACTGGTCTCTATTAGAGGAACCTCTTCTGCTTCTCCAGCAAAATTCTTGTCCAATACCTTTCTCGCTTTAATCAAAACATTTGTTATACCTGTCCCAACCTGAAAAGAGGAAAACAATGATATTCTTCACCTCAGTTTCAGTATAAGGTTTTTGTAATATCAGGCGAATATTATACAAGAAAACAAGGATTAGAAAAAAAATGTTGGTGGCTGATGCCGGATGGTTTCATGAACTCGGGTGGCATTACAGACTTGGACCTGACAGATTTGAAGTGAAAAGAAACTACGGCCAGTAGGTTCCTGATTTTTCTTTGTATTTTGTACAGAATGAATGTGTTACGGGCTTCCGATTAAGATCTCGTGAGTGGCCTCAAGGGCGGAGGATGCGCCGGAGGAGGAGCTTCTCCCTTCCTTTGACTGGGAGGCGCTATGGTGGCGACGGGAGGAGCTGCGATCGATCCCCGGGAACAAGGACATCGAGCGGCATATTAGATCGGGAGAGGGGAAACGGCGGGTTAGAGAGAGATAGGAAGAAGGGCAAGGAAGAGAGAGAGAGATTTATGATTAATACTTGCATAACAAACCAAGGCCTAGCCGGCCAATTAAGTAGTCAGAAGTCCCCCCCCCCCTCAATTGGGTTTACGACATATGGGCAAATACAGAAATTATACTATTTAAAATAACTTAACGTAAAATAAGATAGACGGAAATAACGGACATCGTCACGCCTCCGCTACATGTAGACGTCTCTGGTATGTGCGGCCTCATCACAGGTTGGACTCGTCGCGCATCATAACATCGCCGCCCTCGTCCGAAGACAGCTTGTCCTCAAGCTGAATCGGAATGTCAACCAAGGGTGCAGTCAGTGGGGAGCCCACATATGGCTTGAGCTGAGAAATATGGAAAACATCGTGAATGCGGGCCTCCAGGGGAAGGTTGAGGTAGTAGGCGACATCACCTACGCGGCCCACGATCTGAAAGGGGCCATAAAACTTCGGCCCGAGCTTGTTGGAGGTGGTTCTCGTGGCGGATAGTTGGCGGAATGGTCGTCAGCGCAGCCATACCCAATCGCCGATGGCGAAAACTAACTCCCGGAAGCCTTGGTTGTAAGAGACCTCCATCCGTTGTTGAGCTTGGAGTAGACGAGAGCGGACACCCAATAAGAATTCATCGTGATCCATCAATTCTTGGTCGACCGAGTCGACAAAGACAGTGCCACCCATATAAGATAAGAGCCGAGGGGGCTCGCGGACATAAATCAAACGGAATGGGGTGGTTTGGAGTGACGTGTGATAGGCGGTATTGTAACAATATTCTATCCATGGGAGTCAACGTGGCCAATCGCGGGGACGATCTCCGGTGACACAACACAAATACATCTCCACAATCCGGTTCACGACCTCCGTTTCACCGTCGGATTGGGGACGATAGGCCGATGAAAAAGAGAACTTGGTACCGCTGAGAGTGAAAAGCTCATTCCAGAAGTTGCTGGTAAACACCTTGTCGTGATTCGATACGAGAGTCTCTGACATACCATGACAATAAAGTGGGCTCCCTTCGAGAAACGATCTACCACCACCATTAGAGTTGATTTACCGCAAGCGGTGGGTAGTCCTTATACAAAGGCCATGGACAATGCAGGCTCAATCTGTGTTGAGACCGGAAGGGGTTGTAGGAGGCCCACAGGAAGGAGATGATCTGTTTTGTTGCGTTGGCACACCGCGCAGGCTGAGATGAATGCGTGCATGTGTTTGTGCATTTCTTTCCAAAAAAATCGGCATTGAGGCGTTGGAGCGTGCAGTGAATGCCTGCATGACTGCGGCCAAGAGTATCTTTGAGGATAGCAGCAATAAGAGGAGAGGAAGAGTCCACATAAACCCAGTGCTGGTAGAGAATAAGGCCCTCGTGGGTTGTCCACTGTGGATCGGTGAGGTGCTCGGCTGCCCGGTAGGGGAGTTTGGACAGGCTCGGAGAGAGTTGTATCTCTTGGCGGATCATGTCGAGCAAGTTGGCGGTAGGAAGAGAGATAGCAAATAGAGAGGGCTCGGTCTGAGCATCCCGGCGAGAAAGAGCATTAGCGGCGTGATTTAAAATTACGGTCTTGTATTCCACTCGAAAGTCAAATCCGAGGAGTTTGTTCACCCAACGCAGTTGCGGCACTATAGAGAGGCGTTGCTCGAGTAAACATTTGAGACTGTAATGATCCGTGCATATCATAAAAGTGCAGCCCCACAAGTACGGGCACCAGTGTTGGACTGCCTTGGCCAGGCCGATCAACTCCTGTTCATAGGCCAGCAATTTGCGAAGATGTAGGGCAGCCCGACGGCTAAAATAGGTGATGAGGTGTCACTCTTGCTGGAGTACAACCTTAGTTATTAAAGGCACAAGGCGCACCAAGACGCAAAGGGGTCATGGAGCCTAAGCGCAAGGCTCAAGCCGCAGGCGCGCGTCTGACGAAGGCAAAGGCGCAACCACATCCATTTTAAATAATCAACATCAAACATCATCTCAGCTTCTAGATCAAAAATTTTCATCTAGTCTACTAATTAATGATTCATTATTGTCGTTTATATCTTTTAAAATAGAATCAATGCGGTCACTTGCCATATCTAAGTCTCAAAGCACAAATATCTTTCACAAATACTAAATCAATAAAAAATTATTGAGTTTTTACATTATTTTTCTTAATTTTTAAAGAAAAAATTTACAACAAAAATCTAATTCAGGCGCGCCTTTTATATTCCAAAGGCGGAAATAAGGTGCACGGAGGTGCAAATCTTTGAGCCTGGTCAGCCTTGAGCCCTAGGCGCGCCTGAGGCGCGCCTTTAATAACATAGAGTACAGCTCCGTAACCGATCCCGGACGCATCACACTCCACATGGAATTCCACGGAAAAATCAGGAAGACGGAGGACTGGGGCTGACATTAAGGCCTCTTGCAGTAGGCGGAAGGCTTGGGTCGCCGCTTCCGTGTCCATGTGAACGTGTTCTTGCATAATAGTGCTACCAATGGCTTGGCCAACCAGCCGTAGGCACGAATGAAATGTCGATAATAGTCCGTGAGGCCAAGGAAGACGTGAAGATCGGTGGGGGGCCGTGGAAGGGGCCATGCCGCCACCCCTTGTAATTTTTTTGGATCGGCAGAAACCCTCAACCAGTGAACAATGTGTCCCAAGCAGGCCACAGAGCTTTGGCCAAAGGAGCACTTGGAAGTCTTGAGGACCAACTGATGAGACCAAACCAATTGGAGGACCCCATGGAGGTGTTGCATGTGCTCCATCCAGGACTTGCTGTAGATTAGGATATTGTCAAAGAAAACTAGAACGGATTTCCATGGGAGAAAGTGGAATACCTTGTTTATGAGAACCTGAAAGGTGGAAGTGGCGTTCGTAAGCCCAAACGGCATGACCAAGAATTCAAAATGATTGTGGTGGGTACGAAACCTGGTTTCTCCACGTCGGTGGCAGCCATGCAAACTTGATGATATCCGAAAGACAAGCCCAATTTAGAAAAAAAATATGGTTCCATGCAATTCATCTAAGAGTTCTTCCGCCACGGGTATCGAAAATTTGTCCTTGACTGAATGTGCGTTAAGGGCTCGGTAGTCCACGCAAAGCTGTCATGAGTTGTCCTTCTTGTGCACTAAGAGGACCAGATATGAAAATGGGGACACACTGTGCTAGATGAGTCCTTGTTGGAGGAGGAGATCACACTGACGTTCAATTTCATCCTTTTGATGGAAGGCATATCGGTACGGTCGCACCACAATCGGGGTGGTCCCCGGATGGAGGCAGATGCGATAATCTTGGCGACGACGATGTGGAAGGCCAATGATAGGGCTGAATATGTCGGCGAACGACTGCATGAAATCCGAGAGGTCGGACGGGTGGTTGTCTCCAGCAGGAGAAGTAGAGAACAACTTGTCCTGTACCAAGGTGGAGGAGAGCGGCCCAGGCGCCCGGCCAGGCCACTGCACGAGACGAGAATTCGAATACCAAGACATGGTCAGACGGTCGAAATGCCATGTGAGGGGTCCCAAGGTGCGAAGCTAACAGACTCCCAAAACCACTTCAAACCCTCTAAGATCCATGAATAGGTCGGCATGTGAGGTGTATCCATCAACCAGAAGGTTCACCTTGCGACAAACTCTGGGCATGTCATTTGTTGGTCATTGGCCACAGAGACCTTGACGTGCTGGCGAGGAGCAAACGGAAGGCCCAATCGAAGCGTCGTGTCGTGGCGAATGAAACTATGGGTGTTACCGGAGTCCATGAACATCTGGAAGGTTTGGCCCTCTTGGGGTTCCGCAATAGCATGAATGGAGAATTGTGGCATTCCTGGTTCATCGCCCCCATCTGCATCGTCATCGGAAGGATCATCCACTTCTAGCCAAAATAAGTATTTACACCGATGTTACGGCGTGAAAGCCTCATCATAACTGAAGCACAAGGATTTTTCACAGCGGGTGACCATTTCGAGGCGGGATAGGCGGCGGAGGAAAGTAGGCCAGAGTGAGTCTTTCACTGTTGCTTTGTCGGTTGTGCCGGCGAGGGGGGGTTGCCTGGTAGTCTCGGCGTCCCAATGGTGGACGATCTAAGAGTTGTCGTTCACAAGCCCGTGCGAGGCTCATAGCATAGTGAGACCACACGGTGTCTGAAACTCCACATCCCAGCGTAACCGCTCATGAAGACCCATGGAGAAGAGGGGAACTTGTTGCTATGGTAAGACGGACGTCGCCCTTGATAATAAGAGCTGGAATTGTTCTAAATAAGTGTTGATAGAGCCGGCTTGCTTGAGGGCCACGAGGTCCCCCAGTGGGTTTCCAGGTAGAGTGGGACCAAAGCGTAAGGTGCATGCCGCGCTGAAGTCCGCCCACAAAGAATGGGGGTGTTCCCGCATAAGTTGTGTGAATCACAACTGCGCCAAACAAAAAACATGATGAATAGATAAATAAACTCTAATGGATTACATATGCAAATATTTTTGAAGCACGATTATTACATAAGAGAAATACAAGTTGGCAAAATTAATCTCAAGTGATTACAAATAATTTAAATATAATAAATTTAAGACGAGCAAAAATATTGCCAAAAATTCGATGGTGGAACTTGAAGATGGAAAAACAGGTTGCTTTCAAGACAGCAATTATGGAATAACTAGTTGATGACCATTTTGTTGATCCTAGTGTCTCATGGGAAGTTATGTCTTCACATTTAAGAATAAGTGGAAATAATGTACTTGGAGTATCAAAAAGTCGTGCGTCCCCAAATAAAGAATAGTGGTGGTGGAAAGAGAAAGTGCAAGATAAAATGAGGGCAAAGAGGGCTAGTTATAAATCACTCTACGTTTGTAGGAATGATGAAAGCTTAGCCAGATATAAAGTCGTAAAAAAAACTAAACATGTAGTAAGTAAAACAAGAAGTCAAGCTTATGAAGAATCTTATAAGCGACTAGATACAAAAAATAGAGAGCATGACATATTTAAAACTGCTCGAGCTAGAGAAAGGAAGACAAGAGATTTAAGTCAAGTAAAATGCATGAAAAATAAAACAGATACAGTTTTGACGAATGATGCGGATATTAAATAGCGATGGAAAAGATACATTTATCAACTATATAATAAAACAAAAGACAATGAATTGAACTTGGAAGAGTTAAGAAAATCAGAGCAGTATAAAATCATAACGTTTTATCATAAAATTCAAGAATCAGAGGTAAATGATGCTCTAAAGAAAATGAAAAATAGAAAGGCGGTTGGGTCAGACGATATACCTATCGAAGTATGGAAATGTCTAGGGAATGAAGGAATTTTGTGGTTTACATATTTTTTTAATAAGATACTAAAGTCGAAGAGCATGTCAAACCAATGGAGAGAAAGAATCTTGGTACCTTTGTATAAGAACAAAGAAGATATATAAAATTATATTAATTACAGAGAAATTAAATTGATGAGTCATACCATGAAACTATAAGAACGAGTAATAGAAAAAAGAGTAAGACGGCAGACTAACATCTCGGAGAATCAATTTGGATTCATGTCAGGGAAGTCAATTATGGAAGCTATACATCTCTTAAGGAGACTCATTGACAACTACCGAGAAAGAAAACAAGATTTACATATGTTGTTTATCGATCTTGAGAAGACTTATGATAGAGTTCCAAGAGAGATCTTATGGAGAGTCTTAGAAAAAGATGTGTAAATGTACCATGCATAATCAAAGATATGTATACAAATTCAGTGACAAGGGTGAAGACATCTGGAGGATTAATACAGGAATTCCTTATCACTGTTGGCTTACATCAAGGTTCAGCTTTAAGCCTTTATCTCTTTATCCTTATCTTAGATGAGCTCACCAGACATATCCAACAAGCAATACCTTGGTGTTTATTGTTTGCAGATGATAACGTTCCGATCGATGAGACGCACAAGGGTGTAAATGCAAAACTTGAATCTTGGCAAGACATTTTAGAAAAGAAAGGTTTTAGGTTGAGCAGGGCAAAGACAGAGTATATGGAGCTTAAATTTAGCCGTGCAAGGACGGATGACTTCGTTATTAAGTCGGGTGATCAAGTTATTTCTCATAGTGAGTGTTTTAAATATCTTGAATCGATAGTTCAAAAAGACAGAGGTATTGATAAACATGTGACACATAGAATCCAAGCAAGTTGGTTGAGTGGAGAGGCGCGTCAGAGATCTTATCATAAATTACCATTAAAACTTAAGGGAAAGTTTTACTGTACTGTAATTAGACCAGCAATGCTCTATGATTCTGAGTGTTGGGCAGTGAATTGTGTACATGAGGAAAAAATGGGAGTTGCGGAGATGAAAATGCTTAGGTGGATGTGTGGACGCACGAGATTGGATAAAATTAGGAATGAATGTATCAGGGATAAGACATGAGTAGCACCAATTGCAGAGAAGATGCGAGAAGCTCGACTAAGATGGTTTGGACACGTACAAAGGAGACCATTAGAGGCACCTGTTAGGCGTTGTGAGAGTCTAGTAACTAGGTATGTTAAAAGAGGAAGGGGTAGACCAATAAAGACTTGAAATGAAACTATAAGGAAAGACATGTACTTAGGTATTAGTGAGATTATGACAAAAGATAGGGCATCACGGCGACAAAGAATCCACATAACCGACCCCACAATAGTAGGATAAAGGCGTGAGTGTTGTCGTTGTTGTTGTAGGCTAATAGTTAACAATTTCATGCAAACAAAACCTTACAAAAATTAACCACAGTGCGAATAAGATTTCACCCTTAATGATAAAAAGGACAAACTCACTTAACCAAATACCAGTAAATAATATGGGTAAGCACACACAATGCATATGGAATGAAAATAATATAAAAACTCACTGAGTACTAAGGCGAGGGTGGAGCAAGAATAATAGTGATCTAAGGGAGGAGTCGGAGAAGGGTATCGCGAGTGATTTGGTGAAGTCGAGAAGGAAAACAGAGGAATTGTAGAGAGCTGGAGAAGAGCGGAAACAGGTTTGCAGTGGCTTAGGAATGAAAAGTGGTTGTTGGTGTAGGTTGTGTATGTGATGAGCGTTGGGAGTACTAGTACATTGTACAATTAAGGATTGCCGTAATTAGGAACAAAACAGGGAAAGAAGGGGTTGAGGGATGATATCATTGGCATGGGAGGTCGCAATGAGCATTAGTAGTGGTTGGATGGAAGTGAGAAGACAATGAGGAAACGAGACTATAGATTCGGCACCATTGGAGGGAAGGGGGAGCAACTTCTGTAACATCCGTAATTAATTATGAAAATTAGCTTGGATTTCAGGGTCCGGCCACGAGTGATCTTCATCGAGGAAGCGTCTCGTTGAGATACGATTTTAGTATAGTAAATATTTGTACATTAATTAAAGTCGTTAATAATGTACTCGACGCATTTTAATGTTAGCGTGATGGCGCAGCGAATATATTCTAAATAATATAGTGGAATGGCAACCTTGTAATAATTTAGAAAAGTCTAATTTTCCCCCAATTGAAAGAAAAGAATGGCATGATATATATTTTTTAATTTCTCTTCATTGCGTTTACCATAACCATAGCCTTGTGCGTGCCGCTCAATACTGAACCCCGTAAACCCCCACGCAGAACCATATTTCCACGATAGAACCGTCGCTTCCTTCTTCCCGCAGACGTCGACGCCTTCAGTGAGTCCCGCCTCTCCCTTGCCTCCCAGCCAAGCGTCGAGGCCTCCGCTTCCTACTTCACCCACAGTCGACGACTCCTCCCTCTAGAGAAGCCCTCGTCGAGCCTTTTATGTAAGGATCTTCCGCCGATCGTCAGGCTTTTTCCCTGAATTTCGGTGCAGGTAAGTAGTTAATCGCTATTTCGCTTTGGTTTTCCTGCTATAGCAGATGATGAAAATCCCTTCCATCCCTCTAATTATAATTGTTTCCCTCTACCTTTCAGGTTTTGTCAACCACAATCGCTGAAGCCCTTCCAGCAGTTGGTCCTTCAGCAGGGGATTAGTCCAGCTGGCCCTATTTTTCGTGTTTCAGTCCGGGTATGGGAACTTTCTCTCTGCGATTATCTCAGGCAGCGTATCTCACTAAGAAATTAGATTTCCTTCTCCCTTTAAGCATGATGTTAAAGGTTGAGTTCACCCCTGATTGCAGATATTCGAGAGATCGACTCCTCCACGTTCAGAAATTTGCCGATCTTTAGTGTAGTTATCAGAATTTTTGGAAAAAGGCATAAACCCTGGTCCCCCTGCTTTTTTCTCTCACTTTCGTGCATTTCTGTGTTAACCTTGGGTTGTCAGAGCAATTCTGATGAAATTGTATTGTCTAGTGTGTAAAATAATATTAGATCTTATTTGAATCGTAAGTGTGGGTCGGGGTGAGCATTCTACCAGGATCTCATATTAGACTTTACTTAAAGGAAGCTATGTCGTCGAGTCTTGTGTACGAACATTGCAACACCACATTAAGAAACTCTAATTCTTTCTGACTAGACATACTAGATAGCTTTGCATTAAAATATTTCTTATAATTCAGAAAAATTATTATAGTTATAAGGAACTATTTTTATCGTTAAAAACTTATAAACCCAGCAATAATCCAACTAATTTATGTAGATCATAAACAATTTCCAAATTTTCCAAACAATTGGGCCTCCAGGAATTGTGAAGAATTATGGAAAATATGCACTCATATATATTTTTACGAAGCGGGAAATATTAATCTTACAAGTATGAATCCTAGTCGATTACTAATATGATGCACTACACAAAATACGAAAAAATGAGTATGTAAGCAGAGTAGCACTAGATAGAGTATAACTAGCAGACACGATTGAGACCTCCTCTCGTGCTAGATAGAGGCGCAATATCTTACTCATCGGGCGTAGTGTATCGTATGAGCCTAGATTTTGGAACAAGACACCCCCTTTTTGAAGATTAGTAAATTCGAGTCCGTGTCTATGAGACACTAGAACACCTGAGTTTGTTAGTAGAGACTCGGATCGTTAGATTAGAGTTGCGCATTAGAAGCTACTCTGCCTAAATTTTAAAGAATGACAAAGATAAGCCACCTAAAACTTAAGAACAGACCGTAGTTTAGAAATCTTTTTAGTCAACAAATTTTCAAAACTTGAGTAAATATGTTTAACATGTCTAAACTAGAACAAACATTTATGTTGTTTGTATTATTTTAGAAAAGCATGCATAGCGTACAAACATATAGTATTTCTATAGTATAAAAACTTGTTTTAAAAGCATGCACTCATATTCTTTCATTTTATTTTTTGTGTCACTAGGAGGAATAATATTTCTTACTCTCCCGTTGGGCTGACCCGTTTACAGGCATATTTTTACAGGGAACTCAGGTGGGAAGTTGCGCCTAGAATGAGCGTATTTGTGGAGTTCCTTTTATAGTTCATTTCATTCAGTTGTTTTTCCTTTCAGTATTGTATTGTTTTTCCTTTCATGGGCACTTTGTAACCTTAATATTTAAGTTTTTCCATGTACCATACATTATATAGTATTCCAGATATATGGTTCATTTTATAATCTAATTGACTAGGTGAATTCAGAAACATTGAGGTGCACTTTTTACCCTTAGTTGCTTATCGTGGGGTCCGGTCGGACTAATGATTTGTTGTTAAACTAAGTCGGGGTGTTACAACTTCAACACAAAGCAACCATCCTTAGATGAGTGGGTGAAGGTTCTTTTAGTCAATAACTCTCAATACTCAAAATCTAGTTTTTATTGGCATTAATATGGGGGATTAAATTAGATGCATCCAATAACTGAAATTCGATCAAGCAATTTAACCTGACTCCACAAACATCAATTAAAATAATAATACATAATATATGAAAAATTGTATCGAACCTCAAGGCACCCTCTGATACGAATGTAGATCCTACAATACGTGGAGGGGGCTCTGATGTGTGGGCTCTGCTCTATTTAGTTGATCCTCGTCAACTTTCCCCAACTTAGAAGCATTCATCTTTGATGAATGTGAATGTCATGCGTACTCTCGGTGCAAGTCGAGTGTGAGTCGATCTAGTTTCTCGGAAGCTACTCACGTGTCATCGAAAAAAGGTCCTCTCCAGCGTATCAAACATCTGACGGTGATTGTTTGTGCATTCTCATGGTCTAATACCATTGTGATATCCCATGTAAGTCAATGCATATTGATGATCTTGTGTAAGGCATAGGCCGTTGGAGAGGTTGATGGTGTGACTGATGTTGTAATGGAGAATAAGGTTGAAGATCCGAATAATTAGGTGGCTAGTTAGCTAGAGTCAATTTATCTACATCAAATACATAACAAATACAAGTATTCTCGGGGATATCAAGCTCGTAAAATTTAACTCAATTTCTCAATAGGACTGTGTATGGATCTATTAGATCAAGTTCCTTGGAAGCAACAAAGAGTCATCGGTGAACGAACATCCTTTATAGTGTTTCAAATATCTAACTGTGACTTTTTCTAATGACTCTACGATCTCATGGTTTAGTACCTCTGTGATGTCCTCTGTAAGTTAGTGTGCTGATGACGAACTCATCGGAGGTATAAGTCATTGCTTAGGTGGAGGTCGTGGCTGATGGTGAGGGTGAAGTTGACGCTATAATGGGGTGTCCGGTTAAGGATCCCAATAACTAAGCGGCTCATCAGTTAGAGTCAATCTTGTACATAAATACAGAATGAATATGCATATTCGCAGGGATAAACAACTCATAATAATTTGATTAAACCTCTAATAGGACTATGTAGGGACATATGCTTCTAACACTCAAATTCATAGCTCACTTTTCCCTCTTATATGTGTGTGTGTGTGTGTGTGCAAATACTTTTATTTTTTAAGTTAATATGAAATAATAAAAGTATTTTGCTTTATATTTCACTTTCTCTACATGGTACTAGACACATGATTCTTAACATAATTCTTGACATAATTCTCTCGATGATTAAGTTCATGCACTCGCCGATTGAGCTGATTTTTGCTTTGTACAGGTCTCGCCACCCATCTCTCCAAGCTCGCTTGTCTGCTTCATCCAAAAATAAACTAGCCCCTCACCGCTTTTTATAGAACCTCCCCCGCCCCCGCCTGGTCTCGGACTTGCTTACCTATCTTTGTTTGCAGCTAAGCTCGCCTCCCCTAAGTCTTTCCAAGCTTGCTTGCCTTGCCACCTTCCAGAGATTGCAGACGCTTGTGCTTCAAGGGCTTGCAGGGCTCGTGCTTTTTGTGTTCTCAAATTTATGATTCCAAGAACTCGTTGATCCCTGCTTCCAAAGCTTGATGCTCCTTATTTCCAATGCTTGTTGGACCCCTGCTTTCAGCACTCCCTGGAGTCCTCTTGCTTGAGCTTGCCCGACCCATGTTTTCAAAGCTCGCTTCCCACTTGCCGGACCCTGTAGCTTGAGATTTGTCGAACCAACCGTTTTCAAAGCTCGCTCATACTCACTTTTAGAGCTCGTCAACCCCTAATCCCAAAAATCACTGACCCCTTCCTCCAGTACTTGTCAACCTCTCGACTTGAGCTTGTTTATAGCTTGAGCTCGTTGATTCCTTCCTCTCAGCGTTAACTAAACACGAGGGGACGAATGTTGCGTCCACCTCATCCACCATTTCGGCGACTCTTAATCTGACTTCCATCTATAAATTCTGCGATAAATTGTGGATTACCACTATCTCCCTCTTTGGGAAGAAAACTTTTGTTGAGTGGGTCCACTTGGTGCGTCAGGTCCTCCAAACTAAAATTCTAGTTCATCATCTGACTCATGACCAACCTATAAAGTCTATCGAGGAATGGCTACGGGATGATGACCGAGTTCAGGCCTGGATTCTGAATTCCATGGAGATCGAGTCATATCATATGACTATGCACCACGAGACTACTAAGGTCATGTGGGATGAACTTCAGTCTCTGTACTCCGGGAAGAATAGCCTTTAACATTTGTTCGATCTCTTTAGGGATCTCCAAACCGTCGAACCCAGTTTGGACAGTGGCTTGACATCGTTCATAGTGCGATACCAAGCTCTCGTTGGGGCTTAAATTCAGCATCAACCCCCGATTTTAGATTTCACTACCCAACGGGCTCAAAAGGAAGTTGTTGGCATATCGTTGATGATGGCACGAATACCCCCTCATCCATACAATTTCTGTTTCAGCATCTTATTCTTTCCCACTATTCTCTCTTTCTCATATGTTCTCTCTGATTTTTTGGATGACTCCACCCACCGATGTCTCCCTGCCTAACTCACCTGCCCTACTCCAACACTATACTAATACTCGCCCTCCATCTAGTGGGAATCGTGGAGGTCACAATGATTCTCGGGGTTGTGGGTAAAATGGCCAAAATCGGTCCAAGGGATCAAACTCTCATTTGTGTATGTACTGTGGCCGGACAAATCATATTTAGGTCACCTGCTACTGCAAGCATGGGTTCCCACAACAACCATTGAACCCTCCCCTCCCCACGCCTCTCTAGTGGTGAATACTCCAAGCACCTCCCGCTCTAATAATGACAACCTGCAAGAGGAACTTCAGCATCTGTGAGGACTCATTACTTGTACTTTTGGCTCCTTCGTATTCATCTCCAATGAAGGTGTATCATATTTTCCCATAGTCCCTCCTGGATAATGGACTCCAGGGACACAAATCACGTTACTCCACATTAACCTACTCAGTACATGGGTATTGCTTGTCACAAGTTTTTCATTGTTGCCAAAGGAGAAACCACTCTAGTCTGCGAATCTGGAGATGTATTTCTGACTCCGTCTATCTCTCTACACTATGTACTTCATGTTCCTTGTTCTCAATTTAATCAATTTTTTGTTAGTCGTCTTACTCATGATCACGACTGCTCCATTTTTTCTTCTTCTTTCTATGTGGTGCAGGATTGACAGACGCGAAGTATTATTGGTAGAGGATGGTTATCAAATGGGCTCTACACTCTAGACCTCCCCACCACGGTTCTCTGCACTGTCACTTTTGATGATTGGCACCAACGTCTTAATCATACTCATTTTTCTATCTTGCAGAAAGAACTACCTGATTTTCCTTTTTGTGAATTTATATATAAATCTTGTATCTACGGGAAAAACAATCATTTATCTTTTCCCAACATTATATTAAGAGTCATGTTCCCTTTGTTTTAGTCCATTCAAACATTTGGTGTCCATATAAAACAATTAGGTTATCTGAATATCGTTACTTTCTTACATTTATTATTTATCATGCTTACATAGCATGGTTATATTCAGTGTGTGTTCGCTCTGAATTACTGTCTTTTGCTCATTCATCGTTGAAACTCGTACTCAATTTTTGAGCTTAAATAAAATCCTTCAGACCGATAATGTGCGTGAATATATGAACCACGAATTCCAGGAAACTTGTAATACATTGGGTATTATCCATCAAACATCTTATGCTTATACACCACAACAAAATGGTATGGCCGGGTAGAAGAAGTCGCTCTCTTATATTTCAAATGCAGGTTCCCAAGATTTTTTGGCACTTCGCAATCTCCATTGCATGTTATTTAATTAATTGAATGCTCTCGTTCATCCTAAACTTTGTGATGTCATACTCCATTCTATTTCCTTCAACATCTCACATCCTCTTGATTCATCGTGTCTTTGGAAGTGTTTGTTTTGTCCATTATTTGGGCCGTCCTGTGGACAAATTGGTCTCGTGTGCTACCAAATATATTTTTGTTGGATACTTTTGCACACAGAAGGGTTATGTGTGTCACTCACTTACCAATCGGAAAACGGTAACACCCGTACTACCAGTACCATCTCCTCCTCCACCTCCTCTCAACATCTACACTCGTCGTCATTTTCGTTCTAATGCCCAGGAATAGTTGCCCCCTACTGATGATGGTCCACAGTCAACTGATCCACCTATGATGTTCGTCCACGATGTCGTCCCCTCTACAACTCACGCTCTCTCTCATTATGTCTTCATTCACCTATTATCTCCAGAACTTCACAGGTTTATGACTTCAGTGTCTTCTATGTCCACCCCCTCTTCTGCGTAGGAAGCTCTCCAACAACCAGAGTGGCGGGCCGCGATAGATGATGAAATGACTGTTATCTAGGACAAACAGAAATAGGACACTGTCTCCCTTCCTCCTGGCCAATCCCGTGTGGGATGTAAATGAGTCTTAATTGTTAAACATCATCCTTATGGAACGGTTGAGCGCCTCAAAGCCCATTTTGTGGCTCGCGAATTCACAAAACAATATGGCATTGACTATGAAAAGAAGTTCGCTCCAATCGCTAAGTTCTATACGATACGGGTATTTATTTCCTTGGTCGTCCATCATCATTGGCAGTTGAATCACCTGGATATCAAGAATGCATTTCTTAGTGGCAAGTAAACAGAGAATGTTGATATGAAGCAACCTTCTGGTTATGAAACCATGTGGGGGTCTCTTGTCTGCCACCTCGAAAAATCTATTTATGGCCTCATGCAGTTCCCTCGAGCTTGGTTTGACAAGTTCAATCGGGTCGTTCGGGATTTTGGCTTCACTCGGAGCTCGACAGACTTCTCCTTCTTTACTTGTTGTCTCCCAGTAGGCACAATGATACTTGTTGTGTATATTGATGATATTCTCATCACGGGCGATGATCTGAATGATATATTTATGATCAAGAAGCACTTGGCCTCACATTTTCATACCAAAGATTTGGGTCACCTCCAATACTTCTCGAGTATTGAGGTAACTCGCTGACCTGAAGGATTCATTTTGTCTAAGGAAAGTGATGACTAGATCTTCTTCAAAATACAGACAAATCTGATTGCAAGCCCGTCGATACACAAATGGATGTCAACCAGGAGCTCGGTGCTCACGCGTGCGACTCTTATTTGTTTCTCCCTAATTCAGAGTACTATTGTAACCTTGTTGGCAAGCTTATCTATTTGATTGTTGCACGACCTGATATCTCATTTGATGTTGGCGTGATTAGCCATTTCATGCATACTCCTCGGATACCTCACCTTCCAATTATCGAGTGAATCCTCTGGTATCTGAAGAATGCTCCAGGATAAAGGCTTTTGTATAAGTCATCCTCCTCCCTATCATTAATTATTTATTCAGATGCAGATTATGTTGGCTCCCTTGAAGATCGTCTGTCTGCAAGTGGATGCGACACATATTTTGGAGGACACCTAGTCACTTAGCAGAGCAAGAAACAAATGATGGCGGCACACTCTACAGAGGTTGAGTATTGTTCTAGTGTGTTTGCTATTTTCGAACTCACGTTGATGGAAAGTCTTCTTACTGATCTTGGTGTCAAGCTCCCATTTTGTCCGTCCTTTATAGCGATAGTTAAGCTATTATTTATATCGACGAGAATCCAATTTTTCACGAACATGCCAAACATATTGAAGTCAATTCACATTTCTTCTGGGGAAAAAAATTCAACTTCGCAAACTTAATTTGCGACATATACCAGTTGGAGAGCAGATCGTTGCTATTCTCACCAAGGCCTTATGATGGAGACCGCCGATTTTGCATCACTTTACCTCGTCTTCTATACCGACAGTTCACTTCCAAGCTTGACACCTACAATTTGTACGCTTCAGCTTGCAGGGGAGTTTAGAAGAACTATGTATGAGCCCAATGTAAAGGCTCACTTTCTTGGCCCATTAAGAGATCCCTCTCATATATAGATTAGTCCCACACCTTGGTTTGGAGTTAAGATCTCACTCCCTCCTATATATATATATATATATATATATACATATACATACATATATGTGTGTGTGTGTGTGTGTGCAAATGTATTTTTTAAGTAAATATGATATAATAAAATTATTCTGCTTCGTGTTTCACTTTCTCTACACATACAAATTCTGCAAATGACACAATAGGATGTGACTTTATCGTGCACTCAAAATCTCTCAAAACGGGGACATTATCATGAGGCACATCGATCATACTCAGAAATTGCCCAGTGGAAAATGACTGTTAGAATGAATGCCCGAGACATTAGTAATGTCCTCAAATGCGGGCAGGATATGAAAGAAATTTCATATGTAGGAACGCATGATTAAAAATTAAGGTTTACAACTTCATCAATGAACGACAGAGGCAGCCTGTAAAACTGATGCTCAACATCAACACCTAAATAAAGGGCTATTCTAGCAGTCATTGAACAGTTGAGAAGGCCATTGTCCAAGCAAAAGAAAAACCAATCAAAAGTGACCTAGTTCAAATTAATTCATCCTGAATTAGCTTCGGCAAACTCATTCAGCATTAAATCATGTGAATGTGACAAATATTAAATTGAATCATATGTCATTCTAAATTAATTCACTTTTAGTTTGCCAAACTCTAAATAAATTTTAAAAAAAGTTCAGTTCAATTCCTTTCAATAGCATCAAGATGTGCATTTTGCATTAAGATAAGCGTTTACTCACATGGGGATTCTACTTATCCCAAAAAAATAAAGTTAGAGACTGCCTAAGACATTCAATAGCTACACCATTTAATCGCAAACTTCCGTTGACTTAGATCATATCTAAATCATGAAACTAAACCCAACTACCACTTCACCTAGAAAAAACTAGGTATATTACATTCACCATAATAATCATCAATTTTATCCCATTTACACAGTAGGTTGTATTTACAAACTCCTATTTTTCATTCATCCTTTGAATTGATGCATGTCATATTCGCTTTTTATTCATATAAATAATTTTGCAACAAAAGGATGGTTACATGAGCAATAAAAAACATTTGCAAAGAAGAAAGAAATGATAGTAGAATCAATCATTTAAAAAACGCACCAAAGATGCAGTAGTCCCAACTACGAAAAGCTTTGACCCATTCCTCTGTAGGAGAAAGCACAAGTTTAGTAGCATCATACTTCGTTGTTTCAGTATCCACCGACAGAGCAATTTAACAAACATAGGGCAGCCTGGTGCACAAAGCATCCCCGCGCAGCGAGGGTACGGGAAGCGTCCCATGAAATGTAGGCAAACCATACCTTGCATTCTTGCAAGAGGCTGCTTCCAGGACTCGAACCCGTGAACTCAAGGTCACACAGCGACACCTTAGCTGATGCGCCAAGGCTCCCTTTCAGCAATTTAACAAACATAAATGACGAAAATTCCTATTTTACCACAATTGCGCCTACTCTCTGCAATAGTGAGTAGGAAGTTCCAGCCAAAGCAACCTGCAGAAATGATCTTTGTCTTATTAAAGCATTCTGATCATCTTATCTAAACTTTAAGTTTGTATTCATTATGATACCTGAAAAGCATTATCTGGGCAGTTGTGAAAGAATTTAGCAAATGATCCAGCATTCAATGCAAGAGGTGATCGAAGAGAAACAGTTGGAGCAGGAAGCCAGACAAGCATAAAGTCTGCAATTATTGCCATTACCTGGAGAACAAAGAAAATGTGAGCAGGTGAAAGAATGAATTAAAAAATCTGATGGGTTCTCATCCAATGGCTAATGATACATCAAGTAAAGAAAGAAGATTACAGAACATACTAACATCACACTAAAAATATCTAGGATTTATGAAAATTTAAGGAAATCTGAAAGGAATAGTCGGCTTGAAACAATGTTTGATATTCACTCATAATGTCAGCAAGCGTGCATCAAAGTCATGTCCGATGTGTCAGCACACACAAAAGATAATCCTAATAGGACATCTATATTATAAAACGAAATACTTATGTGACCATCATGGGCCTCAAGACCATGAAATGCATTAGAGCGGTCCGATTATTTGATCAAATCTAAATAAATTATTTAAAACTCACTCCTTCGCCCTAACCCTTCCCCGATACCAAAGCCAGCCGTAGCCCTCAACCCCGATACCCCTTATCGCACTCCTCACTTCCGACGCCCTAACCCCTCCCCGATACCAAAACCAGCCGCAGCCCTCAACCGCTCATCGCATCTGCCCGCCGCTAATCGCCGACCAGCTCCAATTGGGGAACACACCCGTCATCCCCCAACGTCAGTTCTCCCTCGTCTGCCCCACTCAAACATTTCAGGCCTCCGACTGTAAGACACTCCTTCACCTGGCCGATTCGGACATTCACACACATTGCAGTAAGTTCTCCCTTGCTCCTCTCTCCCCCATTTCAGACTTCCACTCACCATACCCGAACCCCACACCAACACCATTTCTCTCATCCTATAGCAGGTCTACATTCTCGAAGATCCATATACCCATGATTGCATTCAGCCTTCAGGACCTGCGACCTCACTGGACAGAAAAATAAGACATTATTTCGCTTCCACTCTGGTAAGTTCTTCACCCTCCAGCGATCTGAGTTCACATACTCTGTTTTTGTTCTACTGCGTTGATTTCCTGCTTTAGAAGAGGTGATCCATCATTACTCCAATTTATTAAATATGTGCATTTCTTTGCACGTACAATCTCTATTTTGGTAGATTCAGTTCTCTGCTTGAATGATTTCACAATTGCTTGTTGATATACATTTGTAGGGTTTCTTCTTATCTTCATATATGTATTCTGACTCCTACGATACTGAACTCTAGATTCCGGATTCAAAAATTGGAGATATTCATTTTCTAATGATGAACACTACAAAATCGCTAAATTAATTTGTAAGATATGTTGATATCAACTTGGCATATATTTTTGCTTAATTGTGTCCATTGAGATACTTCTGTTTGAAATTCTATTGATTTCTATACATTTCTTTTGATTTTTCAAGTGCTTGATTCACTATACTTTAGATCCATATTACCCTAATCATAGTTTGGGCACAAGTATTGTAACAATCCGTTTTTTTAATAACAATAATAATAAGATAATAAACCCTAGTCCTTCTATTTCCTAAAACCCGAGCAGCCCCTTCAACCCCCCCCCCCCCCCCGATAAAATCAGCTGGCATTAGGTTTTTCTCATTCTCGCTCCAGGCCGATTGCCTCAAGCCGCGACTCCCCCATCTCCCGCAGGTCGCAGCGCAAGCCGATGCTCCCTTCCGCCTCTCTACCCATGCTTGCCTCCGCCTCCTGTTCTGTTGTCTCCTCCTGCTTCTTCCTAAGCTGCCAACACCTCCTCGGGCTCCTCCCTCCATGGCCGACGCCGCCTGCTGCTCCTTCCTCTCCCGATTTCCGCCTCCTCCCGTGCGCCCCTTTCTCTGGCCGACAACCATGCAACTTCCTCCTCCTCTTCTTCGATTAGCAAGGGCAGCAACCCTTCTTCCTCAAGACCGACAACCGCCTTCTCTCCCTCCGGCAATCGCTTCCCCTATTCGGTGGGCTCCGATTTCGCTAAGGTTTCCTTCCCTCTCCTCCACAGTCTCAGATTTGGTTCCTCATGGATTTTTGAGCCTGATTTGGCTCCTATTGGTAAGAATCTCCTCTTGTTCACCTCTATTCAGATTTCCATGAATTTTTCTTGGAAAGTTTGCGCTTCAATTTCATATATTTTGTGTTTCATGACATTTGCCCCTCTTGTAACATCTAATTGTTTTGTATTCGTGATTTCCGGCACCGCTCCTCGACTCAAGTGTTGGAATCTCTCAAAACCCCTATCCGAATTAGGGTTTTCGTAACCCAATCGTCGCCAAGTCTCCATCTTCGCGTGGTAATCTTTTCTCCCCTCACTGTAGAGGGAGGTAAATTTCTAAACCCCGCTGTTATTTGAGTCTTGCGATAAATAAATTGTTGTGCAAGCGTTTGATTTTTCGTCATGTCAAATTATCGAATATTGTCTGTGATTGTTCCTGAACAGGTCCAGTTAGGGTTTCTAAATCTTGCTTGCGCCGCTCAGCCGCCTCCATCAGATTCAGCCTCATTTAAGGCAAATAGAGATCCCTCTCTCTTGCAATCATTGAGTTTAATTTTATGCATCTGTTCTTTTGATTAGTTGACTTCACTTCTGAATATTTTGATCCGTCAAATGAATTTTAAACTTGAATGCCTAAATTGACATGTTAGCAGTTTAAAGATTTAACGTGTTTGGAATAACATTATTCTGTGATCGTGGACGATTTTATTTGGAAATCGCTTGAAATGGCATGTGTTAGTGAGTGAAATTGGTTTTGATTGGTTTTTCCCACTTAGATGATTTGTGTCTCATTTGTTGAGTAGTCAAAGAATAGTAGATTTTTGAGCGTAAACAACATTGTCATGAAAATAATTGTAATGAATGTTGGTTAGCAAATATACGTTTGGTGTTTTTTATATCATGCTCGTAGTGCTCATATTTTACTTGAAGGATGTTGTGTCAGAAGAATGATTTAAATTTAGATGAATGTTTGATATCTCAGAATTGATTCATGTCAAACTTACCTTTGCGATGTGTTTGAAAAGTCTTCTTGGTATTATGACCTTAACCTCTCGAACCCGCAAGGTTCAAAACTCACTGTTTAGTTTTTTCTGTGTCATCAAATCTTGTTTCTTATGTATGTCTGATTGCAAGAATTATGTAAATTCGTTTCATGATCTGAAGTTTCCCCTCTAATGTGAACTCGTTCCTATTAGAATCGTTAAACTATGAATCTTGCAATCCATTGATGTCATAAGCAATCTTTGAAAGGTGCGGTTAGTTGGGGCAACTCTCTGCTTGCATGGTCACGACAAGCAGGAACCTGTCCAATAAGATTTGCGTCTGACCCTGAGTGTGAATCATGTGCACCCCCTGTAAACACCTACATACTTCATTGATTACAGCTTGTGATATTACATGATCAATTATATGTTATGCTCCGGAGTAAGCTTAATTAAGGTTATTTTCTATTTGACTCTCTTACTTATTTGTTTTGTTAGTTTTGCTTCATGAAAATTAACATAAATCAGGCGGGCGAGCTTTCCAGAAGTGGGTTTGCTAGACCTGTTGTTGGCCCGCAAGAAAGTCCTGTTTGCTAGACATGTGCTAGTTCTAACATGTTTTTAGTTGAGACGGGTCGAGACAAGTATAGAGTGATATTTTTTCACAAGTATGGAGTAATATTCTTTCACAAGTATGGAGTATTGGCGTTATTATTGTTATTATCTGTATATTGGTCTGTATTTAGCTTGTAATAATGTTTTGTCTATATATTTGATTCCTCTCCTCATTTGGAGATGAGAGTTTTTCATCCAACATGGTATCAGAGGGATTCTAGGGTTTTTCGTTTCCGCTCCGGTGTCGCTCTTCCTCCCGCTCGTCGATCGCGATCTCCCGGCCTCTCCGGCATATCGCGACTGGATCGCGATCTCCCGTCGACTGGATCGTCTCTTCCTGTGGCTCGTCCTGCATCGATCGATCGGCTTCGTGGCTTCCTGCATCGATCGATCGATCGATCGATCGGGTCTTTCCTGCATCGATCGATCGGCTTCGTGGCTTCCTGTGGCTCGTCCTGCATCGATCGATCGGCTTCGTGGCGTCCTGCATCGACTGGATCGTCTTTTCCCGCTCGTCCTGCATCGATCGACTGGATCGTCTCTTCCTCCCGCTCGTCCTGCATCGATCGGCTTCGTCTGCTTCAGCCGCATCGATCGGCCCGCATCGATCGGCCTCTCTCGCAGCGGCATCGATCGGCCTCTCCCGCTGATTTTCTTTTGTTCTTGATCCTCGATCTCCTTTGTGGGAGGGATCTCCTGTTGATTTATGGCTTCTACAGACACCTACGAATCCTCCTCGAGGAGGATCACTAGCATTCTTCTGGATGAGCGGAACTATTCTTCTTGGGCTACATCGATGAAGGTGGCCCTTGCAGGCCGGAACAAACTTTCTTGGTTGACTGGAGGACCTCCCAAGCCTCCTGATGACAAGAAAGATGATTTGGTCAAGTGGTCCACGGAGAAATTCATGGTTCTTGGCTGGATTCAGTGCTCGATGGAACCTCGTATCTTCGGCCAGTTCATGCGATTTGAAGACATCCCCGAACTTTGGTCTGCTCTTCAGCGCACCTTCGGGCATACTCGTGTTGACGCCCAGATTTTTGGTGTCTTTCAGGATATTGCTTCCGCCACTCAGGGGGAGCGGTCTGTTCAGGAGTACTTTACCTACCTCCAGGATCGTTTTCTGGAACTCAACGATCTGGAGCCGCTTAGTGCCCTGAAATCTCCAGAGGATGTCACCCTTATCCGACAACAGCGACAGCGTCGGGAGACCTACCAGTTCTTGATGGGTCTTCGCCCCGAGTTTGAGTCCACACGTGCTCAGATTGTGGGCATGTCTCCCTTGCCCGACCTGCTTGAGGCCTACTCCATTATCTCTGAGCATGAGAAACGCCTGCTGCGTCAATCATGCCTCTCCGGCGCGCGTACTACTTCCTCGCTCCCTACTGAGCAGATGGCTCTTGCAGCTTCCTCTCGTCCTCCCACTTCTGCCTCCCGGAGCCGTGGTGGTCGCGGGTCATCTCCTCAGTCTGGGGGACGTGGCTCCTCCGGTGGCCGTGGCTCTACAGGTCCCCCTGGCCCTTGCTCTCATTGTGGGCGTCTCTATCATGACCGGAGCCGTTGTTATCAGCTCTACCCACACCTTCGGGGTTCTGATCGTACTTCGTCTGGTGCTGCTCCGCGCTCTACCGTTGCTGCTGCCGAGTCTGTTGATACCGTCGAGCGTCCCTCCGGAATCACTGTGTCGGATCTCAGTCACCTATTGGCCCAGTTTCAGCAGTTCCAGCAATCTCAGTCCTCCACTACTACCTCTGCCTCTCCTCGGTCTTCATCCTCAGGTACCCCGTTTGCTTGCACTGCGACCATGGTTGATCAGGGTTCGTCACCCTGGGTGATTGATTCTGGTGCCACCGACCATATGACTGGTACGTCTTCCCTCCTGCGCCAGGTTGCCCCTTGCTCACACCGGGATGTGCGCCTTGCTGATGGCTCGTTTACTCATGTCCTCAGCCAGGGCACTGTCTCTCTCTCTTCCTCTCTTTCTCTTGACTCCGTTCTTCATGTACCTCACATGGCTCTCAACCTTTTATCTGTTAGTAGCATTACTCGTGCTTTGAATTGCTCAGTCACTTTCTACTCTGATCATTGTGTTTTTCAGGACCTGCAATCCAGGAGGACTTTTGGTACGGGGATTGAGAAGAATGGGATGTACCATCTGGTGCTGCCTCCACCTACTGCTGCTACCACCACCACTGCTGTTCTTGCTTCGCCATCGAGTTTGCTTTGGCATGCCCGCCTCGGTCATGCTAGCCCCCCTCGGATGTTATCTGTTTGTCCTGATGTACCTTTTTCTTTTCCTTTTTATTGTGATGTCTGCGAATTGTCAAAACACACTCGCAGTACCTATGTATCTTCTACTAGTCGTGCTACTTCTTGTTTTGAGTTGATACATTCTGATGTTTGGGGTCCGGCCCCTATTGTTTCTTTTGATGGATTCTCATATTTTGTCACTTTCATTGATGACTATTCTCGCTGTTTATGGGTTTACCTTCTGAAACGTAAGTCTGACGTTCTATCTGTTTACACTCACTTTACGGCTATGATACAGACACAACATGGCAAGTCTGTTCACATTCTTCGCTCTGACAGTGGCGGTGAATATACCTCCCGCTCCTTTGACGAGTTTCTTTGCTCGGAAGGCACCCTCCATCAGTTTTCGTGTCCGGCCACCCCCGAGCAAAATGGCGTGGCCGAACGCAAAAACCGTCACCTGTTGGACACTGTTCGATGCCTTCTTCGGGGCATGCATGTTCCTAAGTCCTACTGGAGTGCCGCTCTTCTTACCGCGGCCTTTCTTATCAATCGAACTCCGTCCCGCCCTCTTGGCGGTATTGCTCCCTATAGTCTTCTCCACCCTTCCGCCTCTGTTTTTCCCATCCCTCTTCGGGTCTTTGGCTGTGTGTGTTTTGTCCAGGATCGGCGTCCTTCCCGGACAAAACTCGACGATCGGGCTGTCCGTTGCCTCTTTCTCGGCTACTCGACTACCACTAAGGGGTATCGCTGTTTTGATCCCCGTTCCCGTCGTATCATTCACTCTCGTGATGTAACGTTTCACGAGGAAGTACCCTTCTTTGTCTCTTCCTCGACTACCCCGAACCCTCCTACTATTGTCCAACCTGTCCCGGTCGTCCCCACCGTCTCCCCTCCATCGTCTCCACCCGTTCTACTTACTTACACTCGCCGCCGCGCGCCCACACCAGCTGTTACTCCCATTTCTCCCTCAGTTCCGGATCCATTGCTCCTTCCGGTTGCAGGTACTTCTCTTGAGCCTTCTCCCTCTACTACTTCTGATGACTTGCCCATTGCCTTGCGCAAGGGCCAACGTGCTTGTGTTCACTCCTCTGTTACTAAGCACCCGCTGGCTAGTGTTGTTTCCTACCAGCGGTTCTCTCCTTCTTACCAGGTTTTTGTGGCCGCTGCTGATTCGGTTCGAATTCCTGCTTCGACTGCTGAGGCTCTCCTTGACTCGCGGTGGGTTCGGGCCATGGAGGAGGAGATGTCTGCTCTTCGTCATACCGGGACGTGGTCCCTTGTTCCTCTACCTCCTGGGAAACGCACCGTTGGGTGCAAATGGGTCTATACTGTGAAATATGGTGCTGATGGTTCCATTGACCGCTACAAGGCTCGTTTGGTGGCTAAGGGGTTTACTCAGGCTCCGGATGAGTTTGGTGCCACGTTTGCTCCCGTGGCCAAGCTGACTAGTGTTCGTCTTCTGCTCTCTCTTGCCGCCTCTCGGGCATGGCCTCTCTACCAGCTCGACGTCAAGAATGCTTTTCTTCATGGCACCTTACAGGAAGAGGTTTATATGGCTCCTCCACCGGGATTTGCCCTTAAGGGGGAGTATTCGGGCAGGGTTTGTCGTCTGCACAAATCCCTGTACGGCCTGAAGCAATCTCCGCGTGCCTGGTTTGACCGGTTCAGCACTGTTATCCTTCAGATAGGCTTCACTCAGTGTCACGCAGATCACACTTGCTTTGTTCGCGCCGCGACAGATGGCCGTCGTGCCATTGTCCTGGTCTATGTTGACGACATTATTCTTACTGGGGATGACTCTGCCGGTATTTCTGAGGTGAAAGCTACTCTCCGGGCCGCCTTTGAGGTGAAAGATCTTGGATCTCTCCGTTATTTCCTTGGGATTGAAGTGGCTCGCTCCCGACAGGGCATCTCCATATCCCAGCGAAAGTACACCTTAGATCTCCTCCGGGATTCTGGTCTCCTGGGATGTCGTCCTGCGCGTACGCCTATGGATACCAATCATCGTCTTCATGCGGAATCTGGTGATCCTCTATCAGACCCTTCTCAGTACCAGCGTCTGGTTGGCCGCCTGATATACTTGACAAATACGAGGCCAGACATCAGCTTCTCAGTAGGTGTTCTGAGTCAGTTTATGCATTCTCCTACGACTGCTCATCTTGAGGCCGCTCGACGTGTTCTTCGCTATCTCAAGCATGCCCCGGGACTTGGTCTATTCTATCGGGCTGACATTGTTTCCAGTCTCTCCTGCTTCACTGATGCTGATTTTGCCGGTTCTTTGACTGATCGGCACTCTACTACCGGCCTCTGTGTGTTTCATGGGGATCATCTTGTTTCATGGCGGAGTAAGAAACAACACATTGTATCACGCTCGTCCGCTGAGTCCGAATACCGGGCCATGGCACACGGTGTCACTGAGTTAATCTGGTTGCGATCTCTGCTGACTGAACTTGGTCTATCTCTGACCACTGGCTCGACTCTCTACTGTGACAATAAGTCAGCTCTCCTTCTCACTCAGGATTCAGTGCTTCATGAGCGTACCAAGCATATCGAAATGGATGTTCATTTTCTTCGTGACCACGTTCGTACTGGGACTGTCCTTCCGACCTATGTTCCTTCGGTCGACCAACTTGCTGATGCCTTCACTAAGGCCCTTGGTCCTACGCGTTCAGATTTGCTATCTTCCAAGCTGGGCATGATTGACATCTTTGCTCCACCTTGAGGGGGAGTATTGGCGTTATTATTGTTATTATCTGTATATTGGTCTGTATTTAGCTTGTAATAATGTTTTGTCTATATATTTGATTCCTCTCCTCATTTGGAGATGAGAGTTTTTCATCCAACATGGAGTAATATTCTTTCACAAGTATGGAGTAATATTCTATCGTGCGGGGCACGGGGGGCCCCCGTGCACTATCACTCGTATAGTACATATTAGATTCTTTTTTATTAACTATCCAGCTATTTTTCTAAATTAAAACCATTAAATATTTGAAGGTGAGTTCCTATACATTGAAGACAATAATTTAGTTCATTAATTGTAAGAAAAAACTTTAATTTCCCCCTGCAATTTTAAGTTAATAGTTTCAATTGACATTCTCATAAATAGAGCATTTTGATCACAAATAGAAGGATTTAGGAGGTTTGGTTCAGTTCAGTTAATTAAAGTAAATGCAAGTGATAGAAGATAACTGGAAACAAAAAAAATAGTCAGACACCAAATAATGTTCCTAGAATGATCAGAAGTGAGAAATCCCACTACAGTGTTTTATAAACTCTTGGCAGTGAGTTTACATTTCCTTCAAAGATTAAACCTTACAATCATTTCATGAGTTACTTATATAAACGCACAATATATAGTCATTGAATGAATTGAAGGTTCGCCCTAATAGAGCCCAAGAAACATAAGACAATAATGGTAATAACTTTGGCTAGCTAGAGATAGTAGGAAGTTGAAAATAAAAAAATAATAATTTGTTACAGAGAATGTACCACATCTGCAACAACAAAATCAAGTTCTTTCATGAAGTTCTCTCTACGACGTTCATATTCTGCGGCAGTCTATATAAAAAAGGACATGAAGTCAGTACCATGAAACTTATTAATTCCATCACTGCATAAATGGAAAGAAGAAAGAAATGTAAGTAAGAGATTCTGAACTTAGAGTTTTCTTAAGCAGCTTTTTCTTGAAGAGAATAATGAAAAGAATCCCTAACAAGCTATCAAATGCCGAACAACAGAATGTCATCCTCCACCCAAACAACAGAATTGCAATTCAGGCGAATTCCAATTCCCATGAATTTTGGTTTTGGAACAAAACAATTTTGTCTTCCCAAAATCTTCCAAATGAACACAGCCTAATTAAGTTTCAAGAGTAAGGTACTAAGGTCACCTAACAAACAACAGAACATAGTACAAGGAAAACTGTACAAAGTTATAGTTTTTCATTCGTAAACTATACACCAGATTCATCATTAAGCATAGCATTTCAACTTGGCAAGTGCCACTTATTAGTAATGAGTGGATTTAACATTAATGACCGAGTAACTATTGGTAATGAGTGGATTTGACATTAATGATCAAGTAACTATCGGTAATGAGTGGATTTGACATTAATTACCAAAATCCCTCGTCACATCACAACCTTACACATCAACATCAGATCACTGGCATGAATCTTAAAACATTGTGAGAACAGGACCCGAAAGACACATTCGTGACCCGCCATACCAATATCCATTACTTCGCTAGCCCGCTTTTCGCAAGCGCCAACAAAACATATCGGTCCGCCTCTGATATGACAATCTGACTGAGATACACATCTCGCCGGCATAGCCATCCATCTCGATGAACACTCTCGACGAGTGTCAAGTGGCTATTTTTCTCTCCCCCTCGCTCTTCTTTCCCTGACATCACAAGACACTCGTCAAGATGCTCTCTGCCTTACCGAGAGGCCCCTACCATAGCGAAACACTCCATAACCCAACGAGAAGCCTCGACTTCACCTTTGAGAAGCCAATGACTCTGAGGAACTTGTCTTAATCCACTACCTTACTCTTTTTACTACTCTTTGCTCCATTCCAAGCCCAAGTGTATAATCCTCGCCGCTCACAAAGACAAATCTTCCATTTATTTAGACATTTTTATCATTCTACCCAACTACCTTACTTCCGCTCAAATTTTTCTTGTTTCACAACTATCTATCATGAGTCATGTATCAATCTCAACTCAAACACTGTACAAGTTGTCTTGACCAACCGCAAGAGGACGGTTCCTGCACAAGACAATGTTAATGGAAGCCTCCACTGTCCACTAATGAGACTAAGTACATTTGTCTATATATAGCCTAATGTGAGAACAATGAAGACCGGTTGCCCTTTCTTCGCCTTCTCCGGGCTCTCTTTCTTCCAACCCTGAAAACAGGAGCCGTATAGCCAATTATAGCGGGAGATCTGTCCACGAGCTCTCGGTTGTACGATAGGATCTCCGGTGATCCCTGGTCATGGAATAAGCACGGTCAACCCCAACCAAAGAATTCAGGGTCCAACACCACTTGATGCACTGGACAAATCAACTTGAAGGGCATGTAATGATCACCATTCCGCTATGATTTATAAACTGACATTTGAATCAACCGAGCGAAAGAAAAAAAACATAACTTATCCATGGAAATGATATGTAATAATTGAGCACCATTGATCTACAATCGTCATCCCAAAGGCCTCTTCAAGGAACTTTCAAAAACGAATGAACTATAAAGCCGATATGAAACAATTAGATGTAGAAAATGTGGTCTAAACAGATCTACCTTCGTGAAAATACCGACGCCGCACTCCATCGCGACCTTAGCTAAGAACAGATCATCCGCCAGTAACCGCTCCTTGAAACCCCCAAATTGAAACAGCCACCGGAAGATCGGAGACCTTTCCAGGTCCGAAAACCGGTGCACTATCTCCCCGGGAATCCTCCCCGCATTGATCGCCGCAGAAAGGTCGGAGGGAATGTTGTCCAGCGACCGGCCAACCTCCGCAAGAGCAAGGATCGCCTCCCTCCGGTTTTTCCCACTCGACTCCTCATCCCCGCCATTGCTTCCCCCGTCGCCGCCGCCGCCGCCGCCGAAATTACCAGAACCGATACCTCCGTCTCCGACGCCAGATCCGGCGAGGAATACGTTTCTGTTGGGACGAACGTTCACGATCCGGAGGTGGGTTGAGGATAAAGAGACGGGAATACTTAGAACGGTAGGGAGTAGGAAACGGGTGGTTGAAGGGCGATGGGACATTGAGTGGAGGAGGTTCCCGGGGCCGGTAAATCTGGAAGAAGAGACGGCGGCAACGGCCGCCATCGTCGTGCAGGGAAGAAGGTCAAGAGTCCAACAGCTTCTCCCTCAGTACATGCGGCCCTCTCTCCCTCGTGCTCTTCAAAGCGGGCAGGGTTTATTCATACTTGTGGCGGGATGGACGGCAGCCGCACCATAGGGATTCTGTCCATTTGGACTGATGTCAAGAAATAAGTAGCTGCACCGGAAATCTCGACCCAAAATAGAACCAAAGGTGTGCCAACGATCCATACTCCTCTATTCTCTATCTATTAGCATGTTCAAAAGAAATCTCGGATGGTGATCTTTTATTCTTTTAATTTGAGAACTTAAATAAAGATTTATTTCATAAAGAGAATTGATTTTTGTTGCGCATCAACTGATCGAGCGTGCAAACACTCAAGTTAGAATGAGGCGGGTGTCAAGATAAATTTTTTAATGTGAAAAACTCTAGAAAGGAGCAAAAAAACATGTGGTCAAGGACTGCGCCGACTAAATTTTCACTATATTTTGGTGTTGTTACAAAACTTTGTAGAGAAATTGAGTGTGACGGGCCGCCTCTCATTACAATCGTAGAGGGAGGGAGGGAGGGAGAGAGGGAGGGAGAGAGGGAGGGAAAAAGAGAGACTCAGAGAGTGACAGGACACCGTTCGCGGAGCCAAGTATTTTCTACTTGTACAGAGGGGAACAATGTGCTCAACTTGGCCCAGAGTCTTCTGTCCATGCTCGGGCACGATCTGAAATTTGCGGCTTGTCTCCTGTTGCACACGGAGGAGTCTGAAATTATGTATAGAAAGAGCGATGTTTTGGGCGCAATGTGCACAATGCAATATGAATGGAGTAAAATGTACACAGTGTGAAATGTGCGCATGTCACAATATGCACGGTGGAATCCGGCCCCAAGAAGCTTTTGAAAGGCTTTTGGGAAAACTTCAAGAGGTCTTTGAAGATTTTCAAAGATCTTCGAGGATTCCTTCAAACACACAAGGAGATCTTCGAAAGATTCTTCGAGAGCTCTCATGTATGTAGGAAGCAAGGTTGAATGAAAGAAGAGCATGGGATCCTTTTATAGTTTTGAGGTGGAATTTTCATAAATAAGAGATTATGGTGGTTATGTGGCTATTCACACATAAAAACAAATTTATGTGTTATACGCACACCCGATATAAATATGTCTATGTGTACACCAAAACCATATTATTTGTTATCCACAGGCTGTCATGAGTATTTTTGCTATACGCACTTCGATATTTCATATTTTATCATGTGTATATTTAGGAAATTTGCTGCGTGCACACTCATTATAGGGTTCGGTTATATGCACCCCTATAATGGGTGGTTACGTAGATGGTGGGGTGCGGTGGATATGCATTCGAGGCGGTTGGACGTGCGGTCGGCCGTCGTCGCCCGACAAGTCGTGTGGCTTTGTGGACGCATAGCAGCGGCCAACCAGGGGGATCGACCTTGCGGCCGTGCGGCCAAGAGGTCCCGTGACGGCGGGCGGGCGACCGCGTGCATGGTCGGTTGGCCGCATTGCAGCCACGTGGTGGTGGTGCGCCAGCGGGTTGGCCCCGCGGGTGGTGGTTTGAGCGGTCATGACGTTAATATGGTTGACTTTGGTCAACCCCCACTCAGCCTCCATGTTTTCAACTAAGTTAGTAGGAAAAACGAGAATTTTGGCGATTCGCAGTCATGAATTCCTATAAATTGAGGGAATACATATCACTAATCATATATGTAGAAAGGTATACACTTAGGAGGAATCCTCTGTTTGAGGAAGAAGTTAGAAATCTTTTAGATAGGTTTGAGTTTGAGTACGATCGGGGTTGAAATTCCCCAAGTATTTTCCTAAAGCCCAACGAGAGCCTTTCCTAGGTACGTGAGATCATTATCAGGAGAGACCCTATAATGACGTTGCTAGAGAAGAGCATCTGCGAGACCACCGTCAGCCTATATGATGACATCCTAGAGATTGGCATCGACCGTCACCCCCTTGATGTCGAGACAATTGTTATCCTTACGATGATGATTACGACTATCCTCCACGGGATAGGTGAACGGATCTCACACGAGTTTTGAAACTTGATCAACCACTTTATGATGGTTCTATAAATCCCAAAGTATTTTCTGACTGGGTTATAGACATAGAGACGTATTTTGAGTGGTATCGTATGACAAAGGACCAAAAGATTCAGTTCGCCAAAATGAGCTTGTCTGGGCGAGCGAAAATCTTTTGGATAGATGAAGAGCGTAGTCTAGAGAGGAATGGACGCCCTCCCATTACACATTGACCTCATATGAAAGCCATATTGGAGGAGCAGTACATTCCCCGCATTATCAGACTCATCCACGAGACAAGTTGATGTCTCTATAACAATGGTCCAAATCAGTTTTTGACTACGTAGTTGAGATGAAAGATCTTATGATTCGCTGCAACGTTATAGAACACCCACGAGATACTTTATCTAAATTTAAGTGTGAGCTACAACTTGAGATTCAAGATAAGTTGATTTGATATGACCACTATTCCTTAGCAGAGACCATATCCATCGTCATCGATATCGAGGAGCACTAGAAGAGAGCCTCCCGGTTAAAATCTCAACCTAAAACAAATTCTCCATACAATAAATAAGAATTGAAAGGTAAGAAGAATGTTTTGAAGCCAACTTCGATATTTACGTGAGATCAGAAAGGGAAATCCCCCATGGGAACTATGACCTCTTCACAGATCAGATGTTATGAGTGCCAGCAGATGAGTCGTATATCTAGGAATTGTCCCAAGAGAGAAGACACGCTAGTTATTCACGAGGTGACTGAGGAGGATGAGCATGAAGAAGAGACACTAGTTGAGAAAGACTCATGTGTTTTGAATGACGAAGTGTATGGTACGCCTAGTGATGAGAAGATAGAACATGACGTTCTAGTGGTGAGATGCATGTGATTGTAACATCCCGACTTTTATTGGGCCACCAGAACCCTAGTGGACCCAATAAAAGTGACCTGAACCTCTACCCGAGACTCATAATAGGTAGGAGATGACCCTATTTTAGGGATTTTGAACTAATGAGCTCTGATTCGAGTTATGTTTGTTGTTTTGGACTCGTATAACCGGTACGGGTGCAACCAAACTCGTTCTGTTGAACTCTAATGTCATATGATGGGTATGACTATTCCTCGTAAAATGTCGCGAAAACGAGATTTTTGACTATCGAGCTAGAGAACTCCGGTTTGAGTTCTATCAGTTCTTGTGGTCTCGTATGGCCAATACGAACGCATCAGAACTCATTGTATCGCGATTCGAAGCATAACGATGATTATGAGTGTTTTGACCATTTTAGCGCGTCGCGACGCGCAGATTTTGAATACTTAGCAAATGAACTCCGATTCGACCCCGATCAGTGGCGTTGGATTCGTATGGTCAATAAAAAGTCAACGAAATTGATCTCGGGCAGTTTCGATGACGGGTGGTCAAACCGTTGTCAAATTAAGCTTAGTCGTGCACCGAAAAGCGTGTGCACACCAATTGTGACACGACACCCCAACTTTGACCCAACCCCGATGACTTGGACTTATTTTGACTTTGACTCCCATGGGTTGACCCCCCCCCCCCCCCCGTGGTTGACTTTTGGTCAAACCCTTCCTAAAAAGCTCATTTCTCTCTTCATCCCTCTCTCCTTAACAAGCTCACTATTGGCTCAATTTTTTGGCCATAAATGGGTCATGATGGCTGCCTTGTTGGCCAATAAGAGCATCAAGTCCAAAGCCTTCTCCCTCCCTCCATACACTTGTCCAATCCTAAGCCACTCATCTTTCCCCAAAGAAACACAAATCCATGTATTGTCTTTTGAATGGCTAGCAAGTACACCCCTCCAATGGATGAGTGCCAACAGCTAACCATGGTTGGTGCAACCCAACCATGGTTCTCCTTATCTTGGCCAAGAAGGAAGAAGGAGGGGCTCACCCCCTCCCTCTATATATTCATTCCCTCATACCAGAGGACTGAAATCCTCTCCCCAGCCTCAAAATGACCCCAGCCACCACCATGTCGGAGCTTTGCCTCGCCGAAAACCGCCCACCCAAGCTCCACCACCCTCCACCGCCATTAATGGCGGAACTCGCCAAGAGCTCCTAGAGACCCCAAACAAGGTGGAAAGCTTCTCCTCTCCTTCCTCCAATTTTTCTGGACGAGTTGCATGCAAGCTCCGGCGGCCGGAGCGCCGCCGTCGTCACCCCCCTCTCCACCGTTCAAAAACAAAAAAAATAGCTCTGACGATGGCCGGCGGCGAGAGGCCGCCGGACCACCGCCGGAAGGAGCGCCCGACCACGAGGAGTTTGCCGGGTGTGGAGTCACGGCCGGTCGGTGGCCGGACGGCGGCGGGGAAGGCCCGTAAGGGGCGGGTCATGTACAGGTTCTGTACAGGCAGCGGGGGGGCGTCGGGTTCTACTCTAGTATGAGGGGGAAAAAGGGGGGGAGGGGGAGGGAGGAGAAAGAAAAAGAAGGGGAGGAGAAGAAAAGGGGGGAGAGGGAGAAAGAGAGGAGGAAAAGTAATAAAAAAGGAAGGGAGGGAGAGAGGAATGAAGACAACAAAAAGATCATGAGTGTAACAAAAATATCATCCGACCCTTCGTGAGTGTAACGGAATGGGCCTACGCAAAAGTGGTGAAATATTTTATTGTATTTCTTTTTTTTAATGACAGAAATTAAACAGATCCATCTATTACTGCAACAACACTTTTTAATAGGTTTCCTACGATGATTTTTTAAGCCTTTTGCAATGCTTAAAGCATTGCGATTGAATTTGCGACACTTTATAAAATGCCGCAAAGGCTTTGTGAAAGTATTTGTGGTGTTAAAACCTTGTGCCACCGTTTAGATAATCACAATGATTAACTTGCAGGCATTCATGGTGTTTTTTTATTGAAAGCATCGGGAATGATTCTTTAACAAAATTCCCCAAACAATTTTGATTTTTTTAAATATCGACGCGCTTAATTTTTTTTACAACCATAACAACAGCTAATCCAGGATTCCAGGGTTCACTCCCATTAGCAAGCAATCTCTGGTCTCTAAAACGCCCTTATGTTCACCTCAGTTATGGAGACCAAGCAAACAATCAATTGTCATGTTCTTTCAAAAGATCTACACACTTGCAGTCTTGCACAACCTTATTTTATTAGTTATTTTCGATTATATTGGTTTTACTTTCCAGTTTATAACATCAAAATTGCAGCTGTATACAGGTTTCCCTCAGCTTTTATTCTTCGAGGTTCAGGGTTGTCTCCAGCTCTGCAGACAGTTAGATCCTCAATGGTATTAATAGCAACAGCTCATTCTTTTATAAACGCGATAATAACTTATCTGATTAATTTATATCTTGAAAAGAAATGGACATACTTTTAGAAAAAAGCGTCGGTGAAGCTCATTTTTTTAAACATTGATCAGATGTGCTCAGACCCATTCTCGGGCTGTTACTTTTGATGAGCTCGAGCTGTTATTTATAAATATCTCTGATTTAACTTAAGATTACGGCAGATTTTAACAACCAATAACTTGTGCTCATGCCCTGCTTTACATCGTCTGCATCATCGGAGTTGAAGATGATAATGACACTTACTTTCATTGGCCTGCTTGACGATATCCATTTATTAACTAAACTAAATCTAAATGCATTCCATTGAGCATCAAGTTTGACCATTAAAACAACCGAAAAATAATGAAAATTATGCATGTGCATTGTGTTTGGTCATTACAACAACTGAAAAGTACTCATTTTTTAATAGTACATTAATTGTTACAACAACTAAACAACAATAGTATTTTTAACAACATATGTCAAAATCTGAAGGTTCAACATACAAAAAAACCGAATGTTAATACTAATTGTACATTCTTTTTACAAGGTCATAAAAAATAACTCATTTTTGCTTATAACTTTTGCTATGATCATGTATTTTTTTGTAGTCTTCATAATCATCAGGATCACCTGCAAAGAAACACAAGAATAAATTTGGGTAAGCAAGTTATAATAATGGTTTGAATTTTGTAAATATTCTGCTCAAATAAATATTCCTGATTTACAAAGGTATTCAATCCTATATAGTACCCTAATATAGATCCCAAACTTTTTATGTTTTTGATAAAAATTTGAAGTCATGAGAATTTTTATATCAACAAAGTCATAAAAATAATAATTAGTTTCTATTAATTATTAGGAAGTGAAACATGAAAGAAATATGCATATAAGATTAGGATGACAGAGAGGCTTCAAATGGAAAATAATAGGAATTGTGATGATAAACAAAAAATTCAGGAACTGTGGATTTCTACATCCAGGAAATGTCCATTTAATCTAAACTCTCTAAAGGTTCAAGAACAGAAAATATTCTACATCTAAGCCGCAATGTTGAAGGAAACAAAGTTGGGGAAGAGGATGACTCTTTTTTGCATATCTTTTTTTGTTTGTCGTTCTCAAGCTTGAGCCACCTCAACAAGCCTAGTGAGATTAAAAGAAGGAAAAGTTTGAATATCAAAATGAAACCAAAAGCCAAAAATATTGTCTACCTGCTAGTAGCTCCTTTTCTTGTTATCATCCTTGACCTTTTGCTTGAGCTACCCATCGGATCGGGCTCGAAACTGGTTCATCTCCAATACCCGCGCGACTCGCGCCCAATACAAGAAACGCCTGGCCAGACTCTTCCAAGACAATTGATCACCAGTCGCCGATTTCACATGGGAGCGCTCTACTGGACTGGTCAGCAAGTAATTGAGCAGCTCCTTCTCCGCTTGGGAAAACGGCTCCCCTGTAGATGGGGCAGGAACGGTGTCCGCCAATATCTGATCCAAACCAGACAACTGATGATCGACCATGAATGGCGGACGCAAAACAATCTCGCTGACAGCAGACGTGTTGGCCACAGCAGGTTCCTCCGCCGTCGTGATGACTGTAGAAGAGGTCTGTTGATTTGAATTCCGGGTAGTCGGAGATGCGACTGGAACTGATAGTTCGTCCGGCGGCGACGGCGGAATATTTAGGGAGCCTGGATCGTCTTGCTGATGGGCCGCCTCGGAATGCGATTGCAAATGATAATGACAACCTGGTCGTGCTAATGTGGTTGATAGTGCACGCTTCTTGAGGCGTGCAAGATACTCCTAACGATTCTGGATCTCCTTGTGGGTCATCTCGACCAAATCATCACGACGGGAAGAAATGCGGGCGTACGCGGGGGCGATCACTTTGGTCAAATGAATGTTGCCGACATGCTCATCATCAATCTCTTGCTGAACCAGTCGATCAATGATATTGTCTGATGATCCTTCAATGAGTTGTTCGGGCGCAGATTGCAGATCCGATGCACGGGATTGACGTGAACTGTGATTGACGTCGGTTGCCAAGGTGACGACTCGAGTTGTAGTCGTCGTCACGGTCTCTTCGAGCTGCAAAATGTTGAAACTGTCAATAAGGGGCGATCGCAATGGAGAAATCACTGACGCAGCCTGACTCAGGGTAGTAATGATGTTGCGTTTGGGCACTGCTCGTTGAATGGACAATCTGAATCGGGCATTGGCAACCATATCCTCCAAGTGCTGCTTTAGGACTTGTTCTGATTTCGGTCGAATGAACCGTTTGAAAGCAAAATTGGTGGTACGCAGTGCGGAGACTAGAACAGACCAGATTCGGTGTAATTGTGGAAGATGCAAAGATTCAATAGGGAAATCCTTCAGATCCTGGAGTTCATCGGGCAGAAGAAATTTGATGGCAATCGTTCGGAGCAAGCGATGCTCCAATGGGTTGATCATTGGTGAAGTGCTCATGACAGTTTCCCATAGATTAAGCCCTTGTAATGCCGACTGACGTTCATTGCTTGATGCATTGAGGCCGCGAGGTTTTTTATGGTGACTCGAGGAAGAGCTGCACTTATGCGATGTTGGTCCTAGCTCATGCGATGGAACTGAAATAAGCCTCGTGAGAACGGAGATGAAACTTAATTAAGCCTCCTATGAATGGAGATGGAACTAAAGCCTTCTGAATGGAATGATTGGACTACTAACCATTTTCTTTATGTTTTATTTCAGTCTCGTACTGGTCCAGTTCATTTAATTCAGTACTTTCAATTCAATTATACTCCAGTCTCGTACTGGTCAAGTACTTTCAATTCAGTTATACTCCAGTCTCGTACTGGTCAAGTACTTTCAATTCAGTTATACTCCAGTCTCGTACTGGTCAAGTACTTTCAATTCAGTTATACTCCAGTCTCGTACTGGTCAAGTATTTTCAATTCAGTTATATTCCAGTCTCATACTGGTCAAGTACTTTCAATTCAGTTATACTCCAGTCCCGTACTGGTCAAGTACTTTCATTTCAGTACTACTCCAGTTTTGTACTGGTCGCATTTCATTACAGCACTCTAATTATGCAGCTTATATTGTCAGCAGCTTTATTTACCGCACTTCATTTCTACAATTTGCTATTATGAACCTGGGTCCTGCTCTGATAAGCAGTTATCTTTTAAGATCGAGCCTTAGTTGGGAATAACCGGAGTTGAGACGTTCCTCCAGGTTTAGCCCCAAATAAAGTGCTCACACGCTCCTTGTCGAAATTTGAGTTAAGCGTTGCCACCCGAAGTTTGAAGCATAGTAGGCAGGCCGCCACAGACCCAGTATGTGCTAGCAAGAATTGACTGATTGATTGCTTGTAAATTGCGTGTAGTGAATTGTGGCGGGTCAGTCCCTTCCGCAGATCGTTCGTGCCAGCGTAGAAAGGTTGACGACTCAAGGCGACAGGGAGTTGAGTACCACGGGTGACTGGTCGTCGTATTCCTCCCCGTTTTGATTTCCTCCGCTGGTCGGCCAAAATGTTGTATCGCCGGATGTCGCTCACATCCAAGAGTATACGGGGTTGTACGTAAGGGCATGGGCTGTGCGGTACGACCACCCCCAGAAGTGGTAAGACTTGTCCCTGTCACCGATGACCACATTGGTGAGGCCCGCAGGGCTCGCTACCCTGTTGGAACAGAAGCGGTCCATATTATGTCGACATAGGTTGTTGTGCGCAGCTGTGAACGCCTGTGATGTGTACGTGACTGTGAACGCCTACGATGTGTACGCGGCTGTGAACGCCTGCGATGAGTACGCGACTATGTATGCCTGTTATGCTTTGAATACATGATGTGTTGCTATGCTAGTGGAGCCTAAATTATAACTGACGTATATTGTTGCTGCTAGTCCTGTTATACCATGTTGCGCCTCTCTTTTGGTTTCTCCTAGCTCATTCATGAAATGTTGTACTAACCCTCTCATGCTTCGACTATCTACTTTTGTTGGGTGCGTGAGCTCGTCCCCAGGATATGGATCCGGGGAGGAGATTTGTTTCCACTTAGCTCTGTGACTAATGGTTATTTTAATAACCATTCATAGGAGGTGGAGCACCGTAGTGACCAGCTGTTGTAGGACGATACACCAGCTGATAGGACTACCCGTGCAGAGGCACCCCCGTCGTCTCGAGACTCAAGTACTAGCGAGCAGAGTTAAGAGAGAGAGGAATTGCTAATGTAGTACTTGTACAACCTGCGGGCTTATGTAGAGATAGTGGCTACGACCCTAATGCTCATGTAAATATATATGATGTTATATATATTTGATAGTGATTTTCTGTTAATGCTTCCGCAAATCTCTGATGTGTTGTGAATGTTGTGATTCTAGCCGAGCAAGACGGCCAACTAGTGCTTAGATATGGTGGATTGTTACTCCTTAAGGAGCACTGGGTGGACGTCTTGGGCAGTAAGATCCCCTCCGGCCCGACCCGGATCAAAGGTTGGGGAGGGGGGGTCTTACATTATCTACCCACAAGAATCCGCCGATTATTGGTGGACGAACATCTTTCAGGTCTACTTTAAGGCCGAGGAGAAAATGTGTCGTTTAGTAGTGAATAGTGGAAGTTGTATGAACGTGATAACTGAGACAGCTTTACCTCGCATGAGACTCACTACTGAACCGCACCCTTCCCCATTTCAGGTAGATGGGGTCACCAAGACTACATTATTGATGGCTAGGAGATGTTTGATGTTTATCACTATCGGTATGTAATTTGATATGATCTGGTGCGACGTTATGCTTATGGATGTGTGCCACATATTACTTGAGCGACCTTAGTTGTATGACCGAGATGTCACCATACATGGCAAGTCCAACACTTGCTCCATTCTACTGAAAGGGCGGAGAGTAATGTTGACCAATGTGTGACCCAAAACATTGACATCTCGTGCAAGCAAAAACGCTAAAGAGTCTATTCCCCTACTGAAAGGAAGAGAACTCTTAGCATCATATTAGGGATACCTAAGATTTTCACTACCGAACGAGACGATAAGTTCACCAGCTGCTTTTGAAAGTGACTCTGGAGACTGCTAGATACTAAACTTCTATTTTTGACCGCCTATCATCCACAGACCGATGGTCAAACTGAGAATGTAAATAGGAGTTTAGGAAATTTATTGCATTATTTGGTAGGAGAATACCAAGGAAATTTGGAACTAATTCTTCCACACGCTCAATTGACCTATAATAATTCGAATAATAGATCCACGAGTTTATCTCTTAATAAGGTTGTTCATGGTCACATTACATGAGTGCCGCTAAATTTAGCACCACTGCCACCCACTTTTAGGACTAGCCAGTTTTCACGTGATTATGTATTGCATTTTTATAATTTACATAAATAAATTGAGCAAAAATTGCACAGTACTTATGAGTTATATGCAACTCAAGCTAATATGTATAAAATAGCTACTAGTTTCAAAGTAGATGACTTAGTGATAGTTCAGTTAAATCCATAATGGTTATCTTCGGATACCATAAAGAAGTTAGCTGACCGTAGAAATGGACCTTTTCGAGTAGTAAAGTGGATTGGGCAAAATGCGTATGAACTTGAGATGTCTTCTGTTTGAGAAGCAGATCTGGTTTTTAACGTAGCCGATCTAGCTTTATTCCACGATTATCCACATGAGTCTTTAGCTTTTTCATTGCCTTCTCCTCCATTTCATTCTTCTGGGTTGGTGAGTGCTAGTGAGGGGCCACAAGTATGACACACTGATTCTCATTCGGCTATTGACACACCACCTGCAATTCTTTTATTTTCCACCGACAGTTTTCAGGCAGAGTATGAAACATCAGGTGATTTTTCCATACCAGTTCCCAGAGTCGTTGACAAACTTCCACGACAGATCTTAGTTCCCGAGCAGATATTGGATGACGAGACAATGACCACTACTGATGGTGGTTTTTAGAGATATTTGGTTCATTAGCATGGTAGACTAGAGACCAAGACCAACTGGGTCTTGGCCGAGGAGTTAGAATAGATGGATGTTGATCTTCTACAGAACTACCGATCGGAACACTCACTAGATGAGTGATTTTGAGAGGGGGAGAGTTAGTGAAGATCAGCCCAAATCAGGTCGACGCAAATGCTCCCGACGCCGCACCCAACCGGCCTCTATCGGCCCTGAGATCGACCCTGAGTTTAACTTATTTTATGAGTGTGATTTTTTTAATGTAATCTTGCCAGGCTTTTTTTATTTGGCATATATATAAATATTATATATATATATATATGTGTGTGTATGTAAAGTTATTTGTTAGTTTAAAGCTGGTTCAGTTTTCCTCCCAGCGGCTCGTGCAATTGTTCATCTTCCAGTCGAGCCCACAGGGTGTCGGTTCGCCATTTTTGGCCTCAAGTCCGACGTGTTTCACTCTCGACCTCTCGCCCTGCGCCGAATTTTGACGCGATGGCTACAACCGCACCCCTTGAGCCACTCCCTTGGGCGGATTTTCGCATCTGTCCATATCGGCCACTATAAAGCTCCGGCCGCCATGGCTAGGTGATAAAATGTTTTTTTTGAAACCCTATAAATAGGGATTTGCTGTATTTTTTGTGTTGTGAACTTGTGATGCTTGTTGATGTTATTGAATGTTTCAAGCTTGAGAACTGTTTGTGTGGTTTCAATGGATGATTTCTCTTTGAGTCTTGTTGTTACATTGTTTTCCTTAGGAGATGAATGTAATGAGACTGCTGCTGCTTGTCTTCCATTGAGAAGATGATGAACATTACATTTAGGTCCCGTTTGGTGAGACTTATTTTCAGCGGTCAAGCGGTTACGACCGCATGTACCGAGCCTTAATTAAGGCCCGGTACATGCGGTCGTAACCGCTTGACCGCTGAAAATAAGTTCCCCCAAACGGGGCCTTAGTGTTCCTGTGCTTGTTTGGTTATTTAAAAATATTAGGATTGTGATGTCGTGAAACATAGATTCCGGGAATAGTTAGGAAATTGAGTTGTTTCCAGGTGAGAGATTTCGTGGAGCCATGTTACATGTCCTGTGACTGGAGGCAAGACCAACCCTAATGGCCGGAAGGAGAGGGAGAGTGAACAGGTAAAGGAGAAGAGAGAAATACTAAATTCATTAAAATCATTCTGTTTTATCTGTGTACAGGAGCCGGATATTTATACAGCTTTTTACAAGAAGACTAACGAGCCAATTAATTGACCGTTGGAATTAATACAGGTTGGCACAGGTCGCCAGCTCAGCCAATGTAGCGGGATGCTAATTCATGACCGCTACAAGCCACCTAGTGTGTGAGTGAGGGAAATATTACCGCGGTGCCCGTATGTGATAGTGACCGACCTCGAAGCAAGAGATCTGAGATGACGAGAAATTCCTTGCGGGATCATCGCCGACTTCGATTACGGAAAGTCACCTCTTTTCGCGGGTAACTTGTTTCTTCCCCTTCCTTTGTGTGCACCTACAATTTCTCTTAGGATAATTAGATTCATTGTTGGATTTTTGCCCGAATTTTGTCATCGAACGTTACGTCAAAAACTTCAAACGAAAACGTATTTGGAGTTTAAGATTTTTGTTTTGGTACGACAAATGAAAAAGGAACGAAGGTTGCGAGCCTTTTTTTCCAGAATTTAAAAATGAATCATCTTTTCAAGTGATTTCATTTTTTGAAACGAACTAATAATTTTATGTTTTATAAAAAACAAAATTTATTTTTTCTTAAAATTTGTGCAACGCCTGTTCAAAACATAATTTTTTATTGCATGCATTTAAGATTTTCTAGAAATAGCTGACAGTCGCACAAACCTTATGTGCCGTCCCACATCACCTGAGCCTGATAAGGCATGGGCCTAGCCTAGAATGGACTTATGGGAACTTACCAGACCCCTTTATCCGGCTAAGGTCCGATCTGGTGCCTGGCCCAGACCATGCCTGATCTAAAAGCTCATTGGGCAAAGCTGGCCTCCCAGTATTCTTTTATGATGGGAGCGTGCCCAACATTGAAAAATGCTCGGCATCACCCAACATTTTAAAGTGTTGAGCGGTATTTTTTGGATCCTGTTTGGGCCCGCCTTGGTGTGCGACCTCCATATTATAGTGAAGCCCGAGTTGGCCCGGGCTCAGCAACAAAAGCCCGTGCTCAGGAAGCCCAAAACCTTTTCTACTTCACAAGCATATGATCATTTTACCTAGTTTTTTTTTTTAAAATTCTAAAATTAGCAAGAATTTGCTATTTTGCAAGATTTTTTTTTTATTTTTCAAGTAATTTAGCTATATTCCAAGTTAATTAATTGATATCATATTTATTTTAAATTACATTAATTAATCGATTTGTTATTTAAAATTAGCAAGAAACTGCTATTTTGCAAGAAATTTTGCTATTTCTCAAGTAATTTTGATATATTCATCATCAATATTAATTGATAATATATTTATTTTAAATTAGATTAATTAAATGATGCTTTCACTGGTATGTTTCATCAGAAATAAAATTCCACTGGAAACATTGGGTTAATAATCACAAGACAGAATGGATAGTTACTACATTTACCGCTTTCACAATCAACGGCTAGCACAGATCCACGTACTACAACTCATGGAACAGCCGTCGTTGATATATATATATATATATATATAATACAGATAATGATACATACTTAGGTTTTTTAAAATATATATAATAATAATAAAAGCAGCTGAAATTAACGCACATGATTAATTATTAAAGGGGGGGAATTAAGGATATTAATTTGAAGAGCCTGAGGAGGTGTCGATGCCTTCGATCCTGTCCTCCACCTCAGAATAAAGCTTCCTGAGCATGTCCAGATTCTCCTCGGAGGTGTCCCAATAACCCCTCCCGCTGGCCTCCAAAAAAGTCTGCACCAGCTTCCTGAAGGAGTTGGGGTTGGTCTCCATCAGCCGCTTCAGCATCTCGGCGTCCTTGATGAAGGTGGTGTTGGCCTCCTCGTAGACCCAGTTATCCACCTGCCCCGACGTGGCGCTCCACCCCACCGTGTTCGTCAGCCGCTTCTCGATCTCCCGCACCCCCTCGTACCCGCTCGCCATCATCCCCTCGTACCATTTCGGATTCAGCAGCTTCGTCCGCGCGTCCAGCCGCACCGTCTCCGCCAGCGTCCGCACCTGCGCGTTCGCCGTCGTCGTGTCCGCGATGTAGGCGCTCGGCTTCTTCCCGTCGGTTCGGAGGGACTGAACCAGGTTGGTCGGGTCGGAGTCGAAGTAGTGGCTGACGTCGGTCAGGGAGATTTCCGACGAGTCCAGGTTCTGGAAGGTGGCGTCGGCGGTGCGGAGGGCCATTTCGAACACCTGGCGCTTCTCGGTCATGCCGACGCCGGGGGCGTCGCTGTCGAAGGCGAAGGATTTGCGGCTGAGGTACATGTCCTGAAGCTGCTTCTCGTCGTTCCAGGAGGAGTTCTCGATGGCAAGGTTCACGTTGGAGGAGTAGGAGCCGGAGGCGTTCGAGAAGACACGGGTGGCGGCTTCTCGCACCGACACGCCCAGCTCCGCCGCCTGCTCCAGGGCGTGCTTGCGAATGTAGTTTTGCTCAGCCGGCTCGTCCAGCTCCGCCGCCATCTTCACCGCCCGGTCTAGCAGATTCATCTGCTCAACCCAATTAGTTAATTCCAATTAGTTAATTCGGTTTAAAATTTTAAATAAATAAGAACCGCCAAAATAGCTCAAAGTGCTAAAATTTGAAATTAGGACTAATAATTTATGTTTATCATAAATATTGGAGAGCATAATTTTTTTTTTTGAATAAAGTATTAACAGAATTAATTACATAATTAATGTTACGCTACATGCCAAACATCACTTGTTAAAAATTTTAAGTATCTAAACCGATCAAATCAAAATGAACCGATCAATCTGAATCGATTTTCAGATTGGTTCGGTTCGGTTTTTATTTAAGGGGACTGAAAATCGATATCGTTTCGGTTTGATTTGTTGGTTGGGTAAACCGAAAAAAATCGAACCTAATTGTTAGAGAATAAAATGTAATCTTATCGTCCTTATTAACAAAATCATGCAATACAATATTCAAATCATTAAACCGAAGGATCTCCATTTTCATTTTTCCGACTTACTGTACAAAATAGATGTGTACAACCCCATATTCGCCGAGTAGGATCTACGGGCCTGAGACCCAGGTTTGAGTAGGCCTTAAGCTGATCAGCCCAGGCAAGAAGAATAGGCGGAATGGCTCTCGCCTGAGGCATGCGAGAAGGCTTGGGCCGGGTAGGCAGGAGGCCCTCAAAGTTGGCGTTGAGTGATGCTTCTCCACTCAACGTCTTTTCGCTTCCGGCGTTGAGTGATGCTTCTCCACTCAACGCCTTTCTGCTTCCGGCGTTGAGTGATGCTTCTCCACTCAACGCCTTTCTGCTTCCGGCGTTGAGTGATGCTTCTCCACTGAACGCCTTTCTGCTTCCGGCGTTGAGTGATGCTTCTCCACTCAACGCCTTTCTGCTTCCGGCGTTGAGTGATGCTTCTCCACTGAACATCTTTCTGCTTCCGGCGTTTGGTGATGCTTCTCCACTCAACGTCTTTCAGCTTCCGGCGTTGGGTGATGTTTCTCCACTCAACGTCAAGGGCGAAGTTACCTATATACCCTTAGAAGTCTGCATTTAGTTCCTCAGAACAACGGAGTTTGACTGTTGGCAGACCACTTTGGGCTGCATAAAGACCTTTTGAACAGCGGAGCTACGCTGTTGACAGACCAGTTGTTTGGAATCTATAAATAGACCCGCATGGTACCTCAGAAGGCAAGTTTTCTCATTTTTCTAAAATCCTTGTAGCGTTTTCTGAGGTATCCTTAGCTCAATATTTGACTAAGGAGGGGGAGCGCTCTGAGATCTTTCGGGTTAGTGGAGGAACCTCCAAGCTGTAGCTCAGGGTCGGTTCTTTAGTTCCAAGTCACTAGTCAAGAGTCTGAGTTTGGGAGAAGTAGGTGTTAGCTACACCCCAGAATCCGAACTCTCGTTGGGGCCAATTTTTGGTTCCAACAAGATGAATATATTTACACCTTATATCTAATATAATATGACTTTTCATTAAACAGGATTCTTGAATTGTGTTTTGTCTGCACCATAACACTTATGGTAGAATAAATTTGAATGCACGAAAATATGAAAAAACAAGTTGTTGAATTTAATGATAGAACTCATGTACATAAAAAACATTAAACAACTTCAAAGCAAATGTAGAAAACCGAACCGACGGGCAAAATATCGAACCGAACCTAACTGAACCGAATGAGTTCGGTTCGATTTCGGTTTTGGGTGTGTAAAAACCGAAGCTATTCGTGTTGAAGTCAAGAAAATCTCGACTCCAAAAATCGGATCAATGCAGTCTAAGATTACTGATCATGCGTTCAGGGTTGACGGCCTGACAGACAAAGATTAAGAAGATTGGACAACACTAAGAGTACCCCAGGCGCTGCGGCAGGGAGGTTCCACCACATATCTGGATGCTTAGAAGAAACTCCTCCTCCATAACCAAAGATGGCCGAGCAGAGTATAATGAGGACACTAGCTGACGACTTGTCTCTTCAGAGAAAGGATCCAAAGGCTCAGTTGAAAGTCCAAAGAAAGAGATGGTCAGGATCTTTTTTAAGATTTTAAAGTCCATATTTTTGTACCCCTAGGGTCCTATTTAAAGACAAATTCTGGGGGATGGGGTCTCTAGGCGAGGAGACCCAGCCCTGCGATCACCGGCTGCATCCTTCTCGCGATCTGGCTCAGCTGCTGGCGAGTATCGTCTGGCGATCATCCGTGATGCTCAGCACGCTTGGCGTAATGACTGGTCGGAGGTCGCCCGCTAGGCGAGTATTACTACTGCTCGCCACTATTGATGCTCTAAACTCGCCTGAATGGAAAGGTATTTAAAGCTCGTCCGCATTGCTGGGCGGACGCGCGACCTAGCGAGTGTGATCCTCGCTTGTGTCTAAGAGCCTCCTTGCGCCTCCTGCTGGTCATTGACTGCTGATCGAGTCTTCATATGTTGGTGCTGCTTGTTGACTGTCGATCGTTAACTGTTGACCGTGACATATAAGGGTTGTATACAATCTCCGCTCTTTTCGAGCGATCTTGGAGCTCGAAAAGATACAACCAACCTCATATTTGGCAAGGCCTTTGGCGAGCTCTCATCCCTATGATGCTCGGCGGACACCCCCTCCGACCTCTATAAATAGAGGGAGATGGGATGTCCATCGGGCGCCACTTTCTGACTGCTGCAAGATGGTTTATACCATCGAAGAAGTCGATAAGAAGTTCGACGTCCTGAGAGGCATCATTGGTACTTGACTTCAACCTTCCAATAAGCGTGAACGGGAAGGTTATGACGAGGAAGGTTATGACGAGGAAGGTGATCGTTGAAGGAAGAAGAAGAAGTTGAAGAAGGATCCTCCTGCTGAAGAGGAGTCTGTCCCGCCAAACGAAGAGCTCGCAAACCCTGCAGAGTCTTCCCCTGCTCCGGACATGACTAAGGATCTGCTAAATCAGATGGGACTAGGCGATGATATTGATGTCCCGAGGGATGATTGTTCACGCCCTAAAGACCGGACGAGTACTACTGCCTCCACGCCTCCAGTACAAACTGAGGTGATATAACCCTGCGAGGTGTTGTCACCTCGCCTAGTGTTGATGAGCGGTCTCCTGAAGATCGCGCTGTAGCAGCTTGGCGCGTCCACGATGACGAACCTGCACCTGATCGAGGTGCCGCCAAGGGTAACCAAAAGATCTGCTCCTCCTTCAACCTCCTTCTCTCCGGAGAAGCCAAAGAGGGGTCCGTCAGCAACTAGGATCCTGGATGGCTCCACCTGCAACCCGACGAATGTCCTTTTGAAGATGACATTCACCGAGCTCTTATTGTCTGCCAGGATTCAATCAACAGTGAAGTCCTCGATGACTGCTTGGATGACGAGGTCACCATGAAAGGGGTTCTCATTCCCCAACATGTCCTTAAAAAAATGATCTCCAACGGTGGAGGCACTTGAGAGATCGAAGAGACGCCCTTGTGGTAGATTTGATGGGGACTTCCCTTGTGGGAAGCTCCTAGCCCGGCTCCTCCGTGGATCACCCCCACTTGTCCGCCTCCCGCTCCCTGGACCACTTCCTCGCGACCGCCTTGGTCGACTCAGTCCACGTTCCTCCTCCCCGGGACTTGGAATGCTACCAGTCCTACGGGGACTCCTTGACTCTCTTACTACTCCCTCTCCATGGCTCCTGCTTTCAGCCTCCTCCTTGCTTCTCAAAAATTCGGGCAAGCAATGGTCAAGCGCCCCTCTACTTTATGCAGATTGCAGTAAATGAGAATCTCCTCCACTTGGTTCCCGACTGGTTGGTTCCTTTTGCGATGCTTGTTCTCTAGCCGTGCAATGGTCATCGCCTCCTCTCAGGCTCCTTCTCGACTCCTCTCCGGCTGGTTGTCGTCAATTTTCATGAAATGACGGAAGTGCCCCCGGGCGGCTCGGGCGGCCCGGGCAGGTTGCCCGACGGTGGTCGGAGGCGGAGGAGGCGACCGCCGCCGCACGAGCGTGCGCCACAAGCGCTAGTGCAGGCGTGGGAGAGCGCGTGCAGGCCACCGACCACGCACGCATGCCGGTCATGAGCGTGCGCAAGCGGCCCGGGCACGCGGGTCGACCGCTCATGGACAAGTGAGCTGCCCGCGCGTACACATTTTTTGTGCGGGCGCATGCTTGGCTTTGCCCACCTTCTGTGGTGCTTCCGGGTCCATGGGCGAGCGCGACTTGATGTGCACAGCTCGTCTGTTCGGATTGCTTCCTTTCCGTGTCCTTGATCGAAATCTTTTCGGTTTGACTTCAAAGATTCTACGGGAACCCGATCACTCCTCTCGGAGAAGGTTCCGTGATCCAATAGCAAGTAAATTAGATGATATATATATATTTAACAACTATAATTTTCAGATCAACAAATATACAACAAATGAGCTAGTAGATTTGGATATCTAAGTTGTAAGTCCTAAAGTTAGTATAAAGTTTTTTTTTGGATTTAGAAGTTAATATTTTATTTAAATTATTATTTTTAATTAGTGGGATTCAATTATACCTAACTTTCGTTTATTAATTGCAAGTTCTTTTCACTCCTTTAAAAAGATGTTCCCATTAATTTTTTGGACTTAAGATACCTATATGCCTTGATTTATATGTTCTTGTAATGTACTATTTAGTTGTTTTACTAATATAAATCTAGTTGATTGCTTGCTTATATTTTTTTTACTTTGTATTGATCTGCAATTCTGCATATAACAATCAATATATAATTAATTAATGCCGAATAATTAATGCCATAAATCGGGATATACGTGTCACGTCGGGGCATTATTATAAGCATCAATCACATTAAGATGTGGTCAACGAGGAAAATGAGCTAAAAGTCAAATAAAGCTTAAAGTCAAATAAAGATAAAATAAGGGCACTGAAATTTTAGTAATCAACAGTAAAAATTTGTTTTTTTTAGATTTTTAAAATTTCCATTAGCCCCACACTAACTTAACCGCACCGTACTATCAAGACTTTTATCGTGCGGATGTACTACCATCCTCTGTTTCAGCAGACTTTGATGACATAGAGCTCACGGGAGACACCTCTTAAATCTCCACCACCGTCTATCCGCTTCAAAAAATCAACTTTCCCTCATCTCATGCATTAAAAAAATATTTTGTTACATTTTGCTAGTAAAAGCTTCCGAAAGCAAGGATGATAGGTTTCATTTTTTTGTTCCCGAAAGAAACAGAGAAAAGAAGAGCATATGGTTGGTGATCCTTAGAATGACAGAATATTTGAAGATAGTCAACTTTCTAAGAAAACGCTTGTTAATAGAAAACTGTTTGCAAATAGCCAATCTTTTAAAACTATGCATGTAATTAGCCGTTACTACGGATAGCCAATTTTGCGGTGCTAATATTATGCCGTAAAATAATTATTATATATTACAGATTAATACATATTAATATTAGTTAATAGAAATAAACAAATTTTTTTTAAAAAAAAAATGATGTAAAACAATCAACAGCTAGTTTGGTACTGACCTGGTTAATGAAGAGATCGCGGAACACGCCGGAGCAATTGACGACAACATCGATCCTGGGCCGCCCGAGCTCCTCAAGGCCGACGATCTCCACCCGATTGACCCGGCCGAAGGTGTCGGACACCGGCCGGACTCCGATCATCCACATCACCTGAGCAAGCGACTCCCCGTAAGTCTTGATGTTATCAGTCCCCCATAAAACAAGAGCCACCGTCTCCGGATACTTTCCCCCATTGTCGACCTTCTGCCGCTCCAGCAGCCTATCCACCACAACCTTGGCGCTCTGCATTGCCGCCGCCGTCGGGATCGCCTGCGGATCCAGCGCATGTATGTTCTTCCCCGTCGGCAGCACCTTGGGATTCCTAATCGGATCCCCGCCGGGCCCGGGCTCGACGTAGCGTCCTTCCAAAGCCAATTTCAAACTACCCAATTCATTATTGGCCACGATGAGCTTCAGGCATTCCCCGAGGAACTGGAACATCACCCTCAATTTCTCCCTGTCCGCCCGCAGGAATTTGGTCTTCGAAAGGTACTGAATCCATGGCTCGGTTATGCCGAATCCAAGCATCGAAGTTAGTTTATCGGCGACGTCGTTCACCACCTGGCCTTTCCTGTTCGTTGTCCTGTCCACAAAGGCAGTGATGGCGCCGCGGGAAGCGTCGGTAATCTGCCGGAGAAGCTCTACATCGGCCAGAATCCCCTTATCGCTTCCCCTGTATACATTTTCGATGTCTCTCCCCATCGTTTCGGCCAGAATTCCGGGAAGGGAGTAAATCCCGTCCTCAGGACGATCGAGGGCGGCGATATTGACTAGAGTGGCCACCGCCTCTAGTGCCGATGGCGGCTCCCCTATCACGTGGAGGCCGCAGGGAAGAAGCCGAGACTCGATCTCCATTATCTTGGAATAAACTTTTCCGACCACCAGATCTCTCTCGCTGGGCAGCAGATCCACCCCTTCCGCCGGCAGGAACACGTCCTTGTCCAAGTTGCACTGCTTCGCAGTGCTTATGATCGTGCTGACGATCTGGGGGCCGCGGCCGGTGTCCTTGAGAGACTGGTAGGAGGAGATGAGCTCCGATAGCTGCTTGAGGCCCTTGTAGAGCCCCGCGTTCTCCGCCGGCGGAGTCAAGTAACTTATCGTGTTGGCGTAGCTCCGGCGCTTGGCAATGGTGGCTTCGGAAGGATTGTTGGCGGCGTAGTAATAGATGTTGGGTATGTTTCCGATGAGGCTGTCGGGGTAGCAAACGTCGCTCATTCCGACCTGCTTCCCCGGCATGAATTCCAGAGATCCATGGGTGCCGAAATGGAGGACGACGTCGGCGGCGAAGATCTTCTCCACGAAGGTGTAGTAGGCTGCGAAGCCGTGGTGGGGGCTGGCCGATTTGGAGAAGAGGAGGCGCATCGGGTCGCCCTCGTAGCCGAAGGTGGGCTGCACGCCGATGAAGACATTACCGTAATGCTTTCCGTAGACGAGGAGGTTTTCTCCGTCGGAGTTGAGATTCCCCGGGGGTTTGCCCCAGCTTTCCTCCAGCGCGGCGGAGTAGGAGGTGAGGGATTGGTACTCCCGGACGGTCATCCGGTAGGCGACGTTCAGATTGGGGCTGCTGAACTTGGCCTCCTTGTCGTGGATGATGTCCTCGATTAGGGCTTCGGCAGTGTCTGGGAGGTCGCCGACATTGTATCCGTCTTTCTTGAGATCGCTGAGGACGGAGAAGATGGAGACAAACACGTTCAGGTAGGCGGCGGTGCCCACATTGCCCTTGTCCGGCGGGAAGCTGAACACGGTGATTGCGATTTTCTTGTCTTCCTGTTTAGATTAGATTATTATTTATCAAATAATTGCTTTAGCTAAGTGAACAAATTAACATGACTCATTAATCAAACATTGCTCATGATGCCCTATTTACATGACTAGAGTAAAAGCCGGCCAAATTTGTTAACCGCAGCCCAAAAATCTTGTAAGTTAATGATTATGAACCTACTGATCCGCGTTCTTTTCATAACGAAAGGATTGCTTTCAGGCATGTCGATGGCCTGCTAGTCACCGGCACCGGAAAGATTGACAGACAGTGCGCCGCTATTTGGCCTAAGAATAAATTGGCTTCCGTCCAGGAATAGGGGGAGTGTTGTACTGCACCGTGCATTGCGCCATCCAATGGCTGTCAGTGCATCAACACTCGCATCAAGATGCGTGCATGAGATGGATGCACTCGCAGCCATGTCCAGGGAGACCCTCTGCTTCGGCGCCCACAGAGGATATTGGGCCAATAAATCCTCTTGAATGGAGAGGGGTTGGGTTTTGACAAGAAAAACTCCGGTAATTAATTAAGAGGTTTTTTTTGGACTGCGGTTAACAATTGTTTATTAAATGTTTAAATTAAGCTTTTACTAAAGGTGATTGTTATCCGCACTGCAGTTTTGGTTATTCGTAAATATTTTTTTCCTAATTTTTCGTATCTTTTGGAAATACGTCTTGTACATGCATTTTCAGGAAAAGTGTTCAACACGAAAGTTGTAGATCTCATCGAGATCTACAACTTTCGTGTTGAACATTTTTCCTGAAAATGCATGTACAAGACGTACTTTGGAAATACACCCAGATTTCGCGCCTTTTAGAAATACGTCTTGTACATGCATTTTCAGGAAAAGTGTTTAACACGAAAGTTGTAGATCTCGATGAGATCTACAACTTTGGTGTTGAACACTTTTCGTAAAAATGCATGTACAAGACGTATTTTTAAAAGGCGCGAAAAATTGGGAAAAAAAAAGTGCGGATAACCAAAACTGTAGTGCGGATAACACTCACCTTACTAAAAAGATAATATCCTCACCAACTAATAATAAGTGGATTTTAAAATGTTATTAAACTAAACAAAAGAATGAAATTTGAAGTGTTAATGAATGGTTAGTAAAGAAAGCAAGTAGCTGATAAAACATTATGTATGTCTAACAATAACCTTATTTTTTGAACATTTGTTTAATTTTTGCAGGGGCATTGACACATACAAGTTCTAAGATTTTTAGGGTTTCATAAGCCCGCTTAAGCGAAAATGATTACTTTTTTATTAAATGTTTTACAATAAATTAAGGTTCCGTTTGGCACAGCGGTGTCGGTTGTACAACCCAGTGTTCGTCAAGTGGGTCCAACAAGGCAGAAGGGCCCTCGATATAGGTCAGCTCGCGCCCGCCCAGACCAGACGGGTGAGCCGAAAAATCCAGCTCGCGCTCGCCTGGCGAGCGAGCGGGCCAACCCGTGTCCGCCTGGCCGACGAGAGAGCCAGGTCCGCTGGCCCGCATCCGACTCAGTAGCCGCAAGATCGAGACAGCCGACCCGCCTCCGTGTAAGGGGAAGGCGAGCCGCAGGAGCCCAGCTCGCGTTCGCCTAAAGAGAGAGACGAGCTGCGAGAGCCGGCCCACATCCGCCCAGTTAAGTGGCGAGCTGGTCCCGGTTCTCTCCCATGAGTGGGGTGCAGATATCCTATGTTTAATATGATTTGGTCAGCCAATATTCTCACTAAACATCGAAGTTTCGTTGTTAGCAGACTCACTTTGGGCTGCATATAACCGTTTAAAACAACGGAGTTGTGCTATTTGCAGGTCAGACTTAAAAATCTATAAATAGACACAAGAGGGAACCTCAGAAAGCACGCTTTCATATTTTCTCATTCTCTGATCTTCTAGCGCTCTCTGAGGTGCCCTTAGCTCAGCACTGACTAAGGAGGGAAAACGCTCTAAGATCTTCGGGTGTGTGGTGGGACTTCCGTGATGAAGCCTTGAGTCAGTTTTGAGTCTTCAGTCAGTCAAGCTCAGTAAGAGAATTAAGTGTGCGGTCACTCCTTTCCCAAGGATTTGAACTCCACAGAATCTAATTCTCGATTTCAACATCGGTCATCAACACGGTAGTTATGAACTATTGTACAAGAATAGCCGAGTCATCTAATAAGTTTCATCCACTTTTATATTCAAAATTAATTTAATTTTCTTTGCGCGACAACCTAAATTAGAACAAATTTGTTTCAAAAATGAAATAGGAATTAAAAAAAGGGGGGTGTTAATGATAAATTTATTTATGTTAATGACAATTCATTATTAATGGCAGATCATAAAATTTTAATCACATACCATTATATTAATGACAGATCAAGTGAAAAATAATAATAATAAAAACTAACTAGGTTATACAATATTCGTCATAAGCCAAAAAATCCTAAAGAATTCAACCCTAAATATGGAGAAAATGGGCATGGAATCACAAAAAATGGATGTGAACAACTCTCAGTTTAAACCAAACAACAAAAAAATCGGAATGAAAACAACTAAAATCTAAGAGAGGAAGGAAAAAAATTTTGGATTAAGACCAATAGAAGTTGCAAAACAGTACCTAGATTACGGCACGGTGGAATCTGCGGAGGCGAGACACGGTGAGGGCGTCGAGCCTCAGAGGAGAATGTCGTACGGATCGTGCTAGGGACGGTGACGACAAACTAGAATGGGAATGCGGCATGTGATCCATGCCAGTGGGAAGATCCCGGTATTGCGTTCGAGAGATAAGTTCATGATCAGAAAATTAGGGTTGGGTTGTATTAAAATGGAGGAAAGAAAAATGTAGGTTTTAAACAAGTCTGATTACATTTTGTCAATATCCAATTACATTTTGCCAATAAAATTATCCTTGAAAAACTATTTTTTTTTTATCAATTGTAAGATAAATAAAATGAATATAATAGAGAATTGATCAATTGATTGAACCAAATATAAATACAGTATATTAATTATATATATACCTTTGATTTCCTTTTTAGCTCCGCCCATCTGATGGCTCGCGTGCAAAGTTGCTCCACTCTCCTATGCAGAGCATGTGACTTCCCTGACAAGCGCGACAAGTGTGAGTTCTAATCAACCTCTTCAACTACTAAATTAAATGATTTATAATACAATTCAATTTTTATTTTATTTTTTTATAATATTAAAAAAATCTTATTGTTTTAATCCAATAGCGTAATATATATTTAATTTAATTTTAAAAATAAAATAAAATACCATAGTCTAATTATACCTTATTCCAAAACTAAAAGTAATAATAAAAATTTATAAAGTCTAAAATAATCGAAGAGATCCTATAATCTATATCTACTATTACAAATTATTATTAAGCATGTCAATTAAATTTATGTGAGAAATTATCATTAGTCATATAGTGATATTTTCGTTAATCCGCCATTAAATTTATTAATTTTATTATTGTTGATTTAGTATGCATGATAATAATAAAAATAAAAAATGATTTATAATATTTTTAATATTATTTAATTGGTAATATATTTATTTTAAGTTGATTTAATTAATTAATCAAGACAAAGACTCGCCTGTTCGGGCGTTTAATATTTGGATCCGTTTTTATAGTTTAATATATAGTATTATTGTATTTAAATTGTTACCTGGTGACTGGCGTAAATATATTCGTCTGAAAAATAAAATAAAAGGGAGAAATTTCCTCGCCTGTACGGGCGTCACGGCCGGAAAATACAATGGGCTCCATCCCGCCGTCGAGCTCCGGCAAAGCCACCTGCAAAGCGACTTGAATCGGATGCAAGCCCAATGTGCTGCTGAGCCACTCCTCCGTCGTCTGGAACACAAGGGGCAAAGCTACAAGATAAGGCACATCGAGTTTCATCAGCGCCTCGATCGCCCTCGGGTGATCCTGTCTCGCCGGACCTCCGACCAGGGCGAATCCCGTCAGCGAAACCACCGCGTGAACGAATGTCTTGTTGTTGATCGGATTGATGAGGTATCTCTCCGTCGGCCCCGAGAAATCCAGTCCGCCGGCGAATATGGGTATAACCTTCGCCCCCCTCGCCTCCAACTCCATAATCACGGCGACGTAGTGGCCGTCGTCTCCGGTGACGATGTGGCTTCTCTGCAGCACCAATCCAATCACCGGAGAATTCGGATCCTTGAGCTTAGCATTCGCGTCCCGCCGCGTGCCATACCAGTTTAAATACTCCTTCACATCGTCGTACATACAGGGCGCCATTGGGTGCCAGATACCGCTGTCTAAAAACAGAACTGGATCGGCGTAGTCGATCTTCATCCCTTTCAGCGCCGGCACATAGGATCCGGCGATCATCTTTAGGAAATTCTCCAGATTCTCCGGCGAACCGCCGAGCCAGAACTGGAGGCTGAGAATATAAAGCCTCGCATCCCGCGCCTTGTCGCTGGGAAGATACTTGAGGACTTTCGGCAGGGTTCGCACGAGCTTGAGCATGCTGTCGGCGAATCCGGCGCCCTGTTTCCTCTTGAAGAGTTTGAAGAAGGGGCTTTTTGATTGTCCCAGCTGCGACATGCTGAAAGATCCCAGTTTGTTGAGCCGCATCACCTCCGGCATGGAGGGGAACACGAGGACGGCGTCCATCCTGTCCCTCTGTTTCTCCACCGCCGCCTTCACCTTCAAGGCTAGCTCCTCCACGAAGATTAGCGATCCAATGAATATGTTGGCGTCCGCCAGGTCATCGCAGAAGGTGCTGTAAGTTCCCTGGTCGCGGAGCTCCTCGACGAGGTAGCCGACGACCTCGAAGGAGGCGTGTCGGCGGCCGGCGTTGAGGGTCCGAACGGCGGCGGATAGTGCAGATTGGTACTGAGCCTCGAGGACGACGTAGACGACCTTGACGCGGGGGAGTCCCCGGGCAGAGTCGACGTCCGGCACAATTCGGCGGACTTCCGGATTCGTCTGGGTGAAGAGGCCGTTGGCGCGGGCGATGCATTTGATTCTGGAGCCGGCCCTGGAGGGCTGTACGAAGCGGCTAACGAGAAAGGCGCGGGACAGGGAAGATAGGTGCTCTGCTTTGGAGCAGGGGAGAGTGTAAGGAGTCGATAGCAGAGAAGCCATTGAGGAAGAAGAAGAAGAAGAAGAAGAGAAAGATGTTGGCTTTGACCCGTTTAGGCTTCTTCAACCCTCGGCCCTAATTTCCTGGAGCAGAGCCGAATGTATAGAAGCAGAGGCAGGCAGAGTGGCGTGAAGAAGTAATTGTCGAGTGGAGAGAGGAAGGCAAAGAGTGGAGGCCATTGGAGTGTTTAGGGCTGGTGGTGGGAAGCTCGGTTACGTGGCTGCTAAAGCGACGGATGGGGTGGTTGGCCGGAAGCTTATCGGGGTCCGTGGTGAGCAGGGGGGGAAGTGCTCTGCTTTTGGATTTTGAGAGAGGATGGAGGCGGATTTCTATTGGTCAGCTGGGATTCTCGGCCATCCAGGTTGGACTTTGTTGATATGATACTGTTTGGATTCGCGGCTGATAACGAGCGGTGAGGATGCTTTCTGATGCTCAGGGGGCGTTTGGGGCCGTGGCCACCACCGCCCTCCTTGTCCTGCTGAACTTCTGAAAGTGATTGAAGCGCCGTGGAGGATTGATTGTTGCGGGATAGGGCTGAAGTAAAGGCCTAAAGGTTTCGTTTGGCACGTGGTGGCGGTCATGAACCGTCGTTCCTGAACATCAGATCTCACCTACAAAAAGTCATACATTTTATGCTCAAAATTAGTTTATTTTCTTGGTAACTGTCATAACCATTGTCTTCTACAATAATGACGTTTTTGACGGAACTCACCGGAGCAAATAGGCTAAGAGTTGGCGTAACTATCGCGTCAAATGTCTGAATTGAATTATTAATCACCAATGCTAGTTCCCAAAACTCGAGTTTTGTAGTGTTGAATGGGTGTTTAGGGTTTAGTGATTGTGGGAGGAATATTGATTTAAATGAGCGATCCGATTCGACGGATGGCGGCAAGTGCTCTCCAATTGACGTTGTTTGATAGGTTCTCATGGGAGGAGTAGGTGTAAAAACGGTGCATCTTTGTGGAAGAACACGGAGACGCACCCCCAAAGCGAAAGTATCGCCAATTCAATAAGTTTGTCATGACAAAATGAAATTGGAGGGCGAGTTTCATGCCCAAATTGTTTAGTGTTTAGTGACAACATCCTATGATAATTTTATCAATTATATATCATATGGATGCAAGTTTATTACGAGGGTTCGGGAAAGAGTCTCATCACGAGGGTGAAATGTAGGCAAATCTTCTTATCATGCATGTTTGCAAGAGGTTGCTTATAGGACTTGAACCCGTAACCTCAAGATCACACGTCAACATCTCAATGGTGAGCCAAGGCTCCTACATTTACTCACGAGGAAAACGACCTTGGGAAGGGTCTAGCCTTAAGATCTATCTACTCACTGATCCTGCTTTTGGGAAGTTCTACTAGGGCAGCCCCTCTGGAGGGACATCACCTAGAAAAGCATTTCAGGAGAAGAATACCTTAGAAACACCCACTATCAGAAGAGCAGTCTGACGAAGAATGCATCACTATCAAAATGAATTCAACCATATTTTAATTTTATTTGTGTAGCTTTACTCTGTTTTATTTTATGTCTTTGACTTGTCACAGTTGGATGTTGGGTTATTTATGCGTTGACCAAGTCTCTTATGCATCCATTATATTATAATTATTAGGGTTACCAGTATCTTTCCTCAATGTTTGTTAAATTACAAATTGTTCCTCCCTTATTTTTGAAATTACAAAATCTCTCCTATAAGAGTGCATTTTATAACATATATCCCTCCCCCCCCCCTCCAAAAAAAAAATTTACTCAAGGAGAGATGTTATGATATGTAAACCTACAAGAGATATTTTTTTGTAATTTCAAAAGTCAACGCATTTAGGCTTCGTTTGGTTAGGTGTTTGAAGCAATTAGCGGGAGAAGATGAGCGGATTTTGGAAATAGTGGGGGGAGACCGCAGCTCGAAATGGAGCCGTTTTCTCCATTTCTCAAACACAGCGAGAGGAGACGCGACAAATACCGCCGCCAGGCGTTTGATTACCTGCCTTACGGCGGCGTTTAGTCAAAGAGTATTCATTTAGTCAAAGAGTATTTGTTTCAAATTTTTATTAAGATATTACAATATATCCTCGCGTTATTTTACTTCCGCCTTCATTTAAATTTGTTGACATCTTCAGTAAACATCAAATAGGACCCTTCAAGTTTGACTTAGAAATGTTTTTCAAAGTCATTTGCTTATTTTATCATCTACAAAAAACATGTATATTTTTTTAAAAAATTCTACTCCTTCTAACCACCCAAGTCCTTCACAAACTCTGGCCAGGCTCCAATTGAGTGGTACTGAACTCAGCACTGCTAGTTATATAATAAGGCTCAGGTTGGCACAACTTTTTTTGCTCCAGTGAGTTTGGACAAAAGTAGTATATTATCGTAGAATGCATGTTTAACACGACAATGGTTATGACTGCCATCGAGAAAAGAAAACTAGCCTTCGTTTTGGGGGACTTATTTTCACCGGTCAAGAGATTACGACCGAAATGAACTGGGCCTTAATTAAGGTCCGGTTCATGCGGTCGTAACCGCTTGACCGGTGAAAATAAGCCCTCCCAAACGGAGCCCTAGTTTTGAAAATAAAAGTGGATGAAGTTTCTTAAGGTCAGCCGTTCACGAACGACAGTTCACAACCACCGTGTACACAAACATCACCTACATGAAAACTTATATAAATGTATCAATTATATTTGATTAAAGAATATTGATGTTTTTGTTGGCACCAAAAATGTGAAGCCTGAGATCAACTTCATACTTAGGTTGTTGTTGGGCGGTTTGTCGCACAAGCCGGGTTCTTCACGAATGAAAATCCATAGGGTCAGTTAGTAGAAGCAAATCAATATATAATGAGTAACAAGACATGAAGGGCCAAGCGGCTGATTTTCCAAATTTATAGTGTGGGAGACTGAAAATAGCTCATAGTAGTGTAATTGAGCACCTTACTGTAAAATTTACTGAGGTCGAAGGAACACTCTTAACTAGCCAAGAAAGTAAACTAACAATGGAGAAGTAACTACAAGATTTGTATTAACTCCTTACAACTCAGTTACAAGACGAGACATACAAGCGCTAGATATGATATCGTGTTGCATTGGACGAAGATAAAAAAAACAGACAACAAGACAAGCAAACAGAGACCGTTTATCCGCCTGACCGCACCTCCAGCTGCCTCACCGCAAAGATCGCGCGAACGGGTTGCTTATTGACACTGCTTGAGAACTGCCAAGGAAGAAAAAATGCTCTGATAAAAAACCCACGCTATAGCCGGCAACATCGGTATTGCCCAGCGCTAGCTGCCTTGTCACCAACAAAAACTTGCAACTGCAGTGAAGCTGGACCACTGACTTAGCCGTCAGATCTAGTCGCCAAACTGCCCGTGCTAGCCGCACAGTCTACAAACAAGCTAACCAGAGACCTCTTCTTCATTGTCACGTGGTTTAAAGATTTTTAACAGCAACCTCTGCCCTAACCTACAATTTTCACTAATCCAGCACATATGACTGGATCGGAACCCCTATTTACAGAGGAATATTCGGAAATCTCCACTTCAACATTTTCAACACTTTATTACAATTTTTCATAATTAAATTTAATTTGTGTATTGTTATTTAATCTTAAAAATGTGTCCTTCCCCTCAATTTCTGTTCAGTTTTATTCCACGCAAGTTTTACAACAGAGGATGTAATATTGAGTGAGAGCATGGGAGAACCTCGTGCAAGGTTGCTTGTTATTTCACAAAACAAGAGGATCAAAAGTAGTAAAATAAGCTTTATATACCAAAAATCTTTCTACAATGAACAAAAACATTGATTCAAAAAGGTGCGAGTGGAGCTCTGTAATGAAAATTTTCCAACATTTTGTAATGAAGTATTTGTAACGGCTACTAAAACCTGTTGCCTGGAGATTTAGCATTCACTCATAAATAAATATTCTTGAGAAAAGCATACAACCTGGAGGTGGAAGAGGATAATTTATCCCACAAGTTGTGCTCTCCTTTCCCATAAATAGAAGCCCTCGTTCCTCGGAATGAAATTTCCGAATCGTCGGGAGAAGGCGAAAGATTATTAAGACGAATAACCTTAGCGAGCATGAAGGTTCTGGATCTCAACTTTCAGATCCTGTAGCTTCTGCTCCGTGCTCTCTAACTGTTCCCGAGTTTCAAGCAGCCAATCTATCCTTTGCTGAGCCGTGTCCTGGTAAGGTTTGCTGATGAGACCGACGGAGTAATTTAAGCCCTCGATGGCTCGCTGGAGATCTTCCTGCATGGCTTCTTCTACTGTGCGCACCAAGCCGCGTGCAACTTTTCTCACCTTCTTTACAGCTTCCTTGCGGCGGGAAGGAAAGTTCGATATTACCAGAAACCTGTTCCAAAGAGTGCATCATTCATAGCAAGCAAGAAGCCATTTTTCTTGAAATAAACCTTTTCTTTATGTCAAAGTTCATCACTATAATAATCAGTAGTTCAATATGTTTAGGTAGATAAATTTGAGTTTCACTTATGTTAGATGGTTGATATTTCATTTAATTCACCAAAGCCCTCAAGGAGAAGACCACAGTACTGATGTTGAAGTGAAGAAAACATCCAAACAAAAGCACAAAATATGATTTTCTGATTGAGACAAAGTCAAAGCTTACAGCAACAACACTCAAGCCTTTATCCCACTATAGTGGGGTCGGCTATATGGATCCTTTGTCACCATTGTGCCCTATCTTGTGTCACAATCTCACTAATGCCTAAGTACATCATGTTTTTCCTTATAGTTTCATTCCAAGTCTTTATTGGTCTACCCCTCACTCGTTTAACAAGCCTAGTGACTAGACTTTCACAACGCCTAACAGATGTCTCTAATGGTCTCCTTTGTACGTGTCAAAACCATCTTAGTCGAGCTTCTCGCATCTTCTCTGCAATTGGTGCTACTCTTATCTTATTCCTGATACATTCATTCCTAATTCTATTCAGTCTCGTGTGTCCACACATCCACATAAGTATTCTCATCTCCGCAACTACCATTTTTTGCTCATGTACACAATTCACTGCCCAACACTCAGAACCATAGAGCATCACTAGACTAATCGCAGTACGGCAAAACTTTCCCATAAGTTTTAATGGTACTTTACGATCACACAAGATTCCTGACGCATCTCTCCACCTCAACCAACCCGCTTAATTCTATGCACACATCTTTATCAATACCTCCGTCTTTTTGAATTATCGATTCAAGATATTTAAAACATTCACTACGGGAAATATTTTGATCACCCAACTTAAAATGAAGTCATCCGTCCTTCTTGCACTGCTAAATTTAAGCTTCATATACTCCGTCTTTGCCCTGCTCAACCTAAAACTCTTCTTTTCTAAAGTGTCTCGTCAAGATTCAAGTTTTGCGTTTACACCCTCGCGCGTCTCATTGACCAAAACGATATCATCCGCTAACAATAAACACCAAGGTATTGCTTGTTGGATATGTTCGGCGAGCTCATCTAAGATAAGGGTAAAGAGATAAGGGCTCAAAGTTGAACTTTGATGTAAGCCAACATTGATTGGGAATTCGTGTGTTAATCCTCCAGATGTCCTCACCCTTATCATTGAATTCATATACATATCTTTGATTATTTCAATGTATGATACATTTACACCTTTCTTTTCTAAGACTCTCCATAAGATCTCTCTTGGAACTCTATCATAAGCTTTCTCAAGGTCGACCCTCAAGAGATGTATAGCTTCCATGGTCGACCGCCTTGGCATAAATCCAAATTGATTTTCCAAGATGTTAGTCTCTCGTCTTATTTTTCTTTTTATTACTCGTTCCCATAATTTCATGATATGACTCATCAATTTAATTCCTCTATAATTAACACAATTTTGTATATTTCTTTTATTCTTATACAAAGGTACCAAGATGTTTTCTCTCCATTGGTTTGGTATCTGCTTTGACTTCAGTATCTTATTGAAAAAAGATGTAAGCCACAAATTTTTTTCATTCCCTAGATATTTTAATACTTTGATGGGTAAATCGCTTGGCTCAACCGCCTTTCCATTTTCCCTTTTTTTAGCACCATTTACCTCTGATACTTGAATTTTACGATAAAAAGTTATGTTCATATACTTTTTCGATTTACTTAAATTTTTCAAGTTTAATTCATTATCTTTTGTTTCATTTTAGAGTTAATAAAAATATCTTTTCTATCGCTCTTTAATATCAACATCATACGTTAAAACTATATATCTTTCATCGTTTATGTATTTTATTTGGCTTAAATCTCTTGTTCTTTTCTCTAGCTTGAGCAATTTCATATATGTCACGCTCTCTATCTTTGATATCTAGTTGTTTATAAAAAATTTCATAAACTTGATTTCTTGTTTTACTTATAGCATGTTTAGCTTTTTTTTGACGACTTTATACCTGACTAATTTTCATCATTCCTACAAGCGCATAGCGATTTATAGCTGACCCTCTTTGCCCTCACTTTATCTTGCACTTACTCTTTCCACCACTAAGATTCTTTTTTGGGGACGCACGACCTTTTGATACTCCAAGTACGTTCTTTTCACTTGTCCTAAAATGTGAAGACGTAACTTCCCATAAGATACTAGAATCAACATAATAGTCATCAACTAGTTGTTTCATAACTGTTGTCTTGAAAACAACCTGTTTTTCCATCTTCAAGTTCCACCATTGAATTTTTAGCAACATTTTTGTTCTTATTTTAAATTTATTATATTTAATTTATACGTCTAACACTACTAACCTTACGTTGTGTTGTCAAACTTTTCTGTTATGACTTTGCAATCCTTACAAATTATTTTATCAATTTTGTGAGTCATAAAATAATTTTGACTTATTTGATTCGCTTTTAAACATAATTAAACGTTCTTCCCTCTTTATGAAAAATGTATTTGTCACAATTAGCTTATTGTACAACCCCGTATCCGCCGAGTGGGTCCGCGGAAGCCAGACCGGCCGGTCCAGACCGCCTCAAGGTCGGGCAGGGTTCACCGCCGAGCTCGAGCTCGGCAAATCGTCGTACCGAGCTCGGAGATCGTCGGGCCGAGCTCAGGGTTTTTCCAGCCGAGCCCGCACTCGCCAAACTAGAGCTGCTCGCCAGTCGAGCCCGCACTCGCCAAACCAGAGAGGATCGCTAGGCGAGCTCGCACTCGCCATTGGCCGGGCAGAATCGGCGAGTGTCAGCCCTATCGGGCTCTCGCCGCCTTGGCCGAGCAGGGGATCCAGTAGCCATCCCGCCCCAGGTGGTTTTCCCCCGGCCTCTCATAACAGCGGAGTTTGGCTGTTGGCAGGCCAGCCCCAGGGGGGCTTTCAGTAATTTCAGACCAGCAGAGGTAGGCTATTTGTAGGCCGTTTTCAGTTCTCTATAAATAGGACCCAAGGGACACCTCAGAAAGGCATGCTTATTAATTCTCAGATCTCCAAGCGCTTTCTGAGGTACCTTAGCCCGACAATTGGCTAAGAAGGGGAAGCGCTCTAAGATCTTCCGGGTGTGTGGTGGGACCTCCGCACTGCCCTTGGTCTAGTCCTTTGTTCTTCACTTTCTTGTCGTTTTCTTGCAGGAGCAGAGTAGGTGCGCGACCACCCCTTCCCCAAGGGTCGAACTCCACAGAGACCGATTTTTCGGTTTCAACATTTTGGTGCGGTGAGCGTAGAGAGTGGTCAGCAGGGAAAATCTTCTACAGGTTCGATGGCCGGAGAAGAAGGACAAGGATCAGGCAGGGGCAACTCGCCACCCCCTCCTCCGCCCCCAGCGCCAGGTGTGCCAGCGGAGCTTAGGGAGGAGATCCTCGGGCTCGTCAGGACAGCACTCGGCATACGAGCCGAGAGCGCGACACCAGCAGTCCCGGTGGTCGCCGCTCCCGCGCTCGGCGACGACGCGCCGCTCAGGCGACCAGGGAAGGAGCCCGCCGAGAGAGGCGAGCGCGAGTTCCAGGGGCGAGTCCTATTCCCCGGCTCGGCTGCCGAGTACCACTTCGGCGAGACAGCAGGGAGGGAGTTCCCATCTCGCCCGGCTGAGGGGGGGGAGCCCCTTCAGCGAGTTCGTCTCTTCAGCCCCAGTTCCAGAGGGGTTCCGTGAGTCGGAGATGTCCTATTACTCTGGGAGAGGGGACCCAGTCCACCACATCCAGTGGTTTGAGGACATGGTCTCTATCCGACAGATGTCAGATGGCTTTAAGTGCCGACTCTTCGCCATCACCCTCAGGGAGAAGGCGAGAGAGTGGTTTCATCAACTCCCGACCGGGTCCGTCTACTGCTTCGAGGACCTGCGACGGGGGTTCATGTTGAGATTCACCACTTCCAAGAAGAGGAAGAAGGAGGCGGAGTCTTTGTTCCGCATCAAGCAGAGGGTGGGGGAACTTTGGGAAGCTATCTGGACAGGTTCCAGGAGGAACTGTCCCAAGTACAGGAGATGTCGGGACACACCATGATGGTGGCCTTCACCCTGGGTCTCCAGTCCGGGTTCTTCGCGATGGAACTGAAGAGATCACCTCCAGTATCTTTTGAGGCACTCCTAGAGAGGGTGGCCAGCGAGGCTGATATGGAGGCAACGCATCCGGAGTTTGCGCGGAGGTTGGCCAAGTGGACCGTGGAGGAGGAGAGGAGGGCTGAGCCCCGGCAGAGGGAGCAGCCACAGCAGCAGCCACAACCCAGGTGGGGGCGTCCGGAGCAGACCCACCGTTTGAGATGGAGACCGGAGTGGCAGGATAAGGCACCCCGGAGAGGTTATCAGGGAGGGGATAACCGCCAGGGGGGCCGGGGGTAGTTCAACCCCCAGGGAGGTAGGCAGGGCCAGAGGCCCCCTCTCCCCGACCAGGAGGAGGCAATGGCAATTGCCATGAGAGGGAGGAGGAGAGGACAGTTGAGGAGAAGGAGGGAGGTCAGGGTGGACCTGTCCTATTGCGATTTCCATCAAGAAGAAGGGCACCTCACGTCCACGTGCCCGGAGTTCCTCGAGATGAGAGGGAACAGGGAGCAACAACCGCGAAACCATCAGGAAGTGCGGATAGAGGAAATCCGGCCTCGGGTGGAGGAGGATCGGTGTGAGGACCGGGTTGATTTAGGCACCCGAGGTAGGATTGGAGCAATCCACGGTGGGGCTGGGATCGAGGCTTCCCGTAAGTCAAGCCTCCACACCATGTACCGTAGGAGCGTTGGCTCCACGTCCCAGTCCCCGCCTCCGGATGAGAAAATCATCTTCTCTAGAGATGATATGTCAGGTCACGAGGACCCCTTTTGCGATGCGCTGGTCATCCAGACAGCCATCGAGGATTTTACCGTCTCCCGGATCCTCGTCGACAATGGGAGCTCAGTCAATGTCATCTTCAAGAGGGCGTTCGATGCGATGAAAGTAGAGGCCAAAAGAGTGTTGGCCTCGGACGGACCCCTGTTCGGCTTCTCGGGAGAAAGGAAAGAAGTCGAGGGAGGAGTAGGACTCCACGTCACTCTGGGGGGGCAGTCCCGTAACTGCAAGTTCGTCATCGTGGACTCCCCCAGCAGTTACAGCGCCATCTTCAGAAGACCCCTCATCAGCGCCTTCCGCTGCGTCCCCTCGTCCTTCCACCAGTGCCTAAAGTTCAACGTCGAGGGGGTCCAGATCCGGATCCGAGGAGACCCTAAGGAGGCAAGGGAGTGCTACGTCTCGACAGTGAACTCCATCTCTTGGTTGGATGGGGCCGAGGAGATGGGGCGAAGGTTGGAGGAGGTGGAGCAAGAAGTTGGCGGGGAGGAAATGAAGGTGGAGGAGTGCCGCACTCTGGGGGGGCAGTCCCGTAACTGTAAGTTCGTCATCGTGGACTCCCCCAGCAGTTACAGCGCCATCTTTAGAAGACCCCTCATCAGTGCCTTCCGCTGCGTCCCCTCGTCCTTCCACCAGTGCCTAAATTTCAACGTCAAGGGGGTCCAGATCCGGATCCGAGGAGACCCTAAGGAGGCAAGGGAGTGCTACGTCTCGGTAGTGAACTCCATCTCTTGGTTGGATGGGGCCGAGGAGATGGGGCGGAGGTTGGAGGAGGTGGAGCAAGAAGTTGGCGGGGAGGAAATGAAGGTGGAGGAGTGCCGCACCCGGGCGGGGGTCGCGGAAGAGGCCCGAGAGTCGGTCGAGGCAATGGCCGTGGAGGAAGCTGAAGAAGAGATCCCCGCCCCCGGAGGGGGAGGTACTGAGGAATGGGGGGAGCAGTCTCGTCTGGAGGCAGCAGAGGAGGTGGTGGAGATGGAGGTCCTCACCATCGGAGGCAGAGTGGAGAAGGTCCGCGTCAGCGGAGGATTGACCCCGGAGGCTCAAGGCAGGATGTCGGAGTGCATCCAGAAGAATGTGGACGTCTTCGCCTGGAATGTCGCGGAGATGCCAGGGATCGACCCCAACGTGGCCTGCCACCGCCTCAACCTGGACCCGGAGGTCCGCCCCATCCAGCAGAAGAAGAGGTCCATCGCGGACAAGCTCGCCGAGCCCATCAGGGAGGAAGTCGCCAAGCTCCTCAAGGCTGGCTTTGTATCCGAAATCCAATACCCTGGCTGGATCTCCAACGTTGTAATGGTTAAAAAAGGAGACGGTCGGTGGAGGATGTGTATTGACTTTTCTCTTCTTAATATATCATGCCCGAAAGATTGTTATCCCTTGCCTCGGATCGACGCGCTGGTTGACTCAGCCGTCGGTTTCCCTGTAATGAGTTTTCTGGATGCTTTTTCAGGTTATCACCAAATTAGAATGCACCCCCCCAACGTCAAAGATGTCTCGTTCATCACAGGGGAAGGATGCTATTGCTATAAAATGATGCCCTTCGGGCTAAAGAATGCGGGGGCTACCTACCAGAAAATGATGGACATGGTCTTCCGGGAGCAGAAGGGAAGAAATTTGGAGGTGTACGTGGACGACCTCATGATCAAAAGTCTGGACGTCGATTCCCACCTCCGGGACTTGGAGGAGACTTTCGCTACTCTCCGCAAATATAAGATGAGGTTGAACCCCCTGAAATGCACCTTCGGGGCAAGCAGGGGGAAGTCCTTGGGGCATCTCCTCACCCCAGCCGGTGTGGAGCCTAATCCGGATAAGGTAAGGGCAATCGTGGAACAAGGGTCACCGCGAAATGCTAAGGAGGTACAGCGGTTGACAGGGAAGTTGGCAGGGTTGAGCAGGTTCCTCTCCCGGGCTTGGGAGAGGTGCTCCTCGTTTTTCAAAACCTTGAGAGGGGATCGGAAGTTTGAATGGACCTCGGAGTGCAAGGAGGCGTTCCAGGCCTTAAAGAAACAGCTAACTCAGGCTCCCCTGCTCCAAGGGCCCAAAAGGGGGGAGGACTTATTTTTGTACTTGGGGGTCGGGGCGGAGGCCTTGAGCTCGGTTTTAGTTCGGGAAGAGGGGAAGAAGCAACTCCCCATTTATTATGTGAGTCGGGTATTGAGGAAAGCCGAGCTTCGGTATCCCATCTTGGAAAAGTTGATCTTCGCCCTGATCATCTCGACCCGGAGGCTCCGACCCTATTTTCAGGCACACTTGATCCGAGTGGTGACTGACCACCCCCTCCGCAGCATCTTCGAGGGGGTGGAGCATTCAGGCAGGTTGGCCAAATGGTCGGTGGAACTGAGCGAGTTCGACATCTCCTTCGTTCCCCGCCTCTCGATCAAGGCCCAAGCTATGACTGATTTCTTAGCAGACTATGTGGTTGAGGTGGCGGAGGAGCAACTCACTCGTCCGGTCCCTTGGAAAGTCGTGGTGGACGGTGCCTCGGGGAGACATTCTTTGGGGGTAGGAGTCATCTTGGAAAGTCCCCAGGGGACAAGAATCGAACAAACCGTGGTAGTGCATTTCCCTATCACCAATAACCAGGCCGAATACAAAGCTGTAATCGCAGGTCTGCGCCTGGCAAGGGAGTTAGGGGTGCATGACGTGGAGGTCCTAGCTGACTCCATGGTGGTGGCTTCCCAAATCAATGGGGAGTTTGAGGTAAGGGAGCTCACCCTGCAGCTCTATCTGACAAAAGCGAAGAGAATTATAGGAACCTTCCAGACCTTCTCCATCAAGCACGTGCCTCGAGAGGAAAATAAGCAGGCAGACCAGCTGGCAAAGCACGGCCCCAGGGTGGGGGGTACCATCACAGATCTCTTCCGACCTTCCATCGAGGAGGGGGAGCTAATGGAGGTGGAGCAGCATCCCTCATGGATGGACCCCTTCGTCACCTTTCTGTCCACAGGAGAGTACTCGGAGGGGATGGATCGTAGAGGGCTCAAACACAAGGCAGCATACTACCTCCTGCACGAGGGGGAGTTGTACCGTAAGACCCTCTCGGGGATGCTGGCTCGTTGCGTGGCCGAAAGGGAGATGCATAAAATTTTGGAGGAGGTCCATTCCGGCGAGTGTGGAAGTCACTCGGGGAGCCGGACCTTGGAAGGGAGGATCATCAGCAAGGATACTTCTGGCCTACCCTCGGTCAGGACGCAGCCGAATTCGTAAAAAAATGTCATAAGTGCCAGCTTTATGCCCCGCTCCAGTTACAGCCGGCTCAGAGACTAAGAAGCATCATGGCACCATGACCCTTTGCCATATGGGGTTTGGACCTCGTAGGGCCCTTTCCTCAGGCCAGCGGGCAGAGAAGGTTTTTGCTGGTCATGATCCATTATTTTTCTAAGTGGCTGGAGGTAAAGGCTCTAGCCAAGGTAACCTCCCAGGTTATCAGGAATTTTATCTGTGGGGAGATCATCTGCAGGCACGGGCTACCACAGGCAATCGTCACGGCCAACGGGCCTCAGTTCGCCAGCACGGAGTTCATTCGCTTTTGCGAACAACTGGGAATTGACCTTCGATTCGCCTCTGTCCACCACCCCAGGAGCAACGGGCAGGTGGAGGCGGCCAACAAAATAATCGTGAACCTTTTGAAAAAGAAAGTAGAAAATCTGAGGGGAGCTGGGTGGAGCAACTGCCTTCGGTCTTTTGGGCCCTTAGGACCACTCCCAATACGGCCACGGGAGAGACGCCCTTTAAACTTTTTCATGGCTGCGAAGCCGTTCTACCCGTCGAGTTCGAGGTCCGGACACCCCGGGTCGCCGAAGCGGAGGCTGGAAGGGAAGAGTGGAGATCAGAAAATGAGGAGGAGCTCCGACTCTCCTTTGATATGGTCGAGGAGTTACGTGACTTGTCCACCGTTAGGCAGGAGGAGGTCAAGCGGAGGATGGCCAAGTACTTCAACAAGCACGTCCGAGTCAAGCAGTTCGCGGAAGGAGACCTTATCCTGAAAAAAGTGGATGCGGCAGGGAGATCGGCCGCTGTGGGAAAACTCCATCCCAATTGGGAGGGCCCCTACATTGTACAGGAGACCTTAAAATCAGGGGGGTATCGCCTCCAGGATGTAAAAGGGGATACCCTCAACCACACTTGGAATGACGATGATCTGAAACATTTTTACCCTTGAAAATATTGTAGGTACTCTTATTCCATGAATAAAAATGAATCTCATCATCATATCTTGTGCTTTTGCAAAACTATAATGGCAGGACGGCTCGCGATTCAAAGCCCGAGAGGCAAATGTTTCTAAGTCTTCTCGCTCAGGGGTTAGGTCTCGTCACTCCCCTGCCAGGCTTCCACCTAGTTGGCACGGCTGAGTCTCGATGGACATCGCTATGACCCTGGGGCTGAGCCCGGAGGATGTTCAACACCCGCCCTCAGGCTCTCACCTAGCTGACTGGCCCGGTGGTAGCACCCGGGATGGGCAAATGTTTCTAAGTCTTCTCGCTCTGGGGTTAGGTCTCATCACTCCCCTGCCAGGCTTCCACCTAGTTGGCACGGCTGAGTCTCGATGGACATCGCTATGACCCTGGGGCTGAGCCCGGAGAATGTTCAACACCCGCCCTCAGGCTCTCACCTAACTGACTGGCCCGGTGGTAGCACCCGGGATAGGCAAAAGTTTCTAAGTCTTCTCGCTCTGGGGTTAGGTCTCGTCACTCCCCTGCCAGGCTTCCACCTAGTTGGCACGGCTGAGTCTCGATGGACATCGCTATGACCCTGGGGCTGAGCCCGGAGGATGTTCAACACCCTCCCTCAGGCTCTCACCTAGCTGACTGGCCCGGTGGTAGCACCCAGGATAGGCAAATGTTTCTAAGTCTTCTCGCTCTGGGGTTAGGTCTCGTCACTCCCCTGTCAGGCTTCCACCTAGTTGGCACGGCTGAGTCTCGATGGACATCGCTATGACCCTGGGGCTGAGCCCGGAGGATGTTCAACACCCGCCCTCAGGCTCTCACCTAGCTGACTGGCCCGGTGGTAGCACCCGGGATAGGCAAATGTTTCTAAGTCTTCTCGCTCTGGGGTTAGGTCTCGTCACTCCCCTGCCAGGCTTCCACCTAGTTGGCACGGCTGAGTGGGTCTGAGAAAAGCCCCCAGGGGCGAGCTCGCAAGCTAAGACGGCGAGTTCAGGATATTCTGCCCCCTCCAGCTCGCTACCAAGGAAGTCCTGGTCCCCTCTCGGACTCAGGGGGGAGGGGAGGGGGGAAGTTCCCTCAAGCGAGTCCGACCTCACCGCAAGCACCGGTAACATCAGCGAGTCCAGCTATGGTCGGAGCCTATGGTCTCGCCGCAAGCGCTCGTCCTAGCTCAAAGACATCCTACAGACAAGGTCGGACTCGGCAGGATCGCCTAAAGGGGTATCGCGCGCACAGTTACAATGTCGCAAGCAAGCTTAAAAAGAAGATAGAAAAATTGTGCAAAAATTGTTTGTTTTACTATTATGATTACAAGATAATGCTTGCCTCGGCAAGATACAAAAAAGAAGAAGAAAACAAAGATGGAGGAGCCCAGTCAGCTCTCGTTTTCCTCCCCTGCGCGGCGATCCTCCTCGCCACCGAGCCGAGTGTCCTTCTCTCCCACCCCTGCGAAGAGCGAGTCGAAGCTGTCTTCTTTCTCGCTAAGCGGGCTGGGTGGGAACAAGGTCGGCAGGAGATCCCGGACGGTGACTCCTTCGCAGCCTTCCGCCAAAATCCCCGTCCCCCGCATGGCCTTCAGGAGGCACTCGGCAGACTCAATGGAGTTGACTCGCAGCCGCTCTGTGACGTCAGCCTCGCCAAAGACCCGAGGCCTCTTGTAGGGGAAGGGTGGCTCGCTGGCGCCTGGGGGAATGAGAGCTTCAGCCTGGCGGAGGACCTCGCCGTGGAGCTCCTTGTTCTTCTCCTTCAACCCCGCCACCTCCATCCTCAGCTGGGCAGCAACAACCTCTTGCTCGCCAGAGTGCGTCCTCTGCTCGGCAAGCTGAGTCTCCCGCTCGGCAAGCTGAGCTTGCAGCTGAGCCACCTCGCCTCGCAGCGCGTCGGCGGCTTCGGCATCCTGCAGGACTAGGGTTCAGAACAAGCACAAGAATAATCCTAAGATGAGCAGAGATATCCAGTGATTACCAAGCCACCGGCAGATTTTGCGAGTAGAGCGTCGGCAAGGCCGAACCGCCTTTCAGCGTCGGCCGCGCTCTCCTTCGCCAGGTCACGTTCCTGCTCGGTAGTCAGCAAGGCGTTGTTGAGCTGGAAGCCGCGGCGGACCATCATGTGGTGAAGCTCGAAGGCCGACAGGTGGGCCTGCAACCCTTCATGGCCGAGCTGGCGGGGGGTTAGCTGCTTATACGACTCGGCACTGTCGCGGCCGTAGAGGCCGAAGCCGAAGGCGAAGGCATGGCCAGTGGGAGGCCGGCGAGCTCCCCAGGAGGGGGCGCGAGTAGAAACAGAGACTTGATGGGCCCCCTCATCCCATTTCAGGATAGGCTCGCCGGCCGCATCCTTGCTCCTTCCTCCCTTGCCGAAGTGGGGGTGATCCTTCGGCAGGCCGGGCTCGCGAAGGACGACCCCCTCGGCAGAATCTGAGGGGGAAGGACCATCCTTCTTCTTCTTCTCCCTTCGGGGGGAGGACGCTTCCTTCAGCGGGCTCATCGGGGGGTCGTCGGAGGAAACCTCCGGTGAGCTCATGAACTTGACGGGCGATGAAGGGAGATGCAGCCACCCGCGCGAGACCACCTTGGCCTTTTTCTTCTTCGGGGCTGAGAGATCTGGGCGCGAGCTTGGCCCCCCGAGCTCCAAGCGCTTCTTGCTAAGGGATTGGCCCCGCGCTTGTTCATCTCGGCAGGCCTCCGCCGCTGCCCGGGCCAGCTCCAGGGGATCAGAGAATATCCCCGGGTCAGCGAACGGCGGGTGCTCCGGCAGAAGTCGCTCCCCTGCAGGGAAAACTTGATCAGAAAAGCTGAGGTTCACTTTGACAGAGCTCGCGAGAAGACAGGGCGAGGTGTACCTTCACCAGGGAGAACGGGTTGAAGCGAGTCGAGGCCGCGGCGGAGGTAGACGACCTCGAAGTCCTTGTGAAGGAAGAATTTGTGGAGGTCGGCGTCGCCGCCGGACAGGGAAGGAGGACGGTAGATGTCCTCGCCTTTCTGCAGGGGCCGGAAGGGGATGTTGCCGAGCTCGCCCTTGATAAAGACGAGCCGGGTCATCCAGTTATGGTTCTTGTTCGCGAGCTCGCGAACCTTGACAAGGGATCCGCCGAAGTAGGCGACCCCATCGGGGGTGGCCTTGTAGGAGAACAACTTACAGAAGACCATGAGATTGAACTCAATCCGCTCTCGGCGGAGAAAGCAGGCGAACGCCACCATTATGGCGATGGCGATAGAGTTCAGCTGCGCGGGCACCGCGCCATAGTACTTCAAAATTTGACGGATCTCTGGCCAGAGGGGGAGGCGCAGCCCCACCTCAAAGTGCGAGATAGGGAAGACGAGCTCACCCTCAGGGAAAGAATTGATAGCTTCGTGCTCGGCGGGCTTGCGAGCCTGGAAGCCGGGAGGGACGAACTCAGCCGTGAACTCGGCGAGCTCCTCCTCTGTGATGTGCCCCTCAAAGAAGCAGTGGTCGATGAAGTGTCGGGCGCACTTGGACCGGCCATCCGCGTCAGGGTTAGCTTTCACCATTCTCGCAAACGAAGGAAAGGCGCGAGCTCGGGGTGACGGAGGGGAGGTAAGGGTTCGGAAGCAATAAAGGCGTACCCAGGGGGGTAGGTGAGAGGGCCTATTTATAAAAAAAGAAAGTAAGGCAGGGAAGGGCGAGGGCGAGCCGATCGATCCGCCCAGCCCTTCCACGCCGCCTCGCCGCCCTCTGCTCACCAAGTCCCGCGAGCTAGCCCGGTCCCAGAAGGAGGAATTCGAAAGGACGCTTACCAGGATATCGAAAACGCATCTTCATATATATACGAGGTCACATAAAATTGGTTTAAATTATTACAGACAGTTGAATTATTCAAAGCAGGGAAAAGTAAAGGCGCGAGGACCATGCGAGGGCGAGCGCGAGCACCGGTCGGCCGACAGAGGAGCCGTCTTATTCTCCCCGGTCTCGCCGGTCCGCCGTCGCAGATCGCCGCGCGTAGAGCTCGCGAAGCCGCCCCATATTCCTATTCACCACCCGCAGGTTCTCGTCAATCTCATCCATCAACACCAAGGAAGACGCCTCCTCAACGCCAAGCTGACCCCCGCACCGTCTGCAAGACGCGAGCACTCCCACTGCAGCCTGTTGTTGTCCTTCCTCAGGTCGTGGAGCTCGCGCACCAGCTTCTTGAGAACCTTCCGCTCCCGTTTTGCACGTTCAGGACTACCCAGTTCGGAGTCCAGGAAGGCATCTAGGGCGCTTGGAGAAGGGAGAGGCGAGTAGGGAGGTCGATCCACGGACTCGCCGTCCTCCGTCCAGCCGAGAGGGTCTGAATGAAGAACTGAAAGACGATTAGAAGAGCAGGCACCCCCAGAACAGAAGAGTATATAGTTGAAGACTTACCGCGCGAGCCTGGCCCCTCCGGGTTGGCGCGAGGAGAGAACTGGCGCAGGTCCTTGCCACGTCCATGCAGAAGTTCCTAATGGGCGAGTTGGTAGTCGGGGACGGGGATATGCCCAGCGCCTCCCCCCGCGAGTACGGAACTAGGGGACGGTTGCCGAGAAGGGGGACGACTCGGCGACGCCAACTTCCGCGAGTCCGGCTCCTTGACCTCGGAATCCCGTTTTGGCGAGCTGTCAAGAATGCTTTTGTCCCGCGGGGTGGACGCCTCGCCACTATTCTCCCGACTGGAAGAAAGCTCCACAAGGTCTTTTGCAGGAGAACCAAGAGTCGGCTGGTTGGAGGAGCCGGCCCCGCTCCCCAAGGCCGCTGTAAAATCGGCTAGAATGGGTTCGGCCCCCGGAGGAAAGGGTTTCGCCCGCTTAGCCGAGCCAAAATCAGCGAAGCGGCGAGCAGGGACCTCTAGGCTGGTCAGGCCCGCAGCTTGAGCGGCGATCTCATCACGGGTGCGTGCGAGCCGCTCTAGGATTTCCTTGGAAAGCGGCATCTTAGCAGGATTCCAGGAAGGGCAAGGGTCAGTCAGATGCGTAGGGGTACATATATGTAGCTGCTTGTGGGGCCTACCAGAAGATTCTCTCTTTAGTGCATGCCCCCCACTCGCCGAATCCTGCGGGGTTGGATGTATCTTTCCGAGCTTGTCCCAACCTCGCAAAGAGCAGGGATTATGTACAACCCCGTATCCGCCGAGTGGGTCCGCGGAAGCCAGACCGGCCGGTCCAGACCGCCTCATGGCCGGGCAGGGTTCACCGCCGAGCTCGAGCTCGGCAAATCGTCGTACCGAGCTCGGAGATCGTCGGGCCGAGCTCAGGGTTTTTCCAGTCGAGCCCGCACTCGCCAAACTGGAGCTGCTCGCCAGCCGAGCCCGCACTGGCCAAACCAGAGAGGATTGCTAGGCGAGCTCGCACTCGCCATTGGCCGGGCAGAATCGGCGAGTGCCAGCCCTATCGGGCTCTCGCCGCCCTGGCCGAGCAGGGGATCCAGTGGCCATCCCGCCCCAGGTGGTCTGCCCCTGGCCTCTCATAACAGCGGAGTTTGGCTGTTGGCAGGCCAGCTCCAGGGGGCTTTCAGTAATTTCAGACCAGCAGAGGTAGGCTATTTGCAGATCGTTTTCAGTTCTCTATAAATAGGACCCAAGGGGCACCTCAGAAAGACATACTTATTAATTCTCAGGTCTCCAAGCGCTTTCTGAGGTACCTTAGCCCGGTAATTGGCTAAGGAGGGGAAACGCTCTAAGATCTTCCGGGTGTGTGGTGGGACCTCCGTGTCGGGCCCTTGGTCTAGTCCTTTGTTCTTCACTTTCTTGTCATTTTCTTGCAGGAGCAGAGTAGGTGCGCGACCACCCATTCCCCAAGGGTCGAACTCCACAGAGACCGATTTTTCGGTTTCAACACTTATGTGCTACGACAAAGTCTAAAATGGTTCGGTCTTCTTCATTTCTTTCTCTATATCCAGATCCTCCATGACGGCTATCTAATCTATATTTTCCTTCCTTATATATTCATTTATGTCTGCTCCTATGAAAATTTTCTCTTTTTGTGAATTTTCCTTACTAAATCATTTTAAGTCTTCCCAAAATTATACTTTAATAACTTTACTTAATTTTACTTGTAGCGCGTAAGAACTGATCACATTAATAGTTTCCTTTTCTATGATCAATTTAAGAGCTATGATTCTATCACTTTTTCTACTTACCCCAACAATTTCATTCTTCCAAGTAGTATCCATAATACTTACTCCACTGCTTGTTTTATTTTTTCATATGTACCATAATTTAAATTCAAAGCTTCAGACGATAAATTTAAAAGGGTTAAAAACTGTGATCAAAAGGTGTTGGAGAAGTGTTGTAACTCTGATTTCTCCCAGAAATTTGGTGCATGATCAAAACCCTTGTAGAATGCAATCATGATCAAGAAACTTCTCAATTCCTTGCAAAAAATCTAGATATATAAAGAAATTTTTTTGTTCCGCTGTCGTTGTTTTTATTTTATCGTGATAGTTTCTATTCATGGGGATCCATTATATCGTGCACCAGGAGGGGTTCACCACAAGGCGGGACCCACGTTCGTATATGCATTCTTGTCACGATTTCAAGACGAACCAAGGCGAGCGTCGGACGCCTGGACTCTTAGGCGATAAGGCGGACGCATATGCGACAATAAGGCGAGCAAGTCAAGGCGACAACTAGATATTTTTAAAAAAACTAAGACAGATTTTAGACTGATTTTTATAAAAACCGCAGTCTAAAGTATGTATAGGCTTAATTTTTTTTAATACTTTATAATGCTGTTTTTATAAAAACCACATTCTAAAGTATTAATTTTTTAAAGCGATCCTCAACAACCCAACCCATTCAAAGAGGTTCCGAGATCGATGCCCGGCCACAAAACCTGTCGTGCTTATACTGGGCCGGAGAATGGTTTGGGGTGTACGGACTGCAATCCTGATCAAAACAGCTAGGTTTGGCTAGGCTGTATGGTGCGCCACCTCTGAGCTGACAGCTTGCCCATGCGGTGCGCCACCTCTGAAGCGGGGCCCGCCTCGCTGCATCAATACCCCGAACGTCCTACCGTAATTATTTGATTTGGGAGTTGCACGCGGGCGGGGACGCTAGACACTTTAGGCGGGATAAGTTCATAGCAATTGTTAAGGATTGTATCTATTGGCCCAACCTAAAGAAGGATGTGTCTCGCGTTGTCCGTCACTGCCGTATCTGCCAGACGGCCAAGGGCACAAAGCAAAACACGGATCTGCACACACCTCTACTTGTCTAACACCGCCCTTGGGAGGAAATCAGTAAGGACTTTGTGCTCGGACTCCTCCACACCCTTCAGAGACACGATTCCATCTTTGTGGTGGTAGATCAATTCTCGAAGATGGCGCACTTTATTGCTTGTCGCAAGACGGCGGATGTGTCACGCGTGACATCCATCTTTATAAGGGACGTTTTTAGGCTGCATGGTCTACCCAACTCTATCGTGTCAGACCGCGAGGTGAGGTTTATGAGCTATTTTTGGGAGACCCTGTGGCACAAGACTGACACCACCCTTAGGTTTTTCACAGCCTATCATCCCCAGACGGACGGGCAGACCGAGGTAGTGAATCGTAGCTTAGGAAACCTACTGAGGTGTCTAATGGGCGAGCATGTAGCAAGTTGGGACCTTGATCTCCTCATCGCGGAGTTTGAATATAATAGTTTGGTCAATATGTTCATTGGGTTGAGTCCATTCCATGTAATGTAGGGATACGAACCTAGGAAACCCATCGACCATATCCTCAGTCCCCTAAAGTCATGCCCTGGCAAGTTTGCTGATTCATTTGCATGAGTCGGCCCGCCGATGAATTATTATAAGTAATGAAAATTAAAAAACTCATGCAGATAGGCGAAAGCGGGAACAAGTATTTCATGAAGGCGAGCAAGTGATGATGGGAACAAGTATTTCATGAAGGCGAGCAAGTGATGATGTGAATCCGCCCTGAGAGGCTCCCTTCGGGGCCTGCCAAAAAATTAAGCGTCAAGCAAATGGGACCTTACTCAGTCATAAGTCATATTGGGACGAACTCCCATAGGCTCGATATCCCTGCAAGTAAGGGTATCCACCCGATATTTAATGTTGAAGATTTGACGTCATACTACGAGTCTCGCGAGTATGTGGACCCAAGCAATGGGGATTCCCAGCCGCCCACACCTCCTCTCCCGTTGTCTTTTCACCCTCATAGTCCACCCACGTCTGATGGTCACCACAATTCACCGATTTCTGATACCCACCAACCTGGAGATTCGACTTCTTTGGTTTCACCTACGACACTGTCGATCGCACCGGGATCCACTATTCATGAGCTGAGCGCTGAGAGCATTACAGAGATCAGATCCTACCAATTCGTTCCTACCACAGACGGGCCTCGATGCCGCTACTTAGTACATTGGCAGGGCCGCCCAGATGCAGAAGACACCTGGATACTACCAACAGAGCTCAATTGACTCGTCTCTGGACTTCGACTTCAGTACGACCGTCTTTATTCATCGGAGATGAAGTTTTTTCACTTGGGCGGAGTTGAAGGGGATCCATCATATCATGCACCAGGAGGGGTTCGACGTAAAGCGGGACCCACGTTCGTGTACTGGTGCAGGAGGACTAGATCGGATCACCGGTTCGACTCTACGGATGCGTCAGGATCCGTGTCGCGAATCAATTTCATATATTACTTTATTATTTTAACATTTATTTTGATGTATTTAGGTAGCCCCACCTCCGGCCAATCATAGTCGTCCATGATGGGATGTCCTAGTTGTCTTTTATTATAAATAAGGTGTTAGTGGGCTATTTTAGGGATATTGCAGAATTCAGAGAAACTATTCCTAAATTCACGTGATCATCCCACAATGCCAATTCTGCGAAACCCTAGGTGACGACTACTAGGTGTGCATCCCCCCCCCAAGGTACCCTCACGCCATAAGCCCCTTCTTCCCCCTCCAAACACTCTTCTGCAGCCCCTAAAGCCTCCCAAACTGTCGGCCTCACGCTGGTTCAGCCTCCCCCTCACCAGCCGACCTGCTCTCCAGCAATCTCATTGTCGTCGCTCCCCCTAATCCCCTCCCAGCAGCCTCATAAGGCTGCAACCTCATTCCCCCCTGCCGCCGACTTCCCCCACCCTCCGGGACCACCGCCGCTCCTCCCTTGCCTCCCGACCTATGTTGTCAAATGCGCAAGGTGCACCGAGGCGCAAACGGCCCCTACAGCCTAGGCGCAAGGAGCAAGGCGCAGGCGCGCGCCTGAGGCACGTGAGGCGCAAAATGAGAGAAAAAGGAAATTGAGCGAATTGGGCGCCCAATTCGCTTTATTTCAGCGAATTGGGGGTTCAATTCGCTCCATTTCAGCGAATTGGGCGCCCAAGTGAGCGTAGGGGTGCCTCGGGTGCGTCTGAGATTGTGTCTTTGCCCATCTTAAATTTTTTTTAAAAAACACCTTGAAAGGCTCAGGCCCCCTTTTGTGCGCTTGGGAGCCTGTAAGAGGCGCGCGCGTCTGGGGCACATCGCCCGCCTCAGCCGTGCTGAGGCGCGGCGAGCTGAGCCCGGCGCCTCAGGCGCGCCTTGAAAACATAGCTCCCGATGGCCGCAAGCCATCCTCCGCCCCCTCCCTACTCCTGTAGAGCCACCCTGACAACCCCTTTTATCAGATCTGTCCAGATATGGATCTCTCATTCCAGATCCAGCACGCCTATCTACCCCCCACCACATTTACAACCCGGATCCGCTCCAAAACACCGGATCCATCCCCTCTTCGCCCGGATCCACCTATATATAGTCGGATCTACTCATTTCCAGCCCGATCCCACTCCCCATCGCCAAATCCATCCGTCTGTGATGCTTCCCCGCCTCCGGTTCCAAGTTGGATCGTCGTCAAAACGTCTCCGGCTCTGAAATCTCCATTGTCTTGGACAACCCACTGTTTGGTGAGACTTTTGTTGTATTGAACGATTATTTTTAAGCATTTATCTATTGAATTGGAAATCATATTTGCTTTGATATATTGTATGTGGAAAGATAATCTCGAGTTGCTTGTGAATTGCAGGTGGGACTCATTCGCCGCGCGTTTCGCCTTGGCCCTCCGAGCGGAGGAACGTCATTACTGCTTGTTTACTGAATGCTTACTTTGTTTTCAAATATTACGCTCTCCTAGTAGTCCGCATTCCCCTCCCTAGTAGTCTTGCCGTTGTGCACCCCTTAGCCTACCCTACATCATCTGTACTATGCTCCTTCGATTATAGTGAAACCCTCTCTGCCAAATGTGGACAGGGTCATTCTTGATCAAACCAAACAAATCCTACGCTCTCAATGTGTGAGATTATAATTATTTGTTGTGTTTTACCCAGAAAAAAGATAATTAACATAATAAGGCTCCGTTTGGCATGGTGGTAGTGGTTGTGAACACGGTGATTATGAACTGTCGTTCATGAACACCTAACCTTGCCTAAAGAACTTCATTCACCTTTATATTCAAAACTAGTTTTCTTTTCTTGTAGCGTTCATAAACATTGTTATGTCAAACATACATTTTAGGATTGTGGCGTTTTTTGTCTAAATTCACCGGAGCAAAAACGCCCCGCCAAACGAAGCCTAAGTATCACTTTCTCCTTGCCAAAACTACACAATTTCCAGCCTTGCTGATTGTGAGAGTTTGAGAAATATATTCTTAAGGTAAACTATTCTGCACTAAAATATGGCAAGGGATAAAAAAAAATTCATATAGAATCTTATTGACTAATGCTATCAAATAAAACTTAAGAAACATTCTGTTAGTTTTTTTCAAAAGGAAAATATAACTTTGTAATCAGATTGAAGTGTTTAAAATAGATGCATACCCGCCAGCAGAACAAAATGCAAGTGCAAGAAGATCTTCCACTGTCGTTGGAAGAATAGAAGTCAGAAGAGATGCAGACAGACCTGCTGCCCCCAACCCTCCAAAAGATCCAAGAACCTGGTAAGACAGATTATTCATTAAAAATAACTTGAAAGAAAGAAAAGGTTTATATCATGACTTCATTTATGCAGAATTAAAAAAAATGGGGTTTTCATGGTTCTCAAATAGGACTATGAAATGAATTTGATCCAATCAATTTCAATCTCCATGTTCTAATCGAGTCAATGATATTTTTAATACATAAGACTACCATAAAATTAAAAATATATACAAGTTGTTTATAGATACTAGCCGATATGCGCGGGCAGTATATTGCGGCCATAGTACTCGGTAGTTGCTCGAGTGGCGGTCAGATAATGATGTCATCGCACACTGCATGGGGGCGGATCACATGCAAGGCCACCAGTCTTTATATAAATAAGATTATAGTTCCCATTAAAAGACAACAACAGTATTATCTTATTAGATTGACATAACAACATGTTGAAGACAAATGCATATATTGAAAGTTGAAATATCTGCAGTGTTTTTAAGAGCATCTCTTGATCTTTTCAATTTTCAAAAAAGGTTTTGATGGAATATACTTTAACCATCTAAATGAATAGATTTCCAGATTAAGCATTTGGTAAGATTCATTCAATGGTTATAAATTTCCCGCCTTAAGATACCTATTTTGTTGAAGTCAATAAGCTAGAATCATGAAAAACTCCTTTCACCATAGGGGTGAGGTTGTCTCTGTTGAATAGTAGAGAAAAAATGTTTGATACTTTTATCCATCCACTTAGGGGCAATATATAGGAGCTACAACAAGATACATAACACCGATAGGTGGTGGGAGACTAAACCTCAAACACATAAAGACACTACAAGACCGACATTGACTCGATAATTTCAACACTCCCCCTCAAGCTGAAGGGAGAACCTTCAGCTTGAACATATCAAATAACGGCAATGGAGGTAGGTGATGCGGGACAAACATTAGATGGGCCACCGGGGGAAATTCCAAACCCGGGAATCAAGCCGGGGACAGCCACACGCGATGTAGATCCAGACGTGACGTAGGTCCCACACACGACGTGGACTTGCTGGAAAAAAAACAACAAACGGGTGACCAACAATACTCCCACACGATATAACCCATTGGATAGGAAGCTCAACCAACATCACCTACACACAACATGTGAAAGGGAACAAACGATGTGGAGCCAATCATCAAACGGGCAACCGGGGATAATCCATCGGGGATAGTCCGCACAAAGGGCGGTCTCACACGACACAGTTCTGCACGACACGGCCACATGCGACATAACCCGATGAGACTAGAACACCAACATAAATCGCGTCCCAACACACGACCAATCAAAATAAATATGGGGAGACTCAAAACAACAGACGACATAAGCCTAGAGGTTGTGTGGAACAAAGGTGAAAGGTCAGGAAAGATCATTTGAGTCGTCATCATCCCAAACACTCCCCATCACGTGGAACACACGTGCAGACACAAACATAAGGCATTCACTAAGAACAAAATAAAGACACATAACAAACTATCACAAATCATCATCAAGCAGATAGCACCCAGGGAGCAAAAGAAGCTGCTGGAATTAGAAGCTCATCAAGCTGGAAGGACGACCGCCGCTGGAATTTGTCAAAGCATGATGGGCAGCTGATGGAGGCGTCTGGATCGGGAGCAGCGGATGGAGTGTACAGAACAACGACAAGAATAGCCCATAGAGGAGAGGAATAGGCGCAGAAGCAGTAGTACACGTGGTAGAAGCTTCGACAGTCGCCCGTCCACGGAAACAACGAGAGAGGGACGTCCACGAGATCGTCGGAGGATAGCATCGACGCCGTGGAGGAGCAGACGAAACAAAGGTTCCATGGACAGAAGCAAAGAGACCCTCGGAAGAAGCCGACCAGGCGATGCACGGGATCCAGCGTCGAGAGGTAGCAACACGGAAGAAGTAGCGACGGGAGCAACCACAAGGATCAGAAGTATCGCCGAAGTCGCTGGCAAAGGAAACACGTCGAGATGGCTCAGGAGAATGACGAGGAAAGTGGCAGACGGGATCCGGAAGAGGAAGCAGCTGACATCGAGAGCAGAGAAGGAAAGAGACGAGAGGACCGTAAGAACCAGACAATGATGACGAGATGCACGGCGGGAGAAGCCGCCAGCGGCAACGTTTGCAGATGACTGGATCGGCATCGAGCAAGACCACGAGCAGGACGTCGTCGCAGGGGACAGAGTGGACGAACGAGAACAGCGGCGCAAGCGGAATCATGTGACGGGATGATGGAGTCGGGATCTAGCGTCGGCAGGAGTAGAGTCCACATCGAGGGGATAAAAGGGCCGCTCCTATCACTAGAATCAAACCACGATTCCGTCGACGGGAGCGGTAACAGAGGGCTTGACGAGAGCGCAAGCAGGCGCGGTCTAAGGGAACGAAAAACGGAAGGCGAAAGCTTATGGCAACCATGGGAGAAAAAAAAAATTAGGGTTTCAGATCGAGGACTCTGATACCATGTTGAATAATAAAGAAAAGAAATGTTTGACTTTTATTCATCCACTTAGGGGTAATATATAAGAGTTACAACAAGATACATAACACCGATAGGCAGTGTGGGACTAAACCTCAAACACATAAAGACACTACAAGACCGACATTGATTCGACAATTCCAACAGTCTCAACACATTCTTTAGACCCTCTGCAAAGTTCTACTTGGTCCAGTGGCGGGGTGACCCGGAAAGCCCTTTATGATCAACAACAAGGGAATGCAGCAGCCCGGGATGCGGCTTGAAACAGGTTCTGGTGGCGCTTTAAAGGAGCAGAGCACCACCACGGAACACCGCTCAGCATAACACATGCCGCCCGATCACAGTTATATCCGAATGCTTAGCACTCATGCCACCGGGCCAAACATCGCGCTCTTTTCATATAATCATATCAACCATGTAGGATTTTACAGTACAGATTTGGAAGAAGATAGATTTGGTAGAAACAGGAAACAAAGCCAGAGCTAAAGAGTGAACTCACTGCTTCGCGTATTTCTAGTTCGAAAAGTCTTGTAGCAGCACTGGCACTAAAACTTTCCATGATCTTTATACTGAGCTCACCTCCCTGCTCTAGAAGATTGGTTGTGTTTGATTGCATGATATCTCCAAGGTCAGAATCTTTATTGTACAGTTTATGAAGACGCTCAATGTAAAGATCTTGTTCACTAGAAATATTAGACTGCAGCCATTCTGTATATTCCCCAAGCAATCTCTGCAAGATAATAAAAAATAAAGGATATGTATTATACAGTGATAAAAACATCTACTGATGCAAACATCAAGCAGTGTGAATCTGCAAGTTTTATTTTGATTTCAAACATTTTAATAGTTACTTCTATTTAAGTAATTACTGTGTTTCTAGTTTTATGAAGCATCGTTTATTGTCTAAACTCGTAAGAATTTAGCCATGCCCTTGAGAGTTTATAAAAGTCATAATAGAGAACTCTATTAGACTTCAAAATTGAAATAGGAGGTTTAATAACTGATGCGGAGCAGAGACGAGGACGAATTTTGGGTTTGTTGGGGGCTAATTTGGCGACTTACCATATATGGTGTGCCCAGATCAACGATCCGACTCCGCGGATGCGTTCGGATTCGCGTTGCGAATCGATTTCATATATTATTTAACTGTGTTTGCATTCATTTTGTTGTATTTGGGTAGCCCCACCTCCGACCAATCATAGTCGTCGATGGTGGGATTCCCTAATCTTCTATTTATTATAAATAGACCTCTTAGGGGCTGATTAGAGGCATTGCAGATTTTGGAGAAGAGAAATCCCGAAATCTGGCGATCCCTCCACGGTGCCGACTCCGTGGAACCCTAGGTGACGACTCCTAGGTTGGTATCTTCCTCCCCAAGCCTTCCCCTAACCCTTCCTTTTGCCACTCCAAAACCCTTTTGCCGCCGCCCCAGCCCCCCTCAAAACCAGCCACTAGTAGCTGCCCTGCTACCAGAATTTCAGCCTTCTTTTGGCACTAATTGATGAAATTCACTATTCATCTCTATAGTTTTTATTCCCTCCTTCAGCCGAACCTCCCCCTTCAAGCCTATAGCCGGCCGCCCCCTGTGCTACCCTCAGCCGACCGCCTCCACAACCCTAAACAACCGATAAACCTCTTGCAGTTGCTCCCCTCCAGCCTACTCCTCCTCCAACCAACCCACTGCCAGCATCCAATCCCCAGCCTTCCGTATAGGCCGCTGCTTGCCGCACACCACCCTTCCCTCCTTGCCGCAGCCCCCTCTTCACGTGAAACCACCACCTAAAGCCCTCCTCCTCCCGAATCAGCCACGATCTGGAATTTCAATCCCGATCCGGGATTTTCAGCCAGGATCCGACCATTTATTGTCGGATCTACCCTTCTTCACCTGAATCCACTCATCCCTTGCCCGGATCTACTCGTACGTGGCCGGAACTATCCATTTTCGGTCCGATTTCACCGTCATCATTTCCAAGCCGCCGGTTCCACATTTGATCGTTCTTCCACGCATCCGGATCCAAAATCTTCAGTGTCTTGGTTTGTCCACTATTTCGTGAGATTTAGTTGTACTGGTTTATTATTTCCAGCACTTTTATATTGGGTTGGATCACTATATTAGTTTGGATACCATGTATTGTGGTGGATTGTTAGATAATTATCGTGAATTGCAGGATTTATTCGCCGAGCGCTCTTGCTTTGCCCCTCCACGCGGAGGAAAGTCTAAGCTTGTTTTGCCCAAATAAAATATTTTGCCTTGTCGTGAATTTATCTGTGTAGGATGATGTTAATTTATTATCCATTTGTGACCTAACCGTCGGATTTTTGCATAGCATTTATGGTTAGGTCACCGATTTTTCCGCCGCCTATAGATTCGCTCTGCGTCAATAACAATAAAATGGACCGTCAATTCTAGTTTCAAGGGCCCAACTCCATCCAAATGAATGCACCCTTAGAATGTGAGATTGTTGGATTTGCAGAGAATTAAGTTTTATTTTGATTTAAGTAAATTCCATGGTTACTTTTAATTTAGGCGATTAATGTATTCTTACTTTAGTTATCTGTTCTTTCTTAAACTTGTAAGAAGCTAACCATACCCTTAAATTTTTATAAAAGAATGCGATGGTTTTGAGTTCTATTTTATGGATTGTGAATGATATTGTTATTTTTATCCCACATCATATATAAGAGCCAAGATACTTGGTTTATAAGTATTAAGGGAGTTCGTCATGGGCCCACACGATCCGTTATCAGTGTCATGGGCATGTCATGTCTAATGTATTTTATTTTTATATTTCACGTATTTTGTATTCAGTCCGAAAACGTGAACTTAATCGCCATGTAACATATATATGGCCCCATAGGCCATGTAATATATATTTAAAGACCCCATAGGCCATGGAACATGGAAGTAAGAAATGTTATCTTTTTCATCTCTTTAGTTCCTATCTTTCCACTCTCCCTCTCATAACCTTAACCAATTCTGACTCTAGGGCATTGTGAGGTTGAGTCTGGCTCCCTCTTCACATCATGACGATCGAGCTCGGCTCCCTTCAAGCGATTTCCCTTATATCTCTGACATCCCGCCACCTCTCCTACAAGCTATTGACATGTCACGGCAAGGCCCAGCCACCTTCACCCATTGCGCAAATGCCACATCTCCACAATACACTGCTCACAAAACCCCCAGAGGCCGACGAATGCGCCTATGTCGCACCAAAAACAAAGAGCAAGATCAGAGGGGCAAACACTTGTGACCGGCTCAACAATGACCTTTACTCAAGCGCCAACACCCCAAGGTTGCTTCTGCACCCTTCCGACCACATTGCAAGTTCACTGCTATCCTCAGCATACAGTTTGTGTGAGATCAAAGGGACGAACATTGCACAATCCACAACCAGCCCGCCTCTCTGTGCTAGTAATTTCTTCGACCGTTGTGTGTCGTCGATCCCCAACCCTGACAAGGGTGAACGCAGCGATCATCTCCTTGATCAAACGTTGCTCTCGTTCAGCGTCGAGCCAGCTTCTCCCAAACTCAAATTGAGCGATCATCTCTTCCAAAATGTGCATCCCTCCCAACGGGAGCTCCTTCCTACCCACAACTTCCATCATTTTCCCAGAAAACATCTGGTAGATCCTCGATCCAGTAATAGCAGGCGCGCCAGTCCTGTTTGAAACGACGTCAGAAATAACTAAACACACCAATATGGATCTGGTCAAGTAGAATTCTTGGATTAATTAATTCATACACTCATTAATTGATTCATTACTACCCAAAAGAAGAGATGGCAAGAACCAACATTTGTCTGTGGCCTACGAAAATAACTTCGCCTCTATGGGAGGCAAGAAACCTACGAGTTGGTACCATGGTAAAGTTGAGCGTGCCTTAGTGCCCACAAGGACTGTCACAATAACACCAGCTGAGGTCGTCCAACAAAAATATTTTAAAGTCATGACAGCATTGGAGCAGGCTACTACACACCTACTTGTCTCTTATGAGGCATCCCAAGCAATTTTTGCCACTCTTATCATCAAACTCAAGGGTCTTATAGCACGCCAAAGTCTCCAGCCACCAATAACACATAAAAATCGTGCTCGACAAGCAATCTGATACCACTATGGGCAACATATAACGTCAAACATCTGCACCTCAAAACGTCAGTCCAACAAACCCTCATTGCACCTCCATCCGTCCCTATTGTCTCCATCATGCAGATCCGTCTTCAACACAGATTTTGACAGTTTCTACTCAACAGATCACTTCTAAGCCATCACCTTCAGTAGTCCCTTTGTTGAGAAATGGTTTGACACTCACCGTTTTTGGAAATAACAAACACTAGTATGTTCTAATGTCTATTTGGAGTTTCCTTGATGTGCAGGTATGGGCATGGCATGCAACGGAATCAACAAGGTAAATGAAGTTGAAAGAATACAAGTGATAGGTCTATTGCCCAGTCAGTAGGTTCTACCAATCCAACTGGTAGCATGATAGTAACTACCAGCTCTAGTCGGTACGAGTTACCTCCCAGGGCGATAGTCGCCTCCAGCTAGTTCCAGCACCTACCAGGCTGTATTTTGTTCATTACCGCCCTAGTCGGTACTGTCTACCAACTTGATCAATAACTGTCATGTTCCTAGTCTTCAACGCTACCAATCAAGGGATAATTTTTACCACCTAGGCGATAATCAATAGATTTTCTCTCCTACAAGGCATTCACATTTTATTCCCTAGCCTCAAAGAAGAAGAGATGAAACTATGTGGAGAGCTGGTTTGGAGACCAAGGAGCTATTATTGAAGATGATCTGAAAGGCATGAAGGATGAGAGGAAGAAGCAGAGGTTAATGTAAACATCTTGATTGGAGCTAGGTTTTACACTCTTAACCTTTCCCCTTCTCCTTTCTCCAATCAAGATTAAAAACTTCTCCCTCGAGCTAAGAAGCTCAATATAATTATCCATGAAGAATGGATCCTCATTCAATATAGTTAAACGAAGATTGAAAAGAAAGAGAATCCTCCTTGTTCAAGCACGTGAAGAATGGATCCTCACTCAATCAAGGCTCAACCGCTTAGGACCCTACACAAGGGAGATTCAATCAACTATTTTATCCTTACTCTTTCTTTTTTATTTCCTGGCGTTGTAAAATTCAATCTATTGTTTGATTCTTGGAAATTGTTTTTGTAAAAGCGTATAATCTTAATTAGGACTGGGTCGTGAAAATTGCCCAGCATGTGCTGTGGTTATTTGGTCAAAAGATATTATTTTGAAGAAATAACATCTACCTTGTTCACCCTCCCCCCTCAAAGGTAGACTATTGATCCAACAACCTCCTCAATAGGTATCAGGGGTTTAGGGAAAGGCGGGTGATCCAAGCGATAAGAAGTGGTTGACATATCAGTGGTGGCAGCAGTTGGTGGGGTGGCCGGTTAGAGGTGGAAAACTAAGCCATGTAGAGTTCCTCGTCGAGGTAACAACTTGCTCCATGGTGTGGGTGATGTAGCAGGGAATGAACACAGGCATGATCGGATGTGAGGTTGTAGGTCTGTGAGAAAATACCCTCTCAAAGGATAGTCTAATGACGTGTGTGGCAACCTCCATGAACTTGGTGATGTGGGTGGCGACGGTGTCAGATTGGCGAACAGAGCTAAGGCGCCCGAAGGCATTACCCACTTGGCGTGTGCCATAGTAGTGAAGAAGTTTCTCCTTCAATGTGGGCCAAGAGAGATCAGGGACATGTTGGCGCGCTCAACCCACCCAGTGAAGCGCGGGGCCCCTCCATGTAGAAAATCGTCTGGAGAACATTTTGGTTGGCGGGGGTAAACTGGAGGTTGAAAATTTGTTCGATGTGGGTGATATAAAGGGGGCCAATGTTGTCGAATATCAGAATCTCAATCCGGTGGAGGTGGGTCGGGTGGATAAGTGGATGTCCCCCGCTGACTAAGTGGGGGTTGTGGTAGTGTCGGAGGTTCCAGTGGGATGTTGACCGTCGTGGCCACGAGTTCACGAAGGAGAAGAGTGAGATCCTCTAATCGAGCTTCAAGCCAATCTAAATGAGTGGAATCGGTCGACGCTGAAACACAGGCATCCTCATCGTCGCATAGGGATATTAAACAGAAAAGCTGGGAATGGAGGACTTCCAGAGGAGTTGTTGGAGAAGATGTGTGGTAAGTAAGGTTGTGTCGATGTTCTAAAAGAGACGCAGGAAGCCGAATGATGTGGAGAGTGTGATGGGGGGTGACGCAGTCACGCAGGGAGCCAACACTAAAGTCGAGCGTGATGACGGGGAGAAGAAACTATCTTCATCGTCAAAGTCGAACAAATGTGAAGTGGAGACAAGTGATAGTCGCAGTGAGATGTGGTTGCAGCTGATGTACAGGATCATCACTGGAGAGAAATTGAATATCGTCGTGAGCGGTGACACTGTAAGGGTGTGGTGCGAGCAGGGAACGTGTAGGATTGGGGAAAAGTGAATCCACTGGAGGCTAGGAATCTTGGAGCGGTTGGTGTAGAGCGAACGACCTGTAGCGCAGATCCAAACAAGATGTAGATCATGGAGAGAGCAATCAAGAAAGAGCAACATTGGTTCCCAACAACTTGTTCAGCATGCGAGAAGGTTGGTTATGGTTCTGAATGGAACCCTAAGTGAACGGCGGGTCGGGGGACCAGTTGATAACTCCGACTATCGTCAAACAATAAATATGCATATTATTGATTGCAGGAAAAAATGTGATGATTTCATTTGAATAAAGGACCCCCCTATATATGGAGGGGATATTACACCATATTCTAACAAAAAAATATATTCTAACACTCCCCCTCAAGTTGGGTGTGAGATGTTAATCATGCCCAACTTGTCAACAATCTTATATATTCCCACTCAACCCTTTTGTGAGAACGTCCGCTAGTTGTCTGTCAGAGGGCACAAAAGGAGTACACAAAATTCCTCTCTCTCAATGTTCTCTTTGATGAAGTGTCGATCTACTTCGATGTGTTTAGTGTGGTCATGTTGAACGGGATTGTGGGCGATACTAATAGCTGACTTATTGTCACAATACAGCTGGATGGTCCTGCTTCAGCAAGACCTAGGTGACTCATCAATGAGCGTAGCCATAAGCCTTCACAAACCCCATGAGCCATATCTTTAAACTCGGCTTCTGCGCTGGATCTTGCCACAACTTGTTGCTTCTTACTCCTTCAAGTAATAAGGTTGCCCTCAACAAGGGAACAATTCCAAGAGTTGATCGTCGATCCTCAACAGACCCGACCCAACTGGCATCTGTATAAGCTTCAATACTCAGACTTGGATTCGGAGCAAACAGGACACCCCTTCCTGGTGAGGATTTGAAGTACCTAAGAATTCTGTGAGCTGCATCCATATGACGTGTCTTGAGAGCATGCAAGAACTGGCTAATAACACTCACCGCACTACAGAAACTTGTAATTTCTAAGTGAGTAAACCAAGATAGTTAACAAATGAATTAAAAATAATCTGAACTGTTAGACTAAAATGAGTCTAGTTTCTTACAACGGTGTTTTGACGCTCATACACGCGACGAGGCGACATGATCCCCTTCAAATAAATATGTCCCCCACAAACTCCATAACTCCAACGATTTTTTCCCAAAATCTGAATTAGCAAATGGAACCCAAAATTTAGACATTTTTCCATATTAGGGTTTCGGTAGAAAAACAATACTCGAAGTGACGAAGAATCTAGCTTGAAGAGAAACAAAATGAATAACGTAATAAGAGTGTTACCTCGATCTAACTATAGTTAGATCCAAAATGAACAGTTGATTTCGGATTGGGGAAGACCGAGATCTCTGATTCCTGCATTCGGGGCGAGAGAAACGTAGAATAATCAAGGTTGGGCATCTAACATGACGTTTTTCACGAAAGAAGAGTAAAGGAAGAGAATCAGCCATCACCGGAACCAAAGCAACACCCAGGAATTTTCTTCCCGTCGGCGCGGAGAGAGTTCCGCTCGGCTGGGGGAAAGAGGGGTTACGCGAGGCGGTGTGCGGTTTTCTTTCTAATCGGGATAAAATAACCGCAGTGGGGGGGCCGGTTACGGTAATTGAAAGGGATTTTTTTTTCTATTTTCTTTTATTTATACTTATTTTAATTATCATTATTATTGTCATTTTTTTATTTTATTGAGTGCTATTAATACCACTATGAAGTTTTAATTAAAAAAAAGTTACCTTCAAAGTCCGGCGGCTCGGTTAAATTTGCTCGTGATCTGGCCTTGAATTAAGATTATCCGCGACGTCAGTTTTGGATGTTACAAGTGGACGGCTAGGGGAGTCATCGTCGCATCGCATGAACTCTTCATGAAAATATTGTTGCTCCTAAACCATCACAGAAGGATGATGTCAACTTACTACCCCTTCAAAAAATTACTGAGTTTATGTTGCCTTTGCATCCAAATAATGCAATGATAAGAAATTGGCTATTTTTCATGCCAACTGGGACATCTCTCTGACATATATGTTTTTTTTCTTTTGTTGTGAGTACATTGTCGTGTGCTCATCATTATTATGTTTTAAAATGACTTCAGAGATGTTCATGAACCGACTCCATCTTTTCACATTAGATAACTTCTTGACCTCTTCAAGGAAGAGTTCTAGGGGACCAGATGGATTAATGCAGGACATCAAGTAGATCATCTACAATAAGAATGTGAAATTAGATTTTATTTTAATTAGTGCTCGACATCGTTATTTTTAGTTTCGGGATAAGCAATTAACCAATACCTTGGTCTATAAAAGATTCTGTGATTTAGATTATTTTTATTCATGATAAATTAGAAAAAGATCTATTCTCATTCCCCACTACTCTTCTTCTTCTTCTTCTCTTCTTTTACACCCCTCGTCATCTCATCTTTCACCTCCTCCTTATCCACCAGTTTACATCACTTCCACAGAAATGCAAAAAACAAACACATGCTGGTTTCTAGAAGGAACTTGATTGGTAAAAAAAAGAAATATGTGCAGCGGCAGAAGATCAAGGTAGATAAGACCGAACCTGCACATCAGAGAGAGCGGGGTTAATGATTTCATTCTGTAAAGTTGAAGCAGGTTTAGAACTGGATTTTTCCCCTTTAAAAGCATATGTTGCAATAAGATCGATATTAGAAAGTTGAAGAGTGAACTCCATGAGCTTTACTACTTGAGCCTCCGCACTCACAATCTGAAATATTAAGAATGTTAAACATTTTAGCTGACCAAAACTATTAGAAGTCACAGAAAGATGGTTGTAAATTATGCAACGCTAAAGAAGATGAGCGAATGAATTTTGTAATCAATACACTACATAACTAATTTACCATAGATACAACTTTTTTCTTCCATGAATTGCTCTCATTTTCCAGCTTCATGGCATAAGCTTCCACACTATTAACAACCTCTCTTATAGAGATCAGATTTTGACACGCATTCTCTTGTTGCTGCAAGACCAACCTTTCGGATGATTTCAGTAAACATTCTGCAATTGCAACTGGAGTCTCAAGCTTAATCTTCATTCTTTCCATTCCAGTGTCAGTTGAACCATCCAAAAAGCTAAACAAAAACTTCTCTAACTCATGAAATTTGCTAGACATCCAGCGAGAATCATTAGACAAAAGCTCCTCGAACTTTTGAGCATCAAAACTCAAAGCATAGAGCTTTGCTTCTAGTGCTGACCGCGCAGACACAGGATACAATCTCACGTCTCCTGTACTAAGAAGTTTCCGTGTGTTTTCTTTAACAAATGTTGTCGCTTCCTCGAGCTAGACAGAAATAATATGAATTCAGGAGATACAGTACCCACATAAAAATAATATTGAAAAAAGATTGTAAGGAAATCTTTTATGTATTGAATAAGAGGGGTGTAGAAATTAAACCTCACTAGCATTTTGATATAGATCCAGTTTGTTTAGAACAAAAACAACTTTTTTCTTCCATTGCTGTACATATCGAAGAAAGGCGACCTGATAGTTTCCAAACAATTATTCAGCATATTTGAAATGCTATTAGAAATCTATAATTGCTGCATTTTTAACTGAAACATCAAAATTAATGTCACAGAAAATTTCATTTAATAAAATGGTATATCTAACACCAACTAGTATGCGATGAACACAGCTGGTGAAAACATGAAATTAATATGCTTTGATAAAAAACCTAACAAAAACTTGTTGGAAATGTCGCAATGTCGGTCTATTTGTGTTGTTGTTATTGATATTGAGTCTTTATGTGTGTATGAGGTTTAGTCCCACATTGCATGTCAAGTTGTTGGGACGAAAAGAACCGGATGATCTTTCCCGACTTTTTGTTTTCGTTTCAAACGTCCTCTAGGCTTATGTCGTATGTGTCTCCCCTTTTTCTATCTTTTGATTGGTCATGTGTTGGGGACGCGTATGATGTTGGTGTTTTAGTCTCATTCGACCGACCATGTCGTGCGGGACTGTGGCGTTAGGGACCGTCCTTTGTGTGGATTATCCTCGACAGATTATCCTCGATCACTCGTTTGATGATTTGCTCCTCATCTTTCGTTTTCTTTCGCATGTTGTGTGTGTAGGTGATGTTGGTTGACCGGTTTCCAGTGGGTCCGCGTCGTGTGTGGGTCCTACATCGTGTGTGGGTCAGTGTTGTGTGTGGCTATGTCTCTGACTTGATTCCCTGATTTGGAATTTCCCCTGGTGGCTCGTCTGTTGTTTTGTCCCCCATCATCTACCTCCATTGCCGTTTCTTGTTGTGTCCAAGCTGAAGGGTCTCCCCTTAAGCTTGAGGGGGAGTGTTGGAAATGTTGCAATGTTGGTCTATTTTGCCGTTGTTATTGGTATTGAGTCTTTATGTGTGTATGGGGTTTAGTCCCACATTGTATGTCAAATTGTAAGAGTCAATGTTTTTCCTATATATTATGCCCTATATGGATGAATAAGAATCAAGTTAGTATTTTCCTTCTTACTTTCAACAAAACTATCATTCTACACACACAAAAAAAAAAATGTGGCAACAGATATTGCAAGGTATTGGAGAACTGTTGTTTAGAAAGATGCAAAATAAAAAAAAAAAGTGTAGTAAGAGGAACTACAAGCGGTCTCGCCATTTTTCTAATATAAGCACTACACATGTGGTTAAGGCTGAGCCTTTACGCTCCACAGTTCAAAAACAAATCTTAAGGACTAACCAAATAGTTTGAAATTGAAATGGTGGTCAAAAATTCAACTTAGTTATAGTATAAGGATGAAGCCCTAATGTCCTGTTTGAGCCATTTATCAGAGAGAGAAAAAATGACGAAAATCTCATTTAATGATCTCAGGTAATTCATGAGCAGAATTGGAGGGTTATCCGCATGTGTATCCCTTGATGTCACGGGTATTCACTAGCAGGTATTTGCTGACTATATTGGGTCACTTTGATGTGACTGGTGTTGACTTCTAAGTTGTGGAACGGCACTAGTGCTGACTTTGATTGTTCTTGAATTATTTTTAGGTAGCCACTTTTCTAAAAGTTTTCTAATGGAAATTGTAATAATTGATTTCAGGACCTGATGTAGGGTAGGGTGTGTAGTGGACTCCTAAAATGCAAGCTAGTGGTGAGTGAAGGTGACTCCCGATTTCTCAATGACTCTATGCATGCACTCCTCGCAATTAGGCACTAATAATTAAATCAAACAATTAAATATCATAATTAATCAGTGCATCAAATTATAAACCATAATGACTTTTTCTTTAAGCGTGAGGCAGTTTAATCATACTCGAGGTCTTGTTGTTGAGTAAACCCTCGAGCCACAAGCTGAGCCTTTAGGCGTTCAACTGTTCCGTCTGGAGTATGCTTGATTGCAAACACCCACTTACATCCCACACAAGTTTGTCCTGGAGAAAGAGGGACAAGATCTCAAGTCTGGTTAGCCCAGAGGGCAATCATTTCCTCATTCATGGTCGCACGCCACACCGGATGTTGGAGAGCCTCCTGCAAAAATTTAGGTACAGAAATGGAGGAAAGAGACATCGTGAATTTGAGAAGACGCGGGGAGAGGCGATGTAAGGATACATAATTCACCAAGGGATGAGCCATAGAAGTCGATGCAGGATCGGCAAGCCACGAGATATCGCTGGTAGAGGGTAATTGTTGTAGGGCATCATATTAGGAGGACGGCGAGTATACACACAAAAAGGTGGTTTGGGATACATTGATGTTGGTGTTGGTGTTGGTGTTGGTGTTGGAAGAAGTGATGGAAGGTGAGATGTAATAGAGACAGTAGGACGAAGTAGAAGGGGAGGTATAAGAGGAGCTGGAGGAGATGAGTGAAATGATTGGTCCTCGAGAAAGGTGACATCTGCAGAAACAATCATTTTGTGATCGTTGGGAGAGTAACACGCATACCCTTTCTGAGTGTGGGAGTATCCAACGAACATAAATTTGGTAGCTCGAGTAGCAAACTTGTTAGTGGACGGACCAAGATTATGGATATAACATGTACATTCAAAAACACGGGGCGTGATGGAAAAAATGTGGCTTTGAAGGCAAAAGAAGATTAAACGGAGTCGCAAAGTTGAGAATGAAGGAGGGCACAGTAGATACCGCGAAGTTCCAATATAGTGTGGGTACCTGCATTTGAAACATGAGTGATCGGGCGACGTCAAGATTGTGACCATTTTTTCGCTCGGCCATACCAATTTGTTGGGGAGTAAAAGCGCATGAAGTTTGATGGATGATCTCAAACTCGGTACACAGATTTGAAAAAGTACGGCTTGTATATTCACGCGCATTATTTGTTCGAAGAACTTTTAACGTAGTGGAAAACTGAGTACGAGTCTCGGTAAGAAAGACACGAAAGGTGGAGGTGATTTCAGCATGATCGCGCAGTGAATACAGTCACGTCATGTGCGAGTAATCATCAATAAATGTAGCAAATAACGATAACCATAAAGTCTAGGAGTTTTAAATGGTCCCCAAATATAAGAATGTACTAAAAAATGAGCATTACTCCGAGTACAATTAGGGATAAAATACGCACGATGTTGTTTGTCAAAGATACATGATTTACAAGTAAACTCATGAATGGAGATATCAGGAAAAGCTTTCTTGAGAATCTGGAGGAGAGCATATCCAAGACGTCGATGTCAATCAACAAAAGTGACCGTGGAGAGAACAGTATGTGGAACATCCAAGAGATAGAACTCATTAGACAGCCACCACTTACCAATGATATTATGTGTCTGTCGATCCTGCACAACAAAGGAGGAAGGTGAGAAAGTTACACAACAGTCAAGTTCCTGAGTAAAACGGCTAACAGAAAGCACATTAAAAGGTGATCCCGGAACATGAAGGACCGGGGATAGAGAGGGGTTGAGTGAGAGGCAGATCGGCAACGCCAGAAACCGGGATGGTGTCATCATTGGTCATGATAATGAACTTGGGATATGCAGATTGCAAGTACTGAGACAGTTTCTGCGGAGTAATATGGTGTGTGGCACCCGAGTCTAAAATCCAGTAGGAGCTATGCGAGAGACGGGATATACCTTCATTGTAGATTGACGCAACAAATCCAGATGAGCAACTGATCACCTCTTGGAGATGTTGGAGCTGAGTGCGCAAAACATCGATATCGTTACGGGTGGAGGAGTGAGGATCGGCTGCAATGAAAGCAGTGAGATGTGGAGGCAGACCATGCTTGCGATACCAGGTGGCCTTAAGGTGACCATCCCGACCGCAATAAGAACATTTAAGGCGGGTTCTTCCAGTACGTCGTCATCCCCGAGAGGTGGTGTGACCTCCACGAGCCGAAAGAGCAGGAGCTGTGAAAGGTGCTGGAGGAGAGTCAAAGATAGATTCCCAAGAACATCAGGGGGTGGTATAACCATTAAGAGCATAGAGTAAACATCCAACAGAGAGGGAGTTATAGATGAAGAGAGAATTTGAGCCTGAACACTGTGAAGATGGGGTGGAACAGAATCATCATCATGGTAATCCCGACTGTTTCATTTTGTGTCCGTTGCGCAACAAGATCTGTCGTGCGAGGCTGATGTAGTATCTATGCCTCAACGAGAGTTTTGGCTCTTGTAAAAAAAAGAAGTTAAGTCACTTGTTGCTCCGGGATCAAGAGGTTGAAAATCAGTGATGATGTCAAACAGGTGTTGGAGGCTGTTCTTGCCAGAATATGGGGAGTGAAGTTCCTTCTACATATATTTGGTCATCTCATGATACACAGTCATTTGACATGGCTCGGTGTCCAAAGAATTGAGGATCCATGATTGGACATGGTCGTCACGGATCCACTCCACGGTGAGTGCGGTATGAGTAGCCCTTGCAGATGATGAAGAAGACCTTGGGTTTGCAGAACACGACGAACAGAGTGCACCTACTCAACAAAGTTCTGCTTCCCACTGAGAGAGATGGTGGTGATCCGAAGCTCATCACAAATTTTAGGAAGAGGAGGAGCAGCAGCACGGGCAAGAAGAAAGTAAGCAGTTGTCGAATCCATGGAGCAGTAGCAGCGGCAAGGGGAGTTGCAGGAAGAAAGAAGCAAGTTGCGGTTAGCGATTTTCTGACCACTAAGAGGTCGCATTTAGGATCGGACGCTTTGATACCATGTAGAAACTTACAAATGAGAGAGGAAATAAAAATAATTTTATTAAATTCACTATTGTCTTGTACAAGAATACTTGTATTTGTACACTTATATAGAAAGAGAAAGTGGAGAGAATTCACAATCCTAAGATGTGAGACTAAACAAGATTACAAGAGAGCATGAATTTGGGCTTTTATATATTTTCTTTGACAATGGTAAACAAGGGTACCTCAAATTTGATTCACAGTGCCAACTAATAAAAAAAAGAACTGTAAAATCTGAATCACGGAAAGCTTACATAATGTATGTTACATTGAAAACATTAGACCATTCTAGTACATGAAGTTCAAATAACAAGTACAACTACTAAACTGAAATACAACTGAACGAAAAGACAACCTAAAATGAAGAACTGTGATGCTTATCCTAAGCACAACTCCCCACTAGTGACCTCGGTAAGGAAAATGTCTGAAGACGAGTTAGCTCAACTGGTGAGTAAGAAACGACTTCTCCTAGTAACACTAAAGATACATAATTAGTTTGCATATAAAAATAGGAGTTTTTGATTATTAATGTATGCTTCTGAATAATCTGTTTGTAGTCTTAAAAGTTGTTATTTGCAATGATGTATTATGAATTATGTCTTATTATCTGATTTCTTGTCTGTACTGAATTTTGGTACCCTGAATTCTTTCTAAAGATTGAGTAATCAAATTTTATGTGTTATGATTTATTGCACATATTCTGATTGTGGAGCCCAAATGACAAACCAAAGACGACTTGAACTGAAGTCCTCCCTGAGTGGAACACGGGCTCGTAACTAAAAATTTCTAAATTTGGAACTGTGGCTGACGACCACTAGTCTGACGCTCATGTGGACTACAAGATTTTACTTTTACGATTTAACGTACTTAATATGATTATGGAGCCCCCAAATCTGAAATATGACAAGAACCCTAGTTAATTTATTAACAATCCCCTAGGGTTCTGATGGCGACACTAAAACATCTCAAGTGAAATTAAAAACAGATAAGGAAAGATTCAAAGAAGGAGATGTTGCGGGATTTTACCTCTTCCCACCACCTGGCGTTTGGTCCCTCTTCTGCAGGTCGGAAAACTGTTGGTTGTCGTTGGGTTTACACTGTCAAGTATAATGCCGCTACAAGGCCCGTCTTGTCGCGAAGGGCTTCACTCAGACTCCTGGGGATTACGGCTTGACCTTTTCCCCGATGGCCAAGCTATCTACTGCTCGTCTACTTGTCTCTCTCGCTGTCTGCCATGGGTGGTCTCTTCATCAGATGAATGTGAAGAATTCCTTCCTCAATGACGATCTTGTTGAGGAAGTTTATATGAATCCTCCCCCCGGTTACAAGCTCTCAACAGGGGAAAAATGATCAGAATCTACTATTTTTGAAATTAAGGGAATCACGTCTGATTTCTACAAGCATTGAAAGGGGACAAAATTTGCCTAAGGAAAATATTAACAACTTACTGTACGAGGAAGGATATGAGGCAACCTTCTGAAAACAGGTGCTGACACTCCTACGCCGAAAGAAGGTCGAAAGTTTGAAAAACTTCACTGTTTTGAGTCCATGATGGTGCTGTAATTTCTGAAATAGGAGGATGATGCCTTAGACATCTGAAATGTGGGAGGTAGGAGGGAGAAGAAGCATAGAACCAATGGAAAAATCTTCTGTAAGGAGGCACCTGCACTTACCTGGTAAGAAGAGGTCGAAACACTGTTAAGAGGGTTCAATTAACCACTTAAATCACGGGAGGAGGCCCCTGCGGCCTGGATGCATCGTCTTCTACCGAAAGGTTGTCGGCTGAGAACGATTGAGGGAGTACAGGTGTCGATGGATTTCTGGAGGGGGCTGCGAAGGTTTTTTGGATAGAAGGACGGAACCTGCGCCACCTAGCATCGACAGACTGGAGTGGCTGGACTTCTGGCACCGTCGGCTGAGAGGATCGACGAAAGGGAAACCCGCAGGAATCGTCTGCAACATAGGGAAAGTCGGCAATTTTGACTGCGTGCGCTAGAGGGGAGGGGAAAAGATTAGGGCTCCGGTTAAAAGCCGATCGTAGCTCTCGGTTTATTAAGGTAACCGAGTTGTGGGGGAGGAAATTTCGCAATTTGGCTTAAACTAGGTAATTAGACTTTTCCATTTAATTTTGCTAATGTCACTTCTTTCAAAAATCTAATAATCTAAGTATTGTGACCCCCGCACAAAGCGGAGATTGCACCAACATTAAAGTTCATATATTTCGAATAAGATTTAACATGAAACAAAAACTGCGATGAGTAAACGTGCCTAAATCTGACGACTGCTCGCACGAACGTTTACTTGTGATCGAAACCTGGAATTAAGTATAATTTCTGAATTAATTTACCGATGTTACAATCTTCCCTCCTAATAAAATTTTTGTCCTCAAAATTTACAAACATACCTGGGTCAAAAGATAGACATAATCTTCATTTCTCTGAAGTTCATCTTCTCTTTCCCAAGAATACTCTGGTTGACCACAATTCATCTAAAGGACTTTTACAAAGTGTATCTCTCTGTTCCTGAGCTTCTGAATCTTTGAGCCCACTATCCTAACTGACTTAATACTAATATTAAGATTTGATTTGATTGGTGCATTCTCAATATTGATCACCTGACTAGGATCTCTGACAGCTCTCCTTAGATAAGAGACAAGGAAAACGTCATGTAATCCACTCATTTCCTCAGGTAAGGCCAACCTGTAAGCAACTGTTGTGGCCCTTCCCCTTGGACCGAGTAGTTGGCGGAGGAGCAATGGCGGAAGGAGGAGCAGCGGCGTCCGAGTCGGAGCTTTCGTTCCGTGCGGGAGGGGATGTCGGCTAAGGAAAACACGGGGAAAGAAGAACCGTGGGGTTTTAGAGAGAGAGAAATTTCTTCTAATTTTCTTCCTTCCTTCAAAAGTCCACAACACCCATATAAATATGTTCCAAAAAGTGCCCCCCATTTAGGCTTAAGACAATGGGTCAATTACGCTAAAATAAACTACACAGAATTGACAGATAAAGGCGAGAAACACGCCATAACATCACCGCCCCTGTTCGAAGAGAACTTGTCCTCAAGCTGGATCGAAAGGCATTGGGGCCCCGGCGTCACCCGTCATGTCATCCTGGGGTGGGTCGTCGACTTCCAGCCAAAATAGGCATTTGCATCTGTGTCCCGGCGTGAAAGGATCATCACAATTGTAGCATAGGCCCCTCTCGCGACGATCGGCCATCTCGGTGCGGGACAAACGACGGCGAACAGTAGGCCGTGGAGGAGCGTCCTGGAATGGAGCCGTGTCAGGCAAGCTGGCGAAAGAGTAAGCTCCCGGAGAGCCCCGACGTCCCAAGGGAGGACGGTCTAAAAGCAGGCGTTGTTCACAAGCTCGGGCAAGGCTCATAGTCGTGTTGAGATTAGGTGGCAGGAGGAATTCCACATCCCAACGTAAGCGCTCGTGGAGACCGGCAGTGAGAGAGAAACTTGTTGCTCCGGTAAGACGGACGTCGCCCGAGACAGAATCTAGAATTTTTCCAGGCAGGTGTCGATGGAACCGTCCTGTTTGAGATTCGCAAGATCGCCGAGCGGGTTGCCTTGTAGGGCCGGGCCGAACCGAAGGGTGCAAGCCATGCTGAAATCGGCCCAGGAAATGTTGGGATGTTCCCGCAGAAGTTGAGTGAACCATAATTGTGTTGGGCCGAGTAAATGGAAGGAAGCGATGCCGACGCGTTCTTCATCCGGTGTGCGGTGGTTTGCGAAGAAAATGTCGCAACGCGTAAGCCACGAAAGAGGGTCTTCGCGGCCCTCGTAGATGGGAAAGTCCATCCGGATAGTGCGTGCGTAGGCTGGGTAGTCCGCGCCTGGAGGAGCGGCGGAGTCCACCCGGCTTGCCGAAGGGTGGTCAGCTGTAGGTAGAGATGAAGGAGACGGCACGCCTTGGAGGGCATCCAAACGGGCGTTGAGGGCGTCCATCTTGGCGTTCTGAGTCGCGAACATAGAGTGGAAGAGAGTCATGAGCTCGGCGAGGGAGGGAGGAGCATCTGCCATCGGAGAGAGGGCAATACGTTTGGCTGGTAGTGTTGGAAAGAGGCCAGCGGAAGAAGAGGAGGGCGGTTCTGTGGGAAGGACGTTGGAAGACCGGGCGGCAGCCACCGATTTGGCCGGAGCGAGGTCGCCGGAGCTGGACGACGGGACGGCGAGCAGGTGAGGCTGGCCGTGGTTTTCCGACGGACTGGAGGAGGGTTCCCGTGCGCAGGAGAAAGAACCGGCGGGATCGGCGGCCAGAGCGACTGATACGCGCGATTGAACGGAGGAGAGGCCCTCTGATACCAAGTTGTTGTAGCCCTTCCCCTTGGACCGAGTAGTTGGCGGAGGAGCAATGGCGGAAGGAGGAGCAGCGACGTCTGAGTCGGAGCTTTCGTTCCGTGCGGGAGGGGATGTCGGCTAGGGCAAACACGGGGAAAGAAGAACCGTGGGGTTTTACTGTTTTAGAGAGAGAGAAATTTCTTCTAATTTTCTTCCTTCCTTCAAAAGTCCACAACACCCATATAAATATGTTCCAAAAAGTGCCCCCCATTTAGGCTTAAGACAATGGGTCAATTACGCTAAAATAAAATACGCAAAATTAACAGATAAAGGCGAGAAACATGCCATAACAGCAATCTCACCAATGCATTCAAGTACCTCGAAAGGACCAACGAACATTGGACTCAATTTCTTCATCCACTTGATTCTAGAGACACCCTTGACTGGACTGACCTTCAAATAAACATAGTCTCCAATGCTGAATTTCACTGATCTATGTCTCTGATTATAATACTTGGTATGTCTGACCTGAGCTATCTTCATGCGCTCCTAAATGAGCTTGACTCGAGCAGTGGTCTTGTCAATCCATGACTCTTTATTAGCAATTCTCTTTTCACTTTCAGCCCAACATAACGGTATTCAACAACGTTCATGAACATACTTCCAATACTTAGAGGTAAACTTGTCATCTCTGTCAGAAATGATAGCCTTTGGGACATCATGCAGTCGGACTATCTCATGCATATAAAATTGAGCCAATCTCGAACTTTGATTCGTTCTCTTAATAGGAATGAAGTGAGCAATCTTGGGAAGACGATCAACTATAACCCATAAAGAATTATTTTCACTCTTCGATCTGGGAAAACCATGAACGAAGTCCATTGATATATCTTTGAAGTGTCACTTTGGAATGGGTAGTGGCTGCAACTTGCCCCCTGGATTCTTGAACTCAGTTTTAACTATTTTACAAGTTTCACACTTACCAACATACTCTGCCACATTATTCTTCAAATCTGACCAGCAAACTAACTGCTTAAGATCTGCATATATCTTTGTGATACCTGAATGTATCGAATATCTGGATTTATGAGCCTCAAAAAGTATGTCCTCTCGAGGGTGACAGGCATCTAAAACGCACGCCCTACTGTCGTGCAACAGTAAACCCTCCTGAGTACCGAACTTTCTCTTTTTGACCTACCTGAGTCGACTCTTAAATCTCTGTCATCTTCGTATCTAAGATTAAAGTCGGTTTGATTCTGTCTTTAATGTCACGAGTGACTTCTATCTAGTTTACACTTGCAAAACTCAAATTGGTGTGCGGTGTCACACTAATATCCAATCTCTCCATAGCTCGCGCTAGATACTCCTGCTAAGTAATGAGGGAATAACTCGAACTTCTTCTGCTAAGAGCATCTGCTACAACATTTGTTTTCCTCAGGTGGTACTGGATTTTTACATCATAATCTGATAGAAACTCTATCCACCTACGTTGTCTCATGTTGAGCTCTTACTAATCAAAAATATACTTAAGGCTTTTATGATCTATAAAAACTTTACAACGAACTCCGCAGAGGTAAAGTCTCCAAATCTTCAGTAAGTGAATGATGGTTGTTAGTTCTAAGTCGTGCAAATGATAATTCTTCTCGTGATCATTTAATTATCTAGAGGTGAAGACTGACTTTTTCATGCTGCATAAGTACACAGTCAGGCCTTAACCTGAAAACGTCGCTATAAATCTGAAAGTCATCCGCACCTGAAGGTAAACTAAAAATTAGTGTGGTTAAAAATTCAGTTTTCAACTTCTCAAAAGCCAGCCCACGTTATACTATCCTATTAAAGGTTCTTCCTTTCTTGATGAGCGTAGTCATCGGTAAGACTATACTCGAGAATTCCTTACTGAATCTTCTGTAGTAACATGCTAAACCAAGGAAACTGCAGACCTCAGTAATTGTCTTCGGCCTTGGACAAACCTTTATTGCTTCTGTTGTCTTCGAATCCACTGTGAGACCAATCCGACTAAAAACATGTCCCAAGAAGGCAACCTCTGAAAGCTAGGACTCGCACTTAGAAAATTTCGCGTACAAAAGACACATCCTAAGATTACTCAAAACTATCCTGAGATCCTCGGCATGACCTTCATGACAAACCTAAATCAGGGTATCGTCAATGGAAACGATCACAAAATGATCTAGGAACTCCCAAACCACCCTATTCAACAAGTCCATAAAGACAGAAAGGGAAATAGTAAGTTCGAATGACATGACTACAACCACATAGTGACCACATCTCATGATGAAACCTGTCTTTTGAACATCCACATCCCGAATTTTTAACTGACTGGATGTAAACATTATGATGTTCTTATACTTCATAAAAACGCATCACCAACATTTGTCTGAGGCATCACTGTAACGCTAAAATATTTATATTCATGCAGACAAGTATAATACTAGCGTTCTCCTTGTTTGGATTTTTATTTCTTAAATACTAACCAAAATTTACTATCCAACTAAAAACGTACCCCTTTCCTGATAAGTGAACTCATAGATGGCGTTATCTTCTTGAAAATCTTAATAGGTATCTCGTACTAACTTGTTAATCCAAGAAAATTGCGGACCTCATAATAGCTTGAATCACGATAATGTGTCTCAAAAGTCTAACTTTTATGACTCGGACTTGCCTTTAGGCAACTTCCCATATAGAATTGTTAAACGTTGCATTATGTTTATTGTTGTATTATTGTTTTTCATATATATATATATATATATATATATATATATATATATATATATATATATATATATATATATATATATATATATATATATATATGACTTGGTCCAAGTGGGACATAAGTCATCATTTTTCTCTCCGTTACATGGTATCAGAGGGACGGACGCTCCGCTAGGGTTTTCACGCATCCGCCGCCGCGTTCGACCGTTCTCCCTCATCCGCCGCCGCCTTCGTACGCCTTCGCTCGTCTCGCCCGCTACACCTGTCGCTCTCCACTGTTCCCTCCCATGACCTAGACGGAGGCGCATCCCGTGAAGATGCCGCCTGCCGTCGCTGTTGCTGCCTGAAGCCGTCGCCTACCGCTAGACGTCGACCCCGCTGCTGCTTGATGCCTACCGATCAGCCGAACGACATCTCCTCTTCCTTCTCACGCATCATCGGCCTCTCTCGCCAGCCATCAAGGGGCGGCAACTGTTGAAGATGCCGATCTCTAGCAGGCGGCAACTATTGATCTTCTGCTCTGCTACGATTGAAGATGCCGATCTCTTCTCCTCTTCTCCTCTGCTCTTCTGCACTGAGATCGCCCGCTGTTGTGTGTCTGATCTCGTCTCCTGCTGTCTATTGAAGGTTCTTGTCCAAGACCATGGGAGACTCGGCTACAAGCATCACTCAGACACCTGTTCCCTCAGGGGATTCTACCAATACTTTTCCTTCCAATGCAAGGCTGGCTACCACTATCCTTACCTCCTCCAACTTTCAGTTGTGGAAAAAGGGGGTTACTATGTCTCTAGCAGGCATCCGACGTACTCACCACCTTACTAGACTACCTACTCATGTTGTGGGAAGTGCCGAATACGACGATTGGTACAGTGATGATTGTCGTATCTTTGCGCTCCTTCTGAGTTCCATGGATCCATCAGTTCAGCAAATGTGCAAGAATTGTGATAGCACTAAGGAGCTGTGGGACACCCTGCATATGATGTTTTCTCAAGCTAACAACCTCTCTCGTCTTGGTGAACTCTTTCCCAAGATGGCTGAGCTACGACAAGGAGCTCGTCCTGTCACTGAGTACTTCGCCGAATGGAAGGTTCTTGCCGATGAAATCCTGGATCTTTGGGAGATCCCCTCTACTCGTGAAGGACATCAGGCTCAACGTGAGCATCTGGTTCTCATCTGGCTTCTGAACGGACTTGATCCAAACTTCTCAACAACAAGAACAGAAATGCTTGCGAGTCCTTCTACTTTGCAGACTGCTAGTGTGTACCATCGTCTGACTAAAGCAGGCTCTGCCTCTTCTCCAGCTGCTCTACATGTTTCCTCCAGCGAGTCAATTGCGCTGGCCTCTCGAGGGGGAAGGGGTACTAGCCGAGGCGGTCGGTCTGGTTCTGGACGTGGTCGGGAGATTGATACGCGACACTGTACTCATTGCGGACGTCGAGGTAACACAAGGGATACGTGCTGGCTTGTGCATGGGAAGCCAGACTGGGCGACCAAAACCTCATCTGCTTCACCTCGATCTGCTCACGTTGTCGACTCGACACCGGCACCCCCGGGTCCCCGCACTGTCCAGATCTCTGAGGAGGAGTATCATCGCCTGCAGGCACTTCTGATTTCTTCTCCACCTCATAGTGTTGCTGTGGTCCAGACTATTCAACCTGCCTGCACTTCCCAGCGTCCGGTTCAGTGGCTAGCAGATTCTGGAGCTTCTGACCAGCTGACTAGTTCTTCAGGTATCTTGCATTCCTATCATTCCCATTGTGGGTCTTCCATTACTATTGCAGATGGATCTACTGTTCCTATTGTGGGCTTTGGAAGCTGCAATTTGACACCGGATATGCCTCTATCCTCGGTTGCTCATGTTCCTCAATCAGCCTACAACCTATTGTTTATTAGTAAACTTACTCGTGATTTAAACTGCACTGCTATCTTCACATCTTCTGGTTGCATTTTTCAGGAACAGTCGACGAGTCGTATTATTGGTAAAGGAAAGCTGCGTGGTGGGGTTTATGTTCTGGATGAAGTTTCCCACATTGCCTGTTCTGCTGCTTCGGCCAAACTCTTGGACCTCCACTACCGTCATGGTCATCCTTCTATGCAGGTCATGCGTCGTTTGTATCCTGAGTTTGGGAACGTTTCCCATCTCAGCTGTGAGTCGTGTTTGTTTGCTAAACTCCATAGAGTTAGCTATGTTCCTCGTGTAGATGTTCGTGCTTCTGCACCTTTTGATTTACTTCATTCTGATGTTTGGGGACCGTGTCCTGTCCCTACGTTGTTAGGACACAGATATTATGTTACCTTTATTGATGATTTTTCTCGCATGACTTGGGTTTACTTAATGAAAAATCGCTCTGAATTACTATCTATTTTTCAACATTTGTGGAATGAAATATTCACTCAATTTTCTATTCGTCTGAAATGTCTCCGTACTGATAATGGGAGGGAATACATGTCCCAGTCCATGTCTAGCTTTCTTTCCGACAAGGGTATCATACACCGAACCAGTTGCCCTGATACCCCCCAACAAAATGGGGTTGCCGAACGAAAAAATCGCCACCTTCTTGAGGTTACCCGGGCTATCCTCCATCATAAGCATGTTCCCAAACACTTTTGGGGAGATGCTGTTCTTACCGCTGCCTATCTCATTAATCATCTTCCTACTCATATCCTTCAGGGGGAGACACCTTATCACATCCTTTATCACGACCACTCGGTACCTCCTCTACCCTTCAAGGTCTTTGGGTGTGTTTGCTATGTTCGGGATGCTCGTCCCTCCGTTACGAAACTTGATCCTCGCTCTTTGAAGTGTATCTTCCTTGGATACTCTCGGACTACCAAGGGATATCGCTGTTATTCTCCGGAACTTCACAAATATATCATTTCTTCAGATGTTGTCTTCCTCGAATCTGACTCTTATCGTACCACTGGCTCTCGCCTTCCCACTTCATCTTCTGATCTCTCTCTTGATGATATGCTAGTTCCTCGCACTGATTCTGCTCTCGTCTCTCCGACTGACATATTGTGCCCCCTTTTGGGACAAGTCTATTCTCGTCGCACTTCTGACAGAACTGAAATACCACCATCTCAGCCTACCTCAACCATTGATGGCACAACTACTGTTCCTCATATTGCACCTACAAGTGAGGACCTGAACCAAACTAAAGTGCCTGCCGCTCCACCTCTGGCTAGTACTGAGCTTCCCATTGCTCTCCGAAAGGGAAGTCGGACTTCCCAGAATAGACCTCTCTATGTGAGCTCTTATCAGGGGTTGTCTGCTTCTCATACCGCACTTCACTTGACGTTGGATCAGTACACCATTCCCTCAACGGTTGGGGAGGCCAAAACCCATCCTGGCTGGATGGCTTCTATGCACGAGGAATTGACGGCACTTCAACTGAATAATACTTGGGAACTTGTGTCTTTGCCTCCTGGCAAGCGCGCTATTGGTTGCAAATGGATCTATTCTGTTAAAGCCAATGTTGATGGCTCTCTTGCTTGCTTGAAAGCCCGCCTAGTGGCCAACGGTTATGCCCAAACTTACAGCGTAGATTATGAGGAAACGTTTGCACCTGTGGCCAAGATGTCCTCTATTCGGATCGTGTCTCTCTTGCAGCCACTCACCGGTGGCCTCTTCATCAGTTGGATATCAAGAATGCGTTCCTTCATAGGTCCTTGGAGGAAGAGGTGTATATGGAACAACCACCTGGGTTCGTTGCTGAGGGGGAGCGTAACAAGGTGTGTCGTCTCCTTGCTTCTTTATATGGGTTGAAACAATCCCCGCGCCAGTGGTTTGCTCGCTTTCGGTCTGTTGTCACCAAATTCGGGCTTACCAAGAGTATCAAAGACTCATCTCTCTTTTATCGGAACTCCTCAGCTGGTACTGTGCTCCTAATTGTGTACGTTGATGATATTGTCATCACGGGTAGTGATCCTAAAGGGATAACCGATCTCAAAGCGTTCTTACACTCCAACTTCCAAACAAAAGATCTGGAGCCGTTGCGATACTTCCTTGGGATTGATGTTACTAATCATGACGACTCTATCTTTGTTTCTCAACGTAAATATGCCCTCGATCTGTTATCTGATCTTGGAATGTCTGACTGCCGCCCTATGGATTCTCCCCTTGAACCAGGAGAAAAGAGCCTTCATGCCGAGAGCAAATCCTTTGAATCGCCAGAGAAGTATCGTAGAGTAGTTGGAAAACTTAACTACCTTACTATGACTCGCCCAGATATTGCCTGTGCTGTGAGTAAGGTCAGTCAGTTCATGGCCACCCCAACTATCTCTCAATGGGACTCTGTTCTCCGCATTGTTAGGTACATAAAGAAGGATCCTGGTCTAGGAATATCATACAAGAATCAGGGTCATTCCAATATAGAGGCTTACTGTGACTCCGACTGGGCAGGTTATTTAGCCACTCGGAAGTCTACCACAGGATTTACTATCTTTATGGGAGGAAACCTTGTCTCCTGGAAGAGCAAGAAACAAACCACTGTCGCCAGATCTAGCGTTGAGGCAGAGTATCGGGCTATGTCACACACCGTTGCTGAGATCATGTGGATCAGGCAGACCCTTTGTGAAATCGGATACCATGTTCATGACCCAACTCTGTTATGGTGTGATAATCAAGCTGCAATACAGATAGCAACCAACCCTGTGTTTCATGAACGCACAAAGCACATCGAGGTTGACTGTCACTTCGTACGAGAGAAGTATGAAGAAAGTCTTATTTCCTTGAGCCATGTGAAGACTGGAGACCAAGTTGCTGATATTCTCACGAAAGGAGTTACTGGAGTCAGAATGAACTTCATATGTAACAAGTTAGGTCTGGGAAGTTCCCACGACCCAACTTGAGGGGGAGTGTTAAACGTTGCATTATGTTTATTGTTGTATTATTGTTTTTCATATATATATATATATATATGACTTGGTCCAAGTGGGACATAAGTCATCATTTTTCTCTCCGTTACAAGAATCAATAATCCTCTAAGAGCGTTCAAAATCATCCCTCTATCTTTAAATGCACAAGGATGTTCTCGAGAAAGAAAAAGGGGGAAACCAACCTAGAAATTCTCAAAACTCCTACATTCAACAATCTATGCAGAGGGCACTACATAACCTAAAGGGCATATATCTCTATGACATGATAGGGAAGCATCAGCAGCTCCTCGGGGACAAATATCGGAAGGCTCTCAAATTAACGGTACCTCTTGAAAAACATTTCTGATTTTGACATGCATTAACTAGAGAGACATCATAACTGATACTAAAACTTGTAATTTTCTTAATTGACGAGGCAACAACACTGTAAACTCTTTTTATATCTTGAGACATAGGAGTGAACTAATCGAGTTATTCCACATTTGGTTTTACAAATAATCTAACTTTTGCCTCTGTTAATCAGGTCATATTCATAATTAGATTCAACTATGTTAGAATAGGGATGTATATTCCTACTATAGATTCAAATTCTAAACGTTGACACTGCCATTATGGCTCATATACATAACAGAGTTGTAGCACACCAAAACTCCCAATACTGACACGAGTAGGGGGATTTTAAGATCGGAAATTAAAAGATCCTATTGTGAACAGGGGTGATGAACTCATGTTAAAGAGAAAGAAACGTGATTCAGAGTACGAAAAAATGATAAGATAAAGTAATAGATAATCCTACTGGATTTGATTGAATATTACCATAGAAAAAGTGAACATTTCCCTTAAGAATTCTGATCTCATAAATGAATCTCTGCATAATAAAAAATAGGAACTCATCCATACACAGGTTACTGTCTAAATTTTATACACTAACTTGAGGCTCTACTTCTATAGAAGTCAATCTTGGATGAGGACACATACTGATCTGAGAAAATAATCTCATGTGACACACCAACATAATCTAAAATTGTCATAAGAAGTACGAGAAATTCAAGATTTGCACTAGGGAGAATCATAATTTAAGGGCGGCAAAGTCACGAATATATCAATAATTACTTTTGACTATGAAAGATTAAGCGATAACAAAGATTTTCGCGATGAACTTAACAATAGAGAACATCTCGTAGCACCAACACATGGACTTATGGATACAGTTTTAATGACTATAATGTCCAAGAGATGATTCAGATGAAAACATAAGGCACTGTGAATTTTTTGGGTCATGAATCCTAAACTTGGCTCAGGTATTAATTGTAACACCCCAACCAAGTTTAACAATAAATCAACAGTCCGATGGGACCCTGTGATAATAAGTAAACTAACTGATGGTAATAAAACGGGTGCATAACAGACATATATAAAAGTACTAAAAGAAACTTATAGAAGAAGTAAGATAATTAGTTAAGCTTAAACAAGGGTACCTCAAATTTGATTTACAGAGCCAACTAATAAAATAAATAACTGTAAAATATGAATCTCTTAAAGCTTACATAATGTTTGTTATATTGAAAACATTAGACCATTCCAGTACATGAAGTCCAAAGAACAAGTATAACTACTGAATTGAAATACAACTGAAAGAAAAGACAATCTAAAGTAAAGAACTGAGACGCTTATCCTAAGCACAGCTCCCCACCAGTGACCCATGTAAAGAAAATGTTCGAAAACGGGTCAGCTCAACTAGTGAGTAAGAAAGACGACTCCTCCTAGTAATAATAAAAATATATAATTAGTTTGCATATAAAAATAGGAGCTTTTGATTATTAATGTATGCTTCTGAATAATCTGTCTGTAGTCTTATAAGTTGTTATCTGCAATGATGCATTATGAATTTTGTCTTATTATCCGAGTTCTTGTCTGTACTGAGTTTTGGTACCCTGAATTCTTTCTAACGATTGAGTAATCAATTTTATGTGTTATGATTTATTGCACTTATTCTGATTGTGTAGCACAAATGACGAACCGAAAATGCCCTGAACTGAAGTACTTCCTAAGTAAAACACGGGCTCGTAACTGAAAATTTTCAAATCCAGAACTGTGGTTGACAACCACACGTCTGAGGCTCATGTGGACTGCAAGATTTTCCTTTTACGATTTATCGTACTTAATCTGATTGTGGATCCCAGATGGCGACCCAAAAGTTCTCTGAACTGGGGTGCACCCTGAGTGGAGCACGGACTTGCATCTGAAAAATCTCCAAGTTTGGAATTGTGGCTGACGACCCTACGTCTGAGGTTCAAACTGAATGCATGCCATATGCGAATGAGGTCACTGATCTGAAGCTTATTACTTAATTAAAGTTTTACTTCTTCGTTTGAGTATATCTACATTCTTGATTGTATTTGTTCTTGATGTGAATGTAAGTAATCGTATTGCGCTGTGTATTTTGCATCATGTTAAATTACTGAACTTTATTATGCATTATTAAATTATGTGTTCATTGATTTCTAGATAATCTGATGTAATTTAATTAATTTGCTAGCTTCCAATTAGGAATTGAATCATTAAATTACATGAGCATCCTTGAGTAACATAGTTAACGCAATTATAAGTGATATGTCTAGTCAAGAGAAGTCGAATTTCTTACATTGATATTGCGGCGCTCATAAACACGGTGAGGTGACATGATTTCTCTGGATTATTTTGATAACTCAAAACCTTATCCAATCTAGGTCAACTAGCCCCCAAAATGTGAAATATGACATGAACCCTAGTTAATTTATTAACAATTCTTAGGGTTCTGATGGCAACACTAAAACATCTCAAGTGAAATTAAAAACGGATAAGGAAAGATTCAAAGAAGGAGATGTTGCGGGCTTTTACCTCTTCCCACTGGTTATCACAAATATTGACGGATCAATGGGAAAAAATTTGATAAGAATCTACTATTTTTGAAATTAAGAGAATCAAGACTGAATACGACTATTGAAAGGGGACAAATTTTGGCTAAGGAAAATATTTACAACTTACTGTATGAGGAAAGATGTGAGGCAACCTTCTGAAAAAAAATGTCGATACTCCTACATCGAAAGAAGGTCGAAAGCTTGAAGAACTTCACAGCTTTGAGTCCATGATGGTGCTGTAATTTCTGAAATAGGGGGATGATGTATTAGACGTCTGAAAAAAGGTGCCAACCTCCTGAAAACTGTTAAGAGGGTTCAGTCAACCACCTAAATCACGGGAGGAGGCCTCAGCGGCCTAGATGCGTCATCTTCTACCGAGAGGTTGTCGACTGAGATCGATTGAGGGAGTACAGGCGGGGATGGCTTTCTGTAGGAGGGGGCTGCGAAGGTTTTTTGTATAGAAGGACGGCACCTGCGCCTCCTAGCATCGACGGACTGGAGCGGCTGGACTTCTGGCATCGTCGGATGAGAGGATCGACGAGAGGGAAACCCACGGGAATCGTCTGCGACACTGGGTAAGTCGGTGATTTTGACTGTGTGCACTAAAGTGGAGGGGAAAATATTAGAGATTCGGTTAAAAGCCGATCGTGGCTCTCGATTTATTAAGGCTCTGTTTGGCACAGTGTTTTTGCAGTGGGGTGCCGCTGTTTTTGAAAACGCCGCGCCAAACGAAAATTTTGGGATAACAACTCCAGTCGTCGCCACTCCAAAATCGCGGAAAAACCACGATCTTGAGTCGTGATTTTTTTCATGACTTGCGACCGCAGCTAGCGCGATTCGCTCCTTCCCTTTATCCTTCGGCGGTTCCGAGCTCCACCTCCTCCTCCTCCCTCTTGTCTATCTCTTCTCCTCCGGCGGCTCCGAGCTCCACCTCCTCCTCCTCCCACTTATCCATCCCTTCTCCTCCAGCGGCTCCGAGCTCCACCTCCTCTTCCGCCCTCTTCTCCATCTCTTCTCCTCCAGCGGCTCCGAGCTCCACCTCCTCCTCCGCCCTCTTCTCCATCTCATAACTTCTGGCGGCTCCGAGCTCCAACTCCTCCTCCGCCCTCTTCTCCATCTCGTAACTTCCGGCGGCTCCGAGCTCCACCTCCTCCGTCCTCTTCTCCATCTTGTCACTTCCGACGGCTCCGAGCTCCACCTCCTCCTCCTCCCTTTTCTTCATGGCCGGAGATACATAATCATTTTGATATAAATGTATATAATATATAGTTTATATAATATTAAATTTTATAATAAAAATTTATTTAAAATAGTTATAAAATAAATATAGTTTTATTTATATAATATTTATAAAATAATGTATTATTAATAAATATTGTTAGAAAAGCTCATGTAAAGAGCCCATTATTGTTTACCCTCTTCTCTCTTCTTATGTCACAAATCATGTATAGGATTGTTCTCTCTCTTTCTTCCTCCTATATATTTGTATTCTCTCTTTGTATTTACATACACAAGCAATACATACAAGTTTTTGTGTTCTCTCAACATGGTATCAGAGACAGGTTTTGGTCTGTCCGGTTAGATTTTTTATTTTAACCTTCTGTAACCGTGGACTCTGCGACTTTCTCGCACTATCCGCTCCTATTCGCTCCTACTCGTTCTCTGTTAGTGTTATCCGCTCCGACCTCAGCAACTTGTTCGCTCTCCACCTTCCTTCCGTGGCTCTAGTTTCCTCCATCATTCCCTCTCCTTTTATAGCTTTTATCATTTGACCCGTGGGCCCTTCCTCCAGTGCTACTCACCCAGTCTCTCTGCCTATCCGCTCGAGTTCTCTAACTCGCGGACTCTTCTTCTATCCGCTCGAGTTCTCTAACTCGCGGATTCTTCTTCTATCCGCCCGAGTTCTCTAACTCGCGGATTCTTCTTCTGACCGCTCGAGTTCTCCTACTCGCGGTTTCCTCCTCTTGCCCGCTCGAGTTCTTCTACTCGCGGCTTCCTCTTCCTGTCCGCTCAAGTTCTACTCGCGGCCTCCTTCCTTTATTTGCTCTGACCGCTGGTGTGCTCATTGAGACCGTGCGATCTATCTTCTTTCCGCATTCTGGTCGTGGCCCGTCTGGCCGCTGGTGTCCACACTGTGACCGTGCGATTTGTTTTTTTCCCGTATTGTGGTCGCGGTCTTCTACTTGACTGCCTGTCGAGCGGTCTCGAGTTCTTCTCGCAGCGGCCTTCGTCATCCGCTGCAATTTCTAGTCGTTGCGACTTGCAGACCGCCCGACTTGCAACGGTCTCTCTCCCGCTTCTATGGGCTCTTCTGTCAACTCCACCGGCCCGACGGCTAGTCCGCCTGCAGACCGTCCGGCTTGTACTGCAGACCGCCTGACTTGTCCTGCTGAAATCTGCGATGAGCTGCGGATAACTACCATTTCTCTCTCTGGGAAGAAGAAATTTATCCCGTGGGTGCATTCTGTTCGGCGAGTTCTTCAGGCCAAGGGCCTTTTGCCTCACCTCACTTAGGCACCTCCTTCTCCTCCTACCGACGACTGGCTCTGCAATGATGGTCGTGTTCAGACTTCGCTCCTCAATTCCTTGGATGGTGAACCTTATCAGATGACCATGTATTACAAAACCGCCAAGGCTATGTGGGATGAGCTGCATTCCTTGTACTCAGGCCGAGACAGCCTTCAACATCTCTACGACATTCTCACTGATCTTCTCGCTCTCGACACTGGAGGGGCTTCGGACATGACCTCCTTTGTCGCTCGAGCCAAGACCCTTGCTGAGGCATGGATCCAGCATCAACCGTCTACCAATGATCATGCTGCTCAACGCGCTCAGAAGGAAGCCGTCTGCATTGTCATCATGATGGCTCGTGTTCCACATCACCTTCAGAGTATTCGGACTCAGGTTCTGGCTTCTCCCACAACATCATCCTTCTCTGATGTTTGCTTCATGCTCCTCCGTGTGTCACTGCCTCCGGAAACTTCTGCACCGTCTTCCTCGGCCCTTCTTCAGCAGGCCCCGTCCCCCTACCTTCCCCACCTACCTCCGCTCGTAGCGGACGTTCGGGATCTCGGGGCCGTGGGCGCGGTGGCCAGGGTCGGCCGAAGTGTTCCTACTGCGGGAAGGACGGCCACCTTGAGGCGACCTGCTACCGGAAGATTGGTTATCCTCCTCGTCTGACGGCCTCTGTTGTTGCTGAAGCCTCCTCTGCCGCCCCTCCTGACCTTGAGGCCGTTCGTCTCCAGCTCCAGCAACTCCAGGGGCTACTCAACCCGCCCTCTGCCTCCATTGCCTCTGTCTCCAACACAGGTACTGCTTGTTTATCCACCAGTCCGTGTTGGATCGTGGACTCAGGTGTCACTCATCACATTACCTCGCGACGGCCTGCCCAGTACTCGGATTCTCCTCATCCGAAGTGTATCACTGTGGCTAATGGGGCGACGGTTCCCGTCTCCGGCTCGGCGGACCTCTCTCTCAACCCGTCGATCTCCCTTCGCTCGGCTCTTCATGTTCCGAGCCCCCCATTCAATTTACTTTCTATTGGTCGCTTTACTAGTGATCTTGATTGCTCTGTCATATTCACATCTTCTTCTTTTGTCAGACAGGATCGGCGGACGCGAACTACCATTGGTAAAGGCACACTGCGGAACGAGCTCTACCTTCTTGATGACTCTCCTACCATCCTCTCCTCTGTCTCTTCCAGTGAATGGCATCGACGTCTTGGGCATGCCCCTCTGCCGGTCCTCCAGCGGGTTCTTCCTGATATCTCTCTTCATCCGTTTCAGTGTGAGTCTTGTATCTTCAGCAAGCAGCCGCGTTCTTCTTTTCATGCGCATTGTACCCGGAGCGCTGCTCCTTTTGATTTAGTACATTCCGATGTATGTGGTCCTTTCAAGATTACTATTATTACTGGGTTTCGATACTTTATCACATTTATTGATGATTACTCTCGCACAACGTGGTTTTACTTACTTTGTGATCGCTCCGAGCTTCCCCGTATTTTTCGGGTCTTTGTCCTTGAGACCCGTACACAATTCCACACCACCCTAAAAACATTGTGCACCGCTAATGCTCGCGAATACACCGGTCACGGCTTGACAGATTTGTGCTCTGAATTCGGGATTATTCATCAAACATCATGTGCATACACACCCCAGCAAAACGGTGTTGCCTAAAGTAAGAACCGCCACTTGCTCGACGTGGCCCGCTCCCTCATGCTTCAAACGCACGTTCCCAAACCTTACTGGAACTTTGCGGTCTCCACTGTCTGCTTCCTCATCAACCGTCTCCCTTCCTCCGTCCCCCACTATGCTACTCCGTTCAGCCTACTGTTTCCCTCTACTCCGGCCTTTCCTCTCCCGCCTCGTATCTTCGGCAGCACCTGCTACATCCACCGTCTGGGGCCGTCCTCGGACAAGTTGGATCCCCGGGCGGCTAAACACATCTTTGTCGGATATTCGCGCACCCAGAAGGGCTATGTATGTTATTTTCCAGCTACCCGAAAGATCTCGGTATCTGCTGATGTTACCTTCCGGGAGGATCAGCCGTTTTTCTCTGCTCCTTTACCCGCTCATCTACCACCAGCTCCTCTCCCGCCATCCATCTCACACCCTATTATCCCCGTTACTGCACCACCTTCACCGGTTCAACCTGCACCGGCTCCTGCTCCCTCCAAACCACCCGTTATCTGTGTCTACACTCGTCGACCTCCCAATTCTGTTGCCCCTCTGTAGTCGGCCTCAACCACGGCTACTCCGCGTCCTGCTGATCAGGTATCGCCCTCCACTGCTTATCCACTGGCAAATTGTGTCTCCCTCCATCGCCTCTCTCCCCACCTTCACACATTTGCTATTTTTCTTTCCTCGGTCTCTATTCCTAACTCTGTGCAGGAGGCGCTCCAACATCCGGGTTGGCGGACCGCCATGGAGGAGGAAATGACTGCTCTCTGGGCTAACCAGACATGGACTCTAGTACCCCTTCCTCCGGGTCAAAAACCGGTTGGGTGTAAGTGGGTCTTTGTCATCAAACATGTTGTTGATGGGACGATTGACCGTCTGAAGGCTCGTCTAGTGGCTCGTGGTTTCACCCAACAATAGGAGCTCGACTATGAGGAAACGTTCTCTCCGGTGGCCAAGCTCAACACCGTTCGTGTCCTCATCTCCATAGCTGTCCATCGTCAGTGGCCCTTACTCCAACTAGATATCAAGAATGTCTTTCTGCATGGTGATCTCCAGGAAACAGTGTATATGCAGTAACCACCCGGGTTTGAGACCACGGGGGAGTCTCAGGTCTGTCGTCTTTTGAAGGCTTTGTATGGTCTCAAACAATCCCCGCGGGCATGGTTTGACAATTTCAGTAAAGCCCTTCGGGATATTGGTTTTACTCGAAGCTCGACCGATTTCTCGTTGTTTACTCGTCACCGAACAACAGGAACGGTTCTTCTGCTAGTGTACGTTGACGATATCATCATTACAGGAGATGACTCACAAGGGATACAGACGGTCAAACTACATCTGAGTTCCGTCTTTCAGACAAAAGATTTGGGGCTCCTACGATACTTCTTGGGTCTTGAGGTTGTACGACAGCCAGATGGGCTTGTCCTCTCTCAACGGAAGTACTGTCTTGACCTCCTTCATGATGCGCGCTATTCAGGCTGTAAGCCGAGTGACACTCCAATGGATGTAAACCACAAGTTGTGCGCTCGGGCATCTGACTCGGGTCTCCTACTCCAGAATCCAGAATATTATCGTCTCCTCGTTGGAAAATTGATCTATCTCACGATAACCAGACCAGATATTTCCTTCGTTGTTGGCATTGTCAGTCGGTATATGCACTCCCCTCAAATATCTCATCTTTAGGTTGTTGAACGCATTCTCAGATACCTTAAAACAGCTCCTGGCCAAGGACTAGTTTACAGAACCTCCTCTTCAGCTCTAACATTGGTGGCATATTCTGATGCTGATTATGCTGGTTCCCTTGATGACCGACGATCAACCAGTGGTTTTTGCACTTATTTTGGAGGACATTTGATTACCTGACGAAGCAAGAAACAAGCGGTCGTTGCTCGATCGTCAGCTGAGACAGAATACCGGGCAATGGCATATGTAGTGTCAGAACTGACGTGGCTTGAAATCTTCTTACCGATCTGGGTGTAAAGCTACCTTCACCAGCTCTCCTCCTCTGTGACAGCTAAGTTGCTATACATATAGCCAAGAACCTGGTCTTCCACGAAAGAACAAAGCATATCGAAGTCGACTGTCACTTCATCCGGGAAAAGATTCAAATGAAGAAGCTCGACCTAAAGCATGTTCCAGGGACTGAACAAGTTGCGGATGTCCTCACAAAGGCTCTATCTAGTATCCTCTTCTATCAGTGCTTGTCCAAGCTTGGCGCATACGACTTGTACGCTCCAGCTTGCGGGGGAGTGTTAGAAAAGCCCATGTAAAGAGCTCATTATTGGGCCCATTATTGTTTTCCTCCTCTCTTCTTTAGTCTCACATCATGTATAGGATTGTTCTCTCTCTTTCTTCCTCCTATATATTTGTATTCTCTCTTTGTATTTACATACACAAGCAATAGATACAAGTTTGTGTGCTCTCTCAACAAATATAATTTTATTTATAGAATATTTATAGAATAAAATTGTTAAACAGCACTGTAAACACTGTTCTTCCAAACAGTTTTACAGATTTTTTCACAACTCTGCAAAACAGCTGATTATTCTACCATTGCTTCCCACCACTTCTTCTCCAGTCGCCCCCACCACGCCAAACAGAGCTTAAGTTAACTATTGGTGGGGGAGGAAATTTCGCAATTTGGCTTAAACTAGGGAATTAGACCTTTCCATTTAATTTTACTTATGCCACTTCTTTCCAAAATCTAATAATCTAAGTGTTGCGTCCCCCCCCCCCCGACACGCAAAGCGGAGATTGCGTTGACATTAAAGTTCGCATATTTCAAATAAGATTTAACATGAGACAAAAATTACGAGTAAACATACCTAAATCTGACGACTACGTGCACGAACGTTTACTCGTGATCGAAACCTAGAATTAAGTATAATTTTCAAATTAATTTACGAGTGTTACATAAGGCTTCATTGTATCTTCCGCCTCTGTCAATTCCACCTCCGTTCACTCCTCTGGCAAAGTTGTCGCTATTACGGAAGAAAGCCCATAACAAATTGATATTTTAGCTACCAATCTTTCCATCAACCTTCAATATCCAAGGATCCCAAACCACTGCACATTCGATCCTCCGCAACTCTTTCGTCGTCACACGTCAGCTGTCCAAGCCTTAGACCAGACTCTAGCGGGATCGTCATCGCCGAAGCCCCAACACACTGGAGCAATAACCTTGGGTTCGACGCACAAATAATCAGTGTCATCTTCCCGTGATTCCACTGGTTCAACACAAAAACACCAGTCGGTGCACCCTGCGGAACCGAGAAGCCTGCACCGTCTCCCACAGCGACGGACCCAGCGTCGACTTGCTCGCTAAAGGAAGTATCGCACACAATCAACGTCTCCTCAGCGCTCTGACTCTTCCACCAATGCCTCCATCGTCAACCACAGCCTCCTCGATTGTTTCGAGCAACGGATCACTTTTGGGAGCCCCGCACCTTCCTCTCCCTTCTTTTGAGACGCGTTTCTTCCTTCTCGAGCCCCGGACATCACCCCTTTTCCTTTCACTCCTGCCAACAAGCTTCCTCAAACCACCAACAAATTTCCTTGAGCATCAAGCCCAAGCCACCGCTATTTTGTCCCATCAAGCCATTTGCTGCTTTTTTCTCTCAATTATTCTTTTCCTTTGAGGCATATGTCACTCAACCAACCCTCTGGTTCAGACCCACAATTAAAGGACACCTCAATTAAATTTTTGTGCCTTTCGTCGTTGTCACTATTGGAAAGTGTTGCGGCTCTCGTGGCACTTGAAGTTTCAGCACGCCCGTTCTACTTCCCCCGCCTGACTCATGCCAAATTGTCACCCACTCCTTCTCGCGCTCCACTCGTACTATGAATGAAACTTTGGCTGCTCTAAACTAGATCCAAACATTCATGTTCACTATGGATACACGTCTTCAGGACGCCAAAACACCCCATCGGGACGCCAAAACACGTCACTGGGAAGATATGACCACACTCACCCACAAGCTTAATGAGTTGATTGCCACCCTTCCAGTTATTACTGCCCCGCCTACAGATCACGACAACAACAGTTAGGCGCCGCCTCCGCCACTTATCCACCATGAGCCGCCGGCCTTCATCCGCCCTGAAGTTGATATTCTGTTGCGCTACCTGGTGGAGGTAGTTCCAAACTACGATGGAAAAAATGATCCCTTTGGATGGCTCACCAGATGCGAGCAATTCTTTGGCCACCAACAAACTCCGACAACAAAACGGCTTCCTCTGGCCTCTTTCCACCTTCTTGATTCTGCTCTGCTTTGGGCAACTCGACTCCTCATCGACTAGTCAGGACTAACGTGGGAAGATTTTAAGCAACTCGGCAACCTGGGCTTCGGTCCTCCCATCCGCGATAACCCCCTTGGTGCACACACAACATTACGTTAGACGGGCTATGTGGACAATTATCTAGAGCAGTTTCAGCTTCTTTTGTCGCACATCACACTTTCCCAGGAGATGCAAGTCGTCATCTTCATTGCCGAACATTGCGACTGACTACGATTAGATGTCGAATTTGAGGCCCCTCCAGACTTAGTGTCGGATATGAGGCTGGCCAGGCTATGCGAGTGTCGCCTTCAGCTGGCGCGAGAAGCCTACTTGCCCACTGACACTGGCAACTCTGATGGGGATCCACAGGTCTGTCGACTATCTAGAACCGATATGTTGGCACAGCGCACGCTAGGATTATGTTATAACTGCGATGAACAGTACACTTGCGAACATAGGTACAAAAAGGTTTTTCTATCGACATGTCGAGGACTCTGACAAGGAGGGCATCTAATGAAGTTCGCACCATTGTTGATCTCCCCTGAGTTTGAGGTCAAGCTCATTTTGAACGGCATGAGTGATGTTATGGGTTGCGTTTATAGTTAATTATTGCATCTTTAATTATGTTTTATCATATCATCTGTCGTGTATCTTTTATTATATTTCCTTAAGATGTGTTGTTATTTACGAGTTTACCACTATGTTGTAGGAAATCCGGGGTGCCGAGAAGCAGAAATCCGAATATCGAATAACAAACACAGAACAAAAAACAGAGCAATCACAAACACAAGATGTTACAGAGGTTCACCCAAAACCGGGCTACGTCCTCTCTCCCCTTCTTCTTCCTTCTTGTATTCACCAAAAAAGAAACAGATTACAAAGGTTGCAAGGATCAAATCCGATCCTACCTCTTCTCCTCTCTTCTGGACAAGAAAACCATAGAAGAATAATACCTTCTGGATCGATCTCAACGAGATACCTCGTATCGCCTCCAAAAGAATACGCCGCCGCAGACTGCAATGAACCGTATCCCTAAATCGGGAAAAACAACGTTATATATCTGCCGGCAACCCCGATCGTCGACCGAGTAAGACCGGTCGACGATCGCCGATCGTCGACCCAAAAGGCCGATCGACGATCGGCAACCCCGATCGTCGACCGAGCAAGACCGGTCGACGATCGCCGATCGTCGACCCAAAAGGCCGGTCGACGATCGCGACCGTCGACCCAAAGATCGGTCGACGATCGTCGATCGTCGAACCATAGCGTTCGACGATCGCCGATCCAAAGAATCCCCTTCAGAAAAAATTGGTCCGGGGGCGTTGCCCCGAGCCCCCACCGGGGACGCTGTCCCCTGGACCCCTGCCCGCTGTCCGGTCAGCGGGACCTCCGCCGGGGGCAGCCGCCCCCGGACCCCCGCTGTCGTGGGTCCCAGAGATGTCGAGGGGGGGATCACACTTCGATTCCTCTAAGCTCACGTGGGCGAACCCGGTGTGAGAAACAAGAGGACCGGAAGTGTTCCACAACCCCAACATATGTATCATTTATTTAAGAGACCCTTCAGAACTTGTAATATTATGAAGGAATAAATCTATTTCTCTTGTCTTAAGCGAGATTTTGGAAGCTCTCTCCTCTCCTCGAGCATGCCCCGCTTAGGCAACAACGGTTAAGGCTCCAATGTATCTTTCGCCTCCGTTAATTCCATCTTCGGTCAGTTCTTCCGAAAAGTTATTGTTGTTACGGAAGAAAGCCCGTAACAAATTGATTAACTGGTTATGCAGCCCATAACAAAAAAACTTTTCTCAGGGGAAAGATATAGAAGATAAATATTGCTCAGATACTAGTAGCATGAATTTGATGATGACAGTATCAGGTCATCAACTCCAGCTCTAAATGCATCTATAACCCACTTCAACAGCCTCCAAAAACATTCTTTTGTGCACCATCTAGATGCAAAACATGGTCCACTACTTTAATAAATATACTATGTGATAAATTCTCAGATGCATCATTAGAACCGCCAATGCTATTTGTATATGTTGACTGGCTTAGTAAACTCAGTTTATATGATATAAATAGAAAACATAAAAAGTTACCTCACTTTCGGTCAATGGACGATCTGATGAAATAACAAAAAGTATCAAATCAGCGCGAGGAACGAATTCCTCAGTGAGACGTTGTTGCCTTTGAAGAATCACATTTGTGCCTGGTGTATCAACTAGGTTCATCTGTTTCCATTTGCAAATAAAAAAATGTGACTAAATCATGTCTTTATTACAAAAATAAATGAAACTTAGACTAGCATCATGGTATGAAGGGGGAAACTTCCAATTTATAAGCTTTGAATGTAATTAATCATTAATTAAAAGGATATTATTATTTCTATAATTTTGAAGAGAAGAAACTGGTAAATAAAGAAATTTCAATATTGGCAATCTAGTGGAGCGGACACTCCTTTTGAGACTATGTAAGGAGATTCAAAAAGGCACCCTAACAAGAATTTGGGATAGTCAAGCAATTTCTTGGTGATCGTCAACGACACTATAATATATTTTGGGTAAAAGAAAAGTAGATGATTATTTATTTAGCAATTTATAAATTATCTATACCATATTACCATGTAAATGTTTATTACACTTCTGGTACGCATATGTTGAAGGTGAGTCCGGCTCAGGCTTCAGCCTATTTCGGGGGACCCACCACCCACCTGCAGGCGATACACCCCAACCTGCTCTCCTGAGGAATTAATCCCAGGCGGGTTGTTAAGAGCGGGTTGGAGTTTACAGCTTGCAGGCGGGTGGTGGGTCCCCTGAAATAGGTTGAAGCCTGGGCCGGACTCACCGTCAACAACATGTACATACATGGCAACCAACAAAGACAGGTGAGAAGGGAACTGAGAGCGAAGCGGAAGTCATCAAATTTAAATTCTTCGCAATTTTATTTTGAAGTGCTTTTTAATTTTGAATTAGTATTTTAATTTCAGCAATTAAAATGTTGCGGTTTTATGGAATGGACTTGGAGTCTTGGACTATTAACATCTTGGAGGGAATGAGATTAGCAAATTTGCCCTACTCTCTCTATATATTTGTCTCTCTTTCTCTCTCTTTCATGAGTGTGTGCTCTCGCTCTCCTTCTTTCCTGTTTCCCTCTCTCCATCACACTCAAGCTCTAGCTCTCACGCTCATTCTCTCCCTCCCTATCCCTCACCCTCTCCCTGTGTATGTGTGTGTCTACATACTACCTAAATATATACAAATAATATATGTGTGTGCATGTGCGTGTGTTATGTAACAAAACCATGAGATATGGAGAGAGAGGGAAGTTGCACACAAGGGAGAACAAGATTGCACACAAGGGAGAACAAGATTGCACTCGACATGAACAAAATACAATATATTAACAAGAGACAAGCTCTTGTCTAACTCTCGTGGACTAGTTCCACCAAAAATCTCTGTCCAAGAGAAATACATGACCAAATGATCAAAAGTTTTCTCATTCATATATGATATCCCCTTATAAAAGCACTTGGGGCAGGCTAATTAACGAAAGATTATTTCATTAGTTCATGATAATAATTAATTAAGAAAAATTAAGTCATATTGATTAATAAATTGTCAATGCAGCATATTTACTAATATTAACAAAATTAAAAATCATTAATTAATAACATTAATTAATTTTAATATATGGACGACTAGAAGGGGAGCCTTGGCGCACCGGTTAAGGTGTTGTCGTGTGACCATGAGGTCACGGGTTCGAGTCCTGGAAGTAGCTTCTTGCAAAAATGCAGGGTAAGGTTTGCCTACATTTCACCCTTGTGGTGGGGCACTTCCCAGAACCCTTGTTGTGTGGGGATGCTTGTGCCCCAAGCTGCCCCTATTATATGGACGACTCTCTTGTACGACATGGTCCTCAAAAAATTATGGTTTATACCCCCGCAGCTCGGGAGGTTGTAGCGTTCAACACTCAGGTTCCTCATTCAACCTTGGCTCACGAGGATCCACCTCGTGAATGATATCTTCGCAATGACATCGCAGATCCCCCGCGGAGGCGGTCATGCATAAAGGCCACCTCACTTCTCTTATGCCCAAGCGTTGGTCTGAGAAAAAGATCACGCATTGGACATATAGCCACATCTCAACATAACTGTCAATACTAGAGAATATGCTCTTACAGATACTCAAGTTTTTTTATCATCACTCTTTGAGGGATCTTAGAGATGTGTCAGCAGCATATTTAAAGCACGTGGCAACAACCTTCTTGGCTTCTTGAAGCGGGGCGGTCCATTTATATCCCCTAGAACGAAGAAGGGTTCATGACTTTTCCAGAGGAGGAGACCACCGAGAAAAGGTCGGGAGAAGAAACTCTAGGGTTTCTGGGTAAGTGGCAGGTTCTCCATAAGCATCCATATCGTCACTCTAAAGTAAGATTCTGCTCAATATCTCTAAAGACAAATCAGGATTCAACTCCCTAAAAAGTACTAGGAGCATGGATCAAAAAGTGGAACTCGAAACAATAATTCATGGCCAACAACCGTGATCAAGAGGCATCAACGAATGTCAAGTTCATCACCCAGAGAGAGCTGATAATGGTAGGGGAATCCTGTGAGGATTGATATGGTTGATGGAGGAGTATTGGTTGGAAAATGAGAGGTCTTGGGATGCCTAGTAGAAGTCAACATTGGGTTCAGAGGTGGGAAAGTCTAACGAAAAGATTTGTTTGTCAGATGTTGTCAATGATGGTTTGCTAGTTAAGCTTCGACGTGTTGATGGGGATGCAAGTACCTGGCGACTACAAGGGCAGTGAACAGAGGCTACAAGTCAGACCATTGTTACCAAAATAAAGCTTAAGAGGTGGGGAAAGAAGGAGACTGAGCACAAGGAAGAAGAGTGCACTAAAACATAGAAGAATTATACAAACCCGGAGGAAAAATCCAGCCAAACTCTGAGAATTGTGTCCCAAATGAGCTTCGTTTCTAAGAGACTCTGGAGGGCTAATTCAAAAAAAAATAGGCTTCTCTCAAGAGCAAGACTAATGATCCAAAACATAATTACCAATTAATTCAGAATAATTAATTAATTATTAAAGTTGTAGAAACCGGCCCGGCCCATTCTATACCAAAACCCCGAGGTGATAGTAAGGGGTACCGGGGGTACATAAACACCATGGACCACCCGCTGTAGGTGGTGTGGGACTAATCCAACAACGGGAGAGCGGGGATAACCCGGACGCCGGGCCACTGGACCGTAGCCAACTAAGGGCGAACGGACGCCGGTCCCACACGACCTAATCCCGGTGGATCAAGATCTCCAACACCCCCCCGCAACGGGATGGCTCTGATACCATGTAGAAACCGGCCCGGCCCATTCTATACCAAAACCCCGAGGTGATAGTAAGGGGTACCGGGGGTACATAAACACCATGGACCACCCGCTGTAGGCGGTGTGGGACTAATCCAACAACGGGAAAGCGGGGATAACCCGGACGTCGGGCCACTGGACCGTAGCCAACTAAGGGCGAACGGACGCCGGTCCCACACGACCTAATCCCGGTGGATCAAGATCTCCAACACACCCCCCCCCCCCCCCCCCCCCCCGCAACGGGATGGCTCTGATACCATGTAGAAACCGGCCCGGCCCATTCTATACCAAAACCCCAAGGTGATAGTAAGGGGTACCGGGGGTACATAAACACCATGGACCACCCGCTGTAGGCGGTGTGGGACTAATCCAACAACGGGAGAGCGGGGATAACCCGGACGCCGGGCCACTGGACCGTAGCCAACTAAGGGCGAACGGACGCCGGTCCCACACGACCTAATCCCGGTGGATCAAGATCTCCAACAAAAGTAAAATATAATTATATAATATTAATTAATTAAGATTTAATGATTAACAGTAAATAATTAATAACTTCGCTAATTAATTTTATTACATGAACAACTTATGATAGAATGTGGTGTGCTTCCCCCAGGATGATCCCCTTGCCTTCCAATAGAATTGTCAAGTCCAGGGCCTCCAGGCACGACATTCCGCATGACCTCGCATAAGGCACGGCGTTGGGTCGAAGGATGTGAGCGGTCAGACAAATGCTCCATTAATAGAATGTATAAGCGTCTCATAGGCAAATGATAAAAGTTACACAGTCAATTTATATAGTTATCAGGTGTACTAATTCTACATTGCACACACAGCATGCAAGAGATGTGCAGACAAAAGTAAACGGAATGTGTATAGTGTTTATTAAACCATCTTACTAAATGAATAAGCTAAAAAAATAGATTGCACAGCATAGGGAAAGGAGTGGACCAAAAACACGACATGGTTGAACTAAACTTACATTCTTTAAGATTGGAGCAGATAAGTAGCATACAAAATGTCCATCAGGGTTTCTTTCACACTGCTCATGTTTGTCCGACTCTGCCTTAGAGTAGCATAAGAGAGTTATCTCGTTTGTTGTAGGAACTACTCCTTCCTTCAAGTACTTTCTTCCAAGGAGAGCATTTATAACAGTTGATTTTCCAGAATTAAACTCGCCCTAGTAGTAATGATTTAACAAAAACATGAGAATGTTGACAATGAATGACAGAATAACTGGTTAAATCTTGTATGAAAGTGATGCCGGTTTAACATTTACAAAGTTTAATGATTAACATTCATGGTGAACAAAAAGCTTGAGTTCAAGCTCGGCAAAAACTAGTAAACTCAAACTCGAGTGGGCAAGCCCAAGTTCAACTCAACCCTTAATCTCAACATTTATCATTCAATTTCTACGACCATAAATGGAGACTTTGAGCAAGTCCTAACATTATAATGAGGACTTTGAGCAAATCCTCATTATTTATTTTCTAGGACTTCAAAATTTTATTTTTATTTTGTGGTGTTCTAATGTTCTTGTATGAATTTCTTCCTTGTTTCTTTTCTCCTTTGAGAACTCAATCACACTACAATTAAAGATCTATAACTATGTAAAATCTAGATGAAAGTTGAAACTATTTAGTGGGAGTAGACATACTTCTAATTAAAGATTCTTCTAATTCACTGGGTTTCAACATGAATGCTTGAGAACAAAATTTGTTCATTAATCAAATACTTTAAGAAATACCAAATTACATGGACAAGCAGAAGTATTACCATCAAACCTTAATACCAACTAAATGCAAGTTGTACTGTGTTACAAGATGGCATAGTTTTAGAATCAAGTCATTGTAAATGATTCAAGAAAATTCAAAGGATATATATGCATTAATTTTGCTGCTTACACAAGAATTTAAATAAATAGTGAATAAGAAGGAAAATATGAGTTCTTACTAACAAAAAATTTTATCAGAAGCGATGATATAGCCACATTGTTTATTGCATTATTAACATCAAAATATTTAACTTCATTCAATTCAAAAAATGATAGATTCTTGAAAAGAAGCTCGCCTGCGTTTTTCATTACCACGATAACCATCAAAAATGGCTCCTTAAGACGAGAAGCAGAATCCAAGAGGAGCGTGACATCATTCATCTGCCACAAAGTAAAAAAAAATATCAATTTTTTGTTAATTATGTCAGAGCTTCACAAAATAAGTATAAAATTGTTTGTAGGGAATCTTCAACTACCAAATGTTAACATTAGAGGATCACCATTGGCGCAGACTTGCGTATAACAGCAACAGCTTCCTGTAACAAATGACTTTCCACCTCTAGAAGCTTTATCTCCTTGTCATTGAGTTTAGCAAATCCAGCAATCCCATTCACCGAATCAAGCGAACTTGTAAAGGCATTTATATTCACTCTACTGGAATCTGCATAACCATTTTGTGATAATTGTATTGATCCATTCTTTGTTAGAAATACCTTCTCCAAGAAATCGTCACTTAATAGTTTCAGATCATCTAAGGAAACAACTAGCCCGGATGATTCTGATTCTAGTAGCTTAGATGCCAAATCAGTAGTTGCATTGTCTCCAGGAAATTCTACATTGAAAAAAACTGGTACTTTGATGTGCCTTATAAGTGTATCTCCAAGCACCACTTTCCAGTTTTGAGTTTTAGTGCTGATTATGATAAAGTCAGCACCATCAGAGATTGCAGCATTCTCTGCGGAGACTGCATCATGTACATCTCTTGCCACAAGGGGAAGAAAAACTGTATCAGATTTTGATTTCGACATCATATTCCTCGCCACAATGGCAGGAATGCCTGTTGCAAATAGTTTCAAAGGGAAAGATTATAGGACGTCAGATTAAAGTGTGAATCTGGATCCTGCTCTTAACCTATCTAGCAAAACTGGAGAGAGAAAAAAGTCATGCAGGATAGAAACGATAACCAATTTATAAACTTTGGAAATGACAAAATTAACAGAAAGTTGATCTACACTTATACATTCTGGAGGTAGAAGAAAACGTGAGAAAGAACAGGGAAGTGAGACATTCTTTTTAATTCATATTCTGATTGTTGACCGTAGAGAAAGATCCAAACCTTGTATATACTTCTTGAATACCAAAAAACAAGTATGAGTACAAATATATAGGAGAGGGGAGAGTAATATCTAGTTATACAAACAATGTGGGACTAAACACAAAATCCTACATGGGTCAAGTTAATGGGCCAATACATTATTTTTTCTAGTATTCTCTAACACTCCCCCGCAAGCTGGAGCATACAAATCGTAGGCACCAAGTTTGTACAAGAACTGATAGTAGAGATGTCGTGGTAAGGCCTTGGTGAGGATGTCAGCAACTTGCTGAGCAGTAGGAACATGTGTTAACTCAATCTTCTTCAACTGAAACTTCTCCCGAATGAAATGACAGTCAACTTCAATATGTTTTGTCCGTTCATGAAAGACCGGATTCTTGGCAATGTGTATAGCAGCTTGACTGTCGCAAAATAAAGTGGCAGGTGAGGAGAGCTTGACTCCTAGATCATCAAGGAGACCCTCAAGCCATGTGAGCTCAGATACAACTGCTGTCATCGATCGATACTTGGCTTCAGCAGATGAGCGAGCAACCACGGACTGTTTCTTGCTGCGCCATGTAATAAGATGTCCTCCAAAGTAAGTGAAGTATCCACTCGTGGAACGACGGTGATCCAAAGAACCAGCATAATCAGCATCAGAGTATGCAATCAGAGATAAGGGAGACGAAGAGGGCTTGTATACAAGTCCTTGTCCAAGAGCAGTCTTCAAGTATCGAAGAATACGCTCGACTGCCTGAAGATGAGAGGTATGTGGCTCATGCATGAATCGACTGACAACTCCAACAGCAAACGATATATCAGGTCTAATAACAGTGAGATATATCAGCTTTCCCACAAGACGACGATAATACTCTGGATTCGGAAAGAGCACATCAGAGTCCGAGGCATGAGCACAAAGCTTGTGATTGATATCCATGGGAGTGTCAGCAGGCTTGCATCTAGAATATCTCGCATCATGAAGTAAGTCAAGACAGTACTTTCTCTGAGATAACACAAGCTCATCAGGTCTCTGAGCCACTTCGAGACCAAGAAAATATCAAAGACTTCTCAGGTCTTTTGTTTGAAACAGTTGTCAGATGTTGTTTGATCATCTATATTCCTGAAAGATCATCTCCTGTAATCAGAATATCATCCATATATACCAAAAGAATCACTGTGTCTGTTGGACGATGACGAGTGAACAGAGAAGTCGGTCGAACTCCGAGTGAACCCAACAGCACTAACAGGCTTACTGAATTTATCAAACCATGCCTGAGGATACTGTTTGAGACCATAAAGAGACTTTTTAAGACAACAGACGTGAGACTCCCCCGTGGTCTCAAACCCGGGAGGTTGCTGCATATAAACACTCTCCTGTAAATCGCCATTAAGAAAAACATTTTTGACATTCAGTTGGTGCAATGGCAAGTGGCGGTGAACAGCGAGGGAGATCAACACATGAACAGTATTGAGTTTAGCGACTGGAGAAAAAGTCTCATCATAATCCAGACCTTGTTGTTGAGTAAAACCACGAGCTACTAGACGAGCTTTCAAACGGTGAACCGTCCCATCCGGACACTGTTTGACGGCAAACACCCACTTACATCCCACACAAATTTGTCCAGGAGGAAGCGAGACGGATCCCAAGTGTGGTTTGCCCAAAGAGCAAACATTCCCTCGTCCATAGCCTCCCGTCATCCGGGATGTTGGAGAGCCTCCTGCACAGAATTAGGAGTGATAATAGAGGATAAAGAAAGAGCACTTTGTCGGAGTTCCGGAGAGAGGCGGTGTAAAGAAACATAGTTCGTCATCGGGTGAGCAGTGGAACCTGTTATCAAATCCGCAGGCTGCAATACATCATTAGAGGAGGGAATCTCCCGTAGGGTAGTAGACGAAGAAGGACGTTGATTATACACATGGATGATAGGTGGTTTGGGTGGGATTGGTGTGGGAAGGAGGGGTGGGTTTGGTGTTATGGGCGTGGGAAGAAGAGGTGGAAGGTTTGAATAAACAGGGATAACAGGCCGCGGAAGAGGTTCTGGGCGGTGATGACTGAGACACCTCGGAGTTTGATGTTTCTTGTGCCTCTGTACTTGATGGTTTTGGTGCATGGCAGTGCTTGTAGCTTCACCCCAGATGTACTTTGGCAAATTTTTATGATTGAGCAATGATCTAGCCATCTCGATAATGGTCATGTTTCCCCTTTCCACCACCCTATTTTGTTGGGGGGTGTCGGATGCAAAGAATTCATGTTTTATGTCATGGTTTGAACAGAAAGGTTTAAACACATGGGAGGTGAACTCTCCTCCATTATCACTTCTACTTGTTTTAATGTTTCTCTCCAACTTCTCTTTAATGTCCCTTTTGAACTCAACAAAGCATTAAAAGGTTTCAGATTTATGTTCTAGGGATTTAATCCATAAGTACCTTGAGTAGTCGTCCACTATGAGGAGGAAATATCTCTTGTCGCCCAAGGTTGGGGTTGAGGAAGGACCCCACAAATCACGGTGAAGAAACTCCAAAACTTGCATGATGTGGTTCAGGGATGGAGAGAAAGGCAGGCTATGTGACTTGCTTAAAGCACACGATTCACACAGGCAATGATAAAACTTCAAGTCAGGCAGTCCTTCGGCAAGCTTGTCATTTACCAGTATCTTCATGTATTCATAGTTTAAATGTCTGAGCCTGTGATGACATGCTGACATAGAATCAGAACGGCAACCCATTGTGAAGAGGGCCTCGTGATTTGGAGTTTCTAAGGTAAAAGGGAAAACCATGTTTTTGACATTGTGGTTGAGGCTATAGGATTGTCCCCTCCATCAACAATACAAGTATTTGACCTGAAAATGATGATGTAACCCCTTGGCATAAGTTGGCCGACGTTGAGGAGATTCTAAGTCAATCCATGAACAAACTACACATCAGAAATTTCTTTATTTCTGCCATCAGTGTCTTTTACCAATGTGCTGCCCCTTCAATTTGCTTGGAATTGTCGTCTCCCAGATAGACAAGTGATTTTTTTTGTTCATTTAACTTTGTGATAAAGCTTTATCATGTGTCACGTGGCTTGAACAACCCAAATCAATGTACCACGGAGTTGATTTTCCTGATTTTGAGGTGACATTGCTATGGATTAAAAATATTTTTCTTCAATTTTTTTGTCTTTCTCAGTGAACTTGGCTTCCTCATTGTTCTTAAACCAACAGTCGCGATCATAGTGGGTGGGTTTCTTACACATCTTGCATTTGTAAAAGCATTTTGAGGTGTCAGGAGTTGGTTTCTTACAAAGGTTGCAATGCAGATCACCAGGGGGATCAGGCCCACCTTTTTCTTTTTGCTTGAGATGGGGAATATTTTGCAAACCTTGGAACTTATTACTTTCCTTTTGATGTGGGCATTTGTTTTGATATCGGGGTTTATCCTTTGAGTTTGTCTTACCAAGTTGCATTCTGGACTGAAAGACTTGTGTCGGGCTGGGCATGTGTCTTTTAATCTGTTCATAAGATTGGATCTTTCCAATGAGAGTTCCAACTTGTAGAGTGTCGAGATCATTGCTCTCCTCAATAGTTGCAGCAATGTGGTCGTATGTTTTGGGCAGACTTGTGAGGATTTTGAGTACGGCCTTTTTCTGGTACATGGGATCCAAGGTTGCTAAGCTAATTTGTGAGATTTGTCAGCTTAGGCATGAAGTCAAATATTGATTCATCTTCTTGCATTGACAGTGCATCAAACTGTCTTTTGGCGTTCACCCTTCGTATGGAGATCACCTTTTTGCCCCCTTGGTATATCTCCTTAAGAGTGTCCCATGCAGCTTTTGTTGTCTTTGCTCCCATATTCCGCGGAAAGATCGATGAGGAGACTGCTTGTTGAATGAGTAGCAGCGCCAGGGAGTTCTTCTATTTTTCCCCCTTGGGTATTCTTGCTTCCTCACCAATTTGGACTTTTCATCAAACTCAAGACCGTTTTGAATGATCACCCATAGATCCGGTGAATCAAGCAAAGACTCCATTTTCACAGCCCAATGAACATAGAGTTCCCCATTGAACATTGGGGCGGAGTGATGGGAGAACGATGGCGTGGTGGTGGTTGATGTAAATGATGAGCTCATAGCTTCCCAATGAAACAATACAGGAACTACTATAGTTCTGATACCACTAACAGAAAGTTGATCTAAACTTGTACATTCTGGAGGTGGAAGAAAACGTGAGAAATAACAGGGAAGTGGAACATCCTTTTTAATTCGTATTCCGATTGTTGACATTGATACATTGCACTCTAGTTTTATAGCGGTTGAAAAGGAGGGGGGGGGGGGGGGGGGGGGGGGGGGGGGTTTTGGAACCGGAGGGGGAGGTCGCAGTTGAAATCCTTCCGTTTTCCTCCATTTCCCATGATGCGGCGGGTGTATACGGAGCAAACGCCGCCGCCGCTGGCCATTCGATTACCCGCTGTGCGGCGGCATTTGCCCCAAACGGAGAGCTCCAAATGCTGCGCCAATCGAAGCCAAAAATGATCGCATCACAAAATCTTCCTACTTTCTTTCAGTTGAATCAATTTGAGCTTATTCACGATCTTTACCATACAAAAACTAATGACATTTTAAACCCTGGATTCTAAGGCTTAGTTTGGCAGGGCGATGGGGCTTCCGGAATTCACCACACGGCCCTACCGCCACCGTACCGTGGAAATCTCGCGGCGGGGCGGATCCCCACCACCCAACCGCGCCAATTCCAGCTCTTGAGCGGAGGCGTTGGGAGCAGTGAGGTAGGTGCCACCGGCGCGTATCCGCCCGGCCAAATAAAGCCTAAATCATTCGTCTAGAGGAAAAGAAAATCCACAGTGGACAGAAACTGACCCTGATCGGAGAGCACGACACCACTAGCTCCAGCGGCGGCGGCAACGTCTACACGCTCGGCAATCAGAAGGTAAGCCCTGTCTCCGACTAACGACTTCAAGAGGCAGGCTGCCTCATAAGCCTGGCCGCCGCTCTGCTCTCCAATGTCCAGAACAACGATCGCAACTCCTCTTGATAGGGCTTCGCCCAATGCAACTCCCGCATCGTCCCTTCGGAGCACCTCCTCCGCGCTCAGTCGAAGCACAAGGCTCGGAATTTTTATCTCCGGCCGCCTGAATCCGCCGGGAAATAGCGTCCTCGGTGCCGACTGCCTGTCGCCCGAAGGATTATCCCCAACGGCATTCACAGGTCTAGGAACGCTTCGAAGCCTGTGGAATCGAGTACGGAGGAAGAAGCCGGGCAAGCGGGCTTCGGCGAAGTGAGGAAGACGAGGTAGGAGAGATACCGACGAGTAGCTGCAGGGAATGGAAACCATCGGAAGGCGGGATTGGAAATTATGGCGGGGTTTAGAAGATGGAGAAAAGGCGGGGATTTGAAAGAAGGAGGCGGTGAGGGGGAGGATAAGAGAGAAGGCTTATCTGCTGCAGGACGAGCTTAATCCATAGAGATGCAAAAGAGCGGCTATAAAATGGATGATGTCTGCCTGCGATAGTACGATGACAGAAAATAAGAATCTATATTGTAATTTTGGGTAATATTATTAGCAGTTCAATAATGTTTAAACCTAGTTCATTTATATTTGGAGATCAATAAATTTAAGTGTTTTAACACTGAGAATAATCATTTTAGATGTTTTTAGAACTAAGAATAGCTATTTTTGGACTACTAATAACATTGCCCTTAAATAATAGATGAAAGATGAAATAGCTCCTTAAAATTTAAAAGATTTGTATGATTCGTATGTTGGAAGCAAAAAAATCGATCTCTGCGGTTCGAACCTAGGGGTGATCAAAGCTTGCTGACTTACTGGTCGTCTCGCGGGAGATTTGGCGAGAAGAATGTGGCAAATCAAAAGAATAGCTCTGGACTGCATACAAGCAAGACCTGCGTGCTGCAGCGAGGAGCTCCTGTCACACACCCGAAAGTCTATAGGAACTTCCCCTTCTAAAGTCATTGTTGAGCTCGGTACAAGTGAGGCCGACTGTGAACTCGCCCCTCATAGGGGGTGAAGGTATCTTCTACTTGTGCATTGGGGTCTTATTTATAGGGAAATCCAAGGGGGTATGGTCTATGAAAAGTCACTCTCGCCCCAAACAAAATGATATTCATAGACCTGAATGGTCTGAGATGAGGTGAAAAACTGAGCTCGCCCCCGGTGGGCGAGTTCTTCCCAACTCGCCTCAGGTGGACAAGGCCTTCCCAACTCGCCCCAGATGTTATGGCAGTATTTATGTCAAATACTGTAAATTATGTCAGTATTCTGGCCTCTAGGCTTCTGTCGCGAGATAAAGCAGCCGAAGAAGGGAATTCCTAGAAGGCGTTCGCCGCCCTCTACTGTTCCGCGGTGGGAGGAAGACGCCAAAGGTCTGTAGGGTGTCACCGCGGGAGGAGGATGAGGGCAGGGTTTCGTAACAGGACGAGGACGAGGACGAGGGCGAGGTTTCGTAGTGGAAGGAGGACGTGGGCTGGGTTTTTAAAACCGTTGTTGAGGGGTGCGTTTCGTCGGGAGGGAGACGAGAAATCAGAGGAGGAGCGAGGTGCGGAAAAACGAGGTGGGCCCCACTTCCAATTGGGCTATTTATTCCGCGAACTCATTCTGCGTGGTCATGCACCATTCTATTTTATTCTGCATGCTCACCTCGCAAGGTCATGGGGTGTTCTCTTTAATTCGGCAAGTAAATGCTCGATGAGCTGTCGCTTCATCAACTAAGGCTAAAATCAACATCTTATACTTCATACTAAGTACTCAAAGGAGTTATTTCTCATTACTCACTTCGGCAAAGGAGCTCATCTTCAATCAGGTCATGTAAAATATATTTGTTTTATTATTGTTATTCGCTAACATAAATCAAAGCTATGTGCTCATTTATGTCTCTTCCGACTCTTTGGCATTATCTGTTGCGATGTTGCAGTAGTACGAGTCCCTGCGCGAGCTCCTCTCCCGCATATCGGCTACTTATCCCCTCGAGTGATTTCAAGACCTCGAGTTGTGTTGTTGTCGCAGTTTGAGTGCCTACGCGAGCTCCTCTCACGCATACCGGCTACTTGCCCACTCGAGTAAGTTCAAGACCTCGAGTTGTGGAGTTTTCGTATTCCGGGTCCCTACGCGAGCTCCTCTCCCGCATACTGGTTACTTGCCCCCTCGAGTGAGTTCTAGACCTCGTGTTGTGGTGTTGTCATAGTACGGGTCCCTACGCGAGTGTCAGTCTCCCACATACCGGCTACTTGTACTCTCGAGTGAGTTCAAGACCTCGAGTTATGGTATTGTCGTAGTCTGAGTCCCTACACGAGCTCCTCTCTCGCATATCGACTACTTGCCCGCTCGAGTGAGTTCAAGACCTCAAGTTGTGGTGTTTCCGTAGTCCGGGTCGCTGCGCAAGCTCCTCTTCCACATACCGGCTACTTGCCCCCTTGAGTGAGTTCAAGACCTCGAGTTGTGGTGTTGTCATAGTCTGGGTCCCTGCGCGAGTGTCAGTCTCCCGCATACTGGCTACTTGCTCCCTCAAGTGAGTTTGAATCCTCGTGTTGTGATGTTGCCATAGTCCGAGTCCCTGCGCGAGTGTCAGTCTCCCGCATACAAACTACTTGCCCCTTCAAGTTAGTTAGAATCCTCGAGTTGTGGTGTTTTCGTAGTCCGAGTCCCTACGCGATCTCCTCTCCCGCATATCGGCTACTTGCCCCCTCGAGTGAGTTCAAGACCTCGAGTTGTGGTGTTGAGTGTTGACCGGGTTTTTGTGCGAGCTCCTCTCCCGCATACCGACTACTTGCCCACTCGAGTTAATTCAAGACCTCGACTTGTGGTGTTGTCGTAGTCTGGGTCTCTGCGTGAGTGTCAGTCTCCCGCATACCGGCTACTTGCCCCCTCGAGTGAGTTAGAATCCTCGAGTTGTAAAGTTGACCTAGTTCAAGTCCCTGCGCGAGTGTCAATCTCCTGTATACCGACTACTTGACCCCTCGAGTTAGTTAGAATCCTCGAGTTGCGGTGTTGTCGTAGTCCAGGTCCCTGCGCGAGCTCCTTTCCCGCATACGATTACTTGCCCCTCGAGTGAGTTAGAATCCTTGAGTTATGATGTTGTCGAAGTCTGGGTCCCTACGCGAGCTCCTCTCTCGTATACCAGCTGCTTGCCCCCTCTAGTGAGTTAGAATCCTCGAGTTGTGGTGTTGTCATAGTCCGAGTGTAACACCTCCATCCGTCACGTAGTATATGACAAAAGGTCTGGTCGGGGCCCGACGTCATATACTACGGACAGTTAAAGGAGTTACAAATTGAACCATATTCAATTTCACGCATCCTAACTCAGAGTGCAATCTAGAGGAAGTAATTAAAAGTTTAAAGGAACTCAACCAATAGAATGTCCACTAACACAAAAGTAGGAATGATAAACCAAATACACAAATAGTATTAGTCTTAAGGCCTTACAATGTTCAACTTAAATTAAATTGTCTTGCATACATCGACACGCATGTTGGCCACACATGAGCGATAAAGTAAATAGTTAATTCGCTTTGGCCTTCAAGCGCCAGCTTAGCAATCCTGGGCATCAGCCCGTTATTTCCTGCTTGGCTTGCCAGCACCTGCATGAAATATTCCACCGCAAAGGTGGAAAACAATAGCGACCTCACCGCTCACTCGAGGTGGCGATGTTATTTCCCTACAGGCATTAGCATATTCATATATTGGCAACATGAACGTATTGATTAGGCACAACTCGCCACAGACACTGGCACGAATGCCCAATGTCCCGTGCACTCAGGGCACATTATCGATGTACCGGAATTTTCCAGGGTCCCACCTCCGTTCTCAGTGATGGTTAGCATATCATGAGCATTCTCTAGTCTTTCCGGGCCGAAGCCAAAGACTCGCTCCTATGTCTATGACTAAGTTTTAGTGATCCCCCGAATACACTCATTGACTCACTAAAAGTCGAACGACATAAGGCTGGGTAATGCTCAGCTCTTTCCTGATGCTCAAATCATCGGGCGCAATAAGCCACAATGCGGGTCAGCCTCCCCTTTCCCATTCACAACCATACATAACTCTATTATGTTCCAAGGATAGCACTCACAACCACCTAAGCTGGGCCACACAGGCTCTCAGCCCTCACACTTTGGCCTCCAGGTCTTCAAGAGACAGTCCTCAACAAATGGCCCCAGGTCTCCAAGAGACAGGCCTCAGCAAATGGCCCCAAGGTCTCCAAGAGACAGGCCTCGACAAATGTCCCCAAGGTCTCCAAGTGACGGGCCTCACAAACAAAATAGTGCTCATTGGGAGCTAACGCCGGTGGTAGCACTAACGTTGCGCGGTAGGGTACAGACTATCGATTCTTCCCCCTTTTTCGGGTGTTTTCTTGAAAACTATCTCCATTACTCTCAACGCAGCCATCTGTACACCCCGCAACTCCGAAATCTATGTGCTTACCACGGAGTCTTCACTGGCATACAAAACATACAATCATCACCAATCAAGACCAACCTGTCCGGAAGAGCTTCACACAACATGCATATTCCATACTTCGATTCCGGATCTAAATGCAAAACTAACGGGGATACACGGATCTACCCGTTGGGATAACCACTCCCACGTGTTCGTGGAGCGTCTGCCTTTAAATGCCAAAATGAATGACTTCACATGTCCAAGAAAGAGGGTCGTTATCCTAGAAGTCCGTTTCGGCACCATGGAGGAGATTCTAGTCGGATGGAAACGACCGTTACGGCTTTGCCTCCTAAGATCCGAAGTTGTCCCGCAAATCCTGTAACACCTCTGTCTGTCACATGAAATATAATAGAGGGTCTGGCTGGGGCCTCACGTCATATTCCACAGACAGTCGACGACGTTACTTATTAATATCAAAAACCAGTACACGCATCATAACTCAGAGCATTCTAGCGAAAGCTTTAAGGGTTATAATTTGTTGAGACCAGGCGGTCTGGCAAGTTGAGACCGGGCGGTCTGGTAGTATGGCGGCTTGTCTCAGCAGTTTGGTAGCCGGGTTGGAGATCGGGCGGTCTGGCGGTTTGTCTAGCGGTCTGGAGGCTTCGCCCAGCAGCTTGGTGTCGAGATGTTGATGGCTGGTGTCTGGCGGTCTGAGCGATCTGGCGGCTTGTCTATGGAGGCTTGGGGATATTGGTTGTCTGTTCTCCACATTGTAGTGGTCGTGCGGTTAGGCTAACCGTACGTCTTGTATAGTTTTATGTTCATGTAATTATTAGTCTCACATTGCTTATTTGTAATCTCTCTTCTCTCCTTCATTATATAAAAGGGAGGTCATACCTTTGTAATAGATATCTTTTTGGATAATAAAAATTTTGTTATTCTAATTTTTTGGTCTTTTGTTTTCTGTCCGCACATGGTATCAGAGGACTCGATTTTTTTCCTCCTGATTTTTGAGCCCTCTCCGTACGACCTGTTCGCGCGGCTAATTCCTGTTCTCGCGACCTGTTTCTTCCCTTGTTGCGCCCTGTTCGCGCGGTTTCGTTCTTCCCTTGTGTTGGCGACCTCTCTGCCCCTCCTTTCTATCCGCTCCTGCTCTCTAGTCGCCGCGACCTGTTCCTAAGTCGACACAACCTTTTCTCCTTGGCGCAACTTCCTTTCTCGCCGCTCCTGCTCTTTAGTCGTCGCGACCTGCTCCTAAGTCGTCGCGACATGTTCTCCTTATGCTGTCTCCTTTTCTAGCCGCTCCTGCTAGTTAGTCATTGCGTCCACCTTTTTAGTCGCGCGACTTGTTCTTATATCTACTCTCTTTCATGACAACCTCCGATGTCTCTACCTCCACTACTCCTGCTTCCGCTCCTCCTCCCACTCCTCCTACTCCTTCAGGCAACCTTGGCACCGTTTCCAAACTCGTCGGTTCCAACTACCCGGATTGGATTGTCTCATTCACCTTCCTTCTCCGCTCTCAACGCAAACGCCATCATCTCATTGATGACCCTCCTCCGCAAGATTCTCCTCTTTTTGATGATTGGGATGTCAGCGATGCCCTTGTCCGCACATGGCTGGCTAATAGTCTTTCTGACGAATGCCTACCTGTCATCCGTCATGATGAGATGGTCAAGGCCGCATAGCTTCATCTTGCTGCTCTCTACTCAAAAGGGGCTCAGACTTCTTGCATCTATACTTTGTATGCAGACCTCTTTTCTCGTCCCTCCATGTCTCCTGCTGCTGCATACCAATAAGTTCAGGCTTTTGGAGCCGAAATTCTCCAGAATCGCCCCTTCTCTGCGGATCTGGCCGAGCAACACAAACACTTCCAGGAGCTGCTGCTTGTGTGCTACCTTCTGCGACTCCCTGAGTCATATGATATGATCTATCAACAAATCCTTGGCGAGGCGGAGTCTCCCACCTTAGATGCAACTGCTGCCGGCATAGCTGATGTTACCTCTCTGCTACAACATCCATTGTTATCCTCCCCTCCTCCACCAGACAACTATGCTCACTACACTCAGCGGACTGGATCTGGTGGCCACAACTATCAATTAGGCGAACGCGGTGCTGCCCGCTTTCTCTATTCTCACTGCGGCCGCACCGGCCATACAGTTGATCGCTACTGGAAGAAATATCCTCATCTTCGACCAACGGGTGACGCTTCAACGTCCTCTTAGAAGTCGTCCGCTTCGGTGGTCACGTCTTCAGGTAGTGCTCATGTAGCTACTCAAGGTAAATGGTTGAACGACTCTGGTGCTACCAATCACATGACTGGCAATCCTCAGTGTTTTTCTCTTATAGAAAAACATGATCGGTTTCCCCCTATCTTTATTGCGGATGGCTCTCCCTCACCGGTCAATGGGACGGGAGTGGTTCAAGTCACTCCGTCTCTTTGCTTGGAGGATACCCTATACGTGACCACGTTCCCTTGCAATTTACTATCTGTCACTTCTATATGCAAGCAACTACAATGTTCTGTCACATTCACTCCTACCTCTTATTCTTTTCAGGATCCGGGCTCCCAACGGACGATTGCTACTAGGACTGAGAGCGGCAGCCTCTACTTCCTCGACAACGTTTCTGTATTGTCCGCTTCCTCCTCTACTGATCTTCTCCAGTGGCACCTTCGTCTTGCCCACGCTCCTCCTCGACTTCTTCTTCAGCTTATGCCTCGCATTCCTCCGCAGAGTCCTCCCCTCGAATGTGACGCATATAAGTGTAATGGCCCGACCCGTAAGCTCAGAGGCTGTCCCACCCGCTATGGGCCGCACAACATAGCCGTAGACCGGCATCGTTAAAGGACTGCAGTCTAGTGCCACCCAAACCCATCTCCGGTAGAGCTGTCACGGTTCCGGTTCGGTTCCGATTTTACTAAAACCATGAATCGAACCACTAAGGTAACGGTTCTTCAAATTAGAACCAAAACCTTACATGGTTTGACCGGTTCCGGTTCTGGTTTCGGTTCCAGTTTAATTTTTGGAACCGCCGCGTCAACGGTTCCGGTTACGGTTCAACAAGAACCAAAACCAAACCGGTCACTATCGGTTCGGTCCGGTTCCAAGCGGTTCGGTCCGGTTCCAATCGGTTCCAACTAAAACTAAAATCAAACTTGGTGGAATTAAATAAAAGTAGACTGCAAATAGTAAAACTCAAAACAACATTAAAATAGAAATAATTATGTTGCGCACTTTTTGACGGTCTTTTCCACGATTGGCGGGATAGTATCAATTACCTTTCTACGCGTGTAGATTCGCCACAAATTCTAGTTGGTATGTGCACGTCTCTTCGGCATGCTCAACCATAACAACCGCCTACAATTAGCTATCGTTCATGGTTACTAATAAATAGTAGTTGTATATCTTCTATATTTTTTAAATAAAATATTTCAAAAAAATATGTAAGTAAAATTGAAAATATATTATATAACTGTATAAAAATAAAAAATGCACTACAAAAATTGACTCAAAACCGTATCAATGTCAAGCCATACCATACGGTTTTTATGCGGTGAAGTTTTGTTCGGTCCAAAATCGACTCCCTTTAGTGCGATTACGGTTTGAGTTCAAACTATACCAGCTTCACTCGTGATAGTAAGTATAAATATTATAGATAAATTATAAAATAATAATAATATAATAATAATAATAATAATAATAAACGGGTTGCGGTTCGGTTCTACTTCGGTTCGGTTCGGATCGGGTCTAAAAAACTTGAAACCGCTTGAGACTTGTATGTTGCGGTTCCGATTCCGGTTCCGATCCGGATTATAAAATGTAAGAACCACACCCGGACCAGTGTTGTTCACGGTTCCAAAATTCAAACCGGAACCCGAATAATTTGCGAACGGTTCGGTCCGATTCTTTGCGGTTCCGGTTCGGTTCCAATTCGGTTTGCGGTTTTCGGTTTTAAGTGACAGCTCTAATCTCCGACCTGTTTCTCAGCGCGGTAAGTTTTTGCAAACACGGGGTTTCGAACCCGCGCTGCCTTCATAAGGCACCTTCAACAGTCCTCATCACCAACTGAGCTCAGTTGGTGATGAGGACTGTTGAAGGTGCCTTATGAAGGCAGCGCGGGTTCGAAACCCCGTGTTTGCAAAAACCTACCGCGCTGAGAAACTGGCCGGAGATGGGTTTGGGTGGCACTAGACTGCAGTCCTTTAACGATGCCGGTCTACGGCCATGCTGTACGGCCCATAGCGGGTACGGCAGCCTCTGAGCTTACGGGTCGGGCCATTATAGTCAGCTTGGCAAGCATCACTGCTCCTCCTTCTCACCTAAGCAAGGTTGTGGATCTTCCCGACCGTTTGATCTGGTTCACTCCGATGTCTGGGGACCCTCTCCTGCCCTAACCATAGGCCGGGGTAGTTCATATTTTGTAACTTTTATTGACGATTTCTCTCACTGTACTTAAGTGTATCTCTTACGAGATCGCTCTGAATTATTTCATGTATGGACATCTTTTTATTATATGATTAAAAATCAATTTGATGCCTCTATTAAAATCTTTCGCTCTGATAATGCAAAGAAATATCTTAGTCACGAGTTTTCCTCTTTCTGTATGCAACATGGTATTATTCATCAAACTAGCTGTGTCTATACCTCACAACAAAATGGCGTGGCCGAACGCAAAAACCGTCACTTCCTTAATGTCGCGTGCACTCTACTGACTCAAATGTAGGTTCATCGCTCCTATTGGAGTTATGTTGTTCTCATCTTCTGATATCTTATCAATCACATTCCCTCCACCGTTCTTCACGACAAAACACCCTTCTAAATTCTCTATCCAGGGAAGGATCTGTTTCTTCTCTCTCTCCGTGTCTTTGGGTGCACAGCCTTTGTGCACTCTCCCTCTACTACCCGTGACAAACTCTCACCATGGGACACCAAGTATGTCTTGTTGGGATACTCTACCACTCAGAAATGTTATTGTTACTTTTACCCGGTTGCCCGCAAGTAGTTTGTCTCTGCGGACGTCACCTTCTTTAAAAATGCGTCCTACTTCTCTCCCGACTCCTCTTCCTCTCTTGATATTCCTCCTTCTCCTACCACCCCTTCCATTTCCTCTACACCTACCGAGACTCCGCCACCTCCTCCCTCTCCACCATCTCCTGCATCGTGTCCACCTACCGAGATATATCCCTCTTCTTCGTGGTCGTCTCTCTCTACTCCCGGGTCAGCTCTCTCCGCCACGGATGCCCTGGAAACTGAGGAACTCGCCAACCTGTATATTCTCATTGCTCTTCGCAAAGGGGTGTGGACGTGTACTCAACACCCGCTAGTTGTTATTGTTTCATATGATCGTCTAACTCCTTCTCACAAGACGTTTGCCTTGGCTATCTCTGACATTGCCAGTCCTCGCACCTACCAGGAAGCTCTTACTATTTCACATTAGAAGATCGTCATGGATGAGGAAATTGCTACCCTCATTGAAAGGGGTACATGGACTCTTGTTCCTCCCCCTTTGTGCACGGATATGGTTGGCTGTCGATGGGTATTCATTGTGAAGTTCCGTATGGACGGCAGGGTGGATCGATATAAGGCCCGATTAGTCGCCAAAGGCTTCACTCAGACTTATGGGGTTGATTACTTCGACACCTTCTCTCTAGTTGCTCGTCTCAGCACCATTCAGGTCCTTCTCTCTGGGGCTGTCAACAGGGATTGGCCCATTTCCCAGCTAGATGTCAAGAATGCCCTCCTCTATGGTGATCTTCAAGAGGACGTATACATGGAGCAACCTCCTGGGTATGTTGCTCAGGGGGAGACATGAGTATGTCATCTGAAGAAGGTCATCTATGGCCTAAAGCAAAGCCCTCAAGCTTGATTCGACAAGTTCAGCGGCATCGTTACGGCTATTAATTAGTTTTGCAAGAAGTTCAACTGATCACTCCTTATTCATTCGCAAAACCTCCTCTGGTATAGTGGTTCTCGCTGTATATGTGGATGATATTCTTTTGACTAGCGATGACCAAGCTGGGGTATCTTTGACAAAGAAACACCTTCGACAACACCTGGTCACTAAGGATATGGGCTCCCCCAAATACTTTCTGGGGATTGAAATCTCTCAGAAGCTCAACTCTTTAGTTCTCTCCCAACGGAAGTGTGCTCTTGATTTGCTAAAAGAGGCAGGGTTGACTGGTGTTAAACCTGCCAGATATCCCATGACTATTGGGGAAGACAAAACTTGGACAGATGACCCGACATCTCCTATGTTGTAGGAAATATTAGCTAATTCATGCAAGCTCCTAGGGAGTGTCATCTACAGTCTTCCCTGAGGATATTGGAGTATGTTAAAGCAGCTCTAGGGAAAGGATTGCTTTTTCAGAAGAATGGTCACTTGAGGGTTGAAGCGTACTCAGATTCGAGCTATGCTGATGATAAAGGAGACCGCAAGTCAACATCGAGTTTTTGTACATTTGTTGGAGGAAATCTTGTGAGCTGGAAGATCAAGAAACAGTCTGTTGTCTCCAGGTCTATTGTAGAAGCGGAATATCGTAGTATGACATTGACCACATGTGAGTTAAAGTGGTTACGAGCTCTTATGCTTGAACTATGAGAGGTCTACAATTATCCTCTTCCTATGTTCTGCGATAACAAGGCTGCTATATATATTTCCAAAAATCCGGTCTTTCATGAGAGAACAAAACACATAGAGGTCGACTGTCACTTTATTCGAGAAGAGATTTTGAAGAAACAGATTTGTACTCTATTCGTCACTTCTAACAACGAGTTGACAGATGTCTTCACCAAGCCGGTGTCCGCTTCTTTGTTTCACATTTGCGACAACCTGGACATGATTGATATCTATGCTCCAACTTGAGGAGGATTGTTGAGACCGGGCGGTCTGGCGAGTTGAGACCGGACGGTCTGGCGGCTTATCCCAGCAGTTTGGTAGCCGGGTTGGAGACCGGGCGGTCTGGCGGTCTGGAGGCTTCGCCCAGCGGCTTGGTGCGGAGATGTTGATGGCTGGTGTCTGGCGGTATGAGCGATCTGGAGACTTGTCTACGGCAGCTTGGAGATATTGTCCGCCTATCCTCCACATTGTAGTGGTCGTGCGGTTAGGCTAACCGTGCGGCTTATGCGACTTGTATAGTTTTATGTTCATGTAATTATTAGTCCCACATTATTTATTTGTAATCTCTCTTCTCTCCTCCATTCTATAAAAGGGAGGTCATACCTTTGTAATAGATATCTTTTTGGATAATAAAAATTTTGTTATTCTAATTTTTCGGTCTCTTGTTTTCTGTTCGCACATAATTGAACTCATCACGCATGAATGTCCACTATATATAAGCAGCCACATTTATATATCACGGGAATGTACACAGAAATACACAAAAGAGTTTGGCCTTAAGGCCTTACAGTTAAACTTTACAGGTGTGGATTACATACATCGGCACGTAGCCCGGCTACACATGAAAATAGTAAAACTTTTTCACTCGGCCTTCGAGGACCAACATAGCAACAAGGGCTTCAGCCCACTATTTCCCGCTCGGTCCAGCACCTGCACAATATAACCCACCAAAACGTGGCAAACAAAGCAACGGTCAGGTTTTGCTGACCAATTTTATAACGACCTCACCCCTTACTCAGGGCGGTGATTCTCCTTCCCTGCAAGCAATGCAATATCAACAGATATATCACAAGAAGGTGCATGACCACACATTTCAATATATCACAAACGTCGGTCGCATGACCCGACGCTCCGTGCACTCATGACATATTATCGGTGTACCGGAAAACCAGGGTCCCACCACAGTTCAAAGGTTACAGACCCAACGGTAAACATTGAGCATTCATGTTCCACGGCCCACGACCGAAGACTTTAGTCTTGATGACGTACAACCCAAGAATCTCATTATGTGATCTTAACGAACTCCAATAACCCGAACACTCAAGTTAGACAACCATAAGACGGAGATAGTTCAGACCTTGCCCGTTGCTCAAATTGTCAATTCAATGTCTAGACTAACGCGGGTCGGCTTCCCCTTATCCGTTCGGTTCGATGGCTTTTAAGAGCTCGCAACTCACAATAGTCACATTGTCCTCCAAGGACTTGCTTCACAATCAAAAAGGGAGTTAGTGTCAGCGTTCGTCACGATCGCTTGGCGGGGCCAACAGAAGCTCTCTTTCTGCGCCCAAACTCAACTCAAACCCTGCAGCAACCTGCAGTGCCAGAAAACTAGTCTTTCACACCACAAATAGCTCTCTGGGAGCTATCGTCGTCGGCAACACCCACTATCGTCCGGCGACATCATTACCTGGGTATTTTCCTAGAACTCCTCTTTAGTACTTCATGTTACTCCAATTCGCAGGCATAACCCACAAACTCCGTAAAATACTCGTTTATATGCGGAGTCTTCTCTAGTTCGGAAAAGAAAGCATCACCAATCCAGACTAACCCGTCCGGATGGGCTTCACATAGCATGTCTATTCCGTACTTTACATTTCCGGATCTAAAGCAATATTAAATGAGGATCATACCGATCGACACAAAGGAATCCACCCTTTTCCACCTTTTAGGTGAGGGGTTCCATGTAGGTATACGTATTGAGGACTTCACTTGTCCAGGAGAAAATCGTTACCCTAGTAGTTCGTTCTAGAGCCATGACATTAGCGTTCTATCCGGTTGGAAATGAGCACGGCGCTTTCCTATTCACGGATCTAATATCGAATCTTGATTTCAACCATAAGATCTTCTTCTCCAAGCTATTCAAGCTTCAGCCCAGACCTTAGCTCCAGCACAAACTCAGCCTTCGTCCTTAGCTTTCCTTTCTCAAGGAGAGGATGAAATGAAGAGAGAGAGAGTAAGAAGGAAATAATGATCTCCTCAATCAACACCCCTCTAATTTAGTGACCTCGGTTTAACCCCAGCCATACGATTAATCCATCAAAATGAATCAAAGGCCAAGATTTGGGTTGACTGGTCAACTTTGGCGTTATCGCCTGACGACATCGGTTGTCGCTACCCGGCGACATCGACTTAACCACTTCACCGCTTTGACCCACGTTAACCACCGCTTATCGGACGCTCTTTGGCCAAACAAATATGTGTCTCACGCCACGCAGCACTATCACCCGACGACATCCACTGTCGCCACTCGGCGATATCATTCGATATCATTCGACGATTCGTCGAGTGTGTCGAGTGCCGACTCAACACTTTATCGTTATCGCCACCTGGGTATCAGTAATAGTGACAAGTTATGCTGTAACCTTTGGGGTGTTACAACCCTCCCTTCCTTACAGAACTTTTGTCCCGAAATTTACACACAGCTATAAGAAAGACAACAACAAATATGTTACAACATATATTCTCTTAACAAAAAAAATGTTATAACATTTTATACAAACAACTCGGGAAAATCAGCACGCATGGTTTGCTCCCGCTCCCATGTTAGCTCTTACGGCCACAGTTGTCCCACCGGACCTTGACCATCCCGATTGTCTTATTCCGCAGCTGCTTAATCGCCTTATCCTCGATCCGAATGAGCCTAACTTTTGTCGTTAGCCCAGATTCGGCCGGTACTCGATCATTCACAATCACTTGAGCTGGCTCTTTCACGGATTTTCGAAGCGCTGATATGTGGAACACATCATGCAAGCCACTCAGTTCTGCCGAAAGAGCTAGTCGAAAGGTAGCTTCTCCAACTCGCTCCACTACTTTAAATGAGCCGAGATATCTTGGACTCAGCTTTTTCAAGCGTCGAATCCTGGATACGCCTTTGAATGGCTTGATTTTTAAGTATACCCAATCACCCACCGCAAATTCCACATTTCGGTGTTTGGCGGTGCAGTATTTCGCCTGCATATCTTGGGTTATTAATAGCCGCTCTCGAATAGTACGTATGGTCGAATTTGCATCTTCTACCTCTTTACATTTATTGAGCTTTGACTCGCCTGTTCCGCCCAAGCTAACGGTGTACGACACTTTCTACTGTATAAAGCTTCAAAGGGCATCATTTGAATAATAACTTGATAGTTATTATTGTAGGCGAATTCAATCATATATAGGTGATCTTCCCACCTCTTCCTGAAATCCAGGGCGCATATACGGAGCATATCCTCCATTGTTCTGTTGGTTCTCTCAGTCTGGCCATCCGTTTGCGGATGAAATGTTGTACTGAACTTTAGTCTAGTCCCCAACAACTGATGAATTAGCCTCCAATCATTTGAAGTAAAGCACCCATCTCGATCACTTACGATGTTACGGGGCACGCCGTGCAATTGTACGATATTATCCACATATAGCTTAACCAGTTTCTCTACTGAATCATCCTTCATGTTCGGAATGAAGTGTGACACCTTTGTTAGTCAATAAACGATCACCCACACAACATCATTTCCGCTCTGTGATCTTGGCAGCCCATGTACGAAATCCATAGAAATATCATCGAACTTCCATTCCAGAATAGGCAGTGACTTCATGAAACCTCCAGGTTTCTGGCATTCAGCTTTCACCAAAGCATAAGTTTGACATTGTGCCACATAATGGGCTATGTCTTTCTTCAAACCTAGCCACCGGAACATCTTCTTCATGTCCTTGTACATTTTCGTGCTCCATTGATGAATTGAGTACTTTGTAAAATGTGCTTCGTACATCAATTCCTCACGAATTTTACCCACAAACGAGATGCACAAATGACCATCTTTCCGCAAAATGCCTTCATCCAAGGAAAATTGGACATTTAACCCTTCCGTTGCATAGCGCTTTAGACTCTCATCAAGTTCTATTGCTCGTCGAACCCTATCCTCAAGATCATATGGTACCTCCGTCCAATTTAGGCATGCATTTGCAGTGGAATTCTTGTCAACACAAGAAATATTTAAAGCTTCTAGCTCCTGGATCAGACGTTCATCATGCATCTGCAACCAATTTGCCCTTACCGGAGTCCTATGACTTAAGGCATCTGCGACCACGTTTCCCTTCCCAGGTGTATAGTGTATTTGGAAGGTGTAGTTCCTGTGGAACTCCATCCACCTCCACTGTCGCATATTGAGATCCTTCTGATCCAAAAGATACTTCAGGCTCTTATGGTCCGTGAATATATAAACTTTCATGTCATATACGTAATGACGCTACAGTTTAAGTGCAAAAAATCACCGCCGCCAACTCCAAGTCGTGGACGGTGAAAGTGAGAGAAAGATCTACCTCTACTCTAGAGGGGGGGGGGGTGAATAGAGTATTTTAAAATAATGTTTACAATTAAAAATTGTAAGGCAGTGGAAGATTTAATTTAATTATATGTGTAAGGTGCTTGTAGAAAAACAAAATTGAAGCAAGAAATAAGAATCACATAGCACACAGCAATAACAAACACACAGCAACTAGATGACACAAGGATCTATAGTGGTTTCCCAAAAACTTGGGTACATCCACTCTTCTACCACCCTTGGTAGGAATCCACTGCAGGATGAGTTGATCAGGTGTCCTGGGCACCAATGAGCTTTTGATAAGGTGCTCAAAAACCAGATCTAGATTTTTTGATAAGGTGTCTTGCCACCACTGAGTTTTGACAAGGCTCTCAAAACCAGATTCAGAACTTTTGAAGGGAGTTTTGATAACCCTTTTACAGCAGGAAACGAAAAAGAAAGAGATGATGATGTCTTCTCTATCTTAAATCACTGAGAGAAGACTAGTGGATTGTTGATGTTGTCAAAGCTCCCCCTGAGATGTAGAATGGTTCAGGAGTGAAAGCTTTGCTAGGGTGATAGCCTTCAAAAGCTTCAGATCTCCAGCAGAAGATGATTCCAGCAGATGCTGAAATATTTGGTGTCTGGAGTCCTTGATATTGAAGCCCTTGAACACTTGAAGATTCAGTAGATTTGTAAATCACAAAAGTTGAAATCTTGATCGGAGAAATTGTGTTGTTCAATCTTCTGTAATGTAATCTAATTCTTCTGTATCTCTTTGTATTGTCTGTGTTTTTTTCACTGTATCTTGTGTATCTGTATTATCAGAATGAATACTGAAGGAGTATAACAAATATTCTCTTAGAAGACCGTTTAATCAGTCATAAATGACTTCCATAATAGACAACTGTATCTGGGGAAAGTCCTAAGCAATATTCCATTTAGTCTTTCCTTGAAATTTGCATCAGATTGATTGAAACGGGTAGGAAATCCTTTGTAATCAATGCAGGAATTAACTCTGATTATAATCCATAACTGTCCTTGAATTTGAATTCTAAAGGCGTCGATCTCTCACAGAAATCGTCGATCTGAGCTTTACGATCGTTGAACTGAGCTCAGAGATTGGATTAACACAGCAGACAGAAAAGATCGAACTGAGCTCTACGATCGTCGAACTGAGCTCAGCGACTGGGAAAGTAACTAAAGACAGATCGTCGATCTGAGCTCGAAGATCGTCGACCGGAGTTCGACGATTCAGCAGAGTTGAGCTCAAAGAGCGTCGAACGGAGTTCGACGTTTCGTCGAACTGAGTTCGACGAAAATTGTCTTTGTCTCAGCTCTAAGTCTTGATCTTTGAATGGTCCTAGGGGCAGCTTCAAACCTAAGTTCTAAGCCCTAGACTCATTCTAATTTGACCTTTTCAACTATACATCTAGTTCAAACCAATTTCCTAAAAAAACATAGTGATCCTTGCCCAAATTAGTAATAGGGTGTTCCAACAATCTCCCCCTATTTGGGTTAGGATTACTATTTACAGAACTCAGTAAGATATACAAAAGCATATACAGAAAAGCAAAATTTAAAATAACAAAGCAGAACATATGACATAACAGCATTCAGATAGAATATCAGCAAATGTTTAAAGATGAATGTACTGTCTGCTTACAGAATTCATTTCCTTTCACTGCCTTTCTTAAATACAATCTCTCTGTTGGGATTGAGAGCCTCTTTCTTTGACCTTCTGTCATCTTCTGCACCTAAGTCTTAAGGAGGTTTGGGATCTGGGCCTTGGAACTACAGCCTCAGGATGCAGTTTCATGTAATCCTCTGGGTCAAAGAACTTCCTTGAAACATATTTCTCAAGCTCTGCCTTTCTTTGCTCTGAAAGAGTAGAGATGTTAGAAGTATCTTTACCTTGTTCTCTGGCCTTTTTCAATTGATCTAGAGCAGCAAGTTCTTTCATCCTAGCAGCCCAAGATAGAGGATTGTTTTCTGGATCCTCAAAAGGAATTGAAGGTTCATATCTATTTATGGTTTTTGAAGCAGTAGATGTCCTTGTAACAACAGTATCTCTGAGTTTGTAAGGGAAAGGACCTTGAGTTGAGTCCATATGCCCTTGTCCTTCCCTTTGCAGTTTGGAATAAGTTCTATAATCTATCTGACTTCCTCTGTGTTGTCCTCTCTTAGACTGATAACTTTTCTGATATTGTCCTCTGGGATGATATCTTTGGGAAGATTGGGAGGAGCTTTGCTTTGAAGCAGAGGTTTAAAAGGCTGAGCCTCCACCTGATCCTGAGTCTGGAGGAGGAGGAGGCTGATACTGGGAAGATCCTTTCTCATACTTATCCAGTTTCCTTTTCTTTCTCATAGCCTTTAACTGATTTTTGGAATATTGCATCCAGGATTCTGTTATCTGGCAGTCATGCAGAATATAATAAGGTATGTCATTAACATTTTTGGCCTTTGCAGGAGGAACTTTCATAATAGCTTTGCTTCTAGCTTTCCTCTTTTTGGCAATGGTGCCAGCAGAGTCATCAGATTCAGTACTGAACTTGTCACTATCAGAACTTTGTGGTCTGTCATACAGATCATCTATTCTCTTGATGTATTCCTCTTGGATTTTTGATTTCTCAGGAGCAACAGGAGCAGCAGTACAAAAAGAAGCAGCAACATCCTCAGCCTTAAGAGAATTGACATATGATATAATCAGGCTGGGATCACATTCTGAAATAGGCACAATGGCCTTAGTGAGGTCTTCAACTCCCTGAGTTGGTAAATATCTTCTGTGAAGAATATCAAAAGCACACAACAGTGACCTGAGGTCCACTGTAAACACTGGTACTGGAGCAGCAGGCACTTCTTCAGCTTCATGAGGCATCTCCCCCTGCGTTGATTCAGTCAGCACTGGATCAAGACACTCCATTGAAGGAATTGCCTGAGGAGAGGAGATAGCAGACAGCCTGTCCGATAGCTCCTGTATAGATTTGAGGAGTGGAGCCAAGGAGGTCTCCAGCAGGGCTATGAGCTTGGGGGCCAGTATCCCATAAAGCCTATCTGCTAGAGCTGAAAGATCCACTTGCTCAAGGGATACTTGAGTAGAGGTGGAGGAAGAGGTGGCTGTAACTGATGGTGGATGGACTGCAGTTGATGCTGTGGTGGATGGTAGAATGGATGGTTGAGAGATAGGGATGGTGGAGATGGATGGTATAGGAGTGGAGATGGATGGAGTGAAGGATGGTTGGGAGAGTATATCTTGAAGTAGTTGTTGGTAGGAGGAGGTAGAAGCAAGCTCAAGAGGATAGGAAGGGGAATCATCCATGAAGGAGTCTTCCATGATGTTGAATGATTGAATGGTGAGAGGTGGATAATAGTGGAGTGGGTGGAATGTTTCTGAAGTGGCTGGAGGAGAAAGAGGTGATGAGATGGTAATGGGGGAAGAGATAGTTATGGTTGAGGAAATTGTTGTGGTTGATGTGGAGATGGAGGTAGAAACAAGAGGAGGAAAAGGAGGAGAGGAGGCAGGCAGTTCTTCTGGAGCCGGAGAGGAAGTGACTGCAGGAGTCCTTGTGCCTGAAGTTATGGCAGTCCTGGCAGGATTTATAATCTGCCTGTCCCATTTCCCAAATAGGGCACAGGTTAATCTCTTAGATGCATTGATGTGCATCCCATTGGAAACCAGTAATTCAGGGCACCTGGAATGCAGGAAAACCCCTAGAATCCTCCCAAAATTGACAAAACTTTTGTTAATTTTCTTCTTGATCAAATCAAAGAAGATAGTTCCCCAATTCAGATGTTTTTTGTCAACTATTGCTCCCATCAGACAAAACTGATACCTTGAGATGGTATCATGTGCTGAATGCTTGGCCAGCAGCACTTTGCCCACAACATCAGCCAAAAATCTATATTCAACAGATAGATTCTTTTTCAACAGCTTATTAGGGTTTACAGCAGAGTGACCCATTCTATCTAACATGGAATCAAATTCTTCACCAGACATATCCGGGGAATCATCTCCAGAACTTAAGTTGAATACCTCAGTCAGAAGAATAGGGGATAATGGTACCTGAGTCCCGTTGATCGCGCCGACTAGAGTATTCTCATCCTCATTGTTTGTAGTAAAAACTCATTCCTTTATTTCGTCAGCCGTAATCTTCATTCTTGTTGACATAATATTCTCTAGTTGTTGTTCCTTGAAGAGTTCCAGAATATCTTTGAATATTTGATCGCTCCCGGCGAAAGAATCCATATCAATATCAAACCCAGTATCAAACTTCATCTTTGCAAGCGCAGCAACATTCACGGCCATTGAGTACCTGCAAGAAAGTACCAAACACAACCAAGTGTAGTAGAGTTTGGAGGGAAAGAAATAAATTGCAGAGAGTATGAATGCGCAATCGAAGAACGACGACGAAAAATGATTTTTATATTAGGGTTCAACGGCGGAAAGGAAGGATCGTGGAACTTCGTTCGACGATCTGGGCTTCTAATGGAATCTGAAGAGTCTTCAATAACGTCGATCTCCGTTCGACGATACTGGAGAGCGTCGAACTCCGTTCGACGATCGTTGACCAGAGGAAGATGGCCTAGCACTGCCTGGAAAACGCTGAACTCCGGTCGACGCTTATTGGAAAGCGTCGATCTCCGTTCGATGATTTTTGGAAAAACGTCGAGCGCAGTTTAGAGACAAAACAGAACCTACATACAATAGAAAATATAAGTTTTTGGCCTAGTCTTGGTCTGTTTTTAGATTTTCAAAATCTTGGAATTTATTTTAGACAGCCTCCATCTAGCATTCCTAACTGATTGAGGAAGAAGGTATGTTTCTTCTCATCCAAAGGTTTGGTGAAAATATCTCCCCTTTGCAAATCAGTTGGGATATATTGTAGTTCAATTTTATTCTTTTCAACATTATCTCTTAGAAAGTGATGTCTAATCTCTATATGTTTTGTCCTACTATGGAGGACTGGATTTTGTGCTATGAAGATAGCACTAGTGTTATCACAAAAAAATTTTGACCCTTCTAAGTTGTAGTCATAGTCTAGAAGCTGGTTTTGAATCCATAGAATTTGTGAGCAACAACTGCCTGCTGCCATGTATTCAGCTTCAGTAGTTGAAGTAGACACAGATGTCTGTTTCTTACAGAACCAGGAGACAAGTCTGTCACCAAGGAACTGACAGGTTCCACTGGTGCTTTTCCTGTCTACTCTGCATCCAGCATAATCAGCATCTGAAAATCCAGTTAATTCAAATCCCGAGTCTTTTGGATACCAGAGTCCTAGATTTGGACAACTTTTCACATACCTGAGAATCCTCTTTACTAAAGTTAAGTGTGACTCTCTAGGACTTACTTGGAACCTAGCACATATGCATGTAGCAAACATTATATCAGGTCTACTAGCTGTAAGGTACAATAAAGAGCCAATCATTGCTCTATATTTTGTCTGATCAACATGTTTTCCATATTCATCAGCATCTAATACAGCATTAGTAGGCATAGGTGTTTTCATACAAGATGCTTCCGACATACCAAATTTCTTAACCAGTTCCTTTGCATACTTGGTTTAAGAAATGAATATGTCTTCAGCATGTTGTTTGACTTGCAATCCTAGAAAGAAGGAAAGCTTACCCATGCTACTCATTTCAAATTTAGAGTGCATCAGATTGGAAAACTTTTTGCACAGATTTGAATCAGTAGAACCAAAAATAATATCATCTACATATATTTGTACTAGTAGGGTATGAGACTTATGAGTTTTAATAAAAAGAGTTTGGTCTACTCTACCCCTAATAAAATCATTTTCCAGAAAAAAGCATGTTAGGGTCTCATACCATGCTCTAGGAGCTTGCTTGAGACCATACAATGCTTTATGCAATTTGAAAACATGATCAGGATAAGTTGACGAGATAAAACCTGGAGGTTGTCTAACATAGACTTCCTCTTTGATGTCTCCATTGAGAAAAGCACTCTTCACATCCATTTTGTAGACCTTGAATCCCTTGTGAGCAGCATAAGCTAGGAATATTCTGATGGCCTCTAACCTTGCAATTAGTGTAAAGGTCTGGTCATAGTCTATTCCTTCTTCTTGAGAGTAGCATTGAGCAACTAGCCTTGCCTTGTTCCTTACAATGACTCCCTGATCATCCAACTTGTTCATGAACACCCATTTTGTTCCAACAATGGAGTGATCCTTAGGCCTTGGCACTAGTTCCCAAACTTTATTCCTCTCAAATTGATGTAATTCCTCTTGCATAGCAATGATCCAGTGGGGATCTTGTTCTGCATCTTGAATGGATAGAGGCTCAACTTGAGATAGAAAGCAAGTGTGCATCAGGTTCTGGTTGACCTGATTTCTGGTTTGCACACCAGCTGAGATGTCTCCAATTACTTGGGAAATTGGATGATCTCTTGTTGTTATTAGATCAACAGTGGGAGTTGATTGTTCACCAACCATTGTTGTTGTTTCCTCTTGTGGAACAACAACCGGCTCTTTTAGATATTACACATCCTTTTCATCATCACTGCTCTCATCCTTTTGCTGGATAGGTGGAAAAGCTGTATCCTTTTCTTTAACCTATAATCTGTCCATACTTTCTGAAAGAGAGTGTACCTGCAATGGTTCTATGGTAGAAGCAGACTTCTCCTTATAAAATATGTTAGTCTCATCAAAAGAAACATGAACAGATTCTTCTATTTTAAGAGTGGATTTATTATATACCCTATAAGCTTTGCTGATCATGGAGTATCCCAGAAACACCCCTTCATCAGCTTTAGCTTGGAATTTTGCTAAATATTTCTTGTCATTATTGTGTATATAACAAATGCAGCCAAAAATTCTGAAATAGTCTACTTTAGGTTTCTTCCCTTTGAGCAATTCATAGGGAGTCTTGCCCTTCAGTTTATGTATTAGGCTTCTATTCAACACATAGTTGGAGGTGTTCACTGCCTCAGCCCAAAAGGATAGAGGTAGGTGAGCATCTGTCAACAATGTAGTAGCGGATTCAATTAGGGTTCTATTTTTCTTTTCAGCTACCCCATTTTGTTGAGGAGTTCTAGGAGCTGAGAAAGTATGTCTGATCCCTTCACTCTGACAGAACTCTTGCATAAGAAGAGAATCAAACTCTGTCCCATGATCACTTCTGATCAGGGCAATGTGAGTATTGAACTCAATTTGTATACATTTGAGAAACTCTGTCAGACACTTAAAGTTATCAGACTTCTTCCTCAGAAAGAATACCCAAGTGAATCTAGAGAAGTCATCTACAATCACCAAAGTATAAGATTTCTCTCCTAAGCTTTGTACTGTAATGGGTACAAAAAGATCCATGTGTAACAGATACAAAATCCTAGGTGAATCACTCTTATTAAGTGACTTAAAACTATTTTTAGTTTGTTTGCCTAATTGACAGGCCCTGCAGAGTCCTTCCTTCTTGTAGGGGCCAGAAGGTAGTCCTCTAACAAGGTTGTCCTTGGACGGCCTATCAATGGTTCTAAGGTTTAGGTGTCCTAGTCTCTTATGCCATAGATCATTTGGTTTGTATACTGAATTAAATAAGCAAATGTCTGTATGGGTTGAAAGAAAATCTACAAGATAGATGTTACCTTTCCTTTTACCTGTTAACACAGTTGTGTTATCCTCTGACTTGATCTTGCACAGGGATTTATTGAAAATCACCTTATATCCTTCATCACATAGTTGATTGATGCTGATCAGGTTGTGCTTCAGTCCTTCCACATATGCCACCTTCTTGAAAGTGACTGAACCTATCTGAACAGCACCATATCCTTTTGTTTGACCAAAATTTGAATCACCAAAAATTACTTTGGGTCCAAGTTTGGTTATGAAGGATGATAGATTCTCCTTGTTCCCTGTCATGTGCTTTGAGCACCCACTATCCAGATACCATTGTTGGGCCATTTCTGGATAAGTCTTCACCTGCACATAAACAGCTTATATGTTTTTGACCCAGTTTACCTTGGGTCTAGGTTGATAGCCTTTAAATTCAGAAATGAAAGACATCCCTGGCTGACTCTTATATCCTTCAGGATGGTATCTCCTAGGAGGTACTATCCATTTAGTATAAAGGTTGAAGCTTTGGGATGAGGGACTTCTAGGATTGACTTGAGATTTACCTCTGAAAGAAGGTTCAAAGCTCTGAGCTCCGTTCGACAATCGTCGACCTGAGTTCGACGATCTTGGGTCAGATCATCGAGCTCCGTTCGAAGATCGAATATACCAGAGTTCAGAGTTCAGAAGTCGTCGATCTGAGTTCGACGATCCAGCTTTGGATCGCCGAGCTCTGTTCGACGATCATCGAGCTCTGTTCGACGTTTTCTGTTGAACTTGATTTTCCTTAGGTAAATCTGGATTCTTCCTAGCTACCTCTATAACACTCTTTCCTTTATCAGAAATAAATTTAATTGGGGTTGTTAATACTATAGGTTAGCTGGATGAAGTACCCAAGCCCAGTGTACTGTTGAATCTTGAGTTCACTGTGCTTGTAATGTCCATCAGTTTGATGCTTCTCCCATTAAGGGATTCTTCAAACTGCTTGGCCTTGGATAGTTCACTTTTCAGTGCAGCTATCTCCTCCCTATAGAACTCTAACTCAGAGAGTTTGAGGTTATTTGATTTTAGGACACTGTAGTCAGATAATTGATTTCTGAGAGAGATTATCTCTTTCTCAGACCTTAGCAAATCTAAACACAGTGTCTTAAACTCAATTTTAAAGTCATCAGAAGTAAAATCAAAAGAGTTTATTACCTCATCCTCTTCAGATCCAGTTTCAGCTTTAGAATCAGACTCTTGTTCTACATTAGAGTTTTGTTGGGAGGCATTGATTGCCATCATGCAGAATTCTTTTTCTTCGGCATCATCCTCATCATCACTTGAGCTGGATGAGGCTTCTGATTCTTCTTCAGTGTCACTCCAGCTTTCAGCTACAAATCCTTTCCTTGTATGTTTATTTTTGTTGGATGAGGATCTGTTGCTGTTGTTCTTTCTGAAGTCATTGTCTCTTCTTCTCTCATTTCTGTCCTTCTTGTCCTTGTTTTTATTCTCTGGACAGTCAGGCACAATGTGGCCTGGCTTCTTGCATCCAAAGCAGATGATTTCTTTGCTGTTGGACTTGTCATATCTAGGCTTCTCATGCCCTTTGAATGACTTCTTTCTGAAGTCCTTCCTGGCCATCTTATAGAATCTTTTGGCCAGTAGACTTAGGAGCTTATCATTTCATGTAGCTTTGTCTTCAGGCTTCTCTTCTGTAGCTTTGAAGGCTATGGTCTTCTCCTTTCTGATGACTGGAGAAGTAGCCTTTTGTTCTTCTTCCCTATTCTTGATGAGCAGCTCATAAGATTTGAGCTTGCCCAGAAGAGCCTCTGTGGTAATTTCACTTAGGCTTCTGACATCTTTAATTGGCCAGATCCTTGAATCCCAAGTGATGGGGAAGCAAATTAAAATCTTGTCATTGAGTTCAGTGAGTGTGATATCCTTATCTAATGACTTTAACTCACTGACTATCAGACTGAGCCTTGTGTACATGTCTGCAACTGATTCAGCTTCACCTTTCTTGAAGTTCTCATATTGGGATATGAGATGGGATATCCTGTCCTTTCTTTCATCAGCAGATCCTGAGATAATTTCTGAAAGCTTATCCTATATGTCTTTAGCTGAGCAGCATTCAGCAACCTTCTGGAATATCTCATCAGACATAGTCTGAGCAAGAATATTCATGGCCTTTGCATCTGCAGTTTTCCACTTCTTTATTTCAGCATTTGTTCCTAAGGGAGGTGGAACAGCACTTGTGCTTGTGGTCTCTAGAGGTCTTGGACACACTGTCAAAACAGAATTGAAGATATCCTCATCAATAGAATTCATGTATAATCTAATCCTTGCCTTCCAAAGTGCAAACTTGGAAATATTGCAAACTCGAGGTCTGGTGCTAGCATAGTCTTTGTTTTGTGCCATGGTTTTTGAAAAATAAATATAATACAGAAAATAATACCCCTCTATATAAGATTGATCTTTTCAGAGATCTTTTGGTTCAGGTGTTAGCCTGTAAGAACCAACCTCCCGCTGATACCAATTGAAAGTGAGAGAAAGATCTACCTTGACTCTAGGGGGGGTGAATAGAGTATTTTAAAATAATGTTTACAATTAAAAATTGTAAGACATTGGAAGATTTAATTTAATTATATGTGTAAGGTGCTTGTAGAAAAACAAAATTGAAGCAAGAAATAAGAATCACACAGCACACAACAATAACAAACACACAGCAACCAGATGATACAAGGATCTATAGTGGTTCCCCAAAAACTTGGGTACATCCACTCTTCTACCACCCTTGGTAGGAATCCACTGCAGGATGAGTTGATCAAGTGTCCTGGGCACCAATGAGATTTTGATAAGGTGCTCAAAAACCAGATCTAGATTTTTTGATATGGTGTCTTGCCACCACTGAGTTTTGACAAGGCTCTCAGAACCAGATTCAGAACTTTTGAAGGGAGTTTTGATAACCCTTTTATAGCAGGAAAAGAAAAAGAAAGAGATGATGATGTCTTCTCTGTCTCAAATCACTGAGAGAATACTAGTGGATTGTTGATGTTGTCAAAGCTTCCCCTGAGATGTAGAATGGTTCAGGAGTGAAAGCTTTGCTAGGGTGATAGGCCTTCAGAAGCTTCAGATCTCCAGTAGAAGATGATTCCAGCAGATGCTGAAATATTTGGTGTCTGGAGTCCTTGATGTTGAAACCCTTGAACACTTGAAGATTCAGTAGATTTGTAAATCACAAAAGTTGAAATCTTGATCGGAGAAATTGTGTTGTTCAATCATCTGTAATATAATCTAATTCTTCTGTATCTCTTTGTATTGTCTGTGTTTTTTTCACTGTATCTTGTGTATCTGTATTATCAGAATGAATACTGAAGGAGTATAACAAATATTCTCTTAGACGACCGTTTAATCAATCATAAATGACTTCCATAATAGACAACTGTATCTGAGGAAAGTCCTAAGCAATATTCCATTTAGTGTTTCCTTGAAATTTGCATCAGATTGATTGAAACGGCTAGGAAATCCTTTGCAATCAATGCAGGAATTAACTCTGATTATAATCCATAACTGTCCTTGAATTTGAATTCTGAAGGCGTCGATCTCTCACAGAAATCGTCGATCTGAGCTCTACAATCGTTGAACTGAGCTCAGAGATTGGATTAACACAACAGACAGAAAAGGTCGAACTGAGCTCTACGATCGTCGAATTGAGCTCAGCGGCTGGGAAAGTAACTGAAGATAGATCGTCGATCTGAGCTCGAAGATCGTCGACCGGAGTTTGACGATTCAGCAGAGTTGAGCTAAGAGAGCGTCGAACAGAGTTCGACGTTTCGTCGAACTGAGTTCGACGAAAATTGTCTTTGTCTCAGCTTTAAGTCTTGATCTTTGAATGGTCCTGGGGGCAGCTTCAAACCTAAGTTCTAATCCCTAGACTCATTCTAATTTGACCTTTTCAACTATACATCTAGGTCAAACCAATTTCCTAAAAAAAACATAGTGATCCTTGCCCAAATTAGTAATAGGGTGTTCCAACAGACGGGATAGTTCTGCTTATGTACTTTCAACTGGCGTGAGCCATATGCGATCACTTTTTCGAAATGAAGAAGAACGCAACCTAGGCCGCTCCCTGATGCATCGTTATACACTTCAAAGCCGTCCGCACCACGTGGTGAATTCAAAATGGGCGTCATCGTCAAACGACTCTTCAGCTCTTCAAAAGCTCGTGCGCACTCCGGCGTCCAGACGAACTTCTGCTCTTTCCTCGTCGGTGTAGTGAGAGGCAAGGCTATCCGCAAAAAGTTCTCTACGAAGCGTCTGTAGTAGCCCGCCAGTCCAAGGAAACTCCTGACTTCAGCTATAGAAGACAACACCGGCCACTCCCGTATCGCAACTATCTTTGCAGGATCCACCGTAATGCCCTCTCCACTAACCACATGGCCAAGAAAGGCCACTGACGACAACCATAACTTGCACTTCGAGAATTTGGCGTAGAGCTTGTTCCTCCTCAGTGTGTGCAACATCATCCGTAAATGGTTCGCACGGTCTTCTTTAGACTGAGAGTATACTAATATGCCTTCAATAAAGACGATCACAAATAAGTCCAAGTACTCTTAGAACATTCGGTGCATTAGATCAATTAACACCGATGACGCATTACATAGCCCAAACGACATCATAGTGAACTCGTAATGACCGTAGCGTGTTACAAACACTGTCTTAGGAATATCACATTCCTGAATCCTCAACTGGTAGTAGCCAGACTTCAAATCCAGCTTCTAGTACACCGTTGATCCTACCAGTTGGTCGAACAAGTCATCTATCCGTGAAATTGGATACTTATTCTTTTCTGTTAACTTGTTCAGTTCTCGATAGTCGATGCACTGCCGCAAGCTTCCGTCCTTCTTTTTCACAAAGAGGACCGACGCGCTCCAAGGTGACATACTTGGGCATATATATCTTTGATCTAACAACTCTTGCAATTGAACCTTCAGTTCCGCCATCTCCATTGGTGCTACTCGGTACAGCGAGCGGGCCACAGGTTTCACACCTGACGCCAACTCGATAGCGAAGTATATTTCCCGTTGGGTAGGTAACCCCGAAAGATCCTTCGGAAACACATCTGTATACTCCGATACAATTGGAAAGTCACTCAAACTGGTCTTTGGCTCAACAACCTCTAAGAGCGCGAAGAACAACTTCGCGCTCTTCCGAATAGCTTTGACTACTTGGAGAGCAGACATCAATATATTGTTCGATCCACGCGTACCAGCGAATTTAGTCTCTAACTTATTATTCTGCCCTAGTGTGACTTCCTTTGAGTTGCAATCAATACATGCACGCTGCTTCGAAGGCCAATCCATACCAAAGATCACATCGAACTCAAATATCGGCAGCAAAGATGCTTCCAACCCGAAATCCCGACTTCCTATCCGTACATCCACAAAGCAAGACTTATCCGCACGCATCAAGCATCCGTTAGGTAGCAACACCTTTACACTATCTGTCGTTGAACGAGTAGGCACTCCAATCCGCAAGACGAAGGCCTCAGATAAGAACAAATGTGAAGCACCTGTATAGAACAGTGCTCTCGCCGGACAGTCTTGAATAAGGACAAAGCCTAAAACACTCAAGTTACACACATGCAAATCACAATATATACAGTATATAAAGCATCAATCTATATTATTCATACCTATGACAACATCGGCCTGTTTGATGGCCTCTTGTTATCCAAGGTTGTACACCCTTGGTTGGGTTGGAGCATACTGGGATGCAATGGAATCCACCACTGTTTTCCCCTTTTCAGCATAGGACGCTTCTGTCTTCTTGTCAACCTTTGGCGGACCAACCCGACATTCACGGGCTAGATGAACCACCTTTCCACATGTATAACAGGCACGCGGGTCTTTCCTCGAAGTTGCTCTAGACGCAACTGTAGAAGGAGCCTGTCAAGAAAACTTGGACCTCTTACCCCATCTTTGCAGTAGCCCGACTTTTCAGGACGCGACGCTTTGAACTCGGACTTTGTCACCGCTAAATCCCTCTTGCCCTGTACCCTCTTCATATCTTTTTCCAATGTACGGGATATATCTACCAACGCTTGAAACCCTTTGTTCACCGAACTCGAGAGCAGAAATCTCAGCTCATCCCGCAGTCCTTCGTAGAACCTATTGGTTTTACGCTCTTCTTCCGCAAAAATAGACCCTGCATAGCATCCCAATCTTGTAAACTCATGTAAGTAGGTATCAACGCTACTTTCTCCCTGAGTTAGACGCTGGAACTCATTTTCCATGGCTAAGCGTTGCGCTGATGGCAGATCCTTCGCCAAGAACAGTCTCGAAACTCCCCTATCGAGACCTCCGTTAGTTGTCTGTTTGCTAAGTGGTGCAGCTCTATTTCATCCCACCAAAGTCGAGCCTCTCCTTCCAACAGGAAAGTGACCAAGGCGACCTTCTGTTCCTCCTCAGTTCGTATCGCAGTTAATATCCTCTTGACTCGCACAAGCCAGTCATCTGCCTACGTTGGGGATCATGCACCCGTGAACGTAGGAGGATTGAAACTCATGAACTGCTTCAGTTGTCATTCTATTGCTCATAAATCTACCACAACTGCTACAGATTCTGGCCTCACACCAACCTGTTCTAGTACCATTGCAGGCTGCCCAGTGGACTGTGCATGGATCATTGCAAACAACGCCTCAGCAACTAAACACATTGTCTCCTCAGAAGGAGGAGGTATGGGCACCTCAACTGGTGCCGTACTTTCAACAAAATGTTGGGGCTCAGACTGCCCCGCACCACTTCGAGTCACCTATAAGTGTAAAATACACAATTTAGCGACTTTACAAAAGCAACAACGATGAATAGCAATGCGCAGGTTCCGCAAACAGGTGTATTTTCATTTCTAAGTGGACATTCTTGAGTTCATTTTTGTTATAACGGTCGCACATACACGTGCCCTCCGCCCCTCAAAAGAATTCGACCACGAATTCATAAGAGGAAGGTCAAGGCAATCTGATACCAAATTATAACACCTCCGTCCGTCACATGAAATATAATAGAGGATCCGGCCGGGGGCCCAGACCATATTCCGCAGACAGTAGGCGACGTTACTTATTAATATCAGAAACCAGTACACGCATCCTAACTCAGAGAATTCTAATGGAAGCTTTAGGGGTTATAATTTAACTCTTCACACATGAATGTTCGCTATATATAAACAAACACATTTACATATCACAGGAATGTATACAAAAATACACAAAAGAGTTTGGTCTTAAGTCCTTACAGTTAAACTTCACAGGTGCGGATTACATACATCGGCACGCAGGCCGGCCACACATAAAATAGTAAAACTTTTCCACTCGGCCTTCGAGGACAAGCATAGCAGCAAGGGCTTCAACCCGCTATTTCCTGCTCAGTCCAGCACCTGCAAAACATAGCCCACTAAAATGTGGGAAACAAAGCAACGGTCAGCTTTTGCTGACCAATTTTATAATGACCCCACCCCTTACTCGAGGCGGTGATTCTCCTTCCCTACAAGCAATGCAATATCAACAGATATATCACAATAAGGTGCATGACCACACATTTCAATATATCACAAATATCAGCCGCATGACCCAATGCTCCGTGCACTCAGGGCACATTTTCGGTGTACCGGAAAACCTGGGTCCCACCACCGTTCAGAGGTTCCAGACCCAACGGTAAACATTGAGCATTCATGTTCCACGACCCACGACCGGAGACTTTAGTATTGATGGCGTACAATCCAAGACTCTCATTATGTGATCCTAATGAACGCCAATAACCCAGGCACTCAAGTTAGACAACCATAATGCGGAGACAGTTCAACCCTTGCTCGTTGCTCAAATCGCCAATTCAATGTCTAGAATGACGTGGGTCGGCTTCCCCTTATCTGTTCAGCTCGATGGCCTTTAAGAGCCCGCAGATCATAATAGCCATACTGTCCTCCAAGGGCTGGCTTCACAATCAAAAAGGGAGTTAGTGCCAGCATTCATCACGATTTCTTGGCGGGGCCAACAGAAGCTCTCTTTCTGCGCTCAAACTTAACCCAAAACCTGCATCAACCTGCGGTGCCAAAAAACTGGTCTTTCACACCACAAATAGCTCTCTAGGAGCTATCGCCGTCGGTGACACCCACTGTCGCCCGACGACATCAACAGTTTCAATAAGGCTCTATTTGTTTGGGCGTTTCGCTGCTCCGTTTTGGGCAAACGCCGCCTGAAGGAGGGTAAACAAATGAATCTCCAGTGTCGTTTGCTCCGTTTCCACCCGCCTGCATTGAGAAATGCCCCCAAAAAGCTCCGTTTGGAGCAGCCAACTCCCCCCTCTGATTCAAACACTCTGTTTCCACCCGCCGGATCGACCCGCCACCGCTAAACCAAATGAAGCCTAAAACTGTGATTTTACTTGGGTATTTTTCTGGAGCTCCTCTCCAGTACTTCCTGTTACTCCAATTCACAGGCATAACCCACAGACTCCATAAAATACTCATTTATACGCGGAGTCTTCTCCGGTTTACAAAAGAAAGCATCACCAATCCAGACCAACCCGTCCGTATGGGTTTTACACAACATGTCTATTCCGTAATTTACATTTCCGGATCTAATGCAATATTAAATGAGGATCATACCGATCGACCCAAAAGAATCCAACCTGTTTCCACCTTTTTGGTGAGGGATTCCATGCAGGTATGCGTATTGAGGACTTCACTTGTCCAGGAGAAAATCGTTACCCTTGCAGTTCGTTTTTGAGCCATGGCGTTAGCGTTCTATCCGGTTGAAAACGAGCACGTCACTTTCTTCTTCACGGATCTAGTATCAGATCTTGATTTCACCCACAAGATCTTCTTTTCCAAGCTATTCAAGCTTCAGCCCAGCCCTTAGCTCCAGCACAAACTCAGTCTTCTTCCTTAGCTTTCCTTTCTCAAGGAGAGGATGAAATGAAGAGAGAGAGAGAGAGAGTAAGAAGGAAATAATGATCTCCTCAATCCACACCCCTCTACTTCAGTGACCTCGGGTTTGTCACAACCCGTCTCAACAAGATCAGAGTGCGCTTCGGGCGGGTCGTGATGCCACAGGCATGCAGAGAAAAAAAAACATGCCTGCTAAGGCGGGACCAGAAATTATACAACTAGTTTTTAAAACAGCTATTTTTGAAAGAATTTTAAATATTTTTAGATTAGTGCGGAAGCCATGCATTTCTTTTATAAAAACTAAGGCACAAGTAGTGCTAAGACTAAATGAATGCAATTAGTCACAAAGGTAGAATATCATAAGTGAAATGAACTAGTACAATGTTTTGCCCTAAATAGTTGTCCACGATACAAGAGAAAATGTCTGATGATAACTAATACATAAACAGAAAAATCTCAACAGTACTGAAGTAAAATACATAGAACCTGCTGATACATTAGACAAAGAGAAACTTCCAAACAGAAGTTGTAGCTGGCGGAAGAAATCTCAGGAACCGGGCGGCGCAGTCACGAAACCTAAGGCAAATCCAAACAAAATGAAAAATGCCTCAGAACATGAAGTTACATAATGATTCAAGTCAATAGCTTACGCAAAAAGTAAGTAAAGAAAACTAGAGCTCAGTGAGCTAGTCTTGCATGTAGCAACCAGATAAGTAACCATGTCTAACAAGATTCTTTTACGTTAATAGCCTACTCCGGAGTTTAGCCTAGCTGCAATACCATAAGCGATCTATATTGAAGGGTGAATGTGTTGTCATTTGGTGTACAAGATTCCAGTGTATAAATTGATGCAAGGCTTATCAACGACGGTGTTTGCAATGATCGACTAATGTTTCTGTTACTAGTTAGTCTGGAGCTCGATTCAAGGCGTCACACTAAAACAACACTCTTACCTCAATATTTGCATATGATTGTATATGATTTCAGGGATTCAAGATTTAATAATGACAAATTATTATTTTGACGATTTCAGTTTATAAGGGTCTATTTTATTGCAACACGTCAAGTAATATAAATTTCATGTTTGCAAGCGAGAGAGATTTCTCTACTTGCCTCAAGGTCACGTCGAAAAAACTAGCGACAATTAAGTGGCGCGAGCAAGGTTAGGAGCTTGAGCTAAACCTGTTCAGGATCCATAAACGCATTTTAAATTGAATTAACAAGAGTTTTATACTTGCACATGCGTTGGATATTCGCATCACACCACAGAGGGGGTTGTAGAAATTTATCTCCCTCGAGAGTGAGGGGAGAAGTGGCTACCGCGAGAGATCGAGAATTTTGGCGACGATTTGGAGGTGAAAATCCCAAGATTGGAGCGATCCCACCACCTAGACTGGACGAGCGGCACCGGAAACATAAACATAAATGAAATTAGTCGAATTCACGACAAACCTAAGGGAGACCGACGAAATTACGTCAATCGGAGGGCGGAAATCATCCTAAAAAAATTAGGGCAAATAGAATATGAGGGATTGATGAAATTACTTACCCAAGGAGACCCGATCTGGGCTCAGGAATCCACGAGGAGGGGTTTCGAGCGAAACCCTAGGAGTCCCTCACGAATTCCACCGGCCGGAACGAGGAGGAGCTAGAGTCGTCGGAGAAGAATGTTGTCTTTGCCTTCACTAGCTGGAGGAGGAGGAGATGAAGCAGTCGGCAGCTGCCCTTACTGGCTGGCGACGGAGCCTAGGGTGCAGTCGGCCAAGGGAGGTGGCTTGCAGGAACCGTCGGCCACGGGGAAGGAGCAGGAGGCGACGGGGAAGCCAGAGGAGGGGCGCCGGAGGCCTACCGGAGGAGGAGGCGCCGGAGGCCGGGATCGGGGCTGCCGGGGGACGCACGGGGCGGAATCGGGGCCGTCGGGGGCGCAGGAGGCGGAAGCGGGATTTTTTTCCTGCGGGTTTTTGCGGGATGCGGGATTCTGGACCGGGGGCTCGGGATTTTATTAAAGAGGGGGGGGGGGGTAGGTTTAGACCGGAGTTTAGGTTAGTCTTTGTTTATATTTATTATTATTATTATTATTATATTTATTATTAGTATTGTTATTTTTATGGTTTGTTACAGGGTTTAACCCCAGCTATACAATTAATCCATCAAAACGAAGCAAAAGCTAAGATTTGGGTTGACTGGTCAACTTTGGCGTTATCGTCTGGCGACATCGGCTGCCGCTACCCCGCGACATCGGCCGTCGCTACCCGGCGGCATCGACTTAACTGCTTCACCGCTTTGACCCAGGTAAACCACTGCTTATCAGCCGCTCTTTGGCCAAACCGACACGTGTCTCACGCCACGTAGCACTATCGCCCGACGACATCCACTGTCGCCACTCGGCGATATCATTCGACAATTCGTCGAGTGTGTCGAGTGCGTCGAGTGCCGACTCAACGCTTTATTACTATTGCCACTAGGCGATACCCACTGTCACCTGGCGACAGTGACATAAGTTCTGCTGTCAATTTTGGGGTGTTACAAATCCGAGCCCCGAAACTCCAACGACATTGAGATCTCCTTCGGCCGAACTTCTCTCTTCCTGTTACAGCCGCTCAGCCAAAATTCTCCAAAGGAATGAAGTGAAACTGTCACTTCCAAGGCTTTAAGTCAAGCTACCGTCGTACGGTAACTAGCTACCGCCACGCAGTACCGTTAAACAATGCCTCATTTTGCGTGTCACCGCCCAGGCCCTCCAATCACAGGCCGACACGCGGCCACATCGTTACGGCTTTGTTATCGCCGCACGATAGGATACTACCGCCACGCGGTATCTAGCGTCGGTTACGACATGACCGCTCGGGCGAAAAAAGCACGCCGGGCGAAAAAAGTGTTCCCGTGCGAAAAACGGGCGCCCAAGCGAAAAAATTGACCCGGATAAAAATTCGCGCCCAACAAAAAAAATGCACCGGGAGAAAAATCACGCCCAACCGAAAATTCACGTCCATCCTAAAAATCGCATCCAGCCGGAAAAAATCGCATCTAGCCAAAAAAATCACGTCCGGCTGTAAAAATTGCGTCATGCCCGAAAAATCGTGCATGTGCGAAAAATTCGCGTATGTGTGAAATTGCGCCCGGAAAGAAAAAACAACGTTCGAGTGAAAAAATCACGCACTAGCAGAAAAAATCAGATCAGGGCCGAAAAAAATTGCTTTTTTTGAGAAAGCTGGGATTGGCGATCTCAATATCCGCCCTTGGAGATAAACATTCGATCGATGAGTTTTTTTGGTTACGATGAATATCGTCGACTTTTCACTCTACAATTGTTGGTCCGAACAACAAAAAATGGCTTTCATATTTTTAAAGCAAATACTTCAATATCAATATCTGCGATACGAACAAACCCTAAAAGTTAACAAAATTCTTGCCCCCCGCGGTGATAGTCTTGAACATAATTAATAAAAAATACATGCAAATTTTGATAATCATAAATGGTATTTTTCAAATTGATGTTTGGGGGCAAAATATCGGTCACAATGATCAATCGAATCGCTTTCAACGGTAGTTATCGGACAAACTCCAGGAACTATAATTTGGGCGAAAAAACGTCAGTTATAAGTTTTTTTTTTGCCCCAGCTTCACAATGCAATCGCTGGTGCCACAATTATCCCAAATACTTATGTTTGGCGTGGGATTTTTTGTTCCCATGAGTTTAGACAAAAATATGACGATGATAGAATATATGTTTAGCATGACGATAGTCTTTGAGCACGACTTACCACCAAAAAAAATTAAATTAATTTTGAGCGTAAAAGTGAATGAAGTTTCTTAGTCGAGATTTGACGTTCACAAACAACCGTTCATAACCATCACTTTCATGATTGCCACAGCTAGTGTTAGGCTCTATTTGACTCAGCGAAAATGATTGGAAAAGCAGCTGATTTGTAAAATGGTGAAAAAATCAGCTAATTTGTAAAGTGATGGTAATAAAAAAAAAAGAGCATTGTTAATAGCACCCCTCTTTACGCTATTAGCACACCTTAAAGTAACAATTAAACCTCTAAATAGTCGCACCCCTTGTTTTTCGCCTGATTAAAGCGGAGGTAGGGTTTATCTTCTTCTTTCTCCAGCGATTTCTTCCCGATGCGATTTCGCCGGCCTTCGGGATAGGATTCCGCCGCCTCCTCTTCCGCCGGGATAGGTATCTCACTGAGGGGGTTCTAATTCTTTGTTGCGAGGCATCAACTCTCCAAGATCGCTAGCCGTCGGGAGTTCCGTCCGCATCAGCTCTCCAAGATCGCGCTTTAGGGTAATCTTCCGCCTCACAGTTTTGAAAGCATTTGGTCCGACCATTCTACTCTTTGTAAAACCAGCTGTTGGCAAGAAAGTTTTCTGGAATCGAGCAACAGAGTTAAGCTTTCTTGCCAACAGCTGGTGCTCGATTCCTGAAAGCACCGACTCAAGAGTTCTTGCCAACAACAATGCTCGATTCCTGAGTGTTAACTACTGGTTTTGAAAGCCTGCATTGCAAATGCTGTTGGTTCTTGCCAACAGCCGTTGGTTCTTGCCAACAGCTGCAAGCTTACGACAGTGCTATGAATGGTTAATTTCCTCTTACCTGTAGCTTCATGCTCTGCATTGTAAATTCAATGTTTTTGCTTCAATCATGGTTCTTCCGCCTCACAGTTTTGGGCTTTGTAGTGACAATTCAAAGAGCTGATAAAATTATAGATAGATCAAGGCCCAGAGTATTCCTTGGCTGTGATAGAGCCGGATTTCAACGTGATAATCAGAGGAAAGGATGGGTTAAGAAAAATTTAAGAAAGAGTAGCACAAAGAGATGTGGTTGTCCATTCTCAATTATCGGTCAAAAAGAATCTTGTTCAGATGATTGGAAAGTTAAACTTAAAAGTGGGATTCATAATCATGAGTTTGTCCATTTAGAGGCGCATGCGTATGCCGGCCGATTAAATGAAACAGAGCAAAAGATTGTAGAAGAGCTGTATGTCACCGGTGTTAAGCCTAGAAAAATCTTATCTACTATCAAGAAAAATAATATGTCGATGCAGGTGCGCCTTGATCTTATAAGAGAAATAATATGTAATGAGAATCAATATACACACATATATGGAAAAGCGAGACTACATGAGTTATTGGATTCCTTGGATTGCAAGGTATCTCCCGCGCCATTAAACAAATGGATGTCGATGCCAGATATGAGATTAGTAATTTCATCGTGCTATAACATTGTCATGGTTCATTATTCTAAATATCAGTCCATTACATTTCTTCCTTTGCATTCCGAACGCACGAATGATCACAAGATTGTTTACATTGGCTTTGCTTATGAGAATCATTTCATTCGATTGATTATGCGCGAGGATTGTCCGCTACCCCCGGTTTTTTCTGTATGGACAAGATATCATAGTGCTATAGCGGAGACATGAGACTTGCCATATATCTCACGTATTAGAGTTCCCACCACCAAGAATGTTATGAAGCAAATTATCAATATATCTGATATATGATCTAAGGTATAGTATAATTTTACTTGTTCAATTTTCATTAAACTTTAATTTACTAGTTCAATTTTAAGTAATATGTTTGGAGAGACTAATGATACATTTATTTGTGTGCAGGTTGCTACGACATGGATTGGTTTTCATTTTTGGGAACTTACTGGCTCATTTTGAATTTTGTAGAGCTCTTGTTCTTCATTTTGGGAAGTTATGTGTTGGGGTTCAGCCCCTAAAGGTGATATTTTGTGCAGAATTTACGAGATTGTAACCTGATTTTTTGATGTTGCAACCTTCTTTTTACTGTTTATTTGGTGGCAGTTTTTATTAAAAACTGTGAACAATTTTTTATTTAAATAAAAACTGCGAACAGTTTTTAATGTGGTGGCTTTTAAAACCTCCTTCTCTCTCCCGATTAAAAGAGGTTAGGGTTAAAACAAAAGCATCTGGAAGCCCCCAGCCCGTGCCGACCGCCGTCCGTCGCCATCCCCGCGCCGTGCGACCGCCGTCCGCCAACCCCGCGCCCGCGCCGTCCGCCGGCCACCATTTGTCCCGTTGTTGCAAGGGATTTTGCCGTTACTGTAGGCGGGAGTTCGTTGCTTGAAGGAGGTGTTTCCTCTGTGCTGAAGAAGGAGTATTTCTCTACCGTTTCAAGGGCTTCTTCGTCTACGGTTTCAGGTGTACCCTTTCTTGTCTTCGTTTGCTATTGTGCTTGAAAAGAGAGTAGAATTTTATCCTGTTGTAGAGAAGTTGTGGATTTGTCTTGGTGGTAGAGAGGAGTGGATTTGTGTGTCAAATCCGGAGGGCTTTCTAGGTTTGGGCAAACCTAGATAAATTTCTGTAATCCTTATTTATTATCGTGGATTTTCGTTGTGCCGTGCCCCGTGGTTTTTGACCTTCAAGTGGTGAAGGTTTTCCACGTATATCTTTGTGTTCACTTGTGTTGTTAGTTTTGTTTCTTATTATTGCTTGGGCTCTATTGATCGGTGAGTGTTGCTGTTGTCTTCGGACACCCTTTTCCTAAGAAGTGGTATCAGAGGGAAGGTTTTTGGCTAGTCATTTTTATTTCTCGGTTTCTAACTTGGTGCGGTAGGTGACGACCATCGGTCCGCTCCCCATCCTCTCTTGTTAATCCCTTGAAATAAATCGACTTGTGAACCGTAATAAAGTTACTTGTTTGAGAAAGCAATGAAACAGAATACAAGGATGGTCAGTATGAATGGCAAGAATTGGAGCATCTGGAAGCCTCGGATGGAGGATCTCTTATATTGTAAAGATCTCCATGCTCCGTTGACGGGGAGACCTGCTTCAGTTAAGGATGATGAAGAGTGGAAGAAAATGGATCGAAAGGCAGTAGGGTTCATTAAACAGTGGCTCAATGACTCTGTTTTTCATCATGTTTCCACGGAGACCTCGGCTCAGGCCTTATGGAAAAAGCTTGAAGCCTTGTACGAACGGAAGACTGCAGGTAACAAGGCATTTTTGATTAGGAAGCTTGTCAATTTGAAGTACCGGGAAGGTTCACAGATGACTGAGCATCTGAACCTTGCTCAAAGTATTATCAATCAGTTGGAGTCCATGAAGATCACTTTGGAAGATGAACTCCAAGCTCTGATGATCCTTAGTTCTTTACCCGAGAGTTGGGAGACTCTAGTAGTGTCGTTGAGCAACTCAGCACCTGATGGCGTGGTAACCATGGAAATGGTGTTTGGTTGTCTCTTGAACGAAGAGCTAAGAAGGAAGGATTCTGGATCTTCCACTTTGGGTGTTTTTCTCATGAAGGGAAGAGGCTGGTCTGTGAAGAAAGATGTGAAGCACAGGGACAGTTCCAGGAGTAAGTCCAGGAGCAAGTCTAAGAAGGACATCGAGTGCTACTATTGTAAGAAGAAGGGTCATTTCAAGAAGGATTGCTTCTAAATGAAAAGAGACTTGAAGAGAAAGACCAAGGAGGTAGTAAAATCCACTGGTGATGTGACGACTTCGATTGTGGAGGCTGAGCCGTTATGCTTGCAGTGCAGTGGGTCGTCTTGCCAGGACTGCGTTGACACAGACTGGATCGTGGACGGAGGTGCATCCTATCATTGCACTCCTCACAGAGATTACTTCTATACCTACTCTGCGGGAGATCTTGGTGTGATCCAGATGGCAAATTCCGGTGAGTCGTTGATTGTTGGCAGTGGTGATGTCCATCTGTAGACTGATTTGGGGAAGATTGTTCTCAAGGGCGTCAGACATATTCCTGACTTGAAAATGAATCTGATTTCCGTTGGTAGGCTTGATGATGGTGGTTTCACGAGCATTAAAGGTGGAGGGACCTGGAGGTTGTTGAAGGGCTCTTTGGTGGTAGCCAAAGGAAGGAAGTATTGTGGCCTTTATCGTATTAAAGCCAAGATCTGTGGTCCAAGTGTGAATGCGACAGAGGGCGACTCTATGGAGTTATGGCATCGCAGACTTGGGCATATCAGCGAGAAGAACTTGAAGATCTTGGTGAAGAACAAGGTCCTTCCGGAGCTATCAGGAGGGCTTCCTAATACGTGTGCGCACTGCTTGGCCGGTAAGCAGAAACGTGTTTCTTTTGCTGATTCTGAACCAAAGAGGAAGACTGAGTTACTATACTTGATACACACTGATGTGTGTGGTCCTATTGAGCCCAAGTCTGTGGGCGGAGCCGCTTACTTTGTCACGTTCATTGATGATCACTCCAGGAAAGTCTGAGCATATTCTGTGAAGCAGAAGAGTGATGTTCCAGCAAAGTTTGAAGAGTTCAGAGCGAAGGTGGAGAAGATGACCGGGAAAGAAATAAAGCGAGTTCGATCTGACAACGGGGGAGAGTACATTGGTGCCTTCGACGCTTACTGCATAAGGCATGACATAGTACATGAAAGGACAATTCCGAGGACGCCACAACAGAATGTGTTAGCAGAAAGGATGAGCAGGATGATTATTGAGAAGATCAAATGTATGATCTCTCAAACTGGCATGATCTCTCAAGCTGGCATTAGTAAATAGTTTTGGGCTGAGGTTGTGCAAACTGCTGTACATCTGATAAATCTGTCTCCTTCTGCACCTCTGAATGGTGATATTCCAGAGCGTGTTTGGTCCGGGAAGGAAGTGTCGTGCGGACATGTGCGGGTGTTTGGGTGCAAAGTCCACGTTCATGTTCCAAAGGAAGAGAGATCGAAGCTTGATGAGAAGTCCCGGGAGTGCATCTTGATGGGATTTCCCCATGAAGAGTTTGGCTATAGACTCTGGGATCCTGTGAACAAGAAAATGATCAGAAGCAGAAATGTGATCTTTGTTGAAGATCAAGTGGTTGGTGAGCAGAATCCTGCGGAGTCACAGGTTCCAAAGTTTCCACCTGCGGAGGAGAGACTCTATGCTGATGATGGGCCAGTAGATACTGCTACTGATGATGGGCATGCTGAGGAGGAAGTTGGTGAGCTTATTCCTGATGAGGAGATGATTCCGGATGCAGGGGGAGCTCTGCTAGTTGATGTACCACTTGTGGTGGAGGTTCCTCTTGTCAGATCTGAGAGAGTCAGAAGGCCCAATACCAGGTATTCCCCTCATGAGTATATTTTGCTTATAGATAGTGGAGAGTCTGAGTCTTATGTGGAGGCTCAGAGTACTGAAGATCGCGAGGCTTGGACAGCTGCTATGGAAGAGGAGTTGTACTCCCTTCAGAAGAACGAGACGTATGATTTAGTCCCATTGCCTAAAGCAAAGAGAGCTTTGAAGAACAAGTGGGTCTTCAAGCTAAAGTTGGATGAAAATCGCTCTCAGCCAAGGTACAAGGCGAGACTTGTGGTGAAAGGTTTCAGTCAGAAACAAAGTGTCGATTTCGACGAGATTTTTTCCCCAGTAGTGAAAATGTCCTCTATCAGACTGGTGTTGGGTATGGCTGCCTCCATGGATCTTGAAGTCGAGCAGATGGACGTCAAGACGGCATTTATGCATGGCGATTTGGAGGAAGAGCTATATATGGAGCAGCCCGAAGGCTTTGTGGCTAAGGGGAAGCATCATCTAGTCTGCCGGCTCAAGAATAGCCTTTATGGGTTGAAGCAGGCACCCAAGCAGTGGTATATGAAATTTGACTCTTTCATGATGAAGAGCAAATTCCAACGGACCAGGGCTGATCACTGTGTATATGTGAAGAGGACTGATAAGACGTTCACTATTCTGCTGTTGTACGTCGATGATATGCTGATTGTTGGGGATGACAAGGCCAACATAGCTGAGTTGAAGAAGGAGCTCAGTGAGTCCTTTGAAATGAAGGATTTGGGACCGGCAAGGAAGATCCTTGGAATGAAAATTACCAGGGACAGGAGTGCTGGTCAACTATGGCTGTCTCAGTCTGAGTACGTGGAGAAAGTGCGGAAGAGGTTCATGATGGACAAGGTAAAACCCGATGCTACTCCTATGGCCGGGCACTTCAGACTTTCCAGTTCTCAAAGCCCCTCATCTGAGAAGGAGGTGGAAGAGATGAGCCAAATTCCTTATGCATCCGCAGTGGGGAGCCTGATGTATGTTATGGTCTGCACTAGGCCAGACATAGCTCATGTTGTGGGGTCTGTGAGCCGTTACTTGGCAAACCCAGGGAAAGTCCACTGGAGTGCTGTGAAATGGATACTCTGCTATCTTCGAGGTACCTCAGACTTTTGTTTACAGTTTGGTGGAGGTCCACCAGAACTCATTGGGTACTCGGATTCGGATATGTCAGGAGATATTGACACGAGGAGATCTACTTCTGGATTCGTGGTCACTTTTGGAGGGGGAGTAGTGTCATGGCAGTCAAGGCTTCAGAAGTGCGTGGCATTGTCGACGACGGAGGCTGAATATATTGTATTGACTGAGGCGTCAAATGAGCGTATTTGGATGAAGAAGTTCATGCTAGAGCTTGATCTCCGGCAGGACGTGTACACAGTTTTCTGTGACAGTCAGAGTGCTATATTTTTGGCCAAGAATCCCACCTTTCACTTCAGGACGAAGCACATTGACGTAAAGTATCACTGGATTCAGGATGCTGTTGAGGAAAAGATGTTGGTGGTGGATGTTGAAACCAAAAACTTGGTCTCTGTGGAGTTCGAACCTTGGGGAAGGGGTGACCTCACACCTACTACACTCGGGGGAACGTCACAGACCAAAGACTTGGGAAACTAGGAACAAACCCTCGGCTCTAGCGCGGAGGTCCCACCACACACCCGGAAGGTCACAAGAACACTTCCCCTCCCTTACCAATGACAAAGATGGGTACCTTGGAGAGTTCTCTCAACTCTACCAAGAAGAGAACTAGGGAGGAGGAAGCCAAAAGCCAATGCCTCTCCAAAGGTACCCAAGGGGGTCTATTTATAGTTTTTCCAAGTCTTGAGTTTGAAAAGTCCAAAATGCCCTTAGGGAAAAAACATGGCAACAGGAGGTCCAAAGGGGGGGAGGTGGAGGCTGAACCATGCTCCTTCCCCTTACCCCACTTCGGACATCCGAAGCGAACTCGCCCAAAGGCTGGGCGCCCGGGAGAGCTCCAGGCCGTCGACCGAGCTCGCCCAAGGGCTGGGCGCCCGGGCGAGCTCCAGGCCGCCGGCCGAGCTCGCCCAAGGGGCTGGGCGCCCGGGCGAGCTCCAGGCCGCCGGCCGAGCTCGCCCAAGGGGCTGGGCGCCCGGGCGAGCTCCAGGCCGCCGGCCGAGCTCGCCCAAGGGGCTGGGGTGCAGGGGGGGTGAGGCCTTGGCCTCCGTCCGGAGTACCGCTTTTACCTCGCTCATAGCAAGCCCGCGGGGGTGTAGATTTTTCCTCCCCCTACTATTATATTTCCAAGGCCAAGCCAAAATTGGCCACCAAGAGTCCAAAATCTCTAAAAAGCTTAAAAACATAAAACTGGCACAGCGCCTGCCGAATGGACCCTACTCTGTGAATACGGGGTTGTATAGTGGAGAAGATCCACACGGATGAAAATCCTTCGAACATGATGACGAAAGTCGTCCCAAGGGAAAATCATGATTTTTGCCGGCGGTTGATCGACATGATCCCCACCTGAAGGAGTCAAGGTGGGATACTCCCCTTTATGGTCTGAAGGGGGAGTTTGTTGGGGTTCAGCCCCTAAAGGTGATATTTTGTGCAGAATTTACGAGATTGCAACCTGGTTTTTTGATGTTGCAACCTTCTTTTTACTGTTTATTTGGTGGCACTTTTTATTAAAAACTGTGAACAGTTTTTTATTTAAATAAAAACTGCGGACAGTTTTTAATGTGGTGCTTTTAAAACCTCCTTCTCTCTCCCGATTAAAAGAGGTTAGGGTTAAAACAAAAGCATCTGGAAGCCCCCAGCCCGTGCCGACCGCCGTCCGTCGCCATCCCCGTGCCGCGCGTCCGCCGTCCGCCAACCCCGCGCCTGCGCCGTCAGCCGGCCGCCATTTGTCCCGCTGTTGCAAGGGATTTTGCCGCTGCTGTAGGCGGGAGTTCGTTGCTTGAAGGAGGTGTTTCCTCTATGCTGAAGAAGGAGTATTTCTCTACCGTTTCAAGGGCTTCTTCGTCTACGGTTTCAGGTGTACCCTTTCTTGTTTTCGTTTGCTATTGTGCTTGAAGAGAGAGTAAAATTTTATCCTGTTGTAGAAAAGTTGTGGATTTGTCTTGGTGGTAGAGATGAGTGGATTTGTGTGTCAAATCCGGAGGACTTTCTAGGTTTGGGCAAACCTAGATAAATTTTTGTAATCCTTATTTATTATAGTGGATTTTCGTTGTGTCGTGTCCCGTGGGTTTTGACCTTCAAGTGGTGAAGGTTTTCCACGTATATCTTTGTGTTTGTTGCGGTCTAACTCGATGCTCCGGTCGGGCCGGATATTCTTGGACCGCCTTAGCTCGCGGAGCGGTCGAGCGCGCACACAGTCAGTTGAAAAATGGGGGATGGACACAGGAAGTTTTAGCGTGGAAAACCCTTCAACCGGGTGAAAAACCACGTGACCGGGTCGGTGCCGGTCAAAATCCACTAGGTTGTTGGAGGTTACAATTTGATGGGGGAATCGGGGCGACAGGCCGCTCCCGTTACAATCTTGAGGAGAGAGAGAGTGTGTATGCACTCGTTGGTGGGCAACAGACTGCCACGCCAACGGGACTTGGACGGTTGAATGCGCGAGATACTTAAGGCGGGTGTGCGCTCAGAGGCGACGCGTGTCCCAGGGTTGTCACTGCCTCCTTTGTGCGTCTTTCTCCGTTCTTGGAGTGTTCCTTTGCGATTGAGCGCTGGTGGGGTGCCAATAGCCGATGGCAGGTTCTGACGGTCTACGACGAGTGCTGATAGCCGTTGGCGGGTGCTGATGGCCGTTGGGGGGCCACTGGAGGTTGTCGGCGACTGGTGGTGGTTGGCGGCGAGAGGCGGCCGCTGGTTGCTGGCGGTGAGGGGTGGCCGCCGGCGAGGAAGACGGGAGAGCTCCCACCTGAGGAAGAAGAAGAAGAGGGAGAAGTCGGAGGAAAAGTTAGGAAATGAGGAGCCCCTGGGGTCCTTTTATATGCTCCAGGGGGAAGTTATGGCGGGCCCCACCACTAACCTAGTGGGTTAGTGGGTGGTTTTGTCCCGATCGGACGGCCGGTGGGGCCTCTCCCCCGATCGGACGGCGGGGAGGGCTTCCCATGATGGCGGGCCGTCATGACGGCGGCGGCAGCCGGGCGGCCGGCGAGGGAGGCCGGCGGTGGCCAAGGTCACGGCCGGCCATGGCCGGGGCGGCCATGGCCACGGCCGGCCATGGCCGGGGCGGCCATGGCCGGGGCGGCCATGGCCACGGCCGGCCATGGCCGGGGCGCCATGGCCGGGGCGGCCATGGCCGGGGCGGCCATGGCCACTGCCGGCCATGGCCACGGCCATGGCCACTGCCGGCCATGGCCACGGCCGGCCATGGCCGGGCGGCCATGGCCACGGCGGCGGCCGGCCATGGTCGGGGCCATGGTCGGGGCCGGCCATGGCCGAGGCCGGCCATGGCCGAGGCCGGCCATGGCCGAGGCCGGCCATGGCCATGGCCGAGGCCGGCCATGGCCGAGGCCGGCCATGGCCATGGCCGAGGCCGGCCATGGCCGAGGCCGGCCATGGCCATGGCCGAGGCCGGCCATGGCCGAGGCCGGCCATGGCCATGGCCGAGGCCGGTCATGGCCGAGGCCGGCCATGGCCGAGGCCGGCCATGGCCGGGCCATGGCCGCGGCCGGCCATGGCCGCGGCGGGCCATGGCCGCGGCCGGCCATGGCCGCGGCCGGCCATGGCCGCGGCCGGCCATGGCCGCGGCCGGCCATGGCCGCGGCCGGCCATGGCCGCGGCCGGCCATGGCCGCGGCCGGCCATGGCCGGAGGGGAACCGCCGGGGGCGGTTCCTTCCCCTAATGGTGGGGAGAGAGGGGGCCCACTCCCATGATCTCCATGAGAGATCATGGGGGTTAGGGGGGCCCGCCCATGATCTCCATTCATGGGGATCATGGGGGTCTCCTTTTTCTTATAAATTAAGGTGGAGCCCATCAGTGTTCACTTGTGTTGTTAGTTTTGTTTCTTATTATTGCTTGGGCTCTATTGATCGATGGGTGTTGCTGTTGTCTTCAGACACCCTTTTCCTAACATTATGATCATTTTGAGAAGTTAGGAACAGTTTGTGGAGCTTACTAACTAGTTTTCATCATTAGCATTTTGTATCATTTTGTGAAATTTTGTTAAAAAAGAACTAGTTGAATCTTTATTTGATGTTCTCACATGTATGTAAAAAATTAATTTTTTTTAATTTTTGAATGGTATGCTAATAGCTAGAATACAAATATGAGGGTGCTACTATCGCAAGCGTGTTAATAGCATAAAAAAGGATGCTATTAACAATGCTCTAAAAAAAACCAGCTTGAAAGATCCGTTTTTCTAGTGAGGTTTGAACTGAGAATGTCATTAATCTGTTTGACATAATTGCTCTATAATAAGTGATACTAGACAGTATTGTTATTTATCTACCGGTGGGATTAACCAGTACTGAAATATACCAAGTCAATACAACCTTCAACTCCTAAAAAAAAAAAAAAAAAATCTTCGGCCGGAGAAACATAGATCATCGACGGAGCTCACTCCGGCGAAGGTCTTTCTAGGTTGGCTGGCGTCATGGTGTTCTTACAGTGCGCAATGGCTCCCTGAATCGCGCTCTGCAGCTCTTCCATTGACGAATTCGAAGACAACACTGGCGGCGGAAAGCCTCCGGCAGTGCCTCCAGCTCTAAGGGAGAGAAGGCAAGAGCGGCTCGGAGACGACCGCATGGATGAGGGGCAGCTCGCTGGGCATCTTTTTCTCCAAGAAAAAGAGTGCGCTTGCGATAAGATCTCTGCCCTGCCGGCGGCGGCGCAGCGGAATTCTTCTTCGGTTCTTTTGGTGGATCCGGAGTCCACCAAACCCGTCGACGGCTCTCGTTCTCTTCGGATAGAGAAGGAGAAGGTCTTCTTCTGCCGCTGCTGCGGCGGCTGGCTCTGTTTGTGCTGTAAAGGGGAGAGCTTTTCATACAGCGGCTTCACTTTTTTCACGTACTTCTTCAGTTTTTCCTTGGCGGACGAAGGAGGGATGGTGGATTTCTTGGCGGTGATTGGGATCGGCAAGCTTGCGCCTTTTGAGAGGGTGTTGGAGGAAGAGACATTGTCGGAAAAGGAGGGATCTCTCTTGTTGCCGCGGTGGAGGAAAACAGAGGAGAACCGGGTTGTGAAGGAGGAAAGGTAGCTTCGCTTGGGAGTGTGCTCGGGAATGGGACGGCGGCGGGCGTCTTCCTCATCAAGGAAACTCCGGCGGGAGGAGTCGTCGCAGTCCAGGACAGGTTCGGGTAGGACTTGTGCGGGTAGCGTCTCGTTAGAGAAGGTGGATGAAGAGGAGCTGCCGTTGGAGTCACGGGAAGTGCTTGTGCTGTCAGAGGAGGTGGAAGACGAGGCTAGGAGCGTGCGAACCATGGACAACCGCGGGGAGAGATGCAGGGGAAGGAGCTGCCCCTTGTAAAAAAGCTCGTCGGCGGGGCAGAGGCTCGAGGGCGGGTGCTTCCATGAAGGCGAGTGGCAGATGGTGAACTCGAAGTCGGATGAGGAAGACGACGATGCGGATGAAGGCGAAGGGAAGGTGCGGAGGGTTCCTCCGCGGCCATTCGAATCCCGCATGACCCTCAGGTTCATCCCATTGCGCTGGTAACTTATATGAGGATTTGGGGATTGAGACGATATGCTTCAGCGGTGGTCGCCGTTAAGTAGAATGGGCCAACGGCAGTAAATGGCGTCAATTACGCCGAGCACATGGGGGCAGAGGCATCTGTATAATGGGGTCCTCTGCTCTGGGAGAAACCAGCGCTGGCACGTTGGGCAAGGAGTTCGAGAAGAAGATTCAGAGAACATGTTCGTTCCTCTTAAAAATTTGCTTTTGATGAATGCGTGGATCTACTTGAAAAAGGCCACGGCTTTACAATTTGTTTGGGGCGGCGTCCTGCTGCAGCTGCGGTAGCAACTAGCGCTGGCACGTTGGGCAGGGAGTTCGAGAAGAAGATTCAGAGAACATGTTCGCTCCTCTTAAAAACTTGCTTTTGATGAATGCGTGGATCTACTTGAAAAAGGCCACAGCTTTGGGCTTTGTTTGGGGCGGCGTCCTGCTGCAGGTGCGGTAGCAACTAGCGCTGGCACGTTGGGCAGGGAGTTCGAGAAGAAGATTCAGGGTGTGTTCGTTTCGCAGGAATTGAAATGTAAGAATTGGTTTTGGATGAAAACCTACGGCGCAGAGGAATTGGTTTTGGCTGAAAACCAATTCCTTTGTTCGTTTGCAGGAAGGTTTTCAGTTACAGGAATTGAAGTTTTCATTATTTCTGTTCGTTTGCAGGATGGAATTCGGAGACAGGAATTGCTCAACATTTCTATATTATGATGACTTTACAACCAATATATTACCGTTTAAAAATCATAAACTACCTATCACTTATATTGTAACAAAAAACTACATATCACAGTACATTGCAAACAAGGAAGTTGGCATGCCTCATCTCCCATAAAACCTAATTCATACAGACCATACAGGATTGCTTCAAACATTTAGTACAAGTAATGCTGCAAACACTGCAAACAATTAATACAATTACTCGGATACGACATTTTAAACAGATTAAATAGAAAACACAGCTACATAAAATATGAGTTCAGTTTTGAAAATATGAATACATAAAGATACAACCTCCCTAAATAGGGTCCAAAAACATATTAGTTCAAACATGACAAACATAAAAACATTTACGGTACACACTACTCGGATATATGGATGTGTAACCAGCGCCTCCTAGCAATCTCCGGTAAAACCAAGAAGACCTCACACTTTGTCGCGTCAACACTCAGCAAATCTATGGCTTTTATAAGGTCATCTTCAGAAAGATCAGTCATAACAGATAATGCTTTGTACACCGCTTCAATCCTAGACCTTGATGGTTTTCCGATGGGGGCAATTTCGATTGGATTATCCATGTTCTTCGCAATATATGTGACAGCTTCGGCAATCGTATCAATTGCTGTTGGAGTTTTAGATTTCTTCTTCATTTGACCACTTTGCTCTGACGGAAATTCCTCTTCAGGAATTTCTTCCACCCCAAAATCATTCGATGACTCCACTCCCGTTGAGGTGTTAGCACCATTTGCTCGATCAGTCCCACAGAGAGTTCCCAAATCTCCCCAATTCACAATTACTTTATCTTTGTAGTGTTTCAAAGACGGATGCGCCTGCATTTAATGTAACCAATTCAATATATTGTAATAAGTAAAGTAGAAAATTAATTTTTACAACATTTATCATAAAAGAAAATTCAATACCTTGATATAATCGGCCCATACTTGTTCGCTATCAACTTGCACCACATGTCGTTCCCAATCCCATCCAAATCCACTTGTATCCAGCATTGCAGATATTTCTTGATAGTATTTATTCCACGTTTTCAGCCGTGCCGCTATTTTCTCCTTGCTAATATGGACGCGACACTCATCCCAAAGAGCGGATATAGCAGCCGTGAATGCTACTCCTTTCCATCCATTCGAACCCTTGTTACCAAGATGTAGCTGCTCTAAAAGAGATGCCGATAGAGCATAATCCATTTCATTGGTCCATACTATGTACGACTTCTCCTTCTCTTTTGGTACCTGAGTCTTATTCTTGTCCATTTCCACACTGTAATATTTAATAGCATAAATCTTGTACATATTAAAAATAAGAGTGGTACAAAATGATAGTTCTACAAAATGAGAGTACATAACATATGATGGATGTTGATACTAAAAAAAATAGAGTACATAACAAAATGATAGTGCTGCAATAAAACGCAATACTCCAAAACATTCTTATACATAACATATGATGGAGACAAATATGGTACGAGTTAATTCTACGGTGTTTGTATATTGGTGATTCGATCTTGGTACTCATTGAACATTGTTAGGGCTAGGTTATCCCTGAATGCGGTCCATTCATTTGTTGCCTGAATGGGTTCAGCTGTATCAGCGTACTCAAAACTAGCCCCAGTATTATGTGCTGTTAAAATGTCTGCATCAACTTCCTCCAACAACCTGACATCAGTTACAAGTCTCTGGTCTACCAAGTAATTGTGCAGCACGCAACAAGCATTAATTATTTGAACCTGGACAATAAGCATAAACAATTTACATATTTGATATTGCATAATATAATCAATCATATATAGCATTAATGTCTTCATTGTCATACCTGTTGCTTTATATTAAAGAAAGATGCTTGGCGTAAGATAGCCCATCTTTTTTTTAATAAACCAAATGTCCTCTCGATAACGTTTCTTTTTTTCGAATGTCGGAGATTAAACAACTCTTTATATGTAGTTGGATTGTTGCCCTGAGTTGCCCATTCCTGAAGATGATAACGAGTCGACCGATAAGGAGCCAGATATCCTGGTCCATTTGTGTAACCCGCATCGACAAGATAGTACTTACCTATAATGAGAACTTGTACGTTACTAGCCCGAAAATAGTCGGATATACATAAAGTGGACACTTTTAAAAATTCTTACCTATGGGAACTTCAAAACAATCCTCTCTCTCCAATGCATTACGAAGCACCCTTGAATCTGATGCGGAACCTTCCCAACCGGGTAAAACATATACAAATTTCATGTCTGCGTCGCAAACTCCAAGAACATTCGTTGTAATAGCTTGTTTTCTATTGCGATATCTTCCTTGTTCACTTTGTGGTACAGTGACATCAATGTGTGTACCATCAATAGCACCAACACAATCTGTAAAATAACCCCACCTATGTGCTTGTGATGTTGCGGGACGTTTGATATACGTTGACGTCATCTTCAATATTGCTCTCAACACAAGGTTGAAATGACGGCTTATGGTATCAATGGAACGTATGTACGTACCACCTAAAACCCGAAATTTTGTGTTATGTGCAAGGACATGTAGGAACAAAGCTACTGATTCCTTCACCGGTACATTTTGTGTTTCAATTAAGAAACCTCCATCCACTAATATCCTACACAACCTAAAGAATGCACTCTTGCTCATCCGCAATTGATTATAACAGTTGATATCCGTGCCATTATATAACATATTTAAAATCGTCGATCTGAGAGTAGCATGATGTTCTCTACTGCTTGACAAACTAAATCGACTATTTTTCACCAAAAGAACAGCCGCAACGGAAGATAGAGCGGCTACAATCGCTCTCTTTCTCATGGCCATTTTTTTCCGTTTGTAAACCTCGATATCGACATCCATCTAGTAGCATGAAAATTAAATATTTAAATACATTTACATTTAGACAGACATCTACATTTACACATACACACATACACACATACTACACATACAAACACATACCTACATTTACACACACACACACACATACTACACATACAAACACATACCTACATTTACACACACACACACACACATACTACACATACATACACATACCTACATTTACACACACACACACACATTTACACACAAACATTTATACACACAAACCTACATTTATACACACACACCTACATTTACACACACACATGCACATGCGCATGCATTTACACACACACAAACACATATCTACAATAAGGCCTAAACATACACATGATTTACACTTACACACACACAAACGCATACATTTACACACACACAAATCCATACATTTACACACACACACATACATACCAACAAAAAATCAGGGCATCCTAAAGAAAAAAAAACCAACAAGTGGCCCTAAGCGGAGGAACACACATCATTCCAAAAAAACCTACTTTCTTGAAGAGGAGGAAGACATACCTGACAGCTGGCCGGCGTAGGGAAGCTTCACTGGAGGAGTTTTTCGGAGTTGAGGAAGTCGGCCGGACCATGAAAACTGCACGGGGAAGGAGAATAGGAAGGATATGAGAAATTTCATCGGTGAAACCGGAGGCCTATATGAGAGTTCTTCTTCTAGAGGAGAAAACTTACCTCTGATGAGCAGGAGTTGGCCGCCGGAGAAGACCGAAGAAGGCGGCACCGGGAGGAAAGCGGCTTTGCGGAAGCTAGGGCTGGAGCGACGAAGGATGCTCTGTTCTGAAAATCGCCAAAACCGACCGGGAGGGGTAAGTTTTGAGCCATGCGGTTTTTTTAATTTTGAAAACCCATGGGTTTTCAAACGAATTCCAATTCCGGCCTAAATATTGCGAAACGAACACTTGAATTGGAATTGGGACCTTGAATTCCAATTCCATCCGTCAATTCTTACCAAACGAACACGCCCTCAGAGAACATGTTCGTTCCTCTTAAAAAATTTGCTTTTGATGAATGCGTGGATCTACTTGAAAAAGGCCACAGCTTTGGGCTTTGTTTGGGGGGCGTCCTGCTGCACGTGCCACAGCAACTGCCGCCGCACGCGGGAAAAACAAATGTTCCCGCAGCCTTCTCAAAAAGGGCGGTCACACTGGAGCTGGGACAGCTCTAAACAGGAAAAAAATTTAGGTGGGTTACTCTCACCTAGAAATATGTACAGTTTTAAATACCGATCGTTGATCTGATATCCTACGGCTCATATGGTACTGATCGTTGATCAGCATTTCGATCAATCGTGTTAGTTTTGCAGGAAATCAACGGTCAGTATTTAATACTACATCTATTTATAGATGAGAGTAATCCACATTAATTTTTTTTCCCTAAACAGAGTCTTACTTGTGGCTTTGATTGGGTTTAATGTAATTGTTTTCTTCATATGTACTTGGTTACTCTGCCAAGCAGATTATAGTCCCGACCTTCAACATGTCATGTCTTTATTTTCAACAATTTTTGGATGAATCATTGTCGGATGATTTGATGTAATCGACAAAGTTTTTAGCTAGGATGTAAGATTTATATGTTGTGATTTTACGTTCGTGTTGAAGGGCCTGCTTGGGTGGATGGTGGAGATTGAAGATGGAGTTGTCGGATATGAAGATGAAAGAGTGTTCTTGAATGAAGAACCCTCTCTCCGACTTGGAATCATACATCAAGATTGTACAACCCCGTATTCGTCGAGTAGGGCCCTCCCGGCAGGTGCGGAACCAACTATAGGTTTTTAAGCTTTTGAGAGATCTTACACTCTTGGTGGCCAATTTTGGCTTAACCTTGGAAATAGGAGGAAATATTTATCTCCCCAGGGCCCCCTCTCGTCAGGCAGACCCTCTCGTCCGGCAGGCCCTCTCGTCCGGCAGACCCTCTCGTCCGGCAGGCCCTCTCGTCCGGCAGGCCCTCTCGTCCGGCAGGCCCTCTCGTCGGGCATGCCGTCTCGTCGGGCAGGCCCTCTCGTCGGGCAGGCCCTCTCGTCGGGCAGGCCCTCTCGTCGGGCAGGCCCTCTCGTCGGGCAGGCCCTCTCGTCGGGCAGGCCCTCTCGTCGGGCAGGCCCTCTCGTCGGGCAGGCCCTCTCGTCGGGCAGGCCCTCTCGTCGGGCAGGCCCTCTCGTCCGGCAGGCCCTCTCGTCCGGCAGGCCCTCTCGTCCGGCAGGCCGTCTCGTCCGGCAGGCCGTCTCGTCACGCAGGCCGTCTCGTCACGCAGGCCGTCTCGTCACGCAGACCGTAGACTGTCTCGTCTCGCAAGCCGCCTGTTTGCCCAGGCCGCCCCTCGCTTCTCGCCTAACCGCCAGCTCGCCCGACCTGTTTTTACCGTTGTGCCCTCGAGGGGGATTACCTCTTTACCCCCCCCCCCCCCCCGATGTGGAGTTTTCCTATGGGCTTGAGGCTTATTTGTCCTAAGGGCTTTTTTGTCATTTTACCCCCATGACTTGGAAAAACTATAAATAGATCCCCTTGGGTGCCTTTGGAGGGGATGAGTTTTCCTTACCTCCTCCTCCCTTAGCTTCTTCTTGGTAGAGTAGAGAGAGCTCTCCAAGGCGCCCAGCCTAGCCTTTTGGTGAGGGAGGGGAAGAGTTTCTGTGACCTTCCGGGTGTGTGGTGGGACCTCCGTGCTAGAGCCGATGGTCTGTTCATAGTTTCCTAAGTCTTCATCCCGTGACGTTCCCCCGAGTGTAGTAGGTGTGAGGTCACCTCTCTTTTGGGACCCCGAACTCCACGAGAGACCAGTTTTTGGTTTCAACAAAGATGCGTTTTGGGGGACTGTTGGTTTCAAATGAAGATTATTCAAGTGCTCCAAAAAATAATATTCGTGTTTTCTAAAAAATGCAACGGAGAAGAAACGCTTAAACAAGACGTTGATGTATAACCTAGGTGTGAAATTCAACTATGAATTGTTTGAATATATGTTATTGAAGTAGTTGTTGAAGCATGCAATAATCCTAATTATAGCATGTCAAAATAGAATAGATCTCCAATCGTGTTGGAAGAGCCTTCTTGTTTTGATGCATTTCTGGCGAGGCTAGGGCTCCGAGGAGTGAAATGTTCAGTGAGATGAGTTTTAACTCAATGCAATGCATTCATGAATGACAGTTTAACACTTTTCATCGAGGATGTCGATGCTCCCTTCGCAGTCCGATGTCTTTCTTTTTTGGAGGACGCCAGAGCTCCCTTCATAAAAAAATAAAGGAGGATTGGGACTTCTGTGTCGATCTAGGGCTTTGACGAGAGAGGGCCGGCGGTGAGTAAAAAATCTCTACTCCATCGAGGGAGAGGCTCACACGATTGGAGCGAGGAGACTTGCAGGCAGCGAATACAAAACGCATGGATCAAAAAATAGCTAGCAGCTGAGACTGGGAAATAACCTAGCTAAATCGTTGCTTATTTTGGAAACGACGAACCGCCACGTTTCATTCATAAATGATCTATTCTAAAAAAACAGTGTTGAGAGTTGAAACTGAAATGAAAAGGAGGGATTATTAAAGGGCGTTCATATTAGCACCGTAGTTATGGATATTAGCACTTTCAGCTATTAACGAACATATTTTTTAAAAATTAACTATTCACAAGCACAAAAGCTATCCGCACTTATTATTTTTTTAAAAAAAAACTTATATTATTTTTACTTGTGTCAGGATGCTTCCCCCTCCAACAATCCTTCCATCCCCTCAAAAGCAATAACAAAAAATTCATTTTCTTAAAACATTTTAATGTCAACAAAGACCAATTTTTATAAAATCGATCCCTTCACAAATTAAAAAAAAACAATTGCAATAAGAGCAAACAGTAGTAAACCAAGGCTTCCTTGATTCGGCGTTTCGTCGCCTCCGTTTCGAGCAAACGACGCCAGACGGCGGGTAAACAAACGACCGTCGGCGGTGTTTGCTCCTTTTATACCCGCAACAAGGAGGAAACGACTCCGATCTGCTCCGTTTCGATCTCCACCTCTCCCCCTCCGATTCTAAAGTAACGTTTGTTGGAGTGCTCGAAGCATTCGCGTGACCATCAAGTTTGGAATGATCTCCTTGTTGCCCATAGCTAGGGTATTTATAGGCGAAACCCTAAATCCCCGACTCGGGTTTGGATGCCTATCAGATCCTAACCGACCCGTTAAGGAGCCCATTAACACGTATATAAATATACCTCAACAATCTCCTCCTATATTGTATATAAGTGATAGCAAAGAAAATGAGCTACTTATTCAATAGTTAATAATGACCATAACAAAAAGTTTTCCAAAAATATAAATATGAGTTTTAGATAATAAAATGCTAAACTCAAACCAAATGTTCCAAACATGAAATAAAACAAGAAACTGGAAAGCTCAAACTGATAATTGATCTAGGCGAACAGCAGATCATCATCATCTGGGTCAAAATCAACTCTCTCTCCTCCAATCTCCATATTGCCTGCAAACAATTACAACAAGAATGTTATGAGACAAATCTCTATGAATTCAAACATTTGCAGAAATAAAGTGATTAGTTCTAACAGCGGGTGAACTTAATACTCTAACTGGCAGGAAAGAATCTCAAAACAGTATCTCTATCTAATTTACACAAAATTAGACTAGTTGATTTCATAGAATCAAACCATGTTCCTTCGAGTATTAAGATTATTATTAACGTTCCACAATTATGCTATATCATCAAATTTGAAATGATACAACAAGTTGTGACTATTATATCATCAAGTTTGGAATGATATAACTAATAATCATAATATCATGGCACATATCAGCAACTTCAGTATTTCTTTTTGGAATGATACCCAATTCAGCTTTTGGCAAAGAATAATTACGTAAGTCATCAAGTTTGGAATGACTGGCAACTATCTCACCTCTAGCTTTCATCAGATAACATCTGAAACACTTTAGTGTGCTCAACGTAGATGCTTGAATGTAAGCAGACAACGGTTCTTAAATTTAAAACATAAGCTATGTATTAAGTCCTCCTAAATGGACGTTAATCTCATCTCCCCCGATGTTTTAGATGTGAGAACCTTACATAAATCCTTAGTAAGGACATCTGCTACATTATCTTTTGATCTCACGTCCAATAGGGAGATTATCCCCTGACTGGTGAGATAGGTCAACCAGGCCTGTTTCATCCTTAGTTGCCTTCGCTTTCCATTGAACAACGTATTTGTAGCAATGATCTTTGTGGCTTGATTGTCACAATAAATCGAAATAGAGTTCATTTTTAGACTCGTCATTGGAATGTCCAATATCAGATCTCTTATCCACTCTGCTTCTTCTCCAGCTGAAGCGAGAGCATAGAGTTCTGATTCCATGGAGGACAGTGCAATGCACGTTTGCCTCTTAGACTTCCAAGCTACTGCGGCTCCTCCTAGTGTGAACACAAAGCCACTAGTGGATCGACAATCAGCTATTTCCGAGCACCAAGATGCGTCGGAGTACCCTTCAAGCACTGGAGGATGCCCACTGTAATATAAAGCATACTTTTCAGTGTACTTTAAGTATCTCATTATCCTGTCTAAGGCGTCCCAGTGGTCCTTCCCAGGGTTACTAGTGAATCTACTCAACATGCTGACCGTAAAGGCTATGTTAGGTCTAGTGCAGGTAGTAGCGTACATGAGACTTCCTATGAGTTTGAAATAATCCAACTGTCTAATAGCTGAACCTTCATTCGGTTTCAGTCTACTGTTATAGTCGTATGGAGTCTTAGCCTTTTTGCTCTTATCATAACCCCACTTTTCTAGTAGATTCCTAATGTAGTGACTCTGACTCAAGGTAATACCCTTTTTTGTGAAGTTCACTTCCATTCCTAGGATGGTTTTTACCTCACCTAGGTCTTTCATGCTAAATTGTGCCGTCAAGGCAACTTTCACGTCTTTCACTTCAGACTGATCAGTGCCCAGAATTAGCATGTCATCAACGTACAAGCATATGATGACTACTTTATTTGCACTTGTTCTTACGTACAGACATTTATCTGATAGACTGGATTTGAAACCCAAGCCTTTTACACAGGTGTCAAATTTCTCATGCTACATTTTAGGTGCTTGTTTCAATCCGTATAGTGACTTAATCAACTTACAGACCTTAGTTTCTAGACCTTCTATGACGAACCCTTCAGGCTGGTGCATGTAGATCTCCTCAGTCAGATCTCCATTAAGAAATGCAGTCTTGACATCCATCTGATGAACAGTGTAGTGTTCAATAGATACTAGTGCGAGAAGAATCCTAATTAGTGACATACAAGTGAGTATATATCAAAGTAGTCTACACCACTCACTTGAGTGAAGCCTTTGACAACTAGACGTGCTTTGTATTTTGCGATACTCCCATCAGGATTTAGCTTCTTCCTCAGAACCCACTTATTTCCAATGGTTTTAGCCCCTTTGGGCAAATCGACCAAAGTCCATGTGTTGTTCTGCATAAGAGAGTTCATCTCTTCGTCTATGGCTTCTTTCCATAATAGAGAGTCTCTAGATCGCATCGCTTCCTTATAAGTGGATGGATCAGCTTCAACTTGGTAAGTCACGAAGTATGTACGGAAGCTTTTGGGCATTTTCTCTCTACTAGATAGCCTTCTGGTATCTAAACCAATCGTGTCTACAGGCTCAGTGTCAGAGTTACGTTGTCCTGGCCCAGCTAAAGGCTCAGTACTAGTGGCTGGCAGACCTGGCAGAGTCAGGTTCTTGTCTTTAAGGAACTTATCATCAAAGAAAACAACGTCTCTAGATTCTATTACAGTATTAGTGGAGAGATCCAGAAACCTGTCTGCAGCACTATCATCTGCACATCCTAGGTAGACGCAGGTATTAGTCCTGGGTCCAATTTTTGCTCTTCTGGAGTCTGGTATCCTAACATAAGCGATACATCCCCAGGTCTTAAGATTGTCAAATCTAGGGGGCCTCTTAAACCAAAGCTCGTAGGGTGTCTTAGTCAACTTAGCATGGGGAACTTTATTAAGAATGTGATTTGACGTGAGAACGGCTTCACCCCAATAGGCCGTAGGCATGCCGGCAGTCAGCAACATGGAATTCAACATCTCTGTTAAAGTCCTATTTTTTTGCTCAGCGATACCGTTGGATTGTGGTGAATACGGGGCAATCGTTTCAGGAATTATGCCATTGTTGGCAAGAAAATCTCTGAACTCCCCTGAGACGTATTCGTCTCCTCTATCACTACTTAGCCTTTTAATTTTCATGTCAAGTTGATTTTCAACCCTATTTTTGAATATACAAAATTTATCAAAAGCCTCATCTTTGGTTTTAAGAAGATAAATGTGACTGAATCTAGAGTAGTCGTCGATAAAAGTTATCATATACTTCCGACCTCCTCGTGTGACAAAACTTTTGTAGTCACAAATATCGGAATGTATTAACTCTAGCAATTATGTGCTCCTAGAAACCTGACTAAAAGGTGTTCTAGTTATCTTAGTTTGAGCACAAATTTCACATTTTTCAAATTTGGTTTTTGTGTCGAGGGGTATGTTATGAGTTCTAGCTAGCAGGAGTAGTTTTCTATAATTGATGTGTCCTAGTCTTGCATGTAAAGTCTTATGATCTATCAGATTTGAGCTAACCTGATTTACTACTTCGTGTGCTAGACTCAGCCTATACATCTCGTTAACGACATATGCGCAACCAAAGTAATGCGAGTGAACCATAAGGGTTACTCGACCACCACTAATGTTGAAAGACATACCCGCATCGCACAACAGACTAATCGAAATTAAATTAGCAGCTAATGCCGGTATTAATTTAACATTTTTCAAAGTTAGAGTCTTACCTGAGGAGAGAGTCAGGGTAGCATTGCCGACCTTCAGCACGTCAGCTACAGCTCCATTCGCAACAGTGATGATCTCTTCTACCTCTTTTGTATCCTCCAGAAGCTTTGGATTGTTGCAGACGTGGCAGGTAGCACCTGAGTCGAGCCACCACTCTGAACTGGCCGTCCCGTTACCGACCATGGCAACAAAGTCGGTAGGCGTAGTCTGATGAACCATGTTGGCTTGATTATCAGTTCTTGGTGTGCTGGTGTCGCCCCGTTTGGGCTGACGGCACTCGGAAGCGTAGTGACCCCACTTATTGCAGTTGTAGCACTTGCCTTTGAATTTCTTCTTTATCTGTTTGCTGGTGGCAGCAACTGCGGGTGCACTGGTCAGTGGGCGAGTCTTTCCAGACTTAGGCTTCCGCTTAGGATGCGTGATCATGTTAGCAGTAGAGGACTGCTTGCTGATCGTCTCTATAGCATGCCTAGTCCGGTTCTCATCCTCAATGCAGATGAAGCGCTTGAGTTCTTTAAGACTCACCTGCGTCTTCTTCCGGTACATCTCAGTCTTGAAGGAATACCAGACCGAGGGCAACTTGAAAATAATTGCCCCTGCAACGAATCCATCCGGCAGAGGGATGTTCTTACTGTTGAGTTTGTCCACCAGATTTTCGAACTCAGCAACCTGTGGCAGGATTTCCCTTTCCTCAGTGAAGGTGAATGCCATAAACTTGTCCACCAGGTGCGTCTTGGACATGATCTCCTCCTCCTTGAACTGCTCTTCTAAAGCTTCCCAGATTTCCTTGGCCCTTTGCATCTTGCCGTACGTCTCTGCAAGCCTGTTGGAGAGGCAATTCAGAATGTAGTCTCTGCAGAAGTCCTCGTCGTTGACCCACTGATCTTCATCTTCGCTCCCTTTGAAGTCCTCAAAAACAGTTTGTACTGTGTAGAAGATGTTCAGGTACTTCATGCCGAACTGCGTGTTGCGCTTCTAGCACTGAACTCGGCGTTGAAGAATTTCTCCAGCTTGATCATCGGCACGGGAGACGACAGATTGCTTGCTTTCGACATTGCGGGTTCCTTACACGAAACTAGAGCTCCACTAGTAATCTAAACGAGAGCAGTAAAACAAGAAAGAAATCACCTGAGCGAGGCGACGACGGTCTTCAGATCCAATCCAAGAAAAAGGTTTGATTGCTCCTCCTCTTCGACTGATAGAAATCGCGTTGTACTTTTGCTTCCAACAACCAAGGCACAGATTTCACCTTCTCTAGATCTTCTTGTCGATCAACCACAATAGATCAACGGCCTCCCTTTTGGGAATGGAAGAAGATGATCCTTCCTAGATCTACACTTAGATCTATTTTCCTTTCAATCAACAGATCCAGATTAATTCCTCCACCAATGGAGCACAGCGATCAACCACAGCGATCAACCACAGCGATCAAATGGCAGCGGGAGAAAAAACATTTTCCGATCGACACAGAAACTAGATCGCTCTTCGCGATCGGCGACGGAAAACTCCTTCGCAATCGGCGACGGGAAGAATCAAGAACGGCGCGCACAGGATCAGCGGCACTTCCTTCGCGATGGCCCACTGGAATGTTTCCTTATTTTCCCGATCTGGATCTTGATCGGAAACGGCGATAGCGGCTTTTCTTCTTTTCGATCGGCTAGGGCAGAAAATGCGAGAACGGGGAAGACAACCAAGAGCGGCGGATCGATGTCTTCCAGGCGGCGCGACCTAGATCCGGCGGAGGCGTCGGGCTACTCCTCCTATTCCGATCGACGAACGCTGCAGGGAAAAACGCGAACGGGATGGCTGCGGGCTTCTCCTCCGCGATCGGGGACGGCGGTGCAAAAAATTCGCGAACGGGGGAGGTCACGGGAGAGCGGCGGGAGCACGGCTGGGGCAAAACGAAAGTGAAACTTCGAGAATGTTGGAGTGCTCGAAGCATCCGCGTGACCATCAAGTTTGGAATGATCTCCTCGTTGCCCCTAGCTAGGGTATTTATAGGCGAAACCCTAAATCCCCGACTCGGGTTTGGATGCCTATCGGATCCTAACCGACCTGTTAAGGAGCTCATTAACACGTATATAAATATACCTCAACAACATTTTGATCCACCAAATTGCATCCGCCACCGCCGAACCAAATATAGCCTAAAACATGAAAGAAGTGAAAAAATAGATGATAAATGGCGTCCACAAATTTTTCTCTTTCAAAAACCATACCTTCCATTTTTCTCTCCCTGTTGCCGTTGGCTCGGGAATAGCCGAGAAAGCATCTCGCCAACAAAACCCGATCATAGTTGCGCGTCCAATCCGCAAGCCGCTCACCAAGCACCCATGTATGTTGCCCGGAAGCTCGCCAGCTGCCCTCGTCTTCCTGATTCTTCAAAGGGCAGCTAAGAGGTGATTTTTGTGCGGTGCTAATAGGGATTTTAAAAGAATAAAAAAAAAGTCATTTTTTGAGTGCCGACAGCGAAATTAGTGGCGTGATTAACAGCCCCCGTAAACAAACCAAGCCTTATATCAGGCTTGAAGGGGTTTTGAGTTTTAAAAGTCTTAATTAATGAGTGCTTAATTATATTGCCTAAGTGCTGTTACGTTGAATGGTCACGTGTCATTTGTCGTCCGCATGCTCACTGGCATTTTACATTTGACTAATATCTCGCCACACACGTGGCCACATGCCGAGATGGGCAATTGTCGGCATCTCATAGCTGGAAGTCTGAAAACCCTCACATTTTTGAAATAATAAAATCGGTTTAATATTGGATAATTTTAGGGTGCTGTTAGTCTGTTACTATTTGATTTCTAGCAAATCATTATTATTAGTAAATTCTTATTTTTTAAAATGACTATTTAAAAATCATTTTATTACTAGAAACTAACATAATTTTTTTTAAAAAAAATTAAATTTTATTTAAAACATTCATTCCTTCAAAATAATCCGCTACATATAATGACATTATAAATGATTTCAAATGTATTCATTCAATCACTTATGTTAGCATTATAGATGAGTCAAAATGCCGCAAATGTTTAGTATGTCTAAAACTATTTTTTCAACAAAATATCATTATCTGCACACAAAATCTTTAAACAAATATCGGTCGGTTTAGAAATATATTTGATTTCTAATTACTATAAGCATGTGTTGTATATACGAGTTAAGTGTATATAAGAATATACACGTCCTTTTGAACTGCGTCTTATACGTACAATTTCATGAGAAGTGTTCAACATGAAAGTTGTAGATATCGACGAGATCTACAATTTTTATGTTGAACACTTTTTGATTTGAAGCACTTTAGGCCGCCGATTTGACCCCTGAAAAAAGTTACGTCGTACATATGTACGGACACCCGGGATCGACGTGACTTTTTTCGGGGGCCAAATCAGGGGCATAAACTGCTTCAAATCAAAAAGTGTTCAACATGAAAGTTGTAGATCACGTCGAGATCTACAATTATGAACACTTTTTGATTTGAAGCACTTTAGACCCCCGATTTGGCCCCTGAAAAAAGTTACGTCGTACATATGTACGGACGCCCGGGATCGGCGTGACTTTTTTCGGAGGTCAAATCGAGGGCATAAATGGCTTCAAATCAAAAAGTGTTCAACATTAAAGTTGTAGATCTTGTCAAGATGTACAACTTTCATGTTGAACACTTTTTTATTTAAAGTAGTTTAGACCCCCGATTTGAGTCCCGAAAAAAGTCATGCCGAAAATCTGTACGTTCCGTGCATGTCTTTTTTAGGTCCCAAATTGATGGCCTAAACGGCTTGACATGAAAAAATGATCAACATGAAAGTTGTAGATCTCGATGGGATCTACAACTTTCATGTTGATCACTTTTTCAAATGAGAAATATTTGGGGCTCAAAATTCAAAAATGCAAAAATTGCCAAAAAAACAAGATTGGTTTGCTATTAGTAATTTTTGGAAAGAGAAAAAATGCAAAGAATGACAGAATCTGTTTTTTTTTCTGATTTGCTAGAAACGAAAGTGGGTTTGCTAATAACAACACCCTAATTTTATTGGCAAATCTCAAAACACATTTTCATTCCTTTGTTTTAACACCTAAAGGAAGCCCAACCCTAATATTGCCCGATCATGGTCATACCACTCCGCCCCTTGCAAGCTTCGCCTTCCCGCTCCAGTTCGCCGCCGCCTTCCCACTCCAGTTCTCTGCTGCCGCCCCTTGCAAGTTCCGTCGGGCATTCTCATGTGAGCCTCAACGCCCCCCACCCTGACTCGCCTCCGCCGATTCCCGAATCCGAATTTTTCCCTCATCTCTTAGATTTTAGTTGTTTTCATTCCGATTTTTTGGTTGTCCAAATTCATAGTCCATGCTACTGGTTTGCCACAATTAATCTGTCTAGGACAAAGAATTTGATCAGTCCAGTACCACTTATGTTAAACTTACTCTGTCCAAGTACTAATATACTAAAATAGTTTTCAGACCTTACTTATTTGCTGACATTGTATTGTCTAGTGCTGAAATCGGCTTTCCAAGCTTATTTGTTTGCCGAACTTGATTTTTTTATTTTTCTCTTGCTTTGTCATTCACAAAATGGTCTGTGAATAAAATCTCACGATCTGTTATTAATAATAAGCTGTCATTAGTATAAATAGGTTTGCCAATAACACCGTCTTTAATATTTGATACACAACATATGCATGCATATATCCGCCACTGTCTAGGGCAAATTGATAATTTGGTACTTAGCTGAGATTGACGAATACAAAATTTATTTTACTATTCTCCGTAAAATCTCACGAAATATTATATTTATTTTTGTATATAAATAAAATAAGTAAGAGAATATTATTATTTGTAAAAGAAACAGAGATGTTGATAGCACAATTTTTTCGCTAGCACTGAGTAGACGGACATTCCATTGCATGTAGGTCATAACGCAGTTTTGAGTGTGAAACTGGAGGGAGCGAAGGATGGAGATCAAAGCGAGCATCCAGAGATCATCTGGACGACTCCTTGCATGACTCCGTTGCAAAAAAAAAAATATGCTATTTGTTGCTGGTCACTCGAAACGCTCGTAAACTTATCGAAGTGAATTGTCCTAACTCGGGAGAGAGTGGAACGCGATAACAGTCACAAAAAAGTACCAATGGCTGAAAAACGAGTTTTTATGTAAGGGAAGGGGAAAAATCATGGGGTCGGGACTGTGCCGACTAAATTCCACTATTTTCTTGAGAGTTGCAACAATATTCTTTTGAGGGTGACAGATCACCGTTTGTTATAACAATAGTTCTTCCGGAGAGCAGAGATCGGTGGAAATTTGATGGAGGTGAATGCACGCTCAGAAGCATTTTGGATTGATGGATGCAACAATAGGGGTGTTTGGGGTCACCCGGCTTTTTCCCTGGTCCGGAGAATCGGACCGCCTTAGCTCGAAGTCGAACCGCCTTAGCTCGAAGTCGAACCGGACGCACAAACAATTAAAGAAAACCGCAACAAATGACAAGAAGACTTTTTTACGTGGAAAACCCGGAAAAGGTGAAAAACCACGTGTCTGGATCTGTGCCGAGGCAAATTCCACTAGATCTTGTGTATTTACAAAGGTTGGAGTTTGATCTTGGAGGGCGACAGACCGATACTCTGTTACAAGTGTAGAGAATGAAATGCGACGGGGAGGAAACGACTAAGTCCTCGGAACCTCGATGAAAACGCTCCGGCCTTGAGATGACGTTGAACTCACGGAACCTCGGTGGAAGCGTTCCGGCTGGAAATCATCTAAGTCCACAAAGCTTCTGGAGGGAGCGCTCTCGCTGATGTGGAGTCTACATGGGAGCGCTCTCGCGGAGGCGGGTGACGTCACTTAAGGCATGAGAAGACCGTGGCGCAAGGAGGAGAGCGGAGGATCAACCTAAGCCCACAATCTCGCCGGAAAACCACAGAGCTCATTCTTGCCTTTGGAGTTGTTTTGCTTGAAATTAAGGCTTAGGGGCTATTTATAGTTTTTTGAAGGGTCACGATGGTAATTGCGTCGGGGAGTTATTTGTGCTGGCGAATGACGTCGCTTCATTTCGATCATGCGAATTGCCAATTTTACTGAAATGACGAGAGTGCCCCCCTTCCCTCCGGGCAGTTCGGGCGGCCCGGGCAAGGTGCCTGGAGGAGGCGGTGGTGGCTGACGGCAAAGGAGGCGGCCAGGGACGGCGTAGGTATTGTGCACGCGGGACGGCGAAGCATGGTGATTATAATGACACAATTACCAAACTGCCTTGATAACGATGATGTAGGCGTACGCGTTAGAGCCGAATTATAACTACGGACACACGCGACTATTCCTTCCTGGTGCGCGCAATCGTTTACCTTTCTTTGCTTCTCGTGTCCACAAAGATTTCATGACTGTTCACGTTCACCTCCGCCATCGCCTCTGGTGCTTCCCGAACTGGCCCAACTAGGCAAAATTGTCGTATCCGCAAAAAAGATGATTTGTGTTCCCCAAATTGAGAAACATGATTTGTCCGTCGGGTAGTGTTATGGTGGTTATAATGACACAATTACCAAACCGCCTTGTTAAAAGAGCTCATTCTCCCTAAAATTATATTTAGGGAGAATGTAGCATGCGTACAAAGATAAGATTGCACGAACGAAGATCGAGATATGAAGCGTCAGCAAGTGCACCTGTCACATTCAAGTAATAAAGTTGAGGAGTTGAATCCCCGGATAACGATGATGTAGGCGTACGCGTTAGAGCCGAATTATAACTACGGACACACACGACTATCTCTTCACGAGCAAGTGCAAAGATAATGATGATGTAGGCGTACGCGTTAGAGCCGAATTATAACTACGGCCCGCCCGTGTTGCGGTTGTGTTGCGTGCGTTGCGTTGGCGCGCTGTGCGCTCTCGCCGTCTTGCGCTCTGGCGGGAGTGTCGTGATCTTGCCCTCTTCTTGGATGTTTTCAAACCTTTTGGGTGAGCGTTTGATCATACACAACGCCTTCGCGCTTATGTCATGCTCACAACCCTTTCACGCACACGACGCGCTCACAACCCTTCCACGTACACGACACACTCACAACGCCTTTACACTCACAACGCACTCACAACTCCTCTGCCCTTACAACACACTCATGATACTGTCGCGTGCCAGCACACAGAATTCCTTCCTGGTGCGCGCAATCGTTTACCTTTCTTTGCTTCTCGTGTCCACAAAGATTGCATGACTGTTCACGTTCACCTCCGCCATCGCCTCTGGTGCTTCCCGAACTGGCCCAACTATTTGGAGGCAAAATTGTCATATCCGCAAAAAAGATGATTTGTGTTCCCCAAATTGAGAAACATGATTTGTCCGTCGGGTAGTGTTATGGTGGTTATAATGACACAATTACCAAACCGCCTTGTTAAAAGCTATAAAAGAAGCCCATAGTCCTCATTTAGGGAGAGATCACATTCAACTCGAAAGAGCTCATTCGAAAATCCTTCAGATTTCTCCCCCAACGCTCAAAAATTCCCTCAAAGGTCTCCTTCAAACTTTGAAGATCTTCTTCCCCTTTATAGATCATTTGAAGGCGACTCGAATATCTCTTTCTTCGGAAAGGAGGCTTGAAGATCCCGCTTTTATCTTTAGTAAACACTTATTGTAACGAGCGGTGACCTGACATCGATCCAACCCCGTGTTTTTTTCACCGTTTTTGGTTATCCACGTAAAAAATTCACTTGCCTAGTGTTAGTCTCTACTTTGACTATTTGCACATTCAGCTTGCTCTCGGGCTAAGACGGTTCGTTTCGACCAATTTGTGGGAGTGTCGAGTGAGCTGCACAACAATCCTAAATATATTTTTTGCTCATCCCAGGGACCTATAAAAAACCAAACCTACACTAAAATAAAAAGGATTATCGGCCTTCTATTTTTATGCCACGTGCGGAGCGTTCCTTTATCCCAACATAGGAACCGTTTGATACGACGTTTTTGCTTCGGTGAGTTTGGACAAAAATGCCATCACCATAGAACGTATGTAAACACGACAACGATTATGATCGCCATCATATAAAGGCTCCATTTGAGGGGGGGGGGGCTTATTTTCACCGGTCAAGTGGTTACAACCTCATGAGCCGGACATTAAAGGTTCGGTTCATGCGGTCGTAACCGCTTGACCGGTGAAAAATAAGCCCCCCAAACGGAGCCAAAGAAAGTTAGTTTTGAACATAAAAATGACTGAAGTTTCTTAGGCGAGGTCAGGCAGTTATGAACGTTGATTCATAACCATTAAGTTCACAACCGCAGTTGCCGTGCCAAACCAAAAAATTTCTCGTCTGATAAACAGACTCTATGATGATCTCCTAAGAGATCGAAATAAGACACGTGCGAAACGGAACCCTAAATTTATAAAGACGATTGATATACACACATCATAACTCGATATTCGCAGTCCATACATTGAGTTTAAAATTAAATGTTTAACGTGCTCCCCCTTACTTAATCGCAACCCCCTCTTTTCCCAAAACCTGCTTTCGCCGCATGTCCGAAAATTTGATTCCACCGACTCCCGACCTTCAGCGTACGCCCGCCCACATCTCGCCGGAGCTGCTTCCGCCAGAGCTGCTTCTCGCCGGAGCTGCTCCCTGTCTCCGCCTCCGGCGCCAAAAGTCTCATCATCTGCGCCCTTTTCCGCCTCTATTGATGACCTAGGTTATGTCTTGCTCCATTTTGTCCATTTTTCAGTTTTTTTTGCTTTTAGGTTCGATTTCCCAAGAAGATATGAGTGGAGTTATCATTTTTCAGTGATTATTGAGTTATGTTTGGTGTTTAGAACATGAATCCTAAAATCACAAAAAAGATAAGAATCAAAAGGTTGTGATTGTAGAACTTAGAAGCATTTTTTATAATTGTGAAGGTATAAAAAGCATGTCTGTTTTTTTTAAATGTATGTAAAATTTTTGTTAGAAATTAAAGTCTAAATTTGTTTTCATGTCTCCCTTTTTGATTGAAATGAATTCAGAAGGTATAATGTTGTTAACCAACGAAGAGAGTCAATGTGCAAAGATAAATGTTAACCAACGAAGAGAGTCACTCTTCTGAACGCCATAAAAAGTATATTTTTCCAAGCGAAAAATCTATTAGAGCATCTCCAATGGGGATCTCTATTTTTAGAGATCCCCATTGTACCATGTTCTCCAAATATGGAGAACATGGTAGGAGCAACTCCAACCATGTTCTCCATATTTGGAGAACATGACTTTTTTTTTTAAAAAAAAAATTATTAAAAAAAAAAATTAAGGTCCAAAAAAAATTTGAAATTCGTTAAGTGTGCATTTAAAAAAAATATTTTTTAATAAAAAAACAATTTTGTTTTTTATTAATATCATGTTCGGGTTTATGTTGGATCCATGATTTCACGCAATTAAAGTAGCTGCGAATACATAATTAAAATAAAATATGCATTACATAATTCAAAAAAAAAATTAAGTCTGGAATTAAAACTAAAATTGTGGAAGGTCATCACTTGGTTCGCTACGCTTTTCGTGTGCGCTTTCCCCTAGTCGGTCTTCTCCATACCCGGGTATTCCATAGATGCTTCCTCCATACTGGCTTCCTCCTTGTTGTTCTCCTCTGAATTGAGGTCCTCCAAATTGGCTTCCTCCGTAATGGATTTCTCGGTAGTGACTGTCTTGGTACTGACTTTCTCGGTACTGACTTCCTTCAAATTGAGGTCCTCCGAATTGCGGCCCTCCAAATTGAGGTCCGACGTGTGGGCGGCCTTCATACTGACTTCCTCCATAACCACTACCTCCATACATCCCTCCTACATATTCAGTTCCTCCGAGCGATGAAGATCCTCCAAAAAGTGGTTTTCTAATGTTTCTATTCATAATTTCTTGCTTTTTTTGTCGAAAATACTGACGCTCCGGAGTTATTTTGATGCTATCCAAATCAATCATCATGATATCGTGATCTTGTTTAGCGCTCAAAAGATCTAGTTTTCTTTTTTGATTTTCTGCTTTTAACCTCATGATGTCTTCGATAGCAGGCATACTGTTTGCTCGTTGTTCTTGACCTTTCTTTAAACCTCTAAGATTTGATCGCTTTTTTTGGTATGTGCTTCAATATCAAAACTTTTAAAACTCGATTGTCTCCTCATCTCTTTTTCTTGCTTTCGCCCAGTAGGTCGACTATTGGAAGTTGAGATTGGAGATTCTTCATCCCCAGTACTACCAAGATTCATGTTATTGTTATCTGAATTTAAGTCTATTCCTCTCCCTTGACTGGGAGTGTTAGAACTTAATGTTTGTGTCATGTCAATATTTGGAGAGTTTTTATTTTTTGTAGACTTTGACGTTTCCATCCACTTCTCTGTATTTTTTAAGATATGCCAAACATGCTCGAACATGAAGCATTTCTTCTCTTTTGAATCAGATGCATATAACATTTTGGCTTCATTAAGCTGCAAAAAAATTACTTTAATCACACATTATTTAAGATATTTAGGCATTTAAATTCTAAAAAAAACTTACAATATCAAGTTCAGAAGCATCGCTGGGGTTTCGTTGCTCTATCTGCTGAATACATCCTCGGAATTTGCTTGTTTTACTTGCCAAAAGGGACCAACGATAAGAAAGAGATTTTGGGGTTCTCTGTCCTACGCAAGTTTGAGGTCTTGTATTGTGAAAGATGGTTGAAATTCTTTCCCACATTCTTTGTTCTTTCTGATTACTCCCCATAACGGGGTCTTCCGAAACCTCAAGCCAAGCATAACATAGTGCTTGATCTTCTTTTGGGGAGAATGCTTGGCCACGAATAGATGACATGATGACGAGGAAAGAAATTAGAGAGTTCTTGATTTTGGGGATAGAGTGATGAGAACTTGACTTCTGCAATGGGTACTTATAGAGAGTGCTAGAATGAGTACTTATGAAAAAGAGAGGCTTGAGTGGAGAAGACATCCAATGCTGGGAAAAAACAAGGCTTCGGGTTACGAGATGACAGGATTGACAAGACAAGACAGAGGCTTGAGTGGAGAAGGCATCCAATGCTTGGGAGAAGGCATCCAATGCTGGGAGAAAACAAGGCTTCCGGTTACGAGATGACAGGATTGACAAGACAAGACAGAGAATTGAGTGGAGAAGGCATCCAATGCTTGGGAGAAGGCATCCAATGCTGGGAAAAAACAAGGCTTCGGGTTACGAGATGACAGGATCGACAAGACAAGACAGAGGCTTGAGTGGAGAAGGTATCCAATACTTGGGAGAAGGCATCCAATGCTGGGAAAAAAACAAGGCTTCGGATTACGAGATAACATGATTGACAAGACAAGACAGAGGCTTGAGTGGAGAAGACATCCAATGCTTGGGAGAAGACATCCAATGCTGGCGAGCTATATAAACGCCCTTTTAAGATAGTCAATGATACATTCAAAACAATCTTTTCTTCTAAGAAAAATGAACTATGGAGAAGGTTCATCCCATTTGCGATCTTCATCATCTTCAGATGATGATGAATAAATACTTCTCAAGTGGGAAGAAGACCTTAAAAATTAGGAAAATGAAAATGAAGTTTTAGCTCGCATGCATGCCTCCAACAATGCCATAATCGCAGCTCAACTTCAAGAAGATGCACGTCCGCGACGCAGAGGTTCAATACCTGGCCACGTGGTAATCAATCGGGGCAGGATTGAAGGCAACACTAGACTTTGGAATGATTACTTCTCCGAACACCCCACATATGGGGAAACTTTTTTTCGACGAAGATTTCGAATGCGAAAAAATCTTTTCCTTCGCATTGTTACTGAAGTGCAGGAGCACGACAATTTTTTTGTTCAAAAAAATGATGGTGTTGGTAAGCCTGGACTATCAACAATACAAAAAATTACAGCAGCATTTCGTATGTTAGCATACGGAACATCAGCTGATAATTGCGATGAGTACATTCGAATTGGCGAGTCTACTGTGATTCAATGCTTGAAAAGATTCTGTAGGGCAATTGTACAATTATACAAAAATGAATATTTGAGATCTCCCAATGCAAATGATGTAACAAGATTACTACAGAAAGGTGAAGAACGAGGTTTTCCAGGGATGTTGGGAAGCCTAGATTGTATGCATTGGCAATGGAAGAATTGCCCAACGGCATGGGCAGGCCAATATTCAGGACGTCATGGTGGACCTACAATCATTCTCGAGGCAGTAGCATCATACGACCTGTGGATATGACATGCATATTTTGGCTTACCTGGATCTAACAATGATATTAATGTCTTGCTGACATCAAATTTATTTGCAAACTTAACCCAAAGTATAACGCCTCCTACCAATTATACAATACTGGGTAAAAATTATGATGTTGGTTATTATTTAGCCGATGGTATCTATCCGAAATGGTCAACACTAGTTCAAACCATTTCTCATACACAAGAAAAAAAACAACACTTCACAATGATGCAAGAGGCATGCCGAAAAGATGTAGAACGCGCATTTGAAGTTCTCCAATCACGTTTTGCAATTATTAAGGGGCCTTGCCGTTTTTGGGATAAAAATGTGTTGCATGATATCATGACTGCTTGCATTATAATGCACAATATGATTATCGAGGACGAGCGAGATGAAAATGAAGATATCGTTATTTCTCCACCGCCGCCAACTCAGAATGTTGAAGAGATGGACACAAGTGAAGTCGAAAGATTTCAGCAGTTCCTAAATCGGCATAAAAAAATCAGAGACAAGACGACACATTTCGCACTTCGAGATGCACTGATCGAACATCTGTGGGCACGACATGGTAATGAAACAATGTAATTTGGAAAATTGTATGCATTTTAATTTGAATGTATTTCGGTGTATGTGCAATTTTATTTAGTAAATCGTGTTCTCTAACTATTTGTATGATCAATAATATTTAGAAAGTATGCAATATTAGTCTCGTATTGTAGGTCTCGAAAAAACAAATTTATTGGTATATTATATGTGAAGTTTGAAATAATATTTTAGCGGCTACGAACGTTATTGTGTAATACACGTTTTCCTTAAATATAATAAATATATAATTAAAATAAAAAAATAAAAAAATAAAATAAAAAAATAATATATGAAGGGCCGACATTTCCTCTCCTCCTCCTCTAAATTTAGAGGAGGAGGCGGAAATGCCGCCTCCTCCATTTATGCAGCCTCCAATGCCGAAGCATTGGAGGGAAACCGTCCGGCATTTCTGAGAAATGCCGGACGATTGGAGTTGCTTTTATGACGTGTGCATATTTACTGAAATATTTTAGCTAATTGTAAAAAGTTTTTCAAAGAGGAGAAAAAATGTGAAACTTTTTTGATAGTGTGGTAAAGTTTAGTACTAGCATATTCTGAAAATGAATTTAGCATATTTTTAATCAAATGATGAGTGAATATGCATCCAAAAATCCAAATGTGCTTTCATATGTCATTACTATATATTTGGAGTCTTTCAAAGAGTACTCTATTTCTGCATGAGTTGATAATTATTTGCATTTGAGAAACACGTCTACAAATCATGTAGAGAGTGGACAAAGTGCAGAAGGTGAATGCAAAGTTAGTATTGTTAAAATTACAATGTATAAAACCTATTGCTGAATGTATTGTTGAATTTTAAAAATCAAAATGTAAAATTTTTGGACTACAAATAGCAAAATGATGTACAAATAACGATTTATAAGCTGCGTGTGTCCAATTAAGGGGTGCCAATATCAGACTTTATTTGTTTGGGCGTTTTGCTACTCCGTTTTAGGCAAACGCTTCCGGAAGGAGGGTAAACCTCCGACGGCATTTGCTCCGTTTTCACCCGCCCGCCCGCCTTGAGAAAAACTCAAAAAAACTCCGTTTGAAGCAGCCACCTCCCCTCTCCAGTTGGAACGAAAAATCCATTTTCACTCGCCCGGCTCGAAAAATTTATCGGGCGGAGACTGGAGAAGGATCTCCATCGACTCAGGTGTTAAAAGGCATCCCTCGATTTTGGCGGGGCAGCAAACAATTTCGTCACCTCCAGCTGCTCGATCCCTCTCCAGCAATACGCCAGACTTCGACGACGCTCTCGACGGCCGGCCGCGTGACCCCCTCGCCGGGCCGATCCGTCTCAGACCGCTCCAGCACCGACCCACAATTTCCCCCTTCTCCTTCCGCCAATTGCCAGAGCTTGCCTGCCCCGCCCCTTCCATTCTCCTCGCACCCAGCGCCCCGGCAGCTCCCCTGATCGCCGCCGCCGACATCCACTGTGATTCCCTGAACCGCAGTCAACTCCAGAACTCCTCACAACCTCGATACCCACTCCCCCTTCCTCGACCCTTCACCAGTCCACGGCTGCCCTTCTACCGACATACCCTCCCACTTACTCAATCCCTCTTCCACCTGAAGATCAGTTGACTGAAACTCCCCACCGTGTCCCACTGCGTTCTTAGTTACCGGTGACGGATCTGCCCCGGAACCAGTGTCTCCGGCAGAGTGATAACAAGGGTAAAATCTCACCACACCCTTTACTATTACTTAAGTTTGTTATAGTTTATTTTTATGGGATGATTTGGAAATCTATGTGACAAGAGCTTGGCTTCGTAAAATCCGTAGCCACTATCTTTGGCTTTGTGCCTTTTTATTTCATATAAGCTGTTCTTTTGTAATCATTCTGTGTGTCATTGGAACCTCATTGGCAGTAGACCCCATGAATGCTTGAGAATTGTTTTCCTTGAATTGTTTAGCATGATCAGTTTGTAAATTTTCCGACGCTGAATTGATTGCAAGTACGCCAAAGTTAGGTTTTTTTCCGGGGTTTCATGCACAAAGAATTTACACCAAACTACTGGGGAAGATAACTGATACAAGAATACTAGGGCTTAATATTGGTGAATCAAATGGCACGAGGACATAAAGATTTGAAAATCCATATAGGAACAGTCAAGTCCTTGTAGAATTGTTATCAATAGATATGATGCAAAAAAAAAATTATGATCTTTTAAAGAGGAACAATCAGGTCATTCTAGAGTACTCATCAATAAATATGATGAAATAAATTTTTATTTTGACATAATTCAACAGTACGCCATATCAGGATGAAATAATTAGAAAAATAATGTACACACATATTGACACTATTTGAAAACAAGAGATATATGTGTTTACCATGTTTGCAAGACTTGTACTCTAGACTTAGATAAACTGAGACTATTTTCATTAAACTCCATAATCTAGGATGCCCCATAAGGATCTGTTACCACCCCAAATACATTGGTGGACCAGAATAGGCGTGAGAGATGCCAAATGGAATGTGACGTTTTTACCTGATGGTGACACCACTCTTTACCATAGGAAAGTGCTTTTCTGTTGGCAGTACAATCGTATTCTACTACTGGAGGATGAGAATAGTCAGGTGATCTCAGATACGCATGTGGTTCAAGCTCTCCCGCTTGCTCATATTCAAGCCAAGTGTGTCCCGTTGTTCTGGTAGTGATAGAGGCTCTTTTTGGGGGTTCCAGCTATAGTCTCTACTACCGAGAATGCTTGGTTGTTTAGGGAGGTCACTGCGAGGAAGTGAAACAATTTGTCTTTGATCTTGCAAAGCACAAGGCTCTTGATGTGGACGGTGTAGCTTCAATAGTTTCTATTGGGGCATTATTGGTAATAAGATCACTATTGCGATTACTCATTTATTTTCTAATGGTTATATATATGCAAAATGGAAGAAGACTGGAGTGTAAGTGTGTAACTAATCCCCAAAGTGCTCCATCTATCTAGGCCAGGACGCTATTGTCTCTGTGTAACATCCTTAAAAAGAGATAGCTCACAGTCCTCACCAAGTTGATTTAAGAAGATCAGGATGCTTTCATTAGTAAGTGGAATATGTCAGACAACCTGTTCACTGCCCAGGTGGTGCACCACTCCATGGACAATTCTTGTAGATCCAATGATGATGATATCGAAGCTTGATATTGTAAGTGCCTACAATTGACTTCGATGGGATTGCATCCAATGAGTTCTTCTCCATTTTTGGAAGTTGTGTCTTGATCGTCTCCTGTGTTGCGCTTTTTTAGTTGGTCGTGGCATGCTGATTAGCCTCTCCTGTTTTCGGTGTGACCACTTCTCTGAAGATGATGAACACATCTTCATCTCTTTCCCCCACACATTTATCTAACTATCCTTTAATCGGTGAGAAGTCTAGCCCACTTGCTTTTTTAAAATTATCTGGATACTGTCTGTACTAAGTGTGCATGTTTTATGTTTTATTTCTGTTTGTGATTTATTGTTGGATCACTATTCGCATACACACATCATCCTAGGACTATATACGAATTATTTCTCTGACACTGCACCAAGGGTTGCATTTTTTTCATTACACTCACACATCCTTACCCGGTATTAGATAGTTGATTGTTTCATTCGTTTGATTAAAGAAGTAAATGCAATTAGTCTAGCTTTAATTTTTATATTCCGCAGCATTTGTATATTACATAAAAGGAAATTTTAGTGATTTTTGAAATTCCTTTTCTCCCATCCCCTGTTCTTCCCTCAGAATTTCGAGCTTACAGGAACTAGAGTGCAGTATTTTAAACTCCAAAACCGTAGTCCTATTTTGGAGCACAAGCAAATCAATGGCTGCTGTCTACAATCTCTTCATCATTAACAAGTCGGGGGGTCTCATCTTCTACAAGGTTAGCCTTAAATCCTCAATGTTCTTGTGTCGGATAGGAAAACTACCTTGTTTTTCAAACTAAAGATCAACTGGTTTTGATGATGGTTAAAGGATTATGGGTCAGCTGAGAGAATGGACACAAATGATAGCTTGCGGCTAGCGAGCCTTTGGCACTCAATGCATGCCATCTCCCAGCAGCTCTCCCCCACCATAGGATGCTTCGGCATTGAGCTTCTTCAAGCTGACAACTTTGACCTCCACTGCTTCCAATCACTAACAGGTACCCCATTTTTGGATGATGTTTGATACTTTTAATTGCGCATTTTCCAAAGTGAGATCACAATTTTCCTTATTATCTTTTTGCTTTATGGATTTTTAAAAGAATGCTGGATAGATTGATATATTGTCTTCAAAGATCCAGATCATTTTTGACAGTACCGACTACATTGTCTAGCATATATGTTTTCCTATGCACCTGGTAATGTCACAACCTTAACATGATATTGTAGTTTATGTTTGCTTATGGAACCACTTCTTTCTTACTCTTGTACCAACAAATATTATGCTGCAATGTAATTAAAAACCTCATGAAAGCAGTGCATGTAGTGTTCCGTATGTTCTCAACCTGGAATTGAAGATCTGATTGTTTAAATTAGGCCTATTTGATAGAGCGGTTGGAATGCAGTGACAGTAGTGAACGCAATTACAAAAAGTATATGCAGCATTTTGTTATGAGTTTTTGGATGTTGCCAGAGGAGAGGCCGGAGGTGGAGATGATGGTGACAGAGATACTACGGAATCTTGACCGCGGCTGCCTACGCGGTGTGTGCTCGAGAGAGAGAGAGCTTCCAAGATTTCTTTTAGGTTTAGGGAAAATAGACTTTCTTCATTCATGCCAATACAAGACCCACTAGGTCTTTTAAATAGGACTTACAATCGACACAAAAAGAAAATAACGTCAAATGAAATGATGACAAATTTGTACTTGCGACTAAAAGGACACCTTATAAAGAAAAGACATAAATAACGACGCCCTATAAGGGCGCGACTCTTATGACATAATAAATGCATATTCAAGAATAAATAATAATAACTAATGCCATAATAAGACCCATAACATCTCTCCTGACCTTCAAATTGAGCTTGTCCTCAAGCTCAAACTTTGCGTGGATGGCCGAGTCTTCTGACATCTTGATCGCCCGTCAGAACAATGCTCGATAGCGCGTAGCGGTGGCAGGGATGTCAGCGACTAGCGACAGCGCCGTTAGAAAAATGGGCGGCAAAAGGATTCCTTTGGCGGGTCTGGTGGAGCGGTGTTCTGCAGCAACGACAAGACGACTGAAGGAGCGACGATCGGCAGAAGGAACGGATCTAGCGGCAAGGTGGCTGATGGTACATGTGGAGCATGGGCTGGCAGAGGAAGCGATGACTGTGCCTTGGCGGCCTAGAGTTCTTTGTAATAGAGTTCCCCAAACGACATTAGAATCTCAATAATGCACGTGCCAAGAGCTGGAAGCTAATGATTTCTTCCATATTAAAAATTAAAAAGAGCTTGAGTAATTAATCAAATAATTGATTAATTAAGTACAAATGTGTCTTAATTGGGAAGTGATTAATTAAGTAGGAAAAGATGGGTGGATGGAGGGAAATTAAAAAAGATGGATTGAGAATAGGGCGAGCGGGCTTCAGATGGAAGGATGCAGCAGGCCAGAATAGGAAAAATGATTTCTTATGCAACCCCACGATAAGGGCCCATCCAAACCAGAATGCGCATGTCGGATAGGAAAAAAAATAGAGAGAGAGGACATTGCCTCTTGCGGCCATTGGGGCTGTTTTGCGGAGGATGCAACGTCAGGGAAGCGGCAGAGGAGAGGACCGAGAGCAGCATCGGCTGGGGCGTGCGTCGACAGGGCTGGGCGTGCGTCGACGCTGGATTGGACCGGTTGGAAGTGCAAGAGTTTTCGCGTGTGGAAGACACACAGAGGCGTCAACAAATCCGCGCTCCGGTCGAAGGATGCTTTGCTGGTGTGCGGAGGGCTCAGCGGAAACGTGCGTCAGAGTTTACTGTGGGCGCGGGAGCTTCGGCTGTGGCTACGGGCTGCAACGAAAGATATCGTGCGGGAGATGTCATGGGAGACCGTCGTGCGAAAGATCTCGCGGGAGGCTCGCATGTGAGTAGTTGCGCGGGATCTGCGTTTGTGTTGTTGGAGTAGCGATCGAATGGCTTGGGCTGCAGGATCGCACTGGAAGTTGCAGCGGCAAGGAGGCCTAGACGGGGCATCGACTCCTTGCGGGGTTTCAGAAAGGCCCGACGAGGGTTGACGATCTTTGTGGATGCTTACGATGCGAATACAGGAAATGGAGAAAGGATGAGCTTTGATATCAAGTTGTTATGGGTGTTTGGATGTTGCCGGAGGAGAGGTCGGAGGTGGAGTTGACGGCAGCGGAGATACTACGGAGTTTTGACCGCAGCTGACTTAGCAGAGCGTGCTCGAGAGAGAGAGATAGAGAGCTTCCTAGATCTCTTTAGGGTTAGGGGAAAATAAACTTTCTTCATTCATGCCAATACAAGACCCACTAGGTCTTTTAAATAGTACTACAATCGACACAAAATGGAAAGAACGCCAAAAGAAATAACGACATACTTGGACCTGCGACTAAAAAGTACACCTCATAAAGAAACGACATAAATAACGACTCCCTATAAGGACACGATTCTTATGACATAATAAATGCATATTCAAGAATAATTAATAATAATTAATGTCATAATAAGACCCATAACACGTTTGTGTAGGTGTGATCAAGACTACTTTTTCAAAACAATGTTGTAGACCAAAACACCACTACAATTATGCAAATGTGGTAAACCATATCCACCATGTTTACTATCACTGCTTCACATCATCACCACTAAAACGTTACAACTATCCCAAACAAAATCTTCAATTACAACTGTTCCAAACAGAGTCTCAAACCCTAAACCCTAATACCTTAAAACCGTAAATCCTAATATCCTAAAACCTCTAAAACCCGAAAATCCTAAACCCTAACCCTAAACCTTAAACCCTAACTCTAAACATTCTCTTCCCCCTCTCTCTCTTGTCGCCTTGGATTCCCAGAGCCTTTCTCACTACCCGCCTGAGTTCTCTTACCATTCGTCGGAATGTTGTCTCCACCTCCCTTATAATCGCCTCTTGCCACTGGGCTCCTTCAGTGCCTTTTTCCCCATAGAGACATTGAATAAAATAAGCTATTTTTTGTAATACTAAGACTATTATAATCTCAAAAATAAATGGGCAAACACCCTTCAAAGGTTAGTAAGTACATCTGAAACATATAAAATGCAGTTAATCCTGATGTGAACGAAGATATTAGTTCGCAAAGATTGGTGAGTACAACCAACTATTACGAAGAATTTCATCTTTAGATCAAAAATAAGCAAGAGGAGAAATACCAGAAGAGAAAGTGTGCCTAAAAAGTAGTTTTTGCATTTGGAACATATTTTTGTTAAACCTCGCATAAGAACATTATTTTGACTTTTCTCTGGTAAATATCCTACATTGTTTATGATTTGGAATTTAGGGTTTTAGAGTTTTAGAGGTTGAGGGTTGATGGTTTGAAGGTTTGAGGGTTTTTAAGCTCCGGGTTTCCGTGGTTCCCGGGTTCCGAGAACATTAGGGTTTAGGGTTTCCTTAGTAGTTTACGAAAATGAAACTTGGCTGAAATTTCTCTTCCAATTTTATTGAGTAGTGCCAAAGCTCAATAGCACCGGGCACCTAAAAGATTATACATATGTTCTGTTGAATTTGTCAACTATTTTCATATTAATCACTTTAAAAATAACAATTTAACATTGTGTAGGCATGTTAACATGAAGGAGACTTGGATATTAAATCATTTAAAGGAAGTTTCATGAACAAAGTTAAGTGTGGGGTATGAACTGAAGTTGGTGTCATTTTATTGCATTCTTCATCGGCTTAGATAACCTAATAACAAAAAGATGTGCTTTCTTCCCAATTTTTTCTTTGCTAATGGAGGAGGTTTCCTTTAAAATGAATGGTTGCCTTCAGTTGTCAAGTGCTCTTATTCATTTAGGTTTGATTTACATCTCAATAATTTTTCTTCTCAAATTTTCTCATGATGTTGTTCAACCAAGCAACATTGGAACTACTCATTTTTCTTATTTATGTGATACTTTTGCAAGAGGCCTGAAAACACTTGATTTCTTTTTGTTGTGCTATGGATAATCTTCTTTTAGTCGGCAGAGTTAACCAAACACATATACGGTCAAAAGAGAGGTGTCAACAAAGTTTTTGTGGGAAAGCCTAAAAGGGAAAAAATCACATATACTTGGTTTGTTTACAACATGAGTTTTTGACTTTCAAGGACATTTTAATAAGCGATGTTACAAACCACACATCAATTACAAATATTAGAAGGGTCATGTATTGTTCTTGGTGTTTGTTCTAGACTTCCATGTTTGAGAATTTTGACAAATCCTTGATGGGCCTTCTTACACCACAGTCGTTGTGCTAGTCACGAACATTGTCAGTACGTCTCTTGTTGATTGTGTGATGTTGTCACATCTCTCGTTGGTGTGCGTATATGCACATACAATATTGTGATGTTGATGGCAGGTTTTAGTATACTACTAAATAGTTTCGACTCCTGTTAGAGCGTAACTCGATAAGGCAAGTGCACCTATCGTTTGGAGTATAGAATCAAGTGTCGTATTCCACGGGTCTGCCAAGTCCTTGTACTCTCACGGAAAAGCTATTATTTTATCTAACAAAAGAGAAGATTAATTTGTCAAACTAAGAGAAAAAATGATTAAAATATTAAGAAGAAAACGATGAGATTAAGATCAACACTTGATCTTGAATCCCTTTGGATAAAATAGACTTTACTGAAAGATTAAATTGCAACTCTCAAAATAACAACTTCGACCGTGGAGGTTCCTAGTTTATGAAAGCGTCTCTCTCGAGAATACGCTACCAACTAACCTTAGGTGAATTGATTAAGACCCATCAGCCAGTCGAAATTTCTAAACTTGCTTTAGGCGGTGAACCCCACTATTGGATTTAACCCCAATCTGGAAGATCTATGTCGCCCTCTCTCGAGGATCGCACATAACTCCTGTTATCTTCGATCGATCTTCTCGTATTCACAACCTCTTGGTAAATTAGAATACGGATCTAAAATCGAAAAGCAAATTCACGTTCTATTTATCCTTGAATGATCTACTCGCATTCACAACCTCTCGGTATGTGGATCTTAGATCGTAAAACAAGTCCGTGAAATAAGAATTCGAAGCGAATTAATCAAAGATAAATCGAAGAGAAGTAAAATGGAGAGCTTGCTAATTTAAAAAGATATAAAGTAAAATTTATTTCATTTCAAAGTTCATCATGATCAAGTGTTAAGGGAAATTTAGCTACTCATCATGATGAGGAAATTACACATAAAAGTAGAGAGAGACATGATTACTAAGTACAATAGAGCTTGAATTGAAGAAGTGCTACACTAGGAATGAAAATATAAAAGCTATACTAACAATTAGAAATGAGAAAAAAAACTAAAACTAACCAGAATTACAACAATTTAGCCCCAAAAATCTCCCTCCTCAGCTCAAAAACATTGCGGCTATTTATAAAATTTTCAGCTCGGGAGTCACGCTCGTGACCAGGGCGTGTCTAATACGGAACTGTCGCCATAAAAACCCCGGGAAACGCTGGGAGAGAAAACACCAAAAGCTAATAACCGACGGGTCACGCCCCTAGGTCACGCCTGTGACATAGGGCGTGTCTTGACCGAGTCTGGGAAACGGCGGGAAACGGCGTGAAATGGCGCAATCTGCAGTTAATCCGTCGGTTTGGGAAGGTGTCACGCCCTCTGGTCACCCCCGTGAACAAGGCGTGTTTGCTGTAACGTCACGCCGACACGAACGGCTGGATTGAAAGCCTAGCCACGCCCCTTGGTCTGCTGGACACGCCCCCCTGTCACGCCCGTGACATGGGCGTGTGTTGACATCTTATCTGGTGCGCTGGAGAACAGGCATGGTGCGCGGGATTAGTCGTGCCCGTGACCAGGGCGTGTAACTTTCAATTTTTTCAAAGACCTTCCAAAAAGTGCCCAAATTCTTCCAATGAGCTCTAATTTAATAATTGCAGCCCAAAATAACCTAAATTGCAAAAGAAAGTCAATTAGAGATTATTTAAAACAAAAGTAATTAAAATAAAACCAATTATTAAAATAAAATTATAAACTCTAAAATTAGAGTTATCACGCGTCTAGGAGGTTGATTGTCATTGGTGTGCTGGAGCACAATCTTCTTCGACGATCTTAGCATACGGGAGTTGTTGTATTTGATGAGCAAGGGCACAATTTTAAGTGACATGCATGAGCATGATTTTATGTGGCGCATAGTGGTGCATCTGTAAGCACACATGAACGTGATTGTAAGTGGCGCTCATGGTTGTGTTCTTAAGTGGCGTGCATGGGTGTGTTTGTAAACGGCGTGCAGGAACGTAATTGTTAGTGGCATAGGGGTCTAGTTTCAAGTAGCGTGCATGGGAGCTATTGCAAGTGGCATGTAGGGGCCCGATTGCTAGTGGTACTTAAGGGCGTGATTTCAGGTGTCGCGCTGAGGAACAATTTTAAGCACCGTTTCAAGTGGCGCTCAGGCGCACAATGATCATTATGTTGGTTCTGCATCTGCTATGACTTTAGTGTTTGCATATTTCTTGTCATTCATTTGGTGCGTCTGTTGCACGACGTAGTCTTCTGTTGATCTCACGTCAGTTATGGTTGTTTTACACCTCCATCTTACGTTATTCGTGCGTCTGGTACATGCTTCCATCTTCTATCATCCACATGTCTAGTCCTCTATCACCCCAAGGTGCTATCACATATGAAGGAAGACTTTTCTGGAGGAAATGCTAACTACGAAAGTCAGAGTTTATGCATCCTAAGATCATGTTCCAACTCCTCTAGTGAGAGACGCAGACCTCTAATTTTTTTTTTAAGATGATAATAAGGGATATTGCCAAAATAATGTATGGACCAAATAATTGCTTAGGTCCTTCGAATCACCACTCCTCTTAGGGCCTTCGAATCACCAAAATAATGTATGTTCCAACTCCTCTAATGATTTGCCTCTCGATTTGTTCTGAGCTGATCTATTTTGAAAAATTAAGTTTTTGGATTGAGCTGGAATTTTTGGGGAAGTTTTGTTTCATCATTAGAAGGTGACTTAAGGATACATATTATCGATCCGACCTCCAACAATCATCAGACAAAGTAGAAAAAGAGTGGACTTGGGCCTTCATCAAAGTTACATGGAACCCTTGATTTCGTTGATTGTATACGATCTAATCACTCCTGCAAGTTTTTAGATCTAAAAATCAATAGTTACTTCTTAAGCGTCTGGAGGAGGAAGGAGTAGTATGGTTGCAAGTCGCTAGGGAGATTGTTGGTGGCTTTACAGGTTTGAACTGTCATCTCCTAGCACAGGAGTGTCGCCTGGACCGACCCAGGCTAGGGTCGGTTCGTTCTTCAGGATGTGTTGTGGTTAAACAAAATCGTATTTGCATGTTTTTGGTGTTTTCTGGATTGTCTTGGCGAGCCAAATGCACTCGTTAAGCTTTTGATCCAGGCACTTTGAATTTTTAGGGCTGTTTAGTTTAATGTTTCTTATGCACTAGCTGATATAGAATGTTATTTGACTTTTGATGCTCAAATGTTCTTGTATTTTACAGCTAGTTAATTTGTTAAGGAAGAAGTGAGAGAAAGAGAGAGAGAGATCTAGGAACTAAGAGAAGATTAGGGTTTGGAAGGGAGAGAGGAGAATACCTTGACAATTCTTGCATAACCCACCAAAGAGGGGGTCCGGGTATATTTATACCCGGACCCAAGGCCGGCCGGCCAAGGGGGCCGGCCGGCCCCAATGGGGCTGAACCCATATGGTTCAGCCCCCCTTGGGCCGGCCTTTATGAAGAGGGGGCTGAACCCATTGGTTCAGCCCCGTTGACGTCCCCGTCGCGCTTTTTCCGCCACCCATATTGCTGGCCAAATAACCTGACCTCGTCCGGGGGCGTAACATTCCCCGCGCCATCAAGAACCAGCTTGTCCCCAAGGTGGTAGTCGGGGTAGAGCTCCTGGAACTCCAGCAAATCCACCCATGTGTTGTGCTCGGCGGCCAGACCTTTCCACTTGACTAGTAACTCGGGACAGTACGCCGTGCCTCGGCGTTTCCACTTGACCAACAGTACATCTTCAGGAATCAGGCGCAGTTCGCCCCTGCTAGTAGCTTCTGGCAGACACTTGCTGACTTCGACACTGTCACCAACCTTCCGCTTCAACAGTGAGACGTGGAACGTTGGGTGTATTCTGGACCCCTCTGGCAACGCCAACGTATAAGCAACTGGGCCCACCCGTCGGGTGATCCAAAACGGACCATAATAACGCGGTGCCAACTTCTGGTTTGTCCGTTGTGCCACGGACAGCTGCCGGTAGGGCCGGAGCTTGAGGAAGACCTCCTCCCCCACCTGAAACTCCCGCTCTGTGCGATGTCGGTCCGCCTGTGCTTTCATTCGATCCTGTGCCGTGCGAATATTCTCGCGTAAAATAGCGAGTGTGCGGTCCCGGTCACGAAGTGCCCGATCAACTGCTGCCACAGCAGTACCACCCGGCTCATAACTGCTCAGAGTAGGAGGAGGACGCCCGTAGACCACCTCAAAGGGAGTCAGCTTACTGGCGGAATGATAGGACGTGTTGAAACAGTACTCGGCCCAGTGCAACCAACTCGTCCACGTGCGCGGCTCATCCATAACGAAGCATCAGAGGTAAGTCTCAACACCGCGATTGAGCACCTCAGTCTGACCGTCTGTCTGCGGGTGATGAGCTGTGCTGACCCGCAGGGTAGTCCCCTGTAACCGAAAGAGCTCCCGCCAAAAGTTGCCCACGAAAGTCGGATCACGATCCGAGATGATTGCCCGAGGGATGCCATGAAGCCGGACAATCTCGCGAGCGAACAAAGCTGCCACAGATTCACCGGTGTAAGGATGGCTCAGTGCGATGAAATATCCGTACTTGGACAGCTTGTCCACCACCACCAAAATGACCGTCTTGCCTTGCGACCGAGGCAAACCATCAATGAAGTCCATGGACACAGTATCCCAAATCTGGTGCGGTATCTCCAATGGTGTAAGAAGCCCAGCGGGGGATGTGGTCTCGTACTTATGTCGTTGGCACACATCACACTGTCGAACGAATAACTGAATATCTCGCCGCATTCCCTTCCAAAAGACGTTGGCCCGTGCCTGCTGAAGAGTGCGGAGAACACCGGCGTGGCCTCCCACCGGGGATGAATGGAACTCGTGCATCATGACCGTCCTCCAAGCCGACTGGGAGGGTATGACCACCCGACCCTGATAGTATAGCCGGTCATTCAACAGATGATAGCCTGGATCCGTCTCCCGTGCAAGCCGTAGATCCTGCACAATAGCCCTCAACTCCGGGTCACGCTGAACCTCCTCTTGAATCTCGTCAATCACATCCAGATGCGGTGTGGAAATGTGGGCCAGAGCGCCCTCTGGCAAGCAAGACAGGGCGTCAGCAACCCGATTGTCTTTCCCTTGCCGATAAACAATCTCGTAATCATACCCCAACAACTTAGTGACCCACTTCTGTTTGAGGGGAGAGGAAACCCGCTGCTCCAAAAAATGCTTCAAGCTCTGATGATCTGTGCGGATCTTGAAGTGACGTCCCAGCAGGTATGGTCGCCATAAGGCCACCACATGGATGACCGCTAACATCTCTTTCTCATAGGCCGATAACCCCAAAGTCCGAGGGGCAAGAGCCTTGCTGTAAAAGGCAATCGGTCGACCCTCTTGCAACAAAACGGCACCCAGTCCCACCCCTGAGGCATCTGTCTCGACAACGAACTCCTTGGTGAAATCCGGGAGGGCCAAAACGGGAGTCGTCGTCACGGCCCGCTTGAGCGCCTCGAATGCGGCCTCAGCCTCCTCTTGCCACAAAAAAGCATCCTTCTGCAACAACTGTGTTAGGGGTCTGGCAATCTTCCCATAATCCCGCACGAACCGCTAGTAGTAGCCGGTGAGCCCCAAGAAACCCCTCAGAGCCCGGAGAGTCTGGGGCCGTGGCCAAGAAACCATGCTCTCAATCTTTCGAGGGTCAGCCTTGACGCCGTCAGCCGAGACCAAGTGTCCCAAATACTCCACCTCTGCCTGACCAAACGAGCACTTCGATCTCTTAGCATACAGCTGATGCTGACGCAAAATGGAAAACACCTGGGCAACATGGTGTAGGTGATCGTCCCATGTAGCACTGTATATCAGGATATCATCAAAGAAGATGAGCACGAAGTGGCGGAGAAGGTCCCGGAAGATCTCGTTCATATTCGCCTGAAATGTGGACGGACCACCCGTCAACCCATTAGCCATCACCAAAAACTCGTAATGCCCGTCATGTGTCCTGAAAGCCGTCTTGTGGATGTCTTCCTCCTTCATGAGAATCTGATAGTAGTTGGAACGTAAGTCCAGCTTAGTGAACAGTGTGGCGCCATGCAACTCATCCAATAGTTCCTCGATCAATGGAATCAGGAACTTATCCTTCAGCGTGGCACTGTTCAGTGCGCGGTAATCCACACAAAACCGCCACGAGCCATCCTTTTTCTTAACGAGAATGATCGGAGCCGAGAAGGAGCTCGTGCTGGGTCGTATGATGCTCGCTTCAAGCATCTCCCGAACGCTGCGCTCAATCTCGGCCTTCTGCATATGCAGGTACTGGTATGGTCGGATATTGGGAGGTTCAGTCCCTGTCTTGAGTATAATCTGGTGATCCCGGAACCGTGACGGTGGAAGTGTCCGGGGCTCCTGGAATATGTCAGCATACTGTTCCACCAACGCCTGCATCTGTATCGGCACCTCAACTGACCCCGCCTCATCCGTCCTTACCCCTTAAAGGACCGCCATCAAACTTCCCGCTTCCTCGAGCTGTTGGAGACTGCGAAGAGAAATTTCTTTAACTGGCGAGGATGTGAGACCCCTCAGACAGAACTGCTTCCCCCTCTGCAAGAACTCCATCGTCATCTGATTCCAATCAAAAGTAACCCTCCTCAACTGCTGTAGCCACTGCACGCCCAGCACCATGTCCGAGCCCCGAATAGGTTAAAGATAGACATCTGTGTGCCCGACGTACCCTTGCATGCTAAGCTCCACTCCCTTGAGGACACCTTGGCACTGTAATTTGCTGCCGTCGGCCACCATGACCTGGAAGGCAGCCCCAGTGTCAATCACATGCCCCACCTTCTGTTCCACGTCCGGATGGATGAAACTGTGTGTACTCCCGCTATCCACCAAGATGGTCACCTTCTCCTGTCGGACCCTCCCCGCCAGCCGCATAGTGAGTAGGGGAGGGTTGCACCCTTCCATAGCATGGAGAGAGACCCCGAGCTCGGTCAGGTCCAAGTCCCCTCCGAAATCTAGCTCCTCGGAGCCCAACTCGTCATCCGCTTCTTGCTGTAGCATAAAGACCTGGACCTTTTGGCACTTGTGCCCCGCCGTGAACTTCTCGTCACAGTTGAAGCAAAGTCCTTTTTCCTTCCGTGCTTGTAACTCACTGCAGGACAGCCGCGTCACCGTCGGCCGCCCGCCGACTGGTAGGTCCTTCCTAGCCGGAGTCGTCGTCGTAGTAGGCCTCACGGTGTTGCGAGTCCGCTGTCGGTTGAACCGTTCCTCCTGAATGCGGGCCAAGCTGATCGCGTGATTCAGGTTGCGGGGCCTATAAGCCTGCACCTCATCGCATAGATACTCCTTCTGTCCTGACACAAAACAACTGAGGAGCGTCCGCTCCTCCCAGTGCACCCTGTTCGCCAACCGCTCGAACTCGGTCCTGTACTCCGTCACCGACCCCTTCTGATGCAGTTTCTGTAAGAGAGCCTTGAAATCCTCGAACTCCAAGGGTCCAAATCGAGCAGTGAAACCGTCAACAAACTCCCCCCACGACACATAATGCCGTCCCCGCAAAAACCATTGCGTCCACTGGAAAGCGTCGTCCTCCAAGTGGAAGGACGCCAATTGCACCTATTGTTCCTCGGGTACCTCTTGGTAGCTGAAGAAGAGCTCTGCCTTCTGCACCCACTCCAGCGCATCCCCTCCACCGTAACGAGGGAAATTCATCTGTGTCAGCTTCGGAGGCATGTATGGCCTAGGACCGATCTGTCCCCGCCAGCCCGCATCTTGTCTTCGGGGCTCGTCACGTTCCATAGGCAAGCCCGGGAACTGTCGAGGGTGCCCCCCTTGTGCCCCTCCCCACTGCATGCCTCGTCCAAGGCCGGTCGGCGGCTGCCCCCTCCCATTGGGGTGCGGCAACAACCCACCGCCTCCAATTTCGGCGAGCCCGAAGCCGCCCAAGCCTCCTGCGGCTGATCCCGTGAAGCCTCCCTATCCGTTTGCTGGAGCACCGCCAAAGCCGGCCTCCAATCCACCCGCTGGAGCAGCCCCGACCCCGCTGCGAACTCCTGGAGCGGCCCCGACCCTGCTGCCGCCTGCAGTCATCCCGCCGAGCCCCGCATGAGTCCCGCCAGCCGATCTCGAGCCGCCGCCGAACGTGCCTCCAGATCCGCCTTATGCGCTTCGTGCGTAGCCGCCCGAGCCCGATCTGGGCGTTGGCGAGCCACTTCCGCCAAAACCACCGAGCGGAAAGCCCGTAAAGCCCAAATCCGTCGGTTCCTTTGTAGATCCGGCCTTGGAACTGAAGATCCGCCCGGTTCCTCTTCCAGCGGAGCCTTCCCCTTCAAATTTTGTGCCAATAACACCATGATTTCTTCCAACCTTCCATCGATTCGTTCTTCCAACCTTTGAGTCGACGTCTTCACATTCTCTTCGATGGCGGCCACCGAATCAGTCAATCCGGCCAAGTTTTCTTCTAAGTTTTCCAACCGGCCGGTCTCTTCTTGCGAACGCGTAGCGACCATGATGGAGGACGAATCCTCTGATACCAAATGTTAAGGAAGAAGTGGGAGAAAGAGAGAGATCTAGGAACTAAGAGAAGATTAGGGTTTGGAAGGGAGAGAGGAGAATACCTTGACAATTGTTGCATAACCCACCAAAGAGGGGGCCCGGGTATATTTATACCCAGACCCAAGGCCAGCCGGCCGACCCCAATGGGGCTGAACCCATATGGTTCAGCCCCCCTTGGGCTGGCCTTTATGAAGAGGGGGCTGAACCCATTGGTTCAACCCCGTTGACGTCACCGTCGCGCTTTTGTCGCTGCTCATATTGCTGGCCAAATAACCTGACCTCGTCCGGGGGCGTAACATCATTCCATTAAATCAAATTGATATTCTCGTCAATTATTTAAAGCATCCTACATGTATATGCTTAACAAACTTATTTTTTAAACTTAATATAGGGGCCATAGGGCAAACAGCCGAGTGAATTGTGCTGATGTATATGGTATTTTATTTTTTCCTTTTTCGGGAAGAGTTTCATCTTCACTAGTGCCTATTGCACAATATCCTTCACCACATATTTTGAAAGACTTAGTATCCGAAGAATGTGACAATGATCTTTTCGGTGCTTGGGGAGGACTGAGGAGGCAACCGGGTGTTGGACAATTGCGGTTTCCTAGTCCTCATGGTGCGCAAAAACTTGGAGAGCTGGTTAGCAACATTGATGGAACGAGGTGGTGAGGCGATTCGGTGGTCAGAGCATGGAAGGAGGCATTGTGGCAGGGGCTGTAATTGGGAATTGGTGGAGAGGCAGAGGGGAAAAAGGATGTGTAGTGGCTGTCTAATGCTGGGAAGAAGGCAAGAGGGGGCAACTGGTAACTGCAGTGGCCTGGAGTGAAGCTGGTGAAGGACTTGAAGCAAGGGTGTCATTACTGGAAGAGGATGTTGGATGGAAGTCGATGAGGTTGACAGTTCTCCATTGGCAAGATTTTTTGGTGAACCTCTTAGACTTGACGGTGCAACTACCATGTTAGCTAGACCCTCCACAACACGAATTCTAGTCGAAATTGACATCTCGGTATATCACAATGACAAAATCTGGCTTGGATCCGACTACACAAAGTTGAATTCAAAAAAGTTCATATTGTAAACCTTCAGATACGTCTGTTTGGATCTATAAATCAACCCAATTTGGATTACCAAAACAAAACCCCCCAATACTCAATCCTACCTCTCCGGTGCTCCATGTCGAGCTTGCGATCCTCCCTGTGACACTGTTACCCATCCAAATTTCCCCTCAATTGTAAGGATTACATCCTGAGCAATCTTTGGCGCATTCAGCCTCGATTCAAATTCCCGGTGGACTCTCAAGACCCCCTCGAACCACAAAACGCTCTAAACCACCCTAAGTAGGGTATGACCTCTAACTTGGAACTCCATGAAACCACCCTAAGTAGGGCATGACCTCTAACTTGGAACCCCATGAAGGCATGAACTGTTAGCCAAGGAAATCAATACAAACTGTGTTAATTTGGTCCAACCTTCATCAGACCTACCTCCTCCATCCCTGGAAACTTCAGCGGACCAGCCTAATGTCGTGACAAAAAACAGTCATCAAATTAGAGAAAGAAACATACAAGCTAAACAACCATTAGCACCCTCTGCCCCACTTAACGTTACCCTGGGAACGTACATCAGACTTGATCACAAATATTTACAAGACCCTTCTTCGGGATAACCCACTTCTTCTAGCAGTGCACATGCCTTGATCATTTCCTCCTTTCAAAACCAATTTGTCTGCCTATTCAATCAGCAGCCAAACACTGTTGCAGAATCCTCGTCTGATGAGGAAAGGCAGCCTGACACTGACTCCCCCGCCAGTCCTAACGGTCTTGGTTGGAAGAAAAAATTTCCTAATTAATTCATTAAATCCGTCTAACTAGACTTGCAAAAAGGCCTGCCGCGCATTCCTGCTGAGCCCAGGCCGGGTGTCAGGCAAACCGAGCCCAAGCCCCTCCTTTGAGGGGGGGGGGGGGGGGGGCATTGCAGGACCCGGAAACCGGGATTTGACCTGCTCAGGCCGGTTCCTATCCGACTGAATCCATTGGGATGAAATGAATAAATGAACCAAAAACTTTGTCAGCTTAGGTTCATCCTTTATGAGTTCTGAGATAAAGCTATTTAACTATAAATTTGTATAGAAAATAGGCAATGAAGGCTTACAATAAGGCTGATATAGTCAGCCTTTAATAAAAAATTATTTGTTTTCTTTTTTAATAAGACGCCTGAGACTGTTTGTTCAACCTCACACGCAACCTCCGCTCCAAGCCAAAAATTCAAATAAATCAAATACCTGAAATATGATCGACAATGAGGACATACCATTCATTAATTTTGGCATATTCATATTTGACTTTTGCATCCTTACTACTGGGATATTGGGTCTGTGCACCACTACAACAACCAGCCAAAACCGGCCTAAGCCTAGGCCAGGCACTGGGTCACCTGGTGCCTATGTCTGTGCTCGGGCACGGCCTACTGCTCGGGCTGCAAGCCGGACCTGCAACTCATAAGGGGGACTCGTAAGGCCCTCTAGACCTGACCGGGGACAGGCTCAAGCTTAACCTTGCCCGGGTCTAATCTGGACCGGGTCGGGCAACCGGGCCCGAGCTTTATTTTCATCTCTACTAACAACATTTAAAATTTATCAAATACGACAATATTATGACATTTATGACCATTAATTTCCCACAGTCCCAATCTCTGAGCACATCATCTCTTGATAAAATCATACAAAAAAAACATATGCTTAAATCTTCCTGCCCAAGCCTCCCTAATGAAATTAATGTGCATACGACAAATTGCAAAATTCAAACTCAAACCAACGATCTACTACACTGCTCCCACAAATTCATCACTGCACGCAACCGACATGTTGTAGATTTTCCCTCTTACCCATGTGATCTTCTTTGCCGTCGCTCCATCAACAGGGATAGTTGGCTCGTTACTTTAAACTCGAATATGTACCTCCTTTCCAAAGTTTTCTGTGCAAGCACACCCCACTACCTTCCTACAAGATCCTTTATCTCACTCTACCCCCCAAACCCCTCGCGAATGATACCTTGACGTATTTTGACGATGTCGTCCTCGCTGCCCCACCTTACTAGATGTATTTTCCATTTTGCTGCTTGATCCAAGGGCAACCTTGTTCTGGGTCGCTCGACGCTCTCACGGTCCTGTCGAATTGAACCATCTCAGCTGAAGAGTGAGACAAACATGCAAACTGCCACATAATGAACCGACTGATGCCAACAAGACGTTTAACGTGGAAAAAGATGGGAAGGAAAAAACCACGGGGCGAGATTTACGCTAACCAACTCCACTAACTTTCAGAGTGTTATAAATAGTTGTTCCCTGAGGGTGACAGAACACCACTCCTTACAAAGAGTTTTTGGGATCACTGAAGTTGCTTGAAGTGAAGCGCAATGATGCACACTCAGGAGCAATAAAGATGAGCGCAACAACGGACTCTGGACTTGAAGCACATCGTCGATGGAGATCTTAGAGGCGTCTTTAAGGCAGAACTCAAAGACCGAAGGAGATCTTCAAAGCATCTTCAAGGGGATCTTCGAAGACCGAAGGATGTCTTTGAGCAATCTTCTAACACTGAAGGAGGTCTCTGGAAGATTTTCGAGGGAAGACTTGAGAGCTCTCTCTAGTGCCGAAGGTAATGTATCTTCAAATGTGGGCTTAAATCCCTTTTTATAGTTTTGAGGGGGCGTATTGGTAATTGCGCCACCTTGATTTCTGGACGGACTAATTGGAGCTCCCGATCGGGGGCACACAAATCACCAATTTTCGAAATGTGACGATCTTGCCCCTCGGGCGGTTCAGGCAAGTTGGGCATGGCCGGCGACGACCACGGCGATAGTGGCGGTGAGCGCGACAAACGCGGCGACGGGAGGCGAGCGCGGCGGCGAGCTTCACAGATGCGAGTGGTGGGGAGCAAGCGGCAGAAGGCAAGCGCAACAATCCGCAACCCCATGATGGGGGTGTGGCTATTTGCAGCCCTATGATGGGAAGCGCGGCTATCCGTGTAACGACCCGTCTTTTCAGCGATTATTTTTATTCTCGTTTGGCGTTACGATGACGCGTTTCCGTGGCTTGTGCCATGTGTGGAATATGGTTTAGCTCCTTGGAACTGAGTGCCCTGGTTGGTAGCCTGTTGGCAAGATCTCCCTAGCAAACCGAGTCGTTTTGGTGACCCGGTGTGGCCTCTCGGGGGGATGTTTGTGTTTGGCTTTGTTTGGGCATAACTCGAGTTCTGTTCGTCGAAAGTTAATTTCGACTTCGCCGTTGTGTTCGTAGCGTGGGTATTTAGCTACGGTGCGAATTTCGTCGAATTCCGAGGTGAATCGGTTTTCGCGTCGATTTGGTGCTTTATGTAATTTTGTAATTAATTATATAATTATATAATTATATATATATATATACATAATAAGATGAAATGAAAAGCCCCATCATCTTCTTCACGTAAGAAACCGCCGGCCCCTTGTACGAGAGAAATAACCGCCGAGCCTTCCCTTCGGACGCCGATTCCCGGAGCGTTTGTGGACGGAATTCGATTCCGAGAGTGGATTCGGATTGCTCTCGTCGAGACCTTCATTCCTGCGGTAAGAAATTCGTTTTTCGTGGAGTTTTGGAAGGATTGGAATTTTCAGTTTTGGAAGTTTTCCGCCATTAATGGCCGAGTCTTTGTTCTAGGTGTTGCGGCCGTCTTGATCCGTGCGAAGAGGAGGAAAGCAGTCCAAAGCTTCGCTGAGATTTGAGGCAAGTGGTATTCTTGCCCTTGCCAAGTGTTTTTTTTTTTATTTTATTTGCTGAAATTGAAATCCCGGTTAGCCCAGGTTAGAGGTCTTGTTGTTCTCGTTTTCTTGCTAACTATAGGGCTTAGTTCTTCCTACTGAAACCCCCCCTATGTTGTGATGTTTGGAATCCAAATTGTCGGCGCGAAGCCGTTGTTTTCCTTTAATTTTGATTGATGCTCTGGTTCGGGCGTAGCCGAGAGGGAGAGTTAGGAGGGGGGTGTGGTTGCCAATTTCCTTCGTTATGGTATTATTCGAATGGTTAGGCATAGTTTATACGGTAGTAGCGTGCGACGTTGATAGTTGTCTACTGCTACCGCAGTGGCGTGAGTCGTGTGCGCGTTCCGGTGTCGTTCGGAAAATTCCAAACGGTACAGGTTTGCCGCGCACGGTCATTAACCTTTAGGGCGCACGACCACTGGTCGTGTGCCTCTGTTCGTGCGCGTATAAATTTCAGTTTCCAAAGTTCTGTCTCGGGCAATCGCACGAGCGCTGGCAACAGTGCGCACGACCACTGATCGTGCGACACTGATCGTGCGCAGTTGCTAGGTTTTCTGTCAGGTTTCCAGGTTCGTTTCGCACGATCATCAGCCGATGAGTGCGCACGACCACTGATCGTGCGTCACTGATCGTGCGCTTTGTATATTTTCTTTTGATAGGCGAATTTAGGTGATTTCGAGTGCGGGAGTTTAGTTACTCAAGTGACAGACAATTACTTGAGTTCTGGATCTTCTGCCTTGGTCGTTCGACTGTCGTCGAGCTCCGTTTTCTTTAGTGGGTTTGTGGGTAGTAACTTAATTTTGGCGGCGAGTGAGGCTAGCTCACTCAAGGCCAAAGTTTAGGTAGGCACTGAGTGCGTTTCACTCAACGCCTAGTCGTGTTGGTTTATTTCAACACTCTTCCTTTACCTTGTATTTCGTTTCCGAGTGGTTTTCCAGTTGTATTTCTGGGTTTTTCTTATCGGCCGTTTTCTTTTTTTTTTCCTAAAGGCCGAATCGTGGGTCGTGGATAGTAGTGGTGGTTGTAGCTCTTTATGGGGGTGGAGTTGTGTGATATAGCCAAGGCCACCCATGGATTTCTTGCTCCAGGTACGGGCTGGGCATGTCGGGTGGAAGGTCCCTTGTGTTTTCACGTGTTGACCCTCGAGCTTTTGACTTGGACATGGTGGATTGGGGGACTGCGGTTGCCTTCGATCCGGTTCCTCGTTGTTGTTTTTGCTACTATCACTTCCCGCAGTTTAGGGTGTTAGAAGTTTCTTCTTTGGTAGTTTGCAGCATTCTGACTCTTGGTAGTCTAGTAGGCCCTGCAGGATGTTGTTCCTGGGCTGGGTCGTTGCTGTTTCTTTGCACGTTGTGCATTTCTTGTTGTCCTGTTTTGGACAGTTGTGACTCTTTCTACTGCATGTTTTCTGTTATTTTTGTCCTTTTGGTTGACTCTTTCATGCAGTTTTACCTTGATTTTTGCTTGCTGAGGTATTCTGTTTTCTTTTGGAATACCCCAGGTTCTGAGCTGTAGCCGGTCTGGTGGCTAGTTGGAGGTGTTGTTGTTGGTGGACTCCCGGACTTTGGAGTTTTGTTTACCTTGTTTGTGAGGTTGTTTTCAGTACTTTCTTACAGACATATATGTGTGCTGGTGGGTTCGTGTCAGGTTGTTGGCGCCCACTAGTAGTTTTTACCTTGTACTAGATATATACTATTGCTGCTACCATTTATTTTTCTGGAGATAGTCTACTTGCTTTGAGAAGGTTTTATGCTAGGTTGCTAGTTATTTTTAAACTATAATTATTATTATAAATGAAGCTCATGATCAGCATGTTTTTATAAACTTAATCACTATATTCCAAATCACGTACGAAAACCGTTTTCTTATATATATTATATAAACTAAGTGTAGTGTCTTGCATAGCATGAGTGGTTCTCTTGGGACCCTTATGCGCTCTTTAGGGTGTAAAACCTAATTAAAGTATTTTCCGCAGCGTTTAAATATAGTTTTCTTTTGTGAACTAGATGATCCACTGAGCCGAGGGATACGGACTCTAAACATAATTGATTTTCTATTCATTAAGCACATGATTTTCTTGCATAAAGATTGTAGTTGGATTTGCCTGAGCGTCAGCAGTTATCTCCTGCTTGACGTGGCATCATGACGCGTGTTTTCTCTTACTCTGATAATTCTTAATTCGGAGAAAATGCGGGTTGTGACAGTTGGTATCAGAGGGAGGTTGCTTGACAAGTTAGTTGGGCAACCTTCCTTGGATGCTGTTAGTAGTTCAGCATCATGTCATTCACACACCGATATGTCATCAGCACGTCTTGGCAAAAGCACGAACACTACACTCATAGCATAACATGAAGTATACGGGGCATATTATGTAGTATGGGATGCATAATATGTGTTCGTATATGGATCCACCATAGGGGCTACATGTGAGGGTTATGTAGTATGGGATGCATAACCTCACCACATGACTGCGACTAGCACGTTTCTTTTTCGTTGCATGGAAATGTTATGTAGTATGGGATGCATAACATTTTCATGTGTACGCCGCTCATATCATGCATTAGGGCATTCTTTTTAGAATGCATAGCACAATCATGCATATCATATCATTGCATAAGCACAACGTGCCGAGCTAAAGATTTGCAGGATGACATATGTACACACATAAGTTTTCAAACTAACATAAGTTCATGCATCCGATCTAGGCACAAGAGTTAGTGAGGTGGTGGTTAACCATCCTAGGATAGGGCATATCATCTAATTATTGTGAAGAAAATAAACTCTCAGAGCAAGTTTAGCAGCTTTAAGTCTATATCTACATATGTATTGTCTGTACTGTTAGTCGGTTCTAGTCGTGGGATTTGGTTCTGATTTGCGTTATATTGATTTTTTTTTTTAGGATGGCTAGGCGTCCTGCGACCCGATCGACTCCCCTGTCTGAGGGTGAATCTTCTGGAGCTCAGAACGATGCGGTGATCGAGGGTCTGCGTCAGAGTAGCGAAGCTATGGGGAGGCAGTTGGAGGAAGTGCAAGCCCAGATTCAGTCTTTGGTGGCAGTTGTGGCAGGGCAGGCTCAGGGTGCGCAAGTTCCTGCAGGGGGGTTAGCTGTTCCTCCTCCTCCTGCACCCTTGAGGCCTCCAGTGGTGGTGCCAGCAGAGATGGCCTTCATCTCGCAGTTTCAGAGGCTGAGCCCTCCCACTTATGATGGGAAGGCAGATTTCATGGTGATAGACGATTGGCTGATCTCCATGGAGGAGATGTTCTCGTACTCAGGGATTGCAGATGATCAGAGGGTGATGATAGCCGCCTATCAGCTTAAAGGATTGGCTAAGAGTTGGTGGCTGAGAGAGAAGGAGAGCTTAGTGGCTGGGTGCTCTTGGGAAGTGTTCAGGGAGATGCTGTTGAGGAAGTTCTTACCCTCGGTCGAGCGTGACCGCCTCATGAATGATTTCCTCTATCTGAAGCAAAGGCAGCTCACGGTGGGTGAGTATGAGATAGAGTTTAGTAAGTTGAGCCGTTTTGCCCCTGGATTGGTCAGCGTGGAGGCTGATCGAGTTAAGCGATTCCTCGGTGGTTTGAGGAGTGAGGTGCAGCAGTTGGCCAGTGCTTATGGGTCGGTGACTTATGCTGGAGTTGTAGAGGCTGCTCTTAAGGTTGAGGCCATTGAGACGGCGAAGAGCAGAGGCCAGCAGTTGAGGAAGGATAAGAGGAAGTTGGTAGAGGAGAAGAAACCCCTGGTACCCGATGCTGTTCCGGGAAAGAGGAGCAGGGTGGTGTGCAGTTTTTGTGGCCGGTCAGGCCATCCTGTTGAGAGGTGTTTCAAGAAGGCGGCAGCTCAGAAGAAGGAGCAGGTTCATGCTATTCAGGGTGCTCCTGGGAGAGATGTCTCCTGTTCAGTTTGCAAGCGATCCGGGCATGATGCAGCCCAGTGTTGGTCCAGGGTTAGAGTCTGCTATCAGTGTGGGCAGAAGGGTCACGTTAAGTCGAGGTGTCCTCAGGTCCAGTCAGCTCTTCCTGCAGTTCCATTGCAGGCTTTGCCTCCATCTCAGCATGTGGACAAGGGAAAAGGGAAGCTGAACGTGATTTCTTCCGAGGAGGCTCAGACTTCGACCCAGGTGATCTCAGGTTAGTAGTTGGTTGTTTTTTTTTGTTTTTCTTTCTAGCCTGGTAGTTTAGTTGCTAGATTATTTGCGGTACTGTTGTGCAAGTTCCTTAGCTTTGTGCGTTCCTATAGGGAAATTTAAGGTGAAGAACCGCTGGGCGCGTGTTCTGTTTGACTCCGGCGCTACCCACTCGTTCGTGGCTAGAGCCTTTGTGGAGCGTCATCGGTTGTCTCTAGATCGTGTTCGGGATTCCTTCCGTGTCAAGTTTCCCTCTGGTGAATCTGTGTTGTCAGATTTGGGTATTTTGGATTGCCCGGTTTTGTTGGGGAATTTTCTTGCGAAGGCGGATCTGAAGATGATTGATCTAGAGGACTTCGATGTCATTTTGGGCATGGACTGGCTCTCTCGGTATGATGCGGTCATTCAGTGCAAAGGAAAGCGCTTGGACTTCATCAGGGACGACGGTCAGCCCGGCAGCGTGTATGCTGATCCATGTCAGGATTCTCCTGTTCTCTCTGCGGTATGTGTTCAGAGATTGTTTCTTTCTGATTGTTGTGTTTGTTTAGTCTCGGTGGTTGGAACCGTTGTTAGCGTGCCACGCTTGGAGGAGATTCCTATTGTTCGTGGTTTCGCCGATGTTTTTCCTGATGATCTTCCTGGTATCCCTCCTGAGCGGGATGTGGAGTTTGTTATTGATTTGGAGCCGGGTACGCGTCCTATTGCTAAGGCGCCGTACCGGATGGCCCCTCGTGAGCTAGAGGAGTTGCGAATTCAGTTAGATGAGTTGTTGGCTAAAGGTTTTATCAGGCAGAGTTCGTCGCCTTGGGGTGCTCCTGTTTTGTTCGTAAAGAAGAAAGATGGGTCGATGCGGCTTTGCATCGACTATAGAGAGTTGAACAAGGTCACTATCAAGAACAGGTACCCTCTGCCGAGGATCGATGATTTATTTGACCAGTTGCGTGGTAGCACGGTGTTCTCCAAGATCGATCTTCGTTCGGGCTATCATCAGCTCAGGATCCGTGAGGCAGATATTCCACGGACTGCGTTTAGGTCGAGGCATGGGCACTTTGAGTTTTTGGTGATGTCGTTTGGTTTGACCAACGCACCATCAGCCTTCATGGATATGATGAACAGGGTGTTCAAGGATTTCCTAGACAAGTTCGTTGTGGTCTTCATTGATGACGTGTTGGTTTATTCTCGCAGTGCTGAGGAGCACGAGCAGCATTTGCATTTGGTCCTATCAGAGTTGAGGAACCACAAGTTATTCGCCAAGTTGAGCAAGTGCGAATTTTGGTTGCCTCAGGTTTCTTTTTTAGGCCACGTGGTGAACAAGGATGGGATCTCGGTTGACCCAGAAAAGATTGCAGCAGTGACGGATTGGAGTAGGCCGAATACTCCTAAGGAGATCAAAAGTTTCTTAGGGTTGGCTGGCTATTACAGGAGATTCGTGGAAGGTTTCTCTTCTCTAGCCGCACCATTGACCAAGCTGACTCAGAAGAATGTGGCTTTTGTTTGGAGCGAGAAGTGCGAAGAAGCTTTTCAGGAGTTAAAGAGGAGATTGGGTACTGCTCCCGTTCTGACCCTTCCTACTGAGGGCGTGGATTATGATGTGTATGTGGATGCTTCGCATATAGGTCTGGGATGTGTATTAATGCAGGATGGAAAAGTAATTGCTTATGGGTCAAGGCAGTTGAAAACTCATGAGCGGAATTATCCTACGCATGACCTTGAGTTTGCAGCGGTTATCTATGCGTTGAAGTTGTGGAGGCACTTACTTTATGGGGCTCAGTGCAAGATTTTTACTGACCATAAGAGCCTGAAGTACGTGTTCACGCAGAAGGAGTTGAATCTGCGTCAGCGGCGGTGGCTTGAGTATGCAGCGGATTATGATGTGGAAATCCAGTATCATCCGGGCAAGGCCAATGTGGTGGCCGACGCCCTGAGCCGAAAGACGGGAAAGATCTTTAACCTCTCCGCCGATCGATTAGTTGAGGAGTTCCTCCTTATGGATATTTCAGTGGGATGCTGTAGTTTACAGAGTAGCTTATCAGTGGAAGAGCCGTCCTGGATTTCTTTGACTAGATTGCATCAGAAGGACGATCCGGATCTGTTGCACCTTTTTACCAGGACAGAGAAGGGAGAGTTGCCAGATTTTTCTATTGATGATGCGGGTACTTTGAAGTACCGCGGCAGGTTTTGCGTTCCCGCTGTTGGGGACATTAAGAGTATGATTTGCAGTGAGGCTCATGGTTCCAGCGTTGCCTACCATCCAGGATCTACGAAGATGTACCGTGACTTAAAGCAAATTGCTTGGTGGTATGGTATAAAAGGAGATATAGCCCGATATGTTGCTGAGTGTCACACTTGCAACCGTGTGAAGGCCGATCATGGAAGGCCTGGTGGTAAGTTGACTCCGCTAGAGATCCCGACTTGGAAGTGGGAGAGTATATCTATGGACTTCATTACGGGTTTGCCAAAATCCCCGAGAGGATTTGATTCTGTTTGGGTTATAGTGGATAGATTGACGAAGTGTGCTCACTTCGTGCCTTATAAGATTGATTACCCGATGAAGAAGATAACGGAGTTGTACTTGAATGAAGTCATCCGACTCCACGGTGTGCCAGTTAGCATCATTTCTGATCGAGACTCCCGGTTTACTTCTCGTTTTTGGCAGAGTCTGCAGGAGGGTTTGGGTACGGATCTGAGGTATTCTACTGCGTACCACCCTCAGACCAATGGGCAGACGGAGCGGGTCAATCAGATTGTTGAGGATATGATCCGGTGCTATATTTTAGACCACGGTGGAGCGTGGGATGAGCGTCTGCGACTCATGGAATTTGCTTACAATAACAGTTATCAGGAAAGCTTGCAGATGGCTCCGTTCGAAGCCTTGTATGGGAGGCGCTGTAGGACTCCGTTGTTTTGGGCTGAGGCTGGTGAGAAGCCTTTGTTGGGTCCTGATGCTCTAGAAGAGATGGAAGTCGCCGTGAAGCTTATTCGGGAGAAGCTTCGTTTAGCCCAGGAGAGGTATGAAAAGAACGCCAATCGGCGTAGGTCTGCTTTGGAGTTTTTAGTAGGGGATCATGTATACCTCAAGGTTTCTCCAATGGTTGGTGTGAAGAGATTTGGTAAAAATCGGAAATTGGACCCAAGGTATGTGGGCCCGTTTGAGGTCTTGGAGCGGATTGGTGTGTCTGCATATAGATTGGATTTGCCAGCGAACTTCCCTGGTGTTCATAATGTTTTTCATGTTAGCCAATTGCGGAAGTGTGTGCGCAGCAGTGGGCAACTCTTGGATGTTGTGCCCCAGTTAGAGCCCAACCTCTCTTTCGTTGAGGTGCCAGTTCGTATTTTGGATACTCAGGAGCGTGTGCTGCGAAAGAAGTCCATACCGATGGTGAAAATTCTATGGAAAAATCAGGATTTGGAGAGCGCGACTTGGGAGCTAGAGTCGGCCATGAGGAGGGCGTACCCTCACCTGTTTCTCTGATTTGATCGGTATGTTTTCCTTTGTAACTTCCGTTTGTTACTTTTTCCTTCTTTTGTAGGAGGGTTGTGCGTAAAGTTTCGGGACGAAACTTTCTTTTAGGGGGAGTGACTGTAACGCCCCGTCTTTTCAGCGATTATTTTTATTCTCGTTTGGCGTTACGATGACGCGTTTCCGTGGCTTGTGCCATGTGTGGAGTATGGTTTAGCTCCTTGGAACTGAGTGCCCTGGTTGGTAGCCTGTTGGCAAGATCTCCCTAGCAAACCGAGTCGTTTTGGTGACCCGGTGTGGCCTCTCGGGGGGATGTTTGTGTTTGGCTTTGTTTGGGCATAACTCGAGTTCTGTTCGTCGAAAGTTAATTTCGACTTCGCCGTTGTGTTCGTAGCGTGGGTATTTAGCTACGGTGCGAATTTCGTCGAATTCCGAGGTGAATCGGTTTTCGCGTCGATTTGGTGCTTTATGTAATTTTGTAATTAATTATATAATTATATAATTATATATATATATACATAATAAGATGAAATGAAAAGCCCCATCATCTTCTTCACGTAAGAAACCGCCGGCCCCTTGTACGAGAGAAATAACCGCCGAGCCTTCCCTTCGGACGCCGATTCCCGGAGCGTTTGTGGACGGAATTCGATTCCGAGAGTGGATTCGGATTGCTCTCGTCGAGACCTTCATTCCTGCGGTAAGAAATTCGTTTTTCGTGGAGTTTTGGAAGGATTGGAATTTTCAGTTTTGGAAGTTTTCCGCCATTAATGGCCGAGTCTTTGTTCTAGGTGTTGCGGCCGTCTTGATCCGTGCGAAGAGGAGGAAAGCAGTCCAAAGCTTCGCTGAGATTTGAGGCAAGTGGTATTCTTGCCCTTGCCAAGTGTTTTTATTTTATTTTATTTGCTGAAATTGAAATCCCGGTTAGCCCAGGTTAGAGCCCTTGTTGTTCTCGTTTTCTTGCTAACTATAGGGCTTAGTTCTTCCTACTGAAACCCCCCTATGTTGTGATGTTTGGAATCCAAATTGTCGGCGCGAAGCCGTTGTTTTTCTTTAATTTTGATTGATGCTCTGGTTCGGGCGTAGCCGAGAGGGAGAGTTAGGAGGGGGGGGGGTGGTTGCCAATTTCCTTCGTTATGGTATTATTCGAATGGTTAGGCATAGTTTATACGGTAGTAGCGTGCGACGTTGATAGTTGTCTACTGCTACCGCAGTGGCGTGAGTCGTGTGCGCGTTCCGGTGTCGTTCGGAAAATTCCAAACGGTACAGGTTTGCCGCGCACGGTCATTAACCTTTAGGGCGCACGACCACTGGTCGTGTGCCTCTGTTCGTGCGCGTATAAATTTCAGTTTCCAAAGTTCTGTCTCGGGCAATCGCACGAGCGCTGGCAACAGTGCGCACGACCACTGATCGTGCGACACTGATCGTGCGCAGTTGCTAGGTTTTCTGTCAGGTTTCCAGGTTCGTTTCGCACGATCATCAGCCGATGAGTGCGCACGACCACTGATCGTGCGTCACTGATCGTGCGCTTTGTATATTTTCTTTTGATAGGCGAATTTAGGTGATTTCGAGTGCGGGAGTTTAGTTACTCAAGTGGCAGGCAATTACTTGAGTTCTGGATCTTCTGCCTTGGTCGTTCGACTGTCGTCGAGCTCCGTTTTCTTTAGTGGGTTTGTGGGTAGTAACTTAATTTTGGCGGCGAGTGAGGCTAGCTCACTCAAGGCCAAAGTTTAGGTAGACACTGAGTGCGTTTCACTCAACGCCTAGTCGTGTTGGTTTATTTCAACACTCTTCCTTTACCTTGTATTTCATTTCCGAGTGGTTTTCCAGTTGTATTTCTGGGTTTTTCTTGTCGGCCGTTTTCTTTTTTTTTCCTAAAGGCCGAATCGTGGGTCGTGGATAGTAGTGGTGGTTGTAGCTCTTTATGGGGGTGGAGTTGTGTGATATAGCCAAGGCCACCCATGGATTTCTTGCTCCAGGTACGGGCTGGGCATGTCGGGTGGAAGGTCCCTTGTGTTTTCACGTGTTGACCCTCGAGCTTTTGACTTGGACATGGTGGATTGGGGGACTGCGGTTGCCTTCGATCCGGTTCCTCGTTGTTGTTTTTGCTACTATCACTTCCCGCAGTTTAGGGTGTTAGAAGTTTCTTCTTTGGTAGTTTGCAGCATTCTGACTCTTGGTAGTCTAGTAGGCCCTGCAGGATGTTGTTCCTGAGCTGGGTCGTTGCTGTTTCTTTGCACGTTGTGCATTTCTTGTTGTCCTGTTTTGGACAGTTGTGACTCTTTCTACTGCATGTTTTCTGTTATTTTTGTCCTTTTGGTTGACTCTTTCATGCAGTTTTACCTTGATTTTTGCTTGCTGAGGTATTCTGTTTTCTTTTGGAATACCCCAGGTTCTGAGCTGTAGCCGGTCTGGTGGCTAGTTGGAGGTGTTGTTGTTGGTGGACTCCCGGACTTTGGAGTTTTGTTTACCTTGTTTGTGAGGTTGTTTTCAGTACTTTCTTACAGACATATATGTGTGCTGGTGGGTTCGTGTCAGGTTGTTGGCGCCCACTAGTAGTTTTTACCTTGTACTAGATATATACTATTGCTGCTACCATTTATTTTTCTGGAGATAGTCTACTTGCTTTGAGAAGGTTTTATGCTAGGTTGCTAGTTATTTTTAAACTATAATTATTATTATAAATGAAGCTCATGATCAGCATGTTTTTATAAACTTAATCACTATATTCCAAATCACGTACGAAAACCGTTTTCTTATATATATTATATAAACTAAGTGTAGTGTCTTGCATAGCATGAGTGGTTCTCTTGGGACCCTTATGCGCTCTTTAGGGTGTAAAACCTAATTAAAGTATTTTCCGCAGCGTTTAAATATAGTTTTCTTTTGTGAACTAGATGATCCACTGAGCCGAGGGATACGGACTCTAAACATAATTGATTTTCTATTCATTAAGCACATGATTTTCTTGCATAAAGATTGTAGTTGGATTTGCCTGAGCGTCAGCAGTTATCCCCTGCTTGACGTGGCATCATGACGCGTGTTTTCTCTTACTCTGATAATTCTTAATTCGGAGAAAATGCGGGTTGTGACAATCCGCACCCCTATGACCCGGGGATTTGCTATTTGCACTCCATTAATACGCATTTTTCTGGTGGGGGAGGGGGACCCTATCAAATCTCATGACGAACTCCTCGGCTTCCTCCCCGGTCACTGTGGACTCCTCACCTGAGTACATCGCTCCAGTCTCCCCATCTTCTTTTGAGGAGGCACTCTCCGATACTTCCATTGTAGATGCAACTCCAATCTCTTCAATTCCCCGGCCTCCTTCATCCCGCCGGGATGGGTGGATATAGGTTTGGATATCTCTTATGGAATACTAGGAAATCATGACAAAGAGGATTGCAGCCACAAACACCTCCTTCCCCACAATAGATTCCCCTAAACCCTTGCCCTGGCCCCTCCATCCCTGGAAAACCGATTGCTGAAGATCCCGCAAAGCGCACCCATCACCTGGTCACCCATTTTGTGTACTGTAATGTAAACAACTGGAGGAAAAATCAAGAAGTCCCTCAAAATAGACCTCCACGCCCCCGATTAATATTTCGACTACGGTATTTTGCTTTTGGTGGTTCGTTTTTTTTGATGGACTCTACGATTATAGAACTTTGACTTTTGTTTGCTCTTTTATAATATTTTGGAGTTTTGTTCAATCTCTTTATCTTTTGTGATGACAAAGGTACTTCCTTTGCTCTTGCCATATTTATATCAGTCAGCCTGGGCCCCTCCCAATGGAATATCGTAGCACCCCTTTACCGCTGTTTCCCTGTCGGTTTCTATATTCATTACATTTATAAGTATGGAAAGCACCCACCCACCCAACATCCTCTATTTATCCCTCAACCTACAACCCAAACTCTCTGCCCGTGGCTAAAAAAAAACATTCCATGCCCCCCCCCCCCCCCCCCCAAATTGACACCACCTATCCATTCGCCTTGCTTGACAAAAATGTCTTCCCATCTTCCCCTTCAGATTATGGGGATGGATCTTCTGGATCTTGTTAAAATGAAAAAATACATTGGTTTTGTAATAAATTATTCCAAATCCTCTTTCATGGTTTCTAAATTCATGCATGCTTTGGCTATCTTAAATATTTGGAATGCTACACAATTCAAGCTTCAAATATTCCCAATCATGTACCTCGGCTTTTCTCTATATCACAGAAAACTGATATACTTCAATCACCTTTTCCAAAAAAATCAAGGTAAACTTAACAGATAGAATCACAAAATCTTTATTCTTGGGGTCGGATTATTCTCAATTGTAGTGTGTACCGGAATCAATGATAATGCATAGTTGCATACACTTCAAACACACTCTTCCCATTAAAACAAAGGACCTCATTGAAAAAATATTTAATAAATTCCTATGGGGATCACATGATAACTCATTGAAAATTCATTGGACTTCATGGCCTAAGGTTTTCTTCCCCACTGGTGAAGGGGGCCTTGGTTTTAGAAATATCTATGATCTTACCAAAACCCATTCCATCAAATTATGGTGGAAGTTCCGTTCTAACTGCAGCTTATGGGCGCAATTCATGCATCTTAAATATTATAGGCTCAATGATTGTGCAGGAAAAAGTAGATGGAGATTAGGAAATTTGCTCTAAAAATTAGAATTTGAATTTTTGAAATTTAGACAGGTTTGTTAATAGGATTTGGTGGAGGAAATACATAATATTTATGATTGAGTTTTGAAGGATGGTATAGTAGAAACATTGGAGGATATTCTGGGTTGTTTTAACCTAATTTCAACAGGTTTGGGTCCTCTATTAGAAAGCTGCTGGCCTTATTGGGTGATTGCATGATGCAGGTTCATCACTTGCTTATGTTATTTTATCGATCAGACAGACTATCTTTAGCGCCATGTATCCATGCTAATCTTACGTGTTCAAGATATGTTTTATGAGCCGTTAGTCTATATAAGTGATTCTGCAGCTTTGTGTGGATTATTGAAATTGAAGTATTGGTGCTTGCTTCTCCCCCCTTATTTCCTCTCTACTGGTTGTGCACCTATTCTTTCTCTCTTCTTCGAATTATGTACTTCCTTACATTTTAATGCACATATTCTTTCTCTCTTCTTTGAATTATGCACTTTCCTTGTATTATATTTCCCCCTTCTCTTTGGGTTGTATCATAACCATCATCATTCATTTTCTTGTGTTCCATCTACATTATTTGATATACGAAAAGAGGTGCATCAGCATTGTTTATGACTTGGTCTTAAATGTTATTTCTCCGAACTTTTTTTCCGCTAAATTTTCATGCCCAAGCCATTTCTTCAAGTCATCTCCCTTGTTTTAGCATGAAAATCCCAATATTAGCCTGGAAATTAGCTATGAACTTCCAACTCTAGAACTTCGTCCCACCCAAAAAATAATAGTTTCCCTCGTACATATTCGAAGACTCCCCCATTCCCTTACTCTTCCAACGGCCGCTCCCTCTCATCCCCATTCCCATTTCTCCTAAACATGCCATGATAATCTTCTACAAAGCGCAAGAATTCATAGCAAAAACCTGAAAACTCTCTGAAAAAGGTTGGTGCATGAAAAATCTACCTAACCAAACTATTCATGCAAAATTTTTTGCACCCCACCCTATCCAATTCAATGTATTAGACTCCATCTCATCTGTTTCCCTCCTAATTTTCCTACTCAAAGGCCTTCTTAATATTCTTTCCTATATAGTTCCTACATACCTATCCCCACTTGGAACCTCCCACTCCCCCGACACTTAAATTTTCTTGGCCTCGTCATGTTTAGAAATCCTTAAATATTCCCCTCCTAATGAATACTTAAATTGTCCCCCTTGTTATGTGTTCCGTATCATAGTAATGTTTTTTTTAGCAATCGTCGCATCATGATATAAATCTGAAACACCATTATTGACATAAACGTATGTTTTCTGACATGATCATAAATGCAATTATAGGCAACAAAAGTTATGCTCTTCATGTTAACATCATGATAGTTATGTTTGATTGTTTTCTATTTTGCTTTATGTTAAATATCATTAATCTTTGCAAATCACATTGTGATTATGTGGCCAATTAGACATTTTCCTATAAAAAGTGAGGATTTTAAATACTAATTTGTTCTCTTTGAAAGATTTGAAAAGCCTTAAAAGCTATACAAAGGAACCAAATCTGTGGAGTTTTATTATAAAAGGTATATATTTCATACTATAATGTTTTATTTTTGGCATCTGAAAGGAACCAAATTTTTTGTGGTGTGTGAGCCTGGAGCCCAGCATATGGAGGGACTCTTAAAAGTGATATATGAGCTGTACACAGATTTTGTGCTGAAGAATCCTTTCTATGAAATGGAAATGCCAATTCGTTGCGAGCTTTTCGACCTTCATCTCTCCCAGGCTGTTCAAAAAGAGCGCGTCTTCATTCTCGGCCGGTGATGAACAAATCTTCAATTGATCAGTTTTTTTTTTCATGTCTCTTTTGTTTCAATTCAGTGGTTTAGGTTATATATAATATATAACTTAATTATACTAAGATATTCTGAGTTTATATATATATTATTGGGACTTTCCTCACCTTTTCAAATTACCAAGACGCCCCCAAACCCTAAAATTCAAAAGGGCTCTAGTGTGTACATGCAATTGGAAAAGATATTTTATTAAAATAGTAATAATTCTATCCTGGAAGCAGGCTCTTGCAAAAATATAGAATAAAGTTGCCTATATTTCACTCTTGTGGTGGGATCCTTCTCCCGACTCTCACTGTGCAATGATGTTTTGTGCACCCGGCTGCCCTTTTTGTTATAATTCTATGCATTATTCTTAACTATGTTTCGATTCATATACAAATGAAGAACAGTTCGAAATGGCTTAAATATGCTCGCATAAGATGACTTCAAAAGTCGCTAATACGCTCAAAATGATAGCTTCGCACACATCATGTTCACTTTAGGTGCAACACTACTAGTGATAAGAGTCCATTATATTATGCCATTTTTAGGTGCACACCTATGTTTCCATCTATTTTAAAAGCTCTTCAATAGCGTTCATTCAAATCTGATGAAGTTGTGATATAAATTTGATAGATATTTTTGTAAATTCACGACTATAATTTATTTTATTTTATTTAAACTATGCCAACTTAAAGTTACAAGGAATTCACATTTTTATTGTTTTTTAATTTATTCAACTTTTTAAATGTTGCTCTTCAATTTTGGCGAAATTTTTCCGATTGAACTCCCTTTTTTAATTTCGTCCCACGACAAATAAGGAGAGCATGTGTGGTATGCACTTTTTTGTGAGTGGGACTGGAGAGAGGGGTAGTTGGTCCCTCAGGAGATCGAGATGGTCTCCTAGGAGATCCCAATACAGAAAATTTTTCTGTCCGAGTAATTTGCCCAATTGTGCGCAATATGCCGCAATAATGAGAGGTTATCGTCACCCATCATTTCCCACGTAGTATTTTGATTGATATTTTTCATTTCATAATTAAAATTTTATTTAACACGAAGAAATATGCAAGGAAAGATTTGTTTACATTAACCCTTATGGTGTGACCCTTCCTCGGACTCTGTGTGGGAATGCTTTGTGCATTGGGTTGCCCTTTTTATGGGGAGAATTTTAGGTACGTGAATCGTACTAAGAGGTATGTGCGTGGATTGTTTTTTCAGACCAAAATACAGTCATTTCAAAGAAATAAATCACTGAATATAAATCTATGTATTTTTACGTTCATTTTAAGATCGTAGATATTTTGAAGAAAAAATAATAAAATTACAGCTGCAATTAAGATTTGTTTGAACTATTTTAAAACTGTAATTTCTTTAAAAAAATTACTGTTCTAATTTATAGTAAAACAAAAATGCACTCATCATTTTACAATTATAAATGACGTTACAACTGTAAATTTACATACAAAAAAAGGTCTCACGCCTACCTCTATACAAATCACGAACCTAATTTTTTTGCCTTTTTATGATATCATGTTTGTAACATCATGATTAGAGCAAGCGATGTACTTCATTTTGCCAAATGCAAATTGAGAGCACGGTTAAAATCAACCTTTGTTGTAGCTTGCCGCACGTAGGAAATGACGAATGCCGACATGCCGTATCACTAACGATGACATAAGGAAAGACACATGCACGACTGCTTGGCAACAAAATGTTTTTCCATGATATTACAATTTTTTTAAAAAATACGTACGGTATAAGTTTACATAATCATTTGAGGTTCCTGCCCATACCAATCTTCCAGGCCTACTCCAGAGATCTAATCATTTCTCACCAATTAGCTTCTATCTAATTTCATTATTAGACTTTCTAAATAGAATTTTTCCAGCAAAATTGAAATAAAAACTAATGATGCCTGAGTTGTTATGTTGGTTGCTTGAAGCCAACCATCAGAATTTTGTTTCAAACACAACAATAATTCCAAGCAAAACTGATCCGAACCTGACCCATTCTAATCACAACGGTCGGAGAAATTCACGACTTAACATCCATCCACCTGGAAAACATGATTTCGAAGACTAAATTCAAAGCACGACCCAACACGAGATCCCGAGGCGAAGAACAAATAAAGAAACCCCGCCCCAAAAAAAGAAGACGAAAAAACCCCATGAGAAAGCAATCAATTGCAAACAAAAGCACATGGCTCATGACTAATTGGAGGAGTTGGGCCAAAATCATGCCTGACATTCTACCTAATAATAGCATTCATATACATGAATGAATGAATCCAAACTGCAGAAGAAAAAAAATCAGAGCCTTCAAGCATGGGGTTAATATGAAAAGATGGAACAAATAAACAAATATGAAAAGGAAATGAAGCGGTTACTGGATGTTCAGGCCTTACTAACCTGTACACATACATTTATATTACAGTCCAAATGTTAAATAGCCAGTGCGGTCATATCGATGAAAACCCTAGATACCCCCAAGAATCATCGAGAAATTCCGCACCTTTGCGTTCTGTTTACAAGCAGGTACCGTTGGGGGCAATGAGCCGGAAGCTGCACCGCGGACCCTTCAAAGCCAGCTCCAAAGGTCATCATATTAACATAATATGGATACAGGATTAAGAAGAAAGGAAAATTAATCGGCGAGCAAGAATCCTACAAGCTGCTGTCTCCGTGATCGTCCGGCGCGCGGTCGTCGAGAATGACATCAGCAGGGTCGCCTATCCACAACCTCCCGTCCCTCCATCTGAACCGTATCCGCAGCTTCCCATTCGCGTCCACTCGCATTACCTCGCCTCTACTGGCAAATGTCTCCATTCCCCAACCCCATCTGGGCGCCGCCAAACCCGGCCTGATCCTCACCTTATCGCCAACCCTGAATGCCCGAACCCTCTCCACCTCGCTCTCCTTGCAGATCCACAACCTCTCGGAGAAACAGAACGAGACAAAAATCTCTCTATCCTCCGCCCGATGCACAACCCCAATGCTGGAAGGGTTGACGTCACCCCACTGGTAGGTGGGAGTCGTGACCGTCGATTTGACCCTCACCCAGTCTCCAACACATATCTCCGTGTCTTCCTCGACTCTATTCGCCTCTCCCGGGTCCATCATCCACGTCTTCGACCCAACCGGAGTATAGATCCTAAGCTTGCCGTCGGCATCGATGGACGATATGGTTCCGATGCTTTCGGGGTTGTGACCGGACCACCCGAACCTCGGCTGTTTAATGCTCGCCATAATCCTCACACGTTGACCCACAACAAGCTTATCAATCCTTTCGAGTTCACCAGAAGGTCCAACCCACCGATCTTGCTCCCCGCAGAAGGCGACCTGCACTTTTCCGCTCCAGATTTCACCTTCATACTCCAATCCATGGACTATACCCGTGCTGCCGGATTTCAAAGATCGCCAGCCAGCAGCACCATCTGTGAGCCTCACCCAGTCGCCAACCTCGAATATATCTTCCTTCTCGAGATCTGCAGGATCACCTCTCCAAAGCGCCACCATTCCAAAAAAGGCCACCCTCACTTCGCCATCTGCATGCACCATAGTTATGATACCCCGGGACTCTTTGCTCGCATCCCTCCAGCCCCACCGAGGCTCGACAATTCCGCTACGAAATCGAACATAGTTACCAACTTTCAAGCACGGAACCTTCTCCACGTCCATGTAGTGTGTCATCGACTTCCCTTTCCGGAAACACCCTGCGAGTTCCAGATATCCGGAATCCTGTATGCTGTGAACAACTGCGATGCTATCCTTCCCGATGCTATTCCAATCATATGTAGGTCTTGATCCAAGGCTGGGCTTCAGGCGGACCCAATCTCCGACTTCAAAACCAGAAAGGCGCTCGACATCGCCCGGAGCAACTTTCCACAAGTTGCTTCGACCTGCGACCTTTAGCTGCACAAAGCAGAATGAGTTAAATATATTAGTCTACATTCTTCATCCTCAGGGGAAAAAAGAGAGAACAGGCTACATTCTTAGAAGAATGAAAGGAAAAGGGTTTCATTGAAAAGAAAGCTACTCAACACTTTTACATTTTTTATTTTTTTTAATATAATTTTAATGAGGTCAGAGATGGCTAATTTAAGAAATAAAAAATGCGACTTTTTAAAAATTTATTTTAGATCAAATCATCTAATAGAAGATCTTTCTTGCATTGGGAAAAATTTATCCCCTCATCTTCGCGCTTACCTCCATTCAAAGGCTTTAGTGGCCACTTTGGCCCAAACATAGCCACTTTTACGGAGGCAACTCGTAAAAGGGGTCATGATACTACTAAAGTTCATGATAAACCTCCGATAAAAGGTGACAAACCCATGAAAACTGCGGGTCTTGTGGGTGTTCGAGGGAACGGGCCATTCATGGATAAACTTGACTGTCATGGACGACAAAGACGCATAATAAACAAAATGTACCCCACGAAGTAGACGGACTTGGATAAAAAATATTTTTTCAGGTTGAAATATAAGTGTTCCCCAAGAAGTACATCTAACGTGGAATGCTAATAGCAAAGATGCCCATCTCGCGCCCAGATGTAGATAAGAATTCATCAAAGTAGACCAGTACAAATTTGTCCATCAACGGTCACAGAAACATGGTCATCATCCTCATAAATGTGTTCAGCCGTAGGTAAGCCCAAATGACATTAGTAACCACTTGTATAAGCCGTCTTTTATTTTGAAAGTCGTCTTCCATTTATCTCACTTTTATTTTGAAAGGCGTCTTCCATTCATCTCCCTTTTATTTTGAAAGTCGTCTTCCATTCATCTCCCTTTTATTTTGAAAGGCGTCTTCCATTCATCTCCCTTTTATTTTGAAAGGCGTCTTCCATTCATCTCCCTTTTATTTTGAAAGTCGTCTTCCATTCATCTCCCTTTTATTTTGAAAGTCGTCTTCCATTCATCTCCCTTACGTATACTAATTTGGTGATACTCGCTTCGTAGGTCAATTTTGGAAAAGGCATGGGCATCCACTAGCTCTTCTAAGAGGTCGTGTAGGCGGGGAACGGACAATCAATAATTTACAGAAATTTTGTCAATAGCTCAGCTATCAATGCACATGCGCCAGGTGCATCTTTCCCAGGGGTAAGAAAGTATGGAACGATGCAAGAACTAAGAATTGCTTTAGAAGAAGTTCGTCAACCTGCCGTTTCAAATCGACATGTTCAACAAAATTCTTTCTATAGTGTGTCGGGTTGGGTAGTGAAGCCCCAGGTATGAGATCGATGGTGTGTTGGATGTCCCTAATGGGAGATAGCTCATCGGGGAGCTCACCACGTAGAACATCCGCAAATTCATCCAATATAATATAGACATTAGGGTGAATACTAATGGGCTCAATGGAGTCCTTAATTATCTCAGAGGTCGCCACTACATAAATGATGTCAGCTTCACGACTCTCCCTCAGGAACTCTCCTTTCCTGATGAGCTGGAGAGGCCTTAATGAACTAACGCTCACTTAAGGTGCGACCTTGCTCCAGGGGGAATCCTTGGATTTGGTCGGGGAAGGGTCATCTTGCGTCCTTTGTCATAAGGGCACGAGTTTGAACTCCCAAAACACATAACATTTCGATCATAAAGCCAAGGTCTCCCCAGCAATACATGTGCAACATCCATCAGAATCATGTCACACCATACTTGGTCCTCAAATGATGCAAGATTAATGGAGATCAGACACCTTTGAGTGACCTGAATCACGGTCTTATCGACACAAATAACTCTATAGGGGTGTGAATGCGGCTTGGGGGCGGCCTTTAAGCATTCTAAGCCCTTTTGGGCAACAATGTTTATGTAACTACAACTATCAATATCGAGCTTGTAGGCTCGATATCGAGCTTGTAGGCTCGATATCGAGCTTGTAGGCAGTAGGCACCACCGAGACTAGAGAAATGTGTAAAATAAGGTCGTTTGCCGCAAGCCCTCATCGATATGAGAAGTGTGTAGAAGGCATTGAATAACTCCAATTATTTAGTTCTCTCTCGACATCACTCCCCCATCCTTCTATGGTCGCTACAACATCCTCCTCGGGGGTTTCTTCAATCTCAGCGTGCACTTCAGTCTCTTCTTCAATGAGTAGATTCCTTGCGGGCATTGTGCCGCCACGTGGTCTCTACCCGAGCGTCTAAAATACTGAATTCTGCTCGGCTTGGCGTCAGAAGGAACGAGAGGGACCGAGAGCAGTCAAAGTCGAAAAAGCATGCTTCCTAAAGTTTGGGCCCTCAGGTCAAGCCTGCTTGGGAGCTGATAGGCGAAGATATTGTTCATACTCCAGAGCCATCTGATAGACCCGCTTGACCGTCTCCAATCTATGAGGAATTTAGGGTTTAGGGTCGGGCTCCCCCATAATAGAAGTAGTAGAGGAGGAAGAAGTAGAAGAAGGTGAAGAAGTAGAAGAAGGTGAAGAAGGTAAAGAAGAAGAAAAAGAAGTGTCCCCTACGTATTCCACAACCAAATCTGACCTAAAACATGAGGCGATGTCAATGGCCTCCTCGTGGAGGTTGCCCCACATGACAAGCTCGTCAAATCGTGACATATGCTCTGCCACGGAGTGAGTGCCTTGTCGTAAGGCGTATAACTGATCAAACAACTAATTCATATATGATTTAGGAAGGTACTTCTATTACAACCTTTCATGTCAGCCCATCTTGTAATGGGGAAATATCTCTCACACTCCAGAGACCGCTCAAGACTCGTCCAGTAAATCTTGGCTAGCCCACGAAGCCGCATCTTCACAAATCGAAAGTGCTGGCTCATTGGTCATTTCAAACCAGTAGAAGTAGCGATCCATGCCCAATAACTTGTCGCAAAAAGCTTTAGAATCAAAATAACCGTTGAACGCAGGGCGTCGATCCGAACACGACAAGTGATATCGTAGTCGTAGTGAGCCTGCAAAGGAAAACAAACTTTACGAGGTTGGGGTTGTGGCTATTGATACGAATCAAGAGGGTGGAGTGGCCTAGTGGGAACAATATGAGGATGGTGATCATAGGCATGTCCAGGGTTCCACATTGTTGAAGGAATAGGATCCCTAGTTGGCAAATCTTTTTTGATATGAGCAGGGGTATCACGAGCCCTATCCAAATGATTATTTCTGAAGCTAATCACCACACACGGCCTCGGGGTGGAATGGCCAGACTTCATAGAATTTTCTAAGATCTTTACCCTAGTAGTCAAAGTGATAACCTTATCTCTTAGGTCATCGAATTTAGAATCAATCTTAATGAATTGGTCAAGAAAGTCATCAAATCTAGCATCAATTCCATTGAACCGATATAGAAAAAATATTTGAAGATCTGTTGAGGACATATTTGCATTCGAACAATTTGCTTGATCATTTGCTATGTTTGTCCTAACATGGATAACATATATGGTCTATCGCTACAGAGCATAAAGTGGCTCAAACCTAGCTCTGATACCATTTGATATAGGGTATATTTGGTGAAGTGCTCGGGAACCCGAATATGCAATGCCTAGTGAAAAGTGATGTGCTAACCGTACTTGTAGCTAATGTATGCAACTTGAAACTAAATGCATGCAACTTTGGGATAATCCGTCGACAGACTAGAAAGCTAATAATAAAACAATAAACATTTAGCGAGATTCAAGACAATTCACAAACATAGCAAAAATCAACAAACTGTAATTCATCTCTGATTGGAGTGCACATGCTAGAACACGAGGCGAACAAGCCAAACAATCCATATAGAATAAATTGGAAAACAAATAATCAAGAGTTAATCTCCACTAGATAATACAAACATCCACAATGTACAATAGAGAAATAATGAAATAAAAAACTACAAACTTACGAGTGTTAGGGTTGTGAGATGCTCAGTGGATGCAAGGAGGCCGACTATTGTAGGAGGTTTGGTGTGTAGCTATGAGCTATGCGTCGGTGGAGGATCAACGGCGGGGGTATCCGAAAAGCTCTAGTGGAGTGGAATGGAGGGTGGCTATGGAGGTGTCGGTTGGGGATGGCAGGGTCATGGGATTCATTGGCGTGGGCAGAGAAGGAAGTAGGTGGTGGTAGCAGAGTGGTCGATGGGAGATGTGGATGTGGCTTGTAAGGGATGAAGCTCGAAATGGTGTGGTCGTGAGTAAGCGTGGGTTGACGGGTCAGGTTTGGAGAGGAGCGACGATGAGGGTTCCTGCTACGGAATTCAACTAAGCGGAAGGGGGGAATCGTGGGAAGACATGCTTGGCAAGAGAATCAAACAAAGAGGGAGGGGAGGGTTTTGCATGGAGGAGGGAGTTTTACCAGTGGGTAATGGGGAAATGAATTAAGGGATCTTGCCCAAGGAGTCGACGCCAAGGGGAGCGACGTCGTCGCGGTGATCCGCCCTCTTGGAGGAAGAAGAGTTCCAAAACTTGAATCTCTCTGAGGCAACCCTAAAACTCAGATATAGAGAGATTCGGGGGGGGGGGGGTATGAACGGCCAAAAACCGCACATTATTAATGGGTGCCTAAACCCTAAAAAAAAACTAATAAATTTTTTTCAAAAATATTAAGCAGCGGGCGGATGAGTTCGTGGTTCAAATCATCAAAATGAAGCTCCGATCAACGCCTATGATGTGTATATACTCTAGTAGGCTCCAGTAGAACACATTCTGGGTAGTGATCCCCATCAGTAAGGGGCGGCGAGAGAGCAAATTTCAAGACGGAATGTGGAGTGTATGTGAAACTGCAACCCTAGAAGCAATTAAACGAAAGGATGGAGGTATAGTTGTCTCCTGGATTCTTCAGGGCATTTCAAATAATTAAGTGAGAATGACCTATTGCCTCAGACTGCATCCTTCATCACAAACACACCATATTTTCCACATATCACAGTTAAAGGAGCATACAGATCCAATCCCTATTTCCAGAGACCATGACAGACAAGAATAGACCTAGTCACAAAAATTGGGATCGTCGGTCTGCTCTAATGTGAGGGCATGCAATTGTTCAGCTCTTTGTTCAATGGTGAAACTCTCCAGAGGAAGACGTGCCTGGGAGAACTGGATAGAATTACAGTGGTGTTTTCCAGCTTCAACTCTTTAGTACAAGGATAATTTTTTACGGAATATTGTTGTGACCACTTAAAGAGAGATGCATTTAGGAGGAGCTAGAGTGGGCAGGAAAATCCTTTGAGTCATTATTTGATATTCGGTTTAAACTTGTGGCATTCTTTGTAATTTGTGGACCTTTTAAATTTGAAAGGCCAATTGCTATCTATTTAAATAGATAACGGCGAAGTCCTAGCTGTGTATGAAAAAAACTCTTTGCCATCTGAAATCTTCTCTCTCCCATCTTGATTCTTGAGTTGCCTAGCTTCTTGGAAATGAAGCAGGGATCACTGTAAGTTATCGACGGAGGAGTTGCACTGTAGTAAGTTGATCATAGTCCACCACAACAAGTAGATCAAATACAAGGGGAGCTAATATATATCCAAATAGAGAAAGCTCCCAAAAAGATAGAACTTGTTGATGCATTATCTACTTATTTATAAATAGATATCAATATAAATTATAATCTACATTTAAATATTTCTCTATCTATAAATGTTTGCAATCAACGAGTCAGTAGCCTGACAAACCCAACATGCCCATTTTATGTTTAAACAGGTCTGGATTAAAAAATAAGGTGTAGGGCATTTTGGGCTCAAAACTCAAACTTACGAATGGATCGGGTTGTGGATGATTACTCATTTTATCCTAGCACGTACCCAACTCATTTTAGCCAAGCACGAACCACAATAACATAATCCAAAATCTAAATTTTAATGCTAATCTCAACTTTTCCAGGGATATCATATGAAAAGTGCTCTGTAATGCTTAGAATTACAAACCAATAACATTTACTTCGATATTTAATTCAATAGTTTCACGCATGCACTTGAGAACAATAAATTATAATATGAAGAGTTGTTAGAAGGACACATTTTGTAGGCACAGACCGGCACTTAAGCCCACTGTATTCAGCCCAATGACCAAATCCATCCGACTTTTACCACAAGGCAGGAACATTTATATTCGATAAATGCTAGCCCATACCAAGCCTGGGAACATTGATCAAATAAAAATAATATCACATATGATATTATGTTACGCCCCCGCTACGCTTTGCGGGTCGTCAATATGTTCGGAGGAGCAAGGACGTGCTAAACAACGGGGCTGAACCTTCCGGTTCAGCCCCCACTCAATGAACCGCTGGCCTGGGGCTGAACCAGGCGGGTTCAGCCCCCTTGGGAGGGGCCGGCCGGCCCCTTGGTGCCCGAATATATTTATATCCGGGCAGCCCCCCTTTGGGGGATTATGCAGAGTATTATCAGGTTAGCTTCTTCCTCCCTCCTCAAACCCTATTTCTCTCCTTTAGCCTTCTAGATCTCTCTTAGTTGCTTTCTCTCCTAGTTTCCTCTTAACATTTGGTATCAGAGGAGTTCGTCTCTCCGAAATGGTGACCACTCGCACTCAAGAGGAGTCCTCGCGGATTGAAACCCTAGAGGAGAACGTTGTTGGGTTAACTGATTCGATGGCGGCTTTGGAAGGGCGGTTGGACGCTCGGATGGAGGAGTTGAAGACGCTGTTGAAAGGTAAGGCACCGGCGAGCGAAGATTCGGCCGGATCGGGGGCCGATCCAGCGGCTACGGGCGTGCGGCTCGCGGAGGGCGTCGGCGTGCGGATCCCGGAAACGGAGCGGATGCGCGTATCGGGCGGGATCGCGCCTGGCACGGCGTGGCCGGGGACGGGCGGAGTTGGCTCGACGGCCTTCGGTCTTCCCGGAGGGTCGGCGGCGGCGTACGGGGGTGCGGCGGGCTCGTTTCCGTCGGGATCTGCAGCAGCGGGGCTGGGCGAGCCTGGATTCGGCCAAGGACAGTTGCGCCGGGGCGGTGACGACCCGTTTGGGTTCCGGCGGCCACCGGACACGATGGGACAGCAAAGAGGGGGGCTCCTCCCTCCTCCCCGCGGGTTTGGGCCTCCTGGGGTGGCCGGTTTTGGCCCAGGATGGGGCGGCCAGCCGCAACCTCCGCCTTGGGGAGCGGGTCAGCATCATGGCTACGGCGGTTTCGAGCAAGGGGAGCCCGCAAGACGGGAAGGAGGTCAGGGAACACAACGCTTGACTCCCGGATTAACTCGTATGTACTTTCCGGAGTTCGAGGGCGGTGACGCCTTGGAATGGATTCAAAAGGCGGAACTTTTTTTCTAGTACCAGGAGGTGCCTGACGGACAGTGGGTGCAGTTGGCGTCCTTTCACTTGAAGGACGACGCTTTTCAGTGGACGCAGTGGTTCCTGCGGGGACGGGAGTACGTGCCTTGGGGGGAGTTTGTGGATGGATTTCGGCCAGATTTGGTCCACTGGAGTACGACAACTTTGAGGCCCTCCTTCAGAAGCTTCGTCAAAAAGGATCAGTGCTGGAGTACCGCACTGAGTTCGAGAAGTTGGCAAATAGGGTTCAGTGGCCGGAGAGGACACACTACAACTGTTTCATCTCGGGTCTCAAGGAGCACATTCGTGACGAAGTGCAGACACTCATGCCTCGTTCCTTGAACCACGCCATTACTTTGGCACGTATCCAGGAGGAGAAGTTCAACAGACAGCGGGCCCGCAACAGGAGTCGGACAGCCTTGGCCCCGACCACAACAGCACGACGGGAGCAGCACACGGGTACCAAACCAACGGTGACTCGGTTGTCTTGGAGTGAGTTGGCCGCTCGGAAGGAGAAGGGCCTATGTTTTAATTGCGACGAGAAGTTTGTGCCAGGTCATAAATGCCAAAAGGGGGCGTATTAAGAAGATTCCCGGAATTGGACTGCTTTCCTTTCTTAAAGCAACGATGTGGTCAGGAAAACTAGGTTGTGTTGTCGAAGGTGCTGGCAAGAGGCGGTTATTTGCAATTGGTAATTACTTTCACCAGCGGCTCCTCCGTCCAATTCATGATTGGGCAATGTCTGTGTTCAGGAGATTCCCAAGAGATGGCACATTTGACCAAACTAAGCCTTTACGGGCTGTGTGCGGGAAAAGCTTTGTAGCGTCGTATGATTTCTCATCGACAGCAGATGGCCCGAGAGATAGCCTTTCTTTCATTCATTTAGTCTTTTTTTAGCGGTTTCCCCAGAGATCTTTCTCAAACTCCTAGTTGATGACTCTAAAGATACCCTTGTTTCTGACTTTCAATAAACCCTAGTTTATGAATTGAACAGATCGAGCCTAAGCGTCCGTCTTCGCTCGCCTACTCAAAGAAAAGAAGCAAAAAAATCATCTAGAGAAAAGAAAAAGAAGGAGACCGGTAGGTCATGCTCGAGCGATAGCGAGACCTATTCGGAGTGGCTTTCTATCCTCAAAGGCTCCCTATAGAGTATAGAGTATGGAGTGAGAGTCGAAATTTCCCTGGCTAGCGCCAGCGGAGTGTAGAGCTAGGTCCTCATTCAAGTGATTTTCATCTCATTGTTGTGTGGGGACAAGAGAACACGAAGATTGAAAGCATCGGCGATGTTGCATCAGGATGAGGACGGGCCGGCTATGGACGAGGATTTGGGGGTGGAATTGGAGGAGACCGAGTTTGGAGTTTCTCTACATGCTCTCGAGGGTTGCGCTCCCCCGCTGACCATGAGGCTGGCGGGCCGGATTGCCCAAGAGAGGGTTACTATTCTGGTGGACAGTGGGAGCACCCACAACTTCATACATCCTGACGTAGCACGGCGCGTGGGACACGTGGTTGACAAGGGGGCTGCCTTTCACGTTATGGTTGCGGATGGCAGCAAGCTGCAGTGCGAGGGGGTGCTGAAGGGAGTGGAAATGCGGATACACGGTTATGTGGGACGGACTGACGTCTACTTATTGCCTATTCGGGGTTCAGACATGGTGCTGGGAGTTCAGTGGTTGCGCCAGTTACAGCGGGTGACTTTTGATTGGAAGCACATGACTATGGAGTTTGTGCACGGGGAAAAACAGCTTTGCCTAAAGGGTATCATGTCCTCTCCTGTCAAGGAGGTTTCTCTTCGCAGCTTGCAGCGGTTGAGCGGGGCTGGGCAGATCATGGTCGTCCTTCGGGAGGTCCAGGCCGGCGATTCCACACTTTATGAGGTACCGGTTCAGTTACAGTTACTTCTGACTGATTATGCTGACGTTTTTCAGGAGCCACACACTTTGCCACCGCCGAGGTTTCGGGATCACCGTATCCCGCTCAAGGCGGGAGCTGAGCCTACGAATGTTCGTCCTTACCGCTACCCACACGTTCAGAAGGCGGAGATCGAACGCAGTGTCCGGGAGATGCTGGAGGCCGGCATCATTCGGCCAAGTACGAGTTCCTTCTCGGCTCCTATTATTTTGGTCAAGAAAAAGGATGGGTCCTGGAGATTCTGTGTGGACTACCGGGCCTTGAACGGCGCTACTGTCAAAGATAACTTCCCGATTCCTCACATAGAAGAGTTACTGGATGAGCTGCATGGAGCGCAGCATTTCACCAAGCTGGATCTTCGTTCCGGATATTATCAGATCTTGATGGCACCGGAGGACGTCCATAAGACGACTTTTCGGACACATGACGGCCATTATGAGTTTTTGGTTATGGTCAATGGGCTGACTGGGGGTCCCGCTACATTCCAGGCCAACATGAATGAGATATTCCGAGACTTCCTGCGGGTGTTTGTCCTGATATTCTTTGATGATATCCTCATCTACAACGCGACCTGGGAGGACCACGTGCATCACGTGGAACAGGTTCTTGCCAGACTTCGTCAGCACAATCTTTATGCCAACCGTTCCAAATGCTCCTTCGGGCAGGCAGAGGTGGAGTACTTGGGCCATTTGGTCTCTGGTCAGGGCGTTCGGGCCGACCCGCGGAAGATTCAGAGTATGCAGTCCTGGCCGCGACCGGTTACAGTTCGTGCCTTGCGGGGTTTTTTGGGCCTTACAGGGTATTACCGGCGGTTTGTACAGGACTATGGGAAGATAGCCCGACCATTGACCCAGCTGCTGCAGAAGGATTCTTTTTCTTGGACTGAGGAGACGGAGGAAGCATTTCAGGCTCTCAAACGGGCAATGACCACCACACCAGTGCTTGCACTACCAGATTTTTCGAAGGAGTTCGTTCTGGAGACCGATGCGTCGGGGGTCGGCATCGGGGCGGTTTTGATGCAAGCGGGGCGGCCAATAGCCTTTTACAGCAAGGCCTTGGCTCCTCGTACCTTGGGTCTCTCGGCTTACGAGAAGGAGATGTTGGCGATCATTCATGCAGTGGCTGTGTGGAGGCCCTATTTGTTGGGCCGGCACTTTAAGATCCGAACAGACCACCAGAGTTTGAAGCATTTTCTGGACCAACGGGTTTCTTCACCTCTGCAGCAGAAATGGGTTACCAAGCTTCTGGGCTACGACTATGAGATTGTTTATCGGCGCGGCAAAGAGAATGTGGTCGCCGACGCTCTTTCTCGTCTCCCAGAGGCTGCTCTCTCTCATATTTCGGGGCCGTTGGTCGATTCCTTGGAGGACATTCAGGAGGAGGTACTTCGTTCCGCAAAGTTACGGCCGTTGGTGGACACTTTACAGCGGGGCGAGACAGGGCCGGCTGGCTATCACTTGTGTAATGGCCGGCTTTATTATCGGGGCCGGGTGGTCGTACCCGCCGATTCAGCTTGGAAGACGGTATTGATGCACGAGTTCCATTCGTCGCCCACAGGAGGGCATGCGGGGGTCCTCCGGACTCTCCAGAGGGCGAGAGCAAACGTTTTTTGGGCAGGCATGCGCCGGGACATTCAGCAGTTTGTTCGCCACTGCGACATCTGCCAGCGACAAAAATATGAGACTTCTTCTCCTGCCGGGCTACTCGTGCCATTAGACATTCCGCAGCTTATTTGGGACACGGTGTCTATGGACTTTATTGATGGGCTGCCTAAGTCCAAAGGAAAGTCAGTTATTCTGGTTGTGGTGGATAAGCTCTCCAAGTATGGCCATTTTCTGGGCCTTAGCCATCCGTATACTGGGGAGTCCGTGGCCGCTCTCTTTGCTCGGGAAATCGTCCGACTGCATGGCCTTCCTCGGGCCATTATTTCTGATCGCGACCCCACCTTCGTCAGCGGGTTCTGGAGGGAGTTGTTCAGGTTACAGGGTACTCGCTTACACTTCAGCACGGCACATCACCCGCAGACGGATGGCCAGACGGAGGTGCTCAATCGGGGTGTCAAGACGTATCTTCGATGCTTTGTTATGGATGAGCCTCGGAGTTGGCCGGATTGGTTACACTGGGCCGAGTACTGTTACAACACGGCGTATCACTCAGCCAGCAGGATGACGCCGTTTGAGGTGGTTTACGGGCGTCCGCCTCCGTCTTTGGCCAGCTATGAGCCGGGCAGCACCGCTCTTCCGGCCGTGGATCGTGCTCTTCTGGATCGTGATCGCATGTTGGTGACTCTTCGGGAGAATCTCCGCCTAGCCCAGGAGCGCATGAAGTCCCAGGCGGATAAGCACCACACGGAGCGGGAGTTCGCCGTGGGTGAAGAAGTTTTCCTCAAGCTCCAACCATACCGGCAGCTGTCGGTGGCTCATCGTGGCAACCAGAAGCTGTCCCCGCGCTATTACGGCCCCTTTCAGATCATCAGCAAGGTGGGGTCGGTGGCTTATACTTTGGCTTTGCCGGAAGGTTCCCGCATTCATCCTACATTCCACGTTTCCTTGCTCAAACGGAAATTGGGTCCGCATATCCAGCCCAGTACTTTGTTGCCTGCAGTTACTACTACGGGTGAGCTGCGGCCGCTTCCAGAGGATATTTTGGGGCACAGGTGGAAGAACCGGGGCACGGAATACCGGCCCGAGCTCTTGGTCAAATGGAAGAACCTGTCGCCAGCACACAACTCTTGGGTAGACTTCTTCGATTTCAAGGAGCTCTATCCGGACTACCACCTTGGGGACAAGTTGGTTCTTGATGGGGCGGGGAATGTTACGCCCCCGCTACGCTTTGCGGGTCGTCAATATGTTCGGAGGAGCAAGGACGTGCTAAACAACGGGGCTGAACCTTCTGGTTCAGCCCCCACTCAATGAACCGCCGGCCTGGGGCTGAACCAGGCGGGTTCAGCCCCCTTGGGAGGGGCCGGCCGGCCCCTTGGTGCCCGGATATATTTATATCCGGGCAGCCCCCCTTTGGGGGATTATGCAGAGTATTATCAGGTTAGCTTCTTCCACCCTCCTCAAACCCTATTTCTCTCCTTTAGCCTTCTAGATCTCTCTTAGTTGCTTTCTCTCCTAGTTTCCTCTTAACATATTATTTGTTGTAGTTAAGGTTTCTGATGTGATAAAGAAATTAGTAAAAAAAAACTTACGTTATTCAACATTTCTCAACCTTAAGTACAGATTATTTACCAGATTTTGTTGCATCATTTTATATTTTCGTTCACTTTTCCCTTTTACATTGCATTGTGCAGGGTTGCTACTTGTTTAGCATATCGAATGACAACTAAGGCTAAAAGATAATACTCACATTGAGTGTTCCATCCATGTCAACTCTTGAAATCTTCCCAATTGTAGCTGCAGTTTCGTTAGACCATCCAAGTTTTGGAAGTGCGGTGTTAGGCATAATATGAACTTTTTGCTCTATTTCAAATGGAGGCACCTTCTCCATGTCAGCAGCTGAACAACAGAAAGGTTTGCTTCTAAAGCAAAATGCAACACCCATATCGCCATCATCCTCGAGGCTATGAATTATCCCGATACTATTCCGAGAGACATCTTCCCAACCATACTTCGGGGAAGGTACAGAAGTCTTGACCCTTACCCAGTCTCCTACCTAAAACAAATCACAATAAACATCAAAATAAGTTAAATAGTACCAAAAAGTATTAAATGTTTTTTTTACTATTAACAAATTAAATTTATACCTTGAAACTCTCAACCTTCTCCATGTCGGAAGGATCAGCTTGCCAAGGACTTGAACGATTCGGAATGTCAATTATGAGCAAACCATCAGTTTCTATATCAGTTACTTTGCCAACACTATGATGAGTTTCACCACCCCAAGCATATCGAGGCTCTGCAACAGATCTCTTAACACATACTTGATCACCAATCTATGAAAATTAGTAGTAGTAGAAGAAAAAAATAGTCAAATAATATACATGAAAGAACAAGAAGTTATAGCAAATAAAAATGCACTAATTTACCCTAAATGGTTCAACGGGCTCTACTTCCTCTGGTTCACAATGCCATGGGCTAGGCAAATAACAAAGACCCAGTAAAAGGCTGCAATCTGGTCTGATTGAGTACACTATTCCAATACTCCCTGGTGTGACAGCTTCTAAGCCATGTATAGCCGCTGTTAGTGTGGGACGAATCCTTACCCAATCACCAACCTTAAACTCTTCAACCCTTTCCATTTCAGCAGGATCAGCTCTCCATCCCCTTGATGCTCCAGGGAAGCCAACTCTTAGAATTCCATCATCATCAACACAAAGAACAGTTCCAATACTATCCCGTGACTGACCACGCCAACCAAACCTATACAAAACAAGATGAAATATTCTCTAAGTCAATAGAATAAAATTTCACTAACTTTATATAAAAAAACAGATGAGGGCACAAAGAAACACACAAGCTAGAAGCAAAATATCCACCGGAAAAGAACCTTTGGTCTGAATTATGATATTATATACATACTAAAGTAATTAAGACTTAAGAGAAGGTTTCCTCTCAAGTACTGGCATCTAAGCCAATGAGCTATACCACTATCAAGACGATTATACATTACCCTGGTAATACCTGATAAGGAGAATGCAATTTCTTCAGTGCTAGGGGAGCTAGCCGTTGAGTGGAGTGCCTTATAATTGTACATCAACTCAACATGAATGCTAACAACAAATTCAGTAAGAACATATATCTCAAATTTGCATAATTTAGAGCATTTTTTCTTGTTATGCAATTAAAACAGGAACCAAATCTGTTAGGGTCTGTTCATTTGGACGAAATTGGGGCTCTAGAATTAGAATAGGGTGCCCATTTTCAATGGAATAGGACCTCCAATTTCAATTCCGAATCCCCAATTTTGTCCAACTGAATGGTGCCTTTAATGTCTAATAGATTAAAGAAAGTCGGCAAGTGGAAAGAATTAAAGCATTCTACATATATGCTTCTTACATTCAAAAACCATATCATACAAGTTTCCAAAGAATTTATAGTACTGGTAAAGTGGTAGTTAACACAAAAAAGAAAAAGAAGAGAGAAAAAGCTGATCCACAAACCGAGTCTTGCTACCTAGGTATTACTGATTTGGGTCTTCTTGCTGAGACAATTTTACTTTCTCAAACTTCTAATTTTACATGGCATCAGATAAGTGACTTGTCTGCTAAATGTTATCATGCTAATTACTACAAGCATATAGAAATGAAGAAAATTTGACATATTTCTAGCAACACAAAAATAGCTCAAAAGAAACACAAAAGTAACTATCAAGTATTATAACACCACTAATCATCCCTGCAAGATGACACAAATAGAGGAAATCAAAGCATGGAAAGAATTTACTAAAGACAGAAAACCTACTAAACAATCATGAGAAACTTATGCATCAAATAAAGAAGACCGGTAAAAGAATTGTATAAAGGAAATTCATTCTAAACAATATGACTTCCACAGAATCCTTGAACACCCAAGAATACAAAAAATTGGGCCATGCTATTTTCATGCAAAAAATCAAATGCTATTGTCCAAAAGACATTCTCAACACTACTCCAACATAAAATCTTTAGATACTCATGGAGATCTAGAACTTGGAAGAAATGATTAATCTTATATTGAATTATGTATAAACATGCCAAAGAATTAATTGTCTCTAGAATACAACATTCTCATACTTCCTGATCTGAGAAATTCTATCCTGCAGAGCGTCAAAAGAAGAAAGCATTTTATTGTTATGGAGAAAGAGACATGCTATTTTCCAATACATGAAAGAATAAAACTCGTAAGGTCCAAATCATGCATACTGTTCCACTTAATTCAATACCTCGGCTCTCGAACATCAGGCTTTAGTTGCACGTGTTGTCCCCTGTTTAAAGGGATAATTTTCAGAACCTCTTCTTTCAATACACGAGCCTCTCCGGAGAAAAATGAAACAATCAAATTATCATTATCCGGGGTGGCCTGCACAAAACCTACGCTCTTGTGCCTTATACCCTGCCATCCGTATGTAGGTGTGATAATATTTCTCCGGAACATCACCCAGTCACCAACTTCATACCTAAACCACACATAAATATAGCTCAATAGGTACAAAGGATAGATTCAAAAACAATAACCCAGTTAGGATAATAAAATCTAACAAAAGATTAACCTAAGTAAATGAGCATCAATTGTGTAAGAATTAGAACTCTTCTGCTCACATGGTTGGGGATAGATGAACTCCTTTACTTGCAAGCGCTTCCATCAAATCTTCGGATATCCATTCTCGAGGTAGAGCTTCCAAAAAATCACGTAATTTCCAGCCTCTGCTAGTCATAGTAAAATGTATAAAGGATAATCTCTCACTGATGAACAATTTCATCATATAATAGTTTCCCAAGTTATATGTATTTATGTTATTCAAACTGGCTAAATAAATCATGAAAAAAGTTAATTATACTCGGTACTTTAATAATAAATCTACACATATTGGCTACTCAGCTCCTCTCATACTCGGTCTCAGCAATACCAGCAGCCAACAATAAATAGATATACCTGTGGTTTCTAACTTCCACAGCTGCTCCAGGATATTGTAACATAACAACAATCCAATTAAGATTTTCCCGTATCATCTTAGCTGCATCAGCTGCTATATGAAAAGCATTATCACCATCATCATCCTGGTCATGAGAAAGGAAAACAGCTGTTATAAATCCTACAAATCAATCTCTTAGAGAAATCATTCTGGGATGAACCACCTGCACACTTTAATAGTTAGATAAAGATGAAGAATGTTAAACAAAAAGGAAGCTACCTATTTCTGAATTGTCAATTAAATTGAATCATTACAAGAGGGATAGGCACTTAAAAATGATTCGTCTAACTTTGCACATATTAGACATCAACAATCCCAACAAATCCATAATTTACCATGATGGATTTAGTTAAAAGTGCATATTTATATTTTATGGGCAAGTAAGATACATCAAATAGTTAAGCACCTCAATTACGTTGGTAATTGTAGAGTGGTACTGAAAAAGGGCGAGAATAATAACAATTTTATTAAATTCTCCAATGTATCTCAAACTACAAGTATTTGTACATATATAAGAAGAGAGAGAGAGGGATTCGCAATCCAAAGATGTGAGACTAAACAAGAGGACTAAGTGGGCATATAATTGGGCCACACTTATTGGGCTTTTACATGATTTTCTCTAACATTCTCTAACACTCCCCCACAAGCTGGAGCATACAAATTGTAAGCATCAAGCTTGGACAAAAACTGATGATAAATCGGTCATGGTAATGTCTTGGTCAAAATGTCAGCAACTTGCCTAGAAGCAAGAACATGCTCTAATTCTAATTTATTTAATCGAACCTTCTCCCGAACGAAGAGACAGTCAACTTCAATGTGTTTGGTTCGCTCATGAAACACGAGATTCTTGACAATATGTATAGCAGCCTGACTGTCGCAAAACAGAGTTGCTAGTGAGGATAGTTTGACTCCCAAATCTCCCTCCTCCGCCAGCAGCCGCTAACTGCTTCTTCCTCCGTTCTTCGGACGCATCCGCCATCGTCGCCTCTCTAGCCATTTCTCCGGCAGTTTTGCTGTCGGGCCATTCTTGGCACCAGAAATGCAATTGTAAACTGATGGCATTTCCGGTGTCGATCCTTATTGGAGGCTCCTACATGACCTTGGTATTGTTCCTCCTTCTATGAGACGACCTTAGTTTCTATCAAGGTGTTTGTGGTGTTCTCTCCTTGGCTCCTTGGTTTTTATTCTTGGATCATCATGTCAGGGACTACTGACTCGCCCACGATTTCTTATGGTGCCAGTGTTTCCTCCGCTACTTTGATCACTGGCGGATCTACTCGGCCCGATCATAACCACAATAACCCTAAAATCACGACTATACGTCTGGATAGCTGCAATTTTCTTTTGTGGTCTCGGGCTATTACCCTTGCCTTGAAGAGAAGGCGTTTGTTCAGTTATGTTCTGGGTTTTACTTTGACACTTGCCAAGGATTATCCAAATGGCTGCAGTGGGAGTATGAAAACTCCCTCATTATGTTTTGAATGACAAACTCTATGGTTAACTCTATTGCCCGGAATTATCTTATTTTGGAAACCGCAGCAGATATTTGGAAGAGGATCAAGAGTACTTACTCCTGTTTGGGCAATGCTGCCAAGATTTTTCAGTTGCGACGAAAAATCTTCCATCTTCGTAGGGGTGATCGTCCTTCGTCTGTCTACTACCTAGAGTTCACTCATCTTAATAAGAGTATGATCACTTTGACTCTCTCTCACTTTTGTGTCTCCTAAGGATGAGCTCCTTGTCCGAGCTCGGGAAGATAGGAACAAATTTTTTGAGTTTCTACATGATCTGCAATGAAACTTCGATCAAATCAGTGTTTAGATTCTTGGGCGCTCTCCTAGCCCTCTTCTCCAGAGGTTTTCAAACTTGTTCATCAAGAATTTTATAGTCGGCAGAAACACTGCTCCAGAAGGTTCTGCCCTGACTATTCAGTTTGGCAGTAGAGCTCCTTGTGATTCCAAGCTCAAGTCCACCGACAAAGATCATTTGTTCGGTGATTACTGTGGAAAGTCACGTCATACCCGGGACACCTGTTTTTGTCTCCATGGATTTGCAACACCCTGTGGAGGTTCTGCATCGTGTGTCGGTCATGGTTACTGTCACTCTCAAGGCCGCTCTACTCATCCCAGCTCTGCCCACCTGTCTAATGCCTCCGAAGAGACCCCGCCTCTCACTGTCAAGTCTGCACCTCCTTCAGTTGTCTATTGATGAGATCCATGCCTTCCAATTCTTGATGTAGAGGGACATTCAATGGATCCTTTCGCATCTTCATCTTTGTATGCTCGCTAGGAACCCTCAGGTACTCATAATGTGCCTTCTTGTCCTTCTATCCACTGGATTATTGATTCTGGAGCAACGGTTCATATGACAGGCACGACTATAAGTTTTGTGCCTTACCTTCCTTTGTCTGTTAGGGATAAGGAGAGCATTGTGGACGGTTCCTTATCTCTGAGTGCTAGGAAAAAAATCATCTCATGCACCACTCTTACTCTTTTTTCTATTCTTCATGTACCCAAGTTTACTCACAACCTTTTCTCCATTAGTCATTTAACCAACTCTATGAACTGTTTTATGACATTCTTCCCCCCGTCTTGCATTTTTTAGGGCCTGAAGACGGGAACGATGATTGGCTCTAGTAGTCAGGTGGATGGGCTCTACGTGTATAATTTTTCCACTCTTGCTTCTCCTTAGGCTCTTCTGATCAGGTAGTCAATTTGGAGTCCTGACATTCTCGCCTTGGATATTCTTTTATTATGTCTATGAAACATTTATTTCCTACTTTACTTTCTGTCATAGTTAATAATATTGTGATGCTTGTGAACTTGGTAAACATCATCGTACTTCTTTTAATCATTTTTTCATCTCTTAGTTCCGCACCATTTTATATTATACACATTGATGTTTGGGGGCCTTGTCTTGTTGCTTCTATTTTTGATTGTCGTTGGTTTGTAACTTTCATTGATTGTTTCTCCTGCACAACATGGATATACCTAATGAAGGCCAAAGATGAAGTTTTCTCTTTATTTTAGCAGTTTCATAAAATGATTTCTACGCAATTTGATACCTCTATCAAAATTTCTCGGATTGACAATGGTCGCGAGTACATTGATTCTCAATTTAAACACTATCTTACTCATCATGACATTCTCCACCAAACATTTTGTGTTTACTCCCTTGCTCAAAATGGGGTGGTCAAACATAAAAACCATCACCTTTTGGAAGTTACCGGTGCCTTCTTCTCCAAATGCACCTTCCAAAGTACTATTGGGGGATGTCTTCCTCACTGTCGTCAACCTTATTAATTGTATGCCCTCGCGTGTCCTAGGGTATAACACTCCCCTTCACACTCTTCTGGTGTCTCCTACCAATGCAACAACGTATATTCAGACGTGTTTGTTTTGTCCATATTCATTAAAAGACTAAACTTGATTCTCGCGCTCACAAGTGCCTCTTCATAGGTTATGCTCCTACTTAGAAGGATTATAAATGTTTTGACACGATTCACAAGAAGGTTTTTGTAATCATGGACATCAAGTTTCTTGAATATGAGAGTAACTACATGCCTTCACTTCGGGGGGGGGGGGGAGGAGGGACCTCTTCTATGTTGAAAGTGAGCTTCGTAACTTACACTGATTTTGTCTACCACTCTGTTACCCATTCCTCAGTTGTATCAATCTCACACGACTCCGTCTCCTATTGCTCTTGTGCCAACTCATACTGCTCCTATGGTGAAACGTCTATAGGTCTACTCTCGTCATCCTAAGAGAACAAACACACGGCCCCAATCAGAATCCTAGAGCCGACATCTGATACGTCGTTAGGGTCGATTACTCCAAGGAAAGATACCTTTACACAACACCTGTTATCTCAATTCGTCTCTTATGCGTCTCTAACGGCTTCCCAAAGAGCTTTTGTCTGCTACTTCCATTCCCAGGATGCCCTTTCTGATGGCAGGTGGAAGGCAGCTATGCTTGAATAAATGCATTCCCTTGACAAAAATCACACGTGGGATCTGATACAACTGCCTAAGGGAAGATTGTCGCGGAATGTACGTGGGTATTTTTGTCAAATAGAACACCATGGGTTTCGTGGATAGATACAATGCAAGGTTGGTCGCAAGAGGGTGCACTCAGACGACATGAATTGATTACCATAAAACCTTTGCTCTTGCAGCTAAGATGAATTCTATAAGGGTTCTCCTATTGAGTGTTGCATGTAAGGGATGGAATCTCAGTCAACTTGATGTGAAGAATGTGTTCCTTCATGATGATCTGAAAGAAGAGGTATACATGGCTCTACCTCCTGACCTTTCTCATAGAAGATCTTAAGGTAAGATATGCAAGCCGAAGAAGGCTTTATATGGCCTGAAACAATCTCCTAGAACTTGGTTTGGAAGATTACACAAGAACATGGCATACTTCGGGTACTTCCAGAGTAATGTTGGTCATATCTTTTTCATCAAAAACAATAAAGGGAAGTTAACAGCTCCGATAGTTTATATGGATGACATCATTATAATAGGAGATGATTAAGATGAGATTCAAGCACTGAAATGGAGACTTACAAGAGAATTTTAAAGTGAAATACTCGGGGAACCTCAAGTATTTTTTAGGTGATTGAGGTTGTGAGATTCAAATATGGGATTTTCATATCACAGAGAAAATATATACTTGACCTCCTTGAAGCCTCAGGAATGAGTTGGTGTAGACCGACTAACACGCCAATTGAGGTTAACCACGGACTTGGAAGAGATGATGGTGAAACGATTGAAGACATTCCAGAGAAAATATATCATGACCTCCTTGAAGCCTCAGGAATGAGTGAGTGTAGTCCGGCTGACACCCTAATTGAGGCTAACAACCGACTTGGAAGAGTTAATGGTGAAACGATTGAAGACATCCCCAGCTTTCAGAGGCTAGTAGGAAAAGTGATCTATTTGTCACATATTCACCCAGATATCTCCTATGATGTGGGAGTACTCAACCAATATATGCACTCCCCAAAGGCCCATCATGTTGATGTTAAATGTATTCTCAGATACCTCAAGTCCTCACCTGGGAAGGGCATCCTTTTCTCACCAAATGATGAGCCCGCGTAAGTTCTTTTCGGTAAATACTGAGTCAACGTGTGAGCTTGTTGGCAAGTTGGACATGATTGACATCACACACTGGCTCATCAATTCTTGATAGCCAGTAGACCGTAAGTTCCTTTCATCAAAACGTTGGCTCATCATTTCTTAATAGCTTTCAGAGGCTAGTGGGATATTGCAATACTGTTGGTTTTCTTTCTCTTTCTATTCCTCTCTCTCCAAATCCACCAATTCTCCTTCACTACAACAACCAAAACGTCCCTTTCCCTTGAAGTTTTTGTCTACAACAACCAAGAAGTTAAATCAGTACAAAGATATCATTTGTGGTACAATAAGATTTACAAGGGACGAAATGATGGTATCCAGCTGATCAGCTGGACTGTTTTCCTAGTTGTTAGATGAATTCTCCATAAACCTTGTTCAATATCTCTCTTGTTTCACTATATCAACATAGCATAGTTCCAAGGGTTGGAACTAATGCTCCAACCGCTGGAATAGTTCTCAAATAATAATACAAGGGCATAATGTTCTAATATATACAAGAATGCTGAAGGAAGGGTAGAAAATTTGGGATATGACTTTATGGCTAGAAATAGCGATGGTTCGAAAGGCGGTAGATCAAAAGAATTTGAAGTATCCCCTCATAGCTGGCAGGTAGAGTGAAGATAATTATGGCTCCGTTTGGCACTGTTTTTGCTTGAGTTTGGACATAGAATGTATGTTTGGCATGATAACAGTTATGACCGCCACCAAGGAAAAAAACTAGTTTTGAACATAAAACTGGATTAAGTTCCTTAGGTGTGGTCGCCATTCACGAACGTCGGTTCATAACCACCACGTTCAAGAACGCCACCGTCGTGCCAAACGGAGCCTATATCAGATTTTTTTAAGTTACAGCTAAAATACTTGAATCCAATACAGGTTAATTATGGGAATACTTTGATAAGAATCAAATCCTAAGATAGCATAATAGAGTGACCATATCATCATAATCATCTAAATAAGTTAATGGATGATGACAAATCCTTCTCTCAATCCTTATGAAATTCATTTAAATTTGAATAAATGACCATTAAATTGTTTTTGAAAACGAACTAATGGAATAAAAGAATATATAAAATCAACCAAAAGAACCTAACTCTCTCAGTAAAACCTGATGATTCATTGCCAGTGTTTGGACAGTTGTAACATTTTAGAGATGGTAGTTTACCAATATTTGGACTTTACATGGTAGCATTTTTGTGATGGAGATCAACCGCGTTACATTTGACAATTTATCATTATTGGATCGTCAGATGTTTGATCGGAGACCTTGATCGGGACCGGCTCAATATTTCTATGTATTTTTCCTTGATTTTTTGGATTTGTATCTAGAGAGTTACGAGAAATTGCCCATCGGGCTATAGTGACCGATGGATTTAACAAACCTAATTCTCCCCATTTTTATCTTTCCACAACAACAAAGAGAAAGAATCAAGAGATTAGGTTTTGAGAGACGATCGGTGCAACGTCGAGCGCTCGGTGTGACGTCGAGCGCTCGGTGCGACGTCGAGACCATTGTTTCTGCCTCCAGGGGGTGTCGACGCCGCCTTTCGCCGCCTTTCGCCGCTTCCCCTGCCTCTAGCGCTCTGGTTTGAGCCTTCCTCCGCCTTTCCCGTGATCCTCCATGCCATGTGATGCCAGTCCCGTCCACAGGATTCAGTGCAACTAACTTTTTTGCAATTCACCTTCGACCATCTTCCTCGCACTTGAGACCCCTCCCTACCGCAACCAGCCCTCTCACAGTCCTCAACCTTCCGCCGCTCCTCCCGGCAAGCTCTACACCGCTGGAAGCCTCCCCCTTCACACCCACAGTCATCTACCGGACCTCCAGGCCACGGGAGCCTTCGTCACCACCTACTATGCCTCCCCTAATAGCCTGATAACCGCCATCCATGACCTTCCACACCTCCTTATCTCCCGCCAGCGCCTCTGGCGCTCTACACCTGCGTGACAGCCACCTCCACGGCCTTTAAAATTCCTTCCTATTGTTGTTCAACCCTCCTTCCTACTTCAAGAGCCTCCACCAGCCCGCGAACCCCCCTCCCCCAACTTCCAATCACCTTTACCAGTCCTAAAGTTAAATGACATGAGAATAAGAAATGGACGTATACTGAAAGTGGAATAGTCAAACTATATTAAAGCATAGAATTTCTAGTAATACAGGTACCCGTGCAATGTGAAGAAATGAAAATCGAAATAAGAGCTCACAAAATTGACTCCACACATCCTGTGTTGGGTGGGCCCATAACCCACAAGTCCTAAAATCGAAAGTGGCTCTGATACGAAATTGACGCAGGACGACCCGGTGTGAAAATGAATGTAAGTGTGCCGACACACTAATACAATTCTACGTGGAGGTGCGGAATGAATGCAATGGAGCTTAACCTAAACTAACTAATGCGTGCAAATAAATTTAAGATTTTCATTCCGGAATTAATGTTGGCAAATATTATTTCACAAGGTTTGCAAAAATTTACACAATGTGAGCTTTGAAATTTTCTGGCACACAAGCAAAATCACGCTCATCGTCACAAGTGGCGCTTTCCACTAAAACTTGCACGAATTAATTTTATAGGATCCAAAGATATTGAAAAATACTAATAATCTCAATATCCAAGCACATACACGATGTTCATCTAGAATTTTATACAAAAAATAAAATAACACTAAATTGATTACTCACAAAATAGGGGTCTGGGGGTGGCTGCGCATGGCGGTGTCCAAGGCGTAGAACGGATGAAGGTGGCTCCACAACAAGATCAAGTAGAAACTATTGATGGTGGTTCCACAACAAGAATCACAAAAATGGAAGGGACGAATAAATGCATTTCACTGTACAGTGTGGGGATCGTTTGAGAAATTGTGCAAAAGCTAGGTTGTTGCCCAATTAATATGTCACATGGTCTGAATGTGGCGCCTTGGCAAGCCCCGTTGCATCTCCAGGACTTGGGTGTAATGTTAAATATGCAAGAGTGCTCGTCGTATGATCCGAATGCGGCGTCTTGACAAGGACCGATTCACCTCCAAGAGGACTTGAGTATAGTTTTAAATAGGCAAAAGTCATCACATATTAGGCGTTCTAGGGAAGTATGTCGTAGGAATTGTGATCGACTTAATTTTGGAAGTTGGAATATAGGTACGCTAACGAAGAAGCGATGAAACTAGTGGATACAAAGATTATCGGGCATCCAAAAGACCGGGCGTTGATTTCGACTGGCCAGACCAGGGCGACCAGGGCAGGATGCAGTGAACATGTCAATGATATGGGGGTGTAGGATGAAGAGATGTGCAGTTCTACAATTACAAGAGTGGAGGGGATAATGAATAGGACGAAAATTGTGTGGTTGCTGGGATGAACAGTGACGGTATTATGGAATAACTGTGATATTCACGGGAGAAGGAAACGACATAGTGAAAAAAGATAAATTGAAATAACAGTCGGGACATCACACCCCGGATTTCCCGACGTCGCAACACGAGTGATTACCGGATCTAGATTCTCTCACAAAACTCAATAATGATTGAAAATCTGAACATCCGCCCCTATTATGATGAGGGGGCGGTTGGGACGGCTATGATCTTCTATTACGCTTGGTGTCCTAAAAAAATAAATACAAATAAAAAAATATATAAAAAATACATATATAATGAAAAAGGACGCTCCGGACGTGCTCGCGGTCTCGGAGTGCCGATCCAATCAACGAATCTCCGGTATATCTGCAAAAGCGGATCCCGCCACGTGGTGGCCCGATTTCTGATCATGAACATGCGGTTGATCCCCATCAATTCCCCCCGACTTAAAAACATATATCTCTGAGGAATGAAGATGAATATGTTGTAGTCGAAGATCTGGGGTAAGTCTATCAAGCTTTGTCCCCAATATCCAAGCATCATCAAAGGTGTAGTGGCCACTCAAGTGCACCACGTAACGGTAAGAAGGACCGTCTGTAGTGGTGGTGCACTTGTCCAACACAATATCTCTAATGCTCTCAACTCTCACCTCTCGTGCTGGTGGATCCAGAAAATCCGGTAGAATCATAGGAGGTGCGGGCAAACCCATAAATACTCGTCCAAGGTGAACAAAGGAAGTGTAAAGTTGCAGCTGGAAGAGTGTCAAAAGAAGCAACAAAGAATGGGTCTCTATGCTCAAGAGGCTCAAAGTAATGTGCCAAACTTTTGTATTAAATACGGGATGAATATCCATATATGCAGGGAAATCGATCTCGTAGGCATTTGTTCTAACTCTTTATATAACCCTATAGGGGCTCATTCACTTAAGTTGTAGTATAGTAACAGCTCTTTTTGGGAGTCTCTCCTTGCAAAGTCCGACCATGACATGATCGCACACGACACACCCGAAAATGTTGCTCACGCTTGTGCATATCTGTCGTCATGCATTTCATGCAAATGATGCAAACAACAGGCATGACTCACACAATACGGATAAATCATGCAATAAATGTAAATGAACAAATAACAAATGTAAAATATGAACTTTTAACACAAATAACTCAGTAAACTGAGGATTTTAGGTATTATATGAAACTCCTAAAATAGGTACGTGATCAGGAGGTTCAGATGGTGGGTCATAGAAGAATTCGTAACGGGGGCGGTGAGCACTCAAATGAACATCCGAGACATCAGTAGTAAAATGTGGCAATATAATGTGCGAGCTCTTCAAGTGCGAGTAGTAAAATATAAAATCAACGAGTCAGTGAGTGCACTCTCAAACTCGGACATCCTACTAAAGATGGATATCTTCCAAAGGAGCGGATGATCGACATGGGGCTCATCTGCGGGTTCTTCGGGAGGTGCATAATAAAATTTATCACAAATGCGACAAGTAATAACGTAGGACCCAAAATATCTATAGTGCAAACGATGATGCAAGTGAAGCGTAGCAAACAGGACAAGCTCTCTAAGAAAATGCAACGCATCAGGGGGCTCACTAGGAGGGACATGAAAACTCATCGTGAGTACGATGATATCCTAAGTGATAACCATATGCACCGATAATAGGGTGCGGCTCTAGAATGAGAAAAGTACTCATCACAAATAAGAATGCATCTGATGGATCAATATGTGGTACGCCCCAAAAATAATCTAGAGTGCGAGCGACTAGACGGCTACGATCAAGTCCCACTATATGGATGTCACACTCAAAATTCTCTCTCTAAAACACTATCGACGTCAGGGGGGATAAAGGAAGAGGTGTCAACGTCTTAAAACTCATAAGTGTGTTGCTCACATGAATCTCATCTACATAAGGACGAGGTGGCTCGTCTGAAGGCTCAATAGGGGGGTCGTCAAAACACCCATCACTAGTGATGGTCCTCTAGAAACAAACCATCAAAAGGGGTCGTGTTCCCCGAAAAGGGAGAGGTGGCTACCTCGATATCACTACAAGGCTCTCAGCTCTTGATCGTGATGTGACTCGGTGCGCCATCGGGTGAAGCGTGTGAAAATTCCACACTAAATTGAGAGCTAATAGATATAAAATCAATAGCAGGCTCTCTAAGTGAAGCAGAATCTCATGGGAGTTGACTCCACACATCTTGTGTTGGGATGACAGCCTGCTTTGCCTCAAATAGAATATCAGATGGAGTGGGTGAAGTTTCCTTGCTTTGGGAAGTGGAGTGCCTTCATCGACTCTCGTGGGGATTGACTCCACACATCCTATGTTGGGTGGACCCATAACCCACAGGTCCTAGGATCGAAACCTGACTCTGATACCAAATTGACACAGGACGGCCCAATGTGAAAATGAATGTCAGTGTGCCGACACGCTAATACAATTCTGTGTGGATGTGTGGAATGAATGCAATGAAGCTTAACCTAAACTAAATAATGCGTGCAAATAAATTTAAGATTTTCATTCCGAAATTAATGTTAGCAAATATTATTTCATAAGGTTTGCAAAAATTTACACAAGGTGAGCTTTGAACTTTTCCGACACAAGCAAAATCACGCTCGTCGTCACAAGTGGTGCTTTCCACTAAAACTTGCACGAATTAATTTTATAGGATTCAAAGATACTGAAAAATACTAACAATCTCAATACCCAAGCACATACACGATGTTCATCTAAAATTTTATACAAAAAATAAAATAACACACTAAATTGATTACTCACAAAATAGGGGTCCGGAGGTGGCGGTGTCCGAAGCGGGGAACGAATGAAGGTGGCTTCACGACCAGATCAAGTAGAAACTATTAATGGTGGTTCCACAACAAGAATCACATAAATGGAAGGGACGAATAAATGAATTCTATTGTACAATGTGGGGATCGTTTGAGAAATTGTGCAAAAGCTAGGTTGTTCCCCTAAGTAATGTGTCACATGGTCTGAATGTGGCATCTTAGCAAGGACCTTGCATCTCCAGGACTTGGGTGTAGTGTTAAATATGCAAGAGTGCTCGTCGTATGGTCTGAATACGGCGACTTGGCAAGGACCGATGCACCTCCAAGAGGACTTGGGTATAGTTTTAAATAAGCAAAAGTCATCACATATTAAGCGTCCTAGGGAAGTATGTCGTAGGATTGTGATCGACTTAGGCTTGGAAGTTGGAATATAGGTACGCTAACGAAGAAAGCGATGAAAGTGGTGGATACAAAGATTAGGAGAAGGATAAATATTTGATGTTTGTAATAAATAAGATGAGTGGGTGAGAAAGCTAAATTTTTAGATAATTCAAATTTTAAATTATGGTACACATAAAAAAATAAAACAAGCAGTGGAATATGTATTATTGTGGATACTACTTGGAGGGATGAAGTTGTTGGGGTAAGTAGAAAATGTGATAGAATCTTAACTCTTAAATTGATCATAGTAAAAGAAACAATTAATGTGATGAGAGCTTACGCGCCACAAGTATGATTAAGTGAAACTAATAAAGTGCAATTTTGGGAAGACTTAAATGATTTAGTAAAGAGAATCTCAAAAAAAAATTATAGGAGGAGACTTAAATGGACATTTAGGGAAGAACAATGTAGAGTCATCATGGAGAATTTTAAAATGGAGAAAGAAATGAAGGACGAACCATTTTAGACTTTACCGTAGCACATGAGCTAATTGTGACAAATACGCTTTTAATTACGTTTAAATAGCAAACCAAATAAGTCACAAAATGATTATTTTATGACTCACAAAATAGATAAAATGATTTGAAATGATTGCAAGATCATAATAGGAGGAAACTTAAACAGACATATAGGGAAGATCAATGTAGATTATATAGCCGTTCAAGGAGAATTTGAATATGGAGAAAAAAAATGAAAAAAGAAGAACCATTTTAAACTTTACCGTAGCACGTGAACTAATTATGACAAATATATTTTCATAAAGAGAGAACATTTAATTGCATTTAAAAGCGGAACAAATAAGTAACAAAATGATTATTTTATGACTCACAAAATAAATAAAATGATTTGAAAGGATTGCAAGGTCATATTAGGGGGAATTTTGACAACACACATAGGTTAGTGGTGTTAGACGTTTAAATTAAATATAATAAATTTAAAACAAGAACAAAAACGTTGAAAAAAATTGGCGATGGAACTTAAAGATGGAAAAACATATTGTTTTCAAGCCATCAGTTATGAAACAACTAGTTGATAACCTGTATGTTGATCTTAATGTCTCATGAGAAGTTATGTCTTCAAATTTAAGGATAGGTGGAAAGACGTACTTGAAGTATCAAAAAGTCGTGGGCCCCAAATAAAAAATCTTAGTAGTGAAAAGAGGAAGTGCAAGATAAAGTGAAGGCAAAGAGGATCAGCTTAAATCACTATACGCTGGTAGAATGATGAAAACTTAGTCAGGTATAAAGCAGACAAAAAATAAACTAAGCATGCAGTAAGTAGAGCAAAAAGTCACGTTTATGAAAAATTTTATAAGCGACTAGATACTAAAGATGGAGAGCGTGATATTTAAAAATTGCTCGAGCTAGAGAAAGGAAGACAAGAAATTTAAGTCAAGTAAAATGCATAATGGATGAAACAGATACAGTTTTGAAGGATGATGTCGATATTAAAAGGAAAAGAAACTTTGATCAACTCTATAATGAAACAAAAGACAATGAATTGAACTTAGAAGAGTTACATAAATCGGAGGAGCATAAAAACATAAAATTTTATCGTAAAATTCAAGTATCAGAGGAAAATGACGCTCTAAAAATATACAAAATAGAAAGGGGGTTGGGTCAGACGATATACTTATCGAAGTATAGAAATGTCTACGGAATGAAAGAATTTTATGTCTTACATATTTTTTCATAAGATACTTAAGTAAAAGAGGATGTACCAATGAAGAGAACGTATATTGATACATTTGTATAAGAACAAAGGAGATATACAAAATTATATTAATTACAAAAGAATTAAATTGATGAGTCATACCATAAAACAATGAGAACGAGTAATAGAAAGAAGAGTAAGACAGGAGACTAACATCTTGGAGAATCATTAGATTCATGATAGGGCGGTCGACCATGGAAGCTATACATCTCTTAAGGAGACTCATTGACAACTACCAAGAAAGAAAACGAGATTTGTAGATGTTGTTTATCGATCTTGAGAAGGCTTATGATAGAGTTCCAAGAGAGATTTTATGTAGTCTTGGAAAAGAAAGGTGTAAATGATCATACATTAACATAATGAAAGATATGTATATAAATTCAAGACATAATGAAAGATATGTATACAAATTTAGTGACAAAGGTGATCACATCTAAAGGATTAACACGGGAATTCCCTATCATTGTTGGCTTACATCAATGTTCAGCTTTAAGACCTTATCTCTTTACCCTTATCTTAGATGAGTTCACCAGACATATCCAACAAGCAATACCTTCGTGTTTACTATTTGTGTTGATCTTGTTTTGGTCGATGAGACGCGCGAGGGTGTAAATACAAATTGAATCTTAGCGAGACACTTTAGAAAAAAAAAGTTTTTAGGTTGAGCAAGGCAAAGACGGAGTATATGGAGCTTAAATTTAGCAGTGCAAGAAAGACAGATGACTTCGTTATTAAGTTGGGTGATCAAGATATTTACTGTAGTGAATGTTTTAAATATCTTGGATCGATAGTTCAAAAGGGCAGAGGAATTGATAAGGATGTGACACAAAATCCAAGTGGGTTGGTTGAAGTGGAAAGGCGTGCCAAGGATCTTATGTGATCGTAAAGTACCATTAAAACTTACCGTACTACAATTAGAGCAGCGATGCTCTATGGTTCTGAGTGTTGGGCAGTAAATTGTAGATGAGCAAAAAATGGGAGTTGTGAAGATGAGAATGCTTAGGTGGATGTGTGGAGTCTGCGGACACACGAGAATGGATAAAATTATGAATGAATGTCTCGGGAAAAAGACAGGAGTAGCACCAATTGCAGAGAAGATGCGAGAAGTTTGACTAAGATGGTTTGGACACGTATAAAGGAAACCATTAGAGGCACCTGTTAGGCATAGTGAGAGTCTAATCACTAGGCATGTTTAACAAGGAGGGGTAGACCAACAAAGACTTGGAATGAAACTATAAGGAAAGACATTATGTACTTAGGCATTAGTGAAATTATGACATAAGATATGACACAATGGCAATAAAGGATCCATACAGCCGACCCCACTATAGTGGGATAAAGGCTTGAGTGTTGTTGTTGTTGTTGTTTGATCAACTTCATCTTGGCAAACCGCGCATGCCTCTCGTCACTCATCTCAAACCAGTCGAAATAGTGATCCATATTCATAAGCCAATCGCTAACGGCCTTCGGATCCAAGTGACTACCGAAGGAGGGTGCATCAAGTCAATGCAGATATGTCAGGTGATATCATCCGCTTCTGGATCCATCCCGCGGCATAGCTCACAGTAGTCACTGTACTGATCATCATGGTCATAGTTGTATCGTGCGGATGGGGATTGATCTCTACGACCAGGTGGGGGTAGGGGACGCAGTGCATTGGGAGGGCGGTGATTCCTAATCGGGTCCTGTCGATACTCATAACCACGATGGAAATTCCCTCTCGCGGCAGGAGGGGATCTCGGTGAGGAATGTCTCTACTCTCTACCACGTGTCTCTGGAGGGGGAGAAGTTGCTCGACCACAAGAATCTCTAACTAATCGACCCATGTGCTAACCCTAGCGAAGTTGCACCTATGGGCCCCGAACTGGGGTCCAATCCGATAAAATTGATCGAGAACAAGTCCTTGAAATTTGGCGAACGTCATGTCCGATTGTCAACTGACGGCCCTATCGTCGGTGAGATTAGGATCTGACATAGATTGTCGATAATACTTGCCACTGGGCAACATGAAAATGGCCCTAACCTATGACTCTGATGCCATGTTTTGGGAATAGACCTATGTCGGGCATGGCGCGTCATCACCTTCTATTTAAGGCACATTGTGCATTTAATATGGTCATGAAGGCAAAATAGTTCTGCAGAGTACAGTAGATTTATAAAATAATATATTTCTTAATTCATATTTCTTTTATTTCCTAGTTTACAAGGAAAGAGGGGTTGTAACACCCAAAAATGTATGCGTCGCGCTCTGTAAATTCCAGGGTCCGACCGCGAGTGCAATTGATCGAACCATCGTCGTGGCGAGGTATGCTTTAATTCTGGTCAACAAATAAATTAAATAAAATTTGTTAAATAAAATCATCGAAATTATTTTGGCGCGACTTTGAACTTTGCGGGAGTTGTTATGCTCAAATTAGGATGCCAAAGAGGGCATTGTCTTAAATGGAAGCATTTGAAAATAAAAATAGTAAATAAAATAAATTCCCCCTCCCCTCCATCGGTTCAATTAGAAACCGATACCCTTTTTTGTAATCGTAAGCCGTAATTTACTTCCCCCAACCGCGCGCCTTTAGATTTTCTCCCAGTCGAGCGCACCGTTTTTTCGTAACCGTTGTTAGGGTTTTTTATCTCGCATACGTAGCCATTTGCAATCGAAAACGCCGCATATTTTCTCCTCGAGAACTCTCGCTTGCGCATTTTGGGAGATCAACACGACTCCTTCCACGCCTGGGAGTTTGCAGTTAGCAGTCCATGCGATGAGACCTCCTTCAGAAGAGTTTGTCAATCCCTCCTCGTCTAGTGGTTCGACAATAGAAAAAGTTGATCTTTCCTGGGGATTTCATCGTTTCATAGAAGGTAAACCTTGCCCTTAACCCTAGCCGACCCTCCTACCTTTTGTTTTCCTTCCAACAATCTTTTATGGGCTTTCTTCTTCTCCGCAGTTTTGAGGCCACGACTCACCTCCCCAGATCCCTCAAAGACCAATACTCTTCAAGCCCTAATCTGCAGATCGCGCCTTTCTGAGTGAGCTCTCCATGAAGCTTTGACAATGCAGTCAACTCCACACTCTCCTTCCGACATCGAGAAAGTAACCTCGTCATATTTCCTAGCAATTTTTAGTTATTTTATGTGCTCTTCATTTTTTATTTCAGGAATCGAAACCCTCGATCCCTTCCATTCAGAAATTGGCTGGCTTGTTGTGTTAGGATGTTATTTTTTGAATCAAGGTGACAACCCTTTTAGATATTTCTTCAATTCAGTGCTTATCAATTCCTAGGACGATGGGTTATAGTTAGCATGCTCAACTAATTGAATAAGGTGTATGAAAATTTTAGGTTGCGAGCGATCGTTTCTACTCAACGCTAGGTCGGAAAAGAAATTTTAGGAGTTTCAACGTAACCTAGACAGCAATACCATTGCGTCTTGTGTACGAACGCCACAATACCGTGGTAAAAAAATTTACTCTTCTTGGCTAGACATACCACTGTACATAAATGCATTTTGAAACAATTTAAAGATGTTGCATTTAATTATTCAGGTCAGTATCAATAATTAAATTACTCCAGAAAATGCAAAAAATCAATGATCTCATAACTTAGTAATGCATGATAAAGTCAGTTAACAAGTATGATGTAAATTGCATAGAATAATACTTTTACATACACTCACAATAAGAACAAATATAAACATGAATATAGACATAGTCAAATGAAGAAAAAAAGCCTTAATTAAGCAAAGCTTCAGATCAGAGACCTCATTCTCATATGACATGTAATTCGTATAAGCATCGGACGCGGGGTCATCAGACTCAGTTCCAGACTTGGAGATTTTCAGTTGCAAGTCATGTTCCACGCGAAGGAGCACTTCAGTTCAGTTTAAGGCGTCTCTAGGCTGTCATTTGGGCTCCTAAATCAGTCTAAATGTAACAAGCCATAATTCATAAAATCTGATTACTAAATTGTTAGAAAGAAATCAGAACACCTAAAATCAGAGCAAAAAAGAACTCGGTTAATAAGACAGAATCTCTTATGCACATTTACAGAAAGTGACAAATAAATCTACAGACAGATTATACAGAAACAAACATTAACAAATCAAGACTCCTATTTTTCTTTTATATACAAACAAAACTATGTTTTTTAGTGTTACTAGGAAGAGTAGTCTTTCTTACTCACCAGTTGGTCTGACCCGTCTTCGGACAATTCTTTTTCAGGGGTCACCAGTGGGCTAGGAAGCACCGGTACGGATACGGGTATCGGGTACGATGCGTGCCCGGTACGGCGGTACGACCAGAATTAAAAACCAAGGAAGCGGGTACATGATGATACGTTTAATAAATATAATATATATATATATATCATGAGTGCAATAAATAGTTCTCCAAACATAGAAACATCAAACATAATCATAACTTGAAGTACAAACAAAACTATGTTTTTTTAGTGTTACTAGGAAGAGTAGTCTTTCTTACTCACCAGTTGGTCTGACCCGTCTTCGGACAATTCTTTTTCAGGGGTCACCAGTGGGCTAGGAAGCACCGGTACGGATACGGGTATCGGGTACGATGCGTGCCCGGTACGGCGGTACGACCAAAATTAAAAACCAAGGAAGCGGGTACGTGATGATACGTTTAATAAATATAATATATATATATATATATATATCATGAGTGCAATAAATAGTTCTCCAAACATCGAAACATCAAACATAATCATAACTTGAAGTACAAGTCCACAAATCAATGTATCATAACATAAAGTTTTCAAACATTAAACTTTCATAAATATTACAAAATCTAACATCTCATATGTTTAACCAAAAGAGAAAATTAAACTTAAGTCTACTCATTAATCTTTTTTACTTCTTCTTCATTGTTGGAGATCAACTTTATTGTTGGAGATCAACATCTTCAATTTCTGATTAGTCTAGAGACAAGTTAGCCATTTTGTTAATAACTTGCGTTGCATCAACACGTTCAGTGCATGTACTTGTTAACAGAAATGTACCAGAAACATACTCGATACATATACACAACTTAATTGGACGTATCAACGCTTCCTAGCATAGAACCAATTGTGTTTACTAAAGAATAACAGACTCCTATCACAATATGCAAAATGATGTGCTAAGTCCAAATGTGTCCACATAGGTGTATCCGTCGAGTATCGGGTACGTACCGGTATCGGATACGTATCCGGTACGGGTACGCTGCCTTCGGGGAAGTATTTGTGCTTCATAGACAGTGGGGAGTTGCGTATAGGATAAGCGTCGCAGTTATTCATATTTGTTTGTTTCTCATTTAAGTTGTCTTTCCAGTTTAGTTGATGTACTTTTATTTGGACATGTATCAGGATTTTCTAATGCTTTCATTGTATCATACCATGTATAAGTTTTCAATATTTCAACTTTATGGCTCTTTTCATTACTAGTTGGCTCTGTGAATCAAATTTTGAGATACTCTTGTTTACCCATAACTGTTTTCTTACTTCCGTTATAACCTTACTTTTAGTACTTGTTAATCACATCTGCTATGTACCATTTTATTACTATTTCTTAATTTACTCCTTATTGCGGGGCACGGCCGGACTGCTTAGTCAATGTTAAATTAGATTGGGTTGTTACAGGTCAACCTAGCAGTACACATTGCAAATCAAAGTAACTCACATTCCTGGCCTGCATCACAAAGACCAAACTGCAAAACTAATACGGTGACCTATCATTCTCAAACATAGGGAGAACAAAACAGTTAAAAAGATGTATGATTACCAAACATTAGATTATATAGCCAGGGGATATTGTTCTTCGATCATTAATATCAACAAAACTCAAAAAATTCAAGGGTGGATTTCTGTGCATATTTATGAACTTAATAAATGCATCCATGTACTCATCAGCAAAAGTGAATAACCACTGCAGAAAAATGCACGTAGCAATGTATTTGCACAAAGATTAACAAAACCAGAAATGATTGGTCAAATACAAACGGGAAAAGAGGCTGAAATCGATAATACCTGCAAATTGCAGTCTGCTCCAACTGACAAAAGCAAATCAACACATTGGTTTGCACCTCGGTTGAGAGCAACATGAAGTGGTGTTGTATTTTGAACATTCCTTATATTTACATCAACCCCTGCCTCGAAAATAATCTATAGCACACAGATATTGAAACATGGGAAAACAAAGGAAGAGTGTAGGTAATATATGGGTGGGCAAGTACAAAAGAAACATGGTATGTGCAAGTATGTGGTTTCACCTTTAGGAGCTCTGCATCATTAACCATCGCAGCTATATGCAAAGCTGTTCGGCCATGCAGCTCATCTTGAGCTGCTGCATCCGCACCAGCAGCAAGTAATATTCTCACAAGTTCTCGGCCCTCTGCGCAACATTAAAACACAAAATTTAGAAGAAATGTAATCATGCTACCGCATAATTTGTTTATAAACTGAACATTTTCATTGCTAATCATCTGGTCAGTAACTTTTCTCTGCAACTAAAGGTATAAATTAAGGGTAAACTGAATTAAAAATGTTTTGATTGTCTGTGACAAAAAATCATTCAAATTTAAATGGTCAAAGCAAGTTGAATGGTTAAACAATTCGATCCAAACTATCAGCATTACTTGTATATATACTAGTGAATAGTGTAAAATAGTTTGATAAATGGGGCAAGGCATGGGCCGTACAGCACATCTCATTCAATATTTCGGCGAGTAACATAAAGAGACTAAGGCCCTATTTGTTTGGGTGTTTCGTTGCTCCGTTTTGGGCAAACGCCGCCGGAAGGAGGGTAAACAAATGAACCTCCGGCGGCGTTTGCTCCATTTCCACCTGCCCGCCTTGAGAAACGCCCCAAAAAGCTCCGTTTGGAGCAGCCAGCTCCCCCCTCCGGTTCAAACGCTCCGTTTCCGCCCGCCGGATCGACCCGTCACCGTTGAACCAAATGGAGCCTAAGTCAGGGAAGTATAAGAGTAATGCCATTTTGCTTAGTTTAGTTAACCAAAAATTTGAATTACCATGCTACTGAGAATGATGAGTTGATGTATGGTGAAGAAGATCTAATTTGGGGGAATATGCTACAGCTACAGAGGCCACTGGAGAACAACGGAGACCCCACACACATTGTGGGCGCACTTACTTCAGAGGGTTGCCGGCTAGCTAATTACACGTCATTTTACTGTTGAATTAGATGTAGTTGCAATTTCTCCTTTCGTAGGCATGTGACACGCGTCATATTTCATGTGTTGTGTTGTGATTTCATGTTTTGTCCATTTGCTTTGTAACCCCTTTTACACAAGGGGGGAGGAAAACAATTGTAAGGTACTTTGGAGGTCAATGAAAAGAGTTAGGGGGTTGCTCCCTAAGGCTATCAAGAGAGGTGCACTTGATTGATTTCTCCATCTTAATTTCCCTAACCAAATATTGATCCAACCTGTCGTGTCGCTCATCATATCCCTTGGTCGCCAGTTACACTTCGCGCTCCTTCTGCCAAGATTCCCTCTCCCACGGTCATCTGTCAACAAAATCGATCCACGTCATCTGCTCTGTCACTTCCATCGCTAGTTCCTTGCTCGATTCACTTCCAATCTACGAGCTCTGCTCGCAAGTTTCTTTGCACACGCCACACGCCCATGCGCCCATGCTCATTTCTCCTATGCATGCACCTGGACATATCTCGAACTTCTGCACCAACATCCACAACTCGTGCCTCCACAAACGTGTGCAACCCGCGATCGATTTTCATCCAACCGCGCCTCTAGTTCTGCACTTTCCCTGTCGACTTGCTCATGCCTCCCTTCCCAGCCTCCACCACATCAACAAACGTGTGCAATCCACAATCGAGCTCTATCCAACCACGCATTTAGTTTTGCACTTTCCTTGTCGAGACGCTCATGCCTTCCTTCCACAACATCCAACACATCTTTCGTCCAACTTTCAATGACTCCTCTTCATGCGCCCAGTCTCAACGCCAATTTCGCCTGCCCCAATCTCCGACGGCTGTTATTTGGGTTACACCAACCCCCTTCTACTACACTTTCGCAAAGGGTCCTCACTGCCTCCAGGTGCCCTAGTACCAACAACCAACTAATTTGAACAGTTCCTACAGAGGCGGCGGCAACGGTGGTGCTCCACAACACTTTTGACATCTACCTCTTATGCCCAAGACGCGCAAAATTATGAACAACTATGTGGAGGCACAAGACAAGCAGTTCATGTCAATCTTGGTGTTGCTCCACACCATGCAATCTGGCAAACCATAAGTGACGAAGGCCGCCAACGCCCGGGGATGACCAAACAAGTCATTTTCAGGGGATGCTGCTACTGACAGATTGCCTTATCTGAACCACCACAGCCTCAACATTCCCACCTATAACGGTATAGACCCACTGGATTGGATTGCCTGAGCAACGCAGTACTTTGATCTTCACCATACTACAGAGGCATGGAAGGGTCTGCATTCCACTAGGTTTGTTGGCTAAACCCATCTTCTTCGGGCCTCACCTAAGTGACTCTCACGGAGGCCCTCATACATCTCTACGATCATCGCTACTCTAGCACCGCAATCGAGCACCTATGCGGGGTCTGCCAAACGGGCTCCATTGATTACGTGGATGAGTTCATAAAACTTGCGAGTTGTGACACACATTCCAGACCACTACCTGGGATACTTTATAAACGACCTCCATCCCCATATCTGAGCTTGTCTACACATACTCCATCCCTCCACCATCAACCACGCACGAGATCTTTCCCTCCTCATGGAAGTGGAGTTCATTGCTAGGACCCCAACCCTGCATCCACACCCTTCCTCAATGCATCAGCCATACTTCACTCATAATCCCAAACCGGCCACACCACCCCTCCACCTCAGCCACCCACTATTCCTTGACCCCCCAACCGTACCAACCCCACTAATTGTTTATCCATCCATGAGTATAATGATCTGACGACTAAGAGACTTAATTTCCGTTGCAAGAAACCATATTCTCATAACCATGAATGAAGGCGTTCCGAGCCACGAATGCGGAAGACATGGATGGCATAGGCTTGGCTAACATTGAGGCCCTCAAGATCGAGGAAGCACCAAACATCAGCAACAACCTAATGCTTATAACAATGTTAATAGTAGTCAGCAAGACTGGATGTTCAGTATCGAGGCCACGACGGTTATTCGAGAGGATCTTCACTCATTCTAGTCATACAATCTTAAAGATAAATCATATTTCCTAGATTAAAGCATTGCTATGGACGCCATCGAAGAACGGCAAAACCCTAACACGCATGATGGGCGAACTTTTGAATGTTGTCGGCTAGTTAAATACATGTCATTTTCCTAGTTTACTAGAAGCGGTTGCAATTTCCGCTTTTAATGGACGTGCCATATATTGTGTCATACTATAAATTTATTTTTGTCCGTTCATATAAGATGGAGGGAAAAAATTGTAATGTACCTTGGAGGTCAATGAAAAGAATTAGGGTTGTTATATAAGGCTATCAGAGAGGTGCTCATTGTGGATTTCTTCATCTCAATTTTCCTACCCTAACAGAATATGACTATGGGCTAATGTTACCTCCAAAAAGAGCTGTGAAATTCATAATTCCAAAAAATTCATGGAAAAAGGTAAGGAGAAAAAAGATAGAAATGTTTGCATAATTTATTGATGCAACATGTGTCGCATTGGTCGCATCATGCAGATTGCAAACCCGTATATCACTAGAAGATATTCATGTATTTTGATTTTGGCAGTTTTTCATTTTTGGCTACTTGGCTATTTTTAGGACTTTTCTTATGTATGGAAACTCTATTCCGAGTATGATATTTAACGGCTTATTGGTGTGACGGATCATTCAAGTACTTAAATAAACAGGTTGGTAATTAATGAGGAATCAAATGAATAGGCAAGTCAATAGAATATTTGAAATCTGAAGATCTCGCAAAAGGAGCAAGAGAATATTGCCAGATATCTTTCCAAATCCTGGATATTAAAAGTACAGAAGGGGAAAGAATTCAGATTTTAGGAGGCTGAAAATACAAATTGAAAAAGAGGAAATCCATTGTCCAAGCCTAAGACGACCCTAGCCGATAAACCCTTGGAAATCTCGCAAGTTCTCTGCTGCCAGCCACTGTTCCAGCCACCAATCGCTGATTTCTACAGCTATCGAGCCATCTTCCAAGCTTCCTAAGTCCTGGAAAGGCATTGGCACTGGAACTGTTTCTTTCCAGACGCCTACCAGTCCTCCAGCCAGCCTTCTTACTGACATGCACCTTCCATCCCCTCCCAAGGCTGGAAACATCCCTCCCAACTGCTGTCCAGTCACCGGAAGTCTTCCTACGGCTGGGTGCACCCTTACACTGCCCCTTAGCCTCCCCCTTACACTTTCCATCTCACTGCCTAAAAGCAAGCCCCACCACCGCATCCCAAAATCACCTTCATCATCCAATTTCTTGTCGGTCACACAATTATCACATTAGATTCGGATAACACATTGCAGCAAGATGCCAGATAATCTCCACATTTATTTCATTGTGGTCACGCACTTACTACATCGAACTCAAGTTTCTCACTGCAACAAGGTGCATGGTAATTTCCACATTTAATTTCACTGTGCTCCACTCTATTTGTGATCATTTATCTTTAGTTTTGTGTTCATCATGATTGGGCTTGCCTAGATAATTCATTATTATTTATCAGGCTCCATTTGCTGGAAAGAATTGGAATTGACTCAATTCTAATTCCCGCGGAATTTGCACAATTGAAATTGAGGTTAATTCAAATTATGTCTTCGGCTGCAAGCAGGAATTCAGCCACAATAATCTAAATTTGCATCTAACCAGAGGAGGAAGGGGTAAACCTGCAGCTGGAGGGGGAACGGGACTGGGAGCGAGAGCGGCAAGCTGGGCAACACATGTTTGTGAGGAGCAACAAACAGGCGAGAGGAGGGGAAGAGGGCAATTGGATATTCTAACCAATTTAAGTTAGAATTGGTGGGGGGGGACTTATTTTGAATTCTCATGGAATTGATCCAAGTCCAATTTTTTGCTCATTAGATAGTGTGGCAACGATACAATTGGAATTGGTGGGTCAATTCCAATTGACACGCCCCACACAATTTTCTTTTAAATTACTCTGTATGTGGATCATCTAGTGGAAAGCTAGTTCTTCGGTTTCAGGTATTTAGAAAATCATCTATTTATTAAATTGATCTCAAAGTGGCCTAATATTGAATTTTGTTTCAAATTTACATCAATTTCCTAGGGCACTAGTTGATGCCAAGGACTATTCTCTTAGAGACGATGAAAGTGACAATGAGGTACATTTTATTTGGGATAATTATGTTGATGAAGGATTAAGACAAAAAACACAAATCTGGAATGACAATAATGAATATTTAGGACTTATGAATTAAACCCAGTATTTCCCAATTTGGGATCAACCCCCACTTTAGTGGAATAAAGGCTTGAATGTTGTTGTATTTCCCAATTTGGGATGAACCAAATTGTGTGGATTTCTTAAACATGTTGATTAAGCGTAAATTTTCATTTACTTGTGTGACATATAAAAGTTAAATTCTTAGATTTGGGTTGCTTAATTAACCTTTTTTTTCCTAAGATATTATTTCTCTTAGATTTTGTTTCATTCACTAAAAATATTCTTGGAAACAAATATTATATACAGTTATACACAATAAATGTATAACCTGTAATTCGTCGAGATCAAAAATGACTAAGGAAGACGTTACAGGAGAGTACTCGTCGGGAGTACTCGGTGGAAGTACTCATCGGGAGTACTCGGTGGAGGTACTCGTCGGCCTTCAGGAGAGTACTCTCACCCCCCTCTACGTCTGGGAATAACATTCTGGCTAAAGCGGGAGCGGCTGTTCGCAAACCATACCCCCCTCCCCCTTGGATTTGTCTATAAATAGGACCCTGGGGCACAAATTGAAGGAATCTTTACTCCCCCCCCCCCTATGGTGGGCGAGTTCAGCGTCGGTCTCACTTGAGTCGAGCTCAGCAATGGCTTTAAGAGGGGAAGTTCTTATAGACTTTCGGGTGTGTGGCGGGACCACCTCGCTGCAGCACACGGGTCTTGTTTATAGGCAGTCCGGAGCTGTTCTTTGTGCTTGCTAGCTTCTTCTCGCCGAGTCTCACGTGGATTAACCACTAAGTTAGTAACCTTTGATCACCCCTTGGTCTGAACAACTGGGACCAATTTCTTAGTTCCCATAATAAGTGTACCGAAATAAGGGAAATATCCTATTTCATGATATTATTTCTCTTAAAACTTGGTTTTATTCATTAAAAACTTCCTTGAAAAAAAAATATTATATTCACAAAAAAATAATGAAAGAAGAAACAAAATAGCAAAAAGAATAAGCCAATTTGTATAAAATTACAATACACAGCACATTTTAAATAAAATAGTAGAAAATACAAGCCAATTTGCAAGAAAGTACATGGAATAAGGCTTAGATAAAATTTCAAGAACACTATGTTTGTACTGCACTTCTATAAAAATTATCTTAATTTTTTAACAATTTTTGCTTTTATCTTGATACATTTTTGTATCAGGACCCTTAGGATTAAAGGATGAAAATTAAAGCTGAAAAATTATTAATCTTTAACAAACAAAATTTTAAATAAAAAAATTCAATATAACTGAAGTTTTGTATGGATTAGTGGCTATGAAGCGCGGATACTTCCTCGAAGGAAGCGTACCCGTACTGGATACGTATTGGTACTGGTACGTACCCGATGCTCAACGGATACACTTGGATTTAACACATCATTCTGCATATTTTGATAGGAGTCTGCTTTTCTAGAGTAAACAAAAGTTGGCTCTATGCTAGAAAGCGTGGGACATCCAATTAAGTTGTGTATCTGTACCGAGTATGTTTTTGGTACTGGAGCGTTTCTGTTACAAGTACGTGCATTGAACTTGTTGATACGACACAAGTTATTAAAAAAGGGTCAACTTGTCTTTAGACTGACCGGAGATTGAAGATGTTGATCTCCAACAATGAAGAAGAAAAAAAATAGAATGATGAGTAGACTTAAGTTTAGTTTTTTCTCTTTTGATTTAACATATAAGATGTTAAATTTTGTAATATTTACGAATGTTTAATGTTTGAAAATTTCATGTTATATTGCATTGATTTGTGGACTTGTACTTCAAATTATGATTTATATTTGATGTTTCAATGTTTTGAGAACTATTTATTACACTTGTGATATATATATATACAACAATAACACTCAAGCCTTTATCATGTATATGTAATACAAGTGATAGACACGGGGTTCCGCCCCTACGACCAATCGCAACAGTACCCCAATCGCGGCAGTGCACGGGGCGGGCCCCAATGCCGCGCATGATAGTACATCAATCATGGAAACCACATATTGTTGCATTGTTAGGACACTAGATAGATAGAGAGAGAGAGAGAGAGACTAGAGAGGAAGAAGAGGCTAAGAGGAATTAGGGTTAGAGGGAGGAAGGAGATTATACCTCAATTACTTGCATCCTGAACCAAGAGGGGTTCCGGGATATAAATACCCGGAACCAAAGAGGGGCCGGCCAAAGGGGCCGGCCGGCCCCAATAGGGCTGAACCGAACCGGTTCAGCCCTATTCCGGCATTTTCAGAGAGAGGGGGCTGAACCGGATGGTTCAGCCCCGTTGTGTACGGCATCCTTGCGTCTGCGAACATAGTGACAACCGGCAAAACGTTGCGGGGGCGTAACATTCCCCTCCCCATCAAGAACCAGCTTGTCCTCAAGGTGGTAGTCGGGGTAGAGTTCCTTGAAATCGAAGAAATCCACCCAAGAGTTTTGTGCCGGAGACAGGTTCTTCCACTTGACCAAGAGTTCGGGCCGGAATTCGGTGCCCCGGTGCTTCCATCTGCTTCGTAAAACATCCTCTGGAAGTGGCCTCAGCTCATCCGCTGCCGTAACGTCAGGCAAGAGAGCAGAAGGTTGGATATGCTGGCCCACCTTTCTCTTGAGCAATGAAACGTGAAAAGTGGGATGGATGCGGGAGCCCGGCGGCAAAGCCAAGGTGTAAGCTACCGGCCCCACCCTGCTGATGATCTGAAAGGGGCCGTAGTAGCGCGGGGATAACTTCTGATTGCCACGGGCTGCAACAGATAATTGCCGATATGGTTGTAACTTGAGAAAAACCTCATCGCCGACGGCGAATTCCCGCTCAGTGCGGTGCTTGTCCGCTTGCACCTTCATACGATCCTGGGCCAAACGGAGGTTGGCCCGAAGAGTGACCATCATGCGATCGCGGTCCAGAAGAGTCCGATCAACCGCCGGCAGAGCGGTGCTACCCGGCTCATAAGTGCCCAAGGTCGGAGGTGGCCGACCGTAAACAACCTCAAATGGCGTCATCCTGCTGGCGGAGTGATAAGACGTGTTATAACAGTATTCGGCCCAATGTAACCACTCGGGCCAAGTGTGGGGCTCATCCATCACAAAGCACCGAAGATATGTCTCCACCCCTCGATTAAGAACTTCTGTTTGGCCATCCGATTGCGGATGGTTGGCCGTGCTGAAATGTAAGCGAGTTCCTTGTAAGCGGAATAACTCCCTCCAAAAGCTACTAACGAAGGTCGGGTCACGATCCGAAATAATCGCGCGAGGAACGCCATGCAGACGCACAATCTCTCTAGCAAAGAGGGCGGCCACCGAGTCTCCAGTGTAAGGGTGGCTGAGGGCAATAAAGTGGCCATACTTGGAGAGTTTATCCACTACTACCAAAATGACCGACTTCCCTTTTGATTTAGGCAACCCGTCGATGAAGTCCATGGACACCGTGTCCCAAATAAGTTGCGGGATGTCCAACGGAACAAGCAGCCCCGCGGGTGAAGAAGTCTCATATTTCTGCCGCTGGCAGATCTCACACTGGCGAACGAACTGCTGAATGTCCCGTCGCATGCCCGCCCAAAAGACATTGGCCCGCGCCCGCTGAAGGGTGCGAAGTACTCCGGCATGTCCCCCCGTAGGCGACGAGTGAAACTCATGCATCAAAACTGTTCTCCAAGCTGAGGCGGCCGGCACCACCACTCGGCCCCTAAAGTGAAGACGACCATTACATAAATGATAGCCAGGCGTAACAGACTCGCCCCGCTGCAAAGCCTCCACTAACGGCCGCAAGGTGTCCGAGCCCATGACTTCCTCGTGAATGTCGGCCAAAGAATCGAGCAAGGGTCCCGTAATGTGAGTGAGAGCTGCCTCCGGCAAGCGAGAGAGAGCATCAGCGACGACATTATCCTTGTCGCGTCGATAAACGATCTCATAATCATATCCCAAGAGCTTTGTAACCCACTTCTGTTGGAGAGGCGAGGAGACCCGTTGGTCCAGAAAATGTTTTAAGCTTTGATGATCCGTGCGCACCTTAAAGTGCCGCCCCAACAAGTACGGCCGCCAAACGCCCACCGCATGAATGATTGCTAACATTTCCTTTTCGTAAGCCGACAGGCCCAGAGTACGAGGGGCTAACGCCCTACTATAGAAAGCTATAGGCCGTCCCTCCTGCATCAAGACGGCGCCGATGCCCACCCCCGACGCATCCGTCTCGAGGACGAATTCCTTCGCAAAATCTGGTAAGGCAAGAACAGGCGTGGTCGTCATGGCCTGTTTGAGGGCCTGGAAGGCGCCCTCCGCCTCTTCTCCCCAAGAAAAAGAATCTTTCTGCAAAAGCTGAGTCAAAGGTCGTGCTATCTTGCCATAATCCCGGACGAACCGCCTGTAGTATCCCGTGAGACCCAAAAATCCGCGCAAGGCCCGCACTGTAACTGGCCGCGGCCACGATTGCATACTCTGAATTTTTCGTGGGTCGGCCCGCACGCCCTGACCTGAGACCATGTGGCCCAAGTATTCCACCTCCTCCTGACCAAATGAGCACTTAGAACGGTTGGCGTAAAGACGGTGTTGCCGAAGTCGGCATAGGACCTGCTCCACATGTCCCACATGATCCTCCCAACTAGCACTGTAAATGAGAATGTCGTCGAAGAATATCAGCACAAAAGTCCGCAAGAAATCACGAAAAATCTCATTCATGTTGGCCTGGAATGTCGCAGGTCCGCCAGTCAAGCCATTGGCCATGACCAAGAACTCATAATGGCCGTCATGTGTTCGGAAAGCCGTCTTGTGGATATCTTCTTGGGCCATGAGAATCTGATAATATCCAGAGCGAAGATCTAACTTGGTAAAAAGTTGTGCTCCATGCAGTTCATCCAGCAGCTCCTCAATGTGCGGAATCGGAAAGTTATCCTTGATCGTGGCGCCATTCAAGGCGCGGTAGTCCACACAAAACCTCCAGGAACCGTCTTTTTTCTTGACCAGAATGATGGGAGCGGAGAAGGAACTAGTACTTGGCCGAATGATACCGGCCTCCAACATCTCCCGGACACTCCGCTCGATTTCCGCCTTCTGAATGTGTGGGTAGCGATATGGTCGCACATTAGTAGGCTCGGCGCCCGCCTTGAGCGGAATACGATGATCCCGGAACCGAGGCGGTGGCAGAGTACGGGGCTCCTGAAAAACGTCAGCGTAATCTGTCAGAATGGACTGTAAGTGAACTGGTACCTCAGAATTGCCGGAGTCGCCGGCCTGAACCTCCCGTAGAATGGCCATCACTTGCCCGTCTCCGCTCAACTGTTGCATGCTGCGAAGAGATACCTCCTTAATAGGAGAAGACATAAGACCCCGCAGGCAGAACTGTTGCTCCCCGAGCACAAACTCCATGGTCATGTGCGCCCAATCAAAAGTTACCCGTTGTAATTGGCGTAACCACTGAACTCCCAAGACCATATCCGAGCCACGAATAGGTAGCAAGTAGACGTCCGTTCGTCCCGCATAGTCTCCTATCCGCAGTTCCACTCCCTTCAGCACCCCTTCACATTGCAACTTACTGCCATCCGCTACCATAACATGGAAGGCAGCCCCCTTGTCGACCCTGTGTCCAACTCTCCCTGCCACGTCGGGATGCACAAAGTTGTGGGTGCTCCCACTGTCCACCAAAATAGTAACCTTCTCCTGGGCGATCCGACCCGCCAGCCGCATTGTAAGCGGAGGAACGCACCCTTCCAAAGCATGCATAGAGACCCCAAACTCAGTGTCTTCCAAGTCCACCTCCAATTCATCCTCGTCGGCCGCCGGTGCTTCCTCAGTCTCCTGATATAACATGAAAGCTTGTGTCCTCTGGCATTTATGGCCCGGAGCAAACTTCTCATCACAATTGAAGCATAGACCCTTCTCTTTGCGAGCTTGCAACTCACTCCAAGACAAGCGAGTCACCGTCGGCTTGTTAGCCGTAGGTTGTTCCCGCCATGCAACCGTAGTAGTAGTAGTGCTGGCCGAAGGGGGCCTATTCTGCATGCGGCCTCTCTGCCTGCTGAACCGCTCCTCCTGAATACGGGCCAAGGTAATGGCGTGGTTCAACGACTGAGGCATGAGTGCCTGCACCTCATCACGAATATAATCCTTGAGACCGGAGATGAAGCAACTGTATAACGTCCTTTCTGGCCATTGCACCCGATTCGCCAACTTCTCGAACTCCGTGCGGTACTCCATCACAGAACCCTTCTGGCGGAGTTTCTGAAGCATGGCTTCATAGTTCTCATACTCTAGCGGACCAAATCGAGCCGTAAAGCCCTCCATAAACTCCCCCCAGGGCACGTACTCCCGTCCCCGCAGGAACCACTGTGTCCATTGGAAAGCGTCATCCTTTAGGTGGAAAGACGCCAACTGCACCCATTGGCCTTCAGGAACCTCTTGATATTGAAAGAAGAGTTCGGCCTTCTGAATCCATTCCAAGGTGTCACCACCCTCGAACTCCGGAAAATACATGCGAGACAAGCTTGGAGACAACCGATGCGGACCATGACCTCCTTCTCGCCTTCCGATATCGCCTTGCTCAAATACACCATAACCCGGTGGTTGGCCACCCCATGGTGGTCCATAAACCGGCGCACCCTGCTGTCCAAACCCCGAGGAGGAGGAAGAAGACCTCCCCGCTGCTGTCCGGCCTGTTCCGGTGGCCGCCGCTGACCTGCGGCCTCATCCCAGCCCCGCCGCTGACCTGCGGCCTCCTCCCAGCCCCGCTGAAACCCTGCTGGGTCATCCCAGCCATGCCGGAAGCCTGCGGGCTCCTCCCAGCCCCGACGCCCCTGGTTCCGGCTTGCGACGGGCTCGCCGAATCCGCTGTGCAAGGATGCGGGCGGCATCGGCCCCGTACAGTGCCCCGACCCCGATCCGCCAGCCCCGCCATACGCGCCTGTTGACGGAGGGAGAAAAAATCGCGATGCGTCGTCGCCGAGCCGCGCGACTCCGCCGTCCGTGGCCCCGCGCGCAACCACAGCCGGATCTTGTCCCGATCCGGCCGAATCATCCGTAGCCGTCGCTTTTCCCTTCAATAAAGTTTTCAACTCCTCCATACCGGCCGTCATGGCCGCCACCGAATCCGTGAGAGTGGCCACGGTCCCCTCTAGGGTTTCGAGCCGTGCGGATTCCTCTTGCGTGCGCGTATTCACCATGTCGGAGACGAATCCTCTGATACCAAATGTTAGGACACTAGATAGATAGAGAGAGAGAGAGACTAGAGAGGAAGAAGAGGCTAAGAGGAATTAGGGTTAGAGGGAGGAAGGAGATTATACCTCAATTACTTGCATCCTGAACCAAGAGGGGTTCCGGGATATAAATACCCGGAACCAAAGAGGGGCCGGCCAAAGGGGCCGGCCGGCCCCAATAGGGCTGAACCGAACCGGTTCAGCCCTATTCCGGCATTTTCAGAGAGAGGGGGCTGAACCGGATGGTTCAGCCCCGTTGTGTACGGCATCCTTGCGTCTGCGAACATAGTGACGACCGGCAAAACGTTGCGGGGGCGTAACATGCATCTATCTATATTTTCTTTGATGAAGTGTATGTCGATTTCAATATGTTTTGTACGGTCATGTTGCACAGGGTTGTGAGCAATACTGATCGCAACATTGTTGTCGCAGTATAACCTGATAGGCCAACAATATTGAATGGATCAAAATGTTGCTAAATAAAAATTTTGTTGATATATAAGTTGAGTGTCGTACTGACGTATAAATGAGAATGCTAAGATAAAGACACCCGAGAACTAAAAAAGATAGATTACGTAGTGATTATATTAGGGAGATAAGAACGAATTTATCAAAGATAAGATGATAGAAAAGAGACTTCCGATCTACAATGATAGTGGGATAATGCCGGAAAAGATGAATAGATATAGTAGTGTGTAAAGGATTAGGTAGCAGAATAGGTAAGCTCAAGATAATGAGATGAAGGTTGTTAAAGATAATTATTGCTCTATCTCGGCAATATTCGATAGAAATGTAGAAATTAGGATTCATAAAACTGACCTCAAATTGTTAGGATAAGGTTTTTGAAGATGCTAAGGATACAAATATATGCATTTATATACACAGTACATACATATACATATATGTACAAATAATTATATATATAATAGATATTAAATTAATCCTCATATTTGGGTATGACACCATAATCTCAGTGCAGATGTCCGATTGTATAAAAATTAAAACTCAATTGTACTGTCATATGAAAACATATGCATAGAGGACCATGCTCTTTTGTACATTTGAAAGGGCAAGATCCCCCGTACGCACAATAACCGGTTGTTACAGAAATTCTGCTCAACACAAATTGCCCCTCAAGCAAATTTTGAATAGATACGACGAAATTCATGCTACAAGGAAAATACATAAAACTAATCCACTTTTAAGTACTTTCTACTTTGACATATTTACTTGCAAAAGTATTTTTTGAAAAGAGAGTACAGATAGTTAAGAAGGATGAAAAATATTAGCCTCAAGCATTAATAGATGAGGCCAGAGAGATAACTAAGCCCCTTTTCTGCCCTATAATGCTAGGAATAGTAGGAATATGGTAAGTGCGAAGGGAAATTCAATAAATCCATAGAAAAGATGAAGAATACCCACGAAGAGTTGGGGAACTTGTAGTACTAACACAACAGTGGAAAAGGCAATGAGATAGAATACTTAGAAAAAATGATAGTGCAATAGTCATTTGAAACAGCAGCAAAAGTGAGGAAATGAGGAAGTGAGTTGTGCAGCAGGGTGCTAAGTTGTCTAACAGCGTGGGATCTGACTAAAGGTGGAAGCTTCTTGCGGCATGAGAAGAGGCAAAGGACGTCAACGGCGGTGGCAGAGGAAACAATGATGGTTGGATGCAAGATTAGCATCAGGGAGTTAGGCGAGCAGCAAGAGTAGGAATTGTAAAATCATGGGGGTGAGCAAGAGAACCAAAATCAGAGGATGAATTTGGGTTATAAAGTTGATATACATCTGTTCGATTTATCTTGACTAAGTTAATCTGACGGTTGTGGATATTTTGATGGTGTAGCAAAACAATTCCTTATTAATAATAAGGATACACACATGTATAGATAAACTCAAGAAATGATGTGAAATTCAAAATCTACAGTATCTCATAATCTAGTAAGTTTAGCCAAGCAGATCAGTTTTGATAATCCGCTTTGCTAATCTATACAAAAGAGATGCACATAATATAGAAATAAGCACACGACATAATCAAACCTACCAGCTTCACGGTCCTTTTTAAGAGCAGCAGCCATACATAATGCTGTTCCGGCAGGACCTGGAATGTCAATGGCTTCTTTAATCTCTTGGCGGGATGCAACTTCTACCCACTTTCTAACGACAGCCACATTCCATGATTCTATGCACAGGTGCAGTGGTCTGTTCCATTAGTAACAAAAAACTGATTTTAACCAAGTCAAACAAGTAAATGAGTTTATGTTTCAATCAAATAATCATTGACACAATAGGATAAATTATGCAATTGACAACATTTCATTTCTCAAAGACAAAATTTCATGACTAGTGTAACATTTTGGATTGGGCTCAGAATATGTAAATTGTACTAGTCCAAGATTCATGTCATGGATTATGGATTATGAACTAAGTCGGAAAATTTTGATCCAAAATCCATCAAATTTGATAAACTTACTCCAAACCAAACAATTCAAGTTAACGGAAAATTTAATTACTGAACAAAACTGAATGAAACATAACAAAAGTTGCATCAAAAGCTAAACAGAGAATCATGAAACCAAAACAAAATGATAGCATAGGATCATTTCACCTCAGGTATAAAATTTCAAATGAACAGTGCCAACTTGGTTTTCCAGAGAAGTGCACTATTTTGAAGTGATTATGAAATGGGACTTCTAGGAAAGCATAGGTCAATTCTGGGAATGAAATAGTAACTGGCAACTAAACTTACAACAAATGAAAACGAAGATAACAACAATTAAGCAAAGTTTATAGTAAGAAAACAAGTAATGTAGTACAGTAGTACACATGTAACGGAACTAGAAAGTAACACGCAAGCGAATAAATATTTTATGGGCTCTCCCGTGACATGTCAGTAGAGTCGCCGGAGGATGGTCGGAGAAGGATACTATGGAACCGAAACCACGGCTACCTAGGCGAGGTGTGCTCGGAGAGAGAGAGAGAGCTACCAATCCACTAGCCCAAGGGCATTAAATAGATTTACAAAAGGCATGAATGTACATAAGCGATATAAGCCCTAACACGTGAACTTGCTTAAAAATGTGGCATAAAAGACAATAATAAAAGGATAATAAGAACAAGACACGAGGCTCATAACATTCCACCCCTTCTTGAAATTGAGAGTGCGGCCCGGTCAGTGCAATCTTTGGGATCCTTAACCGGGTGTCAAAACAATTTATGTTAGCAGAAAAGTGGAACAGATGTGTCATCGAGAAGACAGCTCCTGTCGTGCTCATAGATGTCAGGACGGATGACACTGTTGTCAGAGCCCAGAGGGGCCACGAGAAGAAGGGCGGTTTGGTGTCCACAAAATAGTGATTGGCTGGCAATTATGGACGTGTGAGGCACACCACTGATCTGGTGGAGTGGGGAACACGTTGGCCGTACATGATGAAGACAGTAGAGTGGTTCTCGCAAATGGGATGGGGCTCGGAGCCCGCAGAGGTTGTGGTGGAAGCAGAGGGTGTTGGGTGGAGGTGGCTTGCAGAACGAGTGATACGGGACTTAAAATCCAATGAGATTTGCAGCGGGGAAGAACAAAGTTGTATCTAGAGGAAGCGTACAGGAGTCGGAAGCGGCATGGGGCGCGGCGGTACAATCATCAAATTGAGTGGTTGATCATAGTTCGGATGACGAGAGATCATATTCAAAAAAAAGTTGATGGATTGGCGAGTTTGACAAGGGAGACCTTGTGTCGGGCTTGTGCTTCTTGGTGTCTTGCTTTAGAGGAAGTATAGGATGTTATAAGAAGACACATTTGATCATGAAGTTAATTCAACTTGACGAAAAAGTAACCCATGCCGAAGTATGAATATTTAATCAAGGAATTAATTGACTAAACAATTAACGAGTTCTAGATGTAGGTGACTAAAGGCACAGGGATCGAAACAGGGGCACAACCGGTAAAAAGAAGGGGTGTAGATTTGCGGGCGGATCGATTTGAGAGAACAAGCTGGTGAATAATGGGTATGGCTAGAGAGAAGATGCTTTGGTAGAATCGATAGCAACGGGGCTTGAAACGAGTCTCTGCGTCATTGCCGCTGGCAGGACACAACACAGAGCTATGGAGTGACTTCAAAACAGCAAAAGGGCAAAGGCTCGAGGCTTGATCGTGGCTTTGGAGATCGATGATGTGAAGAAGAGAATGATGAGCCGGCGAGGAGCAAGGATGTCGGAAACTAGGCACAACCTATGGCCTGATGCAGAAGATCGACGGAAAGGATGAAGGACATCAACTGGAAGGATGTAGGGCTCGTCGACCAAATGTCAAAACCTCCTCGCCAGCTGTGGATGCGGACGCAGGAGGTTGAGAGTCATTCGCCTTCTAGGGATACAAGCACGATGAAGCAAGAGGCACACGAGCGAAACTATACTGTTTGCATTGGTGTGGGCCGCGTAATGGAACAATTGCATGGCCTCGATGAGGGTGATGCGACATGGGCTGAGCCAAACGAGAGATAGTGGTGGAGACCAGCCCGGATCAGGTCGTCGCAAAAGTACCCGACGTCACACTCGGTCGGATCTCTATCGGCCTTGCATTTAATTTTATGTTTTATCGTATTTTATTTTGCAAATTTTAATGTTGTCAATTTTAGTTCGTTGCACGGCTGCGCGCGTAGCCATGTTGCACGTCGTCATGTTTGGGAGTTTTGTGTTGCTCCCGATAGAGCATATGTATATAAATATATGTGTGTGTGTATAAAATCATATATATATATATATATATCATATGTATAAATATTTGAATATATCTATATAGAAATTCAGATATATATATATATATATATTTAAAGTTTAGGTTTAAGGTAATGCCGGTTCAGGTCTTCCTCCCAGCCTCCCGATTCAGTCAACTCCGCCATTCCGCGGCTTAGCACGCAGACCTGCTTCCGAGTCCCAACAATGGCGCAGCACGCAGGAAAACTGCAGCCGTCCCCGACATTATCGCTGCCCACGACGGCCGATCCGGCCACGACACGAGCTCCAACCGCCGGCCTACATCCTGCTCCGCCAAGCCCATTCCGCCAAAGTTCTGCCATGGCCGCACCTTCAAAGCTCCGTCAGTTACCTGTTATTTTTTTTTTCAGTTTTGTTGAAGCCCTATAAAAGGGATAGGATGCGCTCTGTATTGTTGGTGATTGATGAAAATTGAAGATTGTCGTGTGTTTGCTTCCTGATTTGTGATTCCTGTTTGTGTTTTTCGTTGATTCCTGTGTGAAAATTAGACAAGGTTTGTTGTTCTATTGTTGAAGAAGATGAACAGTGTTATTAAATTCACTGTGCTTAGGTTGTGATTTCCTATTTGACTGGTAACAGTGACCGCTAACTTTGTTATTTTGGACTGTTGTCGTGAAGAGTAGAAATTGGTCATTTGATTATCCAAATTAGTGAAGTGTTAGACAATTTTGTGGAGCCACTTTTGCGTTAGTGTTAGCAAATAGTGATTTATGATTGGTAGTGAGGAATTCATTTCTCTTGTGCTTAGAGATCTCGTAGAGCCACTTGTGTGAGAGTGAATTTTAGGTTGTTAGTTTGTGGCTTCCTTGCTTTGTTGAGTGATTCCGTGGAACCACATCATGTGAGGGAGCAATTTAATTCCTTGGTGCCCGTGTGCGATAGCGGACGACCTCGGAGCGGGAGATCGAAGGTTACGAGGAGCTCCTCGCGTGATTGCCATCGACTTCAAATACGGAAGGCGCCTCTTCCGTGGGTAATTGTTTCTATCTTTTCCTTTGTGTGTGCATCTATATTTTCTCGTAGGATAATAGACTCATTGTTAGGTTTTCACCCGAGTTTTGTCAGCGAACGCTACGTCGAAAACTCCAAACGGAAACGTATTTGAAGTTCACAATTTTCGTTTTGCTATGACAAGGGGAACGGAATGAAACTTGCGAACTTTCTTTCCCGGATTTAAAACTGAACCATTTTATTTAAGAAAAATCATTTTAAAACAAAATAGCGATTTTGTGATTTATAAAAAAAACGTTGCTTAATTTCATAAGTCAGCGCAACACCCGCTCAAATTGTTTGCAAAATCCATATTTCATTACATGCATTAGGGTTTCCTAGAAAAAACCGACAGGCGCGCAAACCATATGTGTCGTCCTGCATCAATTTGGTATCAGAGGGAGGTTCCGAAATTTTTGTAAGTTTCGAGATCCGCCCTGCGTAAAATAGGAACCCGCATAACATTTAAATTTTTCAAAAAAAACAAATAAAAGTTCCTTTTTTGGCATAAACATACATTTGCATTTATTTGTCTGTTTGCATCCATTTGCGTAGTGGTAAGTTAGTGAGTATGAGTTCACAACACCACAATTCACCATCTGAACACCATCACGAGGTAAACCCGGAGATGCGTCGAGTTGAACATGGTCAACTGAGTCGTGGGAACGAAGGGAATGAACCACCCCCGTGATTTTTACCTTTTGCCCACCAAATGGCTACATTAATCGAGAGTGTCAACCAATTGAAAGAAGGGTTTGAAAACCTTAGTGTTAGGATGAATAGCTTAGAAGTACCCCCTCGAGCGTCAATGTCACCTCTAGTTCGAGATGAGCATTTTGTGCGACCCCATTATGAGGCTCCACCACCTTTTGGAGAAAGGTCTGCACTTAGGAGAAACCCTCTTTTCGAGGAAGAGGTTAGAAATCCAATAGATAGGTATGAATCCAAGTACGATAAGGGTAGAAATTTCCCGAGAAATTTTCCTGAACCCCAACGAGAGTCTTTCCTAGGTACGTGAGATCATTATCAGGATTTTACGGTTTAGGGAAACCCTAAAGACCCTATAATGACATAGATAGAGAAGAGCGACCGCGAGACCATCATAAGCCAATACCAGCCATGCATCGTGATGATCGACCTAGAGATTGGCATCGACCGCCTCCCCTACGGCGTCGAGACAATAGTGATCATTACGACGATGATTACGACTATCCTCCCCGGGATAGGCGACTGGATCTTACACGTGTTGTGAAGTTAGATCCGCCACTTTATGATTGATCTATGGATCCCAATGTCTTTTTAGGCTGGGTTATAGACATAGAGACGTATTTTGAGTGGTATCGTAAGACGGAATATCAAAAGGTTCAGTTTGCCAAGATGAGGTTATCTGGGCGAGCGAAAATCTTTTGGATAGGTGAGGAACGAAGTGTAGAGAGGAATGGACGTCCTCCCATTACATATTGGGCACACATGAAAGCCATATTGGAGGAGCAGTACATTCTCCAGCACTACCAGACCCGACTACGAGACGAGCTGACATCTCTACGTCAAGGGTCCAAATCAGTTTCTGATTATTTAGCTGAGATGAAGAATCTTATGATTAGGTGCAACGTAGTCGAACACCCACGAGATACATTATCTAAATTTAAGTGTGGACTACGATCTGAGATTCACGATGAGTTGATTCGATATGACCATTATTCCTTTGCTGAGAATGTATCTATCGACATCGATATAAAGGAGCGCCAAAAGAGAACCTCCCGGTTCAAACTTAAAAACAAATCAAATACTCCCTTTAAGAATAAAGAAACGAAAGGTAAGGAGAGTGCTTTCAAGCCTACCTCGACCTTTACAAGAGATCAAAAAGGGAAGTCCTCCATGGGAACTGTGACCCCTTCACAGATTCGATGTTATGAGTGTCAGCAGATGAGTCATATATTTAGGGATTGTCCCAAGAGGAGAGACACGCTAGTTATTCATAAGGTGACTGAGAAGGATGAGCCTTTAGAAGAAGCTGGAGTCAAGAGGGACTCACACATTTTGAACAATGAAGTGTACGGTACGCCTAGTGATGAGGAGATAGATCCCGACGTCCTAGTGGTGAGATGTATGTTATCTACACCAAAGGAATCAGCTGATTATTGGCGGACAAACATCTTCCAGACCTACTTTAAGGCTGGGGAGAAAGTGTGTTGTTTAGTAGTAGATAGTGAGAGTTGTATGAATGTGATAGCTGAGATAGCTTTAGCCCGCATGGGACTCACTGCTGAGCCGCACCCTTACCCATTCCAGGTAGCTTGGATTACAAAGACTACCTTATCCGTGACTAGACGATGTTTAGTACCCATCACTATCGATCCATATTCCGATAAGATTTGGTGTGACGTTATGCCTATTGATGCGTGCCACGTATTACTTGAGAGACCTTGGTTGTATGACTGAGATGTACTCATGCATGGCAGGTCCAACACATGCTCCTTTCTATTGGACGAAAAGAGAGTAATGTTGAACCCGGTGCGACCCATGACACCAACATCCCGCACAAGTAGTAGTTCGAAAGAATCTCTTCCTCCCACTGAAAGGAAGAAGACTCTTAGCATTATACGAGGCACGGAGTTCCATCGAGAGAGCTTCGATGGTGGATTTTATTATGCCTTAGTAGTTTTACAGGCATCTGACGTACTGGAGAGATACGAGTTTATTCTTATACCTTCTAGGAGACTCTGAGAGGAGTTTCAGGATATACATCCTGATGAGCTTCCAGCTGAGTTACCTCCCATGAGATGTATTCAACATGCGAGAGATCTCGTTCCTGGAGCTTCACTCCCACATTTACCGCATTACCGATTGAATTCTGCCGCCCATGAGGAGCTGCAGAAGCAGATCGGAGAGTTACTTGATAGAGGCTTTATCCGTCACAGCCTTAGTCCAAGTGCGCTGTCTGCCCTCCTTGCCCCGAAAAAACTTGGCGTATGTGTGTTGACAGCCGTGTTGTCAACAAGATTACTGTGAAATACCGATTCCTGATACACCTGACTGGATGACATGTTGGACATGTTGACTGGAGCCACGATTTTTTCTAAGAACGACCTTCGTAGTGGTTATAATCAAATTCGTATACGCGAAGGAGACGAGTGGAAGACTGCCTTCAAGTCGAAGGATGGCCTTTATGAGTGGCTTGTGATGCATTTTGGGTTATTCAATGCCCCTAGTACTTTCGCTCGGATGATGACCCAAGTCTTCAGACATAATATAGGAAAGTTCATAGTGGTTTATTTCGACGACATTTTGATATATAGTCGGACTGAGAGTGATCATTTGATTCACCTACATACTATCTTCGAGCTCCTGCGAGCCTAGCGACTGTATATCAACTTGAAAAAGTGCGTTTTTATGGCTGAGTCTGTTATCTTTCTTGGATATATAGTGAGCTCCACTAGTATCACTATGGATCCTGAGAAAGTTCGAGCGATTCGTGAGTGGCCTACCCCTCAGAACATTCACGATGTCCATAGTTTTCATGGACTACCAACATTTTATCGTCGATTCATTAAGAACTTCAGTACGATTATTGCACCTGTCACTGAGTGTACGAAGAATGGAAGTTTCCAGTGGACGTCATCGGCAGCTAGAGCCTTTGAGATTATCAAGGATAAGATGTCCACTACACCTGTTTTGAGACTCCTTGATTTCAGTCAAGTATTCGAGGTATCTTGTGATGCCTCTGGAGTTGGGATAGGTGTACTTAGTCAAGAGGGTCACCCTGTTGGATTCTTTAGTGAAAAGCTCTCAGGCCCGAAGCTGAATTATTCCAACTATGAGCGTGAGTTTTATGCGATTGTACAGACGTTACGTCATTGAAGGCATTATTTGTTGCCTAAGGAGTTTGTCCTCCACTCTGATCATCGGGCATTGCGTTATATCAATTCGCAACAAAAGTTGAACCCATGACAGGCTAAGTGGGTATCATATTTACAAGAATACACTTTCGTTCTCAAGCACTGTAAGGGAACGGGGAATAGGGTTGTCGACGCCCTTAGTCGAGTCACCCTTGTATTATCACAGATGCGTACTCAGATGATAGGATTTGAGCGTGTCAACGATGACTATTCTAGTTGTCCTGATTTTAGCGGTATCTATGATACGATACGTTCGGATCCCTATCACGATGAGACCGATTATCTCATTCGATACGGATATTAGTTTCGTGGGACCCGTCTATGTATTCCCCGCACCTCGTTGCGAAACTTCATTGTATGGGAATTACATGGCGAAGGCTTAGGTGGACATTTTGGACGTGATAAGACGATAGCCTTAGTAGAAGAGTGCTTCTATTGGCCCGGGATGAAGCTGGTTATCGCTCAAATTGTCAGTAGTTGTCGCACTTGTCAGGTAGCGAAGGGCAATAAACAACCTGTTGGGTTATATACACCTTTACCGGTGCCCAGTATTCCTTGGGATGATGTTAGCATGGATTTTGTGCTTGGGTTACCGCGCACTTTTAGGAAACACGATTCCATACCTGTAGCGGTTGATCGGTTCTCTAAAATGGCGTATTTCATCCCTTGTAACAAAACCGATGACACCTCTCATATAGACCATATTTATTATAAAAAGGTTGTCGCACATCGAGGAATACCAAAGACTATTGTTACCGATCGAGACGTTAAGTTCACCAGTTATTTTTGAAAGTCACTCTGAAGACTTTTAGGTACTAAACTTTTATTTTTGACTGCTTATCATCCACAGACCAACGGTCAAACTGAAGTTGTGAATAGAAGTTTAGGAAACTTATTGCGATTTTTGGTAGGAGATCATTAGGGAAATTGGGATCTGATTCTTTCGCACGCTTAGTTAGCGTATAATAATTCGAATAATAGATCCACAGGTTTATCACCTAATGAAATTGTTCATGGTCACACTGCACGAGTGTCGCTAGATTTAGCACCACTACCACCCACTTTTAGAACTAGCCAGTTTGCACATGAGTATGCATTGCATTTGCATGATTTGCATAAAGAGATTGAGCGGAAGTTGCATAGTACTTATGATCTTTACGCAACTCAAACTAATAAGCACAAAAAGCTACTAGTTTTAAAGTGGATGACTTGGTTATGGTTCGGCTAAATCCGGAATGGTTACCATCGGGTACCGTAAAGAAGCTAGCTGACCGTAGAACTAGACTCTTTTGAGTAGTAAAGCGGATTGAGCAAAATGCGTATGAACTTGAGATGTCTTCCGTTTGGGGAGTCAATCTTATTTTTAACGTAGCCGATCTGACTTTATTCCACGATTACCCACATAAGTCTTTAGACTTTCCATTGTCTTCTCCTCCATTTGATTCTTCTGGGTTGGTGAGTGAGAGTGAGGAGCTACATTCAGGACATACCACCATCATTCCGTTGCTAACACGTCCACTGCAGTTCCTCCCATTTCCACTGACATTTTTCAGGTTGAGCATGAGATACCAGATGAGTCTACTATACCAGTTCCCAGAGCTGCTGATAGACTTCTGCGACAGATTTTGGTTCCCGAGAAGATATTGGATGACGAGACAATGACCACTACTGATAGTGGTTTTTAGAGATATTTGGTTCGTTGGCATGGCAGACCAGAGACCGAGACCAGCTGGGTCTTGGCAGAGGAGTTACAGTGCATGGATGTTGATCTTCTACATCACTACCGCTCGGAGCACTCACCGGAGATGAGTGATTTCGAGAGGGGGAGAGTTGGTGGAGACCGACCCAGATCAGGTCGTCGCAAAAGTACCCGACGTCGCACTCGGTCGGATCTCTATCGGCCTTGAGTGATTGCATTTAATTTTATGTTTTATCGTATTTTATTTGGCAAATTTTAATGTTGTCAATTTTAGTTCGTTGCACGCCTGCGCGCGTAGCCATGTTGTTGCATGTCTGTGCAAGTCGTCATGTTTGGGAGTTTGTGTTGCTCTCCAGATAGAGCATATGTATATAAATATATGTGTGTATAAAATCATATATATATATAATATGTATAAATATTTGAATATATATATATCATATGTATAAATATTTGAATATATATATATATATTTATTTATTTAAAGTTTAGGTTTAAGGTAATGTCGGTTCAGGTCTTCCTCCCAGCCTCCCGATCCAGTCGACTCCGTCATTCCGCGGCTCAGCACGCAGACCTGCTTCCGAGTCCCGACAATGGCGCAGCACGCAGGAAAATTGCAGTCATCCCCGACATATGTGATGCCCACGACGGCCGATCCGGCCACGACACGAGCTCCAACCGCCAGCCCACATCCTGCTCCGCCAAGCCCACTCCGTCAAAGTTCTACCATGGACGCACCTTCAAAGCTCAGCCAGTTACCTGTTATTTTTTTCAGTCTTGTTGAAGCCCTATAAAAGGGATAGGATGTGCCCTGTATTGTTGGTGATTGATGAAAATTGAAGATTGTCGTGTGTTTGCTTCCTGTTTTGTGATTCTTGTTTGTGTTTTTCGTTGATTCCTGTGTGAAAATTAGACATGGGTTGTTGTTCCATTGTTGAAGAAGGTGAAAGGTGTTATTAAATTCACTGTGCTTAGGTTGTGATTTCCTATTTGACTGGTAACAGTGACTACTAACTTTGTTATTTTGGATTGTTGCCATGAACAGTAGAAATTGGTCGTTTGATTATCCAAATTAGTGAAGTGTTAGACAATTTCGTGGAGCCACTTTTCGTTAGTGTTAGCAAATAGAGTGATTTAGGATTGGTGTAGAGGAATTCATTTCTCTTGTGCTTAGAGATCTCGAGGAGCCACTTGTGTGAGAGCGAGTGAATTTTAGGTTGTTAGTTTGTGACTTCCTTGCTTTGTTGAGTGATTCCGTGGAACCACCTCATGTGAGGGAGCAAATTAATTCCTTGGTGCCCGCGTGTGATAGCGGTCTGCCTCAGAGCGGGAGATCGAAGGTGACGAGGAGTTTCTCGCATGATCGTCATCGACTTCGAATACGGAAAACGCTTATTCGTGGGTCATTGTTTTTATCTTTTCCTTTGTGTGTGCCTCTATATTTTCTCGTAGGATAATAGACTCATTGCTGAGTTTTCGCTCGAGTTTTGTCAGCGAACACTACGTCGAAAACTCCAAACGGAAACGTATTTGGAGTTCACGATTTTCGTTTTGCTACAACGAGGGGAACGAAACGAAAGTTGCAAACTTCCTTCCCCAGATTTAAAACTGAACCATTTTATTTAAGAAAAATCATTTTTAAACAAAATAGCGATTTTGTGCTTTATAAAAAAAACGTTGCTTAATTTCATAAGTCAGCGCAACACCCGCTCAAATTGTTTGCAAAATCCATATTTCATTACATGCATTAGGGTTTCCTAGAAAAAGCCGACAGACGTGCAAACCCTACGTGTCGTCCTGCATCAGATAGTGTTGCGAAACGGAGGGTGTAACTGATGCTGGGTAAAATGGGGAGGACCAAAAGTTCTGATACCAAGTTGTTATGGGTTCGCTTAGTAACACATCGATAGAATCGTCGAAGGATGGTGAAAGATGATGGGGAAGGATATTATAGAACAAGAACCACGACTGTCTAGGCGAAGTGTACTCTGAGAGAGAGAGAGAGAGCTACCACAATCTTTTGAGGATATGGAAATAAAATTTGACTTCTTAACATCTCATTTCTGCATTTCACTAGCCCAAGGGATTTAATTATATTTACTAAGGGCATAAACGTAAATAAGTGATATAAGTCCTAACACGTGGACTTACTTTAAAAGCAGCATAAAAGACAACAATAAAAGGATAATAAGAACTAGACCGGAGGCCCGTAACAAAATTCTGACAAATTACGAGTCACTTCGAGATAATGATTACAAACTAATATTTCCCAGAACAGTGAATTCACACAAGATTTAACGCAAAGGAATGACAACCAAATAATAAACTCACTAATCACGGGATAGAAGACTCGAGGGATGTGAGGTGACAAATATATAGTCAACGTGGAAGTGGAAGGCTAAAGGATGACTAAATTGTTGTTGGCCGAGAATTATAAAATTCAAAATGGTCGCTGGGTACTTTCCAGGGATGTAGAAGGTCGTGTAGGAGTGGGGAGGGATGTGGGCTGTATTTGGAGGGAGAATTGACAGCTCCTTGAAGGAGGAAGAGGAAATACAAGGATTCATGTGAGTGGGATGGGATTCTAGCAGTAATATTTGGTTCAAATTATAATACCAGTGAGAAGGGAGTGTCGATTAGGGAAATTGGTGAGGGTGTGGGAGGTTTACAACAGGGTTGAGACTGGGTGCTTTTTGGAAGAGGAAATAGTGGAAAGTTTCAGGAAATTGCACGGACTAGTGGTAAACGGTTGTGTTGACCGGCTGTTTGGGCTTGATAAAATAATAGGGCTGGAGTTCGGAGGAGTTATGTGAGGAAGTATAGGGTGTTGATAAAAGAGGTCGGATGGTTATAGATAGTTATGAGGTAGTTATTGTGGTTTTATATGAGTTGTGTGTAGTTATATAGATAGTGGGGTAAGGGCGGGGTGGTTGATCGGCCTAGTGGTGGCGGATGGCAAGAAATTGGGTGGAGTGAGATTGGTTTGACCTGCCAAGGTGGAGAGACGGAGAAGGTATCCAAGCATCGCACTCAGACTCCAGCATCAGCACTGATGATCAAAAAGAGGAATTTCTCTCAAACTGTAAATCCCTTCAAATGGAGATTTCTGCCTTTTTTATATAGACTAGGGAGGAGTCATGAACAATCGTGATTCTCAAATAATGACAGCCGACAAAACATGTTAAAATAAAATAAAAAAATTACCTAAGAAATACGTAAAGCCTAGATCGATGACATGCTCACAATGAATGGTATCGATTGTCCCGTGGATCCAAAGTGTGACGCAAATCGCAATCCCCTTAAATTCCCCTCATGGTGAAAGCATTCACCTCCGTGAATGAAGATGAATGTACTATGATCGAAAGACGAGATCAATCCCTTTATCTCTAGTGCTGGCATGATCTCGTGAGCCAGGATCTCTGTGAGAACATCAAATAGATCCAAGGGTGCTACTCTGCGAGTGCTGAAGAAGGTATTGTTGGAGTTGATGTTGACTATGGTACTAAGGATGGTGTTGCGGCGGCAGTAAATGATGTTGAGAATTTCGGAGTCGGAGTAAACGATGGCGTTGTTGAAGACAGTACTAATAGTGATACTAATGCTACTGATGTTGTCGTTGATGTCAAGAATGGTGTTGTTGAGTATGTCGATGGTGACAGCTAAAGAGGGTGAAAGTAGTTCTGGTGTTGTCTGAATGGTAGGAGGAGGTTGGGGTGGCTAGTGGGGGATGTGTGGGTCTGAGGCTCTGGGATGGTGGTACTTCAAAGGTAATGTGCTCACGTAATCATGTAGCTCATAGAATTAGGTCAAATCCTCAATATTGAATATAGGAATATTGAGTTCATAAGCATTTGTCGCAATTCTCCCGATGACTATATAGAAGCTCATTTGCCTTAAATTTAATTTTCTAGTAGTTCCTTGTGGGAACTTGTCAGTTCGTGTACGAAGCATAGCATGTTTACCTTCTTTGAAACTTTGTGCTTTCTTGCGACTGTAAGCATAAGATTTATAAATTTCATTATTTCAAGTAATCATAAATTGGATAGACCATGCATGTCACGTAACAAGTATAAATGATAGTCAACAAACTTGGCGGATCTTCTACACAGTGGATTTACATAGTTCTCAACAACTCCAGAAGGGCACATGGTCAAGTGGCTCACTAGGTGTCTAGATGGAGAATGGAAAAAAATCATTGTGGGTGTCATTCAAATAATCATCGAAGACATTAGTAGTAAAATGTGACAATATAGTATGTTGAATGTCTCCAAGAGTGTTGGCGATGATAAAGTAGGTCCTCAAACCATCGAAAGTGCTCTCAAACTCGGTTGATATTCAGAGGTTTTTAAGGGGTGTATATGAAAATTAGTCGCGAAAGCGATAATCGCCCAAATAAATGCATGAGACATCGACACTATAACTCGGTCTTTGGATGTGTCGAATGTCTATAAGTGTGTAAAACTCAGAGTAGCTCATTGGGTAAAATATAAGAAACCATGTAGTACATGTGACGAATACTATGATAGCTTCACAAAAAAACTGAAAGTGTGCTCAAGTGTGTAAAAGATGGGCCCTTCATACACAATACTAAACTTCACACCTCAGGGATGGGTGGGCACAGAAATATAATAGGAGGCTTCACATATCCTATACTTGTACATGAGTCTTAATTCAGTCTCATCTTCAGTAAGACTAGGCGTGGGAGAAAAATACTCTACGTTAACGAAGTTGTCAAGAACATTTGTGATAAACATAGTGTCACATTTCTCGGTTTGCATTATTGGGTGAGAGGTACACTCATTATTACTATCCAAATGTGGGTTCTTTGTAGGGAACTGGGCTACGAAAGGATTGGTTTGACCCAAGTCACCCAACTCCTAAGTTGTATGACATTGAAGCTCATGTTCAAGTGATTTACATCAATTTTCATATACCCTTAATCATTTCTCATGTGAACAAACTGTGTGTTTACGCGATCAAATTAATCTAACTTATTTTTTGACAATCAGCAATTAGCAAATCTACATCTCCGTGCTAGTGGAATTCTCAGGGTGGTGACCTCTATGGGGTTTTTAATAAGCATACGATCATGTTGGAGAATTCATTCGATCCCTACTAATAGAGGGTTGTGGATGAGGATGAACACAATAGTACGACGGACACTTAGGAGAAGCTTTACAATGTAATGAGGCTCTAAATCCTCAAATAAAGGAGAGGATAAATAATGATATCTTGTCATTGTGTGTGTGTCTCCCTTGATGAGATTCTTGGATCAAACATAAACAGACTTTAGATCCTCAAACAGAGGAGAGAAGCAATGACAAGTCAACAACTACTATGATATAATCATATGTCACGGGTGATCTACAACTTTTATCTTGTTTATCCTAAACCAAGCTGAATTTGAGGTACGTACCCGATACCGACACGTACCAGATATTCGACAGATACACCTATGTGGACACACTTGTACTTAGCACATCATGTTGCATATTGTGACAAGAGTTTATTTTTCTAGAGTAAACAAAAGTTGGCTCTATGCTAGGAAGTGTTGGTATGTCCATTTAAGTTTGTGTATATATATCGAGTACGTTTTTAGTACTGGTATGTTTATGTTACAAGTACATGTATTGAACGTGTTGATAAGACGCAAGTTATTAACAAAATGGCTAACTTGTCTCTGGACTAACCGGAGATTGAATATATTGATCTCCAACAATGAAGTTGATCTCCAACAATGAAGAAGAAGAAAAAAAAAGACTGATGAGTAGACTTACGTTTAATTTTATCTCTTTTAGTTAAACATATAAGATGTTAAATTTTATAATATTTATGAATACTTAATGTTTGAAAACTTCATGTTATGTTGCATTGATTTGTGGACTAGTACTTCAAGTTATGATTAATGTTTGATATTTCGACGTTTTGAGAACTATTTATTGCACTTGTGATATATATATATTTAAAATTTTATATATAAATTATATTTGTTATGATGTATCATGGCGTACCCGTATCCTTGGTTTTTAAATTTTGTCGTGTCATTGTACCGGGTACGTATAATACCCGGTACCTGTACCCGTACCGGTGTTTCCTAGGGACCGACTCTAGGAATGAGACACTTAACCGGTAAATAAATTACAAACAAATGAAAAAGTATAAATGATATAACTTGATAATCACAATTAAGAAAAGTTTCTAGTAATTAGTAAGGAAACAAGTAATGAGCACACATGCAACTATGCAAGAGAACTAGAAAGTAAACATGCATGAGAATAAATCTTACAAGATAGAGGCAGCGCTTATAAACTAATATTTTCCAAAATAGTCACAAGAAATGGCAACCAAGTAAAAAATTCACAATATGGGATAGAAGGCTTGAGGGATGTAGGATGAGAATTTTGTAGCCGCCGTGAAGGTGGAAGACTGAAGGATAACAGACTTATTGCTGGGAAAGAGTTATCCAAATACTGAATTGTGTCCTGGTACTATCCAAGGATGTAAGAGGCTGTGTAGGAGTGGGGAGGGGATGTGGATTGTATCTGCAGGGGGGACTTGATGGTCAGCTGTAGGAGGAATACAAAATACAAGGATTCCAGTGACTAGGATATGATTCTAGCAGCAGAATCAGGTTCAGATTGTAATTCTGGACTGATTTTGAATAATGGGGATGGTGCTCAGGGTGTCGATTAGGAAATTGGAGAGGGGATTGGGATGTACACAGCAGGGTGGAGGCTGGGTGTCTATTTGGAGGAGGAAACAGTGGACGGGTGCAGGAAATTGTATGGGCTAGGCGATTACTGGTAGTTGTCAGTTCGGTTGCAAAGGAGAAAGAGGTTGGCAGGCTGTTTGGGTTGGATAGCGTAATAGGGCTGCAATTCGGAGGAGTTATGTAAGGAAGTAGTGGGTGGTTATGAAATTAGTGGAGTGGTTCTAGATAGTTACTAGATAATTATGGGTAGTTACTACTTACTAGGTGGTTATGGTAGTTACTAGGTAGTTATGGTGGTTTTATGGGAATTGTGGATAGTTATATAGGTAGTGGGGTAGGAGTAGAATGGTTGGTGGCAGCCTAGTGGCAGTCGGTTGCTTAGATGGTGGCCGAAAAATTGGGTGGAGGGAGGTAAGTTTGGCCGGCCAAGGGGGAGAAGAGGAGGAGCCTAAGCATCACACTCGAACTCAAGTGTTGGCACCGATGATCAAAGGGAGGAATTTCGCACAAACTTCAATCCCTCCAAATAGAGCATTCTACCTCTATTCATAGAATAAGGATGAGACATGAACAATCATAATTCTCCACTCATTACGACATCTAAAGCATACTAAAATAAAATCAGAAAAATAAATTAAATCCTAGACGACCTGCTAGCAATGAACGGCCTCAATCATCCCGAAGACCAAAAGTGTGTCGCGATCCCCGTAAGATTATAAAATCCTAATAAAGCTCGTAATATATGTAAATACATATTATGAATGTACAAAAACACATGCATGCATATTACCAAACAACATAAATATAAATACAAAAAAATAGCGCATGCACTATATTATTATAATAAATTATAGTGATGTCTCTTGTTCATCTATTGAGTTCGAATAAAATCCTTTTAGAATGAATAAAAGCAGTTTCCTCGCCCTTTATTCACCCTCATTGAAAAAAAAATTGGCTGTGATTTAAAGTAAAAGACAACTTTTAGCTCATTTATGTCCTACTAATTATTTAATTTATCTTGTAGAAAATTAGGAAACTTGGAGGAATAATTTTATTATACAAAATTCTCCAATATCTCAGAAGTAAAAATTACATGAGTATGCGACGCAAGAGGAATCTATAGGCGGTGGAAAATCGGCGACCTAACCCTACATGTCATGCAATGCCCGACGACTTAATCACAATTAGATAATAAATAATATCATCCCGCGCAGAAAATTCACAGCAAGACACAAATAATTTATTTTGACAAAAGAAGCTTAGGCTTTCCTCTGCGTGTAGGGTCAAAGCTAGAGCGCGCGGCGAATAAACCCTGCAAATCACAATAATAATCTAGGGCAAACAACTATCATACAAGATATCCAAAACAAGTACAAGATCCAATCCAATAAAAAATGCTAAAAATGATAAACTAATACAATGAAATCTCACCAAGTAGTGGGTTGACCAAGACACTGAAGAATCGGGAGCCAGAGATGCGTGGACGGCGATCCAATGTGGAACCGACGGCGTGGAAATGATGGCAGTGGCTGTCCTCGGAGGCGGATTGTGGGATCGGACCGGAAATAGGTAGATCCGGCCACGTAGGTAGAGAACCGATGAGGAAGGGTAGATCCGACAATAATAGATCGGATTCGGGCTGAAAATCCCAGATCGGGGCTGATCCGGAAGGAGGGGGAGGGTTCGTGGCTCCACGTGTAAGGGGGGGTTGGTGGCTGGGACGGGTGAGGGTCTAGAATGGCGGTGGCGGTGGATTTGGGAAAGGGGAAGCCGGCGGGTGGTGCTGTTGGAAGGGGGGAGGCCGGCGGCTTGACAGAAGGCCGACGGATGGTGTTGTTGGAAGAGGGGAGGGCTGGACTGCCTGCGGTTGCAGGAATGGTGACAGAACAGGCAACGGAGAGGGGGACAGGGGCTGGCAGCTTAAGGACAGAAAAAACTATAAAGCCTGAATAGTAAATTTCATGAAAGAATAGTGAAAGTCAATGGCAAAATGGGAGTTCTAGATAGCGATAGGCGGCTGATTTGGGGGTGTTTGGTGATGCGAATGAGGGGTTCAGAGGGGTGGAAAGGAGCTTCGGGTTAGGTAGTACCATGGGGTGGAAAATAATTGTCTAGGAGTCGTCACCTAGGGCTCCACGGAGTCGGCACTGTGGGATGATCGCGGGATTCCGGGATACACAATCTCCAAAATCTGCAATGTCTTCAAAACAAGCCCCTACTCATCTATGTATAAGAAAACAAAGACTATGACATCCTACCTTCAACGTCTATGATTGGTCGGAGACGGAGACACTCAAAATACACTAAAATAAACCAAAAATATTAAAGTAGCATATAATTTTGACTCGCGGAATCAATCTGGACACATCCGCGGAGTCCAATCGTCGATTCGGGCACGCCATATACGGAAAGTCACCAATCAGCTTTGAACAGGCTCAAAACTCATCCTCCACTGCAGATCCTCGTCTCTGCTCCACATCAGTCTCCCCGGCTTGAAAGAATTCAGCTCTCGATGAATAGGAATCGGAATTCTCTCGTTGTACGCCAGGTAAGACTCAAAGAGGTCCACCAAAAGTCGTCCAAGTGTCGTCAATGGAAGAGTGCCCTCGCCAACCAACTCCCCCCGACTGAAAAGTTGTCATCTCCTGTGAATGGAGACGGTTCACAGAGACGGGTGTACTGAAATCGAAGTCCAGGAGCGAGTCAATCGAGCTCTGTCGCAAGTACCCAGGTGTCACCAACGTCTGTAGTGAGAATGCACTGGTGGAATCTGGTCTCCATGATGCTCTCAACTCACAAGTGGTGCATCCCGTTGCGATCGGTGGTGTCGTCGGTGGAACCAAAGAAGACGAGTCTCCAGGTAGGTGGGTGTCAGAAGTGGGTGAGTAGTGGTGTCCATAAGACGTGTATGGGCTATGAAGGTGGCAAGGCAACAGAAATGGAGGAGTTGATAGCTGGAAGTCCCCACTGCCTGGGTTCACATACTAACGAGACTCGTAGTACGGCGTCATATCTTTAACACTAAATACCGAGTAGATACTCATACTTGCAGGGGTATCAAGATCATAGGTGTTTGCTTCAATCTGTCTCATGATTATATAGGGGTCCATTCGTCTAACACTCAAGCTTTTAGCAAGCCTCGCACGACGCCTCGCAACGCATATTCTCGCCATCACCTGCTTGCCTTCATGAAGTACATGTTTGCCTTCATGAAGTACATGTTTGCCTTCATGAAGTACTTGCTCTTGCCAGTGAACATTCGCATGAAACTTATAAATTTTATTTTCATTATGAATTCTTCGTCGGGCCGACTCATGACACACATGTAAACGATGAACCGACAACACAACAGATGCAAATGATAAATAAACAACTCAACAGACTCATGCAAATGATGAAGAAACGACTCAACGAAACGACTCAACAGACTCATGCAAATGATGCAAATAAAACACGACAGACATTACATGTTTTTATGGGAAAATCTAATAATGACCTGAAAATCTATCATAAGAGGTGACCTATCAGGAGGCTCTCTCGGGGGAGTGAAGAAAAACTCACCTCGTGTGTGCCGAAAGTTCTGGTGACTGTGCGAGACAGCTACACTCAAATATGAACTCATAAAGAGTCAAACGTCTCTCGGGGAACGTAGCACATCAAGGGGCTCACCAGGAGGTGTGTATGAAAAGTCATCGCGAATGCGACGACCGCCTAAGTGAAAATCGTGTGCACCGACTAGAAGATGTGGCTCTCGAGTGGGGTGCGTGTCGCCAAAAAGAAAGAGCTAGTCTGGTGGGTCGGCAGGGGGTGCGTACCAAAACTCATCGAGGTTGCGATGCGCCATAAGGTAAGCCCTCAAAATATGAGTATGCTCAAGCGTACTCAAGGAAGGCCTTACATACGTTATGTTCCGCGCAAGATCAATTATATGTGGCAAGACTATAGATGATAGCAAAAAAAACGCTAATAACTCAAAGCTCATAAACGAGCGGCTCACCTGAATCGCATTCTCATCAAGATGTGGGGGCGCTCATCAAGAGGCTCATAGTGGTAGTGTCCTCGTCACTAGGGTCATGATCCTCCATATGAGTACCATCGTAAGAGGTAGTGTCCTCGTGAAAGGGTGACATATCCATAACCTGATCAAACTCAGGCTCTGGGCTCTCGGTCGTGATGTGACTCCGAGCAATGACAATGAGAAAGCGACATGAACCTACACACAAGAATGAGTCTGTGGGTGTGGTGTCAAGAATTGGGTCTGTCGTTGGGGTGTTAACTAACCCGGTGCATGGAAAAAGAAAAGGTGTCGGTGAGGGACACAATAATGCAAACTCAATAGGACGCTCAGGCTCACTCTCAGCCAGGGCCACAAGAGACAGATCAGAAACAAGAGATAGGTCACTCACTGGGCTAAGCACCTCACTGGGGTGAGAGCAATCCGCATATGGTATCACTTCTATCATGGCTGACAGGACAGTGGTAGGCATCGTGGTGACCTCAGTATGGGAGGGACTCGTACTGCGGAGGTCAAGGTGAGAATCTCATTGACCAGCCTCTTGCGGATCTCAAAGACTGCTTACAACGAAGGGCGAGCTGATATGTCTGCTCGAGGGACTTCAAGCTATGATAAACTACCTTAGTACGTATGTCAGACCGAAGTTCATACCGAAATCGGGCAATGACCATGGTTGGGTCCTCACGGATATCACTACTCACCACTAACTTATCAAAACGGTCATTATACTCAGCGACAGACATGTATCCTTGCTAAAGGGAAAATAATTGGTCGAGCAAGCAACTCTGATACGACGAGGCAGATACCTCTGGCAAAATGTACGATTCATGTCCACCTAACTAGTGATGCGACGAAAACGGTCTCGCTCGAGGGTTCTCTCAACGCTAGCCCAATATGCCCTCGTCTGATCTAAAAGTCTAAGTTTCGCAAACTTGATGCGACGCTCACCGAATAACTCAAAATGATCAAGATAATATTACATATCCACGAGCCAATAACTGAAAGACTCGTGACTCGATGAGCCATCAAAGGAGGGGCAAATGTACGAAACTGACTCTCAAGATCTCTCTCAAAGTGACGATTCTCATAATAGTCATCCCTAAGGTAATCGAGTTGTGTCAAAGGATCAACACGATCCGCTCGCATGCAAGGATATGCACGACGACAATCATCATATTGATCGTCTCTAATGTAGTGGGGTCGTGTCAATGGGTCAACACGATCACTAAAAGTGGTGCTGCGATCGAGAATAATCGTCGTAGACGTGAGGATCTCCCTGACGGGGATCTGTGAGAGCGGGTGCAAGTGGACTCGAGACCTCCAAAGTGAGAAGAGCAATAATTGTGACACCTAGACATAATTAAAAACTTATAGACTCTACGGCTGCGTATCAAGAGAGCGTGTAACCTGGCTCTGATACCAATTGACGCAGGAGGAATTTATAGGCGGCGGAAAATCGACAACCTAACCCTACATGTCATGCAATGCCCGACGACTTAATCACAATTAGATAATAAATAATATCATCCAGCGCAAAACATTCACAGCAAGACGCAAATAATTTATTTGAGCAAAAGAAACTTTGGCTTTCCTCCGCGTGGAGGGTCAAAGCTAAAGCGCACGGCGAATAAACCCTGCAAATCACAATAATAAACTAGATCAAACAACAACTATACAAGATATTCAAAACAAGTACAAGATCCAATCCAAAAAAATACTGAAAATGATAAACCAATATAATGAAATTTCACCAAGTAGTGGGCTGACCAAGACATTGAAGAATCTAGAACCGGAGATGTGTGGACGGCGATCCAATGTGGAACCGGCGGCGTGGAAATGATGGAGCCATGGAGGTGGCTGTCGGCGGCGGATTGTGGGATCGGACCGAAAATAGGTAGATCCGGCTACATAGGTGGAGATCCGAGCGGGGAAGGGTAGATCTGACAATAATAGATCGAATTCGGGCTTAAAATCCCAGATCGGAGCTGATCCAGAAGGGGGAGGATTAGGGTTCGTGGCTCCACGTGTAGGGAAAGGGGCAGCCGACGGGTGGTGTTGTTGGAAGAGGGGAGGACTGGACGGCCTGCGGTTGCAGGAATGGTGACGGAACAGGCAGCGGAGAGGGGAGCAGGGGCTGGCACCTTCAGGAGGGGAAAAAAACTATAGGGCATGAAAAGTAAATTTCATGAAAGAATAGTGAAAGTGAATGAAAAAATGGGAGTTCTGGACAGCCATAGGAGGCTGATTTGGGGGGTGTTTGGGGCTGCGGATGAGGTTTCAGAGGGGGGAAAAGGATCTTAAGGTTAGGTAGTACCTTGGGGAAGAAGATAAGCGTCTAGGAGTCGTCACCTAGGGTTCCATGGAGTCGGCACCGTGGGATGATCGCGGGATTCCGGGATACACAATCTCCAAAATCTGCAATGTCATCAAAACCAGCCCCTACTCATCTATTTATAAGAAAACAAAGACTAGGCATCTCATATTCAACGACTATGATTGATCGGAGGCGGGGACACTCAAAATACACTAAAATAAGCCAAAAATAATAAAGTGGCATATGATATTGACTCGCGACATCAATCCGGACACATCGCGGAGTCCGATCGTCGATTCGGGCACACCATATATAGAAAATCACCAATCAGCCTCGAGTGGGGTCAAAACTCGTCATCCACTGCAAGTCCTCGTCTCGGCTCTGCATCAGTATGTATGTACATGTATAGAGAGGAGGAGAGAGATCTCAATTCCAAACCAAGACGTGGGACTAAATGAGAGTAAGCAATGGGCCAATAAAAGGGCTTTAGTGATGGTCCTTAGACTAATTCTTGAACACTCCCCCGCAAAAGTTGGAGCATACAAGTCGTAGGCTCCAAGCTTGTAAATGAATTGGCGATACAGTGGTTGAGGTAAGGCCTTAGTGAGGACATCAGAAATTTGCTCCGCAACAGGCACATGATGCAAATACAATTTACGAAGTTGAACCTTCTCCCAGATAAGATGGCAATCAACCTCGATATCTTTAGATCGCTTATGGAATAAAGGATTCTCGGTAATATGAATGACATCTTGACTATCGCAGAAGAGTATGACTAGAGAAGGGAGCTTTACTTCAAGATTAGTAAGAAGACTTTCCAACAAAGTTAGCTTAGACATAACAGAGGCCATGGAGCGATATTCAGCATCTGCAAAGGAGCAAGCCACCACAATTTGGTTTGTACTACGCCAGGTAATCAGATGCCCACCAAGATATGGGTAGTAGCCACTCATAGAACGACAATCATCCAGAAGGGCAACATAGTCAACGAGGGGAAAAGTAGGTGAAGGTTTATATACAAGCCCAGGTCCAGGAGCATTCATATCTAAGAATACGCTCAATTGCTTGAAGATGAGAACTCCGAGGAGCATGCATAAAATGCAGACTACTCTGACAGCAAAGAATATATCGGGTCTTGTGACCGTCAGATAAATAAGTTTGTCATTCAAACGATGGTAGTACTCCGAATTAGGAAGAAACAGATCAGTGTCGAAGGCATGAGCGCAGAATTCGTGATTAGCACGCATAGGTGTGTCAGCAAACTTGCACCCCGAGTAGTCTACATCGCGGAGAAGATCGAGGCAATATTTTCATTGGGATAAGATGAGGTCGTTGGGATGACAAGCGACCTCAATACCCAAGAAGTATCAAAGACGACCCAAATCTTTAGTATGAAACTGTGACATCAAGTGCTTCATGACCATAGATATGTCGTGGAGGTCATCCCCTATGAGAAGTATAACATCGACATAGACAAGCAATATCAATGTGTCTGTTGGACGGCGACAAACATAGAGGGAGAAGTCGGCTGAGATTCGAGTAAAACCAATATCTTGAACAACCCTACAGAATTTGTCAAAACACGCCCGAGGAGACTGTATGAGACCATAAAAAGATTTTCTGAGATGGCATACTAAAGACTCTTGCATGAATGCGTAGCCAGGAGGTTGTTGCATGTAGACTGTTTCAACAAGGTCGTCATTAAGGAATGCATTCTTGATGTCGATTTAATGCAACGGACACTGACGATGAACCTTCGAGGAGATGATAACCCGAACAGCATTGAGCTTAGCGACCGACGAAAAGGTCTCGGCGGTGCGAATGGAGATCAGAAAGGCGGAAAATCAAAAAACGCACGCCAGCGGAGGTGCATTTACCAGGAACGAAACGGAAGCCCGACGCTGCTCAAAACAGAGCCTAAAGTGAGATCCTGGAACATGAAGAATTGAGCAAAGAGATAGAGATGGAGTGAGCGGCACATCGCCAGCACCGCATACGGGGGGGGGGGGGGGGGGGGGGGGGGGGGGGGTCGTATCACCATTAGTCACTGTGATGAATTTCAGACATGTAGAGTCCAAATACCGAGAAGACTGTTGCAGAGTAATATGATTGGTGACCTCATAGTCTACAATCCAAAAGGGACTATGAGAAAAACAAGAGATACCTTTGCTAGAGATGGACGCAACAGAGTCAAAGGTACGTGTGATCAACCCTAAAGGTGTTGGAGTTGCATACGCAGATCATCAATATACATACGAGAGGTAGAGGGAGCATCAACGACAACAGAAACATGTTGCTGAGAGTGGGGAGCAGGTGTGGGGGATACCAAGTTCCTGATAGTAGGTGGCTTCAAGATGACCACTCCGGCCACAAAGTGCATAGGCGATCGACAAGACCCATAGAACGATGTCGACCATCGCGATCTCTACCCTGAGAGCCACGAAGACCCCCACGGACTAGTGGCACTGAAGAACGAGCTTTTGGTGTATCTGTGTATGGTGAAGGAGAGTCGGAAGGGTATTCCTTGGGGCATTCAAAAGCATGGAGCAGACATACAAGAGAGAGGGGATGGTTAATGAAGAAAGGATAGTAGTACGAACATTGTCGAGATGTGGAGAACCCTAGCCATCATCATGGCAATTCTAATAACTTCCTTTTGAGCGTGTTGGGTAGCAAAATCCAACGTGGGAGGCTGGTGTTGAATTCATGCCTCAACAAGAGTCTTTTACCGAGTAAAAAGGAAGGTCGGGTCCACATCCCCTCCTGGTTGAAGTGTTTTACAATCCGTGAAGATTTTGAACAAGTGTTCGAGACTACCCTTCCCAAAGTAGAGAGGGGTGCGAAAGACAGCCCAAAACTGGTCCAATTGACGAGAGCAGAGAAAGGACGTGAAACTGGTCCAATTGACGAGAGCAGAGAAAGACGACAACGAAACTAGTCCAAGTCATGAGAACAAAGGCTCAATCGTGCGAGATACGATCTGATCGATCGAATAGCTCTGATACCATATAGAAAATTAAAAAATTTGGGGGAATAATTTTATTATACCATATTCTCCAATATCTTAGAAGTAAAAAAATACATAAGTAGGTATGTACATTTATAGGGAAAAGAGAGATCTCAACTCCAAAATCAAGATGTGGGACTAAATGAGAGTGAACAATGGGCAAATACATGGGCTATAGCAACGGGCCTTGGATTAATTCTTCAACATTTCTGATGAAAAAATGACTATCCTTCTAAAAGAATAGTAGTATCATTCTATATCCATTTGTATATATAATACTGCTAAAAAGAAATAACAAACTATAATTATCTGATATACTGAATGTCACGTGTTTATTATATATCATCAATACTATTATATAAAATAATTAATAGGTGAATAACAACATGTGAGCAACGATTTCCAAGCGTTTTCTTTTTTTTTGTCCTGATATAATATTATATATAGATACTAAAATAAAATAGCAATAAAAACTCACTGGATTTGGTAAATAGAGCGGGGCATATTCTAGGGGGGAAATCCAAAATATTTATAATCTTATTTCAAGCAAAACAACTAAAATTGAGTCTGAATCCCAATAAAAATAATCGCTCTCAATTTCATCTAAAAGAAAAGCTTAAATCTTTTGAATGATTTTAAATTACTCCTTAATCATACTAATGCAGTGGTAAGGCCAATACGAGGACTCTCTAATTGCAATGCGGTGTGATGAAAGTGCACAGTGGTCCGCTCCAAAATTGCAGCAAATAATAATTTTATTATATGATTATCAGCAGAGGCCCGACAGATACAATCAATTAAATACAAGGAGGACAAAATATTAATTTTGCAAACAAACGAGGCGCAATAAATTTCAAGCACAAGCAGGATAAGTCCTGCAAATTTTACGACAAATGAACTAATAGCATAATAAAGTGACAATCCAGCACAGCACACGCTTTACCGAAATAAACAATAAAGAACTGACTTTATACCACAATTCACGCATGTAACGACGACGGAAGCAGTTGTTGGCGGACATCTCATGTTGTAGTGAGCGGAGAGGGGAATAGAGGAGGGAATCGGGCTTGGTGAGTGGGGTCCACAGGAGGGATTATGGGGTTCCTGTTTGACTGGGAGATGGCTGGAATGAGGTAGAGGAGTGAACAGTGTTTTGAATTTTTGAATAGTACCTTGAAATTAAAACATATATGCGGAAGACTATGGCGGGGCTACAGGGGAAGTGAAGGAATCACGGAGCTGTGGGAGAATATTCGGGGCATGGATCTAACCGAAGAGGAGGATGTTGAGCGGGCTCTTCTGGGCAGGGTTAGACGAAAGTGAAGGGGAGTGGAGCGCGGGTTGCTGTAGCGGCTAGGAGAGGGCGCATGAAGGAAATCGGGACTTACAAGAGCGGGAAGCAGGGGAGATCGGCAAGGTGGGGTTTTGGCTAGGGATGAAGAGGGAAGGGGCGGCGGAGGCAGGCGAAGGGGGAAGTTGCCGGCGTCGCACCGGGAGAAGCGGGGAAGGCGTCGCACCTTTCCACAGACCGACGGTTTGGAGAAAAATTCCAAACTCACGATGCCCTGAACTGCCAATTGCCGCATCTTTATAACCCTAAAAATCAGAAACTGCAGGAAATTGAAAAACAATTAAAGCCCACGATCGGACGGCTCACATTGTTTGGACCGATCGGGGCAAAATACAACTCAATATAAAAAAAGCCATATATGAAATTGACTCGGATTGGCCATCCGGACGCGACCACGGGCTCCGATCGCCCGTCCGGGCAGCGAATCACCGCCTCCAGCGGGAATACGCGTATGTCGATCGTGGTGCGCCGTCACATACATAACTATTTTTTATTATAATTAAAGAAGGAATTTTCAATATTTTACCATGAAATTCTCACGACTTGATATCTTTTTTTTATTTAACTTTTTCTCTAACATTATAACATGATTATTTTCCCATAAAATTAAAGAAGGTACTTTCACTACTTTACATAAGATTCTAACTTAATATCTTTTTTAAAGTTAACTTTTCCTCTAACATTATAATACGAGAGACAGTGCACGGGGGCCCAGTGCAGCCGCGGATGTATAGGGGGAGCCTCATGCAATGTCTCTTGTATCATAGCATAAGAGAATAATACATGACCCACTCTAAAAAGATTGGAACCCATCACCTGTGTGCTAGAGCATCCATCTAAATGGTACTTGACAATTCAAGCTAGGTTTAAGTGTGGAATTAAGTGAACCAACCAAAGGGAAATAGACTATTAGAAAATCAAGTAATTCCTTTCCTTTTTCATTCTCCACAATAGTCAAAGAATGAAAAATGTAGTGCAAGGGCAAAAAAATTAAGAAGTTATGCAAAAAAGTAAAATAAGCTTTCTCAAAATCTATTTCAACCTATGAAGCATGGATATTAGCAAAGGACCTATGTATCATATTTGAAAATTTTCAAAGTAATAAAAATCTCAGAAACTTGTCCTTGAAACTTTTGAAAAAAAATCTTTTAATTTTAAATAAAAATTCTCAGAAACTCTTGGGTCTACAGTATTAGCAGACACACCCGAGAATGTTCAAAAGTGTATGTATATTGTGATGATGTCATGAAGAAAGACCTGCGCAAGAGAGTATTGACAGATCATTTGTAGATTCAATTGATTACATATTTTTATTCACAGCTTCTATATAGAATATGATGCAATTTTGTTACACATAAATCATGTCTTCATTTAATATATTATATATAATAAGCAAGTTATAATTATCGAAAAAACAAAAATGACTTGAATGTCACGTATGTCTTCATATTATATTATATTTATATTTAAATGATTACAATTTCAAAATTGTATCTCATATACTAGATTTTTAAAAATCACATATCTCATATTTATATCGCATCATATCTCATATCTCTCTGTTCTTGTGCAACATAGCTTACAACTATCTCTAGCTAAAGTAATGAAATAACAAATATACGAAGGGAAAAAATGAGCTACTGAAAAGAACAGAGTCTTACGTCTTTCTCTGGGCGCTTAAAATGCTCATGGATCTGCAACCTCCATTCTCCAATATAACTCGAGCACAGTCAGAGTACCTCTTGGCAATGGCTCTATGCAAAACAGATTCACCTTCATCATCAACAGCATTGGGATCAGCTCCAGCCAAAAGTAATCCCTATCACATTCAAAATTAAAATACAATATCATGAATTCATGACCGACGCAAGATTACATAACAAGTTCAAAAAATCTTACGCGCATGCATTCTGGTTGACCATGAAAAGCACAAACATGAGCTATGGAAGGACCTAAACCTTCTCTAAGTCTGTGAGTTATATTAGCAGACCTCCTGATGAGAGCGCAAACACATTCATAAGAACCAGAAGCTAATGCAAACACGAGGGGCGGGTCACCATCTTTATCTACGATATCCACATCAGCTTCTTTGTAGTTCAAAATTGCTTCAACTAGTTCTGCGGAACCCAGCTTACATGCTAAATGGAGGGCAGTATGTCCATCAGCATTCTGTGATTCTAACAGAGAACAAATAGTGTTGCTATCTCCTTTTGATGCAGCCCTTGCAAGATAATCTCTAGAAGATAGAAATCCAATTGAATCCTCAAATTGAAATTGTGCATCTGCAAAAAAGAATTCACAAATTATTGGACTTACCTGACCCCGGGTAAGTCCCCTTCAGATATAAGCCTGTGTAAGATGTTAGGATTGCCCTGGAAAACATCCAAAACTGATGTAGGAGATGGTTCAATGGCATTTTTTGGAAGAATCTTCAGGATACTACTGCATAGAGGAGGGGAACAGGAAGAACAAAGATCAAAAGAGATCACAAAAAATAAACAGATGAACAACAATATGTGTATAAGAGCAAGATAGAAGTAAAAAAGAGATGAAAACTTATGCAAAACTAAAGACATCTAACATGTAATTTGGTTATGATCAATTGAAAATAAATTTACATTAAGGTTCAGTATGATGCAAATCTTAAGATAAGTTAATCATCCAGTAAATGACAACTTATTTCTCCAACCTATTTGAATGGTCAGACTGGGTGAATATTGCAGATATTGTGTTGGTATTTACGCATTATGTGTCAGTCTATGTATTAGAGTCCTCTAGAAATGTGCCTATTGGTTTTGTCTCACATTGCCTATTCTAGTTTATGAGTGCTTGTATTGTTTTTAAATACCCCTTTGAGGGATGAATAAGATGCATTTGATATTTTCCTCTTATTTCCAACAAGGTTTCAACGCAGGTTATATTTTATCTGTTCGCTCCGCTCACGTGAGCCTTAGGGCTCTCTGTGGGGAACCGATGCTCTCGTCGCTACTATCTTTTGGTTTCTTCCGCAACAATTGTGCGGCCTATGCAAAATCCAGATCCCCCATCTGCGCTTGGGTTCCCTCTACGCTCGCTCTCTCGACGGGAAGGAGACGTATTGTCACTCGTCGACGTCTTACCATTCCCTTTCTCTACAAGCCCGATCGTCGTCTACGATCCTGTCATGCCTACAGCTGCTCTCGTCGCAAATCATGTCGACAATTTGGTTCCAATCGACTGAGCGTCTTCTCATCCCGATGTCGTCCCCTCCGGTTGCTGCTCTTAGCGATCTCGTTGTTGCTCGCTCCTCGACGATGAAGATTTTCCTTTCGAGGTGCAGTTCTCGGCTTCAAACTCGTTGTTGTTTCTCGACGAAGGAGGAGACATTCTGATGCAGGACAGGCGTGACACTTGTCTGCCACCCTGTCATCACCACCAGGGGGCCCACCCGGCATCACCACAAGGCGGCTTTCATCAGGGTTGTGGCCCGTACACCCCAACCAGCTCTCTGTAATGGAATCACCACCATGCCGCAGGTTGTTGAGGTCGGGGCTCGATCCCCTAACCTCCTAGATAAGAGGCTCTCACAAACGCTCTCTTCACCATGCAGCAAGTTGTTGCCTTCTGCTTCCTGCTCTCATCATCGTCGTCGATCCCATCCCATCCGGCCATCCCGACGTATTCTCTGTCACTACTCACTATTCATCATTTGTGATCCATCCAGAGCCGTCTATTGCTCCAGATTTGCTTCTGATTTACTCCTGATGTGCTCTGTTACCAAGCCAATGGCATGCACCGGTTGTTGCTTCTGGGTGTTGATCTCTCGTTGATAATGAATCTTTGTGGTGTTTTGGTTGTTTTTATTAGTTGTGTGTCTTTAATCGTCCATGCAGTGTTGTTGTCAGTGTGTTTTATGTCTTCATTTGCATGTGTTCCACCTGAGAGGAGTGTTTGGGATAAGGGCGACTCGGATGATCTTTCCAGTTTCCGTCTTAGTCCCACACAACCTTTTGGCTTATGTCGTATGTTGTTATGTGTCTCCTCATATTTCTTTTAATTGGTCGAGTGTGGGACAAGACTGTTGTTGGTGTTCTAATCTCAGTGGGTTGTGTTGCGTGGGACCTGTGCGGGACTATGTTATTCCCGACGGATTATCATTGGTTGCCCGTTTGATGATTTGTTCCATTCTGCATGTTGTGTGTTTAGGTGATGTTGGTTGACCTGTTTCCAGCGAGTTCATGTCGTGCGTGGGTCCTACGTCGTGTGTGGGTCTGCGTCGTGTATGGCTATGTCCCTGACTTGATTCCCTGGTTTGGAATTTCCCCCTGTGGCTCGTCTGATGTTTTGTCCCACATCGCCTACCTCCACTGTCGTTATTTAATGTTTCCAAGCTGGAGGTTTCCCCTCCAGCTTGAGGGGGAGTGTTGGTGTTTACACATTATGTGTCTGTCTGTGTAGTAGAGTCCTCTAGGAATGTGTCTATAAGTTTTGTCCCACAATGCCTATTATAGTTTATGAGTCCTTGTAAGTTGTTTAAATACCCCCTTCGAAGAATGAATAAGATGCACTTCATATTTTCCTCCTCTTTCCAATATATTGCATCAATATAAACTAAGCTTGCAAGAAAAAAACACAAATGAATTGTGCAGACTACATCTCTGATAGACTATAAATAAGATAAAAATCTACATCATCAGTAGCCTTAGCTGCCCAACTACTTAGGATCAGATTTGTGAATGTCACTCGATCATTCGCGTGGACAATATAACAATTATTAACACTATTACATAAAAAAATATTTCTAACTTTGTTATATCTTAAAGGCAAGTTTTACCGTACTGCAATTAGACCAGCGATGTTCTACAGTTCTGAATGTTGTGCAGTGAATTTTGAATTGTGTGCGCAAAAAATGGGAGTTGCGGGGATGAGAATGCTTGGGTGGATGTGTGGACACACGAGACTGGATAAAATTAGGAATAAATATATCAAGGATAAGACGGGAGTGGCACCAATTGTAAAGAAGATGCAAGAACCTTGATTAAGATGGTTCGAACACGTACAAAAGAGACTGTTAGAGGCATATGGTAGGCGTTGTGAGAGTTAGCCACTAGGCATGTTAAACGGGGGAGGGGTAGACTAAAAATAACTTTGAATGAAACTATAAGGAAACGCATGATGTACGTAGACATTAGTCAGATTATGACTAAAGATAGGGCACAATAGCGATCAAAGATCCATATAGCCAACCCCACTATGGTGGGATAAAGGCTTGAGTATTGTTGTTGTTTGTTATATCAAAACTGCAGATTTCGCTTTCTTGGCTTTCACATTAATTCTACCTACCACTTCCCTGATACATCTTCTACCAAACATTATGTATACAAAATCATCTAAACCTATTTTTCAATCCTTAATTTCAATAGTTACTACTCCGATTTAATTTATCCTTCCTAATTGTAATGCCTGTCCACCATAAAATTTAGGTTCTATCACAATCAAAGTAACTGTTCGTGCTTTCTACAGGTTGTCTTTTAATAGTTGCATTGTGAGATATGATAATAAGAATTAACCCAAAATAATAGCATCTAGCCCTAATATAATGTAGTCCCATAATTCTGCAACACGTTAGAAATTGAACAATAAACTGAAAGTACTTCTCAGGACTGGCGGGTGGACTCCTGGGAATTCCTTGTAAGTGCCGAAGAAATATTGCTAGCATTGCATGGAAAGTAGGTCTTCTTGAAGCCTTGAACTGTAGACACTCTCCGACCATCTTCCACAACTCCCTAGGTATTCCGACACCAACCACACTTGCATATTGTGGAGGCAAGCTCCTAGATTTGACAACAGCTCGATGAATTTCCTCTGCGCTTAAGCCGGACCATCTGCATAAAGATTTTTACTCTTACCGTGATTCTCACAATGAAAAAAAAGTATAGAGATTTGAAGGATGAAATTTCACATACGGAATAAAATTAGTACACATTTCAACCAAGGTGCATCCAAAACTCCAAGAATCTGATTCCCCGGATACACTTCCAATTGCATCATCCCAGAATAAATTCAATGACTTCTTCAAAGGTTCCCACACCTCTGGAGCTGTGTAATGTGGACTCAACATCGTGCAATCCATGCATGAGTGCATCTTTGAAGAGTTTTCCTCAGGAAAAGATCGAGCTTTCCTGCAAGAAGGTCTCTTCAGAATCTCTGGAAGCCCATAATCAGAAACTACCGCACGTCCATTTGCATCCAAAAGAAGATTTGATGGCTTCAGATTCATACAAACAACACCTGCTGCATGGAGTTCTGCCACTCCACGAGCAATGTCTGCCCCATATCTATAAGCAATCCAGAGAGAGCTCAAAATTAGGAAGTGCTTTAACCAGTACATAACACAAAATAGTACAGCATTTAAAGTTCTACCGCATCAAAATAAACTAATCAAACATAAATAGACAATTAAAGGGCTTCTGGGATTAGATGAAATACAAATTGAAGAAGCTCATATGAATTAACAATCTTAAGTTGCTATAACAATGAAAAAGAGGAAACTACTTTTTGAAGGTTAAGGCATGCAAACTTGAAGCAATGATAATTTAAGTGCGTAAATGCAAGACAGGTTACCATGCCCTCTATTTCTTTTATGTAGAAAAATTGCAGTCCTTTTTGCATTCCACTATCTTTTATTTGAAATAATTAATTATGCCATGACAGCTCATTCACAAAGAAAAACAGTTATATTCTATTACAACTCCACTCTGCTTTGACATAGGGACGTTCTAGAAGGGGGTTTGCGAGACTATGAGATAACAATATGAACTAGACACTAATCTGACGATTAAGTTGCAACACCTATAAATTATAAATGGTATGGCACAATAAGCACATTCAAGTAGAGTCATTAAAAAAGAATCAAGTATGGTAGTACACATGTGAGATTGGTAGAGAACAAATACTTGAATGAGCAAAAGCCCGAACAATCAAGGATGCTTAGCACAAAGAGTATAATAAAATATCTGTAAAACAGTGAATTATCGCACACAATTCAACAAAAAGAAATTAGAATGATAAGATAAAAAACTTGGTGGATGTCCAGTGCGATGCTGGTGGATGGAGAGCCAACGGTGAACTGAATCTGAACTTCCAAAGAGGATACGGAGGGCTGGACTGAACTATTTGAGTGCAAAATGGGGTTTCGGGTGCTGGATTGAAATTTAAGACCTGGAATAGATTTTGAGGGGCTTCAGGGCCGAGTAAGATCTGGGACAGAACATGGGATTTGGAAGAAGTTGTGGCAGTCAGGGGGGGAGCTTAGGAGAAAAAATTTCTAGAGTAGGGAAATGTTGATCAAAAGACTGGAAAGGTCGAAAGGGACTTTAGTAGTAGGTGTACAGGGGCTTTGCTGCTTTCAGTGGCGAAGGGGCGGTTCCTGGTAGTTATGGGCTGAGTGGGTGAAGGTTTTAGAGGACTAGGTCGGTTGGGATGTTTAGAGGGTAAAGTGGTAGGACAATGTGCGTGTAGTTTATGGAAGTTATAGGTGGTTGTGTGAAAGTTATAGGTAGCAAATAGTGGGGAATTTATGGAAGTTATGGGCGACTTGGCTGGTGGCTACTGGCTGGAGATGAAGGAGGCGGGGATGGACATCTATCAGCTATAGGAGTAGGAGGGAGTAGGAATAGATGGCCAATGAAGGAGGGGTTCTATTCGTCGCACTGCTTCGGCACCAGGCGACTAAAAGAAGATTTCTCTCAAACTTTTGATCCCCTCAAAATGAGTCACATATCCCTATCTATAGACTTGGGAGCCGCGATGGGCGGTCATGATTCTCCGATCAAGACGGACTATAAAAACACACTAAAGAAAAATCAGGAAAATGCCAAAAAACATTAAAATTCCAACATTGACGATCCGCACAAAATGAATAACTTTGATCATCATGTAGACCATTGTGTGTTGATCCCCATCATGCTTTTTAAGGGGAACCTTCCCTTCTTCTCTACTGTGATGTTATAGAAGGGCCGAGATTGGTAGCTCAGAACTTATAAAATTATTTAGTTTTGAGATGAGAAGTATACAAATACCTCATTGAACTTTCAACCACAAAATCAACAAGACAAGAGTTTTTCATACTCTTTTACTGAAATAAATTATACTTGTTCAAACATATCATAAGAAGCCTTTAACATGCTGCCAACACGATAGCCTCTTCCTATGCCTACTAGAACAAAAAACCCTAGTTAATCAACAAAACTTGCATAAAGGGAATTTAACATTACAGTAGGCTGAATAGCACGGCTATATGTATGGTAAATAGAAAAGAGCTTTCATGTAAATATTCACACATTATCCATGAACATGGAGAAACTACCACAATCCAGTGATGTAACACATCCAGTGTTGTTTCATCAGTAAGCTACGATCAAGTACTTTTGGATGAATAGCCTATAATCTATTAGTTAACTTCAGAAGTAGAGAACAGGAATATAACATTTCAGATAACATCTTTTCAAAAAATACTGATCGAGCCTGAAAAAGTCACAGAAAAATGAACACTTTCTATAATAAAAGTACCAAGTACCCCAAAATTTTGCTCTTTAGCTTCTATACTTGACCAAAAGTAATAAAATTTGGGAAATGATAAGAGAAGAAAAAATAAACTACTTTCACTTCCAATCAGGGAAAGTGAATAAGAGAAGAAAAAATGATAATAACCTTAATATCTGCTCCAAAGTTAACCTTCCTTTGTTCTGCTGCATCTCAGCAAGAACAGAGCTGTTATATCTGTCCATGACAAGAGAGAGATGCGCATCGGATCTAAGGGCCCCATGGAATGTGCACACATTCCTGCACCACATTGAAGCCCGCCTCAAGCTATCGAGCCTGCTCTGCACCCACATGACATCCATATCATCTGTTATAGCCACCCTCTTCACTGCAACCTGGTGCCGGCACCGACCACCGGAGCCTGAAGGACCACCAGTAGAGATGGACGAGCTGCCATAAAGCACTGCAGACCAAGTCTCATGCCCAGTCCGGCCCACTCCGAGCAGACGCAGTAGTTTGAGGTCGTGATGGGAGTTGAGATCAATGGGGCCGCCGGAGGTGCCCGTGGAACTGGCACAGGACGCAGAGCAGCATCCAGAGACAGAGGGGCGTCGCAAGTGGCCATGACGGCCGCTAGAGCCAAAGTAGTCTTCTTCTTCCTCGCTGTCTGCAGGATCGTCATCTTCCGCCACGCTGGCATCATCGCCATCAGTGAAATCGCACTCGAAGGAAGGTGAAGATGGGGAGGAGGAGAGGAGGGAGAGGATGGGGAAGTTCTTGCGGAGGGCATGGATGCTGTTTCCGACTACGGTTGAGTGGCGGCAGCGAGGACAGGAGAGGGTGATGTCCGTCGAGGCGGCGAACATCCGGGAGAGGCATGACTTACAGAAACCATGCCCGCAATCGAGAAGCAGCGGCACCCGCTCCACCTCGTTGTACCGCAGGTGGCACACAGAACAACACGGCACCTTCATCTCAGTCCAGACGACGAGGGCTTTGAAGATTACAGTAGAGAAAATACACGGACGATTCTAAGCCCTAAGCCCTAAATTGCGGCGGAGAGATGTGAAGGAAGAGAAAGGGCGATTGCGTCGGATTTGGATGTGGAGGCTTTAGATCTAAGAGTGAGAGGAAAAGGGTGGCATTAGAGAAAAAGTGGAAGGTGGAAAGAGATCGGAGTGGGCAGTGGAATGATTTATAGGGTCTCGATGCAGAGTAAAAAGAGGTTGAGCTTTTGCAGTTCGATGAGCCGGAGGGCGGCCGAACAACGGCGGTTCCCGGCGGCGTAGCAAAGAGGATGCTCTATCTCGATTCCCTATCCTTTTTACGTTTCTCTTCTCTTTTCCCTCTTCGGGTGCATTTTTTGGGAGCTCACGCCGTCGACCTCCGCTCACCTTTTCTTCCGCTCGCGCATTTTGTGTAGAAGTTCTCTTTTCTCTTTCTTTTTTTATTTTTTATTTTTTATTTTTTTATTTCCTTTTAAAGCTTTCATCAATCATTATCTTCTACGACAATTTGGTCCGATTGAACCGGAATCTGTAACCCAACCCGGAACACGTGTACATCTTCGGTGGGTCGGCGGTCTTGGGCCATGTAGGGTGCGAAACTGCCAATGTGGAAGAATGTCTGTTGCTTCCATCGTATTATTATTAAAAGAGGATTTTTGTAGACAGACCATTTTGGGATATAAGCAGTCCACCGTTAATTGTTGGCAAGTAAATTTTGGTACAAATTTATTTTGGATAGGTGTTGTACAATCCCGTATCCGGCCGAGCGGGATCCTCCTCAAGTGACGGACTTGGGGCGAGCTACAAGCGACGATGTTGTACAGTCCCGTTCGAAGACGTGCGGATGCTCGTGCGGGCGTGCGGACGTTTTACGGGCATAGGCTTTTTAATATATGCATATATATAGTATAATATATATATATAATATAATATGTATATTATGTAATATATATCTTATATTATATATCCTATATAATATATGTAAGATAAAAGAGGAAAAGGGGATAGAGGGGTAGGGGTGCACAAAAAGACCGGTCCGGACCGGACCGGTCGGGACCGGACCGGACCGGTCGGGACCGGACCGGTCGGGACCGGTCAGAGACCGGTCCCGAATAGGACCGGTCCGGTCCCGGACCGGTCCACAGGTCCCGGACAGTCCCTGTTTTAGGGACCAAAACCGGTCCCGGACCGGGACCGGTAAAAGACCGGTCTTTTACCGGTCCCGGTCCTGGACCGATTCCGGGACCGGTCGGGACCAGTTATGAGAGCCGTTAGGCTCTCGTTAAATGAGAGCCGTTAGGCTCTCATAACAAGAGCCAAACGGCTCTTTCTAAAGAGCCGTTTGGCTCTTTATTTTATTTTATTTTATAATATTATATAATATATTAATATATATTATTAATAATATTATAAAATAATATTTAATAATATATATTTATATTTTTAAATTTTTTGATTTTTTTTTAAAAATCTATAAACCCCCCCCCCCCTTCTTTCACTCTCTTTCACTCTCTCTCACTCTCTCTAACTCTCTTTCTCTCACCTCTCTCACTCATTCAAATGGCTTCTCCTCCATGCCGGCGTCCTCCTCAGCATTCGTCGGACATGAGATTGTCGAGCACCGACATAAAGCGGCGGTATTGGATAACTTCGAGAAGGTGCGGATCGGCGGTGAAATTAAGGCGAAGTGCAAACTTTGCGGCAAGCTTATGGCGGCTAACAGCAACAACACAACTCTCGCCCGACACTAGGCCTGTAAGCAAAAACCAACCGAACCGCAAAACCGAACCGAACCAAACCAAACCACACGGTTTGGTTCGGTTTCAGTAGGCCGCGGTTCGGTTACGGTTTTGATTTTAGAAAAACCATATGGTTCGGTTCGGTTCCTGGTTTTGCATGGCAAACCGAACCGAGTCGAACCGAACCGAACCGCTATGTATAAAAACATTTAATTTATTACTTAAATTTCATTAAACCAATTAAGCATTAAGCACAGAATTTATAACTCTATATGTCCAATACTTAAAATTAAGTCTTAAATTGTTAAATTTCAGACTTTTAGTAAACCCGAACCCCCGCTCAGTCGCTCAGTCGCTCAGGCCGCTCACCCACTTATCTCTCCCGAGCGCCGAACCCTAGCTCCTTCACTCCTTTAGTCGACTTCGCAGTTCGCCCTCTTCGCCGATTAAGCCTTTCAACAACTGTAATTGTCTTCTTTAAAAATATCTTTCAGAAATGATTCCCTATCATAAACTAATATGCGATATATTGATTAAGTTCATTCAAACTTTTATTAATTCATTGCACAAGTTTCTTGAGCACCTAACTCAACACTCGTGCTCCAAATGATGTAACAAATCATTTAGTGTGGATGTATTGCTACTTCGCTGTATCAGGACTCATATCCCGAGCTCCACTTAGCAAAACATTCTGTGCTCACCGCACCATCCCGGATCTCTCTATATAAATATTTAGGCTTCATCACATCATTTAAACCACGAAAACCGAACCGAACCGAACCAAACTATTCGGTTTAGTTCGGTTTGGTTTCAATGTTTGAGCGGTTCGGTTCGGTTCTAAATTTTTAAAACCACATAGGGGTGGCTCGGTTTGCGGTTTTGCTCACAAACCGAACCAAACCGAACCGTTACAGGCCTACCCGACACAACAAATCGTGTCTATCCAAACAAGCTCCGTCGGAGACCAACCAAGCTCAGATTTCAACGACCGGGCAGATTTGGACGTATGACCAAGCTCGGCAACGGGAGCGACAAATGGAGAATGTCATCAAAAGCGGTCTCTCGTTCAACCACTACGACAACGACGAAATGACGTCGTACATACACGAAGCACTCCAACCAAAATATCAACAGGTAAGTCGTACTACAACTCGGCGTGATGCTTTACACGCCTACATGCAATCCAAAATTTTTTTACAAAATTATTTTGAAACATTCGAAGGACGAGTTAGTTTAACGAGCGATGTTTGGACTAGCGGTTTAGTAGACGGGCTTTCTTATATTTGCATAACTTGTCATTGGGTCGATCCCGATAGTTGGGAATTAAATAAACGTATTATTTGTTTTGAAGGTTTTGAATATCCGCACACCGGTAAAGCAATTTACCAGGTGATTATTAAGTGTATTCGAGATTTCAAAATAAAAGATAAAATTTTAAGTATTTCATTTGATAACGCCTCTAAAAATGATATGGCTATTAAATATTTAATTAATGATCTAGAACCTATGTTAGATGGTATTTTTTTTCATACACGTTGCGTTTGTCACGTGTTGAATTTAATTGTGCAAGATAGTTTAAATTTTATGAACGATTACGTTATTAAAATACGTACTATGTTACGTGTTATTTATAGTTCAAAACGAAGAAAACAAGATTTCAAAAAAATTGTTATTGCACAAGGTAAAAAATTTTTGGGTCCATCTTATGATATGCCCGTACGATGGAATTCCACGTACAAAATGTTAAAACGGGCTTTGTCACAAAAATCACTATTAACCGAATTTTATAATAGCGTAGAAGAAGCACACGATTTAAATGCGTCAGATTGGGCTGTAATCGAAGATTACGTTAATTTATTAGAGAGTTTTTATAGGGCGACAACTGTTTTATCAGGAGTTTACTATCCTACAAGCTCGCTCGTCATTGAAAATTTTTTATTAATTACAGAAACATTTAAAACTTACAAAATTAACCCAATGTGGCGTCCGTTAATTTTTTTAATGGAGGCAAAATTTTTAAAATATTATACGCATATGTCACCTATGTTTTCTTGTGCGGCGGCGTTAAACCCTTTAATGGGTGTAGACGGCGTGAAAAATTTTATAGAAGAAATTAATAAAAATTTAGATTTAAACGAATCTTCTAATGATTACCACAACGTTAGTGTAACAAAATTTAATTCCGATTTTACTAATCTATACAATTATTACGATCAAATATATGGATTGCGACCTCGCGAGGAATCCGCCGCCCCGCGAACAAAAAATATTTTAAAAAATAAATTTTTAGAATTAGCTTCGAAGAAAAAACAACGAACTTCGAGCACTTTAAACGAATTAGGTTTATATAGCAAAACACAATTTCAAGAATTTATGACCGCGCACGAAATAGAAATTTTTGACATTTTAAATTGGTGGAAAAATAAATCTAACAATTATCCTATTTTGGCCTTAATGGCCCGCGATTTATTAACCATCCAAGCTAGTACAGTAGCTTCGGAGTCTGCATTTTCTTTGAGTGGCAGGATTCTGAACGAGCGAATGAGCCGTTTGACCGAAGAATCTTTGGAGATTTGCATTTGCTACAAGGATCATTTGGACGCTTTGAGGAGGAGACAACACGTCTCGTCAATTGAAGATAGCGAGTCTGAAGTTGAAGACGAGCTTACTAACTTAAATCTGGGGAGCGTCGCAGAATGATTTCAAATTTTTTTGATTTCAAACTTAAATTGCAAATGTTTGTATTTGGATTTTTAATTATAAATTGTATTTTGTATTTCATTTGTAATTATATTTTAATTTTGTAATTTTATTCCATATTTAATAAAAAATTTTATTTATTTTGCAAATTGCAATTTAAAATTTTGTATTTGTGATTTTGACATTTTGTGATTTGTGTACATGTACAAGTTTTTTTGTTTTTTTAATTAATATTAAAACATAAAAATAAAAATAATTTTTATTTTTAAAAATAAATTTTATTAAAAACCGGTCCCGGTCTGGGACCGGTTAGGACCGGTTTTTTCCGGTCCCAGCCGGTCCCGGTTTTCAGAGGGAAAACCGGTCCCGGACCGGGACCGGTTTGGGCAGGACCGGTCCGGGACCGGTGCCCCAAAAGACCGGTCCTGCCCAGGACCGGTCCCGGACCGGGACCGGGGTCTTTTCGTGCACGACTATAGAGGGGGGAGGGGGCTGGCAGAAAAAGAACAAAAAAAAAGAAAGAAGAAAGGCGTGGGGGGAGCAAGCCTCGGGTAGAAGAAAAGAGAGCAGAGCTCGGGAGGAAGAGAGGGAAGAAGGAGAAAAAGCCCCTAGGGCTAGATGGATCGGCCGCCTGCAACACCCCCGACGCCGCTCGGCCTCATCCTCCTCCTCTCCCGTCGTCGGCTTCAGCAGCACGACCACCCCTTCCCGCCTCCTTCCATCTCCTGTCTAGGCCACCGCCGCAAGGAGCAAAGCTCGGCTCCTCCTTCCATCTCCTGTCCAGGCCGCCGCCGCAAGGAGCAAAGCTCGGCTCCTCCTTCCATCTCCTGTCTAGGCCGCCGCCGCAAGGAGCAAAGCTCGGCTCCTCCTCCCGTCTCCGGCCAAGCAAAGAGCAAGGCTCCTCCTCCTCTCCCGTCGCCGGCCGGTGCCGAGCTCCTCTCGGCCCCCCTCTTCCCATCCAGGCCGCCTCCAGCAGGGTCGAGCTTCTCTCGGCCCCTCTTCCCGTCGCCGACCTAAGCAGGGAGCAAAAGCTCGTTTCTCTCTCGGCTCTCCATCCTCGTCGTCGTAGCCGCAAGGAGGAAGCCACCTCCTGTCCAGGCCGCCGCCGCAAGGAGAAAGCCGCCTCCAGCAAGGGTTGCCCGAGCCTCTCATGATGAGGGTTATTGCTACCAAGATCCACAACAAAAAAAGAGATCAGAGTTCATACTGCGACGTCCGGATCCGTGCTTGTACGGTCGATACGTGGTGGCGGCTTCGTCAAAATACGCGTCAAGGGTAACGAAGTTTCTTCTCGGGCAGGTGAAGCCCTCAATTATCATATTTGCATGGAAGCCCCTCTCCACCAATGGGTTGAGGAAGGGAGCTCTCCGACGGGTTGACATGTACGTCCCCGCTATTAATTGCATATAGTATCCGGAAGTGTGAGTACGGATTTAGGCATGCTGTGTGAAGCCCATCCGGACGTGTGAGTCGGATTGGTGATGTTCTGGGGTTCCCGGAGAAGACTCCGTGAAAGTTGTTTATTAGCTGCTTGCAGGGAATACGCACCATAGCCCCAATAAAGGGGGTGCGCGCATTATGTTTGTCCCGCTTATGTTAGCCGACTGATTCCCCGTTGGCCGCCGCTCGTCGAGACGTTGGCGTACAGGTGTTGCAGTACCAAGCGGGGAGTAGCGGGCTTAAGCCCAAGCTGGTGCCGGCCCTCGAAGACCTATTTTTGTTTATATTGCCGGTCTGCGTGCCGATATATGGAATTTATATTCCTGTATTTATTTATAATCTGTGATGCTCTGTGAATGCATGGTTAACTCTTTTCGTCTTGGGCGAGTGGTGTGCTCGTGAACCGCTCGTCCCGTGGGAGCCTCGAGGTTTATGTCGGGAAGCCCCTTGTTGGCCTGTTGATAGCCTTTTAGGGCAGCGGAGTCGCGCTGTTTGCAGCCCAGTTGGGCAGCGTGTCGTAGAATGGCTTGGCGATGTTGCGCCATTAGTAGGGCGGATGAGGAGCATTTAATATGGACCCAAGGAGACACATCTGGATAGGAGAGAGTTGGTCTTGAGACCCTCCTTGGATGTTCCGGTCGGCCAGGAGCGCCCTCCGAAGGTGTCTTAGCTCAGTCTTTGGCTTGGGAGGGAAGAGTTTGTTAGTCTTCCGGGTATGCGGTGGGACCTCCACGCTGAGACCTTGGGTCTGTCCCTTACGTTCCTAGTCTAGAGCCTAGATTGTTCATTTGAGTGTAGTAGGTGTGCGGTCACCCCTCTTTTGGGACCCCGAACTCCACAGAAGTCAATTTTGGCTTCGGTCATTTTTGGCTCCAACAGGTGCAAATCAATTTTATGGGCAAGCCAACAAATTTTATGTGCAAACTAAATTGTTACAGGCAAACCAAAATAAAAACTTTCTTAATTGATTTAGCAAAATATAAATTAACATATTAGCATCAACATTAAACTTTAACGTATTACAAAAATTTTCTAATTCATTGTAGAAATCTTTTTTTAGTGACAATTTTTTGCTCCAACTGTTGCACCTGTCAAAATAACAATAATCAATGATTGAAAACATATATCTATATGAAAGTATAATATCAATGTGCATGTTGTATATCACCTTTAATTCCAGCACATTGATTGAAAAACGACGTTAATTATAACATCAACTATTTTAGCACCTGCAACAGTACTCGTTAATTAGAATTAACATAATATATGAATTAATTAAAAAACAGATATAGTATGTAATTAAATTTGTACCATTTTTCAGCAAATTCTTCATGATACCTTCCCCAAATCGAGATAGTTGGAGATAGTGGACAGTCCTCACGCATACTCAGTCGTACAAAATGATTTCCTTGTAAAAATCCCATGAATATTGTTCTTTGAAGGACCGGTGGTGGTGAATGCAATGGCAAGAAAGTGAATGACTGAAAATGTTGAAATGTACTAATTTGATATTGTAGCGAGAAGCAATGATTAGCCCCATATCAGGCATTGTCATCCACTTATTCAAAGGAGCGGGAACAACCTGTCATGCTAGCTAATGGGAGCCTGGGTGACGAGACGGTCTCGGAGTAGGAAACACTTAGTCACCCCGAGGGGTCAACCTGTCATACCAGCTAATGGGGGCATGAGTGACGAGACGGCCTCGGGGTAGGAAACACTTAGCCACCACGAGGGGTCAACCTGTCATGCCAGCTAATGGGAGTTTGGGTGACGAGATGACCTCGGGGTAGGAAATACTTGGCCATCCCGAGGGGTCAACCTGTCATGCCAGCTAATGGGAGCCTGGGTGACAAGACGGCCTCGGGGTAAGAAACACTTGGGGTCCTCGAGAGGTACCACCGACCCTGCCAGCTTGTGAGAGCCCGGTAACGGGACCGTCTCGGAGCAAAGAGAACATGGGCATCCACGAGAGGTACTCCGGCCCTACTAGCTAGTGAGAGCCTGACAGCGGGACCGTATCTGGGGTTGGGAACTTGATCTCCCCGAGGCACATTCGACCCAACCAGCTAGTGAGAGCCTGGATGAGGAGATCCTCTCGGGGGTGGGGCTTGCTCTCCCCGATACACATTCGACCCAACCAGCTAGTGAGAGCCTGGATGAGGAGATCCTCTCCTCCAGGGTGGGACTTGAACTCCCCGAGGCACATTCGACTCAACCAGCTAATGAGAGCCTGGATGAGGAGATCCTCTCGGGGGTGGGACTTGATCTCTCCGAGGCACATTCGACTCATCCATCTAGTGAGAGCCTAGATGAGGAGATTCTCTCGGGGGTGGGACTTGCTCTCCCCAAGGCGTATTTGACACAACCAGCTAGTGAGAGCCTGGATGAGGAGATCCTCTCGGGGGTGGGACTTGAACTCCCCGAGGCACATTCGACCCAACCTGCTAGTGAGAGCCTGGATGAGGAGATCCTCTCGGGGGTGGGACTTGATCTCCCCGAGGCACATTCAACCCATCCAGCTAATGAGAGCCTAGATGAGGAGATCCTCTCGGGGGTGGGACTTGCTCTCCCCGAGGCACATTTGGCCTAACCAGCTAGTGAGAGACTGGATGAGGAGATCCTCTCGGAGGTGGGACTTGAACCCCTCGAGGCACATTCGACTCAACCAGCTAGTGAGAGCTTGGATGAGGAGATCCTCTCGGGGGTGGGGAACTAGGCATGTCACTTGAACTCTACCAAATCCAACATCCTCAAACAGGGGAAAAATTTGGGTTACATGATCCCCTGACTAAGTCGGTCAGGGGTAGAGCTTGTTACAAGATAAGAAAGAGGGAAAGACTACACCAAGGCGAGGCTTCATTAGGGGGTCTGGGGATGAGGTCTGTAATCTGTTTCCTTCTCGTCGGACACTTCCATCCTACTCAAGCTCTCCATGATCTTCACCATCTCCTCCGCCTTGGCCAACCAAGAGATGGTATTGACGGTCGTGACATAACACTGTATTACCATCCTGGAGTCTCCCTTGACTCTGATCTAGATCCCTCCTGAGCTGAACTTGAGGCACTGGTGGAACGATGACGGCATGCAACGGAAGGCGCTGATGAGGGGCCTTCCAAAGAAGGCGTTGTAGCTGACGAACCGACAGTTCCTTGAAGCCCCCCCCCCCCCCAATTTTACTTGGAGTCATACTCCCCCTTCTACCTCCTTCCTCTCCTTTGAAAATCTGAACCGGGGTCCGTTCGAGGCCAACACCCTCCTTGGCTCTACCTTCATCTCGTCAAACGCCTTCTTGAAAACGACGTTGACGGAGCTTCCGTTGTCAACCAAGATCCGGGAGACGGTGTAGCCTTCGATGGCTGTCTGGATGACCAGCGCATCGCAGAGCAGATCTTCATGATCTGGCATGTCCTTCATCGAGAAGGTGATCTTCTCCTCTTAGGGAGGGGTCTGGGACGTTGAAGCGACGCTCCGTCGGTACATCACATGGAGGCTTACCTTTCGAGTGGCTTCGATCCCTACTCCATTGTGGATCACTGATATACCACCTCGGGGTCCGACATCGACCCGGTCCTCACATATGTCACCCCACCATCGTGGGTGGAACCTCCTCAACCTGCACCGGTGGCTGCTGCTGGGCAGGGCCTCTCGCCCCCTCACTTCCAGGAACTCGGGGCAGGTGGCCGTGTCGTGCCCCTCCACCTGGTGGAAGTCACAGTATGGTAGTGCTCCTCCTCCCCTCCTTCGGCAGGCTGGGCGATCTCTCCTGTTACCTCTTCCCCCTCCTCCTATCGTCAAGGCTTGTTGCGGTGGGGGTAGGAGTTGTCTTGGGGATTGCCTTTGGAAGCTGAACCTCCCTTGGCCCCCATGAAAGTTCCCTCCACCCTGGATGAGAGCTCTTCCTGGACCCTGGGCAGGTCCTCCCTACTGCCTCCAACCTGATTCTTTACCCTCCTGTCTCTGGAACCCTTGAGCTCTCTGCTCCTCTCTTCGTCTTCCCTCCTGATGTCTCGAGCCACCTTGCTCCTTTTACTCTGTCTCTGATATCTTTGCCAACTTCTTGACAAATATCGGGTTGGCCGCCTCCATTGCTATCTCCTCTATCGCCCTTTCCATCAGCTCCTCGAAAGAAAGGGAGCCATGTTTGTTCAGGCTCATCTTGAAGAACCCCTCGCGCAACCCCACAGTCAATGTTATTTGGAGGGAATACCCTGACATCTCCTGGATATCTAGGATCTTCTCTAGGAACCTATCAACGTAATGGGCCAACGACTCCTCGGCCCTTTGTTATCAGGAAGATGGACTCAGGACTCTTCTTCCTCTTCTTGGAGGTGGAGAAGTGAAGCTGAAAGCTCCGGCTCAAGCCTTCGAACCCATAGATCGACCTAGGAGGGAGTTGATGAAACAAGTCCCTTGCCTTATCCTTCAACATGATCGCAAAGAGGCGACGCGTGAAGGCATCCGTCATCGGCCTGATGGAGACAACATCCTCGAACTACTGCAGGTGTTGGACGGGGTCATCCTTCCCGGTATAATAAGCCATGTCAGACTCTCTGAACCCCTCTAGAACAGGAGCTGAGATGATCAGCTCGCTGAAGGGTGACCCCCTGAGGGGTGCTCTCGCAACCTCTACTCGCGCGACCTGCTCGCCTGGAGGGCTAGCACTCGCCGAGCTGGGGAACAACTCCCGGTCGGTGAGGTCTCGCTCGACCCCCTCTCCCATCATCTCCTTCTCAGGCCTTCTCCCCGGTGCACTTCCTTCTACCCCCTGTTGGGGTCATCTCGCCTATGCTCCTGGGAGGCAACTCGCCGAGACCACTCTGGGTCAGCTCGCCGAGACCCCTAGGAGCTATTCCATGGGGGGTGGGGGTTGAGCTGTCAGCCCGAGGGGCAATACTTCGCAGCATCTCCATGATGCCGTAGATGGAAGTCATGAACTCCTCCCTTCCTACGAAGGATCCTGGGTTGGGGAGCTCGTCGAGATCATCACTACCTCCTTGATCTCCAGCCATGACACTCTCCTGAGATCTTCTGTGTTGGTCACTCTCCACGCTTACCGCACCAAAAATGTTGAAGCCAAAATTGACCTCTCGTGAAGTTCGGGGTCCCGAAAGAGGAATGACCTCACACCTACTACACTCGGGGGAACGTCACGGACCAAAGACTTGGAAAACTAGGAACAAACCCTTGGCTCTAGCGTGGAGGTCTCACCACACACCCGGAAGGTCACAAGAGCATTTCCCCTCCCTCACCAATGGCTGAGCTTGGTATCTTGGAGAGCTCTCTCACTCAACCAAGAAGAAGCCTAAGGAGGGGGAAGTCCAAAAAACTCATCTCTCCAAAGGTACCCAAAGGGATCTATTTATAGTTTTCTCAAGCCTGGGGGACCAAAAGGTCAGAAATACCCTTAGGACAAATAGGCCCTGAGCCAATAGAAAACATCCACACTAGGGGTAAAGAGGTAATTCCACCTCGGGGGCACAACGGTAAAAATAGGGTCAAAAGAGGTCTAGGGGGAACAGAGGCTAAGCCATACCCCCCACCCCCCGGACACCCGAGGCAAGGCTTCTTCAGGGGTTAAACCACGCCGAAGAGCTGGGGGCCGAAGGTGAGAGGTCGCAGGCCGGTCTCGCCCCCGCGAGCTAGCCGCCCAGGGCGAGGGCCTGCTCGCAAGCCGCTCCCCCCCCCCCCCCCCCCCCCCCCCGCGAGCTGACCGCCCGAGGCGAGATCCTGGCCGCAGGCCGCTCTCGCCCCCGCGAGCTGACTGCCCTGGGCGAGAGTGTAGGGGGCGGGATCCTGGCCTCCAGCCGGTCCTGCTATTCCCATCTTGCACCTATCAAGTTGGGGCGGGTGTCGGCCAACTTGTCGCACCCGCCCCCCCAAAAGGGGCCACTGGGGGAGGCAGATTTTTCCTCTCCCTACTAGTATATTACAAGGGTCAAGCCTAAATTGGTCACCAAGAGTGCAAAATCTCTTCAAAAGCTTAAAAAAACATAGCTAGTCTCGCGCCTTGTTTTGGGGCCCTCTCTTCGCGAATACGGGGTTGTACAACATGGACCCCTCGTTAAAGGGGACATTATCTTCTACGCCATATAGAGTTTTAGTGTGTTCCTTCGAAGAGCTCTCTAAGTTCTTCTTACGCACTTGAAGATCCCTTCGAAGAACTCCTTCGGCTTTGAAGATCGCTCAAATATCACCTTCAGAGCTTGAAGATTCCATGGAGGATTTTCATTAGCACTTGAAGAATGTCTCCAGAGTTTGAAGATTCCTCGAAGACCGTTTGAAGATCTCATTTAGCCTCTGAAGATCCCTTCAAAACCTCGAAGACCTCCTTTACTCCAGAAGACAACTCGAAGACTTCTTACAACTTCGCCACCCGAGTCCAGAACCCCGTATTACAACATTCATCTTTCTAGATCGCTCCCGAGCATGCTCCTCAATACTCTACTCCAAGCGATCTTTGTGGTCCAGAAGAATTATTATAACGAGCAGTAACATTTCATTCTCGAAAGAAAAATCTTGTAAAATAGTGGAGTTTGGCAGGCACAGTTTCGATTCCATGGTTTTTTTTCCCTTTCGGGAGTTTTTCCACGTAAAAATCTTACTTGACAATCATTGTTTTTTCTTGTGACTGCTTGCACGCTCAGCTCACTTTATAGCTTAGATGGTTCAAGTCGACCGGTCCATAAGAGCGTCGAGCGACCCACAACAATAATCTCTTCTTCTATTACCATAAAACCTTATTGCACAACTAAACAACAACAAACACAATAAGTAGTTTCAGTGTAAGAAAAGTACTACTTGAAACTAGTAAAAAATGAGCGAGAAAACGGACAAGAGGTAAATAAATCGTAAATTTTATTGCTCTAAAAAGATAATTATTACATAGGTGTGTCCCCTTATTTATAGAAAATGGGGGAGGTGAGAGAATACAACACGCGATGTGAGACTAAACACAAGTCGGGCGGCCTACGCGGTTTGACATACAAAAACCGCACACTACACAAATTGCAACTGTACACCCGGCGATCACTATGGAAAACCGCCAAAAGCTATGGAAGACCGCTAGTCCTGGCCGCCAGACCATAACTGCGGGTTGCCACCAGACCACAGTTGCGGCTACCCATCAAACCGCAGCTGTTGCAAGCCATCTGATCGCATACTGCGGATTGCCACCAGAGCGCAGTTGCGGCTAACCATCAGTCTACTACTGCGGCTTCATCCAGACCGTTGTGGCTTAACTCTTGACCACTACTGCGACCTCCTGATAGACCGTTGCGGCTTAACTTCAGACCACTATTGCGGCTTCCTGCCAGACCGCTGCGGCTTAACTTTAGACCACTGTTGCGGCTTCCCTGCCAGACCGTTGTTGCGGCTAACATGCAGACCGCTGCGGCTAACAACTGATGCTTTGTTGTGGACTCAAACCATCCCGCTGGAGAAAGCTACCAAATAGGCCGTTGTTCCAAACAGCCAGAAAATTGACCGGACAACCCACAAGAACACACTGCCAGTCCGCAGGACCAAACCGCAAGACTATCGACTAGACAAGCCGCGACGACTAGTTCGGCTAACTGCCCGAACTATGTTCTAATACTTCCCCTCAATCTGGAGCATATATGTCAACCATGCCCAGCTTGCTACAAACTTCCATGAACGAAGTAACCAGTTTCATGAAGAAATCAGTCAGCTCCTTATCAGAGGTAATGAACGACGTACATATCTAATTCTTCAGAATCTCTTCTCTAATAAAATGACAATCAACTTCGATATACTTCGTTCTCTCATGAAATGTCGGATTCTTTGAAATGTATATAGTTGTTTTATTGTCACAGAACATCAGTAGGGGATGATCATAAAACTCTCTCAGATCCAGCAAGAGTGTCTGAAGCCACTTCAGCTCGCAAAGAGTCATAGTCATGCTTCTGTACTTTGCTTATGCACTCGATCTGACAACTACAGTCTACTTCTTGCTCTTCCAACTAACTAAATTACCTCCAACAAAGGTACAAAAACCAAATGTCGACTTTTTGTCACACTTGTCATCTGCATAGCTGACATCAGAATAAGCTTCTACTTTTAAATGTCCCTTTGCTGAAATAAGAGCCCTTTTCCCAGTACACCTTTCACATACTCGAGAATCTTTAGAGCTGACTGCATATGACATTCTCTGGAAGCTTGCATAAACTGACTCACTCTCCCTACTACATAGCAAATATCTGGTCTTGCAACTGTCAGATAGATGAGTTTATTGACAAGACGTCTGTACCTGGTGACATCTTCAAGAAGAGGAGAGGTCTCACTCCAGCATTTATCATCTCCAACAGCTGTAGGGGATCAAGCAGGTTTAGCCTCAAGAAGACTTATTTCTTGCAAAAGATCCAAGACATACTTCCTCTATGAAAGAACAATAGAACCAGGTTTTTTGAGATATCTCAATCCCCATAAAGTATTTAGGAGACCCCATATCATTTATAATAAAATGTCGAAGCGGATGTTTCTTTGTCATATCAATACCTTTCTTATCATCTCCTGTAAGAAGAATGTCATCTACATATACTGCAAAAATTACAAGACTAGCCAAGGTTTTCTGAATAAATAAAGAGTGATATGCATTGCTCCGAACAAATCCAACAACAGAAATAACTTTGTTGAACTTATCAAATCAGACTCTCGGGCTTTGCTTAAGACCATAGATGACCTTCTTCAACTTGCACACCCGAGACTCCCCCTGAGCAACATATCCAAAAGGTTGCTCTATATAAATTGTTTCGTTCAAATCACCATAAAGAAAAATATTCTTGACATCCAACTGAAACATTTCTCAATCTCTGTTTACAGGCACAGAAAAGGCACACAGATTGTAATAATCCGAACAATAAGAGAGAATATGTCAAAGAAATCCACACTATAGGTTTGCGTAAACCCTTTGGCAATAAGCCGAGCTTTATATCGATCAACAGTACCATCAGGAAGATATTTGATGACAAATACCCAGCGACATCCAACCACATTGGATCTAGGAGGGGTAGGAACAAGAGACCAAGTACCTCGTTCTGTCAGAGTTTTCATCTCTTCATCCATAGCAGCTTTCCAATGTGGAATAACCAGAGCATCGCGATAAGACACGGGAAGGACATTTGCCGAGAGAGCAAGAACAAAACTCTGAGCTAGAGGAGACAGTAGAGCATAAGACAACACACCAGCAAGAGGATGTTGAGGGCATGAATGAATACCTTTCCGAAGAGCAATCGGAAGATCAAGGTCAGACCTGTCTACTTGCTTAGTACCATCCGAAGGAGAGACTACCAAACCAAGAGCTATTGACAGCGGCTCAACAAAAGAATCAGAAACAACATGAGAATCACTAAGGAAAGAAGGAAGTGCAGGCTCGGAAAATGGTGCCGACATAGGAAGAAAAGAAACAGAATCATCAGAAGAAGGAAGAATCGAGGAAGGTGAAAAGAATGAGACATCCTCAAAGAAAGTGACATCGATAGAAACATACTATCAGTAGAAAACAGTATCATACCGCATGAATCCTTTCTATATTGGACAATAACCCAGAAAGATACATTTGATCGAGTGTGACGACAGTTTGCCACGACCAGAAGAAGGAGAGTGAACAAACGTCGTGCACCGAAAGACACGAGGAGTTAAAGAAAAAGGATTCGTATTAGGATGCAAGATAGAAAATGGAGTCTTCCCTGTTGAAACTGAAAAATCGATTCCTGTGGAGTCCGACCCTTGCGGAAGGGGTGGTCGCACACTTACTTCTCTCCTCACAAGCCCAAAGGGTAAGGGAGAGGGACCGGGGACAGTCCCAAGGCTTCAGCATGGAGGTCCCACCACACACCCGGAAGATCTTAGAGTGCTTCCCCTCCTTAGCCAAGTGCTGAAGCTAAGGTACCTCAGAAAGCGCTAGAAGACCGGGCACTAGAAAGCGTGCCTTCTAAGGTACCCCTTGGGTCCTATTTATAGGAATAGTCGGGCTGCAAATATCTAGGCGTCACTGTTTTCGAGGACTATAGGCGATCCAAGGGGGGTAACATGGTAAAAATACCCCCACAACTTAAAGACGAGCCGGCCCTGAGAAGAGCTCACTGAGTGGGGGCGGCGAGTACGGGCGCGAGAAGGCTCCTACTGCGCCGAGGCGAGGAGCGGCGGTTGAACTCGCCCCTCGCAGCGCCGTGGTCCTGACTCGCGCCGTGGACTGGACTCGCCTCGCCTCGAGCCTGGGAAGGTCGGGCCTGAAGCCCTTGCTCGCTGGTGACGGTCGCGTCGGTACTCGTCGAACAGGTATTGGACGAGCGCGTACTCGGCCGGGCTCACAACGAACGACATCCTCTCGTCGGGCTCAGCTCCACGATCTTCGAGCTCGGCCCGACGATTGCCGAGCACGTACTCGGCATGCTTGGCTCGGCATACCCTGCTGGACTCACCTGAGGCTCGGGGGGCGGTCTGGGCCGGCCGGATCGGCTCCTGTTAGCCCACTCGCTGGATACGGGGTTGTACACAATCCCCGCTCTTTGCGAGGTTGGCACAAACTCGGAAAGAAACATCCAACCCACTAGGATCCTACAAGTGCGACAGGAGCCGAAAGGAATCTCTTGGTAGGGCCCACCGATGGCTATATATACATGCCCTGCCTGCTCGACTGACCCCCGCCCCTCTCTTTACTTAAGCCCTGCCGAGATGCCACTCCCGAAAGAAGTCATGGAACGACTCGCGAAGTCGCGCGAGGAGACCGCCCTTCGTGCCGCGACCCTGATGGATCTGAGCGCCCCGGCCCGCCGTTTTGCTGAATTCGGCTCGGCCAAGAGGGCGAGGCCCTTTCCTCCCGAGGCCGAGCACATCTTTGCCGACCTAAAGAATACTTTAGCCCATGGCTCCGACTCTTCCAACCGTTCTGCCCCGGCCCCTCATGACAAAGATTTTGTGGATCTTACCGCCGAACAGGACCAAAGCGGCGAGGTCTCCACACCAAGGGTCGAGGGTCTACCCGCCAAGGAGCCCGAGTCCTCCCCTGACCCGCGCCTGCGAGACTCGCCCATTGTCACCAAAATCGTGGAGCCAGACTCGCGGGGGTCGGTATCGCCGGCTCGCCTTCACTCTCAACATCCCTCCTCTGCTCCTGCGGTTACTGGGATGGACGTCGAGCATACATCCGCTCCTGCTTCCCCCCAGGACACTGAAGGTATGCCCCTGACCTCCTCATTTTGCGTCTGATTCTAACTGGCGCTCGCTACTCCCACCCGCCATCTCGACTTTCCTGTGCAGGCCTCCCGGACCCAGCCGCGACTGATGACTCCGCCGAACGGGCCATTTATTCACCTCTTCCATCGCCGCGCGCCTTGGACGTCTTTCTGGACTCGGAGGTGGACAGCCCCGAACGTTCGAGGCGAAGCCAATTGGTCCTGAAGAAGCTAGTGCGCGAGCTTCATGAGCTGAAGAAAGACAACTCCAGGCTGCAGAACGAATGCGCGCAGCTTGCCGGTGAGGCGAGGATCAGCTCGGCATACGCGGCCACATCTTCCTCCATACTTTTCGACGAGATTGACGAGAACCTGCGCGCGGCGAACAGGAACCTGGGGCAGCTTCGGCAACTCTTTGCGCAGCGGTTGGCGGCATCGGGCCGGCGAGACCGGGGTAATTGAGGACGGCTCTCTTGCGAGCCGACCGGTACTCGCCCCCATTGCCGCCTAGTCTACGCGCGCGCTTTTCTGATTTTCTTTGCTCTGGACAATTTTCTGTTTAATGCTAAATAAAGTGTATAAATTTTATCGCGCGAGCAAGCCTTTTCTTATTCGGGTGGTGCGTGCCTTTTCGGATTCCTTAGCTAGGCTCGCCTAGGTCGGCGAGTACAGAGTGATGAGACGGGATACGCGAAGCGGGGTATGCGAGCCGAGCTAGTCAGTCGGTTTCGCTTCCCCTTCCTTTTCTATAAATAGGGATCCCCACCTACCCCTGGCTACGCCTTTATTGCCTTCGCACCCCTTCCTTTCCTTGCCCTCCCTACCTTCTGCTCGCGCGCCTTCGTCCCCTCTGCGAGCATGGGTAAAGGAAACCCCGACTCCGAGGGCCGCTCCAAGTGCACCCAGAACTTCGCGGACCACTGTTTCTTCGAGGGGAACACCACGGCGAGCGAGCTCGCCGAGTTTGTGGCGGATTACGTTCCCGCCGGCTTTGCGGCCCGCCTTCCGGCGGAGCATGAGGCCATTAACTCATTCTTCGAGGACGAGCTCGCCTTCCCCATCTCGCACTTTGAGGTGGGGTTGCGCCTGCCGCTCTGGCCGGAGGTCCGCCAGGTACTGAAGTACTACGGCGCTGTGCCCGCGCAGCTCAACCCCAACGCTATCGCCATGATAGTGGGGTTTGCCTGCTACCTCCGCCGAGAGCGGATCGAGTTCAACCTAACCGTCTTCCGCAAGCTCTTCTCCTACAAAGCCAACGCCGACGGGGTCGCCTTCTTTGGCGGCACGTCCATAAAGATTCGCGAGGTCGCCAACAAAAACCACAACTGGATGTCGAAGATTGCCTTCATCCGGGGCGACCTCGGCAATATCCCGTTCTCGCCCTTGCAGAAGAGCGAGGAGGTTTACTGGCCGCCGTCAGTGTCTGGTAATGATGCCGAACTCCACAAGTTCTTCTTGTACAAGGATTTCGAGGTCGCCTTCCTCCGTCGCGGCCTCGAATCCCTGCCACCTATCCTTCCCGGTGAAGGTTTGTCTCGCTCACCTTCCGCTCGCCATTTGGCCTAACCGATCAGAACCTCATTCTTTGTCTAAGTCCTTTTTGCAGGGGAGCGACTGATCCCGGTGAACCCTCCCTTCGCCGACCCGGGGGTGTTTTCGGATCCGCTCGAGCGGGCCCGGGCCGCGGCTGAGGCGTGCCGGGAAGAGAAGGTCAGGGGGAAGCCCTCCAGCAAGAGGCGGTTGGAGCTTGGGGGGCCGAGCTCGGTCCACCGCCCCTCGGCCCTTAAAAGGGCGAAGGTGGTCTCGCGAGGCCTTCCACGGCAGCCCGCGTCGCCCGTCAGGTTCATGAGCTCGCCGGAGGTTTTTTCCGACGAAGCCCCGGCGAGCCCACTGAAGGAGATATCATCCCCCCGCGAGAAGAGGCGCGGGTCCCCCTCTCCTCCCTCCGTCGAGGAGGTTGCCCCCAATGGCTCGGGAGCTCCAAAGGACCACCCTCACTTTGGGAAGGGGGGAAGGAGCAAGGACGCGACCGGCGAGTCGATGCTGCTCTGGGACGAGGGAGCCCATCGTGTCTCCGTCTCCACTCGCGCTCCTTCCTGGGGAGCTCGCCGGCCTCCCACAGGCCACGTATTCGCCCTTGGCTTCGGCCTCTATGGTCGGGAGGGCGCCGACGCCTACAAGAACCTGACCCCCCGACAGATAGGTCACGAGGGCCTGCAGGCGCATCTGAGGGCCTTTGAACTCCACCATATGATGGTCCGCCGTGGCTTCCAGCTCAGCCAACTCCTGATCAAAGCCGAGCAGGAGCGCGACCTGGCGACGGAGAAAGCTGCCGACGCGGAGCGGCGGTTCGGCATCGCCGAGCGCTTACTCGACGAGGCTTCAGGCGGGCTGGTAAGAGTCGACCAACCCTTGTTTTAACTTGGAAAATGTTTTTCAGAGAGTTTGACCCTCTTGTTTTTCAGGATGCCGAGTCCTCCAAGGTGCTGCAAGCTCGCGCCAGTGAGCTGGAGGGCGAGACTGCCCTGCTGCGGCTCCGGCTCGCGGATCAGGAGGCCGGCTCGCGCGAGCGGGAGGCTTTTACTGCTCGGTCGGCGGCCGAGGTGGAGTCGCTAAAGGAGCAGAACCGCTGTCTCCAAGGCGAGGTCAGCCGGCTGACGGAAGCCCTCTTCCCCCCAGACAGTGCCGAGCCGCCTTTTCCCTACAAGCGGCCCCGGGTCTTCGGCGAGGGGGAGGTTATGGAGCGGCTGCGAGTCAACTCGATCGAGTCTGCCGAATGCCTCCTGAATGTCATGAAGGGGTCGGGGATTCTGGCCGAGGGCTGCGAGGAGGTGGCGGTCCGGGATCTTCTGTCGAGCCTGTTTCCGCCGTCTCCGCCCAGCGAGAAGGAGGAGAGCTTCGGCTCCCTTTTTGATGGGGCGAAGGGCAAGGAACGATCGCTTGGGGGCGAGGAGGACCGCCATTCGGGAGAGGAGGGCGAGAGCTGACCGAATTCCTCCCTTTTCTTTTTTCTATCTTTTTGTAATCATCCCCCCTCTTTTCCTGTAATCTCGCCGGGGCGAGCCCTTCCTTCTTTTGCGATCATAATGAAAGGAATTTTGCTTCTAACTTCTTTTCTTCTTCTTTTTTCTCTCTTTTTTTTTATCTTCCGCGCTAGAACGCACGTGAGTTAGGATTCGCGTTCGGCGAGAGGCCTTGAGTGTTGGCGGCGACCAGACTCGCGAACTCTTCGCTTTCCCGCGAGGCGATCTTCGCGAGAACGGTTGCCGCCAGCGCCCGCTTGTCATACCGAGGAATGCCCTCTGCCGAGCAGACCCCCGCGAGAACGGGCTCGCCCGGGGGGGAGGGGGGTATGTTCTTCCACCAACCCGAGGTGGATCGAAAAACCCTTTTTTAACAGAAAACCAAGGGGGACAGGACCCCTTGAGCTCGCCCTTCTAACTGGTGGGTTTGCTCGGACACGCTTGTCATGTGTCAACTTTCAGGTCCACCCCCCGGACAGTAACGACGTCCATCGAGACCTCGGCCCTGCCAGCTTGGAGGGAGCCTGACAGCGGGAGAATCGAGACTTAGTCCCGGAGCGAGAAGACTTAGACCATTTGCCTCTCCCGGGTGCTACCACCATGCCAGTCAGCTAGATGGGAGCCTGAGGGCGGGTGTTGAACATCCTTCGGGCTCAGCTCCAGGGTCATAACGACGTCCATCGAGACCCCGGCTCTGCCAGCTTGGAGGGAGCCTGACAGCGGGAGAATCGAGACCTAACCCCAGAGCGAGAAGACTTGGACCATTTGCCTCTCCCGGGTGCTACCACCATGCCAGTCAGCTAGATGGGAGCCTGAGGGCGGGTGTTGAACATCCTCCGGGCTCAGCTCCAGGGTCATAACGACGTCCATCGAGACCCCGGCCCTGCCAGCTTGGAGGGAGCCTGACAGCGGGAGAATCGAGACCTAACCCCAGAGCGAGAAGATTTAGACCATTTGCCTCTCCCGGGTGCTACCACCATGCCAGTCAGCTAGATGGGAGCCTGAGGGCGGGTGTTGAACATCCTCCGGGCTCAGCTCCAGGGTCATGACGACGTCCATCGAGACCCCGATCCTGCCAGCTTGGAGGGAGCCTGACAGCGGGAGAATCGAGACCTAACCCCAGAGCGAGAAGACTTGGACCATTTGCCTCTCCCGGGTGCTACCACCATGCCAGTCAGCTAGATGGGAGCCTGAGGGCGGGTGTTGAACATCCTCCGGGCTCAGCTCCAGGGTCATAACGACGTCCATCGAGACCCCGGCCCTGCCAGCTTGGAGGGAGCCTGACAGCGGGAGAATCGAGACCTAACCCCAGAGCGAGAAGATTTAGACCATTTGCCTCTCCCGGGTGCTATCACCATGCCAGTCAGCTAGATGGGAGCCTGAGGGCGGGTGTTGAACATCCTCCGGGCTCAGCTCCAGGGTCATGACGACGTCCATCGAGACCCCGGCCCTGCCAGCTTGGAGGGAGCCTGACAGCGGGAGAATCGAGACCTAACCCCAGAGCGAGAAGACTTAGACCATTTGCCTCTCCCGGGTGCTACCACCATGCCAGTCAGCTAGATGGGAGCCTGAGGGCGGGTGTTGAACATCCTCCGGGCTCAGCTCCAGGGTCATAACGACGTCCATCGAGACCCCGGCCCTGCCAGCTTGGAGGGAGCCTGACAGCGGGAGAATCGAGACCTAACCCCAGAGCGAGAAGACTTAGACCATTTTCTGAGTGTTTATGTCGCTTTTTAATGGAAGTTCCGTCTCATTGCATGTCATTGTTACGATTATTGTGGAGAAAGAGTCAAATGCATTGCATTCGGAAAAAGTTGAGGTACGTACAAGTTTTCAAGGATAAAAGCGTTTCAGGTCGTCGCCGCTCCAGGTGTGGCTCAAAGTCTCGCCTTCCACATTCTGGAGGTGGTATCCTCCCAACTTTAATGCCTCCTTCACGATGTAGGGCCCCTCCCAATTTGGATGGAGCTTGCCCACGGCTGCCGATCTTCCCGCCGCATCTACCTTCTTTAGAACCAGGTCGCCCTCCACGAACTGCTTGACCCGGACATGCTTGTCGAAATACTAAGCCATCCTCCGCTTGACTTCCTCCTGCCGGACTGCGGAGAGGTCGCGTACTTCCTCTATCAAGTCCAAAGAGAGTCGTTGTTCTTCCTCATTCTCAACTCTCCACTCCTCCCTTCCAGCTTCTGCCTCGGCAACCCTGGGAGTACGGACCTCGAGTTCAATGGGGAGCACCGCCTCGCTTCCGTGAGATAGTTTAAAGGGCGTCTCCCCGGTGGCGGTGTTGGGGGTAGTCCTCAGGGCCCAGAGGACCGAGGGGAGTTGCTCCACCCAATTACCCTTCAAATTCTTCACCTTCTTTTTCAGGAGGTTCACGATAATCTTGTTGGCCGCCTCTACCTGCCCGTTGCTCCTAGGGTGGTGGACAGAGGCGAACCTGAGGTCGATCCCGAGCTCTCCACAGAACTTAATGAACTCATTGCTGGCGAACTGTGGTCCGTTGTCGGTGACGATGGCTTGGGGCATCCCATGCCTGCAGATGATCTCCCCCCATACAAAATTTCGAATGATCTGCGAGGTTACCTTGGCCAAAGCCTTCACCTCCATCCACTTGGAGAAATAGTCGATCATTACCAGCAAGAATCTCCTCTGCCCGCTTGCCTGTGGGAAGGGACCTACCAGGTCCATTCCCCAAATTGCGAAAGGCCAAGGGGCCGTGATACTCCTGAGTCGCTGAGCCGATTGCAGTTGGAGGGGGGCAAACTGTCACAACCCGCATTTTTCTCACCATTTAAATAAATCAGAGCAAGAGAAAACTACGAGCTGTGATGCCACGTCGAGCAGGGGATAGCTGCCGACGCTCAAGCAACACTCTAAACCTTCAAATCATAAGTTAGAATGATTATAAAACTGGTTCAATTAATTAGCCGTATCCCTCGGCTCAGTGGATCAGATAGTCCACGGTTTGAAAACTATTTTTATACGTAGCGGAAAAATACTTCATTTATGTTGACATCCTTAAATGAGCGCATAAGTGTCCTAAGAGGACAACTTACGCTATGCAAGACCCTAGATCTCAATTTATAGTACTTATAAGAAAACGATCTTTTTACGCTTTTGGAAAGTAATGTTTGAGCTTTTTATAAAACATGCTGATCATGTAATACATATAGTAATTATTATAGGTTTTAAAGTAACTATCAACCTAGCATAAAACATTTCCAGAGCAAATAGACTATCTCCCAAAAAGGGTAGCAGTAAGAAGAAAAGCATATCTAGTACAAAAAGGTAAAACTACCAGGGGCGCCAACAGCTGACACGAACCCACTGGCAAGTATGTATGTCTGTGGAAAATGCAGTAAAACTACCTCACTAGAAGAACAGGAGGGTCTCCAAAGGCTGAGAGATCTCTAACAGCACCACAGCACTAGCCACCTACTGGCTACTATCCAGAACCTGAGGCATTCAGAAGGCAGAATACCTCAGCAAGGAAAAGAATACAAGTGCTAACAAGAAAGTGTAGTAAACAAGAAAACAAGGGAATGTAAGAAAAGGCAACTAAAACTGAAGCAAACCATGCTCAAGGCAAGGTAAAAGCAAACCTGCACCAAGTGCGAGAAAACAGCAACTACCCTGCTAAAAACCTGCAGAGTCAACAAGGCGAACATGCCAAAAAAAAGTGCTGCAACAACTAAGGAAGAAACACCTAACATCCTAAATTGTGAGATATGACAGTAGCAAAAAAAGAAACTTGGAACCGGATTGGAGGCGTACTCAACCCCCGACCACCATTTCCAAGACAAAAATGCTCAAGGGTTGGCATGTGAAAGCACTGCGGACCCCTCTCTCACTTGCCCAGAAACTACTCGGGTCAAGGTAAAAAGTGCGGTCACGGCTAAGTCACACAACACAACCCCTATTAAAAGCCTTCCACCACCACTACTAACCACAACCCACGATTCGGCCTTCGGAAAACAACAGCCGACAAAGGACCTTCGAACACGAGACATTCACTCGGAAAAGAAAGCAAAGCTAGGGGAAACATTGTTGCGATTACGCAACGCCACAACGAGTGAGTACTCCCACTCGACATTACGACAAACGCATGAGCGCCGACATCAGGGCGCACGATCACAGACGCGCGACCATAGGTCATGCGTGCTCACCTACACCTAAACATAAAAATCAAGACAAATGCGCAAGAGGATTTGACTTCTCTTGGGCAAAAATGCCTAAACCCCCCCCCCCCCCCCCCCCCAACTAGGCCTAATTCCAAAATCTATAACATTGTTCTAAAATTCATTTGCATAAATTCTACGACTCATTTGCATAAATCCGACACACTAAACTCATCACCACGAAATCCTAGTTAGAACAATTACGACAAGGGAATGAATATAATTGATTTTTCAAAGGGATTTCGGGTAGGAGGGTTTAGGGTAGATTGGTATAGAAGCCAAATATGAGATCCACTACGAAAAGAAAACAGAAAAACAAAGAGAAATCAAGGGATCCAAACGGCAAGGGCAAAGGAGCACTTGCCTCGCTATTTCACCGAAAATTTCGCCAGCACAACTGCGCTATAGCGGACGTCCAAAAGCACGAAAAGCTTCACAAATCCTAGAGGAAACATTTGTCAAAACGATAAAACAAAAACGAACTAAAACTACACCGGATCTCAGAAAAATCTACGGTGAAATATCCAATAGATTACCTCAGAAGGAAGCTCTCGCCTAGGGAAACACGGATCCGGCCTCGGACGGGTGATCGGAGGCGGAACTCGCCGGCGGCGGGCGGCGGAAGGGCAGCGGCTAGGGCGGTTTTTCCCTTCTTTCTTCCGATCAGGCTTCGCACAGGAAGAAAAAAAAATAAAAATAAAGGGGGGCCGACTGCTAACTCACGGGAGAGGGGGGATAGAAAACCTAATGCTTATTATATAAATACTTATTTATATATTTTTTTTTGATATTATAAGTTATCTTATATAAAATAAGTTATAATTTAAATACGTGATAAATAACTTATATAAAATAAGTTATAATATATATCATTAGGTTATAAGATATAGTAAGCTTATAAGTATAATTAAGTTATATTACATAACTTAATCCTATATACATTAAAATTCCCAAATTCACCCAACGTTCCGCGCGCACGCACATGTGCATTTTCGTACCGGCACGCCCAAACTGCTCGCGGTGATGAGAAATCATAAACATGCAAACACCCCCGCATAAGGTGACGACTCGCTAACGAACGACCGTCGGAACGACACAAAACTTAACATTCTCGGTTTTCGACCAAACTCGCACCGTAGCCAAATACTCGGGCTACGAAAACAACGGCGAAGTCAGAAACAACTTCCGACGATCACACACTCGAGCTAACCTCGCCCGAAGCCAAAGCACAAGGATTCCCTAAGAGGCTCAGCCGGGCCTCCAAAACAGACGCCGGCTAGCTGGGGAAAACATACAATAGGCTATAACCTCTAAGAACACCTAACGAGGTACTCTAATAAGGGCACGAGCCGGAAAAATGCATCCACGTAACGCCCAAGAAGAATTAAATAAATACAGAAAAAATAGGGGGCGTTACAGTCACCCCTCCTAAAAGAAAGTTTCGTCCCGAAACTTTACGCACACAACTTCTACTATAGAAGGAAAGTAATAAAGTACAAGTTACTCGAAAGGAAACATACCCGACAAATCAGGGGAACAAATGAGGGTGAGCCTCCCTCATAGCCGACTCTAGCTCCCAAGTCGCACTCTCCAAATCTTGATTCTTCCAAAGAATCTTCACCATCGGAAAAGACTTTGTCCGCAACACTCGATCTTGAGTATCCAAGATGCGGACCGGCACCTCAACATACGAGAGGTTAGGCTCCAACTGGGGCACATCATCCAAGACTTGTCCACTGCTCCGCACACACTTTCGCAACTGGCTCACATGAAACACATTATGGACACCAGGGAAACTGGCCGGTAGATCCAACCTATATGCAGACACACCAATACGCTCCAAAATCCTGAACGGGCCCACATATCTCGGATCCAATTTCCGATTCTTGCCAAACCTCTTCACTCCTACCATCGGAGACACCTTCAAGAAGACCAAATCCTCCACCGAAAACTCCAAATCGGACCTACGCCGATTGGCGTTCTTTTCATACCTCTCTTGAGCCACCCGAAGTTTCTCTCGAATGAGCTTCACGGAAACCCCCATTTCTTCAAGTGCATCAGGACCCAACAAAGGTCTCTCACCAGCCTCGGTCCAAAACAATGGAGTTCTGCAGCGCCTCCCATACAACGCCTCGAAGGGGGCCATCTGCAGGCTCTCTTGGTAACTGTTATTGTAGGCAAACTCCATGAGCCGCAAACGCTCATCCCACGCTCCACCGTGGTCTAGGATGTAGCACCGGATCATATCCTCCACAATCTGGTTCACACGCTCAGTCTGCCCGTTGGTCTGCGGGTGGTAAGCAGTAGAATACCTCAAATCTGTCCCCAGACCCTCTTGCAAACTCCTCCAGAAGCGAGATGTATAACGCGAGTCTCGATCCGAAATGATGCTAACTGGCACGCCGTGCAATCTGACGACCTCATCCAAATATAACTCCGCTATTTTCTTCATCGGGTAATCGATCTTATAAGGCACGAAGTGCGCACACTTCGTCAGTCGGTCCACGATCACCCAAACTGAATCAAACCCTCTTGGAGATCTCGGCAAGCCCGTAATGAAATCCATCGAGATACTTTCCCACTTCCAAGTCGGGATCTCCAAAGGTGCCAACTTGCCACCCGGCCTCCCGTGGTCGGCCTTCACCCGCTTGCAAGTGTAACACTCGGAAACGTACCGGGCTATATCCCCCTTCATACCATACCACCAGGCGATCTGCTTCAGATCATGATACATCTTGGTAGATCCTGGGTGGTAGGCAACACTAGATCCATGAGCCTTCTTGCATACCATTACCCTGATGTCTCCAACCGCAGGAATGCAAAACCTGCCGCGGTACTTCAAAGTACCCGAGTCATCGATAGAGAAATCCGACAACTCCCCTCTCTCAGCTCTGAGGTACAGGTGTAGCAAGTCCGGATCCTCCTTCTGGTGCAGCCTGGTGAGTGAAATCCAAGACGGTTCTGTCACTGACAAACTGCTCTGCAAATCACAGCATCCTGCGTAGATATCCATCAATAAGAACTCCTCCACCAAACAGTCTGCGGTGAGGTTGAAGATCTTCCCCGTCTTCCGGCTCAAGGCGTCGGCCACCACATTGGCCTTGCCCGGATGATATTGGATCTCAACGTCGTAATCAGCCACATACTCTAGCCACCGCCGCTGACGCAGATTCAGCTCCTTTTGTGTAAACACGTACTTCAGGCTCTTGTGATCTGTGAAAATCTTGCACTGAGCTCCATAGAGTAGGTGTCTCCACAACTTCAAGGCAAAAATCACCGCTGCGAACTCGAGGTCGTGCGTAGGGTAATTTCGCTCGTGAGTCTTCAACTGCCGCGACCCATACGCGATCACCTTCCCCTCCTGCATCAACACGCCACCGAGCCCGACATGCGAGGCATCCACATAAACATCGTAATCCTTGCCCTCCGCAGGCAATGTCAACACAGGGGCAGAACATAACCTGCTCTTCAGCTCCAGAAAAGCCTCCTCACACTTATCACTCCAAATGAACGCCGCATGCTTCTGCGTCAGCTTAGTCAAGGGCGCTGCCAAGGTAGAAAAACCCTCCACGAACCTTCTATAATAGCCGGCCAACCCCCAAGAAGCTCCTGATCTCCTTGGGTGTGCTCGGTCTATGCCAATCCATCACTGCAGAAATCTTCTCCGGATCCACTGAAATACCATCCTTGTTCACTACATGGCCCAGGAAGGAAACCTGAGGCAACCAGAACTCACATTTGCTCAGCTTGGCGTACAACTGATGATCCCTCAATGCGGATAACACCAACCGCAAGTGCTGATCATGCTCCGCAGCATTCCGAGAGTAGATCAGCACGTCGTCAATGAATACGACGACAAACTTGTCCAGAAAGTCCTTGAACACCCGGTTCATCATGTCCATGAATGCTGAAGGCGCATTGGTCAGCCCAAACGACATGACCAAGAATTCGAAATGCCCATGCCTCGATCGGAAAGCCGTCCGTGGAATGTCCGACTCCCGAATCCTGAGCTGATGATAGCCCGATCGAAGGTCTATCTTGGAGAATACTGCACTCTCACGCAACTGATCGAATAAGTCGTCGATTCTGGGCAGTGGATACCTGTTCTTGATGGTGACTTTGTTCAACTCTCTATAGTCGATACAAAGGCGCATCGAACCATCCTTCTTCTTTACAAAGAGAACCGGAGCACCCCAGGGCGACGAGCTCGGCCTTATGAAGCCCTTCGCCAATAACTCATCTAGCTGGGTACGAAGCTCCTCCAGCTCTCGCGGGGCCATCCGATACGGCGCCTTGGCAATGGGACGCGTACCGGGCTCCAAATCAATCACGAACTCAACATCTCTGTCTGGAGGAAGACCGGGAAGATTGCTAGGAAACACGTCGAAAAACTCCCGCGCAACAGGAATCTCATCCAAAAGCGGCACACTGCTAACAGTCCCCAGCACCGAGACTAAGCAAGCAAAACAGTCAGCACGAAATAACCTCTGAGCACATACCGCAGAAATCGCCGGAGAGCCCTGACGTGAATCACCGTAAATACTCCCAGGCTGACCGCTGTCCTTCCTGAAATCCAAGCGCTTTCCCCTGCACTGGATCACTGCATCATATCGGGACAACCAGTCCATACCCAGGATGACGTCGAAATCCTCCAAGTCTATAACCTTCAGATCTGCCTTGGCCAGAAAATCCCCCAACAAAATAGGACAGTCCAAAACGCCCTGATCCGATATCACGGAATCGCCCGAGGGGAATTTGACGCAAAAGGCATAACCAACACGATCAAGAACCCACTGGCACCGCTCGACAAAGGCCCTAGCCACAAAGGAGTGGGTAGCACCTGAGTCAAAAAGAACGCGCGCCCAGCGGTTCCTTACCTTAAAACTCCCTATACACAAAAAAAAAAATATAATATATTTTGCACAAACAATCTAAGAAAACCACACAATAGCAACACCAAAACTTCTACCGAATTGAAGAGACAAGCGAGAAGGTTTACCTGAAATGACCTGCGTCGAAGTCTCAGCCTCCGCTGAAGATACCACATTAAGCTTCCCTTTACCCTTGTCCACCGGCTGAGGCGGAGGTAACGCCTGAAGTGGGACTGCATGAAGAGCGGACTGAACCTGAGGACATCTCGCCTTTATATGGCCCTTCTGACCACACTGAAAGCAGGCTCGATCCTTGGACCAGCACTGAGCGGCATCATGCCCGGGTCGCTTGCAAATAGGGCAAGGAACATCCCTCCTAGGAGCACCCTGAATAGCATGCACATGTTCCTTCTTTTGAGCCTTTGCCCTCTTGTAACACCTCTCCACAGTATGGCCCGACTGGCCACAGAAACTACAGACCATCTTGCTCTTCTTCCCAGAAGCAGCACCAAGTACCAGGGAGTTCTTCTCTTCAACAGTCTTCCTCTTTTCATTCCGCACTAACTGGCCTCTGTTCTTCGCAGTCTCTATCGCCTCCACCTTCAGAGCAGCTTCCACTACTCCCGCATAAGTAACTGCGCCGTGAGCAACCGCAAGCTGCTGGACATCGCTCCTGAGGCCACCCAGAAAACGCTTCGCTCTGTCCTCCTCGGTAGCCACCAAACTCGGAGCAAATCGACTGAGCTTGCTAAACTCAATCTCGTACTCGTTGATGGTGAGCTGACGCTGTTTCAGATGAAGAAAGTTGTTCATCAACCTGTCTCGCTCCACTACCGGTAGAAACTTCCTCATCAGCAACTCCTTGAAAGAACTCCAGGAACATCCTCCGACCATGCCTTCCTTCTCTCTTAACCACCAGGTCTTCGCCAAACCCTTCAGCTGATAAACGCCCAGCATCACCTTCTGATCATCTGAGATACCTGAATAGTGAAGCATCTCCTCCATAGTGATCAGCCAGTCGTCCAACACCATGAAATCCGCCTTCCCATCGTAAGTGGGAGGGCTCAGCCTCTGGAACTGGGAGATGAAAGCCATCCCAGGGGGCACCACCACTGGAGGCACGAGAGGAGCAGGAGGGGCAGGAGGGGCTAGAACAGCTGTACCCACGGCGGGGTCCTGAACTCCCGGAGTCTGACCCGCCGCTCCGGATAAAAAGGACTGCATCTGGGCCCGCAACTCCACCACCTGCCTTGATAAGGCCTCGTTGCTCTGCCTCAGACTTTCCACCATCGCATCACTTTGAGCACCGGAGGACTCACCCTCAGCCTGGGGAGTCGACCTCGTCACTCTACGCTTCGGCGGCATACTATAAGGAAAATTAAAACAGAACAAACGATTAGAACTTAGCTAAACTCCTAGGATTAGACAAAAGGTACAGACAATACATACATAAATATGATCTTCTACTGCTATACTTGCTCTGGGATTTTATTTTATTAAATACAAAAGTAATGTTATGCTTAGCCTAAGACGGTTCACCACCATCACTCTAACTCTTGTGCCTAGATCGGGAATGCATGAATTTATATTCTTTTTGACTCAAAAATTATGTGTGTACACATGTCATCCTGCAAGCCTTTAGCTTGGCGCGTTGTGCTTATGCAATGTTATGCTATGCATGATTATGCTATGCATGATTATGCTATGCATTCTAAAAAAAAGGCCCTAATGCATGCCATGGCGGCGTACACATGGAAATGTTATGCATCCCATAATACATAACATTCTCATGCAACGAAAAAGAAAACGTGCTATTCGCATCCATGCGGTGAGGTTATGCACCCCATAATACATAACCCTCGCATGTTGCCCCTATGGTGGATCCATATACAAACACATATTATGCATTTCATATTACATAATATGCCCCGTATACTTCATGTTATGCTATGAGTGTAGTGCAGTGTTCGTGCTTCAGCCAAGACGTGCTGATGACATGTCGGTGTGTGTATGATATGACTCTAAACATCTAATACAAACAAGGAAAGGTTGCCCGACCAACTTGTCGAGCAACCTCCCTCTGATACCAACTGTCACAACCCGCATTTTTCTCACCATTTAAATAAATCAGAGCAAGAGAAAACTACGAGCTGTGATGCCACGTCGAGCAGGGGATAGCTGCCGACGCTCAGGCAACACTCTAAACCTTCAAATCATAAGTTAGAATGATTATAAAACTGGTTCAATTAATTAGCCGTATCCCTCGGCTCAGTGGATCAGATAGTCCATGGTTTGAAAACTATTTTTATACGTAGCGGAAAAATACTTCATTTATGTTGACATCCTTAAATGAGCGCATAAGTGTCCTAAGAGGACAACTTACGCTATGCAAGACCCTAGATCTCAATTTATAGTACTTATAAGAAAACGATCTTTTTACGCTTTTGGAAAGTAATGTTTGAGCTTTTTATAAAACATGCTGATCATGTAATACATATAGTAATTATTATAGGTTTTAAAGTAACTATCAACCTAGCATAAAACATTTCCAGAGCAAATAGACTATCTCCCAAAAAGGGTAGCAGTAAGAAGAAAAGCATATCTAGTACAAAAAGGTAAAACTACCAGGGGCGCCAACAGCTGACACGAACCCACTGGCAAGTATGTATGTCTGTGGAAAATGCAGTAAAACTACCTCACTAGAAGAACAGGAGGGTCTCCAAAGGCTGAGAGATCTCCAACAGCACCACAGCACTAGCCACCTACTGGCTACTATCCAGAACCTGAGGCATTCAGAAGGCAGAATACCTCAGCAAGGAAAAGAATACAAGTGCTAACAAGAAAGTGTAGTAAACAAGAAAACAAGGGAATGTAAGAAAAGACAACTAAAACTGAAGCAAACCATGCTCAAGGCAAGGTAAAAGCAAACCTGCACCAAGTGCGAGAAAACAGCAACTACCATGCTAAAAACCTGCAGAGTCAACAAGGCGAACATGCCAAAAAAAAAGTGCTGCAACAACTAAGGAAGAAACACCTAACATCCTAAATTGTGAGATATGGCAGTAGCAAAAAAAAAGAAACTTGGAACCGGATTGGAGGCGTACTCAACCCCCGACCACCATTTCCAAGACAAAAATGCTCAAGGGTTGACATGTGAAAGCACTGCGGACCCCTCTCTCACTTGCCCAGAAACTACTCGGGTCAAGGTAAAAAGTGCGGTCACGGCTAAGTCACACAACACAACCCCTATTAAAAGCCTTCCACCACCACTACTAACCACAACCCACGATTCGGCCTTCGAAAAACAACAGCCGACAAAGGACCTTCGAACACGAGACATTCACTCGGAAAAGAAAGCAAAGCTAGGGGAAACATTGTTGCGATTACGCAACGCCACAACGAGTGAGTACTCCCACTCGACATTACGGCCAACGCATGAGCGCCGACATCAGGGCGCACGATCACAGACGCGCGACCATAGGTCATGCGTGCTCACCTACACCTAAACATAAAAAATCAAGACAAATGCGCAAGAGGATTTGACTTCTCTTGGGCAAAAATGCCTAAACCCCCCCCCCCCCAACTAGGCCTAATTCCAAAATCTATAACATTGTTCTAAAATTCATTTGCATAAATTCTACGACTCATTTGCATAAATCCGACACACTAAACTCATCACCACGAAATCCTAGTTAGAACAATTACGACAAGGGAATGAATATAATTGATTTTTCAAAGGGATTTCGGGTAGGAGGGTTTAGGGTAGATTGGTATAGAAGCCAAATATGAGATCCACTACGAAAAGAAAACAGAAAAACAAAGAGAAATCAAGGGATCCAAACGGCAAGGGCAAAGGAGCACTTGCCTCGCTATTTCACCGAAAATTTCGCCAGCACAACTGCGCTATAGCGGACGTCCAAAAGCACGAAAAGCTTCACAAATCCTAGAGGAAACATTTGTCAAAACGATAAAACAAAAACGAACTAAAACTACACCGGATCTCAGAAAAATCTACGGTGAAATATCCAATAGATTACCTCAGAAGGAAGCTCTCGCCTAGGGAAACACGGATCCGGCCTCGGACGGGTGATCGGAGGCGGAACTCGCCGGCGGCAGGCGGCAGAAGGGCAGCGGCTAGGGCGGTTTTTCCCTTCTTTCTTCCGATCGGGCTTCGCACAGGAAGAAAAAAAAATAAAAATAAAGGGGGGGCCGACTGCTAACTCACGGGAGAGGGGGGATAGAAAACCTAATGCTTATTATATAAATACTTATTTATATATATTTTTTTGATATTATAAGTTATCTTATATAAAATAAGTTATAATTTAAATACGTGATAAATAACTTATATAAAATAAGTTATAATATATATCATTAGGTTATAAGATATAGTAAGCTTATAAGTATAATTAAGTTATATTACATAACTTAATCCTATATACATTAAAATTCCCAAATTCACCCAACGTTCCGCGCGCACGCACATGTGCATTTTCGTACCGGCACGCCCAAACTGCTCGCGGTGACGAGAAATCATAAACATGCAAACACCCCCGCATAAGGTGACGACTCGCTAACGAACGACCGTCGGAACGACACAAAACTTAACATTCTCGGTTTTCGACCAAACTCGCACCGTAGCCAAATACTCGGGCTACGAAAACAACGGCGAAGTCAGAAACAACTTCCGACGATCACACACTCGAGCTAACCTCACCCGAAGCCAAAGCACAAGAATTCCCTAAGAGGCTCAGCCGGGCCTCCAAAACAGACGCTGGCTAGCTGGGGAAAACATACAATAGGCTATAACCTCTAAGAACACCTAACGAGGTACTCTAATAAGGGCACGAGCCGGAAAAATGCATCCACGTAACGCCCAAGGAGAATTAAATAAATACAGAAAAAATAGGGGGCGTTACACAAACAGTTGGCACTTGTGGCATTTCTTGACAAATTCTAAGGCATCGTGCCCCAGGGTAGGCCAGAAGTAGCCCTGCCTGATGATTCTTCCCTCCAGGGTCCGACCTCCTGAATGACTCCCGCACTCCCCAGAGTGAACTTCTTCCAAAATCCTCGGCACCTCCCCCTCCGCTACGCAACGGGCGAGTAATCCTGAAAGGGTCTTGCGGTAAAGTTGTCCGTCGCGCAAAAGGTAATATGCCGACTTGTACTTGAGCTTCTTCCTATCCATCCCTTCTGGGTACTCTCCTGTGGACAGGTAGGTAGTGAATGGGTCCATCCATATGGACCGCCGATCTATCTCCATCAACTCTCCTTCTTCCAGGGATGGGTGGAAGAGGTCCGTGATAGTGCCCCCCACCCGAGGGCCGCGCTTGGCGAGGTGGTCGACTTGTTCATTTTCCTCCCGTGGCACATGCTGAATGGAGAAGGTCTGGAACCCGCCGATGATTCCCTTAACCTTTGCCAGATATCGTTGCAGGGTGGGCTCCCTTGCCTCAAACTCCCCGTTGATCTGGGAAGCCACTACCATGGAGTCAGTGAGGACCTTCACATCATGCACCCCCAATTCCTTGGCCAGGCGTAGTCCTGCGATTACCGCCTCGTACTCGGCCTGGTTGTTGGTTATGGAGAAATGTATCACCACCGTTTGCTCGATCCGGGTCCCTTGGGGGCTCTCCAAGACGACCCCAACCCCCAAGGAGTGTTTCCCTGAAGCCCCATCCACCATCACCTTCCAAGGGATGGGGCGAGTGAGTTTGTCCTCTGCCACCTCAACCACATAGTCAGCCAGGAAGTCAGCCATTGCTTGTGCCTTGATTGCGAGCCGGGGGACAAAGGAGATGTCAAACTCGCTCAACTCCACCGACCACTTGGCGAGTCTTCCCGAATGCTCCACTCCCTCGAAGATGCTGCGGAGGGGGTGGTCAGTTACCACCTGGATGGAGTGCGCCTGGAAGTAGGGCCTGAGTCTCCGGGCCGAGATGATTAGGGCGAAGGCCAACTTCTCAAAGATGGGATAGCGGAGTTCCGCCTTCCTCAGAACCCTACTCACATAGTAGATGGGCAGCTGCTTTCTCCCCTCTTCCCGAACTAAAACAGAACTTACGGCCTCCGCCCCGACCCCTAAGTACAAAAACAAGTCCTTCCCCTCCTTTGGACCTTGGAGCAAGGGGGCCTGAGTCAACTGCCTCTTCAAGGCCAGGAATGCCTCCTCGCACTTCGGGGTCCATTCAAACTTCCGACCTCCCCTTAAAGTCTTGAAGAAGGGGGAACACCTCTCCCCGGCCCGGGAGAGGAACCTGCTTAGTCCCGCCAGCTTCCCTGTCAGCCGTTGTACCTCCTTCGCATCCCGAGGTGGCCCCAACTCCATAATTGCCCGGACTTTGTCAGGGTTGGGTTCGACCCCGGTTGGGGTGAGGAGATGACCCAAAAATTTGCCTTTGCTCGCCCCGAAGATGCACTTTAGAGGATTCAATCTCATCTTGTATCTGCGCAAAGTGTCGAAGGTCTCCTCTAGATCCTGGAGGTGAGAATCGACCTCTCTGCTCTTTACCATCAGGTCGTCCACGTACACTTCCAAGTTCCTTCCCTTCTGTCCCTGGAATACACGGTCCATCATCTTCTGGTATGTAGCCCCTGCATTTTTTAATCCAAAAGGCATCATCTTGTAGCAGTAGCACCCATCTCCTGTAATGAACGAGACATCTTTTATGTCAGGAGGGTGCATCCTGATTTGATGATAACCTGAAAAAGCATCCAAAAAACTCATTACAGAAAAACCAACGGCTGAATCTACCAGCGCGTCGATTCTAGGCAAGGGGTAACAATCCTTAGGGCATGATTTATTAAGCAGTGAAAAATCTACACACATCCTCCACCGGCCGTCCCCTTTTTTCACCATTACAACATTTGAGACCCAGCCGGGGTATTGAATTTCGGAAACGAAGCCGGCCTTAAGGAGCTTGGAGACTTCCTCCCTGATGGGTTCGGCCAATTTGTCCGTGACGGACCTTCTCTTCTGCTGGATGGGGCGAGCCTCCGGGTGTAGATTGAGGCGGTGGCAGACGATGTCGGCATCAATCCCAGGCATCTCCGCTGCGCTCCAGGCGAAGACATCCACATTCTTTTGGATGCACTCCAGCATCCTGTCTTGATCCTCCGGGGTCAGCCCTCCGCTGATGCGGACCTTCTCCACCCTGCCACCCTGGGTGAGGACTTCCATCTCCACGACCTCCTCGGCGGCCTCCAACCGGGACTGCTCCTCCCACTCTGCGGCGTCCTCCCCTCTTGGCGTAAGGACCTCCCCTTCCCCTGGGATCATCGCCCCAACTGACCCTTCTGGGAGTATCCCCTCGCGTGCTTCCCCTTCCATTCCTCCTTCCTCCCCGCCTTCTTCTCCGGCCTCCTGCCCTTCCATCTCCTCCATCCTTCTCCCCATCCCCTCGGCCTCCTCCTGCCAAGAAATTGAATTCACCGCGGTCACGTAGCATTCCCGAGCTGCTTTGGGGTCACCGCGAACCCGGACCTGGATCCCGTACACATTAAACTTAAGGCATTGATGGAAGGAGGAGGGGACACATCGGAAGGCGCTGATGAGGGGTCGCCCAAAAATGGCGTTGTAGCTGCTGGGGGCCTCTACTATGACGAATCGACAGTTCAGGGACTATCCCCCCAAGCTGACATGGAGTCCCACTCCCCCCTCTACTTCTTTCCTCTCCCCCGAAAAACCGAAGAGGGGCCCATCGAAGGCCAGCACCCTCTTGGCTTCCACCTGCATGGCATCGAAAGGGTTCTTGAAGATGATGTTGACAGAGCTCCCATTGTCAATGAGGATCCGGGAGACTGTGAAATTTTCGATGGCTGTCTGGATGACCAGCGCATCGCAGAAGGGGTCATCGTGACCCGGCATATCCTCCCTTGAGAAGGTGATCCTCTCTTCCGGGGGTGGAGTCTGAGATGTGGAGCCGATGCTCCTTCGGTACATGGTGTGGAGGCTTGCTTTCCGGGAAGCCTCGACTCCCACCCCCCCCCCCCCCATGGATCACTCCGATCCCTCCTCGGGTCCCCACATCGGCCCGGTCTTCGCAACGATCCCCCTCCACCTGAGGCCGGACTTCCTCAATCCGCACCTCCTGATGATTCCGCAGCTGTCGCTGCTGCTCCCTGTTCTCCCGCACCTCGAGGAACTCCGGACACGTGACCATCGTGTGCCCCTCTTCTTGATGGTAGTCGTAATAGGGTAGGTCTATCCTGACCTCCCTCCTCCTCCTCGGTTGCCCTCTCCTTCGCCCCCCCCCCAGGGCGATAGCCATGGCCTCCTCCTGGTCGGGAAGAGGCGGTCTCTGGCCCTGCCTCCCTCCCTGGAGGTAAAACTGACCACGCCCACCTTGGCGGTTGTCTCCCCCCTGATAGCCCCTCCGTGGCCCTTGATCCTGCCACTCCGGCCTCCAACCCAATCGGTTGTTCGGCTCCTGACGCCCCCACCTATGCTGCTGCGGCTGCTGTTCTCTCTGTCGGGGCTCGACCCTTCTCTCCTCCTGGGCCCGACCTCCCCTTGGCTTCTCCTCCTCCACGGTCCACCTAGCCAACCTCCGAGCGAACTCTGGATGTGCCGCCTCCATGTCGGCCTCCCTTGCCGCCCTCTCCAAGAGTGCTTCGAAAGACACCGGAGGCGTCCTCTTCAACTCCATGGCGAAGAACCCGGGCTGGAGACCCAGGGTGAAGGCCACCATCATGGTGTGCCCTGGCATCTCTTGTACCTGGGACAGTTCTTCCTGGAACCTGTCCAGGTAACTTCCCAGGGTCTCCCCTACTTTCTGTTTGACACGGAACAGGGACTCAACCTCCCTCTTCCTCTTCTTTGAGGTGGTGAATCTCAACATGAATCCTCTGCGCAAATCCTCGAATCATTAGATGGAACCGGCCGGGAGCTGATGAAACCACTCCCTCGCTTTTTCCCTGAGGGTGATGGCGAAGAGCCTACACTTGAAACCATCCGACATCTGTCGGATTGACACCACGTATTCGAACCACTGGACGTGCTGGGTCGGATCTCCCTTTCCTGAGTAGTAGGACATCTCCGGCTCTCGGAATCCTTCTGGAACCGGGGCTGACGAAACGAACTCGCTGAAGGGACTTCCTCCTTCAGCTGGGCAAGTTGGGAACTCCCTCCCCGCCGTCTCGCCGAACAGGTACTCGCCTGCCGAGCCCGGAAAGAGGACTCGCCCCCTCGGCTCGCGCTCCCCCTCGCTCGCGACCTCCTTCCCTGCACGCCTGAGGGGCGCATCGTTGCCTAATGCTGGATCGGCGACCACGGGAACCGCTGGCGTCGTACTCTCGGCTCGCATGCCGAGTGCGACCCTAACTAGCCCGAGCACTTCCTCCCTGAGCTCCGCGGATATCCCCGCCATCGCGGGAGGGGGAGGGAGTGGCGAGTCCCCCCTTCCTGAACCTTGCCCCTCGTCTCTTGCCATTAGTGTACAACCCCGTATCCAGCGAGTGGGCTAACAGGAGCCGATCCGGCCGGCCCAGACCGCCCCCCGAGCCTCAGGTGAGTCCAGCAGGGTATGCCGAGCCAAGCATGCCGAGTACGTGCTCGGCAATCGTCGGGCCGAGCTCGAAGATCGTGGAGCTGAGCCCGACGAGAGGATGTCGTTCGTTGTGAGCCCGGCCGAGTACGCGCTCGTCCAATACCTGTTCGGCGAGTACCGACGCGACCGTCACCAGCGAGCAAGGGCTGGGGACAGTCCCAAGGCTTCAGCACGGAGGTCCCACCACACACCCGGAAGATCTTAGAGCGCTTCCCCTCCTTAGCTAAGTGCTGAAGCTAAGGTACCTCAGAAAGCGCTAGAAGACCGGGCACTAGAAAGCATGCCTTCTGAGGTACCCCTTGGGTCCTATTTATAGGAATAGTCGGGCTGCAAATAACTAGGCGTCACTATTTTCGAGGACTATAGGCGATCCAAGGGGGGTAACATGGTAAAAATACCCCCACAACTGAAAGACGAGCCGACCCTGAGAAGAGCTCACTGAGTGGGGGCGGCGAGTACGGGCGCGAGAAGGCTCCTACTGCGCCGAGGCGAGGAGCGGCGGTTGAACTCGCCCCTCGCAGCGCCGTGGTCCTGACTCGCGCCGTGGACTGGACTCGCCTCGCCTCGAGCCTGGGAAGGTCGGGCCTGAAGCCCTTGCTCGCTGGTGACGGTCGCGTCGGTACTCGCTGAACAGGTATTGGACGAGCGCGTACTCGGCCGGGCTCACAACGAACGACATCCTCTCGTCGGGCTCAGCTCCACGATCTTCGAGCTCGGCCCGACGATTGCCGAGCACGTACTCGGCATGCTTGGCTCGGTATACCCTGCTGGACTCACCTGAGGCTTTGGGGGCGGTCTGGGCCGGTCGGATCGGCTCCTGTTAGCCCACTCGCTGGATACGGGGTTGTACATTCCCACCGATAACTGACGACGGAACTCGATTAATAAGAAAACATGAGAGAAGAACAACATGACCCCAATAAGACTTAGGAACATGCATATGAGTTAGAAGACTACGAGCCACATCTAGAAGATGATAATTCTTCCATTCAGCAACATCATTCTATTGCGACGTGTAAGGATAAGTGGTCTGATGAACAATGTCATGATCCATACAAAACGATGTAAATTGATGACTAAGATACTTTTTAGCATTATCAAACCGAAGAATTTTAATAGAAGTACCAAATTGTATATGAATCTCAGTATAAAACGCAGTGAAAATAGAAAAAATCTAAGAGCGTTCGCGAAGCATATATAACCATGTATAACGAGAAAAATCATCAATAAAAATCACAAAATATAAGCTATTCCTACCAACAGTCTGAGTAGGAGCAGAGCCCCATATATCCGAATGTACAATTTCAAAAGGACGAGAAGAACTACGTCCATTCTTAGTAGGAAAAGTAGATCTGTGATGTTTGCCAAGTTGACAAGCCTCGCAACGAGGAGAAGAGCCTTCCAGAGGTAAATCAGGCAGAAGCTGATAAAGAATCCGAGGAGGAGGATGTCCAAGCTGAAGACACAACTGAAGCAACGAAGAGGAGACAAAAAAAATAGAAGAAGTATCAAGATAGAACAAGCCGGAAGAAGCCGGAAGAAGGGAGGGAAAGAAGTCGGGAAAAGAGACCGCGCGGTTAAAAAAACAAACCGCTATAAATTCGGAGCAAATGATGGTTTTCCTCTGATACCAAGTAAAAAATGAGCGAGAAAACGGACAAGAGGTAAATAAACCGCAAATTTTATTGCTCCAAAAAGATAATTATTACATAGGTGTGCCCTCTTATTTATAGAAAATGAGAGAGGTGATAGAATACAACACGTGACGTGAGACTAAACATAAGCTGGGCGGCCTACGCGGTTTGACACATACACAAACCACACACTACACAAATTACAATTGTACACCCGACGATCACTAAGGAAAACCGCCACAAGCTATGGAAGACTGCCAGTCCTGGCTGCCAGACCGTAACTGCGGGTTGACACCAGACCGCAGTTGCGGCTACCCATCAGACCGCAGCTGCTGCAAGCCACCTGACCGCATACTGCGGGTTGCCACCAGACCGCAGTTGCAGCTAACCATCAGTCCACTGTTGTGGCTTCATCCAGACCACTGTGGCTAAACTCTAGACCATTACTGCGACCTCCTAATAGACCATTGCGGCTTAACTTCAGACCACTGTTGCGACTTCCTGTCAGACCGTTGCGGCTTAACTTCATACCACTGCTGCGGCTTCTTGTCAGACCGCTATTGCGGCTAACATGCAGACCGCTGTGGCTAACAACTGATGCACTGTTGTGGCCTCAAACCAACCTGTTGGAGAAAGCTACCAAATAGGCCGCTGTGCCAAACCGCCAGAAGGCTGACCGGACAGCCCACAAAAACACACTGCCATACCGCAAGACCAAACTGCCAGACTGCCGACTAGACAAGCCGCGACGACTAGTTCGGCTAACCGCCTGAACTATGTTCCAACAAAATTTTAAGATCCTGCAGACAAAAGAAAAAATGGAGGGAGCTACGTTAATGTTACTAGAGTGGTATCACTAAAAAAATAACATTAACATAACTCCTACTTCCCTCCAAACGAAGTCTATGTTTATTAATTCAACAATGTATTTATAGGTATGGGAATGTGTAATACTCATTTTTATGGCCAAGAGCTCCTATGTATTATTTTACGGATGAGTATTGTGCATTGATAGTTGAAAAGATTGATTTAGTAAGAATTGTTTAAATTTCCTTCGTGCTCGATTGTGCGCCTCAAAGAGCATGATTGTGCGTTTAGAGATATTTTGGGCCGATTTTAGAGTTCTGCCTTTTCTCGTGCACCCTTTTACTCGCGCTCATGCATGAATTCTATGTGATTGTGCGCCTGTTGCGAGTTGAAGCGCAGGCGAGAGGCACGACCGTGCACCCGTGAGCACCCTCATGCGATCGTCATGAAAACAAATTTAATTGATTCATTTTGAGCCGCTGATCAAGCTATTTCTAATCCAACGACCTATGTCATTGTCCACTCATCTTAGACTGTTCAGGGCTGACATGTGGCTCATTTGGGGATTTTTGTTGAAGTTGGAGAGAGGAGAGGAAGGAGCTAGCATTTGGAGGAGAGGAAGAATGCATCCTCAGAGATCTATGAACCCTGTTTGTGATCTGTCTCTTGTAATAGCTAGATTTTGACTTTAGGTTGTTCTCCACTCATTTTCTCGAGGCTTTCACGGACGGAAAGTAATGGACAAAGCTAAAGGGTTTCTTCTCTTGGGGGTTAGGACTCAATTTGCTTTCTTGCCTTTTTGTGCATATGAAGTGCTTGAGGCACATGGTTTCTCTAATTAAATGTCTTGAGGTGACCACTATTCATTACAAACCACCAGGACTTACCCCGACATGCTTGCATTTGACGCACGAGTTCGATTATGTAATAGGCATTATGGTTTAAGCCTAAACATGGTTTATGACCCGATTCAACGGTGGATGATTAAAATTCATGTAGGACTTTTTCTTAGATATTCTAGTAGATAATAATTCATATTTTATGGAATGTACTTGTTTGTGGACTAATAATCGGGTATGATTTTGTGCTGAGAGAGTCCACCATAGGATTTTGGGGTTGAAGGAGCTACGCTAATTTGAATTTGGGTCTCTGTATCGTATGTCTGGTTCAGATTTGAGTATGGATGGATGTAATGGCTAACTAGATGCATTGATACATATATTCTATTGTGATGAACTAAGTGCATAGTATGTTTAATTATGAACTTGCTTGTAAGTATGTTTGGGATGTGTGAGAACGATCATAGGTTGTGCTACACCCACATCATGCAATTTGGCAGAAAAGTGATGTTAATGTATCTTTGGACAATTAACGGGTTCGGAGGCTTAGCGGGTCGGTTCAGATACACGGATATCTAATACTCGTAGAAACTCCTAGGGTTTGCCTATTTATACCCACCTAGGGGCAACAAATAGGTGATTCCACTTTGATCACCATCTGGATGCTTTGAGCGACACTATCATTCTCGAAGTTGCCCCGTCGCTCATACATCCCGTAACCGTTCTCTCCCCCCGAGCCGCTCCAGATTTCGAAAGTTCGACAGTTTTTTGGAATTTCCCCGTCAGCTGCTGTACTGAACCCGGTGCCAGATCGCAAAAGAAGGGATATTTCCCAAATCCTGTTCCGTCGTCGCCGCAGTTTCGATCGTTGAAGGAATCAGAAAAAAGGACAAAAAATCGTCATCGTCGTTGTTCTCCCATTCCGCCGCCGTCTGCAGAGATCGATCCCGCCGCCTGTAGAGATCGATCCCCCCACTTGGAGAAGGGAAGAAGCCTTGCTGTCAATACTCACTGGTCGGAGTCGGAAGAGAGAGATATTCCAGCTGTTTGGAGTTCTCTGGCCTCCATCGCTGCTCCGAATCGTGGAAATCAGACCTCACCGGCGATAGATCAGGAGAAGAAAATTACTCGCCACTGTTTGGCCTTCACCGACGCTCAACTATTTCGGCATCCAGATCGTACTCGGCCGCTGCTCTGATTGGGTAGAGGGAAAAGCTCTGCCGCTTGGATTTCTCGCTGCACCATCTGTGTGTTGCCCATCTGTGCATTGCCCATTTGGAGAAGATTGGGTTTAGGGTGCAGATCTACTCCACAGTAGATTCCGTTTTTTGGTTCTTGCTCAGGGAGAATTTCTTCTCAGTCCTAAATTTCGGCTTGGAGGTAGGGCCGACCACCTATGTTCAAATTCAAGTTAAAGATCTACAGTGAATTCAGCATTTTCTATACTATTAATTGGAATTCAAATCAATAGTGGTTTGGCTCTCTCCACTTGAATATCCAATGTAGATACTCCTTACCTATCTGGAGGAACAGGATCGTGTTTCCAAGTGCTTGAAAATGGATACAATGATGAAGGGGAATAACTTCTTCTCTCCCATTCCGATGATTAAATTGGAAAAGTTCACAACGATCGAGTTCAACGATTGGAAGCTGAATACCCAGTTTGGGATGAAGTACTTGAACGTGTTCTATACAGTTCAGTCTGATTGTGCTGACATAATTGGGACTGATGATGAGGCATAGTGGGTGCAAGATGAGGATTTCTGCCGCGACTACCTGCTGAACTGTCTTTCCTCCAGCCTGGCAAAAAGGTACATCAAGATGAAGACTGCCAAGGAGATCTAGAAGGCACTGGAGGATCATTCAGGCAGGAGGAGGACCTATCAAAAGCACACTTGGTGGACAAGTTTCATTCCTTCATGTTCGACGATGAGAAAGTCATTCTCCCTCAGGTATCGAAATTTGAAAACTTAGTTGATTCTTGCATAGTGAAAACATTATTTTACCAGATAGCTTTGTTGCGGACACGACTGTTTATAAATTGCTCTTCACGTGATATAATTTCAAAACTGAAATGTACCGCAAGAAGAAACAGGTTGGTATGAATGACCTCAAGCGCTTCATACACATTGAGGATGAGAATATGATAAGACAGGCCTTAGAAGTTATTGGCAAGCAGAAAGTTGCTGTTAACATGATTTTTAGCTCTAAACGCACGTCCAATCCTTGCTACTGCGTCTATTGAGAACTTTATTATTCATCAAATGGATGTTAAGACTACGTTATTGAACGAAAATCTGACCGAAGAGATATACATGAGCCAAATTGAAGGCTTCATAGTATAAAGTCACGAAAGTAAGGTTTGTAAGTTAATCAAGTCACTATACTGACTAAAACAAGCACCAAAATTATGACATGAGAAGTTTGACTGTAGTGTAAAGAACATGAGATTCATGTTGAGTCATCTGATAAATGTTTTTACACACATAATAGATCAAATAAAGTCGCTATAATATGCTTGTATGTGGATGATATACTGATTTTTTGTTCTGATCAATCCGCAGTAGATGACGTTAAATTAGGACTAATGAAAGAGTTTAACATCAAATACCTTGGTGTTTCTGAAACTGTACTAGGCATGCAAGTGAGATTTGGGAAAAATGACATTTTCCTAAGTCAAAGACATTACATAAAATTCATGTTAGATACATGAGGATACAGTGAAAGTAGAGCATTAGAGACAACATACGATTATAACAACCGCTTAAAGCTCAATGAAGGAGCTGCGGTTAGACAATTAGATTATGCTAAACGGATTGGTAGTCTCATATATGTTATGGTCTGCATTAGACCTGACATAGCATTTACGGTCGGTATGTTAAGTAGATTCACTAGTAATCCTAGCCAAGATTATTGTGATGCCCTCGATAGGCTAATGTGATACCTAAATCACACAAATAATATGCTTTATGTTACCGTGGTCATCCTCAAGTCCTAGAAGAATATTCTGATGCATCATGGTGCTCAGAAATAAACAACAGCAAGTCCATTAGTGGATTTATATTCACACTAGGAGGAGCAATTGTAGCATGAAAGTTCAAGAGGCAATCATGTATTGCACTATCTTTTATGGAATTTGAACTCTATGCTCTAGCTTCAGCGGGAAAAGAAGTAGAGTGTATAAGAGATTTGATAATGAACATTCCCCTGTCGAGTCTGGAATTGAGTTCTGTTACAGTTTACTACGATAATTAAGATACTAAAACGATTGCTACGAACATTTGTTCAATAGCAAAAAAGCAACTAAGGATGAAACAAGCCTGTTTGACCTCCCTCACGAGTCAAGTGATTATTACCCTAATTGATATGAGGTTGAAAGATAATGTTACAGACGCCTTGACAAAAGGCTTAAATATAGCTCTCACAATCAAAACATCGGGGAAGATGAGATTAAAATTCATAGAAATATGAAATCTTCATCTTATGTTTATGTTTTAATGGTAAGAACCTATAACTACAATATTCAAGCATCTAATAACAGACCGAATACCCAAAATAATTTTTTGATGAAAACCCAAGATGGTTGGATGTTAGTCATTCCATATTTGATGTCTTAATTTTTTTCTCATTGTAAGTTGATTTGATAATTATTCAACTGGCAATAGAAAGTCATTGTACAAGTTAATCTAATATTAGTAATCATAGCACATTATTCTACATATGATAATGTTGCAAATCACGGTGTTCCAAGTCATATGATAAGATATATAATGGTCACTAATGCTTAAGATAACAATGTATCATTTAAGTAGAGCTAGTTTACTCTGATACGTTACTGCATATGTTTATTAATTCATAGAGTCTAACTCATGAAATTTTTTGCAGGTACTGGTGAAGATGGATGAGAGAAAGTAGATTTTGACATGAATGTTGATGATCTACTCTCTGAGTAGAATTGTTATACGTTTTGATCCACTATTATTTTGTTTTCAGATTTATTTATTCCTGAGTAACACTTTATGTTTGGATGTTTATGTTACTGGTTTTTGGAAACTCATACTTATGTTTAAATGTGCTAACTCTTCTGAAAATGTGTAAAGTTAAAAACTTTTCTTTTAGTACTCTCTACTTTATGCATTCTAAGACATACACGTTATTTGTCACAAATATAGGAGGAGATTGTTAATGTATATATTGTACAACCCATATTCGATGAGGGAGGGCCCTACCACCGCCAGGTCATCAAAAGTCAAAGTCAACAAGACAAGGTGGGGATCCAGACCAGCACCCCGGGCCGCGGAAGGTTCGGGCGAGTATGACGAGCTCCCCAGGCCAACTCGCCAGGTGGCGACTATGACCAGATACTCGCCTCTTCCAGGCGAGCTCCCCAGGGAAGTCGCCAACTCGCCAGGGTGGGGGTATAAGTAAGACCCCCCCTCTTTTTGGTTTTCCCTATAAATAGGACCCCAGGGGTACGAGGGAGGGACAAGCAAATCTCAGCCTGAGCCCTCGCGAGCTCCAACAACTGCCCTTGACTCGTTATTGCTCAAGCTCGCCTCCTTCGTACCTAGCTCGGCCAATCTGGTTGAGAAGGGGTTGCTTCTCCTAAGCAACTGGGTACGTGGTGGGACCTTCCCGCCGCAGCAACCTGGGGTCTTGTTTGCGCAATTTGCTTCTGTTTCCTGACCAGAGATCATCTTCTCGACCGGCCGACCAGTAACTTCAGGTTGCCTAGTCCGATTTCTGAGGTGAGAAATTTCTCGGCTTCAACACTTGGTGCGGTGAGCGTGGATAGCGACCGAAGAAGAAAGTCGTGGTTGGAAGATGGCCGATGGTGGAGACCGGGGCGAGTTGGGAGGTAACTCGGTGGGAGCTGGAATCCCGGGGCAAGGTAGCGAGTATGTGATAGTGACGGCTTTTGCAGAGTTCGCGAGGAGAGTGGAGAAGGCAATACTCGACGGATTGTCCAATCCGCCTGAGGTGACGACGACTTCTCCCCGCCGCCGGACACCCCTAGGCGAGGAGATACCAACTCGGCGAGCAGGGAAGGAGCCCGCTTGGGCGAGTGGAGAGCAGGTGATCCCGCCGCGACATCACCCGGCGAGTAGTCAGGGAATCCGGTTTCGAGATCCGGAACTCTCGGCGAGGTATGGAGATACTCGCCGATGGAGCGAGTATGACTGCTCGAGCGGGGAGGATACTCGCCGCCGCTAGGAAGGGAGGAGCCCCTTTTGCGACGAGATCCTCGCGGCCCTCGTCCCCGACAACTTCAGAGAGCCGGCTCTCTCGTACTACTCCGGCAAGGACGACCCGGTGGGACATCTTCAGTGGTTTGAGGATGTGGTCTCCATTCGCAACATGTCCGATGCTCTCAAGTGCCGGTTCTTCTCCATTACCTTCAAGGGTAGCGCGAGAGATTGGTTCCACCAGCTGCCAGCAGGGTCAGTCTACTGCTTCTCAGATCTTCGACGGGGTTTGTTGGCAAGGTTTGCGACATCCAAGCGAAGGAAGAAGGAGGCAACCGCCCCCTTCAAGATCGTGCAGGGGCAACACGAGAGTTTGGGCCGATACATTGATCGGTTCCAGGAGGAGGTGCTGGAGGTAGAGGAGGTCGACGGGTTCACCTTGATGGTGGCCCTCAAGTTTGGGCTGAAGCAGGGCCTGTTCAACATGGAGTTGGGGCACAGGCCGCCCAAATCGTTCGAGGAGATGGTGGAGAGAGCCAATGTGTTCATCCAGGGAGAGGAGAGGAACAAGGAGTTCCTGGCACGGCTCGATGGAGACCGACCGCTTGGGCAAGACAGAGGAAGACTGCTGGAGAGGGAGAGGGCGCCGGAGGGGCGCAACGACAGGAAGCAGGAGAGGCCGCAGGGGAAGGAGGAGAAGGGAGAAAGGGGAAGGGAGATCAGAAAGGCGGAGAGGCAGGAGAGGCGGGAGAGGCCTCGAAGGCAGGAGGATAGGAGGCCCGTCGGAGGTCGAAAGACTAGGAGCGAGGAGAGGAGATTCCAGTACCCGAGGGATCGCCCCCAGTGGAGGCAGCCCACCCATCAGGAGGAGAGGAGGACTCACAACCCTCGGGAGCAGGGAGGAGGAAGAAGGGAGACCATGACCATCACCCAGCGAGCCGCCAAGCGCCGACGAAAGGAGAGGCAGCAGGAGAGGAGGCAGGAGAAGCAGCAGGAAGCAGCAATTCCCCTCTACTGCGATATCCATCGAGTAGAGGGGCACGGGACCTTAGCTTGCCCCGAGTTCTGGGAAGCAAGGAGGAGGATGGAAGCAACGGCAGCCGAGAGGGAGCAGCCGCAGCAGGAGGCCCAGGTTGGGCAGGTGGCTTACCAGGTACCGCAGAGGAGGAGAAACGAAGACAGGATCGACCAAGGAGGAAGGGGGAATGTCATTCCCGGTCCGGGAGGCGGACACATCGGAGTAATCAACGGAGGGGCTAGGCTAGGAGCTTCCCGCAAGGGAAGTCTCCACCAAATCTACAAAAGGAGCGTCGCCTCGACGTCTCAGACCCCCCCTCCCTTGAACGAGATCACCTTCTCGGAGGAAGACATGCTCTGGAACGAGAACCCCTTCCATGACGCCCTGGTGATTCAAGCAGCAATCGAGGACTTCACCGTCGACCGGATCCTCGCGGATAACGGGAGCTCGGTGAATGTCATCTTCAAGAGAACCTTCGTCGGCCTTCAGGTGGAAGCGTCCCGGGTTCAGGCAGCATATGGGCCTCTCTTCGGCTTCTCCGGGAAGAAGAAAGAGGTGGAAGGAGGAGTTGAGTTGCTGGTCACCCTCGGGGGAACTTCGATCCGATGCCGCTTCGTCATCGTCGACGCACCCAGCGGCTACAACGCCATCTTCGGACGGCCCCTCATCAACTACTTCAAGGCCGTCCCCTCGTCATATCATCAATGCCTGAAGTACTGCAGGGACGACGTCCAAGTCAGGATCAGGGGAGATCCCAGGGCCTCCAGGGAATGCTACCTGAATGCGGTCAGCACCATCAGCTGGATGGGTGATGCAGAAAGGTTGGAGAAGATGATGGAGCAGGAGGAGGGCCTGCAGGCTGCCGAGGAGCTGGAGGAAGTGGAGGTGATCTCCCTGAGAGGAGAGCCGGAGCTGCTGAAGATCGGAGGAGCCTTGCCCCCGGAAGGGAAGGTGGATATAGCCGCCTGCCTGCAGGAAAATGCGGACGTCTTCGCATGGAGCGCCGCCGAGATGCCGGGGATTGATGTTGATGTTGCCTGTCATCGCCTCAACCTGGATCCAGCGACGGCCCCAGTCCGTCAGAAGCAGAGGAAGAGCGCCACCGCTCTGGCGGGACCAATCCGGGAGGAAGTAGGGAAGCTGCTAGAAGCAGGTTTTGTTTCGGAGATCCAGTATCCAGGCTGGGTCTCCAATGTTGTAATGGTGAAGAAATCGGGAGGGGGATGGAGGCTATGTATTGATTTTTCTATGCTCAATAAAGCTTGCCCCAAGGATTGTTACCCCTTGCCTCAAATCGACGCGTTGGTTGATTCCGCCGTCGGGTTTCCCGTAATGAGCTTCCTTGATGCCTTTTCAGGGTATCACCAGATCCGGATGCATCCCCCCGATTGCCGCGATGTTTCCTTCATCACTAGCGATGGATGCTATAGCTACAAGATGATGCCCTTCGGGCTCAAGAACGCCGGCGCGACATATCAAAGAATGATGGATCACGTCTTTAGAGAGCAAAAGGGGCGGAATCTGGAAGTCTACGTGGATGACCTACTCGTTAAGAGTAAGAGCGCCGCAGAGCACGTAGCGGATCTGACAGAGACCTTCGCCACCCTGAGGAGGTACAAGATGCGGCTCAACCCGGCCAAGTGTGTATTCGGCGCGGGAAGGGGAAGTTTCTAGGGCACCTCCTTACTCCCCTAGGGGTGGAGCCTAACCCCGACAAGGTGAAAGCCATCGTGGAGATGGCATCCCCGAGGGATTCCAAGGAAGTTCAAAGGTTGACCGGAAGGCTGGCAGGTCTTAGCCAGTTTCTCTCCAAGGCCGGAGAGAAGTGTTCCCCATTCTTCAAAGCCCTTCGGGGGAACCAGAAATTCGAGTGGACCCCGGAGTGCGAGGAGGCCTTCATAAAGCTCAAACAACAGCTGACCCGAGCTCCTCTCCTTCAGGGTCCGCAGGGCGGTGAGGACCTCTTGCTCTACCTAGGGGTAGGGGCTGAAGCAGTCAGCTCAGTGTTGGTCCGAGAGGAGGGAAAAAAGCAGCTTCCAATCTACTACGTGAGCCGGGTACTAAGGCAAGCCGAAACGCGGTACCCCATCCTGGAGAAGTTAGTCTTTGCCCTGGTAGTTTCGGCCAGGCGACTCCGTCCATATTTCCAAGCCCACTCTATCAAGGTAGTCTCCGACCACCCCTTGAGGAGTATCTTGGACGGAGTGGAGCACTCCGGCAGGCTGGCCAAGTGGGCTGTGGAGCTGAGCGAGTTCGACATCTCCTACCCCCCAAGGGTCGCGATCAAAGCACAAGCCGTGGCGGATTTCCTGGCCGACTTCTCGACCAAGGTCGAGGCAGACACGGATGTCTCTCGGCCGGTCCCCTGGAAGATGTTCGTAGATGGCGCGTCAGGGAGACACTCCGTGGGAGCCGGGGTGGTGCTGGTTAGTCCTCAGGGGACCAGGATTGAGCAAGCCGTCAAGATCTTTTTTTCGGTCACTAACAATCAGGCGGAGTACGAAGCCATGGTGGCTGGCTTGCGACTCGCCAAGGAGCTGGCAATCAGAGATATCAGGGCTTTTACCGATTCCATGGTGGCAGCATCTCAGATTCGGGGAGAGTTCGAAGTCCGAGATCCCATCTTGCAACAATATCTGGTTAAGGTCAAAGGCCTGATCGGGGGGTTCCGATCCTTTCACGTTGAGCACGTGCCCCGAGAACGCAACTCCGAGGCAGACAATCTTGCGAAATACGGCCCTCGGGCTGGGGGAACCGCCATCGAGTTGTTTCGACCATCCATCGAAGAAGGCGAGTTGATGGAGATCGATCAGCGGGCCTCGTGGAGAGATCCGTTCATCGCGTTCCTGGCGACAGGCCGACTACCATCTAACGGGCAAGATCAAAGAAAGTTTCGGTATAAGGCCGCATACTACTTACTACAGGACGGCGAACTCTATCGCAAGACCATTTCAGGCCCTCTGGCCCGATGCTTGTCAGAGCTCGAGATTCCCCGGGTCCTCGAGGAGATTCACTCGGGAGAGTGCGACAGTCACTCCGGGACCCGCACCCTGGAGCAAAGGATTCTGAGGCACGGTTACTTCTGGCCGACCATCCGAAAGGACGCAGAGGCCTATTCCAGAAAGTGCTCCCAATGTCAACTCTTCGCGCCCCTCGCGCTCCAGCCGGCTCAGCAGCTTCGCTCGATTACCGCTCTGTGGCCCTTCGCAATTTGGGGAATGGATTTGATCGGCCCGTTCCCTCAAGCTAGCGGGCAAAGGAAGTTTGTTCTGGTAATGGTCGACTACTTCACGAAGTGGATCGAGGCTAAGGCTCTGGCCAGGACCACGTCTCAAATCATCAAGAACTTCATCTGGGGGGAAATCGCATGCAGGTTCGGGATCCCTCTGGCCATCATCACCGACAATGGGCCGCAGTTCGCCAGCCTGGAACTGGGGGACTTTTGTAAACAGTTAGGAACCGACCTTCGGTTCGCCTCGGTACATCACCATCGGAGCAATGGGCAAGTAGAAGCCGCGAACAAGCTCATCATCAACTTGCTGAAGAAGAAGATCAACAACCTCAAGGGGAATTGGGCCGAACAACTCCCTTCCGTCCTCTGGGCCCTCAGGACCACCCCGAACTCAGCCACGGGGGAAACACCCTTCAAGCTGTCACACGGGTCCGAGGCGCTCATCCCGGTCGAATTTGAGGTGCATAGTCCAAGGGTCATCGCAGCCGAAGACGGAAGCGAGGAATGACGGCTAGAGAATGAAGAGGCTCAGAGGCTCTCCCTAGATTATGTGGAAGAACTTCGGGACTTGGCCTCCATGCGCCAGGAAGAAACCAAGAGGCGCATGGCGAGACACTTCGACAAAAACGTCCGCTTGAAGAACTTCCTCGCAGGGGACTTGGTCATGAAGAAGGTGGACGCCGCTGGGCGGGGAGCCGCCGTAGGCAAGCTCCATCCCAACTAGGAAGGACATTTCATCGTCTAAGAAGCCTTGGCCACATGAGGCTATTACCTACAAGACCAAGCGGGAGAGCAGCTGCCTGGGGCCTGGAGCGGGGATGATTTGAAAAGATTTTACCCGTAGCGGTAACTGTTGGTACCCTAGTTTTGATTTGAGTTTAGTCCTCTCCTTTGTGCCCCTTGACCCAAGAAATATCTATGGTCAATGGTTAGGAGTCTAGCTGTAGAGTCCTCACTTTTCCAGATTGAGAATTTGGTTAAGTAGTTTTTTTTCGTTCGACTATAGTCGAACGCCGCTCGACTATCGTCTATCGGCTGATCGACGATCGTCTATCAGTTGGTCGACGCTTTGTCTGCGTTGATAGCTCGACTATCTGTTGATAGGTCGACTATCTGTTTTGCCTTGATAGTTCGACTATCTGTTGATAGTTCGACTATCTGCTTGGCGAGGTAGTTCGACTATCTGCTCTGATAGATCGACTATCTGATAGTTCGACTATCTGTTGATAGGTCGACTATCTGTTCCGCTTTGATAGTTCGACTATCTGTTGATAGTTCGACTATCTGTTTCGTCTTGATAGTTCGACTATCTGTTGATAGTTCGACTATCTGTTGTCTTTGATAGTTCGACTATCTGTCCTGATAGTTCGACTATCTGATAGTTCGACTATCTGTTGATAATTCGACTATCTGGTTTGTTTTGATAGTTCAACTATCTGTTGATAGATCGACTATCTGTTTTCTGAGGTAGGTCGACTATCTGCTTGATAGTTCGACTATCTCTGTGCGCTTGATAGTTCGACTATCTGTCCAAGATAGATCGACTAGCTGATAGTTCGACTATCTGCTCTGATAGTTCGACTATCTGCCGGGGTAGTTCGACTATCTTCTTCGATAGGTCGACTATCTGGATCGTTCGACTATCTGCCCGATAGTTCGACGATCTCCGTGCGTCGTTCGACGATCTTCGAAGGTCGTTCGACGTTTTCTGTCTGCCTTTGTATTTTGTATTTATTTATTATATTTAATTAATTAATACATTTTCTGGCACACTGTTTTAAGCTGTATGATAAAATTACCAGGCAATATCTGCTCTATTCTTTTTGCCTGAGTCAAATCTTTTTAAGATAAAGTTGTTTGTCTTATTAGCTGTCATTATAAACTACTTTATCTATTGTCAGCCCTTTATAGCCGTTAGACTGAAAAGTCTTCTTTTTGCTATAAAGAGATTATTTCTGATGTGACTTTATTTAGTCCTTCTGTTATTTGATTTAAGCCTGCAGCTTCTTAGAAAGAGGTTTACTCCTTTTATAGAATGTTTTGCTGCAGAGATGTTTTTTGTCTTCTTGATATTTACAGCCCAGGTCTCAAGGCTCAGAAGAAGACAAATAATTCAAATGGAAGAGAGCCGTTGCTTGCTGATGTTATATAAAGGACCCTTTGAAGAAGGATTCAAGCTAGCTAATAGCTAACCAGTTGTTCATCCAAGCTTTCAAGCCTTCATCAAGAAAAAGATTTCTGCTCTCAGCAATTTCCATCTAACTGAGAAGTGTTAAGATCTTCATCTCTTCTTCACCTGAGTTCTCCTGCTCTCAGGAAGTTCAAACTCAGAGTTCCTTTGAAGAAGAAGAAGAAGATAGCTGCTTGAAGTTCTTTGATTTTATTATTTACTTTCTTCCTGTAGCTTTTCCTTCAGAACTTTCTGAAGAGTTTTCTGCACTGAAGCAAGACTTCACCTGGATATCTTTGAGCCAGGGGGAGCCTTGATTCTTTAGAGCTTTCTAGCTCAGTGCAAGTTTTTGTGCTTCTCTAATCTTTGTAAAATAGAGAAGACATCTTAACCTTCTTCCCCCTCCTGTACAGGGTTATTACTCCCTTCAAAAGTATCCCTTGGTGGCAGGGCACCTGATCAAAAACCTGTGCTTGGTTTTTAGACACCTGATCAAAAGTCTAAAGGGTTTCTGGATCTACCTGAAGCAGATCCTGTTGGTGGCAGGGCACCTGATCAAAAACCTGAGTGGATTCCTACCGTGTGGGTAGAAGAGTGGACGTACCCAAGTTGTTTGGGGAACCACTATAAATTTCTTTGTGTCGTCTGGATTCCATTGTTTAATTCCTGTATTGTGGCTGTGATTAGTTATAACTAGGTTGCTAGTTGCTGATTAGGTTTTCCAAGCCTTAACTGTAATTACAGTTAGCTTGAGTTTGTGCACATCACTTGTGTTAGGCTTTAGGGTTAACTTTATATCTATAATCTTTTCATTCCGCACTTCACTCCAAGGGAGTTGGGTAGACTATTAAGTTTTGTCTGTGCAAAATTTGATAACTCTATTCACCCCCCCTCTAGAGTAGTATCTATCCCTTCACTTTCAGTAACTCATGTATCTATTTCTGTAAACATACTTAATATACAAAGGATGCGGGATTTCATCTCTTTTGAGTTAAATGTGCCTCGAGGATTCTGAGTGTTTCCATGGTCCGCCTCGTAGTCGACCTCGGGAGGCAGCGGTCGGTTTGTTCCTCATACATAGCCCAGTACGGATGATGGGACGATGCTTCGGGATTTTAAGCGCTCTTGTAAGACCGAGCCTCTGCATTGTCGGCCGAGATCAGCTCCCCCCTTGCATGTCGGCCTATGTCTCCCCGAGTGCATCTCTCTTCCATCTGGAGGACCTGCGAGGAACAGATCTGCACCCTGATCTCCCGGACTTGAGGAGAGGCCGGCCTCGTAAAACACCCAGAAGGAGAAGATCTCAAGCGAGCAACAAGACAGGATAACCTGCCAAAGAAAGGGTATGGACGAGCCCGGAGGGAGGTGTGTGGATTCCGAGTGCGCTCGAGAAGGACCCACGATGAACACCACCCCCACCCTAATCGTACCTGGAAGCGACCTTCACCGTCAAATCGGGATACGGGATTCCAACCCGTTCTCACTGAATAGCCTAGTTCGGATGATGGGGCGATGCTTCGGGATTTTAAGCGCTCTTGTAAGACCGAGCCTCGACATTGTCGGCCGAGGTCAGCCCCCCTTGCAGGCCGGCCTAGGTCTCCCTGAGTGCATCTCTCCTCCGACTAGAGGAATTCTTAGGAACGGGTCTGGACGCCAATCCCCCGATTCGGCAGGGTCAAGAGCATCTCTCCGGAGAGTTTCTTTCTTGTCAAGGTATCCCTGCGATTAATCTCCAAGTTATATAAGGATGCAGGATATTAACCAAGACTTCGAGTTGAGCAGCGTCGTAAGCCCGGTATCCCCACGAGCTCCTCTCCTCGGGAATCGGCCGATCTCCTCGATTGTAATCCAAGACCTCGAGTTGAGCAGCGTCGTAAGCCCGGTATCCCCACGAGCTCCTCTCCTCGGGAATCGGCCGACCTCCTCGATTGTAATCCAAGACCTCGAGTTGAGCAGCGTCGTAAGCCCGGTATCCCCACGAGCTCCTCTCCTCGGAAATCGGCCGATCTCCTCGATTGTAATCCAAGACCTCGAGTTGAGCAGCGTCGTAAGCCCGGTATCCCCACGAGCTCCTCTCCTCGGGAATCGGCCGATCTCCTCGATTGTAATCCAAGACCTCGAGTTGAGCAGTGTCGTAAGCCCGGTATCCCCACGAGCTCCTCTCCTCGGGAATCGGCCGATCTCCTCGATTGTAATCCAAGACCTCGAGTTGAGCAGCGTCGTAAGCCCGGTATCCCCACGAGCTCCTCTCCTCGGGAATCGACCGATCTCCTCGATTGTAATCCAAGACCTCGAGTTGAGCAGCGTCGTAAGCCCGGTATCCCCACGAGCTCCTCTCCTCGGGAATCGGCCGATCTCCTCGATTGTAATTCAAGACCTCGAGTTGAGCAGCGTCGTAAGCCCGGTATCCCCACGAGCTCCTCTCCTCGGGAATCGGCCGATCTCCTCGATTGTAATTCAATACTTCGAGTTGAGCAGCGTCGTAAGCCCGGTATCCCCACGAGCTCCTCTCCTCGGGAATCGGTCGATCTCCTCGATTGTAATCCAAGACCTCGAGTTGAGCAGCGTCGTAAGCCCGGTATCCCCACGAGCTCCTCTCCTCGGGAATCGGCCGATCTCCTCGATTGTAATCCAAGACCTCGAGTTGAGCAGCGTCGTAAGCCCGGTATCCCCACGAGCTCCTCTCCTCGGGAATCGGCCGATCTCCTCGATGACGAGAATGAGGGGCCCGCAGGCTATGTTCGACAACTAAGCCCGGTTCAATTTTCATCACGTGCGAGCAGGCGAGCAGACCTCGCGCGAGCAGGCGAGCTGATCTCGTGCGAGTAGGCGAGCTGATCCCATGCGGGGAAGCGAGCTGGAATCGCGCGAGTAAGCGAGCCCCGGGGGGCATACGAGTATGTCCCACACGCCACCCGCGCGGTTATCTCAGCAGGTTCACGAGTATCCGGGTGCAGGGGCGAGTAGGTCCCGGCGAGCGGATGGTCGATGTCGGGACCATCCCCCTGCGACCTAGCGAGCGTTCCTCTCCGAGCCTATGAGCCTAGCGAGTAACATCCAGTCAGAAAGGCAAAAACCGAAACTTTGTATAAATCATTAAGTCAAAAATTTGATTTACAAAAAGAAGATCTCAAGCGAGCAACTAGGACTCGTCGTCGCCAGTATCGGGCCGATAATCATCGTCCCCGATATCGCCGATATCTGCAAAGTCGTCGCTCTCTGCGCTCTCCCCGCTGCTGCTCCCGCTGCTGCTTCCGCTGCCGCTGCCGCTTCCGCTGCTGTCAGAATCACTGGAGCTGGTCGGCGATGACGCGCTATACGGCGGGACAGTCCCCTCGGCGAGCAGCTCGGGAATGAGCTCGTCGACAGTGAGCGGCTTCTCCCCCTCGACGAGCTGGCCCCCGAGCCTGAGGCGCGCGAGTATGACGTTCCCCGCCGCCCGCGCAATCTCGCGGCGAACAGAGGATCTCTCCTCCCAGAGGACGCGTGATTGCTTCACCACTCGCGCCGGGTCCTCGGGTAGCGGGGTTGAGGAGCTCAGCCGTCCTTCAGCAGCGACCAACCTCGTCTCCATCACCGCTGCGCGAGTTTGGGCCGCCTCCAGCTCGGCCTGGGAGGCGGCGAGCTTCTCCTCGCACTCGGAGAGTTTCTTCGCCGCTTCTATCTCGGCAGCCTGCGAAATGATCGACGTCAGGATCTATCAACGAAGCAAATCGAGCAAACCCACCCAAGGACAGCTCACCTCGAAGTCCTTCCAGCGGACTAACTGCATGCCGAGGTCGATGGCCTTCTTGGAGACAACCTTGAGGGCATCAGTCGTCTCCAACAGCTTCCTCGCCGAGTAGTGACCCAGCTCGGCAGACCGAGCGAGCGCACAGGCCGACTGGTGGGCGAGCTCCGACGGGGTCAGCTCCAGGACGGACTCCGCGTCGACCCGACCATAGATGGCGTGGAGGACGGCGAACGCCTCCCCCTTGTCCTCCCAGTCAGTCGACCAGGATGGGAGGTTGGTGCTCAGCGACACCGAGTTGTCCCCCGCCGACCAGGTCACGAGCGGGCGACCGTAGGCGTCCACCACCCCCTGCCCGAGGCCGTAGTTGGGGTGGAAGTGGGGCGACTGGGTGCCCGTCGGCGACCGGCGATCGACGGATCGTGGCGACGAGGTCTTCGCCCTCTTCCTCGCGGGACCCTGCGAGCTGGACCGCGACTTTCCCTTGACCGCCTTCTTCTCCCCAACGTCGGCAGGAGGGCGAGCATCCGACTGCGTGGCGGCGACTTCCTTCGCCAAAGGAAGCGGCTTCTCCGAAAGCTCGTTGGAAACTGCAAAACGCGCGACAAAGTTAGCTTCAGCGGCAAAAGGGCGAGCGAGTAACCAGGGCGCATTTCGAGCTCGGCTTACTTTCATTAGGGTGGACTGCCTCGAGCACGTTGACGTTTAGTCGCCAGAAAATGACGTCAAAACGCCGACCGCGAAAGTATTCGAAGAGCTACTCGCGAGCTCCTTCGAGGATGGGAGGAAGGAAGGCGACGTCGGCTGGTTGGTGCGGCTTGCCGAGAATACCGCCGAAGTCGCCATGGACGACCACCAGCTGCTCGCTCCAGTGATGGACCTTATTCGCGGTCCCGACCAAGGTGCAGACGTGGCTGCTAAAAAAGATGACTCCCTCCGAGGTCGCCGCAAAGGCGAAGATGCGGCGGAAGACGGAGAGGTCGAAGGCGATCCTCTCTTCCCGAAGGAAGCATAGGAACCCCATGATGATCGCCACGCCGTTGGGATTGATCTGCGCGGGGACGATCCCGAAGTAGCGCAGGATCTCGCAGAACTCCGGCCAGAAGGGTAGCCGCAGGCCTGCGTCGAAGTGACGCAGCGACATTACAAGCGAACCCTCAATATGGGTATTGAGGCGCTCGCTGCGAGTGGGGAGTCTCGCCGAGTACTCGTTAGGCAGGAAGCGTTCCTTGAAGGTCGCCAGTTCCTTCTCGGTGGTTATGGACTTCTTGAAAGCCGCGTCTGCGAAGTTAATAGCGTGGGCCTGTCGGCGAGCGCTGGCGTCGTCGCCGACCATGTTGGCGAGATCCGTAAGCAATAAGAGCGACGAGTTGGTTGTTCAGATACTCGTCCGGAGGAAAGAAGGTCGCTACAACAATACGCTTTATGACCCACCTACCCCTCCTATTTATAGATATGACAAGCCCAAGGGGGGGGGGGGGGTCAGCCGTCCCGGCGAGTATTTAACGAGCTCGCACGATGAAGATAAACCGGCGACATTATCAGGTGAGCTAAAGCTCGGCACATCAAGAAATAAAGCGCGCACACAGAAGCGAGAATATTCGCACACAAATGAATTAATCAAATTAAAAATAGATGTCCGGAAGTACAAGTCGCGCAAGGCGAGTTACATTCGAAAAGCAAAGAAAAAAACTATGGCGCCCTCGGCCGCTCAGGAGGGTGCGGATGTCGCCCAGCCCAGCCGATCTCGCGTGCACGCCGGTAATGCTCCGTCGCCAGCGCTGTCGCATCGTCGCCAAGCCTGAGCTGCTCCTCCATCCTCGCCAGACGCCCAGCAGACCCCATGCTCGCCCGGATGCCGGCCAGCTCGTCAAGCACCAGCTGCAGACGGTGGTTGTTCAACTGCAGCTGGCGGTCATTTTCTTTGACCACGTGAAAGCGAGCTTCATAGTTTTCCAAGGTCGACTGGAGCCCTTCGACCTTGGCCATCCTCGCCTCCAGAGCCGAGATGCGTCGGTGAGGATCGCAAATAGCGAGCTGGTCGAACTTGCTCTCCAGCTCCATGTGGGCGCGAATGGCGGCCTGGCGATACTCGCTCCCGGACAGCCCGATGGCATCGATGAAAGCCGCCCCAGAGGTCGCCGGGCGATCTGACGAAGAAGGAAGATAAATCGTTAGGTCAGAAAAAGCCGAGCGATAATCGAAGTAACTGAAGGCTCACCGCGGCGAGGAGATCGGGATCGGCGCGGCGAAGGAGGTCGCCCGGAGGTATCTCGCCTCCCCGAAGAGCTGCTCGGAAGATCGGCAGGCCTGCCCTGCCCGCGCTCTCCAGACCCTCGGCCGACGTAGTCGGGGTCTCCAACCCGCGGAGGGAAGTAGGGTGGTCGCGGCCTCTCCGACTTCTTCACCGGCGGCGGAGCTTGAGATGAGCTCGCAGAGTGGTGCGGAGCCCTCGGCGCAGGAGGCGGAGGAGGTCGCGGATTGTCTGACTTCGGCAGAGCAGACAGGCGGCGGAGGGGGCAAGCCGGTGCTCGGCGTCTGGCCAGGAGTGGCGATCGCGGGCGGCGGCGGCGGCAATGGAGCGCTCACCGGGGGTATCTTCCCGCCGCTCGCAACAACAGAGGCCGCCGTACTCGCCGGAGGAACCTCGCGCGCCGGCCCAGATGACCCGGCGGGAGTGGCTTTCGCCGGCAGCTCCTTACTCGCAGGCGGGGGGCCCTTCACCAAAGCCGCCCCAGACACCTTCCCCGAGCTGAGGCCTATCCTGACCGTGTAGGCGGTCTTGGACGGCCTGTCGGCCGCCAGGGCGAGTAAGGACGCCGAGCTGAGGGGGACGACATCAAGTGCCGCGTCCGCGGCAACCGGAGAATCTGCATAAGAAAAGAAGTCAGCAAAGGAGCAGCGACAACCCAGTAGGGAAGAGTTCGAGATAGCGACCTGTCACGGTGACGACCTCGGCCTGAGACGTCGCGGACTCCTTCGCAGCCGCGAGCTCCTCGGTCACTCCCGGGTTCTCCAGCGGGCTGCCCCGGGTCGACCTAGGGAGGTCGTCGAGCCCTAGGTCGTTCAACATCCTCTGGGTGCTGGACGACACTACGGGATTTTCAGTCGCCGCGGCGACCTGGTGCGGCGGTGGAGGCGAGCTGACCACCGTAGTGGCGGGCTGCTTGACCTTTTTCGCCTTCTTCTTCTTCGGCGGGGGAAAGGCAGTAGGATCATCCTCGCGCGGTCTTTTCGGCCTGGCTATGCCGAGGAGGCCAGACAGGGCGGCGAGATTGTCCTTCAACAACTGCTCAGCGTCCGACATCTTCGGCGAGCTCCAGGGACCGTCTCAAAAACGAAGCCCCCCTATTTATAGACTACTCTACCAGCAGACGACGACGCGAGCTGACCATATACCCGGCAGGGATGCTCGCCGAATAGGTGTTGGATGAATCTTTCTGGGCTCCTACGTCGCCCAAAAAGAGCGGGGATTGTGTACAACCCATATTCGACGAGGGAGGGCCCTACCACCGCCAGGTCATCAAAAGTCAAAGTCAACAAGACAAGGTGGGGATCCAGACCAGCACCCTGGGCCGCGGAAGGTTCGGGCGAGTATGACGAGCTCCCCAGGCCAACTCGCCAGGTGGCGACTATGACCAGATACTCGCCTCTTCCAGGCGAGCTCCCCAGGGAAGTCGCCAACTCGCCAGGGTGGGGGTATAAGTAAGACCCCCCCCCCCTCTTTTTGGTTTTTCCTATAAATAGGACCCCAGGGGTATGAGGGAGGGACAAGCAAATCTCGGCCTGAGCCCTCGCGATCTCCAACAACTGCCCTTGACTCGTTATTGCTCAAGCTCGCCTCCTTCGTACCTAGCTCGGCCAATCTGGTTGAGAAGGGGTTGCTTCTCCTAAGCAACTGGGTACGTGGTGGGACCTTCCCGCCGCAGCAACCTGGGGTCTTGTTTGCGCAATTTGCTTCTGTTTCCTGACCAGAGATCATCTTCTCGACCGGCCGACCAGTAACTTCAGGTTGCCTAGTCCGATTTCTGAGGTGAGAAATTTCTCGGCTTCAACATATATATTTGGACAATTAACATGTTCGGAGGCTTAACAGGTCGGTTCAGATATATGAATATCCAATATCCGTAAAAACTCATAGGGTTTGCCTATTTATACCCACCTAGGGGCAACAAATATGTGATTCCACTTTGATCACCTTTCGGATGTTTCGAGCGACATTATCAAGGGACCTATCAGTAGGACAATCATTTACGTGGTGATTGGAATGACAACAAGCTGATTCACACCAATTCCATGTAGTTAGACATCATATACTAGAAAGGGCATTTTATTGGCAAGAAGAGAATGTGAAAAGATAAAGATGCACCCGTATTGTGCAATTTGTCAGACCAATAACCTTTTGGTATGACGTGTTTACACAGTGATCCTAGCAATGAGAGGAGACTGAACTGAACCTTCGCCTTCATCATGAGGTGACTCCTCTTGATATGCCGATTCCATGGGAGAGCCCATAAGTTTGGCGTGACGGTTTGGACCGGCAAATGCTCGGGTGTGTTTTTTGGGTTTGTAGATCGTACCATATGTTTTAGGTGTCGCGAGGGAAATGCTATGTGGTAAGGATGATGATGGTCTTGATGGGACAATCGCCCTCGCTCGGGCGGCACGTTGGGCACGTCCCGGGTGTCGTCCGTTTGGCGCGACATCGGTACCGGCCGCCGACCGAGAGGCCGGCACCGGTCGACCGCAAGGTGCAACCAACCAGTTCCAGTTTGGGTCGGGGGCAACCAGTCAAGCGCTCCCGCCCCGAAGGCCGGGCAAGGCGACCGCGCCCTAGACCTCCCGCGGTGGCCGCGGGAGGGAGCGCTCCAGCCGGCGGGGAGGCCGGCGAGGCCGCCGTGCCCCATGACCACGGACGCGCAGTTATGGGGTGTGGCCTCCCGGCCGGCTGGAAGTTGGGCCAGTTTGAGCTAGCCGCCCGGTGGAGGGAGAGAGGGGACGACCTCCTCGGTCGGCCCCGAACGGTTAGGGGGAGTGGGATCCCGGTGCGCGAATCGTGCATGTCGATCCCGCGTGTGGCGGCTCCCCCATGATCCCCACTAATGTGGTGGGATCATGAGGGAGTGGGTTATTCGCACCCCAATTATGTTATAAATGAACTTGTCCCCATCAATTGTGCCGTGAAATATTCGGTGTTAGAAACCATTCTTGTGAGAAGAGCGAGGATTTCTCTTTCTCTTACGAAGGATTCTTGCGGCGACAATGGTGATGAAGAACGTAGAGGTGCCAAAAAAGGCGGACGACGACGCTTCACAGGCTAAGGTAAGCCAAAAAAGAGGCGTAAAATGGAAAAGGCGCGCTTGGACAAGGGAGGTCCAACGTGCCAAGTTGGCGAGCAGAGGAGCGTAGTCACACACGCCCGCTCACCGACGCGGGGTCAAGCTTGCCGGCACGGGCACCCACCGACGTGCGTACCTCCTGGGTGCGGACGGGTACCTCAGAGGCACATGTGCGCGCACCAGGGTGCGCGCGGGCGCTCGCGCACCTAGGTATGCGCGGGCACGGGCATACCTGGTGCGCGCGGGCGCACGCCTCAGGTGCACGCGGGCGCGTGCCCTTGCACGCAAGCGCGCTGGTGCGCGCACGCTGGTGCGCGCACGCTGGTGCAAGCATGAGTACTGCTGGGTGCGCGATGCGCACACTGCTAGGTGTGCGATGCACACACTGTTAGGTGTGCGTTACACCCCCCTTTGCTCACGCGAGCGCTAGTGCTGGTATGGTGGCACACTGTCCCAACCACATGATTTTTCACCTAGTTGATGAGTTTTTCACGTCAAAAAATTGTCTTGTCAGTTTTCAATTTTCCGTGACAATTTACTCGCTCGACCGCTCCCGAGCTATGACGGTGCAATTTAGTCCGGTATACTAGGAATGTTGAGTTTGGCCACAACAACTTTAACTTAACATCTAAACAAATTTTTTTCAATAATTGGGTTTATCAAACAAATTAGGTTTATTAAAAATAAAATAATTAGGTTTATTAAAAAAAATTTAGTATTAAACAAATATTTTTTTAAGTTTGAGATCAATCTATATATATTGTTAGTAACTTGGGCTTCGTTTGGGGGAACTTATTTTCACCGGTCAAGCGATTACGATCGCATGAATCGGATCACAATTAAGGCCTGATTCATGCGGTCGTAACTGCTTGACCGGTGAAAATAAGTCCCCCCAAACGGAGCCTTAGTATACATTTCAAATTGGTTAAAACAATAAAACCTGAGAGTGTGAGACTCCTTATTTTACATTAAATAATTTAATTTTTTATTATGAGAAAAAAAGAGGAGAAAGAGAAGATGAGAAAATAAAGTGAATTATATGAAGGTCAATTTTGACTATGTGCAGACCTCGCAATTTCATGGAAGAGGTGCGGGAGTAGATCCGACCGTAGGATCTAGTTTTCAATGGCCAGATTTCAACCGTATTTGCTGGATATCCAATCCGATGTACCGGCAAATCAGACTACCATATCTCAGCCGTTGAAATATAGCTAAAAAGCATATTCTACGGCCGAACTTCATGTATCGCACCTATTAATAGGTGCGAACACGCAAAAAAAAAAAAAAACGCCAAATTCATGACGGTTATATGCATGCCAAAAGCCTATACCAAATTAGGAATTCCTATAATTTTTAAATTTGATCTGCAATTAAGCTTTAGAGGAATTTAAATTTCTGCGGCCATGTGACAATTGTTGTTCCGTTTCTAACAAATCTAGCCCTACCCGCACTTTCTGGCAAAAAAAAACCCCTAAAAAGCTTTAAAAGTGATTCATTTCCGCCGCCGCCTCTCGCCGGAGAATTACCCCAAATCCTAAGAGACCAAAATGCAAGCATCCACCCCCGTTTATCGTCACCATCTCCCCCTTACCCGCATATCCTCCTCCTCATGCCGCCGCGTTTCCTCTGCATCTCGGTGGAGATCCACCGTCCGCATGGGCCTGAAGGAGGATGGGCCCTCTCTCGCCGTCGTTGGCGTCACTGGCGCAGTCGGCCAGGAGTTCCTGCAAGTTCTTTCGGACCGCGACTTCCCATACCGCAGCATACGCATGCTTGCTAGCCTCCGCTCGGCCGGCCGTCATCTCACCTTTGAAGGCCGGGAGTACGAGATCGAAGAGCTCGTCCCGGAAAGCTTCGCCGGCGTTGACATTGCCCTTTTCAGTGCCGGGGGATCCGTCAGCCGCGAGATGGCTCCTGCCGCAGTCCAGCGCGGCGCGGTCGTAGTTGACAATAGCTCCGCCTTCCGGATGGATCCCAATGTTCCTCTGATAATCCCGGAGGTCAATCCCGACGCAATGGCCCATATCACTCTTAAGAAGAAAGGGAAAGAGGGCTGGCTTATTGCTAATCCCAATTGCTCGACGATTATCTGCCTGATGGCCGCCACACCACTTCATCGCCATGCAAAGGTAAGTCTTCCTTGAAATCCAGTATACCGCCATTTTTTTAGTCTGAAGTTTTTTCATCTTTACTGTAAAACTCAAGTACCATGACCGTAAGTCCGCAAATATATACACCAGAAAGTCCGTGATGAGTGAAATAACACAGACGATCCTCAACCCACTTCACAATGGAGTGGAAGCCATTTTACATTTGCATCCATTCAAATCGATCTTGAAGATCTTCCCCTAATTAAAACTGTGGTGATATTGACTCCAACTATTGAGAGTTTAAATTCTATCGTCCAAAAGATTTGAAAATCATCATAGTTCTTGTTTTTTTTATCCTTAACGGTCCTAATACCATCCAAAGTCCCAACCTTTTGCTCAAATACTGTCTTTTTTTATATTATTTTGATTCCATGTTATTTCATAGACTGATTTCAGAAGCAATTGTTATGCTTGTTTGATATATTAGGTGGTGCGCATGGTGGTGAGCACATACCAGGCAGCGAGTGGTGCAGGGGCCGCCGCAATGGAAGAGCTTGAACTGCAGACTCGTGAGGTGTTGATTTACTTATTTAGCATCATTTTTGGTTCTTCATGATACAAATTACAATGCTGCTTTGTGTTGTTGGCTTCTCAGGTGTTGGATGGCAAGCAGCCCACTTGTAAAATATTTAAGCAGCAGGTTCTAATCATTTTCACTATATAATTATACTAAGGTTCCGTTTGGTGCTGCATTTTTTGCTCCGGTGTGTTAAGACAAAAACGCAATCGCCATTAATTATATGTTTGACATGACAAAGGTTATGGGAGCCACCAAGAAAAGAAAACTAATTTTGAACATGAGTTTCCTTAGGTGAGGTCGGGCGTTCACGAACAACGGTTCATAAATGCCACCGCCATGCCAAACGGTGCCTAAGTTTAATTTTGACGCAAAAATTTATATTCTTGTCTTTCTTGTGCAGTATGCGTTTAATCTTTTCTCTCATAATGCGCCGGTTCTCTCAAATGGATATAACGAGGAGGAAATGAAATTGGTGAAGGAAACAAGAAAAATATGGGTAATTTTATGGTTTATAATTGTTTCTCTTATATATATATATTTCATTTAGTTATCCATTTTTTTACATTCTGTGAAGCATGATAACCAACACGAGATATGGACACAGATTGAAAATTGTTAGTTTTGTGGGTCTCCTGTTTTTTGTATGCATGTAATTCCATGCATCTTTGATATGACAGCGGTTATGACCGCCACCTAGAAAAGAAAACTAATTTTGAACATAAAAGGGAACGAAGTTCCTTAGGTTAGGTCAGGATTCACGAACGGCGCTTCATAACCACCACGTTTATGACCGCTACCGCCGTGCCAAACGGAGCCTACATAACAATAGTTTCAAAGTAAAATTAGTGATTACTAAAAGGTTTATTGACATGCAAATTTCTTGAAGCATGCAACCACATGCCATTTGAATTATTTAAAAGTTGTAGCGTGATTTTTTCAGCATTGTATATTTTGGACTTCCTTTATCTCTATTGTGGTTTGTGATTTTCGGCTTCATCTGGAAACAATGCACTCTGTTGCGACTTGCGATCAAATACGGAACTTTCGATCTTCTACACGAATTGCACTCGACTGACATTCATGACTTGCGAGATTTGCAACCTTCCACTGCCTGTGAAATTCTTGATCTTCCTTTAACGCCTTCTGTTTTATTGCAATATTCAACAATTCTTGTGCCATGAGTCCTATTTGGCTTCTTCTAACTATTGAAGTTTTTGAGTCTTTTTTGATCCATTGGTAGTCAGAAGGGAATTTTTTATAACTATAAATTGGATTTTTGGGCTTATAAAAATAACAGTCAATTTGATGGGTACTAGCAGGAGTTTCGGCCGTAGGATCGAAGATGGCGAGTGGGCCACCCCTTGGCGGGACCAGCTTACGTGTATTTGCGTAGGAGGAATTGATCAGATCTTTGATCCGATTTCACGAGCGCATTCTGAGCGTTATTTTACTATTTTTCATGTATTTCCATTCTTTTTAGATTATCATTTAGTAGTGACCGGACACCGGACGTAACACTCAATCATAATTGTTCACGTCGGATGCCCTTCTTAGCTTTTAGCATAAGTAAAAGGTGATGAAAATCCAAAGCTAGGTAATCATTCGTGGTGCAATGCCACAAACCTGGGGTGCAACGTCCCAACAATTTTTCAGTTTCCCCTTGCCATTACCCTAGTCTCTCTTTCACCTCCCACGCTATGTTGTTAAAGGTGCGCCAAAGCTTAAAGCTCACTGGGCTCAGATGTTTGTGTTTTTGTGCGATTTATTGCGCATTTGGAGCATAAAATGCGCGTCTGGGTAAGATTTCTGCTGTAAATTTTTTTTTTCAAAATAAAGAAATAATGTAAGAGCTCATTAGCTCAATAATTTTTTCAATTATTTAATATTTGTGAAACACAATCAAGCGTTGAGACTTAGATGACTGAGATCTTCGTCTACTTCTTAGAAGCAGATGATGTGAGTGACTACATTGATTCTATTTGTTAAGAGATATAAATGATAGTATTGAATGATTAACGAGTAGAATAGATGAAAAATGTGATCAAGAAGATAAACTGATGATTGATGCTGATTATTTAAAAATGATGTGGTTGTGCCTTGTCCTCTTAAGGTGCGCGCTTGCGCCTTGAGGCTTGCGTTTAGATTCCAAGACCCCCTTGCGTCTTGGTGTATCTTGAGCCTTTAATAACTAATTTCCCATGGAAATCCCCTTCACCTGCATCCCTTATGGTCTTCTCCTTCGAAAACTACATACCTCACGATCTCCTTCGCAAACTACATCCCTCACGGTCTTCTCCTTCACAATCCGCAGCCCTCTCGGTCTTCCCCATTCCAAGTCAAAGCCCACTGTTCGTTCAGCGCAAGCCAACTTCGTCCCCTGCTATCCCTGCTGCAAACCACCACATCTCTAGCCACCTTCTGATAGCCCACTACCCGTTCCATTCTCTCTGACAGTCCACCACCAGATCCTGCCCCCATCTACATTCCACCACCCGATCCCACCTAACACTTTTAAAGCCAGCCCTCCATTGCTACCTTTGGCGGTATCATTGCTTCCTCTACCATTGCAGTAGCATAGCTTCCTTTATCGTCGCAGTAACACAACTTCCTCCTTGCACCCTTCTCCCCTTTCCCTACCTGCCCCATTCCCTAGCAACTCCAAGACCAGCTGGCCTCTTGTCCTCCCTCCAATAACTCTGGATCTCCCTACCGCTGCTGCCAGAGCCATGTTTTTGTGAGTATCTTTGTGTTGTATTTCATTATCCTTATCAAATATTGGAAAGATATCAATTAAGTCTATTAGTAAGAAAGTATAACTATAAAATTTCTCAAAATTTAGTTTGATATAAATGAGTATGGGCAGCATGATTTGTTTTTAGCTTGCCCTGGCAGTTCCCATATTGGGTCCAACAGGTATGTGACATGACAATTCTTCTCTAGAGTCTTTTGTGCATCATAATTTACATTCCATTTTTTTGTTCTTTTCTAAAATACTTTTTCGCTGCAGAATGACAAAGATGTCAAGGTGACGGCTACTTGCATAAGGGTCCCTGTAATGCGTGCCCACGCTGAAAGTGTTAACCTCCAATTTGAAAGGCCACTGGATGAGGTAGATGAAGCTCTACAATTTATTTTCTTAGGGAAGATTATTTCGTGCATCATATTGGAGCCATTCTTTTCATTCAAATATTTAAGATGGAAAAATAAATGTGCATATGTAGACGCAATGCGTACATAGAACTCTGCCAATATACCGATTTATACTGCAACTTCTTTGAATTTTGTTAACGTTCTAGAGTCAGTTTTGGATTCTGTAATCATGCATTTCTAAGCAATTCTTGTCACTTTTTTCATTTTCCTTTCCTTATATAGAATTTTCAATATGTATTGGATTTCATTTCTCTTATCTTCTCTCTTTTTCTTGAGCCCGATGACACTTTAATGGTCCTTCCATTTGGAGAATTGATAATATAGTCCCACTAAGAGAAACACATGCTGTATTGTGCATTTAATATAAAGCATGATTCTATCCACCTACCTACATCCAACTGATATTTGATTGGATACTGTAGAGAAAGCTCCAAACCTTGTATATACTTCTTGAATTGTAAAGTTACAAGTACGAATACATTTATATAGAAAAAGAGGAAGGAGAGAAATCCCACTCCAAGATGTGTGACTAATACAAAGAGAGAGAAGGAGAGAAAAACGGGACCCTAGATGGGCTCTTAACTAGGCTTTTCTAACAGATACATAGGCTATAACTTCATATCAGAACAATTTATAGACTCAACAATCCACCCAATTGAAAAGAAATTCATGTGTTAGTCTGTTAGATACACAAACTCCCGCACATGAAGAGATGCATTTTGTGAATATAGTCCCAAATCGAAAAACTCGTATTTTCTTGTGCATTTAATATTGATTTTGGATCTCTTCGCCTATAATTAGGTGATATTAGATTGGGCATATTGATTTTGTACCTCTCCACCTATAATTAGTTAGACTCTACAACCCACCCAATTAAAAAGAAATTCATGCGTTAGACACAAAAATCCTGCACACGAATAGGTGTCATTTTTGTGAATATAGTCCCAAATCGAAGAACTCATATTTCCCCGTACATTTAATATTGATTCTGGGATCTCCACTTACCAACCAGTGACTCCTTGGCCTCAAACATTGTATGTCTAGTAGTTGAACTTCTCTAGTCAGTCAATGATTTTCATCATATATAAATAGCTTTTCATACCAACCCAACAAACATTTGATGTACACTCTGTTTCGCGCTCGCCCGAGATACCCCCTCGCCTGAGCATACCCCCTCGCAGGAGCTACAAGAGCGTATATGAATGCCTCCTTAAATGTTTATAGGCGTAGTTATATATTTTGTAATTAATTAGTATTAATTAATTGGTTAACGTTAATTATTGAGTATTAATTAATTAGATTAATTATTGTAAGAAGAGAGAAAACACGAAGTTTGATGAATTATCCCAAAGTCGGTGCATAAGTTGGAGAAGCTGCGACTAGTGTATTCACGAGCGTTGTCAGTGCGAAACGTTCGTACGGTAGTAGAAAAGTGCGTACGTATTTCAATAATGAATGCACGGAAAACAGAAGTTAGCTCAGTACGATCACGAAGTAAATAAAGCCATGTGAGGCGTGAATAGTCATCAATGAAGGTTACAAAGTAACGATAACCAAAAAGACTGGGTAGTTTATAAGGACCCCAGATATCAGAATGAACTAAAGAAAACGAAGTACTACTCCGGTCACATACATGAGAGAAAGAAGTACGATGCTGTTTGCTAAAGATATAAGACTCACAAGAAAATTCCTGTAAAGAGACATCAGGAAGAGCCTTCTTGAAAATCTGAAGAGGAGCTTGGTCAAGACGACGATGCCAGTTGACGGAGGTGACAACAGAGAGTGAAGTGGGAAGAGCGTCCAGGAGATAAAGCCCGTTTGACAGCCGTACTCTACCAATGATAGTCTGGTCGGCGATCCTGCATGACAAAAGAAGAGGGAGAAAATATCAGACAACAATCAAGATCTTGAGCAAACCTACTAACAGATAGCAGGTTAAAGGGAGATTCCGGAACATGAAGGACCAAGGTTAAGGAGAGAGTAGGAGTAAGTTGCAGATCCGCAGCTCCAGACACAGTAGTAGTATCGTCATTAGCCACAGTGATAAACTTGAGACCTTGTTCCTCTCCCTCCTTGTCAATCTTGTGTTAGCTGCAAATGGGTCTTTACAATCAAATATGCTCCTGATGGAACAGTTGATTGTCTCAAAGCCCGTATGGTGGCTCAGAGCTTCACTCGGCAACATGACCTCGATTACGACGAAACGTTCTCTCCGGTGGCAAAACTGAGTACTGTACGGGTTCTGATCTCTCTTGCTGTGCACCGCCAAAGGCCCCTTCATCAATTGGATATCAAAAATGCCTTTCTCAATGACGATCTTCAGGAGACTGTGTATATGCACCAGCCACCTGGGTTTGAGACCACGGGGGAGTCTCGTGTATGTCTTCTCCGGAAGTCTATATATGGTCTCAAACAATCCCCCCGCGCTTGGTTTTATAAGTTCAGTAAGGTGGTTCGCGAGATGGGATTCACTCGGAGTTCTGCAGATTTCTCTCTTTACTCGTCATCAAACTACATGGACAGTTCTTCTTCTTGTCTATGTTGATGACATTCTGATTACAGGCAACGACACTATCGGGATACAGAAAATCAAACAACATCTGAACTCCGTCTTTCAGACAAAAGATCTGGGCAATCTGCGATACTTCCTTGGACTTGAGGTTTCTGAGTGGCGCAGTGGAGGCGTGGTGGGCCCATAACCCACAGGTCGGAGGATCGGAACCTCTCTCTGATACCATGTAAGAAGAGGGAAAATAGGAGAGAGAGAAACACCCTTAATTGTATGTCTTGTCAAAGTACATGAATACATACACTTATATAGAAGTAAATAGAGAGAGAGATATCTACATTACAATGTGAGACTAAAGTAGCTATACATGGGCCAATACACATGAGCCTCATAAATGGACTAATTCTATTTTATCTCAAACAATTATATTGATTCAAACATTTTGTAATTTCTTATTAGGCATGCTCTTCCTCATCTATATAAGGGGGAGGAATATGGTTATCTTTTCATGTTTTAGGGTTTCGAGATCTCCCATTACGAGAGACTTCAAGGAGGAACCAAGCTCTTGATGTTTGGCATGAGTACTTCTCGTGATTGTATCCAGTTTCAAATTCCGTTGCAATCCAATTTCTGTGTTCGTAACACTCATTCTACTAAGACGAAAATGGGAGTCCGGAAACAGAAATTACCCCGGAGGAACATGGCGGTTCAAGAAAGATATACAAATTGCCTTTTGACTCTATCAGGAATCCATAGAACTTTGATTTCCGGAGAATTGATGAATTGCTGTTGAAAAAACTATCTCCCCTTTATAACGCAGATTATGCTAGTTCTGTTAGGCATGACAAAATGCTGCCAGAAAATGGTGAATTGAGGTAGAGCAGACTACTGATCCTGTAGTCATTTGGTTATGAAATTATTTGGTTGTTGATTGCAGGACACGGCGAGGCAAATTCTCAAAGAAGCCGCAGGTCTGGTGGTTGTTGACTACCGCGCGTCCAATCTCTTCCCTACGCCTCTGGAGGTCTTGCCTGCTCCCCCTTCTTTTTTAGACTATAAAATTTTGAATATTGGATCTGGAAATCGTGGCTTAGAATCTTGCCCGAGTTCTCACCTACGGCATTATAACAAAATAGTTTTGGTCTGTAAGTTTTTCTCTCCCATTGTGCATTACAGGTATCAAATAAAGATGATGTTGCCGTAGGTCGCATCAGGCAGGATTTGTCCCAGGAGGGCAACCATGGGTAATAGTTTGTGCTTCACCATGAATTTCATCATCATCACTATTATCATTATTATCAGGTCTTTAACTCCATTAAATTAACCTTTAAACTTAACCCCAGGTTGGAAATATTTGTCTGTGGAGATCAAATACGCAAAGGCGCCGCACTCAATGCTGTGCAGATTGCAGAGAAATTGTTATGATTCATATATATATATATGTAATCATTCTTTAGGATGCACAGTTAGTTTCTCAAGTGTAGTTCCATTTTGAGCTTTGCTGTGATTTTGCAGTTCTTTTAATGTTTAAAGAAATTTTGCTTCCTACATTCATTTTGTGTTGTACATCAAACTGATTGATTGATATAATATTAATTAAAATATTGTAGTGCAGCTTACATTGTCTTTTTGTTTCTGTTTATACGTTATGCATGTGTTGAGAATATAGTCCAGCACTGGAAAATGATATATTCGTGTTTGTTTGGGTGTACGACGGCATTCTGGTGAAGGAGCAAACTCACAGGCGATCTTGGCTGGAGGAAGGGGTGCAGGTCCACAGACGCTCCGTTTTGGAGTTTTTGCTTGGAAAATGGGAGCAAATGCCATCGGCGACGGAAAACAATTGCCTTGGGGTGCCACTGGTGGCGTTTGCTCCCGTGGCGGAAACTTGTTGGCTTTCCAAACGAAACCTTAGTTAGGGTTCATGAGTTGTAGGGCGATATTTGTGCATGTTGCCAAGTAACTAATTCTCATTTCCTCTATCATGTCCGTTTGTTTGGATGGAGGTCCATTTTCATTGAATTAGAATTCTGACTCCTATGTCACAATTTTGTCCAACCGAACGGATCCTTACCTATTTTAAGGGCTGATGTCTATATTGCACTTCGGGCGGCCATAGGGCTTCATCATTTCCACCAGCAAACACGGTGAGCTCTCTCAATGAAGACTTATGACATCTAGAGTACTAGGAAATGCTTTAAAAGGAGTGATCCATGCATGGCTCGCTTCTTCAAATTCGTTCGGGTCTCTGGTATCACATCACTATTATCTTGCCGTCCCGACAACTTGCTCCATACTTGAAAACTATACGTTCCTGTTTGTTTGGATGTAGTTAAGCTTATATGTTTACTTTCAATGGTATTGAACTACAATTTCAATTCTAAAGTCTCAATTCCATTCAAACAAACAAAACGTATATGAAATTGTTTTTTAAGTACATAGCTCCAGCCTTCACTATTTACTCCATCCAAACACGACACGCTCTCCGGTGGTCTACGACATCTAAGATTTCACCCCAAATTTTCAATGTCGCTAGGTCTTTGATGTTTCCAACCTTAGGCGACTTTCACACTCCAGTCCCACACTTCGCTCGTGAGCCCCGCATACCTGAAGAAGAATTATCCAACACGGCCCACTCAACGCACCTAGTCCGTTCAGCTGAAGAACCTAAAGCTCGTTATTATCACAACCACCGAGAAGCAACAGACTTCAAACATGTAGATGAAAGGCTCACGCGTGAAGAAATTCACAACATGATCACCGAAGAGCTTGAACAAGCCGAGCAACACGCTGCTATGGCTCACCGCCCTCATGATCACCGCTCACCGTTAGCACCAGAGGTTCTGGAGCACCCAATCTCGCACGGTTTTAAGCTCCCAAGAATTGAGACGTTTGATGGAACAGGCGACCCGTTGGAGCAAGTCAACCATTTCCTCACCATCATGAGAATCAACAATGCCCCGGGTCAACTGCTGCGTCAAGTGTTCCCAACGACGCTGAAAGGACAAGCCCAAACCTGGTCCTGTTCTATGGATGAGGGAGGGATCAACAACTTTACGAGTTTATCTCAGCTCTTTGTCAACAGTTTATTACCGACCGCAGAGTCACTCGAGACCCTTCCCACCTTTCGGGTGTACTACAGGGAGAGGGAAAGACCCTCAAGGATTTCTTCCATCACTTCACTACTGAGGCATGACAAATCTCAAGGGTGGACCCGGAGCTCCTATAAGGGTTTTTTCTTGGAGAACTCCGCACTATTGTAGGAGGCTGTGCTCAGCTATCCCGATCTCATCCACCGAGTTGAAACCCAGATCGTAGCTGATGAAGTGATTGAAGTGCACCGCAAACAGTTCGAGAGGAACTCGAAGAGACAATGAGAGCATGGGTCATCGCCGCCGTCAGTTCATAAGAAGAATGATGTGCGCCGCAACCACCCCCGTCGAGACCGAGGCCCGCATCAACACTAGGATTACACACCCCTCAACACCTCCAGTACCAATGTACTTTACGCAATCCAAGGCAACGAGGCACTCCGCAACCCCAGACCACTCGCTAAAAATGCAGACGACCAGTCAAAGTACTGCGAGTTCCACCATGGACGAGGACACGACATAGAAAATTGATCCAAGCGTGCTCACTACCCCGAATTTAAGGTTCTTCGCCCCCCTTCCGCAGTAGGTCACAACATCGCCAGGGCCTGCCCCCTTACGTTCACTAGCGGCTCGTAGGGTCTACCACTCGCCGTCTCTCCGGGGTCTTGCCCTTGTGACTACTCACTGCCCCATATCGAAGGTTGGTCATTTTTCTCTGCGGTAGGTCATGACACCTTCAGGGTCTGCCCCCTCGCGGTCACCCAGGTTCGAAGTTCCGCCCTTAATCACCACAATCAGCGACACCCCCCAACTCGACGCTTTGACCTCTCGCTACCCGACTTGAAACTTCTGTCCTTCGCCCTAGTAGTAGGTTTGCGGCATCATCTGGGTCTCGTCCTCCAACCGCAAACATCCAGAAAACAGACCATAGTTGTGCACAAAGCAACGGTGCCAGCACCACACAAGCCTAGACAAGGCTCTACGCAAGAGTAATCCAAGAGCAAAGATACAAAATGCAGGAATTGCTCCTCCGCATCATCGTCAAAGCGCTCATCCTCAGAGAGATCTCCAACACCAAGAACATAAACGTCGCAATTACGAGCCCCCGTTACCGCACGAAAATTCTTCACCATTCTCCAGCATGGGACCCGCCTTTGTGGTGATGATCTCATCACAGATCTCTTCTGAAAGCACGCAATAGCCCCGCATATGAGCATTAGAGTCCTTTGTACTCAACAACTCATGCCGTCTTCAAATCCTCCTCAACCTGCTCCAGCAAAGAAAGTCGCTCCACCACAGCCCTGTAGGTATCCCATACCGCTTCCGCCAGGTGTTGGCATTGCTCAACAGTAAGCAAATAACGTAACCGCATAAGCCCACCTTGCGGCCACACCTTGGCCCCTTAAAGGGAAAAGACGCGAAAGTATTCGCAAAAGAAAATACTTTAAGTGCATTGCAATACCTGTTGTCGCGCCCGTATGAAGGAACATGCACGTCCTTAACGCACGAGTGCCTCGACAAACACACAAATGCCAGCGTGCGCCCCGCGCGTATCGCGCTAGTGCATGCCCTGTGCACGGGCACTGGCGCGTCACCCGCGCTTGCACGCCCCCCCCCCTCCGTGCGCAGGAACGGGCGCAGCCCGTGCCCAACATGCCCTGCGCACGCACACGTCTGCGAGTTCTGTCCCTTGCGCAAATTATCTCTTTTGCACTCCTTCGTTTGAGCCGCCATCACACCACACCCATGGCCACGACAAGTCGACCACACACACGACTTTGGGAAAAGTTTCTGCCCTCCTCTCGCTCCAACTCCAAATTCCGGGAACTTGGGGGGCAAATGATAGGACCCCCTTAAAATTATCTGGGTTGTAATAACAGAAGAGCCCATCCCCTTTTTGGTGGAGAAGGTGGGGGTGACCAAAGTCAACCCCACTAGCGCCGTAACTACCCAAACCACCGTGCACGCAATCTAACGCGCGCACGGGAAAACCACCGTCGCCGCCGACCAATCGGCCGTCCAGCCCCGCGATCGTCCACCACGCAACCCCGCGGGCCCCCCAGTAGCATCGTGGCCTTCGCCGGCCGGGCGGCCTTCAGGTTGCCCGCCTGCCGCTGACCGGTTGGCCTCTCCGCTGTCTGGCCTCCGCTGGCCGTGACCTTCCCGTGTCGGCCTTCGCTAGACGGATTCTACCTGCCGTCCCCATGACCGCCACTTAGCCGTCGCGGTCCGATCGCCCCGACGTGATCTCCACCGCTCGGTATGCAGGTAATCACCTATGTAACCACCGACGTAGCCACCCGTCATGGGTGGGTGCGCGCATCCGAAATTATATCGGTTTGCGCGTAGTAAAATATTATAAAATGTGTCATAATTCATAAAGTAATGGTCTGTAAATGGTAATTAGGGTGGTTACGGTGTGTGAATAGCAGTGTAACCACCATAATCACTTATGTGCCTTATAAATAGGACCTCAGTGATGAAGCCAAAACTTGGTCTCAACGAGAGTTCGGACCCAAGGGTATAGCTTGCACTTACTTCTCCTGAACTAGAACTCCCGACCGAACACTCAGAACTAGAAAACTGACCCTGTGCTGCAATATGGAGGTCCCACCACACACCCAGAAGATCTAAGAGAGCTTCCCCTCCCACGCCAAAGCTGAGCTGAGCACCTTGGAGGGCTCTCGTAGCCAACCAAAACAACCCGAGGAGGAAGAAGACAAAAGAACTGGATCCCCTCCAAAGGTGCCCACTAGGTCTATTTATAGAATTCTAAGTCTAGTCTGCAAACAACGTAACTCTGATGTTCAAAATTGCTATAGTCAGCCCGAATTGGTCTGCCAACAACGTAACTCTGCTGTTCAGAATGACTAATAACAAGCCAAAACATAACTCTGCGAAGGGAAGGCGAATGCCTAGGCGAGAAGAAGAGCACTCGCCTATGCCTGGCTGAGGGCGAGTGCCCGATGAGACTAACACTTGCTCACTACCCAACTGTCACGCTAAGCGAGTGCTTACTGACTATCACTCTCGCCTGTGACGCGCACGAGCCTCAGGCCTCGGGGCGAGTGCGGGCCCGACAACCCCACTCGCCTGCCCCACTTCCATGCTCGACCACCATGAGCCATGAAGCCATCTAGCCCCTGGGACTCTTTGGGGGCCCACTCAGCGAACCCGAGGTTGTACACTCAGAACCTCCTTCATTCTCATCTTCTTCTCCTCAGATTTTCTCCTACGATCTTTTTCTCCTCCTGCCTTTTCTCCTATGTGCGCAAGAGTTCCCTCGAAGATCTCCTTGTGCCTTCGAAAAACCTTTGAAGATCATCAAGTGCCTTCGATCGCCCCTCGGGGATTTCACCTTGTGCTTGCCACACCGCGCTACACTCCCAAGCGTGTTCCCTCGCGCTCCGCTCCCAAGTGCGGCCCCGCACGCTCTGCTCCAAAGCGTGCTCCCGCGCGCTCCGCTCCCAAGTGCGGTCCCGCGCGCTCCGCTCCAAAGCGTGCTCCCCTGCACTCTGCTCCTAAGCGTGCTCATGCGCGCTCCGCTCCCAAGTGCGTCCCTGCGCGCTCCGCTCCAAAGCGTGCTCCCACGCACTCTGCTCCAAAGCGTGCTCATGCGCCCTCCACTCCCAAGTGCGGCCCCGCACGCTCCACTCTCAAGCTCGGTCCAGCACGCTGCGCTCTCAAGTGCGCTCCGCTCCCAAGCGTTCGCCCGCGCACACCGCTCCGAGGATGCCTTCGTGCGCTCCGCTGCAACGCGTCTCCTCCGCACACTCCGCTCTCAAACGCGCTCCCACGCATTGTGCTCCCAAGTGCGTTTTCCTGCGCGCTCCGCTCCCAAGCGCTCTTCCGCACGCACGATTCCAAGCGCCCCTCTGCGTGCTCCGCTCCAGCGCACTCCGCTCCAAGCTCAATTGACTCAATTGGTTTTCTTCGAGGGAGCGCAGTCCATGCACGTGACCCGCTCAATTGTTTTGATCGAAGTTCTTCCGATTTGACTCAAAAATTCTTAGGGAACCAAACATTCTTTAATTGCAAGTAATTAGTGTAAATTTTTGGTTAAACAGATACATATATTGTTTGAACATTTTCCATAATATATGCCGTTAAAAATCACAAATATAAATATTTCTTTAATAATTTTATAATTCTATAATAAAATTATTTCAAAAAAATAATTAATTACCCACTTTTAAGTTTAACAAAAAAAAGTCCTTTCGACACAACATATTTCAATTATGCGTTTTTTGCCTATTAGATCCTAAATATTTATTTTTTACGTTTTGAATTTCACAAAGATTTTAATATTGATTTTTTGTACTTAAATTAAATATTTAATTAAAAGAATTCAAAAAAACATTATTAAAATATTTAGAAGTGCAAAATATCAATATTAATTATTTAAGGGAAAAAAATAAAAAATAGAAGATACTTAGGTTTAGGGTTTACTGAGAATCCGCGATGAAGGAAGATGACTGCGAAGAAGATATTTGCTTAGATGATTCGTTCTTCGTCAATCGGGAGTAATAATTTATTAATTTTATTTTTTGGTTTGAGAAGAGCTCTGAGTATGATAATTTCTGTAACATTATTTGGTACTCTTGCAGCTATGAACTCACCGCATTCACGTTTGGTACTTCCGTTCTTGAGCTTTTCTGTCTTCGTTCCTCTTCCAGTAAGATCCAAGCATCTCTTACTGTAGCCTGGTTTTCCTGCTTCTCAAGACAATTTCTCAAGAATTTCTCATTTTGATTCTACCAATCTTGATTTTATGTATGCTTGCCGATCATTTTATTTTGGGGATATCGAATTTATGGTATATTTTACTCTGTTTAATCCTTGTTTGGCAGCTGATTATGATCTCACAGGGCAGATAGTATGGCCAGGTGCAGTGTTGCTGAACAATTACCTTTCAGGAAATCCAAAAATGCTTGAAGGGCTTTCTGTTATTGAATTAGGTTCTGGAGTTGGTAGGATAATCATTAAATAGACATTCAATAATGTTCATAATTCTAAGGCCTCTTATGCAGAATTAAGAGACAGTCTGTTTTGATCAGGAATCACAGGAATTTTATGCAGTAAATTTTGCAGTCAGGTCTTATTAACTGATCATAATGATGAGGTTTTGGAGGTTCGGTTTATGTACTTTGTAATTGTTTATTTACATTTTTAAAATTTTGAGATTTACCTTTTTGAGATTTATGTCATGTTTGAGCATGCTTAAATACCATGGCTTAGCCAAAACTAGATGGTGAAGTGATTCTATTAAATGTTACCTAGTGCCAAAAAAAGTAAAAATAAAGCAAATATACTTGTTGGAGCCTGAATTGTCAAGCAAGCTGAGAGAGGCAGAGCGAGAGAGGGAGAGAGAATGAACACAAGGGATAAATGTCTATTATTTGTTTGAGGACCCTTAGCTGGCCCAAGTGTGTGAATAAGTCAATACAAGTTAGGGTTCAAAGGAGCCAAGGGTCTGGTCCTTCTTCCCAAAAAATTACAAATATGTATAGTGCCACAAAAACACCTTGGGGACAGAGATGCTTCGTAAGAAAAGCCTCTAACGGTTAATTGGTAGGGACTACATAATATATGGTGCCATATTGGGATGATTATGCTGGCGGCCCACCCGGGATGTCAATCCTTAAGAAAGACTCCCTCTCTAGGGTCTCCTTGGAAGGGATCTGGCAAAAGGACTTCATGGTAGGACCCTCCCTAAGGATGCATTCTCAGTGGGTGATCTGCCCGAGCTAACTATTAGATATTATTCTTTTGTGTGCTAAGCATACGTGTTGCCAGGTGTTTATGACACATAATTAGAGTACACAACTATCCCTAGTTTCCTTGGGCGCACAATGAATTCAACACCCCCAGGTAAATCTCTTGGGGATTGAAACACTTGATCTTGCTATTTGAATCTAGCTCTCGTTAGTTTTGCCTGTAAATCTCTCTGATGATCGTATACTTCACACGTTTTGTTTTTCTGAGCTACCTTGATCTCCTCTTCTTCCCTGCTCTTCAAATCATGACTTCCATAGACTTTTCTTAGAAATAAAGGAAGAGACGATGACCTCTATCTTGGGAAGTTTTTTTAGACATATATACCTCACGCGACATTGTTAACCCATTAATTGTGCTCCCCACTCTTCTTCCCCACTAAAAAAGGATTCCGGGTCATCCCATTCCACTACCAGATCTAACGATTTTGTTGCTTCTCGTGATATTTTATACTACAATCTCTATGAATTTGTCGTTTCTCTTGATATTTTATACTATAATCTATATAATTTTTCAAATTTCACATTGTGTTTTTTGACTAAAATTCATTATCCTCCTAAATCCCTTTTGACCCAACTGCGGATCAACTAATTGTTGAGGGTGAGCACCCTGCCTCTCCTTCTCTAAAGAGTGGACCGGGACCGTCTTCCATCGTCGCCCGGGAGGGAGTGGAAACCTCGATCTTCCTCCTCCCCACTGACAACGAGCTGTCAGTAAGTTCATCAAGAAGTTCCAGTGAGCACTCTTTATGTATCTCCTTAAATTTATGATGCCACCCTTCTCTTTAAGCATCTGATGTTTTTGTAGGGTCTGTTGAGTATTCTACTTGAGGTGATGTCTCTTGTATGCTGACAAGTTTGGTGGAGACAGAAACGATCGTCTGAACCACTTCATAGAGGTGGACAAGAGGATTTAGGCGGTGAAAGGACAAACAAAGAAGGCATTGATTACCCTGGGGCATGCAATGGAAGAAATTCTAGCGGATCAATTAAATCGAGGCGAATGCCAAGGTCGTCTCTGCGGGGCTTTTGCAGAAGCTATCCTTCTTACTGTGGTTCCCTTGAGCTATTGATGATCCGTTTGTCTTAGTTTAACAACCTTCTCGTTGTACTTGAGGATTTGATCTTTTTTAGTCACCTTGAAGCTACTAGTCCTACTCCTAGGTGACCTGTCAAGTTTCTGGTTAATGTTTTCTGGCATTTATGAATGTGACCTTTCCTCATTTCTTTTATTATTACTTTTTGGGTGGATTTTCTTACTGTGTTAGGTTTGATGTTACTTTTACCTCATAATGTGGCTTAGGCTCTCATGGAGTTGAAGGATTCAAATTGGTCAAGTCTATAATGAGTATGTTCTGTTTCATTTTTGGGTCTTATAATACTCCATACTTTCCTTTAGATGTATCACCATGCATTCCCTTTCTATTGCTTCACCTTTAACTTTTCCTTTTTATGAAACACATTTCTCATTGAACTGAAACCTGCCTTAGCTCCTCATGGCTTTTTTTACCACATATTTTAAGCGAGGCAAAACCTGACTGGGACCATATACTCCTTGTCCTCCTGCATGCCAACCAGGAGCCTTGTCAGCACATTCGAGGAATGAAAGAGGCTCTTCTTATATTTGCGGCCTTGCGAAGATGAGTTCCCTTCTTCCATAGAACATACTACTATGGGTCTCAAAATGGGGTCAAAGCGGCCTTTGGTGGATTTTTGCTCGAGCAACTCCCTTGATGTGGCCTACTCTCTGTCTCTCTCCAGTTTGTCGGCGAGGTCTCTGAGCGCCAAGGGTACGCATCTATGCTTCTTGTTTCCTTGTTATAGTTGAGTCAATTTCACTTTTCTTTGGTGGTTTTGTTGGCTCTTTATTTTGGCCCTATGCATATTCGATCCAGACTACTCAAAAGTAGTATAATATTGAATTTCTTACTATTTTGTGTAGTTAAGGATTTTATTGTCCGGACTAAAAAAGGGAAAAAGAACGAACATAATACTTTTGTTTAACCATCAGCTTCTTTGTCTGGAAGAATGTTATCCTAAAGAGTTTCTCAATGTATTGATTCATATAAATTTTTTTCTTCACATGCCTTATTTTCGCAGAGCCCTTGAATGTTTTCACCAACCTGCCGATTTGCAATGTGTCATTGAAGGTCGAAGTAATCTCAGAGGGAATATCATGATCTAACAACGAGACACCTTCTCCTAAGAAGTTGGTGGAAGCTCTAAGGGGGACTCGATAGATGCTTCTAGGTCATGATAGTCCCACAACCAGGTCGGGTGATATTGTATTTAGAGTCTTTCCACCTCCTCCAATCCCGTGGATAAAGGAGAGTCTTCTGACGGATTTTTCACGCACCCTTACTTGTTTCATACTCCGTAGAAGAAGGGTGATCTTCTAGGGTGTCAGATTTTTAGGTGAAAAAATGTGCATGAATGAACTGAATCTCACATCGGAATTGAGGGAAATTTGTCATGTTAAGTAATATTTTTGTACTATTAGATATCAGAGCACCTTTTCGAATTAATGGTTGAGTTGTGTTAGGAATTTCATAGTTAACCACGTCGTTAGAGTAATCTTGAAACTAGTGACCTCCTGAGAATTACTTATCGTACACCTTTGAAAAAGGATAAAAAATCTACGGTTCAGCTTACTATAGGTTGCTTCATTATAAATGATAGAAGAGCTATCTCTCCTGCAATACGATATGTGCTTTGAGGATGAAGTAAACGGAAGCTGGTGAACCTATAACATTTCTAATCCAATGTAAGTGGTCCAATATGGGCAGGGAGTGTCTTTGGGGTAGTGAATTCCATAGGAAGACATCTCCTGACAGATTTCTAAGATGATAGACTTCTGGGTGAAAAGAGTTGTAGAAAAGAAATGGATTTCACATTGAAATTGGAGGAAAACTTGTTGAACGTAAGGAATAATATGGATTCCCAAACATCATAATTCAGATGCACCTTTTCGAAGCAAGTGATGTGTGTGTTAGGAATTCCAAAATTATGCATACTATGGTGAGAGTAATCTTAGGATGTGTGACCTTTTTGTAAATACTCGTAGGCCACCTTTGAAAAAAGATAAAACAGTTTGGCTCCACTAAGCATGGGCTGAAATGAGTTCAAACGGACAATATCCCAGATATTATGAATTAGTTTGTTACACATGCTCCTCGTGGTTTCTCCCCACCCCTGGTCACATATCTTGGTGCTTATCTCCCAAGGCATCGAGCTGATGCCAATTTACCCTAAGCACTGTACTTCTATTACGATCTCCTTTGCCTTACGACGCAGGTTCCTTCCGAAATGGAGGATCCCTTTTCTCGTTTGCAAAATCTCTTTCCTTGTCATTTATATGGACATAGGTCATGCTAAGAATTTCCGCGTAGGTCCTCAATGGGTCGGTGCTTAGCTCGTGTCTCAACTGACCTCTTATTTAGCCACTGTACCAGTGTTGCCAGAGTCAACTTGCAGCCCTATGTCATATGTTTCCTCCACTTCCCTTTCGAATCATCATGCGAATGTCTGCAAGATCTTTCGCTGAGGTTGAAGAGTTGCTTGATGTCTAAGAGTGTTCTCATCTTGTAGCAGGCAAAGTGTGCCAGAAGCATCCTAATGAATTACGGAAGCTACGCACCGACCTGATCAATATGTTGGTAAACCAATCTCGCATTCTTTCCTGCATTTTTTGAGCACGAGCTGACATTTCATCGCTCTAGATGGTTTCCTGGAACAAGCTCTGATTCAAAATGGTTGAGATGTTTGGGTCAAAAATCAGAATTGTTTTTGTAGCAATTTAAGTGGGGTTCTCTGAATCCTGAGGTGCTTCCCCCGCTTGAATCCACGTGTTAAATGGCGAAAGGAGGATGCCATATTTGTCATCCAGCACCCAGTACGACTCCTCAAAGCGGGGTTGACACACCTCAAAGCTGCATGACGACGTGGCTCGGTGAAGCTCTTTGCTTGTCAATCCCTCCTCTTTTCTGGGATTCAATTGGACTGAAGTCGTGGTGGCGGGCTATTTGCTCCATTTGTTGGAGGTCTCTTCTTTTCACAATGCTTTCTTCTTGGATTATGATTTGCTCATGCTTGTTGTCGTTCAATCATTGGTAATTTCTATTCCAACGACCAGCAATTCACACTCACCGCACCTTTTAGGGTATTTGATCCTGAAAGTGCTTTGATAAGTAATACTCAACCAACATTGACCAAGCAAGCCAATCAAGGTTGATCGTATAGAGTGAGAGAAAACGAACACGAGTGCAATGCCTATGTTATTTGTTAGTGGACACTCCACTGATCCATGAATATGAAAAACCCTTTCACAAGAACCAAAAATACAACCTAGAATTCGAAGGATCAGGTGTCAAGAGTCCAATCCTTCTTCTTTAACGGAAAGTTGGCAGGGACCGTGTAATTCATGAGAGTGCCTGCATTTAATGCGCGCCCTTCTAGGCCGTCGTCACCTCCTGAAAAGTAGTGATCTGCTTTAGGAATCATGCCTTCATAATGATTTTTCCTCTGATTAGAAAAAAAGGTGTTGTAGGATGATTATTTCTAGGGGTACCCACACACAATGGTGATCCTCGGGAGAGGCTCTCCAGCTAGGGCCTCCCCGAAGGATCTACAGGAGGATTTCACTACTAGGACCATCCCGGGAAGGATGTCTTCTCGTTTGTTGATTACCTAGTCTGTTCTCTTGAGGAACTAGATGCCACTCTTCTTTGAGTTGAGCACAAGTGTTGCTAACGTGATGTTTTGGGGAAACTAGTGACCTCCTGAGAATTACTTATCGTACACCTTTGAAAAAGGATAAAAAATCTACGGTTCAGCTTACTATAGGTTGCTTCATTATAAATGATAGAAGAGCTATCTCTCCTGCAATACGATATGTGCTTTGAGGATGAAGTAAACGGAAGCTGGTGAACCTATAACATTTCTAATCCAATGTAAGTGGTCCAATATGGGCAGGGAGTGTCTTTGGGGTAGTGAATTCCATAGGAAGACATCTCCTGACAGATTTCTAAGATGATAGACTTCTGGGTGAAAAGAGTTGTAGAAAAGAAATGGATTTCACATTGAAATTGGAGGAAAACTTGTTGAACGTAAGGAATAATATGGATTCCCAAACATCAGAATTCAGATGCACCTTTTCGAAGCAAGTGATGTGTGTGTTAGGAATTCCAAAATTATGCATACTATGGTGAGAGTAATCTTAGGATGTGTGACCTTTTTGTAAATACTCGTAGGCCACCTTTGAAAAAAGATAAAACAGTTTGGCTCCACTAAGCATGGGCTGAAATGAGTTCAAACGGACAATATCCCAGATATTATGAATTAGTTTGTTACACATGCTCCTCGTGGTTTCTCCCCACCCCTGGTCACATATCTTGGTGCTTATCTCCCAAGGCATCGAGCTGATGCCAATTTACCCTAAGCACTGTACTTCTATTACGATCTCCTTTGCCTTACGACGCAGGTTCCTTCCGAAATGGAGGATCCCTTTTCTCGTTTGCAAAATCTCTTTCCTTGTCATTTATATGGACATAGGTCATGCTAAGAATTTCCGCGTAGGTCCTCAATGGGTCGGTGCTTAGCTCGTGTCTCAACTGACCTCTTATTTAGCCACTGTACCAGTGTTGCCAGAGTCAACTTGCAGCCCTATGTCATATGTTTCCTCCACTTCCCTTTCGAATCATCATGCGAATGTCTGCAAGATCTTTCGCTGAGGTTGAAGGGTTGCTTGATGTCTAAGAGTGTTCTCATCTTGTAGCAGGCAAAGTGTGCCAGAAGCATCCTAATGAATTACGGAAGCTACGCACCGACCTGATCAATATGTTGGTAAACCAATCTCGCATTCTTTCCTGCATTTTTTGAGCACGAGCTGACATTTCATCGCTCTAGATGGTTTCCTGGAACAAGCTCTGATTCAAAATGGTTGAGATGTTTGGGTCAAAAATCAGAATTGTTTTTGTAGCAATTTAAGTGGGGTTCTCTGAATCCTGAGGTGCTTCCCCCGCTTGAATCCACGTGTTAAATGGCGAAAGGAGGATGCCATATTTGTCATCCAGCACCCAGTACGACTCCTCAAAGCGGGGTTGACACACCTCAAAGCTGCATGACGACGTGGCTCGGTGAAGCTCTTTGCTTGTCAATCCCTCCTCTTTTCTGGGATTCAATTGGACTGAAGTCGTGGTGGCGGGCTATTTGCTCCATTTGTTGGAGGTCTCTTCTTTTCACAATGCTTTCTTCTTGGATTATGATTTGCTCATGCTTGTTGTCGTTCAATCATTGGTAATTTCTATTCCAACGACCAGCAATTCACACTCACCGCACCTTTTAGGGTATTTGATCCTGAAAGTGCTTTGATAAGTAATACTCAACCAACATTGACCAAGCAAGCCAATCAAGGTTGATCGTATAGAGTGAGAGAAAACGAACACGAGTGCAATGCCTATGTTATTTGTTAGTGGACACTCCACTGATCCATGAATATGAAAAACCCTTTCACAAGAACCAAAAATACAACCTAGAATTCGAAGGATCAGGTGTCAAGAGTCCAATCCTTCTTCTTTAACGGAAAGTTGGCAGGGACCGTGTAATTCATGAGAGTGCCTGCATTTAATGCGCGCCCTTCTAGGCCGTCGTCACCTCCTGAAAAGTAGTGATCTGCTTTAGGAATCATGCCTTCATAATGATTTTTCCTCTGATTAGAAAAAAAGGTGTTGTAGGATGATTATTTCTAGGGGTACCCACACACAATGGTGATCCTCGGGAGAGGCTCTCCAGCTAGGGCCTCCCCGAAGGATCTACAGGAGGATTTCACTACTAGGACCATCCCGGGAAGGATGTCTTCTCGTTTGTTGATTACCTAGTCTGTTCTCTTGAGGAACTAGATGCCACTCTTCTTTGAGTTGAGCACAAGTGTTGCTAACGTGATGTTTTGGGGAAAAATATGATACAAACTATTAATATACTAATGGCAGGGAAATCAGTTTTCTAGTATTTAATTTACTTGTACTTTAGAAAACTATGCCAGTTTCAGAATAATTTTGTTCTTCCCCAAGTTTAAGGATCCTTCATTTCTAAAAATTAATTGATATTTTAAAAATCTTTTTTGATTGTTAGATCCTGAAGAAAAATATAGAACTCCAATCATCTCCAGGAAACCAAATTTCTGCTGGTAAGTAGTTTCAAATATTCAAAGTTGCAACGAACTTTCTCATACTTCTCTTTCACATTCAAACATGTTAATTGTGATTAAGTTAAATTAATTCCTTTTAAATGAGTTCTTATCATGGCTAGAAAAGTAATTCCATATGTATGTGTGTGCATTGCAGGATTGAACGCTGAAAAGCTTGAGTGGGGAAATTATGATCATCTAGAATGGATTTCACAGAAGTACTCCAGAGGGTTTGATCTCATTCTCGGGGCCGATATTTATATCCTCTTTAACCCCCTTTATTCCTTGAGACTTTAGTTGCAATATTTACTATATTAATTACCCAAATTTCCAATTGGAGTTGAGCATAATTACACACCCCTCTATCTCTTGAAATTACAAAATCCTCCCATGTAAGTTTACATTTCATAACATGCATGCACAAACTTACCCCCTTGGAGGGGAGCCATAGTGGGGTATTTTTGTGCTTGCATGTTATGTGTAAATGACTTGTACCTCAATAGAGGTACAAGAGTTTATTTATATAGATGTACATGGTACAAAATACAAAATACATGAAATATATCTAACACTCCCCCTCAAGTTGGGTCATGGGTATCAAATAGACCTAACTTATTACATAGAAAATTCTTTCGAACTCTCATAACTCCCTTAGTAAGAATATCTGCAACTTGGTCTCCAATCTTCACATCACCGATGGAAATAAGTCTTTCATACTTTTCCCTAACAAAATGACAATAAACATCGATGTCTTTTGCATGTTCATGGAACACAAGATTAGTAGAAATCTGTATTGCAGCATGATTATCGCACCATAGTGGAGTTGGATCTTGAACCAAATACCCTATCTCACAAAGGGTCTGTCTAGTCTTCATTGTTTCAACAATAGTGTAAGACATAGCTCGATATTTTGCTTCTACACTAGATCTGGGAACCGTGGTTTGTTTTTGCTCTTCCAAATGGCAAGATTTCCACACAAAGATAATGAACCTTGTAGTAGACTTCCGAGTGGCTAAGCAACCTGCCCAATCAGAGTCTCAATAAGCTTCTATATTGGAATGACTCTGATTCTTGTATGATATATCTGACAATTCGAGCAACAGATTCTCATTGACAGTTAGTTGGAGCTGTCATAAACTGGCTGACCTTGCTTACTGCACATGCAATGTTTGGACGGGTCATGATAAGATAGTTTTGTTTTCTAACTATTTGATATTTTTTCGGTGAATCGAATAACTTGCTTTCGACATGAAGACCATTTTCTCCTGGTTCAAGTGAAAAATCCATAAGTCTACACTCATACATCCCAAGATCTAAAAGCAGATCAAGAGCATATGTGCCCTGACAAATAAATATGGTTTTAACATGATTTGCGACTTCAATGCCGAAGTAACGCAATGATCTCAGATCGTTGGTTTGAAAGTTAAAGTGTACAATGCCTTGAGATTGATTTTCCCTTCTGAATTACTTCTGGTGATAACAATATCATTGCCATATACCACCAATAGGATAGTACCCGTCAGAGAGTTCCGATAGAAGAGAGACGAGTCTTTTGTACTCTTGGTAAGACCAAATTGAGTTACTACATTTTGAAAGCGAGCAAACCATGATGGGGGGGGGGATTGCTTCAATCCATATAACGACTTCCTGAGGTGACACACCTTGGTTCTGGCTCCCTCAGCATCGAACCCAAGTGGTTGCTCCATACACCTCTTCTTCTAAGGACCCATGAAGAAAGACATTCTTTATGTCCAATTGGTGGAGGGGCCATTGATGAGAGATTGCAAGAGAGAGAAGAATGCAAATGGAGAATATTTTGACAATCGGGGAAAATGTTTCGTCATAGTCCATGTCATAACTCTGAGCATCGCCATTGACAACCAAGCGGGATTTCAAGCGATCTTGGGAACCATCGACATTGAACTTGATGGAGTAAATCCATTTGCACCTAATAACCCGCTTCCCAGAGAGCAAAGGAACCAAGTCTCACACGCGATTAAGTTGGAGGGTTGTCAACTTCTCATGCATTGCAGTGACCCAACCGGGATAAGTTTTGCATTAGTGACAGTAGATGGAAGATGGTACTGATCCAGAGTGGAGTGCAGTGCAGTATGAGAAGCCGACAAGCCCTGATAAGAATTAACAAATAGTGGTTTGTTCCATAGGCGCACTAACGGGGTCTTCTCGAGGAACAATCGGCGGACTACTGTGGGAAGAGGTAGGCTGAGGTAGATGCACGAATGTGCTGTCAAAAGGGCATCGAGATTAGACCCACCCTCATCAATAAAAATAACATAATATTTATGTCCTAACGATGTAAGGACAAAACATGGTCCCTAAACATCAGAGTGAAGTAAATCATACAGTGTTGTAGCACGTATCAGGACGAGGGAAATAGCTAACTCTGCGGAGTTTAGCAAAATGCCAAGACTCACAATTGAGATGGGAACATCTCCAAACTCAGGATACAAACGACACTTAACATGAACAAATGGGTGACTATGACTGTAATGAGGAACCAAAAGCTTGGTGAAAGCAGCAAAACAAGTGAGTGATGCGGCTTCATCCAGGACATACACACCACCACTCAGCCTCCCTTTACCAATAATACAACTCGTCGACTCTTTCTGAAATACACAACCAGAAGATGTGAATGTAGCAATGCAATTTAAATCACGTGTAAACTTACTAATAGACAATAAGTTGCAAGCAGATTGAGGAATGTGAGCAACCGATGACAGCGTCGTGTCAGGGATCACATCACAACTACCAAACCCAACAATGTGTACAGTTGATCCATCCACAACAGTAGTCAAATACCTGCTATGAGATTTGTATGAGTGTAAGATACTTGAGGTACTAGTAAGGTGATCTGAAGCCCCTGAGTCTGCCAACCAACGAATTGGGCGTCGTGAAGTACACACTGGCTGAATGGTTTGTGCAACAACATCACTATGAGTCGAAGGATCAATTTGGAGTGCCTGTAGACGTCGATACTCCTCTTTAGATATCTCAATCATCCTAAAAATCCTAGATCCAGAAGTCGAATCAGCAAGGTGAGCAAAGCAAGATGATGGAGGTTTGGAGTTCCAGTCAGGCTTCCTATGGACAACCCAATAAGTATCCTTCATGTGGCCCCGATGTAACGCCCCCGATTTTCTGCGATTATTTAAATTCTTGTTTGGCGTTACGTTGACATTTTTCTGACTCGAGCCGTTGTTTTAGTACCTCGTTAGGTGTTCTTAGGGGTTTGGCCTATTTGCGGGGTTCCCCAGCTAGTCGGTGTTTGTTTTAGAGGCCCGACTGAGCTTTTCAGGGAATCCTCGCGTTTTGGCTTTGGGCGAGGTTAGCCCGAGTGTTTGATCGTCGGAGGTCGTTTTCGACTTCGCCGTTGTGTTCGTAGCACGGGTATTTAGCTACGGTGCGAGTTTGGCCGGAATCCGAGAGCGTTGTTTTTCGCGTCTTTTGGCGGTCGCTAGTTAGCGGGTCGTCATTTTTCATATAAGCGTACATGTATTTTTATGATTTCAAATTCTTAGCATAGCGCGTGATTTTTGCGTGCAGGTAAATATGTACGTGCACGTGTGTGCGTGCGTGCTGGGTAGAAATTTGTGTGCGCGGATGTATGCGTGTTCGTGCGTAGATGCGAGTGTTTATATATATTTATATATATATATATTGGGGGGAATATATATATATGGATGTTGGTAATTAGTGGGGTTAGTTGGTCTCTTAATTTAATTAGGAGTATTAGGGTTGGTGGGTTAGTTAGTAGATTTAATAGTGTGGCTTAAGTATAAATTTTATTAGGTATTATAATATGTATAGATATATATATATATTCATATATAATGTTTAGATTATAATATTTAGGTTTCCTTTCTCCCCCCCCATTCAGCCGCCAGCATCAGAAAAAAAAAAAACCCGAGCGGCTGCTCCTTTTCGCGGAAGAGAAGAGGCGGACGCAGCCACCGCTCCTACCGCCGATCCCCCGCCCAGATCCGCTCGAAATCCGCATCTGAGGCCGGATCCGAACTCCTCTCGCCGCGATCTTCGTTCCGAGGTAATTTATTTGGGAGTTCACCGTAGTTTTTTTTCGTGCTTAGAGGTGTGTTCTTGTTGGTTTTGTTCCTCATTGTGATGAGATGTTTCCTCTAGGATTTGTGAAGCTTTACGTGCTTTTGGGCGTCCGCTATAGCGCCGTTGTGCTGGCGAAATTTTCGGTGTAGTAGCGAGGCAAGTGCTCCTTTCGCCCTTGCCATTTTGATCCCTTAATTTCTCTCATTTTCGTACTTTAAATTTCAGTTTTTTTTGGTGATGCTATCCTCCTAACCGAACCCTACCCGAAAACCCTAACCAAACCTACCCGAAATCTCTTTGGAAATCGTTTATTTTTTTTTGTTCTCTTGTTGTAATCGCTCTCGTTAGGATTTCGTTGTGATAGGTTTAGTGGGTAGGATTTATGCAAATAAATTGTAGAAATTATGTTATAAATTAAGGATTTAGGATTAGTTGGGGATTTGGATCTTTGTCCAAATCTCTCGCTAATTTTTGTTTGGTGTCGATGTATTTTGGGTATAGGTGAGCACGCACGACCTATGGTCGTGCGTCTGAGGTCGCGCGCCCTGATGTTGGTGCTCGTGCGTTAGCTTTAATGTCGAGTGGGAGTACTCACTCGTTGTGGCGTTGCGTAATCGCAACATTGTTTCCCCTAGCTTTGCTTTCTTTTCCGAGTGAATGTCTCGTGTTTGAAGGTCCTTTGTCGGCTGTTGTTTTCCGAAGGCCGAATCGTGGGTTGTGGTTAGTAGTGGTGGTGGAAGGCTTTTAATAGGGGTTGTGTTGTGTGACTTAGCCGTGACCGCACTTTTTACCTTGACCCGAGTAGTTTCTGGGCAAGTGAGAAAGGGGTCCGCAGTGCTTTCACATGTCAACCCTTGAGCATTTTTGTCTTGGAAATGGTGGTCGGGGGTTGAGTACGCCTCCAATCCGGTTCCAAGTTTCTTTTTCTGCTACTGCCATATCTCACAATTTAGGATGTTAGGTGTTTCTTCCTTAGTTGTTGCAGCATTTTTTTTGGCATGTTCGCCTTGTTGACTCTGCAGGTTTTTAGCAGGGTAGTTGCTGTTTTCTCGCACTTGGTGCAGGTTTGCTTTTACCTTGCCTTGAGCATGGTTTGCTTCTGTTTTAGTTGCATTTTCTTACATTCCCTTGTTTTCTTGTTTACTGCACTTTCTTGTTAGCACTTGTATTCTTTTCCTTGCTGAGGTATTCTGCCTTCTGAATGCCTCAGGTTCTGGATAGTAGCCAGTAGGTGGCTAGTGCTGTGGTGCTGTTGGAGATCTCTCAGCCTTTGGAGACCCTCCTGTTCTTCTAGTGAGGTAGTTTTACTGCATTTTCTACAGACATACATACTTGCCAGTGGGTTCGTGTCAGCTGTTGGCGCCCCTGGTAGTTTTACCTTTTTGTACTAGATATGCTTTTCTTCTTACTGCTACCCTTTTTGGGAGATAGTCTATTTGCTCTGGGAATGTTTTATGCTAGGTTGATAGTTACTTTAAAACCTATAATAATTACTATATGTATTACATGATCAGCATGTTTTTATAAAAAGCTCAAACATTACTTTCCAAAAGCGTAAAAAGATCGTTTTCTTATAAGTACTATAAATTGAGTTTTAGGGTCTTGCATAGCGTAAGTTGTCCTCTTAGGACACTTATGCGCTCATTTAAGGACGTCAACATCAATGAAGTGTTTTTCCGCTACGTATAAAAATAGTTTTCAAACCGTGCACTATCTGATCCACTGAGCCGAGGGATACGGCTAATTAATTGAACTAGTTTTATAATCATTCTAACTTATGATTTGAAGGTTTAGAGTGTTGCCTGAGCGTCGGCAGTTATCCCCTGCTCGACGTGGCATCACAGCTCGTAGTTTTCTCTTACTCTGATTTATTTAAATGGTGAGAAAAATGCGGGTTGTGACAGTTGGTATCAGAGGCAGGTTGCTCGACAAGTTGGTCGGGCAACCTTTCCTTGTTTGTATTAGATGTTTAGAGTCATATCATACACACACCGACATGTCATCAGCACGTCTTGGCTGAAGCACGAACACTGCACTACACTCATAGCATAACATGAAGTATACGGGGCATATTATGTAATATGAAATGCATAATATGTGTTTGTATATGGATCCACCATAGGGGCAACATGCGAGGGTTATGTATTATGGGGTGCATAACCTCACCGCATGGATGCGACTAGCACGTTTTCCCTTTCGTTGCATGAGAATGTTATGTATTATGGGATGCATAACATTTTCATGTGTACGCCGCCATGGCATGCATTAGGGCCTTTTTAGAATGCATAGCATAATCATGCATAGCATAACATTGCATAAGCACAACGCGCCAAGCTAAAGGCTTGCAGGATGACATGTGTACACGCATAATTTTTGAGTCAAAAAGAATATAAATTCATGCATTCCCGATCTAGGCACAAGAGTTAGAGTGATGGTGGTGAACCGTCTTAGGCTAAGCATAACATTACTTTTGTATTTAATAAAATAAAATCCCAGAGCAAGTATAGCAGTAGAGGATCATATTTATGTATGTATTGTCTGTACCTTTCGTCTAATCCTAGGAGTTTAGCTAAGTTCTAATCGTTTGTTCTGTTTTAATTTTCCTTATAGTATGCCGCCGAAGCGAAGAGTGACGAGGTCGACTCCCCAGTCTGAGGGTGAGTCCTCCGGTGCTCAAAGTGATGCGATGGTGGAAAGTCTGAGGCAGAGCAACGAGGCCTTATCAAGGCAGGTGGTGGAGTTGCGGGCCCAGATGCAGTCCTTTTTATCCGGAGCGGCGGGTCAGACTCCGGGAGTTCAGGACCCCGCCGTGGGTACAGCTGTTCCTGCCCCTCCTGCTCCTCTCGTGCCTCCAGTGGTGGTGCCCCCCGGGATGGCTTTCATCTCCCAGTTCCAGAGGCTGAGCCCTCCCACTTACGATGGGAAGGCGGATTTCATGGTGTTGGACGACTGGCTGATCACTATGGAGGAGATGCTTCACTATTCAGGTATCTCAGATGATCAGAAGGTGATGCTGGGCGTTTATCAGCTGAAAGGTTTGGCGAAGACCTGGTGGTTAAGAGAGAAGGAAGGCCTGGTCGGAGGATGTTCCTGGAGTTCTTTCAAGGAGATGCTGATGAGGAAGTTTCTACCGGTAGTGGAGCGAGACAGGTTGATGAACAACTTTCTCCATCTGAAACAGCGTCAGCTCACCGTCAACGAGTACGAGATTGAGTTTAGCAAGCTCAGTCGATTTGCTCCGAGTTTGGTGGCTACCGAGGAGGACAGAGCAAAGCGTTTTCTGGGTGGCCTCAGGAGCGATGTCCAGCAGCTTGCGGTTGCTCACGGCGCAGTTACTTATGCGGGAGTAGTGGAAGCTGCTCTGAAGGTGGAGGCGATAGAGACTGCGAAGAACAGAGGCCAGTCAGTGCGGAATGAAAAGAGGAAGGCTGCTGAAGAGAAGAACTCCCTGGTACTTGGTGCTGCTTCTGGGAAGAAGAGCAATATGGTCTGTAGTTTCTGTGGCCAGTCGGGCCATACTGTGGAGAGGTGTTACAAGAGGGCAAAGGCTCAAAAGAAGGAACATGTGCATGCTATTCAGGGTGCTCCTAGGAGGGATGTTCCTTGCCCTATTTGCAAGCGACCCGGGCATGATGCTGCTCAGTGCTGGTCCAAGGATCGAGCCTGCTTTCAGTGTGGTCAGAAGGGCCATATAAAGGCGAGATGTCCTCAGGTTCAGTCCGCTCTTCATGCAGTCCCACTTCAGGCGTTACCTCCGCCTCAGCCGGTGGACAAGGGTAAGGGGAAGCTTAATGTGGTATCTTCAGCGGAGGCCGAGACTTCGACGCAGGTCATTTCAGGTAAACCTTCTCGCTTGTCTCTTCAATTCGGTAGAAGTTTTGGTGTTGCTATTGTGTGGTTTTCTTAGTTTGCTGTGCAAAATACATTTTTATTTTTACTTTTCTGTGTATAGGGAGTTTTAAGGTAAGGAACCGCTGGGCGCGCGTTCTTTTTGACTCAGGTGCTACCCACTCCTTTGTGGCTAGGGCCTTTGTCGAGCGGTGCCAGTGGGTTCTTGATCGTGTTGGTAATGCCTTTTGCGTCAAATTCCCCTCGGGCGATTCCGTGATATCGGATCAGGGCGTTCTGGACTGTCCTATTTTGTTGGGGGATTTTCTGGCCAAGGCAGATCTGAAGGTTATAGACTTGGAGGATTTCGACGTCATCCTGGGTATGGACTGGTTGTCCCGATATGATGCAGTGATCCAGTGCAGGGGAAAGCGCTTGGATTTCAGGAAGGACAGCGGTCAGCCTGGGAGTATTTACGGCGATTCACGTCAGGGCTCTCCGGCGATTTCTGCGGTATGTGCTCAGAGGTTATTTCGTGCTGACTGTTTTGCTTGCTTAGTCTCGGTGCTGGGGACGGTTAGCAGTGTGCCGCTTTTGGATGAGATTCCTGTTGCGCGGGAGTTTTCCGACGTGTTTCCTAGCAATCTTCCCGGTCTTCCTCCAGACAGAGATGTTGAGTTCGTGATTGATTTGGAGCCCGGTACGCGTCCCATTGCCAAGGCGCCGTATCGGATGGCCCCGCGAGAGCTGGAGGAGCTTCGTACCCAGCTAGATGAGTTATTGGCGAAGGGCTTCATAAGGCCGAGCTCGTCGCCCTGGGGTGCTCCGGTTCTCTTTGTAAAGAAGAAGGATGGTTCGATGCGCCTTTGTATCGACTATAGAGAGTTGAACAAAGTCACCATCAAGAACAGGTATCCACTGCCCAGAATCGACGACTTATTCGATCAGTTGCGTGGGAGTGCAGTATTCTCCAAGATAGACCTTCGATCGGGCTATCATCAGCTCAGGATTCGGGAGTCGGACATTCCACGGACGGCTTTCCGATCGAGGCATGGGCATTTCGAATTCTTGGTCATGTCGTTTGGGCTGACCAATGCGCCTTCAGCATTCATGGACATGATGAACCGGGTGTTCAAGGACTTTCTGGACAAGTTTGTCGTCGTATTCATTGACGACGTGCTGATCTACTCTCGGAATGCTGCGGAGCATGATCAGCACTTGCGGTTGGTGTTATCCGCATTGAGGGATCATCAGTTGTACGCCAAGCTGAGCAAATGTGAGTTCTGGTTGCCTCAGGTTTCCTTCCTGGGTCATGTAGTGAACAAGGATGGTATTTCAGTGGATCCGGAGAAGATTTCTGCAGTGATGGATTGGCATAGACCGAGCACACCCAAGGAGATCAGGAGCTTCTTGGGGTTGGCCGGCTATTATAGAAGGTTCGTGGAGGGCTTTTCTACCTTGGCAGCGCCCTTGACTAAGCTGACGCAGAAGCATGCGGCGTTCATGTGGAGTGATAAGTGTGAGGAGGCTTTTCTGGAGCTGAAGAGCAGGTTATGTTCTGCCCCTGTGTTGACATTGCCTGCGGAGGGCAAGGATTTCGATGTTTATGTGGATGCCTCGCATGTCGGGCTCGGTGGCGTGTTGATGCAGGAGGGGAAGGTGATCGCGTATGGGTCACGGCAGTTGAAGACTCACGAGCGAAATTACCCTACGCACGACCTCGAGTTCGCAGCGGTGATTTTTGCCTTGAAGTTGTGGAGACACCTACTCTATGGAGCTCAGTGCAAGATTTTCACAGATCACAAGAGCCTGAAGTACGTGTTTACACAAAAGGAGCTGAATCTGCGTCAGCGGCGGTGGCTAGAGTATGTGGCTGATTACGACGTTGAGATCCAATATCATCCGGGCAAGGCCAATGTGGTGGCCGACGCCTTGAGCCGGAAGACGGGGAAGATCTTCAACCTCACCGCAGACTGTTTGGTGGAGGAGTTCTTATTGATGGATATCTCCGCAGGATGCTGTGATTTGCAGAGCAGTTTGTCAGTGACAGAACCGTCTTGGATTTCACTCACCAGGCTGCACCAGAAGGAGGATCCGGACTTGCTACACCTGTACCTCAGAGCTGAGAGAGGGGAGTTGCCGGATTTCTCTATCGATGACTCGGGTACTTTGAAGTACCGCGACAGGTTTTGCATTCCTGCGGTTGGAGACATCAGGGTAATGGTATGCAAGGAGGCTCATGGATCTAGTGTTGCCTACCACCCAGGATCTACCAAGATGTATCATGATCTGAAGCAGATCGCCTGGTGGTATGGTATGAAGGGGGATATAGCCCGGTACGTTTCCGAGTGTTACACTTGCAAGCGGGTGAAGGCCGACCATGGGAGGCCGGGTGGCAAGTTGGCACCTTTGGAGATCCCGACTTGGAAGTGGGAAAGTATCTCGATGGATTTCATTACGGGCTTGCCGAGATCTCCAAGAGGGTTTGATTCAGTTTGGGTGATCGTGGACCGACTGACGAAGTGTGCGCACTTCGTGCCTTATAAGATCGATTACCCGATGAAGAAAATAGCGGAGTTATATTTGGATGAGGTCGTCAGATTGCACGGCGTGCCAGTTAGCATCATTTCGGATCGAGACTCGCGTTTTACATCTCGCTTCTGGAGGAGTTTGCAAGAGGGTCTGGGGACAGATTTGAGGTATTCTACTGCTTACCACCCGCAGACCAACGGGCAGACTGAGCGTGTGAACCAGATTGTGGAGGATATGATCCGGTGCTACATCCTAGACCACGGTGGAGCGTGGGATGAGCGTTTGCGGCTCATGGAGTTTGCCTACAACAACAGTTACCAAGAGAGCCTGCAGATGGCCCCCTTCGAGGCGTTGTATGGGAGGCGCTGCAGAACTCCATTGTTTTGGACCGAGGCTGGTGAGAGACCTTTGTTGGGTCCTGATGCACTTGAAGAAATGGAGGTTTCCGTGAAGCTCATTCGAGAGAAACTTCGGGTGGCTCAAGAGAGGTATGAAAAGAACGCCAATCGGCGTAGGTCCGATTTGGAGTTTTCGGTGGAGGACTTGGTCTTCTTGAAGGTGTCTCCGATGGTAGGAGTGAAGAGGTTTGGCAAGAATCGGAAATTGGATCCGAGATATGTGGGCCCGTTCAGGATTTTGGAGCGTATTGGTGTGTCTGCATATAGGTTGGATCTACCAGCCAGCTTCCCTGGTGTCCATAATGTGTTTCATGTGAGCCAGTTGCGAAAGTGTGTGCGGAGCAGTGGGCAAGTCTTGGATGATGTGCCCCAGTTGGAGCCTAACCTCTCGTATGTTGAGGTGCCGGTCCGCATCTTGGATACTCAAGATCGAGTGTTGCGGACAAAGTCTTTTCCGATGGTGAAGGTTCTTTGGAAGAATCAAGATTTGGAGAGCGCGACTTGGGAGCTAGAGTCGGCTATGAGGGAGGCTCACCCTCATTTGTTCCCCTGATTTGTCCGGTATGTTTCCTTTCGAGTAACTTGTACTTTATTACTTCCCTTCTATAGTAGAAGTTGTGTGCGTAAAGTTTCGGGACGAAACTTTCTTTTAGGGGGAGTGACTGTAACGCCCCCGATTTTCTGCGATTATTTAAATTCTTGTTTGGCGTTACGTTGACATTTTTCTGACTCGAGCCGTTGTTTTAGTACCTCGTTAGGTGTTCTTAGGGGTTTGGCCTATTTGCGGGGTTCCCCAGCTAGTCGGTGTTTGTTTTAGAGGCCCGACTGAGCTTTTCAGGGAATCCTCGCGTTTTGGCTTTGGGCGAGGTTAGCCCGAGTGTTTGATCGTCGGAGGTCGTTTTCGACTTCGCCGTTGTGTTCGTAGCACGGGTATTTAGCTACGGTGCGAGTTTGGCCGGAATCCGAGAGCGTTGTTTTTCGCGTCTTTTGGCGGTCGCTAGTTAGCGGGTCGTCATTTTTCATATAAGCGTACATGTATTTTTATGATTTCAAATTCTTAGCATAGCGCGTGATTTTTGCGTGCAGGTAAATATGTACGTGCACGTGTGTGCGTGCGTGCTGGGTAGAAATTTGTGTGCGCGGATGTATGCGTGTTCGTGCGTAGATGCGAGTGTTTATATATATTTATATATATATATATTGGGGGGAATATATATATATGGATGTTGGTAATTAGTGGGGTTAGTTGGTCTCTTAATTTAATTAGGAGTATTAGGGTTGGTGGGTTAGTTAGTAGATTTAATAGTGTGGCTTAAGTATAAATTTTATTAGGTATTATAATATGTATAGATATATATATATATTCATATATAATGTTTAGATTATAATATTTAGGTTTCCTTTCTCCCCCCCCATTCAGCCGCCAGCATCAGAAAAAAAAAAAACCCGAGCGGCTGCTCCTTTTCGCGGAAGAGAAGAGGCGGACGCAGCCACCGCTCCTACCGCCGATCCCCCGCCCAGATCCGCTCGAAATCCGCATCTGAGGCCGGATCCGAACTCCTCTCGCCGCGATCTTCGTTCCGAGGTAATTTATTTGGGAGTTCACCGTAGTTTTTTTTCGTGCTTAGAGGTGTGTTCTTGTTGGTTTTGTTCCTCATTGTGATGAGATGTTTCCTCTAGGATTTGTGAAGCTTTACGTGCTTTTGGGCGTCCGCTATAGCGCCGTTGTGCTGGCGAAATTTTCGGTGTAGTAGCGAGGCAAGTGCTCCTTTCGCCCTTGCCATTTTGATCCCTTAATTTCTCTCATTTTCGTACTTTAAATTTCAGTTTTTTTTGGTGATGCTATCCTCCTAACCGAACCCTACCCGAAAACCCTAACCAAACCTACCCGAAATCTCTTTGGAAATCGTTTATTTTTTTTTGTTCTCTTGTTGTAATCGCTCTCGTTAGGATTTCGTTGTGATAGGTTTAGTGGGTAGGATTTATGCAAATAAATTGTAGAAATTATGTTATAAATTAAGGATTTAGGATTAGTTGGGGATTTGGATCTTTGTCCAAATCTCTCGCTAATTTTTGTTTGGTGTCGATGTATTTTGGGTATAGGTGAGCACGCACGACCTATGGTCGTGCGTCTGAGGTCGCGCGCCCTGATGTTGGTGCTCGTGCGTTAGCTTTAATGTCGAGTGGGAGTACTCACTCGTTGTGGCGTTGCGTAATCGCAACATTGTTTCCCCTAGCTTTGCTTTCTTTTCCGAGTGAATGTCTCGTGTTTGAAGGTCCTTTGTCGGCTGTTGTTTTCCGAAGGCCGAATCGTGGGTTGTGGTTAGTAGTGGTGGTGGAAGGCTTTTAATAGGGGTTGTGTTGTGTGACTTAGCCGTGACCGCACTTTTTACCTTGACCCGAGTAGTTTCTGGGCAAGTGAGAAAGGGGTCCGCAGTGCTTTCACATGTCAACCCTTGAGCATTTTTGTCTTGGAAATGGTGGTCGGGGGTTGAGTACGCCTCCAATCCGGTTCCAAGTTTCTTTTTCTGCTACTGCCATATCTCACAATTTAGGATGTTAGGTGTTTCTTCCTTAATTGTTGCAGCATTTTTTTTGGCATGTTCGCCTTGTTGACTCTGCAGGTTTTTAGCAGGGTAGTTGCTGTTTTCTCGCACTTGGTGCAGGTTTGCTTTTACCTTGCCTTGAGCATGGTTTGCTTCTGTTTTAGTTGCATTTTCTTACATTCCCTTGTTTTCTTGTTTACTGCACTTTCTTGTTAGCACTTGTATTCTTTTCCTTGCTGAGGTATTCTGCCTTCTGAATGCCTCAGGTTCTGGATAGTAGCCAGTAGGTGGCTAGTGCTGTGGTGCTGTTGGAGATCTCTCAGCCTTTGGAGACCCTCCTGTTCTTCTAGTGAGGTAGTTTTACTGCATTTTCTACAGACATACATACTTGCCAGTGGGTTCGTGTCAGCTGTTGGCGCCCCTGGTAGTTTTACCTTTTTGTACTAGATATGCTTTTCTTCTTACTGCTACCCTTTTTGGGAGATAGTCTATTTGCTCTGGGAATGTTTTATGCTAGGTTGATAGTTACTTTAAAACCTATAATAATTACTATATGTATTACATGATCAGCATGTTTTTATAAAAAGCTCAAACATTACTTTCCAAAAGCGTAAAAAGATCGTTTTCTTATAAGTACTATAAATTGAGTTTTAGGGTCCTGCATAGCGTAAGTTGTCCTCTTATGACACTTATGCGCTCATTTAAGGACGTCAACATCAATGAAGTGTTTTTCCGCTACGTATAAAAATAGTTTTCAAACCGCGGACTATCTGATCCACTGAGCCGAGGGATACGGCTAATTAATTGAACCAGTTTTATAATCATTCTAACTTATGATTTGAAGGTTTAGAGTGTTGCCTGAGCGTCGGCAGTTATCCCCTGCTCGACGTGGCATCACAGCTCGTAGTTTTCTCTTACTCTGATTTATTTAAATGGTGAGAAAAATGCGGGTTGTGACACCCGATGCCTGCAATAAGTGCAATGTCTCATGTCGGTATCACGATCACGTCTAGAGCGGCCTCCATGGCTACTCCCCCATCCACCACGAGAAGCAAGAGCCAACTGATCACCAGAGGAAACATGTAGTGCCAATGAGGTAGTGGTACTGGCTGTTTCGGCTTTGGTCAGATGATGGTACATACCAACATTCTTCATAGTTGATGGACTCACTAGCATTTTTGTCTTTGTTCTAGAGAAATTTGGGTCAATGCTATTTAATAGGCAAAGTAGTACATAGTACTCACATTGGGTCCAGTGTTCCCCCTTGGTAGAAGGGATCTCCCAAAAGTCCATGATCTCATCAGCAAGGACCTTCCATTCTGCGAAGTACTCGGTGAATAAATGTTCCCCTTATCTTAGTTCAACCATCTTGGGGAAGAGTTCACCTAGACGAGCAAGGTTATTCACCTGGGAGAACATCTTATGTAAGGTATCCCATAGTTCCTTAGTTTGTCACGGTTTTTGCACATTTGTTGAACTTAGGGATCCATGGAGCTTAGCAGGAGAGCAAAGATCCGATAGTTATCACGATACCAATCCTCGTACTCTTGACTACTCACAATATGAATTGGGAGCCGAGTAAGGTGGTGCATACTCTGTATGCCCGATAGGGATATAGTGACCCCCTTTTTCCATAGTTGGAAGTTTGAGGAGGTAAGGATTGTAGTGACAAGTCTCGCATTAGGAGGAAATGTATTGTTGTAATCCCCCGATGATACTGTCATTGGAGCGGTGCCGGTGACTGAGGATGCCATGACCTAAATATAGATCATAAATCTGTATTGTAATAGGAGACCTTTTGTTCTTCCGGTTCTGATCTGAGAGGTAGCAATGACAAACGAAGCAGGTTGGAGGAGACATCAACGACAGTGACATCAACAGTAACGATAACGGCGGGTACTGAGCTAGATCGATAGCATTGAACAAGGGCAGGGAGTCCTGGATTAGTCAGATGTAGAGGGCATCACGGCGTGAGCTCTATGTCGTCAGGCGGTCGACGATAGACCCTCTCTAGGGCGCCAAAACCCCTGTAGTTCAGGGCGTCGATGACAAGAGGGAGAGTAGGAGTGGAGTCCACGACGAGAGCACATCGGAGACAATCAAGGCGGCGTTGTCTTTAAGGTTTCGTCCTCTTCAAGGTTTCGTCGTCTTCAAGGTTTTGTCGTCTTCAAGGTTTCGTCGTCTTCAAGGTTTCGTCGTCTTCAAGGTTTCGTCGTCTTCAAGGTTTCGTCGTCTTCAAGGTTTCGTCGTCTTCAAGGTTTCGTCGTCTTCAAGGTTTCGTCGTCTTCAAGGTTTCGTCGTCTTCAAGGTTTCGTCGTCTTCAAGGTTTCGTCGTCTTCAAGGTTTCGTCGTCTTCAAAGTTTCGTCGTCTTCAAGGTTTCGTAGTCTTCAAGGTTTCGTCGTCTTCAAGGTTTCGTCGTCTTCAAGGTTTCGTCGATCGGTGGACATCAGAGTGGGATTTTTTTTCCGAGAGCGGCGGGCTACGCTCTAATTTAGCTCTGACACTATGTAAATGATTTGATACCTCAATAGAGGTACACGAGTTTATTTATATAGGTGCACGCAATACAAAATACAAAATACATGAAATATATCAAATACATGAAATGTATCTAAAACATGAAATATATCAAATACATGAAATATATCCGACATTATGAAATGTAAACTCTCAGGGGAGGAGTTTGTAATTTAAAAAATAGGAGTGCAATATGCAATAATGCGAATTTACAGGGAAGGTTCCGGTAAACAACGACCCAACATTTACATGATCCTTAACAGTGCGTAAGCTTTCAACAGTCTAGTATTCCACCACTTTTCAGAACTGTGGAGATATTTCTTCGTTCCAAGGGAGGCAATTGCAAATTCCTACTAGCTTATGTATCACGGGCTAAGATGTGAGTTGTTATTTTTCATTTACTGCCCATAACTTTTATATTCTTGAAGGACATACATCCTTTGGTATTTTCATATTTGAATGAGATGTGTGTTACGTGCCTGGATGAGTGGGTGGTGGATTGTCGGAGGGCTGCGAAGATGCGGATGGAGGTGGGGATACAAGGGGTATTAGCCCTGAAAATGGTGGAGAAGATGAGAGAGTGATTGAAACCCTAGAAGGGAGAGGGGTGAGAACAGAAGAGCTTAGGATGAAAAAGAGAACTTGATAACTTTTCTTGCATAATCTCTACATGACCCCAAGGGCCATATATATATCTATATATAAATAATTGCCCAAATCTCCCCTGTAAACTAGCATAATTAGTGAGAGCCCCCCTCTTATTTTCGAAATTACAAAAAACTCCCCTTAAGTTTTTATTTCATTACCAAAACCTCCCCTGATTTTTTCATTTCATTGCATCCATGAAGAAAAATACCCCCTGGACACTGTTCACCGAGGGGGGTGTTTTTGTGCATGGATGTTATGAAATTAAAACTTCAGGAGAGGTTTTTGTAATGAAATGAAAATTTTAGGGGAAGTTTTTGTAATTTCAAAAATAAGAGGGTGCTGTCAGTAATTTAGCAAAGTTAGAGGGGAGGTCCCGGTAAATGGCCCTATATATATATTAATATATATATATATATATATATATATATATATATATATATATATATATATATATGCGCCGATGACATAGTTGTAAATAACACAACATACAACAAATGTTATAAATGCTTAAACGCTACAACTATGACTCAATACAACACGACTCATAATCCTTTCCCGCTGCTTCTAATATTTTGGGAAAGTGGGTTTTTTTCCCTGACCGTAGAGTCGTAAACGGGGGTTCTTAATTTTTTTTTATTCCATGTTTGATCTGTAATTTGGATAATATAAACCTCGAATTTTATTGTCACTTGTCTGTGGATGAAAGTCTGCAGGGTAAGCTGATATGTAGGACGCGCTCTTCTTCACTGCCTTGCTGATATGTACTTGCCTTCATGTGCAGCATGGATGAAATGGTTGTTAACGAAGCCGTTAAGCTCGGAATGAGAGTGAACGAAGTTGCCGGCACCAGATCGGTTGTTTCGAGTCTTGAAGGAGTCATTTATGAAATTACCCTTCCCCTACAAGAAATCGCGCACTGAGAATCGTGCATCCGTGACAGAACCTCTGATCATTTCGAACTTGACGACAAAATAAGTGTTGAATTGGAGCAGATGACATAATTGGGCAAATTATTTCAGCAATGTTATATTGGTTGTGGAAGTTTAAAATTAGGCAAAATATTTAACTCAGCCTATTTTTCTTGTATTTATCCAAATGTTGGATGCTAAGTTAGAAATAAAATGTTTAGGATATTGTTGAGGAGGTGATGTGTCACTGATGTGAGATTGTTGATGAGGTTAGAATTAGATATAAAATGAAGTTTCAGGGGATTTGTCACTCCAAATGGAGGCTATTTAAATGGGCAAAAAATATTGTTTATGTTTTCTGAAAAAACATAACAACAACACTCAAGTCTTTATTCCACTATAGTGGGGTCGACTATATGGATCCTTTGTCGTCATTGTGCTTTGTGTTCTAGAAAAAGTTACTGAGGAAAAACTTCCAAATAAACTGAGACTAGTGTAGATATTTATTCCAACATAACATGAAATTTTGGGATAAATATGTGAAAAATAAAAATTTAGAGACATTTTAAATTTAGGCTAATGTTTAGGGAATGGTTTTAAGTATTTTGCCTTAAAATTACTCTGTTCAACTCTCAATAGCCTCATTCAAGCTGCAATATTCTCGGCTCTTTCAAGCCATAGGCCTTGGCAAAATCTCCTTCTGTTACTGGACGTTAGTATATTTATTATGTCAGTTTCATTATTAGTGTATTTGCGAAGGGTATTTTGGTCTTTGTTGTATTAGGGCTTGTTTTATTGTTGGGGAAGGGAAGTCTTAGGGGTTATGTTGAAAGTATTGGCTTGTTGTGTGGTGTGCGGCTGCTACGAGAAGTTCTCCCCTGCACCGTTCAAGAATCCGTTCAGGCAGTGCCATAGGATTCCTTTTATCTCATGCTTTATTCTTCCTAATTGTTTTGTTATTCTTGTGAGTGTGGAGTTGTGTTGGTGAAAGCAGGTTCTGTTCGATATTTATCCTGTGTGTACATCACAGTAGCATCGTCGGAAACTCGGAGATTGCGGATCTTATCGCAACAAGGTATCAGAGCTTCTCTGCGTCCTCGAAATGCCGGTGTCGGATGCCACTAGATTCAAGGAGCACGACAACGAACTGGAGACACTCAAGCAAAATCATGAAGAACTGACCCGATCGGTAACAGCCATGAGCGAAGATGTCCGACTGCTGTTGGCCGCTTTGAAGGCAGAGAAGGCCGGGGATTCATCTCGGGGCGGAGGAGGATTCTCACCAGAAAATCATGACAAAACTCCCTCTTCGTCACATTTCGTCACTCGATTTCCTCGGTTGGAATTTCCGACATTTTCCGGAGAGGCGTTAATGGAATGGATTTACAAGTGCGATCAGTTCTTCGACATCGACGACACACCGGGGAACATGAAGGTTAAGATGACGTCAGTACATATGGAGGGCAAAGCATTGTCCTGACATCAAGCATAAATGAAGGCTCGGATTACACGACAATGACCCAATTGGGAGGAATACAACCAAGCTCTTCACAGTCGCTTTGGGTCGGTGTTGTTTGATGATCCCCTAAGAGAACAAAAAATTTTATGACAACGCGGATCCGTGCAAAATTACTTGGACGAATTTTTGACTTGCTTCTACACAGGGTGGCGCTACCGGAAGAGCACGCCATCAGCTTTTGTTTGACGGGGCTGCACGACGAGATACAATTTGGGGTCTGAATGTTCCAACCGAAGTCCCTTCGGGACGTGTTTTCCCTGGCCCGGCTCCAGGAGCAACAACTAGTTGTACAAGGAAAGAAACCATTTAATCAACACATGGAGGATCATTCTCGGGAAGACACATACAAGCCAATGACTGGAGGCAATCCAAATCCAACAACTTACCAACCTCGGTTGAGCACAAAAGGCTCTCGTAAGCTGACTTCATCGGAATTGGACGACAAACGGAGAAAGGAATTGTGCTTTTGGTGCGATCAAATTTACACACCAGGTCACAAATGTCCAAATCGATCCCAATCTCATTCGTTGGAAGTTATGGTGGAGGCGGTGACGGACAACGAGATAAGAGATGACGAAGAAGAGACATTGGACATGGAAGGTGAGGAAGAGGATCAACAAACACCGCAAGTTTCAATGCACGCGCTCACTGGTATTACGCACTACAACACCATGAGGGTCACGACATCACATCAAGATCATCCCATTTATGTATTGATAGATTCAGGAAGTACGCATAATTTCTTGGATGCGGATGCGGCTCACCGATTACAATGCAACTTGATAGAAATCACCCCATTTTCAGTGGCTGTGGCCAATGGAAAAACCATCTCTAGCTCACACAAGGTGCAAGACTTCCGATGGGTCATGCAAGGAGTGGATTTCACGTCCGATATGTTGATTCTGCCGTTAGGCGGCTGTGATGTTGTTCTTGGAATGCAGTGGCTGATCACATTGGGTACAGTGAATTGGGACTTTTGTAACTTGCGCATGGACTTTACAAGCCGCGGCAAACGGAATAGCCTTCGGAGTGCACAACAAAGCAACCTCTCGTGGGGAAAGGAGAAACGGATTCAGAGACTATTGACTAAGGACATACTACTTAATATGTTAGCTCTCTGTGAAATTCGACCGGAAGGCGAACACCAAGAAGGCAATGCACCAGAATCGTTTACTGATGGATATCGGGGGTGGCAGGTGAAGGGAGAGGGCCCCAAACCGGCGGACCAGGCGCAGTTGCAAGAAGTTTTAGATGAGTTCAGTGATTTGTTTGTGGAACCACGCGACTTGCCACCGAAGCGAGGGCAGGAGCACCGCATTGTATTGAAGGACGAAGGGACACATGTCAATCTTCGTCCCTATCGGTACCCGCCACTACAAAAATCGGAGATTGAACGAATCATTGGGGAAATGCTTCAAACCGGTGTGATTTGACATAATTGCAGCCCTTTTGCATCACCAGTTGTACTAGTGAAAAAGAAGGACGACACATGGAGATTATGTGTGGACTACCGACAACTGAATCAGAACACGGTCAAAGACAAATTTCTCATTCCTCTGGTGGAGGAGTTGATCGACGAGCTGCATGGGGCTCTTTATTTTTCAAAACTGGACTTACGGGCCGGTTACCATAAGGTGCGGATGGCAGAGGAGGATATTCAAAAGACGGCATTCAGGACCCACCGAGGACACTATGAGTTCTTAGTGATGCCCTTCGGGTTAACCAACGCCCCGTCCACGTTCCAGAGTTTGATGAACCGCATTTTTCAAGGTCAATTACGAAAATTCATCTTAATATTTTTTGACGACATTTTAATTTTCAGCACAACTTGGGAGGAGCGCTTGGAGCACTTGAAGTTTACCTTTAACACGCTACGCATGCATCAACTCGTGCTCAAGCGCAACAAATGCGACTTTGGACTACCACAAATTCACTATTTGGGACATATCATATCTGGGCATGGGGTTTCCACTGATCCAATGAAGATACAAGCGATGTTGGATTGGCCGACACCCACATCCATAAAGAAGGTCCGAGGGTTCTTGAGTCTCACGGGCTACTATCGCAGGTTCATTCAAGGATACAGATTGCTCGCTCAACCGTTGACAAAATTGCTCAAGCAACGAACGTTTACGTGGTCAACCGCTGCAGAGAAGGCGTTCCAAAACTTGAAATGTGATGTAACCAGTCCGCCTGTATTACATCTTCCGAATTTTCAACAAACATTCATAATAGAGACGGATGCGGCGGAGACCAGTGTCAGAGCAGTGTTGTTACAACAGGAACATCTCGTGGCCTTCTTTAGCAAGGCCATGAGCCCAAAGAACGCTGGATTATCTACCTACGAGAAGGAGCTTTTAGCCATTGTGATGGTCGTGTAGAAATGACGACACTATCTAATGGCTGGTGCTTTTGTTATACGTACAGATCATCACAGCTTGAAGTACATGTTAAAGCAAAAACTAGCAACCCTGACGCAACAACGTTACTTATTCATATTAATGGGATATGACTTCACGGTGTAATATAAAAGGGGTAAAGAAAATGTTTGCGCTGACGCCTTATCGCGATTACATGAAACAACCGGAGGCATGGTACATGCCATAACTACAATTCAACCCAATATCATACAGTTAATTAGAGAATCATGGGAGCAAGACCAACACCTGAAGTGCATCATTACTACCAAAGAAGGCAATGCAGAGGCTCGGCCCAAATACCGCTGGGAGCGTAATGTACTGACCAGGAAAGGGAAAATTGTAGTGGGGCGGGAGCCAGCAACCCGGAATAAATTGATGGAACTGTACCACTCCGGACCCATGGGGGGTCATTCCGGCATTACGGCCACGTACAAACGTATGAAACGGGTGTTCTATTGGAAGGGCATGAAGGCGAACATCTATCTCTACATACAACAGTGCTCGGTATGTCAACAGTGCAAGGCCGACAACCAGCGACCCGCTGGGTTACTTCAACCGCTTTCAATTCCGGAGAGAGTTTGGCAGGATGTGAGCATGGACTTCATCGACGGGTTACCAAAGAGCCACAGAAAGTCAACCATCTTGGTGATTGTTGATTGGTTGAGTAAACATGCACACTTCATCGCCGTCGCTCACCCGTATACCGCAGAAGCTATAGCTCAGGTCTTTTTGGATTCTGTTGTTCGGTTGCATGGGCTGCCCGCCGCGATAGTAAGTGATCGTGACACCATTTTTCTTAGTGATTTTTGGCAAGAGATTTTTCGAAATCCAACTTCACACATCATCAACATATCACCCGCAATCGGATGGGCAAACTGAAGTGGTAAATAATTGTGTGAAAATTTATCTACGTTGTATGTGTTTTGAGAAACCCAGAGATTGGATTGAATGGCTACCATTAGCGGAGTGGTGGTATAACACATCATACGAAAGTGCTATCAAAATGACACCTTATGAAGTGGTTTATGGTCAGAAACCCACAACAATTCCTCCGTATATCGAAGGGTTAGCCAAGTTAGAGGATGTGGACCGCTCCTTAGCAGCAAGAGACAGGGTTATGTCAGTACTCAAGATCAATTTGGCACGAGCTCAAGAACGTATGAAAATGCTAGCAAACAAAAAGTGGCGGGAGCATACCTTGGAGGTAGGGGACTTCGCTTGGGTACGTTTGCAGCCGTACCGTCAAGTGAGCATGGGGGAACATCATCAACAAAAACTATCACCGCGATTTTTTGGGCCGTTTCCCGTGGTCGAACGGGTGGGTACGGTCGCCTATAAATTGGATCTTCCGACAGATGCCTGGTGAAAGTTTCACATTTCACAAATGAGGAAGTACAATGGAGCTCCAATTGGCATTGCCCAACCTCTACCAACTGCAATAAATGAAGCCGACAATGTGCTAATTGAGCCGGTAGCGATCTTGGACAGACGCATTTCAATCGGGAGGGGCGCGTGGTGACTCAACTCCTCATTCAATGGGCTAACGGTTCGAAGGAAGAATCAACTTGGGAAGACTTATGGGCACTTCGTCAAAGGTGGCCAAATATGGTTCCTTGAGGACAAGGAACATTCGATGGGGAAGGTTTTGTTACATCCCGCTGGACGTTAGTATTTTTATTATGTCAATTTCGATATTAGTGTATTTGTGAAGAGTATTTTGGTCTTTGTTGTATTAGGGCTTGTTTTATTGTTGGGGAAGGGAAATCTAAGGGATTATGTTGAAAGTATTGGCTTGTTGTATGGTGTGCGACTGCTACGGGAAGTTCTCCCCTGCATCGTTCTAGAATCCGTTCAAGCAGTGCCTTAGGATTCCTTTTATCTTGCTTTGTTCTTCCTAATTTTTCTGTTATTCTTGTGAGTGTGGAGCTGTGTTAATGAAAGCAGGTTCTGTTCAATATTTATCCTGTGTGTACATCACGATAGCATCGTCGGAAACTCGGAGATTGCGGATCACATTGCAACACTAGCCGGAGCCCTTGGCTAGCCTTGCCAAAGCATGTTTGGAGAGCAATCACATAAGAGTCTTCAGAGTTCAGAACGGATCCTTTGGACAACCAAAACGTCTCCGCAGGATGCTCCGACGCCTTCTACACCCGCGACGCGAGCCCCCGCCGCTTTCCCTATTTCCTTGTACACAATGAATTAATGCAAAGTGGTCCCTCACTAGAATAAAGCTAGAAAGATGAAAATGTTAGGCTTTGGATGTTCTAATAATCGATTTTGAACATGAATAGATAATATCCATTTAGGCTCTGTTTGGGGCAGTTTATGCTGATGAATAATCTCTATTTAAAATGCAAACACAGTTTTATAGTTGTTTATTTGTACAGCTTATAAAAAATCACATATTTTAAAACTGTTGATAAGTTGATTTTTCATAAGCTATCGGGTCTAGCTTATGACTTCTCATAAACGCTTATTTTTTTAAAAAGTTTTATGCGTGATTTTTTTTCCGAATGTGATTCTTTCATCCGGACGAGATTTTTTCACACGAGCGTGATTTTTTTGCTAGAGTCGAATTTTTCGCCCGAGCGCGAATTTCTCGTCCGCGAGAGAATTTCTCACCCGAGCGCGATTTTTTCTACCGGGCGAATTTTTTTCTACCGGGCGAAATTTTTTCGCAAGTACGTGATTTTTTTGCCTGGGCGTGATTTTTTCGACTAGGCACGATTTTTTTCGCCCGGGCACAAATTTTTTTTACCCGGACGCGATTTTTTCGCCTGTGGGCGATCTTTGCGTCGGGACGCGATTTTTCGTCATGACACGTTTTTTTTCACTCGCGAGCGATTATTTTGCCCGGGCGCGATATTTTTTGACCGATCACGATATTTTTGGCCCGTGCAAGATTTTTTCGCCCGGGCGCAATTTTTTTGTCTGGACGCGTTTTTTCTCTCAGATGCGATTTTTTCCCACCGAACACGATGTTTAAGCCCCGGTGCAATTTTTTTGCGCGCGCTGGGGCGAAAAAATTGTGGCTGAGAGAAAAAGCGCGCTCGGTCGAAAAATCGCGCCCGATCGAAAAAATCGCGCCCGGGGAAAGAATCGCGCCCAGGCGAAAGAAACGCGTCCGGGCGAAAGAAACGCGCACAGACGAAAAAAACGAGCCCGGATGAAAAATATTGCGCCCGATGAAAAAAAGCGCGACTGACGGAAAAAACCGCGACCGGGGAAAAAAACGCGCTTATGCAAAAAAACGCGCCCGTGCGAAAATATCCCGCCCTGGCGAAAAATATCGCCCAGGCGAAAAAAAATCGAGTTCGGGCAAAAAAAGTCGCAACTGGGCGAAAAATATCGCGACCGGGCAAAAAAAATGCGACCGGGCAAAAAAAATCGCGCCCGGGCGAAAAAAATGCGTCCAAATGAACAGAACTTTATGAATGTAATTTTTGATAAGCACTTATGAACAAACTATCCAAACAGTTGACTGCTTATTCATCATTGATTTTGTAAAATCTCTATGCAAACTTCAATTTTCAATTAGCAGCTTATTTATCATCATAAGTTGTCCCAAACAGAGCCTTAGTCTCAAATTGAGAGGATCCTCATTGGGACTAAAGATGGCATGAGATACGATCTTGTTAGGTGGCACTGTCGCAGTTGCATGTGGGCCTCGGTGCACTATCATAAATAGTGAGTAATTTTTTAAAAAAGTTATAATAAAGAACGAGTAAATGTGAAAGATAAATGTTTCAGTTTGTATATTTATACTTGATGGGGGTATCCTTAGAGCGCTAAATGCACTTCCGCGCACGGGGTGCAGGTATCAGAAAAAATTCACCATCATGGAGTGCGAATAGTAAAATTCCTGATCATTGGATGCAAATAATAAAATTTCTCATCTTTGAGTGTAAATAGTAAAATTCCCCATCATTGGGGTGCGAATAGTTAAATTCTCTATCATGATGTGCAAATAGTAAAATTCCTTATCATGGAGTGCAAATATTAAAATTCCTCATCATATGGTGCAAATAGTAAAATTCCCCATCATTGAGGTGCAAGTAGTAAAATCCCCCATCATGTGGTATGAATAGTAAAATTCTCCATAATGTGGTGCAAATAGTAAAATTCCCCATCATGAGGTGCAAATAGTAAAATTTGCTGACATGGGGTGCAAATAGTAAAATCAACATCATGAACTGCAAATAGTAAAAATTCCTTATCTTGGGGATGGTCTGTGTATAACAAAAATACACATGACGGTTTACGTATAATAAATAATATGGTTATGGTGTGCACATAATCATATCCGTCATATCGTCACAAAACTATACAAATATGTGTGCACATAACACATATATTGGTTACAGTGTGCGCATAACCGCATAACCACCACTTGTTTATGGAAATGTCACCCTCGAAAAACTATAATATGACCAAGGACCTCCTTAATTCCATCTCTTCTCCGCCCGAAAAATCCTCTTACGGATTTTCTCACTCATCCTCCTACGATTTTCTGTGAGCGCTCCCGCGCACGCCTCTTCCTTGCGCGTGACTCTTCCTTGTACGCTCTTGCGTACATCTCTTCTTTGTGCGTTCTTGCGCGTGCCTCTTTTTTGCGAGCTCCATTGCACGCGCCTCTTCCTTGCGTGCTCCCGCACACTTTTCTTCCTTGCACGCTCCTGCGCGTGCCGCTTCCTTGTGCACTTCCTTGCGCCTCCTTCTAGAGCGCTCCCACGCACGTTGCCTACTTACGTGCCTTCTCGTGCACTACCTCCACAAGCGCTCCGTGTGCGCCAACAAGCGCACTGAGCACTCTCCGCCAGTAAGCGCTTCGCGCGCTCTCCGCCAGCAAGTGCTCCACACGCTCTCCGCCAGCAAGTGCTCCACACGCTCTCCGCCAGCACACGCTCCGCGCGCTCTCCGCCAGCAAACGCTCTGCGTGCTCTCCTCCAACAAGCGCTCCACATACTCAAGAATAAGTGCTCCGTGCGTTCAAGAACAAGGGCACCAATCACTGACAGGATAATCACACCCGACTTCTCCAAAAGACAACCAGAGATAAGACACAAAGATAAAGCCACACAGAACACATCGTTCCAACTTCCAAGCCCCAGATACCAGGTCGAGCATAATGAGTCGCTCCCACTTCAAAGCACCAACCGTGGACCTCAAAGCACAACAAACGCACCGCCCCCCTATAAAGCATAAATTAATACATAGCTCTGCGAGTGGTGGTCTGTCATTCTTCGACCATTTCTCTCTCTTAACAATTATAACAAGAGGCGACCTATCACCCTTGAATTCTTTAAAGAAGCCATGTACAACAACCAATCAATAATGGAGGTTTGGTTGGCCCAAATCCGACCATATGGTTTTTCACCAAGTTGAAGGGTTTTCTACGTTAATAAAATTTCTTTTCCAATTTTTTACTTTTTGTGACTGTTTGCACGCTCGACTGCTCCCGGGCTAAGGCGGTTCAATTTAGTCCGGTCTATCGAAGTCTTGAGCGATCCATAACAGTTTGGCGCCGTCTGTGGGAACACAATTCCCAGCACTCTCTGAAGATTTAGGAGACAATATCCTCCGCACAATGATACTCGCGACGAATGACCATGACAGAAAAAGTCGTCCGCACTCTTGAAAGACCTATCCCTGGGGGGAAAGACGATCCAATCCCCCCTCACTTGTTCGTCAACATGCCTGAAAAAGAGCTCCCTGACGCAGTCAACTTAGCACGTTTATCCCTCAGGACCAGAGATCTTGAAGGTCATCGCCACCACCGCTCAGAAGTTGCAGGCCTTGAACTTGTAGGTGGAAGAATCACACACAAAGAAATTTGCATCATAATTGTTAAAGAATGCGAACGAGCCGAGCGGAGCGCCGCTTTGGCCAGCCGCCCTCTCCATCTTCGCTCACCATTCGTACCTGAGATCCTAGCACACCCAATCCCCCATAAATTCAAGCTCCCGAAGGTCGAGGCATTTGACGGAGTGGATGACCCATCAGAGCACGTCAAACACTTCGTGATCATGATCCAACTCTGCAGCGCTCCTAATCCTTTGATGTGCTAAGCATTCCCGACGACTCTGAAAGGACAAGATCGCACTTGGTTCCATTCCTTAAAAGGAGGATAAATTAAGAATTTTATAAAGCTAGCACAAAAATTCATAGACCAGTTCATCGCTAGCCGTCAGATAGTCAAAGATCCCTCCCACTTGTCGAGGGTCCGCCAAAATGAAGGGGAAACCCTTAAAGAATTTTTTTTTTACATTTCACCACTGGGGCGTGAAAAATCCCAAGGATAAAACCATAGCTCCTGCAAGGGATTCTTCTAGGAGGGCTCCGCCTGGTAGCTTCCACTTTGCACTAATATGGGAGACTGTGCCCAACTATCCCGATTAGGGTTGATATCAAGTCGAGTTCGAGCGATTTTAGCTCGCCTCGAAATCGAAATTTTTGACTCGAACTCAGCTCGAAATCGAAATTGATTTCGAGTCAAGTCATCTCGACTCGAAATGGCTCGATTCCGAGTCGGCTCGAAATCGAATCGAGTCGGCTCGAAAGCGAATCGAGTCGGCTCGAAATCGAATCGAGTCGGCTCGAAATCGAATCGAGTCGGCTCGAAATCGAATCGAGTCGGCTCGAAATCGAATCGAGTCGGCTCGAAATTGGGAAATTTTTTGTTTTATTCCTAGTTTGCTTAAAATTAAATTGAGCAACCTATAAATTTAGCAAATGAAACACTTAAAGCCTTCATTTTTTGATTTAGGTTTAAATTTTGTTATTTTAAGTTTAAAATAAGAATATATTAATAAATGCATAATTTTTTTTAATTAATTCGAGTTGATTTGAATCATATTTCGAGCGATTCACGACTGACTCGAAATTAGATTCGAGTTAAATTGTATCGACTCAAATTGAGTCGAATCAATTTTAACTGATTCCGATTTAGCTCAATTTTCAAATGATTTTCGAGCGAATTTCGAATAATATTCTCAGCCCTAATCCCGATCTCGTTCGCTGGATCGATCCCCAGATCGTTGCTGATGATGCAGTTGAAGCACACCGCTAACAGTTCGAGAAGAACCCCAAAAGACAGCGAACGCAAGAGCTAACACCGCTGTTAAAGAACGACTCACACCGTGATGATTCTCGACAAGCTTGGGCAAAACCGCCAACAACCTTCACTCCCCTTAATGCTTCGCAAACGGAAGTGTCACTCACCATACATAACCATCCATCTCTTCAGACGACAATGGCTCTTGCTCCAAGCTCTGGGGACCAGTCTAAGTATTGTGACTACCACCAAAGATACATACATAAGACTGAGGGTTGTTCGCGACTGAAGGCAGAGATCGAAAGTCTCATTAATCATGGATTTCTTGAAGAATTTTTGCAGTAGAGGGGCCTTAAACAGGCTAGGCCAGAATGAACTAGCAGGGGGACAACCCCCAGCGAAGCCGTTCTATTGGAGGATCCGTTCCCCGCTAGTGGAACGTCCAAAAAGCCCAGCAAATTTATATCTTACGTTTTTGGTGATCTTGTACACAAACAAGTATTATATTCAATATAATTAGATATTGCAAGATTTACTTTACAGAGTGTTCAGATCTTCGCAAAGGAGGCTTCAGCCTTTACTTTACAGTGTGTTCAGATCTCCGCAAAGGAAGCTCCGACCTTTACTTTACAGAGTGTTAAAATCTTCGCAAAGGAGGCTCCAGCCTTTACTTTATAGAGTGTTCAGAACTCCGCAAAGGAGGCTCCGACCTTTACTTTAGAGAGTGTTCAGATCTTCATAAAGGAGGCTCCGACCTTTACTCCAATGAGTGTTCGGATCTCCGCAAAGGAGGCTCTGACCTTTACTCTACAGAGTGTTTGGATCTCCGCAAAGGAGGCTCCACCCTTTACTTTACAGAGTGTTCGGATCTCCGCAAATGAGGCTCCGACCTTTACTTTACAGAGTGTTCGGATCTTCGCAAAGGAGACTCCGATCTTTACTTTACAGAGTGTTCAGATTCCCCAAAAGGAGACTCTGGCCTCTTTGGATCGAAGGTTTGCCCTTCATCGATACCTCAGGACCAAGTCCCTGCGATCTACCACTATCGTCGATCGAAGGTATGCCCTTCTCCGCCACAGTAAGTCGTCGCGTCGCCAGGGCCCGCCCCCTCGCGATCGTCAGCGGTTTGAAGGTCTTCCCTTCACTGTATCTCCGAGACCACATCCCTGCGGCCTCCCACTACCGCTGATCAAAGATCCGTTCTTCTCCACCGTAGTAGGTCGCGATGTCGCCAGGGCCTGCCCCCTCGCATTCGCCAACAGTTCGAAGGTCTGCCCTTCACCGATTCTCTGGGACCAAGTCTCTGCGACCTCCCACTATTGCCGATCGAAGGTCCGCCCTTCTCGCCACAGTAGGTCACGACACCGTCAGGGCCTGCCCCCTCGCGGTCGCCCAGATTCGAAGGTCCGCCCTTCACCAACACACTTAACGACATCCCCCGGACAGGTAAACCCAACCTCTCACTACTCGACTAGAAGGGTTCGCCCTTCGCCCTGATAGTAGGTCGCAGAACCGTCTGTGTCTCATCCTCTGACAACCAACCTCAAAGAAGCAAGATAGAGTTGCCCGCACAAAATGTCGGGTCCAACACCACAAATGCTCTATTATTACAAGCAAATGCTCAAATGTGGAGTATAATAACAAACAATCAAGAGTACATATCGAACGACCTAGGCGCTGCAAATACGGAACAAAGTTACTATCTAAGGCAGAAAACAACAATAATGGCAGAGCTACGCCTCGTCTATGCCGACATCAGAGCCCTATCTCTTATCATCAGAGAAGTCTCAAATACCAAATTCGGCTACGCCACAACAGTGTGTCCATACCATCATATAGAGGAACGTCACCTTCAATCTTTTAGGTATCTCATACCGTTTTGCGCACATTGCACGCATAGCGCCCTGGACACACATTGTGCACATTGCGCCTCGCGCACGCTGCATTCATTGTGCACACCAATCCTAGCGCGCAATGCTCCCCGATCACCTTTCACCTCCCATGCATTTCACTATGTGTGCGCACCATCGTAAGTAAGCTCTCTACTCAATAACTATCCTACCTTCTACACCTTTGCTACACAAACTACCCTGTCTCAATCACCGCGAGACGTCACACGCGCATTTCGGCAAAAAGTCCTCACCCTCCATTCACTTCGGCTTTGCACCACGAGGACTTGGGGGGCAAATGATGAGGCTCTCCTTAGAGCGCTAAACACACCCCCACACATGGGGTGCGGGCATAAGAAAAAATTCCCCATAATGGGGAGCGAATAATAGAATTCCCCATCATGTGGTACAAATAGTAAAACTCCACATCATGGGGTGCGAATAGTAAAATTCTCTATCATAGGGTGCAAATAGTAAAATTCTTCATCATGAGGTGTAAATAGTAAATTCCCCTTCATTGGGGTGCAAATAGTAAAGTCCCCATCATGGGGTGTAAATAGTAAAATTCTCATCATGGCGTGAAAATAGTAAAATTCCTCGTCATGGGAAGCAAGTAGAAAAATTTCACATCATGGAGTGCAAATAGTAAAATTCCCCATCATGGGGTGCAAATAGTAAAATTCCTCATTATGAGGTGCAAATAGTAAAATTCCTCATCTTGGGGGTGGTCTGTGTATAACAAAAATACGCATGATGGTCTACGTATAGTAAATAATATGGCTATGGTGTGCACATAACCATATTCGTCATATCGCCACAAAATTATGCAAACATGTGTGCACATAACACATATATTGGTTACGGTGTGCGGATAACTGCATAACCACTGCAACCGCCACTTATTTACAGAAATGACACCCTCAAAAAACTATAAATAGGACCCAAAACCTTCTTCATTTCTATCTCTTCTCAGCCCAAAAAATTCTCTTACAGATTTTCTCTCTCCTTCTCTTACGATTTTCTCCTTTCTCATCTTTTTTTGTGCGCGCTCCCCCGCGCGCCTCTTCCTTACGCGCTACTCTTCCTTTTGCGCACTTGCACACGTCTCTTCTTTGTGCAATCTTGCGCGCGCCTCTTCTTTGTGAGCTCTATTGCGTGCGCCTCTTCCTTGCGCGCGCCGCTTCCATGTGCGCTTCCTTGCGCCTCGCACGCTCCCACGCACGCTGTCGACTTATGCGCCTTCTCGTACACTACCTCCATGCGCGATCCGTGAGCGCTCTAGCAAGTGCACCGAGCGCTCTCCTCCAGCAAGCGCTCTGCGCGCTCTCCTCCAACAAGCGCTCCGCGCGCTCTCCTCCAGCAACCGCTCCGTGCGCTCAAGAACAAGCGCTCCGCGCGCTCAAGAACAAGCGTTCTGGACGCTCCAGAACAAGCGCTCCGCACGCTCAAGAACAAGCGCTCAACGCGCTCAAGAACAAGCACTCTAACCACCGACAGGACAACCGCACCCGACTTCTCCAAAAGACAACCAGAGACAAGACACATAGATAAAGCTACGCCGAACACGCTGTTCCAGCTTCCAAGCCCAGATACCATGTCGAGCATAACGAGTCACTCTCACTTCTAAGCATCAACCGAGGACCTCAAAGCATGCCAAGCGCACCGCCCCTATAACACACGAAGAAATACATAGCTCTTTGAGTGGTGGCCTGCCACCTTCTGAGCCTTCTCTTTCTCAACAATTGTAATGAGAGGCGGTCTGTCGCCCTCGAATTCTTCAAAAAAGCCTTGTACAACAACCAACCAATAGTGAAGTTTTGGAACTTGACAGACATAGATCCGAACACGTAGTTTTTCACCAAGTTAAAGGGTTTTCACATTAATTTTTTTTTTCATTTTCCAGCTTTCTATCTTTTGTGACTGTTTGCACACCCGACCGCTCACAGGCTAAGATGGTTCAATTTAGTCCGATCTATTGGAGCCTTGAGCGATCCGCAACAATACTATATTAAAAGGGAATAAATCCCCTTTGATGGAATATTTATAATAGCACTGTAACAGTTTGGTTTGGTTTTTAAGCAAAACCGTAAACCAAACCACTCCTATGTGGTTCCAAAAATTTGGAACCGAACCGAACCAAACCGCTCAAACATTGAAACCGAACCGAACCAAACCAAATCGGTTTGGTTCAGTTAAGTTCGATTTTGGTGGTTTAAATATTGTGTAATCTAAGAGTGTTTTAAAATCACAATTACGTTTGCATAATGCATACCAAAGTTTATACTTAAAATTAAAAATAAAAGAAAACTTACAAGTTACTATTCTATATTTCTATATGAAACACAATTAGTCAAATTAATTGATATGCAAAAGCGTCACAAAGTCTTGGAAGCCATTTATCATTTCTCTGTCTAATCAAAGGTAAAAAAATGGACTTTAGATAGTCACATTATGGAATACATCCAACATAAATAATAAAATGTAAAAACCCCAAAATACATGAAATAAAATTGTGGTGTCCAAAATAAAATTTAGAAACAGTCATAGGCCTCAACAAAGGATGTGAAGCGATCTATCACCTAGTTCTGTGACCCTATGAATTAAGGTAAGAAGTGGAGTTACCTATCTTGGCTAAAGTTCCAGTTGAAGATGGCCTTATCTGAGCTCTCCTCTCGCAACTATAAATTGTTTCAAATTACAAACCATGTTAAATTATATAACTTAGCATGTTGCAACTCATTCTAACAAAGTATCTCAATAAAAAAAAGGGAAGAAAACGTATAGTTTCTCTATTTCAAAAAACAACAATGAAACTTGATCACAGTTATTGGTGTTGGGGTATATTGGAATAGGTGTGATGAGTGTTTAATGGGTTGCGGTTAGGATCCGATAGGAATCCAATAACCCGTAGTCGGGTATTTAGGGTTTGCCTATAAATACCCATGCTAGGGGCAACGAGTAGATCGTTCCAAACTTGACGGTCACGCGGATGCTTCGAGCACAACTCGAACAATTGGTACTTATAAGTTATAAGTAGATATGTTTTTACACTTCAAGCATTCAAATAAAAACTTATATAAACTGAAAAGTTCATATGAAATCTTTCTAATAGGTTAACAATCACAAGCTACATTAAATGTTGTTATATAATACGGTTCGGTTCGACTCAGTTCGGTTTGCCATACAAAATCAAGAAATGAACAGAACCGTATGATTTTTCTAAAATCAAAACAGTGACCGAACTGTGGCCAACTAAAACCAAACTGTGCGCCTTGGTTTGGTTCGGTTTAACGGTTTGGTTGGTTTTTGCTTACAAGCCTAATTTATAATGTCAATACTATCGCGGCCAATATTGTTGTGATGTAGGCTAGTCCCGTAGTCGAGGTCGTGACGGTCGGAGACTCACGAGACACTCACACACACTCCAACTTGCCCGCGCAAACTTAAAATGCAGCAACCTATACTTCCGTGTTACTAATCGCATGCGATTACGAAGGTTCTCCAAACCTCTCGAGAGAGAATAGAGGCTATGAGCCAATATCCTCTCAAGCGAAATGGATCCACACGATCCGATCAAGTGGAAGTTGTACCAAAAGGGATCCGCCGAAAACAAACGATTCAGAAAAGGTGGATCACTCCCAACAAAAGAAAATGAGGGACGCCAAGCCTCACGAGCTTAAACAAGTCAAGATAAACAATAACAAATCGTTGTGAAGAAACCACGACGAAATTCGATGATTTCGCAAGCCACGCAATATTATCTCGCCTCGAGATTTATCGAGAAAGAAAATCACAAGATTGAGTAGAAATGTTTGTTACCCTTCACTCAGATCAATATTCCTCGGAGAGGTTGGCTCTTCCACGGCTCCACTGTATTTCCGCCGACTGGTGTGAAACACGTCGCCTTCTTCGAAGTCACGCCGGGTGGAGTTCCCTGCAAACTGCTCTTGATGAACTCTAGCCGAACAATCTCCAGTGTGGGCACGGGACGGTCGCCCACCGTCAGGTAGAGACTTCGATCGGCCGCTATTCGCAAGAGGGGAAGTAGCCGTCCCGTTTGGAGAGGCGAAGGGAGGGGGAGTGGTAGCCGACGAGTGCTGAGAGGGAGAGGGAGGACGAAGGCCGAAATTTTCAAAAGCACGGGAAGGGGAGAAAGAGGCGGCGGCAAGGAGGAAGAGTAATAGAAGTTAGGGTTGGAGAAAATTATATTAGATTCATTTCCAAAAAGTCCCATCATCCTCCCAACATTAGCCTTAAATAATGCTTTACAACAATAGGCTAACTGCATGTCAAAATAGAAGGTAATAATGCAATTCAGATTTTACAAAAATAAAAACAGATTTTTGTTTTAAAATAATTAAACATGACACTCAAGATGTTAGAATTTGTAGAAATCATTTTCAACATCCATTTATGTCATGAGCCTCAGGCGGAAGTTGTAGCGGCGATCGTTAATAATTCTCCGGCGCCGCAAGTTCTTTGTTGGAGATGACGAGAGATCCTCCGTAAGCATGCCGAGACCATCAACATCAAATCGGGGGTCATCAGCTCCATCATGTTGAGGCTGAGATACTGTCGCAGCTGGGGGTAGGTCTGTCCCATACCTATCACTCGTAATAAGGAATGAGTAATTTGAAAGATGAATATTACACCAAAGAATGATTTTTTTAACACACACACACACAAGCTATCATGTATGGCACTACGTTCGTGCAAAACTGCTCTTGATTACAAACAGGTCCACCTATTCGTGGATACTTTGAGTGCATAAGGGCTCCGCTTGCGCGTACCCAAAAGTAGTGTCTGACAGGCTCTGACGGTGCACACTAGTGAGTTCTACACGTGCGACTAATTTGAAATAAAAGAGAGCAATTAGTAACGAGCAAATGTACATACATTACTGCTAGTGTGTGTGTACCATATTAAAAAGAAAACTTAGATTGTCATGGTCCTAAAATAGGAATATTAAATGAATCTTAGCCATCCAATTTAATTTCTTTGATACAAAGAAACATATACCTTTTAAATCAGTAGTAGCCGACACATGACCCATTTGTTTGCTGAGTTCAGTGGCAAATCCATTGGAGGGGTGTTCATGTGGTCATCATGGCGAGCTGCAATGTGTAACGACCATAGTCGATCCAACGAGACAACGTCACCGCTTCGCTCTAGGTGACGTTACCGGAATGCAACCCAAGCATCCCAATCCCTCTCCATTCACTGGTGGGTTGTTGGTGGACGCAACCTCCCTTTGATGAGACAAACTCGATAGTTAAGTGTGTAGCCCAAGGACTTCCCAGGAGGTCACTCATTCCGACACTACTCCAACCCGAGCACGCTTAACTATCCACATCTTATCACTAACTTGGTGATGAGAAGTTGAAAAACTCCATAGTTAAATGTGTTCGGGCTGTAGTAGTACTGATACGGGTGACCTCCTGGGAAGTCCCCATGCTACACACTTAACTATCAAGTTTGCCTCATCAAAGGGAGACTGTGGACACCAACAACCCACCAGTGGACGGAGAGAGGTTAGGATACTTGGGTTGCAACCCAATAATGTTGCCTAGAGCGGAGCCGTGACATTGTCCCGTTGGATTGGCTAGAGTCACTACAATAAAAAGTGATTTTCTTAACGGCCTCCCCAGCACATAGCTCAAAAGGACGATCACTGACACCCTCAGTACACAGCTCGAAAGGGTTCAGCCTCAACTAGTCTACAAACCATACACTTACAACCCTCTCTCCATGGACCGCCTCACGCGAAACTCTGCCCACTGACGGGTTGTTGGAGGCCCCGACCTCCATTTGATGAGGGAAGCTCCAGTTAAGCAGCCTCATCAAAGGAAGGCAACGACCTCCAACAATTCGCTAGTAGGCAGAGTGCCGTTGTACAACCCCGTATTCGCGGAGTGAGGATCCCAAGCAAGGCATATGGCCTGCTTATAGGTTTTAAGCTTTTGAGATGTTTTGCACTATAAGGGGCCAATTTTGGCTTGACCTTGAGGATATACTAGTAGGGGGAGGAAAAATTTGCCTCCCCCTTGCCCCCTTCTTTGAGGGTCGGGTGAGACAAGTTGGTCGGCACCCCCCGACGGGATAAAGTGCGAGGTGGGGGCAGCGGGGTCGACTGGAGACCAGGGTCTCGTCCCCCCTGCCCCTTAGCCCCGAGTAGGGGCGAGACCGGCCGGCCAGGCGGGGTCTCACCCGCGCGGCATGCTCGCCGGGCGAGACCGCCGGCCAGGCGGGTTCTCTCCCGCCCGACCAGCTCGCCGGGCAAGACCGCCGGCTAGGCCAGCTCGCCGGGCGAGACCGTCGGCCAGGCCAGCTTGCCGGGCGAGACCGCCGGCCAAGCGGGTTCTCGCCCGCGCAACTAGCTCGCCGGGCGAGACCGCCGGCCAGACGGGTTCTCGCCCGCGCGGCCAGCTCGCCGGGCGAGACCGCCGGCCAGGCGGGTTCTCGCCCGCGCGGCCAGCTCGCCGGGCGAGACCGCCGGCTAGGCGGGTTCTCGCCCGCGCGGCCAGCTCGCCGGGCGAGGCCGCCAGCCAGGCGGATTCTCGCCCGCGCGACCAGCTCACCGGACGAGACTGCCGGCTAGGCGGGTTCTCGCCCGCGAGGCCAGCTCGCCGGACGAGACCGCCGGTCAGGCGGGTTCTCGCCCGCGAGGCCAGCTCGCCGGGAGAGACCGCCGGCCATGCGGGTTCTCGCCCGTGAGGCCAGCTCGCGGGGCGAGACTGGCCGGCCAGGACCTCGCTCACGCGGCCAGTTCCCTCGTCTCGGGTGTCCAGGGGGGCTGGGGGTGTGTGTGTTTTGGTCTCCTCTCGCCCTTGAACCTCTTTGGGATGCGCTTTTACCCTTTTACCCCCAGGGTGGAATTCCCCTCTTTGCCCCCCAGTGTGGAGGTTTTCTATTGGCTCGAGGCATGTTTGCCTTAGGGGCATTTTGGTCATTTTGACCCCAAGAATTGGAAAAACTATAAATAGACCCTTGAGGGTGCCTTGGAGGAGATCACTTCTTCATCACTTGAATCCCCTTACTTTCTTCCTCCAAGGCACCTAGCTCAGCGTTGGTTAGGGAGGGGGAGACCTCAAAGGTCTTCCGGATATGAGGTGAGGCCTCCACGCTAGAGCCGAGGGTCTATTCCTAGTTTCCCGAGCCTTTGGTCCGTGACCCCCCCCCCCCCCGAGTGTAGTAGGTGTGAGGTCACCCCTCTTTTGGGACCCCGAACTCCATAGAGGCAAGATTTTGGCTTCAACATTTTGGTGCGGTGAGCGTGGAGAGTGACCAGCACAAAAGATCTCGGGAGAGTGTCATGGCTGGAAATCAGCGAGGTATTGATGACCTCGGCGGTCTCCCCAACCCAGGACCCTTCGTAGGAAGGGAAGAGTTCATGGCTTCCATCTCTAGCATCATGGAGATGTTGCGAAGCATTGTCCCTCGGGCTGGCAGCTCAGCCCCCACCCCCAGGGACCGGCTCCTGGGGATCTCAGTGAGCTGCCCCCCAGGGATCTAAGCGAGATCACCCCGGCAGGGGGAGAAGGAAGTGCCCCAGGGAGACGACCTGGGAAAGAGAGGATGGGAGAGGGGGTCGAGTGAGACCTCCCCGGCCGGGAGCTGTTCCCCAGCCCGTCGAGTGCTCGCCCCTTAGGCGACCATGTCGCGCCAGTAGATACCGTGAGACCACCCCTCGGGGGGTCACCCTTCAGCGAGCTGATCATCTCAGCTTCCGTTCCCGAGGGGTTCAGGGAACTTGACAAGGCATACTATACCAGGAAGGATGACCCCATCCAACACCTGCAGTGGTTTGAGGATGCCGTCTCCATCATGCCAATGACGGACGCCTTCAAGTGCCGCCTATTTGCGATCACCTTGAAAGAGAAGGCGAGGGACTGGTTCCATCAACTCCCTCCAATGTCCATCTTCGGGTTCGAAGACTTGAGCCGGAGCTTTCAGCTTCACTTCTCCACCTCCAAGAAGAGGAAGAAAGGTCCTGAGTCCCTCTTCCTGATAAAGCAAAGGGCCGAGGAGTCGTTGACCCACTACGTTGACAGGTTCCAGGAGGAGGTCCTTGACATCCAAGAGGTGTCAGGGTATGCCCTCCAGATGGCGTTCACGGTGTGGTTGCGCGAAGGGTTCTTCAAGATGAGCTTGACCTGGAAGACCCCCCTTTCCTTCGAGGAGCTGATGGAAAGGGCGGCAGAGGAGATAGCCATGGAGGCAGCCAACCCGGCCTTTGTAAAGAAGTTGGAAAAGTTGACGGAGGTGGAGTCAAAAGAGCAAGGTAGCTCAAGGCACCAGGAAGGAAGGCAGAGAGAGGAGCAGAGAGCACAGAGGTTCCAGAGACAGGAGGGTCCGTAGCCAGGCTAGAGGCAGCAGGGAGGACCTGCCCATGGTCCAGGAAGAGCTCTCATCTAGGATGGGGGGAACTTTCATGGGGGCCAAGGGAGGTTCAACTTCTAGAGGCAAGCCCCAAGACAGCTCCTGCCCCCACCCCAACAAGCAATGGCGATTGGTCGAAGGGAGAGGAGGAATCGCAGGGGGAGGGGGGAGGCAGAGTAGAGTTACCATACTGCGACTTCCACCAGTTGGAGGGTCACGCTACGACTACCTGCCCCGAGTTCCTAGAAGTGAGGAGGACGAGAGATCCAACCCAACAGCAGCCGGAGCGAATCGAAGCTCTACCCCAAGGAGGTGGAGGGGATGATGTATGCGAGGACCGGGTCGATATAGGACCCCGAGGTGGCATAGCTGTGATCCATGGGGGAGTGGGGATCGAAGCCTCTCAAAAGGCAAGTCTCCATGTGATGTACTGTCGGAGCGTTGCCTCGACGTCCCAGACCCCTCCCCTAGAGGAAAAGATCACCTTCTCGTCAAAATACATGCTGGAGCATGAGGACCCATTCTACGACGCCCTGGTCATCCAGGCAGCCGTCGAAGGCTTCACCGTCTCCTAGATCTTGGTTGACAACGGAAGCTCTGTCAACGTCATTTTCAAAAAGGCGTTCGAGGGGATGAAGGTGGAGCCAAGGAGAGTGGTGGCATCAGATAGACCTCTGTTTGGATTCTCAGGGGAGAGAAAGGAGGTGGAAGGTGGAGTCGGACTCCAGGTGAAGTTAGGGGGGACCTCAAGAAACTGCAGGTACGTCATTGTTGACGCTCCAAGCAGCTACAACGCCATCTTCGGAAGGCCCCTCATCATCACCTTCCGGTGTGTGCCCTCATCCTTCCACCAGTGCCTCAAATTCAACTCAGAAGGGATCTATGTCAGGATCAAGGGAGACTCCAGGATGGCAAGGCAGTGCTACGTCACGGCTGTCAACACCATATCTTTGTTGGCTAAGGCGGAGGAGATGGAGAAGATCATGGAGAGCCTGAGCAGGATGGAGGTATCCAGTGGGAAGTAATCGGATGGCGACCACCATGCTCGGACCCCCTGAAGAAGCCTCATCTCGGCGGAGTCATGTATCTTTTTTTTAATGTTATGGTAAGGAGTCCAGCCCCCGACCGGTAGAGTCGGGGGGGGGGGGTCATGTAACCCATCATTTTTCCCCCTTTGGAGGATGTTGGATTTTGGTAGAATTCAGGTGACGTGCCCTGTTCCCAAGCCCCCCGAGAGGATCTCCTCATGTCAGGCTCTCACTAGGTTGATGGGTCGATGGTACCTCGGGGAGGCCAAGTTCCTTAGCTCCGAGATGATTCCGCTGCCAGGCTCTCACTAACTGGCAGGGCAGGTTGATCTCTCGTGGAGCCCAAGTCTTTTAGCTCCGAGATGATTCCGCTGCCAGACTTTCACTCACTAGCAGGGCAGGTTGATCTCTCATGGAAGCCAAGTTCCTTAGCTCCGAGATGATTCCGCTGTCAGTCTCTCACTAGCTGGCAGGGCAGGTTGATCTCTCGTGGAGCCCAAGTCTTTTAGCTTCGAGATGATTCCGCTGTCAGGCTCTCACTAGCTGGCAGGGCAGGTTGATCTCTCATGGAGCCCAAGTCTTTTAGCTCTGAGATGATTCCGCTGCCAGGCTCTCACTAGCTGGCAGAGCAGGTTGATCTCTCGTGGAAGCCAAGTTCCTTAACTCTGAGATGATTCCGCTGCCAGGCTCTCACTAGCTGGCAGGGCAGGTTGATCTCTCGTGGAGCACAAGTTCTTTTCGCTCCGAGATGATTTCGCTGCGAGACTCTCACTCGCTGGCAGGGCAGGTTGATCTCTCGTGGAAGCCAAGTTCCTTAGCTCCGAGATGATTCCGCTGTCAGGCTCTCACTAGCTGGCAGGGCAGGTTGATCTCTCGTGGAGCCCAAGTCTTTTAGCTCCGAGATGATTCTACTGTCAGGCTCTCACTAGCTGGCAGGGCAGGTTGATCTCTCGTAGAGCCCAAGTATTTTAGCTCTGAGATGATTCTGCTGCCAGGCTCTCACTAGCTGGCAGGGCAGGTTGATCTCTAGTGGAAGCCAAGTTCCTTAGCTCCGAGATGATTCTGCTGCCAGGCTCTCACTAGCTGGCAGGGCAGGTTGATCTCTCGTGGAGCCCAAGTTCTTTTAGCTCCGAGATGATTCCGTTGCCAGGCTCTCACTCGCTGGCAGGGCAGGTTGATCTCTCGTAGAAGCCAAGTTCCTTATCTCCGAGATGATCCCGCTGTTAGGCTCTCACTAACTGGCAGGGCAGGTTGATCTCTCGTGGAGCCCAAGTCTTTTAGCTCCGAGATGATTCCGCTGCCAATCTCTCACTAGCTGGCAGGGCAGGTTGATCTCTCATGGAGCCCAAGTCTTTTAGCTCCGAGATGATTCTGCTGTCAGGCTCTCACTAGCTAGCAGGGCACGTTGATCTCTCGTGGAAGCCAAGTTCCTTAGCTCCGAGATGATTCCGCTGCCAGGCTCTCACTAGCTAGCAGGGCATGTTGATCTATCGTGGAGCCCAAGTCTTTTAGCTCCGAGATGGTTCCGCTGCAAGGCTCTCACTAGCTGGCAGGGCAGGTTGATCTCTCGTGGAGGCCAAGTCCTTAGCTTCGAGACGATTCCGCTGTCGGGCTCTCACTAGCTGGCAAGGCAGGTTGATCTCTCGTGGAGGTTGACCTTTTACCCTGAAGGGGTCTCGCCACCCAGGCACTCATCAGCTGGCATGGCAGGTTGACCCCCCCAGGAGGTTAAGTGCTTTTTACCCTGAGGGGGTCTCACCACACAAGCTCTCATCAACTGACATGACAGGTTGATCCCCCCAAAAGGCTAAGTGTTTTCTACCCTGAGGGGGTCTCACCACCCAGGCTCTCATCAACTGGCATTGTAGGTTGATCCCCCAAGGTGGCTAAGTGTTTTTTACCCCGAGTAGGTCTCGCCACCCAGGCTCTCATCAGCTGGCATGGCAGGATGACCCCTCTAAAGAGGCCTCATAGTCTTTCGACACCGCGAGAGCAAGCTACACTCATCGAATACGTTGGGTTGGATGTTTCTTTCCGAGCTTGTGCCAATCTCAAAAAGGACGGGGATTGTGTAAAATCCCGTATTCGCGGAGTGAGGATCCCAAACAAGGCATATATAAGGCTTGCTTATAGGTTTTAAACTTTTGAGCTGTTTTGCACTCTAAGGGGCCAATTTTGGCTTGACCTTGAGGATATACTAGTAGGGGGAGGAAAAATTTGCCTCCCCCCTTGCCCCCCTTCTTTGAGGGTCGGGTGCGGCAAGTTGGTCGGCACCCCCTGACGGAATAAAGTGCGAGGTGGGGGCAGCGGGGTCGACTGGAGACCATGGTCTCGTCCCCCCTGCCCCTTAGCCCCGAGTAGGGGCGAGACCGGCCGGCCAGGCGGGGTCTCACCCGCGCGGCCAGCTCGCCGGGCGAGACCGTGCGGCCAGGCGGGTTCTCGCCCTTGCGGCCAGCTCGCCGGGCGAGACCGCCTGCCACGCCAGCTCGCGGGGCGAGACCGCCGGCCAGGCCAGCTCGCCGGGCGAGACCGCCGGCCAGGCGGGTTCTCGCCCGCGCGGCCAGCTCGTCGGGCGAGACCGCCGACCAGGTGGGTTCTCGCCCGCGCGGCCAGCTCGCCGGGCGAGACCGCCGGCCAGGCGAGTTCTCGCCAGCGCGGCCAGCTCGTCGGGCGAGACCGTCGGCCAGGCAGGTTCTCTCCCGCGCAGCCAGCTCGCCGGACGAGACCGCCGGCCAGGAGGGTTCTCTCCCGCGAGGCCAGCTCGCCGGACGAGACCGCCAGCTAGGCGGGTTCTCGCCTGCGAAGCCAGCTCGCCGGGCGAGACCGCCGGCCAGGCGGGTTCTCGCCCGTGAGGCCAGCTCGCGAGGCGAGACCGGCCGACCAGGACCTTGCTCGCGCGACCAGTTCCCTCGTCTCGGGTGTCTAGGGGGGTGGGGGTGTGGTTTGGCCTCCTCTCGCCCTTGGACCTCTTTGGGATGCGCTTTTACCCTTTTACCCCCGGGGTGGAATTCCCCTCTTTGCCCCCCGGTGTGGAGGTTTTCTATTGGCTCTAGGCATGTTTGCCTTAGGGGCATTTAAGTCATTTTGACCCCAAGACTTGGAAAAACTATAAATAGACCCTTGAGAGTGCCTTGGAGGAGATCACTTCTTCATCACTTGAATCCCCTTGCTTTCTTCCTCCAAGGCACCCAGCTCAGCATTGGTTAGGGAGGGGGAGACCTCAAAGGTCTTCCGGGTGTGAGGTGGGATCTCCACGCTAGAGCCGAGGGTCTATTCCTAGTTTCCTGAACCTTTGGTCCGTGACACCCCCCCGAGTATAGTAGGTGTGAGGTCACCCCTCTTTTGGGACCCCGAACTCCACAGAGGCCAGATTTTGGCTTCAACAGCCGCGTGAGGCAGTCCATGGAGAGAGGGCTGCGACTTGGGAGTGTACGATCTGCAGACTAGTTGAAGTTGAACCCTTTTGAGCTATGCGCCAGGGGTGCCGATGGTCGCCCTTTCGAGTTGTGTGCTAGGAAGACCGTTACACAATGACATGGGGTGCCATATGATCCTCTTGTAGGGGAGGATCTTGGGGGTGGGCTGGGGCTCATGCCCCAAGAATGTTGCAAAATGATTAGTTGATTTGGATTACTCACATCGATGCAATGAATTTTGACTACTTATACGCCAAAAACGGTGTTCAGATGAAGGAGAAACGACTCCAAAAAGGCAGAGACGTTTAAAAAAAATTTTGTTGAAGGAAGTTAATGTCCGACCCCCCTTATTAATGTAAGACCCCCCTTTTTTGCACCGGGTCTTATGCCTAGAATCTCCGCTCTGTGGTGATACGTATTCTGAGAGGATCGCCATCATAAATCGCTGATTCTACCAGCAATTACTCAACCATATATCACAGAAGAAAAGGATGTAATCATGTATAAATATGAATCCACTATAACATGCAATATATATATATATATATATATATATATATATATATATATATATATATATATATATATATATATATATAAGTGAGTCCACATAATGTAAAAGCTGATCAAAATGAAGTAGTAAGTCTGAAAGGAAAGATAAAATGGGCTCCTGCCCAGTACACATATTCCTCACTACATAATGCTCGTGGAAGTAAAGCTACTAGTCACTCACTGATCCCATGACTGCTACTAGTGCTGCCACACCTGGCTAGGCTGGTTCACCTCCTCCTGGATGTGCTGGTTCCCCTGGTGATGTACCTTGTCTCCCAACTAGAATCCCTGGTGTTATGCTCATCAGGCCATTAGTTTAAACTAAGTCTTGATCTCATTCCCCTCCCCAACGACTCTTAGGCATCGTGCGGGGGAGGATGAAAAGGGAGGTACTGAAAGTAGAGAGTAAATAAAACAGGTAACAGTGACCCTAGCTATCATATGCTAAAAGTATCTATCACAGTAATGATAGGTATATAAAAGAACAGATAATGAAAGTAGCAGTATAATGGAAGTAACAAATTAAAGTAAAGGTAGAACAACAAACTATCATCACAGAGAATGTAACCTTAGCTTATAAGAATGCTCATACATACTTATAAGTTAAGGGGTCGTTTTACAAGGCCTAATGTATAAAAGAACTCATAATAATTTATACGTTAGGGTAGAGATTTTATGCAAGTTATGTATGACATGAAATGCTATGTATGCTAGACAGTTTGTTTCACACAAGTGCAACGCACCCACCCGACTCTATGCGCACATACCTTTAGTTTCCCCATTTAGAGTTAGCTAAACTCTCAGGTACCTCCATAGTGGCAAACAAAGGTAGTAGGTTCGGCCTCCCCACTCCTAAATCGGTATTCACACTACCCAGCCTAGACCCAACGTACTACTCGATACACTCACAATCGGGTGCTACAGAGTCTCTTGTACTAATGCTGGCAAAACCATTAGTCTTTTATGGACTAAGAGAATACTTACACTTGTCGATTCCACGTATCGACGTTGGTGTGAACGATCGTCTAATAACGAGGACCCCCTACTTAATGCACATGCACACATACTATAAAGAGCTCCTGAGCCATCAACTCACCAATCTAAGCCATCAGTTCTATCAAACACCGAGTCCACTGCTCGTGAATCTATCCTCCCGAAATGACGGGGTGAGTGTATGTGACAGTGGTTTATTATTGGTTACTCTTTCAGTCTGCTTATTCTTACAGTTTAGGGTTAACCTTGGACTGCCCAGGGCATGCCCGGTGAAGGGCTCTCGAGGACATTAGGAACTACGATGGGCTGAAGTCCAAAACTCCTTTTCTTAAGGCACTTACTTTTATTGGTAACTATTTATTGCCAAACCCCAATTTCTCTCATTACTCTTTAGCTAATCCTAAGTGAATTAATACTTTTGGGGCGAAGACGATACTTCGTCGGCCCCAAGCACAACTCCATCTCCTCAGTACCCAATCTTCCAAACATTTGGCCTTAAGGGTGACCTTATCAAGACTCCACCCAACTAGGTGCACCCATTATATTTCCACCCATGCGAAGCCTACAGTTTTACCTTGAATACTTCATTTCGCTGTATGCAGACCAAATGAACTAGCTTAAGTGTATGAAAGTGAATACTCTAAATACATTGTCAACAATCTTAGGATTATTTCTAGGGGTCTACCATGACATGTTGAGCCCAAATCCAGAATTTGGTATTTTTTCTAATTAAATCAGCTTTTAACTAATTTTTCCTAAATCATGAATCCTAAGACTTTGAACATGAAGTATAAGTTTCTGACATGCAATGATCATACCAAAATTTGCACAACCTCTTATTGACTAAATAACAACGACGTATGAGTTTCATAATTTTTCAGAAATGATTTCTATCATAAATAAAAATATAAACTTCTTGATCCAAAATAATAATTAACAAAAGGACTACACGATTTTATCATCCAAAAATTATAATAAAATTATCATAGATCAATAATGATTAGAGAGGGTCACTGCCCAAATTTCATCATCTTCTAATTTCTTTTTGCCACATAAATAAATTAATGAGTAAAACATCACTCAGGGCACTTGTGAAGGAACCTCCACTTAATTACTTCCAAATATTACAATAAAATTAAAAAGGCATTATTGTGGTTTGAGAAGTTTACTGGTCAAGTTTCATAATTTTTCAGTACTCAAGTTGTCCTGAAACAAATTATTTATCTAATCAACAATTTCTAGAATTGCAAAGAATTGCAAAGATTGCAAAGAAGCTACTAAAATTCTTCATCCAAAAATTACAGTAAAATTTGCAAACATAAATAACATCAAAATAGGCTCTTTACACAAGTTTCATGACCATTATATACTGTTATGACATGTATTTTGCTCATGATAGGAAAGTTCATATTCTAGTTAATAAGTGACTTGTGTGGAAGAATTACTCATAAAACTCTAATTAAATTATCCAAGGTGTTTCTCTACCCAATGAATCTATCTACATAGCTTGAGCCAAGACTTGGAGATGTGACCCTATTTCGTTCACTAACCCTAATTGTCAACCCTAAGGCTTGAACTAGGGTTTCATGGTATTCCAACCGTAAATACTTCTAAAATTATTCCAGGGGGTGTTTCAAGTGATAATATGTCAGTGTCCAAGATTTCACCTTGTTTGGTTGAGGGGTTGACCACTCAACAATACTATGTGCATTATTGAAGAACTAGGTCTATGTCCTTTAGGTGGCCAACTTTGCTCACCAAGTTACTCCATCAAATCAACTCCAAATGGGCTGCTATTTTTTTTATAGGCATATGATGACACCTCTAGTCATCCACCAGAGTTTGGGAGAAATTTGAGGCCCATAGATCCTAATTTAATCACATGTATGAATTATTAAATTTTTACAAAAATTATAGGAAAATCTTCTCCAAAAATTCTGATTTTTGGATATAATGTGGTTCATGACTAGACCAGTCTATGGTCAAAATTTCATGCCATTTGACAGAGTGGACTACTGGGGGCACTCATTTTAATTTCTGATTAGCCTTTGGATACTTTGCACCAAAAAGTGTGTTAAGGGAGATACACTAGTCCAAATGGGTTGATTCAAATTTTGTATTAAACTAGACACCAGGGTCTAGGTTTTCTATGTTGGAGACATTTAAAGAAAATGTCTCCATCTATTTTTAATAAATAAAACAAGATGACTATTAAAATACGACATAATGAATATATATATATATATATATATATATATATATATATATATATATATATATATATATATATATATATATATATATATATATATATGGCCTGCGATTATCAGATCGAGCTCGATCCAATGGCCGTGGGTCATCGTCCCCGATAAGCTAAGGGCTGAGATCAAAGTTACATGGAGATTTTATAACTCCAATTCCCGACCACCCGACCACCTCCCTGGCCAGCCACCACCACCACCACCTCCATCGAGGTGGTGGCTATCGCCTGGAGGCGGCACAACCGCCGGAGGGGACATTTATGTCGAACCCGAGGGGTTGATTTTTCATGGAAAACTTATATTTTCTCCTCACTGATCGGGCTCGATTGAGCCCGATTTCTCCACCTAAAGATCTACAAATCTAGCACCAAGGAGAAGGAAGAGGACTAGACCTGCAAGCGGGCTTGACAGCGAGTGTGGTCGTGGTGTGTCATGGTCGATGGCCCCGAGCTTTTTCCTTGCCGAATTCTCAATCCTCCACCCAAACCAGTGATGTTAAGATTCGTTTTGATTGCTTGGGAGCTTTTAAAACTAATGGAAGGGTTGTTTTGGGGAGTGGGAGGGACAATCCTTGAATGACCATTAACGACCATGAAGGAGGTGTTCGACCATGGTGGATTGGTGCCCTCTCCTATGCTGGGCTGGCTGAAATTGATGACAAACTTCTCCTAAAGGTCAGTGGAGATGAACGGAGGCTTGGGGAAGGAGAATGGGAAGGCCCCTTTGCATTCTCCATTATTCCCCCTCTTTCTCTCTCCTCCTTTGAATGAAATCTCCAATTTATCTCTCCTAGTCACCACCTCCAGAATTTGAGTAGCTCTTTAGGTAATTTTCACTTGTTATAGTTAGTGGGCCATCACAATTCGGCCTAGCCCAATTGAATTGAAGTTGGTTTTGACTTCCTTCCCCATTTTGGGCTTGATTTGACCAAGATTGACTTGGGGGTGTTGACTTGGTCAAAGGAGTGGGTTGACTGGTCAACTAGGTCTTGAGTCCCTTGTCATCACCCAAGTCTATTTGTGACTTGGTGTAATCAACTTAGGTCAATTTAGGGCAATTTGACCTAACTAGGGTTAGGATTGGTCCTAGTTAACTTTACCCCTTAGGTTGACCCCAAATGGGTTGTATGGGCTCTAAAGGATCCCTATGAGATTGAGAGTGGTATGGTGGGGTCAATTAGTCATGTTGGGAGTCAAATGCCAAACCCTTGCTTAGGTGTCTATAAATTACTATTTGCAGACCAAGGTGCTTTCACCTATTTACCTAGGCACCTATGGTCCTTTTGGTCTTCTTAGAGTTTTGTCATGATCTAGCCATGACAAAACTCCCAGGAGCCTGCTTGTTTGTGGGATGTTACAGTTAACATTCCTAGATCCGCCACTGTTCTCTTGCCTTCTTTTTTAGCAGGAGAGGGAGGGAGAGAGAGAGTGGGGAAGAGAAGAGCCCATATAGACGATTTGGAATAGGATCCTCTCCATTTGATACCTCAAATGGAGGTCCATTTAATGGTCTAGATACATTCTCACTTGATCTAATAATGTATACTTTTTTGAATAAACAAAAATATAAAAGGATGAGATTAATGAACCCGTCGGATCAATCTCAAAAAGATCTGGATCGTGAAATGAATATTATACTTTTCATTTGAAATATAGAGGATCCTGGTACCCTTTTGCTAGCATTGCACATCAAGGGAAGGGGATAAAGACCTTTTTGTGTTTATTCTCAAAATAGTAATTTGAGCATGTGCGACCCTAAAATAGATGTGCACGGGGCTCCAGAGTGCAGTGGGAAAGGAAAAACAAGTGGCCTAAATTTTGGCTATTTATTAAAAAAAAATTCCTTTAAAAAAGTAGCAATTAATTAGGGCGGTGTTAAAAGCACACCAGTTATGCCTATTGCCACACCCAAAAAACATGTAAAAAAGTTAAAACCCTAAATCTCCAAACAACGCAAAGCTTTAGCCGCACTCCAACCCGACGCCACCCTCTCCTCCATGTTTTGCGGTTTTCGCTGCCGCTCCCGCCTGTTCGAGCTCGCCCTCACCTCTCTTCTCCGGCGAGTTCACCGTCGCTCCCTCCAAATCGATGACGCCCTTTCCTTGCGACGACGACGCCCTCTCCTCCTGTTCGCGATTTGCACTACTACTGCTTTCTCCGACGAGTTCACGGTCACCCTCTCCTCCTATTCTTCTTTCTTCTCCGGCGAGTTCTCTGCCCTCCTCTCCAGATCGACGACGCTTTCTCCAGCATGCCCTATACGATGACGAGGAACGAGTGTTGCCCTCCTCTCCAGTTCACCGCCCTCCTCTCCAGTTTTGAATTTCTGATTTTCAGTAGATCTGCTCTTCTCCCCTTTTGGATTGCTCCTCTTGTTGCTGATTGGAGGTATATAGTGGATTAATTTCTCTTCTCTTCTCTCGTTACTTCCTCTTAATGTTATTGAGAGGAATTTGTGATTTTATTTGGATTTGTTATAACCAACTTCTTCTCCATTTGGGATTTTTTGATTTTGTTACTTTTGAGTTCTCTTTGGAATTGTGCAATGAAGTGTGTGTGTGTATTAGTGTGTATGTGTGTTAAGTGCAGTGAACTGTGAAGTGTGTGAAGTGTGTGTGTGTGCTGTTAAGTGTGCTATTAAGTGTTTGTGTGTGTGTGTGTGTGTAGTTAAGTGTGCTATTGAGTCTTATGCGGTTAAGTGTGTGTGTTGTTAAGTGTGCAGTTAAGTGTGTGTGTGTGAAGTGTGTATGCTATTAAGTGTGGTGTGTGTGAAGTGTGTGTGAACTATGAAGTGTGTGTGTGTGAACTGCGAAGTGTGTGTATGTGAATTGTGTAGTAAAGTGTGTGTGTGTGAATTGTGCAGTGAAGTGTGTGTGTATTAGTGTGTGTGTGTGTGTGTTAAGTACAATGAACTATGAAGATTTAGCTATAAGAATTCTTTTTTTCCAATTTCTTCTATTTTTTGCTTATGCTAGGTTTTTGTTGATTTCATTGTGATCCCTTAATCTCATCTCATCTATGTAGGCAATCTTTATCAAATATTTTCATTGGAGACTCATATTGACATCAAGCAAGAAGTTCATATTGGTAAGATGCAGATGTTAGTTCAACTTAATTGCATTTTGTTTTTTGTACAAATTTGTTGTAAATATATTGCATTCCCTTCTATTTGTAGTTGTTCGGATTGAGTTTTTGCATCTGGTGCATAATCAAGTGCATTTCAAGAAATTCTTCACATATTAGGCGAGCTAATTGATACTTCCAAAGTTTGTTTTTTAATGCAATGGTTTTTGGAATTGAATGGTTACGTATTTTCATTTCTTTTAATTTTTTTATATGATGGAAATAGATGCAGGAATGCATTTTGATACAGATACTCTTTTTCCTACTAAAGATGAATTAGTTCAGTGGGTTCGGAATATTGCCACCTGGTTGGGATTCGTTGTTACTATTCAGAGAGTGGATAAGATTGATGGTAGACCAAGGCCAAGGGTTTTCCTAGGATGTGATAGAGGTGGTTTCCCTAGGGATAATCAACAAAGAAAGGGCTACATTATGAGAAACTTAAGAAAAACTAACTCTAAAAGATGTGGATACCCATTTGTTTTACTTGGACAGAAGGATTCTTGTCTAGATGAGTGGAAAGTATACGTCAAATGTGGAATGCACAATAATAGTTTTGTTCATATTGAGGCACACAGTTATGCTGATAGATTAAATGCTGAGGAAAAAAATTGTTGTAGAAATGTATGCATCTACTGTAATGACAAGAAAAATATTAGCGACATTAAAGAAAAGAAACTCTTCCAACGTCTCAGTAATGAGAACAATTTATAATGAGAAAGTTAGGTTATTTAAGGAAGAGTTGGAAGGAAAGAGTCCAATTCAGTTTCTTTATTAGTCCATAACTGATGTAGAATACAACAGTTACAATATTGTGAACCCTATTACTGCAAACTTGGAGTCCTTATTTTTTGCTCATCCAACATCTGTTCGATTATACAATATGTTTCCTGATATTTTTATCATGGATTGCACACATAAAACAAATCGTTATAGATTGTCGTTGCTTTCCATTGTTGGGATCACATCTACGAATATGATCTTTTATGCTGCATTTGCTTTTATCTCAAATGAAACAGAGGGCAGTTACATGTGGGCATTGAATTGTTTTAAGAGCATGTTAACATCTACATCATTGCCTAATGTGTTGATAGTGGATAGAGAGATCGCATTGATGAATGCCATAAAATTGGTCTTCCCTAAAGCAAAGACCATTTTATGTCAAGTTTATATTAACAGGAACGTCCTTGGCCATTGCAAAAAAAAATTTCACACAAGGTAAGGAATTTGAGGCTTTTATGGTTAAAGACAACTTTTAGTTTACTCACCTACAATACATGATTACAATGATTGATTAAACTCTATGTTAATGAAGTATTCTTAAAAATATTTTAATGTTCTTCAATATGTGGTAACGACTTGGATAGAACCCTACAAGGAGTATTTTATATGTGCATGGATTGATAGTTTTTGCATTTTGGAAATTCTACCACCAACCGCGTCGTGGGACGTCATAGTCATTTAAAAAAATTCTTGGAAGTTTCTATTTATAATTTGTCTACTATATGGAAAATATTTCATCAGATGTTGACATTGCAGCACATGAAGATAAAACGATCATTTGGGCAGAGTTTCATACAAGTGAATAAAGGTTTTAGGGGTTCATTGTATACTAATCTACTTGGGCATGTTTCAGTTGTAGCTTTGGACATAATAAAGAAATAGGATGAATTAGTTAAGAGTGGTAATTTCGTAGACTCATTAAACTGCTTGCATAAAATGAGGTTCACAATGATATTACCTTGTGCTCATGAATTAATTCAATATGTACATTAATCTTGTAGTACCCATTATGGATGGTTCATAAGCAATGACAACAACTCATTTTGCACCCAACATTTGTTGGGGAAACAAAGATGAAAGAGGAGGAGATCAATTCAGTTGGGATCATACAAGTTGAGTTAGATGACTTGCTAAAAAAATACAACAACGTATGTAATTTTCAAAGAAACAAAATAAAGAAGAAGCTTAGAAAAATATTGGAATCGAGCACGACTCAAACACTAGAACCAATTTTGTCAATTAAGTTGAAAGGGAGACCACATGATAGTTATAAAAGGTTTAAAGATGACTATAAATATGCAAAGAGGGAGCTATCATTGTTTGAGCGTGTACTAAAGGGGGAACAATATCCAAAAAAGAAAGCTAAGAAGTTAATTCCAAGAAGAAACCACAATAGATATCTTGAAAGTGTTCAAAAAGAAATGTCTGCATATATTTTCACTCATATTATTGATGTTGTAAATGTGTTTGGAGATGGGCCTTGCGGTTACAGAGTTGTCAGTTTAGCATTGGAAATGGACGATAATTGGTTGTGTAACAACCCCCCCTATTATTAATAATAACTATTATTAATAATAATAATATGAAAAAAAAAACAATAAACAAAGACCAAGCCCGGACTAAACCTACCCCCACTCCCCCTCTTTAATAAATCCCGAGCCCCGGTCCAAAATCTTACATCCCGCAAAAACCCGCAGAAAGAAAAATTCCGCTTCCGCCTCCTGCGCCCCCCGACGGCCCCGATCCCGTCCTGCGCGTCCCCCGGCAGCCTCGATCCCGGCCTCCGGCGCCTCCTCCTCCGGTAGGCCTCCGACGCCCCTCCTCTGGCTACCCCGTCGCCTCCTGCTCCTTCCCCGACGTTTCCAGTGCTCCTCTTGGCCGGAATCACCCGCACGGCCCTTTTGGCCGGCCGCTTCCAAAAAGGGCCGGAAGAAATCCCTTCCTCTCCTCCTTCTCCGTCCAATGAGGGCAAGGACACCGTTCCTTCTCCGACGATGCTAACTCCTACTCGTTCCAACCGGTGGATTTCGTGAAGGACTCCTAGGGTTTCGCTCGAAACCCCTCCTCGTGGATTTCTGAGCCCAGATCGGGACTCCTTGGGTAAGGAATTTCATCAACCCATCATATTCTATTTGCCCTAATTTTTTTCGGAGGATTTCCGCCCTCCGATTGACGTAATTTCGTCGGTCTCACTTGGGTTTGTCGTGAATTCGACTACTTTCGTTTATGTTTATGTTTCTGGTGCCGCTCGTCCAGTCTAGGTGGTGGGATCGCTCCAATCTTGGGATTTTCGCCTCCAAATCGCCGCCAAAATCCCCGATCTCACGCGGTAGCCACTTCTCCCCTCACTCTCGAGGGAGGTAAATTTCTACAACCCCCCTGTGGTGTGATGCGAATATTCAACGCATGTGCAAGTACAAAACTCTTGTTAATTCAACCTAAAATGCGTTGTGGATCCTGAACAGGTTTAACTCGAGCTCCTAACCTTGCTCGCGCCACGTAGCTGTCGCAATCTTTTTTTCGACGTGACCTTGAGGCAAGTAGAGAAATCTCTCTCGCTTGCAAACATGAAATTTATATTACTTAACTTGTTGCAATAAAATAGACCCTTATAAACTGGAATCGTCAAAATAATAATTTGTCATTATTAAATCTTGAATCCCTGAAATCATATACAACCATATGCACATATTGAGGTAAGAGTGTTGTTTTGGTGTGACGCCTTGAATCGAGCTCCCGACTAACTGGTAACAGAAACCATTAGTCGATCATTGCAAGCACCGTCGTTGATAAGCCTTGCATCAATTTATACACTGGAATCCTGTACACCAAATGACAACACATTCACCCTTCAATATAGATCGCTTATGGTTTTGCAGCTAGGCTAAACTCTGGAGTAGGCTATTAACGTAAAAGAATCTTGTTAGACATGGTTACTTGTCTGGTTGTTACATGTAAGACTAGCTCACTAAACTCTAGTTTTCTTTACTTACTTTTTGCGTAAGCTATTGACTTGAATCATTATGTAACTTCATGCTCTGAGGCATTTTTCATTCTGTTTGGATTTGCCTTAGGTTTCATGACTGCGCCGCCCGGTTCCTGAGATTTCTCTCGCCAGCTACAGCTTTTGTTTGGAGGTTTCTCTTTGTCTAATGTATCCGCAGGTTCTATGTATTTTGCTTCAGTACTGTTGGGATTTTTCTGTTTATGTATTAGTTATCATCAGACATTTTCTCTTGTATCGTGGACAACTATTTAGGGAAAAACATTGTACTAGTTCATTTCACTCATGATATTCTACCTGTGTGACTAATTGCATTCATTTAGTCTTAGCACTACTTGTGCCTTAGTTTTTATAAAAGAAATGCATGGCTTCCGCACTAATTTAAAAATCTTTTAAAAATCTTTCAAAAATAGCTGTTTTAAAAAAACTAGTTGTATAATTTCTGGTCCCGCCTTAGCAGGCATGGTTTTTTTTTTGCATGCCTGTGGCATCACGACCCGCCCGAAGCGCACTCTGATCTTGTTGAGACGGGTCGTGACAGTTGGTATCAGAGCCAGTTTGAAAAAGAAAAAGAAAAAAAAGGGGTATTTTGAAAATATTACATATTTTTGAATTTTACTATATTTATACATACATCATTACTTCACTCACTCTATCATTGTCTGTTGTTCGAGGCTGAAACACGCACACACTCACTCATAAGCATGAGTAGTATGCGTACAAATGTTAAGGGAGTATGGGCAAACTTAACATTTATATGCATATGAATTTCCACTAAGATAAACACCGCTTGCAAATATTAAATTGTATGGGCGGTTTAATATTTTCAAGTGCGTGACATTAGAATCATAATGCGCATGGCATGTTAAGTGATATGGGCGCTTAACATGACATGTGTATCCATTCATGGGCATTTTTTTTTAGGAATGCATTGTAGGCATAATTACATTGCATGCACATCATAACTCATTCCACAAGTGCTAAGCTAAGAGCAACAGATGACGATTGTACACACATGGATTTCAAAATCATAAGCTATCGCACGCGATTTTATCGTCGCATTTGCATTTGCATGGCTATCACCTAGAGTTGTCCACTGAAAATGCTGTAACTATTACATGATTTATGTATCCAACAGTGTTAGAATGCTAGAACCTGTAGACTTGATCTGTTATGCTTAGCCTGACCATTCTCTTCCTTAATTCTTTTGTCTCTCTTTAGATGGCTCCTAAGCGATCGCAGCGAAAGAAAGCTACCCCTGCTGCAAGGGAGGCCCCTAGAGATGAAACTACCCAGCTTTTGAGACAGCTTCTAGAGCGTGTCACCCGTCTGGAAGGGGAACGCCAAACTCCTGATCCAGCCTCTGGTTCCGGCAGCGCTGGGACGACTGGAGTGGCTGTTACCACCACCCCTCCTGCACCCGGATCTGGAACCGGCTTGTCTACTGGCACCCTCGAGGCCCCGCTTGTGCCAAGTCCGACTACTCCCGTAACGATGGCAGACACTCTAGCTTTCAAGAGACTAAATCCGCCTACTTACAGCGGCGACCGTGACTACTTCGTGATCACTGAATGGGTCTCCCAGATGGAGAAACACTTTGAGCATGCTGCAGTTCCCGAGGTCCAAAAAGTTCTCCTTGCGGCCTATCAGCTTACCGAAGATGCTTACACTTGGTGGCTTCAGCGCCGCAGCCTCCCCGATTCTAGCACCTTGACTTGGGGACAGTTCAAGGATGCTCTCATGGGAAACTTCCTCGCTTTTGTGGAGCGGGACAAGTTAGCTGAGAAGTTCCTGTCTCTTCAGCAGTATGACAGGACAGTGACCGAGTATGCGAGAGAATTCTCCCGCCTGTCCCTCCTTGCTGCGGAGTTTGTGCCAGATGAAGCCAAAAGGATCAGCCGTTTCGTAAAGGGACTTCGTCATGACTTTCAGCAGCATGTGGTAGCCCATGGCACCACCACCTACGTAGAGGCCGTGGGAGCCGCCTTGAAGGTGGAAGCAATTGAGCTGGATCGATCTACCAAGAAAGTCCAGCATGGCACCAGCAATGCCGCAACATCCGACCTCAAGCGCAAGAATGCTCCATCTCAAGAGCAAGGTCCCGGGCCTAAGGAGGTGTGCGCTTTCTGTCACAAGGTGGGCCATGTTGCCCAAGTATGTCGTTCTCTCCTGAAGAAGCAAAAGAAGGACATTCATGCCCCGTCGCCTCAGATGACGCTTGCCTCTACCTCCACCGTCTGTGCGTACTGCAAGAAGCCGGGCCACCAGCTGAAGGACTGCCGTCGTAAGCAGAAGGCATGTTTCAAGTGCGGGCAGGTTGGACACCTCAAGCTAGACTGCCCTATGAGGGAAAGCCCGATTCCCGCTCAGCCACTGCAGGTTGTCCCCGGAGCTCAGGATAGGGGAAAGGCTGTGTTGAACGTCACCACTCAGGGCGAGGCGCTCGCATCTACCTCCGTCATCTCCGGTATGTTCTAAGTAGAGTTTTAATTTTCTACATCCTTTAATTACCTACCTTTAGTATGGATAATCTTGAAATGTGTTTATGATGTTTAATTCTAGGGAATTTTAGGGTCAAGAATAAGTGGATGCAAATCCTTTTCGATTCCGGGGCATCTCACTCTTTTATAGCACGCCACATCGTGGACCTTTATAATTGGCCTACTTCGACACTTGAGGTCCCTTTCGAGGTTTCTGTACCCGGTCATATGCATCTCTCCACCAGCGGCATTCTCAATTGCCCGATCCTGCTTGGAGAATTGCAAGTTTTTGCCGATCTCATAGTTCTGGAGATGTCAAAATTTGACGTAATCTTGGGGATGAATTGGTTGGTCGCGTATCGAGCTAAGCTGGACTGTGTGGCAAAGAGGGTCAATCTCAGCATTCGCGGCACGGACTACAGTGTTCATGTTCAGACCCGCAGTCACCTGAAGGTAATTCGTGCTGTGCGCGCCGCTCGCCTTCTTAGTCAGGGTTGTTCTGCTCATTTCGTGTATGCTTCACATTCGGATGTTATCATACCGCAACTTGAGTCTATCCCGATTGTTTCCGAGTTCCCTGACGTGTTTCCTGCCGAGTTGCCTGGAATGCCTCCCGATCGTGATGTAGAGTTCCCTATTGATGTGGAGCCTGGAACGCGCCCCATATCTAAAGCTCCATACCGTATGGCACCGCGCGAGTTGGAAGAGCTCAAATTGCAGTTGGATGAGATGCTCGAGTGTGGATACATTCGTCCCAGCTCGTCTCCTTGGGGAGCCCCCGTCCTCTTCGTAAAGAAGAAGGATGGTTCCCTGAGGCTGTGTATCGACTATCGGGAGCTGAATAAGGTCACCATCAAGAATAAGTATCCCCTCCCACGCGTCGATGACCTCTTTGATCAGCTCAAAGGCAGTTCTGTGTTTTCCAAGATAGATCTCAGGACGGGTTACCATCAACTAAAGATTAAGGAATCCGACATCCCCAAGACAGCCTTTCGAACTCGGTATGGACATTTTGAATTCTTAGTGATGTCTTTTGGGTTGACTAACGCCCCATCTGGTTTCATGGATATGATGAACCGTGCATTCTGTGAGTTTCTAGACAAATTCGTCATCGTCTTCATAGATGATATTTTGGTCTACTCCAAAACTCGTGAAGAGCATGCAGTTCACCTTAGACTCGTCCTCTCTACCCTACGCCAGCATCAACTCTACGCCAAACTGGCAAAATGCGAGTTCTGGCTGGATCGTGTTGCCTTCTTGGGGCATGTCATTTCAGGGGATGGGCTATCCGTTGACCCCGCCAAAGTCTCCGCAGTGATGGACTGGAAGCAGCCCACTACTCCCACCGAGATCCGCAGTTTCCTTGGGTTGGCTGGTTATTACCGGCGCTTCGTCAAGAGTTTCTCCTCCCTTGCCGCTCCTCTGACAAGGCTAACTCAAAAGCATGCAAGGTTTGAGTGGACAGATCAGTGTGAGCAGGCCTTTTCCGAGCTAAAGCAGCGACTATGTTCCGCGCCAGTATTAGCTCTTCCGTCAGATCAGTCAGACTTTTCAGTCTACGCTGATGCTTCTGGAGTTGGATTGGGCTGCGTGCTGATGCAGGATGACCGTGTTATTGCTTACGGGTCAAGGCAGCTAAAAATTCATGAGCGCAATTATCCCACCCATGATCTGGAATTCGCTGCAGTGGTGTTTGCCTTGAAGCTGTGGCGTCATTATCTCTATGGTGTGAAGTGCCACTTTTACACCGACCATCAGAGCCTGAAGTATATTTTTGTTCAAAAAGACCTCAATCTTCGTCAGAGACATTGGCTCGAGTTTGTTTCGGACTATGACTTGCAACTCACGTATGTTCCTGGTAAGGCCAATTCAGTGGCAGATGCGTTGAGTCGGCAGGCTTCTGTTGCCACTTGTGCACCCATGTCAGCTATTCTTGCAGCCCTAATTGATGACCTCGATCGGATGGACATATCCATCGCACCCGAGGGTCATGAGGGGGTTTCCGGTCCATTATGGGTGGAGCAGGTGAAGGATTTACAGCCATCGGATCCCGCACTTCAGCGCATTCGCCGACAAGTTGAACTTGGGACTCTTCCGGATTTCTCCATCTCTGATGATGATGTTCTTCGTTTCCGAGGTCGACTCTGCATTCCTGATGTCCCTGAATTACTTGATAGTATCTGCAGAGAAGCTCATGAGTCCCGCTCATCTGGTCATCCTGGCAACAACAAAATGTATCATGACCTGAAGCAGATCGTGTGGTGGCCTGGTATGAAGAACCATATCGCACGCTTCATCTCTCGATGTCTGACGTGCCAGAAGGTGAAGGCTCAGCGTCAGCGTCCTGGTGGACTTTTGCAGCCTTTGCCTATCCCTGAATGGAAGTGGGAAGATGTTTCTATGGACTTCATCACTGGATTGCCTCGTACTCCGAGGGGACATGATGCAGTTTGGGTTATTGTGGACCGCTTGACTAAAGTGGCCCATTTTATTCCGTATAAGGAGGGTCATTCCACCGAGAAGATGGCTCGGATCTATGTTGCAGAGATTGTTCGACTCCATGGGATCCCTCTGCGGATTGTTTCTGATCGTGACTCGAGATTTGTATCACACTTCTGGAAGGGATTTCAGCAAGCTTTGGGCACTGATCTTAACCTAAGCACCGCTTATCACCCGATGACTGATGGCCAGACCGAGAGAGTCAATCAAATTCTTGAAGACATGCTTCAGTGCTATATTCTGGATTACAAGGGAGCTTGGGATGAACATCTACCCTTGGTTGAATTCGCCTACAACAACAGCTATCAAGAGAGCCTCAAGATGGCCCCCTTCGAAGCACTGTACGGGCGTCGCTGTAGGACCCCGCTCTACAGGTCGGAAGTCGGTGAAAAGGTGATTTTGGGTCCTGAGTTACTCCAGGAAATGGAAGAAGCTACCAAGAAGACTCGACTTCAGCTCAGTCGTGCCATTGAGAGGCAGAGAAAGTATGCAAATCAACGCCGCCGTCCGTTAGAGTTCGCTGTTGGTGATCAGGTGTTTCTGAAGGTTTCTCCTACTCCTGGGGTGAAACGGTTCGGTCGCCACCATAAGCTCAGCCCGAGGTTCGTGGGACCGTATGTCATCTCAGAGCGTGTTGGAGGATCTGCCTATCGTCTGGAGCTACCTGCTTCTTTGGCCAGTGTTCATGACGTCTTTCATGTCAGCCAGCTTCGGAAGTACATCCACGATCCTAATCGTGTTCTTGAAGAAGTTCCAGTTATTCCTGAAGCCAATCTGTCCTATCCAATCGAGCCTTCGAAGATCGTCGAATATCAAGAATGCAAGCTTCGTAAAAGAACCATTCCGATGGTGAAGGTACTTTGGGTGCATGGCAAGTCTGAAGAGTACACCTGGGAACTCGAATCGGACATGCGCAGCAAGTATCCGCAACTCTTCTCTTGATCTTGGTACGTATCTAAGTCTGACTCTCTTGTTATTTCAGTATCTTTCATAGATAGCTTTTATGCCTTAATCTACAAACTTCTGTCTGAAGTGTATGTCGTTTGAGTCTTCGTTGTCTTAGTTCCATTCAAAGAATTCTCAGAAAAGTTTCAGGACGAAACTTCCTAAGTAGGGGAGAATGTAACAACCCCCCCTATTATTAATAATAACTATTATTAATAATAATAATATGAAAAAAAAACAATAAACAAAGACCAAGCCCGGACTAAACCTACCCCCACTCCCCCTCTTTAATAAATCCCGAGCCCCGGTCCAAAATCTTACATCCCGCAAAAACCCGCAGAAAGAAAAATTCCGCTTCCGCCTCCTGCGCCCCTCGACGGCCCCGATCCCGTCCTGCGCGTCCCCCGGCAGCCTCGATCCCGGCCTCCGGCGCCTCCTCCTCCTCCGGTAGGCCTCCGACGCCCCTCCTCTGGCTACCCCGTCGCCTCCTGCTCCTTCCCCGATGTTTCCAGTGCTCCTCTTGGCCGGAATCACCCGCACGGCCCTTTTGGCCGGCCGCTTCCAAAAAGGGCCGGAAGAAATCCCTTCCTCTCCTCCTCCTCCGTCCAATGAGGGCAAGGACACCGTTCCTTCTCCGACGATGCTAACTCCTACTCGTTCCAACCGGTGGATTTCGTGAAGGACTCCTAGGGTTTCGCTCGAAACCCCTCCTCGTGGATTTCTGAGCCCAGATCGGGTCTCCTTGGGTAAGGAATTTCATCAACCCATCATATTCTATTTGCCCTAATTTTTTTCGGAGGATTTCCGCCCTCCGATTGACGTAATTTCGTCGGTCTCACTTGGGTTTGTCGTGAATTCGACTACTTTCGTTTATGTTTATGTTTCTGGTGCCGCTCGTCCAGTCTAGGTGGTGGGATCGCTCCAATCTTGGGATTTTCGCCTCCAAATCGCCGCCAAAATCCCCGATCTCACGCGGTAGCCACTTCTCCCCTCATTCTCGAGGGAGGTAAATTTCTACAACCCCCCTGTGGTGTGATGCGAATATTCAACGCATGTGCAAGTACAAAACTCTTGTTAATTCAACCTAAAATGCGTTGTGGATCCTGAACAGGTTTAACTCGAGCTCCTAACCTTGCTCGCGCCACGTAGCTGTCGCAATCTTTTTTTCGACGTGACCTTGAGGCAAGTAGAGAAATCTCTCTCGCTTGCAAACATGAAATTTATATTACTTAACTTGTTGCAATAAAATAGACCCTTATAAACTGGAATCGTCAAAATAATAATTTGTCATTATTAAATCTTGAATCCCTGAAATCATATACAACCATATGCACATATTGAGGTAAGAGTGTTGTTTTGGTGTGACGCCTTGAATCGAGCTCCCGACTAACTGGTAACAGAAACCATTAGTCGATCATTGCAAGCACCGTCGTTGATAAGCCTTGCATCAATTTATACACTGGAATCCTGTACACCAAATGACAACACATTCACCCTTCAATATAGATCGCTTATGGTTTTGCAGCTAGGCTAAACTCTGGAGTAGGCTATTAACGTAAAAGAATCTTGTTAGACATGGTTACTTGTCTGGTTGTTACATGTAAGACTAGCTCACTAAACTCTAGTTTTCTTTACTTACTTTTTGCGTAAGCTATTGACTTGAATCATTATGTAACTTCATGCTCTGAGGCATTTTTCATTCTGTTTGGATTTGCCTTAGGTTTCATGACTGCGCCGCCCGGTTCCTGAGATTTCTCTCGCCAGCTACAGCTTTTGTTTGGAGGTTTCTCTTTGTCTAATGTATCCGCAGGTTCTATGTATTTTGCTTCAGTACTGTTGGGATTTTTCTGTTTATGTATTAGTTATCATCAGACATTTTCTCTTGTATCGTGGACAACTATTTAGGGAAAAACATTGTACTAGTTCATTTCACTCATGATATTCTACCTGTGTGACTAATTGCATTCATTTAGTCTTAGCACTACTTGTGCCTTAGTTTTTATAAAAGAAATGCATGGCTTCCGCACTAATTTAAAAATCTTTTAAAAATCTTTCAAAAATAGCTGTTTTAAAAAAACTAGTTGTATAATTTCTGGTCCCGCCTTAGCAGGCATGGTTTTTTTTCTGCATGCCTGTGGCATCACGAACCGCCCGAAGCGCACTCTGATCTTGTTGAGACGGGTCGTGACAGGTTGCAAGTGAGAAAAGACTCAATAGAAGAAATCACAACAAATGAATTTTTGTATAACATGTTTGGGAATGTGCCACAAAACAAACTTTTGTTATCTTTGGACTGTACATCAATTCCTGCACCGATCGACAAATGGATGACGATGCCAGATATAAGATTACTTGTTGCTTCATGTTACAATGTGACAGTTGTTCATTATTCCAAATTTCAGTCTTTTACATTCCTACCATTACACACATCTCCAACATTAAATCAGAAGACAATTTTTATTGGATTTGTTAACGACAATCATGTCATGCAATTGTTGATGAGAGAGGATTGTCCACTACCATCGATGATATCTAGGTGGATGATGTATCATGCTTCAGTGACATAAGGGTGAGACTTGACTTATGTTTCACGAGCTAGAGTGGGTGATTCTAAAAAACAAGTTGATGAAATCGTTAATTTGACGGAACCTTGAACCTATGGTATGTTTTTTTTTCTTTTTAATTCATACACCAATATTTAGTGTTGACACTAATTCTCACACCATAAATTCTAGTGCAGATATCTTGCATTTTGGTTATATTGAATCTTCATTATAAACATGATTACATCCTATTAAGGTAAACCAAAATTTTTTATTATCTTTATTAAAATTGTTTATTGTATAAGATATTAATGATTTCATTTTTTTTTTAAATTGCACGTCTATAAAATTGGATGATAATTGACGATTTTTGAAGGCTTGAAATAATCATGATTGTCATATATTTTTGTGATTAATCTTTGCTTTTGTTGAACATATATTATCTATTTTGAATGATTGCTTTAATTGAACAATTTTTCAATCTATTACTACTCTAGTAACGGTAGCAAGATAGAGCCATAATTTAGAAAAATTGCAAAAGAATTTTTGATGTATAATTTAAATTTTTTATTGATGAGTTAATAAATATTTGATGTATAAATAATTTTTTTGATGTGTCAATAACCAAAAAAGATGGCCACCCATTAATTATGAGTGATCTCCATTGTTAGTGGTGGTCGGTCATGGCAATGTTGTGTTGACAAAGTGACAAACTGTGCACTGTCAGTAGCAGGACAAAAAAATGCTGTGTAGGATTAAATTCGCACGGGAGAGAGCGAGAGAAGAGATAAAGGGTGAACGGTGCCGTGAAACTAGAAGCAGACGACCTCCATTTCGCCGGCCACGCTGACCTCGTCGACGACGCCATCGTTCTATTGAACCGACGTCGACGATGAACGGCGGGCCCTCGGGCTTCCGTAATTCCTCCCTGCCCCCGTGCTTTCTCTCTGTTACCGCTGCTCGTCAGGGTAGGAATCAATTAGTTTACTTCGTTTTCCCCCCATCTTATTGCAGAGAATGCCCCGGTCACCAGGAGTTTTGTGATAGCGTGCGCTCTCCTCACGGCTGTTTTTGCATCCCGGCGCCGTTCTGCCACTCTTGGATTCTCTTACCAGGTATCCCTCTCATCTGTCTTTTTTTATCTTTCAATGTTACTTTGGACCTGTTAATTTAGCAAATCTAGGTCACTTCTATGGTTGTAATTCTGCAATCCGCTATTTGTGGAATTTATTGTAGCTAAAGTTTGGAAGTTTACGATGATATTGATAGGAAGCTGCCAATTTGTAGTCACAATAAATTCCAGAAATAGCTAAGTTGATGGGCGAGCTACAGGTTTCATGGTGTTGTGAGATTTCATCGAGTCTGTGTAGACCGTCATATTAGAAAATTATCTAAGTATGGGGCAAAGCTACGGGCATCATTGCCCCTGGAAATTCCACCAAGTATGGTGCCAAATCCAGGCTGCATTTGTTGGGAAATTTAGGGTTACTTGTGTCAAAAAATCATGTCAAGTATAAAGCTAAATTACAAGATACATATCTCAAAAGATTCCTCTTAGTCTATGGTTTAGCTGCAGGCTCCACTGCAAAATTCCTCCAATACCCATTATTCGAGAGTTTCAAGTTTTACATGAATGCATAATTTGTCAAGGTACTTGAATGGTCTATAGAATTTTACGTGGATCTGAAACCATTTTGAATTTTTGGGCTTTGTTTGGCGTGGCGGTGGCGGTCGTGAACGCGGTGGTTATGAACCATCATTCGTGAACGCCTGACCTCACCTAAGTAACTTCATCTATTTTTATGTTCAAAGCTAGTTTTCTTTTCTTGGTGGCGGTATTAATCACTGTCATGCCAAACATATATTTTATGATGGTGGCGTTTTTGTTCAAACTCACCGGAGCAAATAAGCCCTGCCAAACGGAACCCTAGTCTTTGAACTGCTATCAAAATCTTCGTACTAAATTTTTTTCCTAATGCTTTCTAGACAATTCATATAAAAATAATATAGGTTAAACCCACTTTATACAAGTTGGAGTGGCCGGTTGGAAATATCACATGTAATTATTGATGCTGATCAATTAGATCATGCAAATTGCGACTTGCCGATCGACAAATGTTTAGCGTTGAAGACCCACCCTCCACCATCGCCCCACCATAGCTAGCTAGTATTTCCGTAGAATGGCAGCCGGCGGTGGTGGTTATCGTGATGGAAAAAATAGAAGTTTTTTCGATGAACAAAAGTTTTAAGGGAATTGTTGTTTAGTTTCTTTGAGTTTGAGGGTGGTGACGATTATTTGATCCGATCACCGAATCCCTGACAATTAGCTTCTAAAGATTGATTTGGGTGAAATTGGAGCTACGTCAAATGTTTATGAAAACCTATGTTTAATGAGTCTATCTTGTGTGTTTTTTGAAAGTATTCCAATGTCGCTTTTGGATTTGAATTTCATTAAGTGGTTGAGGAGAAATCAATATTTAAAAATCTTCAATTCTTATAAATCAATGAACCTATATTTTTTCTCAGAAAATTAGACTTGGGCATATGCTCAGATATGTTTGTGAATAGTTCTGCCCTAGGTGGCACAAGAGATTAACCATCTCCCTAGCTTCTAGGAAAGGCAGACACTTGATTATAGGTTTAGAATTACATTATTTTCAAAATAATGCATGCACATGCCTCGATTTGCAAGATTATGCATTGTATTAATAATTTTTTAATCAAATTTAATATGTTAAGATTGTAAAGATTCACATTGATATATAATTTATCCACTATTGAAATTGAGCTTGTATTAAGCTATAACTTTCTTGCTTCACAATGATTGCTTAGATATTCAGCTTTGACCAATGTTGTAGATATCCTCCAACATGGCCGACATGTCGGCCGACATAAAGGTTTCATGGACAAAACGGCATGTTTCCGATATTTTTTGCAAAATATTCTTTTGGAATATATCCTCCGATATGTGTACTATTGACCGATATATTTGCCGATATATCAGCCGATATATCCCGACATTTTATCGACTGGTTTTTTTAATTTATTCTAATTAGTGTTTATGCTCTAATAAATAATATACCAAAATTGTTTCGCTGTTCATGTTGTTTTTTCTCTTCCTCTGTCTTTCTTCCTTGCTCAAGTCTGTCATCGCCTTCAATTATGCATGATCTTTGAATTATGGACTAAAGACTCCCTATCTTCCATTGTCATCGACAACTTTGTAACATTCTGCTTCCTCTTGTTTTATTTCACGCGTTATACCGTTATTACATGTGTAACACAAAATGTTTATATTAGTTTGATAAATTTAGGAGTTCAATAAATATCAAATTATTAATATTTTAATATATATAAATTAAACATGATTAAATTTATAAATAATTACACATAAATAATTAAATATTAAAATCCGATATATGAAATATCTCCGATATATCTCCCGATATACTAAAACCGACATGAAAAACCTAAACCGACATGTCCCCGACATCCGACATCTACAACCTTGGCTATGACCATTCCAAAGCTTCTTTTCTCCTTGCTTAGACTAAACCACAATTTGGATAAGAAGTAAAAGTTCTGATAAAAGGGTCCATGTCAGAAAAGAGATGCTTTATTACGGGGCATTCGTAGAAGTGGAGCTTTTACCTCATGGTAGCTTGCTTTTGAAACTTATGTTATTGAGCTAGCTATGATGCAGATAGAAATAAAGCTAGTAAGGAGACCTACTGAAACCAATAAATGGAGCTTACCATTGAACCACACTAGAATCGATAGAGGCTCACTCCCACCCACACCCCACCGGAAAGAAAAACTCCTCAATTGTTGGAATTGTTTTTTATTGCTAGTGACAACTTTTCTCAGAGTCTTGGCTTACTACATGCGTCTGAATTGAAAAGAAGAATAAATATTTTTATAGACCAAATGGTGTTGAGGTAGGTCGAGAGTGTGTATGCTCTAAAGATGAAACCCTAAATGGAATGCAACATAATTCCCGAAAATCCTAATTTAGACGCAAATGCAATTGAAACAATTCGATTAAAATTGACATTAAGTAATTAATAAAAATAAGGCCTATTCAGGAGCATAGTCATTCAAAAAACAATGACTTGAAAATCATGCGTTATTTCACAAGCAATTGAGGCGTAAATATCTCAAGCGCGCTACAAATAAATCCTGCAAGTCATACGATTTCACAGAAACAATGAATATATTGATTGCATCCAACAAAATATGGTCCAAAAGTACAATAATATAGAACAAGAATCCAAGAAACAACTTGGGTGCAAATGACGTTGAAATACAACAGTGGAATTCCGAGGACTATTGGAGGGAAGAGGAACGACAAACGGGCCTTGCAATACTCTGGGAGGGTGTGGTTGGGTTGGTGGGAGGAGTTGGTTGTTTGTGTGGGAGGTGGAAGGCTGACGGATTGGTGTTGGGGTTCCTCCTTGGATGATGGCGGGGGGGGGGGGGGGAGAGTCAGCTGGAGGCAGAGAAGTCTGGGGTGTCGGTTTGCAACAATGGTGGGAGTAGTCTTGCGGTTAAAGAGGGGGGGGGGGGTCTGGAGGATGGGCCATGCGGTTGGAGGGGAGTATTCATGCATCCAAGTGACGAACAGGAGGACAATGACTGTGGGGCTAAGGCGAGCGGCGAGGAAAGCTCATGAGGGTTGTGATTTGTAGTAGGGAGGATCAAGGAAGACGCAGTTTGCAAAGGAAGAGGGTACGAAGGTTGCAGCTAGGGGCGGTTGTGAGGGTTGCGACAAGGAGAAGGAAAGTGGAAAAACACAAGGACTCACATCTTAAGGGTCACGACGTTGCACCGCGAAGCCGACAGTTCATGATTTAACTTCCAAACTTTGACACCCTCCAAGGCATCTTGCACACACATGCACACGCATAGGAGGGTAAATTGGGCATCCATCTCAGATGTATCCTAATGTTTGAACTGATTGGATGTTAAATACAACTAAATAATAATAAATAAATACATGAAACAGATTTGGAACAACCATCCAGATGCTTTCGTGGACTCAGATCACCCGAACGGGTAGCAGATCACTGTCTTCTGCGGGGATAGACTTGTGTGGGCCGACAATCTCCATCAACTCCCCTCGGTTTGAGAGTACTCATCCCCGGTGAGTGAAGATGATCAGACTCTCGCCGTAGCCTAGGGGAGAGCCGCTCAAGTTACGCCCGGGAGATCCAAGTGTCATTTGAGGTTGGGCGCTCGCTCTAACAGACAAGATATCTAGCGTATCTTGCCCACCAATGGATTTGAAGTCATGAGAAACAATCTGAACTATGTCTATTGCAGTCATAGTTATCTTTGAGTAAGATGTATCTCTGTATGACAATTGAATTGGTGGTACTGCAAGTATTGCGATGTGACTCATCAGGCTGAGGATGGGGTGGGGTAGGGGAGGATATGAAGGAATGCAAGTCTAGCGTGGTGGTGGAGAAAGGATCCCATACGTGCACTTCTCGTAATAAGGAGTTAGGTTTTCTACATTGTATCTTGTTTATCCCTGGATATCAATTTCCTATGTGTTCGTCCCGATCATTCGTATGACTGTGTAGGGGTCTATCCATCGTGCACTTAATTTCTTTGTTGTTCCCTAGGGGAATTTCTCAGATCGTATTCGAATAATTGCTCACTCCCCTTCATCAAAATTCTGCTATCTCCTGCGTTGATCTGTCTGTATACTAATCATTACTTATTGCAATTTTTTTGAATTGTTTTATGAATTTTATGCAAGTGCTGGATAAAGGTGAATGAGCTTTCTAGGGTCATAACCTAACATAATGCAAAATAGACGCAGACCTGCAATCCTATTGACAGAATTATTATTTACAAATTTTGTGATGGGTAGAACAGAATCCCAGGTGGCGAAGCTATCTCTTAGTAAACATAATAATAGGATTCCTAAGCTACAGTTGACAACTTCAGTCTGCCCATCCATTTTCGATCAATAAGTGCGAAAATTTTTAGTGTCGTATAAATTTTCTTCCAAATTGTTTTTCAAAAATAACTCATGAATCTAACGCAACGGTCAGAAATTATAGACATCGGTCTCTCGTGATACTTAAAAACCTCCCTAACGAATAGGGCTGTGAAATGGGAGGCTTCAACATGGGTCATTTTTAAAAAAATTGTCCACCATGACTTATAATCGTGCTTCCTCTGAGTGCGAGGGATCCCGAGTACAAAATCCATACTAACGTAAGCTCAAGGTCTGTGCGTGATAGGGAGGGGAGTGTATAAATCAATGGACTGGCGTGCCCCATTCACGCTTTAACAAACTCAACAATGTCTAATAACTCTCGCGACGTGTTCCATTCGTAATTTGACAGACTCAACAATGTTTAATAATTCTCGTGACGTCCTTCTTTAGTTCATGCCAAAAGAAGTGATCTTTAACTAACACAATTGTCTTATCTCGACCAAAATGCCCCGTGACGCTGTCCGCGTGTAGCTCTTAGATAAGGAAATCTCGGAGGGATGTCCGTGGTACGCAAATGCGGGAGCTAAAAAATAGATAACCATAAAAATCATATAACTCTCCCGGAGTTCGGGGGGATCTCTCGTCAGTGCAATAAATGTTGCCATAATTAGGGCACTCTGGGTAATCATATACTAACCAGTCAAAACCAATAACATGAGCCCTCATGGAATGCATATAGCTGACCCAACGACTCAAGACGTCATCCGAGTTGTTCCCAACACCCACTCAGTACTTGAGAAAGTAATAGTAGCCATTCATAAACTCTACCAATTTTGCATGCCGATGATTGAACTTCTTCTACAAATCAAGATATTGCATGGTCTGATGTTTAGAGTATAAAAAAATTCCTTTTGCAGGAGATAGAACCAAATGACCCTCCTGATCAAATACTCCATTAATATCAACTCTTGATGCATCACAAGTCATCTCAAATGCTATATTCGTAAAAATCTTAATAATTTTTTTTTAAATTGGGGGAACAACAACGTGGATTGAAGGGTTTTACAAGGTAAGGGCAATTTGGTAATGTGGCTGAAATCCCTAATTAGAAACCAATTCACGACCTCCCCCCCCCCCACACGTTTTGCGTAACCGCACCTATTGCGTGTTTCCTTGAATCCATTAGGCGCTCGATAAAAATCTATCGCCCACTCATTCTTCTCTCTCACGGCTATCCTGGTAGGAATTTAGGGTTTGCCGCCTCTCATCTCTTTCGATCGACGGCGTGGTTTCATTCCAGCGACCGACAACGACAATCTCTCCCTCTCCCTGGTCGACGATGGCAGCAGGCGCCTCAAAGCCCTCTTCTCTCCCTGTTCATCGACGGCAGCCGACGCTAAGAGCTCTCTCCCTGTTCGTCAGCGACATCAAGCGCCTAGAAGCTGCCTCCCCCTCTCCAGTTCAGCGAGGTCGAATGTCCCTGCATCGGCTCTCTCAATTCTCAGAAGATATCGGCAACCCTGGTGTAGGTCGTGTAGTTCCATTAGCCGGGATCAATACTTCCTCCCTTACCAGCGGCCATTGACAACTTCAAGGAGTAGCCTTTCTTTCCTCTCTTTGCTATGGGCTGTCGACTGGAACCACTTCTCCCGCTCTACCAGTAAGACTTTAGACAGTGGTGTTCCCACTCCAAAAAATTTACGAACCCAAATCGAGACTTCACAAAGGCAACTTATGGTTGATCGATCTTTCCTTTCGGTTATGTGCAGGATTTTTGTTCCACATCATCGTTGTTGGTTCAACAACTCCGAGTTGAGGTGAGGTCGTTCCTGTTTCAGAAATCGTAACTCTTCACTTTTAGGGAAGTGGTAAGTCCTTTCCTTTATTATTGAATAACATTTTTGAATTTTTGGATAAATAAATGCGTGTTAATTGTCCTTTTTAGGTCTCTTGAGGAAGTGAACCTTTTTGTTAATCAGAGAACAAATTTGTGCAGTCAGATTAATCTAATCATAATCATGTCACCTTGCCGCGTCTATGAGCGCCACACTTTAACTGTAAGAAATTCATTTCTTTTTGGCTAGACATATCACCTAGTATTTGTTTGTTTAATAAGTCGTGTCAGAACTTATGTGAATTCATAATGTTCTTAGTAATAGACAAATAAATGATTACAGAACACACATGATATTGAATCATAATTCATCAGTAGTACAAAAATTCATATTAAGGCAATTATTTTAGTACAGAGCACTCATGAAATTGGATGAGTTGTAGTATATGAATTCTCATTAAATGTCGGGTAAATTAGCATAATTCGACATACAGATCCGTGCACGACTATGACAACAAACAAATAAGTTATTATAGAATATACGTGAAACCAAATCATTCGTAATACACAAACTTAGTTTTAGACAAACAATTTATTGTAGAACACTCATGAAATCAAATCAGCAGTGTTGTATGAATTCATATTCAAACAAATAATAGTATAGAAGACACATGAGATCAGACCATCAAAAGCGTATGAATTCTTAGTCAGACAAACAATTTACTACAACACTCAAGAGAACCTGAATCACTAGTAGCACATGAATTCATATTTAGATAAATAAATATTACAAGACATACGTAAAATTATATCATCAGTAGCAAATGAACATATACTAAATGTCAATTAGAATAGCATATCTCGACATTTAGATCAACGCAAGAATAGTATTTTAACGTGCGAACAAACCAACTGAGATGTTATTTGCAATTAGACTTAAAGCAAAAAAGTTAGGATATGTAATAAGCCTCAGACTAGTGGTCTTAATTGGTCTACATAAGGTATTGATCGTACTAACCACTAGATGATCAGTTTAGATAGGGGGCATGAGAGGCATTTTTCCTCCTGATTGATGAAGGCACACCATCTTACTCATAGGGAGTAGCAGACCTTATGAGCCTCAAATTTGGGGGTTGACACACCATACCGGTTTAGTAGATTCGAGTTCGTGTCTTTGACAAAGAGACACTATAACACTTATGTTCGTTAGCAGAGGCTCGAATTGTTAGAATGTGCAAACAAATCTACTTAACCAAGAATGAGAAGAATAGATAAGTAAAAGGACATCTCAGTTCCAAATGCAAGCCAAAATCTAGAAATCCATATATGATAACGTTTCTTTTAAAACTTAGAAGAAAGTACTTTATAAAAAATCATGCATAGAATATAATTCATATTTATTAGTATAAAAATGTCATGTTAAAACTTGCTTCCATACTTTATTTAAATTATATTTTTAATGTCACTAAGGGGAAAAGTCTTTCTTGCTCGCGAGTGGGTTGATCCGTTTTCGTGATTTTTATTTCAGTGAGTACGGGTCAAGTTGTTCGCTCATACTTCCTAGTTGGCTCTGTGTTCCAAAATATGAGGTACTTTATTAATTTTAGTTTCAATCATTTATTTCCGCTGTAAACATTAATTAATCTTGTTATAATACTAATTTTTATATTGTTGCTTAGTTTGCTTCACATCATAAGTTTCGGCCAGGCTTATGAATTGATGTCAGACTAGGTAGGAGTGTTTTAATTGATATCAGAGTCAGGTTTAGGATCCCACAGAACCTTAGGATATCATCTGAATCTGTCCTTCGACGTTTGAGTCATTAAGGCTTCACCTCTAAGCTTAAGTAATAGTGATGTCAGATGCTTTCTTAGCTAAGTTCAAAGGCGGACATTTGGTTGATGTCTAATCCTTTGGTGCCTCTAATTCCTTTAGTGTCAGAAGTTATTATTGATAAGAATGTGATTTGCCACTCTTTAATTATGATACTCTCTAGAGCAAATCTTGGTTTCTTCACACCTTATTTGACGTAGTATAGATCATGTCCTTAAGATTACTTCCTCAAAGTAGTATGCAACCTCTTCTAAGATTGACCTTTATAGCAGAACTTTAAGTTAGTGCATATTTTCAAGGCAATATCTTGTTCAATTATGAGTTCATGCATCTATGACAATCTACAGAGACTCTTTAAGAAATCAAAATTTTAGGGGTCAACACTCACCCTCGATATGATAGGATTCAGTATATTTTGGACGAATTAGTTATCACCTCATCTTCATCCCTAATCATGATCACTCTCCTTAGTATGTAATCGTTACAATTGTTTATGGTAAAATTTGTTGCTTATAGTCGAGCTCAGAATCTTTCTTGTAGGGTCAGTGGTGGAAGCCCCAGGCGTCGAACGAATCTCTTAGCATACCATCCATCACTATAGATCTTGTCTACCTCTGAAGTTTGAATTTACAATAAAAATATGCATCCCTCCTATAACATAGTTTGCTCTAATTGTGATTATGAATTGATTATCAGAAGGCAAGGTTATATCACTAGTAGAACCAAGTGTGGAATGACTATATCAGTTCACTGCTGTGTCCCGAGGCATGAAATGTGTTTCCAATGTTATTTCCTCGTCGATTAAAACAAATACAAGTATTAATGACAGTTAGGATATGCTTCCAATGATGCACGTCAAAATCAGAGATAATCTGCATGATGTTCCATTATTTGTGAGAATCTTCAGTTGTTTTTCCTTTAGAAGCTAGCAATGCTTCGCAACCATGATATAAACATATGTGCCCTAAACAAAATCATTCCTAGAATTTAGCCATAACCATTTTCTTTATGACATGACACCCAGAGTAATAGCAGGTTCGATAGTTCAACTTCCTGAGTTGCTCGAGTTGATATAACTAGGCATGGCAACAATGCCTTTAAGAATGACTCATCTGTTGTCATGAAGGATGATTTCAAGTTGTCTGTCAGTCATCATGAGTTGTATAGATATACAATTACAAATAAATAACCACTTAAGATTTATGGTTTAATAACTGGTTCGAAGAATCCTGCTCATTTCTAGACCCAAGATAGGGTTTCTGCAACTAAGGAGTAATGAAGAGGACTTAAGCAGTTAGTTTTCTATGCAAGGTTTTGGCACCGAGATGGTAAACCTGCCTTTTGGAGTGAGCAAGCCTTCATAGATTAGACAAATATGGTGTTCGAAATTCTCTATGTTGAATTGTCAGTTTCTTCCTCGATGACATCTTTTTGGATTTGAAGAATTAAGGGCGATTTGGAGTTTTTAACAAATATCATCGATATAAAAAAAATCAGACACTACAATTCGTATACCTCCAAAATAAAATTTAATCACAAGACAAATATTTTGAGGGATAAATGAAACATGTCTCGATCCAACGGCTGCGCACACCAATAATTATTCTCGATCAAATTATGAAATAAAAATTTATTGTCGCATTAAATTACGGATGTTACAAATCAAATTTTATTGTCACATTAAATTACAGATGCTACAGATAAAATAAAAAATCACCGACACTACAATTCGCACACCTCCAAAATAATATTTAATCACAAGACAAATATTTTGAGGGATAAATGAAACATGTCTCGATCCAACGGCTACGCATACCAATAATTATTCGCGATTGAATTCTGAAATAAATTTTATTGTCGCATTAAATTACGGATGTTACAATTTGTTTCATTTTTTTATTTCTTCACTGGATGTTATAAGATGCTAATATATAAGGGCGTTGAATGAGATTTAACCCAAACCTTACTGATACTGGATCAAAGGATGTTAATGTTAGTGAGTATATATAATGAATTAATGATATGATGTATAAATGACTTCAAGAAGCAATCTTCTTAAAATTATTAGGTGTTTTGAATGAGACCATTGCAGAAGGAAAAAAGGATGATGGTGGGGTCATAGAGGTAAAGTGGAGCTGTGAGGACGACGACAAGGAATATTTATCTGGTTGGTCAAATATCTACAAGGTATTCCATGATAGTGAACATGCCATGAGAGGAGATTAATTGTTTGAAAATAATGTAAATTTTACTGCTCAGTGTTCTGGCATTCAAGGCAAGGGCAAGTAAAAAATTTGAGTGGACAACAAAAACAATGAAGAAATGTTGGAGAAAACATGGTTATCTTGACTATATAGATTCTACTGATTACGCAAGTGCCTATGATAATGATGAAGTTAGGGAGAGTGGGAATCTTCATTCCTGTGACAGCAATGGGTAATTCTAATCTTGAAATTGTAACTTGTGGATGCTGACAAACAACATACCTAAACCTAATGTCTAACATAAAAAATATTGTTTGGGCACCCCATGATAGTCCTTGGAAGTCGCAATGCTCACAACAATGGGGAGTTTAGTGCAAGGATTTTGGGAACATATATTTTTAGAAAAAATATAATAAATGAGTATGATTTGATGGTATGGAGTAACACCTACTTTACTCACTAAGTGACAGGTTAGTAGCTTAGAATACATTATGAACTGAGTGTGTTAGAGACATCATCTTCAGGGCGAGAGTTACTAGTTGATCCAATTCAGGCCTGTGAACCGAGAAGAGAACTTGTGGATAGTTGCTTTTAGGTTGGTGAGTACTAAAGTGATGCAATATGTGACACATCGTTGCATTATTTCTTTATTCGCACATGTATCGCGTATTTTTATTTTGGCACTTGTTTATTTAGCGCATGTTACGTTATATCACTTATGTACGCACTTGTTGTCTCGGTTTATTGGAGTGATCGTTCAGTAAGTTCCTGAATTAATAGATCCGTCAAATTAGGTGTAATGTTAAGGCAAGCACTCAAAAATTGTTCCATTAAAATAAGTTGAAATGAAAAGTTAAATTCAAAATTTGAAACTAATCCATGATGGTAAGAGAATTATTCTTTTGAAAATACCCTTTCCGTTAAAATCTCTTACCGTTAAAATTAATTGCCTTTTTTTCTCAATTTTTTTTAAAAAAACTATATTCTCTTTAAACTGTTAAAGGCAACCTCCTTCCCCCCAAAAAAGAGGATGGACTGGAATAGAAAGCGAAACAGAAATTCTGTCTCGTTTCCTGCAGTCGCCCCCTTAACGATGACTCTCGGTCCTTTGTCCAGAAGCTCTCTGATCTTCTTACAAAGGCCGTTGTCCATGCCTCCAGCCTCCCCGAATTCAGACGCCCTAGTGACTATCTTCTTCACTGGATGCAATCGTTCCTTCATTGGGCCCGATCGAGTTCTCTGCTGATCAAGACAACGCCTGCTCCTTCCATTTCTATGGTGGAAATCACTCCTTCAATGCCGCCCGACACCTGAACTTCACCCCCTCCTCCTCCGCCCCACCGAACCCCTTCTTTCCATTCTAACGCCGACCGTTTCTTGTGCCCCTTCCAGTACTGCCCGCACATCACCCTCATTCACGGCAGTTAGCAGAGTTGGATTTTATGTTGCGGTTGAGCCTATGGTAAACCTATCCCTCTTTCTTGATCCTATTTTGGTTAGATCTAAATAAATGCTTATAATTTAATGATCAATTAATTAAGAGCTTGCTTGCTGTAATCACATTTTTATCTCTTTGTCGTCAATTTGAATAAAAAACCTATTATCCATCTTTTATTTACATGCTTTGGATGAGTTATTTCACATTGTTAATTGCGAATAATTGGTAGGTCATTACTTGAGTCTTACGAACCTTATGTTGATTATTACCTTTTTATTATTCGATGAATCTAATGTTCGACGCTCAATTTAAAATCGATCGCAAAAATTAGCATATTTTCAAAACCCTAGTTTTGGTCTACATCATAAAGCCAAGTAAGAAAGCATCACCCATGATCATGACACTGGTCTTTAAATGTTTTAGTTAGATATGAGATCGGTGTAGTATTTACGATGGATTTTTGATATAAATACGACTCCTCAGGCCCACAACTGCCTCACTGAGTGCTATCATTTTTGTATTACACGTGCTTTCGTATTTGCCTATATACCTCCAATGCCATTTTTGCAATAGGTATATATATCTACTCTTACTTACCCAAGAGAGTGGATAATCTAAGATTATTTTGGTACTTCTTCAGTTTTGGATCTCTCCTTGGAGAGGGGCTTCAAGAGGGAACCAACCCTTGGAAGCTAGGCGCGAGCATACCTCACAAATTTGTATCTCATTTTCTATTTCTAGTGCAATCAATTTCTCTGTTCGACATCAAATTGGTTTGACTTGCCGGTCCCAGCTACCCGCCCAAAATCTCTCGCCACTTAGGGTTCCACTCAAACTTCCTTATTCCACGTTTCATGTAGTTCTCGCTCCAGTAACCCATGGATTTTACGCTTTCGAGCGCTCTAGACTCCGAGCAACAAGCGTCCTTCTGATCGACGACCTACCCAACGTATCCATGTGTTCCACTTTCGCTTACACTGTGCCTTCTGCGCGTGACGATTCCCATGCATCCCCTTGTCGATCGACGACCTCCTAGCAAATCGACACGCCATTCCCTCCATCAACCACACAACGAAGGATGACCCTGCCAAAGCTTTTCTTGCATGATTCCACACTAGTTACATGTTACCACATCCTCAACCTAGTTCTGGCCAGCCTCTTGTGTATCCATCTATCCCTTGACGCTGCCTCAAGTGCACCCTCATAGGCCGAATTCTCCAACACATCCTTTTCGCTAACTGCCACTATCGCCCCTTCACCTCCTCTGATGCCTCTGGTCATATCCACGATCTATTCCATGGCCATCCATGAAGAGGACGCCTCCGCATCGACATCCACTGACTCCACCCACTTGGATTGGCTGGAAGAGCTCACACTCCTTCGCGAGCTCGCTACCGCCGCCGCCCACCATCAACCACCTTCTCTCCCCTCCACCGCCGCCCTCTTACAACCCCTTTGTTGACTACATGTGGTTCCTACATTTCGCCGGGTACATCCACTCGGCCCACCTTTGTTGTGATGAAATACCAGTGTTCGACAACACCTAACCTCTTGTTTTGATCGCCCAAGCAGAATAATTCTTCGATCTCTAGTCAATTTCCACAAACTAGAAAGTCCCAATGGAGATAATCTACATGGAAGGCCCCACGCTCCATTCGTGATCTCTCTTGGCTCACACTCAATGAGGAACTCCTTCGCCACCATGTCATTTGTTATGCGGGAAATGCGTACGAGCACCTTAATTCCGTTCATCATCCTGACTCAGTCGTGGCTTACATCACTAAATTCATAGAGGTTGCCACATACGTGTCAGGCCTCTCCCCAGGTCATTACCTAAGTTACTTCCTTGTTTGTTTGCAGCTCACATCCGTGCACACCCGACACCTCCATGTCCACAACACATTTCTCTTTCTCGAGCTATGGCGCAAGCTCGTTGTCTCGACAAGGAACTCTACGCAACCCCACCATTTTCCTCTCCCCGTCCACCCCAACCACTGCAACCTCCCAAACTTCATCTGCCACAGAACTGACCCAGCCTCCACAATGAACCCCTACCGCTACTCCACTGACTGGATCCTCTACCCCTGGTTGGACCGGATCCTCTATCTCTTGTTGAACCTCCAATAATCAAATCTCCACCACCTCCAGTAGCCTCTCCACCGACAGTATATCCGCCACCCCAATGCTAATCTTGCCAAGAGTACCAAGAACCGCCGACATGGACCTTGTTTCCGTTGCAAGAAAATCCATATTCTCCAACACACAAATTCCCTCTCAAGGAGCCGCACTTGCTAATCGGTGCCGAAGATAATGACTCCGTCTTCGCTGACTTGGATCTTCTTATGCTTGATGATGACCCCTTCGGGCCTCGTGCTTCAGGATAAGGTCAATTTTCAAGACCAAGAGTATCCCCCGGTCTCACAACCGCCTCGCCAAGCGTTTCCATCTTAGTATCACATGCCTTTTTTCTATTTACCTATTTAACCTTATTGTCATTTTTGTAACAATGATGTATGCCCACTCTCGCATATATAAGAGAGTGGAGGAGAGTCTTAAGATTATCTTATAATTTCTTGGGTTTTGGATCTCTCCTTGGAGAGGGGCTTAAATAGGGAACTAGGCCTTGGATGCTAGACGAGAGCAGACCTCGCGAGTTTGTATCTCGTTTTTAGTTTTCAGTGTAATCAACTTTCCCATTCGGTATCAATTTTTGAGAATGAAGAAAATAAGATTGGGTGTAAGACTCGACTTCACTCACATTTTTCTATTTACCTATTTAACCCTATTGTCATTTTTGTAACAATGATTTATGCCCACTCTCGCATATATAAGAGAGTGGAGGAGAGTCTTAAAATTATCTTAGAACTTCTTGGGTTTTGGATCTCTCTTTGGAGAGGGGCTTAAAGAGGGAACTAGGCCTTGGAAGCTAGAGACGAGAGCAGGCCTCGCGAGTTTGTATCTCATTTTTAGTTTTCAGTGTAATCAACTTTCCCATTCGGTATCAATTTTTGAGAATGAAGAAATTAAGATTGGGTGTAAGAGTAGACTTCGCTCACATTTTTTGGAAATCTTAAAGGATGAATGGAATCATACTAAAACAATGCAGAAAAGTAACTCTACAGTATTTATATTTCATTACAGAGGCTTAATACATCTAAGAAAAATAAATTTAAAGAAATCATAAAACTCTATTTTCTTGGACAAATAGCAACACCAATATTTTTTAATAAAAAAACGAAAGCTTAGTTTTCTGTTTTATTAAAGCATTTAATAATAACCTTTTTAGCAACTTGTGGAAAACCCATGGATTGGAAAGATAGATACTATCACACCTGTTCCTGTTTATTGTTTTTGCTACTACATTTCATTTCTTAATTATTTGCCATTTTTCTTCTCGAACATAAAATTTTTTGTTTCATAAAATTTTAGCAGGCCCCTATTATTCGTGTGTTAAAGTAGTTGACAACTCTACCTTTTTCTTGTAAATATGCAGACGTACGATTAATGTAAGAAATAAATTCAAATTTTTTTGGACTTAGCTTTCTCATCATTTAGGAAGTTTGATTGTTGTTTATATTTTGGCAGGATATCATTGAGAGACCTCACTTTTCGAGAGTTATTGCTTCAACGCTTGCCTTCTCGTCAATACCAGAATTAATGTTTGGCCTTTATTTGCTGTATTACTTCAGATTATTTGAGAGGCAGATAGGTTCTAACAAGTATTCAGTAAGTAGCAATGAATAAATTTATGCTGCTAAGCGACACAAGAATTTATCTTATTATTTATTTATTCATCTTATAATGTAATAATTTTGAGCTAAAGCTAACCTACCCTTGAACTCCTTGGGTCAATGTTCTTGAGTTTATTAAAAATTGGTTACTATGAAGATTGGTACTACTATGAAGATTGGTACTAAAAAGCAGCCTGGTGCACAAAACATCCCCACGCATCGAGGGTCCGGAGAATGGACCCATCAGAAGGGTGAAATGTTGGCAAACCTTACCCTGCATTTTTGCAAGAGGCTAAGAGGGAAGATAATTGAGTGAAAAACCTTGTTTCTTCTATATCCGAAGTCTCAACTCCCTGTTAGACGATGAATGAAAAAATAGATGAAGATCGAAGAATATCTATTTCTAGTTTTTCTATGGAGTCAAAAAGGGTCTCTTTTTTATTGCACCAGATACAATATTTATACGCCATCTTGGGCTTAGTCCTACACAATGAAGGGAGAATAACATTGGAAATGCAATTCATGTCTGATGTTTGTTGCAAATGATTTAAATTAGTAAATTTCACCTGACATGTTTCGACTTCTGATTGAGGAGTTTGCAATCGCAATTGATGAGTGGGATGCATCTGAATCAATTTGAAATTTGCCATGTTGTTAATTAGAGATTGCATAATTACTTGGGTTATATATTTTGCTCAAGTCATTTGCTACACTTCATTTCTGTCAACTCAAGTTGGTCTCTATAACTGATGTATATCAAGCTATTTACGCCAAGCAGTGCAAGAGTTTTGATGGTTGCAGTACTAGCTCGGCTTTGCCTTGCTTTCTTGGAGAATGCTTTGGATGAGTCACTGGTATTGGTGCAGTAGTTTTGCGATCAACTAGTTCAGGTAACTCTATACCTAGCAGAGCTAAATTTGTAAAATCAACCTGGTCTCGAGTGATGAATACTGCATTGTCACCAGTCCTGCTAAACCCAATTGACCTTCTACATGTTTATGTTTTCGCTTTTTCACGTGTGCGAAGATTAGCTACCTACAGAAGGTTTCCTTTATTTTGATACTTATTCGGGTAGTGAATAAGGTTCAAAAATCCTCTTTATGTACGAATGATTTTTCACTGATTGCTTATTTACCTTCCTCAATCACTTGGAGTTCCAATAAACATTTTTCTATAACGGAAGCTTACCATATAAAGCATGATGATTGGTTCTCTACCTTGCTCTCATTCTAGCCTTTACAATAGTGCTTTTTTTCCTGCACCCATGGAACATATCGTAAATGATCCAAAGATTGTCGACATGTTTCTCACTTAAGGAGGAAATGTTGTGAATGAGTCAACATCATTTGTAGCGAATGAAGCTTCCATGGATAATATCATGGAAGAGCCATGGGAGAACGTGATCACTAGCTTGGCGTTCTAATTTGGGGACTTTCCAACCCTAGACAACCTTCTTAGAACTTTTGCTTCACCTTTAACATTTACGTCTACTCCTTGCTATAGCTTCAACATTTTGATACATTTTTAATTTCCATCAACGAAGAGGATAGAAAGCTTAGTTGACTTGGATGGTACCTATTTGATGTCGTCTTCAAGGATGACGTGAAGTCGACATACTCGATTGAGATGAAGGCCTTGAAGTATTCATACATGAGTTTTGCGTTGCAATGCTCAAGGTCCAAGTATCTTCTTTCTCAGTGAATGGATTCCATGTGATGACCCACAGACCATCACAAATTTTCAGTAAACATCATAAACTTTGTTTTTCAAGCGCGTTACAATATATATAAGCACAATGAGTATTTAAAAACAAATGTACAAAATAAATTTTCTATTTCATTAAAAGCACATTTATACAATACATAATCTCATAACTAGACATATAGTGATATAAAGTGATATAAAAGTGCTATTACAAGAGTATACATATAAGTCTACAACATCTTAACATATCCCTACTATAAGACAATCTAAGCTAATCAATCCTGCATACGGGACATTGTGGGTGCTAACACTACTTTGCATAGTTCTCGACCACCTCTCCCATCCTTGCGAATATCTCTAACCATAACTTATACTGATCTTCCCTTTTCTTTCTTTTTTCTTCCTCGACCAGTTTTTTAGTCGTGTCCTGTTTGTCACTTGAACCCTAAGGTAAAGTAGACTCGGGTGGACTCAAATGGAACATCTAAATCAAAATTGACAAAACCATATCCGTACCACATTTAATAGAACATGCCCTATATAAAATATCAACCACTATCAAATTGGGCTATACATTGTTGTATATTCCATTTCCAAACCCCCACAAGTCAAACATAAAACTAAACATTTATATTGAAGTAATTTTAATTTACATAACTGATATCCGACCTCACATAAAGCAAATCCGAAGAATAAAAGAGGAGGGGAGAAAACACAACTAACCAAGACAAAAGCATTAGCGCGTGGGTGCACTGGATTGGACTTGTTGACCAACTCAGGGTGTCAAAAGGCCCCGAAGCGTGTGGTACATGCTGGATTGGTAGGTGATGAGGACCCAGAGGGAGTGGGCCCCAAAACTGAGTACTGATACAAATGTGGTTACTCTTAGCAGTACCTTAGACTAAAAAATGAAATGATGGAATGAGCATTAAATGTTATGAACTTTAAATGGACGATTATATAGGAATATACATCTTACTCATTATACAGTTTACATTGCATAGTCACCATATAGAATTTTGTACTGCTTCATACTATTATATAGTGCTCATATAATTTCACACTGTTATTATTGCCTACTGCTTATAGCTTCACACACTGTTTCTGTTTATTGAATAACATAAATCTTATATGCATATTGTTACTAATTCTTTGTGTTTGCATGTACAATAGTTAAAGAGGTAAAAATCTCACTTAGTCATTTGTTTATGGCTAATCCTTTATATTCTAACTTTTTAAGGTCCAAGCAACAAATAGGACACGAATAAGAGACTGACCGAGGAAGTGAAAAGATCAATATAAGTTATAGTTAAAATTAATTGTAGGGATAGAGGAGAGGTGGTCGAGGAGCATGCAAAATGGTGCCAAGACCCATAGTGTCTCGCATGCAGGAGGACCGGTTAGCTTAGATTGTCATATAGTAGTGATATTGATGTGGTCCCCTGTCACAATCCGCATTTTCTCCACATATAAACGATATATCAGAGTAAGAGAAAACACATGTCGTGATGCCATGCCGAACAGGGGATAACTGCCGACGCTCAGGCAAGAACATAATCCTAACACTTATCATGAAGTTCTCAAATTTATCTTAAAGAAAGCTGTAATTTAAGTTAAGTTTTGATGGTCGTATCCCTCGGCTTAGTGGATCAACTAGTCCACACATGAGAATATGAATATACGCCGCGCTTCAAGGATCGGCCGCAATAACCCTTAGGCAACAATTTCTAAAACTTTATAGGGCAAACAAGAGTCAAGGTGGAAAACCCTAACACCAAAAGTCCAAGAAAACAAAATTACCTACCACCAATGCGTAGATCTCGGCGAGAGCTTTCCGGATCTACCCTCCGTCGATAATTTCGAGCACCGGCACTCCTATAAGTGGTGGCTAAAAGCCTTGCGAAACCCGTCGCCCTCTTTCTTCCGCACTCTCGGTCCGATAGCTTGGGGAAGAAGTAAGTGAATAGTAATCGATAATATAATAATACTTATAATATATAATATAATATAATTTAATAGTGCTTATAATATATTATATACATATTATATAACATATTGTATATTATCTCTTAGATAATTATAATATAATATCGGATATGATATAATATAACATAATATTATATACATATGTTATAATATAATATAACTCGAATCAACTCGGATTTCTACGAAATTCCCATCGAAACTAAATATCGATGCTACGATTCAACGGCGAAGTCGAATTTAAGATTCAACAAACCAAACTTGGGTAAAAACTCCCTGAAGCCCAAAACACCAAAAATCCCAAAAAGACTCCACCGAGTTCCAAAACAAACCCGGCTTGCAAGGGAAGTCTGAAAAACACAATAGAAATTAGCCAAGCTAATGTTCTAAGACAAAATCTCGGATACCAAATGAGCAAAAGTCACGCTCCAGCAACGGTACCCGTCAACTACGCGTCAACGTAACGCCCTGACGTCAAAAATACGCCACTAGAGGAATTAAAGTAAACATCGAAAAATCAGGGGCGTTACAACCACTCCCTCTAAAAGAAAGTTTCGTCCCGAAACTTGATACACAACTGAATCTACTAAAGAGGGGAAAACAACCAAGGGTTATTGAGTAACAACACTTACCAAAAGAAACTATCCGCTATGACCCACACAGAATCATGTCATCGGGGTGATCTCAGCAAACCAGTAATAAAATCCATAAAAATACTCTCACATTTCCTACTTGGAATATCCAAAGGCGTCAACTTGCCACCAGACCTTCCATGATCTGCCTTAACTCGCCTGCAAGTAAAACATTCTTCATACCTGACCACCAAACAATTTGCTTCAGATCTCGATATATCTTTGTGGAACCAGGATGATAGACAACACTAGATTCATGCGCTTCACTGCATATCCTTGCTCGAATATCCTTAACAACGGGGATACAATACCTATCGCGGTACTTCAAAGTACCCGCATCATCAATTGAAAAGTCTGGTAATTCCCCTGTCTCAGTTCTACCACGAATATGCTACAAATCAGGATCGTCCTTCTGATGAAGCCATGTAAGCGTAATCCATGAAGGCTCTGACACTTCCAAGCTGTTTGGCGAGTCACTACTCCCAACAGAAATGTTTATTAACAAAAACTCTTCCACCAAGGATTCTACAAAAAGGTTAAAGATCTGCGCGGTCTTTCTACTCAAGGCGTCGGCTATCACATTAGCGTTACCTGGATGATATAAGATATCAACATCATAATCCGCGGCATACTCCAACCATCTACGCTGACGCAAATTCAGCTCCTTCTGAGTGAAGACATACTTTAAGCTCTTATGGTCTGTGTAAATTTTGCACAATGTGTCATACAACAAATGTCTCCATTGCTTCAAGGCATAGATCAATGCTGCAAACTCCAAATCATGTGTAGGGTAATTCTTTTCATGAATCTTTAATTGCCTCGATCCATACACAATCATTTTTCCTTCTTGCATCAATACACAACCGAGGCCGACGTGCGATGCATCTACATAAACAACATATTCCACCCCTTCGGTAGGCAAAGACAACACTGGAGCAGTGCACAATCTCTTTTTCAATTCCTGAAAGGCTTCTTCGCACTTATCGCTCCATATAAAAGCTGCGTTCTTCTGCGTAAGCTTAGTCAGTGACGTAGACAACGTAGAGAATCCTTCCGTAAACCTTCTATAATAGCCTGCCAACTCTAGAAAACTTCTTATCTCTTTGGGTGTGATAGATCTTTTCCAATCTATAACATCGGCTATCTTCTCGGAGTCAACTAAAATTTCATCCTTATTCACAACATGATCCAAGAAGGACACCTGGGGTAGATAAAACTCGCACATACTCAGCTTGACATACAACTTATGTTCTCTCAAGGCAGACAGAACTAAACGTAAGTGCTGAGCATGCTCCTCAACACTCTGGGAATAAATCAGGACATCATCAATAAAAACAACCACAAACCGATCCAAGAAATCTTTAAACACTCTGTTCATCATGTCCATAAAGCAGATGGTGCATTGGTCAATCCAAAGGACATTACCAAGAACTCAAAATGCCCGTACCGAGAACGAAAAGTAGTCCGCGGAACATCCGACTCACGGATTCTTAACTGATGGTAGCCCGAACTAAAGTCAATTTTCGAAAACACTGTACTACCACGCAACTTGTCCAACAAATCATCTATCCGCGATAATGGATACTTGTTCTTGATAGTTACCTTGTTCAATTCCCTATAATCGATGCACAGCCTCAAAGATCCATCCTTCTTTTTTACAAACAAAACGGGAGCATCCCAAGGCGAAGAACTTGGCCTAATGAATCCACACTGCAACAAATCATCTAGCTGGGTACGCAACAAATCATCTGGTGATCGGGCCCGACGAAGATGAAGATCTCCAAGGTTGAAGATGGGGGAAGAAGAGAGAAGGAGAGAGGAGTAGAGAGGTAGAGAGGAAGAGAGTTGTAGGTGGGAAGAGCAGGGGAGGTGGAAACCGCTCCGACGGGGGTCCTTCGCTGGATTCGGCAGAAGTCAAACGTCGGCTAGGGCTTTCCTACGGGAAAACGAAAAGGGTTAGAGAGAGGGAGAGAATTAGAGAGAGAGAGAGAGGACATGTGATACGTGCGTCCCCAACGCGGATCGGGCTCGTCAGGTATCGTAACATCACCGCCCTCGTCAGAAGACAGCTTGTCCTCAAGCTGTGATGGAATGTCAACTAGAGGAGCAGACGACGGCGGTCCCACGAACAACTTGAGCTGTGAAATGTGAAAGACATCATGAATCCGGGTTTTTGGGGGTAAGGCGAGGCGGTAGGTCACGTCCCCAATGCGCTTCGTGATCTGAAAAGGGTCGAAAAATTTGGGCCCCAACTAGTTGGAGGTCGGTCGGGAGGCGGACACTTGGCGAAAAGGGCAGTGTCGCACCCACACCCAATCGCCCACGGCAAGGGTGAGCTCGCGATGTCCCCGATCGTAAGCAACTTCCATACGTTGTTGGGCTTGCAGGAGAGTTCCGAGCTACATGTAGAAATTTGTCTCGGTCTTCCAATTCTCGGTCAACGGCCGCCAAGCGGGCCGAGCCTCCCGTGTATGACTAAAGGCGGGAGGTTCCTTACCGTAGATGAGGCAAAACAGAGTGGTTTGCAATGTGGTGTGATAGGTTGTATTGTAACAATATTCGATCCAAGGAAGCCAGCGCGACCAATCGTGTGGTCGGTCCCCGGTGACACACCGCAAGTACATCCCCAAATTGCGGTTAACCACCTCAGTTTGCCCATTGGACCGAGGATGGTAGGCTGAAGAGAAGGAAACCTTGGTACCGCTAAGGGCGAACAACTCCCTTCGAAAATTACTGGTAAACACCCTGTCTCGGTCGGAGACAAGAGTTTCCGGCATGCCATGTAACCAAAAGATCTGGAAGAAAACCCTCGCCACATTCTCGACAATGAGAGGCCGAACCAATGCGATAAAATGGGCTCCCTTCGAGAACCTGTCCACCACCAACATCAAGATGGACTTCTCGTGAATAGAGGGCATCCCTTCCACGAAATCCATCGAGTGATCCACCCAAATTTATGTGTGCACCAGAAGGGGCTGAAGTAAACCAGTCGGAAGGAGATGATCGGACTTGTTTTGTTGACACACGATGCAGTTGGCAATGAAATCATGGACGTGCTTGCGCATGCCCTTCCAAAAGAATTCCATGCGGAGGCGTTGGACATCCTCTATTATAGTCGGAATGAGAGGTGATGCCGTGATAACATACATCAGAGTGCGGTAAAGAATCAAACCGTGGTGTTGTCCATTGAGGGTCCGCGAGCACCTGTTCCGCTCGATGGAGTAGTTTCGGCCAAACTGGGAGTGCTGGATCTCCTGGCGAAGCAAGGCGATGAGGTGCGCCGTTGGGAAGGAGATGACAAGAAGGGAGGCATCCGTTGGTGTGTCCCAGCGAAATAGTGCGTCGGCGGCGCGGTTGAGCACACCGGCCTTGTGCTCCACTTGAAAGTCGAACCCAAGTAGTTTATTCACCCACCTTTGCTGTGGGACTGTTGTCAGCCTTTGTTTGAGCAAATATTTGTAGCTGTAGTGGTTCGTCCGTATGATGAAAGGCCGCCCCCACAAATACGGGTGCCAATGCTGAACGGCCTTTGCAAGGCCAATGAGCTCCTGTTCATAAGCAGGCAATTTGCGATGATGTAGGGCGGTTGGCCGACTGAAATAAGCTATAGGGGTCCCTCCTGTTGCAGCACAGCCCCATAGCCGATGCTGGTGGCGTCACATTCCACAAGGAAAGGTATGGTGAAATCTGGTAGACGGAGGACCGGGGCAGAAAGCAAAGCAGCCTGGAGCGAGTGGAAAGCCTGAGTAGCGGTGTCCGTCCACGTAAAGGGATTCTTCCGGAGCAGCGCAATCAAGGGGGGCGGCGATGACGTCGTAATCCCGAATGAAGCGGTGGTAATATCACGTGAGGCCGAAAAAACCTCGTAAATCTGTGATGGATTGCGGCTGGGGCCACGACACCACTCCTTGGAGTTTTGCCGGGTTGGCCGACACCCCTGAACTGTCTACGACGTGTCCCAAATAAGCGACGGAGCACTGACCGAACGAGCACTTGGAAGCCTTAAGGATCAAGTGGTGCGTGCACACTAAGCAAAGGACGTCCTGGAGGTGTTGTAGGTGCTCCTCCCAAGTTTTGTTATGCACAAGAATATCATCAAAGAAAACAAGAACGTATTTTCGGAGGAGTGGTTGGAATACCTCATTCATCAATGCTTGGAAGGTCGTGGGTGCGTTCGTTAGGCCGAACGACATAACCAATAATTCAAAATGGCTGTGGTGGGTGCGGAAGGCGGTCTTCTCCACATCAATATCTGCCATCCGAACTTTATGATAACCCGAAAAGAGATCGAGCTTGGTGAAGAAACATGCCCCGTGTAACTTATCAAGAAGTTCCTCAACCACTGGAATGAGAAATTTGTCCTTGACTGTGATGGCGTTTAATGCCCGGTAGTCCACGCACATGCACCACAAATTGTCTTTCTTGTGCACCAATAAAATCGGAGAGGAGAAAGGCGACACGCTGCGCCGAATGAGTCCTTGTTGGAGGAGTAGATCACATTGTCTCTCGATTTTGTCCTTTTGGAGGAAGGGGTAACAGTATGGCCGCACCACTACTGGAGCCGCCCCTGGAAGGAGGCAAATGCGATGGTCCTGTCGTTGTCATGGAGGAAGGCCCAAGTGTGTGTTGAAAATCTCAGGAAACAACTGCAGTAGATGTGTAAGGTTTGGAGGGCGGTCCTCCAACTGGCGGGGAGGAGTTTCCAGAGGCTCTATGTGAACCAAGAAGGATGCGAGGGACTGTCTAGGGGCCTGTCCCTGCCACTATATCAAACGAGGGCCCTCCTGCCACGAGATAGTCAAACAGTCAAAATCCCACGTGAGGGGTCCCAACGTGCGCAACCAGCGGACACCCAACATGATGTCAAAACCACGAAGATTCACCATGAAGAGGTCGGTTTGCGAGGGGTACCCCTCCACGATGAAGTCTACACGCTGACAAACGCCCGGACATGTCATCTGTTGGTCGTTGGCTACCGCCACCTTGACGTGACTGCGAGCAACGTACGGGAGGCGAAGCCGGATTGCCTTGTCTTGCCGAATGAAGCTGTGGGTACTACCCGTATCCATGAGAGCTAAGAGGGGCGTGCCCGCCACAGTAATGTAGAGCTTAATAGTGTACCCTTACTACGGCCCGACTAAGACATGTAGAGAGAGTTGCGGAGTGTCGGAATCTTCAAACTCGTCATCATCATCGTTCGGTGGATCATCGACCTCCAATCAATATAAGTTCTTGCACCGATGGTTAGGTGTGTAGAGCTCGTCACAATTGAAATATAACCCCTTCTTGCAGCAGGCGGCCATCTCCGGTCGGGACAGACGACGACGCAAAGTAGGTCGTTGAGGATCGTCGCCGCCCGACAGCTTGGGAGGCTTAGAAATGGACAGTGGTCGTGGAGTGAAAAATTCGCGGCGGCTCGGAGGCGATTGTTCAAGTGCGAATCGGCGTTCAAACGCACGGGCAAGGCTCATGGCTGTCAAGAGATTCGGTGGCTTCTGAAACTCAACATCCCAACGTAGCCGGTCGGTCGGGTAGCCCGACCGTGAAAAGAGGAACTTGCTGTGACAGTAACACTAAAGTGGCACGGGACAACATTTGAAATTGCTCCAAGTATGTCTCAATAGAGCCGGTGTGTTTGAGGGCGATGAGGTCGCCAAGGGGGTTCCCCAACATCGCCGGCCCAAAACGTAGAGTGCATGACGCCCAAAAATCCTCCCAAGAAGCTTCAGGTTGTTCGCAAAGGAATTGAGTTACCCACAGTTGTGTCGGCCTGAGTAAGTGGAAGGAGGCGAGTCCGACAAGTTCACCGTCCAGAATGCGTTGATTGGTGAAGAATAACTCAACGCGTAATCCACGGAAGGGGATCTTTGCGACCTTCATAGATTGGAAAATCCATACGGATGGAGCAAGGGAAAGGGAAATTGTCCCCGCGAGGAGGGGCCGAGTCGACCCGGCTAGATGTCGGCGAGGTCGTAGGGGCGGGCAATGGATGAGTCGGATCTCCTTGTAGGGAGTCCAAACGCGCGTTGAGGGCGTCCATCTTGTCATTTTAGGTGGCGAGCATAGATTGGAATAGCTCCATCATTTGGTTGAGGGAGGGACCTCCGTCCCTCCGTCGGCCATGGCCAGTGGAGGCGAGAGGGGCGTTATCGGGGTGGGAAGAAGGCCAGTGGCGTAACTTGGTGGCGGTGGGGCAGCGGGTAGGCGGCGCGGCGCGATAGGTGCCGACGTTTGGCTTTGATACCAAGTTGATGTGGTCCCCCGACCTAGATCTGGTGATCGGGTCTGAAGAAGATGAAGATCTCCAAAGTTCGGTAGAACCCGTCTTGGATCCAGTGGGTGCTATGGTTGAAGATGGGGGAAGAAGAGAGGAGAGAGGAGTAGAGAGGTAGAGAGGAAGAGAGCTGTAGGCGGGAAGAGCAGGGGAGGCGGAAACCGCTCCGGCGGGGGTCCTTCGCTGGATTCGGCGGAAGCTGAGCGTCGGCTAGGGCTTTCCTGCGGGAAAACGGAAAGGGGTAGAGAGAGAGAGGCAGAGAATTAGAGAGAGTGAGGAAAGGGGAAATTAACTCTTGCACACCCAAACTCCAGGTCCAACCCGGTTCATAACCCCGATTCCACAACGTGCCCCCACTTGGGCTTAAACACGTGGGACAAATAAAACACCATACGAAATAAAAATAAGACATAACATAGCCAACAAAGATAGTCGAGTCCCTCATGCGGACGTGGTCGGTGGTCGGCGCTGATAAGTGCGGCCCCAACGCGGATCAGGCTCGTCAGGTATCGTAACAGATATGTTATGATGTTGTAGATTTATATCTATACTTTTGTAATAACACTTTTATATCACTTTATATCGATGTATGCCTGGTTATGAAATTATGTATTATTGTATTTTATAAATACACTTTTAATGAAATGAAAGTTATTTTGTACAATTATTTTTATACACTCATTGTGCTTATATATACTTTGCTGCACTCGAAAAACACTTATTTTGATGTTTACGGAAAAATTGTGGCGGTTTGCGGTTCGTCACAATTAGTGGTATCAGAGCGAGATTTTATTGAGCTTGTGGACTCATTGAGTATTGAATACATGTACATAATAAGGACTTGAGAATATCTTGCTTAGGTATTTTCACATTGGAAGCTAATCCTATCCTGTTTCTCAGGACACTATAGTCTACTCCAGTAGGAGAGCTCGGGAAGCTAGAGATGAACCATAAGTAACCAATGAAATTATGTAGGCTGAAAGTGATAATGGGTAGAAGCCGCAACTGCAAGTGACCGATATTGCGCAAGCAATTGCTGAAGCTATACGTTTGGTGCGAGACACTCCACCCGTCGTGCCTCCAGTTGGCCCATCAATGCAACGACAACAACAATGCCAAGTAAATATGAATTTAAAGCAATTTCTGGAGTTAAAATCACCTGCGTTTCGGGGCGGCTTATACCCTCTCAAGACTAAGGACTGGATTACAAGGATTGAATTGTCCTTTTGTGTTATGCGCTGCCCCGGAAGACATAAATGCTGATTTGGCTAAAAGATGGTGGGATCCTGTAATGCGTAGAAAGCTTGTTGTAAAAAGAACAACTTATATTTCATGGGATGAGTTCGTTCAGGAGTTCACAGCTTGCTTTGTGCCAATACAAAGGTCCACAAAATTCATCCACAAAATCTTCTAGCCATCAAAATCCCCAACCACATCTTTTATACTAGTTACCTTACCTTTATTCTTACCAAATAACCATATAAACAGCTGGCCGTACTAGAGTCCAGCAACAATAAAAGAAGGATAAGAATGATCATACAAGTGTATGGAGAAAGGAGGAGAGAATAGCAGCCGGCCTTAACAATATTCCCTTTAAAACCCTAATCTGTATTGATCTTCCAACTCAAGCCAACATTTATATGCATCCAAGTCAAACTAAAACAATAAAGAAGAAGAGGGAGAAAACTTATGAGAAGATGAGGTCGCACCAAAACAGAGCAGTCTCCCAATTCGACGTCGGAATCGTCACTGTGGACGTCGTTGAGGATGATCAAAGCTGGCGCAAGCACAATTGATGAATAAAGTGGAGAGAATTCCTGTCGAGAGAGAGAGAAGAAGGGAGAGAGCTTTGTGTTGGTAGAGGGCCAGGCGAGAACAAAAAAATGGAAAGTCGTGCGGCTTGGTAAAGAAGAAAGGAAAGCACTCAAGAGCTTCTCGATTTATCGACTGAAATCAGCCTTTATTTGATCTCAGCCATAATGCTTAATCCTTAATTAATCACATAAAACCTTAATCCAGCCATGTAATCCATCCGGCTAATCAAGCCCTCATATTAGTCCATCAGGACACATAGGAAACCGTCCACATAGTAAATCCAACCACATTAATGTAGGATTTTAGCCACCATAAAAAGAAATCGAAGGCCACGAATTTGCCGTCGACGTTAAAGAAAATTCATCGTAAAAGCCAAAAGGTTTCATCGAAAAATCTTATCGGTGAAATACTAAAAAAAACAAAGTTCCGTAAAAATCCTGACATTGGTTTTATTTTTCTCATCTTATGAAATTTAATTAAATTTTATTAAAAAAATTTGCGGGTGTTACATTCTATTCATTGAATTGCTAGTGATGACGAATGTTAGGTTCGAGTTCACGTGTGACTACCAACGTTGTTGGTATAAGGGTGAGTCTATGAGATGAAAAACCTTTCTAACTCGACCTTTTGATTTTCTACAAATGAATTTCTTCCTTAAGAAATTCAAGTCGTTGAAGGAAAATTTGCGGTCAGCAATCTACGGCCCCCCAATGTCATGAAGTTTTATGACTAGAATAATGATTAATTTTTAAGAGATTGAGCCCTAAGCACTGTTCGAGTTTTTTGGGCAAAGGGCATTCTATTATAGCTGAGTTTTGCAAACATGACTTGCTCGATTTGCCTGGTTGAATGTTTTTCTCTATCCTTATTGGACATAAAAGTATTAGGGGTATGTTGAGAAATCATCAAACAGAGGATGTGGCACTAAAGGTCTACAATCCCGTATTCGATGAGCGGGTTCCCCTCCAGGATTAGTGGTTTGCGAGATCTTCAGAAGCTGAACCCGAAGCGAGCCCCCTCCAAGTGTTTGCCGAGCCGGCCGCGCAAGTCGAAATTCTGGCGTTGAGTCAGGAGAGTCCACTCGACGCCTTCTGCCCTTGCCGTTGAGTGAGGCGAGTTCACTCGACGTCTTCTGCCTTTGGCGTTGAGTGAGGCGAGTTCACTCGACGCTCTCCGCCTTTGGCGTTGAGTGAGGCGAGTCCACTCGACGCCTTCTGCCTTTGGTGTTGAGTGGGGCGAATTTACTCGACGCCTTCCGTCCTTGACGTTGAGTGAGGCGAGTTCCAGGCGAGTTGAGAGGGAGGAGAGCTCTCGGCAGCCTCGCCGACTCGCCCTGACAGGGTGGGATGGAGGAGGGGCGAGTGGAGCAAGTGGGCTCGCGCTCTCCCCTAGCTCTCGGTAGCAGCAAGCGAGTGGGGCAGGCCGGGCTTACACTCGCCCAGGGCCCTAGGGAGGTGGCGAGTGCCAGCCCCATCGAGCACTCGCCGCCCCATGTGAGTGGAGGTTTTGAAGGGCACTCGCCCAGTGATGTGTGTTGTATTTTTACCATTCCACCCCCGTTGGTCTGCCCATAACCTTTCAGAACAGCGGTGTTTGGTTGTTGGCAGATCGCTTTTTGCTGCAAATAATCATTCAGAACATCGGAGTTACGCTATTTGCAGGCCAGGTTTCAAAAATTATAAATAGACCCAATGTGGTACCTCAGAAGACAAGCTTTCAAGCATTCCAATTCTCTTTCTCTCTGTTTTTCTAGTGCTTCCTGAGGTGCCCTTAGCTCAGCACAGGCTAAGGAGGGGAAACACTCTAAGATCTTCTGAGTGTGTGGTGGGACCTCCGTGCTGGAGCCTTGGGTCCGTTTCTGGTTCTAAGTTTTTGGTCATCTGAGCTTGTGAGGAGAAGTAAGTGTGCGATCACCCCTTCCCCAAGGGTCCGAACTTCACAAGAAGCCGGTTTTCGGTTTTAACATTTTTGATGCGGTGAGCGTGGAGAGTGATCAACACCAAAAATATTATGTGAGTTCGATGGCTGGAGACGAAGGACGAGGTTCGGGCAGGGCCGACTCGCTACCCCCCCTCCACTCGCCACCCTCGGGATGCTCGAGGATTTCCGGCAAGAGATGCGGAATCTCGTCATGTTCGCACTCGGCACAAGCGCCGAGTGCTCGACGCCAGCGGTCCCAGTTGTCGCAGCCCCGACCCTCGGAGAGAACGCCCCCGATAGGCGACCTGGGAAGGAGGTAGTAGAAGAGGGGAGGGAGCGAGATCTGCCGGGGCGAGTTCTGTTCCCCGGTTCGGCGAGTGCGGGTAGGGCTGGCGAGATTGACATGCGAGATCGCCCGACTCGCCCGGCAGGGGGAGGCAGCCCCTTCAGCGAGTTGGTTTCATCCGCCCCAGTTCCAGAGGGGTTTCGAGAGCCGGAGATGTCCTACTACACCGGGAAGGATGATCCGGTTCAACACATCCAGTGGTTCGAGGATGTGGTCTCGATCCGACAAATGTCGGATGCGTTCAAGTGTGGGCTCTTCGCCATCACCCTCAAGGAGAAGACAAGAGATTGGTTCCACCAGTTGCCGGCCAGCTCCATCTATTGTTTCGAGGACCTACGCCGAGGGTTCATGCTGAGGTTCATCACTTCCAAGAAAAGGAAGAAAGAGTCCGAGTCTCTGTTCCACATCAAGCAGGGGGTGAACGAGACCCTGAGGAGCTACGTGGACCTGTTCCAAGGGGAGATTCTCCAGGCCCAAGAGATGTCAGGGCATACCCTCATGATGACCTTCACCCTGGGGTTGCAGCAGGGATTCTTCAGGATGGAGCTGAAGAGGGTACCGCCTCTCTCCTTCGAGGAGCTAATGGAGAGGGCAGCAAGTGAAGTTGAAGGGGAGGCGTCGAACCCCGAGTTCGCGAGGAAGTTGGCCAGGTGGGCCGCGGAGGTTGAGTCGGAGGTGGCAAGGGCTCAGAGGTGCGGAGGCCCGAGCTAAGGCAGAGGGAGCAGCAACAGCAGCAGCATCAGCCGAGGTGGGGGCGCAAGAAGCCGGTTTTCGGTTTCAACAAAAGGTACCCAAGACCATCCTCAACTTTTGCACATATTTTTTATGATAGAACCATACATAAGCTACATGTTACCAGAAGCAGTAATCACACCAACTCCATCTATCTGCTCATACCGCCTCTTCTGTCGTGGAACAATCCTTTCCTTAACTGAGGAACTTATTCGGGGAATTAGAGGATTGAATAATCAACAGTCATATCAAACAGTCTTCTCTTTGACGTTGACCGAGTATATTTTACTTATCCATAGTGCGTTGAGTGTAGATGCTAGTGCTATAGTTCATATGAACACCTTAGAAGCCTTTGCTTTGTTGTGAGTAACATATTTATGGTAAGCACCATGACTCTGACTAGAAGCGATGCTCCATTTTCATCAATCTAGAAGTGATGCTACAATTTCATCAATCTAGAAGTGATGCTCCATTTTCATCAATCTAGAAGCGATGCTCCATTTTCTTTAGTTCCAATGTTTGGGTCCTTATAAGAAAGTCAGTAAATCTTTATTTTAATATTTTGTAATCTTTATAGTCAATCACTCCAATGTGATATGATTGCATTTTCTTTGCGATCGCTTTGAAAGTTTTACATATTTTTCTCTTTTATTATTGCAATCTTTACCTAGTTCTCCACTAATTTTAGGTCATTTGTATTTTGTACTAATAATGTTTGAACTTGCACTTCTTTAGAGATTATTCAACAGGCCTCATGTTCTTATACACCACAACAAAATGATGCCATAACAAAATAATCGTCATTAGCTTAAGGTAGCCCAATCACTCATGTTCTAAAGGAATGTTCCTGTTTCTGAGTGGCATTTCGCCATCATGTCCTCATATTATCTCATCTTTTCTCCGCTTTAAGATTCACTTCTCCCTTTTCCATTTTTCCCATCTATAACTCCCTTTGCTGGGACTCTCTTGTTTTTGGTTGCAAATATTATATGCATCATTTAAGACACCCATGAATAAAGTGGCACCACATGCAGTCAAGATGTCTTTGTGGGATATTCTAGGGGCAAGGAAGATATGTTTGCTATTCGTCGACTAGTGACTACTCTGAAGGTGTAACCTCTGCTAATGTCAATTTTCATTAGGATTAACCATTGTTCCCTACTATCTCCACATATTTGTCTCATGATTGGGCTCTTCCTATTCCTCGTTTAGTTGATCTTGCCATTCTTGATTCAACGACTCCACCACTATCACCTGCTCCTCACACACCACCTTAGCCCCAGCGTCTGTTGTAGTGCTCTCCATCCGGGATCATCGCCGCCTATTGATGACACTTCTGCACCAGTGGGTCTTCATATTTCCCTTTAAATATTAAGCGTTCATGTACTGCTCATCCTCAGTCACTTTTTATTTTTTCCATTGCTCGGCTCCTCTTCACAAATTCACTTGTTTTATTTCTTTGATCACCATTCCTTCATTCATGCGATAGTATAGCATTCAGGTTTAGCAGGTTCGGATGGATGATGAAATGTAGGTTCTCTGGGAAAATCTTACATGGGAGTTGGTCCCTTATCCTCAAGGACAATCTCGTGTTTGTTGTTGCCTTGTTGGTGAGTATTCACTATAAAACATAAGTTATCTCTTGCCATCCATCGTCATTGGAAGTTGCACCAGGTTGACATTAAAACATCTTCCTCACAAGACAATCTAACTGAGACGGTTTACATGCATTGACCACTAGGATATGAGAATTTGCAGAACCTTATGCGACTTTAATTTGTTCCTTGGAGTTCCGTTTGAGAGATTTGGTCATGTTGTTCAGTCTTTTGGCTTTCTTTGTAGCTCTTCCAGTTTTTTACTTTTTACTCGTCGCTAGGAAGACACTGCAATTTTACTAATCTATGGTGATGACATTATTTTCTTTACCTACAATGTAGTAGAAATTTCCAAGGTTAAGGAGCACTAGTCAGACATTTTTAGACAAAGGATTTAGAACTTCTTTGTTATTGTTTGGGAATTTAGGTGGCTTCCTGTGGTTTGTCCTTTCTCAGAGGAAGTGCTGCACAGATCTTCAGATTGCTGATTATTTGGGATGTAAATTAGCTGATATGCCTATGAAACCAATATGAAGCCTTCTTCCATTGCTTTCACTTCTAATCAATTATTGCCTAATCCAAAGTGTTATTGTCTAATTAGGAAGGTGATATATTTAACTATTACACATCTATACAATGCCTTTACTGTGGTGTTGTAAGTCGATTAGTTCACACTTTACACAATCATCATGTCTCTCATTTGCAGATGGTTGAGCGCAAGCTGCATTATTTGAGGTGCGCTATTGGACCACAATTTATCAACCCTTTTTTATTGGACCACGATTTATCAACCCTTTTTTATTCTCTCCCGTATAGCTTACTCCGATGTCGACTATATCTGGTAGACCGATGATTGTCATCCTATAATGGTTTTTGTACTTTGACGTCTTATTAGCAGATACTGCGATCTACAATATCTGGTGATGCTCCTTCTTTGGTAGATGCTGAGCATCGCTCGGCGGTTGCAATTTCTGAGCTTATTCAACTCAAGAGCCGGTTGTTTGATTCTGGTATATCTCTATCTAATTCTTTCCCATGACAATCAAGTTGTCATTCACTTCGCCGAGAATCCCATTTATTTATCCCAAATATTATGGGTAGAATACATGTGGAATCTCTCTTTGTATAAATACAAATAGGTCTATTTCACTATTTTTCCTTGTCAATCATCCACTCCAAATTGTCTAATCTATAATCCCTGTTAGACATTAGAAAGATAACACAAATTTAAAAATAGATCTTTCTAGTTTAAAGGAGCTAAAAAGGTTTCTTTGATGACATTAAATACAATACATGCTGCTCTGGCTTAGTTCATGTACAGAGGAACATGTGGATCTCAGGATATGCACTACAGATCGAGGCTTGCAACAAATGATGAGAATTAATCAAAATCACAAGATAATTGTCGACCTTTATTTCAGGATCTTGTAACCACATTGGATAAGCGGGATGCCGCAATGGATTGGGCACACACAGGTATCTTTGTGATTGGCAAGCACAAAACTAACTTGGTTGTGGATTCCACTAAATCACATACTATTTGGCTCACTCTGCCCTTGATTGACACGGGCCGATTCTCAACTGGAGGTGTGCTGAGCTGTCCCAATACTGCAAAGCGGGAAGAATTGTCGGTTTGTTACTCAGGCTTGCTGAGATTTCTATAGTGATTTTTGACTGCCAGTCATCAGTTAGCTGAAAATTAACGTCACCAAGTTGCTCCTAGCTACCTTTGAGCCAAGCCAATCGTGGTCCATATTACCGACTATATCGCATATGGCTTGCTTTACATACATTGCCGCAACTTAATTGAGTTGACTATATGACGCAGGACGAATCTATAGGTGGATACGCCTACGCAAAGACCTAACCCAAGATGTCATGCAAACGATCACAACCAAATACAATCGGCCAACAACAACCCTAAAGATGCGAGAAGATGCAAGCACACACAACCCTACGACATAAACCTTAAATCTAATGCGAATGAGATTTATTCAATCATACAATGGGTTTCAAGGTTCAATTAATTAAACAATATGATTTTAAAATATTCAAATTAGGTCAACAAGTAACAATTGCAACTAATTGAAAGTACTAGAACTTAGTGTAAGGCAATGAAAGCACTGTTAGGAACGTAATGGAGAATAATAGAGATTAGAGAGGGAAGAGAAAACTTGGGATTAGGGTTTGAGAGGAAAAGAGGGAAAATACAATCAATGTCAAAATTCAAATTAGGTTAACAAGTAACAATTGCAACTAATTGAAAGTACTAGAACTTAGTGTAGGGCAATGGAAGCACTGTTAGGAACGTAATGGAGAATAATAGAGATTAGAGAGGGAAGAGAGAACTTGGGATTAGGTTTTGAGAGGAAGAGAGGGAAAATACCTGAAGAGTTCTTTCATGTTCTCGCCGAACAAGCCCTAGAAATATTTATACCTCTGGGCCAAGAGGGGGCCGGCCGGCCCCCCTATGGGGCTGAACCCGCAGGTTCAACCCCAAGCCGCCGCGCTTTAATTGGCGAGAGATAAACCTGTAGGTTCAGCCCTATTTTGTGGTGCCTTCTTCCGCCGATGCTCGTATTGTTGACCCGTGAACCAGTTATTATGCGGGGTCATAACATTCCCTCCTCCTTCAACAGCCAATTTGTCCTCAAGTTGAAAGTCTGGATAAAGTTCTCGGACCTCGAGCAGTTCGACCCATGTGTTGTGCGCCACCGATAAGTTCTTCCACTTGACGTGGCAGTACTCGGTAATGCTCTTCTTCCATTTAGTGAGATGTACCTCCTATGGGAGCGGCCGCAGTTCTCCACTGTGGGTTGCTTCTGGCTGGGTAGGGCACACCTGTACTGTGTCCCCAATCTTCTTTTTCAGCAAGGATACATGGAAGGTTGGGTGAATACGCGATCCCTCTGGTAGAGCCAATGTATAGACAAGCGGTCGCACTCACTGGATGATTCTGAAGGACCCATAATAACGCGGTGCTAACTTCTGGTTCGTCCTCCGAGACACAAAGGTTTACCTGTATAGTTAAAGCTTGAGGAAGAGCTCATCTCCAACTGCAAACTCCTTCATGTGTTTATTTTCTTGAACCTTCATTTTATTCTGAGCGGCAAGGAGATTTTCATGCAGAAGGGCAAGAGTACGATCCCGATTGCGCAACTCACGATCAACAACTAGTAGTGTCGTTCCCCCTTGTTTATACTTCCCCAAGGTCGAGGCGGAGCGTCCGTACACGAATTCAAACAGAGTTAGTTTACTTGCAGAGTTGTAGGAGGTGTTGTAGCAGTATTCGGCCCAATGAATCCAGCGGGTCCAGGTGTGGGGCGCATCCATCACAAAACATCGTAAGTACGTCTCGACCCCCGGATTAAGCACCCCCGTCTATCTGTCCATTTGAGGGTGGTGGGTGGTGCTCATGCACAGCCGAGTGCCCTGTTGTCGGAATAGCTCCTTCCAAAAGTTGCTCACAAACACAGGATCCCAATCCGAGATGATGGCTCGAGGAATGCCGTGAAGTTGGACTATCTCCCACATAAACAAATCGGCTACTGACTCCCCCGTATAGGGATGGTTCAAGTTCAGGAAGTGGTCGTACTTGGACAGCTTATCCACCACGACCAGGATAACTGTCTTCCCTTGAGATATCGGCATGCCGTCGATGAAATCCATAGAAACCTTGTCCCAAATTTACTGTAGAATCTCCAAGGGGGTAAGCTGACCCGCTAGAGATGTTGTTTCGTATTTCTGCCGCTGGCATATCTCACACTGCTCTGCATAAATTGCTGAACATCCCTTTGTTGGCCCTTCCAGAAAACGTTGGCCCGTACCCGCTGAAGAGCGCGGAGGACGCCCACATGCCCCTTATTGGCGATGAATGAAACTAGTGCAACATGATGATCTTCCATGGTGATGTAGAGGGTATGACCACCCTGTCGTGGTATATGTTTCCATTCTGTAAGTGAAACTCTGGATGTGGTCTGCCTTTGTTGAAGCGACTCCACAATTGCGCGTAGGTCTGGGTCCTGAAGGATCTCTCGTATGTCGTCTAACGCTCCGATCAGTGGGCCTGAGATATGGTGAAGTGTCCCCTCTGGTATGCTGGAAAATGCGTCTGCCACCACATTCTCTTTCCCTTGTTTGTAGACGATCTCGTAGTCGTTGCCCAACAACCTCATCACCCACTATTGTCGCAGAGGAGAGGCCACCTGCTGCTCCAAGAAATGCTTCAGGCTCTGGTGATCAGTTCGTACCTTGAACTGCCTCCCCAAAAGGTATGTTCGTCACAGGGTCACGACATGTATAATAGTCAACATTTCCTTTTCGTAGGTAGATAAGCCCAGTGTCTGCGGTGCCAAAGCCTTACTGAAGTAGGCCATCGGGCGCCCCTCTTGCATTAGGACGACCCCAATCCCCACGCCCGACACATCGGTCTCCAGAATAAACTCCTTGGTGAAATCAGGTAGATCTAGCACCAGTGTGGTAGTCATCGCTGTCTTGAGAGCCTGGAACGCCGTTTCCGCTTCCTCTTGCCAGCTAAATGGATCCTTGTGTGACAGCTGTGTCAACGGTCGTGCTATCTTTTCATAATCCTTCACGAACCGCCGACAGTAGCCTGTTAACCCGAGGAAGCCGCGAAGGGCTCGGGCCGTGCGTGATCGGGGCCACGTTTGCATATATATACAAGACTCCGAACGACCATCCGGGCGCATCCGCGGACTCGAATCGCCCAAATGGGTCACCGATCACCGCCTCCCGCGGGAATAAACATGCGCGTGTCATCGATCGCCATCAACACACTTATAAGAAATGCCTAGTCAAATTAATCAAGCACGATAATACTAGCAATATAAGTGTATCCTTACAAATGTAAAGGACATGAAAATAAATGTGCATCTCACCCTAAAGAGCTGCTGGTGTAAGGGCACAAATTTGGAGGCCATTGGTGTGGCAAATGCAATCTAGCAAGTAGTTGTGACTTACTGTCTGGGGGTTAATGCGGAGCGGAGGAGGTTGTTTTGTGGAGGAAATATGGTATGGTGGAACGGGGGCAATCTAAGAGGGAGTGGGTTGTTTGTGGGTTAGAAGGAAATGAGAGGGTTGTTTGGTAGGTATAGTGGTTTACTTGGGCTGGGGGAGTGTTTGAAGACTGGGGTGATGGGAGGAGGCTGGTAGGAAGTTATTTTGGGCTTAGAGAAGGGGGATGAAGGTTGGATGGGAAGGGGAAGCTGGGATGGGGTTGGTTTTGGGGTGTGAGAGGGCTGGGCGGTAGATTTTGACAGCGAGGAGGTGCTAGACAACAGGGTATGACAGGGGGGTTGGGCTGGACAACCGGGTGGGGGTGGAATAGGAGATTGGGGGCTGACAGGGCTTCTGGAGGGGTCGACATAGTGAACTTGAGAGGTGGGTGGTGGCTGGAAGAGGCTCCATGCGGTTGGAAAAGGGCGTCAGTTTTGAGGCTGCAGCGAGGAAATCAGCAAAAGGAGAGTAGTGGGTGACTGGAGAAGGGAAGGGCTCACTGGAGGCTGTGGAGGGTGGCGGAGAGCCCGGCGAGGAATCAGCACCAGAGAAACCGAGCGGTTTTCTCCAAAGAAAACTGTAACTCTCGATGTCCATTTCATGCGGCTGCTAATAACATATAAAGGGGGGAGTTAAGCTAAGTATATCCAACGGCCAAGATCGTCCGATGTATATTTTAACATAAATCCCAAAATACAAGTAAAAAAAGTACATAAAAATGTGAAAAATCGTGACGAACGCAATGACGACCTCCGTTCATCCATCAGATGATCCAAAGTCGCAGATCTCCATCACAATAGTAGGTGATTTTTATATCTTTTATGGTGATGTGTATGGTTATAATTCATAAGATAGGTGGATTGGCAGCTCGCATCGCTCACTCCCGCCTGCATTTAAGACCATAAAACTACCTGTTTTTTATTTAAAAATCTGATGGTCGTAGTTCGTAGTTGGTCACTAACTTTGTGATATTTAATATGCAGGTTTTTGTTCTATTTTCTATCTCAGCTTCACTGTTATTTGAGGTTCTTGCTTTGGTGTTTCTAAGAGGTTTGCATTCTCTGAAATCTCTTAAACTGCACTTTCAAATTATTTGACACTTTTTTTTAAAAATGCCTTTTGGTTTCACTGGTTTGGGATATTTAATATGCAGGTTTTTTAAAAATGTCTAGCACCTCCTCGCTCACTGCCTTTTTTTTAAACTGCACTTTCAAATTATTTGAGGTTCTTGCTTTGGTGTTTCTTTTATTCTTGTAATTTGCGTCTAACATCTCTTCCATTTTGTTCTCCATCTTTTGAATCTCCTAATTTCAACATAAGCTCCAAAAGAGGCTAGGGAGAAAGAAAAATGAATGGGCGCCTAGAGAACTGCCACACTTTCTTTAACTCACCATGTGCTAATGAAGTATATTGCACATGGACAATATGTTCTAGTTATCAATGTGTTACTACATTGTCTTTTCTGCAATGCATTCTCATTTCCCACACATTCAATATAAATATTAACTACTTTTTTATTGACCAACATGCAGATCCACACAACATCACCAACCTAATTGCGATTTTATAAACATTATCTTTAACTCTCCATAATATGGTTTTGTTACATTGTTCACCTGAGACACTTCTTCATTTCAATCGCTTTTAACTTTAGACGTAATATCCTCTTCTATACCCCCATTTTCTCGTAATAATTGATCCAAGGTACTAAATCTATCTTACCCATGTATCTCTTTATGTTTAATAAGATAGATTAATAATTACTGATAATACCCCTCCTAAATTCCATATTATGTACTCGTCTTTTGTCAAAGAGGAGTCTTGGCGTACCGGTTGAAGTGTGTCCATGTGACCTTGAGGTCACGGGTTCGAGTCCTGGAAGCAGCCTCTTGCAAAAATGCAGGGTAAGGTTTACCTACATTTCACCCTTGTGGTGGGACCCTTCCTTGGACCCTCACTGCGCAGGGTTGCTTTGTGCACTGGGCTGCCCCTTATGTACTCGACTTTTGTCCTACCAATTCAAAGCATCTATCTCATATACAATAGTTTTTTCACTTAATTTAATAGATTTTTCACTGTTTAGAACTATATCATTATAAAAAGCCCACATAAAGAAACTTAGACACATCACTTCTAATATATTTTGATGCTTATGGAACGTATACTTATTCTTTTTGTAAACCTACTGTGATTGAAATTCTTTCCGCACTTCTCAACTGCTTCTAATATAGTAACTAGTTAATGTTTCAACATACATGTTGTATGAATAACCTAAGCATGCCTTCGACACACATCTTTCTTCATTACTGCTCATCAAATTAAATCTTGTGGTACTTGATTCTACGCATTTCCACGAAATCGTACTAAGTTCTTTTCTTTGCTCATTATATTCTTCCATTACTTTCTTGGCAAAAAGTCGCTTCCATAGTAAATCTTCCCGTCATGAAACCAATTTCATGACTCAAATGTCTAGGTCATTAGTTTATTTTTGTTGGTATTTGGTGTGCCAATAGCACAAATTGGTGTGCGGTGTGCCGATAGTAGGTCTCCTCCTTTTGTATTTAGTCCCACGCCGCTAAAATTCCTAATTTCTCCACTTGGTATCCGAGCGAGTTCGGAAAGGAATAAATAAAAGATTGCGAGAGAAGGCTGTTATAGGAATGTCCCCGAATCAATTTTTTTTCTTTTCCGCGTTTTGAGTGGAAGGAATTACGATAGAAGGGGAGAAATCCCGATCTGGAAGGTGAAGACTTGTGCGCTGTTTACTTACTCCCGACATCTAATTACGGGAATGCGGCGTTGTCTAGCAGGAGGGTGCATCGAGGAAGTGCGACAACGCGACATTACATCGGAACTCTTCCCGCACAGAGGGAGAAGAATTGGCACGAGCAGGGGGAAGAGGATTGTCGCGCGTCGCGGGAGAAGGATCGCCATTGTTTTGCTTGCGGGAGAAATATCGTCGCTCCCTGGAGAAGGATCGTTGCACGTGGTTGAAGGATCGCCGATGTTCGGTTGTGTGAGAAATATCACGCGCAACGAGGATACGTGCGCATAACGAGACATCACCATCACTGCTCTTACGCAGAAGAGCGCGCTCGGCTGAAGAGTTCTCGTGCACGCTCAGGGTGCGACAAAGGAGCGCGGCGAAGGAGCGCGACAAAAGGCTTCTCACGCTTCTTGCAAACAGTGCATTGCGTCCAGAAAAGATCTGTTGGGAAGAGAAACAGTGCGCACAGAGAGTTGCGATAGGAGGCGCGCGCAGGAAAAAGGAGTGCGTAGGGGAAGAAGCATTGGACGCGCACGACTGTGCAGGAGGAGCCTTAGTTATTAAAGGTGGAAGGTGCACCAAGGCGCAAAGGGGTCTTGGAGCCTAGGCGCAAGGCTCAAGGCGCAGGCGTGCGTCCGAGGAAGGCAAGGCGCAACCACATTCATTTTAAATAATCAATATTAAACATAAGTTCATCTTTCTTGAACAGATTCTTCAATATATTGTACTCATGAATCATTCATTATTATCATTTATCTCTACTAATATGCGAAAACTGCTCTTTGGTGAAACATTGCCTGATGTCCCTATATTGCCCTTATAGTTGTATTCATAATTACACAATTATACCAAACTTTATATTAGTATATTATAAAGTCAATATCCTTTTAGGTAATTACACAACTTTACAATATTAAAATACAAAAAATAAAAACACTAGATACCCTAAACCTATTGTCTATAGCTAGAAATTACAAGAGAAAAATTAATGTTTTAATGTTAAAATATAATTTGTTTTACAAAATAAAAATTTTATTCTTGATATATATTTTTTTACGGTCATTTTGAGTACTCATATGTATATGTTGCGGGTCGAGCGGAGCCCGCCGGGAGCGGGCGGAGCCCGCCGGGAGCGGGCTGAGCCCGCCGTCGTCGGTCGGGTACTGTCGCGCAAAGCCATAGGGGCAGGTACTGTCCACGACAAATGTTGCCGCCCACGACAAATGTCGCGCCCACGACAATTGTCGCCGCCCACGACAAATGTCATCCTCACCCACGACAAATGTCGTCCCCACGACAAATGTCGCACCACCAACGAATGTCGCATCCCGGCGAATGTCGCACCCCGCCGAATGTCGCACCCCGCCGATTGTCGCACCCCCGCCGAATGCCCCCAGGGCCGAAGGCCCGTGCCTGTCACTTGTATCTCTTAAAAAATAAAATCAGTATGGTCGTTTGCATCATATCTAAGTCTCAACGATTGATTATGTTTCAAAAACACTAACACAACAACAACACTCAAGCCTTTATCCCGTTATAGTGGGGTCGGCTATATGGATCCTTTGTCTCCATTGTGCCCTATCTTTTGTCGTAATCTCACTAATGCCTAAGTACATCATGTCTTTCCTTACAGTTTCATTCCAAGTCTTTATTGGTCTACCCCTCCCTTGTTTAACATGCCTAGTGGCTAGACTCTCACAACGCCTAACAGGTGTCTCTAATAGTCTCCTTTGTTCGTGTCCAAACCATCTTAGACGAGCTTCTCACATCTTCTCTGCAATTGGTGCTACTCCTGTCTTATCCCTGATACTTTCATTCCTAATTTTATCCAATCTCGTGTGTCCACACATCCACCTAAGCATTCTCATCTCCGCAACTCCCATTTTTTGCTCATGTACACAGTTCACTGCCCAACACTTAGAACCATAGAGCATCGCGAGTCTAATTGCAGTACGGTAAAATTTGCCTTTAAGTTTTAGTGGTACTTCAAAAACACTAAATCATATAAAAAATTATTGAGTTTTGCATTATTTTGAAAAAAAGGTTCACAATAAAAATCGCACTCAGTTGCGCTATTAATGTCCAAAGGCGCAAAAAAGACGCACGAAGGCGCAAAAAAGGCGCAAGCCTCTGAGCCTGGTGAGCCCGGAGCCTTATGCGCGCCTTTAACAACATAGGGAGGAGTGTGTGCGTCTGAATTTCTGCGGCTACGGGACCAAGTGGGTCTCTGTGGTGAGCGTGGAATCTAGTGCGACGCGACGGACAAAATAGAGTTGCGGGTTACTCATGGAGAAATTGGTTTACCAAGATGGAGGAGGCGTATCTAAAAGTGTTCTTTGACTTCCCGCGGATGTCAAAAGGCGAGGGATTGACTCAACCACCATCATCTTTAGTAAAACTAGATCTTCCCCCTGTGGAGCTGAAGCTCGACGGACCAGCTACATATTTAAGTTGGTCGCGTCGGGTGAAAAGGACACTCTTCAGAAGGAACTTGGAGGGCTATCTAACTAGAGAGAATGAGGCAGAGAACTACTCTGATGGGCACAATGAATGAAAGATTACACACAGCCTGTTGCACACATAACTTCTAAACTCAATGGTCGCATCTATCGCTATCACGGTGGATGACATAGAGACTGTAAGTGTTGTTTGGGGGAAGTTACAGAGGCTCTATGCAGGAGCCGACAACAACATGCACGTGTTTCAGATCGAACAACAACATGCGCGTATAAACCTCCTAAGGTGACAGGGGATGCCCTCGTACTCTACGAGATGTTGAAGGGCAACGACTTCAACGTTTTGTACCTGAGGCGCCACCAGGACCAGCTCGCCTACTCATGCCTGGGACCTGTATGCTACCACCTTCTGCCCTGCTGCATGATCTCTCCTGGCTTACATTTTTAGTTGACAAGATTTTCTCAGGTCTGCGAACACTTCCTCGAAACCTATCGTGCGCGGCCGGCAGGAAGCAACCCGGCCAGGAGCTCGTCTCGCCAGACGCCGAGACGACCCCCATCGTCACCTCGGAGGCCTCAAGAGACAAGGGCAATGCGCCCGTAACTGATTCTTCCTCTGCCAGCCTAAGACCAAGAAGCTCAAGATTGGCGAGGTGGGTTCCACCCTTGTCAAGAAGCGGCCAACCACTGTTCCTAAGCCGCGTCGCGCGGAAGACCCGAAGGTTTCGGCCAGAGGGAAGACGCTTGAGGAAGCCCCTTGAGCCCATGCTAACTTCGGGTTGGGGATACACGCACGAGATTTTGACGGTGCCTCCCTCCTGGAGTGGTATGAGGGAGAGCACATGGTCAGCCTGAGCTCGCGTCTTACCTCCTGGATGGAGGACGAGGACGCCGCGGCCGCCGTGTTCAACCTCCTATTTGGCCTCTACGGTCGGGAGGACGCGGCGGTGCTGGCGAGAACCTCCATCAGCGAGCTGGCAAATCGCGGGAGTCGCTCCGTCCTGCGTGTTGCCGAGCTATTCCACCAGACGGCGAGGCACGCTCTCAGCACGGGCCGCAAGCTCGGGAATATGTTGACTACCTTGGACGCCACCAGCCAGGAACTTGCCCGGACAAAGACCGAGTTGGAGGAGGCGAGGGCCATGCTGGACACCATGCAACAAGAACTGGCCAGCGCTAGGGCTGAGCTCGCAACTACCCGTTACTCCGCCTCGCAGGCCCTAAGTGAGGTACGTCTTCCACTTTTGATCTCCCGAGTTAATCTTTTACTCAACCTGGTACTTCTTTGCAGTCTACCGAACTCGCGTGGGAGGATCAGAATTCCAAGCTGGAAGAGGAGATGAGGGAGGCCCGTTCTCTAAGCGACTACTTCGCCAACCGCCTCGCCGCGGCGAAGTCGAACCTGTCGGAGTGCCGTCGTCAAGCTGAAGAGATATCTGATGGCGCAGTTGTGCTTGGCTCCACGGTCGCTGAGGCAGGATTCCGCCGCGCCCTAGCCATGGCCACTACCCGACTCGCTGTGAAGCGTTTCCGGTTGCGAGGCGGCTTGAACGCGGCGGGCCTTGCACTCACTCCGGAGTTGCTGATTCCGGAACTCTTTCCTCCCCCAGAGAATTCACCGTCCGCGAGTTCGCACGATGACAAGGCGAGAGAATGATTCTTGAATTGTACCCCTTATTTCGTTTTTCATTTGTTAATCTGAACATTTTGTCACGCGCGAGTTTGTCTGCGCCTTTATGTATATAAATATTTTATCATGTGTTTGGTTTTTCCTTCCCCGCTTCTTTCATTTTTAGTTTTTGTTATTTGTTGCTCGTGCGTTGATAGTTAGGGGCTATTCTAACCCTTATGCTGAACTCGCGTCATCAGCCTTTTCCGCGGAACTTCGTTCTTTTCCACACGGCTAAGTTCTGGATTGCTCCGTCTCGCCACACCACCTAGACCCTTTCTTCCTCGTTTCGCGCGAACCACCACTTTCACCTCGCTTGGCGAGGCGAGTTCAACCGACCCTTGGTTTTTATAACCTTTTCCTATCCCTGATCTCGAACTTCTATGCTCCTGGGAAGCAGGAAGCTCTGCTCGAGGGGGTCAGCAGCCTTCATGTAAGAGGACTTACGCAGGGTTTCGGACTACGTCATTATTATAGCTTTGGGAACTTGACTCCACTCGAGGGGGCGAGTATCCGATATGCAGGAGAGGAGCTCGCGCGGGGACCCGGACTACGACAACATCACAACTCGAGGACTTGGACCTCACTCGAGGGGGCAAGTACCCGGTATGGGGGAGAGAAGCTTGTGCAAGGACCCGGTCTACGATGACATCACAACTCGAGGACTTGGATTTACTCGAGGGGGCAAGTAGCGGGTATGCGGGAGAGGAGCTCGCGCAGGGACCGGTCTACGACAACATCACAACTCGAGGACTTGGACCTCACTCGAGGGGGTAAGTAGCCGGTATGCGGGAGAGGAGCTCGCGCAGGGACCCGGTCTACGGCTACATCACAACTCGAGGACTTGGACCTCACTCGAGGGGGCAAGTAGCCGGTATGCGGGAGAGGGGCTCGCGCGGGACCTGGTCTACGACATCATCAATACTCGAGGACTTGGACCTCACACGAGTGGGAAAGTAGCCGGTATGCGGGAAAGGAGCTCGCGCAGGGACACGGTCTACGACACCATCACAACTTGAGGACTTGGACCTCACTTGAGGGGGCAAGTAGCCGGTATGCAGGAGAGGAGCTCGCGCAGGGACCCGGTCTATGACAACATCACAACTTGAGGACTTGGACCTCACTCAAGGGGGCTAATAGCCGGTATGCGGGAGAGGAGCTCGCGCAGGGACCCGGTCTACGACAACATCACAACTCGAGGATTTGGACCCAATGTTGTCAGGATCGCGATCCGAATCGTAGGATCGCACGTTCCTACGATCCGGATTTTGCAATTCGATCCGGATCGTGTCCCGGATCGAATTTAAGCTGGGTCGAGGCAGGATCGCGAGCCGGATCGCGGAATCGGTAGGATCGCGATTCCGCGATCCCGTGTCCTTATTAAAAGAACACGCACAGGCACAGAATAACCCTAAGCCATTCCGCGATTCCTCTCCTCCTCCCGACGGTGCACAGGCACGGAGTAACCCTGCGATTCCTCTCCTCCTCCCGACGGCACAGGTCTTCTTCTTCTTCTTCTCTGAACTTCTCTTCTTCTTCCTCTTCTTCTTCTCTGAACTTCACTTCTTCTTCTTCTCTGAACTTCACTTCTTCTTCTTCTTCTCTAAACTTCTCTTCTTCTTCCTCTTCTTCTTCTCTGAACTTCACTTCTTCTTCTTCTCTGAACTTCACTTCTTCTTCTTTTTCTCTGAACTTCACTTCTTCTTCTTCTCTGAACTTCACTTCTTTTTCTTCTTCTTCTTCTCTGAACTTCACTTCTTCTTCTTCTTCTCTGAACTTCACTTCTTCTTCTTCTTCTTCTCTGAACTTCACTACTACTTCTTCTTCTTCTCTGAACTTCACTTCTTCTCCTCTGAACTTCACTTCTTCTTCTTCTTCTCTGAACTTCACTCCTTCTTCTCCTTTGAACTTCACTCCTTCTCTGAACTTCACTCCTCCTTCTCTGAATTTCTGCACTCTACTTATATGTGGATGATTTCTGATCAGAAATCATCCAGAAATTTCTATATCTGGATGATTTCTGACCAGAAATCATCCAGATATTTCTGGATGATTTCTGGACCAGAAATCATCAATTTTTCTGGATGATTTCTGACCAGAACTCATCCAGATTTCTGGACTACAACTGGATGATTTCTCTTTTCATTAGTTCATTGTATTTTTTTTGTTAACTAGTTTGAAAAAGATGGGACAGCTAGGACAAAAATGCTTACTCATCTTGGCTTTACAGTTGCTAAAGTAGAGTCAGAACTCAGAAATGTTCCACTAGTACTCAAGTACATTTATAATTATAAATGTTTCTTTATTCATGTTCTTATTTTGCCTTCGACTTAAAGTCAACCAATGAAAATGATTAATTATATAATTTTTTGTATAGATTATTTGTGTAATTGTATGATTTCAAATTCATTTTCTTTATATAATTCTGGCTTTATGAATGTAGTAGGATCTTACGATCCTTGATCCGATCCTACGATCCTATCCGATCCAACCCTTGAAACGATCCCACCTAGGATCTCGATCCTGACAACCTTGTAATTGGACCTCACTCGGGGGGGCAAGTAGCCGGTATGTGGGAGAGGAGCTCGCGCAGGGACCCGGTCTACGACAACATCACAACTCGAGGACTTGGACCGCCCGCCTTGCAAGCCCAAAGTGAAGGCAATCATCAGAGTGTGTCCGGGCACTTCTTGGACATAAAGGATTTCTTCTTGGAAACAGTCCACGTACGACCCAACGGCTTCTGCGGTCCTTGCTTAATGGGGAAGATTGCCTCTGCCCCTTTCCTCTTCTTTGACGTAGAGAAACAAAGGAGGAAACCTCGGCTGAGTTTCTCAAAACTATTGATTGATCCTGCCTGCAGTTGATGAAACCAATCCCTCGCTTTACCTCTGAAGGTGATGGCCAACAGCTGAAACTTGAAAGGGTCGGACATCGGCCGAATCGACACCATGTCTTCAAACCATTGTATGTGTTCAGGGGGTCATCTCTTCCAACGTAAAATTTCATGGGTCGCTCCACGAACCCGGCCGAAACTGGTGTCGTCAGCACTAACTTGCAGAATGGACTCGCTTGTGCGAGTTGGTGACCTGGGCGAGCTCGCCCATTCTCCTCCGCGCCGCGAGTCGCCGAGGGTCTTTCAAAGAGGACCCCCCTCGGCCTCATTATCGGATCGTCGCTATCTGGGCACACCTCCTTGCCAGGTCGCTGCACCCGACTCGCCTCGCCCTGCAAGACGTTGTCCTGAGCTGGAGTCGCCGCTTCGCCGCGCTGTGCAAGCAGCCCTTGCACCATCCTCTCCATGGACTTCATCATCCCTTCGAGCTTGACAAACTGACCCTGCGTCACGAACTCGCCTGAAGGATGCGAGTTCTCCAGGCCGTCTCCTTGCTCTCCGTGTCCTACCATGGCTCCGTCAGACAAGTATTTTCTTCGAGAACTGCTAGTCCACGCTCACCGCACCAAAAATGTTGAACACTGGATACCGGTTCAACGGAGTTCGGATTGGTGGGACAGTTCAAGTTACTTGGCCCGTCGTCGAGTACTCAAGGTAGGTCAATTCGAGCCCGGATTCAGCCTTCACTAATTTGAAGTGGTTGCCTACTCACAGACCCGATGAGATGCAGCGTGGAGGTCCCACTGCTCACCCGAAAGCGCGTGTTGCGTCTTTCCTCCAAAGCCAAAAGCTGAGCTTGGCACCTTGGATGACACAGAGCAAGAACTCTCCGAAATTCAGGAGCTCTGGGAGGCTGGGTCTGTCTATCCAAGGTGCTTTGAGGGTTTACTTATAGGCAAACCCCAAATCAGGGGGAAATGCGTCTTTTATGGCCCGCGGATAGTGGCTTTCGCTTTTTGGTTTTTGCTATTGACACCCCCGATTGGTCTTCAGACAGCGAAATCCCGCTGTTTGAGATATCTATGGCTAAACAAGGCTGAGATGCGAGTAGACGAAAGGGCGACCCGGCTCCCCTCGTCGAGGCGAGTACATGAAGTAAGTGGTGTCGCCTCGTCGGCTTGTCCAGCTCGCGGTCGTCCTCGCACAAGGGACTCGTTCAGAGAGCTGGTACCGGTCTGTTGAGTCCGCCACGCGATCATTAAAGCCGCCTCACCTAGCCCAATTTCTCCTGATGGGTGCTCACCCTGCCCTGGTTGGGTGTTGTCTGAACAGGGGTCGCTAAATTGGGGTTGTACAACTTGAATGTCGTATATCAGATTCTTCGATACCTGAAGAGCGCACCTGGAAAGGGACTGTTCTTCCAGAAGAATGAACATCTAAATATCAAGGGCTATTACGACTCTGACTGGGCTAGCTGTGCAGATGACAAAAGGTCAACGTCAGGGTATTGCATGTTTGTAGGAGGCAACCTTGTGTCCTGAAAAAGCAAGAAGCGGACTGTAATTGCGAGATCTACAGTCGAAGTAGAGTACAGAGCCATGGACTTAAGTGTAGGGGAGATGTTATGGATTAAAGCCTTGCTGGTTGAACTCAAGATGGATCAAGGACAGATGACACTATGGTGTGATAGCAAGTCAGCTATTAGCATTGCAAATAATCATGTCCAACATGATAGAATCATAGCATATAGAGATCGACAGATTCTTTATCAAAAAAGGCTGGATGGTGGAACACTAAAGCTGGGACATGTTGCTACAAAAGAGCAAGTGGCTGATTGTCTAACCAAAGAACTTAGCTCACTGGACTTATATAGATTGAGTGACAAGATGAGCTTAGTGGATATCTTTCGCCCGCCTTGAGGGGGAGTGTTGGTATTTGGTGTGCAAATAACATAAAATGGTGTGCCGATAGCAGGTCTCCTCTTGTATTTAATCCCACACTGCTAGTATGGTGTTGTAGTTCTCATTGTTTATGTATATATAGAGGCAAGATGTAAAGGTTTAAAGAGAAGAAATAAAATTCCTGAATTTTCCACTGTTTCCTCTATATTTAGCACGATTTTGATCTTTTTTTAATATTGGTATCAAAATACTTCTTCTTGGGCCATAATTTGTTTTTTATTGTGTAAGACTCATTTTTGGAAAGTGAGGTGCAGTGATATTTGTTTGTTATGTAGGATCGCATATCTTATTACTCATTTTGTTGGGGGTTAAGTGGGTTCCACTTTTCTCCACCACCATGTTACTTTTTAATTATTTTGTTATTATAAGTAGTTACTATTAATTACTCAAACCTCTCCTGAGTGTTAGCATAATTACATGTAGCATCCCTCTATCTGTTGAAATCACAAAAATGTCCCCTGTAAGGCTCAATTTACATTTCATAACATGCATGCACAAAAGTACCTCATGGAAGCAGCCCTTCAGGAGGTATTTTTGTGTATGCATGTCATGAAATGTAAACTTACATGGCAGGTGATGGAGGACGGGGCTATGTGAAACTGAATGCGAGTGAACCCAATGATGCGTGCATGTTTTAATTATAATATTCCGGAATTAAACGTAGCAAAATTAAATTATGTTAATTAGCAAGTGTACACAATATGTATTTTGTTAATTTTCTAGTGCATGGGCAAAATCACGTTCGTCGTCACAAGAGGTGCTTTTCAATACAACTGACACAAATGAAATTTTGGATTAAAGAAAATAGAACAACACTAGCGATTACGAAACCCAAACAAATATGTGATGTTTTCCGATATTCAATAATGAAATATTTAAACACGTACAATAATCCCTTTCCAAGCAAAGTAGATCTGGCAATGACGGTAGGCGTGGGGGATGCTGGGTGTGATTATAATGGAATCTGAAAATGAGAAAGGTTTCAATTATGGATGCTGTGATATTGGAGAAGGGGTGTTACTATGCTGGCGCTGGTTTCATGACAAATAATGGAATGACTGCGATGGAAGGTAAGTGATGCTGAACAGAATGTTTGACAACCTAGTGATTGCTGTTAGAGTAAGGGAAAATGCCCAATTTTGTACGGATTTGGTCACAAAATTTGAGAAGTTGCTGTAGGTGTACTTGTGGGGCTGTCAGGACTTGAAGAGCGGGATTGGCAAGACTAGAATAGGCTGTTAACAGGGAAACAACGGCTTTGGAGGAGTGCTTGGCAAAGATTAGCACGCAGTTTGTTGTAATTGATTGGAGAATGGAGGCAGAGATCGGGGAATTGGATGAATAGGATGATGAAGGTTAGTGGCTGATTGGATGAATAGGATGATGAAGGTTAGTGGCTGACGGGAGCAAGAAGTTGGTTTGCTGTAGAGTGGTGGTGGGCGGGAGAAGGTATAATGGCAGCAAAGAGAATGTGATTCAGGCGAGGTAGTTAAACAGGGAAGTTGCGATGGAAATGGGGGTCGGCTGCGGTTTCAGACGAAGATATGAACAGTTAAAATGGCATGCGTTTCTGGCAGAAACAATGGAGTCGGAGAAGAGACAGGAAGCTTTCAGCGGCTTAGGTCTTGCGGCTGGGCCTTCGATCCTTCTGTCGAGGATGAGGGTAGCAAACAGGAGTAGCACCAGGCGGTTTCTGCCTGCGGTTTCCTGGCGAAGGAGACAATGAACAGTAGCAAAATCGTGGACGCTGGGAGGATGAACAATAGCGGTTACAAGAGATGTCGTGGGTTTGAGGGGGGGGGGGGAAGAGCAGTGTGGATTCACGGTACAGTGAAGGAAGAAATAAATAAAAAAACTGATAATTGAAAATCGGGACGTCGCACCCCGGGCTCGCGACGTCGCACCACGAATGATTGCCGAAACCTGGATTCTCTCACAACTCAGCAATGACTGGAAACCTGGACATCCACCCCTATTTATAACGCGAGGGGGCTGTTGGGCACCCGACGTGAACGGCTACGATCGTCCGTTACGCTTGGTGTCATAAAAATATAAGTACAACTCCAAAAAATATAAAAAATACATATAAAATGAAAACGGACGCGCTCACGATCTCGGATCGCCGATCCGATCATTGAATCTATGGCAAATTTGCAAAAACGGGTCCCGCCACGTGGTGACCCGATCTCCTCCGATCACGAACGTGCAGTCGATCCCCATCACCAGGTTTTTGTAATTTCAAAAGATAGATGAGCGCAACTTGTAATTATGCTAACTTCTTGGTCCTGGTAAATGACCCTAAGAAGTTATAGTTGTTGATTTTAATTCATATTTTATAGTTAATTGATGCACTTGAAAATTACAACAAAATGATATTTTAAAATGTCTTTGTTATCATTGTTTTAAGTTCTGTTTGTTGAATGGATAAAATTAATTACCAATCAATAGCTGTCTTTTGCTTGGTTCTTTTCACTAGTTTCGTACACTTTATAAGTTTAATTGGATCCATTGAGTGCTACTTTTTAATACTATTCAACATGTGCGTGGTTGTTGACCATGTTCTATGGAACCTTTTTTTTAAGATTCCCTTCCTTTAGCTCATTTTGCTATCAGTGCAGGGAAATCTGAATCTGAAGCTCGTCCGGCGTCTACTGCATCTGGTGCTTTAGTTTGACGGATATTTTCTTTGTTCGCCATCATACCACTTCTCTTCTTCGGCCAATGCTGACACTTCTTTTTAGAGATTGATGATGTCGTCCTTCCTCCTGCTTCTTTCAAGACCAACTTTGCTACTATTCTTGGGATAAAGCCTCTTGTGCTTGACATTCATCTTCTCAATTTTGAGTGCCTCTTGTTTTTAAGCCTTGTGCTACAATGGTGTATGTTATCATTTGGTTTCACTACTTTCTTCCTTGGTTTTGTGCATTTCGATCCTTCACTTTGTTGGGTATAACATCTAAAATGCCGTTGTAGCTCGCTTTATCGAGTGCTGCTTGCTTCTTTCCTTGATTTTATTGTTTTATCTTGTTTCACAAAGCACTATATGGATGTCCTTTTGTTTAATGGTCAGGTCCGTGGTGGCAATAGTTTTCAGTTGTTTTTGGTTTACCTTTAATGGGAAGATTATAGTTGGTAGAAGGTTATGAAAGGTTTGCGGTCTCATTGGTTATTGGTTTGATCTTGTGATGGAGTTGGAACTTCGTTCCCGTATTTCAACGACAGAGCAAAGCGTCAACTTACTGTGATCCTGGAGGTAAATTCTTCATCAACTAGATTGATGACGAATATTATTTTGAGCGAGGAATCCCAACAAGAATGATTTGCATGTTACTTTTTATCGATTTATTATTGTGTTAATCTTCTGTTTTTCAACGTGTATAGTCACCATATTCTTTTAAAGGTAAAAATAGTAATATCCTAAGCTACCATTACCTCAAATTTAATTATATTCAATTTATTATTAAAAATAAAATCATAATTGAGGTGATTTCCCAGCCTTTAAGTTTGAGTTTTGAGATTTTGAACTCACTTCCAGTTGTAACATCCAAGCACTTCGAAACATTTTCATGAAACAACTCGGTCTTTTTTTGAAGATTTTGTGGTGGACCAGCTTTAATCTCCTGAATAATGTTGATTCATAACATCTTCTCTCAATATATTTGTTTTCTTACTCTCCAGCGTAATGTGTTCTTTCTCCTTGTCCGTTGCTATGTTCTGGGGCGAAGAGCAATTTTTTTATTCATTGCAATTGTTTACTTTTGTTCATATATGGTAAATTCTTACTCTTAAATGTCTTTTATTTTTTTTCTGTTAATATGATTAATGGTTCTGAATGTGTAACTTAGATGTACCTGTTACATGTCCTTTGTTATATGTTTACTGTTTCTGCTGCAGATCAGGCCTCTGGAGCCCTGGCTTCTGGACCTTATGGTCTTATATTCGCTTCCTTTGTACCATTTTTATGTGATATTCCAGTTTCATCACAATTTCGTGTATTTGGCATATCCTTCAGTGACAAGTCATTCATATACATGTCTGGTCTTCAGGTTAGAGCTATTGCTTCATGTGAAACTGTCATTTAGTACTTCCAAATCAGTGTTTCTGATCTCATTTGCCCGTCATCAGCTCTTTTTGTCATCCTGGAAGCGTTCTTTTTTACCTACCATATGCGGTCTAGTTGCTGGTTTTTTGTATCGCCTCAATGTGCTTGGCGTCCGCAAATTTAAGGTATGTATTTAACGACGATGCATGCTTTGTTCAGTACTCTCTAGGGATGGGTTTATTGTTTAATTTTCTAGTTGCCGGCAATTTTCTCGTCTCGCAGTATGAATTTTCTCAAAATTTCCTTTAATAAATATTATCTTGTGTGTTTAGTTTATCAAAAAAAATTGAGAAGATTGAGGCTCTGTTTTGGTGAGTGGTGAGAGAGCAACGACGGTTGTGAATACAATTATGAAAAAAAATATAGGTAGATTTGGGTAGTTCCGATCACGAGTGCTATTTTTTCAAAAATGATGTTTTAGGCCAAAACATTATGCAAATGTGCTCAAGCTTTTGTAGCTGTGAATGCCCAGACCCTAGAAAGTAGAATTTGGGTCATAAAAGCTGTCACGGAAGTTCTAAACGCAGGCAAATGCTACTACTGTGTTTATTACCAATATTTCACATCGTCACACTGCTTAAATGCCACAGCTGTCCCAAAATAGAGCCTGAGTTGTATGATTTGACTTCATATTTTGAGAGGCTTTGGTAATTATAAGTGGAGCTTGTGATAGAATTCCATCAATGGGTGATATGATACATGATTCAAGTTTTTACTTATTTATTGCCACAGATTATTATGACAATTTTTTAGCATTCTACAGATTCCACAGTTCGTAGCATCTCTCATTGGTCGGCTATCATTGTCTGCTCCTCGAGGCTCCTCACCCAGTGTTAATGTCCGAAGGAATTTACCAACTTCTGCTCGTCTTCATCAAGAGGCAAGACATCTATCCCATTTAGATCACAGTCTATTATATTATACTGCTTCAATGAGAAGAGGGGGATTCTTCTCCAAAATTTCTGATAAAATAAATCCATTTCTCTTCTGTATACATACTAGAAAATGCACATAAAGATAATTACAAATCCATCAATCCTGATTTATTAGACTGATCATTACAAGAAATTGCCTTTACATTTTTAGAATATAATTCTAAGGATCTTATAATAGTCTGATGTGTACTCACAGGAAGTAAAGAAGTCAGCTTGTTCTGGCCCTCTGAATGGGGAAGAGTTTATCATATATCTATAGGGTTATTTACCGGGACCTCCCCTCAAAGTTTGTATAATTACAGCTTGCACCCCTTTAACTTTCAAAAATTACAATTGCATTCTCTCAATGTTTACATTTCATAACATCCATGCACAAAAAGACCCCCTGAAGGTTAAATCCAAGGTGGTATTTTTGTACATGAATGTTATGAAATGTAAACATTGAGGGGGAGGTTTTTGTAATTTCAAAAGTTAGAGAGTTGTAAGCTGTAATTACACAAACTTTGAGGGAATCCCCGGTAAATAACCCTATATATATATATATATATATATATATATATATATATATATATATATATATGGGGGCACTGAATTTCCGCGCAGCGCTTTTTGGACAAAAAAACGCGCTCCCCGGAAAAACGAAAAAAACACCCTCTAAACAGCATTTTTAGAAAAAGTGGTCAACATGAAAGTTGTAGATCTCGACGAGATCTACAACTTTCATGTTGACCACTTTTTCTAAAAATGCTGTTTATGGGGTCTATTTTCAAAAGGCGCGAAGGGGGTCCGCGCAAAAAAAAAATCGTAATATTTAACGGGCGGAACCCCCTTCGCGCCTTTTGAAAATAGACCTCCTAAACAGCATTTTTAGAAAAAGTGGTCAACATGAAAGTTGTAGATCTCGTCGAGATCTACAACTTTCATGTTGACCACTTTTTCTAAAAATGCTGTTTAGAGGGTGTTTTTTTCGTTTTTCCGGGGAGCGCGTTTTTTTGTCCAAAAAGCGCTGCGCGGAAATTCATTAATCTGTATATATATATATATATATATATATATATATATATATATATATATATATATATATATATATATATATATATATATATATATGGAGGGAGAGAGAGATGTGTATATACACACATTCATAATTACATAAATCTTCTTGTGAGTTTACAAATAATTATAGGTTGCACCTCACTACCTTTTGAAATTGTAAAAACCTCCCCTCTGAGTTTACATTTCATAACATGCATGCATCCAGGGAAATATTTGTGCATGCATATTATGAAATGTAAAGTGGAGGTTTTTGTAATTAAATATGTTTGTGTGTATATAAATATGTATATATATTTACATACATATACAAATATATATTTGCCTACATATACAAATATATATTTACATACATATACAAATGTTTATTTGCATACACTAGTAACAGTGCACGGGGGCCCCCCGTGCTCCGCGCCGCCGCCGCCCAGTTAAGGTTGCCAGCGGCCATCGGCTACAGCCGCCGGCGGCAACCTCCCTAAATATTACCAGATATAACTGTCATTGTACTGATATATTCTAAAATTTAAATTAATGAAACGCCTGATATTATTTATACCCGATTGTTCAAATGTATCCCACGATGTGGGACTAATTGGATTCCACTATTCTCCTTACCATGCTTACGGTTAAACCTTTGCCGCCGGAGCCGCCAGCGGCCTGATCGGAATCCCACTGGCGAGCCCGCCGGGGGTTGTCCAGTGAAGCCGTTGGGGGTTGTCCGGCGGCGAGCTGGTAGGGACACCATTGGCGGTGGCCCTGCCCGTGAGACCCAGATCTGGGTCTCACGGGCCGGGCTACCGCCGGCAGTGGCTATGCCCGCTCGTTGCTGGACAACCCCGGCAGGTTCGCCAGACCCCGACGAACCCGTCGGTGGGATTCGGTCAGGCCAGCGGCGGCAAAGGGAAGCAGTGAGTTTGTCTTTCTCTGAAATAGGGAATCTGGAAATTTGCGGGAGCGAGATAGGGTGGTTTTGGAATAAACACTATCTGCTGCCATGATTTCTTTTATCAGACGGCTAAGATTGAATCTATGGAAGTATCTTGGCCTCAATATGGCCCTAAGTGTATTTCTATATAAAATATATGTAGTGACAAACCGACTCAGTGTGAACCCTCTAATGCAAACCTATATGCAGTGAAAATATGGATAATGCAAGAGAAGGTCTGCAGTGGGAATTGCAATTAGTAATTAATTATTATAACAAAACGACAGAGACACACTCAGTCTCAAATAATTGAGTAAAGGAGAACAACTATCAATTTTACAAACGATAGTGACACAATTAATTTTAAGCACACACAGAATACTTCCCTCAAATTGTACGACAAAGGAAATACTAGCACAATAAAATTAGAGCCCACCATAGTACAGGTTTCCCAAATTAAACAACGATAAAGGAAATAACTTACCACAATTAACACATGTAGACGGCGACAGTGACAGTTGTTGGTGGGCTTCCAAGATTGTAGCAAGCTGGGTGGTGTCGGAAATTGGACCCCGGACTGGTGGACTGGGGAAAACTGTATGGGGGCTGCTAAGAGGTAGGGGCTTGGAGGAGTGTAGGTTAGGAGAGTGGTTGGGGGAGGTTGGCTGTAAGGGAATAAATGGGGGAGATATTCCCTGGGTAGATATGGGGCATGAGGCAGAGAAACATGGGGGGGGGGGAATAGGAGGAGGTGGGCTGTCGGAAATAAATGGACTGTGACTGGGCTGCTAGGTAACTCACTGGATGCCTTTGGTAGTAGTGTATGGGAGAATGCTGGGCGGTTATTTCCTGGGTAGGGGTTGATGGAAGGGATGGGGGAGTGGGTCGTGGGCTGCAGGAGTGGCTAGGGGATGTAACATGAGGAGGAGGGCGGGCTTACGGTAGACCAGCGGTGGAGGGGGAGGAGGAGGACGAGGCGGAGGAAGGTGTTCCGGCGTTGCGCCAGAAGGAGGAGAGGCGGAGGGGTCGGCGTCGCACCGAACCGTGACTGAGCGGTTTCAGGAAGTTTCCCCAAAACCATCGATGCCCCCATGAACCGCCTGCCCTATTTATAACCTAACACAAAAACTGCCCAATAGCTGTCTACATAAATCTGAAAATAAACCACCCCGATCGGACGGCTAGGACTGTTGGGACCGATTGGGGGCTAAATACATCTCAGAATAAAAAATGCAAAATATGAAACTGACTCGACTCGAGCATCTGGATGTGACTACAGACTCCGATCTTTTTTCCGGGCAGAGGATCACCGCCTCTTGCGAGAATACACACGTGTCGTACGTAGCGCGCCGTCAACTCCCCTGGGCTTAGAAAACACTCAACTCCGGTGAGTGGTGGTGGTCGTACTCGCTGCGTAGCCATGGGGCGAGCCTCTCAAGCTCCTCTGAAGAAATCCATGTAGCATCGTGCAAAGACCGATCGCTCCAACGAACAAGATAGCGAACAATTTCTCGCCCACCCGCGGTGTAGAAGTCATGAGCGATGATCTGAAGCACGTCGTCAGTAGAAGAGGGTGACGCAAATGTATCTCCGTCTGACAGTGATGTATCTCCGTCTGGCAGTGATGTATCTCCGTCTGACAGTGATGTTTCTCCGTCTGGCAGCTGTGTCGGTGGAACCGTCGGTGGTGCAGAGCTAGCTGCATGGTGCGACTCCGTGAGTGGCAACAAAGAGGGACTGGTGGAGGCAATGAGAGGCGAAGGCTCAAGTAGGGGGATATGGGATAAGAAGGCTCGGGTAGAGGTGTGGAAAAGGGGTCCGCGTACACGTGCTCCTCGTAGTAAGGAGTCAAATCCTCTACGTTGAATACCCGGCTGATGCCCATACAGTGAGGGATATCTATCTCATATGCGTTCGTACCAATCTGTCGTACCACTGTATAGAGACCCATTCTGCGTGCGCTTAATTTTTTTGCTGGTCCTTGAGGGATCATCTCAGTTCGAATGTGAATCACTACTTATTCTCCCGCCTCAAAGATTTGCTCCCGCTTGTGCTGGTCTGCTTGATTTTTATAATAATCATTACTAGTTGCAATTTTTTTCGGACCAACTTGAGGAGTGCATGCACTTGTTGTATGAAGGATTCTGCTTACTCACTGGGCCTAGCTCGTATGGGAATATCCACCAAGTCAATATAGATATGCAAATTTTTATTTACACACGTCGTTCCGACACTCACACGCACACGCATATATATAGCGCATATCACGTCCCGTCCAAAAAATATTTATTTTGATGGAAGTATAAGTTGAAAATAATTTCTTAAAAATTTTCAAGTTTTCATTTTAATAATTAGATGGTTCTGATGATATCATTTCTCATGTATTCCATTATTTTCTGGTGCTTAGTCTCTCTGCATTTTCATTAAATATGAGGATATAATTGTCAACTTATTTGGCTTTTTCTTTAGAATTGAATGCACATATATAACTATTAGGGTCTGTTCGGTTGGTGGATGAAATTGAGGCTTTAGAATTAAAAATTTGTGGTTCAATTCCAATGAAATTCAACCTCCAACTCCAATTTTAAAGCTTCAATTTCGTTTCCGTCCAAACCAACGGACCCTTGGGTATTTCTATAAGAAAGTATGCTTGGTTCCAGAACATCTGCATGATCACATGATGGTGAGCATGATAATATACCTTTAAACATTTTTCTTTGCAATTACCACCAGATCACTGCACTGTTGGTCACCACTGTCAAGGTTTCTTGTAGACATTCCATTATCATAGAATCTTAATATCATAATCTGCAAATGTCTGAAAGCATTAACTTTCATCACTATGAAGTCCAAGAACATCTTACTTCATTGATTTTGGAAGAAGGTGATAAATTAAGGTTGTGCTGCTCTTCATTTCATTTCTTATCCCTTATTATTGTTATTTTTTCTTCCAGAGGAATTTGGGATCCACGACCACATCAATACCAGAGCCACCCGACTCTTCGGTTGCCATGTTAGTATCAATGGGCTTTGACAGCAATTCTGCTAGGCAGGCGCTTGTGCGTGCGGGGAACGACATCAATGCGGCAACAAACATTCTTCTCGAAGCTCAATCGCGCTGACACAATAAATCAATAACTCGATAAATGTTTTGAACACAAAATGTGAAGGCGAAAAGAGAAACGTGAACTGTGAATTAAAGTGCACGCCAAACACATCCGCGGGGAGAACTTATCTAACCAGTTGACACTTTCTTAGTAATGGCTGTGTCAATTGGGCTGCATTGCTTTTTCTTACCCTTTTTTTTAAGTTAGAAAGGTACTACTACCTTGGTAGCGAAACACTGATTAGCCACACTGGTGCCCCCCTTTGTGCAGGGGGTACCCTGTAAAAATCCCTTTCATCTTCATATGAGACATGAATGGATGGTTATACCTAACCGTTTCGTCAGTGACAATGAGGCAAAACTATTCGGGCTTGGTTCTGATGATATTTATGTTTAAGTCCAAGTTTTAATAGATAAAATACTCGCAAATAGTTTTTTTTTTTACTTCAGAATATGAAGTTGTGTAACCTTCATGATTAATTTCAACAGTTCTATTGACAATCCAAGAGGCTCTGGTTCCAGATAATGAGTTGATGGCAGTTTTGAGTCAACCTTGTCTAGTAGCTGTTCTTTTTAATAGAAATGATAATTTGGTGGACACTTTAGCTATATATATATATATCTGTGTGTGTGTGCGCGTGTGTGGTGGTCGCTAACCTTCAAAAGATCTGCACTTTTCTATATAGGGGCATTTACCCGGACCTCCCCTCTAAGTTTGAAAAATTGTATTATGGAAATTACAAAAATCTCCCCTCAATGTTACGGAGCATAACATTTACCTCCCCTGAAATATACATTTCATAACATCCGTGCACAAAAATACCTCCCTCAAGAGTACATTTCCATAGGGGTATTTTGTGCACAGATGTTATGAAATGTAAACTTTAGGGGAGGTAAATGTTATGTTTTGTAACATTGATGTGAGGTTTTTGTAATTTTCATAATAAGAGGGGTGGAAGGTGTAATTATGCTATCTTCCAAGGAAAGTTTTGGTAATTATTCGTTTCTAAATATGCTTATTTTATGGTTAAAAAACAGTTTTTTTTTTGTAATGACAAGTAGAATGATGCTGTCATAGATATCTGCGCACAACTAAAAAGAGAAAAAGTGTATTTTAGGCCCACTTCACGATCTTGAAGCTGTGGAACCAATTCATTTAGAGCCAAGTTTGTTTCCTAGCATTTAAGGCTTTCATACAGAACCCCAATAACCCCATGAGCTTGCAGTGAGGAGGCTAGCCAAAAATCAACTTGGCCAAATTTTGGAATTGTTCTAGTCGGTCTGGTTGGGTTTGGTCGGATAGGATTGGACTTACAGTAGAAACAAAAGGGTGGTGGTTCAATTTGATTTGAGTTCTAAGAAAGCCAAACTCAACCAGTCTCACTGGGAAATTCTAAAGCTTTCAACGGTAGAGCGTTTATTGTTTCGTGAATCTTTTGCAGAAATTAATAGTTTTCATGACTGCTGAGCGCGCCTTTAATTCATCCATTGAGATCCATGTTAGGCTCATGGAAGAATCTCAAACTGAAATATCTCATTAAAACAAATGCTCGGACGAAACTCCAGCCAACAACCCGTCAATGAATGAACGAAAGTTTCTCTTCACCCTCCTGCCGCCCAATTTTTGTCGTGTAGATATTGCAGTGCATATATTTCCTGTTCAACAACCCATCAACCATGGTTGTTGTTCGGCGTAAGAGCTCAAGGAGCTCCTCATCAGCGACTGGGGAGATGTAAGGCGAAAATGCCTATCAATTCGCTGAAATAGCTCTATAAAATGCTCGCTCCCACGTGTTATATCGGCAATCATCAAATTGCAGGCTCTAAAATTGACCCCGAGCCTTAAGGTGGGGAGGGGTAGTTGGAGATTGGAGAAGTTGAATCGGATCTTTGTGACATAACATGCTGGGGTGTTCTAGTTCATCAGAACCTTCTACTGAAGGAAGGCATGAGAGTGAATAATAATATAGTTTCTTAATATTTAAGTTTAATGGGTTTTAGTTCATTTAACTCAGTTAAGCCCTTTCAATGTTTTCACCCACTAAAGTGGGGGTACCAAAACTTATAAAAGTTCAAAAATATGCGAAATCGCACAATTAAGATTAGGGTTCAGGGTTTAAAGATATAAAGTTTAGGCTTAATTTACATGTGATTGAATGGGTTCTTATTGCATGACAGAAATGTTTTCAAATATGTATTGTCTTACAAAAATATGAGAAATGAATTTCAACTTTTTAATAGCCAAAAAATTATCTTCAAATTGATTGTTTTTACTTAATAATAAATCATACCTATGAATTACCCTAAACCTCAAATGAGAGTTAGAATAATTATTATGTTGCACCTCTCTATCTTTTAATATCAAAGTTTACATTTCATAACATACATGCACACAAAAAATATGCCCTAAAGGCTCCCCCAAAAGTGTATTTTTGTGAGTGCATGTTATGAAATACAAACTTACAATATGGGTGGTTTTTGTACTTTCGAAAGATAGAGAGGTGCACAATGGGAGATCGGAGATCCTAGTAAACGACCCTAAACCAGACTAAAGAAATATTCGTGCCAATGACAGATGGATAGAACATGGTACGCCTGCGTCTGATTGGCGTTACCATGCAACAACGACGACAAAGTTAAACAATGTATAAAATAAGGTCATGCTTTGTTTTACCATAAACATTTATTTACCTTTTTTTGTCAGCAAGTAAATTCCCATTACAAAATATATGTAAACAAATTCTCCAGGTCAATTATAGCACAAAACAAACACAAAATACATATACTATTCTCAAAAAGTTTTTCTTCTTCTGCTGCTCAGAAATACAGACATGCAAGACTACAACCCACCCGGCTAGGTTTTGTAAAGACAGCCTTTAAACTTTTCAAAAACATAAGCTTAATTCAAGAAGGAGAATTAATTCTTAAAACACTTCTCCCCTTGGAAAAATCATGCTTGCTGGTTCCAGGTTTTGCTAGAATCCATATGATTAGAATTTTCCAGTAACTCCGCTGCACGCAGCGTGGGGTTTTGGAGATCTTCGGTCGCATGCACCGAAATTTTAGGGCGAATGAGTTCGCTTATAAATTATCCTTCTTTACATGGCTTGGTGAAAGTTTTCTCTACATATTAAAAGATTACTCACTTTTACATAAATAAATGATACTATAAGAGGGGAATTTCATGCAAAAGAACCCTACAAAAATAAGAGCATATTGCTGCTACAAACCCCAAGGAGCTTCAGCACTCATCTTCTTTCCTCCTCAGTGGTATAAACAGAAATCTCCCATTTCTTTGTATTCTTTTTGGGGTCATCTGTAAGGCTCAGATCATCTTCTTCCTCCTTGAATGTCTTTACAAAGGTGGTTGCGCCAGCCAAGATCAGCCTTTCAACCATGAATAGCTGGTAATTGTTCTCAATTACAGGGTCCAAAATACTGCTATAGTTCGAGGAGTACGCCAACTTATACCTGCGTGATGCCGCTTGCCAATAATCAAATTTGACTTTCGAATGAAGTTAAAGAAGGCTGCAATGTTCTAATAATTGAATTTTGAAAGAGGCATGGAGAAGGAGAAGAGAAGGAAATAATCGAAGAGATTTTGATTCGACCGGTCAAGAAAGATCGATTCCAATCATAGATCAGTTCCATATTTTTATTTAAGTATTTTATTTCAATTTATTTAATTCTATTATGGTAGAAAATCCAACTGCGAATCATTACTAATAATGTTTTTTTACTTATGAGAAAATTATCTATCCAGATAATAGTGAGATTTACATTTGTTTAAAATAATAATCAATTATTTGCTAATAGGTAATCATGAATTAAATAGGTTTGAGCTCAACAAAGAATGAATAAAAACTGAAAAAGTATTGTAACATCCAAATATTTTAATTAATAAGTTTTAATTTGATTTAAAATTTTGATGCAGGGACTGACCAGAGTTAGTGCCGATATCACCGTCATTATTAAGGTAATTAACTAATTAAATAATTAAATAATTAATTAAGTTTCATAGGGAATTTTACAACCTATTTAAATACATTTTGATAGTGGCACGAGAGCGTGTCACACTTAATAAGATTTTAATGAGCAGTGGGCCATCTGCAAATAGAGGAGTATGCCTAATTCAGCCATAAGCAAAACCCCTCTTTAAGAAATCGAGGGTTGCGGTTTTTCTATTTAACCAAAGCCTCTCCAGTCGTAACCAACACTAAGGCTGTGTTCGTTTTGCAGTGATTGGAGGAAGGAATTGGAATTGGGTACCTTCAATTCCAATTTTTGTGTTCGTTCGACATTTTTTAGGAAGGAATTGGCATTCCAGGAAAACCTATGGGTTTTGGAGGAAGGAGTTTGACCAAAACCAATTCTAGTGTTCGTTTACTTAATTTAAAGGAGGGAATTGGTTTTGGCTCAAAACCTATAGGTTTTGCATTTTAAAAAATCCTTCTATACCCAAAACTTACCTATTTAGATGGGTTTTAGGACAGATTTGGCACTATTCATCATCATTTTGGCAGCAGGTAGGGCAGCAGAAGTCTCCGGCGAGCCTCTTCTTCCTTAGCAAACAGCATAATCTAGGGTTGTAGGTAGGGCTGCTGTTCATTTAACCTGCTGCATAGAAGCAACGAGCTAGAGCTAAGGAAGAAGAGGCTCGCCGGAGACTAAAAAATATATATTTGACTTCTGCAGCAGGCTAAATGAACAGCAGGTAGATCTGCGGATTTGCGGATGGTTTGGGGAGACTAAAAAAACTCGCTGGTTAGCGGGTATAGAACACCGGAGATGCAAGAGGCGGAGGTTGAATTCCTGTCAAATGAAACCACGAAGGAGCAACGAGCTTGAGTGCTGGAGTTTTGGAGAAGATGATGAACAGTAGAATTCTTTTCTCTCAAAACCTTCTCCAAACGAACAAAATAATTGATTTTAGGTCCATTTCCAAAAGCTCTGCGACATGAGTTTTCGGCCAAAACTAATTCTTGTCTCTCAAAACCTATCAAACGAACGGAGCCTAATTAGAAAGAGAGTCGTGGCCTCGTGGGTAAGGCATTCTTCCTTGAGTTACGCACGAACTAGAGAAGTGGAAAGTCGCATTAGGGCTTTCTCGTTCACTGCAACCCGCTCGTCGACCGGAGAGTTCGCATGGCTCTTTTATCAGTTTCATCGATGGAGCGCACGCAACGCTAGTTTCCTCGGTTCTCCTATGACGACGACCACAAGCCATTGAGTCATCTTCTCCCTTGCTTTAGACAGCCGGTTGAACCCTCCTTTCTATTGAACAATCTTCCCAGTCCGAGATTGACACCTCCTTTGCAAGTCTCAGTTCCATATGGCACCAATCGATTGTTTCCCGAAAATATCCGACTTCTCTGCCCACAATCGACCTCCTATTCTGGCATTTTGAGCAGGTAACCATCGACTGTCCTCTTTTATTTCAACTGAGGTTCTTCTTTGTTCTGTTTATTTAACTGAAGTCCCCCTTCAGTTGAAGTTCTTGTCAATCTCACCGTGAGAGTCCAAACATTTCTCCTTTTCGGTAAGTATCAAGCCTCCAATGAGTTCAATCAAGTTTTGTTGTTATCCCCAACTCGCAATTGTAATCTTCTTATCACTTGTCGTAGGTTAACCATGCTTGATAAGGGTATGCAACAATCCCTTATGTATTTTATTTCATTGTTATATATATTTTCCCTTTGCTTGAATGATATTATTGGGATTCAAAGTAACCCTTGTATCGAGGAAAGATTTATTTGTGTGAAAGTCGGTATAATTCAGAGAAATCATGTTGCCATGTCGCGTTTACGAACGCCATAACACGAGTAAGAAATTTGATTTCCTTTAGTTAGACATATCATGTAATCAATTTATGTAATTTCCCCTTAAACATAATATATAGTTATTTAGGAACATCATTAGAATACAACAACAACACTCAAGCCTTTATCCCGCCATAGTGGGGTCAGCTATATGGATCCTTAGGAACAAGATTAGAATGCAAAATTTAATATAACATGTCTTATGTATAAAGGATATTAGAAGATCATAACTTAACCTACTTATCACAGTAATATGAACAATGTATGCAAAGATATAAGAAATTTTGTTATGATTTAAGCATATTACTTAGCTCCAATGATATGCCTTCCCTATGTATACAACTATACATGCAAGGAAATATGAAAAATATGAATATATGAAATTCAGTATTATGTAATTAGATCCTAATAAAAGTGTAAAGTTGTATTATAATTATTTCATCATGTTAATATCAGTAACACTAAGATAAGACTTAAGGTGTAGAGGTGATGAAATAATTAACTTAAGATAGTGGTATTATGCGAGTGTTCTTTTAAGATTAATCATGTGGACCACTAATATGAAGATAAAAGATAATGAAACACTTAATTTAAGAATAATGGTCTCATGCGGATGCTCCAATATATTGACTATGTCGACCACTACATGAAGAATAATAAAGGGGCACAATCGAGTATTCGAGTATTTACTTTGGGATTAATAGACACACTATCATACTCATAGGGCGTAGTAGACTAGCATCAAATGGGGAAGTCGGCACCTGATGTAAGATTATTAGATGTGAATCCATGCTCGTGACCGAGGCACACTAAAGTATCTATGCTCGTCATTAGAGACTTCAAATCTCTACAATGTGCATAAGATTTTACACCACTAAGAATAAGAAGAAAGAGAAGTTATCTCAACTTTAAATACAAAGTCGAACCTAAAATCCCTACACTTTAATGATTCCGAATTTAGAGAAAATTTAGTATAAGATTAAAGTATAGAAAAGATATTGATGTTCGAATTTTTTTTTTTATAAAAAAACATGCAGAGAACCATAGTGTACTTTTCTTTAGCAAAAAATATTATTTTAAAACATGTACGCATATTTTTTTTAAATTATTTTAGTGTCAATGAGAAGAAGAGTTTCTCTTACTCCCCGGATGGGCTGAGGGATCTTTAGACATTTCTTTACAGGAGTCACAAATCGGGAGATTAGTATAGGATAAGCTTCCAAGAATTTCAACATTTTAGTTTGCCTTTATTTCAGTTTGATGTATCATTTATGTATGAAACTCAAATGTATCACACTCATTTAAAGTTTCAATTTATCAGACTTATTGTACTTCAAGAATCTAGTTGGCTCTGCAAATCAACATTTGTGGTATTTTTTAAACCTTAGCTTCAGTTATTTATTTTTGTTGTATACTTTAGTTATTTTTCCAGCTATGTATCATTTTTACTACTGTTGCTTAATTTATTTCATATCACAAGTGCCAATCGGGCTTTTGAATTGTTGTTAAACTAAGTAAGGGTGTTAAAAGTATTTTGATTTTATTAGTAATGCCATCGAAACATGCAAATTGAAAATATCATTTTTGTAAATGACATGTTTAGACAAGATCTAAAATGTTTTCATCATACCTTTTCGAGGAGTCATTAAAAGTTTCTCTTCATGAAAAATGTGATGTCAACCCAACTGGCAGACACGGATAATAAAAGTGGGTGGGGTGTGTATTGTGGACTTTATAGTTTCATGTTTAGGATGCAACATCATCCTTGATAAAAATATGAATCCTCCAGGACCATATAATCAAAAGTAATAAGCCTAGCATATAAATCACTTCAATTTACAAAAGTTGAATTAAAAGACCACAACAATGATTAAACTTAAACCAAAAGTTGGGAAGAACAATAAAATAATTGAATTAAACTAAATTGGACCAAATATTTTTTTATAATGTCAGATTTATTAATGAAATAGACTTTATCATTCTAGGTATTATTACTTGCTGATTCCAGAATTTCTCCTTGAAACATACTAAAAACATAAAAAATGTTAGGGTTGCTTGGAATTTATCAAATTCTACTGTTATGTACATCGGATAACATCCAATTTTATAAGTGAAACAACACTATATCAACTTAGTTATCCAAAGTTACTCTCCTTCCCAAAACTAGACTATTTAAGTTACCTGCAAAATAAATAAATCAAATGGACTTAACAGGTAGGATTTCAGTATTATACGAGGCCTCCAAATAAATTCCACACATATCTCAGTATCCTAACTCATTAGCACTACCCTCAGATTTATATGATTTTTTCAATAGCATCCAAATAGTAATTTGGGTATTGTTATGTTCATTCTCAAATTATCAGTAAAATTCTGCTATCCATATTACTTACCACTAAGACTTGATAAGACTCTAAGAGATGAACAAAAGAAGAGTTTAATAGAATGTAGGACCCACCATTGATGCAGGAGTGTTAGCCCAATATTTAATAATTGATATACATATCTAGCTAACTGTATTCAATGTGTACATATCCCAATTTATAGCTTTATGGGATTAAGAATTGTGTATTACTGTATCAGGTGCATATTAGGAACCGATCATTCAAAGTAGGCCCTTTCACAAAGAAAAGAAGAATGGAAAGAAAGACGGCCTACCTGAAAAGTTGACTGAAGAAAGAAACAAGCAGGAAAACTCCACAATCCGCGCCTTCTTTTCTATCATTCGTCTATGTTTACTTGACTTCTTTAATTTATGAAATGGAGAGCAATCTATGCAGGTAAACATAGTGAAATGCAAGTATTCAGGCACTTCACTTCCTTATTACTGAAGGTTAAAATGCCATGACTAATATTTGTACTTTGATCACGACGTATGACATGTAAGAGATTGAGAACTTGCTATGTTCAATGACCCACTTCATGAGTCTTCCTGAATGCCTAATTTTTGCAAGAATTGCCCAAGAGGATGGTGTGTGACCACTTGGATTGAGTGAGATGGGAAATAGGAGTGTAAACGCTTGACAGAGATAACTAATATTAGTGTTGACTTCTCCATGATAAGATATATTAATTTTACTCTTCAAGTTTTCTGCTTACATAAAAAATAGGTATTATTTTTTCTTGTCTTCAAGCACTAGTACACAACTAACTTATCCTCTTAGTCTCCCAAGTAGATGAGCAATTCTTCATTCCCATCAAGTCCCAATGCTTTGCAGGAACATTGGGAGAAGCGAGTTGTTGTTTCAGCTTTTCTAGAGACTGATCACATTCTGCATCCCAAGAAATATGTGAGAACTGTAATAACCCAAATTGTACAAAATCAAAAGTATTGTCGTTTGGTTTCATCTTAAGCCCATACTAAGCTGAATCGCACGATTTTACTCTTTTCCATAGGAGACCTAAGTGCACTTTCCAGAAATAGAAGGTCATCCATCTCAGAACTACTCTCACCGGAGCACACTTAAATCTTAACTCTTAACTATGGAGTTCCAACACCACATGCTCGAAAAGGTGTCTGATATCTAGACATTCAAATTACTACTTACACACAATACTTTTCTCTTCAATTCCGATGTGAGATTCATTTCATTTCAGCACCTCCTTTAAATTAGAAGAACATCATCCCATAAGTCGGTCATTCAGGTTTTTTACTATATATTAATTAACTAAATTGAAAATAGTAATGTTGTGAAGTTTCACTGAATTGTTAAAAAATGTACCGTATGTGCAAGAAAGTGTGCAAGACCCCACTATAGTGGGATAAAGGCTTGATTGTTGTTGTTGTTATGTGCAAGAAAGTGTGCGGGTGTTATCAAAAGGCTCATAGAGATATCCTTATATGAATTTATTTGTTATAATGGATATTTCTTAATTTCAAGAGCCAAAACCTAAACCGGACGAGAGAGGATAGAAGAAACAAGTTTTATCATGACAGGAACTTGCAATTTTCAGGCACATCATAATCACAGTAAACAATTATTTAATTTTGTGCATAGTATACCTTGCAGAGAGAGGTGAAAAGAAGCCAGGTTTCCTCTCATTTGAGGCAATGAATAGTGTGCGACCCTGTGGTATCCATTTTGCGATCCTGATTTGAATAAATTCAGGACGTGTATCTCTATCTAGATGCGGGTGTTTGCTTCTAAAAACTCCCAGTCGGTCTTTTCTGGTTTTTATTTTGTCACCTCGGCGAACATGAACAGCATCATAATCACCTAGTAGGCCTTTAATCTGCAGAAAGAGATTTGTCCAAGCATTAACGTAAAATATTAACATAGTACAGCAGTACTAAAGGATGCAACAACCATAATCACATAGTGAACAGGCATCTTCACAAGATATGAAAGATGCATTATTCTAAAACGCACCCCAGGAAGTGAAAACATGTCACAGGAACAGCTCATCAGCAGAAACAAAATTAAAAAAATTTGCTGATCATTGATGAGGGATGCCCTTGAATTGCAATTCACACAACTTCATAATTCCAATTCTACATCCATCTAATTGCATTGTCTATAATAAAAATGCATCATGTTTTTTGCTAACTAGAGGTTGTTAAGAAAGAAAGATACAGTGGCAAGAAATTAGAAAGAAAATTAGTAGGGTAGATTAGTGTTTCAAAAGCCCGAAGTAGACTGGGGCTATGTTTGGTACTCCATTTTTGCTCTGATATTATTTTTGATTAACCACACTAAAGATATGGAAGTGTTCAGGTAACCTCCATTTTGGGAGGGCTGGCCCGGTGGGAGAGGCCGAAACTGGAGCTCTATTTTCCACCGAAGCTACCGGCGCCACTCTCCTAAACAGAGCCTTATCTAGAATGAAACATGTTCTTTTCTTGCTTCGAAAGTTAGAATCCACATTCCACAATATACATAGCATGATACTATCACCCGACATTTGCTTTAATATAGCTTAGAAAAGCTGATACCTTGTCAGCTGCATCTCTTAGCTTAGGGGCTGCACTCATTGGAAGAAATGAAAATGGCAACATGACTGAACTCCGGTTAGTTCGATCCTTGCACTCCATAAACCTGGCTAGCCATCATGAACAAGATCTTCTAAACGTTGATAATTCAAAAGTGTGGTGAAGATAAATAGTATAATCAGAAAAAAAAAAAGAGCTTCAGATAAATGGAGCATATATCTTACCATGAAAGCGGGCTTGCTGTGCGATTTATTAGCAACACATTTGAATATAGGGAATTGTATTTGAGATCATCCCTACTAGCTCCCTCCACATGGGCCAACCCCCTCTTTCTTAGCTTCATACTCGTCGATAAAACTCGATACCACAGTTTTGAATTGTCAAGTATTACTGGAGCAGTTTTCGAAATGAGATCCAAATCATACAAAGAGCTCATGGCACAAGAAGCTGCCGCCCATCTACAATGAAGTGGTAAACCGAGACTTAAATATGTGTATGTGTGTATGCATCCATCAAATAAGCTGTCTCATTCGACTAGGATTGGGAAAATTAAGAATGGATTCAGTAGTTCATGAAAACAATGGTAGACATACCGTTCTTCTGATGTCGCATTCATGAAGTGAAGTATCCCCTTCTTGTTGTGTATTGGATTAATGCACATTCGAGAGGGCATCACGAACACTCTACAAAATACAAGGAAAACAATCTCAGAATGAAGAACATGTATTCAACAGAGGCATGTCTATTGTTTCCAGAAAAGATCACAATTCAAGAATACAAAAAGGCAAGAGACATATTTTGTTACGGTTGCTCACTTGCGCATGCCGACGAGACACGCACACACTCCATGGCGAGTCAAAACGCGAAGAAAGACAATGACGAGTCCGCCTGGAGGAGGAGAGACCAAATACGTTCCGCCTACATGATTATCTTATTTGCATTCTATTATGTAAAATTCTATTATGTGTACGCTTTATTATTCAAACAGTTTTTTGTTCTCTCCACCCCGCACCTATAATGGGTTGTGCAGTACTCTTTTTCATTATGCTTGGATGCATACAATTTAGGGTTGCTCCCTAGTTCTTCTTCTCGTTCCCTCCTCCTCCCTCTCCCTCGCCACCGCCGGCCCTCCCCCTAGCCAGATTCCTCTCCTCTCCGGGATGGTCTCACATTTGAATCAGTAACTTCAAGGAAAAACTTTCAGGGATTGCAGAAGTAGACATAGGCTGCACTGGAATATACATAAACCAACGCTAGAAGAAAATTTTGACCGGCCAAATGAAGTGAAGCATCTCCAAATGCTACGAAAAATGAAATCTAACTAATCTAACTTCTACAGAAACAAACAAAACGTAAAATTCTCATAAAAGATCCAAAGCCATCACAAATTATCGAATTTCGAGATCCAAAACATAATGAAATTCACCTTTTCAGATATAGGGCTTCTTCGATCGCGCATCTGAGGCTCGACTCCTGGTGCCCTAGACCTTCGCAAGAATCGCAATGCTTCCCTGGGCAATCGATCCGGTTCCCCCAGTACAAATACTTCCGCTCCAGGCCGCTCGAACTATCCCTCTCGCTAGCGTTCGCCGACGCGCCAGACAAAGGAAATGGGAAGAGGTAGGCGGGGGTCGATGAGGATGAAAAAAGAACCCAAATGAGTCCGGTGACTACCGCCGCCATTGCCAGAAGGAGAAAACGGGATCTCTGCTTCGAATGCTTACTTCTAGGGTTTCTCGAGATCGCCATTGAAGTAGCGAAGCAGATGAAAACAGAGTGAGGAACCACTTCGGCAACGAAAGTAGGCTTTGCATTTCAGACAGCACGGACAATCTGTAGAGCTCTCTGCTAGGCGAATTATAATCATCGCGCGTCAATTCGCAATGAGCGATCATAATGATCGTGCGTGATATCATATGATTTATTTGGGTGATTGTTATCCGCACTGCAGTTTTGGTTATTCGCAAATATTTTTTTCCTAATTTTTTGTGCCTTTTGGAAATACGTCTTGTACATGCATTTTCAGGAAAAGTACTGTTCAGAGTGATTTTACCTCTTCTGCCGAGGACGTGGACGAGTACCAATGGAACAAGGATGAGGATTTCTGCAGGGATTACCTGTTGAATTCGCTAAATCCTCGCCTGGCGTTGACCTACCACGCCTACAAAACTGCAAAAGAAATTTGGGATCGGCTCAACGCGCATTTTCAGAAGGAGGAAGGATTGTCAAAATCGCTTATTGGAGAGAAGTTTTTCAACTTCAGATTCAAGGCGAACGTGCCCATCACAACTCAACTCTTGGAGCTGGTCAACCTGCGTCAGAAGCTGGATGATGATCAGTCGAAGATGGACGACAGTCTCTTTGTGTACATGATACTGAGCAAGCTGCCTCCTGAGTGGCTCTTTTTCAAGACTGAGATGCATCGACTGAAAGAGAAGATAAGTCTTGATGAACTTAAAAGGTTCATCCACATTGAGGACCAGAACATCACTGGGAAAAGCATGGAGCAGGTTGCGCAGCCCTCACAGGCTGTCAATTTCGTTTCACGGCCTAGTAAGTCTTCTCGGAAGCCCCCGGCACCTAAGGGTGATTCCCACGCACCGTTGACGGTCAAAAAGCCTTCTCTCAAAAGGAAGAAGGGCAAGTGCCACAACTGCGGTAAATGGGGTCATTGGGCCGCTGAATGCAAGGGTCCGAAAAGACAAAAAGAGGAAGCCCCACAAAATGTGGCGAACATGGTGGTCGACAATTCTGATCCCAAGTCTTTTGTGGCTATGATTGGGAGTAGTCACTGTTGAAATTGGTGAAGTGAAAGTGGGGGTGATCGGCAGTCCGGGCGACCTGGGCGGACTGACCGCGCGGACTGGGCTCAGTCCGGCGGGTTGTTGTTCGGCGTTGCTTGCTGCTTGGAGTGATCAGGAGCGTTCTGTGCGGACTGGTTGTGTCCGGCAGTGGGCCGAGCTCTGGAGGTGGTTCCGCGGTCTGTGCGGATTGAAAGTTTGAGTCCGCCAGATCTGTGGTGGATCTGGAGTTGCGGTGAGCTGGCTCGTTTGGCGGTCTGGCCTAAGTGCTGGCGGACTGGCCTGGTATCCGCAGTGTCCGCTGTGACCGGGCTTCGTGCCTGTGGTCGTGGACAAGTGCAAGGTGGAGTGTGTCCGCTGAGTCCGCGGTATCCTGGCTGTGCCTATGGTCATGGGCTGGTGGTTGCGGATTGGGCGGTCTGCTATGGGCAGGTCGCTGCTCGCCTGGACTTGGCGGTTTGTTTGGCCTTTAGCGGGCGGACTCGGCGAGTTGGTTTTGCTAGCTGCGACCAGGGGGCGGTGTCTCTATCTCATAGGGTGGTGACCACACTCTTCACCCGGCCTATAAATAGGACCCCCCAGCACCTCATTTGGTAGCAGAGTGAACAGTAAGTTGGGCTTGAGTGAAGGCTGCGGACTTGTTTCTTGTATCCGCGCGGACTGTTTGCTTAACCGGTTTCTGTGTGCAGGTGGCGCGGCTAGCAGTGTCAAACCAGGAGTTTGGTTCTGACCGCTGGAGTAGCGGGCTGCATTGGCGGTTACCAGCATCAGTCTTTCTTCAAGTTGCTTCTCTGTCCGCGCGACCTCGCGGTCTAGGCGGATAGGCGGTTTGTTTCTCTGTTCATCAGCAGTTTGGCGGCGGTTTGGTCGAGCTCGGCGGTTTCGGCGGTTTCGGCGGACTCGGCGGTCTCAGTGTGCAATCCGCCCGGACTTGGTTGTTTTCTGCTTTTTCATACTGGCGAAATCATGTCTCGCCATGTATGCCTCGCCTTGTAAAGAAGATTAATAAAAGCTTGATCTGCTTGTTTCTGTGTGTGTGCTTGGTTATCTAAGTTTGCTTCCTACTTTCCGCGGTTCAAGTTGTGATCTAGGTAGTGCCGAAAATATTAATTTGGTGTTTGGGCTACCTTGCTGATCAACCTGAGAAAATTCAACATGGTATCAGAGGAAGGTTCAGTTGCTTGAGCATTGATCAACAGGCTTGTTGTTGCTCTGTGTGCTTCTGAAGGATAACCAAGGTAGCACCATGGACGGTGGTTTTGCAAGAGGTCTTGGTATTGAGCTTCTGACGCCGACTAACTTTAAGAAGTGGAAGTCGTGCATGAAGAGCTATCTTCTAGGTGAGGAGTTATGGGAGGTCGTCGGTGGAGATGACCAAGTAGAAATAACTGCTGAGTTTGGAACAGCTGAGCAGGTGAGAGTGTGGAGGAAGACAAATGCCAAAGCTGAGTTTGCTCTCAAGCGGGCGGTGTCACCTGAACTCTTTGATCACATCTTAGGATGTGAGTCTGCTGCTGAGATTTGGACTTCCCTTGATGGGTTGTTCAATAGGAAGAATGTAGCAAGGCTACAGTTCTTAGAGAATGAGTTGGCTAAGGCAACTCAGGGAGATCTCTCTATCTCCAAATTCTTCTTAAAGATGAAGAGCTTGTGTGCTGAGCTCTCTGCTCTTGATCCTGATGAGCCGATCTCCGAGGCTAAGCTGAAGAGGCACATAATCCGCGGTTTGCGGAAGGAGTATGTGGCCTTCGTTACTTCTGTTCAAGGCTGGGCTACTCAACCCTCTCTTCTGGAGCTGGAGAATCTGCTTGCCTCGCAGGAGAGCTTGGCAAGGCAGATGGCCGGGGTGACGGTCTCTGAAGGAGCTAGTGATGCTCTCTTCACTGAGAAGAAGAAGAAGAGATGGGAAGGGAAGAAGAAGCAGACTGCAGCTGGAGATGAATCTTCATCTTCTAAACAGCAGGAGGGGAGCCTTGCCTCTAAGAAGGATTGGAAGAAGAACCTGAAGTGCTTCAGGTGTCATCAACCAGGCCACTTCAAGCGAGACTGCAAGGTCAAGCTGCAGCCTGGGCATGCTGCAGGCAAGGAGGAAGCCTCCTCAAGCAAGGAGGAAGCTGGCTGGGGTGGAGCATTCATGACGGGCACTTGTGTCCGTGCTTTGTCCACCAGTGACATGAAGGACGACTGGATCGTCGACTCCGGGTGTGGTCATCACCTCACCGGAGATTTGTCAAAGTTCTCTTCACTGCAGGCATACTCAGGTAATGAAGCTATCATTACTGCTGATAATACTATTCATGCAGTAGAGAAGGAGGGTATGGTAACGGTGGGAAGTGATAAGGGGCCACTCACGTTAAGGAGTGTTTATCACGTACCGGGTATGAAGAAAAACCTCTTCTCTGTGACCAATGCGGTTGATGCTGGTTACCACGTTCTGTTTGGGCCAACAGAAGTGAAGTTCCTTCGCAACGTATCAGCGGTTAAGGCTGATGTTGCTCATGTAGGAAGGAGAGTGAAGGACTTGTTTGTCTTATCAACAAGCTCCTATGTTGATCGGATGAGGGCCAACGATAGCGCTGCTATGTGGCATGAGAGGCTGGGGCATGTCGGGATGGATAAGCTGAAGGCTATGTCAAGCAGGAGCCTGGTGAGAGGCTTGCCTAAGCTATCATCCTTCGGTGAGGGTCACGTTTGTGCTGGATGTCAATATGGGAAGTCTCATCGTCTTCCATTTGACAAGTCACAAACAAGAAGCAAAGCACCATTGGAGGTTATCCATGGTGATCTGATGGGACCAACCGCGACTGCTAGCCTTGGTGGAAGCAGGTATATGCTAGTCTTGATTGATGACTACTCAAGATACACTTGGGTGTATTTCTTGAAGGAGAAGTCTGAAGCCTTCCGATTGTTTGTGGAGTTCAAGGAGCTGGTGGAGGGAAGGCTTAACCTGAAGATCAAAAAGCTTAGAACTGATAACGGGGGAGAGTTTGTCTCCTCCGAGTTTTCTAACTTTTGCAGGAAGCATGGAATCCAAAGGGAGCTCACTTGTGCTCATACTCCACAACAAAACGGAGTAGCGGAGCGGAAGATCCGTCATTTGACGGAGACTTGCAAATGTTGGCTTCATGCCAAGAGTATCCCAAGGTCCTTCTGGGCGGAGGGAATGTCTTGTGCTGCCTATGTCATCAATCGGATGCCTCTGAGTCCGATCAACATGAAGTCTCCCTTCGAGATGTTGCTGAAGGAGAAGCCTAGTGTGGAACACCTTCGGGTGTTTGGATCAACTTGCTATGTGCATATCCCTGATGCACTAAGGACTAAGCTTGATGCAAAGGCAAGGAAGCTTGTCTTTGTTGGCTATGATGAGCGGAAGAAGGGATGGAGATGCATGGATCCAGTGACGAAGAAGTTCGTGGTATCAAGAGACGTTGTCTTTGACGAACTGACATCATATGGAGGAAGCTCGGTTGAGCTGCCAGAGAGCAAGGTTGATGAAGGTCAGGAGGTGGCTGAGGTAGCTGATCAAGTGGAGCTGGCTGTGTCACCAGCAGCTCCAGTTGCTTCAAGTTCTGGAGAAGAAGCTTCTGGGTCAGGAAGCAGGGGGAGCATTGCTCCAAGCTTGCCGGAGAGCAGAGGTGAACCAGAAGAAGCAACAGAGGTGATTAGCAAGGAGCAGCCTCTTCGGAGGTCAAAGAGGGTTATCAAGCCTCCTGCTCGCTACTGCGAAGGGAACACTGTGAGCTATGTTTCATGCTTCTTTGCAGGTCCTCTGGATGAGCGAGAGCCTGCTAGCTTTAATGAGGCCACTGGTGTCAAGGAGTGGGAAGATGCCATGAGAGAGGAGATGGATGCTCTCAAGAAGAATGAAACTTGGGATCTGGTGCCCAAGGTTGATGGCATTGCTCCGGTGACATGCAAGTGGGTGTTTAAGTTGAAGAAGAAGGCAGATGGAAGCATTGAGAGATTCAAGGCTCGCCTGGTGGCTCGGGGGTTCTCTCAACAGTATGGAGAAGACTATGAGGAGACGTTCAGCCCTGTTGCAAAGATGACTTCAGTTCGGATGGTGATTGCATTGGCTGCATGCCAAGGATGGAGGATGTGGCAGCTTGATGTAAAGAATGCTTTTCTTTACGGAGAGATTGACAAAGACATCTTTATGGATCAGCCACCTGGTTTCGTTTCTGAAGTTCATCCTGATTACGTCTGCAAACTCAGGAAGGCTCTCTACGGGTTGAAGCAAGCTCCTAGAGCTTGGTATGGGAAGATAGCAGAGTATCTGCAATTCTGTGGATACCTTGCTTCAAACTCGGACTCTAGCTTGTTCATCAAGAAGAAGGGGGAGCTTTCTGTCCTGGTCCTGCTGTATGTTGATGATATGATCATCACAGGGAACTCTGAGGAGGAGGTTGCTAGGCTCAGAGCTGAGCTAGCCATTCGCTTCGAGATGAAAGATCTGGGAGAGCTTCATCACTTTCTTGGTCTCGAAGTGGAGAGGAAGGAGAGCGGGATCCTTATCTGCCAGAAGGGATATGCTGAGCGCATAGTGAACCGGTTTGGCTTGATTGAGGGAAAGACTTGCTCTACTCCTATGGATCAAGGTCTGAAACTTCGACGAGATGAAGGAAGGGTTCTTCCTGACCCTTTGGTGTTCAGGGCCCTTATTGGAAGCTTGATCTACCTGACGATTACTAGACCTGATATAGCTTACGCTGTTGGTCGAGTAAGTCGGTTCATGGCAGAGCCAAGGAAGTCTCATCTTGTAGCGGCGAAGAACATTCTGAAGTATGTCAAGGCAACTTCTGACATGGGACTTCTCTACAGAAGGGATGCGAGTTTCTCTCTGCTAGGTTACACGGATGCTGACTATGGTGGTGATTCGGATGACCGAAGGTCAACTTCCGGTTATGTGTTCACTTGTGGATCAGCGGGCATTTCGTGGTGTAGCAAGAAGCAGGACTCGGTATCTGTCTCCACTACGGAAGCTGAGTACAAGGCGTCTGCCTTGGCAGCTCGGGAAGCCATTTGGCTAAGGAGGCTTGTAGATGATGTCCATGAAGAAGTGCAAGGTCCTACTTTGCTCCGAGGGGATAACGAGAGTGCTCTCAAGCTGGTGAACAATCCAGTTTGTCATGCCAGGACTAAGCATATTGAGATCGATCACCACTTCATAAGGGAGAAGGTGCTGGAAGGATCTCTTGTGGTTGGTCATGTTCGGAGTGAAGATAATCTTGCTGACATCTTCACCAAGTCGCTGTCGAAGGGGCCTTTTCAGCGGCTTCGAGGTTTGCTTGGGCTGATCACCACTTCTCACTTCAAGGGGGAGTGTTGAAATTGGTGAAGTGAAAGTGGGGGTGATCGGCAGTCCGGGCGACCTGGGCGGACTGACCGCGCGGACTGGGCTCAGTCCGGCGGGTTGTTGTTCGGCGTTGCTTGCTGCTTGGAGTGATCAGGAGCGTTCTGTGCGGACTGGTTGTGTCCGGCAGTGGGCCGAGCTCTGGAGGTGGTTCCGCGGTCTGTGCGGATTGAAAGTTTGAGTCCGCCAGATCTGTGGTGGATCTGGAGTTGCGGTGAGCTGGCTCGTTTGGCGGTCTGGCCTAAGTGCTGGCGGACTGGCCTGGTATCCGCAGTGTCCGCTGTGACCGGGCTTCGTGCCTGTGGTCGTGGACAAGTGCAAGGTGGAGTGTGTCCGCTGAGTCCGCGGTATCCTGGCTGTGCCTATGGTCATGGGCTGGTGGTTGCGGATTGGGCGGTCTGCTATGGGCAGGTCGCTGCTCGCCTGGACTTGGCGGTTTGTTTGGCCTTTAGCGGGCGGACTCGGCGAGTTGGTTTTGCTAGCTGCGACCAGGGGGCGGTGTCTCTATCTCATAGGGTGGTGACCACACTCTTCACCCGGCCTATAAATAGGACCCCCCAGCACCTCATTTGGTAGCAGAGTGAACAGTAAGTTGGGCTTGAGTGAAGGCTGCGGACTTGTTTCTTGTATCCGCGCGGACTGTTTGCTTAACCGGTTTCTGTGTGCAGGTGGCGCGGCTAGCAGTGTCAAACCAGGAGTTTGGTTCTGACCGCTGGAGTAGCGGGCTGCATTGGCGGTTACCAGCATCAGTCTTTCTTCAAGTTGCTTCTCTGTCCGCGCGACCTCGCGGTCTAGGCGGATAGGCGGTTTGTTTCTCTGTTCATCAGCAGTTTGGCGGCGGTTTGGTCGAGCTCGGCGGTTTCGGCGGTTTCGGCGGACTCGGCGGTCTCAGTGTGCAATCCGCCCGGACTTGGTTGTTTTCTGCTTTTTCATACTGGCGAAATCATGTCTCGCCATGTATGCCTCGCCTTGTAAAGAAGATTAATAAAAGCTTGATCTGCTTGTTTCTGTGTGTGTGCTTGGTTATCTAAGTTTGCTTCCTACTTTCCGCGGTTCAAGTTGTGATCTAGGTAGTGCCGAAAATATTAATTTGGTGTTTGGGCTACCTTGCTGATCAACCTGAGAAAATTCAACAGTCACCGCAGTGCGTCGTCTGAGTGGTGGCTGGACAGTGGTGCTACCTGTCACGTCACAAATGACAGGAGTCTTCTCTCAAAGGTCTCAGCGGTCAAGGATAGAGTCGAGAACTGCAATGGAGGAGCGACAGATGTTACTCATGCTGGGACTGCAGAGCTAGTCCTCTCTTCAGGTAAAACTTTAATTTTACAGCACGTTAAAGTAGTTCCTAATTTAACTAAGAATTTGATTTCTATGAGTTTGCTTGATAGAGCTGGAATGTCCTTCACAACCATGAACGGTAGAATGACTTTGTCTGTCAATTCTCATTACTTTGGTTGCGCTTACCTGATCAATGGGATGTATAGGCTTAGTCTAGATAACGATCGCATAAACCAAGTGAGTTCCACTCTGATAGATCCAAAGTTATTACATAATAGACTTGGACATATTCACTATAAGAAAATGCGAGACTTAGCCAAAAGTCAAAACATTCCTTTAGATCTGTCTATTCGATTTGATAGGTGTGAGGTTTGTGCCCAGACTAAGATCACTAGAAACCCTTTTAAGACCGTTTCTAGGAGCACACAACTTCTGGAGTTGATACATTCCGACCTCTGTGATTTTCGTAGTCATGCCACTAGAGGGGGAAGGAAATATCTAATTACATTCATCGACGATTTTTCCAGATATTGTCATGTTTACCTATTGAAATCGAAAGACGAGACATTCGAGACCTTTAAGATCTTCAAATCTCGGGTAGAAAATCAATTAAATCTAAAGATTAAGAGATTTAGAAGTGATCGAGGAGGAGAGTACACTGCAACTGGGTTTAGGGACTTTTGTGCCTCTGAGGGCATAATCCTAGAAACCACAGCTCCTTACTCACCCCAGTCTAACGGCATCGCTGAGCGTAAGAATAGAACTTTAACAGAAATGTTGAATTCTATTCTTCTCACAGCTGGCATGCCTAATTCCTTTTGGGGGGAAGCAGTCCTAACTGCAAATCACATTCTAAATAGAGTGCCTCATTCAAAGCTCAACTCTACTCCGTATGAGTTGTGGCATGGGCATCCTTGTAGATATGACACTCTAAAGACTTGGGGCTGTATTGCTTATGTAAGAATACAAGACCTTAAGAGACCTAAGGTGGGACCTAGAACAACGACCTGTGTTTATCTAGGTAGTGCAGAAGATAGTGCAGCTGACCGGTTTCTGGATCTATCCACTAATTCAGTGATAGAGTCTAGAGATGCTATTTTCTTTGAACATAAATTTATCAAAGATCATGGCTTGACCGTCTCTGGGTCTACTGACATGGTTTCAGAATCTACTGTAGAACCTGAAGCTGGCCCCTCTGGCACTTCTCCCCAACCTATAGAGGTGGAACCTGTTCCTCTTAGAGTATCTACAAGAGATAGAATCCCTAAGGATTTTGGTGAGAATTTCGTCACCTACCACTTAGAGGATGATCCATTTTCCTATCAGGAAGCAATGCGATCTAGAGATGCGTTAATGTGGGCAGAAGCCATCGATGATGAGATGAACTCGCTGCTACAAAACAACACTTGGCATCTAGTTGACCTGCCGAAAGGAGCTAAAGTCCTAGGATGCAAGTGGGTACTGAAGAAGAAGTTACACAGTGATGGGTCTATAGCCAGATATAAAGCACGTTTAGTAGCTAAGGGTTATAAACAACAGGGGGGAATTGACTACTTTGACGTCTACTCACCTGTATGCCACCTATCCACTATTAGAATACTTCTTGCCTTAGCTTCTATCGAGAACTTTATAGTTCATCAGATGGATGTAAAGACAGCCTTCTTAAATGGAGAGCTTGATGAGGAGATCTACATGGCACAACCTGAAGGTTATGTACATAAGGATCTAAGAGATAAAGTGTGCAAACTTGATAAATCGATCTATGGTCTTAAACAAGCACCTAAGATGTGGCACATTAAATTTGATCAAGTGGTAAAGAGCATTGGATTTCAGTCCAGTCTCTCAGACAAGTGCCTCTACTACCGCTCGATGTCAAATCAAACAGTCATCATATGTCTATATGTGGATGACATGTTGATTCTGGGTTCAGACCTTGCCGCCGTGAGGGATACAAAATCCGCTCTCGCGAAAGCGTTTGACATGAAGGACCTTGGTCCTGTAGATACCCTGTTAGGTATGAAAGTTAGAGTACACAATGGATGTGTCACTCTAAGTCAAGCTCATTACATTGAGCAGATTCTCACTACCTGGGGTTATAAAGATTGTAGGCCTGTTGAAACACCAATTGATCCAACTGTCAAGTTGAGTCCGAATGAAGGGACCGGCGTTGATCAAGTAAAGTACTCAAAGATCATTGGTAGTCTCATGTATGCCACAAGTTGTACAAGACCAGACATTGCCTTCTCGGTTGGCATGCTGAGTCGCTTTACCAGTAGTCCAGGCAAAGAGCATTGGGATGCCTTAGATCGGCTGATGAGGTACCTGAAAGGTACTAAAGATTACGCTCTGTGCTACACTGGTTACCCTCCTACTTTGGAAGGATACTCTGATGCCTCCTGGTGTTCAGAAGTTGGGAACAGCAAGTCCACCAGTGGATTTATTTTCACTTTGGGTGGCGCTGCAGTCACTTGGAAATCCAAAAGACAGACTTGTATAGCTTTGTCGTCTATGGAAGCCGAGTTGTTTGCCTTAGCTTCAGCTGGCGAAGAGGCAGATTGGATCAGGAATTTGATTCTAGACATTCCCTTGTCTAGACTTCAAGTCAATTCTTTGAGTCTGTACTGTGATAATCAAGCAGCAGTCCAAGTCGTGAAGAATGTCCTTTTTAACACTAAGAGGAGACATGTACGACTGAGACATGCCTTGTTGAATTATCTAAAAGAACAAGGAATTATCAATTTGATCGATGTGCGTTCGAAGGATAATCTGGCTGATCCATTGACGAAAGGAATGCCCAAAGACAGATTAATCAAAACAGTGGGGGAAATGGGACTAAAGGCGATTTAGTTCAGCCTTAGGTCAAGACTAGGCGACTTAGCTCAGCCTTTGTCCGAATATTTTGATTAGTCAGATTTCCTTTGTCAAACAAGCATATTGTGCTCCGTTGATGCTCTTGGTTGCTGAATACGGATCTGGTAAGTTGTTTCATTCCAAATCTGATGCTAACAACTTCATCTAGATTCGGCTATCTTGCCTTGGAGGAGAGTGTTATTCCAAACTTGATAACACGATCTGACTTGGTTGGACTTTTCTCTTGTTGATTGGTTCCATTCCAAACTTGATGAGTTCCAGTCAACTCTAGAAGAGCAGTAACCGTGACATTCCATATAGGAACACAGATATAGCTGTTGCGTCCAGAAGTCAGTAAATCGTTTCATTTGGAAACAGATAACTGATTCTGCGGTTGATCTATAATACTCTATAGAAGCGTCCTCCCAGCCAACACTAATAATAATGGAAATGATAATACTAAGTTCTTTTAGTAGAACTAGATATCTGTACATTTCTAAGGTTTGAATTCATTCTAAAATGAAATTCTCTGTTGGAAATTATAGGGGCTGCTGATCTAGGAGGAGCACTGGTAGACTGGGATCCTGATCATGATGATCTTCTGAATAATGACAGTTAGAGTATGGTTAGACTTCCTTTTGGTATCTCTGTTTCAGAGCAATGTTTAGCTCTTCTTTTTCTTTCACCTGTTTGTTTGGACTTTTGTTGCTCTCTGTTTGATTTGGGACGCTAGGCGTTTAGGGCCTGTGCCCTGATTGTATCTGAGACATACTGTGATGTGGCTGAACTTTCATTCTGTTTATGCGTGCATACTATTTTTTCTTGTTAAGTCTAATAATTTTTAACAGGTGTCGGACACGGTTGTGAATGATTCACGTTTGGCTGAACATCTCACAAACCACCCCCTTTTCCGACGTCGGGTTCACAGCGGACATAGGAGGAGATTGTTAGAGATAATGAGTTATATGTCCGCTCGTGTCGGGTCCGACTCGGAACGGGTTATTGGGTTCGTGTCGTTCTAGGGCTACGCTCTACGCTGGAGGTACTATATATACCTATTCCAAACTTGATAGGCATACGTAGAATACCTTGAGCGGAGCCAACCCAACACACTTTTCCTGAAAATGCATGTACAAGACGTACTTTGGAAATACACCCAGATTTCGCGCCTTTTAGAAATACGTCTTGTACATGCATTTTCAGGAAAAGTGTTTAACACGAAAGTTGTAGATCTCGATGAGATCTACAACTTTGGTGTTGAACACTTTTCGTAAAAATGCATGTACAAGACGTATTTCTAAAAGGCGCGAAAAATTGGGAAAAAAAGTGCGGATAATCAAAACTGTAGTGCGGATAACACTCACCTTTATTTGGTGCTTTTGCTTGGGTGAGTTTGGACAAAAACATTAACATTATGGAATATATGTTTGGTATGAGTGTATGACAACTGTTATGACCGTCGTCAAGTAAAAAAATATAGTTTTGAACATAAAAGTGAATAAAGGCACTTTTTGGCGCTGTCGTGAACGTGTTAGTTATGAAAAGTCGTTCGAGATCGACCAACCTCGCTTAAGGAAGGAACTTCATCCACTTTTATGTTCAAAACTAATGTTTTTTCTTAGCGGTGATAACAATCAATGTCATGTCAAGTATACATTCTAAATTTGTGATGTTTTTGTCCAAGCTCATCCAAGAAAAACGGTGCGCTAAATAGAGCCAAAATTTCTTAGGTGAGGTTGGTGGTTCACGAAGCGGAACCATAATTTGACTGTGAGACCGACCATACTATTTTTGAGGTTCATTTGGTGATGCTAAACGATCAAAATTGGATTTTTAAAGGAAAATAACCATTTTATGAGCTTAAAATTTTAATTGTTCTTGTTGCACCAATTGTTTTTCATCAAAATTGCCAAGAACCAACGTGAGCATGCATCAAGCCCGTTGACTTCACCCATGGACCAATCCTACCTCATCCGAGGCTAAACCTTTTGTTGACTCGCCCGACCGAGGACAAGACCGAGGTAAGTACACTAGCACAAGGTTTGCGTCCGCAATCATGGACAACATCTCCCAATTATCGGCCATGAAACCAGTTGAAAACCAACGATTTGCTCGGGCTCATTCGTTCTCCTATGCTCGCAGAAGAACCTTATTGGGGCACCATTTCGAGCCCACTATAAATCAAATAAATGTTTATAAAAATGTTTTTCACAAACAACTAATTTTTCAAGCTTCATTCCTGACAGCTCCCTTTCGATAGGTAACAACCGAAAGAAACAAAGTCAGAGACTTAACCTTATAATTTCTCCAACAACTGAGAAGATCTGGCTGACCAACAAATAGAAAAAACTTTAAGGCAGGGTTTTTTATTTTATTTACTAATGCACTTATAAAAATGCTTTAAATTCTCATGTAAAATAATTAGTTGTCTTCCTCAATAGCTCCCCTTTCTCTATAATAACACTCCTCAACTATACATTCCTATGAATTTCTCCACCCAGTATCCATGGAGCTGAACAAAATGTCTAAGCACATGAATGACTGTTTCTCTCTGAATTGCCATGCAATCATGGCCTCTGGCTCTTGATCAATCATTGTTCGCCTGAACTCATCCGCTACTGTTTTCGATCCAAGTCCAACTTGTAGTCAATTGCTAGCCTTCTTCCGAATCTATCTCGACGACACCCCGTGAAGAAGCTTCACAAAACCCAGAAAGCTCAGATGTCCATCAGAATGCCTTATCCAGTCTTGGAGAACAACATGAACTGGAACAGTCGGTCCGAGGCCGAGCTCCTGGAACAAAGATGTATCAATGAACATGAAGAATGAAGGATTTTAGTAGAGTTTTAGTGTTTTGGATTTAAAGTTAAAAGTTTTAGTGTTTTGGATTTAAAGTTAGAAGTTTTAGTGTTTTGGATTTAAAGTTTGAAGCTTTAGTGTTTTAGGATTTTAAATACTGGAATGAAGGGAAGAATTGTGTGTAGCTCACCGACGCGAGTTCCTCGATCCTGATATGCCTGTTCCCATCCTTGTCAAATAGCTCATATCCGTCGCGGGCGTGCTGCTCCCAAGCATCCGATGCTTCCAGCTGATGGACGCTCGTCGCTGCCACGACGAACTCTTCGAAGTCTAGTTTCCGGTAATGAAGAGAGCTTATCTACATCCAACAGAAACAAAGGCCATGAGCAAAGAATTTGGAGTCAAAATTCAGTAAGTATGCAAAGCCAGTCTCTGAAGCATACCATGTTGACGAAAGCAAGAACTTTGGAATCCTTCATCGCTTCAGTCGAGCTCTTATCCAGCGCCTGAGGGTGCGGGTTTCATTCATATTCTACATATAATGTATATAGCATTGAAAAAAGAGAATGAAAGAGAAGTAAAGCTTACAGTCTTAAAGTTGTGGAAGGAAATGTAGCCATTCTTGTTAGGCTCCAGCAAAGTAAACTGTTCTCGAAGATAGGAGAGCTGAGGTGCAGTCAAAGTCTTGGCAAGTGCCTGTCACAATAGCAAAGTATATTAAGCATGAAGAAAATTTACTCACTTCATACAAAAGTAGACTTGCATTATTCTGTAAGGGAATACCTATATGCACTCCAAAGTCCAAATAAAATTTGTTTATATATAAAGATCAAATAATAGCCCACTAATAGGAAGATAGGGACTTTTTACATCCATAAGAAAGTCAAATGAATCACACTGGAGCTAACCAAACTATTTTGAAAAAAAAAACGCAATTACAAAGAAACAAAACATCAAGCAAAATGGGGAAAAAACGAATTTGAAAGAAGTAGAACTCATAGAAACAAAAGATTTAGCATACAGTTAGTGCTGATTTCTTCAAAGGAGATGAATGTACATAAGCTTTTACAAGCTTATAAACCAGCATATCCAAGGGGTACTTGACCATTTCGAACTGCTGAATCCAAGGGTGACCTGTTGCCATAATGAGCCTTTAATCACCAACTTATTCACATAAAACTTGCTAGTGGCATCAAGTTATTCGAAAACTTACTCAGCGCCTGAGCTGCAGTCATTCGCCTACGGTAATCCTTATTCAGTAACCTCTTCACAAAATCTTTGGCTTCAGAAGACAAGGATGGCCAAGGAGCTTCATTGAAGCTCGGTTCCGCCTTCAGCACAGCTCGAAATATACCAGATTCCGTCCGAGCCCAGAACGGCCGGCTCCCGCAGAGAAGAATGTATACGATCACGCCTACACTCCACATATCTGCCTCGGTGCCATAAGATCTATGAAGAACCTCAGGAGCTACATAGTATGCACTGCCTACTATGTCATTCAGCCTCTCATCTGCATGTTTGTATGTTTCAAATCAGTCTTTTAAAAGAAAACAAGAAGGTTGGGATTGGTTTGACTCCAGAACCGAACCGGTTCGTTTAAACCGGTTGGGGGTGCACTCTGAACTCCTCTATAAATAGAAGAGAAAAGGGTCGAGGGGGTGCCCATCCCGAAAAACTCCAGTCTCCTCTTATTCTTGATCTTCACTGATTCTTGAAAATAGTGAAAATTTGCATCTTTCACTGATTCTTGGGGAAACAGACCGGATTTACCAACAAAGAACTGTGAGGTGAGGCAAGAATAAATTGTAGTTAGATTTCAAAAGTCTAACCTGGTTTAACAAAGTCCGACAAACCAAAATCTATAGCCTTCAAAGTTGCTTTCTCATCCGCTGAAGTGAATAGAAAATTCTAGAAAACAAACAGCATGCAAGCTTATTAGAATGAGATGAGAATATGCTTGAATGTGGGTGTGCGCGCATGTGTGTGCGTGAGCGGGTACCTCTGGCTTAAGGTCTCGGTGAATGACACCCTGAAGATGACAGAAGGCAACGATGCTTAGGATCTGGATCATGACAACCTTTGCGTCATCCTCCGAGTATTTACCGCCCCTAAAATTACAGCACCAGAAACCAATTTACCAACATTAAGCTCAATGCAGTAGAACTATCATTATATTCCACATAAGTGATCCCATACCTTGAAAGTATCCTGTCTAATAATTCACCGCCCCTGCACAACCTGAGGCGCACCGACGAAAATGACGGTAAATTTCCCAAAAATGGGTGAAAATCGGAATTTATTTTGACTAAGAAAAATAAGATAATTTACGATGCAGGCCGGGATTGTCAGTGCGACTGTAGGCTATGCAAACCCTATCGGTGCAATGTCCGAAAAAACGCAGCTAATGCCCTAGGATGATGCAAACATGTAAAGATACATCCGACAATGGATAGCAAAAAATAACAGTTGAAAATAAAACCCAACAAGAATATCACAGTTCATCACATAAAAACTAAAGTGCAAGATTTGAATTGAGCGCACGAGAACGCCAAAATTTTTATGCGCAATAGAATATGCCCTGCGGGTCAGAAGAAATCAAAGACAACAATATAAACCACGAAAACAAAATCCATAATCATGGAGTCTATCAACCGGTACAAATGAGAATGAAGAAGCCAAATAAAGAAACTCGCATGAGAGTTGGAGTCCGTGGGTGGAGGAGAATGGAGGTCCGGTGTCCGTAGAGGAGTGGGGGCTGTCGGAGAGAATCTAGGCGGCTGTGGGCAGGCTGGATGGGGGGAGGGGCTGAATGGGTGCTAGTAGGTGGAGGGGAAGAATGGGTGCTAGCAGAGGCGGAGGGGCTGAATGGGGAAACTTTCTCTTCCCAATTGTCAATCAAACATTTCTGATTATATATCTAAAGACACCATTTGTTTTGGTTGTTGCTGATGGAAAAGGAGCTGTTAGAAATGGAGTTCGAAATATGAGCTTTTTTTGAAAAATGGAGTTTGCAGTTAAAATCTGTTTGTGTAAAATGGAGTTTGAAGAATTGTTCGAAAAGCAAAGGGATCAAAAGAAGAAGAAGAATTTGAGAGGAAAAAAAACAAAGACTTACTCCATTACAATATAAACATTCTCCTCATCCTCAAAAGCATCATAGAATTGCACCAAATTTTTATGACCTGTGAGTGAGCTGAGGATCCGAACTTCTCTCCGCACGTCCTCGATAGCAATAGCCGTTGTCATCTGCCGAAGATATACAGGAGCTTGGTCAAGATAAAAATTACTCCATCCATAAAATTTTGCATTATGCAACTCCTAAGATGTTGGAAGCAACAGATCAAAGGAGAAAGTCAACTTAACAAGCACAAATTTATGTTAGAACCAATTTAGTGAAATCATTTTAAAATATGAAATATATATCAGCAATGCCCATTTGGAAATTTCTTTTTGTTATTAATGGATAAAGCTGGTTTCTTCTAAGGAATAAGGGTGTAAATTAAATATTCAGAGGGAAAAACTTTCAGAAATTATGCTCTGGGTGTTGAAGGTGAGTCCGACCCATGCTTTAGCCAATTTTTGGGGGACCCACCTCCCGCTTGCAGGTTGTACACCCCAACCAGCTCTCCGCCAGATTAATCTGGTCGTTGGGTTGTTGAGGTCGGGGTTTGAACCCTCAACCTCCTTTATAAGAGGGACTTAAGTTCAAACCCTGACCTCAACAACCCGACGACCAGATTTATTTTTCGGAGAGCGGGTTGGGTGTACCGCCTGCAGGTGGGAGGTGGGTCCCCCAAAAATAGGCTAAAGCCTGGGCCGGACTCACCTTCAACACTGGATACTGTTACGGTCCCGCTTTGGTCCCGCCTTGGTCACGTATATTGCTGACCCTTATCTAATTCTACTTTCTATTTTATTATTATGTGCGCTTTTGATCCCCCGTGTCTAAGCCCAAGGAGGGGGCATTTTGGTGTGACTACTTAAATACCCGGATGGGGAACCAAAGGGAAAGACAAATGCAAGTTTATTTTATTTTCTAATTTCTCTCTCTAGTTCCTCTCTCTCTCTCTTTAACCCCTTCTCTTATCTCACCGAACCTGCACCCAACACCGTCGCCCTAGCCGTGTGCCCAGTCGCGATTTCCACGATCCGCTCCTGTCGCCTTTGTCGTTCGCAAGCCGCAAGCCGTCGTCCACTGATTTATGTGGCTCACCCCAAGATGGACTACGTCCAACGGAAACAGTAGGTTGTTTCAATGGATTGAAGAGCATAGACTGTTATAATAGTAGATGCACATCGTTTTCCTTTGATACCTCAACCCTACACCCCTCGTCCACTGACCAGGCCCAAAAACTATGTAGTAGAGGTTTTTGATGCAAAAGCGCAATCTCCTAAATTGCTCGATGGCAAACTTTGGAGATCTCCGGATAGCCTAAAGATTTGAGGCATGTAACTAACAATCTCCTACTAAACAAATTTGCATGCTAATTCCACAAGCATCATATTAGTGTAAGTGCATGCTAAGCGTATGTGCTTAATTTGAGCTTGAGCTTGTTGACATTGGTGAGAAATAACACTTGTTAGAATTTTATTGGCTATTTTTGGTGTTGTGTGTTTGGGCATCAAACTAAATAGGAAAAGCTCAAAGTCATCATACATGAAGATGTGTGGTACCATATTGCTTCTAGGAAGAACTTTTTATGTTTATATACTTTCTTGACTCACATAATCGTGTTAAGAGAAACATGAGGAGAAATAATGGACCATACACATGTGTAGGAACGCACCGCACTTGATGTAGTACAAAACAATACCATTTCTATCCCCGTTCCCAACGCAAGATGTAGTACATATTAAAAATACAATAACTATCACCTACTGTGCATCATTTCCATATAAAAGCATGTGAAGAAGAATTTTGGAGCAGTTGTTATATCATTTTCACATTCGATGTCTCGACTTACAGAAAAGTATGAGAAATTCATTTACTACTCTTCTATTTAGAGCTAAAATTCCGTAGGTGTGGGGGGGAGATATTTAGAGCGAGCGAAATCCTGACCGTGCTTTTGATCTACGAGAAATCGTGGCTACCAAGAGATTCTTTTGTTTCTTAAACGCTGCCAGTGCAATGCAGTATTCCGTGTATACGAAGGAAGTTGGGCGGATGTGGCATTCTATACGTATATTATAGTTATTCGAAGGCAATACATCCTAATGGACTTTGCTTATGCCACCTTTGTAGGCCTTTCCTCTATCTATGGGTCAAGAGAATCTGAAAAAAAAATCTGTGGGTGGGGGGATTGTAGCAATAAAAGAATCTGATTGGAATTAAAGTTTTAGATCCTAATGAATCCAATTATATAAGATTGGGTAAATGTATCCTGGGAGTTGAGCTCAAATCAACACAATAATGCAATGAATCAAGAAAATTAATCTGAAATCTGTTCTGATGGAAAAAAAACAAAATTGGATTTAAAATCTCCATAAAAATCCTACATCATCAGATGCAGCCAACAAATCCATTCTCATACACATTGCTTTTATGATTTCATCATCAGATTTATATATTTCTAGCACCATGGATCATCCCCAGGATCTTACCAAATCATCATAAACCTAATAAGAACACCAAAAAATTGTTGTTTGTACCCTTCAAAATCTAACCCATTTGAAAATTCTCAACATTCAGCACTTCAACAGACCGCCCCCTGCTAATGGAGCCACTATGGAGAGTTTTCAGGGCTATTTTAAGCACATTAGTATATACTTACTTGTCTATAAAACTCCTGTTATTCAAGGGTACCTATCAGTTTTTACATCTAGCAAAACAATCTGCTGTTGGTTTGCCATGAACCAAGTAAATCTTGTGATTTTATGTGTTCATTTGTATATGAATCAGCACAGGGGGAAAACAAGAAAAAGGAAACATTTTGGAGAAAGGGAAGAAGTATTCCCAGGTTTCCATCAGTTACAGCTGATCTACTTCAGCAGGCAAGTTTAAGAAGTATTCTAGGGTACCTTTGCCTTGGGGATGACCTTGACGGCCACCTCTCTGCCCTTCATCTCCCCTTTCTTCCCATTAGCTGAGCAAGTATAGCCAAAATGCCCCCTCCCCACCTCTTCTCCCAGTTCGTAGTTGGAGAAAAACTGCTTCGAAAAACCGAAGTTTTTATTCAGCCTCAACTCCGCCTCGCTCCCTTCGGGGATCGAGGGCTCGTTGGGTTTCAACGACCCGTGCCGGCGGACGAGAAAAGCCTTAATGTGCTTCGCCGGCGAAGGCGGGGGGAACGGCCGCTTGAAGATCTGAAGAGGCGTCGAGTTCACGCTCGAATTCGCCGGCGAGGTCTTCTGCGACCCCCACAACGGACTTGGGCTGTAGAACGGGAACTTGGCGGGCTTTTGGCCGGCGGGATTTTGGGGAAGCGCTTCATTGTTGGAAACTTTATTAGGCTCTTCGGCTTGAAGTTCTGAGCTTTGGGTCGGTTTACAGAGGCAGATACCCATAGAAACAGGAATCAAACTAGCACTTCAAGATCGGAAATTGAAGAAATCGTCGAATTCAGAAGAGTCGGAGAGAAATTCCAGGCTCCATTAACACAGCAGATCGAGAACTCTAAAAAAATCATACACAGTGAGTTGACTAGAATCAATAAACCGAAAACAGGGGAAAGAAGAAACCATGCAGCGCGGACTCTACTAAAGCACGCAGGCTTAGAATACAGAGAAGCCAGAATTTGTAACAGTGATGTAGACGACAGAAACAAGAGAAGTCAAAGAGTTTGCGGTTAATATAAGATTAAAAACAAAAAAAAAATAATGCAAGTAGATGGGATCGAGGGGAGGAGGAGATTAAAGAGGGGATAAAGGAGGAAAAGAAGCAGATTTGGGCTTTTGCTTTTAGTTTTTTTAACGATTCTTGGAGGATTACTGAAGTAGGAATTTCCTCACTGCCGCCATTGGAGATTAGAGATCAAAAACTCACTTTTTCGTGAATTTCGGAGCTACAAGAAGATCATGAGTATTCATGCTTCCTTCTTCCCAATTTTCCCAGCCTCTCTCTTTTTATTTTATTTTTTTGAGAAAAATATTATATGTATATATATTTCTGCTAATATACGAAAATTACTCTTTGGTGAAACTTTGTCTGATATTTCTATATTGCCCTTATAGTTTATTCATAATTACACAATTATACCAAACTTTATATTAGTATATTATAAAGACAAAATTCTTTTAGGTAATTACACAACTTTACAATATTAAAATACAAAATATAAAAACACTAGATACCATAAATCTATTATCTCTAGGTAGGAATGACAAGAGAAAAATTAATTTTTAACGTTAAAATATAATTTGTTTTACAAAATAAAAATTGTATTCTTGATTATATTTTTATGGTCATTTTGAGTGCTCATATGTATATGTTACGGGTTGGGCGGAGCCCGCCGGGAGCGGGCAAAGCCCGCCGTCGTCGGTCGGATACTATCGCGCGAGGTCATAGAGGCGGGTACTGTCTACGACAAATGTTGTCGTCCACGACAAATGACGCCGCTCACGACAAATGCCGTTGCCCACGACAAATGTCGTCCCCACGACAAATGTCGCACCACCGGCGAATGTCGCATCCCGACGAATGCCGCACTCCGCCGAATGTCGCACCCCGCCGAATGTCGCACCCCGCTGATTGTCGCACCCTCGCCGAATGCCCCCAGGGCCGAAGGCTCGTGCCTGTCACTTGTATATATATTATGTTAAAACCGAAAACAGATTCCAAGAGTTCAGATTAAAGGAGATAGCTTGCACCTATTTCTTTCAAGGGCACTTGACGAGTGGCCTTGGACTAAAAGGCAGACCCTTAAGCTGTAGCGTGGAGCAGGGGCGGATTGGGGGGGGGGACCTTTCAAGAAGTCTGAGAAACTTGTAGTCGATGAATATAGTATTTGAAATTTTGAATTTGATTTTCAAAAATAAATGAAGTTACATAATAGCTTATTTTGTGTGCGTGAAAGCACTAATTAAAAAATTCAACCAAGAGAATAGGGGCAGACCCACCCTAAGAGATGGTCGGGCTGGTGCTCGAGCGTTTTTTTCGCCAAATCGCGTCTATGTCATTCTGTTTCACCATTTTCCAGCACTAGCTTCTTTCCCTTCCGATTTCTGGCGGCGTCGACGACTAGCGAGCCGTGCGCGAGTGAGTCCACTTCTACATTATATGGCGACATCGGCGTGATCCCTCATCCCTTCTGTAATTTCTGGAGGTGTCGACGCCCGAAGGTCTGCCCTAGCGCCCTATCTCCCTTTCGATGGAGTTTCTGGTGCCACACAGATTGTGGGCTAAGAGGTTCTCATGTTAAAAATGATCAAAGTTTTTCAGTATCACCGGGAGCCAATGAAATGCATTTTCACTGTATTGTCTAGGCCACCGTGCTTTTGGTCAAACCTCTCAGGCCGACGACCTCTGTTTTGTTCAAATTTTCACTGTTTTTCTTATTTATTTTCTGCTGTTTAGGTTTTTGCTATGATTGGCCAAGGGTTCTGCTTGTACGCCCAGGATCCAAGCTGCAGTTTTAGAAGGGCGCCAGAAGTGCCTTGTACATAATCCCTGAGTTTCATTTTCACCTTCAATTCCAAGGTATAACGTTGCAATGTTATTTATTTTTGTTATTATAGTGTAGATTGTGTAATGAGTTCATGGTTTTTTAGATTGAATGAGCTCATGGTTTTTTGTGTTATTATAGTGTAGATTGTGGAATGAGTTCATGGTTTTTTGGATTGAATGAGCTCATGGTATTTTGTGTTATTATAGTGTAGATTGTGGAATGAGTTCATGGTTTTTTGAATTGAATGAGCTCATGATTTTTTTTTATTGTGTAGATTGTGGAATGAGTTCATGGTTTTTTGGATTGAATGAACTCATGGTTTTTTTTTATTATTGTGTATATTGTGGAATGGGTTCACACAATGTGTTGTTGTTTTGTAATGACGAGTTCTCTAAAGACACCGAGTTCGATGTTGGAATGCATTTTTGTACTAATCTGAGTTTTGAAAGTAAAGAATCGTTAATTGAATGTGCTCGGAAAACTGCCAAAAATTTATGGTTTGTTATAATTATTCTGAGAGCCGATAAAATCACATCCAGAGAATCACCAAGAGTAACGTTAGGTTGTGATAGAGCTGGGTTACTGTTGAAACCAAAAACTTGGTCTCTCGTGGAATTCGGGGTCTCAAAAGAGGGGTGACCTCACACCTACTACACTCAGGAGAACGTCACGGACCAAAGGCTCAGGAAACTAGGAACAGACCCTCGGCTCTAGCGGGGAGGTCTCACCTCACACCCGGAAGGTCACAAGAGCACTTCCCCTCCCTCACACCAATGGCTGAGCTGGGTACCTTGGAGAGCTCTCTCAACTCAACCAAGAAGAAGAAACCAAGGGAGGAGGAAGCCAAAAACTCATCCTCTCCAAAGGTACCCAAGGGGGTCTATTTACTGGTCTGGCTGTTGGCCTCGCACCTATGCCCTGAATAATGGTTATAGTTTTTCCAAGCATGGGGGTAAAATGACCAAAATGCCCTTAGGACAAATAAACGTCTAGCCAATAGCAAACCTCCACACCGGGGGTAAAGAGGTAATTTCCACCCCGGGGGGCACAACGGTAAAAGCATGGTCCATAGGGGTTTAGGGGGCGGAGGCCGAACCTCCCCCCACTCCCCATGACCCAACTCTGGGGCGGGCAGACGCACCTTCCATGGACTAGCCGTCTGGGGCGAGAGGGCTGGCCGCCCCGTCTCGCCCCGCGGGCTAGCCGCCTGGGGCGAAAGGGCTGGCCGTCGCGTCTCGCCCCGCGGGCTAGCCGCCTGGGGCGAGAGGGCTGGCTGCCCCCTCTCGCCCCTGCCCAAGGCTAGGGTGTCGGGGGCGGGATCCTGGTCTCCAGCCAGTCCCGCCATCTCACCTCGCACCTAGCAAGCCAGGGGGTGCCGGCCATCTTGCCGCACCCGCCCCCCCTAAAGGGCCCGGAGGAAGATGCTTATTTTTCCTCCCCCATTAGTATATTATAAGGGTTAAGCCAAAATTGGCCACCAAGAGTGCAAGATCTCTCAAAAGCTTAAAAACATAAAGTTGGTCCTGCGCCTGCCGAAGGGACCCTACTCTGCGAATACAAAATTGTACAGTTACCTAATAACAACAAAGGATACATCAAGAAAAACATAAGAAAGTCGAGTTCGAAACGTTGTGATTGTAATTTTACATTAAAAGGACAACGAGATGCGAATGATGAATGAAAACTTGTAGTTAAATATGGTATACACAACCATGTGTTCGTTCATATTGAAGCACATCCATATGCCGATAGATTAGACGACAACGAGTACAAGATATATAGTGGAGGAGATGTTTAATGCCGGATGTAAGTCATGCAAAATTTTAACCGCATTAAAGAGAAGAAATCGGAAAAATTCAACATCACTTAGAACAATCTATAATGTGAAAGTAAAGTTGTACAGAACAAAACTTGAGGGTGAAACTTCAATCCAACATTTGTTTAAGTGCATTAGTGAATCCGGATATATTAGTTTCATGCAAGAAAATAAGAGTACTATGCAACCGAAAAATTTATTTTTTGCGCATCCTACTTCAGTTCGGCTAAGCAATATGTTCTCAAATACATTTATGATTGATTGTACATACAAGACCAACCGATACCGTTTGCCACTACTTTCTATTGTTGGAGGCACATCCACAAATCAATCTTTCTATTGTTATTTTGCTTTTATGTCAAGTGAAAATGAAGCTAATTATAAATTGGCTCTTGAGTGCTTCAAGCTTATTTTTGATGGGAATGTAATGCCTAATGTTTTTGTAATCGGTGGAGAGATTGCTTTGATAAATGCAATTGACCTTGTTTTCTCAAATGCTAAGAATGTGTTATGTCAAGTGCATATACATCGTAATATTTTGGCCCATTGCAAAAAATTCATTATTAATGGAAAAGAATGTGATGCATTTTTGAATGTTTGACAAAATGTTGTTAATGCAGTAACCGAGAATGAGTTTCATTTACGGTTAAATGAAATGATGATCGATTATGCCACAAGTTACCTGGATGTGATTGCTTATGTTACAAAAACATGATTAGAACCTTATAAAAAGATGTTTATTTCTACATGGGTTGATAAATACTTGCATTTTGGAAACACATCCACCAATCGTGTCGAGGGGGGTCATAGTCAGTTGAAATTTTTTTTAGAAATTTCTGTTGGAAATCTTACTACAGTTTGGAAAACTTTTGATAACATGATCAAGTTACAACATTCAGAAATCAAAAGAATGTTTGGACAAAGTAAGATGCATGTTTACCCTAGTTTTAAAACTATATTCTACTCAGAGTTACTTGAGAACGTCTCAACTGCAGCATTGAAGATGATAAAAAAAGGAAGAAAAAACGATAAAATCGGGTTATGTTGAGCGGACCCAATGTGCACATAAGAACAGTTATACGCTTGGATTGCCTTGTGCACATGAACTTGTTATGTACATTAAAAAGAGTAGCGCATTTCCTTTATGGATGATCCACAATCATTGGAAACAGTTAGCACTATTAGACAAGTATGAGTTCAAGGTGAAAGTAGAACCAAATGAGTGTGTTGACATAGAGAACGATATGGAAGGAATATTGAAAAAATATAACACCATTACAGATCTATAACAAAAGGAGATTAAAAGAAAATGGCGCGATCTCATAAATCCGGATACAAGTCAGACGAAGGAACAAAAATGCCAAAAAATTGAAATGTCACCCGAAGGGAAGTTCGAGAAAGTTTATGGAGGATTATAAATCCACAAAAAGAGAGCTCTCACATTTTGAGCATGTTCTAAATGAGGAACAACAAAAACAACAACAACACGGTAAGGTCAAATTGATTAAGACAAAGAAACAAACAGTTACAAGGGGTGGTTTCCTTGAAAATATGCGCAAGCAAATGCCCCCAAATGTGCGAACACATGTCATTGAGGCCATTGATGTTTTGTGAGATGGGCATTGCGGATATAGAGTGATAAGTCTTGCTCTAAATATGAGAGATAGTTGGATGCAAGTACGACATGATCTAGCGGGTGGGCTACATAATATGTCAGTGTTGTACACAGAAATATTTGGGACAACAAGGAGATTTGAATTACTAAAATCTCTAGATTGTTGGAATGTACCAGCACCACTAGATAAGTGGATGACAATGTCTGACATGGGGCTAGTAGTTGCATCATGCTATAACATACAACTAATTCAATTCTCGAGTCAACAATCCTTCATATTTCTACCACTAAATTTTGCTCCGCCAGATATTAGAAGGGTTGTTTATATCGGATATAAAAATGACAATCACTTTAGTGAATTGCGGATGAAAGAAGAATGTCCACAATCGCCAATATTTTTAATGTGGACAAGATATCATGAGGAGGTGACAGAGCAATGGGAAGTTCCAAATATTACACGACTATTTTGACCATAAGTATGTAAATATTGTATATTATTTTTAGTAACTTAAAATTTTAGCAATGTCTTAATCTGATATTATTGTTATTCTGCAGAGTCACATTCAAAAAATTGAGATTAATTCATTTTTTTTATCTTCAAATATATCACAACTTATTAAGTAAGTACAATGTAACAATTTTTAAGTGTAGTTGTTTTAATTATTTTATTAACTTATCAATTTGATGCGACTTTTGTGCAGGGATAAACCATTTTTAATGAGACCATACGGATGCTGACTGAATTTTGAAGAAAATATATGGATGCTGACTTTTTCAGCGCCAAATTATCACCATACCGATGCTAACTTTTTTGCCTATTACTTTTATGTAACAATATATTTTGGGAACCATATAGTTATTCTTCTTTTAATTGTTCTTTTAGTGTTAGTTTTAATTTTTCAAAAATTGAGATATAAATAGCCACTTGGGGTACAAATATAATTTTGAGGTGTACGAATATCCATGAGTTATAAATAGCCATTTCTGATGTACAAATATCAGCACCCTTATTTTTATTAATGACACCCCACTAACTATGGTGGTTAATGAGTGGTTATCCAAGAAATAGATGACAGTGATCGTTGCGAAATGATCGGACGGCGTGGATGGGCCGCCATGCACGGGAGGCCACCTTGACGACGGACGACCGGCGGCGAAGGAGGAAGGTGGCCGCCGGGGGGGGGGGGGGGGGGCGTCCCTTGCGGGCGGCGCCCCGTGGCCGGGGTGTGGCCGCCCCTTGCGGGCTGCACGCCGCGGTTGGAAGGTGGCCGCGAGAAGGGGCGGCCGCCCCTTGCGGGCGGCGCCCCGTGGCCGGGATGCGGTCGCCCCTTGCGGGCGACATCCCGCGGCCGGGAGGAGGGCTGGTCGTGGTGCGGCCGCCCCATGCGGGCAAACACGCGTGCGATGGTCAAACCCATGATCCCACTAATTTATTGTGGATCATGCGGGGAGTGGGCTAATCGCACCACAATTCACTATATAAAAAATGAGGACGGGCTCATCAATTACTATCCATAAATCTGTCTAGATTAATTAAGCCATTATGTTTGAATAAATTCACGAACGTAGAAATGAATAAAGCCCTTATAAAATGTGTAATGCAGCACCCAGCAGCGCTGAAATGGGGGTATTAATTGATTGAGATAATGATGCAATTAGTGGCATTAAAAAAATAGGGCGGGCGGGGGCATGAAGAAATTCAATGCAGCAGGGCAGAAATACACGTGATGGGGCCTACTAAGTAAGGTCGATGTGGACCCCACTTTGATTATTAATCACTCCAGCCGCATGACCCTTCGCGGTTGTTGGTTTGTGGGCCACCTAAAATCTTCATTATAACCCCCTTCAACTATGCAACATTATATTTAACTTATTTTCATCTTCATCATTATCAGCAAATTAAATATAGAATAATACCTCCACCTCTTTATACAACTCCGTTCGCGCGCTCGCGCATCCTTGTCAAAAGCACACATTAGCAAATTAGCCTCATTTGGTTTGGCGTTTTATGCCAGCCCGTTTGACAAAAACGCCACTCCCATCACTAATCTCATTTGTTTTTCCGCCTATTATTCGAACAGCGCCGCGTTTCGCCAGGCTCTAAAAGCCGCGAGCCGAAACCTAGCGGAAGTGCTCCGTTTATCGCGTTTGAAGGAGGAGAACTGGAGAAGGCGCAGGTTCCGCCTCCGCAAAGCTCCAGATGTCACGGCTCCGCCTCCTCCTCCTCCGTAAAGCTCCAGATGTCACGGCTCCGCCTCCTCCTCCTCCTCCGCCAAGCTCAAGATCTCACGGCTCTGCCTCCTCCTCCTCCTCCTCCGCCAAGGTCAAGATCTCACGGCTCCGCCTCCTCCTCCTCCGCCAAGTTCCAGATCTCATGGCTCCGCCTCCTCCTCCGCCATGCTCTACTACTCCAGGTCACCGCCACCAGAGGTGGAGCCGTCCGAGGCAACCATAAAAAGGTTTCAAATTCCAGGCGAAGCAGAGTGGAGGGACGGCGGAGGCTGGCGGAGGCTGGCGGAGGCTGGCGGAGTCCTTTATAATTATTATGTACTAAAGTATATAGTATATACAGTATTATTATAATTAATTCTTTTAATAGAAAATATTACAGAAAATATTAACTAAATTCTTTTAAGTAATATATATATAATAGAAAATATTATATAATTCTATTTAAACAATTTAAATATTATTTTCAATTAAAATTATTTTAAACAATTTAAAATATATATAATAGAAAATATTTATAAAACGCCACCGCTGTTTTGTCAAACGGTTCTCTGTTTTGAACAGCACTGCAAACATGGATTACCCAAACAGATCTCCATTTCCAGCATCCAGTTTCCAACAGCTCCCTTTACAAACCTGTCTTTACAACAGCTGCTTTTACAACCGCAACCGCTCTACCAAATGAAGCCTTATATTTGGAAGAGATTTTTAAAAAGGGAAAACAGTGATGACAAAAGAAATATAAAAAAATCAGTTTTTGAAAAATTTATATAGAAAAGTAAGATTTATTTGGTAAATTCCTTTTGTAAAAATATTCAGAAAAGAGAATCACTTTATAAACCGTTTGACAAATTTCAGTTACGATAACTTTTTTTATTAAAAATACGCGTCCGGGGGAAAAATGAGCGCCAGATCGAAAAATATGTGTCCAAGAGAAAAGTGCGCGTTCAGGCGGAAAAAGCGCACCCGACCAATGCACGTCCAGGGGAAAAGGCGCCATCTTTTCGCCCGGGCGAAAATTTTTCACGTGGGCGCAGTTTTTTCGCCCGGACGTGGTTTTTTCGCCGGGGCGTGTTTTTTTCGACCGGACGTAGTTTTTCCCCCGGGCATGAATTTTTTGCCCGATTGCGAATTTTTCGTCCGGTCCCGAATTTTTCGCTTGGGCGTAATATTTTTGCCCTGCCGCAAAATTTTCGCTCAGCCGCGATATTTTCTCACGACCGCGATATTTTTACACGAGCGTTACATTTTCGCTTGGGCGTCAATTTTTCGATCGGGCACTACATTTTCGCCCGGGCGCATATTTTTGGCCGGGCCCAAATTTTTCGGATGGACGCAAATTTTTTGGCCGGGCGCTACATTTTCGCCCGGAAACGATATTTTCTCACGGACGCGTTATTTTTTGTTCGAAAGCGAAAAAATGCATTTGAGCGAATAAAGTAGCGTGCGGGCGAAAGAATAGCATTCGGGCGAAAAAAGTAGTGTCCGGGCAGAATAAAAATGCGGTTAGACAAAAAAATCACGAACGAGCGAAAAAATCGGGCCAAGGCGATAAATTCCTTTCCGGGCGAAAAATTCCTGCCATGGCGAAAAACTCGCACTCAGGCGACAAATTCGCGCCCAGGTAAAAAAATACGCGCTCCGATGAAAAATATCGCTCACAGGCGAAAAATTCGCTATCGGGAGAAAAAACAGTGCCCGGGTGAAAAATTCGCGCCTGGCCGAAAATAATGCGCCGGGCGAAAAAACCGTGCTTGGACGAAAAAATTGCTCTCATGCAAAAAATACGCGTCCGAGTGAAAAAACAGTGTACGGGCGAAAAAAAAACGAGCTCCGATGAAAAATATCGCTCTCTAGCGAAAAATTCTAGCCCGGGCGAAAAACTACTCCCGGGCAAAAAATTCGTGTCGGGCGAAAAAATCTCGCCCGGGTGAAAAAAAATGCGTGCAGGAGAAAAAAATCGTGCATGAGCGAAAAAACTACGCCCGGGAGAAAAACCCCGTGCCCGAGCGAAAAATGTCATCCCGCGCGAAAAATTTGCGTCCGAGCAAAAAAAACACGGTCTGAAGAAAAAACGCGCTCGGGCGAAAAGATGAGCCCGGAAAAAATATTGTACATGGACAAAAAATTAAGTTGGAAATTTTTTTAAGATGCGTTTTGGGATCAGGAAGTGCTTTTCGAAAAGGTTGAAAAGTATGCGACAAGTGAATTTTCAAAAAGTGAAGAAAATGTAGGTTCAGTTTGTTTCAGCGATGGCGTTGGCAAAATGAGCTGTGGGAATGAAGTTTTAAGAATTGAGCTGTGAGAATGAAGTTTTTTAAAAATAGAGAAACAGTTTGGTAAAATAGTGGTGACAGAGCTGTTCAGAATGATGAAATAGTTTGGTAAAACAGCGGCGACGTTTTTGTTAATTTGTATGAATTCAACATTTAATTCTTACACGATAAATATACCGCTCATGTTAAGCCCTAATTTTTTAGTTATTGAAATAATAAAATAGCATAAATATCATAAGCAAATAATAACAACTTTAAACAGTTTTGTTCAATAATATTTAGTCATAAACATGTCCCGTGAATGAAAGCAAGAAATATTATCGCAGATCTCTGTCTTCAAGTCGCAAACTTGTGCATCACCTGTAAATTACGACTAATTAGAAATGCGAGAATACAAAATTTTAAATTTAGTTATTATGAGAAATAAAGAAATTTTAATTACCTATTAGCACAATGTATTAGATCGGTAATTGCATCTCGTAATGCGTACATCTCTGTTGTCCCTACACCAACACTCCTACTCTGACGCATGTCAATTGATCCACGTCGGTCTGTTCTAATTTCATTGGCCTCTGGATATACCAAATTATCATCTTCGTCGCATGCAATGAAATCAGGTTCCGCATTTGATGAATGTCGTCGAATGAAATTATGAACTGTCATCGTAGCGACAACAATATCTTGCTATCTATCAAAACTGTATTGCGGCATATCCCGAAGGATTGCCAACTTTTTTTTTCCAGATACCGAATGTGCACTCTATGACACTACGCAAGGACGAGTGTGCCTGGTTGAACCTTTCTTGACGTCCTCAAATTGGACGATTACCACGTGTGAAATCTGCTAGATGATAGCGTGTTTCTGGGTAAGGCTTCAAAATTTCTCTTTCCAAAGGATACCAAGTAGTAATTGTCTGCAAACAGTAAAATAGAATTTATTTACAAATTATAAGCTAGCAAGATTCTCATGTGATTTTTTTAAATTACCTGCAGGAGGGTGAGGAAAATTCCAACAAGGTTCTCTTGTGATTTTTTTTTAAAAATCCGACTATCATGCGTTGAACCCTTCCATCCGACCATGATGAATATGAAACACATGTTGAAATCACATACAACCATAATATTTTGGGTTGTTACCTCATGCCGTCCAATATATCTAATTTTATTTTCCGGAGAAATTCGAGCATCGACGTGTGTTCCATCTATTGCGCCAATACAATCTTTGAAATATAGCATGTAATGAGAATCGTTCAAAATCTGTGGCGGAATATTTTTGAATTCCCTGCCGGTTGCATCTACCATTTTTATCGACATGTCCACTAGCGCATTGATGCCCATGGAAATGAATTTACTAATAGTCTCCGTCGAATGTTGAAATTGTTCTGACGTCTATCTGATAGTACAATTCTGTGTCATCACATATAAGGTAATTGCAAGCACCTCGTGTGCAGTTGTTCGGCTAGAGCCACGCAACCCATATATTCTTCGACAAGTAAAGTTAATAGATCAATAAAAACCTCTTTTGACATTCTAAACATACTGTGGAATTTAATTGGATGACCACTCATTAACTCCACAAGCCATTTATGTCACGTATGTGATGATGTCATGCATGAGGTTTGAGTTTGATACAATGTATTATACTCATGCGTCAAACATATAGTGGTATTCAGAAGAATCAAATAGTAAGCATTTTCAAGAAGAATTATCGAACGATTCTGGATTTGTTCAAAATCATCAATCATGTTATCCGTGTTTTCATCAATTTCTAACTGAAGATTTTGATCATCCATAATCTAAACTGCAACAAAAAATGTGTTAATAGACCGAGTAGGTAAGAGAACATAAATCCAAAAATTCAAGCTCAAATCCTATTACAAATCTATCTTATTGAAGTGCATTTCAAAAAACTATCAATAACCATTTTAATTATTGAATATCAATCCAATGATCTGAAAAATAATTATCAGCAAGAGAACATTCATACAGATTATGCAAGCATTTTATACAGATTATACAAATTATCAGCTCAAATCCATTTCTGATTGATTAAATAACAAAAGTAATGAAAGAAAGTCACCACATATATCCTGAAGTCTAAAGAATAAACAAACAATTATGACAACATTAATAAACTCTAAATATAAAACATGAGCTTAAACCAAGTTCCATAGACAACATAGATAAACTCTAAACATAAAACTTGAGCTTAAACCAAGTTTCATAGACAACATAAATAAACCCTAAACATAAAACAAGACTAGAAATACAAGTGATCATGGACCCAACTGTTGGGTCATGCATCGATAACGGTTCTTCAACCACCACAGCCTCTTGTCTTCATCAAGACAAAGTAACATTTCCCTATTTGTTTTTTGCATCATAAAAACCGTTGCAAAGTCATATAGGAAATGATCTCCAATGATATCTTCGTGTTTATTGAGTTCTTTTACGACTTCCGCAATGTTGCATGATTGATTTGAGGGATTTGTGGCTTCTCTAATAGCTAGTCCAACCGATCTTATTTCCTCCACCAAAGACCCAATGTTTAGGCGTACTGCGTGCTTCTCTCTCCCGACCTTTGCTTTGCCCTTATTTATACGTTTTCTCACCGTGTCACTTGACTCTTCCTTATTATTGTATGTCGGGCGGGTACATGAACCCAAGTCACCCGCATTCATTGGAGTAGAGATAGGCTCCACCTCCTCCTCATCATCATCAATGAGTCGATCATCTCCCGTAGAAGAGTGACGTTTTCCTAAATTTGGTGCCCAACAATGTTCTCCGGTCGCAGCCACTTCACTGAACATCATATCCAATTTCTCTTCGAGCTCTGGTGAGATGCCAGTATAACGAAATTTTTTAACTGCGGGCACAATCTAAAAAATAACAAATATATAATTCATTAGAATTTATATGACAAGAAATTAAAGAAAATAAGAAGAGCTAGCTTACAACCTTAAGTCGCTCATCACACCATTTGTCAGACGCATCTATAGTCCTCCTTGAGGTGTTCCATCCCAAACTGATCTCTTTTCCTTTAAGATCTTTCCACAATTTTCATTACTTTTTCAACATATCCCATTTATTTTTCATTTGCCCTCGATCGTATTTTCTGGCAGTGCGTGCTTGAAAATTTGATACTAAATTATTCCATTCAACTTTATTGAAGTGTGTGGTAGGCCTATTACTGAGTTCAATTTCTTTCACACAAAGCTCACAATAGATAAAAACCGCATTTGCATCCCATGTAGTCGGCACTCCACCTTCCTTAGGTTTACCCATCTAAGAATAAAGCTACATTAAATTACACATTATCAGAATGCTGACAATATATAGACCGAGATATAAGCATTTCAAAATACAATATATAGCAGTGTATGAGACCTCATTTCTAGCAGTTTACATTGGGAACCTACAACAATAAACAATAGAAGATCTATGAACAAACATTAGTAATGTTATCATCCGTGTTTTCAAAAATAAGCTGTAAATTCCCAAATTTTGGATGTAATTAACAAATATTATCATCTGTGTTATATTACATTTCACTCCATGCCTCCATGAGAATTTTACTAATGCTAATACTTTTGATCACACTACATCAACGCTTGATTGCCAACTGAAAAATTCCTAGGATCGATTGGCTGAAACCTGCTTTTCCTCATCTTAACAGTTTAAAATATCCAAAGTTTAGCAGCCAAACACCACATCTTTCTATGTTTATTGCCCAATATAAACCATATATTACTCCTAGGTTGACACAAAATCTTATTTGAAACAGTTCAAGGATCATATCCAGGCCATACATGACATGATCCAAATCATTTGGAGCCAATCTGGAAATTGTCGGTTATATTCGAAGCTGGCCACTGACAGACCATAAGAGTAGGACAAGTTAAAATTGAAGACACGAGCACCAGAAGGCTCTCACAGAGTTTCTAATTTTCTTCTTTAAATATCACAAGGTTTTTAAACTTTAAGCAAATTAATAGATCTATGATCATCTGTTGCTGGCAACATTGTTGCAGAGACTTTAGGGTAAACGACCGGAGAAGAGGAGAAGAGGGGAATGGGCAGATCTGGCGCTAGGGTAAACGACCGGGGGAGGAGAAGAGGGGAATGGACAGATCCGGTACCGGCGAGCTTCACCGTCACCGAATCTGTTGTCGGCGTTGTCATTAAAAAGCGATGGCTTCTAGGGTAAACGAATGGAGGAGGAGAAGAGGGGAATGGACAGATTCGGTGTCGACGAGCTTCACCGGCACCAGATCTATTGCAGGCATCGCCGTCAAAGCAACGACTTCTATGGTAAACGGTCGGAGAAGGAGGAGAAGAGGGGAGGAGTTACCTGTCGGGAAGGATCGACCTGCCGGTTGTCGCGAGCTTTGACACCGGAGCGTTGAAAAGGAGAGTGCACCCGCTGTTGATAAAGCTCTGATTCAAAGGAGGATTTGAAGAAGCGTTACTGTCGGAACGCCCAAACAAACCGTTCAATAAATAAAGGGGCATTTTGGTGCGAACACAATGGTGCTAAATCGCTGAAACAAATGGGCTCTACGAGTTTCCCGCGGTAGCTTTTCCCATCGGTAAACAATCCAAATGATTTTTTAGGTGTGATTGTGTTTTCAAGAAACTGGAAAGGTGCTAAAAAGGCCTTCCAATCAGGACCTTAATTGGAGGATACCCTCACCAAAATAAAAATTCTACGGTCCAGAAATACTGGGTAACTGGAATGCATCCTTGTGTGTCGTGATCTAAAGGGCGCCCTGGACACCGCTCACCAAACTGTTAACTGGCGCATCCCTAGCTATGCCGACTGGGCCCCCACATACATGCCACTCTCTCAAAGGCTGCCCATGCGCCACTCCCCATACCCTACGAGCAGTCCTCTCCAGAACACGCGGCTCATCGAAAACCCCCCCCAGCACCGGTCTCCTGATTGCACCGCGAGCAACACTCTCCATAACGATCTTCTGCTATTCATCCCACTCTCAAGAACACGCCCTTGTGCTCTATTGCACAAGATTTTCCCAGGGGCACCGCTCTACAAAACACACCTCATAGGCTGCTCTACAAAATGCTCACAATCTAGGTCCTGATTGGAAGGCCTTTTTAGCACCTTTCCAGTTTCTTGAAAACACAATCACACCATGGGAAGTTACACAAGTAACCACCACACACACGATCTAGTGCATCTATCCGTTCGCCGCCACCCGACGGTGTCGGCCGGCTGCGACCATGTCGGGTTTTCTATACATGGGTGGAACAGCACATCACATGTGCACAGCAGAATAAATTTACAAGAACATCTCAAAAGAGTAAGTATTTTGTGATATCCATGAATCAAGAAATAAGAATATAAACAACGAATGCATTGTACCTGAAAAGGATTGAGTATTTACTCAACCAAAATGCTCCAAAGATCCAGCCAAGAAAGCATTGTTTAACAGTGGGTGGCTGAGTCCATACAGAAGTTGATCTATGACTCTATCGGTATCCACCCAAGTGAAAGAGAACCCCAATGACTTGTCACACATGAACTAGGTCGGAGAATGAGTGCTCTCCGCGTCTTCACGAATTGTTAGATTTTTTTCATGAGAGATGATGACAAGAAGAGGTCATGACGGTTATTAGGGTTTGGTTTAAATGACGGCTTCAAAAGCACACACGGAACTCACATCTAGAAAAACTTTTTTCCAAGTCTATTTATATCCATGGATATCAAACAGACAGTAGCCCTTTAGAATTCGCCAAAACTCAATCTGCGTCGATATGCACCGACTTGCATTTGATGTGCTTCGATAAGAACTCGACGTAATGTAGAGAACCAGTCGATAACACTCGATACAACTGCATCGACACACAATCAATGTACTTGCATCGAATAGAAGTAGACGTTATGTAAAAAACTACTCGACGTAGTGTCGACTAAAGACCCACGCCGTCATAGAGTTCAGCTTCATCGACTCCTAGTAGATGTGTATACGCATTCAACACAACCTGTTAGTAATCTTCATGTCATAGGTTCAACCTTTTACTCACATCTCATATGAGTGAGGCTAACACAATCCTTCCTCCAACTTCTCCATACACTCTTATGTGCGACCCTATAAACTCATATTGCGTTGGCAGCGATACTGACCGCTTGACTACTTCCAGATCACCATAGAAACAGTAATAGGCTGGCTCTGTGAGGGTCAGGCTCCCCCTTTCAGTCACCCAGTCTCCCGGTCGCCCGGTCGCCAAGTCGCGGGAGGGCTCGGCCTCGGGCGCGACCACGGCCGGACCCGCAAGGGCCGGCCGCCCGACGCGGGCGGCCTCCGCCCCGGTCGACCCCGCGAGGGTCGGTCGCTCCTTCGGCTGCCCGGTGTCGGGGGTCGCTGCCATGACCGGCCCCGCAAGGGCCGGCCTCCCAGCACATGTGCCCCCGGTCGAGGCCGACCCCACAAGGGAGGACCGCCCCTTCAGCTGCCCGGTGTGGGGTGCTGCGGCCATAGTCGACCCTATAAAGGCCGACCTCCCAGCACAGGCGGCCCCGATCGAGGTCGACCCCGCAAGGGCCGGCTGCCCCTTTGGCCACCCGACACGGGGGCTCTGGTCGCGGCCAGCCCCGCATGGGCCGCTCGCCCCTTCGACCACCGGATGCGAGCAGTCTCGGTCGTAGCAGGCCCCGCGAGGGTCGGTCGCTCCTTTGGCTACCCGATGCGGGCAGCCCCGGTCGATGATGGCCCCGCAAGGACAAGCCGCCGCTTCGTCCTCCCGACAAGGGCGGCCCCGACCGCGACCAGTCTCGCAAGGGTCGGCCGCCCTGCACGGGAGGCCTCGGCCAAGGCCAGCCTCGCGAGGGGAAGGCCAGTCACAGCCGTGGCCGACCCCGCAGGGGTCCGGTTTGCCTCGGGCGTAGCGGCCTTCATGGTGGGCGGTCACCACTTTGGCCGCCCGAGCCAGGGGCGCGCTTGGCCGACCTCCCCCTCCTGGCTGGCCGGGAAGGGGAAGGGTAGCAACCGCCTTGGCATCCGTTCTTTGTGGGCGGGCTCTCTCTCAACCCGGGGGCAGGATCATCATTTCTCAAAAATCAGGATCGGTGTGCTCAAATTCGAGCGCTCCTACTCGTCGGTCTGATAGTTATTGTCAAAATTACCAGACTGCCCCTGTGAAAATCTATAAAGACTGGATTTCTAATTCATTTGTATCTTTTTTCGGTTTTCCTAAACCCCCTCACTGCTTTCTCTCTCTCCACACTCCCTCTCTCTACACTTCCCCTCCTTTCTCTCTCTACAGGACTTCCACCCAAAATCACTCACAAGGAACTCTTTCGGGGATTGTGGAGACAAAATGGTGATGGCCCGAATACAAGACAAGCGTTGTGAAGCACACAGACTCACGCTCATCACACACGACCTCTAATCGCCGCAAGGCTCGGAAGCAAACGACCAATTCACACATTGCCTTCACACCAGACCCGTCAAGACGACAAAATTTGTCTACTCCCCAAAAAGCAATGGGTGCAAGATCGCCAGCAGAGAAGCCTGCCGCGTCCAGAACTCACCTTCTCTTATCTCTCCAAGTGTAACGCGGAGCGGCCTGTCGCCCTCTCCTTCATGCACCAGAAAATCCATTTAATAAACTCAGAAATAATGAAAGTTAGGTCGCCACCGAACCAACCACATGATTTTTCAACCCCGATTGTGAGTTTTCCACGTAATCAAGTTTCTCTCTCTCGCACAATCATGTGAATCTTTGATTGTTTGCACACTCGACCGCTCGACGGGCTAAGACGGTTCAAAAGATTCAGTTTACCAAAAGTCTCGAGCGATCCGCAACAATACACCACTCTCCAAAACTTGCCCCAAACCGCTCTCCAGAGCTCGCTCTTACATACATTGTGATGAAAGTCACATTATTATTCCCCATGTTCATGTTAAAGTGGCGATAATCTGCCACCCTCATTGGAGCTATATCTGCGTACTCAAAACATTATTTTGTGGTTTTTAAGAATATATAGGAGCAGGGCTCGTGGTTTTCCCCTTTCTGAATTTTTACTTAAAAGTTCTACTATTGGCTCTAATTTGACTGTAAACATCCATGCTAAGAGAAAACTAATTTACCAAAACCAAAAAAACAGTACTCAATAAAAACACATTTGTGTGGGATCTGAATTCTTTTCATTTTTGATGAAATGGAGGGAATTCATTTCATCATCTAATGAATAAGACAAGTCTGAAAGATATCTCAAATGAGAAATGATAAACCCGCCGGATCAACAAGCTTTTAATCTGGACCGTGAAATGAATCTCACCATTTGATCAGAAATGGAGAGGATCCTAATATGCTTGTGTGTGGGTCTAGCTTGGAGTTTCATTTGACAATTTTTAGTGCAATTTAATATTTCTTAAATCATTTGTTTTTTTAAATGAAGTAATAAAATATTTATATATTAAAGTTATTTGGATTTTAAAATGGTGGCAACTGGCATCGGAACGGGGTGTAAAGTGAAGTTGCTGTATTTTACGGTACAGTGCAATCATCCAATGACTTTGAGTGCATCACATATTTCGCGCTGACATGCGTGCACATCTCAGATCGCGATGTGATGCACTCACAGTCGTTGGATTGTGCACTGCACTGTAAAGTACAGCACACCCCCTGAATCCAACTGACATCCGCTTTTAATGCAAAAGAACGAGTAATTGAGAAATCATTACTGTAATGAGTTAGTTGATTGAATAGACTCTGTTTGGTGGCGGTGAGAAAAGCTCTATTCTCGTTGTTATTATTAATTCTAGGTTGTTTGGATGATGAGCTTTTTCAAAAGAGCTTTCTTAAGAATGATTTTTTGAGAATTTTTTTGGATCAGTCGGTGCAACAAGGTTTTCTAAAAACCTTTTTTTTTCTTTCGGCTTTTCCTATCCATTCATTATGTCTTTCTTCTTTTTTCGTCGTTGTAAATATTTTCTTCTCCTATTTGTGATTCTTCACCATTCTTGTTGGCGATTAATTAAGTCCTCACGCCACAGTAGTTGTATGCTAGCTTGTATGTATATATGTATATATATATTTGTATATATACTATATTAAAAAGAAATAGAGTGGTTTTTCAATAATCATGAATTAAAAATCGTTAAATTAATGTGGACCGTAGAATTTCACGATCGTGATCTGCCAATAAATTTTCGCTCAAAATACTCCTCACTCCCTCTCTCCTAATTCCCGATCAGAGCTCCAAAAAATCCCGTAAACGGTGCCCTGCCCCTCCTTCGCTCCCTCCCTCCCTCTTGCAAATGCCACCGACGGCCTGCCCTCTCGCCGTCGGACAACCCCCGGCGGACCGCCGCGGGGAGGCGGGCAGGATGGTGGCAGCTCCGCCGCTGGCGGTGCCCTAAACCGCGCTCCCCGGCGCGGTGTATAAGTTTTATTTTAATTTAATTAAATAATTGTTAAAAGATTATGTTTTCAATTTTTTAATAATAATATAAATGAAAATAATATTTTCAAATTTTAAAAATTTAAATAAACGTTAGGGGCGGGCGAACTCCGCTGAGTACTGTCGCACGGCGCACGAGAGCCGGAGGCCCGTACCTGTCACTCGTGTGTGTGTGTGTGTGTGCGCGCGCGCGCGTGTGTGTGCACGTAGAATCAGGTACAAAGACAAATAAATGTGAATGCACCAATGTGAAATCGCATCCGTCCATTTCATCACGCGTTGATCCTTTGCACAAGATGATTCACAGTGCGGCGGGTAGTGGTTGCGGGGTCGCCGATCGCCCTGGGTTAGTCGGCGGCCCCGCTGACGAACCCAGGGCGGCCGGTGGCCGGCAACCCCGCAGCTGCCAGCCTCCGCTGAGTTCGTTGGCGCTGAATCACGCAGGCAACACTGGATCACGCCCACAACGATTTACAGAGCGGCTTTTTCCGATCGGCCAGCGCTCGGAAGGGCTGGCGGCGACCTTGGGTGGGGTCGCCAACAAGAGGGCGACCTGCGCCGACCCTCACTTGTCGTTGATGTCGTCGCCGGCCACCGCTGGTGGAGATCGCCGCCTACTAGTGGTTGCGCCGTTGGATTCGGAATCAACCGCTGTGATGGCGCCTTCGTATCTTCGCACAAATTAGTTATTCTCATAGGATGGATACCGCCTCTCTCTCTCTATATATAAAATTCCCAAAAGTTGATGAAAATATAAATGACATGCACTCAAATTTAGAAAAAAACAAATAATCTTTTTTGATGTTTGCCTATGTAAAGAATCCTAGGGTTACTATTGTAATGAAAACAGAATTTGTCACACTTGTTCTCTTGATTTAATAATTGCAATAGTTGTGCATGAGCAATTATTATAGAGTACTTGGAAAAATTATCTTAATTAAAAAATTTTTGATTTATCCTTCATTCAAAGCTACCAAGTGAAGAAAGTGATGAAGAAAAATCTAATTAACCTCATGGAAGAATGAATTGCGATTTGAGCATTGGTGATTAGGATTTATGGTTTAGGATTTAGGGCTTCGGAGCCATGAATCTCGGAGATATTAGGGTGGGGAACGACAGCAACGGTGCTAGCAATCTATACCCAGCGAAGGCTCGTCGATCCGAGCAACAGAGCTCCAGCAATCTCCTTCCTTCTTATCTGCCATTCTTGCGCCCTTCCTTCTCCTCTTTCAACAGTGACCTAGCTACAATAGGGAGATATGAACCGAATGAAATGGAATAGGGTTTTCGAATCCTAAACTTTACTCTTAAGGTTTAGGGTTTCAAATCCTAAACCCTAAACCCTAAACCCTGTATCTTGAACATCTGGGACAACTTCGATCCCAAAACTTTACTCTTTAGGCTCCGTTTGGCACAGTGGCAGGGGTCATAAACGCATGGGTTAAACCGTCATTCGTTAAGAATCACCTAATTCATTTGAATATAAAAATGTATGAACTTTCTTAGATGGGCGTTAATGAATGACAATTTAACCCCCATGTTCATGACTGCCATCACCGTGTCAAACGGAGCCTAATCGGACATCAAACTCGTGATGGTATTTTGGCTCAAAACATAATTTTAAGAATGCGACATGCGATGGTGGTTGTTGGCTTTATTTCTATAATGCGATAAAACTTTTTTTTTTGAATTTTTAAATAATAAGTTATTATTTTCAAATGAGAAAATAAATGTGTAATGAGAAATATATTCTTGCCCTAAACAAATCGCTTACGCATTTTCGTGCGAGGTGGACTTCACGTGAACCTGCTTTTCAAAAAAAAAAAAAAAAAAAAAATAATATTTCCGTTAATTACGTAATAAATTTATTCATTTTTAACAGATGGAAGACACCTGTATTCCGGATCAAGTTGCCGAGTCAAAATACTGAAAATAGTTGAACCTTTAAAGTGCGGACATTTAACGATCCGTGCGATTATGTGTGATATGTCTGATATCCATACGAATCGTTGGATGCTTAAACGCTAAAACCATGCATTTCTGAGTCATATGTATGTAATTAGGAGGATTATGAGTTCCTAGTTGAAATAAATTTTCTTGGACAAATAGAGTACTTATTTTTACAGTGATAATGAATCTATGTTGGGCAAGACAAAGGTTATGACAGCTATCAGGAAAATAAATTAATTTTAAGCATAAAATGCATGAATTGTTTTAGGTGAGGTGGGGTATTAACGAATGACCGTTCATGATCGCCACGATCACGACCGCCATCATTGCGCAAACGAATCCTTGATCTCGATTTGATTCAAAATAATATGAATCCGGCATGTATGTTGATCGAGTCCTTGAAAAATTTAAACGGCCAAGCTGGCCAGGCGGTGGCGATATCTGGATCGCGATGAGAGTCCAGATACAAACAAATCCTATCATTGGCAGATATGTACGATTCCACCGTCCAAGGTCCACCGGGACGCCGAAGGCACCCATGTAGAAGCGAATAGTCCCCTCCAGCGGCGTTGATAAAAAATCGAGACTCCGTCCTCTAAGGATCCGTTTGGCAGTGCGGTGATGGTTGTGAACACGTTGGTTATGAACAAACATTCTGAATGTCGAACCTGACCTAAGGAACTCCACCCACTTTCATGCTCAAAATTAGTATTTTTTGACCGCCATATCAAACAATCGCTACTCAAGATATTTTTACCCTAAATTCTAAACCCTAAATCCTAAACTCAAAATAAATAATTAATTCTATTGTGTTTAGCCTTATTGTTGAAATACTGGCTAGCCAAGATATTATTCTTTTCTGATAGATTTTTGGCATGTAACACACAGTTTTCTACATGCATTATAACTCTTTTTTGTTTCGGCGTTCTCAGGCGGCGTTTGGAGCAAAAGCCGCCGTACAAGACACCAAAACAAATGATTCTCCGTCAGAGTTTCCCGCATCTCATCCCGCAGCAAGGAGAAAAAATCGCCCGACTACTGTGTTTAGATCCCCTCCTCCCTACCTCCAATTCGATTCCTGCATCTCCTCCCGCCATCTGCTCCCACCACCACCGCGTCAAATAAAGCCTTATATGACAGAGCCTTGCTCCAAGTTATAGATTTAACAAAAAATTAAATTTAGGTAGAATGAATTATAGTATTTAATTACAAACATTTTAAGTATGAAATTGTTCATATTGTAGGGATATCTAAGGCTTCATTTTGTTTAGCGTTTTCGGGCGGCGTTTGGAGCAAACGCCACCGGACAGAAGGTATCAAGGTAATCAATGCTCCGTTTGCACCCGCAGTAAGAAGAAGACGCCCCCACCGCTCCGTTTCGACCCCCAGCTCCCCCCCTCCGGTTCGAAAGCTCCGTTTGAATCCGCTTGCTCCTCCCACCACCGCTAAACCAAATGAAACTGAAATCATCCAATTAAAATGTTTTTTTATTCCGGTTCTTCTAATATCACCTGAATGCGACAAAAATTGATATTTAAAATAATTATAAAAATACAATAGTTTATATTCCATTCAAGCAAAAAAATATTTGTGCAGAACTCTGTGCATCTGAATTTATCCCGGTTTCACTATTCCACTCTACGGTAAAGTGTGGGCATCCAACAGCTCACTTGATACTCTCACACATCTCAAAAAGAGCACATCTCAATTCATTTTGAGATGTGTACGAGCATTCAATGCGAGCCGCTGAATCATGAATGCCCGTACTTTACAATAAAATACAGAGGTACACTTTGCCTCCCCTGAATCAAACATCACATATTATAAATTAGAATTTGATTGTTATTTTCCCCCCAAATTAACAAAGAGAAAAAAAAAAGATTTCCAAAATGGACGGCGTCAACTCTCTCTCTCCATGACAGACAATTTCTGTCATCTCTGTCTCTCTTTCCTCCTGAATGGATATTTTGAATCTATTTAAAATTTAAATAGAGTTTGAAAAACTCAACAGAAATATTCGTCTTGCTCTGGCAAGTCTGGACAAAAACTTTATCATTATAGAACGAATGTTTCGCATGACAACAGTTATGATCGTCATCACTAAAATAAAATTAGTTTTAAACATAAAAATGGATGAAGTTCCATGGCCTAAAATAACAACAAGATTTTCGTTAAAAAGGGCAGCTCCGAGTCGGGTTAAAATGTAGACAAATCTTACCTTAAATATTTGCACGAGACTGTTTTCAGGACTAGAACCCGTAACCTCAAGATCACACGACAATCCCTCAACAGCGAAAACTTAAATCCAAATTAGGAGCCGACAGCAATAATCATATTTTGCAAAATATTAGCACCGTTTTACTCTCCGCCTTCTAGCTTTAGGCTTATGTGACAGACAGCAGGCCATGAAAAAGTCAAACTCAAACGCTTTGAACAAACAATAGGGAAGACGTTTAATGTGACAAATGAGAAGGGTTATAAAAATTATTGGAATATATGTGACAAATGAGTAAGATTAGATAAATTTTAATGTTTTTTTTTAAAAAAAACCAACTATTATACGCAAAGTTCCCGAGAATTAATGGAATCTCAGATTACCAAAACCCAGCCCTAAAAGGGCAGTCCTGTGCACAAAGGCATTCGTGGTGTTAAAAATGTTGAAGTTGGAAGTGGGAGGTCAGAAGGGTGCAGACCGCACAGACCACCGAGATCGCGCGGCTTGCACGGATAGGCTTTAGCGAATTGCCAGGTTCTTGGCCATTTTTGTTCTCGTGGTCTGACTTAGCAGAGTCTCAGAGATGTTAACTGAGCGGTCTGGATAAAGAGACCGCGGAGACCGATAGACCGCAGTTGGTGCGGTTGGATTTCAGGTCGCGTGGGTGTCTACTTGGCTACGTAAGTCCACACAGACTGAGGTTGCTGTCCCCATAGCTGTGCGGACCGGTGGTGTTAGCCGCGTGCGGTCTGGTGTTGACAGTCCACATGTTGGGCGTATTGGTGCTGCTAACTGGCACATCACTGGTGGTTATCCTATCCCCCTGGGGGGTGACGGTATCCGTCCGCCCGACCATAAGTAGGAGTGCTGACCTCGTCATTAAAAATGAGAACCGTAAGAACCTTAGCTTGAGTTGAACTTGTGGGTAAGTTTTTGTAACCGCGCGGCAAAAAGAAGTGATCTGTTTATTGCTGTGTTTGCAGATTGTGCGGTTAACACCGAGCAACCAGACAACTAGGTTTGACAGTGAAGTCAGAGAAGACAGTGTGGTTAAACGGATAACAATCGGTAGTTAGCAGCAGGTCGCGGGCTCAGCGACTAAGCGGTCTTCTTTCTTGACAGTTTTCTCAGCTTGGATAAATCAGTTCGCCTTCGGCGGGCTGATTAGTAGTTCAAACAAGTTGTTCGCCCTACTCTGCGGTTAGGCGACCTTGGTGGTTAAGCGACCAAGAGTTGCAAACAGATAGCAGCTCAGTTCCAGTTTAGTCTGTTCGCGGTGACTTCTGTGGTCAGGCGACCTTGCGGTCAGGCGACCAAGTAGTGCAGACAGGGTTCTTCCTTCAGCGGGTCAGTAAAGCAATTCGCGCATCTAGAAGTGCGGTCTAGCAGTTCAGCGGTCTGGCGGCTAGAGCTATTCATGCGACCTTGCGGATAGCAGGCGGATTAACGACTTGGCGGTTACAGTGATCTGTTCGCTAGTTTTGTTCTTGTCTATTTTTGTGGTTTCCATCGGGTGCATTGCGAAATCATTTCTCACAATGTATATCTCGTTTTGTAATTAAAGTAATTAATTTAATTTCAACTCTTGTTCTTCTATCTGCTACTGATTTATTTGACTTGATTGGTTGAGTGTTTCTTTGACCTACAAATTTCATAAAATTTTACATGGTATCATTGAGAAAGAGGTTTTAACAGTGATTAGTCTCAGAGGTTTGCTAAGTACCTTTGAAAGTTCAAGTGAACCAGAAATCTAGGAATGAAAGGTGGTTACACAAGAGGCCTTAAAATTGAACTCCTGACACAGACTACCTACAATAAGTGGAAGTCATGCACTGAGAGTTATCTTCTAGGTGAGGATCTCTAGGAGGTTGTCTGTGGAGACGAGAGACAAGAGGTAATTGCTATTGGAGGAAATGATGAGGCGGTGAGGGCTTAGAAAAGAACAAATGCAAAGGCAGAGTTCACACTCAACCGGGCGATCTCACCGGAGTTGTTCGACCACATCATTAGATGTGGATCGGCTGCTGAGATTTGGACAGCCTTGGATGGCTTGTTTAATAAGAAGAACGTAGCTCGGATACAATTTCTTGAGAATAAGTTGGCAAGAGTAACTCAGGAGGACCTGTCGATATCATCATTATTCTTAAAGATGAAGAACATATATACTAGAATTTCAACATTGGACCCGGATGAGCCCATCTCAGAGGCGAAGCTAAAAATTCACATCAACCGTGACTTGCGGAAGGAGTACATGGCCCTTGTTACATTTGTGCATGGTGATATGTCGCTCGAAGCATCCGGATGGGGATCAAAGTGGAATCCCCTACCCGTTGCCCCTAGGTGGGTATAAATAGAGGAACCCAAGGAGTTTCTACGGGTACGGGTTAACCGTGTACCCGACACGACCCGTTATGCCTCCGAACACGTTAATTTGACCAAATATACACTAACAATCTCCTCCTATATTTGTGACAAATAACGTATACGTTTCGGAGTGCAGAAAGTGGAGAATATTAAAATAAATTTCCGACTTAACACATTTTCATAAGAGTTAGCACAGTTTTTAAAGAAAACCATAATCATGAATTTTATAAAACAATAACATAATACATCAAAAGAAAATGTGCTACTCAACAATAAATAAGTCTGGAAAACAATAAAATGACTACAGATAAACGTGTAACAATTCTACTCAGAGAGTAGATCATCATCATCTATGTCAAAATCCACTTTCTCTCCTCCATCTTCACCAGTGCCTGCAAGGAATTTCATGAGTCAGACTCTATGAATTCATAAACATATGCAGCGACGTATCAAAGTAAACTAGCTCTACCTAAATGAGCTTAGTACTTGTAGCAGTAGTGAAGTAACACTGTCAGCATCTCTATCCAGTCTAGCTAGGACCAGTCAAGTTTTGATTTTAATAAATCAAACGTTGTTATCTTACTCATTAGTGACCACTATGTGCCTTGTCATATGACTTGGCACACCGTTATTTGCAACATTATCAAATGTGGAATAATGTGCTATGATCACTAATGTTAGATTAACTCATGCAACGACTTTCTATTCCCAGTTGAATAATTCTCAAATCAGCTTACAATGAGAAAGATGTTAAGTCATCAGGTGTGGAATGACTAGCATCTAACCATCTTGGGCTTTCATCAAGAAATTATTTGGGGTTTTCAGTCTGTTATTAGATGCTTGAATGTTGTGACTATAGGTTCTTGCTATGAAAACATAAACATTGGAGGAAGTTTCATATTTCTATGAACTTTAATCCCATCTCCCCCGATGTTTTTATTGTGAGAACTCTATTTAAGCTCTTTGTCAAGGCGTCTGCAACATTATCTTTTGACCTCACATCAACGAGGTTCACAATCCCTTGACTCGTAAGGGAGGTCAACCAGGCTTGTTTCATCCTGAGTTGCCTTCTTTTGCTATTGAACAAAGTGTTCGTAGCAATCGTTTTAGTAGCCTGATTATCGCAGTAAACTGCAACAGAACTCAATTTCAGGCTCGACAATGGAATGTCCATCACCAAATCTCTTATCCACTCTGCTTCTTCTCCCGCTGAAGCTAGAGCGTAGAGTTCGGATTCCATAGAAGATAGTGCAATACATGATTGCCTCTTGGACTTCCAGGCTACAGCTGCTCCTCCTAGTGTGAATATAAATCCACTAGTGGACTTGCTGTCGTTTAATTCTGAGCACCATGATGCATCAGAATATCCTTCCAAAACTGGAGGATGTCCATGGTAACATAAAGCATACGTTTGGGTGTGCTTTAGGTATCGCATCAGCCTATCGAGGGCATCCCAATGGTCTTGGCTAGGATTACTAGTGAATCTGCTTAACATGCCGACCGTAAAGGCTATGTCAGGTCTTGTGCAGACCATAGCATACATGAGACTACCAATCAGTTTAGCATAATCTGACTGTCGAATCGCAGCTCCATCATTGGGCTTCAAGCGATTATTATAATCATAAGGTGTCTCCACTGCTCTACGTTCACTGTATCCCCACGTGTCCAACATGGACTTTATATAGTGGCTTTGACTTAGGAAAATGCCATTTTTCCCAAAGCTCACCTGCATGCCTAGGATAGTCTCAGCTACACCTAGGTCTTTAATGCTAAACTTCTTCATTAGTTCTGACTTAACGTCATCCACTACGGATTGATCAGAACCAAGTATCAGCATATCATCCACATACAAGCATATTATAGCGACTTTGTTCGATCTATGACGTATGTAAAGACATTTGTCCGAGAGACTCGACATGAATCCCATGTTCCTTACACTATAGTCAAACTTCTCATGCCATAATTTTGGTGCTTGTTTTAGTCCGTATAGCGACTTGATTAACTTACAGACCTTATTTTCGTGACCTTCTACTATGAAGCCTTCAGGTTGGCTCATGTATATCTCTTCGGTCAGATCTCCGTTCAAGAATGCAGTCTTAACATCCATTTGATGAACAATAAAGTTCTCAATAGACGCAATAGCAAGTAGGATCCTAATGGTTGCTAAGTGACACACTGGTGAATATACATCAAAGTAATCCACCCCACTAACTTGTGTGAAACCTTTAGCCACCAGGCGCGCTTTATACTTAGCTATGCTACCATCAGGATTGAGCTTCTTTTTCAGAACCCACTTACACCCTATAGTTTTAGCCCCTCTTGGCTTATCAACCAACGTCCAGGTGTTGTTCTGAAGCAAAGAGTTCATCTCTTCATCAATGGCTTCTTTCCAGAGTAGGGAATCCCTTGATCTCATCGCGTCCTTATAGGTGGATGGATCGGCCTCAACGTGGTAAGTGACAAAGTCACTACCAAAGGTTCTGGGAGTTCGCTCTCTCACCGAAGTCCTTCTAGACTCTAAGACATTACTGTCTACCGGGACTGAATAGGAGGTGCTCGGTACTGATTCAGGTTCTTCCTCAGTAATAGTTGCTTGCATACCTGGGATTGTTAGGTTCTTATCCTTAAGGAACTTATCCTCAAAGAACACAGCATCCCTAGATTCAATAATTATATTATTAGACAGGTCTAAGAATCTATCTGCAGCATTATCTTCAGCACAACCTAAGTAGACACACGTGTTGGTCCTAGGTCCAAGTTTAGACCGTCTAGGGTCAGAGACCCTGACATAGGCTATGCAGCCCCAGGTCTTAATTCTAGTTAAAGACGGGGGTCTCTTAAACCAAAGCTCGTAGGGTGTAACGTCTAACTTAACATGAGGAACTTTGTTTAGAATGTTGTTTGCAGTTAAAACTGCTTCTCCCCAATAGGCGGTAGGCATGCCAGCAGTGAGGAGCATAGAATTCAACATCTCTGTTAACGTTCTATTCTTTCTCTCGGCTATACCATTCGATTGGGGTGAGTAAGGAGCAGTGGTTTCTGCTATGATCCCTTGAGAGGCAAGGAAACCCCGGAACTCACTGGACATGTATTCTCCTCCTCTATCACTTCTAAACCTCTTAATTCTCATGTCTAGTTGGTTCTCTACCCTGGTTTTGAAAAGACAGAATTTTTCAAACGCTTCATCTTTAGTTTTAAGAAGATAGATGTGACAGAACCTAGAGCAGTCATCTATAAATGTGATCATATACTTTCTTCCTCCTCTGGTGACAAAACTTTTAAAGTCACATATATCGGAATGTATAAGCTCTAGCGGTGTTGTGCTCCTAGTAACCGCACTAAAAGGTTTCCTAGTGATCTTAGTCTGAGCACACACGTCACATTTCTCAGGCGGTGACTTAGTGTCTAATGTGATCTGGTGAGTTCTAGCTATTTGGAACATCTTCCTATAGTTCACGTGTCCTAGTCTCTCATGTAGAGTCTTAGGGCTAACTAAGTTTGTTTGAACTTGTTGAACTAACTCGTTTGCTAGACTTAGTCGGTACATCCTATTTTGGACGTATGCACATCCAAAATAGTGTGAGTTAACTGACAGTGTTACTCTACCGCTACAAAAAGTAAAAGACATACCAGCATCACATAATAAACTTATAGACACTAAGTTAGCAGCTAGAGAAGGAATAAACTTAACATTTTTTAAAGTTAAAGTCTTACCTGAGGATAGCAGCAGCGTTGCATTCCCCACCTTCAAGACGTCAGCTGTCTCGCCATTTGCAACTGTAACAGACTCTTTCACAGTAGTGAGCCCTGTCATAAGATCAGCATTGTTGCAAACGTGGCACGTCGCCCCCGAATCCAAGTACCACTCCGTGCTGGCCTTAGCGTTTCCGACCATCCCAACAAAATCGGAAGACTCAGCTAGGCTAACCATATTGGCTTGGTTGCCATCCTGTGGTGCTTTGGTTCTTTCCCGTTTAGGGAGCCTGCAGTCAGATGCGCTGTGCCCCCACTTGTTGCAGTTAAAACACTTGCCCTTGAACTTTTTGGTGCGTTTGCTAGGGCCTGCAACCTGGGAGCTACCATGAGAGGGTCTGGTCCTCTTAGGGTTCGGCACGCGTTTAGAACTGAGAACCATGTTAGCCGCAGCCTTCTGCTTGCTAACAGTTTCTAAAGCGTGTCGAATCCTATTCTCATCCTCAATGCGAATAAATCGCTTGAGGTCATTGAGACCGACCTGCATCTTCTTGCGGTACATTTCAGTTTTGAAATTATACCACGTAGAGGGCAGTTTAAAAATAATCGTGCCAGCAACAAAGCTGTCTGGCAGGGAAATATTTTCACTATGTAAAGAATCTACTAATGCTTCAAAATCCGATACCTGCGGGAGAATCGCCTTCTCCTCGTCGAACATGAAGGAATGGAATTTGTCCACCAGGTGCGCCTTGGACAGATCCTCCTCTTGCCTGAAGTGCTCCTCCAGTGCTTCCCAGATTTCCTTGGCGGTCTTCATCTTGATGTACGTCTTCGCCAGCCTGGAGGACAGGCAGTTCAGCAGGTAGTCGCGGCAGAAGTCCTCATCAGCAATCCACTGAGTCTCCTCTTCAGTCCCCATAACAGTAGCACGATCAGACTGAACGGTGTAGAACACGTTCAGGTACTTCATCCCAAACTGGGTATTCAGCTTCCAATCGGTAAATTCGGTCGCCGTAAATTTTTCCAATTTGATCATCGGCACCGGAGAGGAGAAATTGTTCCCTTTCATCATTGTTAATTCCTCTTTCCAATGAATAACAACTGATGATCTATGAAGTTGCTCCACTGTTGGCAACACAATCAGAAAAATTGGCTTCAAGTTTGAAAATTCAAGAGATCTGATTTTCAGATCAGCAACTAGATTGCAGGTTTACACAAATCGTGAACAGATAAGTTGCCCTCCAGTAGATCAGGAATTAAACAAAAGATACCAAGGAAACTGCTGCTCCACTGACTTTTGAAAACACAGCTCCAAAGAAAAGGAAATTCTTAGGCGTGCCTCTCTCCAGGCGGCGGAACGAGCTACCTTAGACGTGTCTCTCTCCAGGCGGCGGAACCAAGAAATTTCTTAAAAAAAATGATGGTGCTCTGTTTCTTCCTCCTCAAGCGACGCCGACGGGATCAAAAAATACAGGCCATTCCTCTTCTTCTCGTTTCCCCCTTTTTTTTTCGATCTGCAGCGGCGATGGCAGAACGACCGGAAATAGCGAGATGCGAACTCCTCCTTTCCCTCCCGATCTATCGCAGGCGGCGTCGGGATTCGCTTTCTCTTCCGACTTGTGATCCTGTGCGACGATGGCGGAAACGGGATACACTGGCGGCGAAATTTTCCTCTACCTTCGATTCCGACGGCAAATATTCCGATCGGCGATGGGATTTTGTTTTTCTTCCTTCGATCGATGATAGCCGGCGAACGGTTACGTGAGACGGGAAAAAATCGAGCGACGGGATGAACGAGCAACAACGGGCAGTTACTTCGAGTTTGTGGAAGTTGCTCGAAGCATCCGGATGGGGATCTAGGTGGAATCCCCTACCCGTTGCCCCTAGGTGGGTATAAATAGAGGAACCCAAGGAGTTTCTACGGGTACGGGTTAACCGTGTACCCGACACGACCCGTTATGCCTCCGAACACGTTAATTTGACCAAATATACACTAACACATGGATGGGTCAATCTGCCATCTTTGCTAGAACTGGAGATTCCGTTAACTTCGCAAGAGAGCTTGACAAGGCAGATAGCTGAGTGTTTTATCTCAGGGGGAGATAATGAGATTCTCTATCGAGGAAAGGAGAAGAGATGTGATAGGAAAAAAGTCATTTATAGAAGATGATCCTTCAACTTCATCACAGTAGGAGAGGAGCATGACTCCTAAGCAGGATGGAGAAAAGAAGGGAAGACCCCGGTGTTACAGATGCAATAATCTTGGTCACTTCAGAAAAGACTGCAGTGTCAATCTTCAGCTAGGTCACACTGTTGATAAAGAATGAGCTTAATCCAGGAAGGAAGAAGGCGGATGGGGGAACTGCTTCATGGCAGATATGATGGCGTCTGTTCGCGCCTTGTCCTCCATCAACTACTAAGAAGACTGGATCGTGGACTCGAGGTGTGGTAATCACTTCACCGGAGACGAGTCAAAATTTTCTTCTCTACGGGCGTATATAGGTAATGATGCTATCATTATTGTTAATGATACTGTGCATGTAGTCGAGAAAGAGGGAACAATTTCTTTAGGCAGCGAAAAGCGGTCACTCACTTTGAGGAGTGTTTATCACGTATCATGGATAAAGAAGAACTTGTTCTCGGTGACCAACGTTGTGGACGCTAGCTATCACGTTCTGTTCGGCCCGATAGAAGTGAAGTTTCTCCGGAGCATGTTAGTGGTGAAGGCTGACGCGACTCCTGTCGGAATACAAGTAAAGGACTTGTTCGTTCTGTAGACAAGTTTCTATTTTGAGAAAATGAGGGCTAATGACTGCGCAGTTATTTATCACGAGAGACTGAGACATGTTAAGATGGACAAGCTAAAGAGCTAAAGGCTATGACAGCAAGAGGCCTAGTGAAAAACATGTCTAGTCTTTCATCCATAGGCGATTGTCATGTCTGTGAAGGGTGTCAGTATGGGAAGGTACATCGCCTCCCATTTGACAAATCCTTGTCCAAGTGCAACGCACCACTAGAGGACATCCACGGTGATCTGATAAGACCAATCGTCACCCCCAATCTCGGAGGAAGCAAATATACGCTGGTCTTGGTTGACGACTTCACTAGATATACCCGAGTATATTTCATGAAGGAGAAGTCAGAGGTCTTCTAGAAGTTTGTGGAGTTTAAATAACTCGTTGAAGGCATGCAAAGACTGCGGGTTAAGAAGTTGAGGTCAAACAATGAGGGAGAGTTTACTTCTCATATGTTCGCCGCCTTTTGTATGAAGCACGAGATCAAAAGGGAGCTGACGTGTGCTCACACTCCACAATAGAATGGGGGTGGTGGAGAGGAAGATTTGTCATCTGGCTGAGACCTGTAAAGCTGGCTTTATGACAAAAGCATTCTCAGGGCCTTTTGGGCGGAGGGAATGACCTGTAGAGCTTACGTCATCAACTGGATGCCCTTAAGTCCCAACAACATGAAGTCTCCACATGAGCTCATGTTCAAGGAGAAACCCAGCGTGGCACACCTTCGGGTGTTTGGATCAACCTACTACGTGCATGTTCCATACGCTCTTAGAACTAAGCTGGATGTGAAGGCAAGGAATCTTTTCTTCATTGGCTACAACGAGCGGAAGAAGGGTTGAAAGTGTATGGACCCAGAGATAAAAAAATTTGTAGTCTCAAGGGATGTGGTATTTGATGAGCTAACATTGTACCAGGGTAGTTCCTCTATGGAACTACAGGAGAGCAGGGTGGTCGGAAGGTGAGAAGAAGTTGTTGTGATCTTCTGGTGGAGCTGTGTGTGACTCTGGGAGCTCAGGTTACATGAAGATCAGGAACATGTGCTTTTAGTTCTGGAAGCAGGGGGAGCGATGCTCCTAGTGTATCAGGTAGGGGAGCTGATACAAAAGGAGCAGTTGATGTGGTGGATCTTGGTAAGGCCTTACGGAGGTCGAAGAGGACCATTATTCCACCAAGTCGGTACAGGGATGGGAACATGGTGAGTTTTGTGTCATGTTTCTTTGAAGGTCCTCTGGACGAGCAGGAGTCGTCATGCTATGAGAATGTCATTGGAGTAAAGAAGTGGGAAGATGTCACTGATGAGAATATGACTGCTCTTAGAAAGAATGAGAGTTGGGATCTTGTGCCCAAGGTCGATGACATAACTCTTGTTACTTGCAAGTGGGTGTATAAGCTCAAGAAGAAGCTAGACGATAGTATCGAGTGGCACAAGGCTCGCCTTGTAATTCGGGGATTCTCTCAGCAGTACGTAGAAGGGTACAAGAAGACGTTCAATCCTGTGATCAAGATGACTTCAGTTCGCGGGCCTTGAGTACCACTGAGTTGAAGGTACTGTCTTATGAAGATGTTGTGAATTCACTTCTCACAGACGATGCCAAACTGTTGCGGTCTAACTCGACGCTCCTAAATCGGTATGGACATGATCGTCTTAGCTCGGGAGCAGTCGAGCGCACAATCAGTGACAGAGTAAGTAAGTGCACAAAGCGATTTTTAAGTGAAAAAACCTCTCAATTGGGTAAAAAATCATGTGGCTGGATCTGTGTCGATCAAACCCCACTATCAGCTCAGGTTACAACTTGTTTGTAGAATCGAGGGCGACAAACCGCTGTTCATTACACTTGAGAGATGAGAGAGAATCTTAGGCACTCGGGGGGGGGGGGAACAGGCTGCTCAACGCGAGATTTAGCTTTCACAATCTTGGTGCGTGGATGGGCCTGAAACGCGTGGAATGAGGTTGGAGAGGCCTTTCTGGAGGTTGAGCAAGAACGAGGCTTCCTTCCTATAACGGGCAAAGCGTCTTCTTCGTGGACGTGTTGTGGACTTTGCTGAGTTTCTGATGGAGCGGCGATGGCACGCAGGAGGATTCTGGTGGAGGGATGGTGTCTCATTAGAGAATTCTGGCAGATGAACGATGGCTCGTAGGAGAATTCTGGCAGAGCTCTGACCCGTGGAAGAAGAAGACACAGAGGAGAAATGTGAGAAATGAGGAGGCCTGATGCTCGTTTTATAGCCTCCAGAGGATGGTTACGGTAGTTATGCGCCTATCCGCACTTCGTAACCACACATTAATATTTTTATCATAGTTTTAGAGTGTATAATACTCGATAAATGCAAGCCGCCATTATGACCATGATGCTCCCCACTAACGGTGGAAGTTACGCAGACGGTTTTTCCCCGAACAGATGATCGTGATTGCAGCGAGTTGATCGACTGGTGGAGGAAGGGCACGACGCCGTGACTGACGGGAAATCGACACCCTTCACGGGCGAGGGAGGCGGCAGGCTCCCGCGCTGATCACCCTTCGCCAGCAAGGTATTGGCCTACCACCAATAACCGACGCAGCTTCGGCCTGGCACGGGAATTGGCCAGCCGGGGCCGAGAGGCTAGGCGCGGCCCCGGTGTGGGCTGCCAGTCCAGCGGCCGGCACTAACGGAGAGCCCAGCCTTGGCCGACCGCAAGGTGCGGCCAACCGAAGCCGGGGCGCGCAGGGCGCAACATGCTAACTTCACCCAACCGGTGGGCCGAGCACGACCGACTGCCACCCGCGGTCGCGAAGGCCGCCATGGGAGGGGGCGCCCAACGGGGTGGTCGTGCCATGCGGTTGCAAAGGTGTGGCCGCTTTGCTGGCCGGAAGCCGGGTCAGCTTAGGCCGGCCAGCCGGCGGAGAGGAGGGGGGGGGGGGGGGGAGCCGGGTTGACTTCGCCTAAGATGGCCGCCGGGAGGGAGATCCCGCACGCGCAATCACATGTGCTGATCGCACGCGGTGGTCAAACCCATGTCCCCAATAAGATAGTGATGCATGAGAAATGGGATATCCACACCCCAAAATTCTTATAAAAGGAGTCTTGCTCCTAGGGCGAAACCCAAACATGAGCACAAGGTTGACTTTCAACCACCATTATCATCTTCCACGGCAGTATCAGCCAAAAAAGAAACATGATCAGAACAAAATTAATCAAAAGCAGCCCCCAAATCATCAATATCATATATCTGGTATTACAATAATGCTCATCCCGATGGGCCTTATACGAGCAGCTACACTAGCTCTACAGTGAGCAAATGCACAATTATCTTCTTGTGAGTTATAATTTCTGATGTGAATGCCATGTAACTTCATTAAGTGGGATCTAACAGCATGATATGAAGATATATATTCCATTTTCATAGAGAAATCACATCAACTGGGTAATATTTAAATATTGCATAATTTTCAAAAACACACCACTAACTTGCCTAATTACAGGAACCACCCATCTATTTTTCAAAAATATCATAATTTTACACTGTTAACATACAGGTGCAAGAAAAATGGAAGACTTCTGAAGGGGTTTTTGTGCATGCATGTTAACACAGGTAATTAAAAAAAACTGAAAGACCATCTCAAGAGTTTTTTTTTTTGTACATGTTAACAATGTAAATTTAGAGGGGGGCGGTTTGATGGTTTTGAAAAATAGATGAGAAGCCCGGGTAATTATGCAAAGTTAGAGGGGAGGTTCCAGCAAATGACCATATGACATATCATTATGACTGAAAAAGCTTATCACTTTCGATGTATCGAAGAGATGCTCAACATCACATGGTTGCATTATTGGCACAAAACGCGCAACAAGTACCATAACATATCCATACTGACCGAGGGGATCCCCTTATCAAGGGTGACATCGTGGGATTTTGAGAATTTTAAGGACCATCATTAGGGATTCTAAAGAATCTGGTCATGGCTGCTCATAAAGGTTATGAGATCTCCCAAATTTACTACTTTCTAGTGTCTATGCACAAACTGGGTAATCAATAATGTCAACTGTCCGCTTCGTAGTTTTCACTGGAGATGATCGATCCACCCCGCACAAACTGCCCGCGAAAACGAGGCCGCAGTTCTGCTAATCTCTTCCTGCTCTGATAGCGTACCTGTTCACGAATAATAATTCTGATTTGAAACATGACTCGCTGATCAAATACTCAATAAAAAAACAAATCAAACATGCATTGAAGAACCTGTTACCTTTTTACTGAAGTTTCTTACTTTTCTTTTTTGCCTAAATTTGTTCAAAGCAGCCTCTCTCTGGGCGAAACGATTTTGATCCGCTCCAACCCCGCCTACGCCGCCACTCCCATCGCCCCCTTTGTTTATGTTCGCTCCTCCTAGAAATCCATTCTGCCCATCACTGGCATGATTACTGCAAGAATTACTTCCATTCAAGCTATAAGTACCAGCAGTTGCTTTCAAATTCTCGAGAGATGAGTCATCATTATCAGTTTCTGAATGCAGTGCAGGGACGTGGTGGTGGTGGTGGTGATAATGGTGGGGATGGTGCTGCACATGTACATGTTTCTGCAATCCCCTCGGCTGACCGATCGCCGGGGATGCTACCACTTCGTCGATCTTATCGTGCGCTGTCGGTTGAATGGTGGAGTTCCGAGGCTGCACGGGATGAAAGGCTGAGGCGGAACGGTTACACTTTTTATTCGTTGAACCCATGTCATTGTTTTGGCTGCTACCATTAGAAACCTGGTTTAATAGAACTGCCTCACAACTTTTATTAAGTAAGGAGCTTCCTACACAGCCTGCGGGAGCTTGGACTGAAGCCAATGAAACAGGATACCTGCAACATTAATATCGTAGTTGAGAATGATACAGAAGCATTCAAGTAAATCATTCCGAAAAGAAATTGCTAACCTTGAGAATGCTGACAGGTTTGAGAGTCTTTCATCACTCGAGGGCATACCGACTTCTCCAGTTGATCTCAGTCTCTTGAGGCTTAGTTCGAAGGACGATAACTCCTTGTATTCTTCTTTGCTTTCTGAAATTTTGGAGTAAGCTTTAGAAGTAGTATCATGGAGGGTGAACTCCAACTGTTGATTTGTATCGCAGCCAAGCTGGTCCGCAGACTGAGAATTTGGATCGTGAAGCGTGTTGTGGTTCACACGCTGAACTCCATTCTCAGGTGAATTGTCCATACTTGGACCGGCCAGTTTGGTGGAGATTTTATCAGTTTGTGATACATATACGCTGGGCGAGCAGATGCTCAGCACCAAATAGGAATTATCTCGTATTCACAATTAATTATGCGTCCTTAAGTATTTTGTCCTATAGTGGGGGAATCCATCTGTATAAAGGATTAAGGACTCCCTTAGGTTGTGCGTCTATCTTTAAGTGTTTAATCTATTAGACTCTCTTGGAGATAAGGGCACTTTGGAGGACCCAACCTCCAAGTGCTAGGTGGAAGTTAGTTTCTCAGTTCCCTTATCTTCTTGTAATGTGATTTCATCGTTCGTGTTCTTGATACGGCACAACGCCAACGTGTCAATTGGTCCGACCCGCCCCTCTGTTAGGGTTTCCTCAGAAACCCTAATTGGATCTACATTCCCGTTCCATCACGAACCCACCCGATTCCCCCATCTTCCACCTTGTTTGCTCCGCTGATTCCGCGTTTTCGGCGGCTCTGCTTCCCTCCAGCGCGAGTCGCCCGACACAGACGCTCCTGCTGCTGCATGACGCAACTGTTTCCTGTGCCGCCCAGCCTCTGATCTCCTACGACGACGACCCATCTATGTCCTGTCTCCTTCCGTGCGGATCCCAACACTGCCTTCTATCGCTGACGTGTCCGGCCTCACCTCCAATAGCACCTTCAACATCCTGGAGAGGCTCCAGCCTCTCTGTCAGCATCCCTTTCGCCACATGCACTTCCCTCTGCTTCTTAGCATCCCTTCAGTACCTTCTTCCGCATTCCAGCGGGCCTCCAGCAGATCTTGCAGCATTCAAACGGTCCTCCAACAGATCTTGCAGCATTCAAACGGTCCTCCAACGCCTCCTGCCGCAATTCGTCGGACCTTACCCCCCTTTCCCGTCACGGCCCTCCTTCCGAAATCAGTGCACGTTCGACAATCAAATTGAAGCTGCCATGGATAGAGCTGTCACTAAAAATCGAAAACCGCAAACTGAACCGGAACCGCAAAGAACCAGACCGAACCGTTCGCAAATTATTCGGGTTCCGGTTTGAATTTTGGAACCGTGAACAACAATGGTCCGGGTGTAGTTCTTCCATTTTATTATCCGGACCGGAACCGAAACCGGAACCGCAACATACAAGTCTCAAGCAGTTTCAAGATTTTTAGACCCGATCCGAACCGGACCGAAGTAGAACCGAACCGCAACCCGTTTATTATTATTATTAATATTAATATTATTATAATATTGTCATTATTTTATAATTTATCTATAATAATTATACTTACTAATTACTATCACGAGTGAAGCTGGTGCAGTTTAAACCCAAACCGCAATCGCACTAAAGGGGGTCGATTTTGAATCGAACAAAACTTCACCGCATAAAAACCGTGTGGTATGATTTGACATTGGTGCGGTTTGGGCTCAATTTTTGTAGTGCACTTTTGATTTTTATACAGTTATATAATATATTTTCAATTTTACTTGGATATTTTTTTGAAATATTTTATTTAAAAAATATAAAAGATATACAACTACTATTTATTAGTAATCATGAAAGACAACTAATTGTAACTGATTGTTATGGTAGACCATGCCAACGATACGTGTGCAAGCCAACTAGACGTCGTGACAAGTCTACACGCGTAGGAAGGCGATGGATATTATCCCCCCGATCAAGGAAAAGACCGTCGAGAGGTGCGTAACATAATTATTTTTATTCTGATATTGTTTTGAGTTTTACTATTTGCAACCCGCTTTTATTTCATTCCGCCAAGTTTGATTTTGGGTTTAGTTGGAACCGTTTGGAACCGGACCGAACCCCATGGAACCGGACCGAACCGTTAGTGGCCGGTTTGATTTTGGTTCTTGTTGAACCGTAACCGGAACCGTTGACACGAAGGTTCCAAAAATTAAGCTGGAACCAGAACCGAAATCGGTCAAACCAAATAAGGTTTTTGTTCTAATTTGAAGAACCGTTACTTAGTGGTTCGGTTCATTGTTTTAGTAGAACCGGAACCGTGAAAGCTCTTGTCATGGATGACATCCTTACAACCATGGCACTTGAGCTTTGTCATCGGCTTCTTCCACACTCCCATTACAGCCCACACCCGTCTCTTTGCTTCCTGATGAGCCTCCTCCATGCGTCTCACTGTCACCCCCAATGCCTCTTCAATCATCAGAAACACTGTAGTTTCCTCCTTTCCTAAAACCCCTTTCACTCTCCCACCGCCAACCGCATCATGCACCCCCCTAATACCCATCCATCTTCCAATTTGCACCAGATGCCCTCCAATCCGCTCGCCTTTAGACAAATCCTGAAGGAGGCTCCACCTGGCGGTTTGCTAACTTTTCACACTACGTCACAAGGTTTTCTACACCCCGTTGTTTCTTTGATATCCCGGCCCGCCTATCTGCTCTCTTATTTCCCCCACTTTTTCCCAAAATGTCTTGAGCCCATTATAACTCCACCCTCACATCATGTCACTCTCCCCACTTCACCCAAACTTCCCACCGATTTCATTCCAAATCAACACTACCCACTCGTCCTAATATCCGACGCCACGACACTCGTTAAAGATTTGGATGGGTGTGTCTGCCATCAGTCGCCATAGCATCTGGCCTCTGACCGAGGCCCTGACCCAACTGACGTGCACCTCACTCGATCTTAAGGACAAGATCTTTTGAGGGCATGACATTGCTTCACCCATTGGGAAGTTCCATGTTGAGCTCTACAGCAGTTGCAATCAACTTTACCTCAGTTTTGCAGCACCCAGCCAGGCACGACGCCGCTACGCTCCTGGATGTTTCACCGGACCCGCCCACCAGAAGAGCCGTCTGACTCTCCATGTCGCGCACAAGGGACCCTTCTTGGCTCGACCTGGGGGACAAGTACACCTTTTTAGGATGAATGTGTCAATAAGTATACGTCAGGTGAGCAGAGACGCAACACCAGTGAAGGATTAAATCATATAGGGTTCATCTATATAAGGCCCCCCAAGTTGTGAGCCTCATCTTGGAGTGTTTAGTCTCTTAGGCTATCTTGAAGAGAAGGGCGCTTTGGAGGACCCAGCCTCCAAGTTCCAGGGAGTTAGTATCTTAAGTTGTATCCCTAATCTGCTTATATTGTGATTTCATCGCTCTTGCTCTAGTTCTTGATACGGCGCAACGCCTACGTGTCAATTTAGTATGATTCATCCCTAGTATATGTGCTCCTTAATAGCCCCTCTATCTCCAAATCTTTGCCCATGATATCATCTTCCAATATAACATGGATATAAATGATATAAGAGGATAGCAAGATCTTGTGTAAACCTCCTTTCAGATAAATGATTTAGGTAAAAACAATACCAGCAGCATTCTCCTGTTCTTTGGAGTCGATGCAACAATTCAATGTCATTTTCATGCTGCAGAGTGTTTCGGGTCTATGATGAACAACCCGTGCCCAAGTACTATCTTGTGGACAGGCTACTTGTTCAGATGGAAACATTGATTGCGGGCCATCCACTTCAATGGCACGTTCTGTCCAGGAACTCTGCAAATTATAAACACGGTTTTAACTATGAGAGCATGCTCAATACATTTTTATAGTAAATAAAAAATATATATTTTTAAGCTATAGTTATTGGTGCACTCAATCATGTGGTTGGATGGACTTGGAAATAAATATTTGTTTAAATCAATTAATATTCTCAAAATCCTTCAAACAAAACCATTACTTCTTAAACCATGGTTTATACCTTCAAGCAACCAAAAGAAATCAATTCCCCTTAAAAAAACAGGAAATGTAAACTGTAGATATGACTTCCTATGAAAGAATTAGTTCTAATTTTAGCTGCGGGCATTGTGTGGGTTTCAATATGGAAGATTGTAGTATTTATCAATGTTTCTAGAAGTAGGATGAACGCTCAATTTCCAAAGTTATATAATGCGCATCATCTAAAAAATCGCGAACATATAAATAGACTTCTCTTTGTAGTTCAAACCATAGTTCATTAATAAATCTTGACAGGACTCCCCAAGACTCTTCAAGAACCCTATAATTAGTAACGGGCTCGACAAGCTTGTTCAGATATTTAGACAATTTGACTGCCTTGTTTGGGGTCATCTGTTGCTCGACTAGTCTTAATTTAGAACAAGTTGGGAGATGGTTTTTGATGGAGCTAATGTTTCATGTTGACTAAAGTGTTAAAGGAGGTTCACCTTTGTCGATCTAGCCTTCTCAACTATTCACCAAAACTTTGTAACGGAACTTGGCATCTTAATAACAATAAATCGGGTTCTCGGGTGATTACTCGTGTGGTGCCAGGTAAAGAAGTCCACTATCTCAGAGAGCCAACCCAAAAGATGTTTCCATCACCATAAAACTGTCATATCATAATCATCATCTATAAGAAGTTTAGAGTTATTCCAATTATTTTCATGATTATTTGTGTGGTGTAAAGCTGTCAGAGATGCTTCATGTAATTCCTCATAAAAGAGGGTTGCTAAGAATTCGGGGTTCCCCAGAAAGAGCCTCATGATTATCACTCTTCTAAAGTGTATTGTGCGAGCATCTGCCTTCTTCTTGGTTGATGATGCCAATAAAGTCTGATGATAAATCATCTCTAGCCTTTTCTTTCACGAGGAAGTGTTCCTTGACTCCAGCTTGACCCAGTAATTGGCACGTCTATCAGATTTTGGTATGGTTCACTTGGAAGACTCGTTTCTGAAGCCAATCGTTTCTGATGCTAAAGACGAGAAGGGTAAAACATTCTCACTCTTTACAGTTTGCTACATAAACATGTAATATATCAACTACTAGGAAACATGATAGAGTAAATGTATCAAACTCAACATGTTGCAATTCAAGTCTAAACACTCTAGTACATGAAATCAAGTAGTAATCTTATAGTCAGCAAACCAATATTTTGGTAAACAGGTATTCACTTCATCAACCAAATATCCAAACAAGAATGAGCAAAAATATTATTATTAAAGAGAGAAGTGCTATGAAATTTAAGAGATCACAACATTAAAAGACATGATATTAAGCCCTTGCTATAGAATGATAAAGTAGCAACATCAATAGATTGCTCAAGGTGACAGTGTGACACTACTATTTTATATAAAGTATAAGCCATACCTATGTGCCTCCACATTCCAACCATTCCAAGTAAATGGAAATACAAATGTACGCAAAAATTTCACACAAAAATAATATTAACAAAATCGTGTTTGAGTGATAGTCAGAGTATTATAAATCCAAATGGAACCAAATTTGGGCCACTGAGACGTTGTCATACCAAAGGACACCCAAAATTTCTGGTCATTTGGAATAGTAAAAGTATTAATTAACAAGCGCAACCCTCGTGTTTAGTTGCCACCATTTAGTTTTGAACCCTGAACAGACTGTTGGTGATAAGCCGGAGGAAAGTGAGGATGCCGTCAGGTTATCATGCCCCTTACGCCCTGGGAGATACACACGCTACAATTGCAGCGACAAAGGTCGCGATCCCCCGAGGGTGAGCTAACTCCAAAAACCGTCCTCAATTTGGATTGCAGGGTGCAACTCGCCTGCATGAAGCCAGAATCACTAGTAATCGTCGGTCAGCCATACGGCGATAAATTCATTCCCGAGACTTGTACACACCACCCGTCACACTATGGGAGTTGACCATGCCCGAATTCGTTACCTTAACCGGGAGTAGGGGGTTGCCAAAGGCAGGGCTAGTGACTGGAGTGAAGTCATAATAAGGTAGCTGTACTGGAAGGTGTTACAAACAAGATAGAGATTCGGGAGAGAAAGGAGAGATCTAGGGTTTGAGAGAGAGAAGAGGAAATACCTGGAAGTACTTGCTTGTCTCCTGCCAGGAAACCCTAGGAGTATTTATACCCCTCGGGCCATGGAGGGGCCGACCGGCCGGCCCCTCCCATAGGAGCTGAACCCGTCCGGTTCAGCCCCCAACTGCCGTCTTGTTTTAATTAGGGAGGGTTGAACCAGATGGTTCAGCCCCGCTTGATGTCGCATCCTTCCGCCATCTTTGGTGTTGTCCCGCGAGCAGATCGTTACGAGGATTCATAACATTCCCTTCGCCTTCAAGAGCCAGTTTGTCCCCAAGTTGGAGATTTGGGTAACGGTACGGTCGAGTGTTGATCTGTGCAATCCCTTCCATCAGGCTCATGACAGCTATGTCGTTCTCTTGTTCCCGCAGACTCTCCAATCAGCGAAGAGAGACCCCTTTCACCGATGAGAGTCTGATCCCGTGCAAGCAGTGCTCTCTCCCATCCTGAGCAAACTCCATGATCAAGTTGCCCCAATCCAAGGTTACTTTACCCAACAGTTGCAACCACTGGACCCCCATAACCATATCTGACCCCTGGATGGGCAACAAATAGACATCCATCTTACCCTGACCCCCACTCCCTTCAGCACCCCTTCAATCTACAACTTATTTCTGTTGGCCACCATAACCCGGGATGCGGATTCCTTGTTGATCTCTTGCCCCAGCATATGTGCCACATCGGGGTTGATGAAGTTATCTGTACTCTCACTGTCAACCAAAATGGTCACCTTTTGTTGACCGATCCACCCCGGAATACTCATAGTGAGCGGCGTGGGCTCTCCCTCCATGGCCAGGCTAGATACAAGGATAGATACCCCGAACTCGATTGTATCTGGAATGTTCCCAAGTTCCCCTCCTTCTGTATCTGGCATCTCGCCTTCTTCCTGCAACATGTGCACCTGGATCATCTGGCATTTGTGTCCTGGGGTGAATTTCTCAACAGAAATGCTCGACAGAAGCACTCAACAAGGAAGAGCACGACAAGATCGACGGAAGGAGCTCGATAGATCGAAAGATAGAGCTCGATAGATCGAGCTCGGCAAGATCAACAGATGGAGATCGGGAACGAGTATGGATCACCGCGGTAGGAGTTCGACAAAGCGCAACAAAGACGCACACAACACAGTACGCAAGCACGAAAGAGCTCGGAAGAGACAAAGTTGCAACTGGAGGGGAAAGCAAGCACGAGGGAGTCCATACAGGGGAGCTCACAATCGACGAACACGACATACAACGGTCTATGCCCGGGGCCGTAACTGAATATCGCAAAGCACACGACCGCAAGCAGAAGGTAGGGAAATGGACAACGCATGGAAAAAGATGGTGAAAAAACCGCGGGTTAGACCGAACGAGGAGATGCGAGAGCACGACTCGATCGCGAAAACAAAACACGGTCCGTAGGAAGCGTGGTTCAAATACCATGTTGAAATAGATAATAAAATTGTCCTATATATTATTATTCTCATAATAATTTCATACATGTATAACCCGTAATTCATCGAGATCCAAAATGCCTAAGAAAGGCACTTCAAGAAACACCTCGCTAGACGACTATTCACAGATCTCGTCTAGCGGATCTCGCTAGGTCGCAACGACAGCCTGACCTCGGCAGCTTCAGCCCGTCAGCCTGACCTCGGCAGCTTCAGCCCGTCAGCCTGGCCTCGGCAGCTTCAGCCCGTAAGCCTGACCTCGGCAGCTTCAGCTCGTCAGCCTGACATCGGCAGCTTCAGCCCGTCAGCCTGACCTCGGCAGCTTCAGCCCGTCAGCCTGACCTCGGCAGCTTCAGCCCGTCAGCCTGACCTCGGCAGCTTCAGCCCGTCAGCCTGACCTCGGCAGCTTCAGCCCGTCAGCCTGACATCGGCAGCTTCAGCCCGTCAGCCTGACATCGGCAGCTTCAGCCCGTGAGCCTGACCTTCGCAGCTTCAGCTCGTCAGCCTGACCTCTGCATCTTCAGCTCGTCAGCCTAACCTCGACAGCTTCAGCTCGTCAACCTGACATCGACAGCTTTCAACTTGCCAAGTCGTCGGGTCGCCAGGGGCAACTCAGGAAGTAACGTATCGTCCTGCGTTTAGCCATTCCAAACAGCGGGATTCCGCTGCTGGCAGACCAGTTTGGGTGCAGATAGCAATTTAAGAAGGTGGAATTTCGCTATCCGCAGGCCACCTTCGGAAAACTATAAATAGACCCTCAAAGAACCTTGGAGAAGCGGGCCCAGCCTCATTGAGCTCCGCATTTGTGAGAGCTCTTGCTCTGTGCATCCAAGGTGTCGAGCTCAGCCTTTGGCTTTGGGAGGGGAAGACGTGAGGCACGCTTCCGGGTGAGTGGCGGGACCTCCCCGTTGCAGCTCACCGGGTCTATTCTTAGCTTTTCACTCTTGTGATTCAGGGATTTCTTTGTGCTCGCTGACCTCCACTCGTCCTGTCTCATCCGGGTCGACCACTAGACGAGTAAGCTTCGGTCACCCCCAGGTCCGAACACAGGGACCAAAAATCTTGATTCCAACAATACATATACATTGCACAATTAGTCTTCTTTTATAAAGAGAGAGAAATAGAGCTAAATACAAACTCAAGATGTGGAAATAAAAGAGAAGCTAGAGAATCTGCCTTATGGGCCTAAATACATGTTTTTTTTTTATTTCTTGTAACAAGACTAAAATCCTTCAAATATTTTAAGAAAGTTAGAAGCTAATGTACTTGTACTTGCTTTTCCCATCGACATGAATGATAATCTCAATCTTAATGGTGAGGATTTGTATCCTTCAGTTCGATCATCCAAATTTACAGGCATCTCCGCCTGTTAAGTCTACAATCCTTAGATCATTACAAATAACAGTACTTCCACTATCTTGAGATATCTCAGATATTGATGATTCAATATGATGTGGTTACTTTTGGATCCTTCAAGCTATCATGGTAATAAATGGCACATCAACCTTCATCAAATGATTCATGCATATGGGCTCTCCCGATCAAGATGAAGATAACTCGGGAATTGATTGAGACCATCCATTAGGATGTAGCTGATTAACATCAGCATGACATTTATTTTCTAGTTTATTACAAGTTATTTCTACTTTAGAAAAATAACAATACTATGGTGTTTTCTTATTTTGCTTTATAGGACTTACTTACTGGTGATAAGGTTTTTGTACTTATTTACTGTCAATGTAATTACCCTTTAAAGTTATTATTTTTATAAATAAACCCTAGAGACAGAATTAGGTGTTATTAGTTGAGTTCATGAACGAAGTTCTCCCCACCAGCCCCCCCCCCCCCCCCCCCCCACACACACACACACACACACAACCATCTCCTCTAAACCTTCTCCCTCCACTATTTCTCTGCCCTATGCTCCACCAAGCCATTATAGACTGATTTTGGTTTTTGACTCTGTAGAAAAAGCAAGATAAATTGAGAAATAAAATGATTTTATTAATTTCTCAAATAAATGCTTACATTCACACAATTTGTACACTTATACATTTATATATGGAAAGAGAGAGAAGTTCCAAACTAAGATGTGTGACTAAATCCTGAAGATGTAATAGACCCTAAATAGATCTTATATTGGGCCTTTACACATCTTTCCTTCAATACTCCCCCGCAAGCTGTAGCATACAAATCGTAAGCACCCAGCTTGGACAAAAACGGATAGTATAGCGGGCGAGGTAAGGTCTTGATGAGAATATCAGCAACTTGCCCAACAACAGGAACATGTTGCAATTCTATTTTCCTCAATTAAACCTTCTCTCGAATGAAATAACAATCAACTTCAATGCGTTTAGTCCATTCATGGAAAATGAGATTCTTGGCAATGTGTATGGCAGCCTGACTGTCGCAAAATAGAATGGTCGGTGAGGAAAGCTTGACTCCTAAATCTCCTAGGAGACCTTCAAGCATGTAAGCTCAGACACAACAACTGTCATCGAACGATACTCGATTTCAACAGATGAGCGAGCCACTACAGACTGTTTCTTGCTGCGCCAGATGAGATGTCTTACAAAATAAGTACAATATCCATTTGTAGAACGACAATCATCCAATGAACCAACATCAATGTCAGAATATGCAATCAGAGATAAGGGAGACGAAGAGGGCTTGTATACAAGTCTTTGTCAAGCAGTAGTCTTCAAATATCGAAGAATACGCTCAATTGCTTGGAGATGAGAGATTCGTGGCTCATACATGAATCGACTGACAACTCCAACAACAAATGATATATCAGGTCTTGTAATAATGAGATATATCAATTTTCCCACAAGACGACGATAATACTCTGGGTTCAGACGGAGAAGATCAGAGTCTGAGGCATGAGTGCATAACTTGTGATTGATATCCAAGGGAGTGTCGGCAGGCTTGCATCATGAGTAGCATGTATCATGAAGCAAGTCAAGGCAGTACTTTCTTTGAGATAAAACAAGCCCATCAGGTCGCCGAGCCACCTCGATACCCAAAAAATATCGAAGATTTCTCAGGTCCTTTGTTTGAAACACAGTCGACAGATGTTGTTTGATCATGTGTATTCCTGTGAGATCGTCTCCCGTAATCAAAATATCATCAACATACGCCAAGAGAATCATTGTGTCTGTTGGACGCTGACGAGTGAATAAAGAGAAGTCGGCTGATCCAGAGACTTGAAAAACTGAACTCAACAGCACAACAGTCTGACTGAACTTGTCAAACCATGTCCGAGGAGAATGTTTGAGACCATAAAGTGATTTCTGCAGACGACATACAAGAGACTCCCCCGTGGTCTCAAACCTCGGAGGTTGTTGCATACAGACGATCTCCTGCAAATTGTCATTGAGAAAAGCATTTTGACATCCAATTGATACAATGGTCAGTGTCGATGAACAGCGAGGGAGATCAAAATACAAACAGTATTGAGTTAGGCGACCGGAAAAAAAAGTCTTATCATAATTTAGACCTTGTTCTTGAGTAAAATCACGAACCACAAATCGAGCCTTCAGACGTTGAATCGTCCCATCCGAACCATGTTTGATAGCAAACACCCACATACAACCCACACAAGCCTGACCAGGAGGAAGACGAACAAGATCTCAAGTGTGGTTTACCCAAAAAACAGACATTTCCTCGTCCATGACCACCCGCCACCCCGGATGTTGGAGAGCCTCTTGTACATAGGTAGGGGTGGCAATAGAGGATAAAGAAAGGGCAGATTGTTGGAAATTTGGAGAGAGGTGGTGTAAGGAGACATAATTCGCCATCGTGTGAGCAGTTGAGACGATTCCCAGATCTACAGGCCGCAAAATATCATCAGTGGAGGGCACCTCCCGTGACTAGTAGATGGAGGACAACGAGTACACACACGAAGCATAGGTGGTTTTAGTGGGATTGGTGTGGGAAAGAGAGGTGGAAGGTTAGAAGTAACATGGGTAGCAGGCCGCAGAAGGAGAGGCGGAATTGGAGAAACAGTGCGTTGAGAATGACAGGGTTAATCTTCAAGAAAAGTGACATCAGCAGAAGTAACAACCGTGTGATCCTTGAGAGAGAAGCAGACATAGCCCTCTTGAGTACGCAGGTAACCAACAAACATATATTTTGTGGTACGTGGAGCAAGCTTGTCAGTGGACGAGCCAAGATTATGAACATAGCAAACGCAGCCAAAGATACAAGGGGTGACTGAAAAGGGTAGTGTGGAGAGAAAAAGAAGGTTGAAGGGAACCGCAAAGTTGAGAATGGAGGAAGACTTGCAGTTAATAAGATGACAGACTGTAGAAAGCGCAAAATTCCAATGAAGTTTTCGAACATTTGTTTGAAACATAAGGCAACGAGTGACCTCAAGGATGTGACGATTCTTGCGTTCAGCAACGCCATTTTGTTTGGGGTATAAGAACACGAGGTTTGATGGATGATCTCAAACTAAGCACATAAGTTTGTAAACACATGACTTGTGTATTCACGGGCATTGTCGGTTCAGAGAGTTTTAATGATAGTAGAGAATTGATTGCGAGTTTCAAGAATAAAGGCACAAAATACACGAGTCAGTTCAGAGTGACCATGAAGGAAATACAACCATGTCATTCGAGAGGAATCATCTATAAAGGTAACAAATAACGATAGGCAAAAACACTTGCGGTTTTGTAGGGACCCCAAATATCAGAATGTACTACAATAAGGGGAGCATCGCTCCGAGTATGATAAGTTGAGAACGTGGACCGATGTTGTTTTCTATAGATACAAGACTCGCAGGTGAAGTCATGGAGGGATAAATCCGGGAGAGCTTTCCGGAGGATGTGCAGAGGAGCATGCCCAAGACACTGGTGCCACTCGACAGAGCTAATAGAAGAGAGAAGCGTTGGGGAAGGGATCCAGGATGTAGAGCTCATTCGTCAGTTTCCTTTTACCAATGACATTATGCGTATGTCGATCTTGCACAACACAAGAGGTGGAAGAGAATGTTACATAACAATCAAGATCATGAGTGAGATGACTAATAGAGAGGAGATTGAAAGGAGATCCCGAAACACGAAGAACTGAGCGAAGAGTGATGGAGGGAGTAAGGTTGACGTCTGCTGAGTCAGAGACTGGAATGGAATAGTGTCTCCATTAGCAACAATAATGAACTTGGGTGCACTGAGTTCAAGTATTTTAAAGCTTTTCAAGAGGTAATATGGTATGAGGCCCCAGAATCCATAATTCAGGATGAATTGTGTGCGAGATAGGAGATACTGCCATCGAAAATAGACACAACAAAGCCAGGAGTTGGTGTGGAAGGCATCAATGTCCGCTTGAATGTTGTTCGGAGTGTAACTGTGTCGACTGTTATCCTGAGAAGAGAGGCAACCTCCACGAGAGGGAAGAGGAGAAACAAAAGTTGGTGGTGACTGCGAAGAGGAATTTGACGACGTATCACGATGTGCAACCATGGAAGATGATCCACCTACAACAGAAGCCAGCAAGGCTGGAAAAGACAGGGGCGGCAAGAGGACGACAACAACGAGCTCCAACAGTAGGAAGCAACGACAAGGAGGGGGCAGACAGACGACCTTTGTGGACAGGGAGCAGCGCCTGCAGGTAAGGTTGGCGGGTAGTAAGGGCAAGACTTGCGACTAGCAGCGGCAGAGCACGTGACAAGAACACAAAGGTTGCCTGGAGAGCAGAGCTGCGGTTAGACCGGCAAAGCATGCGACAAGAACAACACAGGTAGAGTCGGCGGCAAGACTATCAGGGCGGAGCAGCAAGACCAGCTGGACTCAAACAGAAGCGGTGAGGCAAATGCGACCTGAAAGATCAACTGCGGCAAGCGGTGAGAGAAAGCAGCGACGGCAAAACACTTGGCGGCCAACAACGGCTTGGGGAGCAAATGCGACAAAGCATGCATCAACGACAAGACAAGGCAGCACGCGGCAAGATAAAAGAGCTAATGAAGTCCGAGATAAGAGCAGGCGGACAACATAAGTGGTTAGGCTCAACAACTTGGAGTAAGAACGGAAAGAAGCGGCAGGTCCTGGCGAAAACAAAAGGCAATTAGGCACATTACGGCGAGCAAGGATTGTGAGACTGCAAGAACCTGGGAGGTGGGGCACAGCGTGGCAGGGGAGACCTGGTTATAAAAGCGGATGGGAAGCGGTAGCAGGGGAGACTTGGGTAGAAAAGCAGGAGAGTTGTGGTTAAAACAAACCTAACCGCCCTCGAGAAAAAAAAAACGAGGCTGTTGAAAAAAACTTTAGGATCCAAAGCCCTGATACCATGTAGAAAAAGCAAGATAAATTGAGAAATAAAATGATTTTATTAATCTCTCAAATAAATGTTTACATCCACACAAAATTTGTACACTTATACACTTATATAGGGAAAGAGAGAGGAGAAGAAGTTCCAAACTAAGATGTGAGACTAAATCCTGAAGATGAAGTAGGCTCTAAATGGACCTTATATTGGGCATTTACACATCTTTCCTTCAACAGATTCCATCTTATACAATTTAGTTTAAGGAAATCGAAGAAATGCAATGAAGCCTTGGAAATCTAGAAATATCTTATTTTATCCGATCAAACCTCTAATGGGTCAATTCAATAGCCTGAATGAACACTTCAGGGCCTATGAGATGCAGTTGGGCCATTTTGACCTGAATGTGATGAGGTGCTCATAGTGTCCATGACTTCATCCCACTGCCTTATTATGATTGGCTAATATAACACTGGCCAAACAAGAAAGAGAAGAAAAGCGGAAGAAGGGTTTGGGAATTGTTCTTGCTCTTAGAAAAGCCTAATAAATCCATAAAAAAATGTGAAATGTAAATTGATTTTCCAGTCAATTTTGATGCAATTACATGATTCATCAGTCCCATAATAATTTATTCTGAGTTGACCCGAGCAAATAAAATTTCATTAAAAAATTAATATATGAAAACTAACACAAAAACCTAAATTTTCAAAATAAAGAAGTCATTAAGATTAATAAAATGAAATGAAATACAAATTATTCTTGTCCTAAGATTTAATGTTTAAGGCTACTCTTGTCCACGTCTTGCTCTCCAAGAAATTTTACGGCATTTTGACAACGCCAGATTTTCTAGTCAGACTACTAAAAAGGTCACTCTCTTATATATGTATTTGTCATTGTAGAATTTAGACTAGCAAAAATCTGTAATAAATGCAAGCCAGTAGCAGCACAAAGGACAAGGAAAAAAGGAGTATATAAAGTAAATATGCATAGAAGAACATATAAATGGTTTTCATTAATACAAAGGATTTCCAAAAAGGAAACACAAACAGTGCATTGTTATCATATAATAAACACTATCTTTTTTTTTGTATTTAGAGAAAGAATTTAGAATGCAGGTGATGTAAAAAAGCAGATCAAGTTTAAACGGGATTAAGATTATCATTTTGGTCGATTTTCCAGGACTTGCAATTCTTTTGAAGTTACCAAAGGCAGAGAGCATGCATCCAGCGAATTACCTGAGTGCCACTTCCATAATCACTCTCATCCCTTGCATTACAGCCAATACTGCCATTGTCTTCATCATCACTATAGGTGTTGTTATCAGAGACATCATTGTCCAATTGGGTAATCTTTTGGCCTTGTATGCCACTTTCACTTCCACTTCTGCTTCCACTAGACTGAGACAAAGTGAAATATAAAGTTAAAAATTCCTCCAGTTCCACTAGAAAAAAAAAAGGATAATGCATTGCTTAGGAATAGAGAAAATATGCAAAATAAAATTCTAGTTAATAAAACAAAGAAAAAAGTAGCCAAAGCATGAGACTCTCACAAAGTGTGGGCACATGCAGCCTTGCCATTGCTTTAACAGAAAGCTCTATTCCAGATAACAATTAGTAGCAATTAGTACAACCTATCTATACTTTTCATCGTACCAGGCCAATATATCCTATCTATACTTATCTTAAAAAGTGACTTGATATCCTCTGAAAATAAATCTCATTCATTCAACTTATTCCTTCAAAAGGGGATCTCATTTGATGATACGTAATTGCATTGGGGAACACGTTTCACGCATACCCTCGGACGATCGGCCTCACCTAGCGGGAGTCGCTCAATGACTTGTTTACTTTATTGTATTAATTAAATATTACCTTATCCTTTGAGTATTTCGTCATGTAGTGTGGGGCTCCATCTATATAAGGAGCCATAGGTTGGAGTCTTGGTATCTTTGAAGTCTTTGTGTTTGGGCTCTCTTGCAGAATGGAGTGTCTAGAAGGACCAAGCCTCCAGATGCTTGGCAGGAGTTATCTCTCGATTGTATCCATGTTTTCTTTAAGGCAATCTAAGTTCTCGTTCGTGTTTGCTCTTGATACGACTACGACATATCAACTGGTCCGACCTGCCGCTCAGGGTTCCTTCGTGAACCGCAACTTCATCTCATTGTTTTTCTGAGGATATTGTCGTCGATCACTTCTCTCTGGCCGCTAACTCCAAGCCGTTCCCCACTGTGTCCCACAACATCTTTGCACGCTCCATCCTTCGGTTCTTCCGCAGCCACCGACTCCGTATTTCGAACGAAGTACGCGCCAGCCTCGCCGTTCCCGTGTCTCGCTCGTTTGCCTGTAGATCGCATCAGCTTCACTTGTCAATTTTGTTCCAATACGCCGCATATCGCACGCCCGACGCAAGACTTCCTCTGCGCTCCTTCCAACGACGAGCTAGCCTTTCACGCATCCTCCTTCCAGCACGCCCCCTTTTCCAGCGGAGTTCCTCCCTCCAGACACATTTGCACCCAACGCCTCCTCCAGTGCCTGCTTTCGCGTTTTGGCTACCCTCGTCGCCTTCAGACCTGCTTCTCTCCGGGCGCTAGAACCCAACACTCTCCTAGTTTCATCTGACATGGTCTTATCTCCAACCTCCCTGCAAGCTCGCTTCAATTGCGTTGACGCTACCATGAATGACCTCCTCGCCATGGCATCTGAGCTGTGTTGTCGACTCCGTCCTCCAACACATGTCCAGCCAATGTTCCCAAGCCTCGTCGGGACATTGCTCAACGCCCTGCCTGCATGTGTTCAATTTTCATTGCACACCAACAACCCCCTATCTCGACTACTTGACCCGGGGAAACGACCTTCGGACTTCCTTTCCATCGCAGACAAACCCGTCGAGCCCTCCACACCCACCAAAGTCAATCTTCCCCCGGTTGCCACAATCGCTGCCGACGAAGCAGACACTCCCCTGACTCTCCCTTTTGCCGACGAAGCAGTCGCTCCTCTCCCAAATGTCGATGAAGCAGACGTGCCTCTCCCTGCTGTTGATGAAGCAGTCGCGCCTCTTCCTGTTGTCGACGACGCATCCACACCTCTCCTTGTTTTCGACGACGCAACCACACCTCTCCTGGTTTTCGATGACGCAGTTGCACCCCTGCTGTCGACGAACCAGCCGCGCCTCTCCCTACTTGTTTTTTAAGCTCATTTCCATATAGATTTTTTTGAATAATCACTAATTAATCAATATTTGAATCAAACAAAGAGTAATTAATTAATACTAGAAAAGGCTACTGATTTTTGCACATGCATGGTTCAAATTGGAGAAAATAGTCGGTAAATGGGAGAAATTATGGGAATCTGACAAACACATGTGTGAGACTCGATGAGACGGAAGATGTGTCTGCTTTGGGTGTTGTCTACTCTCAAGGCGTGGGTTTGAAATAGATAGAGGAGAGATTCACGCCTGTGGTTGCTGGGTTTAGGAAAACTCCGATGTCATGGACAAGGAAAAGGAAAACATGGGAGACATACGACTCGATATGGAGATGTCTCCCTTGACCGTATCATGGGGCCACATGCAAACATCAGATGATGTAGTGCTCAATACAGTAAGTAGTAACACTATTGAAGGGCGTGCTCTGGATTTCATGATTGTGATGGAAGAATGCCAGCTGAGATGGAGGCGCTTATCCGACTTGATAACGGCGCGCATGGGATACAAGGCATGGGTCGTCTCAACACGACAGTCTAAGGATGTCGATTAGGACACGAGGATGGTGATGCTAGGAGAGGAACTCCATGCTTCAGGTACTCTTGATCTCCAGAGAACATCAAGACAAAGAGTTGTGTTGCGTTGCACAACGATGAGGGTGGCGTGCTAGGTCGGAGTGTCGATGGCTTGGATACTTGAAGAAGAAGGTGATTTCTAGCAAGACAAAATGATCTATGTAAGGGGAGATCGTGTGAGTCATAAGGTGTTGGGAGAACACATGTTGCTATTAGACCTGCAATTCGGTCGTTAGAGATGCAAGAGTGCTGCATACGAAGGAAGGGGAAACTTGAGAGCTAGAGTGAGAGTTGTGAGCTGGAGGTTACTAGGGCTAAAAGGTTTTGCTCTGCTGCCAAGTTATTATGTACTTATTTTGGAAGGGATAGAGATGCATGTACATCTAGGGTATAAGGGAGTTGAGCTCCTCTAAAGAGGGGACGAAGGAGAAGAGGAAGAAGGGGAATCTTACTCAATCCTAACCCTAGAAAAAGGAGAGGAAAAAAGAACTTGAGAGAGGAGGAGATCACTTTTATAAATTCGTGCATTCCTTCATTCACAACCCCAAAAGTCTATAAAAACATTACACAATGACATGGACATAAAAAAACCCAACATAAAGAGAAATGCTCAAAATAATAAAAGAAACCAAGGACTCGTAACTTGTAACATAGACTCAATTAATACAAACCGCCTAACATAGACACATGACGACGCTAAATAACGGCATTAATTAAACATGCAATATTTGATAATAGATGACTGGTCATGTGGGACCATAATAGACTCATATTTAAAATATGATATGACTTCATGACATTGATAAAGTTTGTATTCATTTAATATATCATGCCTGAGATATAATAGTTGAAAAAATAGGGAGTGAATGCTATACATGTTTTCATATTAATTTATATTTAAATAATTAAATTTGAAAAAATCTTGTACCCTAATTTTTTTTGAAAATCATGAATCACATATTTAATTATTTATATGATATTGTATCTAGTATCTTATCTTTGCCCCCATGGAACATAGATAATCCTTATTCTTAAACATTATAAATATCAGATTACTAAAAAAAATATTAAAGTTTTTTATATCAATATTGTAGAGAAAAACTCAACCTTGTATATACTATCGCAATTATCAAATACAATGTATGAATACACATATAGGAGGGAGAAAGAGAGAAGAGAGTTCTATACAAGATGTGGGACTAAAGAGGAGAAAAGAAGAATACAAATAAATGGGCCACTTTACATGGGCTTTTCTAACACTCCCCCGCAAGCTGGAGCGTACAAGTCGTATGCGCCCAGCTTGGACAGACACTGGTAGAATAAGGTACTTGGTAGAGCCTTTGTGAGGAAATCAACAACTTGTTCAGTACCAGGAACATGCTTCAATTCTATCTTCTTCATTTGGGCTTTCTCCCGGATAAAATGACAGTCCACTTCAATATGTTTCGTTCTTTCATGAAAGACTGGATTCTTTGCAATGTGTATAGCCGTTTGGTTGTCGCATAACAGGATGGCAGGTGAGGGAAGTTTTACCCCTAGATCGTCAAGGAGACTTTCAAGTCAGGTAAGCTCAGAGACAACAGATGTCATCGATCGGTATTCTGCTTCAGCTGATGATCGAGCAACCACTGCTTGTTTCTTACTTCGTCAGGTAACGAGATGACCTCCAAAATAGGTACAAAAACCACTGGTTGACCGCCGATCATCCAAGGAACCGACATAGTCTGCATTAGAGTACGCAACCAATGTTGGAGTAGAGGATGAGGTTTTGTATACCAATCCTTGACCCGAAGCTGTTTTAAGGTATCTAAGGATGCGCTCAACAACATGAAGATGAGATGTTCGGAGGGCATGCATAAACCTGCTGGCCACCCCAACAACGAAGGAAATATTCGGTCTTGTGACCGTTAGATAGATCAAATTTCCAACCAGTCGTCAATAGTATTCCGGATTTTGAAGAGGAAGATTTGTATCAGAAGAATGTGCACACAACTTATGATTTGCATCCATTGGAGTAGTAGTAGGCTTGCATCCCGAGTAACCATCATCTTGAAGGAGATCCAAGCAGTACTTCCTTTGGGAGATGACGAGTCCATCTGGTCGTCTTACGACCTCAAGACCAAGGAAGTATTGAAGATACCCCAGATCTTTTGTTTGAAAGACGGAGATGAGGTGTTGTTTGACTACTTGGATGCCCTTTGAATCGTCTCCAGTGATTAAGATGTCATCAACATAAACCAACAGAAGAACAGTTCTCGTTGTCTGATGATGCGTGAACAGAGAAAAGTCAGTTGAACTCCGAGTAAAGCTGACTTGTCGAACGGCCTTACTAAACTTGTCAAACCATGCCCGCGAGGATTGTTTGAGACCATAGATGGACTTCTTAAGATGACAAACTCGGGACTCCCCCGTGGTCTCAAACCCGGGAGGTTGCTGCATGTAAACCGTTTCCTGAAGGTCGTCGTTGAGAAACGCATTTTTGATGTTCAGTTGGTGTAATGTTCATTGGCGATGCACAATCACGGAGAGGAGAACACGAACAGTATTAAGCTTGGCCACTAGAGAGAATGTTTCCTCATAATTGAGACCTTGTTGGGTGAAGCCACGAGCCACCAAGCTGGCCTTCAGACGGTCAATTGTCCCATCAGGGGCATGTTTGATAACAAAGACCCATTTACATCCAACAGGTGTCTGACCGGTAGGTAGAGGTACCAAGTTCCAGGTCTGGTTAGCCCAAAGAGCTGTCATTTCTTCTTCCATGGCTGTCCGCCAGCCAGGATGTTGGAGAGCCTCCTGCACAGAGTTAGGTATAGAAATCGAGGATAATGAAGTGACAAAAGTTTGAAGTTGTGGAGATAGGCGATGTAAGGATACATAATTCGCCATGGGATGAGCTGTAGATTCTGGTGCCGGATCAGCAGGATACGAAGCATCAGAGGTCGAGGCCGACTGCAGTGGGGCACTGAAGGCAGGATGGCGACGAGTGTAGACACGTATAACAGGAGGCTTGGCAATAGAGGAGCCTGGGCCGGAATTCTTGGTGATGGAGTGGTAACGGGAATGACAGGACGTAAGACGGTTGGTGGTAGAGGTGTAGGATCTGAAGCAGAGAAGAAAGGAAGATCCTCCTGAAAGGTAACATCAGTAAGATTGTCACCTTGCGGGTCGCCGAAGAGTAGCATACATAGCCTTTCTGTATCCGTGAGTAGCCAACAAAGATGTGTTTGGCTGCCCGGGGATCCAATTTGTCCAAGGATGGACCAAGGGTGTGAACGTAGCACGTGCACCCAAAGATGCGGGGTGTGAGAAAGAATGCTGGAGTAGACGGGATAATGAGGCTGAATGGTGTGGCATTGTGGAGTATGGTGGAAGGAAGACGGTTAATCAGATAGCAAGTCGTCGAAAGAGCAAAGTTCCAATAAGCATTGGGAATGTGCATTTGAAGCATGATGGAGCGGATCACATCGAGAAGATGTCGATTCTTATGTTCATCGACTCCGTTTTGTTGGGGGGTATATGCACATGAACTTTGGTGAATAACCCCAAAGTCAGAGCAAAGAGTCGCAAATTCGTTGCTAGTGTATTCACGAGCATTATCAGTGCGGAGAGTTTTGATGTTTGTGGAAAATTGCGTGCGGGTCTCAAGGAGGAAAGCCCGAAAGACACGGGGAAGCTCGGAACGATCACGAAGTAAGTATAGTCACGTCATTCGCGAATAATCATCAATAAAAGTTAGAAAATAACGATAACCGGAAATATTAGTGACTTTGTACGTACCTCAAATATCGGAGTGTACTAAAATAAAAGGAGCAGTGCTCCGAGTACAATGAGATGGAAAAGATGAACGAGGCTGCTTGCCTAACACACATGATTCACACTGAAAAGAAGGTAAAGATACATCTGGTAGAGCCTTCTGGAGGACTGGTAAAGGGGCATGTCCAATACGCCGATGCCAATCGACGGAGGAGATGGAAGAGAGGATAGCTGGAGATTCATCAAGGAGGTAGAGCCCGTTCTGCAGTCGTCGCTTACCAATGATAGTCCGCGTCTTGTGATCATGTATCAGAAAAGAAGAAGAAGTAAAGGTTAAAGAGCAATTTAAATCATTAGTCAGGCGACCAACAGAAAGCAAATTAAACGGGGAGCCCAGAACATGAAGAGCCGAGCCGGAGACGGGAACAGTGTCCCCATTGACCACTGTGATACTCTTAGGATGAGGAGAATCCTGGTATTGATGTGGCCGCAGGGAGGTGATGTGATGGGTGGCACCTAAGTCCACTATCCAGCGCGGACTAGTGGAGAGACAAGCGATACTTTCTTGGGAGATGGAGGCAGCAGAGGCAACGGAGGCAGGTGGGCGATTGAGCAGACCATGGAGTTGTTGGAGCTGAAGGCGGACCTCTTCAAGGTCAGAACGAGCGGAGGAGGAGTCGGTAGCAGCAACAGTGGCCTGTGGACGAGGAGGAAGCCCATGCTTGTGATAGCAGGTGGCCTCAAGGTGGTCGTCCTTACCGCAGAAGGAACACTTTGGGCGAGGCAGGCCTCCCCGTCCACGGCCCCGAGATCCAGAACACCCCCCGCGAGGAGGGGGGAAGACAGCAGGGGTGCAGAAGTCTGCTGAAGGAGAGCCGGTGACGGAGGAGCAGAACTATCAGGAGGTGGTGATACCTTGAGCAGCATGGAACACACATCTGATGGTGAGGGGGTAGCAGCCGAGGAGAGTATCTGAGCTCGAACGCTCTGAAGATGAGGTGGAACACGAGCCATCAACATGGAAACACCGACAGCTTCTTTTTTAGCGCGTTGTGCAGCAAGATCCAACGTAGGAGGTTGATGTTGGATCCATGCTTCAACCAGAGTCTTGGCCCGAGCAACAAAGGAGGTGAGGTCGGTGGCCCCGCCAACATCAAGGGACTGGAGATCAGTGATGATATCATAAAGATGTTGGAGACTATCTTTACCGGAGTATAGAGACTGGAGCTTATCCCACATTGCCTTGGCCGTTTCGTGATAATGGTCATGCGATAGGGTTCGGTATCAAGGGAGTTGAGGAGCCATGTATGAACCAGACCATTGTTGCGCAACCAATCGTCAGTAGGAGCAGCAGGAGCCGCTTGGGTCAAGTGATGTAGAAAACCTTTGGACTGTAGTACGCGGTGAACATAGTGTACCCACTCTACGAAGTTCTTCTTCCTGGCTAACGAAATGGTAGTAATTCGCAACTCATCACGGAGTTCAGGGGCAGAGGCCGGGCGGTCTGCAGAGGAAGAAGCCGTCTGTCTGGTAGACTCAGGAGAGGTCGCAATGGCAAGGCGAGCAGGAGGCTAGGCCGGCGGACAGGAAAAAAGCGAACAGGATGGAGACCGCACGGTCTGGGTGACAACACACCAGCGGCAAGGCAAAGAGGCCGCCGCGACCAGAATGCGGAGCGGATAGCTAGGAGAAGTCGTCTCGACTAGATAAGAAGAGAAGCCGCACGGTCACGGTGATAATACCAGCGGCAAGGGGAGATGTCGCGACCTAAATGCGGAGCTCGCCGAGAAGAGGGAAGTCGCAACGACTAAGAGAAGCAAATCGCGGCGAGAAGAGAAGTCGCGGCGACTAAGACAAGTCGCAGCGAGCAGGGAGCAGAGCAGCGAGAAGGAATAACTCGGCAGGTAGACTAGGAGACCGCAGCGAGTAAGAGACTCAAACCGCGGCGAGAAGAGAATTCGCGGCAACTAAGACAAGTCGCGGCGAGCAGGGCAGAAGGAAAGAGGGTAGGAGTCATGGTGAGTAGTGAGAGGGAGACTGCGCGAGCAGAGGGAAACAATGAAGGGAAGGCCCCACTTGTTAGAAAGGTTATAAAGGGAAGGAGAAGGAGAAGTGGTGGAAGCCACGAGAGAGAGAGAGAGAGAGCAGAGGAAGCGGGTAGAATGGCCTTAACCGCGCGGGAAGTCGCGGTTACTGAGACTCTAACCAGGAAGCGGTTAGAAAAGGGGGCAGACCGCACGACACTGCGGATAAGCAGGAGAACAAGGCGCCCGATAAGCCGGAAGAGCAACGGTTAAAAAAAATCAGGTCAGACAACCTCCCTCTGATACCATGTAGAGAAAACTCAACCTTGTATATACTATCTCAATTATCAAATACAATGTATGAATACACATATATAGAAGGGAGAAGGAGAGAAGAGAGTCCTATACAAGATGTGAGACTAAAGAGGAGAAAAGAAGAATACAAATCAATGGGCCACTTTACATGGGCTTTTCTAACAAATATAAATCATTAACCACATTATTAGATAAACACATTTCAATCACATACATTTTTACTAGAATAATCAAAATGTGCAAAACTTTAGGGATCTCTTCTTAAGTTTGTTAAATTTCTGAGAATAAGACTTCAGACTGCATTCCTTTAACTCCGCTGCTAAGAAGACAATCATCTTTGTTGTAAAGAATAAACTATGTACATAAACAAAGGGTAATGGATTTAAAACTTCTAAAAGAGAGGGCAATGGATTTGTATGAAAACCTTATCTAGAATATATACTTTGTAACAAAATTTTGGTATCAAGAAGATAAACTAGCAAAACAAAATCTGACTAATAAAGTCGAATTGTAAAAGAGAACCACATAAACTACATATAGAGAAAACATGGAAATTGAAATTAAAAGATTTGATGTAATCTAATTGCATTGAATTATATAATTTTCAGACTACGCAACATAAAAATGCCTGAAAAATCATCGACTAAATCATAGCATTAAACTTACATTGTGGCATCTTCTCCATACATGCTGCCAAAGATTCTTGAGCTCATTTTTACGAATTGGTTTAACCAAAAAGTCAACGGCACCCTTTGACAAGCATTTTAAAACTATACCCATGGAATCATTGGATGACATCACTGCATGCACAAAACTCACCAGCCATAGAAATTAAAACAAGTAGAAAGGATAATCAAACAAAACCACATGCCATAATTTGTATGTTTGGACATATTGTGGGAAAGGGTGCTTACTAATCACAGGAATAGTCTTGCACGTTTTATGGCTCATGATCTTGCATAAAAGACCAAGTCCAGAAAAACTAGGCATAACTACCTCAGTCAAGACTAGATCAATATGATTCGTTAGATCTTCTAGGACTCTCCAGGCTTCCAACACATTGGCTACAGCAGTGACTGAAACAATTGGTAGATATAAGGGGAAAAATCTTTAAATGTTAAGGGATAATAACAAATTTAGCATTTGCGAGTATTAGCTCTAAAGGAATTATGGAATTGATTGCTCCCCAATAATGACGTATTAGCTCTAACGAATTTAACATTTGCAAGTATTACCTCTGTTGTGCTCAAAAGCTTGTTGTAAGCAATTTTCAACTGTAATAAAGGGTTTTGCACGATTTCTGACAGTCCAAAAGTTAGCAAGATGCATGTGAAAAGCACTACCACTCATGGGGGTCTATTCTCACAAGTTTACGAAGGGCAAGGGCATTTTATAAGGAGGGGGAGGGTTAGAGCATCATTCATCTAAGTTGTGCTTTGTAAGCGTTATGCATTGAGCGACATGAGTAGCTTCTTAATTGTTTGTCTTACTTGTCTCCTATCATGCAAGGAAATCTGCACAACATACCTGTACCAAAATCATGCGTACAAGAAAAATTGTACTTGCTTATGTGTGAATCTCTAAATGATTCCAGAATCCCCCAAAACCCTCTGCAGTAGCTGCTAGCAGACATGCATTTATTGAGCTAAGAATATGCCAGCATGACTATGACACTATTCACCGCTACATCTATTCAGGAGAGCACTCATATACATCATATATTTCCTCCAACTAATAAATTCTATTGCTCTACATAATCCTACAAATGTTTTTTCCTTTCATCCAAGATTGTGGCATGGTCCCGACTCCATCCGTTATATGTCGCTAGTTTATATTTTTATTAATGTCGCATCTATTATAGTCGTGTCACAATTGTTATAGTTCGACCTTATTATGTAAGTCCAAATGTATCACTTATTTATATTTATGTCCTTTGGTAAGTCCACTTAAGGGACCCTTTAGTCTTTGATGCGGAACTGCGGCGCAAACCCGCGGTAGAGCACGAATTTTGAGCCGATTGGTCATCTACCAGATTTAGCTTCTCAGGATCAACGATCTAACTTAGTGGATGCGTCTGGATTTTTGTTTACATGTTTTTTCATATATTATATTGTAATTTTCAGTTTTATTTATTGTAATCGGATCCATTACATTAACAATCAATCACAGACGTTGATGTAAGGGATGCCCTAGGTAGTAGGTAGTTTTCTATTAAATAGGAGGAGGGGTGGCCTTCTTCATTGTTGATTTTGAAGAAAAGGAATTCTCGGAATCCGGCGATCTCACATGATACGACGTCGTGAAGCCCAAAGTGGGCTTTTTAGGTTTGTATCTTTGTTCTCCCTTGCATCCCCTTCCACCATCACCCGATTCCCCATCTAAAATCCCTCCCATAACTCCCTGTATCACCTCCCAGCCCTAGTTGGTTATTTCTCCCATGAACTCACACCCCCAGCCACCATCTAGGAGACACCCAGCCCAGCCCCTGTGAAAAGGCCCCAATTCCCCCCCCCCCCCCCCTTCAAGCAAGTCACGCCTCTTGCAATTCCCTAACAGTCCGTCTCCTGCAAGTTTCCAACAGCCCGTCTCCAGTAATTCAAATACCCCCCCCCCCAACCTACCACCAAGGCATTCCAGAGCAGAAATTTCCCCAAAATTTTCACGTAAACAATCCCAACAGGATAGCACGACCCCCCTGTTAACAAATCCCACGAACCCCGTTAATCCTCTCCAGTAACTCCTTCCCAGATCCCATTTCCCCCTTGCAAAATCTGTCAACCAGCAGCCCAAACTCCCCTCCCTGTAACCCGGGCGGTAGTCCCCTGCTTTTGCTTTCCTGCAATGGGAATCCCCTCTCCCTGCTACCTCACCCTACCCCAATTCAGCCAGTAGCCACCAAGTCCACCTCTTTCCCCCTCACCGCTTCCTCATATAAACTCCAACCATCATTACGCTGTCACCGCCATCTCCAAACAGTAGTTGTCGCCACCCGGATCACTGGATCTCCACGCTACGGACCCCTTCATGAGTATTATTTTGTATTATGGATCTTGTTCTCCTTATTAATATATGGTGTTGCGATCTTTATGCTTGAGTGGATATCTTAAATTGTGGGTATTTGCGCTATATTATTTGTAGTTTGCAGGATCAATTCGCTACGTGCTCTTGTCTTGGCCCTCCATGGGGAGGAAGGTCGAAATTTGCTTTGCATAAAAGAATTATCTTTCCTTGCTTAAATTATCTAAGTACGATTTAATTGTTTAATATTATGTTTTGAATTTGCTGTCCGATCTTGCACATAACATATAGTAGTTAAGGTGAGTAGAGTTATATTCTCACACGTTACATTAAAGTTGCATTCTAATATTCACACACCCTTAGCCTACCCTACATCAGTCTTGTAATGTTATCAAAGAATTAAATCTATTTACATTGTCTTGTTTATGAGATATTGATAGCTCTCTCCTCCTGAGCACTTCTCACCTAGGCACCCGTGGTTACAATTCCACAATACCCTCCGTCGCCGTCATCGCCGCCTCCGGCCACTCCTCCGGTGAGCACATAACAAATTGTTATGTTGACAACTTTAAAGGAAGTGATAGAAAAGAAAACAAAGACATCCAATTAACCTACTCCATAAGTTATGAGGAATCTACATGATTCGTTGAAATGACGTTGTGTTTTTTAGGATTGAGCACTAACAATATGAGGAATCATATTGAACATAACTATCATTACATCTTAAGCTTCACACAATTCTTATTTCATCAAGCTCTATCTAGGTTGAATAAGTCGTCTTCCTACTGCCCTTTTTTCCTTCAACAAACAACCGGTCAACTATTCTGTAATCAGATGCAAGCACATTTTTTGCACAAGAATATGAGGTTGGGATTATATCAGCCATCAGATGTTCCTACTGCTCTTTTTCCTTTTCAACAATCAACGGGTCAACTATTCTGTTATCAGATGCAAGCACCTATTTTTGCACAAGATTATAAAGTTGGGATTATGTCTTCTAGATAATTTGCTTTGATCCATACAAACCCAAGCCTCTTTTTTGGGATGTTAGAAATGGTATGTTGTGCTGTACAAAATCCAAAATGCTTCTACTCCATCACAGATGGGCAAGTTGCTCTGCATTATCATAGTATGAAAACACTTGTGCACCGTGATCGCATGCCATGAAGGGGAAATCCAAAAAACTTGCACTCCAGCAAATATTGCTTTGCATTACCATGGTACAAAATCAAAACGATTCAGCACCGTGAACTTCCAGTTGTTACGAGGATTCATATGTATTATGGGTTTCTCATATAAATTGAAATTTTGGATGGTTGTTCTGTGAAAAGCAAGGTTACTAGTACCAAAAGAATCATAAACACAAGTGATCTAAATGTTAAAAAATCATGATATACAGCTGCAATTTTTCAAGTCCACGGCTCTAATAGTTCATGAGAACTGAAATATTACCAATTTTTTCTTTAAGCTATTTCCACTTAAAGACTAAAATATTAAGGATTCATCAGAATGGAAGTGAGAGATTCTGCCAATCAACCCATGATTCCAAGGATAGAAGAAAATTGTTGGCCTTTTAATATCCTATTCAACATATATTACCTTGCGTGCAGTTAATTGACTCGCTACTATTATACAGATGAAACTAATATAAAATATAAATTTAAACCAAGCATTTGACTCTTACAATTTATGAGAACAGAAATATTACCAAAAAATGCCTTTTGGGGGGTAAGATTCACCACCATAATTTTGTTTTCATATATTATGCAATTAACTGATTCGTTGTTATTAAAGCTTCGCTTGGCACAGTGGTGGTGGCGGTCATGAACACGGGTTAAATTGTCATTTGTTAACGTCCACCTAAAAAACTGCATTCATTTTTATGTTCAAACGGATGATGTTTGTTAGGTGATCCTTACCGAATGACATTTTAACCCAGATTTTTACAACCGCCGCCACCGTGCCTAACGGAGCCTAAATAGGATCTCAACAACCTGAAAGTGAGAGATTGTGGAAGTGTAGTTAGTTGATTCATTAATAATATATGGGATCTGTTGTAACCAAAGTAAATTATAGTAGCAGGAAAAAATGCAACTTACTGCCGCCATAAGAGTTTTTCACACATTAGCCAAACCGCTAATATATTAAGGACTCTGATATGACCCGAAGCCCGTTCGGAGCGATTTATCATTGGAAGGGGCCGAAGGCTAAGAAGACTGAACCAACTGGTTCAGTCTCTCCATCCTCCTAAGTGAACTGGACGGGGTCGTCCGGTCTACGGATGGGTATTTGGGGGAGCGGCGGCACCTCTTGAGGTATCGAGGAGTATTCGCAAGTATTTTCTTCCGTTTCTTCCGTAGTAGCAGTAGCTATCAATTGGTATCAGAGGATCGAGTTTCCATCGTCGGCATGGCAACCCACGACACATGCCTCACGACACTAGAAGAGGGGCACCAAAGCCTACAAGAGCTCATGGAGGCATTGAAGCAGGATCTCGCGCAGAAGCTCAGCAACGGGGAGGAGCGTTCGCGCGAGGGGATGTGCGGGGGTAAGGGGTTCGTCTTTCCCAGCCAGCAAGCTCAGGGCCAGCAATCGCGCGGTGTATGGGGGCCCGACGAAGGCTCTGGGGGCTTCTGCGGCTTCACCAGGGACCCAAGGGGGTTTCCACCAGCAGCGGCAACCACATGCAGCTTGGAGGGCGGATGACAAGAGCCAGAGGGATGCGGATGCAGGAAGAGGCGGCAGTCAGCACCGGCGACAGCCTCATGTGGGTTGGGGGGAAGGAGAAGGAAGCAACAAAACAACCATGGGTTGGCGCGGGGGCGCACGAACCCCGCACAGAGGGGAATGAGAGGCGCTAGCGGAGGACAACTGGGGTCGGGGGGCCATCATGCAAGGCATGGGAAGATCAGGTGAGAATGAGGGACTGTGGAATCAAGACTGGGGGCAACCTCCAGATTTTTCGAAGGTTTGGGCACCCAACAACACCACCCACAAGTGCAGTCCAGACTGACGAGGATGGAGTTTCCTAAGTACAAAAACAGAGATCCACTGGAATGGATCAAGAGGACTGAGATATTTTTTGAGTACCAGGAGCTTCCCAAGCACCAGTGGGTGCATATCGCTTCTTTTCATCTGGAAGGGGATACCTATCAGTGGATGAGCTGGTGGAGGAAGCAGCGACTCTACCCCGCATGGGATGAATTCTATGATGGGCTCATCGCGAGATTTGGGCCAACCGAATATGAGGACTTCGATATTATGCTGACTAAGCTGAGACAGAGAGGGGTTGTCAACAAGTATAGAAAGGAGTTTGAAAGATTAGCTAACCGGGTGCAATGGTCGGAGAAGACGCTTCTAGGGTGTTTTATGGCCGGACTCAAGGAGAAAATCAGCGATGAGGTGCAGACATTTCAGCCCAGGAGCATAGCACAAGTCATCGGGATGGCCCGATTGTAGGTTGAAAAACATGTAAGACACAAGGCGGCGGCAGCTTACCGAGGGAACGGTCAGAAAGGAGAACATGGTACGACCAAAGGAATCAACAACTCATCCATACGGAAGGAAGCAGCAATGAAGCGATTGTCATGGCAAGAGGTGCAGGATCGACGGACCAAGAGGTTGTGATACACCTGTGATGAATAATTTATTCCCAGACACAAGTGTAAGGTGGTTCAGGTATATATGCTGCAAGAGGAGGACGGGCCAGAGGCCAACGAGGACAGCACTTCCGAGGAGAGGGAGGTCCTCGATTTGGAAGAAATTGAAGTTTTTGTTTATGCTTTAGAAGGGGGAGGAGGGCAACCCTCCACGATGAGGATGACAAAAAGGGTGTCTGACCAGAAGGCTTCCACATTGGTGGAGAGTGGAAGCACCCATAACTTCATCAACACTGAGGTAGCCAAGAAATTAGCCATCAAACCAACGGAGGATAAGGTGTTCAAGGTGCTTGTGGCGGGCGGGAATCTTCTGCAGTGCACGAGGGACGTGAGGAGGGTGCAACTCATGATACAGGGGTTCAGGTGTCATGTGGATTTGTTCATACTTCCGGTTCGAGGATCAGACGTAGTATTATGGGTGCAGTGGTTGAGGCAGTTGAAACTATCATGAATGCCTGGAAAAACATGACCATAGAGTTCACACATTGTGGGAAGACGCACAAGATGCAAAGTAATACTGGCCCGTTGGTGAAAGAAGCCATTGTCTTCTCTCTGGAGAAATGGGTCGAGCAGGACTACCCCGTGGATTGGGTCCTGACCGGAGAGGAACCTGGGGAGCAGAGGGAAGGGATCCAAGAAAATCTGCAGGAGGTCGTAGAAAGGTTCGAGGTCGTCTTCGAGATACCCAAAGGGCTGCCACCAGCGCGCATATGCGATCACAGGATAATGACTAAGGAAGGGGCGGAGCCCACCAGCGTTTGGCCAAACGGGTATTCGCACATACAGCAGGAGGAAATCAAGAGAAGTGTCTGGGATATTTGCGAGAAGGGACCATTCGACACAACATGAGCCCATTTTCTTCTTCGGTCCTATTGGTGAAAAAGAAGGATGAAACTTGGAGGTTCTACATAGACTATAGAACGCTCAATGTGGTTACCGCCAAAGACAATTTTTTGATTCTGGTCATTGTCAAGCTCTTAGATAAATTGCAAGGAGCTCAATATTTCACGAAACTGGACTTTCGGTCGGGGTACCATCAGATTCGCATGCAGGAGGGGGATGTGGAAAAGACAAGGTTCCGAACACATGAAGGGCACTACGAATTCCTAGTGGCCTTTCGGGTTTACGAACGTGTCGACGACATTTCAGGCAGTCATGAATGAAACATTCAGGATGTGGTTGCGGAAGTTTGTGTTAGTCTTCTTCGAGTTTGGAGGCACATGTGGAGCATCTGAGTATGGTGTTGCAAGTTCTCAAGGAACAAAGATGGTACGTGAAGAGGTCGAAGTGTTCTTTCGGATAGCAGAAGGTGGAGTATTTGAGTCACCTGGGGAATAGAGAAGGGATTCGACCGGACCCAAGAAAAATCAGAGCATGATGGATTGACCCACACCCACCAACATGCAGATGTGGAGAGGGTTTTGGGAGCTTACGGGGTACTACAGAAAGTTCGTAAAGGACTACGGGAAGATTGCTAAGTCGCATATGACATTACCTCAGAAAGGGATGTTTGATTGGCGAAGGGAGGCTAAGTTTGCGTTCCTAGCTCTGAAGGAGGCTATGGTAACGACCCCAAGGTTAGCATTACCAAATTTCTCCAAACTGCTCATAATGGAAACAGATACGTCTAGAGCCGGCTTGAGAGTGGTGTGTTACGGCCCTTACCATTGGACCGTGCCACCGGAGGAGGAGCGATGGTGGCGGAGGGTTGCGAAGCGTCGATCGGGAGTTATGCGGTCGGCGGAAGCCGTGCGGGTTTCGGCTAGGGCAACTCACAGGTTTTCTCGTGGGTTAGAGAGAGAGAGAGAGGGGAGAGGAGAAATAAGAGAGAGAGAGAGAGAGAGGGGAGAGGAGAAATAAGAGAGAGAGAGAGGCTTGATTTCTATTTCTTCTTCTTTCCAAATTGTTCCAAACAAACACATAAGTAGGTTCCAAAAAGCGCCCTCCATTTAGGCTTACGACAATGGGTCAAAATATGTTAAAATTAAATATGCAGAAATTGAAGATAAAACGGCGCGAACAGGTCACATAACATCACCGCCTCCGTTCAAAGATAGCTTGTCCTCAAGCTGGATTGAAAGGCATTGGGGTCACTACTTCACCCGTCGTGTCATCATGGGGTGGGTCGTCGACAGCCAAAATAGGCGTTTGCATCTGTGTCCCGGCGTGAAAGGATTATCACAATTGTAGCATAGGCCCCTCTCGCGTCGATCGGCCATCTCGGTGCGGGACAAACGGCGGCGAACAGTAGGCCGCGGAGGAGCATCCTGGAATGGAGCCGTGTCAGGCAAGCTGGCGAAAGAGTAAGCTCCCGGAGAGCCTCGACGTCCCAACGGCGGACGGTCTAAAAGCAGGCGTTGTTCACAAGCTCTGGCGAGGCTCATAGACGTGTTGAGATTAGGTGGCAGGAGGAATTCCACATCCCAACAAAGGGTAAGGATCATAACAACTTGGTATCAGAGAGATGCGCAGCGTCGATCGGGAGTTATGCGGTCGGCGGAAGCCGTGCGGGTTTCGGGTAGGGCAACTCACGATTTTCCCGTGGGTTAGAGAGAAAGGGGAGAGGAGAAATAAGAGAGAGACTTGATTTCTATTTCTTCTTCTTTCCAAATTGTTCCAAACAAACACATAAGTAGGTTTCAAAAAGTGCCCCCCATTTAGGCTACAACAATGGGTCAAAATATGCTAAAAGTAAATACGCAGAAATTGAAGATAAAACGGCGCGAACAGGTCGCATAACACGGTGCTGATGCAGGAAGGGAGACCGTTGGCATACTACAGCAGGGCAATTTAGGGGAAGGCGTTGGGCCTTTCAATGTACGAAAAGGAGATGTTGACGATCTTGCATGCGATGGGAAAATGATAGTCGTATCTCACTGAAAGACACTTTAAAATATGAAACGACCACCAGAGCTTAAAGTTACTTCTTGGAGCAGCGGGTCTCAACACTAGAATAGCAGAAGTGGGTGATAAAGATGATGGGGTACGACTTTGAGATAGAATACCGCAAGGGAAAAGAGAATAAGGTATCTGACGCGCTTACCACCGTCGAACTCTATTTTTGTTATCAGTTATCACAGCGCCTATTTTGGACACAGTGGAGGATATCTATCGGGGGGTGTTAGCCGATGAGGAGCTAAGCAGGATATTGATGGACACTACGGAAGGGAGGTAGAAAAGGGCTATCATGTCATTAACGGCCATTTGTACTACAAGAGATGTTTGGTGGTGAGGCTAGGATCCCCACTAAGGCAACAGTTACTCCATGAGTTTCACGACACACCTAGAGGCAGACACTCCGGAATGTTGCGGACATATCAACGGATCAAGCAGAATGTATATTGGAGAAGATTGAAGGAGGACGTGGTGCAACACGTGAAGAATTGTAAGGAATGTCAGAGGCAGAAGTATGACATGACCGCTCCACCAGGGTAACTGGTTCCGCTGGATATTTTGGAGCTTACATGGGAGAGCATCGCGAAGGACTTCATAGAGGGGTTGCCCAAGTCACAGGTCAAGTCGATCATCCTGGTGGTGGTGGACCGCCTCTCCAAGTATGGGCATCATTGTGCTACCGCACCCTTGCACAACAGAGACCGTGACAGAAGCCTTCGTCTGTGAGGTGGTGAGACTGCATGGGATGCCGCTTCCATTATTTCTGATTGTGGCACCGTGTTCACTAGCAGGTTTTGGAATGAACACTATTGTCTAACAGATACATCCTTACGCATGAGCACAGCCAACAACCCCCAGACAGACGGGCAGACGGAGACCCTAAATAAAAGTGTGGAGACATATTTAAGGTGCTTCATTGCAGGTAAACCTCATCAATGGAATAAATGGCTTCCATGGGCTGAGTACTGATATAATATAGCATACCAAACAACGACAAAGATGACACCGTTCGAAAGCCTATATGGAAGAGCACCACCGACACTTAGGAATTATGAGAGGGGATCCTCTAGGGTGTCGGAAGTGGAGTCCGCGTTACAAAAGCAGAACAACATCTTAAAACAATTGAAGGAGAATTTACAGAAAGCACAACACCGCATAAAGGTTCAAGCCGACAAGCATCGATGAAAGCACAGTTTCGAGGTAGGGGAGTGGGTGTACCTGAAGTTACAACTTTATCATCAGTTGTCAATCGCATGAACAAAGAACCAGAAGCTTGCACCCCGCTACCATAGGCCCTTCCGAATTCTGAGTAAGGTTGGGGCCGTGGCATCAAGGTTGTCAGGATCGAGATCCTAGATGAGATCGTTTCGAGGTAGGATCGGATCTGATAGTAGGGTCAAATCGAGGATCGCTTTACAAAATCTGGATCGATTTACAAAATCTGGATCGTAGGATCGTAAGATCCTATGATTTGGATCGCAATCCTGACAACCTTGCGTGGCATACACTCTGGAGCTGTCGGCGGATTGCCGCATCCACCTAACCTTCATGTGTCGCTACTCAAAAATGCTATACACGGTGAAGCCCCATGTCTTAGCCTAAGTTATCAAAGGCGCACCGAGGCGCAAAGGGCCCCTGGAGCCTAGGCGTAAGGTGCGGGCGCTCCCCTGAGGCACGTGAGGCGTAAAAAGGGGGGAAAAGGAAATTGAGCGAATTGGGCGCCCAATTCGTTGAAATTGGGCGAATTGGGCGCCCAATTCGTTGAAATTGGGCGAATTGGGCGCCCAATTCGTTGAAATTGGGCGAATTGGGCGCCCAATTCGTTGAAATTGGGCGAATTGGGCGCCCAATTCGTTGAAATTGGGCGAATTGGGCGCCCAATTCGTTGAAATTGGGCGCCCAATTCGATGAAATTGGGCGAATTGGGCGCCCAATTCGTTGAAATTGGGCGCCCAATTCGATGAAATTGGGCGAATTGGGCGCCCAATTCGATGAAATTGGGCGAATTGGGCGCCCAATTCGATGAAATTGGGCGAATTGGGCGCCCAATTCGATGAAATTGGGAGAATTGGGCGCCCAATTCGATGAAATTGGGAGAATTGGGCGCCCAATTCGATGAAATTGGGCGAATTGGGCGCCCAATTCGATGAAATTGGGCGAATTGGGCGCCCAATTCGATGAAATTGGGCGAATTGGGCGCCCAATTCGATGAAATTGGGCGAATTGGGCGCCCAATTCGATGAAAATTAGCGAATTGGGCGCCAAATTCGATGAAAATCAGCGAGTGCTCAAATTGAGCGAATCGGGCACCCGATTCGCTCAATTTCAGCGAATTGGGCGCCCAAGTGCGCCTAGGGGTGCCTCGGGTGCGTGTAAGATCATGTTTTTGCCCATCTCAATTTTTAAAAAAAACACCTTGAAAGGCCCAGGCGTGCCTTGGGCGCGCCTAGGAGCATGTAAGGCGCGCGCCTGGGGCACATCACCCGCCTCAGCCGTGCTGAGGTGCGGCGGGTTACGCCCGGTGCGCCCGGCGCCTCAGGCGCACGCCTTGACAACTAAGGTCTTAGCTGGTATCCCCTTGCCGGATGTGGCGGAACTGGGTGAAGTTCGGCCGATACCGAAAAAAATTCTTGAAGCAGGGATTAAGGAGGTGCGGGGAAAGTCCGTCATTCGACTTCTGGTCCACTGGAGGGGTATGAGTGAGTCAGAACGGACTTAGGTGGATTACGACGAGTTTAAGGAGACATATCCCGAGTTTCAGCTTGAGGACAAGCAATTTTTCGAAGACGACCGGAATGATATAACTCAGGACCAGTTCAGAGCAGTTTATCATCGGAAGGGGTTGAAGGCTAAAGAGACTGAACCAACTGGTTCAGTCTCTCCATCCTCCTAAGCGAACCAGACGGGATCAGCCGGTCTACGACTGAGTATTTGGGGGGGAGCTGCGGCACCTCCTAGGGCATCAAAGAGTATTTGCATGTATTTTTCTTTTGTTTCTTCCTAGGAGTAGCAGTAGCTATCAGACTCATTAGCCCGAAAATTAGAGATTGTGAACGTGCAATAATTGATTCGCATGAATCATCAGAATGTACATATCATCAATGTAATAGATTTAAAATTTAAAACTACACACATGCCTCTTAAGAGCATGCGACCGACACTTGAACATCAAGGCGGTCAGCCGGTCTACGACTGAGTATTTGGGGGGGGGGGGGGGGGAGCTGCGGCACCTCCTAGGGCATCAAGGAGTATTTGCATGTATTTTTCTTTTGTTTCTTCCTAGGAGTAGCAGTAGCTATCAGACTCATTAGCCCGAAAATTAGAGATTGTGAGCGTGCAATAATTGATTCGCATGAATCATCAGAATGTACATATCATCAATGTAATAGATTTAAAATTTAAAACTACACAGATGCCTCTTAAAAGCATGCGACCTACACTTGAACATCAAGGCAGTCAGATCAAAATTCTCAAGCTAGCAGACTGCGGTTGAGCCATGTCCCTCCTCCGTCTCACGGAATAAGTAAAATAACATTAAAAATAGTGGTATTTCACTTCCGCCAGCAAGTTGAATCCCACTTATCCCGCAACTCTAAAGTCATTTCACAAAGTCGGATTAGAGTCGAGCTCAGTGAGGTCTTCTTTCCCCATTGATTATACCAAATTTGTTCTCTCAATCGTGGTTTAGCTAGATGGTAAATTAGAACAGTGGGAATCTCATTAATCCATTCATGGTCGCCACTAATTGGATGATGCAGCATCTGTCTACCTTTAGAGACACATAATGACTCACCCGTTACCAGCGCTTGGTCGAACTTCTTCACATTGACATTCAGAGGATCCGCAGGGACCATAACAATATAATCAAATGAAGACAATATCAACTAATTTTCTTTACCATTCAAAGTTTGATTTAGTATATTCAAAAAAAAATATTTTACCAATTTAAAAGGACCACATGATGAAAAGGTAAAAAAAATGTACCATAGTGCCATATTAACCAAGAGAAAATCAGCCAAACTGGATGTAAACAAAATAAAACTAGTCAATGAATTATGGAAATAAGATAAAATTTAATATTAAATAGAAATTAAGTCAACAATGTTCATAATGTTCTGCAGTAAAAAAAAAGTAAGATGAATGTGTGATAAGTGTGGAAAAGATAAATTAAGGAATGATTATATTAGAAGAACAATGTGTGAAATCTATTCAAAGGTAACATAAAAAGTAATAGACTTGGATTGTTTGTGCATGCACAACTAATATTACAAATAATTAGCTGAGTAGATTAGTTGGTGTCAAAGGATTAGGCAGAAGAAGGGAAATTCCTGAGAAATAAGAATGGAAATTGTTCAAGAAGATCTTCTAGTTTAGATTTAACACCTCAAGCAACTCTCGGTGTGAAAGAATGGAAAGAGAAGATTCATAAAGATGACTATCAAAAAATCCGGAGTTTGAAAAAAGGCTAATGAGTGACTATCAATGTAAGTCATGATGAGCACAATACATTGATCAATAATACTAATAAAAGTGGGGAAATTTAGAACATAAAAGGGACAAAAGTAAAGAAAACTGCTAACTAGGTGAAATTGAACTCCCATTAATATAAGTAAACCAGGGTACGAAAAATTCATCTTCTACAAGCATGATGTGCACCTACCAGATAAAAAACATGAAAGAAGCCAACATGCTTACCCTCATAGTAACAGTTTCGAAGCAAAGCACTAACTACTTGACGGGTAGAATCATCATTTTCCACCAGTAAAACCTTGATTGTTCTCAAAGGAAGAAATCTCTCCCACTGAACAACTGGAGCCAGAAACTTGTGTTGCTGCTTCTCCAGCACAGGATTATGAGCAACAGATGCTGCTTCCAGTACATGAGAATCCTTTGTATCCAGTGCTGCTTCATTAATCCTAAACTCATCTTCCTCGTACAGTCCCTCACCGTCTCCAGCTCTCCCATCCCTAATTTCCTTGTGCTCGTTTCTGGTGCCATAATTGAGTTCTGCTTCCCCGTTGCCACCGGCCCCATCGAGAAGGTTCTCCATCTGGTGGGCGCTTCCCATTAATCTGGATTCAAAAAAAGATCAAGGATGGAAAAGAGTACGAAAGGAGTTACTATAGAAAGAAGTGAGATCTGCAATAATCGACAGTTCTATATGGAAAAAACTAGAAAGTTGAGAAAGAAACACCTACACCTTACAGATGAATAGACAGATTCGCGGCTAGATCCGAAGGGAAAGTGGATTTGAAGTGAGATCGGGGAGGAACCACAAAAAAGTAGGGTTCCGAAGCGCCTCCCGTGCACAGTGGCCGAAGAAGAGGACAGTTGAGGAACAAAGTAGATTAAGGGTTAGGGTTCAATCAACATGCTTCCTGTCTTAGATTGCGAGCTCCGCCGCCGGGAAACTGCGGAGGACGATCGGATTGAAAAGGAAGAAAAGGAGGCCATGGCTTCGGTTGTTAGAGAGAGAGAGGGGGGTACTGAAGAGTGAATACTGATAGAGCGGAGGAGAGAGAAATGAGATATTGTGAGCCGGACAAGCCGGCTGGACCGGGCTGACGTGGAACAAATGGTGGCACAGAGAGCACAGCGTGTCACACGTGTGGCCCGCGCAATACACCCAGCTGGACGAGAATCAAAAGCCCGGAGCTCAACAGCCGGCTGCGCATCTTCCCGGATCCGCTTCCGATTTCACGGAGACACGTGTCGACACGTTACGCCCCGAGGAAGGATGATCCGCATACGAATCGGGCCGATGTCGACCCTTGGTATTCATGATGGGTCCATCTCGGCCGTCCACCGCAGTATTTGCATGAAAGCTCGGTTTGAGGCGATATTTTTAGCAATAATTATACTTAGCCCGATTTTGGCTGCATGCAGAACGCACAAATTTCATAACAGTTATGTGCAGTTCACAGTTTTGTATGATTTTTTTATTTGGCAGTTATTTATTTTTGAACTGCACATAGCCGAAAATGACATGCATATAACGTCACACTTTTTTATTCCCATAAGTTTTGATAAAAATGTCACAATCATAGAATATGAGTGATTTTATGTGCAGATCTATTTTCACTATGCAATCGCTAAAAAAACCAACTTCAAATAAGATTAAAGTTTTTAAACCCTTAAAAAAACTATGTGCAGTCCATAATCTATTTTTCATTCTGGTGCGGTCAGTGACGGATCCAGAAAATTAATAATGGGGGTGCACAAATTGATAATGAGGGTGCGCAATTTTTTTTAACGTTTCCATCTTATCAGAGTTGTTTCTCCCTCATCTGGCCACCGTTTTTGAATTCATTGCCTCAAAGAGAGGAATCCAAATACACTAAATATTTTGAAAAATAATGGGGGAGGGGAGCAGTGTCCCTCGGGCCCCCCTCTGAATCCGCCTCTGGGTGCGGCTGTATGCGTGAAGGGCAAAATCTTACTCCCGACTTATACTAAAGTTTGGGATAAGATTGATTTTTGCACTTAACAAGTTAATTTGCATATAAAATTATATGATTTGCATATAGCCAAAATTATTCAACACCTAAAATTATTCTAGAATATATGTTTGGTGTGACAATGAGTACGATAACCAGTGAAAATAAAAACTAATTTTGAACATAAACATAAATGAAATTCCTTATGTTAGATCGGGCCTTCATGAAACGGAGCCTTATTGTTCATAAGATTTTATAGCTAGCTATGCAAGTAAAGTTCGGTTCAAATCAATTCTACATAAAATTAAGTACCGGTCTGTGTAATTTGTTTTAATTTTTGGGCCCTTAACCTAAAGTCTAGAATCATATCTAAACAAAAAAACTTGCATCGTCTCCTCTGTGTTAGGCTATATTTGGTTCGGCAGTGGCGGGTGCATTCGGTGGGTCGAAACGCCACTGGAACCGGTGGGGGAGAGGAGAGGGTCGAAACGGAGCGGAGCGGGGTCGTTTCCTCCTTGCTGCGGGTGAAAACGGAGCAAACGTCGCAAGCAACCGTTTGTTTACCCGCTGTCCGACGGTGTTTGCTCCAAACGGAGGCGGCGAAACGTCTAACCAAACGAAGCCTTAGTGTGGTGATATCTACTAGAGATGGAGCATGGATTAGTCCGAACTAATTCTAAACAAACAAATAAAAAACTCATATAGGTTCGATTTCAATTTTTCAGAACCGAAGTCGATCCATAACCCAAAATTTTGTAGCAACATCTGAACAAACCAATTTTGTAGCCACATCTGAACAAACCAACCCCTATAAAGTCCACTCACTTCCCCTACATAACATCCACCCAAGGAGTTTGTCATGTGACATGAAAAGTCGGAAGAGGCCGAAGAGGTACCCCAAACCAACCCTTGTAAAGCCCGTGTTTATTCCAATTTTTCATTATAAAAAGCTACTCTTGTCTCTTGTGCAGTTGTACCTAAAAGAAAATTGTTAGGAAATATGAGATCCAAAAAACGCGCAAGAAATCGCAGAAAAATTAACAAGCAAAACATACAAGGATTTAATGTGGAAAAACCCCAAGATCGGGGAAAAAATCACAATCACCCGTGCCCAGAAAATCCACTATGAAAGAGATCGATCAAGAGTACACCGCTCCTATTCTGTCGCTCCTCTTCTTCAGTTTTCGCATACGCGCACACAACCCTAGGCCGAAACAAGCTTTCTATGCACGTTTAGCGAAATCGTGGCGAGTGCCCAGTACTCCCAGACGCAGTCAGACTACACAAAATAACAAAAAAATTCGATCCAAAGACCATTCTCACATTCCCGTCCTACCCCCATTTAATTCCGATCAAGTATAATACATTTTGCATGTAGGACGGAAGTGAGCGAAAAAAAGAGGGGGGATGATCACCAAAGATAACTGGAAGATCAGTCGGGCGACGTCGCCCAACACACCTACAGCTGCCTTGTGTTGGGATCTGGTCAGGTGTCTAATATTTCTTCTATATGTTATCATACAATTCAATATATATAACTTATCACATTACATAGAATGAGTACAATTCTATATGCTATCATACAATCCCCTGCCATGTGCAACAGTATTCTCGTTGTTGGGAAAGAATCTCTCAATTTGATATATCAAATTAAATAAGTGATTTGGGAATGTCTCATGAACGTATAAAATGCTATAAATGAAATGTTATTAAAAAAATTTGTACACCAAAAAGTAATCGACGAACATCGAAGAGCCAATATAGCTTCCGTCGACTTGTTTGAAGCAGAAAATAAGAAGTAAAATCCTGGAGTAAAAATTCAGCTTACGTCGATTTTTGATCTAATAAAGTTCTTAAGCTTATGTCAAATTCTTTGAGGATGCCAGTTAAGGCAGTTGAGCAGATTGAGGTCGTGTTTGCAATTCAAATCGCGTTGTTGATGATCTAATTAAAGAAATAGATTATGATGAATCAAAAATGAAAGGGAAGTATTGAATTGGATGAGTTCTCTCTATATATATATATACAAAAAAAATCAGTAGAGAGAAACAAGATTTTAAAAATTAAGATTGTGAACTCTCTTCTCATCTCTCGCAATCTCTGAAAGACTCATCCACTTTCTGAGTAATGTTCTTTCTTTCTCTCTCGATCTGAAAGGGTTGTAGTTGAAGCTAGCCTCAAAAAAAGAAAAGAAGTTGATTGATGTTATGTCTTCTCTCTTCAATAATAGTTGATCAAAGAAGAATCAGTATTCACACAAACTATCAAATTCAAAGATCCATTCAGTACTTATCGACGAAAGGGTCTCATTGTGGAAAAGTCTGCTACATCCATCCATTCCAAAAGTGTTTTAAGAATTCCTTTCCAAAAGATTCAATGAAGAGTACTAAAAATTCATCTTCAAATGATTAAGTGAAGAGTTTTAAGATTCCATCTCTAAAGGATTCAGTGAAGAGTTTTAATTCCAAAAGATTCAGTGGTTCATAGAGTCTTTTAATCAAAAGACTCTGTGATTATAAGAATTTTCTTGTCAAAAGATTTGTTGCGGTCAAACTCGACGCTCCGGTCGATCCGGACTAACTTGAACCGCCTTAGCTCGCGGAGCGGTCAAGCGCGTACACAGTCAGTTGAAAAAGGGGAATGTACACCAGAAGTTTTAACGTGGAAAACCCTTCAACCGGGTAAAAAACCACGTGACCGGGTCTGTGCCGGTCAAATTCCACTAGCTTCCGGGGGTTACAATTTAATTGGTGAATCGGAGCGACAGGCCGCTCCCGTTACAACTTTGAGAGGAGAGTAAAAGTGAGGGTAAGATCTATCTTAACTCTAGAGGGGGAGTGAATAGAGTATTTTAAAGTAAATTTACAATTTAAAATTGCACAGCAGTAAAAGCTTAATTTATGTATAGGTGTAAGGTGCTTTGATGTAGAAATAAAACTAAAGCAGTGAAATAAAAATCACGGCACACATCAAAGAATATGCACAAGAAACCAGAAGACACAAGGAGCTATAGTGGTTCCCCAAAAACCTGGGTACATCCACTCTTCTACCACCCTTGGTAGGAATCCACTGCAGGATGAGTTGATCAGGTGTCCTGGGCACCAATGAGCTTTTGATAAGGTGCTCAAAAACCAAACTGGATTTTTTGATTAGGTGTCTTGCCACCACTGAGTTTTGACAAAGCTCTCAGAACCAGAATCAAAACTTTTGAAGGGAGTCTTGATAACCCTTTTACAGCAGGAAAAGAAAAAGGAAGAGGTGAAGTTGTCTTCTCTGTCTCAATCACTGAGAGAAGACTTAGTGGATTGATTGTGTTGTCAAAGCTCCCCCTGAGATGTAGATGGTTCAGAGATGAGAGCTTTGCTAGGGTGATAGGTCTTCAGAAGCTTCAGATCTCCAGCAGAAGATAGTTTCAGCAGAGGCTGAAATATGAATTGTCTAGAGTCCTTGATGTTGAAGCTATGATCACTTTTCAGTATGACAATATTCAACTAATTCTCCAGGATTGATCACTTGATTTTTCTGAGTTGATCTCACTATCCTGTGAATCTGTACTGAGAATTTCTTTTTCTTTTTCTCCTGTTGTAGATTGTCTATTCTTGTGTAGTATCTTATTGTATTGTATATCAGACTAGAGAAGAAAGATGTTTTATTCTCTGAAGATCCTCTGTCCAAGATAGTCGTTAGCAGTCAATAATTGTCTTCCATAAATGTTTTGTCTTCTGGAGGAAAGTCCAATAAACATTCTCTGATAAATCCCTTGAAACTTGCTCTAGAATAAATGAAAACGGCTAGCAAATCTCTTGAAATAAATGCTGAGAGAATTTGAAAAACATTCCAAAAGCTGACTGAATTTGAGTCCTCAAAGTCGTCGATCTCTCAGGAAAAACGTCGATCTGAGCTCTACGATCGTCGAACTGAGCTCAGAGACTGAAATTGATCATCAGACAGAAAACGTCGAACTGAGCTCTACGATCGTCGAACTGAGCTCAGCGACCTGAAGAATAAGAGAGGATAGATCGTCGACCTGAGCTAGAAGATCATCGAATTGAGTTCGACGACTAAGCAAACTGGCTGAAGACGGATCGTCGATCTGAGCTCGAAGATCGTCGACCGGAGTTCGACGACTTAACATAGTTGAGCTCAGAGATCGTCGAATGGAGTTCGACGTTTCGTCGAACTGAGCTCGACGAAAATTGTCTTTGACTCAGCTCTAACTCTTGATCTTGGAATGGTTCTGGGGGCAGCTTCAAACCAAAGTTCTAAGCCCTAGACACATTCTAATGTTGACCTTTTCAACTATACATCTAGGTCAAACTGATTTCCTAAAAACATAGTGATCCTTGCCCAAATTAGTAATAGGGTGTTCCAATAGAGAGATAAAGATTGACGCTTCCAGCGGGCAACAGGCTGTCCCGCATAAGTGACTTAGGTGAGCAAATGTGCGGGGTGCTTCTAGCGCGCGTGCTCGGGGCGGCGTGCGCTTGCTAGCTTTGGATCGCTTCTTCCCTTGGCTTCCTTGCGGTCCTGGACGTCCTTTGGCTGACGGTGCGCTGATGGGGTGCTTATAGCCGCTGACGGCAGCTAATTGTCACAGGTGGCTGTTGGTGGCTGTTGGTGGCCGACGGTGGCTGTTGGAGGTTCACGGCGAGCTGGGGCTGACTCGATGGAGGAGGCAGGGGGGCTCTCACCTGAAGAAGAAGAGGAAGGAGCGGAGAAGAGAAAAAGGGACAAAGAGCCGACCCCTCAGCGCCAGGAGGGAAGATTCTTTGAGGAGCGTCAAAACGGACAACGCAAACGAGATTTCCAGAGAGATCCACCTAGAGATTATACCCCTCTCAATACTTCTCGCACCAATGTCTTATATACCATCCAAAATGAACCAGCACTACAACGACCAAGGCAACCACCTCCTAACCCCAAGAACGATCAGTCTAAGTATTGCGAATACCATCGTTCAACCGGGCACACCACTGAAGATTGTGCTCGCTTGAAAGAGGAGATTGAGCGTCTGATCCTGATATTCCTGCACCCTTCCCTGTAAAAATCTACCGAGCAGTCCTAGCCGGACCAGACGCTCAATCTCCTCTTTCAGGCGAGCACAATCTTCAGTGGTGTGCCCGGTTGTCCGAGGGTATTTGCAATACTTAGTCTGATCGTTCTTGGGGTTAGGAGGTGGTTGTCTTGGTCGTTGTAGTGCTGGTTCATTCTGGATGGCATATAAGACATTGGTGCGAGAAGTATTGAGAGGGGTATAATCTCTAGGTGGATCTCTCTGGAAATCTCGTTTGCACTTTCCGTTTCGACGCTCCTCAGGAAATCTTCCCTCCTGGCGCTGAGGGGTCGGCTCTTTGTCCCTTTTTCTTTTCTGTACTCCGTCGAACTGTCGTTGATGAGCTTCAATAGCTTCATCCGCGGCTATCTGTGCTTCGAATCTGTGCACCAGATCTGGATAGTTGGGGACGGTTTCCCTCATGAGCGCCGAGTAGAAACCGCTAGGGAGGAGACCTCCCAGGAACACTCCCCGCAGGAGTTCGGGGTCAACTCCTGGGATTTGGAGGGCTTCTGCAGTGAAACGTCAGAAGAATTCTTTGAGGGTCTCTCCTTCGTTTTGGCAGATTCCAGAGAGAGGTGATGGATCTCGAACGATCCTTCGATTGGCGATGAATTGGTCGGAGAACTGTCTGGTCAGTTCGGCGAAGCTGGTAACGGTGCCTGCTCTTAGAGAGTGAAACCACGTTCGAGCTTGACCTTTGAGGGTGGTTGGGAATACTTGATATAGCAACGGATCAGAGGCATGGAAGATCCTCATGATAGTGGTGAAATGATTAACATGTTCGAGTGGATCGTCCGTTCCGTCGAATGTTTCGATGTTTGGGAGTTTGAATCCCTGCGGGATCGGATGGTCGAGGATTTGCGGGGCCAAGGGGGAGCCATGGTAGAGCGACCGATGCGGGTGAAAATCTCTCCGAGCGGCTTGGCGGTATTCTTCAGCAACGACCTCCCTGATCTCTTCACGGGTGAGGAGAGGGTGGATGTGAGCATCATTAACTAGATCGTGGCGGGGGCGCTCCGCCATTGCTCCCCTTGGAGGGGGATGAGTTGAACTGGCGGCGTCAGAGTAGTCTTCAAGCTCTTCTTGCCCCACAGGGGCTTCCTGGTTCCTTGGTGGATTGAGTGGTGGAGGATTGTTAGCTGGCGGCGGTGACCCCGGTGGAGCTGGAGGTGCTCCTAGGTTCCGAAGTAGTGTGAGCATCTCGGTCTGCTGATCTTCCATTTGGCGAACACGCCCCTCCAAAGCGATGATGGGGGCGAAAACTGCTTCAGCAGTCAGCGGCACGTCTACTAGAGAGTGAGATCGTGTTGGTTCAGTGTGTCCGCCAAGTGCGGACCCTTCGGCAGTGCGGGCACTTCTCTTTGCCATCGCGGTTGCAGGGATGGTGAACTTGTTCTGCGAAGGATGATGAGAATGTTTCCCACAGACGGCGTCAAACTGTTGCGGCCAAACTCGGCGCTCCGGTCGATCCGGACTAACTTGGACCGCCTTAGCTCGCAGAGCGGTCGAGCGCGCACACAGTCAGTTAAAAAAGGGGAATGTACACCATAAGTTTTTACGTGGAAAACCCTTCAACCGGGTAAAAAACCACGTGACCGGGTCTGTGCCGGTCAAATTCCACTAGCTTTCGGTGGTTACAATTTGATTGGTGAATCGGGGCGACAGGCCGCTCCTGTTACAACTTTGAGAGGAGAGATAAAGACTGACGCTTCCAGCGGGCAACAGGCTGCCCCGCGGAAGTGACTTAGGTGAGCAAATGTGCGGGGTGCTTCTGGCGCGCGTACTCGGGGCGACGCGCGCTTGCTAGCTTTGGATCACTTCTTCCCTTGGCTTCCTTGCGGTCTTGGACGTCCTTTGGCTGACGGTGCGCTGATGGGGTGCTTATAGCCGCTGACGACAGCTAATTGTCACAGGTGGCCGTTGGTGGCCGACGGTGGCTGTTGGAGGTTCACGGCGAGCTGGGGCCGACTCGATAGAGAAGGCAGGGGGGCTCTCACCTGAAGAAAAAGAGGAAGGAGCGGAGAAGAGAAAAAAGTGAGGAATAAGAGTCCCCTGGGGACCTTTTTATAGCCTCCAGGAGCTGATCATGGCGGGCCCACCACTAAAGTGGTGGGATAGTGGGTGGTTACCCCTTCGATCGGACGGCCGGGAGGGCCCCCCCTTGATCGGACGGCGGGGAGGCTTCTCACGACGGCGGGCCGCCATGACGGCGGTCGGGCGGCCGGCGACGGGGGCCGGTCGCGCGCCTCCCGGCGGCGACCTTCCGCCGGCCGGGCGCGGCGAGGGTGGCCGGCCACGGCCGGGGCGGCCATGGCCGGGACGCGGCTTGCCATGGCCAGGGCGGCCATGACCGCGACGGTCATGGCCGAGGCGGCCATGGTTGCGGCCGGGTACGGCCGCAGCGACCGAGGGAGTGCCGGCCGCCGGCGGTGGCTCGGCCTCTTGCCGGCGGCGGTTCTCCCCACGAAGGGAGGGAGTGGGGCCCGCCCCCATCATCTCCATGAGAGATCATTGGGGGGTGGGGCCCACCCATGACTTTCCTTGAGTGGAGATCATGGGGGGCTCCTTGCTTCCTATAAATGAAGGTGGAACCCATCAAGATTCAATTGTGATTTTAGGAGTCTTTTTATCAAAAGACTCAGCACTATTATAGCGAGATTCTACCAAGGGATAAAAGAGAGGATATACCCAGATTCTGTGTCTTCTGGATGATTACTCTATAGCTTAAAATTTATTTATTGTATACTTTTTATTTTGTTTATATAATCTGTGACATGTACTGTGATTAATTATGTAAAAGATTTTAAATCTCTATTCACCCTCTATATATAAAATAATTCTCAATTCACGTTCTGCACTTTCACCCGCCACTTGGCTTCTTCCATCTACAGCATGCAGCAACGATTGGATCCCCAATCTCGCTCGACATCCTCTGGACCGAGGACATCGGGAAAGGGTGGATGTGCGATTTGGCCTTCAAAAAGAGATGGAATGAACGCTTCTACAAGATTTAGTTCGCCTACAATAGCATCCAGATGGCACCCTTCAGGGAGCTTTATGTTAGTGGCTTGGGCGGAGATTGACGACACAAAGCTGTTGAAGTGTTAGGATCTTGACGAGGCGAACTCGATGATCGGGCAATACACGAGGGGTTGCTATTTCCCAGGATAGGCAGACAAAATATTATAATATCGAGCAAAGAAATATGGAGCTTGTCATGGGCGATTGAGTGTATTAAAGATCAAATCGTTCAAGCGAGTGTCGAGGATCCGATGTTTGAAGAAGATAATAAGTCCAAGATACTTAGGACCGTATGAGATTACAGATCGTATTGGTGATCATGTTGTGTATTGACTTGCTTTGTCTTATGAGCTTATTGGATCGCTTGTTGTCTTTCACATTTCAGTGTTGAGAAAAGTCATACAATGGCTCACTAAAATTGTTGAGACGAACGGACTACTGATGGGCAATGGTTTGATGACTAGGGTTAGGCATGTTTGTCGTGGAAACAATGACATAAAGTAGTGATAGTTCACTAGGAAATTGTTGTCGTGAGAAGTATTTTTGGGAATGAGAGCAAACCATATAAGAGAAAGAACACGAGTTAGTGATTGCCTATAATGAATTTGAAGATATCACCCCAAAATATTCATTTTTAAAAAAAATATTTAGCACAAATTTTGAAAAAAATTCATTCCAAGTTTATGCCAATTATACTTCTAGCAAGTTTCAAATTTCAAAAACATTCAAGGGCAAATCCACATAAGAGTGAATGTGAGCGGTCACACACTAATTTTTTTAAAAAAAAAACACTAAGGGTCCGTTCGTTTCACAGACATTGATATTGAAGTATTGGCTTTGTGAATATGAATGTCATTTCTCTTGTTCGTATCAAAAATTTTAAATTGAAATTGGCTTTCTGATGGAAAGTCGTCGATATTCACCGTAATCTAAAAACTCATAGATTCAATATCTATCTCTAGTGGCGGATATTCAGTCCGGTTTTCTAAAATTAGACCATTTTTTAGCCTGAACGTGATTTTTTTCGGCCGAACGCAATTTTTTATCGGGACGCAATTTTTTTGCGCGGACGTGTTTTTTTCGTCTGTGTACGATTTTTTCGCCCAGACGTAATTTTTTGTCTTGAAGCATTTTTTTACCCAGGCAGGCTTTTTTCTCCCGAATGCGATATTTCTGCACGAACACGGTTTTTTTTTTCTATGACGCAATTTTTTTGCCCGAATGTGTTTTTTTCGCCCGTACGGAAATTTTTCGCTACGATTCAATTTTTGGTCGCCTGGGCCGAATTATTCATCTAGACGTAATTTTTTCGCTCAGACACAATTTTTTTCGCCCGAACATGAATTATTCGGCCAAACAAGGTTTTTTCGCCCAAACGCGTTTTTTTCCGCCCGGACGCGTTTTTTTCGCCCGGACACGATTTTTTCGCCCGGGCGCGATTTTTTCGTTCGGGCGCGATTTTTTCGCCCAAACGCGATTTTTTTGCCCGCACGCGGTTTTTTCGCCCGGACGCGAATTTTTCGCTCAGACGCGATATTTTGGACTTGACGCGAATTTTTCGCCCGGCCGCGATATTTTTCACCCGGACGCAAATTTTTCGCCCGGACGCAAATTTTTCGCCCCGACGCGAATTTTTTGCCCGGACGCGAATTTTTCTCCCGGACGCGAATTTTTTGCCCGGACGCGAATTTTTCGACCGGACGCGATTTTTTCGCCCGGACGCGATTTTTTCGCCCGGACGCGATTTTTTCGCCCGGGCGCGATTTTCTCGCCCGGACGCGATTTTCTCGCCCGGACGCGATTTTCTCGCCCGGACGCGATTTTCTCGCCCCTACACGAATTTTTCGCCCCGACGAGAATTTTTCGCCCCGACGAGAATTTTTCGCCCCGACGAGAATTTTTCGCCCGGGCGCGAATTTTTCGCCCAATTTTTCGACCGGACGCGAATTTTTCGACCGGGCGCGAATTTTTCGACAGAACGCGAATTTTTCGACCTGGCGCAAATTTTTCGCCCGAACGCGATTTTTTCGCTCGGACGCGATTTTCTCGCCCGGACGCGAATTTCTCGCCCGGACGCGATTTTCTCGCCCGGACGCGATTTTCTCGCCCGGACGCGATTTTCTCGCCCGGACGCGATTTTCTCGCCCGGACGTGAATATTTCGCCCGGATGCGAAAATATCGCGTCGGGGCGAAAAGTTCGATTTGAGAAGTAAAAATTGCGTCCGGGCGAAAAATCGCGTACGGGAGTTGTGCTTGGGCGAAAAATTCCCGCCCGGGTGAGAAATTCGCGCCCGGGCGAGAAAATCGCGCCCGGGCGAGAAAATCGCGCCCGGGCGAGAAAATCGCGCCCGGGCGAGAAAATCGCGCCCGGGCGAGAAAATCGCGTCCGTGCGAGAAATTCGCGTCCGGGCGAAAAAATCGCGTCCGGGCGAAAAAATCCCGTCCGGACGATAAAATTCGCGTGCGGACGAAAAAATCGCGTTCGGGCGAAAAATTCGCGTTCATATGAAAATTTCGCATTCAGACTGAAAAAATCAAATCAGATTGAAAAAAATCACGTCATGGCGAAAAAAACACGTCTGGGCGAAAATAACACTTTTGGGCGAAAATTTAACGTCCGGTCAAAAAATTCGCATTGTGGTCGAAAAACTTGAGTTTGGGCGAAAAAATCACGCCTCAAGAAAAAATCACGGTCGGGCTAAAAAAGCGCATTTGTGATTTATAATTGTGATCATTAATAGTATTGATAAATGTCAATTCCTATGACAGAAAGTCTTTCTACAAACGAACAATAAAAAAATATTAATGTCAATTCCTATGATATAAAGTCTTCATGCGGACGAACAAAAGAATTGGATTTAAATCCAATATCATTTCCCATGTGTATTGATATTGAATTGAAAGCCAATACTTAAATGTCAATGTCGTTGAAACGAACGGAGCCTAAAACAAATTAAACTAAAATATTTTGCGTCCACATATATATTTATATCCTGAATGGCTGAATATATTCATAAAATTTTGATTGAAATTGGATTGGCCTAGAGATCATAGTTTCATATTAAAATTTAAGAGTGAAAAGTTTTGTATTCCATTTTTAATGACAAAGTAATGGAGATATTTATCTATATTTATTCATAATTCATAAACCTACTTTTAAGATCTAAATTATGCAAACTAATTTTTAATGACAAAGAAATGGAGATATTTATTTATATTTATGCAAAAGTAATTTTTTTCTAAATTTTGACATATTGAACAATAAAATTCATTGAAAAAATACATATACACCAACACTTACGACTTTATCTAACTATAGTGGGGTCGGTTATATGGATCTTTTGTCACCATTATGTCATATCTTGTATCATAATCTCACTAATGCCTAAGTACATCATGTCTTTCCTTATAGTTTAATTCCAAGTTTTTATTGGTCTACCCCTCCCTTGTTTAACATGTCTAGTGACTAGTCTCTCACAACGCCTAATGTGTCTCTTATGGTCTCCTTTGAACGTGTCCAAGCCATCTTAGTCGGGCTTTTTGCATCTTCTCTGTAATTGGTGCTACTTCTGTCTTATCCCTAATACATTCATTTCTAATTTTATCCATTATCGTGTGTCCACACATCCATCTAAGCATTCTCATCTCCGTATCTTCCATTTTTTGCTCATGTACACAATTCACTGCTCAACTCTCACGTATAATGTAAAAAAATATGACATTAATATAATATAGATATATTTTTATGTAATTAATTTTTTAAAAAATAAATTAATACTCTCCTCCAACAAAAAACAATATTAACACTTTATAAACTATTTATTAAGATAGTTGTCTTGCAAATAAATATCTTTTTGAGATCTTGTAAAACCTAACAATAAATATCTTTGACTCCATGTCGTATCTAGACTCCAACCCAACTCGGAGTGACACTACTTAGGCTCTATTTGGCGCCGCGATTTGAGCACAGTGACCCGCGGTTTTTCCCATTGTCCCGCCAAACAGAAAAAACAAATCAAAATTTTCCACCTCCCCCACAGTGAAATCGCTAAAATGTGCGGCCGCCAGCTCATTTTCAGTCGCGGACTGATAAAAAGCAGCTGCGTTGCTGTCCTTTTTTTAAAAAAATTATATATTTTATATTATTATTACGTTTATATTATTATAAATTAATATATATTGTTATTATAGGGTGCTGTTACTAGCAAATCCAATTTAGTTTCTAGCAAACTATTACTATTAGCAAACCCTCATTTTTCAAAATGGATATTTGAAAATCATTTTGTTACTAACAAACCAACATAAAAAATTTTTACAAAAATTAAATTTTGTTTAAAACATTCATTTTTTTCAAAATAACCTACTACATATAATGATATTACAAACGATTACAAATGTATTCATTCAACTAGTTTTGTTAGAATTAGAAATGAGTCAAAATGCGGCAAAGTTTTGTTTAGTATGTCCAAAACACTTTTTTCAACAAAATATCATCATCTGCGTCAAAATCTTTAAACAAAATATCGCCAGGTTTAGAAATATATTTGATTTCTAATTCCTATAAAGGTGTGCTGTATATACAAGTTAAGTGTATATAAGAATATACATGTTTTTTGGAACTGCGTCTTATACGTATATTTTCATGAGAAGTGTTTAACATGAAAGTTGTAGATCTCGACGAGATCTACAACTTTCATGTTGAATACTTTTTGGTTTGAATCCATTTAGACCCTCAATTTGGCTCCAGAAAAAAGTCACGCCGAACATATGTACGGACATCAGGGATCGGAGTGACTTTTTTCAGGGGCCAAATTGGGGGCTTAAACTGCTTCAAATCAAAAGTGTTCAACATAAAAGTTGTAGATCTCGACGAGATCTACAACTTTTATGTTGAACACTTTTGATTTGAAGCAGTTTAGATCCTCGATTTTAGTCCCGAAAAAAGTCACGCCGAAATAATTTATGGACGACTTTTTCCGTGCGTACCTATTTTCGGGCTCAAATTGGAGGCCTAAACGGCTTCAAATAAAAAAATGGTCAACATGAAAGTTGTAGATCTCGATGAAATCTACAACTTCTATGTTGATCACTTTTTCAAATGAGAAATATTTGAGGCTCAAAATTCAAAAATGCAAAATTTGCAAAAAAACAAGATTGGTTTGCTAGTAGTAATTTTTGGGAAGAGAAAAAAATGCAAAAAATGGCTGAATCTGTTTTTTTTTGCTTGCTAGTAACGAAAGTGGGTTTTCCTGGCCCTAGACGGTCTAAGGTTGGACCTAGGATCAATACGTGTGTCTACTTAGGTTGTGCTGAAGATAGTGCTGCAGATCGGTTCATTGATATTTCTAATAATATCATAATAGAATATAGGGATGCGGTATTCTTCGAGGACAAGTTCCTCAAAGATAAGAACTTAACTCTCCCAGGTATGCAAGCAATTATTACTGAGGAAGATCCTGAATCAGTACCGAGCACCTCCTATTCCATTCCGGTAGACAGCTCTGGCCTAGAGTCTAGGAGGACTTTAGTGAGAGAGAGAACCCCTAGAACCTTCGGTAGTGATTTTGTCACTTACCACGTCGAGGCTGATCCATCTAATTTTAAGGAAGCGATGAGATCAAGAGATTCCCTACTCTGGAAAGAAGCAATTGAGGATGAGATGAACTCTCTCCTTCAGAACGACACCTGGACGTTAGTTGATAAGCCAATAGGGGCTAAAACTGTAGGGTGCAAGTGGGTTCTGAAAAGGAAGTTAAATCTCGATGGTAGCGTAGCTAAGTATAAAGCACGTCTGGTGGCTAAAGGTTTCACATAGGTAAGCGGATTAGACTATTTTGATGTATACTCACCCGTGTGTCACTTAGCAACCATTAGGGTTCTTCTTGCTATTTCGGCCATTGAGAACTTTGTTGTTCATCAAATGGATGTTAAGACTGCGTTCTTGAACGTAGATCTGACCGAAGAGATCTACATGAGTCAACCTGAAGGTTTCATTGTAGATGGTCACGAAAACAAGGTCTGTAAGCTTTTAAAGTCGCTATACGGATTGAAGCAAACGCCGAAATTATGGCATGAGAAGTTTGACTATACTGTAAAGAACATGGGATTCACGTCGAGTCTCTCGGATAAATGTCTTTACATCCGTCATAGATCAGATAACGTCGACATAATATGCTTGTATGTGGATGATATGCTTATTCTTGGATCTGATTAATCCGAAGTGGATGACGTAAAGTCAGGTCTAATTAAAGAATTTAGCGTTACAGACCTAGGTGTAGCTGACACTATACTAGGTATGCAAGTGAGCTTTGGGAAACATGGCATTTCCCTAAGTCAAAGCCACTACATCCAGTCCTTATTGAACACATGGGGATACAGTGAACGGAAAGCAGCTGAGACACCATACGACTATTCTACCCGCTTAAAGCCCAATGAAGGGGCTGCGGTTCGACAGTTAGATTATTCTAAACTGTTTGGTAGCCTCATGTACGCTATGGTCTGTAAGAGACCTGACATAACCTTCACGGTCGACATGTTAAGTAGGTTCACTAGCAATCCTGGCCAAGGCCATTGAGATGCCCTCGATAGGCTGATGCGTTACTTAAAGCACACCCGAAAGTATGCTTTATGTTATAGTGGTCATCCTCCAGTTCTCGAAGGATATTCTGATGCATCGTGGTGCTCAGAAGTAAACGATAGCAAGTCCACTAGTGGATTCCTCTTTACACTAGGAGGAGCAGTTGTACCCTGGAAGTCCAAGAGACAGTCGTGTATTGCACTCTCATCTATGGAATCCGAACTCTATGCTCTAGCTTCGGCTGGTGAAGAAGTAGAGTGGTTAAGAGATTTGGTGATGGACATTCCATTATCGGGCCTGAAACTGAGTTCTGTTGCAGTTTACTGTGATAATCAGGCTACTAAAACGGTTGCCACGAACACTTTGTTCAATGGCAAAAGAAGGCAACTTAGGATGAAACATGCCTGGTTGACCTCTCTCACAAGTCAAGGGATTTTGACCCTGGTTGATGTGAGATCGAAAGATAATGTTGCAGACGCCCTTACTAAAGGATTAAATAGAGCTCTCACAATCAAAACATCGGGGGAAATGGGATTAAAGTTCATAGAAATATGAAACTTTCCTCCAATGATTATGTTTTGATATGCACGAGCCTATAGCTGCCAACATTCAAGCATCTAATAAGTGACAGACTGAAAACCCCAAATAATTTCTTGATGAAAACCCAAGATGGTTGGATGCGGGTTATTCCACATTTGATAACTTAACGTCCTCACATTGTAAGTTGATTAGAGAGTTATTCAACTGGGAATTGAAAGTCGTTGTAAATGTTTATCTAAACATTATTGGTCACATCACATCATTCCACATTTGATAATGTTGCACGTGATGTGTGCCCACATGTGTTGGTGAGGCACACAATGATCAGTAATGAGTAAGATAACGTGACTAGTCCTAGTTAGACTGGATGAGATGCTGACAGAGTTACTTCACCGTTGCTAGAAGTGCTAAGTTCATTTAGTAAGAGCTAGTTTACTTTAAATGTTACTGTATATCTTTATGAATTCATTGAGTCTGACTCATGAAATCTCTTGCAGACTACGATGGAGATTATGGAAGAGCTGTAGACCTGGACATGAATGACGATGATCTACTAGATGAGTAGAATCATCAAACGTTTAATTCATGTTTCATTTGTTTTGTAATAATTATTCAGACTATGTTTGGGATAGAATCTGTGTGGAGGTTTGTCGTTTAGGCAAAACCCGTTTACTCTGTTATTTAGTATGATCTGTCTTGAATGCTTTGATTAGTTTTGATTATTATTTTGTCTACTCTCCAGCACCCCGAAACGTCACTGTTATTTGTCACGAATATAGGAGGAGATTGTAAGTGTATATTCAGACGAATAACGGGCTCGGGGGCCTCGCGTAACTAAACCCTAGGTTTTCTCTATATATACCTAGTTGGGGGCAACGGAGAGGGGGTTCCACCTTGACCTTCCTCCGGATGTTTCGAGCACTTATTCTTACAAATACCTTTTCACAATTGTAATAGTCACATGAAATATCAACAGAGTCTTCAAAAACTTTTAGATTTGTTGATGAGTAATATATTTTCCAGTTTCAACAAATTTTATAAAGTGATATTCAAAGTGTTTCAAATTTTTTTTAAAAAAACATACATCGCTCCTCATATCCTCATATCGACAAAAAAATTGTTGGGTTTAAATTTTAAAGAAAACAGCTCCATAAAACTCAACAAGTTTTAGCACATTTTGCTTGTCAAAATAAATCAAAGAGTTAATAGAATTCAAGCAATAATATAATGAAACAACTTCATAATTACCTCATCAAATTGATTGAAGAGCCCTTATAGTTTTTAAATCCAGCACTTCTAAGAATATTTTTACCATATAAAGATGAAAATATGTATAGTGTTCAACAAACCTTCTTGATTTTCCTCAGGAAATATATTTGTCATTCATATTAGAAATTTGAATATCATGCTTGCCACAAAAAAAAATCTTATTGAACCGAGTCTCATTCATCAAATCTCAAGATTTGCAATTATTTTTTTAGTAAGTAATTGTCACTTTGAGACATGATTAACTTCTACACACACCAACAATTTTATTTCGGACATTATCAAGCTCCCAATTGTCTATCACGACCCGATAAATTGTGCAAACTAAGGGCCTGTTTGGGGGGACTTATTTTCATCGGTCAGGCAGTTACGACCGCATGAATCAGATCATAATTAAGGTCTGATTCATGCGGTCGTAACCGTGGCCGGTAAAAATAAGTCCCCCCCAAACGAACCTAAGTTTAGGAGGTGTGGGGGCACAATTTAGAAAATATTAGGGAAAAATTATTTCGCTTAACTTTAGTTTGCCCTCATAAATTTGTAGAGAATTTGGGGCTGCAAATAGTCTTATTCCCCACTAACTTAGTGAGATCATGGGTTTGGCCGCCGCACATGTGATTGTCACACGAGATCTACGCACACCGTTCGATCCTCCATCACGACCGGCCGCCGACGCCGCCATCATCGGCGTCGAGCGGCCCGCGACTGGCTGGCCGCGACGGGGCCACGCTGCGGGGCGCCGCCCGCAAGGAGGCAGCCGTGGACGAACGCCCCTCCCCGTGGCATCCTCCTACGGTTGCGTGGCGCCACCCGCAAGGGGACATCCGCGCTCGGCCGCCACTCCCTGCAGCCGCCTCCCGCAGCTGCGGGGCGCCCCCGGAAGGGGCGGCCGCACCCGGCCGCCCCTCCCCGCGGCCGCACCCGGCCGCCCCTCCCCGCGGCCGCACCCGGCCGCCCCTCCCCGCGGCCGCCTACAGCAACCGTTGGCGCCACCCGCGAGGGGGCAGCCGCACCCGGGCGTCCCTCCCCACTACCGCTTCCCGCGGTCGCAGGGAGCTGCCAGTAAGGGGCGTCCGTGCCCAGCCTCCCCGCCTCGCGGCCGCAGAGCACCGCTCTTAAGGGGCGGCGCCACCTCCCCGCGGTTACTCCCACCGCGGCAGGCCGCCCCGCCGATCGCGGCTCCTTCTCTCCCTTCACCGGTGACCGTCCGCCGGTGAGATGGCTGCACTTTCGTAGCAGGCTCTACCCGACGTCCGATCATTCCACCACGATCATCGTCATACATTTCACGGATAACCACCCACTAACTGTCATGGTTAGTGTGGGGTTATCAATAATTAAGAAATGACATGCATTTAGTATAAATTATACGCATAGTATTCACCCAAAATTATATTAGATATGGTCTGCAAATAATAATCATGAGTGGTTACGGTGTCCAGATAGCTGTGTAACCACCACAACCACCTTTCGGAGCATATAAAAAGGCCTTAGGACCCCCCATTTATTTCTAATTTTTAGCCTTACAGTCTTCTTCTTCCGCAGGTCAGAGCTCTGTCGGAATTTTCCTACGAGCCTCCTCCGCCAGCCCAACCGCCGGAAAACTCGTCTAAGTCCATAACATTCTGAGGAAGTAGGTGCTCCGTGCGCGACTTCAGAGAGCTTCCTGCGTGCGCGATGCCACCCGAATCAGCGCAAACGCATCCCAACGCGCTCCACCACGAAGTCTGCTCGCCAAGCAACGTCTGAGAACACTCATCTCCATCCGAGCGTGGGAAAGAAATCAGCTTCGAGTGAGCCGGGTTGTCGCCCACCGAACACTCTACAATCTCTCCTCTCAAAGTAGTAACGAGCAGCGACATCACCCTTGGTTCTCCAAACACTCTGTAAACATATGCCAGTAGTGATGTTTGACCGCCACTGTCCCGGTCACGTGATTTTTTACCCGTTTAAGAGATTTTTCCACGTTAAAATCGTCTTGTGTGCTTCTGCTCATTTTTTGACTATGTTCATGCTCAACCGCTCCACGGGTTAAAACAGCCAAGTTTAGTCTGATGTATCAGGAGGATTGAGTGGGCCGCAACAATACTTGTGTTTTTTAGCGCGAATGTGACCACGGAAAATTTTGCGACAACTACTAAACCTTTGACATTTACTCAGGGTTTGTAGGATAGTCCGGCTTACGCCAATAACATGTCTTATTGGAGAATTAGAGCAAGTTTTAGTTAAAGCCCTAATATTGACCAAATTGCCACGAAAGTGTTCGTAATCGAGAAGATTATGGCTCTGTTTGGCGCGACACTTTTTCTCCTTTGAGTTTGGATAAAATGTTATCGTCATATAATGTATGTTTGACATGACAACGATTAAGGCCACGACCAAGAAAAAGTGGATGAATTTTCTTAGGTGAGGCAGGGCATTCATGAGCAACAGCTCATAACTACAACTACCTCGTTCACAACTGTCACTGCTGTGCCAAACGGAGACCGAAAACAAAGCTACTTTTGAGAACACATTTGATTTATGAAAACAATAAACTATTTGCCTATATTTTTGTCTTAAAAGGTGTGGAGAATGAGATCAGGAAAGACTTTAAAGCACAATCAGATTGTTGTGCTTAAAGTTTAATTCATACCAATAATTTCAAGCACAACTTCTAAAATTGAAAAATTTAGGAACTCTCCGGAAAACTTAATTTAAAAACAATGATTATGATAGAATTTTTTTTTTAATTTTGAACATAAAAAATGAATGAAGTTCCTTAGGTAGGACGGTCACGAACAACAGTTTATAACCATCGCATTCACGACTGTCACCAATCTGCCAAATGGAGCCTAAGACTGTTTGATGCGGCGTTTTTGCTCCACCAAAAAAAATATTACTTTTGAACATAAAAGTGGATGAAATTCCATAAGTGAGGTAAAGCATTTACGAACGACGATTCATAACCATCACGTTCAGGACTGCCACCACTGTGCCAAACAGAGCATAAATATATATATTTAAAAAAAAATCAAAATTACAGTTTAGCAACGATCATTTCAATATAAGATCAAATAAAGAAATTAAGAAGGACAATTTTAATTTTTTGGTTAAATTTGAATATAGACATTTATTTTTAAACTTAGAATGAGTAATTAAGAAGTCAAGAACGATCAATGAGGCTTGACTCAATTGGGTAAGTTGAGGCCTCATGACAGGGAGATCATGGGTTCAATTCTCACCGCCGTGTATGAGCTTTGTATACTTTCTTTAGCAGTTTATTGTTTGATTGATTGTTGTTAAATGATGTAGCCATCGATATTTAATATTCTCAATGTAATGATACTTGTACAATTATTACTCAAAAAAAAGAAATTAAGAACGAGAATTTTTAAATTTTTATGTTTAATTTGAATTCATTTGAAAGTCAATTTGAAATCAAAGTTTATTTGTTCCATCATTTGAAAAGAATTCAAATTCAAATCCAAATCATATTTGAATATAGGATTTTGGGACAAACACGAATCCGAAATCAAATATTCAAATGAATCTGAATCTCTGCATTCAATAATAAATTTGAGTTTGATTAAAGAGCTATTCGATTCATAAACAGCCCTATACTCGAGCTGCGTTATTTAATTTTAATCAAAGCACCTCCTATAATTAGCCAAAAGCTACTCTACTTTCAAACACAATAATCCGATTCACTTAAAAAACAGCCGAGAGACAGCATGCAAAATAAAGAAATAAAATAAACTTTGACGTTTCAAACACTAATATTATAGTGAAGCATAATTATCTTAGTTAACATCATTCTTCGATTGTTGGGCAAATTTGATCGACAAAGAAGCTATAGATCTAGCATAATGCTTATAACAAATAACTGGGTAAAAGCTTATACAAAAATTTTGACTACTTACACGTCAAAAATGATAGCCGCATGAAAGAAAAATAACTTGGTAAGACGAAAATGCTCAATTTTTTTGGGGTTCAAGTAAGACGATGCAATTTTTATTCTTTGGCAGCAATCAACCAAATGGATCGGTTGATGGATTCTCAGAGCGTTGGTTGATGAATTTTCTGACCTTTGTTCAAATTTCTGACGGTTGTTCGACGAATTCTTAGAACAACGAACAATGCTCGTAGAAGATTTTCCTCTTCTTTACTTGTTTGTAATGCTTGCAGTATTCTCCGAGCACTGCTCGGCCAAAAAGCGATGCAGGTTGGTTGATGAAAGATCGTTAACTTTTTCTCAATTATCGGTTATAAGCATTCTGCTCGATCAAAAGCTTCTTGGTCAATCAAATTTGCCCAACGATCGAAGAATGATAGTCGACAAAAATAATTATGCTTGACTTGAAAACTCTAGTATTCTTCAGCTAGAGAAGTTTGCTTGACCAAGGCTCTGTTTGGCATGGAGCTTTTGTTCGGGTGAGTTTAGACAAAGAGGCCACCTTCACAAAATGTATGTTTGGCGTGATAGCCAAAAAAGAAAACAAGTTTTGAACATAAAAGTGAACGAAGGTTCTTAGGTGAGGTGGGGCATTCACGAACGACGGTGCATAACCACCGCGTTCACAACTGCCAAAACAGCGCCAAACAGTGCCCAAGGGCCCTTCTGGCATGGAACACGGTGGTTACGAACCGTTGTCCGTTTGGCGCGACATTTTTTTCTCCGGTGAGTTTGGACAAAAAATCACAGTCATGAATACGTGTTTTGACAACACCGGTTATGACTGCCACCACGAAAAAAATATTAATTTTGAACATAAAAATAGATGAAGTTCCTTAAGTAAGGTCAAGCATTCACAAACGACAGTCCGTAAGTATCACGTTCACAATCACCACCGCTCTGCCAAACTGACCCTAAGTCTATTGTCCATATCCCCAACTATAACACCTAATAAAAGTCAATTCCTTGACAAATGAAATTCCAAAAATACATTACCAAGAATAGCACATAAAAATGAAAATCATAGAGCTATACCATCAACTGAAAAATTATTATATGTTCTTATCAGATCAAATGAGGTTTTCTCAACAGATGCAAACAATATATTTTATATTGGTCTCATACACCATAAATAAATTTCAATTAAATGAAATTTAGATAAAATGATTTCATAAGGGATATATTTGATATCTTGCTAAATCTCAAAGAGAGGTAAATGATAAATATCCAGTTTTGAATGAAGATGAGTGCCTGCATAATAAAAAGGCAATCAGAAGGCCTCTTTCTTCAAAATATACTCAACAGCCTCCTCAACGTTTTCCACTACCTGTGTAAATTGCAGGTAAATCAAAGCATCAAACACATGAGGATAAGACGCAATCATATTCATTTTAAATTATCAGTGTCAAACATCAGTTCATATCCCTGATCAAATTCTTCATTAATTATATTCATTTATCATTCATTATTATCATTTATCTCTTAAAAAATAGAATCAATGAAATATTTTCACACAAACAACTAATAATTGTAGAGACTAAGGCTTCGTTGGGAGGGACTTATTTTCACCAGTCAAGCGGTTACCACCGCATGAATTGGGTCTTAATTAAGGTCTAGTTCATGCGGTCGTAACCGCTTGACCGGTGAAAATAAGTCCCCCCAAACGGAGCCTAAGGCACCGCTTGGCGCGGCGTTTTTACTCTGGTGAGTTTGGAAAAAACGCAACCTTCATAGGATATGCATTTGGTATGACAACGGTTATGACGAAAAAACCTAGTTTTGAACATAAAACTGAATGGAGTTCCTTAGATGAGGTCCGGCTTTCACGAACGATGGTTCATAACCACCACGTTCATGACCGCCAACGTCATGCCAAACGGACCCACATCCAAGATCATTGCTTACCATATCTGCAGGATACTCTGGGTGGTTATCTTTACCCTTGAAAACCCCAGTTCTTATTAGTATGGAAAACCAAGGATACCCTGCCTGTAAGCAAGCATTGCAAAGATAATTAAAGTGGATTTTCTAGTACTGTATTCAATATACATGTGCTAAAAAAACATATTAACTATTTTTGAAGCTATGTTTCATCCCCTCTCAATTCAAAGCAAATTTAAATCATAGGACTAAGCAACAGACAAACCTTCGTGGCGCCTTTGATATCGACTGCTGGATTATCACCAATCATGTAGATTGTACGAAATTTGTTTTCCTTTTCCGTTCTTCCACCCGCATGATCCGGGTTGCCATTTAGAGTTGACGCAACTTGCATCAGAACGGATTCCGCATTCTTGAAGACGGACGGATTTGGTTTTCCATAAGATGTATACTGCAGAGGGATACCATTAACACTGCACCTTCATAATGGAAATATAAGGAAAAAAAAATTTCATAATCATATCATTAAAGGCCAAGTATTTTGAATAACCTGTTGAAAATGTTTTCCAGTGCTATCCTGAAAGCACCCATTCCCAAGCGTTCTGCAGGAAATTCAGCCTGCATCATGATCACTATTGCTTCAGCTTGCCTACCCTAATTCATTTTTTTTTACTTCTTTCTGGATGTTGACAGAGGCAAGTAAATAAAAGAATAAATAATTGTATGAAAGTGCTAAGTTCTTAATTATGTGACAAGATTTTGACAAGTAGAGATCTCGTTCACCTGATACAGAAGATCATCTGATGCAAAATATAAAGCAGGTTGGTGCCCTTTCTCTTTACCTGGAAGACCGCCGCAGCTTAAAATATCACAAAGAACCTACATGTAAGTGACGATAAATGTCATCTCGAAATTTAAAAAATCACAATCGCGCATAAAAATGTGAAGCTAGCTTGTATAATTATAAAAGATTGAGTTGAATATTGATTTTCTGAGTATGTACAAATGTAATTACTAATAGGAAAAGATAGGTTTTCTGTATATTCACATTTGAACAATGGTAATACATATACATGTACAAGGGAGGGTGATCCCAACACCCGAGGTGACTATAAGCTAACACTACCACTCATAAAGTATATCATATCTAACACTCCCCCCCCCCCCCCCCCCCGGCAAACTCACGGGGGATAACACACCGAGAGTTTGGATAGTAGGTATGCATGCTGGATCCTCGTATGCGGTTTTGTCATCAAATCTGCAATATGCTGCTCGTTTGGGCAGAAGCGGGAAGGGCAGGTAGGTTCAGCGCTAGGGCAACGAGGCTAACGCGGTCGGGAGGGCGCCTCTCATGAGGTGGGTTGCGGCGCACAGGAGGATCATCCAAAGGACACTCACTGGAGCAGACATACACTGAGTCTGAGGATACTAAAGGCGAAGCAACAGAAAGGGGGTGACGAGGGTAGTGATATGGAAGAGAGGCGTCGAGCGTGTCAGAGGGATATGTAGGTGGCGAAGTGGAGGAGTGAGAAGGTGACAGAGTAGACTGCGACAAGGAGGAGGTGGAGTAGACTGCGGTGAGGGAATAGGAGGTGGACATACCAGAGGAGATGATACATGAGGCGAAGAGATGAGAAGAGTGAGAAACTGCACGTCAGAGGGAGTAACGGATGAGTGTGAGATCGATTGGATGGAGGACACGAAGAAAGAGTGAGACTCATCAAATGTAACATCACGTGAGATGTGAAGTCATCGTGCAACAGGGTCATAACATCGATAGCCTTTATGTTCAGTACTGTATCCAAGAAAGGCACAAGAAACAGACTGAGCAGAGAGCTTAGTACGCTCACGTGGAGGAAGTAGAACATAATACCGGCAGTCAAAAAACACGAAGATGAGTGTAACGTGGAGATCGAGAGTACAGACACTCAACAGGACGTTGACCCTGAAGAAAAGTGGAGGGTTGCAGGTTAATAAGATAGGCAACGGTGAAAACAACCACAACTCAAAAATGAGGAGGAACGTGAGAGGAGATAAGGGTGCGAGCTGTTTCAATAATATGGCGATGTTTCCTTTCAGCGGTGCCATTCTGAGCGTGTGCACCGGGACAGGCAAGCTGAGGGAGAGTGTCGTGGATAGCTAGCAGATCTTAAAAAGCATAAGAGAGATACCCCCCCCCCCCCGAGTTAGAACAGAAAATGTGTATGGAAGCAGAAAACTGTGTGCGCGCCATAACAGAAAAAATAACATAGATCTGAAAAAAGTCATATCGAGAACGCATGAAATAGACACAACAATAACGAGAATAGTCATCAAGGAAAAGAACATAATACCGGTGTTCACCCTTGGATACCAAAGGTGTGGGTCCCTATACATCAAAATGAACTAAATCAAAAGAACACTGAAACATGTACTCACTAGACGGATAGGAGAGTTGTAGCTGTTTACTAAGCTTACAACCCGAACAAGAGTGAGACCGATAAATAGAAACACAACCAAGGAAGCCATGACTAATGAGAGAAGCTAGACGTGAACCACTGGGATGACCAAGACGGTGATGCCACTGAGAGAAACCCACCGAAGGAAGACAAAGGGAGGAAGTTGCAGGTGACGATGTAATGGATGGAAGGTGGAGATGATCAAAGACGTACATCCCGCTACGACGACGACAAGCTCCAAAGGAGTGTCACAGTCAGACGGTCTTGCACACTGTATGTAAACTCATCAAAAATAACAAGACAACCGTAGGATATGAGTTGGCTGACGGATATAAGGTTCATGGATAACTTGGGTATGTAGGCTACATCGGGAACATGGAAATGACTAGTATGAAGGAGGCCAGGACTGGTAATGTGGTGAGTGGTGCCATCGGCGACCATAATACTGAGGGCAGAGGAGACAGGCTAACAAGACAAGAAGTGGGTGACATCATATGTCATATGAAAGGAGACTCCAGAGTCAAGCAACCAGTCGGAGAGGGAGATACATACAGGGGCGGAGGCAGCCGGCTGAGGCCAGAGAGACAAAGGCAGAGGAGAGAGGCTGTGAACCCTGGGAGAACTATTGGGCAATCAGCTGAGATAGTTCAGGTGCAGAGAGAGACTGCGCCGGAGTCAAAACGTGAGCAGAAGGTGCACCGGAAGCACGCTGCTGACCAGACTGTTGTGCTCTCTGAAGCTTGTGACACTCAGATTTGACATGACCAAGACACTGACAGTAGTGGCAACGGATATGAGGGCGACGAGAAGCACCAGATTGAGCTGCAGAAGGTGTCAGATGAGGACGAGCACCGAATGTCATCAAGAGGATCAACCGAGGAGGTCGGGGCTGCAGGATCAGCTAAAGAAGAAGGATGGGATTGTAGGATCAACCGGAGAAGAAGATCGGGGCTGTCAAATCAGTTGGAGAAGAAGGTCGAGGAGTGTCGAAGTCGCGGATCGGAGCGGCAGATCTGAAGATCGACAGCGGAAGAACGTCGAATCAGCCAAGGAAGATTCTGAATCAGTCGCGGAAGACGCGCGATCAGCGGAAGTCGGGATTAGAAGACGCGGTTGGATTGAGGGCAACGACTCATGTTGTCAATTGGAATGAAGATTTGTCACGATCTAGGGCAAGGCCTCCTAGAGGAATACAAGGTTACGTCAGCCTGAAGATCGGTCGACCTGAAGAAGCCTCGGCCTGGAGAATCGTCGGTCTGGGGAAGCAGAAGATCCCCTGTTCTTATGCACGAGATGACGACAAAGAATTGAGCTTCCTGCTTGTGTGTCGATCGACTTCAAAAGTTGCACAGGGAACCTCTGATCGAGAATGAGTATCGTGTCTTGAGATCGTCTTCCCGAGGAGCACCGAGAAAGAAATCGGCATCCCTGTTCTTGTGCACGAGAGACGCGGCTGGATCGGAAGACGCGGGAGTGGGATCGCTGTTGCAGATGCTCGATCGAGAAGAAGGTGATCCCAACATGCGGAAAGAGTGGCGGCGAGCGGGAACCAGAGGAGTGTGGAACCCTAGGGCTCTAATACCATGATATGAAAAGATAGGTTTTTTGTATATTCACACTTGAACAATGGTAATACATATACATGTACAAGGGAGGGTGATCCCAACACCCGAGGTGACTACAACTAACACTACCACTCATACAGTACATCATATCTAACAATTACTATGCTTTTTCTTACTGTTTTCTGGACCTTTCACTTTCCTGGGGAGGGTAATGTGCATGAAAAGCACTTGCATGATATGTTAAATTCAGTTGGTAGGACAGTTTTTCATGGCTATCATAAAAACACAAATTTGGTACTAGTAAGAAGCAAGCCAATGAAATCAAAACAACTCACGAGTCACAGCAGAGAGAATGTAGTTTAGTTACTCAAAGTGAAGGAATAAGTCATTGGTGGCCTAGCTTACGAAAGGAGTTACACTTTATGCTTGTCGTGGAAATCAATTACAGCTTGCAGGGACTTTCTTTAAAGGTATATTCAAGCAGAACCTGGTATCAGAATGTCGTTTGAGTTCTTTGCTCCTCCCTTTCTTTGATTGTGGATGTCTCCACGATTGTGTTCGTCATTTGACCAAGTCTTGGGTCGACATGTCGTCCAACGATTTGGAGCTATGTCATGATTGTGTCTTTGTTAACGCCTTCACTCTATCTCCTACTCTCTGTTGAAGTCAAATTGGCCCTATACTAGCTGTAGCATATTGTACGACAACTAGTGTTCCTTGAAGTCTTTGAAGTCGATGCTTTGGAGCGAAGGCGTATCTGCTTCCCTGTGCCCTGAACTCGTAGCTGCAGCAACTGTGAGTGAAGGTATATGTTCTTCCCAGTGTTGTATCACACGAGAGTGCAAAAGTTGTATTCCCTGCTTGTGATGCTTCTCATGGAAGATTAACTAAACTTCTTGGTGTTGGTGCACTCCAGAAGTTAAGGCTTCAAGAGTTTCATTTGAGCGTGAAGAATTAGGTTTTCCCCTCTCAATTTTGTTTATTAAAAGGATTTAATCAATTTTCCCCCTCAATAGGATCTTACGATCCAGATTTTGTAACTCGATCCAAATTTTGTAAAGCGATCCTCGATCCAATCCTACCATCCAATCCGATCCAACCTCGAAACGATTTCATCTAGGATCTCGATCCTGACAACTTTGATTCAGCCACTGTTATGATAACAAAGAGTCTCAGTTGCTGCTTTTAAACTCCTCACAGTCCGAGCGTGAAGAATTAGGTTTTCCCTTCTCTCGTTTCGTTACAGGCGGTCGACAACATCGACGACTCCACAGTGCGTCGTCGAAATCAGGCGCTGACTCCTTAATCTCCTCCGGAATTCCTTCTCGGCGCTTTCTGATACGTATTTGCATTGGGGAACACGTCTCATGTTTACACTCAAACGTTCAGTCTCGCCACGAGTCACTCAACTTATTTCCTTTTTGTATTATCTTAGTATTTTGTCATGTAGTAAGGGCTCCATCTATATAAGGAGCCCTAGGGGTGGAGTCTTCTTTATGTTTTGAGTCTTGAGTGTTTGACTCTCTTGGAGAGTGGAGTGTCAAGGAGGACCCAGTCTCTGGATGCTTGGCAGGAGTCTCTCCTGATTGTATCTTATTTTTATTCAATGCAAGACAAGTTATTGTTACCAATCTTGAGACACCTGCGATCAATCAACTGGTCCGACCTGCCATCTATTAGGGTTCTATCGAGCCCTAATTCCACCCCTGCAGATCACGATCTCGATCCAGCCGCTTCCGCCGCTACAGATCGCGTCTTCTCCACTCTGGATCGTGTCTGCTCCGCTGGGGCTCACGTCCGCTCCGCCCTGCTCGTTATTCCGCACGTCGCGCCTAGTCTTTTCAACCCGATCTTCACTTCCGTCGATGGCTCCAACACTCCAGCGCCGCCAGCTGCCTTCCGCCGCATTTCCGCCGAGTCCAGTGTCGTACACCTCGGCCGGCGCCTTCTCCGCAGCATTCCCGCTGACTGCTTCAGCCCTCCAGCACCGCCGATTGATTTCCGCAGCCTTTGCGCCGAGTCCAGCATCGTCCACCTTGGCTGCCTCCCTGTCTCGCATCGTCTACTTCTGCTCCTCATTTCTGCTGACTTCTCTGGCCATTCCAGCGCCGCCTACAGCTTCCAGCTGCACTGCCTCCGTGTCCAGCGCCGTCAACATCGGCTTCCAGCGGCCTCCTGCTTCTTCAAAGCTTTTTGGAGGCCCACTTGCGGCTTCGACAGCGTTCCGACCACCGCTCCTCATCCTCGCCACCCTCCTGCGGCTTCCGCAGCATTCTGTCAGCACTCCCGCGTCTCCTCCTGCATTCTGGCGGCCCTCCAGAGCCTCCTGCCGCTTTCTGTTGGCGCTCACCCCCTCTTTCCACCATGGCTCTCCTGTCGGACTCTGTGCATGCTCGCTGAGAATGAGTTGAAGCTGCCCTGGATACTCTTCGCGCCATGGCGCTTGAGCTTTGGCATCGTCTTCTTCCACATGCTCTCATACAGCCCCGGCCCGCCACTTTACTTCCCGACGAGCCTCCTCCATCCATCCCATCGCCACCCCTCTGTGGGTCTTCGACCATTATTACCGCCGCCGCCCCTCTTTTCCCGACATCCCCTTTGTTCTCCTGTTGCCGACAGTGACACGCACCCCCATAATTTTCTCCCACCCTTCGCTTCCCACTTGTTGCCCTCCCATCCGTTCGCCTTCCGACATGTATGTGATAAAGGCTCCACCTGGCGCCTTGCCAACCTCTCACACGTTGTCACATGTTTTTTCTATTCCCCGTCGTTTCTTGGAGACCCCCACCCGCATGTCCTCGCTTCCAACATCTCTCGAACGGGCTCAGTTGGTGCTAAGTCTCGGTAGGAGGGGTTCTTAGCAAGTATGTTTCGAGTTCGAGCACCTCCATCAACAACCTACCGTCTGAGAAAAGGGCAGAGACGGGTTGGGGTGTACAGGCTGCGACCCTAGTATGGTACCCACTGGGTCGATGTGGACCCTGTCACCGGCCCATGTGGGGCCCCTCTGCGGAGGGATGGTGGACCGTATCACTTTCTCTGCTGCTCGTGAAGGTTGATGACCACTTCCTGGTGTGTCCTTCTCTCGATCCAGCAAGCCGACGTCTCCCTCAACTCCAAAAAGCCCGAGCCAGCACCAGATAGTTGCTCCTTGACGTAGAAGGCCCTTCCTACGGGCGTTCCTCCCTTATTTCTTAGTCGTTGAGCGTTCCTCTCTCGCCGGAGAATCAAGCCGATTCATCCTTCAGTGTCAGAAATCGATTTCGGTCTCTTTGGTGTCAGTTGGAAGCGACGATATTCCTCCATGAGCTGTTCTTCTGAAACAGTGAGTCTCAAAAACTCAGTTCTCTAGAGTTCTTTGGTGCGCTTTTGATTCCAGCCCCGGACTGCCCTCTCTCGGCCTTCTTATCCATCAGGTATTAGTTGACTGCCTTTTTCCTCAGTCGTGGTTGTCTTGTTCCTCTAATTTAATTGTTCCTTCTCGTGTTTGTCAGCCGGCCAGAGATAGCAGTGGCTTTTCGCATTTCCTAATCGAAGGCAGATCCTTAACCTTGCAAGCAATCGACCTCTTGGTGTTGTCCTAACCAGATAGCAACCGGATTTTACCGTCTGTAGGTCCAAAATTTGTTTCCTTAGCATAAACATATTATGTTCTGATTTCTGATTGGGTTAGTATTTGTGCTGCACTCTTAAGTAGTGGATCAAAAGATGCTTCCACGATTGTTAGTCCAACCTAGTTGATGGATATCTGATTTTCTTTTTGTTAAGGTGAAATCCTAGAAGAGAAGAAGAATAATCGTGTGAAGTTGAAATTATAATCCTGGGAATTATACCGCCGCACCGCGTCTACGAGCATAGAAATACCGGGTAAGAAATTTGATTCATCTTGACTATACATACCACATTATATAATTGCATTATCTAAGTTATTTAAAAATGCTTACGTAATTTAATTGTTCAACTTCCGGTGCTAGTATCAATTTAATTAAATTACTTTAGATAGTGTAGAAAGTAATGAACACGTAACTTAGTATTGCATAATAAAGTCCAGTATTGGGTATGATGCAACACACATAGTGTAACAAAAATAGTTACATTTACAACGTGATCAAATATAATTAAGAATGTAGAATTAAATCAGACGAAGAAGAAAAACTTCAAACACGTAATAAGCCAGATCAGTGACCTCATTCTCATCTGGCCAGCAGTCCATACGTGATACGACCCTAAAACGTGGGGTCGTCAGCCACAGTTCCAGACTTGGAGATTTTCATATACGATTTTGTGTTCCACTTAAGGATCACTTCAGTTCAAGGCACCTTCGGGTCGCCATTCGGGCTCCATAATCAACAGTTCCAAACATGGAGATTTTCAGATACGAGCCTGTGTTCCACTTAGGGATCACTTCAGTTCATGGCACCTTCAGATCGTCATTCGGGCTCCATAATCCACAGTTCCATACTTGGAGATTTTCAGATACGAGCCTGTGTTCCACTCAGAGAGCACTCCAGTTCATGGTAACTTTGGGTCGACATTCGGGCTCCATAATTAAATTTAGTACAATAAATAATAAAGATGAAATCTAATTTTCCAATCTTTAGGAAGAGTCCAGTGTACAAAAATTCAGTACAGATAAGAACTTTGATAATAATACAGAATCCATAATACATCTTTACAAATAATGACTTATAAGACTACAGACAAATTATTCATAAACATATATTAATAACCAAAAGAGCATATTTTTATAAACAAACAAATTATGTATTTTTAGTGTTACTGGGAGTAGTCTTTCTTACTCACCAGTTAAGCTGACTCGTCTTCGGACAATTCTTTTTAGGGGTCATCGGTGGGGAGTTGCGCTTAGGATAAGCATCACGGTCCTTCATATTAGTTCATCTTTTAATCTAATGTCTTTCAACTCAGTTAATGTACCTTTACTTTGGACTTCATGTATCAACACTATCTAATAATTTTGTTGTATCAGATCATGTATAAGATTTTAACTCATCAGGTTTTATGGTTCTTTCCATTACTAGTTGGCTCTGTGAATCAGATTTTGAGATACCCTTGTTTACCCTTTACTGCATATCTTAATTCCGTTGTAAGTTTTCTTTTAGTACTTTATTTATATCTGTTATGTACCAGTTTTAGTACTACTGCTTAGATTACTTCTTATCATGGGGCCCGGTCAGACTGTTGATTAGTACCATTGCACGCCAGAAGCGAGCTCTGTAACTCCACGCCACCGAAAAACCTGCCAAAACTCCGCCTTTAGTCCAGACCTCGTAAGTTACTGTCGTATGCCTTACTTATTTTCGTTCATGTTTATTTTCGAATAGCCGAAGACTCACAAGTTAGCGGACGATTTTGAAGCTTAGTTGGTGGTGATGACATGTGCATAAGGAGGACGTAGTATTTCCGCCTGTCGGAATGTCAAACTACGATCTGTCATCTGCGAATTCGAATGAGGAGAAGATTACTTCTCCAACAAATGAAGACCTACCAACGTAAGAATGTAAGATACTGTCGTATTATAGCCGTATGATTCAAAATACGATCGTATTTAATATAATACGACCTCTTTTCTAAAGTATCCGCTCATATCTTCAACGACGTGTTTATAGGTGCACAAGGAGGAAGTACCCACAATTCATTATGGTGAGGAGGCTTACAAAATGTACTCGGAATATACACGTAGATGCAAATTTAGTGTGCGGAAACATGTGTTTTACTGGACACATACTCGGATCATCAAGGGACAAAAGTTTTCATGTTCGAAAGCGGGGTTTAAGGTTAAGAAGCCGCAGAAGAAATTCCATCATCGCGATACTCGGACAGGTTGCTTGGCTTGCTTACAATTCACTGCCGACGAAGAGGGTAAAAACAGGAAGATATTATTCATTGAAGAGTACAATCATTCTTTGACATTACCAAAAGATGCACATTTGTGGAGATCACATCGTCATGTATCTGATGGACAAGCAAGTTTTATTAAGAAAATGACAGGAGTTAGGATACGAACGGTTGACACGTTCAACCTCATGACAGAAGAAGTTGGAGGTGCTCATAATGTAGGGTTCACGAACGCGGATGCTTATAACTTTGTGCATCGAGAAAGAAGAACACTCATCAAAATTGGAGATGCAACTCGATTATTGGAAATATTTAAGGAGAGACAATTGGTTGACAATATGTTCTCTTTTGATATACAGACAGATAAAATGACCGCCTGTAGAATTTCTTTTGGATTGACGGCCCAGAAAAAATGGATTATGAATGTTTTGGCGATGTTCTCATTTTTTATTTCTTAAAATTTGTTGGAGGTAAACAGCCAACTACCATTTTTACAGATCAAGATCAGACAATGACAGTTGTTATTCAGAGGGTTTTAGTACTACTCGACATCGCTTGTGCAAATGACATTTTTTGAAAAAAACATCTTCTAAGGTACCAACTTTCAGCCAAGATAAACACATTAGATTTTTATTTTATACTTGCATGAGTAAATGTGACACTGAAATGAAGTTTGAGTTAATTTGGAGAAAAATGTTAACCAAAGGAAATTTGCAAGAGAATTGATGGCCATGAAGCACAGATACTTCCCCGAAAGCAGCGTACCCGTACCGGATACGTGTCCGGTACCGGTACGTACCTGATACTCAATGGAGACACCTATCTGGACACACAAGGACTTAGCACATCATTTTGCATATTGTGATAGGAGTATGTTTTTCTATAATAAACAAAGGTTGGTACGTCCAATTAAATTATGTATCTGTACCGAGTATGTTTCTGGTACGTCCAATTAAATTGATCTCCAACAATGACGTTGATTTCCAACAATGAAGAAAAAAAAACTGAAAAAATGAACTTAAGTTTAATTTTCTCTTTTGGTTAAACATATAAGACGTTAAATTTTGTAATATTTACGAATGCTTAATGTTTGAAAACTTCATGTTATGTTGCATTGATTTGTGAACTTGTACTTCAAGTTATGATTTATGTTTAATGTTTCGATGTTTGAGAAATATTTATTGCACTTGTGATATATAAATATATATTATATTTGTTATAACGCATCATGACGTACCCGTATCCTTTTTTTTAAAATTTTATCGTACCGCTGTACCGGGTACGTATCGTATTCGGTACCCGTACCCATACCAGTGCTTCCTAGATCGATGGTTAAATGATCTTTACAACTTTAGAATTAGGTAGTCTACTGCCTTTAATAAGAAAATATTAGATGTTGGCATTTTATCTAAGCAACATAGTGAATCAACTAATAATCGCTTGCACGGATGCTCTAGGCCCACAAGTTCATTAGTTGAATATTTCCTTGGAATGGAGAAATTGATTTATGGTTGGCGAAGGAGTGAACATGATGAGGACTTCAAATGTAAAAAAGGTACAATCACACTAAAATTCAAAAATTGTCTTATACTTAAGCAAATGTCAAAGATTTATACTCGAAAAATATATTCAATATTCGAGCAAGCTTTTATGGAGGGTGTTGTAGGTTTGATAGTAGCAGAGGAAAGTCGATATGACCTTGATACGGTCGTATACCAGACAAGCCTTAGTGATGCAGGTGGCGTTGATAAGTAATGGATTGTGACAATAGATACTAAGAGCAATGCTATAGAATGCTCTTGTAGGGGTTTTGAAACGAAAGACTTATTGTATAAACATGCATTGCGAGTATACAATATTCGTAATGTTAAGGTTATCCAAGCAAATTACATTCTGGGAAGATTTCCAATGCAAGCTAAGAAGCAAGTCAATGTTATAATGTCGAAAACCTCAAATCAGTATGAGTCGAATATAATTTTCAGAAATCAAATGAATCGCTACACATATGACGTATGTCAAAGAATAGAAAATTGTCAACTAGGAAAGAATTACCTTGTGAATATAATGAATGATGTTGGTCAAGTATTAGATGATATGGTTGACAATGATGAGAAAAAGAAAAAGGAGTTTGTTGACTACATACAGATGGGCAAAGGTGTTCTGAAAGACACACCATCAATGCGACCAAAAGGAGCACCAAACGCACGTATGAAAAATTATTGGGAGTCCCACCACCAAAAAACAAAGTACATATACGTAACTTATTTTTGTTTGCACTACAAATCTGTAGAATTAACTTTACTCTTTTTATTTAATCAAGCAAGAAGGTCGCGAGTAGCTAAGGGGAAGGGCATATCCACTATAGATGTTGCGGAGCTGCAGAAGGAGCATAATTTCATGGACATTATTTGCGAGAGCAATATCAACTTAAACCCCACTCCACTCAATGGTGATTTGATCGATGATTTGTCTCTAATTAACGACTTTTCTATAAATGTACCTGTAGACTTTTCATGTATTCCCGATGTCTTCAAGTGGAGAACTACTATTTAATATTGTAAAAGTTATTATGCTTTTAAGCAATTTGGCCTCAAGTATCTTTTCCTAATACGCGGATAAGAAGGAATTACAGCTGCAATAAATCAAACCCAACTCCACCAAATGGTTATATAAAGGACTGGGTAAAAAAGAAATTTGTCTGTACTAAACACTTTTACGGCCGCATTTGCATTGTATCTATATAGGATACGACAGTATCTGCACTATATCTAATCCAAACACTATCAATATGCAAATATTAGTTCTGAATATGACATTCAATGGCATGAATGTCTAGCCAGAATAAATGAAAATTTAGACCATATAAGTAAAACTGATAGAATATTAATGTATTCCTGACTTTTCATGTATTTCTGACGTTCATTTGAATTGCATTCATTGTGAAAATAACATACAACTACAAGATTCATATACAGCAAAATCTGGTGCATAAATAACAGATTCAGATTGTCTAAATCTACAATACAGGCATTTATAACCTACATTTCACTAATTTCGACCAAATACAGCTCCAGAAAACATAGATACAACAGTATTTGCACTGCATCCAATCTGAATAGTAATTACAAAATCCAACATGCAGTTACAGATGATTATGTATAGAACCCTAAATTAGTAATTAGAAAATCCAATAGTAATTCAATCTATTAGTTGCAATAGAATCAATTAGCACTTTAAGCAACCAACAGCACTGTGTCTAATGTGCAAAATATTTGACAGTCTCAAAATTGTTATGGACCCTAAATTAGTAATTATAAAATCATTATATCATCATTATAATAAGCATTTCATAACCATTGTCCATGCAGTGAATTCTGTCAACGACAAAAGAAGTCATCCTGCAAACTCAAGCAAATTCTACCCACAAAAGCTATGTGTTGAGAGAGCACAAAAACTTGTATGTATTGCTTGTGAATATAAATACAAAGAGAGAATACAAATATATAGAAGGAAGAAAGAGAGAGAACAATCCTATACATGATGTGGGACTAAAGAAGAGAGAAGAGGGAAAACAATAATGGGCCCAATAATGGGCTCTTTACATGAGCTTTTCTAACACTCCCCCGCAAGCTGGAGCGGACAGGTCGTATGCGCCAAGCTTGGACAAGCACTGATAGAAGAGGGTACTAGATAGAGCCTTTGTGAGGGCATCCGCAACTTGTTCAGTCCCTGAAACATGCTTTAGGTCGAGCTTCTTCATTTGAACATTTTCCCGGATGAAGTGACAGTCGACTTCGATATGCTTTGTTCTTTCGTGGAAGACCGGGTTCTTGACTATATGTATAGAAGCTTGGATGTCACAGAGGAGGAGAGCTAGTGAAGGTAGCTTTACACCCAGATCGGTAAGAAGACTTTCAAGCCACGTCAGTTCTGACACTACAGATGTCATTGCCCGGTATTCTGCCTCAGCTGACGATCGAGCAACGACCGCTTGTTTCCTGCTTCGCCAGGTAATCAAATATCCTCCAAAATAAGTGCAAAAACCACTGGTTGATCGTCGGTCATCAAGGGAACCAGCATAATCAGCATCAGAATATGCCACCAATGTTGGAGCCGAAGAGGAGGTTCTGTAAACTAGTCATTGGCCAGGAGCTGTTTTAAGGTATCTGAGAATGCGTTCAACAGTCTGAAGATGAGATCTTCGAGGGGAGTGCATATACCGACTGACAATACCAACATCGAAAGAAATATCTGGTCTGGTTACTGTGAGATAGATCAATTTTCCAACGAGGCGATGATAATATTCTGGATTCTGGAGTAGGAGATCTGAGTCAGATGCCTGGATGCACAACTTGTGGTTTACATCCATTGGAGTGTCACTCGACTTACAGCCTGAATAGCCCGCATCATGAATGAGGTTGAGGCGGTACTTCTGTTGAGAGAGGACAAGTCCATCTGGCCGTCTGGCAACCTCAAGACCCAAGAAGTATCATAGGGGCCCCAGATCTTTTGTCTGAAAGACGGAACTCAGATGTAGTTTGACCGTCTGTATCCCTTGTAAGTCATCTCTTATAATGATGATATCGTCAACGTACACTAGCAGAAGAACCGTTCCTGTTGTTCGGTGACGAGTAAACATCGAGAAGTCGGCCCGTTATCTGAATGGGCTACGGTACGCTATACGAGACCAGTTAGAGCTTCATGAATTTTGGGACCTTACAGAGATCTCCAGCCGAGCACGTCGAGTGGAGGCCCTCCAGAAGAGGACATTTGGTCAGAGGTCTACTGATGGACCTAGGTCTACTGATAGACCCACTTCGAGCACCACCACTACTACACCCACACCTGTTACTACTGATTCCCCGCCTCTTGCCATTACTGGAGCCCCGACTCTTCACCCTGGCCCGTCCCGGGGTAAGGAGCCCATGGGAGCCCGACCCCACACTGGAGTGTTTCGATGCTTCAAGTGTATGGAGCCCGGGAACAAATCTTTTGAGTGTCTGTGGCGCCAGTTCGTTGCAGTGATTGATTCCACCACCGGGGGTGAACCCGAGTAGGGGTCTTCCTTAGTGACCCACAGCCTGAGCCCCTGCCTGAGGCTGATAGTGTCATCGAGGTCGAGGGCGAGCAAGCAGAGCACCCAATTTGTGCTCTTCACTCTAGTTTGATTACCTCTGGAGAGACAACTGAGCATAATCCTCGAAGAAAGGAAATTTTCCGCACTACCGCCCGCATTCAGGAGCATTTATGTTCCATTATTATTGATAGCGGAAGTATGGAAAACTACGTGTCTCAGCGAATGGTAGAGAAGTTAGGACTTTTGACGCGCCACTTAGAGCAGTCGTACCATTTATCTGAGGTTAGTAATCAGTTGACTATACCCATTACTCATTATTGTCAGGTAGAGTTCTCTATCGAGGACGTGTATCGTGATTCAGTGTTATGTGATGTCGCCCCCATCGATGTCTGCACATACTTCTAGGACGACCATGGCAGTATGACTGACATGTTCTGCATGATGGTGTGAGGAACTCCCATTCTTTTGATCACCATAGGCGCATGATTATTATTCTTCCCCAGAAGAATGGTCCCGTTCCTAGAGCACCTGGGAGGACCTCAGTAGCATCTACTTCGTCGTCCTTAGTCTCCACTACACCACTCCTATTTAGCGCTATGCTTCGGCCTGGGCCCTCGCTCCAGGAAGTGGAATCTGATTTTCGAGTCATCTATTTTGGGTGCTCTGGAAGCACCACCTTTTGTTGACTTCATATTTGACGAGCACGCATTTAGTCCGCATCGTTTGTCCTTGGTGGCAGTCGAGCACATTGGGGCACCTCACCTCGATCGTTTGAGGTTTGAGATTTTTCGGTCGAGTCGTACGAGGAGAGTTGGGATGACCCGTAGGTTTTATACTCCTCGTCGGGACACCCGTTTCCATGGGTTCTTGTGGAAGATCATAATCGATAGATTTGGGATCTGTTTAAAATGTTGTAACTCTAGTAGGATTTCATCAGGTGAAATCAAAGCGATGGACGAATCTGGTCTAACGAACGATCGTGAGTGTCTACCAAGCAAGAGTATGTTGTGTCATGAATTACTGGTTCCACGGCTTGCTTCCATTTGTTTCACATTTTCCCTCCCACTACTTGTTTGCTACACACACACCCCATGTCATCCTCTAAAAGCTCTAATAACTACTATTTATTTAAATGATTGCATAAAATTTGGCTAATGGATTGCGAGTTTTTGGGGATAAAAGGGTACTTCCAGGTTTTGGGCCGCAGCCACGGCACCAGCAGGACACCTATGCAGCTTCTCTCTTACCACCGCCTTGGACTTGATAGTAATTGGTTGCATTGCATTCTCGACGGGGTCGAGTTCTTTCAACCCCTGGGGAATTGATGCAACCCGTAGTGCATCTTTTTATTTTATTTATTGTACCAGTATTTTTCCTCTTGTCGCGCATGTCTTCACGCTTAGTTGGGATATTATGTTCTGTCGCGCATGTTATTAGCGTTCTGGATGTTATTTTGTAATGTGTGCATTACTTGCACAAGTTTTGGTTTGGCTTGTTGGCGTGACCGACTAACGAGACCCTAAATGCATAGGTCCGGTAACTTAGGTGGTAGATTAGCTTAGGGCAAGCTTATAATAATTAATTATTCAAAATTATATATTAATTTCCAAAATCTGATATGAGATTTTTATTTGGGAAATATTTCTGGTTACGCCCCCTCATTTCATCGTGTCTGCATTTATTAAATAAAAGCCATGTGTGCCTATAGCCAAGGCCCTCCTAAAGTGAACCCTAATTCTACTCCCTTATAAACTCCTCCTTTTCCTGTTTGGATCGGCTGGAGAATAGAGACTGAACGAATCGATTAGATTTGTTCGGTTTCCATTCCAGCGCCGCCCTAGTTTCTGGAAGGACACCACTCGCGCTCGTTTCTCCGCGCCTGAAGCCCCGACGACTTGTCCTGCAGCTGTCGGTGATTCCTCCTGCACCTCTCCACCAGTCGCAGTTCACTCCCGTTGACTGGGGAAGCCGACGCCGCCCTTCTCCTGGCCTTTTTCCCCCCATCCAGCTCTGGCGTTCTTCCCTGACGAAAGACCACCTCCTGAAGCCTCGTTGACCTCCATTTCTGTCGCAGGGATCTACCTGGGTTTTCGGCGACCCGTCCTCATCCATCAAGGCCGCCGATTTCCTGGCTTCTCCCGAACCATTCTTCACTCGGCCGATCTCCAGCAAGCTTTCCACCGCCATTTCTGAGTCCTACAACTTCCTCATGCACCTTCAGGGGACTTGGAAATCTCCACCTCTCTTCCTCATGGTATACCTCTCATCTCCTCGCTTGCGAACACTAGTAAATTTTATGCTTACATGCTGTAATGAATAGTAATTATTAGAGCTTGTCCGGCTAATTGCATCTCCTGTTATCGTTTGTTCTCATATTTGAAATATCCGCCATCTAGTTGTGATGCTTGTGGATTCAGTACGTGTGACGTTGTCTTGTACGTGTGGTAGCCTTACGTTCGTGTGCGACACTTAGGGTCGTTTATTTCGTTAGAGAATAGCCCGCGAATACCCTCGCGCCACGATTGTTTTAAATAGGTCGCATTTTATTTTATTTCAAAACTACACCCCCACTTTGGATCACATCAGCATGACTTGTGAGAAAGAAAATATTGCGAACTACATCATGGTCCGCCATCCCACCATAACTTTCTCAGAATCCAACGGACTGTTGACATTTGATTAAAATTCTCAATTACTTGGTCCAACATAGGTCCAAAATGGGCCTGTGCTTATATAGTCAACTCCAATAAATCACTATATAAATATGAAAATAACATGGCAGGTAATATATATATATACACACACTATATTAAAAGGGAAAAACAACACCCTTTCGTTAAACATTTGATTTCCGATTTTACCTCTCTTTATTAAAAGAATTCCAATTTTTAAAATCTATGTGATTTTTCTTTTAATTTAAAAAATGTACTCTCGTGTAGAAAATGTTCTCTAACTATAATAAAAAATGTGTTCTCCTTGCCGCTCGGCGCTCGCAAACCCCCATGCACGCCGCAAAAATGAGCGGCGAGCATAGTATAATAATCAGGGGCTTGCGAGGATAACATATTTTTTATTATAGTTGGAGAACATTGTCTATATGAGAGTACATTTTTTAAATTAAAAGAAAAATCACATAAATTTTAAAAATTGGAATTCTTTTAATAAATAGGGGTAAAATCGGAAATCGAATGTTTAACTAAAGGGTGTTTTTCCCTTTTAATATAGTATAGAAACCTCTGTGCGCACCGCAAAAAAGAGCGGCGAGCATAGTACCGCACTCGGGGGCTTGCGAGCGGCAGGAGCGCCGTCACGCCGGGACAATGTCGTGGTCGGGACAATGTCCCGCGGAGGTACTGTTGTGGTTGGCCGTGGGGGCGGAGCCCCGTGCCTATCACTGCTATATATATGTATATATGACAATTAATATTCAAACACTGCAAGAACTTTTAATCACATTAGTTATATTAACACCAAGTTAAAATTCCTGTGCTCAACCTAGAGAAGAAGATATTGCATACTGCATGATTACAATCTTTGACCAAGAAAAATTTTCAATGGGAAAAATAATTATTGTTGCCTCCCGTTCGACTTGTGAAATCGCCATTGCAACCTTATGAGTCAGTTACATAATAAAAAAGAGAGCCATGAAGAAGCGTCTTCTACACTGATAAAATAAAATAATTAGATAATAAAATACTACCTTATTTAAATTCTTATAGGCATGCAAATAGTTGATGGAAGCAAAATTGAAATAATTTTCACTGTTCGAAATATGTAAAATCAAAAAATCTTTGGATTAGCATTTGAGTCGCCCTCCCTAACAATTACTAAACAAAAACAAGATTTAAGTACCTGAATGTCTCTTCCCCAGTCAACAGGATCACTAACAATAAACGTTCCTTTTACTGCATCCGAGTTAACATTGTAACTAAAGTCCAATTCATTCATGTTCTTCATAATTTCATTATTTTGCTTAAATGCCCAATTCTTGTACCGAGATAAAGGGTCAATGCCCTTGAAAAACGATGCATATTCATCAATAGAAAGAACATTTCTGCAATTAAAAGTAAATTTTAAACTAGATTCCAAGTATGCTGAAAACTGCCCTTAAATGCTTCTGTTCAGAAGTAAAGATAATGAGCGACTTGGAATAGGAAAATAACATGCTTTCATCTTACTTGAACCCATATTCTAGCATCACTTTAGCAGGCTCCCCTTTACCAACAGCAACAATAAGATCATTCCCAAATCTGAAGCAATAACAAATTAGGAACAAAGGCTGTAGATGATGACTAGAAACTTAATTTTTATCTAAAGAGAAGTTTCAGAGAACTCAAGCATCCAACCTAAAACTAATTTGTTGTAGGAGGAAGAGCTCAAGTTCTATATTAATTGTACAATGCTATATCTATTTCCCCATGTAGGATAGTCTCAACCCCCCCCCCCCCCGGTCGGGCCTCACTTCAGTCCGACTGAATCGGACTGAAGTTTGCCTCTTCCGGAAATACCCTCCCGCGCCATTCATCTCCCGCACCTCCCGCTTATTCTCTCCCTGCTCGGCGGAAGCCCCCGACGCTCGCTGCCTCCGGCTTCCCCCCCTTGCTCGACGACATCTCCTCCAGTCGCCGCACCGATCGGGGGCAAATGGCGAGAAAGCTACAGCCAGTTGGTCCGCGATTTGCCCGCGACGCTCGCTGCCTCCGGCTTCCCGATCTTCCCTCTTCTCCTACCAAATCGCCACTCCCTCAACTTCTTCTTGACGCCTAGGGAAGCGATGCACCTCCTCATCTCTGGACTTCATTTCTGAAGAACCCCAACGCAGCTTACAAGGGCAACTTCTTGAATGCCTCCACTTTTTCTAACCAGGTTGAGTTCTTTTCCCTTGATCGATTGAGAGAATGTTTTTGTTCCTTTGCTCAAACTTTGCCCTATGTCTGATGCGAAATTATTCTCCTCAGTTCAGGGTAGAGACCTCATCAAATGAACAAGGTATCACCTGCATTTCTCTGTTCTCTCCCCTAGACTACAAGGTATCGCCTAGATTTCTTCATTCTGAATTGTTTGTGTGTAATGCATTGGATTTTATGACATGGATTGATTGTCCAGGATACTGCTTCTATATAAGGAAGAGTTCTCACTCGATGAGTCAAATTCGATTGGGGATTTCCTTATTTACCTCAATTAACTTCTGGTATACTTTTTCGTGATCTCAGCATCAATTTTATGACATTTTCATTCTCACATTTCTTGGGTTAAGTGGTTTATCTCCAATATCTTAGATATCTATACAATACTATCCTACTAGTTCAGATTTGATTAGTTGATCTTCGGTTGTATTTTTTGTCAATCAAGGTATTACTCTGATTCACTTGAGATGTTCCTAATGTTTGAAATAAAAAAATACGTGAACGTGCTCTGCTCCTTTCTCTAAAAATTTGTGAATGCATACTAGTAAAACTTATAAAAAAATTCAACCCTTTTTTTCTGGTAGATGAACTATGATTCTTCAAATTAATTTCATACTTATTACATTCCACTAATCGAAAAACTATGCTTCCAGATGTTTCATCAGGTACTCCACCTCCCATGGGATGTCTTTGTGATGCCATTTTGGTTCCTAGAGGTAGTTCATTGAAACATTTTAATGTTTTATTTTATTTTGATTTGCAATTTTTTTCAGTAAACATTATTATATCCTTGGTAATTATTGATATGGGTATGCCAAATCAACTGCTGAGGAGGACAATTACCACAAATTTGGCTCTTATGAATCTTAAACTGCTGGGTTCTTACACAAAGCATATACCCATCATGGCTCGTCCAGTTTAAGGCATAAACACATTGTTCTTCCTCTGCATGGTCTGAGCACACCATATTAGATTCTTCCAATGTGTATATCATACAATTAAGTTTTATTAACACACTATCAAATTTTCCATAAAAGAATGAATAGAAATCTACATTTAGCAACTAAATAATCTGATTGTTTAATATGAATGATGGATTTGATTTTAGCCTCATTGACTCAATTTATATGTTTTATTTTTTGAATTCTGATCATCAAGAATTGAAATTAGGGCCTCTATGAAATCATTGACTCCTCTCCTGCTAACCGTGACCGTCGGTGAAAAATGAATCGCGGAGTTTGCTAATCGAAAAGAACTCCATCCATGGGAAAAATTTCCCAGGGAAAAATTTCGGTCGGGGGCTTCGCCCCCGAACCCCCGTGCAGGGGGCACGTTGCCCCCCTACAACCCCCAACGAGCTCAGCGCCGAGCTCGACCGGCGAAATCGTGGTGAGTGTCCAGTACACCCAACTAGTCCAAAAATTCTTTGAAAATTCTCTTCCATGTTGCAACTGAGAAATCTGACAGCATGAATTGAATTCCTCGTTTCTAAAAATTTGAAATATACAGAAATTACTCTTCTGGAAGCAAGCCCAAATGACAAATACAGCAATTCCACCCAAAATATACCACTTCTCTTGCAAGCTATCTGTTTGTTTAAATGGCACAATGATGCTCACTATGTGTGTGTGTGCGCGCATGCGTGCGCGCGTGTGCGCGTGTGCGCGCGCGCTATGAGTGCCATTGCATGGGGGACCTCGTGCGGCCAACGATAGTACCCTGGCTGTCATAGTGCCCAGTGCGATGACACTCCTGCCACTCATAGCCCCCGATCAGACGTTTCTTTCTAATTATTCTTCCTTGTTATCCTGTTTGCTTCTGCCATTGTTTTTTTTTTCCTTTTTGAATAGTGGACATCAGGTTTAATTCAACTGTAGCAGGATAAAAGTGGTGTGCATGAAAGAAATAACAATTTTCTTAGACTGATAGAACAATTTGATTGCTAAATTTGGATAACATTGACATGAACATCAGAACATGTGCATTGGATTGCTAAATTTGGATGCATGGGTAACTTTTAGTTGCTGTTAATTGTGAATCTTCGCAGTGTCAAGGAATATTTATGAGCTGCTTTTGAATTGTAGGAGTAATTTCTATATTGTGCATGTGCATCCCAAATGGAGTTTCATACATCTTATGCAATTCTTTTGTATGTCATGAGCACTAGCATCGTTTTTTCTAAATAAGTTCTCTTGATTTGTGGAGCATGTGAGAGTATTAGTTTAGTCTCATATCAAATAACCAAAAAATATGTTAAGAGTGGAAATGCTTTGCAGTTGAAGCTCAGCCCAAACAAAAACATTTTGATTGAAAATGCTTTGACAAGTGATTTATTTTAGGTCTCTGCTTGAATCTGTTGTGATCAAGTGTGTTTGTGTTGTTTATGGTTCACGTGGGACTTGTTTCCTTCAATCATGGTTGAGCAAAGTTTAAGTGCAGTTGAGCGTGTTCTTTATGCATAATACTTAGATAAAAAAAGGTAGCCCGGTGCACAAAGCATCCATGAACAACGAGGTTCTGCGGAAGGGGCCCACCACAAGGGTGAAATGTAGGCAAACTTTACTTTACATTTGTGCAAGAGGTTGTTTCTAGGGCTTGAACCTGTGACCTCAAGGTCACACAACAACACCTTGACTGGTGAGCCAAGGCTCCCCTTCACTAAGGTGACTTAGACTATGATCATCCACCCTAATTTTGTAAGTGAAGTCCCACCCCACTAATTAAACTCACATCAACAAAGTATTACACAACCATGATCTCTAAAATGATAATCTTCATGCAGCGGGGGTGGTCATGATGACACATACTTCTACATGAGCTACTTATATGAAAACCTTTATTTATAGCTCAATGTGTTCACTGTGATATCAAATAATTGAAATCAGCAAAATGCATTAATATAATTCATCCAAATCTTTTGTTAAGTACATAAAGTGAGTGTCATGGTGATAAGGGTCATTGTTGCGTCAACATATTCAATGATAACCATTTTGATTAAGAAATAGTGCACCCAAAATGGTTAACCCAATTTAATTGTTCAGTGTCATCCAAATGTCTCCAAAATTTTACGCAAGATATAAATATGACAGATAATGATCATATTAAAATTTGGTAGCAAAGTGATAAAATATGTACAAGTTATTTCATTTATATATCCATCAATTTGTTTGTAAAATTTACTAAGACTATATGACAACTATGCCCCAAAATTTCTACAAATATTTTGGGGACAAGGTAATAGCCTATTTCAGAGAAATATCACACTTATAAAATTTGTCACAAGTTGACCATATTAATTTTGGTAAAAATTTAGAACACCTAACTTGTCCAAATCAATTTTACTGTTTTCTGACTTTCAAATGCTTCAATATTTTTACAAAGTATAAACATGACAAATAAACATCTCACTAAAATTTGGTAGAAAATATTTAAGGGAGCTTAATAAATTTCAAAAATCTAGTCAAGAAATATTTGGTAAATGATTACTAAACTATAGGGTAATTGTTCTCCAAAAATTCAAGGTTTAGAGTTTTAGGGTTTTAGGGGTTAGAGTGGGACCCTTCCCAAACCCTACTAAAGCTCCATTTGGCACAACGATAGCGGTCATGAACGTGGTGTTTATGAACCATTCGTGAACACACGACATTACCTAATGAACTGGGGCCACTTTTATGTTCAAAGTTGTTTTCTTTTCGTGACAGCATCTGCCCGCATTAAAAATCACATCGGGGTATGTATTTCTCCAATCAAAACTATTGCACAGGCTCTAATAATCGAAGAGGCTGAAATATTAACCTGAATCTGGGTATGTATTATGCCATGCACATCGGGGTATGTATTTCTCCAATCTGGTTAATGTAGCATCATCCTGTACTGAAGCCAATGCTGCACAATCCACACATATCAAAAAATTGACACGGAATCGAGGCCTTGTTGTCCCGGATGATTCCATTGTAGAGGATTCGTTAGAGAAAGATCCTCGATCCTTGCAAAAAACTAGGTTAAACAAGCGAAAATGCCATCTTATCTTTTGATACTACTATTTTTATAGCATATATGTTGTATTCTACTAATCTTTTGCTTTCCTATTTTATTGCATAGTTGATCTTCATAGGAAACTGGGGGTAATCTTGATATGATTATATATGTACTGCTACTATTATTTGTATGTGTGCAACTTTGTTCTTCCCCTGCGAGTAATCAGGAGTGATAGGAGGAAAGACCTTTAGATGTATGAAAAGCTAAAGGCTTTGTGGGATATGGGAGTAATATATGCTACCCTTTAAATATTCTTTATAACTCATACCTTTTTGATATTACTATAAATAACATCATAATTCATCTCACATTTACAAATACTATCACAGCGCTAAAGTTGAACAGGGCTCTAAGAAAAACAAATCCAACCACATGACCAGTGAAGAATAAAATAATCGTAGCACTTGAGAGTAGAATAAAATAATCGTAGCACTTAGTACTTCATCTTCAGATTTCGTTCATTGTGTTCCACATATGCTCATTTTCATAATTATCAATTTATAATTTGTCTTGCAGTGTTCAGATTTTTTGGGCAATAAAGTTGTTGGTGTATTCTGCTTGGCATTGCCGCATTTTTGCTTGAATGCTTCAATTTTGTGCTTCTTGGATGTTATTTATCTTTGAGAATAGGATGGAACGTGACTACATCTACAACATGTTTGGCATGGGGATAAGAGGCACTTCATTTATTTCATCTCAACTATATAGTTTGCTTCAGAAATTCATTTGGCCTAGATTGTGATTTTTCTGGGGCTTCTATACTCAGATGAGCAATCGACCATCATTTTTTTGTTCATTCTATCAGTTTTTCAATAGCAAGGATTTAATGCAAGTTATTATGAATGATGATCTTGCAAATCCAAATCTAAATTTCTATTCTAGCCTTCAGCAAGTAGCTTCCATTCTATCACTAGGTTTCGAAGGATATTGTTTTCATGCTTTAATTTAATGTTATTGCTATTGCTTATCATATGTATGGGATCAGGCGCTGCAGCTTAATTCACTCCCAACTCTCGGAGCTATTTTCCAAAATTTTAAACTATTTCAATTCTTCTCAGTTCTCACAGGTGTCTCTTCTTCATCTGCCACTGTGACCATTTTGTTCTTGCTACATACTCTCAAACAATGACATTATCCTTGCAGTGCTCAAATTTTAGGTAACTACAAGGCTTAATCTTCTTATTATGATATTTTGTGTTTCTAACACCATCAATTTTCATAGTCCTTTCATTTTGTTCCTGATTTTTTTGTTAAACAAATATGCCTAGCTAGGTGGTAGAGAACAGAAGCAAGTAGATTGTAGTTGAACTGTTTTCCCTCACCCCTAATAATTTTTTCAGTTACCTTTTTGCATTTTCATGCACTGGACATGCCTGATGATTTGCTCCAATCAATATTTCTTTCAAAAAATGTTGATTATCCTATGTTCCTGATTTTTTGGGTAAACATATATGCCTAGCTAAGTGGCAGAAACCCGAGGTTTTGATGGCCATTCAAGAGGAATGCAGCAACAAATTGCAAATTCCCACTCCAACCAAAACAAAAAAAACAAATTTATAATATGTGATATATCTTCATACTTTCTGGTAATTATTTTCCTAAAATTGGTTGTAATCGACATTTTGTTTTTAAACCTTTTGGGAATGTCTTTTGCATAGTTGTCATGTATGTTCCTTGCGGTGGACCATACACAATTCTCCAAGCCTAGAAATTCCATACATCAGATTGGAAGAATGCTAGCAGTTGATCTCGAGTAAGTATCAGTTGTTGAGATTTTTTTAAACTTTTTGCTGCAGTATCAGTTGTGAAGTTTACATTGCAAATTATTTCAATAGTAACAAACTATTATATCTATTACAGATGAGTTCTCTTTTTGCAGTAAGTACTTCATGTTCTATTTCGATGTCATACCTGCGATTTAGAATATAATCTGATTTAGAATAATGATTTGGAATATAATCTGTCAAAGTCATACCTGCAATTTGGGAGGGTACGTACGTAAAAACAGACAAGAGATAAAAACTCTTTTGAACTAGATAAAAAAATTTTAATGCCATGCCACCTTTGAATTTGAGTCAAATTTGTTTGATCACATGTTCTAGGTCGTTGTTTTTATTGGCATCAAAAATTTAATGCCATGCCAATTTACTCACAATCTATTATAAATATATTCGAATTTTATCAAATGGTAGCAATGATCGATCTTTATGAATATTATTGAATTTTTATCTTGCTATGTTGCAACTGCTAAGAGCACTCATCAATCAGAATTTATGGGAGCAAAAATGGTATGCAGTTTTTAAGCTACCACATGAGGAACTATGATGATTTGAGGTCAGACTTGCTAACAAAGTCTTCTTTTTTAAAATGACTAATAAATATGTTATGGTCAAAATATGAGAAATATTTGGTGCAGCAAGATGCAACTCATGCCTGTTTTCAGCAATGGTGAAGGTACTGTGGATCAATATCATAGATTTGAGGTAAGCTTATTATCCTAATCTTATTTTCTATAATTTACACTATTAAAGAAATTGTTATTCATGTGAACACAAGGATTTTACTTTCTAATAATTTATTCCTTCTCTTATTGAATCCTAAATGTATGATTCTACTTTTACCAATGATTTGGGGCTCTAAAGGTTTGGGATATGTTGCTCTCAACATTTCGTGGCTTGGATATTATAGTATGTGTTTTTTTGTTGAATTAAAAAATGTTACTTGGTAATCTTTCTTTCGTCCCTATTTCCTTCCGAAATGCTATGGATTTATATTTTTTCGAGCTCTGTGATTGGATTTTGCCGTTGAATATTCGGTGGCGGTTCTTTTCTTAGATTTATATGGTTTAACGACAATTAATATGGTAGTTTTTGCCTGCCAACAATATTACCCGTTGAATGGTGCCACTCATGACAAATGTCACCGCTCATGACAAATGGTGTCCTCCACGACAAATTTCACCCCCCATGACAGATGTGGTCCGCCACGACAAATGTCACCCCCCTCGACAAATGTCGCCGCCCACGACAAATGTCGTCGCCCATGATAAATGTCGCCACCCACGACAAATGTCCCCCACGACAAATGTCCCCCTCATGACAAATGTTGCCCCCACAATAATTGACCCCCACGACAAATGTCGCATCCACAACAAATGTCGTTCCTCCGCCGAATGCCCCTCGGGCCGAAGGCCCGCCGCCTACGACAAATGTCGCCACCACGACAAATGCCGCCGTCACGACAAATGCCACCCCCACGACCAATGTCGCCCCCACGACAAATGCCCGTCCCACGACAAATGTCGCCCCCACGACAAATGCCGCCCCCACGACAAATGCCGCCCCCACGACATATGCCGCCCCCACGACATATGCCGCCCCCACGACATATGCCGCCCCCACGACATATGTCGCACCCACGACAAATGTCGCACCCACGACATATGTCGCACCCACGACAAATGTTGGCCCCACGACAAATGTCGGGCCCACAAAAAATGTCGCACCCACGACAAATGCCCCCCGGGCCGAAGGCCCGTGCCTGTCACTTGTATAGTGTGATTGTAAAACTGTAATCTGTTGTTACTGTATAAATTTTTAGTCAATTTAAACAGTGAATTGAAAAAAAAAACATCATTTTGAGTTGCATACTATGATTTAATTCATTATTGGCTTTCATTTGTGCGACAATCGAGTACTAATGTCACCCTTAAATGTTCAACTATTTTGTTCATGGCTCCATAAATTAACATACAGATGAGAGCAACATTTCTTCAAACGGTTTCCTAGACTATAGTCGTTAATCTCATGTGATAACAAACCATTATTTGCAGCTGAACTATTGACAACACAACCATTGTTTGCGGGCGACTCAGAATTACAACAGCTTCTCTACATTTTCAGGTGTGTCCATCTTGTCTCATTCTTCCTCATTCCCATTTTACTACATTCAATCTCTCCCGCTCATCAATTTTCCCCTTAATCAGGCAACTTGGTACCCCAAATGAAGAAATGTGGCCTGGAGTGAGCAAGTTGGCAAACTGGCATGAGTATCCTCAGTGGACCCTGAAAAGCTTATCATTGGTCGTCACAAACCTCACGGACGACATTGATCTTCTTTCGGTGAGCCGGCATTTCTAATTTCTTTCGGTGAGCCGGCATTTCTATTTTTGAGTATGCTTTTAACTCTTCCGTTGAGTTAAGTTGAAAATGAAAATGTATGGATTTGTTGCAGAAAATGTTGATGTACGAGCCATGCAAGAGGATATCTGCAAAGAAGGTCTTGGAGCACCCTTACTTTAGTGGTCTGAACAAAGAAATCCTCTGATGACAGAGTTCTTCGAGTTTCAACACTGCAGCAGTTTGCAATGAGTGTTCAAAGTTTTAGTGAGTTTGATTTTAGCAGATTTGAAGAGAAGAATCATGTGTTATGAAAAATATATTAGTATTCTGGATTTGTGAAACGATTTAATCTTGTAAGTTCTACTTTCATATCATTGAAAATTCGGGATAAATTGATCTCTCTAAGTCCAACCCAATTAATTGCAAGTTAGGCTTCGTTTGGCGCGATGGTGGCAGGCGTGAATGCGGTGGTCATGAACCGTTGTTTGTTAGCGCCTACGCGATCTAAAAAAACTCTTGCATTTTATGCTCAAAACTTATCGGAGCAAACAAGCAGCGCCAAACGAAGCCTTAATCTTATGTTTGTCCACTGTTGAGTTTTTCACTTTTAAAATGCTTGGGTGATTGAAGTTCTGTTTGGCACGGTGGTTATTGTGAACGCAGCAATGTCCACGAACTGTCGTTCGTGAATGCCCAACTTGAGCTAACCATTCATTTTTATGTTCGAAATTAGTTTTTTCCCCTTGGTGACAGTCATTTAAGTGTTGTGATCATGTCAAACCTTTCACAACGGCGGAGCAAAAAAGACGCGTAACCTACATTTTATTTTTAGCCATTTTCATAATCCCTAAAATGCTCTTAGTTTGTATTTAAAATAGATTTCTTTTAATATGAAATATCAAAAATATTAAATCGGCGTGCAAAGTGCTTCACCAAGTGTTTTTGAGGGTGCAAAGTGCCAAAAAAACGAATATTGGGGTGCTAATTGTCAAACCCCTAATTGGAGGGCGCAAAGTGACAAAAATCCGAATCCACTTTGATTAAATAAAAATGCAACTTACAACAACAAAAGAAATCACACACAAGAAGTAGCTCACCCAGGGTTTGTTTTTACGCATCTTTTTTGCTCCGCCGTCGTGAAATGTTTGACATGATCAACATTTTCTGCACGAGTTTTTTGAGATTCAAGGATCAAGTTACTGCATGACATAAGTTTCCTTCATCGACAGTCCATGAATCTCAAAGGGATGAGTTTTCATTAAAAAAAACCCGCGTCATTATCATGTTTGAAGAATCATTACGAGTTACATCAACGTTTTAAAAACAAAACGCCGCAACAAGCTATGCCGACTCTCACAACAATGGCGAATTTATGTCAACGTCTCTCCCTTCATTTTTTCTTCCTTTCTCTCTTTCTCCCTCTTCCCCCCTTGTCTTCTCCTCCCCCTCTTTTTCTTTCACTTCCCTCCCCCATCCCCCCTTTTTTCCCCCTCATACCGGAGTGGAACCCGGCGGCCCCCCCTGTAGGGGTTTTGCTCTCTAACACATGAATTACCTTTTTTTAATCGGGTGATGTAGCATGGGACGTTAGGTTTTGCCTGTTTTGATACCATATTACAACTCAAATATCCAACCTAAAATCAATTGGTTGTAGGTGGAGATGCTCGGGATCTATATTAATTGCACAACAATATATCTATTTCTCAATGTGGGACTATTCTCAACAAGAAAAAAATATAACTTCTCAGGCCAGGAGAAGAGCTTGTACCAGTCAAGGTGTAAAAAAATACAATCTCTGAAGAATAAATAAAATACCTGCTCACCAGATCTCGGAAAGGTGAATGCCCCTGGACAACCTGGGAGAAAAGGCCTTGTTAGACGATCAATGCCGAACAACAAAATGTATGGATTATCATCTAAACTTCCGATGATGATAGGGGTGTCAAATGGGCTACCCTCATACACATATATATATATATATATAAGCTTGTTTACTTAAACGCCCAAATAGTATACTGCTAGACTGCAAGCCCAAATAGATGATGTGTTCAATTATCTACAAATAATTTTTGTTATGTGTTAAGGAAAAATGATAAAAGCGCCCATGTAAATATCTTTTTAGTCTCACATCATAGGATTGGAGTTCTCTTCTCTTTTCTCTTCCTATATAAGTGCATGTATACAAGTAATGTACAAGTTGGAGAAAATTAATAAAATTTGAATTATTTTTCTCAATTTCTGTTTTTCTCTACATGGTATCAGAGTCATCGGTCTGGTTCTTCTCTGCTCTCTGCGGATAGTTTTTCTCTATCCGCCGGCCTCCTGTCTACCCGCACCCTGCAGTCTCCCCTCTCTACCCGCAATTCTTCCAGTTGTAAGACCCTTTTTTTTTTGCCTCCGGAGTCTTATACCCAGAATCACCGTTTTGCGGTGACACCAACACTCGAGAAGGTCGCCACTACAAAACGTTGATCCTGCCGGCAGTAACGATCACCAAAGAAGTAGAAATATATAGTTAGAACAATTAAGTCTAAGTCCACAAATCACATGTAATAATATATGAAAGAGAATCACAGCACACTCCACAAAGTAATAGAACGAAAACGGAAGCAGTAAATCAATAGAGATAAACGGGCTCTTGCTCGATACATCATGTCCTCACTACAACACTCTCACGGAAGCAAAATATACTAATCACTCACGGACCCTGAAGCTGGAGCTCCTGTGCTAGACTGGCCCACCTCCATGTGCACCGTACTCTGCTGGTGTTGCATCTCCTGCTGCTGCCCCCTGTCTCCCATCCGGAGCTCCTGAAATGTTTGGTCCACCGACCGTTAGTCAAAATACTAAGCAAACTATCGTCCCCGCCTCCCCCCGCGATTCCTAGGCACCGTACGGAAAGAAGGAGAGGGAAGATATTGAGGTGGAGAGTGAACAAGAGCAGGTGACGGCGGACCTATCTTAGCAGTTATATAATCACAAGCACATTGTAACAAAATCTATGCTAGTATTTCTATAGGAAATGGAGCAGTATAGACAAGTAAGTAGAGAGCATCACAGTAAAATAAAGTGATAGGAGAGCAAAGAGAAAATAACTTTAACGTGTAAGCATGCTCACACAAGCTTATAAAGTTAAGGGATCGTTTGGCAGGACCTTACGTATAAAAAGTCTCATACCATTTTTTACATTATGGGTAAGGGTTGAAATGTGATGATGACATGATATGTTATGTGGGTTTAATGTTATGTTCATACAAATGCAACACACACACGACTCTATGCGCACAGACTTTTAGTTCCCTCATTTAGAGTTAGCTAAACTCTCAGGTACCTGCCGTCGTGGCAAACGAAGGCATTGGGTTGGGTCACCCCACCTCTAGGCCGACATTCACATCACCTAACCTAGACCTCCGTACGCCTCAACGCGAAGAACACAGCACGGAGCCTCTGCGTACTCTGCTGGCAAATCCACCAGTCTTTTCCTTGGCTAAGTGTAAACCACACCCGCCGAGTCATCGTATCAACGTCGTTGTGAACGACCGTCAAAAACCGAAGACCCACCACTTTATGCACATGCAGCCATGAATTCCCGAGTCATCGACTCCCCGGACTAACTTGTCCGTTACAACTATCTTCCGAGCCATCGGCTCGCCGGGCTAACTTGCCCATTTCCACAACCACTGAGCCTACCGCTCGGGTAAGCAAACCAAGCAAGTCTCCTGAGCCATCGGGGTGAGTGAAAGTGAAGTACTAGTATTTACTAGTTGCTCTTTAATAATTTTAGTCTTACGGTTTAAGGTTAACCTTGGACTGCCCCGGGCATTCCCTGTGAAGGGCTCTCGAGGGCACTAGGAAATACGATAGACTGAAACTCAAAGCTCCTTTTCGTAAGGTACTTATTATTGTTGGTATCTACCAATGTCTCAACTCTCCTGATCTTACACTTGAACTAAATCTAAGTGTATTTAGACTTCCTCCAAGGGAAAGACGATTTATCGTCGATCCCGAGAACAACCTTGCATCCTAGTCAACCAGACTATCATAACTTGACTCCTACTTATGACCTCTTTCTTATCCAACCAGACCAAATACACCAACTACCTCACCTTCCCCTGCCAAGGCTTACATGTTATCTTATTTCTACAACTTTACTATGTGCAGACCTAATGAGCTACATGACGTGCATGAATGAAGACCTCATCTAAATATTCATCCAAATGACCTAAGATTATTACTGGGGGTCTAACATGATATTTTAAAGATAAATCCAGAATATAATATTTTTCCTAATTTATTTAATTTTCTGCAAAATCATGTCAACTGTGTTTTTAAACACCAAGTACAATTTTCTGACATGATATGGCCTTAACAAAATTATGACAAGAGTATATCATCAAAATAACTGTAATTACTGAATTTCACAATTTTCCAAAAAGGTTTTAACATCCAAACTAATTATCGACTAAATAACCACAATGATATGGCAAAACAGGAAATAATACAATTAATCATCCAAAAAATTATAGAAAAATTATCATATGTCAAGAGTGACCAAAAAAGTCTACTGACCAAAAATTATAATTTTCTAAACATGTTTGGTCACCCAAATAAATCATTTAAAATATTCTACTAAAAGGCACTTTGTGAAGCATCCTATATAAAAAGACTTCCAATACGTTTATAAAAATTCACAGAGCATGATGAAGCCTTAAGATGTTCTCAAACAAAATTTCATGACTTTTCTATGAGTAATTAGTTCATAATAAATTCCTTGATAAATAGGGTAGTTACTAGGTTTGTGAATGAAGTATCAAAAATAATGCTCAAAAATTCATAACAAAATTCTCAGAAATTGACGACAACTATTTAAGGTCACTGCATAAATTTCATGGACATCCAAGATCATATAACTAGATAATAAAATCATGAGTAAAAAAAGTGTCCTAATTGGTCCTAAACTATTTTAGGGGGGATGTAAGTTCCTTAAGGTCCTAAAATCACTCACTAGGGCTTAATTCCACCCTAGGAACTCTCCTACCAAATTTCAAAACACTCCAAGGACATATGGTCTCATGTCCCTCATTGAGCTCAAAACTAAACCCTAGGGTTCACACTAGGGTTCTAGGGCATACCAACCCTAAACCACCCAAAATCTCTTATGAGTGTATTTTATATGACATTAAGTCAGTGGTCAAGAATTCATCCCTTTTGGGTGAGGATTGGCCACACAACCCATCAAACGTCATTTGCCCTAGTTTGCCCCTTAGGGATCAAACTTTGGTCACACCAATAACTACTCAATTCAAACTCAAATGGGCTGAGATTTTTACCAGTGACCTATCATGACCCTAAGGGTCATCCACCAAAAGTTTGGGGAATTGTGAGGTAATGAGACCCTCTAATTAACTCATGCATGGATTATTAAATATTTACAAAAACTATAGAAAAATGTTTTCCAATAATCCCCATTTTTGGATATGTCAGAGGTATAGGTAGGAGTGACCCCCAGTCCAAATCTCATGTCAGTTGGATGACTGGATTGATGGGAGCACTCAATTTAGTCTTTGGCTAACCCTATGTATAGACTGCATCATTCTGAGTGTTGTGGTCAGACCACTGACCCAAATGGGTTGATTTTTTTTTAAAATAAAGTAGACCTCAATGACTACAACTTTCATGTTGGCCACTTTTACTGTAGAGGGCTCTAAGTATTTTTAATAATTAAAAAAATCCACTGCATAAAATGTGACAGAAATCTAATTAATATAAATTAATGAATTAAATCGCGCACGAATCTTAAAGCACCAAACCGACGACATCCCTTCATCTTCTCCATCGCGCCAACGGCCCAGATGGCCCCGTCCTGGGCCGACTTTGCCTGTGATTTCCCGGCCACCTCCCTGGCCGGCCACCGCCACCACCACCTCTGCTGAGGTGGTGGCTATCGTTGGGAGGCGACACGCCCGCCGAAGAGGCCGTTTCCGGCGAACCTGCAACCTCAATTTTTCATGGAAAATTCTTCAAATCTCCTCACTGGATCGGGCTCAATTGAGCCCGATATCTCTCCTAGTCGATCTAAGATGCTAGCACAGAGGGAGAGGGGGAGAAGTCGACCTTCTGGGGTGGTTAAAGCCTTGTCGATCGTCGTGTCGCCATTGACAGTGGTGGAGGTGCTCGGTGCTCTGCAACCACAGTGCCAGAGGGCTCGAAATCTTCAAGGGGATTGCTCTGGGTCTAGGGGAGCTTTTAAAAAGATCAAATGGGGAGGGGAGGGGTCAAAGCTTCAATGGCCATTAATGGCCATGGGGGAGGGGAATCGGCCTCCTAAAATTCCCCTCACCCAGCCACTGTTATGGCCAGGAAAGACCCCTGTACTTCTCCTAACTGACTAAAGGTGAATCCAGCCACTAGGATTGAATGGAGAGGCCCTTGGCCTCCCTTGGCCATGAATGACCTCTCTTCCTCTTTTTCTCTCTCCTCCATTAAAGGGAAACTTGATTTCTCTCTCCTAGGCACCCCCTCCGGAATTTGAGTGACATTTTGGGTAAATATCAGCCTTCTAAAGCTAGTGGGTCACTCCAATTAGGCTTAGCCCAAGTGGATTGGGCTAGGATAGGTCAACTTGAGTTAATTTAACCCATTTTAGGGTTTAGTTGACTTTGGTCAATTTGACTTTTTGGGTTGACCCCAATGGGTCCTTGGTGACCCAATAAACCCCCTTAGCGCTAGGGAGGTTTAGGTGGGGTCAAATTGGCTAAGGGAAGGTCAATTGACCTTAGGTGAGCTAGTTTGACATAATTAGAGTTAGGATTGACTTTGATCAACTTAACAACTTAGATTGCCTCCAATGAGTCCTTTGTGACCCAATGGACCTCTCAAAGGGTTAGGAGTGTTATGGTGGGGTCATGGATGTACAACCCCGTATTCGCGGAGTGGGGTCCCTCCAGCAATGCGTGAGAATTGTTGCGCGTTTTTTAAGCTTTTTGAGAGGTTTGACACTCTTGGTGACCAATTTAGGCTCAACCTGCATAATATACTAGTAGGGGAATGAAATATCTGTCTCCCCCCCGGCCCCTTTGAGGGGTCGTCCCGGCCTGTACCCGCCTAGCCGCAGCTCGCCCAGGTCGCCAGCTCGCAGGCCGCCTAGCTGCAGCTCGCCCAGGTCGTCATCTCGCAGCTCGCCTAGCCGCAGCTCGCCCAGGTCGCCAGCTCGCAGGCCGCCTAGCCGCAGCTCGCCCAGGTCGCCAGCTCGCCCAGGTCTCCAGCTCGCAGCCCGCCTAGCCGCAGCTCGCCCAGATTGTCGGTCTCGCCCAGTCCGCCTTCTCGCGCAGGCCGCCGGTCTCACTCAGGCCGCCTTCTCGTCCAGGCCGCGGGTCTCGTCCGACCTGTGCTCGCTCAGCAGCCAGCTCGCCCGGCCTGTGCTCGCTCAGCAGCCAGCTCGTCCGGCCTGCACTCCCCCATCAATCCTTTTACCGTTGTACCCCCGGGGGTGAAATTACCTCTTTACCCCCTAGTGTGGATGTTTTCTATTGGCCCAGGACCTATTTGTCTTAGGGGTATTTCTGACTTTTTGGTCCCTAGGTTTGGAAAAACTATAAATAGACCCCATTGGGTATCTTTGGAGAGGATGAGTTTTTTTGGCTTCTTCCTCCCTTGGTTTCTTCTTCTTGGTTGAGTTGAGAGAGCTCTCCAAGGTACCCGGCTCAGTCATTGGTGAGGGAGGGGAAGTGCTCTTGTGACCTTCCGGGTGTGTGGTGGGACCTTCACGCTAGAGCCGAGGGTCTGTTCCTAGTTTCCCAGGTCTTTGGCCCGTGACGTTCCCCCGAGTGTAGTAGGTGTGAGGTCACCCCTCTTTTAGGACCCTGAACTCCACGAGAGACCAAGTTTATGGTTTCAACAATGGAGTCAAGTTAAAGCGCTAAAGTCAAACCCTAGGATTGGTATTTGAATTGTGTTATTTGCAGACCAAGGTGATTTCTACATTTAGGCCTAGTTCACCTGGTCTTCTTGAGCTTCATAGAGTTTTGTTATGACCTAATCATGACAAAATCACTCTTGGGGGTCTAATTGTTTGAGAGATGTTACAAATCCCAATACATAAAAATAAAAATTTCGTCCCCAAAATTAAGGTTAAGCCTACGGCGTTCTACTAAAATTAAAGCATGTAACATCCCGTATAAAGTTAAAGGTATACCTGACTCGAAGAGATTCAGGTATTTCTGCTGCACCAGGATCCCGTGGCTCCCAGGTATGCTCCTCCTGCCCATGATTCCTCCACAGGACCTTGACTAGTGGAACCTTCTTGCGCCGCAAGACCCGTACTGTCGTATCATCAATCCTGACTGGCTCCATGATGACCGATCGATCAGATGCTACTTGACCGTCGGTGATGAAAATATGCTGCTCCGGCCGTAGTAGAGCCCTCCGAAGGGAGGAGACGTGGAAGACGTTGTGCAATCCCGCCAACTCCGGCGGTAGCTCTAGTCTGTAAGCCAAGGGACCGATCCGCTCCAGGATCCTGTAGGGCCTCATATACCTCGGACTGAGCTTCTTCCGCCCACGTACCTGCGAGACTCCATGCATCAGACGTATCTTCAAGAAAACTCAGTCTCCAACCTGGAACTCCACCTGACAATGTCGCGCATCGTAATATTTGGCATGTCTGCTCCGGGCCTCCAACATTCTATCCCGGATCAGTCTCACATGTGCATCTGTGTCCTCTATAAACTTCGAGCCGAGTGTTTTTGGATCCTCATCTTGGATCCAAGATAAGGGGGTCCTGCACCTCCGTCCGTACAATGCCTCGTAAGGGGCCCTGCCTATACTAGACTGATGATTGTTATTATACGAGAACTCGATCAATGATAACAGTCTCTCTCATGACTCCCCGTGGTCTAGGATGCATAAGCGCAAGAGATCCTCCAGTGTTCGATTGGTACGCTCCGTCTGTCCGTCTGAGGGTGGAAGGTTGTATTGAATGCCAACCGAGACCCAGATAAGCCTGGACTGACCTCCACTCTCTGGACGTAAATCGTCTGTCTCGATCCGACACAATCGACCTCAGCACGCCATGATAGCGGACAAACTGCTCCACGAACTTCCGCACCAAATCACCAACCGGAGCGTCCTTCCTGATCGGAATAAATCTGGCCACCTTCCTTAACCTGTCGACGATCACCCATATCGAATCGTTTCCCGTATGTGATCGGGGGAGACCATGAATGAAATTCATGGCTATGTCGTCGAACTTCCACTCCAGCACCGGTAGTGGCTGCAATAATCCGGCCGGACTCTTACACTCTGCCTTTACGAGCTGACAAAGCTCGCAGTGCGTCACAAAATAAGTGATATCCTTCTTCATGCCCGCCCAATACATAGTCCTCTTCAGGTCAGCTGTCATCTTTGTAATCCCTAGGTGCACTGAGTACTGGCTGCTGTGTGCCTCTGCCATAAAATCCTCTCGTATCTGGCCTCCTGCCCGTATATAAACTCTCCCGCAAGCACAGAAGCCCATCCCTCAGAGAGTAGTCCCCAGTCGTGCCTTCCTCCAAGGCCCTGAATATCGGCTCCATCCTCGCATCCAGCCTCTGTCCGTCTCTGATGCGATCTCGTATGTTGTCGGTGGCACTCATCGAAGCCAGGTACTCCTCATAAAGCTCTGGATTGTCCTCGGATACCAGAGATATCTGCATGTCCTCCAACATCTGTATCAACTTCATGGCCATTAGTTGGGGCTTTTCTCCTGATGTGGTGGCTCTCCGGCTCAGTGCATCTGCCACTACATTTGCCTTCCCGGGGTGGTAATGCATGGTGTACTGGTAATCTGACAGGAACTCAACCCATCGTCTCTGTCGGATGTTCAGCTCCTTCTGCGTATATACATACCTCAAAGTCTTGTGGTCCGAGAAAATATCGTAGCGGACAACGTAGAGGTAGTGCCGCCAGATCTTCAGAGCGAAGATAACCGCACCCATCTCCAAGTTGTGTACCGGGTAGTTCTGCTCGTGTTTCTTCAACTGGCGGGAGGCATAAGCTATCACGTGCCCGTTCTGCAACAAAACGGCACCCATCCCCTGATACGACGCATCCGTATAAACCTGAAACCCTTCCTTCCCAGATGGAAGGGCAAGGATAAGGGCCGAGGTAAGCTCTTCAGCTCCTGGAAGGCAGCCTCGCACTGTGGCGTCCACACAAAAGGAGCATCCTTCTTCGTCAAGGATGTAAGAGGAAGGGCAATCCGGGAGAATCCCTCCACGAACTTCCGGTAGTAACCGGCAAGTCCTAGGAAACTCCGTACGTCAGTGGCCGTCTTCGCTGGGTTCACTGCTAGTCCTGCTCCACTGATAATGTGGCCCAAGAAAGTCACCTTCTTCAGCCAAAACTGGCACTTAATGAATTTAGCATACAAATGACGCTCTCGGAGCCTCTCCAGAGTTAGTGTCAGATGACGAGCATGCTCCTCCTCCGTCCTCAAGTAAATTAGGATGTCATCAATAAAAACGATGACAAATACGTCGAGATAGGCCTCGAACACCCGGTTCATCAGACTCATGAACGCAGGCGGTGCATTCGTAAGCCCGAAGGGCATCACGGTGAGCTCATAAAGTCCATATCTGCTGCTGAAAGCGGTCTACGGGATGTCCTCCTGAATCCGCAGCTGGCAATAACCTGACATTAGATCCAGCTTCGAAAACCAGTGAGCTCCCTCCAACTTGTCAAATAGCTCATCGATCCTCGACAGAGGATGCGTGTTCCGAACCGTCATTCTGTTCAGTGCTATGTAATCAATGCACAATCTGAGCGTCTCGTCCTTCTTCTTCACAAATAATAATGGTGATCCCCATGGCGAGGAGCTCGGTCTGACAAACCCAGCTTCCATTAACTCTTGTAGCTGGCTTCGAAACTCTACCAACTCCTTCGGGGCCATACGATACGGAGCTCTGGATACCGGCTTAGCCCCTGGCACGAGCTGTATCTGGAATCTTTCTCTCGATGCGGTGGTGGCCCTGACAACTTCTCCGTAAACACATCTACAAAATCTCGTACCACCGGAATGCTAACCATAGGATCCTGGGTCTCGATCATCTGGAACAACACCTGATAGACCTCGTCCCCATGCAGGTGGGCCTTGACGGCCTGAACAGAACAAAGTAGATGGCGGGAGACCGGAATAGTACCTTCGAAGGTCACATAAGTGTTGTCGTATCTGAGTACGACCTTCCTCGCCGGGCAATCAATCTGAGCGTGGTTCCAGGCGAGCCATGACATTCCCAAAACAAGATCGAAATCCGGCAAGCTTAAGATCGTCGCCGAAGCTTCGAGGGTTAATCTATCAATGGTCACCCTTAGAAGGCATTTTGTCGTAGACCGGACCTCCATCTCATTGGGGAGACGCACCCTCCTGGTGACTCCCTCGTAATATCTGATGCCCTCCAGGTCTTTGATAAAGTACTCCGAGACAAAGTTGTGTGATGCCCCCCGTGTCGAATAGGGTATGGGCAGGCTTGTCGCATACCATTACTACCCATGAGTTTATTAAATGTCTTAGATGTCTAGTTATAATTTTCTTCCTATTTCTAGCAATTCAACATCTATATAGCCTCTAGGAGTGAATTTAAAGCTACTGTTGTACCTGTTATCACCCTCTTCGAGTTTCGGGGCTGAGCCAGATCAAAGACATACACCTGCCCTTTGTCCTGTCTACGGTCACCGCCCTGGAAACCACGACCTCGACTACGACCACCAAACTTTCGAGCAGGTGGGGCATCCTGTAAAGCTGGTGGTGGAGCTTCCCTCATGGGACAGTTCCTTCGAAGGTGTCCCGGCTGGTTGCACTGATAGCACGTGGGTGTCTCCTCCACTGGCTTCGGCATCTCCCGCATCTGTAAAGGCTGGGGAGCCAGCACCATCGGGTTCCTCGGCTCCTGTCGGTCCTCCTGGCGGGGCTGGTCCCTGTTCCTCCTTTCTCCAATGACCCGACCTCTTTGTTGGTCTCTCCTGCCACCGATCACGGCATCGTTCACCGATCTTTTCCTGCGCCGAACTGTGAGCTGGTCTGCCTCCAGCTTCTTGGCCATCTCCAAGATCCTGGTCAAGCTCCCATCAGAAACAAAAAGGAGGGTCTGCCTCAAGTCATCGTGAAGGCCCTTGTAGAACCTCTTCGCGTAGCCCGCATCGTACAGCTGGTACGAGTCCGCAAAGTGGGCTAAATGTGTGAACTCCCGATAATACTCCAATACTGTCCTGCTACCCTGCCTCAACAGCAGGAATCTGTCCTCTAACTCGTCCCTTGCCGACTGTGGTACAAAATGCTCCAGCAATGTTGACCTGAACTCCTCCCAAGCCCTTACAGCAGCGCTGACCGGTAAAGAGTTCAGGGCAGCGCTGTTGGAGCATTTTGTACAACAGTCGGCAAGGGACAAGTTGGAGGACAGATTCCTGCAGTTGAGGCAGGGTAGCAGGACAGTATTGGAGAATTATCGGGAGTTCATACATTTAGCCCGCTTTGCGGACTCGTACCAGCTGGACGATGCGAGCTACGCGAAGAGGTTCTACAAGGGCCTTCACGATGACATGAGGCAGGCCCTCCTTTTTGTTTCTGATGGGAGCTTGGCCAGGATCTTGAAGATGGATACGAAGTTGGAGGCAGACCAGCTCACAGTTCAAGGCAGGAAAAGATCGGCGAACGACGACGTGATCGGTGGCAGGAGAGACCAGCAGAGAGGTCGGGTCATTGGAGAAAGGAGGAACGGGGACCAGCCCCGCTAAAAGGACCGGCAGGAGCAGAGGAACCCGGTGGTGCTGGCTCCCCAGCCCTTACAGATGCGGGAGATGCCGAGGCCAGTGGAGGAGGCACCGACGTCCTATCGGTGCAACCAGCCGGGACACCTTCGGAGGAACTGTCCCATGAGGGAAGCTCCACCACCAACTTTACAGGATGCCCCGCCTGCTCGGCAGTTTGGTGGTCGAGGTCATGGTTTCCAGGGCGGTGACAACAGACAGGACAGAGGGCAGGTGTATGTCTTGGATCTGGCTCAGCCCCGAAACCCGAAGAGGGTGATAGCAGGTACAACAGTAGCTTTAAATTCACTCTTAGAGGCTATATAGATGTTGAATTGCTAGAAATAGGAAGGAAATTATAACTAGACATCTAAGACATTTAATAAACTCAGGGGTAGTGATGGTATGCGGCAAGCCTGCCCATACCAAATTCGACACGGGGGACATCGCACAACTTCGTCTCGGAGGACTTTATCAAGGACCTGGAGGGCATCAGATATTACGAGGGAGTCACCAGGAGGGTGCGGCTCCCCAATGGGATGGAGGTCTGGTCTACGGAAAAATGCCTTCTAAGGGTGACCATTGATGGGTTAACCCTCGAAACTCCGGCGACGATCTTAAGCTTGCCGAATTTCGATCTTGTTCTGGGAATGTCATAGCTCGCCTGGAACCACGCTCAGATTGATTGCCCAGCGAGGAAGGTCGTACTCAGATACGACAACACTTATGCGACCTTCGAAGGTACTATTCTGGTCTGCCGCCATCTACTTTCTTCTATTCAGGCCGTCAAGGCCCACCTGCAGGGGGACGAGGTCTATCAGGTGCTGTTCAAGATGACCGAGACCCAGGACCCTATGGTTAGCATTCTGGTGGTATAAGATTTTGCAGATGTGTTTCCAGAGAAGTTGTCAGGACTACCACCGCATCGGGAGAAAGACTTCCAGATACAGCTCGTGTCGGGGGCTAAGCCGGTATCCAGAGCTCCGTTTCGTATGGCCCCGAAGGAGTTGGTAGAGTTTCGAAGCCAACTACAAGAGTTAGTGGAAGCTGGGTTTGTCAGGCCAAGCTCCTCGCCATGGGGAGCTCCAGTATTATTTGTGAAGAAGAAGGCCGGGACGCTCAGATTGTGCATTGATTACAGAGCACTGAACAGGCTGACGGTCCGGAACACGTATCCTCTGTCGAGGATCGATGAGCTATTTGACCAGTTGGAGGGAGCTCACTGGTTTTCGAAGCTGGATCTAAGGTTAGGTTATTACCAGCTGCGGATTAAGGAAGAGGACATCCCGAAGACCACTTTCAGCAGCAGATATGGACTTTATAAGTTCACCGTGATGCCCTTCGGGCTCACGAATGCACCGTCTGCGTTCATTAGTCTGATGAACCGGGTGTTCGAGGCCTATCTCGACGTATTCATCATCGTTTTTATTGATGACATCCTCATTTACTCGAGGACGGAGGAGCATGCTCGTAATCTGGCACTGACTCTGGAGAGGCTCCGAGAGCACCATTTGTCTGTTAAGTTCAATAAGTGTCTGTTTTGGCTGAAGGAGGTGGCTTTCTTGAGTCACATTATCAGTGGAGCAGGACTAGCAGTGGACCCAGCAAAGATCAAGGCAGTACGAGATTGGCCACCGCTGAAGACGGCCACCGACGTACAGAGTTTCCTAGGACTTGCCGGTTACTACCGGAAGTTCGTGGAGGGATTCTCCCGGATTGCCCTTCCTCTTACATCCTTGACGAAGAAGGAGGCTCCTTTTGTGTGGACGCCACAGTGCGAGGCTGCCTTCCAGGAGCTAAAGGGTCGGCTTACCTCGGCCCATATCCTTGTCTTTCCATCTGGGAAGGAAGGGTTTTAGGTTTATACGGATGCGTCATATCAAGGGATGGGTGTTGTTTTGATGTAGAACGGGCACGTGATAGTATATGCCTCCTGTCAGTTGAAGAAACACGAGCAGAACTACCCGGTACACGACTTGGAGATGGGAGCGATTATCTTCGCTCTGAAGATCTGGCGGCACTACCTCTACGGTGTCCACTGCGACATTTTCTGGGACCACAAGAATTTGAATTACGTAGATACGCAGAAGGAGCTGAACATCCGACAGAGACGATGGGTTGAGTTCCTGTGAGATTACAGTACACCATGCATTACCACCCCAGGAAGGTAAATGTAGTGGCAGATGCACTGAGCCGGAGAGCCACCACATCAGGAGAAGAACCCCAGCTAATGGTCATGGAGTTGATACAGATGTTGGAGGACATGCAGATATCTCTGGTATCCGAGGACGATCCAGAGCTTAAAGAGGAGTACCTGGCTTTGATGAGTGTCACCGACGACATACGAGATCGCATCAGAGACGGACAGAGTCTGGATGCGAGGATGGAGCCGATAATAAGGGCCTTGGAGGAAGGCACAGCTGGGAATTACTCTCTGAGGGATGGGCTTCTGTGCTTTAGAGACAGAGTCTATATACCGGCATGAGGTCAGATACGGGAGGATAGTATGGCAGAGGCACACGGCAGCCGGTACTCAGTGCACCCAGGGATTACAAAGATGACAGCTGACCTGAAGAGGACTATGTATTGGTCGGGCATGAAGAAGGATATCACTTATTTTGTAACGCACTGCGAGCCTTGTCAGCTAGTAAAGGCAGAGGGTAAGAGTCCGACCGGATTATTGCAGCCACTACCGGTGCCGGAGTGGAAGTTCGACGACATAGCCACGGATTTCATTCATGGTCTCCCTCGATCACATACGGGAAACGATTCGATATGGGTGGTCGTCGCCAGGTTAACGAAGGTGGCAAGATTTATTCCGAACAGGAAGGACGCTCCGGTTGGTGATTTGGTGCGGAAGTTCGTGGAGCAGTTTGTCCGCTATCATGGCGTGCCGAGGTCGATTCTGTCGGATCGAGACGGACGGTTTACATAAAGAGAGTGGAGGTCAGTCCAGGCTTATCTGGGGTCCCGGTTGACATTCAGTACAACCTTCCACCCTCAGACGGACGGACAGACGGAGTGTACCAACCGGACACTGGAGAATCTCTTGCGCTTATGCATCCAGGACCGCAGGGAGCCATGGGAGAGACTGTTGTCATTGATTGAGTTCTCGTATAACAACAGTCATCAGTCCAGTATAGGCAGGGCCCTTTACGAGGCATTGTACGGACGGAGGTGCAGGACCCCCTTATCTTGGATCCAGGATGAGGATCCAAAGGCACTCGGCTCGGAGTTTGTAAAGGACACAGATGCACAGGTGAGACTGATCCGGGATAGGATGTTGGAGGCCCAGAGCAGGCAGGCCAAATATTACGATGCGCGGCATCGTCAGGTGGAGTTTTAGGTTGGAGACCGAGTCTTCTTGAAGATACGTCCGATGCATGGAGTCTCGCGGGTACGCGGGCGGAAGAAGCTCAGTTCGAGATATATGGGGCCCTACAGGATCCTGGAGCGGATCGGTCCCTTGGCTTACAGACTAGAGCTACCGCCGGAGTTGGCGGGATTGCACGACGTCTTCCACGTCTCCTCCCTTCGGAGGGCTCTACTACGGCCAGAGCAGTATATTTTCATCACCGATGGCCCAGTAGCATCTGATCGATCGGTCATCATGGAGCCAGTCAGGATTGATGATACGGCAGTAAGGGTCTTGCGGCGCAAGAAGGTTCCGTTGGTCAAGGTCCTGTGGAGTAATCATGGGCATGAGGAGCATACCTGGGAGCCACGGGATCCGATGCAGCAGAAATACCCGGATCTCTTCGAGTCAGGTATACCTTTAACTTTCAAAGGGATGTTACATGCTTTAATTTTAGTAGAACCTCGTAGGTCTAACCTTAATTTCGGGGACGAAATTTTTATTTTTATGTATTGGGATTTGTAACATCCTTGAAACAACTAGACCCCCAAGAGTAATTTTGTCATGACCTAGTCATGACAAAACCCTAAGAAGCTCAAGAACACCAGGTGAACTAGGCATAAAGGTAGAAATCACCTTGGTCTGCAAATAGCAAAATTCAAATACCAATCCTAGGGTTTGATTTTAGGGCTTTAACTTGACTTCATGACCCCACCATAGCAGTCCTAACCCTTTGGGAGGTCCATTGGGTCATAAAGGACCCATTGGAGGCAACCTAAGTTGTCAAGTTGATCAAAATCAACTCTAACCCTAATTAGGTCAAACTAGCTAACATAAGGTCAATTGACCTTCCCTTAGCCAATTTGACCCCACCTAAACCTCCCTAGTCCTAAGGTTTGGGGTCAACCAAAGAGGTCAAGTTGATCAAAGTCAACCTAAACCCTAAAATGGTCAAAGTACCCTAATAAGGGTCAAGTGACCACCAAGGTGCCAAACCAACCCTACCCAAGTTTCCCAAGACCTTAGGGGAGGCCAATGGGTCACTAGGGACCCATTGGGGTCAACCCCAAAAGTCAAATTGACCAAAGTCAACTCAACCCTAAAATGGGTCAAATTAACTCAAGTTGACCTAATCTAGCCCAATCAACTTGGGTTAAGCCTAATTGGAGTGGCCCACTAGCTTTAGGAGGTTGATATTTACCCAAAATGTCACTCAAATTCTGGAGGAGGTGACTAGGAGATATAAACCAAGTTTCCCTTTAATGGAGGAGAGAGAAAAAGAGGAAGATAGGTCATTTATGGTCAAGGGCCTCCCCATTCAATCCTAGTGGCTGGATTCACCTCCTCTAGTCAGTTAGGAGAAGTCCAGGGGTCTTTCCTGGCCATAACAGTGGCTAGGTGAGGGGAATTTCAGGAGGGCGATTCCCCTCCCCCATGGCCATTAATGGTCATTAAAGCTTTGACCCCTCCCCTCCCCCATTTGATCCTTTTAAAAGCTCCCCCAGACCCAGAACAATCGTTTCCACACTTCCCTTGAAGATTTCGAGCCCTCTGGCACTGTGGTTGCAGAGCACCGAGCACATCCACCACCGTCAATGGTGACACGGCGATCAACAAAGCTTCAACCACCCCAAAAGGTCGACTTCTCCCCTCTCCCTCTGTGCTAGCATCTTAGATCAACTAGGAGAGATATCGGGCTAAATTGAGCCCGATCCAGTGAGGAGATTTGAAGAATTTTCCATGAAAAATTGAGGTTGCGAGTTCGCCGGAAACGGACGCTCCGACGGTCGTGTCGCCGCCCAACGATAGCCACCACCTTAACGGAGGTGGCGGTGGCGGTGGCCGGCCAGGGAGGTGGTCGGGTGGCCGGGAAATCACGGGCAAAGTCGGCTCAGGACGGGTCCATCTGGGTCGTTGGCGCGATGGAGAAGATGAAAGGATGTCGTCGGTTTGGTGCTTTAAGATTCGTGCGCAATTTAATTCATTAATTTATATTAATTAGATTTTTGTCACATTTTATGCAGTGGATGGTTTTAATTATTAAAAATACTTAAAACCCTCTACAGTAAAAGTGGTCAACATGAAAATTGTAGCCCTTGAGGTCTACTTTATTTTAAAATCTGTTTCAACCCATTTGGGTAAGTGGTCTGACCACAACACTAAGAATGGTGCAGTCTATACATAGGGTTAGTCAGAGACTAAATTGAGTGCCCCCATCAATCAAGTCATCCAAATGACTCGAGATTTGGACTGGGGGTCACTCTTACCTATACCTCTGACATATCCAAAATGGAATTTTTGGAAAACATTTTTTTATAGTTTTTGTAAATATTTAATAATCCATGTATGGGTTAATTAGAGAGTCTAATTACCTCACAATTCTCCAAAATTTTGGTGGATGACCCTTAGAGTCATGATAGGTCACTAGTAAAAATCTCAGCCCATTTGAGTTTGATTTGAGTAGATATTTGTGTGACCAAAGTTTGATCACTAAGAGGCAAACTAGGGCAAATGACGTTTGATGGGTTGTGTGGTCAATCATCACCCAAAAAAGATGAATCCTTGGTCACTGACTTAATGTCATATAAAATACACTCATAAGAGATTTTGGGTGGTTTAGGGTTGGTATGCCCTAGAACCCTAGTGTGAACCCTAGGGTTGAGTTTTGAGCTCAATGAGGGACATGAGACCATATGTCCTTGAAATGTTTTGAAATTTGGTAGGAGAGTTCCTAGGGTGGAATTAAGCCCTAGTGAGTGATTTTAGGACCTTAAGGAACTTACACCCCCTCTAAAATAGTTTAGGACCAATTATGGTACTTTTTTACTCGTGATTTTATTATCTAGTTATATGATCTTGGATGTCCATGAAATTTATGCAGTGACCTTAAATAGTTGTCACTAATCTCTGAGAATTTTGTTATGAATTTTGGAGCATTATTTTTGGTACTTCATTCACAAACCTAGTATCTATCCTTTTTATCAAGTAATTAATTATAAACTAATTACTCACTGAAAAGTCATGAAATTTGGTCATGCTCTGTGAATTTTTATAAAAGTATTGGAAGCATTTTTACATAGGATGCTTCACAAAGTGCCTTTAAGTAGAATATTTTAAATGATTTATTTGGGTGACCAAACATGCTTAGAAAATTATGATTTTTGTTTAGTATACTTTTTTGGTCACTCTTGACATCTGGTAATTTTTCTATAATTTTTGGATGATTAATTGTATTATTTCCTGTTTTGTCCTATCATTGTGGTTATTTAGTCGATAATTAGTTTGGAGATTAAAAACTTTTTGGAAAATTGTGAAATTCAGTAATTACAGTTATTTTGATGATATACTCTTGTCATAATTTTTTTAAGGTCATACCAAGTCAGAAAATTGTACTTGGTGTTCAAAAGCACAGTTGGCCTGATTTTGCAAAAAATTAAATAAATTAGGAAAAATATTATATTCTGGATTTATCTTTATAATATCATGTTAGACCCCCAGTAATAATCGTAGGTCATTTGGATGAATATTTGGAGGGGGTTGTACAACCCATATTCGACGAGGGAGGGCCCTACTACCGCCAGGTCTTCAAAGGTCAAGGGCAACAAGACAAGCTGGGGATCCAGACCAGCACCCCGGGCCGCGGAAGGTTCGGGCGAGTATGGCGAGCTCCCCAGGCCAACTCGCCAGGTGGCGACTATGACCAGATACTCGTCTCTTCCAGGCGAGCTCCCCAGGGAAATCACCAACTCGCCAGGGTGGGGGTATAAGTAAGACCCCCCCCCCCCTCTCTTTGGTTTTCCCTATAAATAGGACCCCAGGGGTACGAAGGAGAGACAAGCAATTCTCGGCCTGAGCCCTCGCGAGTTCCAGCAACTACCCTTGACTCGTTATTGCTCAAGCTCGCCTCCTTCGTACCTAGCTCGGCCAATCTGGTTGAGAAGGGGTTGCTTCTCCTAAGCAACTGGGTACGTGGTGGGACCTTCCCGCCGTAGCAACCTGGGGTCTTGTTTGCGCAATTCGTTCCTGTTTTCTGACCAGAGATCATCTTCCCGACTGGCCGACCAGTAACTTCAGGTTGCCTAGCCCGATTTCTGAGGTTGAGAAATTTCTCGGCCTCAACACTTGGTGCGGTGAGCGTGGATAGCGACCGAAGAAGAAAGTCGTGGTTGGAAGATGGCCGATGGTGGAGACCGGGGCGAGTTGGGAGGTAACTCGGGGGGAGCTGGAATCCCGGGGCAAGGTAGCGAGTATGTGACAGTGGCGGCTTTTGCAGAGTTCGCGAGGAGAGTGGAGAAGGCAATACTCGACGGGTTGTCCAATCCGCCGGAGGTGACGGCGACTTCTCCCCGTCGCCGGACACCCCCGGGCGAGGAGCTACCAACTCGGAGAGCAGGGAAGGAGCCCGCTTGGGCGAGTGGGGAGCAGGTGATCCCGCCTCGACATCACCCGGCGAGTAGTCAAGGAATCCGGTTTCGAGATCCGGAACTCTCGGCGAGGTATGGAGATACTCGCCGATGGAGCGAGTATGACTGCTCGAGCGGGGAGGATACTCGCCGCCGCCAGGAAGGGAGGAGCCCCTTTTGCGACGAGATCCTCGCAGCCCTCGTCCCCGACAACTTCAGAGAGCCAGTCCTCTCGTACTACTCCGGCAAGGACGACCCGGTGGGACATCTTCAGTGGTTTGAGGATGTGGTCTCCATTCGCAACATGTCCGATGCTCTCAAGTGCCGTCTCTTCTCCATTACCTTCAAGGGTAGCGCGAGAGATTGGTTCCACCAGCTGCCAGCCGGGTCAGTCTACTGCTTCTCAGATCTTCGAAAGGGCCTTTTAGCAAGGTTTGCGACGTCCAAGCGGAGGAAGAAGGAGGCAACCGCCCTCTTCAAGATCGTGCAGGGGCAGCACGAGAGTTTGGGCCGGTACATCGATCGATTCCAGGAGGAAGTGTTGGAGGTGGAAGAGGTAGACGGGTTCACCTTGATGGTGGCCCTCAAGTTCGGGCTGAAGCAGGGCCTGTTCAACATGGAGTTGGGGCACAGGCCGCCCAAATCGTTCGAGGAAATGGTGGAAAGAGCCAATGTGTTCATCCAGGGAGAGGAGAGGAATAAGGAGTTCCTGGCACGGCTCGATGGAGACCGACCGCTTGGGCAAGACAAGGGAAGACTGCTGGAGAGGGAGAGGGCGCCGGAGGGGCGCAACGACAGGAAGCAGGAGAGGCCGCAGGGGAAAGAGGAGAAGGGAGAAAGGGGAAGGGAGATCAGAAAGGCGGAGAGGCAGGAGAGGCGGGAGAGGCCTCGAAGGCAGGAGGATAGGAGGCCCGTCGGAGGTCGAGAGGCGAGGAGCGAGGAGAGAAGATTCCAGTATCCGAGGGATCGCCCCCAGTGGAGGCGGCCCATCCGTCAGGAGGAAAGGAGGGCTTACAACCCTCGGGAGCAGGGAGGAGGAAGAAGGGAAACCATGGCCATCACGCAGCGAGCCGCTAAGCGCCGGCGGAAGGAGAGGCAGCAGGAGAGGAGGCAGGAAAGGCAGCAGGAAGCGGCGATTCCCCTCTACTGCGATATCCATCGAGTGGAGGGGCATGGAACCTTGGCTTGCCCTGAGTTCTGGGAAACAAGGAGGAGGATGGAAGCAACGGCGGCCGAAAGGGAGCAGCCGCAGCAGGAGGCCCAGGTTGGACAGGTGGCTTCCCAGGTACCGCAGAGGAGGAGAAACGAGGACAGGATCGACCAGGGAGGAAGGGGGAATGTCATTCCCGGTCCAGGAGGCGGACACGTCGGAGTAATCAACGGAGGGGCTGGGCTAGGAGCTTCCCGCAAGGGAAGTCTCCACCAAATCTACAAAAGGAGCGTCGCCTCGACGTCTCAGACCCCCCCTCCGTTGAACGAGATCACCTTCTCGGAGGAAGACATGCTCTGGAACGAGAACCCCTTTCATGACGCCCTGGTGATTCAAGCAGCAATCGAGGACTTCACCGTCGACCGAATCCTCGCGGATAACGGGAGCTCGGTGAATGTCATCTTCAAGAGAACCTTCGTCGGCCTTCAGGTGGAAGCGTCCCGGGTTCAGGCAGCGGATGGGCCTCTCTTCGGCTTCTCCGGGGAGAAGAAAGAGGTGGAAGGAGGAGTTGAGTTGCTGGTCACCCTCGGGGGAACTTCGATCCGATGCCGCTTCGTCATCGTCGACGCACCCAGCGGCTACAACGCCATCTTCGGACGGCCCCTCATCAACTACTTCAAGGCCGTCCCCTCGTCATATCATCAATGCCTGAAGTATTGCAGAGACGACGTCCAAGTCAGGATCAGGGGAGATCCCAGGGCCTCCAGGGAATGCTACCTGAACGCGGTCAGCACCATCAGCTGGATAGGCGACGCAGAAAGGTTGGAAAGGATGATGGAGCAGGAAGAGGGCCTGCAAGCTGCTGAGGAGCTGGAAGAAGTAGAGGTGATCTCCCTGAGAGGAGAGTCGGAGCTGCTGAAGATCGGAGGAGCCTTACCCCCGGAAGGGAAGGTGGAGATAGCTGCCTGCCTACAGGAAAACGCGGACGTCTTCGCATGGAGCGCCGCCGAGATGCCAGGGATTGATGCTGATGTCGCCTGTCATCGCCTCAACCTGGATCCAGCGGCGGCCCCAGTCCGTCAGAAGCAAAGAAAGAGCGCCACCACTCTAGCGGGACCCATCCGGGAGGAAGTAGGGAAGCTGCTGGAAGCAGGTTTTGTTTCGGAGATCCAGTATCCAGGCTGGGTCTCCAATGTTGTAATGGTAAAGAAGTCCGGAGGGGGCTGGAGGTTATGTATCGACTTTTCAATGTGAATAAAGTTTGCCCGAAGGATTGTTATCCCTTGCCTCAGATCGACGCGCTGGTTGATTCCGCCGTCGGGTTTCCTGTGATGAGTTTCCTTGATGCTTTTTCAGGATACCATCAGATCCGGATGCATCCCCCCGATTGTCGCGACGTTTCCTTCATCACCAGCGACGGATGCTATAGCTACAAGATGATGCCCTTCGGGCTCAAGAACGCCGGCGCGACATATCAAAGAATGATGGATCACATCTTTAGAGAGCAAAAGGGGCGGAATCTGGAAGTCTACGTGGATGACCTGCTCGTTAAGAGTAAGAGCGCCTCAGAGCACGTGGCGGATCTGACAGAGACCTTCGCCACCCTGAGGAGGTACAAGATGCGGCTCAACCCGGCCAAGTGTGTTTTCGGCGCGGGAAGGGGGAAGTTTCTAGGGCACCTCCTTACTCCCCTAGGGGTGGAGCCTAACCCCGACAAGGTAAAGGCCATCGTGGAGATGGCGTCCCCGAGGGATTCCAAGGAAGTTCAAAGGTTGACCGGAAGGCTGACAGGTCTTAGCCGGTTTCTCTCCAAGGCCGGAGAGAAGTGCTCCCCATTCTTCAAAGCCCTTCGGGGGAACCAGAAATTCGAGTGGACCCCGGAGTGCGAGGAGGCCTTCATGAAGCTCAAACAACAGCTGACTCGAGCTCCTCTCCTTCAGGGTCCGCAGGGCGGCGAGGACCTCTTGCTCTACCTAGGGGTAGGGGCGAAAGCAGTCAGCTCGGTGTTGGTCCGAGAGGAGGGAAAGAAGCAGCTTCCAATCTACTACGTGAGCCGGGTGCTAAGGCAAGCCGAAACGCGGTACCCCATCCTGGAGAAGTTAGTCTTTGCCCTGGTAGTTTCGGCCAGGCGACTCCGTCCATATTTCCAAGCCCACTCTATCAAGGTAGTCTCCGACCACCCCTTGAGGAGTATCTTGGACGGAGTGGAGCACTCCGGCAGGCTCGCTAAGTGGGCTGTGGAGCTGAGCGAGTTCGACATCTCCTACCCCCCGAGGGTCGCGATCAAAGCACAAGCCGTGGCGGATTTCTTGGCCGACTTCTCGGCCGAGGTCGAGGCAGACACGGATGTCTCTCGGCCGGTCCCCTGGAAGATGTTCGTAGATGGCGCGTCAGGGAGACACTCCGTGGGAGCCGGGGTGGTGCTGGTTAGTCCTCAGGGGACCAGGATTGAGCAAGCCGTCAAGATCCATTTCTCGGTCACTAACAATCAGGCGGAGTACGAAGCCATGGTGGTTGGTTAGCGACTCGCCAAGGAACTGGCAATCAGAGATATCAGGGCTTTCACCGATTCCATGGTGGCGGCATCTCAGATTCGGGGAGAGTTCGAAGTCCGAGATCCCATCTTGCAGCAATATCTGGTTAAGGTCAAAGGCCTGATCGGGGGGTTCCGATCCTTTCACGTCGAGCACGTGCCCCGAGAACGCAACTCTGAGGCAGACAATCTTGCTAAATACGGCCCTCGGGCTGGGGGAACCGCCATCGAGTTGTTTCGACCATCCATCGAAGAAGGCGAGTTGATGGAGATCGATCAGCGGGCCTCGTGGAGAGATCCGTTCATCGCGTTCCTGGCGACAGGCCGACTGCCATCTGACGGGCAAGATCAAAGAAAGTTTCGGTATAAGGTCGCGTACTACTTGCTGCAGGACGGCGAACTCTATCGCAAGACCATTTCAGGCCCTCTGGCCCGATACTTGTCAGAACTCGAGATTCCCCGGGTCCTCGAGGAGATTCACTCAGGAGAGTGCGACAGTCACTCCGGGACCCGCACCCTGGAGCAAAGGATTCTGAGGCACGGTTACTTCTGGCCGACCATCCGAAAGGACGCAGAGGCCCATTCCAGAAAGTGCTCCCAATGTCAACTCTTCGCGCCCCTCGCGCTCCAGCCGGCTCAGCAGCTTCGCTCGATTACCGCTCCGTGGCCCTTCACAATTTGGGGAATGGATTTGATCGGCCCGTTCCCTCAAGCTAGCGGGCAAAGGAAGTTTGCTCTGGTAATGGTTGACTACTTCACGAAATGGATCGAGGCTAAGGCTCTGGCCAGAACCACGTCTCAAATCGTCAAGAACTTCATCTGGGGGGAAATTGCATGCAGGTTCGGGATCCCTCTGGCCATCATCACCGACAATGGGCCGCAGTTCGCCAGCCTGGAACTGGGAGACTTTTGTAAACAGTTGGGAACCGACCTTCGGTTCGCCTCGGTACATCACCCTCGGAGCAATGGGCAAGTAGAAGCCGCGAACAAGCTTATCATCAACTTGCTAAAGAAGAAGATCACCAATCTCAAGGGGAATTGGGCCGAACAGCTCCCTTCCGTCCTCTGGGCCCTCAGGACCACCCCGAACTCGGCTACAGGGGAAACACCCTTCAAACTGTCACACGGGTTCGAGGCGCTTATCCCGGTCGAATTTGAGGTGCACAGTCCAAGGGTCAACGCAGCCGAAGACGGAAGCGAAGAATGGCGGCTAGAGAATGAAGAGGCTCAGAGGCTCTCCCTAGATTATGTGGAAGAGCTTCGGGACTTAGCCTCCATGCGCCAGGAGGAAACCAAGAGGCGCATGGCGAGGCACTTCGACAAAAACGTCCGCTTGAGGAACTTCCTCGCGGGGGACTTGGTCATGAAGAAGGTGGACGCCGCTGGGCGGGGAGCCGCCGTAGGCAAGCTCCATCCCAACTGGGAAGGACCTTTCATCGTCCAAGAAGCCTTGACCACAGGAGGCTATTACCTACAAGACCAAGCGGGAGAGCAGCTGCCTGGGACCTGGAGCGGGGATGATTTGAAAAGATTTTACCCGTAGCGGTAACTCATGTATCTATTTCTGTAAACATACTTAATATACAAAGGATGCGGGATTTCATCTCTTTTGTGTTAAATGCGCCTCGAGGCTTCTGAGTGTTTCCATGGTCCGCCTCGTAGTCGACCTCGGGAGGCAGCGGTCGGTTTGTTCCTTATACGTAGCCCAGTACGGATGATGGGACGATGCTTCGGGATTTTAAGCGCTTTTGTAAGACCGAGCCTCTGCATTGTCGGCCGAGATCAGCTCCCCCCTTGCATATCGGCCTATGTCTCCCCGAGTGCATCTCTCTTCCGTCTGGAGGACCTGCGAGGAACAGATCAGCACCCTGATCTCCCGGACTTGAGGAGAGGCCGGCCTCGTAAAACACCCAGAAGGGGAAGATCTCAAGCGAGCAGCAAGACAGGATAACCTGCCAAAGAAAGGGTATGGACGAGCCCGGAGGGAGGTGTGTGAATTCCGAGCGCGTTCGAAAAAGGACCCTCGATGAACACCACCCCCATCCTAATCGTGCCTGGAAGCGACCTTCACTGTCAAATCGGGATGCGGGACTCCAACCCGTTCTCATTGAATAGCCTAATTCGGACGATGGGACGAGGTTTCGGGACTTTAAGCGCTCTTGTAAGACCGAGCCTCTGCATTGTAGGCTGAGATCAGCTCCCCCCTTGCATGTCGGCCTAGGTCTCCCCGAATGCATCTCTTTTCCAACTAGGGGGATTCTGAGGGACGGGTCTGGACACCAATCCCCCGATTCGGCAGGATCAAGAGCGTCCCTCCGGGGGGAGTTTCTTTCTTGCCAAGATGTCTCTGGGATTAATCTCCAAAATAAGTAAGGACGCAGGATTTTATCCAAGACTTCGAGTTGAGCAGCGTCGTAAGACCGGTATCCCCACGAGCTCCTCTCCTCGGGAATCGTCTGATCTCCTCGATTGTAATTCAAGACTTCGAGTTGAGCAGCGTCGTAAGACCGGTATCCCCACGAGCTCCTCTCCTCGGGAATCGGCCGATCTCCTCGATTGTAATTCAAGACTTCGAGTTGAGCAGCGTCGTAAGACCGGTATCCCCACGAGCTCCTCTCCTCGGGAATCGGCCGATCTCCTCGATTGTAATTCAAGACTTCGAGTTGAGCAGCGTCGTAAGACCGGTATCCCCACGAGCTCCTCTCCTCGGGAATCGGTCGATCTCCTCGATTGTAATTCAAGACTTCGAGTTGAGCAGCGTCGTAAGACCGGTATCCCCACGAGCTCCTCTCCTCGGGAATCGGCCGATCTCCTCGATTGTAATTCAAGACTTCGAGTTGAGCAGCGTCGTAAGACCGGTATCCCCACGAGCTCCTCTCCTCGGGAATCGGCCGATCTCCTCGATTGTAATTCAAGACTTCGAGTTGAGCAGCGTCGTAAGACCGGTATCCCCACGAGCTCCTCTCCTCGGGAATCGGCCGATCTCCTCGATTGTAATTCAAGACTTCGAGTTGAGCAGCGTCGTAAGACCGGTATCCCCACGAACTCCTCTCCTCGGGAATCGGCCGATCTCCTCGATTGTAATTCAAGACTTCGAGTTGAGCAGCGTCGTAAGACCGGTATCCCCACGAGCTCCTCTCCTCGGGAATCGGCCGATCTCCTCGATTGTAATTCAAGACTTCGAGTTGAGCAGCGTCGTAAGACCGGTATCCCCACGAGCTCCTCTCCTCGGGAATCGGCCGATCTCCTCGATTGTAATTCAAGACTTCGAGTTGAGCAGCGTCGTAAGACCGGTATCCCCACGAGCTCCTCTCCTCGGGAATCGGCCGATCTCCTCGATTGTAATTCAAGACTTCGAGTTGAGCAGCGTCGTAAGACCGGTATCCCCACGAGCTCCTCTCCTCGGGAATCGGCCGATCTCCTCGATTGTAATTCAAGACTTCGAGTTGAGCAGCGTCGTAAGACCGGTATCCCCACGAGCTCCTCTCCTCGGGAATCGGCCGATCTCCTCGATTGTAATTCAAGACTTCGAGTTGAGCAGCGTCGTAAGCCCGGTATCCCCACGAGCTCCTCTCCTCGGGAATCGGCCGATCTCCTCGATGACGAGAATGAGGGGCCCGCCGGCTATGTTCGACGACTAAGCCCGGTTCAATTTTCGTCACGCGCGAGCAGGCGAGCAGACCTCGCGCGAGCAGGCGAGCTGATCTCGTGCGAGTAGGCGAGCAGATCCCATGCGGGGAAGCGAGCTGGAACCGCGCGAGTAAGCGAGCCCCGGGGGGCATGCAAGTATGTCCCACACGCCACCCGCGCGGTTATCTCAGCAGGTTCACGAGTATCCGGGTGCAGGGGCGAGTAAATCCCGGCGAGCGGATGGTCGATGTCGGGACCATCCCCCTGCGACCCAGCGAGCGTTCCTCTCCGCGCCTATGAGCCTAAGCGAATAACATCCAGTCAGAAAGAAAAACCAAAACCTTGTATAAATCATTTAAGTCAAAAATTTGGTTTTCAATACAAAAGAATATCGGCGAGCAACTAGGACTCGTCGTCGCCAGTATCAGGCCGATATTCATCATCCCCTATATCGCCGATATCTGCAAAGTCGTCGCTCTCTGCGCTCTCGCCGCTGCTGCTTCCGCTGTCGCTGCTGCTTCCGCTGCCGCTGCCGCTTCCGCTGCTGTCAGAATCACTGGAGTTGGTCGGCGACGACGCGCTATACGGCGGGACAGTCCCCTCGGCGAGCAGCTCGGGAATGAGCTCGTCGACAGTGAGTGGTTTCTCCCCCTCGACGAGCTGACCCCCGAGCCTAAGGCGCGCGAGTATGACGTTCCCCGCCGCCCGCGCAATCTCGCGGCGAACAGAGGATCTCTCCTCCCAGAGGACGCGAGATTGCTTCACCACTCGCGCCGGGTCCTCGGGTAGCGGGGTTGAGGAGCTCGGCCGTCCTTCAGCAGCGACCAGCCTCGTCTCCATCACCGCTGCGCGAGTTTGAGCCGCCTCCAGCTCGGCCTGGGAGGCGGCGAGCTTCTCCTCGCACTCGGAGAGTTTCTTCGCCGCTTCTATCTCGGCAGCCTGCGAAATGATCGACGTCAGGATCTATCAACGAAGCAAATCGAGCAAACCCACCCAAGGACAGCTCACCTCGAAGTCCTTCCAGCGGACTGACTGCATGCCGAGGTCGATGGCCTTCTTGGAGACGACCTTGAGGGCATCGGTCGTCTCCAACAGCTTCCTCGCCGAGTAGTGTCCCAGCTCGGCAGACCGAGCGAGCGCACAGGCCGACTGGTGGGCGAGCTCCGTCGGGGTCAGCTCCATGACGGACTCCGCGTCGGCCCGACCGTAGATGGCGTGGAGGACGGCGAACGCCTCCCCATTGTCCTCCCAGTCAGTCGACCAGGACGGGAGGTTGGTGCTCAGCGACACCGAGTTTTCCCCCGCCGACCAGGTCACGAGCGGGCGACCGAAGGCGTCCACCACCCCCTGCCCGAGGCCGTAGTTGGGGTGGAAATGGGGCGACTGGGCGCCCGTCGGCGACCGGCAATCGACGGATCGTGGCGACGAGGTCTTCGCCCTCTTCCTCGCGGGACCCTGCGAGCTGGCCCGCGACTTTCCCTTAACCGCCTTCTTCTCCCCAACGTCAGCAGGTGGGCGAGCATCCGACTGCGTGGCGGCGACTTCCTTCGCCAAAGGAAGCGGCTTCTCCGGAAGCTCGTTGTAAACTGCAAAACGCGAGACAAAGTTAGCTTCAGCGGCAAAAGGGCGAGCAAATAACCTGGGCGCATTTCGAGTTCGGCTTACTTTCGTTAGGGTGGACTGGCTCGAGCACGTTGACGTTTAGTCGCCAGAAAATGACGTCAAAGCGCCGACCGCGAAAGTATTCGAAGAGCTGCTCGCGAGCTCCTTCGAGGATGGGAGGAAGAAAGGCGACATCGGCTGGTTGGTGCGGCCTGCCGAGAATACCGCCGAAGTCGCCACGAACGACAATCAGCTGCTCGCTCCAGCGATGGACCTTATTCGCGGTCCCAACCAAGGTGCAGACATGGCTGCTAAAAAAGATGACCCCCTCCGAGGTCGCCGCAAAGGCGAAGATGCGGCGGAAGACGGAGAGGTCGAAAGCGATCCTCTCTTCCCGAAGGAAGCATAGGAATCCCATGATGATCGTCACGCCGTTGGGATTGATCTGCGCGGGGACAATCCCGAAGTAGCGCAGGATCTCGCAGAACTCCGGCCAGAAGGGCAGGCGGAGGCCTGCGTCGAAGTGACGCAGCGACATTACAAGCGAACCCTCAATATGGGTATTGAGGCGCTCGCTGCGAGTGGGGAGTCTGGCCGAGTATCCTTCAGGCAGGGAGCGTTCCTTGAAGGTCGCAAGTTCCTTCTCGGTGGTTATGGACTTCTTAAAAGCCGCGTCTGCGAAGTTAATTGCGTGGGCCTGTCGGCGAGCGCTGGCGTCGTCACCGACCATGTTGGCGAGATCCGAAAGCAATGAGAGCGGCGAGTTGATTGCTCAGATACTCGTCAGGAGGAAAGAAGGTCGCTACAGCAATACGCTTTATGACCCACCTACCCCTCCTATTTATAGATATGACAAACCCAAAGGGGGGGGGGGGGGGTCAGTCGTCCCGGCGAGTATCTAACGAGCTCGCACGATGAAGATAAACCTGCGACATTATCAGGTGAACTAAAGCTCGGCACATCAAGAAATAAAGCGCGCACACAGAGGCGAGAATACTCGCACACATGAATTAATCAAATTAAAAATAGGTCCGGAAGTACAAGTCGCGCAAGGCGAGTTACATTCGAAAAAATAAAGAAAAATTATGGCGCCCTCGGCCGCTCAGGAGGGTGCGGATGTCGCCCAGCCCAGCCAATCTCGCGTGCACGCCGGTAATGCTCCGTCGCCAGCGCTGTCGCGTCGTCGCCAAGCCTGAGCTGCTCCTCCATCCTCGCCAGACGACCAGCAGACCCCATGCTCGCCCGAATGCCGGCCAGCTCGTCAAGCACCAGCTGCAGACGGTGGTTGTTCAACTGCAGCTGGCGGTCATTCTCTTTGACCACGTGGAAGCGAGCTTCATAGTTCTCCAAGTTCGCCTGGAGCCCTTCGACCTTGGCCATCCTCGCCTCCAGAGCCGAGATGCGCCGGTGAGGATCGCAGATAGCAAGCTGGTCGAACTTGCTCTCCAGCTCCATGTGGGCGCGAATGGCGGCCTGGCGATACTCGCTCCCGGACAACCCGAGAGCGTCGATGAAAGCCGCCCCAGAGGTCGCCGGGCGATCTGACAAGGCAGGAAGATGGGTCATCAGGTCAGAAAAAGCAGAGCGATAGTTAAAGTAGTAGGAGGCTCACCACGGCGAGGAGATCGGGATCGGCGCGGCGAAGGAGGTCGCCCGGAGGTATCTCGCCTCCCCGAAGAGCTACTCGGAAGATCGGCAGGCCTGCCCTGCCCGCGCTCTCCAGACCCTTGGCCGACGTAGTCAGGGTCTCCAACCCGCGGAGGAAAGTAGGGTGGCCGCGGCCTCTCCGGCTTCTTCACCAGCGGCGGAGCTTGAGATGAGCTCGCAGAGTGGTGCGGAGCCCTCGGCGCAGGAGGCGGAGGAGGTCGCGGATGGTCCTTCGGCAGGGCAGACAGAGGCGGCGGAGGGGGCAAGCCGGTGCTCGGCGTCTGGCCAGGAGTGGCGACCGCGGGCGGCGGCGGCGGCAATGGAGCGCTCACCGGGGGTATCTTCCCGCCGCTAGCAACAACACCGGCCGCCGTACTCGCCGGAGGAACCTCGCGCGCCGGCCCAGATGACCCGGCAGGAGTGGCTTTCGCCGGCCGCTCCTTACTCGCAGGCGGGGGGCCCTTCACCAATGCCGCCCCAGACGCCTTCCCCGAGCCGAGGCCTATCCTGACCGTGTAGGCGGTCTTGGACGGCCTGTCGGCCGCCAGGGCGAGTAAGGGCGCCGAGCTGAGGGGGACGACATCAAGTGCCGCGTCCGCGGCAATCGGAGAATCTGCATAAGAAAAGAAGTCAGCAAAGGAGCAGCGACAACCCAGCAGGGAAGAGTTCGAAGTAGCGACCTGTCACGGTGACGACCTCGGCCTGAGACGCCGCGGACTCCTTCACGGCCGCGAGCTCCTCGGTCACCCCCGGGTTCTCCAGCGGGCTTCCTCGGGTCGACCCAGGGAGGTCATCGAGCCCTAGGTCGTTCAACACCCTCTGGGTGCTGGACGACACTACGGAATTTTCAGTCGCCGCGGCGACCTGATGCGGCAGTAGAGGCGAGCTGACCACCGTAGTGGCGGGCTGCTTGACCTTTTTCGTCTTCTTCTTCGACGGGGGCAAGGCAGTAGGGTCATCCTCTCGCGATCTTTTCGACCTGGCTATGCCGAGGAGGCCAGACAGGGCGGCGAGATTGTCCTTCAACAATTGCTCAGCGTCCGACATCTTCGGCGAGCTCCAGGGACCGTCTCAAAAACGAAGCCCCCCCTATTTATAAACTACTCTACCAGCAGACGACGATGCGAGCTGATCATATACCCGGCAGGGATGCTCGCCGAATAAGTGTTGGATGAATCTTTCCGGGCTCCTATGTCGCCCAAAAAGAGCGGGGATTGTGTACAAACCATATTCGACGAGGGAGGGCCCTACTACCGCCAGGTCTTCAAAGGTCAAGGGCAACAAGACAAGCTGGGGATCCAGACCAACACCCCGGGCCGCGGAAGGTTCGGGCGAGTATGGCGAGCTCCCCAGACCAACTCGCCAGGTGGCGACTATGACCAGATACTCGTCTCTTCCAGGCGAGCTCCCCAGGGAAATCACCAACTCGCCAGGGTGGGGGTATAAGTAAGACCCCCCCCCCTCTCTTTGGTTTTCCCTATAAATAGGACCCCAGGGGTACGAAGGAGAGACAAGCAATTCTCGGCCTGAGCCCTCGCGAGTTCCAGCAACTACCCTTGACTCGTTATTGCTCAAGCTCGCCTCCTTCGTACCTAGCTCGGCCAATCTGGTTGAGAAGGGGTTGCTTCTCCTAAGCAACTGGGTACGTGGTGGGACCTTCCTGCCGTAGCAACCTGGGGTCTTGTTTGCGCAATTCGTTCCTGTTTTCTGACCAGAGATCATCTTCCCGACTGGCCGATCAGTAACTTCAGGTTGCCTAGCCCGATTTCTGAGGTTGAGAAATTTCTCGGCTTCAACAGGGGTCATCATTCATGCACGTCATGTAGCTTATTAGGTCTGCACATAGTAAAGATGTAGAAATAAGATAACATGTAAGTCTTGGCAGGAGAAGGTGAGGTATTTGGTGTATTTGGTCTGGTTGGATAAGAAAGATGTCATAAGTAGGAGTCAAATTGTGATAGTCTGGTTGACTAGGATGCAAGGTTTTTCTCGAGATCGACGATAGATCGTCTTTCCCTTGGAGAAAGTCTAAATACACTTAGGTTTAGTTCAAGTATAAGATCAGGAGAGTTGGGACATTGGTAAATACCAACAATAATAAGTACCTTGCGAAAGGGAGCTTTGGGCTTCAGCCCATCGTAATTCCTAGTGCCCTCGAGAGCCCTTCACAGGGAATGCCCCGGGCAGTCCAAGGTTAACCTTAAACCGTAAGACTAAAATGATTAAAAAACAACTAGTAAATACCAATACTTCACTTTCACTCACCCTGATGGCTCAGGAGACTTGCTTTGTTTGCTTACTCGAGCGGTAGGCTCGGTGGTTGTGGAAATGGGCAAGTTAGTCCGGCGAGCCGAAGGCTCGGAAGGTAGTTGTAACGGACAGGTTAGTCCGAGGAGCCGATGACTCGGGAATTCATGGCTGCATGTGCATAAGGTGGTGGGTCTTCGGTATTTGACGGTCGTTCACACAGACGTCGATACGATGACTCGGCGGGTGTGGTTCATACTTAGCCAAGGAAAAGAGTGGTGGATTTGTCAGCAGAGTACGCAGAGGCTCCCCGGTGTGTTCTTCACATCGAGGTGTACGGAAGTCTAGGTTAGGTGGTGTGAATGTCGGCCTAGAGGTGGGGTGGCCCAACCCACTGCCTCTGTTTGTCACGACGGCAGGTACCTGAGAGTTTAGCTAACTCTAAATGAGGGAACTAAAGGTCTGTGCGCATAGAGTCATGTGTGTGTGTTGCACTTGTATGAACATAACATTAAACCCACATAACATAGCATATCATGTCATCATCATATTTCAACCCTTACCCCTAACGTATAAATTGGTATGAGACTTTTTATACGTTAGACTCTGCCAAACGATCTCTTAACTTTATAAGCTTGTGTGGGCATGCTTACACGTTAAGGTTATTTTCTCTGTGCCCACTTGTCGCTTTATTTTTCTGTGATGCTCTCTACTTACTTGTCTATACTGCTCTATTCCTATAGAAATGTTATCATAGATTTTGTTATAATGTGCTTGTGATTATATAACTACTAAGATAGGTCCGCCGTCACCTGCTCTTATTCACTCTCCACCTCAATATCTTCCCTCTCCTTCCCGCACGGTGTCTAAGAGTCGCGGGGGGAGGCGGGGACGATAGTTGGCTTAGTCTTTTGACTAACAGTCGGTGGACCAAATATTTCAGGGGCTCCGGATGGGAGACAGGGGGCAGCAGCAGGAGATGCAGCACCAGCGGAGTACGGTGCACATGGAGGTGGGCCAGTCTAGCACAAGAGCGCCAGCTTCAGGGTCCGTGAGTGATTAGTATATTTTGCTTCCGCGAGTGTTGTAGTGAGGACATGATGTATCGGGCAAGAGCCCGTTTAACTCTATTGATTTACTGCTTCCGTTTTCGTTTTATTACTCTGAGGACTGTGTTGTGATTCTCTTTCATATATTACATGTGATTTGTGGGCTTAGACTTAATTGTTCTAACTATATATTTCTACCTCTTTGGTGATCGTTACTGCAGGCTGGATCATCGTTTTGTAGTGACGAGCTTCCCGAGTGTTGGTGTCACCGCAAAACGGCGATTCTGGGCATAAGACCCCGGAGGCAAAAAAAAGGGTCTTACAAACTGCTCTTGTTGCGCGGACTGTTCTTTCAGACTTGCTCTCGTTGCGTGGACTGCTCTTGTCGTGCGGACTGTTCTTGCTGACCTGTTCTTGACGCGCGTTCTGCCCCTCATGTCGCGCGAACTTCTCTTGTCACGTGTTCTGCCCGTTGCGTGCCCCCCTCTATTGTTCGTCGCGGATTGATAATTTCTCTTCTAAACCGCTGCGGACTACTGCGGACTTGTCGTTGTGTTGTCGCGCGTACTGTTGGTGACTATTCTCTGCGACCGTGTCCTGCGGACTATTCGCCGCGGACTGATTCTTCTCTAACCATTGGTATCGTGCGGATAGTCTCTCTGTTTGCTACGCGGACTGTTCTTCTCTACCCGTTGTGCTTCTCTTATAACCGTTGTGGGCTCCTACCTTACTACCTGCTACTTTACCAGACCGCCTCCCTTCTTGCTAACATGGACTCCACGGTGGCCTCCTCCCTTCCTGCTCGTGTTGTTGCTCCCTCTCCTGAAGTCTGTGATGAGCTTTGGATCACCACCATCTCTCAGTGGGAAGCACAACTTTGTGGAATGGGTGCATTCTGTTCGTCGGGTTCTACAAACTAAAGGTCTTCTTCATCATCTTACTCGGGACGTTCCCCTTGCTACCACTGAAGAATGGATTTGTCATGACGGCCGGGGCCAATCTTGGATCCTCAATTCCATGGACACTGATTCATACTACATGGTCATGTATCATGAGACCGTCAGGCGATGTGGGAGGAGATTCACCCTATCTATTCTGGCAAAGACAACTTATTGTATTTATTTGACATCATCTCTGCGCTTCAGACACTGGACCCCGACACAACGGGCGATTTGACCTCCTTCGTTGTCAAGGCCAAAACTCTGGTGGAGGCCTGGATATATCAGCCTCCCTCCACGGACCTCGCTACACAACGAGCACAAAAGGAAGCTGTTGGGATTGATATGATGATGAATCGTGTTCCTCCTCACCTTCACAGTGTTCGGGCTCAGATTCTTTCCTCCTCTACAATACCCTTGTTGTCTGATGTTTGTTCTATGCTGCTCAAGGTTACTCACCCATTTGAGGTCCCAGGAAATTACTCTCCAGCTCTCCTCCAGTAGCCCCTTTTACCTACTCATGCTCATGCTCGTGGATCATCAGCTCGCGGAGGTCGCCACAAGTCTCAGGGACGAGGACGTGTTGGGCGTTCTGCTTTGAAATGTATGTACTGTGGTCGAGAGGGTCATCTTGAAGCCGCTTGCTACCGGAAGCATGGTCTGCCTCCACACCTTACTGCCTCTACTACAGCTGCTCCTCTTCTCACTGATGTTGCTACACCGGGTTCTGACTCTACCACTCGGCAAGACATCAACGCTCTCCGCACCCAACTTCAGCAGCTCCAAGGGGTTATCAGTCGCTCGTATGGCTCGGTAGCATCTTTCTCCATTGAAGGTATATCATGTCTCCCATACCCCCCACTGGATTGTGGACTCAGGAGCTATTCACCACATTACCTCCCAGAAACAACCTCAGTACATCCAGTCTGCCTATACCAAGTTCATCACTGTAGCAAATGGCGACACAACTCCGGTTTCTAGCGTTGCTGAACTTCGGCTTTCCCCAACTCTCTCCCCACGGTTCTTTATGTTTCGGGGTCCCCTTTCAATCTGCTATCAGTTAGTCGTCTTACTCAGGAACTTGACTGCTGTATAACCTTTTCTCCTTTCTCTTTTGTTGTGCAGGATCATCGAACGCGGAATACCATTGGTAAAGGGCGGTTGTCGAATGGGCTCTATCACTTGGATATTCCTCCTACCGTTCTCTCTGATATCTCCAAGGTTGATTGACATTGTCGCCTTAGGCATGCTCCCCTCCCGATTCTCAAGAAGGCTCTTCATGATGTTTTGTTACAAGATTTTACTTATGAATTTTGTATCTATGACAAAAAACATCGTACTTCCTTCCCTCCTACATGTACTCGGAGTGATACTTTTTTCTCTTTAGTGCATTCTGATATATGGGAGCCCTATAAAATCCCTAGTATCTTTGGATATCGCTATTTTGTAACTTTTATTGATTATTACCAGCATATCACCTAGTTATATCTACTTCATGATCGTACCGAACTAACATTTGTGTTCCGTACTTTTATTACTGAGACGCGTACGCAATTCTCGGCTATGATAAAAGTAATTCGCACCGACAATGTGATGTGGAGAAGAGACAAGCACGAGCTTTGGGCCCGCTCGGGGCTGATTTGGCGACTTACCGTATATGGCGTACCCCGATCGACGATCAGACTCCGCAGTTCCGTCCGGAATGTCGCCGCGAATCAAATTCATATATTATTTTATTATTTTTGATTCATTATTCATGTATTTTACCGGTCTCTCTCATCGGTCAATCATAGTCGTTGATTATGATGCCCTCGTGTTTCATTTTATTATAAATAGGAGTCTTATGGGCTGAATAAAGTATTGTAGATTTTTGGAGACAACAATCCCGGAATCCAGCGATCACCCCCTGGTGCCGACGTCGTGGAGCCCTAGGTGACGACTCCTAAGTTAGTTTCTCTTTCCCAAACTCTTCCCCTACCCCTAGCCTTCGTTTTCCACCCAACCCCCTCCTCCAGCCGCTGTCAGACCCTAAATCGCCCCCTAAACCCGGCGGCCGGCAGTTTTCAGTACCCTACAGCCGTCGGCCTCCAGGAACCCTACCGTCGGCCTGTTTCCCCACTGCCGACAGCCTCCAAGCCGCCACCTCCCTTCTCCCCCTCTTCTCCGACCATCCAGCCCCTTCCCTCACTCCGGCGACCCTCTCTCCTCCACAGCTTCTCTCCCACTCCCCTCTACGGTCGGCAACCCCTTCCCTACCACCGGCCGACCACCTCTTCCCCTCTTCGTGAAACCACCTCCAAATCGCTCTAATTCTCTAGATCCATTTAAATCTGAGAATTCCAGCCCCCGATCAATTATTTCCACCACTCATACTTTTCATTTTTGCCCGGATCCGACCCTAAATAGCGGATCCACCCCTCCCCGGCCCGGATCTACTCGTACGTGGTCGGATCTACCCTTTTCTCACCTGATCTCATCATTTACCGCCGAGGACAGACACCGTCTTCATTGTCATACCGTCGGTTCCACCTCCGATCACCGATCTACACATCCGGACCAAAATTCTTCAGTGTCTCGGTTCAGCCCGCTACTTTGTGAGTTTCTTGTGGTATTTGCTTATTTGATTTGACATTTTCATTGGTGAATTAATATATGAGATGTGATTCTTGCTAGTAGAAGATTGTTTCGATACACTATTAATTTGCAAGAGGAGTTATTCGTCGCGCGCTTTGTCTTGGCCCTCCGAGCGGAGGAAAGCCGTTATAAAATTGTTGAATCAAATAATTGTTTTCAATTTTAAATATCTGCATGGTGTTGGAGAAAATTCCACTGCTCAAATTTATTTGTCGTCGTAACTGACGACCGCATTGCATTTAGGGTCATACTAGAGAATCACCTTGCATTTACACCTAGAGTCCTAGGTTTTGTGCACCCCTTAGCCTACCCTACATCATTTTGGTATCAGAGGCAAGGTTAGGTCATTTGCATGCTTCATAGTGATAGGTTTTAAATAGTCATTGGGTTCATTTATGTCTAGTTTTCACTAACAGCAGCCTCCCCTGTCTAGGTATCCTGAGTCTACTTATATCAGACCTCATAGAACCCCTTTAGATAAACTTTCACGTTATCATTATGATTATCATCGTTTCCCGCACACCACTCCTAGAGATCGTGTCGACCCCTCGACACAATCCCATTATGCTAGAGGCGATCACCACGACGAGAGGTCCTCACGTCTTCATCATTACACCTCTCCGCGACTTCACGATAATAGAATTGAATATCATTCAGGTCATCGCCGCTACACATCTCCTCTAGGAGAGAACCTGAGTTTGGATATGTGCGACCTCCACTACACGTTCACAAAGCTCATACACACTCACGAGCACAATCTGATTATGTTAGGAACTACCGTCTAGACGACCCTCAGAAACCATATAGAGGTCATCATCGGCAGGATCACAATACATGTCAAGACCCTCCTAGTGTTCCACCAATTGAGTTACCTGAGGCTAAATTTCTGCGACTAGTTCTTGACCGCTTTGATCTCTTAGAAGCTCAATTTGATCACCTAAGATCTACATTACGAAGACAACATAGGGATTTGGATCAAGCCACCGATACGGCGAGAAGTGCTCCCACCGAGATAAGAGACCCGACACTTGGTTTTGATCTTTCTCAATTTGATGAGATTCAGTGCTCATGTGATCTTGAGATTGAATCTGACCATGACCTTTTGATACACGTGGAGAGTGATACTAGCATGACTAGTGAGCATGGTCACGTGGGTGAGGACGAGCGACCCAGTGACGCTGTGATGAAATACCCATCCTTTTCACCTCACCTAGACCTACACCTATACCTAGTATACCCTTTGAACAAAGAGAAAGTTCTTGACACTATATCGATTGACCCACACTTGAGTCTGGGTACCCCTACTCTTCTCTTAGTACTATCTCGAGTCACTTCACTACTGAGAGTCGAGAGTATAGTGTTGACTTCATAGTGGCTGTCTTACCCACTTACGAGGACGCTACCTCTATCAGCGATACTCATTTGAGGGACCTTCCCATTATTAATGACCTCATTGTTGAACCTCCGGATAAGTCTCCTGATGAACCACTACTCCCTTGGGAGGTTCATGAAGCTAGCGTTGACTTTATTGTGGGTGTCATACTTGCTCCCATAGACACTACTGTTATTGGTGCCCTCCTCGTAGTGGACTATCTTATCATTATAAACCCCTTCGGGATCAAGACCCCGCGAGGCTCATTTGACAATACTTCCCTCCTACACTTGAGTGATGGATCGTGTATCCGCACTAGTGATCATCTCACATGTGATGACTTTTGGTATACACCCCCTGGTGAGCTACCTGATGAGCTATATCATTTGAGAGGTATCCATCACACCAGAGCTTCACACTATTTTGTCACCCTCTACGTCGTCCCCACGGGCGATGACGTCGGTCACCCCAGATTTTTCTATCGACCACCCAGTAAGCCTCCGGATAGGTCACCCCGTGTTAGTAATATCCAAGTCATTATCAGGCCTTCCCTTAGGGAGTGTGTCGAGTATGTTGTGCTCTATTTGCATCATTCACTCCATTTGCATGAGACAGTTGGGTCACTTGTTCGTCATTTGCATGCATTACATGGGTCGGTTTGCCGACGAATAATAACGAGCAATGAAAACTATAAAACTCATGCGGATAAGCGAAGGAGAGAACAAGTATTTAATGAAGGCGAAAAAGTAATGGTGTGAGTCCGCCCAGAGAGGCTCCCCTCGGGGCTTGCCAAAAAGTTAAGCGTCAGGTGAATGAGTCCGTACTCTATTATTAGTCGTCTTGGGACAAATGCCTACCGATATCCCGGCTAGTATGGGAATTCATCTGGTGTTTATCGAGAATCTGACGCTGTACTATGAGCCTTACGAGTATGTGGACCCGAGCAGTGGAGATGCCCAGCCGCCCCACCCCCACTTTCGTTTCCTTACCACTCTCTTACCCCACCTACGTCTGATGGCCACCACAGTCCACCCCGTGCTACCACCCACCAACCTGGGGACTCGTCTTCTCTGGTTTCACCACCGGCACCACTAATCGCACCGGGATCCACCTTTCGAGAGATGAGAGATGAGTGCATCACGGAGGTCAGATCCCATCAGTTTGTTCCCACCATGGACGGACCGCGATGTCGCTACTTGGTATATTGGCAGAGCCGTCCCGACGCAGACGACGTTTGGATACTTGCAGCAGAGCTTGATTGAATCGCCCCTGGACTTTGACTTCAACACGATTGTTTCCATTCACCGGAAATGACAGCTTTTCAGTCAGGGGGAGTTGATGGACGAGGACACTCTTCCGTCGACGACACTTGGACGACTCCTGGCGGACCTCTTCGAGTTGTACATGACATTCAACGAGAGAATTCCGATCTTAATTCATCGGGAGATGAATTCTTTCAAGTCGGGGAGATTGATGCGGAGCAGAGACGAACACGAGCTTTGGGCCCGCTCGAAACTGATTTGGCGACTTACCATATATGGCGTGCCAGGATCGACGATAAGACTCCGCAGTTGCGTCCGGAATGTCGTCGTGAGTCAAATTCATACATTAGTTTATTATTTTTGGTTCATTATTCATGTACTTTAGTGGTCTCTCCCACCGACCAATCATAGTCGTTGATTGAGATGTCCTCGTGTTTCATTTTATTATAAATAAGAGTCTTGTGGGTTGAATAAAGCATTGCAGATTTTTGGAGACAACAATCCCGGAATCCAGCGATCACCCCCGGTGCCGACGTCGTGGAGCCCTAGGTGACGACTCCTAGGTTGGTTTCTCTTCCCCAAACCCTTCCCCTACCCATAGCCTTCGTTTTCAAACTCAACCCCCTCCTCCAGCCGCTGTCATCCCCCAAACCGCCCCCCTAAACCCGGCGGCTGGTTGTTTCCAGCACCCTGCAGCCGCCGGCCTCCAGGAACCCTACCGTCGGCCTGTTTACCCACCGCCGACAGCCTCCAAGCCGCCACCTCCCTTCTCCCCCTCTTCTTCGGCCATCCAGCCCTTTCCCTCACCCCGGCGAACCTCTCTCCTCCACCGCCTCTCCCACGCCCCTCTACGGCCGGCAACCCCTTCCCTACCACCAGCCGACCACCTCTTCCCCTCCTCTTCGTCGAACCACCTCCAAATCACCCTAATTATATATATCCATTCAGATCTGAGAATTCCAGCCCCCGATCCATTATTTCCACCACTCATACTTTCCATTTTTGCCTGGATCCAACCCTAAATAGCGGATCCACCCCTCCCCGGCCCGGATCTACTCGTACGTGGCCGGATCTACCCTTTTCTCACCAGATCTCATCATTTACCGCCAAGGACAGCCACCGCCTTCATTGTCACGTCGCTGGTTCCACCTCCGATCACCGATCTACATATCCGGACCCAAATTCCTCAGTGTCTCGGTTCAGCCCGCTACTTTGTGAGTTTCTTATGGTATTTGCTTATTTGATTTGACATTTTCATTGTGGAATTAATGTGTTGTGATTCTTGCTAGTAGAAGATTGTTTCGATACACTATTAATTTGCAGGAGGAGTTATTCGCCGCGCGCTTTGCCTTAGCCCTTCGAGCGGAGGAAAGCCGTTATAAAATTATCGAATCAAATAATTGTTTTCAATTTTAAATATCCGCGTGGTGTTAGAGAAAATTTCATTGCTCAAATTTATTTATCGTTGTAGCTGACGTTCGCATTGCATTTAGGGTCATACTAAAGAATCACCTTGCATTTACACCTAAAGTCTTAGGTTTTGTGTCCTCTTAGCCTACCCTAACATCACAATGCTCGTGAATATACTAGTCGCACTTTCTCAAATTTATGCACCGAGTTCGGCATTCTACATCAAACGTCGTGTGTTTATACCCCCCAGCAAGACTGTGGCAGAGCGGAAAAATCATCACCTCCTGGATGTAGCACGGTCACTCGTGTTTCAAATGAAGGTGCCCACAGAATACTGGAATCTTGCTGTTTCTACAGTCTGTCATCTCATCAATCGAATCGCATGCCCTCCTTTGTGCTCGACTTCACTTCTCTGTTTAGTCTCCTTTTTCCTTCTAAGTCTCCGTTCTCCCTCACATCTTGTATCTTCGGCTGTATATGTTATGTTCGCATTCTTGGTCCATACACTGACAAGTTGGCTGCTCGCGCTACCAAGTGTATGTTCGTTGGCTACTCCCGCACTCAGAAGCGATATGTCTGCTACTCTCCTACTGATGTCAAGCTGATCGTTTCGGCTGATGTGGCCTTTCTTGAGGATCAACCATTCCACTCTTCCCCTTCGACATCGTCTTTACCTATCCCGCTCGTTCTTCCTGTTGTCCCTGTCACAACTCCGTCTCTCCCACATCTTCCTTCACCGCTCACGGTGCCCACTCCACCACAACCACTTCTTCGTGGCTATACTCGTCGTTCGCCCAAGACTGGTCCCCTACAGCAACTCCCTTCTACTAATGTCATTCCGCGGCCGGACGATTCAACATCAACCTCTACAGCTCATCCCTTGGCGATTTAAGTATCTCTGCATCGCCTCTCTCCGCCACTTCTAAAATTTGTCACCTCTGTTTCCTCCATTTCTATTCCTAACTCTGTGCGAGAAGCTCTTCAATGCCCGGGGTGGCGTGCAGCCATGGATGACGAAATGACTGCCCTATGGGCTAACCAGAACTGGGATCTGGTTCTTCTTCCTCCCGACCAATCCTATGTCAGTTGCAAGTGGGGTTTTTTTATCAAACATGCTCCAGATGGGACTGTTGACCGCTTAAAGGCTCGCCTTGTGGCCCAGGACTTCACTCAGCAACAAGGACTTGATTATGATGAAACCTTCTCCCCGGTCGCCAAGTTAAATACCGTTCGATTCCTGATCTCCTTAGTCGTGCATCGTCAGTGACTCTTACATCAGTTGGATATCAAAAACGTCTTTCTCAATGGCGATCTCCAGGAGACTGTTTATATGCACCAACCTCTGAGGTTTGAGACCAATGGGGAGTCTCGTCTGTCTTCTTCGGAAGTCTATATATGATCTAAAACAGTCTCCTCGTGCTTGGTTTGAGAAACTCAGCAAGGTTATTCGCGAAATTGGATTTACACGGAGCTTGGATGACTTCTCCCTCTTCACTCGTCATCAATCAAGAGGCACTGTGATTCTTCTTGTATATGTTGATGATATTCTGATTACGGGCGACGACTCCATGGGGGTACAAACAATCAAGCAACATTTAAACTCAGCATTTCAGACAAAAGACTTGGAAAATCTTTGATACTTGGGCTTGAGGTTGCAAGACAACCTGATGGTCTTGTCCTTCCCCAACAGAAGTACTGCATTGATCTTCTTCATGATGTCGGCGGACACTCCTATGGATGTAAATTATAAGCTTTATGCATATGATTCTGATTCCGACCCACTGCTTACAAATCCAAAGTACTATCGTCGCTTGGTGGGGAAGTTGATTTATCTTACAATTACACGACCTGATATCTCATTTGTTGTGGGGGTTGTGAGTCGATTTATACACGCTCCTCGGACATCTCATCTCCAAGCAGTAGAGCGCATTCTCCGATATTTGAAGACTGCTTCGGGATAAGGACACGTTTACAAACCATCTACCTTTTTATCTCTTGTTGCATATTCTGACGCTGACTACGCGGGTTCTCTTGATGATAGGCGTTCCACAACTAGTTTCTGTACATACTTTGGTAGACACCTTATTACCTGGCGTAGAAAGAAGCGGATTGTTGTTGTTCGCTAGTCTGCTGAGGCCGAGTACCGTGCTATGACGACGGTTGTTTCTGAGCTAACCTGGTTTGAAAGTCTTCTAAATGATTTGGGGTTCATACTCTCATCTCCGGCGACCTTATTTTGTGACAGTCAAGCCACTATACATATTGCCAAGAATCTTGTATTCCATGAACGAACAAAGCATATTGAAGTTAACTGTCACTTCGTTCGAGAAAAAGTTCAGTCAAAGAAGTTAGAGTTGGAACATGTTTCCACTACAGAACAAGTTGTTGACACCCTGACTAAAGCCCTCTCTCGACCGTTATATTATCAGTTCTTATCCAAACTTGGTGTCTACGACTTGTATGCTCTAGCTTGCGGGAGAGTGTTAAGGAAAAATGATAAAAGCCCAATATAAAAGCCCACTCTTGGGGCCCATGTAAATCCCTCTTTAGTCCCACATCATAGAATTGGAGTTCTCTTATCTTTTTTCTTCCTATATAAGTGTATGTATACATATAATGTACAAGTTGGAGAAAATTAATAAAATTTGAATTATTTTTCTCAAACTCTGCTTTTCTCTACATTATGTTTTAATCTTTTCTGAGTCACTGGAGGGCAACTGGTTGATCCGGATAGGGTAAAAAGATAAATGAGCTAATGTGTTGACCTTGAGCCGACTGGGGCGGGCTAGCCCATTTAAGTTCATGCTCATTAGTTCAGCGAATTAGGGTTTTTAAAGGCAGAGGATCAACAACTCAGCCCATTCGACACCCTTAGATAGCCTAATGCTGTATCATTGTCATCATCATCCATATCCTTATCACAACTATATGGGATCGGCTAGCTAATGTAACTCCACACTATTTGCTATAACAAGTTTCCATTCTTATATTCCAAGCAAGTGGATTGCTAATACATTATACAGTTATGATAATTGCTATTGGAATGAGGATATGACCTTTCAGTAATCCCGTTGTTGCATATGGATTGGACTCCTCATCTCAAACATTAAAACAAAATAGTATAGGATATGTCCAGATTAATAGGTTCATGAAACCATAAGGCAAAATTTTCACCACAAAAAAACAAGGAATATAAAAATGAGCGATAAGATAGATAGCTTGACAAATTCCGGCAACCTGGCATAAGATGGCTTCATGCTTCAGGCAAGTATAACAGCTGTAGAAATGCATCCACTACACAAGTATGCAAATGTATAGGACTGCATCTTTACCTGTAAAGGCGAGATCTGAACCCCTAAAAGCTCACTTAATTCAGAAGCACGCTTGGATTCAGGGACTCCACCTCCTATACAAACCAAAGAATCTCGAAAAAAAAGTTAGTATAATGAATCCAGCCACAAATACTGTGGAACAAAAAGGTTCTTATAAACCATGAAGGTAAGTTCCATTGATAAAGAACAATAAGAATATAAGAACAGAAATCACAGCATTCAATGAAGTTTGATAATATATCCATGTTGTTCAATCTTTTTCCTTTTTGAAGATTAGAGTATTTCAGTTTCCCAACTCATCAGTCATGACAACTCTATGCTCGGAACTCGAACCGGTTGTATGACTCCTACGAACTCGTATTACCATCATAACAATATACCATAATCTATGTGATGACATGGTTAAAGATTAGAATGTTAAACAGAGTGGCCCATAAATCCATGTGGGACCATGGTTAAAGATTATTATGGAAATCAAAGTTGCCTTGAACTAGCATAGTGTAAAAGTGCCCTATCATCTTTTTCAAGAGACGACAACAATTTGAGATATCTCCAAGTGTAAATTGCCTACATATGGTTCACCTTTTTTACCACCAATTTCAAGCTTTGATGATATATGCATTCAAGGTCGTCACATTAAAGTGGCTACGGAGGTGGATGCAATATCCAATCCAGGTATGATGCACTTTCACCCCACAACAATACTTCCAGAGAAAAGTAAGATATAGCATCAAAAGTTTAAAGTGTTGATGAATTAGGACGCAAAAGGGTAAGGGTAGAGGCAATGAGTTGCAAATATTAGGTTTCAAACATCAAGCAACACTCAACAAAAATAAATGAAAAGGAGGATTCATAATGCCGAGTTCGAAGAGTTGGGGTAAGCTAATAATGATGACGATGATCCAAATGCTAGGAATGATGTATTCTTGGAAAGATGAAATGAAAAATATCTATTGAAGAGAAGATAGGGCAAAAGAAGGAAAAAATATGAGATAGAATAAATGTGAAAGGATATGAAAAAAAATAGATAGACCATATTTACCATTGATATAAGTGCAAAACAATACTTGCATTAAAGACATAAATTTATCTTCCAACAATTTATAATCGGAAGTTATTTAAAAAGGGATGCGATTTGTATATGAATCTAAGCTATACTATCTCTCTCCTCGATTTTTTTTATTTTTCTAATGTATTTTTATGATGTATTTAGGCATTAGTGAGATTATGATAAAAGATATGGCACAATGGTAACAAAGGATCCATATAGCCGACCCCACTATAGTGAGATAAAGGCTTTGAGTGTTGTTGTTGTGTATTTTCAGTTTATATGGGAAATGTATTAAAAACTTGGCATTCCTGTGTTAAACAAACATTTGCTTCACACACACACACACACACACACATATGTGTGTGTGTGTGTACATATATGCCTCCTCCATGACTTAATCAGCATATATACAGACATATGATGAAGTGTGCCTTAATTGTATGTGACATAATGATAATTTTACATCATTTCGCACAACATCAATATAAGTGTACTAAACAAACCTTTGCTTCCTCGAATAAGATTCAGATGCAAATAATAATAACTATCAAAATGTTCTGAAAAATCATATCATTCACGGACATTTCAATGTAAATCAAACAAAATAATTTTCAATATTTATTAGGCCTATCTATCAATAGAAATAGAAGATAGCATGTTGTAGCAGAAAAATAATAGAAGAAAACTGTAAATCTCACCATTAGTTAGGAATATATATGGAATCTTCAAGGTGCCTGTGAAGAACGTAAAGTATGGCTGGTAAGTTTCTACTATTGAAACTTAATTCTACCCAATTTTACAAATTAATAACTCGGAGAAAAAGTAAAATCATATTAATTATGAAAGATAAAATCCTTCTATGAGAAATTTAAGGTTTAGGCTCTGTTTAGGGTGGTGATGGCGGTGGGAAAAGCTCTATTCTCACCACCACTGCTATTTTTAGGTTGTTTGGATAAGAGACATTTTCAAAAGAGCATTTCAAGAAAGGCGTATTGGGGGGATTTTTTGAGAAGGCGGTCCAATAGAGCTAAATAAAAACCGCTTTCTCTGCTTTCATTTGTTCCTCTTTTATTCGAGGGTTTATAAAAGTCACGCCCGGACCATTCATGATCTGCCTTTCTTCCTTCTCGTCACTGCAAATGTTTTTTGCTCTCATTTGCGATTCTTCACTCATTCATAATCTTTGCTTCTCGCAGCTGACCTTTTGTAACTTTCTTATTTATATATAATATTTTCTTATCTATGCGATAAATGATTAGCATAAAACATATTTTTATTACTAAAAAACTAAACTATTGTTAAAAAGTTGTTCTTCCAAATAGAAATACGTAAAACATTTTTTGAAAAGCAGTTAAATGATTTTCCAAACAATCTACAACTTTTCAAACAGCTTTTTGAACATCTCTAATGTTACCACTAGTTTCCAACCACTGCTTTTTCCACTGCCACCTCAAACAGAGCCATGTTGATAAATTAAAAATCAGAATAATATAACAATGGGAACGCTTGGGTATATAACCATTTTTACTGGAAATTGCCAATTTCCTTAAATTTATTGAAGCTCCAAAATGATCATTCTTTTAACATATCAAATGTATTATTCCTTTGATTTTTTTTGATAATTACTACTTAAATCAAATCCTGTGATTCAAGTGACCATCTACGATATTAATGATAAAATTTCCCTATTATGTATTTAGAAAATGAATTCTATCCAATCATTTTGGAAATGCGAAAGATTTTTTTTGTTTGGGAGAAGAAAACTTAATCCTATGGGAGAGAGGGCGAACACCTAGTATTTCTATACTAAAATAATTTTCAATTATCCGATGTGGGACTAAATCAATACTTATGCTATCTTGAGCACACAAAAAAGTTTAAAAAAATCGTTTTCCATGTGATCTTGAGCACCATTTTTTCAAAGTCTCATTTCATTGGAAAATTTATGATAATTGGCAGAATGCACCACCAAATTGAAGGTTTTTGGCAAAATGCACCCCGAATTATTAAATTTGGCAAAATTAATAATTGTGGGGATATGCATTTTGCCAAATTTAATAATTTAGGGTGCATTTTGCCAAAAAAAATTGCAGTTCGTGGGTGCTTTCTACCAATTGCCCGATAAAAATACAAAAAAGAGGGCGCAGCACAACAAAAAAAAAAAGATTAAAACTACTATAGATAGGATAAAGTTCAGTATATGCTGAGTTGAAGAAGAACTGAAACGAACAAGGGAAGAAAAAAGAGCTTATTCTACAGTGTTAATAAAATGGCTTCTTTCTTACTGTAACCGAGACAACTTCTCTTTCTCCAAACAAAAATAACTTAGACTATCCTGGAACTGAAAATAACACAAAAAAGAAAAAAAATCGAGAATGGGCGTTTACCATCGTCGCCATATAACCTCCTCAAGGCCTGCGGGGACCCGCCGATGGCCTTACCTCCCCGGATGAGCACACCGTCAATGTCGAAGGAAATACCAAAGGAAGGCCTGCAGATCGTATGCGAATGAAACAAATTTAACTGAGGGAATAAAACCGAGAAAAAAGAGTTAGGGATCTGAGCGGACCTCTGAGTATCCGGCCCTGTATGGGAATGTAACCGGCGGAAGCGCGACGAGTAGGTCTGGATTCTTGAGGCCCTATAAACTGTACGGAACATCGTTCCTGAGATTATCCGGCGCCAAAGACCGCCGCCGACGGTCGGAGTTATTAACGCGGGCAACAAAATGATTTTGAGCCTCCTCCCCTTTAAATTGCTAAGTGAGTAACGGGGAAAGAAAAACAGAAACCGATCCAATCGGTTTTCGGCTGAACGGTTCGGTTTTGATTTAAGAGTTTGAAAACCGACGTCATTCTGAAAACCGACCTAAATCAAAAAAAGGCAATTGTTATTAGCACGCGTTTTTGGATATTAGCACGCAGCATTAGGTATTCCCCCCCCTCCCCCTTAGGTAATCCGATATCCGCACTGCCTCTCCCAATTCCGCCGCACGCAGAACAGTTTTGCAAACCCTCGCTTTGCTTCACGCGCGCCTCCCCAGCCCTCGCCGGCGCTTCGCGCTCCTCGCCGGTGCCTCGCAACCCCTCGCCGGTGCGTCACAAGCCTCGCCGGTGCCTCGTAAGCCATTCCCGGCGCCCCCCAAGCCCTCGTCAGTGCCCTTAGAAGCCCTCGTCGGCGCATCTGAAGCCCTCGCCGGTTTTCCTCCTCCAGCCCTGCTCTCGCCGCCCCACGCATTCCACCCCGGCGGCTTGTCGGCGGCTCTCCAGCCCAGATCTGCTTCGAAACAAGGTTATACTCCAGTTTATTTGTTTCCTCTGTTTTTTTCTCGAATGATTTGCAATGAAGGATTCATTTAGGTATGTATGTATGTTTCATGAGAGCATTTTATACTGCAGTTATGTTAACCTCACATAATGTTACATGCTATTGGGAATCACTTGAATTAAAAAAAATAAAACTTGTTGTCTTATTTTTTGTTTATTTTAGATCACTGTTTACTTAATATTGGTAAACCACTACATTGATATTTCATCTATGCACTATTAGTGTGTTTAAATATTTCTTTTAATCCTCAGTTTAATACTGTTGTACTTGTGATTCATATAGAACTTAAGCCAACAAACTGATATTGCTGACCTACTGGGTGGGTATAAGCCAACCGATGCACAATCAATATGCGTGCCTCTTTATAATGAATTCAAAGAGTTATTCTGCATTACTTTTTCCAGGAAGTTACGCAACCAATTATGCATTTCTCTATTCTTAATGGCATTTTGATGTCTTCTGCGATAACATTTCTTCTCTCTTATTAACAGGACAACGAAACACTGCTTCACCGTCTTGACATATATATAATAGAGAAGAAGTGGAAGAAGCTACTGCGTGCTTGACGGAAATCAGTTGAATTGGTTCAGGAACAATTGGTAAAACCCGAGAATCTGGAATTGTTGTGATGCATAGGATTTTGGTTTCTTGTATTGACATGCTGTCGGGCGCTTCCGAAAATGTGGATAATGCATGTTTAGCACTAGTTGGTACGAATACAACTTATTTATTTTTATGCGTTTTGTTTCTTTATTAACTATTAGTTTTTATGCGTTGTGGGTGGTTAATTAGTTGTGTGATTTGTTTTTTTTCAAGATTCAAATTTTTTCAATGAGGAAAAAAAATCAAAGGTTATGATTGATATGGGCATGCATTTCGAGACCAAAAATGTATTTTGTTCAAAAGAAGAGTTGGTAGATTGAGCTCGGTCAATTAGTAGAAGTCTTGGTTTTGTTGTCACTATTAAGGCGTCGGACAAACTTGTTGGACGTCTTAGACCTACAGTTTTGTTGGGTTGTGATAGAAGTGGGTACTACAGAGAAAATCAAAATAAAAAAGGGTGGGTTAAGAAAGGTATTCGCAAAACAACCTCCAAGAGGTGTGGTTGTTTATTTACACTTAAAGGGAAGAAGGCGGCCAATTTAGATGAATGGAGTGTTGAAGTTATTTGTGGTGTCCACAACCATGAAAAAGTTCATTTAGAGGCGCATGCGTACGCCGGAAGGTTAAACACAGAGGAGGAGAAATTAGTTGAACAAATGTACAGTGCGGGTGTTAAACCCAGAAAAATATTATCATGTGTTAAAGGTAAAAATGTTGTTAACACAACAGTGATGCGGACAATATATAATGCAAGGGCTAAGTTACACCGAAAACAGTTAGAGGGTCACACTCCAATTCAATATTTGTATAAATGCATTGAAAATGAGGGCTATGTCAGTTATAATAGGATGTCGGAAAGTACTCAGAAACTGCAATATCTCCTTTTTGCACATCCTACTTCGATCAAGTTGACGAATATGTTTCCAACCATGTTTCAACTAGATTGCACTTATAAGACAAACAGATATAGAATGCCCCTTCTATGCATTGTTGGGATGACTTCCATTTGTAAGACATTTTATTCGTGTTTCGCATTTTTATCGGATGAAACTCAAAGCAGTTACGAATGGGCTTTGGATTGTTTTAAGTCTATTCTTGCGCCGGAGTATTTACCAAATGTTATGGTGACAGATAGAGAAATTGCTCTCATGAATGCTATTTCTAAAGTTTTTCCAAATGCAAGCAATATTTTATGTCGTGTTCACATCAATAGGAACATTCTAGCTCACTGTAAAAAATTATTTACTAACGGAAAAGAGTTTGAGAAGTTTATGTTTGAGTGGCAAAGATTGGTTGAAGTTCATTTTGAAAGTGAATTTAAAATTGTCTTTAATGAAATAGTAGTTGCATATTCTACCTTGCATTCTGATGTTTTGGATTGCGTTATCACTACTTGGATTGAGCTATATAAAGATCGATTTATGTCACCATTGATTGATAAGTTATTACATTTGGGTAATTCATGCACTAACCGGGTGGAGGGAAGTCATAGTCAGTTGAAAAAAAATTTGGAGGTATCAATTGGTAACTTGACAACAGTATGGAAAACTTTCCACCAAATGATATCTCGTCAAATTACAGATATTAGAAGATCATTTGGCGAAAGTTGTATCAAGATAAGCAATGATTACACAGATCCGTTGTATTCAAACGTAGTCGGTAAGGTTTCATTACAAGCTGTGTTTCATCAAGGAGGAGGTAGATTTGGTACAAAAAGGAAAGAACTTTCCGTTAGTTAATGAATGCTCACATTTGAAAATGTATACTTTGGGATTACCATGCGCGCATGAATTATTTTCATACGTTAGCAACTCCAAAGGATTTCCCTTATAGTTGATTCATCCGCATTGGAAAGAGTTAGTGTTGAATGAAAACATTGGTGTGGATATAGAAAACAACATTGACATTTAGCTTGAAAGAGTTGTAAAAAAATTTTATGACTCGAACGAACAACAAAAAAAAGAAATCAAGCGCAAGTTAAGAGAAATCATAGATCCGACTTTGAGCCAAACAAGAGAACCATCGGTACTGTTGAAGTTAAAAGGGCGACCAAAGGGAAATTACAAAAAAATTAAAGAAGATGTTCTCTCCACAAAACGACTTCCCTCCCACTTTGAGTATGCATTGTTGGAAAATAGTGAGTTGGAAGCAAAGAAAAAAAAAGGAAGAAGCTACCTATTCGTAAGAACCCAAAATTTGTTGATAAAGTGCGTCGCCATTTCACACCGTTTTGGTCTGAACACAAACTTGATGCCTTTGATGTGTTGGGGGATGGACATTGTGGGTACCGAGTGATTAGTGATGCTTTAAATGTAATGGGTGATTGGCCACAGGTGCGGAACGATCTTTATTGGGAACTTGAAAATAGAGACAATTTATATGATGTTATTTATGGAAGAGAAAGACGGTTAGAACTAGCAAAATCTCTACAATGCACAGAAACCCCCGCTCCCGTTACTAAATGGATGACACTACCAGATATGGGGTTGGTTATCTCTTCATGCTACAACATTGTGTTGGTTCAGTTGTCTAATGTGCAAAGCTTGACTTTTCTACCGCTCCACTCCTCTATGCCCGAAGTGCCGTCACTTGTTTGCATTGGATTCATTAATGATAATCATTACATCCGATTGCATTTACAAGATTCCTCTCCGATACCACACATTACCCCATGTTGGGTGAAACATCATGGACGAATTGCGGAAAGTTGGGGAGTACATTATATTCGGCGTTGTCAAGCACCACCATCAGTTATGGGACCAACCAATTTAGTTGTGTTGGATGATCTTCATTGATGTGAGGTAAAATTTTTATATTTTGTTAGCGTATACTTATTCAATATGTACGTTTAAAAATTTTAACTAGATTTTACGTTTACAGGTGTAAATGTTATGGCTAGAGAGAAGACTTTTCATTGAAAAAATTTTGAGTATCACATTTTGCTAATAATTTGAGGTACAAGATTCTTATTTGTACATTTTTGTTAACATATGGATATCTAGTAGTTAACATTTTCAAACATTATTTTCAGGTTGCTTGCGAATCGATGACTACATAGAGGACAATGTTGGCGTCATTTGATGTTTTGTCTAATTAATATTATATGATGTTTTGACTATTTCCAAATGTTCTCAAAAAATATGATGTTGGGTCTAATTAATAGTGTACTATGGACTGTTGCAATATTTGAGAACACATTTTTTTAAGAAGTTTTTTAAAAAATGCTTTGCGGATATCAAAAGTTGCTTTGCGGATAACAATTTGTTTTGCGGATATAATTTTAGAAAAATTGGTTTGCGGATAGCCAAAAGTGTAGTGCGGATATCAATTGCCCAAAAAAATTAAACTGAATTGAACTCGAACTTAACCGTTAAAGAATAAAAATTATTAGCAATATTCTATTATATTTTTGTTTGGATCAAGACATTCAACTTCTTCGTTCTATATGACATTTAAGAGTTTGAAAACCGTTACGGTCATAATCATTTTGGATGAATGATCAAGTGAAAACAAAGACTTCTGATGACCATATCATAGATAAATGCGAAACTTTCACTACCATGTGAAGGAACAACATGAAGTTGCATCCCATGATTGGTTCAACTTTCTAGCATGGTCAAATTGGCGCTTCGTTTGGCACGGTTGGGGCGATCGTGAACGTGTGGTTATGAACCGTGGTTCGTGACCGCTCGGTCTCGCCTAAGAAATTTCATCTGTTTTTATGTTCAAAATTAATTTATCTTTTTGGTGGTTGACAGTCATAACTATAGTCATCTCAAACATACATTCTATAATGGTGGCATTTTCGTCTAAACTCACCGGAGAAAAAACACTCACGCTAAATGGAGTCTAGATAGCAACCTTTATTGCAACACCTTGGACATACATGGGCTCTATTTGGGACGGCTTCGGTGAGATTAAGGCTTCATTTGACATGTGTTTTTGCTCTATTGAGTTTAGCTCATTTATGAGATTTGGGATCAAGAAGAAAATAGATAAAACATGGCTCCAGTTGAGGGGACTTATTTTCACCGGTCAAATTAAAGTCAGGTTCATGTGATAGTAATCATTTGACTAGTAAAAATAAGTCTCCCCAAACGGAGCCATGGTGATGTAGCAAACACCGGTTTGCGCACAATTAATACCGTCAATCCTATACGCGTAGATAAAACTCACACATCAACGCGACGAATGAACTGACAAGAGATAAACACTTGCCCAAACGAAGGTTCGCTGAGCCTCTTTGGATCTCTCAAGGGCTATGAAGCCAATGTTCGATCGAGCGAAATGGACCCACACGATCCGACGAGTGATGTTGTACCAAAAGAGATCCACCCAAAACAAACGGTTTGAAAGGGGATGGTCTCTTCCAACAAAAACTCACAAGGCCACCAAACCTTTTATCGAACGTTAGAAAGGTTACGTAAAACCAACGACAAACACCAAGCTAATGCTTGCGCACCATTAACCAACGCGCGCGGTAATTTAGACAAATGCTCAAACACTTGGCAAGCGAATTAAGAGTCACCGCCTCCGATTAGTTCGAAATAGATTGTAAAGCATGCACACTCCAATCCTACACGACGGACTAGCGGAAGCGCAATTTCGGCGCGGAGATTTCCATCCGGTGAGTAGTAACTCCAACAAGCGCCAAACAATTATAAACTTCAAATAAACTAACTAAACTATGCATTTTAAATATAATCAGTGGATGAACAGTGAGTCATGCACTATTCATCAGCCTGCATGTATAAACCCTTAGATTATTTATATAGGTACAAAAAAAGCCAAACAATTATAGCGTGAGCAACTAGACATCTTGTTCGTCTGATCTGCTATTGAATCGTCAGCAAAATTCGGAAAAAAAAATATAAAGCATGTTACCAGGCATTTAAAAAAATAAATTTATTTTATGAATAAATAGATCTTAAATGACCCAAAAAAGTAGGCCTGAACAAAAAGCCCGATCGGGCCGGCCCGGACCGGGCCCGATCGGGCTTTTTCATTTATCGGGCCGGGCCGGCCCGGTCCTCCCCTGCAATCGGGCCGGGCCGGGCCGGGCAGGCAGCTAAAATAGGCTGCCTGCTCCGGCCCTTCAGGCCAGGCCGGGCAGGACCGGGCCGGTCTCGGGCCCGAACCGGGCCGGCCCGATTTTTTTTTTTATTAATTATTTTATAATTTATAATTTATAATTTTATATTATAATTTATATTATTATAAATAGTTAATAGTTATAATATATTATATTATTAATTTATTATAATATATATTTATTAGTTTATTAGTTATACAATTGCACAAATGTCACAAAAAATTTTATTAATATTAGAATACAAAATCTAAGTCAGACATTGCCCGATTTACATTAAGAATTTAAGATTTAATTAAAAAAATTTACATACATCAAAAAAATTTACATTAAGAATTTAAGAATTTCTAATTTAATCATCTTGTAGATTCATTGCGTCAATTTCGTCTTCTATCTCCTCCGAGCTATCCTCCAATGCTGTTATGTGCTGCTTCCTCTTCATAGCATCCAAGTAGTCCTTGTAGCATATGCAAATCTCCAGCGATTCTTCGTTAAGCCGGCTCCTCCGCTCGTTCAAAACCCTGCCACTAAGAGAAAAAGCGGACTCTGAAGCTACTGTACTAGCTTGGATAGTTAGTAAATCACGGGCCATATAGGCCAAAACAGGATAGGTATTAGCTTTACCTTTCCACCAATTTAAGAGATCGAAGTTTTCGATCTCGTCCGAACTCATAAAATCGCTAAATTGTGTTTTTGTATATAATCCTAATTCATCTAAACTACCAGATGTGCGAGATTTTTTCCTACAAGCTAAATCTAAAATTTTATTTTTAAGACTATCCTTTGTTTTGGGTTGTGTTATTTCTTCGCGGGGTCGTGACCCGTATAAGTTATTGTAATAATTATAACTTTGTGTAAAAAAAGTAATAAAATTTGTAGTACTAACGGGGTCATCATCATCATAATTTATATTTAAGGTTAGATTAGTATTGATTTCATCGATCAAATTTTCTATGCCTTCTACGTTAAGTAGCGGATTTAAAGCGGCGGCGCACGAAAACATAGGCGGTATAGCTCTATAATATTTTAAAAAATTTTCTTCCATTATTTTAATTAAAGGAGCCCAACCTTCGTGTTGTCCATAATAACTAAATTTTTGTGTGATATGTACGAAATGTTCAATTACTAATGCGCTCGTTGGATAATACACTCCAGATAAAGAAACAGTGGCCCTATAAAAACACTTTAGTAAATCTAGATAATGTTCTATAATATCCCAATCATTTTCACCTAAATTGTGTTTAATATTAAGCAAACTATAATATTCCATTAGAATTTCTTTTTGTAGAACGGCTCTTTTTAACATTTTATAGGTTGAGTTCCATCTAACCGGCATATCAAATTCGGGTTTCAAATATCTCTGATTTTGTGCTTTACAAAATTTTCTAAAATCTTGAGCTCGTTGTTTAGTACAATAAATAGTTTTTAACATGTTTCAAATTTTATTAATATATTCTTCCATTCCCTTTAAACTATCTTGTACAACTAAATTTAGCACGTGACAAACACATCTAGTATGAAAAAACGCGCCGTTGAGAAATGGTTTTAAATATCGTTTTAACAATTCAATTGCGGCGCCATTATTAGCGGCGTTATCAAAAGAAATACTAAGTATTTTATCGTTAATTTTAAATTCTCGCGCACATTTCATAATAACTTTATATAAAGCTACAGCCGTGTGCGGGTATTCAAAACCTGTAAAACATATTACGCGCTTATTTTGCTCCCACGAAATGGGATCAATCCAATGACAAGTGATGCAAAGATAAGATAATCCTAAATTTAAATTACTCGTCCAAACGTCGCTCGTTAGACTCACACGTCCTTCGAAATTTTCAAAATAGTTAATTAATTCTTCTTTTACTGCTAAATAAAATTTAAGCGCGTCACGCCTTAGAGTAATTCTACTAACCTTTTGGTATTTGGGTTGAAGCCCCCCATGTATGTACTCCGTCGCGTCGTCATTGTCGAAGACGCTGAATGGCAGCCCGCGTTTGATGACGAACTGCGTCTGCAGCTCTCGCTGTCGCATTTGATCGTACGTCCAAATCTGTCCTGCTCCAGAAATTTGGGCTTGACTTGACTCGGGAGGAGCTTGTTTCGACACGCAAGACTTCTGGTGTCTAACAAGCGTCGAGTTGCCGGTGATGGATAGCAGCTTCGAGCACAACTTGCAGCGCGCTCTCCTTTCGGTCCCGACTTGGACCATCTCGAAATGCTCCCAAATACCCGCTCTACGATTGTGCTCCACTACCGCAGCCGTATTTTGGGAAGACGACGTCATTGGGAGAGCTAAGAGAGAGAGAGAGAGAGAGTGAGAGAGAGAGTGTGTGAGAAAAAACAAAAAAAAGAAGGGGGTTAGGGGGGGTATTTATAAGATTTTAAGAATTTTTTTATTTTTTATTTTTAATTTTTTTAATTTAAATAATATTATAAAATATTAAAATAATAAAAAAATATAAAATATATATATTTTTATATTAAAATAATCATTTAGAGAGCCGTTGGCTGCTCTTCATGGCAGCATGGCTGCCACGTGGCAGCCATGCTGCCATGAGAGCCTAACGGCTCTTAAAAAGAGCCGTTAGGCTCAATCGGGCCTAGCCCGAGACCGGATCGGGCTATGGCCGGCCCGGTCTCGGGCTAGCCCGATTTTCGGGCTTTACCCGGCCCGGATCGGGCCAGGTACCGGGCCGGGTAACAGCTTGAAACCGGGGCCCTTTCAGGGCCCCGGGTTAGGGCTCGGCCCGGTTCGGGCCTGAACCGGGCCGGGCTTGACCGGGCTTTGACCGGGCCGGGCTCGGGCCGGCCCGTCAAGCCCGGTTTTTTTGTTCACGCCTACAAAAAAGCACAGAATTAATATTCTGTAATTTTGTTTATAAACAATAATAATAATAATTTTCATAAAAACCATTTTTTATAGGGGCACGCTGCCGTATGAAAAAATTTGCCCACGGAAATTTTCTGTACTTGTAATGTTTGACAGTGTAACCGTGTAGGAGCGGGAACATTTTAGTAGGCAAATTTATAATTGTTAACATCATTTACCACTATAAAATGATTTATAGAACTGTATTTTTGTCTGAAATTATAACTATAATTTTACCTGTAAAATAATTTTGTACTTTTTCTCCCAAAAATATGCATATGAAATCTTAAAATAACCATAAAAATACATAGATTAATATTCTGTAATATATTTTTAAAAATAATACGGTTCACATACGTACCTTTTAAGTACGTTGTACGTACAGAAAAGACTCCCATATATACAGACATGCATGTGCATAGAAGAATTGGCAAAAGAGTTTAGATAATAGCTTATGAACAGCATGCTTCTAGAACATCTTCTACATCAGGATCGTCTCCAGCCTCTTTGTCCTAAGACAAAAAAATGTTAGGCAAAAGCAGATTTTGATGGAAACTTCTATCAACAAAAGCCGCAAAGAAGAATTAAATTTCTCATCAAATTAATAATCATATAATTAAGTTAACTTACATTAAAATCAAGGCAAATTACATAGGACACAATCCTAATTCCTACATGGACCCCATGTAGTTTTTAAAACATATATGCAACTCTTGTTTTATTAAATTTAAACCAAATTTGATAAATTTATGAAATTGTTATACACAGAGCGAAATCATATATTCGTAGGCCTAAAGAGAACAAAAATTATTATCCGCAAAAAATTTTGTTATCCACAAATAAATGTAAAAAATAATAATAGAAGACATTCATTCATGCAATTACAAGTACTTAGCATAACTTTTTAATCCTTAAATTATTGGTTAGGAATTTGGTTTGCATTTGCGGATAGAGGATAACAACAACAACACTCAAGTCTTTATCCCACTATAGTGGGGTCAGCTATATGGATATTTTACCGTCATTGTGCCCTATCTTTTGTCATAATATCACTAATGCCTAAGTACATCATGTCTTTCCTTATAGTTTCATTCCAAGTCTTTATTGGTCTACCCCTCCCTCGTTTAACACGCCTAACGCCTACCAGGTGCCCCTAATGGTCTCCTTTGAACGTGTCCAAACCATCGTAGTCGAGCTTCTCACATCTTCTCTGCAATTGGTGCTACTCCTGTCTTATCCCTGATACATTCATTCTTAGTTTTATCGAATCTCGTGAGTACACACATCCACCAAAAGCATGCTCATCTTCGCAACTCGCAGTTTTTATTCATGTACACAATTCAATGCCCAACACTCAGAACCATAGAACATCGTTAGTTTAACTACAGTGCGATAAAACTTACCCTTAAGTTTTAATGATATTTTACAATCACATAAGATTCCTGGCGCGCCTCTCCACTTCAACCAACCCGCTTCAATTCTATGTGTCACATCTTTATCAATACCTCCGTCTTTTTGAACTATCGATCCAAGATATTTAAAACACTAATTACGGGAAATATTTGCTTGCGGAATTTTAATTTAAATAAATGATTAGATATTTGGTTTGTGGATAAAGAATTTTTGCTCTATTAAACTACTAGTTTTTTTTATTTGCTATTTAAAGGGACCTTGTTTTAGTTAAATTCTAATGAATTAATGTTTTCTTCGGTCTTTTCAAAATGACAAGGGGTCCATGTAATTTTTATAAATTTCAGGGTGGTAGACTGGTAGATGCACTTTAACAAATATATGGTAATGAAAAGCTGCTGTCCGGATTGAAAAGTTGTTGTCCGGATAGAGCTGTTTTAAAATAGATCTCTGGGGAGCAGTTTTGAAAAGCTGCAGAGTGTTTGGATGTTCTGTGCAGAAGTGCGCTCGGAATCGCCGGAGGAAGGACGTCGGGGGCTCGGAATCGCCGGAGGAAGGCCGTCCGGGGCTCGGAATCGCCGGAGGAAGGCCGTCCGGCCTCTGAGCATGTTCCAACTGAAGAAACCATTAGATTTCCAAAACCTGTGAGAGAGAAAGCTATTTTGCGGAAGCTGAAGCTGGGGGGGGGGGGGGAGATTTCTGAAAAGTTGCAAAACAGCTCCAGATTTTTGAAAAGCTCTTCATAGGAGCTGTCCTAAACACATATAAAGCAGCTCTGGCGGCTGGAATAGAGATTTTCCAACCGCCAGAGCTGCGCCAAACAGACCCTATATCTATATCTATGAAGGGGAGCCTTGGCGCTCCCATTAAGGTGTTGTCATGTGACCTTGAGGTCACGAGTTTGAGGCCTAGAAGCAGTCTCTTGCAAAAATACATGGTAAGGTTTGCTTACATTTCACCCTTGTGGTGGGACCCTTTCCCACACCCTTGCTGCGCAAGGATGCATTTGCACACCGGGCTGCCCATTTTTTTATCTATAATAATATATATGATATATAAGGAAAAAATACTCTTTGGTAAAACATCATCTTTCATGTTTTCCCCTTCTTTACCATGGACAAATTTTTCATAATTTGGTTTATTCTGTATGCTTTTATTTTATTTTAAAAAGTATGCCTATGACCCTTCAAATTTTATTAAGTTTTGAATATGGCAAGAAAATTTTTTACGGGAATTATGAATGACTTTGTTACGAGCCTATTTCCATAATAGCAGTCACTTGTCGGAGTAGTGGTCGGAAGCGGAGATGATGGTGGAGGAGAATACAACGGAACCTTTACGGCGGCTGCCAAAGCGGGGTTGCTATTTAGAGGAGAGAGCCACCAAAATCTCACAACAAGGGACAAGGAAACTAGAACTTCGTTTCATTCATACCAAGCATACAATGCTCATGTCTTTATATAGGCTACATGATAAAAATGACTCTTACCACTCATAACACTCACCTAACAATACGTACAGACATAATAATAATAAAGATAAAAGAGTTCGATGCTCGAGACCCACAACACCCCCATAACATCTCATGACAACCCGTATCATCTCATCCACCCTTCAAATCGAGCTTGTCCCCAAGCTTGAACGAGGTCCCCTGGTGGAGGAGCCGCTACTCAATGCCCTCCTCGTCCGAGTCATCGACGTGCAGATAGAAAAGCTTTTTGCATCTGTGTCCGCGAGTGTACTGATCGTCGCAATTAAAACATAAACCCTGAGCGCGGCGCTCAAACATTTTGGTCTGTGATAAGCGACGGACCGGCGGTGCTCGAGAAAGCAGAAGGCGTGGAGTAGGTTGTAAAAAGAAAATGGATGTGGGGCCAGCAGTAAACAAGGCAGAAAACCACAGGCGCAGGAGATGTAGCTCCAAAAGTTTTTGTGGATTTTACTGGTGCGGTGCTCGAGAAAGCAGGAGAAGGTGTGGAGTACGTTGGGCTCGAGACAATAGGAGAAGGCGTGCGCAGTTCGAGGAAGGCGGTAGGCAACTGCGGGGTGGACGACGAAAGAAACAGTGAATGGTCGTCTGCGGCTTGGACGAGGGAAGAAGCGGTTGTCGGCGGTGGATGAAGCGGGGTTGGTGACTGAAGAGGCCGACAATCAACGATTCAAGCGGAGAGGCGGCGTCAACCCTGGACGCGGATGTCGGCTGAAGGCTGCGACGAAAACAGAGAAGTTGCACGGTGTCGAAGCTGAAGTTGATGGCCGGTGATGCGGAGTTGTTCGTCGAAGCTCCAGGTACTGGGTTTGCAGGTTTCGTTGACGATGAGAAGACGTAGACGCAGAGACACAAAAAAAAGAGGATGGAGATTCGTCGATGATGGAGCTGGGCGATCAGAAACAGTTGTTGAACATTGAAGGAAGGGGTGCAGCTTGCTTGTGGTCGAGCGGTGGAGGAAACGGTGTGTAGCAGAAGATGAAGGGAAGAGGATAACAGAGTGCAAGCGGAGGAAGGATAGCTCTGATACCAAGTTGTTACGGGCCAACTTCCATAACAGCGGTCACTCGCCAGAGTAGTGGTTGGAGGCAGAGATGATGGTGGAAGAGGATACAGCGGAGCCCTTACCGTGGTTGCCTAAGCGGGGTTGCTCGTTAGAGGAGAGAGCCATCAAGATCTCACAACAAGGGATAATGAAACTAAAACTTCATTTTATTCATACCAAACATACAATTCTCATGCCTTTATATAGGCTACAGGATAATAATGACTCTTACAACTCCTAACACTCAACTAACAAGACATAAAGACATAATAATAAATATAAAAGGGCTCGGTGCTCGAGACCCACAACACCCCCATAACATCTCATAACAACCCGTATAAGACTCCTGCGCCTCGAAAGGGGGAAATCCCGTGCATAGCTCTTTATAATATAATAATGAGGAATTAGCATGCCGGAGGGTAAAGGCGAAACTCGAAGAAATAAGTTCTACAAAACAAAACTATATATCAATAAACTATGACTACTTCTTCCCCAACTCAAATCCAAACACTTACAAGGAAACAAATTGCATCAAAATTAGTAATGTCATGCAATAAGAGAGTAGCACCTTGTGAAGATAAGAGATATTACTAATTCCAGGACCTGCTACCAAAATCCCTCCCTGCTGCCTGAAAACATGAAAGCACAGATTTATTTTTACAAGTAGTATTTTATGTATTATACTCGAGTGTTTTTTTAAATACTTTTATATATCTCAATTTAATATGTCAAAAATAAGTGTTAAACAGAATACATTTTAAATTTGAATTAAAAAATAGAATGACAGTTCATAGCCACCACATTCACAACCGCTACCGTCATGCCAAGCGGAGCCTTAATCATTCATTCTCCAATATGAGAATTGGTTTTGCAAAAACAGTTTATTTGAAGTGCACATTAACAGTCAGAAAAATAGATGCTAGAAGTTTTCCAAGAATGTTTAACACCATTGACAATCATGATAAAATACACAAGCACAAGGATTAAGCAGGCAATTAACATACCAACCACCTTTGCTCCTTGTGTTCTCTCTAAATGAAAGCCCCCAGTCTTGCCTATATCCTTCGAGATAGGACTTTATGATCTTCATACCCGCCTGAGATGTAATAGCATTTGACCAATTGCATCACAATCCACTTACAAGAAAAATTGTAAATGAGACTTAAGGCAGCATTAACATAAAACCTTAGGAGTAAAGGTAGTTGATACTCCATAAGAAAAATTGAGAGCATCAAAAGATGAGTGGGTTGGATCTGCATAAACTTCTGCAAAACATAAAATCGTTTCTGATGTGATCTTTCCAGGAAAATTCACTGCAACTGTACAGCTAATTTTTTTTATAAACTGGTATGATAAGGTCAGAGTCATCTTCATGGGTATATCCAGTATTGGGAGCACCAAGACCAGCGCCCCACTGGCTCAGGCCCATGAAATAAGGTGTTCAATAAAATCGGGTCTCTCTCATTTCACATTTGAATTACTTGCTTGTCCTTATATCCATGACCAGATTTTCTTTAAAATGTGTATGCACTACTTCGGCTATTTTGAATCCTATACACTACAGTCTTAGAATTCTAAGACTTCGTTTTGCCTTCAAAATTCAACTTAAGGTTAGGTATTCGTTCTTCGTGATAAAATATGCATTAGTCATGAAGTGAAATATCCAAATAAGGTCTAAACAAGATTAGTTATATGAAATTTAACTTATGAAATATGAGCATTTAGGATATTATTACATTCACCCATCTTAGTCAAATAGATGTGTGTAAGGTTAGTGAACCTATAAAATGGTTATCAATATGCTTTTGGGCATGCTAATATTATAATTGTTACGCATGTGCGCGTAACTTATTTTATTTTATGACTAATGATATGCCCCCCTCCCTATATAAGGAGGTGGTATGGGAATGTTAGGGCATCTTTGGTTAATAGGGTTTTGGGTCTCCTTTTGGAGAAGGGTTCTTGGAGGAACCAGCCTCCAAGAGTAGGACACGAGTATATCTCGTGGTTGTATCCGGTATTTTCATCTAGTGCAAGTATTTTATCCTACGGGTATCATTGGTCCGACCTTGCCGCTCCCACCTGCATTGCGCCACCGGGTTTAGTCCAGCTCCATCACTCGCGGTTGTGCCCTAATGTCGATCCCGATTGCGTCTGGATCCCGCGTCCAGATCTCGTCGACCAGATTCTGCGTCCAGCTCCTGTCGTCCACATCCCGCGTCCAGATCGCGCCTGGCTTCCGCGTCCCGATTCCGTCAGGTTTCGTCTAGATCTCGTCGTCCACAAGACCTTCAACGGGCCCCTTCCTTTCCGTCGTCTACCAGGCTTAACATCGCTTGTCCCGGTGCCGGCCAAATCACGGTTGGACAACGACTGCTCCACCGGTACCGGACCAGCTCCGCCTTTCTTCCGCCAGTCCAGCTCCATTCCACCCCCGCCATCTCTTCCACAGCGATCGTCTGCGGCTAGTGCGCCTTTCCCAACTCGGGCACTCTCCTACCAACCTCCAACTCGGTGCAATCATCCTCATATGCCAAAGAGCTGAATGGAATCCCGTGTGGAAGCTCTCGAACACGCACTCTCCGCCCTCAACTCTCGTTTCGAGGCTCAGGTCGAGTAGCTCACGACGGTTATGGCCATGCTCCACAACTTGCAAACCGGCCAGCACTCCGGTTCTCCTACTACTGCTTCCGCCTTGGGATCCCCCAGCACAGTGGCCCCCGCAGATCCCGCCTTGACGGGCTTACCTCCACAACTCCCACGTCTCGACATTCCCACATTCAACGGGACGGGCTCACTTGGGTGGATTGCCCGCGCCGAACAGTTTTTTGATATTCACCAAACTCCTCCGGCGTAGCAGGTCTCCACAGCAATCGTTGGCATGGAAGGGTCCGACCTCCATTGGGTCTGCTGGCTCCGCCAATCCTCCCCCGGCCTCACCTGGACGGCTCACACGAAGGCCCTCATTCAGCGGTACGACCACCGCTACTCGGCTCCATGATCGAGCGTCTTTGCGGAGTCCGCCAAACCGGCCCCATTGATTTGCATGTTGATATGTTTATTGAGTTGGTCACCCATGTCCCAGGACTTCCCTCTGATCATTACTTGACATACTTCATGCATGGCCTACAACCCCATATCTGAGCCCGCCTTTACACCCTTCAGTCAGTCACTGTTAACCAAACCATGGACCTCTCCTCACTGGTGGATACTAAGAATTCCTCGCGTTGTCTGAGGACCCTCCTTATTCACTGCCTCCCTCCAAACCTCCCTACCAGCCATACTTTCCTCCCCCGACGAAACACCCGCCACTGCCACCTTTTTTACCTCACCCATCCAATATGGGCTCATGCACCAACCGTCATGTCCCCACTAACTGTTTATCCAACCAAGAGTACAATGACCTACGGAGCAAGGGTCTGTGTTACCGTTGCAGATAACTCTACTCGCCTACTCATGATTGTCCTATGAAGGAGCTCTGGTGCCTCGTCGGGGAGGACGTGCACGAGCTCACCGCAGCTGACTCGGACACGCTTACGATCATCGATGTACCTCCGGACGACGCTCCGGGCACCTCTACGTCTGCCCCCCCCCCCCGCAAGCATATCACTACTAGTTAGAGGACGGCGCTCCGACCTTGAGGACAATGGTGTTTTTCTGGCGGGGTGTATTGTTACGCACATGCGCGTAACTTATTTTATCTTGTTTTATTTTATGATTAATGACAGGAGCTCCCCTCCCTATATAGGAGGTGGTATGAGGGTGTTAGGGCATCTTTAGTTATTAGGGTTTTGGGTCTCATTTTGGAGAAGGGCTTCTTGGAGTAACCAGCCTCCAGGAATAGGGCACGAGTATACCTCGTGGTTGTATCCGGTATTTTCATTTAGTGCAAGTATTTTCTCCTACGGGTATCAATAATCCTATTAATTAAATCCACAAATCAACCTCCCATTTCAAACAAATTCCATCACTTAGCTGGTTCTAGCGAAATCAGCAACGGTTTCTTCGATGTTGGCTCGGCGCCGACCAACAAAGGTCATATGAGATATGTGGCTTCGGCGGAAGTATGGCGACAAGAATGATAGCTTTGATAACTTGTTATAAATCTTAATAATAATGAGATAATAGAGTCTTATCGCAACGGCTAAAGGCTTCCCATAAAGAGAGAACCACGAGACGAGAGGAGATCACTTCTTTGTTGTGTTACCTTCTTTAAATAGATATTACATGAAATAACATTTTGCAACTAAGCCCAAATATCTAAATGTCACAAGCTTTCTAGTGGCGTCAATAACTCGTCGGAGGAGGTGTTGGTGGCAAGGAACATCAGGGATACAGGGGAGCCAGCTCGCCTGAAGGAGGACGAAGGAGAAGATGAAGAGGGGGAGCCTTGCTCAACCCTAACCCGAGACGGACGAAGGAGGGGAAGAAAGAACTAGAGATAGAAAAAGAGAACTATAAAATCTTGCATACCTCATTCATGACCCAAGGGGTCTTTAAATAAGATCACATAGTGGCATAATTGTATAAATCCGAACACTTGAACTTATGTAAAATAGCATATGATAAACTCGATGATATAAAAAATAAAAGAGGTGACCTGCATTGAAACGAAGATAAATTAAAATATACATAAATTAAAAATGGATAGTGAGCCATGTGGGACCATAACATCTGACATGTCTTTCAAATCGAGCTTGCTCTTAAGCTCAAACGAAGCTCAGACAGTTTGATCATCTGGCTACTTAATTTCCCGGCAAAATGGCTCCTTGTAGTGCGTCGATGTGGTGGAGGCTGCATCAAGCGACAAGCCTTCATCGTGCTCACAGATGTCACGAATGATAGTGATGTTGTCGTAGAGGCGTAGCTCGTATGGCAAGGTGATCAAAGAAGAAACCACAATGTGACTATTAAGTGATTGAAATAGTGGCGGGTCCGAGGTCGGGTGAGAAGTTTCGTTGTGAGGACGGTTGGGGAAAATGTGGTTGGCTATCCGGAGGAGCGGTAATTGAGAGTGTTAGTTGGAGGAGAACCGTAGGGGTTGCGACTGCACGGATTATTGTAGTGTCACTGTAGGACTTGGCGGAGGTGTCCGTTGGGCGAATTGTGGGGAGGGAACAACTAAAGACGATGGTGGGGTCCCGAGAACTGCGGAGATTGGTGGGACTTCTTCGGGTTCAGGTTGGATTGATGGCTAATCCATCAGAATCGAGTCCCTGGGTTGTATGATCATTATAAGTATGTAAATATTGAAGTGAGAGTTTGTAAATACTGACACCTAACTCGCCGGCCCGCGGCCGCATATTCGGGCACGCCTACGTGTGCATGACCTGACTACCCTCCACTTGGGTAATGGAGCAAGCCTCTTATGTTGAGAAGGACTTCGCCACCTTCTCCTCAAGTTCCCCTTAGTAGACCGCTGGCACATCGTCCTCTCCTCGACAACAGTGCCAGCCCAAGCAGGCTGCCACTCCGTGCCGCCATCCAGCCGAGCCCCCGGCCTCTCTGGAACGTCTTCCTTTGACACCCATGTCAGCGCCCTTCCGATCCAAGGTGCAGTGCACAAGATCTCTCACCAAGAGTACTTAGACTTTCACAGCAAAGGCCTATGTTTCCGCTGCAAAGGCCCCTACTCCCCCATACATGATTGCCCCAATAAGGATTTCAAAATGCACCTAGGAGGGGAGGACGATGAAATCGGGATAACCGACTTTGAGTCCTTGGAGTTAGATGAGGAGGATCTGATTTTCTCTTCCCCGGCTCAATTCAACCGCCTCGATACCTCTTTATGGGGGCGTATTCGAGCACAACAGGTTTTTATGTCATCGGACTGGGGGGTATGGACGTCATTCTCGGCGTGTTCTGGCTGCATACTCTGGGGAGCGTCAAGCATAACTGCGATCGTCTCACCAAGGCCTTCGAGACACTAGGGGCTTCCCACCTGCTGCAAGGGAACCCATCTTTAGCCAGCTCACCAGCTGGCAAGCGCTCCATCCTGAGGACAGTTGACCCTGAGTTTTGCGTTCTCTTGTGGCATATAGAGAGAAAGGCGCCCGTTCTATCGACCAGGCCACACCTAGACATTCAGTGTCAGTGGGATAGACATACCTTCACACCCCACGGGCTTCCCCGGAACCAAGTCTCAGACCACTCCATTGCCCTACAACCGGGGGTGGCCGTGGTTTCCGTCCGCCCATATCGGTATGGCCACGGCCAGAAATCCGCCATGGATACTATGGTGGCAAAAATGCTACGTGCAGGTATCCTTCAACAGGGTGTCAGTCCTTTCTCGAGCCCTATTCTTTTGGTGCGCAAAAAGGATGGGAGATGGAGATTCTACATAGACTATCGGGAGCTGAACAAGCTCATGATCCCCGACAAGTACCTGATTCCTCTTTGAACTACAGGGAGTGATTTACTTCACCAAACTGAACCTCCAATCGAGCTACCATCAAAATCGAGTCTGGGTTGAGGACGTGCCCAAGACAACTTTTTGCATGCATGATGGTCACTATGAGTTCTTAGTCATGCCTTTTGGGTTGAATAACACCCCCTCGACATTCCAGTCCACCATGAACAATGTCTTCCGCCCTCACATGCGTAAGTTCGTTCTAGATTTCTTTGATGACATCTTGGTCTACAGTTCTTCTTGGCAGCTCCACCTCGACCACCTGGCGACCATACTACAGCTCCTGAGGAGCACAAGTTTGTGGTCAATCAGAAGAAGTGCCTCTTTGGTCAGACTCAGATCAAGTATCTGGGCCAAATCATTTCAACCACCGAGTTAGCCATGGACCCGGACAAGGTTGTGGTCGTCCTCCAATGGGCGATAACTTCCTGCACGCTTAGTTATTAAAGGCACAAGGCGCACCAAGACGTAAAGAGGTATTGGAGCTTCGGCGCAGGCGCGCGCCTGACGAAGGCAAGACACAATCACATTCATTTTAAATAATTAACATCAAACATCATTTTATCTTCTCGAGCAAATCCTCATCTATTCTAATAATTAATCATTCATTACTATCGTTTATATCTATTAAAAATAGAATTAATGTGGTCACTTGCATCATATCTAAGTCTCAGTGCACATTTATCTTTCACAAACACTAAATCAATTAAAAATTATATTTTTTTTCTTTTTTTAAAAAAAAATTATAACAAAAATTTTACTTATGCGCGCCTTTTATATTCTAAAGGCGTAAATAAGGCGCACGAAGGCGCAAACGTCTAAGCCTAGTGAGCCTTGAATCTTAGGCGCGCCTGAGGCACGCTTTTAACAACATAGCCTGCACGCGAGCGATCCGGGGATTTTTGGATCTCACAAGATACTACCGCCGCTTCATCCGCAATTATGACATGATCGCGCGGCTGCTTATCAACCTCCTTAAGAAAGAGGCACTGTTTGAGTGGAGCCTGATGGCCCAGGAAGCCTTCCACACCCTACAGCAGACCCTGGTCTCTGCCCCCGTCCTCAGAATGCCCGACTTGGCTAAGCCCTTCGTCATTGAGCGTGATGTGTCGGGGAAGGGTGTGGACGCCGTCCTCATGCAGGAGGGCCATCCTATCACGTACTTCGGCAAGGCATTTACGGATCGTCGAGCGGCGTCCTCGGCCTATGATAGCAAGCTTCGAGCGCTTGCTTTGGCAGTCCAACATTGGCGCCCCTACCTTCTGAGACAGCCATTTGTGGTTCCTACTGATCACCGCAGTCTGCGACACCTTGGGAGTTAGAAGGTCAAGGCCCCTGCACAGCAAATCTGGATCGAAAAACATCCGGGTTACACTTCTCCATTGAGTACAAGGAAGGGGCCGCGAACACCGCAGAAGATACTCTCTCACGCAAGGCCAGTAGCGGTACTTTATCAACGGTCTGCCAATCTCCCACTCGCAGTGGCGCGATGCTGGCATTATCATTGTTAAGGTGCGTTAGAACCCCCACTATACCAACATGATCCAAGAGCTGCAACAAGACTCAGACTCACACCCCTTCCACCTTGTCTAGGACCGGCTCCATTACCGCGATCGTTTAGTGGTTGCAGATTCATTATCATAGATTCCTCGTCTCCTCCACAAGATTCATGCCACCTAAACAGCAGGGCACTATGCATACCCTACCTATCAGCGATTGGCCGCCACTCTGTACTAGCGGGGCATGATGTAGTGGGGGGCAATAGTTCGTCGCCAAGTATCTCACATGTCAGAGGGCCAAGTACCAAACTCTTGCTCCAACCAGGTTGCTCCAACCAGGTTGCTCCAACCAGGTTGCTCCAACCAGGTTGCTCCAACCAGGTTGCTCCAACCAGGTTGCTCCAACCCCTTCATATTCCCAACCTAATCTGGGAGGACATCGCAATGAACTTTATCACTTGAATTCCCCGCTCTAAAGGTTAAGATTGTCTTCTGGTTGTGGTGGACCGTCTCTCCAAATATGGACATTTCATACTCATCAAGCACCCCTATACAGCTAGCTCTGTCACTCAGATTTTTATATGGGAAGTGGTCCTTTTGTACGGGTTTCCCCGTTCCATCGCCAGTGATCGCGATCCAGTGTTCATGAGTGCCTTTTGGCGGGAGATGTTTCGACTACAGGCACCAAACTGTGGTTCAGCACAACCTACCATCATCAGACCGATGATCAAACCGAGGTCCTCAATAGTTGCGTCGGTACATACTTGCGTTCCTTTGCGACCGAGCAGCCCCTCCACTGGACTATATGGATTGCTTGGGCAGAATTATGGTACAACACCTCCAATCAGTCCTCAGCGGGCTCTACCCCCTTTCAGGTGGCATATGGTTGACCGCCCCAGAGGATACCGTTCAGTCTGCCAGGGGAGGGTCAAGTGCAGGCTTTGGCCACTTAACTCCAGGATCGCGACGAGGCCTCCGCCAGCTCAAGCATCGCCTTCTCCGAGCAAAACAATGCATGGTCCAGCAAGCCAACTGACATCGTCGTGACGTGGTCTTCTTGTCGGGAGAGAAGGTGTTCGTCAAACTACCGCCTCGCCCAGTGGAGGAACTAGAATTTCAGTCCAACTCAGGCACCGAGGAAAAAAATTAAATATAAATAATATTTTTAATTCATAATTAAAATAAATAAAATATTATGATAAGCATGTATAAGCCTAACTTTATCACAGATTTCTTAATAAAAATAAGAACTTTATTTCTTAGCAACTAAACATTTCCAACAGTTATTTTATAACTGAGATGGAAGATTAAACTTCTTACCGGTAGCTTGTAATCGATATCAACAACACCAAAAACTTGACAATTCAAAAAGAATTTTTTTTATGTGAGTCTTAGACATTTGATAAAAAAATGTAATATCATGCATTCATAATTAAATAACAGAAAGATGAGATTAACAACAAAAAATAGAACAATATAGTTGGGTCAAAGATGATAATGGGCAGAACTGGTAAGATCACACAAGAGAACATTATAAATTGTGTTTCCCCATACTGCCGTACACTGTACACCACTGATTAACACTTTAATTAAGCCGAAGAAATAACATGGCAGTGATAAGTTTTTAGGGCTTTAACACTGAGCAAAATTGGCTCGTAAATAACAGAAATGTGCTTAAATCTTAATTCGTAAATGCTCGGAACTGGAAGCTCACCTAGACATGGAAGGAGATGGAGATGCGATGGGAAAATGGGCGATGAGCGAGTATCTGAATAGTGAATAATCTGCTCGGGATAGAGAAGCCTCCTCGGAATAGAGATAGTCTTGCTTGGAAGGAAGAACATCATCAATCAAAGACTGGTCCGCAGCTCTCTTGCTTGGGAACCACAAAGAAGAAGCTTGCTCGAGTGATCGGAAAGGAGAAAGCCTGCTCGAAAAGGAAGAACGGGAACACGAACACCAATGAGCAAGCCTGGAGAAGGTGAAGCTAGGGAGGTTGAATTTGAAATCTTGGTGGTGAAGCAAAGCGGTCAAAGTTTTGAAAAGATTGTAAATTAATTAATAGCCTAGTATTTAGCTGCAGTTGACAGTGTACAAACTATTTTAAAAATTAATAATCTAGTCTCTAGTTGCAGTTGGCAGTGTACAATCTATTTAAAATATTAATAGCCGCAGTTGGCAGTGTACAACCTATTTAAAATATATCAAATATCTGACCCGGGCACATGCCCGGGTGTGCCGCCATCTAGGTCCACCCCTAGCCCCACTGCCAGAGTACACTAGCCGTTTGCATGCACCCCGAGATATTTGTTCACTACTTTGGCCCATTCCTAATTCTGGATAAGGTGGGAGAGGTGGCCTACAGCTACCAGCCGACAGCCGAATTCATCCGGTCTTTAATGTCTCTATGCTAAAGAGGGCACTGGGAAATCACCACTTTCAAGCCACCCTACCCGAGGGACTATCGGTCGAGTCTATTCCCCACTATGAGTCGGAGGCTGTGTTAAGATCACGCATCGAGAAGATTTGGTAGCAACCGGTACAACAGGTTCTCACGCAGTGAAGGGGAATACCTGCGGAGGAAGCCATATGGATCTTGGAAGAGGTCCGGTCATAATTCCCAGATTTTGATCTTGAGGACAATGTCATTTTGGAACCCAGAGGTGTTGATACGAACACGGGCGATGTTGTCCCTGGCCAGCAAAACACACGTGTTTATACATGACGGACACGCGACCCGAGCACGACGGCGCAATGATTGACTTACTTTGTTATATGTTGTCTTATGTTGGGGATCATCTTGTATATAAAGGAGGATTCTAGTATCTTTCTTTTCATACTATTTATGTATCTTAATTTCGGAATTGGAATCGGAAGGAGGGAGAACGACCCAGTGTTTTACCCTAGTTTCCCATCACTCCTATCACATATTAAGATCCCTCTTTCGCATGAAGGGCTTTAAACTAAAAACTTTCACTTATGGATTATTACAGGATAACAAGAAATGAAGCAAAAGGCACTGACAATTCAACACCCAAGCAAATATATGATATCATTCCACTATTCAATAAACGATAAGAAACAATACAAGATACTCACAAACAAGAGGGCTCAGTGGCGGGGAATGATGGCGAGCGGTTGTGGCTTGTATGAGGAGGCAACAGATTTAGGGCTGGAAATTGGGAGGAGGCAGTGCTACGGCTGGAAGCAGGGAGGTGGTGGAGCGGTTTTTGTGGTAGGAAACAGGGGAAAGGGGTAGATGGTATTGCGGATAGAAGCAAGGAGGGGTGGTGTGGTTTGTGACTAGATGCTGGAGGGGCGGCGACTTGCGATTGGATGCAAAAGGGGTGTGCCTTGTGGCGGGAGGAACGAGTCGTGGCTTGTGATTAGTTGCAAGAAGAAGGCAGCGGTTTGTGATTGGATGCAGCAGGGGAGGTGGCTTATGACGGGATGCAGGGAGAAGGCAGGGGGAGTAAGTAGGGGTGCATGAGGAAGGTATGGGTCGGAAAAATAGGAATTCACCGGGGTGTCGCGACGTCGCACCACGATATGATTATCAGCCCTGGATTTCTTCACAAGGCTAGGAATGCTCACCATGGATGCCATCACATCTTATTATAATAAAAAGCTAACTAGAGCACCCGATGTGAACAGCTATGATTGACCGTTACGCCCGATGTCCGATTACTAGTCCAAAAATACATGTAAAATAGTAAAAAAAAACAATCCAGACACACTCATGGAATCAGATAGAAGATCGATCAATGCATCCTACGTGAATACACGTAAGCGGATCCCGATAAGGGGTGGCCCGTTCTCCATCGTCGATCCAGTGGATGGGACTGTTGTTGATTCCCATCAAAAGCTTTACATAAATTCTCCAAATATCATTAGGCATCTCATTTGAACATACGACTTTACCTTGTGTATTTTGCCAAAGCAACTCAACTTCAGTTTTTGTACTCTTGATTATTGTTACGCGTATTGAGGGGAAAACTTAGTTCCTCCATAGATATCTCCTTGTCTATATATACTTATTAAGAAACATCATAAGGAAATGATACACGATGTGGGACTAATATAACATGCGCCTCACAACACTCCCCCTCAAGTTGGATCGTGGGAACTTTCCAGACCCAACATGTTACATATAAAGTTCATTCTAGTCCTCGTAACCCCTTTCGTAAGAATATCTGCAACTTGATCTCCGGTCTTCACATGAGTAAGAGAAATAAGGCCTTCTTCGTACTTCTCCCTAACAAAGTGGCAGTCGACCTCTATGTGTTTTGTGCGTTCAAGGAACACAGGATTGGTGGCTATCTGGATTGCAGCTTGATTGTCGCACCATAGAGGAATGGGATCCTGAACTGGGTACCCGATTTCACAGAGGATTTGTCTTACCCACATGATCTCAGCAACAGTGTGAGACATAGCCCGATATTCCGCCTCAGCACTAGATCTAGCAACTGTAGTTTGTTTCTTGCTCTTCCAGGAGACAAGATTTCCACCCATAAAGACTGTGAATCCCGTGGTTGATTTTCGGGTAGCTAAGCATCTTGCCAGTCAGAGTCACTGTATGCCTCTAAATTGGAATGACCTTTATCCTTGTATGAGATTCCCAGACCTGGATCTTTCTTCACGTATCTGACAATCCGGAGAACAGACTCCCATTGAGACACTGTTGGAGCAGCCATGAACTGACTGACTTTACTTACTGCACATGCAATGTCCGGACGAGTCATGGTAAGATAGTTTAATTTTCCAACTATCCTACGGTACTTCTCGGGTGAATCAAAAGGTTTGCTTTCGGCATGAAGGCTCTTTTCCCCAGGTTCAAGCGGGGAATCCACATGGCCACAGTTAGAAATTCCAAGATCAGATAGAAGATCAAGAGTATATTTCCGTTGACAAATAAAGAGAGAGTGATCATCATGAGTAACCTCAATCCCAAGAAAATATCGTAAAGGACCCAGATCTTTTGTTTGGAAATTGGAGTGTAAGAATGCTTTGAGATTTGATATCCCTTCAACGTTGCTGCCTGTGATAACAATATCGTCGACATAAACCAGTAGAAGAATAGTACCGGCCGAGGAGTTCTGATAAAAGAGGGACGAGTCTTTAATACTCTTGATAAGTCCAAACTGAGTAACCACAGCTCGGAACCGGGCAAACCAAACCCGAGGGGATTGTTTCAATCCATATAATGACGCTAGGAGACGACACACCTTGTTACGCTCCCCCTCAGCAACGAACCCAGGTGGTTGCTCCATGTAAACCTCTTCCTCCAAGAGCCCGTTAAGAAAATCATTCTTGATATCCAACTAGTGTAAGGCCCACTGGCGGGAGGCGGCCAGAGAAAGAAGAATACGAAGAGAGGACATCTTGGCAACCGGTGCAAATGTTTCATCATAATCCACACCATAAGTCTGAGCATAGCCTTTGGCTACCAAGCGAGCTTTCAAGCAGTCAAGAGAACCATCTGCATTCACCTTTACAGAATAGATCCATTTGCATCCAATCGCCCGTTTGCCGGCAAGTAAGGGGACCAGGTCCCAGGTGTTGTTGAGCTGAAGAGCTGTCAATTCTTCCTGCATGGCTGCCGCCCAGCCAGGATGAGCTTTGGCCTCTGCCACCGTAGACGGAAGACGATATCGATCCAGAGTCGAGTGCAGGGTCGTATGAGAAGCAGACAAGCCCTTGTAAGAGCTAACATAAAGAGGATTCTCCCGACAAGTTCGACTGCCTTTCCGGACAGCAATAGGAACATCTGGACTGGATGGCGTGAGGGTAGTAGGTACACTCGCAGGTGCTTCCGTAGGAACAGTCGTTGTATCATTTGAGACAGAGGTAGGCTGAGATGGTGGCATCCCTGAACTATCAGAGGAGCGACGAGAGTAAACTTGCCCCCACATGGGGGGTCAACAGATCAGTCGGCGAAATGATAGCAGGTTCATGCCGAGGGACTAAAAGAGCATCAAGAGAGGGGTCAGGACTGGGTGATCCATGAAAGGGGTAATTGTCCGACTCCAGGAAGACAATATCGGAGGAAATAATGTATCGTCGGAGATCAGGAGAGTAGCACCGATACCCTTTAGTAGTCCGAGAATACCCGAGAAATATACATTTCAAAGCACGGGGATCAAGTTTGGAGACAGAGGGACGAGCATCCCGAACATAGCAAACACACCCAAAAACCAGCAAAGGGAGGCGGGAGCCATCATGTTCAGGATACAGAGTGTGATATGGTGTCTCCCCCTGAAGGATGTGAGTGGGAAGGTGATTAATAAGATGTGCAGCAGTAAGGACTGCATCACCCCAGAAGTGTTTGGGTACGTGCTTGTGGTGAAGGATGGCCCGGGTGACTTCAAGGAGATGTCGATTTTTTCGCTCGGCAACACCGTTTTGTTGAGGGGTATCTGGGAAACTGGTTTGGTGTAGAATGCCTTTCTCTGAGAGAAAATTAGACATAGACTGAGACAAGTATACCCGGCCATTATCAGTACGAAGACATTTGATACGAATAGAAAATTGAGTAAATATTGCATTCCAAAAATTTTGAAAAATAGAAGGCAACTCATAACGATTTTTCATTAAATATACCCAAGTCATACGAGAAAAATCATCGATAAAAGTGACATAATATTTGTGTCCTAACAACATAGGGACAGGACACGGCCCCCAAACATCTGAATGAAGTAAATCAAAAGGTGCAGAGGCACGAACATCAAGACGAGGACTATAGCTAACTCTGTGGAGTTTAGCAAACAAACAAGACTCACAATTGAGATGTGAGACTTTCCCAAACTCAGGATACAGACGACTCATGACCTGCATAGATGGATGACCATGACGATAATGAAGATCCAAGAATTTTGTGGAGGCAGCAGAACAAGCAAGGTGGGAGACTTCATCCAGCACATAGACGCCATCACGCAGCTTTCCTCTACCAATAATACGGCTCGTCGACTGTTCCTGAAAAATGCAACCAGAAGATGTGAAAATAGCAATACAATTCAAATCATTTGTAAGCTTACTAATAGATAAGAGATTGTAAGCAGATTGAGGGACATGAGCCACAGAGGAGAGTGTCATGTCAGGGGTCACACTGCAACTACCAAAACCAACAATAGGAACAGAGGAGCCATCCGCAACTGTAATTGAAGCTCCACTATGGGGTTTGTATGAGTGTAAGATACCTGAGGAACTAGTCAGGTGATCAGAAGCGCCAGAATCAGCCAACCACTGGACCGGACGCTGTGAGGTACAAACAGGCTGAATGGTTTGAGCCACAGCAGCACTATGAGTCGGGGAGTCAATCTGGAGAGCCTGCAGTCGACGGTACTCATCCTCAGATATTTCAACAGTTCTTGGACCCGGAGAGATAGAAGTGGCGTCGGCCAGGTGCGCCGACCGAGATGGAGCAGAAGGTTTGGAGGCCCAGTCTGGCTTCCCATGAATCAACCAACATGTATCCTTTGTGTGTCCCCGACGCCCGCAATGGGCACAATGTCTCGTGTCAGTGTCACGACCACGCCCAGATCGCCCCCCCCCCTACCAGTTCCCCTGCCACCCCGAGACGCAAGAGCCATCGACTCTCTGGAGGAAGTATGTAGAGCAAAGGAAGAAGTACCAATGGATCCAGCTTTAGTAAGGCGATGGTACACACTAGCCGCTTGTAGGGTCGTAGGACTCGCCAGCATTTTAGTCTTCGTTGTTGAGAAGTGTGGGTCCAATCCATTTAAAAGCCAAAGGAGTACGAGGTGTTCACGTTGGGCCTGATGCCCTTCCCTGGTAGAGGGTATCTCCCACAGATCCAAGATCTCATCAGCTAGAACCTTCCATTCGGCGAAGTACTCTGTAATAGGACGCGCCCCTTGCCTCAGCTCGGCTATTTTTGGGAAGAGTTCACCAAGACGAAAGAGGTTGTTCGCTTGAGAGAACATCATGTGTAGGGTATCCCAGAGTTCTTTGTTGTTGTCGCAGTTTTTGCACATTTGCTGGACAGATGGGTCCATGGAACTTAGGAGAAGAGCAAAGATGCGGCAATCATCACTATACCAATCATCGTATTTTGTACTTCCCACGACACGAGTTGGAAGTCGAGTAAGGTGGTGTGTGCGTCGGATACCTGACAGAGACATAGTAACCCCCTTCTTACATAGTTGGAAATTGGAGGAGGTAAGGATGGTAGTAGCAAGCCTCGCGTTGGGAGGAAAGGTATTAGTAGAATCCCCTGAGGGAACGGTCGTCTGAGGAACCGACGACTGAGTGGTACTTGTCACAGGGGAACCCATGACCAAATTCAATGGTAGAGAAAATCGGAGAAGGAACCGGTAGAGGCAGCGGCTGATGCTAGCACGAGGAAGCAGCCGGTACACGCAGGAAGCAGTGGCTGGCACTAGAAGGAGCCGCAGAAACAGCAGCAGTAGGCAGTGGGAACAATCGGCATCGCGATCGACTGCAGCAGTAGGAACGACTGCAGCAGTAGGAACGACTGCATCACGGAAAGATCGGCATCACTGTCGGCATCACGATCGGCATCAATGATGGCATCACAGTCGACGGAACAGCAGGAACAGGTGCGCACCATCGACGGAACGATCTACGGCAGTAGGACGGAACGGCGGCAGGCAGCGATCGGCCGCATCAACGATCGACCACGCCTCCGTCCCTTTCGGCGTGCAGCGGCGGGAGTTAGGCGACGGGATCGAACCGCAAGGGCGAGGCGCGACTGGATCGAGCCGCAAGGGCGAGGCGCGACTGGATCGAGCCGCAAGGGCGAGGCGAGAGCGGCGGGATTACGCGAGAGAGAGAGCGGCGGGATTACGCAATCGACGGATTGAGCAGAAACCCTAAACAGCCTCTGATACCATGTTACGCGTATTGAGGGAAAAAACGTAGTTCCTCCATAGAGGTCTCCTTGTCTATATATACTTATTAAGAAACATCATAAGGAAATGATACACGATGTGGGACTAATATAACATGCGCCTCACAACAATTATGATCTTCCAAAATGCTTTCCACATTAAAACTGTCATTAGTAATTTCTTAAAACACAATTTTCATCTTTTCTCTCTCAAATATTGAATTTTTCAATTTAATAATTAGACCTTTGAAATTAATAATCAAAGATGAGTTCAAGGTACTAGGATTCAAATGCATGAGCATTGTAGATTATTTTTTTTCCCCAGCAACGTCAGCTAGTATATGTTACCTGAACATCAAGTTTAACTCGCTGCTATGAGAAATATGGTATAACTCCAGAAGCATACCTCCTTTAAACTTGGTTTGCTCACAAAATGTGATTGCCTGCTAGAAAATTGCGGCAGAGTTAGAATAATAGAGATATACAAGTCGAACAACAGTAATCAAACAAAAAAAGCCATGCTGCAGAAGAATTTTATGCCTTGTAAATGGCACTATGAACATCATCTCAACATCTAAGTCATGCAATCACCCTCAAATTAATCCTCCACCCAAGAGTCAATTAATACAAACATACTCTCATACTCTGCACATGTGAGTTTATTGCATGCTTAGAAGGAAACAACTCCCAGATATAGGAAGCAGCAGCTTTTGTTTCATTCAGACTATAATGCATGGAAGATTAAAACTAATAGAGATCAATCGCGCCACATTGAGCGATTTGTCATTCTCGGCATTTTTGGATCGTCGGATGGACAATCGGTGACCGTGGTTGAGGCGGGCTTGAATTTTTATATTTTTATGTATTTTTCTTTTATTTCTCCGAGTTCTATGTTGAAAATTAGGTTAAGTTGGTCGTTCGATTAGAGCCGTAAAATGTACTTAACCTAATTCCCACTATATTTATGTGTGTGTTAGGGATGAGGAGAAAAACTCACATTTATTATGCATAAGATACACTAAAATAGTGTGAGAATAACAATCAACAAGAATCCAAGGATAGTCCCGTTCATCAGTATGTTTCAAAGCAAAAAAGCTCAAGAAAAAATGTATGTTTTAACGGCACAAATAGAGGTTGTTGTAGAGAAAAACTCAACCTTGTATATACTTTCTCAATAATCAAATACAATGTATGAATACATATTTATAGGAGGGAGAAAGAGAAAAGAGAGTCATATACAAGATGTGGGACTAAAAAGGAGAGAAGAAGAAAAACAAATAAATGGTCTTAATTACATGGGCTTTTCCAACACTCCCCCGCAAGCTGGAGCGTACAAGTCGTATGCACCAAGCTTGGACAGACACTGGTAGAATAGGGTGCTAGGTAGAGCCTTTGTGAGGATATCGGCCACTTGTTTAGTACCAGGAACATGCTTCAATTCTATCTTCTTCATTTGGACTTTCTCCCGAATAAAGTGACAGTCTACTTCAATATGTTTCGTTTTTTCATGAAAGACTGGATTCTTCGCAATATGTATAGCCGTTTGGCTATCACAAAACAGGATGGCAGGTGAGGGAAGTTTTACCCCTAGATCGGTCATGAGACTTTCAAGCCAGGTAAGCTTAGAGACAACAGACGCCATTGATCAGTATTCTGCTTCAGCTGATGATCGAACAACCACTGCTTGTTTTTTACTCCGTCAGGTAACGAGATGTCCTCCAAAATAGGTACAAAAACCACTGGTTGACCGGCGATCATCCAAGGAACCGGCATAGTCTTCATCAGAGTACGCAACCAATGTTGGAGTAGAGGATGAGGTTTTGTATACCAAACCTTGATTCGGGGTGGTTTTAAGGTATCTAAGAATACGTTCAACAGCTTGGAGGTGAGATGTTCGCGGAGCATGCATAAATCTGCTGACCACCCCAACGGCAAAGGAAATATTCGGTCTAGTGATCGTTAGGTAGATCAATTTTCCAACCAGTCGTCGATAGTATTCCGAATTTTGAAGAGGAAGGTCTGTATCAGAAGAATGTGCAGACAACTTATGATTTGTGTCCATCGGAGTAGTAGGTTTGCATCCCGAGTAACCAGCATCCTAAAGGAGATCCAGGCAGTATTTCCTTTGAGAGATGACGAGTCCATCTGGTCGTCTTGCGACCTCAATACCAAGGAAGTAACGAAGATGTCCCAGATCCTTGGTTTGAAAGACGGAGTTGAGGTGCTGTTTAACTGCTTGGATGCCCTTTGAATCGTCTCCAATGATCAAGATATCATCAACATATACCAACAGAAGAAAAGTTCATGTTGCCTGATGACGTGTGAATAGTGAGAAGTCAGCTGAACTCCGAGTGAAGCCGACTTGCCGGACGACCTTACTGAACTTGTCAAACCATGCCTGAGGGGATTGTTTGAGACCATAGATGAACTTCTTGAGATGACAAACTCGGGACTCCCCCGTGGTCTCAAACCCGGACTGTTGCTACATGAAAACCGTTTCTTGGAGGTCGTCGTTGAGGAAGGCATTTTTGATGTCCAGTTGGTGTAATGGCCATTATCGATGCACAGCTACCGAGAGAAGAACCCGAACGATGTTCAGTTTGGCCACAAGCGAGAACGTCTCCTCATAATCGAGGTCATGCTGCTGGGTGAAGCCACGAGCCACCAGACGGGCCTTCAGACAGTCAATCGTTCCATCAGGAGCATGCTTGATCACAAAGAGACCCATTTACACCCAACAGGTGTCTGACCGGTAGGTAACGGTACCAATGTCCAGGTCTGGTTAGCCCAGAGAGCCGTCATCTCTTCTCCATAGCCGCCCGTCAGCCAGGATGTTGGAGAGCCTCTTGCACAGAGTTAGGTACCGAAATCGAGGATAATGAAGTGGCAAAAGTTTGAAGTTGTGGAGAAAGACGATGTAAGGAAACATAATTCGTCATGGGATGAGCTGTAGATTCTGGTGCTGGATCAGCGGGACGCGGAGCATCAGAGGGCGAGTCAGACTGCAGTGGGGCACCGGAGGACGGATGGCGACGAGTGTAAACCCGAATAACAGGAGGTTTGGCAACAGGAGGGGCCTGGGTTGTAGGTCTTGGTGGTGGAGTGCTAACGGGAATAACTGGTCATAAGACAGTTGGTGGTGGAGATGTGGGAGCTGAAGCAGTGAAGAAAGGGAGATCCTCCCGAAAGGTAACATCAGCAGACACTGCCACCCTTCGGGTAGCCGGTGAGTAGCAGACGTAGCCTTTTTGTGTCTGTGAGTAACCGACAAAGACGTGTTTGGCAGCCCGGGGATCCAATTTGTCCAAAGTTGGACCAAGGTTGTGAACGTAGCAAGTGCACCCAAAGATGCGGGGTGTGAGAGATAATGTCGGAGTTGATGGGAACATGAGGCTGAATGGAGTGGCATTGTGGAGGATAGGGGAAGGAAGACGGTTAATCAGGTAGCAAGCCGTTGAAAGAGCAAAGTTCCAATAATTTTTGGGAACGTGTATTTGGAGCATGATGGAGCGGGCCACATCGAGAAGGTGTCGATTCTTCCGCTCCGCGACTCCGTTTTGCTGGGGGGTATAGGCACAAGAAGTTTGGTGAATAAACCCAAATTCAGAGCAAAGAGTTGCAAATTTGTGGCTAGTGTATTCACGAGCATTGTCTGTGCGAAGAGTTTTGATGTTAGTGGAGAATTGCGTTTGGGTATCAAGAAGGAACGCCCGAAAAACACGAAGAAGCTTAGAGCGATCACGAAGTAGATATAGCCATGTCATTCGCGAATAGTCATCAATAAACGTCAGAAAATAGTGATAACCAAAAATGTTATTAACTTTGTACGGACCCCAAATATCAGAGTATGCCAAAATAAAGGGAGCAATGCTCCGAGTACATTTAGATAAAAAAGATGATCGAGGCTGCTTGCCTAACACACATGATTCACAATGAAAAGAAGGTAAAGATACATCGGGTAGAGCCTTATGGAGGACTGGTAAAGGGGCATGGCCAAGACGTCGATGCCAATCGACGGAGGAGACTGAAGAAAGGATAGCAGGAGAGTCATCAAGGAGGTAGAGCCCGTTCTGCAGTCGTCCCTTACCAATGATAGTCTGCATTCTGTGATCCTGTATCAGAAAAGAAGAAGAGGTAAATGTTATAGAGCAGTTCAAATCATTAGTCAAGCAACCAACAGAAAGCAAATTGAATGGGGAGCCCGGAACATGAAGAGCCGAGCATAGAGAGAGGGAGAAGAAGTGAGAGGGATGTCAGCCGATCCAGAGACAGGAACGGTGTCCCCATCGGCCACTGTGATGCACTTAGGATGAGGAGAATTCAGGTATTGATGTGGACGCAGGGAGGTGATATGATGAGTGGCACCTGAGTCCACTATCCAGCGCGGACTAGTGAAGAGACAAGTGATCCTTCTTGGGAGATGGACGCAGCAGAGGCAGGCGGGCGACTGAGCAGACCCTGGAGCTGTTGGAGCTGAAGGTGAACCTCTTCAAGGTCAGTACGAGCAGAGGAGTCGGTAGCAACCCAGGTCGTCGGAATAGGGTTCCAGTGTCGATGACGATCTGGCGAACGTGATCCCATACGGAACTAGCGGCGGCGATCGGAGAAACTGCTAGAGGCGCCTAGAGAATCCGTGGACGTGTCTGGAGGAACCAATGGAAGCGCATGGAGGAGCCGCCGGAGACTGCACTGGCTCGATAGGCTGAAAATGTTGGAAAAGGCGGCACTGTGACGGTATTTCAGAGGGAACGAAAATGAAAGTTTAGTTCCTCTGAATTATACCCGGTCTGCTTTCTTCTTCCTTGGTTTTTTTTAAAAAAAAATTGATAGAGTTTAGTCTTCTTCATTATTTCCATATAGTTTTTCCAAAAGATTTGGCTGAATCTTTCTTTATGTGGCCTGATAGCTTGCCAAATAATTTCCTTGTTATTTTCTTGATTTGAAATGCCTTTTATGATAAAAGATTTGGGTATTTTGAATTTGATTCGATCTTTTAGCTTAAATGTATGCGTCCTAAAATAACTTAAGCTTGCCCCTTTCGTTATAACTACTAAAATTGTCGGACCTTTTATTTAGGATCTCACTGGACGGTCAAATCAAAAAGCCAGAATTTAAAATACATCGGTGAATAAAAATAACATAAAACACTCGCATTTTTTGCAATGGGTACCCATGTCGCAATTTGGAACCTTACCAGCGCTTAGACATGATCTGCTTTAGGGAGAGAGAATGTTGTGCATTCATTACCTCTTAGAAGCGGTGAGAGAATGACTTGAACCAAAGCACATTAAAAGGGATATGCAAATAGTCTGCATCACCCCTCCACCTTCTTAAAAATATCCTAAGTTCCTGTCAAACAACTTGGATGATGATAGGACTCTTGAACACTACAACAATCGAATTCCCGAGGATCAATGGACCAATATTTTAATAAACAACATAACCATTTTTTCAAAAATAAATATATTTTCCCCTCATAACACAAATGTAAGACAACATTTGAAACATTGGTTCAGGATGCTACACTGACGGGAGGGGAAAAAAAGCTCGTTAACTTCCTTAACGGTCATTGAGTGACTCGCACAAGAAATTATGAATTAAAATAAATTCACGGAATTGTCCTTGAATTAACAACCTCCGTCAAGCAATTTCCCTAAAAAATGCAGAGCCTCTTTAAACCACTGAGCTGCCAACTTGATCCTCACTCATTGCCTCAAGAGCTAAACTTCTTGCTATATGCCTATATCATCCTCTCAGCAAAACCATAGGACAAGACCATGCATTATTCACTCATTACAATAATAAACTCTACATGATGATTGGTGCATGATTAACTTGTGGGCAAGAGGAGTCTATCGTTGCCTCCCCTTCATGTACAGGACTGGAATGCTTATCCACCAGAAAGACTAGTGACAATTTGGTAAGAGAACGAGAGAGGGAGAGAGATATCTAGAGAGAAGAGGGATAGAAATTAGGGTTTAGAGAATGGAGGAGGAGAATACCTTGTACTGTCATGATGAACTATGGAGAACCGCCCCGGGGATATTTATACCCGGGGCCGGCCGCCCCCGCCCCCGCCCCCCCCCCCCCCCCCCCCACATATGGGGCTGAACCGGGTGGTTCAGCCCCAAACCGCCGATATCAGAGAGAGGGGGCTGAACCGGTTGGCTCAACCCCATTGTCACCTGTCTTGTCTTTCCGTCTGCACGCGTATTGACACCCAAACAGGCGGACTCCATACGGGGGCGTAACATTTTCTTCCCCATCAAGAACCAGCTTGTCCCCAAGGTGGTAGTCCGGGTAGAGCTCCCTGAACTCCATCAAATCCACCCACGTGTTGTGAGCTGCGGTTAGATGCTTCCATTTGACAAGTATCTCAGGACGGTACTCTATGCCACGGTGCTTTCACGTGATCATCAGGATCTACTCGAGAAGCGGCCGTTTCGCCTGCTACTGTTGCCTCGGGCAGGAAAGTACTAGCCTGCACTGTGTTGCCGATCTTTCTCTTCAATAAGAATACATGAAATGTCGGGTGAATCTGCGATCCCTCGGGCAATTCCAAGGTGTAAGCGACAGGACCCACACGACGGAAGATACGGAAGGGACCATAATAACGAGGTGCCAACTTCTGGTTTGTTCGTCGGGCAGCAGACAGCTGCCTGTAGGAACGGAGCTTGAGAAAAACTTCATCGCCAACCGCGAACTCCCGGTCCTTGCGATGTTTGTCCGCTTGAGTCTTCATGCGGTCTTGTGTTGTCCAGAGATTCTGTTGTGGGCCGGGTCGGGCGGCGGCGGCGGCCGGGGTCTTCCCTCCGCTCCGCTCCCGATTATTCCTCCAGCACAACAGGGTCGCGGCCCGTACACCCCAACCCATCTCGGCAACCAGTTTAATTGCCGCGGGATGTTGAGGTGAGGGCTTGATCCCTCCACCTCCTTGATAAGAACACTTAAACATGTGTCTCATCACCAACTGAGCCGCGGCTCAGTTGGTGATGAGACACATGGCTCAGTTGGTGATGAGACACATGTTTAAGTGTTCTTATCAAGGAGGTGGAGGGATCAAGCCCTCACCTCAACATCCCGCGGCAATTAAACTGGTTGCCGAGATGGGTTGGGGTGTACGGGCCGCGGCCCTGTTGTGCTGGAGGAATAACCGGGAGCGGAGCGGAGGGAAGACCCCGGCCGCCGCCGCCGCCCGGCCCGGCCCACAACAGATTCTCCCGCAAGGTAGCTAGGGTACGGTCTCGATCACGAAGCGCCTGATCAACGGTTGGCAACGCGGTACTGCCAGGTTCATAACTGCACAGTGAGGGTGGAGGACGACCGTACACGACCTCGAAGGGGGTCAACTTGTTGGCTGAATGGTAAGAGGTGTTATACCATTATTCGGTCCAATGCAACCAACATGTCCAAGTCCGAGGCTCGTCCATCACAAAGCAACGAAGCTATGTCTCGAGGCCCCGATTGAGAACTTCTGTTTGGCCATCTGTCTGGGGGTGATGGGTTGTGCTGTAACTTAAGCAGGTCCCCTGTAAGCGAAAAAGCTCCCTCCAGAAATTCCCCACAAACGTCGGGTCTCGGTCGGAAATGATGGCATGTGGGATGCTATGAAGGCGGACGATTTCTCGGGCGAAGAGATCGGCGACTGACTCGTCGGTGTAAGGGTGACTCAGTGCCAGGAAATGTCTGTATTTGGACAGCTCCGGAAGCCGTCGTAATCTCCATAATCATTGTCATCGTACTGCCTTGCTCCCCCAGTCGTTCCAGGTGGCGAGATGATATCTCCTTCAGCGGAGACGATTTGAGGCCGGCCAGACAATACTGTCGTCTCTGCTGGAGGAACACCATCGTCATCTGGTCCCAGTTGAAGGTCACCCTTCGCAGCTGCTGCTGCCATTGTACCCCAAGCACCATGTCCGACCCTCTGATGGGTAGGAGATAGACGCCCGTGCGTCCTGAGTACTCATGTATCCGCAACTCCACTCCTGTCATAACTCCTTCGCACTGAAGTTTGCTCCCATCGGTCACCATAACATGAAATGCAGCTGCTCGATCGATCTCGTACCCCACCTTCTGTGTCGCATCCGGATGAATGAAGTTATAAGTACTCCCGCTATCCACCAGAATTGTCACCCTCTCCTGGCTGATTGTCCCTGCCATCCTCATCGTGAGAGGGGCGTTGCATCCCTCCATCGCTTGTAAGGACACGCCGAACTCCGTCAAGTCCAAGTCCCCGTCCCACTCTTATTCGGGAGGGCACCCGTCCCCTGTATCCTCATGAAGCATAAATACTTGTATCTTCTGGCATTTATGTTCCGGTGTGAACTTGTCGTCGGAGTTGAAGCATAAGCGCTTCTCCTTTTTGGCCTGTAGTTCGGCCCATGAGAGCCGAGTCACAGTCGGTTTGCCACCCGTCGAATTTTCCCTTTTTACGCCTGTTGGAGCCACTGGCGTCCTCCCAGAGGTGCGAGTATGTTGCCTGTTGAAGCGTTCTTTCTGAATGCGGGCTAAGGTGATGGCATGATTTAGGTTACGGGGCATGCGTGCTTACACCTCATCGCAAAGGTGCTCCTTGAGTTCCGAGACAAAACAGCTCAGCAGCGTAATTTCATCCCAATGCACCCTATTCGCCAATTTTTCAAATTCCGTGCAATACTCAACAACCATCCCCTTCTACTGCAGCTTCTGGAGGAGAGCCTTGAAATCCTCGTACTCCAAGGGCCCGAATCGGGTCGTAAAGCCCTCCACAAATTCTGCCCACGGTACATAGTCTCGGCCTCGCAAAAATCACTGCGTCCACTGAAAAGCATCGTCCTCCAGGTGGAACGATGCGAGTTGCACTCATTGCCCTTCCGGCACATCTTGATAACTGAAGAAAAGCTCTGCTTTCTGCACCCACTCCAACGCGTCCCCTCCCCCCGTTGAATTTAGGAAAATTCATGCGAGTTAATTTCGGGGGGATGTATGCCCGCGGAGCGACTTATCCGTGCCACCCCTGCTCATGCCCATAGCCTGTTGGTCTCCTTTGCTCCCTAAGTTCGGGATAATCGCACGGATACCCGTGTTGATGCATTCCCCCCAATAGAGGATGCTGGCCGCCCCACGAAACGCCGGCCCCGAAGCCTCTTTGCGGTCCGTAACCTCGCGGATGAGGGAGAAGCCCTCCCGTTCCCCCCGGAGGAAACACGGTTTGCCCTGGGGGTCGCCTGATCCCTCCTTGCTCTTCCCCGACTCGCCGCCATGGGGCACGGCCCGCGAACGGGTCCCCGGTTCCGCCCTGGGACGATCCCTCTCCCAGTGGGTTCGGGCGGAACCGGTCGCCAGCCGCTGCCGGCCAGCCGCCAGTGTCACGGCCCTGACCTGCCGCGGACGCCGCCTCCCCTCCCGTCGGGACAGACGGGTGAGATCCTGGCATTTTCGGTCCGAAATGCGGTGATCCACTGGTCTCTTCGCCCGCTGTTGCTTTCCCCTTCAGATTTTGCGCTAGCAACGCCTTGATTTCATCCATTCGAGCGTCGAACTGTTCTTCCAATCGCAGCGTCGAAGCCCTCATGTTTTCCTCGATGGCGGCCACCGAGTCCGTCAATCCAACATAGTTTTCTAAGGTTTCCAATCGGTTGATTTTCTTTTGCGTTCGTGTGGTAACCATGGCGGAGGAGCGATGCTTTGATACCAAATGTTAAGAGAACGAGAGAGAGATCTAGAGAGAAGACGGATAAAAACTAGGGTTTAGAGGATGGAGGAGAATATCTTGTACTTCCATGATGAACCATGGAGAACCACCCCAGGGATATTTATACCCGGGGACAAGAGGGGGTCGCCCCCCCCCCCCCCCACATATGGGGCTGAACCGGGTGGTTCAGCCCCAAACCGCCAGTATCAGAGAGAGAGGGCTGAACTGGTTGGTTCAGCCCCGTTGTCACCTGTCTTCCCTTTCCGCCTGCACGCGTATTGACGCCCAAATAGGCGGGCTCCATCCGAGGGCGTAACACAATTCTCAGATATGAAGGTACGGGACTGGAATCCAATATCAATCTCTCAGTATGAAAAATGACAATTTTTTATGTGACTGGCACCTGAAGGTAGTATCACAGAGTGCCTAGTGAACCTCCAACAGCGAAAGTAAGGAATGGCACCTAAGAGTGGCGGAGCACCCAAAGACAAGTCACCTAAGAGCGATTTGGGCTCGGCTCAAAATCAAAATTTTCGAGTCGAACTCAGCTCAAAATCGACTAGAAATCGAAATCAATTTCGAGAAAAGCTGTGTTTGTTGCTCAGCTCGACCATAATCGACACCTTTGCCGACCTCGACTGCGTGAGCTCAATCAATTCCCATGCACTTGCGCTTTCGTCTGACCTCCAGTCAACCTCAATTGAAGTTGTGTTTGTTCCTCGCTAACTGTCGGCACGACCATGCATGCTCGCCTCCCTGATCTTCCTCCCACAGCTTCCCGCCAACACCTCTTGACTCCACGATGTCGATCAACCACACAAAGCTCCCCCTAGCGGATTGATGCAAGCAATGTCTAATTCAAGCCGATAATCAACCTGGGATGATGTCTCGGTAGCTCCTCAATCTGGGACAACGATCCAACCGCCGACTTCTTTCTCTTAAGTCATTCAGTTGCGCCTCCAATACGGCTCCCAGCTCGTCTTCTACCTCGTCGAGTTGATAACTTCTCAAAAAGAAGTTATCTAGCCCAATTTTATGCTTAATATTCATTATAAAATGCTTAAAATGATTTTTAATAAAATAGAAATGAAATTAAATTCATATTCATTTAATTTGTGGCTAATCCGGTCTTTTTTCATGGTATTATTGCGAGAATTGCCAAAAAAATCTGTTTGGAGAAAGAAATCTGCCCAAATACCATAATCAGGAAAGTAGGTCACAACACGCGGGAAAGCAAGTTGCAACGTGGCCTGGACGAATTTCAAAAATTTAAATTTAAAGTTAGCTCCAATTTCAAATATGGAAGGGTGCTTCTTTCCAAAGGGGTGACTACGTTTTTAAGAGGGAAAATCTCCACCAAATAAGGGATTGAAAAGGCATTTCAAGAGAGAGGAGAGAAGGGAAAAGGGAGAGTTCTTCATCTAGGGTTTGCAAAAATCCTCCATTGAAGAAAGCGGCTAGAACGAGGAAGACGTTGAATCTCCGGGATGATCGAGCGAGCGACTTCGGAAGGAGAATCCTGCAGCGGTTAATTATCAATCTCCCCATGTATTGTAAGATCTCTCCAAACGTTTTGCGGCTTTTCTCCATGGTTATGAACTAATCTACCCTAATCTTGTATTGTGAGAGTACTAAGTTGTGTGTGATGATTATTCTCTAATTTTTATCTTTGTGAATGTTTGGTGAATGTTCTTTATTGAGTTTATGATCTTTTATTATGGAACTTGTGGCGAAGGTTTCATCTTTTTACTGCGCTTCATAAATCGAGAGAGGAGTTGTGTGTGCGCATCATAGATTTGATATAGTATTTGAAGAGAAAAAGAGATTTCCTCTTGGTATTAGCAACTTTGATTTTCGTTCTTCATACGGCTTCCTATTTCACCCAAGGGGAAATAGTGGGCTAGGGATTTCCGATATCGAGAGATACGGATCTCTATTTTAAAATCGTTGCAAGACGTTTCACCACACATTTTCATAAGGTCACATTTATATGTTCATTGTACTAGACTTAGGAAATCACGGTACAAGATTATCCCTGATAACAAATATTTCCTCTAGGATCCATAGTTTATCTTATTTAGTAGTTTTCTTCACAGTTTTTAATATCTTTAAAATCATCATTTCGATTCACTTGGATTTAAAGAACAAGCATAACTGGTATTTGTAAGCATTAAATCTAGTACCTCTCTGTGGGAACGATCTTTATTCACTCTTATTACTTGAATTGGCATGTGCACTTGTGTGTAATACGCATACCTATTTCGGGCGTATCACGTGTTCATCATCGCACCTAGCAGTTTGCCGCCCAGCGACTATTATTCCAGCTTCCAAAGACGCATTTCATGCGCCTCCTCGTGACCCTCCGGCTCCTTCCCAACCTTCTGCCCCTTCGTTGCATGACCCGGATATGCTCTATTGTTCTTCATGTCGATGAGGGTCCTTCTGATTCAACCTCTACCGAATCCACTTGTTTGGATTGGCTAGAGATCTCGCTCTCCTCCTTCACGAGATCGCAGCCATGACAATCAACCGCCCACTGATCCCTACGGCACCACTGTCGTAACCCCTTTGGCCCGTCCCTAACTACATGGGCTTTCTCCACCCCGCTACGGACATCCACCCGGCTCATCTCTGTCGGATCGAGATTCATGTATTTGACGGCATCAACCCCTCGGTTGGATCACCTGTGCTGAATAGTTTTTCGACCTCCAATCCACCCCCGCCAACCAGAAGGTTCCCATGGAATCTATCTATATGGAGGGCTCGGCGCTCCATTGGGTGAGTTGGACGCGCCAGCATATCCCTGATCTCGTGTGGCCAACACTGGAGGAGGAACTCATCCGCCATTATGACACCTGTTATGCGGGTAATGCCTACAAGCGCCTCAGCCCCGTTCTCCACTCCTCCACCGTAGTCACATACATCGCCGAGTTCATCGAGGTAGCCACGCATGTACCTGGCTTATCCTCAGACCATTACCCGGGTTACTTTCTTGGGGTTTACAACCCCACCTCTGGGCGTGCCTTTGGGTCCACAACCGACTACTCTCTCCAACGTCATGTAACAAGTTTGTTTCCTTGACGAGGAACTCTACAGAGCCTAGCCATCCTCCTCGTCTCGATTACACCACCAGTCGTCACCACCTCTAAGATCTCTGTCGTCTCTCACTTGTTTGGACCACCTGACTTTATTTGGGACCCTGTTGCTCAGTTCGCCGCCGTAGCCAGTTCCGTCTCCCCGACATCCCGCTGTCATAGTGCTTATCACACTAACAGCACCTCGAGCTTCGCCGCTTTTGCATTCGTTGTTAGCATCTGTACTGGCCGACCCACATTTGCCCTCTCAAATACATGTGTTTGTTGCTCGGAGCTGAAGAAGACAATCCTGACTTCGGTGACTTTGATCCTCAGATGTTCGCAGATGACCCCTACGAACCTCGACCTTGAGGATAAGATCGATTTTTGGTTGAAGGATGTTGAGACAAAGACGGCCTCCTGGACACACATCCTCCTCCACATATGCAGCATAAGAGCATTATCGTAATTTGTATATCCCACTCCCATATATAAGAGAGTGGTAGTAAGTCTAGTTTATTATCTTTGATCATTGTTAGAGTTGGCATCGAGTATATCTCGATAAGTTGTATCTTGTATTTTATTTATGATACTTTGTGGACGATAGTGTGCTTCAATCAGCTCCATTGTGCCGAGACGGTGTCTCCATTGTGCCGAGACGGTGTCTCCATTGTGCCGAGATGGTGGCTCCATTGTGCCAAGATGGCGGCTCCATTGTGCAGAGACAGCGGCTCCAAGATCTATTCATGTCGTTGCGTGGAATTTCGTTCGGGCTTCTACATATCACAAAGGTTCCTAAGTTTCTTGCGTTGTGGAAAATATATGCCAAAATAATAGACATACATGAAGTCTGAAGCACACACCATCATAACTAAGCATGATCATTTAATGAAAGCAGTTGACCACATTGCCAAAATATGTGGATGCAAAACGAAAACATACTTGATCAACAGTACCAGGTGCAATTAGGACAAGCGCCACACCAGCAGCATCCATTAAATCCTATAAAAATAGCCATCAGTAAAGCAAGTACCGGTTCATATCAAAATATCCATAGAAGCAAAACTTGTTAGCTTGCATCCTCTAAAACATAGCAAGATTCTCAATTTCCCAGGAAATATTAATGGAAATTAAATACTATCTAATGTTCAGACCTCAAGGTTTAATATATCACAAATGTTTTGTAGATTTTCTAGAGATTTTAATAGTATATCAGAATATCAGATAGGTCCGAGCAAGATAGAATGAAAAGAAAATTTATTCTTAAAGATGCAAAGTGATAGGGTAATATAAGTTTGAAATTTATCGAGGATTGAAATTATCATAAAGTATTTTCATGCTACCCAGAAGTCCATCAATTGGGAGGTCCGCATGCAACACTCCTAATGCCAAAGATCCAGTAACATGTGCTGCTTGTCCATTAAACGGATTAAATATTCATCTTGTTATATTTTATAAAAAACAAAGTACTATCAGCGAAAGGAATTTGAAGCAAAAAAATCCAACTAATTGTTAAACTTCCCTCCCAGCAAAAGAAAGACAAGCTTAAGTTTGTTGACCACATCTTAATTCTGGTGAGTACAATTAATGTGAATTTGGAGTAATTGCTACCATGTGGAGGTGTATGCCAATAACCTCATGTATTTAAAGAAAGATCATGAAAGGAAGGCTTGACTATATTCAAGATGACTAGTCGTCAACGCTTTGTCTCATTACCCAAATGATCAAATCAGGCCAGCCAAAGTTTCTTACTGTTAAGAGAAATAAACAGAGAAGAGAATAAGAGAGTTTTTTGTTGACCCATAGGACTTTAAATAGAATTCAAGTATATAAGGTTCAATGAACCAAGTCTTATTCAAAATAGGAGCAATGATGTTTGTAGAACATTCTTTATTGTTGAGTGAGCTCAAAAACTTGTATGTATTGCTTGTGTGTCAAAATACAATGAGAGAATACAAATATATAGGAGAGAAGAGGAGAGAAGAAATCCTATACAATGATGTGGGACTAATAGGAGAAGAAGGAAATAAAAAATACATGGACTCAATCATGGGCCATTTATATGGGCTTTTCTAACACTCCCCCGCAAGCTGGAGCGTACAAATCGTATGCGTCAAGCTTGGACAAGCACTGATAGAAGAGAGTACTGGGAAGAGCCTTAGTGAGCACATCCGCAACTTGTTCTGTCCCGGGGACATGCTTCAGGTCGATCTTCTTCATTTGAACTTTTTCTCTGATGAAGTGACAATCAACTTCAATATGTTTAGTTCTTTCATGGAATATCGGGTTCTTGGCAATATGTATAGCTGCTTGGCTATCACAAAGGAAAATGGCTGGGGAAGGAAGTCTTATACCCAGATCGGTAAGAAGACTTTCCAGCCACATTAGTTCAGACACTACAGACGTCATTGCCCGGTATTCAGCCTCAGCAGATGATCGAGCCACAACAGCTTGTTTCTTGCTCCGCCACGTAATCAAATGTCCTCCAAAATATGTGCAAAACCCACTGGTTGACCGTCGATCATCAAGAGAACCAGCGTAATCAGCATCTGAGTAAGCTATCAATGTAGGAGCTGAAGATGAGGTCTTGTAGACCAATCCTTGACCAGGGGCCGTTTTGAGGTATCTGAGAATACGTTCAATGGCGTGAAGGTGAGATCTTCGCGGGGCATGCATATACCGGCTGACAATACCCACTGCGAAAGAGATATCCGGTCTAGTTACCGTGAGGTAGATCAATTTTCCAACTAGACGGCGATAGTATTCAGGATTCTCGAGTAATAGATCTGAGTCGAAAGCCTGAGCACATAACTTGTGATTCACATCCATTGGGGTATTGATCGGCTTACAACCAGAGTAACCCGCATCATGAAGAAGGTCGAGACAATACTTCCGCTGAGAAAGGACGAGACCATCTGGCCGTCTAGCAACTTAAAGGCCCAAAAAATACCGGAGGGGTCCCAGATCCTTTGTTTGAAAAACTGTACCGAGATGTTGTTTTACCTCCTGTATTCCCTTTTTGTCATCTCCCGTAATGATGATGTCGTCAACATACACTAACAGAGAACCGTCTCTGTTGTTCGGTGACGAGTGAACATCGAGAAGTCTGCCGCGCTGCGAGAAAAACTAACCTCCCGAAGAGCCTTACTGAACCTGTCGAACCATGCCCGCGGTGATTGTTTGAGGTCATACAGAGCTTTCTTAAGGCGACAAACTTGAGACTCCCCCGTGGTCTCAAATCCGGGAGGTTGCTGCATATAGACAGTTTCCTGCAAGTCGTCATTCAAAAAGGCATTCTTAATATCCAGTTGCAGTAAGGGCCACCGGCGATGGACAGCCACCGAGATAAGAACCCGAACGGTGTTGAGTTTGGCCACCGGAGAGAGTTTCCTCATAGTCCATCCCTTGTTGTTAGGTGAAGCCCCGGGCGACCAGCCGAGCTTTCAAACGGTCAATCGTCCCATCGGCGGCATGTTTGACGACGAAGACCCACTTACACCCAACCGGTTTCTGACCCGGGGGAAGTGGTGCGAGAGTCTAGGTCTGGTTGACCCAGAGAGCAGCCATTTCCTCCTCCATGGCAGCCTTCCAGCCAGGATGTTATAGCGTCTCCTGCACAGTGTTAGGAACCGAAATGGAGGAAATAGAATTGGCAAATGTGTGGAGTTAGGGAGAGAGACGATGCAGGGAGACATAATTTGCCAGAGGATGAGCAGTGGAGGGAGATACCTGATCAGCAGGGCGCGGGGTAGCCGAGGATGAGGCCGACTGCAGAGGGGTAGCGGAACGAGAAGGGAGGCGGCGAGTGTAAACCTGGATAACTGGTGGCTTGGAGGGAGCAGGAGCAAGAGCAGAAGGACGTAGGGGAACAAGCGCAATAGCAGGGATGACGGGTCGGGCTATAGGCATTGGTGGAGCTGTCTTCGGGGAGGAAGGAGCTAGAGGTGGGGAAAAGAAAGGTTGATCTTCCCAAAAAGTTACATCTGCGGAGACGATGACCTTTTGGGTTTCCGGAGAGTAACATAGGTAGCCCTTCTGAGTGCGAGAATAGCCGACGAAAATAGTTTTAGCTGCACGGGGATCCAACTTATCCGAGGAGGGACCCAGGAGGTGAACGAAGCAAGTGCAGCCAAAGACCCTTTGTGTGATAGGGAAAGACAGTAGAGGGGAATAGGAGGCTGAATGGAGTGACCGAGTTGAGAACCGAGGAAGGGAGTCGGTTGATGAGGAAACACGCAGTGGAGACCGCAAAGTTCCAGTAAATTTTTGGAACATGCATTTGAAGCATGAGGGAGCGGGCAACGTCGAGGAGGTGGCGGTTCTTTCGTTCGACAACGTCATTCTGTTGGGGGTGTAGGTACAGGAGGTGTGATGAATAATACCAAATTCTGCATATATATTGGCAAATTCATGGCCGGTGTATTCACGAGCGTTATCGGTGCGCACTGTTTTGATTGTTGTGGAGAATTGCGTTCTGAGTTTCTTGTATAAAATCGCGAAATATGTGAGGGAGCTCGGAGCGATCACGAAGTAGGTAAAGCCATGTTGTGCGAGAATAATCATCAATGAAAGTCATAAAATAACGATATCTAGAGATACTTGTAACTTTGAAAGGACCCCAAACATCGGAGTGCAGTAAAACAAACGGAGCAGAGCTCCTAGTACAATGAGCAGGAAATGAAGTGCGTGATTGTTTGCCGTAAATACAAGAATCATATTTGAAAGTAGGAAAAGATACATCAGGCAGTGCCTTTTGGAGAACTGGTAGAGGGGCATGCCCAAGACGGCGATGCCAATCAACAACGGAGACGGAGGAGAGGATAGGAGGAGAGGCATCAAGAAGGTAGAACCCGTTTTGCAGTCGACCCTACCAATGGTAGTCCGCGTCCGCCGATCCTGTATCAAAAAAGTAGATGGAGTAAATGTGATAGAGCAATCCATATTATGAGTGAGGCGACCAACAGAAAGCAAATTAAATGGAGAGCCCGGAACATAAAGAGCCGAGTGAAGAGAGATGGAGGGGGCAAGAGAGATGTCGGCGCAACCGGAGACCGGAACAGTCGCCCCATTAGCGACGGTGATAGATTTCGGATGAGGAACATCCGAGTACTTGAGTGGTCGCATCGAGGTGATGTGATGAGTAGCATCAGAGTCCAAGATCCAACGCGGACTGGAGGTAAGACAAGTAATACCTGCGGTTGAGATGGAGGCAACAGAAGCAGAAGGAGGGCTAAGAAGCCCCTGGAGTTGCTGTAGCTGGAGGCGAACGGCCTCAAGGTCGGTACCAGTGGAGGAGGAGCCATCAGTGGTAGCAGCCGCAGTTGGGCGAGGAGGATAACCATGTTTCTTGTAGCAGACGACATCAGTGTGGCCATCCCGGCCGCAATAGGAACACTTGGGGCGGCCCCAACCCCCACGCCCCCTCCCGCAAGAGCCGGAACGTCCACCGCGAGCAGAAGTCGGTTGGGGAAGCAAGGGGGAAGGGTCTGCTGAAGGAGGGCCGGAGAGGGGGGTGCCGGAGAATCCAGGGGTGGTGATACTCGAAGGAGCATAGAGCAGACATCAGAGAGGGAGGGAGTAGAGGCTGAGGCCAACACCTGAGCCCGGATGCTCTGAAAGTGAGGCTAATAGGAGAAGAAGGAAATAAAAAATACATGGACCCAATCATGGGCCATTTATATGGGCTTTTCTAACATTTATTATAACCTTGCAACTAGGCATGCAAAAAGGCCCGGGCCCAGGATTTTTTCCAGCCAGGACCCAGGCCAACCGGGTCTAGGTCGCCCCACCCGCCCACACCCTTGAAAGAGGGGCCTTGCAGGGACCAGAAACCGGACCATGCCCGGATCTATGGTTAGGACGCATTTCTCCCAATTTTCTTCGCCTTCGTCATCCTTCTCTCCGACACCAGCTTGGATAAGATAAACGCGCACAAGCCTTTGATTCCCTCTCTGGAAGAGTCTGTGCCACGTTAACGTTAGTTAACGTCAACGGCAATCAAAAAGACCTCTTTATGAAAATTAATTAATTATAGTTACTTATTTTAGATTTCAGCTATACGCCTATATCATGGAATATGGATCCCGATTCCCAAGCGGGCAGCTTTTTGGGGATAGGATGCAACTTCCGATACTATAATTTAATAATAAATAAGGATTACTTTATTAGTTTAATATAGGTCTTGTTTCATTAGGCATTTAGTTTTAGGTAGGCTGACAATGTCAGCCCCCCCTGTTTTAATGGTTAGAGGCTAAAGCAGTGAAGAGCCTAGGACTTGCCCAGGGCCGGGCACCAAAAGCAGGCTACAACTATCTTGCACTGCCAAAAGCAAGCCAGACCTGGGGCATGGCCCAGGCCTTGCCCAAGCTGGGCACCAGGCCTCTTGGTTCCTAGGCCCGGGCCGGCCTGCAGCTCAAATGGGGGCCTTGAAAGGCCCTCTAGGACTGGTCTGGGCCTAACCAGGCCCAGACCCAGGCCAGGCAACCGGGCTCAGACCCAGGCCGGGCACCCGGGCCCCGACCCGAGCCGAAAAACCGGGCCCGGGCTATATTTGAACCTCTACTTGCAACATATAGAGGATCCTAAATATAGAAAATTTGATATTTCAATTTTCTAACTCAACCTCAAACTGGAGTGTATATGTTGTTGAACCGAAGTTTGCCCTTGAGCGGAATATTTTTGGGCGTAGTGTCTCAATGAGAATAGCACCTAAGTGTGAATATGGTCGTCCTTAGTAGTAGTTATAATTTTAAAACAAGCTTGTGTATGTCTAACACTTCCCTAGAATATAAAGAGTGCCAAAACTAAACCTTAAATGTTGAACATTAAACTACTTGTTCATTTATGGCAGATAAGAAAAAGCTCATTGAAATAATTCATTTTCAATAAGTTATAAAATAGAAAAATTGAGGGAGAATTACCCAAAATTTCCCATAGTTTGGTCTCTTGGTTAAAAAGGGGTGTTATTTTATGAATATGAAAAGAAGAATATTATATTGTTATAAATAATGGAACAAAACCATAATTGTTGATATATTTAATTAACTCTTAATCATCATTCTTCCTTCGAATCCCAACTACACTCTCCTAATCCTAACTACACTTACCTACATTCATTTGAAGTTATTGACGCTGATGTCTTGCAGATGTCAATATGAACTAGAGGACGAAAACCTAAAAATTTGCTCTGTTCTCATTGGGTTAATAGAAACGTTTCAATCAACCTCAACCAAAGGCCCAATATTCTTGACCAAATCTCCTTTAATCAATCATTTGGTATTTTACCAGGGGTTTACAAAATAATTGTTTGTAAAATCATTAATACTCAATTTTTATAAAACCTTCATAAATTTACTAGCCTTTTGTATATAAGTCTACTAAATCACTTAAGTTGATGAAACCCTAGTAATTCATCTAAACTTATGGAGGTTCAGCAAAATACTTTTAAAAATTAAAAGAGTTTTGTATAACTTTCGAGAATTTACTAGGGCTAATGCAATCCTAATTATTCATCACTCACATAAAATCACCAAGAACTGAGGACTCTAACAAATTTACTGGAGGCTGGCGCAATTCCAGCTAATTTTCTAGATTTGGAATAATAAAATTTTATATGTTCTTATTTTTAAATAAATTAACTACTTGACTGTATTAAAATTTTGACAAATATTGTTCTAAATAAGTGAGAACCTGATTCTTTCAGTTTGTCTTTCCATAATTGTCATTTTCTTCTAGCACAAAATTCATGTTACAAAACATCAACAACAAAAAGGTTGGCAATTGGCATACCTTCTTAGAGGCAAGAACATCAGCGCGCTTGCGGCACAGAACACAGCTAAAACCCATTAGAAAAACTCTTTAATATTCTTTTCAAACTTCTATAAACAATACATTATAAAATCTTTAATATTCTTTTCAAACTTCTATAAACAATACATTATGCACACTAAGGAGTCTGCATAGTGTATTTACAGAAAAAATTGTGATAAGAAGGCAGGTACTGACCCAAAATGGCGAGCAAATGCAACTACCGCTTTCCTATCTCTCCACAAATCAATAATTGGTACTGTTTTGCCCGATAAATCAAAAACTTCAACCTTATCCAAAGATTTTCTGATATCCTTGTAAGTCGTTGTGGATACACTACCTGCTCAAATATCACACTTTCGTTGAAACCCACTTTTCTAACAGAATTTTCGTACAAAAAATACTATATATGAACAAAGAAATTGGTAGCAAAAACAAATAAGAATGACTATGTTATGGATCGTAGAATGTCGCCAGAGAAGATGGCGGTAATGAAGGATACCGTGGAATCGTAACCGCGGCTTCCTAGGCCCTAGGCGGGGTTGCTCGTTAGAGAAGAGAGCCACCAAAATCTCACATTCAAGAAGGGAAAACTAGAACTCTTTCATTCATAACTTGATACAAAGACAAAGGGCCTATTTATAGGACCCCGGGTGGCACACCCGTAAATACAAGAGAACATTAAAATATTAAAGACACTACTTGAATTGACTTGATACCACACAATGCGACACTTACTAATAATATCATCACATAACTCGATATAATAAGACGTTGACCATAACACCATAACAACACTCCCATTGTACAAAAAGAGCTTGACCCCAAGCTCGAGGAAGATCACGCAAAGGCGAGTGTCACCCGATGCCTTCCTCGTCCGAGTCCTTAACGTCGAGGTAGAAAAGAATCTTGCATCTGTGTTCGCGAGTGTACTGCTCGTAGCAATTAAAACATAAACCCTGAGCGTGGCAGTCCAATATCTTGGTTCGAGATAAGTGACGGACCGGCGGGGCGGGAGGACTCTCGAGGCATCCCTGTTGAGTGTCGATGTCGGCGGGCAAGTAGGGCTCCCGGGCCAATTGGAGGCCGCGGTCGCATAGTCTAGATAAACTCATAGCAGTCACTAAGTCTGGCAGGGCCTCATATTCGACATCCAGTCGTAGGTGTTCTTGAAGTCTGGCTGTGAAGATATTGACTTGCATTGTTGGGGGTAGTGTGACCTGTTCCAGGAGGAGCTGGAACTGCTCCAAGTAATCTGCCATTGTGCCCGTCTGACGGAGTGTCGTAAGAGCGCTGAGGAGGTTGCTACGGATGGGCGGGCCGAAACGTAGGTTGCAATACCGCTTGAAGTCGTCCCATGTCAGGCCTGGTTGGTCGATGAGGAGCCGAGTGGCGCACAACAGAGCTGAGTCGAGTAGGTGAAAAGAGGTTAGAGGAAGTCAATCAGCGACCAAAATTTATTAGTGGCCAAAGAATTGCCCACACCTGGTGAGTCAACCCAATGGATCAGTTTTCCCGTCATAGGTGGGGAAGTCCAACCTGGTGTAGCACGGATGTATAGCCACTTCTTGCCGGAGGAAGGTCGGCAGCTCGTGGCGGATAAGCGGCGGAGGCGGAAGTGCTTGATTGGAGCTTGCGTGATCCGTAGGTGGAGTGGTGAGCACGAGAAGTGTGGCGGTCAACTCATTAAGCTTGAGGGTGAGGGAGGCAATATCGTCCAGGTGGCGTGCTTCAGCGTCCAGATGACGTATTTCGGCGTCCCGAAAGTGGGTCTCAATGGAGGTCCTGAAATCTTGGGGAGCCGCCAAGAAATTAGATTTGTTGGTCATCGTGCGGACGGACGTCGCACGCGAGAGAGAGCGAGTGATAGGATGACTAAAGTCCTCTGGAGCGGCTGATTGGGAGTTGTTGTGGGAGCCGCGTCGCCGCCCAACATTGAAAAATAGGCGTGGGAGAGGAAATAGGACTGCAAGAAGGGTTTAAATTACTCAAAAATGATTAATAAAGTAAAGTGTTGCGGCTTTAAAATAAGCGGGTGGCTATTGTGGGGAGGGCTCGAGGCAAGAAAAAAGAAACGGAGGGCTACTGCTCCTTTACAGCTGTTTTTTAAATACAACTGAGGGTGCAGATTTGGAAAGTTTGTTTGTTATTTTTTTAATTATAGAAAGGCGTGCGTGCGGTATGGGGGAGTGGGGGAAATGAAAATAGAAAATAAGTGAAAACGCGGGCTCGCACAAAAAATAGAAAGACAGTTGCACGAGCAGGGCGACTCGAGAAGGAAACAGTGGCGTCGACAGTGGGAAAAATCAACAGAACGTGGGGCCGCGCGGAAACGACGGTTCGCGGAAGCTGCGACTTCCGGCGGAACAAAAGGCCGCGGAAATAAAAAGCTGCGCCCCCGCTGGACGGCTTTCTGAACAGAGGCGAGCGGCGATGCTGCTGGCTGGCAGCGTTTGTGGCTGATATGGACGATGTGGCTATAGGGCTCGATGGAAGGCCGACAAGGGGGCTCTGATACCAGATGTTATCGATCGTAGAATGTCGTCGGAGAAGATGGGGGTGACGAAGCATACCGTGGAGCCGTAACCACTGTTGCCTAGGCGGGATTGCTCGTTAGAGGAGAGAGCCACAAAAATCTCACATTCAAGAAGGGAAAACTAGAACTCTTTCATTCATAACTTGATACAAAGACTAAGGGTCTATTTATAGGACCTCGGGTGGCACACCCGTAAATACAAGAGAACATTAAACTATTAAAGACACTACTTGACTTGACTTGATACCACACGAAGCGACACTTACTAATAATATCATCACATAACTCGATATAATAAGACGTTGACCAAAACACCATAACAGACTATATCAAAGATTCAAACCACCCAGATAAATCATATTTATCTAATATTTTATTAAATAAGCAATACCATCACTTCCTTCTCTGGCCTCTCTTTTACTAGACTAAGGCTTCGCTTGCGATAGTTGTGGCGCTTGAGCAGTGGCGGTGTGAAACAATAGTAGTAAACTCAGTGGTGGTTGTTTATGGATCGAGGGCAGACTGACGGTTACCGAAGCCCGCATGAGTCTACATACACTAAAGGCGGAGGTACGATTGTCATATAGATGATCCGAGGTAATGGAACCAGATGTAGACTCATATTAGGGTTTTCAAAAAACAAAATATTTTTAATCAAAATATATTTTGTTTGTTATAAAATAAGATTAGGAATTTGAACAAAAAGTTGATTTTAGTTTTTTAAGAGACCGAGAGTGCACAAAATCAAATCTTTTGTGCTTAAAACAATTCTTACCGATAGATTTCACAAGATTGCTAATTTTTATTTGAGTACGACTCTCGAACGAATTGTGATTTGAATTGTAGCGGAATCCCCACATCCACAAGCACAGCACAAAAAATAACTTGTGAAAAACAACAGTAAAAAAGGCGGTTGAACGTCCGGGGCAAGCTCTTAATCATTTAGATGATGCATAAATTTAAAACTAATTAATGCGAGCAAGAACGGGAAAGAATGCCACAAGGGGTCAATCCGTCCCAAATTCGTCTGGTGTGGGGAAGGGGCTGCTGTCGGCCGGTTGCTGGAGGTAGGGTCTGGATTCGACAACAACTAGCAAAAGGGAGGAATGGAAGGACCACCGGAGGGAGGGGATGACTGCCGCCGGCACTGGTTGAAGGGGAACGATCCGCCTGAAGTGGAGGCCGGTTGCAGGCGTGTGGGCGTTTCTCTGGAGGGGCACTGTTGGCGTCGTGGTTCTAGGGCAGCGGCAGCGACCACGAAATCGTCGTCGGGCTGAGGAATCGGATACGTCGTCGGCGCTGATGGAGAGGCACGGCCCCTGCGATGTTGTCATCAAAGATGGGATTAGCGTTTGGACAGAAATTTGTCAGAAGGGAATAACACCGGCAAGGCAAAGATTAATCAAGATATTAATCCTTGCTGTCTGATTTGTCTACTTTTCTACTAGGATTGCGTTGTTTAAATAGAGAGAGGAATTTTGCCTCTAATGTTATTCTTGCCAAAATTGGTTTTTTCTACAAAAACAACTTACTAATATTTCTTTCCAAAATAATTCCTTCAATTGCTTATTAAGACTAAACAAAATATTTCTTATTTCTCCCGTCTTTGAATTTAAATTTTAAATTTATGCGTTTTAAATAATTTTGAGCTTGTCTGTTACGCCCTAACGACTAAAATTATCGGACCTATTTATTCAAGGTCTTACTGGACGGTCAACCCGATGAGTCAACAATGAAATAGGTGCGCAACGAAAGAAATACACGAAAATAAATTCATGAAAGAAATATACGAAACTAAATGCATAAATAAAAATTCACGACGCATAATAACGTCATGCAATTTTGGATGCGACGGCGGTTGCATCAATTCCCCCGAGGTTGAAAGAGCTCGACCCCAACGAGAAATCGCAAAAACTGGTATTGGAGAATTCTGTTGTCGTTGATGGTGCTGAATCGGATGGTATGTCTGGGGCTTTGACAGGTGGCTTGATATGCGTCTGAAATTGAAAAGGACAAAACCTCATGCAATAATCAAACATCCAATCTCCCTTTAAAAAGTACAACCCACGGCGATAACGACCGACCATGAATTTATAATTTTCAAAGGCTGCTCTCAATTTGTTAGTATTAAATTTATGCAGTTCTTTTAAATAATTCATATGAGCTTGCGCGCCGAAAGAGATACGTTCATGAAATGAGAGATGGTGGAGGTCAGGGGGGCAGAGTAACGCAGAGAAGATCTCGTAAGGAGATATAATAGTAAAGAGATATTTAGAATAATTAATTGTTGATTTTGCTTGTGGATGTTTAAGATTCCTATGCGTCAGATTCGCCTCACTTAAGCGCCTAAGGATGTTCCCTAGATTCCAATTAATGATATTGGTGTGTCTATCAATCAGAGAGTAATAAGAGCTATGAAATTCGAATTTGATTTCCTCTCGACCCATAAGCTGTTCCAAAAATATGATAGAAAATTTTAAATATATTGTTACAATTTCCCAATTTCGCCCATCTCTTAATAATAGTGAGGTGAATTTAAAACACAGTCTCTAAATATGAAATTGACAGAGTGAGGTGTGCAGAGTGAGTGTGCAACAGATATAATGTGAAGGAACCGAGTAATATCAGGTGGCACATCGGGAATTGATAAAAGTGGGGTGAGCGATACATCTGGGTCACGAATTAATTCATGAGGTGGGGGTTCAGGCGGGAGTGCGATAATCAGTAGTGTAGTGGAGGTAACGACAAGTGAACTAGGAGTCGTAGATGTCCTTTCACGTGCCATTGGGATGAGACGGTTCTTCTAGGGTAAAAGAACAATCTTGTGCCCGTGGTGCCCGAAGGAGTAAGAGTTCCTCGTGCCGTCGTGCATGACACATCGATCGTACTGCCAAGATCTTCCTAGAAGGATGTGACAGACGTCCATAGCAGCGACATGACATAATACTCTACCCGATATGTACACCCTATAGAAAACTCTATTAGACAATAATGAGTGACAGGCATAGTCAATTGACTACTGACACCAGATAAGCTGTAGGGTTTTTCTAACGGGTGCATATCAAGTCCTAATATGTTAAACATGCACTGAGAAACGAAATTTTTCATACTACCACTATCGATGATGATGAAACAAAACTATCCCTTGATGCGTGCAGTAGTGCGGAAAATATCGTGTCTCCTATAATCATCCTCAGTAGACTCACTAGGGGTGATCAGGCTATATCGTAAGACGCAGACTAAGTGTTCGGCGTGTTCGCCTTCCACTTCTATGACATCCTCGGTCTCGTATTCGTGCTCAGGTTCAGGGTGAGACTCGTTCACATAAACTTCATACTCAGGCTCTCGTCCATCAGTAGAATCGGTGATAGCGATGAGGTGGCATCGCAGGCACTCAGATGATTTGTGTCCCGGCTCCATACACTTGAAGCATTGGTATACTTCAGTGTTGGGCTTAGCCCCAATAATCTCCTTACCCTTAGAGTGGTTAATGGACGGGTCTTTGTTTCTAGTAATGATGGGAGGGTGGGGGGAATCAGAAATCCTAGCAGTAGTGGTAATGGTGACACTCGTGGTGTATCTATCAGTAGATCTAGCTCCGGATGACCGTTTTTGTGAGGCCTCCACTCTTCGTGCACGACTCGATATTTCTCCTAAGTCTTTGTAATCAAATAACTCTAGTTGGTCTCTAATGGAATAACGTAACTCATTCAGATAACGGAATACGGTCATGTCATCATCCTCTCGGAGGTCAAGGCGAGGTTGAAGGACTAGGAATTCGATCGTGTATTCATCTACCGTCAATTTGTCCTGTCGTAGGTTGTGGAACCTACGATAAAGGGTCTGCAAGTAGACCGCTGGGATATACCGCCTTCACAATTGAATTTTAAACTCATCCCAAGTGGTAATCAGGGGCATTTCTAAATTGAATCTAGATCGCTCTAGCTGACCCCACCAAACCAAGGCGGAACCCTTCAACCTAAGGGTACCGTACTCGACTTGCCTAGCTTGGGGCAATTGCTTCCAAGCCAGAAAGCGATTCATTCGATCACACCAGTCTAGACAACCATCGGACTCTAAATGTCCCTCAAAATCACCAACGTCTAATTTGACTCCTACATCTCATCGAGGTGAATCCCTAATATTTTGGCGCTCTTGTGCAAGTTGTGGTGGATTAGGGTTGTTATTTTCAGGTTGCCTCGGGTTAGGATCTTCTTCAATTTGGGGTGGGATAATTCCTAATTGCTGATTGGCCTCCAAGGCGTTTACACGCGTGCGTAACCCATTTACCACTTGTCCCATATCTTGCATATTTACAGTAACATTCGTACTCATCGCCTCAATGATTTTAGTTAAATTTTTAATTTGCGCGCTCAAACCGGCCACTCCATTTTTTAAATTACTCACACAATTTTCCATTTAAAATAATTTGAATTTGAAAAAAAAATTAACAAAATAGATATTAAAATAAATTAATAAAACTTTTTAAAAAAAGAAAATAACGGATCGACCGATCCACGGTAAAAATGAATCGAACCTGCTCTAATACCAAACTAATGTAGACTCAGATTAGGGTTTTCAAAAAATAAAATATTTTTAATCAAAATATATTTTGTTAAGATTAGGAATTTGAACAAAAAATTGATTTTAGTTATTTAAGAGACCGAGAGTGCCCAAAATCGAATCTTTCGTGCTTAAAATAATTCTTACTGATAGATTTCACAAGATTGCTAATTTTTATTTGAGTACGACCCCTCGAACGAATTGTGATTTGAATCGTAGCGGAATCCGTACATCCACAAGCACAGCACAAAAAATAACTTATGAAAAATAACGGTAATAAAGGCGGTTGAACGTTCGGGGCAAGCTCTTAATCATTTAGATGATGCATAAATTTAAAACTAATTAATGCGAGCAAGAACGGGGAAGAATACCACAAGGGGTCAATCCGTCCCAAATTCGTTTGCAGAGGTGTGGGGGAGGGGCTGCTGTCGGCCGGTTGCTGGAGGTAGGGCCTGGAGTCGACAGCAACTGGCAAAAGGGAGGAATGGAAGGACCACCGGAGGGAGGGGATGACTGTCGTCGGCGCTGGTTGAAGGGGAACGATCCGCCTGGAGTGGAGGCCGGCTGCAGGTGTGAGGGCGTTTCTCTGGCGGGACACTATTGGCGTTGGGGTTCTAGGGAGGCGGCAGCGGCCACGGAATCGCCATCGGGCAGAGGAATCGGATACGTCGTCGGCGTTGATGGAGAGGCACGGCCCCTGCGATGTTCTCGTCGAAGACGGGACTGGCGTTTGGACAGGAATTTGTCGGGGGGGAATAACACCGACAAGGCAAAGATTAATCAAGATATTAATCCTTGTTGTCTGATTGTCTACTTTTCTACAAGGATTGTGTTGTTTAAATAGAGAGGAATTTTGCCTCTAATTTTATTCTTGTCAAAATTGGTTTTTCTACAAAAACAACTTACTAATATTTCTTTCCAAAATAATTCCTTCAATTGCTTATTAAGACTAAACAAAATATTTCCTATTTCTCCCATCTTTTAATTTAAATTTTAAATTTATGCGTTTTAAATATTTTTGAGCTTGCCCATTACGCCCTAACGACTAAAATTACCGGACCTATTTATTCAAGGTCTTACCGGACGGTCAACCCGATGAGCCAACAATGAAATAGGTGTGCAACGAAAGAAATACACGAAAATAAATTCATGAAAGAAATATACAAAACTAAATGCATAAATAAAAATTCACGACGCATAATGATGTCATGCAATTTTGGATGTGACGGCGGTTGTATCAGAACCCTTCCCCGGACCCTCGATGCGCGGGATGCTTTGTGCACCAGGCTGCCCTTTTTTGTATTTTAATTTCGTGTAAAATTAGTACATTTTTTGGACAATTTTTGGACTCTCATGATCGTCCCACGGTGTCGATTCCGTGGATCATTGGTTTCAAAGCCAAGATCTTCTTCCATATAACTACCCACCCCCAGTACTAACCGCCTAAAACTACCAACAACTACTAGTAACCGTGGTCATCTAATTGTTGTAACCTCTCATTCCTCCCCTTCCAACAATAATTCACCATAACTGCCCGGTAACTACATTTCTCATTATATCCCCGACCATAACCACCACTAACTGCTCTTAAATCGTGAATTTCAACAACCTCCCATTGCTTACACAGCTCAATTCCCACAGTTCCAACATTATGAAACTCACCCAGCCCCACTTCTAGTCCAGACTAGAGCCCCACAGGCCCGTACTAATTCCAGCAACCATCCTCTTGCACATTTCAGCACACCTGCACCCATTCAGCCACTGTCGTGAACCTCCAGCACCTGTTTCTTCTTATTATACTAGCCAACTGGGCTTTTATTCCTCCAAACAGCCTTCCTACAATAGCCAAGACCCACTCCAGCCGTCTTAAAACCATTAACCTTCCTTTCCCATCCATGTACGCAGAAATCTGAACCATTCAACTGAAAACAACTGTCCAGTCCCAGAATTCAGCAATGTTTCACCTCATGGGCTCCTATTGCTTGTGTTGGTTATAATTTGAAGTTAATATTACTTACTGTTAAATGTTTGGTGGATAATCAAAAAATCATATTATTCGAAATATATTTTGTAATTTGTCCATCGATTGTGCTACTTAGAAGAGTTATTTGTCGAACATTTAATCAAAACACTTTCTGTTGGAGAAATCTCTATTGATTTAATGGTATAAAATCATGATAAGACTATTGACTATCTTTAGAAGCCAGAAGTTGCTCAAAAGAAGAAGCCAGAAGGAACGGAAAAGTTCGCTAAATTCCTACAGGAGCAGTTAGCAATTGCCGACCAGGCATTCGCCGAAGGAGCATTTGCCGACCAAAGTCCTGAACATCGATCGAGCCAGAAAGCCGAACATTGATCTCTCTTTAAACGGTCCCAGAAAGAGAACTTGCGTCGAATACCAGTCGACGCACAACTTTTCTCATTCAAACTCAGAGTTCACTAACCGAGCATGATCGTTGTTGACCGAGTCCTATATCTACACTAGAAGAAGGATCTTGATCGCCGCATGTTGACCGGCGTTCGCCAACCGAGGCTCCATGTTCGTCGACGGTTGACCGAGTATTAGAAGGAAGTTCATTTTACTGGAGAACTATGACATGGGTTTGTTGATCGCTGACTAGGGCTCAACGATCACCGACCGACCCAGAGCTCGGCGATCAATGATCATCGATCAGATTTGTAGCATTGTCGGGATTCAAATAGAGTCGTTGAAAAAAACCGACAAAGAAGTTCCAGAAAAAGGAAAGTGCCCACTCATTTTGTGACTTGATCAGAAATGAGATTTCATGGGAAAAGGGAAGAGGAAATATTGTTGTTGCTCCTTCCTTGGATAAGTATCATAAAAGAGATTATATATTGATAGATGGCTGTAGGGGAGGGGCGGTGGAGGTGGAAGGCCGGCGGTGTGGCTGCCGAGCGGGCTGCTAGATCGGACGCGCGAAGGAGAATAGGGAGCGGGGGAAGGAGATGTGCGGCTAGGGCAAACGGGGAATACCGTTGGGTCGGTTCTTCCCTATTCCGATTTCAAATCCAATAAAACCAAGCATACAATTAGTTTGCATATCTCCCTTATATAGGGAGAGACCCACAAAGGCCGATCAGTTGTACAACACAAAATAGACGCTACAGAATAAAATGCGAAAGATAAATAGATGTCAGGCCCGACAAGTACTCTGTGGGTTCATGCCGCCTTCGTCCCTCGCGCGCGCCTAGTAGACGCGCGTGAAACGCCTTCCTTCGAACGGATCCGCTCCACCTGTATCAACTACCCCGGGGTTCTTAACGACCTTGTCCTCAAGGTCAAAACCTAAAAATTGGGTCTTCACTTCTTCCGTCAAGATCCATACCGCCTCGTCCTTGTCTTATCCTTTCCACTGAATGATAACCTGCCTTTCGGGTTTCCCTTGAACCTGCTCAGTGTGGCTGCCCAACACAGCCTCGGGATCGTAGTGTGGGGTGACTTCTCTACCCAGGTCTTCGAGCAGGGCGTCTTGGAGGGAGTGGTTTCCCAACACCCGCTTCAACCGTGACACATGAAATATCGAGTGGATTTGACTGTCGGGCGGGAGCTGCAAGCGATATGCCACCTCGCCTATCTTCTCCACGGCGAGAAGGGGTCAAAATACCGCACGAAGAGCTAGGGGTGGAGGCGGCCGGTCAAGGAACTTTGGCGATGCGGCCACAGCTTGACGAAAACGTGCTTGGCCGGTGAGAGGCAGACCTAGCGGTGGTGTCGATTGGCCTGCTGAGCCATTCTTTCCTGGGCGCGGCGGAGATGATGCTTCAACTATTGTAGGGCCTCATCCCGATCTTGTAGATCCTCGGACAACGCTTGAACCTGACATTCCCCGGCGAGTCCGGCCGGTATAGTCGGGGGCGGACGCTCATAAACTGTCTGGAAGGGGGTGACGTCTGTCGTTGATTGGTAGGAGGTTTTGTACCACAGTTCGGCCCATGCCACCCACCGGGTCCACTGGCGGAGTTGCTCGGTAGCAAAGCAGCGAAGGTAGGTACCCACGCAGCGGTTAAGGACCTCTGTCTGTCCATCAAACTGAGGGTGATATGTCGTACTGAATCGTAGTTTCGCCCCCTGCAAGCGGAACAACTCCTGTCAGAAGGTGCTCATGAACACCGGATCGCGGTCGCTGACAATTGAGCGGGGAAACCCGTGCAGGCGGACGACCTCGCCAATGAAGACCCGGGCCACCGAGCTTGCCGTGTAGGGGTGCTTAACGGGTATGAAGTGCCCGTACTTGGAGAAGCGGTCGACCACCACCAGTGGACAGTCATATCCATGGGAGCGTGGAAGACGGGTAATGAAATCCAACCCGATGTCCTCCCAAATCCGACCGGGCACCGACAGAGGCTGCAGCAGGCCGGCTGGGGCGAGGGTCTGGTATTTGACCCTTTGACAGACCAAGCAATTGGCCACAAACTGTTGTACCGTCCTCATCTTGCCCCGCCAGTAGAGGGTAGTCGCTAATCGACGGCAGGTCGGATAGGCTCCTGAGTATCCGGCTGTCGGTGTAGAGTGGAACTCCTCCAGTAGGGGTGGTATCCATGGTGATGATGTTGCAAAAATCAGGCAGTCGCGGTAGTAGAGTCTGTCGTCCACTAGTCGGAAGGGGGGTGGTCATCAGGCGCGCTCTGTAACTCGTCGATCATGTCGCTGTAACGGGGACCCGTCTGTATCTCCTCCTGGAGGATCGTCGCGTCCCGCCACTGGCAAAGTGATATCGACGCCAAGGTGTCACACGGCTCGCGGCGGGATAAGGCGTCTGCGGCCGAGTTCGTGCGCCCGGTCTTGTACTCGATCGATAATTGGCAGCCCAAGAACATGGCTATCAAGAGTTGTTGTGTCGAGGTGGAGACCTTCTGGCTCCATAGATGCCGCAAGCTGCGGTGGTTGATCCTAACGAAGAAGGGCCGCCCAAGTAAATACGACCGTCAATGCTGGACTGCTAGCACGAGAGCTCGTAGCTCGCTGTCATAGTCGGAAACCACATTCAGTCGGTCGGTGAAAGTCTTGTTGTAGTAAGCAATGAGGTGGCCTTCTTGCATGAGGACAGCGCTGAACCCCTTCCAAGAGACGTCATACTCCACGACAAATGGCTGGGAGAAATTGGGCATACTCATAACCGGTGCTGCCACGAGAGCGCGCTACAAGTTGTAGAAGGCCTCTTGGGCGGTTGCCTCCCACGGGAAGGGCGCCACCTTCTTCAGGAGGTCTATCAGTGGTTGTGGCAAGGCCCCATAGCCGCGGATGAAGCGGCGGTAGTAGCCGGAAAGTCCCAAGAATCCGCGCACGGCCCAGCGGCTCGTCGGCGTCGGCCAATGCAGGACAGCCTCAATCTTCTGCGGGTCCATGGCGAGCCCTTTGATGGAGATGATGTGACCCGGGTACTCGACCTGAGGCTGGCCGAAGGTACACTTATTCTGATGGGCCATGAGCTGGTGAGAGCCAGGAGGAGGAGGACGGTGGCGAGGTGGGCCAGGTGGAGCTGCCAAGAAGAACTAAAAACCAAAATGACGTCAAAAAAAACCAGGACGAACTTACGCAAGTGCGGGCGGAAGATGTTGTTCTTGGTGGGATGGAAGGTGACCGGGGCGTTTGTCAGGCCAAACGACATAACGAGGAATTCATAGTGACCATCATATGTCCGGAAAACCGTCTTAGGCACGTCCTTTGCTCGCACGCGGATCTTGTGGCAGCCCAAGCGTAAGTCCAACTTGGAAAAATAGCAAGCACCCCGCAGTTCATCCAACAGCTCCTAGATGATGCGAATGGGGTACTTGTCCGGCACCGTGAGCTTGTTCAGTTCCTTGTAGTCGACGCAAAACCGCCAACTATCGTCCTTCTTCCGCACGAGCAGCACCGAGCTGGAGAAGGGACTGGCACTCGGTTGGATAATGCATGCACTCAGCCATCATGGCTTCCATGGAGTTCTTTTGGTCATGGTCGTATCGATAAGGGCGGACCGAGACTACCTCCATGTCGGGCTACAGGAGGATGTTGTGTTCAGATGCCCGCGGCGGCGGTAGCCCCTGCGAAACAAAGAAAACTGTCGGATAGTCGTCGAGGAGTCGTTGGATGTCCGGATGTACTAGCAGTGGTGTCGGGTCAGCACCCAGCTCCACGTGCAACAGAAGAACGTTGAGATCCGGGTCGAGTGTGCGAGGAATGGATCGGAGGTCGGTCGGGGAACAGGCTAGGGAGGGGTCGCCCTGACAAAGGCCAGTGGCGATGAACAGCGAGGGAGATCAAAACACGAACAGTATTGAGTTTAGCAACCGGAGAAAATGTCTCATCGTAATCTAGACCTTATTATTGAGTAAAATCGCGAGGTACAAGACGAGCTTTCAAACGTTGAACCATCCCATCCGGACCCTATTTGATGGCAAACACCCACTTACAATCCACGCAAGTATGTCCAGGAGGAAGGGGGACCAGATCCCAAGTGTGGTTTGCCCAAAGAGCGGACATTTCCTCGTTCATAGCCGTCCGCCACCCTGTATGTTGGAGAGCCTCCTGCACAGAATTCGGGGTGGTAGTAGAGGATAAAGAAAGAGAACTTTTTCGGAGTTCCGGAGAGAGGCGGTGTAAAGAGGCATAATTCATCATCGGGTGAGCAGTAGATCCAGTTGCCGGATCTGCAGGCTGCAAAATGTCATTAGAGGAAGGCATCTCCCGTAGGATAGTAGACGAAGGAGGATGACGAGTACACACACGGATGAGAGGTGGTTTGGGTGGGATTGGTGTGGGAAGGAGAGGTGGGTTTGGTGGGATTGGCGTGGGAAGGAGAGGTGGAAGGTTTGAAGTAACAGGGATAGCAGGCCGCGAATGAGATGGCGGAAGTGGAGAATCAGCTGGTTGAGAATAATATGACTGATCTTAAGGTGACATCAGCAGAAGTAACAACCTTGCGATCCCTGGGAGAGAAACAAACATAACCTTTCTGAGTACGGGAGTAACCAACAAACATACATTTAGTGGTGCGTGGAGCAAGTTTTCAGTGGATGGGCCAAGATTATGAACAAATCACATGCAGCCAAACACGCGAGGGGTAATGGAAAAAGAAGGTTTGGAGGGAAAAATAAATTGAAGGGAACCGCCAAATTGAGAATAGTATAAGACATGCGGTTAATGAAAGTGCAGGCGGTAGAGACCGCGAAATTCCAATATTGTTTGGGAACATTCATATGAATCATAAGAAAGCGGGTGACCTCAAGCAGGTGATGATTCTTGCGTTCAGCAACACCATTTTGTTGGGGGTATAGGCACACGAACTTTGATGGATGATCTCAAACTCAGCACATAGGCTTGCAAAACCATGACTAGTGTATTCACGGGCATTGTCGGTACGGAGAGGTTTAATTGTAGTGGAATACTGGTTGCAAGTTTCAATGATAAAAGTATGAAATACACCAGGAAGTTCAGAGCGGTCATGAAAGAGATACAGTCATGTCACCCGAGAGTAATCATCTACAAATGTAACAAAGTAACGATATCCAAAAACACTAGCGATTTTGTATGGTCCTCAAACATCAGAGTGAACTAGATCAAAGAGAGCAAGACTCCGAGTAGGATGTGAGAACGTAGACCGATGATGTTTGTCATAGATACAAGACTCACATGTGAAATCTTGGAGGGAAACATAGGGAAGAGCCTTTTGGAGTAGGTTTAGAGGAGCATGACCAAGACGCAATGTCATTCAATAGATCTAATAGAGGACAACACCGTCAGAGGAGAGGGGTCAAGGATGTAGAGACCATTCGACAGATGCCCTTTTCCAATGATAGACTACGTCTTGCGATCCTGCACAACACAGGAGTTGGAAGAGAATGTTACGTAGCAATAAAGATCTGTAGTGAGACGAGTTATAAAGAGAAGGTTGAAAGGAGAGCTCAGAACATGAAGAGTTGAACGAAGAGTGATGAAGGGAGTAATGTGAATGTCTGCCGAGCCAGAAATGGGAATGGTGTCCCCACTAGCAACAGTGATAAACTTGGGATACACATAGTCCAAGTATTGTGGTGGTTTTCATGAGGTAATGTGATATGAGGCCCCTGAATCCAAAATCCAGGATAAGCTATGAGCAAGACAGGAGGTACCACAATCTGAAATAGACACCACAGAGGCCGAAGAACAGCCGATCAACAGCTGAAGTTGCCGGAGTTGGGAACGCAGGGCATCAAGGTCAGTTCGAATGATGTTTGGAGGATAATGTGCCGCCATGGGCAAAGAACCAGCCAAATACAGAGACTCGCAGCGGCGGAAAAAAGCGGCAAGAGCAACAACGGATAGCATGTAGCGGATAGGAAGCAGCGGCAAGGGCTAACATCAGTAAAAGAAACCAGCGGCCAGATAACCTGGCGGCAAGAACGACTAGGGAAGAGCCAGCGACTTGAGCAACAATGAGCTGCGGCAGGGAAGCGGCGCCCTCGAAGTATTAATCATGCGGCAAGAAACAGCGAGCAACCGCGGTCAGGCGAGCAGGAAACAAAGCGATAAGAGGTCGCGCGGTCATGCGAACAGGAGCAGCGAGCAACCGGGAAGCAGTGAGCGTCCAAAGCAGGGGCAGACTGTGGCGGGTAGAAGAGGCGTTGCGGACTGAGAAGAAACCGCGGCTAGAAAAAAATCGCAGCAGGTTGAAGAGTTACGGCTAGAGGAGAAGCAGCAGCACGCGACTAACAAGCAAAGGAACACAGCCCGCGACGAACAAGAGAAACAGTTCGTTGCAAACAGGAGAGGCAATTCGCGGAGAACAAGCGAAGCGGAGAGAATTAGTCCGTTACGAGCAGGGAAAGACAGTCCGCGACAAACAGAAGCGCGACTTAACAGCAAAAAGCAATCAGCAGCACACAGAGGGAGCAGTCTGCAGCGAACAAGAAAAGCAGCTAATAGTAGGGAGAAGCAATCGACAACGAACAGAGAAAACCAGGCCGTAGCGAACAGCAGAAAGAGGCAGTCCGCGATCAAGGAGAAGCAGGTCGCGGGAAGAAGAAACTGCAGGCCACAGTAGGCAAGCAAAGATAAGCAAAAACAAGCCACAGCGCACAGGATCCTGGCGAATAGAGAAGACGGTGGGGCCCACGAGAAAGGCTATAAAAGAGAGGATAGGGGGATAATGGGGAGAAGTGGATCCACGAAAAGGCAGCCGCGGGTAAAAAAAAGAAAGACCGCGATAGAAGAAGGCCGCAATAGCGGTTAGGAAGAGAAGGTCGCGGTTAGCAAAGTGCTAGCCGCCCAGAGCAAAACGAGAACTTTCACAGGATCGAATGCTCTGATACCATGTAGCAATGTTGCAGACGTCGAATGTCGGGGAGACGTCGGTTTAGGTTTTCATGTCGGTTTTTTATATATCAAGGGTTATATTGGAGATATTTCATATATTGGATTTTAATATTTAATTAATTATATATGTAATTAAATGTTAGTTTTAAATTTTTATACATGTCACAGTACTACCTGTTCTACAACTTATTGAACTTTTAAATATTAAAAGTTATATGTAACATTTAACATACAACACTTTAAAGATGAAAATTTGTAAAACTAGTGATTTTAAGATCAAAATTTCAAAAATCAAATTTCAAACATATCTCATTCTTCATCACTTAAGGACTCATTTATAGTCGGCAGAGTAGATAGAATATGATCTTCATCCGATGAACCATCTAGATCTCTCTCGTCCACCTCAGATATTTTTCTCTTTCCCCTTCTTTGATAACTAATTGTCACTTCTTTACTTGTAGCTAATCTTTGAGGCCTCATTTCATCATGATCAGCGTCGACTATATTGTCAATTTGCACTCATGACAGCCCCTCTCTAGGAAAGACTTCATCATCGCCATCTTCATCTTCATCTTCCTCAGGATCAACATTCATCATCCACTCTTGTACCATTCCAGAATCAACATTCTTAGCTGACAATAGATCTCGAGATATCTCTAAATATTTCGACTTCAACAAAGAATTGAACTTTACAAATACTAAATCGTTCAATCTTTTGCTATCAAGTTTATTTCTCTTTTTAGAATGTATCTGCAAAATTGTTTTAAAAAGGTTAAATAATGCATGCAATCATATAATAAGATATTAATGTTTAACTACATAACTAAATTAATGTATATCATCTCGAAGGTGCTCCAGTTCCTCACACAGCCAGAGGATAAAGTAGTCAGACTTAAAATTTTCATGGCCGTAGTTTTAAGGTACGGCGTATCAGCACCGTTAAGCCGCCACCAATGTACTGTGAAAATTAAAATGACAACAAAATGTATTAATTATTCATTTATTATACATAAATACATCATTATTGTTAATAAATATATATATTAAAATGTACCTGGATTTAAGTTGAGATTTTGTAGCTGTCTCTTTGTCATCTCTTTACCAAATAACCCTTGTTGGTATTGGTAAACATTAAGCTCAGCACTGATGTGATCCTGTGTAGAAGGATCTTTCCTATATATCCTTGAGAGACACTCAACAAAATCACTCATAAATCTTCTGTCAGCCTCAATCTCCACTCGATGGGAATAATAAAAAATGGGTTTAAGTAATAACCTGCGAAGTGCAGAGGACTGTTCAATCTCCACTCGACAAAAATAATAAAAAATTGAGTTTAAGTAATAACCTGCAAGGTGCAGAGGGTTGCTCATCTTCTTCGCCCATCTGCTATCAATCAACTTCCATATATGAAGATATTTGTTCTCTTGATGATCGAGAACAACAGCAACATCTTCCCTAGCTTTTTTGATATTCCCATATAACCACCCCATGGATGGTGTATCCCCGTTGACTCTTCTCAAAATTTTCATAAATTGTGTGAATATACCAACAGCCAGCTCGACATTCGCCTAAAATCTAGCACTCATCATTATCATTGCAGCCTACCATATGCAAAATAAAATATTAAGAAAATACTATAAAGGGCAACTTTCAAAACATATATTTTAAATGAAATGAATAAAGAGACAATAGTTTTAACTGCTTTCTCCCGGCACTACTGGTCAACTTTGTTGCAGCCCACTTTGTAGATGTGAATAAACCCCTCAATTGATTCTTCTTCTCTAAGATGCTCTCTAAAGATAGAAATGTTGTAGCGAATCTAATCACATCTGGTCGAATAAGCTCATGAGAGTCCAAGTCCTTTGTTGGCTCTCTAAACATGTCGAGCGAGATGGTGTGACCATAGATGAATATAGAGAGTTGGCGGCCCAAGGAGATAGCACTCTTTATTGGCTTCAATTTTCCTATATCTTATAACAGTAGATTAATAGTGTGAGCCACACAATAAGTCCAAAAAATCGAAGGCCTTTTCAAAGTTATAAGCTTTGCAGCAGCCATATTATTGGACGCACAATCCGTCACAATCTGCAAGATACTGTGCTCTTCTGGGCTCTCAGGGCTATCAATCTCCTCATCCAAGAAGTCAAAGATGAACTTTTCATCGCGTGTGGAGGAGGAGACATTCTTCGAAAGCCAGAATGCCACTCCGGAACTATAATGTATCATGATATTCATCACGCTCCTACCCTTCTGATCTGTTCACGCATCGGTCATGATAGTGCAACCATTCAATTTGCAGGTCTGCGTGAATATGCTCAACATCTCCTTCGTCCTCTCCACCTCCCCTCGCAAAATTTTGTCTATCAACTCATAAAATGTTGGGATCTTCATCTCAGGTCCGCATAACCAATGGCGTGAGCCATCTGCTGAAAGGATGAATTACATATGGTATTAAACGGGATCCCATTTTCATATGCCCACCTACCTATGTACATGGCAGCATCATCTCTGGCTTTCTTTTTGTACTTACTCTTTATCGTACTCTGTTGGGAATCTTTTCCCTTGGTAGACTCGACAGCTGAATGAACAAATTGGTCCATTAGACCCTTTGAACCTGTGCTCTTACGTATGATAGTGTCCTCTTCTTGATCATCATGGACTCCTCCAACAACCACCCCATTCAAGATTGCTTAAAACTTAGCACTTTTAGCTCTTTTATTCTCTAAATTTGAGTTTACGGCCGAATCCGTTTTAGCCTTAACGTCGGCGGGAACCTGAGGACATGACTTAACATTACCCTTCCACCCAGCCAAGTGATGCTTGAAACGTGTAATTACGTCATTCACTGTCTGCTTGCTGTAGTTGCATTTGATTCGGTTGGTGCCGTTTGCAACCAATTTCTCACCAAATGCTCAGAACGGATCTCTATCAGTTGGTACCAGTGATACGGGAATCTCACTTGAACCAGCAAAAGAAGTCATTCTAATAGGGCAAGAAATGAAATTAATATTAGTTAGATGAAATGAAAAAAAATTACACGACTACAACACGAGAAAAATTACTAGTTGAAAAAAATCAACATCAGAAAAACCTCATAACTTCATTAGATTGTTAGATCTTCAGATATCTTTTATATTATCCACGCAATATTTTATTTATCCGACAACATTTTGCATTCTCAGTAGTATACTAGTATACAAAGTTATAACTATCATTCAAACTTTCAAAGTATCCAACAAAATGAACAAAGCATTCAAGTATCATTCAAATTTTCAGAGCATCTCACATTTTATTTATCAAAAGACACAAAGCAGCAAGTCAACTAAAAATGTGATTGGATATACATGCATCATTGATTGCAAAATGAAGTTGGATAAATAACTATTAATAGGGGTATTTCAAATCATTTGTTGATTAATAAACGTGTCAAATAAAAATAAAACAGCAACTAATAAGACAAATAAAGCAACAGCGCAGCCACCATGCTACAAGCAGCAAGTCAGCCACCAGACAACCACCATATCTTGCTGAACTAATAAGGCAACAGGGCAGCCACCAACAACTAAATGGGTCGGCAGCCACCAGCAACAACCCACAAGGCAGCCACCATGCTACAGTCGACAGCTAGCACAACAACCAACAAAAAAAAATGCAGAGCGATAGAATGAGAGGGGGAGGTAGGGAGAAGAATGAACCATCTGAGAGGCACCAGCGAGCAGGGAGAAGAAAGAACCAGTGAGATAAAGTACCGACAGCGCGCGAGAGAGGGAGAGCATCAGTGAGCTAGAGAGCACCAGAGAACCAGAGAGCACCAGCGAGCAGGGAGAAGAAAGAACCAGAGAGATAAATTGCCGACAGCGCACAAAAGAGGGAGAGAACCAGCGAGCTAGAGAGCACTAGAGAATTAGAGAACCAGAGAACTGGAGAGCACCAGCGAGCAGGGAGAAGAAAGAACCAGAGAGTTAAAGTATCGACAGCGCGCGAGAGAGGGAGACCACCAACGAGCTAAAGAGCACCAGAGAACCAGAGAGCACCAGCGAGCAGGGAGAAGAAAGAATCAGAGAGATAGAGTGCCGACGGCGCGCGAGGGAGAGCTAGGGCAGGAGCGACGGGGAGAGCTAGGGCAGAGCGACGGGATGAAATGAAATGAGCGGGGTCGGGGGAGTTAAAACAGTGGCCCGACCCCGCTCATTTCATTAATGAAACTAATAATTAAATTTAAAAAAAAAATTAATTTTAAAAAACGCCCGATATGGGCATTTTTTGGGGTCGGCATGTCCGCTATTTTCAAAATGCCACAAGTCAAATTTAAACCGGTTTTGTGTCGTTTTTGTTCTCAAACCTTCATGTCGGCCGACATGTCGGACATGTCGGATATGTCGGCCGATATCCACGGCACTGCATGTAGAAAGGAGTGGAAAAAGAGGTAGAAATTTTATTAATCCAAAAATTACTATACAACTTGAGAGTGTACACATATATATAGGAAGAGTCTTCTTCTGTCTTGATGAAAGGGATTATTAATTTGATATTTCCTCTCTAACACACTGAAATCAAGAGGGGGAAACTTCATAGTAATATATAACACGTCCACAATAAAGATTTGCTAATAATTAACGTGATGGTACTAATTGTTACTGATGTTATTAATTTTTGAAAATAGATTTTATGATCAAATCATATTAGTTTCTGTTGAAGGAAACATGTAAAGGCCCATTTAGTCACTTAGCTAGGAAGTTTAGTCCCACATCTTGTATTAGGATTCTTCTCCTCGAGCATTCTTGCTAAAAGCTGGAGTGATACCTCTTTAGATGAGAGTTAAAACTCTGAGAGTGGAGAAGGAACTGAACTCAAATGTCTTACTGCTCTGTATGAGGAAGGAAATAATGCGATCAGGAAAAGATCCAGGAAGGAGAAACCTAAGATGATCAAAATTTGGAGACTACTTCTAAAGGAAGCTAAAATTCTAAAAGTGGAGAAACCAGAGGCTTGGTGAACCTTGAGGAAGAAGAGTGTTGCACACCTCATTAAAAAGAAGAAGAGTGATGCCCACCTCAGGAAGGAGAAACTAGCAACTCCAATGAGGTACAAGATCTAGACCTTGGCTCTTTTAATTTCTCTGCACCTGAATTTAGGGATGTTTTTGAGAGTTTGTCTTAAACAATCTTGAATCTAACAAGAGAATCAAGGCTCTTCTGAGAAAAGCTCTTGAAAAAAAATAAGAGTTGGACTACAGATCTCTCAAAGGCCGAGGAAGAGCTTAACTGCATCAATGGGAGGAGTGGTAAGCTAAAAGATCTCACTGAAAAATGTTCAAGTTAGATTTCAGAAGTCGGGAGTTGGAACTGGACCTTCCACTGTTGCATGTCAAGAACCTCTTCCCCTGAGCAAAAATCCTTTTATCCTCGTGTTTGGGGGAATGGAAAACGAGAAGAGCATAATCGGCTGCTCTAAAACCTCTCAAGGAAAGAGGAATCCTCCTAAACCTGTGAGGAAACATTTGCATGCATGCTCCTCAGTCTTCTTATCCTTTCACTGAAAATGCCTCTTATCACTGTCCTCTCTCATTCTCAAAGATGAAGAAATTCTCTACTCGGGAAAAGGGAAAAAAACTGCAGAAAATTTTGCATCTCTGGTTGTAGTCAACAAATGCAGACCGACTGGTCGCCGACCGCACGAACTGTTGATCACCGATTGATCACCAATCCCAAACCAGAATAGTTGAGTCTGTTGTCCCCGTTCGGCAACTGATTCTCCAACAGTCAATTGATGACCGTCGAACGCAGCAACGATCAGCGAATGACAACCGCTTCTTCTTTCACGAGCCAACGATCGCCAATCGACCTTCAAGTCACATGTTGCTCAACTTTAGAATTGTTTTGTAGTTTCATTCCTCCCCTCTGTACCTAACAGAAATAGCCGGTACATGTTCTATTGTTTTGTTGTGAAAATGACTTTATGATTGACAATTGGTACAACCACACAAACACCTACTCCCAAGATAATTTTTACCAAAGGAAGCCGAGGGTTTGTGTGAGACGTGCTACTAATGGTTCCAAATCTACTTCGAGACTCTACCCTTTTGAATGCAGATAGTTGAAGGTCCAAGCCCATCAAGTTGCATGCTTGGTACTTGGACGAGAGTAGCTCCAGCCAATCTCAATGTGGGGCCATCAGTCTGATGCTAACACAGTAATATTGTGTGAGAGTGTAACACCGTGAAAATGTGAAAAAGGAATTTGGAAATAGTCAGTTCAGTTCGGTTTGGTAAATTTCTGGAAATTGGAAACAGACCTGAATCGATATAAGGTCGGTTTTCCAATGCTCCAAATCGAACCAACACCGGACCGGGCGGTTCAGTTTCAAAATCGGTGTGGTTTGCTCGGTTTTCGGCTTTTGTTCCTCACCCCTAGTTATTTTCGTTCATACCTTATAAATGTCAATGCCTATGTAACTATAAGCATGTAAGGAGTATAAACAATCCATATTGTATCGTGAATCATAGATATGAAATTAATTGTTTTGTTATGTGAACTATGCTCTTTTCATCTTCCATTAGATCTGTTTCTCTAACTTTCTAACAGAAGCTCATCCTTGTTCAGGCTTACTGCCATCCATGGATGGACTTTAGGACGTCGATGGTGATGGATGAAATATGGTGCATGATTGCAGCATTGTCTAGGGGCAGGAGACGGTTTCTTCCTCACATTCCATCTTGTCAAAGACACGTCATCACACTTGGAATACAACTCCTTGCCAACCAAAAGCAATCAGTACTACGATGTCGTAAAGACATCAGATGATCACTCATTGTTGCTTACATCTCAGCAATCAGGAAACAAATTGGAAAGTTACTGTTCCTATGGGCTTATTCATTAAAAATGAGGAATACATCAAACTTGGCCATGACAACCAACATGCTAGAAATCTGAAGAAACGTCAACACCAATGGGCAAGTGAGACATTTGGGCATCAAGTCAACAGAGACTGGTGTTGTGAGAAGCACAATTTGTTACACATGCCCTTTCTTGAAAACAGCCAGGAGTAGTCCACGAGGGTCATTTGCAAGTTTCGTCACTCGGAATTCCAAAGGTCCTAGGGTAGGAAAAGAACCAGATTTAAAGGCAGCGGATAGGGACGGTACTCTTCCTCTGGCTACCTCCACATGAAGCCTTGCGATTTAGATGTGTTCTTAAAGCCAGTGAAAATCACGAGGCATCCTCGTGATCTGATTATGCAAGGATGAATGAGGCTTCATTCTTTTGATCCTTGAGGACAAGGATCTCAGGAAGGAGAGAGTATTGATGTGTGTCATGTGTGATAAATTTGAATTGCATAATCATGCGGCAATGACAGTTACGATAGTAGCCATTGCTTGCAGATGCTTGTTTAAGCATGTGGTTATTTCCGTTCCTACCTTATATATGTTACCACCTATATAAATCTAAGTAAATGTGTGAGGAGTATAAATAGTCCATATTCTTCCGTGAATCATAGATAAAAAATTGATTGTTTTGTTGTGTGAACTCTGAGCATTTATTCTTCCATTACTTTTGTTTGTCTTTCTACAAAACCCCATCTATTTTCACGTGTCTGCCTTAGGGGAATCGCCCTAGAAAAAATTTAGGTTTGCATCAACCATCCATTAGGCTACATATGAATGTGAAGCCGAGAGAAACAATAATAAGACTAATAAGTAAATTGTCAGTTACATGTAATAATAAGTAAAATGCAAACTACTGATGAAATCTAGATCAACAAATCTTGCTTGAATCCAGACAAGTTTAGTCTGGATAAAATTAGTGAGGACGATGATAACATTAAACGAAACAGCTTGGGTGAGAGTGTGAAAGAAGATGAGAGTTTTACCAGAAGATCCGGCGAAGGAGCGAATTGGAGAGAATAGATGGAATAAGCGGCAGCTTTCCTTATTGTGAACGAGAAATAGTAGATTAGTGGGATGGTTAAGGATCCTCGGATGAGTGGCAGAAGCAGGGCGTAGGCGGATTAGGGGCGGCGTCAGGCCGGTAGAAGTGGTGGCGATATAAACGTGCATCGCCATGGCTAGGCTCTGGGAGCCGGGAAGGGGAAACAAGGAATGCGAGGACGATGCTCAGGTTCGAGATAGAAGTGCGATAGGAACGTGGAATTCCCTCCCCCACAATTGGGTTTGTCTCGGAATGCTGCCGTAGTCGGAGATGGGAGTGGTCGGTAAGCTATCTCACTAGCAGCTATTTCCAAGCATTTTTTTTAATGATTATCCGCAAGCAAAACTCTGTTAGCTGAAAATCATGAACCGAATTGATAAGGTAACGGGTTTTCAAATTAGAATCAAATTTTATTTGATTTGTCCGGTTCCGGTTCTGATTCTGGTTCCAACATAACTTTTGGAACCGTCGTGTCAACGGTTCCGGTTACGGCTCAACAAGAATCAAAACCAAACCGTCCACTAACGGTTCGGTCCAGTTCTATGCGGTTCGGTCCGGTTCCAATCGGTTCTAACCAGGACCAAAACCAAACTTGGTGAGATGAATGAAGGTGGTCAAAACTAAAACACCGGAGAGGAAAGGTAAATGTGTTCGGTTTTTTTGCAAGAGGGAATTCGAAGTCCTGAGACCTGACGCATGAATTTTGCGTTATACCAAGAAATCAAGAATGAGTACTTTTTTTTTGTATAATATAATAAGAACTTTGATTTGTTACTTTTGAATTTTTATTTTACAATTAAAATTTTGTTTGAATGATATATTATTTAATTTAATTTAACTAATTTATCGGCTAAAATTAAATTTATTTTTTTATGATTAATATTAAATAATCGTTATATACCATCTATATTTTTTAAACAAAATATTTCAAATAAATATTAAATAAAATTGAAAATACATTATATAACTATATAAAAACCGAAATCGCACCGCAAAAACCGACTCCAAAGCACACTAATATCAAACCACACTACACGTTTTTTGGTGCGATGTGATTGTGTTCAATTCAAAACTGCCCTCATTTGATACGATTGCGGTCAGTTTCATATTTAATAGTAAATATAGATATTATATATAGATTATAAAAAATAACAATATTATAATAATATTTATAATAAAAAAATATTATATACTAATAATAATAAACGGGCCGCCGTTCGGTTCTGCTTCGGTCCGGTTCGGATCTAAAAATTCTGAAACCACTTGATATTTGTATGTTGCTGTTCTGGTTCCGATCCGGATAATAAAATGAAACAACGGCATCCGGACCAATGTTATTCATGGTTCCAATATTCAAACCGGAACCTGAATAATTCACGAACGGTTCAGTCCGGTTCTTTGCGGTTTCGGTTCGGTTCCAGTTCTATTTACGGTTTTCAGTTTTAAGTGACAGTTCTAATTAGCACCGCATTATTTAACGTAAGAAAATTATTAAATATTTTTTCATTGCAAAGACACTTGTTGATATTCTATAACATCAACTATGATCTTTACAAGTACTCGTATATACGCAAAGTGTCTAATGTTTGCTCCTACTCGAGAAGTTGTCTTATCAAGTGTAGAAGACACGCGTTGATATTCTATAACAAAGAATCTTCACGTACTTAAAGTTCATCATGTAAAAAAAAACTTGAAAACATCAAATGTAGAAGATCAGAGCAGAGATGGAGAACCTCTACTGGAGATCCAAATTATATTTCAATTTTTGTTTCATAACTTCTTTCTAATTAAAGCAAATTTGAACATCTTCAAAGTTAATGCAAGAAATAAAAAAGCAGAGATCAAAACCGAGGAGAATATAAAAACTGTGGGCTTGCTCCATTTTCAAATCTCGAGACGTGTAGTCGCTTATGAGGAGTCCTAGGGAGAAGGAATCAGAAGCAGTCCAAAGAGAATTTCCGGCCGTGTTCGCGAAAGAAGACAATCAATCATATGAGGTGTACTACCCCCAAGGGAGTAAACTGGGAAATCGGCACGACAAAAAATTTCTGAATCTCGATCACTTCATCACATGGAGGGAATCGGAAACCCGATCTCAAAATAGTCTCGCAGATCGTCAACCAACCACGATGAGGATTTTGAACCCTCTCCTCAACACGCAGTATCTTCACTTCAAGGTCGACAAGCAGAACGAACCTTCTCCTCCAAATTGCAACTTGGTCATTGGTAAGGGAGGAGCGAAGACCCGTCGACCTCGCAGTACGCTTCGAGCCCTGACATAAGAATGAGGAATAAATTTAGATGGAAAGTCTGCAAACCAAAAATCATCTGCCCTCATCGAACGCATAAAGGCGCGTCACCCAGAAAAATCAAAACCATATGACGCGCCCAAGCATGCACGTGCACTGGGGGGCGCAGTCACGCAAGCGCCCGCACGCGGTCAGGAGCGCGCGCGTTCTGGCACGCGCGCACTCACGCACGACAGGCCCCCACGCGCAGCCATGCGCGCGTGCCCGGGTGGGGCAAGGCGCACGCGCGCAATCATGTACATGCACGACCAAGCCTAATTTAATTGTCACTAATTTAATTTTCTGCAATATAAGGTCAACAATGTTTTTGATCATCAAGTATACTTTTCTGACCTGGTACGGTCTTAACAAGATTATGACAGATGCATCTCATAATTGAGAAGTCATCCTTCACGGTATCTGTATAAAACTTATATCATTTAGGATCTTTTATACCGGGGTTGCCCTCATTATAGTTATGACTTTGACTATTTTGATAACATTATTTGGCAGCTGTCATAATTTTGTTAAGACCATACCAGGTCAGAAAAGTGTACTTGATGATCAAAAGCATTGTTGACCTTATATTGCAGAAAATTAAATAAGTGACAATTAAATTAGGCTTGGTCGTGCACGTACATGATTGCGCGCGTACGCCTTGCCCCACCCGGGCACGCGCGCATGGCCGCGCGTGGGGGCCTGTCGTGCGTGGGTGCGCGCATGCCAGAACGCGCGCACCCGGACCGCGTGCGGGCGCTTGCGTGACTGCGCCCCCAGGTGCACGTGCATGCTTGGGCGCGTCGTATGGTTTTGATTTTACTGGGTGACCTGCCTTTATGCGTTCGATGGGGGCAGATGATTTTTGGTTTGTAGACTTTCCTCTTTCACTTCATGCCATCGATCATGGATGTTAGAGTTTCTCAGGGGAAGTGCGGACAACGAAGGGCGGAGGGCGTGGATATTAGTATGTGGAGCTCCTGTAACACCTCTACCCGTCAAGAAGAATATAATAGAGGGTCCGGTCGGGGGCCCACACCATATTCCACAAACAGGCGGAGACGTTACTAAATAATATCATAGAACCAACGCATCCTAACACAGAGCATTCTAGCGGAAGCTTCACGGTTGAAAACTTGAACTCAAGCAATACAAGAACTGTCCACTAAAAACATAGGAATGTATACAACCAACGTATTTGGCCTTAAGGCCTTACAAATTTCTCTTAACAAAGGTGTGGTTTCCAGACATCGGCACGCAGGCCGGCCACACATGAACAAGAAGAAACAAAACAAAGCCTTCGAGGGCAGCAACGCAGCTTGGGCTTCATCCCGCTAAGTCCCGCTCGGACCAGCACCTCCTGCACCTGCAAGAACCAATCCACCAAACGGTGGTAAACAGGGCAACGGTCAGCATTCAGCTGACCAATTATAACGACCCTGCCCCTGGCACGGGGCAACGGAATTCCATCCCTGCATAGCATTTTTCCAACAGTATGTATAGCAAACCACGCAAGACGTGCACGACCGCACAGTCAATACATATCACAAATGCCGGCACGACGGCACGACGCTCCGTGCACTCAGGGCACATTCGAGTGTACCGGAAACACCGGATCCCACTACCGTTCAGAGGTCCCAGACATGACAGTCCAACTTGACCATTTCTAGTCTGATCGGCACGCAAGCCGTCGACTCTCGCTATGTGATCCAAACAGGGCCTTAAGCACCCAAGGTTAGACAACCATAACGCGGGTACAAATCCACCTTGCCCGTTGCTCAAAATTGTCAGACTCAAGACTTGACTGACGCGGGTACAACTTCACCTTGCCCGTCCGCCACCAAGGCATTCCTCCAGTTGCAGCCAAACGGCTCAACTTCATACCACATGGCACTCACGGCCACAAGAGTTGAACCCAACTCTCACCATTTCCTGGACTTCCTCCAGTACTTCCTGCGGTACCAAGCCACAGGTATCTACCACGGATTTCATGCATACAAGCAACAATCACGGAGTCTTCTCTGATGTGCAAACAAGCATCACCAATCCAGACCAGCATGTCCAGATGGGCTTCACACAGCATGCCTAGATCCGTACTCTGATTCCGGACTATAACAAGGGGGACTTCGCATATCTACCCCAAGGGACACCACAACCCACCGCACACTCGCGGGGACGGGTTTTCCCTATGCAAATGCAGGAAAGTAGGACTTCACATGTCCAAGACGGAAATCGTTACCCTTGGAATTTGCTTCGGAGCCATGGAGAGAAAGCAAACGGATGAAAGTCTTCGCAGCAGCCTTGCCTTCGCAAATCCGAACTCGGCTCGCGATTTGGACCACCGTAGCACCACCGGCAGCCGGTTCCCTTTCTTTTTCCCTCTCTTGCTCTCCTCTCTCTCTTAGCTTTAGAAAGAGAACGATGAAATTCAAATGAGCTTTCTCAACTCAAATCCCGGCCTTATCAGCCCAGGGAAGAGCCCAGACCATTGGATCTTGGTCAAAGAAAATGGAAGGCTCAGATTAGCCCTGAAATTGATTTTCCTGGGCCGAACACGGCTTGTGACACGCCCGTGTCACAGGCCGTGTCCCTTAAGCGGCACACAACCGACTCAAGTCGGACCAGTACACGGGCTCTGACACGCCCGTGTCAAGCCCCGACACGCCCGTGTAAGCATGTACACGCCCGTGTTCCCGTGCGTGTCACCCATCCGACACAGTCTCAGAACATCCCGAGAAGTGCATGGGTTGTCCACACGCCCGTGTCATATTTGACACGGCCGTGTCAAGATAGACACGGCTGGGCATCCAGGCCGTGTCCTCCTCGGGTCATTCTGGCAAATACTTGGGTATGACACGCCCTGGTACACGCCCATGTCCCAAGCCGTGTCACCTCTCAACGATCGTCGACTCAACGATCGTCGACTACGTCGAACACGCCCAGGGACACGCCCGTGTCCCAGGCCGTGTACACCTGACACGCCCTGAGACACGCCCGTGTCTCAGGCCGTGTCAGCCAACCTGAATCCCAATTTGGCTTTTGAGATTTCTAGGGTGTTACAATCCTCCCCTTCTTAATAAAATTTTGTCCCGAAATTTGAAGACAGTAGGGAGATAAAAACATAACACAATATATGATAATGAGATATATATGTTTCTATCACGTATACAAACGAGCCAACAGGTTACGAAAATAACTCGGGAAACTCGGCTCGCATGGTCTGCTCTCGCTCCCATGCGAGCTCTTCTCGTCCGCAATTGTCCCACAGGACTTTGACCATCCCGATCGTTTTATTTCGCAACTGTTTCTCGGCTCGATCCTCGATCTGAATGGGTCTCACCTTTGTCGTTAGCCCATACTCAACCGGCACCCGATCATTCTCAATCACTTGAGCTGGGTCTTTGACTGCTTTTCGTAGTACCGAGATGTGGAACACATCATGCAGTCCACCCAACTCCGATGAAAGAGCTAGCCGATAGACAGCTTCCCCAACTCGCTCCACCACTTCAAACGGACTAAGGTATCGCAGACTTAGCTTTTTCAACCGCCGAATCCGGGATACGCCTTTGAAGGGTTTAATCTTTAAATAGACCCAGTCGCCCACCGCAAATTCCACGTTCCGGTACTTCGCATTGTAATACTTGGCTTGCAGATCCTGGGCTATTAGTAGGCTCTCTCGAATAGAGCGTATTGTTGAGTTAGCATCCTCGACTTCCTTTTGTCCCAAAAGTTTGGACTCGCCAGTTTCCACCCAAGCTAACGGCGTACGACACTTGCGACCATACAAAGCTTCAAACGGTGTCATACCGATGCTCGCTTGGTAGCTATTATTATAGGCAAACTCCACCATAACAAGATGATCTTCCCATTTCTTACCGAAGTCCAGGGCGCACATACGGAGCATATCCTCCATCGTCCTGTTGGTTCGCTCAGTTTGGCCATCCGTTTGAGGATGAAAGGCCGTACTGAATGCTAACTTCGTGCCCAACAGCTGATGAATTAGCCTCCAATCTTTTGAGGTAAATCGCCCATCTCGGCCACTTACGATGCTCCGGAGAACACCGTGCAATCGAACAATCTGCTCCACATAGAGCTTTGCTAACATTTCTACAGAATCGTCCCACTTGTTCGGTAGAAAGTGAGCCACCTTTGTCAACCGGTCTACAATCACCCAGATTGAGTCATTTCCGCGTTGAGATCTCGGCAATCCGTGCACGACATCCATAGAAATATCCTCAAACTTCCACTGCGGAACCGACAATGATTTCAGGAAACCACTCGGCCGTTGACATTCTGCCTTTACCAAAGCCCAGGTACGACACTTAGCCACATACTCGGCTATGTCCTTCTTTAAACCGGGCCACCAGAACAATTTCTTCATGTCCTTGTACATTTTTGTGCTCCCAAGGTGAATTGAGTACTTTGTAAAGTGCGCTTCGTATAACAATTCTTCTCACAATTTACCCGCACAAGGGACGCACAATCGGCCATCCTTCCGTAATAAACCATCATCCCAGGAGAATTGGTCACCAGACCCTTCCTTTGCATAGCGCTGGAGACTTTCATCCAACTCCATTGCCCGCCGAACTCTATCTGCAAGGTCATATTGAACCTCCATCCAGTTCAAGCGTGCATCGGCAGAAGAATCCCTCTCAACACAAGATATCTCCAACGCTTCCAACTCCTGGATTAGATGCTCATCATGTATCCGCAACCAACTTGCCCGCACCGGAGTCCGACGACTCAAGGCATCCTTTCCGGGAACATAGTGAATGTCGAATGTATAATCCCCTAGGAATTCCATCAACCTCCTTTGTCGCATATTCAAATCCTTTTGATCGAGCAGATACTTTAGGCTTTTATGATCTGTATAAATATCTACCTTCACGCCATAAAGATAGTGCCGCCACAACTTTAGCGAAAAGATCACTGCCGCCAACTCCAAGTCGTGGACGGGATAATTACGTTCATGCACTTTCAATTGACGTGAGCCACATGCAATCACCTTGCCAAACTGCAGGAGAACGCAGCCTAAGCCGCTCCCTGACGCATCGCTGTATATCTCAAAACCATCTGTACCACATGGCGACGTCAAAACAGGCGCCGTGGTCAAACGACTCTTTAGTTCTTCAAAAGCTCGCGCGCACTCCGGCGTCCAAACAAACTTCTGATCTTTTCTCGTCAACGTAGTCAAAGGCAAAGCAATCCGGGAGAAGTTCTCCACAAATCGTCTATAGTAGTCTGCCAGTCAAAGAAAACTCCTGACTTTGGCCACCGAAGACATCACTGGCCAATCATGAATGGCACTTATCTTTGCCGGATCCACCGCTATGCCCTCTCCACTTACCACATGGCCCAGAAAAGCCACCGACGAGAGCCAGAACTCACACTTAGAGAACTTGGCATACAGTTTATTCCTCCGCAAGGTGTGCAATACCAACCGTAAATGGTTTGCATGATCTTTCTCCGACTGTGAGTACACGAGGATATCATCAATGAACACGATCACAAACAGATCCAAGTATTCGCGGAACGTTCGATGCATGAGATCCATGAATACCGAAGGCGCATTACATAAGCAAAACGGCATCACTGTGAACTCATAATGACCGTAGCGTGTGCCAAACGCTGTCTTGGGAATGTCACCTTCCCTAATCCGCAATTGGTAATACCCGGATTTCAAATCCAACTTGGAATAGACGGTTGAGCCCGCTAGCTGATCGAACGAGTCATCGATCTGTGGAATCGGATACTTGTTTTTCTCCGTCAGCTTATTCAGTTCACGATAATCAATACATAGCCGCAAACTACCGTCTTTATTTTTCACAAAAAGAACAGGCGCGCTCCAAGGTGACATACTTGAGCGTATGTATCCCTGCTCCAACAGCTCTTGCAACTGAACTTTCAGTCCGACCATCTCTTTTGGTGCTACTCGATACGGTGAACGGGCCACAGGTTTCGCACCTGGCACCAGCTCGATAGCGAAGTCGATTTCCCTTTGGGGAGGTAACCCTGGAAGGTCCTTTGAAAACACATCAGCATACTCCGACACAATCGACACTTCACTCACACTGGCCTTCGGCGCCACCGCCTCTACAAGTGTGAAGAATAACTCTGCACCCTTCCGAACTGCCTTAATGACTTGGAGAGCAGATAACAACATCCCACTCATCCCTTGTATACCAATGAACTTGGTCTCTTGTTCGGTATTTTGCCTGAGTGTGACCTCTTTTGAAGTGCAATCTATACAGGCACGCTGCTCTGAAAGCTAGTCCATACCAAAGATTATATCAAATTCCTTGATCGGCAATACTAGTATTTCCACCTTGAACTCCCGACTCCCTATCTTGACCTCAAGACCACAAGATTTATCCGCGCACATCAAACATCCGTTAGGTAACAACACCTTTACACTGTCTGTCGTGGTTCGGATAGGTACCCCGATACGAAAGACGAAATCTTCAAACAGAAACGAATGGGAAGCACCTGTATCGAACAGTGCTCGCGCCGGATACTCTCATATAAGGACAAAACCTATAACATTACAATTAAACAAGCACATCACACAGTATAAAATAACATTAAAAACTGCGAGCACCTGTGACGACATCGGCCTGTTTAATGGCCTCCTGCTGTCCAAGGTTGAAGACCCTGGGCTGCGCGTGCGAGGCAGAAGACTCCACCACAGTCTTCCCTTTCTCCGCATAAGATGCTCTCGTCTTCTTGTCACCCTTTGGAGGACAAACTCGGCAATCACGTGCAAAGTGTCCCAACTTCCCGCACATAAAACAAGCGCGAGATCCATACCCAGATGTCTCTGTCACAATCGTAGAAGGAGCTTGTCCAGTAGACTTGGACTTCTTTCCCCATCTCTTACGGTACCCAAACTTCTCCAGACGCGGCGGCTTGAACTCTGGCTTTGTCACAACCAAGGTCCCCTTTGCTTGCCCCCTTCTCATGTCCGTCTCCAAAGACCGAGCCGTACAGACTAAGGCTTGAAATCCCTGACTCACAGAACTCGAGAGCAAATACCGCAGCTCATCTCGCAGTCCCGCATAAAACCTACTAGTCTTACGCTCTTCTTCGGCGAAGATTGTACCCGCATATCTTCCCAAACGTGTGAACTCATGTAGGTACTCATCCACACAACGATCTCCTTAGGTTAACCGTTGAAACTCCATTTCCATCGATATCCTTTGCTGCATTGATAGATGTTGTGCCAAAAACAACCGAGAAAATTCGTCCATCGAGACCTCTACAAGTTGCCTACCGGCCAAGTGATGCAGTTCAATCTCATCCCACCATAAACGAGCCTCTCCTTCTAGTAGGAAAGTGGCCAACATAACCTTCTGTCCCTCCTACACCTTGATAGCTCTAATGATCCTCTTGATCCTTGCAAGCCAATCCTCTGCTTGGGTCGGTGAACCAGCCCCAGTAAATTGCGGAGGATTGAAGCTCAGGAATTGCTTCAATTGTTGATCTGCTACCCGCGGATCAACTACAGCTTCTGCCGGTTCTTGCCGTACCCCAGCGTGCGTTGGCACCACTACAGGACGTGCCTGTCCAGCCTGCTGAGCATTCATCATAGCAAGTACCGTTTCCGTGATGAAACGTACCGTTTCAGCGAATGGAGAAGGTGTGGGCATCTCAGCTGGTGTCGCACTTTCTACAGAATGTTGAGGTTCGGATTGACCCGCAACACTTCTAGTCACCTATATGTGTAAAACACACAATTTAGCGACCAAGTAAAATGACAAACATACAAAAAGAATACACAGGTTCAACAAACAAGTGTATCTGCATTCCTAAGTGGACATTCTTGAGTTCAAGTTAAGTGTTATAATGACAGCACTGACACGTGCTCGCCACCTCTCAAAAGAATTCGTCCGCGAATTCGAAAGAGAACGACCAATAATCTGATACCAAATTGTAACACCTCTACCCGTCAATAAGAATATAATAGAGGGTCCGGCCGGGGCCCCACACCATATTCCACAAACAGGCGAAGACGCTACTAAATAATATCATAGAACCAACACATCCTAACACAGAGCATTCTAGCGGAAGCTTCACGGTTGAAAACTTGAACTCAAGCAATACAAGAACTGTCCACTAAAAACATAGGAATGTATACAACCAACGTATTTGGCCTTAAGGCCTTACAAATTTCTCTTAAAAAAGGTGTTATTTCCAGATATCGGCACGCAGACCGGCCACACATGAACAAGAAGAAACAAAACAAAGCCTTCGAGGGCAGCAACGCAGCTTGGGCTTCAGCCCGCTAAGTCCCGCTCGGACCAGCACCTCTTGCACCTGCAAGAACCAATCCACCAAGCGGTAGTAAACAGGGCAACGGTCAACATTCAGCTGACCAATTATAACGACCCTGCCCCTGGCACGGGGCAGCGGAATTCCATCCCTGCATAGCATTTTTCCAACAGTATGTATAACAAACCACGCAAGACGTGCACGACCGCACAGTCAATACATATCACAAACGCCGGCACGACGGCCCGACGCTCTGTGCACTCAGGGCACATTCGAGTGTACAGGAAACATCGGATCCCACTACCGTTCAGAGGTCCCAGACATCACGGTCCAACTTGAGCATTTCTAGTCTGATCGGCACGCAAGCCGTCGACTCTCGCTATGTGATCCAAACAGGGCCTTAAGCACCCAAGGTTAGACAACCATAAGGCGGGTACAGATCCACCTTGCCCGTTGCTCAAAATCGTCAGACTCAAGACTGGACTGACGCGGGTACAACTTCACCTTGCCCGTCCGCCACCAAGGCATTCCTCTAGTTGCAGCCAAACGGCTCAACTTCATACAACATGGCACTCACGGCCACAAGAGTTGAACCCAACTCTCACCATTTCCTGGACTTCCTCCAGTACTTCCTGCGGTACCAAGCCACAGGTATCCGCCACGGATTTCATGCATACAAGCAACAATCACGGAGTCTTCTCCGATGAGCAAACAAGCATCACCAATCCAGACCAGCATGTCCAGATGGGCTTCACACAGCATGCCTAGATCCGTACTCCGATTCCGGACTCTAACAAGGGGGACTTCACATATTTACCCCAAGGGACACCACAACCCACCGCACACTCGCGGGGACGGGTTTTCCCTATGCAAATGCAGGAAAGTAGGACTTCACATGTCCAAGACGGAAATCGTTACCCTTGTAATTCACTTCGGAGCCATGGAGAGAAAGCAAACAGATGAAAGTCTTCGCAGCAGCCTTGCCTTCGCAAATCCGAACTCGGCTCGCGATTTGGACCACCGTAGTACCACCGGCAGCCGGTTCCCCTTCTTCTTCCCTCTCTTGCTCTCCTCTCTCTCTTAGCTTTAGAAAGAGAACGATGAAATTCAAATGAGCTTTCTCAACTCAAATCCCGGCCTTATCAACCCAGGAAAGAGCCCAGACCATTGGATCTTGGTCAAAGAAAATGGAAGGCTCAGATTAGCCCTGAAATTGATTTTCCTGGGCCGAACACGGCTTGTGACACGCCCGTGTCACAGGCCGTGTCCCTTAAGCGGCACACAACCGACTCAAGTCGGACCAGTACATGGGCTCTGACACGCCCGTGTCAAGCCCCGACACGCCCGTGTCAGCATGTAAACGCCCGTGTTCCCGAGCGTGTCACCCATCCGACACAGTCTCAGAACATCCCGAGAAGTGCACGGGTTGTCCACACGCCCGTGTCACATTTGACACGGCCGTGTCAAGATAGACACGGCTTAGCATCCAGGCCGTGTCCTCCTCGGGTCATTTTGGCAAATACTTGGGTATGACACGCCCTGGGACACGCCCGTGTCCCAGGCCGTGTCACCTCTCAACGATCGTCGACTCAATGATCGTCGACTACGTCGAACACGCCCTGGGACACGCCCGTGTCCCAGGCCGTGTACACCTGACACGCCCTGAGACACGCCCGTGTCTCAGGCCGTGTCAGCCAACCTGAATCCCAATTTGGCTTTTGAGATTTCTGGGGTGTTACAGCTCCGTCGAGCTCGTGGAGCTCCGTCGAGCTCTGTCGAGCTGGTTGAGCTCAAAAAAAAGCTCGAGCCGGCTATTTTCGCCGTGCTCGACTCGAGCTCGGCTCGTTTGCAGCACTAGATGACAATAGTGTTTCTTTCAAATATTTCAAAGAAGCTATGAATAAAGAAAAATGTGGACTTGACCTGGTCAAAATTTGTTACAACTATCTCAACTAGATTTACATATGTCATCTCCACAAAAATTAATTAAACTAGTTAGCTCTCATGTTATCTTTCTCCTCTTCAAATAAAAAAAAAATAAACGTCTCCACCTTTCAAGACCATTTTCTCTCTTATTCGGACACCGTTTTTGACGTATAAGTACTTAAAATTTATTGACTCGACGAGAGTAACATAAATTTATCATCTATTTTGTCAAAATCCCTTGGAAGGCTCGAACCCCCGCCGCCCCTAGATCTGTCCCTGATTGCAGCTCCTTCGCCATTTAGCATCATATCTTTCCCATTTTTGGTTTGATTTCTTTCCTTGTCTATTTTTTTGACTTTCTTTTTTTCCTTCTTTTGATTATGGACTTGGATTGGAGAATAAGCTTTGACACTTCATAATACCTGGATTTGAGTTTTCTTCTACTTGTCCTTTGAGTACCCCAGGTGGAAGAAATGTTAGTCCAATAATTCTCTCTCTTTTGGACTTGACTATTCGTGTTGTGCTTAATGAGCAGTCAAAAAGTAACGTGCTTTTGATGTTATTAATTTTATTGTTAAATGTAATAATTTGTTTTCAATTATGTTACTGAAATTGATATAACCAATGAGAAACTATCCGAGCCCACGCAAGTAGATGTTGAGAGTCATTTTGTTACTAGCATGGTATTTTAGGGGAGTTAATTGAATGAGTTTGTGACATTGGCCAATGACTTGGCGTTGTTATTGTTGGAAGTTGGAACCAGAATTGTTGAAACCGAAAAATCGGTCCCTGTGGAGTTCGACCCTTGCGGAAGGGGTGATCGCACACTTACTTCTCTACTCACAAGCCCAAGTGACAAGGGAAAAGGACCGGGAATAGACCCAAGGCTTCAGCATGGAGGTCCCACCACACATCCGGAAGATCTTAGAACGCTTCCCCTCCTTAGCCAAGTGCTGAAGCTAAGGTACCTCAGAAAGCGTTAGAATACCGGGCACCAGAAAGCGTGCCTTCTGAGGTACCCCTTGGGTCCTATTTATAGGAAAAGATGGTCTGCAAATATCTAGCCGTCACTGTTTTCGAGGACTATAGGCAATCCAAAGGGGGTAACATGGTAAAAACACCCCACAACTGAAGGGCGAGCCGGCCCTGAGAAGAGCCCATTGAGCGGGGGTGGCGAGTACGGGCGCGAGAAGGCTCCCCCTACGCCGAGGTGAAAAGCGGCGAGTGAGCTCGCCTCTCTCAGCGCCGCGGGAGAGGGCGTTGGATGAGCTCGCCTCTCTCAGCGCCGCGGACCTGACTCGCCTGACTCAACGCCACTGGAGAAGGCGTTGAGTGAGCTCGCCTCTCTCAACGCCACTGGAGAAGGCGTTGAGTGAACTCGTCTCTCTCAATGCCACGGTCCGGCTCGCCTCGCCTCAGGCCCGGGAAAGTTGGGCCTGAAGCCCCTGCTCGAAGATGACGGTCGCGTTGGCACTCGCCAACCCCTTGGCTCTAGATGAGCACGTACTCGGCCGACCCCACGATGAATGACTTCCTCTCGCCGGGCTCAGCTCCACGATCTTCGAGCTCGGCCCGACGATTGCCGAGCCCGTACTCGGCATGCTGGGCTCGGCATACCCTGCTGAACTCGCCTGGGGCTCGGGGGCGGTCTGGGCCGGCCGGATCGGCTCCTGTTAGCCCACTCGCTGGATACGGGGTTGTACAAGAATCTGACTCCAAAAAGAGTTCGGACCCAAGGGGTAGTCTGCACCTACTTCTCTCAAGCGAGAGCACTTGACCGGCTGCGCGAAACTAAGAAACGGACTCTGAGCTGCAGCGAGGAGGTCCCGAAACACACACGGTCTATTTTTTAATATTTCTAATTATTGTCTGCACATAGCCGAATCCCGCCTTTTGGTTCTATTATACACGGCCCTAATTGGTCTGACAACAACAAAACTTCGTTGTTTGGAGATGTTATTGGCAGACCTAAATAGGTATCCCGGTAGCCTGGACTCTCCCCTAGGAGCTTGGACTCGCCCCTGGGAGCCTGGACTCGCCCCTGGGTGCCTGGACTCGCCCTTGGGAGCCCGGGCTCACTCCTAGGAGCATGTACTCGCCCCTAGGAGTCTGGACTCGCCCCTAGAGGGACTTCTTCTGCACTCGTCCTAGGGAGACGAGATCCCCCATGTCATCCATGGTCATCTTTGATCTGACAAATTACGGGTTATACAGTTGTAATTATTCTAGCAACGAAGATCTAATATTTTTTTGACAAAAACTTATTGTTGACAGATAACTTTAGGATTCAGAATCAAATTAGTCTACTGTTAGCTGATTTTGCTTCTCTATTGCAAATTTTGTTGTGAATATTTGACTCCTATGTTTATTTTGCTTTTCAACTGCATGTTTTATTGCTTTTCAACTGCATGTTTTATTGTGAGTATTTGACTGATTTTGTATTTGTGTCTTTTTGCAGATGATCGTAACAATGACGTCTATTTAAAATCAACAATTATGCTTATTTTATATATTTTTACTTGAAATTGTACTGTTGTTTGAGCATTTTGCTTCCCCATTACAGTACATTTTGATTCCCTGTTGCAGGGCATTCTGCTTCCCCGTTGCAGGGCATCTCGCTCTTGCGCTGCAGGGCATCTCGCTCCCACGCTGTAGGGCATCTCGCTCCCACGTTGCAGTACATCTCACTTATGTGTTTTAGTGTATCTTAATAGAACGTACCACATGTCCTTCTAAGGTGTGAACAAAAAGAGGTCATTTGCCCCTCCAATCGGACGGATCCCGAGTTCTCTTTAGGCCTGAACAAACAAAAGTTCTTCACCCCTTCAATAGGACGGACCCCGAGTTCTCATGGGCCCCGAATGAACAAAGGTTCTTCGCCCCTCCAACCAAACAGACCCCGAGTCCACCTGAGGCCCGAACGAACAAAGGTACTTTGCCCCTTCAACCGAACAGACCCCAAGTCCTTCTGAGGCCCGAGCGGACAAAGGTCCTTCGCCCCCAATCGAACAAACCCTGAGTCCTTCCAAGGTCCGAACGACAAAAGGTTCTTCGCCACCTCTAATGGAATGAACCTCGAATCCTTATGAAGTGTGCACAAACCAATGTTCATTGCTGCATCCCAAAACAAATAGACTTTGAGACCTTTTACTCCTCAAGACAGGGGCGAGCAAAAATCCTCCTCTGGATCCCTCCTCGGGACGGACCCAGAATCATCCTGCATCAAATGGTTAAAATGGGCTCCAAGTCCATCCTCGCCGCCAAGACAAGGGGGTGGAACGTCCCTTCGCATCGCGTCTAAGAATCTGCCACCGGCACCAACGCCTAGTGGCAACCGCTCAAGCCAGAGCGCGTCATCATACTCGCACATTCATACAATGGGGAGCGTGAAAAGTAATACACTTTTGCATCAACACAATGCGCAAAGCAGGAGGACGTTCTTGCAATGAGTCGCAAGTACCAAATAGCAAGCAAAAACGATGCGCGAACAATCAACCGCAAGAATCACCGTCTAAACGTCCACATCAAAACCTTCGACTCATGAAAAAGACACAAGTGGTTTCGAGACAACAATGTATGCATCTAGGCCTAACCAAGGAGATTTTTCACACCGCAAACAATAGTAACTTATAAGTTATGACGCACGCGTGCTGAAATAACTCGAAGTTCAGAACGGTTATATTTAAAATTTTTGTGCTCATCGTTTCATGGATCACCTGTACAAAGGAGACTATTAGAGGCACTTGTTAGGCGTTGTGTGAGTCTAGTCACTATACATGTTAGACGAGGGAGGGGTAGACTAATAAATACTTGGAATGAAACTATAAAGAAAGACATGATGTACTTAGGCATTAGTGAGACTATAACAAAAGATAGGGCACAATGGCGACAAAAGATCCATATAGCCGACCCCACTATAGTGAGATAAAGGCTTGAGTGTTGTTGTTGTATCGTTTCCGGATCACGACCTACGAAAATTTGAGGACATTTGATGGATTTCCCCCTAAAATTTTTCGAGTCAAACTAGGAAGATTTCGACAAAAAAATGGAGTCAACACAACCCAACCGAGCAAGTTGCGTGCACGCGCAGGTGCGTTGACTCGCGCGCGCAAGAGCACCTACCTAGTGCACGAGCGTGCGCGCGCCGACGTGCACCTCGTGCGCACGCACACACCTGCAACAACCACCGTCTCCGACAGCCATTGCCGCCTCCGACCTCTGTCGGCCACTGTCGTCTTCGGGCAACCTGCCCAGACCGGCCAATGGGACTGCTCATCATTTCATGGAAATTAATAATCCAGGTGACCGCAACAGAGCGACGTCATTCGTCGCCTCAAGGTTCAGCCTAATACAATTACCAACACGACCATCCAGAAAAGTTTAAAAAGGCTCTCAGACCTTCATTTGAAGACAAACAACTCCAGAGACTAGAGAGAGCTTTCAGGTTTTCCGTCAAGAACGTAAGATTTAGATCGTTCCTTCGCTCTGGTTCGCCCCACTCCCTCTCTAGTTCCCTCTGTGCTCAGTGCTCACTCAGATGCTTCAGTGAGCCACATAGAAGGCACAAGAGAATGCTCTCGAGGACGCTTTCAAGGACACATCGTTGAAGCTCCGTGGACTTAGCTTTTTTCTTCTTCTCTCTGTACTTAAAGCTTGTAACAGAGATGCGACTTGTTATCCTCGTGGAACTCCAAATATTTGTAAACATAGCCAAATAGTGGATTTATGCCCGACACAAATCTGATCACGTTGCTTTTCACCCTTTATGGGTTTTCCACGGTAAAAAAACCATTTGTCATTGTTGCTCGGTTCTTATTGACTATTTGCGCGCACGACCCGACTCAAAGCTAGGCGGTCTGATTCTCCGGACCGGAGGAAAACAGGGCGACCCACAATAAGTCTCATTGCCAGCTATTAGTCTTCTCTAATTTGATTGTTTGGGCGCTCAACCCGCTCTCGTGCTAAGACGATTTGTTTCAACTGGTCTGTTGGAGCGTCGAGCGATCCCCAACAGTCTCAATTCATCGTCCTTTACACTATCATTTGATTAATTTAAGCAAAAGAGGCCACATATCCAATCCAGCCTTCCCAAGCTGCCGAAATGTCATCGTTCAACTATTCTCTGAGCATGACGACCCTAGCCGCGATGGTCATCACCGGATTTTGATTGTGAAACCAGGAAGTTTTATTTTGTTGATGGCATTATATTTGTTCCTCAAGCACATTATGTCTTCTCCCAAACAATTTGACATTTGTGACTTTGAAGATTAAGAAAATTAGGGCTGCGTTTGGCGCAGCTTATCACGACTTATTTGTTTCTGTGAGGTTGGACAAAACTGATATTGTCATACCAAAATTTTAGGCCACAAACTAGTTTCTTTTTTTGGTAACGGTAATAACATTTGTCATACCAAACATACAATGACGATTTTGTCCAACCTCACCGGAGCAAATAAGCTGTGATAAACCGCGCCAAACGCAACCTAAGTTTGATGTATGCATCAATTGAAAATTATGATCACATAAACTGAAGATTTTACTGATTTGTTCATAGTGGGAGTCAAACAAGCTCCAGATAGTATGCCTTTGGAATGCTTCCTTATAAAACTTTTTAGCTGAATATATATGAAAGAAGCCGGAAGGGGAGCCTTGCCGCACCGGTTTAGGTCTTGTCATGTGACCTTGAGGTATAGGTTCGAGCCCTAGAAACAGCTCATTGCAAAAATGTACGATAAAATTTGCCTACATTTCACCCTTATGATGCGGGACCCTTCTCCGAACCATCAGTGCAAGGGAATACCTCTGTGCACTGGCTTATCCTTTTATATATGAAAGAAGCATGGAGATGTATTGAAGTTCTACACTGCTCTTGGATATGAATAGCATGGCCACATTTTTGCCAAAACTTTAATTTTGGTCTACTCATAAATATTGGTGTGAGTGAAGTTTATATTTGAATTGTATAAGTGTACCACATTTTACTTAGACTCCGTTTGAGGGGACTTATTTTCACCGGTCAAGCGATTACGACCGCATGAATCGGACTTTAATTATGGTCCGGTTCATGCGGTCGTAACCCCTTGACCGGTGAAAATAAGTCCCCCCAAACGGAACCTTAGGCTCCGTTTGGCACGGTGGTGACGGTCACGAACATGGGGGTTAAATTGTCATTTGTTAATGCCCACCTAAGAAACTTCATTCACTTTTAAGTTCAAACCGATGATGTTTGTTCAGTGATTCTTAACGAATGACTATTTAACCCATGCGTTTATGACTGCCACCACCGTGTCAAAAGGAGCCATAGTAAAAAATAATTTTTTTTGCTAAATTTGAATGTTTTTTTTTGAAGAGAGCTGTGGTGATAAAAGTATGCGGTTATTATTATTTTTTGTTATGTAGATAATAAATTTTTTTTAAAATTGTACAGTGCATTCTACTTGTGCTCTAATTTAGAATGGTGCTAAAGGCACACCAAAAAATGCTATATGCACGTCAATTATTTTTTAAAAAAACTAAATGTGATATATGCATGTCAAATTTAATGTGTATACAATGCTCCTTTTAACACCACTCAAAATTTATAATGCCCAAAACCAGCACGCTGCTCAGCCAGCGTTTCGCTCTTCATCTCGTCTAAATCCTGAAATCCACAGGGTTGGGAGGGAAGAGAGAACACTCAAATTTCTATGGCCATTCTCGTCGCCTCCCGCCTTCTTCTCCCCCCTCCTCCACTCGCCGTACCTAGCCGGAAACCCTTCCCGCCTCCTGCGAGCCAGTCCGCCGATGGCAAGCTACACCACCTCCTCTGCCGCTCCCTGCCGCTCACCATCAATCAGCACGGATCTTCTTCCGCCCCCACCACCACACGTCTTCTTAGTCACTACGCTCACCTTGCCTCCAAGCTCGTCCTCAGCGGCCGCCTAAACGAGTTCCTAACCATCGCCGAAAGCATCCTGACCTCCGACGCCATCACTGCCGCTGAGAGTGCCGGTTTTATGGCTCGAATTGAAGCCAAATTTTTCTCCGAAGGAATCTCCGCTGTTATTAGCGATGGAAGGCTTGTTGATGTTCTCGATTTCTTGGGCAGTGCTGACAAGTTAGGCATAAAGCCATTGCCTCTGCTTGTTGGCTCCGCCATCAAGGCTTTCGAGGCTGAAAGCCGCAGGCTCATACACCAACGAAGGCTGGAGGAGTTTGTGCGGTTGATGGAAATTCTTGCAGGTAAACTCAATCAGCTATCTCTTAATTCTTACCGGCTATTTCATTACTGAAGTTAATCAAATTTCTGTATTATCCATTTGCTATTTCTAATAGATTACTGGCCAGGTTTTAGCAGTCATGGATGTGTTTAAATCAACAAGAGACACTCAAAATACATGGATCAAATTTAGTTAAATCTGCCGTCGATGCATCCTCTTCACACTTTAACTGAGTTTGGGTTGCTGTCTTATCAGTGTTCGACAGTGTCTGTAGAAAATTCATTCCGATCTCTTCCGAATTCATCAACCATCTGATTAGCAGAGTATATGAACCCATAAATTGATGTACAAATGGAAAGACACTCACCACACCTTCCCAAATCTTGATTACACCCAATGTCTTGTTAGAAATTTTATTTTAAAACATTTATTTCATGATGTTTAGTGGAGTTTGTATGGTGTGTGGGCTCCTCATCTTAATGGAAAAGCTCAAAACCATATTGGAGGGAATCCAAATATTTTGGAGGGGAACCTTGTCATGAAATGATGAGAGTTTTTTAGTCCCACCTTGCCAATATGTTATAAAGATTTGAGTATATAAAACTTTTCACTCATCCTTATTTATTCAAAGGAACATAAGAAGAATCTTGAACCACACACATGCGTGCGCACGCACCGCATCGCACCAGATCCGGATTCCTAAATTAATTCTATGTAAACGTATATTGTCTTATTTTCTTCTGCGAGTTTAGTTCCATGCCTCGGCTACATGTAGATGTACATCGACTTCTTTGTCCACGCCGCGTGTTAATTTTTACGTCCGTGCATCTAGACTAATGCGCTATTTGCATACCAACGTGCATAAACGTCTATACACGTTTTTTGTCATAAATTTTATACGGTGAAAATCCAACGTATTACTTGCACGATTTTCATTACTAAAAATAACCGTTTGAATTAATTACGTGATAATAACTTATGGTTTTTTCGAGGCTCCTTTTAGGTGATTTTTTGAATCGTTCTTCCAAGTCTTCCTTCTCGCTCTCGTTCTCTCGTTCATATACGCTATTCACTTTTCTATTGCAATTTTTGTTATCTTGACATTTGCTTCATCAAGTGAGAGTTCAGGTGCTTTGTGCTTCTCTGATGTCCATGCACATTAGAGTTTTCGGGATCTAGACGGGCGTCGTACCTTGGAGGAGTGAGCATCTGTTGAAAGCCCTGTCAAAGGGTGTGCAACTTCTTTAGGGCAACGATCACACTTCTTACCCTAGCTCGATTCTAAAATTATATTCTCGCTCTCATTCTCTCGTTCGCATATGACCTTCGGTTCCTTATTGTGATTTCTGCTCTCTTGACATTTGCTTTATCAAGTAGGAGTTCAGGTGCTATGTGATTTTCTGTTGTCCGCACGTATCAGAATTTTTGGGATCTAGCCAGGTGTTGTACCTTGAAGGAGTGAGCATCAGTTAAAAGCTCTGCCGGAGGGTGATGCAACTTATTTAGGGCAATGATCATACCCCTTACATAGACTCAATTCTAAAACTATATTGTATTATGATCTTTTTATTTCTTAATCTTGTTGTTTACAAGTTTTGCTTTTGATAATCTCATTTTAAAGATCTGTTGTTATTCATAAGAGTTTTCTAAACGTGTGTGTATAAATAATTATCAACAACCAATTAGAATTCACGATGTAATGCCGACGCCCACCAAATAAATTTGGACCGTCCGATCTGGTTATATCATACGATCTCAGCCGTTCGATCACACAAATGAATTAGGACTGCCCGTCTAATTTTTCCTAGGGCTCTTAAACCTAGGATAGTAGAGTGACCTAAACCTATATTTCAATACAATGTGAAATTACATTTTAATTGACGCAGGGCGAATCTATAGGTGACGAAAAAATCGGTGACCTAACCCTACATGCTATGTAAATCCGACGGTTAAATCACAGTTAAATAATAAATAACAACATCCCACACAAATAATTTACGACAATGCAAAATAATTAGTTAGGGCAAATGCAAGCTTAGGCTTTCCTCCGCGTGGAGGGCCAAAGCAAGAGCGCGCGACGAATAAGCCCTGCAAATCACAATAATAATATAAGGCAAACAACTACCATATAAGATATAAAAAACAAGTATAAGATTCATTCTAATATAAATATGTTGAAAATAATAATCCAGTACAACAAGGACTCACAAAGTAGCGGGCTGACCAAGATATTGAAGAATCCAGAGTCGGAGATGCGTGTATGACGATCTAAGGTGAAACCAGAGGCGTAGAAAATGATGTATGTGGCTGTCCTCGGTGGTGGACGGTGAAAATGGACCGCAGTGAGTAGATCCGACGATGTATGGGTAGATTCGGGAGAGGGATGAATGGATCTGACATTCCGATGTTTGGTGGCGGATCTGGGCTAAGGAATGAAGTATGGGCGGAGGGAATGACAGATCGGGAGCTGAAATTCTCAGATATGGACTGACCCGAGATGAGGAGGGAATTGGATGGTGGTTCCACGAGAAAGAGTGGATGTCCGCAAAGGAAAATTGGGTTTGAATGGGGGGCTATAGTAGGAATTAAAAGGGGTTGCTGGGGGTGTAGACGAAGTAAGCCAACAGTCTTTGGTGGGGAAAACTGGAGCAAGATGTCTTTTTAGAAGCAGACGGCTATAGGATTGGGGAAAGCAACAGGCCGACGGTTTGCTGTAGGAATTGGGGAGGCTGACGGTTGAGGAAGGCCTGGAGAGGACTTTCAGGGAGGGAAAACTTTAAGGAATGAACAATACATTTCATTATTAAACAATGAATTAAAAAAACCTGACTTCTCTGCACAACAAACACAACCGACTGTAGGGGCTGTGGTGGCGGCGGAAGGAGGTTTTAGGAAGGGGAAAAGGAGGCTAGGGTTAGGGGGAACCTTGGGGAGGAAGATACAAACTTAGGGGTCGTCACCTAGGGTTCTACGGAGTCGGCATCGTAGGATGATCGCGGGAATTTGGGAATTCTCTTCTCCAACTTCTGCAATGCCCTCAATCAACCCACTACCTATCTATTTATAATAAATTAAGACTAGGACATCCCACATTCAACGACTATGATTGGACGGAGGTGGAGCCACTCAAATACAATGATAATAAACCAAAAATACTAAAGTAATATATATGAAATTGATTTGCAACGCGAATCCGGACACATCTGCGGAGTCCGATCGTCTATTCGGGCATGCTATATATGGAAAGTCACCAATTGGCCTCGGACGGGCCCAAAACTCATCCTCCACTATAGGTCCTCGTCTTTGCTCCGCATCTCTCTCCCCGATTTGAAAGAATTCATCTCTCGATGAATAGGGATCAGAATTCTTTCGATGAATGCCAGGTAAGACTCGAAGAGGTCCACCGGAAGTTGTCCAAGTGTCGTCGACGGAATATTGTCCTCGCCAATTAACTCTCATCGACTGAAAAGTTGTCATCTCCGATGAATGGAGACGACCGTACTGAAGTTAAAGTCTATGAGCGAGTCGATCAAGCTCTACTGCAAGTACCCAGGTGTCACCAACGTCTGTAGTAGGAATGCACTGGTGGAGTCTGGTCTCCACGATGCTCTCAATGCTCAACTCACAAGTGGTGGATCTCGGCGCGATCGGCGGTGCCGTAGGTATAATCAAAGAAGACGAGTCTCCAGGTTGGTGGGTGTCAGAAGTGGGTGAGTAGTGGTGACCATCATACGTGTGTGCGCTATGAAGATGGCAAGGCAACAAAAATGAAGGCGTGGGCAGCTGGAAGTCCCAACTGCTTGAGTCCACATACTCACGAGACTCACAGTACGGCGTCGTATCTTCAACACTAAATACCAGACGGATACCCATACTTGCAGGGATATCAAGATCATAGATGTTTGCTTCAGATCCATCTTATGATTATATAGGGGTTCATTCGCCTAACGCTTAAGCTTTTAGCAAGCCTCGCACGGAGCCTCATAATGCAGATTCGCACCATCACCTGCTCGTCTTCATCAAGTACTTGCTCTTGCCAATGAACATGCGCATGTGATTTACAAAATTTATTATCATTATGGATTTTTCGTCGGACCGACTCATGACACACATGCAAACGATGGATTGTCAACACAATAGACTCATGCAAATGATGACGAGACGACTCAACAGATTCATGCAAATGAAACATAACCTACCCTTAAAATCTATCAAGGGAGGTGGCATATCAGGAGGTTCTCTCGGTGGAGTGTAGAAAACTCATCACGTGTGAGACGAATGCTTAAATGATCGTGAGAGACAACTATACTCAATTACGAGCTCGTAAAGAGCCAAATGTCTCTCGGAGAACATAACACATCAGAGGGCTCACCAAGAGGTGTGTACGAAAAGTCATCACGGCTGAGACGACCATCTTAGTGAAAATCGTGTAGACTAGAAGATGTGAATCTATGGTGTTGTGAGTATCCCCAAAAATAAAGAACTCGTCTGGTGATTTAGCAGGTGGTGCATCCCAAAACTCAGCGAGATTGCGATGTGTCAGCAGGTGGTGCCCTAAATATTGGATGCTCCTCACAATATCCATCCTTTGTGGCGGGGTCAAGGATGATAATGGAAGAGGCATCCATAAATCGATACTCATACATGCGTGGCTCACCGGAATCTCATCCTCATTAGGATGTGGCGGATCATCCGATGGCTCAACTGGGGGCTCGTCATAGAACTCGTCACTAGGGTCATGGTCCTCCAGATGAGTACCATCGTGAGGGGCAGTGTCCCGGTGAATGAGTGACATAGGCACTACGAGATAAACACCAGGCTTTGGCTCTTGGTCATAATGGGGCTCAGAGCAATGATAATGGGAGGGGGACATAGACCTACACTCAAGAATGGATCCGTGTGTGCGGTGTCAGGAAATAAGTCAGTAGTTGGGGTGCTAATTAACCCAGTGTATAGCAGAGGAAGAGGTGTGGGTGAGGGACACAACACTACATACTCAACAGGCTGCTCCGATTCGTTCTCAATCGGGGTCACAAGAGACGAGTCAGAAACAAGGGATATATCACTCACTGGGCTAAGCACCTCACCGGGGTGAGAGCAATACACATCAGGTATCACTTCTGTCGTGGCTGACAGGACAGTGGTAAGGTCATTGTCACCTCAGTATGGGAGGGACTCATGCTACAGAGATCCAGGTGAGAATCCCATCGACTAGCTCTTGCGGATCTCAATGACTGTTCATAACAAAGGGCAAGCTGATATGTCTGTTCGAGGGACTTCGAGTTATGATAACCTACCTTAGTACGTATGTCAGACCGAAGTCCAGACCGAAATCGGGAAATGGTCATGGCTGGGTTCTCACGGATATCACTCCTCACCACTAACTCATCAAAACGGTCTTTTTACTCAGTGACAGATATGGATCCTTGTTGAAAGGAAAATAATTGGTTGAGCAAGCGACTCCGATACGACATAGACAGATACCTCTTACACAAAGTACGATTCATGTCCACCCAACTAGTGATGCGACGAAGACGGTCTCGCTCGCGGGTTCTCTCAACGCTAGACCAATAAGCCCTCGCCTGATCTAAAAGTATAAGTTTCGCAAACTTGATACGATGCTCACCGAATAACTCAAAATGATCGAGATAATACTCCATATCCATAAGCCAATAACTGAAAGACTCGGGACTCAATGAGCCATCAAATGGAGGGGCAACAGTACAAAACTGACTCTCAAGATCTCTCTCAATGCGACGATCCTCATAATAGTCATCTCTAAGGTAATTGAGTCGTGTCGAAGGGTCAACACGATCCGCTCGTGTGCAAGGATATGAACGACGACAATCATTATACTAATCGTCTCTAGCATAATGAAGTCGTGTTGGTGGGTCAACACGATCTCTGACGGTGGTGTGTTGCGATCAAAAATAATCGCCGTAGTACCGTGAAGGTCTTCCTGACTGGGCTCTTTGGACGTGCATGTAAGTGGACTCGAAACCTCCAAATTGAGGAGAGGAATAATTGTGATACATAGACATGGTTAATCTATGGACTCTACGACTGCGTATCAAAAAAGCGCGTAACCTGACTCTGACACTAATTGACGCGGGACGAATCTATAGGCTGCGAGAAAATCGGTGACCTAACCTTACATGCTATGCAAATCTGACGGTTAAATCACAGTTAAATAATAAACAACAACTTCCTACACAGATAATTTACGACAATGCAAAATAATTAATTAGGGCAAAAGTAAGCTTAGGCTTCCTCCGCGTGGAGGGTCAAAGCAAGAACGCGCAATGAATAAACCCTGCAAACCAGAATAATAATATAAGGCAAACAACTACCATACAGGATATCCAAAACAAGGACAAAATTCAATCCAATTTAAATATGCTAAAAATAATAATCCAGTACAACGAGAACTCATCAAATAGTGGGCTGACCAAGACACTGAAGAATCCAGAGTCGGAGATGCGTGTACGACGATTCGAGGCGGAACTAGAGGCGTGGAAAATGATGTAGGTGGCTGTCCTCGACGGTGGACGGTGGAAACAGACCGACAATGAGTAGATCTGACAATGTATGGGTAGATTTGGGCGAGGGATGAATGAATCTGATGTTTGGTGGCGGATCGGGGCTAAGGAATGAAGTATGGGTTGAGGGAATGACATATCGGGGAACTGAAATTCTCAGATCTGGACTGACCCGAGATGAGAAGGGAATTGGATGGTGGTTCCACGAGAAAGAGGGGATGCCGCAAAGGAAAATTAGGGTTTGAATGGGGGCTGCAGTAGGAATTAGAAGGGGCTGCTGGGGGTGTAGACGCAGCAGGCCAGCGGTCTTGGGTGGGTAAAACTAGAGCAGGGTGGCCGCTTAAAAGTAGACGGGAACTGGCTCAGTCTGAGGCATTCTTCGACACCTTTTTAGCTCCCACCGAGTGAGGGCGGGAGGGTTCTCGGCAATATGTAAGAACCCTCAGTTCTCGGCATAGAAGTTCTCACCGGGTGGGGGCCAAGGTGAAATTACCTAGTTGCCCTCGGGTAAATTACCTATATACCTCCAGGGTCTGCATTTAGTATTTCATAACAGCAGGATTTGGCTGCTGGCAGACCAGCCAGGGGTAATTTGATAATTTCAGGTCAGCAAAGACTATAAATAGACTCATAGGGGTTTTTCAGAAGGCAGGTTTTTGATATTTGGGAGAGAGTTTCCTGTGCTTTTTGAGGAGCTCCAAGCCCAGTTTTTTGCTTTGGAGGGGAAGCTCTCAGAGATCTTCCGGGTAAGAGGTGAGACCTCCCTGCTGAGGCTTTGGGTCGGTTCTTGGTCCTTTACAACCAGTTAGAGGTCGGAGTTTGGGAGAAGTAGGTGTTGGCTGTGCCCCTATTTTCGAACTTTCGTTGAGGTCAAGTTTTGACTTCAACATCCTGACCCATCTCTTGATGCCATCTTGGTTTCTCGTCCTGCACCTGCAATCCTCTCTTCGACTGACCTTCTGTGTCCCCTTTGGGGGCAAGTTTACTCTCATCGCTCTTCTGATAGTACATTAGTGCCACCACCTCAGCCTATCTCTCCCGCCGATGATATGCCGACTGTTCCTACAGAAGCACCTGCTAGCCTGCCTGCTGCTTTCATGCCAGTCAACCCAGATCTCCCTATTGCAGTCCAGAAAGGAAGTCGGACTTGTCTGGATAAACCTCTATATGTTAGTTCTTACCAGGGATTGTCCGCCTCTCATACTGCCCTGCACTCCACTCTGGATCAATACCGTCTCCCCTCTACTGTTGCGGAGGCCAAAACTCATCTTGGCTAGGTGACTGCTATGCATGATGAATTGACAACTCTTCAACTTAACAACACATGAGACCCGGTCTCCTTGCCTACTGACAAACGGGCTATTGGATGCAAATGGATCTATTCCATCAAAGTCAATGCAGATAGTTCCCTCGACTGCTTGAAGGTCTGCTTGGTTCCCAAAGGTTATGCTCAGACTTATGACGTGGATTATGATGAAACATTTTGCCCCAGTTGCTAAGATGTCCTATATCTGCATCCTGCTCTCTTGCAGCCTCTGACCATTGGCCCTTGTACTAGTTGGACATCAAGAATGCATTTCTTTATGGGTCCTTGGATGAAGAGGTGTATATAGAACAACCACCTGAGTTCGTTGCTGAGGGGGAGCGTAACAAGGTGTGTCATCTCTGAAAGTCGTTATATGGATTAAAGCAATCCCCTCGAGCATGGTTTGCTCGTTTCCGATCTGTGGTCACTCAATTCGGGCTTACCAAGAGTACAAAAGACTCGTCTCTCTTTTATCAGAAATCTTCGGCTAGTATTGTTCTTCTAGTGGTTTATGTCGATGATATTGTCATCACAGACAACAATTGTGAAGGGATAACAAATCCCAAGACATATTACACTCCAACTTCCAGACAAAAGATTTGGGCTCATTACGGTACTTCCTTGAAATTGAAGTTACTAATTAGGATGATTTCCTCTTTATTTGTCAACGCAAATATGCTCTCGATCTTTTATCCGACCTTGGAATGTCTAACTGTCGCCCTATGGATTCTCCACTTGAATCAGGGGAAAAAAGTCTTCATGTCGAAATCAAACCATTTGATTCCCTAGAGAAGTATCGTAGAATAGTTGGAAAACTGAACTACCTTACCATGACTCGTCTTCACATTACTTGTGCTGTAAGTAAGGTCGGTCAGTTCTTCGCTACTCCAACTATCTCTCAATGGGAATCTGTTCTCCGGATCGTCAGGTACATAAAGAAAGATCCGGGTCTCGGGATATCATACAAGAATCGAGGTCATTCTAATATAAAGGCATACTGTCACTCTGACTGAACAGGTTGCTTAGCCACCCGAAAGTCAATCACAGGATTTACTATCTTTATGGGTGGAAATCTCGTCTCCTGGAAGAGCAAGAAACAAACCATGGTTGCTAGATCTAATGTTGAGGCGGAATGTCGGGCTATGTCCCACTCTGTTGCTGAGATCATGTGGGTTAGACAGATTTTTGGTGAAATCGGATACCCTGTTCAAGATCTCACTCCTTTATGGTGTGATAATCAGGCTGCGATACAGATAACTACTAATCCTGTGTTTCATGAACGCACAAAGTACATAGAGGTCGACTGCCACTTTGTAAGGGAGAAGTATGAAGAAGGCCTTATTTCTCTAAGTCACGTGAATACCGGAGATCTGGTTGCAGATATTCTTACCAAGGGAGTTACGGGGGTCAGAATGAACTTTATATGTTACAAGTTAGGTCTGGGAAGTTCACACGACCCAACTTGAGGGGAAGTGTTAGGCCTATTACTCCCATATCATGTATTTTTGATTGTTTGTTTTCTCCTCTTTATATATATATCTACCGTGGACCTCTATTGGAAGTACCAAATCATTCCAATACCGAGTAACAACTACATAACCTTTTGTCTTGTAGAAAAGGGAAAAAACCACTTTGTATATATGTTCACTTGTCTACAATACAAAGAATGAGTACAAATATATAGATGAGAGATAGAGAGAGCTAGGTCCTATACACAATGTGGGACTAAAGAAGAGAGAGAGAAAACAATATAAAACACATAAATGGGCCTATTTAAGTGGGCTTCTTTAACACTCCCCCGCAAGCTGGAGCGTATAGATCATATGCACCCAGCTTGGACAAACACTGATAGAACAAGGTGCACGATAGGGCCTTCGTGAGAATATCAGCAACCTGACCAGTGCCCGGAACATGTTTCAACTCAAGTTTCTTCATTTGAACTTTCTCTCGTATGAAGTGACAGTCGACCTCAATATGCTTCGTACGCTCATGAAACACCAGATTCTTTGCTATGTGTATGGCCTCTTGACTATCACAAAAGAGAACAGCAGATGAAGGAAGTTTTACTCCCAAGTCAGCAAGAAGGCTTTCAAGCCATGTGAGTTCAGAAACAACTGATGCCATAGATCGATATTCAGCTTCTGCGGAGGATCTAGCAACCACGGCTTGCTTTTTTACTTTTCCAAGTAATGAGATGACCTCCATAGTAAGTACAGAACCCACTGGTCGATCGCCGATCGTCCAGGGAACCAGCGTAATCGGCATCGGAATAAGCAATCAATGCGGGAGCCGAGGTGGAGGTTTTGTAAACAAGCCCTTGACCCGGAGCTGCCTTAAGGTATCGAAGAATCCGTTCAACAGCTTGCAGATGAGAAACCCGGGGAGCATGCATGAAACGACTGACCACCCCAACAGCAAATGATATGTCAGGCCTCGTGACGGTTTGGTAGATCAACTTTCCGACAAGGCGTCTATAGTACTCCGGGTTCTGGAGAAGCAGATCACTATCAGAGGAATGAGCACAGAGCTTATGATTTACCTCCAAGGCGTCTATGATTTAAGTGGGCTTCTTTAACATGTCTAAACAAAGAACCTAACTTTATGTGGTAATTACCTGAAAATATTTTATTCTAAGTCGTGTCAGCTAGAGGAGGAATTCTTTGATTTGTTTTGTTTCTTAATGGTTTATATTCAAAGTAGTCGGGATGTCTACATTTTTAAAAGACCACACTTGGACATTAATTGTATTAACCATCTTCTCATATTTTGTGTTGTTGTCAAAGAATGTTTCACCTTATGTTAACCATGCTGGCTTTGATGGAAGGGAAGTTAAGTGATATGTGGAAGTCCATATATATATATATATATATATATATATATATATATATATATATATATATATATATATATAAAGAGAGAGAGAGAGAGAGAGAGAGAGAGAGAGAGAGAGAGAGAGAGAGAGAGAGAGAGAGTGGTGGGGGGCGAGACAGAAAGATGTGTGTATATATAAACTTTAAAATGCCATATGTATAGTTATCAACAAACAAAAGCTTGTCACGTGGTAAAAGCTCATTAAGCAATACTTTTCACTTTGATAAGGAAATTTTAAAATCAAGATAGTTTCTACACATATAGTTGTGGAAAATTTGATGATACTATCATGATTATGTTAGGTCTTGATTGCGAGCTTGCGACTAGATAATACCTTACATTGAACATAAGTACAAGTTTATGATTATAAGGCCAAGATAATTATATGACTCATTTGAATTGGCAAGGCAAAGAGATTACAACATCACTATAATATCACCTATTTCTAAGCAAGGAAGACTTCTACTTCTTATGGACAGTATTATACCGGAATGGGGGTGGGTGGGTGGTGGTGGTGGTGGGTGGTGGGGGGGGGGGGGGTCCACAGCTACGTTCTAAAAAAAAAACATTAGAAAGAGAAGGATACAACAAAGAGTTGAATGGTATCAGCGGGATTTGAAACATCTTTTGATAAAGGGACCATAATCTATTATTTAAAATTGAAAAGGTGTTGAGAAAAGATAGGTTTCATCTAAACAAAGGACGTAGCTTTATGTGGTAATTACCTAGAAATATTTCCTCATCTAGAGGAATTCCTTGATTTGTTTTGTTTCGTAATGGTTTATATTCAAAGGAGTTGGGAGGCTTTTTTTCTTTAAAAAATCACATTTGAAGCTTGATTGTATTAATCATCTTTTCATAATCTTGTAAGGAAAACTTAACCTTGATGTTAACCATGCTGGTTTTGATGGAAGGGAAAACAAATGATATTTGAAAGATTTGAGAGTGGTATGTTAACACATTATATGAAACCTACCTTGCTTAACACCTTTTCAATTTTAAATTATAGGTTATGGTCTCTTTATAAATGATGTTTCAAATCCCGGTGCTACCATTAAATTATTTGTTGAACAGCGCCAACCAGAGATGGCTGTCAGGTGTGTTTTATCCTTCTCTTTCTAATATATATTTTTAATTAACTGTGGAGGCCTCTTATTCCTCTATAGTTCTGTCCATAAGATGCAAAAGCCTTTCGTTGCTTTGCAAAATGTGATATTATAGTGGTCTTTTAATCTTTTTGCATTCCCTATGCAAACTGAGTCATGTGATTATCTTGACCTTATAATCATAAATTTGTACTTATACTCTATGTAAGGCATCATCTATGATACTTGAAGTCGCAAGTTCATAACCAATCCCTAACATAACCATGGTATTATCATCAACTTTGTCATAACTATGTATTGCAGCAACTATTCTTGAATCAGGTGTCACTTTTATTCTAAAATTTCCTTACCAAATTTAAAATTGAGGCTTAAAGAGCTTTTGGCATGTGACAGGCTTTTATTGCTTGATAGATATAAATGTCATTTTAATGTCCATTTGTGGTTATATGCATGTATTATATGTACACATGTATCTCTCTCTCTCTCTCTCTCTCTCTTTCTCTCTCTCTCTCTATATATATATATATGTGTGTGTGTGTGTGTCTGTGTGGAAAGCCTAATATTTTTAACATTTGTATATGGCCTCTTGCTTGAGGCTATGAAAATTTCAATGCGTATAAAGAAAAGAATCTTTATTATTATCGTAAAATGATTTGAAGGGATGGTTTTGAGTTATGCAAATAACCTCCCTATATATAGGTAAGACTAGGTGATGGGGATCACGACACACATGGGCCTACACGACAATCAAAGCCGTCCATTTTGTGCGGATCAACGATCCATGATTTTTAGTTTTTTTTTGTATTTTTATTTTAATTTATTTTTAGGGCTGCCATGAGTGGAGAATCATGACTGTCCATGGTGGCCCATAGTCTATAAATAGGGATAGAATGTTCATTTAGAAGGGATTGAGAGTTGAGTGAAAAGTTCTCCTTTTGATCACCTGGTGCCGAAGCCGGAACCCAAATGCGAAACTTGAAATTTATCTTCTTCTCCCGTCCCCCACCAACTGTCCACCCTCCTTTTCCTCCACAACCATAAACCAGCCATCCCTCCCCCACAACAACCTGCTCTACTGAGAACATGTAAGGAGATAGGTTGGGGTGTGCTGTCATGCAGGGCATGTTGCGGTGCCCATGCAGGTCGATGGGGATCGTGCTCCCAATGCCGGTGGGGCCCTCCGCGGAGGGAGGATTGCCATAACAATACCTCATTATGTGTTTCCTTATTTGTGGAGCTCAATTTGATTGTGACTTAACTTTAATATTATTTATAAATATCTTTATTGTAAGTGTAGTCACTGGATATGTGTCTAATTCATTCAATCATTCATAGAGTTGACATATGTTTTCGAAGAACCTCATTCGTCATTAGGCACATAATGCCCCAAATGCAGTTAGAGTTGATTGTGACTTGAACTTATTTAGAGTTGATTGTGACATCAGCTTATTTAGAGTTGATTGCGACATGTGCTTATTTACCATAGCTAGTGATGTTTGTGATAAACTTGTATTTGCGCTTGGTTTTTTTTCAGGATTTTGTTCACTGACAAGTTTGCATTTTCATATTCATCAGTGCATTAATTCTGTAGGTATGCTAACCTCTTCCCGCAATTTCGACTTTTAGTATGCTCAATCATACAAGAATTTGGGAAGAAGAAAGACAAGTTTTCTGCCACGAGAACATACAAGGCATTTAGTGAAAATTTTGAAGATATGTATGTCTGTCGATGCTTAATTGATGTGTATGGTGTTTGTGGTGACTTTTTGAAGTCAAGGCAACTATTTGAGGTAGTATTATCGCTATCATTCTTAAGTATGTTTGCCCGGTCATATATGCTATCTCTTCTGAGCATGCATTTCAGTGTTGCTATCCTCTAATCCATATTCATTTAAGGCCCTCTTTCACATGTATAGAAATCTTTTTTTTTATTTTGCTATATTATGAATGTTTTAAGTTTTACTTTCATGGTGCTTTACCAAGGTAGGGATGAATTATTTTCATGTCTTTTCCTACAGTTAAAAAATGAAAAAAAACACTAGAGAATCAATATTTTTAGATAAAAAACATAATTTAGATAATGGTGCTTTATTTTTCACTCATCTGGTCTGAAAACAAAATCACATTTGAGTGTTTTTAAAGGTTTTCTATTGTTTAAAATCAATCTTGATTTATACTTCATTTGATTAAGTTCCAAAATTTGATAAGTTCAGTGTTTTTTTGGTCATGGTTTTTAACTTTAACCAACTAAATGAGCCTTAGCAAAAAATGTCTAAAGGTAAGAAACAAAAACATATCTTTAATAGCAGAAGAAAGTCTAAGAGCTGAATAAGTAAGAAAACATGTGCTTCTTGTTTTAGATTGTAAAAGTTTGGAGACACATTGTTAAAGAGGATCTTTTTATATGTGTAACCTTGGAGAAAAATGCCATGGGCTGTAACATCCAAAGTTTTGACGCAAATTTATTTAATTTGTAGGGGCGAGTCGCGACGGATTTTGATCGAGACAGCGCATCGTCAAGGTACAACGTTACTATGCTTAGCGTCGCGTCCATTAATGGGTAACGTATGTTAGCTATTATATTAGTGTGACGCACATTAAATTTTAGTAGCGTTGTTTAGCGAAATCGTCTTAGAATTTAAGGAGTTTGAGTGGCGTGGTTTGCGTATAACAACTTAATGATGGCTTTGGGGTGCCCACAACAATCCTCCCCCTCCTTCATACGGTTATTATTAAAACCGCAAGCCTCTTTCTCACGGTATTAGAAACCGCAAACCGCAGCCCGACTTCTTCCCCTCTCCCGTTTACGCGTGTTCCGTCTCCCGCAGGCGCCGTGCCCGATTCGTTCTTCCGCCTCCCGCTAGCAGCGCACCCGACGAAAGCCGGGTTTCCGCAAGCCCTAGCTGTCGGCTTCCCTCCCTCCAGGACTCATCTCAGGTTTTTCCTCCCTTCTCTGCAAGCGCCGGGGAGTATTCCTCTTCTTTCCTTGGCCGTGGGAGAAGTGGGTCAAACCCTAACCAGAGAAGTTGAGATCCGTTTTTGATTTCGGTGAGTCTATTCCTCTTTTATCTCCTTTCCTTCGTAGAAATCCTTCGTTTTAGAAACAAAAATAACTTAGGTTTTTGATTTGTTTGCCATATTTAGGTTTTGGTGATCGTGATCCTCCGCGGATTTTGTGTGGGACGCTTTGAAAGCCCTAATTTCTCCGCATAAAGGTAATATACGAAGCTAGCACACGTATTTTTGCAACCTTAGATGATTTGGAATTTTTCCACCGGAAAACTCTAAAGGGGAAATTATAAAATTGGGTTTGCCATAAATTGCAGGACTTCGGTGGCCTCGGGGCAGCACTGTGAAGGTCCCCAACAGTAGGATTACCTTCGGAATAGAAGATGTCGCCGCGCCGAGTCTACGAGCGCCGTACCACCACTGTAAGGAAACCTAACTTTTGCTAATTAGACATAGCAATAAATATATATTTTGTATACACATAAGTAAATTTATTTCAAGTACCATGTTCATGCATAGAAAGGTGTGGTGATAGGAAAACAATTACGAAAAACGTGTAGGGTGACACGATTTCCCTAAGACCCAAGTAGTCGGATCGTGAACAGAAACGTAGAGTACGAAAGCGTTAACCGTGTTCGTAGGTTTGGAATCTGTTCCGAACAAGGGCGTGAATGTCCATTCTAGTAGACCACAAGAAAGTCAAGGGTCGTTTAGTAGTTCCCCAAAAAGATTTCCCATGCAGAGTAGCGTCAGACCAAAAAGGTCAGCCAGCACACAGAGTTCTTTCGTGCTAGGTAGAGACGCACTACCTTTCTCATAAGGCACATGAAACCTTATGAGTAGTACAGACTTGGGAATTGTCTTCCCTTGAGCCAGCTAGCAGATTCGAGACCGTGTCTGCGTGACACTAGAACAATTGAGTTCGTAAGATGGTCTCGGGTCGTCAGTTTCAGTTGCGTGTTAGGAGCTACTCTGCCTAGAGCCTTCCTAGTAGATGAGCAGGTTAAAAGTCACATAGAACTCAAGTATAAACCTGTCGTGAGTCAGTACACTAGTTAGTGAACGTCAGGACTTGGGTAAATAAACGGAAAGTCACGAACATAGAACTAATAGTTGTGTTGACCAGAAAGTATAGGAAAGGCATGCATAACATATAACATAAAATGTTTTCAGTGCACGAGACTATTTTAAAGGCATGCATGCATTCATATGAAAAACTGTTTTTAGTGTCACTAGGAGGAGTTATTTTTCCTTACTCTGACCCCTCGTGGGCACTGTTTTTCAGGTGACCCAGGTGGGAAATTACGTGTAAGATGAGCATTATGGTGACGTCAGTTTGTAGTATTTTTCTTATTCAGTTTACTCTTTTTCAGCATGTACTTGTAGATGTGGACATTGTACCTGAGTTTTATTTTATATAACTTGTATCAGACTATTATTGTTATTCAGATTTTCAGTTAATGCAATTCCAATCTTGTTTAGTGACTCTGTGAATCCAGATATCAGGTATGTGGTTACCCTTAGCTTACTTTTTAAACTTCCGTTGTAAGTCTTAAATTGCTTAGTATAGATTTTATTACCTGCTGCTACTAGTTTTAATACTGTTTCCTAGTTTTCTTTATATCGCTGACCCGGCCGGACGGCTGATTTCTTAAATATTGGGAAGGGGTGTTACATGGGCAACCTAAATGACAAACTTGTATTACGTGTGTGAACATAATGCTCGAATCTCTACCTCTAGGAAATTGTCTGACATCAGCACAACGTTGCATCAAGGCATTGAGTGACATCCACACAACATCGCATCAAGACATTAAAGATGATGCCAACAATGTTGGGGACATCGGTGTTAGTAGTTGAGAGATATTACAAGTCGAGTATTTTCCTGTGTTATTATTATTAGTACGCGTGGTTGTGTGTAAGCGGGATTTATTCCCACACCGTGTGTTTAAGTCCACGGGTCCTTTGTAATATTATAAATAGCCCTCTGTGGATGAATAATGAGCACTCAATTACTATTTTTTCCTCCTAATTCTACTTGGTATCAGAGGAAAGCACTAATTTCCCGTCTCCGGTTCCTTCCGCACTGCCTGCATCCGGCTCGTCCGCGCTCGCTCACTCTGGATCGTCAGCGCCGCCTCCTTCTGCTCGCGATTCGGGGAGGCGGCCTCTAAGCCACCGCCAGCTGCTGAGACGGCCGCCGTCGCCGTCCCTTCATGATGTTGTCCGGTCGTCCTCCTTACGCATAGCCTGATCCAGAGTCTTTTTTCAGAGATCTGCCTAGCCACCTTCGCTGGACGCGTGTTGGGCTTCGTCGCCGTTGTATTCGACTTCGGCTTCACAACCTTCGCCGATAGCTTGGGCTTCTCTTGCGCCAGACCTGCTTCAGCGCTTCCTCCGGGGACTTCTCCTGTGCCAGATCTGCCGCGCATCCCCGACGTCTCGTCCTGTTGTGTTTCCGCCAGCCGTTGGCCTGCCCGCTGCCTTCGGGGCCCCTCTGTGTTGCTGCCGGCATCACTCCTGGCTGTGTCTACGTAAGATCTACTGCTTCGGCGCATCCCTGTGTCGTTGGGTTTTTCTACCGTGTTCTTCTCTTGTGGACTGCCGTTCCTCCGACATGGGTGACTCTTCAGCGTCGTCGTCGGATGTGATTCTGCCTTAGATGAGTGACCCTCAGCGGTCCCATGGCCACTCCGGTTCCCTGAAGATTACCACGGTCCCGTTAGATGACACAAACTATCTCGAATGGTCCTGGCCGACGCAACATGTCATTCGCAGCCATCAGATGTTTGGCTACATTGATGGAACTGTTACAGAGCCCCCCCAAATTGATCCCTCCTGGAAATGATGGGACTCAGAAAACTCCCTGGTTGTTTCATGGCTTCTTCACTTTATGTCTCCGAAGGTTTATCGGAGTTACATGCTGATGGACTCTAACTACAAAATCTGGACCCGCGCCCGCGAGACGTATTCTCAAATTTGCAGTTCTACATAGGTTTATGAACTTATTCGCCGCATTTTGGAACTGCGGCAAAGCTTTATGACGATGTCGCCTTTTTTTTTCTAAGTTCGAGCGTCTATATCAGGAGTTGGACTATTTCTCACACTTCACTCCAGCATGCACTGCGGACGTTGTTCAGTTACAACAACGGGAGGATCGCTTTCGCCTCCATGTCTTCTTGATGGGGATGAACATGGAGTTCGACATGGTGCAGACACATCCTTCACCGCTCTCCTCTCCCGTCCCTTCAGGAAGCTTTTAGCATGGTCCTTGGTGTAGAAGACTGTCAGAAGTCCCTTAGTGTGAGTACTCCTGAGCGCTCTGCTCTGACTAGCGTGGGTCGTGGTCTAGCTTGTCTGCTTCTACTTGCGACTATTGTGGCTGCAAAGGCCACACTCGGGAGGTGTGTTACAAGCTCCACCCACATCTTGCACCTCGTGGTCGTGGTCGTGGTCGGGGACCAGAATGTGGGGGCCATCGCTAGGGTGGCTCCAGACCTCATGATGCTGCTTACTTTACATACGTCTACGACGAGACCTCCAGTGTTGTTCCCAAGCAGCTTACGACGCATGAATTGGACACTTTTTGCCGCCTGCTACGCTCTCAGCCTGTTCGGCCTCCGGGTTCCCCTGCTCCCATTGCTTCTATTGCTATGCCAAGTGCACATGCATCCACTACCTCCTCTTCTGAGTGGGTGATTGATTCTGGTGTCACTCACCACATGATCGGCTCCTCCTTGAGTGTTCTCTCTTACACTCCTTTGTATGGTAACAAAGTTATTTCTGCTAATGACTAGTCCCCCATTCCTGGCAAAGGCCATATTTCATGTTCTCCTTCTATCCCACTGTCATTTGTACTTCATGTTCCCTCCTTTTCTCGCAACTTACTTTCCATCAGTGATATTACTCGATTCTTTAATTGCTCTGTGATATTTTTGTCTGATTCCTGTGTTTTCAGGAACTGAGTACGAAGCAGAACATTGACAGTGGTAGGAACCACGGTGGTCTGTATTACTTGGATCTCCAGCCTTTTCCTCTCAGGCCCTCTCCTGCACTACTGTTACAGCTGATGATGTTCGCCGATGGCACCTGCGGCTTGGACATCCGTCTCCTATCTATCTTTAGAAATTGTTTCCTGTTTTTTCACCTTTTTTTACAAACTTTTCTTTGTGATGACTGTGATATGTCTAAACATGTGAGACATAGTTCCTCACATTTATCTACTCCCAGTACCACTCCGTTTTATGTTATTCATTCTGATGTCTGGGGATCGTCCCCCGTTTTATCTATATTTGATTTCCGTTGGTTTGTCACCTTTATTGATTGTTTTCTCGCACAACTTGAGTGTATTTGCTAAAAAAAAGAGTGAAGTCTTCTCTTGTTTTCAGGTTTTTCATAAAATGGTTCAAACCCAATTTCAGGGCTCTTTTCGTCTCCTGCGCAGTGATAATGGGGGGGGGGGATATGACGATCAGGGAGCTTTTGGCTCATACCTCACTAGTCATGGTATCATCCACCAAACCATGTGTGTCCACACTTCCACTCAAAATGGGGTTGCTGAACGAAAAAACCGACACCTGTTGGATGTCGCCCGCTGTCAACCGACTGCTATGCACCATCCCAAATCTTATTGGGGAGATGTTGTTCTTACCGCTGCTCACCCTATCAATCGGCTTCCCTCACGTGTTCTTGACTATACCACTCCTCTAGCTCGGTTGTCTACCATGGCTGTGGTTTATACTTCCTATCTGCTTTCTTGTGTCTTTGGATGTGCATGTTTTGTACATATTCATTTGCCTCACCGTGACAAACTGGACCCTCGGGCTCATCGGCGCGTGTTTCTTGGATACTCTTCCACGACGAAAGCGTATCGGTGTTACCACCCCCCTTCTGGGCGTATGTTTTGCACTATGGATGTTACTTTTCAAGAGGGAGAATCATATTTTTTACCATCGACTCACTCTCTTCGTCAGGGGGAGAGTAGTGGTGCTATGAATATTCATCTTCCTGTTCTTCCTCTCCCACCACTGATTCCTCCTTCTCAGGAACTGGGCCCACCTATCCCTATTCCCCGACCCGATACTCTGCTCTCCCCTTTTCCTCACATGTACCACCGACTTTCCTCCGGTATACAGGCTACTAAGGTTCCACCTCTAGTAGTGCCTGCTTCTTCCTCAGATTTTGATGATGCGGATTTGTATATTCTGCTTGCTCTGTTGAAAGGTAAGGCTGCATGTTCTAAACATCTTATTTTTAATCATGTGGCTTATCATCACCTTACCCCGGCCCATTAGGCCTTTGTTGCTTCTCTCTCTTCGGTTGTTATTCCTAAGACATGACAGGAAGCTTTGGGTATCCCGGCCTGGACTCAGGCTATGAAAGAGGAGATGCCAGCCTTGGACAAGAACCATACCTGGGATGTCTCTTCCCTTCCTCCTTGCAAGAAAGCTATTGGCTCGAGATGAGTGTTTTCGGTCAAACAGAATCAAGACGGGAAGGTCGAGCAGTACAAGGCACGACTGGTTGCCCATGGGTACGCTCAGACTCAGGGAGTTGACTACCAGGAGACTTCCGCCCTTGTGGCTAAGATGGACTCTATTCGGGTATTATTGTCATGCGCGGCTTGCATGGGCTGGGATCTTCACCAACTGGATGTGAAGAATGTGTTTCTCCATGGTGAGCTTGATGAGGAGGTTTACATGAAGTTCCCTCCGGGTTCGTGAAAAATGGAGCTGAAGGTCTTGTTTGTCGGCTAAGAATGTCCTTATATGGCTTGAAATAGTCTCTTAGAGCATGATTTGACAGATTTCTCACGGCTATGCTCAAATTTGGATATAAACGGCGCAGTCTGATTACACTATGTTTATTCAGAGACGTGATCAGAGTATTATGGTCCTTATCGTCTATGTGGATGACATCGTGATCACCGATAATGATGTAAAAGAGATTGCGAATCTCAAGTCTCTCTTATCTGCCAAGTTTGAGGTGAAAGACTTGGGAAGATTACGATATTTTCTGGGTATTGAGATGACTAGATCAGATCAGGGTATATTTATATCTCAGTGGAAGTATGTTTTAGATTTGTTGCAGGAGACCGAGATGCTTGCCCGTGTTCCTGCGAACACCCCGATGGAAGAAAATCATGAAATCTGTGAAGATGGTGATAATGACCATGCAGATGTCACACACTGTCATAGATTAGTTGGGAAACTAATATATTTATCTCATACTCGTCTCGATATTACTTATGCAGTTGGCATTCTAAGGCTCTATTTGTTTGGGCGTTTCGCTGCTCCGTTTTGGGCAAACGCCGCCGGAAGGAGGGTAAACAAATGAACCTCCGGCGGCGTTTGCTCCGTTTCCACCCGCCCGCCTTGAGAAAAGTCTCAAAAAGCTCTGTTTGGAGCAGTCACCTTCCCCCTCCGATTCGAACACTCCGTTTCCACCTGCCGGATCGACCCGCCACCGCCGAACCAAATGAAGCCTAAGTAGATATATGCATGCTCCCAGGATCAGACATCAAGAGGTAGCATATCGGGTGTTACGGTATTTGAAGAAAGCCCCTGGACGCGGTCTTCTGTTCTCCAAGAACGACCATTTGAGGATTGAAGTTTTCACTGATGCTGATTGGGAAGGATGTCGCGATGATCGGAAATCTACAACATGTTATTGTTCCTTTGTTGGAGGAAACCCGGTGACATGGCGAAGCAAGAAGAAAAATGTAGTGGCCAGATCGAGCTCTGAGGCCGAATACCGTGCTGTCACAAGGCATGCGTGAGGTCCTATGGTTGCGTACCGTTCTACATGACTTGGGATTTCCCGTGACATCTCCTTTCTCCTTGTTCTGCGACAACAAGGCAGCGATCATCATAGCTCACAATCCAGTTCAACATGACAGGACAAATCACGTTGAGGTTGATCGACATTTTATTAAAGATCACTTGGATAAAAAGACCGTGGTCACACCGTTCGTCCACTTTAAAGATCAACTGGCAGATCTGTTCACTAAAAGCTTGGGAAGTTACGCGTTCATTGATGACATCAAAAAACTTGGAATGACCGACATCTACCATCCGACTTAAGGGGGAAAGATGAGAGATTACAAGTCGAGTATTTTCCTGTTTTATTATTATTAGTACACGTGGTTATGTGTGTAAGCAGGATTTAGTCTCACACCGTATGTTTAAGTCTACGAGTCCATTGTAATATTATAAATATCCCTCTATCGATGAATAATGAGTACTCAATTACTATTTTTTCCTCCTAATTCTACTGTAGTTGCCACAAAAGTCAATTTCTAGTGTTGGCATGTAACAAAGGTGATAATTTCACCAGCAATGATATCTATAGGATGACCGAAATGAACAATGATGCTTTTGCATGGCATCAGTTCAAATAATAGCACACCATTAGCAACTCTGAGGGGAAAGTTGGGCAACTTGTCAACTGCACTCAAGCAGTAACAATGTGCCATGCATCATAAATGAGTTGTAGCTAATTTTCTACCACCGTGACCCAAGATCATGGTGCATAAAAGCATGTGGTCAGCATGAAATATTAGGTATCAGCAGTAGGTAACAACATTTGTTTAAGAGTCACAATGAGCTGCAACAACCTCTCATAAGTAGGAGTCATGAAAACTTGGATAGGACAACTGACACAGGACAAATCTATATGCGGCGAGCAAGTGATGTCCTAATCCTACTTGCAATGTGAAAATTCATGCAACAACTGCAATGAACCTAAACACCATCTAATGAAGAGTGGGACACCTAAACACCATCTAATGAAGAGTGGGACACGTGGATGTGTGATTAGCAAATAACCTAAGTTAGGTGCAAATATGTAGCATGAAAATCGGATGCGACGGATAGAACAAAGCAAACAATAAATAATTAAATTGTACTTAGATAATTTAAGCCAAGCAAAATTATTTCTTTAAACGAGCCAACTTAGGTTCTCCTCCGCATGTAGGGCCAAATGCAAGAGTGTGTGGCGAATAGATCATGTAAATCACTAGAATAGTCCAAAACAATGACAACAATACTATAGATTCAAGCGACTTTGAAATCACAATACCATATACTAATAATGAAAAATAGAGTTTTATACAATAAACAATAATACTCACGAAGTAAAGAGAGGCCATAACGAGGAGATCCGGTGATTCACGGGTGCTTGGTGGCTGTCCGGGAGGAGGTAATTGCTGTAAGGTGACTGGAATCGGAGCACAATTCATGGGGAGGGCTGGATTTGGGGCTTATGGTGGTGTCAGATGATGGGAATGAGATGGTCTTTAGGAAGGAGAAAATTTATATGAGTATTTTGTTGTTAAGTAGGGATTGGGGCTTTTGGGGCAGGGTTAAATTTTATGGAAGAGAAAGTAGAAACAGGTAGTCATGAGATTTTTTGGCCGTGGGGATTCACGGGAAAAGCAGGGGGATTCTTGGAAGCAGAAAGTTTATTGGTTTCCTGGAAAAGAAACATGGGAGAAGCTTTGATTGTTGGGCTGTTAGGAGGGAAGGAGTGGGATTCACGATAATTTTGAAACTTTGCTGGGGGATTCCACGGGAAAAACCGATAGGTTTCGTGGTAGACTGAACACAATGAGGGGATTGGGCCTTGCCCTGTAGGTATTTTTACGTGAAGTCAAAATAGGGGGAGAAGGGAATCAGATGAGTTTGCTAGAAGGATTTTACGGGAGAAATTTTGGTAGGGATCTAGGGATAGTGGAAGGGGATGCAAGGGAAAATAAAGATACAAATCTAAGGAGTCCGTCCACCTTAGGGCTTCGTGGCGCCGCACCACGAGAGATCGCCGAATTCTGGAAAGTTGTTTTCTCCAAATCAACATTGAATCAAAATGGTTGCCCCTTCCTTCTATTTAAAATAAAACTATCTTGTTGAAGCCGGGAAAATCCCAACTCCAAAATTCGGATCAATGCAGCCTAAGGTTACTAGTCCAGCGGTCGGGCTCGACGGCTTAGCGGACTAGATTGCAGAAACAGGGACAACAAAAAGGACCCATGTGCTACGGCAGGGAGGTCCCACCACGTACCCGGATGCTTAGAAGAAGCTTCCCCTCTACACCCAAAGATGGTCGAGCAGGGTACAAGGGAGACACTTGCTGGGAACTTGACTTTTCGGAGAAAGGATCCAAATGCTCAACTAAAAGTCCAGGGAATGAAGTGGTCAAGATCTTTTTCAAGATTTTGAAGTCCATATTCTTATACCCATGTGGTCCTATTTATAAGCAAATACAAAGAGAGAGGGGTCTCTAGGAGAGAAGACCCAATCCTGCGATCATTGGTTGTTGCCTTCTGGCGTCCTTGCTCGGCTACTAGCGAGTATTGTTGTTGCTCGCCACTAGTACTGCCCGGAGCTCGCTTGTACTAAAAGGTTTTTGAAGCTTGCCTACGCTGCTGGGTGGTCGCGCGACCTGGCGAGTATGATCCTCGCTTGTGTCTAAAGGTCCCTTTGACTCTTCTGCTGGCCATTTAATACTAATCGGATCTTCATATACTGGTGCTGCTCATTGACTGTTGACTTGTTGAATGCTGATCGTTGATCGTTGACCCTTGACGAATAAGGGTTGTACACAATCCCCGCTCTTTTCGAGCGATTTAGGAGCTTGTAAAGAAACATTTAACCTCGCATTCAGCATGGCTTTGGGCGAGCTCTCAACCCTACGATGCTCGGCGGACACTCCCTCCGACCTCTATAAATAAAAGGGGAGGGGATGATCCCCGGGCGCCGCTTTCTGACTTCTGCAAGATGGTCAACTCCACTGAAGAAGTCGCCAAGAGGCTTTACGCCCTGGGGGCCTTTCTAGGTACTCGGCTTCAACCGCATACGAACAAGCGCAAATGGGAAGGTCATAACGAGGAAGGTGACCGCCGAAGGAAGAAGAAAAAGAAGAAGCCAAAGAAAAATCCTTCTGCTGAACAGGAGCCCGATGCACCAAATGCAGAGCTCGCAGACCCCGTGGGCTCTACTCCTGCGCCAGATCTGACTAAGGATCTGTTGAATAAGATGGGATTGGGCGAGGACATCAATATCCCGAGGGATGACTCGGCTTGCCCTGAAGACCGGGCGACTACCCCTGTTGATACACCTCTGGTGCAAAACGAGGTGACACAACCCAGCAAGGTGCTAGTTACCCCGCCCGATGTTGCTGACGCCGCCCCTGCTACCGAGGTGACCGCTTCTGCTGTCGAGATGCCCGCCTCTTCTTCTGTGCCCTACGAGGTTGGTCGTTCTTCCGGAGCGGCGATTATTCAAACTGGTATGGTAACTACTTGCAAACGATTGATCTCGTGATTTCGCTTCCTGGTCGTCTCTCCTGACGAGTTTCACAGATACTGTAGATAGTACGCCGCAAGTGGAACCCGCCCGCCCGAGCAGTGGGCCGGTACCTCAAGACCTTCCGCCCAGTTCCTCGTGTCCTCACACTATGCGTCTTCACCTTGGTTCCGGTCGGCTGACTCATGATCGACCTGCTGGTAACCTCACCGAGGACCTCCCCATGCCAGTGCCTTCATCGTCGTCTCGTCCTGGCGGGAGTGGGAGAGGACAGGTTTCCGGGCTGCCTCCTCCTGCTGATCGTTGCCATCCGGACCTTCGGGGGAAAGGTCTGGATAGAACACCTGCTCCTGCCTCCTCGCCGCCTCGCAAATTTTTGAGCTCCAAGGGTCAGCGCAGTGGTCGCCTTGCCGGGCATCGAGACCCCTACACTCGAAGTCTGTCTCCTCGGCGGATGTGGGGCTCTCCTCGGCGGACTCCACCTCGTCGCGAATATCGACCAATGGCTCCGCGTGCTGGTAACGATAGTGGCCTTTCTCAGCTTGCCATTGCTCGACGCTTGTATCGGAAATGACGAGTTCTTCATGTAGGTCACCCTCCTCCTGGGGGAGCGTTGATAGACGCCATCGGATTCCCCCTGCGCGAGTACCAAGAGAAGGCGACAGCTGTCTACCTCAACCTGGAGATAAAATGGTAACTACTTGCAGACGATTGATCTCGTGATTTCGCTTCCTGGTCGTCTCTCCTGACGAGTTTCACTGATACTGTAGATAGTACGCCGCGGGTGGAACCCGACCGCCCGAGAAGTGGGCTGGTACCTCAAGACCTTCCGCCTAGTTCCTCGCGTCCTTACACTATGCGTCTTCATCTTGGTTCTAGTCGGTTGACTCATGATAGGCCTGCTGGTAACTTGCCGAGGACCTCCCCATGTCGGCGCCTTCATCGTCGTCTCATCCTTGCGGGAGTGGGAGAGGACAGCCTTCCGGGCTGCCTCCTCCTGCTGATCGTTGCCATCCGGACCTTCGGGGGAAGGGTCTAGATAGAACACCTGCTCCTACCTACTCGCCGCCTCGCAACTTTTGGAGCTCCAAGGGTCAGCGCAGTGGTTGCCTTGTTGGGCATCGGGACCCCTATCCCTAAGTTATCAAAGGCGCAAGGCGCACCGAGGCGCAAAGGGCCCTTGGAGCCAAGGCGCAAGCGCAGGCGCGCGTCTGAGGCACGTGAGGCACAAAAATGGGGGGAAAAGGAAATTGAGCGAATTGGGCGCCCAATTCGCAGAAATTGAGCGAATTGGGCGCCCAATTTGCTGAAATTGAGCGAATTCACTCAATTTCAGCGAATTGGGCGCCCAATTTGCTCAATTTCAGCGAATTGGGCGCCCAAGTGCGCCTAGGGGTGCCTAGGGTGCGCCTAAGATCATGTTTTTGCCCATCTCAATTTTTTTTCAAACACCTTCAAAGGCTCAAGCGCTCCTGGAGTCTGTAAGGCGTGCGCCTGGGCGCACCTGGGGCACATCGCCCGCCTCAACCGTCCTGAGGCGTGGCGGGCTGCGCCCGGCGCCTCAGGCGCGTGCCTTGACAACTACCCTCGAAGTCCGTCTCCTCAGAAGATGCGGGGCTCTCCTCGGCGGACTCCACCTCGTCGCGAATATCAATCAATGACTCCGCGTGTTGGTAACGATAGTCGCCTTTCTCTGCTTGTCATTGCTCGACGCTTGTATCGGAAATGACGAGTTCTTCATGTAGGTCACCCTTCTTCTCCTGGTGGAGCGTTGATAGACGCCATTGGGCTCCCCCTGCGTGAGTACCAAGAGAAGGCGGCAACCGCCTACCTCGACCTAGAGTTAAAATTCTATCAACTGACACAGGCCGCACGACGCAGAGAGATGGAATGGCCTGAGATGCAGAACGCAAGAAGTAGGCCGCAAGACGCAGATAGCAGGAATCACGCGAGCATGATGAGGAGCGCGGATAGAAGAGCCGTAAATGCGAGCAGAGGCGCACACCACGCGGTCAACATGAGATGGTCGCAGCGAGAAACAGCGGAGGGTCCCATTGTCAGAAGGAAGAATTGCTATAAAAGGGAGAGGAATAGAGGGGGGTAGCAGTTAGAAAAATTCTAGTCGCGGCGGGCAAAAACCAGGCGAGAGCTGCGGTAGGCAATTCCAATTCGCCCTGAGATAGCGTGCATGGGAACCCGAAACAGGAATAAGAAGGGACCAGACAGCTCTGATACCATGTCAAGAATAACAACAAAAGGAGATTGAAAAAATAATAATTTTATTAATCTTCCTTATGCCAATGAATACAAGACTTTGTACATTAATATAGGAATAAAAAAGGAGAAAGGAATCTCAAACTATGATGTGAGACTAATACAAAAAATTGAAGAGAGCCTAAGATGGGCTTTCACATGGGATTTTATTGATCTTTTCTTTCAACATCTTTCAATACCTTCTAAATGAATCTTGTATTCCTATTTATTGACCAGGGGCCATCATGGACCGTGATTCTTGAGATCATGACGGCTTTCAATACACAATAAAATAAAAATAATTTTTTTATAAAAAATAACTAAAAATCATAGATCGTAGATCCACTCAAAATGGATTGCTTTGATCTTCATGTAAGCCCTTGGAGTCGTCATTCCCATCAGTTGTCAGTTGTGGAGAGATTGGAGGGAAAGGGAGAGAGGTAGAGACTCCTTTTCCAGCCCTAGGCTTCAAATCGTAAGCAATAAAAAAGTTGTTACATCACTAGTCACTACACAATATAAACCCCTATTGTTTGGGCAAAAAATTAAAACCTCCCAAAAAAGGGCAGCCCGGTGCACAAAGCATAGCCACGTAGCGAGGGTTCGGGGAAGGGTCCCACCACAAGGGTGAAATGCAGACAAACCTTACCCTGCATTTTTGCAAGAGGTTGCTTTCAGGACTCAAACCCGTGACCTCAAGATCACACAACAACACCTCAACCGGTGCGTCAAGGCTCCCATTCAAATAAATTACGAGAAATAAAATATTGAAAAACTTGCCCTCAACCTTACACCTCAACCGGTGCCTTGCTAGTTTTTGGTGCCCAAACCTTCCACCGGGTTCTTTGTAGCTGCCCATCTTCAGTATACCCGCCATTTGCCAGACCCTGCCTCATTTCACGGTGGTCATTTTCCGTAACAATGACCCATTCTGAAAAACTTGCACTCAAGGCAAAACTTCAAAAATTGATGCAAAATACCCACGATCCAACCAAGTAGCATTGGATTGTGAGCCATGAGGATTTAATCGGATGTGAGTGCAGCGGTTTAGAAGACCTCAAATTGTTGTTACAATATTTACACTCTTTTGGACCCCTAATGCATTTTGGTAAGCCGACCTCGAGATGGTATTAAGGCCTAATTCGAGATGGTATATATAAAGATTGGAACACCTTTATAATTGTTATTACTAAACAATTGAAAATCTATGTGAGCATTTTGGTCAAGTTTTCTTGATTTCTCTTTTTTTTGACATTATGCTAATGCAATAGAAGACTTGATCTACCAGGTGTCTTGATATAGTGAATGACTTTGTTACCATTCATTTGTCATACTTCTTTTCTAATGTAATATTTGTGAATCTTATAATAGGTGTTAGATGGATCTACTGATCAGGAATATTTTCATTCTTGAATCAATTTCATGGCTTAGTAATCTGAATCCTTGGAAAAGTATAATGGTTTGTTGGATGCATTGGAATTGACTTTGGTTCAAGAAAGTCAATTCTCCTGTTTGGCACGCTAAATTTCAGCGGGTATTGGCTTTGTAACCAAATCCCATGGGTATTAGGGTTAGCCTAAAATAGAAAATCCTCAAGACTTACCTCCTCACCTAGGTTTTCCCCGATATTGCTCCAGACGCTCGCCCCGACTCTTTCCGCACCGCTCGCCCCACGACTGCCTCTCCCGATCGCCCCATCTCTAGGTTTTGTTTCAAACTCCTTTTCCTCCTCCTCCTCTTCTTCCTCCTCTTCCTCTCATTCTACTTAATTTTTTTTCTGTCTTGTTTTCCGATTTTTTTAGATCTATCTTCCTTGATTTCTGCCTTGATTTCTTCTGCCTTAGATTAATGAAAGTATTGCTAGAGTTTGGAATACCGATTTCTGGCTTGATTTTGGAATGCCGATTTTTAAAGTGTTGTGCTAGTGCTATTAAACAAATTACCTATTTTTATTTTTCTTTGTTTAGCCATAATGTTGTTGTTGCTACTAGGTTTATTGGTGCTACTGAAGAAATTTCCTATTTTATTTTTCTGTCTAACCATAATGTTGTTGTTACTACTAGATAAACCTGATTGTGCTATCATGATGTTGATTTTCGTGTGTTCTATCCTGATTGTGCTACTATAACTCATTTCTATACGTTGTATTGTATCAAATATTACCTTCTAAACCACATTCAATAATTTATGCATAGTTTCACTGGAATGGATATTATCGAGGTGTAGAACAAACGTAGGAGGGATATCATTACAAAATCAGCAGTCACAGTGACTTTTGATGCAGCAGTAGTAGTTATGAATAACATTCCTAAACAACCTTCAGATGTTGTAGATAATGATTCCCTACGTAATACTTTATTAAAATGCTTATATGTTGGACAATAGGTTAATTGCTTCAACCAGTTACGTATGGGTAAAGCACCTTTTAATGGCTCTATGATATTTTATGTGTGAAAGGTTAATGTCCGCGATACACACTCTGTGTCTATCAAAGAATTTGTGGCATTATTTCTATACATTTTGGCACATAACAAAAAATTTTACGATGTTGGTGGTATGTATATGCGCTCGATTGATATTATAACAGACACTTCAATATTGTGCTTCGAGGGGTTTTAAAACTTTCAAAGGACTATATCAAATTGCCTGAATCTAAAGTAGAACAAAGATCTACATGGTTTGCGGATTGTGTTGGTGGATTAGATGGAACACAGGTTGAAGTGACTGTTCCGATTGAAGATCAGGGTAGATATCGTAATTGTAAACAGACTATATGATGGCGACTGACGACACGAGCGCGTTTATTCTTGCGGGAGGCGGTGATCGGCGACCCGTTTGGGCGATCCGAGTCCGCGGATGCTCCTGGATGATCGTTCCGATTCAAGTTCATATATTACATTTTATTTTTCATGTTGTATTTAGCCCCGATTGGCCCGAACATTAATAGTCGTCCGATCGGGTGTCCTAATTTTATGTTTCCCCCTCTCCCTGTATATATTTACATGTGTGGCTGAAATTAGGGATCGAAAGGTTGCTTGCTTGCAACTTGCCGGTCACCCCTCTCGGTGGATTCCGAGAGCTGTTCCTGTCCGCTGCTCGTGAGCACCTCCCGACCCTCTCCTCTGCTCCTCCCTTCTTCCTGTGACACCACTTAAAACTATTAAATAGTTACCATGGTGTGTTAATAGAGACTATATGAGCTGACAAAGGAGTGGAACCGGTTAAATAGAAATTGAACCGGCAAATGCCGGTCAAAGTAACGCGTGGCAAACATTTACTAAGCGGCGCCGGTTATTAAATAAGCAAAGAAGCCGTGGTTCATGCCATTCTCTCCCGATTTCCGCAGGAAGCCGCTGCAGGCGACGGAAGAGCCGAACCCGCCGATCGTCACCACGAGCCCGATTCTCCTCCGTTTCTTCCGATTTCTCCTCCGATTGAAAGGTAATCTCTTCCTCTCTAGTCCTTTTGTTTCCTTTTCAAAGATTTTTCACGGATGGAAGTTAGTATAACTCCTAGTAACTCCTAGGGTTTAGGATTTTCTGATTTTTTTAGTTTGTTTTGAATGGAAAAGTTTCTGAAAGGGATTTGTAACCTAAATCCGTGATTTTCATGGATTTTGATGAAACCCTTTTGTGGATTTTGATATGTAGGGTTGAAAAAGGAGAAACCCTAAAGCACCAAATAATTTTTGGAGGCTATACTCTTGCTGCCCTTTCACTAAAATGGCGAAAGTAGACTAATAAATCTAAGGCAACAAAACCCTAGTTTTTGAAATAGGTCTTTGACCTAATTAGGTCAAGTAGAACCCTCTAACATGATGTTTGACATAGTAAAGATGATATATATTGTAGGCAATGGCATCACGTGGTCAAGGAAGCGGAAAGCGCAACGAAGAAAATAGGAACGAGAAAGGAAAAGGAAAAGCCACGGTGAATTCCCACCCTTTAAGTGCTTATTTCATGATTTGTATTTATGCTTATGTTATGTTTCATGTGTATGCTATATTATGGTTATGCATTCTTATAAGTAACAGCAATTGCAAGAATGATTGAAAGTAAATGTCAATTGTAAGAATGATTGAAAGTAAATGTCAAACAAAGTAAAAAAATGAAATGGGCTAAGTTAAGGGTCAACCCAATAGTGGAGGTGGGGTGAATGTCCTCCCAATGATATGAAAGGAAAGTTAACGTGCGAATATGAAAAGGCACGTTAAGAAATGTGTGCGAATATGAAAAGGCACACAAGCGCGCTATATAAATGATATGAAATGTTAATATTCCCGTAACATTGCCCAATAGAAAAAGAATGATGAAAACCAGAAAATAAAATACGAATCCATATAAAAGCGATTTGCAACGTACCTGGGTGAGAAAAAGAATGAATGAAAGAAGAAAAGCTCAATAATAAGAAAATAATGTAAACAAGAAAAAGAAAATAATGTAAACATATCTTTATGACGCAATTATGAGAATAAGCTATAAAATCCTTACAATTAAAACATTTTATTAAAGGGAATTCATTTAGTCTTTGACTAATATAAATGTAACTAAAACAGGTCACAGCGGAGGCTGCTCCCGTTAATCCTCCTGGCGCCCCTTCTCGTAAGGAAAAGATGTACAAGATCTGGATGGAGGTCATCACAGCTGTCTTTGGTTACATGGATGCTCACAAGGAAGCTTGCCGCGACTCTGACTGCCCCCACGATGAATTTCAGTTTTACTTTAAGTAGTCTACTCATGTGTGATAGTATAGTTTTGATCTGAGTTACAAGTATAGTGTATTATGATCAGGTTGTAAATCTTTAAATGTAACTCAGATTTTGTGATGACTCCACTTTTGTGTTATTATATTGAGTCATCTTTTAGACATGTATGATACTATCTGACACTGTGGTATAAATAAAAGGTTTCACCTTGCTGCACTTTTATTTTTGCACGCATAAATGCTGAATGTCAATTTCCCTTGCAACTCTATAACATTGTTACATGAAAAGAAAATTGTAGTGGTGCCTAGAATGTAGGGCCGTTACAATTAAATGGTATCAGAGGGAGGTTTTTGGGTATGGAACACCAGAATACTTTGTAACAGATTTGTTAGTAAAAACAAGTATGACAATGTCAATCGTCCTGTTTCAGGAACCCTTCCGCACATATTTAAGTCGAAGGGAAAGAGATGAACTTGAGGAAGAACAAAATCGTATGGCTGAAGAACGGTGTAGAGAGCGATCAAATCCTCCTCTATCGGAGATCATGCAAGCATTGGCAGAAGCCATTCAACTGGGTAATAGAACTGTAGCTATACCGCAACCACCGACATCAAGTGAGTCATATGTGAAACAATTTCTCGAAATGAGACCACCCTTATTTCGAGGTGGGTTATCTCCAATGGAAACTGAAAGTTGGATAAAAAGAATTGAACTCACCTTCAATGCCTTGAAGTGCCCCGACAATCAAAAAATCGATTTAGTCGTTTTCCTGCTGGAAGGAGAGGCTGATCGATGGTGGGACAGTATGAGGCAAGGTAAATTTGCTGGGCGTAGAAATTCGGAGATTCCCTGGGCCGAATTCCTAAAAGAATTTGTTAATTGGTTTGTTCCCCCGTCTGAGAAACAAATGCTGCAGGAAAAATTCCTCCGTTTAATGCAAGGAAGTCGTACAGTTCTGCAATATGAGGCTGAGTTTGCACAATTAGCCTATTATGCTGGAGACATGGTCACGAAGGAAAGCGATCGATGTTTTCGATTTCAATTGGGTCTACGAGAAAACGTACGGGTACATCTAATCTCGCAAAGAATTTGAATGGAAAAGTTTCTGAAAGGGATTTGTAACCTAAATCCGTGATTTTCATGGATTTTGATGAAACCCTTTTGTGGATTTTGATATGTAGGGTTGAAAAAGGAGAAACCCTAAAGCACCAAATAATTTTTGGAGGCTATACTCTTGCTGCCCTTTCACTAAAATGGCGAAAGTAGACTAATAAATCTAAGGCAACAAAACCCTAGTTTTTGAAATAGGTCTTTGACCTAATTAGGTCAAGTAGAACCCTCTAACATGATGTTTGACATAGTAAAGATGATATATATTGTAGGCAATGGCATCACGTGGTCAAGGAAGCGGAAAGCGCAACGAAGAAAATAGGAACGAGAAAGGAAAAGGAAAAGCCACGGTGAATTCCCACCCTTTAAGTGCTTATTTCATGATTTGTATTTATGCTTATGTTATGTTTCATGTGTATGCTATATTATGGTTATGCATTCTTATAAGTAACAGCAATTGCAAGAATGATTGAAAGTAATGTCAATTGTAAGAATGATTGAAAGTAAATGTCAAACAAAGTAAAAAAATGAAATGGGCTAAGTTAAGGGTCAACCCAATAGTGGAGGTGGGGTGAATGTCCTCCCAATGATATGAAAGGAAAGTTAACGTGCGAATATGAAAAGGCACGTTAAGAAATGTGTGCGAATATGAAAAGGCACACAAGCGCGCTATATAAATGATATGAAATGTTAATATTCCCGTAACATTGCCCAATAAAAAAAGAATGATGAAAACCAGAAAATAAAATACGAATCCATATAAAAGCGATTTGCAACGTACCTGGGTGAGAAAAAGAATGAATGAAAGAAGAAAAGCTCAATAATAAGAAAATAATGTAAACAAGAAAAAAAATAATGTAAATATATCTTTATGACGCAATTATGAGAATAAGCTATAAAATCCTTACAATTAAAACATTTTATTAAAGGGAATTCATTTAGTCTTTGACTAATATAAATGTAACTAAAACAGGTCACAGCGGAGGCTGCTCCCGTTAATCCTCCTGGCGCCCCTTCTCGTAAGGAAAAGATGTACAAGATCTGGATGGAGGTCATCACAGCTGTCTTTGGTTACATGGATGCTCACAAGGAAGCTTGCCGCGACTCTGACTGCCCCCACGATGAATTTCAGTTTTACTTTAAGTAGTCTACTCATGTGTGATAGTATAGTTTTGATCTGAGTTACAAGTATAGTGTATTATGATCAGGTTGTAAATCTTTAAATGTAACTCAGATTTTGTGATGACTCCACTTTTGTGTTATTATATTGAGTCATCTTTTAGACATGTATGATACTATCTGACACTGTGGTATAAATAAAAGGTTTCACCTTGCTGCACTTTTATTTTTGCACGCATAAATGCTGAATGTCAATTTCCCTTGCAACTTTATAACATTGTTACATGAAAAGAAAATTGTAGTGGTGCCTAGAATGTAGGGCCGTTACACTTCCACGGCCACCTAGACTCCCGCTTCCCCCCTCATCTCCCTCCCGCAGCTCCCGGCCGCCCTGCCTAGCCCGACCCGCGCCGCTACTGCTTCCCCCTTCAGCCCCGGCCACCCTGCATCTCACCGCCCTCTCCTCTCACTCACCCGGCCCGAAGCCCAGTTCCTCCTTATTTCTCCCACAGCCCGACGTCTACCCAGCCCCACCTCCTCTCCTCCTCCCCATTTCACCGGCCATCAACCTTCCCCGTCTAGATCTCCCACCGGAGCCCTCCAGCTCCCCATTCCCTCACCCGACTTCCACCCTCCAGCCGCCGCCCCTCCCTATTTCCCCTCCAGCAACCTCTCCCCATCACCAAATCTCACTACCTTCTACCCGCCTCCTAGTCCCCTCACAGTTCTACCACTCCCAGCCCTCCCGCAAGCCTAAACTTCTAGATCTGCGACAATCCCCCCATCCAGCCCTCTCGTGGAGCCACTCGCGTACCGGAGCCGACCACCGCTATTCTTTCCCCATCCCTAAGCTAGCCGCCACAAGCACGAGTAAATCGAGGTATGGAAGTTGTATTTTCTCATTGAATATTTTAGTGTTGAACCGGGATTTGATTATTATATGTATTTGTTTCCGTTAATCGTGGTGTAACTTACAGAACGCATTCGGCGCTCTAGTATGGAATTGCGCCTCATTTCGCCGGTTGATTATAATTACTCTCTACTCGGCAATGCTTGTTAAAAAATTGTGCTATTGATATTCAAGTGCCTTATCAATTTTATTACTCGTTGGATGTTCTTAAGTTGTAACGGTTGTCTCATGTTCACCTGTGCACTACATTTAGATTGCATTTTCATTTGTTGAGTTAAGGCTTTTGTGTGTCGTTTGTCTTCTGTAGACTTGTGTTACATCACTATCAAAACAAATGTACTCAATATCTATGGCAGCGACATGAAATTCCCATATGTACTGCTTGACTTGGAAGGTTTAACATTTGATTCAAGAGTGTTACAAGATGCATTGGAACGACATGATCAATTTGAAGTTCCAAATGGTAAAAATAGTCAATTTTTACTTTCCAACATAAATAATACATGCATGTCCATTAATTATTGATTTACACTGTATAGGTAAGTACTATCTTGTCGATGTCAGGTTCACGAACAGTCTAGGGTTTCTTGCCTCATCGATCAACGCGTTATCACCTGAAGGAGTGGTTAAATCAGGGTAATAACCCAACAAATTATCTAGAATTGTTTAACTAAGACAGGTCACAAAAAGAAATATCATAGAGAGAACCTCTGGTTTGTTGAAAAAACAACGAGCTATTCTATGACAACCATCATTCTTCAACATTAAAATTCAAGTATGAGTACATAATATTTACATAGTTAATTTCTCAGACAGACAATCTAAATACATATTTTCTTGCAAGTGCAGATAAAAAAGCACGTTGCATTTTTCATAAATTTTTAGTGGAAAAGAGATTAGAGTGTGATGCGCAAATGTTGGATGAGGTTTATTCTGAAATACTAGAGCAAAACCCAGGAGAAGAGTTCTATGAATACATAAACATTGGTAGTCCAATCCAAGCTACGCAAGGGTGGACAAACTTTAGGGATACTCTAGCAATTAATATGTTCAACGAATATCATAGTCGCCATTAAATGATATTTTATACAGAAATTCATTGAAATTTTTGTTAGTATTTCTTGTTTATATTTCATCGAACTTTTGGTTAACTCAATATTAGCTTGAACCAGTTAGTGTTTCTTGTTAATACTTCAATCACAGAATTACTTGTTTTACATGTTAATATTTCACTTGCTTTACATGCTAATATTTCACTTATTTTTCATGTTAATGCTTCAATAACTTGTTTTTCATGTTAATATTCCACTTATTTTTCATATTAATATTTCATTCAGTTAGTAGTTTTTATATCATGGATAAGAGCTCAACAAAGGGTGACCGCTACCGAGCGGTCTTATATGCATTGGACACCTGAAATGGATATCGCTTTGTCAAACACATTGTTGGAACAACATAATTTGGGTCACAAAACACCAAACTGTTTGAAGAGTTTTGCATTCACTGCTGCTATGACCGCGTAAAAGATATATGTGGTGCTAAAACTAGCAAGGAAAACTTAATGACTCGTCTAAAGACTTGGAACAAGTACTATGTAGAAGTCAGCGCGATGCTGGACAAGAGCAGATTTGGATGGGATTGGGAAAGAAATGTGGTGAAGGTGGATAGTGAATAAGTGTGGGCAAACTATGCGTTGGTAGAATTTTAATTAATTTACTTAATGTATTTGAACATTAAGATAAAAATAATAAATTATTTGTAATATTGCACGCTCATCCTTCTGTGAAATATTATAAGATAAAGTTATTGTCAACTGGTCTGATTTGGTTGTGCTATACGGAACTGATTGAGCAACTAGTAGTCATATCGCAACCGCAACTTAAACGATAAATGAGAATTGCGGAGTCTATGGCAGGAAAAACTACTAATACACACGAATGAACTAGACTTGAAGGAAGCAGTAGAAGGAGGAGAAAATAAGCGGTAGGAGTTGACATTGTGGCAGTGACCATAGAAAATTTGGTTGAATCCGTGCAAGATTCGGCGGGCACCAAGTATGCTAGCAATGTTGATGGCATATATGTCACACTTACTCAGATGACTGATTTTGACGATCGTGATTTACTTAGGACTATGGATATACTGTGTCATGATATTATCAAGCATAACATATTTATGAGGCTACTTGATAACTTGAGGGCACATGGCTGCGAATGCAGTTTGATTGTTAGTTTGGTGTTTTTATTTATGGACAATGTAGTTTGATCTAGATCGTTTGCTATTTCGTGTTTTTATTTATGGACAATGCTTATGGATTAGAACATATTTATGTTAATGAACTTCAGTTATTATTAGTATTTTGATTAAATGGTTCAATTTTAAGAATTATAAATTTTTAAAATTTCAATTCCAAAAATCCAATTCCTTCGTGTAGTCAAACATTTTTTATGTATCAATTCTAATTTTGTTCATTGAATTCAATCATGCAGCCGAACAACTGAATTGGTTTTCTATCAAAGCTAATTCCTATAGATATTGGTTTTTTTGACCAAAGCTAATTCTAGAATATCAATTCCTACGCGTCGGACGGACCTAAGTGATGGAAGAAAATCCACAACAAAAACAACAACACTGAAGCCCTTATCCCATCATAGTGAGGTCGGCTATATGGATCCTTTGTCGCCATTACACCCTATATTTAGTCATAATCTCACTAATGCCTAGGTACATCATGTCTTTCCTTATAGTTTCATTCCAAGTCTTTTTTGGTCTTTCCCCTCCCCCATTTCACTTTAACATACTTAGTGGTTATACTCTCACAATGCCTAATATGTGCTTCTAATGGTCTCTTATGAACTTGTCCAAACCATCTTAATCGAGCTTCTCGCATCATCTCTACAATTTGCGCCACTCCCGTCTTATCCCTGATACATCCATTCCTAATTTTATCCAGTCTCGTGTACCCACACATCCACCTAAGCATTCTCATCCCCACAACTCTCATTTTTTGCTCATGTACAGCTTCCCAACACTCAGAACCATAGAGCATCGATGGTCTAATTGCAGTACGATAAAACTTGCCTTTAAGTTTTAATGGTACTTTACGATCACTTAAGATTTGTGACGCGTCTCTCCACTTCAATCAACCTGCTTGGATTCTATATATCACATCTTTATCTACTCCATCTTTTTGAACTATCGATCTCAGATATTTAAAACACTCACTGAGAGAAATATCTTGGTGGTCACCCAAATTAATGGAGTCATCCGTCCTTCTTGCACTACTAAATTTAAGCTCCTTATACTTCGTCTTTGCCCCACTTAACTTAAAACCCTTCTTTTCTAAAGCGTCTCGCCAAAATTTAAATTTTGCATTTACACCCGCGCGTCTCATCGACCAAAACAGCATCATCTGCAAATAATAAACACCAAGGTATTACTTGCTGGATATGTCCAGTGATCCCTCATCTAAAATAGGGGTAAAGAGATAAGGGTTTAAAGCTGACCCTTGATGTAAGCCAACAATGATAGAGAATTCTTATGTTAATCCTCCAGATGCCCTCACTTTCGTCACTGGGTCTTAACAACAATTAAACTGTTTTTATATTGCACATTTAAGGTTTCTTCATTGTCAACATTTAAGACCGCTGATAATTTGATTTTTTTTTTCATGTTATTTATCTTTTGATTTCATTCATTAGGCATCTTGTATTTCCTCTTCATATTGTTGCACTTTCTAATGCAGGGTTTACTTGCCAAAAACGTAACTCCAAATATATTCATCTTCAACAGCCTCATGAATGTGAACTGTCATGATTTGAGCTACACCTTAAACGTTTACAGCCATATGCAAGTATGTCATCTCGTTATTAATCTCAGTTGTCCCCTTTCAATGAATAAATTTTGTCAGAATATCAAAGTTTGATGTGAAGCAAGACAATCTTGACATCTACACTTTATGCAACTGCAATTTTTTGGGGGATTCTCCTGATAGAAGATGATGAGCATAATTGTATTATTTTTACTTGTTATGTTTTTTTCCAAATGAATATGGCCTTAACTCCTTTACAGTACGCATCCAGATATTGGGTGTCACAGCAGATATGACCTCATATAACATACTTCTGAAGGCATGCCATAAATCTAGAAGAGTCGATTTAGCACAGAAGATCTATAAAGAAGCAAAGCAAGTAGCATTAGATGGAGCCTTCAAGTTGGATATCATTACATATAGTACCATGATGAAGGTTTGGGTCGATGTGGAGTTATTCGGTTGTGCTTGCATGTTCAAAAACCTCTTTGTTTTTACCGTTTGTATTTCCACCTGAGGCTCTTCTTACATTTGATGGAGCTTATTTTTTAAAAAAATTTAGGTGTTTGCAGATGCTGAAATGCGGGAAATGGCTTTTAAAATAAAAGATGAAATGCGCATAGCTGGTATGCACCCAAATGTAGTTACTTGGTCAATATTGATAAGTGCATGTTCCAATGCTGCTCTCATTGATAAGGCTGTTAGGATATTTGAGGAAATGCTCTTGGCTGGTTGTGAACCAAATGCCCATTGTTACAACAGCCTTCTTTATGCTTGTGTTGAATCATGCCAGTATGATAGAGCTTTTCGATTCTTCTCTACGTGGAAAGAGGTTGGTTTTGAAGTTAACCTTAACCAAGGCAGAAAACATGGTTGTATCTCAGTCCTTGCAAATTTAACCATCCATCATATCATTGTTCAATATGATATTCTCCTAACATGCACCATTTAATTGGCTGCAGTGATTCCTTTCAAACCAACAGTTGCTACATTTAATATTTTAATGAAAGCCTGTGGAACTGATCACTTCCGTGCGAAAGCTTTGATCAAGGAAATGAAAATGATTGGCCTATCTCCTAATCACATAAGCTGGTCAATTCTTATTGGTATTTATGGAAACTCATATGATATGAAGGGAGCCTTGCAGGTTGTGTTTCATTCTTATCTGTACTGTAGACAATTTCATGAATTGATGTTATTGATATATCATCTGCTGCATTCTTAATAGGTTGTCTAATATTTTAAATGCTCTTTTATGTTCCATTGTTCTACTTCTTTGATACTTTTTGCTGCCATTTTTTTCCGTTTGGATCGGTGGATCCATTGCCTATTTTGAACAAGTTGTTATAATGTAGTGGATTGCCTATGCAATTGTTTTTGTTGTATAACATGGGCCGGCATGATGTTATAGCGTCTCTTTTGGGATCTAGCGACAGGGAGATGATTTGAGGAGGAAGAGAAGTTAGGGCAAGGATCCGCAGTCTTCTTCTTAAAACCTAAATGCTTACCAGTTACCGGTGGTGGAAGTAGGAGCCTAAACCTAGTCTGCCTAGAGGAGCTCGATGGTAATGGAGAAGATGAGAGGTGAAGTTGGCTTAAGGAGGCTAGGGCAGCGGTCTGTTAGGGAAGCAATCACCTAGGGCAGGTGACCAATTATGTCCGCTCCTTTCCCTAACATTGTATTAAAGCTTTTGGCTTTATCTCCAATGTTCTCTTCAATAGAGCTTAGGTTTTGTCGTCTACTCCCGACGAACCTCTACCACAACGCTAATAATCATATTCTCTCTATTGGTGGACAAACGTCTTTTTTTTCCACGACTTACCCCATTCTCTATTTTTCTTCACCTCTGGCATGCCATCATCGTCAATAACTTCACTAATTCCTCATATGTCGCCTTTGTCTTTGCTCTCGAGGACTCTTATGCCCTTTTCACTGGCAAAAAATGACTCTTCTGCCTCATTGTAGATTTTCTTCTTTCATTTCCCACACTAACTGCATTCCTACTCAATGCAGCACGAGTCTACAGGTGGCCGGGGGACCGATGCCCTAATTCAAAATGCAAAGCCAACGACTACACGACATATGCGAATGCAGTTACGACTCAAGGTGACATGACAGTACAATCAATCCAATAAAATGGTTGTATAACACCAACACTAGTGCGAAGAACCATCCGATTTAAACTGGAAATTATTAATTAATTACAAAATCACAGTTTGTCCACAATCGATCACATGATAATTGAAATTGGAAACACAGATTTTAATCCACAGACAATCGAGTTGCAAATAAATTTAATTGCGCACCGAATAAGTCCCGCAAATCAGACTATGAATATTAGTAACAAGACGCATAAGAGAATCTCAAATCCCACAACAATAGGGCACAACTATAACGTTCAACAAAGATAAATAAATAAGATCCATACCTAGAATTGCTCATGCGTGTAGATGCGGGATTAGGGATGGGAAGCCGATGACGGTGTGTCCTCGGTAAGATGCGAGGCTCCATGGATGGACGGTAGGGGTTTGGATGGTGTAGATCCGGTGGATTTGGGGGGGTAAAGGGGTTGCATTTCTGTCACAGCCCGTCTAAAGAAAAGATCAGAGTGCACTTCAGGCGAGTCGTGATACCACAGACATGGGTGGAAAGAAAATCCATGCCTGTTAGGCGGAGGCTGAGATACTGATAATTAGTTTAAAATAATTACTTTTAAGTAAAATTAGTTTGTTTTTATGCATAAGATTTATAATATAACAATGAAATTAGATACGCATGTATTTTAATAAAAAGTTATGATACAAGTCCTGATACATATTTTCTAGCAATGACAAACTCAGAGAAATGAGCATGCAATTAATGTCAAATTCTAGTACATATTATATTTAGCGCATCAGTTGTCCATGATAACAGAGAAAATGGTTGATTGTAATTATTACATAATTTCATAAAAGAAATATCCGAGAGTAAATGAAATGAAACATAAACATAGAACCTGATATGACAAGAAGATAAAACTTCAGAAGTAGGAGCTTGACGCAGATCAGGCTCAGGAAACAGGTTGCACTGACACGAACGCTAAGACAAATTCCAAAATAAGAAAGAAAAAGTCTCAGAACATTGAACTAAACAGGTGAACAAAGTAAAATAAAATAAGAGCAGGGGAAATAGAAATGTTTGAGTACCAGTTTTTCATGAAGCAAAGCTAACAAGACAGACAAACAAGTGAGTCAAGCAGAAAAAACTAGAATTATTAGCTTACTCTAAAGTATAACACAAATTTGCTCATATAATATCATAAGCTGTAATCAATGAAATGTGTAGGTGTTTATAATGATTGCACATGGTTCACACTCAAGTTCAAATTACAAGTCTTATTGGAAAAATTCTTACTTGTCGTGACCATGCAAATAATGAGTTGCACCAATTAGATGTTACCTTTCAATGGTTGTGTAACACCCCTTCCCAGTATTTCAGAAATCAGCCGTCCGGCCGGGTCAGCGATATAAAGAAAACTAGGAAACGGTATTAAAACTAGTAGCAGCAGGTAATAAAAGTCTATACTAAGCAATTTAAGACTAACAACGGAAGTTAAAAAGTAAACTAAGGGTAACCACATACCTGACATCTTGATTCACAGAGCCACTAAACAAGATTGGAATTGAAATAACTGAAAATCTGTATAACAATAATAGTCCGATACAAGTTATATAAAATATTAACCAGGTACATTGTCCACATTTACAAGTACATGCTGAAATAGAGTAAACTGAGTGAGAAAAAATACTACAAACTGACGCCACCATAATGCTCATCCTACACGTAATTTCCCACCTGGGTCACCTGAAAAACATTGCCCACGAGGGGTCAGAGTAAGGAAAAATAACTTCTCCTAGTGACACTAAAAACAGTTTTTCATATGAATGCATGCATGCCTTTAAAATAGTCTCGTGCACTGAAAACATTTTATGTTATATGTTATGCATGCCTTTCCTATACTTTCTGGTCAACACAACTATTAGTTCTATGTTCGTGACTTTCCGTTTATTTACCCAAGTCCTGACGTTCACTAACTAGTGTACTGACTCACGACAGGTCTATACTTGAGTTCTATGTGACTTTTAACCTGCTCATCTACTAGGAAGGCTCTAGGCAGAGTAACTCCTAACGCGCAACTGAAACTAACGACCCGAGACCATCTGACGAACTCAAATGTTCTAGTGTTACGCGGACACGGTCTCGAATCTACTAGCTGTCTCAAAGGGAAGTAAACACCCAAGACTGTGCTGCTCACAAGATACCATATGCCTTATGAGAAAGGTAATGCGCCTCTACCTAGCACGAAAAGACTTGTGTGCTCACTGACCTTTTTGGTCTGACGCTACTCTGCATGGGTTATCTTTTCTGGTGTACTACTAAGCGACCCTTGACTTTCTCGTGGTCGACTTGAAGGGACCTTCTCGCCCTTGGTTGGACAATTTCCAAACTTACGTACACGGGTAAAGTTTCGTACCTAAATAACTATTTATGACTCTACTAACGTGGTTATGAAAAAGGGCGTTATCCTACGCGTTTCCACGAATATTTTCCTACTGCCACACTTTTCTATGCATGGTTATGATGTTTGTACGAAACCTACTCATGCGTATAAAAATCTAATTACTTGATATGTCTAACTAAAAGAAACTAGAATTTCCTTACCGTGGTGGTGCGGCGCTCGTACACTCGACGCGGCGACATTTTCTCTTCCGAAGGCACTCCTACTGCTGGGGACCTTCAGAACGCTGCCCCGACCTCACCAAAGTCCTGCAATTTATGGCAGCCCTATTTTCATAATTTTCCCTTAGGGTTTTTCTTTTTAAAAAAATTCTAAAAGCTAGGGTAACCATAATACATAGGCTAAACATCGTATATTACATTTACGTATAGCGATTGAGGCTCTCAAAGCGCCCAACTAAACTTCCGCGGCGAACCACAAACTACAAAACCTAAAATAGGGCAATAGGAACAAAAATTTGTTTAGTCTAATCTCCAAAACGAAGGATCTTCATGAGGAAATCGAGATAAGGGAGGAATCGACTCACCGGAATCAAAACGAAACTCAACTTCTCCGGTTAGGGTTTAACCCACTTCTCCCCCGACTAAGGAAAGAAGAGGAGTACTCCCCGGTGCCTGCAGAGGAGGGAGAGGAAGACGACAATGGGTTTTGGAGAGGTATCGGGCGCCGGCTAGGGTTGCGGAAGAGCGCCGACTTGTGATCGTCGGGTCTGCGGAACGAGCGAGACGGGAGAAAAAAACAAACGGGCTGCGGCTTGCGGTTTCTAATCCCGTGAGATGAGGGTTGCGGGTTTATATCGGGTTACAGCGGTTTCCTTCTTAACCGCAAAGAGGAGAGGGGGGGGGGGAAAGCGCTATTGGCACCCCATATCCAACCAAAACAACTTAATAAACGGTTATCGGCAACCCAAACTCACACTAATTCTTTGGAATACTAACCGAATCCGCCGCGCGCGTCGATTCTAAAATAACATGCGTTACGCACTAAAATTAACGCACTTATCAAATTAACGGACGCTATCATTTGGAATAGTAACTTAATACCTGGTCGACGGGCTGCCTCGATCAAAAATCGTCGCGACTCGAACCTACAATAAAAATAAATTTCACGTAAAATTTACGGATGTTACAGGTTGATTATGATATTAATGGATTGATGAATTCATTGTTTAGTGATTCTAACTGGAACGGATTCACGTTAAAGGGAAACATCAGATCATGAAATAAACTTTACTCAAGTCTTGCAACCAGACATGCATAAGAACAAAATTCGATAACACAAAAGAAACTATATGGAGAGCTTTATATTTTGCCGGTTCAAGTATTCACGAGTGATAAGATTACTATGCATCATTTTCTAGGATACCAAGTATTCATTTAGATTAATCCATTCTAAGACATGATTATCTTCTAAGTAAACATGTGTACGGTCCAAACATTTTATGTCAAACACAATTCATCTATTTGCTAGCAAGAAATATTAACATTTATCATTATAACAATTAATGTTCATGCTCAAAAAGATCTACTAGTCTTCCATTTATCCATCAAATGAGACGCAATTCATCTAAGTGGAAACTCAATTAAAATCACTTTTGTTCACTAACTTGTCTTCCAATTATCTATCAAATGAGACACAATTCAACTAAGTGAATATCCAAATAACCATTATTCACATTCAAAATTTGTGCTATTCCAACACGTGAAACCTCAAACTACTAACAAGTCAATTTAGGCATTCAAGATCTAAATTTATTTGACGAAACATGTATTCAAAAACGAATTCATAAAATCATAAGAGCAGACAAAGTAATTTAAGATAAATGTTTGCAAGAGAGATGGATCTCTACTTGTCTTAAGGTGAGATTGAAACTAATGGCGGTGGCCAAGCGGCGCAAGCAAAAATAGAAATCATATTTTGAACCTATTAAAGAAAAATGAAATTGACATTGACCTAACAAGAAGCACAACGCTAGATCGGTGATTTACAAAAACCAAAAGCACGAGAAGGTTCAGTGATTTACCTCCCTCAAAAGTGAGGGTAGAAGAGATTACCACGCAAAAAGGGAAACCTAGCGGCACTTAGGCTATGGAGAAACCCTAAATCAGAGAGGGTTTTGGCGAGATCCCGCTAAATAAATCGAGGAGCGGCATCAAAAATCAAAACAAACCATGGTTAGGCGATTATAATAGGGCAATAATCTTAAATCACAAGTTGAACGCAAATTGGTGGCAAAATTTCCAAGAAAAATTTAGGGAAATCTAAATAACGGAGATTGGAGGAGTTTCTTACCTAAAGAAACCAAATTCGAGCCCAAGGAGTAAGGGAAGAAAACACTAGGTGCTCTCTTGCAATTGTCGGCCAAAACCAAGAGCGAAGAGGGTTGCTGGAGGGGAAGGGTGCTGCTGTAGAGGAAGGGAAGGAGGAGCACATAACTGTTGCTAACCCCTTGGAGGAGGATCAAAAAAAACTGGCGCTGCTTGGAGAGGGAAAATAGGTTTCAGCCGGCTCTTTGGATGAGATCGGACGGCGTCCTGATTGAAGAAGAAGAGAGAGAGAAAGGGGCGAGAGGAGGCAGAGGCGAGCGGGAGTCGGCGTGAGGTTGAGGTGAGCAAAAATCGGGAGCGGGAGGTGTACGCGGGAGGAGCACCGAACGGGGGACGGGTTGCGGCTTGCGAAAATAAGAATACAGGATCAAGGGGGAGGCTGGCCGACTTTTCTATTAGGAAAAACCTAATTGATATTTACAAAATTGTCACTCCAAAATAAATTGATCAAATTAAATTTCTTATTTTTTTTGAAAATCCTGGGTTGTTACAATTTCTTATTTCTGTTGTAAACTCTCTTTTAGAATTTTTAATTATGTCAGCTATGTACCAATTTTAATACTGTTGCTTAGTTTACTTTTTATCGCGGGTTCAAACCAGACTGTTGATTTGTTGTTAAACAAGGTTGGGGTGTTACACCCCATATCTTTGGTTACAAAATATGTCTGAAGATGATTCTTTGTTGTTTTTCTATTCTAGAGAATTCATCTCCGATGTGAAGGATGAATCCATATGTACGACAAGAATAACCATCCCCTAGTCGGACTTTTGTATGAAGAGAGAGTGATCTTACTTCGAGAGAAATCAATGATAGAAACAATGTGACTGAACTTGTTAAATCATGCTCCAGGGCGTTGTTTAAGATCACATATGGTCTTTTGTTGCTCTTATACTTGAGGCTCTCTCTGAGCAACATGACCAGGAGATTGTTCCATATAGACTAGTTCGTGCAGATCTCTATTGAAGATGATATTTTTGACATCCAGCTGAAACATTTTCCAATCACAATACAACAAAGAAAAGAACTCAGATGGTGGTAATACATACAACTGGAGAGAATGTGTCAAAGTATTCAACATCATATGTCTGGGTGAACCTCTTTGCGACTCACACGAGCCTTATATCAATCCACAGTTTTTGTCTGGGTAGATATTTGATGACAATGACCCAATGACATCCAACAATATCACCACCAGGAGGGGTGGGAACAAGGGTCCAAGTACCTTGTGATGTTAAAGTAGATATTTTTGTCATCGGAAGCTTCTTTCCAGCAAGATGGAGTAGATTCTGTTCTGATATTTGTTTCCATGCCAAGGATTTGTTATACATTACATGATTAGATCCTACTCATATTATAAATGAAAAATCGCGACCTTTCGATGAAGAGCTTGTAGCTCATATTCCTTGTGGTCTTGCATGATTGATCCTAGAACTAAAGCTCATTTTATGAATTAAGCGTTTAATTTTACCAAGTGATGCGTCTCTTTAGTGCAATTGTATATATGCAATTGAATCTCAATTGGTGGGTGGATTTGTGATCCAGAAAAACAAGTAAATGTTTATTTTTTGTTGTTACACTTTGCGAATAGCTGATTTATTGGGGACTTCTTATTGACACCTCCATTTCTCATAGATTAAATCTCAAGTGAAATGAAGTATGGAAATTAGTTAACCCCGTTGAGGCGGTTTTTTGGGTCCTGGAAAGCATGCTGGATTAGTATTGTATGATTATATGTTATATGTTTTCTTTCAGAATTATTGTATAGTTTCTTTCACTCATTTTTAAAGTGCACCAACTTGAACCTGACATAAGGAAGGGGGTCAAAGATAAGAGTTATCAATTTCGTACTTAAATATTGTCAGATGATTTTACTTTCTAAAATAGAATTATGAGCTACATTTCATGATGTCTTGAAGCATTTCTGTTCTTTTTGAGATGCAGGCACTAAGAACCATGAGAGATACTGGGATTAAGGTTGATGTTGTTGCATATACAGTGGCCATCAAGGTTAGCCATTCTACTTGGTGATCCTATAATGTTCAATGAACTTGTGCTCTTCAGCACTATGAATTCTGAATAAAAACTGAATTTTCTTTAGCTAGCTTGATTTAGAGAATAAACTGTTAGTTCTACCACTTGACAGTGTTTATACTTATATTAGGTAAATAAAATAAAGAAGCGATGAACCATTCCTCTTACAGAAAATGCTCGAACTTTCTACCTAATTTGTTTAGATGCATCCGGAATCATATTACATTTTTTTATTGGAACCAAGGAGGTAAGGTTACACGTTGATGATCAGAACTCTAGTGATACAGGTGATTTGGGCTTGTAGTGAAAGGACTTGTATGCAATAAAATCTTGAGGTTTCCATGTTCTCGTCGTCTGTTCGACGTGACTAGGGATTTCTGCTGCCATATCATCTGCTTGATCTTGACGATGACTTGCCAAGCCTCGGCGATGCCTTATATTGTTGTAGACCTTGACATTGTGCCTGACCTTGACACCATTGTCCACTATCTTAGAGCTGAATCTAATCAGATCACTATTGCTCGTGTTAATGGAAGTTGTGATTTCCAGAGATCTTTTGTGACAATTGATTATTGAAAATGGAACTCCAAGAACCCTATTTCTTCTGAGAACAAGAGCTACAATGATAAAATCCAGTATCTGGGGTAGAAATGACTTGTCAAAGATAAATGTTGGGAACTGTGTCCAAATTTTGTCTCTGAGGGATGGATTCGTGGCAACGACGAGCGTTATGTTAGACCTCAGAAAACTTTGTTTGGAGCTGTTGAAGACAATCTTGCTAGATAATTGATTGATCTGAAAGCCTATTTCAGAAGATCTGTCACCAAAAACAAAAATCTTTGGGTCTCCGCCCATTTGCTATGTCTGGGAGTTCAGGTGCATCTTGGATAATTGACTAGGATACCTCTAATCCCATGACCAAGAGTTCAAGTAAAACCACATCCTTTGTTCTCAAGGTAGGGTTAAGTTAGTTGATGGATCATCCAAGGGACTAAAACTGTCTCTTATGAACTTTTAAATATGTGATTTGTGTTCCATCATTTCCTAATAAGTTATTATCTGTAACTAGTCTTACTAGACAACTGAATTGTTTCATCACTTTCTTTCCCTTTTACTATATCTGGACCTATCAAACTTGACTATTTTTCATATATTTGAATAATAAATGACCCTCTACTTATAGCGAGGGTATTACAAGCACAAATCTTAAAGCATGAAATAAGAAACAAATTAATTATTTTTAACACCCCCCTCAAGTTGGGCATGTAATGCTCTTCATACCCAACATGCTAATAATAGTCATAAATATTTTTTCGATAAATGCCTTAGTGAGGAAATCTGCAAGTTGTCCCTCCGAGTGTATGGAAGGGGTACATACAATCCCTTTCTTAATATTTTCTTTAATGAAGTGCGTATCAATTTCAACGTGTTTGGTGTGGTTATACTGGACATGGTTACGAGCAATGCTAATTGTAGCCTTATTGTCAAAATACAGGTTGAAAGGATCAGTTTCCAATAAATCATGATCATTCAAGTGGGAACGAAGTCACATCCCCTCACATATATCATGAGTCATAGCTCTATACTCAGTTACTACATGTTGTTTATTGCTTCTCCAAGTGACCAGATTAGCCCTAACAAAGGAACAATGTCTTGTAGTAGACTTCCTATCACCAATTGATCCAGCCCAGTCAAATCAATATATACTTCAATTTGTAAGCTATCACTGGGTGAGAATAGAATGCCCCTACCAGGTGAAGTCTTCAAATACCTCAGAATTATGTGTACGACATTAAGATGTTTGGCCTTAGGAGAGTGCATGTATTGACTTACCACTCTTACTGCATGTGAAATGTCAGGACGAGTATGAGATAGGTAGATCAATTTTTCTACCAGTTTCTGATAACTCGAAATGTCTTCCACGGACTCCTCATCATCGCGTCCAAGTTTGTGGTTGACTTCAATAGGGGTATCAACTGGCTTGCAACCACTCATCTTGTCTGTTCTAATAAATCAAGGGCGTACTTCCGCTATGAAATATGAATCCCATATTTTGATCTAGCTACCTCAATCCCGAAAAAATATATCAACTTGCCTAAATCTCACTTCAAAATCACTAGCAAATTTTAATTTCAGAGCACGGATCTCATCCATATCATCATCTATAATAACCATATCATCAACATACAAAATTAGGAGAGTCAGCTTCATCTTTTTTTGTCTGATAAATAGTGTGTGATCAGCATGATTTTGGGTATATCCCAACACGGATATGACTCCGTGAAGTCTTTCAAACCAAGCTCTCAGAGATTATTTTAACCCATAAAGGGTTTTCTTCAATTTACAAAATTTCCTTTTTTATCCAATGGGGACAAGACCAAGTGGCATTGACATATAGATTTCCTCTTCCAACTCACTGTGAAGGAAAACATTCTTTACATCCAGCTGTTGATGATCCCATCCTTTACGGGTTGCGCAGGATAACAAAACCCATAATGAATTCAATTTTGCCACCAGAGTAAATGTCCCTTGGTAGTCAATACCATGAATTTTAGTATAGCCTCCTGCCATCAACCGTACATTGATTCTGTCCACAATACCTTTAGAGTTTTACTTTACTGTAAAAATCTATTGACAATCAACTATCTTCTTGCCATGAGGGAGATCGATCAAGACCCATGTATGGTTCTTTTCTAGAGTTTGCATTTCCTCTATCATTGCCTTTGCCCATTTTGGGTGGCCAAGTGCCTTCTGTCATGTAATGGGAACCGACATAAAGGATAGAGAAATGACAATATTTATTGGAAGAGTATAAAGAGGCATGTGAAACATAGATAGATAAAGGATGTTGAGTGGATGAGCGGATACCTTTCTTGAGAGTAATAGGTAACTCAAGGGGTGTTGAAGATGAATCTTGTGGTGGCTCTGGTATGATGGAATGAGGCTGAGTGTTTGATCATTTGTTTCTCCTAATGTACACTTGCAACTCTTTTTATTTGGAAATATCCACACTCTTCCCCTAAGTGGTGTTGTATAGAGGAGGAATATGTAAAGGAAGAGTAGGAGTACTCACTTTCAAGTGTGAGGACTCCCCCTGAAGCGAGGAATCATAATATGGCATAGTTTCATGAAAAGTGAACACCCATGGAGACAAATATTTTCTTGCTAGGAGGATGATGATATTTGTACCTCTTTTATATTGGGGAGTTAGTCGTGTCCAGAAAAGTGGGCCCGTCTAGGCCTGGCCCGGTAAAATCCCGACCCAGGCCTACGCCGGGCTTGGGGGACTTACAGGGCCCCCGTATGGATGATTTGCCCGGCCCGGTGCCTGACCTGGGCCGGGCCAGGCAAAGTCTGATTTTTCAGGCCAGCCCTAGCCCGGGCCCAGGCAAAGACCTCCCTAGGCGAGAGCCCAACGGCTTTTAGAGTCGTTGGTTGGCAATGGCATGACAGCTGCAAGCCTAGGCCCTATGCTTATTTAAAAATAATATATTGTTTTTAATAAAAAAAGGTTATAAACTCCCCCCTAACCTGCCCCCTCTTCACCCTCTCTCTTCTCTCTCTCTCCCACTCTTCCCAACTCACTCTCTATCTCTCAACATTAATAAAAATTATTTTTAATTTAATTTTTATTGAACATGACATCCTCATCCTCAACGCCAGCATCGTCTACTCAAGCTGCGCATGAAGTGGTAGAGCACAAACATACGATGTCAGTTTGGGAGCATTTCGATAATGTTAAAGTTGGCACTGAGTGCAAGGTGCAATGCAAATTATGCTTGAAGTTGCTGCTCCTCAGCGACAACTCGACACTAGAAAGACACCTCAAATCTTGCGTTTCAAAACAAGCTCCCGAGTCCAGTCATGCACGAATATTAGGAGCATGACAAATTTGGACGTACGATTAACTCCGGCAATGGGAGCTGTGGATGAAGAACGTCATCAGACCTGAGTTGTCGTTCAGACACTACGACAACGAGGAGGTGACCAAATACAACATGAAGGGCTTCAGCCAAAATAGTTCTGTTTTTCAACTTCGATCTCTTAAAATGGTGGAAAGGTAAAGTTAATACCTATGCCATTTGACATATATGACCCATGATTTACTAACAATTCAAGCTAGTACGATAGCTTCAGGGTTTGTTTTTTCTCTTAGTGACAGGGTTTTGAACGAGTGGAGCCGTCTTAAGGAAGAATCACTGGAAATCTGCATCTGCTACAATGACCATTTGGATTTCAGCGCTAAAGGATAGCTCGGAGTACGTAGAAGGCGAGATGGACGCAATAAATTTAATAGATCATTAAGCGCGTCGCACATTCGTCAGTCACACCCGATAAAATATGTATTTTGTTAAGTTAATGAATTTTGTAATTTTCTTTATTTAAAATTAATAATAATAATAAATTTTGTTTTTTGTACTTTTAAATTTTTTTCATTTTAATGTAGAAGTGTAATTTATCTTTTTTCAATATTAATAAAAATTCATTTATATTGTCCATCTCAATTAATTTCATTTATAGTATAGTTAATAGTTTTTTTTTTGTTTTTTTAAAATGAAGAAATTATTTAAATAAAAAAAGAAAAAAAAGGTTGGGCCCGACCTTGGGGGCCGGATCAGGCCCCTTCCCGGGGCTAGTGCTCGAGCCCGACCCGAGCCCGAATAAAGGAAATCCCGGGCCCGTAGGGCCCGGTACCGGCCCGACCTGATCGGGCTTTTTGGATAGGACTAAGGGGAGTAGCCAGTGAACACACATCGAAGGACACGAGGATCAAGTTTTAAGGTGAGACATATCAAAATGATAAACAAGAGATTCAAATTTACACTTCAACAAAATGAGAGCCCGCATCAAATATACCAAAGGATAAAAAAATGAGAAGTGACACCCTCAAACTTAAACGTTGAAATGCGGGGTTACTCTCAACTAGCCAAACATCAACACAATCATGATATCAATTTAGATTTTCCTTTTTCTTCTTTTCTTTTTCCTTTTACTTTTTTTTTTAAAAGATATTTCTTTTATGCAATTCATCAACACCCAAATGATACATTTGTAGTATACACCCAATCATAAAACAACCTCCAAATCACAAATTGAGAGATAAAATTTTAATTTAAGCTCATATATAAGTGTGAAGATAGGTTGACAATTTAGGCTTTGATGAGATAAAGGTGGGAGGAAATCAAGAAAATAGGTGCAAGGACAAGTGTTTATGCAATGGTAAGACGTGTAGAATAGGATGCAAAGGCTCAATCGATCTAATGAAAGGCTTAAATCATATTCATGAAGTTAAATTAACCTATGCACATCTTCAAGGTCGTTGATGCGCAGCAGAGACGAGAATTTGCAGTGATGAGTTTTGGGCTCATTCGGGGCTGATTTGGAGACTTACCATATATGGCGTGCCCGGATCGACGATCCGACTCCGTGGATGCGTCCGAATTCGCATTGCGAATCAATTTCATATATAGCTTTGTATTTTTCAGGTTTTATTTTACCTAGTTATGGCCCCGAGAACAACGACCAATTGTAACTGTTGATTTCGGGTGTCCTAATTTCAGATTATTATATATACGTTGTTAGGCCAACGGTCATCTTCATTTCTAAATGTTTGGAGAAGAAATCTCTTTATTCCAGTGATCTCTTTCGCGGTGTCGACTCTGTGGAACCCCTTGATGATGACTCCTTGGGTAAAGCTTTGTATCTTTGTATTTTTCCTCTCCCCACCCCCCCCACCCCACACACACCTTTCCTTTTTTGTCGTCCAGACCCTACAAACAGCAGTTCCTCCTCCTGTTTCCCCTTTTTCAGCCACCACCAAATTAGGTCGGCCGCCCCTTTGGTTACCCAAACTCAGCCGGCCAAATCTTCCCTCCAAGAACCTGTCGTCCGCACCCTCCCAGCCCTGTCCAACCGGCTGCCGCACCCACCTTCAGGCCGCCAGCCCAAATGCCACCCCCCCAGAACCCAAATAAAGCCCTCTCCCTTGCTGTCACCGCTTCCACCAACAGAGAAACCACCCCCACCAAAAACCCCATATTTGGGCACCCCAGCCCAGATCCAGCCGTCACCTCCTCCGCTCCAGCCCTCCCATTCCTCCACCGACTTCCCCCTTACCTGATCTCCTTCTCCTCACCACTGGAGGCCCCCTTTTAACCCTCCAACGTTCAGATCTACTATTATTACAGCATCCCTAATATTCGTATTGTGTTTTGTATTGATATTTAGTTGTAAAATATTGTTATGGCAGGGTTATTTAATGCTTGCTTGGGATTCATGTTTATTATGCTATTTGCTTCTTGAAAATCTCTAGCTGTAGGAAGGATTTATTCGTCGCACGCTCTTGCTTTGACCCTCCACGCGGAGCCTAAACTTGTTTCGCCCTAATTAATTATTTTGCCTTGTTGTGAATTTATTTGCGTGAGATGTTAATGCTTATTATCTAATTTATGATTAATCCGTCGGGCTTTGCATAACATGTATGGTTAGGTCACCGATTTTCCCGCCGCCTACAGATTTCTCCTGCATCAATTGGTATCATAGTCAGGTTTCGCGCTCTATTGATACGCAGACGTAGAGTCTATATGTTTTTCATTATGTCTAGGTGTCACAACTATTCCTCTCCTCACTTTGGAGGTCTCGAGTCCACATGCACCCGCCCTCATAGATCCCCTTCAGGGAGACCCTCACGACGCTACGATGATTATTCGCCATCGCAGCACACCACTTTCAGAGATTGTGTTGACCCGCCGACACGACCCCACTATGTTAGAAACAATCAGTATGATGACTGTCGTCGTTCTTATTCATACACACGAGCAGTTCGTGTTGATCCTTCGACACGACTAGGTTACTTTAGGTATGATTATTATGAGGATCGTCGTTCCGAGAGAGATCTTGAGAGTCAGTTTCATATTACTGCCCTTTCTTTTGACGGCTCATCGATTTCCGAGTCTTTCAGTTATTGACTCGTCGATATGGAGTATTATCTCGATTATTTTGAGTTATTCGGTGAGTGTTGCGTCAAGTTTGCGAAACTTAAACTTTTAGATCAGGCGAGGGAATATTGGTCTAGCGTTGAGAGGACCCGCGAGCGAGACCATCTACATCGCATCACCAGTTGGGTGGACATGAAGCGTACTTTTTGTCAGAGGTATCTGCATTCGTCGTATCGGAGTCGCTTGCTCGACCAATTATTTTCCTTTTAGCAAGGATCCATGTCTATCGCTGAATATAAAGACCGTTTTGATGAATTAATGGTGAGCAGTGATCTCCATGAGGATCCATCCATGACCATTTCCTGATTTCGGTCTAGATTTTGGTCTAGACTTTAGTCTGACATACGTACTAAGGTAGTTTATCATAGCCCGATATTCCTCGAGGAGACATATCAGCTCGCCCTTCGTTATGAACTGTTTTTGAGATCTGCAAGAGCTGGTCGATGGGATTCTCACCTTGACCTCCGCAGTATGAGTCCCTCTCATACTGAATTCACCATGATACCTATCACTGTCCTGTCAACCACGACGAAAGTGATATCTGATACAGATTGCTCTCATCCCAGTAAAGCGCTTAGCCCAATAAGTGACCTATCTTTTGTTTGTGTCGCTCCTCTGGTGATCCCGACTGAGAGTGAGCCTGAGCGACCGATTGAGTCTGCAGTATTGTGTCCCTCACCACCCATACCCCTTCTTCTGCCAAACACCGGGTTAGTTAGTACCCCAAACACAGACCCCATTCTTGACACCAGACCCACAGACCCATTCGTGAGAGTAGGTCTATGCCCCCCTCCCATTATCATTGCTCTGAGTCATATCACGACCGAGAGACCAGAGCCTGGTGTTAATCTCGTAGTGGCTATTGTAATCAATTCACGAGGACATTATCCCTCACTATGGTACTCATATGGAGTATCATGACCCTAGTGATGAGTTCTATGACGACCCCCCTGTTGAGCCTCCTGATGAGCCACCACATCTTGGTGAGGATGTGATTCCGGTGAGCCGCTTTTTTACGAGTTTCGAGTTAGTGGCGCCCCTTCCATTATCATCGTTGGTCTTTCCCCAGAGAATGGATATTGTGTGAATCATCAAATATTTAGGGCACCACCTATTGACACATCGCACTCTCGACGAGTTTTGGGACGCACCACCTGCTGACCCACCAAACGAGTTCTTTATTTTGGAGATGATCACCGCACTATAGAGTCACGTCTTGTAGTCCGTGTACATGATCACCACACTATAGAGTCTCGACGAGTTTTGGGACGCACCACCTGCTACTAGATAATTCGGTAAGATAAAAAAGACACGAACTCTATCACAGACGTCCGATCAAAAGGTTTTGGCGGAAAGGCTCTGCGAAATATATTTTGCCGCTCAGCGTTCGAACCCTAACATTTCCTCCCGCGATTCCGTCCCCACGACATCCTCCCTGCGCCGCTCCCCCCGCTCTGTCTCTCTCGCCAAAACAACGCAACTCTAAGCCTACATGCAGCAAGACCTCACAGATCAAGCAAGAATCGAAAGATCACCTCCCCAAACCTTCGCTCAGCCTTGCGGCAGCCCCGACCACCTCCCTGCACCCATCGATCCTCCAAAAAAACAGGTGAACACCGTTCATCTCCCCACAAATGCATCAATATTCCTTTTTGCACTAGTCAATACTAATTCTCATCGACTCATCCATAGCAGAACACTCATTTCAGTGGATCTGTTCTTCGAATGTTCTACCTCCTCCATGCCTCCTACATATTTTCAGATCTGAAAATGATATCCATTCCTCACTAATTTCAAGTAAGATCGCAAAACTGTACTCTTAGATCTGAGAATGCCTCTCATTCATGTCAATCTCATTTCAATTAATCATCCTATACAGTCTATATGTTTTATTCAATGATTTACAGTTATTTCTATTGTTCACTCAGAATTTTATTCCCTTCGGTTCAACTTCACCCGGGCTCCTAATTCCTCGATAGGTATATCCTCCCTAACCCTACATTTTCATTATTCATCATTTATTCCTGCTACATTGAAAAAAAATCAGTCAATATACCTTAATTTCTCTCAACATTACTCTCCAAAGCATTATACATTTATATCAAACAATTCTTTGAAGAAATGTCAGTTGTAGTTTTTGCTAGGTTTATCTTTTACTGCAGTTCTTTGGATGACTGCCTCATTTTGTTCTTTGAAAACCTACTTGCAGTCAGTTCCTTAGAGAATTACACAAATAAGTAATTCAAAGAACTGCATTAAGCACGTTGCATGATCATTAATGTCTGATCTTTATATATGAACTAAGAGGTGATTGATTTTATATGAAAACTTTAAAATAATTGCTAAAACTGTAATACTCTGTCATGTGCATCTGTGCCTTACGGAGCCACGATTCCAATTGAATGATTTCTATCCTAACATTGACGATTATTTGGTGTGTTTATGCTTTACATTTAGAGATTGATTTCTCTTTCCATTCTCCCATGATCTATATGCTCCTAGATCAAAAAAAAAAATAGATTTTTTTAAGAAGGACATTTTTTAAATTAAATTTTTGGATCTCTTCCCCATCTCTCCGCTCTCTACCTATTCAAGTCTCTGCTAATAGTTATCCTTTTTTAGTTCAGGATGTTGTGACATTTTCCTCACCTATTATTCATAATTTCAATCACTTCTTAATAATCTTTAATTTAGGTGTTTCTCTGTTCTTTTGTCAAAATTGATAGTTGGGGGAGAATAATGATTTTCTCAATGCTTATCTGGGCCATGGAATTGGGGAGGATTACTAGGGAACTTTACTAAAAGTTGCACTAACCTAGGGCCAGAGGTCCGTGTTGTGCAATTACGTAGGGTCGGAGGCCCGTGTTTTTGCAATTACGTAGGGTCGGAGGCCCGTGTCATTGCACTAACGTAGGTCCGGAGCCCCGTGTCGTTGCACTCACGGTTTCCCACGACAAATATCACGGCCCACGACAAATGTCACCGCTCACGACAAATGTCACCACCACCCACAACAAATGTCGCCGCTCATGACAAATGTCGCCCCCCTACGATAAATGTCGGCCCCCACGACAAATGTTGCCCCTCAAAACAATTGTCGCCGCACATGAAAAATGTCTCTTCCACGACAATTGTCGCCCCCCCCCCCCCCCCCCGCGACAAATGTCGCATCCACGACAAATGTCCCACCCACGTCAAATGTCGCCCCACAACAAATGTCACCCCCACGACAAATGTCGCTCCCCACGACAAATGTCTCCCCCACGACAAATGACGCCCCCACCACAAATGTCTCCCACACGACAAATGTCGCCCTCCACGTCAAATGCCCCCCGACAAATGTCGCCCCCCACGAGAAATGTCACCCCCACGACAAATATCGCACCCACGACAAATGTCGCACCCCCGCTAAATGCCCCTCGGGTCGAAGGCTCGTGCCTGTCACTCGTGTGTGTGTGTTGAAATTGCAAATAATAAAATTGGATCATTATTTCCACAACGCTAATGAGCTGATTTAAGCTCAATTATTTCATAATGAAAATATATACACTAATGTGCTGATACAAATAATATGTACATCTATATACATGTATATATAAACATATATATAGATACATGTACATCAATCATTCCATAATGAAAATAAATTTTCCCTAAAGCCCAAAATAACACTTCACTAATCTTTACATTCTTACGTAGCTTTAACATAAGCAACATACATTTAACCCCAAGTTCTTCAAGCTTTGCATTCTTTGATCCACTCCCTGACATGTTACATGCATATACCCCCAAATTATGATTACCAACAACTCATTATTTTGTTATCATTAAACTAACCTTACTAGGCTCGTAAGTCCAACGGGATATGTAGTAGATATTTTCTTTTGCCACTTGTTAGTACTAGATGGGACCATTTATCTCAATTAAAAGTCATGTTTTTTAGTTACATGTATATGAGTCGCTTTTAGAGGGTTAGTCATACAAGCTACAGCAGTTTGGAACCAACATTGCCACCTTGTTGATCCAGCAAGGTCATATCTGGATTGTAATCTCACGATAACTAATTGTGAAATTATTTATCAGATCAAACTTTCTAATTCATTGTATGAAAATGTCCAAGGTTCTATTTATTAATGAATAATCACTTGTACTCTAATAGTTTTGTTATGCCCTCCTGGAAACATCAATTTGTTTAATTGATTTTGGCATGTATACGCTAGGTAGGTCAAAGGTCTTTGAGAAAATCTTAGCTAAAACTGCACTGATATGGGATGCAGAATGATGAGAGGCTGAGAGCATTTTATTCTTTTTTTTCCTATACTCCAACTTCAACTACCTAACACATCATTAGTATATGTAGGCGTGTGTTCAGAATGGAAACCCAAGAGTAGCATTTTCACTATTTGAAGAAATGAAGAGATACCAATTAAAGCCCAATTGGGTAAGCCCGTTTCATTATTCCATGCATGTTAGGTACTTTTTTTTTCCTTCAAACTTTTTGTTTCCTTGAAGAATTGCATCGTTGACAAATAATATGTATGTCTTATCCTGTCGGCTTCTGTGACTAGATGGTGAGTTTAGACAATATAGATGCATTATTTTGCTTAATATAGGTATTTAGATTATATTAATTTAGCCCAGCAGAATTTTTACTTCACGAGCCCCGGTCGTGTGCTAAATATTATTCTTCTAACCTCAGACGAAATGCTTGCATTTTGTACTGAACAAAAAACTGATTTTTAAAACCGTGTATGACTCAGCATTGACCCTAATATGTTCAGAATAGGATTACATGTTTTGGAGCAAACTTTTAATAGCTCTGGTAATTGGTAACACAGGTGACTTACAAAACTCTTTTAAGAGCTCGTAGCCAATACGGTTCCTTGCTCGAAGTTCAGCAGTGCCTGGCTGTTTACCAAGATATGCGAAAAGCAGGGTATGCAACATTCATACTGTACTCTTATGAGCATTTTATTTCTAATTTAATTTTTCCTAGTGCTGTATCTATGTTACAAGCTTTCATCCACTAACAAGTTCTTAGATCATAACATGGATTATCCCGTGTATAATAATAAGCAAGATACTCTTATCTATAAAATGACTCAAAAGTTGTAAGTGACGCGGGATGAATCTATAAGTGGCGGAAAACCAATTCCCTAACCCTATATGCCAAGCAAACAATACATGTAAATGTAATGGAACCAACGGCAACCCTAAAATGTGAGATAATTGCAAGCACACACACAATCTTATGACACAAACCTTAAACCTAATCCAAATGTGAATGATCCAATCACGCAAAGAGTTCCGACATGCAATTTATTAAACAACATTAATTTTAAAACTCGCGTATTTAATCACATGCAAGCATGAACATTTGAATTAAATAAGAAAGAGACAATTGCAAATTAATCAAGAGTGCATCGGAATTCAAAGCACATGACAAATTATGAGATAAACACTATGAAAAGAGATGTAATCAAATTAATTTAATATATTACTAGCAATATAAGATATCCATACATTGTAAATAAAATGAAAACTACGATGCTAACTCACCAGGCGAGCTGACCGTCGGAGAGGTCGATGCAATCTGGCGAGTACTGAGAGGGAAAACGTCTAGGAAATGGCTATTCGGATGGGAATTTATGGTGGGGAAAGGTTGTCAGTGACTGGAGGAGGCTGTTAAAGGGTATGGAGGCGGCGGGGGAAGGCTGGGGAAGTAAAGAAGGCCGTGGGGATGACGGGAGGGGGTTGTCGACAGACTGAAGGAGGGCTAGAGATAGAACCAATGGCAGGAACGGTAGTCGGCAGCTGGAGGGACATCAGGTAGTTGCGCAAGGGGGCGTCGCTGCCCCTGGAGGCGGCGGCGGCGCACCATGCAGGGGCCTTCAGCGTCACACCGAAAGAAGATCAATCGGTTTCTTCTTTCCAAAATCGTAACTCTCGATGCCCTCTTCAACCGTCTGCTAGTGTGATCTAAAGGAGTGGGGTGGGGAATTAGGTTATATTAATTTGTTCCCATGATTGCCCGACGGATAATTTATCCTAACTCTCAAAATAAAGCTCAAAAAATAAATAAAAGAAAATACATAAAAATAGGAAAATTCGAGCCGGTCGCGATCACAGCCTCCGATCGTCCATCTTATGATCCAAAATGTCTCGACTCAAAAATTTTTCACATGATGCGTGAATGATCTCCATCTGTAAGCACTTTTCTTGTTGCATGTTGTTTGAAAATTTTTAATCCCTTTCAGAGTTTTTTTTTTCTATTTTTACCCGCATGATCAACATGTTCAATTTCAGGTACAGTTCCAATGATTACTATCTTAAGGAGTTGCTTGAGGAGTGGTGTGAAGGAGTAATAAGCAGTAACAGTCCAAAGAAAAGCTTAGATAGCATTGACAAAAGATTCAATGTAAATAATTCCAAGAAACTTGGCTGTCTACTTGAAAAAGTGGCAACAATTTTGCAGAAGGATATGGATGAATATCAAGCTATTGACATCAGAGGTCTCACAAAGGTACTTTAAGTTTATTGTGAACCCAAGAAATTGAACATTCCTAGGTGTCATTTAGGCTCTATTTGTTTGGGCGTTTCACACCTCCGTTTTGGCAAATGCCGCCGAAAGGAGGGTAAGCAAATGAACCTCCGGCAGCGTTTGCTCCGTTTCCACCCGCCGGATCGACCCGCCACCGCCGAACCAAATGGAGCCTTAACTCGTAGCTGAGTAATTTAGTTTATTAGTTTGAAATTCCCAGGGAAAAGATTTGATAATGAACCAAATGAATCATAGTAAATCAGTTGACTGATATAGCGTAGTAAATGTCTACTGCTGAGAGCATGCATTTTAAGCATGAAATGAAAACTAGTTATGAAAAACTTTTTGATCCTTACTGTAAGTGAATAGCCTTGAAGACCCTATGGAAGAACTTGGGTTGTTCGAACAAGTTGATTTGATTTTTGTTTCCTTTTCTCTTTTCTTTTGCTCCAAGTCACTGGTCGAACTTCGTGAGCAAATTTATTACTTTATTTTTCTTAGTCTATTAAATAAATTTATTTCATCTTGGCAGGTTGAAGGTAGAATTGTTGTTCTTTCAGTTTTGAGGATGATTAAGGAGAACTACCAGCATGGTAGGTGTTACAATATATGTTATTCATGTTATTTCCCAGACTAAACCGCAGTTAGCTAATTATTATATGGATGAGAACTCTTCACTGCTATATATATAATAGAGAGAGAGTGAAATAAATTACTGACCTCCCTTATAAGTTTACATTTGATAACATGCATGATTTTGTTCATGCATATTATAAAATGCAAACTCAGACATAATGTTTATATAATTTCAAAAGATAAAGAGGTGCAACTTGTAATTATGCAAACACACAGGAAGAATTTAGGTAATTAATAGCGTGTGCGCGTGTATAGTAGTTGTTATGCACAGAGTCCCATGTTCGCCGTGTGCTATAACGACTGTCCCCAATCGTCAGTCAAGCGACGACGGAGTATTATTGCTGCCGCACACCATGTACACGGACCATTTGCACCGCCACTAGTATCTATAAGCAGCATATATATTGATCTCATGGCAGCACAAAGTGCACAATGTATTAAAAACTAATGCATTCTGCAAGATTAAAAGAATTGAAATAGAAGGGTTCCTTTGATTTTATTGCAATTGCAAATTTGATTTATTTATTGTAATTGCAGCGCTCGGTTAAGATTAGCTTGAATGTTTTGAAATCGGTTTCAAAATCCAATTTGAAAATGTATTAATTCTGCTAGGGAGAGAACCTGCTCCTAGATTGTTGTTACACTAACGCTAAGCTTCTCTTTAATCCAGGGAAGCTTATTCAGGATGACGTGACCATCATCTTAGGGGTCGGCGATGAATCGGAGCTCTCCGTAGTTAACGATCGCGAGGTGAAACACTCAATCATACGCGTTCTGCAAGATGAATTAGGCCTTCACGTTCTCACAGGGCATAAGTCCCATGAAAGCGGCTCCGCATTTGTAAAAAAGCCCGCCTTGGCCGCCGATCGGACGGCAAGGAGGCCGCGGGATTCTGGATTTTTGAAAGTTTCCAAGGAGTCGATTCATGAATGGCTGCAGAGGAAGGACGTTGCTAAGATTCGGTTCAGCAGAAGTTTCATGTTCCTGGGGAGGCATCGCTCGGCAGTCAAATGATAAGCACCACTTTTCTTTTGCCTGTAATTTTTTTATACATGTGGTCGTTTGCCGCCGGGACCTTTCCTCTAAGTTAGCATAATTACATGTTGCACCACCTCTATTTTTTGGAATTACAAAAATCTCTCCTACAAGGTTACATTTCATAACATGCATGCATAAAAATACCCCCTGTAAGTTTTACTTTTCATAGTGTACTTGCATGCTATGAGATGTAACTTGCAAGTTATGGAGGTTTATGTAATTTCAAAAGATAAGAGGCTGGGTTTGGGAACCCATTTTGGCCCCATTTCGTTCTGACCGGACCTGTATAGTACATTTTCATAGGCGTATGGTTGCTTCCGGTTCAAAACCAGCAATTCTTCCCGTTTTGGAAATCCCCCCCCCCCAGCTCCAGCCGCCTTTCCAAAACGGTTGTTCTCACCGCGAATCCCTTATGCCAGCTAGGTCTCGCCGATCTTCCCCAATTTCCTTCCGGCAGCTTTTTTCGGCGAATCAATCGAAGAACATCAGTGCATCCCTACTCGCATCCTTCCAGCTCCTCCCTTCCGTCAGCAAGGTCTCACCGATCTTCCCCTTTTCCTTCCGGCAGCCTTCCCCCCTGATCCATCAAAGAACATCAGTGCATCCCTACTCGCATCCTTCCAGCTCCTCCCTTCCGCCAGCAAGGTCCCGTTGATCTTCCCCTCCAACTTCCTTCCGGCAGCCTTCCGGATTTTCCTAAAAAAGAAAAACTATTCCAAATTTTATTAGAATATAAAAAATTAAAAAAAAATTATCTAAGTAATGTTGTCTAATGTTTTTTGAAATTTGATAAATCCGTTTTAACCTACATTTACTTTGAGATTTTTTTGTTAATTTTAATTTTAACGGTCAACAGAGTCGTTTTCTCAAACAGATTCTCCATTTCTCAGTTTTAAAGCTGATTGCAAATGAAAGTTATCCAAATACTTTTTTTTTTCAATTTTGAAAATACAGTTTTAAAAATATAATTCTCGGTTTTAAAACTGCCTCCTTTTAAAAATGACAGTGGAATCCAGCCAAAGAGGTGCAATCTGTAATTATGTGACCTCCCAAACATCAGGACGATGGCACTTTTCAGAAGGTGAAGTTTATTATACTAAAATTAACAAAGCAAATTTGAGGGGAGGTTTTAATAATTTCAAAAGAGCACAAGGGAGGTTTATTGTGTTAAAAGTTAACAATATGAATATTGAGGGGCCGTTTTTAAAAATTTGAGGGAAGGATTTATAAATATATAAAATCAGACCATGACTTTATATATTAAAGAATACAATGTAACATATTTTTGTTCTTCTTCTTGAGGCATTGTTGCCATGGAGCAGAGAAGAAGCCCTATTCAGATGCAAATGTGAGGGTAATATGCGATTCACCGAAGAGTTTATTCGCTCCGCCTTGGATCCCTACTTCTCATTGTCATTGCTGCATACCTCACCATCAATTGCCAAAGTGTTGAATCTTGTTCCTTCGCTCCTCATCATTGTAGGTACTTTGAAGCTTCCACATCACAACCGTCCGCTTACTTCAACATTTCCCTTGAGGTGTCTCTACAACATATAATAGGGTTTCTTGTTTGCAAATTTCCAGCCTCACTTAAGGAACTCCCATCCATTTTTGTGTGTTTTTGTTCAAACTCACCGGATCAAAATACCGCATCAAATGAATGACGGTTCGTAACCATCATGTTCACGACCACCACCGCGGTGCCGAACGGACTCAAAATAAGTCTAATTTTGTCAGATAAGGCGGTTTGGTGACCAAATCATGGTTCAAGCCATGGTGGTTTGATAGATAAGAGATCCATAACAATTTAAAAAAAAACAAAAGTTATTTCAAACATGCCCTAAATCCATAGATGCAAGCTGAGCTCGACTACAACAGTTGCTTTGGGTTCCTCTCGTGGAGATGGAGACGGAAAATGTAAATGGGGGTGGAGTTAGGATCTTGTAAATCAAGATCATCTTATTATAAGTTTATTCCGGAGCAGAAACATATGAAGCAATAGCAGCCCTTGAAAACAATTTGAACTGCCACGCTCTTTAGGGCACAATTATGGACATCTAGAAAGGGAATTGTATTCCATGAATATGATTTTTATCTAGTGCGCGCAATGTCGGGTTCATCGAATAAGGAAAGATAAATCATATTTTTATATAGTTTAGTAGAGCAATCGTGTAAGCCATTTTGTGTGTACACGTATGCTTGAGGGAGTCATTGCATGGAAGGGATCAAAATATGTGCAGCTACAAGACAACATTTTTTCTCATTTGCATATATATATATTATAAGCAATTTTAGTTCATGTTTGGATTCTCTCATTTCTTCAAGTTGCTGCAAGTCCGATCAAAATATGTGCAGCACAAATGAATCATCATCATCAAGAGTATTTTTCTTTAGGCTCTGTTTGGGAAACTGGTGCCGGTTTAAAAGGGAGCAGTTGAAAAGGGAGATTCAAAACTGTATTATTAAAACTGAGGTTTTAAAACTGGGGATGTGTTTGGGCAACCTCCGGTTCGGTGACATTTTGAAAATTATATTATATTAATTATTACTTTATATTATTAATTATCACATTATATTATTAATTTATATTGTTAATTATCACTTTATATTATTAATTATCCCCTTCTATTATATTACTTAAATTATATCCATTAAATTATACTTTAAAATAATATATTTTCTTTTATTATATTACTATCTATTTTATTATTCATCTTCTTCACGGGAGAAGCTCCGCCATTATAGCTGCTCCGCCATTATCGCTGCTCTAGTAGATGGCGGCTATTAACGACGGAAAACCTAGCGCTAATTAATGTTAGTAATGGCGGAAAATAGAGAATGACCGGTTTGTAAAGGCGACTGGAGCTCCTCGGACCAGTTCTGAAAGGGAGGAAAACGGGGAGTTTGGACCGGCCAGTTGAAAACGATGCATGCCAAACACCTACTTTTCGTTCCGTTTAGACCGGAATGGAGGCTCCCCGGGTTCTCAAACACGGCCTTAGTCACGCTAAGTTGTCGCCCCTTTCCGCCCGGCTGTCATGCCAAGCGATCGGGGATCAGCGATCAGGGATCAGTGATCGTGGAGACCAACAATCATTGAGGCTGATCGGAGATCAACGCTACCGACCGGGCGAGAATTTTTCGTCTGGGATTGAATTTTTTGCCCGAGAGAGATTTTTCGTCGGAGATTGTTTTTTTCGCCCAGGAGCGGTTTTTTCGTCGGTGCGCGATTTTTTTTCATCCGGGCGCGATTTTTTTACATGAGAGAAATTTTTTTGCCCAAACGAGTATTTTTCACTTGAGCGCATTTTTTTCGTCCATGCGTTTTTTTCGCTCGGGCACAAATTTTTGCCCCGGGGGGATGTTTTTTTGTCCGGGTGCGAATTTTTCGCCCGCGAGCGATATTTTTTGTCGGAGAGCATTTTTTTCACGTACGCATTTTTTTCGTCCAGGCGCGATTTTTTCGCCCGGTGGCGAATGTTTCGCCCCAGCGCGATTTTTTCACTCGTTCGTTTTTTTTTTTTACCCGGCCGCGTATTTTTCTTCTCGCCTTGACACTATTTTTTCGCTCGAATGCATTTTTGCGCTTTCAGTAAAAAATATCGCGCCCGTGAGAAAATATCGTGTCTGGGAGAAAAATTCGTGAACGTTCAAAAGATTCGCGACCGGGCGAAAAATTCGCGCTCGGGCGAAAAATTCGACTGCGACTGAAAAATTCGCGCCCGGACGAAAATTCGCGCCCGGAAGAAAAATTAGCACCCGACCGAAAAATTGGCGTCTGGGCTAAAGTATAGCTCCTGGGCAAAAAAACCGCGCCTGGGCGAAAATATGGCGCCTTTTCCCCCGGGAGCACATTTTTGGTCGGTGCGCATTTTTTGTCCGGACGCGCATTTTCCGTCTGGACGCACATTTTCCATCTGGGCGCTCATTTTTACCCAGGCGCACATTTTTATAGAAAAAAGTCACAGCAATGGAGATTTGTCAAACTGTTTATACACTGATTCTCTTTTCTGAAAATCTATACAAAAGGAGTTTACCCAAACAAATCTTCTTTTCCAATATACATTTTCCCAAAATTTATTTTCCTACTTTCTTTTTGCCACCACTCATTTTCATTTCTAAAAAGTCCTCCCAAACAAAGCCTTAGGCACGCTTTTAACAACATATGATGAAGTACTTTTGCGGTTGAACATATTCAATGTGATCAAAAGTCGGTCGGGTTTGGTTGATATCAACTTTGATTATAAAGTTTGTGTTCTATGTGTGACATCCAAGGAGGTGGAGCGAAATTGTGATAGTGGTCAGTCGTTTCTGCACCTTTATGGAGCTGAAGTTCAATGATGACAAAATCATAATCCTCGGTGAGGAAGGATGTTACGCACGTGAGCGTAATTTCATTTATCTTGTCCTTTATTTTATGATTATTGTTGTGAGTCCTTCTCCCTATATAAGGAGGTGGTATGGGAGTATTATACATCTTTTATGTTATTAGGGTTTGGGTTCTCCTCTTGGAGAAAGGCTTCTTGGAAGAACCAATCTCCAGAAGAAGGGCACGAGTATACCTCGTGATTGTATCATTGTTTCGATTAATTCAAGTGTTCTTTCTTGCGGTAACATTGGCCAGACACTGCCAATCCCGCCTGCATAGGCCGTCGGGTTTCGTCAGCGCGTTCGCTCCCTGCGTCAACATCAGCAGCCGATTCCGCCGCCTGTCGCGCCTTGCTGCTTCCGTCATCTGCCGCCAGCAACGCCTAGCAGTTTCCGTCGACCGTTGTTGTGCCCAAACAGCTTCTGCCATCCGCCGCAGTCGTCGCAACCACGATCTCAATCGCATCTCCCCTTTCATCGATAGCAGCTCCCCGATCCGGCATTCCTTAGCTGGTCCCGACTGCTCTAGGCCAGACCCGAGTGTACCCTTGCCAGCTACGCCGGCTCCTGGTCGTTTCCGCTTCCGTCCAGCAGTCCTCTATTCCGTCTTCCGCGGTCCGCTCTCTTCTCTACAGCGTCGCTCGATTCTTATGCCAAAGAGTCAGATGGAATCCCGCATGGAAGCCATCGAACATGCCCTCATCAGCATCACCTCGCATCTCAATGCTCAGGCCGAGCAATTCACGTCACTTATGACCATGTTTTACAACCTGCAACTCGGCCAAAACTTCGGGCCTACTACTGTTTCCGCCTTGGGATCCCCTGGTACAGCGGCCCCCGCCGATCCTGTCTTGACCAGATTACCTCCACAGCTCCCACGTCTCAACATCCCCACATTCAACGGGACTGACCCACTTGAGTGGATTGTCTGCGTCGAACAGTTTTCTGATATTCACTAGACTTCTTCGGCGCAGCAGGTCTCCACAGCAATCGTCGGCATGGAAGGGTACGCCCTCCATTTGGTATGCTGGCTCCGCCAATCCTCCCCCGGCCTCACCTGGACGGCCCTCACGGAGGCCCTTATTCAGCGGTACGATCACTGCTACTCCGGCTCCATGATCGAGCGTCTTTGCGGAGTACGTCAAACCGGCTTCATTGACTTGTACGTTGATATGTTTTTTGAGTTGATCACCCATGTCCCAGGACTTCCCCTCGATCATTACTTGGCATACTACAAGCATGACCTGCAACCCCATATTTGAGCCCGCCTCTGTACCCTACAGTCAGTCACTGTGAACCAAGCTATGGACCTCTCCCCACTGGTGGAGGACGAATCCCTCGCGCTGTCCTGGGACCCTCCTTCCTGACTGCCTCCCTCCAAACCTCCCTCCAAGTCATACTTTCCTTTCCAAATGAAACAACCGCCACTGCCACCTCCTCAACCCATTATGGGCCCACGCAACAACCGTCCTGTCCCCACTAACCGCCTATCCACCCACGAGTACCATGACTTACGGAGCAAGGGTCTGTGTTTTCGTTATCGGCAACCCTACTCGCCTACTCATGATTGTCCTTTGAAGGAGCTCTGGTGCCTCATCGGGGAGGACGTGCACGAGCTCACCGCTGCTGACTGACTTGGATGCGCTGACGATCATCGATGTACCTCGGACGGCACTCCGAGCACCTCTACGTCTGCCCCCTCCCCCCCCCCCCCCCCCCCCCCCCCCCCCCCCCCCCGCGGGCATATCATTACTAGTTGGAGGACAACGCTCCGACCTTGAGGGCAAGGCCGTTTTCTGGCGGGGTGTACTGTTACGCACGTGCACGTAATTTCATTTTTCTTGTCTTTATTTTATGATTATTGTAGTGACCCTCCTCCTCCTTATATAAGGAGGTGGTATGGGAGTATTATGCATCTTTTATGTTCTTAGGGTTTAGGTTCTCCTCGTTGAGAAAGACTTCTTGGAGGAATCAGCATCCAAAAGAAGGACATGAGTATACCTCGTGATTGTATCCTTATTTTGATTAATACAGGTGTTCTTTCTTGCGGTAACAAAGGACATCTGAAGAAGTTAGGTGGGTGAAAGCACTTCTTATTCTATTATTACTTGAAATGGAAGGCAAATGAAGAATTAGGATTTCATAGGAGAGTTAGGATTTCATCATTTTTGGTTTCGTGAGATTGGACAAAAACGTCACTGTCATAAAATATATGTTTAGTATGATAACAGTTATGACCACCGAAGAACACTAATTTTGAACATAAAAACAGATGAAATCCCTCAGATGAGGTCAAGTGTTCACAAAAAACAGTTCAACCACCACGTTCATGACCGTCAACGTCGTGCCAAACACATCCTTAGTCCAAAGGTTGTAGCTGTGAATAACGACTATGTGAGCAAAGGAACATAAACTTCGCATAAGAAAAGTAAACAAAATTTGAAACAAAATGACGAGTAGGTGAATTCTAGCACATATTCGAAGTTTACGAGTAATGTGATCGCCAATAGGCAACATAAAGAAGAATAAGACTCGCCCTTTAAGCATTGGTGTACTTGGAAGGCAATCAATGGTGTTAGAGTGACACTATTTGGTAGCAAAACTGGAACATAATAGATGACTCACAGCACTCAAATAATATGAGATTCGACAAAGTCACATATTGATTGTATTAGAACCTGAGCATCCAACCCAAGATGTTCACGATGGATCAATTCTAGATGGAGCCATACACAAAATCCTAGGGTTGAGAAATATGAGTGAAGATGGACTAAATTCTACCTTCAAAGAGTAAGCACCCCAACTTCACATCCAATTGTTTTTGGGTTTTTATGACAACAATGCTACTGGAAAGCTAAGAGAGGTAAATTGAAATGCGTGAAGGGAACCTGGAACTCAAAAAGTGGAATTTGTAAATGCGCATTTGAGGGCCATCCCTAGGGCCATCACGTGGCCGCGCGCTTCGAAAAATAATAAGCTTTCTCCTTTAAAAAGAAAAAAAACAGGTGTAGAATGCGTTTAGTCACAATAATGTTTAAGCTTAAATAGCTTATGTCAAAATCGGGTTTAGAATGCGTTTAACCACAATAATGTTTAAGCTTAAATAGCTTATGAGAATATAAAAGAGTTGGAACGAATTTTGCGTGCCTAACAGAATTCATGTGAAAGGCAATTCTATGAACAACACAACATAATAGGATTGAGAGTGCTAAGACCATTAGATCGCATTCAAAATCAACCAAGAATATCACGGTGGATGTTATGACTTATAAGCACTACCACTTCTGTAACATGATTAGTATAGAGCGTTGTTAAGAGCACACCTATTTTGAATAATAGCACACCCAAAAACCAAATAACGCTCTATTTTTTTACGGTTCACCCCACTCCTTATGAGCACACCCGCGGGCCTAACCCTAAAACAGCAACGAAGAAGCCGATCTCCCGCCTGCCAATCTCCCGCCTGCCGCTCGACCGCCTGCCGCTCGCCGCTCGCCGCTCTCCTGCCTACCGCCGTTGCTATTCCCTAAAAATGCGACGAAGAGAGACCGCATGCCGCTCGCCGCTCTCCCACCCGCGGGCCTAACCCTAAAACAGCGACGAAGAGCCTGGCGCTGCCGATCTCCCCGCTGCCGCTGCCGAGCACCCGAGTTCCGCCGCTCGCCCGCCTGCCTCCGCCACTCTCCCGCCTTCCGCCGTTGCTCCCTTCTGCCGGCGCTGCTCCCGTCTGTCGTCGGTGCTCCCATCTGCCGCGACCATCACAGGTATAATTTCTGTTATAGTTGTAAACCTAGGGTATTATAATTTCTATTATAATTTCTATTATAATTTCTGTTATAATTTCTGTTATAATTTACGGTTCACCTCTAGTATTTGTTCATTACAACATATGATTCAAATTACTGTTATAGTTGTATTAGCCGTAAACAATTTCATTACGTGTAACTTCATAAATTTAAATTTCAGGGTTTTCTGTGTTTTTGCATGATGAGTTGTACACAAGAGATAGTTAAATTTGAGGGATCAATTAATTATACAACTGTGGATGTTGGGCACAAATTCATCACAAACACCGTGTTTCCAAGTAAGAAAAATTTAATTGCTTGGGTCCGAACAGTTGCGAGAAGAATAGGTTTTGAGGTTACAATCCTAAGGGCTGATAAGATCACTGCACGTGCTAAACCTAGGGTAATGCTAGGTTGTGATAGAGGTGGGTTTCCTTGTGAAAATCAGTGTGGCAAAGAATTTGTCAAAAAAAGTTTAAGAAAAACAAGCTTCAAACGTTGTAGATGCCCTTTCTCGTTACTTGGTCAGAGAGATTCAAATTTGAATGAATGGAGGTTGCAGGTTAAATGTGGAACTCATAATCATATATTTACACATCTTGAGGGGCACGCTTATGCAGGGAGGCTAGATGAAAATGAACAAAAGGTAGTGGAGGAAATGTACACATCTGGTGTCAAACCCAGAAAAATATTATCAGTCTTGCAGAAAAGGAATCCGAGCAGCAGTACGGTGATGAGGACTATATATAATGAAAAAATCAGGTTATTCAACAAGCAATTAGACGGTGCTACGCCAATTCAGTATCTCTACAAGAACATTTCTGAAGCAGGGTATATCAGTTACAATCGGGTTGATGAAAGTAGTCAAAAAATGGAGTTCTTATTTTTTGCTCATCCCGTTTTAGTGCAATTGTCTAACTTATTTCTGGATGTTTTTATGCTCGATTGCACTTATAAGACCAACCGGTATAGGATGCCTTTGTTATCTATTGTTGGGCTGACCTCGACAAACATGTCTTTTTTTTCCTCCTTCATTTTTATGTGCAATGAAATAGAAAGTAGTTATATATGGGCACTTGAAGCATTTAAGAGTGCATTACATCAAAATGCTACACCAGGAGTTATTGTAATAGATCGAGAAATTGCGTTGTGGAACGCTATCAAGGTTGTATTTCCCACTACAAAAATAATTTTATGTCAATTACACATTAACAGGAATGTTTTAGGCTTTTAGCACATTGCAAAAAATATTTTAAACAAGGCAAGGAGTTTGATACCTTTATGTCAGATTGGCAGAGAGTTGTGAATTCTCCTACAGTTTGTGATTTTAATGATACCCTAGATGCAATGTTCACCGCTTATGCTGAAAAATATGCGGAGGTTATGCAGTATCTTTTTAGCACATGGATTGAGCCGTACAAAGAGTCCTTCATTTCGGCTTGGGTTGATACGTTTATGCACTTTGGCAACTGCACAACAAATCGAGTGGAAAGTGGTCACAATCAGCTCAAAAGATTCCTTGAAGTGTCAATAGGAAACTTGACAACTATTTGGAAAACTTTTGATCAAATGATCCACCATCAACACACAGAGATCAAGCGATCATTTGGTCAAAGTTCCATTCAAGTAAATACTGGTTTTAGAGGATCTTTGTACACTGAGTTGCTGGGAAATATTTCTGTTGCTGCTTTGGAGATCATTAAAAAAGAGGAGAATTTGGTTAAGTCTGGGCAACCTAGCCCATCAACATGCACTCACAAAATCCTTAATACTATGGGTTTGCCTTGCGGCCACGAGTTATTTCCGTACATGAGCAATTCCAATGCTTTTCCTTAATGGATGATACATAAGCATTGGAAACAGTTGAAGTTGGAGGATCATATGCATGACACATTTGAGGTCAAGGAGGAGAACGAGTCAGTTCAAGATATACATAAGGAGTTGGACGGGATATTACAAAAGTACAATAATTCAACACCAATTCAGAAGAATGAATTGAAGCGCAAATTGCGCGAGCTATGGGACCCTACAACAAGCCAAACTTTAGAACTTTCACTTCCAACCCGCCTAAAAGGGCGACCGAAGGGAAGCTTGAACAAGGCAAGAAAAGACTTCAAATCAACAAAAAGAGAACCATCACTTTTTGAACATGTGCTGATGGAAGAGCAAGAGTATCACAAGATGGATGTTGGGAAGAAAGATAATCAAACATCTAAAAGATTCCTTCAAAGTGTTCGTAAAGAAATGTCATTTTACATTTCAAAATATATCATCAATGTCATAGATATGATAGGTGATGGACATTGCGGCTACCGAGCCATAAGTCATGCATTAAATCTGGGTCAAAACTGGTTACAAATACGTAAAGATTTGTTATTGGAAATGACCAAGAACGAGTCAACATATGCACAAATATTTGGAGATGCGAGACGATTAGAGTTGACAGTCTCTACATTGTGACGTAATTCTCGCGCCGCTATCAAAGTGGATGACAATGCCCGACATTGGATTGGTAATTGCATCACGTTACAACGTAGCATTGGTTCATTTTTAAAAGTATCAGTCATTCACCTTTTTGCCATTACATTCTGCACCTCCACCAAACCGTATGTCGATTTATATTGGATTCGTTAACAACAATCATTTTGTTCGGTTGATGATGAAAGAAGACTGTCGACTACCTTCTATATTCACTCCATGGTTACGATATCATGAAAAGATTGCAGGTGCATAGAATGTGGAAAATCATAAAGATGACAAAACGGTGTGTAAAATTTACTTTGCTTCAACACAAATGTTTCGGTTAATTTACATATCTAACAGATGCACAAATTTACTTTGCAGGTTAATCTGCGTTTCGAAAATCTTGATGGTGATTTAGTTAATTTGGGCGATAATTGAAAAGGTTTGTAATAATTACATTGTTTCAATACAATTGTTATTGTTAAAAAACACAAAAATTGTAATAAATTTGCTTATTTATTGCAGATTACATGTACAGAACGATACAAAAATGAGAAAACTTTTGTTCGGGCAATGTATCATGTCGTCATTGGGTTGTAGTTTTGCATTTTGGGTTGCTTATGTTTTAAATGGATGAACTTATGATGTCATTTTTTTACTTTAATTTTGGGATAATTGTATTACGCTCAATGGGGAAAAATTTATGCTTATTAGAAGATTTTTTTTTCAAAAAAATGAAGTCGGTGTGCTCATAAAAAATTGGGTTGCAAATAAAATTTTGTGGTGTGCCAATATCAATGGTGTGCTATTATCCAAAATATGTGTGCTCTTAACAACGCTCTTAGTATATTGGGGTGTATTTGTAAATAGATTGTAATTGACCATTGTTTAGATATGGTACCATGCATGAAAGATATAAATATAGCCTAAGGGGTTTGTAATGAGATGATGGAAGAAATGTAGTAGAGTAGCTCTCCCTTTCTTCTCACCTTGCCCAGCTTCGTCTCTCTCTTCCGGCCTTTGTCTAACTTTCCTTTGTCTCTCCCTTTTGATGCATCTCTCTCCTCCAACCTTGCCTTCGTCTATAATAGCCTAATTACTTTTCTAATGTCAGAGATCATTCCGGCGAATCCGCAACGACATTTGATTGCTACAACTTATCTTATGAACCAAAAGTTCACTAAGATTGATACCTAAGACATTTGATTGTTACAACTTATCAGTAACGACATTAGATTGTTACAACTTATCTGGCGGCCATTTCCTCCGGCCTTCGTCTAAGTTTCATTTGTCTCTTCCCTCCTCTCAAGGAAGGCAACGTCAGATCTCTCCACCTTTTTCCTCTGTCAACTCTTTTTCTCTCTCTGAATGCCCTCTTCTTCGTCGTCTTGGTCGGGTTTTTGCGAGAGAGAAGCCTAGGATTTCCTTCCCTCATCTCCTTGGGCCCAAATTTGACTTCTTTGGATATTACAACTTATCCGTAAGATATTTGATTGTTTCAACTTATCTGTAAGACATTCTCCAGCCTTACCACCTAAGGACCTTCGTCTATTATACCCTAATTACTTTTCTAATGCCTGAGATTGCTTAACAACTTATCTGATGAACCAAAAGTTCACTTTCATTGATACCTAAGAAGAATTGACATTGGATAAAACAACAAAATTTAAACAATTCAAAATTACTAATCATGCTCATCACCAAGAATAATAAGAATCTTATATAGAACAAAACCTGATGACTTGAAGTAGAGACAGGAAGAAGGAACTGCGGGAAATAAGGAGAGGAGCAAATCACTCTACCTCTGAGGCTCACAGCCAGTCCTGCTGCTGTATCTTTAGAGGAAGATAGACTTCAGTGAGATACTGAAAGCCAAAAGAACTCAGCGCCTGGATTTCAGCCTTCTGTCTCGTCTTCACCATGGCCTCGAGCTCCTCCACCCACCCCTCATTCCTCTTCACGAAATCCTCCTCGAGGAGATCTTTTCCGGCCTTCACATCCTGATCTGTCATCGGCAGCCGGCATTGCTCCGGTATCTGATATTTTTCGAGGTCGCTCGGCCGAACTCCCAGCCACTTGATGTCCGGCGTGGTCAGATTCGAGCTATCGTACGACATGTTCTTCGATCCGCACATGTAGACGGAGAGAATCTTAAGCCCGTAGGGGTCGCTGTCGACGAGGGCGAGCACGGGGAGTTTCAGCTCCGTCTTCATGCGTTTGAGGAAAAGTCGGGTGGCGACGTCGGGCTGCCCCTTGGCGGTGACGATGATGCAGGGAAAGCGGTTGTAGAAGCGGTCCTCGGCGAGGCGCATGAAGGCGGCGTCCTTTTCGACGAGGAGGATGAAGAGGGCGTCGCTCTCGATGTTGCCGACGCGGTCAATGTTGGGAGGGATGGCCTTGCCGCCGATGCCCATCTTGGTGCAGTCGATGCGGTCTCCGTCGTCGTAGAAGACGAGGCGGCCGACGACGACGCCCTTTTCCGAAGCAACGACGTGGAGGGAGGAGCGGGTGCAGCCGAGCATGCAGGATACATCATCGAGGACGGCGTCGGAGTGGGTCTGGTCTTGGAAAAGCTTGACGTCGGTGTAGAACAGATCACGCTTGGTGACATGGATGTTGCGGCGGAGGACGGCGTGGATGAGGGAGAGAACGCGGGCGGTGATGGTGGCTTTGCGGACGGTTGATAGGCTGGCGAAGGGGCGGGAGGAAGTCTTTTCACGGAGAACGATTCGATCCAGCTCCGGAACGTAGAGCTGGTTGGAGGAGGACCGGGAGGGAACGTCGAAGGAGAAGCCGGAGCCGGAGAGGATGGAGAAGGCGGCGTCGAGAGCCGCGCGCTCGATTGAGAGAAGCACGGAAGAGGAGTCGCGATCGGAGACCTCTCGGCAGGCGGATGATAGATTGAGGTCGGAGAGGGTTAGGGTTTTGGAGGAGGAGGAAGCGGCTTTGGAGGCGGCGCACATCTTGAGGACGGATGCGAGGATATCGGCATCAGGCTTGAGCTGCTTACGGAGCTCCTCGGCCCTGGAGGCCGGCCGGGATTTCTTCCCGAGGGCCGATGGGCCGGCGTCGCCACGACGGCGCTTCTTTTCCGACATCGTCGCACCGAACAGCGGTAAACGGCGAAGCGAAATTCTAGGGCGGGGACTACATTTTTATTGCGAAATTGTGACCCGCGCCGACCAGTTTTGCCTCCAATCTCAAAAGCTCAAGAGTGTTTTACTTTACCTCCGAGCTAAAAATGTGCATAATCTTTTTTTTTTAAATTAAAATATAAAAGATGGGATTACATTACTAAACCCCATCAGCCACGAAAAATTTGAAGGGTAAAATAAATATTACTCATTTGAGCTTTAAAACTAATCCATTTGGGTTGGATTGTGTTCGAGATTATCATTAAAAGGCAAAAAATGACAGATGATTTTAGTAGCATGAGATGCTTGATAAGGAATTATTATGATGATTGTTATGTGTAAACTCATTTTGACGAACAAAACGTGCCTTCTCCGGCGGTCCTTCGGGTTCACATCCTCCTCAGTCCGACGAATACGGGCGTGCATTTCTCTAGGCTCCAGTCTGCATCTTCGATTCCCACTCGGCACGCTCACACATCCTCCAGTCGGTGCTCCTCCGAATCGTGCATGGATCGAGTCGCCTATGCAGTCCGATTCCTTGGATTTACGGTGCAGTAGAAGTTTCTGATTCTAGCACTCCTCACTTCTGCCTTCCCTTGTAGCAGGAGAAGATCCCGATTCATAAGTTTTTACAAAAAAAAAAATTATCAAATTGGTTGAAATATCGAAGCTTTGGATTCTTGCTCACAAAAGAAACTTCGTCATCTCCTTCTATCTCATTCAATTCATCAAGAATTATAGGAATCATTGATATGTTGGCGAAGACGTCATCATTGTCAGAATCAACAATGAATTTTGACGCGACAAAGAATAAGAGGTGGAATTCTGATGAAAGTGTTGAAGTGGATGAAGCTTTGTGCGTGCTCTGGATGGCCCCAATGGGAGTAGTAGAATAGAGAATCCACCAACGGCACATGTGTCGCACTTCCGGCACAAGCCTGCCATAATTGGGAGTTCCTGCATTTCTGGAATCAGGATCCTCTCTATTTAAAGTAAAATGGATAGTATTCTTTTAACGATCTAGATCTATTTATGTGTGCCGATGAGTTCACTAATCTCATCTTAACGGAACCTAAATCAAGTGAGAATGCATCCACACCGTAAAACATATCTCCCTTTGAGGTCCAAAATGGAGAGAATTATGAATCCCATTTATGGGCTTCCGTTAGTCCAAAACTATACAAAAATAAAGAAGACTCGGTGAATTTTGACAATTTCAATATTTAAGCTTTCAATAATTTGACGATAAAAACATGGCTTTTTTACTTGGTCTGCGCCTAATAAATTAGTCTCCACTTAAAACTTTTTGATTTACAGATATCCAAAATAGATTTGCACAACAATCACCAATATTAAATAACTAATATACTATTTATTTATTTTAATTATATTGTCCATTTATATATCTTATCAATACTTACTATTTGACAATACAAATCATAAAATCCATGTCAAAAAAAATGAAATGAACGCAACCAACCAACACAGTCCATGATGATAATGACGACGAGGAGGGCTCGACTACGTTCGCACATACATTTTAATAAAACTCGCAATGTCTTCTTATTCTTACAACAACCACGAAAATGTAAAATATATTATCACAAATTTAACACTGCGGCCTTAAATCAACAAGGATCATTCTTATTTGGCGTTGTCAATCAACCGCTACGTCTACTCTAACGATAAACGATCGAATATTGGCTATCATTCCAATGCATCTAATCAAATTTACATTTAATAACATCATACAAAAAGTATTGGCATTCACAATACTTACATTAAATATGCACACAATGATTTTTAGCAAATATAGCCGTTACACATGTGGGTTGAGTGAGGTTAAATATGCAGCTACTTGAGAGGAGCCAGAAGTGTGTAGAGTAAAAGAAATGATACCACGAGAATGGCACCTACTAGAGTGAACCCGGGGCTCGTCCATAATTCCAGATTCGACCGCTCCGCTCTCTTTATGGGATCGGTCTCCTCGGACAAGGGATACTCCGATCGCCGGGGATTCCAGCTGACGTATTTGTCGAGCTTAAGCCGTGAGAAAAGCGAGTTCTTCCCCCGTTTTCTGAAGCTCGACCAGGCCTTATCCCAATCTACAGACTGCCGGTCACCTGGGTAAAAAACATTTAAGATTTGTGGATGTGAGAACATCTGTTAGCAAATTCATGTTTGATATTCAGTTCAACAACCTTAAGCACCAAATATTAACAAACTTTTGCATTTCCCCTATATTTTTTGATGTATAATCTTCAAAAGTATAGTACATATTTTTTGTATACTGCTCTGATATTTTAAAAGAAAATACTCCTTACATGCCTCATTTGATCTCATTTTAATTAGAAATAACACTTTCATAGTTAACTTTCATGAAAGTTCATCCAATATTCATTCTGTATTTTACTAAGGGAACGCAACTAAGAGGAGCACAATCAGCACCAACAGAAATAGTACATTCTTAATAATAGTTGAACCACATTTTTTATGGTCTAAATGGAAAACAAAACAGACTGCTACAGCTTTCCCCATAGCTTCTTAGAGAAGGAGCACAAATAATAATGCGAGAAAAAGATTGTTGGCATTAGTTAAATGTTTGGGTAATGCACAAATGACAGATTATTGTCATTACTTAAGTATTTGGGTAGCGCACAAATGACAGATTATTGTCAGTATTTGGGTAGCGTATGAATGACACGTGCATTGGTGGCACAAACACATGCGTTGGTGGCACACAGGCACGCATATATCTATCCACACACGGACACACATGTATTTTATATACATAATAGAGTTATGGGAGAAGACGCCTGAGCTTCGGTCCACGCTGTTGGGAGCACAATGCACTTCGACCCATTTCCATCCAAGCTCAAGAAGAGAATTGGAATTTGGAAGTCCTTCCTCCATGAATGCTTCAAAGAGAAGCTCTTATGCATTATATTTATATTTTTTTTCCCATATGCCTGAGTGAAGTTCTAGAAAAGGAAGGCATTTGAAGCTTACCAAAACCGGACTTCTTGATGGTGGCCGGAGACAAAGAGGTGAAGGAAGATGGGAAGGCAGAGCAAGAGAGAGAGAGAGAGAGAGAGAGGAGAATCAGCAAACTCGAAGAAAAATTAATAATTAAGAAGATACTCAGAACCAACAGCGAGGTGAAGAGACACGGGAAGAGAGGGGGAGAGGGGAGAGAAGAAAACTAGCTAACTCAAATAAAAAGAACTAAAAGGAAGGAAGATATTCAGATTTACTTGCACTAGATGTTTACACTCTATCAGCAATCTCTGCTTTTCTTGAGGATGATTCTAACTTGGATGTAAGAAGTAATAATGATGCGGGAAGGACCCAACAAAGTAAAGGCCGGTTCTAGGAATGATTAAATGAACGATAAATTTATCCAAAGGCTAAGCTTGCAACAATGAGAGTGATAAGAATCCGTCACGATTCATCTCATTGATCTTGGGAAAAGGCATTTTATGATCGTCATCTGGACGATCAAAGTTTGCAGATGCAATCGGCCTTTTTTTTGGATTTTTCATATTTTTTGTAATTTTTCAGCGCTCTATTGTGAGAGTTGGGTTAAGTTGTTCAATCATACAATCTAAGCCATCAGATCCTCTTAACCTAACTGATGAGGATCATCCACCAGTTGTCACTCGCTGCAAGGCAGCGTCCACATTCGTGTATTCGCGCAGGAGAACTTGACTGGGTTGACGATCCGACTCCTACGGATGCATTCGAATTTTCATTTACATACATTTTCATATATTACATTGTATTTTTCAATATTTATTTAATGTAATTGAATTTAAAGGTCAATCATAGTCGTTGATGTAATGGAGGTCCTATAAAAGTTTAGTATAAATATGAGTAAGGGGGCAGCCACCACTTCATTGCAGATTTTGGAGAAAAAAATTCACAGAATCTGGCGATCCTCTCGTGGTGACAACTCCGTAAGCCCCTAGGTGACAGCTCCTAGGTAAACCTTTGTATTCTTTTGTTTTCTCCTTACATTCATAGCCATCCCTGCTTCGCACAGCAAGCAGTCATGGCACTCCTCAAGTCGTGATCCCACTCACGACGCCTGACATCAACAGCACCCCTGCAGCCCCATCGCCTCCTAAAGCTGCATCCATCTCCTATCCCAATCCCCATCTGGCAGCCCTAATCCTCTAGTTGCGCTTCTAGTCGCTGCCCCTATTTTCTAACCAGTCGTAACCCTTACCCCCTTACCCTACGCTTGACCTCCACCCCCAAAACTTGGGAAGCCGGCTCAAAAAACTCGATTCGAGCTCAACCTCTTTTGTAAACCGAGATAGAGCTAAAATGTCCATGCTCATTAGCTCGCAAATAGGTTCACAACCCCTTTTAATTTGATTTTAAATTAATAATCATACCAGATCAAGGATTCGAAAGCAGGACGAGCTCGTAATTTCGAGCTTAAGCTCAATCTATAAGTCTCGCGCTCAAGTAATAAAATATCATGATGGGTATCATGCCAAACGGCTCGTTAGGGTCTACTCACGCCATCCCCGGGCCCAGTGATAATCGAGGCCGCTCATCAAGAGCGGATCGCGGATCGTAACATTTTTCATTCATTGCATTTTTTTCATTTTAGTTGTATTCTTATTTATTTTGAGGGTCATAACGGACGGAGAAACATGATTGTTTGTTACCCCTCTATATATAGGGGTAAAGGGCTCCTTAGATGGGCATTGAAAGATTGAGCAAAGAAACTGACTTTTGATCTGTACAAAAAGAGCTAAATAACAGAACTTTATTACTCCAAAAAGTTACACACTACATGGGTATATCCCCCTATTTATAGAAAATGGGGAAAAGAGAGAGAAAACAAGAGAGCGAATATACAACGTCTGTCACATGCGACTAGCCGGATAGATAAACACTAGCAGTGTGAGCTGTGCGGTTAAACAGGCTTAATCGCACGACTACACAAACAATAAAGACACCATGGTAGCTCTGATCTCTATCCGACAAACCTCAACGAACAGCTCTAGGAGAAATAGTTGCGGTTAGACTGTGTCTAACCGCCAGCACCAGTGTTCATGCTTGAGAGTTATCGATCTCTAATTGGCGGTTAAGACTCTGATGATCATCAAATAACACATCAGCGGGAAGAATACAGAAGCACCTGGAGCGGTTAGGCTGGTCCTAACCGCAACCGTCTGACCGTCAATTGATCTGATCTCAGCAGACCGCACTGCGGTTAACAAGTGCAATTTACAAAGAACAACTGCTTAGATCGCCAGTCAAGTCGCCTGATCGCCAGGACTGCTTAGACCGCACTGCAGTAACACTGCTAGGACTACCGGATAGGCAGACCGCCAAACCTGTCCGCCTCTCCAGTCCACCAGACCTGTCCGCAAGTACTAGCCGTTAGATCGCTTATCCTATCCGTCAGTCCTGTTCGCCTAATCGCCAGGACTGCTCAGATTCTAACACTCCCCCTCAAGCTGGAGTGTATATGTCAACCATGTCAAACTTGTTACAAACATCTGAAAAGAAGGACACTGGTTTGGTAAAAACAACGGCTAGTTCTTTGTCAGAAATGACAAACGGAGTGTAGATCTGATTCTTCAACACATCTTCTCTGATAAAGTGGCAGTCTACTTCAATGTGTTTCATTCTCTCATGAAATACTGGATTCTTTGAAATATATATAGGTGTCGTATTGTCACAGAACATTGACAGAGGATGATCATAAACTTCTCCTAAATCAAGCATCAGTGTTCGTAACCACTTCAGCTCACAGGTAGTCAAAGTCATTCTTTTGTATTCAGCTTTAACACTTGATATGGAGACTACAGACTGTTTTTTGCTCTTCCAGCTGACCAGATTTTCTCCTACAAAAGTGCAAAAATCAGACAAAGATTTTTTATCCTCCTTGTCATCTGCAAAGCTGACATCGGCATAAACTTCAATCCTCAAATGATTATTCCTCTGAAATAGAAGTCCCTTTCTCGGAGACCCTTTCACATATTCCAAGATCTTCACAGCTGATTGAAAATGACATTCATTGGGAACTTGCATAAACTGACTCACATTTCTTACTGCATAACAGATATTCGGCCTTGTGTGACTTACAGATAAACGAGTTTTCCCACAAGCCGTATGTGCCTGGTGACATCTGCAATGAGAGGGGAGTCCTCACTCCAACACTTGTCATCACCAATAGTCATTGGACACCGAACAGGTTTAGCCCCGAGAAGATCCGTCTCTTTTAAAAGATTCAATGCATAGTTTCGCTGCGACAGCACAACAGAATCAAACTTCCAGGAGATTTCAATTCCCAGAAAGTACTTGGGAGATCCAATGCTAGGCATCATTCTCCATAGGGGAAAAAAGGGTGTGTGTAACGAACCTTAGATCACTGTGCGCAGCTCCTGATCCCGCCGTGTATTTCCGCCAACACGAATTTTCGCGCATGATTATCTAAAATATGATCACTTTTCAATACGGCTGTATATTTTCACAAACAATCTGCACTGTTGAAATCACGATTCATACAATTATATCTACTCCCGCACGTCCCATACCTAAATATCTCTCCTCCACAGGATCTTTAATATTTTTAAAAGATCACTTAATATAAATTTTAAATAATTTTGAATAGCTTGGGATTAAATGCCCATCATAATAGATCTGCATCCTAGTGAGTTGCACTCTGGTATGGGAAATTGGCCGATTGGGCGTAGTTGAAGTGAAGGTCCGAAATATGAATACAGCCTCTTTATGGTGCAGGGGTAAAATTGTCGGGCCATTAAGGCTCCGTTTGGGGGGACTTATTTTCACCGGTCAAGCGGTCACGACCGCATGAATTGGGACTCGGTCGTGACCGCTTGACCGGTGAAAATAAGTCCCCCCAAACGGGGCCTAAATCTAGATACAGGACTCGAGGGAACCCTCTCAGTGGTGCGCTCCTAGTTCCTTTCTAAGAACAGCGATTGAAATCGGGAAAAATTACTGAAAACTGATTAGGTCAGCACCATAAGACACTTTAGTTCGTAAATTGCAACTCCAATCGCCCTAAAAAATTGGGGGAAATCTCAAAATTAACAATCGAAGGCAGGACGAGTGCGATGTAGAAACCTACCTCCATCGCTTTTCCCCTTCTCCTCGGGACGAAAATTGTTCTTGGAGCAGCGTGTTCTCAGAGAGATGGGAGCGGCGAAACTGAGATTCATTCCAAAGGCAGGATTAGCTGCGGGAGAAAGCAAGAAAGGATAAATGGAAGAAAAATACGTTGCTTGTGCAGCAGACATTCACGCGAGGCTGGGAGAAATCCACGGCGCAAGAGTCGCCGTCGTCGTTATCTGGGCTGGAAGGCAAACGTCCGGAAGGATTGCCGGCGCAATTTTCTTGTTTTTTTGTTTTATAGATAGTGTGAGGCAACCTTTTTGGAACGGGCAGTTTTCAAATCTAGCTTTGGAAGTTTGGATTAAGGCTATGTTTGAGAACCCGTGCCGGCGGGAGGCCAACGAGGGGAGAGGAAACGGCCGTTCTAAAGGCCGGATTGATGCTCTTCCCACTAGCGTCAAAAAGTCGGGCTGGCACCCTTTACGCCTGCCGTTCTCGCCGGGAGCTCGCAAACAGCGTCTCAAACAGTTTTCTTCGGCTCGTTCCCGCCGGAATGGCGCTCCGCCGGAATGTCAAACAGAGTCTAAATCAAATCATTGACACGTGTAATAAAAAAAAATTGTTTTTCTCATGTTAAGCACATGGGCCTATCGAGATCATTTTTGATGTCTGGGAAGATCAATAATTTATCAAACCTATAGTCTATTAGAAAATTCTTTTAATCTTCCGAAAAATCCTTTTAATTTCACTGGTCTTTCAGGAGATCTTTTTTGATCTTTCGGGAGATTAAAAAATTATCAAAAAAAAATTTATTAATCATTTTGGTCTCTCGGAGATTAGAGATCATAAATGATCCCGAAAGGATATCCTGGGAGATCAGAAATGATTTCCTAGGAGATCAGAAATGAACTATTGGGAGTGTACAACCCCGTATTCGCAGAGTAGGGTACTTTCGGCAGGCGCAGAGCCAGTTTTAAGTTTTTAAGTTTTTTTAGAGATTTTGGACTCTTGGTGGCCAATTTTGGCTTGGACTTGGAAATATACTAGTAGGGGAAGGAAAAATTTGCATCTCCCCCCGGGCTTGCTATGCGCGATGAAGGAGCGGTACTCCGGACGGATGCCAAGGCCTCACCCCCTGCACCCCAGCCCCCTTGGGCGAGCTCGGTCGGCGGCCTGGAGCTCGCCCGGGCACCCAGCCCCCTTGGGCGAGCTCGACCGGCGGCCTGGAGCTCGCCCGGGCGCCTTGCCCCCTTGGGCGAGCTCGGTCGGCGGCCTGGAGCTCGCCCAGGCGCCTTGCCCTTTTGGGCGAGCTCGGTCGGCGGCCTGGAGCTCGCCCGGGCGCCCTGCCCCTTCGGGCGAGCTCGGCTTGAGTGTCCGAGGTGGGGGTAAGGGGGAGGAGCACGGTTCGGCCTCCCCCTCCCCCCTGGAACTCTTGTTGTCATGTTTACCATATTACCCCTAGGGGGGATTTTTCCCTTTTACCCCCCAGTGTGGATGTTTTTTATTGGCTAGAGGCTTATTTGCCTTGGGGGCATTTTGGTCATTTTGACCACAGGACTACTTGGAAAAAACTATAAATAGACCCCCTTGGGTACCTTTGGAGAGGCATGGGCTTTTGGCTTCCTCCTCCCTAGTTCTCTTCTTGGTAGAGTTGAGAGAACTCTCCAAGGTACCCATCTCTACCATTGGTAAGGGAGGGGAAGTGTTCTTGCGACCTTCCGGGTGTGTGGTGGGACCTCCGCGCTAGAGCCGAGGGTCTGTTCCTAGTTTCCCAAGTCTTTGGTTCGTGACGTTCTCTCGAGTGTAGTAAGTGTGCGGTCACCCCTTCCCCAAGGGTCGAACTCCATAGAGATCGGTTTTCTGGTTTCAACATTTTGGTGCGGTGAGCGTGGACAGTGACCAGCACAGAAGATCTCGGGAGAGTGTCATGGCTGGAGATTAGGGAGGTAGTGATGACCTCGGTGGTCTCCCCAACCCAGGACCCTTCGTAGGAAGGGAAGAGTTCATGGCTTCCATCTCTGACATCTTGGAGATGTTGTGAAGCATTGCCCCCCGGGCTGGCAGCTCAGCCCCCACCCCCCAGGGACCGACTCTCGGGGATCTCAATGAGCTGCCCCCAAGGGATCTAAGCGAGATCACCCCAGCAGGGGGAGAAGGAAGTGCCTCAGGGAGGCGACCTGGGAAGGAGAGGATGGGAGAGGGGGTCGAGCGAGACCTCCTCGGCTGGGAGTTATTCCCCAGCCCGGCGAGTGCTAGCCCTCCAGGCGAGCAGGTCGCGCGAGTAGAAGTGGCGAGAGCACCCCTCAGGGGATCGCCATTCAGCGAGTTGATCATCTCAGCTCCCGTTCTCGAGGGGTTCAGGGAACTTGACAAGGCATACTATACCGGGAAGGATGACCCCATCCAGCACTTGCAGTGGTTCGAGGATGTCATCTCCATCATGCCAATGACGGATGCCTTCAAGTGTCGCCTCTTTGCGATCACGTTGAAGGAGAAGGCAAGAGACTGGTTCCATCAACTCCCTCCAAGGTCCATCTTCGGGTTCGAAGACTTGAGTCAGAGCTTTCAGCTTCGCTTCTCCACCTCCAAGAAGAGGAAGAAAGGTCCTGAGTCCCTCTTCCTGATAAAGCAAAGGGCCGAGGAGTCGCTAGCCCACTACGTTGACAGTTTCCAGAAGGAGGTCCTTGACATCCAAGAGGTGTCAGGGTATGCCCTCCAGATGGCGTTCACGGTGGGGTTGCGCGAAGGGTTCTTCAAGATGAGCTTGACCCGGAAGACCCCCCTTTCCTTCGAGGAGCTGATGGAAAGGGCGGCAGAGGAGATAGCCATGGAGGCAGCCAACCCGGCCTTCGTGAAGAAGTTGGCAAAGTTGACAGAGGTGGAGTCAAAAGAGCAAGGTGGCTCAAGGCACCAGGAAGGAAGGCGGAGAGAGGAGCAGAGAACCCAGGGGTTCCAGAGACAGGAGGGTACGGAGCCAGGCTAGAGGCAGCAGGGAGGACCTGCCCATGGTCCAGGAAGAGCTCTTATCCAGGATGGGGGAAACTTTCATGGGGGCCAAGGGAGGTTCAACTTCCAGAGGCAAGCCCCAAGACAGCTCTTGCCCCCACCCCAGCAAGCAATGGAGATTGGCTGAAGGGAGAGGAGGAATCGCAGGGGGAGAGGGGAGGGCAGAGTAGAGTTACCGTATTGCGACTTCCACCAGTTGGAGGGTCATGTTACGGCTACCTGCCCCGAGTTCCTGGAAATAAGGGGGACAAGAGCTCTAGCCCAGCAGCAGCCGGAGCGGATTGAAGCTCCTCCCCAAGGAGGTGGAGGGGATGATGTATGCGAGGACCGGGTCGATGTAGGACCCCGAGGTGACATAGTTGTGATCCATGGGGGAGTGGGGATCAAAGCCTCTCGAAAGGCAAGTCTCCATGTGACGTACCGTCGGAGCGTTGCCTCGACGTCCCAGACCCCTCCCGTGGAAGAAAGGGTCACCTTCTCGTCAAAGGATATGCCAGAGCATGAGGATCCCTTCTGCGACGCCCTGGTCATCCAGGCAGCCGTCGAAGGCTTTACCGTTTCCCAGATCTTGGTTGACAACGGAAGCTCTGTCAACGTCATTTTCAATAAGGCGTTCGAGGGGATGAAGGTGGAGCCAAGGCGGGTGCTGGCGTCGGATGGACCTCTGTTTGGATTCTCAGGGGAGAGAAAGGAGGTGGAAGGTGGAGTCGGACTCCAAGTAAAGTTAGGAGGGACCTCAAGGAACTGCAGGTTCGTCATTGTTGACGCTCCAAGCAGCTACAACGCCATCTTCGGAAGGCCCCTCATCAGCGTCTTCCGTTGTGTTCCCTCATCCTTCCACCAGTGCCTCAAGTTCAACTCAGATGGGATCCAGGTCAGGATCAAGGGAGACTCCAGGATGGCGAGGCAGTGCTACGTCACGACAGTCAACACCATCTCTTGGTTGGCTAAGGCGGAGGAGATGGAGAAGATCATGGAGAGCCTGAGCGGGATGGAGGTGTCCAGTGGGAGAGAACCTGATGGCGACCACAATGCCCAGGCCCCCTGAAGAAGCCTCGCCTCGGCGGAGTCATGTATCTTGTTTTTCTTTATGTTGTAATGAGTCCAACCTCCGACCGGTAAGGTCGGGGGGGGGGGGGGGGGGTCATGTAACCCAACCATTTTCCACTTTTGCGGATGTTGAATTTTGGCAGAGTTCAGGCGACATGCCTCATTCTCAAGTCCCTTAGCTCCGAGATGATTCCGCTGTCAGGCTCTCACTAGCTGGCAGGGCAGGTTGATCTTTCGTGGAGCCCAAGTCCCTTAGCTCCGAGATGATTCCGCTGACCAGGATCTCATTAGCTGGCAGGGCAGGTTGATCTCTCGTGGAACCCAAGTCCCTTAGCTCCGAGATGATTCCGTTGTCAGGCTCTCACTAGCTTGTAGGGCAGATTGATCTCTCGTGGAAGCTAAGTCTTTTAGCTCCGAGATGATTCCGCTGCCAGACTCTCACTAGCTGGCGGGGCAGGTTGATCTCTCGTGGAAGCTAAGTCCTTTAGCTCCGAGATGATTCCGCTGTCAGGCTCTCACTAGCTGGCAGGGCAGGTTGATCTCTCGTGGAGGCTAAGTCCCTTAGCTCCGAGATGATTCCGCTGTCAAGCTCTCACTAGCTGGCAGGGCAGGTTAATCTCTCGTGAAAGCTATGTCTTTTAGCTCTGAGATGATTCCGCTTCCAGGCTCTCACTAGCTGGCAGGGCAGGTTGATCTCTCGTGGAGCCCAAGTCCCTTAGCTCCGAGATGATTCCGCTGACCAGGCTCTCATTAGCTGGTAGGGCAGGTTGATCTCTCGTGGAGCCCAAGTCCCTTAGCTCCGAGATGATTCCGTTGTCAGGCTCTCACTAGCTGGCAGGGCAGGTTGATCTCTCGTGGAGCCCAAGTCCCTTAGCTCCGAGATGATTCCGCTGTCAGGATCTCACTAGCTGGCAGGGCAGGTTGATCTCTCATGGAAGCTAAGTCTTTTAGCTCCGAGATGATTCCGCTGCCAGGCTCTCACTAGCTGGCAGGGCAGGTTGATCTCTTGTGGAGCCCAAGTCCCTTAGCTCCGAGATGATTTCGCTGACCAGACTCTCATCAGCTGGCAGGGCAGGTTGATCTCTCGTGGAGCCCAAGTCCCTTAGCTCCGAGAAGATTCCGCTGTCAGGCTCTCACTAGCTGGCAGGGCAGGTTGATCTCTCGTGGAAGCTAAGTCCTTTACCTCCGAGATGATTCCGCTGACCAGGCTCTAACTAGCTGGCAGGGCAGGTTGATCTCTCGTGGAAGCTAAGTCCTTTAGCTCCGAGATGATTCCGCTGACCAGACTCTCATTAACTGGCAGGGCAGGTTGATCTCTCGTGGAGGCTAAGTCCTTTAGCTCCGAGATGATTCCGTTGACCAGGCTCTCATTAGCTGGCAGGGCAGGTTGATCTCTCGTGGAGCCTAAGTCCTTTAGCTCCGGGATGATTCCGCTGACCAGGCTCTCATTAGCTGGCAGGGCAGGTTGATCTCTCGTGGAGCCTAAGTCCCTTAGCTCCGAGATGATTCCGCTGTCAGGCTCTCACTAGCTGGCAGGGCAGGTTGATCTCTCGTGGAGCCCAAGTCCCTTAGCTCCGAGATGATTCCGCTGTCAGGCTCTCACTAGCTGGCAGAGCAGGTTGATCTCTCGTGGAAGCTACGTCTTTTAGCTCCGAGATGATTCCGCTGTCATGCTCTCACTAGCTGGCAGGGCAGGTTGATCTCTCATGGAGCCCAAGTCCCTTAGCTCCGAGATGATTCCGCTGACCAAGCTCTCATCAGCTGGCAGGGCAGGTTGATCTCTCGTGGAGCCCAAGTCCCTTAGCTCCGAGATGATTCCGCTGTCAGGCTCTCACTAGCTGGCAGGGCAGGTTGATCTCTCGTGGAAGCTAAGTCCTTTAGCTCCGAGATGATTCTGCTGACCAGGCTCTCACTAGCTGGCAGGGCAGGTTGATCTCTCGTGGAAGCTAAGTCCTTTAGCTCTGAGATGATTCCGCTGACCAGACTCTCATTAGCTGGCATGGCAGGTTGATCTCTCGTGGAGCCTAAGTCCTTTAGCTCCGGGATGATTCCGCTGACCAGGCTCTCATTAGCTGGCAGGGCAAGTTTGTTGAAACCGGAAAACCGATCTCTATGGAGTTCACCCTTGGGGAAGGGGTGACCGCACACTTACTACACTCGAGAGAACGTCACGGACCAAAGACTTGGGAAACTAGGAACAGACCCTCGGCTCTAGCACGGAGGTCCCACCACACACCCGGAAGGTCACAAGAACACTTCCCCTCCCTTACCAATGACAGAGATGGGTACCTTGGAGAGTTCTCTTAACTCTACCAAGAAGATAACTAGGGAGGAGGAAGCCAAAAGTCAATGCCTCTCCAAAGGTACCTAAGGGAGTCTATTTATAGTTTTTCCAAGCCCTGAGGTCAAAATGACCAAAATGCCCCAAGGCAAATATGCCTCAAGCTCATAGAAAACCTCCACACCGATGGGCAAAGAGCACATCCCAAAGAGGTCCAAGGGAGAGAGGAGGCCAAACCACACACCCCCCCCAACCTCCCCTGGACACCCGAGACGAGGGAAGTGGCCGCGGGGGCGAGGGCCTGGTCAGCCGGTCTCGCCCCGTGAGCTGGCCTCGCGGGCGAGAACCCGCCTGGCTGGCGGTCTCGCCCGGCGAGCTGGGCCTCGCGGGCGAGAACCTGCCGGGCCGGCGGTCTCGCCCGACGAGCTGGGCGCGCGGGAGAGAACCTGCTTGGCTGACGGTCTCGCCCGGCGAGCTGGGCCTCGCGGGCGAGAACCCGCCTGGTCGGCGGTCTCGCCCGACGAGCTGGCCTCGCGGGCGAGAGACCGTCTGGCTGGCCAGTCTCGCCCGGCGAGCTGGGCGCGCGGGCGAGAACCCGCCTGGCCGGCGGTCTCGCCCGACGAGCTGGCCTCGCGAGCGAGAGACCGTCATGCCGGCCGGTCTCGCCCGGCGAGCTGGGCGCGCGGGAGAGAACCTGCCTGGGAGGCGGTCTCGCCCGGCGAGCTGGCCTCGCGAGCGAGAGACCGCCTGGCCGGTCTTGCCCCTGCTCGGGGCTAAGGGCAGGGGGGACGAGACCTTGGTCTCCAGTCGACCCTGCTGCCCTCACCTCGCACTTCATCCCGTCGGGGGGTGTCGGCCAACTTGCCGCACTCGACCCTCGAAGAATGGGGCAAGGGGGAGGCAAATTTTTCCTCCCTCTACTAGTATATTTCCAAGCTATAGCCAAAATTGGCCCCCAAGAGTGCAAAAACAGCTCAAAAGCTTAAAACTTGAAAAAATGCCTTACGCTCTGTCTGGGATCCTCACTTTGCGAATACGGGGTTGTACACAATCCCCGATCTTTTCGAGATTGGCACAAGCTCAGAAAGAAACATCCAACTCCAACGTATTCGCTGAGTGTAGCTCGCTCTCACGGTGTCAAAAGATTAGGAGGCCTCTTTCGAGGGTTCATCATGTCATGCCAGCCAATAGGAGCCTGGGTGACGAGACAGCCTCGGGGTGAAAACACTTAGCCTCCCGAGGGGTCAACCTGTCATGTCAGCTAATGGGAGCCTGGGTGACGAGACAGCCTCGGGGTGAAAACACTTAGCCTCCCGAGGGGTCAACCTATAATGCCAGCTAATGGGAGCCTGGGTGACGAGACAGCCTCGGGATGAAGGGTCAACCTCCATGAGAGATCAACCTGCCCTGCCAGCTAGTGAAAGCCTGACAGCGGAATCATCCCGGAGCTAAAAGACTTAGCCTCCACGAGAGATCAACCTGCCCTGCCAGCTAGTGAGAGCCTGGCAGCGGAATCATCCCGGAGCTAAAGGACTTAGCCTCCACGAGAGATCAACCTGCCCTGCCAGCTAGTGAGAGCCTGGTCAGCGGAATCATCTCGGAGCTAAGGGACTTGGTCTCCACGAGAGATCAACCTGCCCTGCCAGCTAATGAGAGCCTGGTCAACGGAATCATCTCGGAGCTAAGGGACTTGGGCTCCACGAGAGATCAACCTGCCTTGCCAACTAATGAGAGTCTGGTCAGCGGAATCATCCCGGAGCTAAAGGACTTAGCCTCCACGAGAGATCAACCTGCCTTGCCAGCTAGTGAGAGCATGGCAGCGGAATCATCTCGGAGCTAAATGACTTAGCTTCAACGAGTGATCAACCTGCCCCGCCAGCTAGTGAGAGTCTGGCAGCGCAATCATCTCGGAGTTGAAAGACTTAGCCTCCACGAGAGATCAACCTGCCCTGCCAGCTAGTGAGAGCCTGACAGCGGAATCATCTCGGAGCTAAGGGACTTGGGCTCCACGAGAGATCAACCTGCCCTGCTAGCTAATGAGAGCCTGGTCAGCGGAATCATCTCGAAGCTAAGGGACTTGGGCTCCACGAGAGATCAACCTGCCCTTCCAGCTAGTGAGAGTCTGGCAGCGGAATCATCTTGGAGCTAAAAGACTTAGCTTCCACGAGAGATCAACCTGCTTTGCCAGCTAGTGAGAGCCTGACAGCGGAATCATCCCGGAGCTAAAAGACTTAGCCTCCACGAGGGATCAACCTGCCCTGCCAGCAAGTGAGAGCCTGACAGCAGAATCATCTCGGAGCTAAGGGACTTGGGGATGGGGCATGTCGCCTGAACTCTGCCAAAATTCAACATCCTCAAAAGGGGAAAATAGTTGGGTTACATGACCCTCCCGACTCTACCGGTCGGAGGCTTGACTCATTACAACATAAAGAAAAAATAAGATACATGACTCCGCCGAGGCGAGACTTCTTCAGGGGGTCCGGGCATGGTGGTCGCCATCAGGTTACTTCCCACTGGATACCTCCATCCCACTCAGGCTCTCCATGATCTTCTCCATCTCCTCCGCCTTAGCCAACCAAGAGATGGTGTTGACAGCCGTGACGTAGCACTGCCTCGCCATCCTGGAGTCTCCCTTGATCCTGACCTGGATCCCTTCTGAGTTGAACTTAAGGCACTGGTGGAAGGATGAGGGCACACACCGGAAGGCGCTGATGAGGGGCCTTCCGAAGATGGCGTTGTAGATGCTTGGAGCGTCAACAATGACGAACCTGCAGTTCCTTGAGGTCCCTCCCAACTTCACCTGGAGTCCGACTCCACCTTCCACCTCCTTTCTCTCCCCTGAGAATCCAAACAGAGGTCCATCCGACGCCATCACCCTCCTTGGCTCCACCTTCATCCCCTCGAATGCCTTCTTGAAAATAACGTTGACAGAGCTTCCGTTGTCAACCAAGATCCGAGAAACGGTGAAGCCTTCGACGGCTGCCTGGATGACCAGGGCATCGCAGAAGGGATCCTCATGCTCTGGCTTGTCCTTTGACGAGAAGGTGACCCTTTCTTCCACGGGAGGGGTCTAGGACGTCGAGGCAACGCTCCGACGGTACATCACATGGAGACTTGCCTTTCGAGAGGCTTCGATCCCCACTCCCCCATGGATCACAGATATGCCACCTCGGGGTCCTACATCGACCCGATCCTCACATACATCATCCCATCCACCTCCTCGGGGAGGAGCTTCAATCCGCTCCGGCTGCTGCTGGGTTGGAGCTCTTGTCCCCCTCATTTTCAGGAACTCGGGGCAGGTAGCCGTAGCGTGACCCTCCAACTGGTGGAAGTCGCAATACGGTAACTCTACTCTGCCCTCCCCTCTCCCCCTGCGATTCCTCCTCTCCCTTCGACCAATCATCATTGCTTGCTGGGGTGGGGGCAAGAGCTGTCTTGGGGCTTGCCTCTGGAAGTTGAACCTCCCTTGACCCCCATGAAAGTTCCTCCCATCCTGGATGAGAGCTCTTCCTGGACCATGGGCAGGTCCTCCCTGCTGCCTCCAGCCTGGCTCCGGACCCTCCTGTCTCTGGAACCCTTGGGCTCTCTGCTCCTCTCTCTGCCTTCCTTCCTGGTGCCTTGAGCCACCTTGCTCTTTTGACTCCACCTATGTCAACTTTATCAACTTCTTCACAAAGGCCGGGTTGGCTGCCTCCATGGCTATCTCCTCTGCCGCCCTTTCCATCAGCTCCTCGAAGGAAAGGGGGGTCTTCCGGGTCAAGCTCATCTTGAAGAATCCTTCGCGCAACCCCACCGTGAACGCCATCTGGAGGGCATACCCTGTCACCTCTTGGATGTCAAGGACCTCCTCCTGGAACCTGTCAACGTAATTGGTCAGCGACTCCTCGGCCCTTTGCTTTATCAAGAAGAGGGACTCAGGACCTTTCTTCCTCTTCTTGGAGGTGGAGAAGCGAAGCTGAAAGCTCCAGCTCAAGTCTTTGAACCCGAAGATGGACCTTTGAGGGAGTTGATGGAACCAGTCCCTTGCCTTCTCCTTCAACGTGATCGCAAAGAGGCGACACTTGAAGGCATCCGTCATTGGCATGACGGAGACGGCATCCTCGAACCACTGCAAGTGCTGGATGGGGTCATCCTTCCCGGTATAGTATGCCTTGTCAAGTTCCCTGAACCCCTCGGGAACGGGAGCTGAGATGATCAACTCACTGAAGGGTGACCCCCTAAGGGGTGCTCTCGCGACCTCTACTCGCGCGACCTGCTCGCCTGGAGGGCTAGCACTCGCCGGGCTGGGGAATAACTCTCGGCCGAGGAGGTCTCGCTCGACCCCCTCTCCCATCCTCTCCCTCCCAGGTCGCCTACCTGGTGCACTTCCTTCTCTCCCTGCTGGGGTTATCTCGTCTGTGCCCCTGGGAGGCAGCTCGCCGAGAGGGGGAGCTAGCACCTGGGGGGTTGGAGTGGAGCTGCCACCCCGAGGAGCCAAACTTCGCAGGATCCCCATGATGCCTTGGATGGATGCCATGAACTCCTCCCTTCCTACGAAGGATCCGAGGTTGGGGAGCTCGCCGAGGTCATTACTACCTCCCTGATCTCCAGCTATGACACTCTCCCGAGCTCTTCTGTGCTGGTCACTCTCCACGCTCACCACACCAAAATGTTGAAACCGGAAAACCGATCTCTATGGAGTCCACCCTTGGGGAAGGGGTGACCGCACACTTACTACACTCGAGAGAACATCACGGACCAAAGACTTGGGAAACTAGGAACAGACCCTCGGCTCTAGCGCGGAGGTCCCACCACACACCCGGAAGGTCACAAGAACACTTCCCCTCCCTTACCAATGGCTCCGGGATGATTCCGCTGACCAGGCTCTCATTAGCTGGCAGGGCAGGTTGATCTCTCGTGGAGCCCAAGCCCCTTAGCTCCGAGATGATTCCGCTGACCAGGCTCTCACTAGCTGGCAGGGCAGGTTGATCTCTCGTGGAGGCTAAGTCCCTTAGCTCCGAGATGATTCCGCTGACCAGGCTCTCACTAGCTGGCAGGGCAGGTTGATCTCTCGTGGAGGCTAAGTCCTTTAGCTCCGGGATGATTTCGCTGTCAGGCTCTCGCTAGCTGGCAGGGCAGGTTGATTTCTCGTGGAGGTTGACCCTTCACCCCGAGGCTGTCTTGTCACCCAGGCTCCCATTAGCTGGCATGACAGGTTGACCCCTCGGGAGGCTAAGTGTTTTCACCCCGAGGCTGTCTCGTCACCCAGGCTCCCATTAGCTGGCATGACAGGTTGACCCCTCGGGAGGCTAAGTGTTTTCACCCCGAGGCTGTCTCGTCACCCAGGCTCCTATTAGCTGACATTACAGGTTGACCCCTCGGGAGGCTAAGTGTTTTCACCCCGAGGCTGTCTCGTCACCCAGGCTCCCATTAGCTGGCATAACAGGTTGACCCCTCGGGAGGCTAAGTGTTTTCACCCCGAGGTTGTCTCGTCACCCAGGCTCCCATTAGCTGACATGACAGGGTTACCCCTCGGGAGGCTAAGTGTTTTCACCCCGAGGCTGTCTCGTCACCCAGGCTCCTATTAGCTGGCATGACAGGTTGACCCCTCGGGAGGCTAAGTGTTTTCACCCCGAGGCTGTCTCGTCACCCAGACTCCCATTAGCTGGCATGACAGGTTGACCCCTCGGGAGGCTAAGTGTTTTCACCCCGAGGATGTCTCGTCACCCAGGCTCCCATTAGCTGACATGACAGGTTGACCCCTCGGGAGGCTAAGTGTTTTCACCCCGAGGCTGTCTCGTCACCCAGGCTCCCATTAGCTGGCATGACAGGTTGACCCCTCGGGAGGCTAAGTGTTTTCACCCCGAGGCTGTCTCGTCACCCAGGCTCCCATTTGCTGGCATGACAGGTTGACCCCTCGGGAGGCTAAGTGTTTTCACCCCGAGGCTGTCTCGTCACCCAGGCTCCCATTAGCTGGCATGACAGGCTAACTCAGCGAATACATTTGGTTGGATGTTTCTTTCCGAGCTTGTGCCAACCTCGAAAAGAGCGGGGATTGTGTACAACCCCGTATTCGCAGAGTAGGGTACTTTCGGCAGGCGCAGAGCAAGTTTTAAGTTTTTAAGATTTTTAGAGATTTTGGACTCTTGGTGACCAATTTTGGCTTGGACTTGGAAATATACTAGTAGGGGAAGGAAAAATTTGCATCTCCCCCCGGCCTTGTTATGCGCGATGAAGGAGCGGTACTCCGTACGGAGGCCAAGGCCTCACCCCCTGCACCCCAGCCCCCTTGGGCGAGCTCGGCCGGTGGCCTAGAGCTCGCCCGGGCGCCCAGCCCCCTTGGGCGAGCTCGGCCGGCGGCCTGGAGCTCGCCCGGGCGCCCAGCCCCCTTGGGCGAGCTCGGCCGGCGGCCTGGAGCTCGCCCGGGCGCCCAGCCCCCTTGGGCGAGCTCGGCCGGCGGCCTGGAGCTCGCCCGGGCGCCCTGCCCCCTTGGGCGAGCTCGGCCGGCGGCCTGGAGCTCGCCCGGGCGCCCTGCCCCCTTGGCGAGCTCGGCCGGCGGCCTGGAGCTCGCCCGGGCGCCCTGCCCCCTTGGGCGAGCTCGGCCGGCGGCCTGGAGCTCGCCCGGGCGCCCTGCCCCCTTGGGCGAGCTCGGCCGGCGGCCTGGAGCTCGCCCGGGCGCCCAGCCCCCTTAGGGAGCTCGGCCGACGGCCTGGAGCTCGCCCGGGCGCCCAGCCCCCTTGGGCGAGCTCGGTCGGCGGCCTGGAGCTCGCCCGGGCGCCCTGCCCCTTCGGGCGAGCTCGGCTTGAGTGTCTGAGGTGGGGGTAAGGGGGAGGAGCACAGTTCGGCCTCCCCCTCCCCCCTGGACCTCTTGTTGTCATGTTTACCATATTACCCCCAGGGGGGATTTTTCCCTTTTACCCCCCAGTGTGGATGTTTTCTATTGACTAGAGGCTTATTTGCCTTGGGGGCATTTTGGTCATTTTGACCCCAGGACTACTTGGAAAAAACTATAAATAGACCCCCTTGGGTACCTTTGGAGAGGCATGGGCTTTTGGCTTCCTCCTCCCTAGTTCTCTTCTTGGTAGAGTTGAGAGAACTCTCCAAGGTACCCATCTCTGCCATTGGTAAGGGAGGGGAAGTGTTCTTATGACCTTCCGGGTGTGTGGTGGGACCTCCACGCTAGAGCTGAGGGTCTGTTCCTAGTTTCCCAAGTCTTTGGTCCGTGACGTTCTCTCGAGTGTAGTAAGTGTGCGGTCACCCCTTCCCCAAGGGTCGAACTCCATAGAGATTGGTTTTCTGGTTTCAACAGGGAGATCAAACATGATGTTCTAGGAGATTGGCGTGCACGCTTAAGAGAATAAATACCAGTTTTATGAGATTTTGGCGTGTCACGCTCTGCTTTAATTCAGACATAGATTTAAAAAAGAAACTCGGTTCCAAAAAATTTGCCTGCTGGAGAGAAAAGTATGTACACAAAGCTAACCATCAGCACAGTGTGAAGATAAAGGGTGTGTTTGAGAATTTGTTCTCCCTCCTTTCATGTCTGGTCCGAACTGGCATGACCTATTTTTGCCCTTTTTGGATAGGACCCTAATAGCTTCAACTTGTTTTCCTAAAATGAGCGACGAGGCCTCCATCTTCTCCTTCCGGACATCTCACATCCTCCTTCCTGACGTCACACATCTCCTTCCCATCTTCTCCGGATAAGGATCTCATTTCTTCTTGGCGTTCTTGAGCTTACAGTGAGGCTTCCAACATCGCATCCTCCATCCCCGCACGGAATCGCAACACCCTGCGACTGTTGGTGCTCTCCACCATGAATATCAATACACTTCTGTTGTTTTTGAGTTATAGTGACACTTGTGTGATCCGTTATCGAATGACAGTTGTGGGCAGAGCTTAAAAAAATTGCGTGACAGACAATAATGTTGTTGTGAGACGCTCGACGCTCTTATCACCCAATCAAAACAAACTATCTTAGCTCGAGAGCGGCTCGAGCATGCAAAAAAATTGCATAGCAAACCAAGAGCTGGTAAGGAGACTTTTTACATAGAAAACTCGAAAATGGTGAAAAATATAAACCGGATCGATGCCAACCAAAATGCATTATTTTTCGGAGTGTTGCAAATAATAGAATTCGTAAGGGTGATAAGTCACCGCATAGTGCAATTTGCACAGGGTAATGTGCACATTGCAATCCCCGAGAAATCTTTGAATGCTTCTGAGAAATCTTTGAATACTTCCGAGAAATCTCAAAGGGATCTTAAAATTTCTTCAGAGATCTTCAAGGATTTCTTCGAGCGCGGATGAAGATCTTCGAGGTATTCTTCGGGAGCTCCCTTGTTTGTAGGGAGCAAGGTGGAATGAAAAGAGGGCTTAAGGCCCCATTTATAGGTTTTGAGGGTGACATTTCAGTAAATAAATGGTTATAGTGTTTGGCTATCCGCACCCGTAATCAATTTATGTAATATACACACACTCATCATGAGTAGTTTTATGTCAATATGCACACCCATGATGGATGTCAGGACCCCGACCTCAGCCTGACGTGCCAACATTGATCTCGTACAAGGCCCTGTTAAGGCTTACAGCCCATGCTGCTCAATTGGTGAAGGGGAGGGGTTTGAGGTCTCCTTATCAAGGAGGTCAGAGGTTTGATCCATGCCCTCAACAACCTATCATGGCCGAGTAACAAGCACGAAGAGGGATTAGGGTGGCATGGACTACAACCCTTAACGGGGGCCTTGAACGGGATCAACGGTGGTGCACCAGGCTATATCCACGACATTAATGGGATTCACTTTGATCAACCTCACTTAGCCTCCATGTTCCCCACTAAGTTAGTCAGGAAGATGGGAATTCTGGCCATCTGCAGCCCAAAAATACTATAATTTGAGGTGCCCCAATCATTTGCCCCTAATTTCTTGAAGTCGGCCGCACGAGCGAGAGGAGCGCTGGAACTTTCTCCCATTTGTTGTGTGCGTGGAAAGTATGTCATGACCATGTCAGAGGTAAACAGAGTTACGGCGGTGTGAACGGTGGTTTGCAGAAGCGCATGACGGTAGTCACGTGTTTGCGTAGTGCGCTCATGCTCATTTACACCCTGCCGAATTGCGGGTGCGCGGATGTACCGCGAGCCTGCGTACGTGCACGGGGTTACGGGTCACTCGAGGCACCAAACTGTTGTGGGTCGCTCGAGACGCCCTTAAATCGGTCGTAAATGACCCGTCCTAGCTCAGGAGCAGTCGAGCGCACAAACAGACACAAAAAATGTAATGACTGACAAGAGATTTTTTACGTGGAAACCCCCCAAAAGGAAAAAAAACCACTGGGCAGGACCGTGCCGACAAAATTTCACCATATCTTGGTGTGTTACAAATGAAGGTAGACAACTTGAGTGCGATAGGTTGTCTCTCGTTACAATAATAGTATATTATAAGGAGCTTTTGAGGGTGACATGTCACTGCTCAAAAGTCTTAAGTATTTTTTTGGACTGTTGGAGTTGGCAAGAAGTATAATGACGGAGGATGTGTTTGAAAGCTGCTTGAAGCGGTGGAATCTATGACTTGTTCTCTTACAGGGACGAGCGATGTCCCTGGTGTTGTGCTCAAAGTAATATGCTAAGAGCAAACTGGACTCTGGGTTATGGGAAATTAGAGCAATGTGCTCAAAGTAATCTGGAGTCTATAACTAGTGTTTGGAATGTGGAGCAATGTGTTGTGTGCAATGTACTTAGAGCATATGGAGTCCACAACTAATGCTTGGAAGCGAGAGTAGTGTGCTTTGTGCAACATGCTCAAAGCAATGTGCTTAGAGTAATCTGAAGTATACAACTGGTGCTTGGAAGCAGGTGCAATGTGCTCGAAGCAATGTTCTCGGAGCAATCTAAAGTCTTCAAATGGTGCTCAAAAGTAGGAGCGATGTGCTCGACATGATCTGGAGTGCAGCTGGTGCTTGGAAGCGGGATCAACGTGCTCAATGTGATCTGGAATCTGTAGTTTGTTCTCTGCTTGCGATCAGCGAAGTTTGGCTTAATATGCACAATGGAATATGTTTGGCGCAATGTGCACAGTGCAATGTGCATGCAAAAATGTGCTTAGTGCAATCCCAAAGGATATTCGAATGCTTGCGAAAAATCTTCATCAAGGTATCTGTTGGAACACCCTATTACTAATTTGGGTAAGGATCACTATGTGCTTAGGAATTTGTTTTGACCTTGCTGTATAGTCTGATAGGTCAATTAGAATGGGTCTTAGGGTTAGTACTTAGGTTTGAAAGCTGCCCTCAAGACCTCCTACAGATCAGGATTCAAGTGTTGAAGACTAGGACAATTCTCGTCGAGCTCAGGTCGACGAAACGTCGAACTCAGGTCGACGATCTCTGAGCTCAGTTCAATGAGGCGTCGAACTCCGTTCGACGATCTTCGAGCTCATATCGACGCTCTGTCTCTAGTTGTTTTCCAAGTCTCTGAGCCCAGGTCGACGATCGTAGAGCTCAGGTCGACGTTTTCTGTCTCTAGTATAAATCCAATCTCTGAGCTCAGGTCGACGATAGCTGAGCTCAGATCGACGATTTTCTGAGAGGTCGACGTTTTCAGGATTCAAATTCAGGACAGTTATGGAATTCATTCAGATTTATTTTCAGCATTTATGGCAAAGGATTTTGTAGCCGTTTCATTCAATCTGGAGCAAGTTTCTAGGAAGACTAATTGGAATGTTTCTCAAGGACTTTCCTCCAGAGGCAGATATCAATTAAGGTAGTCATTTATGACTAATTAACGGCTATCAAGAAGTCAGGATCTGATATACTCCCTAGAGAATCATTCTGAATATAGTACACAAACAAGATTTGAAAAATACACAGAAGAGAGAACAAGAGAATTACACATCAAGAATTCATCTTCTAGAATAGACTCAGTAGACAAAAGTTTACAGAATTACTGAGTCAGAATTCTTCAAGAACACAAGGAACATTTTTGTGAAGGAGATCATCTGCTATTCTACTCCTTCAAGCATCAAGTATTCAAAAGCTTCTTCATCAAGAACTCCAGACATCACACATTTCAGCATCTGCTGAAATCATTTCTTGCTGGAGATCTGAAGCAACTGAAGACCTATCACCCTAAGCAAAGCTCATCTTCCTGAACCCTTAAATATCTCAGGAGGAGCATTGACAACATCTTCCACTTGTCTTCTCTAAGATTGTTGACAGAGAAGAACATCTCAACCTTTTTGTTTTTCTTTATTCCTTCTATAAAAGGGTTTCTCAAAACTCCCTTCATAAGTTTTGTGGCTGGTTTCTGAGACCTTGTCAAAACTCAGTGGTGGCAAGACACCTTATCAAAAAATCTAGGTTTGGTTTTTGAGCACCTTATCAAAAGCTCATTGGTGCCCAGGACACCTGATCAACTATTCATGTAGAGGATTCCTACCTAGGGTGGTAGAAGAGTGGATGTACTCAGGTTATTGGGGAACCACTATAGCTCCTTGTGTCAGCTGGCTTGCTGTGCTTTTTGCTTTGCTGTGTGCTATGTGTTTCTATTTTCTTACTGCTTTAGTGTTTACTTTTCTGCTAGCACATTACACATATAAGTAAATCAAGTCTTCCATTGCTTTACAGTTTTAAATTGTAAATTATTTTAAAATACTCTATTCACCCCCCCCCCCTCTAGAGTGAAGATAGATCTTACCCTAACTTTCAATTGGTATCAGAGGCAGGTTGGTTACTCAACAACTGAATCTTCAACAGATTGGTTGAATAGGCTAACACCTGAACCAATAGATCCTTGATAAGATAAATCTTCTATAGAGGATTATTACTTTTTGTATTATATTTACTTTCATACAAAACCATGACACGGAACAAAGATTATGCTAGTGTTGAAACCGAAAAATCGGTCTCTGTGGAGTTCGACCCTTGGGGAAGGGGTGGCCGCACACCTACTACACTCAAGTGAACTATCTAGGCTCAAGGCTAGGAACACAAGGGACAGACCCAAGGCCTCAGCGTGGAGGTCCCACCGCATACCCGGAAGACTAACAAACTCTTCCCCTCCCACACCAGGGGCTGAGCTAAGACACCTTCGGCGGGCTCTCTTGGCCGGCCGGAACATCTAAGGAGGATCTCAAAATCCACTCCTGAACTAGAGGTGTCTCCCTGGGTCTATAAAAACTGTTCCCCGCCCGCCTTTTTAATGGCGTAAAACCGCCCAGCAGCCCTACTCCACGCAGCCCCAATTGGGCCGCTAACAACGTAACTACGTTGTCCTAAAAGGCTGTCAACAGGCCATTAGGGGCTTCCCGGCAACTATACCTCGGGGCTCCCACGGGGCGAGCGGTTCGCAAACATACCGCCCGCCTAAGATGAAAAAGATAAAAAAACACTCACATGGCATCACATGCATATAAATAATTACAGGAATATTAATTCCATACTCAGCACGCAGGCCGACAATATAGACAAAACTAGGCCTTCAAGGGCCGGCACAAGCTTGGGCTTAAGCCCGCTATTCCCCGCTTGGTACTGCAGCATCTGTACGCCAACGTCCCGACGAGTGGCGGCCAACTAGGCATTGGTCGGCTAACATAAGCAGGCCAAACATAATGCGCGCACCCCCTTTTATTGGGGCTATGGTGCGCATTCTCTGCGAATGAATAAAATACAACTTCCACGGAGTCTTCTCCGGGAACCCCAGAACATCACCAATCCGGCTCATACGTCCGGACGGGCTTCACACAGCACATCACCAATTCGGCTCATAAGCCCGAATGGGCTTCACACAGCATGTCTAAACCCGTACTCACACTTCCGGGCACTAATGCAAATAATTACGGGGACGTACACGTCGACCCGTCGGAGATCTCCCTTCTCCCACCCGTTGGTGGAGAGGTGCTTCCATGCAAATATGAAAAATAAGGGCTTCACCTGCCCAAGTAGAAACTTCGTTACCCTTGACGCGTGTTTGGCGGAGCCGCAACCGCGCACATTGCCCGAGGCTCGACGTCTAGCGTCCGTAGTGGTTGTCCATGCGCGGATCCGACCTCCGTCGGAGAGCCAGAAGCTCCAAGTCATTTTTCCCTCCATCGTCGAGCCTCTCCATGGCCGATCACGCTCCAAGTGGCGTCGGCGAAGGTTGTCCCGGCCTCCACAACTTCAAGCGGCGTCGGGGAAGCCGATCCCGACCGACCTAGCTCCAAGCGGCGCCGGGAGAGGAGCTCCCGGCCGACCTAGCTGCAGGAGGCAGCGAGGGGCTCGGTCTGAGCTTGGTGCGGCCGGCGACGGGGAAGGAGGCCGAGCTCGGGCTGACCTTACTAGGTCCAGGCGGCGCCGAGAGGGGGGAAGAGAACCGGGCTCGGGCCCTCCTTGCTGGCCGACGGGAGAGAGGAGCGGCCGGGGGTTCGGGTCGGCTTGCTGGCCGACGGGAGAGAGGGGCGGCTGGGGGTCGGCTTGCTCCAGGCCGACGGGAGAGAGGGGCGGCTGGGGGTCGGCTTGCTCCAGGCCGACGGGAGAGAGGGGCGGCCGGGCTCGGGCTGGCTTGGTGCGGCCGGCGACGGGGAAGGAGGAGGAGGAGCGGCGGGCGGCCTGGATCGAGGGAAGGAGGAGGAGCGGCGGGCGGCCTGCTCCAGGCCAAGAGAGGGAGAGGAGCGGCTGACCTTAGGGCTTTTTTCTTCTCTCTTTTTTCCCACCCGAGCTCTGCTTCCTCCCTTTTTCTTTTTTACTTTTTTTTGTTTCTCTTTTTTTGTCCTGTGCTGCCTTCCCCCCCCCCCCCTTCCTCCTCATATTATATATATATAATAATATATATATAATTCAATACATATAATATATAATATAATATAATATATATATATATAACATAATATATACAAAGTAATATATATGTTATATTAAAGCCTACACACACGAGACCTTCGCGCGCACGCACGAGCTCCCGCACGTCCTCGAACAGGGACGCGCCAACTCGTCTCCCATAGCACGCCCATAGGCTGATATTTGGGGAGGGTCCCACTCGCCCGGCTACGGGGTTGTACATAATCCCCGCTCTTTTCGAGGTTGGCACAAGCTCGGAAAGAATCATCCAACCCAACGTATCCGGCGAGTGGGAGCCGACCCAAAGAAAAAATTTGCGAGAATTCTGAATTTGGGTACAAAGGGAGCTCCACCCCAGGGCTTACTTTTCACATAGTCCCGCTAGAGGCTCTAGCACGAATATCACTAGCCCGCGTCCTTCCTCCTAGGCTCATCATCGGCAATACACGCAATATCTGATACACTGCAACATAACAAGAAACCAACTCTTTTCAAGCTTTCTCCCTTTCCCCCCAGGTGTGGCTACAGCCCTGCCAGCTAGTGAAAGCCTGACAGCGAGTCTACCCAGGGCCGAGCAGCACTCGGGGTCCCTTACCCCCCAGGAGAGCCTACGGACCTGCCAGCTAGTAGGAGCCAGGCAGCGGGTCTACCCGGGGCCGAGCATCACTCGGGGTCCAGCACAATACTCAAACTCTAAAACTCTTTCCAAACTATCTCCCTTTCCCCCCAGGTGTGCCTACAGCCCTGCCAGCTAGTGAAAGCCTGACAACGAGTCTACCCGGGGCCGAGCAGCACTCGGGGTCCCTTACCCCCCAGGCGAGCCTACGGACCTGTCAGCTAGTAGGAGCCAGGCAGCGGGTCTACCCGGGGCCGAGCATCACTCGGGGTCCTGCAAAATATCCAAACTCCCTCCAAATTTCAAACTATCTCCCTTTCCCCCCAGGTGTGCCTGCAGCCCTGCCAGCTAGTGAAAGCCTGACAGCGAGTCTACCCGGGGCCGAGCAGCACTCGGGGTCCTGCAAAATATCCAAACTCCCTCCAAATTTCAAACTATCTCCCTTTCCCCCCAGGTGTGCCTGCAGCCCTGCCAGCTAGTGAAAGCCTGACAACGAGTCTACCCGGGGCCGAGCAGCACTCGGGGTCCCTTACCCCCCAGGCGAGCCTACGGACCTGCCAGCTAGTAGGAGCCAGGCAGCGGGTCTACCTGGGGCCGAGCATCACTCGGGGTCCGTTAATCGAATACTTTGATCGTCCACAAAGATTGCGACGGGAGCATTGTCACTCCAAATTTCATAACGATGTCCACAGAGAATCGTCCGAGCTCTCGGGTGATACTGCCGGTTCAGCCAGCTAGGTGAAAGCCTGGGAACGGGAGCGTCGAGACCTAACCCTAGAGCGAGAAGACTTAGAACATCTTTGCCAAGTATAACTGGAGGGTAGGCTCCCTCACTTCGAACTCCACGTTAATCTGGGAGGGCACCACCAAGGAGTCGGTAAGAACCTCCACATCATGTACCCCAAGTTCTCTGGTCAGGCACAGTCTCGCTATAACCGCCTCATACTCAGCCCGATTTTTGGTGATAGGGTAATGCACTACTACTCGAGGACTTGACTTTGCTCGAGGTGGAGACATCCTGCTTACTTAAGAGGTGTTGGAGAGTTAATTGAACCGATGCTTTTACAAATGGAGAACGCATTCTTTTAATAAGAGAGACGATCTGGAAGTCGTCAAATCGGGAAGCTGGCGTCCGAGCCTGTTCCTAATAATTCCTCCAATCGGAAGAGAGATGCAATCGGGGGGACATAGGCCGGCGTGCAAGGGGGGGAGCTGATCTCGGCCGTCAGTGCAGAGGCTCGGTCTTACAAGAACGCTTAAAGTCCCGAGGCATCGTCCCATCATCCGAACTGGGCTATTTATGAGGAACAGGTCGACGGCTCGTATCCTGATCTAATGACAAAGATCGCTTTCCGCCATGTCACTCGATGATGAGAGCTAGTGCATGGGCGACGGGTAATGTTCCTGTGAGGGTCCTCTAGGACGCACTCGAGGCAAACATCTTCCCTCGGGCCAAAACCTGCCCCTTTACATGTTATCCTGCTCTCTCAATAACAAAGGCCTTCACTTGTGATTGCTTGGAGAGGTCGGCCCTTTATCAAATCTGGGAGGTTAGCGTCTAGGCTCGTTCCTGATAATTCCTCTAGTCAGAGGAGAGGTGCGATCGGGAGGACATAGGCCGACGTGCAAGGGGGGAGCTGATCTCGGCCGTCAGTGCAGAGGCTCGGTCTTACAATAGCGCTTAAAGTCCCGCGGCACCGTCCCATCGTCCGAACTAGGCAATTTAAAAGGAACGGGTTGGACGTTTCGCTTCCGGAGTCGATCGCGAGGCTAACCCTTAAAGCCCTCAGAAGTTCGAGGCGAATTGGCAATAAAGAGAAAACTCCACTGCTACTGAATCATAAGGAAGAGAAAACATATTACCGCTAGGGATGGAACCCTTTTGGGTCACCCCGGCTCCAAATACCTCTCAGCCACTCTCTTACTTGACCTTAAAGACATTAACCTCCAGGTTTCTCGCTGATGCGATAAGTGAGGATACACACATTTTCACAGGTAGAGGCACTTCAAGCTGGCGCAAATCCCACTCCAAATACTACGAGATTCTAGCAACAGCTATGGGAGGGGACAACTCCGAGTATGAGGACCTTACATACAAATTATCCGCGCATGACCCTGGTCGCCACTTGGTTCCTCTTCTAAAGCCATGACATCCACCTGAGATTTTCCGTGCTGGCCACTCTCCACGCTCACCGCACCAAAATGTTGAAACCGAAAAATCGGTCTCTGTGGAGTTCGACCCTTGGGGAAGGGGTGGCCGCACACCTACTACACTCAAGTGAACTATCTAGGCTCAAGGCTAGGAACACAAGGGACAGACCCAAGGCCTCAGCGTGGAGGTCCCACCGCATACCCGGAAGACTAACAAACTCTTCCCCTCCCACACCAGGGGCTGAGCTAAGACACCTTCGGCGGGCTCTCTTGGCCGGCCGGAACATCTAAGGAGGATCTCAAAATCCACTCCTGAACTAGAGGTGTCTCCCTGGGTCTATAAAAACTGTTCCCCGCCCGCCTTTTTAATGGCGTAAAACCGCCCAGCAGCCCTACTCCACGCAGCCCCAATTGGGCCGCTAACAACGTAACTACGTTGTCCTAAAAGGCTGTCAACAGGCCATTAGGGGCTTCCCGGCAACTATACCTCGGGGCTCCCACGGGGCTCCCACGGGGCGAGCGGTTCGCAAACATACCGCCCGCCTAAGATGAAAAAGATAAAAAAACACTCACATGGCATCACATGCATATAAATAATTACAGGAATATTAATTCCATACTCAGCACGCAGGCCGGCAATATAGACAAAACTAGGCCTTCAAGGGCTGGCACAAGCTTGGGCTTAAGCCCGCTATTCCCCGCTTGGTACTGCAGCATCTGTACGCCAACGTCCCGACGAGTGGCGGCCAACTAGGCATTGGTCGGCTAACACAAGCAGGCCAAACATAATGCGCGCACCCCCATTTATTGGGGCTATGGTGCGCATTCCCTGCGAATGAATAAAATACAACTTCCACGGAGTCTTCTCCGGGAACCCCAGAACATCACCAATCCGGCTCATACGTCCGGACGGGCTTCACACAGCACATCACCAATTCGGCTCATAAGCCCGAATGGGCTTCACACAGCATGCCTAAACCCGTACTCACACTTCCGGGCACTAATGCAAATAATTACGGGGACGTACACGTCGACCCGTCGGAGATCTCCCTTCCCCCACCCGTTGGTGGAGAGGTGCTTCCATGCAAATATGAAAAATAAGGGCTTCACCTGCCCAAGTAGAAACTTCGTTACCCTTGACGCGTGTTTGGCGGAGCCGCAACCGCGCACATTGCCCGAGGCTCGACGTCTAGCGTCCGTAGTGGTTGTCCATGCGCGGATCCGACCTCCGTCGGAGAGCCAGAAGCTCCAAGTCATTTTTCCCTCCATCGTCGAGCCTCTCCATGGCCGATCACGCTCCAAGTGGCGTCGGCAAAGGTTGTCCCGGCCTCCACAACTTCAAGCGGCGTCGGGGAAGCCGATCCCGACCGACCTAGCTCCAAGCGGCGCCGGGATAGGAGCTCCTGGCCGACCTAGCTGCAGGCGGCAGCGAGGGGCTCGGTCTGAGCTTGGTGCGGCCGGCGACGGGGAAGGAGGCCGAGCTCGGGCTGACCTTACTAGGTCCAGGTGGCGCCGAGAGGGGGGAAGAGAACCGGGCTCGGGCCCTCCTTGCTGGCCGACGGGAGAGAGGAGCGGCCGGGGGTTCGGGTCGGCTTGCTGGCCGACGGGAGAGAGGGGCGGCTGGGGGTCGGCTTGCTCCAGGCCGACGGGAGAGAGGGGCGGCTGGGGGTCGGCTTGCTCCAGGCCGACGGGAGAGAGGGGCGGCCGGGCTCGGGCTGGCTTGGTGCGGCGGGCGACGGGGAAGGAGGAGGAGGAGCGGCGGGCGGCCTGGATCGAGGGAAGGAGGAGGAGCGGCGGGCGGCCTGCTCCAGGCCAAGAGAGGGAGAGGAGCGGCTGACCTTAGGGCTTTTTTCTTCTCTCTTTTTTCCCACCCGAGCTCTGCTTCCTCCCTTTTTCTTTTTTACTTTTTTTTGTTTCTCTTTTTTTTGTCCTGTGCTGCCTTCCCCCCCCCCCTTCCTCCTCATATTATATATATATAATAATATATATATATATATAATTCAATACATATAATATATAATATAATATAATATATATATATAACATAATATATACAAAGTAATATATATGTTATATTAAAGCCTACACACACGAGACCTTCGCGCGCACGCACGAGCTCCCGCACGTCCTCGAACAGGGACGCGCCAACTCGTCTCCCATAGCACGCCCATAGGCTGACATTTGGGGAGGGTCCCACTCGCCCGGCTACGGGGTTGTACATAATCCCCGCTCTTTTCGAGGTTGGCACAAGCTCAGAAAGAATCATCCAACCCAACGTATCCGGCGAGTGGGAGCCGACCCAAAGAAAAAATTTGCGAGAATTCTGAATTTGGGTACAAAGGGAGCTCCACCCCAGGGCTTACTTTTCACATAGTCCCGCTAGAGGCTCTAGCACGAATATCACTAGCCCGCGTCCTTCCTCCTAGGCTCATCATCGGCAATACACGCAATATCTGATACACTGCAACATAACAAGAAACCAACTCTTTTCAAGCTTTCTCCCTTTCCCCCCAGGTGTGCCTACAGCCCTGCCAGCTAGTGAAAGCCTGACAGCGAGTCTACCCAGGGCCGAGCAGCACTCGGGGTCCCTTACCCCCCAGGAGAGCCTACGGACCTGCCAGCTAGTAGGAGCCAGGCAGCGGGTCTACCCGGGGCCGAGCATCACTCGGGGTCCAGCACAATACTCAAACTCTAAAACTCTTTCCAAACTATCTCCCTTTCCCCCCAGGTGTGCCTACAGCCCTGCCAGCTAGTGAAAGCCTGACAACGAGTCTACCCGGGGCCGAGCAGCACTCGGGGTCCCTTACCCCCCAGGCGAGCCTACGGACCTGTCAGCTAGTAGGAGCCAGGCAGCGGGTCTACCCGGGGCCGAGCATCACTCGGGGTCCTGTAAAATATCCAAACTCCCTCCAAATTTCAAACTATCTCCCTTTCCCCCCAGGTGTGCCTGCAGCCCTGCCAGCTAGTGAAAGCCTGACAGCGAGTCTACCCGGGGCAGAGCAGCACTCGGGGTCCTGCAAAATATCCAAACTCCCTCCAAATTTCAAACTATCTCCCTTTCCCCCCAGGTGTGCCTGCAGCCCTGCCAGCTAGTGAAAGCCTGACAGCGAGTCTACCCGGGGCCGAGCAGCACTCGGGGTCCCTTACCCCCCAGGCGAGCCTACGGACCTGCCAGCTAGTAGGAGCCAGGCAGCGGGTCTACCTGGGGCCGAGCATCACTCGGGGTCCATTAATCGAATACTTTGATCGTCCACATAGATTGCGACGGGAGCATTGTCACTCCAAATTTCATAACGATGTCCACAGAGAATCGTCCGAGCTCTCGGGTGATACTGCCGGTTCAGCCAGCTAGGTGAAAGCCTGGGAACGGGAGCGTCGAGACCTAACCCTAGAGCGAGAAGACTTAGAACATCTTTGCCAAGTATAACTGGAGGGTAGGCTCCCTCACTTCGAACTCCACGTTAATCTGGGAGGGCACCACCAAGGAGTCGGTAAGAACCTCCACATCATGTACCCCAAGTTCTCTGGCCAGGCACAGTCTCACTATAACCGCCTCATACTCAGCCCGATTTTTGGTGATAGGGAAATGCACTACTACTCGAGGACTTGACTTTGCTCGAGGTGGAGACATCCTGCTTACTTAAGAGGTGTTGAAGAGTTAATTGAACCGATGCTTTTACAAATGGAGAACACATTCTTTTAATAAGAGAGACGATCTGGAAGTCGTCAAATCGGGAAGCTGGCGTCCGAGCCTGTTCCTAATAATTCCTCCAATCGGAAGAGAGATGCAATCGGGGGGACATAGGCCGGCGTGCAAGGGGGGGAGCTGATCTCGGCCGTCAGTGCAGAGGCTCGGTCTTACAAGAACGCTTAAAGTCCCGAGGCATCGTCCCATCATCCGAACTGGGCTATTTATGAGGAACAGGTCGACGGCTCGTATCCTGATCTAATGACAAAGATCGCTTTCCGCCATGTCACTCGATGATGAGAGCTAGTGCATGGGCGACGGGTAATGTTCCTGTGAGGGTCCTCTAGGGCGCACTCGAGGCAAACATCTTCCCTCAGGCCAAAACCTGCCCCTTTACATGTTATCCTGCTCTCTCAATAACAAAGGCCTTCACTTGTGATTGCTTGGAGAGGTCGGCCCTTTATCAAATCTGGGAGGTTAGCGTCTAGGCTCGTTCCTGATAATTCCTCTAGTCAGAGGAGAGGTGCGATCGGGAGGACATAGGCCGACGTGCAAAGGGGGAGCTGATCTCGGCCGTCAGTGCAGAGGCTCGGTCTTACAATAGCGCTTAAAGTCCCGCGGCACCGTCCCATCGTCCGAACTAGGCTATTTAAAAGGAACGGGTTGGACGTTTCGCTTCCGGAGTCGATCGCGAGGCTAACCCTTAAAGCCCTCAGAAGTTCGAGGCGAATTGGCAATAAAGAGAAAACTCCACTGCTACTGAATCATAAGGAAGAGAAAACATATTACCGCTAGGGATGGAACCCTTTTGGGTCACCCCGGCTCCAAATACCTCTCAGCCGCTCTCTTACTTGACCTTAAAGACATTAACCTCCAGGTTTCTCGCTGATGCGATAAGTGAGGATACGCACATTTTCACAGGTAGAGGCACTTCAAGCTGGCGCAAATCCCACTCCAAATACTACGAGATTCTAGCAACAGCTATGGGAGGGGACAACTCCGAGTATGAGGACCTTACATACAAATTATTCGCGCATGACCCTGGTCGCCACTTGGTTCCTCTTCTAAAGCCATGACATCCACCTGAGATTTTCCGTGCTGGCCACTCTCCACGCTCACCGCACCAAAATGTTGAAACCGAAAAATCGGTCTCTGTGGAGTTCGACCCTTGGGGAAGGGGTGGCCGCACACCTACTACACTCAAGTGAACTATCTAGGCTCAAGGCTAGGAACACAAGGGACAGACCCAAGGCCTCAGCGTGGAGGTCCCACCGCATACCCGGAAGACTAACAAACTCTTCCCCTCCCACACCAGGGGCTGAGCTAAGACACCTTCGGCGGGCTCTCTTGGCCGGCCGGAACATCTAAGGAGGATCTCAAAATCCACTCCTGAACTAGAGGTGTCTCCCTAGGTCTATAAAAACTGTTCCCCGCCCGCCTTTTTAATGGCGTAAAACCGCCCAGCAGCCCTACTCCACGCAGCCCCAATTGGGCCGCTAACAACGTAACTACGTTGTCCTAAAAGGCTGTCAACAGGCCATTAGGGGCTTCCCGGCAACTATACCTCGGGGCTCCCACGGGGCTCCCACGGGGCGAGCGGTTCGCAAACATACCGCCCGCCTAAGATGAAAAAGATAAAAAAACACTCACATGGCATCACATGCATATAAATAATTACAGGAATATTAATTCCATACTCAGCACGCAGGCCGGCAATATAGACAAAACTAGGCCTTCAAGGGCTGGCACAAGCTTGGGCTTAAGCCCGCTATTCCCCGCTTGGTACTGCAGCATCTGTACGCCAACGTCCCAACGAGTGGCGGCCAACTAGGCATTGGTCGGCTAACACAAGCAGGCCAAACATAATGCGCGCACCCCCATTTATTGGGGCTATGGTGCGCATTCCCTGCGAATGAATAAAATACAACTTCCACGGAGTCTTCTCCGGGAACCCCAGAACATCACCAATCCGGCTCATACGTCCGGACGGGCTTCACACAGCACATCACCAATTCGGCTCATAAGCCCGAATGGGCTTCACACAGCATGCCTAAACCCGTACTCACACTTCCGGGCACTAATGCAAATAATTACGGGGACGTACACGTCGACCCGTCGGAGATCTCCCTTCCCCCACCCGTTGGTGGAGAGGTGCTTCCATGCAAATATGAAAAATAAGGGCTTCACCTGCCCAAGTAGAAACTTCGTTACCCTTGACGCGTGTTTGGCGGAGCCGCAACCGCGCACATTGCCCGAGGCTCGACGTCTAGCGTCCGTAGTGGTTGTCCATGCGCGGATCCGACCTCCGTCGGAGAGCCAGAAGCTCCAAGTCATTTTTCCCTCCATCGTCGAGCCTCTCCATGGCCGATCACGCTCCAAGTGGCGTCGGCGAAGGTTGTCCCGGCCTCCACAACTTCAAGCGGCGTCGGGGAAGCCGATCCCGACCGACCTAGCTCCAAGCGGCGCCGGGAGAGGAGCTCCCGGCCGACCTAGCTGCAGGCGGCAGCGAGGGGCTCGGTCTGAGCTTGGTGCGGCCGGCGACGGGGAAGGAGGCCGAGCTCGGGCTGACCTTACTAGGTCCAGGCGGCGCCGAGAGGGGGGAAGAGAACCGGGCTCGGGCCCTCCTTGCTGGCCGACGGGAGAGAGGAGCGGCCGGGGGTTCGGGTCGGCTTGCTGGCCGACGGGAGAGAGGGGCGGCTGGGGGTCGGCTTGCTCCAGGCCGACGGGAGAGAGGGGCGGCTGGGGGTCGGCTTGCTCCAGGCCGACGGGAGAGAGGGGCGGCCGGGCTCGGGCTGGCTTGGTGCGGCCGGCGACGGGGAAGGAGGAGGAGGAGCGGCGGGCGGCCTGGATCGAGGGAAGGAGGAGGAGCGGCGGGCGGCCTGCTCCAGGCCAAGAGAGGGAGAGGAGCGGCTGACCTTAGGGCTTTTTTCTTCTCTCTTTTTTCCCACCCGAGCTCTGCTTCCTCCCTTTTTCTTTTTTACTTTTTTTTGTTTCTCTTTTTTTTGTCCTGTGCTGCCTTCCCCCCCCCTTCCTCCTCATATTATATATATATATAATATATATATAATTCAATACATATAATATATAATATAATATAATATATATATATATAACATAATATATACAAAGTAATATATATGTTATATTAAAGCCTACACACACGAGACCTTCGCGCGCACGCACGAGCTCCCGCACGTCCTCGAACAGGGACGCGCCAACTCGTCTCCCATAGCACGCCCATAGGCTGACATTTGGGGAGGGTCCCACTCGCCCGGCTACAGGGTTGTACATAATCCCCGCTCTTTTCGAGGTTGGCACAAGCTCGGAAAGAATCATCCAACCCAACGTATCCGGCGAGTGGGAGCCGACCCAAAGAAAAAATTTGCGAGAATTCTGAATTTGGGTACAAAGGGAGCTCCACCCCAGGGCTTACTTTTCACATAGTCCCGCTAGAGGCTCTAGCACGAATATCACTAGCCCGCGTCCTTCCTCCTAGGCTCATCATTGGCAATACACGCAATATCTGATACACTGCAACATAACAAGAAACCAACTCTTTTCAAGCTTTCTCCCTTTCCCCCCAGGTGTGCCTACAGCCCTGCCAGCTAGTGAAAGCCTGACAGCGAGTCTACCCAGGGCCGAGCAGCACTCGGGGTCCCTTACCCCCCAGGAGAGCCTACGGACCTGCCAGCTAGTAGGAGCCAGGCAGCGGGTCTACCCGGGGCCGAGCATCACTCGGGGTCCAGCACAATACTCAAACTCTAAAACTCTTTCCAAACTATCTCCCTTTCCCCCCAGGTGTGCCTACAGCCCTGCCAGCTAGTGAAAGCCTGACAACGAGTCTACCCGGGGCCGAGCAGCACTCGGGGTCCCTTACCCCCCAGGCGAGCCTACGGACCTGTCAGCTAGTAGGAGCCAGGCAGCGGGTCTACCCGGGGCCGAGCATCACTCGGGGTCCTGCAAAATATCCAAACTCCCTCCAAATTTCAAACTATCTCCCTTTCCCCCCAGGTGTGCCTGCAGCCCTGCCAGCTAGTGAAAGCCTGACAGCGAGTCTACCCGGGGCCGAGCAGCACTCGGGGTCCTGCAAAATATCCAAACTCCCTCCAAATTTCAAACTATCTCCCTTTCCCCCCAGGTGTGCCTGCAGCCCTGCCAGCTAGTGAAAGCCTGACAACGAGTCTACCCGGGGCCGAGCAGCACTCGGGGTCCCTTACCCCCCAGGCGAGCCTACGGACCTGCCAGCTAGTAGGAGCCAGGCAGCGGGTCTACCTGGGGCCGAGCATCACTCGGGGTCCGTTAATCGAATACTTTGATCGTCCACAAAGATTGCGACGGGAGCATTGTCACTCCAAATTTCATAACGATGTCCACAGAGAATCGTCCGAGCTCTCGGGTGATACTGCCGGTTCAGCCAGCTAGGTGAAAGCCTGGGAACGGGAGCGTCGAGACCTAACCCTAGAGCGAGAAGACTTAGAACATCTTTGCCAAGTATAACTGGAGGGTAGGCTCCCTCACTTCGAACTCCACGTTAATCTGGGAGGGCACCACCAAGGAGTCGGTAAGAACCTCCACATCATGTACCCCAAGTTCTCTGGTCAGGCACAGTCTCGCTATAACCGCCTCATACTCAGCCCGATTTTTGGTGATAGGGTAATGCACTACTACTCGAGGACTTGACTTTGCTCGAGGTGGAGACATCCTGCTTACTTAAGAGGTGTTGGAGAGTTAATTGAACCGATGCTTTTACAAATGGAGAACGCATTCTTTTAATAAGAGAGACGATCTGGAAGTCGTCAAATCGGGAAGCTGGCGTCCGAGCCTGTTCCTAATAATTCCTCCAATCGGAAGAGAGATGCAATCGGGGGGACATAGGCCGGCGTGCAAGGGGGGGAGCTGATCTCGGCCGTCAGTGCAGAGGCTCGGTCTTACAAGAACGCTTAAAGTCCCGAGGCATCGTCCCATCATCCGAACTGGGCTATTTATGAGGAACAGGTCGACGGCTCGTATCCTGATCTAATGACAAAGATCGCTTTCCGCCATGTCACTCGATGATGAGAGCTAGTGCATGGGCGACGGGTAATGTTCCTGTGAGGGTCCTCTAGGACGCACTCGAGGCAAACATCTTCCCTCGGGCCAAAACCTGCCCCTTTACATGTTATCCTGCTCTCTCAATAACAAAGGCCTTCACTTGTGATTGCTTGGAGAGGTCGGCCCTTTATCAAATCTGGGAGGTTAGCGTCTAGGCTCGTTCCTGATAATTCCTCTAGTCAGAGGAGAGGTGCGATCGGGAGGACATAGGCCGACGTGCAAGGGGGGAGCTGATCTCGGCCGTCAGTGCAGAGGCTCGGTCTTACAATAGCGCTTAAAGTCCCGCGGCACCGTCCCATCGTCCGAACTAGGCAATTTAAAAGGAACGGGTTGGACGTTTCGCTTCCGGAGTCGATCGCGAGGCTAACCCTTAAAGCCCTCAGAAGTTCGAGGCGAATTGGCAATAAAGAGAAAACTCCACTGCTACTGAATCATAAGGAAGAGAAAACATATTACCGCTAGGGATGGAACCCTTTTGGGTCACCCCGGCTCCAAATACCTCTCAGTCGCTCTCTTACTTGACCTTAAAGACATTAACCTCCAGGTTTCTCGCTGATGCGATAAGTGAGGATACGCACATTTTCACAGGTAGAGGCACTTCAAGCTGGCGCAAATCCCACTCCAAATACTACGAGATTCTAGCAACAGCTATGGGAGGGGACAACTCCGAGTATGAGGACCTTACATACAAATTATCCGCGCATGACCCTGGTCGCCACTTGGTTCCTCTTCTAAAGCCATGACATCCACCTGAGATTTTCCGTGCTGGCCACTCTCCACGCTCACCGCACCAAAATGTTGAAACCGAAAAATCGGTCTCTGTGGAGTTCGACCCTTGGGGAAGGGGTGGCCGCACACTTACTACACTCAAGTGAACTATCTAGGCTCAAGGCTAGGAACACAAGGGACAGACCCAAGGCCTCAGCGTGGAGGTCCCACCGCATACCCGGAAGACTAACAAACTCTTCCCCTCCCACACCAGGGGCTGAGCTAAGACACCTTCGGCGGGCTCTCTTGGCCGGCCGGAACATCTAAGGAGGATCTCAAAATCCACTCCTGAACTAGAGGTGTCTCCCTGGGTCTATAAAAACTGTTCCCCGCCCGCCTTTTTAATGGCGTAAAACCGCCCAGCAGCCCTACTCCACGCAGCCCCAATTGGGCCGCTAACAACGTAACTACGTTGTCCTAAAAGGCTGTCAACAGGCCATTAGGGGCTTCCCGACAACTATACCTCGGGGCTCCCACGGGGCGAGCGGTTCGCAAACATACCGCCCGCCTAAGATGAAAAAGATAAAAAAACACTCACATGGCATCACATGCATATAAATAATTACAGGAATATTAATTCCATACTCAGCACGCAGGCCGGCAATATAGACAAAACTAGGCCTTCAAGGGCCGGCACAAGTTTGGGCTTAAGCCCGCTATTCCCCGCTTGGTACTGCAGCATCTGTACGCCAACGTCCCGACGAGTGGCGGCCAACTAGGCATTGGTCGGCTAACACAAGCAGGCCAAACATAATGCGCGCACCCCCTTTTATTGGGGCTATGGTGCGCATTCCCTGCGAATGAATAAAATACAACTTCCACGGAGTCTTCTTCGGGAATCCCAGAACATCACCAATCCGGCTCATACGTCCGGACGGGCTTCACACAGCACATCACCAATTCGGCTCATAAGCCCGAATGGGCTTCACACAGCATGCCTAAACCCGTACTCACACTTCCGGGCACTAATGCAAATAATTACGGGGACGTACACGTCGACCCGTCGGAGATCTCCCTTCCCCCACCCGTTGGTGGAGAGGTGCTTCCATGCAAATATGAAAAATAAGGGCTTCACCTGCCCAAGTAGAAACTTCGTTACCCTTGACGCGTGTTTGGCGGAGCCGCAACCGCGCACATTGCCCGAGGCTCGACGTCTAGCGTCCGTAGTGGTTGTCCATGCGCGGATCCGACCTCCGTCGGAGAGCCAGAAGCTCCAAGTCATTTTTCCCTCCATCGTCGAGCCTCTTCATGGCCGATCACGCTCCAAGTGGCGTCGGCGAAGGTTGTCCCGGCCTCCACAACTTCAAGCGGCGTCGGGGAAGCCGATCCCGACCGACCTAGCTCCAAGCGGCGCCGGGAGAGGAGCTCCCGGCCGACCTAGCTGCAGGCGGCAGCGAGGGGCTCGGTCTGAGCTTGGTGCGGCCGGCGACGGGGAAGGAGGCCGAGCTCGGGCTGACCTTACTAGGTCCAGGCGGCACCGAGAGGGGGGAAGAGAACCGGGCTCGGGCCCTCCTTGCTGGCCGACGGGAGAGAGGAGCGGCCGGGGGTTCGGGTCGGCTTGCTGGCCGACGGGAGAGAGGGGCGGCTGGGGGTCAGCTTGCTCTAGGCCGACGGGAGAGAGGGGCGGCTGGGGGTCGGCTTGCTCCATGCCGACGGGAGAGAGGGGCGGCCGGGCTCGGGCTGGCTTGGTGCGGCCGGCGACGGGGAAGGAGGAGGAGGAGCGGCAGGCGGCCTGGATCGAGGGAAGGAGGAGGAGCGGCGGGCGGCCTGCTCCAGGCCAAGAGAGGGAGAGGAGCGGCTGACCTTAGGGCTTTTTTCTTCTCTCTTTTTTCCCACCCGAGCTCTGCTTCCTCCCTTTTTCTTTTTTACTTTTTTTTGTCCCATAGCACGCCCATAGGCTGACATTTGGGGAGGGTCCCACTCGCCCGGCTACGGGGTTGTACAGCTAGCGTCAGACCTCCAGTGTGCAACCTTTCTAAGTCTGCACTTTGGAAGACAAGGATTAGGCTTTTCATGAATTCTATTGATGATGACATTTTTAATTCTGTTTTGACAGTTTGTCCAAGACCCCCAGTAATTACAAGTACAAGTGTTGTGCCACCTCCTTCAGGAACAGATGCAGAAATAAAGAAATGGAAAGTTGCAGATGCAAAGGCTATGAATATCCTTGCTCAGACTATGTCTGATGAGATATTCCAAAAGGTGGTTGAATGCAGTTCAACAAAAGAGATATGGGACAAGTTATCTGAAATTGTCTCAGGATCTGCTGATGAAAGGAAGGACAGGAGATCCCATCTCATAAGCCAATGTGAGAACTTCAAGAAAGGAGAAACTGAATCAGTGGCTGACATGTACAACAGGCTCAGCCTAATAGTCAGTGAACTAAAAACACTGGACAAGGAGATCTCTCTAACTGAACTAAATGACAAGATCCTAATGTGCTTCCCTAGCACTTGGGACTCAAGGATCTGGCCAATCAAGGATGTCAGAAGCCTAACTGAAATTACTACTGAAGCTTTGTTGGGCAAGCTCAAATCTTATGAGCTGCTCATCAAGAATAGGGAAGAAGAGCAAAAGACTGCTTCTCCAGTCATCAGAAAGGAGAAGACCATAGCATTCAAAGCTACTGAAGAACTGCCTGAAGACAAGGTCACAGGCAATGAAGAATTAATGAGCTTACTGGCCAAAAGATTCTATAAGATGGTCAGGAAATATTTCAGAAAGAGGTCATCTAGAGGGCATGAGAAGCCAAGGTATGACAAATCCAATAACAAAGAAATTATTTGTTTTGGATGCAGGAAACCAGGCCATATTGTGCCTGATTGTCCAGAAAACCAGAACTAGGACAAAAAGGACATAAAAGAAAGAAGAAGAGATAAAGACTCCAGAGAAAACAATTACAACAAATCCTCCTCCAGCAAAAATAAACATACAAGGAAGGGATTTGTAGCAGAAACCTGGAGTGAAACTGAAGAAGAATTAAAGGCTTCATCAAGCTCAAGTGATGATGAAGATGATGCTGAAGAAAAGGAGTTCTGCATGATGGGTATAAATGCCTCTCAACCTAATTCTGATGCAGAACAAGAGTTAGAGTCTGAATCTGAAACTCAAACTGAAGAAGACCAGGTAATAGATTCCTTTGATTTTAATTCAGAGGACTTTAGATCTGAATTTAAAGCACTTTGTTTAGACCTGCTAAAGTCTGAGAAAGAGATTATCTCTCTCAGAAATCAATTGTCTGAACATAGCACTCTAAAATCAGACAACCTCAAACTCTCTGAGGAGTTAGAATGCTATAGGGAGGAGATAGCTTCACTGAAAAGTGAACTATCCCAGGCAAAGAAGTTTGAAGAATCCCTTAATGGGAGAAGCATCAGACTGATGGACATCACAAGCACAGTGAACTCAAGACTCAACAGTACACTGAGCTTGGGTGCCTCATCCAGCCAACCCATAGTATTAACAACCCCAATTAAATTTATCTCTGATAAATGAAAGGGTGTTGTAGAGGTAGCTAGGAAGAATCCTGATTTACCTAAGAAAAACAAAGTTCAACAGAAAACGTCGAACAGAGGTCGACGATCGTTGGATAGAGCTCGGCGATCTCAGGCTGGATCGTCGAATTCAGATCGACGACTTCTGAACTCTAAACTCTGGCATAGTCGATCTTCGAACGGAGCTCGACGATCTGACCCAAGATCGTCAAACTCAGCTCCACGATCGTCGAACGGAGCTCAGAGCTTTGAACAATCTTTCAAAGGTAAATCTAAAATCAATCCTAGAGGCCCTATATCCCAAAGCTTCAACCCCTATACTGAATGGATAGTACCTCCTAGGAGATACCATCCTGAAGGATATAAGAGTCAGACAGGGATGTCTTTTATTTTTGAGTTTAAAGGCTATCAACCTAGACCCAAGGTAAACTTGGTCAAAAACATATAAATTGTTTATGTGCAGGTGAAGACCTATCCAGCAATGAACCAACAATGGTATCTGGATAGTGGGTGCTCAAAGCACATGACAGGGAGCAAGGAGAATCTCACATCCTTCAAAGCCAAACTTGGACCCAAAGTGATATTTGGTGATTCAAACTTTGGTCAAACAAAAGGATATGGTGCTGTTCAGATTGGCTCAGTCACATTCAAGAAGGTGGCTTATGTGTAAGGACTGAAGCACAACCTAATCAGCATCAGTCAACTCTGTGATGAAGGCTATCAAGTGATATTCAACAAATCCTTATGCAAGATCAAGTCAGAGGATAACACAACAGTGTTAACAGGTAAAAGGAAAGGTAATATTTATCTTGTAGATTTCCTTTCAACCTATATAGATATCTATTTATTTAATTCAGTTTGCAAACCAAATGATCTTTGGCATAAGAGACTAGGACATCTAAACCTTAGAACCATTGCTAGGCTATCCAAGGACAACCTTGTTAGAGGACTACCTTCTGGTCCCTACAAGAAGGAAGGACTCTGCAGGGCTTGTCAATTAGGCAAGCAAACTAAAAAATAGTTTTAAGTCACTTAATAAGAGTGATTCACCTAGGATCTTGTATCTGTTACACATGGATATTTTTGGACTCATTACAGTACAAAGCTTAGGAAGGAAATCTTACACTTTGGTGATTGTAGATGACTTCTCTAGATTCACATGGGTGTTCTTTCTGAGGAAGAAGTCTGATAACTTTAAGTGTTTGACAGATTTTCTCAAATGCATACAGATTGAGTTCAATACTCACATTGCCCTGATCAGAAGTGATCATGGGACAGAGTTTGATTCTCTTCTTATGCAAGAGTTCTGTCAAAGTGAAGGGATCATGCATACTTTCTCAGCTTCTAGAACTCCTCAACAAAATGGGGTAGCTGAAAGGAAAAATAGAACCCTTATTGGATCTTCCACCACATTGTTGACAGATGCTCACCTTCCTCTATCCTTTTGGGCAGAGGCAGTGAACACTTCCAACTATGTGTTGAACAGAAGTTTGATACATAAACTGAAGGGCAAGACTCCCTATGAATTGCTCAAAGGGAAGAAACCTAAAGTAAACTATTTCAAATTTTTTGGTTGCATTTGTTATATTCACAATAATGACAAGAAGTACTTAGCAAAATTTCAAGCTAAAGCTGATGAAGGAGTGTTTCTGGGATACTCCATGATCAGTAAAGCATATAGGGTTTATAACAAATTTTCTCTTAAAATTGAAGAATCTGTTCATGTATCTTTTGATGAGACTAACATGTTTTATAAGGAGAAGTCTACTTCTACCATAGAACCCTTGCAGGTAAACTCTCTTTCAGAAAATTTGGACAGATTGCATATTGCAGAGAAGGATTCAGTATATTCACCTAACCAACATAAGGATGAAATCAGTGAAGATGAAGAAGATGTTCAACATCTTGGAGAAAACCATTTTGAAGAGCCAGTTGTTGTTCCACAAGAGGAAACAACAACACAAGTTGGTGAACAATCAACACCCCCTGTTGACTTAGTAACAACAAGAGATCATCCAATCTCCCAAGTGATTGGAAACATCTCAGCTGGTGTGCAAACCAGAAATCAGGTCAATCAGAACCTGATGCACAATTGCTTTCTATCTCAAGTTGAGCATCAATCCATTCAAGATGCAGAACAAGATCCACACTGGATCATTGCTATGCAAGAGAAACTACATCAATTTTAGAGGAATAAAGTTTGGGAACTAGTGCCAAGGCCTAAGGATCACTCCATTATTGGAACAAAGTGGGTGTTCAGGAACAAATTGGATGATCAAGGAGTTATTGTAAGAAACACGGCAAGGCTAGTTGCTCAAGGATATTCTCAAGAAGAAGGAATAGACTATGACCAGACCTTTGCACCAGTTGCAAGGTTAGAGGCCATAAGAATATTCCTTGCTTATGCAGCTCACAAAGGATTCAAGGTCTACCAAATGGATGTGAAGAGTGTATTTCTCAATGGAGACATCAAAGAAGAAGTCTATGTTAGACAACCCCCAGGTTTTATCTCTTCAACTTATCCTGACCATGTTTTCAAATTGCATAAAGCATTATATGGTCTCAAGCAAGCTCCTAGAGCATGGTATGAGACCTTAGCATGTTTTCTTCTGAAAAATAATTTTATAAGGGGTAGAGTAGACCAAACTCTTTTTATTAGAACCCATAAGTCTCATACCCTACTGGTACAAATATATGTAGATGATATCATATTTGGTTCTACTGATTCAAATTTGTGCAAAAGATTCTCTGACCTAATGCATTCTAAATTTGAAATGAGTAGCATGGGTGAGCTTTCCTTCTTTCTAGGATTGCAAGTCAAACAACATGCTGATGACATATTTATTTCTCAAACCAAGTATGCAAAAGAACTAGTTAAGAAATTTGGTATGTCTGAGGCATCATGTATGAAAACACCAATGTCTACTAATGCTGTATTAGATGCTGATGAATATGGAAAACATGTTGATCAGACAACATATAGAGCAATGATTGACTCTCTATTGTACCTTACAGCTAGTAGAACTGATATAATGTTTGTTACATGCATATGTGCTAGGTTCCAAGTAAGCCCTAGAGAGTCACACCAATCATTAGTTAAGAGGATTCTTAGGTATGTGAAAAGTTGTTCAAATCTAGGTCTCTGGTATCCAAAAGACTCAGGATTTGAATTAACTGGATTTTTAGATGCTGATTGTGCTGAATGTAGAGTAGACAGGAAAAACACCAGTAGAACTTGCAAGTTTCTTGGTGACAGACTTGTTTCCTGGTTCTGTAAGAAACAGACATCTGTGTCCACTTCAACTGCTGAAGCTGAATACATGGAAGCAGGCAGTTGTTGCTCACAGATTTTGTGGATTCAAAATCAGCTCCTAGACTATGGTTACAACTTAGAAGGGTCAAATTTTTTTTGTGATAATACTAGTGTTATTTCTATAGCACAAAATCCAGTTCTCCATAGTAGGACAAAACATATAGAGATGAGACATCACTTCTTAAGAGACAATGTTGAGAAAAATAAAATTGAAATTCAATATATCACAACTGATTTGCAAAGGGAAGATATTTTCACCAAACCATTAGATGAAAATAAACATACCTTCTTCCTAAATCAGTTAGGAATGTTAGATGGAGGAAGTTTAAAATAAAACCCAAGATTTTAAAACTCTAAAAACAGACCAAGACTAGGCTAAAAACTTGAATTTTCTATTGTCTGTAGGCTATTTTTAGTCTCTGAACTGCGCTCGACATTTTTCCCCTCGATCGTCGAACGGAGATCAACGCTTTCCAATAGCGTCGACCGGAGTTCAGTGTTTTCCAAATAGCGCTAGACTATCTTCTTCTGGTCAGCGATCGTCGATCGGAGATCGACGCTCTCCAATATCGTCGAACGGAGATCGACGTTATTGAAGACTCTTCAGATTTTTTTAGAAGCCCAGATCGTCGAACGGAGTTCAACGATCTTTCCTTTCCGGCGTCGAACCCTAATATAAAAATCATTCTTCGGCCGTCGTTCTTCTTTTGCACTTTCATACTCTCTGCAAACTTTTTCTTTCCCTCCAAACTCTTCTGCACTTGGTCGTGTTTGTTCATTCTTGCAGGTATACAATGACAGTATCTGTTGCCGCTCTTGCCAAAATGAAGTTCGACACTGGGTTTGATATCGACATGGACTCCTTCGAGGGCAGTGACCAAGTTTTCAAAGATATTCTGGACTTATTCAGAGAACAGCAGTTAATGCAGTTAATGACCACAAGGATGAAGATTGCTGCTGATGAAATTAAAGAATGGGTATATACAGCGCACAATCTGGATCATAATACATTGGTTGGTACTATAGCCGGGACTCAGGTACCCCTATCACCTGTTATACTGACGAAAGTCTTTCAATTAAGTTCTGGAAATGATTCTATTGAGTTATTTGGAGAGGAGTTTGCAACTATGTTAGATAGAATGGGACATTCTGTGGCTAACCCTAACAAATTGTTGAAAAAGAATTTATCAATTGAGTATAGATTTCTTGCTGATGTTGTTGGGAAAGTGCAATTGGCAAAGCATTCTGCACATGATACCATCTCCAGATATCAATTCTGCTTAATGGGTGCTCTGGTTGATAAGAAACATTTAAACTGGGGAGAGATTTTCTTTGACTTAATCAGAAAGAAAGTGAACAAAAGTCTTGTAAATTTTGGGAGGATCATAGGGCTATTCTTGCACTCTAGGTGCCCTGAATTGCTGGTGTCTAGTGGGATGCACATAAATGCCTTCAAGAGGCTGACCTGTGCCCTTTTTTGGCAAATGGGACAGGAAGATTATCAAGCCAAGCAGAGGTCCTGCTGCTGTCACTACTTCAGGCAAAAGGACTGATACATTCACTCCCCCACAGGCAACTGCCCCATTAGAAGAGTTGCCTGCTTCCTCATCTCCTCCTTCTCCACCTACTGTTTCTACCTCCACTTCCACAACCACCATCACTACCTCATTCTCTTCCCCCATCATCATTTCGTCTACTCTTTCAACTCCTTCACCTCCTCCAGCCACCACAGTAGAGCAATTCCATCCCCTTCACTTTTATCCATCCATTGACATTTCCTCTTCCATTCCATCATTCAACCTCATGGATGATTCTTACATGGATGATTCCCCCTCCTCACCTCTTGAGCTTCCATCATCCTCCTCATACCAACAACTACTCTATGACATACTTGCCCAACCATCTTTCATCCCATCCATCTCCACACCAATATCTTCCATCTCCACAATACCAATCTCTCAACCATCCATCCCTCCATCCACACCTACTACTTCTGCAGCCCCTCCTACTCGAGCTTCTACCTCTACTCAAGTTCCACTTGAGCAAGTAGATATTCCTGCCCTAGCAGACAAGTTGTATGGGATGATGGCTCCCAGGCTAGTAGCTCTGCTGGAGACCTCCATGGCTCCACTCCTGAAATCCATCCAGGAGCTGTCTGCTAGGATTTCCTCCCTTTCTCCTCCACATGCAATCCCTTCTATGGGGTGCCTTGATCCAGTTCCTACTGAATCAAGGCAGGGGGAGATGCCATATGAAGATGAGTTCATGCCTGCTTCAGAGGTTCGAGATTCAACTCCAGCACCAGTACTAACAGTGGACCTCAAGTCACTGTTTTCAGTTTTTGATTCTCTTCACTTCAGCTATCCACCAGCTCGGGAAGTCGAAGATCTGACTAAGGCCATTGTGCCTATTGCTAGATGTGAGCCCAGCCAAATTACTGCATATATCAAGGCTATGGAACAAGTTCTTTCTGCTGATGTTATGGATGCTGCTGCTGCTGTTGATATTGTTTCTTCTGATAGTGCTGCTGATGATTTACTGATGATAGAGACTGATGAGTCTGTTGTTCATATTGAAGAACCTGCTGCTGAAGTTTCTGTATCTGTTGCTCCTACTGCCTCAATTTCTACTACTATTGAGTCTGTTGCTCCAATGATTCTTGTTGATAAGCCTGATACTATTACTATGTGTAACGTCCCAATTCGCGCTAGGCCCCTTGTTTGCGTATTTGAGTCAAGGGGGCTGTGGTGAGCCCAATGGGGGATGTGGGGGAGCAGGTGCGGACGTACGGGAAATGAGGAAAACAAGGCAAAATGGCCTTTCTGGCTGACACGGGTATGGACACGGCCGTGTCCATACCCGTGTGCCTCATAAAAATAGGCTTACCAGTCAGAGAGGTACACGGCTTTGGGACACGGGCGTGTCCCTAGCCGTGTGCCAAGGACACGGGTTGGGACACGGGCGTGTCCCTAGCCGTGTGCCAAGGACACGGGTCGGGACACGGCCGTGTCTCTACCCGTGTGCCTCAACCCTGACCCGGCAGAAAGTGGTTCTGGGAGGAACACGGCCTTAGACACGGCATGCCACACGGCCGTGTCACCTGAACACGGGTAGGAACACGGCCGTGTGCCTACCCGTGTCTGCGATGTATAAAAAGGAAAAAGTTGGAAACCCTAGCATTCATTCTCCTTTCTTCTGCCCCGAAATTCCTGAGAGAGTTCTTGGCTGGAGGAGGAGGAAGAGCTTGCCGGAGCCATCTTTGGAGGAATCAAAGCGCCGCCATCGTCAAGGGAAAAACAATGCCGCCGCGAAGGAGTGCGAGGCTCATGGCCGGCCATGGTGGTACCGCTGGACTTGAGGTGAGCTTCCTCCCCTCTCCCTTGGTGCTAGATCTATAGTTATGATAGGAGAGACATCGACTCCATAGAGTCTTGATGTGAGGAGGAGAGTTCTTAGGTTAAAGCCATACCTAGGTTTTCTAGGTTTAGTCTCCCTCAACCTTCTCATCATTCAAAGAGGAGATGAGAGGGGTTTTCGTTGAGGGTTTGGCTTTGAAAGGAGAAATAAGGTTGGGTGATTTCTGGAGAAGTTTATGCGAGGCCGTTGCAAGGAAGAAGATGAACGGATGCCGTTCATCTCGCCTTAAGATGCGTGCAGAAATCTGATTTCTGCACGCTGCGACCTTCGTGGCCAATTTCGGAGGTGTTCTGGCCAAATCTGGGTGAACGACTCAACACGAAAGTCGTAGCCCTCGAAATTACCTTTCCAACGAGTGGTTGCTCGTTTCCATGCGATACCTGTAGCCACGGGAAAGCTGGTTCGAGTCCGCTGCGTTCGGAAAATTCCTGTACAGGAAACTGTTTTCCTGTACGCATTCGAGTTGAATTTCTGGTATGTTGCGACCAGATCTGGGTGATCGACTCAACACGAAAGTCGTAGCCCTCGCGAATACCTTTCCAACGAGGGGTTGTGCATTGTGATCGGATTCCTGTAGCTCCGGGAATCCCAGTTTTAGTATCGGATTACCCTATGTTATTGCACTTGTTAAATTATAATGCTAGCACTCTTGCAATGATTGTGATTTACTCATTTGTTATCTTGCTCCCATATATCTATAATGTTGTTGTTACTATAATTTAGTATGGTTACTCATTTGGTCGTGCAATAAGGAATAACTATGCAATAGTAGGGAAATGGATTGGATGGGAAGGCTAGTAATTAAGAGTTGAGATTGGTATTGAATTTATTTATATAGTTTGATGTTGAACATATTAATTATGCGAAGTATTGAGGTGAAATCAGTGAATAGAGGGGCGTGAATATGATGAACACTATGTGAGGAGTATTTTGTAACCGTAATCCGAGCCCAAGGGGTTTATTAACAACCGATGCTTAGAGTAGAAGTCTCCCTACGGGTAGCATCGAGTGAGTTGTTTTGGGGCATGTGATGTGCGACGATTCATCGTGTCGCGGTGTTGAGATAATGATTGTGGCAGGTCTACGGGTTCGCCAGTCGTCACACCGATGGGAGCCAATGGGTAGACCTTGGGCGGTAGGGTTAGATACTTGGTGTCCATAACCCGAGATCTCCTCCGTGCCATGAGAACGGTTGGGCTTGCACCTCGTGCGTTTCCGAGGTTCCATCCGGTTCGAAATCAAAGGCCAGGTTGGGCTGTGTTCTTGGTGCACATTTACCCAAGACCCCTTCTGAGCCGTAGTACGCATGTGAGCTCCGCTGTTGTGTTCTTAGCGTTGAGGCGTACGGGGGCCTAGGATAGGCAGTGTGATACCACCTAGTAGTGGAGACGCCCGCTCCACTGTCGCCGTCTGGCCACGACGGACGACGCCTGAGAGGTTAGCTACCTGCTCGAAAAGTGAGAACTTCTAGTCTGTGTCGACATAGCAAGTTGCATGTGCGTGCGCATGAGTCGGTCATAACATAACATTCATAACATGTCATTCATTGCATACACAAGATCCTCATCGTATAAGTTTGTATGGGCACTCTTATACGATGAGTTACTTTACTGTTAAGCCGATCCTTAACTTATAAGTTTGTATGGGCACTCTTATAAGTTAAGTTACTATTCTGAGTACTTATACCTACTGTCATTTTTATGGATATTTGTAGAACTGCTAGTTGTGTAGCGTAGTTTATACTTCACCATATTTACTGTCACCTGCTTGTTTACTTGCTTATATATATATACATATTGTACCTTGTTCCTTTCTCCGCCCGGTGCCGAGGAGTCGCCGGGGGAGCGGATGTGAAGCCACTTAGTCTTATGACTAACGGTTGCTACGTCTTCCTTTTTAGGAGGAAACCCCGCAGGTAGAGCGGCAACGGACTATGCAGCAGGACAGCCAGGCCCGGATGATAGGACCTGAGGTGGTGGTGCCATCGGCACCGTCAGTGACAGTAGTGAGTGTTTTCATGTAGCCGTTTGGCAAAACATTTCTAGACTCTTGTTTATTTGTACAAGCATGTTGTGCTTGTTATCTTCCGCTATTTTGGACTTTAACTTAGCTGTGAACTGAACTGCTTTTAGTTTTACTTTTCTGTTATGGTTGGGTTGGCATAATTGTTGTGATATGGATTGTAGCCGGCGGAATAGGCGTCTTGTGGTAAAGGCTAACCCGTGCGTTAGTGCTACCGCAAGGCGGCTATTTCGGGCATAAGACTCCCCTCGTGCCGTGTGTTGTGTTCCGGGAGGGGGGTCTTACAAATGGTATCAGACTAAGCCGATCTTCACCTACAGCAGTCAGGTAACAATGGGCCACTCCCGTTCGATTAGTCGGTTTGGGGACAAACCGACTTAGCGGAAGCAGTGGTGTGCCCATCTGTAATTCACACTAAGTTGTCCAACTTTGACATTAGTTTTAGCCAACCTGACCCTAGTTTGTACCTTGCGTATAGGTCCCAGCGCAGGTGGAGCCGGTTGGGGGCACTCCTACCCCTTCCGTCCCTTCACAATTCCAGCAGTCGGAACTGGGACAAACGCTGTCAGCCATATTGGATGCATTTAAAGCCCAGCAAGCTCCGGTGCAACAACAAGCGCCAAGCTCCAACTGGTTGAGCACCTTCCGTGCCCTGTCCCCTCCTGCCTATCTTGGGACAGAATCGCCGGTGCGCACCGAGGAATGGCTTGATACCGTGCAGGAATTGATGGCTGGCATAAGATGTCCGAACAGCATGGCGGTGACATTGGTAGTGACGCTGCTAGAGCTGCACGCCAAAAGGTGGTGGAAGTCCCTCATGGGCTCCATCTTCCAAGGGCGGTTGTACACGGACATCGGTTGGAACGAGTTCACCGAGGCTTTTCTGGAGCACTTCATCCCTTCTTCTGCTCGGGATGGACTTGAAGAAAAATTTCTGCAGCTGAAGCAGGGATCGAATTCGGTAACGGAGTACCAGAGGGAGTTCCAACACCTCGCTAGGTTTGCCGATTCCTATGAGTTGGACGATAGAGGCTATGCGAAGCGCTTCTACAAAGGGTTAAGGGACCCCCTGAGGCAGGCCCTTTTGTTTATAGCCGATGGAAGCCTGGCAGAAATCATTGACATGGCAAAGAGACTGGAGGCGGACCACATGGGATGTGGCAAGAGACCTGCGGAAGGTGTAATTGAAGTCGGCCCTAGTAATAGAAGGCGGAATGATCATGGCAGAGGAAGGGGAAACTACAGAGGCGGTCGGTGGGTCAACCGGAACTATCGGGTGGAGTACCCAACTCCGCAACCACTACCTTTACCACCACCACCGCAGCAGCAATATTATCAACAACCTGGGGGCCGACGTGAGATGATATGTTTTGAGTGCAATCAACCGGGGCATGTCCGACGAGTTTGCCCACGACTGATCGGTGGTGCCCCTATTGCTCCCCCTCCAGTAGCTCCACGGGGGCGAGGGCACATGCGTGGTCGAGGAAGAGGACCACCAGGGAGAAATCAAGGACATGCACGGGAGCATGTATTCGCATTGGATATGACTCGGGAGAGAAATCCGCAGGAAGTCATCACCGGTACGTGCAAAATTGTTTTAATATTACATGACTTGTTAGATTTATGATACAAATGATACGCGCTATTCTGAATAGTGATTACCTTTTTGGAACCTAGGCACTGTCGTGGTTAGCGGGAAGCCCGCCTATACGTTATTTGACACGGGTGCGTCTCACTCGTTCATTTCGGAGGACTTCGTGAAGGACTTGGAGGGAGTGCAACACTTCACGGGCATTACTCAAAGGGTGCGCCTTCCGGACGGCTCTGAGATGACGTCGTCAGCAAGTTGCGACTTCGACACCCTTATTGGAGGAAAGTTCTTTGAAACTCCGGCAACAGTGTTAAGAATCCCGGAGTTCGATCTCATCCTGGGCATGAGGTGGTTGGACTGGCACCACGCCAGGATCAATTGTGCGGAGAAGCAAGTTATGTTGAGGCATGGAGACTCGGAAGTCATCTTCCAAGGTATTAAATTCGCACCCCGTAAATTATTGTCTTCAATCCAAGTTATGAAATCTCATATGGAAGGGGACGAGGTCTATGTAATTTGCTTCGAGTTGAAGAAATTGACATTAGAGGTCAAGGATGTGCGGGTGGTGCGAGAATTTCCCGAGGTATTTCCCGAGAAATTGCCAGGACTACCCCCGCATAGGGAAGTGGACTTCCAAATCAAGCTAATTCCGGGTGCCAAGCCCGTCTCGCGAGCTCCATACCGAATGGCTCCGAAGGAACTTGCAGAGTTTAGAGTTCAGCTTCAGGAATTGGTGGAAGCAGGGTTCGTTCGCCCAAGCTCATCGCCTTGGGGAGCGCCCGTTTTGTTCGTCAAAAAGAAGGATGGCACCTTGCGGTTATGTATTGATTATCGAGAGTTGAACCGGTTAACGGTGCGGAACACCTATCCCCTACCGCGCATTGATGAATTATTCGATCAATTGGTGGGATCGTATTGGTTCTCCAAGTTAGATCTGCGTTCGGGATATTATCAGCTGAGGATACAAGAAGATGACATTCAGAAGACGGCGTTCAGTTCGAGATATGGTTTGTATGAATTCACCGTGATGCCGTTTGGGCTCACAAACGCCCCTTCCGCCTTTATGAGCTTGATGAACAAGGTGTTCGGCCCTTATTTGGACATCTTTGTCATCGTGTTCATCGATGATATCCTAGTCTACTCCAAGACTGAAGCAGAACACGCCGAACATCTAACTTTAGTGCTGAGGAAACTAAAGGAGCACACTTTGTTTGCCAAGTTCAGCAAATGTGAGTTTTGGCTTCGAGAGGTCGCGTTCTTGGGCCATGTGATTAGTGGGGCGGGGCTAGCAGTAGATCCGGCCAAGGTGCGGGCCGTGAAGGAGTGGTCGCCATTGAAGTCAGCGGCCGACATACGAAGCTTTCTTGGACTTGCCGGGTACTATCGCAAGTTCGTGAAAGGCTTCTCGAAGATCGCCCTTCCCCTTACTACGCTGACCAAGAAGGGTGTACCGTTTGAATGGACACCCCAGTGCGAAGCTGCATTCCAAGAGTTGAAAGACAGATTGACGACTGCACCCATCCTAGCTCTTCCATCTGGGAAGGAGGGCTTTCAAGTTTACACGGATGCGTCGTATCAAGGGATGGGAGCTGTGTTGATGCAGAATGGGCATGTGATCGCTTATGCTTCAAGACAGTTGAAGAAGCATGAAGCCAGCTACCCGGTGCATGATCTAGAGTTGGGAGCGGTGGTATTCGCCTTGAAGATGTGGAGGCATTATTTATACGGCGTCCACTGCGAGATCTACTCGGATCACAAAAACCTGAAGTACGTGCACACCCAAAAAGAGTTAAACTTGAGACAGCGGCGGTGGTTGGAGTTCTTGTGCGACTACGAGTTCACCTTGAACTACCACCCCGGGAAGGTTAATTCCGTAGCTGATGCCTTGAGCCGAAAGGCACCGGGAACGAGCACGGAATCCCGCTTGATGAGGATGGAGTTAATCCGAACGTTGCAAGAGATGGAAATCACTTTGGTCTTTAAGAATCAACCGGAAGAGTACACCGAATATTTGGCCGCGATGAGTATAGTTTGCAACATACGAGACCGGATCCGTACGGAACAAAAGAAGGATGCGGCTTTAACCCCGGCTTTCAAGTCAATGGAGGATGGGACTACGGAAGAATACTCCCTAAAAGACGGCCTCGTCCATTTTCGTGGCCGGCTTTACATCCCCGAAGGTGACAACATTCGGGAGGATATTCTAAAGGAGGCCCATTGCTCCAAGTACTCGGTGCACCCGGGGATCGCGAAGATGTACACCGATTTGAGAAAGACGATGTGTTGGCCGGGCATGAAGAGGGATGTCAAGTACTTTGTTACTCATTGTGTGGCCTGCCAAATGGTGAAGGCAGAGTGCCGAAGCCCCGGTGGAATGCTACAGTCGTTGCCCATCCCCGAATGGAAATTTGAGGACATCTCCATGGACTTCGTCCACGGGTTACCTCGCTCGCGCTCGGGGAATGATTCTGTGTGGGTGATAGTTGACCGGTTGACCAAGGTAGCCCGATTTATCCCAATGAAGAAGGAGGCACAGGTGGGCGTCTTAGTGCGTCTCTTTGTGGAGCAATTTGTGCGGTACCATGGTGTGCCGAAGACGATCGTCTCCGACCGGGATGGTCGGTTTACTTCAAGAGAATGGAGGGCTGTACAGGCTTATTTGGGCTCGCGCCTCGCCTTTAGCACAGCCTTTCACCCACAAACGGACGGGCAATCTGAACGAACTATCCGAACATTGGAGGACCTTCTGAGGTTGTGTGTGCTAGATAAAGGAGAACCATGGGAGAGGCTCTTACCTCTTGTGGAGTTCTCTTATAATAACAGTCATCAAATCAGTATTGGAATGGCACCTCATGAAGCTTTGTATGGAAGGAGGTGTAGAACACCCTTGTCCTGGGTGCAAGACGAAGATCCGAAGACATTGGGAAACGAGTATATCGATGACACGGACGTAATGGTTAGGTTGATCCGGAACCGAATGCTAGAGGCTCAAAGCCGACAGGCGAAATATTACAACGCAAGGCACCGTATGGTAGAGTTTCAAGTGGGTGATAAGGCGTTCCTGAAGATTCGACCGATGCACGGAGTGTCACGGGTACGTGGAGTTAAGAAGCTCAGCCCAAGGTATGTCGGGCCCTATGTTGTAGTGGAAAGGATTGGCCCTCTGGCCTATCGATTGGAGTTACCACCGGAGCTGGAGAACCTTCACGACGTGTTCCATGTATCGTCGCTTCGGAAGGCTTTGTTGCGACCTGAACAGTATATCCCCACGGCAGATGGTGCCGTGGCATCTGATAGGTCTGTGCGACTGGAGCCGGTGCGGATCGTTGATAACGAGACAAGAACCTTGCGCCGCAAGAGTGTTCCCTTGGTGAAGGTGCTATGGTCTAATCATGGGAAGGAAGAGTGCACATGGGAGCCAAGGGATTTGATGCAAGAGCGCTACCCGGAATTATTTACTCCAGGTAAAAAAATTTTATTTGAAAGCATAGTTTCCTTTTATGTGTTTCACTCCCGTAGCCTTACCCTGATTTCGGGGACGAAATCTTTTATTTTGTTTATAGGATTTGTAACGTCCCAATTCGCGCTAGGCCCCTTGTTTGCGTATTTGAGTCAAGGGGGCTGTGGTGAGCCCAATGGGGGATGTGGGGGAGCAGGTGCGGACGTACGGGAAATGAGGAAAACAAGGCAAAATGGCCTTTCTGGCTGACACGGGTATGGACACGGCCGTGTCCATACCCGTGTGCCTCATAAAAATAGGCTTACCAGTCAGAGAGGTACACGGCTTTGGGACACGGGCGTGTCCCTAGCCGTGTGCCAAGGACACGGGTTGGGACACGGGCGTGTCCCTAGCCGTGTGCCAAGGACACGGGTCGGGACACGGCCGTGTCTCTACCCGTGTGCCTCAACCCTGACCCGGCAGAAAGTGGTTCTGGGAGGAACACGGCCTTAGACACGGCATGCCACACGGCCGTGTCACCTGAACACGGGTAGGAACACGGCCGTGTGCCTACCCGTGTCTGCGATGTATAAAAAGGAAAAAGTTGGAAACCCTAGCATTCATTCTCCTTTCTTCTGCCCCGAAATTCCTGAGAGAGTTCTTGGCTGGAGGAGGAGGAAGAGCTTGCCGGAGCCATCTTTGGAGGAATCAAAGCGCCGCCATCGTCAAAGGAAAAACAATGCCGCCGCGAAGGAGTGCGAGGCTCATGGCCGGCCATGGTGGTACCGCTGGACTTGAGGTGAGCTTCCTCCCCTCTCCCTTGGTGCTAGATCTATAGTTATGATAGGAGAGACATCGACTCCATAGAGTCTTGATGTGAGGAGGAGAGTTCTTAGGTTAAAGCCATACCTAGGTTTTCTAGGTTTAGTCTCCCTCAACCTTCTCATCATTCAAAGAGGAGATGAGAGGGGTTTTCGTTGAGGGTTTGGCTTTGAAAGGAGAAATAAGGTTGGGTGATTTCTGGAGAAGTTTATGCGAGGCCGTTGCAAGGAAGAAGATGAACGGATGCCGTTCATCTCGCCTTAAGATGCGTGCAGAAATCTGATTTCTACACGCTGCGACCTTCGTGGCCAATTTCGGAGGTGTTCTGGCCAAATCTGGGTGAACGACTCAACACGAAAGTCGTAGCCCTCGAAATTACCTTTCCAACGAGTGGTTGCTCGTTTCCATGCGATACCTGTAGCCACGGGAAAGCTGGTTCGAGTCCGCTGCGTTCGGAAAATTCCTGTACAGGAAACTGTTTTCCTGTACGCATTCGAGTTGAATTTCTGGTATGTTGCGACCAGATCTGGGTGATCGACTCAACACGAAAGTCGTAGCCCTCGCGAATACCTTTCCAACGAGGGGTTGTGCATTGTGATCGGATTCCTGTAGCTCCGGGAATCCCAGTTTTAGTATCGGATTACCCTATGTTATTGCACTTGTTAAATTATAATGCTAGCACTCTTGCAATGATTGTGATTTACTCATTTGTTATCTTGCTCCCATATATCTATAATGTTGTTGTTACTATAATTTAGTATGGTTACTCATTTGGTCGTGCAATAAGGAATAACTATGCAATAGTAGGGAAATGGATTGGATGGGAAGGCTAGTAATTAAGAGTTGAGATTGGTATTGAATTTATTTATATAGTTTGATGTTGAACATATTAATTATGCGAAGTATTGAGGTGAAATCAGTGAATAGAGGGGCGTGAATATGATGAACACTATGTGAGGAGTATTTTGTAACCGTAATCCGAGCCCAAGGGGTTTATTAACAACCGATGCTTAGAGTAGAAGTCTCCCTACGGGTAGCATCGAGTGAGTTGTTTTGGGGCATGTGATGTGCGACGATTCATCGTGTCGCGGTGTTGAGATAATGATTGTGGCAGGTCTACGGGTTCGCCAGTCGTCACACCGATGGGAGCCAATGGGTAGACCTTGGGCGGTAGGGTTAGATACTTGGTGTCCATAACCCGAGATCTCCTCCGTGCCATGAGAACGGTTGGGCTTGCACCTCGTGCGTTTCCGAGGTTCCATCCGGTTCGAAATCAAAGGCCAGGTTGGGCTGTGTTCTTGGTGCACATTTACCCAAGACCCCTTCTGAGCCGTAGTACGCATGTGAGCTCCGCTGTTGTGTTCTTAGCGTTGAGGCGTACGGGGGCCTAGGATAGGCAGTGTGATACCACCTAGTAGTGGAGACGCCCGCTCCACTGTCGCCGTCTGGCCACGACGGACGACGCCTGAGAGGTTAGCTACCTGCTCGAAAAGTGAGAACTTCTAGTCTGTGTCGACATAGCAAGTTGCATGTGCGTGCGCATGAGTCGGTCATAACATAACATTCATAACATGTCATTCATTGCATACACAAGATCCTCATCGTATAAGTTTGTATGGGCACTCTTATACGATGAGTTACTTTACTGTTAAGCCGATCCTTAACTTATAAGTTTGTATGGGCACTCTTATAAGTTAAGTTACTATTCTGAGTACTTATACCTACTGTCATTTTTATGGATATTTGTAGAACTGCTAGTTGTGTAGCGTAGTTTATACTTCACCATATTTACTGTCACCTGCTTGTTTACTTGCTTATATATATATACATATTGTACCTTGTTCCTTTCTCCGCCCGGTGCCGAGGAGTCGCCGGGGGAGCGGATGTGAAGCCACTTAGTCTTATGACTAACGGTTGCTACGTCTTCCTTTTTAGGAGGAAACCCCGCAGGTAGAGCGGCAACGGACTATGCAGCAGGACAGCCAGGCCCGGATGATAGGACCTGAGGTGGTGGTGCCATCGGCACCGTCAGTGACAGTAGTGAGTGTTTTCATGTAGCCGTTTGGCAAAACATTTCTAGACTCTTGTTTATTTGTACAAGCATGTTGTGCTTGTTATCTTCCGCTATTTTGGACTTTAACTTAGCTGTGAACTGAACTGCTTTTAGTTTTACTTTTCTGTTATGGTTGGGTTGGCATAATTGTTGTGATATGGATTGTAGCCGGCGGAATAGGCGTCTTGTGGTAAAGGCTAACCCGTGCGTTAGTGCTACCGCAAGGCGGCTATTTCGGGCATAAGACTCCCCTCGTGCCGTGTGTTGTGTTCCGGGAGGGGGGTCTTACACTATGTCTAGTGTTGCTTCTACTGTTGCTGCTGCTGCTCCTGTTTTGTCTGCTAAGAAATTGAAACAACAAGAGGAGAACATCAAAAGGATTGATGATTTATATGACAAACCCCAGAGTTCAGACAGTGATAAATTCAACACTGACTCTGATGACTCTTCTGGAACTATTGCTAAGAAAAGGAAAGCTAGAAGCAAGGCAATGATGAGAGTACCTCCTGAGAAAGTTAAAGATGACAATGATATCCCCTATTATATTCTTCATGACTGCCCTATTTCTGAACCATGGATGCAGTATTCTAAGAACCAGCTCAAAGCAATGAAGAAAAAGAGAAAGCTTGACAAATATGATAAAGGATCTTCACACTTCTATCCTCCTCCTCCTCCTCCTCCAGATGCAGGTACTGGTGGAGGATCTGCTTCTTAGTCTGGATTAGTTGGAAAACATAGCTCCTCCCAATCTTCACAGAGATATCAACCAAGAGGACATTATCAAAAAGGTTATCAGTCAAGAAGAGGACAACATAGAGGAAGTCAAAGAGACTACAGAGTTTACTCCAGGCAACTTCCATACCAAAGGGAAGGACAAGGTCCTATTGACTCAACCTCTTGTTCTTTCCCTTACAAGCTAAAAGAAACTGTTGCTACAAGAATTCCTCCAGATGATTCAGTGACAATAAACAGATATGAACCTTCAGTTCCTTTTGAAGACCCTGAAAATAATCCTCTCTCCTAGACTGCTAGAATGAAAGAATTAGCTGTATTGGATCAGATTAAGAAAGCAAAAAAATAGGGAAGAGACACTTCCAACATCTCAACTCTATCAGAGCAGAGAAAGAAAGAGTTAGAAAGATATGCTTTAAGAAAATTCTTTGACCCAGAAAGTTATATGAAGCTGCACCTAGAGGCTGTGGTTCCCAGGCCAAAATCTCAAACTTCTCTAGGTGCTGCTGATGACATGAGATCCAAGAAGGAAGCCCTTAATCCCAACAGAGAAATCTTATTCAAGAAGGGCATTGAAAAGAAGTAAATATGTAAGCTGACAATATATCTATTTCTGACTGATTCTGTGATTCCTGCTGTGGTTCTGCAATGCTCAACATATGTTATCTACATTGTTGTTTCTGTTTTGTTTTTTAATCCTGATGTATGCTTGTTCTTTTATATTCTGTCATGTAAATAGTAATCCTAACCCAAATATGGGGAGATTGTTGGAACACCCTATTACTAATTTGGGTAAGGATCATTATGTGCTTAGGAATTTATTTTGACCTTGTTGTATAGTCTGATAGGTCAATTAGAATGGGTCTTAGGGTTAGTACTTAGGTTTGAAAGCTGCCCTCAAGACCTCCTACAGATCAGGATTCAAGTGTTGAAGACTAGGACAATTCTCGTCAAGCTCAGGTCGACGAAACGTCGAACTCAGGTCGACGATCTCTGAGCTCAGTTCAATGAGGCGTCAAACTCCGTTCGACGATCTTCGAGCTCAGATCGACGCTCTGTGTCTAGTTTTTTTCCAAGTCTCTGAGCTCAGGTCGACGATCGTAGAGCTCAGGTCGACGTTTTCTGTCTCTAGTATAAATCCAATCTCTGAGCTCAGGTCGACGATAGCTGAGCTCAGATCGACGATTTTCTGAGAGGTCGACGTTTTCAGGATTCAAATTCAGGACAGTTATGGAATTCATTCAGATTTATTTTCAGCATTTATGACAAAGGATTTTGTAGCCGTTTCATTCAATCTGGAGCAAGTTTCTAGGAAGACTAATTGGAATGTTTCTCAAGGACTTTCCTCCAGAGGCAGATATCAATTAAGGTAGTCATTTATGACTAATTAACGGATATCAAGAAGTCAGGATCTAATATACTCCCTAGAGAATCATTCTGAATATAGTACACAGACAAGATTGGAAAAATACACAGAAGAGAGAACAAGAAAATTACACATCAAGAATTCATCTTCTGGAATAGACTCAGTAGACAAAAGTTTACAGAATTACTGAGTCAGAATTCTTCAAGAACACAAGGAACATTTCTGTGAAGGAGATCATCTGCTATTCTACTCCTTCAAGCATCAAGTGTTCAAAAGCTTCTTCATCAAGAACTCCAGACATCACACATTTCAGCATCTGCTGAAATCATTTCTTGCTGGAGATCTGAAGCAACTGAAGACTTATCACCCTAAGCAAAGCTCATCTTCTTGAACCCTTAAAGATCTCAGGGGGAGCTTTGACAACATCTTTCACTTGTCTTCTCTAAGATTGTTGACAGAGAAGAACATCTCAACCTTTTTGTTTTTCTTTATTCCTTCTGTAAAAGGGTTTCTCAAAACTTCCTTCAAAAGTTTTGTGGATGGTTTCTGAGACCTTGTCAAAACTCAGTAGTGGCAAGACACCTTATCAATAAATCTAGGTTTGGTTTTTGAGCAACTTATCAAAAGGTCATTGGTGCCCAGGACACCTGATCAACTATTCCTGCAGTGGATTCCTACCTAGGGTGGTAGAAGAGTGGATGTACCCAGGTTGTTGGGGAACCACTATAGCTCATTGTGTCATCTGGCTTGCTGTGATTTTTGCTTTGCAGTGTGCTGTGTGTTTCTGTTTTCTTATTGCTTTAGTATGTACTTTTCTGCTAGCACATTACACATATAAGTAAATCAAGTCTTCCACTGCTTTATAGTTTTAAATTGTAAATTATTTTAAAATACTTTATTCACCCTCCCTCTAGAGTGGAGATGGATCTTACCCTCACTTTCAGTATCTTCGACGGTCTTCAAAGATCTTCGAGCGTGAAAAGTGATCTTCGAAGGATTTTTCTGGAGTGCGTAGGAGACAAGGTGTGATGAAAGGATGGCCTTGGGCCCCTTTTATAAATTTGAGGGTGACATTTCAGTAATTAAGATGTCAGAGAGTTTGGCTATCCGCACACCCGTAACCATATAATTTGTTACGTGCACGCCCATTATGGGTGATTTAGCGTTATACGCACTCTCATGATGGGATATTTCACCATGCACACCCCATGATGTGATATTTCGCCACACAAACACACATGTTGGAAATTTTTCTATGCGCACACCCATCAAGAGAATTTCAATATGCGTACACCCGCGATGGGAATTTCGTTATGCACGCACCCATGATAGGAATTTCGCTACATGCACACCCATGTTGGGAATTTCGCTATGCACAAACCCATGATGAGAATTTCACTATGCGCACACCCATGTTGAGAATTTAACTATGCACGCACCTATGTTGTGAATTTCGATATGTGCACACCAATGATTGGAATTTTGCCATGTACACACTCATGTTGGGGATTTCAGTATGTGCACACCCATGAAAAAAAATTTGCGAGTGGTGGCTTGTTACCCTTTAGGCGCTCCGCATTCTCTCACCCCTAAATCGTAACGAGCATAGGTCTGTCACCCTCAATTCCTCCTAAATTCTGGAAACCGCTAAAGACAGTGGAGTTTGGCTGATACAGAACCAGTCAAGTGATTTTTTACCATGTTCATGGGTTTTACAGGTTGTCACGACCCATCTAAAGCAATATCATAGTGCGCTTCGAGCGGGTCGTGATGTCACAAGCATGGGCGAAAAGAAAATCCATGCCTGTTAGGTGGGGGCTGAGATGCTCATAATTATTTTTTAAATAGTTACTTTGAAGGAAAATATATTTTTTTGCTAAAACTTTAAAATAGGTAGTGAGAAATATATGCACATGTATTTAAATAAAAACTCATAATACAAGTCCTGATGCAAGTTTTCATGCAATGACAGTCTCAGAGAAATGAGCATGCAATTAATGTCAAATTCTAGTACATATAATGTTTAGCCTAGTAGTTGTCCATGATAACCAAAAAATGATTGATTGTAGTTATTGCATAAAAGGAATATCCGACAATAAAGAAAGTAAATGCATTGAACATGACACATCGAGAAGATAAACATCCAAAAGTTGGAGCTTGACGTAGATCAGGCTCAGGAAACAGCCTGCACAGGCACGAACGCGAAGACAAATCCAAAACAAGAGGGAAAACTTCAGAATCGATAACATAAACAAGGTAAAGTACATAACTAGTAAGAGAAATAGAAATGTATGTGTACCAGTTTTAATGAAGCAAAACTAACAAGACAAACAAGTAAATGAGTCAAGCAGAAATAGCTAAAATTATAAGCCTATGCGGGATGCCGACCAGAGGAAGAGAAGAGGAGGGGCGGGAAGAGACGCCGACGAGAGGCGAAATCGGGAGCGGGGCTACGCGCGGCTTGCGAAATCAGGACAGGAGTGAAAACCGGGAGACGACTCAGAGCGGGACGATAATTAAAGGGGGGTGGGGGTGGGGGTGGGTTTCAGGTTTAAGAGAGGATATGAGGCAAATTACAAAATTTCCATTCCTATTATTATTAAAAAAAAATTAGATGTTACATAAATTAAAAATTTGCTTGTCCGTTTCTCTATTTTATCTGTGACTGTGTGGACGCTCGATTGCTAGCTAAGACGACTTAATTTAATCTGATCTACAGAGAGTCTCAGGTGACCCACATAATGCTATTAACGGGCTGATGTGCTGTCAACAACATATAAAAATTAGGGCGCCGATATCCGCACCGCAGTTTTGGCTAGTCGCACCACACACTATTAATTTTTCGCGTCTTTTGGAAATACGCCTTGTACAAGCATTTTTAGGAAAAGTGTGTTGAACACTTTTCCTAAAAATGCACGTACAAGAAGTACTTTGGAAATATGTCCAGATTTCGTGCCTTTTGGAAATACGCTTGTACATACATTTTTAGAAAAAGTGTTCAACACGAAAGTTGTAGATCTCGCCTTTGGAAATACGTCCAGGTTTCGTGTCTTTTGAAAATACGCCTTGTACATGCATTTTTAGGAAAAGTGTTGACGAGATCTACAACTTTCGGGTTGAACACTTTTCCTAAAAATGCATGTACAAGACGAATTTCCAAAAAGCACGAAATTAGGAGAAAGTGCGGTGCGACCAGCCAAAACTGCGGTGCGGATATCAACACCAGAAAATGAAGACAATTTGTGTCATATGAATATTTTTAATGCTCACCCCCAAGTACCACCGTTTTTTGACGAAACTACACATACCTAAAGCATACTTAAAAATAACAAAAAGTGATCGTGTCCCCACTTGTTGTAGTTAAAACACTTGCTCTTGAATTTTTTAGCGCGTTTGCTAGGGTCTGCAGCCTGGGAGCTACCATGGGAGGGTCTGGTCCTCTTAGGATTCGACACGCATTTAGAACTGAGAACCATGTTAGCCGCAACCTTCTGCTTGCTAACAGTTTCTAAAATGTGTCGAGTCCTATTCTCATCCTCAATATGAATAATTCGCTTGAGGTCATTAAGATCGACTTGCATCTTCTTGCGGTACATCTCAGTTTTAAAATTATACCACATAGAGTGCAATTTATAAATGATCGTGTCGGCAACAAAGCTGTCTGACAGAGAGATATTTTCACTATGTAAATAATCTACTAAAGCTTCAAAATCCGATACCTGAGGGAGAATCACCTTCTCCTCGTCGAACATGAAGGAATGGAATTTGTCCACAAAATACGCCTTGGACGGATCCTCCTCTCGCCTGAAGTGCTCCTCCAGTGCCTCACAAATCTCCTTGGCAGTCTTTATCTTGATGTACGTCTTCGCCAGACTGGAGGACAGACAGTTCAACAGGTAGTCGCGGCAGAAGTCCTCATCGTGAACCCACTGAGTTTCGTCATCAGTCCCAAAAACTTCAGCACAGTCGGATTGAACGGTGTAGAACACGTTCAGGTACTTCATCTCAAATTGCGTATTCAACTTCCAGTCGTTAAATTCGGTCGCCGTGAATTTCTCCAGTTTTATCATAGGAACTAGGGAGGAGAAATTTCCCTTCATCATTGTATAGCAATAGTCCATTTGCAATAGTCCCTCTTTGCTGTTGATAAAAAAAATTTGCTGAAAACAATGGATCTTCCCTCTCTTCCTTTGGTGACGGGATCGAAGATGTAATCGCCGGTGAGATCAACTCTGTTGTGGACGGTTGCTTGCTTAAGACCTACTCCTTCTGCTTGTTATAGGAAACAAGGAGCAAATATGGATCTATTCCTCCACGATCTGCAGCCTAAAAATTCGTGCAGGGCAGCAGCTACAGTTTTCCTAATCAAGATCAGCGACAACAACCGATTCCGGTGAAGAGATGACCGTACTGACAACGAAAATCCAATAGGGAAAAGGAATTTTTTTCTTCTCCTTGTTGATCAACGACATCGGCGGGATAAGAGAAAACCGAGAGCAATTTTCGTCTTGACGGAAGAACAACGACGACGGTTTTCTTTCCTCCTTCCCAAACAAAACCGGCGGCAGTTTCCTCTGGATACCAGCGGCAGTTTCCCGATCACAGGAGGCTACAGGAAATCGCTTTTCCCGATCAGAACAGCGGCGAGAGAAAAACGCGAGCGGCAAGATATTTCTTCCTCCCGACTGTCCCTTCCCGATGCAGCGGCCAGAGAAAACAACGGCGACGCTTTATTCTCTCCGACCTTTTCCCTTTGCAATAACATGAGCATCGACGAGAAAAAAAAATGGGGACGGGATTATTTCTCCCGCTCCGATCACCTCTGTCCCTGTTGCGATCGAGAACGACGACGACGTTTTCCTTTGCCGATCCAAGCAGCGATGACGAAGTTCCGTGAGGAAGAGGCGCAGTGCACGAACAAAAAAAAAACGGTTACGGGATGTTCGAGCACGGGCTACTTCGAGATTGTGATTGTTGCTCGAAGCATCCGGATGAGGATCTTGGTGGAATCCCGTACCCGTTGCCCCTAGGTGGGTATAAATAGGCGAAACCCTTAAGAGTTACTACGAGTATGAGTTAACCGTGTACCCGAACTGACCCGTTATGCCTCCGAACCCGTTATTCGTCCAAATATACACTAACATCATACACAATAAAATATATTATTTGGCCTTTTTCACACACTTAAAATACACAAAAGAGTAGGAGTCAAGTTATTTTATTGCGCGTGAGACCCATTTTTTGTAATTTTTAAATATAATTTAAGTGTGTATATAATTATCCTTTTTAATAATGCCACAGCATTTAAAATGACCGCCGACTTTCTCATCCAATCATTTCAAACCTGTGGCTCGCAAGTCGTAACTGCTAATTAGGCAGCAGCAGCCAATCCTCCTCCACCACGTGGACCCGCCTTTTTTCCATTTCAGGTTATCTATCCCGCGTAATCCCCCGCGACCGAAAACTCCCATAACAATTACATATTTAGAAACAGAGCCTTCTCAGGGCCATTACTTCAAAATTTTATTTGCATATAAGTTGAAAAAACTAGGGCACAAATGAAAAGACCCCACATCAATTTCCCTCGCACAGCCCCTTCTTCACTCCCAACTGTCGTGCACTCTCTTTGGCCGGCACCCGGCATGGCTCTGCCGAACTTCTTCCCCCGAATTCGAACGGCCACGCTTCGCTTGCCGTACCCATACAAGGTTTGATCCGCCCCTCTCTCTATCGATCCATGCCTTCTTCTTCTTCCTTGCCTAACTCTGAAGATTCCGGAGTAATGGACGCTTTATTAATGAGCACTCGCTGTCGCTTTACCCACCGAAGCTCTAACCATAGCTTCTCCTTCCTGGAATTCCTGCTCTCCGTCTTCTTCTTTGATTTTCTTCTGTGCAGATGTTGTTCTTCTGGTCTCGCCTTGATTTCAATCTCACCGTGGTCAATATCTATGGACGCAGATGGATCGAGCAAGAAGCTGCGGAAGCCCTACACCATCACCAAGTCTAGGGATAGGTGGTCGGATGAGGAGCATGAGCGCTTTCTCGACGCACTGCTTCTGTAATTATCTCCTTCATTTTTCAGTAGCACTAGCTCCAGAACTTTGTAGGAAATCTTCAATGGTTATGCCCATGAGATTTTTTTTTTTGTTTCAGCTTATTTTCTGTTGGCCCTTTTACTATGAATTTGTGGTGGTATTTTATCCAAATCTAATTCTCGAGAATGGTGCCCTGAAGTAATTAATTTGGAAAAGTTATCAACACAGGAGCGGGTTGGTGGCCACTGGTCGGTGTTTCTGAGCTTAATTGAATAATTTGAATCTAATATGACTTGAAACTACGTTTCTTGAAGATTGGTTTAAGTTGGATGCATTAGAAAAAGTGAGTCATGTTAATAATTATCCTTCTTTATTTTATTTTTTCGATTACTAAGCTGTTTGCAAGGATAATAAAGGGCATATTTTGGTACTCATAGCCGGAAAGATCAAAAATCATCACACATGCTACTTTTGCACTTAAAACACAGGATCATTGGCAGTGGGGACAATTTAACATGAGTTGATTTTTGACTAGGATATACTGCTTGGGGCTATTTGGGCGTGAGGTTGGGAAAGGAGGTCGGGAGAGGGCTACGCGTGGGAGCATTGTGTTGCTTGACTTTATAGTTTTGGTACTTGTCGACGTAATTTTATGGGAATAGTCTGCTTGGTCCATGCTTAAATTAGAGAAGGCGATGTAGAATCAATAGGCAATAGCCATCATCTCCAATTATATTTGGAGGATATCAAGTGATGATACATTTTCTCATCGAGTCCTGTAGTATTTTATTTTACTGAGTTTTGTATTATTTGTGTGTAATGTAATGTGAGTTGTGCTTGTCATGTTGTTAATCACCTATGTATGTCATGTTGTGAGCCAAGTATGTCAAAATTGAGCTTGCGTTAGCCTAAACCATTCTTATCGATTCAAACTACTTAAAAATCTCTTCATTTTGAACTTTTTGAAGACTTTTGACCCTTATTAATCACCACATTTGCCCTTGACATCCATATCACCTCATTTGACTTGGGTGGAAAATAGTGCTAGACAGTTTGCCGGTGGAACTCATATGGCGCAACGTCCCTACTAAGCTGGCGCCGAACTAGTGCTAGACAGTTTGCCGGTGGAAAATAGGCAAGTAATGTGGGGTAGAGCATTGAGCGGACAAAATGAAAGTGAAAAATAATGAGAGAATATTCACTCTGATTACTCTAGAGGGAGTAAATAGAGTATTAAAATTTTTCAGTAGTTCTAATCACAATCATTACATTGATTAAAGATTAGCGAAGAAAATAAATAAAAAAATTAAAGCTATGCTATGGAGCAATTTTTGGGTTTCTCAGGCATCATATGCACAACGGTGTATTTGAAAGAAACCCAATTATTTCGACCATACTAAAACCAATAAATCAAGATTTGAGATAATATACCTGCGTGTGAATCTAATTCCGAGAAGGATAACAATAGTCGAAAATCACAACTTAGAACGGAATCTACGTTTCCATGGTTATCCACACAGAACCTTAGAAACACCTCACCGTTCATCCGACGAACTCGGGTTGGAAGATGACCGTGCTTCTCAGTCTTCATGAAATATTAGTTACGCTTCTCAGGAGTGGACACAACTGACAACAAAAAAAAGGAATCGTCGCTCCCAAAACCCTAAAATGCATTATATATATTGTTGTTTTATAAATTGCCAATATATGCGCCGTAAAGGAGAAATAAGAGCAACATGTGTGTCTAATACTGTTTGATGCACACGTCAAATGGTACCCTGCTATTCGACGTAGCGTCGATTCCTATAAATCGACGCATGCGTTGAATAGTCCCACTTTCCACGTGACGTCAAATTTCATAAATCGACGTTGCGTCAAATATTATATGATAACATAGTATTTTGATAATGCACTCCAATTCGACGTTTCGTTGATTTCTATAAATTGTCTCATGGTCGACTAGTCCCACTATTCAACGCATAAGAGTATTTCCTTGAATTCAACACATGCATTGAATGATCCTACTAATCGATGCAGTGAAAACCTTTCCACAAATTCAACGCCCCCGTCGAATGTTGTCAGTTAAGGTTTGGTTCATAACCAACACGACCATCTATCCATTTTCTATACGTTCTTAATGTGCGACCCCATAAGCTCATATTGTTGAAGCCAGTAAACCGACTTCTCCTAGAGTTCGGATCTAAAGTTGCAGCTCACACCTACTCTTCTCAAACTCCTCCCTGGACGAGAGTCTCAAAGAAATAGACCGTGAGCTTCAGCTTAGAGGTCCCACCTCTGACTCGGAAGAACTAAAGATTCTTCCCCTTCCTAGCCAGTGCTGAGCTAGGTGCCTTAGTGGAAGAAGAATAAGAGTCAACAACCATCTACCAGGCATCTTACCGGTCTATTTATAGGCCTCTGAGTTTGAACTGCCAATAATCAAACTGAACCGACCTGAAATTACTAAAATACCCTGGGTCGGGTCTGCCAACAGCCAAACTCCGATGTTTTGGAGGGCTATATGCAGAACACCAAGGGCAAAAGTGTAAATTCACCTGGGGCTAAAACGTAAACCACCTTCCAACTGAACCGGCACTCGACCAACCACTGAACCGGTGCCAGGCCGCTCGCCGAACCGGCGCTCGGCAAGAGCGACGTCTCGCAGGCGAGAGCTCTCCCCCTGGGCCCCTCTCGCCTAGCGAGTGGCTCTTGCCCCGTGAGTGGCTCTTGCCCCGCGAGTGGCCCTTTCCCCGGGACCCACTCGCCTAGCGAGTCGGCTCTCGCTTGGGTCCCTCTCGCCTAGCGAACAACCTTCTCCATAAACCCATCTCGCCTTCTCCCCTCTTTTCCTGGAGCCTTCTGCTCCTGCGAGTCCGAGGTTGTACACATATCATGGTGACCACAAAACCAAAATTTTGATCACTTCTAGATCACAAAAGATTCCAACACCAACAACACCGATGACACAAAAATTTATAGAGGTTTCCCAAATACGGGTACTCCTCTCTTCCGCCACACTGCCTATCACTAGGCTTGAGTCTTTTATTCAGGAGAATATCAAAACCACCATTGAATCTTTTACAAGGGACTCTTAGAACTAATCTGAATCCTTTAAAGGAGACACTCAAAACTAACCAACTTTGCAATGAATAAAATATATATTTAACCAACTTTTCCATATTTAGAATAAGTCTTCAACCTGTTTGGATCACTCCTTGTATTTTGCTTTGCGTGGATTTAGATGTCCATAATCTTTCTAAGGGAAGAACTCTACCACTAGATTCTCAGAATTAGAATAGAGTGCATAGACCTCATGTGTAAGAGACACATTTTCCTATTTTTTCTCATGTCTTAAAAGAGAGTATAATGACGGCCTGAGATCACTGATGTAGCAGGTGAGCAAAGCGAGGCGGTAAGCACACTCGCCTACGTGCTCAGTCACTTCGAAAGACCCCAAATACCTCATACTCAACTTCTTCAGACGTCGAATTCGGGATACGCCTTTGAATGACTCGATCTTCAAGTAGACTTTATCAACAATCGAAAACTTCACGTTCCCGTGGTGCACATAGTAATACTTAGCTTGTCGGTCTTGAACAATCTTCATATGCTACCGGATGGTCTCGATCAATTCAAACGAATTCGACACCTATTCCTTGTTTAACAGGCGCGTATCGTCCGCCTCTGCCCAAGAAATTAACGTTCGATGCCACCTTCCATACAAGGCTTCAAACAGTGCCATCTTGATTCTCGTCTTAAAGTTGTTTATGCAAACTCGATTATAAAGAGGCGATGCACCCACTTTCTACATAACTCCAGTGCACACATTCTCTACATATCCTCCATAGTACGGTTTGTCCTCTCCGTTTACCATCGATCTGTGGATGGAACGTCGTACTATACTTGAGCTTTGTCCCCAAATTTTTTTGCACAAGCCTCCAATCCTTGGAGGTGAAACACCGATCTCGATCACTGATAATGCTCTTCGGTATCCCATGAAAACAAACAATATTTCGAACATAAAACTCCACCAAATGCTCAACGTCGTCACTCTTCCTATTAGGGATGAAGTGAGCCACTTTGGTCAAGCGGTCCACGATCACCCAAATAATATCATTACCTTGTTGGGTCCTTGACAATCCATGCACAATGTCCATCGAGATGTCGTCAAATTTCCATTCTTGAATTGATAGCGGCTGAAGGAATCCATCGGGTCGCTGAGCACACGACTGACACTTGCTCACCAAAAGTACTATATCTTTCTTCATACCAGGACACCAAAAAACTTCTTCAAGTTAATGTATATCTTTGTACCACCCGGATGAATAAAGTACCGTGTAAAGTATGTCTCATACATAAGCTCCTCGCGAAGCTTGCCAAAACGTGGAATGCAAACCCATCCTTTTTCTCCTCAGCAGTCCGTCGTTCATTGCCGGGTCATCACTCTTGCCTTCTTGAGCTTCTAACATGAAGGGCCTGCACTCCTCATCAAGCGTGGCCACCTCCCGTACTATATATGCAATATCGTAAATTCGTAATGCAGTTCAATCCAACCCAAACATACCTCTGCAATGCCTCCACGAGCAACACAAGAAATATCTAGGGGCTCAAAATCCCACACTAACTAATCACTATGAGCCTCAATCTAGTTTCCTTGACCTGGGTACTTCCTCCTAAAGGCGTCGGCCACAACATCACTTTTCCAGGCGTATACTGTATAGTTTGTATCTCCACGTTGTAGTCCCATAAGAACTTAATCCATCTGTGTTGCCTCATGTTTAACTCTTTCCGATTAAAGAGATACTTTAAGCTTTTGTGATTGGTGAAGATCTCCACCTTCTCCCCATAAATGTAATGCCTCCAAAGATTCAAGGAAAAGGTCACAACGGCTAGCTCTAGGTCATGAACAAGATAATTCCTCTCATGTAGCTTCAATTGTCTCGATCCATAAACAATCACTTTGACATGCTGATCCAACACGTAACTGACTCCACAGCTCGATGCATTACTGTAAATATGAAATCCTTTAGTGTAACAACCTCCCCAGCATGCAACTCGAAAGGACGACCGCCAACACCCCCAACACACAGCTCGAAAGGGTCAGCCTCAACTAGTATGCAGACCGCACACCCCAACCCCTCTCCATGGACTGCTTCACACGACGTATCTTCCCACTGGCGGGTTGGTTGGGTCGGCAAGACCAATACCAAGCCTCGATTCCCCGATCTCCTTTATGAGGGTGTTATCACCACTCCTTATACCCATCCCTGCTGCAACACAGATGAGTATGAGGAGTGGTATTAACACCCTCACAAAGGAGGTCGGGGGATTGAGGCTGGGTATTGGCCTTGCTGACCCCAACAACCTGCCAGTGGGCAGCTGCTTCCCGTGAGGCAGTCCATAGAGAGGGTTTGTGGTGTACGGTCTGCAAGTCAGTTGAGGATGAACCTTTCGAGCTGCATGCTGGGGGTGCCAACGACCGTTCTTTTGAGCTGCGTGTTAGGGAGGCCGTTACATTCAGTCCCACCGAAAAGACTAAGGATCGGTGCAGACATCAGTCTCCCATTCAAACACTGGAAAGCCCCAGTCGCACTCTGGTGTCTGGACGAACTTGTGTTCCTTGCGAGTGAACAAATTAAGGGGTAAAGTGACGCAACTTGCGATGCAGACGTGATTTTTGGCGACAAGAATGACGGGGGAAGACGTTATCTCGATTTGCAGAGAACTCGATCAGGCCCGATGATGGAACGACTACGTCCAGTGGAGAAGATGGCCACGAGGGCGCCTAAATTCGGGAGACTGTAGGCGTCGACGTAGGCCTCTGGAAGAAGATCGACGAGCTCCTGGACGAGGGAACTAGAGTCGTCGTGAAGGGGGTGGTTGGAGGAAACGAGATAAAACTCATTTTCTATTCCAGTCCGTCGTTCTTTGGGGTAGGGAGGCTGCCTTTAATGGAGCATAATTTTTTTTTTCTGGAAGTTTTTGATAAAGAGACAATTTATTTTTAAAGTAAGAGATTTTAATGAAAAATGTATTTTCAAAAGAATAATTCTCTTAACATCATGGATTAGTTCCCAAGTTTGAATTTAACTTTTAATTTCAATTTATCTATTTTAAAGCATGCTTAATTTTAAAATGGATCAATTTTGAGTGTTTGCCTTAACTAACATTATACCTAATTTGACAGAATATGCTTAATTTTAATGGATCAATTTTGAGTGCTTGCCTTAATTAACATTATACCTAATTTGACCGATCTATTTATTCACGGACTTACTTGACGATCACTCCAATAAATCGAAACAACGAGCTCGGACAATGTTCGTGATAAAAATAAACAAATACACGAGAGATAAAAAGTAACATGCGCTAAATAAACATGCGCCAAAATAAAAATACGCTATACATGTGCGAATAAATAAATAATGCAATGATGCGTCGCAGGTTGCACAAGTCTTGGAGTAGACTAAGATGTCATCAATAAAGACTACAATGAACATGTCCAAATACTACCAAAAGACCCTATTCATCAGGTCCATAAATACCGACCGAGCGTTCGACAATCCAAATGACATAACTGAGAACTCGAAGTGACCATATCACGCCCCAAACGTAGTTTTCGAGATATCCTTGTCCCGAATCTTCAGTTGGTAGTACTCCGACTTCAGATTCAATTTAGTTACACAGATGATCTAACCAACTGTTCAAAGAGTTCATCAATCCGTGGGATCAAGTACTCGTTTTCACGGTCAGTTTGTTCAATTCACGACAACCAATACAAATTTGCATGCTACCATCCTTCCTCTTCTTCATAAAGAGCACTGGAGCGCTCCACTGTGAAGAGCTCAGACGAATGTACCCCTGCTCTAAAAGCTCCTGCATCTGAATCTTCAATTTGGATATCTCCTCAGGCGTCATCTAATATGGAGCTTTAGACACCGGCCTAGCCCGATACACTAACTCTATAGTGAAGCCGATCTCTTGCTACGCTGGTACTCCTGGAAGGTCATCAGGAAACACATCATCAAAATCTGTCACCACCGACACATCGCAAAGAGCAATCTTCAGAGAATGAATCTCTAAAAATGCTAAGAACGCCTCACCACCTTGTTTTACCGCACACACCACTTGCTTCGCAAAAATCAAAGATGATGCTTCTCTTCTCAGGCCTCTAAACTGGACCTCATCAGGTCTCCCACTCCTTAGGGTTACTATCTTCAAGTAACAACCAATATTTACTCGTTGCTCTGACATCTAATTCATACCAAAATTACGTTAAACTCCGCCAACTACAGTATCGCTGCCTCTAAGTCGAAGTCATGTTGCGCTATCCTCAGATTGGCGCGACCTCTCCTACTCGTGTTCATAAAAGATCCACTGGGCATCCTCACAATCAACTTAACTTTCGCATGGAATGGCTCCTCTCCAATACTTCAAATAAAGGTATCTGCTAGAAATGAGTGCGACACCTCTGTTTTTAATAAGACCTTCACGGGTATGTTGAAAACTAAACGATGTCTAACAAACATAGAACATACATACGGTTGTAAAAAGGATATGCAGTTTCAAAAGTAACTAAATTTTCATACCGGTCACCACATCGGGCTGACAGATAGCCTCCTGCTGCCCTAGGTTGTACTTCTTAGGCTGCATTAGTGCCTTGTAGGAAGCTCTAAACTCCACCGCTTTGTCTTTCTCCGCGTATCTCAGCCCTACCTGCGCCAAGGGCTTTGGCATCCTATCCTCCGTGGGTGCACGCTTCTGGCACCTATGAGCCATGTGACCTTTCTTGCCACAAGAGTAGAAGGTAGGTCCCTGATGCCCACCCGTCACTCCACTATTCTTGTCCCCTGACTGCTGGGGACAAAACCTCCTGTTTCCTTTCCTCTTTTGAGACTGAGAGGTCTTACCCTCATGCTGCTTCCTCTCAATATTCATCTCTAAGGCTCGCACAACCTCCACCAAGTCATTGAATCCTGCAGTCCTTGAAGAGATCAACGCATGCCTTAGGTTGTCCCGCAACCTCTTATAGAACAAATGTGTCTCCTCCTCCTCATCATCGACCATGTTCCCCGCATACCTGCTCAACTGGGTGATCTCCTGAAGGTACTCATCCACTGTCATGTTGTGCTGATGTAGCCTCATGAATTGCCCTTGGAGCGCCCGCATTACTTCCAGATAATTTGGTAGCATCCCACCTTGTTGATGTAAACATCTCTCACAACTGTCTCTTCTTCTCATGGATGCTCTGTAACGAAAGAAATGCTGTGACAAATCTGGTAACTCCAGGGCTCACAAGATCATGAGACTCCAAGTCTTTTGTAGTCTCTCTAAACATGTCATGGGAGATAGTATGACCATATATAAATACCGGTAATTGACGTCCAAATGCAATAACATTTTTTATTTGCTTTAATCTTGCAATGTCCTGGAGAAGCAAATTGATAGTGTGTGCAACACATGAAGTCCAAAAGAGCCTTGGTCTCTTCAAAGCCATCAACCTTGATGCTGCCATGTTATTGGATGCATTATTTGTCACAACTTGTATAATATTCTCCTCTTTTGGGCCATCTGGGCTGACAATCGCCTCATCCACAAAATCATAAATAAATTTTCCATCATGTGTGGATGACGATATATTTTTGGATAGCCAAAATGCCACCCCAGCAATAGTGTGCACCACTATGTTCATGATGCTTCTCCTTTTTCTATATATCCATGCATCCGTAAGAATACTGCAACCATGCACCCTACAGGTTTGAGTGAATGTAGTTAGCATCTCCTTCGTCCGTTGTATCTCCATCTTCAAGAATTTCTCTCTCATCTCATATGGGGTTGGACCCTTCATCCCTGGTCCATATAACCCAACTGCATGCAACGCCTGTTGGAAGGATTTAGCATACACGACATTGAAAGGAATGCCTGTCTCGTATGCCCACCTAACATTATACAAGCACACATCATCTCTAGCTTTTTTCTTGTACTTGCTATCAATGGTGGTTTGCACCATTTTGCTGGTCTCGGTGCTTTGAGGTTGGACAAATTGATCCAGAGGCCCTTTAGTACCTACACTTGCATAAAGACTCCTTTGTGTGACTTCTTCTATGTCACTATCTAATCCTCCAATAACTACGTCTTCCAAAGCTGTTTGAAACCTTTCAGTCTTAAACTTTTTGGTTGCTTGCGCAGTGTGTATATACCCCTCAACCTTTTCTTTAACATCATCTGGTACCGTCAGACAAGCCTTAACGTTGCCCCTTATCCCCCCAAGTGATGCATCAAGCGAGCAATTCCACAATTCATAATTTGTTTGCAATATATGCATTGTATTCTATTGGTATCATTAGGAGTCACCTTCTCCCCAAATGCCCAACAAAGATCTCGACCTACTACGGAGGAAGCACTGAGAATCTTGCTAGAACCTTCTGATGAATTCATTCTACACAAAAAGAATTATAAAAAATTAAAAAAAGGCATCATCAGTGATATTTTATATCTAGATGCCTACAATATTGATGTCATCATTAATCAATGATCATTGATCAGTCTAAAAACATAGCTGAATAATTTTTTGTACACATCATATGTTGCCACAATGCCGCAAATCTGCAATCATAAAAGACGAGCGAAGAGACAAATATAGAGAAATAGAAAGAAAGAGAGGATTATGAATAGAGACAACCACATTGCCAAAATGCCACAATGTCAGTCGGCTGCCATAAGCATTGGCCACAACCACAATGCCATAATGCCAATCGACTGCCATAAGGATTTTTTCACAGCCACAATTCCACAATACCACAATGCCAACCAACTCTCATAAGAATTTGCCACTGCCACAAGGCCTACAATGCCAGAATGCCAGTTGACTGCCATAAGGACTGCTGGACTTTCCACAACAATAATTCCATAATTCCAGCTCACTGTCATAAGGCTTTGCTACACCAACAATGTCACACGGCCCACACCAACAATGCTAGAATCCCAGCCGAGAAGGAAAAGAGAAATAAAGGAAGAGATATCAGAGAAGTAGAGGAGGAAGGAAGAGGGAAATAGCCACCCGAGAAGAAAAATAACATAAAAATAACCTAATTAACAAATAGCCCAATTGCAAATTTACTGGAAAATGAAAATAACCTAATGCAGCTGATAGAAGAAAAACCAGATGCAACAGATAGAAGGAAAACCAGATACAGCAGATAGAAGAAGACTAGAGCCGAGAAGAAGGAAGAAGAATAATGACTTACGGCGTCGAAAACATAGCGGAAAATTAACAAATATAACTTAAAAATAAAGATAAAACTCACAGTGCCGAGGGGACGAGACACAAAAGTGAAGAGGAGAGGAGATAGAAGAACTGTCGAGAACCAGTGCCGATAAAAAGACGGCCGACGAAAGACGGCCGATGACAAAGTCCAAACAACCAGAAGTATACAGTCCGGGTTCGAGAATCACCGGAGAATCACTGAACCAGAGAGCACTGAACCAGAGAGCCGTCAGCCGAGAGAGTAAGAAATCGCTAGAGAGTAAGAAATCGTGAGAGAGGGAGATTAGGGCAAGCCAGACGGAAGGAGGCGAAAAGTGATAAGTCGGGGCGGATGAGAAGTAATAAGTATTAAGTTATAAACTTATAATTTATAAAGTTAGAATTAATTAATTATATAATCATTAACTTATAACTTATTAAGTATTAAATAAATCAAACTATTAAACCCTAAAATATTTAAAGACGCCACAACCGCTATAAGCCGCCATAACCCGCCATAACCCGAAATAACGGGTCGACATGTCGCAATTTTGGAAAACGCAAAAAAGACCATTTGCAGCAGTAACGTTGCGATTCCACCCAAAAAATGACACGTCGGCTGACATGTCGGACATGTCGGCTGACATGTCGGACATGTCGGCCGCAATCTACAAGCTTGAATAAAACACATGCAAGGTATCTAAATAACATTTCTGGTTAAAAGAAGGGAATAATCTTACACTATCATAATTAATAAATTCTATTTTCTTCAATGAAATTTCCATAAATTTTATTACCGGGTTGTTCAATGCACTTGTTTTTATCAAGCATCCTCTGATTCACACTATTATATCTACCTGATGCCTATGAAATAAGACATCATTCTTACAAGCATGCACTGTGGGATCAAGTAAGTCTATGCACAAATGTCTATTCTTAAGTAGACAAATGTATGACCATATCCCATAGTTATTTAAGGCCCAATAAATACTTTATCCAATATTCTACAATCGTATTCCACACAATTGTAAGTAGGGATGATTTCACCTTTATCAACAATAAATGAAAAAGAATCCTCATTACAAGAGTATTAGACTCCGTTTGGGAGGACTTATTTTCACCGGTCAAGCGGTTACAACCGCTTGAACCGGACCTTAAAGTGTCTGCATAGGTCCGGTTCAAGCGGTTGTAACCGCTTGACCGGTGAAAATAAGTCCTTCCAAACGGATCCTTAAAGTGACTGCATAAGTTTGCTCGCTGAGCACTCCTCTAAATGAATCAAGTAAATATGGTTACCGTGAAACAAACTCAAGAAGTAGAAGATTCTGAATTGGCGGCAATGTACATGTGCTAGTTTACTTATACATTATTGTTATTATTTTTACTATTTGTATAATTTATACCATTTATTACACTTCATGACATGACTATCAAGTAGTGGATTTGATCTACTAGTGGATTTGATGATACATAACCTACAAATCCAAACTATTTGGAGTCAATTTTATGAACCTATGTACCCGTTCCAACTTTTTTAGGTGTTAAATCCAATATTTGATGAATATCTATAATTAATCGTAACCAAACGTGTTTAGCCCTTAAATACAATAGTGTATGAAATGAAAGACACATTTTAAGGGAACTAGAACATGAAGTAATACTAGCTCAGAAGATCTCCCTTCTGATTTTAATAGAACTAGGTTATTTATTTAAATTTTTTGTGCTTATTGGAATGGAATAAGTTGTCGAGGACATTATACTAGTGAATATCTAATGTCTGGGATGCAATTTGGGTTCAATTATTATTGTTACAAAATATGAGATTTTTCAAGAATGATCAACTCATATTAGCTCCTTAAAGGCTCGCATCAGCAAGTTAAAAGCCCTTGTTTTCATATTCCGACAATATCTAGCCAAATCAAGCTGCCCAACAAAGGGACATGATTTTGGACTGAAGATGGCTGAAACTAAATTTGAATCATGATATCAGTTTGGTTCAGGTAAATTTATGAATCATCAATCCTACGATAAAATGAAATCTCATTAATCAAAGAAGAGAGCCCTCTCCCATATATAGAAAACATACATACAAGGGCAGAGATGCACAGAAGAATGTGTAACATTCTAATACTCCCTCTCAAGTTGGGCTAGTGATGTTGTTCATACCCAATTTACCAATAATTTTCACAAAAACACTTCCACTGAGACTTTTGGTGAGAACATCAACAAGTTGTCCTTTGGAGGGAACAAACTTACTAATAAATCCTTCCTCAATATTTTCCTTAATAAATTATCAGTCAATTTCAATATGTTTAGTTCGACCGTGATGAACATGATTATGAGCGATGCTAATAACAATCTTATTTTCACAGAATAATTTGAGAGGCCTCTCCTCGTTTTGTCTCGTATCACTTATAACGAGCAGAGCCATAGCCCTTCACAAATCCCATGGGCCATAGCCTGGAACTCAGCTTCCGCACTAGATCAGGCGAAAACTCATTGCTTCTTGCCCCTCCACTTGACCAAGTTCACACCAATCATAATACAGATCCCCGAGGCAGAGTGTTTGTCATCAACAAATCCAACCCAATTTGCATCGGTGTACGCTTCGATCTTTAACTCTGTATGTGGGGTGTACATTATGTCCCTTCCCGATAAGCCTTTCAAATATCTCAGAATCCTATGAGCAACATCGAAATGTCTGGTCTGCAATGAGTGCATAATCTGATTTACAACTTCAACAATATATGTAATGTCAGGTCGGGTGTGTGATATGTAGATTAGACGCCACACTAATATTTGATATCCAACAATATCTTGGATAGCTTCCCGTCATCCCTCCCTAATATGTGGTTCACTCTGATCATAATACAGATCCCCGAGGCAGAGTGTTTGTCATCAACAAATCCAACCCAATTTGCATCGGTGTACGCTTCGATCTTTAACTCTGTATGTGGGGTGTACATTATGTCCCTTCCCGATTAGCCTTTCAAATATCTCAGAATCCTATGAGCAACATCGAAATGTCTGGTCTGCAATGAGTGCATAATCTGATTTACAACTTCAACAACATTTGTAATGTCAGGTTGGGTGTGTGATATGTAGATTAGATGCCACACTAATATTTGATATCCAACAATATCTTGGATAGCTTCCCGTCATCCCTCCCTAATATGTGGTTCACTCTGATAGATGTATTGGCAGGTCTACAACTACTCATTCTACTTTGTTTGAGAAGATCAATTATATACTTCCATTTAGAAATGAAAATCCCATGTTTTGGTCTTGCCACTTTGACACATAAGAAATATTTAAGATTTTTGAGATCTTTAATCTCAATCTTCTCAGCAAGTTATTGTTTCAAGGTTTGTTGTTCTTCAACATCACCTCCAGTAATCACTATATCATCAACATACAAAATGAGAATAATTACTTTACCTTGTGTTTTACAAATAGTGTATGATCAACATGACTCTGTTTGTAACCAAAGGATGTCATAGCTCTATGAAACCGACCAAACCACACACATGTTGATTGCTTGAGCCCGTAAAGAGCTTTCTTTAACTTACAAACTTTGTCTTCTAATCTTTTAGGGGAGATGCTTAGTGTCAGGGGCATATATACTTCTTCCTTTAGGTTTACACAAATGACAGACCTCTGAAATTGACTACTAGGAAACTTTCACTTCATAATAATTAAAGTATTCCATGAAGGAGGGTGGAATCACTTGCATCCTTTTGGGTAGAAGAATACCCAATAAATACACATCTGAGCACGCGAGGATAGAGCTTGGAGCCGTTAATATAATGAATATGGACTAAGCAAAGACACCCAAAAATACAAGGTAGAAGAGGGGTGGCGGGGATGCTCAAGGTAATAAGAGGAGTTTTATTCCCCAAAACGGGAGTGAGCATACATTTAACCAGATGAGCGGCAGTGAGGACTATATCTCCTCAATTATTCTTGAGCATATGCATAGCGACGAGGAGACATCAAGCAACTTCTAAGAGCAGACAATTCTTCCGTTCAAGTGCACCATTTTGAGCAGGAGACTACACAAATGATTTCTAGTGAATGATGCCACGATTCCAAAGATATTCCTCGAAGGAGGAATCAACATACTCACGCCCATTGTCACTACGTAACTTTTTTTAGAGGCACCAAATTGGTTCGTCACCATCTTATAAAATTGTTTGAAAATAGGAAATGCTTCATTTTTATGTTTCATCAAGTTGTAACGGTCCCAATTTATTAGGTTACCGTTGCCCTTTTGTATTCATTTATAAATTCCTTTCTTCTGAACATCAACGAAAACAGGTATATGAAAGACAGAAAATCTCAATATTATCTAAAAGCAACTCACGACCTTCCTTTATTTATGAAACAACTGATACAGTATCATACATATCTAACAGATGACTCAGTATATTAACACAAAAGCGGAGTCATCACAAAATCTGAGTTACATTTAAAGATTTACAACTTGATCATAATACACTATACTCGTAACTCAGATCAAAACTATACTGTCATATTTGACATAAACATGAGTAGACTACTTAAAATAAAACTGGAATTCATCGTGGGGGCAGTCAGAGTCGCGACAAGCTTCCTTGTGGGCATCCATGTAACCAAAGACAGCTGTGATGACCTCAATTCAGATCTTGTACATCTTTTCCTTACGAGAAGGGGCGCCAGTAGGATTAACGGGAGTAGCCTCCGTTTTGACCTGTTTTAGTTACATTTATATTAGTCAAAGACTAAATGAATTCTCTTTAATAAAATGTTTTAATTGTAAGGATTTTATAGCTTATTCTCATAATTACGTCATATAGATATGTTTACATTATTTTCTTATTATTGAGCTTTTCTTCTTTCGTTCATCCTTTTTCTCATCCAGGCGTTGCAAATCTCTTTTATGTGGATTTTTATTTGTTCATCACTGTCTCTTTTACTTTTCCTTTTATTATCGGGCAATGTTAAGGGAATATTAACAATCTGTAACATTTGTGTAGCGCGCTTATGTGCCTTTTCATATTCGCACACCTTTCTTAACGTGCCTTTTCATATTCGCACGTTAACTTTCATTACATTATGATTGGGAGGACATTCACCCCACCTCCACTGTTGGGTTAACCCTTAACTTAGCCCATGTTACTGCTTTATCTTTTTACTTTAACTGAGTGGTTCTCTTTCCTTAAACGTGGTCTTTTATGTTATTCAGTTTCTTTGTTATGCGATTACTTTAATTGCTAATCCTTACAATACATGTCATAAACATCATATATAATTGAACCATTAAGCAATTAAGTAATTATGTAAAGGTGAGAACTCACATTAGCAATTCCTTTTTCCTTGTCCCTTCGACCACCGTCATCGCCTTGTTTCCCACCACCTCTCGACGCCATTTCCTAGTGAAAAATAATTAAGGATAGGTATAAGTTGATGTTTTAATTAAATTTAACACCTCGAAACATTCTTGATGACTCCACTTGACCTAATTTGGTCAAGGGTCGTTTAGGGTTCCATGGTTAACTATCCTATTATGGAAATAAGGGTTTTTCTGGTTCAGTTGGCAAAGTACCATCTTGCCCTAGCACTGAATTAGTGAAAGGCAATAAGCCTTAACCTCCAATAATTGTTTGGAGTTTTAGGGTTTCTCCTCTTGAATCCTAAAGTAACAAAATTTGTTTAACCTAACTAGGGTTTAATCAATACCCATGAAAATCATGGATTTATGTTACAAATCCCTTTCAGAAACTTTTCTATTCAAAACAAACTAAAAGTTTCAGAAAACCCTAAACCCTAGGAATCATAATAACTTCCATCCGTGAAAAATCTTGGAAAAGGAAACAAAAGGACTAGAGAGGAAGAGATTACCTTTCAATTGGAAGAGAAATCAGGGAAAATGGAGGAGAAACGGGCTTGCGGTGAAGATCGGCGGGTTCGGCCTGTCCGTCACCTGCAGCGAACTCTTGCGGGAAACGGGAGAGAGTGAAGTGAGCCACGACTTCTTTGCTTGGGTTAAAATCGGGAGCCGCTTCGTACTCGTGTGCCACGATACCTTCTAACCGGCATTTGCCGGTTCAAACCTCTTTGGAACCGATTACTCCTATTATTACTCTTTGCTATTGACACCATTATTTAGTGTTGTCACAATTCTCCCCTCCTTAATGAATTTTCGTCCACGAAAATCTTTAGTCTGACTCTTCATTAAACATCTGAGGGAAGAGATTTCTCATGTCTTCTTCGTTTTCCCACGTTGCTTCATGAATACTATGCCCCTTCCACCAGACCTTGACAAATCGAACCTCTCGGTTTCGAAGTTGTTTGTTTTGCCAATCAATAATTTTGTATGGTTTAGTTGGGCTAGATAGATCTGACTCTATCTGAATCTGTTCAGGAGGAACTATTTTCTCTGGATCCGCTATGTATTTCCTTAATGAAGATACATGGAACACATCATGAAGATTTTGAAGTGCGTCAGATAATACTAGGCGATAAGCCACTGGTCCAATCTTTTCGGAGATGACGAAAGGTCCTACGTATCTGGGACTAAGTTTCCCAAATCGACGAATTCGTGAAATTCCTTTGAAGGGTTTTATTTTCAGACATACCATATCGCCTATATTAAATTCCACTTGTCGATGTCTGGCATTGTAATATTTCTGTTGTCTATCTTGGGCTATTTTCAGTCGTTCTCGGACAAGTGTAAGCTTATCATTCATTTTATTTATTCGATCCCTCGGAAATAACTTATGTTCGCCATCTTCTGCCCAGCTTAGTGGGTTGCGACACCTTCTTCCATATAATGCTTCGAACGGTGCCATCTGAATACTTGACTGATAACTATTATTGTACGAAAATTCCACTAGTGATAAATATTTTTCCCATGAGCCCTTCAAATCAAGTACAACCATTCTCAACAAATCTTCCAACACTTGAATAGTTCGCTCAGACTGGACATCCGTTTGTGGGTGGAACGCAGTACTATATAACAGTTTTGTTCCCAACCTTTTTTGTACAAGTTTCCAAGTATTAGATGTAAAGCGTCCATCTCTATCAGATATAATGGATCTGGGAATCCCATGATATTTTATAACACTGTCGATATACTGATCGACTAACTTCTGTACTAGACTATTATTTTTCATAGGGATGAAATGTGCAACTTTCGTCAGCCGATCAACAATTACCCATATACCGTTGTTTCCAGCTTTACTCCTTGGTAATCCCATGACAAAATCCATGGTTATGTCATCCCACTTCCATTCCGGAATCGGTAGTGATTGTAAGTATCCGCCAGGTTTTTGATGTTCTGTCTTCACAAGTTGACACGTGTGACATTTGGCAATATATTGAATTACATCAGTCTTCATTCCTGGCCACCAGAAGTCCTGCTTGAGATCTTGATACATTTTTGTTCTTCCGGGGTGAATTGAATACGTTGTATTATGTACTTCATAAAGGATTTCTGATCGAAGTGCATCAACATGAGGAATACACAATCTTTCATTCAGGAACAATAATCCATCATGCTCTGTAAAAGCAATTGATTGTCCACTTTTTACCTTTTCTAAGATTTTTAGAAACATAGGATCTTGGTTCATCGCCTTCCTTACCCTGTCTTTAATATAATTTTCTGCTACTAGATGGAAAAATAAACCTTGAGTTTGAGAAGTAGTAGTACATGTGAGCAACTCCAAGTTTTGTATCTCTCGTAACATTTCTTTTTGCTCGGTAAGTGGTACAAAATCATAGGTGCCAAATGTTTTCTACTGAGTGCATCAGCTACGATATTCGCTTTACCAGAATGGTATTTGATATCGACATCATAGTCTTTGATAAGTTCTAACCATCGTCTTTGACGCATGTTTATTTCTTTTTGGGAGAAAATATACTTTAAACTTTTATGATCAGTAAAGATCTCACATTGCGCGCCATACAAGTAATGTCTCCAAATTTTTAGGGAAAATATGACAGCTGCCAATTCTAAATCATGAGTTGGGTAATTACGCTCCGAATCTTTTAATTGTCTCGATGCATAAGCTACGACTTTACCATTCTGCATCAAAACACAACCAAGGCCTTTCAAAGAGGCATCACTATAAATTTGGAATCCTTCAATCCCGCATGGCATAACCAATACTGGTGTAATAGTTAACCTTGTCTTTAATTCATCAAATGCCTCCTGACACTCTTTAGTCCAGAGAAATAGAACATTCTTTCGGGTCAGTTTTGTAAGCGGTAGTGCAATCGCTGAAAAACCGTTTACAAATTTCCTGTAATAACTTGCTAAACCAAGAAAGCTTCGAATTTCTGTGACTGTAGTCGGTCTTGGCCAATTTATAATTGCCTCCACTTTTGCTGGATCTACTGACAATCCATGCCCTGTAATGACATGACCTAAGAACGCAACTTCACGTAACCAAAACTCACATTTGGAAAACTTCGCATATAGGGCATGACATTTCAATGTCTGCAATACAATCTTTAAGTGTTCTGTATGTTCATCTTTGTTCGTCGAATAAAATAGAATATCATCTATAAATACGATAACAAATCTGTCCAGGAATTCCATGAATACTCGATTCATTAAATCCATGAAAACAGCCGGTGCGTTTGTTAATCCAAACGGCATGACGACGAACTCAAAGTGTCCATATCGCGTGCTAAAAGCAGTTTTATTAATATCATCTTCCTTTATGCGCATCTGATGATATCCTGACCTTAGGTCAATCTTGGAAAATACTTTTGCATTACTTAGTTGATCAAATAAATCGTCAATACGAGGTAATGGATATTGGTTTCGAATTGTTAACTTGTTTAATTCTCGATAGTCAACACATAATCGAAACGAGCCATCTTTCTTTTTCACGAATAGCACTGGAGCCCCCCATGACGAAGTGCTTGGTCGTATAAAACCTTTATCAAGTAATTCCTGCAATTGACTTTTCAGTTCTGCTAATTCTTTAGGAGCCATACGATATGGTGCCTTTTCTACTGGTTTAGCTCCTTCCACCAAATCGATCGTGAATTCAACATCTCTTGATGGGGGTAGTCCTGGTAATTCTTCGGGAAATACTTCGAGGAAATCACGCACTACAGGGACTGCTGTCGGCTCACCCGTCACTACATTCATTCCCTTGATCATGACTAAAGTTGCTTCATAACCTTTCCTTAGCTTCTTTATTGCCTTTAAGGAAGATATAATAACTTTTGAAACTTCACTCAATCCTTTAAACGTGCACTGCGTATCATTTATTTTAAATGTAATTTCTTTCTCTTTACAGTTAATGATGGCTTCATTTTTCGTTAACCAATCCATTCCTAAAATGATATCAAATTCAGATAAGGGTAGAACCGCAACATCTGCTTCTACTGAACTTGTATCCATTGTCAGCCACACTGTACATCGAAACTTTGTAATCATCTCGGTATTATTGGGCATTTTAACTCTCATTTCTTCAAGAGACGTATGAGGTTTCAACTTTAATTGTTTAATTGCTCTTGTAGATATGAAAGATTGACTAGCTCCTGTATCAAACAATACCGTTAAAAGGTGGTTGTGTACATAAATCATACCTGTGATAACAGTGTCATCGGCTTTAGCCCTTTGTTGGTTCATATTAAAGACTCTAGGCTGTACCTGTCTGTCTTCTCTAGTTTCTACCACAGGTCCTGATGTTTCAATTCCTTTTCCTTTATCGACTCTACTCATTGTACTGGTATCAAGATAGTGGAACGTTGGTGCCTGACTAGGACCACCTCTTTCAGACACTGTCTTCCATAACGGGCAATCTTGGCGGCGATGTCCCGGTTTCTGACATTTGAAACAAACGCCGGTACCTTTCAAACATTCGCCAAAGTGATTCTTTCCGCATTTCAGACATAAAGGCTTCATTGTGTTACTGCTAGCTGCGCTTTCACTTTGGGTTTGAGCTGGAGGACCTCCTTTCTTCCTTTTCCAGTTATAACTTCCACTCTTTCGCGATAACTCCATACCATGACCCTCTGGTAGCCTCTTTTTCTGAAACTCTTTTCGCTTTTGCGAACTCTCCACATCCATCTCAATTAACTTAGCTGTCTCCACCAATTCATTGTAATTTTTAATTCTTTGTGAGATTAGATGTACCCGTACGTCTTCTCGTAGACCCAATTGAAATCGAAAACATCGATCGCTTTCCTTCGCGACCATGTCTCCAGCATAATAGGCTAATTGTGCAAACTCAGCCTCATATTGCAGAACTGTACGACTTCCTTGCATTAAACGGAGGAATTTCTCCTGCAGCATTTGTTTCTCAGACGGAGGGACAAACCAATTAACAAATTCTTTTAGGAATTCGGCCCAGGGAATCTCCGAATTTCTACGCCCAACAAATTTACCTTGCCTCATACTATCCCACCATCGATCAGCCTCTCCTTCCAGCAGGAAAACGACTAAATCGATTTTTTGATTGTCGGGGCACTTCAAGGCATTGAAGGTGAGTTCAATTCTTTTTAGCCAACTTTCAGTTTCCATTGGAGATAACCCACCTCGAAATAAGGGTGGTCTCATTTCGAGAAATTGTTTCACATATGACTCACTTGATGTTGGTGGTGGTATAGCTACAGTTCTATTGCCCAATTAAATGGCTTCTGCCAATGATTGCATGATCTCCGATAGAGGAGGATTTGATCTCTCTCTATATCGCCCTTCAGCCATACGACTATTGTCGTCTACTCAAGTAGGTGCGAAAAGGTTCCTGAAACTAGAAAGATATCGATTTAGATATTTTAGGTTTGTTGAACTTAAGTTATCCCTATACAATTCATATACCCCAAAACCTCCCTCTGATACCGTTATTTTGTAACGGTCCCAATTTATTAGGTTACCGTTGCCCGTTTGTATTCATTTGTAAATTCCTTTCTTCTGAACATCAACGAAAACAGGTATATGAAAGATAGAAAATCTCAATATTATCTAAAAGCAACTCACGACCTTCCTTTATTTATGAAACAACTGATACATATCATACATATCTAACAGATGACTCAGTATATTAACACAAAAGCGGAGTCAGCACAAAATCTGAGTTACATTTAAAGATTTACAACCTGATCATAATACACTATACTCGTAACTCATATCAAAACTATACTGTCACATTTGACATAAACATGAGTAGACTACTTAAAATAAAACTGGAATTCATCGTGGGGGCAGTCAGAGTCGCGACAAGCTTCCTTGTGGGCATCCATGTAACCAAAGACAGTTGTGATGACCTCAACCCAGATCTTGTACATCTTTTCCTTACGAGAAGGGGCGCCAGTAGGATTAACGGGAGTAGCCTCCGTTTTGACCTGTTTTAGTTACATTTATATTAGTCAAAGACTAAATGAATTCTCTTTAATAAAATGTTTTAATTGTAAGGATTTTATAGCTTATTCTCATAATTACGTCATATATATATGTTTACATTATTTTCTTATTATTGAGCTTTTCTTCTTTCGTTCATCCTTTTTCTCATCCAGGTACGTTGCAAATCTCTTTTATGTGGATTTTTATTTGTTCATCACTGTCTCTTTTACTTTTCCTTTTATTATCGGGCAATGTTAAGGGAATATTAACAATCTGTAACATTTGTATAGCGCGTTTATGTGCCTTTTCATATTCGCACACCTTTCTTAACGTGCCTTTTCATATTCGCACGTTAACTTTCATTACATTATGATTGGGAGGACATTCACCCCACCTCCACTGTTGGGTTAACCCTTAACTTAGCCCATGTTATTGCTTTATCCTTTTACTTTAACTGAGTGGTTCTCTTTCCTTAAACGTGGTCTTTTATGTTATTCATTTTCTTTGTTATGCGATTACTTTAATTGCTAATCCTTACAATACATGTCATAAACATCATATATAATTGAACCATTAAGCAATTAAGTAATTATGTAAAGGTGAGAACTCACATTAGCAATTCCTTTTCCCTTGTCCCTTCGACCACCGTCATCGCCTTGTTTCCCACCACCTCTCGACGCCATTTCCTAGTGAAAAATAATTAAGGATAGGTATAAGTTGATGTTTTAATTAAATTTAACACCTCGAAACATTCTTGACGACTCCACTTGGCCTAATTTGGTCAAGGGTCGTTTAGGGTTCCATGGTTAACTATCCTATTATGGAAATAAGGGTTTTTCTGGTTCAGTCGGCAAAGTACCATCTTGCCCTAGCACTGAATTAGTGAAAGGCAATAAGCCTTAACCTCCAATAATTGTTTGGAGTTTTAGGGTTTCTCCTCTTGAATCCTAAAGTAACAAAATTTGTTTAACCTAACTAGGGTTTAATCAATACCCATGAAAATCATGGATTTAGGTTACAAATCCCTTTCAGAAACTTTTCCATTCAAAACAAACTAAAAGTTTCAGAAAACCCTAAATCCTAGGAATCATAATAACTTCCATCCGTGAAAAATCTTGGAAAAGGAAACAAAAGAACTAGAGAGGAAGAGATTACCTTTCAATTGGAAGAGAAATCAGGGAAAATGGAGGAGAAACGGGCTTGCGGTGAAGATCGGCGGGTTCGGCCTGTCCGTCGCCTGCAGCGAACTCTTGCGGGAAACGGGAGAGAGTGAAGTGAGCCACGACTTCTTTGCTTGGGTTAAAATCGGGCGCCGCTTCGTACTCGTGTGCCACGATACCTTCTAACCGGCATTTGCCGGTTCAAACCTCTTTGAAACCGATTACTCCTATTATTACTCTTTGCTATTGACACACCATTATTTAGTGTTGTCACACAAGTAAACCCATGTAGTGCGAGAATAACGGTCAATAATAATAACAAACTGTGTCCAAAGAGGAGAGGGACGACGGGGAGAGGTTGGGTGAGTTCGAAAGGGGTTGGAAGAGGCTGAGCTCGGCGATGGGAAAAGCTCTCAGCCGCGCTCTCGATGGGCAAGGTGGAGACAGTCGCATGCGGAAAAAGCGAGAAACCGTCTGCAGGATTCGTGATGGAGCTTAGTTATGGGGACTTAGCTCCGATACCATGTTATAATAAAATGAAATCTTTTAATCAAAGAAAAGAGACTTCTCTCATATATATGAGAGACACACACAAGGGTAGTAATGTAAACTGAAAAAATGCATAACATTGCATAACATTCTAACATTGAAATCATGCCATTCGAAAACTCTTAGTCAACAAAAATCATTGTGACGGAGAGGAGTTCTGTAATTTTGCAAGGATGCATGGATAAAAAGGATTGTTAATTCCAAATACTGTACCTGTTTCTGGTTTTTATTAATCTTAAAGAAAAATTTCTTTGGTCAATTTAGGTTTGGTCGGGAATGGAAGAAAATTGAAGATTTTGTTGGTACAAAGACAGTTATACAGGTAACCTTACTAATACCTTAGTGTCCAATTCTTGTGCATTGAACTCTTGAATAATTTTCCTTTTTATATGATTTTGGTGTCTTCTATTGGTACCAAATTTTTGTTATACCAATAATTTGGCCTTTACTCTTTCATAGGACTTCTACTTCAGAAATCTGGACATCATCTGAGTTTTCTATAGTGCAACTATGTAAAAGATGCATGAATGCATGGGGTTTTTATGAGAGTTGCAGGCTGATTGCATGATTTTTTGTTATATTGAGAGTTATCATCAGATTTCTTCTATTGGATTTCATTTTCTTAGCACTATGCTTAACCAGTCCAGTTATTTTGTAGTGCTGTTGCTGTTACCTGCACCCCACAATGCAAATCTTATAATACCTGTTATTAATCAAATATGCATGTTTGCTAAATTCATTTTAATATTTTGTTGTTTGTCAGCATGAAAACAAACTTCATGTCATGGACGTAAATCTTTACTTCCCTAAATATAATCTTAGCACACCCCTGCACCTATCTCCAGAAAAGCTAAGAGAAAATATGGAATGCTAGCGATGAGTTTTGCTATGAGAAGTGGATATAGAGTAAGTTTACTTTATCACGAGGAACTATTAATAGAACACTCAGATATATTTGCATAGCTCTTGGTTGCGAGATAGAGTGAAGTTAAACACTTTATTTTGATGTACTAATATTAGAACACTCAGATGTATTCAAACAGCTCTTGGTTGTGAGATAGGGTGAAGTTGAACTAACGCTAGTGGTGAAAATGATCAAAGAAGTACTCCCAGGAATTTCAATAATTTTCTTAGTAAACTAATATCTGAGACCGAAGCTTCTCTAGACAATATGTCCTACACAACATCAGTCTATTTTAGTACCCTAATTCTGTCTTTCTTGTATCCAGCACATCCTATTTGAAAAGAGTTAATTTTTTTTCCAAATATTTGCTATCAATAAGAAGCTGAATCATATATTTGTATCACTTAAATCAATGTCCAATATGTATTTTTACGTCATCAAGGTACATCTGTTGTGTGGCACTGTAAGTCCCATTCAGCGCAACACTGGTGTTAGTAGAGATTATGTAATCATATAGGTTTAATTTTTACCCTTCATTATTTGGTGCTTTATATTGTTCCTATTATGGGCAGTGCATTTTCTATCAGCAAAATGGGCCGTGCATTCTCTTAGCAAATTTATTAGGTTCTTTTAGACTACTGAGCTATTTTCTCTGTTTGATGAGGATCCAACTCACATTTCCAGATAAACCATGCAACTTTGGCAGGAATACTCTACAAAAAGAAATACTTAACCCCTGCCATTACATTCTGGTAGAAATATGAAGAAATTTACTAGTTTCTTCTATTGAAATCACAAGTACAAGAGTAAGACCTTGTTTGGGGGCGACAACTGTCACCCCCCACCCCGGAATCTCGAATTAACGAGGCGGGAATGAATGTGTGAGTTGAAGGTCTCATTGAAGCAGGTAGTAGTTCTCATTTTTTTATTACATCTTTCCTATTAGCATGATTTCAATGTCATATACCTCAGACCTTCTACACTGACTATTTTCATTGAATTTTAAAGTGTTCATTTATGTCCATTTCTTTCATTATCTTATATTTTGGGGTTCACTTTAATTAGTCGTGTGCAAATAGCCCGGGCCCGGAAAGCCCGCCCCAGCCAAGGCCGGGCTTGGGGCCCTTACCTGACCCCCATTTTTGCCAGGTTGCTCGGCCCGGGCTGGCCAGGCAAAGCCCGGGCGCCGGGCTAGCCTGAGCCCGGCCCCGGGCTAAGGAAAAATCCTGCCTGGCGGGATTTTAATCCCGCCTGATCAGGCGGCCCGCCTGCGCCTTTTGAATTCAGGCCGGCCCGGTCTGGCCTGAAGGGCCTAACCGGGCCCCCTTTGAGAGGGAGCCCGGCCCGGTTCAAACTGGGCCCGGGACGAGCCCTATTGGGAAAAAGCTCGGGCCCGACCTGGCCGGGCCAAGCCCGATCGGGCTTCTTGCCCATGACTAACTTTAATTTTCCATGTCTTACCAGTTATGCATCACTTCTCATCTCTTTTGTCCTACCCATCTGACCATCTTATTTATCCATTTATGAAATCTCATTAGATATTGTATAGGGTCTTTCATTCATTTGATTCATGGATTTGATTACTCCGTATTTCTTCTGCAGTATATTCATTTGCTCGAACCTATAAATAGTAATTTACCCTTGAGATCAACAAATTTAAATTTAATCCTCCATATAATTCCTTATTTCTCTACCACTTTCGGTTAGAATATTTTCATAGGGTTGCTCATATTTAGTGACCACAACATATGAACCAAACACTTTCCAATTGTATTTTCATAGTACTTAGCCTTTATTACACAATCAATTAGGGCTTTATAAACTATAGTCATATATATCAAACACTTATCATCATAATACACATTCCAATGTTTTATGTTACCAAGCATAGACACAGGTTCACATAGGTGTATATGAAATCATAATTGACTCAAATTATTAGCATTACCATGCATACCTGATTGCCCATTCACCTTAACATGCGATATTTACTCCATTATGTTCGTTCGTACCATTGTTATATTCACCACCTTTGTAGCATTGTCGTTCTCGTGCGCACCTGTCACCTACACTCATTCCACATCATCAGGACAATGTATGAAATTGATATACCTAGCAGTGACAAGTGTAGTAAAATATTTTAGTAGGGAGTGGTATTCTGACTCTCTCTTTTGGGTTGAGGCAGTTATTACCTCAACCATTCCCTACGTACTCCGTATCCCAGCTATATAAATTCAAACCCACTGAAAGTGGAAGGGATAGATCTAACTTTACTGTAGAGGGGGGGGGGTGAATAGAATATTTTAAAAACTTTAATTAATTTTTACAGCAGTTTTAAAAATAAGTGATATATATATATAGATAAATAAAATTCACAACACACAATAAAGAAAGTATCAATCACAGACGATACAAGGATTTTATAGTAGTTCCCCAATAAATCTGAGTACGTTTACTCTTCTACCACCCTGGTAGGAATCCACTACATGTTTTTAATCAGGTGCCCTGCCACTAGAAGATTTATTTTCTAAGGGAGATCTAGCAACCCTTTGGGCTTTTGACCAGGTACCCAAAAACCAAACCCAAGTCTTTTGATCAGGTGACTTAAGAACCAAGTGTTAACTTTTGAAGGGAGTTAGAATTCTGTACACAGTTTGTAAGAATAAACTAAAGAGAGTTAAGTGTTATCTTTTCTGTCAAGAGTCTCTGAGAAGATTTATTGGATGATGTTGCAAAAAGCTTCCCCTGATTTGAATAGAGATTGTGATCAAGGGAGGAGACTTTTCTTCAGTGTGTAGGCCTTCTTGTAAGCTTATACTCTCCAGTAGATATTTCAGACATATGAATTAGGATGTCTCTTAAGAAGAGTCTGAAGCAGAATATCTGTATATCTCAAAATCTCTATGTGTCCCCCAATGATCTTGTCAAGCAGTAAACTTCTATATATATATATATATATATATATATATATATATATATATATATATATATATATATATATATGCTGTCAGGGAGGAATTCAATATTTGAAATAAAACGATTCTTGAAACGTCTGAAGAATCCCTTGAAAATTTGTAACTGCCTTAGAATTAATTAGATTTAAAACTCTTTTATGAATCCATATTTAATGCTGTCTTAAATGACTATATTCGTTAGAATATTTAGCATTAAATATCAGAGTTTCAGTTACCAAACATTTGAAATCATTCTGCCTTCTGTTGATATAGAAACTGTCTGATTGTCGAACTCAACAAGGATTTCGTCGAACTGAACTTGGATTTCGTCGAACTGAGCTTTTATAAACTGAGCTTTTACTTTCGTCGAGCTGAGCTCTGCGTTCGTCGAACTGAGCTCTGCGTTCGTCGAACTGAGCTCTGCGTTCGTCGAACTGAGCTCAGAGTTCGTCGAACTAACTCAGAGTTTGAGATCTGGGTTAGTCGAACTGAGTTCTGAGTTCGTCGAACTAAGCATCTCTGGAAAGCTTTCTGAAATGACTCTAGAAAGAAAATATGACCCTAGTCTATACAAGTTGGGTCAAAATAAAAATTCGAATAGTAATCCTAGCCCAAATCAGTAATAAGTAGTTCGAACAATCTTCCCATATTTGGGTGAGGATACTATCAAACAAGAAAGACAAAAAGCATAGATAATAATCTGGCAGAAACATAAATTTTTAGCAGATATAAAAAGTTTTGGAAAGTTATAACAATAAGTTTCAAAAACATAATCAAAGTTAGGAATCCTTTTGAGATGCATCAGATGAAGGATCTGAAGAAGACTTCTTAAAAATCAGTTGTCTTGTTAGATCTTCAGACTCCCTTTTGCTCAGCATCAGATCTTATGAACCAATAATCTTCTGAGAAGAGACTGTGGGAACAACAACTTCTGGATGCGAGCTCATATAATCATCAACATTAAACATGCTTTTCTTCTGATATCTATCCAATTCCTATTGCCTGTATGAAGACATAGTAGTAAACTGAGAGGTATTCTTACCTTCAGTTCTTGCCTTCCTTATCATAGAAAGTGCAACTTGTTCTTTGAACTTAGCCATTCTGTACACAGAATCTAATTCTGGTTCAATTACTGGAGAAGCTGGCCTGTCTTGGCTAGAAATTTGCTGACTGCTCTGTCTGCCATAAGTCTCAGGCCATGTAGGTCTGTCTTGCCTTGTAGGTCTTGCTTGAGTTGTTCTAGAATGATAAGAAATAGACCTTTGAGAAGAAGGTGGAATACCTGCAGATCTTGCTGCTGGAGGAGGAAGAGGACCTGATGGAGGACCATCGGTGGCCCATAATAAGGCGGGGCCCACTTTCGTCTATTCTCGCCGGAAGACTTGATCGGAGGGACGATCCGATCCCGCGGATGCGTGCCGCGATTTTTTTTAATATATAACTTTGTTATTTTCAGTTCTTTTTTCTTTTATTTGGCACGTGATCGCTTCGGCCAATTATAGCCGTCGATCCCGGGTTGCCCTAATGTTTAGAATATTATAAATAGGAGTGTTAGAGGCTTGGAGAGGCATTGCTGGTTTTGGAGAAAGTTATTCCCGGAACTTCGCGATCAAGCCACGGTGCCGACACCGTGGAGCCCTAGGTTTCGACTCCTAGCGGTGGAACTTCCTCCCCAAGGTAGTACCCATCCATAACCTTCTTTTTCCCCCTCCGAAACCCTCATCCGCAACCCCTACAACCCCCAAATCCCAACCCTTACCGCTGTCCAGAAATCATGAAACTACTGTTCAACAGCACTGCTCGTCCACATTGTTCATTCGACGACACTGTTCATCCGCACTGTTCATCCACCGTTCCTGTTCACCCGCCCCTCACTTCTTCTCCCCTGCGTGGATCCACTTCCCACCGCTCCGAAAATCCTAGATCTACTTTGATCTAGCGCTACCCTCCACCGATTTACCCCCCACTTACATATTTCCTCCCCGTAGCCTGGATCCGTCATCAAATTACCGGATCTATCCACTTTCAGCCCACCGCAACCCTTCTCCGCTACGGACATCCACCATTCCGACACGCTCACCCGAATCTACCTTCAAAACCGCCGGATTTCTCCCACCTCGGACATTCCTTTGTTTGTGAGTTGTTTGTTGTATGGACTTTTAGTTTTCAGCGCTTGGATGTTGCTTGGACTCCTCATACTTGCTTAAATATTTATTTGTGGAATTTTGCCCCGTAAAGAATTTTGATTGCAGGAAGGAGCCATTTGTGACGTGCTTAATTTGACCCTCCGTTTGGAGGAAAGCCTTTCTTGACCGCCCTAATAGAAATTGTTTTTGCCTATATTAATTATGCATGCTTGTGAATCTTATTTGAAATAATTGCCGAGTGGATTTTGTACATTTACATATAGCACTCACGTGTCCACTCACTCGAGTTAGCCTAGATTGCACGATACACATCCTACCCTACATCAAATTGGTATCAGAGGCAAGGTTAGGCCATTTGCATGCTCCGTAGTGGTAGGACATTTAGGACTAGCATGACAGAACCTCAAGTAACAGACGACCGAGCGGGAAGCTCGAATTCGGGCACCGCGTTTGCTGAGTTCCAGCGCCTCATCCTAGACCGTTTTGACACCCTAGGCGCCTAGTTTAATGACGTGCGACAAGACCTTGTCGAGGTAAACCTACGATTGGACCACCTAGAGAATGTCAGGGACACGCCTACACATCGCGACGATCCTTTGGAGGATGACCTTGATGTTTCTCCATGTCCCGATCGGCGCCCGAGAGTGGGCCAACCACCAGTTGAACGCCGTCGCTGTGATATTCCCTACCGGGCCCCAGTCCCGCCAGCAAGGCGAGACCCTTAGCCAGCACGTGATAGACACCCATCCCCGCGTGAGGATTATCGTATTCCCCATCAGCCGCAACCTGACCTTAGGGACCGGGTGCCTCTACCTGGTCGCCGCGATGAGTATTACCCACCAGGCCGACGAAGGTTAGACTACGAATACGATGACTATCCAGGGGACTATCCCGACCCGCGGAGAGGTGGCCATGCCTTCGACATCACTCGTCAGATTCGCCTCGACGCCCCATCGTTCGACGACCGCTTGGATCCGAAGGACTTTAGTGATTGGATCCTAGACATGGATCACTATTTTGACTGGTACGATATGAGAGACGAGCGTTGCGTCCGTTTCGCGAAGATGAAGTTGACCGGACAAGCCAAGGTATTTTTGATTAGCGTAGAGAGAGCTGTCGAGAGAGAAGGCTATTATCCCATCACTCGTTGGGATGAGATGAAGGAGAGACTGAAGGATAAATATCTCCCCGCCTCTTACCGTGATCAGTTGCTTGATCAGCTACAGAGCCTACGTCAGGGGACGCTCTCAGTAGCCGACTACATGGCTCGATTCGATGAGTTGGTCGTTAGGAGCGATATTTCGGAGGAGCCCATTGTCACTGCGTCTCGATTTAAGGCCGGCCTTCGTTCGGAGCTCCAGAGAGGGTTGATTCCCCATCGCCTCGAGACTGTTGACCAGATATTCCAGCTCTCCTTAGAGTACGAGCAGTATCTGCGTACTTCGGGTACGAAGCAGTTCCCCTCACGCATTGGTTCTTCGACATTCAAGAAGCCCACCCCTTTCCAGACTACCACGACTACCCCGCCCCCACGGGTCACCACTGACATGAAGGGTAAGGCCATCGCCATCGAGGGCCAGAGACTTGGGGGGTATCCAGTGTTTTAGATGCTCTGGTAGAGGACATGCGGCAGCGCATTACCCCACACGAAGCCTGCTAGTTGAGGGAGAGTAAGAGCTTGGCCTAGAGGGAGCCGAGGATGTTACCGAGGAGGTCGAGGCTACGATTGAGGAGGGATGGGAGAGCGAGGCTGAGAGATCCCTAGAGATGAGAGTTGTGCGACGTCTCCTATATACTCCCTGTGCGGACGAGGATTGACGCCGCACCACTATCTTCTACACGTATTTTCCTAGCACGGGCGGACCCTGCAAGCTAGCCATTGATAGTGGGAGTTGTGTCAATATTGTGGCCCAGAGAGGTTTAGAGCGTATGCAAGTGAAAGCGGAGCCCCACCCTCACCCTTATCGGGCCATTTGGGTGGACAAGACCGCCATCTAGGTGACACAGTGGTGCCTCATTCCCATTCGGCTTGCTACATTCGAGGATCATGTGTGGTGTGACGTAATTCCTATGGATGTTGCCCACGTGTTATTGGGTCGACCTTGACTGTACAACCGCGATGCCACGTGCTACGGTCGGTCGAACACATACACGTTTTATGATAAAGGTAAGAAGATCACGTTGTCACCCACCCGACTCAAGGAGAAATCTAAGGGTCCGATTGAGCCCTCCACGAGCACCATATTGTCGCAACCGTTACATCTCCTGCGGTGTAGTGAGTTCTTGCGGGAGAGCAGGGACGCCGACGTATTTTACATCGTTTCCGCCACTATGGCTTATGAGAGCCCGACGGTGACTCCAGATCTCCCCGGAGATTCAGACCCTAAATGAGGAGTTTGTTGACATCATGCCGGAGGAGTTACCTGATGAGCTTCCACCGTTGCGAGATATCCAACACGCTATTGATCTAGTCCCAGGAGCTTCTCTCCCAAACCTACCGCACTATCGTATGAATCCAGATGATCATCTCCGGAAGCAATTCATTCGGGAGAGCCTGAGTCCCTGTGCCGTTCCCCCCTTCTTACCCCTAAGAAGGATGGTAGTTGACGCATGTGCATCGATAGCCGTGCAATCAATAAGATTATGGTGAAGTACAGGTTCCCCATTCCTCTCCTTGACGACTTATTAGATACCATGTCAGGTGCCCAACTCTTTTCCCAGATCGATCTACGGATTGGGTACCACCAGATTCGGGTACGAGAGGGTGATGAATGGAAAACGGCCTTTAAGACTAAAGATGGCCTGTATGAGTGGCTGGTCATGCCGTTTGGGCTGTCCAACGCCCCGAGCACGTTCATGAGGATCATGACACAGATATTACGACCCTACATGGGCAAGTTCCAAGTTGTGTATTTTGATGATATTCTGATTTACAGTCAGACCCATGGCGACCACCTAGCGCACTTGAGACTTCTTTTCGAGACCCTTCGTAGTGAGAAGCAATTCATGAATCTAAAGAAGTGTTCGTTCTACGCCGAGTCGGTTCAGTTCTTGGGATTTATCGTATCATCCACAGGAGTGTCAGTCGACCCTGAGAAGGTTAAGTCCATCCGCGAGTGGCCCCTGCCTACGACCATTCACGAGGCCCGCAACTTCCATGGTCTAGCTACTTTCTATAGACGGTTCGTTCGAGGATTTAGCTCAATTATGGCCCCGTTCACTAGCTGTTTGAAGAAGGGCGAGTTTCAATGGACCCCCGCGACCACTCGAGCGTTTGAGGAGATTAAGGAGAAGTTGACTACGACAATAGTCTTACGACTCCCTGATTTTGGCAAGGCTTTTGAGGTTGCGTGTGATGCCTCAGGAGTAGGGATCGGTGGTGTGCTGAGCCAGGAGGGACACCCGGTCTCTTATTTCAGCGAGATGTTAAATGAAGCCAAGCAAAAATACTCCAACTATGATAAGGAGTTTTACGCGATCGTTCAGTCATTACGATACTGGAGACACTGCCTCCTTCCCCGGGAGTTCGTTCTCTGTTCGGACCACCAGGCGCTTAGGTACTTAGATTCCCAGAAGAAGTATGAGCATAAGCATGCGAAGTGGGTTGAGTACCTCCATGATTTTCACTATGTTCTCAAACATCGCGCTTGTGTTGAGAACAAACCCTTTGATGCGTTGAGTTGGTGGGTCACCCTTCTACAGACCCTGAGAGGCCACGTGGACGGACTTGAGCAGATTATTGCTGAATACCCAGGTTGTCCGGACTTCGGCGAGATATACGTAGCTTTATCCCGAGACCCACCCGAGCCTGTCGACGACTTTCAGATTTGGGAAGGTTATCTTTATCGGGGCTCCCACATGTGCATCCCCAACACATCATACCGTGACTATCTCATTTGGGAGCTTCATGCGGGCGGAGCCGCTGGGCATTTTGGCAGAGATAAGTCCATAGCTATCGTCGAGGATAGATTTTATTGGCCAGGACAGAAGAGGGATGTGACCAGAGTTGTCCGACATTGTCGTACATGTCAGACTGCGAAGGGCACTAAACAAAACACAGGATGTATACACCCTTACCAGTCCCACTTAGGCCCTGAGAGGATATTAGTATGGACTTTGTACTTGGATTGCCGCACACGGTTCGGAAGCACAACTCCATCTTTGTCGTCGTTGATCGTTTTTCCAACTTGGCACACTTCATAGCCTGCTCTAGGACTGCGGACGCATCACGTATTGCTTCCATTTTCATTCGGGACGTCTTTAGGTTGCATGGCCTACCGAAGTCCATAGTCTCCGACAGGGATGTTAGATTCGTGAGTTACTTTTGGAAGACCTTATGGTACAAGACGGGCTCTACCCTGAAATTTTCATCTGCATATCACCCCCAGACTGACGGGCAGACTGAGGTTGTGAACCGTAGTTTAGGGAATTTGCTTAGATGTCTTGTTGGCGAGCATGTGGCGAGTTGGGACTCCGTCCTTCCCGTCGCGGAATTCGCCTTCAATAGTTCGGTCAATAGGTCCACCGGGTTGAACCCATTTCACATAGTATTAGGGTATGAACCCAAGAAGCCGATCGACCTCATTCCTTGTCCATTAGAGTCCCGTCCAAGTGAGTCCGCCGAGTCATTTGCACGTCATTTGCATGATTTACATGACTCAGTCCGTCGACAAATTATTTCAAGTAATGAAAACTATAAGACCCGTGCAGATTTAAACAGGCGAGAACAAGTTTTCAACGAAGACGAGCAGGTAATGGTCCGAATTCGGGCGGAGAGGCTCCCACCGGGGCCTGCCAAAAAATTAAGCGCTATACGAATGGGTCCCCACTCGATCATTAAGCGGATCGGGACAAATGCCTACGAGCTGAATATTCACGCGAGTATGGGCATCCATCCGGTGTTCAACGTTGAGGACTTGACTCCGTATTACGAACCTCGCGAATATTCGGACCCGAGTCGGGATGATCACCACCACTCCACTTCATCACCAGCCACAACTTTCTCCCGCTCACCTCTGCCACTTGTCCTGCCCCCTGCTGTACGCACCCTTGGGAGTCCTTCACCTATGATGACACCGCCTGCATCCCTGATCGCTCCGGGATCCACCTCACGAGAGCAGTATACTGAGAATATTACAGATATCGTCGCCCATGAGTACGTCCCTACTATCACTGGATTTTCGTGCCTCTACCTGGTTTGTTGGAGAGGCCGCTCCGCCTCTGATGATACGTGGATTCTGCCTACTGAGCTGGATCGACTCGCCCCTAAGCTTCGACGACAGTATGATCATCTCCATTCATCGGAGATGAATTCTTTTCAGTCGGGGGGAGTTGATGGAGGACCATCGGTGGCCCATGACAAGGTGGGGCCCACTTTCGTCTATTCTCTCCGGAAGACTTGATCGGAGGGACGATCCGATCCCGCGGATGCGTCCGGATGCGCGTCGTAAATTTTTTAATATATAACTTTGTTATTTTCAATTCTTTTTTCTTTTATTTGGCACGTGATCGCTTCAACCAATCATAGCCGTCGATCCCGGGTTGCCCTAATGTTTAGAATATTATGAATAGGAGTGTTAGAGGCTTGGAGAGGCATTGCTGGTTTTGGAGAAAGTTATTCCCGGAACTCCGCGATCAAGCCACTGTGCCGACGCCGTGGAGCCCTAGGTGTCGACTCCCAGCGATGGAACTTCCTCCCCAAGGTACTACCCATCCATAACCTTCTTTTTACCCCTCCAAAACCCTCATCCGCAACCCCTACAACCCCCAAATCCCAACCCTTACCGCTGTCCAGAAAGTCTGAAATCACTGTTCACTCGCATGGTTTAGTCGTACTGTTCATCCGTACTGTTCATCCACCATTACTGTTCACCCGCCCCTTCACTTCTTCTCCCCTTCGTGGATCCACTTCCCACCGCTCCAAAAACTCTAGATCTACTTTGACCTAGCGCTACCCTCCACCGATCTTACCCCCCACTTACATATTTTCTCCCCGTAGCCCGGATCCGTCATCAAATTACCGGATCTATCCACTTTCAGCCCACCGCAACCCTTCTCCGCCACGGACATCCACCGTTCCGACACGCTCACCCGGATCTACCTTCAAAACCGCCGAATCTCTCCTGCCTCGGACATTTCTTTGTTTGTGAGTTGTTTGTTGTATGGACTTTTAGTTTTCAGCGCTTGAATGTTGCTTGGACTCCTCATACTTGCTTAAATATTTATTTGTGGAATTTTGCCCCGTAAAGAATTTTGATTGCAGGAAGGAGCCATTTATGACGAGATTAATTTGGCGCTCTGTTTGGAGGAAAGCCTTGCTTGACCGCCCTAATAAAAATTATTTTTGCCTATATTAATTATGCATGCTTGTGAATCTTATTTGAAATAATTGTCGAGCGGATTTTGTGCATTTACATATAGCACTCACGTGTCCACTCATTCGAGTTAGCCTAGATTGCACGGTACACATCCTACCCTACATCAGGACCTTCCCAAGACTTTGGATTAGAATGAAACCTTTTCTGTTTCTTCCTTCTTTTCTGCTCATTCTTGGAATATCTCATCCAATTTGGATGGTCTGGAGTAAGAGTAATCCATGCAAAATGTAGTAAGAGATATCAACAGTAGAAGAAGGTTGAGGAGCAACTTTGGCTAGAGCCTTTTTCCTGGATTTCCTTTTCTTAGAAGTAGACTCTTCTGATTCATCAGAATCTATAGGATCATCAGACTGCTCTTCTGCCTGTTCATATAATTTATCATTTTGTTTAACTACCTCATCAATTTTATCTTCTTATTCCACATCTTCATTAAACAGATCATCAAAATTGGGTATAGGAGATTCATCCCATGCAAAGGTAGGAGGGGAACAAGCCTGCTTAGAAATATTTATTATATCATCAATCATAATAGTCTGTGGGACTGGATCAACAATTATCATAGTCTGTGAGACTGGATCTTTCATGGTAGAAACATCTTTTACAAGCTGTTCTAAGGCTGAGGCATTAATAGGAGCAGAGTAACAGACAATTGCTCTAGAAAAATCCTCTCCAAAACCTGGATCTGGTAGGCTAGCAATATGACTGTGTAGTACATCAAACTCTGATAGCAAAGAATATAAATTAATTGTGGGATTAATGATAAGATCACCATCAGTAATAACTTCTGGAAATTCATCCTCAACTGTCACAAAATCTGTACAGTGAGCTAGACCAGCTAACACTGTGATGACTTCAGTCATTTCTGTATCAGGAACTGGAGCTTCTTCACTAGCTGCTGCAACTGGAGTTTCTTCATTTGGAGCTTCTTCATAAAGCATCTCCCCCTGTCTAGATCTAGGGAAAATTGAATCTAGGCCCCCAGAAGAAGGGACAAAATGGGAAGAGGCAACGTTAGAAGAGAGTTCTGAAATAGAAGCAATAACAGGAGCCAAAGATTCATCTAAGAGCTTCTTGAGTGTAGGAGTGATTAAATCAAGAAGTTGAGTGGCTATAGAAGAGAAATCCAGATACATAAACTCAGGTGGATTTTGAGTAGATGCAGAGGATGGATTGGAAGAAGAGGGAGTTGATCTGTTAGCACAGTTTGTACATAGAAAGGAAGACTATGATAGAGATGGTGGCTTGATGACAGGGGAAATGTCAGTAGGAATTGGTTCCTGGATGGGTGAGTGAGGTGGAGATAAGTGAGGTGAAGATATGTGAGATGGAGATGAATGAGGTGGAGATGAATGAGATGGAGATGAATGTGGTGAATGATGAACTGGGGAATCTTCATTGAAGATAGAGGATGGAACTTCTGTAGACAAAGTAGGCTGTTGAGAAGGTGGTGTGGAAGTACTAGGGGAATGATGTGGAGATGGTTGTGGAGAGGTAGAAACAAGGGGAGAAACTTCTGCTAGAGTAGGGAGAGTAGTTGAGACAGCTCTAGTGCTTTTAGAAGCTGTCCTAGAAGATTCAACCCTGGGAGGCTTAGGAATCACCCTCTCCCATTTACCAAATAGAGCAGAGGTGATCCTCTTGGATGTATTTATATGTATAGTCTGAGAGACCAAGACCTCTGGACATTTGGTCTGGAGAAAAATACCCAGAACTCTTCCATAACACACATCCTTCTTATTAATTTTCTTCTTGATTGAATCAAATAAAACTGTCCCCCAGTTAATGTTTTTCTGGTCAACCAGAGCACTTATCAATAGAAACTGGTGTCTGGTAACATAGTCATGGGCTGAATGTTTGCCCAGAAGAACTTTCCCAACCACATCAGTTAGAAATTTATATTCTACAGAGAAATTCTTTTTCAACAAATGGTTAGGGTTTCCTTGTGAGTGACCCATTCTATCTAGCATAATATCAAATTCTGTACTTGATAATTCTAATTCATCTTCTCCATTGACTAAACCAAAAATTTCAGATAAAATCGCATGGGTAAGTGATACCTGATGACCGGAGATGGATCCAATAATTGTTGCAAGATCATGAACTTTTGCTGTGTAAATCCATTCCTTTATTTCTGTGACCGGGAGCTTGATTTGGGTGGACATAAAATTTCGCAGATTTTGTGCCTCAAAAATTTGCAAGATGTCCAGAAAGATTTGATCAGAATGTTGAAAAGTGTCCATGTCGATATCGAATCCAACGTCGAATTTCATCGCAGTGAGAATCGCTTGCGACATCACCATTATTCTGCAAAGCGAAGAGATCAAGTGCAAAAGAAGAGAAATGGAGAAAGCGCGGGATGAAGCTCGATGAAAACCTAAATATAAGTTTTCAGAAGTTGAAAGGACGAAAAACAAGTCGTCGAGCTTCGTTCGACGAAATATTCACATTTCGTCGATCTCTGTTCGACGAAAGGTTCACAATTCGTCGATCTCCGTTCGACGAAAGGTTTACAATTCGTTAATCTCTGTTCGACAAAAGGTTTACAATTCGTCGATCCCCGTCCAAAATCAACTTAATGACTCTATCAATCATTCCTAAGTGATTTAAAAAGAAAATATGTTTCTTTTAATCCAATGGTTTGGTGAAAATATCAGTTCTTTGTAAATCAGTATAAATAAATATTAGGCTAATTTTATTTTTATCTACATTATCTCTGATAAAGTGGTGCCTTATTTCTATATGTTTAGTTCTACTATGAATGACTGAATTCTGTGCAATTAAAATTGCACTAGTATTGTCACAGTATATAATTGAATTATTTAAGTTGTATCCATAATCTAGTAGTTGATTTTGAATCCACAAAATCTGTGAACAACAACTACCTACTGCAATATATTCAGCCTCAGCAGTTGAAGTAAACATAGAGGGTTACTTCTTGCAAAACCATGACACAAGCTTATCACCAAGAAACTGATAAGTTCCTGATGTGTTTTTTCTGTCAACTCTGCATCCAGCATAGTCAGCATCTGTGAATCCAGTTAATTCAAATCCTGATTCAGTAGGATACTAGAGTCCTAGATTATGACAATCCTTTATATATCTCAAAATTCTTTTTACTAAAATAAGTTGAGAATCTTTAGGGTTAACTTAAAACGTAGCACAAATACATGTTGCAAACATAATATCTGGTCTGCTTACTGTTAAATACAATAGAGACACAATGATTGCTCTATATGTTTTCTGATCAACAGGTTTGCCCTGTTCATCATTATCAACTACAACATTAGTGGACATGAGTGTTTTCATAGAAGAGACATCTGTCATCCCAAATCTTTTAATTAGCTATTTAACATCTTTAGATTGAGATATGAAGATGCCATCAGATGTTTGCTTTACTTGTAAATCAAGAAAATATGATAATTCACCAATGCTATTCATTTCAAACTTTGAATGCATTAGGTCAGAGAACTTTTTGCAAAGTTTGGAATCAGTAGAATAAAAAATTATATCATCAACATATATTTGAACTAGTATAATTTTAGTTTTATTATGTCTAAATAATAAAGTATTATCTATTTTGCCTCTACAAAATTTATTCTCTAAAAGAAAATTAGCAAGAGTCTCATACCAAGCTCTTGGAGCTTGTTTAAGATCATAAAGAGCTTTATTAAGCTTAAATACATGAGATGAGTGAGTTGAAGAGATAAAACCTGAAGGTTGTTTTACATAGACTTCCTCTTTGATATCTCCATTCAGAAATGCACTCTTTACATCCATCTGATATACTTTTAATTTCTTGAATGCAGAAAAAGCAAGAAATATTCTGATAGCTTCTAATCTTGCAACAGGAGCAAAAATTTGATCATAATCTATTCCTTCCTCCTGTGAATATCCTTGAACTACCAATCTAGCTTTATTTCTCACTATAACTCCTTGAACATCCAATTTATTCTTGAAGACCCATTTGGTTCCAGTGACTGGATAGTCTTTGGGTCTTGGAACTAAGTCCCAAACTCTATTTCTCTCAAACTGATTGAGTTGTTATTGTATTGCAATGATCCAATGAAAATCTTGTTTTGCATCTTTTATGGATTGAGGTTCAATCTGAGATAGAAAACATGTATGCATCTGATCTTGATTGAGTTGATACATTGTTTGCACACCAACTGATATGTCTCCAATCACTTGAGATCTAGGATGATCTCTAATAGTGACATAGTCAACAAGTGGAGTTGGTTCTTCAATGGTTTGTGTTGTTAATTCCTTTTATGGAATTTCATTAGCTACAACTTTTTCAACATAAATTTCAGGACTATCTTCATCACTGTCTTCAACAAACTGTTGAGAAGGATGCAATGTTTCCTCTTGCTTTAGGTTTAAGTCATATAGTTTTTCACACAGAATTGGTACCTGAAAGGAATCTATGGTAGAGATATTTCTCTCCTTATAAAACATGTTAGATTCATCAAATGTTACATGTACTGATTCATCTATTTTAAAGGTAGATTTATTATAAACCCTATAAACCTTACTGACAAGAGAATATCCAAGAAATATTCCATCTGCAGCTTTTACTTCAAATTTTCCTAAATGTTTTTATCATTATTATGAATATAACATTTACACCAAATTTTTTTAAAATAATTTACTTTAAGTTTCCTATTTTTAAGCAATTTATAGAGAGTCTTATCCTTGAGTTTATGAATGCGACTTCTGTTAAAAACATAATTTGCTGTGCTTACTTCTTCTGCTCAAAAAGATAGGGGCAAATGAGCATCTGCAAGTAATGTTCTAGCAGATTCAATTAGGGTTCTATTTTTCCTTTTTGCTACCTCATTTTGTTGAGGAGTTCTAGGAGCAGAGAAACACTGCCTGATTCTTTCTTTCTCACAGAATTCTTTTATCAGAAGAGATTCAAACTCAGTGCCATGATCACTTCTGATCAATGCAATCTGAGTAGAATACTCACTCTTGATGTTCCTAAGAAAGTATGTAAGAATTTTGAAGTTATCAAACTTGTTCCTAAGAAAGAACACCCAAGTGAATATGGAGAAATCATCAATTACTAAAATGTATGACTTACCTCCCAAACTTTGTATTGCAATAGGTCCAACAAGGTCCATATGTAGCAAATACAAAATTCTCGGTGAATCACTCTTAGATATGGATTTAAAATTATTTTTATTTGACTTACCTAACTGACAAGCTCTGCAAAGTCCTTCCTTTTTGTAAGATCCAGAAGGTAGTCCTCTGACAAGGTTTTCCTTAGACAATTTAGCAATAGTTCTAAGGTTTATATGCCCTAATATTTTATGCCAAAGTTCACTTGATTTACTTATCTGATTAAACAAACATATTTCAGTTTTAGCAGAATTAAAATTGACTAAATATATGTTACCCCGTCTAACCCCAGATAAACAATTTTGTTTTCATTAGATATAATAGAGCATAAAGACTTATTAAATGATACCTGATAATCTTCATCACATAGTTGACTGATGCTGATGAGGTTATGTTTAAGACCTCTCATATAAACTACCTTTCTGGAGGTAACTACTCCAATTTTTACATTGCCATAGCCCTCTGTTTGGCTACATTGCTTTGAAGTCTTTTAGATTAGTTTTTCTTCCTGTCATGTGTTTAGAACACCCACTATCCAAATACCACTGTTCCTCTGTGGTAGGATAGTTTTTTTCCTGTATTAAAAACAAGTTAGGTGTTCTTGACCCAGATTATCTTGGGTCCTAATTTTTTGTCATAATAAGTAGAAATGTAAGAATATTCAAGTTGATTTTTATATCCAAGTGGATGATATCTCCTGGGAGGAATGATCCACTCAGTAAAAAGATTTAACAACTTTTGAGTTTGATTATTTTTTTGAAAAGAAGTAAAGTTTCTGTTTGAAGATTTTGAGTTTGACGAATTATTCTGATTTCGTCGAGCTCCGTTCGACGAATGATAGTGATTTCGCCGAGCACCATTCAGTGAATAACTATACTCATTTCCTGTGTTCAACGTCCGTCTATCTCTATTCGTCGAATAATAGTGATTTCGTCGAGCTCTGTTCGACGAATTTTGCTGGACATTTTTATTCTGTCTTAAAATAGATTTTGATTTATTCTCTAGTACATTATATGACAAAACTTCAGTGTCTTTATCTGTAATTGCTAATATTTCTTTTCCTTTAACAAATATAAGTTTTACAGGGGTAGTTAGAATATCTTTCATGAGAATTTTAGGTTGACTGGATGAAGCTCCCAATCCTAGTCTGCCATTTAATCTGGCATTGACTATACTTGTAATATTCATCAGTTTGATACTTCTCCCATTAAGAGTTTCTTCAAACTTTTTAGCCTCAGATAATTTATTCTCCAGGGAAACTATTTGTTCCTTAGAGATTTCTAAATCTTCTTTAAGTTTAATGTTTTCTGAAGATAGATTGTTTAATTCAGTTAATTTTTCTCTGAAAAGTTTTATTTCCTTCTCAGATTTTATCAAATCTTTACAAATCAATTTAAAATCTATTTTGAATTGTTCTGATGTAAAATCAAAAGTTGAAATTACCTGGTCTTCTTCAGAATCAAAATTGCTGTTTGATGCACTGATTGCCATCATACAAACTTCTTTAGCATTTGATTCTTCATCATCTTCACTTGAACTTGATGAAGATTCAGTGTCTGTATCACTCCATATTTCAGCTACAAAGTTTCTCTCCTTCTGTCTGTGTTTACTAGAAGGGGGTTTGTTTGAATGTTTCTTAAAGTCTTTCTCATTCTTCTTTATTTTCAGGACATTCTGGAAGAACGTGTCCTGGTTTCCTGCAACCATAACAAACAATTTTCTTAGTAGGTGTTTTGTCATACCTTGGTTTGTCCTTGTTTCTGGAAAATCTTCTCATGAAGTCTTTTGTGGCCATTTTGTAAAATCTTTTAGCCAATAGACTTAAGAGTTCTTCATTTTCTGAAAGTTGTTCTTTCTCTTCAGTTGCTTGGAAAGCAATACTCTTTTCCTTCTTCACTGAGGATAAAGTTATTTGTTCAGCTTCTCTTGTTTTGATGAGCTGCTCATATGATTTGAGCTTGCCCAACAAAGTTTCTGTTGAAATTTCATTCACACTTCTGGCTTCTCTAATTGGCCAAATTCTTGAATCCCATGTGTTAGGAAAACACATGAGAATTTTGTCATTTACTTCTGTCAAAGTAATGTTTTTCTCCAAGGTTTTCAGTTTATTGATTATGAGACCGAGTCTTGTATACATGTCAGCAACATATTCAATTTCTCCCTTTTTGAAATTCTCATATTGAGAAATCAGGTGAGATCTTCTGTCTTTTCTTTCATCTGTTGATCCGGCTACCATTGCAGTGAGGGAATCCCAAATATCTTTTGCTGAGGTGCATTCAGTAACCTTCTGAAAAATATCATCAGACATTGTTTGAGCTAGTATATTTATAGCCTTTGCATCAGCAGTTTTTACTTTTCTCTGATCCTCTGCCCATTCTGGTGGAGGTGTAACACTGATGCTTGGTGCTGCCAGTGGTAGAGGTGGACCTGTCAAAATTGAATTGTAGATATTCTCATCAATAGAATTCATATATAACCTAATCTTTGCTTTCCATAGTGCAAACTTATTAAGATTGCAAACAGCAGATCTAGTGCTTGAGTACTCCTTATTTTGTACCATGATAAATTTATAAACTATCTTCTAGGTAAGATAAGATCTATCAGATCTATTGGTTCAGGTGTTAGCCTGATAAAACCTACCTCCGTCTGATACCAATTGAAAGTGGAAGGGATAGATCTAACTTTACGATAGAGAGGGGTGAATAAAGTATTTTAAAAACTTTAATTAATTTTTACAGCAGTTTTAAAAATAAGTGATATATATATATATATATATATATATATATATATATATATATATATATATACAGATTAATGAATTTCCGCGCAGCGCTTTTTGGACAAAAAAACGCGCTCCTCGGAAAAATGAAAAAAACACCCCCTTAACAGCATTTTTAGAAAAAGTGGTCAACATGAAAGTTGTAGATCTCGACGAGATCTACAACTTTCATGTTGACCACTTTTTCTAAAAATGCTGTTTAGGGGGTCTATTTTCAAAAGGCGCGAAGGGGGTTCCGCCCGGTAAATATTACGATTTTTTTTTTTGCGCGGACCCCCTTCGCGCCTTTTGAAAATAGACCCCCTAAACAGCATTTTTAGAAAAAGTGGTCAACATGAAAGTTGTAGATCTCGACAAGATCTACAACTTTCATGTTGACCACTTTTTCTAAAAATGCTGTTAAGGGGGTGTTTTTTTTCATTTTTCCGAGGAGCGCGTTTTTTTGTCCAAAAAGCGCTGCGCGGAAATTCAGTGCCCCCATATATATATATATATAGATAAATAAAATTCACAGCACAAAAAAAAGAAAGTATCAATCACAGACGACACAAAGATTTTATAGTAGTTCCCCAATAAATCTGGGTATGTCTACTCTTCTACCACCCTGGTAGGAATCCACTACAGGTTTTTGATCAGGTGTCCTGCTACCAGAAGATCTATTTTCTAATGGAGATCTAGCAACTCTTCGGGCTTTTGACCAAGTATCCAAAAATCAAACCTAAGTCTTTTGATCAGGTGACTTAAGAACCAATTGTTAACTTTTGAAGGGAGTTAGAACCCTGTACATAGTTTTTAAGAATAAACTAAAGAGATTTAAATGTTGTTTTCTCTGTCAAGAGTCTCTGAGAAGACTTAGTGGATGATGTTGCAAAAATCTCCCCCTGATTTTAGTAGAGATTGTGATCAATGAAGGAGACTTTTCTTCAGGGTGTAGACCTTCTTATAAGCTTATACTCTCCAGTAGATATTTCAGACAAATATGAATTAGGATGTCTCTTAAGAAGAGTCTGAAGCAGAATATCTGTATATCTCAAAATCCTTATGTGCCCCCCAATGATCTTGTCAAGCAGCAATCTTCTATAGATATTTATATATGCTATCAGGGAGGAATTCAATATTTGAAATAAAACGATTCTTGAAACGTCTGAAGAATCCCTTGAGAATTTGTAACTGCCTTAGAATTAATTAGATTTAAAACTCTGTGATGAATTCATATTTAATGTTGTCTTAAACGTCTATATTCGTTAGAATATTTAGCATTAAATATCAGAGTTTTAGTTACCAAACATTTGAAATCATTCTGCCTTCTGTTGATATAAAAACTGTCTGATCGTCGAACTCAGCAAGGATTTCGTCGAACTGAGCTTGGATTTCGTCGAACTGAGCTTTTATAAACTGAGCTTTTACTATCGTCGAGCTGAGCTCTGCGTTCGTCGAGCTGAGCTCTGCGTTCGTCGAACTGAGCTCAGAGTTCGTCGAACTAAGCTCAGAGTTTGAGATCTGGGTTAGTCGAACTGAGTTCTGTTTTCGTCGAACTGAGTTCTGAGTTCGTCGAACTGAGCATCTCTGGAAAGCCTTCTGAAATGACTTTGGAAAGGAAATATGACCCTAGTCTATACATGCTGAGTCAAAATAAAAATCTTAATAGTAATCCTAGCCCAAATCAGTAATATGGAGCTCTAACACTCACGCAGTTCTAATATATCGTTCGAGTTGTCTTTTCAGACCGTCCTGTCATACATTATTTATAAACCATCTTTTAAAGACACGTTTTACATTTAAATCCACTAAGTCACATCATTACTTTAAGGCAGTATCTTTCAAAGGCACGTTTCTTATGAGAGCACATAAACTCTTCATCATAAGGCATTCTTTTCTTATCAACTATAATATAATATTAAGTAAGAAGAAGTAAAAGAGAGTATAAGAGGAAGAATAAAGATAACCTTTCAATCACCCACCGGGAAGAGGCAGAAAATTCAATTTAATTTAACACTTGCTTGTATTATATAAAACTTGCCATTTTGAGATAAAATTTTCGCATCAAAAGCAATAACTGCATATGATCGATCTAAATCTGCAATCCCCCAATCTGTACAAAAGCCCACCATAAGGCCCAGCAAGAGCCCATTATCCTCAAGCTTTATTCACACACCTTAGAATGATAGTATCATGTATCTCTCTCATCCTATAAATATACATCCCTTGTATCTAGTTGTGATATATCAGAAATTAATAAAAAGAAATTATTTTATTTTATCATCTTTATATTTCTTCACATGGAACCAAAGCTAAAAGGCTCCTAAAAGTGTTTTTGCATGCTACTGCTTGCGTGTTTTCTTCCTGTTTAAGTGGACCAGTGGCTAGAGCTCTAAAGACCGCTTCTCTTCCCCCCACCTACTCTATCGTGGTGCCTGCCTTCTTAGCATTTTTTATTGTGCTCGTCCGCTGCCTACCTAGGAACCACGCGCTTGGCGTTTCCCACGACTCTCTGGTTCTTACCGCGCTTGCCGCTCATATATGACCGTAGCTCCTGCTCGCCCCAATTTTCGTCCACAGCGTATTTTCTCATGATTATTCACAATCTCCTGCTCGCCTCTCCTCGGCCAAGCGGACTTTTGCTCGCTTACCCGCCTCTCTGATCCCTTGCTTAGCCGCAATCCCCAGTTGCTCGCGGTTTTCGCTAGCCCCTTTAGTCGCTGGCAACCGCTGTTTCCGATCATCTCGTTACCCGCTCTCCTGATCGCCAGTTTTTCTTCCTCTTCTTTGACCGCCTGATCGCATGTCTTCTACTGAGTGCTCGCTTGCCCGCATGCTCCCGCTCGCCTGATCGCGAGGTATTTGTAGAAGTCATTTTCTCTACCTGTTTGCCTGTCCGATAAGTCATCTCCTCTGCCTGTCTGCAAGTTTTTTTCCTCTGCCTGAACGCAGGGCTCTCCTCTTCCCTTCCCGTTTCAATGGCCTTGAATGATGCCCCCTTTTTCTAGCTCGTGCAACAATTCTTCTTCCCGAAGTTCGCGACGAGCTTCAGATCACCACAATTTCTCTTAGTGGGAAAAAGAATTTTGTTGAGTGAGTGCACTCCGTCCGTCGCATTTTTCAGACAAAAGATCTCTTCATCTCTCTAAGACCCCCCCTATTGAGCCCATCGATGAATGGCTCTGTGATGATGGCCGTGTCCAATCATGGATCCTCAACTCTATGAATAGTGAACCATATCATATGACCATGTATCATGAAACAACAAAGGTAATGTAGGATAAACTTAACTCTCTATTCCAATAAGGACAACCTTCAACACCTGTTTGACATTGTCACAGACTTCCAATCTCTCGATTCAGGGGTGGATGGAGACTTAACCTACTTTGTTGCGCGGTCCAAAACTATGGTTGAGAGCTGGATTCAACATCAACATCCAATCGCGGATCTCGCTGCTCAATGTGCTCAAAAAGAGGCTATTGGCATTGTCATGAATATGATGATGGCTCATGTTTCGCCTCGTCTCCACAACATCCGGGCTCATATCCTTTCTTCTTCTTCCACCATTCTCTCTCTCTCAGATGTTTGCTCCATGCTTTTGAATGTGACATCTCCAGATGCTCCCGACACTCTCTCTCCGGCTCTCCTCCAACACTCGTCTACATCTAACCCCTTTTCTCCATCAACTCGTGGAGGTCGCACCGGCTACAAAGGTAGAGGTCGCAACTGCAGTACTCGTCCTAAGTCCACTTATTTTTGCCGGGATGGACATCTTGAGACAACATGCTATCGTAAGCATGGTATGCCTCCACCACATTGTGCCTCCATTGTCGTTGACACGTCTTCCACCATCCGCGCCGACATTGACGCCATGCACACCCATTTTCAACATCTTTAGGGGTCACTTAGCCATTCGTCTGGCTCTGTTGCTTCTATCTCCAATGAAGGTATTTCCTGTCTCTCCCATAGTCCAAATTGGATTGTGGATTCTTGTGCCACACACCATCTTATTCTGCATAAACCACCTCAGTACTTGGATTCTGCGCATTCCAAGTTTATCACAGTGGCCAATGGTACACCGCCCCATTTTCCGGTTCTGCTGATATGCATCTCAATTCATCTATCTCCCTTCGCTCGGTTCTTCATGCTCTAGTCTCTTCTTTCAATCTTCTTTATATTAGTCGTCTTAGGCTCTGTTTGGGGCAGCGGCTGCGGATCAGAAAGCTGCTTTCTGATCCGCAACCGCTATTTTCTAGTGTTTGAATATACAGCGGATCGAAAATCAATTTCGCAAAAATCACGGTTTAGGAGATTTTTAGGGCGCTCCTTCTCATTCGCGTCTGGCGTTCTTAAAATCGCGCTTGGCCCGCTTCCTTCTTCCCGATCCCGTCCGCTGTTCTCCCCGATCCCGCTGCTTTCTCCCCCGCAAGAACGACGACACGCCGTCCGCTTCTGTCGGCCGAGCTCCCGGATCCAAACGCCGACGCCGACGCTCGTCCTCGTCGATGGCGTCCTTCGTCGAATGCGTCTTCTCCATTCCGCCCTTATCGCGCTTGATCTAGAGCGCTTTCCTCGTCCACGGCCTAAGCAGAAGAACCCAACAGGTATGTCTTCCGAGTTCAGACCTTCTTCATTCTACATTTCTAGCCGACTAGATTTGGGTCAATTTCTTTATCCTCTTTTAAGCAGGTTTCTTGGACATTCCATTTCTTCTCCTTCGATTTCTTAGAGGCTGGAGCTTTTAGCATTGTTGTCTGGAGTTTTCAGCAGTCAACAGGTATCATTTCTAGATTTGGGGCTTTTTATGATTTTGTAAATTGTTGGAATTTATTGTGCTCCTTTTTTTGATTATGTATTGTGTATGTGTGTGTGTGTTTTATTGTGTGTGTGTGTGTCTTTTTTGGTGGATGTGTGTGTTTGTATGTGTGTGTATTTTGTTTTATTGTGTATGTGTGTGTGTGTTTAGGAATGTGTGTGTGTGTGTGCATGATTGTGTATGAATGTGTGTGTGTAAATGTGTATGTGTGGGTGTGTAATTTTTGTGTGTTTAGGGTTCATGATGTGTGTGTGTGTGTGACTGTGTATGTTTGGGTTTGTGAATTTGTGTGTTGATGTGTGAATGAGGGTATGTGTGTTGGGTGTATTGAATGTGTGCGTTGAATGTGTGTGTGTGTGTGTGTGTGTGTGTTTGTGGATGATGGTGTGTGTATGTGTGTGTATTTTGATTTATTGTGCATGTGTGTGTGTGTTTAAATGTGTTTGTGTTTTGTGGATGTGTGTGTGTGTTTGTATGTTTTATGTGTGTATGCGTTATGTGTGTGTGTGTATGTGTGAATGAGGGTATGTGTGTGTTTGTATTGAATGTGTGTGTGTTGAATGTGTGTGTGTGTGTGTGTGTTTTTGTGGATGTGTGTGTATGTATGTGTGTGTGTGTATGTGTGTGTATTTTGTGGATGTGTGTATGCGTATGTGTTTAGGAATGTGTGTGTGTATATGTTTTATGTGTGTGTGTGTGTATTTGTGAATGATGGTGTGTGTGTGATAATGTGTGTGTGTGTGTATGTGTTTTTTTTGGGTGTATGGTTTCATGTGTGTGTGTGTGTGAATAAGTGTATGTGTTAATTTATTTATGTGTTTGTATATGCGAATGTGTGTGTATGTATGTGACGGTGTTTGTATGTGTATGAATGTGTGTGTGTGTGTGTTGTTTATTTTTTTGTGTGTGTATGCTTTATGTGTGCGGTGTTTATTTTTTTTGTGTGTGTATGAATGTGTGTGTGTGTATGATTGGGTGTGTGTGTGTGTGCTTATGTATATGTGTATGTGTGTGATAATGTGTGTGTGTGATTGTGTGGGTGTGTGTAATAATGTGTGTGTAATAATGTGTGGGTGTGTGTTTATGTATGTTTGTGTGTATGATTGTGTGTGTGTGTGTGTGCGAGTAATAATGTGTGTGTGTATGAATGTGTGTGTGTGTGTTGAATGTGTGTGTGTGTGTGAGTAATAATGTGTGTGTATATGATTGTGTGTGTGTGTATGAATGTGTGTGTGTGATTGTGTGTATGTGTGTGTTTATTTACGTAGGTATGTATGTGTGTGTGTGTGTATGTATGTGTGTGCTTATGTATGTGTGTGTATTTTTTTTTGTATGGTTTTATGTGTATGTGTGTGTGTGAGTAAGGGTGTGTGTGTATGAATGTGTGTGTGTGTGTGTGTTGAATGTGTGTGTGTGTGTTGAATGTGTGTTGGGTGAATGTGTGTGTGTGTGTTGAATGTGTGTGTGTTTGCTAATGTGTGTGGGTGTATGTGTTATTTATGTTTTTGTGTATGGTTTTCTTTATGTGTTTGTTTATTTATCTCATGATTTACACTTGTTATTATAATTGCGGTCATAGGGTATAATATAATGGTAAAGGATGGAGGAATAGTAGCGAGTTGGGAGACAGCTGAAGTAATGATATTTTGCGATCTCTGCATTAAAGAGATTGGTTTAGGGAATCGGCCCACCACCCACTTCAGCAAAGAAGGGTGGAAAAATCTGATTGTCGCGTTTAAAGAACGAACTGGGAAAAGCTACGATAGATCCCAAATGAAAAATAAATGGGATCATTTGAAGAAAGATTGGAAGTTATGGAAGGAGCTGAAACATGGCGAGACTGGTTTAGGTTGGGACCCGGAGAAGAGAACTATTGCTGCTTCAGAAGAATGGTGGGCAGAGAAGATTAAGGTTAGAACAAATTGTTGTATGATATCTTGATATTTGTGATTATTTTGACATCTTCCATATTGATATATTGATTGTAACAGGTTGTTCCTGGGGCGAAAAAATTTCGATCCGGAGGTATTTCACCGGACTTGGAAGAGAAACTAGACTCCATGTTCAGTCAGGTTGTTGCAACTGGAGAAGACTCCTGGGCTCCTTCAATTGGGAGTTTGCCACCGGATATGGCGGGGATCCAGTTGGATGATACCGATGTAGCAGATAACATGGAAGGTGCTCCTGAAGATATTGGTGGTGCTTCAACACCTTCTGCGAATGCGTCTTCCTCGGGAAGTAAAAGACGAAAGATCGGGAAAAACAAAGGAATAGCAATGTCTTTGATGTCAGATTTGCATCAATCAACTCTAGCCTTGAAGCCTCCACCAGTTGTCACAGTCAAGGAGGTGGTGGAGTTGATTTCCAGTAGTCCAGAGCTACGGGCAAACCTGGACGTGTATTACTTTGCTCTGGAGCACATAAGGGACAAGACCACTAGGGAAATTTTCATGAGTATTCCAGAAGATATGCGCGTTTGGTGGATTATGAAGGCATATGAGAAGAGGGCTCAGTGATTTTCGTGATGAACACTATCTTGTTTAGATTTTGTGTTTTTGCTGGATGAACACTGTGATATTTCTGTTTGTTTTACATGCGAATGTTTTTGTATTACCTGTCTTTAGAAATATAGTAGTTGTTCTATTATTATCTTGATATAGATTACGATAAATACTCTGTGATGCTGTAAATGCAGGTACGATAATGGATACGCATTACTCAGATTCTGAAGGTTCCGGGGATTCGTCAAGTATTTCGCCGGAACGAACACAATATATCGAGTACTGTCGTGCAGTTATGTCATCGATTGAGAGACTGGATTACTATGTTCGTGACACAAGACCATGCATGACATCAACCCAAACAGGTGCGAAATGGATTAAAGAATTACTAGACGGACATCCAGATAGGATTCATGATTCATTACGGATGTCAAAACGCATATTCATTGATTTACTTCATAAACTAGAGGAGGATCATGAACTCCAAGGATCACAACGAACGACGGCAAGAGAGGTCCTAGGGATTACATTGTACATCTTAGCACAAGGAGGTTCCATTAGGCTGGTAAAAGAGCGATTTCAGCACTCGACCGAGACCATTAGTAGATACTTTTCAAAAGGCCTTAAATCCCTTATGTTGCTTTCTGTTGAGGTTATAAAGCCTACAGACCCTCAATTCAGGGAGATTCCGATTCAGATTAGGAATGATGCTCGTTACATGCCATTCTTCAAGGATTGCGTTGGTGCAATTGACGGGACACATGTAGATGCGAGGATTCCCGTTGAAGATCAAGTCAGGTACATAGGCCGTCACGGCACAACGACGCAAAATGTGATGGCAGTCTGTGATTTTAATATGTGTTTTACGTTTGCACTGGCTGGATGGGAGGGTACTGCTCATGACAGTCGCATCTTCGCACGCGCATTGGGAGATAATAGATTAAATTTTCCGCATCCCACGCAAGGTACGAAAATCAGTTTTTATTAAATTAATTTAAAATTTTAATACCACATAATGTTCACGGGTTTAACATAACATATAAATTCAGGTAAATTTTACTTGGTGGATGCTGGATACCCGTTGAAGATGGGTTATTTGAAGCCTTATCCAGATACACGATATCACTTAGCAGACTATGCCCGTGGGAGTCGGCCTGTTCGTGGAAGACAGGAACATTTCAATAAGGCACATTCATCTCTTCGGAGTGTTATCGAGCGTACATTTGGAGTGTGGAAGAAGAAATGGCGCATTCTAAGCAAAATGCCACAATATACATTTAAGAAACAGCGATCGATAGTGCTAGCCACAATGGCCTTACATAACTACATTCGTAGACATCCTTCTCGATGGGACCCAGAGTTTAATGCTTGTGATGCGGATGAGGCCTCTTACGTCCCTTTAGTGGATGAAAACCCTGCGGCAGAAGATGACATTGAAAGTGATGTGGGTGATGTTGTCGGAGCTGAATATATGTCGGCGGTACGAGATAGCATCGCCGAAGAAATATACATGACGCGTAGGTAAAAATTCGATCCTTATCTGCTAAAATATTTTAACGGTCTAAATAATCATACCACTGATGTAGATGCATTTTATTCAAACAGGTGATCGGAGAGAATTGGAGAGAGCGGTCAACATACGGGTATCCAGCCACTTGTTATCGGACATCTGGTGTTATGTAGACATGTTATTACGAATGATGTGATAAAGTGTAGTTATCGTTGGTTTTTGATTATTCACTTCTTCAAAAATCAGAATGTATTTTAAAGTTTGAAAAAACATGTTTCAAAAAGCTGTTCATCCAAACAGCAAAATTAGAAAATCACTCTTCAAAGCGCACTTCTGCACAGGACACCCAAACACTCTGCAGCTTTTCAAAACTGCTCCCCAGAGAGCTATTTCAAAACAGCTCTATCCGGACAGCAGCTTTTCAATCCGCCAGAGCTGTCCCAAACAGACCCTTAATCTAGATTTTGATTGTTCTGTAACTTTCATCTCTTTTTCTTTTGTTGTGCAGGATCGACAGACGCAAAATATCATTTGTAAAGGACGACTGTGCAATGGGCTTTACATTCTAGACGTCTCTCTCACAGTTCTCTCCTCTGATATCTCATATCTCTGTTGATTGATATCGACATCTTGGACATGCTACTCTCCCAATTATAAAGAAAGCTCTTCTCGATCCACCCCTTATTGACTTTACCTGCGAGTCTTGTATCTTTGGCAAATATCATTGTTCTTCTTTTCCCCCTCACTGTACTCAGAGTAATGCTCCTTTTGATTTAGTGCACTCTGATATTTGGGACCCTTATAAAACTGCTAATGTTTCTTGTTATCGTTATTTTCTTATATTTATTGATGATTACTTTCGCATGACATGGTTGTACTTACTCCATGATTGTTTGGATAGAACTCGTGTGTTTCGTCCTTTTATTACCGAGACCTGTACACAATTTTCCACCTTAATTAAAACATTTCAAACCGATAATGCTTGTGAATACACAAGTCATGCATTTTGTAATCTCTGTTATGAGTTCGGGATCATCCACCAAAATTCACGTGCTTACACCCTTAACAAAATAGTGTGTTTGAGCGCAAGAATTGTCATCTTCTCGAGGTCGCTCGCTCACTTATGTTTCAAATATAGATTCTCATGCTTTATTGGCATTTTGCGGTTTCTACAACGTGCTAGCTCTTCAATCTCATGCTCTCCATTCTCAACTATTCTACTCCGTTTAATCTTCTCTTTCCCTCCACACCCCCTTTTTCAGCCTTGCCTCGCATCTTTAGCTGCACCTGTTATGTTCACTGCCTTGGTTCCACCACCGTCAAGCTAACACCTTAGGACACTAAATATATGTTCGTTGGTTACTCTCGCACTCAAAAAGGACATGCTTGTTATTTCCCCGTCGATCGCAAGGTGGTTACATCAATGTATGTCACCTTCCTCGAAGACCAGCCTTTTCATTCTTTCCCTATGGTTCCTGTAGCTCCTCCTACATTTCCACGCCCTACTGCTCCTGTTACTTCACAACACCCACCACTTCTACCAACCCCAAACAACATACCCTCAAAACCACCTCTACTTCGTCTGTTACTCGTCGACAACTCATCCCAATGCTCTACGACAGTTTCCCTCTACTGATGATATCGCGCCACCTGAAGATCTGAAACCAATGTCCATCGCTTATCTTTTGGCAAATTATGTGTCCTTACACCGACTTTCTTTGACGCTTTATAAATTTGCAACCTCTTTATCTTCTATTTCCCCACCTAACACTATGCATGAAGCTCTTCATCATCCGGGGTGACGGGAAGGCATGGATGAGAAAATGACTGCTCATTGGGCCAATCAGACTTGAGATATTACCCCCTTCCTCCTAGCCAGACTTATGTGGGATGCAAGTGGGTCTTTGCCATTAAACATGGTTCAGACGGGACAGTTCAACGTCCAAAAGCTTGTCTTGTGGTCCATGAGTTTACTCAACAACACGACCTTTAGTATGACAAAACCTTCTCCCCAGTCGCAAAATTATATTCTATTCGTGTCCCGTCTCTTTAGGTGTCAAAAATGCTTTCTTTAATGATGATCTAGTTGAGACTGTCTATATGCAACAACCTCTCGGGTTTGAGACCACGAGGGTGTCTCTGGTGTGTTACCTAAAAAAATCTATTTATGATCTCAAACAGTCACCTCAAGCATGATTTGAAAAGTTTAATCGGGTTGTTCGTGAGGTTGGATTCACTTAAAGCTCGACTTATTTCTCCCTATTTACTCGTCATCGTCCAACGAGCACAATAATTATATTAGTTTATGTTGATAATATTTTGACGGATGACCTCAAAGGAATACCATGATCAAGAAGCATTTGACCTTTGCTTTCTAAATTAAAGATCTGGGAAATCTTTGATACTTTCTTGGTCTCGAGGTAGCCCGACGTCCCGATGGTCATATCATATCTCTATGAAAGTACTGTCTTGACTTTCTTCATGATGCTGACTACTCTAGATGCATGTCTGCTGACACACTTATGGATGTCAATCACGAGCTCTGTGCTCATATCTCTGACTCTGACCAACTCCTTCCAAATTCGAGTATTATCGGTTTCTTATAGGGAAGATGATTTATCTTACAATTACAAGACCTGATATATCCTTTGCTGTTGGAGTTGTCAGTCGATTCAGGCATGCTCCACAGATTTTTCTCCTCCATGCAGTTGAGCGCATCCTCCAATATCTAAAGACTGCTCCTGGACTAGGTCTTGTATACAAGCCCTCTTTTTCCTTATATCTTGTTGCCTACTATGATACTGACTACGCTGACTCTCTGGATGATCGTCGTTCCACAAGTAGATATTGTACATAGTACATACTTTGATGAATACCTTATCACATGGCGTAGCAAAAAGTAGTTTGTGGTTGCACACTCATTTACCAAAGCTGAGTATCGTTCTATGGCCTTTGTATTATCAGAACTTACATAGTTGGAAAACCTCCTGTGTGATCTGTGTGTCCAACTCTCCTCTCCAGTCACTCTCTTTTGTGATAGTCAAGCTGCTATTCATATTGCCAAGAATCCCGTATTCCATGAACGTATCAAACATATCAAAGTCGATTGTCATTTCATTTAGGAGAAGGTTCAATTGAAGAAATTAAAACTTAAACATGTGCCTGCCGCTGAGCAAATTGCTGACATTTTTACTAAGGCCTTACCTCGTCCGCTCTATTATCAGTTCTTGTCCAAATTTGGTGCCTACGTCTGTAAGCTCCACCTTGCGGGAGTGTTAAATGAAGCTGTACAAAAGCCCACCGTAAGGCCCAACAAGAGCCCATTATCCTCATGCTTTTGTCCCACACCTTAGAATGATAGTATTGTGTCTCTCTCATCCTATAAATATACATCCCTTTTATCTAGTTGTGATATATGAGAAATTAATAAAAGAAATTATTTTATTTTCTCATCTTTGTATTTCTTCACACATACCATAACATTTTTTCTTCTTTTCATACTTCCACTGTACAAAGGAAAAGACAGGGAGAAGAGAAATCTATAAATGAAGAATAAAATAATAGATTAGAGCATAGAGAAAATTTGACATATCAAAGAGCTCAAAGCTGGTAAGTTTATTACTTCCCCTTTATGTTGAATAGTAGTTTTTCCTGACAACATTTTTTACCATCCCTGCGGCAGCATAGAAAAAGGGTGGATAGAAGAAGAGAAATCTTAAACTCAAGCTTTAACAGACTTCAGCAATTGAAGAGATAGCAATTCCATTATCCTTATCCAGACTTCCAAACCAAGAAAAAGAGTATTGGATGAGGCTGCACAGGTTTCCTGGCCTGAAGACAGCCTCCACTCCATACCATCCATAATGCACATAAGCAATCCACCATAAAATAAAAGAGACCAATCTCAAAATCTAAGGAGAAAGAAGAGGAATCAACCTTTTTCCATCACGCAGGGACCAAAATAGAGAAACTAGGGTTGACGATTCTCGCCCAACACCTCTAATTTACCTTGCAACCACCAGAGGACTGAAGAGTAGAGGGAAAAGCCTTGCGATAAATTCAGAAGTAAAAACCCTCTCGATTTCATGGTCGACAGCAGTGTCAAAACCCCCGTCGAGTTTGACAACGGGGTAGAAGAACGAGAAAGACGCCCTCTCCCTCTCTCGATAATTTCTTTTTTATCTCCTGTACCGACTTATGCCCTTCCATTGAAAATCCTCCTGGGTTCTTGATTTTTCTCCCCAATCTTATTTCCTATATACTATTTCTTATATGAATCAACATAAGGCCCGATGACTAGTTCAGGCTAATACACAACATACTTTAATATAACTTATATTTTAATATACAATTTATCCATTAGTTAACTAGTATCTGCTTTTCTATTTTCTTCATATCTATATATATACTTGTATGTTATCTATTACAAATGTTAGCCATATTAACAATGAAATAGAAAACTATCTATATTAATTGCAATAACAATACAAATGTATCTATTTATAACACAACTAATTAGGCATTATCAGGAATCAAGTTGTATAAGGTATATGGAACTTATACTTGAATATATGCCATAAGGTAACTATCCACTATAAAAGATAATGTAAATAATAACCATGAATAATGATGCTTTATTAAATCCATCGTAGATCAAAATATAAACATCGTCTAATAATTCATCATAAAGGTCCATCGTTAAAAGAATCTTCGAGACCACTACACGGAATTGAGCAATGAAAAATGCTCAAAAAGTACGACACTGAACTTCATCAGTGAGAATATTATTTAATTATTTTCTTTTAATTCACTCAATTCTTGAGTGGCGTTTTGGCTCGTTACAGTGACAACAACCTCTAATACTAATGCATTTCTTCTACAACCGCCCAAGGTAGGTAGATAGTGCTGCTATTATATCAGACGGTACTAGAGAGGCGCACGTGTAACATTGCCCCACATGGATTTCTGCCTCATAGAAAGCCAAGGAATGAAAACAATCTAGCTACATGGTAATCCTAAAAGAGCGTCAAGCTAAAAAAATTATGCATATGGGGTTGCATTAAATAAATATTTTAATACTTATTATTCTTATTCTAAGAAGCCTTCAAGGAAAAATCCTTATTGCAAATTCTTAAAAAGCAAATCGCATTATTGATTCCAGAGTGATTTTCACTATGCTAGAGTTATTTTCTTATAGCAATCTAATCTGGCGGACTCCTTATCCACGAGTTTTGTTTTCTTTATGTCAATAAATATTTCACTGAACATCAATTCATATCTTGAAGATTATCAGTCATTTTGAGATACTTCTGATAGTTTCTTGCTGTTTTGAACTTTCTTTTTTCTTAGTTGTTTCTAACTAACCATTGCACCTTCATGACACTAATGGAGACAGTTTATTGTTCAAGTTTGTTAGTCAGGAAGATTAACTCGTAGTTTGGAGCTGATGAGACTAAAGCCATCTTGTTTCCACTTATCTAATAATTTGAAAATGGCTAGTCTTGCCTTTAGGATTTTGTGATATGAACTTCCATATTTCCATAGGATTTCTCAGTTTTATTTGCTTTCAGATACGCAGTCACGCTCAAAAATATTTCTTGAAGGTTCAGAAGAATGGGATAATGGCACATGTGCCCCCGGCCCGCCCAAAGAGAAATGCTACTCATCCATATCCAAAGAAACCCGCCGATGATGGTTTTCTTCTTTTTATTCTAATTTAATTTTTCTTCTCAATTTTATTAAATGTTAATTTGTGGAGACCGACCAATTATAGATTCATTTTACAGATCCGACACCTTTGCAATTGCAAGCCTCTATGGTCTACTCATCTGCATCCACCGGCTTCTTCATTTCACCTTCCAGTTGGGACGATCCATCTTTGCTTAGGGATTACACCTCCAATGATGCAATGTCCTCTTCAAATTACTACAATGCCCTCTGTGGGGTTGAAGGTATGATCTTATATTTCTTATCTCTATCAAGGCTGTTCATGACAATAATATGAATTCCATGCTTTGGTTATATAGGTGATAATAGACCGTTGGGCTTGTCAAATATCTATCACCCAAATATTGGTTGGACTGGCAATTCAAGTGCATCACAATTTACCTCTGGAACACCAAAGCAAGGGAATCAACAATCTTTTCATCCTGGTAATATTTTCAATTACCAATTTTTTTCTGAAATTCCATACAGTATCGGAGTTACTGTTGGATAGTGTTGGGTCATGAAGAGACTCAAACAATGAATGAATCTTTATTTCACTCTTAGTCTCTCCTTCCCTTAGTTCTTTCCTCTCTCCCTCTTCAAGCTAAGGCTAGTGTTGAGCAAAACCTTTTTCCGCCTTAGTCCTCCCATTTCTTATCACATTCTCCGTAGGTTGAGCACACTCCCTCGTATCCTCCACCTCCATCGTAACCTCCGTTGTGATATTGATGCGCTATAGGTTAATCTGTATCAACTTAGTATTTTAGAGACTTTCGATCCTTCCCTTCTCTTATGCAAACAATCCAACAATATTCCTAGAGCTTCAGCACTTTCGATCCTCCAAGCCATGTACGTCTGCGAGTGGAAAGAAGCATGAGTTTCTAGTTTCTAGTTTCTAGTTCCTTCCATCTTCCCCTTCCAAGGAGCAGTGAGACCCGCAATAACCTTCCTTTGACAACAACCTTCCTTCCTCTGCTGGCTTAATTGCTGCGACAGACCGTAGAGAGCTACCCTCCAACAATTGACCCCCATTGATGAACCACATAGACGACTGTAGAGAAAGATCCAAACCTTGTATATACTTCTTGAATATCAAAAAACAAGTATGAGTACAATTATATAGGAGAGAGGAGAGTAAGATCTAGCTATACAAATAATGTGGGACTAAACACAAAATCCTTCATGAGCCAAGTTGGAGCGTACAAGTCGTAGGCACCAAGCTTGGACAAGAACTGATAGTAGAGATGTCGTGGTAAGGCCTTGGTGAGGATGTCAGCAACTTGCTGAGCAGCAGGAACATGTGTTAACTCTATCTTCTTCAACTGAACCTTCTTCCGAATGAAATGACAGTCAACTTCAATATGTTTTGTCCGTTCATGGAAGACCAGATTCTTGACAATGTGTATAGCAGCTTGACTGTCGCAAAATAAAGTGGCAGGTGAGGAGAGCTTGACTCCTAGATCATCAAGGAGACCCTCAAGCCATGTGAGCTCAGATACAACTGCTGGCAGCAATCGATACTCGGCCTCAGCAGATGAGTGAGCAACCACAGACTGTTTCTTGCTGCGCTATGTAATAAGATGTCCTCCAAAGTAAGTGCAGTATCCACTTGTGGAACGACGGTCATCCAACGAGCCAGCATAATCAACATCAGAGTATGCAATCAGAGATAAGGGAGACGAAGAAGTCTTGTATACAAGTCCTTTTTCAGGAGCAGTCTTCAAGTATCGAAGAATACGCTCGACTGCTTGAAAATGAGAGATACGCGAATCATGCATGAATCAACTGACAACTCCAACAACAAATGATATATCAGGTCTCATAATAGTGAGATATATCAACTTTCCCACAAGACGACGATAGTACTCTGGATTCAGAAGGAGCAAATCAGAGTCTGAGGCATGAGCACAAAGCTTGTGATTGATATCCATGGGAGTATCAGCAGGCTTGCATCCAGAATAGCCCGCATCATGAAGTAAGTCAAGGCAATATTTTCTCTGAGATAACATAAGCCCATCAGGTCTCCGAGCCACTTCGAGACCAAGAAAATATCGAAGGCTTCCCAGGTCCTTTGTTTGAAACACAGTCGCCAGACGCTATTTGATCATTCTTATTCCTGGAAGATCGTCTCCTGTAATCAAAATATCATCCACATATACTAACAGAATCACTGTGCCTGTTGGGCGATGACGAGTGAGCAGAGAGAAGTCGGTCGAGTTCCGAGTGAACCCAATAACACTAACGGTCTTACTAAATTTATCAAACCATGCCCGATGAGTTTGTTTGAGACCATAAAGAAACTTCTTCAGACAACAGACAAGAGACTCCCCTGTGGTCTCAAACCCGGGAGGTTGCTGCATATAAACGGTCTCCTGTAAATCGCCATTAAGAAAAGCATTTTTGACAACCAGTTGGTGCAATGCCAAGTGGCGGTGAACCGCGAGGGAGATCAACACACAAACAGTATTGAGTTTAGCGACTGGAGAAAAAGCCTCATCGTAATTCAGACCTTGTTGTTGAGTGAAATCGCGAGCTACTGGGCGAGCTTTCAAACAGTGAACCGTCCCATCCGGACCCTGTTTGACGGCAAACACCCACTTACATCCCACACAAGATTGTCCAGGAGGAAGCGGGGCCAGATCTCATGTGTGGTTTGCCCAAAGAGCAGACATTTCCTCGTCCATAGCCACCCGCTACCCGGAATGTTGGAGAGCCTTCTGCACAGAATTAGGGGTGGAAATAGAGGATAAATAAAGAGCACTTTGTCGGAATTCCGGAGAGAGGCGGTGAAAAGAGACATAGTTGGCAGTGGGTGGGCAGTGGAACCTGTTGCCGGATCCGCAGGCTGCAAAACATCATTAGAGTGAGACATCTCCCGTAGGGTAGTAGACGAATAAGGACGTCGAGTGTACACACAGATGATAGGTGGTTTAGGTGGGATTGGTGTGGGAAGGAGAGGTGGAATGTTTGAATGAACAAGGATAGCATGCCGCAGAAGAGGTGGCGGAAGTGGAGAATCAGCCGGTTGAGAGTAATATGGCTGATCTTCGAGGAAGGTGACATCAACAGAAGTAACAACCTTGCGATCCTTGGGAGAAAAACAAACGTAGCCCTTCTGAGTATGAGAGTAACCCACAAACATATATTTAGTGGCACGTGGAGCAAGTTTGTCAGTGGACGGGCCAAGATGATCAACAAAACACGCGCAGCCAAACACGCGAGGGGTGATGGATAAAGGAGGGTGTGAGGGAAAAATAAGATTGAAGGGAATCACAAAATTGAGAATAGAGGAAGACATGCGGTTAATAAGAATGCAGACGGTTGAAACCGCAAAATTTCAAAACTTTTTGAGAACATTCATTTGAATCATAAGAGAGCGGGTGACCTCAAGCAGGTGACGATTATTGCGTTCAGTAACGCCATTTTGTTGGGGGGTATAGGCACATAAGGTTTGATGGATGATCCCAAACTCAGCACATAGGTGTGCAAAGGCATGACTAGTGTATTCACGGGCATTATCGGTGCGGAGGGTTTTAATTGTAGTGGAAAACTGGTTGCGAGTTTCAATGAAAAAAATTCGGAATACACCAGGTAATTCAGAGCGGTCACGAAGGAGATACAACCAGGTCACCCGAGAGTAGTCATTTACAAATGTGATAAAGTAATGATATCCAAAAACACTCGCAATTTTGTAGGGTCCCCAAATATCGGAGTGTACTAAATCAAAGGGAGCAGGACTCCGAGTAATATGTGGTGAGAACGTAGACGGATGATGTTTCCCATAGATACAAGACTCACACGTGAACTCTTGGAGGGACACTTCGGGGAGAGATTTTCTGAGTATGTTTAGAGGAGCGTTGTAACACCCGCATTTTAGTTCCGTTGCACGTTTAATGTGTTTCGCCCGTACGCTTACATTTTTTTCTTCATTTTGCTTCCCCGATGATGAAAAGGCACAATTATTGTCGACATATTTTGAGTTTTGATTTGCATATGTTGTTTTGGATTTGCTGTCTTGCTGGGCTTATTATTTCTTGGCTGAGTTGTATTTATGGGCTTGCTTTTGGGCCTTTGGAAGTGGGCTTTGCTTAAGAAATTGTTGGCTGTGTATAAGGTGCTGGCTGTATTGATTAAGTGATTGCTGGAGATAAAATTTGGTTCGGTTCATGGACACTTGGAGCGGTGCTTTGGCTGGACATTGCCGCTTAGCCGCTGATTTTACTGTATAAATTGAGCCGGGCCGCTGTCTTTCTCCCGCACTGCTGTTCGTCGACCTCCCGTTTCTGCGATTTCCGTTGTCTTCCTCCTCTAGCTACACCTCTCCTTCTCTCTCCCCGTGCCTCTGCGTATTTAGAACCGGCGTCACTGAGCTGCTGGGCCGTTCGATTCTGTCGTGCGATCGACGCTGCTTTGCCGCACTTGTCGGAGCCTGTGCGGTTCTACCGAGCCCTCTGTGCAATTGCTGCTACTGTTCTTCTTCCTCCTTCTAATACTGTGCTGCTGCTCTTCTACTAGGGCTGCTCTGGTTCTATTTTCTTCTGGTAAGGTTGCTGCTCTCCTTCTGCTACTGCGTTCGGTTCTTCTTCTTCTTCACTGGCCACCTCTGCCTCTGCTTCTTCTTTTATTTTGTTTTCTCAGTTATTGCTCTTGCTGTCTCTGCCCCTAAGCCAAGTTTGGATTTATGCATTGCTGGACAATGATTTTGAGGACGGAAGGTCCATTTGGAGGGATGGTGTTAGCTATTTTGAGGCATATTTCGAGTTGTCCGGCAAAGTATAGAATCAGATTGGGCATTATTGATTACCGTTTTATTAAACCCTTTATGCTCTATGCTACGTGTAAATTGTGACGCAACCCAATGCAAATTTCAGTGGTTTCCAAGATTTCGAAATAAGAGGATGGCGTCACAAGAGAATCGTGGCGGAAACACAAATAAAGGCAAAGCTGTTGTGAGTTTCTTATTTCTTGATTTAGTTATTCACTTATTTCTCGATCATATTGCATTTTTATGAAATTATAAAGTGCCTGTGCATATAAGTTTAAATATCGCTATGAAGTAAAATGTGGGCGAGGGGAAATTATAAAAGCGATATAGATATTTCTGAGGGGAACCATTTCTATTCAAACTTTTTGTTTACGAGTCAAGATAAAAGTCATTTAAAAATCTGCATAGGGAAATGTGATGGTTTCGAATCCAATGATGTGGAGGCATCCACTGATGGATTCACCACGTAGGGGTGAGCCTACGGAAAGCCCTTAAGTGGGAAGCCCTTAAGTGGGAAGCCCTTAAGTGGGTGGTGGCCAATTCAAGTTGCATCTCCGGAGCATTTCCCATTCTATGTAACTAAAATAAGGGGGGAATTTATAAATTAACTTTAAAGGATTAATTATTTATTATTGTGATTTATGCATATTGCTAGCACACCCATTGTTTGCATGTACTACATTTCACGAAATAATTATCTCACATAGTCATAATTCCAAAATAAAAAAGAAAAAGCCTAAGAAAAGTGAAATAAATAGTGAGTAAAGTGAAATAAAGTACAAGCAGGGGAACCAAAAATATTTGTGTACCAATTTTATATGAGACAACTAATATGACGAACAAGAGTCTAGCAGAAATAATTTTAATTATTAGCCTACTCCGGACTATAACGTAGATTCGATCACGTAATGTCATAAGCTGTAATCAGTGAAAGATGTAAGTGGTTCAATTTGATGTACATGATTCTAATACGAGTCTAAATGCACGGCTTATTAGAAATTTGTGCTTGCTATGAACATTCATTGGTTTCCGTTACAAGTCAAGCGAAAACTCGAGTCAAAGCGTCAAATCAATTCAACACTATCTTTCAATGATTGCTTATGATATTAATGAATTTAAGGGTTCATGATTTAGTGATTACTAGCATATCAAGACAAATTACTAATTTAACGGTTTAGATATTCAAAAGTAGATTTCATAACATGAAAATGAGTGCATGAAATTAAATTCAATGTTTGCAAGCGAGATGAATTTATCTACTTGCCTTAAAAGTGAAGCTGAAACAGATGGCGACGAATAAGTGGCGCAAGAAAAATAGCAATCTAAATTTTGAACTTGTTCAAGGACAAACATGCATGATATATGACATAACAAGAATCCTACGCGAGCACAAACTTTTTTTCATTGCATAACTTTATCAAGAGCGGGTTAGGAATTTATCTCCTTCAATAGTGAGGGGAGAGAATGCTACCACAGGTAAAATGGAAATTGGCGGTGCCTAGGTGACAAAAACCCTAAATTTGAGAGGGCCAAAGAATCCAAAACCAAGCCCCAAGGAGGAGAGGGAAGGAAACTCTAGTTGTCCCTTTTGAAATCACTGACCAAAATGAAGAGGACAAGGGGACATATAGGGTTGTCGGTCCTTAGGAGGAGAGGGCAGAGTTGCCCCCTTGGAGGAGAAAAAAACTGATGCTGACGACCCAAATGAGAGAGGAGAGGAAGGCTGGCCTTCCCTTGCGCTGCCTCTTGCTGATTGAGGAAGAAGGGGAAGGAGGAGGGGTTGTTGTTGCTGTCGTCGGCCTGAGGGAGAGCAACAAGCGGCAGAGTGGCAGGGAGGCGAAACGGGCTTGTGAGAATCAGGAGAGGCGGCTGGGAGCGATGCGGGATCGGGACAGGTCTACGGCTGAACCCTGGACCGGGAGTTTACGGGAAGAAATAATGGGGGGGGGGACTCGACTGAAAAGATAGAGGGGGAACCTAACATCTATTTACAAATATGTCACTATTACTATTATCATTATTATTATTATTTTTGCTTTAAAATATGGATTGTTACGAGAGCCATCATGGTTTGATCCCAATTTGATGCAGTGGTAGATCGACTCGGGATGGACGCTCTAAATGCAATCATATATGCAATGAAATATAATGCCAATGTAGAGAGCGGTTCGCTCAAAATACAACTGTAATTAATTATTATAAAATTATAATAGAGGCACAATTGATAATTCACAAATTTCTTTAATTAAAGAGAATCAAGCATATTCGTTCAACGATCGAGGCACAAACACTTTAAGCGCGCGCAAAATGTATCCTACAAGTCAAACGATCATAGATACTAATAACAAATGAAATAAGTATCCACAACAAGTAGGGTGCCAAAGTACACAACAACTGAAGATAAAACACCAAACCACAACTCACACATGCAGACGATGGAGGGACGATGGCTGATTACGGGCATCCATGGATGTTGTGGCTGAAAGGCATCGTGGAGGGGCTCAGGAAGTGGAATAAGGCTGTTTGGTGGTGGTGATTAACGGGAAGGGGGGCTGCGGCTGTTGGAAAGGCGAAGGGGGCTGCTGCGGGTAGCGGGAGAGGGCAGAGGGGCTGCTGCGAGTATAGGAAGGGGCTTAGGGGAGGTGTCTGTAGGTTTGGGAAGGGGTTGATGGGGTTCGGCTACGAGGAAGATGAAGGGGATGCGACTTTGGGTTGGTAGGAGGCCGACGAGATTAGGGTGGGCGCAGGGAAGAGGAAGTATTGTGGCTCTGGGCTGGGTGGAAGCTGACGGCGTGAGCGACAGGAAAAGAAACTCGTAGAAGGGGAACCGTGGGATCTGGGAGGCTTCGAGTCGGGAATACAAGAGGAGGAGAGTCGGAGGGATTTTTTTACCTTGGAGTCGCAACTTCCGCTGCATAACCGTAAGATCAACATAAGCACCCGAATCGGACGACTCATACTGTTTGGACCGATCGGGCGTCAAGTATAACTTATAACATAAAAAGTAATATATGAAATCGGCTTGGATTAGCCAGTCTGAACGCAACCACGAACTCGGATCGTCCGAATGGGTAGCGGATCACCGCCTCATGCGGGAATACACCTGTGTTGGGCGTTGTGTGCCATGAGATTCACTTTAAATTTGTAAACTAAAAACCTTTCAAAGCTACACAATGTCATAAACTAGAATCAAGTTTTATGATGAACATTCGACCCCCTTTTGCATGTTCATTCAATTAATACCATGCCTTTCTTCTCCTTATTTCTCACATTAAAAGAATTGCTAAGGCATAAAAAGTATCCAAAATACAAGGCATATTGCAGAGCTAATTCAAAGGAGATTAGAACTCACAACTTACTTTTCCTTATCTATGAGTTTGCTCTGATTAGCAGTCTTTCATGGATTTTAGTTATGCTGGACACCGAAACACAACTCACAAAGAAGATAACGTTCTGCAATATACATTCATCTATGCTTCACTTTTAATTCATAATCTTTTTATAATAAAAAAGTGAAGAAGATAAAGAAGGAAAATAAGTTTATAAACTTTGCACTGAGAGATTATCTCACCTTAAGTGGTTCTCAATTGGCTAACCCACAGATCTCCACCATTGAATATTTCTATCCCCCTCTCAGAATATGTATTGCAGAATGAGAGGAAAAGTAAAAATATTGATCAAGAAGCCAGTCAGCAGCCTTTCAAACAGAAAGCTGGGCATTCTAGGGCTGAATGAAGAAGGGGAAGATGAAATGGAGAGAGGATTAGAACAACTTCCGATTCATGACATTAACCAACATTTCACAAAACCTCAAATTTCCATTCATCACTTTATTCATAGTCATTGGATCAAGATCATATATCGAAGGGTGTATCAAGCAACCCCCTTCACTTTTTTCATGGGAAAAATGATAATATCTAATAGACATCATAACATAGTTACCTATGTTAGAAGCACGGGTACTCCAAAAAATGTCCCGTACACGTACACGGTACGTTTGCGGGTACTGGTACGGCCCGGTACGGCTTGGTACGGCCCGGTACGGCAAAATACGTACCCGGTACTTTTACTGGGTTTTTGGTACGGCCCGGTACTTCCGGGTACTTCCCAAACCCATTCCCGGTTCGGTACAGTAAAAAAACCCCCTCACCGGCTCACCGCTCTTTCAAAACCACGGAAATCGCGATACCCCATTCCCGATTCCGCTCAGCCCTAACCCGCGCTCCTCCGACAGAGCTGATCTCGTCCATCCCGTCCATCGCCGGCGAGCGCTGCACCTTCTCTTCACTCCGGCGAGCGCTGCACCTCCTCTTCACTCCGGCGAGTGCCGCATCTCTTCTCTACGACGTCGTTTCTTCCCTTCTCTTCCTCCTCGCGATCACTGCGTAGATTGGCCAGGCGATCGATACAAGGCCGATCGAGTACAAGGTTTGCTTCTTTTTTTTTCCTGCAGTCATCTCCTGGCGTGATGAGCACCACTCCCAATGAGCCATGGAAGTGGGCCTTTAACCACGGGCTTCTAATACAATATTCCTGCTTATTTATTTATTAATACCTTCTCCTGTTGTATTTATTGAACTTCAAATTGATTTATGTCTAAATATTTGTTTTGATCATGCTTTTTTTTTTGATCTAGTCAGCAGCTACTTGACGGAATATATATTTCTATCGTTTTTAATCTCTTTGCTACCCAATGATTTTTTGTTTCTATGTTATGCATGATGTATGCACTTAATTTGTTATTTGATATACCACTCCATTCTAAAATAATTGTTTACTATTTTGTTTTTCAAATCAGGATTTGAACTATTCACTTACCGTGTAATCGTTTTCCTATAACATTTTCATCACTCATTCAAGGTTTTTTTTTAATTCAAAATGAGTTCTTCTACATCAAGTTCAATGGGTTCAACTAATCTTGAAGAAGATGACTTGTTTCCGCTTTGGAAGTACGTTACATTGACTCTAAAAAAGGGGGGAAGAGAAGGAAATGCAAAATGGAAATGCAATTATTGCAACATGGATTTTCAAGGGTCATACGTAAGAGTCAAAGCTCATTTGTTGCTAATAAAGAATGAGGGTATAATGGTTTGTTCTATTGTTAGTAGTAAAGTTGATATTCTTTCGGAGTTACGAAAAGCTCTCGAACAAGCTGAAAATCGAAAGAAACTGTCAAAGACCAAAATGATTCCTCTACCACCTTCCCCCTTTAACACTTCAACTAGATCAATTATTGAAAGCACGGGTGATTTTAGATTACAAGGATATGAACCAAGGAAGAGAAGGACATTGAGCAACAGTCCCTTAGAGAAAGCGATGAATATTGGTGCTCGTGAAACTTTAAACTCCATGATTGCTCGCATGTTTTATTCAGCTGGGTTGCCTTTTCATTTAGCATGAAATCCTTACTTTATGGATGCTTTTAGATATGCTGCTGAGAGTAATATAGCTGGGTATGTCCCTCCTGGCTATAATTTACTACGAACAACACTTCTCCAAAAAGAAAAGGCAAATATTGAAAGATTGCTAGATCCTATTAAAAAATCATGGAATGAAAAATGTCTCAGTATTTGTGCTGATGGATGGAGTGATGCACAAAGAAGACCTCTTATCAATTTGATGGGAGCATCAGATGGTGGAGCACTTTTCATAAGAGCCGTTAATTGTGAGGGAGAATATAAAGATAAAACTTTTATTGCTAAATTGCTTGGAGAAGTTATTCATGAAGTTGGACATGAAAAAGTTGTTCAAGTTATCACCGACAATGCTGCTACTTGTGCTGCTACTGGATCTATTATAGAAGGCATTTTCCCAAAAATATTTTGGACTCCATGTGTTGTGCATACACTAAATCTTGCACTCAAGAATATTTGTGCTCCCAAAGAAACAGGAATAGCTAGTTTTGCTTATGATGAATGCATTTGGATTAAACTTGTGATTGATGATATCATGTTTGTTAAAAATTTCATCATGAATCATTCAATGAAACTAGCAATTTTCAATGAATTTGTACCATTAAAGTTACTTTCAGTTGCTGACACACGTTTTGCTTCCTCGTTTGTTATGATGAAAAGATTTAAACTTATTTCTCGTAGCCTTCAAGCAATGGTCATAAGTGAAAGGTGGTCTTCCTACAGAGAAGATGATGTTGGGAAAGCGGCAACAGTGAAGGAAAAATTGTTAAGTGATATTTGGTGGGACAAAATAGATTACATACTCTCGTTCACATTGCCCATTTATGATATGTTGAGATTTTGTGACACCGACAAACCATGTCTTCATTTGGTTTATGAAATGTGGGATACAATGATTGAAAAGGTAAAGGCAGTTATTTATAGACATGAAGACAAGTTGGAAAATGAGGAGTCTATTTTTTATGATATGATACATCAGATTTTAGTTGAGAGGTGGACAAAAAGCACCACACCCCTTCATTGTCTTGCACATGCATTGAATCCAAGGTACTATTTTTTGTTTTTAAGATATTTTGTTTTCTTAAATTATATTGCTTATCAATAATATATTACTTTTTTCCTATTAATCTATTACATAGGTACTATAGTGAGGAATGGCTTGTAGCAAATCATATTCCTCCTCACATGAATGAAGAAATTTCTGCTATGCGAATAAAGTGCTTTAAGAAGTATTTTCCAAATCAAGATGAAAGGAGGCTAGTTAATACTGAGTATGCTAAATTTTCTGGCTGTCTAGAACATTTTGGGGATGCAGATTCATTGATTGATAGAGGTGCAATGGAGCCAATAGTTTGGTGGTTTGCTCATGGTGCTTCAACACCTATGCTACAATCATTAGCCCTAAAACTGCTTAGTCAACCGTGTTCATCTTCATGTTGTGAAAGGAATTGGAGTACTTACTCTTTCATTCATTCCATGAGGAGAAATAAGATGATACCACAACGATGTGAAGATTTGGTCTTTGTTCATTCTAATATTCGTCTTCTTTCAAGGAGGACGCCACTTTATACTAAAGGAGACACCAAATTATGAGACATTAGTGGAGATGCATTTGATTCTATGGAGGGTGCTGGTATTCTTGAAGTTGCTAACCTATCGCTTGATGAGCCAGAGATGGAAGCAATATTATTTAATGATGAAGAAAACGATGACCTTGAAAATCAAGAACTTTAGTCATTATAAGATTTTTATTTGTTTTGTTGAACTATGTATGCCCTATATGACTGTATCATCATTGGATTTCTTTTGTGTTTGGTGAACTATAATCCTATATCTTCTTTTAGATGGATTTCTTTTACCGTGTTTTCCTTTTCGTAGAGGATATTTTTAATATGATTCTCACTTTCATCATTCCTTAGAATAGTCTAATTTCTTTATTTATGTGGACAATCTTAACATCTTGTGCATGTATGATGATATCTGATAATATTTCATTGAATATATTCTTGCTGCAAATTAACTTGTTATATGTATTTTTAATTTTTTTTCACATACCCAAACGTACACGTACCGTGCTATTTTATAATTTTGCCGTACCACGTACCGGTACCCGTACCGTACCCGTACCACGTACCGGTACCCGTGCTTCATAACTTACACATGTGGACAAAGCTTTCACCTTAATCATCACTAATCACTCACACTTCATGACTGTTAAAGCCCACTTGTAAAAAGTCCATAAGAAAGAGCTCATTGTTTATTCGTCCACTTCTTTAGTCCCGCACCATTGTAGAATTTTTTGGCCACCTTATTTGTGTATATATATAGAGAGAGAGTGTAATACTTCTTTTAGATTGAAATAATACTTTATATTTCAAATTTTCGCATGGTGTAAGAGCGAGCCAAATTTTCCACTTCCCTTTCTTACTCTGTGCAATTTTTTGATCCAGTCAGAAAACACTCACTTGCCTATACACACCAAGACTCGAGCAACTAGTCCTTTCGTGAACAGTCCCAGACTCGCACGAACTGTTCTGGTCTCAGCGTGAATGCTCTTGATCTTGCGCGAGAGCTTCCCGAACACCCGTTTTTGACCAATTCTCAAATATTGTGTAAGACTAATAATCTCCTAAGCTCTTTCTCATGCTACCCTGCCGCCGATCCCACACACACTTTCTCACACAATGTTATCGTACACCAGTCCTACGCACCTCCTCACACGAAATGCTGATGTGAGCCTGCAACTTCCAGTGATAATTGACTGATCGCGCTTATTGCATTAAGTTTAGTGACTCCCAGTTCTTGCTCACAACTTCCAATGCTCGATCAATCAACTGCGACTTCTGCTCCCAATTTTGTGATTTCCAGTTCTCACCAATAGAGCTCTCATCTTGCGCATGCTCCCACACCTCTCTTTAGTGCCTTCAAAAATCTATACACAACATCCAAGTTAACTGGACCCAATTAGGTTGATTGGTGTATTGCTTTTTTCCTTCCTTGTATGTTTTTAACATCCCCCGCTTATATAGATTGGGATGTCAGTGATGTTCTTGTTCTCACATGATCTCAGCTAGTTTGAGTATTATTTGTTATGATGAGGCCGTAAAAGCTGGTTGAGATCATCTTGATAGTTGATGCTTTTTACTCCAAAGGAGCAAACACATCTCTGGTATACACTATGTATTCAGATCTCTTTGCTAGACCAACCCTCTCGCCCGACGCTATTTACCAGGAGGTTCAATGTCTTAGTATAAAATTTCTGCAACATCAACCTTTCTCAACTGATTTTGCAATTCAACAAAAGAACTTTTAAGAGCTCTTTGTCATATGCCATCTTTTGAAACTTCTTGAATCATATGAGATGACACATCAACAAATTTTGGGAGAATCTGCTATTCTCACATTGGTTGCCATTGTCACTTGTGTTTCCACCGTGACAAATCTTCTGAGACAACCTCAGATAGTCCTATATGTAATGAAGTATAATGCCAATGTTGAGAGTGGTCCGCTCAAAATACAACTGTAATTAATTATTATAAAATATAACAGAGGCACATGAATTCACAAATTTCAAGCTTATTCGCACAACGATCGAGATGCAAACACTTTAAGCGCATGCAGAATGAATCGTGCAAGTCAAACGAACATAGATACTAATGGCAAATGAAATAAGTATCCACAACAAGTAGGGTGCCAAAGTACACAACAACTGAAGATAAAATACCAAACCACAACTTACATGTGCAGGCGATGGAGGGACGATGGCTGATCGCGGGCATCCAACGATGTTGTGGCTGAAAGGTAGCGTGGAGGGGCTCAGGAAGTGGAATAGGGCTGTTTGGTGGTGGTGATTAACGGAATGGGGGCTGCGAGCTGTAGGGAAGGCAAATGAAGCTGTTGCGGGTAGCAGGAGAGGGCAGAGGGGATGCTGCGGGTAGAGGAAGGGGCTTAAGAGAGGTGGATGTAGGTTTGGGAAGGGGTTGAGGGGGTTCGGCTACATGGAATATGAAGGGGCTGTGATTTTGGGTTGGTAGGAGGCCGACGGGATTGGGGTGGGAATGAGATAGATGATTCTCTTATATAAATATTGTGGTTCTTATTAATGCTTCGAGGAACTCTACCTATGGTGCCACTTCTTTAAGTAGCGTGTGTGCTGTTGCTTGTGGTAAGTGACTCGTCGACTCCGACGCCAACACTCGTATGACTGAGAACTCTCTTGCTTTCACTTACCTTGAGAAGAATATGTGATTTCTTTTGTGTCCGATGACTCTCATGCTCCTTTTTATAGAATTAGAATTGTTTCCACAACCTACCTCTCGAACTAGACAATACTTTATATGTTTCTAATTTTCCTTGCAATCTATTATCCGTCAGTGCTATTGCAAAACATTTACAATGTGGTGTTTTATTCTTTTTAACTCATTGTTATTTTCAGGACCTTCAATCAAATAATACGATTGCTATCTAGACGATCTTCCTATTTTCTCAACATCTGCCACAAAGGCCTCTCTTCTTTAGTGGTATCAATGTCTTGGCCATCCTCTTCATATTCTTCATAAACTTCTACCGTTTTTTGTGTCCGAGTTGTAATATAATGTGAAAGCCTGCTAATATAACTAGCATCACCATACTAGTTTTACTGTGAAACTATGTAAAAGTTTTGTGCGTCCTTTCGACTTTGTTCATATATGTGGTTCACATCTGATGCATCTTGAAGTGCATCGTTATTTTTTTTATCGTATTTTATTTAAATATTTTGTAGCGCATGTCATCGCGCAAGTATGTCTTTTATTTCCCGTGTATTTGTGTGTTGTGTCGCGTTTGCGCAATCGTTCGTGCGACTTATTGGTGTGACCGACCTATAAGATCTTGAATAAATTGGTCCGTCAAATTAGAACTAGGGTTAATTTGGGCAAGCGAGAAATGAAATTATTAAATATTAATTAAATCTGAAATTAACATAGTACTTTTATCTAATTTCAAATTTTAATAATCAGGCTCTTCACATTTCCTATCTTATTCTCATTTAAATCCTCCAACCCATCTCATTGAATAGTCGACTCTTGAATTAAATGACTCCTCCATTTGATATTATAAAACAGTCGGCCCATTATTTAGTGACATTTACTGCTCTTTGAAACTCCTTCCATTAGTGACATTTATGCCACTAATTAACCCCCTCTTTACTGGCCGAGTAACCCCCCCTTTTCCTGATTTCTTTAAGATCCAGCTGCCGGTTCAATGGACGGGGGACGGGATTGAATCGGGCAGAGCTTAAACCTTCTCTGCCCAATATTGCCCGCGTATAGCTCGTTTCCTCCTCCCCACTCCCGACGAATCCTTCCCCCTGCTCGCTGCCGCCACCAGAGGGTCCCTCTGGCCCCGACGACCCCTCCTCCATCGCCTGCGAAACTCGCCGACGAGCCCAGACCCGCCACCTCCTCTTTCTTTCGGCGCCGACCGCCGCAAGAACTCGCCCCGGCTCTGCAACCGCCTCCTTCACTCTTCCCTTGTGAACTCAGGCCGCCAAACACCCAGGCCGCCGACTTCAGTCCCTCCCTCTCACCGATCAACTACTGGCCGAACCTAATCAGGGCAAGAACTCCCTTTCAGAGCTTTCTCCATTGTCCAGCAGACGGCAGGAACCCCCTGTTGCGCAGGAGATGGGTAAACCTCCATTCTCATCTCACTACTCAATCATTGTTAGCCTAATTTCATGTATGCGTGAAAGTTTAGTAAATTTCAGAGCTTACTTGCCCAAATAAATCTTGCTCCTGTTTGTCGTCAATTTATTTTCACTATTATCGCTAACCTATTATTGAGAAACTTGTGGATGAGTTAGTTATAATGTAGCGTGTGCGCAAACGTTAGTCAATTACGCGGCTTTGCATAATTTAGATTTAATTATCACATGTCTCAGCTCGCGGCATTTTGAGCTCGCCGCATAATTTAAATCGGGTCGCAAGTTTACCTTTTAAAATCAATTTTAAAATTCCGGGATGCATCAACATCCTTCTAAGCATGTTGGTGAAGTGTATTTGTTTCTTTTATTGACGATATCCCCAAATGTACTTGAGTTTACTTATTAGAAGAGTGATCTAAACTGTTCACTCTTGTTTCATAAATTATATAACGAAATGCACATGCAATTTGGTATTGCTCTAAATATTCAATGTAGTAATAATGCCAAATAATACTTGAGCCAACAATTTTCATCTTTTTGTAGTTCACATGACATTATACATCAGACCAGTTGTGCACATTCATCCAAATAAAACAGGGTTATATAGGGAAAATCGCCATCTCATCAATATTTACCGAATGTTACCGTATCAGATGAATGTTCCCAGATCCTACTGGGGCCATATTATTCTTATTTTTTTCTTATTATTCGTATGCCATCTTCTACTTTTCAGTACAAGGCAATTTTCTACTCTTCATCCAGATGATACTAGTTTTCCCTCACTCCTCGTATATTTGGATGTTCTGCCTTTGTTTTTAGAGTCTAGTATTAAGAACATTTCCAAGCATTATAGCATTTCCAAGCATTATAGCATGTTCTCGATGTTATACATTAACTTTGCATATTGCTGTTTATTTTCTTATACTTTAAATTTTTCTGGGAGTATCTGTTGCACTTATATTAATATTTTCTTTTGGGAAGTTGGTTTGTAACCCTTTTTTATAGCCATTCCAGAGTTTGCTAAGGTGTATCACTTCATTGGTACTTTGATTGACCCTGATGTCACTTGCACTTTGGGGATGTATTTACAAAAGCTTAAGGAGATGGATCCTATCACTGCAAAAACTGTATGATATGATTATATTATTGTTTGGTTGCGCTAACTCTCATTATAATTACACTTTTGACTCTCTTCATTGTGATAACCTTATAAAGTAGAGTTCTATGATTTATTTATTCCATTATCATTTCTGTGTTTTAATTGGCCAATTGAAACTACCTTGAGTTCTCTTCATTTTCTTAATTATGAAGACAGAATAGCACAGTTTGTTAGCCAAATATGTATTTGTTTGGAGTAAAAGTGGCACATTAACAGCTTCTTTTAGAACATGATTTCCCTTTGCAACTGCATATGACATTCACTGTATTGCTTAAGTTTTGAATCCACTTCTAAATCAATTAGCATGTTTTTTATGGTGTTTTTTATGTGGCAGGGTAGGAAGTGGGGAGCAGTTGAGAGAGTGAAGGGAGGGAGAAAGGGGAGTGTTGGACCCAGTTTGTTCGCAAAAGGTTTCGGCAAGAGATTGTTTGACAACAAGAATTGATATTGATGAGTACTCGAACCACCTCTCTAAGCACCAAAAAACATCTTTTTCTGAGGTGCTGGAATTTTTTTCCTTAGGACTTGTCAATTCCCCAGCTCTTTACTCTCCTCCACATTCACATTCCCTCTTTTTATTTCTTTTTGACATCATTAGAGTGGTTGTGCAAAAAGTTTGTAGCAATCTGACATGGTAGAACTAGTGGCAGTAAGGATGATTCATATAATGCTAACAATTTTTCAAATCTTTGGGCAATTAGCATCCTTGCTTGCATTATTTGCGATTAAGTTTACAATTTGCGTACTAGCGGGTGACCTCTTTGTTAAAAGGCAAACTACCTTAGACTCATCGGAGGGTGACGATATCTCAAGAGGTGGCTAGGTCTTCTTCTATGGTCATGCATGGCCGGGGAAGCTGGAGCGATGGAGAAAACATTTTGAAATCTAAAGGTTCGTTCTCTCCATCTCCCGAAGGTTCGTTCTATCCAACATGGTATCAGTGCTACGTTAAGGATCCCGCCGATTTCTCTCCGCCGTAAGGGTCATGCCTTTGTGCCCTAGTTGTCGTCTTCCTCCTCGCAACTCATCTTTTTTCTTCTTGCGCTTGAAGAAGTCGACTACTAATCATGTTTTGTCTCCAGCCCACGTTGCCTCCTTTAACACCTCCTTCATCATCTCTTCTACTTCTTGGTTCCTGTCACCGATTATGTCCAGTCTCTAGCGGTCGCTACTAATCCGGTAGCTATCGATTATGCTTCAACATCGGTTTTTCTGGTTCCAATCATTGATCCAGTTGTCCTCTTTTTCTCCAGATTGGGGGCAAATTGAAGGGTATTGATGTTTCTGAAGGGGCAGTTAATCAAACACATTTCTACGGTGGAGAAAGTTCTAATGCTGATTTCTCTTATGGCGTGACTCACGCCAAATTGAATGGGAGGAACTACCTTTTATGGGCTCAAACTATGCATATCTTTATTGGAAGCCGTCGAAGACTTGGGTTTATCACAGGATCCAAGCTTGTTCCCATTAATATTGATCTTTCTTATGAGGAATGGAAAGGTGAGTACTTTATAGTAATTAATTGGAACCCAAGATTGTAAGTCAATTCTTATTTTGTCAGATTGCTAAGGAAATGTAAGAATTAATTGACCAAAATTATTCAAAAAGGACTGGCAAGAATCTATCAATTTCAAACTGAACAGATACATATACTAACAACAACACTCATGCCTTTATCCCACTATAGTGGGGTCGGCTATATGGATCCTTTGTCGCCATTGTGCCCTATCTTTTGTCATAATCTCACTAATACCTAAGTACATCATGTCTTTCCTTATAGTTTCATTCCAAGTCTTTATTGGTCTACCCCTCCCTCGTTTAACATGTCTAGTGACTAGACTCTCACAACGCCTAACAGGTACCTCTAATCGTCTCCTTTGTATGTGTTCAAACCATCTTAGACGAGCTTCTCGCATCTTCTCTGCAATTGGTGCTACTCATGTCTTATCCCTGACACATTCATTCCTAATTTTATCCAATCACGTGTGTCCACACATCCACCTAAGCATTTTCATCTCCGCAACTCCCATTTTTTGTTCAAGTACACAATTCATCGCCCAACACTCAGAACCATAGAGCATCGCGGGTCTAATTGCAGTACAGTAAAACTTGCCCTTAAGTTTTAGTGATACTTTACGATCACATAAGATCCCTGACGCGCCTCTCCACTTCAACCAACCCGCTTGGATTCTATGTGTCACATCTTTATCAATACCTCCGTCTTTTTGAACTATCGATCCAAGATATTTAAAACACTCACTACGAAAAATATCTTGATCACCCAACTTAATAACGAAGTCATTCGTCATTCTTGTACTGCTAAATTTAAGCTCCATATACTTCGTCTTTGCCCTGCTCAAACTAAAACCCTTATTTTCTAACATATCTCGCCAAGATTCAAGTTTTGCGTTTACACCCTCGCGCGTCTCATCAACCAAAACGATATCATCTGCAAACAATAAACACCAAGGTATTGCTTATTGGATATGTCTAGTGAGCTCATCTAAGATAAGAGTAAAGAGATAAGGGATTAAAGTTGAACCTTGATGTAAGACATCAGTGATAGAGAATTCTTGTGTTAATCCTCCAGATGGCCTTACCCTTGTCACTGAATTTGTATACATATCTTTGATTATGTCAATATAAGAAACATTTACACCTTTCTTTCTAATACTCTTCATAAGATCTCTCTTGGAACTCTATTATAAGCCTTCTCAAGATCAATAAACAGCATATACAAATCTTGTTTTCTTCTCGATAGTTGTCAATGAGTCTCCTCAAGAGATGTATAGCTTCCATGGTCGACCTCCCGGGCATGAATCCAGATTGATTCTTCGAGATATTAGTCTCCCGTCTTACTTTTCTTTCTATTACTCGTTCCCATAATTACATGGTATGACTCATCAATTTAATTTCTCTGTAATTAACATAATTTTGTATATCTCCTTTATTCTTATACAAAGGTACTAAGATATTTTCTCTCCATTGATCCATCATCTTTTTTGACTTCAGTATCTTATTGAAAAAACATATAAGCCACAAAATTCTGTCATTTTCTTGACATTTATATACTTCGATGAGCATATTGTCTGACCCAATCGTCTTTTCATTTGTCATCTTATTTAAAGCATCATTTACCTTTGATATTTGAATTTTACGATAAAACGTTATGTTCTTACACTCTGATTTACTAAACTATTTCAAATTTAATTCATTGTTCTTTGTTTCATTATAGAGTAAATAAAAGTATCTTTTCCACCGCTCTTTAATATCCACATCATCCGTCAAAACTATATATGTTTCATCCTTTAAGCATTTTACTTGACTTAAATCTCTTGTCTTCCTTTCTCCAGCTCGAACAATTTTATATATGTCACGCTCTTCATCTTTGGTATCCAGTCGCTTATAAAATTATTCATAAGCTTGACTTCTTGCTTTACTTAATCTCTGTTTAGGTTCCTTTTTAGCGACTTTATACCTGGCTAAGTTTTCATCATTCCTACAAGCGTAGAGTGATTTATAGCTGACTCTATTTGCCCTCACTTTATCTTGCACTTACTTTTTCCACTACCAAGATTCTTTATTTGGGGGCGCACGACCTTTTGATACTCTAAGTACGTTTTTCCCCTTATCCTTAAATGTGAAGACATAACTTCTCATGAGACATTAGAATCAACATAAGAGTCATCAACTAATTGTTCCATAACTGCCGTCTTGAAAGCAGCCTGTTTTCCATCTTCAAGTTCCACCACCGAATTTTTTGCAATATTTTTTGTTCGTCTTAAATTTATTATATTTAATTTGTACATCTAACAACACTAATTATATTGTGTTGTCAAATTTTCTCCTGGTATGACTTTGCAATCCTTACAAATCATTTATCTATTTTGCGAGTCATAAACTAATCAATTTGTGACTTATTTGTTCCGTTTTTAAACGTATTTAAATGCTCTTCTCTATTTATGAAAAACATATTTGATAAAATTAGCTCATGTGCTACGACAAAGTCTAAAATAGTTCGTCCTTCATTACTTTCTCCATATCCATATTCTCCATGAACGTCTGTGTAATCTACATTTTCCTTTCCTATATGTCCATTTAAGTCTCTTCCTATGAAAATCTTCTCTCTTTGTGGGATTTCTCTTACTAAATCATCTGAGTCTTCCCAAAATTGCACTTTAATAGCTTCACTTAATTTTACTTGTGGCGCGTAAGCACTGATCACATTAATAGTTTAATTTCCTATGACCAATTTAAGAGGTAAGATTTTATCACCTTTTATACTTATCCCAACAACTTTATCATTCCAAGTAATATTCATAATAATAACTACTCCACTGCTTGTTTTATTTTTTCATGTGTACCATAATTTAAAACCAGAATTATCTAAAAATTTAGCTTTCTCACCTATCCATTTAGTCTCTTGTAGACATAAAATATTTATTCTTCTTCTAATCATCGTATCCACTACTTCCGTTGCTTTTCTCGTTAGCGTACCTATATTCCAACTTTCAAACCTAAATCGATCACAATTCCTACGACATACTTACTTTGGACGTCTAATATGTGAGAACTTTTGCCTATTTAACACTATACCCAAGTTCTCTTGGAGATGCATGAGTCTTTACCAAGACACCGTATTCGGAACCAAGGTTGTAGATGTCGGATATCGGGGACACGTCGGTTTAGGTTTTTCATGTTGGTCTTAATATGCCGGGGGATATATCGGGGATATTTCATATATCAGGTTTTATATTTAATTATGTGTAATTATTTATAAATTTAATCATTTTTTAAAAAAAATATATATATTAATATATTGGTATTTATTGAACTTCTAAATTTATCAAACTAATATAAACATTTTGGGTTACACATGTAATAACGGTATAACGCGTGAAATAAAACAAGAGCAGACAGAATGCTGCGAAGTTGTCGATGCCAATGGAAGATATGAAACCTTTAGTCCATAATTCAAAGACTACGCATAATTGAAGTCGATGACTGATTTGAGCAAGGAAGAAAGCTAGAGAATGGGAAAAAACAACCTGAACAATGAAACATTTTTGGTATACTGTCTATTAGACCATAGACACTAGTTTAAATAAATTAAAAAACCAGTCGCTGAGATGTCGGGATATATCGGCCGATATATCGGCGAATATATCGGTCATTAGTAGACATATCAGAGGATATTTTGCCAAAGGATATTTTGCAAAAAATATCGGAAACGTGTCGTTTTGTCTATGAAATTTTTATGTCGGCCATGTCAGAGGATATCCACAACAATGTTCGGAACATACGTCGAGTACTTTTGCATATTTAACACTACACCAAAGTCCTGGAGATGCAACGTTCCTTGCCAAGACGCCGCATTCGGACTATGCGTCGCATTCCTTAAGAACAACCTAGTTTTTGCACAATTTGTTAAATGATCCATATTCATTATGGTGACTAAATTTTACGTTGACCGTCTACCTAACACAACACTCACCATTTTTCATCCGGGCTTGGGACTGGCATAGACTGGTTTAAACTGAACAGATACATATGATGAACATAAATCATTTTGAGGAGTAATATTGTAAATAGACCCATAAGTGGGTATAAATTGACCAATACTTTGCTGTTCAGATCATCAAAGAATATATAACTGTACTTATGTAATAAAGAGTCTTAGAAAGGCTTTCTGGCCTTCCTTCAGAGCTTGAATTCCAAAGAGTTCAATGTTAGGAAGAGATCCTATTCTTTATTTAAATACCATTGGAATTATATTCGGGGACAAACGAGTTGTATAAACTCTCTTCATACTAATGTGCATGTTGAGTTTGAGAAATCTTCTCTCGTAGCTGAACTAAGGAAGTGGAAATCTAGAAACATAAAACAAGAAGATAAGAGTAAGATGAAGTGCCTCTATTGTGGAAAGAAGGGACATGAGAAAGAAAAGCGTTGGAACTTACATCTCAACTTAGTGCCTCCGGGAAGGCTCTATTATCTCCTTTTATTCTCATTGTGTTTTTCAGGATCTGGTGAGTAAGAAAACGATTGGTGGTGAACATGAGTCAGGTGGTGCTTATGTTATGGACACTGGTCTTACTTTTGGTCCTAATAAAATCTCAAGTTTGCTTTCCCTAGCTCTTTTGATGCCATTGATGATTACTCTTGGTTTACTTGGGTTTATTTTATGAAAAGGAAAAATGAAGTGCATCAAATATTTTGATTATTCTATCATAATGTGTAGACCAAGTTTGATGCTAAAATTAAAATTCTTAGGAGTGACAATAGGTGAATTTACAGGTGGGGAACTTCTGAGGTTCTTGGGAGATCATGACATTATTTTTCAAACTTCATGTCCCGAGACTCCTCAATAGAATGGAGTGGCAGAAAAGAAAAACTGTCGTGTTATTGAAACTACTCGTTTTTTATTACAAGAGATGCATGCCTCTAAAGGGCTGTGGGATGAAAGTGTTCTTACTTATGTTTACCTAATTAATCAGATGAGTTCTGATACTTTGGAGGGGAAGTATCCTCTAAAACTCTTATGTCCAAATTGTTGAAGTCAAAAATGGGTTCAACGAGAGTTCGGACCTGGGGGTATAGCTAACACCTACTTCTCCCAAACCTTGACCTCTGACTAGCGACAAAACCTGAAACTGACCCTAAGCCTCAGCCGGGAGGTCCCTCCACTAACCTGGAAGATCTCTGAGCGTTTCCCCTCCAAAGCCAATAGCTGGGCTAGGAGAACCTCAGAAAGCACTAGTGGGTCATAGAAATGATAAAAGCTTGCTTTCTGAAGAACTCCATGGGTATATTTATAGGTTTTCCTAGTCTGGTCTGCAAAAAACGTACTTTTGCTGCCCTAAAATTACTAAAATACCCTTGGGCTGGTCTGCCAATAGCCAAACTCCGCTGTTCTGAGGAGATAAATGCAGACCCAGGGGTATTTAGGTAATTTCAGGTCTGGGTTCCATCTGTCGGAAGCTCTTCCTGCTGAGCTCTGCGGGAACCCTGCTTGCTCTGAGCGCGAGCCTTCCCGCCTATCCCGAACGGGATCCAAAAGGCTGAGGGGGGCGTTGAGTGGGAAAAACGTCATTCAACACTGAGGGCGGAATGGGCTTCCGCCAACGAGAGGCGCGAGCCCTTCCGCTCGCCCTGGGCGGGAGCCTCCCCCTTGGTTCTGCCATGCCCGACGAAATTAACTTTAAGTCGAAGGCTCAGCTCGATGAATTTGCGTTCGACGAAAAACGTTCTCGGCTCGACGAATTGAGCTCGACGAACTGGCGTTACTTGACCCTAGAGCGAGAGCCTTCCCGCCTACTGCAAGCGGGAGTGGAGAAACTTCACTCGACGCCAATGCCTAGAAGGTGCCGAGAGCGTTGAGTGGAAAGACCTCACTCAGTGCCAAGGCCTGAGGCGTTGAGTGGAGAAGCATCACTCAACGCCAGCTCCGTGGGCTTCCCGCAACCCAAGCGTGACCCTTTGAGCATGCCTCGGGCGAGAACCCCTTTCGCCCAATCTTCTTGCCTGACCCAATATGCTTAATGCTAGCCCAAGGCTAGCCCAATCCCGACCCAATGGGTACTTAGGTCCCACCCAACGAATATGGGGTTGAACACAAATCTTCTGTTATTTAATCTTCCTCTTAAAGCCTTTGGATGTGTTGTCTTTTTTACATATTGTGGAACAATAGAGGGATAAATTTGGTCTTCAAGCTATTAAATGTGTTTTCGTTGGATATGTTACTAACCAAAAGATGTATAAGTGTTGCACACCTTTGTTGCATAAAAAGATTACATCTAAAGATGTTATCTTCTTTAAGCACACTGCATATTATTTAGAAGTAAAAATTGTAACATATCAAGAGAAGTATGAAAATGATGGTTGTATGATGCCACCTCTTCCAACACTTGTGGATGTTCTATCTCCTAGTAGCTTGGATGTTTCAGTTGAAAGGGAAGTGGCTGCAAATGATTTGTATGTCTACAAAAGAAGGAAGTATCTTTAAGTCTACCAAAAGAAGCAAATAAGAAGAATTGAGCAAGAGAGTCATACTCATGTTCCACCACCCACCACCACTCTGCCAAAGCCGAACACTGAGACCACACATGGAGATACACCTTCTCTCCAAATTCATAGTGTTCGTACTAGATACCCGATTGATAAATATGTTTGGTATCACTCTCTCTCCATTATTGAAATATCACCTTGCTTTAATTTCCTCTATTTTATACCCCTAACAATTTTCCAATGCTATGTCTAATCCTCACTGGAAGAAAGCTATAGAGGAGTTTAATGCCCTCCAACGTCAAAATACTTGGGAAGTTATTCCAATTCCTCATGGGCGCCATACTGTCAGTTGTAAATGGATGTATACTATCAAATATCTTCAGGATGAAACTCTTGATGGATAAAAAACAAGACTTGTTGCTAAAGGCTTTACCCAAATTGATGGGATTGACTTCCATGAGACGTTTTCCTCGTCTGCTAAACTCAGCCCGGTTAGAATTCTTCTATCTATTGCTGCCCATAAGTCTTGGCCTTTATATCAGTTGGATTTGAAGAATGCATTTCTCCATGACAAATTAAAGGAAGAAATTTATGTATCCCCCCTTCTTGCATGCAAGTTCCTAAAGGACATGGATGTTATCTTAAGAAGGCTTTGTATGATCTCAAACAATCACCTCGGGCCTAGTTTCAAAAGCTAAGTGTCAAACTCTTGAGTGTGTATTTTTCTCGTTGACTCGTTGTACTTATGACAACTTTGCTTTCATCTACAGAAAGGAACAACATACCACTATCTTTATTGTCTATGTGGATGATATCATTATTGTTGACGCAAAGAATGCCTCAACTCCACTCTTCACAAGGGTGGGTCATATACAAAACCTTAGGGTTGTCGGTTACCTTGAGCTCGATTTGAAGGAAGGAGAAAACAGTGCCGCAAGTAGTGAGGCCAAGCTTCTCGTAATGCAAATCTTAGCTGCTGGTGATATTAATGATAGATAATGTGGTTACAAAAGGGTTTTCACGGTTACAAAAGAGTTGTTGTGGTTACAAGATAGAGAATCCACGACTACTGAAGAGAGCTCACGGTTACTGAAGAGTACCTGCCCCAACAAAGGTTACAACACTGGAAGAGTTTTCAATTAGAATCGCACCAGCCATGCGCTCCTTCGGGAATTCTCAAGATCCCTTCAACGGAACTATGCCCCCTATTTATACTAGTGGGGGTCTACCCGAACGGGCGGGTCCAAAAATAACGGGCTGCCCGAGTATAGGAGAAGCATGCAGAGATGAGAGGTTACAATTGGTGTGCTAAAATCCTAATCCTAGGGAGCGCAGTTACACAAGTCGTAACCACACGAATTCTACGTAGGCGCGCGCCTAAGGCGCCGGGCACACGGGGCGCACCTAGCCTCATCTCAGCAAGGCTGAGGTGCCCCAGGCGCGCCTAGGCACACGCCTTCGCCTTGCGTGCACGTCAGTTGCGCCTTAGCCAATTTACGGTTTAAATGTTACTACCGGCTCGGTTTAAGTATTTTATTAGGGTTTTGATTTCCTTATTCTCCTTAAGTGAGCCAACTCTCCTTTTTTTCCTCTTGCTAAACAACTGTGGCCGCTCAATTGTTCTCGCCTCACGCTGCCCACTCAAAAGCTTTCGCCGCCGCTCCTCTTGCTGTCTATTCTTGCCGGAGAAATGTTCTTGCCGCCACTTCTTACCCCTCCTAGCAGTCACTGTATTTCACACTTAAGGTAACTAGATTTTGGTCAATGGACCAGTGACCTGCAAGAAAAGCATATAATAATACCTCAGATCACATCATTTAATAATTTTCAAACGGATAAATGTAAGAAAAGAGCATATATTTATACATTTTATTTACATGTCTCTCAAGAGGTAACTTTTGAGGCTTTGTTACTTAGGCTCTGTTTGGTTGGGTTGTCGCTGATGAAAAGTTGTTGATGAAAAACTGCTAATAGAAAAAGTGTTGATTCTGGAAAATGGAGTTTTGTTAAAAAACTGTTTGGGTGAAATGGAGTTTGCAAAATAGAGTTTTGAAAAAGTTGTTTGGAAACAGAACAGAGTTTTGAGTGAATTTTTTTTCCATATTTTTTAATTACCAACCATTAAATAAATGAAAAAAATAATTTTTTTTATAAAATAACGCCCAACACAAAAAAATGTTTCCTTCAAACATTTTTTTGAACAAACCCTCGTCATTTTGTCCTATGTTCTAGCTTCATACAACTGATCTGCTATAATATTACGCAGCACGACCATCTCCTCTACACCACCTGCAGTGTCAGTGCATGTTTCTTACCGCCCTTGTGAGGTCATCCTATGATCTCGACTCCTTTGCTCGCACTCACTAAAATCAATATATATAGTGTCCCAAAAAGCGGCCACCCCACCATTTTTTGGTATTTGCCCATCCTTAGAAAATAAATAAGTTATTTTTTTTATGAACACATACACATTACTAAACACACAACAAATACCTATAAATATACAACACACACACATATATACAACACACACACATACATACAACACACACATCACACAGAACACACGCACACATACAACACACCCACACACACACATACAACACACACAAACACACACACACACGCGCACACCAAACACACACACAATACACACACACACAACACACACACAATACACACACAATACACACACATACAACACACACACAACAACACACACACATACATACACACACAACACACACACACATACATACATACACACATACAACACACACACACAACACACACACACACAACACACACACACAACACACACACATACAACACACACACACAAACAATACACACACACAAACAATGCACACACACACACAAACAACTTCTACTCCTATCAGGACGCCCACGCCTGCACGTGCGGTCTCCATCGCCTTCCCCTGCAATTTCGAGCAGCCCGCCCCTGTCTCTTCAGGTCACGGACCGCACGCCTGTTCCCATCGACCTTATCTGATTTAATTTTTAATTAATTAATCTATTACTTGATTAATTGATTAATATGATTGACACCGACTTGTGGTCCCAACTGCTCGTCCAGCTTGATCGTCGAATAGCCAAGTTCGACCACTGGCTTGCCGCTGGCCCCGACTGGACTGATATGGCCCCACCATTGCCACTCCTTGTGTAGTCTGCCTCGTCACCGACTCTCCTAATGCAGTCGCCGCCTTTGTCGGCCGCTGATGTGACACATCTCTCTACGGTGGTTGTCATTCCTCCACTTCCGCCGGCCCCTGCCTTGTCGGTCCCTCCGGCCACATCGTCGCCTCTTCTATCAACCCTTGCTCTATCGGCCCCTGCTCTGTCGGTTCCTTCGACCACCTTGCTGTTGCTGCCTTCTGCTGCTCTATCGGACTTGCCGGTCCCATTTCTTCTGCTGCCCATTTTTTTGACGGTCCCGCCGCTACTCACCGCCACCTCTGTCGTCGCGACATGCTACCAGGAGTAATTCTTGCTGGAAATCAAGGAACTAAATTTTCCTATCATCCACGCGGAGTTTGAGCTTGAGGACAAACTCGATTTCGAGAACTAATGTAGTGTTATGGGTCCACCCGTCAGTTTTCTTATATTATTTTTATAGCATTATATATTTTGAGTCGAGTCATTGCACAGAGTCAAGTTTTATGGAGTAGTATGATTCATAGTCGTAGTCATCGTTATTAGAGTCGTCATATTTTAATATTGTCACGTCTATTGTTGTATTTACAATTATGTCTTCTGAGGTTCTATATATATGAACCCCTTGTCATGTAGGAAAGATCAATGAATGAATGAATGTTATTTCTTCCTCTTTCTCTAATTCCTCTCCCTCTCCCTCAAGCCCTCTTCCCTCTAGGATTTTCTCTCTTCTTCCCCAAGTTCTTCTCTTCTTCCTCCACCCTCTCTTAGGATTTTGTCTTCTCTCTTCTACAAACCATCCAAAAGAAGCACATAACATCGTCTTCAAAAGCCGCAAGCTGTATGAGAGAAAGTTGCGATACATGATGCAAGAGAAGGAGATGACAACCATCATTTCTTGTCTGTGTTTAGAGACACTACTTAATGAGGGCAATAGTTTGTGATCAAGGAAGACAACTTGATGTCAAGTTCTAGGCACAAAAGAATCTCCCATTAAAACATGCAACGTGACAATATTTTCTAGCCGAATTTGATTACACCCTAGATTGCTAATCAGGCAAGGCGAACTTAGTAGCTAATGTCTTGTCCGGTAATGTTGAGCTTGCCGCAATGTCCACAGCAAAATGGGGACTTGTTTTAGAACAAGTCAGTGAAGAACTTTGGCATGATCCCTTAGCTATGGAGATATTAAGGGATATTAGGGAAGGAAAGATCAAACACCTTTGGGTAGAGGATGACCTCCTCTATACTAAAGGAAGATGACTCTACATCCCAAAGTGGGGATACCTACGAAGGGACTTGATCAAAGATTTTCACAAGACCAAATGGATAGGTCATCCAGGAGAAAGAAGAACAATTGCGTTGTTGGAGACCATGTACCTTTGGCCAAAATGAAAGATAATGTGGACTTCTACATGAAGACTGTTCTTATTTTCCAACACGACAAAGTAGAGTACTGTCAACATAAAGGATTGTTGGGCTTGTTGCTGATCCCAGACCATTCATAGAATATAGTGACCTTGAATTTCATCAATGTCCTCCTAAATTAGACGGCCTTGGGTCCATTAGGTGGTAGTAGATAGATTTTCCAAGTATGGAGTCTTATTCTCATTCACAGAGAACTACACTGTAGAGGAGGTTGCACAATTATTTATCAAGGATGTAGTCCAGTATTGGGGGCTACCCCAGAACATCACAAGTGGTCAGGATCCTCTCACGAGGAAATTTTGGACATATATTTTAAAATTGTTGAGTTCATAATTGAACTCAACTAGTTTTCACCCGCAATATGATGGTCAAATAGAGAGGGTAAACAAACTACTGGAGTGTTATCTGGGTCACTTTGTGAGTATATCCTAACATGATTGGCGGAAGATTCTGAATGTCACACAATTTTCTTACAATCTTCTATGGAGCGAGTCAACATGGACGGGCCCCTTTGAGTTGGCAACGGGGCGCCAACCTCTTACACCACATACATTAGCCACCAACAGAGGAGATGGGAAAAACTCGAGATCCTTTCAAATGGCTATGTCATAGAAGGAACACAATAATTTGGCTAAGGTTTGCTTAGAGAAGGCAATAAGGGACATGAATGAATGAACATATGTGAAAAAAAATCTAATGAGCATGGTTTGAGAGATAAAATGATGATGAAGCTCTTATCTCAACAATTCAAGGTCTTGCGAGACATGCGCAAGGTATTGGTGAAGTGGGCCATTTGAAGTGATTTCCAAGGTAGGCAAGGTGTCTTGTCACCTTAATTTACCCAACTCTTTGAAGCTACATTTAGTATTCCATGTGCGCATGTTGCAGCCTTATTATGAATATGCAGAGGACTCAAGGAGTGGAGAATCACAAAGGGCACCTCCTGTGATATATTTTGAGAAGTGAATGAAGTGCTTTCAAAAAGGATTGTGTAACGACGAGAGTACGGCCAAACACACAATTCTTGATCACGTAGAGAGGATTGCCAGTGTTAGAAGCAACATGGGAGAAAATTGAAGACTTGTGTTAAATGAAAGACTTTATCCAGCAGTTTGAGGGATGGTGAGGGCAGCATCAGGTTAGGTTGGGGATAATGTTACAGGCCGAAGTTTAAAACCCATTTCAGGACCCATATTTATGTGGACAATTTTTCTCATATGACAGAATTGTACATAAAAGAATTATGTATAGGACTTCATAAGGTGATAGAAGAGTCATGAGGAGTCTGGAAGGTTCTGGGTGTTCTCATGACGAATATTCTAGAAAACAGTAGAATACTCTAGACAAGTATGATTCTTGATTGTTCCATTCTTTAGAGGGAAATATCTTGAGACATATATATGAAGGAGATTTTATCATTTGTAAGCATCCAAAATTGAGTAATGCTTTCAAGCTCTCTTGAGTTGTCTATTGCGGAAACTCGCCAGAATAGTGGACAATGATGAATAAGGTGGTAGAGATACAAGGGGGTCATCTGAAGGGAGCCGAGCTCAACCTACATGGTGCAAAGAGGTAGCCAGACTCAACTTCATGACGCCCTAGAGTGGGGATTGGTTAGGGTTAAGGGAAGAGGGAGAGAAAAGGAGAACTAAGGGGAGGACATATAAATTACTTCATTCTTAATTCTTATGATCCAAGGAGGCCTTAAATGAATAATACATGACTCCCCTGTGAATAAGTTCACGTACTTAGAATAAGTTACAAGAATATCCAAACAAAAAATAAAAGGCATAACATGTATATGGCACCTACATGATACTTTAATTAACAACATACAAAATAACAGACGCCACGAGGTCATAGCATTCCTTTGTTCTTGTGTACTCCTGTGTTCGTTTTCTCTTTCTCCACCACAAGTTCTCTTGAAGTGAGTTTGTCCACCTAGCTGCGAGGGGCGGCAAGTGGTTCTAAGATCACCCGCAGCTTGGTCAAAGAGATAGGCATGTGACACTCTGCTTGTGTTGAGCTTTGTAGAGAAAGACTAGAGAGAAAATAATCCGAGATTTTATTAATATCCCAAATCTTTTGTTACCATCATACCTTCATATAATTGTATACTTGTACATTTATAGGAGAAGAAAGAGTGGAGGAACCCTTATCCTAAGATGTGAGACTAAACAAGCAACCAAGATGTGTCAATCTCTGAGTTTTTACATATATTCTTTAACACCCCCGCAACCTGGAGCGTACAAATCATAAGCACCAAGTTTGGATAAAAACTGGTAGTATAGAGGGCGAGGTAAGACATTGGTGAGAATATCAACAACTTGCCCAGCAGGCAGCAGCATGAACATGTTGTAAATCTATCTTCTTTAATTGAACCTTCTCCCGAATGAAGTGACAATCAACTTCAATGTGTTTCGTCCGTTCATGAACAACGAGATTCTTGGCAATGTGTATGGAAGTTTGACTGTCACAAAATAGAGTGGACGGTGAAGAAAGCTTGACCCCTAAATCACCCAGGAGACCTTCAAGCCATGTAAGCTCAGACACAACAACTGTCATTGAACGATACTCTGATTCAGCAGATGAGCGAACAACTACAGACTATTTCTTGCTGCACTAGGTAATGAGATGTCGCCCATAATAAGTGCAGTATCCACTTGTGGAACGACTATCATCCAGTGAACCTTCATAATCAACGTCAAATATGCAATCAGAGATAAGAGAGATGAAGAGGGCTTGTATACAAGTCCTTGTCTAGGGACAGTCTTCAAGTACTGAAGAATACACTCAATTGCCTGAAGATGAGAGATACGCGGTTCATGCATGAATCGACTGACAACTCCAACAACAAATGATATATCAGGTCTTGTAACAGTGAGGTAGATCAACTTACCTACAAGACGACGATAATACTCTGAGTTCGAAAGGAGAAGATCAGAGTCTGAGGCATGAGCGCAGAGCTTGTGATTGATATTCATGGGAGTGTCGGCAGACTTGCTTCCAGAGTATCCTGTATCATGAAGCAAGTCAAGACAGTATTTTCTTTAAGATAAAACAAGCCCATCAGGTCGCCGTGCCACCTCGAGACCCAGAAAATATCAAAGATTCCCCAGGTTCTTCGTTTGAAACACAGTCGCCAGATGTTGTTTGATCATGTGTATACTTGTAGGATCATCTCCCGTAATCAAAATATCATCAACATACACTAGTAGAATTACTGTTTCTGTTGGACGATGACGAGTGAATAAAGAGAAGTCGACTAAATTCCGAGTGAACCCAACTGCACTAACCGTCTGATTGAACTTGTCAAACTATGCCCGATGAGACTGTTTGAGATCATAAAGTGATTTCTTCAAATGACATACGAGAGACTCCTATGTGGTCTCAAATCTGGGTGGTTGTTGCATATAGACGACCTCATGCAAATCGTCATTGAGAAAATCATTTTTGATATCCAATTGATGCAACGCCCAGTGTCGATGAACAGCGAGGGAGATCAACACACGAACAATGTTGAGTTTGGCGACTGGAGAAGAGGTCTCATCATAATTTAGACCTTGTTGTTGAGTAAAATCACGAGCCACAAGATGAGCCTTCAGACGTTGAATCATCCCATCTGGACCATATTTGATGGCAAACACCCACTTACAACCTACACAAGGCTGTGCATGAGGAAGAGGGACAAGATCCCATGTGTGGTTTGCCCAAAGAGCATACATTTTCTCGTCCATAACCAGCCGCCACTCCGGATGTTGGAGAGCCTCCTGCACAGAGGTAGGGGATAATAGAGGATAAATAAAGGGCAAATTTTTGGAGTTCTGGAGATATGCGGTGTAAGGAGACATAAATCGCCATCGGGTGAGCAGTAGAGATGGTTGTCAGATCTGCAGGTCGCAAAATATCATCAGTTACTAACATCTCCTGTAGAGTAGTAGACGAAGGGTGGTTTTGGTGGGAGCGGTGTGGGAAGCAGAGGTGAGTTTGGTAGGATTGGCGTGGGAAGGAGAGGTGGAAGGTTAGAAGTAACAAGGACAACAGACCGCGGAAGGAGAGGTGGAATTGGAGACTCTGTTGGTTGAGAATGATAGGGTTGGTCTTCGAGAAAGGTGACATCAACAGAAGTAACAACCTTGCAATCCGTGGGAGAGAAACATGCATAGCCCTTCTGAGTACGTGAGTAACCAACAAACATATATTTCATGGCACGGGGGGGGGGGGCAAACTTGTCAGTGGAAGAACCAATATTATGAACATAGCATACACAGCCAAATATGCGAGGTGGGACAAAAAATGGGTTTGTGGAGGGAAACAAGATATTGATGAGAGACGCAAAATTGAGAACGAAGGAAAGCGTACGGTTAATAAGGTAGCAGACTGTAGATATCGCGAAATTCCAATAGAGTTTGGGTACATTCATTTAAAACATAATGGAGCTTGCGACGTCAAGGAAGTGACGATTCTTGCGTTCAGCAATACCATTTTGTTGGGAGGGAGGTATAAACACAAGAGGTTTGATGGAAGATCCCAACCTGAACACACATGTCAGAAACCCCATGACTTGTATACTCACGGACATTGTCGGTCCGAAGAGTTTTGATTGTAGCGGAGAGCTGATTGCGAATCTCAATAATAAAGACACGAAGAACCCGAGTCAGGTCAGAGCGATCATGAAATAAATATAACTATGTCATTCGAGAGTAATCATCAATAAAGGTGATGAAGTAGCGATGACTAGAAGTACTTGCAGTTTTATAGTGTCCCTAAATATCTGAATGAACAAGATCAAAAGGAGCAGCGCTCAGAGTATAAGAGGGTGAGAAAGTAGCACAATGTTGTTTGCCGTAGATACAAGACTCGCATGTGAACTCATGAAGAGGCTGATCAGGGAGAGCTTTTTGTAGTATGTGGAGAGGAGCATGCCCAAGATGCCGATGTCATTCGACGGGGCTAATAGAGGAGAGAGTCGTGGGGGAAGAGGTGTCCATGATGTAGAGCCCATTCGATAGGTGTCCTTTGCTAATGATATTTTGCGTCTGCCGATCCTGCACAACAACAGAGGTAGGAGAGAATGTCACATAACATTCAAGGTCTTGAGTGAGACGGCTAATAGAGAGGAGATTGAAAGGGGATCCCAGAACATGAAGAACTGAGTGAAGAGTAATGGAGGGAATAATGCGGACGTCTGCCGAGCCAAAAACAGGAGTGGTGTCCCCATTAACAACAGTAATGAACTTGGGATGCACAAGATCCAAATATTTAGAAGGTGTTCGTGGGGTAATGTGGTGTGAGGCCCCAAAATCCATAATCCAGGATGAGTTATGGGCGAGACATGAGAGATCACTATTAGAAATAGATACAACAAAGCCCTGAGAACGACCTATCACCCCTTGAAGGTGCAAGAGTTTGGTGTGCATGGCATCAAGGTCAGCTTGAATGTTGTGCAGAGTGTACTTGTGTCGACCGGTACCGGGAGAAAGGATGTGATCGCCATGAGAGGAAGATGACATGTGATCATGTGCAACCATTGAAGATCCACCAACACCAAGGGCCGACAAAACATGCAAGGAGAGCTGCAGAGAGAAAAGGCGGTGTGGGATTAATCCATCGGCAACGAAGGGAAGACAAGCAACAAGCAGCATGAGATGCGACATAAGAAGAGGCGGCTTTGAGAGGCAGGGGCGGATTGAAGAAGGCATGCGGTTAGGACAGACGCAAGGGGCCTGACTGGCGGATAGATACTGCGAGTAGAAGGCAGCGGGCTGAGCAACATCGGTCTGGATTGCAGCGGGATGTGAGCGGGGGCATACACAATGGCCTGGAGAGCAGCGAATGCGGAATGCAGGGGAAGAACGCCAACATCAACCCCCGCGACTAGGGAAGCAGGAGAATCGCCGGGGAACTATCAACTATCACACCACATCGGCGGCCCGGAGCATCACCAACGGCCTGGAGCAACACCTACGGCCTGGAGTAACAATAACTGTGGTCGAGGAAGACAAGACTTGCGGTCGGGTGATCCAACGTTGGCGGCAAGACAAACGTGTAGAGAGACCAGCGGTCAGACGGCTAGAGCTAGCGACCTGAGAGAAGGAACCGACAGGTAGTTCAACGAAGAAGAGGCAGTTCGACAAGCATACGTTTGGGAGCAAGTCGCAACAAGCACATGATCGACCAGAAGGCAAAAAAAAGCCCCTGCGACACGCGGGTAGCTACTGAGGGAAACATCGAACAAGATTGAGAGCAGACCGTGGCTTAGAAGACGGTGGGACCCAAAAAAACAGAGGAAAAGAAATCTATAAAAGCAGGAGAAAGGGGAAGGAGAGATGGGTGGATCCACAGAAGAAAGCGGCGGGTAGAAAACTGGGACCGCAGAAAGAGAGACCAAGGAGCGATGCGGTTAAATAAACGGAGGCTGCTGCTTAGCAGAGTGCAATCCATCCAGAGCAGAATATGAACAAAAAATTGTCGTAGGACCAATGGCTCTGATACCATGTAGAGAAACACAAGAGAGAAAATAATCCGAGATTTTATTAATATCCCAAATCTTTTGTTACCATCATAATTCATACCTTCATATAATTTTATACTTGTACATATATAAGAGAAGAAAGAGAGGAGGAACCCTTATCCTAAGATGCGGGACTAAACAAGCAACCAAGATGGGCCTCAAGATGGGCCAATCTCTGGGCTTTTGCATATATTCTTTAACAAGCTTAAATACTCTTATTTTGCTGTGGAACCTTATTGATGTGGAGCATAGACGAGAACTTGCAATGGATGACGAGTTTTGGGCCCATTCGGGGCTGATTTGGTAACTTTTCATATATGACGTGCTCGGATCGACGATCGGACTCCGCAGATGTGTTCGGATTCACGCTGTGAATCAATTTGATATATTATTTCACTATTTTACATTTTATTTTGATGTATTTTGGTGGTCACACCTCCAGCCAATCATAACCGTCGATGGTGGGATTCCTTAAGTCTCTTATTATTATAAATGAGATGTTAGTGAGCTGATTTGTTGCATTGCTGATTTTGGTGAAAGAATTCCCGGAATCCCGCGATCCCGCCACGAGTCCGTGAAACCTTAGGTGACGACTTATAGACTTGTATCTCCGTCCCCAAGGTACCTCCTAACTCTGGCCCTCATTATCCCCCTCCAAAACCTCTTGCAACAGTCTCTACAACCTCCCAAAAACCCACCGTTTGCTGCCCAGGTTTTCAAATCCCTGTTTATCTTTAAAAAATACTGTTCATTTATGAAATTTACTATTCCATTTATATAGTTTTCAACAGTGAACCCCTGCCTGTTCCACTGTCGGCCTTCACAATTCCCTTACAACAAGCGGCCGGGCCACTCCTATCCCATCTCCTGAAACCGCCAACTCCGACTGATTCCCCCAGCCGTTCGGCTCCCTCTCCTAAGCCCAGAACCCACCACCGGCCTCGCCTTCACCCTGCATCCGCCCCCTTTTAAAAGCCCCTCCAATCCAAGCCGCCAGCCCCCTTCACGTGGATCTGCCAAGCCTAACTCCTCCCCTTCCGGATCATCCCAGATCTGGAATTTTTCAGCCCGGATTCGACCTCATAATATCGGATCTACCCCTCCCCGCCCGGATCTACCTATACGTGTCCGGATCTATCCATTTCCGGTCCGATCCCGCCTCCCACCGTCGAGGACAGCCACCTACGATATTTCCACGCCTCCGCTTCCACCTTAGATCGTCGTACACGCATCTCCGGCTCCGGATTCTTCAGTGCCTTGGTCAGCTCACTATTTGGTGAGATTTCGTTGTACTGGATTATTATTTTCAGCACTTTTGTATTGGGTTGGATGCGATATTTTTTTGGATATATTGTATTGTGATGATTTGCTAGATAATCATCGTGATTTGCATGATTTATTCGCCGCACGCTTTTGCTTTGGCCTTTCACGTGAGGGAAAGCCTAAGCTTGCCTCACTTAAATAATTATTTTGCGTTGCTTTGAATATTCTGCGTGGAATGTTATTGTTTATTATTCAATTGTGATTTAATCCGTCGGGATTTGCATAACATGTAGGATTAGGTTACGGTTTGTCCGTTGCCTATAGATTTGTCTTGCGTCAATTGGTATCAGAGGCAGGCTGCGCACACTTTTCGATACGCTGTCGTAGAGTTTATAGGTTTTTCATTATGTCCAGACGTCGCAATTATTCCTCTTCTCACTTTTGAGGTTTCGAGTCCACTAACGCATGCTCTCATAGAGCCCCATCAGGGAGATCCTTACGTTACTATGACGATTATCCTCGATCGCAGCACATCACTTTTACAGATCGTGTTGACCCACCGACACGACCCTACTGTGTTAGAGACGATCATATGATGATTGTCGTCATTCATTTCCTTGCGCACGAGCAGATCGTATTGACCCTTCAACACAACTCGATTACCTTAGGGATGATTATTATGAGGATCGTCGTTCTGAGAGAGATCTTGAGAGTCAGTTTCGTACTGTTGTCCCTCCTTTGACGCCTCATCGAGTCCCGAATCTTTCAGTTATTGTCTCGTGGATATGAAGTATTATCTTGATCATTTTGAGGTATTCAGTGAGCGTCACGTCAAGTTTGCGAAACTTAGACTTTTAGATCGGGCAAGGGCTTATTGGTCTAGCGTTGAGAGAACCCGAGAGCGAGACCGTTTTCGTCGCATCACTAGTTGGGTGGATATGAAGCCTACATTGTGTCAGATGTATCTGCCTTCGTCGTATCAGAGTCGCTTGCTCGACCCATTGTGTCAGGTATTATCTTGATCATAGCTCGAAGTCCCTCAAGCAGACGTATCAGTTTGTTCTTCGTTACGAATAGTCTATAAGATCTGCAAGAGCTGGTCGATTAGATTCTCACCTTGACCTCTACAGTACCAATCCCTCCCATACTGAGGTCACCACGACGCCTTTCACTGCCCTGTCAGCCACGACAGAAGTGATACCTGATGCGGATTGCTCTCACCCCAGTGAGGTGCTTAGCCCAGTTAGTGACCAATCTCTTTTTTCTGACCCGTCTCTTGTGACTCCGATTAAGAGTGAGCCTGAACGACCTATTAAGTCTGTAGTGTTGTGCCCCTCACCCACACCTCTTCTTCTGTCATACACCGAGTTAGTTAACACCCCAATCACAGACCCATTTCTTGACACCACACCCACGAACCCATTCTTGGGTATATGCCTATATCGCTTTCCCATTGTCATTGCTCTAAGCCACTTTATGACCGATAACTCGGAGCTTGGTGTTAATCTCATAGTGGTTATGTCATCCATTCACGGGGACACTATCCCTTACGATGTTACTCATATGGAGGATCATGACCTTGGTGACGAGTACTATGATGACTCCCCTGTTGAGCCGCCTGATGAGCCCCCACATCCTAGTGAGGATGCGATTCAGGTGAGCCGCTTGTTTATGAGTTTCGAGTTATTGGCGTCTCTTTAATTATCATATCTGGCCTTGCCCCAAAAAATAGGTCTTGAGTGGAGCATGACGTATATAACACCTTTCTTGAGTACACTTGAGCATACTCATATCTTGAGGTCCTACCTTATGACACATCACACTCTTGATGAGTTTTGGGATACGCCACCTGCTGACCCACCAGACGAGTTTTTGTACTGTTGGGGACACTCACCACACCATGGAGAAATGTCTTCTAATCGGTGTACACGATTTTCACTCAGGCGATCGTCTCATTCCCGATGACTTTTCATACATACCCCCAGGTGAGCCCCCTGATGTGTCATGTTTCCTGAGAGACATTGACTCTTTATGAGCTCGCCCTTGAGTGTAGATGTTTTGCACGGTCACCTGAGCACTCGACACATACATGATGAGTTTTTGTACACTCCCCCGAGAGAGCCTCCTGATAGGCCACCTACTGTGATAGATTTTCAGGTCATTATTAGATATTTCCTATAAAGAACATGTTGTCTCGGTCATGTGTCATTTTGATCATTTGCATGAGCATGTTGAGTCATTTTATCATCATTTGCACGTGTCTGTTGTGTTGTCTGTCTATCGTTTGTATGTGTGTCATGAGTCGGTATGACGAAAAATCCATAATGATAATAAATTTTGTAAGCCACATGCGGATGCTCACTGGTAAGAGCAGGTACTTCATGAAGGCGTGCATGTGATGACGAGAATTTGCGTTATGAGGCTCCGTGCGAGGCTTGCTAAAATCTTGAGCGTTAGGAGAATGAATCTCTATATGATCATGAGACGGATTAAGGCAAAGACCTATGATCTTGATATCCCTGCAGGTATGGGCATCCATCCGATATTTAATGTTGGAGATTTGACACTATACTTCGAGCCTCGCGAGTATGTGGACCCAAGCAGTGGGGACCCCTAGCCGCCCACACCTCTACTCTCGTTGTCTTCCCACCTTCATAGTCCATCCACGTCTGATGCCCATCACTACTCACCCACTTCTGACACCCACCCGCCTAGGGACTCGTCTTCTTTGGTTCTACCTACGGCGCCGCCGATCGCACCGGGATCCACCACTCGTGAGTTGAGCGTTGAGAGCATCATGAAGACCAGACTCCACCAGTGCAATCCTACTACAGACGTTGGTGACACCTGAGTACTTGCAACAGAGCTCGATCGACCCGCCTCTGAACTTCGACTTCAGTACGATCGTCTCCATTCATCGTAGATGACAACTTTACATCGGGAGAGATGATTGGAGAGGACACTCTTCCATCGACGACACTGGGACGACTTCCGGTGGACCTCTTCGAGTTTTACCTGGCATACAACGAGAGAATTCCGATCCCGATTCATCTGGAGATGAATTCTTTCAAGCCGGAGAGATTGATGCGGAACATAGACGAGGACTTGCAGTGGATGGCGAGTTTTGGGACCCATCGGGGTTGATTTGGCCACTTTCCATATATGGCGTGACCGTATCAACGATCGGACTCCGCAGATGTGTTCGGATATCGATTTGATATATTATTTCACTATTTTAAATTTTATTTTGATGTATTTAAATGACCCCACCTCGGGCCAATCATAACCGTTGATGGTGGGATGCCCTAAGTCTCTTATTATTATAAATATGATGTTAGTGGGCTGATTTGAGGCATTGCAAATTTTGGTGAAAGAATTTCCAGTATCCCGCCATTCCGTCACGGTGCCGACTCCGTGAAACTCTAGGTGACGACTTATAGACTTCTATCTCCCTCCCCAAGATACCCCCTAACCCTAGCCCTCATTACCCCCCTCCAAAACCCCTTGCAACAGCCTCTACGACCTCCCAAAAGCCCACCGTTTGTGCCTAGGTTTTCAAATCCCTATTTATCTTTAAAAATACTGCTCATTTATGAAATTTACTATTCCATTTATATAGTTTTCAACAGTGAACCTCATGCCTGTTCCGCCGTCGGCCTTCACAATTCCATTCCAGCAAGCGGCTGGGCCACCCCTATCCCATCTCCTGATACCGCCACTCCGGCTGATTCCCTCAGCCGTCCACCTCCCTCTCCCAAGCCCAGAACCTACAACCGGCCTCCCCTTCACCCTGCAGCCCCCCCTTTTAAAAGCCCCTCCAATCCATGCCGCCAGCCCCCTTCACGTGGATCCACCAAGCCTCACTCCTCTTTTGGATCAGCCAAGATCTGGAATTTTTCAGCCCGGATCCGACCTCATAATATTAGATCTACCCCTCCCCGCCCGGATCTACCTATACGTGGCCGGATCTATTTATTTCCGGTCCGGTCCCGCCTCCCACCATCCAGGACAGCCACCTACAATATTTCCACGTTTCCGGTTCCACCTTGGATCGTCGTACACGCATCTCCGGCTCCAAATTATTCAGTGCTTTGGTCAGGCCACTGTTTGGTGAGATTTCGTTGTATTGGATTATTATTTTCAGCATTTTTGTATTGGACTTGATGCGATATTTGTTTGGCTATATTGTATTGTGATGGTTTGTTAGATACTCATCATGATTTGCAGGATTTATTCGTCGCGCGCTCTTGATTTGATCCTTCATGTTGAGGAAAGCCTAAGCTTGCCTTGCTTAAATAAATTATTTTGTCTTGTTTTGAATATTCTGCGTGGGATGATATTGTTTATTATTCAATTGTTATTTAATCCGTCGGGATTTGCATAACATGTAGGGTTAAGTCACGGTTTGTCCGCCACCTATAGATTCGTCTTGCGTCACTTATATTCTTGGATGTGTTAAAAGAGCCTAAGATTGTCCAGGACGTGGGTGTCTTGAATTTCTCCTTCCCCACCCCCTCTTCTCCTTCTCTTTTGTTCCTAGTCATCGCCGGCCCTTTATCCTATAGGTAACATTTTACCTGCAAAATTTGGATCAAGAAAATAAAAAATGAACTTTAAAACAAGCTCTTTTTATCGGGTGTCAGTTCTGCACTTTGAGAACCTCCAATTAATAGGCTGACTTTAAGAATTTCTTATATCTTTATGCATCCATCATATGCTTAGGTTTTACTGTTGATTATGTGATGAAATGGTCTTTCCTTTGCTTTTCAGATTTTAATATTGGTGAAAAATTTGGTCATGAATCTGTCTTCTTCGGAGTTTGACCCATTGGTTAGTGCTCTCTCTCATAATTTTTACCATGTAATAATAGATTTTTACCATGAAATGGTCTTCCCCATTATGCACTTTTCCCTTGTATGTTAATTTTTAGAATACAAAACATTATCACTACATGATGAAATGCAGAATACTAGATTTATTGATTATGAAAAGAAAATCATACACTATTTATAATAAGGGTAGGTTGGTACAACAATAAAAAGAAGAAATATAATAAAAAAAAGTAGAGACAAGATAAACTTCTAATACTCCCCCGCAAGTTGGGTATGAGATGTCATTCATAGCCAACCAGCCAATTAATTCAACAAATACATTCTCACCCAACGAATTCGAAAAAATGTCTATCCACTTCGATATGCTTGGCACAATCATGTTGAACATGATTGTAAGCTTATACTGATTGCAACGGTACTATCACAGTACATGCTTATATGATATTTTTTAGCAAGCTCAAGATCCTTCATAATAGCAATTTGCTGCAAGCCCTCACAAACCTAAAGGACCGTGACCCTAAAATCAGCTTCTGAACTGAATCTTGCTACAACATGTTATTTTTTGCTCCATGTCACAAGATGACCTCCAATAAAAGAACAATAACTTGAAGTAAACCTCCTATCTATCATTAACAGATTCTGCCCAATCGATGTTTGCATCGTCTTTTATTCTCAGTCCTGTTTTAGATTTAAAGAGAATACCTTTCTTGGTGTTGTCTTCAGGTATTTCAATATCATGTGCACGGCATCTAAATGTACGGACTTTGGAAGAATGCATATATTGATTGATGACTCCACGTGCACAATATCATGACGTGCATGTGACAGATAAATGAGACACCATACATGTCCCTGAAAACCTATAACATTTTCATGAGTTCCTCGTCACCCCTTCCTAACTTGTCATTGACTTCTATAGGAGAGCCACTTGGCGTGCAACCACTCGTACCATTCTCATCTAGAAGATTTTTTGGGAAATAAAAATAACGTGTTTAGATTAGTCACCTCAATACCCAAGAGGTATCTAATATTTCTCAAGTCCTTTACTTCAAATTTCTTAGCCAACTTTTCTTCAAGTGTTTTAATATCTTTCGTATAGTCTTTAGTAATCATTATGTCATCCACATAAACAATAAGAGGAATGAGTTTTCCCTCTCAAAACTTTATGATAAGGTTTGGCTAACATGGCTTTTAACATAGCCAAAAGAAATCATGGTCTTATGAAACCTATTAAACCATGGTTTAGGAGATTGTTTTAATTCATAAAGTGTCTGTTATGTGTTATGGTCCTCCGTCAGTTATCTTATTATCTCGTCGTGTGTATTGAGTCATAGTTATTAGACTCGTCGTAATGTTTTAGTGTTTTAATATTTTATGCATCTTATGTAATTACGGGTATGCCACCCGGGGTCCTATAAATAGACCTTTCTCATACATTTGGTTTTCAAGCAATGAATTATGAAGTTTCTTTCCTCTCTCTAAAATTCCTCTCCCTCTCTCTCTAAGTTCTTCTCTCCTTCCTCTATCATCCCCTCCACCATTCTAGGGCTTACCCCTTGTATCTCCGCCTCCAACAATCCGCATCTCTGCATCCCTCCGATGAACCACCAAAGAGGCACATAACAACTTGGTATTAGAGCCTTTTCGATCCTCTCCCTCCGGCTTCTATCCACACCCGACGTCGGTGTCGCGGACCTCGCCGAGCCCCGACGGCTTCTCCGGACCGATCTCCTCCAGATCTGTTTCTCCCTGCCTTTTCGATGCCAGCCCCGCCGGCTTCTCTGAATCTGCCTCCACAGCCGCAGACGCCGTCGATTCCGCGACACCAACAACGCCAGCGATGGCGCACCTCTCCGTCGATTCAGACCCAGCAGCGCCATCCCCGCATTTTCCGCCGTCGATTCCTTGACACTAGTCGTCGATTCTTTTCGCCGTCACCAATTCCTCGAGCCCATCCCCACCTTTTCCTCCTTTTCCGCCTTGTTAAGTCGGAGCACTTGTGTTGGTGAGAGCACTAAGAGATAATGACTGGTTTAGCAAGTACAACCCGCCAACGTTCCTACCACTGCCTAACATCCGCTTCATATCCAGATCCTGAAACACACAAATATTAGGAAAAAAGTTTACAGAGAAATTTAATGAAGCAGTTAAGTGACTAATGGAGAGAAGATTGCGAGGAAATAATGAGACATGCAAAATCGAAGAAAGAGAGAGGTCGGGAGAACAAACAATGGTTCCTTTGCCAGTAATAGAAGAAAGGGAACCATTGGAAACAATAACTTTATCACGACCAGAGAGAGGAGTACATGAGGTAAATCTGAGGCAGAGTCAGTCTTGTAATCCGTCGCACCCGAGTCGATGATCCACTCGAAAGGAGATGAAGACACAACATGAACAATGGAGATACCTGAAGTAGCAAACGCAACAGTGGAATCAGCCGATGTAAAGTCAGAATGGGAACGCAACATACGTCGAAAGACCTCTAACTCCATAGCAGAAAGGTCGCCAAAGGTATCCTCATAAACCTCAGTCGAATGCGCAGAATACTGTGCGCGGACACCAACCTGACGACCACCACCACGGTGACCACCTCTCCCACGAGCAGAAGAACTCCGACCAGAGGGAGCAAGATGAGGGTGTAAATGAAATCAGACATCCTTAGGATCCATTTAAGGGAACTTTTTTTCACTGGTCAAGAGGTTACGACCGCATGAACCTGACCTTAATTATGGTCCGGTTCATGCGGTCATAACCGCTCGACCGGTGAAAATAAGTCTTCCCAAACGGAGCCTTAGTTTGTCCTTTATTCGCACAATGGCTGCATAAAGGCGGAGGTCCTCGAGCAATCCCAACAAGAGCAGAGCGGGCAGTAGAGGAACCAAGAGAGCGACAACAATTCTCATCACTGAGCAGCATACTGAAGGATTCCCTAAGTGAGGGAAGAGGCTCGCGGTGGAGGACATGTAGGTGAACCACATCAAACTTCATATTGAGCCCCATAAGAAAGACGTGAACCCGAAAGTGGTCTTTATCTTTCTGAAGTGCTTGTGCATCGACAGTGCAAGCAGCGGTAAAGGTGTTGAAGTAATCCAGTTCCTGATACAGACGTTCGAACTCAGAGTAGTAGGCAAAGACAGACATGGTTCCCTTCTTCAGCTCCAAAACATGGCGAGTGAGCTCATAAATCTGCGTCGAACTGCCTGCCTGAGAGCAGGTATCACGGGTCTGTTTCCAAATTTCATGAGTAGAATTCAGAAGCATGTAGCTGCGATACACCTGAGGGGACATAGAATGAAGTAACCACGAGACAACTAAGGAATTGTCCGCATCTCATTTTCTCCATGAGGGATCAATACGTGATGACTCAACAGTGGTACCATCAATATGTCCATATAGCTGGTGGCTTCGAATATCATGTTGTGCCGCCCTGGAACATTCAAGATAATTTGTGTCATCCATGACAATTGTTGTGATCTTTAAAGAGCCAGATTGACCGTGGCTCTGAGGAGGATTTGCAGAGGAATTAGTGAGAGCACCAGTGTGGGAAGACAATGTGATTTCAGAGGAATCACCCATCAATGACCGTCTGAAGGTAACTAGCAAGACGAAGAACTCAAAACTAGAAGAAACCACATCCTACGAGTGTCCCATAGATCGTATCGCTGAGAGGACACCGGAGGATGTGACCACGATGTCTCCGACAGCCCCCATAGAGGACAAAACAGCCGAAATCAAAGGGCCTCCCGAAAAACCGGGTAGTGAAGGGCGTTGAAGCTGCAAAGGCCGCTGGAGAAGCCCACTGGAGAAGACCGTTGGAGAAGGAGGCCCTAGGCGCTAGAAGCCTGAGGCGCTGGAAGGCCTAGGCTCGGGCGGCAGACGAAGCGAGTAGGAGAGGCGCCAGAACGATGCGACTAGGGCGGCGCCGGAACGAACGCGGACGATGCGACTTGTAGCGGTGCCGAAACGAACGCTAGAAGAGGCAGAAACTGGAGCGACCGCGGGATAACAGAAGCGGGACTGCGGCGGAGGCGGAAGCGGCATCACGACTAGGCTCTGATACCAAGTAGAATCGACAAAAGATTTATTTTGATGTCCTAATTCTGGCCAAACATACATATTTATAGGAAACAATACACGTGACATATCACGTGTAATAAGTAGTGGGAAAATAAAAACTTGAAATAAAAATGCGTATATTCAATTGATAGAGCTCATCATCACCTCTCCATCACTCAGGCAGCCGAGCCTGGCCCCATGTTGTCGTTGCCCTCAAATTGCGTGCTGCCACTGCCCATTGCAGCTGCCAAAATTAAGTTCAAAGGGATAGGACCCAACTACTCTTTTATGTTATATTATTATGTATACAGTATATTATGTATATATGAAATACGAGTGACAGGCACGTGGCTCTGCCCTACGGCCAACTGCGACAATACACCAACTGTAATAGTGTATGAGAGGCCCCCAGTGCCCCGCGCGACATTATTACGATCACCACATAGCCCCAGCAAGACGGCGCTCCCTCCGCTGGCAAACCTGTGAGCGTTATACTCACAGGTTTTTTAATAAAGAGGGGTAAAATCAGAAAGCCATTGTTTAACCAAAAGTTGTTTTTTTGGGAGTTGTTAAAGGCAAACCAAAAATGACTATCAATGACAAATCATACTTTTTGAAAATTACTAAATGCAAACAAAACTGTTATAGGCAAACCAATATTATTAACAACAAACAAAATCTAAAATTAAAAATCTTGTCATATTTTGTAATTGTGATAGTCAATCGCTTCAACATAAGATATCCAAAAGAACATCACTATGATAATGACTCACCACACACCAAACTCTTAAAATTCGTCTCTAAAATATTTTGCGGATTTTTTGCCGGCAAATTGCTTCCCTCGGAAGTCGCACACCACTTTCGCAGAAACAATCAGAAACACTGTACGAAACCCTCATTTGTACCCTCTCCAGAACCCTCGCCTAAATCCTCGAAGAAGAAAGTGCGTGTTGATCTAAGAACTCAGGAGATGTCATACCCCACTGCGAATCTAGCTCCAGTGGTGACAAATACCAACATGATGATGAGATGAAAGTAGATATTGATAGCGTTGGTGTGAAAACTCTCTGGGAGCTTGATAGATTTATCATTAATTATAATATGAGTTTGAGCAAGACCAAGCGCAAGGAAAAGCTAGTTGTTTTAGCAAAAGTTGGAGTTGAAAGTAATTATTTCTGTTGTGATTGTTATGTTGATCAATTTCACGTGTAAATGAAGTATTTTAGAGTATTATCTATTTTAGTATTTGACGTTAAATTGGAAAAAAAATGATTTGGTTTATTGTTAACAATAATGGTTTGCCGTTAACAAATTTATTTGCACCGAATAATTTTCAAAATCCATGATTTGTGGTTTGCGGATAGCCATTTTTCATTTGACTTTAACAATTCCTTTTTTTTTCTTTTAATATAGATCTATAAGCATGCAATTATTCTTGTGGTTGAACGACAATTCTAAATTAAGCTTGGAAGGAAAAAAATGTTAAGTCTATTGAGTGTCAAGTAGGGAAGAGAAACTTTAGGGTTTAGGAGGAAGCCTTACAAGCAAGTTAGAAAGCCTTATCATGGTTTAAAGCAGCGAAATGACAAATATATCCCTCGATGTGCTTTTAATTTACTATGTTTTTATTCTTCTTGAATTTGTGGGCTTGTAACCGCACGCTTCATTGATGGCAGATGAAGTGGTTGTCGACTTATGATCCCGAGACGAAAATGATTGGATCGGCAGCAGAAGTTTCCGCACTTGTGAACGTGATGTATCCGCCGTATCAACCGCCGCCGCCTCACGACTTCCGCTTCTTGCCGCTGCCACCTCCATAAATTCTTATCTGATAAAGTCCATTTCCCGTGGATTTCTGCTATGAATCTATAATGCTGACTCAAGGTTTTACAGCTTTCAACTGCTTGTTATTCCTCCATATTCTTATTCTTCTTATTATTAGTATTATTATTATTATTATTATCATGGCATATTGAACCTACAATATATAACTCATCAGCCTTGGTGAAGACTCTACTATAAGTTATCAATAATTATGTTGGTAAAAAAAACCCATTGAATTTAACCCTTTTCTTAATATTTATTGGGTTTAGTCCTTTATATTTATTCTTTTAAATGTTGAAATCTTTAATAACAACACTCAAGCCTTTATCTCATTGTAGTAGGGTTGGCTATATGGATTTTTTGTCACCATTGTGCCTTATTTTTGGTCATAATCTCACTAATGCCTTAGTACATCATGTCTTATACCTTCATTCCATGTCTTTATTGGTCTTTAATGTTTAAATCTTGAATAAAGTAAAAAAATATATATTAGAAATTTAGAATTGTCATTTTATCAACAATTTTTTTGTGGTTCACAATTATTATGATGTATTAACCAACTAACTGGTGGAGGGCTCTTTTCGGCTTAGTTTGCTGGGGGCGTTTTGTCTCCATTAAGTTTGGATAAAAATGTCATGGTCATAGAATGTGTTTAGCATGCCAATGAATACGACCGCCACCATGAGAAGTAAATTAGTTCTAAACGTAAAAGTTGATGGAATTTCTAAAATGAGGTCGGGCCATGAATGCCATAATATGATACATATTAGTTTATTTCCACCATTGTAAAAGAATGAAATTTTTTATTTTGTTGGTACTCATAAAATCTAGAAATTTTGTTTTAGTATATAATCCTAATTCAGTAAAAGTAGTCGATGCTTGTTGTTTTTTTTTCCTAGAAGTTAATTTTAAAATTTTATTTTTGAAAATACATTTTCTTTTATGTTGCCTTTTTTTCCTCCGGGTCACGAGCCATATAATTGGAAGTTGGAATTAAATTATGAAAAAAAAGTGTGAAGTTGGAATTAAATTTTGAAAAAAATGTATTATAAAAAAAACTAAAATTGTGTCTATGCCTAAAGTGTTATTAATTTCTTCTATAAGAATTTTTACACCATCTACCTCCATTAAATGATTTAAAGTTGGGCACATAAAAACTAGCATAAAATTTCATAAGTAGTGTTTTTTGTCATACGGTTCTTTTTAGCATTTTATACGCTTAATTTCATCTTATATGCTTTTGCCAGACCAGGTTGTGGCTGACCCGCTGCCCAATTTATGTTGACACGTTTAGGCTTAAGCATCTTCAGAAGAAGAAGAACTTGTCTTCATGCCCTCAAAAGAGATATGTGGTCGACAGAAGTATAAAAAAGTGGTTGTTAGTAGTACCGGGTTTTTGACTATCCATAACTATTTGAGAATCGAAAATAACTATTTTCAGAAAATTGTATCCACAGACAAAATTGTTATTCACACACAAATTTTAGAGAAATGAAAACCAAAAACATTGTAAATTAGAGCTCTGCAATTTCATTGATATCATTGTTGCGGGTTGCTTTGCTCTCTCTCTCGGTCCGGAGAATCGAACTGTCTTAGCAGAAGAGTGAGTCAATCGTGTAAACAGTCAAAAGAGAATAAATAGTAGAGACAATAAGATGTTTTATGTGAAAAACCTGAAAATGAGAAGAAAAAAAATCACGGGGATCGTTTGGTGCCGACCAAATCCACAAATATCCTTGAGGTTACAAGTCTTAGAAATTTCGAGAGGGTGATATTGGTCACTGCTACGCTTACAAATACTTGAAAGTAAAAAAAATTTGTGGAGTCTTCCTTGGTGCTTGTAGGAGCAGCTTCGAGAGCAAGTTCTGTAGGAGGCACTTGATGAGAAGACACTTCAGAAGACACTTGAGATGTCGTAGGAGATCTCTAAGTCGCTTTTGAAGGAGGTTTTCAAAACTTCAAAGGAGATTTCTAGAAAAAGAACAAGTCATTCTTGAAAAAATCTGCATCTTTGGCGCCCCTGGCTCTGGGCTACCACTTATCTGCCTTCTTCAAGCCTTCTCAAAGCAAAAATGCCTTCCTCCTTTGAGATTTCCGCACTCGTCTTGTTCTATAATTTGAATGTGCTCACTTCCTCGTTCATTGTGATCAGTCTCGGAGGCTAAAGACTTCAACATATATCTTCAATAAAGAGAGAATCAATCACAATGAGCCAGATGAAGGTCATACATAAAATGAGACATCATTGGCCATGGCGATAGACCTACAGAAAGCCAAAGGGATCATTCACCTTGCTGAGCTAATCACCCCCAGGCCCAGAGTAGAGGTGTAAATGAGTCGAGCCCGAGCTCGAGCTTGGCAAAATTCTCAAGCTCGAGCTCGGGCTAAATATTTCAAGCTTGAGCTAAATATTTCGAGCTCGAGCTCGAGACCAATATATATTTAGTTCGAGCTCGAACTCCTCATGAGCATTTCGGCTCATTAGCCATTTTTTAGCTCGAGCTCAACTGGTTCGAGCTCGAGTCGAGCTTTTTTCGAGCCAGCTAACGAGCCGGCTCAACTCAACTTGCACCCCTCCCCCAGAGAGTCCTTTCACTTACATAATTTTACCATCGACAACCGTGCTTGCCTCCACAACCTTCTCCACGGCAGCCACGGCATTCTTCGTCTCCCCCATATGAATATGAAACCTGAACAAGCTCCATCCACATCCAATTGGGCGCTCGTCCGTCTGGTCCCTTACTGGGAAGGAAGGGGGGTCGATCTCACCCATCCTTGCACTTGGAGTGGTTCATGCCACTAAGGCTTCGTCCGTGAAAATAAGTTCCACCAAACGGAGCCTAAGTTCCTCTATACTGAAGCCTGAAAGCATCCTTGTAGAACTTGATTGCTTCCTCGGCCTTCGTTGCTGCTGGAAGAAGCCGCTGCAGTTTGAAAGAGTCCAAGGACAAGGCTGCGGTTAGTTCGTTTAGGTAGCCCTAAAATTTATATTTAAATAAGCTCTGCTAGCCACATGTGTAATGCAAATAATAATGGCAAAAAAAAATGCTTCAAATGTATAGTTTAACAGAGTTTGTATTGTTGTAGTGTTTGATAAATCAGCTTCACAATAACCTCGGGTACGGTCCGTTTGGGGCAGTTTTGGTGCTCTGGCTAGGCAGTGAACGACCCCCAGGTTGCGACTGGAGGTGGGGAGGAGGGATTGGAAACTAAGGTTCGGTTCATGCGATCTTAGGGTAATTGGCAAAACTGTACTCTTGAAAAATCTGTTTTTGGCAAAATGTATCCCGAAAGTTTAAAAATGACAAAATGCACCACCAAAGTGATTTTTCTTGACAATGTGCTTCATAAAGTGTACATTTTGGTCATTTCATTTTTTGCCTATTGAGGGTGCACATTGCAAAGAAAAACAACTTTGGGTGGTGCATTTTGCCAATTTTAAATTTTTAGGATGCATTTTGCCAATTTTAAACTTTCAGAATACATTTTGCCAAAAATCAATATTTTCAGAATACACTTTGTCAATTAGTCTCTAAGTGAAAATAGTAAGTCCCCAAAAGAAACCTAAGGATTATCTCTGTTTTGCAGGGAAAAATTTTTGGTCCGACGAGCGGACCTTTCTTCAGATCCGCTCGTCGGACAAAAAAATTAATTTTAATCATATAAAAAATTTTGTTTTCTAAAATAAATTATAAAATTTTAATTAGATTATTTTTATCTTTAATTTAAGATCTTATTTGTGTATAAAAATTTTTTTTTAAAAAAAATCCGGTCGCATATTCCATTTTTAAAATTCGATCGGATTTCATTTTTTTATTTTTTTAAAACTGTGTATTTTGCTGACTGTTCGATCAAAAAATGAACGATTAGATCTCATCCGGACCTTTCTTTAGGTCCTCCTGACGGACCCAATTATTTCTCGTTTTTCAGGGGTTAGGCTGTTTGCCGGAGCAAACACTGCTGCTCTTGCCTGGTGGACGTTTGTTTTCCCGCCCACAAGCCTTCATTTATTTAAAAACACGCCATAGGTAATTGGTTTGCTGTTTCGGCCGAACAAGAGTTGCTCCGACGATAGCCGCCGTTCACGGTAAGGACTTATTTATCTTATGCTGTCAGGAGTTTTTTTCAGGTATGCTGCGCCATTTTCGAGCCAGATTGCTTCATAAGCGCTCATATAATCCCCAAAATGTCAAGAAAGTTCCAAGATTTGAAAAGGCTTCAGGCACTCTGTATAACCCTAGGGGCCAACTCCCCTGCAGAATGGACTGAGATCATTAGGAACTACCTCTCCCATGGCTTCCAAATCGAAGCTCTTGCTGTTTACGCCCGAAATCTGCCCTTTCGAACTCAACAATCCCTTCTTCCTCTCATTCTGAAGGTATGCGCCTCCCATTCTTTCCTTCTACTCGGCAAATCTCTTCACGCGGAGTCCATCAAAGCGGGAAATGTCACTGAACTTTTGACTGGAACGACATTTGTTTCAATGTACAGCAAATGCGGTAAACCAACTCTTGCCCGGAAGGTGTTTGATGAAATGCCTGTGAGAAATTTGGTCACTTACAATTCCATGATTGGGGGATATTGTTTGAATGGAGATTTGGTGTCCGCTTCTGCTCTCTTTAGTTTAGCTCCTGGAAGGACGCCGGTCACTTGGGCGGTGATGATCGAAGGCTATGCAGGCATTGGAAATCTTACTGCTGCCAGAGAAGTGTTTGATTCAACACCGCCATGGATGAGAACTGTGGTGACATGGACAGTCATGATCCATGGGTACACGGAGAACACTATGATGGTCTCCGCAAGAGAACTGTTTGAGGAAATGCCAGTTAAGAATGCCTATGTGTGGTCATCGATGATCACAGGATACTTCAAGAGGGGTGATGCAGGGGAGGCAAGGTCATTGTTCAATCGAATTCCAACTCCTAATTTGATCAATTGGAACGCATTGATCGCCGGTTACGCGAAGTTTGGCTTCTGTGAGGAATCGTTGCGAGCTTTTAGACGAATGCAGGAGTTTGGAGTCGAGCCGGATGAATTCACGGTCTCGAGCGCATTGTCAGCTTGTGCTCAACTCGGTGCCTTGGATTCTGCTCGAGAATTACACGAGTTCATCCGGACGAAGAAGATAAAAATGAACACCTTTGTCCTGAATGGTCTGGTCGACATGTATGCCAAGTGCGGGGACCTCGAGAAAGCCCGGCGGATCTTCGATGCTATGATAACGAGGAACGATTCATGCTGGAATTCGATGATATCCGCCTTTTCTTCCCACGGGCGGAGCGAGGAGGCTCTCGAGCTTTTTTCTCGTATGAAAGCGTCGGGAGCTAAACCGAATTCGATCACATTCCTCGTCGTTCTTTCTTCCTGCACGCATGGAGGATTTGTGGAGGAAGGACTTCGGATTTTTGGGAGTTTGCAGGAGTATGGGTTGAAGGCAGAAGTGGAGCATTATGGGTGTTTGGTTGATCTCTTTGGGAGAGCCGGAAGGCTTGCTGACGCTTATAATGTGATCAAGATGATGCCGATGAAGCCAAATGAGGTGGTCTGGGGGGCTTTGCTGGGCGCCTGCAGAATTTATTCCGATGCGAAAATGGCTGATCAAGTGGTTTATGAAGCCAACCAAACACGCCGCAGAGTTATTTCAGTTAATGATGATGATGCAGATTACGTCTTGCTGTCAAATATATACACAGCATCAGAAAAATGGGAGAAAGCTGAGAAGATTAGAAAGTGGATGGAGGAAAATGGAGTAAGAAAGGCACCGGGCAGCAGTTTAATTGGATTGGGGATTTAGGGTTAACGGTCATAATTCTGCTTCAGTTTGAAAACTTGTACAGACTGCAGGAAGCCTTTTCAAGTTTGGATTGTTAATGGAGTTTTGGGTATTCAATGTATTTATGAAGGCTTTCTGGCAAGGATTTGGCTGTACATGCCAGCCCTGTGAACAGTGGACATCATAAGAGGCTAAACAGACTTTTTTTAATTTAAAATTTGAAATTAGCCGTTTTGTGGGGGAACTAACGGTAATAAATGGCAGATCATTTTCTCCATTTTGAAATGGAGCAGAGACTGATTAGAATCCTTCAAGGCTGCAAAAATTTGATGGAATCGAAGCAAATTTATCTCCAAATCCTTGTAAATGGCTTGGGGAACAGCAACAATATCCTTCCCAGGCTCATGGAAAAGTTCTCAGTTCTCAATTCGCTTAACTGTGCCATACAAATCTTCGAGGCTTCGGGGTCTCCAAACGTGGTCGCACATAATGCCATGATCAGATGCTTCACTCAACATGGATGCGAAATTAAGGCCTTTAGGAGTTACAACAGGACGAGAATTCTCGGCATTTCTCCCAACCACTACACCTTCACTCTTCTGCTGAATGCCTGTAGAGCCCTGGTATGTTTGAGTTGTTGCGAGGAGATTCATGCCCAATTGCTTCAGTGTGGATTTGGGTCCCATGTATTTGTTCAGAACGTTCTTTTGAGTGTGTACTCGCACTGCGCTGCAAATTTGATGCTCGCCCGCCGAGTGTTCGAAGAAATGCTTGAGAAAGATGTTATATCCTGGAATTCCATGATTAGCGCCTACATGAATCGCAGCGCTACAAAACAGGCCATTGAATTGTTCAACTCGATGCCAACGAGAAACATCGTGTCGTGGAACTCAATCATTACGGCTCTTTCTAAAGCCGGAGACATGGTTCTCGCCCGGTCATTCTTCGACCGGATGGAGGCAAGGAACACCATTTCGTGGAATTCTATGCTTACAGGCTATATAGGCGTCGGCGACATCGTGTCCGCGAGGTCAATCTTTGATCAGAGGTGGGACAAAGATGTAGTCTCATGGACGGCCATGATTTCATGCAATGCCAACGCCGGGGACATGAAATCTTCCAGGAAACTATTTGATATGTTGCCATCAAAGAATGTTGTCTCATGGAACGCAATCATATCAGGCTATGCTAAGAATTCACAGTTTGATGAATCGTTGGCGCTGTTCCAGTCGATGCTGCTAGACGGGAAATGCTTGCCGGACGAGGCCACTCTGGTCAGCGTCGTCTCAGCCATCACGCACTGGGGCAGCTTCGAACACGGAATGTGGATCAATTTGTACATCAAAAAGGCGAACTTGGTTCGGACGACGGCGCTCGGAAATGCTCTGATCGACATGTTTGCAAAATGCGGGCGGATAGAGGGTTCAAAGCTGGTCTTCAATCAAATGGCAAGCAGGTGCATCATCACATGGACGACAATGATCTCAGGGTTAGCCCTAAATGGAGAATCCTCGGAGGCCGTGGCTCTCTTCGATCGGTTCTGCGGGGAAGGAGAAACTCCGGACGATGTCATCTTCGTCGCCGCTCTTTCTGCGTGCGCCCACGGAGGGCTCGTCGACAAAGGCCGGAAGATTTTCCACCGCATGGCGTCGGAATATGGCATTAAACCGAGGATGGAGCACTATGGATGCTTGGTTGACCTTCTGGGAAGAGCGGGGAAGTTCGAAGAGGCGGTTGACTTCATCCGCGGAATGCCCGTCGATCCCAATGTGGTTATATGGGCAACTTTGCTGAGTTGTTGCGGTATTCACGGATCGATGGAGATGCTGCAATCTGTAATGAAGGAGAAGATGAAGGATTTCGAGGGTTCGGAGCCGGGTTATCGAGTTTTGGTCTCGAATTCTAGCGCGCGAACGGGAGGCTGGGATCGTGTCGCGGATATTCGAGACGGAATGTGGAAGACGGGGGTTGAGAAAGTGCCCGGTTGTAGTTTGATCGAGGTTGGTGGCGAAGTCCATGAGTTTATGGTTGAGGATGCTGCTCACAGAATGGCGGGCGAGATTTATGATGCATTGGATGGATTAGGATCTCATATGCATTGGGATGGAGTAGGATTCCATTGACATACCTGAGCTGCAATCCTAAAAGCTGCAAGCTTCAGGTGCAGGAAAGGCTCAGGAAACAGATCGCCTTTCTGAAAGGTTCGTGAACCATGTATGCATGATCTCTGCTCAGCCAGTATTTGAGGCTTCTTAATAAGAATTTTTATTTTGTTCTTCTCATTTTCATTTTGTATGGAATTTTGTGTAGTTATCATCGGTGGGCTGAAACTGGAGGTGGAGCAATGCTGGAGGGGCGTCGATGACGACGACTGTGTTATTGAGGAATTCATCCCCATCCAGGTCTCATGGCCGGAGGGATGGGGATGTCCTACCTCTAGAATTCAGGAGCGGGGGCACATTCACGCCGTTCAAAGCCATGTTCCAGCCATGTTCAAAGCCATGTCGGCGCCAAGTAAGGATTAAGAGTGATGTGTTCAATTTCAAAAAGCATTTTTATTACTTGTTACAGGAAAACTGCATGTCTTGGGGTACGAATAGTATATTTGAGTATGAATATAATTCATGGGTCTATGAATATACACGAGTTACAAATAGCTATTTATAGTCTACAAATGTTGGCGTCCAAACTTTATAGCTGCTCTTGAATATTCGAACCATATTTATAGCTTGTGTTTAAAGGGCAATTCTTAGTCGTGTCCAAAAAGCCTGACTGGGCCGGACTTGGATCGGGCTGGTCGGGCCCGGGCTTTTGGCAACCGGGCTCTGCCCGGGCTCAGCTTGAGCCAGGTCGGGCTGAGCTTGGGCTCCCATTCAAAGAGGAGGCCCGATAAGGCTCTTCAGGCCGGCCCGGGCCGGGCCGGACCTGCCTGATTTCCCAACAGGCTGGATTAAAATCCCGCCTAAATAGGCGGGATTTTAATCCACCTGTCAGGCAGAATTAAATTGCCTAATAGACAGAAAATTTCGCATAGCCTGATGTCGGGCTCAGGCTAAGCCCGGCGTCCGGGCTTTGCCTGGCCCTTGCAACCAGTTAATAAGTAAACATGATATTTGAAGTAAAGTTAACATCAATTAAGTAAAACGTTTTCTAAGCGGTATATATGAGTTGTGTCTGTGCATATGAGTTATGTGTACTTACGATGATATATTACAACAAACTCATTGACGATGGCTTTCATGGTTGTCATGATTTACATTTCTCTTGCACATTCCATCAAACATGTTAATGATAATTCCAAGGCTTTGGACTTCCAATTATAACATATCAAAATATGCTTAGAAACAGTAATTAATATGATAATAAAATAGACAAATTCAAATTACTTCCAGTTATAACTTTCCAACTCTAGATATTTGTTGCAGCCAAAGGTTTATATTTTTCCAGTTATATGCATTTAGTGTGAAATAATACAAGTATAATATATTTAGTATGAAATAGAAGACGTTTTGATGTAAACACAGCAGTGCTAATTAAACTAAGATGCATCTGGTGAGGGGAAAATTTACAGTACTTAAAATTCAATGTTCATGAAATAAAAAAAAAACCTATGATATAGTTGTGTATATCTGCAAGTCAGCAACGAAGCTGCAGTAGTTTAAAACTTTCAAATTTATGCCAACCTGAGACTGCAAAGAATAAAAAAGAATAAAACATAAAAAAGAAATATGAGAAGATAAAGGGGCGATAGATGGTCACATGATTTTGGAAAAGATGATTGTTTAAAATTAATTTAGTAGGAGGTTCAGATTGCTTTGATCTTGTTAGATTAAGGTAACAACAACCCATTTTACAGGGACATTTCAGTGTTATGTATTTTATAGAAGAACATTGTATGTAAAAAGATTTTGTCGTTGAATGCCTGTAATTTCAAGAAAAAAAATCACCAAACATTCAACGGTAAAATCCAGCGAGAGCACAAAAAAGTAGAATAGCATTGGAGAAAAACCTGAATCAGGCACATAAATGGTAGAAGTGTAGAACAGTAAAACCTGAAGGAAGCGCAGCAACACAGCAACAGTGAATGTTGAGCATGCTGGAATCTCTCTGAATCATACTGCGCAGACAACTGAAGGAAGCGCAGTAAGGGTGGAGGTGAGGCTCTGTGAAGGCCACAGGCCCACAATGGTGGTGGCAGCAAAAAAATTCTAACTTGGCAGAAAATAATGTAAGTTGGCATTTCATGAAAGAAGCCTTAAAATTTTGATCGGGTAGATGGGGTTGACTGCAAAACAACCTTACAGAATTGCATAAATACGCCGCACCTGCTATCGTGATGCTCCTGCAAGAACATTTGCTGAGGAGGGGGCATTCAGTATGGCGAAGACATTCAGCAGGACAACGACATTATGCGGGGTGACGGCATTTGCGGGGCATTTTCTATAAGACAAATAATTTAGAGGAAATTTATTACCTCCTCGTGTTCCTTTTTCAAGGTAGCATGGTCTTGCGTAAGCTGAGCATTCTCTAATTCCATGAAAAGAAGCATGTAGAGAGTTGAGACCCTAAAACATTGAAGAGCAAATGCAAAATTCATAGGCAGTAATCCAATAAATATAATCAAAAAAGAGTGGCAGAAATACAATTGCATAAGTTGTAAAAGTAGCGAAATCTCTGAAATCATGCAGTTATTATTCTACCATGAGTATCATGGCCAAAAAATTGAGAAAACTTCACGTGATCATTTCACCCGTATGAAATTTTTGAAGTCAAACATAAAATAACTGAATTATTATTTAACAAAGCAAAATTTTACCTAATTTCATTTAATTCTGGTTTATCAATTTGCAACCAAATAAACCTTTGTGATTATTAATGCATTAATGCATAATCCCAAAAACTTGAGCATTTTTTTTCTCCGTTGAGTTCATTGTCAATAGTAATCTAGAAATTTTATTCTCAATCCAATATTATATTCACATCCCAAAAATATTTTAGTAATAATAGTAAGCAAATACAATAACACTAGAAGCCGCATAAGATCTGCCAACATTTGCATAATAAATTAATCAAGCAAAAATAGTTTTGAACTTTAAAAGAGTACAACATGAATCACTCAAAATGATAAATATGACCAAATTAATGATTTTAAACCAACAAAAATTCACAGTATCAAAATAAATGTAGCATGCAAAAGAAAAATACCCTACAAATATACACTCTTTTCGAATTTATACCTTGAGACCGTGACAAAATAAGTGAGTTTAAATAAAAATCTTCAAATTAATGACTATCCATATCTGCAATGTCCATTTGCAAATAGCAATTAGATAATTACTTTCCAAATTACTATGGTTTACAAAAGTGCATAAAAATTACTAAGGTACGGGCCTAGCCTGGCTTTTTTCGGGCCGGGCCCATGGCCCAATTTTTTTGAACACCAACTTGTTTGGGATGATAATTATACTTGCAGACCATCAAGTATAATTTTCCTAATTTTATCATGGTCGGCAGATCTCCAAAGTACCAGTAAATTATAGGTGTGTTACTCAAGCCTAAATTATAGGTGTATCTTTTCACCACGATTTTTGAAACGTCTCATACGACTGTATTGTATCTCAAATGCACATAAATAGGGCACCACTGCTCCTACAGTAAAAATCGCTATTACAATCGCAATCCCAAACAACCAATTATCATCCCAGAACCTGCCACATCACCACTAACGCCCACCCTGAAAACAGATTACAGATTTACAGATAATAATAATTAAAAAAAAATACAGTTCCGCCATTTTCCCACCATCATCAAATCATGCCCGCTCTTCGCTGCCTCTCCTTCCCCGGTCCTCGAGCTTCAATCCCCGCCAACAATGGCGGCATCAACCTAACCACCCACTCTTCTCCGCCCAATCTCTGCGCCAAACCCTCATCTCTCCACCCATCCAAAACCCCTCACAAGAACCTCCACCTTCCTCTCTCCGATCTCTCCTCCGATGCGCGGGAGAAGATCCTCAGCCTGGAAATAATGGGCATCGACTCCGCCCGCGCTCTCTCCCTCAACCCCAACCTCAGCGCCGCCTCCCCCGATTCCATCCACTCCGTCATCTCCTTCCTCCTCTCCAAGGGCATCCACCACAAGGACCTCGCCCGGATCCTCGGCATGTGCCCTAAAATTCTTACCTCCAGCGTCGCCGCCGATTTAATCCCCGTCTTCGCCTTCCTTTCCCGGGATCTCAACATCCCGGATTCCGACTTCCGCCGCGTCATCAACAAGTGCCCTAGATTTCTGGCCTCCAGTGTCCGCGACCAGCTCCGGCCGGCGCTTATATTTCTGCAACGGCTAGGGTTTAAGGACGCTGCTTCCCTTGCTTACCACGATCCCGTTCTGCTTGTCTCCAGCGTGGAGAACACGCTCATGGCCAAGTTGCAGCACCTCGTTGTGATGGGCCTTTCGAGGGAGGAGGCCGTGGAGATGGTGCTGAGATGCCCTAGTCTGTTAACTTTTAGCATCGAGAATAACTTGATGCCGAAATTTGGGTATCTTGTGAAGGAGATTGGGGGAGGACTGAAGGAGCTCAAGGAGTTTCCTCAGTACTTTGCATTTAGTCTGGAGAAGAGGATAATGCCCAGGCATGGTGAGATGATGGAGGCGGGGATGATGCTGCCATTGTCGCTGATGCTGAAGAGCACCGAGGAGGAGTTCAAGGAGTTGTTGGCACAGAGAAAGAGATAGGTTTGCTCCCTTTAATTCCTAATACTAAATTCTTATGTGAATAAGATTGGCATTTTGCAGGATCCGGGGGAGTGAAGTGCATCATTGCATTGATGCACTCTACGGTAAAGTGCGGGCATCCAACCGCTCGCGTGGATGCCCGCACACATCTCAAAGCGAGTGCATCTCATCTCGCTTTGAGATGTGTGCGGGCATCCAACGCGGACCGTTGGATGCCCGCACTTCACGGTAATGGCTTTTTGGCACTTTGCACCCCCGAAAGTGCAACTTTTGGCACTTTGCACCCCGAAAGTTTAAATATTGCACTTTGCACTCCCGAAACTTCAATCTTGATACTTTGCACCCCAAGCATGTTAAATGAGGGGTAATTTCATCCAGACCTCATCGAAAGTGCTTATTTTTTCACTTTGCACCCTGAAATTTTCGGATTTATACTTGCAGACTAAATATACTTTAATGATTTTAGCCACCCAAATTTACCACTTAATAAAATGATAATTGTAGCCAAAACTACCGCATTCCATACAATTAAAGTTGCGAAGAAGGAGAGGGAGCCGCGCTGCTGGAATCGCGAAGAAGAAGAGGGAGCCGCGCTGCTGGAATCGCGAAGAAGAAGAGGGAGCCGCGCTGCTGGAATCGTTAAAAATTTAGAGTGCAAAATGTCAAAACTCAGTATTTCGAGGATGCAAAATGCCAAAAGCCCTATTTTGTTTGTCCAACCAACCTTATCACTATGTTTAGTCCTTGATGGTTGATTTGATTAATAAATAATTCATTGCCTGCAAAATCTTTGTTTACCAAGGTCCTCACAAGCTGTCTGGACTCATTATTTAGGCTATGCTATCTTTGAAGAGAATATAAAGGGAAATGTTATAATAATGGTGAAGGAATTGAACTGAAAATGCTTTACCCATTTGGTTGGTTGAGGGAAAATTGAATATAACTGTAGATTTGATCTTCTATTTCATTTGAAGGGAAAAAGGAAGAATTTCAAGAATCATTTTTTGTAAGTGATTTAGATATTAGATTTAATAATTTGTTGGTAATCTCTGTTAGAAGATAACTTGGAAGAAAGTGATGAAGAAATTAATGAAGAAGGAAAAGATAATCCAGCAGAAGAAGATAATCTCCCCGAGGAGCAGTGGCGTGTAGCAGGAAGGATGCAGCCAGCGACGCGGACCTCTGCAAAAAAACAAGTGAAGTGATTAAACCAGGCCATATTGTGTTATGGGCTAATTATGTATGAGGTCTTGTTATATTAACTCCACCCCTCTTTGTAAGGGAGTCTGAGAGAAATATTGTAATGTCATTGTGCTTATTTTGTAACACCTGTCTTTCCCCCTTTCTTTGCATTTTCATTGCATTTTTATTTGATTTTTTACGTGTGGTATCAGAGCGAGGTTGTTATTGGTCATCAAATTTGCTGTAATATCTTGATCATTGTTTTATTCATCCTCTAGAGTTTTCATATGTCCTCTAGCATACCTCTTCACCAATATTTCTTATGTTCACCCACTGGAGTTCCCATTTTTGAAGGGGATGATTTTGGTTTCTGGCATGTGAAAATAAGAACTTTTTTTCCTTTCTCAAGGATTATGGGACTTGACTGTGCATGGCTATCCTCAGCAAACACCGGTCAACCCCATAGAAAGGTGGGAAGCTGCTCATGTCCAAATCTATGTTGAAGATCGGAAAAGAGAAAAGCCCTTGTTTACCCCTCTGCGGCCGGACCCCCGGGAAATGTAAGGGTATCTTGGTAATTGCATGTATTATAAGGCTATAAATGAGAGCCAAAGCAAATGTAATAGGTAGGCAGGAATGTAATAAAGTTTAGTCTTTCTCTTGTAACCTTGTTCTTCTCTCTCCTTGCTATTTTCGTCTCTCTCCTACTGGCCTCGAGGCCATTCTCCCGTCGGAACACCGCTGACATATCGAAATTACATTTCTAACGCCAGTAAGCCCTCCGGCGATCCCGTAACAACATTAGATTGTTACAAATGGTTCTCTGATGTCGGGCTCCCGAATCACTGTTCTTGCAGGTCCAGCGACTTCTTGGGTACTAAAATTTGAATCACAGTTCCTGTTTTCAGCAACCTCTCCTGTAGATTCGCTCATTCCTGCCTAGCTACTACAGTTTCTACACTCCATATTCAACAATTTTAACAAAACTCATCTTCAAACATCTGCTATATCAAGAATTACATTGGAATCAACAAAATGTTTTTCTTGGATCTAACACGACAACCCTTTCGACACCAAGGAAGGCAACTCCGGTGAAATCTATCACTTCAACCAGTAGCCGAAATCAAGCCGCTGCTAAAAACTAATCTCAGAATTCGCGCCACTGCCATTATTTGTTTTTTGCTAGCTCTGCAACGAGATAGACCGGCGTGAGAGTTCTTCTTTGCCACAATCTGCCGGCGGTGGGATGACGTGGGACAGTTCCCTGACGAATTCCAGCTGATCTGCAGCCAGTGATCCTCTCTGATATTCAAGCAAGGGACCCCAACGCTAGTGGTGCGGGCTCTTCATCACCATCCTGTTTCAGGCTTTCAGCATAAGGATTTAGATTACGCAGGAAGTCTAGATCCACCGGCGACTGGCAAACCTTCGATTCTCATTGAGTCCGGCCATCTCGCAGGAATAGCCATCAACGCTGTTCCACTCTCCGTTTTTTTCCCTCAAAAATCGTCGTTGGATGCCATTTGTCCTCTTACTAGCCTCCGACGACTCGGCGATTGCCCAAGATCCACCATCCACGACCTCATTTTTTAACGGCTCCAAGAGCTCAATCTCGACAAAGAGGGCAATCTCGACGACCAGAACCACCATCGACGATCTCTGTAAACGGCGGCGTTGGCAGCCGCACTCCTGCTTGGATCTTCAACGCCATCGACCTGCAGCTTCTGCATCCTCGGAGTGTGTGGGAAATCCCGGGCTAGGAATGGAGTTGGCGGAGATCTGGCCGCCCATATCCCGGAGAGGAGTGGAAAACGTGAAAAAAGAGGGCAAGGCTGTTTTGGCTATTCGCATCGTACTTTCTCATAATTTTTTGTTTCTTTTGAAAATACGTCTTGTACATGCATTTTTAGGAAAAATGTTCAATACGAAAGTTGTAGATCTCGACGACATCTACAACTTTCGTGTTGAACACTTTTCCTAAAAATGCATGTACAAAGCGTATTTCCAAAAGACGCGAAACCTGTGCGTATTTCCAAATTACGTTTTGTACATATATTTTTAGGAAAAATGTTCAACACGAAAGTTGTAGATGTCGTCGAGATCTAAAACTTTCGTGTTAAACACTTTTCTTAAAAATGCATGTACAAGATGTATTTTCAAAAGACACGAAAAATTAGAAAAAAGTGCGGTATGAATAGTCAAAACTGCTGTGCTGATAGCAGCGCCCAAAAAAAAAACTGAGAAGAAGACAAACGTATTGGGAACATAAAAGAGAGAGAAATTGTTTCAGCATTTTATTGGTGCAGAGAATCTCATTCCAGCAAACATTTTTTTTCTCCGGCTGACAGGTCGTGCCCAGGTCTAGGCGAATTAGCAACTTATTGGGAGCATCTTTTTCCGGCGAACATTTCATTAGTAACGCCTCCGACTAACTGGCCGTTCCCAGGCCCACGGAGATGCAACAAAGATTCAACTGTTTGTTCAAGGATCCACAACTCCCTCTCCAGCAGGTCGACACCGCCCGCACTTCGGCAAATTAGGCGGACTCGGTCCATGGACATTCCAGGCTCATTGAGGATAACTCCATCGATTCCATCAGATTGGCCTACCTTACCTATTGTTCCAAAAACGGTCGGTCACATGCCAGGAATTTCATCAAGAATTTAAAGACTTCTGAATTTAAAGACTTTTGCAAGCATATGCAATCTTTTATGTGCCTATTCGCTAATACTAGCCAAGGTGAAGGAGTTTCCAACATCAAAACTCAGAGTATCTCCACTGGCAGTAACCCCGAAACACAACCCGACTTCCTCGGGGCCCCTCCGTTCAGTTCCCCTCATGTTCAATATCCTAGTTGCGCATCAGCAACCTCGGACACGTTTAATACCTCGTTCCCCAAACTTACGTGCCCAAGATTCGCTTCAGGCGATCCTACCGATTGGATTTCTAAAACTGAAATGTTTCTCAAATATAAGAACGTCAATTCCCTTGATTATGTTTTCATGTCCTCATTTTATCTGGACAAACCGACATTAAAGTGGATCTAAGAATTTTTGTGTGATGACATTTGCCATAATTGGCATCATGTCAAGGTCGCCATTCAAAATCGATTCGGGATAGAAGTGCCTTTATCACCTATTAATCTTGATAGCCATGAAGCGAAGTCTTTAGAGTACGACCCTTGCGGGACACTTGAAGAGCCAATTTGTGTCCAGGCTCCGATAATCCATGTCGGTGAAGAAATACTTTCATCACTTGTTTCGTCACCATCAAAGGAATTATCATTGATGTCGTTTCTTCTTGATGATTCCGGCAAATTGGAAGATGAACAAGAACTCTCAATAGTTGTCTCAAATGAGGAAGAACTCTGAAATGACACCAACACCGTAACGAGAGATTTCATTATTATTGTTGATGTTTTCAACAAATTGGATAGTCAAAACATAACTAAATCTTTGGCATATGGTTCATTCCAAGAAGATCTTGCTATGACTGCTTCAAATAAAAAATTCAGCAATGATGAACATTTTTTGACCACAATTTTTATTTTTGATCCTGTTGGATGTACAATCTCGACAAATTTTCTCCAAATTTTCTCCAAATTGACATGATAAAGTTCAAGCAAAGAAGACGGTCACATCATGGCATTGGAGACTGAGGAATTGAATCTTTGGATAGGATGAGGACTCTGCTGCATGTCAAAGATGTCTTTTTTAGTTGATTCAGGTCTTCTAAAAGTCCATGGCATGGTTCGTGACTCAGTGAATGTTGCAACAAATTAAGTAGATGTGTGTTTGGCTCCTCTTGAAGTAGTGTTCCAGTGTAAATAATTAAAGTATATATTATTCGGGTATATCTCTCTCCCCATTTTCTAGGGTTTTTATTTTTGAGAACAACGTGTCGAATTTTTTTTTGTGCGTTGTCGTACCTGGTGTGGGAAAAGTGTGGCCGTCCATGGCACATTGTATTTCGTGCATCAGTTTCTTTTCTCAATTTTATTTATTTTATTTTTAGGCGACGTTAGAGCGAATAATGAACGTCCGGGATTCTCCCCGCACAAAAAAAAGGAATGACACCCGGACGTGATTATTGCAAGGCGAAATTTTTCGGTTGGAAGACTGATTTTGATGGCGCGCGATTTTCCAATAGGTTTGCATGCCCTACAAGTTTTTAGTTTTTCCTCCATTTTGTTCGTGCACGGCAAACCCTCCTTTTTCTAGTTTTAAGCTGTGTTGGAGAACCCAACCCGACGGAAAACGGCCGTTCTAAACGAACGACTGGTGCTCGTCCCACCAGTGGCAAAACGTCGGGCTGGGACCCTTTCACGCCGGATGTTCTCAAAGGGAGCTCGCAAACAGCGTCCCAAACAACTTCCCTCCAGCTTGTTCCCGCCAGAACGTCGCCCCGCCGAGTTGTCAAACAGAGCCTTAGATTTTGGAATGGAGCCGGATCCAAATGAGGTGTACAATGCAACGGGCGAGCCAAGCATCCCACTGGGCTGAGTTTGACTTTCAAGAGTTTGACCGGGCTTGTTGTTTATTCTTAGGCTCTATTTGTTTGGGCGTTTCACTGCTCCGTTTTGGGCAAACGCCACCGGAAGGAGGGTAAACAAATGAACCTCCGGTGGCGTTTGCTCCGTTTCCACCCGCCCGCCTTGAGAAACGCCCCCAAAAAGCTCCGTTTGGAGCAGCCACCTCCCCCCTCCGATTCGAACACTCTGTTTCCACCCGCCGGATCGACCCGCCACCGCCGAACCAAATGAAGCCTTAGTGAATCCCTCTGGGCTGTGTTTGAATTTTAATTTTTTGAACTGCTTGCTTATTCTAAGTGAATCATTAAAGGACCCTCATTTTGGCTATTTGCACATCAAATAACTCAATTTTATTTCTAAACTCTCCTTAAATTACTACCCGCGCATAACTTGAATTGCACACCGTTCGGCCTAAACTTGGTAGCCTCCCACTTCACCTCCGTGCCTCGTGACGCCTTCGGAAGCCTCACTGCTACCCTTCAGCCCTGCTGAATGGATCCCGCATCCTCCCATTGCAGTGAGGATTGTAGGAGGCATCACGATTGCCCGGTGGCAATTTGCCCAACATTAACCCAATGGGGCGGAGCAGAAGTCCCCCTCTAGGGCAGCAAAGTTTACCATAAGGCTTAATTTTTTGGGTTTGTTTGTTTGAATAAATATTGTTGGCTCTTGTTCTGTACATAATTTTCAGTTTATGTTGGTTTCAGGTGAAGAAGCACGAAGGCTGTTTTTTTTTTTTTTTTTGCTTCAAGGGATTTTGAGTGTCAAAATTAATCATTTTTGGTTCCAAAAATCATTTACTAATAATGTTATAATTTCTTTAGTAATTGCTATTAATGATAAAATCCTCATATTATATTTGATTAACTGTTACCAAAATTAAGGGCTAATTATATTCAGAAAATAATAATTAGCCCTTAATCAAAATGTGCAGATAGCCCAATTATGGTACCTTCTACAATTCTATACTTTAAAGATAAAATTCTAATCCATCCCAATGATTAATATTAAAAAAGAAAATGATAAAATCATTTATTTTGCCTAAAATCTGGGCATTCAAAAAATTACATAATTGATTGCCCCATGATCCATGCTCTAATAATTTAGACGGTCAAGATTGTCCATACAATCATTTTTATTTATGAACTACTTTGAATTCCTGCGCAGCTTTATAAAATCATCATAACACGATTAGTTACTTTTAACTCGTCATAACGCCGGGCAGATCGGTAAATATAAAAAGAGCATAATTTAAATGCTATTTTACTTCACTAAACTGAGGCAATATAAAGTTCTCTTTGAGAGAAGGGTGACTGAAATTGTAGTAGAAAATTTTGGGAATGCCCCAAAACGCCACTTTTAACTGGAGTGTGGTGGCAACGTTTCGTCCGAAATTGCCGCTGTCGACCGCGGCAAACAAACAATGCACGACCCATTCAAACGATTGGTCACCGCTGTAACAAACATTTTCACCTAAAAATTGGCATCTCAGAAAGTGGGGGAGAGACTAATCATATTAGAAAGCATGACTCATGCCTGCCCTTCCAAAAAACATCAGCCGCCGCTCTCCCAAACAAATATCGCTGCGGCGAAATAAATGCGATCATTGGACCGCGAATGAGGCCGAGATGGGAGATGAGCGAAATGCGGAGAAAGACGGGGGAGAAGATGCGGGGTCATCTGAAGTTGCAGCACTGGGGTCGGCCGCGGGCGAGTTTGTCCCAGAGGCAGATCATCTGCCTGGGAGATTGGTAATGGGAGGTGTAGTAGTTATCCATGCAGCCATACTGGCAGAATTTCCAGTTGTGGGAGTAGTGGACAGGGGTGGAAGCATTGAACTCCTCAACCCACATTCCCATGCTCACATCCTCCATCTTGAACATCTGCATCAACTTGACAGGCAGGCAAGGAGGGGGTTAGCAGATGGAATTATGAGAGGTTTATTCGAGCAGATATTCGTGCGGTGGTTAGAGAGCCGCCTACCCTCAGACTTTGATTCGCATGCTTCGAGACGATAAACCTCGCAATGTCGCTCGAAATTATGTAGCCGGGTCCGTTGGCGTACGGGGGATATGCTTCCTCGGGCCATTCCTGCATTTTATACAGCTTTTATTAAGGAAGACTGATCATTCGATTCATGAGACATTTAGGTTTTGTATGTTTAACGATAAAAAATCACATGAATGCGATAATCATTCAAGTTATATGATTGAATTTTCAGTTTTCAATGACGGTTAGGTCTAGTAAAATTGTCAAAAAATTTAAAGAAAAAATTGATGCAGGACAATCCTATATTACCGCGAAATAATGTGGTTGAACAGTACATGCATGCCAATCAGACATATTAACAAGCAATAATTTTTCTTTATAACTCAATTATGAATGATAAGCCGTGATAGTTAAAACATACAAGGAAGGAAAAAAGAGAGGCAGTGAATATGCAAGAGGACTTAAATTTTAGTAGCTATTGAAATAAGAACTTACAATGCTTCAAAATTTTGATTACAAACAAAAATTCCTCATGTTAGAAATTTAACACACAATTCAATCATAAAAGAAAGACTTCAAACTGGAAAACTCACACAAATAGATAGCAGAGGGCTTGACGGATATTCTAGGGGCAGGAATTCAAGTAGGCACTGAATTTTGGCTCCGAATGGTGCTGAAAATTGCTGGACAGCATAAACCGCGGCGGGAAATACACGTTCAGGAGGCTTGAATTTGTTGGCAGCTGCTGTTGGAAGGACTGTGGGGGGAAGAGGGTCGGGCTGCAGGGGATCCTCCAGAGGTTGGAGAATGGTTTTGGAAGGCTCAAGGGATCGGCAGAAGGGGAAATAAAGGGTTGCTGGAGGGGTTCAGTTGCTCGCATCAATTTTACACCTCCCTGGAAGCTTGGGCGGTTTAGTGGGAGGGAAAGAGGTGTCATGGGAGTGGGAAGACTATGCTGGATGAGGATTGGAGAGAATGGGTTCTATTGTGGCCTGGAGAGGATGTTGGCGTGAGTGGGAGGTGGGGAAATGGGAGAAAGAATGGTGGAGTGGAATTTTAGGAGTGGGCCATTGTTTTAAGGAAATGGTTGCAGTGGGGGAGTGGAGTAATGTTAGGACGGAGGGCCTACAATTTAGGAGATGTTGGGTTAGTGGGGTAGTGGAGGTAGTGGGAGGTAGTTATGGAGATAATGGGGTAGTGGAAGAAGGTGGTTATGGTAATTATGGGGTAGCAGGGTAAGCTCGTCGGAGAGCAGGGGCGGATCCAGGAAGTTTGACTAGTGGGGGTCAATCAAAAGACAAATTTTTTTTTTATGATCAATGTGTATACCAAAATTTGCACATATAGAGATATCACAATTGGGTCATAAAAAAAATTTATTTTTTATTACAGCTTATCCATTTAGAGACATTTGAGCTCAATTTTTAATCAACTTTCAGAACAAATGAAATGTTATGTGATGCTGGCCTGATCTTTGTTGCAATATAAATAATATTAAAATTTCAATAATTTGAGATGTGTGAATATAAAGAGTATCAAGAATTCCAAATTGATTTGTTTGTTCAGATGTTCGAGTTAAATATTTGTGTGATGAAGTAAATAAATGCAAGAAGAAAATATCAGTTGCAATGAAAATGTCGAAAATATTTGTGTTTTAGTTTGATTGTTATGTGATTTGCGGGGCCTATTCTGTGAGTGCTAAATAGTAATTGCGTCTCTATCGTTTGAAGAGTGGATAATTATTTTCCCTTAATTAATGTGACTGTTGGTGCCTCTATTAATTTTATATAGATTAATTACTATTGCAATTGTTAGTATGGATCCACTCTTACATATTCATCATTTTCATCACAAATTGAGTTGCATTTAGATTGTCCATCCCAAATCGTCCCTCCACTGCATCCAACTCCTACACAACCTTTCCTCAGATTGCTCTGTCTACAGCCACCATCATCTTTGTTAAATTTTAAATAACATGAGCCAATATTTAAATATTTTCATAATCAATATTTACATTGTGCTATGGGTCTCTATTTATAGAGAGGCTATTTATAGAGAGGGGGAGAGCAAAATACAAACTAAAGATGTGAGACTACAAGAGGAGCTAGAGGAGATCGACGGCTTTTGGATCCACAGATGGATGATCGGAGATCATCATCGCGCCCGTCACGATTTTTCACATTTTAATGTATTTTATTTGATTTTTTGGACTTATATTTTGGGAGTTATGTTAAAATATCCAACGAACGATCGTGGTTGTTGGATATTCTTAACCTAAGCTCCCCCTACCCTATAATCTATCCAGCAGCCATAATGTGGGCCATCAAGAGTTTAAGTTTCAAATAGGAATGGCTCGGTCATCTCCTTTGGTGCGACGCCAAAGGTCTTCCCACGGTGTGACGCAACGGGATCCTTCCTCTAGGGGTGTGACGCCCCTTCCGCCGCCTTCCACCATTGTTCCAGCCGCCATCCACCGCCTCTCCGACCTTCTCCAAGTCTCATATACCATTGTGCGCCCACGGGAAGACTTCTCACCTACTGCTTCCACCTCTCCAACTCTCCACCGACTATGTAAGCCCCAACCAGCCCATCCCCTTCATTTATACAACCTTCTCCACTTCTTCAGCGCTCTACCACCGCCTCCGAAACCTCTCTACCAACCTCATCCATCCTCCTGCAACCTTTTCCCACCCCAAAACCCCTCCGAATAACCAATGTCCTTACATTTTTCCCACTCCCACAAACTCACCCAGCAGCTGCCATTCATTGCTTTACCTCCTCCATCCACATCCCCATTGAAATACACCACCAAACATCCTCTACCAGCCGCTACCACCCTCCTAAACCCCATTCCAGCCCACCAAACAACTACCACCCCTCTCTGAAACACCCACACACCAGTATCCTCACTCCCTGACAGTCACTGACACCATTGGAGCTTCACCAATATCACCGGCATTGAATACTTGGTGAGCCTTTATTTCTAGTACTCATTTATTCCCTTTGTTTGGATATCTAGTATTGCTAGTAATATTTGACGTAAATTAATTTGATTGTTGCATATCTTTATTGACGTGTAAAAGATTAATTCCGTGTCTTATTTTATCTCATGCATTTTTATTTGGTATTTTGTAGCGCATGTATCAACACATGCATTTTACTTCTCGTGTTTGTCACAGCTTATTGGGGTGATCGTCCAATAAGCCCCTGAATAAAAAGATCTGTCAAATTAGGTAATAAGTTAATTAAGGGCAAGCACTAAAAAATGATTTATCAAAACTAAAACATATTTTATTTTAGGCAAAATATAAATTGAAATCAAATTCTATTAAAATTAAGATGGAAATACTCTTTTAAAAATCCCCAAAATTGATTATTATTTATTCTCTTATACCTTCTGACAAAGTTGCCCAAAAAATTATTGCCAAAATATTAACCAGCATAATATCTTATTAAAAGCCTATTCCCTTCTCCAAAATTGGACAGCTGGAAAATTTTAGGAAAACAGAGTAATTTCTCTGTTTTTCCCCAAAACCAGCCCGACACCCTAACTCCCGCTCCTTCGTGTTCCCGACCGCCAAACCACTAGCTCCCACGTCCTAACACCACCGCTGGAAGCAGTCCTGACTCCTGGAGACCTCTCCTCCACAAGAGTTGGTCGGGTCGACGACTCCTGAGCCGATCTCGTCTGATCCAACATCCTCCAGCCGATCGATTCCTCTAGCTCTCTGCTCGGCTCCGCCAAATCCTCTTCCACCACCGCTCCCCCACCTGCAATTGTCTATGTCGTCACCGGACCTCCAGTCGCTCTAGATTGTTCGTCCGTCCAAAATCTGTTGAGCCTGAACCCTGTTGCTGTTCAGTTCGTTTTCCCCTACCAATTTAGTGAGTTGGGCGGCATTTGTGAGACTTTTGGGCATCTTAACATCTTACTCTAAAATTTGTTAGTTTAATTTGATGCATAAATGTTTATTTGATCTTAAATTTTAGAGCATGTTTGCCCTTAATTAACACTGAACCAATTTGTCGTTATTTTTCATATCCACATTTTTTCTCTAATTGTTTGATTGTGGAATGTTATTTCACATTTATTCAGCGTTTAAATGTCGAACTTTATGTGCGTATGCGAGCCCGAGATCAATTGCCACTTACAATTATGTGATAAGATTTCTCTGGCGCTACAAATTTAAAAGATAACTCAAATTTATTTTATTTAAAAATTGACTCGAGAATTTTAGTTTGCATCAACTTGATATCAGAGCAGGTTGACTCGCTCCTATCGCGAATCAAACGATTCGGATTTCAAAAATACAAATCAATAAAAAAAATTTTGAAAAAAATCCTTTTTTTTACTTAATTTATTTTTAATTTAAATATTTCTTTTTTAAAAAAACATTTGTATTTGATTTGAACTTAAAATTTAAAAATAAAATTGTTTTTTCTCCCACTCGGGTACTTTCATTTAAAAAAAAAATGTCACTTTAAAGTATCTGTTAGGAATTCACTATAAAAAATTTTATTTTTCAATCCTTAGTTAAAAAATGGAGATCTTGAAGAGCGCATGAAAACCTTAATGAAAAACATTGACTTTGTCACCGCAGAATTCAAGCAAATTCTGAATGGGTTGTGCACCGAAGTACAGAACCTTGAAACGACAATGTGCATGCAATATGTTTTTTCATATTACATCCCAAATACGTATCAACTAGTGGAACCCGGGCTTCAAAATATTAATAGTCCTCTTTCTAGACTCGTCGTTTCCCCCACGAACACCTTAGCCCCACTAGTCTCCACTATAAGCACTCCTTTCAGTCAAGAAGTTTCTTCCTGAGCCCCAACTAGAGGAAGAAAAGCTTCTTCCTCCTCATCCCCTCATCCTGACGGCAATGGTGCTTCCACTTAATCACACTGAATCACAATCTTTAGTCGTTGAGTTTATTCCTGAGGCCCCGCTCCAGGAAGAACTTACTAGTGGTGTGTCACTCACCTCAGATGACACAATTTCGGTATCACTTCTCCCAGAGAAAGAATTAGCTAGTGATGACCCCGTCATCTTAGGTGACATAGATTTGATCTTCATTTGTCTTGTTTCTCCTAGCACCCTACAACCACCAACCCTTGAGGCCACAAATATCACATACTACGCATGATGAACACTTGCCCTTGACATTAGAATCAATATATTGATTTTATATTTGCAGAACATCATTTTAAATCACTATATTATCCTCTAAACATAAACATAACTGATGAACTCTATTGTCAACATTTCGATATTTTTATCAAAATTATTGTTATTAAGATAAAGTGGACGTCTAGGTTTTCATAACAAACAAAGACACAATTTAAAGGATTTCTCTGGAAATTTTTAAAAAGTAAATTTGGGATTAATTTTAAATTTTGTAACGTTAGTTAGATCCGATCGGGTAATATGTTTGGGATGGTTGATTTTGGTCTAATAGATGCTCGTATGTTTTTGACAGAAGAGCAAATGGTGCGATGTGATTTAATGATTCCACATGTCGAGTCTGCTTGCTCCCTACCTTGTCTCTTTGATCCCCACTCTCTTCAACTTTGTGATACACGTCTCTTTGATGCTCTGATTTTTTTTTATCATTTAAATATCATGCATAAAATTATGATTAACTGTTTGCGTGCATATTCAAAAATCTATAATTCCATGATTAATTCTATCACCGAGAATTATATTTTTTCGAATGAGATTGGTTTGCTACATTTTTCAGGAAAGAGAGTTTGCCTATAGGATATGAGTTGCAGCAAAGGATCCTTCTTTTGCCTCACTACGCACAACCACCCATAGCATGACAATCGCGGAGCAGGTCCAGATCGACGATTGGATATTCTACTAGCAGGTCACATCACAATCTCTTTGAGGTCGAGCTCTTTCAACCCCAGGAGAATTGGTGCAACCTAAGTCGCACCCGTGTCTTATTTTATCTCATGCATTTTTATTTGGTATTTTATAGCGCATGTACCAGCGCATATGCATTTTACTTCGCGCGTTTGTCACGGCTTATTGGGATGATCGTCTAACAAGCATAATATCCTACTAAAAGCCCTTCTCCAAAATCAGACAACTGGAAAATTTTGGGAAAGAGTAATTTCTCGTATTCCCAACCACTAGCTCCCACGTCCTGACGTCACTGCAGGAAGCAGTCCTGTTTCCTAGCAACCTCACCTCCACCAGAGTCGGTCGGGTCGACGACTCCTGAGCCGATCTCATTTGATCTAACATCCTCCGCCAATCGATCCCTCCAGCTCTCTACTTGGCGGAGCTACTCGGCTCCGCCAGATCCTCTTCCACCACCACTCCCCCACATGCAACTGTCCTTGCCGTCACCATACCTCCAGCAGCTCTAGACTGTTCGTCCGTCTAAAATCTGCTGAGCTCGAACCCTGTTGTTGTTCGGTTTGTTTTCCCCTACCATTTCAGTGAGCCGAAAAAGAGAGTACTTTCTCGTTTTCACAGCTGCTAAACCACTAGCTTCCACTTCCTGACGCCACCGCCAGAAGCAGTCCTATTTCCCGACGACCTCTCCACCAGATCCGGTCAGTTCGACGACTCCTGAGCCGATCTCGTCTGATTCGGTATCCTCCAGCCGATCGATTTTTCTATCTCTTTGCTCGGCTCCGTCAGATGCTCTTCCACCACCGCTCCCCCACCTGCAATTGTCCCTGTCGTCACCTGACCTCCAGTAGCTCTAGGCTGTTCGTCCATCCAAATCTGTTAAGCCTGAACCCTGTTGTTGTTCGGTTCGTTTTCCCCTACCATTTCAGTGAGCCGGGCTACATTTGTGAGATTTTGGGGTATACCTCTTGTTAGAGAAGCCCACTTAACTAGGCTCATTTAGTTTCTTTTGTTATTATTTCTCTCTCCTCTTTAGTCCCACATTGTGTATAGGATCTTGCTCTTTCTCTCATCTATATATTTGTACTCATTCTTTGTATTCAATACAAGTGAACATATCTACAAGGTTACTTTTCCTCTTGTCTACATGGTATCAGAGGGAACGGTCCTCCTTAGGCGGCTAACCTGTGCCTAACCGCCTCTCTTCCGGCGTCCTCGTCTGTGTGTGCGGCTAGCTGCGGACTGCCCTCCCTGTCCGCTTCCCGCCTGGTCTCTGGCGGTCTGCTTCTTCCTGTCCGCTTCGCCTCTCGTCTCCCCTCTCTCCTCCGTGGTTCCACTCCTCTCTCGCCTCTTATAGCATTCCTGTGGGGCCCGCATCTCTTCTCTCGCGTGGTCTCACTGGTGCTATCTGCCGTGGTCTACCTTGTGCTCCCCGGCTTCTCGCTATCAGCCGCTCTCTCCCGCTATCCGGCGCGACCTCCCGCGGCCTGTTCCTGCTCGCTTTCTCCGCCTTGTCGCGGCTCCCTTCTCGCGAGGCCTGCTCTTTCCGCCGGTCTCCCTTCTCGCGCCTTCTCGCGCGGTCTCTATCCGCCTTGTCGTGGCTCCCTTCTCACGCCTTCTCGCGCGGCCTGTCCTGTTGCTCGCTGCGGCCTCTCTCTATCCGCTTGAGTGTTCCTTACTCGCGGTTTCTTCTCTCTGACCGCTGCTGGGTTCAGCCTGACCGCGCGGTCTGTTTTTTTTCTCCCGCATTTAGGTAGTGGTCTTCTCCTCCCCTCCGCGCGGATTGGTCTATGTCCGCCGGCCTTCCATCCGCCTCTGGTCGCGGCCTCCTGTCGCTGGTGTCTTTACATCGTGACCGGGCGGTCTCTTTCTAGTCGCGCGGCCTGTCTCTTCTCCTCCTATCTGGGCGGTCTCTGTTCTAGTCGCCCGGACTCCTCTGCTGCCGGTCTGCTCTCCTAGCCGCCTCTCCTCCATGGGCTCTTCTGCTGATTCGACTAGCACGGCGGTTCTTCCTGCAGACCGCCCGGCCTATATTCCAGAAATACGGGATGAACTCCGTATCACTACTATCTCACTGGTCGGCAAGAAGAATTTTGTCGAATGGGCGCATTTTGTTCGTCGGGTCCTGCAATCTAAGGGGTTTTTTCATCACTTGACCCAGGTGGTTACCGGGACTCCGACTGACGAATGGTTACGCAATGATGGTCGTGTGCAAACATGGATTCTTAATTCTCTTGATGGTGAATCCTATCGCCTGGCTATGTACCACGAGACGGCCAAAGGCATGTGGGATGAGCTTCATACCCTTTACTCCGGAAAAGATAGTCTCCACCATTTGTATGACACAATCACTGCTCTCCAGGCCCTTGATAGCAGTGGGGCGACCGATCTGACTTCCTTTGTGGCTCAGGCTCGGTCCTTGATCGAGGCATGGATCCAACATCAGCCTCCTACTGTGGACCTTGTTGCTCAACGTGCTCAAAAGGAGGCTGTGAGTATAGCCATGATGATGGCTCGGCTACCCCATCACCTTCATAGTGTACGGGCTCACATCCTCTCTTCTACGGTTACCTCGTCCTTCTCAGATGTGTGCTCCATGCTTCTCAAAGTTACCCCGCCTCCGGATGTGTCGGGCCCTCCCTCTCCAGTTCTTGTCCAGCAGGTTCCTGCTCCTTTACTGTCTTTACCATCTTCTGTCCGAGGAGGCCGCTCTGACTCGCGGGGACGTGGGCGGGGTGGCCGGTCTCGGCCTAAGTGCTCGTTCTGCGGCAAAGATGGACATCTTGAAGCCACGTGCTATCGTAAGCATGGTCGCCCACCTCGTCTGCAGGCGTCTGCTGCTACCGACTCCTCTCTCACTCGTACTGACCTCGACGAGGTCCGCCTTCAGCTTCAGCATCTTCATGGTCTGCTCAGCCGCCCACCCGCCTCTGTTGCCTCCGCTGCCTCCATCTCCAATGAAGGTATCACCTGCCTTTCCTCTGGCCCGCGGTGGATCCTCGACTCTGGTGCCACTCACCACATCACCTCTGTTCGGCCGCCTCAGTACTTGTCTTCCCCTCACCCGAAGTATATTACTGTGGCCAATGGCGCCTTTGTCCCTGTTTTTGGATGTGCTGATATTCCTCTCACCTCTTCTCTTCACCTGCGCTCGGCTCTTCATGTTCCGGGCTCTCCTTTTAATTTACTTTCTGTTGGTCGCCTTACCTCTGATTTACATTGCTCAGTAACTTTTACTTCTTCTTCTTTTCTGATACAGGATCAGTAGACGCGGACTATCATTGGTAAGGGGCGACTGCAGAACGGGCTCTACCTTCTTGACGACTCTCCTACTCTCCTCGCATCTGTCTCCTCTTCCGATTGGCATCGACGTCTTGGTCATGCTCCTCTCCCTGTCCTCCAGAAGGCTCTCCCGGATGTATTTCTTCCTGCTTTTCAATGTGAAACATGTATTTTTGGCAAACAGCCACATTCATCATTTCCTTCTCATTGTACTCGGAGCTCCGTTCCTTTTATCTTAGTACACTCCGATATATGGGGTCCGTACAAATTTACTAGTATTTCTGGCTATCGATATTTCGTTACCTTTATTGATGATTATTTGCGCATGACGTGGTTGTATCTTCTTCGTGATCGTTCTGAGCTTCCCCGTGTCTTCCGGGCGTTCATTCTTGAGACTCGCACTCAATTCTCTGCGCCCATTCACACTATTCGTACCGACAATGCGCGAGAATACACTGGTCATGACTTCGCGACCCTCTTCTCTGAGAACGACATTATTCACCAAACCTCGTGTGTGTATACTCCGCAACAGAATGGTGTCGCCGAACGCAAGAATAGACACCTTCTTGATGTGGCTCGATCCCTTATGCTCCAAATGCGGGTTCCCAAACCATACTGGAATTTTGCGCTCTCCACCGCCTGCTTTCTTATCAACCGTCTACCATCCTCCGTTCTTCAGAATGCTACTCCGTTCAGCCTCCTCTTTCCGTCCACTCCGCCTTTCCCTGTTCCTCCTCGTATCTTTGGGTGTGCTTGCTATGTTCACCATCTCGGCCCGTCTACCGACAAATTGGATCCCCGTGCAGTCAAACATATCTTTGTCGGTTACTCGCGCACTCAGAAGGGGTATGTGTGTTATTCGCCTACTACCCGCAAGATTACTATCTTTGCGGACGTTACGTTCCGGGAAGATCTTCCCTTCTTCTCTGCTTCAGATGACGTTCCCTTTTCAGAGCCCGTCGTTCGTCCTATCATCCCGGTTCTCTGCTCCTCATCCCCTCCTCCTTCTGACCCGGCTCCGGTCCGTCCGACTCCACCTGTTATTCGGGTCTATTCTCGTCGCTCTTCTCCTCCCGTTGCCCCACTGCAGTCGGCCTCGCCCTCTGATGCTCCGCCACCTGCTGCTCCGGTTCCTGTCTCCACCGCTCATCCGATGGCAAACTACGTCTCTCTCCATCGCCTTTCACCGCCACAACGCCACTTTGCCACAGCATTATCCTCTGTTTCTATTCCTAACTCTGTTCAGGAGGCGCGCCAACATCCTGGCTGACGGGCTGCCATGGAGGAAGAAATGACAGCCCTTTGGGCCAACCAGACCTGGACCCTGGTCCCTCTGCCCCCGGGTCAGCACCCGGTTGGGTGTAAATGGGTTTTTGTCATCAAACATGCTCCGGATGGCACTATTTCCCGCCTGAAGGCCAGACTGGTGGCCCGTGGTTTCACTCAACAGCAAGGCCTCGACTATGAGGAGACTTTCTCTCCGGTGGCCAAGCTCAACACGGTTCATGTGCTTCTCTTCGTGGCTGTACACCGTCACTGGTCGCTTCACCAGCTCGACATCAAGAATGTCTTTCTGAATGGTGATCTTCACGAAACCGTCTATATGCGCCAACCGCCCGGGTTTGAGACCACGGGAGAGTCTCATGTGTGTCTTCTAAAGAAGTCCATTTATGGTCTCAAACAATCCCCCCGGGCGTGGTTTGAGAAATTCAACAAAGTGGTTCAAAATATGGGTTTCACTCGGAGCTCTGCTGACTTCTCCCTTTTCACCCGACACCGGGCAACGGGAACTGTCATTCTGTTGGTTTATGTTGATGACATCCTACTTACTGGGGATGACTCACAGGGGATCCAAGCGGCCAAACAACATCTGAGCATTGTTTTTCAGACCAAAGACCTAGGGCATCTTCGCTACTTCCTCGGTCTTGAGGTCGCACGACGACCGGATGGGCTTGTCCTCTCCCAACGGAAGTACTGTCTCAATCTCCTCAAAGATGCTGGCCAGTCAGGTTATAAGCCAGCTAATACACCGATGGAGGCAAATCACAAGCTATGTGCGCATGCCTCTGATAAGGATCTGCTTCTCCAGAACCCGGAGTACTATAGACGCATTGTCGAAAAGTTGATCTACCTAACAGTCACGAGTCCTGATATATCATTTGATGTTGGGGTTGTTAGTCGGTTCATGCATGCTCCCCGGGTTTCTCATCTCCAAGTCGTTGAACGGATTCTCCGGTACCTTAAGGCAGCTCCGGGTCAAGGACTTGTTTACAAAACCTCCACCTCGACTCCAGCATTGGTTGCTTACTCTGATGCCGATTATGTCGGTTCCCTGGACGATCGGCGATCGACCAGTGGATTCTGTACTTACTTTGGAGGTCATCTCATTACTTGGAAAAGTAAAAAACAAGTCGTGGTCGCTCGATCCTCCGCGGAAGCTGAATACCGATCTATGACATCGGTTGTTTCTGAACTCACATGGCTTGAAAGCCTTCTTGCTGACTTGTGAGTAAAACTTCCTTCATCCGCTGTTCTCTTTTGTGATAGTCAAGCGGCCATACACATAGCAAAGAATCCGCTGTTTCACGAGCGTATGAAGCATATCGAGGTCGATTGTCACTTCATACGAGAAAAAGTTCAAATGAAGAAACTTGAGTTAAAGCATGTTCCGGGCACTGATCAAGTTGTTGATATTCTCACAAAGGCCCTATCAAGCACCTTGTTCTACCAGTGTTTGTCCAAGCTTGGTGCATATGATCTATACACTCCAGCTTGCGGGGGAGTGTTAGAGAAGCCCACTTAACTAGACCCATTTAGTTTCTTTTGTTGTTATTTCTCTCTCCTCTTTAGTCCCACATTGTGTATAGGACCTTGCTCTCTCTTTCTCTCATCTATATATTTGTACACATTTTTTGTATTCAATACAAGTGAACATATCTACAAGGTTACTTTTCCTCTTGTCTACACCTCTCAACATCTTACTCTAAAATTTGTTAGTTTAATTTGATGCATATATGTTTATTTGATCTTAAATTTTAGAGCATGTTTGCCCTTAATTAACACTAAAAACTTATTTGTCGTTAGTTTTCATATCTACATATTTCTTTCTCTAATTGTTTGATTGTGGAGCGTATTTCATATTTATTCGGCATTTAAATGTCGAGCTTTATGCGCGTATGCGAGCCCGAGATCAATTGTTACTTACAATTATACGATAGAATTTCTTTGGCGCTGCAAATTTAAAAGAGAACTCAACTTTATTTTATTTAAAAATTGACTCGAGAATTTTGGTTTACATCAATCACATAGCCCCTTCAAACAGCCACCTGTTTCACACGTCCAGTCCACATCCAGATAATTTTGTCCCAAGAAACCCATCCTCTGCATTCCCTGTGTGTTTCTCTGCTCCCATCAACACTAATCCAGAAGTTTCAACTCATTAATTGCCATATAACCGATTAACCGCCCCTCCAACAGTCCTGTTTCAGCATTTTCCAGTATATTCAGTTTGGAAGTGTTTGAACTCTCTTCCTCCTTCCAAAATCAGCCTCCAACAGCCATCCTTCGCCTCCTGGCACATTGAAATTTGAGCAGTTTCAGCCCAGGATTGCTGTCCAGCCACCCAAATCAGTAACTATTGAACCCCGGGTCTCCAATTACCTATGTAAGTTATAGTATGAAGTCTATTAACTTATTGTTATATTTGGCAAACAATCATATCATTTGGGATATCAATTTGTAAAAGTTTGCTCAATTTTTACTCTATATGAAAGGTTTATTTGCCATCCATTTAATAAAACCACTCTCATTCTAAATAAACTTGATCTGGCTTATTTCTCCAATATCTAATCTCTGGCATAAATATATATGAACTCTATTGATCATTTCAAAAATTATTGTGATTGTGCGTTGAACTATTGCAAGATCCTCAAGATACTTCACAAATACCAAATCATCGGTGTTCTCTTAGGGCACAATTGCAAATTCACTTCATTCATTCTATGTTGGAACAAATCTCAAGGGTGCCCCATTATTCGATTCTAGTGCAATCTTTTGATTCTAATCCGTATCATTCTCAATGTGAGACTACATATCCAACAATAATAAAAATTGATGACATCTCGACCATTTTTTTGTTAAAATAGGGAGTTAAAAGTTCATTTTGCACATTAAACATTGACAGCCTGTTTTATGACTCAACCTCTGTTTGAAGTAAGAAAGACAGATCACTAACCTCATAAGTTACTGCCCATTTTCCACTGCGGAGGGGCCTGTGCAGGAGGTTAAGATTACCCATATAGAGGGATTTCTTGCCAGCGGCATTATTCATCTCCCTGAGCACAACATCCAACCTAATAAATGTGTCGTCATCACATTTCAAAATATATGCAGCAGTCAAGTTTTGTACCTGCAATAGGATGATTAGTTCAATTGCACAGAGCAAACAAAACTCCAAAAGTTCCCCAAATCTGAAAACATTTGAACAGCATACGGGAATAATAGATCCAACTTACCCCAAATTCACAAATAGCAATAGTCTTTAGAACTACTAGCTCATATCGATCCATAAATGGTAAGATGACAATGTCTCCAAAATATTTCGCCTCCCTCTTTAGAACTATATTAACCTCCTTCCTTGGGCTCTGCGCATGAATTTTAAAAGTATGAGGTTCAGTATGCTAAATTGGTAGTGCCAAACGCTGTAGAGAGTGTATTATTCAAAATCAAAGTTATTTTATAGCATAGTAGTTCATAGACTTCTTTCGGTTATGCAACACTTGGACTGGATATAAAAAGTCGCCTTTAATCTATACCATTCTATAAAGGAAAAACACCCATTGGTGCAACATTCACTTTCCAATTTTACCCCTCTAAATTAAAAAAAATCAAGTTTTTAAAATTTATGTATTTCCTCTTTTATTTTAAAAAATATGGTCTCATATAAACAAACTTCTCTACCTACAATAAAAAATGTGTTCTCTCCGCCGCTCGCAAACTCTCGTACACATCGCAGTTGTGAGCAGCGGAAGCACCATCACGCCGGGACAATATTGTGGTCGGGATAATATCGCGCAGGGCACGGGGGAGCCCGTTCACTATCGCAGTTGAGATATTATCGCGGTTGGTTGTAAGGGCGAACCCTGTGCCTGTCACTCATGTTGATATACCAATCTTTTTAAGTTTCCATAATATGCTTTGTGTGTATGATAAAATTGAGTTCCCTCAATATTTTAACCACCTAATTTTGATCAAGAAAACAACATCCTTATTATATTATTCTATAATGAAGCCAAGTTATTTAGATAAATAACACATGTTATCAATTCATACTAAGATGTGTTAATCAATGTCAATCAAATAAAAGTTTTCATAATACCAAGCACCTAATATTCTAAGCGTGAGGAATTATTCTTACTTTCACCCACATTAAAAAGAAAGAGAATTGTTGTGGGTCGCCCGGTTTTCCTCCGGTCTGAAGAATCAAACCGCTTTAGGAGGGAGTCGGACCAGGCGCGCAAACAGTCAAAGAGATCCAAATAGCAATGACACTGAGGCGTTTTTACAAGGAAAACCAGGAAGGGGTGGAAAACCACGTGGCTGGATTTATGTCAAATAATGAAATCACATGGGAAGTAACAAACCAACGAAACCATCACATGGGAGGACCCCAAACATCAGAATGCACAAAAGAAAAAGGAGTGTTACTAGGAGAATATAAATGCACAGAGGTATGTCGAACATGCTTAGACAACACAAACATCACGGGATAAAGTTTTAATAAACAACAAGAAAGTCAGGAACAGTTGTAAAGATAAACAGAAGAGGGATGTCCGAGGTGAAGATGTCAACGTCGAACATCCGCAACAATGATAGTAATCGATGTGAGAGCACAAGATGGTAGCTTGGTATCTAGGTAGTACAAGCCACCATGGTTGTTACCGCTGCAAATTGTCCACTTCGTACCCAGTTCCTAAAAAACACAAGAGTCGGGAAAGATGGTAAGGTAACAGTTAAAAGAACTAGTAATGTTGCAGACAGAAAATAAATTTCTAGGAAAGGAAGGAAAATAAAGAACAGAGACAAGAGAAATAGAAGGAGAGCACGAGATATGTCAATTGCCCGCAATGGAGAACGGGGTGTCATTAGCAGAGATAACCTTATCATTGCCAGACAAATGTGTGGAGACAAAACCCGAGGAACTAATCATATGATCAGTGGCGCTCGAATCAATGGCCCAATCAGAAGGAGCGGTGGTGGTAGTATGAGCATTGGGAGGGGTCGCAGTAGCCAATGAGGTAGAGGCACCAGAAGTAGAGTCAGGCTGGAACTGAAGAAGGCGACGAAGAACATCCAATTCCTGAGCTATAAAATGTCCTGAAGGAGGAAACGTAGGATCATCATAGGCCTCGATAGCATACGCAACATCAGCCACCCAAGAACCTCCCTGTCGAGTCCCTCCACGGTTGGGACTCCAACCACGACCGCGACTAGCAGGAGCAAGATGAGGATGAATTTTAAAGCACACCTCCCGAGTGTGTCCTCTTCGCCCACAAAAAACACAAATAGGGACAGTAGTGTTGAAGTTGCTACGGCCAATGCTAGCTAAGGCCGAGCAATCCGAAGGGGCAATTGAGCTAAGAGATTTTGGCAGTCATCATCTACAACAACCATGCTAAAAAATTCCCAAAGGGAAGGGAGAGGGGATCGGTGGAGGATGTGAGTCCGAACATTATCTGACTCCATATTTAGACCCATCAAGAAAACATGCAGACGAAAGTGTTCTTCCTTTTGTTGTAACTTAACCGCATCAGCAGTACAAACGAGAGTAAACTGCACAAAATAGTCCAATTCCTGATAGAGCCGCTCAAATTTTGAAAAATAGAAAGCAGCAGTCATAGATCCCTGTCTCAACTCCAAAATGCGACGAGTAAGTTCATAGATCTGAGTAGAACTACCGATCTTTGAGTATATTTCCCTTTCCCGAGTCCATATCTCATAAGCAGAATCCATCAACATGTAGCTGCAACAAACCGTGGGAGATAGAGTGTAGGAGTGAGGAGACAACGAAGGAATTTTTTGAGTCCCATCGTTTCCATGAGGGATCGTCCTTGAGAGGTTCCTTGACACTCCCGTCTATGTACCCAATAACCATACATCTGGTGGTTGTGTATCACATAAAAGCAGCATGAGACCATTCAAGATAGTTTGTACCATCAAGAAGCACGGTGGTGACCTTCAAGGAGCCAAAGCGGCCATGAGTCTGTGGCGGCCGGCGGGTCACTTATTTGTGGCATAAACACACTTGGCAAAGAGACAGAAGAATCCCCCATGATCACACACCAATAAAAAGCGAAAACAAATCAACAGGAATCACACTACATAGAGATAGAGAAGCTTGTGGCAGCGGCACGAGAACTGCAGCAAATGCAAGTAGCAGGGCGGCGCCAGGAAACCTGCAAGCAACGGGGGCAGAAAGATCAAGAACAAGGCAAACAACAGTGGCGGCAAGAGACCTGCAAGCAACGGCGGTGGGAGGGTGATGCGGGACCGGAGTCCACCGGCCCCGCCACCTTGGCATCACCACCAAGGGGCCCACCTGGAGTCAGCACCAGGCAGCTTTATCAGGCCCGCGGGCCATACACCCCAACCAGCTCTCCGCCACGGCATCAGCACCGCGCGGTAGGTTGTTGAGGCCAGGGCTCGATCCCCTGACCTCCTAGATAAGAGGCCCTCACGCAACCTCTCATCACCATCCACCTGGGTTTCTCTACTTCACACGTTGAGAGCCCAGGTGGATGGTGATGAGAGGTTGCGTGAGGGCCTCTTATCTAGGAGGTCAGGGGATCGAGCCCTGGCCTCAACAACCTACCGCGCGGTGCTGATGCCGTGGCGGAGAGCTGGTTGGGGTGTATGACCCGCGGGCCTGATAAAGCTGCCTGGTGCTGACTCCAGGTGGGCCCCTTGGTGGTGATGCCAAGGTGGCGGGGCCGGTGGACTCCGGTCCCGCATCATAAAAGTGCACTTTTATGATGCGGGACTAGGAGTCCACCTGACCCGCCACCTTGGCATCACCACCAAGGGGCCCACCTGGAGTCATCACCAGGCGGCTTTATCAGGCCCGCGGGCCATACACCCCAACCAGCTCTCCGCCATGACATCACCACCATGCGGCAGGTTGTTGAGGTCAGGGCTCGATCCCCTGACCTCCTAGATAAGAGGCCCTCACGGATCAGTTGGTGATGAGAGCGCTGGTGATGACCTCTTATCTAGGAGGTCTGGGGATCGAGCCCCGGCCTCAACAACCTGCCGCATGGTGGTGATGCCATGGCGGAGAGCTGGTTGGGGTGTATGGCCCGCGGGCCTGATAAAGCCGCCTGGTGATGACTCCAGGTGGGCCCCTTGGTGGTGATGCCAAGGTGGCGGGTCAGGTGGACTCCTAGTCCCGCATCAGAGGGTTTGCAGCGGCAGCGGTGGGATGGAGCGATCAGGAACAGAGCAAACACCACAGACATGTCGACAACATCACGAGAGAATGGCAGCAACAACCTCCGCAATATCTCATCCTCTAGAGAGAAGGATAAAAACTTACAACAGATTTCCATGTCACTGCTCTCACAAGGTTGAACATTTTGCTTAGGATTGTTGGCATAATCTTAACAGATATCTTATTGATAGGTTTTCTCCAAAAAGAGTTTGGGACCATCAACCCGATAACAATTCTGGACCAAATAGCCATTGGGTACAAAGATCCTCTAGATTTTTGATGGCAGACAATCCCGGGGTGTCTTCGCTCAAGGACAAAGAATGATGAAAATCCCCTCATATCTCATGAGGGGCAAGGATGCCCGATTTTGTGAACATGAAAGGCTAATGGAACAGGAAAGGAGCATTATAGCTAGGGAAAGCTATTATCATAAGTGATCGTCTCTCTCTTGATGATTTGACATGTATATGAATTTATGATTACTATGACTACACTGATATAGTAAATACCCTAATCAAAGGGATCAGCTCTACAATCGTCGAGTGACACATTTGAAAAATAAAGCTGAGGCTTAATCATAGACCACTTGATCTATTTTTTATTTGCTAACCGCCTTTCGATGATCGTTGAACCCTATATTTTGAATCAACTATATCCTTAGATGTCAAAATATTTTTATTTTATGCACTCCTTCCCTCTCGTTCCTCATTTCTCTTGTTTGTGCTTTCTGCCATGGCTGCCCTCAATCTCGTCACCGGATTTGAAGTCATTTGAACAAGTGGAAGAAAAATTCAAAGGTATGCTGATCTTGCTCCAAGAATCTAACTTGTTTTTGTGCTTTTGAGAAAACAAATATCATATAAAAAGTCATGGAATTCCATAAATCATCAACCGCTAATAAGAATAAAAACACAGTCGAAAAGGTTAAGGATCCGGAAAACAAGATCACTGCAGAAATTGTAAGGAAACCGCTAAGCCTGAATAAGGTGGAAGACGTAGAAGAAAATTATGAAGAAGATAAAGAAGAAACTCTGGTACTGATGAAGTTCTCTGTCAACAACAATAGGAATCTAAAGAAGAAGAGTTTTGATTAGTTCAGTTTTCTGGCTGATATCATTGGGAATTACATCTTGTGCGAAACCTCAAGCCATGATGTTGTGAGGTATAATTAAAGTTGATGGTTGTTATTATTCCAAGGAAAAAGTTTAACTGGTTCTAATTCCTTCTTAAATTCATAAGAGAGAGAATTCACTGATTACTACCAAGTAAAATGATTAGCATTGTCATCAAAAACTCCTTACCCAATCGATTGTCTCCTATATCTGAACATGCCTTGAATGGAGAACAAAGAAGATTACCAATCACATCTTTGCTCATTATAAAGGATTCATACCCAGGCATGGACCCACCTCTAAGTCAGCTCCCTCTTCAAAATCCTTAGGTGGAGAGTCACATACTTCTCCTTACCCATTTACCCAATGTGGGACTAAAACAAATATACAGCTAATATATGTAATACAACTTATCCACTTATCTGCTAAATATTAAACGTGTATTATTGTTATTACAGTATTGCTATCGATCGATTCTTGTTTTCAATTCAACTTTCAACAACTCTAGCCTAAAAAAATTATTCCAAATGGTAATATCTATATCCAAGTGGGAATACTTAATGATTTCTAATCTCAGAGATCAATCATTCCAAACACATCAGTTTGGTATGAATACAATAGTTCAACCCGGCCCAACACTGACCAGGCCTTGGTCAAAGAATCAAAGCCCGTTAACAGGCCAGGTTGTGTTAGAAGTAACAAAAATTGATCCCAACCCAACCTGAACCGGTAGAATTCCACCCCATGCACAAATGTACTTAGGGCACTAGAATTTTACTAGCAAGGATTAAAAAATAATTACATGATCAACTGGAGTGCAGATAAATTTTCATTATTTTATAGTATAAGAACGCGAAATTTCGTGCAGCATACTTCCAGATTCAATGCAGAAGGTACAAACTTGCTGTTTCTCCCGGGGTGCTAGTTTACAAGAATTAAACCCAAATACATATCCTGTAACATCCCGGTCTACTGTGGGTGCGCTACAGGATTGCAGACCAATGATCCCAACCCATCTCCACAGATATGATTGGCCGCAGCAGCTAATTCCAATGGCGGGTTGTTGAGGTTGGGGCTTGAACCACAAACCTCCTGAATAGAGGAGCTCTAAATTGGTCATCGTCACCAATTGGGCACCCACAGTATCCCACATTCCCACCTAGTATTTAGTTAATAAATGGAATGTATAAAATTACGAGCATGCTTACCATGGCAACAAAGAACCGGGCAACAACATTTGATAACTTAATGGCTGAATACTGCATCCACGTTTTTCGAACAGCCATACGTTCTGCAAAATGATTCGTAGAAGAGAGAATACCAATGAAAAGTTCAATTGGATGTTGTGGAAGAGGACTGGACTTCCATGTTTCTGAAAGTTCCAACACTTTTTGACGTGAAAAACTAGGGTGGGACTGTGGAAGAGAAGTGGCAAACACTGAATGTACATCTACATTTCCCTTGATTGCCAAACCAGTAGCATCTTCAAGAGTAAAGCCCTATAAAGTAGGCAAAAGATAATTAGAACTTGGACATTTTCCACCAGCACAAAATTGCCCTCCCACCCTAGCCCATTAACAAACCAACATACAAAAAATCTGCTTTGCATAAATAGAAACTTTTAGAAAGTTTAAAAAAGGATGAAAACATACTGGTCTATATGGAAATGAAGTTAAATGCCGGCCTCCTACAAAAATGTGATAACCTTCTATACCAGCACGAAATGTCAGGGCAAACAACCTGCCCTCTATGAAAGAATAAGGCCATGTCATTTCTGGCTTCTTTGCGCGACCGATAAATCGCTTCAACCAGGAAGTTGTTTTGGATTCTTTGGAATCCACAACATCACTACGTAACCATTTCTCGCATTTGTTGAAACCATCGACTGCCAAAAAGAAGAACTGGAAATTATACATTTATATATTTAAAAACACTAAAATGAAAATATAAATAAGAAAATAGTTTCAAGAACATTTTAGGATATGCAAAAAAAACTGAAGATATATGTCAACAATCAACATAGGGAGATATGAAAACATTCATGGGTAGTAACTTACCAATCCCTGAATACCTTCAATTTAGTAAGAAATTGTCAAAGCTAAAACCAAATAAGATAAAATGTGCACCAATCTGAAGGAATAACATAATGTTTTTAAAAAACATAGAAGCCATGTTTGAGTGAACAACTCATCATTTTCATATCAAGGACAACATGGAGCTGAAAGTTCTTCTACTTGCATATGTACTAGACAATCCTTCAAGAATTCCTAGGATTTTGACAGGATAACTTAAATGAGGTATGACAGTTTCCCAGACAAAATTATAATGCAGTTATACATCAACATGCATCCTTACTTTAATTTTCAATATTAAAACAACCATTATCATAGTAACGTCCCTTCAGCCTAGGCAGGATAATTAGGGTGTTGATATTAGCACATCATCTCTGCTATTAATAGCTGTTTGATATTCATGATTTTATTTTATTTTATTTTATTTTGATGGGGGTGGGGTGGGTGGGGGGGAGGGGGGGTTATCGAAAGGCTCCCGCTCCGCCAAGGTTCAACAAAATGATTGATTGAAATTGTTCATTTGGAAAATTGTCTGAATGTTTCAAATGCATTGAAGCCAATATCTCCCAACTAAGGAAGATACAAGAAATTAAATAGAGGCAAATGGGAAAATCATTCGACCAGTTCGGATGAAAATAACCAATGAGTTCATTGCCTTAACCATATTGGATTCCATGACTGCATTGTTCCCTAAAGCATACATATTGGGCTGGGAAGACTTCCAGTTGCAGTTTTATAAGAAGAAATATTTAAAAAGGAAAGTTCTCACGACAAAGAATCATTTGTGTTAGAATAGTCCATGTATTGGGCCCATCTTTTGGGCCCATTTATGTTCTCTCATCTTTAGTCCCACATCTTGTATAGGATTTATTCCCTCTCTCTTCCTCCTATATATTTGTATTCTCTCCTTGTATTTATATGCACAAGCAATACATACAAGTTTTGAGCTTTCTCAACATGGTATCAGAGGGAGTGGTCCTATAGCTGCGGTTTCCCCTTTTCTAATCGCCCAGCCCGCCCTTCACCCTATCCGCAGATTACTCTGCGACCTCCCTTCTCCTACCCGCCTATAACCGCGGGCTCCTCTCCTGCGGACTGCGAGTCTATCCGCTCCGGTCTCCTGCGGCCTGTTTATCCTGTCCGCTCTTCCCCTTATCCGCGTGGCTTCTGCGGACTGCAACTCTGCATCCGCTTCTCTTCTCTCTCTCCGTGGTTCCACCCTCCTCAGGATTCTTATAGCCATCTTCTGCTCTGACCCGTGGGCCCACCTCTCTTGTCCGCTGCGGGCTCTCCTCTTGTCCGCTGCAAGCTCCTCTCCTCCTTTGCTGCTTGAGTTCTTCAAACTCGCGGTCTCTTCTTCTGTCCGCTCGAGCTTCTCTACTCGCGGACTTCTCCTTCCCGCTGCGAACTCCTCCTTAACCGTTGCGGGCTCTCCTCTTCATCCTGGCGCTTGAGTTCTACTCGCGCCAGTCTCCTTGCAGACTGCTCCTGTCTTAAGCGCTGCGGGCTCGAGCTTCTCTATCCTAACCGTTGCGGGCTCCTCTCTCTTGCGGACTGCTCCTGTCCGCCGCAGTCTCTCTCTCTCCCTTCTTGACGCTCGAGTTCTCCTCGTGGCTTCCTGTGCTCTGACCGTTGTTGTGTTCACCTAGACCGTGCAGACTCCTCTCTTTTCGCATTTTAATTGCGATCTGACTAATTGCTAGAGTCCGGCGTGACCGTGCGGACTGGTGCCTTCCCGCATTTTGGTCGCGGTCTTCTCCAGTCCTTCCCGCTGCGGCCTTGTTGTGCGGCCTCCTGCTCTTCTTGCGGCGGTCTCCCTCAGTGATTTTGTTTTGCGGTCTGCTCTATGGGTTCTTCCGGTAACTCCACTGGCCCTTCTTCAGCAAGCCCCTCCGCTCCTACCATCTCCTCCTACTTATGCTGGGGGGGGGGGACGTTCAGGCTCTCGGGGTCGTGGCCATGGTGGCCGGGGTCGGCTGAAGTGTTCCTTCTGCGGGAAAGATGGTCATCTTGAGGCGATCTGCCACAGGAAAATTGGTTATCCTCCTCGTCCGACGGCATCTGTTGTTACTGACGCCAGTCCTCCTGATCTTGAGACCGTCCGTCTTCAGCTCCAGCATCTACAGGGCCTGCTCAACCCACCACCTGCCTCCATCGCCTCCGTCTCCAACACAGGTACTGCTTGTCTATCCACCAGCCTGGGCTGGATTGAGGACTCTGGTGTCACTCATCACATTACTTCGTGACGGCCTGCCCAGTACTCGGATTCTTCTTATCCGAAGTCTATCACTGTGGCCAATGGGGCGATGGTTCCCGTCTCCGGCTTGACAGATCTTTCTCTCAACCCGTCAATCTCCCTTCGCTCGGCTCTTCATGTTCCGAGTTCACCGTTCAATTTACTCTTTGTTGGACGTCTTACGAGTGATCTTGATTGTTCTGTTATACTCACCTCCTCTTCCTTTGTTATACAGGATCGGCGGACGCAGACTACCATTGGTAAAGGCCGGCTGCGGAACGGGCTCTACCTTCTCGACGACTCTCCCACCATTCTGCCTTTTGTCTCTTCCACTACGTGGCATCGTCGCCTTGGGCATGCCCCTTTGCCGGTCCTCCAGCAGGCTCTTCCAGATGTCTCTTTTACTCCTTTTCAGTGTGACTCATGTATCCTCGACAAGCAGCCGCGTTCTTCTTTTCCTTCGCATTTTACTCGGAGCGCTGCTCCCTTAGATTTAGTACATTCTGATGTATGGAGCCCTTTTAAGATTATAAGTATTTCTGGTTTTCGCTATTTTATCGCATTTATTGATGATCACTCTCGCACTATGTGACTATACTTACTTCGTGATCGCTCTGAGCTTCCCCGTGTTTTCGGGCATTTGTCCTCGAGACCCGTACACAATTCCACACCACATTCAAAATACTACGCACCGACAATGCTCGTGAGTACACCAGCCACGAATTTACTGCTTTGTGTTCTGAATTTGGGATTCTTCATCAAACCTCATGTGCTTACACGCCCCAGCAAAACGGTGTTGCCGAAAGGAAGAACCGCCACTTACTAGATGTAGCCAACTTCCTCATGCTTCAAATGCATGTTCTCAAGCCTTATTGGAACTTTGCGGTCTCGACTGCCTGCATTTTCATCAACCGTCTCCCTTCCTCCGTCCTCCACTATGCTACTCCGTTTAGCCTATTGTTTCGCTCCACTCCGGCTTTTCCTCTCCCGCCTCGTGTCTTTGGCAGCATCTGCTACGTCCACCGTTTGGGGTCATCCTCGGATAAGTTGGATCCCCGGGCGGCTAAACACATCTTTGTCGGCTATTTGCGCACCCAGAAGGGCTATGTTTGTTACTCTCCAGCTACTCGAAAGATCTCCGTTTCTGCTGACGTTACCTTCCAGGAAGAACAACCGTTTTTTCATGCTCCTTTACCCGTTGATCTACCCCCAACTCCTCTCCCGCCATCCATCCCACGCCCAATTATTCCCGCTACTACACCACCTTCGCCGGTTTCCCCTGCACCGGCTCCTGCTCCCTCTAAACCACCCGTTATCCGTGTCTACACTCGTCGCCCTCCCAGTTCCGTTACCCCTCTGCAGACGACCTCTACCACGGATACTCCGCGTCCTGCTGATCAGGTACCGCCTTCCACTGCTCATCCTCTGCCCAACTACATCTCTCTTCATCGCCTCTCTCCCCTTGTGCACACATTTGCTACTTCTCTCTAATCGGTTGTTGTTCCTAACTCTGTGCAGGAGGCGCTTAAACATCCAGGCTGGCGAGCAACCATGGAGGAAGAAATGTCTGCTCTCTGGGCTAACCAGACATGGAACGTCGTCCCCCTTCCTCCGGGTCAGAAACCGGTTGGGTGTAAGTGGGTCTTTGTCATCAAACATGTTGTTGATGGGACAATTCACCGTCTAAAGGCTCGTCTCGTGGCTCGTGGTTTCACCCAGCAACAGGGACTCGATTATGAGGAAACTTTCTCTTCGGTCGCCAAGCTCAATACCCTTCGCGTCCTCATCTCTGTCGTTTTTCATCGCCAGTGGCCCCTATTTCAACTGGATATCAAGAATGCTTTCTTAAATGTGGATCTCCAGGAGACGGTATACATGCAACAACCACCCGGGTTTGAGACCACGGGGGATTCTCAGGTCTGCCGCCTTCTAAAGGCTCTGTATGGTCTCAAATAATCTCCACGGGCATGGTTTGAAAAATTCAGTAAGGTCCTTCGTGATATCGGTTTTACTCTAAGTTTGGCCGACTTCTCGTTGTTTACTCGTCACCGACCAACAGGGACGGTCCTTCTGTTAGTATACGTTGACGATATCATAATTACAGGAGATGACTCACAAGGGATACAGACAGTCAAAGTACATCTAAACTCCGTCTTTCAGACAAAAGATCTGGGACCTCTATGATATTTTTTGGGTCTTGAGGTTGCCAGACGACCGGATGGGCTTACTCTATCTCAACGGAAGTACTGTCTTGACCTTCTTCATGATGCTGGTCATTTAGGTTGTAAGCCAAGTGATACCCCTATGGATGTAAACCACAAGTTGTGCGCCCAGACATCTGACTCGGATCTACTTCTCTAGAATCCTGAATATTATCGTTGACTCATTAGAAAATTGATCTATCTCATGGTTACCAGACCAGATATTTCTTTTAGTGTTGGTCTTGTCAGTCGATACATGCACTCTTCTCGAAGATCTCATCTTCAGGTTGTTGAACGTATTCTCAGGTACCTTAAAACAGCTCATGGTCAATGACTTGATTACCGGACCTCTTCTTCTGCTCCAACTTTGGTGGCATACTCAGATGCTGATTATGCTAGTTCTCTTGATGACCGGCGACCTACTAGTGGTTTTTGCAACTACTTTGGAGGACATTTAGTTACATGGAGAAGCAAGAAATAAGTGGTCGTTGCTCGATCATCAGCTGAGGCAGAATACCGGGCAATGACATCTGTTGTATCGGAACTGACGTGACTTAAGAGTCTTCTCACTGATCTGGGTGTAAAATTACCGTCACCGGCTCTTCTCCTTTGTGACAGCCAAGCTGCTATACATATCGACAAGAACCCAGTCTTCCACGAAAGAACGAAGCACATTGAAGTCGATTGTCACTTCATTCGGGAAAAAGTTCAAATGAAGAAGCTCGATCTAAAGCATGTCCTAGGGTCTGAACAAGTTACGGATGTCCTCACAAAGGCTCTTTCCAAGGCACTCTTCTATCAATGCTTGTCCAAGCTTGGAGCATACGATTTGTACGCTCCAGCTTGCGGGGGAGTGTTAGAATAGCCCATGTATTGGGCCCATCTTTTGGGCACATTTATGTTCTCTCCTCTTTAGTCCCATATCTTGTATAGGATTTATTCCCTCTCTCTTCCTCCTATATATTTGTATTCTCTCCTTGTATTTACATACACAAGCAATACATACAAGTTTTGAGCTTTCTCAACAATTAGAAGTAGATGCTTCATGTTTTAATGAAAAAAAACAGTAAATTTGAGCAAGATGACAGCGAACTGCTGGAGATTGGTAAATAAGGATGCCGGTCCTGTAGGGTCCTATTCCGGCTCTCAATCCAGAGGTAAAGGTCAACTCTGACAACTTAACTTGCAAGTTTCCCTGCAAAAAGCTCTCTAACTCCTAGTTTGATTCCTAGAGAAAGGAGCCCTTTTACTTGAGTTTAAACTCATTCCCTCCTGCTTGTAGTATCTGCAACTGCTTGACACCGGGAGGGTTCAAACCCACTCATTCTAGCGTGATGGGCCTGCTCTTTAATTAGAATAAGTGATTGCCCGCCTCAAGCGCATAGAGCTTGACTGAAAAGAAATACTACAACAACAACACTCAAGCCTTTATCCCACTATAGTGGCATCGGCACTGAAAAGAAATACTAAAAAGTAAAATTCAGCCTCTTATTCTTGTATTGCTTGTGATGGGGAACGGGCCCCGCCCGTTGATCGTATCCCCGATCCGACTCCGCGGTTGCGTCCGGTGGGTCGCCGCGAGTCGAAATGATATATTAATTTATATATTTTGAGTATATTTTCAGCTTTTGATGCAGCCCCCCATCCGGACGATCTAGACCGTTGGATTTGATGAGGTTTATTATAAATAAGGGTTTTAGGGCAGCAGCAAAGGGGTATCGGGTATTTTGGAAAGGAAAAAGCCGCCGGCTCCTCCCTTCCGATCTCTTCGGTCACGCCCCGGTGCCGACGCCGGAGGCCCTCCTTGGTGCCGACTCCAAGAGAGGTAAGCTTGTATCTCCACTCTCCTCCAGCCATCCCCGCCATCACCGCGCGCAGCCGACCCAGCCGTCCCCGTCTCCGATTCGGCGAACCAGGGCCGCCGATTCATTCCTGCGGGAAGCCCGCCGCTTTTCCTCCCGCAGCTAGCCGATGGCCCCTCCCCTGCTTCCCTGCAACCTCACGGCTCCAGCCCACCCTGCAGCAGGCTCAGCCACCGGCTCCTCCCTGCTCCCGCAGCCGCCGACCGCAGTCCTCCAGCCAGCCCGCTTCCTTCCAGTAGCAACAGCCACCGCCTCCCTCCATTTCTCCCTGCAGTTGAAAGGAAGATACCCAAACTTACATGTCTATGCATTTCTTCCCTGTGTTGATTCAGTCATTGCAGAAGCTTGCTCAGATTTTGTGATAAACATGATGGAGCCCTATATTTTGGTACAAGTTTTACAAGGTCTTTTCACCCTACATCGGTAAAGCTCTCATTATTTCGCTTAAGATTTATTTGCTCAGTTACTTTTATGTAATTTTAATAAGATGGCTCTTCTGGATCGACGATCAGTTTGTTGTTTGTATTTTGAATTCCCTGTTTGACAGTAATTTTGGTATACCAAACCCTTGTGTTTCCCACCGTCCTGCATCAAATTGGTATCAGAGGTTGCGTGAGGGCCTCTTATCTAGGAGGTCAGGGGATCGAGCCCTGGCCTCAACAACCTACCGCGCGGTGCTGATGCCGTGGCGGAGAGATGGTTGGGGTGTATGGCCCGCGGGCCTGATAAAGCTGCCTGGTGCTGACTCCAGGTGGGCCCCTTGGTGGTGATGCCAAGGTGGCGGGGCCGGTGGACTCCGGTCCCGCATCATAAATGTGCACATTTATGATGCGGGACCGGAGTCCACCGGCCCCGCCACCTTGGCATCACCACCAAGGGGCCCACCTGGAGTCAGCACCAGGCGGCTTTATCAGGCCTGCGGGCCATACACCCCAACTCATCCCCGGCCCCACAACAGGCGCCGATAAGTTGTTGAGGCCAGGGCTAGATCCCCCGACCTCCTTGATAAAGCATTCTCATGCGAATGCTCATCACCAACTGATCCGCGGATCAGTTGGTGATGAGCATTCGCATGAGAATGCTTTATCAAGGAGGTCGGGGGATCTAGCCCTGGCCTCAACAACTTATCGGCGCCTGTTGTGGGGCCGGGGATGAGTTGGGGTGTATGGCCCGCAGGCCTGATAAAGCCGCCTGGTGCTGACTCCAGGTGGGCCCCTTGGTGGTGATGCCAAGGTGGCGGGGCCGGTGGACTCCGGTCCCGCATCAGCTTGCCTCCCTTCTACAGGTGTAGAAGCAGCCCCCTAGCTTTTAGTGTAAAAAGGAGCATTAGCGTTTCCTGTCGTCTTTTTCTAACTCCCTTAGTCAAGTAAGTACTCCGCTGAGGGAAGCAGTTGAAATTCCCGATGCTTTCTTGGCTTCCTTTCTTTCCTTTGTAATAGTTTCCTTGCTAGCAAAGGTGTCTTCCAAGCAAGCCCAGAGCGCACTGAGTGCTTAGCACTGAATTAATAGCACCACTTCTACCACTTGCATAGCATATTGTAAATAGCTACAAGACAAAAAACTCGCTCAAAAACACAAGAGAAGTGCTTTTGAAAAGGTAGAAAGAAAGCATCTACTGAGCTAACTAAATAATATAAGCAGACCCATCAATGATGGGTAGCGGCTTTTCTCCAATCTGGGTCACTTGGCGTCTGCTCTGGAAAACTATAGTAGGAATTGCTTTTGGTAACATCTTTCGAAGAAAAAGAAGAGTATTAGCTCGGTTAAATGGAATTCATAAAAGCCTAAACAATAGACCAAATGATTATCTTTTTGAATTGAGAAGTTATCCTTATTGAGGAGTGCAATCTGATTTTTACCAGGAGGAATTCATGTGTAGGAGCAACTGACTGAAGTATGGAGATTGTCACTCAAAATTTATCCACGCATCCATGAAAAAATTCAATACGAAGAAATCTATTCAACCATTGTGGAGAAGCAAGCGGAGGCTCTAAAGCCGGAGCTAGCACGCTTTTCATTTTCTCGCTTGGTTCTATGACCCATTGGAACTCAAGGAGCGCTGGTGACTGGTGAGGAATTTAGACTTGTGGGGTTTGCGAAAGCGACTCTGGTGGAGGAGATATGGCAACTGTGTCGGAGATGTGACTACAATGGAGACTAGATTTTAGTTTTTAGGGGTAGAAGTCGCACCATCATTGAACATCCAAGATGCTTCAAGTAAAGGCGGTAATGGACTTACAAGTTACAACCCATCTCAACGGATCTGATTGGCCGCAGCCGCTAATTCCAATGGCGGGTTGTTGAGGTTGGGGCTTGGACCCTAGACCTCCTATATAGGGGAGCTTTAAACTGGTCATCATCACCAATTGAGCTCAGTTTGTACATACGATAGGTACACTTGCCTTCAAATATGAAGCAATCCGTCTTGAAGATGATAGTCATCCCAAGTCCCTCCCTACATGGAAAAGATGATAGTTGTTGATGCTGGATATTCCTTCTGGGCTATACAGATCCTATCCCATATATCGCATTAGATCTTTGTCCATGTTGGGTACTCATAGTAACATTCTAGGGAATATCAGCATACAGGTGTGACTCCCAAAAATAATAGTCTCATTCTGCTATTGGAAGCGGAGAGTGATACGTATGAGTCATGCAACGATTTAAAGTATTTAGATAGAGTGTGTATTTGAAGGCAAGTGACCTATTTTATGTAGTCATGTCATGATTTAAAGCATTTAGATAGAGTGTATTGATTTTCCTATGAACTTGTTCAAATTCTGTGTTTTTTGTGACATGGAATACTTGCTTTTTTGTGTTTGTGAGATTGTTCAGCTGAAAATGCACCAGCTTTGTGTAATTCGACATGTTTTTGTGAATTTGGTTAATCTCCTTGTCTTGTTGTTTGTTTTTGGGTTTGATGAAAAATGTTTATGTGAACATGTCTTCCAAACAGCTTAATTAAAAAAACTCTATTCCATCAACACTTATGCACAAACTCTCCAAACAGTGTGCAACTTTCTCATCACTAATTTTCTAACAACTCTATTTTATCAGCAACTTTTCCATCATGTATTAGTTGCCCCAAACAGAGCCAAAATTGCAACAAAAAATCCACGATGTCATGCATCACAAACTAGTTGCATACAACTAGCTAAAATGAAATGAATTGAAAATAAGCAAGTCGTTCATGAGCGAAGAGCCTCGGACAGCTAATTGTAACTGACACGACAATAAATCCTGAAACTGAAGGGGGAAATTTAACTGAAACACATACTCAAAGAAGAGCATTCAGCCAACGACTCCCTTAAAAATTAACTCAAATGACATGAAATATTCATTCTTGCAGCTAAATATGACATTAACAACAATGCAAGAAACCAAACAACCTTTAATTGTTGAAAGAAAACAGTAATCCCACAAACCAATTCATAATATCAAATATAGAGCTAAATAGTGTCTAAAATACCTTTATCATCATCATCCTTTGAAGCAATTCCATCGCACCGCATAGCTTTCCCCCACTGCATTCTGTAACAGGTGTTGTGCTCAATTACAGGTCTATGGCTCCAGTCACCCTTCACCCTGGGATTAAAGTGCAGGATCTTGGGAGGTTCCTCTCCATCAACGGCCTTAAGTCCTTGCAGTTCAACAATGAATTGGGACACCATGACTATCCCATCTCCCTGCCTCAGTCTAGCAAGTTGAGGCACAAATTCCTGATGAGCATAATGAGGAGTACCGATCACAGTGATCGATGAACCAACCTCGAGTCCACATGGAAGAAACATCAAACTATCTCCAGTGACCATCTCATCCTTCCCCATCGAGACCGACATGGGGCAGGATTCATGCTTCCGCTCAGGCAGCGTAGTTGGGTTCAATTCCTCTTTGTCCTCAAAATTCTCCGACTCCTCCCAAGCCTTCATCCCCAAAGTCCATGCCTCATGCGCCATCCTCTCCAGCTCGGTGGCGTTTCCACCCCGATGATGTTGCCTCTGCATTAGGGCACCAGTGATCCTGCCGTAGTGGTTGAAAGAATACGTTGGTTCCCTGCCGGTGGGGAGCGCGATTGGTCCACTGCGGGGTTTAGGCGGCACGTTTCCACCATCGAGGTCTTGATGCAGTGAATCTGAGTAAGCAGAGCGGACGAATGACCGGCTCACATCCGTTATGTCGTTTATGCCGGTTGGACGATCGATTCCTTCGAAACTCCGGTCGTCGCTCATCAAGCCGACGATCTCCAGTATGTGGCGGAACCTGAAGGCGATGATTAGAAGATAAACCGCAGCCACGGTGAAGAGGAAATGAGATAGCCTCCATTTCCTCCCGACGAGGGTTTCCACACTCTTTGACCTCTTCATCGCCCACCCAATAGCCAGAAACCCATAACTGGGGACTTGACCGCCTCAAGAAAACTCTAAAAAATTCGACGGCGGAATACAAAAGCAAACCGTAGGATGATCGAGGAGATCTCCGGAGGGGTGCGGGGATATAATCGAAAAAAAGAGATCACTGGGAAGATTTCTGAAAGCAAAAGAGAACGAGGATAGAGAAGGGGTAAGAATTACAATGGAACGGACTGATTATCGTAAGAAAATGGAGAAAACCTGGGAAGCGACCGGCGAAGACGCCAATAAAAATGGAGAAAACGCTCCGTCTGTGAACCCGGCCACCTCCCCCAGTCCGGATCGTCGGTGGCGTTTTCCTGCCTTCCCTGCCGGCGCCGGCCTCCCAAACTGAGCCTTATAAATAGTCGAGAAGGAACGGACTGTTTCAATCAACGCAGAAGATTATTTCACACGAAAACTACTTCTTCTTACCAGCTCTCGCCATTGGACTCCATTTGTCTGGACCAAAAATGTGGGAGCGAAACGGAGGCGGGATAAAATATATCGATTGTTATTAGGACGGTAGTTTTGGCTATTCGCACAATGTTTTTTCTTAATTTTTTATGATTTTTGGAAATACGTCTTGTACAAGCATTTTTAGAAAAAGTATTCAACACGAAAGTTGTAAAATAATCTGAGTGTATTTTCAAAGTACGTCTTCTACATAAATTTTTAGGAAAAGTGTTCAACATGAAAGTTGTAGATCTCGTCGAGATCTACAACCTTCTTGTTAAATATTTTTCCTTAAAATTCATGTACAAAACGTATTTCCATAAAACGCGAGAAATTTAGAGAAAACGTTGTGTGAGTAATCAAAACTGTAGTGCTAATAACAATCACCTAAAATATTAAGGTCCGTTTGGCACGAAGGGGGCGGTAGGTACGGCTCCATTTGGTTCGGCGGTGGCGGGTCGATCCGGCGGGTGGAAACGGAGTGTTCTAACCGGAGGGGGAGGTGGCTACTCCAAACGGAGCTTTTTGAGGTGTTTCTCAAGGCGGGCGGGTAAAATGAGTTGTGAGAATGAAGTTGTGGGAATGGAGTTGTGAGAATGGAGTTGTTCAGAATGGAAAAACAGTTTGGCAAAATAGCAGTGGTAGAGTTGTTCAGAATGGAGAAACAGTTTGGTAAAACAGCGGTGGCGTTTCTATTAATATGTATTATCATAATCAACATTCAATTTTTTTCCTTATTAATATACTACTCATGGTAAGCCCGATTTTTTTAATTACTGAAATAATAAATGAGCATAAATATCATAAGCAAATAATAACAACAACTGTAAAACAATCATAAACATGTCTCATAAATGGAACCAAGAAACATTATCACAGATCTCGATCTTCAACTTGCAATCATGTTCATCACCTGCAGAATATGGTATAGTGATGAATGAATACAAAATTTTAAAATTAATTATTTTGAGAAATAGTGAAATTTTATTTACATATTAGTACTCTGTAGTAGATCAGCAATTGCATCTCGTAATGTGTACATTTTTATTGTCCCTACACCAATACTCCTACTCTGACGTGCATCGATTGTTCCACGTCGGTCTGTTATAATTTCATTAGCCTCTGGATATACTAAATTTTCATCAACATCACATGCCATGAAAATCAGGGTCCACATTTGATGAGTGCAGACGAAAGAAATTATGAACCGTCATTGTAGCCACAACAATATATTGTTGCCTCTCAAAGCTGTATTGCGGCATATCCCGAAGGATTGCCCACTTTTTTTCAAATTTCGAAAGTGCGCTTTATGACACTGCGTAAGGATGAGTGTGTTTGGTTGAACCTTTTTTAACGTCCTCGTATAAAATGATTGTCACGTGCGAAGTCTGCTAGATGATAGCGCGTTTCTGAGTAAGGCTTTAAAATTCTCTTTTCCAAAGGATAACCTGCGTCAACCAAATAGTACTTACCTGCAAACATTAAAAAATAATTTAATTCCAAATTATAAGTTTGCAAGATTATTTTATTGTTTTTCTAAATTTTCTGCAGGAGGGTGAGGGAAATTCCAGCAAGGTTCTCTTGTGGCCTTTTTAAAGATCCGATTATCATGTGCCGAACCCTCCCATCCGATCATGAAGAATGTTAAACACATGTTGAAATCACATACAGTCATAACATTTTGGGTTGGCACCCCATGTCGACCAATATATTTAACTTTATATTCCGGAGAAATACGAGCATCGACGTGTGTTCCATCAATTGCGTCAATACAATCTTTGAAATATGGCATGTAACGAGAGTCGTGCAAAATCTGTAGCAGAATATTTTTGAATTCTCTGTCGGTTGCATCTATCATTTGTATTGACATGTCCACTAGCACATCGATGCCTCTGAAAATGAATCTGCTGAAATTGTTCTGACGCCTGTCTGACTGTACAATTTTGTGTCATAACATATAGTGTAATTGCAAGCACCTCGTGTACAGGTGTTCGTCTAGAGCCACGAAATCCATATTCTTCGACAAATACATTTAAGAGATCAAGGAAAACTTATTTTGACATTCTAAACATATTGTGGAACCTAGATGGGTGTCCACTCATTAACACCACAAACCATTTGTGTCATGTATGTGATGATGTCATGCATGGGGTTTGGCATATTCTACTATGCTCATGTGTCAAACATATACTGGTATTCAGTAGCAGAAGACAGTACGCATATCCATGAAGAATTATAGACCGATTCGGTATTGTTTAGATTCATCAATAATGTTTTTTGTGTTTTCCTCAACCATGAAATCGGGATTTTCATCATCCATAATCAATGTTGCACCCATTACAACATATGCTATCGTTATATATTAAAGAAGAATGAACACATGTGAAATATAAAAGATGGGCAAAGAAACTAACATATGTAAATAGCATAATTGTGCACGCACTAACACAGTTAACATCATAGCACATTATAGTACACATTAGATACAGTTAAAATGATGAACACATTATACAGTCAATGAACACATTAGAGCATAAAAGTTAAAGCTAAAACCAATTAGTACTTAAAGCTTAAAAACACGAGCTTGAACTGCCACATAACTGTCACATAACATCAATCTTAAAGCATGTTAACATAGACAACATTGACAAAATAGAGAACATAGAGAAAATAGACAACATCGATTTGCAAAAACATAAACTTAAACCAAGGCAAAGAAACATGTGGACTAGAAGCACATGTGCTCACTGACCCATCTGTTGGGTCATGCATCGATAACGGTTCTTCAATCACCACACTCTCTTCTCTTCATCAAGGCAAAGAAACATTTCTCTATTTGATTTTTGCAACATGAACACCGTTGTGAAGTCGTATAGGAAGTGGTCTCCAACAATATCTTCGTGTTTATTAATTTCTTTTACGACTTTCGCAATGGTGTATGATTGATTTGAAGAATTGGTGGCTTCTCTAATAGCCAATCCAACTGATCATGTTTCTTCTACCAAAGACTCAATGTTCAGCCGTATTGTGTGCTTTTTCCCCCGACCTTTGCCTTGCCCTTGTTTATACGTTTTCTCACCGTGTCAATTGACTCTTCTTCGTTAATGTATGTAGGGCGGGTACATGAACCGAAGTCACTCGCATTCATCGTAGTATAGAGAGGCTCCACCTCCTCCTCCTCATCATCATTGAGTCGATCGTCTCCCGCAGAAGAATGATGTTTTCCTAAACTTGATGTCAAACAATGTTCACCGGTCGAAGACACTTCACTGAACATCATATCCAATTTCTTCTGAAGCTCTGGGGAGAAGCCAGTATAGCAGAATTTCTTAGCAGCGTGCACAATCTAAAAAATAACAAATACATAATTTGTTAGAATTTATACGACGAGAAATTGGAGGAAAAAATATGAGCTATTGTACAACCTTAAGTCGCTCGTCTCACCATTCATCAGATGCATTTATAGTCCTCCGTGATGTGTTACATCTCAAACCTGTCTCTTTTCCTTTTAGATCTTTCCACAGTTTTCATTCATTTTTCAACATATCTCATTTATTTTTCATTTGCTCTCGATCATATTGTTTGTCAGTGCGTGCTCGAAAATTCGCTATTAAATTATTTCACTCATCTCTACTGAAGTGTGTGGTAAGTCTATTACCAAGTTCAACTTCTTTCACACATAGCTCGCAATAGATTAACGCATCATTAGCATCCCATATAGCCGACACCTCACCTTCCTTAAGTTTACCCATCTATGACAACAAAACTAATTATAAATGGTATATAGAATTTCAATAGGATTTCAATATTTCAACCAATTATAAAAACTTAAACTAATTAGCTCGCACTCCGATTATTCTGATGGAATGTAACAACTAACAAGTTCATTGCAGTAAGGTCAAAAATAATTACAAGTCCTTCAACTCCAATTTGAAGAAACAAGTGCAAAGTTATTACCAAAAGCATAAGAATGAGACTGGAAATTTTCATGAACATCAAGCATAAGAAGTGTCATGCATATACATTTCAAAGCATCTATGTTATTATAGGCGTTATCCAACGGCTCGGTCGCCGGCACCGGAGCAGAAGGCAAGCCACATGGCCGGAACCGAAGAAGAAAGCAAGCCAGGGTTTTTTTAGGGCAGAAAACAACAGATCCGGTGCCGCCGATCTTCACCATCGCTGGATCTGTCGCCGGCGACGACAAAAGAAAAACCCAACGGCTTGGTCGCCGGCACCAGGGAAGAAGGCAAGGCACAACTTTTTTAGGGCAAAAAACAACAGATTCGGTGTCGACGATCTTCATCGGCACCGGATCTGTCGCCAACAACGACGAAAGAAAAATCCTACGGCTTAGTCGCCGGCACCAGGGAAGAAGGCAAGGCACAACTTTTTTAGGGCAAAAAACAACAGATCTGGTGTCGGTGATCTTCACTGACACCGGATCTTTACTCCCCGACGCTGCGTCTGAACCGGCGATACAAACCATATAAAAAAAAACGTTCCGTCCGGAACGCAATGGAGGAAGAAAGCCCAAACAAACGGACTATTTGGCGCAGCAGCGGCGGACCCATCCGACGTTTTCCCCCACGGCGATCGAACTGGAGATGGGGAGCTGGGGATCGAAACGGAGCGGTTTGCAGCGTTTTTCAGGGGGCGACGGGGTAAAACGGAGCAAACGCCGCTGGAGGGCGTTCGTTTATCCGTCGTGCGGCGGCATTTGCGTCAAACGGCCGGCAAAAACACCCCACCAAACGAAGCCTAAAGTGTCATTCGTTAACCGGTCCAGGGACAGTAAAGTGCAGCCGCTGCATCTTATCGTGCAGTGCGGGATTCAACGGATGTCCGCAGATCTCAGCTTGCTTTGAGATATGAACGCATCTCAGCTCGCTTTGAGATCTGTGCGAGCTCGCTTATAGATGTGCACAGACATCCACATATGTTGGATCCCGCACTGCACGGTAAAATGCAGCGGCTGCACTTTACTCTTCCCCTCGTTAACGCCCACCTAAGGAACTTCATCCACTTCGATGTTTAAAGGGATGATGTTTGCTAGGTAATTCTTAACGAATGACGCTTTAATCCGGGCATTTACGACTGCCACCATCATGCCAAACTGAGCATAAAATATAAAAAAATCTTATGCGCGGCTTCCTTTATAATACGAATATGGTGCTAAAATATTTGGCGTTCGAAATATTTAAAAAATTATGATCATTTTTTTGAAGGCAAACCAAATGATTATATCACTAATCCAAATATTCAGAAATCAGAACAGATCTAGTTCAATACATGGGGAGGGATCTAGTTCAATACATGTGCTTTCCATCATCACTTTGGAAGATCTGTTTTGGAGCAAATATTTTTTTTCTTTCTGCTTGCCTACAGTAGATGGACATGTTCTGCACTCAAAGCTATTGTTGTTTTTACAAAAGATCTACATGTATAATTAAAACACTGTGTTAAAGTGCTTTAATGACAAACCCAAAAAAGATGCATGGGTTGTTTCAAAGCCAAATGCATTCTAATGGTGCAAAAATCAAACAAAGAGTTCAAAATTAAAACGCAGAGTTCTCTATATTTTAAAAAAATATATGCACATCGCACAACTATTTTGCCAAATAGCTCAAACAAGTTCTCCGTTTAAAACAACACTGCAAACGTTGTTTTTTCAAACGGTTTCAATGATTCTGTCACAAAATGCATTGTCATGTCAACAAAAAAAAACATAGTATACACTCTTATCTCAAAAATGCATTTACTATTAAGATACCATTGAAATTTAGAGAGGGAAATTAGGGCTCCGTTTGGGGGGACTTATTTTCACCGGTCAAACGGTTATGACCTCATGAACCGGACCTTAATTAAGGTTGGCTTTTTCGGAGCATAAATCGTAGGGTTGGCTTTTTCGGCGATGACAATATCCATGAAATGCATATATATGATGAAATTAAAGTGAAGCATACTACTTGAAGAAATTTCACCAAATAAGATGAAAAGCACAGGAAAAATTGTTCATGGCATACCTAACAAGACAAAGACAAACTCAAACTCAGAATCAAATGACAACAAAGACTAATGATTTCCTAACAAGGATCAAATACCCAATACAAGCCCAAAAATGTGCAATGGGGACCGTCTCGAAGCCGGAAACAACTGCCTACTAGCGGAAAGAGGCTGGATGGAGTCGTCGGGCTCGGCTCAGAAGGCAGTTAGAGAAATGTCGTTGTCGAGCTCCGAAGAAATTCCATCGTCGAACACGGAATGGAGTCATCGAGCCTGGAATTGAGTTGTTGAACCCAAAATGGAGTCGTCGTGATCAACTCGGAAGATAACTGAAGAAATGTCATCACTGGACTCGGTAAAAAAGAGGATTTGCTCGGGATGAATTAATTCTTCGGCGGCAAGACGAAGCTGCTAGGGGAGAAGTTCTTCGTCGGCGAGTCAGGTTATGCAGAGAAGAGGAATGGGGCGATAGTAATCAGGCGTCGCGATTTGAAGGCGAAACAAGGAGTTGGGCCATAAGAGGATGGCTTGCAAATAGAGCTCTTAAAAATCTAAAAGAAGATACTATAAACTCAAATAAAGAGGGGTAAATTTTGATTTGCAAATAGATATATGTGAACTGTGAATAACAATTCCATAAATTCATCACTGTTTTGTTATGAAATATCAGCTCTGAGAATAAAAAGTAAAATATTAATTGTGTTTCAAAAAATAAATATTTGTGCGGGTCGCCCGGTTTTTTTCGGTCCGGAGAATCAGACTTCCTTAGCTCGGAGTCGGACCGAGCAAGCAAACAATCAAAGAAAAACAGCAGCAAATGACAAAATATTTTTTTTTACCTGAAAAACTTGGACTTGGTGAAAAACCACGTTGTTGGATCTGTGCTGAGTCAAAATCCACTATTTCCTTGGAGTTTACAAGAGTTTGGGATAATTCCTCGGAGGGTGACAGGTCACCTCTCCGTTACAAGTACAAAATACGAAAAATGTTAAAAAAGAGACTAAGTCTTCGAAGCCTCGATGGAAGCGTTCCGGCTAGGAAAATTGCTAATCTCACGGAACCTCGATGGAAGCGTTCCGGTTGGGCAAAATCTCAAAGCCCTAAGAGCCTCGATGGAAGCGCTACTGCTGAAGCGGGGCCATGGTGGGAGCGCTCCCGCGGAGAAGAAGGGCGCGGGTCTTGGAAGCTTGACAGAGCCCTTGCGCTTGAAGGGGAGCGGAGCGAATTCCTGAATGGAGGATCGGTCAAAAGTCCACGGCCTCGCCGGAAAACCTCAAAATTATTTCTAGTCTCTGGAGTTGTTTGTCTTCAAATGAAAGTCTGGGAATATATTTATAATTTTCTAAAATGATACATCGATAATTGCATTGGGACAGAAATTTGTGTTGACAAATGACATCATTCCGTTTCAGTTATCTGGACCACCAAATTTAACAAAATGACAAAAGTGCCCGCGGACGGTCCGGGCGGTCTAGGCAGGGTGCCCGATGGCGGCTGGCGTGCGCGCGCCAAAGCGCAGGCAAGGAAGACCATCAACACTATGCCCGACACTCCCATCTCCACGTGCGTGAAAAGACATCTATGACGACCAGGACTGCAAACATCATCACAATGAGCACAAAGAGATACAAGCGAGCATCACTTAATTATTTATTAAAACAAAATTTTCATTTTTTTCCCTTTGTAGGTCATCTCAAATGTGTGTGATAATGACTTCATTTGGGACGGATGTCCTACAATAAATGCGGCGGTGAGAAATCAACTGTGGGATTGAAGCTTTTAGAAAAAAACAGTGGTAGGACAATTAGGAGGATTAGGAGAGAATTGTCGATTAACGAGGAGGAAGAAAAGTGCGAAAACTTGAAAAAAAGCCTCTTTTAGCATTTCTTGAAGTTGGAAGATTCATTGATTTTCAAAAAATCAACCTAAATAACACCTTCAAAACATGGGTGATACTGAGAATACACAAAGCTTTCAACAACACTTAAAATTAGGGATTACAACCGCCCTTTAAAACTTACATGGGGTCAAATCTCTTTTTTCTACAATATAGAAGTATCACCAACACTTTCCCTAAAATATTAAAACTTGAACATGACTAACTTAGCTCATATCTAAACTTCATTTAATACTATAACTTTACATTACATAATTTTTTTATATTATTAATTGATGACAATGGAGATGCTAATCTTATAACAAATATAATGGAATCACATTAATGTATTACATAATGTAAGTCTTTCACAAGTGTTAGGGAGGGAGCCAATAGCTCTGGTGAAAAAAGAAAATTAAAATAGAGATTATGGGCTTTTAAAAAGGAATCATATTTATGCATTACATTATAATGAAAGTCTTTCACAAGTGTTTGGGAGGGAGCCAATAGCTCTGGTGTAAAATGAAATTTAAAATAGAGAGTACTAAAGAGAACCTTTAGATAGTTGGATAACTATGATAAATTAGGCTTTGTTTCGCTCGCCTGCAGCACAAAGAGAATCAGTGTTAGGCACAATGGTAAAAAAAATAATGAAACTATTTGAAAGAACAATTGTGTAGCATGTGTATTAAAGTAAAATAATTTTAAAATAATATTATATATTTATGAGAACAAATGTAATGTTTATTTACTAAAATAATATAATTTAATAATTTAAAATAATATTTGGCCATTTCTATTGCTATGGCAAAGAGGTGGGGCAGTGTAGATGTTTAAAATCAGAGACACAAACTCTATTGTTTTTTATTGTTCATTTATCCACTCTCATTGCGGTCTTCTCGGATCTCAACATTAGAGCGAAATACCAACTCGAGAGATGTTCCTTGTCGGCTAGAACAATAAATCCTACGACAAGAAAACCAATCCCATGAGCAAAAGCAGTAAAACTGAGATTCATTCAACTGGCATGAACTACATCATGGTTTAGCTAAATTGACTAATAATCATCCACTAATTGCAAGCAAGCATCTTAAACCAAGGCTAAGAAGAAGTGAAGAACTGAACACCAACCTAAATACACAAAACTATAGTAAATACAAGTTTTAGATACAGGAAGACAGTTTATTTCAGTATACAAAAATACTGTGATGCAACCATCATAAGACCAATTGCGAGTTGAGCGTCTTTGCATAACTTTTTCCGTGGAATGAAAATGTGAAAGACTCTTGTTTTTGTTGTCCCCGTAAGCCCCTGCAAGCAGATATTTCGACTTGTTTTTATGCCTGAAGACAGGATCGAAACCAAGATTGCGCGGTTTTTTGAATGGGGGGACTATATAGCTGAAGGAAAGCATTGATGTCGGTGTGATATATGCGAGTATCCAGTCTTTTGGCGAGTGAGGTTCAGTTTGGCACGGCGGTGGCGGTCATGAACGCCCCCGACCTCACTTAAGGAACTTCATCCATTTTTTATGTTCAAAACTATTTTTTTTCTTGGAAGACGGTCATAATCATTGTCATGTCAAACATACATTCTATGATGATGATGTTTTTGTCCAAAGTCACAGGAGCAAAACCGCCGCGCCAAACAGAGCCTGAGTTAAGCTTGCACAACAGAGGGGATGCAACTACAGTTGTCCCCTAACGTATTTGACTTAGGACCGGCGAAATCAATGGTATCATTTATGGCGTAATGGTGGGTTACTCATGTGCTATGAAATTTTATACCTAAAATAAACTCACAAAGTCGTGTCAGCGGCCTAGAATATGAGAAAAAGACATGACAGTTTTGCCCCCAAGCTGACATCCTAACTTGCCAACTTGGGATGATCAACGAGTAGGAATTCTAACTGGAGAGCCTAAGCCAACTCCGAATATCAATAGGCATAATCAATCTGATGGGAACTATCTAAAAAAAGCTGACGAATTAAGGGTCCGTTTGGCACGGCGGCGGTCGTGAATGTAGTGATTATAAACAATGCTTCCACTACGTTCATCACAATAAGGTATTGTCCTTTGGTTATTCCACTGGACCTCGTGATATTCCCAGAAGGCGCCTCACCATGTAAAACTCAAGTCCATTTCATATAGTGGAGGATCTCTCCTTCCTCTACCAATGTAGGACTAAATGAAGGTTCTGCCAACTTACATGGGTTATTCCCTTCACTAATGTCGCATGGTCCACTACGCTTTCCCTCCCCCTACCGATGTGGGACAAGTCAAGGCACTGCCCCTTATGTGGGTTATTCCCTTAACCACTGTCACAAGGTCCACCGCTCTTCTGTTAGGTTCGTCCTAGAAACCTAACTCACACTTCTAATTGGGAGGTCTATCTCTGTCACCAATTATAAAAACCCGGATCACTACAATGAGACATTGTCTACATGTATTCCAGTAAACCTTGCAATTCTATAGTACCTAGAAATAACGGAGGATTGTCATGCATAGCTTTGCCTCCGCCTCCGGCCGCATCAATCGAGTCAAAGCGCACTCTCGTCCTGAGTTGAGACCCTCAACTCCAGCTCCTCAACCCCGACTTCGAAACACCGCCAGGATACATAAAATATCTAATCCTCGCTCAGAGTTTGACCACGGGCTTGGATCGTCCATATGGCGATCTTAACTCGGCTTCTTGAATACGTAGACCCAGGCAGGTTTCGACAAGGGTCAACCAGTCCGTGATCTGCGATCCCCATCAAACATGAATATAGAAGTACAAAAACTATTTGCGAAAAATATTTCATAATCTAAAGAAGAATTTAACAAAAACAAATGAAAAAATAAGGATCCATAATGCCAGTACAAAAATAATTAAGATAAGACAGATCAAGATGACAATAATAATTTAATTTAGGCTCAGTTTGGCTCAGCTGCAGCGACTGGAGAAGCAGTGGTGGAATAATTAACTATTTTGCAAAGTGATGGCAGAATTTGTGAAACTGTTTGTAAGAACAAGGTTTAGTCCGTTTACAATATTGTTTCATACGAAGAAGTTGTTTAAGTTGTCTGCCAAAACGGATGTGCAGTGTGAATTTAATTTTTTTAAAATTTAGATCTGAAAAAATATCTTATTTGCTCGGTAAATATTCAATTCATGAACTCATTAGTTAAAAAAACAATATATAGAAGAACTCAACATATAGAAAAACATTTTCCCACAAAATCAACTCATGAGTTAAAAAATTCAACAGAGAAAAAAATTTATTCTTCTCTTATTACAGAGAGGAGCACCAAGATTAAAAATAATTAACCAAAAACAAGAAAAAATATCCATCTATTATATTTTGGATTTGATTTCGACAATCTAAAATCAGCAAAAAGGAAGAGACTCTGCAGAACCGCCGGCCATGATCTTCTGGAGAAGATCGAAATCAGCACAGTGGATGATCTTCTGGAGAAGATCTGAAATCAGCACAATGGATGATCTTCTAGAGAAGATCGAAGAAGGCGCTCGTCAATAAGGCCGTTGCGCTTGTCGCCGGAGAAGAAGGGTTGCGGAGTCGCCGAAAGGCTCACTAGGGTTGCGGATGAGTCGCAGAAATCGGAGCAAGAGCTCCGGAGGAGGAGGCTCGCCGGCGTGAGGGCAGCAGGCTCGTGGGGAGTGTCGTCGGAGAAGAAGGGTTGCGGAGTCGCAGAAAGGCTCGCTAGGGTTGCGGATGAGTCGCAGAAATCGGGGCAAGAGCTCCGGAGGAGGAGGCTCGCCGGCGTGAGGGCAGCGGGCTCGTGGGGAGATTCGAGGCTAGGGCGAGACGGGGGAGAAAACAGCGGGTGGAGTCGCGCGATTTCTGAGTCGCGAAAAATTTTTGCGACTGGAAAACGCTAATAATCGCACGATTTCGAGCGGTGGCAACTCGAACTGGAGCACCCAAAAAATTGTTTGGCGGGGCGTTTTGAAAAACCGTTGCACCCATGCCCAAAACGCCGCGCTAAACAGAGCCTTAGAAATTTCAAGAGATTACACCAACCCTTTACATCTTCTCAAACTAGAGGCCTCTACGTACAATGTAATTTCCTTAACATTTCCAAAACCTTCCACTATAGAATCATCGTCATCATCCCTAGCCTTGTTCCAATAATATTGGATCGTCTTTATGAATCCTCAGTTTCATTTGTTAAATGGAATATTGTATGAGATGTTAAACTTAACTATGCAAATCATCTTGATGTACATTGTGATAATCCCTTCATAATTAATCATCTGAAACTAACTATATCTACTCATCTAATTGATAGGAATAAAGGATTTCTTGTATTCACAATTGAAACAATGATAATATATATGATGTACAAGGGAGGGTGATCCTAATACCCGAGGCAACTCTAAGCTACATAATATACAACATATCTAACACCCCTAACAAAATCACGGGGGATCATACACCGAGTTTGGACAGTAGATAGACATGTTGGGTCCTCGTTTGCGGCTTTGTCATCAAATCTGCAATCTGCTGCTTGGAAGGAATAAAGGAAGGGGCAAAAGTGCCCCGACCATAGTGCTCACGCAGGAGATATGCTTGGAGAGAGAATTCTTCACCGGGTTTAGAGTAATTTGAATGGCACCGGTGTTATCACAGTAGAGGGGAGTGAGATCTGCAGAAGAGACATCAAGATCCTCAAGAAACCAACGGAGCCAAATAATATCCTCAGCGGTGGTAGTCATGGCTTGAAGATCAGTCTCAGTGCTGGAACGAGAAACACCAGTCTGTTTCTTGGACTTCTATGCAATAAGTGAAGAACCCAAGAACAGACAGAAACCAATGACAGAACGACGGTCAACAAAATCACTAGCCCAAGTGGAGTCAGAGTAAGCACGTAGTTGTAGAGAACTACTGTTGGAGAAGAAAAGACCACGAGAGGTCATCGCCCGAAGATAGCGCGGGAGCATCAGTAGATGACCATAATAAGAGGTGGACACACTAACAAACTGGCTCAGCACATGAATAGCGTGAGCAATGGAGGGTCAAGTATGGTGAGATAAATGAGACTCTCCACGAGGAGGCGGTATCGAGTAGGATCAGAGAGTGGAACCTCATCATCCGAACGTAGCTGAAGGTGGAGCTCCATAGGGGTGTCCATTGTGCAAGAGTCAGAGAGAGCAGCCCGAGCAAGGAGATTTGATGTGTAGCGCTGCTGAGAGAGCTGAAACCCGTGATCTGTAGAGCTGACCTCAAGACCCAAGAAGTAGCTCAGTTGTCCAAGGTCAGTCATCTGAAACTGCTGCTAAAGGTGATGCTTGACGAAGATCACATGAGAAAGATCATCACCAGTAATAATCATATCATCCACGTACAGTAACAAGAGGGTTCAGCGACGGGAGGAGTGCACAAACAGAGTTGAATCATGTGGACATGGCTGGAACCCGGCAGCTGTAATGGCTGAACTAAAACGTGCAAACCACGCATGGAGCGTCTGTTTGAGCCCATAAAGAGCTCGCCTCAAACGGCATACAAGGCCTGGAGAAGAGGATAGACCCGGAGGAGGAAGCATGTATACCTCCTGCTGAAGATCACCGTGAAAAAAGGCATTCTTCACGTCGAGCTTTGATAGGGACATTCACAAGGACATTGACCCTGAAGGAAAATGGAGAGCTGCATATTAATAAGATAGACTATAATAGAAACAGCCTCAGTCCAGAAGTTAGGAACGTGAGAGGAGATAAAAAGGGTGCGAGCTATCTCAATAATATGACGATGTTTTCTTTCAACGGTGTCATTCTGAGCGTGTGCACCGGGACAGGCAAGCTGAGGGAGAGTGTTGTGGGTAGCTAGCAGATCTCGAAAAGCATGAGAGAGATACTCCCCCCTGAGTCAGAACAAAAAATGCGCATGGAAGCAGAAAACTGTATGCGCGCCATAACAGAAAGAGTAACATAGATTTGAAGAAATTCAGATCGAGATTGCATAAAATAGACCCAACAATAACGAGAGTAGTCATCAACGAAAAGAGCATAGTACTGATGCCCGCCCTTGGATACAAAAGGTACGGGTCCCCAGACATCAGAATGAACTAAATCAAAAGGACGTTGAGACATGTACTCACTAGACGGATATGAGAGTTGTAACTGTTTACCGAGCTTACAACCCGAACATGAGTGAGACCGATCAATAGAAACACGATCAAGGAAACCATGACTAATGAGAAAAGCTAGACGTGAACCACTGGGATGGCCAAGACGGTGGTGTCACTGAGAGAAACCCACTGAATGAAGACAAAGGGAGGAAGTTGTAGGTGACGATCAAATAGATGGAAGGTGGAGACGATCAAGGACGTACACCCCGCAATGACGACGACCAGCCCCAAGGAGTGTCCCAGTCAGACGATCTTGCACACGGCATGTAAACTCATCAAAGGTAACCAGACAACCATGAGATGTGAGTTGTCTGGCGGATATAAGGTCCATGGATAACTTAGGTATGTAAACAACATCGGGAATATGAAAATGGGTGGTATGGAGGCTACGAATGGTAATGGGGTGAATGGTGTCATATGCTACTATGATACTAAAGGCAGGGGAGATGGGCTGACAGGACAAAAGGTGTGTAACATCATAGGTCATGTGAAAGGATGCTCCAGAGTCAAGCAACCAGTCGGAGGTGGAGATACCTGCAGGGGCGGAGGCAGCCGACTGAGATACAGAGGCAGAAGAGCGGGGCAGTGAACACTGCTGGAAGAACTGTTGGGCAATCAACTGTGCAAGCCCAGATACCGTAAGAGACTTCGCAGGAGCCGAAAAGTGAGTGGAAGAAACACCAGAAGCACGTTGTTGACCAGGCTGCTGAGCCTCTGAAACTTGCGACACTCAGATTGGATGTGTCCAAAACACTGACAATAGTGACAGCAGACCGACTGGCGGCGAGGAGCACCGAACTGAGCAATAGAGGGCGCACCGAACTGAGCTGCAAAAGGTTTCGGAGGAGGACGAGCACCAGATGCCACTAAAATGATCAACTGAGGAGGTCGGGGCTGCAGGAGCAGCTAGAGAGGAGGATCGAGAGCGACATGAGATAAAACGGCGGTCCAGAGGAGCAGCAAGAGCGGCCGAAAAGAAACAGCAGCAAGGCGCAGAAGTTGCGGGAGACCAGCGACTGCAGGAGGAGGCGGAGGAACAGCGGGTTGCAGCTCAGAAGTCGTGGGAGACCGGCGGGGTGAAGCAGCGGAGGAGTCACGGGAGAAACAGCGGGCTGCAACATAGTGGAAGTGAAAGCGGAAGACTACCACACAGACGGAAAAAAAATGGAAGAGCGTCCCTAACGCTATAGCCGGCGGTAGGATCAACGGTGGCGGGCTGCAACGTCGATTGATCGGGTTCGGAAAAAGCGAGATGTCGGCGGAACCGAGTGGCTGATCCTGATCAATAGCAGCAGGAACAATAGCAGAACCGAGCAACAGAGGCGGAAGACTAGACGCGCGTTCGACTGGAAGCAAAAGAGCGGGCAACCACAATCGATAGCAACGAGCAGGAGATCGGATCGAGAGGAGGAGACGGGGCGCGTTCGGCTAGGGTAGGGTTTTCGCTGGCTCTGATACCATGATAGGAATGAAGGATTTCTTGTATTCACAATTGAAACAATGGTAATATATATGATGTACAAGGGAGGGTGATCCTAACACCCGAGGTAACTCTAAGCTACATAATATACAACATATCTAACACTAATCAGTAGATTTCAAACCTTCACTATGCAAGTCCCAACTAGTTGAGGACATTTTCTAGCATCTTATCAAAATTATGAGATCATAAAAGGGAAGCTCGGTGTAGAAAGCATCCCCGCGCAGCGAGGGTCCGGGAAAGGGTCTCATCACAAGGGTGAAATGAAGGCAAGCTTTACCCTGCATTGTTGCAAGAGGCTGCTTCTAGAACTCAAACCCGTGACCTCAAGATCACATGACAATACCTCAACTGGTGCGACAAGGATCCCCCCACCGTCTCATTGTTGGCTGCCCCCATCTCTCCACCACTCCAATGGCTTAGTTGCAAGCTCCACAAAGATAAAAGAGAGAAGAAGAAAGAAGTGACAATTAGGATTTCTGAAATGCTCAAATTTTAGAACCTATAATCAAATTTGAGTATAAAATTTGTCAGTATTTGGTGTGCAAATAGCACAAATTGGTGTACCGATAGCAGGTCTCCTCCTTTTGTATTTAGTCTTACACCACTAGTATGGTGTTGTAGTTCTCCTTGTTTGTGTGTATATAGAGGCAAGATGTAAAGGTTTTACATGAGAAATAAAATTCAATTTTTTCTACTTGGTATCAGAGGCAGGTTCAAAAAGGAATAAATAAAAGATGGTGGGAGAAGGTTGTTATAGAAATTTCCTCAAATCAATTTTATTTCCTTTCCGGGATTTGAGCAGAAGGAATTACAATAACCACCGCCGTTGTTGACCTTCATGCCGATAGGAGGGGAGAAATCCCGATCGGGAAGGTGAAGACTTGCGATCTGACTGCGGGAGTGCTCATTGCGGCGAATCTGGAAGGTGAAGACCGGCGGCATTGCGGCGGATCTGACTGCGGAAGTGCGCATCACGGGAGTGTGGCGGATCTGACTGCGGGAGTGCACATTGCGGGAGTGTGGCGGATCTGACTGCGGGAGTGTGGCGGATCTGACTTGCGATCTGAAAGCATACCAAAAACTCATACTCAAGTTCTGGTAGGAATTCTAATTTATTTAATCTAGTTCATTTTGATGTCTGGGGACCATGCCCCACGCCTACTATGAATAGATTTTGATATTTTGTATCTTTAATTGATTATTTTTCACATATGAGTTGACTATAGCTAATGAAAAATAAAAGTGATGTGTTTGTCTGCTTCAAGGACTTTCATAAAGGGGTTCAAACACAATACGGCGCAGTGATGAATGTGTTGAGGTCGGATAATGGGACAGAATACACCAATAGGACATTTGAGTACCTGTCCCCACATGGGATCCAACACCAAACCACTTGTCCATACACACCAGAGCAGAATGGAGTAGCTGAACGGAAGAACCGACACATTCTTGAATTAACCTGGAATATGATAATTTTGATGAATGTGCCGAAGTATTTGTGGGGGCAAGCTGTTCAGACAACATATTTGATCAATCGGATGCCCTCGCGAGTCTTAAATTGGAAATCTCTGGTTGAGATGTTGCGAGGAAAAGTGGAGATTCCCTTACTCTTAAAACCTTTGGATGTGTATGCTTTGTGCAAGACAATAGACCAAATGTGAGAAAATTGGGTCCAAGGTCCCTAAAGTGTATTGTTGGGTATTCAGCTACCTAAAAGCGGTATGTATGTTGGAGCCCAATAAAGAAGAGATTGTTTGTTAGCATGGATGTCACATTTCGCGAGCACGAGCCATATTATTTCTCTCCAGTTGACTCACCATTTGGGGACTCACTAATTACAGATAGTACGAGGCAGGAAGAGTAGGATAACATTAGTGATGAGAAGTAATAAGTATCCCTTATTCTGTGAAGCCAAGAATGGAGTCAGGTGAGAGATCAGTGCAAAAGCAGAATGCAACTGTAAAAAGTGGACCTCACACCCAGGGGGAGCCGAGAGTATATACAAAAAGAATGAAGCAGAGTGAGATTACAATGCCCACAGAGCCACCCGTGCTGAGTTCCTTGTCACTGCCTACTCCGTCTCCTGCGACACTGATGCCATCAACCTCAATCTTTGTTCAATCCACCTCAACATTTGAACCCACGGGTGAAATAATTCCTGATCTCTCTACTTCTACTCTCATACCGGTAAGGAGGAGTACCCGCAAGAATGCGCGAGTCTCACCTGATCAATATGGCTTTCCTCATGATATTGCTAAGTTTGTTTCTTATTCTCATATATCACCTGTACAAGGGGAATTTATTACATCTTTGGACAGTCTCTATTCTGAAGTGTTGACAGGTAGCTAAGGAGGATCCGCGATCGAAAACTGCAATGTTAGAAGAACTTAGAGCATTAGAGAAGAACAAAACCTGGGATCTTGTGTCGTTACCACCAGGAAAAAGAGTAGTTGGGTGCAAGTGGGCTTTCACGGTGAAACAAAATTAAGAATGGCGGATCGAGCGCTACAAGACCCGACTGGTAGCAAAGGGATACAATCAGACTTTAAGGCATCAACTACGATGAGACCTTTGCACCTGCCACAAAAATGAGCATTGTACGGACAATAATATCCTTGATGGCAAATGGGGGATGGAAACTACACCAGCTTGACGTGAAGTGCTTTTCTTCATAGGATCTGTTGGAAGAGGTGTACATGGAAGTTCCGCCGGGCTTTGGCACAAAACAAACAACAGGAGAGGTGTGTAAACATAAGAAGACTCTGTATGGGCTGAAGCAGTCTCCTCGAGCTTGGTTTGACAGGCTCAGGAGAGCCATGACAGTCATTGGATATCAACAGACCAATGTCGATCACACCCTGTTCTTTAAGAGGCATGGAGCTCACATCACAGTACTCGTTGTGTATGTGGATGATATGATCATCACAGAAGATGATGAGAATGAAATTGTTTAGCTTAAGAAAAGATTGGGCAAGGAATTTGAAGTGAAGTACTTGGGTCAGCTACAATACTTCTTTGGGATTGAGGTAGCCTGCGGTGCACGAGAAATTGTTCTATCCCAAAGGAAATATGTGTTGGACTTACTCAAAGAGATAGGTATAATGGGTTCCAGGCCTGCCGTCTCTCCTATTGATCAGAAGACCAAGCATGACGCGGAGGAGGGAGAGCCAGTTGATAGAGAAAGATACCAGAGGCTGGTAGGCCAGCTAATTTATCTGGGTCACACCCGTCCCGACATATCTTTTGTCGTGAGCGTGGTAGCTCGTTAGATGCATGATCCTACGGAGGGTCACTTGGATGTTGTATATCAGATTCTTCGATACTTGAAGAGCGCACCTGGGAAAGGACGAATCTTCCAGAAGAATGGACATCTAAACATCGAGGGCTATTGCGACTCTGACTGTGCTAGCTATGCAGATGACAGAAGGTCAATGTCAGGATATTGCATGTTTGTAAGAGGCAACCTTATCTCCTGGAAAAGTAAGAAGCAAACACCAAATTGTGCAGGGGCTGCTCGATCCCGCTGATGGGGACCTGAATCTGGAATGTCAGATGACGCCGGAGCTGCATGAGGCAGCGGCGAGTAGAGGAACTGCGCCGGAGTAGGGGGTTTCAGACAGGCAGTTGCGCTGGGTGAGGAAAACAATGAAGTCTGTTATGACTCGACGTTTTTTTTTCTAGCCACCGTCCAGAGAACTAGAAGCCAGGATTTAAAGAGAGTTTTGCCTTTTTAACTTTTGATAACTGATGGAAATAAAGCGGAAAAAAAGGTGGGGGGTTACTTGGCCAACAGTTTAATGTTAAAGGGGAAGTTTCATTTTGAGTAGGGCAGCTATTGATAACTCATAGGATTAAATTTGGGAGTTTCAAAGGTTTAATTACTTTGGAAATCAATGGTTGGAATTTTAAAAGAAAAAATACCTAGGCTTCTCCCTCAAAATATTAATTTCAGAAAATATTTTATATTTTAATTAACTTGCTTGCTTAATTTAACACAACTCCTAATTTGACGGACCTATCCATTCATGATCTTATTGGTCGGTCACTCTAATAAGTCAAAAAACAGTGTGTGAATAGCAAGCGTGATACAACATATGTGAAAACTAAAACATAAAATGTGCGACAACATGCGCTACACAAACAGTAAAATAAAGATGCAAACAAGGGTTGCATCAATTCTCCCGGGATTGAGAGGACTCGACCCCGTCGAGAATATGACGAAACCTGCCACTGAAAGAACTAAAAGCCGATCCGAGAAATTGTTGAGTCACTTCCCTGCTGTGGTAGATGGTGGAACACGGGGAGGACCCGTCATCACTGTATATGATCGGAAGGTACAACCTCTTTCTTGAAAATTGCAGGAAACCAAACTCCCATGGAAAAAGATAACTCCCGATGAAAAAATCAGTCATGGAGTTAAAGTTTTCCAAAGGTACTCCTAAACCATTAGTCATAATTTTATGCATAATACGTAATTGACCAGTAAAAAACAGAACAACGGAAAGAGGAGCGTCATAAAGTAGGGAAGAGGGTAGAACGAAGGAACGAAGTGAGAAGCAAAGCAGGGAGTAAGCAAGATCAGCATGCAGAATCGTTAAATCATATCGTGTCATACGCGCTCCTACTAGACACCTTTGTGCGTTCACTAAATCAAGACAAGTCACCTCAATGATAACACTTGCGAGAATCCAACTAGCACGACAAATTTTAAAACCGTTCTCAAATTTACCATTTAAAATCAACCACCATAGGAATTCTTTAAAACGCGTGTCCCTATTTGGATTAAAAAATTTATAAAAAGTCCCAATTTTACTAATAAGGCTAACCCAAAAAAAATTAAAATTCATTTGACAAAGCCCTAAATGCTCACTTACACTCACGGGATAGCGGTGCGAACTAAACACATGAACACCGAATATAAAATCAACATGTGATGGCACTGACATGAAACCGAGGTCAAGTTCGTCTTCCTGGAGTAGGAATCCAGACAGAAATGCGGCATTAAATAAGAGTGGTGTAGTGGTAACTAAGAAAGGTGAGGAAGATGATGTTGAGGTCCCCCCAAGAGCCTTAGAAACAAGACTATTCTTCTGGGAAGAATAACAATCTTGCGTCCACGGTGATCGAAAGAATGAGAGTTCCTTGCACCATCATGCACGGCGCACTTATCATACTGTCATGCTCTACCTAACAGGATATGACAAACATCGATGGGGGCGACATCACATAGAACAGAATCCTGATACACAGCCCCGATAGAGAACTCTACAAGACAATGATGAGTAACGGGCATAGGCATGTGACTATTAACCCCAGATAAGTAGTAGGGCCGCTCCAAGGGGTGTGTCTTGAGTTCTAGCTTTTCAACCATACATTGGGAAACGAAATTTTTCATGTTACCGCTGTCAATGATGATGGAACAAAAATGTCCCTGAATATGTACAGTAGTGCGAAAAATCTCGTGTCACTGAAAATCACGCTCAGTGGTCTCACTAGGGGAAATCAAACTATATCGAAGGACACAAACTAAATGTTCAGCTTGCTATCCCTCAACCTCGATAATGCTATCAGACTCGAGCTCGGGCTCGAGCTCGGGCATGGAGTCACTAAGGAAGACTTCATATTCTGTCTCACGCCCATCAGAGGAATCAGTAATTACGACGAAGTGGCGTCGTGGGCACTCAGAAGATTTATGCCCAGGCTCCATAAACTTGAAGCATCGGAATACTCCAATGTTGGGCTTAAATCCCATGAGCTCCTTACCTCGGGTGAGGCCAGTGGGAGGAGCTGGGTCCTAGTAGTGTCATGAGGAGGAGGATCAGAATTCTTAGAGGTGGGTGCAGTAGCGGTGGTGCGCGAGGAAGGCCTATCAGTAAACCTATGCCAAGATGTCCTCTTCTGAAGTGAGGCCTCCACTCTACGTGCTCGACTAGACACTTCGCCCAAATCTCTAAAGTCGTGCAACTTTAACTCGTCTCTAATAGCATAACGAAGCCCGTTCAGATAACGGGACACTGTCATATCGTCCTCCTCGTGCAGGTCTAGCCTAGACTACAACACAAAAAACTCATGGGTATACTCGTCCACGAAAAGTTTGTCCTGACGTTGGTTGTGGAACCTTCGATAAAGAGTTTGCAGATAGTCTGGGGGGACATATCGCTTCCGCAGTTGTAACTTAAACTTAACCCACGTGGTAATAGGTGCTAGACCTAAAGTGAATCGGGTGCGCTCAAGTTGAACCCACCAGACTAGTACGGGTCCCTTAAGCCGAAGAAAGGCATATTCAACTTGCCGATTCATAGGCATTTGTTATCATGCCATGAATCTTTCCATGCGCTCACACCAATCGAGGCATTTCTCGGGCTCGACATGACCCTCAAAATCACCTACATCTAATTTGACTCCATCTCCCAACGGGGTTGGCAACGGAGTCCAAGTTCAGGTTATGCAGGTTCCGCGGGTCTACGATTTTGTTCCTCTTGCCTAGGATTTTGGCGAGGTGGTTGATTTAGTCCTAGATAACATTCTGCTTCTAAGTTATTAACGGAGGTTCTCAAGTTGTTTACTACGTGATTCGTGTCTCTCACGTTGACAGTGAGTGTTTTTACCGTCTTCATCAGTTCACTCATTCGGTTGACTAGGTCGCCTATACTTGCGTCTATGCGATCTATACAACTCTCCATATTTTAAAGTAAATACTTAATTTTTTTTTACTAATAATAATTAATAAAAGTTGACTGTTTTTTCTAGAAAATAGAGGACTCAAAAAAAAAAATCTTTTAAAATTAAAAGTAACAGTTTTTAAAATAAATTTTTTTCTTTTGCTTTTGGAAAACAAAGTTTTTAAAAAATATAATTAAATAAAATAAAAAACAGGATCGTTCGATTCACAATAGGAGTGAATCGAACCGACCTCTGATACCAAACTGATGTATTCCTATTTCTGAGAATTGATTTTGAAAGACAAAACTCAGATATCAATTTTAAAATAAGTTGCGCGGGATTATGTCACGAGAATTTTCAAATCGATTACAGTCCAAATGTTTATAAGCGCGCAAAAAATGTCCACCACTTGCTTGTATTCAACGTTATAAGTAAATCTTCCACATGCGATGACAATTAAAGAAGGCAAACACGACTTTAAGTTAATGACAAACCAAAGAAGTGAAATATTAAGCAAGCAATTCCTAAATTTTACTGGTCAAATAATACTATGGCATAAACATTATACTATCAGTGAGAGGGAGTTGAGTTGATATACCAAGTCCAAACAGAGGAACGATTATCAAGTAGGAGAGGAAAACAGAGGTTGTTGGCTCGGGTGGAGGAACGCGGCCGTGAGGGTTCCCCGGCGGTCGCCCGAGGCTGGACTGCCATTGGGAGGGTCGCTTGGAACCGAACTGCCCTCGGAAAGGTTCTTCACCGTCGCTGGAGGGGGGGTCGGAAGGATCAGCGGGCTGGAGTAGGATGTCGACACCAAATCGTGCAGGGGCTGCTCGATCCTGCCAGTGGGGACTTGAATCTGGAATGTCGGAGGACGTCGAAGTTGCGGGAGGCAGCGGCGAGTAGAGGAGCTCCGCCGGAGTAGGGGGTTTCAGACAAGCAGTTGCGTCAGGTGAGGAAAACGACAAAGTCTGCTACGACTCGTCATTTTCTTTTTTTCCCAGCCACCGTCCAGAGAACTAGAAGTTGGGATTTAAAGAGAGTTTTGCCTTTTTAACTTTTGATACCTGATGGAAAAAATGTGTGTGCGCGCGCGTGTGTGTGTGTGTGCGGGGGGGGGGGGGGGGGGGGGGGGGGGTTACTAGGTCGGCAGTGTGGGGGGGGGGGGGTTACTAGGTCGACAGTTTAATGTAAAAGGGGAAGTTTCATTTTGAGTAGGCTAGCTATTGATAACTCATAGGATTAAATTTGAGAGTTTCAAAGGTTTAATTGTTTTGGAAATCAGTGGTTGGAATTTCAAAAGAAGAAATACCTAGGCTTCTCCCTCAAAATATTAATTTCTGAAAATATTTTACATTTTAATTAACTTGCTTGCTTAATTTAACACGACTACTAATTTGACGGATCTATCCATTCATGATCTTATTGGTCGGTCACTTCAATAGTCAAACAACAGTGCGTGAATAACAAGCATGATACAACATGCGTGAAAACTAAAATATAAAATGTGCGACATCATGTGCTACAAAAATAATAAAAATAAAGATGCAAACAAGGGTTGCATGAGGTGGTCAGGCCATCTAGCTTCAGATCAATCGATGGAAGTTCCAACTTTGTCGGTTTGTGCGATGAACTCAGCACCCTCAACAACGTGGTCGTCTTAACAGAGACCAACATCTTGAAGACGTCCTCCATCGTACCTTCATCTTCATGGATCAGCCCCTTCCCCGATCACCACAGCCTGTTTCCCATTCAAGCGATGTCTCATCCTTTCCTATAACCGGTCACTGAATCCTATTGCCGGAATGCGATGGACGTACCGCAGGCATACGCAGCACGAAAATGCCACCCACAACCAAGAAAAGCAGTTGTTGAGTGCAGAAAACCCTTATATAGGTTCTCTAGGCACTGCGACCTTCGTGGATATTCGTTGCAGCCTTCCTGACCGCAGCCTATATCGTGGCGGCCACTGGACGGGCTCCTTTTGTTTAGAAGTTGACGTTGGAGGCCGCCAGAGGCGTTGGAGGCCGCTAGAGGCGTTGGAGGCGAAGGAACTAGTGAGGCAAGCGTGCGGTGGGATCGAGCGAAGGAAAGGCGCTAGGGCTTCGGGTTTTTTCCGTAGCTCGGATACCAAGTTACGAGAAAATTTTATTTTTCATTAGGTACACATCGGGCTATTTATATATCCTACTGTAATGACAGATTATAATAATAAACACAATGTCATTAGATCAACAGTAAAGTTGAAAACACGCAATTCTACTAACTAAATTTTGGCTATTATAGTGAAGTTATTCTCCCCCTATTGTAATGTAGTGTGAAGTGATCATAAGAAAAAGAAGGTAGCAACGAGCTAAAACTTGAAAAGGCAAAGACTGTATGAGGCTACAGAAATGCAGATAAAGAATAATGGGTGGGATTTGTTTTATTGAGGTAAAAAAAGTCAAATTAGCAAGAATAGATTTGAAGAAATTAATAGAGATTAATCTTATTGATTGAGAAAAAGTAGACAAAACGAATAGACGCTATAATCTTATCTTTCTGTCAAGAAATAAATTAAAAATAAGCAATTCACCACTGTCTGTAAAGTCAGTGTATCATCCATATGACAAAAAGAGAGAGCAAGGGGAAAATAACCTACTAACCAATAATTCTGAAGTCATTACTCCTCGTCGAAATCCATGAGGAAGTCTGTTAAGTTTTCTGAATCATCAATAGCCTCTTCCAGAGACATTTGGTCTTTCTTCTGCGGTTTTTCCTGGATAACATCATGACCACAATGCATCACATTTCATTTTTTTGCTTTTGACTTATTTGGCAAACTTCGGAAGTCCATTAACAACCCAAAGAAATCTCCAGAATACAAATGTGACTGCTTCATTAGCTTTGAGTTTTTTTGTTGCAAATCAATAAAAAATTGGAATACTTGTTACAGAAATATGCAGCAATTTCTAAGTGCCAAGTCTATAGACCAGTTGTTTGATCACCATAATGTCATTTATAAGAAAGGAAATTGACAATGCTAGAGAATGCCATGACTTATTCAACAATGTATGACAAAATGAGGCACCAAATATTGGAATGTAATGATTGTCATTACTTGTGAATTGAACAGAAGCTCAAGAAAATAAGAAAATACAAAATGATTGTGTGTATGCGCATGATAAAAACAGAACACAATGTTTATTTTGGCACCTTTGATTTTTGAGGCTGAGGAGTAGTCTTATGAATACTCCAGCTGCGGGTGATTTTCTCCTCAACTTCTTTATCTTCTTCTTCAGCTTCGTCCACCACCACATCTTCATCATCCTCACTATTTTCTTCATCCTACATAGAGAAATATGGAATTTAATGCATCTTCTTTTATGTTGGTTGGACTTTCTATAAAATAGGCCTAACCACCAATGCAGAGGCTCATGCAGAAAAAGAGAAATAAAAACACATGTATCATAAGAAACAGTATACTACAGTTTCCCTCACATCATTTTCTCCAATGTCAACAGCATTTGCCATAGATTCATCCGTATCCGTGACCTGAAATCGTGACCATATAGCATAATATACATTTAAAATATGAGAAAATTACAAACAAACCCAAATAAAATGACATTTCAGCACAGAAGTATGAGAATTAGTCACCTCAAGTTCTTGTTTCTTCTCTTTAGCCAAAATTTCATTAAGCTCTTCCCTTGAAATGATTTTACCTTGCTGTGAAAAAAGGGAGAAATGGTTTTTCAGATTAAAGTGGTCCCTTCTTACAAGGATTAAATAAACATGATACTACATATAATAGCGCATATTTATAATTTCTGTGAGGCAAGAGACCTTCCATGATAAGTTTCAGAATCTTCAATATCAGTGTCTTTAAGCACTAATTATTTTCATCACTAAATAAGGATCAATCAAAAGACATTCTTAAGGATGCAAGGAAGCCTTTATGACAAACTAATAGAAGCTTCATTTGAGAGATATTTACAAGCCGTATATTTTGTTATTATTATTATTGTGCGTAAGTGGATTTTAGTCTCATCGTATGTTTAAGTCTTCGAGTCTATTGTACTAGTATATATATCCCTCTATGGATGAATAATAGACAGGCAAGTATTATTTTCCTCCTAATTCTATTTGATATCAGAGCTAGATTTAATTTTTTCCCGTCTCCGCTATTTTTTTCGCACCACCCGTTTTTTTTCCCGCGCCGCCCGTCTCGTTCCGTGCCCGCCTCATTCCGCAACGCCCGCCGTGGCCCGACTCCTGCTGCTCGCGCCTCTGTGCTGATGGGCGGTGGCCTCCAAGCCACCACCGGCTGCTGAGAGGGGCACCGCCGCTGTCCCTTCATGATGCAACCTAGCCCTCTGCCTTCTGCATAACCCGAACTTCTGCGAAATAAGGGCACCATGCCCGTCTCCTGTTTGCTTTCAGAGATTTGCTCCGACACCTCTCCCAGGTTTGTTTTCCTGCGTCGAACTTCCGCGTAATCACCTCCGCCCTCTCTGGTTGTGCTTCCGCCGTCCGTTGGCCTGACCGCCTTCTCTGGGACTCCTCTGCTTTGCTGCCGGCATCTTCCCCGACTGTGTCTACGCCAGATCTGCTGCATTGACGAATCCTCGTGCTATTGGGTTCCTCTTCTGTGTCCCTTTCTCATGGATACTCATTCCGCTGACATGAGTGACTCTTCAATGCCGTCACCGGATGTGATTCAGCAGCAAATGAGTGACCCTCATCAGTCCCATGACCACTTCGGGTCCCATGTGTGGGAGGGTTTAGTGGAGACGTGAGAAGGGGTTTCGAAAGAGTGGGCGAGATGGAATTGTGGGGAAGTGGGAGATGGAGGAATGAGAGTGATTTAGGATTAGTGGCCCTTGTTTCTAGGAGGTGGTTAGCAGTGGGGTAGTGGGGAAGTGGCATGGGAGTTGGGATGGTGGTGGGAGGGGTGGTCGGCCAAGGATGAATGGAGGGGATCGCCGGAGGTGGTGATGGTTGTCAAAGGTGGTGCCGGCAATCGTCGGAAAAATTACAATTTGGGGAAATTTAAGTTGAGGTGGTGTCGGCGATCGCCGGAGGTGGTGTCGGCGATCACCAAAAAACTGAAAATGGAGAGGAATTTAAGTGGTGGTAGAGGAGGAATTTAAGTGGTGGTAGAGGAGGAATTTTAAAGAGGCAGTGGCCTGAGGGTGGTGGCCGGTGGGGAGAAATGGAGGGAAGGAGAGGGGATATATGTGGCCAGCGGAATGGAGGTGTGAGGAGGAAGGGGCTATGTTGGTGGTCAGCTGGAAGGAGGTATGAGAAGGGGGATGGAGCTAGAATGGTCAGCACTGTGGTGGGGAAGGAGTGTGGGAGGTGGTCGGCTGGTGGATTGGGGAAGAAAGGGTGGTCGGCTAATGAATGTGGAGGGGGGAAAGGAATGGTCGGCTGGATGGAGAAGAGAGGGAAAATAATTTTGAAGCTTCACACTTGGGTCTGGCTTCGACGTCGGGTGATCATAAGGAGGCTTCTTTGCACAAACTTTCAATATTTCTTACAAGAGACCCTCCAATATAATTTATAGACTAGGGAGGAACAGTGTATGGTTATAATTCTTCGTACGCTGTAACCCCCAAAATACACAAAGAAAATGAAAATACAAAAACATAAAACACTACGATCGGTGATCCGTTCATCATGAGCGGTCCCGATCTTCACTGGATCCATGGTCAGTGCGAGTAGACCCTTACGGGTCTTGTAGCATGATCATCATCACCAAATACAAATCTTAGTAGAAATTAAGGGTAAGATACACGTTTTTTAAAATGAAATAAAAACACAAAAATTAATGCAACTTATAAAAAATATAAAAATTGTAATAAAGCATGAGTAAATGGCAAAGATGAATGTTTTACCAAAGAGTGTTTTCCCCTTAATATATAGATATATATGAACTGGCCAAGAAAGGTTAGGCACAATAGCATTGACAGGTTTGTAAGTTTGCTAGAGTGAAGGTCAGTTAAAAGTAAATACATATACCAATCAACAGATTACAAACCTTATAGCGAATTCAATTCAAATTAAGAGATCACAAACCTTATAGTGAATTCAAATCATTTATTAATCATAACCAATTCTCACCTTTCTGAAAGTAACAGATTGCATGTGTACTTAAAATTACTAAAAATCTTGGAAATACTACAAAGATTGACTCAACCTTTCACCGTACAACTATTAAAGGATCGGTCTAAACACGCCGCATGCAATTATTCCGCATACAATATTCTTATTTTTTATATGATAGTGCTTGGATGTGACATGACCCTAGTAGGCTTGGTGTAGGCATGTAGCTCAGAGCAAAACCCTTAGGCTCCGTTCATTTGAGCGGAATTGGACGAAAGGAATTGGAATTCAATACCCAATTCCGCCGTTTGGCGGCCAAAATTTGTCATGGGAATTGGAATTTATTTGAATTCAATTCCCATGGGAATTCATTCTAGAGGACCCCCCCCCCTCTGACTTCCCGACCTAAGAACTGGAAAATTCCAAGCTCGCCTGTGTCTCACTCCCTCCCTCCAGAAAAATCTCGTGAACAAAAACTCCAATTCCTTTCTGTCAATTTCTGCAAAATGAACGGAGCCTTATGGATGCACAGAAGAAATGATAGTTGTTGGAGTCAGTAGCGATTTTTTTCTTTAGACTATAAATTACTTGGTAGAATAGATTTGTTTTACCTCCATAAGGTAAGACAGCATGTCTGGTGTAGGCTCATGAAAATTAGGACCTCTATAATCAATAACTTCATCTGGATCTTGAACATAGTTGATAGTTGGATAAACTGGATCGCCACCCCATACTGGAAAAAAATCAACATTACTTCATTGTTATAATCTTCAGGATAGATTAAAGAAAACAAAAACTGATATGATACAGTATTTTACATGATTTGGTAATATTCAACGTCAGGAAAAATTATGTGACAACTGCAAATTTTGGGCAAAGAAGCTTTTAATTAAAGTTTATAAAATTGTTATAGCCAGATATACAGCAAGAGATTACCGAAGACATAAAAGAAAGGAGAAATTAATAAACAAAGCAGGGACTTCACTGTTATGTGCCTACTATGGGATCTCTTCGGAGGTGGTGGCGGGGGTGGAGGCGGAGATACAAGGAGAGTCTTGCTCAATCCTAGCCCTAGAATGGGGATGGAGAGGAGAAGAAGAATTAGAGAGAGAAGAGGAGACTTGACAGAGAAGGAGAAGAGTTAGAGAGAGAAAAAACTTGATTTAATTTTTTCATGCCTCATACATGACCCAAGAGTCCCTATATATAGGACCCATAATAGCATTGACATAAATACTCAATATAAAGAGACACGCACCACACTAAAACATCTAGACCCAAATGATTCATAACTACGACTCAGACTCGATATGACACGACTCATAAAACTCGATTCATATAACTAGACTCCACTACCAAAAGACTCATAATAATATAATTGATAATAGATAACTGACGGCGTATGATTCGTAACATTTCACCCATCCTTCAAATTGAGTTTGCCTTCAAACTCGAACGATACTTGGATGACCTGATCATCTGGCTCTTTGATTTCCTGCCAAAACAACTCCCGGTAGCGCGTCGTTGTAGCGAAGGCTGCATCGAGCGGCAGGTCGTCAGCGTGCTCCCCGATGGAATAAAAGAATGCAGGGAGCGGGCGTGACAGTGGCACTTGCTGAGGTGAGACTACCTGCCATATCAGGAGTCCAGGCGAGTGTGCTTGGTGAACGGTCGAGGGTGACAAAAAGACCGGGCTATATGTGAGCTACGATGATGAGGAGCAGCGGCACCAAGTGGGGAACGGTTGTCGGAAGGAATGGATCTAGAGGGGTCGGCAAAATACGTGGTCGGAGCATAGGCAAAACACGTTGTCGGAAGCAATGGATCTAGAGAGGTCGGCAAAACTCATGGCCGGAGCATAGGCTACAGGATGGCAACCGCAGGGACTGACGATTGTGCACAAAATTTGGCGGCACCACCGTTAGGCTGGGAGGTGACGATGTCGGTGGTGTAAACTGTGTGGCGGGAACCACAGGAGGCGATGGTGTTACAAGGCAAGTTGGGATGGAGGGGGCGGCGGCATGTGTTGGATGGGGCGCTATCTGCGCTTGTGGAAGTGGGGGCCCAATTTGTCCCGACATTACAAATCAGTCAATGTCGGCGTTGAGTTGCGAATTTGAGGCATGATATGAAGCCAACGCTAGCACCATCAAACAGAGGGCCATTTGCTCGTCGGAGCTTGTTACCATGTCAAATTAATTGAGTAATCAATTAATTTTATTAAGAATTAATTAATTAAGTACTGGGTCAAAAGAAAAGGGAGTGGGAAGCTCGATAGATGAAGGCGCGGGACTCAAAGCTCTGAGAAAAGGGCGCAACCAACACAGATTGGCGTCAATGGAGGAAAAGTGGCTGACCGATGTCGAGAAGGCTTCGTCTTCCCCAGCAAAATCGAAATGTGCGGGATCGACAAAGGAATGTCGATGATATGGGGGCTTGGAGGGCCGCGGGTGCGGGAAAAAGAGAGTGAGCTAGCTATTCCAGTGTCAAGATAGAAGTAGCTACCGAATTCGAGGAAGGAGAGGATCCTTCTGATACATGTAGACAGAGAATATGACGCAGAAGATCGATTCATTCGAGCGGGAGCATACGAGGACGACAACGGCTTGAGGAGGGTGAAACGGGGTGTCGAAGTCATTGAAGTTGTGGTGGTTGGCTTCGAGCTAGAGAAAAGCGACGTTGTCGTCGATCCACAAAAAGGAGACGGATGTAGTCGTTACGCGTTGCAATCGACGTGTTGGGGAATTGGGAGCGGGATTGCATAAACGAGGACGGGTCGGTTGATTGCAGCATAAAAAGGGAGGATCAGAGGCAAAGAGTTGTTCCGTTTGTGAGAAAGGATCAGAAGTCTCTGATACCAAGTTGTTATGTATAACGCCCCGGTTTACTGTGAGTGCGTTATACGTCTGCAGATCAGTGACCCCAACCAGTCTCCACAGATCTGATTAGTCATAGTCGCTAATTCCAATGATGGGTTGTTGAGGATGGGGTTTGAATCCCAGCCAGCCAGTTAGTGTGATCAAAATCTACAGTGATTGCCCAGACCGCCCAAGACTTCTCAGCAGTCACCCTCAGGAAGAGAAAAAACCAGACTCCAGGCTGACCGCCGGACCGTGCGGTCAGAGTCCTCTTTCATTTCCTTGCTATTTGCACACCATGTAACCTCTCATCTGTGCACGATTCTTCTGTACCCCGTGCAGCAGTAATTTTAGAGCCTGCCCGTTCGGGCAAGCTCTCGCTGTTAAAAATAGTGGTGAACAGTATCCATAAGACATGCTGATTTGAATCCTCAAGCTCTCTGCCTGTGGCAGCGGTCTCAAATTTAGTCCCTTCGCGGTCACCTGGACGTCGGATGGCCTCTTCTTCTCTTGTGTAACTGCATCTTTCGATCTATAAATTACCCGCCGCAAGTAGTATTCACCGCGGTGGGTAAATTTGGCCTCGCCGCCCTGCGGTCCTCCTTTTTGCGTTCCTTCAGCCGAAAAGTAACTGACAGCTCGCAGCTCCTCCCCCGGTGTCCCTCAGCATGAAGTTGCGGAGGTGCATTGTTTGCACCAACATACATAAATTTCTTTCCAATTATTATTTTTCCATGCAATACAAGGGCATTTTCTTGTTGGATATAGATATGTACGTATAGATTATTATATAAATAAAAATTCCAAAAAGGATAACTATATTTTGAAATAGAGTCCCCATGCTTCACGATTTTTGAAAAGGATTTCCATCAGACATTCATATATTAGTAAATATTGAGTAATTCGCAATCCACAAGCTTAATCAAAACTACTGGTGTCAGAAGTTCTGGTTTTGCAGTAAAATTCTCGGTCAAAATAATAGCAAAAGGAAGTAAAGTTAGGTTGTAGATCTGTACTCTCTTTGATTTGATCTTCACGCATACGCATTGCTAAAGGATCCCTTTGAATGCGAACATCAGTGCCCATCATGATGCGGTATTCTTCCGCAGTTTGGTGCTTGAACATTCCAATGAGCTGGGTATTCTCATCCTCACCAGTTTCTTCATAACGTGTCTGCACAGCCTCCCGGGAAGTGTCCCTAGTCCATGCTTTCACCCATTCGGAATAATATGCTATTGGTCCAACATCCTCCAGTCTCCTCTGTTCAGCCTGAAGCCTGACTTCAAACAGAAGCAAGAAGACAACTTCTTAGTTGTAGTCAAATTCCATCATATAGTACAATTAGATGAAACTCGTGGGAGCAGGAAGTTATTGATGATATTCAGATCGAGAAATTTATGATTTCTTTCAAATTCTCCAATGCATTTCATAAATGAACATTTTATAACAAAATATTTCAAGAGTATATAGCAAAAATTTATATTATAAAAGTAATGCAAAAATCTCCAACTTATATAGGAACCATAATATCATCATGATATTAGAAAGACTGCAAAAAACAGTTGGCAAACCACATTCATGACCATATTTCACTAAGAAGATGAAGTCTCTTCAGAAAAAGAATGATTCTTGTGAGTATTGTTCTTGTTAGGCTTTAAGCTCTCCAATAAGGAAATTGTAACCGGAAATAAAGCAATAAAATTTAACCTGTAATAAAGATGATTAGCGATTCAAGAGGTAAAGGGTTCATGTGTGTTGGCCCGGCTTGCCAAGTGATTTATATATGATAAAAGAGTAGAAAGCTGCCTTCTTTTCAACAAGCGCAATGAGGAAGAGAGACAACATCAAAATCCAATTTTATGTAATTAATAATTTAATATTTCTATTTATCTTCTTTTGTAAATAAGAGTTTATTGGTTTGATGATAGGTATTTAAATCCCCATTCATCCTACATTTTGATGAGAATCAATCGCCATTTATCTCAACAATCTTGGGAAACGACATTTTATGATCATCATTTAAAGCAGGGGGATGCGATCAACTTATTTTTCATATTGTTTTTTTGGAGCTCTATTTTGCGAGTTAGGTTAAATTGTCCGATCTGACATTCTACGCCATCAGATTCTCTTAACCTAAACCTCCTTTATATATACATTCCTCTCATATTTCCTACGCATTTAGGACTTAGCGTTTCCCGATGGAGAAGCTGCTCAATCTTTGGTTCAATACATGGTTGAGCCTCCCACGCAGTACTGACGTCATCAGGTCCCGCCTCCGGGGGTGTTGAGGCCCCATCTGCCTCCTTTCACCTCATGTACAGCCTTCGGCGAGTCTTCCTGAGCCACTCTTCTGTAGCTCAGGAGCTCGTGGAATCATGACGCCTCCTCCGGTGCCCTTTTCCCGGTTCGTGAGGCACATCCACCACCCCTCCTAGTCACGGGAAGCTTTGTTGTCGCCTTCTACACCCCCCCCCCACCACCAACCCCATTGCCGCTCCCAGAGCCCGCAAACTCCTCTACAGACACCAGTTTCCCGCTTCACGCCCACCACCACTCCAGTAAGCTCTAAAAAGCCCTCTTCCTTCCCTTTCCCAACCTTCCATAGCCACCCTAGCCCAAACCGAGCCACCACACATCCTTTCTAGACCTATTCAATCCACATTCAACCTTTTCTCCCTTCCAACAGTTCACAAGTAGCCATATTACTCTTTCGCTAACCAAAATATAGTCGCGTTTGCCACTCCTTATCGCCTCTGTCACTCCTACAAAGTATAGGCTCTCCACCCCTACGTCTTCAACCCCATTACTCAGTAACTCCGCATTTATCCTCAAATTTACTACATTTTATAGATGCATACATTATACAGATGCACCTTTATATTTCTAGTCTTAATTAACGTTGGATATATCTTCTCTTATTATACGTGCAACACTTATTCACCTTGTTCTTTAATTTTATGCACTCTCAATAATTTATAATTGTCGTCCGGTTACTTAAATTATAATATTTATGACAATTGTGACACCTGAATGAGATTTTAAAATCAATATTTTTAATTAATTATGTATCGGAAATCATTGTATGGTTGAATCTCAAACATGAGAATTGCATTAGAGTTTAGGCAATGTGTATAACAGCTTGACTGTCACAGAGGAGAAGAGCCGGTGAAGGAAGCTTTACCCCCAGATCGGTGAGAAGGCTTTCAAGCCACGTTAGTTCCGACACCACAGATGCCATCGCCCGATATTCTGCCTCAGCTGATGATCGAGCAACGACCGCTTGTTTCTTGCTTCGCCAGGTAATCAGATGTCCTCCAAAGTACGTGCAGAAGTCACTTGTGGACCTTCGATCATCGAGGGACCCAGCATAGTCAGCATCAGAGTATGCTACCAGAGTAGGAGTGGAAGAAGAGACTTTGTACACCAGTCCTTGTCCAGGAGCCTTTTTGAGGTATCTGAGAATACGTTCAACCGCCTGAACATGAGAGCTTCTGGGGGCATGCATATATCGACTGACGATACCAACAGCGAAGGAGATATCTGGTCTGGTTACTGTGAGGTATATCAATTTTCCAACTAGGCGACGGTAATATTCTGGATTGTCCAGTAGGATATCTGAGTCAGAGGCCTGTGCGCATAACTTGTGATTGACATCCATTGGGGTGTCAATTGGCTTACAGCCTGAGTAACCCGCATCATGAAGAAGGTCAGTACAGTACTTTCGCTGAGAAAGGATCAAACCATCTGGCCGTCTGGCGACTTCTAGGCCCAAGAAGTACCGAAGGGGCCCCAGATCTTTTGTTTGAAAAACGGTGTTCAGATGAAGTTTGACCACCAGTATACCATTCGAGTCATTCCCAGTAATAATGATGTCGTCCACATAGACTAGCAGAAGGACAGTCCCGGTAGATCGGTGGCGAGTGAAGAGCGAGAAGTCGGCGGAGCTTCGAGTAAAACCAATCTCCCGGAGGGCCTTACTGAACTTGTCAAACCATGCCCGGGGGGACTGTTTGAGACCATAAAGAGCCTTTCGAAGATGGCAGACTTGAGACTCCCCTGTGGTCTCAAACCCGGGAGGTTGTTGCATATACACAGTTTCCTGGAGATCACCGTTCAGAAACGCATTTTTGACATCCAGTTGGAGTAGGGGCCACTGGCGATGTACCGCAACAGAGAGGAGAACCCGGACTGTATTGAGTTTGGCCACCGGGGAAAAAGTCTCCTCGTAGTCGAGCCCCTGCTGCTGGGTGAAGCCACGAGCCACAAGACGGGCCTTTAGGCGGTCAATAGTGCCATCAGTAGCATGTTTAATAACAAAGACCCATTTACACCCAACGGGTTTCTGACCGGGAGGAAGAGGGACGAGAGTCCAGGTCTGGTTAGTCCAAAGAGCAGCCATTTCCTCCTCCATGGCAGCCCGCCAGCCAGGATGTTCGAGCGCCTCCTGCACAGAATTAGGAACAGAAACCGAGGAAAGAGAAGTAGCAAAAGTGTGAAGATGGAGAGAGAGGCGATATAGGGAGACGTAGTGAGCCAGAGGATGAGCGGTGGATGTCTGTACCTGATCTGCCGGGCGCGGAGTAACCGTGGTTGAGGCGGACTGCAGTGGGGCCATAGAGCAATGGGGGCGACGAGTATAGACCCGGATGATGGGTGGTGCGGGGGGAACAGGAGGTAGAGCTGGTGGAACCGGTAGCAGTGGCGTTGTAACGGGGAGAACTGGTCGTGGGATGGATGGAGGTAAAGGAGCCGAAGGGATAGGAGTAGTGAGAGGATCCGGAAAATATGGTTCAGTCTCGCGGAAGGTGACATCCGCAGAGACGGAGAGCTTCCGAGTGACGGGAGAATAACAGAGATACCCCTTCTGAGTACGGGAATAGCCCACGAATATGTGTTTGGCCGCTCGGGGATCCAATTTGTCCGAGGGCGGGCCCAGATGGTGGGCGTAACAAGTGCTACCAAAGATACGGGGCGGAAGAGGGAAGGCCGGAGTCGAGGGAAACAACAGGCTGAACGGAGTACCATAGTGGAGGATGGAGGAAGGGAGACGGTTGATGAGAAAACAAGCCGTGGAGACCGCAAAGTTCCAGTAATGCTTGGGTACATGCATTTGAAGCATGAGGGAGCGAGCCACATCAAGTGTCGGTTTTTACGTTCGGCAACGCCATTTTGTTGAGACGTGTAGGCACAAGAGGTTTGGTGGATAATCCCGAACTCAGAGCATATAGTAGCGAAGTCGTGGCCAGTGTACTCACGAGCATTATCCGTGCGCACAGTTTTGAGAGTTGTATGAAATTGGGTACGAGTTTCAACGACAAAGGCTCGAAAAATGCGAGGAAGCTCGGAGCGATCACGAAGTAAGTATAACCACGTTATGCGAGAATAATCATCAATGACAGTAATAAAATACCGGAAACCAGAAATACTAGTAATTTTATACGGTCCCCATACATCAGAATGCACTAAATCAAACGGAGCAGAGCTCCGGGTACAATGAGCAGGATAAGATGAACGCGGCTGCTTGTCGAGGATACAAGACTCACACTGAAACGGATGGAGAGAGATATCAGGGAGAGCCCGCTGGAGAACAGGTAGAGGAGTGTGGCCAAGACGGCGATGCCACTCGGTGGAGGAGACGGAGGAGAGGATGGTAGGAGGTGTGTCGAGAAGGTAGAGCCCGTTCCGTAATCCGCCTTTACCAATGGTAGTCCGCGTCCTGCGATCCTGTATGACAAAAGAAGAGGAAGTGAATATAACAGAGCAATCCAGATCAGCAGTAAGGCGACCAACAGAAAGTAAATTGAAGGGGGAACTCGGAACATGAAGAGCCGAGCGGAGAGGAAACGACGGGCTGAGAGAGATGTCCGTCGATCCGGAGACGGGAACAAGGGCCCCATTAGCCACGGTGATAGACCGCGGATGAGGAGAGTCCGAGTATGTGACAGGATGCTGGGACGTAATGTGATGAGTGGCACCGGAGTCCATGATCCAGGACGGACCGGTGGAGAGACAGGTCGTACCTGCTTGGGAGACGAAGGTGGAGGCCAGGGAAGCAGGAGGCGGGTTGAGCAGTCCCTGGAGGTGCTGGAGCTGGAGGCGGACAGCTTCAAGGTCCGGAGAGGCAGGAGAGGAGGCATCTGCGGCCACCGAAGCCGTCGGTAGAGGAGGATATCCATTCTTGCGGTAACAGGTCGCTTCAAGGTGTCCGTCCTTGCCGCAGTAGGAACACTTCGGCTGCCCCCTGCCACCACGCCCGCGGCCCCGAGAGCCGGAGCGGCCACCACGAGCAGCAGGAGGCAAGGGAAGCAGGGGCGGAGGGGCCTGTTGAAGAAGGGCCGAGGAAGTCGGCGCAGGAGCATCCGGAGGAGGCGTCACGCGGAGGAGCATGGAACAGATCTCAGAAAGGGATGGAACGGTGGGAGACGCCAGAACCTAAGTCCGGATAGTCTGAAGGTGAGGCGGAAGACGGGCCATCATAATAGCAATGCAAACCGCCTCCTTCTGAGCGCGCTGGACAGCATGATCACTGGTAGAAGGCTGATGCAGTATCCAGGCTTCGGCCAAAGTCTTAGCCCGAGCAACAAACGACGTCATGTCCGGGGCGCCACCGGCGTCGAGAGCAGAGATCTGTGAGGATGTCGTAGAGGTGCTGAAGGCTGTCTTTGCCGGAATAGAGTGAGTGCAGCTCATCCCATATAGACTTGGCCGTCTCGTGATACATGGTCATCTGATACGGCTCACCATCCAAGGAGTTAAGGAGCCAAGTCTGCACACGACCGTCGTTGCGGAGCCACTCGTCCGTAGGGGGAGCCGGAGGAGCCTGTGTGAGGTAAGACAGGAGACCCTTGGCCTGGAGAACCCGGCACACAGAATGCGCCCAAGGGAGAAAATTTTTCTTCCCGGAGAGAGAGATGGTGGTAATGCGTAATTCATCGCGCAGGTCTGCAGGACAAGCCGGGCGGTCTGCGGGCGGACTAGCCGCCGGGCCGGTGGAGTCAAGAGAGGATTCCATAAACCAGGAAGACAAGCCGCACCGACTTGGAAGGAGGCCGCAGCGACCAGGCAGTCCGCTGGAGAGGCAGGCCGCAGAGAGGGGAGGAGACCGTCGCGACTAGGAACAGGCCGCAGCGACGAAACTGCGAGCAGAAAAAGGTCGGGAGAAAGAACCCGCACGGTCACGATGTGAACACCAGCGGCCAGACAGGCCACGACCAGAGCGGGTAAGAAACAGACCGCACGGTCTGGAGACCGCGAGAAGGCGGAGATAAGAGAAAAGAGACCGCGAGTGAACAACTCGAGCGGATAGGAGAGAGAGAAGCCGCGAGTTGACGAACTCGAGCAGGAGGGAGAGAAGAGACCGCGAGTTAACAAACTCGAGCGGATAGGAGAGAGAAGCCGTGAGTTGACAAACTCGAGCGGATAGGAGAAAAGAGAAAAGAAATCGTCTGGCGAGAAGGAAACCGCAAGGAGCAGACGCCGAGCGGATAGGAGGGGAAGCCGCGCGGATAGAACTAGAGACCGCGCGAGACGTACGGGAGGTGGGGTCCACGGGAGAGAGGAGAAAAACTATAAAAAGGGGGGGGAAGAGGAGAGAACCTGGATCCACGGGAGAAGCAGCGGACTGTCCGTGGAGGCCGCGGACAGTGAGCGAGTAGCGGCGGATAGAAAAGGAGGCAGACCGCTGGAGACCGCAAATAGTCCGCGAGGAAACCGCGGAGTCCGCCAGAAGGCGGCGGGTAGATGCGGTTAAAAGTGCACAGGTCGGTTAGAGGAGAGAACCTCCCTCTGATACCATGTTGAGAGAAGCCAAAACTTGTATGTATTGCTTGTGTAAGTAAATACAAGGAGAGAATACAATTATATAGGAGATGAGAAGAGAGGAAAAATCCTATACAAGATGTGGGACTAAAGAAGAGAGAATACTAGGGCCTTTATGGGCCTTTATACATGGGCTTTTCTAATAGATACTAAAAGACTGAATGTTAATCGTGGATAATTTCTAATTCATGTCCATCTGAAGCAGGACGGACGTCACACCCGCCTGCCACCCTGTAGTCCCACCAGGGGGCCCACCATGACGGCTTTACCAGGCCCGCGGGCCATACACCCCACCTATCCCGGGCCCCACAACAGGGTTGATAGGTTGTTGAGGCCGGGGCTCGATCCCCCGACCTCCTTGATAAAGAACTCTCATGCGAGTTCTCATCACCAACTGATCCGCGCTTTTATGATGCAGGACGGACGTCACACCCGTCTGCCACCCTAGAGTTCCACCAGGGAGCCCACCATGGCGTCGCACCATGGCGGCTTTATCAGGCCCGCGGGCCGTACACCCCAACCCATCCCCGGCCCCACAACAGGGCCGATAGGTTGTTAAGGCCATGGCTCGATCCCCCGACCTCCTTGATAAAGAACTCTCATGCGAGTTCTCATCACAAACTGATTCGCCTGCCACCCTAAAAATCCTAACACCGAGTCCGCTCCGAGTCAAGTTATGTTTTTAAGTTGTGAGTTCCCGAGCTCAGTGAGTTCGTTCGCTCTCCTAGTGTACAAGTACAGTGATAGAGAGAAGAAAGAGAGTTGAGAGGGAGGAGCCAGCCCCGGACAGAGATAGGAATAGGACGGAGTCAGACAGATACCAGTCGGAGCTGTGAGTTGATGCTTTATGTTATGAACAACAAGGATGAGAAACTCAGAACTCCACTGTGCTATGCTTTGCATTTTTTTCTATCATGAACATCGGGATCGGGAAAAATCAACAACTATAGCTCTAGCACAGCCTGAGCTCCGCCCCAAGCCAAGTTATCTTCGAACTTTATAGCGAACAGCTTCGCTAGAAAGCGAGAAACGACCCGGAAAGCAACATCTAGCTCGGTTTTTTTAACCAATGTTCAGGGGATGTTCTTCCCGGATCGCTCTTCCTAGGGTGAGCGGAAGAGCTCTCTTTCAACAGAGGAGGTTAGGTCAAGCTGAACACTTTCCCCAATCGAGAAAACGCTAGGGCGTTTCTTTCTCAATCAGGGACTGCGCCCAACCTAACCCATCCCTATCCCTTCCCTTCCCTTCCCGCCGTGGGGGGTTAAGACCCAGACACGCGGGAAGAGAAGGGTCAGGCCCATGTAGTTTGTATCCCAGATGCTATCACTTCCCGCCGGAAATCCACGCCGATATAACTACGGGTTCATCACTCCCGTAGAGATCATTCGCGTGGACAGGTTAGTGGGGATAGCATCCCCAAACCCCTTGCGGGCATCCGACAACGAAGCATAAGAACTCAAAGGTGTCTTCTGTTGATATAGAAAAAGTGTATTTTCTATATCGAGAAGAACCTGAATCTCCTCGCTCTCATACAAAGCGAAGCCTCTACTCCCCGTAACAGACTAAGACTACGTCCCAGTAAGCTCGTAATTACTTCCGCAATTCTGAATATTTGCTAGGGTTTGAGGTTGGAACGTAGTCCAGCATTCTCCGGCGTAGTTCCAGAGATAGTCTGTACGACCGTTTTGGAGCCAAGTATATCGGTCTCAGGTGTGGGTCACCACTCCACACCCCAGTATAGTTCGGCAGCCCTATTTTATGGGATTACTTTCACCTTTCATTATGCCTAGAAAGTTTGCGCAACCCAAAGGGAAGTACTCTTTGCTCGAACTTATGTATCAGGGAGTTGCCCCTATATAGAGAATCTATCCCTTAAGGCTCCCTAATACGTAGGATTGAAATACATAAGTATGCTAGTACTAGCAACTGCAACCGCGCTTTATCCTCAGCCACTTTCCACATTGCGCCTGATCTACGTCTACCAAGCCAGCTTCTTCCTCCCGCCCACCGCTCGATTCCAATAGAGCCCTTCGGCGTTTCTTAGGAGGACTCACAGACTTCCAGTCTGATTTCTGTGAACTTTTTCTTCTAAGATTTAGTTCCCAAGGTTCGCACAGCGGAAAGGCTCCTTATGCTTATTGCATTAGCTTATTGCAAGTACCCGGGGCAAGTTTCTTATAAGTCAAGTGCTTTACAGTTAAAGGGAGAGGCAATACCCACATCAGAACGACTCCTTACCGGGTTTAGCACAGTCCGATTTTTGTTACGAATCCTTCACTAGCAGACCCGCCCCCAGGTTAGACTGCTCAAAGGCAGTATGGGACACACGAACTTAATCAAGTGCATAGAGCTCAATCATCTCGTGGCATATTTGTTTTGTGTGAAACCACCCTTTCCTAGTGGGGGGAATGGCATCAACCGCGCACCCTTTCGAACTATACTCAATAGTGCCTTCTTGTCTCGGTGTCACTCTAGAAACTCCTTTGGTTTATTTTCCCCCGAATCTCCCAGAAGGGAAATTCGAGATTTGAAGGAGTCTCCGACTTGATACTTGAAGGGAATTCCTTAAGTACCCGCTGAGCCGTCTGTTCATACCCGCATGTAATGTTGCGCTTTTCTCTCGCTTAACGATCGAAAGAAACACCGAGGTTCACTATCATAGACATCGTTTTCCTGAGATCAATATAGCTTGGAATTGTTCATGAAGTTGTTATCCCTATTTTTCCCTTGTTTGTGTACCTAGACAAAACCTTAAAGGGGAAAAATAGGTTTAGAGAAGGGTTCCCTAGGCTCAAAATAGCTTAAGACTCTAGCTATGCTCTGGTAAATCTAAAAGCCTCCCCCAGTCCCAGCTCTTACTGCACACTTAACCCAAGCCGGATTTCGGTATGACGCAATCGCGAGGGATCCCCTCAACCTTCCACCATCCAGGAGGGGGATACAAGGGGGATCTTCCACCTTTACATCCCATGCCCATGAGCTGAAAACCTGCAAGATCTATAGAGCGCTACCCTCCTGCTTCGCTTCGCTTCGCTTCCCCCACAGGGGGAGTTCGAACCTCGATTTCCTAGTTTCGAACTTTATAGCGAACAGCTTCGCTAGAAAGCGAGAAACGACTCGGAAAGCAACATCTAGCTCGGTTTTTTTAACCAATGTTCAGGGGATGTTCTTCCTGGATCGCTCTTCCTAGGGTGGGTGGAAGAGCTCTCTTTCAGCAGAGGAGGTTAGGTCAAGCTGAACACTTTCACCAATCGAGAAAACGCTAGGGCGTTTCTTTCTCAATCAGGGACTGCGCCCAACCTAACCCATCCCTATCCCTTCCCTTCCCGCTGTGGGGGGTTAAGACCCAGACATGCGGGAAGAGAAGGGTCAGGCCCATGTAGTTTGTATCCCAGATGCTATCACTTCCCGCCGGTAATCCATGTCGATATAACTACGGGTTCATCACTCCCGTAGAGATCATTCGCGTGGACAGGTTAGTGGGGATAGCATCCTCGAACCCCTTGCGGGCATCCGGCAACGAAGTAGAGGAACACAAAGGTGTCTTCTGTTGATATAGAAAAAGTGTATTTTTTATATCGAGAAGAACCTGAATCTCCTCACTCTCATACAGAGCGAAGCCTCTGCTCCCCGTAACAGACTAAGGCTACGTCCCAGTAAGCTCGGAATTACTTCCGCAATTCCGAATATTTGCTAGGGTTTAACGCTGGAACGTAGTCCAGCATTCTCCGGCGTAGTTCCAGAAATAGTCTGTACGACCGTTTTGGAGCCAAGTATATCGGTCTCAGGTGTGGGTCACCACTCCACACCCCAGTATAGTTCGGCAGCCCTATTTTATGGGATTACTTTCACCTTTCATTATGCCTAGAAAGTTTGTGCAACCCAAAGGGAAGTACTCTTTGCTCGAACTTATGTATTAGGGAGTTGCCCCTATATAGAGAATCTGTCCCTTAAGGCTCCTTAATACATAGGATTGAAATACATAAGTATGCTAGTACTAGCAACTGCAACCGCGCTTTATCCTCAGCCACTTTCCACGCTGCGCCAGATCTACGTCTACCGAGCCGGCTTCTTCCTCCCGTCCACCGCTCGATTCCAATAGGTCCCTTCAGCGTTTCTTAAAAGGACTCACAGACTTTTAGTCTGGTTTCTGTGAACTTTTTTTCTAAGATTTAGTTCCCAGGGTTCGCACAGCGGAAAGGCCGACTCAGTTGGTGATGAGAACTCGCATGAGAGCTCTTTATCAAGGAGGCCGGGGGATCAAGCCCCGGCCTCAACAACCTATCGGCCCTGTTGTGGGCCCGGGGATGGGTTGGAGTGTACGGCCCACGGGCCTGATAAAGCCGCCATGGTGGGCCCCCTGGTGGGACTCCAGGCTGGCAGGCGGGTGTGACGTCTGTCCTGCATCACCATCTAGAATGAATCACACATTAATCCCTTCCCTACTCTTACAAACGATGACAGCAAGGTGCTGGATTTTGTTCCCTTCTAATATGAGGTAAAATGTTGAGAATTGAATAGGAAAAACAGCGTTGATTGGGAGGGAAAAATGGCCAGTAGAGAGTATTTTGAGCAAGGTTAATTTTGAGTTGTTAAGCTATTTCCTCTATTAACTGATTTCTTAGATTAGTGGTCTAAAAGCAACACTTTTTTCCATATGGTAAGCAGGGGAACTACTCTCAATACTAAAGTAGGCTGATATTTAAAATAAATGCTAACTTGTGGCATTGAACCTACAGGTTAAGAGTGAAACCCACCATCCAACTTTTACTATTATGATATGCAGGCATGGTGAACAACTTTAGAGTACGTTTGGTTGAACGGAATTGGGGATGTGGAATTGGAGGTTCAATTCCAATGAAAAAGAACCTTCAATTCTAATTCTAGATCCCAAAGATTGTCCGACCAAACTGATGCTTATAGACAAATAAGGGCAACGTTATAAGTAGTCCTAAAACAGCTATTTGTACCCTGAAAAAAAAACTCAAAACCTCTCATTTTATTCAATTTAATCGCAATCCAAAAATCCACGTTCCATGGCTTTGATTTCTTCTTGGGAGCAGGTTTTCTATCTCTCCCTCCCTCTATCTCTCGCCGCAGCTACTATCAGCAAACTACAAAAATAGAAAAATCATGACAGGGGCAACAGATTCTGAAATCCCAAAAACATTCTACTTTTTTCACAATCATGGAGTTGAAAGTATTTTTTTTCTTAGGTAAAAAACATGACAGTAACCTAAAACAAGTTCAGTTGTTGTATTCAGAGCAGGCCATTAATGGCGCTGGGAGCCAAATAAAGCAAAAAATGTGTATCAGGTGGAAATCAACAAATTTAAAGATTCTGTCAAACACGCGGAATTTTTTAGCACAGCCGAACTAGGATTTGGTGCATTGGGCAGGAGACGGCGGGATTGAACATGGTGGTGGATGTGTGTAGGGGAATTCAGTATCTCAACTAAATTAAGGATTTTGTCCCTTCCGGATTCTAGTGGGCGTCAGAGGAGGGGGGGCTTAAGCCGAAGAGAACGTGTAGGGAAGGGAATATGCTTCGAAGTATGCGACGCAATATTGCATGTTGATGTCATTCACAGAGGTTGCAGCCAGGTCATCCTGATGTCACTTTTAGTTTGGACAGTGAATAAACATGTTGGACTGCGAATAAATAGTTTGGACTACAAATATCATTGTGAATAGCCGTTATTGGACTACTTATAACTTGCCCATAAGAAAATATATTTGCAGAAGATTAGGAATTATGTATGTGTCTATTCCATAACAACATATGAAAGTAACTAAATATATGTGACCTTGGGATTTTACTTCATTATAAATTTTATCAACCACCACACATTTACAATCAATATGTACATGAATGATATCAATTTTTGCAGAAATTTTTGTGTGGTTTGTGAAAGCATACTTGAGCATTGACCACAAAATGACTACCAAGCACATATTTTAATGTATTGATTTCACCTTTCCGCTTTAAAAATATGTTTTCGTGCCCGTGCAAGAGCTGTTTCAGTTACTGTTGGATGGTCTCCGTATAGCTTTATTTGACCTGTTTCATTCATTGCCTTGGCAAAGACCTGCAAACACAGCACACAGTGGTAAATATCAAAACAATATCCCCACATTCTAGATAAAAAATATACTGAACACCAAGAAGTGAAGGACTATTACATGATGCAAGATAAATTATTGTAAAATTTAACATCTTCTCAAAGGAAATGTTTTGTCAATACTAACCGTATCAACATCCGGACGCCTCCTTTGCCACCTAGACCACTGCCCTTCTTCAGGCTTCCTCCAATTCCACCAAAGATCTTCACTTGATCGGGGTTCTTCAATTGGGCGAACCTTCGATGGATCGATAAAGGAATGTGGGCGTCCCATTCTTTTGTCCAACTCATAAGGGCTAAGATCCTCATTCTCTTCTTCAGTCTGATAAATCACGTATTCATTGGATGGTTCTTTAGGTTCATCCATGGCACCATCTGAGTCTGAGATTTCAGACACGGGAAAGTCATCATTGTTATCTGAATCTTTGGTGAAATCTAGATCGCTACTGCTATTCGAACTTGTTTCAGACATATCAGAAGCAGACACGTGCGTCTTGTACTTCTTCCTTCGACTTCCAGGGTTCTTTCCATAAGAAGATTTTCCTTCGGATTTTCCAACTGGTTCGGGAGCCCTTGCGGCCCTCACACGATCGGCAGTGCCTTCGGGCCAGTACTCCTTTCCGGGCAAACTGGCCCTAGCGCCTGAAGCTGGTTCAAGTTGTCCGGAAGTAGAATCCAGATAAACATGGTATGGTGGTTTTTCAATTGATGATGGATCAAACTTCCCATCTTTTCTAACACACTCTATTACAGGAATTTTCTCAACCTTTCTCTTGTAGGATTCCTTACACTTAATGAGTATCAGCTTCTTGGTTGATCTGAATTCTCCAAAAAACTGTGTCTACATGTTCCATCACAACCAAAAATTACACTATTTGCATGTTAAAAAGAGACATTTATGGGGACAAACTCTGAAAAATTTGCCCTTTTATTAGAGTGCAAGATACTAAGGAATTTACTGAGAGGAATCCTAAATTTTCCCCTTCGTTGCAAAATTGCTCATCTAAACATAGGATTAAAAAAGCAAGCCATCACACCTGAAGCCTTTGAGGCAATGATTCTGCAATAGAAATTTCACGAGAAGTTGACATATTTTTCCTGGCTCCATCTAAACACAAAGAAGAGACAGCCTTCCAATTTGGCTATGCATGCATTCAAAAAAAGAAAACACACCAAATGAGCGGAGATATGAAAACACACCTTGAAAGAGCCAAACATTTGATAAAGCTGCCATCGCCCTGCCTCCCACCGGCGTCAATGAATCACCAAACTCCACATATGAGCATTGATGTCAACGCAGATGAAGTATTGAAAGTATATTCTAGAAATTAAATAGGAAAGACAGTAATGAGAACTTCGAGCGTTCTTTCTTCAAGATGAACACCATGTGGATGAAGATACTGAGCTGTTTCGCCGGAGTGAGCCGGTGCAAATTATAGAAACCGTGGGAAAAAATTCAAAGAGGCAAACATCGACTGTGGATTAATCGGTGCTTATAGAAAGGGAAAGGGCGATGGATTACCACGTTCTTATTAGGGTTTGGATGGAGAAGGGGGGAAGAAGATAAGCTGAGAAGCTTACTTCATACGAATGAATTTACAAAAGGGGAGTGATGGGGATGAAGCCCCATTTGTAAGTTTAGGAGTGTAATTAGCCACTCTCCTATGATCATCCTCCATAAGGGGAAATCATGGGTTTGATCGGTCAACTCACTTCCCATTATATCCTCCACAATAGAAGGATCATGGAGGGCCATCCTTTCAATAACTACGACCGCCGTCGCCGGTAACCGCCCGCTAACCACCAAGTTAGTGGGGTGGGACATGTCATCATTAAAATAAATAATCCCCTAAACTATGAAATTAATGTTTATGTAGGTGGTTACTGTTGAAACCGAAAATCGGTCTCTTGTGGAATTCACCCTTGGGGAAGGGGTGGTCGCGCATACTTCGCTCCTGCAAGAAAAACAACAAGAAAAAGAGAGCAAAGGACTGGACCAAGGGCCCGGCGCGGAGGTCCCACCACACACCCGGAAGATCAATGAGCGCTTCCTCTCCTTAGCCAAATGTCGGGCTAAGGTACCTCAGAAGGCGCTAGAAGACTGGGAGACAAGTAAGCATGCCCTCTGAGGTACCCCTTGGGTCCTATTTATAGATGTCTGAAAACGGCCTGCAAATAACTAACCTATGCCGACCTGAAATTACTGAAAACCCCTTGGGATGGCCTGCCAACAGCCAAACTCCGCAGTTCTGAATAGCTATGTGCAGCCCACCCGGGTCTGCCAACAGCGAGACTCCGCTGTTCCAACCGGCTATGGGCAGGCCAACGGGGGCAAAATGATAAAAACACCTCACAGACTACTGGGCGAGTAGCCCTCAACAATCTCTGCTCGGCAAGGGCGGCGAGTGCTCGATGAGGTTGGCACTCGCCGCTTCTACTCGACCTTAATTTGGCGAGTACGGGCCCGGCTGGCCCTACCCGCCCGCTACTTGCCGAATGCAGGAGTAGAGAAGCATCACTCAACGCCAAGGCTAGGAGAGCGCTGAGGGCGTTGAGTGGAGAGGCATCACTCAACGCAAAGGCACGGAGGTCGCTGAGGGCGTTGAGTGGAGAGGCATCACTCAACGCCAAGGCACGGTCTCTCCCTGCCCTGACCACATGTCGCGAGTTCGCTGAAAGGTCAGAACTCGATGAACGGGGCTTGGCGAGTACAAGCTCGCCCCTCAAAAACATCTCACCCCGCCTGGGCGAGTCGGAGCTATTGCCGAGCTCTTCAAGGCGAGTGCAAGCCGGCCGATGAGTAAACTTGCCCCACTCAACGTCGCGGCTAAAGGCGTTGAGTGAGCTCGCCTCATCCGACGCCAAGGCAGAAGGCGCTGAGTGAGCTCGCCTCATCCGACGCCAAGGCAGAAGGCATTGAGTGAGCTCTCCTCATCCGACGCCACGGGCCTGGCTCGCCTGGGTCTTGGGCTGGACTTGGCCAATCTGGCTCATGCTGACCCACTTGCCGGATACGGGGTTGTACAGTTATGGTGTGTGGATAACCGCGTAATCACCTCCTGGAGGCTATAAAAGGAGTCACGAGCCTCCTCATTTTCGGACCTCTTTGGGCTCCCAGCCTTCTTATTCCTCAGGCCAGAGCTCTGCTGGATCATCGTCTCCCAGCCACCTTCGAGCCACCCTCAGACCACGATCGAGCCGCCACCAAGTCACCAGCGAGCAGCGGAGACGCCCAAGTCCCAAAGCGCGCCGTTCAAGGAAGAAGACAGTCGCCGCAAGCACGTGCTCACAGGCTCCGCCTTGCAACTAGCACTCCTTCGGCGCAGCTTGTTGCCCGATGCGAGTCATAGAATTCTCTCTCTCGTCACAGAATTGTAACGAGGAGCAGCATGTCGCTCTCGATTCCTCAAACGCCCTATACCGCAAGCAAATAGTGGATTCCGACTGGCACAGACCCGGTCACGTGGTTTTTTACCCAATTTAGGGGTTTTTTCACGTTAAAACCTCTTGTGTACATCTGACCCATTTCATTGACTGTGTGCGTTCTCGACGGTCCCGAGAGCTAAGGCGGTCCAATTTACTCTGGTCCGACCGGGACGTCGAGTCAGTCCGCAACAGTTTGGCGTCGTTTGTGGGAACACGATCCCCAACATCCTTCAGAAGACAAGACCTCCATCCTTGCAACATTCAAGTTCCACTTCAATGGCAAAGAGAAGCGCCCGCACAGCTAAAGGATCCGTCCCAGAAGGACACACTGAACCAGCACACTCCCACTCCCTGGTGGACGTGCCATTGGCCGCAGAGGCCGCTTTCGCACACCTGTTACCGCCCTTGAGGAGCGTGTTCGCTAGATGGAGGAGCAACAGACTGAAATGTTCACTCTGCTCAAAAATTTAGGAGTACCCCCCCCCCCCTCCTCCTCCTCCACAAGCACCAGCTATTCCCCTGCCTCTGCCAAATCATGGTCCGACGCAAGAAGTTCTGCAGAGAGAAGAAATATTAGAAGAACTCTTTGATGCCGCTAGCTCCACTCACCCGACTCCCCAGGGAGTCGGAGCTGGTCGCTGTCACCGCAACTTAGGCGAAGAAACTCGACTGTCGACACGTGAGAGGATCACTCAAGAAGAAATTTGAGAAGTAATTGCTGAGGAATACAGACAACTTGGGCGACGCGATATCCTCGCACGCCGCCACCTCCATCAGGGCTCTCCACTCGCCCCCCAGGTTCTAGCACATCCGATTCCGCATGGGTTCAAACTGTCAAGCATCGAAACATTCGATGGGGCGAACGATCGGCTAGAACACATCAACCATTTCACCACAATTATGAGGATCTATAACACAACAAACCAACTGCTATGTCAAGTCTTCCCAGCTACCCTTAAAGGCCAAACTCGTACCTGGTTCCACTCCCTGAGAGAAGGAACTATAACAAACTTTGTAGAACTGTCAAGACAATTCACTGACTAATTCATTGTCAACCGAAGAATTGTTCGTGATCCCTCACACCTTTCTGGCATTCGACAGAATGAAGGAGAATCCCTTAAGGACTTCTTTCGCCGCTTCACCTCAGAGGCACGTCAAATTCCGAACGTCGACCCCGAACATCTCAAAGGCGTCTTCCTTGGCGGACTCCGCCCCAGCGACTTCTATTCAGCCCTCATGAGGGAAACTGTGCACAGTTATCCAGATCTTGTTCACCGGGTCGAGGCCTAGATAGTGGCTGACGAGGCCATCGAAGCACACCGCCAGCAGTTTGAAGGTAGACAAAAAAGGAAGAAATGAGAAGAACAAACTCTCATAGGACAAGAAGAACGGTGTCAGGCTGAGCGCCGTAGTGACAACCGTAGACGTGACCCTCCAAGGAATGGGGGGCAACATCCACTTCAAGAATACACCCCTCTGAATACCACCCGCACAAACGTGATGTACGTAATTCAGAATGATTCGGCATTCCAATGACCAAGAATACTGCGGCCAAACCCTAGTGCTGACCAGACAATGTACTGCGAGTTCCACCGCATGTCTGGTCACAACACCGAAGAGTGTGCCGGGCTGAAAGATGAAATTGAGCGTCTCGTCCTCCAAGGGCTCCTTGGGAGATTCTTGCAAGGACAAGCGAAAACCAACAAATGCAATGTTGTGAAAGGGACTAGCAAAACCCACCACAGGGAACCGGTGGAGGAAGGCAGATGCTGGGCAACATAGAGACCATCGACGGGCCCCTAACACAGATACTTTCAGTAAAAGGATCAGATAGGAAGCTAAATCAGGATATCACCATAACATTCGACGACAAGGACCTTGAAGTGTTGCAGAAGCCTAACCAGGATCCCCTCGTTATCCATGCCGGGATCAGGAATCCCTGCTTCAACGTCAAAAGGATCCTATTAGACAACGAAAGCTCGGTAGATGTGTTGTTCCTCTCTACCCTGGAAAGAGCACCTTAGCCCCGCAGAAGGCCCCGTCTATGGTTTTGACAACCACCTCGTTCCTGTCCAGGGAACAATCACGTTGCCCGTCACGATGAGAGATTTCCCGAAGCAAGCTACCCATGATGTCAACTTTGTCGTGATCAATTCAAGATCGGCATGCAACGCCATTTTTGGAAGGCCAATTCAGTCCACTTTCGGAGCAATACCGTCAATCCCCCATCTTGCAATGAAATTTCCAACCCCCGGAGGAGTGTGAGTTGTTTGTGGAGATCAAGAAGAAGCGCATGCTTGCTACGCAAGACAGGCACAACCAATATCCGCTACCACCTTCAGTGTTGACGGCATGAACCTACTTCCAACAGTGGATTACTAGGAAGGACGCTCTCCCTGACGCAGGAAGATCCCTCGCAGCATACCAGCAACTTGCGACTTGCATCACGTCTTTCCCTCTACGTTTTTTTTACTTTATCTGTACTCTTTATTATCTACATCCTCTTGCATCTTGCTTTTGTCACTTTGTGATCGTAAAAGTCGCGAGCTCAGGCTCGCGCGAATTATGCTTATTTCTAAATATAATATCGTATTTGTTTCAGTAATATCAATCAGAAATCTTTAGGTAAAGCTGTGCTTGCAAGCTAAACAAGCAGGTTCTTTGCCAACATTGTCGCTCAAAATCTTAACATTGCCAGGGATTGTCCCCTCGCGATTGCACCCGGATCGAGTATTTACACTCTCCGGCAATCAACTCATACCCGGGCTAGGTCGCGCAACTGGATTGAGTACCTACATTCTCCAGCGGTCGGATTAAGTACTTACATTCTCCGTCGTTACTACGGACCATCGCCCTGCCATCGCCAGGGCCTGCCCCCCCATCACGATTGCACCTAGATCAAATTTTTTCACTTTTCGGCAATCAACTCATACCTAGGCTAGGTCGCGCAACCAGATTGAGTACCTACATTCTCCTGCGGTCGGATTGAGTACTTCCATTCTCTGTTGTTAATGCAGACCATCGCCCTGCCATCGTCAGGGCCTGCCCCCTCACGATTGCACCCGGATCGAGTGTTTACACTCTCCGGCAATCAACCCATACCCGGGATAAATCGCGCAACTGGATTGAGTACCTACATTCTCCGGCGGTCGAATTGAGTATTTACATTCTCCGTCGTTACTACAGACCATCGCCCTGCCATCGTCAGGGCCTGCCCCCCTCGCGATTGCACCCGGATCGAGTATTAATACTCTCTGGCAATCAAACCATACCCGGGCTAGGTCGCGCAACCGGATTGAGTACCTACATTCTCCGGCGGTCAGATTGAGTACTTACATTCTCCGTCGTTACTGCAGACAATCGCCATGTCATCGCTAGGGCCTGCCCCCCTCGCGATTGCACCTGGATCGAGTATCTACATTCTCCGGCAATTGGCTTATTGTCAGGCTAGGTCACTCAACCGGATTAAGTACCTACATTCTCCGACGGTCGGATTGAGTACTTACATTCCCCGATGTTACTGCAAACCAACACCTTGTCATCGTCAGGGCCTGCCCCCTTGCGATTGCAATCAGATTGAGTACTTATACTCTCCGTCATTGCCGCATGCCAACACCTTGATATCGCCAGGGCCTGCCCCCCTCGCGATTGCACACAGATCGAGTATTTACATTCTCCGGTAATTGGTCCATAGCCAACTCGGTCGCGAGCCAGACTCGCGCAAGCTAAGCCACGAATCCAACTCGCGCAAAATCGCGAGCCGGACTCGCCCGAACTTTCCCGCAAGCCAGACCTGCGAGAACAGTGCTCAGGAAAAAGAAGCTGAGTAATGTAAAAGTAGCAATGCCATGCAAATATGCGCGCAAAAAACGCTAACTACAAACTGCCAAACGTGAAAACAAAGTTCAAGGCATACAAACACAAAAGCACTTACCACTTCAGTCATTGCCTTCAAGGAAGAAGACATATGTGGAGCAGTTGCCTCCGCAGAAGGACTCTGGGGGGCAGGACACACAAGTAACTGTACCTCGGGAGTATTCTCAGGACGAGCATCAAAAGAAGCCACCGTAACCGCCATGTCAACATCACTAGAGGAAGCCGCCATAGCCTTCATCTTCCGGTCTCCACTTAAAGGAGCTTCGGTAATCTGCACTGTAATCTCACCTTAAGGTCAGCAGGTAGCCCGAATTTTTTTCCTCCAAATTGCAATTTGATCATTGGAAAGACAAGAGCGCAGGCGCATCGGTCTTGCATTGCGCTTCGAAGCCCGCCACCAAAAGTAAAAGAAAAAGGGAGAAAAAGTTAGATGCAACACAAAGGCGCGCCACGCACGACAAAATTGAAGGCCAGACTTACTCAAAGGAGAAGCGAACCGAAGGTCGCACGTACGCGCAAAGCAAAGGCTTGCGTGGGAGCACAAAAAATAGGACGCACACACAAGCACACCGCAAGGGCGCACGTAGCCGCAACTACGCGCGTGCACAGCGTGCGCGGCCTGGTGCACGCGCATCCCACGCACCCCGCGCGCACCGGCGTGGTACGTTGATCAGCACCGGCTAACCGCCATCGCACCGCTTGGCCCCGGGAGCGCTGGGCGCCTCCCTCAGGCGCATTAGCACCTCCTCCCGCTCCTCCTCGGAGCCCCTTTTTTTCAATATATTAATTACCTGAGTTCGCAGGGCGCCGCCATTCGACACTTCGGTCTTTCACCGATTGTCATTATGCACACGGGAGATGAAGGAAAAATCATTGTCTTCTCAACTTGTACCAACCTTTGGCAACAAAGGATTTGGGGGGCAATTGATGGGGATGAAGCCCCATTTGTAGGTTTAGGGGTGCAATTAGCCACTCCCCAATGATCACCCCCCATAAGGGGAAATCATGGGTTTGACCGGTCAACCCACTTCCCATGATCTCCTCAACAATAGGAGGATCATTGGGGGGGCACTCTTTCAGTAACTACCGCCGTCGGCCGTCGCCGCCGGCCGCTACCGCCACCGGTAACCGCCCACTAACCACCAAGTTAGTGGGGCGGGTCATGTCATCATTAAAATAAATAATCCTCTAAATTATGAAATTAATATTTATGTAGGTGGTTACGGTGTGCGGATAACCGCGTAACCACCTTCTGGAGGCTATAAAAGAAGCCACATGCCTCCTCATTTTGGACCTCTTTGGCCTCCCAGCCTTCTTCCTCCTCAGACCAGAACTCTGTCAGATCATCGTCTCCCAGCCACCTTCGAGCCACCCTCAGACCGCGATCGAGCCGCCACCAAGTCACCAGCGAGCAGCGGAGACGCCCAAGTTCCAAAGCGCGCAGCTCAAGGAAGAAGACAGCTGCCGCAAGCATGCGCTCACAGGCTCCGCCTTGCAACCAGCACTCATTCGGCGCAGCCTGTTGCCCGACGCGAGTCATAGAATTCTCTCTCTCACCACAGAATTGTAACGATGAGCGGCCTGTCGCCCTCGATTCCTCAAACGCCTTGTAACCGCAAACAAATAGTGGATTCTGACCAGCACAGACCGGAACACGTGATTTTTTACCCAGTTGAAGAGTTTTTCCACGTTAAAACCCTTTGTGTACATCTAACTCATTTCTTTGACTGTGTGTGCGTTCGACTGTCTCAAGAGCAAAGGCGGTCCAATTTACTCTGGTCCGACCGGGACGCCGAGTCAGTCCGCAACATGGAGAAATCTTATACTCAAATCTGAGTATCAAACAGGTTTTTAGACAAACATTATTATTAGCAAATTACTCCTTCAGTGTATAGTATAACTGAGCAAAGGGGGGTAATGTTTTTTTTTCTATTTCATCTAATAGATTAAGGGTTCGTTTGGCGCCGCGTTTTTGTCGGTTGTTTGGGCAAACACTGCTGGACGACAGATAAGCAAACGCCCTCCGGCGGCGTTTGTCGCATTTGAGCCTGCAGCGTCGTAGGAAATGGAAGAAAATGGTTATATTCAAACCGCGACTTTCCCTCTCTGTTTCAATCAGCAGCCCTTCTCCTTCCGCCGGCGACTCCAAACACCGAACCAATGCAGACTTATTTTGGCTACGTGCAAAACACAGTTATTTGCAAATTGAAAAAAAATTTTATGTGCACTTATTTAAAATTGATTTGCACTTAACAAAATTAATTTGCACTTAACAAAATTAATTTGCATTTATCTAAAATTGATTTACACTTAACACCTATAGATTAAGTGTGGTTGCCTTTTCATATTAAATTAAAAAATTTCATAAATTATTTCTTTTCTATTGATCTTTATGATGCACGTTTTTACTTGTTGAGAAAAGATTGTATTTGATTAGAATATTAAATTAAAACTTTTCATAAATTATTTCTTTTCCACCAATCTTTATGATGCACGTATTTATTTGTTGACAAAAGATGGTATTTGATTAGACCACTGTAAAGGCACGTTAACTAGAACAAATGTTAGTAGCATCTTGCGAGTGAGGGATTATTAGTGATTCATGTTGTGACATTATTAGTTGTTGCCACTAACTCGAAGCTCCTGCAGATTAGTCTACATTGCATCGTCCAAGCCCAGGAGTGGTCGAGCGTGCAAACAATCAATGAAAGGAAGACGGTTGACAGGAGACTTTTTTTAATGTGAAAAACTTTAGAAATAGGTGAAAAACCACGTGGTCGGAGTTATGCCGACCAAACATCAATCAATGTTGTACAATCTTTGCAGAGAAGGCGAGTGCGACAGACCGCTTATCATTACAATCGCTAGGGGGGAGAGAGAAAGAGATATGCCTGGAGGGCGGCATGCCATTGCGCATGGAGCTAAGTCTTTAGCTTGTCACAGTGGGGAGCACTACGTTGTGGATGTTTTGAGGTCTTCTTCTGGTGCTCGGAAGCTGAAGGGGCGCGCTCTACATGTCTTGGCGTTTGCGACTTGTCTCTTACAACGCACAAAAGAATCGTGGGCAGTGGACTTGTTATCAACTGTAGGGCTTCCTACTGAGTTGAAGGTGATGTGGGAGATAAGAAAGCTGCGCGCGGAATGCTTGTTGCGAAGTGCGCATAACGTGATTTACTTGCGACAGAGTGCGTGCGAAGGGGCGCTCGAAGGCGGATGAAGTTATTCGAAGGATCTTCAAGGTGCTCGAAGATCTTCGAAGGAGTCTTCGGGTCAATTTGTTTCCACGTTTTTCGTCCGCTGAGTTCCGACAACAATGCCGTTTTTTTTCTTTCAGTTTGTTTTGGCGTTCCATCGCGAACGGAGTCATCTTTTTCCGTTGCCAACGGAGGTTTCCGACAGCTCCTGGGATTAGCAAGGGGCGTCACTGTAATAAGAGGTGAGGGGCGGCGGCGCCGTGCATCGGCAAGGGGCGTCAGAGGCTAGCTCCGGCAAGGGATACAGACGCTGATGAGGTGGAAGAGACTTGATAATGGCGGAGGTGGCGCTCTTCCTTCTACCGGAGAGACAATGAACAGTCAAATAATATTACATTATTATTATTACTATGATTATTATTATTAATAAATTAAATTTATAATAAATACTACTTATAATCCAGTCAATTGTAATTTTTTTATAATAGGGTTCGTTTGGCGCAACATTTTGGCTGGCCGTTTGGGGCAAATGTCGTCGGACAGCGGGTAAACAAACGCCTTCCGGCGGCGTTTGCTCCGGCTGGACCCGCCGCCACCACTGTTTTACCAAACTGTTTCTTCATTATAAACAGCTATGTCACCGCTGTTTTACCAAACTGTTTCTCCATTCTGATCAGTTCCATTTCCACAACTCCTTTCCCACAGCTCCTTTTATCACAGTTACCGCTGAAACAAACTGACCATTCAAAGGCGAAGAAGATTCCCGAATGAGCTCTTACGCACGTAGAAGATGAAGCGCGGGGAGAAGAGGATGGAATGGAAGAGGGCCCTGAGGTCCAATTTATAGGATTCCTGAGTGGTTATGGGGTTATCCGCAGACCATAACTACCTTATGTGCTATTTGCAGACCGGAACTTTATAATATATGTCATGCATTATTAGGAGAATCATTATGCACGCACAATCATTATTTTTGGATATGCGCACCCACACATGATGTGCGGTTGCGAGTTGGTTACGTGTAGATCGAACGGTGAAGATCGTGTGATGTCGATCAGATGGCGGAGAAGGGGCAGTCGGCGTCGAGACCCCAATAGTCGGAGGTCGGTCGGGGAGGAGGAAACAACAGCTGGCCGGGATCGAGGCCGGCCTCGGGCCTTCATAGCCACGGACGTGCGTCCGCAAGGCTCGACGGCGGCGGCCAGGGGCCGGCCAAGGGGCGCGGAGGCGACGGGTGGGGGGCCGAACGCGAGTACGCGACGCTCGACGACGGGGAGCCGAGGGGCCGGGCACAGATCCCCACCGCCGCGGATGCGCAGCCGCGGGGCGCGGTGGTGGTCGGCCGGGAGGCCGACCGCAACCACGTGCGGGCAGCCGTGAGGTGCGACGGTGGCATGCCAGGAGGCCGCCTGCGTGTAACATCCTAATTTTTGACGCGAAATTTATTTAAAATTTGTAGGGTCGTGTCGCGACGAATTTTGATAGTGACAGCGTGTCGTAAAGGTATAATGTTACTTTTCCAAATGTTAGCGTCCGCTAGTTTATTAAGTGTGTTAATTGTAGTGTGTAACGCATTTTTTTAAGTACATGTGACGCGCGCAGTAAGAATGAGTTTATATTCAACAAAAATTAGTGTGGAGTGGGGTGCCAATAGCATTTCCCCCCCTTCTCCTCTTACGGCTACCAAAACTGCAAACCGCACATGTACAACCCCATATTCGCTGGGTGGGACCCGGAGACACCACTGAGGGATTGGGCTAGGCTCAGGTTAGCCCCGGGTCAGCCCTAAGACATACTTATAGAGTTCTCGCCCTGAAGGGGCTCTCGCCCAAGGCAGATGTTCAAGCTCTCGGCAGGAGAGATCGTCGACCGACCAGGGCAGATGGTCGAGCTCTCGGCAGGAGAGATCGTCGACCGACCAGGGCAGATGGTCGGCCTCTCGGCAGGAGAGATCGTCGAACGACCAAAGCAGAGGGCCTGACCGCGGAAGCTCCCGCCCAGGGGAGGCGAGAAGGCCCCAAGAAGGCCCTCAGTCGCGAGCTCTTCGAAACTGTGGAGGGCGCGAACCTCCCTGGCAAGGGGGTCTCGCCAAGGTTGGCCCGGGTGAGGGTCCAGCGAGAGCCTTCTCGGCCAGGGTTCTCGCCAAGTGGGCCCACGTGGTGGGGCCCGGCGCTCATAAAGAGGATTATTTTATAATATATTATCCCGGGGTAAAATTACCCAAATACCCTTTGAAGGACAGCGGGATTTAGCTATTGGCAGACCCCTCAGGGGTATTTCAGTATTTTTAGGTCAAAGGAAGACTATAAAAAGACCCATAAGGGCTCTTTGGAAGGCAAGTTGATCATTTTTCTCTAACCCTAGTGCCTTCTGAGGAGCTCCCAGCCCAGCATTTGGCTTTGGAGGGGAAGCTCTCAGAGATCTTCCGGGTGTGTGGTGGGACCTCCCAGCTGAGGCCTTGGGTCTGTGTTAGGACCTTAGCAGCCTGTCAGGGGTCGAGATAAGAGAGAAGTAGGCGTCGGCTGCACCTTGGTTTGTGAACATTCGTTGGGGTCATTTTTGGCTTCAACAGTTCTGGTGCGGTGAGCGTGGAAGCAGTTGGTGCAAGAAAATCTTGAGTTAAGTCCCATGGCAGGAGGCGAGGGTGAAGGATCAGGCGCGGGAGGATCCCCCGCCCGGGTGGACGAGGCGACGAGGAAAATGTTTGAGGACTTCAGGCGAGAAGTCATGCAGACGATCAACTTGGCCTTCTCGGCAAGGAACGAGTGGGAGACGCCGCAGGTTCCGGTGGAGGTGGTTCCGCTGCTAGGCGAGAACGCTCCAGGGCAGCGCCCCGGGAAGGAGGTCCCGGTGGAGGCAGGCGAGAGGGACGTGGCCGCGCGGGAGCTTTTCCCAGGCCAGCGTCTCGAGAAGGGGCTTCCGGCGGATCTGGGCGAGAAGGAGGCGACGGTGCGGGAGCTCTTCCCTGGGCAGGGTCTCGCGGATCGGTCCAGTCAACCGAGGTCGCGAGACGTGCCTTCTCGCCAGGCAGGGGGCGAGACCCCCTTTAGTGAGCTCATTGTCTCGGCTCCAGTGCCGGAGGGGTTCCGGGAGCCGGACATGACCTACTACACCGGGAAGGATGACCCGGTCCAGCACGTGCAATGGTTCGAGGACGTGGTGTCCATCAGGCAAATGTCGGATGCCTTCAAGTGTAGGCTTTTTGCCATCACTCTGAAAGAAAAGGCCAGGGACTGGTTCCACCAGTTGCCGGCGAGTTCCATCTACAGCTTTGAGGATCTGCGGAGGGGTTTTCTGTTGAGATTCTCAACTTCGAAGAAAAGGAAGAAGGAGGCTGAGTGCCTGTTTGCAGTGAGGCAAGGGCCGGAGGAGACGTTGGGTCGCTATGTCGACCGGTTCCAAGAGGAGGTTCTCCTGGTCCAGGAGGTCCCGGGGTATGCGCTGATGCTAGCCTTCACCCTGGGGCTGAGGCCAGGGTTTTTCAGCATGGAGTTGAAGAGAGTGCCCCCCCTCTCTTTTGAGGAGCTCATGGAGAGGGCGGCGATGGAGATAGACTTCGAGAGGGCAAACCCGGCGTTTGCGAGGAAGCTGGCCAGGCTGCCCGAGGACGACGTGAAGGAGCCGGTGGCGGGAAGGCAGAGAGAGCAGAGGGAGCAGAGGGAGCCGAGGGAAGATAGGAGAAGAGAAGAGCCCCGAGGGCAGGGGCAACAGCATGGGGGGGCCAGGGAGCCAAACAACCGACTGGGTTGGAGGCCTCAGGAGGGTCGCCCCCAGGGCCAGGGAGGACTTCAGATAAGAGATAACTTTCGGGAGCCCAGAAGGCTGGAGCAGGGAGGATGGCGACAGGGACCAAGGGGTCATTTCCCACCGCCGCAGGAGGCTATGGAGGTGGGAAGGGGAAGAGGTAGAAGATTTCGGGGAGCCGGAAGAAGGGGAGGAGGAGAAGGAAGAGGGGGCAGGGTGGCGTTGCCCTATTGCGACTTCCATCAGGAGGAAGGTCACGCAACGGCCACCTGCCCAGAGTTTCTGGAGATCAGAGGGGCCAGAGGGGCCGGAAGGCAGGATCCGCCCGTAAGGATCGTGGAAGTACAGCGGGAAGAGGTGGAGGATAGATGTGAAGACAGGATTGACGTGGGGACCCGAGGAGGGATCGGAGTGATCCACGGGGGGGTGGGGATCGAGGCCACCCGCAAGGGGAGCCTTCAAACCATGTTCCGCCGAGGGGTCGCCTCGACCTCCCAGGCTCCCCCCCCAGAGGAGAAGATCACTTTCTCGTCCGCGGATATGCCAGACTACGAGGACCCGTTCTGCGACGCGCTTGTGATCCAGACAGCGGTGGAGAACTACACTGTCTCCCGGATACTAGTGGATAACGGGAGCTCGGTGAATGTGATCTTCAAGAAGGCTTTCGATGAGATGAGGGTGGAAGGAAAAAGGGTCCTGGCTTCTGATGGACCGCTTTTTGGCTTCTCCGGCGAAAGGAAAGAGGTGGAAGGAGGAGTAGGCTTGCATGTGAGGCTTGGGGGCGTCTCGCGGAACTGTCGGTTCGTAATCGTGGACGCCCCGAGTAGTTACAATGCCATCTTTGGGCGCCCCCTCATCAGCGCCTTTCGCTGTGTACCCTCCTCGTACCACCAATGCCTCAAGTTCAACAATGGAGGGGTGCAGGTTAGGATCAGGGGGGACCCGAAGATGGCAAGGCAGTGCTATGTGACGGCGGTTAACACCGTGTCGTGGATGGAGGAGGCAGAGGAGTTGGAGAGGGAGATGGCTGAGCAGGAAGGAGTTGAGGAAGGGGGGATGAGCCTGGGAGAGGCGATGGAGGTTGCTGAGGAGATGGCGGAGGCAGACGAGTTGGGGGAGATCAGCCCGGAAGAGGCGAGAGGAGTGGTGGATGAAGAAGAGCAGAGGCAGGAGGAGAGCCTGGAGGAGGCGATGGAAGTTGATGAGGTTGGGGGAGAAGAGCTCGAGTTTGAGCAGGAAGAGGCAAGGGTAAGTTGGGAGCGGTCGGGGCTGGAGCCGGCCGAAGAAGTGGTGGAGATGGAGGTGCTTACAAGAGCAGGGGAGGCGCAAAGGATTCGGATCAGCGGAGGCTTGAGCCTCGAGGATCAGGAGCGGATGCGAGCCTGCATCCAAAGCAACGTCGACATCTTCGCTTGGAGCGCGGCAGACATGCCGGGCATCGACGCGGACGTGGCCTGTCATCGCTTGAACCTGGATCCCAGAGCCCGCCCCATACGCCAAAAGATGAGGGCCATCGCCACCAAGCTAGAAGCCCCCATCCGAGAGGAGGTCAAAAAGCTCCTGGACGCAGGCTTCATCTCAGAGATCCAGTATCCAGGCTGGATCTCCAACGTGGTAATGGTAAAGAAGGGAGGAGGAAAATGGCGCATGTGTATTGATTTTTCCTTATTGAATAAATCATGCCCCAAAGATTGTTACCCTTTGCCTCGAATCGACGCGCTGGTTGACTCAGCCGTCGGTTTTTCTCTTATGAGTTTTTTAGATGCATTTTCAGGTTACCACCAGATCCGGATGCACCCTCCTGATGTCAAGGATGTTTCCTTCATCACAAGAGAGGGATGCTTCAGCTATAAGATGATGCCCTTCGGATTGAAGAATGCAGGGGCAACATACCAACGCATGATGGATCGAATCTTTCGAAATCAAAGGGGAAGGAACCTGGAGGTCTACGTGGACGACCTCATGGTCAAGAGCAAGTGTGTTGTTTCCCACTTGCGGGACTTGGAGGAAACGTTTGCCACCCTGCGGAAGTTCAAGATGAGGTTGAACCCCTTGAAGTGCGTCTTCGGGGCTAGTCGCGGCAAATTCCTCGGGCACCTCTTGACTCCCGCGGGGGTAGAACCCAACCCCGATAAGGTTAAGGCTATTCTAGACCTAGAATCGCCTCGCGACGCCAAGGAGGTCCAGCGCTTGGCCGGGAAGTTGGCCGGGTTAAGCAGGTTCCTCTCTCGGTCAGGGGATAGATGTTCCTCCTTCTTCAAAGTACTTCGTGGCAACCAAGCATTCGAATGGACGGCCGAGTGTGAAGAGGCTTTTCAGGGGCTGAAGAGGCAACTCTCCCAAGCTCCGTTACTTCAAAGCCCGAAGGAGGGGGAGGACCTAGCCTTGTATTTAGGAGTGGGAGGAGAGGCGGTGAGCTCCGTCTTGGTTAGGGAAGAGGGGAAGAAGCAGTTACCTGTCTATTATGTCAGCCGAATCTTAAAAAAGGCGGAGCTCCGATACCCCATCCTGGAGAAGCTAGCATATGCTTTGGTCATCTCAGCTAGGAAGCTTCGCCCTTACTTTCAAGCACACTCGATTAGGGTGATAACCGACCATCCCCTTCGCAAGGTCTTGGAGGGGGTGGAACACTCAGGAAGGTTGGCCAAGTGGTCCATCGAGCTAAGCGAGTTTGACATCTCTTTCGTCCCGAGGCTCTCTATCAAAGCCCAGGCCGTAGCGGATTTCCTGGCGGACTATGTTACCGAGGCGGAGGCTGAAGAACCAAAGCCGCAAGAAGCGTGGAAGATGGTGGTCGACGGGGCCTCAGGAAGGCACTCCCTGGGAGGAGGTGTGGTGTTGGTAAGTCCTCAGGGAGTTACCATAGAGCAAGCAGTGACCTTCCATTTCCCTGTAACCAATAACCAAGCGGAGTATGAGGCAGTGATAGCTGGCCTTCGCTTGGCAAAGGAGCTGGAAATCCAGGATGTGGAGGCCTTCACCGACTCAATGGTGGTAGCATCGCAGATCCGAGGCGAGTTCGAGGCCCGGGAGCCTACCCTCGCAAGATATCTATCAAAGGTAAGAACTATTATTGGAGGTTTCCGTTCTTTTTCTATTCAACATGTTCCCAGGGAAGAAAGCATGACAGCTGATCGACTGGCGAAGTTCGGGCCTCGGGGAGGAGGTACCCTAACCGAACTATTCCGACCAACCATTGAAGAGGGGGAGTTGATGGAGGTGAATCGGCGGTCCTCATGGATGGATCCATTGGTGACTTTCTTAACCACAGGAGAACTGTCGGAAGAAGTCAAGGATGCAAAGAGCTTCCGGCACAAGGCGGCTCATTACCTGATGCTGGACGGGAGCTTGCATCGGAAGATGTTGTCAGGGCTCCTCGCGAGATGCGTAACCGAAGAGGAAGTCCCGAGGATCCTGGAAGAGGTGCATTCTGGAGAGTGCGGCAGCCATTCAGGGGGAAGGACATTGGAAGCAAGGGTGATAAGGCAGGGATATTTCTGGCGGACCATAAGGAAGGATACGGCTGAATTCGCAAGGAGGTGTCGGAAGTGCCAAGTACATGCTCCTCTCCAGCTCTTGCCCGCCCAAAGACTTCGAAGCATCACAACGCCATGGCCCTTCGCCATTTGGGGGATGGACCTGGTTGGACCCTTCCCTCCAGCTAGCGGGCAAAGGAGGTTCCTCCTAGTGATGATTGACTACTTCTCCAAATGGCTGGAGATCAAGCCGTTGGCCAAGGTAACCTCCCAGGTCATCAGAAACTTCGTTTGGGGGGAAATCATTTGCAGGCACGGATTGCCCCAAGCGATAGTGACAGACAATGGACCTCAGTTTGCCAGTGAAGAATTCATCAGTTTCTGCACCCAATTGGGGATTGATCTCAGGTTCGCCTCTGTCCATCATCCTCGGAGCAATGGTCAGGTGGAGGCGGCAAACAAAGTCATCGTCAACTTGCTCAAAAAGAAGGTCGAGAACCTGAAGGGTAGCTGGGTGGAACAGCTCCCTTCCGTCCTGTGGGCCTTGCGAACGACTCCGAGCACGACCACTGGAGAGACCCCCTTCAAGCTCTCTCACGGGTGTGAGGCTGTCCTCCCGGTGGAGTTCGAGGTTCGGTCCCCAAGGGTCACGGCCGCAGCGGAGGGAAACGAAGCTTGGAGGTTGGAGAACGAGGATGGGTTGCGCCTCTCATTAGATATGGTGGAAGAGCTGCGGGATGTTGCCGCCATCAGGCAAGAAGAAATAAAACGGCGAATGGCTCGGTACTTCGATAAGCATATCAGAGTCAAGCAATTCGCCGAGGGGGATCTAGTACTGAAAAAGGTCGACGCTGCGGGAAGGTCGGCCGCGGTTGGTAAGCTCAACCCTAGCTGGGAAGGGCCTTACATAGTAGAGAAGGCTCTGGTTAACGGAGGCTACTATCTCCAGGACGCGGAGGGAAGGACCTTGAGTCACACCTGGAATGGTGATGACCTGAAGCGCTTCTACCCGTAAGAGGGAAAGAAGGATTGTAGTGTTGTAAACGACTGTTGCATTTTCAATAAGTTTATTTCAAAATGTTGACTGTCGCTGAATAGGCAATCTTTATGTTTTAGTTTTAACTGGCTATGATCCCTCATCTCAGTGATAGAATAGGCCTGGTTGAAGGGATCTTCATCAACACCCCGAGCTCGGCTCGGCCCCAGGTAGACCCGCTGCGCAGGCTCTCATCTAGCTGGCAGGTCCGAAGGCTCGCCTGTGGGGGAGAGGTTTGGTTATCTTCATCAACACCCCGAGCTCGGCTCGGCCCCAGGTAGACCCGCTGCGCAGGCTCTCATCTAGCTGGCAGGTCCGAAGGCTCGCCTGTGGGGGAGAGGTTTGGTTATCTTCATCAATACCCCGAGCTCGGCTCGGCCCCAGGTAGACCCGCTGCGCAGGCTCTCATCTAGCTGGCAGGTCCGAAGGCTCGCCTGTGGGGGAGAGGTTTGGTTATCTTCATCAACACCCCGAGCTCGGCTCGGCCCCAGGTAGACCCGCTGCGCAGGCTCTCATCTAGCTGGCAGGTCCGAAGGCTCGCCTGTGGGGGAGAGGTTTGGTTATCTTCATCAACACCCCGAGCTCGGCTCGGCCCCAGGTAGACCCGCTGCGCAGGCTCTCATCTAGCTGGCAGGTCCGAAGGCTCGCCTGTGGGGGAGAGGTTTGGTTATCTTCATCAACACCCCGAGCTCGGCTCGGCCCCAGGTAGACCCGCTGCGCAGGCTCTCATCTAGCTGGCAGGTCCGAAGGCTCGCCTGTGGGGGAGAGGTTTGGTTATCTTCATCAACACCCCGAGCTCGGCTCGGCCCCAGGTAGACCCGCTGCGCAGGCTCTCATCTAGCTGGCAGGTCCGAAGGCTCGCCTGTGGGGGAGAGGTTTGGTTATCTTCATCAACACCCCGAGCTCGGCTCGGCCCCAGGTAGACCCGCTGCGCAGGCTCTCATCTAGCTGGCAGGTCCGAAGGCTCGCCTGTGGGGGAGAGGTTTGGTTATCTTCATCAACACCCCGAGCTCGGCTCGGCCCCAGGTAGACCCGCTGCGCAGGCTCTCATCTAGCTGGCAGGTCCGAAGGCTCGCCTGTGGGGGAGAGGTTTGGTTATCTTCATCAACACCCCGAGCTCGGCTCGGCCCCAGGCAGACCCGCTGCGCAGGCTCCCACCAAGCTGGCAGGTCCGAAGGCTCGCCTGTGGGGGATAGGTTGGCTCTTGCGACACTTTGTTCTTAGCCACTTCTACGACACCCCGAGCTCGGCTCGGCCCCAGGTAGACCCGCTGCGCAGGCTCTCATCTAGCTGGCAGGTCCGAAGGCTCGCCTGTGGGGGATAGGTTGGCTCTTGTGACACTTTGTTCTTAGCCACTTCAACGACACCCCGAGCTCGGCTCGGCCCCAGGCAGACCCGCTGCGCAGGCTCCCACCAAGCTGGCAGGTCCGAAGGCTCGCCTGTGGGGGATAGGTTGGCTCTTGCGACACTTTGTTCTTAGCCACTTCTACGACACCCCGAGCTCGGCTCGGCCCCAGGTAGACCCGCTGCGCAGGCTCTCATCTAGCTGGCAGGTCCGAAGGCTCGCCTGTGGGGGATAGGTTGGCTCTTGTGACACTTTGTTCTTAGCCACTTCAACGACACCCCGAGCTCGGCTCGGCCCCAGGCAGACCCGCTGCGCAGGCTCCCACCAAGCTGGCAGGTCCGAAGGCTCGCCTGTGGGGGATAGGTTGGCTCTTGCGACACTTTGTTCTTAGCCACTTCTACGACACCCCGAGCTCGGCTCGGCCCCAGGTAGACCCGCTGCGCAGGCTCTCATCTAGCTGGCAGGTCCGAAGGCTCGCCTGTGGGGGATAGGTTGGTTCTTGTGACACTTTGTTCTTAGCCACTTCAACGACACCCCGAGCTCGGCTCGGCCCCAGGCAGACCCGCTGCGCAGGCTCCCACCAAGCTGGCAGGTCCGAAGGCTCGCCTGCGGGGGATAGGTTGGCTCTTGGGATACTCTGTTCTTAGCCACTTCAACGACACCCCGAGCTCGGCTCGGCCCCAGGCAGACCCGCTGCGCAGGCTCCCACCAAGCTGGCAGGTCCGAAGGCTCGCCTGCGGGGGATAGGTGGAGTCCTTGACTTTTTGATTCTTGGTTCCTGATTGGTGGTTACTACGTTACAACGAGCTCGGCTCAAACCCCGGTAGACCCGCTGCGCAGGCGCCCATATAAGCTAGCAGGTACAACGGCTCGCCGGCGGGGTAGGGGTTTGATTGGTCGGAAAAGTATGTGGGCAGGACCCTGACCTAGACCGGGGGCAAATCCCTAAAGGGTCTCGGCTCGGGGGTCTCGGCCAGTAAAGGTCTCGGCCAGTAAAGGTCTCGGCTCAGAGGTCTCGGCCAGTAAAAGTCTTGGCTTGGAGGTCTCGGCAGATCGCGGCCCGGAGGTTTCGGCCAGTAAGGATCCCGGCCCAGGGGTCTCGGCCTGCAAAGGTCTCGGCTAAAGGAGGTTCTCGCAAAAGAAAGCCCCCGGCGGACCTAGGCAGGAAGATTCAATCGACAACGCGAGGTTCCCGCCTAGCTGATCTCTAAGGAAGGTCACCCTAAAGAGACTAAGGGTCTCGGCGGAAGCTCGCGCGGAGGTCATTCGGCAGAATAATATACTTTCAAAGCACGCAGGGATAATAATAAAAAAAAAAAGAGGGGAAATGAAAAATGAAAATGAGACATTACTTTATAAAAAAGTTAATTACAGAAGGAGGTTCTCGCTCATTACAAAAAGATATTCAAAATAAAAGACACCTCAGGGGGACGCGCTGTAGTCCCCACTGGTGCTCTCGCTTGAATCATCGCCAGAGCCTTCCCCGGACGTCTCGTCAACAGCGGTAGAGAACCTCGGGACGTCTGAGAGCGGCGAGTCAGGCGCGCCCGGGGGTTTGGGAACCGGGTCGTAAAGCCAAGGGAGAAGTTGGCGAGCGTCGATGGTCGCGCCGTCCTCCCGGAGCAGCTCGACGTCTCGCAGCGTCTCGAGCGTCAGCCTGACGGTCGCTTGAGCGTTGGCTTGAAGCAGCTTATCGACGTCATACTCCGAGAGGTAGCGACTCCGCAACCTCGCATCTAGCTCCGGGGGCGGGACCTTCGCCAGCTCTGCGCGGAGCTGTTCCCTCAGGAGGACGCTCTCGCAGCGCGCGTTGGCCAGCTCTGCGCGAAGCTCCCTGACTTGGGCGGAATCCTGCAAAAGGGATAGAAGATTTTAGTCTAGACGCGTTAAACAGTAGAAACTTCGAGGAAACGGGGACAAGGGTTCGGGAGGATCTCGCCTACCTCGGTCGCGGGGCGCAGAGACAGCGCCAATCTAGCATCCGCGAGCTCCTGTTGAGCTCTCGCGAGTTCTTCTTCCGCGGCATGCGCGCGAGCTATCGCGTCCTCCCTCGCCTTGCGCATATCGGTGAAATTCTTGTCAAGGGTGATGCTTCGGCGCGCACACATATGCGTGAGCTCGAACGCGCGCATTAGGGCCCGGGTGGCGTCGAAGGCTAGAAGGCGGGTGGACATCTGGTCAAAAACGCCGGCATCCTCCCGGCTGTAGAGACCATACCCAAGCGAGAAGGCCTCGCCGGTCACATTCTCCCCCTCCGCCCATCTGGGAAGGAGGGTTGAAACCCTGATCGAGTTTGACTCAGGGTCCCATTCCATCTGAGGCTTCCCCTCCGAGTCGGCGTATCTAACGCCGAAGCCAAAGTTCCGGTGCCCTCTCGGCACCTTCGGGGGCGGGACGCTGGCGGAGGTTTCGGCGGCGACCACTTCTCCACCAGCCTCGCCCGCGGCCGATATATTCCTGGCGGAAGCCTCGGCACGGCTCTTGGCGGCGGCATCCATCTCGCTGGCCATCTGAAGGATCGCTTCAAAGGACCTGCCCTCGGGAGGAGGTTGGACAGGCGGGACGGCCGGGGCTTTTCCCTTCTCAAGGGCAGAGGGTTTCGGCCTCTTCAGTGTGCGGAGAGAAGGAAGGGTGGCCTTCCGCTTCTTGGCCGGTGGCGGCATGGAAGGGGTTGGATCTTCTCGGCAGGCGCTGGCACTGGCTTCCGCGAGCGCAAGGGGGCCTCTCGCTGCCAGACCCTCGACACCCCGTCCTGCGGCGAAGGGTTGGCGCAGAGGAACCTCCCGCTCTCCTGCAAAGTAAAAACGCTTTAGCACTTCAGCGCAAGAAAATCTTTGATAGAAAAAGGGAATCTGAGGCGAGACCGTACCTTCGCCCGATTGAACAAGTGGGAGGGAGTCGACGTCCCGCAGAAGATAGGGGACGTCGAACTCCTTGGTCCCGAAGAATTCCAGGATTGCGCTCTCGCGCGATCCCAGAGCGGGCGGCTTGTAGGCAGCGTCTTCATACTGGACGGGCTGAAGCGGGACGTTGCCGAAGTCCCCGCTGACGTAAACGAACTTCTCGCCCCAATGGTGGTGCTTATTGGCGAGACCGGTAACCTCGAGCTGCTGCCCGGAGAAGAAAACTACCCCCCCTTGGCACGGAAGTTGAATAGCTTCCGGAAGATGGGCAGACTAAACTCGATCCTCTCGGATCGCATATAGCATATGAATGCTATAAGGATCGCGACAGAGTTCGGGTTTAGCTGGGCGGGCACCACCCCATAATAGCGGAGAGCTAACCGAACCTCCGGCCACAGGGGGAGGCGGAAGCCCACCTCGAAATGCTCGAGGGGGATGGCAAGCTCTCCCGCCCCGGGAGTATTCACCCTATCATGATTCCCCGGGTTCCGCGCCGAGAAGCCGGCGGGAACGTAGCGGTCGACGATCACGTTGTACTCGTCGAGGGTGAGCTTGCAGTAAGGGAAGAGGTGTTTCTGGAAGGCTTCCGCACAATGGGCGCGACCCTTGCTCTCGCCAGGCATGGCTAGTTCGTGAGTAAGAGCGAGAGCTGTAGGGGGGTCGAAGCGGAAGCAGGAACGCGAGAGCACGGAGGGAAGGCTGAGGTTCCGGATCGGAGAAGTAAATGCGGTTGGTAGACTTCTCTATTTATAGGGAATCGTAGTCATCATGAGTTCATCCGGCAGAGAGAGAAAGTGACAGCGGAGTACAGCTGTCAGAATCCGGGCTAACGGCGCCTCGGTTCTCCCCCTCAGGATGACGGCGGTCAACGGTCGCTTCGGGCTTCGACGCGACTGCCTGGATCGGCGCAAGCCTCCTAGACTGGCGCAAGCCTCCTGGGTTAACGCAAACCTCCCAGATCAGCGCAAGCATCCTAGATCGGGGTAAGCGCCTTGATTAAAAAGCCCCGCAGAACGATAAAAAGGAAAGGGAAAAGAGAGACATGGGTAGAAGCGAGACTCTCGCTAGCGCAAGCCGGATAAAACTTAATTAATAATAATGTTTATTACAGACATTGAAAAAGAGAAACAAGGGGAGAAGAAAAAAGAGATACATTAAGTTTCAGAGCGTGAAGGCTAGTAGGGTTTCCAGCTCCATCGTCCCCGTTCTCGCCGCCTAGTCCTTGGGGGCGCCAACGGGTTGAAGTAAGACGATAGCATGGTACACCCAAGGTTGATCCGCCTGGCGTAGTCCCGGATCTGCGAGATGCACCTCCCTGGCGAAGACTCGGCGGAAGGCCCGCGCGGGCAATCAGTCTCGCCCAAGAAGAAGTCCCGCTCCAGAGCCTCCAGTCTTTGCTCCACGGATTCGCGGAACGCTTTCGCCGCGGCAGCATGGGCACGGTCTCGCCGGACAAGCTTGGCCAGGATGGCCGAGATCTTCCTCCGTCTCCCCTTCGCGCTCCCTGCACTGTTCAGGGTTTCCTCTATCTCGCCAGACGAAGGGAGGGGGGACTCTTCATCCTCTTCTTCCTCGTCTTCTTCTTCCTCTTCCTCTCCTTCCTCGTTGACTTCCAAGCCAGGATCACCTGCGGAAGAAACACGCGAGAATTTTGGTCAAGACATGACGATCGACAGTCCGACAAAGTTTTCGCATACCTGCGGCTGGGCGAGAACCGTCAGCCAAAGTTGGACGAGAAGGCCCGGCCCCTCCGTTGGTTCCGTAAAGGAGGTGAAGAGGCTTGCCCAGCCCCGGGCGGAAGGGCTCGCGCACGATGATCCCGGCCTGGCCGGAAGCATGAGGGGAGTGGTCTTCTCTCAAGGGGCGATCAGCATCCTTGAGAGTAGCGGAAGGTTTAGAAGCTGCCCCCCCCGCCTGCAGGAGAGGATTGGCCACCGCGGGAGGCACTTCGGCGGTTCTCGTTTCATCTTCCCGGGTGGATAGACCCGGGTCAGCGGGAGCTGGCACTGCGAGAAGACGGTTCAGAAAAGAAAGGGTCTGGTTGAAATATTGACAAGGGAAAATGTACCTATCGTTCCGGTCTCGGCGGGAGGAATCCTTTCCGAGACCCGTGTTTGGCCCTCGGGGGGATGAGCGGGTAGGTTCGAAGAGCTGGGCGGAATTTCGGCGTCATTATCGGGAGCGGACTCCTGCGAAAGCATACTTTAATCATCGAATCTAATGTACAGTTAGCTCGGTAGGCACGGGCGAAAGGCTCACCTTCTGTAGGGAAGAATCTCCGGCAGGATTGGGAGTGGGGGAAGGAGGATCCCTGTTCTCGCGAGCAAGGTCCCGCCGGACCGCCTTCGCCCTTTTCTTTTCCTTCTTTTTCGGCTCCGAAGGCCCGGCGGTTGAAGTCTTTTTCGCTAACCATGGAGCCACCGCCGCACAGTTAGCCAAGGCCCGCGCTTGGGCAGCGGCTAACCGGTCTTGGAGGCCTTGCGGAAGCGGTTTGGCAGCACGCTTGGAATGCATGGTGTGCTCGCGCGAAAATCCCGGAGGCGAGAGCTCAGTCGGAAAGCCGTATTTTAAGGGCAGGGAGTAGGGACGTCCATCAGTGCATATTTATAGCCGCAGTGGGACCCACCAAAAGATTCCCTCGATAGGCGGGCACGTGTCCAGCGAATATTTTGGGGGTTGGACTTGTCTTGTCGAGCGCAGGGCTAGCTCGAAAAGAGCGGGGATTGTGTACAACCCCATATTCGCTGGGTGGGACCCGGAGACACCACTGAGGGATTGGGCTAGGCTCAGGTTAGCCCCGGGTCAGCCCTAAGACATACTTATAGAGTTCTCGCCCTGAAGGGGCTCTCGCCCAAGGCAGATGTTCAAGCTCTCGGCAGGAGAGATCGTCGACCGACCAGGGCAGATGGTCGAGCTCTCGGCAGGAGAGATCGTCGACCGACCAGGGCAGATGGTCGGCCTCTCGGCAGGAGAGATCGTCGAACGACCAAAGCAGAGGGCCTGACCGCGGAAGCTCCCGCCCAGGGGAGGCGAGAAGGCCCCAAGAAGGCCCTCAGTCGCGAGCTCTTCGAAACTGTGGAGGGCGCGAACCTCCCTGGCAAGGGGGTCTCGCCAAGGTTGGCCCGGGTGAGGGTCCAGCGAGAGCCTTCTCGGCCAGGGTTCTCGCCAAGTGGGCCCACGTGGTGGGGCCCGGCGCTCATAAAGAGGATTATTTTATAATATATTATCCCGGGGTAAAATTACCCAAATACCCTTTGAAGGACAGCGGGATTTAGCTATTGGCAGACCCCTCAGGGGTATTTCAGTATTTTTAGGTCAAAGGAAGACTATAAAAAGACCCATAAGGGCTCTTTGGAAGGCAAGTTGATCATTTTTCTCTAACCCTAGTGCCTTCTGAGGAGCTCCCAGCCCAGCATTTGGCTTTGGAGGGGAAGCTCTCAGAGATCTTCCGGGTGTGTGGTGGGACCTCCCAGCTGAGGCCTTGGGTCTGTGTTAGGACCTTAGCAGCCTGTCAGGGGTCGAGATAAGAGAGAAGTAGGCGTCGGCTGCACCTTGGTTTGTGAACATTCGTTGGGGTCATTTTTGGCTTCAACAGCACAATTAAAAACTCGCACCCTCATCTCACAGGTTAGAGAAAAGCCGCACACCTCTTTCTTTCTCACGGGAGGAAAATCGTGAACCCGCAGCAGCCGACTCCGCCTTCTGCCAAGCCGATGCGTCTCCGCTGCCCTAGCCGCCGCCCGATACCGCTCCAGAAGCCCTTTTAGACCAATCCTCCCTCCTCTGCAGGCGCCATCAAGCCTTCCTTTTCTTTCCTTGGCCTTGGAAGCGTCGGGTTTCAACCCTAGCGGGTGGTAGTGGAAACTTTTGGTTTTGGTGAGTCTCTTTCCCCCTTATCTCCATTCCTTTGTGGAAATCTTTCGATTTGGAAACTAAAATAACCTAGGTTTTCTTTTTATTTGCCCCAATTAGGTTTTGGTGTTCGTGGTTCACCGCGGAATTCGTGTAGGGCGTTTGGAAAGCCTTGGATTGCCCACGTAAAGGTAATATTTGGGTTTAGCACGTGTATTTTGTGACCTTAGGTATTTTGGAATTTTTCCACCGGAAAACACAAAAGGGAAATAACGAAATTAGGGTTTGCCCTGAATTACAGGTCGTTGGTGGGTTTGAAGCAGCATTCTGATATTTCTTAGCAGTCAGATTTCCTTCGGAAAAGCAAATGTCGCCGCGCCGAGTGTACGAGCGTCACACCACCACTGTAAGGAAATTCTAATTTCTTTTAGTTAGACATATCAAGTAATTATATTTTTATACACATGAGTAGGTTTCGTACAAGCATCATAACCATGCATAGAAAAGTGTGGCCGTAGGAAAATAATCTTTTAAACGCGTAGGATAACGCCCTTTTCCATAACCATGTTAGTAAAGTCATGAACAATTATTTAGGTACGAAACTTTCCCCCATATACTTAAGTTTGGAGATTGTCCAACTAAGGGCGAGAAGGTCCCTTCAAGTCGACCATGAGAAAGTCAATGGTCGCTGAGTAGTACACCAGAAAAGATATCCCATGCAGAGTAGCGTCAGACCAAAAAGGTCAGTGAGCACACAAATCTTTTCGTGCTAGGTAGAGGCGCACTACCTTTCTCATAAGGCATATGGTATCTTGTGAGCAGTACAGTCTTGAGAGTTTACTTCCCTTTGAGATAATTAGTAGATTCGAGACCGTGTCCGCGAGACACTAGAACAATTGAGTTCGTAAGATGGCCTCGGGTCGTCAGTTTCAGTTGCGCGTTAGGAGCTACTCTGCCTAGAGCCTTCCAAGTAGATGTACAGGTTAGAAGCCATCTAGAACTCTAATATAGACCTGACGTGAGACAGTACACTTGATAGTGAACGCCAGAACTTGGATTTGTGAACTAAAAGTCACGTACATAGACAAACATATGTTTTTGACCAGGAAGTAATGCGAAGACATGCATAACATATAACATAAAAGATTTTTAATGCGCAAAACTGTTTTTCTAAAAGCATGCATTCATCATATGAAAATTATTTTTAGTGTCACTAGGAGGAGTTATTTTTCTTTACTCTGACCCCTCGTTGGCAATGTTTTTCAGGTGACTTAGGTGGGAAACTATGTCTAGGATGAGCGTTATGGTGACGTCAGTTTGTAGTATTTTTCTCATTCAGTTTACTCTATTTCAGCATGTACTTGTAGTTGTGGACAATATACCTGGTTAATGTTTTATATAACTTGTATCTGATTATTAATGTTATCTAGATTTTCAGTTAATTCTATTCTGTTCATGTGTAGTGGCTCTGTGAATCCAGTTTTGAGGTATGTGTTTACCCTTAGTTTATTTTCCTAGCTTCCATTGTAAGTTGTAAATTTTTAGTAGATTCTTCTTTACCTGCTATATAATAGTTTTTAATACTGCTTCCTAGTTTTCTTTATATCACTGACTCGACCGGACGGCTGATTTCTGAAATACTGGGAATGGGTGTTACAAATTGGTATCAGAGGGAGGTTTAGGATCCCTGGACCCTAGAAAGAATTCACAGAGCCATAGGATTGTGTAAGAGTAAACTCTTGTTAGTAGAGTATTTTTAAGTGGCGTTTGAGTCCTAATTTTCGCAAGAGTACGAAATAAAATTGCTAAGCCAGATTTCTCGGATGCTTGATAAATAATTAGATTTTTTTTGTATGTTCTATCAAGCACCACGAGTTAGTGAACCAGGTGAATCTTCACGTCAGGACCCGGTTCCTAATGCGACCATGGGAGACGCTGCCGTGCCACATGTACCACCAGTTCCAGCAGCTCCAGAAGGCACAGACATAACATCTCAGATTGCCAAAGCGGTTACTGTTGCCTTGATGGAGTTTCAAAGAGGACTGGCTGCAGGGTTTCCAGCTCCAGTACAAGTACCAGTCCCTGCACCAGTTCCTGCCACAGCACCCGTGGAGATGAACCTGGAGCGCTATTTGAGAAATTTTAGAGAACTTCAGCCTTCGAACTACAGTGGGGGTGAGACCCCGATGAACACAGATGATTGGATAGCAAATTCCAGAGACCTGCTGAATGTTTTGGAGTGCCTAGAGAACAAGAAGGTTCCTTTGGCTATTTTCCTCCTCCGAGATGAGGCGAAAGTCTGGTGGGACAAGTACCGGGCAGATGATCCTACAGGTAATGCGAAACTAAATTTCCTCATATTTTAGGAAGTGATGCGTTTCATTTTAAATGGTATGACCATATGTTTGGCCAGGTCGTACATCAGACATGTTTACTTGGGGCGAGTTCTCTAGAGCCCTTGCAAGTTGGTTCGTGCCTCCTTCCGTACGACGAGGTCTTCAGGAGAAGTATCTTAGGCTTTTCCAAGGGGACAAGACAGTTACTGAGTACGAGCGAGAGCTTACTCATCTGGCTCGATATGCGGGCGTGATGCAAGGAGATCAGACTAAGAAGTGCAGTCGCTTTGTGGATGGTTTGCGTGACTCGTTGAGGCAGCCACTGATGACTATGGTCAACGCTGATTACAAGAGCTTAGTGGATACAGCTCGTAGACTGGAGGCTGATCAGCAGAAAGTTCATAAGCAGAGTAGTTTCCGTGCGAAGCGATCTCAGGATTCGCACCAGCCGCAGTAGAGCGGGAATGATCAAGGAAAGAACTGGAACAAGAAGCTGAAGCTCGATTCTAAGAAGAGTGGTCAGTCTGGTGACAGGAGCAAGGACTACCCCACGTGTCCCAAGTGTCAGTGTCGCCATCCAAGAGAGTGTTTGGCCAGCACAGGGGTGTGCTACAAGTGCCGACAACTTGGACATATAGCTCGCTTTTGTCAGTAAGTTGGTGTGAATCAGATAATTTAAGTTTAGTTGTATTCATTACATTCTTGTAATTTCAGTAGATGTTTAATGAAAATTACTTCTGCAGTCGAAGTACGAAGTTGGTGGCTCTAGCAGGATAGATAAGGGCAAAGCGTTGATGATTACTGATGGGAGACCACAACAGGGTCGAGACTTAGTGCAGCCCAGAGCGTATGGGCTTGGTCAGCAAGAGGCGAAGGATCAGGAGGATGTAGTGACTGGTAAGTGCTTTATTTTACTTAACAAGTTTATTTAAATCCTCTGTAGTGACATTTATTTTCATCCTTCATAATTCATTCATGTATGCATCCTTATGATTCGTAATTTACCCTCTAAGATTCTGTTTGATACGGGTGCCTCACACTCGTTTATCGCGGAATCTCTAGTACGTAAGTTGGATTTAGAAGTATTCCCAGAGTCAGTACCGCTGGAAGTCATGATGCCGAATGGATCCCTTCTGTAGACCAGAGATAAGTGCAGAGTTCCGGTGCAGTTTGGGGATACCGAGATTATCGTGGAAGCTTTGCAACTACCTACAGTAGGATTCGACTTGATCTTTGGAATGGACTGGCTTTCAGCAGTCAACGCCAGGATTGACTGTAGGGCAAAGCAGATTCAGTTCGATGGCCCCAACCAGACATCTTTTTTTTTCAGGGTTTGAAGGGAGTAGTGAAGATGATCATATCTACAGTCCAAACGAGAAGGTGCATCAGTAAAGGTTGTGAAACCTTTGTAGTACTGATGAGCGCGGAGTCTAAGACTGACTTGACAGAGGTGCCAGTGGTGCAGGAGTTTCCCGATGTTTTCCCGGAAGAGCTCCCTGGTGCCCCTCCAAATAGAGAGATTGAGTTCCCGATAGATTTGCAGCCTGGGGCTACACCGGTAGCCAAATCTCCCTATCGGATGGCTCCAAGGGAACTAGCAGAGTTGAAGAGCCAGTTGCAGGAGCTGCTTGATTTGGGTTTTATACGCCCAGTACTTCGCCTTGGAGTGCTCCAGTATTGTTCGTGAAGAAGAAGGATGGTAGTCTGAGACTGTGCATATATTACCGTGAATTGAACAAGCTAACCGTTAAGAACAAGTACCCAATTCCCAGGATTGATGATTTGTTCGACCAATTGGTGGGAGCGAGCACCTTTTCTAAGTTAGATCTGAGGTCGAGCTATCATCAGTTGAGGATTCGTGACGTAGATATACAGAAGACGGCTTTCAGTACCCGATATGGACATTTCGAGTTCGTGGTCATGCCGTTCGGGCTGACCAATGCCCCTTCAGTATTTATGGACCTGATGAACAGGGTTTTTCGGGAGTACTTGGATCGTTTTGTCATCGTCTTCATAGATGATATCTTGGTGTTCTCTAAGAGTACAAAAGATCATGCAACACACCTCAGGATTATTTTGAGCACACTCAGGAAGAATCCGTTGTATGCTAAGTTTTCAAAGTGTGAGTTTTGGCTTTCAGAGATTACATTTTTAGGCCATATCATCAGTTAGAAAGGAGTTAGTGTTGATCCGAAGAAGATAAAAGCCATTAAGAGTTGGCCAAGGCCGATGACAGTTTCAGAGGTTCGCAACTTTTTGGGTCTTGCTGGATACTACAGGAGATTCATCAGGGATTTCTCAAAGATAGCCTTACCACTGACTTCCCTCATTAGGAAGGGTAAGGGCTTGGTTTAGACAGTTGAATGCGAGTTAGCATTTGAGGACTTGAAGGACAGATTGATGACCGCACCGATTTTGAGTTTACCTTCAGGACCTGACGGGTTTCAGATTTATAGTGATGCTTCAGGTCAGGGTTTGGATTGTGTCCTTATGCAGCATGGAAAGGTTGTAGCCTATGCCTTGAGACAGTTAAAGGTTCATGAGAGGAACTATCCTGTGCATGACTTGGAGCTCGCAACAGTTATTTATGCTCTGAAGATTTGGAGGCACTATCTCTATGGAGTGCGTTGCGAGATCTTTACTGATCATAAGAGCTTCAAATATATCTTTGATCAGCGAGAGCTCAATTTGAGGCAGCGTAGATGGTTAGGGTTTCTTTCGGACTACGATGTAGACATTCAGTACCACCCAGGAAAAGCAAACGTTATAGCAGATGCCCTTAGCCGGAGAGGCTCATGTTTTCCCTTCTCACTCAGCAGAAAGAGTTGGTACGAGAGCTGGAGAGACTGGACATCGTCGTTGTGCCCCGTTGCAATTTTGGTTCAGCTTGGTTGAGTTGGATGGAGATTTCGCGCGATATTAGAGATAGAATCGGGATAGCTCTACCGTTGGACCCAAAGATGGCAGAGATTTGGATCTCAGTGCAATCAGGTCAGAAAGAGAGGTTCTCTATTCAGGATGATTTATTATTGCATGATGACAGAGTGTGTATCCTAGATATTAGTCACCTTCGCGAGGACATTCTTTTCGAGGCACACAATTCCAAGTATTCTATACATCCTGGTAGTACGAAGATGTATGCAGATCTTAAGAAGGTAGTCTGGTGGCCAGGTTTGAATAGTGATGTTGCAGATTATATAGGGAAGTGCGAGATATGCAAGTTGGTTAAGGCCGAGTGTCAAAGACTTGGAGGCAAGTTGCATCCACTTCCCATTCCTGAGTGGACTTTTGAGGATATATCCATGGACTTCATTCATGGTCTGCCGAGATCGCAAAGTGGGAATGACTCTGTGTGGGTTATAGTTGATCGAATTTTTAAGGTCGCCCATTTCATTCCTCTTAGGAAGACAGATCAAGGTCCGAAGCTGGCACAGTTATACTTAGACGAGATAGTTTGACTTCATGGTGTTCCTAAGACTATAGTTTCAGACTGAGATGCCAGATTTACCTCCAAGGAGTGGCGTTACGTACAGGAGCGGTTGGGTACCAAATTACATTTTCAACACCGCTTTCCATCCCCAGACCGATGGACAGACTGAGCGCACAAATAGGACTTTGGAGGATCTGCTACGGATGTGCATATTAGACTTTGGAGGAAAGTGGGAGAAGTATATTACTCTTGTGGAGTTCTCCTACAATAACAGTTATCAGGCAAGTATTGGGATGACACCGTTCGAGGCCCTCTATGGTATACATTGTCAGATACCATTATGTTGGGCTGAGAGTGAGGAAAGATCTTTTATCAGAGAGTCATGGATTGATAAGACCACTAACAGGATCAAGCTCATTCAGGAGCGTATGAAGACAGCTCAGGATCGCCAGGCCAAGTATCATGATTAGAAGCATAGGTCAGTAGAGTTCAGTGTTGGAGACTACGTTTATCTGAAAGTCAGACCAGTCAGAGGAGTCTCTAGAATTAAGCGGATGAAGAAACTGAGCCCCAGATTCGTTAGTCCTTTTGAGGTACTGGAAAGAGTTGGTGAGGTTGCATATAATTGGCCTTACCTGAGGAAATGAGTGGTGTACATAATGTATTCCACGTGTCCTATTTGAGGAGAGCAGTCAGAGATCCCAATCAGATCATCAGTACCAAGGAAGCACAAATTGAGACATATCTTAGTATTGGGGTTAGACCAGTCAAGATAGTGGATTCAAGGATTCAGAAGCTCAGGAACAGAGAGATTCGCATGGTCAAAGTCCTTTGGATGAATTGTGGCCGTCCAGAGTATACTTGGGAGCGAGAGGATGAGCTTAAGAGCAATGCAGACTATTCTTTCCTTTTCGATTCAGGTATGGTTTCAATTTTCGAGGACGAAATTTTTTGTTAGGAGGGGAGATTTGTAACATCCTAATATTTGACGCGAAATTTATTTAAAATTTGTAAGGTCGAGTCGCAACGAATTTTAATAGAGACAGCGCGTCGTCAATGTATAATGTTACTTTTCCTAATGTTAGCGTCCGCTAGTTTATTAAGTGTGTTAATTGTAGTGTGTAACACATTTTTTTTAAGTAGATGTGACGCGCGTAGTAAGAATGAGTTTATATTCAACAGAAATTAGTGTGGAGTGGGGTGCCAATAACATTTTCCACCTTCTCCTCTTAAGGTTACCAAAACCGCAAACCGCACAATTAAAAACCCGCACCCTCATCTCACGGGTTAGAGAAAAGCCGCACACTTTTTTCTTTCTCACGGGAGGAAAATCGCGAACCCGCAACAGCCGACTCCGCCTTCCGCCAAGCCGACGCGTCTCCGCTGCCCTAGCCGTTGCCCGATACCGCTCCAAAAGCCCTTTTTGACCACTCCTCCCTCCTCTGCAGGCGCCATCAAGCCTTCCTTTTCTTTCCTTGGCCTTGGAAGTGTCGGGTTTCAACCCTAGCGGGTGGTAGTAGAAACTTTTGGTTTTGGTGAGTCTCTTTCCCCCTTATCTCCATTCCTTTGTGGAAATCTTTCGATTTGGAAACTAAAATAACCTAGGTTTTCTTTTTATTTGTCCGAATTAGGTTTTGGTGTTCGTGTTTCACCGCAGAATTCATGTAGGGCGTTTGGAAAGCCTTTGATTGCTCACGTAAAGATAATATTTGGGTTTAGCACATGTATTTTGTGACCTTAGGTATTTTGGAATTTTTCCATCGGAAAACACAAAAGGGAAAATAATGAAATTAGGGTTTGCCCTGAATTACAGGTCGTTGGTGGGTTCGAAGCAGCATTCTGAAATTTCCTAGCAGGTTGATTTCCTTCGAAAAAGCAAATGTCGTCGCGCCGAGTGTACGAGCGCCGCACCACCACTGTAAGGAAATTCTAATTTCTTTTAGTTAGACATATCAAGTAATTATATTTTTATACGCATGAGTATGTTTCGTACAAGCATCATAATCATGCATAGAAAAGTGTGGCCGTAGGAAAATAATCGTGGAAACGCGTAGGATAACGCCCTTTTCCATAACCATGTTAGTAAAATCATGAACAGTTATTTAGGTACGAAACTTTCCCCAGTATATGTAAGTTTGGAGATTGTCCAACCAAGGGCGAGAAGGTCCATTCAAGTCGAACATGAGAAAGTCAATGGTCGCTAAATAGTACACCAGAAAAGATATCCCATGCAGAGTAGCGTCAGACCCAAAAGGTCAGTGAACACACAAATCTTTTTGTGCTAGGTAGAGGCGCACTACCTTTCTCATAAGGCATATGGTATCTTGTTAGCAGTGTAGTCTTGGGAGTTTACTTCCCTTTGAGACAATTAGTAGATTCGAGACCGTGTCCGCGAGACACTAAAACAATTGGGTTCGTAAGATGGTCTCAGGTTGTCAGTTTCAGTTGCGCGTTAGGAGCTACTCTTCCTAGAGCCTTCCAAGTAGATGTGCATGTTAGAAGCCACCTAGAACTCTAGTATAGACCTGACGTGAGACAGTACACTTGATAGTGAACGTCAGGACTTGAGTTAGTGAACTAAAAGTCACGTACATAGACAAACAAATATTTTTGACCAGGAAGTAATGCGAAGACATGCATAACATATAGCATAAAAGGTTTTTAATGCGCAAAACTATTTTTCTAAAGACATGCATTCATCATATGAAAATTGTTTTTAGTATCACTAAGAGGAGTTATTTTTCTTTACTCTGACCCCTCGTGGGCAATGTTTTTCAGGTGACCCAGGTGGGAAACTACGTCTAGGATGAGCGTTATAGTGGTGTCAGTTTGTAGTATTTTTCTCATTCAGTTTACTCTATTTCAGCATGTACTTGTAGTTGTGGACAATGTACCTGGTTAATGTTTTATATAACTTTTATCTGATTATTAATGTTATCCAGATTTTCAGTTAATTCTATTCTGTTCATGTGTAGTGACTCTGTGAATCTAGTTTTGAGGTATGTGTCTACTCTTAGTTTATTTTTCTAGCTTCCGTTGTAAGTTGTAAATTTTTAGTAGATGCTTCTTTACCTGCTGTATATTAGTTTTTAATACTGCTTCCTAGTTTTCTTTATATCGCTGACCCGACCGGACGACTGATTTCTGAAATACTGGAAAGGGGTGTTACACTGCGGGCTCTCGCAGCCGCATGCGTGTGGCCGCGAGGGGCGGCGTGGGCCGGTCACGGGCGATTGGTGCTGCGGTTTGCGCGACAGGTTGTGGCATTTCGTGCAATTTGCGGGTTCGAAACCTAACGTTAACAATATACTGCATGTTGCTGAGAAACAGACTCGGTGACGGGTTGGGGTGGCACTGGGCTGCAACCCTTGTAATATTTCGGCTGTACCACCAGAAGTGAGCGTGCTTCCTAGTGGGTCGGCGTGTTTTTTGTTGCGATATTTTTTCTCGAGGCCGCGAGGCGTATAAGTTATCATAATAATTATAACACTCGGTAAAAAAAGAAGTAAGTTTTGGAGCAGTAACGTCATCATAATCATTGAAATTTAAATTTATATTAATTTTATCTATCAAATTTTCTACGCCGTCTACGCCGAATAACGGATTTAAAGCAGCGACGCATGAAAACATTACATACATTTCTCTATAATATTAAAAACAAATTCTTCCATTATTTCAATTAATATTGATTTTATCTAACATGTTGCTTATAATAATTAAATTTTTGTGCGATATTTACAAAATTTTTAATTACTAGTGAGCTAGTCGGATAGTACACGCCGGATAAAAAAACAGTCGTCTTATAAAAACATTTTAATAAATCCATATAATTTGCTAATACGTTCTAATCGGCATCAGTTAAATCATGAGTATTTATCATATTATAATATTTCATAAGAAGTGATTTTTGTTGAAATGCCTTTTTTAACATTTTATATGTTGAGTTCCATCTAAAAGACATATCAAATTGAGGTTTCAAATATTTTTTATCCTGCGCTTTTACAAAATTTTTAAAATCTTGAGATCGTTGCCTAGAACTCTTAGCATTAGACAAATTTTTTCAATATAAGGTTCTATGACGGCTAAATTATCTTGTACCACTAAATTTAAAACATGATAAACACACCGAGTGGGAAAAACGCACCGCTTAACATTGGTTTTAAATCACGTTTTAACCACTCAATAGCTACAGTATTGTTAGAGGCGTTATCAAAAGAATATTCATTATTTTATCTTTTATTTTAAATTCTCGCACATATTTAATAATTACATTATACATAGCTTTAACTGTGTATGGATATTCAAAACCTTCAAAACATATTACGCACTTATTTAGCTCTCATGAAACAAAATCGATCCAATGACACGTGATACATATATACGATAATCCTACTTTTGTGCTACTGCTCTAAACGTCACTCGTTAAACTTACACGACCTTCAAAAGTTTAAAAAAAATTTATTAACGATTGTTTTGATTCTAAATAGGCTTTAATGACGTCGCGCCTAAGAGAAGCTATACTTACCTGCTGATATTTGGGCTGAAGCTCTGCATATATGTATTCCGTCGCATCCTTCATGTCGCAATGGCTGAATGACAATCCACGTTTGATGACATGTTTCATCTGCAGGTCTCTTTGACGAAGTTGATCGTATGTCCAAATTTGTCCTACTCCTGAAATTTGGGTCTGACTGGACTCAAGAGCTTATTTTGAAACGCAAGACTTAAAGTGTCTTGCTAGTGTCGAGTTGCCGGTAAGGGTCAGCAGCTTCGAGCATAATTAACATCACGTCTTGAATTCGGCACTAACTTGAACCTTATTGAAATGCTAACAAACTGCCGCCTTATGATTGTGTTCCACCACTACAGACGTACTTTGAGTAGACGACCCTGACGTTGAGGAGGACGATGTCATGCTAGCGTGTGAGAGAGTGAGTGGGAGAGAGAGAGAGTGTTAGTGGGAGGGAGAGAGAGAGTGAGTGTGAGTGAGTGGGTGTGAGAGAGAGAGAGAGTGATCAGAGTGAGAGAGTGAGTGGGAGAGAGAGAGAGAGAAGAGAGGGGGCGGATCGGGTAATGGGTAAGGGTGGTTAAATAAATAAAAAATTAATATTTTTATTTGGAGCAGTATAGTACCACTGTTGTACTACTGCACATCAGCAGGTTGCTAACGACTCTTATAAGAGTCGTTAGCAACGACTCTTATAAGAGCTGAGCTAATTTTTGGGTCGGGCTTTGCCTTGGCCCGGGCCCTGGCTGGCCCGAAAATCGGGCTTTGACCGGCCCGACCTGGGCCGGGTATCGGCCGAAGCACTACCCCTGTACGGCTGTACCTGGGCCCTGTAAGGGCCTTGAGCCCGGCCTAGGCCCGGGCCGGACATTTCCCGGACTGGGCCTTGATGGGCTTTTACCGGGTCGGGCTCGGGCCGACCCACCAGACCCGGTCCTTTTGCTCACTACTAGCCAGTATACAACCAAATTAGGTTAGCGGTTAATAATGCTCTCTCTCAATATATATAATAACTTTTGTATGGTTTTTTATAATTAAAATTAAAATGGAATTTAATTGAATTTAATTATAAATTTACAATCACATTTAAGCACAATAAAATTTAATTTAATAAAATATATAATTATAAGCATTAATTTTTGTCTACACTCGCAGGTATCGCCTTGGGTTACTATACTGGTTGTCGCTTGATCTCCAAGTGGATCACGTAGGGTAATTGAGATATTTTACCAATTATAGAGGCTAGTGACAATGCATGGGAGTCCCAACACCAGTACTCTGATCACGACAGTAACTTCACCCGTGCTCGCCTGCTTTAGAGCTCATAGGCTTTGCACTATGACACTCACGTCGCTAAACAAGACTTTCTATCGATGTTCACTTCTTCAATGTACAATAATTGAGTGCATTCTAAACATAAATGTGGGCGAACATCGAAGAAGCAAAACTCATAAACAAGAGAATGTAAAAGACCCAAGTTTTATATCTCTATATAACTAGTGACAGTGCTGAGGGACAATATCCGGTAGCGATGGTGTTCTTGTGTGACAACACTCCCCCACTCGTAATCTCCCAAGTGCACAATTACAATCCCCATGCATGACTGCCCGGTGGGGCATTAAGCAGTGTAGGTGTTGTCGTGTCGGGGCACTATTGTGACTGAGTTATTATTGTCCCCCCGTTGTACTTAACACTATCCGAAAAAGGTCTCATCTTTGAAAGAAGGTAGAAGTAAGCGGTAGGGCGAACCTTGTGGTAGTTGTCGGGGGACCTTGTGATTGAAAAAGGTAGCTGTAAGGAAAATAGTGGTTGGACTGAATCCTTTAAGGAACCAACTAGATGCGAGGCTTCGCCGATTGAGAAGACAATCCCACTCAGAGATAAAAGTCTTGGACGATGCAAAAAGAGGCTTAATCATAGATTGAACACAACATAATGATGTATCGAGGAACTTGCTATCCATAAATGCACTTTAGCGAATACATTAGTGTTGCGGGTCACTCGAGGCTCTTTGACAATCAGATCTAAATTGGACCGTCTTAGTTTGGGATCGATCGAACACACAAACTGTTATAGAGGAACGAGATAATAGGGAAGAGAGTTTTTTTTACGTGTAAAACCTTGGAAAGAGGTGAAAAATCACTCGATCGGGGATGTGCCAACTGAACTTCACTATTTGATGTTTGTATACAAAGCTTTAGGGAGAATTTGAGGGAGACAAACCACACCTCGTTACAACTTGAGGGGACAGTAAGACGAGTTCAGATGGTGACAAACCATCGCTCATGAAGCTAAGTATTTGTCTTTGCCTGCAGTAGAGGACACACCTGCTTTGGAATATTGTCGGTCTTCTGCTTGTGGTCGGAGGCTGGAGCGCAGAATGCTTGTGGTCGACTGCGGGTGCTGAATGATGAACTCGCTATGAACGTTGGGTGAAATGTGATAGTGTCCCTCGAAGCATCCGAATGGTGATCAAAGTGGAATCACCTACCCGTTGCCCCTAGGTGGGTATAAATAGGGAAACCCTTAAGAGTTACTACGGGTATAGGTTAACCGTGTACCCTAACAAACCCGTTACGCCTCCGAACTCGATAATTGTCCAAATATACATTAACAATGTCCTCCTATATTTGTGACAAATATCGTGTATGTCTCGGAGTGCAAAAAGTAGAATGCACTAAAAAAAATATTTTCAACTTTACATATTTTCATAAGAGATATCACAGTTAAACAAAAAATAAGAGTTTACCAAAAACCAGTAACATAAGCATCCAAACATACAGTGCTACTCATGAATAAATAAGTCTGAAAATAAAATAACAATGGATAAAAAAACATATAACAATTCTACTCAGAGAGTAGATCATCATCATCCATGTCAAAGTCTATTTTCTCTCCTCTATCTTCACCAGTGCCAGCAAAGAACTTCATGAGTCAGACTCTATAAATTCATAAACATATGAAGTGACGTATCAAAGTAAACTAACTCTACCTAAATGAGCTTAGTACTTGTAGCAGTAGTAAAGTAACACTGCCAGTATCTCTATCTAGTCTCAGAAGGACCAGTCAAGTTATGATTTAATAAATCACACATTGTTATCTTACTCATTAGTGACCACTATATACCTTATCATATGACTTGGCACACCGTCATTTGCAATATTATCAAATGTGGAATATTGTGCTATGATTACTAATGTTAGATTAACTCGTACAACGACTTTCTATTCTTAGTTGAATAATTCTCAAATTAATTTATAATGAGAAAGATGTTAAGTCATCAGGTATGGAATGACTAACATCTAACCATCTTGGGCTTTCATTAAGAAATTATTTGGGGTTTTCAGTCTATTATTAGATGTTTGAATGTTGCGACTATAGGTTCTTACCATGAAAACATAAACAGTGGAGGATAAATTCATATTTCTATGAATTTTAATCACATCTTTCCCGATGTTTTTAATGTGAGAACTCTATTTAAGCCCTTTGTCAAGGCATCTGTAACATCATCTTTCGATCTCACATCCATAAGGGTCATAATCCCTTGTCTCATGAGAGAGGTCAACCAGACTTGTTTCATCCTAAGTTGTCTTCTTTTGCTATTGAACAAAGTGTTCGTAGCAATCATTTTCGTAGCATGATTGTCGCAGTAAACTGCAATAAAACTCAACTTATGGCTCGATAGTGGAATGTCTATCACCAAATCTCTTATCCATTCCGCTTCTTCTCCCGCTGAAGCTAGAGCGTAGAGTTTGGATTCCATAGAAGATAATGCAATACATGACTGCCTCTTGGACTTCCAGACTACATCTGATCCTCCTAGTGTGAATATAAATCCACTAGTGGACTTGCTGTTGTTGATTTCTGAGCACCATGATGCATTATAATATCCTTCCAAAACTAGAGGATGACCATGGTAACATAAATCATACTTTTAGGTATGTTTTAGGTATCGCATAAGCCTATTGAGGGCATCCCAATGGTCTTGTCTAGGATTACTAGTGAATTTGCTTAACATGTCGACCATAAAAGCTATGTTAGGTCTTGTGCATACCATAACATACATGAGACTACCAATCAGTTTAGCATAATCTAACTGTCTAATCGCAACTCCATCATTGGGCTTCAAGCGATTATTGTAATTGTAAGGTGTATCCACTGCTCTGCGTTCATTGTATCCCCACGTATCCAGCATAGACTTTATGCAATGTCTTTGACTTAGGGAAATGTCATTTTCCCCAAAGCTCACTTGCATGCCTAATATAGTCTCAGCTACACCTAGGTCTTTAATGCTAAATTCCGTCATTAGTTCTGACTTAACGTCATCTACTACAGATTGATCAGAATCAAGAAACAACATATCATCCACATACAAGCATATTATAACGATTTTGTTCGATCTATTACGTATGTAAAGACATTTGTCCGAGAGACTCGACATGAATCTCATGTTCCTTACACTATAGTCAACCTTCTCATGCCATAATTTTGGTGATTGTTTTAGTCCGTATAACGACTTGATTAACTTACATATCTTACTTTCGTGACCGTCTACTATGAAACCTTCAAGTTGGCTCATGTAGATTTCTTCAGTCAGATCTCCTTTCAAGAATGCAGTCTTAACATCCATTTGATAACAATAAAGTTCTCAATAGACGCAATATCAAGTAGGATCCTAATGGTTGCTGAGTGACACACTAGTGAATATACATCAAACTAATCTACCCCACTAACTTGTGTGAAACCTTTAGCCACCAGACGTACTTTATACTTAGCTACGCTAACATCAGGATTGAGCTTCTTTTTCAGAACCCACTTACACCCTATAGTTTTAGCCCCTTTTGTCTTATCAACCAACGTCTAGGTGTTGTTCTGAAGCAAAGAGTTCATCTCTTCATCAATGACTTCTTTCCAGAGCAGTGAATCTCTTGATCTCATCGCGTCTTTATAGGTGGATGGATCAGCCTCAACGTAGTAAGTGATAAAGTCACTACCAAAGGTTCTAGGAGTTTGCTCTCTCACCGAAGTCCTTCTAGACTCTAGGACACTATTATCTACCGGGACGAAATAGGAGGTGCTCGGTACTGATTCAGGTTCTTCCTCAGTAATAGTTGCTTGCATACCTAGGATTGTCAGGTTCTTATCTTTATGGAACTTATCCTCAAATAACACAATAACCCTAGATTCAACAATTATATTATTAGACATGTCTAAGAATCTATCTGCAACATTATCTTCAACACAACCTAAGTAGACACACGTGTTGGTCCTAGGTCCAAGTTTAGACCATCTTGGGTCAGACACCCTAACATAGGCTATGTAGCGTCAGGTCTTAAGTCTAGTTATAGACGGGGGTCTCTTAAACCAAAGCTCGTAGGGTGTAACCTCTAACTTAGCATGAGAGACTTTAATTTGTTCAGAATATGGTTTGTAGTTAAAACTGCTTCTCCCCAATATGCAGTAGGCATGTCAGCAGTGAGGAGCATAAAATTCAATATCTCTATTAACGTTCTATTTTTTCTCTCGGCTGTACCATTCGATTGGGGTGAGTAAGGAATAATGGTTTCTGCTATGATTCCTTGAGGGGCAAGGAAACATCTGAACTCACTGGACATATATTCTCCTTCTTTATCACTTCTAAACCGTTTGATCTTCATGTCTAATTGGTTTTCTATCCTAGTTTTGAAAAGACAGACCTTTTCAAGTGCTTCATCTTTAGTTTTAAGAAGATAAATGTGACAGAACCTAGAGCATTCATCTAAGAATGTGATCATATTGATGGCGACGACGGCCCTCAACAAGGTGAAGACGATGATGGCGCGCTTACGGATTCCATTTCTCTGCCTCCAAATAAAGTCTGGCGGCGCTGTGACGATCATGTGGAACGGCGCCAGAATATCCGCCCGCGGCGCAAGCCCATTTTTAGTTTATTAATAATTATTATTAATAAATTAATATGGAGAATTAATATAGTTTATTATCTATTTTATCGCGAGATTAATATTTTTATTTCATGTATTAATTTCATGTAGATGGAGACGTATAACCATCATAGCTATTTTATTTCATGTACGGACTATAGTTATTTCATGTCATGATGGGTGTTATTAGCCATCATGAGTGTTTTCATTTGTATGGAGGAGATGGAGTGGTGTAGCCTATATAAAGGCATGTTTGTTCTCATTTTAGGTATTGAAGATGAAAAATTGAAACCAAAATTCAAGATTGAATTTCCCCCTCTTTTCCTTTTCCCCCTTAGGAAATTTTCGGCCCTCCTCCTCTTGCTCCCTCTCTTGGCCGCCGGCCACACCTCCTCCCCTTCTCTATCTCGGCTCCCTCTCCTCCTCCTCCTCTCCCTTTATCTCCAAGGAAATCCGACCCTCTTCTTGCCTCCACAATTTCGGCCACCACCATAGCCGCCAACCTCCATCTCCTCCTCTTCATTAGGCTCGGCCACCACTATAGCCGCCAACCTCCATACCCCAAACCCGTCCATTCCCCTTTTTCCCAATCCAACATCCGACTACCCTCAAAGGCCCCAACCCCTTGGTGTAAACATCGGCCAAGATCAAAGGTGTTTCCTCCTTTGTGGTTTGCCTCCACCGGCGTGAAGCGACGAAGGCGAGCAAGATTATCATTCCCTTCCGGCGCAACTCCAGCGGATCCGTTGAGAGACGATCCAAGTAGAGAAATAATTGGAATCATCTATTCCGATTGGGGTAACGAAACGTTTCTACTTCCCTTGTGATTTCCTTCTTGAATATTCTTGTGGTGGAATAATCCGTAGCGTTACGTTGAATCGTTGAAACCCATCGTGGTTGATTTCCTATTGTATTGCTTTTCTCTTGTTATGTTATTGGATCCTACGGGTTTGGCGAACCCTCGTTTTATTTTCGTTGGGAGGGATCTACCTAATCCGAATCGAAGCTTAATCGGTAGATCTCTTTTGGTACAACGCCGCTCGGCCGGACGCAATATTCGTCCATTTAGCTCGATCAAATATTGGCCTCATAGCCCTTATTTGATCCCTACCGGTTTGGCTACCCGTTGGCTAGCGTAATTGATAGATTTATTTGTGTGGTATTGCGTAGGGCGAAGTTGCTAAAATAAGATTTAACCATAACGAGTCGAACGTGAAGGATAATAGGCTTAATCCATTGATCTTCGGATATCCCCCGGTATCCCTACATCAATTTGGTATCAGAGGGAGGTTCACGTCAATTTCCTAATTGGCAATCCTCCCCCTCATATTTTGGCAAGTTTGCATGCACGCACTCGTAAAATTGGTAAAAAAAAAAAAAAAATTCATAATTGGAAAAAAATTTCAAATTTGGTAAACACTCAAATTTGGTAAAAATTCAAAATTCAAATCTCAAAAATTCAAAATTCAAATTTCGAATTTCAAAATTCAAATTTCAAAATTTCGAATTTCAAAAGTCAAATTTCATATTTCAATTTTCAAATTCAAAATTCAAAGTTCAAAATTTGACATTCAAATTTCAAAATTTCAAGTTTCAATTTGTATTTCATGAAAACTAGCTTTTCTACATTTTGGTTTGCAAATAGTGGCTTTAGAATGCCCAAATATTTTCAAAATTAAAAATTAAAAATTTCTGGAAATTCTTCATATAATTTTCAGTAATAAAACAAAAAAAAAAATTATTTTTCCATTAAGAATTTGTTTTTATTAATTAATTTGAAAATTTAGTATTTGGTGTGCCAATAGCGGCCTAGATTTTTATTTTCTTAATAAAAAAATTCCAGAAATTTTTTTTAATAATCCTTATATTTTTCCAGCAAAAACCCTATTTTAAAATGTTTAAAACCTTAGTGGTTAAGTTGGAACAATTCCGTCTTTGATAGAGTTAAGTGGTCCAGATCTTATTTCCCTAGCACATGCACTAATTCCGGGTGAATTTTCACCTCCGGTTCGCGCTAGGATGGCTTACGATGTCCATGCTACTCGTTCCCACATCTACCCTCCCACAATTAGTATGACCCCCACTTATGACGGTTTAGGAGGTCTACGTGTTTTCTTAGATTGGGTTAAGGATATGGAGTATTACTTTGAGTGGTACGATTTGAACAACGCGGATATGGTGCGATTAGCTAGACTTAAGTTGATAGGAAAAGCTAAACTATTTTGGATAGTGGAAGAGATTCAATTAATAGTTAAGTATGGTAGATCACGTCTAAGTTGGGATAGCATGAAGGCCATATTGAAGGATGAGTACGCCTCTCCGTACCATCGTACGCTAGCGTATGAGTCTCCTCCTAATTTACCCAAGTTAGTCGTTGATTCTCTCTTGAAATCTGAGGTTGTGATTACAAGTGTACCCGTCACTAAGGACGAGGTTATTATTGATGACAATTTGAGTGACGATGAGGAGATTGGTTACCCAAGTGACTTGGATGAGGATTTCTCATTTGAGGAACCACCCCCACTTCCCTTCGACGACATTTCACAGTCATCCCCTCTAACCGTTGTGGAACCTTTTGATGATCCTAAGTCGATTGATATTTTGTCTGAGACAGAAGAGTTACAGTCTGCTGATGATCTTGAGTTAGTAGATATGTTGGCTGAGACAGTAGAGTCGTCCGATGTAGAGAGCTTACATGTTACTGAGTTAGATGATGACTTGCTTGGACCCGATGTTATATTGGTTGACCCTGGCTTATTAGTTGTTCCTACGATATTGGACGAGTCACCTTGGGATGGTTGTTCAGTCTGGGATAATCTTAGTGTGATACATCCGGGAGTTAGTTCTTTGACGATATCATCGCCGCTTGGGATTCAAGCTAATTATAATACTCCCTTGGATTCGATTTGTCTATCCCCTATTTTCGACGATGTCCCTACCTCATGGGAAGAATTATGTTTGGAAGAATGTCCTAGCGAGAGAGTTTTATTTCTAGAAGACGTTATTGGAGTGGAACCGGATAAGCATTCCCTGATGCTAACCCCGTTGCCTGATATGGAATATGAACTTAACTCTCTCCCGTCTATCGTGCTACCAACTCTTTCTTCTGACCCGATCACTGAGTTGGAATTACACGAATTACCTCATGAATTGGAAGACACGTCGGATGAGTTTTCCGTATGGGTGAACCCCCTGTTTGAGTTTTCCTATGATTATATTGGTTTGCAACCGGATGCTCCTTTCTGGACGTCAAATCCGTGTTTTGGGATTTCGAGTCGGACTGCTAGTGATCCCTTGGCTATAGTGCCTTATGATGTGATGTCGCCTCGACACACTTATCTGCCAAGCCCGATCGCACGCATTTATCCTCCTCCATTTGTTGACCCTATCATGCACACATCCGTGATGGAATATGGGTACTTTGAGTTAGGTCACCCGCACTTCCCTTCATTTCTGCAAGCGTCCACGTCTATATTTGGTGATGAATGTTTTCCGTTAGTTTTTATTCATGACGTTCTAAAATTTAAATATAAGTCTACTTGTATTAGTGAAGAGCGGCTTACCTTGGCATATCTTCGTGCCAAGCGTTATTATTTTAAGTATCACATTAGAGCTGCGAAGTTTATGCCTCTAAAAATCATCTTTGCTTTTAAGGCCCCCATTCCCCCGGACTTAAATCCTTTATGTTTTGCATTTGGGGTCAGTCACGTTGCACATGGTTTCACACCACACCGTAACCATTTCTCTCGGTACTATTTAAATGAATTTTTCACTGTGGTAACATCTCATGAGTTACCCGCTAGTTTGTCGCCGAATCTCACTCCGGATTATGCTAATTATGATTTCTTCTTATGTACGCACGATCGTAATGCGCTAGCTATACAAATTATCTCATATCATTTTATTGCTAGCTTACAAAAAAGAGTGTCTTACTTTAAGAGTGACGATTTTGTTTTGGTGTTTCTCGTCCCTGAACGGATGCCTTCGGGCACTTTAGAAAATTGGCGAGTTGGTAAGTTGGACCCTGTATGGATTTTAATAACGTTCGGAGAATACGCATATCATTTGGAATCTCTCACTGATTGTGATTTTTCCCTTGTTTTTGATGTTTTTGATTTAACGCTATACGATTCTCCGCCACTTGAATTTCATATCTCTCCGTGTGGGTCCACTTTGTTCTCTTTGGGTATGGGTAGTGAGTTTTTACTTGGATTGTTTTCTTCACCGGTCTCCTCTGGAGGTACGTTGGTTGATGATGTTAAAGCTTGTTTTCCTTTATTGCCTAATGCTTTTCCAAGGTTCCCTAGGGACATTTTATTGCATGACAGGATACTCCAGGTGGATGTGCTTTGCTCTCCAGGTGGTGACGTGTGCCGCTTCATGGTTCTAAAGGTTGATGCCTCCCCGCACCGGTACTCATCGGTGATGAGTAATTTTAAGAGGGGGAGGATTGATGGCGACGACGGCCCTCAACAAGGTGAAGACGATGATGGCGCGCTTACGGATTCCATTTCTCTGCCTCCAAATAAAGTCTGGCGGCGCTGTGACGATCATGTGGAACGGCGCCAGAATATCCGCCCGCGGCGCAAGCCCATTTTTAGTTTATTAATAATTATTATTAATAAATTAATATGGAGAATTAATATAGTTTATTATCTATTTTATCGCGAGATTAATATTTTTATTTCATGTATTAATTTCATGTAGATGGAGACGTATAACCATCATAGCTATTTTATTTCATGTACGGACTATAGTTATTTCATGTCATGATGGGTGTTATTAGCCATCATGAGTGTTTTCATTTGTATGGAGGAGATGGAGTGGTGTAGCCTATATAAAGGCATGTTTGTTCTCATTTTAGGTATTGAAGATGAAAAATTGAAACCAAAATTCAAGATTGAATTTCCCCCTCTTTTCCTTTTCCCCCTTAGGAAATTTTCGGCCCTCCTCCTCTTGCTCCCTCTCTTGGCCGCCGGCCACACCTCCTCCCCTTCTCTATCTCGGCTCCCTCTCCTCCTCCTCCTCTCCCTTTATCTCCAAGGAAATCCGACCCTCTTCTTGCCTCCACAATTTCGGCCACCACCATAGCCGCCAACCTCCATCTCCTCCTCTTCATTAGGCTCGGCCACCACTATAGCCGCCAACCTCCATACCCCAAACCCGTCCATTCCCCTTTTTCCCAATCCAACATCCGACTACCCTCAAAGGCCCCAACCCCTTGGTGTAAACATCGGCCAAGATCAAAGGTGTTTCCTCCTTTGTGGTTTGCCTCCACCGGCGTGAAGCGACGAAGGCGAGCAAGATTATCATTCCCTTCCGGCGCAACTCCAGCGGATCCGTTGAGAGACGATCCAAGTAGAGAAATAATTGGAATCATCTATTCCGATTGGGGTAACGAAACGTTTCTACTTCCCTTGTGATTTCCTTCTTGAATATTCTTGTGGTGGAATAATCCGTAGCGTTACGTTGAATCGTTGAAACCCATCGTGGTTGATTTCCTATTGTATTGCTTTTCTCTTGTTATGTTATTGGATCCTACGGGTTTGGCGAACCCTCGTTTTATTTTCGTTGGGAGGGATCTACCTAATCCGAATCGAAGCTTAATCGGTAGATCTCTTTTGGTACAACGCCGCTCGGCCGGACGCAATATTCGTCCATTTAGCTCGATCAAATATTGGCCTCATAGCCCTTATTTGATCCCTACCGGTTTGGCTACCCGTTGGCTAGCGTAATTGATAGATTTATTTGTGTGGTATTGCGTAGGGCGAAGTTGCTAAAATAAGATTTAACCATAACGAGTCGAACGTGAAGGATAATAGGCTTAATCCATTGATCTTCGGATATCCCCCGGTATCCCTACATCACATATACTTCCTTCCTTCTCTAGTGATAAAATTTTTGAAGTCACAGATATCGGAATGTATAAGCTCTAAAGATGTTGCACTCCTAGTAACCACACTAAAAGGTTTTCTAGTGATCTTAGTTTGAGCACACACTTCACATTTCTCAGGTTGAAATTTAGTGTCTAATGTGATATGTACATGTTGAGTTCTAGCTATTTAGAACATTTTTCTAATGGTTCACGTGTCCTAGTTTCTTATGTAGAATCTTAGGGCTAACTAAGTTTGTTTGAACTTATTGAACTAGCTCGTTTGCTAGACTTAGTCGGTACATCTTATTTTGGACGTATGCACAACTAAAATAATGTGAGTTAACTTATATTGTTACTCTACGGCGCCAAAAGGTTAAAAGAAAACATACCAGTATCACAAAGTAAATTAATAGACACTAAATTAACACCAAGTGTATAAATAAATTCAATATTTTCCAAAATTTAAATTTTACTTGAGTAGAGCACCAAGGTAGCATTCCCAATATGAGTGCCCTTGGTCTCTCGTCTATGACAGTTCTCCACCTTTTCCATAACTACTGTGACCTTAAATAGAAAATCTGTGTCATTAGACACATAAATGGTAGCAGCTTTGTCCAGTCACCACTCAGAAAGCCAGCATGTTGCAGTATTTTGTGGGACTTGCTCTTTCTTCTTCAATCTATTTATTTCAGACTTGAAGGTAAACTACTTAAGAGGCAGCTTGCTAAAGGTCATTGTAAGGCTAGGATTCAGAGAATTCAGAAGATACTCTATGCAAAAATCCTCATCTTTGCTCAACTGATACTCATCCACATCCTCTCGGATAGTGGAAAAATCGCTGAGCACTGTGTGGTAAATCTCCTATTTTTCAAGTCAAGTTGAACGTGGAGTTTCCACCCATGAAAATCGGTGTAAATGAGAAACTGCAATTTTACTGCAATCATATGTGCTACGTTTCAACATTTAAAAATGAAAAAAAAACGCAAATTGAAAAAATATCACCTAATCCAAGTAAGGTCGATCCAGTCCACTTCAGATCCAATCCAGTAATTTGTTTTTTCATCCTTTTCGGCTTATCACAATCGTCGAAACTAGATCTGATTAGCAAGATTCTACAGAAGCACACCTCCTCCAAACGACAGTGCTTGATAAATGCAAAAGATTTACGTAGAGTTGCACAAATGCACTCCCTGGTGATGATCGCAATCTGAAAGTCTGTTGTCAAGGTCAGGCTCTCATCCAAAGGTGACCAGTACAACAAGTTTCAACCATTGCAAAAGAGTCATCTCAAGGATGGTTTGTAAGCCACTCCATGACCTGCTGATCCATTCGGATGCTCGAGATCCGAATGGTGATCAAAGTGGAATCACCTACCCGTTGCCCCTAGGTGGGTATAAATAGGCAAACCCTTAGGAGTTACTACGGGTATGGGTTAACCGTGTACCCGAACCGACCTGTTACGCCTCCGAACCCGATAATTGTCCAAATATACATTAACAAAATGCGCGCTGAGTGCAGACTGCAGACTCTATTAGATGTTTTGCACGTAGGAGAACAATGGACTTCGAAGGATCTTCAAGATGCTCAAAAATCTCTGAAGGAGGGTAAAGAGATCTCTAGAGAATACGGGCGAGTAGGGGGAGAAGGCGAGGATGAAAGGGTGAGAGTGAAGGAGATACTGGGGGTCTTATTTATAGGCCACATGGGTGGTTACGGTGGTTACGTGTCTATCTGCAAACCGTGACCACCCTAATTACTATTTACAGGTCGATACTTTATAAACTACGACGCGTATTTTTATAATATTTTTGTTATACGCAGAACAATATAATTTCAACTATTTGCACCTACTCATATTGAGTTGTTACACCGGTGGTTATGCGGGTGGTTACCCACACATTAGACGGAAGAGATCGCATGAGGTTGATCAGACGACGGAGGATAGACGAGGGTTGACCGAGCAGTGGAGCGAGGGTACCCTTCTGACGGGCGGCCGAGCGGGGGTTGGCCCTGCAGAGGCCGACCGAGTGAAGGCCGCGAGGGTTCGGCCTTCTCCCGGCCTCACAGAGGCCGGTCAGAGGACACGCAGGGGCGGGCCTCACGGAGGCTGGTCGGGCAGAGGCTGAGTGGGGGCCGCCTTTGCGGAGGTCGGCCACCTGTTACCCCTCGGGGGCACTCGCTTTAGGGGCACAGCCGAGCAGGGGGATCAAAGGAGCGGCGACTGGTGCGATGGAGGGATCGTGTGTGGATGTTGGACCTAACTCCCCACTTAAGTGATGGGGAATATGGGAATTCTGGTTATTTGCGAGGCCGACCGGGGAGGCGCCGGTCCCTAAGGGCCCGCCCCCTCCCCTTCTCCCCGGCCGCCTACGGCGAGGCCGACCGGGGAGGCGTCGGTCCCCAAGGGGCTGCCCCCCTCCCCTTCTCCCCGGCCGCCTACGGTGAGGTCGGCTGGGGAGGCGCCCCCCCCCAAGGGGCTGACCGCCCTCTCCTGCCCGGCCGCTCATGGCGAGGCCGACCGAGGAGGCGTCGGCCCCCAAGGGGCTGGCCGCCCTTCTCTCCCCGGCCGCCCGCCGTTTGGGCGGTCGAGGGGTTGCTCGGCCCTTTAGGGCTAGCCGCCCTCTTTGGCCGGCCGATGTATCGCCGACCGGGGGCTCTGACCATCCCCAAGGGGCCGGCCGCCCTATCCGGCGCCCTCTCCGGCGCCCTCGTACTGGGCGGCCGCCGCCCGTAACCACCCACAAAGTGGGCGGTTGGGGGGTGGTTACCACATGTAACCACCCACGTGGCCCGTTGGGCCGACCTCAAGTGCGGGCGGGTCCGTTTTGGACTTGAGGGCGGGCTCAATATTTTCCTGAAAATAGAGATCTGTGTGCTCCAAACAGAGCGATCCGATTCGTCTGGCTGGTGGTTATGAGGGGAATTTACCCGCTTGCCTCTCTCCAGGCCTATAAATAGACCTCTGATCCTTCTCATTTCTCTAACTTGGGAATTCGAATTTCTACGTAATCACTGTCTCTCTCTTCCTAGCATTTTCTCTCTCTTGCTTTCTCTCTCCCTTCACAGGTCTGCCGTCGACTTGCTCGTCGCCAAAGCAAAGTCCGTCACCTTCACACTCGCCTCCAAGTCAAAGACCGTTCGCGGCTTCCTCCGCATAATTCAATGCTCGTAGGAAATCACTTGCTCACCGTCAGCAGCCATCGGCATTCAGGGCGCGCCGTCGGCGGAGTACCCGTCGTATCTGCCTGACAGTTTGCCAGTGATCGTCCAGAACCACACATACATTCCCTCGCACGCTGAACATTGTATCTTTCTCTCCCCCTCAAGTTGTAACGAGGTGCGGCATGTCGTCCTCGATTCTATCAAAGAATCGATGTACCCCCAACCGATCTAGTGAAGTTCCTCTAGCCACAGCCCTGACCGTGGTTTTTCACTCCGTTCAGAGGGTTATCTACGTAAAAACACTTGTCTCGTCTGAAATATATTTTTGTGACTGGTTGCATAACCCACCGCTCCAAAGGCTAAGACGGTGTAGTTAGTCCGGTCTATCAGAAGCGCAGTTGCGAAACGCAACATGAGCCTTAATTACTACCCCTAAGACCTAGTTTAAGTATGAAAAACTCCACCTAAAAGAAGGACCCACCTTCTATCCATAATATTGAAGAATATGATGAAATACAGTCAACAAAAACAAATTATCCTTGTAGCAATGTGCATGCATCACCTTCAAGTTAACTGTTGCGGCCAAACTCGGCTAGACTTGGCCCCATCAAAACTATGCATAAATAAGTGAAATAAAAGCCATCTTAGGAACAAACGGTTCGGAAAGAACGCATGTGAGTACTAGTGATCACAGTGATAGCCGCAGCAGACAGGTATCCATTCACATTGCTTGATTACTAGTGATTACAGATCGTGACAACTACCGATCGTCGCCGACAACGCGGGACTAGTGCTGTGATTGATCACAGCTCGCAACCACGGCAGATCACCACCAACAATGAAGAATCCTTCTAGCAACATGACCATCATAAGGAGAATTCATTACGCATGGCCCACTACCATATTTTCATGACTAGAACTATGTAGGCCTTATTTGACCGGACTGATCCACCGTAGTCGCATGGACCTCCACGCACGGTCGCGACCGCAACCCGTTTTGCGGGGTCGCGTCCGTGCGGCAGGATTCGCCCCGTCTCTAAAAATCGGACGATTCCCACAGATTTCATTCTCGCCGCAGATAGCACGTTAGTGATTGCCTCCCGCGCAGATTTCATCGGCCCTGATCTCGCCTGGGAAATCGGACGGCGGACCTCCACTCGCGTTTGATCTGGCGAGTGGGCCCCGCACGTGGAGTTCACTTCTTCTCCGCCGTCCGATTTCGGAGGCGAGATCAGGGCCGCGAACTGGACCCCTCCAATTCGCCTGAAATGAAGAGGATCCTGATCCGAATAAGTGATAGCATTGGGCTACTAAATATAAAACCTCGTTTTCCTTCATTTTGGAAAACAAATTAAAAATAATAAATGATAGCATTGGACTACTAATTTCCTTTGGCAAACTTTCAAAAATTAAAATCCACAGTCCGTGCTCAATAATAATTACCCCCTCGTGTCGTAAAAACGGGTCTAACGGACACAACAAGCTCATCGGTTTCCGGAAGCGTAGTCCAAACGGTAAGCTAACGGCAATAAAAGCGCACCATTCACGACGCGTTGACAATCCAGAGAATGGGTGAAACTGACGGTGCAAAAAATGCGTGCATTTTTACTAGTGCGCTTTCATTGGTGCAGTACGTCTTTAATCTCGTCGAATCCTAAATCTTGAGTCAAATGGATGCTACATATTTTCGGGTCTGTTTATTTCTCTTTATCACTGTTGCGCATTGTTCGGTTTTTTTTCGCTCCGGAGAAATCGTATCGCCTTAGCTCGGAATCAGGTCGGACACGCAAACAGTTAAAAGTGAACCGCAAAAAATAACAAGAGCGTTTTTTTACGTGGAAAATCAGGAATGAGTGAAAAATCATGTGACTGGAACTGTGTCGAGCCAAAATCCACTACTTCTCGGAGTTTTACTAAGTTCGATTTGATCTTGGAGGGAGACAGACCACCACTCCTTTTTAGGTGCAGAGTGCGTGCAGAAGATGAGGAAAAATGACCAACTCCTCGGAGCCTCGATGGAAACGCTCCGGCTTTGAAATGTTGCTGAGCTCGCGAAATCTTGGTGAGAGCATTCCAGCAAGAAAATTTTCTAAGTCCATGAAGTTTCTGGAGGGAGCACTCTCGTTGATGCGGAGCCTTGGTAGGAGCGCTCTTACGGAGACGGTTGACGTGACTTGGAGTGTGTTGAAGCCTTAGCGAAATGAGAATAGAGAGAGAATTCCTGAATGGAGAATTGACCTAAGTCCACGATCTCGTCGGAAAACATCATAGCCCTCTCGTACCTTTGGAGTTGTTTTTCTTCAAATGAAGGCTTGAGAACCTATTTATAGCTTTCTGTAGGGTCATGATGGTAATTGCGTCAGGGATTGATTTGTGCTGATGAATAACATCGCTCCGTTGCGATCACCTGTATCACCAATTTTGCTGAAATGACTGGAGTGCCCCCCGGGCAGTTTGGGCGGCTCAGGCAAGGTGCCCGGAGGCGGCGACGGCCGGAGGCGGCCGCGCGGGGGCGCAACCACGCTGTCCGGGCGCGCCTGCGTGGCCCTGCCGCGCGCTTGCGCGGATTCGGCTTCTTCATTGGGGGCTCCCGGGGCTTGCGGCTTTGATGCGCATGATCGGTCCGGTCGAGCCCATACGTACTAGATTTAGAAACTTCAAGGGGACCCCCATCAAGCACGGTAGTTATGAACCGTCGATCACAAACACCCTATCTTATAATATAAGCAATTTCATTCACTTTTATGTTCAAATATTTTTTCTTTCCGACAGCCATAAGTGTTATCTTGATAAACATACATTTTATGATGCTATCCTTTTTATCCAAACTAACTAGAACAAAAATGCCGTGCCAAACTAAGCCTCACAGTTTGATCTTATTTGAAAAAAGTATAATCCGGTTATTTGGATAATTTTTTTCATATTTGACCGGTTTTCAAAATAATCAAATATTTAAAAATACCTGAGAGTTCATATTCGGTAAGTCAAACACAAACTTTTATAGTTACTATTTTGCTCTTGAATTATTTCGACGCGTTCTCCAATTGACTCCAACTCCACAGTGTTGGAGCATGCGCGCGCGTAAGATCTAACGCACAGTTCGGTTAGGAATTTAGGCTTCCTTCGGCACCGCGGTGGCGATAGTAATGCATGAGTTAAATCGTCATTCGTTAACGACCACCTAACACACTTCATCCCTTTAAACATAAAAAGTGAATGAAGTTTCTTTAGTTGTGCGTTAACAAATGAAAATTTAACCCCCATGATTATGACCGCCGCCACCGCCCCGTTTGGGAGCGATGGCGGCGGTCATAAACTCATGAGTTAAACCGTCATTTGTTAATGAATGTTAATGAATATTATCCGTTCGAACATAAAAGTGGATGATGTTTTTGACATGAGTGTTAATGAATGACAATTTAAACCCCAATATCCTATGCTCATGACCGCCAATACCGTGTCAAACGGAGCCTTAATATACTAATTATCTGAATGCATGCATTATGCATACACAATACGACGGATCGGAAACCTCTCCAATTGGGGCGAGATTTTTAGAGCCGGATTCCGTTGGCATAACAAATAGGAGATTGTTTCGATCTCCTATTTGGACGGTCTCGATCCCGGTTCCAAAAACTCTCACTACAAGAAAAACTTGATTAAGCAAGGGAAATTAGGAAGGTTTGATATTCCTTCCTAATTAGCATCAAATTTAGCTACAAAAATACTTTTTTATTTTATCTACAAAAATAGTAAGGGATTTTTTTGTTGCAAAATTAGAAACAAATTTTTTTGTTGCAAAATTTTTGTTGCTAAAATAGCAACAAATTTTTTTGTAGCAAAACTTTTGTTGCAAAATAACAACGAATTATTTTTTTTGCAAAATATTTATAGAGGTAAAAATTATTTTTTTCAAAAAAATGTATCTCTTTTTGACTTCGTTTGGTTCTGCGGGAGCAGACGGGCGTGTAAAAACACTGTCGTCGTTCGGAACTGGTGGGGGAGGCAGGGATTCTAAAATGAGAGTTTTCGATCCGTTCCTCTACCACGGTGGGAGCACATGGCGCCCGTTTGTTTTCTCGCCATGCGGCGTCGTCTGCTCCCGCATCGACATGAAAATGCCTCGCCAAATAAAGTCTTAATTGAAAATAAAAATTTTAATTTCCTATTCTCTCTTTTAATTTTTTTGTTTATAAATAATTTATATACATATATAAATAGGGGTGCAACTCGGATCGGTTCGGTTCGGTTCCACTCAGAACCAAGAATCAACCTGTATAGGTTCGGTTCCAAATTTTTGGAACCGGGACCGACCCACGGTTCTATATTGTAGAACCGGAACCAACCGGAAATATCGGTTCGGTTCCGGTTCGGTTCTCGGTTCCTTAAATTTATGGTGTAAATAAGTTGCACTAGAAAAAATAAATGCAAAACTAATGTTTATAAATCGAAGAAATTAGGAGGCTTTAAGCTTGCATGGCTCCAAACTCATCAAGATTTCTTAGATTACTAAATACATTTAATAATCTTATTATACAACATTTTATATTCAAAGATTTTAACAATTAAACAAAAATTTAACATTGTCAAAACATAAGCAAATAGTTTATAAAATTACATATTAAATATCTTCATCAAACTAATTATTCATCAATTTTTTTCAAAACCCTATTGCTCATCACAAATATATTTTTGACACATAAATTCAATAACTCGGTTCTCGGGTCGGTTCTGGATACCCGAGTGTAAGAACCGAAAACCGAACCAAGTGGTCGGTTCTAAAAATTTTGGACCCAGAACCGAATCGAGACACATAAGAACCGACCCGAACCGCTCAATTCGGTTCGGTTCCGGTCCAGTTCTCGATTCTTCAGTTATTTTTGCACACCCCTATATATAAATGTATATTATGAAATTATCATATATCAGCATATATTATATAAATATATATTTTTGTAAATAACTGTATGTATATATATCATACATGAGTATATATAAAAATTATATATATATCTTTTTCTTTATTTTTATAATTTTATAAATTACATAAACTTTATAATAATTTAAACATTTTCTTACGTATTTATAAATATATTAACGCATTAAAGAACAGATTTGTTAGGTGAGTGAATTGGTAAGCATCATTTGTTGTGTATAAGTGATTGTGGGTTCAAATCTCAGCAAAGACAAAAGTATCTTTTTTAGTTTTATATATTTTATTATTGAATAAATAAATAAAATACAAAACATTAGCAACGAAAATAGATTTCCTTGCTAATTTAGGAAGGATGTAATACCTTCCTAAAAAATCCTTGCAAATTAGCAAGCAATAAATTCCTAGCTAAAATTAGCTAGGGCCATATTAGCTAGGTATTTTGTTTGTTCCTAAATTCATAGCTAAATAAAATTAGGAACGAATTTTGTTAATTAGCAAGAAATTTTGTTCCTTGCTAATCAAGGAATTTCTTGTAGTGTCTGGTCATTTGGGATTCCATGCAATAGGAGATTGTTTATTAGTTGTGCGTAAGATCCATTTTATGAAGTAGATGTACTCACTTAGGCTCCGTTTGGCACGGTTGTGGCGGTTGTAAACGCGTGGGTTAAACCGTAATTCTTATAGTTAATAACATTTTTTTAGATGAGTGTTAACAAATGACAATTTAACTCTCATTGACTGTCACCACCGTGCCAAACAGAAAATAGAACTACACGGCAAACTAAATAAATAATATATATGGTATGTGAATTTAATAGGTTTTAGGGCGGTGCATATATGTGCTAGTGCATATTATCCGTTCAGTGGCCCAGACCTTCTATTATATGTTATTCATAACGGATGAGGTCATTACAATTTGATATCATCTTATCTCGGTCTTTCTCTTTTGAATTCGTGGTCGAATTCTTTTGTGCGGGTGGCGAGAACGTGTAAGTGCGACCCGCTCTAACATTAATGAACTCAAGAATGTCCACTAAGGAATGCAAATACACTTGTTTGAGGAACCTGCACGTTCCTATATTGTTGTTATTGCTTGTGCAAAGTTGCTAAATTGTGTCTTGTCCACCTATAGGTGTCTTTTAGTGGTGCTGGGCAGTCTGAGCCCCAGCGTTTTGATGAGAGTGCATCACCAGCTGAGAAGCCTACACCTCCGGCCTCCTTCTGCGAAAATAGTACGCTTAGTTGTTGAGGCGCTGTTTGTAATAATTCATGCACAGCCTACTTGGCAGGCGCAACCAGTATTGGTGCCAGAACTGGTTGGTGTAAGTCCAGAATCTATTGAGGTTGTTGATCCTCGAGCAACTGTACAGCAGTTGAAGCAATTTATGAGCTTCAATCCTCCTATGTTTATGGGTGTGAGATCCCAAACGCAGGCGGAGGATTGGTTGTCGCGCGTCAAGCGAATATTGACGGCGATAAGGACGGAGGAAGATCAGAAGGTCACCTTAGCCACCTTCTTGTTGGAAGGAGAGGCTCGACTATGGTAGGACGAGATAACATTGCACCACTTAGCAGGCAGACAATTAACAGAAGTCTCAATCGAGAAATTTTCGCGATTATTCTTGGCAAAGAACCTGCCATTAGAACAACGTATCGCCATGGAAAATGAGTTCCAACGTCTAACGCAAGGAGACAGTAGTGTCGATACCATCCGACGACTGATGGCCAGATCGAGAGGGTCAATCAGATTCTTGAAGACATGCTTCGGTGTTATATTCTGGACTACAAGGGAGCTTGAGATGAACATCTACCCTTGGTTGAATTCGCCTACAACAACAGCTATCAGGAGAGCCTTAAGATGGCCCCCCTTCGAAGCACTGTACGGGAGACGCTGTAGGGCCCCGCTCTACTGGTCAGAAGTCGGTGAAAAGGTGATTTTGGGTCCTGAGTTGCTTCAGGAAATGGAAGAAGCCACCAAGAAAACTCGTCTTCAGCTCAGTCGTGCCATTGAGAGACAGAGAAAGTATGCCAATCAGCGCCGCCGTCCGTTGGAGTTTGTCGTAGGTGATCAGGTGTTTCTGAAGGTTTCTCCTACTCCTGGGATGAAACGGTTCGGTCGCCACCATAAGCTCAGCCCGAGATTCGTGGGACCGTATGTCATCTCAGAGCGTGTTGGAGGATCTGCCTATCGTCTGGAGCTACCTGATTCTTTGGCCGGTGTCCATGATGTCTTTCATGTTAGTCAGCTCCGGAAATATATCCACGATCATCATCGTGTTCTTGAAGAGATTCCAGTGATTCCTGAAGCCAATCTGTCTTATCCGATCGAGCCTTCGAAAATCGTCGAATATCAAGAACGCAAGCTTCACAAGAGAACCATTCCTATGGTGAAGGTACTTTGGGTGCATGGCAAGTCTGAGGAGTACACTTGGGAACTCGAGTCTGACATGCTCATCAAGTATCCGCAACTCTTCTCTTGATCTTGGTACGTCTCTAAGTCTGACTTCCTTGTTATTTCAGTATCTTTCATAGATAGCTTTCATGCCTTAATCTACAAACTTCTGTCTGAAGTGTTTGTCGTCTGAGTCTTCGTTGTCTTAGTTCCATTCAGAGAATTCTCAGGAAAGTTTCGGGACGAAACTTTCTAAGTAGGAGAGAATGTAACAACCCCCCTATTATTAATAATAATAATATTTTTTTTAAAAAAACTATAAACAAAGACCAAAGAGAGCCCGGTCTAAACCTACCCCCACTCCCTCTCTTTAATAAGAACCGATTCCCCCGGTTCTAAATCCCGCAAGGAATCGCAAGCCGCAGAAGCCGATCCCGACTTCTCGCTTCCGTCTCCGCCTCCTACGCCCCCGACGACCCCGATCCCATTCTGCGCGTCCCCTGGCAGCCCCAATCCCGGCCTCCGGCGCCTCCTTCTCCTCCGATAGGCCTCCAACGCCCCTCCTCTGGCTTCCCCGTCGCCTCCTGCTCCTTCCTCGTGGCCGGCGGTTCCTGCAACAGACACCTCTCTTGGCCGACTGCACCCTAGGCTCCGGTGACCTCTTCCCAAGCCTCTTCCCACCACCACCTGCTCTCCCTCCTCTCTTCTTCTTCGCCAGCCAGTAAGGGCAGCAGCCGACCACTTCATATCCTCCTCCTCCGGCCAGTGAAGGCAAAGACAACATTCTTCTCCGGCGACTCTAGATCCTCCTCGTTCCGGCCGGTGGAATTCGTGAGGAACTCCTAGGGTTTCGCTCGAAACCCCTCCTCGTGGATTTCTGAGCCCAGATCAGGTCTCCTTGGGTAAGGAATTTCATCGATCCCTCGTTTTCAATTTTTTTGCCCTAATTTATTTTGCATGGATTTCCGCCTCCGATCGATGTAATTTCGTCGGTCCCCCTTAGGTTTGTCGTGAATTCGACTAATTTCATTTTTGTTTACGTTTCCGGTGCCGCTCGTCCAATCTAGGTGGTGGGATCGCTCCAATCTTGGGATTTTCGCCTCCAAATCGCCGCCAAAATTTCCGATCTCTCGCGGTAGCCACTTCTCCCCTCACTCTCGAGGGAGGTAAATTTCTACAACCCCCCCTCCTGTGGTGTGATGCGAATATCCAACGCATGTGCAAGTATAAAAATCTTGTTAATTCAATTTAAAATGCGTTTGTGGATCCTGAACAGGTTTAGCTCGAGCTCCTAACCTTGCTCGCGCCACTTAGCTGTCGCTAGTTTTTTGACGTGACCTTGAGACAAGTAGAGAAATCTCTCTCGCTTGCAAACATGAAATTTATATTACTGGACTTGTTGCAATCGTCAAAATTATAATTTGCTATTATTAAATCTTGAATCTCTGAAATCATATACTACCATATGCAAATATTGAGGTAAGAGTGTTGTTTTGGTGTGACGCCTTGAATCGAGCTCCCGACTAACTGGTAACAGAAACCATTAGCCGACCATTGCAAGCACCGTCGTTGATAAGCCTTGCATCAATTTATACACTGGAATCCTGTGCACCAAATGACAACACATTCACACTTCAATATAGATCGCTTATGGTATTGCAGCTAGGCTAAACTCCGGAGTAGGCTATTAACGTAAAAGAATCTTGTTAGACATGTTTACTTGTCTGGTTGCTATATGTAAGGCTAGCTCATTGAGCTCTAGTTTTCTTTACTTACTTTTTGCATAAGTTATTAGCTTGAATCATTATGTAACTTCATGTTCTGAGACATTTTTCCTTCTGTTTGGATTTTGCCTTAGGGTTCGTGACTGCGCCATCCAGTTCCCGAGTTTCCTTCACCCAGCTTCAGCTTTTGTTTAGAGGTTTCTTTTTGCTTGATGTACCCGCAGGTTCTATGTATTTGCTTCAGTTACTATTGGACTGTATTATTCGTATATTAGTTATCATCAAACATTTTCTCTCGTATTGTGGACATCTTTTAGGGTAAAACATTGTATTAGAACATTTTTTACTTATGAAATTTTGGTAACTATATGCATTCGTAAATTTCAGTACAACTCCTGCAGCTTTTTTTTATAAAAGTAAATGCATGCATAAAAAAATGTTTTATTCACCAATTTGCGGCTTCCGCATCATTTTAAAAATCAAGTAATCCATTGTTTTAAAAATATGAAATTTTAAACTAGTTTGTAGCATTTCCGGTTTCGCCTTAGCAGACATGGTTCTTCTCTGCATGCCTGTGGCATCACGACCCGCCCGAAGCGCACTCTGATCTTGTCGAGATGGGTCGTGACACCATTTGGGGCGAGATTTTTAGAGCTGGATTCCGTTTTCAAAATTCTATCCTACTAGGAGATCAAAATAATCTTTTAGGAGATCATTTTGATCTTCAAGGAGATCGTTGCGATCTCCTCATTTGTTCATATGCAAAAGTGGTGAAGTGAGGGAACGAGAGATGGAAATGATCTCCTAGGAGATTGTTTGGATCTCCTATTTGGACGGTCTGAATCCCGGTTCCCTAAACTCTGCTCATTTGGGATTCCAAATGAGGGTTCATTTTATGATGTAGATGTATTCTCACTTAGGCCCCGTTTGGGGGAACTTATTTTTAGCGGTCAAGCGGTTACGACCGCATGTACGGGGCCTTAGGTTCTGTTTGGGAGGACTTATTTTAACCGGTCAAGCGGTTAAGACAGCATGAATCGAACCATAATTAAGGTCCGATTCATGCGGTCGTAACCGCTTGACCGGTGAAAATAAGCCCCCCCAAACGGAGCCTTAATTAAAGCTCGGTACATGCTGTCGTAACCGCTTGACCGCTGAAAATAAGTCCCACCAAACGTGGCCTTAGGCTCCGTTTGGTACGGTGGTGACAGTCAATGAGGGTTAAATTGTCATTGGTACACTCATCTAAGAAACTTTATTCACTTTAAGAATGACGGTTTAGGGTTCTTTTGGAGGGACTTATTTTTACTGATCAAGCGGTCACGGCCGCTTGAATCAGATCATAATTAAGGTTCAATTCATGGGGTCGTAACCGCTTGACCGGTAAAAATAAGTCCTCCCAAACAGAGCCTTAACCAATGTGTTTACGACCGCCACCATCGTGCCAAACGGAGCGCTAATCTTAATCTTAAATGCATGGGTTAAACCTTTATTCTTAAAGTGAATAAAGTTTGTTAGATGAATGTTACCAAATGACATTTTAATCTTCTTTGACCGCCACCACCGTGCCAAACGGAAAATAGAACTACACCACGAGCTAAATAAATAATATATATGGTATGTGAATTTAATAGGTTTTAGGGCGGTGCATACGTGTGCTAGTACATATTATCCGTTCAGTGGCCCAAATATACTTTACAACACAAAAATCAAACTTCAAAACATTTCTTATGTATTTTTAGAATTAAAAAAATCTATAAACATATTTGCTAATGGGGTCCTCTAGAGATTATCAAGTCAAACCGATATAACTTCAATCAAAACACGCAAGAAATCTAACCCGATTGAGCGAGCCACGCGCAAGGAGCACGCTCGCTCGAAAGAACCCAAAATCTACCTCAAGGCGCGCGCGTGCACGCACACACACACACACTGTAACACCTCATCCGTCACATATGATATAACAGAAGGTCCGGCCGGACCCCACGTCATATACTACGAACAGTTAGTGGAGTTACGAAATGAAACCATAATTCAATCTCACGCATCCTAACACAGAGTAGTGTATTCTAGCGGAAGAATTTATAATTTTAGAACTCAACCAACAGAATGTCCACAATACTAAAAATAAGAAAGAAGTACAACACACAGCTGTTATGGCCTTAAGGCCTTACAAGATTTACTCAAATGTTAATGTCTTACAAATATGGACATGCAGGTCGGCCATACATGAACGATAAGATATTCGGGTAATTCGCTTTGACCTTCAAGGTCCATCTTAGCAATCTCGGGCTCCAGCCCGTTATTTCCCACTTGGCTCGCCTGCACCTGCACAGAACATTCCACCCCAACGGTGGCAAATAATAACTGGCCAAATTATAATGGTCACACCCCTCACGCGGGGTGGCAATGCTCATTCCCTGCAGGCATTAGCTTAAACAAATATTGACAACCAGAACGTGCAAACAAAAGCACCATTCACCACAGACATTGACACTGTCGGCCACACCCCCTGTGCACTCATGACACATTAGCGGTGTGTTGAGATTCAAGCCCCACCTCCGTCCTCAAGACGGTAACTTTGAGCATTACTAGTCTTTCCGGCTCGAAGCTTAAGACTCAATTCTTCCTATGCTACGACAAAGTCAAGGCTCTCACTACTTTGGATCCATGCCACTGACTCACTCCAAGTCGATCGCTATAGGGTGGGTACAGGTTAGCTACAACCCGTTGCTCAAACCGTCAAGATCGCAAGCCACGGCGCGGGTCAGCCTCCCCTTGCCCAATCACACATTACATAACCATGTTATGTCCAAGGCTGACACTCACGACCACAATAACAGAGCAATATAGGCTCACGAATCAACCATCAGGCCCCCAGGTCTCCACGAGACAAGCCTCACAAAACAGTATGCTCACTGGGAGCTACCGCCGGCGGTAGCGCTACCGCCACGCGGTAGGGGACAGACTATCGATTCTTTCCCTTTTTCGGGTGTTTTCTTGGAGATCACCTCCAGTACTCTCAATGCAGCGATCTGCACACCCCATGACTCCGAAATCTGCGCAATTATCACGGAGTCTTCTCCAGCATACATAACATACAAACATCACCAATTCAGACCAATCCGTCCGGATGAGCTTCACACAACATGTTTATTCCGTACTTCGATTCCGGATCTAAATGCAACACTAATAGGGATACACGGATCTACCCGTTGGGAGAACCACTTCCAAGTCTTCGTGAAGCGTCTACCCTCATATGCCAAAACAAAGGGCTTCACATGTCCAAGGAAGATGAACGTTATCCTAGAGGTTCTCTTCGGCCCCATGGAGGAGAAACTAGCCGGATGAAAACAACCGTAAATGGACTCGCCTCCGCGAATCTAGACTCGACTCGCGATTTGGAGCTTCGAAGCTCCAACAATGGCGGGATTCCTCCTTCTTCTTCCTTTACTCTCCCCTCTCACTACCTCTTAGAAAGAGAATGGGCCAAGGGAAATGAGGTTCAAACCCTTATTTCCCGACCTTATCTCATTAGGAAAGCCTCCCGATCGTCAGATCCTACCTAAATAAAAGGAAATGATTTGACCTTAAAACGGTCTCCCTGGGCTCGTACACGGCTTGTGACATGGTCGTGTCACAGACCGTGTTCCACAATCACATTAAAACGGCCAAACTCAGAGCTCGACATGGCTCTGGACACACCTGTGTCACATGTCGTGTTCCGCAATCACATTAAAACAGACAAACTCAAAGCTCGACACAACTCTGGACACACCCGTGTCCCAGGCCGTGTTCCTCTCTGATTTCCAAACTGCTTAGAAAGAACTGCAGACAGCTTTGGACACACCTATGTCACAACCCGTGTGAAACTATAAGGGTTCCAAAAGGCCTTCAAATCACTCCCAATTTATCCCCAATTTCCCTAGGGCTTCTCTAAGGGTCTTATAAACATATTGGCCAATTCGTATTCGGATTTTGGGGCGTTACACACACAGGTGCACATTGCTCAAGCAAGCGCGCACCCTACACGCAAACACGCGCATCGCGCAAGCTTGCATGCAGCTTGCAAGGGCACGCCCTGCGCGCGCGCACAGGCATGCCCTGCGCCTGCTTGTGCGCGCCTTTCTTCTATCGCCTCCGACCGTCGCCATCGCCTCTGGCCGCCGTCAGGTAGCTTGCCCGGGCCGCCCGAACCACCCAAAGAACACGTCCATCATTTTGTGAAAATTGGTGATCCAGGTGACTGAAACCGAGCGACGTCATTCGCCAGCTAACAATCCGCCCTGACGCAATTACCAACAAGTCCCTCCAGAAAACTATAAAGGGCTTCCATGTCTTCATTTGAAGACAGATAACTCCAGAGGCTAGAGAGAGCTCTGAAGTTTTTCGGCGTGGACGTGAGACTTAGGCTCCATTTGGTTCGGCGGTGGCGGGTCGAACCGGCGGGTGGAAACGGAGTGTTCGAACCGGAGGGGGGAGGTGGCTTCTCCAAACGGAGCTTTTTGGGGCGTTTCTCAAGGCGGGCGGGTGGAAACGGAGCAAACGCCGCCGGAGGTTCATTTGTTTACCCTCCTTCCCACGGCGTTTGCCCAAAACGGAGAAGCAAAACACCCAAACAAATAGAGCCTTAGATCATTACTCCGCTTGAAATTCACTCTGCTCCCTCTTTAGGCCGCTTAACGCTTTGAGCGTTGAGCGCTCACGTGGATGCACCCGTGAGTGCAAGAGAAGACGTCAGAAGAATACTCTCCTAGACGCTCGCTTCACAGAGCTCTGCGGACTCCAAAACTTCAAGGACTTAGCTATTTTTCCATAAGGACGCTGTCATCCAAGACCCGAGGACTTTGCCAATTCTCCGCTCCAGAAAAAAAATGCAGAGGAGTACTTTCAAGAATGCTCTCATTCAAGTCCCGAGAACTTTAACCAATTCTTCGTCCCAGAAAGAAGCGCAGAGGAGCACTTCCTAACCGATAACCTAACAAAGCTAGACTTTATTTTCAATACATAATGGTTACATAAAACAATTCATAAATAAATAATTATTGCTGTTCACATATAATTAATCTACCACACGTTGACCCAAAACATGCTATTTTTAAAGAACAAATTAGTGAAAGCAGTGCTAGAATGCAAAAACTCAAGTTTATGGCGAATAATAAAACCGTTTAAACTCCAGCCTGACATGCAAATTGTTTGGTGGACTTTAGCGTTGAAGCGTTGAAATCAGCATATGTACGAAGTCAAAGACCACATCACCATTCACCCGACATGAGTTAGGTTTGTTCCTCCAGAAATTTTTGATGCGTTTCTCTCACTTAATTTTAGGTGTAAGATTAAACAAAATCGTACAATCTGACATCATACGGCGGAGTTGTTTTTTGCAGAATACACCAATATTCTAAAAACATGGCTCTTTACACTCCCAAAATATGGGTTATTGGCATTGTGCATCCGGATTCTTTAAAATTGACATTTGCACCCTCAAATTTCTAGCACTTTGTACCTTCAGGCCGAAATTTCAAGGGTATTTAGATCTGGGCAACACCAAAAATTCGTCATTTCAATACTTTGCACTCCGGATTTATGGCCTCCTAGGATCTGAATATCCTTGAATGAGCATTTTTGGTGTTGTCCGTACCAAAAGACCCTTAAAATTTCGGCATAAGAGTGAAAAGTGTCAGAAATCGATAATTGTGAGGCACAAAATACCAATTTTACAGATTCAGGGTCAAAAGTGCCAAATATCCCTATTTCAGAGATGCTCCATTGTTGCTCTCCTTTTAAAGTGCTCATTATGTTAATGGCGGATGATGAATCATGGAGCGTGCCCGCAAGTCTGTGAAGTTCTCATGAGGAGGGCCAAAGGAAAAGATGGATTTGAAGTTCTGTCTGCGCTTTTGGAGGGCATCTTCTTCATAACCTTCTCTTTTGTTCTTTTCTTCTCCATTCTCTCTCCCCCTTTCCCTCCTTTTTATGTTTGCGGGGTTTGCTGCTTGCGAAATTTGCCGCGGGGTAACGGAAAAATTCGAAATTTGATGTTGGATTGGTTTCTCGAAGAGGATTGGGCCTGCGGTTTCTTAGATTAGGGTTTTTTGTGGCTACATTTTGGATTTTGGCTTCTCTGGCAGCGGATTTGTGTTCTTAGCTTGTTCAGAGCTGTTATTGCCGGCGCTTGTTCTACGGGTCTGCTTGAATTGATCACAAATTTTCAGCTTATATGTGCTTTTGAAGGAGATTTTTGGCTAAAATTTGAATATGGTTCCTCTGATGAATGAATTCGCAGTCTTAGTTAAGGGCATGTGAATAAGGTTCTGTTTGGGTCTTCACTTGAATTTTCTGTTGGTTTAGGGTTTAGATGGCTTGCTTGAAGCTAGGCTCAAAAGTTGACACCTTCCAGCGTCAAGGGAAGATCTGGTATGTTTATTCTGCTTAAGAAGAGCTGTTGTTATCTCACTTTGAATGCATATATTCAGTCTTCTTTTTCCAGTTTTGAGAAATCACGCATGCTTAATCCATGTGTATGTATTTGCTAGGTCGGAAGACTTTCTTGACCCCTTCCATTTTTTTTTTTACATAAGTTCCTATATACAGTGGTTTGATAAGATTAACAATGAGTTTGAACAAAAACATCACAGTCATAGACTATGTTTGTTTGGACAGTGGAGTTTTGAAGTGTTCGAAATGAGAGCGGTGGGAATGGAGGAAGGGGTTGTAGTAGTGTTGAAGGCCCAAAAGGGAGTTTTGAAGTGGTAGCGATGGCACTTTTTTCTACTATAAATGGAGGAAAAAATGTGCAAACAAATAGAGCCTAAGGCTCCATTTGGCATGGCGGCGGTACTTATGAACCATTGTTTGTAAATGACCGACCTCACTTAAGGAACTTCATCTCCTTTTATGTTTAGAACTAGTTCTCTTTTCTTGGTGACCGTCATAACCGTTGTCATGCCAAACATACATTCCATGATGGCGGCGTTTTTGTCCAAACTCACCGTAGCAAAAACGCCACACCAAACAAAGCCTAAGTTTCTATCTTATGGTTGTTCATTGTGGTGGGCTAAAGTAAGAGAGTGTCTAAGAGATCTACTTGCTACTCTTTTGTAGAGAGATTAGGAAGGTTGAATGCATATGGCATGTTTTAGTAGGACGATGTAAAGAAAATGATTGACTCTTGTGAATTACAATGACAGATGGAAACAATACTCACATTAGACACCGTTGGCTGTGTTAAATGCACATATTTTTTAGTTTCAATTAGGCCTATGATGTTATATAGATATGACTGCCGGACAGTAAAAGAGATTGTTGGTATAAAAGTTGAGTGTGATGGAAATGAGAATGGTAAAATATATGCATGATAAACTAAACAAAGATAAATTAATGAATGATTATGTTAGGGAAATAGTTGAGATATCTGTCGTGGATAAAGTAATAGAAAAGTAGATTTTAAATGATTTTTTCATGCACAACAAAGATTTAAAAATGCACTAGTTAAATGGACATGTAGACTTAATGTTGATGGATTGTGTGATTTGCTTAATTTGGATTAGTTTAGGGGTAACATGGATGCAAGTTGTTTAAAATAACTTGGTTTCTTTACGTTAACACCCCAAACAGAAGTGTGGATTAGTAAAAATGGCTCCAAATAGTTAGGAAACGAGACTATTGATGATGATGACTTCAGAAGGCGCATATCACCTTGGTGGTGCTCTCACATTTGCGAAGTTTATAGATTGGGCTTGAACTTTGGAAGTATAGACCAAGAAATTTGTCACAGGAGAAGAAATTTTGAATAGATCAATAATGTGTCATCATACTAAGCTTTCTTTCACTTATCCTTGAGTAGTGAAAGTGATTTCATAACAAAAGGAGAATAATCACTTGCCCAATTAAAAGACCACATCTTCATCACAAAAATAAGGAACACAAAATATAGGATGATATATCAATTAGAACTACTTCGAACATGTTCTTTTATTGCATTCTTTGGCGATAGCGAAGCGTAGAGATCATTGCTCTGTGATTTATATGTCGGCGTCATCACTGATCCCCTATTTGGGGCAGCGTGGTTAGGATGTTGTTTGAGTTTCTGATCAAAGTCTTTCACTAAACTTTTGGAAATGAAATTTCTTTTACTTATTGTCATGATTGTCTCTCGCTGAACTTAGGACTGTCAGGTGAAGAGCGATTCATATGAATTGGTTCTGATAGTCAGACTCTTCTCTTCTCCATTTTACCATAATCAAATAACGTGAGCCTGGTTTGAAGTCGAAAGGGATTTTCCTCTACTACCATAGCAGCACTTTTCACTTTGTTGCTGGTTTCTTCTTTCTTGAACTTTTTCTCAAGTAATTCAGATTTTTTTTTCAGCATTCGTTTTGTACGTAATCTGAATTTGTCAGTGGTTGCAATGCTTTGAGGAGAATGTCTTGGCACTGGAGATCCTCCTCAATTCTCTTCTTTTTGTTCAATTTGTAGCATCTTTCTTTTGATTTGCACGGTGTTATGGATCCTTTAGTGTCATTAGTTAGAGCTTAATTAGAGGATTTAATTATGCACGTCTCGTCTTTTAATTTCTATGTACGAATAATTTTGTAATTAGTCAATTTTTGTGGAAAATGCGCGTGAGTTGTATTTATATGCCCTTATTACAAATTTGATAGCTCTTCCTCAAGCTTCTCATCTCTGCAGCTGCGAAGGGCTCCTTTATATGTTATGATCTTTGTATCATAAAAAAGGGCTTCGTGTATTTGTCCCAATTTTATGTCCGTGATATCACGGACTTCTCTTGGATTTACGAACGAGTACCCTACCCTACATTGTAGTACGATGAGATCCTTCCAACCGCAAGAGTCCCCATCTCTGTTTATGTAGATAGTCCTTGATCCTAAATTAGTTTTATGGGGGACAACTCTCATTGTTGTATTATTTTATCATTTCATTAACTACATCAGCTTATGGTTTACATTTATCCATTTTTCACAATCTCTGCAATTATTTCAGATTCAAGTTTTGGAAACATCTACAAACTGGTTGTTATTTGGCTGATGATGTGTGAATTTCCTTGCAGGTTCTGCAGCACTGGCCTTCCAAGCGATGTTACTGTTGAAGTTGGAGACATGTCCTTCCATCTTCACAAGGTGATTATAGAGCCATGCAATCAAAATGTTTTCTTTTTGTAATTAATGAACTATAGAAGTATGTTGTTCCCTGTATGGTAAACTACCTTTGTGTGCCAATTGTCATGGACATTTACTTGAAATTCATTCATGTAATACTGATATAGTAATGCCAAATTTGTCAATTTGGCATAAGAGAACTTTTGTAATTAAAAGTACCCTTTGCTTCTTTTGGCGTGGCCGTGAACGCGGTGGTGGTTATGAATCATTGTCCGTGAACGCCCGACCTCACCTAAGGAACATCATCTACTTTTATTTTCAAAACTACTTTTATTTTCTTGGTGACGGTCATAACCGTTCTCATGCCAAACATAAATTCTATGACAGTGGCATTTTGTCCAAACTCATGCGACCCTAAACGCCGCGCAAAACGGAGCCTTTGTCTGTGCCAAGCCAGCATTGTATATTTCAAAATCACAGTAAAAAACCTAATTTTCTTTAACCAATGTTAATCTTAAATCTTATTTTTTTCCTCTTATAAATGTTGCTATATGCCTGACATAATCATTTTCTCTTCGAAATTTTAGCTTAACTGTGCTTATGGGTGACCTGCAGTTCCCTCTGCTATCAAAGAGTGGTCTTTTAGAGAAACTTATTGCTGAGAAATCTAATGAAGAGGGCTGTATCATAGAGCTTCCAGATCTTCCAGGCAGTTCAAAGGCGTTCGAACTAGTCGCCAAATTTTGCTACGGCATGAAGATGGAACTCACTTCTTCAAATGTGGTATATGCCCGGTGCGCTGCTGAGGATTTGCAGATGACCGAGGAAGTGTCCGAGGGGAACTTAGTCTCAAAATCCGAGGCATTTCTTAATCAAGTCGTGCTCCGTAGCTGGAGAGAGTCACTAAAAGTTCTGCAAACCTGCAATGAGCTTCTCCCTCGTGCTGAGGATTTAAGCATCGTGAAGAGATGCATAGAGTCGTTAACCGCCAAGGCTTGCACGGACCCCGATCTGTTCGGCTGGCCTATGGTGGAGCACGGCTCCCTGCAAAGCCCCGGCGGGAGTGTTCTCTGGAACGGCATAAATACTGGAGCGAGGACCAGAATTCGTAGCTCCGATTGGTGGTACGACGATGTCTCGCCTCTGAGCTTGCCTTTGTATAAGAGGCTTATGTCGGCGATGGTATCCCGAGGTATCAGAGCGGAGACCATTGCCGGTTCCCTATCCTCCTACGCAAAGAGGTACCTTCCCGGATTAAACAAACGACACAATGCGACGCCCACAACTTCAACATCTCTGCTGTCTAAGGAGGAACAAAGAAGTCTTCTCGAAGAAATTGTGAGTTTGCTGCCTGCTCAAAAGGGCGCGACTTCTACGAAGTTTCTGGTTGGCCTTCTCCGCACCGCCATGATCGTGAAAGCCAGTTCTCCGTGCTTGTCCGATTTGGAAAGAAGGATTGGCATGCAGTTGGATGAAGCGAGTTTAGATGATTTACTGATCCCCACCTTCTCCAACTCGTTTGAGACGCTCTACGATGTTGATTGCATCCTCAGAATCCTGAAGCACTTCTTAGCCATGGATCAGAACACAGGTGGAGCCTCTCCTGGTGTTCTAGATGATGAGCAGTTGATGAGCTCTCCCTCTCTCACACCAGTAACCACTGTGGCTAAGCTTATAGATGGGTACATGGCAGAGATCGCCCCCGATGTCAATTTAAAGCTGCCAAAATTTCAGTCTCTTGCAGCCGCCATCCCAGAATACGCACGTCCCTTGGACGATGGTCTTTATCGTGCCATCGATATATATTTCAAGGTAATTGTTTATCGCGACGCATCTTCTTCTTCATACTTGTTTTAAAATAAAATAAAATTTGATTTGAATGCAGGCTCACCAGTGGCTGTCGGAATCCGATAGAGAACAGCTATGCCGGCTGATGGACTGCCAAAAGCTTTCCCTTGAAGCCTGCACGCACGCCGCACAAAACGAGAGGCTTCCTCTCCGAGTCATCGTCCAGGTGCTCTTCTTTGAGCAGCTTCAACTCAGAACCTCGATCGCCGGATGCTTTCTCGTGTCGGACAACCTTGATGGTTCAAGACAGCTGAGGAGCGGCCTCGTGGCCGCCGGGGATGGCGGCGGCTGGGCCAGTGCGGTGAGGGAGAACCAGGTTTTGAAAGTCGGCTTGGATCATATGAGGATGAGGGTCTCCGAGCTGGAGAAAGAGTGCTCGATCATGAGGCAGGAGATCGAGAGGCTGGGCAGGAAAAAAAGTGTTTGGAGCGATGCTTCGAAAAAGTTCAGCTCCAAGGTGAGATCACAGATGTGCAGCACACGGGAGGATTCGGCTGGCGGCCATCCGAGAAGCAGCGGAAGCAGGAGGATAGAAGGTATTGGCAGAGACGGGAAGACTTTTTAAAAAGAAGCTTTACCCAACGGTCGTATGCTTCTGGTAGTTGTAAGTCGAGAGCTTAAAGTCTATTCCATAACTTACCTTGACAGTTGACCTTCATGTTGCCCCCCGTAGGTTCCAGATCAGTTACAGTATTGGATTGTTGATCAGGGTGTCCTTATAATCGAAATGTTGATGTATGATTGCATTTCTTGGCTCTCTTTTGCCACAAAGGCTTACTTTGGCCCGACTTATTTGTTCCCGTGAATTTGATCAAAAACGTCATTATCATAGAATGTATGTTTGACAAAACAAAGGTTATGACCGCTATCAAGAAAATAAATTAGTTTTGAGCATAAAATGCATGAATCTTTTTAGGTGAGACCGGGTGTTCACGAACATCGTTCATGACCAATTCTTCTTTGGCCCGACTTATTAGTCTCATGCAAAATTATTCTTTTGTTCGTTTTGAATACAAGTAATGTTTCATGATGCTTGAACGCAAATAAATGTGAGGAAGGGGGATAGAACATGAGGTGGCTCAGACGATTAGAGGCACAGGCGTGCTTATCGGGTTGCCGCCTTCTTCCGTTTGGTCATTCAGGAGTGGCCAAGCAGAGCCTTGGTAGTTGTGGCCATCCCAACACATTTACCAGACCAATTCTATAAGTTTGAAAAATTATAGATTGCATCCCTCTTAATATTTAAATTGGAGAGGGTATGGTATTTGTGCATGAATGATATGAAATGTGAACTTAAGAGGTGGTAAATGTTATGTTTTGTATCATTCGGAAGAGATTTTAATTTCAATAATAAAAGGGTGCAATCTATTATAATTATGCCAACTTCCGGGGGAAGTTTTGGTAATTATTCCTGTTGGGAAATCGCGCGGCGCTCTGGGTAGACCGGGCTTAATGAATCGTCTTAGCTCGTGAGCGGCCGAGCGTGCCAACAGTCAAAGACAAGCTAGATACTGGGTCAAAAGACTTGATGATGTGAAAAACCTGCAATCGGGGTGAAAAACCACGCGGTCGGTTTAGTGCCGACCTATCTTCCACTACATGAGCGTTTGTTACAAAGCTTCTGGGAGGAAAGCAAGGGTACAAACTGCGCCTCGTTACAGTATTTGAGAGGGGAGAAGAATGAACGATGGGTGCCAACAGCCGTCGTGTGCTTTGGCGGTCTTCTGATGCTTGTTCACCGAAGGTGCAGACGTTTCCTTCCTTTGGAGTTGCCTTGACGTGACGACGGGGGCGGATTCACGCGTCTCCTTCTTGACTTGCGTACCTGCGAGCCTCGTCTCGACTTGGATGTCATCGCCTTACATTGTGGTGGCGGTCTTGAACGTAGATCCTGCAGAGAAAAGGTGTGGGGGGGGGGGGGAGTGAAACTGAGTGAACTGGAAAAAGATCTTTTTGAAATAGAACCAGACCTATTTATAGATTTTGACGAGAGCGATTCAATAATTTTGTCTAATAACAACCGGACCGGCCAAAAGAATCGCTCGGAAATAATCACGCAGATCGCCACTTTTGGGAAATGACAATCTTGCCCCCGGGTTAAGGGAAGACCCGCCTGCGAAGAACGGAGGCCCAACGATGCCGACGCGGGAGGCCGGCCGGCCTCGGAGAGGCTGCCCGGGGGCGGGTGGCCCTCACAGGGGCCTGCCGCGGCGAGGCCGTCTGGATTCGAGCGGCCCCGACCGGCCCTTGTGAGGGCCGACAACGGGGAGGCCGCCTGGGATCGGGCGGCCTTGGCCGGTCCTCCGCGAGACCGGCCGCGACACGACCGCCTGGGATCGGGTAGCCTTGGCTGACCCCTTGCAGGGCCGGCAGCGGCGAGGCCACTCGGGATCGGGCGGCCTTGGTCGGCTCCTTGTGGGGCCAACCACGGCGAGGCCGCCCGGATCCGGGCAGGCTTGGCAGGCCCTTGCGAGGGCCGGCCGCGGGGAGGCCGCCCGAGATTGGGAAGCCTTGGGACTGCCCGCCTCTGGGTGGTTTAGAGGGGGGGGGGGGGGGGGATCCCGGGCCGGCCAGCACGGGCGGTGGCGGTTGGGTTGCGCGCGTGATCCAACGCGAGGTAGTTACTCCGTGAATCGAGCGCACGGATCCCGCACGCAACGATTACCCACGTAACTCCCATGACTTTAGTGGAGGGAAAGAGCGGTCCGGCTATGTGCAGCCTAGTTGTTTTCATATAAATTGAGGCTGACACCATCAATTCCTATTTAAGAATGAAGTTCTAAGCTCAATATCATCAAATAACAAAGGGCTAGCAGCTTCGTCTGGTCAAGCGGTCAGCTCCATCCGATGCTCTTGGTAAGAGCATGACTACAAACTATCTTCAGCTTGCACCAGCAAAGGCTAATTTTAGCACAATCCATAGTCAAAGCTATTGCGACTCTGATAATCCTCAATACTAATAATGACCATATGATCAACCATCCTCAAACCCGAAGACATGTTGCAACTGTTGTCAAATGTGCACCTGATGATGATTGTGTTGCACGTCGATGGCTGAAGATCGAATGATATCACTGAAAAGTGATGACTACCAATGGGCAGCCATCATGATTTGAATCTATTCAGTAGGAGACAGGTTTTGTTTGAAAAGCGGCAGCGGCTGCAAACGCGATTATGAAAAATGCGCTTAGAATGTCATTTTCTAAAAATGATATCATAGATCAAAACAGCATAACAATTGTGCAACTGTGGTCAAATATTAAAACTTGTATAATAAATGATGTAATTCATGCACTTTTGAAACCTATGAACAGCAAATAAGAAGGCCAACATCAACTGCAATCTTAAATCGCTTCAGTTAGGTAATATTTGACATGTGGCCAAAACCCAGAAAGTAGAACTTCGCGAAAAAGTTTCAAATGAAGGTAAGCAGCCACCATTATGCATAACTAAGTATAAATTGCCCCTCTAGGATTGTCATTCCTAGGCCTGAAATTAGATTCATCCAGGTCAACTATAATCATAAACAGCAGCAAAAAACAGTCTTTAGGTGGAGCTGAGCGCCAAGGAAATAGATAATCTTTCAACTGTGCAAATGTGAGCCAGATTACTTTAAAAATGTAGCATTCCCAATGATCAGCAAATAAGCCTACAATTACACACTATGCACAATAATAGAAGAAAGAATAAAAACAAAGCACATATTTTCTCACAATTTAACACCCTTCAAAGCATCTGAAATTTACAAAAATAAGAGATGATGATCACTCTATTAACACACATCAACAATTCCTTTTCCTGCTAAGATTTTTGTTGTATTTCAGATGTCTACTTTCAGTAGGGAATTGAGGGAGGTACTGTTGAATCTTTGAGCAAGCCCCCTTATAACAAGAACGATAACATCCCTCAGGTGCCGAGTCTGCACCATCAGATCCACTTCATCCTCACCATCAACTACAATCTTGAACCGGTGTTGATCATTCCTGTAGATCACCACCTGCAAAATAACTTGCATTTTTCATGATCTACTTGCCGCAAGAACACACATACGGCTTGAACTGCTTCCTAGATTTCTTGGTACAGCACAAACAGGCTAATTTGGTTGCTTGAAAGCACAAAACACGGTTTATTAAACTATGGATTTTGTTAAATTCATTGTTTGCTTCGATGCGGATTGAGGTTAAACATTGTATTCAAACTCCAGAAACCTCCCCAGAACTACTCCAAAAAGTAATGGTTTTATTTTCTTGAGAATAGTCTCAAATTGGAAAACTAATGTGGCCCTGGGAGCTTATTATTAGATATTTGGCCCCTCCGCCTACAACAAATTAATTTGAGATTGGGTGTTTATGTTTTAACCTGGTATTAGAGCAGGCTACGCCTAACAACCCCATTCCACATCACCTAATTAAAACAAAGTAGTACATGTGTTGGGGCAAAAAATCCTACATGTGAGAGGAGCGCTGAGAAAGTCCAACATAAGAAAACAAATGTAGCATTGCACACTATAAATATGAATCTTGGGCCTATCCACTTACAACAAATTGACTTTGAGTTGGATGCTTACGTTCTAATACATTTTCATAGAGTAAAACATGACATCTTAATTTTGAAAACAAGTATTCTATCGACAAGTAGCATATAACAAAGATTTTGAGGACTTCACATTGAATGAAACTACTCACATGAAAGGGTGGAGCATAGGTTCCCCTGATTTCAGTGGTAGGAAAAGATGTCTTGGAACCAGGTTTCACAACCTTTACCCTCTTCCTGTTGACTTCTAATATCCTTCTCTCAAGATTCCCTGCACCTGGCACCTGTGAAAGGAGATGGTTTCAATTGTTCAGGATATGTAAATTTCAGCCGGGTAAAATTGAGGGAGAACCAAAGATATCAATACCTTCTTGTCTTTCTCGATCAATGCCTAATCCCAAGGAGTAAAAAAAATTAAGTCAGCTTTTGAAAACGAAACATCAATCAGCAAATTAATCCTTCAAAGTACTATATAAATATGTAGAGAAAAAGAAATTTAAAACCTACAGGTCTGATAATAAGTTTTGGAAACATCACCTCAAATTTAACTGATCCGATTTGAAGCTTCTGCTTCACTTCTCTATACACATCAGGCTCTGTAAAATGACCAAAAAAGGTAACCTGGTAGATAAATATGAGGAAGACTTGTTTGTGCATGGGTGTCAAATCAAATGGAACAATTGAAAATCTTTCGACGGAAGTTCATTTGTTGAAAGAAAGCCACGGCATGTGAAAATATGGGTCACCATACTTAAGTTGTTTTGATTCATACCTGTGAGTTCGATTTGTGGGCAAGTGACCGTATTTTTTTCAAAAACATGATGCCAAACATTTTTTGATTATGCCAAAAGTGAAAAAGGTGTTTTCGGTTACATGTGTTAGGATCACCCTCCCTTGTACAATATATGTGTTACCATTGTTTCAATTGTGAACACATAAATCTATTCTTCCTATCAAGGTATCAGAGGCTAGGGTTCCACCTCCTCTGATTCCCGCACGCCATCACTCAACAGATCGTCGCTAGTTTCTGCACATAGGGCTCCTCCTCTTCCGCTCGATCCAGGTTTCTACAGCGATCCAGGCTTCCTGCTTCTTCCGCAGTAATCCAAGTTTTCGCAACCTTTTTTTTCCGCGATCTCTTCAGCCGTCGGCCTCTTCCGTGCCTGAAACAACTTTCCCTCGGCCGGACGCTGTCGACTATGACGAGCCCGACTCCAGCGTCCCCAAGCCGCTGTTTCAATTCCTCCTTGGAAAACAACCGTCATTCCTTTTTCTGCCAGAGGAAGCTTCGTCGTCCAGCGGGGCAACTTCCAATCCGTCGCTCTCACCCCGGCGGCCATCCCGATCTCCTCCTCTGCAGCTTACTTTCGACTACAACAACTCCTTCCAGCAAAACGGCCGCTTCGCCCTCCTCGACCTTCTTCTCCGGCTGACTCGGAAGCCCCGATATTCTTCTCGGCTAATTCCGAAGCCCCGATCTTCTTCTCCGTCTGATCCCGCAACCCCGACCTTCCTCGGTTGATCATCTCGATGGCTTCTGGTGCTCGTCCTCCGACACATTCTGCAATTCGGTCTGATGCTTCTCGTCGCTCGTCTGTCTGCTGCCACTACTGTCAGTGACTTGGTCATGTCAAATCCGAGTGATGTAAGCTTCAGAAGGCTAAAAGTCTGGTCAACAGCGTGCTCCTAGTGCTTCTTCCGCCAACTTTCCGACTCCGGGGCAGTCTTTCTCTGTATCTGAGCTTGCTCAGCTGATTGCCCAACAGTTTACCAAGCAGGCTTCACTGCCTCGCTCCTCTCAGCCGGCAGCCTCCGCCCCTGTAGGTATCTCTCCCTCCGGCTGGTTGCTTGACTCTGGAGCCTCCTTTCACATGACATATGATGTCACCCACCTCTTGTCCTGTCAGCTGTCTCCTCTGCCCGTAGTATCATGGTAGCAGATGACACTACTCATCACATCACCAGTCGTGGTCTCCTTCATACTAGTAATTTTCATGTTCCCGATGTTGCCTACAGACCCAAGTTATCCATGAACCTCACATCCGCCAGCCAACTCACATCTCATGGTTGTCTTGTTATTTTTAATGAGTTTACATGCAGTGTGCAAGATTGTCTGACTGACACTCCTTAACGCTGGTCGTCGTCGAAGCGGGGTGTACGTTCTTGATCTTCTCCACCTTCCATCCACTTCATCGTCACTGACAACTTCCTCCCTTTGTCTTCCTCTAGTGAGTTTCTCACAGTGGTACCACCGTCTTGGTCATCCAAGTGATTCACGTCTAGCTTCTCTCATTAGTCATGATTTCCTTGGTCATGTTTCTATTGATCGGTCTCACTCATGTTCGGGTTGTAAGCTCGGTAAACAACTACAACTCCCCTATCCGTCTAATGAGTCCAGGTCTCAGCGTCCCTTTGATTTAGTTCATTCTGATGTCTGGGGACCCACACCTTTTGTATCCAAGAGTGGACACCGGTACTATGTTCTTTTCGTTAATGACTACTCTCGTTATTGTTGGGTGTATTTTATGCATTCCTGATCTGAATTTTTTCAGATCTATGTTACATTTTTTGCTATGGCGCGCACATAGTTTTCTGCTTCCATATGCATTTTCCGTTCTGACTCAGGGGGAAGTATCTCTCTCATGCTTTTCGAGATCTGCTAGCTACCCACGACACCCTCCCTCATCTTGCCTGTCCCGGTGCACACACTCAGAATGGCACCGCTGAAAGGAAGCATCGTCATATTATTGAGACAGCTCGCACCCTTCTTATCTCCTCTCACGTTCCTCCTCACTTCTGGGCTGAGACTGTTTCCACTGCTGTCTATCTTATTAATCTGCAACCCTCCACTTTTCTTCAGGGTCAGTGTCCTGGTGAATGTCTGTACTCTTGACCCCCACGTTACACTCATCTTCGTGTTTTTGGTTGTCGATGTTATATTTTACTCTCTCCACGTGAGCGTACTAAGCTCTCTGCTCAGTCTATTCCTTGTGCCTTTCTTGGGTACAGTACATAACACATGAGCCATCGATGCTATGATCGTGTTACACGCCGACTTCACATCTCACGTGATGTCACTTTTGATGAGTCTCACCTTTTCTTCGTGTCCTCTATTTACTCGACCTCACACTCATCCATTACTCTCTCTGACGTCCAGTTTCTCACTCTTCCCATCTCTTCGTCTCATGTATCCCCCCTCCAGTACGTCCACCTCCTCTTCCCTTGTCATAGTCTACTCCGTCACCTCCTTCTCCCTTGCCGCAGTCTACTTCGTCTCCTCTTTTCTTGCCGCAGTTTACTTCGTCACCTCCTCACTTCTCTCCTCCGTCACACATTTCTCCTTCTGATGAGCTGTCCACTTGGGACCGTGTCTCACCTCTTCCTTATTACTATAATCGTCGTCCTCTTCCTTATTACTATAATCGTCGTCCTCTTCCTATTTCCTCGCCTCCAGTGCCCCCAGACTCAGTGCCTACCTATTACAGCGAGTGCCCTGTGGATGATCCTCCTGTACGCCGCAACCCACCTCGTGAGAGACGTCCTCCCGACCGCATTAGCCTTGCTACCCTACCGTTAGACCTACCTGCCCTTTCTGCTACAACCTGTAGTACTCCAGAGCCGACTTCCAACCGTGAGGCTGCCCAGATACCTGAGTGGCAGGTTGCTATGTCTGTTGAGTTGGAGGCGCTTGAGCACACTCACACATGGGATCTTGTTCCTCTTTTACCTGGTACAGTGGTACCGTTTCTATTACTTACAAATGGGTGTTTAAGGTCAAGACTCACTCCGATGGTTCTGTGGAGAGGTACAAGGCTCGTCTAGTTGCTCGTGATTTTCAGCAGGAGCAGGGGAGAGACTATGACGAGACTTTTGCTCCAGTTGCTCACATGACTACAGTTCGGACTATTATTGTTGTTGCCGCTGTTCGCCACTGGTCCCTATCACATCTCGACGTGAAGAATGCCTTTTTTCACGGTGATCTTCAGTAGGAGGTATACATGCTTCCTCATCCGGGTTCATCCTATCCTCCATGCCGTATCTGTCGCTTGAGGCGAGCTCTTTATGGGCTCAAGCAGGTGCCCCGCGCGTGGTTTGCACGTTTCAGTTCAGCCATTACAGCCGCCTGGTTCCATCCATGTCCACATGATCCAACTTTGTTCGTGCACTCCTCTCGTGGTCGGACCCTTTTGTTACCGTACGTGGTTGATATGATTATTACCAGTGATGATCCTTCTCATGTGGCATTCGTTAAGCATCACCTTCAACAGCAGTTTCAGATGACTGAACTTGGACAACTGAACTACTTCTTGGGTCTTGAGGTCAGCTCTACAGATCGCGGGTTTCAGCTCTCTTAGCAGCACTACACATCAAATCTCCTTGCTCGAGCTACTCTCTCTGATTCTAGCACAGTGGACACCCCTATGACGCTCCTCCTCAACTATGTCCGGATGATGGGGTTCCACACTCTGATCCTACTCGATATCGCTAACTCGTGGAGAGTCTCGTCTATCTCACCATTACTCGACCCGACATTGCCCATATTGTTCATGTGCTGAGCCACTTTGTTAGTGCGCCCACCTCTGTACATTATGGTCATCTGCTGCGACTCCTGCGCTATCTCCGGGCGACGACCTCTTATGATATCTTCTTCTCCAACAATAGTTTTCTACAACTACGTGCTTACTCCGACTCCACCTGGGCTAATGATCATGTTGACCGTCGCTCTGTCACTGGTTTCTGTCTATTCTTGGGTTCTTCACTTATTGCATGGAAGTCCAAGAAAAAGACTGGTGTTTCTCGTTCCAGCACCGAGGCCAAGCTTCGAGCCATGACTACCACCGCTGAGGATATTATTTGGCTCTGTTGGCTTCTTGAGGATCTTGGTGACTCTTCTCTAGATCCCACTCCCCTTACTGTGATAACACCGATGCCATTCAGATTATTCTAAACCCGGTGAAGTATTCTCTCTCCAAGCATATTAGGGTGGATGCTTTCTTCCTGCATGAGCACTATGGTCGGGGCACTTTTGCCCCTTCCTTTATTCCTTCCGACCAGTAGATTGCAGATTTGATGACAAAGTCGCAGACGAGGACCCAACATGCCTATCTACTGTCCAAACTCTCGGTGTATGATCCCCTGTGAATTTTTGTGTGTGTGTGTGTGTGTGGGGGGGGGGGGGTGTTAGACATGTTGTAAATAATGAGTAGTAGTGTTAGCTTAGAATCACCTTGAGTGTTAGGATCACCCTCCCTTGTAAATATATGTATTACCATTGTTTCAATTGTGAGCACAGAAATCTATTCTTCCTATCAACATGCTACTTTTATAGGTCGATACAGTTTGTTTTAAACTATTGTTATTGACAATTAGCAACAAATAACAATTTGCTGAGAATTTAATCTCACAATCAATAAAATAAGTTGTCCTGTGCACTTAATATAAATTATGATCTCCTCCACCTTTAACCAATTGTTTTAGGGTGGACGTATAGATTCTGATAATGGTATTAGAGCAGCTATGCCCAATAGCCCAATAACCCAATCCCACATCACCCAATTAATGCAAATTTCAAAATACTATAGGACAAATACCCTATTCACAAGAAGGCATGTTGAGAATTTAGTCCCACATCAAGAAACTTATCTAGCCTTCCACACAAAATATAGGTTGGATAAAAATGAGCTACAGAGGCATTAAAAGTTTTATTTCTCCAGCACATCCAGGCAAATGAAAAAGTCATAGAAATTAACTTGGAAAAATCTGATCATCCTCATTTGCAAATTTAAGAATCTAATGAATGTTGATAGTACAGCAGTTTAAATTGCAGGGATACCGAGTACTTTAAAAACAGACGACGTTGTTTGGGATTTACGTGCATACCAACTGCAATGGGTTCTGTTGAAGTAGAAACAGGCTCTCCCTCTACCCCGTCTTCTCGAACAGGAGTATAAACTGCCACAAGCCTGTATCCAACATCATCAACATTAGCTTCATACATCCGCCCCACTTCACCTGTCATTAGAGAAGAAAAATAATAAACTAAATCTTACCTATGTGCATGAAAAAACAATTGAGTTGAATCATAAGAAGACTACACAGTAGAAAATAAAAGGAATAAATTTTTATTATTCACTCACAAATGAATATATTTCTCTTATATATACACGCAAGGGGGAGACCCAAAAATTGAATCTGAGATGTGAGACTAATCTCAAAAGGAGAAGTCCGCTAATTGGACACCAATTTGATTTATTTGCACAACAAATTCCAACACTTTCCCTAAAGGTGGGCGAAAGATATCCACTAAGCCCATCTTGTTACACAATCTACATAAATCTAGTGAGCTAAGTCCTTTGGTTAGACAATCAGCCATTTGTTCTTTCATATCAATATGTCTCACAGCTTTAGTATCCCACCATCCAACTTTTGTTTGATGAAAAACCTATCGATCTCTATATGTTTGATTCTACCATGTTGTACGAGATTGTTTGCAATGCTAATGACTGACTTGCTATCACACCACAATGTCATATGTCTGCCTTGATCTATCTTGAGTTCACTCAGCAGAACTTTCAACCATAACATCTCCCCTACTCCTGAGGCCCTAGGTCTGTATTCTGCCTCGGCTGTAGATCTGGTAACTACAATCTGCTTCTTGCTTTTCCAGGAAACAAATTTTCCCCCAAAAACATGCAATATCCCGATGTGGATCTCCTGACATCCGCACAACTAGCTCAGTCAGAGTCGCAATAGCCCTCAATATTCAGATGTCCATTCTTTTGAAAAATCAGTCCCTTTCCAGGCGCACTCTTAAAGTATCTAAGAATCTGATACACTGCATCTAAGTGCCCCTCCCTCGGATCGTGCATATAAAGGGCTATTACACTCACAACAAAGATATGTTGGGACGGATGTGGCTCAAATAGATCAGGTGACCTACAAGCCTCTGATACCTCTCTTAATCAGTTGGCTCTCCTGCCTCAGCGTTGAGTTTTGCCTTCTGATCAATAGGAGCAATTGCGGGTCTGCACCCCAGCACACCCGTTTCTTTGAACAGATCTATCACATATTTCAGTTGAGATAGAATGATTCCTTCTGCACTGCGAGCTACTTCAACCCCAATGAAGTATTTTATTTGTCTCAAAACCTTCACTTTAAACTCCTTGCCAAATCTCGTCTTTAGCTGAGCAATTTCCTTCTCATCATCGCCGATAATAATCATATAATCAACGTATACAACAAGCATTGTAGTGTGATCTCCACTCTGCCTAAAGAACATGATATAATCAACATTGGTCGGCCTATATCCCATATTAACCATCGTTTTCTTCAGTCTACACACCTTGCCTACAGTTTGTTTTGCGTCAAATCCTAATGACACCTCCATGCATTCTTCCAACAGATCACCATGAAAAAAGACATTCTTTATGTCGAGCTGGTACAGTTTCCATCCACCGTTCACCGCCAAAGATATTAGTGTCCGTATCGTGCTTATTTTGGCGACGAGTGCAAATGTCTCATCGTAGTCGATGTCATAAGTCTGGCTGTAACCCTTTGTTACCAATCGAGCTTTGTAATGCTCAACCTGACCCTCTGGGTTTTGTTTCACAGTGAAAACTCACTCGCACCCAACTTCCTTTTCCATCTTGGATCCTTCTTATCAACCCGTCAATACTTAGGAATAGAAATAATGTTCAAAAATATAATGAATGCTCCATGTGCAGGGAATATATAAGAGTAGAAAACAAATTGGGCAATGTCATGTGAAAAGCCATATCGATTAGGTGAGACCCCCGCATTCTTGCGGGAACTCTGTCTTACAAACAAGGGAGTGGAAGTAGATAGATGAGGGGTTAGTTTACCTGAGATATCTGAACTTGTTGTGGATGGTTCAGGTGTCTCAAGGATTGGAATAGGCAGAGGCAAGGGACTTGACACAGGTGGCAATGTAGGCATTATAGTCTCACTCAACTACTTCTCGTATACATTCTTAACTCCTCCTGAGTTTGAGGTCCATCATCAATATATTCACTCTCCGCAAAAACCGACACCTCAACTGACTCTGCTTCCTTTGGCACAGGCGACAACGGAATACTCACTATCTGCCTCTCACCACCACAACTATCTTCCATCTCTTGTCTCATATTATTTATACCAAATGATTCCCCCAGTGATTCTCCTAGAGGCGAGTCAATCAAAGATGAGTAATATGACCCAAGCTCTCTAAATATGACATCCATACTGACGAATAAATTTCTCTCCACCAGACTTCAACATACATACCCCTTTTGGGTAGCTGAATACCTAACAAAAACACACTTCAAGGCCCTTGGATCCAATTTTCCCACATTTGAACTTTTGTCATGCACAAAGCACAAACAACCAAAGGTCTTGAGGGGAAGAATATGTTCACTCTTCCCTCGCAGTATCTTAATCGGAGACTTCTAATCCAATACTTGCGAGGGAATCCGATTGATTAAATAGTCTGCTGTTAGCACGGCTTGTCCACACAAGTATTTTGGCACCTTCACTGTTATCATCATGCTCCGAGTTACTTCCAGAAGGTGCCTGCTCTTCCATTCTGCTACTCCATTCTACTCTGGTGCGTATAGATAAGTAGTTTGATGCTGAATTCCCTGTGAGGATAAGTACTCTTCAAACGCCCTATTGGTGTACTATGTCCTATTATCAGACTTCAACACCTTTACAACTGCACCGTGTTGAGTTTGAACCCCTTTTTATGAAAATCCTTGAAGCAAATAAACACATCATTCTTGTTTTTCATTAAGTAAAGCAAAGTCACATAAGAGAAGCAATCAATAAAAGACACAAAATATCAAAATCCATTCACAGTAGGTATGAGACATGATCCCCAAACATCAGAATGTACTAAATAAAATGGATAAGAACACGTACTACTAGAACTGGAATAAGAGTTTCTGGTATGTTTTCCCAGTTTTCATGCATCACATACAAGTTTGTTATAATTAACTTTCTCAAACGAAACAAGATACATTTGTCTCAAATTAGGAAAGTAAGGATGACCCGGGCGTCGATAATGAGGTAGGAGTAAGTCTTCTACGCTTCTTCTACCCCCTGCAGCATCCTCTACTACTGTTGAAAGAGCTGAGTCTATATTCTCCTTATCTAGGTACCATAATCCGCTATGTCATGTGCCAGCCCCAAGTCTCCTGCCAATCTCCTGCTCCTGGAAGATCAACTTTGGGATATTAAATGAGACAACACATTTTAATTGAGATATAATTGCACTAATGGATAAGAGATTCACAACAAAGGAAGGAGCATGCAGAACATTGAACAAAGTTAAAGTGTTGACACATTGCACGACACCCTTACCAACCATTGACTGAGCAGTGCCATCATCAGTCCAAATGCGCTCCGGGACTATTAAAAGAGTGTACGAAAGGAAATCCTTTGCATCCCCAGTGCATGTTGAGAGGCACCCGAGTCAACTATCCAATCTAGTGAGCCAGTGGTGGATATAAATGCGAAGACAAGTGTATTGTAAGTACCTGTGGCTGTGAGAGCAAAAGAAGTAACGTTACCCCTGGATGAAGCTGGCTGAGATCGTCTCATCTAGGGAAGAGATTTTTTGTTGAGCAAGCAATATTGCACACCTCGACCCAAATACCTGGTTTAATCCTCTCATAAAATGCATAGTCCGCCTCTGAGCATCTCGCTCCCCTTTTCTGCACTCAGGGTCTTTGCAACATGCGACTGGAGAGAAATGATTATAGTCTATCCACAGTCGCTCCAGATCTGCGGAATACTTTTGGATAAATCGTTCTCCCTGCGTTATCGTCTCTATCTCTTTCTTAATATGAAAATCCTTCATGTTATTGTCGGCTCCTGCATAAATCCTTTGCAACTTTCCCCAAACATCACCCACCGTCTCTATGCCATCCATCGTGACAACGATAGATGTGACCATCGAGTTTAGGAGCCAAGTGTGCAGCAGACTATGCGTAGTATTCCACTCGTTGTATCCATCTGATTCTTTCTCTGGCTCTCCCTTCTCACCAGTTAGGTAGCCCTCCAGGTTCCTCCCGGTGTAACACCCCTTCCCAGTATTTCAGAAATCAGCCGTCCGGCAGGGTCAGCGATATAAAGAAAACTAGGAAACAGTATTAAAACTAGTAGCAGCAGGTAATAAAATCTATACTAAGCAAATTAAGACTTACAGCGGAAGTTTAAAAAGTAAACTAAAGGTAACCACATACCTGATGTCTGGATTCACAGAGCCACTAAACAGGAAAGTAAAACTGAATTAACTGAAAATCTGGTTAAGCATAAATAGTCTGATACAAATTAGACAAAACATTAATCTGTTACAATATTCTCATCTACAGGTACATGCTGAAAAAGAGTAAACTGAATAAGATAAATGGTACAAGCTGACGCCACTATAATGCTCATCCTAGACGTAGCTTCCCACCTGGGTCACCTGAAAAACAGTGCCCACGAAGGGTCAGAGTAAGGAAAAATAACCCCTCCTAGTGACACTAAAAGCCAGTTTTACATATGAATGCATGTATGTCTTTGAAAAATAATTTTATGCATTTAAAACTTTTATGCTATGTGCTATGCATGCCTTCGCACTGTTCTCCGGTCACACATCTCTAATTAGTGTACTAACTCACGACGGGTCTATACTTGAGTTCTATATGACTTCTAACCTGCTCATCTACTAGGAAGGCTCTAGGCAGAGTAGCTCCTAACGCGCAACTGAAACTGACGACCCGAGACCATCTTACGAACCCAATTGTTCTAGTGTCACGCGGACACGGTCTCGAATCTACTAGCTGGCTCAAGGGAAAACACTTCCCAAGTCTGTACTACTCATAAGGTTCCATGTGCCTTATGAGAAAGGTAGTGCGCCTCTACCTAGCACGGAAGAAACTCTGTGTGCTGGCTGACCTTTTTGGTCTGACGCTACTCTGCAAGGGATATTTTTTCTGGTGTACTACTAAGCGACCCTTGACTTTCTTGTGGTCGACTTGAAGGGACATTCACGCCCTTGGTTGGACAATTTCCCAACCTACGAACACGGCTAACGGTTCCGTACTCTATATTTCTGTTCATTATCCGACTACTTGGGTCTTGGGGAAATCGTGTCACCCTACACATTTTTCGTAACCGTTTTCCTATCACCACACCTTTCTATGCATGGTCATGATACTTGAAATAAATCTATTAATGGGTATAAAAAAATACAATACTTGATATATCTAGCTAAAAGGAATTTAAATTTCCTTACAGCGGTGGTGCGGCGCTCGTACACTCGGCGCGGCGGCATCTTCAATTTCGAAGGTAAACCTACTGTTGGGGACCCTCAAGTGCTGCCCCGACTCCACCGAAAAACCTGCAAAATTTAGGGCAGCCCTAAATCCAACATTTCCCCTTAGGATTTCCGATGGAAAAATCCAAAACAACTAGGGTTAACAAAATACAAATGCTAAGACCCAAAAATTACCTTTTTGTGGAGCGATTAGGGCTCTCAATACGTCCTACTCGAATTCCGCGGTGAAACTCGAACCCCAAAACCTAATTAGGGCAAATAAATCCAAAACCTAGGTTATTTTAGTTTCCAAAAAGAAGGATTTCCACAAAGGAATAGAGAGAAAGAGAAAACGGACTTACCGAAACCAAAATCGGATCTCACTTCTCCGGCTAGGGTTAGACCCGACACTTCCAAGGCCAAGGAAGGAAAAGGAATGCTTGTTGGCGCCTGCAGAGGAGGGAGGAGTGGTCGGATTTGGCTTCCGGAGGAGGATCGGCCGCCGATTAGGGCTTGCGGAAACGCGCGGAAGGGGCGTCGGGCTCGCCGTTTGCGGGAGACGAAGAGCGGAGACGGCTTGCGGTTTTTCTCCCGATAGAAGAGGTGTGCGGGTTATATCGGGCTGATAGCGGTTATCAAAACATCCGTGGGGGGGAAAAAGGCTGCTATTGGCACCCCAAAGCCAACATTAATCTGCTATACGCAAACCGCATCACTCAATCACCCTAAATTCTAAAACAATATTGCTATGTAACACTATTAACTTTTCATGTGCGTCACACTAATATTATAGCTAACATACGTTACCAAATAATGGACGCGACCCCTAGCATAGTAACGTTGTACCTTGACGATGCGCTGTCTCGTTCAGAATCCGTCGCGACTCGCCCCTACAATTTATATAAATTTTTGCGTCAAAATTTACGGATGCTACACCCGGAGAGTGTCATCTTTACCCGACGCGACCAGCTTAAGTATGTAGCTGATCCATCGAGTTTCAACTATAGGGGGGAGATCCAGTTTTACCGGAGGCGTCGAAGCTTGAGCCGATCCCTCGCCTTTGGACATCCGCAAGAACTCCAAGAATACCTTTAGCTTCGCCTCCTCTATCTTGACAACAAATTTCTCCATGAGACGCACACCGAGCAGTCTCTGGACCGCGACAATCCCACTGCGCAAATGGCAGACTTGCGGCAAGCGCACCGTGTGTTCCCTCTGCCGGGAAAGATGCCTTACCCCGGGGCAGCGCCGTGAGAGGGATAAGAGGCCCTAGAAATCCCCTATGTCAAAAGGGAATAGAAGATATGACTTGCAACAAAAAAAAGGGATCCCAAAGACTTTGTGAAAGACGCGATCCTCCGATCTTTTCGAAAGAGGCGACCCTCCATGAAATCTTGCAAAAGACGCGATCTTCATGCGATCATTGCGAAAGAGGTGATCCTCCTTGTGATTCTCCCCACGATCCTCCAGAGATGCGCGCCTACGCCGATTGCGATCCTCCTTGCGATGCTTCAGAGACACGCCTACTCCAACTACGATCCTCCTTGCGTGCGCCTACTCCGAACCTTCTCCCTGCTGCGATTCTGGATGCGCGATGCGCTCCTGCGACAATTCTTCCGATCGCGTTGCTCCTTCTGCGTCGTGTGCCCTCTCTCTGCGCACACGAGAAGCCCCCGGAGTACCCACACTGTGCTTCTTCCTCACAGACGCACGCGCACAATCCTTCCGCTCGCGATCCTTCTCCCTTCTCCTGCGCTTGACGATCCAAGAGCTACTCCAACTCTTCTCCCTGCTGCGTGCGCCTCCTACCGCAGCACTCCCGCAATCGTGCACACGCCCGCAATTTTTTCCTGTTGGATGACATACTTGGAAAACACTGAAGAGAAGGGAATTTCTCTGGACAGAAGGGAGTGGAAAAGGAAAGACAATAAACGGGATTTCTGGACCGATTTCTTCCAAACCTGGCTCTGATACCAAGTAGAAAATAAAAGGAATAAACTTTTATTATTCACACATACAAATGAATACATTTCTCCCATATATGTACACACAAGGGGGAGACCCAAAACTGAATTTGAGATGTGGGACTAATCCCAAAAGGAGGAGTCTGCTGACTGAACACCAATTTGAGTTATTTGCACACCAAATTCCAGCACATCAATGCAACAAATTAGTTTTAATCACCTGAAAGAAACCAAAAAAGAAAACACAGCAGAAAAAAAGGGAAAAATATAAACAGCACCATTTGTCTAAACATGTGAATGTTTCTTTCTTATATATAATGAAATAAGAGTATAAAATACAACTGCTTACAATCATACTGCAGGAATCAAATTAAAACTACACATGCTAAACACAAAGGAGGCATTATAGTTTTTTTCTTCAAGTCTTGGAATATTTAGACAAGGCTAATCACAGGAAACAGTAACTGAGGAAAACCAAAAGTTATGGCTTTTATGGCAAAAGGAATTTCAATTCTCCTACTATTTTGGGCAGCATATAATGAAATCAAAATAAAGTGTAATTTTTAATGAATTGGGGATTGCAGAGCTCAATAAAACCAATTACAACTTACAAAATTCACATAACATCGAGTCGGATTGATGCAATATCTAGAAGCTAGTGGAGATGAGACGATAAGAACAAAGAGCATAAGAGATTCTGATGGGGATCACATTTCATGGGTGGGCCAAATCGTATCAGAACCAATTAAATTTACTTACACGGGAGGCGGAGTTAGGATCGTCGGCTGGTCGATCCGAGCTGGTAATCACGTACAGAACGACGACATATTTTATGTATTTTAATATATATTTTTGTAATTTTATTTCATGTATAATTAGTGATTTTATATTTTGAACGATCGTGACCGTCCCTATTGGGTTCTAAGTCTATAAATATGGGTATAGAGACTAATTTTTCAGTGATCACAGATTTTGGACAGAAATTTCGGGCTCTCGCGTTTATCCCATAGTGCTGATTCCGTGGATCTTGGTGTCGAAGCCACAAAGTAATTCCCTTTTCCAAAACCACCCATACCACTCATAACCACCGATAACTACCACCATCCACTATCAAATCACTGCACAATCTAAAATTTCCACTAACCACCTGCCCGCTTTCATTTCAGCCAATAACTGCCCTAATTCAGTACTAGCTGCAGATCCAAGGCAGTTATCACCAAATTCCTGCACTATTCAGCCAATCGACCACTTTCCCAAGTTTTTACTACCATTAATCTCAACCAGACGTGACAGCCAACTCCCCCAAAGCCTGTTCCCTACTCTGAATTCTTTTCCAGTTCCCAAAATCCCTGTTCCAGCTGCTACGTCCACTGCCCGGTCAACTTTCCCGTTGTTTTCCTCAAGCTTGTGCACTGAAATCCAGACACATGAAGCCCAAGCTAATTTCTTTTACTGCTTCAGTTCCTGCGCTCAATTAACCCCACTGAAACCTCGCTCAAGTCCTGCAGCCCATCTCCCCACCAAAAGCAACAATTACAGAGGCCCCTTCCTGAAAATCTAAAATCAGTGCAGGAATTCAGTGAACTTCAGTATCCAGCACCCAAAACAGCCCCGCACACTCCTCCCGCCCCCGAAATCTGCACCGGAATGTCACTGAATTGCTACCCAGGCCCTGAATTCAGTAAGGTATCAGTTCACCAAAATCCTATTATTTGTGTAGTTCCTAATTTGAAGTTTATACTACTTAGAATTGAATGTTTGATGGATAATCATATTATTTGAGATATTAATTTGTACTATTTTGCCCTTCAATTGTGCTACTTGCAAGATTTGTTTGCTTACCATTTAATTGAAGCACTTCCTCTTTAATCAAGTGGATGTTACTAATGCCTAATTTCAAACGTGAATGCTTGAGGACTCTATTAGTAACTTCTGAAATTATAGTGATTATTTGTTGTACTATTGCTCGTGCATCACATAATTTTAAATTCCTACAACACTCCATGAACGTCGCATCATTAGTGTTCGCATAGAACGCATCCTTACTCTTCACATTTGTCCTGCACGAGATTCTTTGCAATATCAACTAATCCTATGACCCTATTACTTACAACGGAGGACTTATACCGAGAAATCCAAGAGACAAATAGGAACTTGCTCGGCATTAATGTGGGGCTGGTGGCTTTGCTACCAAGGAGGGCCACAACAGTGATGAGATGTGGGGGGCCCCAGGGATTGCACTGGAAAAATGTATTGTTGCATCATCATCATCTTCGGAGGTAGGCTATAAGTGTCAACACCCACGGTGGAGGCGTGGTAATCCGGTGCGTATATTTCAAGTGTTGGGGAGGGGAGTTTTATACCCAAGATGTCCAACATCAGAATATCTGAGGAAGTAACGATTGATGGGTCACCTTTTGAAAGGCTTGATGGTGGAAATGTCAAGGACATAGTGAATTGGCGATGAAGATGGAAGAGCCAATGTGTATTTCACTGAACTGAGTTTTGTGATGATCATGAATGAGCAATTTCAGTGACAATATAATTTATATGAAAGTGGTCACACTACTAAACTCTGACGATAGACACGAAGCTTTAAGAGTACATAGTCCCCAACAAAGTAGGAGATCTCTCTGACCTTTGTCCATATATTATTTCATGCAATGTTGACTTTACAAAGTGTTAAATTTTAAGGATGGTGGAGGACCGTGGATAGCTTCGAGGGATTTTATCCCAACAAAGAAATGATAAGTGATGTTTTACAAATATTCTGCCGAATGAAGGTGATGAACCCTTCATTGAGAGTGCAATAACCTATGCATTAAACTCAAAACAATTAAGAATGCATAGAGGGGCTCAAAATTTTATTATCCCACCAAAATAAAATTAAATACGTGATGCAAGATATTAACACATGCCGGTACCAAGCTCCACAAGGAACGGACTGTATGAAAGAGTACCTAAAAGAATTAAGTCCTCCAAAGCAATCATCGACCTTCAGCCTTGGCAAAAGCAAGCCTGGTTTCCTTATTGAAAATCATTTATGAGCTAGGTTACAAAAGATCGTGTTACGGACGCTCGTTGGGGTAGACGTACAAGCGCCGCGAGCCGCGCGTGGCATCCGCCTAAGTTATCTTTATTTTCCGCTCGTATTTTATTATCTTGTTTAAGTAATTTTATCCTCATGTATTGAGCCTTAATGAGGAGGGCATTTTGGGGTTTTTGGATATTAGACCGATTTCCCTTTTATGGGGCTTGTGGCGTGTTTGGAAAATTAAGAAAGAAGTAAATGGAAAATCTCTTCCTCTCTCTAGTTCTCTCTCTCCCTCTCTGTTCTCCCGACCCGCATGCCCCGTCGCCCTAGCCGCTCCAGCCGCCGACCTTCTCCAGCGTCGCCCGCCCCCACCGCAACCATAGATCGACGGAAGTCCAAGGAGGCCTCCTCTTCTTTCCTTGAGGACTTTCCCGCTCTTCCTCAGCGTACCCGCTCTCAATCCCGAGCACGTAACAACTTGGTATCAGAGGAAACCTTCCTCCCCGCTGCCGCACCTCCCGATCCGCCGTCTCTTGCCCTTGCGGAGGCCGATCCAGCGTGTCTTGGCCGCCCGACGCTGTTCCGCGCCAATAACACCGACCGCGTCGCTTCTCCGCTTCCATCAATCTCGACCCGCCAGCTTCCGCCTACCCGCAGCCTCCAGCACCTTCCGCCACTTCCTTCGCAGCCGATTCTCCTGGGTTCTTCACTGACCGGGGGTTTCCTCCTCGCGGCATCTACCGGATTACTTCCTCCTCCCTCCCCTCCCCAACTGGTTTCTTCTACCATGGACGACGACAATGGGGGCAGCCCTACTCTTGCTCAGATTTTGGAGTCTTTTAAGACGATGATGGCGGACAACCACCAATCCCTTCTTGCTGCACTCCGCCCGGACGGCATTCCGCCGGCCCCTCGCCCCACCACAGATTCATCACCATCCATCCGAGATCTACCAGCCGAGCACCGGCCGCCTGATTTTCCCTCCTGCTCTGACCACTCCATCGTACCCCGCTACGTCAAACTGGATTTCCCGATTTTTGATGGCCGCGAGGATCCCCTCACCTGGTTGACTCGTTGAGAGCAGTTTTTCACCACGCAACACACCCCCTGGGAGGACTGGCTTGGAATGGCCTCCTTCCACTTCATGGGCTCGGCCCAACTCCGGTTCTCGCATTTTCAACGGGAGACGCCCGACCTCACTTGGGATGACTTTAAGGCTCAGTGCACTCTCCGCTTTGGACCTCCACTCCACAGCAACCCTATCGACAATTTGATCTCTCTCAAGCAATCCGGTTCCATTGATGACTACTTGGAGCAATTCCAGGTGCTCCTGGCGCGTGCTCTATCCATTCCCCCGGCCCACCAAGTGGCTTTCTTCACCGCCGGTCTCCACGAGCGGCTGCGCATGGATGTCGAATTTCAGAACCCGCCCGATCTCACTACAGCGATGAGTTTGGCTCGCCTCTGTGAGAAGCGCATTCTCATGGACTGACCGTACCTGGGCCGTCGCACTGGCGACAACTCTTTTCGGAGTTCCAGCCAGTCCCACAGCCGTTAGCTCAAGCCCTCACAGGCCCAGGGAGGGGGCACGACCCTCCACCATTCGGCGCTTGTCACACCAAGAGATGGCGGAACGACGCGCAAAAGTGCTTTGCTTCAACTGTGATGAGCAATTTGAAAAAGGGCACCGTTGCAAGCGGCTTTTTTGGCTCGAGGTTGATGACCCCTCAGATGAGGAGTTCGGGGATGACAGGCCAGGGGACCAGGCGATCTCCCTAAATGCCATCTCCGGCCCTCACACTTCCGACACATTCCAGATTCCCATTACCGTCGGGGAACACCACCTCTTAGCCCTCATGGACACGGGCAGTACACACAGCTTCCTTAGCGATCTAGCCGCCCAGCGGCTCCAGCTTCCCATCACCAGCCGCAGTCGTTTGCGCGTGGCCGTGCCGAATGGCGCCGCCGTGGCCTGTACCGGGGTTTGCCGAGCAGTTCCCATCATTGTGCAGGACTATCATTCTCATGTCGACTTCTTCATCATCACTTTACGGGGATTCGATGTGGTTCTGGGCACGCGCTGGCTGCGCACCCTCGACCCTATTTTGTGGGATTTGGAGGGGATGTTGATGACGTGGGGTTCAGGACCTTCGCCAACAGTTTGGCAGGGCCGTCTGACAGCCGATTCAAGCCGCGTCTCCTCCATGCAGCTCGAGCCAACAGTGCTGCATGACCTTTCATCCCTTCTCCCTGAGTTTGGTGACACTATGCTTCCACCCATCGGGCTTCCCCCTTCCCGCCGTCAGGACCACCGCATCTATCTTCTTCCAAATACAGCACCAGTGGTTGTCCGCCCCTACCGTCACCCCTTCCTGCAGAAGGACGAGATCGAGCGGCAGTGCGCCGACATTCTTCGTCAGGGCATCACCCGTCACAACATTTCTCCATTCTCCTCCCCCGTCCTTCTGGTGCACAAAAAGGACGACTCATGACGTTTCTGCGTGGACTACTGCGCCCTGAACGCAGTCACGGTGAAGGACATTTCCCATTCCAGTGGTCGAAGAGTTGCTGGACGAGTTACATGGGGCCCGTTTCTTCTCCAAGCTCGATCTCTGCTCCGGTACCATCAAGTTCGTATGTTCCCCGCCGACGTGGAAAAGACGGCATTCCGCACGCACCACGGGCATTTTGAGTTCCTCGTGATGCCCTTTGGGCTCACAAACGCCCCATTCATGTTCCAGGCCCTCATGAATGAGGTATTCCACACTCTCCTTCGTCGATGTGTACTTGTTTTTTTCGATGATATTTTGGTCTACAGCAAGGCTTGGGAAGCCCATCTCGATCACTTCCGCACTGTTCTCCAACTGGCCCGCTCCCATCACCTCTGTCTCAAGCGGGCCAAATGTTCCTTCGGCACGGACAGCGTGGCATATCTGGGCCACATCGTCGACCGCTCGGGCATTTCGGCCGATCCGATCAAGATTTGAGGCGTCCTCGACTGGCCACTTCCTCAGACTCAGCGGGAGCTCCGCGAGTTCCTCGGCTTGGCGGGCTATTACCGCCGCTTCATCCAGGGCTATACCGTGATCGCCGCTTCCTTACACTCTCTACTGCGCCGCCAGTGTTTTGTTTGGGACGACCCCGCCACAACGGCCTTTCGAGCATTGCAGCAGGCCTTGGTCTCGGCACCGGTCCTCCAACTTCCAGATTTTGAGAAGGATTTTCATGTGGAGTGCGACGCGTCCGAACTCGGGTGTGGAGCGGTCCTCCAACAAGAGGGACACCCGATCGCGTATTTCAGCCGCACGACAGCCATCCACCATCGGAAACTTCTGGCATATGAACAGGAGCTCATCGGCCTAGCCAAGGCCGTTCACCACTGGCGACCGTACTTATGGGGCCGCGCCTTCGTCATCCGTACCGATCATTTTAGTCTCAAGTACTTGTTGGAGCAGCGCCTGACGACAGTTCCACAGCAGCGCTGGGTGAGCCGACTGTTGGGCTATGATTTTCGGGTGGAATTCAAAGCGGGACACTTGAATCGTGCGGCCGACGCCCTTTCCCGTCGTGACTCTTCTGGCGCACTTCTCTTTGTCGTCTGCACACCATCATCTCTTGTTCTATCTCGCTTCCGTCAGGCGATCCTCGACACACCAGCCCTGCGCGAGCTCCTACACCGCATTCAGGAGGGCCGCCTTCCGTTGCACTGGACAGTGCGGGACGGTCTGATTCTGTACCGGGATCGCTTCTTCGTGCCTGACTCTTCTCCGCTGATTCCAGACATCTTAGCGGCCGTGCATGGCCATACACATGAGGGGGTTCAGAAGACCCTGCAGCGCATGCGTGCTGAGTTCTTTTGGAACGGCCTCAAACGGAGCATCCAGATGTACATTTCCGTTTGTCTTATTTGCTAGCGCAGCAAATCCGAGTCCCTCTCTCCTGCGGGCCTCCTACAACCCCTTCCGGTCCCCACTCAGATTTGGGTGGATATCTCGATGGACTTCATCGAGGGATTGCCACCTTCTCGGGGCCACACCATCATCTTCGTCGTCGTCGACCGGTTCTCAAAGGGGGCACATTTCATTGCCATGAGCCGCCCCATCACGGGACCCACGGTGGCCCGCGCCTTCTTTGATCGGGTGTTTTGCCTCTATGACATTCCCGAGAGTATTGTATCCGACAGGGATAAGGTTTTGACGTCCCAGTTTTGGCAGGAGTTATTTGCCTTGTGCGGCACCAAGCTGGCCCTCTCTTCCGCCTATCACCCTCAGTCGGACGGCCAGACCGAAGTGGTCAATCGGACACTCGAGATGTACCTCCGCTGCATTACTGGGGAAACCCCAAAGACTGGGCCCGTTGGCTTCCATGGGTCGAGTACTGTTACAACACTTCCTATCATACGGCTCTTCAGGCTACTCCCTTCAGTCTCATCTATGGACGGGAACCACCTCGCCTCCTTACCTATCAGAGTGCCAACGCCCGCTCCACCGCCGTCGACCCAAAGCTGCGCTCGCGCGGCGAGCTTATGCGCCTTGCACGTGAGCGCCTGCTCCAGGCTCAGGCACGCATGGAGACCGCCCACAACCGGGGCCACTGCGAGCTGTTCTTTGCCCCGAGAGATTGGGTCTGGCTGAAACGCCGCCCCTACCGTCAATCAACCGTTTCCAACGGTGCCTATCAGAAGTTGGGGCCCAAGTTCTTTGGGCCGTTCGAGATTGCTCACCGCATCAGGGAAGTGGCTTATCGTCTTCGCCTTCCCGCCGACGCCCAAATTCATGATGTCTTCCACATGTCCCAACTGAAGGCCTTCATCGGCGAGCCGCCCACCGCAGCCTTGGTCCCACTACTGCCACCACCACGGGACAAGCTTGAGGACAAGCTTGATGTCGAGCAGGGTGGAGATGTTACGGACGCTCGTTGGGGCATGACGTACAAGCGCCGCGAGCCGCGCGTGCCATCAGCCTAAGTTATCTTTATTTTTCGCTCGTATTTTATTATCTTGTTTAAGTAATTTTATCCTCATGTATTAAGCCTTAATGAGGAGGATATTTTGGGGTTTTTGGATATTAGACCGATTTCCCGTTTATGGGGCTTGTGGTGTGTTTGGAAAATTAAGAAAGAAGTAAATTGAAAATCTCTTCTTCTCTCTAGTTCTCTCTCTCTCTCTCTCTCTCTGTTCTCCCGACCCGCACGCCCCGTTGCCCTAGCCTCTCCAGCCGCCGACCTTCTCCAGCGTCGCCCGCCCCCCACCGCAACCATAGATCGACGGAAGTCCAAGGAGGCCTCCTCTTCTTTCCTTGAGGACTTTCCCGCTCTTCCTCGGTGTACCCGCTCTCAATACCGAGCACGTAACAGATCGTTTACATGCTTTGGTATGTTCATCACAAGATAACTTACCCCCTAACATTAGGAAGAGTTTGTATCTTAACACTCTGTTATGGGTACATGCCAGGAATGACATGTATCTACTGTTAAATTGTATTTTTATTTTTCACGCACTGTTATTCTCTGCTTATTTTCGTATGCTTTTATTTCTTAGGCATTATGTAGCCCGGGTGAGGGACATGATTGGTAAATTTTGTTAAACCCTTTCCCCTCTTCTCTCCTCTCTCGGATGAGCCCGACTCCAGTTGTATCTCCCACCAGTGAGAAGGCTAGGTCGAGGAAGGGTCGGGAAAATCCTCTCCGAGATATTTTCTTCTCAAGATGAGGACGAGAATGTTGGCTTGGTGGGACCCCCGTACTTCAAGCTTGAGGACAAGCTTGATTCGAACAGAGGGGGGGGGGGGGAGATGTTATGGGTGCACACAGGGGATAGCGACGTGTGTCCAGGATGACGTATATCTACTATTAAATTGTATCTTTATTTGTCGCGCACTGTTATTCTCCCTTTATTTCTGCATGTTTTTATTTCTCACGCATTATGTAGCCCGGATGAGGGATGAGTGGTAAATTTTGTTAACCCTTTCCTCTCACTATATATAAGAGGGGAGAGTGAGCTTGATGGTTATGAAAATAAAAGCCTAATTCTTTTTCTCGTTATTCTCTGCTTATTTTCGTATGCTTTTATTTATTAGGCATTATGTAGCCCGGGTGAGGGACATGATTGGTAAATTTTGTTAAACCCTTTCCCCTCTTCTCTCCTCTCTCGGTAGAGCCCGACTCCAGTTGTATCTCCCACCAGTGAGAAGGCTAGGTCGAGGAAGGGTCGGGACAATCCTCTCCGAGATTTTTTATTCTCAAGATGAGGACGAGAATGTTGGCTTGGTGGGACCCCCGTACTTCAAGCTTGAGGACAAGCTTGATTCGAACAGAGGGGGGGGGGGGGGAGATGTTATGGGTGCACACAGGGGATAGCGACGTGTGTCCAGGATGACGTATATCTACTATTAAATTGTATCTTTATTTGTCGCGCACTGTTATTCTCCCTTTATTTCTGCATGTTTTTATTTCTCACGCATTATGTAGCCCGGATGAGGGATGAGTGGTAAATTTTGTTAACCCTTTCCTCTCACTATATATAAGAGGGGCGAGTGGGCTTGATGGTTATGAAAATAAAAGCCTAATTCTCTTTCTCTTAAATCTCCTCCTCCACTTATCTTCTAAGCTAGGTCTAGGGTTGAGCAAGACTCTCCTCTCCTTTCCTCTCTCAATCGAGCTCGGCTCCTGTTGTATCTCCCGCCAGGCCGCCATTGGGAAGACTAGGTCGAGGAAGGGTCGAGAGGATCCTCTCTGAGATTTTTCCCTCTCAAGGCGAGGAAGAGAATGTTGGCTCGATGGGACCCTCGTACTTCAAGCTTGATCCAAATAGGGAGGGGGGAGGGAGATATTATGGGTCCATACAAGGGGTGATGATGCGTGCTTGAGATGGCGTGTATCTACTATTACATTGTCTTTTTATTTGTCGTGCACTGTTATTCTCTCTTTGTTTCAGCACACTTTTATTTCACTCATTATGTAGTCCGGGTGAGGGGTGTAATTGGTAAATTTCGTTAAACCCTTTTGATGCGGAGCATAGACAAGCGCTTGTAGTGGATGACGAGTTTTGGGTTCATTCGGGACTGATTTGGCGACTTTCCATATATGATGTGCCCGGATCGACGATCGGACTCCGCAGATGTGTTCGTATTCGCGTTGCGAATTGATTTGATATATTATTTCACTATTTTGCATTTTATTTTGATGTATTTAGGTGGCCCCACCTTCGGCCAATCATAGCCAACGATGGTGGGATGCCCTAATCTTCCTTTTATTATAAATAGATGGTTTGGTTGAAGGCAATGCAGATTTTGAAGAAGAGAAATCCCGAAATCCGACGATCCCTCCACGGTGCCCCTCCGGGTTCTGTTTTAGTCTGGGAAGGCTCCGTCTAGGTTTGTTTGGTCGGGAATATGCTTTTAGTTCTATCCTAGTTTGGGAAGTTCTTGTCGGGCCCCTGTGTCCTGTCGTTGGAGCCACCAAACTGCCCCACTACCACCCATTCTCCTCATGGAAATTCCTCTCCACCATATAAGTATATAACCCTCATCCTTCATCTAAGATTGCAATTCAGCCACAATAAGGCAGATCCTCCATCCCATTGTCGCACTCCACCACCGTTGGATTCCTATATTTGTGAGTAACTTTAATTGAATGTGTTTAATTTTTCTATGTGAAATATTGGGTGACATTACATGTTTGTTTGGGTATCATAATTGCTAATGCTACAGTTTCATTTCTTTTAGTTCTATAACATTTATTCATGCAATTTGTGGTTGATTATCCTCAGTGCGGAGAAAGTGCTTTATATAATTTGTGTTTGAAATTTTAGATTCAAAATGTGTAAATTTCCCTGACTTTCATAATTATATTTGCTAGAATCATTTACACTCCGGATAATATTTTTAAAACATGCACGAATCATTTACTTTGAGCTTGTTCACATTTAGTCTGCACATTCACGTAGAATTGCATTAGCGCGCCGGCACCGTCCTTCTGACAGCCTGCCAAGCGCCAATAGTGCTCCAAAGAGAAACTGCATCGTGAAGCTAATGACTATAAACACAAATATTTAGCAAGAGCCATATGCACGACTTTTTGAAGTTAATGAAAGATACGTGCAAAAAAAATCAAATTTGTAATCTTCCATGGCACAGATTTTTGCATACCAGGTATGGATATAAGGTCAGGACTTCCAACCATAGATCTAAGCCACTGGATTTGGCTCTTTCCTTCTTTCCCCCCACAATATATGCCACGAACAGCATACAAATTTGTATGGAAACCTCTTCCCTCAATCTCAAGCTGATCAACTTTAGGTATTCCTGGAGGAAAAAAACAGTTTATATTAAAAAACTGTTGACAGAGAGCACAGATTTATCTAAAATGTTTAGTTACATTACAATCTAACAAGGGTACTGCAAAATAATAGTCTAGAACAGTGAAGTTTAACTATTACAATAATCGAATTAAACAGTTATTAAAAGTAAAAATATTTGTTGATAACATAAATTTATGGTTATTATCAATTGGAAATATCATTTCATCTACAGTGCCAGGACCTGTGAAATTGTATGTTTGCGTGATATCAAGTTAATCCAATAAAATAGTAATAAGCTGAATTTTTTTAGCATTTCAAGATTTCTGAAAACAAAAAAGTTCCTAACATGCAACTCTCTACATGTTTTCACATACAATATTCTACAACTAAGACAACCTATACCTTGATGAGGATCATGCCATTCAGCCCGTTAGAGTCTATTCTCGCCGAACAAGAACACAATGATGATCGGCATCGCTCATCTTGAGCGGATCACTGATTGTACCATTTTTCATTCTTTGCACCTTTTATTTTACTTCGTAATTTTGTTTGTTTTGAGGTAGGCAACAAACAGAGAATCAAGATCATTTGTTGCCACCCTCCTAGTCTATATATAGAGGTAGAAGACTCTAATGAGAGCATTGAAAGTTGAAGCCAAGAAGTCTAGCTTTTGATCAACCAGTGCTGAAGCCGGAACCCCGCTAGGTGGGATGCTTGAACCTCCCCTCTTACCTTGGCTGCCGACAACATCCCTTCCCTTTCCCCCTCCAACCCAACCTTCCCATCACCCCCCAAACAACCCCCAATATCCTATCCTACCTCCCAAAACCGACAACCCCTTCCCACCCCACCACCATCTCCTTCTGGCAGCCAAAAATTAGCCCCATACCACCGGCCGACCACCACCAAAATCCCCTCCCTAAACTCCACCAAAACAGCTCCCTCACTCCTCCAAAATCTCCCCGTTTATGGTCTCTGGCGATCGCCAGAAAACCTTCCTCAACCACCTTTGGCAAATCTCCACCATCACCCTTCAAGTTTCAGTCATTTTTAATTTTCCGGCGATCACCGGAAAACACCTCCAGCAACCACCACCGTCTGCCTCTCTCATGACCACCTCCGGCCAGCCTCCAGCCCACTACCCCATAATCACCTCCCCCACTACCTCCATAACTCCCCACTAACCCTATAACCACCTCCCCCACTACCTCCATAACAACCCTCTTCCCCCACTTCCCACTCCTTCACGCTAAAGCTACTTCCCCTAGCCAATCAAACCCACAAATATCCATGAAGCTCGAAGCTTTCATGGGTTGGCCACGTTTTATAGATGCTTTGTCAGAGGTCTCAACACCATCATAGCTCCCTACACAAGCTGACTTCGTAAGAGAGATTTTCAGTGGACACCTGCAGCCATTCAGGCATTTGAGGATATTAAAGCAAAATTAACCGCGACCCCAATACTTTGATAACCTAATTTCAACCAAGCCTTCGAGATAGCTTGTGACGCTTCCGCTGTAGGCATAGGGGGATTACTTAGTTAAGAAGGTCACCGAGTTTCTTACTTTAGTGAGAAATTAAACGACGCTTGACAGAGATATATCAACTATGACTGAGAATTTTACGCGATTATTCAATATCTGAGATATTTGAGACACTACCTCCTCCCTCGTGAGTTTGTATTATATTTAGATCATCATGCCTTACGTTATCTAGAATCCAATAAGAAATTGAGTCATCGCTACGCCAAGTGGATAAAATATATGCAAGATTTCCATTATGTTCTTAAACACCAATCTAGTGTTGAGAACAAACCAGCCGATGCACTTAGCCGCCGAGTAGACCTACTCCACACCCTTACCATTGATATCACGGGATTCGAGCATTTGATCACAGAGTGTCCAACCCGTCCAGACTTTGCGATTATATACTCCACACTATCTCAGGACCCACCTAAGGTCATCCCTGACTTTCTAATAACCGATGATTATCTAGTTCATGACATACTTCTTTGCATCGAGACATTAATTTGAGATCATCTAGTCTGGGAGATGCATACCGGTGGTGCAACTGGTCACTTTGATAGAGATAAAACCATTGCACTAGTAGAAGATCGATTCTATTAGTCCACACTTAAGAGGGACGTTGCTCTAGTCGTCTGACATTGCTACACTTATTAGACGGCTAAACGGTTGCGACAAACACAGGTCTATATACACCACTTCCGATACCACACTAGCCTTAAGTGGACATTAGTATGGACTTTATGGTCGGATTACCCAAGATCATGCTGGTTCCTCCTTCCACTGGGTTCCATTACTGGTTCCCACGTTGATTCTCGCGTTGTTTATGCGCGTCCCTCTCGATAACGCCATTGTTGATTACCGACAGCTCTACTTCCACCTTCTACTGAAGCCTCTGCTACTTCCAGTCTGCTATCAACTGCCTCTTCTGCTGATCCCGTGCTGATCCCGTGCTGATCTTGTGCTTCCAGTCATGATCTGGTTGAAGTTGGAGCTGTTTTTTGTGTTCTATTTTTTGTCATCTTGATTGTGTTGTGTGTTTTATGCCTATATGCACATTTTTTCCGCTTGAGGGGGAGTATTGGGATGAATGCGGCTCAAATGATCTTTCCCGACTTTTTCTTTCGTTCCACACGGCCTCTAAGATTATGTCGTATGTGTCTCCCCATTTGTCTTTCGATTGGTCGTGTGTTGGGATGCAATGTTGGTGTTCTAATCTCAGTGGGTTGTGTCGCGTAGGACCGTGTCGTGCGGGACTATCACGAGGGACCTCCCTTTGTGCGAATTATCCCCGATCACTCTTTTGATGATTTGCTCCACATCTTTTGTTCTCTTTCACATGTTGTGTGTGTAGGTTATGTTGATTGACCGGTTTGCAGTAAGTCAATGTCGTGTGTGGGTCCTGCGTCGTTTGCTGGTCAGTGTCGTGTGTGGCTGTCCCCGATTTGGATTTTCCCCCGGTGGCTCGTCTGATGTTTTGTCCCGCATCGCCTACCTCCATTACCGTTATTTGATGTGTCCAAGCTGAAGGTTCCCCTTTCAGCTTAAGGGGGAGCGTAGGAATTAACAAGTCAATATCAGTCTAGTTGAGACTTTAAGTGTATTTGGGTTTAGTCCCACATTGTAGTTTTAATTTTGAGAGTCCATGTAAGTCCTATTTAATGCCCCCTTGTGGGATGAATAAATCAATGAAGTATTTCCTTTAAATCACATCACTTAAAGCATGACTATATAAGAAGTTTGAAGTTAGACAAAAGTTGAAAATTTTCTCGGGAGTTGAAGTTGCGTGGACAAACCGTGTGATCTTCATTTCTTAGAAGAAATATGTCATATATCTTCTAGAAAAAACCAGGATGCTTAGTTGGGTACCGACAAATACCTGATAGAAGCAAATTATAAAATTGATGAATACAAAGATGGTGAGAATATGAACTCCACTAGTTACCAAAGATTGGTGTGAACACTTATCCACATCACACATTACGAAGCACTAACATGAGTACAAGTACCGGGTACAATACATATTTGACACGATAGTGAGTAAAAAAGGTTATAAGTACGATCGAGGCACAATGTGATTAAAATTGACACACACATATATCTTTATACTATAAGCAAAGAGAAAATCTCCATGGTGTAACATTCTGGTTGCCCAAAATACCCCCCCAAATCCCTAATTGTTATCAAAGTCAATGGTATTTATGTCATTACCTGTCCTGAAGAAGAGCATTCCCGCCAGCTTTCCTATTTTCATCATTTCAAAGTCCTTTACCGCAAGTCAGTTCTATCGACTCTGGCAAGATCCCCCCAGCATGGAATCTCTGGCACGCCACCTCCTGTGTGCCTCGACTGCCATCAGCCGAAAGAGCCCCCCGCCAAAATTCAGGGATATACCTCCTCGAGCACCCTACAAGCCTCCTCTTCTTTCTTTTATAGAGCTCCTCCGCCCACAGGTGATTATTCCACTACCTGCAAGCCTGCCTCAAGAGCTCCACTACCATTGACGCTCCTCTACTAAGCCTTCCTCAAGAGCTCCTCCACTACCTGCAAGCCTGGATCAAGAGCTACTCCTCTACCATTGCCGCTTCTCCTCAAGAGCTCCTCCTCTGCAAATCGTCCTCCGCAGATCGTCCTCGGCAGCTCCTTCTCGACCTCTTCCTCCTTGGCAGAGCCTCCCCACCTCCTACTTCATCCGCTTAAGGTGTGCAAAGGTAATCCCTCTTTAATGCCCATAATACCTTAAGCTTTATGCACATGTTTTACCTTGGTAGTGTTAATTATTACCTGGAGCCTTAAGAAATGCAAACTTAATCCGCAAATCATCCTCTGCAGATCATCCTCGACGGATTCTTTTCGACCTCTTCCTCCTCGACAAAGCCTCACCACCTCCTACTTCATCCGCTACGGGTGTGCTAAGGTAATCACTCTTTAATTTATATAAAATTCCTAATCCCTCTGCAATACCCACAATACCCGAAGCTTTATGCACAAGTTTACCAGTAGCCTTAAGAAGTTCATCAACATGTTTGCCTTACTAATATGCTAACTTAGTCCTGTGGAGTTAAGGTCAATAATTTGTTTTTAAGCTTCTACTCCTCCATAGAGCCTTAAGTCTCCTTCCGACAAGCTCCTACTTCCAGCAAGCTCCTGCTCTCTTCACGGTATCACCATGCTCAAATTCTTGGTCTTCTTTGATTTTTACACAATGTTTTTGTTTTCAGTGTGATCGACTTAGGTTTGGAAGTTGGAATATAGGTACGCTAACGGGAAAGCGATGGAAGTAGTTGATACGATGTTTAGGAGAATGATAAATATTTTATGTCTGCAAGAGACTAGATGAGTGGGTGAGAAAGCTAAAATTTTAGATAATTTAGGTTTTAAATTATGGTACACATGAAAAAAATAAAACAAACAGTGAAGTAGGTATTATTATGGATACTACTTGGAAGGATGAAGTTAGGGTAAGAAAAAAAGGTGATAGAATCTTAGCTTTTAAATTGATCATAAGAAAGAAAACTATTAATGTGATCAGTGCCTACGCGACACAAGTAGGATTGTGTGAAGCTATTAAAGTGCAATTTTGAGAACACTTAGATGATTTAGTAAGAGAAATTTTACAAATAAGGAAGATTTTTATAGGAGCGGACTTAAATGGACATATAGGGAAGGAAAATGTGGATTACACAGCCGTTCATGCATGATATGAATATGAAGAAAGAAATGAAGAAGGACGAACCATTTTAGACTTTGCCGTAACACATGAGCTAATTGTGTCAAATACGCTTTTCATAAAAAGAGAAGAACATTTAATTACGTTTAAAAACTGACCAAATAAGTTCCAAATTGATTATTTAATGACTCACAAAATGGATAAAATGATTTGTAAGGATTGAAAAGTCATATCAAGAGAAAATTTGACAACACAACATAGGTTAGTGATGCTATATGTACAGATTAAATATAATAAATTTAAGACAAGAAAAAAAATGTTACAAAAAATTTGGTGTGAAACCTGAAGATAAAAAACAGGTTGCTTTAAAGATAGCAGTTATGGAACTAGTTGATGACCCTTATATTGATCATAATGTCTCATGAGAAGTTATTTTTTACATTTAAGGATAAGTGAAAAGAACGTACTTAGAGTATTAAAAGCTCGTGCGTCCCCAAATAAAGAATCTTGGTGGTGAAAAGTGAAAGTGCAAGACAAAGTGAGGGCAAAAAGGGCCAGCTATAAATCACTCTATGCTTGTAAGAATTATGAAAACTTAATCAGGTATAAAGCCGCCAAAAAAGAAGCTAAACAGGCAGTATGTAAAACAAGAAATCAAACTTATGAAAATTTTTATAAACGGCTAGATACCAAAGATGGAGAACATGACATATATAAAATTGCTTGAGCTAGAGAAAAGAAGACAAGAGATTTAAGTCAAGTAAAATGCATAAAAGATAAGATAGATACAATTTTGACGGATGGTGTGGATATTAAAGAGCGATGAAAACGATACTTTTATCAACTCTATAATGAAACATAGATAATGAATTGAACTTGAAAGAGTTAAGTAAATCAGAGTAGTATAAGAACATAACGTTTTATCGTAAAATTCAAGCATCTGAGGTAAAAGATGCTCTAAATAAGATGAACAATGAAAAGACGGTTGGACCATACGATATACCCATCGAAGTATGGAAATGTCTAGGAAATTAAGGAATTTTGTGGCTTACATGTTTTTTCAATAAGATACCGAGGTCAAAGAGGTTGCCAAACCAATGAAAAAAATATATCTTGGTACCTTTGTATAAGAATAAATGAGATATACAAAATTATGTTAATTACAAATAAATTAAATTGACGAGACATACCATGAAACTATGAGAACGAGTAATAGGAAGAAGAGTAAGACGGGAGACTAACATCTCGAAGAATCTATTTGGATTCATGCCAGGGCGGTCGACCATGGAAGCTATACATCTCTTGAGGAGGCTCATCAATAACTATCGAGAAAGAAAACAAGATTTGCATATGCTGTTTATTGATCTTGAGAAGGCTTATGATAGAGTTCCAAGAGAGATCATATGGAGAGTCTTAGAAAAAAAAGGTTTAAATGTATAATATATTGACATAATCAAAGATATGTATACAAATTAAGTGCAAGGGTGAGAACATCTGGAGGATTAACACAGGAATTCCCAATCACTGTTGGCTTACATCTAAGGTTCAACTTTAAGCCCTTATCTCTTTACCCATATCTTAGATGAGCTCACCAGACATATCCAACAAGTAATACCTTGTTTATTGTTTGAGGATGATATCATTTTGATTGATGAGACGCGCGAGGGTGTAAACACAAAACTTGAATCTTGGCGAGATACTTTAGAAAAGAAAGGGTTTTAGGTTGAGCAGGGCAAAGACGGAGTAAATGGAGCTTAAATTTAGTAGTACAAGAAGGACAGATGACTTCGTTATTAAGTTGGGTGATCAAAATATTTCCCGGAGTGAGTGTTTTAAATATCTTGGATCGATAGTTCAAAAAGACGGAGGTATTGATAAAGATGTGACACAAAATCCAAGCGGGTTGGTTGAAGTGGAGAGGCGCGTTAGGGATCTTATGTGATCGTAAAGTACCACTAAACTTAAGGGCAAGTTTTACCGTACTGCAATTAGACCCGCGATGCTCTATGGTTCTGAGTGTTGGGCAGTGAATTGCGTACATGAGCAAAAAATGGGAGTTGTGGAGATGAGAATGCTTAGGTGGATGTGTGAACACACGAGACTGGATACAATAAAGAATGAATTTATCAGGGATAATACAAGGAGTAGCACCAATTGTAGAGAAGATGCGAGAAGCTCGACTAAGATGGTTTGCACACGTACAAAGGAGACTATTAGAGGCACCTGCTAGGCGTTGTGAGAGTCTAGTCACTAGCCTTCTTCAACGAGGGAGGGGTAGACCAGTAAAGACTTGGAATGAAACTATAAGGAAACACATGATGTAATTAGGCATTAGTGAGATTATGACAAAAGATAGGGCACAATGGAGACAAAGGATCCATATAGCCGGCCCCACTATAGTGGGATAAAGGCTTGAGTGTTGTTGTTTTTGCAATAATGTTGGTTGTGTAGTGTTGGTTTGAACTGAAGGTTGTGTAGTGTTGTTGTTGTCTTGATACGCTAGAAAACACTAAACTATGAATGATTTAATTTATTAATATCATAAGCAAACATTGAAAAATAATGTTTAATTGATACAACTTCGTGACTTGAGTTCTCTCTTGAATCCATAACAGGAACAAATGACTGGTCATAACAAGCATGAACTCCCTGGCTCAAGGGTGAGGGTTCGCAAGAGCCTTCCCTTGCATATCACGAACATAAATCCTAAATCTCTGACAAGTCTTGAATCTGATCATGAATCCTCCTGAATCATGAATCTGTGCCTTAATAAAAACACCTACAACTTTCTTTTGTTACAACTTATGTCATTACATAAATGAATATTTGTTACCCGAGCCTGATCTGCGTCAAGTTCCCATGTTCCTGGAGGTTTATCTCATTTATTGCCGTGTCAGGTTCTATGTTTTATTTCTTGTACTGTTAGAATAATGTTTCTTTTTCTGTAATAATTATGATCAGACATTTTCTCTTGTATCATGGACAATTGCTAAGTTAAAAATTATGTACTGAATTTGGATATGTTGCATGTTCATTTTCTTTGGGATTTTAATTGCATGAAATTTGTACCAGTACCTTGTATCATAAGTTTGTTAAAATGCATGTGTATTTAGCTCTTCATTTCCATATTTTAAAACTTCCGCATAAAAATAATGTATTTTTTCTCCAAATTATTTATTTTAAATCTAAAAATACTAAATCAGCTCCCGCCTAACAGACATGAAGTTTCTTTTCCCCATGTTTGTGGCATCACGACACGCCCGAAGCGCACCTTGACTTTTGTTTTAGACGGATCGTGACACTCATGTCCACAAAAAATGCTCCACACGGGTAATTATAATACAAGTAAAATCCTCAAAAGGGCAAGCCTAAGGACAAGTATCATCCAATGTTATAATACACTTAACATTACTAAGATGCCCTTATAAATTAAATAGGAGCCATGTCCTGTGAAATGTTAACCAAAATTTTGTAGCAAGTACCTGGCAATATTGCAGTCGTCATTGCTGAGACAGTTTCACTTGATCTTCCAAATACATCGGTAACAGTGCATTCACATTTCAGGTAATGACCAATATCCTCAAAACGCACCCTATATGAGCAATTCTTTTGTGAGGAAAATGGCTCAAAAGACTGATGCTCCGTCATCTTTATTGAAAAAAACCTGTCCGCAAAAAACTTCAAATAATTACAGAAACTTATTTCGAAGAAACTATCATTCCAAAAAGTATCACCAGCTAGAGATATACCATTGATATTTAACATCTTTTTTGTACTTGCTCCAGACATGTTTTTGATTCTCAGTTTGCGGAGTTGCTAAAACAGCTGTGAGTATTTCTCCTTCAACTTGTTTTCCACTGAAAGAAATCATCTCAATTTCTGGAATATCTGAAAAAAAGAATAGCAAATAAGGTATGCCAATCAACAACTTAAAAAGTTCAATCGAACATTTATGTGTCATACAATTTCAACTGTCTAATTAGTTCTCTGATAAAGAAAGATCTTTGACCGAAAATGGTGTCATACACTGTCAACTGTCTAACGGAAAAAAGTTCAATTTCGGGGGGATATCAAATTGAAGAGTTAGAAAAAAAATAATGCTCGGATTCACCATCCACCAAAGCAGGATTGATACTATGTTAAGGGTTACATGTGTAACGACCCAACATTTTTATCGACTCGCATCGATAATTAAATTAATTAAATCCCGATGATGAGATAATTGAAAATCAGTGTCAATTCGATGTCACACGTTTATTTTGATGTTTCAAGTTTTTCCGATTGATTTTTCGACGTTCGTTTCGTTTTCTTTTAAATTTCGTTATACAAATAATTGGAATTACATTTCACTGATACTGAAATTTGGAATATTATAGTGGGGCTCATGGGCCGGCTGGTACCATACTTGGGGTGAAATTATTGGCTGGCTTGGTTTAAATGGGTCGGCTGGTACCCCTATGGCTATGAGCCACAGTACCCGACCGGCGACGGCGGGCTTCGCCCGCCCCCCGAGACGGGCTTCACCCGCTCGCCCCAAGAGGCGGGCTTCGCCCGCCCGCCCCCCGAGGCAAAGCTCGCCTGCCTGAGTGCACTCAACAGCTCAGGCGCTGAGTGCACTCAGCGCCTAAGTGCCTCACTCAGGCACTGAGTGCACTCAACGCTTGAGGCTGAGTGCCCCCTGCTCTCTCTCTCTTTATCATATATTATATATTAAACATATTATATTACACATTATCTCAAATTCCCCCCTCTCTATCAATTCAGCGCCCCCTCCCTCTCTCTCTATATCAATTCCGCCGCCCCCTGCTCTCTCTTTATAAACTTCGCCGCTCGCCTCTCTCTCTCTATCAATTCCGCCCCCCTCTCTCTATCAAGTCTGCCCCCCTCTCTCTCTATCAAGTCTGCCGCCTGCCTGTCTCTCTCATAATCAATTCCGCCGCCCCCCTCTCCTCTCTCCCCCTCTCTTTCTCTCTCTCCCGCGATTCTCTTCTGCTGGCAGCCCTTCTCTCCCCCTCTCTCTCCTCTCTCCCCCCTTTTTCCTCTCTCCAATCCCTCATAGGCTGTAGGTATAAGAGACCTATTTTTTTTGCTTTTGACCGGCATGAATGATCCGATGGTAGCTGATTTATGGAGGCTGATCCAAAGGCCATATTTTCTTCCATGGATTTTAAAAGCATGGCTTTTAAATGCCATTTGATATATCTTTTATAGTAGGAAAAATTATATTGTATAGAAATTGGTAGCTGATTTAGGCGGTGGCTGGCTGCTAGCAACTATTTTTGACTAGTGGACTTCATTTATTATATTATTTTACATGGGAGTTGAGGCGGTGGATTTTGGATTTTCCCTTTATACTTATCGGCTCTCCCTCCCCTCTCCTGATACCTTCTCTTCCGCCATCCTCTCCTGGAATTCCCGCTTGCTGGTTTGCTTCCTGCTGTGAATTTTCATCTCCTTGCATGACAGCCATTTCTCCTAGTGCTAGGAGGATCCGGAGAAGCTTGCTGCACCTTTCTCTTGGTGCGGTTGCTGGTTGGCTGTGCCGCTGTTGCTGTTTGACTGTGCTGCTGCTGCCTTTTTGTTATTTTCAGATCACTGTGAGTTCTCCTTTTCCCCTCTATTGCCGAAATCTGAATTTAGATGGTGATATTAAGAGTTTATGTAAACTAAAGCCAGCTAGGGTTTCCTGTATGTTGGTTAATTGGCTATGATTCTCCATGGATTTTGGGGGATTTCTTCTTGTCCCCTGTTGGCCGGTGGCTGTGCTCATCACAGTTATAACATAATAAATGGGAAGAACAAAGCCCGTAACATCTGCCCTGCAAAAAGAGCAACCACAAGCTCAAGGGAGATAATGACGGTGAACACTTCGTCGGACCCCTTCATCATCAGAGTCATCCACTTGCGGATAAAAAAGTTTCTTGCATCAGTGTCTGCATGTATACTGCTCATCGCAGTTATAACATAATCCTTGAGCATAACAGTCAGTCATTTCCACACGAGATAGTCAACAAACCTGCGGGGTGTTGATGCCCTCGGTATGTCCTTTCGAGCCCCTGTGCATGTGGCGACGTAGGCCTCTTGAGCTAGATGAAGTCGACGGTCGCATAACTGGGCTAAACATATAGCAGTTACTAAGTCCCATGGGCGCCTCAAATTCAACATCCACGCGCAATCGATCGCAAAACACGTCTGTAAAGATGGTAACCTGCATCTCCGAGGGTATCATGACGCGAGCAAGAAGTATCTAGAACTGTTCTAGGTACCCATAAATCGACCTCGTTTTTCGTAAAGTCATGAAAGGCCCAAGGGGGTTGCTACGAATCGGGGAACCAAAGCGTAGTTTGCATGCCCACTTAAAGTCATGCAAGATAATTCTTGGGTTGTCTGCCAAATGGGCGAACTATAATCGGACGATGACAAGCATGTGGAAGGGAGCCAGACGAATCTCAAGCGATCGCCGGTGTCTGTTGATGGCTAAAGAATTGCTCACATCTGGTGAGCCATCCCAAAGGGTCGTCCCACTTGTCATAAGTTGGGGAAGTCAACTTAGTATAACGGGGAATGATGTTGCCTTCCAGCGGTGCCGACACAGGGGGATCCAGTCGTAGGGGTAGTGGGGGAGGCACCTGACTGCTGCAAGCATGCACGTGTGCAGGAGTAGTGAAGAGATCATCGAGATGCGTAGAGAGAGAAGTAATGGCATCATGATGCTGATCCATGATGGCAATTTGTTGCGCCAAGAAGGCCTGAGGCACCATGCGTAGGTCGGTGTGAGTACGGTTGGACGGGAGGAGCGCGCGAATTTGGAGTGCCATGCGACCTGTGACGCTTCCCAATGTTGAGACGAAAGAAATTCCCGGGGCTCAAAAAAGAAAGCTGGAGCCAGTAAGTGCGGAGCTTTTGTGCGATGGAAAGTGGCCCTCGCGGGCTTCGAGCAAGCATGGACGCAAGGGTCGATGCTTTGAGCGATATCGAGAACCCTGCCTTTGTACACGGAAAGGAGACGCAGTAAGGTGCGCGTGAAAGAGACACTGGAAGCAGTTGGAAATGGCGACGGTGCCTCTCTCCAGACGAAGACGATGCAAGCGAGTAATGGAAGTCGAGGCTAGAATTTCCGCAGGTGCGCTGCTTCACGAAGAGATGTCGAGCCCGTGAAGACGAAGGAAGAAGCCGCGTGAGGTTTCTGGTGCGAAAATGACGATGGCGGGGAAGGATCGAACGCTAGCGAAGTTGATGTGATCGACAAATAATGGCTCCTGGATGGGAGAGAGGTTGAAGGAGGTCGGCTGCGTCTTGTGTAAGTGTTGCTGAGAGCCCGAGGAGCGGGGAAGATGAAGAAGTGAGGTGAAGTTGGTGTTTTAACTAAATGGGTACGCACGAGCTTTTGTTTTTAATTCAGTATTTTTATTATGAGTATTTGGTACCCACTTGTCTAAGCCTAGATGGGAGGCATGCTACCTTTTTATGATACTTTATTATGATGCTACTTTTTTTATATATACCCATGCCGGGTATGGAGGGAAGGCAAGAAGAAAAAGTTAACCTCGTATCTTGTCTCTCTCTCTCTCTCTTCCTTCCCCCCTTTCTTCTTTCTCACGTTTTCCCTGCAGTAGCAGACTAGAGCTTCCGCCCCCTCCCCGCTCTCAAGCCGGAACACCCTGCCGCTCGCCCATCCTAGAGGAAAGCTCAATCTCTCGCCGGCGCACACGATCCCAAACCGAGACCCGCAATAGTTTGGTATTAGAGCCAACGCCGGCCCTACACCCTCACATCGAATCCCCAACACAAACCCTTTTGCAACTTCCGCCACAGCACACCGGTACCGGCCTACTTCCGCTGGCCCGACCACAGATGGCCTACTGTGACCTCCTCCAACAGATCTTGGGGCGCCTCGAAAGCTTCGATACCCGCCTTGGGAATGCAGAGGCCTCCCATACCGTTCCTCTGAACGCAGGGGCAACGCCTCTGGAACGCCCATCCAGCCACCACTCCGCACCCGACACCTTTCCTCGCGAAGGTACCTCCGTTCTCCGCCCCGAAGGCAGCGTGTTCCCTCGGTACGTCCAGATGGAATTTCCGATGTTTGACGGACGTGAGGATCCGCTCTCCTGGCTAACAAAGTGTGAACTCTTCTTCTCCAACCAACGCAATACCGACGACGACCGTCTTGGTTTTGCCTCCTTTCATCTCAACGGTGCCGCCCAACTCTGGTTCTCACAACTACAGCCGGAACGCCTTTACATAAAATGGGATGAGTTCAAGAGGGCCTGCTCACTCCGTTTTGGGCTCTCATTACGGGGTAACCCTCTCGACGACCTCATTGCCCTCCGAAAAACGGGGCCACTAGAAGACTACCTCGATCGCTTCCAACTGCTCCTCACTCACGCACCATCTATGCGACTGGACCAACAGATCCCAATCTTCACCGCCGGCCTCTACGAGCGCCTTTGCCATGACGTGGAGTTCCACGACCCCCCTGTGCAACATCCCGACTTGTATTGGGCCACCGGAACCCTAGTGGGCCCAATAAAAGTTACTCAAACCTCTACCCGTGGCCCATACCAAGGTAGGAGGTAACCCTAGACGGGGGTATAGAGCTAGAGAACTCCGATTTGAGTTCTGTCAGTTCCTGTGACATCGTATAGTCAATACAAGTGCGTTGGAACTCGTTCCGTTGAATTCCAAGGTCATATGGTGGATATGGCCGTTCCTCGTAGAACGTCGCAAAAACGAGATTTTTGAATATTGAGCTAGAGAACTCCGATCTGAGTTCTGTCAGTTCCTAATGACTTCGTATAGTCGATACGAACGCATTTGAACTCGTTGCGTCACAATCCGAAGTCTAACGGTGAATATGAGCGTTTTTAACTTTTCAGTACGCCGCGAAGCACAGATTTTGAATATTTAGCAAACGAACTCCGATTCGACCTTGGTTAGTGACATTGGATTCGTATGATCAATACAGAATCAATGGAGTTCGTCCCGATCAGTTTCGATGACGGGTGGTCAATCCGTGGTCAAACCGAGCATTACGGTGCACCGAAAAGCATGCACACGCCGATATTACTAAAATACCCCAACAGTGACTCGACACTCAATGGCTCGGTCTTACTTCGACTTTGACCCACATGGGGGACTCATCCCATGGTCGACTTTTGGTCAAACTTCCTAAAAATACAATTTTTCCTAAGGGGATTTAATTTAAAAAGTGCCCCCACTTGAGCCCACACCAAAGTCATCATAGGCCCTCTTATGGGCTCTGATTTCTCACTATGCAGCCAATGAGTTGGGCCTTGGGCCAGAGGAAAAAGGCCCATCCCACTCCTCTCTCCTTCTCTCTCTCTCTCCCGCCTTCCCCAAGCCTAACTCCAAGCCTCCAAAGGAAGACACCTAGTTGTACTTCGTCCAATCAGAAGGTGCCATCAGCCCCTTGAGTTGGTTTGGGTTGTACTAACACCAATCAAAAGAAGGAACCAATACAAAGCCTCCATCTTCCTCATCCTCTCTCCAAGCCAAGCTCCAACCAATAAGAGGCTGACACCCTGATTGTACTTCACCAATGGAGGGCTGACACGTGCCCCATACAGCTGGGTAGTTAACCGTAGAAGGGTTGGCTAACCTCACCTTGGTTTGTTTAACCAAGAAAGAGAAGAGGAGGGAGGGGCTCTCCCCTCCCTCTATATAAAGTCCATCACTCACAAGAGGATTGCACTCCTGTCTCCAAGCTCAAACGAGCAAAGCCACCACCCTGCCGGAGCTCTGCTTCGCCGGAATCCCTCCTCTTGAGCTCCACCACCCTCCACCGCCATTAACGACGGAACTTGCCGAGAGCTCCCGGAGAACCTAAACAAGGTGGATACCTCCTCCTCTCCTTCCTCCCTGTAACAACCCGATTTTTAGTATAATACTAATAATAATTATTATAAGTAATAAACCTAATCTCCTCCTCTTAACCCGAGAACCAGCCCGCCCGATTCATTTCCTCTCCCGGCCTAGGTCGTCTCCCGTTCCCGCATCCCGCAAGCCGCGCGCAAGGCGTCGATCCTCCTGATCCCGCCTCCTGGCGCCGATTTCAGCGCCTCCTCCTGCTTCAGGCGCCACCGCCTCCTCCGGCTTCTCCCTCTCTTGCTTTGGTTGGCAACTTCCCCTCTTCCTTTGCTAGGGCCGACAGCCCCCTGCGGTTTCTCCTCCTCAGGCCGCCGACTTCTCCCTTCCCTCTCCTCTTTTAGGGCCGACAACATCAAGCCTCCCCTTCTTTAGTCCAACAACCCCACCTCTTCCCCTCAAGAGGGCCGACATAAACTTTGGGTTCCTCCTTGCGCCTCGCTTCAACCTAGGGTTTTCTCAAAGCCTCCTCCACTCAGATTTTGGGCATGGATTTGTTCTCTTTGGGTAAGAGTTTCCTCCTTCCCCCTCGTTTTCTTCCTTGAATTTATTTTGGAACTTGCGTGCTCCAATTTGCGTATAATACATGATTCAGATTTTTGCCCTATAATAATCGTTTATTTCTCGTTGTAGTTGTGTTTTCCGGCATCGTTCGTCGCATCCATGGTCGGTTCGTGAAAGAAGTCCTCTCCGATTTAGGGTTTCCCCTATCCAAGCGTCGCCAAGTCTCCGCTTCGGCGTGATATCTCTTATCCCCTCAATCATGAGGGAGGTAAATTTCTAAACCCCGCTCTTGTTTGATTCTTGCGATATATGAATTGTTGTGCTAGCGTTCAGTTTTCCATCTTGTCAGATTATCAGACGTTGTTTGTGATTGTTCCTGAACAGGTCCAGTTAGGGTTTCTAAATCTTGTTTGCGCCGCTTTGCCGCCTCCGTCAGATTCAGCCTCATTTAAGGCAAGTAGAGATCCCTCTCTCTTGCAACATTGAGTTTATTTTATTATATATGTTCTTTTAACTGATTGACCACATTTTTGAATACATCGATCTGTCAAATGAATTGATATCTTAAATGCTCAATCTAATAAGTTAATAATTTTAGGGATTTCATGAGTTTGTGATCGTGGATAATCTTTTTGTTTGGATATTTGCTTAGAATGACATGTGTTAGGGAACAAAAGTGATTTTGGATTGGATTTCCCACTTAAGATGAATTTTCGGCTCATTTGATGAATAATGAGAATACTAGTGGTTCTTTTTGAGCGTGATCGGTAATTATTATGATGATAAATATCACAAATTCTTGTTAGCAAATAAATGAATGATGTTTTATATAAAATATTCAGATCATACCCATGTTTACTTGAAAGATAATCGTGCATTGTAGTGGATCAATCTAAATGAATAATTGGTACCCCAGGAAATGATACATAGTAATAATCATACCACTCATAAATACTTGAATCCCGCAAAATATATTGCTCCCTATCCAGTTTTATTTGTCTCATCGAATATTATGTCAACGAAGCTTGTGTCATCGAATCTGTCATCGAATCTGCTGTCATCGAATCTGGTTTCTTAGGTCTGTTCTAAGACTTGAGCGAATGTTGCTCCGTAGCTCAATTCCTCTCGTGACGCGTTTATGAACTCTAATCTTGTACAGTTTGAATCGCCAAATTTGTCTCAGGTCTTGATATGTTATGAATCTCCTAAATCATGAATCTTTAAAATCATTATTGTCATAAGGAATCGGTGAAAGGTAGTGTTAAATTGATGTGATGCCTTGAATCGAGTTTTCGCTTGACTGATAACGGAAACCAATAAATGGGCATATCAAACACAATTATTTTGATAAGACTTGCATTTAGACTTACATTAGAATCACGTGCATCAAATAAAACACTTCCACATTCCACTGATTACAGCTAATGACGTTTCTGGATCTGTCTATATGTTATACTCCAGAGTAGTCTAATAAACTAACTGGTTCTGTTTAGCTCTTTTGTTTGCTTGTCTCGAATAGTTTTGCTTCATGAGAAACTGGTACTCATACTTTTCTACTTCACTTACTGTTTTGTAATTTTACTGTACCTCTGTTTATTTCAATGTTCTGAGGTTTTTCCTTTCTGTTTTGGAATTGCCTTTGCGTTCGTGCAGCGCCGCCAGGTACTCGAGCCCGATCAACATTAAGTTTCAGGTTCTATGATTACATTTATTTTACTGTCAAATATTTCTTTTATGTAAAAATTGCAATCAGATATTTTCTCTGGAATCATGTACAACTGCTAAGCTATTTAAATATTTATGTACTAGAATCTGAAATTAAGGCATGTGCACCCTCTGTTGAATCATAATTGCATGAAAACTATAGTAGTAGCTTGTAAAACATGAATTTTACAAATTCCATGTGCATTTAAAACTCTCTATTTTAAAACTCTAAAAGCTTCCACAATAAAATCAAACTATTTTTCTCCAAGTTTAACTATTTTTAAAACTATTTTAAGTTTTCTCTGCATCCGCCTTAGCAGGCATGGATTTCTTTCCACCCATGCCTGTGACATCACGGCCCGCCCGAAGCGCACTCTGACATCTGTCGAGACGGGTCGTGACACTCCCTATCTTCTGGACGCATTACATATGAGCTCCGACGGCCGGAGAGCCGCCGCGACGCCACCACCCCTCTAACGGGAAGTGCTGGAGGGAGAGCCTGCCACCAGTTAGTCGGCCGGGGGTGTATCCACGGCCAGCCGGTAGCCGGACGCCGGCGGGTAAGGCCCGCAATACTCGGATTTCTGTACAGACCGGCAATCCCCTGTTCACCTGTTATAAAATTTTATAAAATTTATAATTTTATAATTATAATTAAAAAAAAGAGTTTTTTAATTTTCAGGGGCAAAACTAGAGGCTTGATGAAAAGGTTTTGAACATGAAAATTGTTACCCTTGATAAGGGCTTTCTCCACAAAAAATTTGGGAATTTTTGGAGTTGATTTGGTATTTTTCAAAATCTAAATAAAAATTAAATGACCAATTTAGAGACCCCAAAATTGCTCGGAAAATTTTGGAAAAATTACTAGGCTCTTCTTAGGCCCACTTAAAGGTTGTGTTAAAATTTGGGAACCTTGAGGTAAAAATTGAAGATTTTCCGATTTCTTGGAGACTAGGGTCGTGCTCGGAAAATGATACGCTCAATTTCTTCGAAAATGGAAATCGAAACGCGCAACCACTTTCTAAATTGAATATTAAGTTCAATTGATTAATCGACAAGAGTTATCGAGGCAAGTTCTCAAGCTCTGAGTGTTTCGAGGTTTTTTGAAAGATCATCGAGAGCATCGTTTTCAAAATAATTCTCGGGTATTTTGGGTGGACTCGGAAGATGAAAATACGAGCTTTGAGTAAAATAATGCTAAATCACGTCTCGGGCGAAGAATTACCCTCATGTTTGGAAACGATTTACGAGGTTGAAATTAGAGGAAGAATGTGCTCTCCAACGAGATTCTCAAATTCGATCCGACGCGAGTAAAGGTTTCGGGTTTTGGGGTTTCGGGGGTGCGGGGGTGTGGGGTTGCGGGGGTCCCGGGGGTGCGGGGGTCCCGGGTCCCGGATGTTAACTCATATAAGATTCCCGATCCGATTAAGTCGTGATTGAAAGACGCAACTAAATTATTATCGGATCTTAATAATGAGTGAAACTTAAAGAAGCTTCCTTAAAAATGAATTGGAACTGAACTTGTCTCCTATAAATGGAGATGGAACAGAACTTGCCTCTTGAGAACGAAGACGGGACTGAATTTGTCTTCTGAAAACGGAGTCGGGACTGAACTTGCCTCCTGAGAACGAAGATGAAACTGAACTTGTCTCCTGAGAACGAAGATGAAACTGAACTTGCCTCCTGAAAACAGAGAAGAAACTGAACTTGTCTCCTGAGAACGGAGATGGAACTGAACTTGGCTCCTGAGAACAGAGATGAAACTGAACTTGTCTCCTGAGAACGGGGATGGAACTGAACTTGCATTCTGAGAACGGAGATGGAACTGAAGCCTCCTAACGGAGTGATTGGACTATTAACAATTTTCTTTACGATTTATTCCAGACTTGTACTACCGTACTGGTCAAGTTCCTTTATTTACTTCAGTTCAATACTTTTTTCTCAGTACTCCAGACTGGTCCTGTTTATTTACTAATAGTTCAGTTCATTTTTTAAGCCCTCCTTCCAGTCTCGCACTGGTCCTGCTTATTTACTTTTAATTCAGTTCATTTCTTTTAAACACTCCTTCCGATCTCGCACTGGTCCTGCTTATTCATTTTCAGTGCAGTTCATTTCTTTTAAGTACTATTCCAGTCTCGTACTGGTCCAGTTTCTTAAAGTACTTACTTTCAGTTTTTTTCAATCTACTACTACTCTAGTTTTGTACTGGTCCTATTTCATTATAGCATTTCAATTCTACAGCTTATATTCTCAGCAGTTTTTATTACCGCACTTTTATTCCTGTAATTTTCTATTTAAACATGGGTTCTGCTCTGACAAGCAGTTATCTATTAGGTTGAGCCTTAGTTGAGGATAACAAGAGTGAGGTATTCCTCCAAGATTATCCCCAAATAAAGAACTCTCATGCTCTTTGTTGGAAGTCGAGCCGAGTGCCGCTTGCCCGAATTATTTAAAGCATAGTAGGGCAGCTCGTCGCAGACCCGGTGTGTGCCAGCAAAATTGTTAAATTTATTTCTTGTAAATTTCTTGCGGTAAATCGTGGCAGGTCAGTCACTTCTGCAGACCGTTTGTACCAGTGCAGAAAGTTCGATGACTCAAGGCGAAAGGGAGATGAGTACCACGGGTGACCGACTGTTATGTTTTTTCTCGTTGGATTTCCTCCGCTAATCGGTCAAAATGTTGAATCTCCGGATGTCGGTCATATCCAAGAGTACACGATGTTGTACGTTGGGGCCTGGGCTGTGCAGTACGACCACCCCCAAAAGTTGCATGACTGGCCACTGTCACCGACAACAACATCAGTGAGGCACGCGAGGCTCGCTACCCTACTTAAAGAGAAACAATCCATACTATATCGACATAGAGTGTGTGCGCGACTTTGAATGCCTGTGGAGTACTGACAGGTTTGAATACCTTCAGTGTGAATACGGGTTGTGAATATCTGTCGTGCTGATAGCTAGTGGAGCGTTTATTATAACTGATGTATAATGCTGCTGTTTTTCCAGTTATACTATGCTGCACTTTAATTTGATAGTTGTTCACAACTTATATATGACATGTTGTACTAACTCTCTCGTGCTTCGGCTATTTACTTTTGTTAGGTGAGTGAGCTCGTCCCCAGGATACAGATTGGAGGAGATGTGTTTCCACTTATCTTTGTGACTAATAGTTATGTTAATAACCCTTCACAGGAGACGGAGCACCGTGATGACCACCTGCCGCAGGACGACATGCCAGCTAATAGGGTAACCTGAGCAGAGACACCCCCGTCGTCTGCGGAGTTTCGAGATGTGAGTATTAACGAGCAGACTTGAGAGTGTGAGGAGTTAGTAGTAGTACTTTGGTAGCCTACGAGCTCTATGTATAAACAGTGACTGCGGCCTCTGCGTACCTTTTTAAATATATATTATTATATATATATTTTTGTGGATTCTTGTTAATGCTTCTGCAAAACTCTGTGATGTGTTGTGATTCAAGCCGAGTAAGACGGTCAACTAGTGCTTGGTAGAGTGGGTCGATACCACTTAGGGAGCACTGGGTGGACGTCTTGTACAAGTAAGATCCTCTCCGGCTCAACTCAGGTAAAGGTTGGGGGGGGGGGATCGTACACCCTAATCTCAACACCGCTATGAACATCGTCCGCACATGCAAACGACATATCCTTTTGTACCGAACTTACCTTCACCGCCGCGAACCGCCGACGTACACTCGCGGACCTTCACAATCCTCCTAGCCTTTGCCGCCGCCTAGAACGGGTGAACCGCCAAAGGGCTCTGCTTCAATTACGACGATTTCTTCGGGCCCGACCACCGCTGCAAGCGGCTATTTTGGATTGAGGTAGATGATCCGATGCAAAGGACGATGATTCGGAGGCCGAGGCTCCCGCCCTATCGGTACATGCTATTGCAGGACCTCACGATAGCCGCCTGATTCAACTCCCCATCACCCTTGCAGACACGACGCTAATATACCTTATGGACTCCGAGAGCACACATAATTTCATCTGTCACGCCACCGAAAGCGCCTCCGTTTACCCATCACAGTCCGTCATCATCTTCAGGTTTCCGCCGCAAATGGACACAACATGACTTGCCAGGGAATCTGTTGTCGGGTACCATTTTTGGTACATGGCCATCCCTTCGAGGTGGACTTGCCGGTCGTCGATTTTGAAGGCTTTGATGTTGTTCTCGGGTTTCGCTGGCTCAAGACCTTGGGTCCAATAACATGGAATTTCACCAATCTAACCATGCAGTAGTCTCATGGCGACAAGCAAGTGGAGTGATAAGGCATTTCTCCGCCAACCGGGCCGCAGTCGTTCCTCTTGCAAGGCTCGGCCATCCTGGCCGAATCATCACCACTCGTTTCTCCACCGGATCAAACCACTATACTGCAGGAATTTGGGGATACTTTTACCGTTCCCGATAAACTACCATCACACCGCACCCAGGACCACCACATCTGTCTTCTTCCGGGGGCTGCCCCCGTGGTGGTGTGTCCCTACAGCTACCCATTCCTGCAAAAGGACGAAATTGAGCGGCAATATTCCTCGATGCTTCAACAAGGGTTGATCCGATGGAGCGTGTCTCCATTCTCATCTCCGGCCCTCCTTGTTCACAAGAAAGATGGTTACTTGACGCTCCTGCATCGACTATCGCGAACTAAACGCCATAACGAGTCAAGGACAAATTTCCGATTTCGGTGGTCGAGGAACTTCTTGACGAGCTGCACGACGCCCGATTTTTTTCCAAGCTGGACTTGTACTCGGGCTATCATCAAGTCCGCATGGCGGCCGCGGATGTGGAGAAGACGACGTTCCAAATTCATCACGGGCATTGAGTCCGAACTCACCCTCTACTTTTCAATTACTCATGAATGAGGTATTCCAGTCCTTCCTCCGCAAATTTGTCTTGGTTTTTTGACGACATTCTAATATATAGCAAGTCTTGGTCCGAGCATCTCCAACACACCCGCGACATGCTTAAACTCCTCCGCCATCACCGCCTCGTCCTTAAGGGGGCTAAATGCTCGTTCGGGCAAACAAGCGTTACTTATCTCGGTTACGTGGTACATGACCATGGTGTCTCCGCGGACCCGGAGAAACTTCAAGGCATCGCCTCATGGCCGGTTACCCAATCACAACATGACATCCGAGCCTTTTTGAGGCTCGCGGGCTACTACCGCTGGTTCATCTGCTCCCATAGCTCCATAGCCGAGCCGCACTTTGCACTCCTGCGGAGCACCCTTTCTGTATGGGGCGAAGCAACGCAGACGTCTTTTTCTACACTACAAGCGGCCCTAGTCTCCGCCCAGGTTCTACATCTCCCCGACTTCCGGGAGCCCTTCTATATCGAGTGCGATGCTTCCGCAATGGGCTGCGGCGCGGTACTCCAACAAAAGGGGCATCCACTCGCATATTTCAGCCGAGGCACCTCTCTCCACCATCGCAAGCTACCCGCCTACAAGCAGAAATTAATCGGATTGGCCAAGGCTGTGCAACCTGGCGACCGTATCTATGGGGCCGATCATTCGTGGTGCGTACGGACCACTACAGTTTGAAATATCTCTTGGAACAACGTCTAACAACCGTGCTTCAAGAACGTTGGGTAAGCAAACTTGGGTTCCATTCGGGCGGAAATCTCCGACTCTCCAGCACTCACCGAGTTACTCCAATGAGTCCTGGAGGGCCTCTTACCGTCGGTGTGGACGGTGCACCGAGGCGTTATCATGTACTGCGGTCGCATCTATTTACCACCAACATCATCCCGCATCAACTCCATACTAAAAGAAATCCACAACTGGGCCCGTGAGGGTGTCCACAAGACTCTCCATCTCATCTGGGCTGAGTTCTTTTGGAAGGGGTTACGCCGCAACGTTCAAGATTTTATTACCCATTGCGCCGCATGCCAACAACAAAAGGCCGTCAACTTGTTGCCCACGGGTCTCCTACAATCCTTACATCCACGCAAATATGGACGGACATTTCTATGGATTTTGTGGAAGGCCTTTTGCGTGTCAAGGGGAATCAATGTTAATGGACCAAGGGTGCCCATTTTATTCCCTTAGCCCGCTCGCTTATTGCCGAGCGCGTGGCACACATCTTCTTCACCGAAATTTTTCGCCTGCATGGGCTACCAAAAAGTATCGTCTCCGAACGGGACAAGACATTTACTAGCCGCTTTTGGAAGGAGCTTTTCACATTAAGCGGCACAAGCTTAACATTCACCACACCCTATCACTCCCAATCGGATAGCCAAACAGAGGTCGTGAACCAGACGGTGGAAATGTACCTCCGTTGCTTAACGGGGGAGCACCCCAAGGATTAAATTACATGGCTTCCACGGATAGAGTATTGCTATAACACATACCATTCGGCCCTTCAAACTACGCCATTCCGCTTGACATACGGTTGGGAACCGTCGCCACTCCTCACCTACGGCCACGGCTCGGCCAAGCTATCCGCAGTCGATCGGGAACTCATGGACCGTGACCGATTCCTCACCAAGGCACGTGATCGCCTCCTCAACGCTCAACATCGGATAGAGCCCGCTTACAACCGCGGCCATTGCGATGTCTCCTTCGCCGTCAACGACTGGGTGTGGCTCAAGCGTCGCCCATATCATCAACTCTCATTACGATCAACGGACACCACCAGCAAGCCGAGCCCACGCTTCTACGACCCATTCCAAATCAATCGTCGCATTGGGGAAGTGGCGTACCAGCTCCGGCTTCCATCCGAGGCACGCATCCACAACGTTTTTCACGTCTCGCAGCTCAGGAGGTACATTGGTGAGCAACCTGCCGTTCCCCTCGTCACCCTACCCTCTATGCTTGAGGACAAGCTGTCTTCCGACGAGGCAAGAGATGTTACAGAACAAATATCGCCTACGCTGCGAGGATGTGGACCCGCACTGGGGACGTACTTACCGCCGCTGCCGCAAAGACGCAGCAACCTGAAGACACGCGCACGCTCGAGCTTTTGCTTTTAATTCAGTATTTTTATTATGAGTATTTGATACCCACTTGTCTAAGCTTAGGTGGGAGGCCGGCTACCTTTTTATGATACTTTATTATGATGCTACTTTTTTTATATATACCCATGCCGGGTATGGAGGGAAGGCAAGCAAAAAAAGTTAACCACTTATCCCGTCTCTTTTTCTCTCTCTTTTCTCCCCTCTCACTCTTCCTTTCCCGCTTTCTTCTCATGTTTTCCCTGCAGCAGCCGCCTGGAGCTTCCGCCCTGTCCCCGCTCTCAAGCCGCAACACCCCGCAGCTCGCCCATCATGGAGGAAAGCTCCATCTCTCGCCAGCGCACACGATCCCAAACCGAGACCCGTAATAAATACCTCCTCAACTAGAAGATCTCTACCTGCTTTATTAAGTTTGGGTATTTATGTAGACCTCTACCAATCTGATGTAGGGCAAGAGTAAAGGGTTCAACATGGGACCTAACTCTATACGAGAAATGCATGCACAAATGATGAACATGCTAACAGAATAACAATTACAACTGTAGAGTGCATATATAATTAATGTGCGAGATACCCGACAATCAATGCATTAATTAAATTAGTTCAACGCTTCACTGTGCCAAATGCATGGAGTCGGCAAGTGCTGGAAGGGGACGAGTTTCCATATGGTGGCGGGTAGAGCTTGTTAGTGACCTAGAGTGGATGGGAAAGGAGGGGTCAACAACTCCAACTGGGGTTTTGGCACTCACGCATGACCGACTAACCAATTCCTGTAGAAAAGATGAAATCTATTGATACATTGCCTTTAATCTGGATGAGTATAAACAGGAGGAGACTTGAGGTCAAATCCCTCAACGACTCAAATTATCCAATTAATGTATTTTACCTAATTCCCCGATACAAATCCAAAGAAATAAAAAAAATGAAAAATGACAATGAACATGACGCCTTCAATTGGCCAGATGAAGACCCTGTCCATAGAGTTGCTCATTGGTGATATTCCTCTCAATCTCCCCTCCTCCATTTTCCACTTCGATTCTCCTTCAATTGGCCAGATGAAGACCCTGTCCATAGAGTTGCTCATTGGTGATATTCCTCTCAATCTCCCCTCCTCCATTTTCCACTTCGATTCTCCTTTTATCGACTACCATATTCTACTTTTCTACAATTACTTCCCTTATCCTCCTTTAAGATTCTTCTGTCCCAATCAATCCTAACAGTTTTTCCTTCAACAACTATTGCAATCTCTCAGGGAAACCAATAACCCTTTAATTTCTAAAGGCACGTTGTCCCAATATGCTACTGGTTTTACAAAAATTCCATTAAAAGGGTTAAAGAACAGATTAGCTCGCTTGGACCTAAACAATAAATGCTTCCATTTTCCTTGTGATTTCGCAAAGAATATTCACCCTCCAAGAAAATCTTGCCATGAAAGTAAAAAAAGAAGCACAAAAATAGAGAAATTTGTCAATAAAATAAGCAGAAACTTAGCATACCTGGAAGAACAATGCCAGATGCTTCTGATAGTACAAGTTCACCTACAGCAGAGTCTGACCGAACAGGAGTATAACTGCCAATTTACGTTAATTTTTTTAAAGAAAATAACTAAGAAAGGGTTGGCAGAGAAGTAACTTCAAATGAAAAATAAAGTTAAAATAGCATTCATATGGACACCATTAATTATCCAAAAGTTTGAAGTTAAAATAGGACTTATAATGTTCAAACAATATGCTTACAATGTATTCCTATAAAAAAATAAAGTTGTTACAAAAAGGGAGGCAGAATAGTTTAACCTTCCTTCATATTCTTTCACAAAAGAGGAAAAGTAAAACAATCAAATAAAATATGTATTCTAGTATTGACATAGACACAGTATGATTCCATTCAGATTTATGATTTTCAAGGTGTTCTATGAATTTTATAATAATCATTGTTATAATACCTAATATATACAGATTTGTGGATCTTACTTTGTATAAAACAAAAATCAATGGAAATGTTGATCTTACTCAGTATATGTATACAGATTTGTGGAAATCTGGATAGGTATACAAATATATGTATATGCATATAAATATGATCAAAATGAATCAAAAAACATAATCATTGACAAATATTATACGTTCTTTATGTATATGAGTGACTGTACATGGGGGCCCCCCGTGCCCTGCGCGACAGTACTCGGCCCGCAGCGGCGGGCGCCCGCGGAAGGCCGCCCCGAGGCGGGCATCGCCCGCCCTCCGACAGTTCTTTAAAATTTTAAAATACTATATTCATATAAAGTAATTTTATAAAATATCTTCTATTACATTTTTTTTATTTTTTCCCTAATCTAATGTAATTAATTATTAAAATATTAAATAGATAACCCCCCGCGGTGGCCCTGCACGCTAGCCGCCGGACAAGGAGAAGAGTCCCAAAACTAGCAATGTGGGACTAAACTAGAGAAATAAGTGGGCTTATAATTGGGCCACATTTATTTGGGCTTTTACATTATTTTCCCTAACATTCTCTAACACTCCCCCGCAAGCTGGAGCATACAAATCGTATGCACCAAGCTTGGACAAACAATGATGATACATCGGTCTTGGTAATGCCTTGGTGAGAATGTCGGCAACTTGCTCAGAAGCTGGAACATGCTCCAAATCTAGTTTCTTTAGTTGAACCTTCTCCCGGACAAAGTGATAATCAAATTCAATGTGTTTTGTCCGCTCATGGAACACAGGATTCTTGACAATATATATAGTTTGACTCCTATATCACCAATATATGTATATGTATAATAGTCAGCAGCCTAACTGTCGTAGAATAGAGTTGCTGGTGAGGATAGTTTGACTCATAAATCACCAAGAAGACTCTCCAACCAGGTAAGTTCTGATACAACAATTGTCATTGCACGATACTCGGCTTCAGCAGAAGAGCGAGCAACAAACGATTGCTTCTTGCTACGACATGTGATAAGATTTCCTCCAAAGTAAGTACAAAAGCCAGTAGTGGAACGCCGATCATAAAGTGAGCCCGCATAATTAGCATCAGAATACACAACAAGAGATAGAGAGGAGGATGATTTATATACGAGCCCCCGTCCTGGAGCAGTCTTCAAGTACCTGGGGATGCGTTCGACTGCCTGTAGATGAGAGATCTGTGGAGAATGCATAAAACGACTGACCACTCCAACGACAAATGAGATATCGGGTCTTGTAACGGTCGAGTATATCAGTTTTCCTACAAGACGCCGATAATATTCTGGATTTGTAAGCAGTGAATCAGAGTTAGATCAGTGAGCACACAACTTATGGTTGACATCCATAGGGGTTTCCGCAGGTTTGCATCCAGAGTAACCAACATCTTGAAGGAGGTCAAGACAATACTTCCGTGTGATAGGACAAAGCCATCAGGTCATCTTGCTACCTCCAGTCCAAGGAAGTACCGAAGATTTCCCAGATCTTTCGTTTGGAAGACTGAGTTTAAGTGTTGTTTGATCTGTTGTATCCCTTTGGAGTAATCACCAGTTATAAGAATATCATCCACATAGACCAGGAGAATGACAGTTCCGATTGATTGATGATGAGTGAAAAGTGAGAAGTCAGCCGAGCTGCGCTGAAAACCAATCTCACGAATAACCTTACTAAATTTCTCAAACCAAACCCTAGAAGACTGTTTGAGACCATAGATAGATTTGCGAAAAAGACATACACGAGACTCCCCCGCGGTCTCAAACCCGGGAAGTTGGCACATGTAGACAGTCTCAAGAAGATCACCATTAAGGAAAGCATTTTTGATATCCAACTAATGGAGGGGCTAGTGGCGGTGAACAGCGAGGGAAATTAGGACCCAAACATAGTACAACTTGGCGACTAGAGAGAAAATTTCCTCATAATCAAGGCCTTGCTGTTGAGTGAACCCGCTTGCCACAAGTCGAGCTTTAACCCGCTTGCCACAAGTCGAGCTTTTAGGCGGTCAATAGTCCATTCCGGAAGGGGGACGAGATCCCAAGTTTGATTTGCCCAAAGGGCATCCATCTCAGGATCCATTGTCGCACGCCACCCAGGATGTTGAAGAGCCTCCTGCACGGAGTTAGGGATCGAAACAGAGGAAAGAGCAAGAGTAAATTTGAGGAGAGGGGGTGATAACCAATGAAGAGAAATGTAGTTTGCTAGAGGATGAGCCGTAGAGGTGGAGGCAGGATCGACCGGTCGCGAGATAGTACTGGTAGAGGGTAGCTGCTGTAAGGCACAAGAGTTGGGAGTACGACGAGTGTAGACACGAAGAAGAGGTGGTTTGAGTGGTAGTGGGTCCGACTGTGGGGTTGGAAGGAGAGGCGGTAGAGAAGACGTGACGGGAACAGCTGGACGCAGAGGTAACGATAGTAGAGGGTCTAAGGGTTGAGCATGATAGGGCTGGTCCTCAAGAAAGGCAACGTTGGCCGATGTAACAATCTTTCGATCAGTAGGAGAGTAGCAGACATAACCTTTCTGAGTGGAAGAGTACTATACGAACATATATTTTGTAGCACGTGTGACAAATTTGTCAGTAGGGAGGCCAAGGTTGTAACATAGGCACATAGCAGACATAGCCGAAAACACGAGTGACTCGAAATGGGGGTGTGGAGGGAAAAAAGTGAAAAAGGAGTTTGAAAATTGAGAATAGAGGAGGGCAAGCGGTTAATGAGGTGGCAGGCCATAGAAATCACAAAAATCCAGCATATTGTGGGAACATTCATTTGAGACATAAGGGTGCGAGCAACCCCCAGAAGGTGACGATTCTTGCGTTCGACAACACCATTTTGTTGAGGAGCATAGATACAAGAGGTTTAATGGATGATGTCGAACTCAGTACAGAAGTCGGTAAACCCATGACCTATGTATTCACGAGCATTATCTGTGGGGAGAATTTTAATTGTAGTGGAGAATTGGTTGCGAGTTAGAAGGATAAATGCACGAAAGACACTAGGCAATTCAGATCGATCATGTAGAAGATACAACTATGTAACACAAGAGTAATCGTCAATGAAGGTAATGGAGTAACGATAACAAGAAACGCTGACAGTTTTATAGGGTCTCCAAATATCAGAATGAGCCAAAATAAGAGGAGCACCTCTGCAAGTACAATGCGGTGAAAAGGTAGAACGATGGTGTTTGTCGTAAATACAAGACTCGAGGGTGAATTCAGTGAGGGACATGTCTGTAAGAGCTTTCTGGAGGATGCGAAGAGGGGGATGCCCAAGACGCCGATGCCAATCGACAGAACTAATAGTGGAGAGAATTGTGGGGGGTGGTCAAAAATGTAAAGGCCATTAACATGTTGTCCCCTACCAATAACAGTCTGCGTCCAACGACCCTGCACAACACAAGAGGTAGAGAAGAAAGTCACACAACAATCAAGATCTTGTATAATACGGCTAATTGAGAGGAGATTGAAAGGGGAGCCCAGAACATGAAGAACCGAGCGAAGAGTGAGAGATTGGGTAAGGGTCACGTCGGCTGATCCAACAACAGGAGTAGAGTCCCCATTGGCAACAATAATGAATTTGGGATACGCAGAGTTCAAGTATCTTGAAGGTTTGGTTGGGGTAATATGATGTGTTGCCCCGGAATCCAGAATCCAGGAGGAACCATGAGCAAGGTAGGAAATACCCCCATCAGAGATAGACACAACAGATCCAGATGAATGACAAGGTAGCTCTGGAAGGCGTTGTAGTTGAGTGCGCAGAGCGGCAATGATAGCTTGAACACTGTATTAAGCATGGAAGGCCATCGAACAAGGGCCAGCCTGGTAGAAAAAAACTGCAGAGTGCGGATAGAGGGAAATCAGCAGAAGCCTGGAGCAAGAAGAGGGCGACCTGGAGCAGCCCGGGGTCGCAACGGCCAGGAGCAAAACTAGTCGCGAGCAAAACTAGCAGGAACAGTTGAACAGCTTCAGCGAACAGAAGAACGACAAGCAACAACCAACAGAGAAGGTCGCGACTAGCAGAGGGGTCGCGACCAACATAGAAGTCGCGAACAAGCAGCGACCAGCGAGCAAGCGAATCACCAGCGATTAAGAGAAGAGGCGAACAACACCAGGCAGAAATGGCAACATCAAAAAAAAGCGGGGCGGAGCAGACTGCGGACAGGTGAACAGAGAAAAGCGATAAGAGAAGACCGCAAGACAAGAAAGCAAGCAGCGACAAGTCCCTTCCCAGTAGCAGGCAGCAAAAGAAACACAACAAACGACAACCCAGACGGCTACGACACGACAGGACACAGGCAGAAGACAAGCGGTAAGCAGAAGAGCCCGCAGTCTAGTCGACAACGATAAGGCTAGGCAAGAAAAGCCAGAAGCGAGGAATTCACGGACTTCAACGGATAGAAAGAAGAGCAACAAGCAAACCGCAGGCGAGAGGGCGCAACAGCTAGAGGAGCAGAGGTCGCATCGGCTTTAACGAGCAGAGGTCGCATCAAAGAGAGGCAGTGAGAATAGCGGCCAAACATGGCTAGATAAGAGTAGCAGTGACAAAAAGCCAACACCTTGATACGCGCGGTCAAGGACGTGGTAAGGCCAGAGTGCGATAAAAAGAACGACAAGCATGCGACAAAGGAAAAAAGCCGCACAAAAAGAAAGAAGCGATGGGTCTTGATGATCAACAAAAGAGAGAACCTATAAAGCAGGGGTGGAGCCACGAGAGATAAAAAAAGGAGAGCGGGGTAGGAGAAGCCGGATAAAAGCAAAGGAAGACGACACGGGGGTGCAGTTAGAGGAAGGAAAGCAGGCGGGCGGTAAAAAAAGGCTTAATCGCGAGAGGGATCAATTCACCTTTGATACCATGTAGAGAAGTATAGAGCCAAAACTTAGGACTGCTTTCATTAAAAAAATCATCAAGTATGCCTACATATATATAGAAAGAGAGAGAGAAGAGTCCCAAATCTAGCAATGTGGGACTAAACTAGAGAAATAAATGGGCTTATAATTGGGCAACATTTATTCGGGCTTTTACATTCTTTTCCCTAACATTCTCTAACAATAAACAAATCAAAAAACATACGGCAAAGTGTACATTACCGCAAAAAAGGCACCGGACTAATGAAAAAATTTGTATTAATAATAAAAGTAAAGGGGAGCCCATTTACATATGCTGTATTGTCGTCTTCCTTAAGAAGCCTTGAACTTTAACAATTAAAAATGGGAAGAGGGTATTTTAGTGGACAAGGCCAGATTGTAGCTGTAACATCCGTAAATATTAATACAAATATCTAATTGCAGAGTCCGATCACAAGCAAAAATTGATCGAGCCCGCGTTGTGTCGAGATATGATTTTACTTTGGTCTTATGTGCGTGCGTTATCAGTAAATTAATTAAAGACAACTAAATGAAGTTATTGGAATGTTGTTCAACGCGATATAGAGGTTCACAGGAGTGTTTATGCTCGAAATAATAAGTCTCATAGAGGGTAATGCCATAATTGGAATTATTTAAAAAAATTCTAATTATCCCCTCACCTCATTTAAGCTAGCCACGAATTCAACCCCGCATTTTCCTCCCATAACTGATACCCTAGCTTTGTGTCGAGGCATTTCATCCGTGTCAAGCACTTGCGTATTACTAGCTCCATCGCACAAGTTTTCATCAAAGAGGTGGTCTTATTGCATGGTTTTCCCTGCTCCCATTGTAAATGATCGCGATCCAATGTTTATGAGATCCTTTTGGAAAGAGATGTTAAGACCGCAGGGCGCCAAACTACGTTTTTGCAAGACCTACCATTCATATACGGATGACAGAACGAGGTTCGTAATCAAAACGTCGACACTTACCGACATTATTAAGTAATAAAGCAGTCACACCAAAGTTCCCAGTGGATAGGACAAGCTGAGCTATGGAACAACACTTCATACCAATCGTCTGTCGACACTTATCCCTTTCAGATTGTATGCAACCGCCCATCCCCAAAGCTTCCATATAGCATGTATGGCAAGTACCAAGTGCAAGCCCTAGTCATAGATCTTGAGGACAACGATGAGATATTATGCCAATAAAGAGGTACCATCTTTGAGCTCAATAAAGCATGGTTCAACAAGCCAATCAATATTGAAGGGGTGTGATTTTCTATCCCGGTGAGACCGTATCCTTCAAGTTGTGGCCCCACCATCAGAGTTCAGTTTCCAGTAGATTGCACCCCAAGCTCTCTTCCCGCTATTTCAGCCCCTTCTTGATATTTGCAAAGATAGTGAGATGACCTATCGACTGAACTGCCACACACCAACAACATACACCCAGATTTTCATGTCCATCAACTCAAGCGAGCATTAAGAAATTACCCCCTTCAGGCCGCCCTTCCCGAAAACTTGATGGTCAACTAAACAACACGTTAAGAACTTGTCGTAGCGATGGATTCACACACGGAGGGCATTCAGGGGAAGCTAGTGCGACACCTTATCATTCCTAAGAAGGGTATGCCCTCTAAGGAAGCCACTTGGATCATGGCCGACGAGATCACGATAGTTTTTGAATTTCAACCTAGGGGGCAAGGTCATTATTGACCCCGAGGTATTGATACGGGCCCAAGCGATTCCACCTGGGAAACGATACATAAGTTTACTAACGTCGTCCACAAGTGATGCCCGTGGTGCAAGAGTGACAATGTTTTTGTATCTTAACTTATACACTTAATTATTATGTTGCCATTATTCATGCTCATGTGGTAGGCCATCCTAGTATATAAAGGAGGCCAATCACTTTTATCTATCTTCTAATGAACCAAAAAAACATGTGCGGACAATTCAACTTCTCTCTCATTACCCTAACATCCACTCCTAAAGTCCTGCGGCAAGGTCGATCCACAATAGAGACAAATGAGAGGGAGACAAATTCCTAATCACTTATCATTGAGGTGGATTTCTATTGATTTGTGTGGAAGAGATGACACACTCATGTCAGTGTGGAAGGCATGAATTTTGAGTAGGGAGTAGTTTGATTGAAGAAGCAACAAATAATATCAAACTGAAACAATACAACATTGTATGATCATTACCCAAATAATAAACGGCAGTTGTAATCTGGATCTGAAGCTTTATAAGTAGGTAAAGTGGCTCCTGATATGAGAATGACGGTTCCATCATTAGTTTGTCTGTACCAGCTATACATGCTTGACCCCTCGGACCCACCATAATATTGGCCAACTCCCTTGTAAGTGCCCGAACCAATACTCTGTATGCAAACATTGGAAACAACTGGAGGCGCTGCGTGGTAAAGAAAGCGACAAGTTAAAAAAGGATTCTAGAGGTACTAAAAGGAAGAGGTATGCCCATCAAGATAATGACCTGCCATGACTGGATTGCTAGCAATTGCAACTACTGGAAAACCTTGTTTCCCATCATCACGTGTAGGAACCCAATTAAGAACCAAATAAAAGCCAACATCATCAACTGTGGGCGTATATATCCTATGTCAACAAGTCCATTGAAAAGCAATAAATTCTCAGAGAGTGAAAGTTACGAACAAAGTTAATCAAAACAATTGGGCATACAAAAACAATACTTACATACTCTTTCCAACAACCACCAAGTCCTCAGTAGTACTAGATATATCGACAATGTCGGAATTATCAAATTTACGCCTCGTTCTATACCAAAGATACTCCCCGTTGCCTTCCTTACCACCATAGTAAGATTTAAGAGGAACGATCTCCTCATCCTCAAGGCAGCCTGGTATACCAAGCTCAATGGCTCTGGGATCCGCTGTAGGAGATCATTATAAGCATATCAATATGAAGCAAATGACAAGAATTACTCATCAAATATATAAAATTGCAAGGAACTTAGTGAAAATAAAGATTACCCAACCAATACTTAAAATTATAATGAACTTTGTGAAAATAAAGAAAGACAATTTAAATTAACATCATAAATTTGACGCATGATTTAATCTGAAATAAAACTATCCCAAATATTCTAATAAGGTCACAAGGAAAGTAGTTCCCTTAAGAATGGTAGACACTAAAAGTCTGTACGTAGCAGTTTCAAAGAAATCAGTGTCCGATGAATACAAAAATATTCTTGTTACTAATTTCAAAGATATACTTCTCAAGTGAATTGCTAAAATGTTGTATTGAAGTTCTGATACATTGGTTCAGCTAACCTCATTTCTTTTATCAGAACCTTTTTCGCCTTCAAGCTCATTGCCAAACATTTCGAATAAGCTCTACGCAACCCATGGAGGCTGTATTTGTGCAAGATCCTTATGCTTTTATAGTTGTAAAATCCATTCATCATACAACAGTTCTGATAACTTGTCCATACCCATACATATTAATATGTTCTATATTAACTTATTCTCAATAAATATTATATAATAGTTCCATTTATTAACTTGTGTATTATCAATTTCCTAAATTTAGGAAAATAACAAATTCAAACAATAAAAAATTAAATATTTTCATAGATGAATCAACAAGCTGAAATCATTTCATATGAACTTCCCCTACACGGGTGCCACAAACATCTCCAAATAAAAGGAATCTAACTGAGGCCAGAATCCTGAGTACCATGGAGGTAAACATGCCATCCAGCATCTTTGTTCTTTGGCAATCATCAAAGAGGTTGGAAGTAAACATGCCATCCAGCATGGTTGTTCTTTGAAAATAATCTAAGAGGTTTAAGCTTTTAGGATAAAACAGTGCCTGCATATGAACAAGAGAAATCACCTAACTGTCATGCTACATGGGGACACTTCAGGGTAATGAGGAAGATAAATGATGGAAATCGATCGCACATTTGAGGAGTTAACGGGTCGACACTTTTTAAATCGCCAAAGGGACGTACGGTGACGGTGATTGCAGCAGGTTTGAATATTTCAAATTATTTGTCGCAGAAATTCAGAATGCCCGGGGTATTATGGATGTACTTGTAGAAATGTTAACTGATTTAGATCTTGGAAACAAAGAGGGCTTTAAACAGGATGTATCCTGGATTGAAGCCCTTACCACATCTTTCTTCGGTTCTAGACGGGTGCCGACTGCCATCTCCCCCGCTCAGGGCGACACAAAGTGGTCATCTTCGCTCCTCTGGCCTCGCAAGGCTCCGTTGTAGTTAGTTTGGGCCTTGCGAGGTTCCACGTCCTACTTCTCCACCCTCTGCTAGCTTCGTAGTCGTCCACCATCACACCATCCTGCCTCTCCCAGCTCAAACCATCCTTATTCAGAACCGATCGACCCTTCGCTACCCAGGACGACCTCCTCTGTCCAATTCTCAGCATGTCTCGAGTCCTCTCAAGCCTCCTCAAGAAGTTGTTGCCCCTCCAGCCACCTCTACAGTCTCCGGTTCACCTCTCCAAACCCTCCACCAACCCTGGCCGAACCTATCATCCCTCCATCCACCTATCTAGCATCCCAAATACCCTCAAACAGCCATTTACTCTTTGTTTTCCCCATCCCGCAGCCCTCCAAGGGACGCCCAACCCATCATATAACCTCCCCAACCCCGGTCAGCACTCCTCTTCCCCATCCAGCGTCACTGCAAGGTCCAATGGCTTGGTGAGTCTTTACTTCTAGTTTACACTTTCTCACATTTTACAAATGTACCTTAATTGCTAGAAAATTTATGCTCTACTGCAATTTGACTATTTCACTTTCAGTAGAGTTAATTTTTATTCGCTCTGCATTTTATTTTAGCTCAATCTCAAATATTTTGCATGACTACCTGTTCTATGAACTTGGGACGTTTGTGATCAACTATGGCATGCGAGAAGTTAAATTAATGCTATTTAATTAACCAAACGTCGAAAAACATTGGTGCATGATTGAATCACTTGCATTTGCATTAGAGTTAAGGTTTATGTTGTGATATTCTATTATTCGAATTGCGTGAATGCATTCATTCACATCTTCATTTAGTTAGTCTATAATAACATTTACATTGTCGCATGCTTGTTTGAGTTTATCTAGGGTTAGAGCATCATGCGTCTGTCACCTGTAGATTTGTCCTACGTCAATAAGCGTTACCATTTCAGAGAGGGTTGACACTACTCCCTCAGGCATCCACTGTTGACTATGGACACCATTAACTACAGGAGGTCGGTGGATACATCCAGAAAATTGGAGGAAAATTAGGAGAAAGTTCAGAGGCGCCATAACTACTAGGACAAGCATTCACAGGGTGCACCGTAAAATGCCCAATCCCATAGCGATCATCAGCGACACCATGAAAGAAGAAGCAAAAGTCTGGTGAGAAGCAAGGGAATTATTCAGAAGCCAAAGTTAAGGATTATCCGCTTTTCCCCAAGTGCAACTGTCACCATCAGGACAAATGCTTGACCACCTTTAGAGTATGCTATAAGTGCCACCAGGAGAGACACAAATCAATAATGCCTATAGAAATGCTCCTTGTTTGATTCAAATTTTCATTTTCTAGCTGAAGTTTGAGGACGACAGTCGTAGCAGGACCGATAAAGGAGAAGCAACGGTGGACACAAATGCAAAGCCGACCCTACACGGGGATTGATTCATCTTGGAGCCTATGGAATTTCTAGTAGTAGGCCAAGGAATAGAAGGATGTTGTCATGTGTAATAATTTATTAGATTAAATTCAAGTTCCATTCATGCACTTAGGTGTCCATTCAAAATATTTCCTACAAAGTTCTCGTTGATACTGTTTCGTATTTATTCATGGCAGAATCTTTCACACACTGATTGGGTCTAGAAGTTTTTGAAGTAATTCAGGGCTTAAAATTATGATGTTGAATGACTCACTTATGCAGACTAACCAAACATGTAAAGTTTCAGTTCTGTTTGAGTCTGGATTTATTATAAAAGTGTCTATTCACCTATAGTTGAGTTAATTTAACTTTGTGTCAGGACTGGCTGTTGGAAGTCAATGCTAAGATAAACTGCAAAACCAAGGAAATTTTGAGGCACGAAGGGAGTTACCAAACTTATTATCTCATTAACAAAGGCTATATAAATATTAGCATGGGATGTGATGTGTTTCAAATGTTGATGCATGATGAGTCAAAAAATGTTTGCAAGATGTACCGGTAGTTTGAGATTTGCCATGTTTTCCAAGAGGAAATATTTGGTTCCCCTCCCAATAGAGAAAAACTTCCAGATTGATCTCATTCTTGGAGAAACACCAGCTAAATCTCCATATCGCATGACATCCATGGAATTAGCAAAGTTGACGGTTCAATTGCAGAAGTTGCTCGAATTGGGTTTTATCAGCCTAGCACGTCGCCTTGAGGAGCACAAATTTTTTTGTTAAAAATGGAGAACCTGTGCATCGATTGCCGCATGTTGAATAAGCACACCATTTAAAATAAATATTCACTCCCAAGAATTGATGATTTATTTGACCAGCTCGAAGGGTCATGCACTTTATCTAAGTTGGATTCAAGATCAGGATATCATCAGTTGCAAATTCGTGAGGAGAACATCCAAAAAGCAATAATTAGCACAAGGTATGGACATTATGAGTTTGGGATCATGTCTTTCGAGAATTTTTGGATTGCTTTGTTAACGTCTTTATTGATGACTCGTGAATTCATAAAATGAAAATGATCACATCTTGCACCTTAAGATAATTTTGAGCACACTCAAGTGCATTAGCTTTACGCGAAAAATTTCTAAGTGGAATTTTGGCTCACAGAAGTTGTTTTCCTGGGACATATTATCAATAAGAGGGTGTCTCCATGGATCCAAAGAAGATAGAGGCAATCAAGGATTGGCCAAGACCTAAAAGAACTGAAGTTTGAGTTCTCTTGGGTTATCATGACATCACAGGAGGCCAGTTAAGAGTTTCTTGACTCACACAACACTCACTAGAAAAGGAAAACTTTTAGTTGGACAGTAGAATGCGAGTTAGATTTTGAGAAATTAAAATCTAGACTGATGACTATACCAATATTATGTATACCTTCAGGAATAGAAGGTTTCCAAATCTGCAGTGATGCTTCAGCTCGTGATTTGAGTTGCGTTCAAATGCAGCACAAAAAAATCATAGTTTATGAATACAGACAACTGAATGATCATCAGAGAAATTATCCAATACACAACTTGGAGCTAAAAGCAGTGATTCAGGCACTACAGGGTTAGAGAAACTACCTTTACGGAGTTCGCTGTGAGATCTTCAGATAAAAAAAACTTAAGTACTTCATTGCGCAACAGGAGGAATAAGAGACAACGTAGGTGGTTGAAATTCATTCAGATTATGATGTTAGTATTCAGTATCATCCTGACAAAGAAAAATGCGGTAGCAAATGGGCTTAATAGAAAAAGTTCAAGTAATGACTTTATCCCTTGTTAGGAAGAATTAATTCTAGCATTAGACTCCTCAAATTATTCTTTAGGATCTTTCAACTTTAGCTGTAACCAACTCTTGCATCCCAGCTCATCCTTGACCTCATGGTTATGCTACAACTGAAATTTCTATGATTGTTGTCATATATCTCATCACACACGAGACACTTGCTACAAGTTACATGGTCATCACCAGAACACCAGTACTAATCCACACATTTGAGGAACGAGGCTACATTTCAATCCTTGATTGAGGGTTTCCCTACTAAAGAACACCAAGAGATTCATGCAATGTAAAGCTACTGACAGAACTCTCCGCTAGAACATCAAGCACCTACACCCATCATACAAAGGCATTCGACAACTCCTAATAGTGACGAGTCTTCAACTAAGTGGATCAACAACTTTGGTGTCATAGATCACATGAAAAATTCTTCTGAAAGTTTTATTTCAAAGACCTTGTTCGGAAAAAGATATGGCTGGTCTTGTCGATGACTCTAAAACAACTATTTCTGACAAAGGATCAATTCCTTGTAGTCATACTCTTATGCTATCTCCATGCACCCAATGATGGAGATCGAACACGCTATATTTGAGGATTTGTCTTTATCAATATTTTTGGATCGTTAGATGGTCGATCAGAGATCGTGATCGCGACCGACTCAATTTTTATATTTTTATGTATTTTTTTATTTTTCGGACTTGTATTTTGAGAGTTAGGATAAAATTAACCATCAGGAAATCGTGGTCATTGTGTTCCAGCAACTGGTTCACAAGGGATCGAGGATTTACGGCTTCAAAGAGAGACCCGGCCGGTCTCGGAAGGTGCGATGCCTTCCCCCTCCCAGTGCCAATGTCAGGAGCTTCTACCATCTCCAGGGGTGCCGACTCCCTCGCCTGACGCCATGTGCCGCTTCCTACCACCTCCTACAGCCTCTTACCATCCCCTACAAAGTATTCCACCCCTCTCCACCTAAGATCCAAGCCTCCTCTTCCCTTCCAACCCCAAGAAACCACCCAAAACTCCTCTCCAGCGATTCCCAAACCTTCTACATCCCAGATCCGCACCTCTCCTTCCATCCCGTTGCATATTCTTGCCTTCTCGCACATCTACATTCAAAATACACCTTCCAACACCCCTCCCGCAGCAAGCCCGACCCTCCTCTCCTCCGATTTCACCCTCCTCTCCCTCCCCCAATATATCATTCCAGCAGCCAGTTCACAAGGTATCGATGATTTAGGGTTTCAAAAAGGGAACTGCTCGGTCTCGAAAAGTGTGACGCATTCACCCTCCTGGTGCCGACGTCGGGAACATCTATGTTCTATCGCCTTCGAGGGTGTCGACTCCCCCATTTACCTCCCTGCGCTGCCTCCTACCATCCCCTACATGTTATTCCTCCCCACTCCACCTAAGATCTGAGCCTCCTCTTCCCTTCCCGCCATAAGACACCACCCGAAACTCCATTCCAGCGATTCCCCAACCTTCTACATCCCAGATCCGCACCTCCTCATCCATCTTGTTGCATATCTTTGCCTTCCCGCATACCTAGACTCCAAAATATACCAACACCCATCCGACAGTAGGCCCGACCCTCCTCTCCTCCGATTTTAGCAATCCTTCCCCTCCCCGCTCCAAAATCAAACCATTCAGCACCTCCCCGCTATTACACCATGTTGTTCAGCGCATTTCCACTGCAAAATCCACTCCCAAACACCTTTTTGAAGCCTCTCCAGCACTTCTCGATTTCTACAACAATACCCCTCCGTATATCAACTCCAACGCTTCCCCAACACCGTTCCAGCATTTTTCGCTCCTCCGATAGCCCTCCTAGTCCACCAAACAGCCACCACTCTTTTCCGAAAACTCCCACACAATAGTATCGTCACTCCCGAAAAATCACCGACACCATTGGAGCTCTCCCAACACCGCCGACATTGAATACTTGGTGAGTTTTTACTTTTAGTACTCATTTATTCACATTGTTCTGATATCTCGTATTACTAGTAATACTTGACGTAGACTAATTTGGTTGTTGCATATCTTTATTGGCATGCAAAATATTTATTCGCTTCACATTTTAATTTCAGTGCAGTCTAAACTAACTTGTAATTGTTGTTTGCTTACTTTCATTGTAATATTTGGAATCAATTGCAATGATTACATGAGATTTTAAAATTAATTTGATTAATTAATTGTGCATCAGAATGTGTACATTCTGTTCGTCGGATTCTACAAACTAAAGGTTTTCTTCATCATCTTACTCGGGATGTTATCCTTGCTCCCACCGAAAGACTGACTCCGTGATGACGGCCGGGTCCAATCTTAGATTCTAAATTCCTTGGACACCGAGTCATACCGCATGACCATGTATCATGAGACGACCAAGGCAATGTGGGAGGAACTTCACTCTTTCTATTCTAGCAAAGATAGCTTACTGCATTTGTTTGACATCATTTCCGTGCTTCAATCTCTGGACCCCGACACAACAGGCAACTTAACCTCCTTCGTGGCCAAGGTCAAAACTATGGTGGAGGCCTGGATACAACATCAACCACCCTCCACGGATCTCGCTACACAATGAGCACAAAATGAAGCTGTTGGGATTGCTATGATGATGGCTCGGGTTCCTCCTCATCTTCACAGTGTTCGAGCTCAGATTCTTTCCTCCTCTACCACACCCTCGCTGTCTGATGTCTGTTCTATGCTGCTGGTTACCCCACCATATGAGGTCCCAGGAAATTACTCTCCAGCTCTCCTCCAGCATCCCCATTTGCATACTTCTGCTCCTGCTCGTGGATCACCATCTCGCGGAGGTCGCCACACGTCTCGGGGACGAGGACGTGCTAGGCGTTCTGCTGCTTTTAAATGTACGTACTGTGGTCAAGAGGGTCATCTTGAAGTCACCTGCTACCGCAAGCATGGTCTGGCTCCACACCTTACTGCTTCTACTACAGCTGCTCCTCCCACCTATGTTGCCATGGTGCGCGCCTAGGCATGCCTGAGGCACCGAGCGCACCGGGCGCAGTCCGCTGCGCCTCAGCACGGCTGAGTGGGGCGATGTGCCCCAGGCGCGCGCCTTGCGTGACTTCCAGGCGCGCATTAGGCGGGCTAGGAGATTTTCGGTTTAATTTTGTGCATCTGCTGCCGGTTCGATTTATTTAGGGGTTTAGGGTTTTCCTTGAACTTTAGTAGTCTAGGGCTCATTTCTCCCTTTCACGCCCGCGCCGTCGTCAAGGACTCTTCCCCGTGCCGTCGTCAAGGAAGCTTTCCTCTTCCGTTCGATAGCTTGCTGGCCGCCGCCCCTCTTCCCTTCAAAAGCTATCTGGTGCAGGTAGATACATTACAATAGGCGCTCTTGGTAGATACATTACCTTGCTTCTGTCGCCAATTCCCTCTTGTCGATTCCACAGATCATCTCCTTAGAGTTTTTTGTGTTGTATAAATTGGGTATGAGACTTCTAGAAAATTGCTCTAAATTTTAATAAAAATGTACAACATATTATCCTGCTGTAGTTCGAAGCCTGAATGCTCAATATCCTAGAACTCTTTGTGGGTTCATTTGACTCTTTCAGGTTAGGTTCAACCGGCCTTTGTTTAATTATTCTAAAAAAACATTACTTACAAAAAATGTTGGTTTCCTGTATTGTGAACTGTATATGCTTGCATAAAATTTGCACATCTCATGTCAGTTTTGCATGCACTTGAGATGCTTATTGAAGTGGAGTGTGAAATGCTAACTGAACATGTAATATTAGACATGTACTTAATATAATTTAGGCAAGAGGCATGGACAGATGCACTTGAGAAAGGTTAAACAATGACAAGCCTCTTAAATCTATATACACGCAATAGTCATTATATCATGTGTATTAAAGCTTTGAAAATATTATTGTGATTGGTTTAATTCAATCAACTTTGAATTTATCATGATAGGAAGAAATAATCTTAAAAATCCTAGTTTTATCATGTATATTAGAATGTAATGTACTAATACTAGACGTGGGTAATTATTGTGATTGGTTTAATTCAATATTTTCTCATATTAATGGAATGATTGAGACATTTGAAGGCATAATTATAGAAAATGGGTGCATATTTTCTCGAACTTTGGATTTATTTGAATGATTTTTGTGGTATTATTTGTGATTTTCTAAGTTGCACACTTACACTTATCCTTGTAGAAAAAGCTCCAAACCTTGTATATACTTCTTGAATTGATAATTACAAGTATGAATACATTTATATAGGAGAAGAAGAAAGAGAGAAATCCCAAACCAAGATGTGGGACTAATACAAATAGAGAGAGAAGAGAGAAGAATGGGCCCCTAGATGGGCCCTAAAGTAGGCCTTTCTAACACTCCCCTGCAAGCTGGAGCGTACAAGTCGTAGGCACCAAGCTTGGATAAAAACTGGTAGTATAGTGGCCGGGAGAGAGCTTTAGTCAGGATGTCAGCAACTTGGGTTGCAGCAGGAACATGCTCCAAATCTATCTTCTTTGCCTGTACCTTTTCTCGGATAAAGTGACAGTCAACTTCAATATGCTTTGTGCGTTAGTGAAAGACTGGATTCTTGGAAATATGGATTGCCGCTTGACTGTCACAAAATAGGGTCGCTGGTGATGAGGGACGAACACCCAAGTCTCTCAGAAGGCTCTCAAGCCAAGTTAACTCGGAAACAACAACAGCCATAGCGCGGTACTCAGCTTCAGCAGAAGAGCGAGCAACCACATTCTGTTTCTTACTGCGTCAGGTTATGAGATGTCCACCGAAGTAGGTATAAAAACCTGTTGTGGAACACCTATCATCAATAAAGCCGGCATAGTCAGCGTCAGAGTACGCGACAAGGGACAGAGATGTGGATGGCTTGTACACAAGTCCTTGTCCTGGAGCAATCTTGAGATATCGAACAATGCGCTCGACAGCTTGAAGGTGAGATGTCCGAGGAGCATGCATAAAATGACTTACGACTCCCACAGCAAAAGAGATATCCGGTCGAGTGACCGTAAGGTAGATCAACTTCCCAACCAAGCGTCTATAGTATTCTGGATTTGTGAGAAGCTTGTCGGAGTCAGAGCTGTGGGTTGAGAGTTTGTGATTTGCATCCATAGGAGTATCCGCAGGTTTGCATCCAGAATACTCGACATCATGAAGGAGGTCCATACAATACTTCTGTTGGGTTAACACAAGACCATCAGGGCGTCGTGCAACCTCAAGTCCAAGGAAATACTGAAGGTTGCCAAGATCTTTGGTCTGAAAAGTGGAGTTTAACTGCTTCTTGATAAGTTGTATCCCTGTAATGTCGTCGCCAGTAATGAGGATATCGTCAACATAGACAAGTAGGATCACAGTTCCGGTTGACCGGTGTCGGGTTAAGAGAGAAAAATCAGCCGAGCTCCGACTAAAGCCACTATCACAGACAACCTTGCTGAATTTTTCAAACCAAGCGCGCGGGGACTGTTTGAGACCATAAATAGATTTCCGAAGATGACAGACCTGAGACTCCTCCGTGGTCTCAAACCCGGGAGGTTGGTGTATGTAAACAGTCTCCTGCAGATCTCCGTTGAGAAACGCGTTCTTAATATCCAGCTGATAAAGTGACCAATGACGATGAACAGCCAGGGAGAGAAGAACGCGGACCGTGTTCAATTTTGCCATCGGAGAAAAGGTTTTCATCATAATCAAGGCCATGTTGCTGAGTAAAACCCCGGGCCACGAGCCGGGCCTTTAGACGCTCAACGGTGCCATCCGCCGCATGTTTAATAACAAAGATCCACTTGCAGCTAACACAGGATTGACCTTAGGGAAGAGGAACTAGATCCCAAGTTCGGTTAGCCCAGAGAGCCCGCATTTCATCTTCCATGGCCGCCCGCCATCCGGGGTGGTGAAGAGCCTCCTGAACAAAATTAGGGGTGGAGATAGAGGATAAAGAGAGAGCACTCTGACGGAGTTCCGGAGAGAGGCGGTGAAGAGAGACAAAGTTAGCCATTGAGTGGGCAGTGGAAGCAGTTGCCGGATCCACAGGTTGCAAAGCATCATTAGAGCGGGGCAGCTCTCGTAGGGTAGTAGACGAGGGAGGACGTCGAGTGTACACACGAATGACTGGTGGTGTAGGTGGTTTAGGTGGGATGGGTGGGGGAAGTAGAGGTGGAATGGTGGAATTTACGGGAATAACAGGTCGCGGGAGGGGTGGCAGAAGAGAAGGGTCAATAGGTTGAGAGTAATACGGCCGATCTTCGAGGAAGGTGACATCAGCAGAAGTAACCACATTGCGATCTGTGGGAGAAAAACACACGTAGCCCTTCTGAGTTCGAGAATAGCCCACAAACATATATTTAGTGGCACGGGGGACAAGTTTGTCAGTGGACGAGCCAAGATGATGAACAAAACATACGCAACCAAACACGCGTGGGGTGAGGGAGAATGGAGGTTGGGAGGGAAAAAGGAGATTGAAGGGAACCGCAAAATTGAGGATAGATGAAGACATGCGGTTAATAAGAGTGCAAGCGGTTGAAACCGCAAAATTCCAATATTGTTTTGGAACATTCATCTGAATCATAAGGGAGCGGGTGACCTCGAGCAGGTGTCAATTCTTGCGTTCAACAACGCCATTTTGTTGGGGGGTATAGACACAAGAGGTCTGATGGATGATCCCAAACTTCGCACAGAGGTGAGAGAAGGTATGACTAGTGTATTCACGAGCATTATCGGTGCGGAGGATTTTAATGGTTGTGGAGAACTGGTTGCGAGTTTCAATGAAAAAGGTACGGAATACACCGAGCAATTCAGAGCGGTCACGAAGGAGATACAGCCAGGTCACCCGAGAGTAGTCATCGACAAAGGTGACAAAGTAACGGTATCCAAAAACACTTGTAATTTTGTAAGGGCCCCAAATATCGGAGTGAACAAGATCAAAGGGAGCAGTACGCCGAGAAGGATGTGGTGAGAACGTAGAGCGATGATGTTTCCCATAGATACAGGACTCACACGTGAAATCGTGGAAGGACACGTCCGGGAGACATTTTTTGAGAATGTTTAGAGGAGCATGACCCAGACATCGATGCCAGTCAACTGAGCTAATAGACGACAGCACCGTTGGGGGAGACGGATTAAGGATATAAAGACCATTTGACAAATGCCCTTTTCCAATGATGGTTTGCGTCTTGCGATCCTGCACAACATACGAGTTAGAAGAAAAAATAACAGCACAATAGAGGTCAGTAGTGAGTCGACCAATAGAGAGAAGGTTGAACGGAGAGTCCGAAACATGAAGAGCAGAGCGAAGAGTAATGGAGGGAGTGAGGTTAATATCTGCCGCACCAGAGACGGGAAGTGTGTCCCCACTAGCAACAGTAATGAACTGGGGATGCACGTAGTTCAAATATTGTGGTGGTTTCCGTGATGTAATGTGGTGAGAGGCCCCGGAATCCAAAATCCAGGATGAGTTGTGAGCAAGGAAGGAGGTACCACCATCGGAAACAGACACCACGGAACCCGGAGGACAGCTGATCATTATGCAAGGAATAGTCCGCAACGGTCACGGTGACAACGCACCAGCGGCAAGAAACGACCACGACCAGCGCGGGAAGAACTGAGTCCGCAGCGGCTAGAAACAAGCAGGCTGCGCGGTTACGAGAAGACCGCAATAGAAGCAAACACCTGGCGAATAAGGAACCAGACCGGGTGGATAGAGAATGACCAAGCCGCGGCAAGAAGAAGCCGGCGACAGCAAGAACCAGGCTGCAGCAGGTAGACCGAAAGGGTGTCCGCGCGGGTAGAGCAAGCGACGAGACGAGGCCGCGAGAAGAAGAGGCAGGCCACGACAAGAGTCCAGAAACAACCACGCGAGCAGGCGAGAGGAGAGAAACTCGCGGCGGACAAGAGAAGAGCCCGCGGAGGGGAAGGAGAAGTCCGCGAGTAGAGAGGCTCGAGCGGACAGAAGAAGAGATGGCGCGGTTAAAAGGAGAGTCCGCAGCGGAGAAGAAGAGACCGCGAGGTGGAAGAACCCAAGCAGCAAGGAGACCGTAGCGGTCAAGAGGAGAGGAGCCCGCAGTGGATAAGAAGAAGAGCGTGAGGCATCAAGGAGAAGAGCTCGCAGCGGACAGTATGAGAGACTGCAGCGGATAAGGAGGTGGTCCCCACGGGTCAGAGGAGAAGATGGCTATAAGAAGCCTGAGGAGGGTGGAAGCACCGAGGAGAAGAAGAGAAGCGGAAAGAAAGAGGGCAGTCCGCAGAAGCTATGCGGATAAGAGAAGGAAGGCCGCAACCGGAGCGGATAGAGCCGCAGACCGGAATGAGGCGGGTAAGCGGGAAGGAGGCGAGCAGTCTGCAGGAGCTAGGCGAGCTGGCGGGTAGAAAGGCAAAAACGCAGGCTGAGGACCGGTCCCTCTGATACCATGTAGAAAAAGCTCCAAACCTTGTATATACTTCTTGAATTGATAATTACAAGTATGAATACATTTATATAGGAGAAGAAGAAAGAGAGAAATCCCAAACCAAGATGTGAGACTAATACAAATAGAGAGAGAAGAATGGGCCCCTAGATGGGCCCTAAAGTAGGCCTTTCTAACAATCCTCAAAGCTGATATTTCCCAGTTAACTGTAAAACAGTGAATTGGGCTTCCAGTTCACTATAAACAATGTTTACAGTGAACTGGGCTTCCAGTTCACTGTAAAACAGTGAACTGAGAACAGTGAACTGGAAGCCAGTTCAGTGGCTTCACTTTCCACTTTCCAATAATTCTCTTTATCTCTTGTTAATTATTATATATACTTATTCGTTTTGTTGTAAAATGATTTAATAACCAAAAATGGATGCGAGTGGTTCTGGTTCATCAAGCGTCCAATCAAGGATTGATCCATACTGGAAGTACGTGCGCCAGATTTCTGACGCTAATAAAAATGATTTGACTTGCATTTTATGTGAAAAAGTCACGAAGAGTGAAATTTATCGTGCTAAACAACATATTGTTGGAGGATTTAGAAATGCCAAAGCTTGTCTCAAAGGCCCACCACATGTACGCACAAAATTTCAAGAATACATGGAGAAAAAAGCTAGTGCAAACAACACAGAGAACCAAGCATTTCATGATTTTGCAGATATCGACATATTTGACAGTGATGAAGAAATAGAAGACAATGTGGAGAAGATTCACAAAAGAGAAGGCTTCTCTAATAGGCCTCGAACAAAAGGACCGATGGATGTTTTTTTGCACCAAAAGTTGGCAATGTAGGGGCAAAAAAGGAGCTGAAACAAACATCTATTAATGAAGCTTGCAAGAAGGAGTTGAGAGGGCGAGCTTGTAAACATATAGCTCAATGATGTATGATGCAGCTATCACATTTAATGCTATAAAACATCCTAGTTTTGCGATGATGGTGGAGTCCATTGGACAGTTTGGAGTTGGATTGAAGCCACCGAGTTACCATGAGATTCGTGTCTCATTGTTGAATAATGAAGTCTGAAGTGAAAGACATGATGAAGGCATACGACGATGAGTGGAGGGTATTTGGATGTTCTATTATGGCTGATGGATGGACAGATCAAAAACAAAGGATTTTAATAAAAATTTTAGTGAATTCACCAAAAAAGACATTTTTCCTAGAATCCGTCGATGCATCTAACTACTCAAAGACGGGAGAAAAATATATTTGAATTGCTAGATAGAGTGGTTGAAAGGGTTGGAGAGGTGAATGTGATGCAGATTGTTATGGACGGTGCCAACAATAATGTACTAGCAGGTAAATTGTAAATAAATTAGTATTTATTCATTATTAATCTATTTTCAATTTTTTTGTGTGTACACGATAGTATGATACTTTCATATCTAACATGCTAACACTCTAACAGGTAAATAATTGGAAGCGAAACGCCTAAATTTATATTGGATGTCATGTGCTGCACATTGCATTGATCTAATGCTGGAGGATATTGGAAAAATGTCCAATATTAGCCGCACATTAAAGAGGGCAATAACCATAAATAGTTATATTTATGTTCGGCATGGACTTGTGAACATGCTAAGGAGCTTTACGGGGCAAGTGGAGCATGTTAGGTCCGTTGTAACGAGGTTTGAAACTTCTTTCTTAACAATTCAACACATTCACAAGCAAAGAAACAATCTAAGGAAGATATTCACCTCACCTGAGTGGTCTTTGAGCAAGTGGGCAAAGGAAAGCGGAGGTAAGCAAGTGCAGAGCATTATACTACTGATCTCTTTTTGAAGAAGTATATTAGATATTTTGAAGATATTTGGCCCTTTAATCCGCGTATTAAGATTGGTGGACGGTGAGAAAAGACCAATCATGCGTTATATTTATGAAGCGATAGATAGAGCTAAAGAGACGATCATTAATTCTTTTAATGAGAAAAGGGAAAAATATATGGATGTCCTAAAAATTGTGGATAAAAGATGGGAAAACCAACTACACCGACCTCTTTATACAGCGGGTCACTTTTTAAATCCAGAATTTTTCTACTCAAATCCCAATATTACAGAAGATGGAGAAGTTATGGAGGGCTTATACAAGACAATGCAAAGACTGATTCCAAGCCATGAAGAGCAAGATAAAATTATTGACCAATTAACTTTATATAGAAATGCTGAAGGACTATTTGGAATGGAGTTTGCAATTTGGTATAGAAAAATAAAATCCCCAGGTAAATTTGACAATATTCAAACAAGTTTATTTGGATTTTTCAATTTTTAAATATATACTATCTTAACAGCTGAATGGTGGCAATCTTACGGTGCTTTAACTCCGAACCTTATAAGATTTGCCATAAAAATGCTTAGCCTTACATGCAGTGCATCCGGTTGAGCGAAATTGGAGTTTTTTTGAATATGTAAACTTTTAAAATTTATTATCAGTGATTGATATTTTATATATTAAAGATAATTTATTTATACGGTTATTGTTTACTGCAGATACATATCAAAAAAAGAAACAGACTAGCTCAACAATGCTTGAATGACTTAGTATTTGTGAATGTTAGAAAAGTCCATGTAAAAAGGCCCATGTTTGTGGCCCATTTAGTCTTTTATTGTTTCTCTTTATACATTAGTCTCACACCTTGTATAGGGGACTCGTCTCTCTTTCTCTCTCCTATATATATGTATTCATACATTTTATTTGATAATGAAGAAGTATAGACAAGGTTAAGCTTTTCTCTACATAGTATCAGAGCGACCGGTCCTACCTACGATTTCAAGCGGACAAGTCAAATTCTAACTGCCCAGCTTCTGCGGTTCCTGCTTGCTATCCAACCTCTTCTTTCTAACTGCCCCCCTTCTGCGGTTACACCTTGCAATCTGCCCTCTTCTTTCTAACTGCCCCCCTTCCGCGGTTACTCCCTTGTTATCTGCCCCTTCAGTCTTCTTGACTTCTCTCCTCTCGTGGAACCATACTCCGCTTTCATAGCTTTCCTCACGTGGACCCAACCCTCCCCTTCTCGCGCGGTCTTCCCTCCTTAGCCGCGTCTCTCCTCTGTTGTATCTGCGGTCAGTCTTGCAAATCTCTCTTCTAGTCGCGGCAACCTCTTCTCGCCTTCTCGCGACGACCATCTTGTCGCTGGCTTCTCTGCTGCGGATTCCTTGCCGCTGTGATCTCCTCTGTCCTAAACCATGGCCTTCTCTGGCGCAGGTTCCTCTTCTAGCCGCTGTTGCCTTGTCGCGCAATCTGTTCTCTTCTAACCGCGCGATTTGTCGGGCGACTTGCATTTGCCTCTGTTCTTGCTCTGCAGATTCTTCGTAGTCATTGCGCTCTTCCTTGCTTCATGCCACTCAAGTCGCACGAGTTCTCCTATTCTTCTCGCCGCGTACTTGCCTTGTCGTCGTGATCTCTGCAAGTCGCCTCTATCTTGCCGACGATCTTGCCGCGCGGACTGTCTTGCCGACTATCAAGCCACACGAATTCTCCTCCGGTTACTCCTTGCTGGACTATCTTGCCGCGTGGTTTCGGCGCCTTCTACTCTTCCCCTTGCCACTCTCTCTAGCCGCGTGATTTGGGCGCATTGTGCGACTAGTGCGGCGCTCCTGCTTTGCCGCGCGGTCTGTCCGATTCTCTTGCTTTGCCGCTGTGACCCTGCCGCTGTGACCTTGCCGCCGGTCTAGCCGATGTCTTACCGGTCTAGCCGCAGTGACTTCATGGGGTCCTCAATTGATTCTTCAGGGCAGCCCACACCTCCTCCAGCCTGATTGCTCCCTGCACCAGAGTTGCGTGATGAGTTGAGAATCACAACTATTTCCCTCACTGGGAAGAAGAACTCCATTGAATGGGTGCATTCTGTCAGGCGCGTTCTTCAGTCTAAGGGCCTTCTGCAGCATCTCACTACGGATCCTCCTTCTCCACCCACTAATGACTGGCTTCGTCATGATGGACGTGTTCAAACATGGCTCTTCAACTCCCTTGCTGATGAACAATACCGCATGGTCATGTATCATGAGACGGACAAGGCGATGTGGGACGAACTCCATTCTCTATACTCTGGCAATGACAGTCTTCAACACCTATATGACATCATCACAGATCTTCAGACTCTAGACACGGGTGGTGCTGCTAACTTGACCTCCTTTGTGGCTCAGTCCAAAACACTAGCTGAGGCCTGGATCCGCCATCAACCCCCACCATGAATCTAGCAGCCCAACGTGCTCAGAAAAAAGCCGTCTGTATTGCTATGATGATGGCTCGTGTCCCACCTCATCTTCAAAGCGTTAAGGCTCAGATCATCTTGTCAGCTGCTATCTCCTCTCTCTCTGATGTGTGCTCCATGCTGCTCAAAGTATCACCACCTCCTGATACTACTGGACCCCCTTCGCCGGCTCTCCTTCAGCGAATTACTGCTCCCTTACTACCTCTCACTCCTCCTGCCCGTAGATGGCGTTCAGGCTTTCGAAGAAAGGGTCGTGGTGGTTGGCCATGACCGAAGTGTTCCTTCTGCAGAAGGGACGAACACTTTGAGGCGATCTGCTACCGTAAAAATGGTCTTCCTCCTCGTCCGGCTGCATCTGTTGCGGTTGACAACACCTCTGCCACCCGTGCTGACCTTGAAGAAGTCCGCCTTCAACTCCAGCAACTTCACAGCATGATCAACTGCCCGCCTGCCTCCGTTGCCTTTGCTGTCTCTATCTCCAATGAAGGTATCACTCATCTCTCCAATAGTCCATGATGGATAGTGGATTCAGGTGCAACTAACCATATCACCTCGCTAAAGCAACATCAATACTTGGATTCTCTGCATCCTAAATGTATCACAGCAGCCAAAGGTGACACCGTTCCTGTCCCCAGCTCCATTGATATCCTCCTAAATTCATCTCTCACTCTCCGCTCGCTCTTCATGTCCCGGGCTCCCCGATTAATTTACTTTCTGTCAGTCGCCTTAATACTGATTTGGATTGTTCTGTCACATTCACATCTACTTCTTTTCTGATGCAGGATCGATGAACGCAGAATTCATTGGTAAAGGACGACTGCAAAATGGGCTCTACCTTCTTGATGTCCCTCCTACCATCCTCTCATCCATCACCTCCATTGATTGACATCAGCGCCTTGAGCATGCTCCTCTTCCCGTACTCCAGAAGACTCTTCCAGAGATTTATCTTCCTGTATTTAAGTGTGATTCATGTATTTTGGGCAAACAACACCGTTTTTCGTTTCCTCCTCACTGTACTCGGAGCTCTGCTACTTTTGTTTTGGAACATTCTGATGTTTGGGGCCCGCCCAAAATTACTAGTGTATCTGGTTATTGATACTTTATCACCTTTATTGATGATTATTCTCGCATGACATGACTATATTTGCTTCGTGATCGTTATGAGCTTCCTCGTGTGTTCCGGGCTTTCGTTCTTGAAACTCGCACACAGTTTTCAACAATAATCAAAACTCTCCGGACGAATAATGCTCGCGAGTACACGAGCCATGAATTTGCCACTCTATGCTCTGAACATGACATTATTCACCAGACGTCGTGTGCATATACCCCCCAACAAAATGGCGTAGCTAAACGTAAAAATCAACATCTTCTCGACATTGCTCGCTCCCTCATGCTTCACATGCAGGTCCCCAAGGCTTACTAGAACTTTGCGCTGTCGACGACATGCTATCCCATTAACCGTCTCCCTTCCTCCGTCCTTCAAAATGCTACTCCGTTCAGTCTTCTCTTCCCCTCTATCCCGCCATTTTCCCTCACCCCTCGCATCTTTGGTTGTACCTGCTATGTTCACCTACTTGGACCGTCTACGGACAAGTTGGATCCTTGAGCAGCCAAATACATGTTCGTCGGCTATTCTCATACTCAAAAAGGGTATGTCTGTTATTCTACTACTACCCGCAAAGTGACGGTTTCTGGAGATGTGACCTTCTGGGAGGATCAACCGTTCTTCTGCCCCCCAAACCCACCTATTCCACCAGAATCCGTCCCAAGACCTGTCATTCCCGCTACCTCTCCTCCACCACAGCTCCTCCCTGACCCGACTCCCGTTCCCAACAAGCCTCCTCTTATCTGTGTCTATACTCGTCGCCCTCCTCGCTCCGCCGCCCCGATGCAGTCGGCTTCGACCTCTGACACTCTGCGACCCGCTGATCCGGCGCCAGCCTCTACCGCTCATCCAATGACGAACTATGTATTGTTACATTGTCTGTCCCCGCCACTTCACACCTTTGCAACTTTTTTATCATCTATTTTTGTTCCTAATTCTGTGCAGGAGGCTCTACAACACTCGGGCTGGCGGGCAGCTATGGATGAAGAAATGACAGCCCTCTGGGCAAACCAGACAAGGGATCTGGTTCCCCTTCCCCCAGGCCACGCAACTATTGGGTGTAAATGGGTCTTTGTCATCACGCATGCTGCTAATGGTACAATTGACCGTCTTAAAGCCCGACTAGTGGCTCGTGTCTTTACTCAACAACAAGGTCTCGATTATGAGGAAACATTCTCTCCAGTGGCCAAACTCAACACAGCTCGTATCCTTCTTTCTGTGGCTGTGCATCGTCACTGGCCATTACATCAGCTGGATATCAAGAATGCGTTTCTAAATGGTGACCTACAAAAAAGGTTTACATGCAATATTCGCCCGGGTTTGAGACCACAGGGGAGTCCCGAGTTTGTCACCTTAAGAAGTCTATTTATGATCTCAAACAATCCCCCCGGGCGTGGTTTGACAAGTTTAATAAGGAGGTTCGGGAAGTTGGTTTTACTCGGAGCTCGGTAGACTTCTCTCTGTTCATTCGACATCGGACTATAGGAACAGTTCTTCTTTTGATATATGACGATGACATTCTAATTACAAGAGACGATTCAAAGAGAATACAAGCGGTCAAACAACATCTTAGTTCGGTTTTTCAAACAAAAGATCCGGGGAACCTTCGATACTTCCTTGGTCTTGAGATCACAAGACGAAAATACTGTCCTCTCTTAACGAAAATACTGTCTCGACCTTCTTCAGGATGCTGGCTATTCTAAATGCAAGCCGATTAACACCCCAATGGATGTCAATCACAAGCTGTGCGCACATGCTTCTGATGCAGATCTTCTTCTTTCAAATCCAGAATACTATCGTCGACTAGTTGGAAAACTTATTTATCTAACGGTCACGAGACCGAACATATCCTTTGTTATTGGGGTGGTTAGCAGGTTTATGCATGCTCCTTGGATGTCTCATCTATAGGCCGCCGAGCGCATTTTGAGATATCTAAAATCAGGGGCTGATATACAAAACTTCTTCTACTACCACATTAGTGGCATATTCAAACGCATATTATGCTGGTTCCCTGGATGATCGACGGTCCACCAGTGGATTCTGTTTCTACTTTGGAGGTCACCTTGTGACCTGGCGCAGTAAGAAACAAGCTGTGGTCGCTAGATCTTCAGCTGAAACTGAATACCGATCGATGACATCAGTTGTCTCTGAGCTTACGTGGCTTGATATTCTTCTTGAGGATCTAGGAGTAAAACTCTCTTCACCTACTACCTTACAATATGACAGTCAAGCTGCTATACACATAGCGAAGAATCCAGTCTTCCACGAAAGAACAAAACACATTGAAGTGGACTGCCACTTTGTTAGGAAGAAAGTTAAAATGAAGAAGCTAGAATTGAAGCATGTTCCCGACACTTAACAAGTTGCTGATCTTCTCACGAAAGCTCTACCAAGTACCATATTCTTCCAGTTCCTATCTAAGCTGGGTGCCTACGACTTGTACGCTCCAGCTTGTGGGGGAGTGTTAGAAAAGTCCATGTAAAAAGGCTCATGTTTGTGGCTCATTTAGTCTTTTATTGTTTCTCTTTATACATTAGTCTCACACCTTGTACAGGGGACTCGTCTCTCTTTCTCTCTCCTATATATATGTATTCATACATTTTATTTGATAATGAAGAAGTATAGACAAGGTTCAGCTTTTCTCTACAGTGAAGTACAATCGAGCGTTGGGACGTCAATATGATGTACGTGATCACATAGATCCAATTTTATTGACAGATATTGATGATAAGAATGATGGTTGATGGGAAGAATGGAAGAAGATAATGAGGCTGAGGCTGAGCGAGAGGACTTGGTCTTCAATGATGAATTATTAACTTGGGGCACAGTTGCTAGTGCTACTGGTCTTGAAAAAGAAATTTAGCGCACACGGTTATTGAAAGAAAAAAATGTGGTTCCTACAAAGACAATTAAGAAAAGGAGCATATCTAAAATGAAAGCTCCTACTCCATTAGTCATTAGAGAGATTACTACTTCATTAGTTCTTAGAAATGTTGATGAGGTCGATGAAGAGGAAGTTGAATACAACGATAAAGAAGAAGATTATAACGATAGTGGAGAAGATGATGAAGACAGTCTTTTCAGAGGATGGGTAGCTAGGTGAGTAATAATTACTTAAATTTCAGAATACTTTAATTTTTTTATTTAAATTATACATTAATATATGTTTTTTATGATTACACAAATAATAATGTTTTTCAGGACTGCTTTTCAATTACTCCCTCTCGATCTTTTGACCGAACCATTTGATGTTGTTATTTGATTGCCACTTCGATCATCTGACCGGACCATTTGATGTTGCTTATATGACTCAAATTTTATTTATGTTATTGAACATTGTTGTTAGCCATATTTCATTTAACTAATTCGTATTATATATATATAAGTAGCTTTTATCAATTTGTTTTGGCTGAGAGAAGTGAAATTCTCTCAAACTTGTTGGAGCAAAGCTATAATGGAGGGCCAAAAATGGAGGGCCAAAAAGTGGATTTCGCAGACCATTATTATATATATAAGTAGCTACTGTGTTGTTTATTGTATTCCCTAAAGCTGCATTTGAAGTTAAGATCTGAGGGCGGAGATGTCAAAAAAGGGAGGGCCAACTCCTGTACTCAATATCAAGCTGTACCTTTCCCCTTTGCTTGTTAAAATATGGGAAATGTAGCACTTGTTTTAATATTTACATACCCCATAATACTTACAAAAAAAATTTCTCAGTGTATTCTGATAATCTTTGCTTTGTAATGTTGATACCCGAGATTTTTAAAATCAAGATGCAAAACGAAGAAGGGGCAGCTGTCGCATTTGCTGATTTTAAGGTTATTTATCAATTGCTGATTCGAATGAATATGTTAAAACTAAAATTACCTTTTTGCTATTTTATAATTATGAGAATTATGTGAATGTTTACTTTCTTGACGTCAGCTTTGATTTTCCTTAAGAAACATGATTTAATGTTTCTATTTTATAATTATCCAGCTTTAATTATGAGCATTAATTCGAATACATGTGCACTCACTCACGCACACACACACACGCCTCAGCATGGCTGAAACAGGCAATATGCCCCAAGTGCGCTGAGGCGCGCTTAGGCGCACGCCTTACCAGCTCCCAGACACCGATAGGTGCACTTGGGCACCCAATTCGCACAATGTCAGCGAACTGGGCGCCCAATTCGCTCAATTTCAGCGAACTAGGCGCCCAATTCGCTCAATTTCAGCGAACTGGGCGCCCAATTCGCTCAATTTTAGCGAATAATTCACTCAATTTTCTTTTCCCCCATTTTGTGCCGCACGTGTCTCAGGTGCGCGCCTGCGCCTTGCGTCTAGGCTCCAAAGCCCCTTTGTGTCTCGGTGTGCCTTGCGCCTTTGACAACATAGCCTCCCACTGATGCTGGTACACAGAGTTCTGACTCTACCACTCGGCAAGATATCAACGCTCTCCGTACCCAACTTCAGCAGCTCCAGGGCATTATTGGTCGCTTATCTGACTCGGTTGCATCTTTCTCCACTGAAGATATATCCTGTCTCTCTCATAGCCCCCACTAAATTGTGGATTCAGGAGCAACTCACCACATTACCTCCCAGAAGCCACGTCAATACATGCAGTCTGCCTATCCCAAGTTCATCACTGTCGCAAATGGCGATACCACTCCGGTTTCCAGCGCTGCTGACCTTCGGCTTACCCCAACTCTCTCTCTCCTCGGCTCTTCATGTTCTGGGGTCCCCTTTCAATCTACTATCAGTTAGTCGTCTTACTCAGGAACTTGACAGCTGTATAACCTTTTCTCCTTCCTCTTTTATTGTGCAGGATTGTCGAACGCGGAATACCATTGGTAAAGGGCGGTTGTCAAATGGGCTCTATTTCTTGGATATTTCTCCTACCATTCTCTTTGCTATCTCCACTGTCGATTGACATCGTCGCCTTGGGCATGCTTTCCTCCCGATTCTCAAGGAGACTCTTCCTGATGTTTCATTGCAAGAGTTTACTTGTGAGTCGTGTATCTATGCCAAACAACATCGTACTTTTTTTCCTCCTATATGTACTCAGAGCGATACTCCTTTCTCTTTGGTGCATTATGATATCTGGGGGCCCTATAAAATCCCTAGTATTTTTGGATATCGCTATTTTGTAACTTTTATTGATGATTACTCGCGTCTCATCTGGTTATATCTAATTTATGACAGTACTGAACTAACATCTGTGTTTCGTACTTTTATTACTGAGACGTGTATGCAATTCTCGACTATGTTAAAAGTAATTCGCATCAACAACGCTCGTGAATATACTGGTCGCACCTCCTCAAATTTATGCACCGAGTTTGACATTCTATATCAAACTTCGTGTGCTTATATCCCCCAGTAAAACGGCGTGACCGAGAGGAAAAATTGTCACCTCCTTGATGTCGTCCGACCACTCATGTTTCAAATGTAGGTACCTAGAGAATACTGGAATTTCATTGTTTCTACTGCCTGTCATCTCATCAATCGCATGTCCTCCTCCGTACTCGACTTCACTTCTATGTTTATTCTCCTCTTTCCTTCCAAGTCTCTGTTCTCCCTCACACATCGTATCTTCGGCTATGTGTTATGTTCACACTCTTGGTCAATCCACTGATAAGTTGGTTGCTCGCGCTGCCAAGTGTATGTTCGTTGGATACTCCCGCACTCAGAAGGGCTATGTATGCTACTCTCATACTGATGCAAAGTTGATTGTTTCGGCAGATGTGACATTTCTTGAGGATCAACCATTCCACTCCTCTCCTTCAACACCGTCTCTACCTATCTTCGTCGCTCGTCCTGTTGTCCCTGTGACGACTCCGTCTCTCCCACTTCTTCCTTCACCACTCCCGACGCCGCTCCCCCACCACCACCACTTCTTAGTGTCTATACTCGCTGTTCGTCCAAGACTAGTTCCCAACAACAGCTCCCTTCAACCAATATCCTCCCGCGGCCAGACGATTCAGCATCAACCTCTACGGCTCATCCCTTGGCGAATTATGTACCCAAACATCGCCTCTCTCCGCCACTCCTAAAATTTGCCACCTCTCTTTCCTCCATTTCTATTCCGAACCCCGTGTTGGAAGCTTTTCAACAATCAGGATGGCGTGCGGGCCTTGATGATGAAATGACTGCCCTCTGAGCTAACCAGACCTGAGATCTGGTTCCTCTTCCTCCCGACCAATCCTGTGTCAGTTGTAAGTGGGTATTTATTGTCAAACATGATCAAGATGGGACTATTGACCGCATAAAAGGCTTGTCTCGTGGCCCGGGGCTTTACTCAACAACAAGAACTTGATTATGATCAAACCTTCTCCCCGGTCTCCAAGCTAAATACCGTTCGAGTCTTGATCTCCTTAGTCGTGCATCGTCAGTGACCCTTACATCAGTTGGATATCAAAAATGCATTTCTCAATGACGATCTCCAAGAGAATGTTTATATGTACCAACCTCCGGGGTTTGAGACCACGGGGGAGTCTCGGGTATGTCTTCTTCGGAAGTCTATATATGGTCTCAAATAGTCCCCTCGTGCTTGGTTTGAGAAATTCAGTAAGGTTGTTCGCGAAGTTGGTTTTACACGGAGCTCGACAGACTTCTCCCTTTTCACTCGTCATCAACCAACAAACACTGTGATTCTCCTTGTGTATGTTGACAATATTCTAATTACGGACGACAACTCCATGGGGATACAAACAATCAAGCAACATTTAAACTCAGCATTTCAGACAAATGATTTGGGAAATCTTCGATACTTTCTTGATCCTGAGGTCGCAAGACGACCTGACGTCCTTGTCTTAATTCGACGGAAGTACTGCATTGATCTTCTTCAAGATGTCGACTACTCAGGGTGCAAACCTGTGGACACCCCCTATGGATATAAATAACAAGCTCTCTGCACATGAGTCTGATTCTGACTCACTGCTTACAAATCCAGAGTACTATCAGCGCTTGGTAGGGAAGTTGATTTATCTGACAGTTACACGACCTGATATCTCATTTGTTGTGGGGGTTGTGAATCGATTTATGCATGCTCCTCGGACATCTCATCTCCAAGCTGTCGAGTGCATTCTCCGATATTTGAATACTGCTTCGGGACAAGGACTCGTTTATAAACAATCAACATCTCTATCTCTTGTTGCATATTCTGACGCTGACTACACGGTTCTCTTGATGATAGGTTCCACAACTGATTTTTATACATACTTTGGTGGACACCTTATTACCCGACGTCACAAGAAGCAGACTGTTATTGCTTGCTCGTCTGCTGAAGCCGAGTACCATGTCATGGAATCAGTTGTTTCTGAGCAAACCTGGCTTTAAAGTCTCCTAAATGATTTGAAACTCAAACTCTCATCTCCGACGACCTTATTTCGTGACAGTCAAGTAGCTATACATATTGCCAAGAATCCTGTTTTCCATGAACAAACAAAGCATATTGAAGTTGAATCATTTCGTTCGAGAAAAAGTTAAGTCAAAGAAGTTAGAGTTGGAGCATGTTCCCTCTACTGGACAAGTTGCTGACATCCTGACTAAATCTCTCACTCGACCGTTATATTATCAGTTCTTATCCAAGTTTGGTGCCTACAACTTGTACGCTCCAGCTTGCGGGCGAGTGTTAAGGAAAAATGATAAAAGCCCAATATAAAAGCCCACTCTCGGGGCCCATGTAAATCTCTCTTTAGTCCCACATCATAGGATTGAAGTTCTCTCCTCTTTTGTCAAGTTGGAGAAATTAATAAAATTAATTTATTTTCTCTCAATTTCGGTGTATTTTACAGTGTTGGATATGAGCCAAACCTTAAATGATAACATTCGACGAAAGCATTGAATGCGTGGAAAAGGTTTCCACTACATCGATTAGTAAGATTATTCAATGCATGCGTTTAATTCAAAATACTGGGACTATTCGACACATGCGTCGTTTTGTAGAAATCGACGCAACGCCAAATTGGTGTGTTTATAAAAATACTAAGCTTTCAAATAGTATTTGATGCAACATCGAATAGTGGGACTATTCGACGCATGCGTTGATTTGTAGAAATTGACACCAGGTCGAATAGTAAGGTACTATTCGTCACATGCGTCAAAAGGTATTAAACACATATTTCTCTAACTTCTCCTTCTCAACGCAGACAGTTTATGAAACTGTAGTATAAATAATGCGTTTTTAGGATTGCGAGAATAAGTAAGAAACGACTCCTTTCAGAATCAGTTGTATCCTCTCCTGAGAAACGAACTGTATTTCGTGGAGACGAAGAAGCACAAGGCGTCATGATCTCATTCTACGTTGTGGTTTTCCCATGATAATTATCCTTCTCAGAATTTGATTCCAACACGGGAAAGAACTCAATTCTTGAGCTTTTGGTTTTCGCAAGATCGCCTTTTGGGTTTCAATAGAATCTTCAGTATCCATATGATGCCTAAATGAACTCAACAACACCTACCCCACCATCCAGTCCCGAGAAACACCCTGCATCACCCAAAAAACACCATCATGCCATCCATACCCTCTTGGTAGATTCAGCTTCAGTCTCCTATGACCTCCGGCGCAACTCATTGGACATCTACATTGCTTTCTACCTTATAGTCATTGTGAGTTTTTCAATTGGTAATATTTTCATGTATGTTGAATCATGTCTAAATTAACTAATTTTAAAATATTAATTTGTAATTCTTGCATCCAATTCTCATGTGTCTTTTCAGGCTTATTTGGCTTTAGTATATGTTTTCTAGCTATCTTGTATGCATATTACATTACTTGTTTCAATGTTTACGAGCTTTATTTGAGTGTTGTTAGCTTGTTGTATCATTTACAATTTTAATTTTTGCAAATTAGTATTGTTGGATTAATGTCTACTTCATATATACATCTTTAGTAATCTCCGCCTTCACATGTCCTATTGCAGTGAGAACATTTTAGAAATTCTCGAATCTCGGCCACCAACACATCCCTGACCAGAGTTTCCCTCTAGGTGAAGTGAACCTAGTTATTAGAGCAGGAGCAGGAACTCCATCTATAATGACAGAATAAATATCGGTGAGTGCAGAAATGGAGATGTGTTCTAAATCTAAGCTTGAGAGAGTAGAGATCAAATTGGAAAGTTTATGTTTGGTCGTGTTAAAGAATATATGTAAAAGCCCAGAGATTGACCCATCTTGATTGCTTGTTTATTCCCACATCTTAGGACAAGGACTCCTCCTCTCTTTCTTCTCTTATAAATGTACAAAAATACAATTATATGATGTACGATGGTAACAAAGGACTTGGGAAAATTAATAAAATCTCGGATTATTTTCCCACTCCAGTGTTTTTCTACATGCTATCAGAGCGAAGTTCTACGACAATTTTTTTATCTTCTACTTTGGGCGGATTGCTCTCTGCTAAGCAGCGGCCTCCATTTATCTAAACATATCGCTCCTTGGTCCCACTGTCTGCGGTCTCAGTCTTCTACCCGCCGCTTTCTTCCGTGGTTCCACCCCTCTCCTTCTTCTTTCTCCTGCTTTTATAGATTTCTTTTTCCTCCTTTCTTTCTTTCTGTGGGTCCCACCGTCTTCTAAGCCGCGGTCTGCTCACAATCCTGTTCGATGTTTACCCCTAGTCGCTTCCCGCGTGATGCAAGGGCTTGTATCCACCTTCTGGTCGATCTTGTGCCCGCAGCGACTTGATCCCAAACGTCTGCTTGCCGGACAACCTCTTCTCTGCTGAACTACATGTCGGGTCCTTCTCTCAGGTCGCTAGCTCCAGCGGCCAGGCCGCTGGTCTCTCTGCTCGTTTGCCTTGCCGCCAGCGTTGGATTACCAAGCCGCAAGTCTTGTCTTCAGCCACTGCTATTGTTTCTCCAGGACGCTGATATTGCTCTAGGTCGCCGGTGTGGTTTCCCGGTGCTTCTGCTTCCCTAGTCGTGAGGGTTAATGTTGGCCTTCTTCCCTTGCACTGCTCGCATTCCGCTATAATCCAGCCCGTTGCCTTCTACTCGCAATCTTTAGTTGCCAGTCAGGCCCCCTGCGTCTGTCCTAATCGCAGGCCTTCCCCAGGCCACCGCTGCCTCTCTTAGTCGCCTCTTCTCAGGCCGCATCTCCTGCTGCTTGTTGCTTGTCTTCACTTTGTTGCCGGTGGATTATTCCCAAACCACCTTTTCTCTTTGCAACTCTCCTTGCATGTTTTGTCGTCCCTTGTTGTTGGTGGATCTTCAATGGCTACACATGATCACTTGTCATCTTCCTCTCATTGCGGTCACATCCTTTCTCACGGTACCGGTCGACATAAATACACTCTGCACAACATTCAAGCAGACCATGACGCCTTGTGCACCCAACTCATGCACCTTCAAGTGATGACAAGCCGTTCTCATGGCTCTGTTGTATCTATTTCTGATAGCGATCTCTCCTGTCTCGCACATAGTTCATCCTGGATTATGGATTCTGGGGCCTCACACCACATTACCCCACAGACACCATCCAAATACTTGGACTCTGTGCATCCCAAGTTCATCATTGTTGCTAATGGGGACACCACTCCTGTTTCTGGCTCGGCAGACGCCCACATTACTCCCTCCATTACTCTTCACTCAGTTCTTCATGTTTCGGGCTCCCCTTTAAATCTCTTCTTTATTAGCCGTCTCACTCAAGACTTGATTGCTATGTGACATTCTCTCCTACCTCTGTTGTTGTGCAGGATCGACGGACGCAAAATATCATTGGCAATGGACACTTGTCGAATGGGCTCTATATCGTGGACACCTCTTCCCCCACGACTCACTCCTCTATTGGTCCCGTTGATGGCTGATTTGGTCACATGTCACTTTCCAATCATGTACATCTATGAATAATTTCTTTTATTTTGAGTAATGAAATCATAATCTGTCCACTGATATATATAATCGTATACATGACTAGAATGAACATTTAATAATACAAACTTCTATATATCATTATAGTTCCTGAAGCGGAACAAGGTTATAGGAGACTACCACGACCTGATTCTATATGAATGAAGGCAGACACAAAGTAGATGAAAAAAGGTTACACGAAAGAATAACAATTGATTATATATGAATGAAGGCAGACACAAAATATATACAAATGAGAAAACGACTATCCTAACACTACAGCGATGCAACATTAAGAGTTCAAATAATATCTGGCATGCAATTATTTAAATAAGTGAAAATTAAAATTGTGCAAAGAATAACAATTGATTAAAAATAATTATAATGCTATCAATCCACAATTGCTCATGAGCAGAAAATATAAGTACGCGGAAAAATAAATCATACAAGATTCCGGAAAGCTCTCCTTAATCAACCTCTCCATGATTTCACATGCGAGTCTTGTATCTACGACAAATAACACTGTGCTACTTTTTCACCCTCTTATACTCGGAGCGCTGCTCCTTTTAAAATATTGTTCATTCAGATATTTGGGGACCCTATAAAACCGCAAGTACTTCTGGTTATTGTTACTTCATCACCTTTATTGATGATTACTCTCGAATGACATGTTTAAATTTACTTTATGATCGCTATGAACTGACTCGGGTTCTTCGTACCTTTATTATTGAGATTCGCAATCAGTTCTCCACTAAATTAAAACACTTCGGACCGACAACGCCCGTGAGTATACCAGTCATGGGGTTTCTGACCTGTGTGCTGAGTTCGAGATCATTCATCAAAGCTCTTGTGCTTATACCCTCCAACAAAATGGTGTTGTTGAACGCAAGAATCGTCGCCTCCTTGACGTCGTCCGCTCCATTATGTTTTAAATGAATGTCCAAAAACTCTATTGGAATTTCGCGGTATCTAAAGCTTGCTACCTTATTAACCGTCTGCCCTCCTCCGTTCTCAATTTTGCGTCTCCCTTCAATCTCCTGTTTCCCTCCACAAACCCATTTCCGTCTGACTTCGCATATTGGGTTGCGTATGCTATAATCTTAATTCTTTCACTGACAAGCTTGCCCCCCGTACCATGAAATATATGTTTGTTGGTTACTCACGTACTCAAAAGGGCGATGTATGCTTCTCTCCCACAGATCGCAAAGTTATTACTTCTGCTGATGTAACATTTCTCGAAGACCGGCCCTATCATTCTCAACCAATAGTCTCCAATTCCGCCTCTCCTTCCGCGGCCTGTTGTCCCTGTTACTTCTAACATTCCACCTCTCCTTCCCACACCAATCCTGCCAAACCCACCTCTGCTTCCCACACCACTCCCATTAAAACCACCTCTGCTTCAGGTGTATACTTGTCGTCCCCCTTCGTCTACTACTCTGTGGGAGATGTCTGTCACTGATGATATTTTGCGACCTGCAGATATGACAATCATCTCTACTGCTCACCCGATTGCGAATTATGCCCCTTACACTGTCTCTCTCCGGAACTCCAAAAATTTGCCCTTTCTTTATCCTCTATTACCACCTCGGCCACTGCGCAGGAGGTTCTCAAACATCCGGTGCGGCGGGCGGCCATGGACAAGGAAATGTCTGCTCTTTGGGCAAACCACACGTGGGATCTTGTCCATCTTCCTCCTGCACAACCTTGTGTGGGTTGTAAGTGGGTGTTTGCCATCATACATGGTCCAGATGGAATAATTCAACGTCTGAAGGCTAGCCTTGTGGTCTGTGGTTTTACTCAACAACAAGCTCTAGATTATGATGAGACTTTTTCTCCAATCACTGAACTCAACGCGGTTCTGCGTTGATCTCCCTCGCGGTTCATCGACACTGGACGTTGCATCAATTGGATATCAAAAATGTTTTTCTCAATGACGATTTGCAAGAGGTCATCTATATGCAACAACCACTCGGGTTTGAGACCACGAGGGAGTCTCTCGTACGTCGTTTGAAGAAATCACTTTATGTTCTCAAACAGTCTCCTCAGACATGGTTTGACAAGTTCAGTCAGATGGTTAGTGCAGTTGGGTTCACTCGGAGTTCAACTGACTTCTCTTTATTCACTTGTCATTGTCCAATGGACACAATAATACTCTTGGTGCATGTTGATGATATTTTGATTACGGGAGATGATCTCACAGGTATACACATGATCAAAAAACATATGACGACTGTGTTTCAAATGAAGGACCATGGAAATCTTCGATATTTTCTGGGTCTTGAGGTGGCTCGGCGACCTGACGGGCTTGTTTTATCTCAAAGAAAGTAATGTCTTGACTTGCTTCATGAAGCGGGATACTCTGAATGTAAGCATGCCGACACTCCCATGGATATCAATCACAAGCCCAACGCTCATGCCACAGACTCTGATCTTCTACTTTCGAACACAGAGTATTACCGTCGTCTTGTGGGAAGGTTGATCAACCTCACCGTTACAAGACCTGATATATCATTTGTTGTTGGAGTTGTCAGTCGATTCATGCATGAGCCCCGTATCTCTCATCTCCAGACAGTTGAGTGTATTCTTCAGTACTTGAAGACTGCCCCTGGATAGGGATTTGTACACAAGCCCTCTTTGTCTCTCTTATCTCTGATTGCATATTATGACACTGATTATGCTAGTTCGCTGGATGATCGTTGTTCCACAAGTGGATACTGCACTTATTTTGGAGGATAACTCATTACCTGGCACAACAAGAAACATTCTGTAGTTACTCGCTCATCTGTTGAAGCCGAGTATCGTTCAATGACAGCTGTTGTGTCTGAGCTTACATTGCTTGAAGGACTCCTAGGTGATTTAGGAGTCAAGCTTTCTTTACTAACCACTCTATTTTGTGACAGTCAAGCTTCCATACACAGCTAAGAATCCCGAATTTCATGAACGGACGAAATACATTGAAGTTCATTGTCACTTCATTTGAGAGAACGTTCAATTAAAGAAGATAGATTTACAACATGTTCTTGCTGCTGGGCAAGTTGATGATATTCTCACCAATGCCTTACCACGCCCGCTATACTATCAGGTTTTGTCCAAGCTTGGTGCTTACAATTTGTACGGTCTAGCTTGCGGGAGAGTGTTAAAGAATATATGTAAAAGCCCAAAGATTGGCCCATTTTGAGGCCCATCTTGGTTGCTTATTTAGTCCCATATCGTAGGACAAGGGTTCCTCCTCTTATAAATGTACAAGAATACAATTATATGATGTATGATTGTAACAAAAGATTTGGAAAATTAATAAAATCTCGGATTCTTTTCTCTCTCTAGTGTTTTTGTACAGGTCGGTATGGGGAGATCCAAGAAATCAATAGCAAATGGAACTTTCCAACATGGGTAGTAAATGTAAAAATTAGACTGCTTAAATTGGAATAAGTTCCCTGACAGGCAAGGAAGGCTCATAAGATCTGCATAAATGTCAAATCAAATGACCTCCAAAGCGGGGAGAGGATTTGAGCATCCATCTTCTTTCGAGTAGTGTTTTGGTAGTGACAGTTGTATCAATTTACTTTTTCATATACACGTATTGACCTACACCAATAAACTAGATATGGATGGCAGCAAACAAAGAAACAATTTTTTTACCATTAAGCCTCTCTGTGGAGATAGAAGGGTGAAAGTCTTGAAGAGATAAAATCCTTGTTGACATGTGACTTGATATATCCAACCATTAGGCACCACTATAATGGGACTGAAAGATACTCGAGATCAAGGTACGAGAACTACGACAAGAAGCAAGGACTTGTTTATCAAAGAGGTGGAGTTGATTCCTTCAGCAGGGACTTTTTTTATAAAATAATCGTCTACAAGAGATTTGGAAAGAGACGATTGTGAAAACAGGGACAAATGTAGAGAACCGGGATTTTTAGGATTGGTTCCGGGAGTTGGGCAGTGAATTGTGTACATGAAAAAATTGGAGTTGCGGAGATGAGAATGCTTTAGGTGGATGTGTGGACACACATCAGACTGGATAAAATTAGGAATGAATGCATCAGGGATAAGACAGGAGTAGCACCAAATGTAGGGAAGATGCGAGACGCTCGACTAAGATGGTTTGAACACGCACAAATGAGACCATTAGAGGCACCTGTTAGGCGTTGTGAGAGTATAGTAACAAGGCATGTTAATCGAGAGAGGGGTAGACCAATAAAGACTTGGTATGAAACTAGAAGGAAAGAAATCATATACTTAGGCATTAGTGAGATTATGACAAAAGATAGGGCACAATGACGACAAAGGATCCATATAGCCGACCCCACTATAGTGGGATAAAGGCTTGAGTGTTGTTGTTGTTCGACGGGAGACAAGATATGCTTGACAAGTGATGGGATTTGTTCGTGCACAAGATTCTACGAATGCAAGACAACAAGATCTATTTGACGACTTGCTTTTTTGATGAAACCAGCTTGTCAGGCGGGAGAAGGGGGAAAACTTCTGATCACTTCTCAGGTGGAACAAACGATGCGACTGGCTAGCCAAAGACAAGAGTGGCTAGCTCATGACCTGCTCCAAAGTGGGAATAAAAAAACTAAACCCTTTCAATAAATATTCTACCATAGATAATTACATAGAGATTAGGGATACTCTTTTACACATGTATAGCTTTACAAATATCCTTATTTGCAATAACTGCTAATCTGTGAAATTAGGAAGTAAAATGAAGACATAATTAAACTAAGTTTTACACAGCAAACAAACAGAAGATGCGTAGTTTCATCGGTGTCCCAATTTTACGAGGAGAAATTAATAAGCTTTCTATTGCTTTGAAAGAAATAAAAATATGACCACTTGCAAGCTACAAACCCACACCCGTACCAGGAGTAACTGCGGGTGAAATGAGACATTTTTTGGCACCTCTTAATCCATCTTCACGGACTGGTGTATAAACAAGCTCAATGCATCTTCCCACATCCTCAATAGTCAAATTCAGAGACACTATTAAATATGAAACGCCATATTCAGGAAAAATATTTGTTCAACACCATCCAAAAAATGATCCTGCAGAGTCCCCAGGTGAAGAATACAAGTATTTAATATATAGATATTACTAAAAAATAACCTTCATCAGTTAATTTTTCCTTAATTCCACCTTCCTTTAATCTAAACCATTCCTGGATGCAGCTTCCCATTTCACTATAACATTAAAAAAACTTAATTAGCCACGTCAGTTAAACACGGAAAAAGATAGAAGTTTCCTAGCTTACCCCCCACTGTAGGTAGCAACAAAGCTAAGTCGTTTACCCTCAACCATAGATCCAATAAATTCCAGTGAATGACAACTTGGTGGACCTGCCAAATAAACAAAAAACATTTAAAATGTCAACAATTAGCTCTATCCTAGTGACTAGTTCAGAAAACCACACAGAAACAAGTAAAATATATATCCCAAAGAGAGATCATCTGAAAAAGAAACTTCCAAAAATCTCATCGATGGATGATGTAAGCATCAGAAATAGATTTGTAATCAGTTTACCAGGAATAATAGGACCAATATGACCAGAGGTCACTGTGGGGCCATAAACCCCATCACTTCTAATAGGTTCACATGAAACAGATATGAGGAAACCAATATCTTTGCAAGATAACTTATACGAACTGGATTTTGCACTCTCTACTTCAGTAATTGTGCCATCAGAACTTGTCTGTGCATGCAAAATAAGTATCATCAAAATGCATTACAAATATCAGGCAAAATAGAAGCCTACATATACAGGGGTAGCCAGTGCATAGAGCTAACCCCAAGGCAAAGTCTAGAGAAAGGGCTGCTCTCTGTAGTGTTATCCCACCATTTGCAGAGAGATTATTTTCATGTTCCAAACATGGCCCCATAACAAACGAAAGGAATTTAATGTTTGATCCAGGCCCGCCCTCTAGAACACAATAAAGGCAACTTAACGACTGCCCCAGGTCGGCTCTCTTATGCCAACATAGAAATCTCAAGGTAAAATTAGAAGAGAACCTGATCATAAAGTAAGCAGCATCAACTTACCAGAAACCAATGGTAAACTGAATCACCCTCCTCCCCACCCCAATATTTCTTTTCAGCATGCAAAGCAGTTCCTTCAATGCCTTCACCAACAATCTTCAAGAAAAGTAACATAGGGGCTCCTGCATGATGAAATTATGAGAAAGCAACACCAATAAAAAGGAATAGGACAAGTAGAGTCTATTCTTCTTATCATCTCAGTTCAAAACAATGCATGCCAATGAATAGTGATGATTTTTCAACAGTTTGCATTCAGTTGCGGAAAATTACAAGTCTAGTATCCATCACAAAACCTAAATTATAAATTTATAATATTCTAATACCAGCTTTGTGGCTGGAAATTTTTACTACCTGTCAATGAACTGCAGCGTGTTTAAATAGTAGAACCATATTTTATGAAAATTTCACAATCAACAACAAATGAATAAGAGTACATAAGAAAAAATGTTGTAAGACCAAAAAATAAATACAAAATCACTATAAAGTCTAAATGTTTAATGTCCAGATTCCATATCCTATTCACCTGGGAGAACTCGCTCTGATGCCCAGAAAGTTCTAGGTTCACCAATATTGCCATCATCACGAAGTGGTGTGCATCTGAATGAAATAAACTTGCCAATAGCATCCTTTGTGATACAATATTGAAGATAACCAGCTGCTTCAGTTATTAATACACCACCATCACCATGTGTCTGACGAAAAAAATAAAGAGCCAACTGACCAGTTATAATGAAAAAATAACTTTAACAGTACAACATACACAAATAATTGATATGCATGGTTAAAATGAAATAACGAGGCATACATCATGAAGAAACCAATTGTAAAAACTCCTTCCTTCATAACCACCAATATAACCATAAGATGCTGTCAACATTTCGCCCTCACAAAAATCACCAGTAACAGAGAGAAAATTGAGGCTGGGCGGAAGTTCTGTCAATTTATGGCAAATAAACTCATAAGCAAAAAGGACCATTACATCCATATGGTAAAATGGGAGAACATCTAATGAGTAGCCAAAATAATTGATGGAAGAAATATGTAAAAGCTACAATTGATGCGCACTCATATGCCTATGCATATTGTAGCATCGCATTCTTTTACTTCCACCCATTACATGTTTTGCTGGGAAGGAGGAAATAGCTTTGCCTTTCTCTGAGACCAGGAACTCCGCTGTTTTCTTGCTAGCCATACCAAACCTCAGATAAAAATAATAATAAATTTTCCAAGGAGAAACTGACACGGGTAGGGACGACTCGGGTGGACTGCAATTCAATATGCGATGAAATATTATGCTAGTGCAAAGAGCGATCCGCTCAAAAATTGACAACTGTAATTAATTTTATAAAATTAGAGGAGGCGCAAGCGAACACAAACAAAAATCAAGGAAAGCGAGTTTCAATTCAATAAACGACAGGGGCACAAATATTTTTAAGCACACAGAATAAACCCAATAAATCACATGGACGTCAATACTAATAGCAAATAAAAATAACAATCCTTGCAGGTATAGTGCCAAAATAAACAACAATAGAAAATAAAACTGCATACCATAACTCACGCGTGCAGGCGGCGGCAAGACGGTTGTTGGCGGGCATCCACAATCGAAACAAGCGGGGAAAGGTGTCGGTAGCGTGGATAAGACTGTTGGTGACTTGTATGGACTAAGAGGTGGCTGGCAGGGAGATGTGAGGGGTTGTTTGATTTTTTCCTGGTGAGGATGTGGGTTAACCGCAAAGGGAAGAGTGAAGGCTTGACTGTAGAGGGGTGGACGGGGAGGGGATTGTTTAGAAGAGTGGAATGAACGGAAATAAGGGGGAAGAGGAGGGAGGAGGCTTCTGGCGGTGGTGGTTTGGGACTGGATGGAGGCCGACTGGATGGGGGGATCGGGGCTTTACTTGATAGGGAGTATTATGGACTTAAGGTGGTTGGAAGTCGAAGAGGGAGGAGGAATGGTTGAGGCTTCCAGCGGTGGAAAGTTGTTTGGAGGAGTGGAGGGCTTCAAGTGGCGTCTTGGATTGGTCGGTTGTGACGGGAGATCAAAGGAACAGGTGAGGAAGAGAGTAATCTAGGGGTCACTCCCGGGATGTTTGCCGTCCCACCAAAATGACTGATGGTTTCTGAGTTTTAAAACCCACGATACCCCACCTCCCTTGAACCGTCTGATATATATAAAACCCTAGCCCATAACCGCTGCCATAACTGTAAAAAAAACTACCTGAATCGGACGACTCAAAATGTCTAGACCGATTGGGCATCAAATACAATTCAAAATATAAAACGTAAAATATAAAACCGACTCGGATAGATGATCCGGACACAACAAAAGGCTCAGATTGTCCAACTGGGCAACAGATCATCGCCTCCTGCGAGAATACACCAGTGTCGGGCGTGGCGCGCCATCAACTCCCCCCCCGGCTTGAAAGCACACATCTCCGGTGAGTGAAGGTCGTACTCGCTGTGTAGCCGTGGGACGAGTCTCTCGAGCTCATCTGAAGAAATCAAAGTAGCATCGTGTAGAGGCCGGCTGCTCCAACAGACAAGATAGCGCACTATATCTCACCCATCCGCGGTGTAGAAGTCGTGACCGATGATCTGAAGTAAGTCATCTGTAGAAATAGATGGCTCTGGCTGTAAGTTATCTCCATCTGACTGCTATTTTAGTGGAACCGTCAGTGGTGTATGCGATCCTCATGGGGCGATTCTGCGGGTGGCAATAAAGAGGGATCGGTGGGGGCAATAGGTAGGGGGGCTATGGGAGGTGAGGGCTCAGGTAGAGGTGTGGAGAAAATGCTAACATACACGTGCTCCTAGTAGTAAGGAGTCAGATCTTCTACGTTGAATACTCAGTTAATACCCATACCATGAGGGATGTCAATCTCATATACGTTCATACCAATCCGCCGTACGACTATATAGGGGCTCAAAGATTTGTCCCCGCACGTGCAGGTCAGCTCGATCCTTATAAAAAATCATCACTAGCTGCAAATTTTTTACGGAACCATCAACTCAATAGGTTTCCTAGTCTCATACCCTAATATGATATGAAATGGACTCAAACATGTGGTGTATTGACATAACTATTATATGCAAATTCGGTTATGGGGAGAACAGAATCCCAGGTAGACGGACTATCCCCAACAAGAAAACGTAGTAGTGTCCAAAGACTACGGTTAACAACCTCAGTTTGCACATCTGTCTGCGAGTGGTAGGCGGAGGAGAACTTCAAGGTTGTACAGGTCTTCTTTCATAATGTCTTTCAAAAATAGCTCATGAAACGCACATAGCGATCAGAGACTATAGAAGTGGGAAGTCCATGATACTTAAATACCTCTTTAAAGAATAACACAACCACATAAGAAGCATCAACGGCCTTTCGACAAGGGATAAAATGGGCCATTTTAGAAAAATGGTTCACTACAACGAAAATCAAATCGAGCTTCGTCAAAATGCGACGGAGCCCGAGAATAAATTCCATACTAATATCGGTCCAGGGCCTCTGAGGAACGGACAATGGTGTGTACATCCCAATGGGCTGGCGGGATCCCTTCGCGGTCTGGCAGACTCGACAATGCCTGGAAACACTAGTAATATCCTTCTTCAGGCCGGGCCAGAAGAAGCGATCCTCAACTATCACGATTGTCTTGTCTCGACTGAAATGCCCCGCTACTCAGCTTGTGTGTACCCTCTGAGATAAGGAAATCTCAGAGGGACGACTGAGGAACGCAAAGGCGCGAGCCCATGAATAAGTACCCGTCTGAAATGGAATAACCCTCACGATGATCAGGTTGGTCCCTCGATAGTGCAGCGTAAATGTCACCGAAATCTGGGCACTCTGGATACTCGTAAGCTAGTCGCTCGAAGCCCACTACCTGAGTGCTCATGGTGTGAAGGATGCTAACTCGGCAACTCAAGGCGTCAACCGATTATTTTTCAAAACCTGCTCGGTGTTTGAGAACATAATGAAACTCATGCATATACTTCGCCCATTTCGCATGACGGTGAGACAATTTCTCCTGTGAGTCGAGGTATCTATGTTCCTAATGGTTAGAATACAAAAAAAACTCCTTGTGCAGGAGATAATGACGCCAGTAACGCAATGCTTGTACGATAGCATGGAACTCCTGATCATAATTCGAATATTTCTGTCGGGCCTCGTTCAGCTTCTCGCAGAAGTAGGCCACCGAATGACCTTCCTGACTAAGTACCACATCGATGCCAACTCATGACGGATAACATGCTACTTCGAAGGCCTTGGAGAAATCAGGTAAGTGTAGAATGGGGGCAGTCGACAGTCTCTCAATAGTCTCCTCAAAGGCTCGAGTGGCAGCCTTCGTCCAGACGAAAGCACCCCTGCGGAGGCAGCTCGTAATGGGGGCCATAATCGAGCTAAATGCACAAACAAACCTCCAATAAAAGGTGGCAAGTCCATGAAATCTATGGGCCTCATGAAGGTTAATCGGGATGGGCAACTCACGAATCGCCCTGACCTTGTCAGGGCCAACAAACATACTATACGTTGAAACCACATATCCTAAGAAATGTACGGATGTGGACAGGAACGAGCACTTTTGAAGTTGATGTAAAGATGTTCTTTCCAAAGGAGATCGAACACCAGGCGAATATGGCGCAAGTGCTCGGTGTAGCCCTGACTATATATCAAAATATCATTAAAATATTTTGCTAAGAATTTGCCTATGTAGGGCCACAAAACCCGTGTCATCACTCTCATGAACTTGTTGGGCGTGTTCGTTAATCCGAACGGTATAACTAGCCACTCATACAAACCGTCCTTCGTCTTGAAGGTTGTCTTCCACACATCCCCCTCCACAACTCTAATATGATGGTACCCACTACGAAGGTCGATCTTTGAAAAGATCTAGGCACGGGCCATCGAGTACAGGAGATCATTGAGGTGGGGGATCAAAATATGATACTTCGCCGTGATCTTATTTATGACACAACTATCAATGCACATCTGCCAGCTCGTGTCCTTTTTCGAATTAAGAAGGGCTGGTATGGCACAGGGACTCAGACTCTCTCGTATAAACTTCTTCCGCAGAAGATCATCAACTTGTTGTTTTAGCTTGGCGTGCTCAATCGGGTTCAAACGATAATGTGGTAAATTGGGCAAAGATGCCCCTGGGACAAGATCGATGACATGTTGGATGTCCCTTATCAAGGGGAACTCATCAGGAAGCTCCTCGGCCATAATGTCTATGAAATCATCCATTAGCTGACGAACATCCGGATCAGCAATCTCAGTCTCGCTAGGGATCTAGGTCGCCAACGTGATTGCAACAATAAACATAACCCCTGCTTCAAGCTCTCTCACGAAATCACCCTTCTCAAAAACATGGAGGGGTCTCGAAGATCCCGCACTAACTAATGACTCAACCTTGCCCTTGGGAGGGTCCTTAGGTTGGGTCAGGAAAAAGGTAATCTTTCGACCTTTGCCGAAGAATACACACGTGCAAGACCAGCCATAATATGTGGCATCACGATCATATAACCAAGGTATCCTGAGAAGAACGTGTGCGGCATCCATAGGGATAGCGTCACACCAAACCTGGTCCTCAGTGGTCGCTATATGAATCAACACGATGCATCTTTGTATAACCTGGATGGTGGACTTGTACACCCATAGGACACAATACAGATGTGGACGGGGCTCGACAGTAAGCTTCATCCTCTCCAACCCATTCTTAGCGATTATATTTACGCAGCTACCACTATCAATGACGAGCTTGCAGGGTCCTCCTGCGCTTGGGAAATATGTAAAGAAGATAGTGGTGCGACACTAATCCTCCTCTGCAGGTGGGGTGTGGAGAAGGGGCGGATGACTCCCGATATATCTACATCGACGTAAAGAAGATAGTGGTGCGACATGATGTACGATCGTCAGTGTGATTGTGACTCGAAATAGACTGACAATAATACCTACCACTACGTAACATGCAAGTGGCCCTAACCTAGGGCTCTGATACTAATTTGATGCGAGGTTGGGACGACTACAGTGGACGCTCTAAATGCAATCCAATATGCAATGAAATATTATGCTTAGTGCAAAGAACAGTGCGCTCAAAAATTGATAACTGTAATTAATTTTATAAAATTAGAAGAGGCGCAAGCTAACACAAATAATAATTAAGGAAAGTGAGTTTCAATTCAGTAGATGACAGAGGTGCAAATATTTTTAAGCATGCACAGAATATGCCCAACAAATGGCACAGACATCGATACTAATATCAAATAAAAATAACTCAAGCATGCAGGAGGCGAGAAAGACAGTTGTTGGCGGTCATCCATAGTCGAAACAAACGGGGAAAGGTGTCGGTAGCATGGATTGGGAATGTTACTGCTTGGATGGATTAAGAGGTGGCTATCGGGGGGATCTGAGGGGCTGTTTGGTTTTTTCCTGGGGAGGATGTGGGTTAACAACAAAGGGGAGAGTGAAGGATTGACTGTAAAGGGGTGGACGGGGTGGGGATTGCTTTAGAAGGGGGAACTGAACGGGAACAAGGGGGAAGAGGAGGGAGGAGGATTCTAGGAGTGGTGGTTTGGGACTGGATGGAGGCCGACGAGATGGGGATCGGGGCTTTACTTGACAGGGGGGATTAGGGACTTAAGGTGGTTGGCTGTCGAAGAGGGATGAGGAATGGTTGAGACTTTCGGCAGTGGAAAGTTGTTTGGAGGAGTGGAGGAGGGCTTCAAGTGGCATCTTGGGCAGGGCGGTGGTGACGGGAGATCGGCCGAACAAGGGCGAATGAGAGGAATCCAGGAGTCGCTCCCGAGATGTTTGGCGCCACACCAAAATGACCGGTGGTTTCTGAATTCCAAAACCCACGATATCCCACCCCCGTTGAACCGCCTGCTATATATAAAACCCCAGCCCATAACCGTTGTCATAACTATAAAAATAAAAAAAACCACCTGAATCAGAGGGCTCAAACTGTATAGGCCGATCGGACCTCAAATACAACTCAAAATATAAAAAGAAATATATGAACTCGACTCGGATCGATGATCCGGATACAACTACGGACTCAGATTGTCCGACTGGGAAGCAAATCACCGCCTCCTGCGGGAATACATATGTGGAGAGCGTGGCGTGCTATCAGAAACCCTAGCAACCAATACAATGGCAAGGTTTCCCTTACCCCCATATGGGAAAATTAACTAGGGTGATGCCACTAGGACTGACCATTCGAAAGTGTTACCCTCCTGAGCAGATTGATCATGCCTTAAAAGATGCGGCACCTCCTAACTATGGCAAGGGATTTAACCATACCCTCAAATTTTCTCCTAAGTAAATTAATTGGTAAGCTTACCTTTATCATATTTATATCTTCATCATTGATGTTTTTACCCTTTTATGGATTACATGAGTTATTAACTCTTAAGATGGAATTATTGTTATGCCCTGGTCTACTGTGAATGCGCTACATACCTACAAACTAGTGAACTCAACCCATCTCCACATATCTGATGGACCGCAACTGCTAATTCCAATGGTGGATCATTGAGGTTGTGGATTGAACCTCAGTCCTCTTAGATAAGGGAGCTCTAAACTGGTCATCATCATCAACTGAGTAGTTATTACCTTTTAATCCATTTTTATCATACCTAGTAATGTTTTGACACACGGACGATATTAAGACATCACCATGCCAAGTGGTTCGTTCAAGTAGTGGAACTTACGATTGATTGAAGATTATCCTACATATATGAATTCTAGTGGCATATATATATTCCTGACTCGAGATCCTCTGGATTACTTTGAGGGATTTCTTATTGCTAACGATTATCTGTTTCAATGCTCCTAGTTATGGCAGAATTTATGATCACTTCTATTGGTCGATCCATAGAAGAAATGTAGCTAAGTTAGTTCGTCATTATTGTATCTGCCAGACTGCCAAAGGTCAAGCTAAAACATCGAAACCTCATCAGCGTTGGTCAAAAATGTGTTGGGTCTTCGCATATTTAGGAAGTAAAATTTTACATTTGCAGTGGTTGGCATTTTCGAAAAAACTAACTCATATTATTGCCCGCAACAAGACTATTAATGTCTCTCACGTTCTAACATTATTTATCTGAAAGATCTTTAGACTGCATGAGTTACCTCGAGTGATAATGTCTAACAGATATTTGATTTACAAGTTATTTTCATGAAGACGTTATAGAATAATACCGTTTTTTTAGTTTAAACTATCTACCACTCACAGACTGATAGACAAATTGATGTAGCTAATAGAAGTTTCGGGAACCTTTTACGTTGTATCGTTGATGAGCACATGCTTAATTGGACTTGTGTACTTCCTATAGCCAAATTTGCACAGTCCAAATAAAAGGTCTTCTGGGTTGAGTCCATTATAAATGATTACAAGCTATGAATTTAAGAAGCTTGTTAATTTTGTTCACATCCCTACAAAGTCTCTCCCCAGCGAGTCATCTCAGTAATTTGCACGACATTTACATGAGTTGCTCCGTTGGGATGAACACCATACATGTATCGCAAAGCTATCAAACAAATGAAAGAAAAAATGCAAATGAAGCACGAGAATTGAAAAAGGGGAGGTCTCGCCTAAAGGCCTCGCACAACACTGGGGAGGTCTCGCACAACCCTGAGGAGGTTTCGTACGACATAAGGGAATCCAAAAGTAGTTTTGTAGCCTGGTACCCCCCAGGAACAATATTAAGTGCAATATTCTACAAAGTTTCTCAATGTAGGACAGCGGGATGCAATGAGGCAATATTATGGTTGTTTTATTTATGAGTGTTAAAATGCAATTACAATAGTTGTGTTAATAAGATTTTATGTTTTTTGCAAGTTCTCTTTTAATTTAATGTTGGATAGTTTTGCAATATGTCCAACTATGTGGATTTAAGTGCAAAAAATTGTGTAATTAATCTATTGAACGGAGGAAATGAAATTGAATTATTGAAATAAGCAGCACTCCCTTATATATGGGAGTGACAACATACAAACAAACCACCAAAAATAAAAACATAGTCTATCACTCCACCTCAAGTTGGGTTTGTGATATCTGTCACACGCAACTTGGACAAAATATTACCAAAACATCTTTGAGACAAAGCCTTTGTAACCACATCAACCAACTGTTGATCCGAGGGGACAAATGGAGTGTTAATAACTCCTCACATTATGTTTTTCTTGATAAAATGACGATCGACTTCAACATGTTCAGTGCGGTCATGTTGAACGGGATTATGAGCAATGTTAATGGCGGCCTTATAATCACAGTATATTCGGATGGCGCTTTTGCTTTGAATCCCAAGTTCAAGTAAAAGGGATCAAATTCACATTCCTTCACAAATTCCCTGGGCCAAAACCCTAAATTCTGTTTCAGTACTGGATCTGGCAACCACAAGCTATTTTTTGCTCCTCAAAGACACCATATTTCCCCCAACTAAGGTACAATACCCGGACGTGGATCTACAATCACTAACTGACTCTGCCGAATCAGCACCAGTGAACACTTCAATGGATATTTTTTTGTTCGGAGAAAACAAAATGCCACGTCCCGGAGAGGTTTTAAGATATCTAAGAATCCAATGGGAAGCATCCAAGTGGTGAGATTCGAGAGCATACATGTACTGGCTAATAACACTAAATACATAAGATATATCCGGGCGAGTATGGGATAGATAGATGAGTCTCCCCACCAGCCGTTGAAAGCTATTGGTATCCATGACAGGTTCTCCATCATCCCTCCCCAATCTACGGTTCGCTTCAATGGGGGTGTCATCAAGTCTACACCCACTCATCCCCGAAGTCTCCAGCAAGTCAAAGATGTACTTCCACTGTGAGATAAAGATATCGTGCTTTGATGTGGCAACTTCAATGCCAAGGAAGTACTTGAGGTTCCTAAGATCCTTTACCTAAAATTCACTCGTATCAAGTCTTCAGATTCTATTTTCTTCCATGTCATCCTCAGTGATAACAATGTAATCAACATACACAATCAACGTCGTCAATCTCCCTTGTTTGTGCATTATAAATAGTGCATGACCTGTATTACTCTGGGTATACGCAAATGTCACCATTTTGCTCGTAGGAACCTCCCAAACCAAGCCCTCAGTGATTGTTTCAGAATGTTTAGAGCCTTCTTCAATTTGCATACCTTTCCCTCAGATCCCTCAGAGGTAAGACCAGGAGGGAGAAACATATAAACCTCCTCTTCCAAATCTCCATGAAGTAATACATTCTTCACGTCCAACTGGCTGAGACTCCACCCACTGCAGGCAGCACATGAGATCAGAATCCAAATCGAACTCATCTTTGTAACTGGAGCAAAGGTTTCCTGATAATCAATCTCGTCCGATTGAGTGTATCCTCTGGCCACCAACCTAGCCTTGTAAGGGTCCACCAGCCCTTGGGGGTTCTGTTTTACCGAAAAAATCAATTACATCCAACCATCGTCTTTCCTTGAGGAAGGTCAACAAGGTCCCATGTGTAATTCTTCTCAAGAACAAGCATCTCTTCCCACAACATCTTTCCACTCATGATGCCTCACGGCTTCCTGCCACGAAGAAGATATGGAAATGGAGGACAGGGAAGTGGCAAAGGTTCTATGTCGGGAGGGCAATGAATCATAAGTTACATAATGAGATAAAGGATGTTGGGTGGAGAAACGGTTACCTTGAGAACCAGTAGATGAATCAGGCGTGGATGCATGTATAGTGTGTAGTAACTGCCTGTTCCTGCCCCTTTGCCGACGAGTATAAACCTGCAAAGGAGGAGCAGGGAGAGAAGGCAGAGGCAGAGACAGAACCACAGGTAGTGGCAGAACCACAAGAGGGATAGTAAGAGGAGAGATAGTAGGCTGATATGGAAGAGATATAGGTAAGGGAATAACAGGGGAGCTCACTTTCTCGGCAAAAGTCTCCCCCTAAAGAGAGCTCCCGTAATAGGACTCGAATCCTGGAAAGTGACATCCATGGAGACAAATGTCTTGCGGGTCACATGATGAAAACACTTATACCCTTTTTTTTTGAGTGTTGGAGTATCCAATTAAAACACACTGAAGAGCACAGGGATTAAGCTTGGGGTTTCTCTGATTTCTCATCCTCTTGCTCAATATAACTTCTACGGTTGTGGTCTTATCCTGTTGGTGCCGCTGTTGCTTTTTGTTGGTGTTGTTGCTGGGATTTCATGTGCAGCAGCTACTGTACGTAGGTTGAAATTGGGCTTTGGCCGGAAGCTTTGGGCTTCATCTCTTTGCTGTGAGCATCTTCCTCTTCCTTATCAGATTTATGAAGTATTAGATGATGAAATTCATATTTAGGAAGTATTATTGGCAGACTAGGGTTTTAGATTTGGGGCTTTTGCTGATTTTGCCTCAATTTATATTAATGGTTGGTTTGGCCTTGATTTCGCATGGGAGTTTGGGGGAAATAGTTGGCCGGCTGTTTCTTTTTACTGTTGGTCAGCTGTCTTACCTTTTGTTGACTACCTTATTGCTTTGAAATTGTGATATTTATGATGAACTTTGGAGAATTGTAGCCAGCTATTTTTGCTTTGTGCTGGCCGGCTGTTTTAATCAGGTTTTGCCTTGAAATTGGAGCTACTATTGGAAGCCCTTGGTGTTGTTGTTCCAGCAGCCATTACAGCTGTTCTTAGCAGTAAATTGTGATGTTATTGGGCTGCTTTTGATCCCATGTAGTGGGTTGTCCTTTGTTCTTTTGGCTGTCTTATTGCCTGGGAATTAAGTTGTTGTTTGGACTTTTGATGGTGGTGGAATTGACTGCCATTTGTGACTTTGTGGGCCTGTAGTTGTTGGCTTTTGATGGCTTCTCTTAGCTGCCCTCTTTTTACCTATTGCTGGTTACATTGGTATTTGCTTTGAGTGGCTGAAATTGTGTCGTCGTTTGAATCACCTAAGCTAGTCCTTCCCTAGAAAACTCATAGAGGTCGTAGTTGTGACCGTCTTAGGAGTCTACTCGTAACTATTTAACGGTGCAACCCTAAAGTAAATGATTTCCTGATACTGCAGAGGATAGCGTTCGACGATAGACGCGACGAGAATCCAACGAAGGGCAAGGGCAAAGGAAAAGTTGTGGTGAGTTCTTACCGCTTTGTTTACGTATATTTATGAATTATTTTGAAAATCAATCTAAAAATCAATCTCTCTGGAGGGAGGAGCACTAGGTAGCTCTTCGGGAAAAACATTGAGAAACTCACAGACCACTGGTACCTCCTGCAAAATGGCTTTAGCTTTCGCATGCAATAGTACCAAGAAGGTGGGACACCCTTTACTGACATGCCTCACAGCTTTTACCGACAAGATGATCAACTTGGAAACTCCTTTCAAACCTCGAAAGGTAATGAGAGACTAATCAGGTCCTTCTAGCTGAATTTCCTTACTTCTGCAATATATCTTGACATTCACGTCAGTCAGCCAATCCATGCCCAAAATCAGATCAAACCCCGCAATAGGCAAAAGGGACGCCTCTACCACGACTTCTGCTTCTCCAAATAATACTGGCGCCCTACACTTACAACTGGTCTGAATCACTGAACCGTTAGGCATCATGACATCTAATGGTGTCGGGTCGATGAGGAATTCTAGGCCAAGCTTACGAGCAAAAGATTTCGCTATGAACGGGTGTGATGCACCCGACGCCCATATCAAAGAGGACCTTAGACGATACGCCATAAACTATGAGGAAACCTATATACAAACTTATATTTTTTTTAAAAGTGTTGCTGGGAGGAGGATACATAAATATTTTAAATCCTAAATTTCTAAACCTGTCACCACATCCTCCTACTCCTTGGCCTCATGTTGGCCAAGACCATAAGCTCGAGACTCAACCAGACCACGTCATGGGACTGTCTTCGGGTCAGCGACCACCACTGTCTTCCCTTTATCGATCTCACTCGAACCGTCATGCTCGAATTTCTACTGAAAGTCATGACACAGTACAAGTGTCAAACCTACAAGGAAAGGTCCGGAATAAACGAAAATCATCTAACATAAGGTCAAATTGCTTGATTACCCGCAGACTCTGGGCAATTCCGCGCAATGTGTCCACCTCTCTTACACTTGTAACAGACACCTAATGCAGCCAAACATTCTCCATAATGATGACGATTGCATTTATGGCAAAGAGGGCAATCTCTAGGCATGCCCCCCGACTGATTGCCCTGCTTAAAATCCATCTTCCGCTTTTTACTCTAGCGGTCCTTTGACTGATTCTTATCCTGCTGAAACGGTGGCCCACCTTGAGGCCGCTAGGGGCAAAAACTATCGCGCATTTAACTCGTTGCTGGTCGGTCTCCAATCTTCTTGTTTTATCCACCAAACTCCTGTAATCTGTGTTGACCATGGTCATCAAAGGCTGTCTCAAACAGTCCCGCAGGCCATCCACAAAACAGTTGCACTTCTCAGCTTCATCTCCCTGCATCGAGCCCGCATAGCGAGTTAAGTGAGTAAGTTCTCGCTCGTACTCGGTAACTATCTTATCCCCTCGAAAGTGCCTGAGATACTTCTCTTGAAGACCTCGACAAGCAGAAGGGGGCATGAACCAGTTCGCAAGAGCCCTAAAAAAATCGCCTCAAGTAAACATATCTGTTGTACGACCGGGAAAGGATAAAGGTCACGTTACACCACACTAAAAATATAATATTTTCTTAGAGGAGAGGGAATTTTCACATGACATCTTACTGACGGGATCATCTGCTAGATACTTAGTCCACCAAATTTTTGCCTCAACCCGAAGGAGGAAAGTTGTCAGGGGAACCTTTTTGTTTTCTGGACACTACATAACATTTAGCAAATCCCTGGTGTTAGCAATCCAATCATCTGTATCCATCGGGCTTCCATCTCCAATGTAGTTAGTAGGGTGAAGGTCTCTAAAATCCCTCAAGTAACGATCCATGCCGACCTCGCTACAGGTGCAAGGACTGGTGTTGGGACTGGAGTTGGGATCCATGTAAGCTGCCATTTCTGAAACTCTAATAAATCTACAACCACTGCCTTGGCAATCTGGGTTGCCAAATCAGCTGGTTCTGATGCTGCTGGTGCAGGTGGCGCATTAGCATCACCCATGGCGGTATCAGGAACAATGTTCTGACGTGAGGATTCCCCCGCTTCACTGGTTCGAGGCGCCTAAAGGACAAAGAAAAAAAGGATTATTATTACGCATAATATATCTGAAAAATTTGTTACTGAAGGCATTTTCATACACCCGCAAAAACTAAGAGTTAGACTAACTCGATGACTCTACTGACGAGTTTGATTCAGACACAATTCTATGGATCTGTGAATTTTCTGGGTCCAGGGATCCTAAACCCGTCTCTGATACCAATTTATAACACCCCAACCTAATTTAACAGGTCATCAGCAGTCCGTCCGGACCCGCGATAAAAAGTAAATTAAGTAACAGTATATAAACTGGTATAAAGCAGATAAATTAAAAGTGCTAAAAGGAAACTTACAACAAAAGTAGAGTAAGAAATATGAACTATGGGTAAAAGTGTACCTCACATGTTGAATTCACAGAGATAACTAAAATAGTAAACAACACTATGAAACTGATATACTGTCAGTCTGAAATAAACGGATACAATAAAACATGAGTGAAGTACAACAAGAATGATACAACTGAACAAAACCAACGACTGTGAAGACTGCGCCGCCTATCTTAAGCGAATCTCCTGACCTGAGCCCCCTGTAAAAAAGAGTTCCAAATGGGTCAGGCTCACTGGAGAGTAAGAAAAACTACTCCCAACAACAATAATTTTTTTAAAAAAATTAAAGTGCATATTACTTAAATATAAGATTTACATAATTTTTCTAACGTTATACGTGCCACCTGAGATCATGGTCTGACATAGAACAAACCTATCCTGTGACCTGACACACTCTTTACTTAATTGTATTAATCGTTGATTTCTAAAGTTTTGGAGTTATATACATTGTAGGCTTCAAACAATTTCAATAAATTCTTAATAACTCATGTCACCAAGGATGACTGAGCACAACTAGAAACAACAGTCTGAGTGGCAAACCTGATGGTGCCCTGAACTGGGTGTCCCTCAAGTGGAACATAAACTCTTATCTGAAGAGTTCCATATGGGTCATCGACCCTGAGCTTGAAGTTCGAGTGGTGACCAACTGGCCCTGAGAACACGGTGGTGTGCCTCCACCAAAAACACGAAGATGAACCATTCTCGCTACTTTTTTGAATAAAAATTTAGACTAGCATACAGTAAATTAACTACGGAGTAACCCTCTCGATAAATACGCTGGGCTTGGGATTTTCATGACCCTGAATCTGCTAATTAAACATAAGCATTTACCTACCTATTTGACTTGGTTCTGTCTATAAAAACTTGTAACTTCTAAATACGTACACTGCATAATTAAACATGAATTTAAGTACTCTGAAATATTCAACTAAAATGAGTTGAATTTCTTATCGCGGTGTTTCGACGTTCGTAACACGGAGAGACGACATAATCCCTTCGAATATTTGTCCACTACACACTCCTTAACTCCAACGCTCAACTCAAAATCTGAATTCCAACTGAAAAATCTAAATTAGCCATTACGACCATCTAGGGTTTCAGTGGAACTTTATTCTAAATGATGATAAGTAATTATCTATGTAGGAAAAAGAACACAAACGTATGCGTTACCTCGATGTAGAAATGGGGATTAGAGATGATCGCTCAAAACTTGTCACATGAACGCATCAATCCTTCCAAAATCTGAAATTGAATGGCAATGGGGCATATTCGCAATATAGAAGTGATGAAAATCCTAGAATAGAAGGAGAATAGACAAACACACTTACCAGAAACGAAAATGGCGGAAGAGAAACCTCGCACCGCCGGCTAGGTTAAGGAAAATGCCACCTACGGCGCTTGACTAGAGTAAGGGATGGCTGCCGAGGACTGCAGAGGAGGGAGGAATGATCGGGCAGGGCTCCGGCTGTAATTTTACGAGTGATTCAAGAAGAAGGCGGGCGGAACGTGAGATGGCGCCAACAGTAGTGCGGGAGAACTAAACCGCTGGACTCCAGAAAAATTAGAGCGTGGGAGAAGGTTTGGGGGAATTTAATTGGGCGACGCGGGTGAGGGTGCGGTTACTATCACCAAACCGAAGAGTTTTTTTTCTTTTTGATTATAATATCACTAATTTGCCTAAAACTATGAAAGCTAATATTTTTGCTACACAAACTCGCGCGTAAAATTAAATCGTCGCGACCACCTCAGATAAATAACCATCTCATGCCGACACTTCAATACTTATTTGTCATGCATAAAAAAAATTACAATAAATTATTACCTCTACAAGTCGACAGCTCGATCAATTTTGATCGCGATCGGGCACCAAAATTAAAATCACACGCGACGTTAATATTTAGGGCGTTACAGGTTGTGCATCAGATGACAAAAGGCAAGAATTTCATCGGAATAGAGAGCAGGAGGGGCTGCCAGAGAGGGCATATCAGTAGAAGCATCAGAGAGATGAGCGGAGCGGGACTGGGGATGACGGCTCGGAGAGCAACCATAGCCACGACCACCACGAGTAGCAGGACTCCCTCTGGGCAGAGGAAAGTCGTGGAGCTTGAAACAGGTGTCCCTAGTGTGTCGGGTCTTCCCGCAATAATCACAGAGAAGATGATCCTTCTCCCCAGGCTTAGGTGGTAAGTCATGAGAAGGACGCCCATCGGGGAGAATATGAGCAGCAAGAGCAGAGCCATCAGAGATAGAATCGGTATGTAAAGTCCGACAACAATCAAATTCTTGCTGAGCAAGACTGCACACTTCTGGCAGGGACAGAAAAGGAGACCGCCCAAGAATCTGGACACTAATTTGATAAAAGTCTCGGTGCGTCCCTTGGAGAAACTCAAAGATCTGATTGCGTTCTTCGCGAGCCCGAACAAGAGCCTCATCTTCAGGAGAGACAATGGTGAGAGCATCAAAGTGGTCATACTCCTGATAGAGCTGAGTAAATTACAGGTAGTAGGAGGAAGGACGATCGTCTTGCTACAAGAGAAAAATCTGTCGGCAAAGTTGAAAGATCTGAGCGGCATTCCCCCGACAAGAGTAAGTAATCTCAGTTCGTTTCCAAATATCGGTGGTTATGTCCAGAAACAGATATTTCCAAGCAATGCTCTCCTGCATAGAATTGAGAAGCCACAAAACATCACCATGGAGTTTTCAGACTCCTATTGAGACCACGTTGAAGAGGCAGGAGCGGGAGCTCTCTTCAGGGGAAGACTGTTACCGAGGAAGTGAGCTCCCTTACCTATATCTCCACCATATCAACCACTATCTCTCCTCCTACTATCCCTCTTGTGGTTCCACCACTGCCTTCTCCCATAGAGGCGGGCTAGAGGCGGAAGAGGGACGGGATGAAGGTGGAGGGAGGCGGGTTGGAGGCAGAGAGCGACGGATGGAGGGCGTGGACGGAAGACACGACGCGGAAGGGGTCGCGGGATTGACTTCGGTAACGTGTGCGCAATTAGGGTTAACCTCCCTCTGATACCATGTTGAACGGAGGAAATGAAATTGAATTATTGAAATAAGAAGCACTCCCTTATATATGAGAGTGACAGCATACAAGCAAACCACCAAAAATAAAACCATAAACAAAACCATAAACAAAACCATAGTCTTAACATAATCTATATGCCAAGGACTTGGGTAATGTGAGAGAAGTTATATTTATTCTATTCACATTGTTTCTCTTTAGTTTACGTAGCGTTACACGCTCACCATGTGACACCCCAAAAATGCGCAAAATACTCGCGTACCGATTATGATTGTGATTCTTGTAACGAGTATGTATAAATACTCGTAGTTTCTTTATCAACTATTGTAAATAAATAAATAAATGAATAGTATTTCTGGTGTTCAGGGTCTTTGTACTGTGATGCTGCGACCTTTTAATTGAAATTATGTTCGATTCTCCATCATATGGGATGCCCGAAATAAGGGTCTTCACACAGCATAAGCACCCTCTCCCAGGAGTTGCGGCAAGGCACCACTTAATCAGTCACGAGTTAAGAATCTAATATGAAACTATATTGTAAACACACATTTGGCTTCTTCTTTTTTCGGTGACGAGGGAGTGGGCTGTTTGGCCCAAGCGGTTTGGCCCAGGCCGTTCTAATACCATGTTAAAACACATGTGAAAAACCTACTTTTAGTAGTATTTCACATAAATATGCAAGGTAGAAACACACGTACATTTAAAAAGAATGTATATAATTGGATAATAACAACTGAAAGGAATGCCTCTTAAAAAGAAACTTCTACACAACTTTTAGCAAAGAAATATCAATACTTACTTTCAATTACTTTCTCAGAGAATACAAATGTTGATTCACCAGTTTCACCATCAGCAGATACAGGACTGAACTTTGAAACAATGAAGTACCCCACCGCACCAAGTGGAACACGAAAAGTCTAACAAGAAACTACGCAGCATGGTGAAAATATACATAGTATGTCTTGAGCAAATTGAAAAAAAACAGAAAGATTGGAACTAGTTTTCAGCTGGTGTTACCATAAGAGATCATGCTCATAACCATAAAAATCCTCACCTTAGCAACTTTTGAGGAACTAATTGCTTCAAGACTATCTTCACTCTCAAACTTAGACAAACTTGTTTTAAACCATTGCACCTTACAAGATCCCTCAGCTCCTCCAATGACTGTAGCAGCAATTGTAACTTTACTCCCTTCAATCAGATCACCAACTATCTTCAGATTGATCGCCTTTGGTGGAGCTAAGATTCAGTTTGAAAACAATGTGTTTTATGAAAAGTACACAAGGCAAAAGTAATAAAGTGTTGCAGTTGATCTACCACTAGGTCTACCTTTTCTAACTATATTAGACATAATGCTTACAGATTCTCCCTCCTGGCCTGAAAGCAAGAACAGACAAAAATTAGAGAAGTTAATTTTAAGTAAATGGAACTCCATTATCTTGATGAACAGGCACCTTTGAAAGTTATATTCACCTTCAGAATTAGCAGGAATATAAACAAATGTGAGACATTGCCCAACATCTTCCTTTGTCAAAGTGTACTCAGAAGCACCAGAAGAAACTACCACAAGATCTCTGCCCAATGAAAAAGCAGGAGAAAAATATACCATCAACAGAAAATTACAATAGACATTAGCACCACTAAACAGCAAATTTTTTATTAGCTTATCATAAAAGTTGTTGATAATAGTCGAAGATAACAAAGTGGAAATAATCCTTAGTTATTGTTAGAGAATACTAGGAAAAATAATGTATTGGCACATTAACTTGGCCCATGCAGGATTCTGTGTTTAGTCCCACATTGGTTGTATAGCTAGATCTTACTCTCCTCTCTCCTATATATTTGTACTCGTACTTGTTTTTTGGTATTCAAGAAGTATATACAAGATTTGGATCTTTCTCTACATGGTATCAGAGCGAAACAATCCGGCCTGTTTTCTCTCTAACTGCTAAGTCCTCCTGTAACCGGGCGGCCTGTTTTTCTCTCTAACCGCCCAGTCCTCCTGTTAACCGGGCGGCCTGTTTGACTGCTTAACCGCACTGCTTTGCGGCTTCCTTCTTTTCTAACCGCCTCCTCTCTCGTGGATTCACCTCCTCTTTCTCTTCTACGCACTTGTATAGCCTTCATCCCTCTGGCACGTGGACCCCACTCCCGTGCAGTTAGATTTTCTTAACCGCCACGGGTTGTTCTCTACTCGCTGCGGCTCCCGCTTCCCGCGGTTAGATCTAACCGTCCGGCCTCATTCTTCTCGCTGCGACCTGTCTCTGTCCGCTACGACCCCCTTTCTCTTCTTGTCGCACGACCTCTTCTCGGTCTTATCGCTGCGACCTCTTTCCATGTTGCGCGGTCTCCTTGTCACAAGGAATCTTATTGCTCTTGTCGCAAGGAGTTCTTTATCGTTGCGACCTGTCTCTGGTCTCAAGTGCTCTCCTTGTCGCGCGGACTGCTTCTACCGATTTTGTTGCAGTTTGCTCTTAAACGCACGGTCTGGTGTCTGTTCGCCTTTTTTGATCTTGGTGTGGTTTGAATCTAACCGCCGCGCCTTGTTTTTATCCGCTATGGGCTCTCTTCTATCCACTCGTCGTCACTTTCCTTGTTGCTGGTGTGTTGTCACCGTGACCGTTGCGGACTGCTTCTACCGATCTTGTTGTGGTTTGCCTCTAACTGCACGGTCTGGCGTCTGTTCGCCATTTTTGATCTTGGTTTGGTCTGCATCTAACCGCCGCGGCTTGTTTCTATCTGATGCGGGCTCTCTTTTATCCATTGGTCGTGGCCTTTCTTACCGCTGGTGTGTGGTCACTGTGACCGCTGAAGACTGTTTCTTACCGATCTTATTGCGGTTTGCTTCTCACCGCACGGTCTGGTGCCTGGTCGCCGTGTTTGATCTTAGCGCGGTCTGCATCTAACCTCCGCGGCTTGTTTCTATCCGCTGCGGGCTCTCTTCTGTTCGTTGATCGTGGCTTTTCTTGCCGTTGGTGCGTGGTCACTGTGACCGCTGAAGACTGTTTCTTACCGCGCTGGTCGTGGCCTTTCTTGTCGCTGGTGCTTTGTCACAGTGACCGTTGCGGTCTGTTCCTTGCAAGATGTTCAGCTGTCCTCCGGGCTCTGTGGTGTCTATTTCCGATGGTGGAACCTCCTACCTTGCTCATAGCTCATCCTGGATTTTGGATTCTGGGGCCTCTCACCACATTACCTAACGGAAACCACCACAATATTTGAATTCTGTGCATCCCAAGTTCATCACTGTTGCTAGTGGGGACACCATTCCCATTTATGGCGCGGCAGATATTCACCTTACTCCCTACATTACTCTTCGCTCTGCCCTTCATGTTCCGGGTTCTCCTTTCAACCTTTTCTCTATTGGTCATCTCACTACTGATCTTGATTGTGATGTAATTTTTTCTTCCAACTTGTGTGTTGTGCAGGATCGCAAGACGCGAACTATCATCGGAAAAGGGCATATGTCGAATGTTCTCTATATCCTTGATCCTTCTCCCCCAACGGTGTTGTCCTCTATTATCTCTATTGATTGGCATCGACGTCTTGGTCACGCCCCTCTAAACATACTCAGAAAATCTCTCCCCGAAGTGTCCCTCCAAGAGTTCACGTGTGAGTCTTGTATCTATGAGAAACATCATCGGTCTACGTTCTCACGGCAAACTACTCGGAGTCCATCTCCCTTTGATCTAGTACACTCCGATATTTGGGGATCCTACAAAATTGCGAGTGTTTTTGGATATCGTTAATTTGTCACATTTGTATCTCCTTCGTGACCGCTCTGAATTATCTGGTGTATTCCGCACTTTTTTCATTGAAACTCGCAACCAATTTTTCACTACAATTAAAACTCTCCGCACTGATAATGCCCGTGAATACACTAGTCATATCTTTGCACACCTATGTGCTGAGTTTGGGATCATCCATCAAACCTCATGTGCATATACCCCCCCCCCCCCCACACACAAAATGGCATTGCTAAATGCAAGAATCGTCACCTGCTTGAAGTCACCCGCTCTCTTATGATTCAAATGAATGTTCCCAAACAATATTGGAATTTTGCGGTTTCTACCGTCTGCACTCTTATTAACCGCATGTCTTCCTCTATTCTCAATTTTGTGGTTCCCTTCAATCTTCATTTTCCCTCCAAACCTCATTTCTCCATCACCCTCACGTGTTTGACTGTGTGTGCTTTGTTCATCATCTTGGCCCGTCAACTGAAAATCTTGCTCCACGTGCCACTAAATATATGTTTGTGGGTTACTTTCGAACTCAGAAGGGCTACGTTTGCTTTTCTCCTAAGGATCGCAAGGTTGTTACTTCTGATGATGTCACCTTCCTCGAAGATCAGTCATATTACTCTCAACCAGCTCATTCTCCACTTTTGCCACCTCTTCCGCAGCCTGCTATTCCTGTTCATTCAAACCTCCCACCTCTCCTTCCCACACCAATCCCACCTAAACCACCTATCATCCGTGTGTACACTCAATGTCCTTCTTCGTCTACTACCCTACGGGAGATGCCCTGCTCTAATGATGTTTTGCAGCCTGTGGATCCGGCAACAGGTTCCACTGCCCACCCGCTGGCCAACTATGTCTCTTTTCACCGCCTCTCTCCGGAACTCCGACAAAGTGCTCTTTCTTTATCCTCTATTTCCACCCCTAATTATGTGCAGGAGGCTCTCCAATATCCCGGGTAGCGGGTGGCTATGGACGAGGAAATGTCTGCTCTTTCGGCAGACCACACATGGGATCTGGTCCCACTTCCTCCTGGACAATCTTGTGTGGGATGTAAGTGGGTGTTTGCCGTCAAACAGGGTCCGGATGAGACGGTTCACCGTTTGAAAGCTCGTCTAGTAGCTCGCGGTTTCACTCAACAACAAGGTCTGGATTATGATGAGACTTTTTCTCCAATCGCTAAACTCAATACTGTTCGTGTGTTGATCTCCCTCGCGATTCACCGCCACTGGGCATTGCACCAACTGGATGTCAAAAATGCTTTTGTTAATGGAGATTTACAGGAGACCGTTTATATGCAGCAACCTCCCGGGTTTGAGACTACGGGGAGGTTTCTTGTCTGTTGTCTGAAGAAGTCTCTTTATGGTCTCAAACAATCTCCTCGGGCATGATTTGATAAATTTAGTAAGACTGTTAGTACTGTTGAGTTCACTCGGAGCTCGGCCACCTTCTCTCTGTTCACTCGTCATCGTCAACCAGGAACAGTGATTCTGTTAGTATATGTGGATGATATTTTGATTACAGGAGACGATCTTCTAGGAATAAGGATGATCAAAAAGCATCTGGCGACTGTGTTTCAAACAAAGGACTTGGGAAGCCTTCGATATTTTCTTGGTCTCGAAGTGGCTCGGAGACCTGATGGGCTTGTGTTATCTCAGAGAAAGTATTGTCTTGACTTACTTCATGATGCGGGCTATCCTGGATGCAAACCTGCTGATACTCCCATGGATATCAATCACAAGCTTTGTGATCATGCCTCAGACTCTAATTTGCTCCTTCTGAATCCAGAGTATTATCGTCATCTTGTGGGAAAGCTGATATATCTCACTGTTACGAGACCTGATATATTATTTGTTGTTGGAGTTGTCAGTCGATTCATGCATGAGCCACGTATCTCTCATCTTCAAGTAGTCGAGCGTATTCTTCGTTACTTGAAGACTGCTCCTGGATAAGGACTTGTACACAAGCCCTCTTCGTCTCCCTTATCTCTGATTGCATACTCTGATGCTGATTATGCTGGCTCGTTGGATGGTCGTCGTTCACAAGTGAATACTGCACTTACTTTGGAGGACATCTTATTACATGACGCAGCAAGAAACAGTCTGTGGTTGCTCGCTCATCTGCTGAGGCCGAGTATCGATCGATGACAGAAGTTGTATCTGAGCTCACATGGCTTGAGGGTCTCCTTGATGATCTAGGAGTCAAGCTCTCCTCACCTGCCACTTTATTTTGCGACAGTCAAGCTGTTATACACATTGCCAAGAATCTGGTCTTTCATGAACGGACAAAACATATTGAAGTGACTGTCATTTCATTCGGGAGAAGGTTCAGTTGAAGAAGAATAGTTAACACATGTTCCTGCTGCTCAGCAAGTTGCTGACATCCTCACCAAGGCCTTACCAAGGCATCTCTACTATCAGTTCTTTTCCAAGCTTGGTGCCTACGACTTGTACGCTCCAGCTTGCAGGGAAGTGTTAGAGAATACTAGGAAAAATAATGTATTGGCTCATTAACTTGGCCCATGTAGGATTTTGTGTTTAGTCCCACATTATTTGTATAGCTAGATCTTACTCTCCTCTCTCCTATATATTTGTACTCATACTTGTTTTTTGGTATTCAAAAAGTATATACAAGGTTTGGATCTTTTTCTACAGTTATCAATAGGGAAAACACAGCCATGTAACATCCACGGAGATCAAGGTGATCAAGACATGGGGTGAATGCCTGCCCTCGACCCGTGATCCCCATCAGATCATGTGAATGCAAACACCAAGCTAACAAATAGTGTACTGTATGCTCAAAAAGCAAAAATTAGTGTGCTCCACTTATAGGTAAGACATACACACATGAAATGCACATGAACCGAACAAAAGAACAGCAACAGCAAAACACAACCAAGAACAAGGTAAAAATCTACACATTAAGAATTAAGATAATAAAAGACACAGCATAATAAGCCATGAAGAATCAAGATGCACAAACATAGGTTACAGTGCCTCCTCAAATTCTTGATGCTGCATCCTGAAGTAATCTAAATTAATGAATCCTCAAGGCAAGTTGTCCTAACCCCACAAAGCACTAAGGCTCCGTTTGGTTGGGTTATTGCTAATGGAAAGCTACTTATAGGAAATGTAGTTTTGAAAGTGTTGTTTTTGGAAAACAGAGTTTTGTAAAAAAAAACTGTTTGGGTGAAATGGAGCTTGTAAAACAGAGTTTTGGAAAAATTGTTTTGGAACAAAATAGAGTTTTGTCTGAAATTATTTTCCATTAATTTATAGCTTGATTGTTTGTAATAATTGACATACAAATGCAGAGTTCAAAAAAATTTGATTTTTAATAATTAGCTTACATACCAGGTGCATGTCCAACATTGTTCAATTATCCTAATGTCCTTAACACTAACTCTAATAAACAACTAATCTTATTGAAGAGTTACTCATTATAGGCGACAATGGAGTACATTGGGCAATCATAACTATGAACATATCCTCGCCAAACAGTACCAGGGAGTTCATAACCGTCTATAATTTGCAAAATAGAGCCAAAATACTGTTAAATGAGGGAGGGGTAGACCAATAAAGACTTAGAATGAAACTGTAAGGAAAGACGTGATGTACTTAGGCATTAGTGAGATTATGACAAAAGATAGGGCACAATGGCGACAAAGGATCCATATAGCTGACCCCATTATAGTGGGACAAAGGCTTGAACGTTGTTGTTGTTGTACAGCCAAAATACTCGCCCTTCAGATTTAAAAAAAGCCAATTTACCTCGCAACTATTCAATCCCCAAATAATTATACCTCAGATAATAATTAAAAAACAAAAGAATAATCATTCCTAACAGCAGCCTCTAGATCAAAACTGAGGGCAGACGGTCCGTCATCGTCCAAGCTTGCGCAGGTTGTTGTTGGTTGTGCCTCCGGTGAACCAAGCTTGAAGGCGAGAAGAGCTTGTCTATTAAAATTTACAAATCCATTTCGACGAGAATAGAGTCGTCACAATCAGGAAGCGATTTTGAATAGTGGATTGTGGATTGAGGAAGAGGGCTTGGATGATGATGGCTTAGGGTTTCCATGATGAGGATGAAGACGAAGAGGGCTTGCGTGCGGGAAGGGCACGTGAAGAGGAAGCTCGGCTGCGGGGAGGAAGAAGGGCTCGCGATCGTGGTAGGGTATCGGGCGGAAAGAACGCAGAGCAGGAAGAAATCGAGCTTCTGCGGTTGAACGCAGGTAGGAGTTGCGGATGGGGAGATAACAAAAACCATGGATATTAATAATTAGTGTTTTTGAAAAAGCCACACCAAACGCCGCTTCTTATCAAAATCACGGTGCGTCCCAGCCGCACCGCATTTGGCCGGCAGCTAGGGCTGAATCTGAAATCCCTCCACTGTGAGCGTCTCTCCTCCCTCTCGTCTTTCAATTACTGAATTCTACTGGCTGGTTGTAGCTTTATTGGCTCCTGGTTTGGGGGAGTTTAATGATTTGTGTGTTCCTAATTTAGGCACAATCAGCTACTATGATGTTTATGTGGCTAGAGGGTGAATTTACAATGAGGGTTTTCTCTCTTGCACTACCGTCTATTTCTCTCCCCCCCCTTGGAACTAGACCTGCTTATATGCCCAACTGCTTGGTGCCTGAGAAAAGACTTTAGTTCAGATTTCCAATTGGGAATTTGATACTCTCTACTTCTCCTTCCCCCAACTCCTCTTAGAAATTCTGTTTTATATGTGGGTTGATTTTGCACATATTCTTGTGAGCTGATTTTGTTGTTTGGAATTCGATGGGGAATGTGGATAGATGTTGATTGTGGTCGGCTACTGTGTTGTTTTGGTGAGCTGGTTGTGGACAAATTCTAGATAGGGAAACTGTTAGAAACCACGGTAAGCACATTTTAGGGGGGGGGGGCGCAGACACCATCCGTGGCCGACTGCAGTCGAATGGCTAAGAAACATCTCCAACCAAATATCCTGGGGCCCACAGGGTAAATACCGGGTAGGTTGTTGAGGCCCGGGATAGAACCTGGGACCTCCTTTATCAAGCTCCTAGACGGAGACGTGATACCCAACTGAGTCAGTTGGGTATCAAGTCTCCGCTTAGGAGCTTGATAAAGGAGGTCCAGGGATCAAGCCCCGACCTCAACAACCTACCCGGTATTTACCCCGTGGGCCCCGGGAGATTTGGTTGGGGATGCTTCTTATCTATTCGATTGCAGTCGGCCACGGATGGTGTCTGCCCCCCTAAAATGGGCTTATCGTGGTTTCTAACAAAAGATTACCGTGGTTTCTTTTGTTAGAAACCACAATAAGCCCATTTTAGGGGGGCAAACACCATCCGTGGCTGACTGCAGTCGAATGGCTAAGAAGTATCCCCAACCAAATCTCCCGGGGCCCAACCAAATCTCTCGGGGCCCACAGGGTAAATACCGGGTAGGTTGTTGAGGTCAGGGCTTGATCCCTGGATCTCCTTTATCAAGCTCCTAAGCGGAGACTTGATACCCAACTGAGCTGCAGCTCAGTTGGGTATCAAGCTTCCGCTTAGGAGCTTGATAAAAGAGGTCCCGGGTTCTATCCCGGGCCTCAACAACCTACCTGGTATTTACCCTGTGGGCCCCGGGAGATTTGGTTGGGGATGCTTCTTAGCCATTCGACTGCAGTCGGCCACGGATGATGTCTTCCCCCCTAAAATGGGCTTACCGTGGTTTCTAACAGAAACAATTGATAGTTGTCCCCTCTTGTTGGCTGTTTTTATTGATGCTGGTCGGCTGTTTTGATGGGGTTTTTTCCATGGACATAGTGCTGCTATTGGCAGCCCTTGGAGCTATAATTAGCAGCCATTTATATTGTTGTTGGGCTGCTTTTAATATCTGTTATGGGTTGTCTTTCGTTACCCTTTGATGTATATTTTTGGATGCCCACTTGTTGGCTTCTGTTGGCCACCTACTTTGCTTTTGAATGAAGCTTTGTGTGGCTGAAATCGAAAGTGTCGAGTGGCCCTTATTGAAGTCATAAGCGGCTGAATTCCGATATGATTTTGCTTTCTTTTTTAGTCACCGAATCTATTCCTTACCTAAGAAACTCCTAGAAGTCGTAGTTGTGGTCGTCTTAGGAGTCCGCTCGTAACTATTTTTCGGTGCAACCCTTAAGTAAATGATTTTTTGATATTGCTGCGGATGGCGTCCGGCGATAGACGCGACGAGAGTAGTACGAAGGACAACGGAAAATGAAAAAGTTGTGGTGAGTCTTTACCACTTTGATTACATATACATTTGAATTATTTTGAATTATGAACATGAAAAACTATTTTATTATGAGTTACTTCCATTCATGAACACTAAATATGAATTGAAGAAATTTGAAAGATTTGAAATCACTGAAAAGATAAAATCACTAAAAAACTAAATATGGATTAACAATCGATGAAAACTCTGAGGGGAAAAGTCATATAACTACTTCCTATCTTTTGAAAATGAATATGAATTGAATGTGAAAATGATAAAAAATTGAGAGTGCATCGACGCATCAAAATGCTAAGGGTCAGCCTTGTAGGGGGAAGGGCAACAGACTCTTACATCTCGTGAGGCGGGTAGAACTCTCACACCTCGTGGGGAGGGGGGGGGGGTCGAACTCCTATAGATTTTGATATAGAATTGTCTAATCTAGGAGGAGTGGAAGCATGTTGCGCATGTGAGCGTCCTAAAGCGGACATTGATGTGATGGGGCGACGGGCCCAGATGTTTAAGAAAGTTCAGATCGACCCTCAGTATTTTGAAAGAAGGAATTATGAATTATGATATGCATTCTGAATTATGATATGCATTCTAAATTGCATACAAAAATGAATAAGAACGAATTATGATATGAATCTTGAACTGAATATAGAAATGAAAAAGATTGCAAGAAATGAGAATTTGATATCAGAAATTATTTATTTCTATTGTACTAGTTCACTGTACAGTACCTTACATGCTTCCTTTACTTGTTGTGTTACTACACATGTTCATATAGAAGTTATAACTGCATATTGAAGCTAATTTTTCATGTTTGTCTGTAGTGCGGTTGAAGAGGTAAGGAACTCACTTTTCTAAACTAACTGGTTGTTGATTTCTCTTTTTAGGATTATACATTCAGCGTACTAGCCCCCGCTAGGAGGATACCTGCAGGGCAAATCAAAATCTAAAGGAAGTTGTGGCTCGTCCACGGGTTAGATTTGTTTACGTTTATTTAGATTTGCTACAGTCTGTACATGTGATAGTTATGTCATAGTTATTTTCTCCTGTACTCTGGATAGACATGATGTAAATTAGTTTAAATATTTCTCATGGTACCACTCTGGTGTTCTATATATTAGAACTGTTGCGCTATTTAATTGTGAAGAACTGCTCAGAATAAAGATTTAAAGAGTGGCGACTTCGGGTCGTTACCCGTGTGGTCGTGGTGTCCTAGGGGGAATAGCAGGACTGGGTAGGGCAACTTAGAGTTGCAGTTCTCCTCCAAAATTCGGGATGGCACTGAAGGAATGCACGTAGAGAGAGTTGGTGGTTGGGGGCCGTCGGAGGTAATCGGGGGTGGTCCAAATGTCGAACGGAGAAATCCACATTGACCAAACGAGCAACCTCCATAGCGTCGGAAACAGCACGGGGATGATGGGTGCGCAAGCGGGAGAAAATGTGGAGCTGGAGAACCTGAAGAAAGAAGCTCATGTAATGATCTAGAGGAAGACCAAGGACGCGGTTGACGAGCTCAATGAAATCGTCAATATACTGATCCACTGAAGATGATCATCCTTGGAAATCAACTAGAGTGAATGTGGAGCTCTCCATAGTATTGACGGGTGTCGACGATCATAACACTTGACCAGCGCATGTGTGAGGTCGGCCCATGGAAGGATTGGAGTGGACTAACGAGGCCAAAAAAACCCAGTGGAGGGTGGACAACAAAATAAACGTGAGAATAAAATAAAGATACATCACTAGCAATCTCGCCAGCATCTGAACCACCGACCTCTTCCTCCGAGAATAAACTCGCCATGTTGTCAATGCCCCATCCTCGATGTTGTCCTCCTTCATTTTCGCACCAAAATATTCAAACCACTAAACATTAGCATCTTAACTGTCGTGCTCCGTACATATGAGCTTTTTTGTAAAATAGCAGCAGCATATGGTTGTTGAGAACTTAAGATAGATGAATGCATCTTGAAACAAAATGGATAGTCCAAATATTTAACTAGAAAACATGTTTCATTTCCTCTGAAAGAACTCAATGATAGCTATCAATATTATGGACAATGAGAATATCATCTATATAGATCATGAACATGATAAACATAAGAAATTTCTCAAGAATGATGAGTCAAGTACATGTTTTAGAGCCAATGAACAATGGATCTACTAGAAAATTGATGAATTTGCAAAACAATGCCAGGGAGCTTATTTCACGCCATACAATGACTTGGATAATTTTCAAAAATAATTAATTTTCATGTTATCAAACAAAACTAAGAGGTTGACAAACAATTCATCACCAAGAAGAAAAGGGCTTTTGAATGGCTAACTATTTCGAGTTCCATCTTCATGTAATGATAATGATAGAACAAGAGGGCCTAACGGTAGTGAGTTTAACCATAGGATGAAATATATTGAAGTACTCAAGCCCAAATATTTGATTGAAACCCTATGTAAGTGAAACATGCTAGTGAGAAATGTACCTTTAAGTTTCATTCATTTTGATTGACTCGCCCCGCGAGAAACCCTATTTGTTTTCCCCTCGCCCACAACTTGAGATACGCTCACCTCCGATGGAGCCTAAGATAGCTTGCCTTTAACCCCCCCCCCCCCCCCCCAAGCTAAAGTTGAATTTACGCATTTTATTTCGCGTTTTATTTTACCACTGCTTATTACACGTGATATCTTTAGGTTTTATTCATTTTGATTGATTCGCTCCGCGAGAAACCCTATTTGTTTTCCCCTCACCCACAACTTGAGATGCGGTAACCTCCGATGGAGCCTAAGATAGCTTGTCTTTTAATCCCCCCCCCCCCAAGCTAAAGTTGAATATACGCATTTTATTTCATGATTTATTTTCCCGCTGCTTATTACACGTGTATTGTATCCTATAAATATGTATGTTTGGCCCAAATTAGGGCAACGGAATAAAAATTTTCTCGATTCTAATTAGTATCAGAGCTTAGCCGCGATCCTGCTTCTGCGCTCCTCCCACGTTAGTTCCAGCATCCGCTTCTTCCGTCGATCTCCGTGTTCGTTCCGGCGCCACTCCTAGTCGTATTGTCCGCCTCCAGCGCCTCGGGCATTCCAGCACCTAGGGATTCCTTCTCCGGCGGCCTTCTCCAGCAGCCTTCGCAACTTCAGCGCCCTTCACCGCCCGATTTTCCAGGCGGCCCTTTGTCTCCGTCCGTTTTGTCCTCCATGGGGGCTGTCGGAGACATCGTGGTCACATCCTCCGGTGTCCTCTCCGAGGAAACAATCTAAAGGACACTCATAGGATGTGGTTTCTTCCATTTTTGAGTTCTTCGTCTTGCTAGTTACCTACGAACAGGCATCGATGGGTGATTCCTCTGAAAGCTCATTGTCTTCTCACATGGATGCCCTCATTGGTCCCTCTGCAGATCCTCCTCGGAGCCATGACCAATCTAGATCTTTAAAGATCACTACTGTTGTCTTGAATAGCACAAATTATCTTGAATGGTCCAGGGTATCACAACATGTTATTCGAAGTCACCAGCTATATGGACATATTGATGGTACCAATGTTGAGCCACTACATACCGATCTCTCTTGGAGAAAATGGGATGCGAACAATTCTTTGGTTGTCTCGTGGTTACTTCACTTTATGTCCTCTCAGGTGTATCGCAGCTACATGCTTTTGGATTCTGCTAATGAAATTTGGAAAAGGGCTCGTGAGACCTACTCTCAAGCAGGCAATTCGGCGCAGATTTATGTGTTCACTCGCCGTGTTTTGGAGCTGAAGCAGGGAGTCATGTCCATCTCTGCCTACTACTCTGAGTTCGAACGTCTGTATCAGGAATTGGATTACTTCAACACCTTTACCGCTGCTTGCACTATCGATGTGCAGACTCTTCAGAAAGATAAAAAACGTTTTTGGATTCATGTCTTTCTTATGGGGCTCAATATGGAGTTTAATGTAATTCGCATGCATGTCCACCGCAAGCCTCTTCCCTCACTTAGGAAAGCCTTCAATATGCTCCTCAGTGATGAGAATCGTCGACACTCTCTTGGTTCCTCTACCGACCACCCTGCCATTGTTGGGATTGCTCGAGGACCTCTGCCTTTATGCAGCCACTGTGAAAAGAAAGGACATACTAAGGATGTTTGTTTACGTCTACACCCTCATCTTGCTCCCTCTGGTCGGGGTTCTGGTGCTCGTGGGAGAGGTGGTCACCGTGGTGGCGGTCGTCAGGCTAGCGCCCGCACACAGTATTTTGCGCATTCGATTGAGGTTTATGAGGAACCCTCTAGGGAATTTTCTGCTATGAAGTTAGAGGTCTTTCATTGTATGTTGCGTTCCCATTACGACTCTACATCGGCTGATTCAACTATCGTGTTTGCTACTTCAGGTATCTTCAGTGCATATGATGTGTCTTCATCCCCTTTCGAGTGGATCATCGACTCGAGTGCGACGGATCGCATGACTGGCTCTACCCAAGGTTTGACCTCCTAAACTCCTCTCTCTGATCGTGATAAGGTTATTGTAGTCAATGGATCCCTTTCTTCTATTGTTGGCAAAGGAACCATTGTCTGTTCTCCTGACCCATCTCTTTCTTCGGTTTTGCATGTCTCTTTGTTTACTCGCAATCTTCTCTCCATTAACCACTAAATTGCTTCTCTAAATTGCCTCGTAACCTTTTTTCCTGAAGTTTATGTGTTTCAGGATCTGGATACGAAGCAGATGCTTGAGAGTGGTAGGAACATTAACGGGATGCTTGCTGAACCAGTCATTATCTCCTAGTGCTCTCTCCACCACAAGTACTCTGACTTTACATGACATCTGACGTTATCATCTGCGTCTTGGCCACTCTTCTGCTTTTTATCTTACCAAATTGTTTCATGTTTTCAGTTGTTTGATTGAATTGTTTACTTGTGACACGTGTGAAATCTCAAAACATACTCTTCATAGTCTCAGTCATGTTTCTTTTCCTAGTTCTTGTCCTTTTGATGTTATACATTCTGATGTTTGGGGTCTCTCTCCCGTGTTATCTTTATCTGGCTATAAATGATTTGTTACATTTATTGATTGTCATTCTTGTACAATGTATTTGTTAAAAAGGAAGAGTGACGTGCTTACTTGCTTTCGGTCTTTTCATCAAATGGATGTGACACAGTTCAACGACACAATTCATGTGAGCTTAGTGATAATGGTGGGGAGTATGATGATCGGAGAGCGTTTGGGGCATATCTTGTCGAACATGGCATTATTCACCAAACCACGTGTCCACACTTCTACTCAAAATGGTGTAGTCGAACGGAAAAATAGACACTTACTGGAGTTTGCTCGGTGTTTGTTACTTGTCATGAACTTTCCCAAGTCTTAATGGGGTGACGCGGTTTTGACTGCAACTCATCTCATTAATCGTCTATTGTCACGCTCCCTTTCCTACGATATGCCCCTCTCATGTTTAGCCAAGCAACACATTGTCTACACCTCTCACATCGTTACTCGCATCTTTGGTTCAGTGTGCTTTGTTTATGTTCATACAATGCATCGCGATAAACAAGATGCTCGCTCTGTCAGATGTGTTTCTGTGGGCTACTTTCCTACCACCAAAGGGTATATCCCTCTCATTCTGCTCCTAGTTCACCCAGTACTATTTTTGTTGCTCCCACTTCTATTCCTTATATATTATATGCATTCTCTCGAAGACCTCGGACCGCTGAGCAAGTACCGCTCGTGGATGTTCCACCTGTGCCGGCGCCTGCCTATGCTCCAGATTCAGATGATGACCTTCATGTTCCTCTCGCTCGTGTTAAAGGTAATATTGGTATTGAGGTTAATCACAAGATAGATGTTAATACTAGTGGGGAGAAAGTTTAAGTTTCAAGGTACCAACGATTGGTTGGGAGACTCATATACCTATCTCATAATCGACCTGATATTTTGTACGACGTGAATGTCCTAAGTAGATTCATGCACTCTCCCACAATTCGCCATCAGCAGGTTGCATATCGGGTATTGAGATACCTCAAGAAATCTCCAGAATGTGAGATTCTATTCTCTGAAAATCAACCTTTGGAAATAAAGTGTTTACAGATGCTGATTGGGCTGGTAGTCAAGATGATAAACAGTCTAGTACCGGGTATTGCTCGTTTGTGGGTGGAAATTTTGTATCTTGGAAGAGCAATAAACAGAATGTTGTTGCTCGCTCAAGTGTCGAAGTGGAGTATAGGGCTATGCCACAAGAAATATGTAAGGGGTTGTAGTTGAAGCCAATTCTCCAAGATATGGGTCTCCAGGTGAACAAACCAGCTACTATCTATTACGACAACAGAGTTGTCATCAATATTGCTCACAATCCGGTTCAACATGATAGGACGAAGCATGTTGAAGTTAACAGATATTTCATCAAAGATCACCTCGATAAGGGAAATATATGTACTCCGTTTGTGAATTTGTGTGATCAACTAGACGATGTCTTCACCAAGGGTTAAGTTATGATGACTTCAAGAACGATACAGTCAAGTTGGGGATGATCGATATATATTCCCAACTTGTGGGGAGAGTTGAATATACGTGTTTATTTCATGTTTTATTTTCTCGCTGCTTATTACATGTGATATGTCATGTGTATTGTATCCTATATATATGCATGTTTGGCCCGAATTATGGTAACATAATAAAATTTCTCTTGAATCTATTGCAAACAACATAACCATTCATAATTCCAAGCCTAAGAGAGTATATTTGAAGAGATTTGCCAGAAACAACTTCAGTGAACATATCTGCGGGTTGGTCCCTAGACGACACAAATACAGTAGTAATATTTTGATCCGGAATTTTTTCCCGCGCAAAGTAGCAATCAATCTCAATATGTTTTGTACTCTTATAGAAGAAGGGTTTGTTGTCAATGTGGATAGCAGCTTCATTATCACAGTGTAAGTGTATGACCTTTAGCACAACCGCACAGGAAAGTCTATTTCTCCCAACATAGATTTAAAATAAATCAATTCACATGTAGTAATGGATATAGCACGATATTTTGCATCGATAGAGGAATGAGCAACAACATTTTGTACCATACTCCTCCAGGAAACAAAATTGGCACCCACAAAGATAGAATATTCACTTGTAGATCTTTTGTCAAAGAAAGAACCAATCCAATCAACATCATAGTACCCCTAAACCTTAAGGTGGCCATGATCTTGATAGATAATGCCTTTTTGGAGTCCTTTTTTAAGTACTCAAGTATTAGAAGAACAACTTGATAGTGACCAACTTTAGAACTATGCATGAATTGGCTAACTAATCCAAGAGCAAATGAGATATTAGGTCTAGTAATAGTTAGATAAATTAATTTTCCACAATGCATTGAAATTTCAACTTCCTTTCCAGATCCAAAGAATTAACATTGTGAATATCATAAATAGGATCCATGGGGCTATCGGCAACTTTTACTCCTAAATATCCAATGTGACCGAAAATATTTAAGACATATTTGCGTCGTGAGATCATAATTTTTCCTGCAGATCGAGCAATCTCAATACCAAAAAAAAACTAGAGAAGACTCAAATCTTTGATTTCAAAGACAGGGGTCAACTCCTTTTTAACTAGAGTAATGTGTTGATTATTTGTTCCTGTGATAATAATATCATCCACATATACAAAAAAAATAGTGGTAAATTTCTCCTTCCTGTAGATAGAGAATGAGTGATCAAAAGTACAATGGGAAAAATCTAAACTCAAGAGTTTGCCACTTAGCTTTCCAAACCAGGACCAAGGTTATTGTCACGGCTCATACCCGGCTCGAGGAGTCTTAATGGGACCCGACTGGTTCAACCGTGAGGGAAAATACCCACGTGACCCCAACGCATTTCTAGCATGTTTATCAGCGCAGCGCGGTGTTGGTATTGGGTCTCGAACCCGCAACCCTTGAAAAGCAGCTTAGTCGGTGATGAGGAGTGATATTAAGGCTCCTTATCAAGGGTTGCGGGTTCGAGATCCAACGCCCAACTCGAGGAGTCTAAATGGGACCCGACTGGTTCAACCGTGAGGGTTGCAGCCCAAGTGACCCCAACGCATTTCTGGCATATTTATCACCGACTGAGCTGCAGCTGATAAACAGGCCAGAAATGTGTTGGGGTCACTTGGGCTGCAGCCCTCACGGTTGAACCAGTTGGGTCCCATTTAGACTCCTCGAGCCGGGTCTGGGCCGTGACAGTTATTGTTTAAGTCCATACAAAACCATCTTGAGGTGACACCCCTATCCTTTAGGAACATCCATGCCCAGTGGAGTCATAAAGATTTCTTCCTTTATTTAACTGTGAAGCAAGACATTTTTAATCAAGTTGGTACAAAGGCCATGCCAAGATTTGTGGGCCGTAATAAATAACAAAATTCTAAAAAAATTAGTAGCAACGATAGCAAATGTCTCTTGAAAGTCAATTCCATAATCTGAGTAAAGCCTTTAGCAACCAGTCTTGTTTTATGCCTATGAAGAGTGCCATCTTGAAACAATTTAATAGTATATATCAATTTGCATTCGACGGCATGATGCCCATGTGGAATATGGACAATTTCTAAGTAATTTGATGTTGGAGAGCATCGATCTCCTCCTTCATAGACTTAGTCCAGCAAAGTTCAAACAAGCTTCTAGAAAACTGTTAGGAATAAAAATAGAGGAAACTGATGCAAGATAGGATTTCAGAGAATGAGAGATAAAGTGATACCCGAAATATTTATCAATGGAATATCTGGTACGACCACTATGAATTTGGAGAGAAGATGCAACACCATAAATGGTCTTGGTGTTCGGATTTGGCGGAGTGGTGGTGGGTGGTGGAGCATAAGTATGACATTCTTGCCCAATAGCTCTAATTTGTCTCCTTGGGTAGGCATGAAGGTTTTTTCTTCTTTTATAGACCCATAGATCATTGGTGGGTACTTCCTTTTCAATAGCAACATGGGGTGTGGCCAAAGAAGATGATTCAACATCCACAAGAGCAAGTAAAGGTGGCATCATATCACCCACAACTTCAGATTTCTCTTAATAAGTAACATTTTGCCTTCATCCAAGTATTATGAGGTCACACAATATGAACAAAAGCAACACATTCAATAACCTTATGTGAACGATTAAATAATGGAAGATTTAGCCAAAGAAGTTTCAAGGGATACTTCCCTACCAAAGTATCAGATGACATCCGATTAAATAGATAGAAGGATGTGAGAACACCTTCATCCCACGGTCCCTTAAGAAGGTGCATCTCTTGTAAAAACGAGTAGTTTCAATGATACGAGGGTTCTTACTTTCGGCCACACCATTCTGTTTAGTGGTCCCAGGACAGGAAGCTTAGAAAATTATCATGTGATCATCCAAGAAACTATAAAGTTCTCCACCTGTATATTCTCCTTCATTGTCAATCCTAAGAATTTTAATCTTAGAATCAAATTGAGTCTGTACATAGTGATAAAATAACTGAAATATTTCATTCACTTTTCATTCTCATAAGATAAACCCAAGTGAAGCGTGAGTAATAATCAATGAAACAAACAAAATAATGAAACTTATTCACCGAACATCTCACACTCCGACTCCTGCTAGGAGCATAGTTGATTCTACAATGTTTTCAAATTCATAAGATTGAGAAAGCAAATCTCAAGGTCTTCAAGCTAGCATGTCAATTGGACGTCTAATTCGCTGAATTTCTGCAAATTAGGCGCCCAATTGGCTGAATTTCTGCGAATTGGGCGCCCAATTCGCTGAATTTCTGCGAATTGGACGCCCAATTCGCTGAATTTCTGCAAATTGGCGCCCAATTTGCATAATTTCTACGAATTGGGCGCCCAATTCGCATAATTTCTACGAATTGGGCGCCCAATTCGCTTAATTTAAGCAAATTGGGCGACAATTCACTTAATTTCTAAGAATTGGGTGCCCAATTCAATGAAATTCAGCGATTGGATGCCTAGGTGCGCCTCAGGAACATCGCCCGCCTAAGCCTTGTTGGGGCGCAACGGGGTGCGCCCGACGCCTCAGGCGCGCGCCTTGATAACACAATTTCAAGGTTATTATACATAGTTCTGGAGGAACAAAGTTGGCATGTAGGTCCCAAGACTTATCTTTCCAGTATCCCTCCTTCCTATAGTGAGGACACTTCATCTTACTCTTTTCTTCTTACTTTATATTTCTAGAATGTCACTTCTTCTGTTCAGAACCAAGAGAAAATTTATCATGACCAAAATGAATATTAGTATGAAGAGAGTTTATCTGACTCGCCTCCCCTCAAATATAGTGGGCAACGATCTCCAAATCAATAACAGAATCTCGTCCCAACATCTAAGCTTTTGGAATTCAAGCTCTAAAAGAAGACCAGAAAGCATTTCAAACAACCTTCATTGCAACAGTTAAGTCTTGAAGTCTTCGATGATATGAATAACAGATATTGATACATTTCTGGTCGCTTATGAATCAGTTTACTATAATACTCCTCAAAGTGATTCATTCTAGTCATGTGTATCAGTTCAGCTTGAAGTTTATATATCCTCGCAGAGTCTATCTTTTTAGAATAATTCTGTTCAACTCCCATATTTCTTTAGCAGTTTGGCAGAAAAAGAATTGATTTGCAATATTGGGTTCCATAGAGTTGATAAGCTAATTGATCACAGTAAAATTTTCACCTTCTCATTCCTCATATAAGGGGTTAGTCTTGTTGAGGGCCAGTTTGGATCCAGTGATAAACCCCAAGTCTTCGACGGCTCCCAAAGAATATCTGTATAGACTAGGCCCACAGGAGATAGTTCCTCCCATTCAGTTTGATGTGAGTCACACCACGATTGAAATCCATGTTAGAACTTCCTCCACTGTAGTATTTAGAGTGATCGGTAGCCCCTTGAGGGGCATTCACACCCTTTACTTTGTCCTCCATTGGGGCACAAAAGAAGGGGAACCACAGTAGAAAACCGGGAATAAATCTATTATTGGAGAAAAGAGAGATCCATGCACTTATATAAGTGAGGGAAAAATACAAAGACGATAATACCCTTATGGGTAAATACAAAACAAAACTTAAAAATAAAACAACTTGATTTCAACTCTCCCCCTCAAGTTGGATGGTAGATATCTATCATTCCGAGTTTATGGATGATATCAGTAAAGGCATCGGAGCCAAGACTCTTGGTGAAGACGTCGGCTAACTGATCTCTGGAATGGACGAAGGGTGTGACTAGACTTCCTTTGTCAAGATGATCTTTGATGAAGTGACGATCCACCTCAACATGTTTGGTCCTATCATGCTGAACTGGGTTGTGCGCTATGCTGATGGCCGCTTTGTTGTCACAGTACAAAGATATGGGAGCTTTCTCCTTAAGACCGAGATCTTGCAATAAGATGCTCAACCAAAGGCCTTCACAGAGACCCTGAGACATCGAACGGTACTCAGCTTCAGCACTGGACCTGGCCACCACACTTTGTTTCTTGCTACGCCATGTAACCAAGTTTCCTCCAATGAAGGTGCAATAACCTGTTGTAGATTTCCGGTCATCATGACATCCAGCCCAATCTGCGTCGGTGAAGACCTCGATCCGCAGATGTTTGTTCTTCGAAAACATCAGCCCCCGTCCTGGAGACTTCTTTAAATACCGGAGAACACGATAGGAAGCCTCCTGGTGTCTGACCCTTGGGGCATGCATGTACCTACTAAGGATCCCAACAGCATATGTAATGTCAGGACGAGTATGTGAGAGGTATAAGAGCTTTCCAACCAACCTCTGATAACTAGGAGCATCTGTACGATCACCATTGCTGTCCTGATCAATCTTATAGTTCTCCTCCATGGGTGTGTTAGCGGGGGCACACCCAAGCATGCCAGTCTCTGTCAGCAGAGCCAACACATACTTGCGTTGGGAGATAATGATACCCTTGTCAGAACGGGTCACCTCAATTCCTAAGAAGTAGCGTAGCCTTCCCAGGTCCTTTACTTCGAACTCGGTTGAGAGAAGTCCCTTCAGCTTTGAGATTTCATCTGTATCATTTCCGGTGATCACGATGTCATCAACGTAAACAATTAGCACAACAATTTTTACTTCATTCCTCTTGACAAACAATGTATGATCAGAGTGTCCCTGTTTGTAGCCAAACTTGATCATGGCCTTGTGGAATCTGCCGAACCATGCCCTCGGAGACTGCTTTAGCCCATACAGGGACTTCCATAACCGACAAACAAACCTCTCTTGCCCCTTCTTCACAAAACCTGGGGGGAAAGACATGTACACCTCTTCCTCGAGATCACCGTGAAAGAATGCATTTATAACGTCAAGATGATGAAGTTCCCAATCAAAGATCGCAGCACAAGATATGATCACACGGATAGAGTCCATCTTTGCTACAGGAGCGAAGGTCTCTTGGTAATCAACCCCATGAGTCTGAGTGTAACCACGAGCAACCAACCTAGCTTTATATCGCTCAACTTTCCCATCCTGATTCTGCTTAACTGAGAAAACCCATCTTGAACCAATGGGTTTCTTGCCAGGAGGGAGAGAGGTCACATCCCAAGTGTGGTTCTTCTCCAAAGCTGACATTTCTTCCTTCATTGCTTGAGCCCATACTGGGATGCAAAGTGCCTCCTGCCATGTCTTAGGGATAGAGATCTCGGACAAGGAAGATATAAATGACTGGTGAGGTTTAGAGAGATGATCATAAGCAACATGATTAGAAATGGGATGGTCAGTACACCGGGCCTTACCACGTAGCCGAGCAATGGGAACATGTAAATCAGCATCAGGATCTGAGTCTGAAGACAGCATTGGCAACAGCGGGGCGACAGTGGGCTGTGTACCTGGTTTTCGACGATGATATATATGAGGTAGAGGAGTGATGAGTGAAGGATGATGAGAAATATCTGTATGAGGAATATCTGTAGTGGATGGCGTAGTGGAAGTAGGAGGAATATCTGTAGTGGAAGTAGGAGGAATAAAAGTGAGAGGAACAGTACCAATGACAGGAAGAGGGACAGTATCAATGACCTCATCCTCCTTCTCCATCCTCCTTCTCCCCCTGACGACAAGGAGTCAAGTCAAGGTAATATGATTCATCCTCGAGGAACGTCACGTCCATGGTACAGAAAGTACGTCTGGTTGGGGGGTGATAACATCTGTACCCCTTGGTGGTGGTAGAATAACCAAGAAAGACACATCGGATGGCTCGAGGATCGAGCTTATCCCGAAGAGGCTTGTGAACATGAACAAAACAAACACACCCAAAGATACGAGCAGGAAGAGATGAGGTATGAACAACAGTCTTAGAAGCCAGACGAGCCAGAGGTGTAGCATAAGCGAGAACCCGCGAGGGGAGACGGTTGATAAGATGAGTAGCCGTCATGATGGCATCGCCCCAATTGGATTTCGGAAGGTGCATGGTGGTGAGAAGGCAACGGGCAACATCAAGGAGATGCCTGTTTTTTCGTTCCGCCACACCATTTTGGGTGGAAGTGTAAACGCACGTAGTTTGGTGGATAATGCCATTGTCCGAGAGGTAGGCCCCAAACACACCATGATCATCATATTCGCCCCCATTGTCACTACGAAGGACACGAATGGTTCCGTTGAACTGAGTTTGTATCATCTTATGAAAGGTTTGAAAGACATAAGCGACATCCCCCTTTTTTTTTAAAAGATAAACTCAAGTAGTACGGGAAAAACAATCAATAAACGTAACAAACCATCTATATCCAGTCAAAGAAACAACTGGGGAAGGTCCCAAGACATCTGAATGTATAACAGAAAAAGGAACACTACTAGGAGAAGATGAGTGAGATGATGAATGACGAACATGTTTGTACATTTCACAAACATCACATTTAAAACTAGAAACAAACTGAGATAAAGCAGGAAAAAGTTTCTGAAGATAAACAGGAGACGGGTGACCAAGACGCAAGTGCCAGCGTCGAGCGTCAGCAGTAGAAACAGCAGAAGAGGACAGAGCAAGGGATGATGGTGTAGCATCCAGGTAGTACAGACCACTGCGGTTCCTACCACTGCCAAGTATCCGCTTCGTACCCAGTTCCTGAAAAATACAAGAATCAGAGAAAAAGGTTACAAAACAGTTAAGAGATTTAGTAAGATTGCTAATAGAAAGTAAACTGCGGGGAAAGGATGGAACATGCAAAACAGAAGTGAGAGGAAGCGAAGAAGAGCAAGAGAAATTGCCCTTGCCAGCAATAGGAGACAAGGTGTCATTGGCAGAGACAACCTTGTCCTTACCAGACAAGGGTGTGTAGGAGTAAAAACCTGTAGAGGACCCGGTCATATGATCAGTAGCTCCGGAGTCAATAATCCACTCAGACGAAGGAGTCACAGCAGCATGGGCACTGGGCATCGCAGCAGTGGCAAACAAAGAGGAGCTACTCGGTGTAGGATCAGACTAAGAGTGTAGCAGACGGCGGAGCGCATCCAATTCAGACATGGTGAAATGATCTGGGAGCTGGCCATGATGGCCCCCTTGAATCTCTGTGGAGTAAGCAGCATCATGAGAACGGGTGTCAGTCTGGCGATGTCCACCACGACCAGGATCACGTCCACGACCACGGACGTATCCAGGTGGAGCAAGGTGCGGATGAAGCTTGAAGCACGCTTCCCGAGAATGGCCCCGACGGCCACAATGGTCACAGGTGGGAATCTGGGTGGTATGGCTAGAACCACCACGGCCAATACTAGTAAATACCGAGCGGTCAGAGGGGGGAGCCGTCGTGTTGAGAGACCTCCGACGATCTTCATCGCCAAGAACCATACTGAACGCCTCCCTGAGTGATGGGAGGGGTAAGCGATGAAGAATATTGGTGCGAACCATATCCAACTCCATGCTCAAACCCATCAAGAACACATGAAGACGAAATCATTCGTCTCGCTTTTGTAACAGAACTGCATCGGCAGTGCAAGCAGGGATAAACTGATCAAGTAATCTAACTCCTGAGATATACGCTCGAACTCAGAGTAGTAGGCGGAAACAGTCATAGATCTCTGTCGTAGTTCCAACATACGCCGGGTCAGCTCATAAACCTGAGTGGAATTCCCGATCTGAGAATAAGTCTCCCGCGCGCGAGTCCAAATCTCGTAAGCTGAGTCCATTAGCATATAGCTGCGGTACACCTTTGGAGACATAGAGTGGAGAAACCAGGAAACCACCAGGGAATTCTCGGAATCCCAACGCGACCAGGCAGGATCAGTCAGGGAGGGTGCCACTTTGGTCCCATCAATGTATCCAAAGAGCTGGTGGCTGCGAATAATATGTTGCGCCGCACGAGACCACTCTAGATAGTTAGTGTCATCTAACGGCACCGTGGTAATCTTCAAGGAGCTAGCATGACCAGAAGGTCGCTGGAGTTCACCCATCTGGGAACCTGAAGACCGCAGGGTTTCCCCCATATGGGGAACAGAAACACTTGGTGATGAAGAGCCACCACCAATCAAAGAATCATCCATGAGATCAGATCTGAAGAGGCTCAGTTACATCAAATCCTGAAAAAAGGAGAGGTGCCGGAGAAAATAGCAGCAGCATCCGGTGGAGAAGAGAGAAACTATATGCACTCTAGATTCTCTCCAGCAGCAATCGGAGAGAAGAGAGCATCCGGTGGAGAAGAAGAAGGAGAAGAAGATCGCGGAGAAGATCGCACGCAGGGAAGCGGAGAAGATCGCACGCAGCGGCAGGATCTGATTTGGAGAAGAAGGCGGCGGCGGTGCCTGGATCTGAAGAAGACGAAGGCCGGAGAAGCTCGCAGCGACGGCTAGTCGATGCAGGAGGCGGTGCAGTGGTCCGGCTGCTTCATGGAAGGACGGCGGCGGCGTCCTTCTCAGCACCCGACGGTGGCTAGGAGGCCGCCCGACATCCACAGCAGAAGGGCAGCAGACGATGGGCGAGCGAGAGAGGATCGAGCGGTGAGGACGACGGGCGAGCGAGCGAGGGAGCGGGACGACGAGCGAGGCGGCTAGGGTTTTTTATTTTCCTCTGATACCAAGTAGGAAACCGGGAATAAATCTATTATTGGAGAAAAGAGAGATCCCTGCACTTATATAAGTGAGGGAAAAATACAAAGACGATAATACCCTTATGGGTAAATACAAAATAAAACTTAAAAATAAAACAACTTGATTTCAACTACCACCACCTGGAAGAAGGGGGCTGTCGACTGAAGCTGAAGGGTAAAGCGGCAGCAGCAGAAACAGCCAACGACAAAAATTACCAGCAGAAACTTCCGAGCAGTTGTTGTGATGAATCTTCTTGCTTTTCGAGCATTAAGAATAATTTTGCTTGTTTAAAGGAAGTAGCGGACAGCAGGATGTTCATAGTTCTGTACATGTTTTCTCATTGTTGACTGGCCATATATAAAAAGAGATCACACAAATTGATGCTTTGTGCACTACTCTGATAAAAAAGTGGAAGAATTAACTATATCTTACAAATAGTAATGTAGCAAATATGTTGACTACATAACAGTTCAGACAAAACGGCACCACAAATTTGAGATCATGTGGTGGTGTTCAGTTACTATCTCACCAAAGCGTGGACAGGCAGGAGTATGGACTAGAACTGTTACGATTGGGCAATTGATAATCTACTGTGGCGTAGATTGCTATGATTGGCAATGGATAATCTATTGTTAAAAAAGGAAAATCTTCAAACTATGCTAAATCACTATTAAATTTTATCCAAATGTTACTATTCATATTTCTTGATTGGGGACTATATGGATTCTGTTGTTGTTGGTGTTACTATTCATATTTCTTGATTAAACAGTGTGACACTTCCTACACGTGAAAATTGTTTTGATAGAAAATCAATCGAGTAGTGTAAAATGAGAATTTTATTATCATTCTATGATAAAAAAATTTATTTGAATGCCAATATCATCGTCATTCCTTTTTGCATTTAGAAGTTGTTGAAGGAGCTCAAAAGCTTGTGTGTATATCTTCTGTAGTAAATACAAAGAGAGAATACAAATATATAGGAGGAAGAAGAGAGAAGAAAATCCTATACAAAGTGTGGGACTAAAGGAGGAGAGAAGATAAAACAATAGAAAAGGGCCCAATAATGGCCTTTACATGGGCTATTTTAACACTCCCCCGCAAGCTGGAGCGTACAAATCGTATGCGCCAAGCTTGGACAAGCATTGGTAGAAGAGAGCCTTGGAGAGAGCCTTCGTGAGGACATCCGCAACTTGTTCTGATCCTGGGACATGCTTTAGGTCAAGCTTCTTCATTTGAACCTTTTCCCGAATGAAGTGACAATCGACCTCAATATGCTTCGTTCTTTCGTGAAAGACCGGGTTCTTGGCGATGTGTATGGCAGCTTGACTGTCACAAAGGAGAAGAGCCGGTGAAGGTAATTTTACGCCCAGATCAGAAAGGAGGCTTTCGAGCCATGTCAATTCTGATACCACCGATGCCATTGCCCGATATTCTGCCTCGGCTGAAGATCGAGCAACAACTGCTTGTTTCTTACTTCGCCAAGTAACAAGATGCCCTCCAAGGTAAGTGCAAAATCCACTAGTAGATCGCCGGTCATCGAGAGAGCCAGCATAGTCAGCATCTGAGTATGCCACCAGAGTTGGAGCAGAAGAGGAGGTCCTGTATACAAGTCCCTGACCAGGAGCAGTTTTAAGGTACCTGAGAATTCGTTCTACTGCTTGAAGATGAGATTTTCGAGGAGAGTGCATGTATCTGCTGACAAGACCAACAACAAAAGAAATATCCGGCCTGGTAACCGTGAGGTATATCAGTTTTCCAACCAGACGTCGATAATATTCAGGATTTGGGAGAAGCAGATCCGAGTCAGATGCCTGGGCACACAGTTTGTGGTTCACATCCATAGGAGTATCACATGGCTTGCAGCCGGATTGACCCGCATCATGAAGAAGGTCAAGACAATATTTCCGTTGAGAGAGAGTGAGCCCATCCGGCCTTCTGGCAATCTCCAGACCCAAGAAATAGCGAAGAGGTCCCAAATCCTTTGTCTGAAAAACTGAGTTTAGATGAACTTTGACTGCCTGTATCCCTTGAGTGTCGTCCCCAGTAATAATAATATCGTCGACGTAAACTAACAGAATGACCGTTCCTGTTGGTTGATGACGAGTAAAGAGAGAGAAATCAGCGGAGCTCCGGGTAAAGCCAATCTCATGGAGGACTTTGCTGAATTTTTCAAACCATGCCCGTGGAGATTGTTTGAGACCATATAGAGCCTTTTTAAGATGGCAGACCAGAGACTCCCCCGTGGTCTCAAATCCGGGTGGTTGCTGCATGTAGACAGTTTCCTGGAGATCCCCATTCAAGAAAGCATTCTTGATATCGAGCTGAAAGAGAGGCCATTGACGATGAACAGCAACAGATATGAGGACACGAACACTATTGAGCTTTGCGACCGGAGAGAACGTTTCCTCATAATCCAGACCCTCTTGTTGAGTGAAACCGCGAGCGACAAGGCGGGCCTTCAGACGGTCAATGGTCCCATCGGCAGCATGTTTGATGACAAAGACTCACTTACACCCAACGGGTTTCTGACCGGAGGGAAGGGGAACAACGGACCATGTCTGGTTAGACCAGAGGGCAGACATTTCTTCCTCCATGGCGGCTCGCCATCCTGGATGCTGAAGCGCCTCCTGCACAGAATTAGGAATAGCAACCGAGGAGAGAGAAGTAGCCAAGGTGTGTAAAGAGGGAGAGAGGCGGTGAAGAGAAATGTAGTTGGCCAGGGGATAAGAAGTGGAAGGCGATACCTGATCTTGGGGACGCAGAGGATCCATGGTAGAGACTGACGGCAGAGGGGCAACGGAAGTGGGAGAGCGACGAGTGTAGACGCGGATAACAGGTGGTTTGGAGGGAATGACAGGCGGATCAGAGGGAACCGACAGAGGTGGTATAGTGGCGGGAATGACCGGGCTGGGAATGGACGGAGGAGGAATGGACGGAGAATGGTGAGGGTGGGGAATGACCGGGCGGGGAATGGACGGAGGAGGAGGTGAGGGTGGTAGATGGTCGGGTATGGGAGCAGGAAAGAACGGTTGATCCTCGCGGAAAGTGACATCAGCGGAAACGGAGAGCTTGCGTGTAGCAGGGGAATAACACACGTACCCCTTTTGGGTGCGGGAATATCCAACAAAGATATGCTTAGCCGCTCGGGGATCCAATTTATCCACGGAAGGCCCCAAACGGTGAACGTAGCAGAGGCTCCCAAAAACGCGAGGTGGGAGAGGAAAAACCGGAGTGGAGGGAAAGAGTATGCTAAAAGGAGTAGCATAGTTGAGAATAGAGGAAGGGAGACGGTTAATGAGAAAACATGCGGTCGAAACCGCAAAATTCCAATAGGGTTTAGAGACATGCATTTGAAGCATGAGAGAGCGGCCAACATCGAGTAAGTGGCGATTCTTGCGTTCTGCAACACCGTTTTGTTGTGGCGTGTAAGCGCAAGAAGTTTGATGGAGAATCCCGAACTCAGAACATAGAGCAGTAAATTCGTGACTAGTATACTCACGAGCATTATCAGTTCGGAGGGTTTTGATGGTCGTGTGGAATTGCGTACGGGTTTCGAGGACAAATGCCCGGAAGATACGTGGAAGCTCAGAGCGTTCACGGAGTAAGTAGAGCCACGTGGTTCGAGAGTGATCATCGATAAATATGATAAAATACCTGAACCCAAAAATACTAGAAGTTTTAAAAGGTCCCCAAATATCTGAATGTACTAAAGCAAAAGGAGCAGCGCTCCGAGTACAATGTGAAGAGAAGGAGGAGCGAGTCTGCTTGCCGAGGATACAAGAGTCACACTGAAAGGGAGTAAAAGAAACATCGGGGAGAGCCCGCTGGAGGACTGGCAGAGGAGCATGCCCAAGTCGACGATGCCAATCAGTGGAAGAGACGGAAGAGAGCATGGTGGGAGAATCATCGAGAAGGTAGAGCCCATTCCGCAGCCGGCCTTTACCAATGGTAGTCTGCGTCCGCCGATCCTGTATAGCAAAAGAAGAGGAAGTGAATGTCACTGTACAATCCAAATCATGAGTAAGCCGTGCCACAGAAAGTAGATTAAACGGGGAGCTCGGGACATGCAGAGCCGAGCGAAGAGAGATGGAGGAGGTGAGAGGAAGATCTGCCGAGCCGGAGACGGGAACAGTGGCCCCATTGGCCACAGTAATAGAGGATGGATACGGGGAATGCAGGTACTGGGCAGGCCGATGTGGAGTGATGTGATGAGTTGCGCCAGAGTCCACAATCCAGCCCAAGTCAGTGGAGAGACAAGCAGTACCTGTGTGCGAGACGGAAGCAAGGGGGGCAGATGGTGGGTTGAGCAAACCCTGTAGATGCTGGAGCTGAAGACGGATAGCGTCAAGATCAAGAGGACCGGCGACGGCAGCAATAGAAGCCGTTGGGCGAGGAGGATAACCAACTTTCTCGTAACATGTAGCCTCGAGATGACCATCTCGACCGCAGAAGGTACACTTCGGCCGATTCCGGCCACCACGGCCGCGAGAGCCCGAACGACCCCCCCCCCCCCCCGGGGAGAAGGAGGGAGAGGTAGAAGGGGGGTGCCAGCTGAAGAGGGTCAGTCGGAGAGGCCGAGCGGTCCGTAGGCGGGGTGGCCGCTGAGCCAGAGGACTGACCGAAGGATCCCATAAGATCAGACCGCAGCGGTTAGTCGGGCAGACCGCGAGAAGGAGACCGCAGCAACCCGCAGCACACGGAGAGGCGACAGTCTGCGAGGCAAGCTGCGAAAAAAGAAAAGACTGAAGACTGCGACCAAAGTGCGGATAGGCAGCCGTCTGCACGGTCAAGCCGGACACCAGCGAATTGTCAGTTCGCGACCAGAGGGCGGAACAAAAGGTGAAACCGCCGGGTCAAGGTGAAGTCGGCAGCAGTCTGAGAGAGGAGGAATAGAGCCCGCGAGAAGCCGCCGGGAGAGAGTAGCAGTCCGCACGGATAGAGAGATCGCAGCTAGAGAGAAACCGCAGCGGTGCCAGCAGACCGCGCGGGAAGTAGAGGAAGAAGCTGCGAACAAACAAGGGAGCGCGAGCGAACAGGAGCAAAAGCCGCAGCGGAAAGAGAGAAGGTGGCTATAAGAAGCCTGAGGAAGGGTGGAACCACGAAGAGGACAGCAGACCGGAGCGGATAGGACGGACTGGTCGGAAAAACCGCCGTGGACAGAAAGAACCCGCGCGGGTAGAGAAGGAAAGGAGAGGAAGGACAGACGGCCGCGACCAGGGGCGGATAGAGAGGAAAGACAATCCGCACGGTCACGGTGAGATCACCAGCGGCCAAGAAAGGAGAAGTCGTGCGGCTAACCAATGAGACCGGGCGACTAGAAGAGGTTGCGAGAAGAGGCCGCGAGCCGAAGACTCGAGCGGCATGAAACAAGGAGGCAAGAGCGAGAGCGAGAAGGATACCGCGCGAGTAGGGAGAGATCGCGGGAAGTGGGACCCACGAGCAGAGACGAGAAGTTATAAAAAGGGACGGAGGGGTGGATCCACGGGAGAGGGTGGAGGAAAAGAGGAGCAAGTAGCGGCTAGAAGAGCAAGCAGCGGTTAGACAGGTAGAAACCGCCGAGAGAGGAGCCGGGCGGTTAGAAAAGAGGAAACCTCCAGGTCGGAACCGTGTCCTCTGATACCATGTTGAAGGAGCTCAAAAGCTTGTGTGTATATCTTCTGTAGTAAATACAAAGAGAGAATACAAATATATAGGAGGAAGAAGAGAGAAGAAAATCTTATACAAAGTGTGGGACTAAAGGAGGAGAGAAGATAAAACAATAGAAAGGGGCCCAATAATGGGCCTTTACATGGGCTATTTTAACAGAAGTAAAAGAATAATTGAAATCGTGATTTCAAGTACCGCAAATTGGTTCCCATGAAAATTGTTTTGAAGTCTTATGATAAATCACTAAATGTTACTATTCATATTTCTTGGTTAAACGGTGTGCCACTTTCTACACTTGAAAATTGTTTTGATAAAAAATCAATTGAGTAGTGTACAATGACAAATTTAATATCATTCATTGGTCAAAAATTTATTTGAATGCCAATATCATCCCCATTCCATGTTCCATTTAGAAGTAAAAGAATAATTGAAAGCACGAATTCAAGTACTCGCAAATTGGTTCCCATGAATTGATGGCACTGTGTGTTACTTCTCTGGCACCTAGTTATGATGGCTGATTAAGGCTTCATTTGGTTCGGCGGTGGCGGGTCGATCCGGCGGGTGGAAACGGAGTTTTCGAACCGGAGGGGAGAGGTGGCTGCTCCAAACGGAGCTTTTTGGTGGCATTTCTCACTGCGGGCGGGTGAAAACGGAGCAAACGCCACCGGAGGTTCATTTGTTTTTCCTCCTTCCGGCGGCGTTTGCTCAAAACGGAGCAGCGAAACGCCCAAACAAATGGAGCCTAAAGGTTCAGACTCACTGCAGGTGTGGGTAGGAAAATAAAATTTTTAAGATAGCTCATGAATATGTGAGAGTACAAATTCTTTCGGCACCAATTGAGTGACTATAAAAAAGCAGGGTCATAGTTTTCCGTTGTACAAACAACAGGGAGGATTGCACGGGAATCATGAAAATTGAACAATGAGCCTTACACTAGAAGGATACTCACCCAGTCTCCTTATCTTGGCGCCTCCATACAAACTTGCTTGGACCTTCTATCCCTCCAAAGTAATCTCCAGCTCCTTTGAATGTATTTCCCTCAACAGCATCTCCCAAAATTCTTACGTTACAGACTGAAGGTGCAGCTGAAACCATAGTTGCATTTTCATTTGTGTATTTCCAAGAAGTAGCCAAAATAAGTGTTACAGTGTGTAGAAGTTAATGCATTCACCATTTATTAAAAATTGGATGATAATTAATAGGCCCTATTCAACAATTACGCAAGGAAGATTAGGTGAACACGTAAAATAACTCCAAAAATTTATAAACATAACCATACATTTAAAGAATAAATTAGAAGGGAAAGTAAAATTGATTAAGAGAAAAAAAGGAAGATCATTCCTGTAATACGTCATACCAAAGAAAATTTGTGAATGTCAGCCTTCAAGTATTCGATTAGACAAATAGTAAACTCAATAACATAAATTATTGAATGCATTATTTTAAGTAGTTGTGATGCGGAGCAGAGAAGAGAACTTGCAGTGGAAGACGAGTTTTGGGCCCGTTTAGGGCTAATTGGTGACTTTCCATATATGGCGTGCCCAGGTCGACAATCGGACTCCACAGTTGTGTCTGGATTCGCGTTGCGAATCGATTTGATATATTACTTCATTATTATGATTTATTTTAGTGTATATTGAGTGGCCCCACCTCCGGCCAATCATAGCTGTCGAAAGTGGGATACCCTAGCCTTTGTTTTATTATAAATAGACTTATAGTGGGTTGGTTTAGATCATTGCAGATTTTGAAGAGTGTTATTCCCGGAATCCAGCGATCAAGCCGCGGTGTCGATTCCGTGGAACACAAGCCTTCCCCTAACCCTAGCCTCCATTTTCCAAGCCTCAAACCCTTCCTCCACCCGCTGCAACCCCCCCAAAAATTCAGCCACCACTCTAATTCCTATTCCTCTTCATTGCACTATTCATAAATTAAATTTACTATTCCTAACCTATACTTCTCCCCTTCCTGTGCCACCGCCGGCCTAAATACTTCCCCCAGCAAAGCCATAGCCGCCCCTTGCATTCCCTCTGTTACGGGGAGAAAAATGACTTATGTCCCTCTTGGACAAAGTCTAATATATATATATGAGAGGTAATAAAGCATACAACATGTAATAAAGCATACAACATAAAACAGCATATAACACTCCCCCTCAAGTTGGGTCGTGGGAACTTCCCAGACCTAACTTGTTACATATAAAGTTCATTCTGACCCCAGTAACTCCTTTCGTGAGAATATCAGCAACTTGGTCTCCAGTCTTCACATGGCTCAAGGAAATAAGACCTTCTTCATACTTCTCTCGAACGAAATGACAGTCAACCTCGATGTGCTTTGTGCGTTCATGAAACACAGGGTTGGTTGCTATCTGTATTGCAGCTTGATTATCACACCATAACAGCGATGGGTCATGGACAGGGTATCTGATTTCACAAAGGGTCTGTCTGATCCACATGATTTCAGCAACAGTGTGTGACATAGCCCGATACTCTGCCTCAGCACTAGATCTGGCGACAGTGGTCTGTTTCTTGCTCTTCCAGGAGACAAGGTTTCCTCCCATAAAGATAGTAAATCCTGTGGTAGATTTCCGAGTGGCTAAACAACCTGCCCAGTCGGAGTCACAGTAAGCTTCTATATTGGAATGACCATGATTTTTGTATGATATTCCTAGACCAGGATCCTTCTTGATGTACCTAACAATGCGGAGAACAGAGTCCCATTGAGAGATAGTTGGGGTGGCCATGAACTGGCTGACCTTACTCACAGCACAAGCAATATCTGGACGAGTCATGGTAAGGTAGTTAAGTTTTCCAACTACTCTACGATACTTCTCTGGCGATTCAAAAGATTTGCTCTCAGCATGAAGGCTCTTTTCTCCTGGTTCAAGGGGAGAATCCATAGAGCGGCAGTCAGACATTCCAAGATCAGATAACAGATCGAGGGCATATTTACGTTGAGAAACAAAGATAGAGTCGTCATGATCAGTAACTTCAATCCCAAGGAAGTATCGCAATGACCCCAGATCTTTGGTTTGGAAGTTGGAGTGTAAGAACGCTTTGAGATCGGTTATCCCTTTAGGATCACTTCCCGTGATGACAATATCATCAACGTACACAATCAGGAGCACAGTACCTGCTGAGGAGTTCCGATAAAAGAGAGATGAGTCTTTGATACTCTTGGTAAGGCCGAATTTGGTGACAACAGACCGAAAGCGAGCAAACCACTGGCGCGGGGATTGTTTCAACCCATATAAAGAGGCAAGGAGACGACACACCTTGTTACGCTCCCCCTCAGCAACGAACCCAGGTGGTTGTTCCATATACACTTCTTCCTCCAAGGACCCATGAAGGAATGCATTCTTGATGTCTAACTGATGAAGAGGCCACCGGTGAGTGGCTGCAAGAGAGATCACAATCCGAATAGAGGACATCTTGGCAACAGGAGCAAACGTTTCCTCATAATCCACGCCATAAGTTTGGGCATAACCTTTGGCAACGAGGCGGGCTTTCAAGCGAGCAAGAGAGCCATCAGCATTGGCTTTAACGGAGTAGATCCATTTGCAACCAATAGCGCGCTTGCCTGGAGGCAAAGACACAAGTTCCCAAGTATTATTCAGTTGAAGTGCTGTCAATTCCTCGTGCATAGCAGCCATCCAGCCAGGATGAGTTTTGGCATCCCCAACCGTTGAGGGAATGGTGTACTGAGCCAACGTTAAGTGAAGGGCGGTATGAGAAGCAGACAACCCCTGATAAGAGCTCACATAGAGGGGTCTATTTTGGCAAGTCCGACTTCCCTTTCGGAGAGCAATGGGACGCTCGGGACTAGCCAGAGGTAGAGCGGCAGGCACTTCAGTTTGGGTCAGGTCCTCATGTGCAGGTGCAATCTGAGGAACAGAAGTTGTGCCATCAATGATTGAGGTAGGCTGAGATGGTGGTATTTCAGTTCTGCCAGAAGTGCGACGAGAGTAGACTTGCCCCCAAAGGGGGCACAACATATCAGTCGGAGAGACGAGGGCAGAATCAGGATGAGGAACAAGCATATCATCAAGAGAGAAATCAGGAGATGAAGTAGGAAGGGGAGAGCTAGTTGTACGATAAGAGTCAGATTCGAGGAAGACAACATCGGAAGAAATGATATATTTGTGAAGTTCCGGAGAATAACAACGATATCCCTTAGTGGTCCGAGAGTATCCAAGGAAGATACACTTCAAAGAGCGCGGATCAAGTTTAGAAACTGAGGGACGAGCATCCCGAACATAGCAGACACACCCAAAGACCTTAAAGGATAGAGGAGGCCCTGAGTGGTCGGGATAAAGGATGTGATAAGGTGTCTCCCCCTGAAGAATATGAGTAGGGAGATGATTAATGAGATAGGCAGCGGTAAGGACAGCATCTCCCCAAAAGTGTTTAGGAACCTGCTTATGATGGAGGATAGCCCGGGTAACCTCAAGAAGGTGGCGATTTTTTCGTTCGGCAACCCCGTTTTGTTGGGGGGTATCAGGGCAACTAGTTTGGTGGATGATACCCTTGTCAGAAAGGAAGCTAGACATGGACTGAGACATGTATTCCCTCCCATTATCGGTACGAAGACATTTCAGACGAACAGAAAATTGAGTGAAAATTTCATTCCACAAATGTTGAAAAATAGATAGTAATTCAGAGCGATTTTTCATTAAGTAAACCCAAGTCATGCGAGAAAAATCATCAATAAAGGTAACATAATATCTGTGTCCTAACAACGTAGGGACAGGACACGGTCCCCAGACATCAGAATGAAGTAAATCAAAAGGTGCAGAAGCACGAACATCAACACGAGGTACATAGCTAACTCTATGGAGTTTAGCAAACAAACACGACTCACAGCTGAGATGGGAAACGTTCCCAAACTCAGGATACAAACGACGCATGACCTGCATAGAAGGATGACCATGACGGTAGTGGAGATCCAAGAGTTTGGCTGAAGCAGCAGAACAGGCAATGTGGGAAACTTCATCTAGAACATAAACACCACCACGCAGCTTTCCTCTACCAATAATACGGCTCGTCGACTGTTCCTGAAAAATGCAACCAGAAGATGTGAAGATAGCAGTGCAGTTTAAATCACGAGTAAGCTTACTAATAGACAATAAGTTGTAAGCTGATTGAGGAACATGAGCAACCGAGGATAGAGGCATATCCGGTGTCACATTGCAGCTTCCAAAGCCCACAATAGGAACAGTGGATCCATCTGCAACAGTAATGGAAGACCCACAATGGGGATGATATGAATGCAAGATACCTGAAGAACTAGTCAGGTGGTCAGAAGCTCCAGAATCTGCCAACCACTGAACTGGACGCTGGGAAGTGCAGGCACTATGAGGAGGAATAGTCTGGGCCACAGCAGCACTATGAGGTGGAGAAGAAATCGGAAATGCCTGCATGCGACGATACTCCTCCTCAGAGATCTGGACAGTGCGGGGACCCGGGGTTGCCGGTGTCGAGTCGGCAACGTGAGCAGATCGAGGTGAAGAAGACGCGGATTTGACCGCCCAGTCTGGCTTCCCATGCACAAGCCAACACGTATCCTTTGTGTGACCTCGACGTCCACAATGAGTACAATGTCGCGTATCAATCTCCCGACCACGTCCAGAACCAGACCGACCGCCTCGGCTATTCCCCCTTCCCCCTCGAGAGGCCAGCGCAATTGACTCGCTGGAGGAAACATGTAGAGCAGCTGGAGAAGAGGCAGAGCCCGCTTTAGTCAGACGATGGTACACACTAGCAGTCTGCAAGGTAGAAGGACTCGCAAGCATTTCGGTTCTTGTTGTTGAGAAGTTTGGATCAAGACCGTTCAGAAGCCAGATGAGAACCAGATGCTCACGTTGAGCCTGATGTCCTTCACGAGTAGAGGGGATCTCCCAAAGATCCAGGATTTCATCGGCAAGAACCTTCCATTCGGCGAAGTACTCAGTGACAGGACGAGCTCCTTGTCGTAGCTCAGCCATCTTGGGAAAGAGTTCACCAAGACGAGAGAGGTTGTTAGCTTGAGAAAACATCATATGCAGGGTGTCCCACAACTCCTTAGTGCTATCACAATTCTTGCACATTTGCTGAACTGATGGGTCCATGGAACTCAGAAGGAGCGCAAAGATACGACAATCATCACTGTACCAATCGTCGTATTCGGCACTTCCCACGACATGAGTAGGAAGTCTAGTAAGGTGGTGAGTACGTCGGATGCCTGCAAGAGACATAGTAACCCCCTTTTTCCACAACTGAAAGTTGGAGGAGGTAAGGATAGTGGTAGCCAGCCTTGCATTGGAAGGAAAAGTATTGGTAGAATCCCCTGAGGGAACAGGTGTCTGAGTGATGCTTGTAGCCGAGTCTCCCATGGTCTTTGGACAAGAACCTTCAATAGACAACCAGAGACATCAATAAACAGTACCCGGAGACAGCCACACAACAGCGGGCGACTTCAGTGCAGCAGAGCAGAGGAGAGGAGATCGGCATCCAGCAGGGATCGGCGGTCAGAGAGAGAGAGGCGGCGGTCAGAGAGAGAGACGGTCAGAGAGAGAGGGATCGGCATCCAGCAGAGATCGGCAGCAAGCAGCAACAGGGATCAGGTAGGCATCAAGCAGCAACAGCAACAGGGATCAAGTAAGCGGCAACAGCAACCTGTGGCCGCATCGACACGCGACGGAGAATAGCGCGGCGAATCGGCGCGGAAACAGGCAGCAGCAGCAGCGATCGGCGCGGAATCAAGCAGCAGCAGCGACGGCAGGCGGCATCGTCACGCGATGCGCCTCCGTCTAGGGCACGGGAGAACGATGGCGCAGGCGAGCGAACGCGGCGGAGAAGAACTCGACGGAGAATAGCGCGGCGGAGAACGAACGCGGCGGAGAAGAACGAACGAAGGCGGCGGATGCGAGAAAACCCTAGCGGAGCGTAAGTTCCTCTGATACCATGTTACGGGGAGAAAAATGACTTATGTCCCTCTTGGACAAAGTCTAATATATATATATGAGAGGTAATAAAGCATACAACATGTAATAAAGCATACAACATAAAACAGCATATAACACCCTCCATGGTTGGCTCTTCCATAGCCTGGAGCCTGCCACCCCCCACCCCGTATTCCTTCCACCCGACCCCTCCTCCTGCTGCCTTTGCCCAGTCTGGCAGCCCTCCAGCAACCCACCACCAAGAACCCTTGCCCCCACCACTACCGTGCCCCTCTCTACAGCCCAAAACTGACACCCCCTCCCTTCCTTTCGTGGATCAACCTTCCATATCCTTTCCCCTTTTTGGATCAGTCCAGATTCAGAATTTTCAGCCTGGATCCGATTCAAAAATATTAGATCTACTCCTCTTCACCCGGATCTACCCATACGTGGCTGGATCTCTCCATTTCCGACCCGATCCCACCCTCCACTGCTGAGGACAATCACCTACATCACTTTCATGCCTCGGGTTCCACCTCGGATCGTCGTACACGCATCTCCGGCTTCAGATTCTTCATTGTCTTGGTAAGCCCACTACTTGGTGAGATTTCATTGTACTGGATTATTATTTTCAGCATATTTGTATCAAATTGGTCACAATATTTGCTTGGATATATATTGTATTTTGGTGATTTTTTTGGATAAATATTGTGATTTGTAGGGTTCATTCGCAACGCGCTCTCGCTTTGGCCCTTCACGAGGAGGAAAGCCTAAGCTTGTTTTTGCCCAAATAAATTATTTTGTCTTGCTTTAAATTGTTTGCGTGGGATGATTTTATTTATTATCTAATTTGTGATCTAACCGTCGGACTTTTGCATAGCATGTAGGGGTTAGGTCGCCGATTTTTCGTGGCTTATAGATCCGCCTTGCGTCAAGTTGTAAATATCTGCAAAAAGTAAGTATATTAAGGCATTCAGATAGCCAATTAACGAGAAACTGCATGGCAAACAGCCAAACATGGAAATATTAACCATTTTGTACATAGTTAGCAGTAGAGCAAAATTAGGTCAAAATTGTAAGTCCAAAGTCAAGATAAACTATATGATTGTAATATCCCATTGTAGGCCCAATGTAGTCGAGAGTGAGGTTAAATCCTGGTTTGCTCGCCTAATCCCACATCCCACTCCGTCTCGTGCGAGTATCTCCTACTGAGACCACTCATCTCCTCTCGTCGGGGCTTCCAGAAACGCTTCAAAATAACCATAATTAAAATTAATCCCTGATGATGAAAAATCAACGAATATTACAATTTTTCATACATAATGGTGGATTATGGTGGCGGTGGCTCATTTGGCTTGAGTTATGCTGTCCAGTTTCCTTGGGATAGCTAGCTTCTTTGATCTTAAGTCGGTTCAAACCGACTCTTGTGCGATATAACCGAAGTCTCTCGAGCCTTCTTTCATTTCTTTCACACGAAGACAACTCTCCATCTCGAAAGTTCACTAGGGTTTGGTGAGGAATCCACAGGCTTCGACGACAGTGACCCTCACCTCCTTCTTTCTCTTATGTTTCGACAGGAGAGATCATTATCGAATCCTATGTCGGTCTGGGATCGAGCAGTAGGCCCCAGTCGGCTATTGTGTTGGTCGTGATGTTACTTTTCTCTTATTCTCATGGTAAGCTCTTCTCCTCACACCTCTTTTTCTCTTCTTTTATTTCCAGTAGATAGCAGATGGATTAAAAGAGGGGGGTTTTCTTCACTTTCCCTTTCCTTCTTCTCTCTACTACCCGACCACTCTACCACTTCTGAATTTTTCTGTTATACTAGTTATTAGTTATGTCGAGGGTTGTTTCTGTTGGGGCTTTTTTGAATAAGTTGGGGGCTATTTCTGTTGGGTTTTTTATGCTTATGGTGTTGTTGTTTATACATTCACATATAGTGGCCTGCTGTTATGTTGGTTTCATATTTACTTTCATATAGTGGTCGGCTTCTATGTTGGTTTCATATAGTGGTCGGCTGTTATGTTGGTTCTGTTGGTGAATTGGCCGACTAGTTTCTCATGGTTTATGGAGGGGTTGATTGTTGGTTGATGAAATCATGAGGCATTTATGACATTATCCGGTTGTGCACTTGGTGTGTGTGTGTAGTGGTGGTGGTGTGTGTGTGTGTGGGGGGGGGGGGGGGGGGGGGGGGGGGGGGGGGGGACAAATGAACTAAAAAGAATGCTTATTGACAGATATTATGGAGGATGGCATGATAGACGTGATGATGAACCAAAGAATGAAAAGGAGAAAGAAAAGCTAGTGACGAGTGTTTACCTCTTTAATTAACCAAAGAATGAAAAGGAGAAAGAAAAGCTAGTGACGAGTGTTTACCTCTTTAATTACGCATATTTTTAAATTATTTTGAATTACTACCCTTGTAGCTAATTTCTCGCAAAGTATACTTTTTTGCAAGTGCATTTCATTTGAAATTGATTATGTTAGTTATTTAAAATCACTGAAAATCAGAATCGCTAAAACAGGCTAAATTGATTGAACAAAAAGCAATCAATATTCTGAGGATAAATTAAATTACAAAACATCTAAGATAATTCACTAAATGAAGAATAACATACAAACATGTATCGATGTATGGGAAGGTGGTTAACCCCGGTTGGGGGTGAGAGTTGCCTACTAATTTGGTTGATGATTATTTACAATTATGGGGGTCAGAAGGGCTATTGGGTGTTAGATTGCCCTAAATTGGAAAGGATGGCCAAGACAGGGGGCACAAGGCCTATTGCGTGTTCGATCGTCCTAACTTAGCCGAGGATGACACAGAAGGGTTGGGTCCAAACTATGAATATTGTGACGACAACTACCCTTAACATTCCTGAGGAAATGAATAAAGGGAACAAAATCTAATAAACGATAATAAATGATGCAATAAGTATATGAAAATATGAGCTGATAAATGATGAATTGAGAAACCTAATAATACCTGATGAACTGATGATTGACAACACGAGACCTGGTAAGTAAAGAAAGAACTTTATGACTTCATGCTTATTTTTGTATGCCAGCTTAGTCACTGCTACTTTTTTAATTGTTTATTACCCCTAAAATGAGTAAATGCATATTGATACTAATCTTTTGTGTTTGTACATCAGAAGAGGGAAAACTCTCACTTAGTCATTTCTTAATGGCTACCCCTTTATTTTCTCATTTTTAGAGCTGTGTGACCATCTGCAGCCCATCTAAGCAATTTTTAAAAGTACACCGCAGTATAAAATAAAAAAATTATTAAGAAAATTGAAAAACATGTAAATTTCACAATAGCATTTGACACTGACGGAGATTTTTCAACATCAGAGATTAATTTTTTTAATTATAGTTATTTGAGGTGTTACACCATGGCGGTTTTGCATAACGCCATCTCTTCTAACATGTTTCTGAGGACACTACCATCGTCGAAGATACTCATCTCGAGGATCAACCCGTAATATTAATTATTTTATGAAACTTTCGATAAGATCCCAGAGAGCCACTTTATGAGTTCTCTTGGAGACATTTTGATACACTCCGAAGTGGGGCCCTCGTGTTGATGTCTTAGGCATTATTTTGGTTGATTGACATATTCGCGAATTTTTTCTTATTTACCCTCCGGTGAACCTCCAGAAGAATGACAAGCTCTAGGAGACATTTAGCGCGTCAAGAACATGTATCTTAGCGCTGATGTTTCATCTGCCGCGTCGTAGAGTTGCATCATAGTGAGTTTATTGCGTTTGTTTTTCTTCATTTGCTGGAACTACATGTCTTATCCAGACGTCTGATAATATTAAATAATGAAATATTTAAAACTTGCGCGGATAATAACAAGGGAGAGAAGATGTTCAAAGACAGTTATTAGTATTTGCACGCGACCTAAACAGTTCCCTTTGGGAACAATTATGAATCCGGGGGTTACATGAAAAGTTCATATGAGCATGATATCTCTTGGAATGTAAGCATTCATCTTGCATTTGTTATATAGGATTTAATTCTAAATGGCAAGCCACTTTATTATTGAAGGATTAACATGATACTCCACCACACCTTCAGTCTTATCTTCAGCCCAATCTCAACATTCACCTCACTGCAGCTTCACTCTTCACCAATACAACGGCTTACATCATTTGTGGGACCCTCATAAACTACAATAATGAATTTGAGGGTTACATGAAAAGTTCTTATGAGCATGATATCTCTTGGAATGTAAGCATTAATCTTGCATTTGATATATAGAGGATTTAATTCTAAATAGCAAGCTACTTTATTATTGAAAGATTAACATGATACTCCACACCCTCAGTCTCATCTTCAGCCCAGTCTCAGCATTCACTTCACTCTTCACCAATACAACGGCTTACATCATTTGTGGGACCCTCATAAACTAAAATAGGCGATGGCCTCCAATTTGATCGATATAGGTAATCGACAATTACTGCATCATTGGATAGATGATTAAAGGCCGTCACGGTGTTCATTGCGATTAATTTTTTACTTTATATATATATATATATATATATATATATATCTTGGGGGTTTTATTTTGACAGATATGGTAAATAATACTATCGTGCAATCCGAACCATGGGAATACATACCCTAACTCCCCTAGCATATATATTCTATTAAAATTTAGGTCATTTATTGATTGTTTGGTTCAAAATTATAGAACTGTTTCCCTACATTATTAAAGGTGCGCCTTAGGTGCCACGAGAAGCAAGCATATGGGGCCACGCTTCTGCAAGGCAGAGGCGGGGCGAGACAGCCTAGGTGCAGGTCAAGCGTGCATCACCAGAAGTACAAGGCGCTCCCAAGCCGCATCATGCGGGCTTCACGGGTAAGCAGTTCGGTTTAAGATTAATAAGACTGTCTTTTTTCTGCCTCCCATAAACACACGACAAGCTCCTCACTGACAAGCTCCTCACTGACAAGTTCCTCACGCCCAATGCATTTTCGTAAAGCTCTTTTCCAACACGAATCCACGACCAGGCTATCAGTGCATTCTCACCACAAGCTCCTCCCGCTCAGCGCATTCACGTCATTTCCTGTTGTCGACGGAAGAAGCAAGCTATTCTCCTCCCAATTTCTTCTCCGGATTTCCTCGCCGGATTTTTTTCTTCGCCAAATTTCTTTTTTCTTGTACCAAGGAAGTGATTTCATTTTTACTTGAACTTACTTTCATCAGAGCTTCCTCTTCTCCAAATTTCTTAAATTTTCTTCCGGTTTACATTGATTTTGTCCGAAACTAATGGCCGGGGTTTAAAAAAACATATGGGCAACAATTTTGGCCACCAAGATTGTTACCGAAAGTAATTGCAGCAATTTTGTACATACGGGTAGTAGTTCAACAATGTAAACTTTATGTCTGATGGTTCGAGCACTTTCGGATAACAACTATATTGTGTGAAATTGCATCCAGAGGCATTAAACTGCTGTCCGGCGGTGAAAATGCTTGGATCCAGAAAGGGTGGAATTTACCATGTGAAATAACACAGTGTTAAGGGCTTTAAGAAAAGTAAATCTCGTCTCAAATGATCCCAACATGTACGCAAGGAAATAAAAGATTTATGGAAGGGAAAGATACTGTTAGCAATACAGAGACGCGTGCATTCCCAAACTTCATAAATGTGGATATCTTTGGAAGCGATGAGAAAATAAATGATATAGGGTAGAAGATTCGAGGAAGAGAGGGTGTGTCAAAAAAGCCTCGGGTCAAAGAACCAATAGATATTTTTGTGCACCTAACATTGAAAAGTTGGTGCAAAATAGAGCACAATAACAATGTAACAAGCATCTATTAATAAAGCTTGTATGAAGGATCTTAGAGGGAAAACTTGAGAAAATATAGCTCAATGGATGTATAACGCATCCATACCATTTAATACTGTGACTTATCCTAGCTTTGTGGTGGAGTCCATTAGACAGTTTAGGTTTGGATAGAAACCCCCCAGTTACCGTGTGTGTTTGTTGAATAATGATGTGAAGTCAAAGACATGATGCGGGCTTATGAGGATGAGTGGAGGTTGTATGGTTGTTCCAGTATGGTAGACAGATGAACATAAATGAAACAAAGAACATTGATGAAATAATGTGAATTCACCAAAAGAAAGATATTTCCTTGAATTTGTTGATGCATCCAATTACTCGAAGATTAGAGAGAGAATGTGTGAGTTGCATGATAAGGTGGTGAAACACGTTGGAGAGGCAATTTTTGTCCAGATTGATCCTGACAGTACAAGTAACAATGTGCTAGAGGGTAAATAATTTATTCATTATTCATTTTATTTTAGTAAAATAAGTTGATTTTTTTTCTTTATGTTTCTTTGATTATATGATACCTAACAGGAAAATTATTGGAAACAAAACGACTACATTTATATTACACATCGTGTGCTGCTCATTCAATTAATTTAATATTGAAGGATATTGAAAAAATGTATAATATTAGTAGAACGTTAAAGAGGGCAATGACCAAAAATGGTTATATCTAGGTTTGCCTTCGAGAAGTCAACATGCTGACGAGCATGATTAGAATCAATTGTCAACAACTGTGAGTGTTTGCACAATTTCAATTTTTAGTTATTTAATTAATTATGCGTAGGAATTATTTACAGGTTTTATCATAGGCATCATATAGGGTCTAGTTTTTAGTGGTGAGCATCATGTTCAATGGATTGCATGTATGCATACTTCTGCAACCTAAGGTTGGTACTTGGTAGTGTAAATATTTGCATTTGTCAAACGTTGCTTGTATTAACATAAAGGTAGGCATCATGTAGGTCTTTTATAGATTTGTCTAGCTTCAGAACCCTAAGCCCTAGTTCCCAATACATCTAAATTTGGGAGTTCAGGTTAAATATATTTGATGGCTCGAATAATTATATCTAATCATTCAACCTAAATATTGAAATATCACAAACAAATAAATAAAATATGTAGAAAGTATGACAAATATGTTGAACGGGATGGTTTTGATCCGATCACCAGATGACAATTATAAAATTAACAATGGAGAAACTAAATCCTAGTGGGTCTCTAATGTTCATGCTCTGCTCCAAGAGGAAGATCACCATCATTTTTGAACTACATTTGGAGGATTTGGATGGTAAAGATGTAGACCCATACAAGCATACATAAATCGTGCTATTCATCACAATCGCCATTAAAATTTAATATTTCATAGGTAGCTTTTTTGCTGAAGGGGATTCTTGGCGCACTGGTTGAGGTGTTGTCGTGACCTTGAGGTAACAGGTTCGAGTCCTGAAAGCAGGCCTTGCAAAAATACAAGGTAAAGTTTGTTTGCATTTCACCCTTGTGGTGGGACCCGTCCTCATTAGCTGTGATTTCTTTGTATTATATAATATTTCAGTAGCATAATCAGTATTAACATATTTTTGTTTAATAGACATTAAAGTACCCAGACACCCAAAAGCGATGCCTCTTGCATGAGGACTCTGACCATGAAAATGCATATCAAACTTAGGGATTACTACTGAGTTTTATCAACTGTTCAGAAAGATATTATGATTCCGGCAGTTTTAGAATTTGACATGGAATATCCTACGAACTTCCAAACAGGACAAAATGTCAAAACTATATCGGAATGATACTTGACATTTAAGCTAGCGTATACCTGCTTTTACAAAATCAGTCATGGCATACTGTGGTTCCCCCTTTGTACCTTCATCTGTCACAGGGGTATACATGAAAACCAAGCTTGAACCAATATCATGGGCAGTCAAGCGATACTCCTCATCTTCGGCACCATCTACTAGTACAGGACTACTGTTCCATCTTCGTCGCAACCAACTGGACATAGAACGGGGATAATAATTCCTTTCATAAAAAACAAATATATGGAAAGTTTTGAAGCAACAAAGCTGCAGAATATAAAAATGCTTGAATATGGCTGAATTCTCACCTTGCTACACCTTTTGCTGGTGTACCTCCACACCATGCAATCTCGGCAGAACCCCGGATCAGATTTCCCTCAACAAGTTCACCATGTGTACTTAAATTTAGAACTTTTGGATACCCAGTTCCTGATCATGAAACTGCAGTCAGCCTAAGTACAAAAAAACAAATGTGGCATTGGTAACATAAACACACCACAGATTAGAGAATGGATGGAAAACAAGCTAACATAGGGGGAATCAATACAGGACTCAACAACAGATCTATGTCTATATGAATGCAGGCAAACAAGTAGCAGAGACAATTGACTTAATGGCAAGCCACACACTCATTCAATGCAAACGAATCAACATGTCATTATTGCAACGGACAACTAATTAATTAAAGTTCATGCAAGTTGTCGCAATTGATTATAAATCTTTTATTAAGGCAAGCATGCAACGTTTTGGAAACCGGACCGGACCGGTTAGTTCAACCAGTTGGACCGTGAACTGGCCAAGTATCAGGTCCGATCAAGACCCAAAACCATACTCTATAAGAACAGACTAAAAACAGCTCAACCAAGCGGGCTACCCACCAACCAATGAATAGTAGCGCAGTTTGGAAGTCCGCATGGTTCCAATACAAGTTTAATATTCAATTTTTAAATTAAAACAAGAATGCTAGCTGGCAAAATTCAAACCCAAGAACTCTTGGGTGGGAAAAAGAATACGAACCAACAAGCCAAGAAGGAAGTTATGATGTTATTTGGTATATAATATACATATTATAATATAATGATATAGATAATTGTTGAGAAGGCTCAAAACTTGTATGTATTGCTTGAGTATATAAATACAAGCAGAGAATACAAATATATAGGAGGAAGAGAAAGGGAATAAATCCTATACAAGATGTGGGACTAAAGAGAGAGAGAACATAAATGGGCCCAAAAGATGGGCCCAATACATGGGCTATTCTAACACTCCCCCGCAAGCTGGAGCGTACAAATCGTATGCGCCAAGCTTGGACAAGCATTGATAGAAGAATGCCTTGGAGAGAGCCTTTGTGAGGACATCCGCAACTTGTTCAGGCCCTGGGACATGCTTTAGATCGAGCATTTTCATTTGAACTTTTTCTCGAATGAAGTGACAATCGACTTCAATGTGCTTCGTTCTTTCGTGGAAGACTGGGTTCTTGGCGATATGTATAGCAGCTTGGCTGTCACAAAGGAGAAGAGCCGGTGACGGTAATTTTACACCCAGATCAGTGAGAAGACTCTCAAGCCACGTCAGTTCCGATACAATAGATGTCATTGCCCGGTATTCTGCCTCAGTTGATGATCGAGCAATGACCGCTTGTTTCTTGCTTCGCCATGTAACCAAATGTCCTCTAAACTAGGTGCAAAAACCACTAGTAGATCGTCGGTCATCAAGAGAACCAGCATAATCAGCATCTGAGTACCAAAGTTGGAGCAGAAGAAGAGGTCCGGTAAACAAGTCATTGACCATGAGCTGTTTTAAGGTACCTGAGAATACGTTCAACAGCCTGAAGATGAGATCTTCGAGGAGAGTGCATATATCGACTGACAAGACCAACAGCAAAAGAAATATCTGGTCTGGTAACCATGAGATAGATCAATTTTCCAATGAGTCGACGATAATATTCAGGATTATGGAGAAGTAGATCCGAGTCAAATGCCTGAGCGCACAACTTGTGGTTTACATCCATATGGGTATCACTTGGCTTACAATCTGAAAGACTAGCATCATGAAGAAGGTCAAGACAGTACTTCCGTTGAGATAGAATAAGCTCATCCGGTCGTCTGGCAACCTCTAGACCCAAAAAATATCGTAGACATCCCAGATCCTTTGTCTGAAAGACGGAGTTTAGATGTACTTTGACTGTCTGTATCCCTTGTGAGTCATCTCCTGTAATGATGATATCGTCAACGTATACTAACAGAAGGACCGTCCCTGTTGGTCGGTGACGAGTAAACAGCGAGAAGTTGGCTGAGCTTCGAGTAAAACCGATATCACGAAGGACCTTACTGAATTTTTAAAACCATGCCCGTGGAGATTGTTTGAGACCATACAGAGCTTTTAGAAGGCGGCAGACCTGAGACTCCCCTGTGGTCTCAAACCCGGGTGGTTGTTGCATGTACACCGTCTCCTGGAGATCCCCATTTAAGAAAGCATTCTTGATATCCAGTTGAAAGAGGGGCCAATGGCGATGAACAACGACAGAGATTAGGACTCGAACAGTATTGAGCTTGGCGACCTGAGAGAAAGTTTCCTCATAGTCGAGTCCATGTTGTTGGGTGAAACCACGAGTCACGAGACGAGCCTTTAGACGGTCAATTGTCCCATCAGCAGCATGTTTGATGACAAAGACCCACTTACACCCAACCGGTTTCTGACCTGGAGGAAGGGGGACAACGGTCCATGTCCGGTTTGCCCAGAGAGCAGCTATTTCGTCCTCCATGGCTGCCCGCCAGCCTGGATGTTGAAGCGCCTCCTGCACAGAGTTAGGAACAGCAACCGAAGAGAGAGAGTAGCAAATGTGTGCAGAAGGGGAGAGAGGCGATGAAGAGAAACGTAGTTATCCAGAGGATGAGCAGTGGAAGGCTGTACCTGATCAGCAGGACGCGGAGTATCCGTGGTAAAGGTCGTCTGCAGAGGGGCAACGGAACTGGGAGGGAGACGAGTGTAGACACAGATAACGGGTGGTTTGGAGGGAGCAGGAGCCGGTGCAGGGGAAACTGGCGATGGTGGTGTAGTAGCGGGAATAACTGGGCGTGGGATGGATGGCGGGAGAGGAGGTGGGGTTAGATCAGTGGGTAAAGGAGCAGGAAAAAACGGTTGTTCTTCCCGGAAGGTAGCGTCAGCAGAAACGGAGATCTTTCGAGTAGTTGGAAAATAACAAACATAGCCCTTCTGGGTGCGCGAATAGCCGACAAAGATGTGTTTAGCCGCACGGGGATCCAACTTATCTGAGAATGGCCCCAGATGGTGGACGTAACAAATGTTGCCAAAGACACGAGGCGGGAGAGGAAAAGCCGGAGTGGAGGGAAACAATAGGCTAAACGGAGTAGCATAGTGGAGGATGGAGGAAGGGAGACGGTTGATGAGAAAGCAGACAGTCGAGACCGTAAAGTTCTAATAAGGCTTGGGAACATGCATTTGAAGCATGAGGGAGCGGACTACATCAAGTAAGTGGCGGTTCTTCCTTTCGGCAACACCGTTTTGCTGGGGCGTGTAAGCACAGGACGTTTGATGAAGAATCCTGAATTCAGAACACAAAGCGGTAAATTCGTGGCTGGTGTACTCACGAGCTTTGTCGGTACATAGAATTTTGAGGGTGGTATGGAATTGTGTACTGGTTTCGAGGACAAATGCCCGAAAAATACGGGGAAGCTCGGAGCGATCACGAAGTAAGTATAGCCACGTAGTGCGAGAGTGATCATCAATAAATGTGATAAAATAGCGAAAACCAGAAATACTTGTAATCTTAAAAGGGCCTCATACATCAGAATGCACTAAATCAAAGGGAGCAGCGCTCCGAGTATAATGTGAAGGAAAAGAAGAACGTGGCTGCTTGTCGAGGATCATGAGTCACACTGAAAAGGAGTAATAGAGACATCTGGAAGAGCCCGCTGGAGGTCCGGCAGAGGGGCATGCCCAAGGCAACGATGCCACGCAGTGGAAGAGACTGAAGACAGAATGGTGGGAGAGCCGTCGAGAAGGTAGAGCCCGTTCCGCAGCCGGCCTTTACCAATGGTAGTGTGCGTCCGTCGATCCTGTAAAACAAAGAAAGAGGAGGTGAATATAACAGAACAATCAAGATCACTCGTAAGACATCCAACAGAGAGTAAATTGAACGGTGAACTATGAACATGAAGAGCCGAGCGAAGGGAGATTGACGGGTTGAGAGAGAGATCTGCCGAGCCGGAGACGGGAACCATCGCCCCATTGGCCACAGTGATAGACTTCGGATAAGGAGAATCTGAGTACTGGGCAGGCCATTGCGATGTAATGTGATGAGTGGCACCAAAGTCCACAATCCAGCCCAGGCTGGTGGATAGACAAGCAGTACCTGTGTTGGAGACGGAGGCGATGGTGGGTTGAGCAGGCCCTGGAGATGCTGGAGCTGAAGATGGACGGTCTCAAGATCAGGAGGACTGGCGTCAGTAACAACAGATGTCGTCGGACGAGGAGGATAACCAATTTTCCTGTAACAGGTCGCCTCAAGATGACCATCTTTCCCACAGAAAGAACACTTCGGCCGACCCCGGCCCCGAGGGCCCGAACATCCCCCCACCCCACCCCCACCCCCCGAGCAAAAGTAGGAGGGGATGGTAGGAGCGGAGGGGCCTGCTGAAGAAGGGTCGGTGGGGAAGGAGCAGAAGTATCCGGAGGAGGTGATACACGGAGAATCATGGAGCATACATCAGAGAAAGATGGTGTGGTGGGAGAAGTCAGGACCTGAGCACGAATTCTCTGAAGGTGAGATGGAAGACGGGCCATTATAATGGCAATGCATGCGGCTTCCTTCTGAGCGCGCTGAGCAGCATGATCATTGGTGGGTGGCTGATGTTGGATTCAGGCTTCAGCAAGAGTTTTAGCCCGAGTGACAAAAGAGGTCATATCTGAAGCCCCGCCAGCGTCGAGAGTAAAGAGGTCAGTGAGTATATCGTAGAGATGCTGAAGGTTGTCGCGGCCTGAGTATAAGGAATGCAGCTCATCCCACATAGCTTTAGCGGTGTCGTGGTACATAGCCATCTGATAAGGCTCACCATCCAATGAATTCAGGATCCAAGTCTGAACGCGGTCATCATTGCGGAGCCAATCATCTGTAGTAGGAGACAGAGGTGCCTGAAGAAGGTGAGGCAGAAGGCCCTTGGCCTGAAGAACCCGTCTAACTGAGTGCACCCAAGGGATAAAGTTTTTCTTGCCAGAAAGAGAGATGATAGTGATCCTCAATTCGTCACGGACTTCAGCAGAGCAAACCGGGCGGTCTGTAGGACAGGTCGGGCGGTCTATAAGCGGGCTGGCCGCCGAGCCAGTGGAGTTACCAGAAGAACCCATAGAAGCAAACCGCAGAATCAAAAACTAAAGGGAGATCGCCGCGAGAAGAGTAGGAGGTCGCACGACAAGGCCGCAGAGGGAACGACCGCGACCAAAATTTGGGAAGGCAACAGTCCGCACGGTCACGTCGGACACCAGCGATTAGTCAGATCGCGACCAAAATACGGAAAGAGAGGAGTCTGCACGGTCTAGGTGAACACAGCAACGGTCAGAGCAAAGGAAGCAGCGAGAACTCGAGCGGCAAGAAGGGAGAGAGAGAGAGACTGCGGCGGACAGGAGCATTCTGCAAGAGAAAGGAGCCTGCAACGGTTAGGATAGAGAAGCTCTATCCCGCAGCGGTTAAGACAGGAGCAGTCCGCAAGGAGACTGGCACGAGAACTCAGGCGCCAGGAGGAAGAGGAGAGCCCGCAGCGGTTAAGGAGGAGGTCGCAGCGGGAAGGAGAAGTCCGCGAGTAGAGAAGGTCGAGCGGATAGAAGAAGAGACCGTGAGTTTAAAGAACTCAAGCAGCAAGGGAGGAGAGGAGCTCGCAACGAACAAGAGGAGAGCCCGCGGCGGATAAGAGAGGTGGGCCCCACGGGTCAGAGCAGAAGATGACTATAAGAAGCCTGAGGAGGGTGGAACCACGGAGAGAGAGAAGAGAAGCGGATGCAGAGTTTGCAGTCCGCAGAAGCCACGCAGATAAGGGGAAGAGCGGACAGAATAGACAGGTCGCAGGAGACCGGAGCGGATAGACCGCAGTCCCCAGGAGAGGAGCCCGCGGAGATAGGTGGGTAGGAGAAGGGAGGTCGCAGAGCAATCTGCGAACAGGGAGGAGGGCGGGCTAGGCGGTTAGAAAAGTGGAAACCGCATCTATAGGACCACTCGCTCTGATACCATGTTGAGAAGGCTCAAAACTTGTATGTATTGCTTGTGTATATAAATAACATGAGAGAATACAAATATATAGGAGGAAGAGAGAGGGAATAAATCCTATACAAGATGTGGGACTAAAGAGAGAGAGAACATAAATGGGCCCAAAAGATGGGCCCAATACATGGGCTATTCTAACAATAATATATATATATATATATATATATATATATATTAGAATTATATTAATTTATGTGTACAATGTAAATAAATTTTAATTTATGTTGTCTCTTGATTAAATCATTTGGGTGTAGACAAGTTTGATTTATTTCAATCGAAATATAAAATTCTACATGCAAATACTCTTTTTACTTGTATCATTTATAGTTTTATTAGAAATATAATATTATTTGGATAATTATAAAAAAATAGATTTATTATTTAATTATGATTTAACCCAGGTTAGACTAGTCCAACCAATTAGACCTTAAACCTTTTCTTTTGCCGGTTCAATGTCCGCTTTGGTTTTCAAAACCTTGCTAGCAGGTCATGATTAAATGGAACTGAAAGAGCTAGAAAATTAAATTCCAATGTGAGCAAAAATTGCACATCTAGTGAAAAAAAAGATGCAAATACTTAAAAGTCAAATATCACTAAAATGCAGGTGATTGTTCATACAATGTAGAAAATAAAATATGAAATACAAGACTCACCGAGTAAGACGAGAAGATGCAGAATGGGTGAGGTCAATGGATTAAGGTGAGGGCGAGAGCAATGCTTGAATTTAGTGTGGAATCAATGTGAGATTTTAGGTTTTATGGATTCGGGATTTTGGTTGGGGAGTGTCCGACAAAGATTTTGATGGCTGGAGGGGAGGGGAGAGGTGATCAGGATGATTGGAGAGGGGGAGGTGGGGTCGAGGCGGGATTAATCTCCATAGAATGAGGGGAGGATGTGTTGTTTGAGGAGGAGAGGGGCAAAAGTTGTAACACCCAAACTATATTGTAAAAGTAATGAAATTAAAAATTCCCCTGATGATGAAATTTAAAAAAAAAAATCAGTGTCGTAAAACTTCAGGAATTTCCATCGCTCTTTTTTGTATAAACGATTAATTTAGCGATGGACGTTACGACGAATCATATATCGAGGCTTAATTGTCAACAAAATTTTGCGATGAATTTGCTTTGTCTATTTTTACCGACTCGATTCTTTGCGGAGTTTAAATTGAGGGTTTGCATTAACTTAATAATAAGCATTGGATTTACTGAATGTCACATCCATAGTAATAAAAGTCTTCTTTGTATAAGAATGGAAATACTTGTGGCCTTTTTGGGTAGGTGAATACCCAATAAAATGCATTTGAGCACAAGACGATAAGCGTTGAATGGTGAATATGATGCATAAGGACAAAGGCAAATGAAGATACAAGGAAGAAGTCGTGTGGTGGAGATGTTAAGAGTAGAAAGAAGAGCCGTATTAACCAAAAACAAGGTCGGCATGCGGATAATCAGATGAGCAACAGTGAGGATTGTATCACCCCAGTACTGTCTGAGCATATGCGCAATATGATGAGAAGGTACGTAGAGACTCAGTAGAACAAACTTGCATCAGGCAGTGAAGAGTCTGCATTCCCTTAGCTGAGGAACCAAGAACAACAAAAATATCCAAACCACCAATTGCAAAAGAATTCTCCTCAGTAATGTCGGAGATATGTGCAAATCGAGGAGGGGGAGGATCATTACTCCCCTGTGATCCGCCACTACTGTGGCCGCCCCGCAAGGTCGAACAATCCCTGTGTTGTGGGAACCCATGAAGTTTGAGCAAGTCTTATGACTGTAAGATATCTTCCAGAGTAATCACAGACCAGGTGATCTTTATAAGATGGCTTGGATCCGGAGTCTCCAGGACTACAATTAACAAAGCCATGGTGAGTAGCAATAAGAGTAGATATCTCTGGAGTGATATCTAAGTGGCATGTCTGTCGTAGGTAAAACTCATGTTTGTCATGGCATGACTGCGTTCCTCCTGAGTCCTGGCAAGCATTGCATTTGGGTTGCATACCATGATTAAAGATCAAAGTGATCATACACCTGTTATAACTAGGTAAACTTTAGGTAGTAGGTGGATGAAGGACGGCCACCCTGTCAAAATAAGACACGAAGCAGGAGAATGTCACGTTACCCTTTCTTGATTATGTGAACTTAGCACGCTTCCTGATGCAAATTACAATATCTAAGAAGAAACAGTTGTGGGCTATGGTCTCATGCATTGAGATGAAGAGCCATGACATAACCAAGGAATTCACTGAATCTCATCGAAGCCAGCCTGGAGAATCCTTCAGTGCCTTCGGAGTAATGTCAATGACATACCCGAACAGCTGTCAACTTTAGAGGTCAAGGATAATTGACCGAGGCCACAGGAGATACTTAATTCAGTTCAATCGGATGGTAGTAATTTGGGGTGTGATCGGTATATTATGACCATGACTCCCCCTAGTTGAGTCGGTGGGAAGAGGTGACACAAAAGGGGAGATTGAAGGTGGTGTGCTTTGAGATCCTTCCACATTCGGGAAAGAAAAAAGATAAAATAAGCAAGCATTCAAACCAAGAAGGCAGACCTTAGATTCAAAGCTTCAAGAAAAATAGTCATTAGATCATTGCGAATTTAAAAAGTGCAGAGAGGCACGAGATAACTCGGAATAGGGGAGGAAGGATCCAGGAGGATTGAGAGCTGAGGTAGAGGGAGGAACTCGACGAGGCCCGATTAAACAAGTCGGCAGACACATACAAAGATGATCTGATACAACGTTGGAGATGGAGGAAAAAACATAATTAATTAAAATAAGGGTCTTCTCCAATATATAGGATAAGAGACGCAGAGGAAAAATGAGAGGAAATAAGGCATATGTTAATAACTTTGTTTTGAACAAACAACAGCATCCAACACCATCCACCTCTAAAATTTTAAGAAGCTTACTGCCAGTTGTCTTTCAATAAAATCATTTGGCTAAGCCTGCTTTTTAGACATATAATGAGATACACAACAACATTAACAAATTTGTTTTTGCCATTACAATCATAATTGATTTGAGTAAAGTTCAAGAACATCAGGCAAGCATTCTTATAAAATGTTCTGGAGATGCACCAATCCCGCCAACACAGGTCTAAAAGTGTGACAATACGAACTTAAGTAATTTTATAGTAAGTGCATACCATAAATATTTACAGAAATACCTGGAGAAACGGGTACAGAAATAGCAAAAATGGCAGGATACTCCGTCTCCTTCAATATGGGAGTACATTCAACCTTCAGAAATTTCCCAATATCATCATGTCTTGGCCAGTAAGCCTGTGATAGAAATGTGCTAGTAAGTCCATCAGATAGAAATAAAACAAGGTCTCTTGGACTTGTTTATCAAAATACTATACCTCTTCAACTGCATCAGCAATAGCTTCAAATTTAATTGGAGTACTTTCACCAAGAAACCACTGATATTTAAGAACTAACTCAGAGTCGTTGTTGAGATTAACAAAGTTGAAATGACAGAGACAAATATCTTCTTCAAATGGATGGTCAACAGAAGCCTCCTTAACCATGAATCCAGGGGGCAAGTGTTCCCTCCATTTATCAACGAGAAAGGAAAAGGTTGAATCTGTCAAAAACATGAAAGTTAGAAGGTTAATCCTTTAGGAAGTTGGTAGTGCATGCTAAATGAAAATTAAGAAAGAAGTTTGATGTTGTGAAAAAATCTAAATAACAAACTTTGCATTCCATAAAAAGATAATTTACAAGAGCATGGCCCCCTATTCATAGGGGAAAAGAAAAGAAAAAAAAATACAATAGCCAATGTGAGACTAAATTACAACTCGCGGACAGGTCAAATAAAAATTTTAGACCGCAAAACAACCGAGCGGTTATGTCCCAACCGCTTCGACTAGAATCTGTCGTACACAGAAGCAGTACGCTCCACACAGGTATCCGCCGAACTCAAGTAGCAGTCCGCGGCCTCTGATCGAGAAAAACAGTCCGCCACACAGGCATCCGCCAGACTCTAAATAGCAGTCTGCTGCCTCTGACCAGCTTGCTTCTGCACCAAGCCGCAACAACTGCAGGAACCCGCAGCTTTAGCTGCTCTCCAGACCGCAGCTTCAGCCGCCTCTAGCCGTTGTGACTACAACCTTGTCTGCCAAGTCCGCTACAGCGAGATACGAACCAGACCACCACAGCTTGCTAACCTCCTGATCAGACCGCCAGAGATAGTCCGCAACATTCAGGAACCAGACCGCCAAGACTAACCGGCAGACTGCTTAAATGTCAGGTCGTCCGACCAAACCATCAGTCCGCCAAAGCTCCATGAAATCTAACACTCCCCCTCAAAATGGAGCATATATATCAATCATGCACAGCTTGTCACAGAAATCTGATAGAGAAGCGGACACTGGTTTTGTAAAGACGTCTGCAATCTCTTTGTCTGAAGTGATAAACGGAGTACAGATTTGATTCTTCAAAAATTTTCTCTGACGAAGTGACAGTCAACTTCTATATGTTTTGTCGTTTCATGAAAAACTGGGTTCTTTGATATATGTATAGCAGTCTGGTTGTCACAGAACATAGGTAAAGGATGATTATATACTTCTCTCAGGTCAAGAATCAGGGCACACAATCATTTCAACTCGCAAGCAGTCGATGTCATGCTCTGGTACTCAGCTTCAGCACTTGATCGTGACACAACAAACTGTTTCTTACTCTTCCAGCTGACAAGGTTCCCTCCTACAAAGGTGCAAAACTAGAAGTCGACTTCATATCTTCTTTATTGTCTGCATAACTAGCATCAGAATAGACTTCAATATTCAGATGATTATGTTTTCGAAGCAAAAAACTCTTCCCTGGAGACCCTTTTACAAACTCAAGAATCTTTAAAGCAGAACGAAGATGACACTCTCTAGGGGTTTGCATAAACTGACTGACATTCCTTACAGCAAAACATATATCCGGTCTGGTAACAGTCAGATAGATGAGTTTTCCCACAAGTCGTCTATACATAGTACTATCAGAAAGAATAGGTGAATCTTCTGTCCAACTTTTGTCATCACCAACGGCCATAGGACAACGAACTGGTTTTGCCCCAAAAAGACAAGTCTCTTTCAACAGATCTAACGTATACTTCCATTGTGAGAGAATCACAGAGTTAGGGTTGATATCAAGTTGAGTTTGAGCGATTTTGGTTCGGCTCAAAATCGAAATTTTCGACCCGAACTCGGCTCGAAATCTACTCGAAATCGAAATTGATTTCGAGTTGAGTCGGCTCGAAATAGCTCGATTCCGATTCGACTCGAAATCAAATCGAGTCGGCTCGAAATCGAATCGAGCCGGCACGAAATCAAATCGAGTCGGCTCGAAATTGAGCAATTACTTGTTTTATTCCTAGTTTGCTCAAAATTAAACTGGGCAACATATAAATTTAGAAAATAAAACACTTAAAGCTTTCATTCTTTTTTTTAAGGTTTAAATTTGGTTATTTTTAAACTTAAAATAAGAATATATTAATAAATACATAAATTTTTTTAATTAATTCAAGTTGATTCGAATTATATTTCGAGCAATTCAGGGTTGTCTCGAAATCGACTCGAAATCAGATTCGAGTCAAATTGAGTCGAATCAATTTAAACCGATTCCGATTCGGCTCAATTTCCGAACGATTTTCGAGCGACTTTCGAGTTTCGAATAATATGCTCAGCCCTACACAGAGTTGTGTTTTCGCAAGATTTCTATCTCAGGGAAATACTTAGGAGAGGTCATATCCTTTGTAACAAAATGTTGTCGAAAATGTTTTTTTTAGATCAATTCCTTTCTTATCATTACTGGTAAGGAGAATATCATGCACATAGACGGCAAGAACCACTAACCCCTTAATGGTTTTGCGAATAAAAAGAGAATGATCAGCAGAACTATGAGTGAAGCCGATAAGAGAGACAACCTTGCTAAACTTTTTGAACCGGGCCCGGAGACTTTGCTTTAGACCATAAATTGCCTTCCGTAACCTGCATATATGAGACTCCCCCTGAGCAACATACCTAGGAAGTTGCTCTATATAAACCACAGCATGTAGATCACCATACAGGAAGACAGTCTTGACATCTAACTGACACATCTCCCAACCTTTATTTACAGCAACAGAGAAAATAACTCGGATCGTGCTGATACGAGCAACTGGGGAGAATGTATCGAAAAAATCCATACCATAGGTTTGAGTCAAGCCGTTGGCCACAAGTCGAGCCTTATAACGGTCAACAGTACCATGCGGATGAAACTTGATGACAAAAACCCATCGGCAACCAACCAAATCCACACCAAGAGGAGAAACAAGAGTCCAAGTACCTCATTCTGTTAATGTTTGCATTTCCTCATCCATTGTCGTCTTCCAATGCGGAATAACAAGAGCCTCCTGATAGTTAACCGGGATAGTATTAGCCAAAAGAGCAAGAGCAAACCTTCGTCCAGTTGGGGACAAACGAGCATAAGACACGACATCATGAATGGAATGTTTAGTGCACGTCCGAACCCCCTTTCGTAGAGCAATAGGAAGATCCAGATCTGACTGGTCTTCGATAGGAGATCCATCCAACAGAGAGATTACTGGCCCGGGAACTGTCAGCTCCAAAGGCAAGGGAGAAACAGAAGATAGAGGTGAAGACAATGGCGTAGGTGGTGGAGCAGACGCAGACGTAGGTATGGAAGGAATATGAATGAATGATGAAGAATCAGACAGGGAGGGAGTAGAAGCTTGAGAGAAATAAGGCATATCTTCGAATAACGTAACATCAGCAGAAACAAACTGTTTCTGTAGCCGGGGATCAAAGCATCGATACCCCTTTTGGGTTGGACAATATCCCAGAAAAACACACTTGACCGAGCGAGGTGAAAGCATTTCACAACTAGGAGACGGAGAATGCACAAACGATGTGTAGCCAAAAACACGAAGAGATAAAGAAAAAGGTAGAGCATCTGGATGAAAACAGAGAATGGGGTGTGACCTTCAAGAACCGAGGAGGGAATACGGTTGATAAGATAGCAAAAATGAAGCACAGTATGCCCCAAATATGAACGAGGAACATTCATCTGTGTGAGAAGGGTGCGAGTAACATCCAGGAGATGTCGATTTTTGCGCTCAGCAACCCCATTTTGTTGTGACGTGTAAGAACAACTCGTTTGATGAACTATGTCGCGGTGCAGATAAAAATCGAAAAACTGGTGACTAAGATATTCTCGAGCATTATCAGTGCGAAGAGTTTTAAGAGAAACATCAAACTGAGTTTGCACCATATTATAAAAGATACAACCGAGTGCAACAAGAAAAATTATCAACAAGCGTAACAAAATATAAACTTCTTCTACCAACAGTTTGAACAGGGGCAGGACCCCAAATATCAGAATGAACAAGTTCAAATGGACGAGAAGAGCTACGTCCTTGTCTTGCGGGAAAAGAAGAACGACGATGTTTGCCAAGTTGTCAAGCCTCACAGTCGAGGTAGGAGTCCTCCCTGGGTAAATCTAGCAAGAGTTGGTAAATAAGACGAGGAGGAGGATGACCAAGGCAAAGATGTCATTGTAGAAGAGAAGCAGAGTAAGCAGTGACATTGTCAAGGAAGAAGAGTCCATTGCTTTCAGTCTCAGTAGCAATCTTCTCCTTGAAGTGAGGATCTTGAAAAGAACAAGTAGTAGAAGTAAAGGTAACTGTGCAGTTCAACTATTTACAAAGAACGGGAACAGAGATTAAATTGCACAGAAAAGACGGGACGTAAAGCGTGTCCTCAAGCTGCAAGGTTGGAGTAACACAGACTGTATCAGTCCCGCAGACAAGAGACAGAGTACCATTCGCAACAAAAACCAGAGGAGACGGGTTATATTTGTTCAAGCAAGAGAACAAACTAGAATCTCCAGTCATATGATTAGTAGCACCAGAATCAATCAGCCACTTACCCTGAGTAACAACATTAGGACAAGTAGATGAGGTGGAGGCAAGAGACGTGGACTTCTTAGTATTTTCGCCTGCAGACGGGCGAAGATGAGGATGTTTAGCCCAACAACGATCAACAAGATGGCTTGTCTTGCCACAGTGAGAGCAGACATGACGAGACGTACCACGCCCACCAGTATGGCCTCCTCGACCACAAAAATTACCAGAGCGAGTCGGATGAGCGAACATGTCATTAGAGGATGGTGAGGTGAGCAGAGGGCGCTGAAGAAGAGTGGTAACTGCTGCAATACGGGCAGCAGTAGCATCAAGTGTGGGTGAATCGGCTTCACCAAGAATCTGTTGTTGTATCATGTCATAAGACTCCGGAAGACGAAGAAGGTAACACACAACCTGAAGCTCATGGAAGTGTTTGTGCTGCTAAGCTAAATCAGCAGAAAATGGACGATGTTGAAGAATCTCAGTGTCAAGCGCTTGCACCTCTTGATAAGCAGCAACAGGAGTCAAAGTTGGGTGGGCAAACAAATCAGCATATAACGTATAAATGCGGGAGGTCTGAGCACCTCTGGAATACAAAGCAGCAAGATGATTCCAAGCAGCCTTAACAGTCTCATAATGTTGAATAACCGATAGGCACTCATCAGAGAGACTATTTGCAAGTATGGCTGATATCGAGTCGAGTTCGTGCGATTTTAGCTCGGCTCGAAATCGAAATTTTCGACTCGAACTCGGCTCGAAATCGACTCGAAATCGAAATTGATTTCGAGTCGAGTCGGCTCGACTCGAAATGGCTCGATTCCGAGCAGGCTCGAAATCGAATCGAGCCGGCTCGAAATCGAATTGAGTCGGCTCGAAATTTAGCAATATTTCGTTTTATTCCTAGTTTGCGCAAAATAAAATTGGGCAACCTATAAATTTAGCAAATGAAACACTTAAAACCTTCATTCTTTTTATTTATGTTTAAATTTTGTTATTTTTAATCTTGAAATAAGAATATATTAATAAATACATATATTTTTAAATTAATTCGAGTTGATTCGAATCATATTTCGAGCGATTCAAGGCTGACTCGAAATTGACTCGAAATCAGATTCGAGTCAAATTGAATCGACTCAAATTGAGTCGAATCAATTTTAACCGATTCCGATTCGGCTCAATTTTCGAGCGATTTTCGAGCGATTTTCGAGTTTCGAATAATATGCTCAGCCCTATTTGCAAGTCGCGTCCTAACCAAAGCATCATTGGCATCTCAGTCATCAAAAATAACAGAATCACGAGTTGGAGGATCATCAGTGAGATGATTGTGTTTGCGTTGAGACTTGAGCAAGAACACAAACGAGACACTCCAATCTAAATAATTTGGACCAACCAACTTAGAAGCAGTGCCAAGATTCCCAGACGGAGAAGAAACAGAGGAGGCGACTTGAGTAGAGGAGGTGACTTTAGTAAAGAACACGAGCAACGCAAGGGGTTAGAAAATCGGAAACCGCAAGGACCGGGTGTGCCTTGATACCATGTGAAAAAAATCTAAATAACAAACTTTGCATTCCACAAAAAAGATAATTTACAAGAGTATGACCTCATATTTATAGGGGAAAAGAAAAGAACAAGAAAAAATACAACAACCGATGTGAGACTAAATTACAACCCGCGGATAGGTCGAATAAAAATTTTAGATCGCAAAACGGCCGAGCGATTAAGTCCTGACCGCTCCGACTAGAATCCGTCGAACACAGAAGCAGTCCGCTCCACACAGGTATCCGCCGGACTCAAGTAGAAGTTTGCGGCCTCTGATCGAGAACAACAGTCTGCCACACAGGCATCCGCTGGACTCAAGTAGCAGTATGCGGCCTCTGACCAGCTCACTTATGCACCAAGCCGCAACAACTGTCGGAACCCGCAGCTTTAGCTGCTCTCCAGACCGCAGCTTTAGTGGCCTCTATCCGTTGCGACTACAACCCGGTCCGCCAAGTCCGCTACAGCGAGAACCCAAGACCGCAACAACTGTCGAAACCCGCAGCTTCAGCTGCTCTCCAGACCCCAATTTCAGTTGCCTCTATCCGCTACGACTACAACCCTGTCCGCCAAGTCCGCTACAGCGAGATACGAACCAGACCGCCACAGCTTGCTAGCCTCCTGATCAAACCGCCAGAGATAGTCCGCAACACTGCAGGAACCAGACCGTCAAGACTAACCGGCAGACTGCTTAAATGTCATGCCGCACGACCAAACCATCAGTCCGCCAAAGCTCCATGAAATCTAATAGATGTGATATAACTACAAGTTAGGCAACATGTCATTTTGATGTATTGATCCAAAGGAGAAAGAGAGGGAGAGAGGCAAAGAGAGTAGTGGTTTAGCATCTCAAAATCTCCATTATTTTGATATTTTAAATAACACTAGATTTCAAAATAAAATTTACATTTAGTTATAACTCTTTATGAAAATTGTGTGGTTCTGCATTAGTTTGACCAGAATAGTTAGATTTATGCTATTTAATTTTATTAATATTATTAATTTTATAAATGTTTAATTTTAGTCGTTTAGAACCCAATCAAAATCAGTTTTAGCATGGTCATGGTTGGGCCGAGGTACCTATGATGGTTATCCTCAGTAGGGAAGTTATATATTTATTTACTTTAAGTATTTAAACCATATTAGTTGCTTTGAACCCAAATTATATCTTATAACAGATAAGAGAGTTTAAATTTTTTTCTTGTAAAGGCATTTAGTAAATTGTTCAAACTACTTTCCTCCCTTTCTTTTAAAACCCCATACTTCATGGTAGTGCTCTCACATGTGATGTCGCCTTTATCACTTGTAGTGTGCCTAATAGATTTAGAAATTCCCGGCATATCCATCCTTCGGCTGGCATCCTCTCACTCTCCATAGAAACTCGTCACTCTCCTCTTGTGCCTTTATCACTTTCTTTTTTCTTTCTCTCCTCTTCACCAAAACCGCCTCTCCTTAGAAATTTCTATTTTTGGTTATAACAAAGTAAACCCAAGGAGGAAGAAGGTGACTCCTCGATTGTAGATCGGAGAAGAAGGATAGTGTAAACTTTGTGAGAGACCTAAAAGGGAAGTTATGATGCCTCAGCACGTCAATGACAGAAGAAACATCAAAATAAGAATTTATTTTCCCCTGAGTTACACTTCTTTGATAGCATGACTGATTTACTTACGGTGTACATTTTATCTCATGCTTGAAATGATATAGTGTCATTCATTGGTCACCACATCCGTTATCATTGGAGATCTCTTATGTTATGAGTCATCATTGTAGTTGAGATTAATTATCCGTGTAACTCATTTATACAATTGTGTTAATTAATGTGGGGTCATTATGAGTTGTCAGTTGGTAAGATAATCATAATAGTTGAGTATGTAATATAAGTCTATTTAAAGACATAGGATAGGATATTGGAACAAAAAAAGTAAGAAGGAATATCCATTGGGATAGATACCTATATGAGAGCAATTTTTTATCATCAACGAAACCAATGGCAAAAAGAATTAGTTTAGCATGGTTCCACCTTCGGGGAGCAGCTCAATTATGTCTCTTCTGTTTAAGGATGGTAAAATTAGGAATTAGTAGGAAAGAATTAAAAAGTTAGGCAACATGCACTTCAATCCCCCACTCGAGGCTGCCTTCATGGCGAACTACTTTGGTTGAAAAAAATAGGGACTAACAACAATTACTGCTCTCCAAGACAGGGCCACACTGGTCCAATCCCAGCAAATCTGGTACCTGCCACATGCAGAGATGGTCGAACGTTGCTCAAAGGTGTTATGTTATAATTGTGACGATGCATATAGAGGGGGGCAATGTTGTAAAAGGTGTTTCTAGTTAGACTTGGATGAAGAGGGCCATGAGAAAATCACGTTAAGCTAGCGTAGGAAGTCGGTCACCCTCTGAACTTGAGGAAAAGCTTCTATTGGCATGGGGGTGATGGTATGGACCATCACACCTGTTATAATTAGAGGTCTTTTATGATGAGTTGTTATTGTCGTCCCAATAAATTATCATTGCAAGTCATTTGTATCTTTTGTGTTAATTAATGTGTTGTCATTATGGGTTGTTAGATGGTAAGATAGTCATTAATAGTTTGTTTGTATCACGTAAGCCAATTTAAAGACGACGGATATTAAAACAAGGCAAGCAGGAATTTATTTCCTAAACTCTAAGAATGTGATAGCTCTCTCCACTCGCTCGCACTTCAATTAAACAATCGGATTTTTGGATCCGTAGTATCTCCACCGCCGTCATCTCCACCTTTGATGAATCTTCGGACACCGCCATCTCCACCTCCGACTTGATTCCATGTAATGGTAATTCATACCATGTTCATCAAATTTATCTAAACAACTAGATCATGCAAAGATAAACTATTGTATTGGTTGACAATTAGATAAGAATTTTGATGGGTTTTAGAGTTAGTCGAGGAAGTACACCACTATATCTATATGAAAAGAACAATCATACAAGTCTCATGTCAGAACTTACCCATGTGACGAACCAAAAACAAACATATAAAGTTTAGTTTATTTTTACATGTTTTCAACGTTTTGCTTTTCACAATCCCCGATGATGATAATAATGGCAGTACAATTTTACTTTTGTGTTTGATTTCATATTTTTTTTTGGTTCATTTAAGTTTGGTATTTTGGGTGGTTAAGGCTTAATGTGGACTTTGATGGGTTAAATATATTTTTATATGTGGCTGGGCTTCGCTTTAGTATGCTGGAAAGTTGACTGGTTCAACTATTTTGGGCTTATTTTGGGCCTTGGAAATGGGGTAGTGTGTTGGCTGGGTTGGCTATTTTCTGGCTGTGTGCTGGCTGTTTTGAAGTTGAGCTGGCTGCTTGTTATTAAAAAGAAGTTGAGCTGGCTGCTTGTTATTAAAACCTTGGGTTCGATTCAGCACACCTGGAGCGATGCTTGTCTTAACCCTGCCGCTTAGCCGCTTAGTCTCTGTTATATATCGAATCGGGCTATTGCTTCTCTCGCACTGCTTTCGTCGACCTCCTGCTCCTACGAGCTTTTCTGTTCCGTCGCCTTCTTCCCCCGGCTGCTCCAAATCGACCGGAAATTCTCCTCTCCTCCTTCTTCTTTACCCCTTCTCGGTGTTGTGCTTCTCGTGCCACGACCGCGCTGAGCCTCCTGCGCCGACAACCCTGCTGGAATGTCAAGGGCTGCTCGGGTTCTCGTTTTCCTGTGCCGGTCTTGCCGTCTCTGCTCTATTTCTCTGCCCCCGAGCTTGGGTACCTGCTGTGCCTTGTTCTTTTGCCGCTGCTGCCCTCCCTGTGTCGGTTGGACTGTGTTGAGCCTTTTAGGGCTGCTGCTTCTACGGAGTCCTAGGAAGGAGTTTGCTACTCTCCTGCGATCCATAAGAGATCGATTGCGTAACATTCCCCTACCTCCTTCTCCCGATGTAAGCATTTTTCTCTCCCTCTTCTAATTTTTCTTTTTCGAATTTGGTTGAGTAGTGTTGAGCAGCATATGGATTTTCCTATATATTTTTAGTCAGCAATTTGATTTATTTGTGAAACAATGTTTGGGCTGCTTTTGTACGGCTTTTGGGACTATTTTTCTGTGATCATTTAAGAGCCGTTTCGTGTACTACTTTTGCGTTGTTTTCTCCGAATGTGATGATTAGTAGCTGGACAGCAAGTGAGAGGACAGGGAGTCCATTTTGGGGGCTGGTATAGCCCATTCAAGCGATGTTTTGGCTGTTCAGTACTAATTAAGAGCCGATTTTGGTGATTTCAAAGCCTCTTTCTTCTTCATTTTGCGATTTATCGATTTCAACGATTCAAAGTTGTTAGTAAACAATAATTATCCTAACATATTACTATGAGTAAAACGAGACGCAACCCGAATTGTGCATCTTATTTCAGTGGTTTCCCAGCCTAGGACAAGCGAGGATGGCGTCCCGCGATAATCAGGGTAATAATACAGGAAAGGATAAGGGTAAAGGCAAAACATTGGTGAGTATTTTATTTCTTGAATTATGTTTATTCACGTACTTTCATATTATTTTATTTCCAAGGACACTGCATGTGCATATGAGTTTAAAACTCAATGAAATATCGCTAATCAAATCAATGTGGGCGAGGGGAAAATTATAGCGATACAAACATTTCTGAGGGGAAATTATTTTATTAAAAAAATCATATATGTTATTTTAACGTTTAAGAAAGATAATAAAACATAAAACCCGGCATAAGGAAATACGAAGGTTTCGAATCCTATGATGTAGAGGCATCTACTGATGGATTCACCAGTAGGGGTGAGCCTACAATTTCGCCCTTCGGGGGTGTGGCCAATTCAAGTTGCATACCTAAGTATTTCCTATTATATGTAATTAAAATGGTGGGTTTCAAGAAGAAAACACATATACGTATATCTTCACCTAAATTGTTTATTGTATTGTAAGCATATTGCTATAACCCTTTTTCTACATGTATAACTGTTTCACGAAATAATTGTCTCACATAGTCATATTTGTATGACCAATTCAGTTGAAATCCATGTTTTTAGGCAGCAGGAGCAAGTCCCAGCACACCACAGAGGATTCCGCCGGAAGAACTGGCGAAGGTATGGTTGAAGATCTTTGTCGATATCGGGGAATGCCAGGAGAATCATCGAATCGCAAACCCAAACTGCGAGTGTGATTATTGTATCTATTATTATTCCTAAATTTGTAATTGTACCTGATGTAAATAAATAAATAAAATGGTGCATTTCTGATTGTGTACTACTGTGACTCAAATTTTGAAAACTTCTGATTATACCTCCTATCATTTGGGGAAGACCTGCTTTAGGGTTTTCACAATTGGTATCAGAGGGAGGTTTGTTTTCAAAATAATGTGTTATCGGGAGTACACGATTATAAGATGTAACCTAAACGAAATTACATTCCCTTCCCTTATAGGAACCTATTCGAGTCTATTCCAGTCGACGCCGCGAGGAGGATCGCGAGGAACGGGAGGTTCAACAAGGAACAAGATCGGAGGAAAGTGACAATGGTCATCAACCAAGGAACCCTTCTGCATTTGTATTAGCAATAGCTGAAGCTCTTAGGTTGGTATTTCCAACGTTAGCTACACTTGTACCCCCAGTACCACAAGTTGACCCTAACCCTCAACAACCTCGCCAACAACAAATGAACCCTCCTCCTAATCCTCCTTTCGACATGGTTGCCCCTACACCCTATCATCGACAACTCGATTACGACCTTAAACAATTTTTGGATTTAAAACCACCAACATTTGTCGGAGGATTGTCCCCATTAGAAACTGAAGATTGGATACTTCGTATCGAAACTATATTCCAAGTCATGCGCTGCCCGGAGGATCGAAAAGTTGAGCTAGCATCATTTTTATTAGAAGGAGCAGCCAAGCGTTGGTGGAACAATCTTGTTGCTACAAAAGTCGCCAGACGTGAACACATACCATGGACAAATTTTCTGCACAAATTCACCAACTGGTTTGTGCCACGGTCGGAGAAAAGAGTCTTGCATGATCAATTTCTGCGACTGGTTCAGGGAACCAAATCGGTACTGCAATACGAGGCAGAATTTTATAAACTTGCATATTATGCCGATTCTCTTGTAACGACGGAAGAAGATCGTTGTCGACAATTTCAACAAGGCCTGCATGATGATATCCGTAATTTGCTCGTGCCCCTGGATATTCTCGAATACGGAAAATTAGTCGAGCGAGCGAGGCTGGTGGAAATTGACCAAAGTAAATCGCAGAAGTCTCGCGATAGTGGGAAACGAAAAGTACCTGAAACGCCAACTCAAAACGAAGTACAAAGCAGCCGAGATACAAAGGCATTACAAATTGCTCCGTCAATCAGTAATACAACTCAAGTAACTGCAACAAAGTGTGCGAAGTGTGGTCGTTTTCATCGCGGAGAGTGCTTGATTGGTGCTTGCTACTATTGCCGTCAACTAGGGCATAACAAGAAGCATTGTCCAAAACTCTTGAACAAAGCCTCCAGTACGCAAGGACCTCCACTTCCACCTCAACTACATCAAATGTATGCCGAGTCTCTAGCATCGACACCTGCACCGGCACCTGTATCTTTGGCTCCTTCCGCTCCTGTCTAGACTCCAACTCCTCTTCCTGACGTCCCAGAAGAACGAATGATCATGCCCCGAGCTTTTAATTTAGAACCTTATCACAAGAAATAGGTTTATTTTCGCAGGTTACGTTTTCGAGGGCGAAAACTTCTTCAAGGAGAGATGATTGTGACGAACCAAAAACAAACATATAAAGTTTAGTTTATTTTTACACGTTTTCAACGTTTTGCTTTTCACAATCCCCGATGATGATAATAATGGCAGTACAATTTTACTTTTGTGTTTGATTTCATATTTTTTTTTGTTCATTTAAGTTTGGTATTTTGGGTGGTTAAGGCTTAATGTGGACTTTGATGGGTTAAATATATTTTTATATGTGGCTGGGTTTTGCTTTAGTATGCTGGAAAGTTGACTGGTTCAACTATTTTGGGCTTATTTTGGGCCTTGGAAATGGGGTAGTGTGCTGGCTGGGTTGGCTATTTTCTGGCTGTGTGCTGGATGTTTTGAAGTTGAGCTGGTTGCTTGTTATTAAAAAGAAGTTGAGCTGGCTGCTTGTTATTAAAACCTTGGGTTCGGTTCAGCACACCTGGAGCGGTACTTGTTTTAACCCTGCCGCTTAGCCGCTTAGTCTCTGCTATATATCGAATCGGGCTATTTCTTCTCTCGCACTGCTTTCGTCGACCTCCTGCTCCTACGAGCTTTTCTGTTCCGTCGCCTTCTTCCCCCGGCTGCTCCAAATCGACCGGAAATTCTCCTCTCCTCCTTCTTTACCCCTTCTCGGTGTTAAGCTTCTCGTGCCACGACCGCGCTGAGCCTCCTGCGCCGACAACCCTGCTGGACTGTCTAGGGCTGCTCGGGTTCTCGTTTTCCTGTGCCGGTCTTGCTGTCTCTGCTCTATTTCTCTGCCCCCGAGCTTGGGTACCTGCTGTGCCTTGTTCTTTTGCCGCTGCTGCCCTCCCTGTGCCGGTTGGACTGTGTTGAGCCTTTTAGGGTTGTTGCTTCTACGGAGTCCTAGGAAGGAGTTTGTTACTCTCCTGCGATCCATCAGAGATCGATTGTGTAACATTCCCCTTCCTCCTTCTCCCGCTGTAAGCATTTTTCTCTCCCTCTTCTAATTTCTCTTTTTCGAATTTGGTTGAGTAGTGTTGAGCAACATATGGATTTTCCTATATTTTTTAGTCAGCAATTTGATTTATTTGTGAAACAATGTTTGGGCTGCTTTTGTACGGCTTTTGGGACTATTTTTCTGCGATCATTTAAGAGGTGTTTCGTGTACTACTTTTGCGTTGTTTTCTCCGAATGTGATGATTAGTAGCTGGACAGCAAGTGAGAGGACAGGGAGTCCATTTTGGGGGCTGGTATAGCCCATTCAAGCGATGTTTTGGCTGTCCGGTGCTAATTAAGAGCCGATTTTGGTGATTTCAAAGCCTCTTTCTTCTTCATTTTGCGATTTATCGATTTCAACGATTCAAAGTTGTTAGTAAACAATAATTATCCTAACATATTACTATGAGTAAAACGAGACGCAACCCGAATTGTGCATCTTATTTCAGTGGTTTCCCAGACTAGGACAAGCGAGGATGGCGTCCCGCGATAATCAGGGTAATAATACAGGAAAGGATAAGGGTAAAGGCAAAGCATTGGTGAGTATTTTATTTCTTGAATTATGTTTATTCACATACTTTCATATTATTTTATTTCCAAGGACACTGCCTGTGCATATGAGTTTAAAACTCAATGAAATATCGCTAATCAAATCAATGTGGGCGAGGGGAAAATTATAGCGATACAAACATTTCTGAGGGGAAATTATTTTATTAAAAAAATCATATATGTTATTTTAACGTTTAAGAAAGATAATAAAACATAAAACCCGGCATAAGGAAATACGAAGGTTTCGAATCCTATGATGTAGAGGCATCTACTGATGGATTCACCAGTAGGGGTGAGCCTACAATTTCGCCCTTCGGGGGTGTGGCCAATTCAAGTTGCATACCTAAGTATTTCCTATTATATGTAATTAAAATGGTGGGTTTCAAGAAGAAAACACATATACGTATATCTTCACCTAAATTGTTTATTGTATTGTAAGCATATTGTTATAACCCTTTTTCTGCATGTATAACTGTTTCACGAAATAATTGTCTCACATAGTCATATTTGTATGACTAATTCAGTTGAAATCCATGTTTTTAGGCAGCAGGAGCAAGTCCCAGCGCATCACAGAAGATTCCGCCGGAAGAAGTGGCGAAGGTATGGTTGAAGATCTTTGTCGGTATCGGGGAATGCCAGGAGAATCATCGAATCGCAAACCCAAACTGCGAGTGCGATTATTGTATCTATTATTATTCCTAAATTTGTAATTGTACCTGATGTAAATAAATAAATAAAATGGTGCATTTCTGATTGTGTACTACTGTGACTCAAATTTTGAAAACTTCTGATTATACCTCCTATCATTTGGGGAAGACCTGCTTTAGGGTTTTCACAACCCACATCTAGTATGGCACGCTAGAGTGCCTTGTTGTGAATAAATGTACCATGTCAATGATGTGCTAAATAGCATAGGTCATACACTGGCGACTCAAGACAAATTATGTGCTTAGTAACTCAATTAACCGTAGGGATAATAGTTATAGAGCATAATTGTGCATTAGGCCCCAAATGTGCAAATAGACCTAGAAGGTTTATTGGTAACTTTAGAAGTACGTAAACCCTTACTTTTCATCACTCATTTATAATTTTTATTGAGCTACAGTATTTCACTTCAGAGTATGTCTGGCTTAGTAGCCCTTGAATACTTTTTTCTTATACTCTTTTCATTGTATGTTGTTGTAGCTATTACCTATGTTGCACCGACACGCGACACGATACGACACGCGACTCGTCAATTCTCAAAAAATATCATATTCTGACACGCTGGCAAACGTATATTAGAACTTAACAAAAAATCAAAAAATGATAGAACATTAACACATTACAATTATATATCATCAGTAAAAATAATGGATTTCATATCGGGCTAATCCAGTGAAAGATCTGCAATTTCAAGCATAACAACATCTTCAAACGTGTCAAATGAATCTCCATAAATATCTCACATCTTGGTCTCTTCATGTAACCTGCGGCGCATCTTTATTTTTATTTGTACCGGTTTTATTTGTGTACCGCATGTCGTGGCGCGTTTGGTTTTATTTTATTGTGTTGAGTTGTACGCGCATGTTATTAGCGCTTTTGATGTAATTTTGCATCGCGCATGTTGTTCGCGCATTTTGTTTGGCACATTGGTGTGACCAGCTAACGAGACCCTAAATGCATAGTTCCGGTAATTTAGGGATAGATTAGTTTAGGGCAAGCTCGAATTAATTACTATTTTTAATAATTTTTCTAATTGGAAATACCCAAGTCTGCCCCCCCTATTCCTATGTCAATGTCAGCCCATCTCCCAAAGGCTCATTTATCTCATGATGAGAAAACCCCATATCTTCAATATCTACCGATTAAAAGAAAAATACCTATGCCTTGATAGTTGGCTGCCAATTGTTAAGCCCAACTTGAAGCTCACTTAGTCACATCAAACCCTAATCTCCTCTTTAAAAGCAGCCCCCCTTCCTGTTCAGCCGGCTGGCAGAAGAATTGAACCGAGTGCTTTCTCAGTTTGGATCTTTCAGTGTCGCAAGCCCGACGCCGACCACTCAGCGTTTCCCTCCCCGTCTTGCTCTGGCGCCGCCACTGGAAACCATCCCGAGGGCCGGCGAGCACTTCTCCGTCCTTTATCGAGCAATTCGTCCCCTCCTCCGTCGGTCGACTCTCCAGCCTCCGCTGCCTTCCCCGTTCAGATCTATTGACAAAATCTTCCGGACTAGGGCTGATGTCTTCTGACCCCGACGACCTCACCGTCTGCTCACCTTCTCTCGACGATTTCCTGCTCCAGACGCCATCTTCCATCCCTGTCCAGGCGTTGTGGAAGTCCTTGGCCTCTACTGATGTCGCTGACTCTTGAACAGTCACCCTCATTTCCAGCACCTTCAGGGAACCAGCCCACCGCAGTCATCCTTACCTGGGGTATACCTCTCCCTCTCTCGCTCGCGACACTTTAGTTATTTTCATGCTCAAATATGAAATGGTTAATTATCAGAGCTTGCTCTAGTTAATTTCAATCTCCTGATTGTCGTCATTTTCATATCTGGAATATACACCGCCCAATTATTGTGTCTCTGGAAATGTGATTCGTAATGGTACTACGTGTGTGCAGTAGCCTTACGTTCGCGAGCAACACCTCGACCGTTTATCCGTTTAAAATAGCCCGCGAACTTTCTTTGCGCCATAATTATTTTAAACATCGCATTTTATCATCGTTGAAAATCTACAGCCCGCACCTCGGTTCACATCAGTTTGGTGTGCCTGCTGGGATATCTCACTTCTATCGTGGGATAGCCGAGCGCCAGTCGTTTTCAAAATTCTAGGTTTAGATTTTTTCGTTTAAAAAAATGGGTGATTTAGATGCGCGTATTAAATCTTTGCGGAAAGATGTTGAGTGCATCACTGCTGACGTCCGACAGAATCTGTGTGAGTTGTGCAGCCCTGTTCACAACCTGGAAGTGACAATGTGCACGTAATATACTGCCCCTGCATATCTCCCCACTTTGTATCACATAGCGGAGCCCGAGGTTAGGTCTTGTGATAGTCCTCTTCCTCGCCTCGCCAGTTTCTTGACGAGTACCTTGTCCCTACCCACCCCCAAAGTGACACCCACTTCGATCGAAGAGATTCTTCTTAAGCCCCTACTCCAAGAAGAAAAAATTTCTCCTATCTTTATCGCCCCGACTAAAGTCGTTTCTCCACCTGTCTCCGCTTTAGCACCCCATTAAATCGAGGAGGTTGTTCTCGAGCCCTAGTTCCAGGAAGATGAGTTTTTTTCGCCTCATCCCTTCATCCCTGATTGACATGGTGTGTCAACTTGCCTACACTGACTAACATCCTTCAGTCGTCGAGTTGTTTCCTGAAGCCCCGCTTCAGGGAGAAGGACTTACTAGTGATGTGTCACTCACCTCGGATAATACATCATCGTTCTCCCTTCTCCCAGAGGAGTTGGTTTGTGATGAGGCCCTCATCTTAGGTGGCATAGACTCGCTCACCATATGTCCTGAGTTTCTTAGCCCATTGCCTCCCCAATCTCGTGAGGCCACAAACGTTGTGCTTGGTTGCCACTCGCTAGTGCCATTAGAGTCACCACCTTATGTAGATTTCATTTTTGGAGAGCACGCCTTGTGTTCACGTCACTACCCTTTGGTTTTAGGCGAGCATGTTGAGTCACCACAATACTACTCTTTGAGTTCTGACACTTTTAGGTTTAGTAGTCTTGAGGGAGTCGAGACTATTCTTAGATTTTTACTCCTCATAGGGACACCCGTTTCAAGGGTTTTGTGGAAAATTTTACACGATAAAATTGGGATCTTCTTAGAATTTTGTGACTCGAGTGGAACTTCATCGGATGAAATCAAAGCGAGAGTCGATCTGGGTCTAACGGACGTTCGTAGGAATCTATCGAGTGAGCGTACGTTGCGTTATGAGTTACTGATTCCACGGGCTGATTCGCTTCCCGTTCTCCCTCCTGCCACATGTTTTCCCCACATAGCGCCACTGTCATCCTCTGAATGCTCTAACAATTACTGTATATTTAAATATTTGGCATGAAATTTTGACTAATGGATTGCGAGTATTTGGAGATGAGAGGATACTTCCAGGTTTTGTATCGCAATGACGGCATCAACAAGACAGCCATGCAGCATTTTCTTCGATAGACATTTGGACTTTCTACTTGCATATTGTAACACCCTCATTTTTCGCTCACTTTAATTTATTTTTCTCTCCCCGATGATGAAAAAGGCACATTAAATTTTCTACTTATTTTGATGGCTTTATTTTGGTTGTATTATTTTTTTGATGAATTTATTGTTGAGTTGCTGCCTTTGCTGGTTTTGTGGGCTGGTTGTTTTGGTTAAGTGGGCTTTGTGCATATGAGCTTGCTTTAGTTGTGGGCTGTTTGGCTTCTCTGTGTGCTGGCTGCTTTTATTTATGTGTGTGCTGGCTTGTTGAGGTTCATTTGGGTTCGAGCAGGGCAATCTGGAGCGGTGTCGCTTGCCGCTCGCTGCTTCTATCGTTGTTTTAAGTCGATCCCGAGCAAGCTTCTTCTCCCGCACTGCTACTGCATCAACTCTCTGCTTCTGCGAATTCTAGTCTCCTTCTACTTCCTCTCTGTGTCGAGCTGCGGAGTCGTCGTTGTCGTGTTCTCGTGTCGTCGTTGTCGTGCTCCCGTGTCGTCGCTGTTGTGCCGCCAATTTCTTCTCGGCCGTCGGTTCTGCCGAGTAGATTAGGGTTGTTGCTGCTTCCCTCTTCTTCTGCTGAACTGATTAGGGCTCTTTCTGCAGGTTTCTTTTTCTTCTTTCTCTGGCAGATTACTTCTCTGCTCCTCCTTTCTTCTTCTTTTGCTGGATTCGAGTACTGCCCTACTTCTGTTACTTCTCTTTGCCTCTGTTGTTCTTCAGTTACTGTCTCTGCTACTGATTTAGGGTTACTGCCGCCCCCGAGCTGCTCCTGCATAGCTGCTGTGGCTGAAAAGTTGTTGCTGCTCCTTGGAACAGCTCCCGAGCTGTCGCCTCCCTGCTGCAGCTTCCAAGTCACTGCCTCCTTCTCCTCCTTGGCTGGTTTGGCTTATTTCTTCGTTACTTGGCTAAATTGCTTTATGTTAGGAACTCTTTAGTGTTGATTTTGTATAAGTAACTTGCTAGATTCAGTTTTGGGAGTTGGTGTTTGCTTTATTGGACAGTCACTTTAATTGTTGGTTCATATGGTGTTTTACTTTATTTGAGATGTTTCACGCATATTTTGAAACGAATTTCCATTTAAGGTGATTTCGAGTTATTTCTAGCCATTTTGGCTATTTATGCCGTTTAGTCAGCCAATTTTTTAGTCTCGAAAGAGGACAGTTGTGGGTTGGATACCTTTTCGAACATTTTTTGATACTTCGTTTACTTTTCGAGATTTTTCACGTATTTTGAAAGCATTTCGGCTACGAATTCCAAGTGACGCAACCCAATAAACGTGCGTATAATTTCAGTGGTTCCCAAGACCTCAAAATCAGAGGATGGCGTCGCAAGGAAACCGTGACGGAAATGCGAACTTGGACAAAGGAAAAGCTGTTGTGAGTTTCTTATTTCTTGATTTAGTTATTCACTTACTTTCCTATTCTGCTGCATTTTTATGAAATAAATAAGTGTCTGTGCATATGAGTTTAACTCATTTAGATATCGATGTGGGATAAATTGTGGGCGAGGGAAAAACATAAAAGCGATATATTTATTCTGAGGGGAAAATAAAAGAATGGAATAAAATACTGTTTTGGATGTTCATTGTACTGTCTTAGATGTGTTGTGACTACTTTATTGAATTTCTGTTCACTTTTTGAAATCATGGGAAGCACGAGAATTTTGGGTCTTCACACAGGTTACATCGAGTCGCATCAGGGTCAAGCTCTTTTAACCCCGGGAGAATTTAAGCAACCCGCGGCGCATCTTTATTTTTATTTGTACCTGTTTTATTTGTGTAGAGCATGTCGTGGCGCGTTTGGTTTTATTTTATTGTGTTGAGTTGTACGCGCATGTTATTAGCGCTTTTGATGTAATTTTGTATCGTGCATGTTTTTCGCGCATTTTTTTTTGACTTGTTGGTCTGACCGACTAACGAGACCTTAAATGCATTGGTCCGGTAATTTAGGGATAGATTAGTTTATGGCAAGCTCGAATTAATTACTATTTTTCATAATTTTTCTAATTGGAAATACCCAAATCTTGCCCCCCATTCCTATGTTTTGTTTCCCTTTGTTTCCCATGAAGTGCGAAGTATGGATGCCGAAGGTGTTTTCAACCCATATTCTCCTAGACAAGCTTTGTTTCCCTTTGTTTCCCATGATCGGGCATGGCAAAATAATTGAACCGAGTGTTTTCTCGATTTGGTTCTTCTAGTGCCACAAGCCCAATGTCGACCTCTCCGCGATTTCCCTCCCCGTCCTGCTCTGGCATAGCCACTGGGGACCATCTCGAGGGTCGGGGAGCACTTCTCTGTCCTTTCTCGAGCAATTCGTCCCCTCCTCCTCCGACGGTCGACGCTCCAGCCTCCGCCGCCTTCCCCGTTCAGATTTGCTGACGCAATCTTCCGGACCAGGGTTGCTGTCTCCAAACCCCGGCGACCTCACCATCTGCTCAGCTTCTCTCGACGATTTCCTGCTCCAGACGCCACCTTCCAGCCCTGCCCAGGCGTTGTGGCCGTCCTTGGCCTCTACTACTGCTACTGACTCTTGACCAGTCACCCTCATTTCCAGCACCTTCAAGGAACCAGCCCATCGCTGCCATCCTTACCTGGGGTATACCTCTCCCTCTCTCGCTCGCAACACTATAGTTATTTTCATGCTCAAATATGAAATAGTTAATTATCAGAGCTTGCCCTAGTTAATTTCAATCTCCTGATTGTCGTCATTTTCATATCTGGAATATCTGCCACCCAATTGCTATGCATGTGGAAATGTGATTCATAACGTTACTACGTGTGTGTGGTAACCTTACGTTCGTGAGTAACACCTCGGTTGTTTATCCGTTTAAAATAGCCCGAGAACTTCTTTCGCGCCATAATTATTTTAAAGATCGCATTTTATCATCGTTGAAAATCTACAGCCCCCACCTCGGTTCACATCATCTCTCCTTGTGTGTATTGTGGATTTTTTTTAATAGAAGACGTAGATTTTTGTGTATAAAAACTAGATCTTCTGCACAATTTGGAGTCATTCTACTTCTTCTCATTGAGTGTATAAAGGAGTACGTACTTCAATTCCTCTCGGCACATGATGATGAAGCTTTAAGGCTAAACTTTGTAGAATAGGTGCACTTGCCCCATCAGAGTCGGAGAGTGTCAGAGAGTCGGGCGCGTGTCAAAGAGTCCAACACGGGCAGTCCGACACCGACACGTTGGGCATTTTGAAGTGTCAGTGTTTCATAGGCCATTACTGTCACTTAAAGTGACATTAGCGATATCCCTCGCTAGTGTGTATACATAAGGCATTCCAGGGCCTTACTTACGGGTGGGCTGACCCATTTTTATGGGCTTTCATTTCTAAAAACTCATGTCGCAAAATTCGCTTATGTTGACCAACAGGAAGATAGATTGCAATCATAGATTATGTATTAGCTTTTTATTAATTTGTTACTTAATACTTTCGAACTCTAATAGTATGTGGTAAGTATTTTATACTTGTATAAGAGTATGATTTTATTTCAAAGACTCAATGATTAGGAAAAATCTTATTAGACGACACTGTGATTCACATTAGAGGTACACCTTTTAACCCTTGGTATCATTTTTATTTTCCATTGTTAGTTAAATTTTATTTACTGTCATTTATTATGCTACTATTATCATTTATATGCATATTTCTGGTTTTACGTCATAAGGTGATTACTGGTTGCGCTATTGATATGCTGCAAGGCTAGGGAGGAGTGTCACAAGTGGCAAGGTTGAACACGACATAATGGGCTATTAGTTGATATTGGACCCTGATGCAGTGTGGCTACTTATCATATATGGTGTGCCCGGATCAATGATCCGACTCTGCGGATGCGTCCTAGTTTTTGAATATTATTTCATGTTGTTTTGGCCCCGAAACCAACAGTCAATCTTAGTCGTTGATTTCGGGTGTCCTAATTTCATATTCTTATAAATATGATGTTTAGGGCTGCAGTATTTTTCATTGTTGAATGTTTGGAGAGCTTCTTCCTTCATTCCGATGATCTCCTTCGCGATGCCAATTCCATGGAGCCCCCTTGTTGAAGACTCCTTGGGTAAGATCCGTGTATCTCTTATTTTCCTCCATTTCCCCCTTTTTTTTGTTGCCCGCACGACCCCCAATAAGCCGCCGCCCACCCTACCTCCAAAAATCAAGTTGGCCATCCCAATTCCATAAGATCCGGCTGGCCACCCAAACTCCCTGCTCAGTCCATCTGCCGCCCTCCCTCTAACATCCCCCCTTCCTCAAGTTGCCGCCCCGTTGTAACTCCATACAGCCACCCCATCCCCAGTTGCTGCCCCCCCCCCATACCTACCGGTCACTCCTTGCCCCCGGCCCTAGTCGCCCCCCCAGAACACAATTAACGCATCTTCCCCTCCCTATCCCAGCCCTGCCGCCACACCCCCTGCTGGCAGCCCTCATCCTACAGGTCACTAATTCCTTGTATTCCCCAAAACCACCACCCCCCTCCTTCCCTTAATTGATACCACCCTGCATCTCATGGATCCACCTCCCAACACCCGATCATGGTCAAATCCGTCCAGATCAGGGCATCCCAGCCCAAATCAAGCATTCCCTTACCCAATCCAATCCACCCACCACCGAAATCCCACTTTGAGCCATCCAACGTTCAGATCTATTTTAATTTACAGTAGCCCTAATATTTGAGTCATGTTTTTTGTATTGGAATTTGGCTGTCAAACATTGTTACGGTTTGGTTATTTGATACTTGTTTGGGATTAAAGTTTATTATGCTATTTGCTTCTTGAAAAATCTTTAACTGCAGGAAGGACCGATTCACCACACGCTCTAACTTTGGCCCTCCATGCAGAGGAAAACCAAAGCTTGTTTGCTTAAGTAATTTATTTTGCCTTGCTTTGAAATATTTACGTGAGACTTAATTTTTATTATCTAATTTGAATTCACACCGTCAGATTTATATGGCATGTATGGTTAGGTCGTCATTTATCTGCCGCCAATAGATTCATTTTGCGTCAATTAGTATCAGAATCAGGTTGCGAGCACTCTCTTGAAACAGAGTTTTAGAGTCTATAGATTTTCATCAAGTCTATGTTTCACCAATATTCCCCTCCTCAATTTAGAGGTTTCGAGTCCACTTACACCCGCTTTCACGGAGCCCCGTCAAGGAGATCCTCATGTTACTAAGACAATTATTCTCGATTACAGCACACCACTTCTAGAGATTGTGTTAATCCACCGACACGATCTCACTATGCTAGAGACAATCAGTATGATGATTGTCGTCGTTCATATCCTTGCACACGAGCGGATCGTGTTGATCATTCAGCACGACTCGATTACAATAGGGATGATTATTATGAGGATCGTCATTTTAAGAGAGATCTCGAAAGTCAGTTTTGTACTATTGTCCCTTCTTTTGACGGCTCATTAAGTCCTGAGTCCTTCAGTTATTGGCTCGTGAATATGGAGTATTATCTCGATCATTGAATTATTCGGTGAGCGTCGCATCAAATTTGCAAAACTTAGACTTTTAGATCAGGCGAGAGCATATTGGTCTAGCGTTGAGAGTACCCGCGAGCGAGATCGTCTTCATCGCATCACGAGTTGGATGGATATGAAGTGTGTGTTGTGTCAGAGGTATTTTCCTTCGTCGTATCGGAGTCGCTTGCTCAAATAATTATTTTCCTTTCAGCAAGGATCCATGTTTGTCGCTGAGTACTCATCTAAAGGACCTTGAACCTAATGACGAGCTCTATGACGAGTCCCCCTATTGAGCCTCCAGATGATCCGCCACATCCTGGTGAGGATGAGATTCGAGTGAGCCACACGTGTATGAGTACCGATTTATTGACGTCTCTTCCATTATCAGCCCAGGCCTTGCCCCAGAGGATGAATATTGAGTGGAGCATCAAGTATTCAGGGCTTTACTCGAGTAAACATGAGCATACCCCTGATATCTTGGGATCTTATCTTGTGACACATCGCACTCTCGATAAGTTTTAGGGCGCACCACCTGCTGATCCCCCAGACGAGTTCTTTACTTTTGGGGACACTCACCGCACTATAGAGTCACGGCTTATAGTCGTTGTACATGATGTTTGCTCAGGTGGTCTTCACATTCGCAATGAATTTTTATGCGTTCCTCCTGTTGAGCCCTCTGATGTGTCACGTTCCCTGAGAGACATTTGGCTCTTTACGAGCTCGTATTTGAGTGTAGATGTCTCACACGGTCACCTGAACACTCGTTGTATATTGGATGAGTATTTCTACACTCCACTGAGAGAGCCTTCTGATAGGCCACCACATCTTAAAAACACCCTCGTCATTATTAGATTTTCTCATAGAGAGCATGTTGTGTCTGTCGTGTTTCATTTGAATCATTGACATGAGTCTGTTGCGTCGTTTCTTCATCATTTGCATGTTTTTGTTGAGTTGTTTATCCATCGTTTGCATGTGTGGCATGAGTTGGTCCGATGGAAAATTCATAATGATAATAAATCTTGTAAATCACATGCGGATGTTCACTGGCAAGAGCAGGTATTTCATGAAGGTGAGCAGGTGATTGTAAGAATCTGCGTTGTGAGGCTCCGTACGAGGCTTGCTAAAAGTTTAAGCGTTAGGCGAATAGATCCATATACAGTCCTGAGACGCATCGGGACAAATGCTTATGAGCTGGACATCTCCGCAAGCATGGGTATCCATCCCGTGTTCAATTTCGAGGACCTGACGTCATACTTTACACTTCACAAGTATTCAGACCCACATCTTGGTGGCCCTCCCAATCCATTACCGATTTTACCACCCATCACTCAGACTATCCCCGAGACTTTGCCACCGCATTCATTGCCTCGTGATCATCCCACATCTGGCATCCACCTACACAGGATTGTGTCTCAATAGGTTTCACTATTGGCACCTCAGATTCCACCGGATCCTTCTACTAGTGTGTTGAGAGATGAGCGTATCAATGAGACCAATACGCATGAGTCTGTCCAAATATTACGTTCAGTCCGTCCACTGACGACACCTGGATGTTACCAGCAGAGCTCCATCGATTCGTCACTGGATTTCGACTTCAGTACGACCGTCTCCATTCATCGGAGATGGCTTTTCAGTCTGAAGGAGTTAATTAGCGAGTATACTTTAGAGCGACGACACTTGGACAGCCTCTGGTGGATCTCATCGAGTCTTACCTGGCATAAATCGAGAGAATTCTGATCCCTATACATCGTGAGATGAATTCTTTCAAACCGGGAAGAATGACGCGGTGTGGCGACTTACCATATATGGCGTGACTGGATCGATGATCCGACTCTACGGATACGTCCGAATTTGTGTTGTGAATCGATTTCATATATAGCTATGTACTTTTAGGATATTATTTCATGTAGTTTTGCCCTGAAACCAACGATCAATCATAGTCGTTGATTTCAGGTGCATTAATTTCATATTCTTATAAGTAAGTGACAGGCACGGGGCTCCGTCCATACAGCCAATTGCGGCAGTACCTTAACTACGATAATGCACAGGGGGGCCCCTTGCCTCGCGCGACAATATCCTAGCCACGACTTTGTCCCGACCCAACGGTACTTCAGCCGCTCGCAAACCCCTAAGTGTTGTACTCCGCTCATAGCTCATTTTTGTGATGTGCACATGAGTTTGCGAGGGGCAGAGAGAACACAATATTTATTGTAGGCAGAGAACTTTGTTTATATGATAGACCATTTTTTTAAATAAAAGAAAAAATACATAAATTTAAAAACTGGAATTTTTTAATAAAGAGGAATAAATGGGAAAATGAATGTTTAACACAAGTGTGTTTTTCCCATTTAATATAGTATAGATAATGTTTAGGGTTGCAGTATTTTTCATTATTGAATGTTTGGAGAGCTTCTTCCTTCATTCCGGTGATCTCATCTGCGGTGTCAATTTCATGGAGCCTCCATGGTGACGACTCCTTGGATAAGATCCTTGTATCTCTTATTTTCCTTTATCTCCTCCTTTGTTTGTTGCCCGCACCACCCACAACAGGTCGCCGCCCAACCTACCTCCCAAAATCCAGCCGGCCATCACCCAATTTCATCAAATCTGGTCGGCCACCCCACCTCCCTGCTTAGTCCAGCCGCCGCCCTCCCTCTAACAGCCCCCTTCCCCAAGTTGTCGCCCCTTTGTAACTCCCTCCAACCACCCCATCCCTAGCCGCCGCTACCCATACCTCCTCCTGGCCACTCCATAAGCCTTCAGGTCGTCGGCCATAGTCCCCCCCCCCAAAACCCACATAACGCCTCTTCCCCTCCTTATCCCAGCCCTACCGCCACCCCCCCCCAGCTGGCCGTCCTCATCCTACAGGCCACCAATCCCTTGTATTCCCCAAAATCAGCCCTCCTCTCCTTCCCATAATTGCTACCACCCCACATCCTGCAGATCCACCTCCCAACACCCGATCATCGCCAAATCTGTCCAGATCTAGGAATCTCAACAATATCCACCCTTCCCCTTACCCGATCTGGTCCACCCACCACCGGAATCCCACTTTGAGCCCTCCAACGTTCAGATCTATTTTTATTTACAGCAACCCTAATATTTGTGTGGTGTGTTTTTTATTGGTATTTGATTGTAAAATATTGTTATGATTTGACTATTTGATGCTTGTTTGGGATTATAGTTTATTATGTTAATTTCTCCTTAAAAAATCTCTAACTGCGGGAAGGACCGATTCGTCGTGCGCTCTATCTTTGGCCTTCCACGTGGAGGAAAACCAAAGTTTGTTCGCTTAAATAATTTATTTTTGCCTTGCTTTTAAATATTTACGTGAGATTTAATTTTTATTATTTAATTCGAATTCACTCCGTCAAATTTGCATAACATGTAGGGTTAGGACACCGTTTATCTGCCGCCTATAAATTTGTCCTGCATCAAACCCTCTACAGAGAGAGATGCATACCACAGAGGATTTTGGATACGAGACTTTTAATAATGTATTTTATAGTAGGGTTAGTAGTGAATGGGCAATATTTAAATAACTTGTCCCATTTTACATAAAAAGTGTTACAATACTAATAGTTTTATACACGCAAGAAATTTACTTTCTTGAAAGTAAGTGGAATAGAAAAATCCCACATCCTTTTGGAAGCATACAAAAATTCATTAATCTATGTGTCATTGAAGCAGTCATCGAATACCCACAAATCAGGAAACAAAGAAGGTAAAGTTTCATTAAATATCCAAAAATTTGGGTTGCAAGAAACCAAGGGCCATATGCATAAAAAAATTCGAGTAAGGAAACAAGTTAGTGAAAAAGGATAAAAAGAGGTGCAAATGAAAGCAAAACTACAAAACTAGTTACGGTTTATCCTAATATCTGTATTGATAAATCCAAATTGATAGGAAAAAAATTTATATTGATATTTCTTGATTTGAGATTATGCACAAGAACATGATGAACGTATTGTGATGAGCTACATTACAACTCCAACTAAGCGTATGAAACATCCTAATTTTTTAGTAACACGGAACTCCTATAAATAGTTTATTATATCAGAAACAATTTGTTAATCACTCTCAGTAATTAACATATCCACAAATCGTATTATGTCAAACAAAGATGGAATATCAGTATTGCTACTCTAAATGGTAGTCTTGGACAGAACTATGTCGAACTTGTTAAACCAAGATTGAGGGAATTTTTCACGAAAAACGCCTCTTCAGCATACATACATGACTTTCCCCATATAATATACCATGTTGGTTGCTCCGTGCAAATTATTTCTTGAATATTTTTATATAAGGCATTACTGGCATTCATCTGCATCATCAACTATCATTGACTGATGACAATGTGGAGGAGAATTTGAACATAGTTAAACATGATAACTTGAGAGAAAGTGTCAAAACAGGAAATCTGCAATGCGGGAAATCCTCCGGATAGATACGGTTGGGATATTGCGTCATGTGTCTCTTACGATCATATCTCCTCTACTCACGGAAAATTCATTGCATCTTTGGATAGTATTATTGTACCTAACAATTGGTAGGTTGCCAAAGACGATCTGAAATGGAAGGCAGCGATGAAAGAAGAGATGAGGGATCTCGAGAAGAACAAGACCTGAGAGCTGACACAGCTACCAAAGAACAAGAAGGTCGTTGGGTGTAAGTGAGTGTTCACTATGAAGCAGAACCCAGATGGACAAGTCGAGAGCTACAACGCTCGATTTGTTGCCAAGGGATACAGCCAGACCTATGACATCGACTACGACGAGACATTTGCACCCATTGCAAAGATGAGCACTTCATTAGCCTGGCGGTGAATGGTGGATGGATGTTGCACCAACTAGATGAGAAGAATGTGTTTTTTCACGGAGATCTTCCGAGGAGGTATACATGGAGATACCACCGGGTTTGGTACGGCCAAGACAGAAGGCAGAGTCTGCAGGTTGAAGAAATCCCTCTATGGGCTGAAGCAGTCACCTCGCGCATGGTTCGACAGGTTCAGGAAAGCGAAAATTGGGATGGGGTATCATCAGATCAATGCAAATCATACAGTTTTTTCAGGTAAAATGAAGGTCACATCATCATGTTTGCGGTGTATGTGGACGACATGATCATTACCGGGAATGATGAGCAGGAGATTGGTTGCCTCAAGGTGGCTCTGGGAAAAGAGTTTGGGGTGAAGGATCTGGGTCTTCTTAAGTACTTCCTTGGGATTGAGATTGCTTATGAGGCAGAGGAGAGTCTTTTCTCAAAAGAAATAAATGTTAGATCTTCTCACTGAAACTGGGATGTTAAGGTGCAAACCTGCTACGACATCAATCGATCAGAGGTGTAAGCTGGGTGCAGAGGTCGGGGAACCAGTAGATCGTGAGATGTATCAAAGACTAGCTGAGAAGTTGGTTTACTTGAGCCACATTCGCCCAGATATCTCTTTTTTGTAAGCGTGGTGAGCCGCTACATACATGACCAGAGGAAGGGACGTATGGATGCAGTATACAAGATTTTGTGATACCTAAAGAGTGCTCCTGGAAAGGGGCTGGCTTTCAGAAGGAATTGGCACGTGAAGATTGAGGGTTATTACGACTCTAACTGGGCAAGCTGTGCGGATGATAGGATGTCTACTTCAGGCTACTGCATATTTGTGGGAGGCAATCTGATCTCCTGAAGGAGCAAGAAACTGTCAGTAGTGGCTAGATCGACAGCAAAGGCAAAGTACAAAGCCATGGCAATAAGAGTTGTAGAGCTCCTGTGGCTGAAAGGGATGCTTGTGGAGTTGAAGTTAGATCAAAGAGATAGGATGAAGTTGTGGTGTGACAGTCAGTCAGCCATCAGTATTGAAAATAATTCAGTCCAACACGATCGCACCAAGCATATAGAGATTGATAGATTTTTTATAAAAGAGAAGCTTGATAATGGGCTACTGGAGTTGAGTCACGTCTCGACAAAGGGTCAGGTTGCAGACTGTTTAACCAAGGGACTTAGTTAAGAGGATATGATCAGGAGTTGTAATAAGATGGGCTTAGTGAATATCTTTCGCCAATTTTGAGGAGTGTTGTAATATTTAGTGTATCGTGGACTATAAATAGCCATGTTGTTAGCCTTAATTGAGAATAAGATTTGTTTTTCATCTATAACCTAGTAGGCTCTTGCTAGTTTTCTATTTTTAAAGATCTGCTTTTTTATATTTTGATATTCCATAAAAGAGTCGCTTGGTTTTATTTGAGGATTTAGTTGTGTTTCCATTAAATTTGTATTTCTGTTTATTCTGTTAATTCTCTTACCTCGTGAAAATTTGATTTTGTGACTTTTTTTAGGAATTTATAATATTTTGCGGACAAAACTTTTATGAGGAAAGATTGTGACAACAGGGAATTTACTTTGGGATCCTGCCTTTTTTATCCCACTTTCTAAATCCTTACATGTTGATATGATATCTTTATTGGAAATTCTAAAATGAGAGTATACATTTTTGTTGAGCTGACTTGTTAAGCTATTCCTTTGGCAGTAAAATTACATGCTATTATCTCTTTATTATAAGCATATTGATAAGAAAATTTAAGACATCAGTCTGATCAGATTACTAATGCAAATGGTATCAGACTCTTGACACCTATGAAAGAAAATAAAGGTTTGTGAAATAATGTCTTATTAAAATTAAGTGCCACCTTGTGAATAATAAGCATTGGTAGATAAATGAATGTGCCTCGTCGGAAACTGTGTCTTAGTGGAATGGAATAATTTCCTTGCGAGATTAATATGCCTTCTAAGGCAACCCGCATGTTGGTTGGTCGGTAAAGGCAACTCATGCGATATTTTAGAACAACATGGGTTTGAAATAGTATAGTTGGGAATATGAAGTACATAGGCGGAAGTTAAGGTAAAACTGCTCAACCCAATGGGAATTCTGACATCACTCCTCACTCAGATATTTTACTACATTTGATACCAAATGAAAATTATCGGTTATGCATGTTGTACTAATTTGAATACCTTGTACTGGTGAACATCAATTATATGTGTTGAGTGAGCTCAAAACTTGTATGTATTGCTTGTGTATCAAAATACAAGGAGAGAATACAAATATATAGGAGAGAAAAGGAGAGAAGAAATCTTATACAATGGTGTGGGACTAATAGGAGAAGAAAATAAATAAAACATGGGCCCAATAATGGGCCATTTACATGGGCTTTCCTAACACTCCCCCGCAAGCTGGAGCGTACAAATCGTATGTGCCAAGCTTGGACAAGCACTGATAGAAGAGTGTATTAGGAAGAGCCTTAGTGAGCACATCCGCAACTTGTTCTGACCCGGGAACATGCTTCAGGTCGATCTTCTTCATTTGAACCTTTTCTCTGATGAAGTGACAATCAACTTCAATATGTTTAGTTCTTTCATGCAATACCGGGTTCTTGGCAATATGTATAGCCGCTTGACTATCACAAAGGAGAAGGGCTGGGGAACAAAGTCTTATACCCAGATCGGTAAGAAGACTTTCCAGCCACGTTAGTTCAGAAACTACAGACGTCATTGTCCGGTATTCAGCCTCAGCAGATGATCGAGCCACAACAGATTGTTTCTTACTCCGCCACGTAATCAAATGTCCTCCAAAATATGTGCAAAACCCACTGGTTGACCGTCAATCATCAAGAGAACCAGCGTAATCAGCATCTGAGTAAGCTATCAATGTAGGAGCTGAAGATGAGGTCTTGTAAACCAATCCTTGACCAGGGGCCGTTTTGAGGTATCTGAGAATGCGTTCAACGGCGTGAAGATGAGATCTTCGCGGGGAATGCATATACCGGCTGACAATACCAACTGCGAAAGAGATATCCGGTCTAGTTACCGTGAGGTAGATCAATTTTCCAACTAGACGGCGATAGTATTCAGGATTCTCGAATAATAGGTCTGAGTCGGAAGCCTGAGCACATAACTTGTGATTCACATCCATTGGGGTATTGATCGGCTTACAACCAGAATAACCCGCATCATGAAGAAGGTCGAGACAATACTTCCGCTGAGAAAGGACGAGACCATCTGGCCGTCTAGCAACCTCAAGGCCCAAAAAATACCGGAGGGGTCCAAGATCTTTTGTTTGAAAGACTGTACCGAGATGTTGTTTAACCTCCTGTATTCCCCTTGAGTCATCTCCCATAATGATGATGTCGTCAACATACACTAACAGAAGAACCGTCTCTGTTGTTCGGTGATGAGTGAACATCGAGAAGTCTGCCGTGCTGTGAGAAAAACCAACCTCCCGAAGAGCCTTACTGAACCTGACGAACTATGCCTGTGGTGATTGTTTGAGACCATACAGAGCTTTCTTAAGGCGACAAACCTGAGACTCCCCCGTGGTCTCAAACCCGGGAGGTTGCTGCATATAGACAGTTTCCTGCAAGTCGTCATTTAAAAAGGCATTCTTAATATCCAGTTGCAGTAAGGGCCACCGGCGATGGACAGCCACCGAGATAAGAACCCGAACGGTGTTGAGTTTGGCCACCGGAGAGAAAGTTTCCTCATAGTCCATCCCTTGTTGTTGGGTGAAGCCCCGGGCGACCAGCCGAGCTTTCAAACGGTCAATCGTCCCATCGGCGGCATGTTTGATGACGAAGACCCACTTACACCCAACCGATTTATGACCCGGTGGAAGTGGTGCGAGAGTCCAGGTCTGGTTGGCCCAGAGAGCATCCATTTCCTCCTCCATGGCAGCCTTCCATCCAGGATGTTGTAGCGCCTCCTGCACAGTGTTAGGAACCGAAATGGAGGAAATAAAAGTGGCAAATGTGTGTGGTTGGGGAGAGAGGCGATGCAGGGAGACATAATTTGCCAGAGGATGAGCGGTGGAGGGAGTACCTGATCTGCAGGGCGCGGGATAGCCGAGGATGAGGCCGACTGCACAGGGGTAGCGGAACGAGGAGGGAGGCGGCGAGTGTAAACCTGGATAACTGGTGGATTGGAGGGAGCAGGAGCAGGATTAGAAGGACGTACGGGAACAAGCGCAATAGCAGGGATGACGGGTCGGGGTATAGGCATTGGTGGAGATGTCATCGGGGAGGAAGGAGCTAGAGGTAGGGAAAAGAAAGGTTGATCTTCCCAAAAAGTAACATCTGCGGAGACGATGACCTTTCGGGTTACCGGAGAGTAACATAAGTAGCCCTTCTGAGAGCAAGAATAGCCGACGAAAATAGTTTTAGCTGCACGGGGATCCAACTTATCCGAGGAGGGACCCAGGAGGTGAACGAAGCAAGTGCAGCCAAAGACCCTTGGTATGATAGGGAAGGCCGGAGTAGAGGGGAATAGGAGGTTGAATGGACTGGCAGAGTTGAGAACCGAGGAAGGGAGTCGGTTGATGAGGAAACACGCAGTGCAGACCACAAAGTTCCAGTAAATTTTTGGAACATGCATTTGAAGCATGAGGGAGCGGGCAACATCGAGGAGGTGGCGGTCCTTTCGTTCGCCAACGCCATTCTGTTGGGGGGTGTAGGCACAGGAGGTTTGATGAATAATACAAAATTCTGCACATATATTGGCAAATTCATGGCCGGTGTATTCACGAGCGTTATCGATGCGCACTGTTTTGATTGTTGTGGAGAATTGCGTTCGAGTTTCTTGTATAAAATCGCGAAATATGCGAGGGAGCTCGGAGCGATCACGAAGTAGGTAAAGTCATGTTGTGCGAGAATAATCATCAATGAAAGTCATAAAATAACGATAGCCAGAGATTCTTGTAACTTTGAAAGGACCCCAAACATCGGAGTGCAGTAAATCAAACGGAACAGAGCTCCTAGTACAATGAGCAGGAAAAGAAGTGCGTGATTGTTTGTCGTAAATACAAGAATCACATTTGAAAGCAGGAAAAGATACATCAGGCAGAGCCTTTTGGAGAACGGGTAGAGGGGCATGCCCAAGACGGCGATGCCAATCAACAGCGGAGACGGAGGAGAGGATAGGAGGAGAGGCATCAAGAAGGTAGAGTCCATTCTGCAATCGACCCCTACCAATGGTAGTCCGCGTCCGCCGATCCTGTATCAAAAAAGTAGATGAAAAGTAGATGAAAAGTAGATGGAGTAAATGTGACAGAGCAATCCATATCATGAGTGAGGCGACCAACAGAAAGCAAATTAAATGGAGAGCCCGGAACATAAAGAGCCGAGCGAAGAGAGATGGAGGGGGCAAGAGAGATGTCGGCGCAACCGGAGACCGGAACAGTCGCCCCATTAGTGACGGTGATAGATTTCGGATGAGGAACATCCGAGTACTTGAGTGGCCGCATCAAGGTGATGTGATGAGTAGCACCAAAGTCCAAGATCCAACGCGGACTGGAAGAAAGACAAGTAATACATGCGGTAGAGATGGAGGCAACAGAAGCAGAAGGAGGGCTAAGAAGCCCCTGGAGTTGTTGTAGCTGGAGGCGAACGGCCTCAAGGTCGGTACCAGTGGAGGAGGAGTCATCAGTGGCAGCAGCCGCAGTTGGGCGAGGAGGATAACCATGTTTCTTGAAGAAAACGGCATCAGTGTGGCCATCCTGGCCGCAATAAGAAGACTTGGGGCGGCCCCGACTCCCACGCCCCCTGTCGCGAGAGCCGGAACGTCGACCGCGAGCAGAGGTCGGTGGGGGAAGCAAGGGGGGAAGGGTCTGCTAAAGGAGGGCCGAGAGGGGGGTGCCGGAGAATCCAGGGGTGGTGATACTCGAAGGAGCATAGAGCAGACATCAGAGAGGGAGGGAGTAGAGGCCGAGGCCAACACCTGAGCCCGGATGCTCTGAAGGTGAGGCAGGACACGAGCCATCATCATGACAATGCAGACGGCCTCCTTTTGCGCGCGCTGAGCAGCAAGGTCGGTGGTAGAAGGTTGATGTTGGATCCAGGCCTCCGCAAGAGTCTTGGCACGAGCAACAAACAAGGTCATGTTAGCAGCCCCTCCAGCATCAAGAGTCTGAAGGTCGATAATAATATCATAGAGGTACTGAAGACTATCCTTTCCAGAGTATAAGGAGTGAAGCTCCTCCCACATAGCTTTGGCGGTCTCATGGTACATGACCATTTGGTATGGCTCACCCTCCAGCGAATAAAGGAGCCATGTTTGGACGCGGCCGTCATTTCGTAGTCAGTCATCAGTAGTAGGGGAAGGAGGTTCGTTAGTAAGGTGAAGCACAAGGCCCTTGGCCTGAAGAACACGACGAACTGAGTGGACCCATGGAACAAAATTCTTCTTCCAAGATAATGAGATAGTTGTGATCCGCAGCTCATCTCGGAGGTCTGGAAGACAAGCCGGACGGTCAGCAGGAGGGTTAGCCGCCTTTCCGGTAGAGTCAATGGAGGAGCCCATGGGGATTGGGGAGGCCGCAGCGAATAGAAGAGCGCGTGGTTATACACAACACCTGCAGCGGGAAGAGGAGGAGGCCGCAGGAGAAGAGAAGCACGACAAGCCCACGCGGTTAGATAGGAGGCCGCAGCGGGTCGCACGGTCACTGTGAGAACACCAGCGGCCAAACAAGAGCGGGAAGAGAAGTCGGCTCTCAGAAGAAAAGGAGAAGTCACAGCGGTTAGAAAGATAGACCGCGCGACTAGAAGAGGGAAGCAGCGAGAGGAAGCAGAGAGCAGAGGCCGCGAGTAGGGAACTCGAGCGGCAAGGACAGAGACCGCGAGTAGGAAACTCGAGCGGCAAGAGAGAAAAACCGCAAGCGGCAAGAGGAGGCCGCGAGTAGGAGCACTCGAGCGGCAAGAGAGAGGAGGGACCGGGCGAGAAGGAGCCCGCGCGGTTAGAAGAAGAAGAGAGCAGGCCGCAGGAAGTGGGGCCCACGGGTGAGAAGAGAGGCTATAAAAGGCAGAGAGGGGTGGATCCACGGGATAGAGGGAGAGAAAGGAGAGCAAACAGCGGTTAGCAAGGGAGAAACCGCGGAGAGAGAGGGTGGGAAGAAGAGCCCGCAACCCGGTGCGAGTAGAAGGACAGGCCGCAGAGGAATTGCGGACAGGAGAGGAAGACGGGCTGGGCGGTTAGAAATAGTGAAACTGCAAGGACCGAACCGCTGCCTCTGATACCATGTTGAGTGAGCTCAAAAATTGTATGCATTGCTTGTGTATCAAAAAACAAGGAGAGAATACAAATATATTGGAGAGAAAAGGAGAGAAGAAATCCTATACAATTGTGTGGGACTAATAGGAGAAGAAGAAAATAAATAGAACATGGGCCCAATAATGGGCCATTTACATGGGCTTTTCTAACAATATGCAAAGATAAAATCCACAGAATGAGGTAAAGGTGTCAAGTGTCATGGAAGGTAATAATGCAATATTAAAGTAGGTGATGTTTTAATTGGTTTACATTTTAATTCCATTAGGAACGACATTCCTATGAAATATTGCCTTATAACTTTCTTTTGAGTAAAAGATCATTAAATCGCACATTCGTTCTCGCCTCGTTAAGTCGAGCTTTCTGGGCCAGTGTTTGACAAAGAAAGGTGGTCGGCCAAGGCAATAAAAGGGGGAGGGGAGTCTAGGCTTTGTACCTAGTTTCCAACTACGGCGCCGGGAGACCAAAGACTGAATTACTCTTCTTCTTTAACTCCCGATCTCTTTTCCATGAGCCTTCTGTATATACTTATAGACTAGGAAACACCACGAACGATCATGGTTATCGGATCATGTGCGCCTCAAAATACACTAAAATAAATTCAGAAAAAAAATACCTAAAATAACTAAGAAACATGAATTGTCGATCTGCACAAAATGAACGGCTCTAATCATTGTATAGACCCATGTGTGGGGTGATCCTCATCAACTTCCTTATTTCTTATGTTAACAACTAATTGTTATAAATTTATAATGTGCAACTGAGTAAATAATTTACCTTTAGGCATTTATAATCAACTTATACTTTACTAGACCCGTCATGTGTCAAAAACACTTTGTGCTAAAAAATTTAGATACAAGACAATCAATCAGGTTTACATGGAGTTGTAAATGAAAAAATGGGGACTTGCATGCCATATAGTAAAAAAAATCAGATTGACTGCCAAAAAGTGCATTAAATTTTTTAAAAAGGCACACCTGCAGCAAGCTCGGGACGGACAAATTGCCATCCATCTCTAATGCAACTAGATGTATGTGCTGGATATAACTTGGCAACTTCTAATTCCTTGGGAGATAGATCTGCATAAATTGTTGTATTAAGGTTAATAAAATACAGCAATGAACAGCAAATATAATAAAAAAGGCTGCACGGTGCACAAAGCATCCCCGTGCAGCGAGGGTCCGGGGAAGGGTCCCATCACAGGGTGAAATGTAGGCAAACCTAACCCTAAATTTTTGCAAAAGGCTGCTTCCAGGACTCGAACTCGTGATCTCAACGTTACACAGCAACACATTAACCGATGCACCTCATAGGATTGAAGGATTTCTATGTATTCACTATGAACAATGAAATATATACATGTACAATAGAGGGTGATCCTAACACCCGAGGTGACTCTAAGCAAATGTACAACATACAACATATCTAACACCCCCCACCCCCCACAGGGGATCATACACCGAGAGTTTGGACAGTAGATATGCATGTTGGGTCCTCGTTTGCGGCATTGTCATCAAATCTACAATCTGTTGCTCGGAATGAACAAGAGTGGTGAAATATATAAATGTACAATAGAGGGTGATCCTAACACCCGAGGTGACTCTAAGCAAATGTACAACATACAAAACAACATATATTTACCACCACCACCACAAACTCACTGGGGATCATACACCGAGAGTTTGGATAGAAGATATGCATGTTGGGTCTTCGCCTGCAGCTTTGTCATAAAATCTACAATTTGCTGCTCGAAAGGAACAAGAATGTCGCGGCCATAGTGTCTCGTAGGAAAAAAACATTCATCCTGATATGCTTGGAGAGAAAGTGTTTCACTGGGTTTAGGGTAATCTGAATGACACTGATATTATCACAGTAAAGGGGAGTGGGATTTGGAAAAGATACACTAAGGTCCTCAAGAAGACAACGGAGACAAATAATATCTTCAGCAGTGGTAGTCATGGCTCAAAGCTCTGCCTCTGTGCTGGAACAAGAAACGTCGGTCAGTTTCTTGGACTTCCATGCAATAAGTGAAAAATCCAAGAACAGACAGAACCTAGTGATAGAACGACGGTCAACAGGATCTTTAGCCCAAGTAACATCAGAGTAAGCACAGAGTTGTAGAGAACTACTAAGGGAGAAGAAAAGACCATGAGAAGTCGTAGTCCGGAGATAGCGTAGAAGCCGCAGTAGATGACCATAATGTACAGGGGTGGGTGCACTGACAAACTGGCTCAACACATGAATAGCATGGGCAATGTCAGGCCAAGTAATAGTGAGATGGATGAGACTCCCCACGAGGTGGCGGTAGCGAGTAGAATCAGAGAGCGAAACCTCATCATCTGGACATAGCTGAAGGCGAAGCTCCATAGGGGAGTCCACTGTACAAGAGTCGGAGAGAGCGGCCTGAGCGAGGAGATCAGATGTGTAACGCTGTTGAGAGAGCAGAAAACCGCAGTCTGTAGAGCTGACCTCAAGGCCCAAAAAATAGCTCAGTTGTCCAAGGTCAGTCATCTGAAACTGCTGTTGAAGGTGATGTTTGACGAAAGCTACGTGAGAAAGATCATCGCCAGTAATGAACATATCATCCACATAAAGTAACAAAAGAGTCCGACCACGAGAGGAATAGTGCACAAACAGAGCTGGATCATGTGGACATGGTTGGAAACCGACGGTTGTAATGGCTGAGCTGAAACATGCAAACCACGCGTGGGGCGCCTGTTTGAGCCCATAAAGGGCTCGCCTCAAGCGGCAGACAATACCTGGAGGAGAGGATAGACCAGGAGGATGAAGCATGTATACCTCCTGCTGAAGATCACCGTGAAGAAAGACATTCTTCATATCGAGCTGTGATAGGGACCAGTGGCGAACAGCTGCAACTGCAATAAGAGTCTGATCCGTAATCATGTGAGCGACTGGAGCAAAGGTCTCATCAAAGTCTCTACTTTTCTCCTACTGAAAACCATGAGCAACTACCGAGCCTTGTACGGTTGTACCTTGAAGACTCACTTGCAAGTAATAAGAACAGCACCAAGTGAAAGAGGAACAAGATCTCATGTACGAGTGTGCTCAAGCACCTCAAACTCAGTAGACATAACAACCTGCCACTCAGGTAGCAGCCTCACAATAGGAGGTCAGCTCTGGAGTACTACAGGCAATAGCAAGAAGGGCAAGTAGGTCCAGCGGTAGGTTAGCAAGGATAAGGCGGTCGGGAGGACACCTCTCACGAGGTGGGTTGCGGCGCACAGGAGGATCATCCACAAGACACTTGCTGGAGGAGGAGGGCACTAAATATGGGGGCACGGGAGGCGAAGAGATAGGAGGAGCATGACGAGTATAATGATAGGACAGTGGAGAGACACGGTCCCAAGTGGACAGCTCATCAAAGGGAGAAGTGTGTGACGGAGGAGAGAAGTGAGCAGGTGACGGAGTAGACTGCGGCAAGGGAAGAGGAGGTGACGGAGTAGGCAGCGGCAAGGTAAAGAGGAGGTGATGGAGTATATGCGGCAAGGGAAGAGGAGGTGGACATACTGGAGGAGAGAATACATGTTGCGGGGAGATGGGAAGAGTGAGAAACTGCACATCTGAGTAAGTAATAGATGAGTGTGAGGTCGAGGGAACAGAGGACGCGAAGAAAGGGTGAGACTCGTCAAAAGTGGCATCACGTGAGATACGAAGTCGACGTGCAACAAGGTCATAACATCGATAGCCCTTGTGTTTAGTACTGTATCCAAGAAAAGCAGAAGGAACAGACTGAGCAGAGAGCTTGGTACACTCACGTGGAGGGAGAAAAACATAACACCGACAGCCAAAAACACAAAGATGAGTGTAACGTGGGAGTCGAGAGTACAGACACACCCCAGAACTCTGGCCCCGAAGGAAAGTGGAAGGCTGTATGATAAAAAAAGATAGGCAGCGGTGGAAACAGCCTCAGCCCAAAAATGAGGAGGAACGTTGATGCAACCCAAGTCTCATCTTATGTTATTTCCTGCATTTTATTTTGTGAATCGCGCATGTTTATTTATTTATTTTCGCATGTTTCTAGTGCATGTATCTTGTTCTACGCATGTTATCGCGCAAATTTCATGTAAGTTTGTTGGATTGGTGGCGCGCTTGCGCAATCGTTCGTGTGACTTGTTGGTGTGACCGACCAATAAGATCTTAAATAAATTGGTTCGTCAAATTAGGGGTAATGTAGGCAAGCTATGGAATTGACAAACAATTATCATATTATTAAATTAAAAAATTATAACCAACATAATTCTGAAATTATTTTTCAGAATTATTTCTCATTGTCTGTTGTTTTATGTTGGGAGAATACTAGGAAGACCTCTCATTCAAGCCCATGTTCGTTGATTTCCCCATTGTTAGAGAGTTAAGTCCCGATTAATCCTCACTGTTGAAGCCGGGAAAATCCCTACTCCAAAATTCAGATCAATGAAGCCTAAGGTTATTGATCCTGCGATCGAACTCCAGGGCTCGGACAGCTAAAACAGAAGTGAGAAAATGACTATAAGCACACCTCAAGTGCTCCAGCAGGAAGGTCTCACCACATACCTGGAAGTTTAGGAGAAACTTCCCCTCCGCAACCAAAAGTTGGGCAAGGTACAAGGCAGGCATGGTCTTGGCGAGTATCCAGCTTGGGGGGATCTCAACTTCTTCCAAAAGTCTCATTTTTAGTACCTCTGGGAGCTATTTATAGAGAAATCTTGGGGGGTATAGGCGAGTATCCTACCTCTGCTAGCGAGTATCAAGGGTTACTTGCCCATACTCGTGAGATACTCGCTCATACTCGCCTCTGCTCGCCTCTACTCGTCCAAGCTTGCCCAAGCTCGCCTCTACTCGCTAGAGCTTGCATAAGCTCGCCTCTGCTCGCCAAAGCTCCCCTCTGCTCGCTCGTGCTCGCCCCTGCTCTCCCCTGCTCGTCCCTGCTCGTCCCTGGCCGTCCCTGCTCGCCTTAGCTCTCATAGGCTTGCCTCTGCTTACCTAGGCTCGCCTAGGCTTAGTTACCTTTTAATATCAAAGTTACCTGTATTTTATTTTATTTTTGATAAACTGATATGTTTCTCTAGCCTAGCCTGAAGTATTAAAGCTGGCCCACCCCCACCCATGTGAATTATGCTAGAAAATTGGAAAACTGATTGAGAATTAACTCAGTCGGTTTTCTCTCCAGTGAAGCCTCCGCTGGTTCCATCCTCCCGCTGCCAGTCCACCCAACCGCCCGACGCAAGCCTTCCCGGCCACGGCGTCGCCTCTGGAGGCCAATTTAGGGGTCGTCGACTCCACTTTTGTCAGTTGACGGAGGAAACGACGAGCCCTACCCGGCATGTTTGTCCCCCGACGTCCTCAAGCACCTCCAGCGAAGCCAACCCCTTTCACGTCTCCTGTTCCCATGAGAGGGAACTAAACCTACTGCTATAGCCCTCCAACATCTTCCTGCCGTCCATCTCGACCGTTGATACCCGAAGAACTTCTCTGATGGCCCGATCTCTTTTTTTTCCCAAAATCTGAAAACTCAGAACTTGTGGGGGAAGGTAAACCTTTAACAATCAAAGTTACCTGTATTTTAATTTATTTTTGATAAACTGATATGTTTCTCTAGCCTAGCCTGAAGTATTAAAGCTGGCCCACCCCCTCCCATGTGGGTTAGGCTAGAAAATTGGAAAACTGATTGAGAATTAACTCTCAGTCGGTTTTCTCTCCAGTGAAGCCTCCGTTGGTTCCATCCTCCCGCTGCCAGTCCACCCAACCACCCGGCGCAAGCCTTCCCAGCCACGGCGTCGCCTCTGGAGGCCATTCCAGGGGTCGTCGACTCCAATTTTGTCAGTTGACGGAGGAAACGACGAGCCCTACCCGGCATGTTTGGCCCCTGACGTCCTCAAGCACCTCCAGCGAAGCCAACCCCTTTCACGTCTACTGTTCCCATGAGCGGGAACTCCAACTACTGTTATAGCCCTCCAACATCTTCATGCCGTCCATCTCGATCGTTGATACCTGAAGAACTTCTCGGATGGCCCGATCTCTTTTTTTTCCCAAAATCTGAAAACTCAGAACTTGTGGGGGAAGGTAAACCACGCTCACCTTTTACTCTAAAACTGAAATTCTAATTTTGTGTTTAATATTAAAATGTTGGCTAATTTCAGACCTTGCCTGGAAATCACTTTCTTGTTTGTCGTAAATTAAAAATTTGTTTGTCATTTCCTCCTTGTTTCTCCGAGTGAAAACATGTGGAACACTAAGTGAGATTCGTTAGTTGCTCAATTGTTGGTCCTTATGCGCTCGTTCGAGACCTAGAGCTATTGTTGATGAAAATTGCCCGTGATGAACTTGAAAGCACCGCTTAACTTAAAACGGACCGCAAAATTACCGTTTACAATCAATTTCAGATTTTTGGAATGCATCAGTTTGGTATCAGTGCTCAGTTCGATTCACTCCTATTGTGAATCGAATGATTTTGTTTTTTATTTAGTTGTTCAAAAAAATAGTTTTCCAAAAGCAAAAGAAAATTTTTATTTTAAAAAAAATCAGTCACTATTTTTTATAATAAAAAAAAAATTTTGAGTCCAAAGGAAAAAAAGTGAAGTTTTGATTAATTATTATTAGTAAAATATATATATCTGGAAAGTCGCATAGATCGCATCGACGCCAGTATAGGTGACCAAGCTAACTGAATGGGTGAACTGATGAAGATGGTAGAAGCACTCACTGTCAACGTGAGAGACACGAACAACATAGTAAACAACTTGAGAACCTCTGTTAATAACTTAGAAGTTGAACGTCAACTAGAACTAAATCAACCTCCTCACCAAAATCCTAGACAAGAGGAACAAAATCCTAGGCCCGCAGATCCTGCACAACCTGACCTTGGTCCCCGTCGCCAACCCGTTGGGACGATAAAGTTAAGCTTGATGTAGGTGATTTTGAGGGTCACGTGGAACCCGAGAAATGCCTCGATTGGTGTGAGCGCGTGGAAAGGTTCATGGCATGGAAACAAATACTTGTGAATCAACAAGTCGAGTATGTTGTCCTTAGGCTTAAGGGGTCCGCACTAGTTTGGTGGGTTCAGCTAGAGCGCACACGATTCACTTTGGGCCTAGCACCTATCACCACGTGGGAAGAGTTTAAGTTACAACTGCGGAAGCGATATGTCCCCCCGGACTATCTACAAACTCTTTAACGAAGGTTCCACAACCTTCGATAAGACAAGCTTTTCGTGGACAAGTACACCCATGAGTTCTTAATGTTGCAGTCTAGGCTAGACCTGCACGAGGAGGATGATATGACAGTGTCACATTACCTAAACGGGCTCCGTTACGCTATTAGGGATGAATTAGAATTGCACGACTTCAGAGATTTGGGTGAAATGACTAGCCGAGCCCGTAGACTGGAGACCTCACTTCAGAAGAGGACATCAGGGCATAGGTTTACTGATAGGCCTTCCTTGAGCACCACCACCACTGCACCCACCCCTAAGAATTTTGATTCCCCTCCTCATGTCACTACTGGGACACCAACTCCTCCCACTGGCCTCGCCCGAGGTAAGGAGCTCATGGGATCCAGCCCAACACTGGAGTATTTTGATGCTTTCATTGTATGGAGTCAGGGCACAAATCTTCTAAGTGTCTGCAACTCCACTTCGTCGAAATCACTGAATCATCTGATGGGCATGAGCCAGAATATGGAGTCTTCCTTAATGACTCCAAGCCTGAGCTCGAGCCCGAGTCTGATAATGTTATCGAGGTCGAGGGAGAACAAGCTGAGCATTTAGTTTGCGTCCTTCGTTATAACTTGTTTTCCCCTAGTGAGACCACTGAGCGTGATTTTCAGAGACACGAGATTTTTCGCACTACTGCACGTATTCAGTGACATTTTTGTTCCATCACAATTGACAGCGGTAGCATGGAAAATTTCGTTTCCCAACGTATGGTTGAGAAGCTAGGACTCGAGACACACCCCTTGGGGCAGCCCTACCACTTATCTGGGGTTAATAGTCACCTGACTTTGCATGTTACTCATCGTTGTCTCGTAGAGTTCTCTATCGGGGATGTGTATCAGAATTTTGTTCTATGTGATGTCGCCTCCATCGATGTTTGTCATATCCTATTAGGAAGAGTCTGGCAGTACGATAGGCGCGTTGTGCATGATGGAATAAGGAACTCTCATTCCTTCGATCACCGTGGGCGCAAAATTGTTCTTCTTCCCCAGAAGAATAGTCTTGCTCCTAAGGCTCTTGGGAGGACCTCGTCATCATCTCTCTCGTCTTCCTTAGTTACCACTACACCACTTCTATTTAGGGCCACTCATTTTCCTGGACCCCCGCTTCAGGAAGAAGCACTTGATTCTAGTGAGACATTCGACTGGATGATGCTCACACTTTTGGTGATCTCACTTTTGATTCACCTTATATAGATTTTGTTTTTGGTGATCGCACTTTTAGTTCGCCGCACTACCTCACGATTATGAGTGAGCTTGATTTTGAATTTTCTAGGCTTAGTCGTAGTAGGAAAATTGACTCAGTCCCTAGACTTTTTTTTTCCAACTAGGGACACGTGTTTTAAAGGATTCCTCTGGTTAGTTTTAAAGGGTAAGTTTGTGAGCGGTTTTAAAATTTATAGCGCTAGTCGGATTCTCGCGGGAGTTATCATTGAGATGATTGGTCTTGGTTGCGATTATTAATGCAATATAATCTAATGATTCCACATGTTGATCTTGTGTGCGTTCTATCTTGCCTCTCTCCCTGTCTTCATGCTCCACCATATTCCCCAGTTTGCTATACTCGTCTCTTTGATGCTCTGAATTTGGCAGCTCAATTCAATATTCTGCATAAATTTATAAATGACGGTTTACAAGTATTTTTGATAAACCATTCTTTCGGGATTGATTTTATCCCCAAGAATTATTATTTTCCGAGTGAGTTTGGTTTTCTTCCTTTTCAGGAACAGGAGTTTGCATATGGGTCTTACCTAGCGGATATGGATCTTTTCGTTCTCCCACTTTCTACTACAGTTGGGCGATGGTAGGGAATTTAGCAGATCGGCCCTGGGACATTTCAGTGGCGGGTTACATCACATTCTCGACGGGGTCGAGCTTTCTAAACCCCGGGAGAATTGATGCAACCTGAGTCGCGTCTTATGTTATTTCCTGCATTTTGTTTTGTGAATCGCGCATGTTTATTTTTGTTTTTGATGCGCACGTTTCTAATGCATGTATCTTGTTCTGCGCATGTTGTCGCGCAAATTTCATTTATGTTTGTTGGTTTGGTAGCATGTTTGCGCAATCGTTCGTGTGACTTGTTCGTGTGACCGGCCAATAAGATCTTAAATAAATTAGTCCATCAAATTATGGGTAGTGTTAATTTAGGCAAGCTATAGAATTGACAAACAATTATCATATTATTAAATTAAAAAGTTATAACATACATAATACTGAAATTATTTTTTAGAATTATTTTCCATTGTCTGTTGTTTTCCGTTGGGAGAATACTAGAAGACCTCTCGTTCAAGCCCATGTTCGTTGATTTCCCGATTGTTAGAGAGTTAAGTCCCAATCCCCACTTAACTGATATGATACCCTAGCATCAGTTACATTTTATAATTGTAGAGAAATACAGGAGTAATGCAGGAAAACAAGTCAACCTGGTATATGCTTCTTCAGTATGTAAATACAAGTATTAGTACAAATATATAGGGAAAGAAGAGAGAGAAGAATCTCAAATCCAAGATGTGGGACTAAAACAAATAGGAAGAAAATACATAAATGGGCCAAAGCATGGGCCTTTACATTGTCTTTTCTAGCACACCCCCGCAAGATGGAGCGTACAAGTCATAGAAACCCAACTTGGACAAGAACTGATAAAATAGAGCACTGGACTTAGTGAGGACGTCAGCCACTTGGTCCGTAGCCGGAACTTGTCTCAATTCCAGCTTCTTCATTTGAACTTTTTCCCGAACAAAATAGCAGTCGACTTCAATGTGTTTCGTTCTTTCATGCAAGATCGGGTTCTTAGCTATGTGTATAGCAGCTTGATTGTCACAGAGTAAAGTAGCTGGTGAGGAAAGTTTTACTCTCATATCACTTAAGAGACTTTCAAGCCATGTAAGCTCGGATACAGCAGATGTCATTGACCGGTATTCAGCTTCAGCTAAAGATCGAGCAACCACAGCTTGTTTCTTACTGCGCCAGGTAACAAGGTGACCTCCAAAGTAGGTACAAAATCCACTGCTAGAACGTCGATCATCCAGGGAACCAGCATAATCTGCATCAGAATACGCAACCAATGTTGGAGTAGAAGAAGAGGTTTTGTATGCCAGCCCTTGACCAGGAGCATTTTTTAGATATCTCAGGATGCGTTCGACGGCCTGAAGATGAGACATCCGAGGAGAATGCATAAACTGGTTGACCACCCCAACAGCAAAGGATATGTCCGGTCTCGTGACCGTTAGGTAAATCAATTTTCTAACGAGTCGTCGATAGTATTCTGAATTTGGAAGAAGAAGATCTACATCAGAAGCATGTGCGCACAACTTGTAATTGGCATCCATAGGAGTGTTAACCGGCTTGCATCCAAAATAGCCAACATCCTAAATAAGGTCGAGACAGTACTTCTGTTGAAAAAGAACGAGGTCATCAGAACGTTTTGCGATCTCAAGGCCAAGGAAGTATCGAAGGTTCCCCAAATCTTTTGTTTGTAACACGAAACTAAGGTGTTGTTTGACCACTTGTATTCCCTTTGAATCATCTCTGGTGATTAGGATGTCATCAACATACACCAAAAGAAGAACCGTTCTTATTGTTCGATGTCGAGTAAACAGAGAGAAGTCTGTCAAGCTCCGAGTAAAGCCAACCTCCCGAACAGCCTTACTGAACTTATCAAATCATACCTGAGGGGATTGTTTGAGACCATAAATTGACTTATTAAGATGACAAACTTGGGACTCCTCCGTGGTCTCAAACCCGGGAGGATGTTGCATGTAGACTGTCTCTTGAAGATCTCCATTTAAAAATGCATTTTTGATATCCAGTTGATGTAATGGCCACTGGCGATGCACAGCAACAGAGAGGACACGAACCGTGTTGAGTTTCACTACCGGAGAGAAGGTTTCTTCATAGTCAAGGCCCTATTGTTAAGTGAAGTCGTGAGTCACCAGTCGGGCTTTAAGACGGTCAATTGTCACATCAGGAGCAAGCTTGATGACAAAGACTCATTTACAGTCAACAGGGGCCTATCCTGGAGGAAGAGGGACCAGATCCCATGTGTGATTTGCCCACAGAGCAGTCATTTCTTCGTCCATGGCTTCCCACCAGCTCGGATGTTGGAGAGCCTCCTGCAAAGAATTAGGGATAGAAATAGAGGATAATGAAGTGGCAAAATCCTGAAGCGTCGGGGACAAGCGATGTAAAGATACGTAATTTGCCATGGGATGGGCGATGGAAGCCGGCGTCAGATCAGCGGATCGCAGAGTGCCAGAGGTTGAAGCCAACTGCATTGGGGAGGCGGAACGAGGGGGCGACGAGTGTAGACATGAAGAAGAAGAGGTTGGTGGTGAACAGGAACTTCGGTGGGAAGTGGTGGTGGTGGAGAAGACGTAACTGGAACGACGGGTTGAGGTAATGATGGGGATGGAGGAGGTGGCGATAAAGTAGAAAAAAAAGGTTGATCTTCTAGAAAGGTAATATCTGTCGAAACAGTCACCTTGCGGGTAGTGGGAAAATAGCAAGCATACACTTTTTTAGTACGTGGTAACCAACAAACATATATTTGTTCGCCCGAGGATTGAACTCATCAGTGGAGGACTCGAGATGATGAACATAGCAAGTACAACGAAATGTGCCAGTGGTGAGAGGGAATGGTGGTGTAGAGGGAAAGAGGACACTAAATGGGGTAGCGTTGTTGAGGACAGACGAAAAGAGATGGTTAATGAGATGGCATCCATGGAAACCGCAAAATGTCAATATGTCTTGGGAACATACATTTGGATCATGAGACAGCGAGCAACATCAAGAAGATGTTTATTTTTGCGCTCAGCCACACCGTTTTGTTGAGAAGTATAGGCACAAAGTCTGATGAATAATCCCAAATTCAGAGCAGAGTATTGAATTCATGACTAGTGATATTCGCGAGCATTATCTATCCGGAGCGTTTTAAGTGTATCGGCAAACTGAGTGTGAGTCTCAAGAATGAAAATACGTAACACACGAGGAAGTTCGGAGCGGTCACGAAGTAAGTACAACCAGGTCATCCGTGAATAATCATCAATGAAAGTAATGAAATAACGATAACAAGATACACTTGCTATTTTATAGGGGCCCCAAATATCAGAATAAACTAACATAAAAGGAACAGAGCTCCGGGTACAATGAGGGGGAAACGAGGAAGGATGTTGTTTCTCCAAAATACACGAATCATGGGAAAAAATTTTAAACGGAACATCAGGAAGTGTCTTCTGGAGAACGGGAAGCGGAACATGCCCAAGACGTCGATTCCAGTTAATTGAGGAGACGGAGGAGAGAATGGTAGGAGAGACATCAAGAAGGTAGAGCCCGTTTTGCAGTCATCCTCTACCAATGATACTTTGCATCCTGTGATCCTGCATCAGAAAAGAAGAAGGGGTGAACGTGATAGAACAATCCAAATCTGCAGTGAGGCGACTAACAGTCGGTAAATTAAAGGGAGAGCTCGGGACATGAAGAGCTGAGCGAAGAGAAATAAAAGGATTGAGAGACATGTCGGCAGAGCCGGAGACAGGAGTGGTGTTGTCATTGTTGGCGACAGTGATAAACTTTGGATGCGGAGAATCCAAGTATCGGGGTGGCTTCAGGGATGTGATATGGTGAGTAGCACCTAAATCCGCTATCCAGCTCGTACTAGTGGAGAGACAAGCAATACCTTCATTAGAGACGGAGGCACCAGAGGCAGGCGAGTTGTAGAGCAACCCGTGAAGTTGTTGGAGCTCGAGGCGGACTTCATCAAGATCATCACGAGTGGCCGACGGGCTGAGGGCAGGAACAGAAGCATTTGGACGAGGAGGGAGACCATGTTTGTGGTAGCAGGTGGCCTCAAGATGGTCATCCCTACCACAAAAAGAACACTTAGGCCACGGCCGGCCTCCTCGACCCCTCCCCCGAGAGCCTGAACGTCCTCCACGAGCAGGGGGGAGAAGTAGTAATGGCGTTGAAGAGTGTTGGAGAAGAGTCGGGGAGGGAGGCCTGATAGTATCAGGATTCAGGAGGTGGTGAAACCTTTAGCATCATGGGGCACACATCAGAGAATGAGGGAGTAGCAGCAGACGAGAGGATTTGAGCCCGAACACTCTGAAGATGAGGCGGGACACGAGTCATCATCATGGTAATACCGACTACTTCCTTTTGAGCGTGCTGGGCAGCGAGATCCGTAATAGGGGGTTGATGCTGAATCCAGGCTTCAACCAACGTCTTGGACCGAGCAACAAAGGAGGTTAAGTCAGCAGCACTGCCGAGGTCAAGGCTCTGGAGATCAGTGATGATGTCATAGAGGTGTTGGAGACTGTCCTTGCCTGAGTAAAGAGAATGGAGCTCATCCCACATCGCCTTAGTCGTCTCGTGAAATATGGTCATGCGGTAAGGTTCGTCATCAAAGGAGTTGAGAAGCCATGTTTGAACACGACCATCGTTACGAAGCCAGACGTCGATAGGTGCAGAAGGAACATCCAGGGTTAAATGATGTAGAAATCCTTTAGACTAAAGGACTCGATGAACTGAATGCACCCACTACACAAAGTTCTTCCCAGTGAGGGAAATGATGGTAATCCTCAATTCGTCACGGACTTGAGGGACGGGGGCAGCCGCCTCAGCTGGAATAGAGGTCACAGTAGAAAACCCATGCCAAGCAGTTAACTAACACACGGGTAAGAGGGCAGAGGGAGACAGCCCATTTGGGAAGAATAAGAGGCTGGCAAGGGGAACCTCGGCGAACACAGGGAGCAGCAACAGCGAGAAGCAACAGCGAGCAGAGCGGAAACGGCACAGGTCACGGCAGACAGAACAACAGACGACCAGAGGAGAAGGTCGCAGCGAACAGAAAACCGCAGCGACTAGAGAAGAATCCGAAGTGACTAAAGAGAAAGCTGTCAGACAGGAGGCCACAGCGGGTAGTCAAGGCGGAAGAAGAGTAGGTCGGAAGAAGACAGCGGGCGGCCTGAATGGAGGTGGGGCCCGACTAGAGCAGCGGCTAGAGCAGAGGCAAAATCAAGCGGCCAGGCCGCGCGACAAAGAGCAAGTGGCTAGATCAGGCGGCAAGAGGAAGCATCTATAGCAGCGACTAGAATAAGAGGCCAGAGCAGGAGACCGTAGCGAGAACAGGAGAAGAACTTCGGGATAGACCGCGCAGCAAACCGGTCACAGAGCAAGGAAAGACCTCGCGGCAAAGAGACAGACCGCGCGGTAAACCTCACAAGAAATTTCAGCCACGAGAGACGTTGGAGAGCGCGGCTAGAAAATTGTAGCTAGACAAGAAGAGAAGAGGTCGCAGCAAGAAGAGAAGTCCGGCAAGAGTAGCGGCTAGAAGAGGAAACCGCGCAAGAGAAGGCCACGGTTAAGCCAGTAGAGATCGCAGCGGCTAGAAGATCCGCGGCGGAGAGGCCGGCAACGAGAAGAGCAGTGGCTAGAGGAAAGGAAGACCGCGCGAGAAGGGGTAGTTCCACAGGAAAGAGAGGAAAGCTATAAAAGCGAAGCGGGAGAGGGAAGGGGGTGGTTCCACGAGAGGAGAGGAGAAGTCGGGTAGAGAAAAGGAAGACCACGAGGAGAGGCGGTTAGACAGGCCGGCGGATAACAAGGGTAGTAACCGAGGGAGCTGGGCGGTTAGAAAAGAACTGTCCGCCCGAGACTGGAGGTAGGACCGGAACCTCTGATACCATGTAGAGAAGTACACGAGTAATGCAGGAAAACCAGTCAACCTTGTATATACTTCTTCAGTATGTAAATACAAGTATGAGTACAAATATATAGGAAAAGAAGAGAGAAAAATATCAAATTCAAGATGTGAGACAAACAAATAGGAAGAAAATACATAAATGGGCCAAAACATAGGCTTTTACATTGTCTTTTCTAACAACAATCAAAGTCACCCTTATTTTTTTTTATAAACTGATATGATTCTCTAGCCTAGCTAGAAGTAATAAAGCCGGCCCACCCCCTCCCATGTGAGTTAGGCTGGAAAATTGAAAAACTAATTGAGAATTAACTCTCGATCGGTTTTCTCTCCGGTGAAGCCTCTGTCAGTTCCATCCGCCTACCGCCAGTCCACCCAACCGCCTGGCGCAAGCCTTCCCAGCCACGGCGCCGTCTCTGGAGGCAATTCCAGGGGTCGGCGACTCCACTTCTGCAAGTTGACGGAGGAAACGACGAGCCCTGCCCGGCGCGTTTGGCCTCTGACGTCCTCAAGCACCTCCAGTGAAGCCAACCCCTTTCATGTCTCCTGTTCCGGTGAGCGGGAACTCCAACTCCTGCTACAGCCCTCCGGCATCTTCTTGCGGTCCATCTCGACCGCTGATACCCGAAGAACTTCTTCCTGTGGCCCGATCTCTTTTTTTCCCAAAATCTGAAAACTCAGAACTTGTGGAGGAAGGTAAACCACGCTCACCATTTACTCTAAAACTGGAATTCTAATTTTGTACTTAGTATTAAATTGTTCGCCAATTTCAGAGCTTGCCTAGAAATCACTTTCCTGTCTGTCGTAAATTAAAATTTTGTTTGTCCTCATTTCCTCCTTGACTCCAAGTGGAAACATGTGGAACACTAAGTCATATTTGTTAGTTGCTCAATTGTTGGTCCATATGCGCTCGTGCGAGCCCTAGAGCTATTGTTGATGGAAATTGCCTGTGACGAACTTGAAAGCGCCACTTAACTTAAAATGGACCGCAAAATTACTGTATACAATCAATTTCGGATTTTTGGAATGCATCAAACGTGGGAGGAGATAAGAAGGGTGCAGGCTGTCTCAATAATGTGACGATGTTTCCTTGCAGCGGTGTCATTCTGAGCGTGAGCACCAGGTCAGACAAGTCGAGGAAGAGTGTCTTGGGTAGCTAGGAAATCTCGAAAGGCATGAGATAGGTACTCCCCCTGAGTCAGAAAGAAAAATACGTATGGAAACAGAAAACTGTGCGCACCATAGCAAAAAAAGTAACGTAAGTCTGAGAAAACTCAGAACGAAAATGCATAAAGTACACCCACCAGTAACGAGAATAATCATCAATAAAAATAACATAATTCAAGTGTCCACTCTTGGATACAAAAGGTGTGGGACCTCGTACATCAAAATGAACGAGGTCAAAAGAACGCGGGGACCGAGACTCACTAAACGGATATGGTAGTTGTAGTTGTTTACCAAGCTTACAACTCGTACAAGAGTGTGATCGATCAACAGGAACACGACTAAGGAAGTTATGACTAATGAGAGTCGCAAGAAGCAAACCACTAGGACAACCAAGACGATGATGACACTGAGAGAAACTCACCGAAGGAAGACAAAGAGTAGAAGTTGTCTGTGACGAGGTAGTGAATGGAAGATGGAGGCGATCAAGGACGTACACCTCGTTACGGCGACGACCAACTCCAAAGAGTGCCCCAGTAACACGATCATGCACACGGCGTGTAAAATCATCAAAGGTAACAAGACAACCGTGGGATGTGAGCTGGCTGGCGGATATGAGGTTCATGGATAACTTAGGTATGTAGGCGACATCGGGAACATGAAAGTGGTTGATATGAAGGAGGTTGCGGCTGGTAATGGGGTGAATTGTGTCATTTGTTACCATGATACTAAGGGCAGAAGAGACGGGCTAAAGGGACAAGTGGTGGTTAGCATCATATGTCATGTGAAAGGAGGCTCCAGAGTCGGGCGAGGCTCCAGAGTCGAGCAACCAATCGAAGGGAGAGATACCCGTTGGAGCAGAGGCAGACAGCTGAGAGACAGAGACGTCAGAAGCAGCCGTTGGAAGAGCGGAGGCAGAGGAGCGTGGCAGTGAAGCCTTGGAAGAACTGCAGGGCAAGCGCAGATACAGAGAGATGATGTATCGGAGCTGAAAAGTGAGCGGAAGGTGCACTAGGAGCACGCTGCTGACCAGACTATTGAGCCCTCTGAAGCTTGCGACATTCAGATTTGACATGACCAAGACACTGACAGTAGTTACAGTGGACATGCGGGCGGCGAGAAGTACCATACTGAGTTGCAGAAGGTATCGAAGGAGGACGAGCACCGGATATCATCGAGATGATCAACTGAGGAGGTCGGAACTGTGGGATCATCCGGCGGTAGGAAAATGGATGGAATTGACAATGGAAGCGTCGATTCGACTTCGAGAGCAACGGGGCTGAAGAAAGTTGTGAAGCAGGAGGGTCGCTGTGATCAGAGACGTCAAACAGCTACGTCGAGCAAGAAGATCGTAAACAGCCGGCTGAAAGCATGGATCAGGATGCAGGATCGGCAGGGATCAGGCAGAGCAGCAGAGGAAGGCGGGCTACGAGGAGAAGAGCAGAAGATATTCCTCTCCTGAAAACTGCGGCCTTTTGCGTCAATGAACGAAACTGGGGTGGCGCGGGACTGGATTGATGGCATTCTTGGCGGCGAGCTTCGGCATCTAAGACAAAGTTGGCGGCAGATAGCGGCGAGGTTGCGCATAGGGCTCCGAAGAATACAGCTACTGGTCGCGATATAGGGGATGCTTCAGTCGAGGACCACACCATCCATTCGAGGGAAGGAGATGGCGACCAGAATCGGAAAAATCATACGACTAGACGGCGAGCGAAGACCACCGTGTCGAGCGAGAGGAAAGATGCTTGCGGGAGAGAAGACGCGCGCAGGAGAGAAGATGCTTGCGGGACTGGCTGCGCGACGGGATCGCTCAACGAGAAGAGAGCAGCGACGGGCGTTCGGGATCGAATCGATCGCGGAAGCCAACCTGACAGGAGATGCGCGTTCGGGAGAGCGGCTAGGGTTTCCTTAGCTCTGTTACCATGATAGGATTGAAGGATTTCTATGTACTCACTATGAACAATGGAATATATATATGTATAATAGAGAGTGATCCTAACATCCGGGATGAATCTAAGCTAATGTACAACATACAACATATCTAACAGTACCAAGGCTCCCTTTCTAGTCAAGGGCAAATATCTTTAAAAAAAATAAGCTTAGGCCTTATTTACTGCTATTTATATGTATCTTCCTTAAATGTCTACCTGTAGTAGGTGGCCAAAAGCCACGCAATTAATTAAATAAGAATATATTTGAACTCAATTAATACTTCAAAACAAACCTAACAAGTAGTAATTGCACGCTCACACCAGAGACAGAAAATAAAATGAGCAACTAATAAATTCCACACATCTAACCAAAAGAAAGATTCAAATATCAAATATTACTAAAAATATATGTCTATTGTTTACCCCGAAGTCCGCAATCACATTCAAGGTGACTGATTCTTGTGTCGGCAGTTAGTCCTTATCCCTGACTGGGGTGACCATCGCGGTCAGCCCCTTTTGTGACCGCGGAGACCGCCATTCTTGGTGAGGTCGTGGTCAACCCTTTTGTGACCACAGTCAGCCCTTTTGTGATCGTGGTTACCACCCCTCTTGGAGAGGTCGCAGTCAGCGCTTTTGTGACCGCGATTACCGCCCCTCTTGGAGAGGTCGCGGTCAACCCTTTTGTGACTGTGGTGACCTCCCCTCTTAGAGAGGTCGCGGTCAACCTTTTTGTGATCGCGATTAGCCGTTTTGTGACCGCGGTGACCTCCCCTCTTGGTGAGATCGCAGTCAGCGCATTTGTGACCGCAGTGACCACCCCTCTTGGTGAGGTAACGGTCAGCCTTTTGTGACCGCGATCGACCCTTTTGGAACTTTGATAACCGTGGTGACCTCTCTTTTCGGGCTGCCCAAGATTCCTAAGTCTGTCCGGCCAGATTCAGACCAAAGGGGACAGGAACAGGGAGGACAGAAATTGCGGTCTTAGTTTTTGGGTTTGGGCGAACTACCTAGACAACCTTAGTAACCTCCACTTTTTAACCGCGATGTCACGAACTTGTCTCCTTACAAGCTCCTGTGCAGCCTTAGCTCCTCCTTGCCACTCCACGTAGCCATGCTAAGTCAACCTCTCCCAGTAAGAACTAGGTGGTGGTGAAGAAAAGAGAGTGGAAACAACTCAAGAGAATGCTCACAAGTGAAAGATCTCAAAGAACTATATTGTTTCTCCAAACTTGGATTCTAACTTGGATGAATACAAATGAGGGGGTCATCCACTTTTATAGGCCCCAAAGGATTTTCCCTCCAAAGCATGGAAGGATCTAGACTCCAACTATTTTAGATTATTCCATACTCCTCTAGTATGTACAAGATAAATGAATTCTCTAGAAGATTCTCGATTTCCTATGTACATGACTCCAGATTTACCTAGAATCCTCTTGATGATTAACCCCAAAGATGACGATCCATCTTCAGGACTTCTCTTCATTGTTCCAGAGACTTTTGCATTCTCTTGCGCCAAGGGATATCATGTCTTTGCATGGGCATACTACACTTATGCATGAACAACTTGAGTATGAAGCCATGCTTATTCCAGAGGCTCTCACACCCAAGTCCCTGACCTCCTCGGAGTATTGTCGTGTCAACATGCAACCTATTATACCACCAACGTATGCATACATGGTCACGGTTATGTCTTGAGCTACAAGACCGTGACATTCTACCACACCCAATCTTGTGACGTCCTCGTCGCAACCATACGTCAGATAGCAAAATTGTTCAAATTTTTGCTCCTTTGTCACCAAGAAGATCTTGCCTCCAACAATCCATCGAGCGATTGGTGGCCTTCAACTCCATCAAGCAGTGTCACTAACTTAATGTCGCCTTCCCCACATCTTCAAAGATCACAAATTTACACTGTGTACTCAGGGTCCTCCTTTGGCATCTTCTCAAGCCAATCCTCAATATGAGCTCTGACCCCTTAGATATTGGACTTCATGTCTCCTTCAAGTTCCATATTGATCTTTGTACTTGGTGACCTTGTGTGCGCATTGCCTTCGCGGCTCTTGAACTTCTTTCCATGACTGCTCACCTTTGAACACCTCAACTGGATCCTCTATGTCAGCCTCGTCCCCATGGCATTTGGACTCCGCTTCCTCAATTGGTAGTTCCTTGATCCCCATGATTTGTTCCTCCTTGTGAGCTTCGCCCTCTTGGCACTTAGGGTCTTTGTCCACATTCTGCTCTACATCGCATAACACCACTTCTTCCTGCGAAAGTGTTGCCCTCTTGGCATCTCGACTCCATAATTTGCTTAGGCTTCATGTCGGATTCTTTTGGGAGAGTCCTAAATCCATGCCTGATTAGACACTTTTCAAATCATGGGCTCCTTTGCAAAAGATGCATGCCCGCTTACGGGAAATCCGCATTGGGCAATCCAACGATCTATGACTCCCTTTGCATCTAAAGCACTGATGTATTGGCTTGGCCATCGTTTCCTCCTCTGAGGTTGCTAAGAGAGTTGATTCTCCTCCCTTGGCTATCTGCATAACGATAGTTGATTTGTCCCACTACTTCTTGGCGACCCCTCTACCACGAGAGTCATACAAGTTGCTCCTTTTTCCGTGATGCATGCTGAACGACAAGTTGTCATGATGATTGCATTTATCGCATCAAAGAAATCCATGTCCAACACAACCTTGTGATCATCCATCGTCGTGATCGAAAAGTTCACATGTCCTCTCCACGTTCCCAAGAGAAGCTCCACGCCACGAGCCACTCCTGATAGCGGTCTCGCCTTCTCGTTCACGGTCTTGAACCATCCATCGTTCTTCGTTATATGAAGGCCAAAACTTCGTGCTTCTTCCTCGGTCATAAAATTTTGTGTTGCACCCATATCCATCGAGGCTTTGGTAGACTTGTTGCAGATCATGGCCTTGACGTACATAATTCCTTTGTTAGTCGTATTCTTTGTTGGTATTACATTCGAGGTATTTAGAAGTTGCAAAGAGCAGATTTGGTTTGTACCTTCACCATCCTCGCTTAAGTTATCAAAGGCGCGAGGCGCACCGAGGCGCAAAGGGCCCCTGGAGCCTAGGCGCAAGGCGCAGGCGCGCTCCTGAGGCACGTGAGGCGCAAAAATGGGGGGGGAAAAGGAAATTGAGCGAATTGGGCGCCCAATTCCCAGAAATTGAGCGAATAAGGCGCCCAATTCGCGCAGCCCAATTCACTCAATTTCAGCGAATTGGTCGCCCAATTCGCTCAATTTCAGCAAATTGGGCGAGCGAATTGGGCGCCCAAGTGCGTCTAGGGGTGTCTCGGGTGCGTCTAAGATCATGTTTTTGCCCATATAAATTTTTTTAAAAAAAAATATACCTCGAAAGGCCCGGGCGCGCGAATTGGGCGCCCAATTCGCGCAGCCCAATTCGCTCAATTTCAGCGAATTGGTCGCCCAATTCGCTCAATTTCAGCAAATTGGGCGAGCGAATTGGGCGCCCAAGTGCGTCTAGGGGTGTCTCGGGTGCGTCTAAGATCATGTTTTTGCCCATATAAATTTTTTTTAAAAAATATATACCTCGAAAGGCCCGGGCGCGCCTTTGGAGCGTCTGGGAGCCTGTAAGGCGTGCGTCTGGGAGCCTGTAAAACGCGCGTCTGGGGCACATCACCCGCCTCAACCATGCTGAGGCGCGGCGGGCTGCGCCTGGTGCCTCAGGCGCGCGTCTTGACAACTGAGATCCCCGCACTTCGTTATATCCTCTTGCAATGTTGAAAGCGAACCAAGCTTTGGGCACTAATTCATCATATGCGGACCCTTGCAAATGTAGCATCCACCTTTTGGTGTAACACCCATTTTGGTGACATCCACTTCCTTTCCATGATGCATGGAAATACGATCTCCCTTACGGGATCTTCACGACTCCTGCCTTTCTACCCCACCTTTGGAGTGGTCATCCTTGTAGCCCTTCTTTGCTGAAGCATGTGTTGATGGTCTTTGAAACTCGGTCATTGCTTTTGCAGCAGCAATTGCCTCATCAAGTGTCTTTGCATCTCGCGGATGCACTTCCTGTTTCACCAAATTTTGAAGACCATCCTTGAAGTTGAAGAGTTGGTCATCTTCGGACATGTCAGGCACCATCAGACCTTTTTGCTTTATTTCTTTCAACTTATTCATTGCCTCGTTTGCAACATTCTCTGGGTAGAAGTGGCTCTTGATCTCAACCTTGAACTTCTCCCAAGTGTCCGAGTTGCATGCCCCCATCTTAATATCTGCAATTCTTTGCGGCCAAAGTGATGCAATATCCGAAAGAAAGTAACTTGCAATCTTTGCCTTAAGTGCCTCCTTCGTGAGGTTGCATCCTTCTTAGTAGACCTCTATTTGATAAAGGAAGTGTTCAACTTCATTACATCCCTCTTTCTGGTGAAGGGTTTTGGCTTGGGCACATCGATCCTAGGATTTGCCACAACTCCACCATTTTTTCCATTAGAGATGGCTTTCCTGCACACGGTCAATTCTTCCTCCAATTTGGCGATCCGCTCCTCATAGCCATCCTCAAGTTGATGACACCTTTGTGTAAGCTCCGAATTTGCATCAAGGCAAGCTTGGATTTTGGCCCTCAATTGATCCAGCACTTTGCAAGCCGGCATCACTTGCTTGACAGCATCTAGTTCTCCGCGAACATGTAGGTGGTCTTGCTCCACCGGCGTCATGCGCTTGTCCCAATCCACCAATGCAACATCCAAGTGTCGGAGCTCGCGAGATTTGCTTTGGCTTCGCTTCTTCCTTTCAGATTGATGTTTAGCCTCCCAACCACGTTCATCCATGTTTGGGTTGTCAATTTCACAAGCCATCTAGTCTTCTTATGCACCAACCACATACTTCAGTGAACCTGGTTCTGATACCAACTGTCACGGACTTGTATCCTTACAAGCGCTCTCGTGCGGCCATAAAGGGTTTTCCCTCCAAAGCATGAAAGGATCTAGACTTCAACTATTCTAGATTATTCCATACTCATTTAGTATGTACAGGATACATGAATTCTCTAAAAGATTCCAGACTCTTCATTAAGCCCAAAGATGATGATCCATCTTCAAAACTTCTCTCCATTGTTCCAAACATTTCCGCATCCTCTTGCGCCAAAGGATGTCATGTCTTTGCTTGGGCATACTCCGCTTATACATGAACAACTCGAGTATGAATTCATGCTTATTCCAAAGGCTCCAACACCCAAGTCCTTGACCTCCTCGAAGTCTTGTTGTTCAACGACTACTCAAAATCTGAAGATCATGTGTTCATTCTATAGGAACCAAATCCGCACTGCTCAAGCTGAAGGATGAGGGGTAGCTGTTGAGTGGTCGGTTACTTTGAGTCACAGATGAATAAGAGAGAAAAAGGGGGAGGAAGAGATTGTCGCGAGGAGAAAAGAAGCTCATGGTTTGAAAGTGGAGGTCGCCAGGGAGTTCACCTGAATGCAAAAATTGAGAACGCAGTTTTTGGTTGCCTTGTTTTTGTTCCCTGTGGTCTGAATCTGGCCCCTATTTATAAGAATTGGGGGCAATCCAGACAGGCAGGCTTAGGAATCTCCGACAGCCCGAAAAGAGAGGTCATCACGGTCACAAAAGGGCTGACCAGTGATAGCCTAGGAAAAGGACTAACTGTCGACACCTGAACCGGACATCTTGGAGGTGATCGCAAACTTCGGGGTAGACACGTACATACAAAAGAAAATGGACAAATTATAAACACTCGGCGGGTGATCGGGACAAATGCAGAGCGGAAGTAGCATATGAATTTGGAATGTAACGAGAGAGGAGGATGGGTGTGGATTTGTGTTTTGCAAAGGAATCGATGTATTCTTTAGGATTCTGGGCCTGTGAATTTTGATAGAAAGGGGAGTAGGAAGGTATGGAGGTTGTGGTGGCGGATTACACTAGGGAAGGGGGCGTACGAGGGGTCTTGTGTATATAGAAGTAGAGGAGATTGCGGATTGTTATGAGGAAAAAGGGCGCGGGTAGTGGCCGCGGCGGCCATGGGAAGGATGTGGTGATTATACAAAGGAAGGGAGAACTGGCGATGGCAGTGAGAGATAAGAAAAGTAAGTATAATGGTAGTCGGTAAGGAAGCAATTGCAGGGTTTCAATGCGATGCGATAATAGAAAAATACCATGAAGCAAGAGTAACGATGCACATTCAGGACGAATTGAAAGGTGCGGGGATAGGGATCACGACTTCAACACCACCAGTGATAGCCTTGGCTTCGGAACTGATAAGAGGCGGTGAGCTTCGCACCTATGCGAGAACGACCTAGTAGTTGTGAAGTTTAAGGTTTTAACCACATAATCCCTAACTAAGTCATAATGTTTGATATTTAAATAAATGGGAAATTAGGTTAGGTAACACGGAGAGCCCAATTTGTTAATCTTGGTATAAACCTAAAGCCTATTGTTGAAGCCAAGAACTGGGCTAACATACAAAAGCCAAGATCTCGACCCGCAAGGGCCAAGATCTCGGCTCACAAAGTACGAACTTTAGTATGATCGACAGTTACTTGTGCATGAGCAACTATGAAAGGGGGCAAAAAAAAACAAGAAGACTATTTCATTGCTCGAACAAGGTGATCGTGATACATAGTGGAGGTTCCGCCGCATACCCAGGAGTGTATAGGGACTCCCTCATCAGAACCAAGTCCTCTGCTAGGAAAGGGGGGAGAAGCAGGCTTGTTGGTCGCATTGGAGAGCTCACGAGTCCTAGAAGAGGTCCGCAGTGGGTCGATGGCACTATCTCTAACCCTTAACGGTGGGTCATATTTTTTAGGCAACGGTTGGGGGATACACGCCAACCTGAGAGTAGGTCCCACCCTTATGCGAGGTTCAATACAGTCTCCGTCGAGGTGTCTACAAGTCAGCTACAAGTTGACTGCGAGATAACTGCGAGCTTGCCCTTGTGGGGGTATTTCAGTATTTATCCTTGTTGGGATGCCCTTTGTTGATCTCGTCGAGCACAGATCGTACAAACCTAAAATGAAATTTTTCACAAAAAAAAATTTTAAAAGTACTGATAAATCCCGGGCTTTGATTGTCCATATGATGACCGTATAATGTAAATGACGAATATTGACCCTGACCAAATCTTGATGTGTGTGTGCACTTTGAATGATGATCATGATCCATGTCACTAACAATCATCCACATAGCACAATTGCCTTAGAGAAAGGATAAAACATGTAAGCTTGTAGCATGTACCTCACTGACATCTTAACAAAAACACATTTTGTTCCCACATGTAATTGGTCTATTCCACATACATTTTGACGCGGGTTGAATCTACAAGTGACGAACGTGTGACATCCTAACCCTAAATGTAATGCAAGCAATCACAAACAAATGCAAAAGAACAAAGAGAAATCCTAAAATGAAAGTGCAATGGAAAGCACACATGCAACATGATATCCAGTGAACTGAAAACTCAACATAAGTTTAACCCTAATGCAAATGCAATGCAACAATCTACTAATGCAATTAATTTAGACAAGTAACTAAATAAATAACAAAACTAAAAAAACTCGCATAAGACAATCATAATTGATTACAATTGATTATAAACATGTGAAAAGTAATTGCGTATATTTGAGAGTACTAAAATAATGAGTGTAAGGCGAGTAACACAAATGAGTCCATTGAAAGAAACTAAGCAAATAAATTGAGTAAAATATTACTAAAAATAAATGACAGTACTTGTACAATATAAAGGAAAATGAAACTAAAATGCAAACTCACTGAGAAATCAGGACCATCAATGGAAGAAGATCCGGTGATCGTAGAAAGGTGTAGAGGATGTTGGAGAAGCACGAGAGGCTAAGGAATGACTGCTTGGAGTTCTGGCAGGTGGGTGAAGGGGTTGAGAAGGAGTGGAAGGGAGGGAGAAGGCTCGGTTGTAGGTGAGGTAGTTGTAGAGGGTGCGGCGTAGAGTAGGGTGGTAGAGCAACACTAACAGAGTCCGACAGTGGCTGAAGAAAGTGCAGGAATGTTGTGGGAGAGGCTGTGGAGGGGCTGGAAGTCCTAAGGATGTGGAATAGGCGGCTGAAGAGGAGGTGGGAAGGGAATTCAGTAACTGGGAGGGCTTGGGGAAGTTGGGTAATGGAAGGATGCGATCGTCGGGGCTTTGGAGAAGAATCCCCTCTCTGGGTAATAGAATTTTGGCGCTTGGGCGCTCAGGTGGGGTCGGGGAAGGGGGAAGATAGTTGTCTGTGGGGTTGGGGGCGTTGGAAGCTCAAAAGGGAGGGGGAGGCATGCAGCATCGGGGTGCTGGGAGGACGGGGAAGCAACGGCAAGTTCGGAACTGGGTGCCAAAGGTAAGTGAGGCGGAGGACGGTGGCGGCGGCACGCCCAGAGGCGGGAACCTGTCACGTCGCACCGCAGGAGGCATTCGGCGTCGCACCAAGAACGAAGATCGAGCGATTCTCCTAAAAAACAAACCTCTTGATGGAAGTAAAGGACCGGTTGTTAGCATAAGTGAGGATTATGTTAAATGATTTGATGCCCCCAAATAGGCAAATCGCATTAGTTGACCTAATTTTCAAAACATGAGACTAAAAACAAAAACATATAGATGAAAAAATGAAGAAAATGAGTTTGAGGCGATCACGGTCTTCAATCATCCATCAAACGATACAAAATGTTGATCCAATCATCATCTTCAATGTCGTGGGAAAGATCTTCATCAAATGTACTTTGTTCTCAATTCTAGATCAATGGGAAATATTTAAACCTTACTTTTTTACCAGAACTATTTAAATGTTTTATTTAGTGTTTTAAGTTGAATAAAGACCATCAATAAAATCCTGAGCAGCAAGAAACCCATATAAAACTATAGAAAAAGAAATGGTCCAAAAGATAATCAGGATCCTGCAATTGAAAAGATAATAAGAGATCCAATGGATTCAAAGTACCTCGATCATTGAACTTCTTTAAGGTGGGACCTATTAATAATATAGAAGCAGCTTCCACATGAAGCATCCGTAGTATAGGATTTTCTTCCAGACGTAGATGCTGCAAAGAGTAGAAAAGTCATCATAAACAACAAAGAAATAACAGCATAGAAACACAATCACTAGCATAACTTTCATAGGTTTGATGTCCAACATATGTCTAAGTTGTTCCTTCTTTTCTATTGTCAAATTTCTTTTCCTTTAGTGATTGAGAGGCAAAACCATGAATAAATATCATAGAATCTCTGGAAAGGGAGGCTGTATGTGGTAGCTGGAAACTTAGCACAAATTCTTATTATTAAAAACTGAACATACACTGAGAGAGGAAGCAGTGGATTATTTAATCAAGTAAAATTTAATAAAGCACATATAGTAAATGAAAACGTGAACAAGAGATTAAACGCAAAGGCTAATTTTAATCATGCACGGTTAAATTATTCAAATTGAATGAACATGAATTAAAGGAGCAGATAATGAAGTTAGTGAATTAAACAAGTTTTGCTTCACCACTCTAGAGACTATAGTATCTGAAAAAAATACTAAAGACAATTGAAAAGACAGTTTGATTCATTTTATGCATTAATGATTCAGTTATGCTTGCGTGTTGTTGTATGCATTAATGATAATCAAATTGCTAGTAAACTGCAAGCTTGCAAAATGAAGATGTATATATTAAAGATTACTTTTGTTGGGAAAGAAGTGCAGAAGCGGATCTATTTCACCTAATAGATCAGAAAGACTGAATGCAAATACTGATCTGGTATATATAAATCAATGAAAATAATACAACTGAATTGATGATAGTTGAAGCCCGAGACTAAAAGTGATGCGGAGCAGAGACGAGTACGAGTTTTGGGTCTTTTCGGGGCTGATTTGGCGTCTTACCATATATGGAATGCCCGGATCGACGATCGGACTCCGCAGATGAGTCCGGATTCGCGTTGCAAATCAATTTCATATATTAGTTTATTTTATTTGCATTTATTTTGATGTATTTGGGTGGCCCCACCTCCGATCAATCATAGACGTTGATGGAGGATGCCCTAATCTTCTATTTATTATAAATAGACCGCTTAGGGGCTGATTTAAGGGATTGCAAATTTTGGAGAAGAGAAATCACGAAATCCGGCGATCCCTTCACGGTGCCGACTCCGTGGAACCCTAGGTGACGACTCCTAGGTGTCTATCTTCCTCCCCAAGGTACCCCTTAACCCTAGCCCTCTTTTCCTCCTCCCAAACCTTCTTCCACAGCCGCCCAAACAGCCTCAATACAGCCCACCATTGGCTGTCCAGAATTCCCTTATTCCTATTCACCATTAATGTTCAAAAATGAAATCTACCATTCACTTTATATAGTTTTTTTCCTGCCCTCATCCACCGCCGGCCCTAGCAGCAGCCTCCTCCTTCAGTCGGCCACCTTCCCCCATATTCCTGCAGAAAACTCAGCCGCCTGCTGCCCCATTTTTCCCCCATCGTGGATCCACGAGCAGCCCCCAATTTTTCCCTAAATCAATCGGCCAAGTTGTTGTTCCTGATTCCCTGGTTCAGCCACATCTCCTCCCAGCCAAACCCCAACAACGGCCCTCCTGTTTCCCTCTTCCAGGCCAACCCCAACCCTCACTCCAGCCCAAGCCTCACTGACTGCCCCATCTGGACCCCCTCCCAGCACCGTTGGCCTCCTCCTTGTTCACCAACAACAACGGCCCCTCTCAACCCTAATTCCGCTGGCCGCCAATCCCCTCCATTTCGTGGAACCACCGCCAATCAGCCCCTATTCAAATCATTTTAGATCTGGACTGTTTCAGCCCCGATCCGCTATTTCCTCTCACCCTCCGCTCCATTCCAAGCCCGGATCCGCTCTTAAACACCGGATCCACTCCCCCCTCGCCCGGATCTACCCATACGACGTCGGATCTACCCATTTACGGCCTGTATACAACTTCCACCACCGAGAACAGCCACCAACGTCGTTTCCACGTCTCTGGTTCCACCCCAGATCGTCGTTCATGCATTTCCGGCTCTGAAATCTTCAGTGCTTTGGTCAGCCCACTACTTGGTGAGTCTTCGTTGTACTGGATTATTATTTTCAGCATATTTATATTTGGTTGGTTACTATATTAGTTTGGATATCTTGTATTGTGGTGGTTTGTTAGATAATTATTGTGATTTGCAGGATTTATTTGTCGCGCGCTCTCGCTTTGGTCCTCCACGCCGCGGAAAGCCTAAGTTTGTTAGCCCTAATAAATTATTTGTATCTTGCTTTCAATATTCTGCGTAGGATGATAGTATTTATAATCTAATTTATGATCTAACCGTCGGATCAGCATAGCATGTAGGGTTAGGTCGCATATTTCCCGCCGCCTATAGATTTGTCTTGCGTCAATTGGTATCAAAGCGAGGTTGAGGTGGGCCCACAGTCAATTGGTGATAAGAGCGCTGGTGAAGGCCTCTTATCTAGGAGGTCAGGGGATCGAGCCCCAGCCTCAACAACCTGCCGCATGGTGGTGATTCCATAGCGGAGAGCTGGTTGGGGTGTACGGGTCGCGGCCCTGATGAAAGCCGTCTGGTGCTGACTCCAGGTGGGTCCCCCTGGTGGGACTCGAGGGTGGCGGGCAGATGGACTCCTGGTCCTGCATCAAAAAGCCCACAAAGGGGCCCATTATATTTTTCTCCTTCCTCCGCTACTTTATATAAAGAGGGAGCTCTCATGTAAAAATTTAAATTCTTTGGAATAATATTTATTTAAATTTCAAACTCTCACATGATATCAGAGCAAAACATAATTTCTCGTTGCTCTCCTCTCGCATGAAAATTCCTGGTCTCACATGAAAACTCTTGGAGTCCCAGCAGCAACCTCCTACGCAGTTTCAAACCCGCCAGGTTCACACAAGTGTGTGTGATCAGCGACTGAGCACCTCACCTCTTGCGAAATCCTCGACCAAGTAGAGCTCACTGAAATAACCTCACTTCACGAAATATTTATACATATGATGGGCTTCCTGCTCTCACTACCCCACTCCGCACTTCTGCAGTCTTCTGCGAGTTCTCCTCTTCAATGCATTGAAGGGAACCTCACGCGAACCATCAGGTTTTTGCAAGCCTCGAGCCTTCTGCAAACGTCTACTTGTCTCGAACCTGAAAACTCCATCTGTGTCTCCATTGCGAACTCCATTGTCGCAAAGCATGCCACTCCAGCTTGTTAAGCTCTTCAAGCGCCTTTTGTGAACGCCGCTCAAAATAAGATACAAACTGGCCTCCTACGATCCAAAACTCGTTGATCCAGAAGTTGTCGTCCAAGATTCACATGTGTGATTTCTTCCCGCGAGTTCTGCGTGCTCGCCTACACTCCCTGCAAGTTTTGTGTGTCGGCTGGCAACTTCCTTCAAGCTCACTGTCACTTCCTGCGAAATTTTTCCTACGTGCTTTTACAAGCTATCGTTGTAAACTCATCGACTCTTCTGCAGAGCTCGATGAACTTGCTTGTTTTGACCTATGGCCAATCCACCATTCCCTTCTACTCCCACCAGCATTGTTCATCCTACAATCATTTCCAATGTCACTGGGAATCACGAGGCGGCGTCAAAATTAACTGAACCAAATTAACCTAATTGGAGTGTCTCATTCACCTTCCTTTTGTGCCAAAATTGGAGCGTCTCAATGACGCTCCCAAATTATCCTAATTGGAGTGTCTCATTCACCTAGCTTACAAATAGTTTTTCTGATGCATGCTTTTCCATTATCCGGCATGACGACACTGCGAAGGCAGCGTGAGATCATCTTATTTCCCTTTACTCCAAGGGTGCAAAAATTTCTCGTATCAACACCAAGTATTATGATCCCTTATCCCGATCAACACTCTCTCCCGATGTTGCGAATCAGGAAGTTCGATCTCTCGAAGCAAAACTTCTCCAGCATCATCCCATCTTTGTTGACCCTGCCACTCAGTAGGAACTCATGCGATTTGTTATTTTCTTCATATTACAGATTCTATGAGATAGTACCCCAACAATTCTTGGGAGAACTTGATACTCCCACCTTGGATGCAACTGTTGTTCCCATCTCTATTGTTACCAACCTTCTATAGTGGCCTCCAATTGTGTCTCCACTGCCCTACGACAATTTTGCTCGTCCAACTGGTCATGGAGCTCACCGTGGTTGTCGAGGGCGCACAGAGTGTCGTGGGGTACCTAGCCCTCTTTGCTCCCATTGTAAACGGCTTGATCATATTGTCAAGAAATGCTTTGTGGAGCATCCTCACATCCATCCTCAGGTCATTCCATTACTAATGGATTTGAACCTTATGCCTAGTCCACCCCGCCGGCAGAGACTGGCCTCTAGTTTTCTCAACAATGCATACGAGCAATCTACCTCTATTGTCACGTCTTCAAGTAGCGCGGATGTTGCTACTCAGGGTAAGTGGTTCATTGACTCCAATGTCACAAATCATATTATTGGGAACTCTCTCCTCTTCTCTCACCTCAAGAAGCATAATTGATGTGACGATCCAAAAAATGCGCCAAATAATTTTAATTTTTCACCGATGATGAACAAGAGGCAAAACGAATTTTTACGAACAATTTTCATGTTTTTCCTTTTTATTTTATTTGTTAAATTTGCTTTAATTTAATTTTTTGGGTGTCAATGGCCAAAAATTGTGATTATGTGGGCTTGATAAGTAGGCTGTCATTTAAAATAGGCTTGGTAAGTGGGCTGCCATTAGTATAGTGGGTTGTCATTAGTATGATGGGCTGGATTAGTGTGCTGGCTGGTTTTGACACTTGGATAAATCAAGTGTTGGCTAATTTGTGCTTTGAGGCTGATTTGGTGACACCTTGGAGTTGTTTTGACACTTGGAAGGCTTAGTTTTGGCTGGTGGTGTAGCTTGGTTTGCTTGGTGACACCTTAAAGAGGTGCAATAACTCTCTTGATTGGGTTTTTGCCTTGTGACCTCTTATCTCTTGTTATAAATAAAACTGAACAACTCTCATTTATCTTTTTTTGTGTTGTTACTCTCTTCCTCTCTTGCCCCTTTTGTGTGGTTGCCCTGCTGCTGCTCCCTGTCGCTGTTCCCTGCTGTTGTTGCTCTCGAGTTGTTGTTGCTCCCTGCTGTTGCTCCTGAGCTGCTGCTCCCGAGCTGCTACTGTTCTCGAGCTGCTGCTACTCCCGAACTGTTGTTGCTCCCTGCTGCTGTTCCGGAGCAGCTGCAGCTCCCAAACTGTTGTTGATTCCCCTGCTGTGCTGCCTCCTGTGTAGCTGTTGTGGCTATTGTGAGCTGCCCCTTCTCCTCCCTTTACTGGTTTGGTCATTACTCCTCTACTATTACTATATTTGAGATTATTTTGAGACAGCTTTGTGACCATTTTATGGATATTTCAGTGGGCTGTTTTGGACTGATTTTGGTATTAAACCTTGTTTTAAAGGGCTGATATGCATACTTTTGGGGACTGTTTTGAAACTATTTTTTTGAGCTATTTAGAAGTTATTTTTGGCTATTTTTGTGATGTTTAAACGGCTGATTTTGGGACTGTTTTTGAGTTATTTTAAGAGCTATTTCTTTGGCTATTTTTTGATGTTTGGAGGTTGAGCTTGAGATTCGCAGTCTCGGTTGAGGACTGTTTTGGTTGGACAGCTCGTATAAACATTTCTTTTGTCGTTTATTTTGACTTTCGTAATTTTTACGGATTTTAAACGCCTATTAGTTAATCATTTAAAACATTAACGCTACGAATATCAAGTGAGGCAACCCAAATAAAAAATGCGTACTATTTCAGTGGTTTCCGAGGCACAAGAACAAGAGGATGGCGTCGCAAGATAATCGTGGTAATAATGCAAACAAAAAAACTGATAAAGGCAAGGTCTTGGTGAGTTTCTTATTTCTTAGATTAAGTTTTATTCACGTAATTTCATATTCATGTTTTACCTTTTTAAATAAACAGTGTCTGTGCATATGAGTTTAACTCAATGATATATCGCTATGAAATAAATGCGGCCGAGAGAAAAACATGAAAGAGATACATATTTCTGAGGGGAATACTTTTATTAAAACTCATGTTTTCACAAAAAATTACGATAAAGATAAGAATCAATTTAAAACTCTGGATAAGGAAATATGAAGGATTCGAATACTATGATGTCGAGGCATCTACTGATGGATTTACCAGTAGGGGTGAGCCTACAATTTTTGCCCTAAAGGAGTGTGGCCAATTTAAATTGCATACCTAAATATTTCCTATTTGATGTAAATAAAAAAGGGGGTTTTCAGGAAACTATTTTGAGAATAAACATTTAAGTAATTATTGTTTAATGTAATATATGCATATTGCTATCTCCCTTTGTTTGCATGTATAATTATTCACGAAATATTTTTCTCACATAGTCATAATTTTATGACTAACCCATTGTGGTCTCATTTTTTTTAGGCAACAGGATCGACTCCCAGTGAACCAAAGAGGATTCCGCCAGAAGAGTTGGCGAAGGTATGGTCGAAGATATTTATAGGGATCGAAGATGCCCAGGAAAGGCATAAAGCCTCTTGTACTGATCCTAATTGTGATTTTTGTATTAAGTACGGTTAAGTACTTAGCATTTTTTGTAGCAACTATTGCAAATAAATAAATTACTGAATAAAAATTCTGATGTTTATAATCCTTGTACTGTGGTTTTTATGCTGCGACCCTTTTATTGAAATAATGTTTGATCCTTGAAATAATTTGGAAAGCCTGGAATCAGGGTCTTCACAACTGATACCATCGATCTTTGTGGTAAATGGCTCTTCAGCTCCAGTTTGTGAATCTAGAACTGTGACTACAGCCTCCCATCTCCAATTGGACACGCTTTATTCATTTCAACTTTTCCTTGTAATTTAAAGTCTGTCGGTGCTCTTTTAAGGTAATTGCAATATGGTATCTCATTTTCTCCTATTACGTGTTATTTTCAGTACCTTCACTCACAAAGGGCAATTGCTGCTAGGACAAAATGCGGCAGTCTCTACTAAATCGACAATCTTCCCACTTTCTCTGCATCTGTAACCACTTCCCTGCTCTAGTGGCATCATCGTCTAGGTAATCCTCTGATATGTCTCTTCTGCCAGCTCCTTCCATCTTTAAAGACTGACTCCACTTTAGAATATTTGGGTCATGGCATTCTTATTTCTTGTTCTCATAAATTGTATGTCCTTTTCTACTATTCAAGGCAAGACAACTCTTTCTTTTCTATATCTGGCTGGCACACATTTTTCCCTAACCATGTACGTATTTGGATGTATTGGTTTCGTCCGCACTCTTGCATCGAATCGTGATAAACTCTCTGTTCATGCCACCAAATGTATATTTGTGGGTTGCTCTTCGACTCAGGTGCGTCAATACAACGCTGCTAACGACATCTTTTTTGAGCTTACCCCTTATTTTTCCAAGGATGGAAGGACTCTTGCTCTTGAGATCCCTCCTCTCTCTACCACATCTCCTTATCCCACATCGCTTTCTATCATTCATGTTCCTTCACTAGATATCCCACAACTGACACCAACTCCTAGACGTATATATCCTTTTTCACCCTTTTTCACATCATTATCGTTGACGCCCAGCTTCCCCACTTGTCCTCACAACTTGTACTCTAAAGACTTCGTCAATAGCTCTTAGGTTAGCATTCTTCTCGGAAGGTTCCTACACATTAGCGGACTCAAATCTGGATCTTCTCATTAATTTGTATAAAGGGTTAAGGAGGAGTACACAACATCTTCTTACAAATGTTGTCGCGCATGTCAATCTCAGTCATTCATGCAGCAAGTTTGCATGAGCACTCCCAACCACCACAATTCCTACATAGCAGGAAGCTCTTAGTATACCATGATGAGAAAATCTTCCTTGACATCACAGGGTGTCTGGACACTTGTCCTACCCCATCAGACAGCACTATGATCAATACAAGGCTCGTCTAGTTGTCAAATGATTTACTAATACATATGGTGTTGATTTTTATGACAACTCTCACTGATTGCCGGTATTAATACTATTCGGGTCCTCTTCTCCATTGACATCAACCAAAATTGGCATATGTCTCAGTTTTATGTCAAAAATATTATCCTCTATGGAAACTTACACGAAGAATTCAATATGGAGAAACCTTCTAATTATGTTGCTAAGGAGGAGTTAAGGTGAGTCGGCTTCAGAAGGTCATTTATGATCTTAAACAAAACCCTCTACCACTGATTTCTCCAGAAGCAATATTGATCGCGCTCTCTTTGCAGGAAAAACCAAAAATGGCCTAAATGCTCGCGTTGTCTACGTTCACGACATTCTTCTTATCATAGATGATGACTCTGGAATAGGGAAAACAAAAAACATCTTCGAAAGTATTTTGTTACCAAAGATATGGGCCCTCCAAGAAACTTCTTGGAAATTAAAAATTCCAAGACACAATAACTCCATAGTTCTCTCTCACCGCAAGTATGCTCTAAATCTACCCAATGAAACGGTCTCCTTTGAATGAAAAATGCTCGGAGTCTTATATCTATGGGCGCTGATAAACATTGGGATAAAACAACCCCTCTTTTACAAACATTGCTCGATAGAGGCGTCTAGTCAATAAAATCATCTATCTTACTGTAACCAGACATGACATCTCACATGTTGTTGGGAGGGTCAGTCAATTCATGACGGCTCCCAAAGAGTGTCATCTGAAAGATACTTTAAAATATTATTATACATCAAACGGTCTCCAAGAAAATGATTATTATTTAAAAGAAACAATCATTTACGCGTTGAAGTATACTCTTATGCAAGTTATGCACATGACAAAGGAGATCGAAAATTCACTTTTGGATTTTGAACATGCCAGAGGAAATCTAGTTACGTGAAAAAAGCACAAAAACAAGCAGCAGTGTTCAGGTCAAGTGTCGAAGCTAATACAAAAGTATAGCTCAGATTGCTTGTGAGTTGAAGTGGTTAAAAATATTTCTAAATGACTTGGGAGAAATCTAAGACTATCCTATACGTATATTTTGTAAAAATAAAGTTGTTATTTACATATCTAAAAATTTAGTATTTCATCAAAGAACAAAATATTGAAATTGATTGTCGCTTCATCAAAGAGAAAGTAATCAAAAACCAAATATGCACTTGTTTGTTTCTTTAGTTCAAGAGTTAGCAGACATGTTAACCAAACCAATTTCTTTATCAATGTCGATACATAGGGCACAGTGTTTTTTTCCTCTTTCTTGTATTTAATCTTACATCTCTCAGTGTGCATTCTTCTTCCTTCACTCTATAGAAAGAGGGAGCTCATATTTGATAGTTTAAATTCTTTTGAATAATATTTATTTATATTTCAAACTCTCACAATGATAAAAAAAAATAGAGTAAACAAAAACAAGCAAAGAACATAAATATGTGATAACTACAACCTACCACAATCCGTTGAATGCACAACCAATGAAAAAATAATTATTAACAGAAGCAGTCACGACACATCACAATCCACAACACCTAAACAAACACTACTATTAGATGTAAAACTCTCTCGGTCCTCCAAATTCGATGAACACCGGCTCCTACCTCCTCCATCGAACAAAACACGAGGTAAAAGAATCAGGAAATCTTCCTCACCCGCGGCACACAAACAGAGCAGTGCTTCTTTGTGGCTTTAAGAAACGCTCATCTTTAAGACACTTTGCCACAGGGACAATAGTTATGGCTCCAAGCGAGGAAGTCCTCTCCCCTTATCTACATCAATGTGGTTGTTGTTCCCACACAAAGGGAGGGTCGGTTGCTCTTGTCATGATTTCTAAGGTTGTAGTCGGTTTGGGGGGCTACTCTCACTCACAACAACAAAATATACAGTAAATCCATAAAATTCTGGTTTACTAAACTGTGAATAACCCAGTAACTTTTAATGTCGACGGTTGAGAGCTCAAATGGCGTTAGTGGGGGTGGATGGAGGTGGGGACGAGGTCTAGGAAGGAAAGGAGAGGTTATCGGCGCCGGGGAAGGCGGTGGAGGTTGGAGAAGAGGGGGGAAAAGCGGCAGCGGCTGAAAGGAGAGTTGAGAAGACGTAACGGCAGGCAGCCTCGAAAGCGCTGCGTAAGGATGAGAGGAAGATCGTCAAAAGGGCGGCGGACGGGAGCGTTGACAAACCCGAAGACAGGACCCGGCGCCTTCAGCACCGTGCGGGAGGCAAGACCGAGCATAGGATTGATCCACTCCTCTCTTGGAAGCCCAAAATCCTCAGAAACCTATTGTTGGCTGCCTGATGGAGTATAAGTAGGGAGATTTAAGTTAAATCATCAGATGATCTCAAAAGAACGATCGAATAATTTAATGTAAATCTCAGAATACAAATTCAAAAAAAAACAAAAAAAATACATACAAATATGAAAATTTGTGACGTACACAATGGCATTCTACGATCGCCAATCTAATGATCCAAAAGTGAGTCTCACAAATTGCCCAAATGAGGCACAGTCAATCTTTATCTCCCCAACTCAAAAACATTCATCTTCGAAGAATTGAGAATAGCATGCCACAAATCCAGGCTAATCAAGACTGAAAATAGCTACAAGAACTCTGACGTCTCAATCTCGTAGCTTCTGGTGTGTGTAATGCCCACAAAAGGTCATCATCCACTGAAGTTGTTACGAATACAGAAATTGGATGGCAATGAAACTTGAAAACCAATGTTACGAACACAAATTGGATTGCAATGGAAGTTTAAAAACCAGGTACAATCATAAGAAAACTCATGTCTAACCTCAAGAGGTTAGTTTCTCCTTAAAGTCCCTCTCAAAACGAGAGATCCCAAAACTCTAAAACATATAAAACATAACCATAAACCTCCCCCTATATAGATGAGGAATGGCATGTCTAATAAGAAATTACAAAATGCTTTAATCAATATAATTAATCTAATCAATATTAATTAATAATCACTAATTAATATCAATTATTTAATTAATACTAATTAATTAGAAAATATATAACCACGCAATAAATATAACACAATAAATAAGACGCAATAAATATATCTCAATAAATATGCGCAATAAACATGGCTCAATAAATATGCTTAAATAAATATGGTTCAATAAATATGACACAAAAAATATGGTTCAATAATTATGGCTCAATAAATATACCGCAATAAATATGACTCAATAAATATGATCATAACTTATGATCTGGTTGTCCATTTTCAGACCAAAAAAGCCTATTGAAAAGCACTCAGAAAGATCTATCCATTAGCAAATAGGATTGCCCATTCGGGCTCGTTTAGCGCTCAATAAATATGGTGTAATAAATATGGCGCAATAAATATGTCTCAATAAATATGACATAATAAATATGGCGCAATAAATATGACTCAATAATATAGCCCAATAAATATGGCTCAACAAATATGTCACAAGAAATAAAGTTCATTAATTTTGTCTTAATAAATATGACTCAATAAATATGGCTCAATAAATATGGCGAAACAAATATGGCGCAATAAATATGCCTCAATAAATATTGTCATAACTTTTGATTTGGATGTCCGTTTCCAGCCCAGAGAAGCCCGTTAAGAAGAGCTCGGAAAGATCTATTCATTGGCGCACAGGTTTACCATTTAGGGCTCGTTTAGCACTCAAAAGATCTATCCATAAACATTTAAGGGGGCTCTCATTTGCGCTCTTGTAGCTACTATAAGAGGGTCAGCTCAGGCGAAAGCGCAGAAGCTAACGAAGGTCTCATGTAAAAAGTATGTCGTTGTGTAGGTGAAGAGTAGGATTGCAACGGAGGCTGGTGGTGCATATGGGGTTGTGGAAGAAATGGTGGGTGATACGGATGTGGAGGTGTTGAATGTGAAGAGTTATGCTACAATGGAAGTTGGAGGTACAGGCAAGGTTACGCTAGAGGTTGGAGTTGAAGCTAAATGGGAATGTTGAAGGCCCAAAAAACTAGGTGCCAAAAATCTAAAATCAAATCAGCAACATTAAATACGGGATGACTACCCATATTTCTAAAAATCTCAAACTCAAAGAAATTTGACTCAGACTCTCTCATGGCAATGTATGGATCTATTCGCCTGACACTCAAAATCATAGTTGTCTTTAATGGAAACCTTTCAAATAATTTATTAATCATCACTTAATCGCATTTGCTCTTTCATATGATTATCTAGGTAAGTTTTAAAATGTTCGTTACTTAATATAACTTTACGTTTGAATATAACATGCAAATCAGACAACATATGTAAATGATAAATGACGAACTCAACAGACTCACTAAGGGTTCGTTTGGGGCGGCGTTTTATGTCGGTGTGGGAGCAGTCATCGCCAGACGGCGAAAAACAAACAGGCGGCGTCCGCTCCCGCCGCATCTGCTCTCACTGCGCTTTGAGGAACGCTCAAAAAAGGAGTGTTTCGAATCCCCACCTCCCCCCTCCAGCTCTGAACGGCGGCGGCATCTGCGCCCGCCCGTCTGTTCCCGCCGAACCAAACGAAGCCAAGTGCAGACTATATTTGGTGATGGAAGTCCCTAGATATGGATGGTATATCTGGTGGAACCATCAGCAGGGTGTAGAAATACTCATCTTGTATGCGACAAACACTCAAAAGATTGCATGAGACATTATCACTAAGATGTGAACTCATAAAGTCACTCGGGAAACATGACTCATCGGGGTGTTCAACTGGAAGTAAATAGAGAAATTCATCGCAGATACGACAAACGCCCAAAGGGGTGTGCAGACAATGACACAATGATAGAACTTTAGGATATGTCGACTATCTCCAAAAGGGAAAAGCTCATCATGACCGCGACGATCGCTCACACAAACATCCAAAACATCACAATAGGGAAAATGTTACCTAGAGAAAGAACCATCAAGTGGATCGCTTAGTGACTTGAAGGGAGGCTCATCAAAGGATTCATCTATAGCAAGAAGATCTTTAAGATTAATACATTAATAATAGTAGTGTCGTCAAGAGCACGAGAGACAATCACTACAACGCCGATATTATGCTCTCGACTCTCACTCGGGGAATGACTCGCCACTACAATGTAAGGAAACTCAGATGAACATGCACAAAAGGGCGAGCCCTTGAGATTTACAATAACTAAATCAACACATGGGGTACTGGAAGGACACATCACTATAGGATCACTAGTTCATTTGCACTCACTCTCTTTCGAGGACATAAGGTAAGAGTCGGGCTGATGTGGCAGACAATCTATCAAACAAGGTGTCTCATACGGGTGAAAAAAATCAATATCAAGTATTTCATCTATCGTGTCTAGCGGGTACAAGAGTAAAGAAGGAGGTAGCCGGGGGATGGGGAAGACTCACGGCAAATGGTTAGAGTTCAAGTATACTCGACTAAATTTAGTGGATCTCAAGGACTGCTCATAGGGAAGGGCGAGCTAAAATGTCTACTCAACAGAATCTAATCAACGACTTCTCTGCGCTCCGTAGATCGCAGACCAAAGTCCATAACGAAATCTAACATCGGTTGTGTTCGGCTCCTCATAAATGTCGATCATCAACATTAACTCGTCAAAACAATATCTATACTCAACATCGAACCACGGTAAATATTTACTCAAGGAGAACTCTTACATGATATTGGAAGATACCTGTAAACTATTTTCGCTTCATCTCCACCCATGACCCAACTAATGATGGGTAAAAGACAATCTCGCACAAGGGTCTTCTCAATGTTATCCCAGTACTCTTTGGTCGGCGGTTGGGGGCCCAGGCGGCACTGGTGGGGGTGGATGAAGGTGGGGACGAGCTCTAGGAAGTAAGGGGAGGTGGTTGTTGGCGTTAGGGAAGGCGGTGGACGTTGGAGAAGGGGGAGAGAATCGGCGGCGGCGGCTGAAACAAGAGTTATCAAAGGAGGTGACAGCAGGCAACCACGACAGCGCAGTTGGAGAGAAGGAGGAGGATCACCGGAGGTCATAAGAGCGGCAGATAGCGGTGGACGGAGGTGGACGGTGGAGTACGGGGGTTTCAGCACCCCCTGAGGCGGGACCCGATGGCTTCGGCATAGCACGGGAGGCTTGGCATTGCACCGAGCAGAAGATCGAGCGCCTCCACTCTTGGAAGCCCTAAATCCTCAATAACTATAGTAGACGACCTGAAGGAAATTAAGAAGGGAGATTTAAGTTAAATCATCTAACGCCCTCAAACGCACAATCAGAATTTAACATAAATCTCAAAATACAAATCCAAAAAATATAAAAATATCATAAAAATATTAAAATTGCTACGAACGCAATGGCGGTCTATGATTGGTCAACCCGATGATCAAAAAGTGATAGTCTCATAAATCGCCCAAATAAGATGTGGTCTATCTCCAACACAATATAGGTCACCAAAGTGTTTTGCTCAAGAATGAACTAATGAAATTAAAATGAGCATTATTTTCACTAATGCAGATAAAGCACATATAAACAGTTAAAATGGAGAATAAGGAAGAAATATGAGCACCCAATGTGTTTGTTGAAACCAAAAATTTGGTCTCTGGTGGAGTTCGGGGTCCCAAAAGAGGGGTGACCTCACACCTAATACACTCGGGGGAACGTCACAGACCAAAGACTTGGAAAACTAGGAACAGACCCTCGACTCCAGCGTGGAGGTCCCACCACACACCCGGAAGGTCACAAGAGCACTTCCCCTCCCTCACCAATGGCTGAGTCAGGTACCTTGGAGAGCTCTCTAAAGTCAACCAAGAAGAAGAAAGCAAGGGAGGAGGAAGCCAAAACTCATCCCTTCAAAGGTACCCAAGGGGGCATATTTATAGTTTTTCATAGCCAGGGGGCCGAAATGTCCAAAATACCCATAAGGCAAAAAAGGCCTCGAGCCAATAGAAAATCTCACCGGGGGGTAAAGAGGTAATCCTCCCTCGAGGGGCACAACGGTAATAGCATGGTCCATAGGGGTCTAGGGGACGGAGGCCGAACCTTCCCCCCCCCCCACTCCCCATGACCCAACTCTGGGGCGGGCAGACGCACCTTCCACGGACTAGCCTCCTGGGGCGAGAAGGCTGGTCGCCGGGTCTCGACCCGCGGGCTAGCCGCCTGGGGCGAGAGGGCTGGACGCCCCATCTCGCCCCGCGGGCTAGCCGCCTGGGGCGAGAGAGTTGGCCGCCCCGTCTCGCCCCGCGGGCTAGCCGCCTGGGACGAGAGGGTTGGCCGCCCCATCTCGCCCCGCGGGCTAGCCGCCTGGGACGAGAGGGATGGCCGCCCCGTCTCGCCCCGCGGGCTAGCCGCCTGGGGCGAGAGGGCTGGTCGCCCCGTCTCGCCCCGCGGGCTAGAAGCCTAGGGCGAGAGGGTTGGCCGCCCCGTCTCGCCCCGCGAGCTAACCGCCTGGGGCGAGAGGGTTGGCCGCCCCATCTCGCCCCTGCCCAAGGCTAGGGTGTCGGGGGCGAGATCCTGGTCTCCAACCAGTCCCGCCATCCCACCTCGCACCTAACAAGCTAGGGGAGTGTCGGCCATCTTGTCGCACCCGCCCCCCTAAAAGGGCCCGGGGGAAGATGCCGATTTTTCCTCCCCCCTATTAGTATATTTCCAAGGCCAAGCCAAAATTGGCCACCAAGAATGCAAGATCTCTGAAAAGCTTAAAAAACTCATAGTTGGTACTGCATCTGGCGGGAGGGCCCTACTTTGCGAATACGGGGTTGTACACAATCCCCGCTCTTTTCGAGGTTGGCACAAGCTCGGAAAGAAACATTCAACCCAACATATTCGCTGAGTAGCCTTTTCTCGCGGTTTGAAAGATACTTGATCTCTCCGGGGAGTCAACTTGTCATGTCAGCTAATAGGAGCCTGGGCGGCGAGACAGCCTCGGGGTGAAAACACTTAGCCTCCCGAGGGGTCAACCTGTCATGTCAGCTAATGGGAGTCTGGGTGACGAGACAGCCTCGGGGTGAAAACACTTAGCCTCCCGAGGAGTCAACCTGTCATGTCATCTAATGGGAGCCTGGGTGACGAGACAGCCTCGGGGTGAAAACACTTGGGCCTTCTGAGGGGTCAACCTGTCACGCCAGCTAATGGGAGCCTGGGTGACGAGACAGCCTCGGGGTGAAAACACTGGGGCCTCCCGAGGGGTCAAGCGGTCATGCCAGCTAATGGGAGCCTGGGTGACGAGACAGCCTCGGGGTGAAAATATTGGGGCCTCCCGAGGGGTCAACCTGTCATGTCAGCTAATGGGAGCCTGGGTGACGAGACGGCCTCGGGGCAAGGGAACTTGGGCTTTCACGAGAGGTACGTCTGCCCTGCCAGCGAGTGAGAGCCTGACAGCAGGACCGTCATCGGAGTAAGGGAACTTGGGCTTCCACGAGAGGTACGCCTGCTCTGCCAGCTAGTGAGAGCCTGACAGCGGGACCGTTATCGGAGCAAAGGAACTTGGGCTTCCACGAGAGGTACGCCTGCCCTGCCAGCTAGTGAGAGCCTGACAGCGGGACCGTCATCGGAGCAAGGGAACTTGGGCTTCCACGAGAGGTACGCCTGCCCTGCCAGCTAGTGGGAGCCTGACAGCGGGACCATCATCGGAGCAAAGGAACTTAGGCTTCCACGAGAGGTACGTCTGCCCTGCCAGCTAGTGAGAGCCTGACAGCGGGACTGTCATCGGAGCAAGGAAACTTGGGCTTCCACGAGAGGTACGCCTGCCCTGTCAGCTAGTGGGAGCCTGACAGCGGGACCATCATCGGAGCAAAGGAACTTGGGCTTCCACAAGAGGTACACCTGCCCTGCCAGCTAGTGAGAGCCTGACAGTTGGACCGTCATCGGAGCGAGGGAACTTGGGCTTCCACGAGAGGTACGTCTGCCCTGTCAGCTAGTGAGAGCCTGACAGCGGACCATCATCGGAGCAAAAGAGCTTGGGCTTCCACGAGAGGTACGCCTGCCCTGCCAGCTAGTGAGAGCCTGACAGCAGGACCGTCATCGGAGCGAGGGAACTTGGGCTTCCACGAGAGGTACGCCTGCCCTGCCAGCTAGTGGGAGCCTGACAGCGGGACCATCATCGGAGCAAAGGAACTTGGGCTTCCACGAGAGGTACGCCTGCCCTGTCAGCTAGTGAGAGCCTGACAGCGGGACCGTAATCGGATCGAGAAAACTTGGGCTTCCACGAGAGGTACGCCTACCCTGCCAGCTAGTGAGAGCCTGAAAGCGGGACCATCATCGGAGCAAAGGAGCTTGGGCTTCCACGAGAGGTACGCCTGCCCTGCCAGCTAGTGAGAGCCTGACAGCGAGACCGTCATCGGAGCGAGGGAACTTGGGCTTCCACGAGAGGTACGCATGCCCTGTCAGCTAGTGGGAGCCTGACAGCGGGACCATCATCGGAGCAAAGGAACTTGGGCTTCCACGAGAGGTACGTCTGCCCTGCCAACTAGTGAGAGCCTGACAGCGGGACCATCATCGGAGCAAAGGAGTTTGGGCTTCCACGAGAGGTACGCCTGCCCTGCCAGCTAGTGAGAGCCTGACAGCGGGACCATCATCGGAGCAAAGGAGCTTGGGCTTCCACGAGAGGTACGCCTGCCCTGCCAGCTAGTGAGAGTCTGACAGCGGGACCATCATCGGAGCAAAAGACTTGGCTTCCTCAAGGTAGCCTCAACCCATCCAGCCAGTGAGAGTCTGACAGTGGGACCATCATCGGAGCAAAGGAACTTGGGCTTCCACGAGAGGTACGCCTACCCTGTCAGCTAGTGAGAGCCTGACAGCAGGACCGTCATCGGAGCAAGAGAACTTGGGCTTCCACGAGAGGTACGCCTGCCCTACCCGCTAGTGAGAGCCTGACAGCGGTACCGTCATCGGAGCAAGGAAACTTGGGCTTCCACGAGAGGTACGCCTGCCCTGCCAGCTAGTGAGAGCCTGACAGCAGGACCGTCATCGGAGCAAAAAAACATGGGCATCCACGAGAGGTACGCCTGCCCTGCTAGCTAGTGAGAGCCTGACAGCGGGACCGTCATCGAACAAAGGAACATGGGCATCCACGAGAGGTACGCCTGCCCTGCCAGCTAGTGAGAGACTGACAGCGGGACCATCATCGGAGCGAAGGGACTTGCTCTCCCCGATGCGCATTCGACCCAACCAGCTAGTGAGAGCCTGGATGAGGAGATCCTCTCGGGGGTGGGACTTGCTCTCCCCGAGGCACATTCGACCCAACCAGATAGTGAGAGCCTAGATGAGGAGATCCTCTCGGGGGTGTGAACTAGGCATGTCACCTGAACTTTACCAAAATCCAACATCCTCCAAAGGGGAAAACATGATGAGTTACATGACCCCTCCGACTCAACTAGTCGGGGGCTAAACTCATTACAACATAAGAAAAAATACAAGACTCTGCCGAGGTGAGGCTTCTTCAGGGGGTCTTGGCATGATGGTCGTCATCCTTCCCCTCGGATACCTCCATCTTGCTCAGGCTCTCCATGAGAGCGCCGGCTGGGCGAGACGAAGGCGTGCGAGCAGGCAGCTTGGCGAGAGCGGCGGCTAGGCGAGACCAAGGCGCGCGAGAAGACGGCTTGGCGAGACGAAGGCGTGCGAGCTCGGCGGCTTGGCGAGAGCGGCGGCCCGGGAGCTCGGCGACCTGGCGAAGGCTGCGGCTAGGGGCGAGTTGAGCTGCCACCCCGAGAAGCAATACTTCGTTGCATCTCCATGAGGCCTTGGATGGACGTCATGAAACCCTTCCTACGAAGGGTCCGAGGGTGGGGAGCTCGCCGAGATCATCACTACCTCCCTGATCTTCAGCCATTACACTCTCCCGAGATCTTCTGTGTTGGTCACTCTCCACGCTCACCGCACCAAAATGTTGAAAGCAAAAACTTGGTCTCTCGTGGAGTTCGGGGTCCCAAAAGAGGGATGACCTCACACCTACTATACTCGGGGGAACGTCACAGACCAAAGACTTGGGAAACAAGGAACAGACCCTCGGCTCCAGCGTGGAGCTCCCACCACACACCCGGAAGGTCACAAGAGCACTTCCCCTCCCTCACCAATGGCTGAGCCGGGTACCTTGGAGAGCTCTCTCAACTCAACCAAGAAGAAGAAACCAAGGGAGGAGGAAGCCAAAAACTCATCCCTCCAAAGGTACTCAAGGGGGTCTATTTATAGTTTTTCCAAGCCAGGGAGCCGAAATGTCCAAAATACCCATAAGGCAAAAAAGGCCTCGAGCCAATAGAAAATCTCAACACCGGGGGGTAAAGAGGTAATCCCCCCTCGAGGGGCACAACAGTAAAAGCATGGTCCATAGGGGTCTAGGGGGCGGAGGTCGAACCTTCCCCCCCCCCACTCCCCATGACCCAACTCTGGGGAGGGCAGACGCAGCTTCCACGGACTAACCTCCTGGGGCGAGAAGGCTGGTCGCCGGGTCTCGCCCCGCGGGCTAGCCGTCTAGGGCGAGAGGGATGGCCGCCCCGTCTCGCCCCGCGGGCTAACCGTCTGGGGCGAGAGGGCTGGCCGCCCTGTCTCACCCCGCGGGCTAGCCGCCTGGGGCGAGAGTGCAAGCCGCCCCGTCTCGCCCCGCGGGCTGGCCGCCCCGTCTCGCCCCGCGGGCTAGCCGCCTGGGGCGAGAGGGCTGGCCGCCCTGTCTCGCCCCGCGGGCTAGCCGCCTAGGGCGAGAGGGTCGGCCGCCCCGTCTCGCCCCGCGGGCTAGCCGCCTGGGGCGAGAGGGCTGGCCGCCCCGTCTCGCCCCGCGGGCTAGCCGTCTGGGGCGAGAGGGCTGGCCGCCCTGTCTCGCCCCGCAGGCTAGCCATCTGGGGCGAGAGGGCTGGCCGCCCCATCTCGCCCCGCAGGCTAGCCGTCTGGGGCGAGAGGGCTGGCCACCCCATCTCGCCCCTGCCCAAGGCTAGGGTGTCGGGGGCGGGATCTTGGTCTCCAGCCAGTCCCGCCATCCCACCCCATACCTAGCAAGCCAGGGGGGTGTCGGCCATCTTGCAGCACCCGCCCCCCTAAAGGGCCCGGGGGAAGATGCCGATTTTTCCTCCCCCCTATTAGTATATTTCCAAGGCCAAGCCAAAATTGGCCACCAAGAGTGGAAGATCTCTGAAAAGCTTAAAAAACTCATAGTTGGCCATGCGCCTGTCGGGAGGGCCCTACTCTGCGAATACGGGGTTGTACAGTGTTTTTAAATATTTAAGAAATAATCAGAGATGTAGAGTAAAATTTACAATCAGATACCCAAAAAAAACTTAAGTCACTAGATCAAGTTCAAACCATGACCCTAAAGGTTTTGGAAATTGTAGGAAAACAGATTATCTTTCTGGAAACAATAAATATCCTAAAATCTTATAGGAGTGTTAATAGAGTTTAACAAGAAAAAGAAATGTTCGAACTTTAAGGAAGGGCCATTGAACTGTCGACCAGAATTCTTTCTACAAACAAGCACTCTTGTATAACTCGTAATTCGTCGAGATCATAGATGACCAAGGATGGCCTGGAGGATCTCGTCTCCCTAGGACAAGAGCAGAAAAAGTCCCCTTCCAGGGGTGAGTCCAGGCACCCAGGGGCGAGTCCAGACTCCCAGGGGCGAGTCCAGGCACCCAGGGGCGAGTCCAGGCTCCCAGGGGAGAGTCCAAGCTCCCAGGGGCGAGTTCAGGGCCTCCAAGCACCTAGGGGCGAGTCCAAGCTCCCAAGGGCGAGCCCAGGCTCCCAGGATACCTCTTTAGGTCTGTTAATAGCCTCTCCAAACAGCGGAGTTTCGTTGTTGGCAGACCAATTTGGTTTATGTATAGTAGAACCAAAAGGTGGAATTCCGATATATGCAGGTCAGACTTGGAAAACTATAAATAGACCTCATGGGCACCTTTGGAGGGGAACCTTTTCTTTGGATTCCTCCTCCTCTTGTTGGTCTTGGTTGGCCCCAAGCGCTCTCAAAGGTACCCAGCTCAGCATTGGTTAGGGAGGGGAAGCTCACTTTGATCTTTCGGGTGTATGGCGGGACCTCCTCGCTGCAGCTCAGGGTTTGTTTCTTAGTTCCGCGCAACCGATCAGGTGTTCTCACTTGAGGAGTCTGAACTCCTCTTGGAGCCGGGTTCCGGTTTCAACATTTAAGATGCAGTGAGCATTGACCGTAGCCTACACAAGAAAATCTTGAGTTAAGTCTCATGGCAGGAGCAAGGGGTAGAGAGGCGAGCCCAGGATGAGCGAGTGCTGGAATAGGTGAGATCCAACTAGGCGAGTGCTGGAAGACGTGAGATCCAGCTAGGCGAGTGCTGGAAGAGGTGATACCTAGGTTGGGCGAGTGCTAGAAGAGGCGACTTCCAGCTAGGCCAGTTCCAACTTCAAGCTAGTTCCGGCTCAATAAACTCGCAGGTACCCACTCACTTATGTCCTAATTTTATGTGCTCTACTCCCAAGATGCGAGATGAAATCTAGCTAGACTTTCGACGATCTTGGGGTCGGCCGAGCACTCAGAATTTTGGCGAGTGCTCAAACGGTGAGTACATGTGTTCTTGGCGAGTACTCAGAATTCTGGCGAGTGCTCACTAGGCCTGGGCGAGCGCTCAAGGTGCTCTTTTGCTAGTGCGAGTACTCAGGTGAGTAACCGAGTACTAAGACATGTTCTACTCGCATGTGGTCTTCTCGCAAAAAGCGAGGCGAACTGATTCAAGCGACCTAATCTTAAGGAAACTTGACGGCCAGCGAGATGAAATTGGGCTCGAGTCTGGGCGAATTCTAGGTCTGACAACCTCAAATCCAGGCGAGCTGGGTTGCAGAAAATAAATAAATAATCCCTAGGGTGTCGCCCCTGGACCCCGCAAGGGGCGGTGCCCCCTTGACCCCCGTCCGCTGAACGGGCAGCGAAACCCCGGAACCCTCTGCGTAGGTGGGTCATAAGTTCGCATGAGGCACTCACCCTGCCCAATTTCCCCCTATTTTGGTAGAAACCATCATCTTGTCATACATGATGCATGCCAGTACCCGCGGGTAATTTGGTAAAGCCCACGACGATTTTCATATGGCACGCAATGGTATCATTTAGTTGTTCAAGCCATAGAGACGAGCACTGCAGGGGGACGGACGTAAGGTGTATATTCGGCAAATATTGGCATCGACATGCGAGGGTGTTGGTTTTGTCTCATGTAGGTATCTGGTTATACCCGCGAGATAATCTTGTCGGGTGGTTACACTCAGTGAGTTCATGTTCATGTGCCCTCTTCAAAAACCTATCTATTACAAGGCTTTACGCCCCCGAGGTGCTCCTCCCCTCCTATATTTTGTGTGTTCTCTTCTCGCAATGTTTAAAGTTGGCGATTCCTATCCTCCTCTACTCTGCGAGTTCTCTTCTCGTGAGGTTTCGAGTTGGTAAGTTCTCTCCTCCTATGTTCTGTGTGTTCTCTTCTCGCAAGGTTTCAAGTTGGTGAATCATCTTCTCCTTTACTCCACGAGTTCTCTTCTCGTGAGATTTCGAGTTGGCAAGTTCTCCCCTCCTATGTTCCGCGCGTTCTCTTCACGCAAGGTTTCAAGTTGGCGAGCCCTCCCCTCCTCTACTCCGCGAGTTCTCTTCTCGTGAAGTCTCGAGTTGGAAAATTCTCCCCTCCTATGTTCCGCGAGTTCTCTTCTCGCAAGGTTCCAAGTTGGCGAGTCCTCTCCTCCTCTACTCCACGAGTTCTCCTCTCGTGAGGTTTCGAGTTGGCAAGTTCTCCCCTCCTCTGTTTCGCGAGTCCTCCTCTCGCAAGGTTTCAAACTTGCGGTTCCACTTTCCCAATTTTTGCAAGTACTCTTCCCTATTTTTACTATGTCCCGCGAATTCTCCTCTTGTAGCGTCACGAACATCCCTACTTAGTATAATCATGCGTAGCAGCTCGTAGGCAGGGACTAAATGGGTTACTATACATCCAGCTCCCCTAGTTCCTTTAAGCTCTAAAAATAATGTAGAGAGCCTAAGGGGTAACTGGGTGGAGCAGCTCCCCCGATCCTTTGGGCCCTTTAACTACACCCAACGCATCTACAGGGTAAACCTCTTCCAAGCTTTCCCACAACTCCGAGGCCATGCTTCCGGTGAATTTTGGGGTAAAGTCACCACGGGTGACCACCGCATGGGAAGGCAATGAGGAGTGGAGAGTGGAGAATGAAGATGAGTTGCGGCTCTCGCTGGATTTCGTGGAGGAACTCTGCGACCTGACGATCATTCGGCAAGAAGTCAAGCGCCGGATGGCCGAGTACTTTGATAAACACATCCGGCTCAAGCAGATTGACAAGGGAGGCCCCGTCCTTAGGAAGGTTGACGCGGCTGGGAGGTCAGCAGCGGTCGGGAAGCTCAATCCCAACTGGGAGGGCCCCTATGTAGTCGAGGAGGTCCTAGAGTCTAGGGCATACCCCTCCCAAAATGTGGAGGGGTTCTCCCTTTGCCGCACATGGAATGGTGAAAACTTAAAGCGTTTTTACCCTTGAGCTTCAATAGTAAAAAAGTTTACCTTCACAATACTTTTTCTTACTGCACAAGATGTTTCTTATGTAATGTGGTATTGTTTGGAATAATGACCCCGAGCAAATCCCGCTAACCGGACTCCCACTAGCTGTCAGGACTGTAAATCGCTCGGTGGCAAGGTATATTTAAAAGATGTGGTTGAATGGTGGCCCTGAGCAGATCCCGCTGACCAGGCTCTCACTAGCAGGCAGGACTGGAAGTCGCTCGGTGGCAAGGTATATTTGAAAGATGTGGTTGAATGGTGGCCCCGAGCAGATCCCGCTGACCAAGCTCTCACTAACTGGCAGGACTAAAAGTCGTTCGGTGGCAAAGGTATATTTGAAAGATGTGGTTGAATGGTGGCCCCGAGCAGATCCCGCTGACCAGGCTCACATTAGCTGGCAGAACTGGAAGTCGCTCAATGGCAAGGTATATTTGAAAGAAGTGGTTGAATGGTGGCCCCGAGCAGATCTCGCTGACCAGGCTCTCAATAGCTGGCAGGACTGGAAGTCGCTCGGTAGCAAGGTATATTTGAAAGATGTGGTTGAATGATGGCCCCGAGCAGACCCGCTGACCAGGCTCTCACTAGCTGGCAGAGCTGAAGACTCACTCGGTGGCAGGTTGAAAAAAAATTATGTGGTATTGATGGCCCCGAGCAGACCCGCTGACTAGGCTCTTACTAGCTGGCAGGGTCAAAGTTTCACTCGGTGGCAGGTTGAAAAAAAGTTATGTGATATTGATGGCCCTGAGCAGACCCCCTGATCAGACACTCACTAACTGGCAGGACCAAAGACCCACTCAGTAGCAGGTTAAAAAAAAGTTATGTGGTATTGATGGCCCCGAGCAGACCCGCTGACCAGGCTCTTACTAGTTAGGAGGGTCGAAGGCTCACTCAGTGGCAGGTTGAAAAAAAAAGTTATGTGGTATTGATGGCCCTGAGAAGACCCGCTGACCAGGCTCTCACTAGCTGGCAGGGTCGAAGGACTAGTCACTAAGTGGCATGTTGAAAAAAAAAAGTTATGTGGTATTGATGGCCCCGAGCAGACCCACTGACCAAGATCTCACTAGCTGGCAGGGCCGAAGGCTCACTCAGTCGCAGATTGAAAAAAAGTTAAGTGATATTGATGGCCCCGAGTAGACCCACTGACCAGACTCTCACTAAGTGGCAAGGTCAAAGGCTCACTCGGTTGCAGGTTGAAAAAAAATTATGTGGTATTGATGGCCCTGAGCAGACCCGCTAACCGAGTTCTTACTAGCTGGCAGGGCTGAATGCTCACTTGGTAGCAGGTTGAAAAAAAAAAGTTACGTATAATTGATGGCCCCGAGCAGATCCGTTGACAAGGCTCTCACTAGCTGGCAAGGCTGAAGCCTCATTCGGTGGCAGGTTGAAACAAAAAAATTTATGTGGTATTGATGGCCCCGAGCAGACCCGCTAACCAGGCTCTCACTAACTGACAGGGCAGAAGACTCACTCGGTGACAACTTGAAAGAAAGTTATGTGGTATTGATGGCCCCGAGCAGACCCGCTAACTAGGCTCTCACTAGTTAGCAGGGTCGAAGGCTCATTCGGTGGCAAGTTGAAAAAAAAGAGTTATGTGGTATTGATGGCCCCGTGCAGACCCGCTGACTAGGGTCTCACTAGCTTACAGGGCCGAAGGCTCACTAGGTGGCAAGTTGAAAAAAAAAGTTATGTGGAATTGATGGCCCCAAGCAGACCCACTGACCAGGTTCTCACTAGCTGGCAAGCCCGAAGGCTCACTCGGTGGCAGGTTGAAAGAAAGTTATATGGTATTGATGGCCCCGAGCAGAGGTGTTAACCAGGCTCTCACTAGCTGGCAGGACTAGAAGTCGCTCGGTGGCAGGTTATATATGGAAAAGGTTTGGTTGAATGGCACGGTAACCCCGAGCATATCCCGCTGACCAGGCTCTCACTAGCTTCCAGGGATGGAAGTTACTCGGTGGCAGGTTGAACATGGAAAGATGTGGTTGAGTGGTAGCCCCGAACAGATCCCGCCGATCGGGCTCTCACTATCCGGCAGGGCAGGTTGATCTCTCAGAGAGGCTGGTTGAAATGAGCAAGTGGATTTGGTTGGAGGCCCCAAAAAAGAGTCAGATAACCAGGTTCTCACAGGCCGGCAGGACTGGTTGATCTCTCAAGTGGCCGGATAAAAAATAAGTGGTATCGGTTAGCAAAGGTCCCCGAGAAGCTTCCTCCACCTCCAGTTGAGTCAGGCTCCTGGGAGGTGTTGAGCTTCCTCCACCCTCAGTTGAGTCGGGCTCCTATGGGATGTTGAGTTTCCTCCACCCCCAGTTGAGCTGGGCTCCTGGGAGGTGTGGAGCTTCCTCCACCTCCAATTGAGTCGGGCTCCTGGGAGGTGTTGAGTTTCCTCCACCTCCAGTTGAGTTTGGCTCCCGAGAGGTGTCGAGATCTTTCTCCTCTCTATCCAGTTGAGCTCCCCCCTTGGGAGGACTTTGAGTGGCGTGTTGTTTAACGCCCCTCTCTCGGAACCACGGGTTCTACATTAATTTTTCCAAGCTCGTGTCGAGCTCGAAAAAAAGCGGGAATTGTGTATAACCCATAATTCGTCGAGATCATAGATGACCAAGAATGGCCTGGAGGATCTCGTCTCTCTAGGACGACTGCAGAAGAAGTCCCCTCCCGGGGGCGAGTCCAGGCACTTAGGGGCGAGTCCAGACTCCCAGGGGCGAGTCCAGGCACCCAGGAGCGAGTCCAGGCACCCAGGGGCGAGTCCAGGCACCCAGGGGCGAGTCCAGGCACCAGGGGCGAGTCCAGGCACCAGGGGCGAGTCCAGGAACCCAGGGGCAAGTCCAGGCTTCCCGGGATGAGTCCAGGCACTGCGGCGTGCTAATAAAACTTGACCAAGAAAAAATGTTGAAACTTTGAGGAAGACGGATCATTCATTTGTCTACTAGAATTTGGGTGCTTGTCTATAATTATTGGTTGACAAAACCATAATTGATAAATACATTTAAAGAGTACAGCCATTAATGTAAAATATTGACAGCACGTGAATAAATGAATGATTGGAATCATCAAAACTGGACTGTAAAGGTACAAAAAAAAGCAATAAGATAAAGCTAACCTCTAGAACAGGTAAAATTGGGAAGTCTTTAAAACTTGATATTTTGTTTTTGCTGGCAGCCAAAACCTGGATGAAGTTGACGAAGATAAAGATAGGATAAAAAGGTTAATATTACCGTAACTAAAATGTTTGATAATGACCTGTAGTCGAGGCTGAGTGGCCATGGAAAGTGACTTTAATTTGTTTTGAGCAACAGAGAGAAACTACAACCAAAAAACGCTAGTTTAGTCTTATAAATGATTTTGTTGTCAGTTGATTGAATAGTATTCTTTAATCCTAGTACCTCCAGGTTAGGAAATTCAGGAAGGCTTGTGAGTGCTGTAATTTGATTTCCAGCGAGATAAAGTTGCTGCAGAATGGAAAAATCATTTTGAATGCATCAACATTAAACTCAAAACCTTCTGCATTTTCATTTCAAAAAGAAACAAAAAAGGAATAAAAACTGCATACCTGGAGTGCTTTGCACCTCCCAAGAGGCTCAAAACAAGGCTCTTTGAAGTCATTGAAGCTCAAGTCAAGAACCTATTAGCTTGCAGGAAAATTTAAAACCGACTAACTCAAACATTTTTTGAACTTAGGAACAAAATAGATTATGAGTAAACATAGTGATCAAAGTGGTCATAAACTACAAGCTCAAAAAGAACTAAAGCATCTGAAATGAAAAGAGAGAGAATATCTACAGCTAGGCTCACCTTCACACGCTTCAATACTTCTATACCCTCAACAGATGAAAGCAAATTATCCCTGAGATATACAAACTAAGAACAAGAAACATTATTAAATGCAAAAGAAAGATGCAGTAGAATAACAGAAAAACAGAGCAATTTTCTTATTTGCTTGTAAATAAAGGAATATAAAAAAATACAAAAAAACTAGCAATAATATGGTTATAAAGCAGATTTCCCGTTAAAGTACGCAGAACTACGCAGAACCCATTACGGAGAATCATATTTTATCAAATTAAAAATAATATTTGTATCAAATACACATAGTTCATTTGCGGTCGCTGCTGGAGTAGTACTATATCTTATATTAATACAAATAGAGATGTCTTCAACACAACCTAAGGAGAATATAAAATCACGGGAGTGCACAAAGCCACTGCTGATGACTCTGCAAAGAGAGGTAAGCTCTTTTTCATAGCATTTCTTCCACCGTGATGAGACGTCTTCCTCCGGAGTACGTCGTCGTCAGTCAAAGTCTTCCTCAGTAAGATGTTCGTCATAACGATGTTTGTCCTCTGCAAATAGTTCCTTTTTTGGCCTCAACAATTTTCGTCCTCAATAAGATCTTCCTTCAAAAGCCACCCCTCTTTCTAGTTTGCTTCCTCAAAGGCGAAGCAATTTGGTTGTGTTGTTGCCGGGAAGATACAAGCCTTAACTGACATGGATTGTGCCAACATCGTCCTATACAGTAGGCAATTCATGAATTTAAATAGGAGGGGCATATTTCATTCTTGCAGCCCAACGACAGCAAAGCCTTGAAAGTGAGATCGAACTACCCGCTACTTCCAACCTGGAATTGTGGCACTGAGGCAGTGAGCGAGTTCAGGATGTATCAGATCAGCAATGTATGACCCATTTTTCCTCTCAATGGCTCATTGATGTGGAGCATAGATGAGCACTTGCAGTGGATGACGAGTTTTGAGGCCCGTTTGAGGCCAATTGGTGTCTTTCCGTATATGGCGTGTCCGGATCGACGATCGGACTCCGCGGATGCGTTCGGATTCGCGTTGCGAATCAATTTCATATATTAGTTTGCGATATTTGCATTTATTTTGATGTATTTGGGTGGCCCCACCTCCGGCCAATCATAGTCGTTGATGGGGGATGCCCTAATCCTTGTTTTATTATAAATGGAGGTGATAGGGGGCTGATCTAGGCATTGTAGATTTTGGAGATTGTGAATCCCGAAATCCCGCGACCATCCCACTGTGCCGACTCTGTGGAACCCTAGGTGACGACTCCTAGGCTTGTATCTCCCTCCCCAAGGTACCCTCTAACCCTAGCTCTCATTACCCCCTCCAAAACCCCTTTCCGCATCCTCTACAACCTCCCAAAAAGTCAGCCGTTTGCTGCCCAGATGTTCAAATCACGGTTTACCTTTTTATGAAGCCGCCGGCCATACCTCTCACCTCCGGATCCGGATCCCCTGGAGTTCCTCCGGGAACTCCAGGGGGTGGAGTTCCTCATTTGCGCAATAACGGTGCGGAATTACAAAAAGTGGTTAACATGAAAGTTGTAGATATCCCCGAGACGAATAACTTTCATGTTGAACATTTTTTTGATTTGAAGTCGTTTAGACCCCAGATTTGGGCCCCGAAAAAAATCAGTCCGAAAATAATTAAATTAATTTTTATTAAATTAATTATTTTCGGACGGATTTTTTTCGGGGCCCAAATCGGGGGTCTAAACGACTTCAAATCAAAAAATGTTCAACATGAAAGTTATTCGTCTCGGGGATATCTACAACTTTCATGTTAACCACTTTTTGTAATTCTGCACCGTTATTGCGCAAATGAGGAACTCCACCCCCTGGAGTTCCCGGAGGAACTCCAGGGGATCCGGATCCCTCACCTCCACCCAGCCGCCGCTCCTACTGTAGCCTTTCTCGGCCTTCCGCATCCCCCTCAGCATGCTGTCTCCTCTAACCAACCACTCCTTTGACCCTACCCCTTGCAGTCGCTTCCCCATCATATTCACGGCCGCCGCCCCTCTCGCCTTCCCTCTCTTTGTCGCACCACCACCAATTGCTCGAGCCACAGCACCCCATCCTTGCCTTCCCAGACCACCACCGCCCCCATCCAAACTCCTCCCCCAGCCAGCCCGAATTCCAGTCGTCGGTCTCGACTGCCTCAAGTCATCCCCCTTCGTGGAACCACCTCCAAACAACCCTAATTTCCAGATCAGTCCAGATCTAGAAATTTCATCCCCCAATCCGCAATTCCCTCCACCCGTTCATCATTCCCTAGCCACAATCCATTACCACCTCATCGGATCTACCCACCCCCGCCCGAATCTCTCCCTACGTGGCCGGATCTATCCACTTCCAGCCCATTTTCATCTTCCGCCGCCGAGGACAACCACCTCCATTATTTCCACGCCGACGGTTCAACTATTGATCGCCGGTCCACGCATCCGGCTCCGGAATCTTCATTGTCTTGGTCAACCCACTATTTAGTGAGTATTGTTGTATTGGATTATCATTTTGCGGCATTTAGTTATTGAATTGGACATCATATTTGTTTGGATATCTCGTATGGTAGTAGTTTGTTAGATAAATATTGTGAGTTGCAGAATTTATTCGTTGTGCGCTCTTGTTTGGGCCCTCCATGCGGAGGAAACCCTAAGCTTGTTTTGTCTTAATGAATTATTCTGCGTTACTGTGAATTAATTGTGTGGGATATTTATCCCTCTCACTTCTTCTTTATCCCTACGCTCGGCTCTTCATGTTTCGGGCTCCCAGTTTAATTTACTTTCTGTTGGCCGCCTCACTGCCAATTTAAACTATTTTGTACCATTTACATCGTCTTCTTTTTTTATACAGGATCGACGGACGCGGAATATCATTGGTAAGGGACGACTGCATAACGGGCTCTACATTCTTGATGACTCGCCTACTATCCTCTCCTCCATCTCCTCCATCTCCTCCGTCAATTGGCATCGGAGTCTTGGGCATGCCCCTTTACCGGTCCTCCAGAAGGCTCTACCAGATGTATCTCTTCCTCCTTTTCAGTGTGAATCTTGTATTTTCGGCAAACAATCTTATTCATCTTTTACATTTCATTGTACTCGGAGCTCTGCTCTTTTTATTTTAGTACACTCTGATATTTTGGGTCTGAAACAAAATCACTAGCATTTATGGGTATCGCTATTTTTTAACTTTAATTGATGATTATTCACGGATGACGTGACTATATTTACTTTGTGATTGCTCCAAGCTTCTCCGTTCGGGCATCCCACCTTGAGACCCGCACGCAATTCTCCACGAACATCAAAACTCTTCGCACCGATAATGCTCGCGAATACACTAGCCGCAAATTAGCAAATCTATGCTCTGAATTTGGGGTCATTCACCAAACATCGTGTGCTTATACCCCCCAACAAAACGGAGTCGCGGAACATGAGAATCGACATCTGCTTAATGTCGCCCGCTCTCTCATAATTCACACACAGGTCCCCAAACCTTATTGGAACTTTGCGCTTTCAACGGCATGCTATCTAATTAACCGTCTCCCTTCCCCCATACTCCACAATGCCACTCCGTTCAGCCTCATGTTCCCCTCTACTCCGACATTCTCTCTCACACCCCGCATCTTTGGTTGTACGTGCTACGTTCACATTCTTGGTCCATCCACGAACAATTTGGATCCCTGGGCGGCCAAACACATCTTCGTTGCTATTCACGAACTCAAAAAGGCTACGTGTACTATTCTTCTGCTATCCGCAAGGTGACTGTTTCTGCTGATGTTACCGTTCGGGATGATCTTCCTTTTTTCTCCGCTCCAGATCTAACTCCTCTACCACTACCCATCCTACGACCTGTCATTCTCATTACCACTCCACCACTAAAAATCCCTGATCGGGCTCCCACTCTTTCCAAGCCTCCTCTTATACATGTCTACACTCGTCGTCATCCTGGCTCCGTTGCCCCAATGCAGTCGGCTTCGACCTCTGACGCTTCGCGTCCTGCTGCTCCGTCACCAGAATCAACCGCTCATCCCATGGCGAACTGTCTCCTTACATCGCATATCCCCACAACTTCAAACATTTGTCACTTCATTATCCTCGATTTCTGTACCTAACTCTGTGCAGGAGGCTCTCCAACATCCTGGTTGGCGGACGGCCACGGAAGAAGAAATGACTGTTCTCTGGGCTAACCAGACTTGGAACCTAGTACCTCTACCTACCGGTCAGACACCGGTTGGGTGTAAATGGGTCTTTGTCATCAACCATGCTCCTGATGGGGCAATTAACCATCTGAAAGCCCGCCTGGAGGTTCGTGGATTCACCCAACAGCAAGTTCTCGATTATGAGAAAACATTCTCTCCAGTAGCCAAGCTCAACATCGTTCGTGTCCTCCTCTCCGTGATTGTGCATCGCCACTGGCCCTTACATCAACTGAATATCAAGAATGCGTTTCTGAATGGCGACCTCCAGAAAACGGTCTACATGCAACAACCTCCCGAGTTTGAGACCACAGGGGAATCCCGAGTTTGTCATCTTCAGAAGTTCGTCTATGGTCTCAAGCAATCCCCTCGGGCATGGTTCGATAGGTTCAGTAGGCAGTTCGGGAAGTCGGTTTTATTCGGAGCTCAGCAGACTTCTCTCTGTTCACTCGACATCGGGCAACTGGAACGGTTCTTCTATTAGTATATGTTAATGACATCTTAATCACTGGAGACGATTCAAAGGGGATCCAAGCGTTCAAACAGCACCTTAGCTCCGTCTTTCAAACAAAAGATCTGGGGAACCTTCGATAATTCCTTGGTCTGGAGGTCACGAGACGTCCGGATGGACTTGTCCACTCCCAACGAAAGTACTGTCTTGATCTCCTTCAAGATGTCGGCTACTCTGAATGCAAGCCGACTACTGCTCCAATGGATGCAAATCATAAGTTGTGTGCACATGCTTCTGATACAGATCTTCCTCACCAAAATCCTGAATACTATCGACGACTTGTTGGAAAATTGATCTACCTGACGGTCACAAGATCGGATATATCCTTTGTTGTTGGGGTGGTCAGCCGGTTTATGCATGCACCTCGAATATCTCACCTTCAAACCATCGAACGCATCCTACGATATCTTAAAACAGCTCCGGGTCAAGGGCTGGTATACAAAACCTCATCCTCTACTCCAACGTTAGTTGCATATTCTGATGCAGACTATGCTGGTTTCTTGGATGATCGGCGGCCAACCAATGGTTTTTGTACCTATTTTGGAGGTCATCTTGTTACTTGGCTGAGTAAGAAACAAGTCGTGGTTGCTCGATCCTCAGCTGAAGCAGAATACCGATCGATGGCATCGGTTGTCTCTGAGCTCACGTGGCTTGAAAGTCTCCTCGTCGATCTAGGAGTGAAACTTCCCTCACCAGCCATCCTGTTCTGTGACAGCCAAGCGGCAACACACATAGCAAAGAATTCGGTTTTCCATGAAAGAACGAAACACATTGAAGTGGACTATCACTTTATCCGGGAGAAAATTCAAATGAAGAAGATAGAATTGAAGCATGTTCCAGGTACTAAACTAGTTGTTGATATCCTCACAAAAGCCCTACCAAGTTCCCTATTTTATCAGTTCCTGTCCAAGCTGGGTGCCTATGACTTGTACACTCCAGCTTTCAGGGGAGTGTTGGAAAAGCCCATGTATAGAGGCCCATGATGGAGCCCATTTGTTTATGTTTCTTCTTCTCTCCTCTTTAGTCCCACATCATGTATAGGGATCTCTTCTCTCTTTCTCCCTCCTATAAATGTGTATTCATACCTTGTATTTGATCATTGAGAAAATTTATACAAGTTTGAGATTTTCTCCACAGTTACCATTGTTATGTAGTGTTTTTTGAGATTTCTGGATTACTATAACATTTGTCGTTCATGAGCCCGGATGTCAGATACAGTGTATGTGAGTAGGGAGGATTATGTTATTATTTCTCAAGGATCAAACTCAACAAGCTAGCGCAATTGCTACTAGTCTATATAGCATATAGACTATATATCTATATATAATCCTATAGCTAGGAAGACTATATAAGAAGGCTATAGCCTATAAGTTAATAATGTAGGCTTATATATGTGGTAGCATATATGTAGCTTATATAGTGGCCTATAGAAGAAAAATAAGCTTATACACCAATATATTCTTCTTCTGTATAGACTAATATAGCTATAATAGAGAAGCATAGAGCTATATATAGGCTTCTACTAGATATATACTATATATTAATCTATATATAGAATCCATATAGCCTACAATATATGGGCCTATATAGAAGGCTATATAGTAGCCAAATATGCATAGGTACATAGTGACGGCGCGCCACGATCGACTCGCGTTTATTCCCGCAGAAGGCGGTGATCCGTTGTCTGGATGGACGATCAGAGTCTGTGGTTACGTCCGGATGTTCGAGTCGAGTCATTTTCATATTTTGTGTTTTTTATTTTGAGGTGTATTTAGCCTTGATCGGTCCAAGACAGTATTAGACGTTCGATCAGGGTGGTTTATTTGCAGTGTGCGGTTATTAACGGTTTTGGGGTGTTAGGGTTATAAAAAACAGGCGCCGATTGTGTGGGAGTTATCATGGGTTTTGTCAAAATTAGAACTGTCGATCATCATCAGGAGCGATTCCTGTATTTCCTTGCTTGATGCGACGTCGATCCATCTTCCCCTCTCCCTCCTCCACTGAACAGCCTCTGTGAGCCCATCTCCCCTTCCAGCCTCCCTCTTCCCTGCGCCTACCCAGCCCCGTCGACATCCTCCTCCCCGACCAAAGCCTGCAACCCTCACTAACTGACGACTATCTCCGCCCCTCCTCCGTTCAGCCCTGCACCGCCTAAAGCCCCATCTACCTCTTCTCCTCTGGTGCGACGCCGGTAAGCCCTTCCACCACCCGCTTCCCCACAGAAATCCATTCATGTATTTCCTTGCTTGGTGCGACGCCGAGCCATCTTCCCCTCTCCCTCCTCCGCCGAACAGCCTCTGTGAGCCCTTCTCCCCTTCCCGCCTCCCTCTTCCCTGCGCCTACCCAGCCCCGTCGACATCCTCCTCCCCGACCAAAGCCCGAAACCCTCACTAACTGACGACTGCCTCCGCCCCTCCTCCGTTCAGCCCTGCTCCGCCTAAAGCCCCATCTACCTCTTCTCCTCCGGTGCGACGCTGGTATGCCCTTCCACCACCCGCTTCCCCACAGAAATCCATTCCTGCACCTTAGTCGCTGCCCCTATCCATCCCGTCAGCCAACAGTAGTCCGATCTTGGTCGATGCTTCATGTATCAAGCGGCCCTCCCACATTTTGATCTTCCTCCACCAAATAACCCCACATCCTCCTCCAGGGCTTCCTGTTTCAATCTTTCCAGTCAACCTCCTCCCAATCCTGATCACTAATCCTCCCATTATTTTAATTTCCTGCAATTAAGTTTCCCTCCCCCATTAATAGCTCTGATCTTTATAACTTTCCTAAAACCCCTAATTCCATCCTCCCTAATTCCCCCATCGTGAATCCACTTCAAAACAGTCGGCCCCGAAGTTACAACAACCTTGGATGCCTTTCGCACCCTTCACCGTCGCCGCCTGCACGTGTAAATTGTAGTATGTTGTTTTATTTTCTATTGTTTTTTATGTCAACACTATACTTGTAGTGGTTGTTCATTTTTGTTGTTATTAGTATCTCTGCTCGTGTGATTTGTAAGGTGTATTTTGTGAAGACCCTAAAGCAGGTCTTCCCCAAATGATAGGAGGCATAACCAGAAGTTTTCAAATTTGAGTCACAGTAGTACATAATCAGAAATGAACCATTTTATTTATTTATCTACATCAAATACAATTACAACTCTAGGAATAATAATAAATACAATAATCGCACTCGCACTTTGGTTTTGCAATTCGATGATTCTCTTGGCATTCCCCGATACCGACAAAGATCTTCAACCATACCTTCGCCAGTTCTTCCGGCGGAATCCTCTGTGGTGCGCTGGGACTTGCTCCTGCTGCCTAAACATGGAATTCAACTGGATTAGTCATACAAATATGACTATGTGAGACAAGTATTTCGTGAAACAGTTCTACATGCAGTAAACGGGTGATAACAATATGCTTACAATACAATAAACAATTTAGGTGAAGATATACGTATGTGTGTTTTCTTCTTGAAACCCACCCTTTTAATTACATATTATAGGAAATACTTCGGTATGCAACTTGAATTGGCCACACCCCCGAAGGGCGAAATTGTAGGCTCACCCCTACTGGTGAATCCATCAGTAGATGCCTCTACATCATAGGATTCTAAACCTTCGTATTTCCATATGCCATATTGTATGTTTTCTTATCTTTCTTACGCGTTAAAATAAGATATATGAATAATATAATTTCCCCTCAGAAAATGTTTGTATCGCTATAATTTTCCCCTCGCCCACATTGCTTTGGTTAGCGATATTTCATTGAGTTTTAAACTCATATGCACAGGCAGTGTCCTTGGAAATAAAATAACATGAAAGTACGTGAATAAACATAATTCAAGAAATAAAATACTCACTAATGCTTTGCCTTTACCCTTATCCTTTCCTGTATTATTACCCTGATTATCACGGGACGCCATCCTCGCTTGTCCTAGTCTGGGAAACCACTGAAATAAGATGCACAAATCGGGTTGCGTCTCGCTTACTCATAGTATAATATGTTAGGATAATTACTATTTATTAACAACTCGAAATCGTTGAAGTCGATAAAGCGCAAAACAATGAAGAAAAGGCATAACATTGCATGTAAACCACCAAAATCGGCCCTGACTTAGTACTGGACAGCCATAACATTGCATGAATGGGCTAAACCAGCCCCCAAAAATGGAATTCCTGTCCTCTCAACCTGCTGTCCAGCTACTAACAAACACAATCGGTAAAGAAAACTGCTCAAAATCAGTACATAAATCAGCCCTTAAATGGCCATAGAAAATAGTCCCAAAATCCGTGTAAAAACAGCCCAAAAAGTATGCCCATAATAAGTAAAATATCTGACTGACATGTATAGGAAAATAAAATAGTCTATGAGCTCATCACCACTTAACCAACACAAATCCTTCATACAGAAATTAGAAGAGGGAAAGAAAAGTGCTTACAGCGGGAGAAGGAGAAAGGGGAATGTTACGTAACTGATCTCTGATGGATCGATGGAGTAGCAAATTCCTTCCTAAACCTCCATAGAAGCAGCAGCCCTAAGCAGCAGTCCAACCGAAGGCGCAGGGAGGGCAGCAGCGGCAAAAAGAACAAGGCACAGCAGTTATGAGAGAAATAAGAGAGAAGAGGAAGTTTGAGAAGAATAAGAGAAGCCATCCAGAGAATAATAGCAGTATAGCAGTGGCAAGGCACAATTCATACCGATAATCAAACAGCGACGGCTCCGGCAGCTTAAAGAAGAAGACTGGAGGAGCGGCAGCCCGAATCGGCCTGGCAGCACCGTCGACCTAGCAGGATCGGCGGCGCAAAGGCAACGCAAGACCGAGCACAGCACCGAGAAAGGGTAAAGAAGAAGAGAGTTCTCGATTGACTGGAGCAGTCAGAGGGAGAAGGCGACGGAGAAGAAATACGCGCAGGAGCAAGAGATCGACGAAAACAGTACGGGAGAAGCAATAGCCCGATTCGATATAAATAGCAGCGACTAAGCGGCTAAGCGGCAGGGTTAAGACAAGCACCGCTCCAGGTGTTGAACCGAACCCAAGGTTTAATAACAAGCAGCCAGCTTAGCCTCAAAACAGCCAGCACACAGCCAAACAGCCAGCAAGATGCTAAAGCAAATAAATTGTTAAGACAGCAAGCCTTCATCGAACTCAACCTCAGCCCAGCAAGAGAAAAGGGCCAAACATGTAGAATGTTCCCAAAAGTCCAACTTAGTGAATACTTAAATCAAGATCCATTAATTCAACTCACCCAGCAAGCTCAAATAATTCAAATAATTATACCAAAATAGCAATGAAAATCACCCAAAACTCAAACTTAAACGAAATAAAATATGAAATCAAACACAAAAGAAAAATCGTACTGCCATTATATTATCATCATTGGGGAAAAGCAAAACTTTTAAAATTAAAAAAAAAAAAAAAAAAGAAACTAAACGTTATATGTTTATTTTTGGTTTGTCACAATCATCCCTCCTTAAAGAAGTTTTCGCCCTCGAAAACGTAACCTGCGAAACTAAAACTATTTCTTGCGATAAGGTTCTAAATTAAAAGCTCGGGGCATGATCATTCGTTCTTCTGGAACGTCTGGAAGCGGAGTTGGAGTCTGGACAGGAACGGAAGGAGCCAAAGATACCGGTGCCGGTGCAGGTGTTGATGCTAGAGACTCGGCATACATTTGATGTAGTTGAAGTGGAAGTGGAGGTCCTTGCGTACTGGAGGCTTTGTTTAAGAGTTTTGGACAATGCTTCTTGGTATGCCCTGGTTGACGGCAATAGTAGCAAGCACCAATTAAGCATTCTCCGCGATGAAAACGACCACACTTCGCACACTTTGTTGCAGTTACTTGAGTTGTATTTGACGGAGCAGTTTGTAATGCCTTTGTTTCTTGGCTGCCTTGTACGTCGTGTTGAGTTGACGTTTCAGGTGCTTTTCGTTTCCCACTTTCGCGAGACTTCTGCGATTTACTTTGGTCAATTTCCACCAGTCGTGCTCGCTCGACTAACTTTCCGTATTCAAGAATATCCAGGGGTACGAGCAAATTACGGATATCATCATGCAGGCCTTGTTGAAATAGTCGACAACGATCTTCTTCCTTCGTTACCAGAGACTCGGCATAATATGCAAGTTTGAAAGCGCTTTCACAAATTACGGATATCACAGTCGAATTAAGTACCGAGGATTGGGCGAAGTGTCCAAAATACTCATTTCTGCAATGAAAGCGCTTTCACAAATTCGAAAGGGTGGTGAAGCTATTTTGGTAATGGTGAAAGGACCATCTGAAGAAAGGAAAGACATTTCAATGATTCCGGTCGTATGTGAATTTCAAGAATAGTTCCCGGAAGAATTGGCTGGACTCCCTCCAAAGAGGGAAATTGAGTTTGAAATTAACCTTGAGCAAGGAGCTAGGCCAGTGGCAAAGACACCATATCGAATGGCACCAAAAGAATTGGCAGAATTGAAAGTGCAACTTCAGGAACTGATTGACAAAAATTTCATTCGTCCGAGTTCCTCCCCATGGGGTGCCCCGGTATTGTTTGTTAAAAAGAAAGAAGGAACACTACGCCTGTGTGTTGACTATCGTGAACTTAATAAGGTGACTGTGAAAAATAAGTATCCTCTCCCTCGTATAGAAGATTTATTTGATCAACTTGTCAACGCCAGAGTATTTTCTAAGTTGGATTTGCGATCTGGTTATCACCAGTTAAGAATAAAAGAAGAGGATATTTTTAAAACTGCGTTCAGCACCAGATATGGTCATTTTGAGTTTTTGGTCATGCCGTTTGGGCTAACGAATGCACCAGCAGCATTCATGGATCTGATGAATCGGGTCTTTAAAGACTATTTAGACCGATTTGTAATAGTGTTTATTGATGATATACTGATTTACTCCCCGACAGAAGAAGAACATGCAGGGCATTTACGATTGGCCTTGCAAACGTTGAAAGAACACCAATTATATGCCAAATTTTCAAAATGTGACTTTTGGTTGAGAAAGGTGTCCTTCCTTGGACACGTAATTACCGAGCAGGGTTTGGCTGTCGACCCCGCAAAGATTGAATCTATTCTCAGTTGGCTCCAACCAACATCAGTGACGGAAGTACGGAGTTTTTTGGGTCTAGCAGGATATTATCGACGGTTTGTAAAGGACTTTTCTAAAATCTCCTTACCGTTGACCCAATTAACCAGAAAGAATACGTTATTTCAGTGGTCCGATGACTGCCAGTTAGCATTTGATATTTTGAAAGAAAAACTGACCTCAGCGCCAATTCTGACCATGCCGTCAGGTACGGACGGGTTTCAGATTTACAGTGATGCTTCGTATAAGGGATTGGGTTGTGTATTGATGCAACACGGAAAAGTAATTGCTTATGCATCCCGACAGTTGAAAGATGCTGAGAAAAATTACCCAGTGCATGATTTAGAACTAGCTGCAGTAATCTTTGCACTAAAACGTTGGCGACACTATTTATATGGCGTACGCTGCGAAGTCTTTACTGATCACAAAAATTTAAAATATATATATTCTCAGAAGGAATTGAATCTTCGGCAGCGCCGGTGGTTAGAGTTCCTCAAAGACTACGACGTGGATTTGCAATACCATCCTGGCAAAGCAAATGTGGTTGCTGATGCTCTAAGCCGTAAGAATACAGTGGGATTGTCTGTGCTGTCTGGTTATGAGGCACAATTAGTATACGAGTTGGAGAGGATGGAGATCACACCACTTGTGACACCGGAAAGTAAACAAGCGCAGTTATCTCAGTTACAGGTCAGATATAGTTTGACGGATAGAATTAAAGAAGCATTGCCAAAGGATCCGTTTCTTGTTGCATTACAAGAGAAGGTAAGAAAAGGGGAGACTGGTGAATTTACGTTACAAAATGGGTTATTACTTATGAACGAACGGTTATGTGTCCCAAATGTGAACAGCATACGAAGAGATATATTATATGAAGCACATAATACTCCGTATTCAATCCATCCAGGACGGACGAAAATGTACCATGACCTAAAGGAGGATTTCTGGTGGCCTGGAATGAAAAAGGACATAATTACGTATATTGCATCGTGTCATATATGCCAGTTGGTGAAAGCTGAACACCAGAAACCTGGAGGATATTTGCATTCCCTACCAATACCAGAATGGAAGTGGGAAGACATTGCAATGGATTTTGTCTTCGGTTTACCCCGCAGTAAATTAGGACACGATGGTATTTGGGTAATCATTGACCGTTTAACGAAGAGCGCACATTTTATTCCGGTGAGACAGAATATGCCGCCTGAAAAGTTGAATGATTTATACATAGATGTTATAGTCAAATTGCATGGTATCCCTCGATCCATAATTTCCGATCGCGACGGTCGCTTCACGTCTGGAAATTGGAAATATATCCACAAGCGTTTGGGGACAAAATTATTATTCAGTACAGCATTTCATCCCCAAACAGATGAACAGTCGGAGCGAACAATTCAGTTTTTAGAAGACTTACTGCGTATGGTTGTACTGGATTTAAAGGGCTCCTGGGAAAAATATTTGACATTGGTAGAGTTTGCATACAATAACAGCTACCAATCGTCTATTCAGATGGCACCGTTCGAAGCATTGTATGGCCGATGTTGTCGAACACCATTAAGTTGGGAAGACGGTGATCGGACATTGTATAACCGGGAGAAAATTGATAAATGGCATGAAAAAGTAAAACTCATACAACAACGAATGAAAGTAGCACAAGACCGACAACAAAAATATTATAATGCCCGTCATCGCCTTGTGCAGTTTCAAGTCGGAGACCAGGTATGTTTGAAAATCAGACCATTTAAAGGAGTTTCCCGGTTTCGTCGACTTGGGAAATTGAGTCCACGTTATATCAGACCGTTTCCAGTCACTGAACGGGTAGGCGATGTTGCCTACCGTTTGGAGCTACCAGCAGAGTTACAAAGACTACATCATGTGTTTCATGTGTCAGCATTGCGAAAATATATCCGTGACCCGGAGACGATTGTGGCAGCCACTGATATTCCGATCGAACCAGACCTTTCTAGCCCGACAGAACCACATCAGATTATAGATCAACGAAGCAAACAATTACGAAATCGTGATGTAAAGTTTGTGCTAGTATGGTGGAAGGGTCGTCCTAGGCATGAAGCAACTTGGGAACGTGAAGAGGCAATGCGAAGTCTGTTTCCTGCACTGTTCAATATTATGGAAGAATGATTTTCGGGGACGAAAAAGTTTTAAGGAGGGGAGAATTGTGACGCGCAGCGTGCCCGGTATGCAAAATGAATTCATGTATGCATTAACTAACTTAAGAAAAGATATGAAGACATGTAACAAAATTTAATTGATGACAGGTAAGTCCCCGATGATGTAAAGAAGTATACGCAGTGATGAATCGGCATCGCCATGAGCTGCTATTGTATGAAAATGTTATATTTTGTGGACTAGTTTATATATTTGTATCTCTATATTTTATGGAAATGCTCGACGCATTATATGGTATGTATTTTATATCGACTTGGGGTAATTATGCATGGTGATGGTTTAATTTTTGTTTGGGCTAGCTTGGGCTAGCTGAGCCATGCAGATGCAGTAGTTTTTTTTTTATTTATATTGGACCGCCGACCTATTGATAAGCGGCGGGTTCGGCGGTCTTATCGGAATAAAAGCCCGTCCCCTGTGCTTTTCTTCTTCTTATTATGCGCTGCTGCCATCGAGGAGAGCTAGGGCTAGGGCTTGGCGATTTGATTCTTCCCGTCGCCTGGTAAGGTAGAATCCCGCGCTCCTTTTCATTTCTTCCACTGATTGAGCCCTAAATCTCTTTTATAAAGCAGTTTTGATTTCTGTTTTGGCCGGTGGAGGAAAACCTGCGGGATTTCGTTTCTTTCTTCATGGATTCTCTCGATTTTTGCATGTTTTAGTAGAGTTATAGGGCGCTCTGAGATGGCCGGCTGTTTACGTATTTTTGGGCTTTGTGTTGCTGCAGTTTTCAGCAGTGTGTACGTGCTGTGTGGGCTTTGTGTTGCTGCAGTTTTCAGCAGTGTGTACGTGCTGTGTGGGCTTTGTGTTGCTGCAGTTTTCAGCACTGTGTACGTGCTGTGTGGGCTTTGTGTTGCTGCAGTTTTCAGCACTGTTTATGTGCTGTTTGGAATTTGTTTTGGTCCTATTTTAGACCCTGTATGAAGGCAGTTTTCACCTGAATATGCAAGTTTGCGTCGGTTTGAGTGCGATGTGTCGCTTTGTGAGATGCAACCTCGTGGCCTTATAAAAGTAACATATGTGTACAGATAGTGCGAAGGATGGCATCTCCAGGTAGACGCGACGTCTATTCAAGGCGGGGCAAAGGAAAAGAACGAACTATGGTGAGAATTTATCTTTTTACTGTATGCTTTACCAGATATTTTAGTCTGCTAAATGTCTTAAAGTTGCCTATGCTATGAATGGCCTCCGATAGAGGCAATCAAACAAGGAAGTATTCTCTGAGGGGACTGATTAAAAATCATAAACTCATTAATCATATTCATATGTGTCGACACATGAAGTGTTAAGGGCAATATAAACGAATAATATTGAGACTGTGGACTGAATTACCAAACCAGTCGAGCCGAAAGGCATAAACGCGTGTTGTACGTACTGGTTTGGAGACTGATGACCCCAAGGGGTCGGGCCTAAAGACTGAAAAATGAAATATTGAGACTGATATGATATAATTGCTCTTAACAATTTCTAAAATAAAAAGTATAGAAGAAATATCGGTTTGCATCTACGGTTACTTGCATATATTTTTACCATGTTTGATAATTACAAATTTAGCTGTTTTCTCCCATTTTCTATACTGTAAACAAAAGGTAAATTCCACTTAGTCTTTATGCAAGACTAACGGTTATATTTCTCAAATTTTAGGAACCGGAAAGCCGGCTACCGAGCATCAGTGATGCACAGGTTGGAGATACTTTTATTTACCTTGCTTTTATATTTATATAAGCCTGTTTAGTTTGGGAAATAAGTAAACAAAATGTTGTGTGGGTGCTTAGTCGATAAGTTCTATACTCGTTATGAAATGCATAGAAAGTTCAAGTTTTACTCTGATATTTATGCAGATCATGATGTTCGAAATTGTGGCGGTCATGTGGGCCGTTACAATACGCGCAGGAGCAAGAGATCGACGAAAACAGTACGGGAGAAGCAATAGCCCGATTCGATATAAATAGCAGCGACTAAGCGGCTAAGTGGCAGGGTTAAGACAAGCACCGCTCCAGGTGTTGAACCGAACCCAAGGTTTAATAACAAGCAGCCAGCTTAGCCTCAAAACAGCCAGCACACAGCCAAACAGCCAGCAAGATGCTAAAGCAAATAAATTGTTAAGACAGCAAGCCTTCATCGAACTCAACCTCAGCCCAGCAAGAGAAAAGGGCCAAACATGTAGAATGTTCCCAAAAGTCCAACTTAGTGAATACTTAAATCAAGATCCATTAATTCAACTCACCCAGCAAGCTCAAATAATTCAAATAATTATACCAAAATAGCAATGAAAATCACCCAAAACTCAAACTTAAACGAAATAAAATATGAAATCAAACACAAAAGAAAAATCGTACTGCCATTATATTATCATCATTGGGGAAAAGCAAAACTTTTAAAAAAAAAAAAAAAAAAAAAAAACTAAACGTTATATGTTTATTTTTGGTTTGTCACATATTTTGCGTGTGCTTAAAATTAATTGCGCCCCTATCGTTTGTAAAATTGATAGTTGTTCTCCTTTAATTAATCATTTGTATTCGCATGTGCGCCTATTGTTAATTTATAATAATTAATCACTAGTTGTAATTTTAGCGGACCACTCTTGCACTACATCGCATTTAAGGCCGCAATTAACAAGTCCACCTCGAGTCTGTCGACCTACCACTGCATCACATAGTAGGCTATATAAGCTTATAATAGTCTATATTAGCTTATATTAGCAATATAAGACTATTAGCCTATGCTTCTATATATATAGTCTATATAAAGGCATACTATACTATATTGGTTTATATAGTCAATTATAGGATATTCTTCTATAGGTAATGTTGGGTCCGGCGTTCCTTCACTTGACCTGTGCCGCTCTGCTACTTATTAAAGAAATTAAGTAGCGTCATTTCCAACAGTCCGGGCTTTTGAAACAGTTGGGTATGCGCTTGATCTTACATTTGGTATCAGAGGGGGTCACGGGTTCAAGACCGGGGGGGCGCTATTAAATCCCGGTTTTTCCCTTCTACCTGTGTGGGTTCGGCGAGTCAGGCAAACCGTGGACATGTGGTAACTCCACCTCTGAGCCATGTGGGCCATGTGGTAACCCCACCTCTGAGCCGACGGGTTGTGCTGGACGTCGGGGGGGATTGTAGGGTCCGGCGTTCCTTCACTTGACCCGTGGCGCTCTGCTACTTATTTAAGAAATTAAGTAGCGTCCTTTCCAACAGTCCGGGCTTTTGGAACAGTTGGGTATGCGCTTGATCCTACAGGTAACAAGGAGATCATGGAATTTTGAGGAATCATTGACTCCAAAGCTTTAATCATATGATAGGTAATCCGGAGAATTCTGTGAAGATGCCAACCAACAGTTCATAGTTGTACAACTAGCATATGGTTCAACTACATATACCAAGGGTATTGAAACTATTACCATGCACTGTAATTCAGAACTACCTGCATTCCAATATGTACATAAATTATTTAAGCTTACAATACCTAAGAAAACTTACAAAGACATCTACCCTTCAGGATCTAACAACAAGGATGACCAGAATGGGGATTGAGCCCAAGGGTTTTACCATTTGAATATTGCAACCTCTGCATTCATCTTCGTCATTTTCGTGACTTCATTAGCAGCATGAGCAGCTATCCCTCTCCAGAATGAGTCAATGTTTCCACATTTGACAGTCTGCTAGCTTAGATTGTGAATGGTGTGAGTATGGGAAGCATCCATGTGTGTCATATCCACCATGATCAATCAAAGAGTCGGCAGTCTAGGTGAACTTATTCATAATGATGTATGGTGTCCTTATAAAACTACACCTTTGAAGGGCTTCAAATATTTTGTTACTTTTACTGCAGCCACTCATATTTATATAATATTTTACAATGTTGTGTTGGAATTCCAAATAAATTGAGTAAAATTATTAAAACACGTAAGAGTGATAATGTTCAAAATATCAACAGTCAAAATTGTTTTATTATTATATGTTAGCCAAATAATCATCCTCAAAATGTAATGTGCTCATATTCCCTCTCAAAATAAGGTAGCTGCGAGAGAGAACGGGCATCTTCTTGATATTTTTGAGTCTTTCACTTGATAAATAGAATATTTTCCTCTGTTCTCAATTGTTAAACACCACATAAAAATTTCCAAATAAAAACCATTTCCTCTTCCATTTCATATTTTTAAATGTACGGAATTTGTTCCCAATTGGATCAAGGGTAGATAAGTTAGATCCAAAAAAATCAAATGCTTCCATGTCACACTTACTTCTCCAGTGACTTCAAGTTCCTTTGCGGAGTCCCACTTTACTTTAGTCGGATCACTCGTTGAGGAGATAGATTCAATCACTGATCACCCTTAGTATTATTAAATTGGTCATCCCTCTGACAGTAGTGGACTGCAAAAAGAGACACCAAAAGAGCGCTTTACGATCATTCAACGTATTCTAAGATGGGTAAAGATGTTGAAGCTATTTCTCCGAACTCACCACTAATATCATCTAAATCCTCATTGAAAGGCTCAAATCCCAGTCTTCACACACCCTACAACTCTTCAAAATTATCGGTGATCATGTACTCAACTGCTGCTAATTGTCCTATGATTTTATGTCCAAATAATGGAATCTTACCTTAATGTCCTCTATTACTATTCCTAAACTTGTTTATGTTATTTATATTTAACCCTGGATTGAAGCACACAATGGTCTAGAAATGAATATTAAATGTCAATAGATCTAATGAACTGGAGGGAAATCAATCGTTGGGTAAAGTGTACGCTAGCAAAGTGATGTGGATGGGTGTATTGATTGGTTGAAGGCTCAGCTACCAAGAGTTGTAGTCAAAAATATAGGGCGGATCATGATACACTATAATGAAGAAATTGAGTCCATCACTGGACATATCTTTAACTATAAGGAACCACTGGTCATTGGCTTAAATGGTGTGACAAATATATTTCTTCGTGAAAATCTTGAGAAAGAAAGTGTATTTAGAGCAACTCCATGTTATATTGCTCAAATGGGTGGCATGGTGTGTAAAAAAAATTTATTACATGTCTTACACAAAAATAAGGCATGTATGAAAAAACTTCAAGAATGTTAACCTACAAATATGTGAAGTAGACAATTTTGTATTATTTTGTTATAAAGAAAGTAGTATTACCATAATGGTGTACGTTAATGATATTGTAATTATGGTCAGTATATCAATGGGCTCTCTAAACTGAATGCATATTATTATGGTCATTTCAGACCAAGGTTCTGGGTAAACTCATATTCCTTTAGGTAAAAAAAGTTGCTCATACTTCGTTAGATACAAGCTTAACGCAAATAATGTATGCTATGGACTTTTTTGAAGCAGAAATACTTAAATGCAACCATGTTGAAAATCCCATAGACACTATGTTACGGATCCGCCACCAGTCATCTTGCATCGGATCCGCCATCAGTTATCTTGCAGCATTATTATTATTTAAATGTGGAGTCGGGTTGTATCGAGACGGTTGTATTGAATCGTGTCGTGGCATTTAAGTGTTTTAATATTTGTTTTATGTTTGTGTTATTTACAATTATGTCAATGACGCCTATATATAGAGGGTCATTGGGGTCTTGTAATGGTTATGGAAGAATGAATTTGATGCTTTCTTTATCTCTCTAATTTCCTCTCTCTCTAATCCTCCCTCCTCCCTCCTAGGGTTTCGTCTCTCCGCCGGCCCTCCCCCATGTCGGATTCCTCAGGGAATTTGCCCGAGATCCTACCAATTAGTCTGACTTGCCGCACCGCCCGCCAGAACGTCGTCGGTGCTTGCCAACAACTGCCTGAAACAATTTATGTCGTGATGGATCGATCACTCCCGCCCGGGTTCCGCAACGCCTTCACGATTCGCCCAAGTACGCTTCTGCAACGCCTTCCGGCAGCCTGTTGTTCCTTCTCGCAGGTCGATCTACCTGCTACCACGCGTTCAAACTTTTCCGCCGATTCGCCACTTCCGCCCTTAATCATGTCATGCGCCGGCGATGTTTCTGCGTCCGTCTCCTGCTGCTGCCAGCACGCGTTTCCACGTCCGCCTCCTGGCGTCCTGCCGCAGCCGGCAGGCATCAAGGAACCCCCAATCCCCCCCCCCCCCCGAGCCACGGCGTCCGCGTGTGCCTTGCGCCTGCCGCAAACTGTCCGTTGATCAGGTTCTGACAGCGCCATTTGGCCGCAGAAACGTCGAATTCGGCTGCGCCTAGCCCAAATTCCAAAGCCCCTCTCCAGATTCGGCTACTCCTGGCCCCTCTTCCACCAACCTTCACCATATTCAGCTCCTTCTGGCCCGTCTCCGACAAGTCTCGCGTTGTTCCGCTACTTCAAACCCTCTACCATGGCCAACCCACGCCAGATCTGCACTTTCTACACACCAACCGGCTGACAGAGTGACATCAACTCCAGCCTACATCCTTAGCACCATGGACGCCGCCCAATCAACCGCTTATGGGTCGTTGTTCTTGCTGTCGCAGGACACCAGCCCCCGGCTGGATTTCTCTGCCCTAGCTTCACAAATCCTGGCCACATGTGCCTTTCTTCACACAAAAGTTGATCGTCTCCTCGCGGTTGACGAACGGGTTCCTGCAACCCCCCATGAGGTTCCCTGCCTTAAGCCGTCTCCACCACGGCTGTCACTTACACCATGTGAGAGCTTCCCTGCCATGTCACCCCCAACACTCCTCCACGACACCAACCCCCTCCTCTGCGCCGCAGTCAATCCCACCGTCGAAAGCGCGCCGGTCGTCGATGTGCCACATTTCTCCACGGTGGTCGTACCTCCACCGCTTCCGCCACCTCTTCGGTCACCTGCGTTGTTGCCTCCTCCGACCATCTCACCGCCCCCTCTCCCGTCTATTGCTTCCCCGGGCCCTGCCTTACCGCTTCCATCGACCGCAACGCCGCCTCTTCAGCCGCCCTGTGCCCCGCTGTTTCCGACGGATCCGTTCTTGTTGTCGGTCGTCGCGTTCTCCGACATCCTTGTAGATGTTGCTCATCACCGACCTTGCGGAAGCCACTTCTTCCACTACCCGTCTTTCTGATAGCTCCGCCGCTACTCGCCAACACTGCCACCGCTGCTACGCTCTACCTGGCCCTATTCTGGCGAGAGGTCAAGGTAACAGATAATCCGGACACCCGCTTGGTACACGAGCTTGAGGGCAAGCTCGTTTTGAAGGACGGATAGTGTGTTACGAATCTGCCACGAGTCATCTTGCATCGGATCCGCCACCAGTCATCTTGCATTGGATCCGCCACCAGTTATCTTGCAGTATTACTATTATTTAAATGTGGAGTCAGGTTGTATCGAGTCAGTTGTATTGAGTCGTGTCGTAGCGTTTAAGTATTTTAATATTTGTATTATGTTTGTGTTTTTTACAATTATGTCATCGGCGCCTATATTTAGGGTCATTGGGGTCTTGTAATGGTTATGGAAGAATGAATTTGATGTTTTCTTTATCTCTCTAATTTCCTCTCTCTCTCTCTCTAATCCTCCCTCTTAGGATTTTGTCTCTCCCTCACCTCCATCGGCCCTTCCCTTTGTCGGATTCCTCCTGGAATTTGCCCGAGATCCTATCACAATAACACCAGGTTGATAAAGCTAGGAAGGTTGAATGGAAGTTGGTTAAGTACCTAACACGGTATAGATAGTTGAAGGAAAAATTGAACTATCTAAAAATAAAAGATTCAACACTGCATTTCCTCCCAGTGTAATGAATACATTATTGGCAACCGTAAAAATGCCACACATGGATGTTGTAGTTCGTATTTTGAGATACTCAATGGGAATCTCGAGAATGGGTCATGTCCGCGAGAATAGGGGTTATATGAAGATAGAAGAGTTTTCAAATGCAGATTAGGCATGTTCCTTGTTGGGTAAGAGATCTACTATAGGGCATTGCCTCTTGTTCGAAGAAATTTGGTATTTTGTAAGAATAAGAAACATTATGTTATAATGAGATTGAGAGCCAAATCAAAGTACAACGAAATGGCTCATATGACATGCAGTTAATGAAGGAATCACTATAAAGCTCAAAGTCCACAATCAAGTTGATGTATGGCAATAAGGCAAGTTTGAGTATTATTTTGAATCCTGCCTTTTATGATGTACAAAACACATTTAAATATGTCATCACGTGTATAGAAGAGCTTATGAAAATGTTATTTCAACTAATATGTGGTGACAAACTATTAATTGGAGGACACCTTCCAAGAGTCCAAGATATAGTGTCAGACTATGCACTTTGCAAATCATGGCACAAAGTTTAGGAGAGTTTGAGTAATATATCATGTCAACATTAACTAGTGATGGCGATCTAAAGCTTTTTTTCTAGAGTAATACACTATGATGCTAGATTTTAATAGCTCAAGAGTAAAACGTACTCGGATGACTATCTCCGTCTAGTGTAGAAGTATTATGAAGTATTAGGGTAATATGGCAATTAGTAGATGTTTTCATTCCTATATAAGGAGGTCATGGAGTCTTATTGTGCATAATTGAAGTCTTGGTTTAGGATTCTTTTAAGTGCCTATCTTTGGTGGACGGTCGGAGGGTTGCGGGTGAAAGATACAAAGGATTAAATCCCTAGAAATGGTGGAGAAGATGAAAACCCAAGAAGGGAGGGGTGAGAAGAGAAGAACTAGAGAGAGAGAGAAGAAATTAGAGAGATAAAGAGAGCTTTGATTAATTCCCTGCCTGCTTACAATGACCCCCATGAGTTCCCTTAAATAGAACTCATAATGGCATACTTGTAAATACCACAATAGACGCGCGAATATTAAAATACTGCGACGCTAAGAGTACGACTCGACTCAATAATAACGACTCGATACAAGACGACTCAACATATAATAATAATAACATACGATAACTGGCGGTGGATCCGTAACACTCCATCCGTCCTTGACATCGAGTTTGTCCCCAAGCTCGAACTTCATGTGGATGGTCGACTCCTCGGGAAGCTTGATCTTCCGCCAGAACAATATCTGATCGGGTGTAGCGGCAGCGGCGGTGTCGGCGATTAGCGGTGGCGGCCAAAAGACGCGCGGCGAAAGTAATGGTTTCGCACGGTCGATGGAGTGTTGGTGAGTAGCAGCAGCAGGGAGCGCGGAGAAAGGGCGGCCGGCAGTAGAAACGGGTCCGTCGGGGTCACCGGAGCACGGGCTGGCAGAAGAGGCGGTGTTGTGGCCGGTGGGAGCGGCAAGGCGGGGGTCAGCGGGAAAAGAGCCAGGAGAGGAGGCGGTGAGATGGCCGAAGGAGATAGCAATGTCGGGGCCGGCGGAGGAAGAGTCGATAGAGGAGGCAGCGGTATGACCGGCAGCGGTGGAGAGGGGTCAACGGTGGAAGGACGACCACCGTGGAGAGAGGTGGTACATCGGCGGCGAGTGGTGGCGGCGACGGTGGCGGTGGTGGCGGCGACGGTTGCGGTGGCGGCGACGGCGGCGATGGCGGCGGCGGCGGCGATGGCGACGACTGCATGAGTCGAGTTGGTGGTGACGGCGATGGCGGCGACGACGGTGGTGGCGGCGGTGATGTGGCCGAAGGGGGCGGCAAAGCCGGGGTTGGCGGGGTAATAGCCGGTAGAGGAGGCGGTGGAGGAGGAGGTGGCGACGGCGGCGGCGACAACCTCGGCGACGATGGCCGCGGCGGCGGAGGTGGCGACGACGGCGGCGACGGCGGCGGCGACGGCGACGGCGGCGACGGCGCGACGGCGAAGGCGGCGGCGACGGCGACGGCGGCGACGACCACGGCGACGGCGGCGGTTGCGGCGGCGATGGCAACGACGACGGCGGCGGTGCACCATGAAGGACGGAGGACGGTGGTGGCACCATCATGGGAGGGGGAGGCGACGACTCCAGCTTCGGTGGTGGTGGTGACAAAAAAACTACCAACGATTCGCGAGACATGCGGAGGGCGTCAAGAGTGAGGTCGAGCTAAGCATCGGCGTGGCCGAGTCGAGCCTCCCAATAAGCAATACGAAGGTTTAGCTTGTCGAGGGTGGTGAGAAGCTCAATGCGGTCGGCAGAGCTAAGCAACATGATAGAAAAGTGGGATAATTAATTAATTAATAATCATGGGAAGGATTTGTTCCTTAATTAATTAGGGGGATTAATTAAGTAGGAGGGGGGTTGGGATGAGAAATAAAAAAAAACAAAGGAATGGTGTGTCAGAATTAAAAAGAGAGAGAGAGAGTACTAGGAGGAAAAAAATAAAGAAAATAAGAGAGTGATGGTGGTGGGCCCCAGAAAAAGAAAAAATGAAATAAATTAAGATAGGAAAAAAGGGGATGGGAGAGATTGAAGGGGAAAAAATAATAATAAAAAGAAAGAAGGGGTGAGGCAGAAGAGAGTTATGATGGTGGTGATTAATTAAAAAGGAAAAAAAAAAGGGTGGTGGGGTGATTAATTATGTTGAAGGAGCTCAAAAGCTTGTGTGTATATCTTCTGTAGTAAATACAAAGAGAGAATACAAATATATAGGAGGAAGAAGAGAGAAGAAAATCCTATACAAAGTGTGGGACTAAAGGAGGAGAGAAGATAAAACAATAGAAAAGGGCCCAATAATGGGCCTTTACATGGGCTATTTTAACACTCCCCCGCAAGCTGGAGCGTACAAATCGTATGCGCCAAGCTTGGACAAGCATTGGTAGAAGAGAGCCTTGGAGAGAGCCTTCGTGAGGACATCCGCAACATGTTCTGATCCTGGGACATGCTTTAGATCAAGCTTCTTCATCTGAACCTTTTCCCGAATGAAGTGACAATCGACCTCAATATGCTTCGTTCTTTCGTGAAAGACCGGGTTCTTGGCGATGTGTATGGCAGCTTGACTGTCACAAAGGAGAAGAGCCGGTGAAGGTAATTTTACGCCCAGATCAGAAAGGAGGCTTTTGAGCCATGTCAATTCTGATACCACCGATGCCATTGCCCGATATTCTGTCTCGGCTGAAGATCGAGCAACAACTGCTTGTTTCTTACTTCGCCAAGTAACAAGATGCCCTCCAAGGTAAGTGCAAAATCCACTAGTAGATCGCCGGTCATCGAGAGAGCCAGCATAGTCAGCATCTGAGTATGCCACTAGAGTTGGAGCAGAAGAGGAGGTCCTGTATACAAGTCCCTGACCAGGAGCAGTTTTAAGGTACCTGAGAATTCGTTCTACTGCTTGAAGATGAGATTTTCGAGGAGAGTGCATGTATCTGCTGACAAGACCAACAGCAAAAGAAATATCCGGCCTGGTAACCGTGAGGTATATCAGTTTTCCAACCAGACGTCGATAATATTCAGGATTTGGGAGAAGCAGATCCGAGTCAGATGCCTGGGCACACAGTTTGTGGTTCACATCCATAGGAGTATCACATGGCTTGCAGCCGGATTGACCCGCATCATGAAGAAGGTCAAGACAATATTTCCGTTGAGAGAGAGTGAGCCCATCCGGCCTTCTGGCAATCTCCAGACCCAAGAAATAGCGAAGAGGTCCCAAATCCTTTGTCTGAAAAACTGAGTTTAGATGAACTTTGACTGCATGTATCCCTTGAGTGTCGTCCCCAGTAATAATAATATCGTCGACGTAAACTAACAGAATGACCGTTCCTGTTGGTTGATGACGATTGACGAGTAAAGAGAGAGAAATCAGCGGAGCTCCGGGTAAAGCCAATCTCACGGAGGACTTTGCTGAATTTTTCAAACCATGCCCGTGGAGATTGTTTGAGACCATATAGAGCCTTTTTAAGATGGCAGACCAGAGACTCCCCCGTGGTCTCAAACCCGGGTGGTTGCTGCATGTAGACAGTTTTCTGGAGATCCCCATTCAAGAAAGCATTCTTGATATCGAGCTGAAAGAGAGGCCATTGACGATGAACAGCAACAGATATGAGGACACGAACACTATTGAGCTTTGCGACCGGAGAGAACGTTTCCTCATAATCCAGACCCTCTTGTTGAGTGAAACCGCGAGCGACAAGGCGGGCCTTCAGACGGTCAATGGTCCCATCGACAGCATGTTTGATGACAAAGACCCACTTACACCCAACGGGTTTCTGACCGGAGGGAAGGGGAACAACGGACAATCCGCACGGTCACGGTGAGATCACCAGCGGCCAAGAAAGGAGAAGTCGTGCGGCTAACCAATGAGACCGGGCGACTAGAAGAGGTTGCGAGAAGAGGCCGCGAGCCGAAGACTCGAGCGGCATGAAACAAGGAGGCAAGAGCGAGAGTGAGAAGGAGACCGCGCGAGTAGGGAGAGATCGCGGGAAGTGGGACCCACGAGAAGAGACGAGAAGTTATAAAAAGGGACGGAGGGGTGGATCCACGGGAGAGGGTAGAGGAAAAGAGGAGCAAGTAGCGGCTAGAAGAGCAAGCAGCGGTTAGACAGGTAGAAACCGCCGAGAGAGGAGCCGGGCGGTTAGAAAAGGGGAAACCGCCAGGTCGGAACCGTGTCCTCTGATACCATGTTGAAGGAGCTCAAAAGCTTGTGTGTATATCTTCTGTAGTAAATACAAAGAGAGAATACAAATATATAGGAGGAAGAAGAGAGAAGAAAATCCTATACAAAGTGTGGGACTAAAGGAGGAGAGAAGATAAAACAATAGAAAAGGGCCCAATAATGGGCCTTTACATGGGCTATTTTAACAAATTAAATAAGACAATGAAGGTGTGCTGGATGAAATGACAGGCATCAGGCCTGCTGGATGAAAAGGTGCGAGACCGCTATTTTCAAGAAAAAGAAGATGTGGGGCAGCTAAGAGTTCCCTTAAATAGAACTCATAATGGCATACTTGTAAATACCACAATAGATGCGCGAATATTAAAATACTACGACGCTAAGAGTACGACTCGACTCGATAATAACGACTCGATACAAGACGACTCAACATATAATAATAATAACATACGATAACTGACGGTGGATCCGTAACAGATTCATCCTTTGTGGGGGCTCAGAGGGAACCAGAGCTTACAGCGAGTTTATCTCACGATTGTATCTCACTCACATTGTATTGCAGTTTGATTTGATGCATACCAACTTAGTCACATATCCCTAGGTCATGGAAATCCTCAAATTCAGTACTTCTGTCCATCTTTCCATCAAGACGCTAGTGATATGCTTTTGAGGCCTTCCAAATCAATTTAGTGACCTTCACATGTTCAACTGCTTCACGCGCACTGCAGTCTCTCCTCGGTCGTTTGTTCGCATTCAACCAACCACCGATTCCAAAATCATCATTGTGTCTGCAGCGTGATCAATCATAGCAGCAATACCGACGATCCCGTAGACCAGTGGGACTCTTTGGCACGTGCAATTTTTGTCCATAAAAGAAGCATCGGGCCTAGATAGACTAGACGCAACCCGAACAAATTGCGCATCGATGGCTTTGAATGTCATAGCTCCCACATGTGATGCCTCTAGATCATCCTGACCGCTATATCTATTGGCCAGTTAATTTTATTGCATTCTTACATTGTGGTCTTTTGAGAGCTCAGTGCGCCCCCATCCCCCCCCCCCCTCGTATCTTTCCTCCCAGCCCTAATAACATTCCTCAAGAGTAGTCTTCTGGCGACCACCATTAGCCAATTGATATTCTTTGTATTTGGTGAACGACCACTCTTGGGCAAATTGCTTGATTGCATGCGAGCCATGATAGGATGACTTGACAAGGTGAACGGCCAATATTTCTTCCTACACAGATGTTGTTGGATTTGCCCTTACGAACATTTTGCAAATCCAACGGCACGGTCTCCCCGCAACTAGTTAAGCACCCCCGTCGTCGGTGACTGATTCAGGACATATCTATCTAACAGGCTTCGGCAGTACATCTGAGCCCAACAATGGCCACCCACAACCCTCGTTCCATCGACACCTTTAACACTACCACGTGGAAGTGTCCTTATTTGATAGATTTGACCACTCAAGTTGGATTGCACTTGCTAAATGATCATCTGAATTACAACTTACCTCTTAAGCAAGCGGGGTATCCTTAGCGAGGATCTCCATGGAGGCCCATCATTGGACGTGATGGATGTGTCGATCAACGACGCACATGACGTGGGCAATGTTTAAAGAAGGATTGATAATGTGCTATGACACGCGTCGTCTAGGAAAGTCCTTTGAGCACCTTTGTGAAGTGCAACTGTTTGACTTTGTAGAAGCATGTGTGAATGATTTTATGAAGCTATCGCATCATGTTACAGGTCTCTTAATGGCCTACTATCTGGCTACTTCATGTGCGCCTTGCAACGTCACATCCAAGTCTGTTTGCATGCTCTAAGCCCAGTAACACTCACATTGGTCATCCAAAAAGCCCACTTTGTGGAAGTGAAATTTATCACTACAGGAGAGGTCCCCGAACATTATAGCATTTCGGTTTCCCAATCTCGATCGTACTTCGGCTCACCCATGTAGGCACACGCCCTCTCTCTACCTCCATTTGAAGTACCACGGCCATCGGCCCCACCAACACCTCCTCTCTACCACCCCCTCTAATTCCATCATCAAAGATAAATCCTTAACCACACAACCTCTCCCGCGAGGATTGCATCGACCCCTATCACCATGGTATTTGTTTTTGCTGCAAACAGTAATACTCCTCCTCAGATGTCCCCACAAAGAACTATGATTGCTACTCGTGGGTGAAGACAATGACACTACAGTTGTTGGTTTTGAGGACCGAGAGCTTAAGGATCCATCACTGCTACTTCACCATGAGGACAAGATTGATTTTGAAGGACATAGTATAGGTACATATCTGAATACTATCTCTGGCTATGGTAGTATTATGATGTATTAGGGATTTAGGGTAATATGGTAATTAGTATTTAGTAGTGGTGTCCCCTCTCATATAAGGAAGGGTGTAGAGTATTATTATGCATCTTTAAAGTCTCGGTTTATGATCTCTTCTTAGATAGGACTCTTAGATGGAATTAGCCCTCAAGAGTTCGGTGTGAATATACCTCATAATTATATCTCACTTACATTTCATTGCAATATGAATTGGTGCAGACCAAAGAGCTTCTAATTATCATAGATATTTGTCATGGCGGAGCCAATTGAATTTATCATGTCAACAACAAGTGCCAATGATGTAAAACTTTTCCTCTAGGGTATGCCAGTATACAAGATTTCAAGCATGTATTTGATAGTGATTAACTGTTCATACAGATAGCATGTTTTTTATGGTTATTTTGATCGTATTGAATTTCATCAATATGATCACTGAAGAGATGGCAAACCAAATGAGATTCAATGGTGAGTATGCAAGTTCAGCTAGTACATGATCATAAAAAGAGCATTGTAAGTTGAAACATATGATGTAGATTATTACTGATCTCATCTCATAAACCTGCAGTAATTTCTTTTTGAGATGTACAAATAATTGTTATATTCAATACAATCATTGTCCTTTCAAACTAATTTTGTATCATTGAAGATTAAAAACAACCTTATCATAACAAACGAGTCCAAAAAAAAGTACCTCCAAAGTTGGTGATAGATTCGGCATAGCGGCTTCGAGACTACGAATTTTACGACCTCGTAGATCCAGACGCTGAAGCAAAAATAGCAATCAGATATCTCTACATCTTGAACTAATTTCTATATGTTTCTCAATATAATATAAATTAAGATGAAACTGAAAATTCACTATTCCTTAAAACATACTCCAAAGGCTAAATGAAAGATGAATAAATTAAAAGGAAATTAGTATATAGATAGCAATTCATGAATGCTGATACTCACCAGGCCATCCCTGACTTTAACATCCACCGGAGGGAGCATCATAAGACGGCAATCCAGACTCTCAGCGGTCGAAGAATACTTTTTCCTTCCAGGAAATGAAGATATCCTCTCCATGGATGCTGAAAGTGGCCCTGTGTTCAAGCTGCTTGAACCTGTTGGTGAAGAAGCTGAAACAGTTGAGGTTGTTCTCCTGATCTTAGTGCGATCATTAGAGGTTTCCGCAGTAGTTCTGGACACACTTTTGGAAGAGGGTGTTGTCTCTAATGGTTTGTTTGTTGACCTCCTCATAGAATCCGTCTTGCCACTAGCAGATTTTGAGAGCAAGTATGAACTTGGAGAAGCATTTTTCCCAATCATAGCGGCGTCCATTGACGACGAACCTTTTGACCTGGCTGGAGGTAACGATGATCGTCTACTTTCAGTGTTACTTTTCTTCCCAGAGTCCAACGCAGAAGGAGAAACCTTTTTCCCATCAGTTGAAGCTCGTCTAGAGACCATACCGGACTGCTTCTCCAAAAGACCTCCTGTGCTGCTTCTCCTCTGCGTTGAAGATGCACTGGAACTCAATGTTGGCTTTGTTAGAGTGGATTTAGGCCGACTAGAACTCGAATCCGGGGCATTACATCCTTCAGCCCTCTTCACTTCGGATGAAAGGGATCCTGGAGTTTTCCCATTTTTTGCAATTCCGCCTAATTTTGCCGATTTCAATGCTCCGGTTGCTGAATAAGCTGAAGCAGCAGGAGACCGCTTCGCTGGACCCAGGGTGTTAGTTTTTTTCAAAAAATCATCGCTCAGACTGGCGGGAATAGACTCCATTTCCGCAAACTTGGTCGGCTTCTAAGAACGAGCCTCGCGGGATGGAAACCCTAAACGAAACAATATGGTAGGAAATAGACCTAAAACCACGCAGACCTCATTTCACCATTCTAGATTCAAGGAACCTGTGCATGAACGAAATCCTCAATCCTCAACCAGGATCTCTCAAACAGCGGAACATAATGGCGGGAAATAAAGTAAAAAAACAAACCTCATTCCACGCCAAACTCATTTCACCATTCTAGATCCACGGAACCTGTGCATGACCTAGCAAGTTTATTGAAGAACATTTTAGAAAAGCACAACCAAACAGAACAAAAACACCTTGGAAACAAGAACAAAAAACATAAAACAATTCATAGACCTAAAGCAACAATCGATCTCGCAAATGTACAAACTACAAACCCATTGCAAAATAAAGCTTCAAAAATGTACAAATCCCACCATCCCCGGCGGATCTTCGTAGAACACGGGCAGCAAGGGGAAGATCAAACCCCGCTCAAAGAATAAAAAGAGAAAGAGCGGACACGAGAGAGCAGTGAATTCTCACCTTCCAGCACCGGGAAATGGCTGTCAAGAAAACCAACTCCTATATATCGGACCGACGGAGGAAGACAGCTCTCACAGTGGTGCGACTGTCGCATACAAAAAAACGAAGTCATTGTTATTAGCACTACAGTTTTGGATAATACCACAAGATTATTTCCTAATTTTTCGTGCTTTTTGGAAATACATCTTGTATATGTATTTTTAGGAAAATTGTAGATCTCGGCGAGATATATAACTTTTGTGTTGAATATTTTTCCTAAAATTGCATGTACAAGTCGTACATTGGAAATACACTCAGATTTTGCGCCTTTTAGAAATACGTCTTGTACATACATTTTTAGGAAAAGTGTTCAACACGATAGTTGTAGATCTCGTCGAGATCTACAACTTTCGTGTTAAACGCTTTTCCTAATAGATCTCGTCGAGATCTACAACTATCGTGTTAAACGATTTTCTTAAAAATACAGATATAAAACGTATTTCCAAAAATCGTGAAAAATTAGAAGAAAATGTCCTACAACTGATCAAAACTACAGTATTAATAACCATCACTAAAATAAATCAGGCCGCATAAGAAGTGCTATAAAATGCAGCAAAATTTTAAATTATTTATATATTGTTCAGCAGTTATCGAAATTTTGGAAAGCGGGACAAGTTTGCCCTTCAAAAGATGATAAAGCGCTCTTTGCTCTGTCGGAATCCGATAAGTTACTGTGCGGTGACGGTATGCTTACTCTCCTTTATGGAGGGAAAGAAAGGCCGCTGCGAAGCCTAGGATCATTAATAAAGAGCGGAAATTACTGGGATGCGGTGACGGGAATCCAAATTGGACAACCTTATATCGAGAACAGAAACAGTTAGGGTGACCGAAACATCTAGAAACTAATAAAAATCGGAAGATGGGAAAATGGGAGGTGACTGTTATTAGCACTGTACTTTTGGATATTCACACTTTATTTACTCTTAATTTTCTGCGTCTTTTGAAAATACTCTTTGTACATGCATTTTTAGGAAAAGTGTTCAACACGAAAGTTGTAGATCTCGACGAGATCTACAACTTTCGTGTTGAACACTTTTCCTAAAAATACATGTACAAGGAGTATTTTCAAAATGCGCGAAATCTGAGCGTATTTCTAGAAATACGCTTTATACATGCATTTTTAGGAAAAGTGTTCAACACGAAAGTTGTAGATCTCGTCGAGATCTACAACTTTCGTGTTGAACACTTTTCCTAAAAATACATGTACAATGAGTATTTTCAAAAGGCACGAAAAGTTAAGAGTAAATAAAGTGCGAATATCCAAAAGTGCAGTGCTAATAACAATCACCAAATGGAATAGGGGGCAATTTGGATAGGACAAATCACAAAATTCTTTATTTGATTAATTGAATTTTCTTTTTAAAAAATCCTATTTGACTAAATTATATATTTTGGCGTTATTACCGTAACAAACTAACAACCACTTTATAGAATATAATTACATTTATAAATAGATATTATTGATGGATTCTCCTCCTTTTTAAAATAACTTTGCATTACAAATAGCCTAAATTCTTTTGTCATCCACTAAGGCTCTATTTGTTTCGGTGTTTCACTGTTTCGTTTTGGACAAACGTCGTCGGAAGGAGGGTAAATAAATGAACTTCCGGCCGCGTTTGCTCCGTTTCCACCCGTCCGCCTTGAAAAATGCCCCAAAAAATTCTGTTTGGAACAGCCACCTCCCCCATCCGGTTCGAACACTCCGTTTCAACCCGCCGGTTCGACACGCCACTGCCGAACCAAATGGAGCCTAAGTTAGTGGGGGATTGTGGGGTTAACCGCCCAAAATCACAGCATGCGTTAATTGCACGCACAATTCACGTGCGTGATCGCCGCATAACCGCTAAGCCCAACGGCCCGCGACCAACCAAAGCATGGTCGGCCACCAAGCAGGTGGCCACCGACCACTGTCACTTCGGGACCGCATGCGAGGACCGCACGCATGCGGTCCCAAGGGCTAGTGACCAGACTTCCAGCCGGCAGCTATCGCGCCTCGCGGTCGCACGCCCGCCGCCACGAGGGCCCGTGGTCGACATCTCGGCCTGCAGCCGACGCGCCTGACGAGCCTGTGCCCGCGGCCGGCCTCCCGTCTGACCGCCGCCGCGCTTCATGACCGTGCGCCCGCAATCCCGAGGGCTCACGGTCGGCCTTACAGCTGGTCTTCGTCGCACCTCACGACCGCCCTCTTCGCGCCCGTGGGCACCCGCGACTGGCCTCGCGGTCGGCCGCCCCTGCGCCAGGCGGCCACAGGCCCACGGCCGCGACGGCCTGCAGCCGACCCCTTGGACAGTCGTTTCCTCCTTCCTGGTCGGCCTCCCGCTGTCGGAGCCTCGCCGCCGACCACCCTCGTCGGACGGCTCTACTCCATCATCCAAACGACGCCACGCGATCTCCACCGTTCGATCACCGCTTAACCACCTCCCTGTAACCGCTTGTGAGATCCCCTCCCCCCAAACAGCAAACGTGTCACCTCTTCAAACGTAGAATAATCGACTTGTCACAATTTAGACAATCATTACATTAGATCAGTAATGCAGAACTAATTCAAAAACCAACATATCAATAAATAAAAATAAAAATTATTTGTTTTAAATGGCCCCTCATTCTTAAATCTAAAATTACTTTTAATTATTCAAAAAATTTCAAATTTTTATTGAGAAATGGCACTATTCTTGAGAGGCTTACAAATTTTCTTATAGGTAAAACATCAAAGATTGAGATGCTCTCATTTATTTTATGAATGGTGAAATACCATAATTTAATTTCTTTAAAATAGTTACCCTTTTTAAGAGCCTTTGATATCTTTTTTGAAACAAGAATTTAATCTCTAATAAAATTATTAAAATATGAGGATTCCTCATTTAATTCTCCGAAAAATTTTTAAGACTATGTATTCCTTTAATCATCATTATATAAAATAATTAGGAATTTTAATCAACATGATTTATCTCTCGAATTTTCATAATGAATGAACTGATTTACTTAAATCATTAAAAATTACAGATGATTATCAAAGATTCTTTAATAAATGTGAGGGATGCAAATAAACTTTGTAAATCTCCCTAATTTTTCTCAGAATTTATTAAATCTTTAACATACAAAAATAGAAAAAATCCTAATATTTTAATTTCTAAAAATAACTATACTATTTATAAAATAATGAAAAAAATTCAAGAGATAGCCTTTTTAATGATGAACAATTTTCATGTTCAGCATTTTTAATTTGAGTCACCTATCAGACTTAAAAATTTAGAAATCTCTCTGCCTTAAAAATATTATACACAACACATATGTTGGTACTGATCTGTGCCTGAGATCGAGCTTCAAATCTCGTGTCATGGCCCCATAGTGGATCTAGCATTGATAAGTTGTGGGGATTGAATGATTGGCTCAGAATTATTATGGTAAGCTGGGTGGTCCGATCTCATCTCATCCCTGAGATCGAACAGCAGTTGTAGCAGAGCGAGACTACAAAGGCTTTCAGGCCTCAGTCGGCGTTGTACTTCCACAATTCGACCCTGTCTCCGCCCCCGAGCAACTTGCTGGGTCTGGCGTATCCTCCGGTAATGGTCTGGTGGTCTGGCACTGTAGCAAGGCGCCAGAGTTCCCTATTACAGAAAAAAATACTGCAGACGATACCGGAGCTTCCTCCTCTGACGGTGTCATTGTCTTGGGGTCTCCCGGAGAGGGCCTCTAAGCCCTCTCCTGTGAGTCGCTCCATAATGAGCCAAGATGCGTCGGGGAGTTAGGGAGGAAGAGGAGGATAAGGTTCTGTAACACCTCCATCTGTCACATAAAATATTTAAGAGGGTCCGATCGGGGCCCCACGCCATATTTCACAAACAGTCGGTGGAGTTACGCATTGAAACCATAATATCATATACGCATCCTATATGATATTATGGTTTTAATGCGGAGTTGATATTATGGTTTCAATGTGTAACTCCGCCGACTGTCTGTGAAATATGGTGTGGGGTCCCGACTGGACCATCTATTATATTTTATGAGACAGATAGAGGTGTTACAATTTGGTATCAGTGTAACGTCTCCCCTGTAATGACCGTATAATATGGGTCCGATCAGGGCCCCACAACATACAGACTCCACAACTTAACCATTATAAGATGATATAAAACTACTCAACTCAAAACTCAGACTAAAAACAGCGGAAACAAATAACAATACTAGAATTTATTCACAATCACAGGAGTATCAAAACAGCCTTAAGGCCTTACAACAATCATGACTCCCAAGTCTGGAACAATAAAAAACAAAAGTAATGTGGTTTAGCACTTCTAGGCTACCTCGGCATGCAAGCTGAATTACAGTTCATAGAGCAAAGCACTTGACAAACACAAGCAAATAACAGAAAGTTCACTTCATGAGGTTTATGCCTTTTTGGCCGTCGAGCTTGCTCGTGCTTGCAATTTTTGTCCTGTAAAAAATTATTGTAACGTGGGTCAACAACGGCTGACCTCGACTGTGTAACCAACACATCTCCTTCCGACCGTCCCTAGTGGACCCCGGGGCACTCCATTACCCTGAAGGTCAGCACTTCGTATGCAAATATACATGAACTTAGAAAGTAATAAAATATGTTTGGATGTCTCATACAACAAATATGTTTTTATGATGAGCAAGTAAAATAAAGGGGTTTACAATAGCATGTATGCAATCCTGAGTTTCACCCAAGATACCCTAAAGTGCATGAATCTAACACATCATCATGTATCATCAAACGGGTATTTCCAATTTCCCCATCGGCGTTCAAGCCACAAACACACAAGTACTTTCAATTTTCCCTAACGGCATACAAGCCGCCACACAGAACTCTTATCAAGGCCCCACCCGCTCATTGGTCTCAAAACCCGGGCATGCCTGCAAGCTCTTACTTCTCATGTCAGGATTCTGTCTCACAAACAACAAACCGATGTTAAGAACCTTTACTTGACCCCACCCGCTCCTGGGCTTCATCGCCCGGGCTTGTCCAAAGCTTGGCATTCTTGTCAGTTTCACAGAAGGGGACTTGTCTCGTCAGGACACTCTCCACACATGACTTGCATGTCACGGGCTAGCCAACTGACCATAGAGACAAAGCCGTAAATTAGCACATCACAATCAATAGCCTTTCTCGCACTAATCCACCATTCGTACTCACACGAAAATAAGGGGGAAACCACATCACAAACGACATCTTGCCACAAACGGATTTCTAGCAAAATCCGTAAGGCTCGTTATGCAACATCACTGAGTTGGACTAACGGTCGCGACTATGGCTTCACCCACAATGCTTAATCCACTAATGGAGCAGATTTCTAATGCAACATCATGTCGGGGACGGACACAATCAACCCGGGTGATTCCTCTTAAACCACGCAACCCGAACCCCTCTTATTTGAGAGATCCGGTACTTAAATACTTGAAAGAAAGCAAGAACAACATGGATGTCATTCACGCATCCTAAAGACTCATTACCTTCCGACTCCTCTTCCTAGCCATGGAAAACTCGATTTGCACGGATGGAAGTGTGCGCCTTCAAGTCCTCTCCACAGATCTGGCCTCGGATCGACGATCGGAGCCCGAAGCTTCGTTAATGGGGGAGAAAGGCCTTCTTCCTTCTCCAAACTCTCTTTCTCCCCAAAACCCTAACTCTTTCTCAAATGAGATGAAATTAGGGTTTAGAACATTTAAGCCCTATTTATGCCCTTTGGCCGGAGGGTCCCGGGGCATAGGATCAAAACCGAAGTGAAATCGGACGGTCAGAACACAGATCTACGGAACTGCGTTCTTCTGCTATCATCGGACGGTAACCACCTACCGCGCCGCAGTAGCTTCCCGAGCGCTCGGTCAGAAAATAATGTCGTGTTATCGCCAACGGTAAAAATACCGATACGCGGTATCTCACTCAACGCTTACGTCTCAACTCAAAGAGGCTAACGCCAAGTGGTAACTAGCTAACGCCGCGCGCTAGCACTCAACTCCTCCCACTCAATGCCTCCACTCAATTCCTGCTACTCAACACACTCAACGTCAGGCTACCGCCGAGTAGTAACTAGCTAACGCCGCGCGCTAGCTTCCAGAGGCTCAAGTACAGAAACTGGGGTGTTACAATCACCTTCTAGTGTCGGTCATTATTATTCGAATTTGTGGTCGACTTCTTTTAAGGGGCGGTGAGCACGTGTATGTACGTTACCGTTATAACATGAATGAACCCATGAATGTCCACTTAGGAATGAAAATACACATGTTGAAGGAACTAGCGTGTTCCTATAATTGCTTTTGGCAATATTGTACGTTGCTTTAATTGTGTGTTTCACGATTATAGGAAACAAGAAGTGGTGCAGGGAACCAAGAACCGCAGTGCTCGGTGGAAAGTAATGCACCAACTGAGGTGCCAACATCTCCTCCTTCTGCGGAAACTATACAGTTGGTTGTGGCCTGTGTTCGCCTTAATCAATGCACAACCAGGAGGGCTAGTGCAACCTCCTACCCTAGCTGTAGTCCAGGAACCGGTTGGCGTAGTTGAACATGTGGCGGTAAGACAAGTGGTTGTTGAGCCAGTGACCGCAAGGCAAGGGACGAAAAGCAATTGAAACACGTAGTGAGTTTCAATCCTCCCGTGTTTGCGGGTACTGGAACCCCTACACAAGCCGAAGATTGGCTCTCAAGAATAAAGAGAATCCTGATGGCAACTGAAATGAAGGAGTGACAGAAAGTCATTGTAGCTACCTTCTTGTTATATGGTGAGGCGAGGCTATGGTGGGATGAGTTAGAGCTGCACCAATTTGTTGGTCGGTAGTTGCTTCAGATCACGATGGAGGAATTCTCGAGGTTTTTTCTGGCGAGATATATTCCATCTGCACAGCGGATTGCAGTGGAAAACCAAATTCAAAGGCTAACTCAAGGCGAGAATTCTGTGGATGACTACTTGCACAAGTTTACGAGATTGGTAAGGTATGGAAGTTTTACGTTTGCAAATGAGGAACGGAAAACAAATTGGTTCTATGAAGGGCTGAGAGACGATTTGTGATTGCTTCTCTCGGGACTGATGATGCAAGGTTTTCTTACCTTGGTCAATACGGCTCGTGCCCTCAAACAAGATATGAAACATGTGCAATGTAAGAACGACTTGGTATGAAGAAGCCAGAGTTCAAGGTACCTAATTCTTCAAAGTCTGGGTATCGACGGTGGAATAAGAAGTCTAAAACTTCTGCACCGGCTCCTTCTTCTCTTACGTCTGGAGCAACGTTTGGGAAAGGTCCGCTCACTTGTTACACATGTGGCAAGGTGAGACAGATGGCCCGTGAATGTTGGAGTGGCCCTCCAAAGACAGATAAAAAGAAGGGAAAAGCAGTGGTGGAGTCAACTACATCTCAAGCGCAACCCCGAGTCTATAATCTTGGCCAACAGGAGGTCATAAAACAAAGTGACGTCGTAACATGTATGAGTTAAGATATTTTTTTTCTGCTTTCCATACTTAGTACCTTGTGCATAGCTTGTGTATGATTTGTCTGAATTAGGCTTTGTCCTGATATCGGAATATCCGGCGAGTGCACTGTTCGATACAGGAGCTTCTCATTCCTTTCTATTTGAGGACTTCGTGGTGCGTATCGGAGTGCCTTCATTTATACCAACAGATTTAATGAATGTGTTGTTTCCTAACGGGTGCTTAATGCGCGCGGATCGAGCCTGCTATGTTGAGGTGCGGATAGGAAGTCATGACTTTGGTTTGGAAGCATATGTACTGCCAATATCGAAGTTTGATGTAATATTTGGTATGAACTGGCTCTCGGAGCAGCGTGCCTATATAAATTGCAACTCTAAGGAAGTCATACTGGGTCAAAACACTGAACGCGAGACTAAGTTCGCGGGTATGCGAGGATCGAGCAAGATATTGATGTTTGCTCTCCATGTAGTCAAGGCAGTTTGGAAAGGTGTGGAATTGTTTTTCATGTTATTTGAGGCTGTAGAGCCGAAGACCAGCTTGAGTGACGTTCCTGTTGTATCAAAGTTTGCAAAACCTGTTTCACACTCATCGTACTGAGTGGCGCCAAAGGAAATGATAGAACTGAAAGTTCAGTTGCAAGAATTGCTAGAGTAAGGATATATACGTCCGAGTATGTCACTGTGGAGTGCACCGATGTTCTTTGTGAAGAAGAAGGACGGATGCTTGCGTCTATGCATTGATTATCGTTAACTGAACAAGCTGACAGAAAAGAACAAGTATCTGATTCCTCGAATCAATGATTTGTTTGATAAGCTGGTTGAATCGACTGTCTACTCGAAGTTAGATTTGAAGTCCGGCTACTAACAGTTGAGAATTTGGGAAAGTGATATTCCCAAAACAGCGTTTGGTGCACGCTATGAGCATTATGAGTTTACTATGTTGCCTTTTGGACTAACTAATGCGCCATCAGTATTTATGGATCTGATGCATAGGACTTTTCAAGAGTATTTGGACTTGTTTGTGATTTTCTTTATTGACGACATACTGGTATACTCTCAGTCTGAAGAGGAGCATGTGAAATATCTGCGGTTGGTTTTGCATACCCTGAGAAGGAATAAACTTTTTGCCAAGTTCTCAAAGTGTGAGTTTTGGCGGTCGTGGGTGGTTTTTCTTGGTGATGTGGTTAGTGTAGAGGGTATTATTGTGGATCCGGCAAAGATTGTTGTTATACGAGAGTGACCTGTGTTGTCTACTTTAACGGAAGTCAGAAGCTTCCTTGGACTTACTGGCTACTACAGGCGCTTCGTGGAGAAATTTTCGCAGATAGACTTACCTCTCACCACACTGACGAGGAAAGATTAGAAGTTCGTTTGGATGCTTGAGTGCGCACGGGCTTCTAAGGAGTTAAAGAGTCGCTTGACCACAACGCTTATCTTGAGTTTGCCATGTGGTACGGACGGCTACGAGATATACAGTGATGCTTCATAGAGCGGCTTAGGCTGCGTTCTTCTGCAATTTGGAAAGGTTATAGCTTATGGCTCACGTCAGTTGAAAGTGTACAAGCGAAACTATCCAATACACGACTTAGAGTTGGCGGCTGTGATTTTTGCACTTAAGCTGTGTCGTCATTACTTATATGGCGTGAAAGTGGATATCTTCACAGACCATAAAAGCCTTTAAGTACTTAATAGATCAGAAGGATCTGAACATGCGACAACGGAGGTGGATAGATTTCCTCAGTTATTACACCTTTGAGATACATTACACTCACGGGAAGGGAAATATGGTCGCAGATGCCTTGAGTCGTAGGACTCTAGTACAGGCAAGTTGGCTATAGATGCATGATGAGCATCTGATCCAGGATTTGGAGGCTTTAGATATTTCTTGTGTTGATAAGAATACCACTACAAATGCATGCTTGAACTGGACGGAGGTGCAATATGATCTCGCGGACAAGATTCGACAAGCAACGAAACTCGATGAGAGTATGAAACGTTATACAACGAATAAGTCAGATTCCCAATTCTCCTTGGATAACGGTCTTTTGAGAAAGGATGGTCGTTTGTGGGTCCCAAATGTGGGTAATCTACGGGAAGAGTTGATGTATGAGGCACACTTTACTAAATATTCAATCCATCTAAGGAGCACAAAGATGTACAAGGACATAAAAAAGATGTTCTGGTGGCCAGGTTTAAAGAAGGACATTGCTCTTTACGTGGCAAAGTGTCATACTTGTGCCTTGGTAAAGGCGGAATGTCAGAAACCTGGTGGTTTTTTGAAGTCGTTGTCAATTTCGGTGTGAAAGTTCGATGTCATCTCTATGGATTTCGTACATTGGCTGCCGAGTTCACAAAGCGGTAACGACGACGTGTGGGTGATCATTGACCGGTTAACAAAGGTATTGCACATCATACCGAATAAGAGGGATGATTCAGTAGAAAAATTGGCTAAGTTGTATGTTGACAACATAGTAAGGTTGCACGGTGTGCCCCGTAGCATCGTCAGCGACAGAGATGGGCATTTTACTTCTAATGATTGGAGACCAATCCACCATTTGTTGGGTACTAAACTGAAATTCAGTACGACCTTTCATCCACAAACGGATGGTTAGACCGAGAGGACAAATAGCGCAATGGAGGATATGCTCCGTATGTGCGCCTTGGATTTTGGGAAGAGGTGGGAGGACCATCTCTATATGATCGAGTTCACCTATAATAATAATTATGAAGCTAGCATTCTGATGGCGCCTTTCAAAGTTTTATACGGTAGGAAATGTCATACTCCTTTAGCTTGGGCGGAAACAGGCGAATCAAAGTTGTATAAGCGTAATGAGGTCGAAGATGCCAATTTGACTATACACATTATTCGAGAGCGGTTATTGGTGTCTCATGATAGACAAACAAAGTATTACAATGCCAAGTACCGAAACGTGGAGTTTGCAATGAGTGATTGGATATATCTAAAGATAAAGTCATTTAAAGGTGTGTCCAAGATTCGGCGCTTGAAAAAGCTGAGTCTTAGGTACCTTGGTCCATTTGAAGTGATTGAGCGAGTTGGTGAAGCTGCTTATCGACTAGCTATTTCGACAGAGTTAAGTGATTTGCATGATGTGTTTCACATCACGGTGTTGTGGAAGGTTGTTCAAGCGCCTACGCAAATGATTGCGGATAGTCAAGTAACGGTCGATAGTGGGCTAACTGTCGAAGTATGAGACCGAGCGGTCTGGCGGTTTGAGCCTGGCGGGTTATAGACCGGGCGGTCTGGCTGTTTGTGTCCGGCGGGTTGATATCCAGATTGTTGCTGTGTAGTGTCCGGCGGTCTGACGGTTTATCTCCGGCGGCTTGGAAACCGGGCGGTCTAGCGGTCTCCTACCGCATCTCTCTCTTACTTCTGGTATTGCCGAGCGGTTAGAACATTGTCTAACCGAGCGGCCTGTTCCGGTCTGTTGTTCTAGCCGCCCGGATCTGATGTATAGCTTTAGTCCCACATTGTTAGTTTGTATTCTATCCTCTCTCCTCCATTCTATAAAAGGGAGGTCATACCTTTGTAAATGATATCTTTTTTGGATAATAAAATTTCAATTATTCAAAGTTCCGGCTTGTTTTATAGTCGCTTGTTCGCTACTTTAGTCTTTTGTTTGCTACTTCTCACAAGGTATCAGAGGACTCGATCTTCTCCTCCTGATTCTGTGCGCCCTGTCCGCGCGGCTTGCCTCTTTTTCTCGCGACCTGTTCTCGCGGTTTCTCTTCCGCTTGCTTGCGCCCTGTCCACGCGGCTTGCCCCTTCCTCGCGACCTGTTCTCGCGGTTTGTCTTTTCCACCTGCTTGCGCCCTGTCCGCGCGACTGTCTTTTCCTGCCTTTCAGTCGCCGCGACCTGCTGCCTTTTTTTGCCTTGTTCGTTCATCCCTTTTATTCGCGCGGTCTATCTTCTAGCCGCTCGACTTCTTTCCCTGCTTGGATCTGCGGCTTGGTCGTGGCTTCTCTGGCCGCTGGTGTCTGTCATCGTGACCGCCGCAACTCTTCTTCCTATCTGCGCGGCTTGTATTCTAACCGCGCGGCTTCTCACAGATTTCTCCTATGGCCCTTTCTGAAACCTCCACTACCACCACTCCTATCGCCACTCCGACGCAGCTTACTACTCCCTCTGGCAATCTTGCCACGGTTTCTAAACTTGTTGGCTCCAACTATCCAGATTGGAGCGTTTCTTTCATCTTTCTTCTTCGCTCTCAGCGCAAACGTCATCACCTCACCGATGACCCTCCTCCTCTAGACTCTGTTGAATTTGATGACTGTGATGTCAGTGATGCGCTTGTCCGAACGTGGTTGGCTAACAGCCTCTCCGATGAATGTCTTCCTGTCATACGCCATGATGAGACGGTCAAGACCGCGTGGCTTCATCTTGCTGCTCTCTACTCGAAGGGGGCCCAGACATCCCGCATTTATACTCTCTACGCGGATCTCTTCGCTCGCCCTTCCATGTCTCCTGCTGCGGCTTGTCAGCAAGTTCAGGCTCTTGGCGCTGAAATCCTCTAGAATCGCCCTTTCTCCGCGGACTTGGCCGAGCAGCACAAACACTTCCAGGAACTCCTGGTTGTTTGTTATCTTCTACGGCTCCCTGAGTCTTTTGATATGATCCGCTAGCAGATCTTGGGCGAAGCCGAGTCTCCTACCTTGGATGCCACCGCGGCTCGCATCGCCGCTGTTACTTCACTGCTCCACCGTCCTCTGTTGTCCTCCCCTCCTCCACAGGACTCCTATGCTCACCAAGTTCAGCGGGGTGGCAATAGTGGTCGCAGCCACTCTGGCACGCGTGGTCCGTCAAGATTCCTCTGCTCTCACTGTGGTCGTACCGGCCACTCTGTTGACCGCTACTGGCAGAAACATCCTCATCTTCATCCCTCCGGTGATACTTCTTCCTCAACCTCCGCCTCCTCTCGGCCATCTGCTTCTGTGGCCACGACCTCAGGTAGTGCACACGTCGTTACCCAAGGTAAATGGCTGATTGACTCTAGTGCTACAAATCACATGACCCGAAACCCTCACTGCTTCTCTCTCCTAGAGACGCATGATCGGTTACCCCTGGTTCTTGTTGCGGATGGTTCGCCTTCCCCAGTTCACGAAACGGGCATGGTTCAAGTCACTCCGTCGCTTCGCTTAGCGGACACTCTCTATGTCCCGAAGTTCCCTTGCAATTTGCTCTCAGTTACTACTTTATGCAAGCAACTTCAGTGTTCTGTCTTATTTACTCCTACTTCTTGTTGTTTTCAGGACCCGACGACCCAACGGACGATTGCTACTGGGACTGAGAGCGGCGGTCTCTACTTCCTCGATAATGTTTCCGCTCTGTCCGCTTTCTCTTCCTCGTCTACTGATCTGCTTCAATGGCATCTTCGCCTTGGACATCCTCCTCCTCGGATTCTTCGTCAGCTTCTTCCCCACTTACCTCAGACCAGTCCTCCGCTCAACTGTGATGCGTGTCAGCTTGGCAAACATCACCGCTCCTCCTTCCCGCCGAAGCAAGGCCGTGGTTCCTCCCGCCCTTTTGATCTCATTCATTCCGATGTTTGGGGTCCTGCTCCTACTCTCACCGTTGGTCAGGGTAGTTCTTATTTCGTAACTTTTATTTATGATTTCTCTAGATGTACCTGGGTGTATCTTTTAAAAGATCGCTCTGAACTCTTATCTGTCTGACAATCTTTTTATAATATGATTAAAACTCAGTTTGTTATTTCTATTAAAGTACTGCGCTTTGATAATGCTAAAGAATACCTCAGTCATGAGTTTTCGTCTTTTTGTATGCAACATGGTCTTATTCATCAGACCAGCTGTGTTTACACCTCCCAGCAAAATGGGGTGGCGGAGCGTAAAAACCGTCATCTCCTCGATATCGCTCGCACTCTAATGACGCAGATGCATGTACCTCGCTCCTACTGGGGCTATGCTGTTCTTCTTGTCTGTTATCTTATCAATCGCATTCCCTCTTTAGTTCTTCACGACAAGACCCCCTTCTCCATTCTCTACCCGGGCAAGGAACCCTTTCCTCTTCCTCTCTGTATCTTTAGGTGTACGGCTTTTGTGCATGCCCCGTCTGCTACCCGTGACAAGCTTTTCCCCCGTTCCACAAAATGTGTCTTTTTGGGATACTCGACCACTCAAAAAGGCTATTGTTGCTTTGACCCCATTCTGCGCAAACAGTTTGTTTCCGCGGACGTCACCTTCTTCGAAAATGCATCCTACTTTTCTTCTCCATCCCCGCTTCCTCCTGCTATCTCTGACTCTCCACCATCTCTCTGTGATCCTTCAACGCATATCGACGTCTCCCCTCCTATATCATCTCCTCCTCCGTCTCCTCCTCTCCCTATTATCTCCCCTCCTTCTTCTCCGTAGCCGTCTCTCCCTAGTCTCAGGCCAGCTTTCTCCGCCACGGACGCTCCGGTCCCTGAGGCACAAGACGACCGGGATCTTCCAATTGCCCTTCGCAAAGGGGTGCGGGCGTGTACCCAACACCCGCTTGCAGCTGTTGTTTCCTATGATCGGCTTACTCCCTCTCGCAGGTGCTTTACTTTGGCTATCTTGGATACTACCACTCCCCGCACTTACAAAGAGGCTCTTGTTATTCCTCATTGGGAATCTGCCATGGATGAGGAAATCGTCACTCTTACTGAAAGGGGTACCTGGAACCTTGTTCCTCCACCGGTAGGTACTGATGTGGTTGGCTGCCGCTGGGTGTTCGTTGTGAAGTTTCGCCCAGACGGCACTGTGGATCGTTACAAAGCCCGACTGGTGGCCAAAGGCTTTACTCAGACTTATGGAGTTGACTATTTTGATACTTTCTCCCCGGTTGCTCGCCTCAACACCATCCGGGTTCTTCTTTTTGTGGCCGTCAACAGGGAGTGGGCTATTTCCCAGCTTGATATCAAGAATGCTTTTCTGTATGGGGATCTTCAGGAGGACGTCTATATGGAGCAACCTCCTGAGTATGTTGCTCAGGGGGAGACACAAGTATGTCAGTTGAAGAAGGTCATCTACGGCCTAAAACAGAGCCCTCGGGCATGGTTCGACAAGTTTAGTGGCATTGTGGCTGCCATTGGCTTTACAAGAAGTTCAACTGATCACTCATTATTTATTCGCAAAACCATATCGGGCCTTATGGTTTTGGCGGTGTATGTGGATGATATTCTTCTTACCGGCGATGACCAGGCTGGGGTGGACTTGACAAAGAAACACCTTCGTCAACACCTAGTCACGAAGGATATGGGCTCCCCGAAATATTTTTTTGGGATAGAAATCTCTCGGAAGCCCGACTCGTTGGTTCTCTCCCAACGGAAGTATGCTCTTGATCTTCTACAAGAGGCAGGATTGACCGGTGCCAAACCGGCCCGGTATCCCATGGCCACTGGAGAGGACAAAACATGGATAGATGACTCACCTCTTATATCCGATGCCACGAGATATAGACGTCTGGTGGGCAAACTCATTTATCTCACGGTGACCAGACCCGACATCTCCTATGCTGTAGGCAAGGCCAGTCAGTTCATGCAAGCTCCCAGGGAATGTCATCTTCAGTCTGCCTTGAAGATACTAGAGTATGTCAAAGTAGCACCAGGAAAAGGGCTACTCTTTCAGAAGCATAGTCATCTGAGAGTTGAAGCCTACTCAGACTCAAGCTATGCGGATGATAAAGGTGACCGTAAATCTACATCAGGTTTTTGCACATTTGTTGGAGGTAATCTTGTGAGCTGGAAGAGCAAGAAGTAGTCTGTTGTCTCAAGGTCCAGTGCAGAAGCCGAATACCGGAGTATGACGTCAACTATGCGTGAGTTAAAATGGTTGCGGGCTCTCATGCTTGATATAGGAGAGGTCTACGACTATCCTCTGCCTATGTTCTGTGACAACAAGGCCGTTATATACATATACAAAAATCTGATCTTCCATGAGAGAATGAAACATATAGAGGTCGACTGCCATTTCATCCGAGAAGAGGTCTTGAAGAGACAGATTTGCACTCCATTCGTCACCTCCGACAAAGAGTTGGCAGATATCTTCACCAAGCCGGTTTCTACTTCCTTCTTCCACATCTGTGACAACCTGGGCATGATTGATATCTATGCTCCAGCTTGAGGGGGAGTGTCGAAGTATGAGACCGGGCGGTCTGGCAGTTTGAGCCTGGCGGGTTATAGACCAGGCGGTCTAGCGGTTTGTGTCCGGCGGGTTGATATCCAGACTATTGCTGTGTGGTGTCCGACGGTCTGACGGTTTATCTCCGGCGGCTTGGAAACCGGGCGGTCTAGCGGTCTCCTACCGCATCTTTCTCTTGCTTCTGGTATTGCCGAGCGGTTAGAACATTGTCTAACCGCGCGGCCTGTTCCGGTCTGTTGTTCTAGCCGCCCGGATCTGATGTATAGCTTTAGTCCCACATTGTTAGTTTGTATTCTATCCTCTCTCCTCCATTCTATAAAAGGGAGGTCATACCTTTGTAAATGATATCTTTTTTGGATAATAAAATTTCAATTATTCAAAGTTCCGGCTTGTTTTCTAGTAGTTTGTTCGCTACTTTAATCTTTTGTTCGCTACTTCTCACACTAACGACGAAAGTTATACCCATTCGTATCGAGGATACGAAGATCAGACAACTACGTAACAAGGCAATCATGATGGTCAAAGTTTGTTGGGACAATTTTGTCCGTGAAGAATTGACATGGGAGCGTGAGCAAACCATGAAAGATGAATTTCCCGAGTTGTTTTTGTAAATCATGTTGTAAGTTTATGTACCGATTTTTTTTCAATGAATAAAATTTCGGGACAAAAATTCTTAAAGGAGGGGAGAATTGTAATGCCCCAAAAATCCTGGAAAAAGGAAGGATTGGAAGTTAACTATCGGCGCTAGTGTTAACGCCAACTTAACCCTTGAATTAAATAAACCTTCGTCTCAGGTATCTACCACGCGACGATAGAACGATACCGCGCGGCGATACCACTCGACGCACTCAACACTTTCGACGAATCGTTGAGAGACAATCGTGGGGCGGTAGTGAGCTGACGCGCGGAGATAGCTGATTAAAATGGCATATGCCTCGGGAAGGTACCGCTCAGCGGTAGTAAGTTAACACCGGCAGTAGCTTGCCATGTAGCAGTGTGGTGGAGGCTGCTTTGGGCGATAGAGCGATGTCAATCAGTCAAGCGGCGACCGCCTTTGATACCGCACGGCGGTAGCGGATACCGCGCGGTGGCAGCTCGCTGTAAAGGGTTGGACATGAGATGAAATTCTCATTTTCCTCTCTCAGACTCTCTCTCTTGGTTTTTGAGATTGTTGAGAGAAGAGGAGGAAAAAGTTCAGGAGGCTAAGAGGAGAAGCGATCCAATGTGTGATTGTGATCGGAATTGCGAGTCAAAGTTAGATCCGCGGAGAGGAAGCTATGACGATCAGTTGCATCCGGATCAAAGAACAAGGACATGACTCCTAAGCGATCGATACGGGTAACGACTTTCTCTTTGGACAAGTAAAGTCCTCAATTTGCATACGTGCATGGAACCCCTCACCAAAAGGTGAAGAAAAAAGTGGTTTCCAGTGGGTAGATTATTGTGATCTCCGATAAAACTTGCATTTAGATCCGGAATCAAAGTACGAAATAAGCATATTGTGTGAAGCCCATATGGATAGGTTGGTCTGGATTGGTGATGAATTGATTTGCGTGGTGGAGAAGATTCTGTGGATAAAATATGTGGATAAACATGTAAAATCTGGGGTGTGGGGTGTGCAGGATGTCGCAATGATAAAACTGGAGATGATCTCCAGGAAAACACCCAAAAAGCGGGGAAGAAGCGACTTCTGTCCCTACCGCGCGGCGGTAGTACAACCGCCGGCGATTGCTGCCAGTGAGCTACGTTTGTGAGGCTTGTCTCTGGGAGACCTGGAGGATTTTATATACTATATGTGCGTAGGAACTTAAACTGTTTTGCGGTATGTTGTGAGTGGGAACTTAAACTGTTCCACTATATATGTGTGGGAACTTCAATTGTTCTACGATATGGTCGCGAGAACTTAAATTGTTTTGCTTGGGCAAGGCGGACGCTGACCTACATCGTTGATTGAGGGCCTAACAATTTGAGCAACGGGCTTTGGCTAACCTGTACCCATCTTATGACAATCGACTTGGAGTGAGTAACTGACATGGATCTCAAAGTAATAGAACGCCTTTGACTTTGTCGACTCATAAGAAAAAAAGAGAAATGTTCAAGTATACCATCAAGTCTGGGACTGTGGATGGTGGTGGGACCCGGGAAGTCTAATACACCGAGAATGTGCTCTGAGTGCACGGGGTGTGTGGCTGATCGAGCCTGCGTCTGTGGCGAATGATGCTTAAGTGAACGTTATTATTTGCCAAAAGATATATATGCTCCTACTTGCAGGGAAGGAGAACCGCCATCCGAGTGAGGGGTGAGGTCGTTATAAATTGGTCAGCTAATGTTGACCGTTGCTTTGTTTGTCACGTTTTGGTGGGTCGTGTTATGCAGGTGCTGGAGAGCCAAGTGGAAAGTAGCGGGCTGAAGTCCCTTATGCTGCAATTGGTTGGCCCTCGAAGGCCCAAAGGCGAACATTTATTATTTTCCATGTGTGGTTGGCCCGCATGCCGATGTATAAAAACACTATCTGTAAAGGAAACAGTTGTAAGACCTTAAGGTCATAACATTTTGTGTATTTGGTTATCATTCTTATATGTGTAGTGGACATTTCTGGTATATGTGTTCTACAACTTAAACTACTTATGTTAGAATGTGCTCTGAGTTAGGATGCGTGTATGATATTATGGTTTTAATGCGTAACTCCGTCAACTGTCTGTGGAATATGGCGTGGGGCCCCGGCCAAACCCTCTATTATATTTTATGTGACGGATGAAGGTGTTATAGGTTCCACCTATTTGGAGGGCCTCCTGAAGCTATTGGACATATCTGCCATTAGAGGTGGTGAGGTGGAGGTGGGCTTGGGTAGGGCTTTCCGGCAAGGTAGGGCTCCAGCATGGGGGTAGATGGGATCGGCCAGAGAGACTAGGTGTGCTTCTCATGAGGGGCCAGTGGCCTCAATTTATAGCCAGCTGAGGGGACTCTCAATTTGGGTTACCCTTGGGGTTAGGGTTTTATTTAACCTAACCAGGGTTAGGGGCAACAACTATTACTTGCTTGAGGGATGATTGTACCTTCTATAGTCAGTGGCAGGAGTTAAGGAGGCTTGAGAGAGTTAGGTTGGCTTTGATCTAGGGTAGGGAGAGTAAGACGGAGAAGGAAGCCTTGGGTTAGGTTTGTCACTTCCTACCCTTAGAAGTTCCAAACCTAAGAAGCCAATTGGTGCTTTGTTTGTAGAGCCCAACTAGGTTGATAGTGGGCTTGGTGTGTGCTTGGTCTTCGACTTTGAGGAAAGAGAGAAAGAGATGGTAACTGCTTGCCTTGGCAAGAGGCCTATGGTTCGGTGGGGCTTATTAGAATTCAGAGCCCATATAGAGCTGGGGTTGAGCTCATGCAGAGCCTTGACAAGTGGGCTTCAAGCGGAGGTGTTTTAGAATAATTAAAATATGTTTTTATAGAGGTTTGCCCAAAGTCAACCATGGGGTGGATCCCCTATATGGGTCAAGGTCAAAGTGGGTTCAAGTCGTTGAGTGACAAACTAATGTTGGTATGTTAGACTAATATTGATGAGTGCATGCCTTTCGGTGCACTATAAAGTTTGACAGGACCCGATTTAACAAAATTGACCAAAAGACGTCGGAATTGAGCGCAACAAATTCTATTGCTCTTGTATTGATCATACTAGTCCAATCCAACTGAATGTGGTCAATGGTAAGTTCATATACTCAATATATTAATTTTGCATTGTCGTGATGCAGAACGATCCTTAAAATGGCCATTTTTTAAATAACCTCATATTGGAACGAAACAAGTTACATTGCACTCGTATTGACTATACGAGACTAATGTAATTGGCGGAAGTCGATTTGGGGCACATATGCTCAATATACTAAATTGACATTGTCATGACGCGTTATAATACTCAAAATGATCATTTTCTTTAAATGACCTCGGATTGGGACGAAATGAGTTCCGTTGAACTTGTATTGACTATACGAATCTAATGCTACTGACGGAAGTCGATTCAGAGCATGCATGCTCTATATACTAACTCGAGTCTCCTCCTAACTTCTTGGGTACCCTACAAGTGATCGAGTCACCTTTGTTGGGTCATCTAGGGTTCTAATGCCCTAATAAAAGTTTGGATGTAACACCCCCGTCATGGGGGCGCATGACCGAATCTAATATTCGGCGTGCGTATAGTAAATTTTTAGAAAATAAGTAATATGAATTATAAGAAAATGATATGCAAATAGTAAATAGTGTGGCTATGATCTATGGATAATCACCATAACCACCCTTGAAGCCTATAAATAGAACTCATGGGTCCCCTCCATTTTTATTTTATTCCCCTTCGGCTTCATCTCCTATGCGCGTGAGAACTCCACCAGGAATCTCATTCGCCCTTTGAAGACTCCTTCGAAGATCTTCAAGTGCCTTGGAGATCCCTGGAAGTTCTCTGTCCTTCTTAGAATGCTCCTCTGCAAGCACTCCGCAGCAAACATTTCATGATCTTCACTCACAAGGCCCCCAACTCAGCAGCAAGCCTTCCAGTCAACGACAAGTCCATCCCCCAACACTCTTTTGCATGCTCTAAGAGACAAGTCGCAGGAGCAGAGACGCACATGGCGTGCTCCCTCAGCTTTCGAGCGCCAGAAGAATGCTCCAAAGAATCCAGAGTGCAATGCTCCTCACTGAACAAGTTGAAAGTACTTAGATTCACGAGCGGTGGCATGTCACCCTCCGAGCGCATCTCTCCCTCTCATTGCAAACTGTAATGAGCAACAGTCTGTCGCTCTCGCTTTCTCTCAATGCTCCGTACAACACCAACATATAGTGAAGTTTGGTCAGCACAGTCCCGACCACGTGATTTTTCACCTCTTTCCAATGTTTTCCACTTAAAAAAAGGTCTCTTGCAAGCCATCTCAACCTCTTTGATTGTTTGGGTACTCGACCGCACCCAGGGTAATACGGTACAATCTAGACCTGTTTGCATGAACCTTAAATTGGCCGTAATAATTATCTATACAATTAAAAAGGGCAATATTATAAGCTATTTTTAGTTCATTAATATCTCCATTCCAAACAAATAATTTGCAGTTCAATATATTTAGGGCAATGTTAATAGCACCCCTGAAGTCGCTATTAGCAGCCATTTCAATGTGTTATTTTGGCTTTTTTGGGGTGCTATTAGCCAATAGAGGGGTGCTATTAACATTGCCCTACATTTTATTTGAATCCCAAAAATTGTTCATTAAACTGGCACTTGGGATGAATTGTGATTGGGTATCCTTAGAAGTGTTAGCCGCGCCTCATGCTTGGGGTGCGGTTATCCAAAGAGCAATCACCGTTGCAACCGCCATCATCGCTGCGGCAACCGCCGCCGCCATCGTCGCAATAACCGCCGGCGCCATCGTCGCAACAACCGCCGTTGCCATCATCATCGTCGTCATTGTCGTCGTCATCCCGACAACCGCCGCCATCACCACGGCAACTGCCGCCAAAGCCTCCGCAATCGCCTCCGCAATCGCCGTCATTGCCTTGCTCAACACTCACCTCTTCGCTGCCACTTCTGAAACCAAAACCACCAAGAAATTAATTAAAACACATACCTGAATCAGAACCACATCAAATTAAGTCTTCGTTTGGGGGGACTTATTTTCACCGGTCTGTTAAAATTTCTCAAGATGACCAACGAGATAGTCTGATGTCAAATTAATATTTTCAGAGCTATCAAGATCACACCTTGATCAAGCGGAAACTGGGAAAGCAATCTCAAACACCGTATGCAAACAGAAGGAACAAGCAGATCATATTTTTATTATCTTTTTTACAGTGCGAGGTATACATGACGAGACATGATTTCGCCAAGTACAACCCGAGCGGACAGAGCCGGAGACAGCCGAAACCGCCAGTCCGCCGAAGCCGCCGAGACCGCGCAAATAGTTGTTGCAACACTGAACTGAAACTACTGAGTCCGCAGAGACCGCGAGGTCGCGCGGACAGGCCGTTATTCCCTGAACACCTTGTCGCTCTCTGCAAGCCGCCTAACCGCAGTCGTCATGCTGCCAGAGTCCGCGAACAAGAAGACGAACTGACGAACATGCCGCCAAAACCTGCGGACACCGTTATTGAACAGAAGCTGGAGAAGACCGATTAGCCGCAGATACGACATGCTGAAACCGCTGATTGATAACTGCAAGCTAAGCAGAATCCTTATCAAAGTCAACACCAGAAACCTTGCTTCTCTGAGTTAGCCGCACAACCTGCAACAATAACAACCGGTTAAACTTCTCAGACCGCGCGGACTGACAAAAATGAGGCCGCAGCTTTTATTTCATGCTCAACTTACTGTTCACTCAGATACAAATGAGGTGTCAGGGGATACTATTTATAGACGCGGAGAAGAGTGTGATCACCGCCCTAGTGGATAGAATCACCACTCAGGCCGCAGCTAGCACTAACCAGTCCGCCCAGTCCGTAAGGACAAGGCCGGACACCAGTCAAACCGACAAGCACCAAGGCAGGAAACCAGTCCCCAATAATAGCCGGACATGGCGACAGTTCGCAGGCACCGCACCAGCTCGCCACACAAGTCCACGACCAACAGGCACAGACCGCCCGGTCAACAAGCGGACTTGCAGATACTACAGACACCACATCAGCCCGCAACATGTCCACGACCAACAGGCACTCTGCCCGGTCAACCAACAGTCACAGCGGACTAGCGAGCAAACTGGATTTGTCACGGATTGTGACAAGTCCAAACCAAGAGCCCGGCGCGAGCTCGGCGGACAAGAACCCATACCGTCAACTCCATGAGGCAGTCCGCCGACCACGAACACAACGGTTAACACCAACCACTCCATAGATCAAGGGCATGGGCAAATGCCGATCTCGCGATCTCCAACGCAGTTCACCACAGCGGACACTGCGAACACAAGAAAAACGCCACAACTAGTAGATAAACCGCCTACCGCCCAGTTACTCCAAAAACGCGCTAACTCCAGAACAACAAGCCAGGCTGCAACAACAAGGCTGCCCAGGCCGCCCAGACCACAACATCAGTACGCCCAGGCCGCGCGGTCTGCTTGATACCTCCACTTTCACTTCAAAATTTTCAATACTCCCCCTTGAAGTGGGAAGTAGTGATCAAGCCCAGTAGTCTCCGTAGCCGTTAAAATGGCCCCTTCGACAACGGTTTCGTGAAGATATCAGCAAGGTTGTCTTCACTCCTAACATGTCCGGTCATAATAGATCCCTCCAACACCTTCTCCCTTATGAAGTGGTGCTCGATCTCTATATGCTTGGTTCTTGCGTGATAAACTGGATTGTTCACCAGTTTGAGAGCACTCTCATTGTCACCTCGGATCAGAGTAGAACCTTGAACTTCCTCATGGATGTCATCTACTAGCCTCCTTAGCCAAATGGATTCACGAGCAGCCAAGGCCGAAGCCTTGTACTCTGCTTCCGTAGTAGAGATGGACACTTAGTCCTTCTTCTTGCTACACCACGAGATGCTAGTTGATCCACAAGTGAAAACATAACTCGATGTTGACCTTCGATCATCCGAGTAACCACCATAATCAGCATCTGTGTATCTTAGCAATGAAAAGCCCGAGTCCCTCCTATAAAGGAGTCCCATATCAGAAGTAGCCTTGACATACTTCAAGATATTTTTTGCCGCTACCAGATGAGACTTTCTTGGCTCTGTCATAAACCGACTTACTCGGTCAACAGCGTAATTAATGTCTGGCCTTGTAATCATTAGGTAGATCAAGCTCCCCCATTAGAGCTCTGAACACCAAGGGATCAGGAAGAATCCTTCCTTCATCTCGTCGAAACTTCGGCCAATAATCCAGAGGAGTAGAGCAACTCTTTCCTTCCCTCATGCCGAATCGATTCACAATGCGATCCACATATCCTTTCTGGGAAATGAGTATCCCACTCTCCTTCCTCTCCACTTTGAGACTGAGAAAGTGACGAAGCTCTCCCAAGTCTTTCATCTCGAAGCGAATAGCTAGCTCATCCCCGAGCCTAGCTACCTCCTCCTCGGAATTCCCTGTGATGATCATGTCATCAACATACAGCAGAACCAAGACAAAAAACTCCCCCTTCTTCTTGACGAACAAGCTCGAGTCTGAGTTTGAAACCAGATAGCCGCAGAACTGGAGGTATTCTGCAATCTTCCCATACCAAGATCTTGGAGCCTGCTTCAACCCGTAGAGAGCATTCCTGAGTTTGCAGACGTAGTTTAGATGAACTTTAGAGACAAATCCAAGCGGCTGATCCATGCAGATGTCTTTATCAATCTCCCCGTAAAGAAATGCATTCTTTACGTCAAGCTACCACATCCTGCATCCTTGGCAAGCAGCCAAGGTGATCACCACCCGAACCGAAGTCATCTTCGCGACTGGACTAAATGTCTCCTCATAGTCCTCTCCATACTGTTGTGAGATTCCTCGAGCAACAAGGCGAGCCTTGTATCTTTCGATGCTCCCATCAGCCTTCTTCTACAACTTGTACACCTACTTGCAAGTAACTAGAGTAATGCCAACAATCCTGGGCACAAGGTCCCAGGTTTCATTCTTCTTGAGATCAGTCATCTCCTCTTCCATGACATCTTCCCACTCCTTGAATCATGTGGTCTCATTGAAGCTTGAAGGCTCTCACTCATCAAGAGAGCCTGCAAAGAAACAGGAGACAAAGCTCACTGTATTCCCTTCGCAATAACGAGCTGGTGACTTGATGAACCTTTTTGATCTCTAAAGGGTCTGCTCCTTGCTCACCACCTCTGTTGCTTCTTCAGGCTCAGCTCCATTTTCGGACAAACTTTAAGCAATGCTCCCCCTGCTTCCTGAACCAAAAGTCTGTGCCCCAGAACTTGAAGCAACTGGAGCTGCTGGTGAAACAACAAGCTCCTCTTGAAGAACTTCAGCAACCACCTTCTGCTCTTCATCAACCTTACTATCTGGTAGCTCAACCGAGCTTCCTCCATACGACGTTAGTTCATCAAAGACCACGTCTCTTGATATAATATATTTCTTCGTCACAGGATCCATGCACTTCCATCCTTTCTTCCGCTCATCATAGCCTACAAATACAAGCTTCCTTGTCTTTGCATCAAGCTTCGTCCTTACAGCATCCGAGACATGCACATAGCAAGTTGATCCAAACACCTGAAGGTGTTCCACGCTTGGCTTCTCCTTGAACACCATCTCAAAAGGAGACTTCATGTTGATCGGACTCAGAGTCATCAAATTGATGATATAAGAAGCACAAGACATCCCCTCTGCCCAATAAGACCTAGGGATGCCTTTAGCATGAAGCCAGCACTTGCAAGTCTCAGTCAGATGACGGATCTTCCGCTCCGCTACTCCGTTTTATTGTGGAGTATGAGCACAAGTAATCTCCCTCTAGATGTCTTGCTTCCTGCAGAAGTTAGAGAGCTCGGAAGAGATAAACTCACCACTGTTGTCTGATCTGAACTTTATGATCTGTAGGCCAAGCCGGCTCTCCACCAGCTCCTTGAAATCCACAAACAACTGGAAGGCTTCTAACTTCTCATTCATGAAAAACACTCAAGTATATCTTGAGTAGTCATCAATCAGAACCAGCATGTATCGGCTGCCTCCAAGATTAGCGGTAGCAGTTGTCCCCATCAAATCACCATGGATACACTTCAATGGTGCCTTCCTCCTTGTTTGAGACATGTCAAACGGAAGGCGATGAGCCTTGCCGAACTGACAACCTGCACAAACATGGTCATCTCCGTAGGATGACAACTTTAGCAAGCCTTTCACAAGGCTCCTCAAGGCCATAACTTTTAGCTTGTCCATCTTTACATGCCTTAGCCTTTCTTGCCAAATAGCAGCGCTATCGTTGGCCCTCATCCGATCAACGTAGGAGCTTATTGCAAGAACAAACAAGTCCTTTACTCTCCTCCCAATGTGAGCAACATCAGCCTTCACCGCTGATACGTTGCAAAGAAACTTCACTTCTGTTGGCTCAAACAAAACGTGATAGTCTGCATCTACTGCATTGGTCATAGAGAAGAGGTTCTTATTCATGCCCGGTACATGATACACACTCTTTAACGTGAGTGGCCCCTTATCACTACCAAATGACACAACTCCCTCCTTCTTTACTGCATGAACAGTATTATCAGCAGTAATAATAGCTTCGTTACCTGAATAAGTCTGCAGCGAGGAGAACTTCGACTTGTCTCCGGTGAGGTGATGACCACACCCGGAGTCCACGATCCAGTCATCTTCGAAGTCAATGGCGGACAAGGCACAGACAAAAGTATCCGTCATGAAAGCTCCACACCATCCAACTTCCTCAGTACTAGAGCAAGCTTCCTCCTTGCCTGCAGCATGTCCAGGCTGCAGCTTGACCTTGCAGTCACGCTTGAAGTGACTCGGCTGATGACACCTGTAGCACTTCAAACTCTTCTTCCAGTCTTTCTTAGGAGCATCGCTCCTCTCTTGCTGATAAGAGGTTGAAGGCTCATCTTCAACAACAGTCTTCTTCTTCTTCCCTTCCCATCTCTTTTTCTTCTTGCCTGTGAAGAGCGTTTCACTACCTCCTTCAGAGATAGTGACTCCAGCCATCTATCTGGCCAAACTTTCCTGCAAAGCAAGTAGGTTCTCGAGTTCCAGCAGAGATGGCTGAGTTGCCCAGCCTTGAACAGAAGTTACAAAGGCCACATACTCCTTCCGCAAGCCGCGGATTATGTGTCTTTTCAACTTAGCCTCAGATATGAGCTCGTCATGATCAAGCGCTGATAACTCAGCACACAAACTCTTCATCTTCAGAAAGAACTTAGAGATGGTCAGGTCTCCTTGAGTTGTCCTAGCCAACTCATTCTCTAGGAACTGTAGCCTAGCTACGTTCTTCCTGTTGAACGTACAATCCATCAAGGGAAGTCCAAATTTCTGCAGCAGACTCACATTCAATGATGTGATCAAACAGCTCAGGTTAGACAGCCCGCTTGAGAGTAAACTCAGCTTTTGCGTTTGTTTTCCTCCAGACTCTCACATGTTCAGCAGTTCCAAAAGCAGCAGTCACTTCTTGTCTGTCGTCACCACCGACGACTTCCCATAGCTCCTTGCCCAGAAGATAACTCTTCATGCACAACTTCCACTTCTTAAAGTTAGTCGGCGTCAAGAGTTCAATACCTAGACCCCTTGCATAACCTCCTTCCATTGCAACAACTCTGGTCTGATAGCTTTCAGAAGCAGAGAGCATAACAAAGGTTGATCACTGCTCAAACCACTAAACCTCCCTCTGATACCATGCTAAAATTTCTCAAGATGATCAACGAGATAGTTTGACGCCAAATTAATATTCTCAGAGCTATCAAGATCACACTTTGATCAAGCGGAAACTGGGAAAGCATGCTCAAACACCAGATGCAAACAGAAGGAATAAACAGATCATATATTTATTATCTTCTTTACAGTGCGGTATACATGGCGAGACATGATTTCGCCAAGTACAAACAGGAAGCAAGAAAAAACACACAAACAACAACCCGAGCGAACAGAGTCGGAGACCGCCTAAACCGCTAGTCCGCCGAAGCCGCCGAGACCGCGCGAACAGTTGCTGCAACACTGAACTGAAACTACTAAGTCTGCAGAGACCGCGAGTGTACAACCCGTATTCATCGAGGATGGGTCCTATCACAGCCAAGTCAGCTAAAGTCAAGGTCAACAAGTCAAGACAGAGATGAGGAGTCGGTGCGTCAATCAGTAGAAGGCCCGACGAGTATGACGAGTTTCCCTCTCATAATCGCCAGGTAGGCGACTAGGCGAGATACTCGCCCAGCCCGTGCGAGTTCCTCTAGGAAGTTGCCTAGTCGCCAGAGGGTGGGGTATAAATATGACCCCCCCCCTTAGGATTTGCCTATAAATAGGACGAGGAGAGGTACTTGAGATCCTCTGTGGGATACTCACGAGTTCACCTTCTCTGATACTAGCCGAGTCTTTGGATTCCTTTTCCTTAGAAGATCAGGTAGCGACCTTGCGATTAAGTCATCAGCTAGTATTCCTCGTACCTAATTCGGTCATTCTTGGTTGAGAAGGGGTTGCTCCTTTCGAGCATCCGGGTACGTGGTCGGACCTTCCTGCCGCAGCATCTGGGGTCCTGTTCCCTACAGTTCTTCCTCTTAGTCATTTTAGCCGTCCAATCTTACCTCCGAACCGGTAACCTTAGGCAGTCTTGATCCGAATTCTGAGGTTGGAATTTTCCTGGCTTCAACACTTGGTGCGGTGAGCGTGGATCGCAGCCAAAGAGGAAAGTTTGGTGGTTTAGTGAGTTGGCCAATGATGGCGAGCATGGAGAGTTGGTTGGCAACTCGGAGGGAGTTGGCGATCTCGCGGGGGTTGGCGAGTTTGTGACAGTTGCTGTATTCGAGGAATTCACGAAGAAGATCGAGAAGACCATCCTCGCCGGGTTTTCTCACCGCCCCGACGTCACGGCGACCTCCCCCCGTCGCGTTACACCGCTGGAGGAGGAAGCACCGCCGAGGAGAGCTGGGAAGGAGCCCGCTTGGGCGAGAGAAGAGAGACCGATGCAGTTGCGGGATCATCCAGCGGGCAGCCAAAAGGTCCGCTTTCGGGATCCAATGTCGTCGGGGAGATACCATGATGCTCGCCTGTGGAGCGAATATGATGTCTCTAGTAAGGATGAAACTCGCCACCACCAGGGAGGGAGGAGCCCCTTCTATGACGAGATCCTTGCCGCCTCCATCCCCGAAGGCTTCAGATAGCCCGTTCTCACCTACTACTCCGGCAGAGATGACCCGGTCAGGCATCTTCAGTGGTTTGAAGATGTCGTCTCCATCCGCAACATGTCCGACTCATTCAAATGTCGATTCTTCTCCATCACCCTCAAAGGCAATGCAAGAGACTGGTTTCACCAACTGCCAGCAGGGTCCATCTACTGTTTCTCCGACCTGCATCGGGGCCTCATGGCGAGGTTCGCGACATCAAAGAAGAGTCAGAAGGAGACTACGACCCTCTTCAAGATTACTCAAGGGCAGCACGAGAGTTTGGGCTGCTACATCCACCGCTTCCAGGAGAAGATCTTGGAGGTGGAGGAGGTGGACAGCTTCACCCTAATGGTGGCCCTGAAGTTTGGTCTGAAGCAGGGCCTCTTCAGCATGGAGATGGGGTCAAAGCCCCCGAGGTCCTTTGAAGAGATGGTAGAGAGGGCAAATACTTTCATCCAGGGAGAGGAGAAAAACAAAAAATTCTTGGCACGGTTGGATGTAGATGAACCGCGGGAAAGGGGAAGGGCGGGACCTTCGGAAGCAAGGGCTAGGAGGTCCCCGGAGAGGCGCGTCGAAAGAAGGAAGGAGCCGGGAAGAAGAGAAGAAAATAAGAAGATAGAAGAGCCCAGGAGGGTGGAAGAGAGAAGGCAGAAGAGGCCTCGAAGGCAGGAAGAGAGGAGGCCCGTTGAGGCTCCGACAAGAAGAGGAGAAGAGAGGCGATTCTAGTATCCCGAGAATCGCCCCCAGTGGAGGCCACCAACAAGACCGCGTTTCCAGCAGGTTAGAAGGGATGACAACCGGCGCGAGGAAGGCCGAGGAGGAAGAAGAAGGGAGGCGATGTCTATTGCTCGTCAAGGCAACAATCATCGCAGGTTGGAGCAGCAGGCAAGGCGTCAGGAGGCGGATATCCCCCTTTATTGCGACATCCATCGGGTAGAGGGACATGGGACATTAGCTTGCCCGGAGTTCTAGGAAGCAAGGGGGAGATTGGAAGCAGGGGTTGCAGAGAGGGAGCAGCCAAGGCAGGAGGCCCCGGTGGGGAAGGTAGCATTCCAAGCTCCGGCGAGGCGGAGGAATGAGGACCGTACCGACCTGGGAGGTCACAAAGAGGTGATCCACGGCCCAGGAGGTGAGCATGTCGGGGTGAACAATAGAGGAGCTCGGCTTGGAGCTTCCCGCAAGGGGAGTCTCCATCAAATCTATAAGAAGAGAGTCGCTTCGATGTCGTAGAACCCGCCACTGCTAGAAGAGATCACCTTCTCAGAGGAGGATATGCTGAGGAATGAGAACCCCTTCCATGACGACCTAGTTATTCAAGCTGCCATCGAAGACTTCACCGTCGACCGAATCCTCGCGGATAACGGGAGCTCGGTGAACGCCATATTAAATAGAACCTTCGTAGGGCTTCAGTTGGAAGTGTCTCGGGTCCAGGCCGCAGACGGACCTCTCTTTCGTTTCTCAGGCGAGAAGAAAGGGGTGGAAGGGGCAGTGGAGCTTCTGGTTACTCTCGGCGGGACTTCGATCCGATGCCGCTTTGTCATCGTAGATGCGCCGAGCGGATACAACGCCATCTTCGGGCGGCCCCTCATCAACTATTTCAAGGCCGTTCCGCCGTCATATCACCAGTGCTTAAAGTACTGCCGAGGAGATGTCCAGATCAGGATCAGGGGAGATCCCAAGGCCTTTAGGGAGTGCTACCTGAATACCGTCAGTACCATCAGCTAGATAAGGGACGCAAAGAGGTTGGAGGAGCTGTTGGAGAAGGAGAAGGGGTTATGTGTTTCTGAGGAGGTGGAAGAGGTGGAATTGATCTCTCGGGGAGGAGAGCCTGGTCTATTGAAGGTTGGATGGTCCCTGCCACAGGAGGGAAAGATAGAGATGGTCTCTTGCCTACAAGACAACGTCGACATCTTCGCTTGGAGTGCCGCCGAGATGCCCGGGGTTGACGCCAATATTACCTGTCATCGCCTCAACCTAGTTCCCGCAGTGGCTCCCGTTCGTCAAAAGTAGAGGAAGAGCGCTGCTGTGCTATATAGCTGGACCGATCTGGGAGGAGGTGGAGAAGCCGCTGCGAGCGGGTTTTGTTTTGGAGATCCAGTATCCTGGCTGGGTCTCCAATGTTGTAATGGTGAAAAATCCCGGAGGGGGCTGGCGTCTATGTATTGACTTTTTCATGTTGAATAAAGCTTGTCCGAAGGATTGCTACCATTTGCCTCAAATCGACGCGCTGGTTGATTCCGTCGTCGGGTTTCCTGTGATGAGTTTTCTTGATGCTTTTTCAGGGTATCACCAGATCCGAATGCATCCCCCTGACTACCGCGATGTCTCCTTCATAACTAGCGATGGCTGCTATATCTACAAGATGATGCCATTCAGGCTCAAGAATGCAGGCGCAACTTACCAAATAATGATGGATCATATCTTCAAAGAGCAGAAGGGGCAAAACCTGGAAATCTATGTAGACGATCTCCTTATCAAAATCAAAAGCGTCGCAGAGCATATAACAGATCTAGTAGAGACTTTCGCCACCCTGAGGAAGTATAAGATGCGACTCAACCCGGCCAAGTGCGTATTCGGCGCAGGAAGAGGGAAGTTCTTAGGTCACCTCCTCACTCCAAGGGGGGCGGAACCTAACCCGGACAAGATCAAGGCCATTCTGGAAATGGCGTCCCCAAGGGATCCCAAGGAGGTCCAAAGGCTGACAAGGAAGATGGCAGACCTTAGTCGCTTTTTATCCAAAGCAGGAGAGAAGTGCTCTTCGTTCTTCAAGACTCTTCGGGGGAATCAGAAGTTTGAGTGGACTGCGGAGTGCGAGGAGGCCTTTGGGAAGCTCAAACAACAGCTAACCCAGGCTCCTCTCCTCCAAGGCCCGCAAGGAGATGAGGACCTCCTACTCTATCTGGGAGTAGGAGCGGAGGCGGTTAGCTCGTTGCTAGTCCGAGAAGAAGGCAAGAAGCAGCTCCCCATCTACTATGTGAGTAGAGTGCTACGGCAAGCGGAAGCCAGATATCCTATCTTGGAAAAGTTAGTATTTTCCCTGGTGGTTTCGGCTCGGTGGCTCCATCCCTATTTTCAGGCTCATTCCATCAAGGTCGTCTCTGATCACCCTCTGCGTAGTATCCTGGATGGGGTGAAGCATTCTGGAAGATTGGCAAAGTGGGCAGTAGAGCTTAGCGAGTTCAACAATTCTTACTGACCGCTGCCGCTGTCGCTGCTGCTAAAACTGCTAGAGCCTGACGACGAGGAGGGAATGAGATCGGGCGAGGTAGGCCCCTCGGCGAGCAGTTCAGGTATAAGCTCGTCGACGATGATATGCTTCTCCCCCTCGACGAGCTGGCCATTGATCCTCAGTCGAGCGAGCATGATATTCCCCGCAGCCCGCGCTATGTCGCGACGAACGGACGACCTCTCTTCCCAAAGAGCACGAGACCGCTTGACGACCTAATGCGGGTCGTCCTCCTGCCGCAGCGCATCGGGCAAGGTATATGAAGAGCTCGCGCTTCCTTCGGCGGTGACCAGGCGAGTTTCCATCTCTGCTGCGCGAACCTCGGACGCCTCCAGCTCCGCTTGAGAAATGGCGAGCTTCTCCTAGCATTCAGACAGTTTCTTCGCGGCCTCTATCTCGGCGGCCTGCGAGATATCAACCGTCAGCAAACTAATTCCAAGTCAAAAATCATCAATGTCGCGCACGGGAAGCGACTTACCTCATAATCCTTCCAACGAACCGATTGCATGCCGAGATCTACGGACTACTTGGAGACGACCTTCAAAGCCTCTGTGGTCTCCAACAGCTTCCGGACCGTGTAATGCCCTAGCTCGGTTGATCGCGCGAGCGAGCACGCGTCTTGCTGGGCGAGTTCCGTCGGGCCGAGCTCCAGCATGGACTCAGCGTTAACCCGGCCATACAAAGCATGGAGGACGGCGAAGGCCTCTCCCTTGTCCTTTCAATCCGCCGACCAGGAGGGGAGGTTGGTGCTCAGTGACACCAGGTGTTCGTCTGCCGACCAGGTCACCAGCGGGCGACCATAAGCGTCCACCACCCCTCGCCCTAGGTTGTAATTTGGGTGGAAGCGGGGTGCCCGAGCGACCGGTGGCGACTCCTGATCTTCAGAGTGTGGCGATGACACTTTCGCTCTTTTACTCGCAGGCCCCGACGACTTGATCCTCGCCTTCCCCTTGGCGAGCTTCTTCTTCTTCCCAACATCAGACAGGGGGGTGGGCTTCCGTGAGGGAGTTGACAATTTTCTTTTCCAGAGGAAGCGGATTCTCTGGATGCTCGTTGGCCACTGCAAAGATCGCGCAACGTCATCAAAGTGAGCTCCAATAAAATAGGTGCGAGCAGGCGAGCATACACAATTCTCGCTCAAGTCTTATCCTCGTTGGGATGGACGGCTTCGAGTGTGTTGACATTAAGCCGCCAGAAGATGACGTCAAACCAGCGACCTCGAAAGGATTCAAACAATTGCTCGCGAACACCTTCTAAGATCGGCGGAAGGAAGGCGATATCGGCGGGTTGGTGCAGCCTTCCCAGAAGTCCCCCGAAGTCGCCGTGGTCCAGCGGTGGACTTTATTCGCGGTCCCCACCAAAGTGCAGACGTGAATACTGAAGTAGACGACCCCCTCCGAAGTCGCGGCGAAGGCGAATATCCTTTGGAAGACAAAAAGGTCGAAGATGATCCTCTCTTCCCGCAGGTAACAGAGGAACCCCATGATAATCACTACTCCATTAGGGTTGATCTGCTTAGGACGATCCCAAAGTATCGGAGGATCTCGCAATACTCGGGACAGAACGAAAGCCGCAGGCCGGCGTCGAAGTGGCGAAACGACATGACCATCGCGGTGTGGGCTTGACGACGAGCATTGGCATCATCCCCAACCATGTTGGCTAGTTAGCTAAAAGAAGAGGAGGGGCGAGGAAGAAAAAGACAAGAAGACGCGAACTGAAAGGTTACTCGCGAGGTGGGTTGGAAAAATCGCAGCAGCGTACTTATGCCCCACCTATCCCCTCTATTTATAGGCAAAGGCAAGGGAGGAAGGGGGGGTATAAATTTGTCTCGGCGAGTATCAGCCTAAGTCGCGGTTTATGCGAGAAAACTGACACCCGACGCCAATCCTATCTCGCACGGCGCAGCAAAGGATGTCGCGACATTCGCCAGAGCTCATATAATCAACATGCACATAATATTGTTCATTACAATAGTCGCCTACGACGAGTTCAGAATAAAGAAAAAGAAGCGATCCTAGGTTCTAGGTGGTCGCTCTGGAGGATGAGGATGTCGTCTGGCCCAACCCATCTTGCGCGCTCGTTAGTAATGATCTGTCATCATCACCATAGCATTGTCACCCAAGCGCTGCTGCTCCTCCATCCTCATCAGTCGCCCCACGAAACCCATACTCGCCCGAATGTCGGACAGCTCGTCGAGGAAAATTTATAGGCGGTGGTTGTTTATCGCCAGCTGGCGATCATTCTCCTTCACCATGTGGAAGCGAGCCTCTTAGCTCTCCAGAGTGGTCCGGAGTTCTTCCATCTTCGCTACTCGCACCTCTAGAGCTGAGATCCGACAATGAGGCTCGCAGATAGCGAGCTGATCGAACTTGCTCTCAAGCTCCATGTAGGCGCGAGCAGTAGCATGACGATACTCGCTCTCGGACAACCCAATGGCGTCGATGAAGGCTGCCCCGGGAGTCGCCGGGCGATCTATCAGAGTAATTAGAAAGTCGTCAAGTCAGAGAAGCATCTGAATGATCAAAGCAACAACAATAAAACTTACCGCGGCGAGGAGACCGAGATCGACGAGGAGAAGGGACGCGACCTTGGGGATCTCGCCGACCAGAAGGTGGACCACCTACATGATCGACTGGTCTACCCCGCCCGCGACCTCCATGATCAGGGCCCCCGACACGCAGCGGGAAATAGCTCGGCTGAGGCTTGTCCGGTTTCCAGGCCAGAGTCTTCGACGTAGTCGGCGGAGGCTGCGACAAACTCGCCGGCTGGTGCGAGGTCTTCGACAAAGGAGGCAGGGGAGGTCGCTGCAAATCAGCTTGTTGCTGAGCGGTCAAAGGCGGCGGTGGCGGTAAGGAGATACTCGTCGCCTGGAGAGAGGTCGCATCAGGAGGCGGCGGCGGCAACTGAGAACTCGCCGCTGGCAGCGCCGAATCTCGCGCGGGAGTGGGAGCGTCCTTACTCGTCGGAAGATCCTTGCTCCCTGGAGGGTCCTTTTTCGCCGGGGGATCCTTCACCGTCGGCTCCTTGCTCGTCGGAAGGTTTCCCTTCGCCGAGGAAGCCGAAGTCTCCTCCACTTTCTTAGTGTTGAGACTAATCCGGACCGTTTGCGCTGTCCGCATCGGCTTATCGGCTGCTAGGGCGAGCAACGACGCGGAACTCAAGGGGGAGACATCCAGAGGCACATCCACGGCGTCCGTAAGGGAGTCTGCGAATAAAGGAAGCATATCAGCAAAAAGCGAACGACAACCAACTATTTTGTAAGGGCTTGGCGAAATGGCGACCTGACGAAGAGATAACGTCAATCCGCGGCGGCACCGACGATTTGGCGATTTTCGTGGTAGGGGCTTTGAGCGAGCTGAGAAGATTGGGGTCTGAAGCGACTATGTTGGGAATGTCGTCTAACCCAAGGTCGCTAAGGAGCTTCAAGGTGCTGATAGAACGCGCGGGGTTGATGGTCGGGGCGGCGACCTGTTCCGGGGGCGGAAGAGGGTCAACCACCTTTGAGGCGGATATCTTCTCCAACTTCTTTGTTTTATTCTCTTTTTTTGGGGGGGGGGGGCAAGTTGGCGGCGACATCGTCTTCCCGCGGCTGCTTGGACTTAACAATGTCGAGGAAGCTGGACAGGGCGGCGAGGCTGTCTTGAAGGAGTTTCTCGTTTGCGTCCGACATTGTGCGCGAGCTCTGGAGATCGATCTCAAAAACCAGGCCCCCCTATTTATAGAGAGCCAGGCAGTCGTCAGGGGCGAACAACTCAGATACTCGGCGTAGCAGCTCGCCGAATAAGTGTTGGATGTTTCTTTCCAAGCTCCTACGTCGCTCGAAAAGAGCGGGGATTGTTTACAACCCGTATTCGTCAAGAATGAGTCTTACCATAGCCAAGTCAGCTGAACTCAAGGTCAACAAGTCAAGACAGAGATCAGGAGTCGGCACGTCAAACAGCAGAAGGTCTGGCGAGTTCCCCTCGCATACTCGCCAGGTAGGCGACTAGGCGAGATACTCGCCCAGCCCGTGCGAGTTCCTCCAGGAAGTCGCCTAGTCGCCAGGGGTGGGGTATAACTATGACCCCCCCCTCCTTAGATTTGCCTATAAATATGACCCCAGGGGTACGAGGAGAGGGACTTGAGATCCTCTACGGGATACTCGCGAGTTCACCTTCTCTGATACTAGCCGAGTTTTTGGATTCCTTTTCCTTAGAAGATCAGGTCACGACCTTGCGACTAAGTCATCAGCTAGTATTCCTCGTACCTAATTCGACCATTCTTGGTTGAGAGGGGGTTGCTCCTTTCGAGCATCCAGGTACGTGGTGGGACCTTCCTGCCGCAGCATCTGGGGTCCTGTTCCCTACAGTTCTTCATCCTAGTCATTTTAGTCGTCCAATCTTACCTATGAACCGGTAACCGTAGGCGGCCTTGATCCGAATTCAGAGGTTGGGATTTTCCTGGCACAACAGCGAGGTCGCGCGGACAAGCCGTTATTCCCTGAACACCTTGTCGCTCTCTGCAAGCCGCCTAACCGCAGTCGCCTTGCTGCCATAGTCCGCGAACAAGAAGACGAACTGACGAACAGGCCGCCGAAACTGGCGGACACCGTTATTGAACAGAAGCATGAGAAGACCGATTAGCCGCAGATGCGACCTGCTGAAACCGCTGATAGATAACCGCAAGCTAAGCAGAATCCTGACTGAAGTCAACACCAAAAACTTGGCTTCTCTGAGTTAGCCGCACAACCTGCAACAATAACCGGTTAAACTTCTCAGACCGTGCGGACTGACAAAACTGAGGCCGCAGCTTTTAATTCACGCTCAACTTATTGTTCAATCAGTTACAAATGAGGTGTCAGGGGATCCTATTTATAGGCGTGGAGAGGAGTGTGATCACCGCCCTAGTGGGTAGAATCACCACCCCAGCCCGCAGCTAGCACTAACCAGTCCGACCAGTCCGTAAGGACAAGGCCGGACACTAGTCAAACTGACAAGCACCAAGGCAGGAAACCAGTCCGCAATAACAGGTGGACACAATGACAGTCCGCAGGCACCGCACCAGCTCGCCACACAAGTCCACGACCAACAGGAACAAACCTCCCGGTCAACAAGCGGACTTGCGGATACTGCAGACACCAAATCAGCCGCAACATGTCCACGACCAACAGGCACTCCACCCCGTCAACCAATAGACATTGCGGACTAGCGAGCAAACTAGACTTGTCACGGATTGTGAAAGTCCAAACCAAGAGCCCGATGCGAGCTCGACGGACAAGAACCCAGGCCGCCAACTCCATGAGGCAGTCCACCGACCACGAACAAAGCGATTAACACCAACTGCTCCAGAGATCAAGGGCATGGGCAAATGCCGATCTCGCGATCTCTAACGCAGTTCGCCACAGCGGACACTGCGAACACAAGACAGACCGCCCCCAACTAGTAGATAAACCGCATATCCGCCCGGTTACTCCAAGAACCCGCTAACTCCAGAACCACAAGCTAGACTGCAACAACCAGGCTGCCCAGGCCGCCCAGACCGCAACACCAGTCCGCCCAGGCCGCAACACCAGTCCGCCCAGGCCGCGCGGTCTGCTTGATCAACCTCCACTTTTACTTCACAATTTTCAACACGGTCAAGCAATTACGACCGCAAGAACCAGACCTTAATTATGGTCCGATTCATGCGGTCGTAACTGCTTGACCGGTGAAAATAAGTCCCCCCGAAACGGAGCCTAATTCTTGACTGATGATCGGTGGTATTTCTTTAGGGAAATTATAGATGCATGCAGATCGGGCTTTGAAGGCGTCGAACGGTAGATTTCTAGTTCTACCGCTTCCATCTCGTCGACCGGAGGCCGCCCCGCCTCCTTTGGCCGCCCAGGGTTGGGCGGCCATTTCCCGCGAAGGCAAGCGGCCGCGAAGCCTCCCCGCCCTCCGATCTGGCTTTGCTTCCCGTCGGTCAACGCCCTTACCCAGCCGCCAACCTCCTCTAGCTGCCGCTCTCACCGGCCGCTCCTCCCCTCGCGGGAGGAGCAGTTAGGGGAGGAGCGGTTATTTTCCGGTGAGGGCGGTTATTTTTTGGCCGGGGGAGGTCTTGCCATTTGCATAAAATTCGTGATCTGTGTGCTCTAAACAGAGTGTTTCTATTCGCCCGACCGGTGGTTACGGGAAAAAATTACCGGTTTGCCCCTCCTAAAATCTATAAATACAGTTCATTTCTCTTCATTTTCATCTTTTCTTCCACGGGGAAACCTCCCACAATTTTCTCTCACTTCCTCCTATGAATTTCTCTCTCCTCCTTTTCTCTTCCTAGCACACTCCCATGTGCACCTCTTCCTTGCGCACTCTTGTGAGCGCTTCCTCCTTGCGCACCTTTCTGCGCGCTTCTTCCGCACGCGCGCCTGCGCGCGCCTCTTCCGTGCGCGCGCACTCCCGCGCGCGCTTCTTCCTTGGGCGATCGCGCCCGCGCCTCTTCTTTGCGCGCTCTCGCGCGTGCATTCTTTGAGCAAGCGCCTCCGCACACTCCGCCCTCAAAACCGTTCAAGCGCGCCTCTGCGCCCTCCGCCGTCAAGACCATCCAAGTGCACCTCCGCGCGCTCCGCCGTCAAGACCGTCCAAGCGCGCCTCCGCGCGCTCCGCCGTCAAGACCGTCCAAGCGCGCCTCCGCGCGCTCCGCCGTCAAGACCATCCAAGCGCACCTTTGTGCGCTCCGCCATCAAGATCGTCCAAGTGGGCCTCCCCTCACTCCGCCCTTAAGACCTTCCAAGCTCGCATCCGCGCGCCCCACCGACAAGACCTCCCAAGTGCGCCTCCGCGCACCCTGCCGGGACCACCGAGTCACCTCAGTGTCAGCAGACCAAGCCCGCCAGAATGCCCAAAGTTCGTGTGCCCCGCACCGCTAGTAGTTTATAAGAGCAACTTCAGGGCCCGCCAAAGACCGCTCAATTGTAGCTCGTCGTGCAGAACTCACAGAACTCCCAACACCCTAGACTCCGTAGCAAACTCGTCGGGTGGCGATGAGTCAGCCATTCCAGACTCATCAAAGTGCAACATAAGACTAACTACAGAGAATATGACGCGCGGGACGCGCCGTTCGAGCTTCCAAGCCCCAGACACTAGGGCGAGAGTAGCGAGTCGTTCCCATTTCCAAGCATCAACAAAGGAATTCAAAGCGCGACCAGTGCATCGTTGTCCATAACTCACAAAGAAACACTTAGCTTCACGAGTAATGGTATGTTACCCTCGGAGCTCTCCCTCCACTCTCCCTCAACAAATGTAACGAGATGCGACATGTTGCCCTCGAGTTCTTCATGAAAGTCATGTACAACAACTAACAAATAATGGAGGTTTGACCGACACAGACCCGACCACGTGATTTTTCACCCAGTTGACGGGTTTTCCACGTTAAAAAATTCTTTTTCCAGCTTTTTACTTACTATGACTGTTGGCGCGCTGGGCCGCTCCCGGGCTAAGGCGGTTCAATTTTGTCCGATCTACCGGAGCTTCGAGCGATCCCCAACAAACTGCTTGATTAAAAATGTTACCAACCCAACCATTTATTGGAAGAAATTTATGATCAAGTTGGCTGAAATGCATGAAAAAAAATCACCATTATTAGTCAAAACAAATTGTGTTGCATCATGAAAGTCTTCCAAAAACAAAGAATTGAAAACCTTTATGTTGCCTTTTGCAATTTCAAAATTAAAGAACAGCAGAGACTCTGAAATGCAAGGACAAATAAAAAAAATGCATTACATACTACAGGTATAACTCTTACATATGTGGAAGAATACATCCAATTTTCTATATAAAACCATGATTTAGGCTACATTGTTGCAGAAAGAAAAACTATTTTTTCTTCATGGGATTGTGTATATGACCACTTTACGAGCAGCCATTCTTGCTCAAATATAAGAGAATGCATCAACCAACATTGAAAATGAGAAAGGCCCCTTTGGATCATTACAGAGCTTAATCTTCCCATTCTCCAGAAAATAGAGTAAGCTTTAATTTGCTAAAGAAGCTCTATTAGAGGTGACCACAAATCTAATCTTCGAGCGAAACAACGTCGGTGTGCACCAGCACACATTTGAATCCATTAAACGATACAAACAGCACCTACATGGTGAGATATGATCCAAAAAGGAAGGAATATAGAATTTTTTGTTGCGTGATTGCGACAGCTATCATTTTAGTCTTACTGATGAAACTGCGAGGGCAGGATTGAAGTGTATCATGGATGCAACTCTAAATACCACTCGCTTCTCGTACACCTTGACGATTAAGGCTCCGTTTGGTGGGACTTATTGTCACCGGTGAAGCGGTCACGACCGCATGAAACAGACCTTAATTAAGGCTGGATTCATGCGGTCATGACCGCTTGACCGGTAAAAATAAGTCCCTCCAAACGGAGCCTAAGTATGTTGGGAAAAACTCTTAAGATTTAACTTAGGCTCTGTTTGGGACAGCTTTTGATGATGAATAATCTCTATTCAAAACGGAAAAGCTGTTTTTCGGGTGTTTGTTTGTGCAGCTTATAGAAAATCACTTATTTTAAAATTGATGATAATCCGATTTTTCATAAACTATCCAGGTCCAGCTTATGGATTCTCATAAACACTTATCTCTTAAGAAAACTCAAATTTGATTTTTTTGCCCGGACGTGATTTTTTCGCCCGGACGCGATTTTTCCGTCCCGGAAGCGAATTTTCCGCCCGAGCGCGATTTTTCCGTCCCGGGCGCGAATTTTCCGTCCCGGGCGCGAATTTTCCGACCCGGGCGCGAATTTTCCGACCCGGGCGCGAATTTTCGTCCCGGGCGCGAATTTTCTGCCCGGGCGCGAATTTTCCGCCCGGGCGCGAATTTTCCGCCCGGGCGCGAATTTTCCGCCCGGGAGCGATTTTTCCGCCCGGGCGCGAATTTTCCGCCCCGCCGCGATTTTTCCACCCGGGCGCGATTTTCCGCCCCGCCGCGATTTTTCCGCCCGGGCGCGATTTTTCCGCCCGGAAGCGATTTTTCCGCCCGGAAGCGATTTTTCCGCCCGGGCGCGTTTTTTTCCGCCCGGAAGCGATTTTTCCGCCCGGAAGCGATTTTTCCGCCCGTAAGCGATTTTTTCGCCCAGAAGCGATTTTTTTGCCCGAAAGCGATTTTTTTCGCCCAGTCGCGACGAGAAGAGATTTTTTCTCTCGGACGCGTATTTTTTTGCCCGTGCGTGTTTTTTTTCACCCGGGCATGATTATTTCATCCGGGAGTTTTTTTCTTTTTTTTCCAAGCGAAAAAATTGTGTTGGGGAAAAATTGCGCCTGTGACAAAAAATTGCGCCCGGGACAAAAACGCGGTCGGTTGAAAGAATCGCGCCCGAGCGAAAAAAACGCGCCCTGGCGAAAAAAACCGCGACCGAGCGAAAAAACCGCGATCGGCCGGAAAAAAACGCGCTCGAGCGAAAAAAACGCGATGGAGCGAAAAAACACGCCTGGGCGAAAAAATCGCGGTTGTGCGAAAAAATCGCGCCAGCGTGAAAAAAAATGCGCTCGGTTGAATAAAATCGGGCGAGCGAAAAAACGTGATCGAGCGAAAAACGCGACCTGGCGAAAAAATCACGCCCGAGCGAACAAATCGCGCCCGGGCGAAAAAAATCACGTCTGGGTGAAAAAAATCGAGCTTGGGCGAAATCAATCTTGACCGGACGAAAAAAATCTTGACGGGCGAAAAAACACGCCCGAGCGAAAAACCGCCCTCAGGTAAAAAAATCGTGCACTTACGAAAAAAAACACGTCCAAACAAACAGACCCTTATGAATAAATGGAAAATTTAAATAAGCACTTATGACCAAACTATCCAAACAGTCGACTGCTTATTCATCATTGATTTTATAAAATCTCTGTGCAAACATCAATTTTCAATTAGTGGCTTATTCATCATCATAAGTTGTCCCAAACAGAGCCTTAATAAATTATATTAAAAGTGATTTTACATCCTAGGTTTATTACTCATGTTATATAGAGAGGGTAATATCGTCATAGATGTTCTGGAAAGTTAGTATAGTCAAGGATATGATCTAGGCACATTAAATTGTAGAAGAAAGTCCCGAAAAGCCAACATGCGTCTATTAGTAGTCGATGCAAAATTGACTTGATGTCGACGTTCCTACGACTGGAACTCAGAGCAATACAAATGCTAAGTCGACGCAACTTCAAGATAGAAGTCGACGCATGTGATGATAAGATATTGATGTACATACCAAAGTTGTTCTACTCTGAAGTAAGATGTCGACGCAACTATTACTTGAAGTCGATGCAGCGTCGAGTACAGTTCAGAATGAAAATTTCAAAGAATTGATTCAGGCTTAATTCAAGGGAAATTCAATAGAATTAATTCAAACAATTCTAACCGTTGGAAGAAGATCTAAAGGAAATAATTCTCTATCAGATTAAGAGAATATTTTATTGAAAAATTTTGAAGAGGATGTCGAGAATCATTGAAGCAATTTAGGAAGAAGATATCGTCATTCTATCTGTTGATATTATTCTAAGAAAAGAATAATTCAAAATCATTTAGAGATGATATATTGAAGAAGAAAATGAAAAAGCATACAAGATAGAGAACAACAAACACAACAAGAACAGAAATACATACATAGCTGACTATTGTTCTTTATCATCGTCTTCTCTACATTCAATCTTCTCTGTCAGTGCTTCAATAAATAATTAAAGAAAATAATTAGAGAATATTATTGGATCCAAGGCTAATAACCCCTGCAAAGTTTCTTTCAATAAGGGGTTTATCATATTAAATGATCAACTACACTTAGTGTCTAACAATCATCAGATTCTTCCTAAGAGGATTCATCCTGAAGATTTTTCTTCACTACTTTCTTTCTCAATCTCTTTCTTAATTTTCTTATATTAATTGAGTAGAGTTTTTAGTCCCTCTTTAAAGGATCCAGGTTATGGTTTTGAGAGTGTCTTTATCAAAACATTCAATTGGTTATCGTTCAAGATCTCTTTATCAAAAGATCTGGTTGTTAGTTCTAAGAGTCTCCTTATCAAAAGACTCAAACACTGAGATAGTGTATTCCTACCAAGGTGATAGAAGAGTGAATGCGCTCAGATTTTGGGGAACCACTATAGTTTTGGTGTCTTCTATGATTGTGTATTTCTATGCTTACTTTTTGCTGTGTTGTGTTTACTTTTGTTGTGAGTATTTTTTGTTCTACAGTTTGTGTGTGTACAAATTCCGAGTTAACTGAAATTAATAAAGAATTATTTTTAAATCTTTATTCACCCCCTATGAGAATTCAAAGAGAATTTATTCAACTGTTTACACTTTCAATGTATGTGCACTACAGTACTTCTCCAATGATTACCAACTCTGGCAAAACACATCTTGCTCATAGATATTGTACAACTCATATTCGTCGAGGATGAGTCCATTCAAGAAAAGATTATAAACCATAAATAAGACATCGGGGTATCAGGAATAACAGCTTGAAATTTTGACACTCCCCCCACCTCATAAGTTTACTACACTCATGAGTTATAGCACGAGTTCTGCTTCGAACTACAGAGCCAATTAAAGAAGGATGAAGAGGCTGCTTAAATTAAATTTGTCCAGTAATTATGACAAATTGTTTAATTTTCCCAAATTATGTATATATCTTTATTATATAAAGCAATATAGTTATCTTCAAGCACCCCATACTTTTAATATTAGTCACACGATCATCAATTAATCAAAGGTCACAGTTCGTCCACCTCAGCAAATGCCCACTGATCGTGCTTCCTCCTCTCCTTCCACGGTTACTTTATTTTGAATCATTTTCAGATGCAGCAGCTACCCTGTCGCCCTCTCCCTCATTTTTGCGTTCCTCGCCTTTCTCTTGGCAACACTGCTTTCATCTTCATTCCCATCGCAACACATCCCATTGTCGTCTACATCATTTTCGTGCTCATGCTCTCCTCCTCCGTACGAGCACTCTCTGTCGGCCACGCATCTCCCTTCCCTCTTCGCTGCTTATCGGCGCATCTCCCCTTCCCGCTCTGCTGCTTAGGGTTGGCGCATCTCCACGCATCTCCCCTTCCCTCCTCAAAAGGCCGTCTGATGCTTTCTGCAACCCGATAACCCCAAATCCCTCCTTCCTGCTGCTTAGAGTTTCAGGCCATCGTGCTCTGATCGATTCCAAGGTATGCAGCATGTTCGACGTACCCCTGCTCTTTTTTTCCTTTACCCTTCCCCCAGCCATTCACGACCTCCATCTCACTTCCTTCCCATTTTGCTATGCACCACCCTGTATCTCCTGTCAATTTTTGGTGCAGCTCCCCTGAATATCCTACCATGTCGTGTATGTGCGTCATTTCAGGTTAAAGTGAGGATTGGCTTCCCAGTAATTGGCTACGCCCAGGAAACCAAAAACCGTGCTGCTCGACAAAAAGTATCTAATAGGGTTTGGAAAGATGAAGATGGTATTGAGCATGTTGAGGTAGTGTTTTTTTTCTCTTACTATTGCTCTTACAATATGGACTTCATTTTGGTATTTTTGGATCCTTCTTTTGGTATAGACATGATTATCCACAAAACTACACTACAAATTAAAGTGCAATGTAGTTTTTCATTATTATTCTTAAATTTTAGTTAAGAGATCGCATGCATTGCCATTTTGGTTTAGAAAAGTAAGAATGGATTAAAATGGTCCCGATTATTAAGTATGTGTTGATTTTGATTACATTTTATTTTTTCCACTGATAAGATCCATACATTTTCCTAAACATGATAATTGAAATCTTTTCGTGGTTGAATCTAGTTCAACAAACAAAAAAACTCATGTCAGATGCATATATTGGAAGTACTCGCGTTTCATAAATCAATATAATTGATGTGCTCATCCAGACTTTTTGGAATTCAAACATTTTGGATAATGCAAGGAAGTGATACTTGGCGGAGTATAATTAAATCCATCTTAAAATATTTCATTGAATTTGTTGCAGATTTTAGCAGGAGGTGTCGATCGATGATGCAGCAAACAACTCATTCCTTTTTGGTTTTCCGGAGGTATACATTTCTATTTTGGACTATATATTTCACCGTATGTCATGTTTTTGTGGTTCGTTTGTTGAGGATTACTTTGATAAATTGTTGAGGTATGGAAGTGTTTTTGTTATTATAGTAGGAATGTTGTTTGGTTCTAAAATATATTAGGAATATTGTTTAATCTCAATGATTGATTTAATTCGAAACCAACATTCCCTTTGGGCTTCACCAAATTAGACAATACATCATTCACAACAAAGATTGCTCGAGGAATTAACTGCATGGACACACATGATAAGCTTCACACTTCGCTTGCGTTACCCAGTTAGCTTAAGAAACGCGCAAAAAGTCATTGTAGTTTTATGTGCTAGAAATAATAATAATACGAATTTTATAATTAACTGCACATAAGAACTAAACAGTAATTAAGTGAATTTAAGACCCATACAAATCTTTATTGCAGACAATAGGCTTACAAAAAATAGCAACCACAGAGCACTGTATTTGGCCCAGCTAAAACACTACAACTGACGAAAGCTCTCAGGAAAGCGAGATAAACTGAAGCATACACTTTAGAAATCATTTCAAGCATTTCTTTTTTACAGAAAAAATGGTGAAATTGATCAATTCTCATTCTTTAAACTCACATCTTAACAGTAAAATCTCAAACAGTAAAAGGAGAGGTCTAAAATTTGTGTGGGAGAAGAGCAACCAGCAAGAGGAATTCAGGCATCTAGCTATGTACACGCTATTTCAATCATTTGGAGTTTCTATTCAAGTGTTTGACTCCATTATTGCATGCCTCTTGATGATTGCAGTTAACCATGCTTCCTCCCCATATTCTGATGTTGTGGTCGTCGCTCGCAGAAGCAAGCATTTGAGGGATCACGGGATTCCTGCTCACGCCGTTCATGGCACCGGCGTGGCCAGGGAGCGCCGCTATGAGATTTCCCGTGTCGTGATGCCTTATGTAAACTTGCCATCATAACAGAAACTCTTGCATACATGTGAATAGGGCATAACAGAAACATTTACATATTCATTAGATTTTCAATAGCAATAGGCTAAAATACTACTACAACTGATCCAGCACAACTTTAATACAAAACACTCGGGTACAAACCTTATCTGTGATACACAATTAGCTGAATTGCTACAAATTATCTCAATATTTAAAGAGTTGTTTATGCACACAAATCTCAATACAAATTTTCTCAAATTTCATTACCTCTCGCATGTTCAATGAATATTTTATAGTTCTGTCCAATGTATGTGTTGCCGTGTGATCTACATATAGAAATGAATTTGGGTTGTCTTTTGCTTTAGTGTCAAAACTGAATGCAGTCAGTCATTTGCTCATTTTAAGTAATTCACATTAGTAAATTTTCAATAATTTTTCATTTTACAAACACACTCATCTTCCTTCCAATCATAGCCTGAGTGCGGGGGCAACCCGCCTGGATGCGGGCGCATCGTGCCTTGGTGCTGGCGCAGCCCGCGCCCACAATGTTTTTTTTCATCAATACGTTCATATGTTAAATAGGTAATTTCATCAACACATTCATCAACGACAACAATGAATTTTTTTCATCTACACATTTATTTAGTAATTTACCAATAGAATGGTTGTTCTTTCTCCACATTTAGTCCTTTGAGTCAATTTGTTCTTGGCGATTGCTCCCGTCAAGCTCAATCTTTTCCTGCCAAGAAATTGTCTCTGGTTTGGAGACATAAACATAGCAAAATACTACATGCCTTTAGTGTTCTAAACTCAGAAGAAGACAAAAAATTAAATGGTTCCTCTACTTACTAAGGTCATTCCTATTGTTTCTCCAATATATTTAGATGAGAACGGGAACTCCCGACAAATGTCGCCACCCCCGAACAATATCGCCGCCCCCGAACAATGTTGTCGCCCTCGAACAATGTCGAAGTCCACGACCAATGTTGCCGCCCACGACCAATGTCGTCGCCCACGACCAATGTCGCTCCCACGACCAATATCGCCGCCCACGACCAATATCGCCGCCCCCGAACAATGTTGTCGCCCTCGAACAATGTCGAAGTCCACGACCAATGTTGCCGCCCACGACCAATGTCGTCGCCCACGACCAATATCGCCGCCCACGACCAATATCGCCGCCCACGACCAATATCGCTGCCCACGACACATGTTTCCGCCCACGACCAATGTCGTTGCCAAGCGAGCGAAGCCCGCTTGGTTACGGGCGAAGCCCGCTTGGTTACGGGCGAAGCCCGTAACGCCGCATCGAGAACGGGCGAAGCCCGTTCAAAGATGCTAGTATATATATCTTTATTATATAAATCAACATAGATATTTGGAAGCACACCAAAGTTCTGATTTGAACTGTTGGATCTTCAAAATATTGATTATCAGCCATTGGATCTTAAGCACTTCAACATATCTGTTATTTTCATCTCTGAAAACCCGATAGAAGTCGTCGCCTCCCAAAAAGCATTCCTCGCTCCAAAAAGAACCTGGATAGAACCCCGATAGAGATCCAATGACGGAAGAGAATGTTAGGGTTTCTTCGGCATCTTTGTTCTCCACGACCTTTCCCAATAGCAGCGCCAGCGTCTTCCTCCTCCCATTAGGAATTCCTCGCACACGCCAGCGTCGTCCTCCTCCCCTCTCTCAGCCCCGCCGGTGATGAAGTCCGGGACATTCCCGACGAGCACGCACAGGGAGGTTCCACCATCATGGGTGTCGTTAGGCTCATCATCATCTGACAGGTAAGGTATCGATGCTTCTTCCCATTTCTTCATGTTTCTCTGATCTAGGGTTTAGCCAATATTGCGAAGAGTATTCTCTACCTTCATTTTTCAATTCCCGTTCTTTCTGATCCGAGTTCCAAAGATTTTCAGATTCTTTCCTATCTTTTTCCCCCATATTAGATCTATTTTGAAAGAAATGATGTTGAACACTATTTTTCACCGTTCAGAGCTCCGCAAATATGGGATTGTCCAATGATTTTCAGGAATTTCTGCATACATATGTCGTTTTATATAGGGCTTGGATTTGGAATTTATTTATACATATGAATGTTCTGATTATATTGTGATTTAAATTTGCTGCAAAAAATTTGTAATCCTATTTTTATACGAATTATCCACCCAATCATCAGAAAGCCATTGACATTATTTCAAAGTCATCTACTTCTGAATTGCTGACTGTGACTCTGTGATGAAAATAGCATACACATTTGCTGTGAATTGACGTGAAAATACAAATTGTTAGTTATTTTTTAAAAAAAAGTAGCTGCATTTATGTATAAAGGTTCCAAGATGATACTGCTTAATTACTTCAGCTATAATTGTTTTGTAACGATGGTGCATGTCATTTTTTGTCACCCTGCTTTGTTTTTAAATAAATTAATAATCATAATTTTATGTTCGACATATCTCCGGCGACGACGAGGCAGATCTTTGCAATAGACGAGATCTGATATTCACCGCTTGACTCCAAAGGCATAAATCTTTCATTTCAAAGGCATAATGTGGTAAGCAATTATATAGCATGTTGTGATTTAAATTTGTTGGAAAAAAATTTGTGATCCTATTTTTATACGGATTATCCACCCAATCATCAGAAAGTCATTGACATTATTTCAAAGGCATCAACTTCTGAATTGTTGATTGCGACTCTTGTTAGTTATTTTAAAAAAAAATTTAGCTACAATCTGTATAAAGGTTCCAAGATGGTACTACTTAATTGCTTCAACTATAATTGTTATGTAATGATGGAGCATACCATTTTTGTCACCCTGTTTTGCTTTTAAATAAATTAATAATCATAATTTTATGTTCGACATATCTCCAACGACGACGGGGCGGATCTTTGCGATAGACGAGATCTGATATTCACCGCTTGATTCCAAAGGCATAAATCTTTCATTTCAAAGGCATAATGTAGTAAGCAATTATATAGCTTTTGCATTCTCATTGATCAAATGCATAAATCCTTCATCTTTTCTCCATAGAGGTAATGTTTGCATTCATATACTCAGTAGTGGTACAAGGATGCTGCGATTGTTTGAGATTTTTTGTATGCACCTTGCTTTGAGTATGCACCTCATTTATGTTCTGCAGTATTTTAATGAACGGTCCTACATATGGAAATAACTTAATCAATTTTCTTGCTATGTTCTACTCAAATCATTTTCACGCTCCTACAATCTTCAGTTTTTTCCAATGACACGACTAGGGCATCGCGTGCCTCTTCTCTGCGCCGCTTTCGTCCCCGTGCTTCATCTTTTTTCCAATGGCACAACTAGGGCATCACGTGCCTCTTCTCTGCGCCGCTTTCGTCCCAGCGCTTCAGCTTTTTTCCAATGGCACAACTAGGGCATCACATGCCTCTTCTCTGCCCCGCTTCCGTCCCGTGCTTCTTCGCCTCTCCAGGTAATCAAGTTTCTTTACTAAGTAAATGTTGTGTTTAGATCTTTTTCATTAGATTATTAATCATTTCAGCATGTGGGTGTATCATCATTCAAGTATTTTGAATCACTATTATATGAGGTGTTCTCATCACATCAATTACGTATAAAAAAAGCAGAATTTTTATGTGACCCTCCATCTGTTTGACTAAATTCTTCTAAGAAATAACTTAGCATCAAGTTTTCAAAAAAATTGAGTGCTTTTTCTCAAATTTCATTACCTCCCGCATGTTCAATGAATGTTTTATAGTTCAGGCCAATGCATGTGTTTCTGTGTGATCTACATTTGGAAATGAATTTGGATTCTCTTTTGCTTTAGTGTCAAAAATGAATGCAGTCAGTCATTTGCTCATTTTAAGTGTTTCACATTAGTAAGTTCTCAATAATTTTCCATTTTACAATTACACTCATCTTCCTTCCAATCATCGCCCCCGAACAATGTCGCTGCCCCTGAAAAATGTCGCAATCCCTGAACAATGTCGACGCCCACAAACAATGTCGCCACCCACGAACATTGTCGTCGCCCAAGAACAATGTCGCCGCCCAAGAACAATGTCGCCGCCCACGAACAATGTCGCCGCTCAAGACCAATGTCGCTGCCCAAGCCATCTATTAACTCCACTTCTCTCTCCAATATACATATTACAAATTCACACCAAACTTTCATTTTTTTCAATTTTTGTTTAAGACTCTAGAACTCGATCACAAAGCCACATTGAGGAACCTCCCTTTATATATCCATCTTCCACGTTCTCCGCTTGATCTTCATATTTTGCTTTAAGTTTACCTTCATTATGTTTTATTTCTGTCATGGCAGTGAAGATATAGGTGGATGTGTATTGTCTGAACCAGAGATACATTCTGTAACACCCGCATTTTAGTTGCACGCTTAATGTATTTCGCCCGTACGCTTACATTTTTCTTCATTTTGTTTGCTTCCCCGATGATGAAAAGGCACAATTATTTTTGACATATTTTGAGTTTTGATTTGCGTAAAGTTGTTTTGGATTTGCTTAAGTGTGCTGGTTTCATGGGCTTATTATTCCTTGGCTGAGTTGTACTTATGGGCTTGCTTTTGGGCCTTTGGAAGTGGGCTTTGCTTAAGAAATTGCTGGATGTGTTGGCCTTGGAGAAAAATGCTGGCTGTGTATAGTTGTGCTGGGTTTTATTTTGGAAGTGCTGGATAGTTAGGTGCTGGCTGTATTGATTAAAGTGTTTGCTGGAGATAAAATTTGGTTTGTTTCATGGACACTTGGAGCGGTGCTTTGGCTGGACATTGCCGCTTAGCCGCTGATTTTACTGTATAAATTGAGCCGGGCCGCTATCTTTCTCCCGCACTGCTGTTCGTCGACCTCCTGCTTCTGCGATTTCCGTCTTCCTCCTCCTCTAGCTACCCTATTTCACCAGAGCTTCTTCTCCTTCTCTCTCCCCGTGCCTCTGCGTATTTAGACCCGGCGTCGCTGAGCTACTGGGCCGTTTGATTCTGTCGTGCGATCGACGTACCGACGCTGCTTTACCGCCCTTGTCGGAGCCTGTGCGGTTCTGCCGAGCCCTCTGTGCAATTGCTGCTGCTGCTACTGTTCTTCTTCCTCCTTCTCGACTGTGCTGCTGCTCTTCTGCTAGGGCTGCTGCTGCTTCCTTATTCTTCTGCGACTACTCTGCTCTTTTTCGGTACTGCCCTAAGTTCTCTGCTTCTGGTCTAGGGTTCCGGCTGCTCCTGAGTTGCTCCAGTATAGCTGCTGCAACCGCAAGGTTGCCGCCGCTTCTTGCAGCTACTCTTGAGCTGCCGCCACCCTGCTGCTTTCTCCTTTGACTGGTTTAGTTTATGTGCTCTATTTAACTTTTAATTTTCATTTCTAATGTTGGGATATTATGTTGTGAGCCAAGTTGGATATATGCATTGCTGGACAATGATTTTATGAGGACGGGAAGTCTATTTGGAGGGATGGTTTTAGCCATTTTGTTTTCTAGTTGTCCGGCAAAGCATAGACTCAGATTTGGCATTTTTGGTTTACCGTTTTAGCTTTCCGAAAGTTGTTAAAACCTTTTTGCTCTATGCTACGTGTAAATTGTGACGCAACCCAATGAACGTATGGCTATTTCAGTGGTTTCCAAGATCTCGAAATAAGAGGATGGCGTCACAAGACAATCGTGGCGGAAACGCGAATAAAGGCAAAGCTGTAGTGAGTTTCTTATTTCTTGATTTAGTTATTCACTTATTTCTCGATTATGTTGTATTTTTATGAAATTATAAAGTGCCTGTGCATATGAGTTTAAATATCGCTATGAAGTAAAATGTGGGCGAGGGGAAATTATAAAAGCGATATAGATATTTCTGAGGGGAACCATTTCTATTCAAACTTCTGATTTACGCATCAAGATAAAATTCATTTAAAAATCTGCATGGGGAAATGTGATGGTTTCGGATCCAATGATGTGGAGGCATCCATTGACGGATTCACCACGTAGGGGTGAGCCTACGGAAAGCCCTTAAGTGGAAAGCCCTTAAGTGGGTGGTGGCCAATTCAAATTGCATCTCCGGAGCATTTCCCATTCTATGTAACTAAAATAAGGGGGGAATTTATAAATTAACTTTAAAGGATTAATTATTTATTATTGTGATTTATGCATATTGCTAGCACACCCATTGTTTGCATGTACTACATTTCACGAAATAATTATCTCACATAGTCATAATTTTTATGACTAACCCTTAGTGGATTCATATTTTTGTCAGGCAACAGGTGGGACCTCAGACGTTCGTAGAAGGTACGCGCCAGAAGAATTAGAGAAGGTATGGTTAGACGTCTATAAAGGAATCGAAGAAGGCTCTGTTAGTCACAAGCTGTTATGCTCTGAAACTTATTGTAAATTTTTAGCAGATTTCGAGTAAAACTCTGTATGTTGTAATAAATAATGAAATAAAGATGTCTTGTGTTATTTTGTTCTCTTTACATCCACTGCTGAAAATAAATGCCGATCATTTTGGGAAGCCTGGAATTAGAGTCTTCACAGCTCAATTGGTGATGAAGGTTGAAAGAACTCCATAGTTAAGCGTGCTTGGGCGAGAGTAGTACTGGGATGGGTGACCTCCTGGGAAGTCCCCGTACGGCCCAACTTAACTGTCGAGTTCGCTCATCAAAGGGAGGCTATGGCCACCAACAACCCGCCTGTGGAGGGAGAGGGGTTGGGGTGCTTGGGCTGCAGCCCGGTAGCGATGTCATGGGGGGCTTCGGGCCAAATCCCGGGTCGTTACACATTCAGAAACCAAGGTATGAGGAATGAAAGCTACTAAATTGTCTTGTGCTCTATTTTACAATAAAGTTGTATCATAGAGTTTATAAATGATTCATACTTGAATGATTTAATTAATAAACACTTTCAAGTTAACTGAATATTTTGTGTTCTTTGTATGATATTACTTCACTTCTCCAATCATCGTTTTTGTGATGTGCATAAACAACCATTACCGAGAAATGCACAAGTATACTCCAACTCAGAAAGATTTTAACACTTCTTCTCAGTTTTCTTTCACATGTCTCAGTTTTTTTTCACATTTATATTGATAAAATAGGTCATATTAAGCCCAATATAAATAAACATTATGTTTTAATTAACTTAGAAAGAACAGCATGCTCTCAGGATTTAGTCAAAATTATAAGTTTAGAGTTTAATGATGTATGCCGTTTTTCTTTCTACTCGATAAGTTACACATTTACAAGGGCCTCTGTTATGTTGTACCTCTTCTCAATATGTCTAGGAAAACTTTTATATAATTACATTTCAGTCGTTGAACTCAACCTTATTAGAAAATTTTGCGGGAAAGACAGCGTGTGTGGAGATCTGTGCAGCTATACTCCAAATCCGTGTTGCCTTCTCAAAAACTGTAAGAATTCTCCGTTTTTATCTTCTCTTGTAAGAATTCTTGGTTTTTACCCTTGATTATAAATTTTTTTGTGCGTCAAAATCATAGTTGCTTAGATTAGTGAAGAAGTATTGTTATTAGAAGTTGCATTTTGTTCCAATTTAGCTGCCTATTTTGTGCATGTTTTGATTATAGGAGTCAAAATACATTTACATGCTTCTACAACCTATGTTTAGGGCTTTACATTTATTTTTAATTAGCATATATACAACCTATGTTCAGGACTTCAATTTATTTTAAATTTGCATAGTTACAACCTATGTTCTGGGTTTCAGAAATTGTGACTTTTTGAGTTATGTTCAAGAGGTGAAGTGATGGCTGGCCTTTACATGTGAAACTTCCATTGCTCTACTTGCCAAAATACAATTACTCCTATTTATACCTTATATTGTTTTGATCATTTGATTTTTTCCCCTTTAATTTGCATATATACAACTTGCCAAAATACATTTGCTGCTATTTATATCTTATATTATCTTTAAATAAATTTATATATATATATATAATTGCTTATATCAAGAAGTATTCGGTTGTTCTCTTGCTTTCTTGCATCAGTGAATATTTGATGACCAACATTTGCACTGTAGGTTAATTTTATGGTTCCATTGTAAGATTGTGTATGTTAATGTTTACATTAGTAAGAAAAACACATAAGATAACACATAAATAAATGAATTTGATGTTAATATCCTTGGAAACCGAGTCTGTTAGATTCGGACACGTCAAATGTCCTCATGTGCTCCGCCCTTACGACAAATGTCGTGTACAACATAATGTCGCTCTCACAACAAATGTCGCCCCCATGCCAAATGTCTTCCCCACGACAAATTTTGCCGTCATGACAAATTTTGCCCTCATGACAACATAATGTCGTGGGCGCCGGGCAGGCCGCCTGCGTCTCCGCCGCCGGCTGTGGGGTGGAACCGTGAATGGACGGGAGGCGGGATGCAGGGCATCGGAATTTTTCTGGAAATGAACAGTGATTTTTTTTAGTTTTGGTTATTGGCAGTCCTGCTGCTTTGAATCCAATGACCTGTTTTTGATGATGCTTGACCCTACGGTCCAGATTCCGCTGGTGGTGTGCTTCCAAATAAGACTATTGTTTTATATAAAATTATATATATATATATATATATATATATATATATATATATATATATATTAAAGACGAGAGGTCACTTTTGGAAGACGAGGAAGACGAATATAACTGAGGCAGTTACTGAGAAAGAGTGTATGGAAAAAAAAGTTAAATGGCGGAGGCCAAGCATTGGTTTCGGCGGGAGGGAGAGAAGGAAGAAATGCACCGGGATCCTCTCTATTTCAATTGAAAGTATCTATTTCGCATTTCAGATCTTTTCCTGGATGATCCGCGTGGGGGCGGGCCTCGCGTTAACCGGCCGCCTGTGTGGAGGTCAACCTCGCGGAGGCCGGCCGAGGAGAAGCTGTATGCGCACGCCGGCTCGGCAGGGGCGGATTCAGAGGGGGGCCCGAGGGACACTGGCACCCCATTATTTTTCAAAATGGTTGGTGTTTGAATTTCTCTCGCCGAGGAAATGGATTTTGACTACTTATACGTCAAAAACGGTGACCAGATGAGGGAGAAATGACTCCGATTAGATTGAAACGTTTAAATTTTTTATTGAAGGAAGTTGATGTCTGGTCTCTCATGTTAAATTTTTTACAACCCAGTGACGCGTTCAAAAAAAATTTATGCACCCCCATTATCAATTTGTGTGCACCCCCATACCAATTTATGCACTCCCATTATTAATTTTCTGAATCCGCCACTGCGGCTCGGGCGAGCCGGCTAGGGAGGAATCGGCCGTGCGCGGGTGCTTCAAGCACTCCGGCCAGTGAATGGCAGGCTGTCCTCGGCGGCTTCAGGCGCGGTTACCGTCCTCGGGGGCCTCGGGCGCGCCAACCGTTTAGGGGCCGACCCGGTTTAGTTGTGGGTGCGATGGCGGCAGTTGCACGGGGCGGTTATGATCTCGTGTATGGTGGTTTCTCCCATAACTCCCTCTTAATTATATTAGTGGGGGACATTGGGGATTCTGGTTATTTCCAGCTCGGAATTCTTATAAATTTATGTGACCCCATCAGGTTCCTTCTTTTATAGGAATTTCGGACTGCAAATGCCCGAAATTCCTATTTCCCCCACTAAGTTTGTCGGTGTCATGGGGATAACCGCTCAAAACCATCGCACGCGCGATCTGCACATGCGACTCACGCATGTGATTGCCGCGTAACCGCCCGCGGCCAACCGGCGCATGGCAGGACGCCACGCGGGCGGCCGCCGTCACCTTGCACCCGCTTGCATGCATTCGTGGAGGCCTGTGGCCGCCTTCACCACTGGCTGCTGGACAACTTGTTTTCTTGTGGGTTTTTCCCCTTCTGTTTCTTTATATCTTCATACATAGGACACTGATTTCTACTGATTCACCAAGAAGAGAAAATTACTTTTGAACATAAAATGAAGTTTTTTTAGATGAGGTCATGCATTCGTGAACGACGGCTTATAACCACCGCATTCACAACCGCCGCCGCCATGCCAAACCAAACGGAGCCATACTGGGCCGCTCAGACACTTTTGGGCCTTTTGAATTAGAGGAAGTTAAAGATAGGAAACAAAGTAGACATGAAAATGATAGTAAATTAAATTTGACTTGGTTTCTATCCACTTATTTGGTTGATAATTAGAAGTTAAATTATTCTTTTTCTCTGGTTGATGAGAAATTTAAGTTTTATATGAATCCTAGCTAACCTAATAAATATTTCTTGGTGTTTTTTTCCACGTGAGTAGAAATTTCAAAATAGAAATGTATTTTAAGACACTTTCTAAGTGCTTGGTTCCGATACAATTAGGGTGCTGCTATCCGCACCGCAATTTTGGCTAGTCACATCACACTTCTTCCTAATTTTTCGCGTCTTTTGGAAATACGTCTTGTACATGCTTTTCTAGGAAAAGTGTTCAACTCGACGAGATGTACAACTTTCGTGTTGAACACTTTTCCTAGAAAAGCATGTACAAGATGTATTTCCAAAAGACGCGAAAAATTAGGAGAAAGTGTGGTGCGACTAGCAAAAACTGCGGTGCGGATAGCATCGCCCTACAATTAATGGGTAATTGGGTATACCTAGAAGATGTGCGTGTTATTATTTGGTTTTCTTGATTCGGATCTGGATCCATCACACCTTAGGTCTTATTCGTAGACCTATTAGCCCGGGTCATACCCCCAAAGAGAAATTCCCCCTCCCCATCTACAATGTAATCGTGAAGGAGCAGCATCCCACCGAATCTTGTTTGGTGGTTGCACGCAGAAGGCGGAAATGTCGAGCATCGGCGAGCGGCGGAGTTGCGCAGTGGAAGTCAGCGATGGGAGCCGACTATAGGTCGTCCGTGCACGCCTGTCGGGTATGCTGGTCCAGGGAGTGGGACGCTGTTAGCGGGGATTGGGGTCGAGTTCGAGCAAAGTGTTCTTCTCTCGTGGTGGCGTTGACTTGGTCGTTTTGTGTGCTCATTATTCAAAAAATTGTAATAAATATAGGGTGCTGATATTTGTACACTTTAAATGGCTATTTATAACCCATAAATATTTGTACACCTTAAAATTATATTTATATCTCGATAGACTATTTGTACCCCAATTTGTAAGATATAAGGAGGTCCTCGAGCGTTTAGATGCTCAATTCTGGGAATCTATGGTTCTTTTCAGAAAGACAATGGACAAGTCGAGGGAGCAAACCGACCACCTATCCAATAGGCTCGATGCAATCCGGCTCGATAAAACTAGCAAACCAATTTTATTTTATTTTCAATTTTTGCATTTTTGAATTTTAAACTCCAAATGTTTCTCATTTGAAAAAGTGATCAACATGAGATCTACAACTTTCATGTTGATCATTTTTTGATTTGAAGTCGTTTAGGCCTCCAATTTTGGCCCGACAAAAGACACGCCCGGAACGAGTCGTCCGTACAGATTTTCGACGTGACTTTTTCGGAGCCCAAATCGGGGATGTAAACTGTTTCAAATCAAAAAGTGTTCAACATGAAAGTTGTAGATATCGTCGAGATCTATAACTTTTATGTTGAACATTTTTTTTAATTTGAAACCATTTAAGCCCCCGATTCAGCCCCAAAAAAAGTCACGCCGATCCCGGGCGTCCGTACATATGTTCGGCGTGACTTTTTTCATGGGTCTAAATTGCTTCAAATCAAAAAATGTTCAACATGAAAGTTGTAGATCTCGTCAAGATCGACAACTTTCATGTTGAACACTTCTCATGAAAATGCACGTATAAGATGTAGTTCGGAGAGAAAGACGTGAGATGAGGGCTGAAAATGGGGTACAAATATTAGATTTTAGAGTTAAAAAAAAGAAATTCTATTAAGAAGAATGATGTGTGAATAACCGTTTATAATATACAAATATCAGCGTCCATCTATTATGAAAGTGATGATAGATACAACTCTAGAGGGGGGGTGAATAGAGTATTCAAAAATTAGGACACCCTACTCAACTCCCTTAGAGTTAATTTGCGGAATTAGTTTATAGATATTGATAACCCTAAAGCCTAACACAAAGTGTTGTGCACAAAAAACAGCCAATTGTAATTACAGTTAAGGCTAGAGTCCTATTCCAGCAACTAGCAATCCTAGTTAAATCTATTCACAGCCACAGTACAAGTAATAAATAAACAACCAGACGACACAAGAGATTATAGTGGTTCCCTAACAACTTGGGTGCGTCCACTCTTCTACCTCCACGGTAGGAATCCACTCAGGTTTTTGATCAGGTGCCCTGCCACCAACAAGATCTGCTGTAGGTAGATCTAGAGACCCTTTAGACTTTTGATCAGGTGTCTAAAAACCAATACAGGTTTTTGATCAGGTGTCCTGCCACCAAGCTTTACTTTTGAAGGGAGTAAACAACCCTTTTACAGGAGGGGAAAGAGGATAAAAAGTATCTTCTCTATTTTCACAAAGATTAGAGAAGCACAAGACTCTTCAGAACTTCTGACAGCAAGCTGTCTTAAAGTTCTGAAGGATAAAGCTCGAAGAAGACTAGAGATCTGGAATAGTTGTTCTTCTTCAGCTTCCTTCTTCTTATTCTTTTTCTCAAAAACCTCTGAGTGAAAGTCTTCCTGTAAGCAGGATGAACTCAGGATGAAGAAGAACGGAAGAGACAATCTTCTCAGTCAGATGTAAATTACTTAGAGCAGCTGTATGCTGTATCTTTTCTCTGTACGTTGTACAGGTTGAACTCCTTCACTCTTTTCTCTGAGCTGCTGTATATTGCTGGTAGCTCGCTGAGGTCTTTCTTCAAAAGAACTCTTTAAATAGGAGCAGCAGCAACGGCTATAATTTAGCTTTGACTTTGTCTTTATCCGAAGGCTTGAACCTGGGCTGCAATTATCATAAAGACAAAACAAATCTTGCAGATATATATTCTGTAAAGAATAAAGCTTCATAAGAAGCTGCAGTATTAAATCTGATAAAGAATGCTATAAAAGGTCACATCAAATAACTCTTTAAAACCAACGGCTATAAAGGACAGCTGCAGATATAAAGTCAGATAATAAGACAAAAGACATGTCAGAAAGGATTGACTTATGCATAAAGGTAGAAGCAAGGATTTGCTTTGAAATGATAGCATAAAATCAGACTAATATAATTTATAAAATATGCCAGATAATAATAATAATTAAATAGCAGAAATAAAACGAATACAAAATTAACTAAGGCAGACAGAAAACGTCGAACGACATTCGGAGATAGTCGAACGACTCACGGAGATAGTCGACCTATCAGTCAGATAGTCGACCGACTCAGATAGTCAAACTATCCAGGCAGATAGTCGACTGACTCAAAGCTAGACAGAAAACGCCGAGCTTAGCTTGACAGAAAACGTCGAGCTTAGCTCAAAGCTAAAGCGATAAAGGCAGAGCGCTGATCTGAGCTCGACGATCGTCGAGGCAGATACAGCAGAACGTCGAGCTGTCAAGAGACAAAGCTAGACGATCTGGAGACAGACGATAGTCGACCAACAGGAAGACGATCGTCGATCGACCGATCGACGATAGTCGATCGGCGTTCGACTATAATCGAACCAGAAACATCTTAGCCAGAATTTCACTGGATAAGAGACTACTCTACAACTAGAGGGAATCTAACCTATCAACAACCCTTTGACCATAGATAAATCTTTGGGTCAAGAGACTAAAGGAAAGACTTAACTCAAATCCAAACTAGGGTACCAACAATCTCCCCCTATTTGGGTTAAGTCTTTAAAAAACTAAACTATCGGAAATAAATAAAATAAAATAAACTAAAAACAAACTAAACAACCTAATAGAGATCCTAACCCAAATCAGAACCAAAGGTTCCAACAATCTCCACCTATTTGAGTGAGGATCCTATTAGCAAAATAATATTATAATAAATATATATTTGCAAAGCATAAGATATATAAAAAAGAAAAGCTTTGCATAGCAGGCTTCGGTTTTTGATAAAAGCTGGCTGCTTGCAGGCATTTGCAATCTCCCCCTATGTTGATGCGGTACCTGAGATTGAAGGAGACTGGGATGACTTTGAATTTTGATTGAGTCATCTAACTCATTCTTATAAATGGTACCTGCAGAAAGCTATGGTAGAGATTGCTCTCTCCTTGAAAAAGGGATATGTTAGCATAAAAATGATATTTGTTCAGCAAATGTAATTAGGATTCTGGATCTGAAAAACAAAATCAGATATCTTCCTTCTTATAGAATTTATTTTCATCAGACGAGATTCAAACTCAGCTGACCAATGCAACTAGAGTAGAGGACTCAATCTAGATGAAATTAGAAAAAGATCTATAAGAAATAGAGTTATCTGACAGAGAATTCTTTATTCAGAAATCCGAACAAGATATTGAACAAAATATCAATCAGATATAAACAGCCTTAAGAAAAGAAAATGCTTCCTAATAAATATGTTCCAAATGGTAGAAGGATTTGAAAATATTCTAAATAATTTATTCTTTTGTTTATAAAACAGATTTATGAAAAAGCAAATAATTGAGCTCGACGTTTTTATATAAGATAGTCGATCGGAGTTCGACGGTCTGAGCTCAAGATATTTGTTCTTCCTTTGAATATATTCTAAAAATAATCCTCTGAGAAGTTTTGTTTCCTTCTTAGGTTTTATTAAATCTTGGCAGCAATATTGAATTTCTAAATTAACAGAGTTAGATAATAATACCTGATTCTCTTCAGGTTTGGAATTTCCTTCTGTTTGTTCGGCTTTTAGATTGCTGCAGGAAGTGTTGACGGCCATTAAGCAAAATTCTTTGGCCCTTGCTTCCTCCTCTTCATTTTCAAATGATGATTCATCATCTAAGATATCCCAGATAACATCTAGGGATGTTGATTCTTCTCCTTCAAATATTCTGTTGTGGCTTCTTTCTGATGTGTCATCCACGGGTTCAGAAGCCATTTGGTGAAGGGAATCCCAAATCTCCTTAGCTGTTGAGCATTCAACAATCTCCTGAAATAAGTCATCAGATAATGACTGAGCTAGGATGTTCATTGCTCTGGCATCAGCTAGCCTGGCACTTTTTGTTGTTGTTGCCGAAGTTGGGAGACCTGTCAAAATAGACAAAAAATATCTTCATCAAAAGAGTTCATATATAATTTAACTCTTGTCTTCCAGATGCTAAACTCAGCTAAGTTGCAAGCTGGAGGTCTGGTGCTAAAGTAATCATCGTACTGGGCCATGAAGGTGAATATCTATAAGCTTAGGTATCTATTAGGATCTTGTGACTTAGGTGTTAGCCTATACAGTCAGTCAACCTCCCTCTGATACCAATTGAAAGTGATGATAGATACAACTCTAGAGGGGGGGGGGGGTGAATAGAGTATTTAAAAATTAGGACACCCTACTCAACTCCCTTAGAGTTAATTTGCGGAATTAGTTTATAGATATTGATAACCCTAAAGCCTAACACAAAGTGTTGTGCACAAAAAACAGCTAACTGTAATTACAGTTAAGGCTAGAGTCCTATTCCAGCAACTAGCAATCCTAGTTAAATCTATTCACAGCCACAATACAAGTAATAAATAAACAACCAGACGACACAAGAGATTATAGTGGTTCCCCAACAACTTGGGTACGTCCACTCTTCTACCTCCACGGTAGGAATCCACTCAGGTTTTTGATCAGGTGCCCTGCCACCAACAAGATCTGCTGTAGGTAGATCTAGAGACCCTTTAGACTTTTGATCAGGTGTCTAAAAACCAACACAAGTTTTTGATCAGGTGTCCTGCCACCAAGCTTTACTTTTGAAGGGAGTAAATAACCCTTTTATAGGAGGGGAAAGAGGATAAAAAGTGTCTTCTCTATTTTCACAAAGATTAGAGAAGTACAAGACTCTTTAGAACTTCTGACAACAAGCTGTCTTGAAGTTCTGAAGGATAAAGCTCGAAGAAGACTAGAGATCTGGAATAGTTGTTCTTCTTCAGCTTCCTTCTTCTTCTTCTTCTCAAAAGCCTCTGAGTGAAAGTCTTCCTGTAAGCAGGATGAACTCAGGATGAAGAAGAACGGAAGAGACAATCTTCTCAGTCAGATGTAAATTGCTGAGAGCAGCTGTATGCTGTATCTTTTCTCTGTACGTTGTACAGGTTGAACTCCTTCACTCTTTTCTCTGAGCTGTTGTATATTGTTGGTAGCTCGCTGAGTTCTTTCTTCAAAAGAACTCTTTAAATAGGAGCAGCAGCAACAGCTCTAATTTAGCTTTGATTTTGTCTTTATCCGAAGGCTTGAACCTGGGCTGCAATTATCATAAAGACAAAACAAATCTTGCAGATATATATTCTGTAAAGAATAAAGCTTCATAAGAAGTTGCAGTATTAAACCTGATAAAGAATGCTATAAAAGGTCACATCAAATAACTCTTTAAAGCCAACGGCTATAAAGGACAGCTGCAGATATAAAGTCAGATAATAAGACAAAAGTCATGTCAGAAAGGATTGACTTATGCATAAAGGTAGAAGCAAGGATTTGCTTTGAAATGATAGCATAAAATCAGACTAATATATTTTATAAAATATGCCAGATAATAATAATAATTAAATAGCAGAAATAAAACGAATACAAAATTAACTAAGGCAGACAGAAAACGTCGAACGACATTCGGAGATAGTCGAACGACTCACGGAGTCACGGAGATAGTCGACCTATCAGTCAGATAGTCGACCGACTCAGATAGTCGAACTATCCAGGCAGATAGTCGACCGACTCAAAGCTAGACAGAAAACGCCGAGCTTAGCTTGACAAAAAACGTCGAGCTTAGCTCAAAGCTAAAGCGATAAAGGCAGAGCGTTGATCTGAGCTCGACGATCGTCGAAGCAGATACAGCAGAACGTCGAGCTGTCAAGAGACAAAGCTAGACGATCTGGAGACAGACGATAGTCGACCAACAGGAAGACGATCGTCGATCGACCGATCGACGATAGTCGATCAGCGTTCGACTATAATCGAACCAGAAACATCTTAGCCAGAATTTCACTAGATAAGAGACTACTCTACAACTAGAGGGAATCTAACTTATCAACAACCCTTTGACCATAGATAAATCTTTGGATCAAGAGACTAAAGGAAAGACTTAACTCAAATTCAAACTAGGGTACCAACATATTACTCACAGTGTGGATGTGTTTGAATCCACACTGCGGTGTCCTTTAAGAATTTCTTTATAATTTTCTACATTTTATTGATTTTAAAATTTCCTAATTATGTCTCGGTTGGATTTTCTCCTCGTTTCCTTTGTTGCACCTCCATGTTTATTATTCAATAGAAATATGTTCAATCTTATAACAACAAATTGTCATTTGTCAACGCCCATATTTATTAGATGATTTTTAACGAATGATCGACGATTTAACCCATGCGTTTACGACCGTCATCACCGTGCCACCCGGAGCCTTTAATAATCTCACCACAGATTTCCGACTATCTCTTTTATTGCTATTATAATCATCCTTGTTGCGGTCCGCGACTGTGCTCCTGATAGACCGGGCTAACTAGACCGTCTTAGCCCTCAGAGCGATCGGTTACGCAAACAGTCACAGAATTAGATTACAGACGAGGCAAGTCTTTATACATGGAGAACCCTCTGAATAGGGTGAAAAACCACGGTCGGGACTGTGAAGACAGGAACTTCACTAGATCGTTTGAGGTTACAATGTTTCTCTGGTAGAACCGAGGGCGACAGACCGCATCTCTTTACAACTCGAGGGAGGGAGAGAAAGAGACAACGTTCGGCACACGGGAGAATGCTTGCGCGTTTCTAGATGATCACTGACAGATATGATTGTTGGACTGGTACGGCGGGAATTCTGCAGACGGTGTGCTCAAGATGCTGATGGCTGCGGATGACGGGCTAGCGATTTCCTACGAGCACTGAATTGCGCAGAGGGGATCGCGAGCGGTCTTTGATTTGGGGGGGAGCGTGTCGACGATGGACTTTGTCTTAGCGGCGAGCGCTTCGACGACAGACCTGTGAAGGGAGAGCGAGAAAGCACGAGAGAGGGAAAACTAGAAAGAGAGGGGGGATTCCGTTGAGATCCGGGTTTCGAAGCTAGAGAAATGAGAAGGACCAGAGGTCTATTTATAGGCTTGGGGAGGGGCGACCCGGTAATTTTCCTTAGTAACCACCGTACGGACCAATAGGAAGGTCCGAAGTGATCACATGGATCACCATTTTTAGAAAAATACCGAGGCAGCCCCTGGGTTCAAAAATAGACCCGCTCGAATTCGGGAAAAGACCCAACAGGTCACAAAGGTGATTACGCGCGGTAACTACCCCCAACCGCCCACTTTGTGGGCGGTTATGGGCGGCGGCCGCCCTCTACGGGGGCGTTAGAGGGAGCAGAGCGAATCCCGAGCGAAAGAACGATCTAAGTCTCACGTTTTCGCTGGAAAACCTCAGAGCTCTCTCTTGTCTCTGAAGTTACTTGTCTTCAAATGAAGTTCTCAGGGTCTTTTATAGCTTTCTGAATAGGCGTTCTGATAATTGCGTTCGACTGAATCTTGAGTTGTTGAATGATGTCGTTCCATTCCAGTCACTTGAATCACCAATTTTCCTGATATGAAGGACATGCCCCTCGGGCGGCACGGGCAGATTACCCGGCGATGGCGGCGGCCGCCGGTGTGCGCGCGCCCGCCCGGGCAGGGCAGGTGCGCACCCGTGCGATTCGTGCCCACGCGTCCGGGGGGGCGAGCACTCTTGTTGGTCGCGCGAGCGCGCGCACTGGCTAGGCGCGGTGCCTTTGCACGCTTGGTTTCGTTCCCCCTTTCGGTGTGACTTTGGACCCTTCCAGCGGGCGCGGCTCGCTCGACCGAATTGTATTGCTTAAGTGCTTCGTTCGAAGTCCCACTGATTTGACTCGAAAATCTCCGGGAGAAATGATGAGAAAAATGAGATGAGAGACAAGAAGAGGAAATACTTCAGCTTTAGACGATGACTGTGCTGCTATTCGCTAAAATCATTTATTAAATCTTGATTCATTTATTAAATCTTGATTCATTTATAAAATCTTGACTTAGTTATTAAATCTTGATTTATTTATTAAATGTTGATTATATTCCTCCGATTTCATGAATCATGACAGGCTGCTTCTCATGTAATTTATATTCTCGCAGTCAACTTTTTGCCTGCAAGGAATTAAGGGGACAAGTGTAGGAAATTCGGGGTGCCGAGAAGCAGAAATCCGAAAAACGAATAACAAACACAGAACAAAAAACAGAGCAATCACAAACACAAGATGTTACAGAGGTTCACCCAAAACCGGGCTACGTCCTCTCTCCCCTTCTTCTTCCTTCTTGTATTCACCAAAAAAGAAACAGATTACAAAGGTTGCAAGGATCAAATCCGATCCTACCTCTTCTCCTCTCTTCTGGACAAGAAAACCCTAGAAGAATACCTTCTGGATCGATCTCAACGAGATACCTCGTATCGCCTCCAAAAGTATACGCCGCCGCAGACTGCAATGAATCCGTATCCCTAAATCGGGAAAAAACATCGTATATAAACGTCTGCCGGCAACCACGATCGTCGACCAGGAAAAGGTCGATCGACGATCGGCAACCCCGATCGTCGACCAAGCAAGACCGGTCGACGATCGCCGATCGTCGACCAAGCAAGACCGGTCGACGATCGCCGATCGTCGACCCAACAGGCCGGTCGACGATCGCGACCGTCGACCCAAGGATCGGTCGACGATCGTCGATCGTCGAACCATAGCGTTCGACGATCGCCGATCCCAAAAAATTCCCTTCAGAAAAATTTGGTCCGGGGGCGTTGCCCCCGAGCCCCCACCGGGGACGCTGTCCCCTGGACCCCTGCCCGCTGTCCGGTCAGCGAGACCTCCGCCGGGGGCAGCCGCCCCCGGACCCCCGCTGTCGTGGGTCCCAGAGATGTCGAGGGGGGATCACACTTCGATTCCTCTAAGCTCACGTGGGCGAACCCGGTGTGAGAAACAAGAGGACCGGAAGTGTTCCACAACCCCAACAACAAGAAGAATTACAGCTTTTCCATGATTGATGCCGGTTTAAAGTAGAGAGAACATGCCTGATGCCACCGCTGCCCAACCTGTATCTTCTAAAGAAATTAAAATGCTCGCACCATTTCCCCCCCTCTTGTAAACCTCAGAAAATTTTCGGACTAGGTTCCGGATGTTGTTCGGGACCAATAAAGTTTCATTGTATAGTGGGGACTCCGGTGATCAGCACGCCCGGGTACTCCATTGCTTGGCTCGTCGATCCATAGTGGACCCGACACAGTGATCCATACACGGACCCAGCAATGAATCGCACCAAGGCTGCCACCCATACACCCCAACTCCTCTCCCCAGGGCTGCCTAGCTGCTGCGCCCGGCCGCCTCTCCCCGCGGCCTCCTCCCACGGCCCAGGACACTGGCCGTAAGGACACGGAAGTGCACGACCTCCCCTTCTCCCGCGGCTGTGGGGCGCCGCCCGCGCATGGGCGGCCGCGCATGGCCGCCGCTCCCCGCGGCTGCGGGGTGCCTCCTGCACGAGGACGACCGCGCCCGGCCACCCCTCCCCGCGGCCGCCTCCCGCGGCAGCGGGGCGTCCCCCGTGAGGGGCGGCGGTGCCCGGCCGCCCCGCTCCAGGGCCGTATCCCACATCCGCGGAGCGCCGCATGAACCCTCTCTGCGGCTCCTCCTCCCCACTCGTCAGCGACCGTTCACCGGTGGGATGACCGCTCTTTCGTAGCGGCCCCTCCACGTCGTTCGATCATTTCCCTACGATCACCATTATACATTTCACGGATAACCACCCACTAGTTGTCAAGATTAGTGGGGGGTTATTAGTAATTATAAAATGACATGCATTTAGTGTAAATTATATGTGTAATATTCGTCCAAAATTATATTAGAAGTGACCTGCAAATAGTAATTATAGGTGGTTACGGTGTGCGGATAGTCGTGTAAACACCGTAACCACCTCCCGGATTCTACAAAAAGGCCCCAGGACCCCCTTTATTTCTAACCTTCTCCTCTCAGGCTTCTTCTTTCTCAGGTCGGAGCTCTGCCGGAATTCTCCTACGAGCCTCCTCCACCAGCCAGACCGTCGAAAATTCGTCTAAGTACACAACAATCTGAGGAAGAGGGCGCTCTGTGTGCGACTCTAAAGAGCCTCCTACGTGTGCGGCGTCATCCAAATCACCGTCAACGCATCCTAACACGCTCAGCCACAAAGTCTGGTCGCCAAGCAACGCCCGAGGACGCTCATCTCCATTCAAGCGTAGGAAAGAAATCAGCTTCGATTGTGGCCGCTTGTCGCCCACCGAGCACTCCACAATCTCTCCTCTCAAAGTTGTAACGAGAAACGGACTGCCGCCCTCGATTCTCCAAACACTCTGTAAACAACCGTCGATAGTTAAGTTTGACCGGCATCGTTCCGGTCACGTGATTTTTTACCAATTTAAGGGGTTTTTTCACGTTAAAATCGTCTTGTATCATTTCTGCTCATTCTGTGACTGTGTGCATGTTTGACCGCTCCACGGGGTAAGGCGGTCAAGTTTAATCCGGTCTACCAAGAGGGTTGAGTTGACCGCAACAAGGTCTTACTTGTGTTCAAAACCACGATCCCACAAAATGTAGTTGCAATATCAACTCCGCTCCTTCCGATCGGCAGCAATGTTTGTGCGGCGGTTGAGCTTAGCGACCACAAACCTATGATGGCAACAGTGTATGCATGAGACCGAGAAAACTATGATATATCTCCCAGAACCGAAGATACAAATATTCTGATATAGGCTATGTTTGGGGGGACTTATTTTCACCGGTCGAGCGGTTACAACCGCATGAACCAGACCTTAATATGACTCGATTCATACGATCGTAATCGCTTGACCGATGAAAATAAATCCCCCAAAACGGAGCCATAATCTTCTCTATTCTATATAATAAAGTTGCACATGTTGATCTGATCATAACTAAAAGTCTAAAATACAATAAATATTAAAAATTAATGATATTTAAAACAGTTTCAAATGAAACTGTGGTGTGCACGTGCTTTTAAAAAGAGGAAGGTTGCGCCTGGTGCTGTGGTGTGCCGAGCACGCAAAGTCAACACAGGCGCGTGGGCTGAATCGGAACGGGCAAGCACGCGCGAGACCCCGGGCAGCGGGCATGGGCTCCACTGCCACTATCGCACCAAGGGGCAAGAGAGTACGGAAGGTTTATTGTTTTAATTAAGGAATAATAAATATTTCTTAAAATAAACTCTCATTTATTTTCCGCAATAATTTCAAAGCGTAGCCTAGCTGAGTTGCAGGTACGGATGCAAGCAGCTCTGTAGTCAAAATGCAAGTATATTAAGATTATGTTTAGCTTATGTTGATAAAATAAACGGTTGAATGAAAATTGATAATTGAATAGAGATTTTATAAAAATAATGATGAATAAATAAAAGACTATTTGAATAGTTTATTTATAAGTGTTTATTTAAAATTTCATTCATTCAAAATGATCTGTTCGTGTTTTTTTTCATCCGGGCGTGACTTTTTTGCCCGAACATAATTTTTTCGGTGATATCGGACGATCATGAAGCGGTTAATAATCACTGTGCTCGCGATCACCGCTAGCATACCAAACATAGCCTAAATCAAGGATTTATTAGTTCATGAATCTCAGTGAGTGAAAATCAAAATAACAATACAGAGAAATTAATCATAAGAAGTATATTAGAGTTACTATTTTGATTTTTGGGTGATTGCAACTGTTGGAGCCAAAAACTGATCACAACGAGAGTCTGGATCATGGGGTGTAGCTTATACCTACTTCTCTCAGACTTAGACTCTTGACCAGCTGCTAGAACTAATGAACTGACCCTGGGCAACAGCAGGAAGGTCCTTCCACTAACCCGGAAGATCTCAAAGCGATTCCCCTCCTTAGCCAGTGCTGAGCTAAGGATACCTTAGAAAGTGCCTAAAGACTTGAGAAAATGAGAAATCTTGCTTTTTGAGATATCATGTGGGTCTATTTATAGATTCCCAAAAGTTGGTCTGCCAACAGCGTAGCTCCGCAGTTCTAAATAGCTATGCACAGCTAAAAGTGGTCTGCAAACAGCCAAACTCTGCTGTTTTATAAGGCTATTTGCAGCCCTGCAAGAGCATCCAAGTAATTTTATCTCTGGAGCTCACTGGGCGAGTGGCCCATGAAGGCGCCACTCCCCTAAAGGGGCGAGTGTTGGGTAAGCCAGGTACTCGCCTCCGCGGCACCCCCATTATGGGTAAATGCAGGATCTAAAGGTCTCTCGCCTAATACGGGCGAGACTTTTCACACCTTCCTAGGGCGAGAGCCACCCTGTCTGTTGCAGGCGGGAGCCTCTTTGCCCCCCTTGGGCGAATGCTGTTCTGGAAGGGTCTCGCTCAACGCCTACAAATAATAAAGCTTAACTCAACGCTGAACTCCGAAAGTGTTGACAGAACAAGCTTCACTCAACACCAAGCTCGGAAAGCGTTGACAGAACAAGCTTCACTCAACGTCAAGCTCCAAAAGCTTTGACAGAACAAGCTTCACTCAACGCCAAACTCCAAAAGCGTTGATAGAACAAGCTTCACTCAACGCCAAGCTCCAAAAGCGTTGACAGAACAAGCTTCACTCAACGCCTAGTTCCAAAAGCGTTGACTGAACAAGCTTCACTCAACGCTAGAGGAACTAGCTCGCGCGACTCGCTCGCCATGCCTTGCGGAAGCGGGTCTGCTCGGCGAACACTATTCTGAGGAGCTAAACGTAGACCGCTAAGGGCCTCCAGGTACTCATACCTCTGGACCCCACTGGGCGAGTGCCCTCTCACATATTCTTGGGCGAGAGCCTTCCCGACTACTTCACTCGCCTAATTTAACCCACCTGGGCACAAAGTTTCACTCGGCGAATACAGGGTTATACACAATCCTCGCTCTTTTCAGGCTAGTCTCACGCTCGAAAAGAAAAGTCTGACCCCTGATATTTGTTGAGTGTTTGCTGACCTGGAAGAGAATCTTTTGTGGGTCCCTCCACGACGTTATATATATCCCAAGGTCTGTCCTCAAGACATCGCTCATTCTGCTACTGCTTATCATTTGAGCTCTCGCGCTGCTTCAAGAATGTGAGCCAAACGAGACTTGCGACCACTCCCGCAGTAACTTCAGGACCGTCTCGCCGCCGCGCAGAAAAAGGCTCTCGACAAACCCCTCAAGTACACCCTGTAACGACCTTAGCCGATTCAACGTGACAATGTCACAGCTCCTCTCTAGGCGTTGCTACCGGGCTGCAACCCAAGCACCCCAACCCCTCTCCAGCCCTCGGGCGGGTTGTTGGTGGCCACAACCTCCCTTTGATGAGGCAAACTCGATAGTCAAGCGCGCACCACAGGGACTTCCCAGGAGGTCACCCATTCCGGTACTACTCCAGCCCGAGCATGCTTAAAAATGGAGTTTTCCAACTCCTCATCACCAATTGAGCTGCATTGTTAAGCGTGCTCGAACTGGAGTAGTACCGGGATGGGTGACCTCCTGGGAAGTCTTCGTGGTGCGCGCTTGACTATCGAGTTTGCCTCATCAAAGAGAGGATGTGGCCACCAACAACTCGCCCGAGGGTTGGAGAGGGGTTGGGGTGCTTGGGCTGCATCCTGGTAGCGAAGCCTAGAGCGGAGCCGTGATATTGTCACGTTGAATCGGCTAGGGTCGTTACAATAAAAAGTGCACTTTTTTGTAACGGTCCAGGCCCAACCTATACAGGGACTTACCGGGACCCAGCTGGCACCGCTACAAGGGCTGCAGCCCGTACACCCCAACGCCTCTCTATGCATGTTTCTCAGCAACAGTGCGATGTTGGCGCTAGGTTTCAAACCCGCAACCCTTCATGGGAATTCCTCACCAGGTGAGGAGTTGAAAAACTCCATTGTTAAGCGTGCTCGGGCTGGAGTAGTACCGGGATGGGTGACCTCCTGGGAAGTCCCCGTAGTGCACGCTTGACTATCGAGTTTGCCTCATCAAAAGGAGGCTATGACCACCAACAACCCGCCAGAGTGCTGGAGAGGGGTTGGGGTGTTTGGGTCAGCCCGGATGACGCCAGCTGGGTCCTGCTGGGTCTCCCTCGGTGGACGTGGTCCCGAGTGGAGCCGGGCCTAGGTCATCACACGCCCCATGGCTTGCGGCCAAGACGTTTACAGAATCTGCATACAGGCCGAGAAGGGCCAAGTCAGTCCGACGGGATTGTATTAGAAACGAGCCCGCTTCGCCGACCCCGACCCTTGTCCGCGAGAACCCCGCTCTTCCGCCGGAGGTAGCTTTCTTACCCACTTTGGCGAGAATATCTAAAATGAGTATGCCATACTGATCTTTTAACCCTTTCGCAGGGGACGATACCAGAAGGGTATACTGACGTTCTTCCGGTAGATACTAAGACAAACCAACCTCCTAATGAGAACGAGCAGTTGGTTCCGGAGGCTACCCCCCAGTGGTCCAGGTCAAGCCCATGGTCGCTCCTGGTAACCTTCTCGCCCGACCCTTGCTTTTTCTGGCCAGTAGTCTCTCGCTTATTTAGCTTCTCGCAACACCCTCTTTCGGCACAACAGGCCATGCCAGTCCGACGCTGAGAACTCCAGCTGTCAAGGACCTCATTGATCCAACGCCTGGTTTCCTGCCCTCGGATGATGGGGCCACTACCAAGTCACCTGTGCCATCATCGGGTTCTCAGCCCTTGACGGGGAAGGAAGCCACCCACCTGTCATTGGCCGAGACCCAGACGTCGACGCGAACGCCATAACGCCCGGGATGAGGAAAGTCGCGCCATTCACTTTTTGAGAAACCCTTCGAAGGGCGGCTCGGCCCCTCCCTCCAGCCATCAGGTAAAAGTACCACCTTTGCGCCAAATAAGCAGGAGCTTACTTTACCTTTTCGCTTCACATTGATCTAACTGAATTTCCTGCTAGATTGGGAGACTGCAGAGGCGGGACCTGACGAAGGCGAGGAGGTGATCTCGTCCCCGCCTTCCCCTAGTGAGATAAAGGACTTTCTTGACGCTTCTGGGGAAGACGAGGTGCGGGGGATGAAAGTGGCAGAAATCTTGTCAAAACTCATCTAGATGTGGCGAGAGGACTCCTTACAGGTGAGCACACATCGGGCGACAACTGAGCGTCGGCTGTGTATACTCGAGAGAGATTATTCGCACCTCGTCGGCGAGATGGAGCGCCAAGGAGGTGGGTGCAAGGAGACCTCTCCCGGGAGGCACATCGCGCGAGCCAGGGACCAGATGTGCTTGGTACACCAAAAGCTTACCGTCGTGAGCGCCTACCACTATTCGCGAGTGGCTCCAAGAACTGGGAGGTGAGGTCGGGGTCGCTGACAGTGGGTCCAATACTAAGTCCTATTGGCTCTCGCCTCCTCTTACCCCAACCTCCTGCCTACCCCTCTTCCCAATGTACCATTTCCATTTTATATAATAGACATTAAATGTATGTTGTTATTTGGCTCTTGCCTAGCGAGTGACCCATGATATTTATTTTTCCATTTTCCGTGGAACTGCCGCTTCTGTCGAATGCCCTGCTCTCTCGTTATTTTTGTTTTCTATCCCTGCTTCTGTTCTAAGTTTATCCGGGATAGTCAACCAGCGCGAAAGAAGTATGGTATGCGGTAGAAACGGCTTAAGCGCAAGTGCACGCATCGCTCAAGTAATAAAGTGTGAATGAGATCGTTCCAGCAGAGAAGTGATTACTTTAGTGCTTACAACTACTAGTTACACCGCTTCTTCAAATTCAAGCAGATCTAATGAAGTGATTTGGAACAGTAATAAAAATTCTAAACGATGAGTTAAACTAAAATTACGATTTAAAGAGATACTTTTTATCAGCGGAGAAAGAAGTCTTGTATTTCAGATTTCCTATGTGAGTAGAAATGGTGCATGAAACTAATATTTAGTAAGAATGTTTGACCAACTTATCATGCAACGATTTGATAGAAGAAATCCTCATCTCTCGAATCTCGGAAATCTTAATATCCTCTAATCCCTTAGTCATCTTTAACTTAGGAAGAATGAGAAATATTTTAAAGAGTAAAAATCGGATTTGCTAGTAATGAGGAGGGAATATATTCCACTCTTCTTGACTATGGTGGACTCATGAGCGATTATACTTCTCCTCTCTCAAATCTCAAAATACAATGTAAGGGTAAGAACTCTTAGTTAAAGATCTACACCACTTGTCTCTCGATTCTTGCGGTGAAATAAGATAGTCTTCAACCTAAATTCCGCCTCTCATCTCTCAAATCTCGATGTGAAATAGAAGATGAAAACAAAACCAAAATTTCCATTAATAAATTCAAAAGTTCCACCAAGAAGATTTTGTGAAACAAACTTAGCATAAGAAAACTGCACCATCAAAACACACATAGTACTTTCTTCATACAAGACCAAGAGAGTTTAGTTCATGACCGCGAAAGAACACCATAAAATAAAAAAGATCTTACAACACATGATGAAAAAGATTCAAAATAGTGCAGGAAATTGCTCTCCAAGTTGCCCCCAAGCAGTCCTTCTCAAAGATCCGATTTGCCCTAGTTCTTCTCCAAAGCAATCTCCAAGATGATACTCTAAGATTTTCCTCTCTAATGATTTTTTCAATCCCCTTTAAGGAATGAGATTCTACTCTTAAAAACGTGCAGCCCTTTACCAAGAGTTGCCTCTTTCCAATTTTCATTTTGGCATAAAATTCGAATTTTAAATTCAAAATCCGTCCAGCAGTTGTTGCAATAATTTTTTCAGGTTGTGGCAACAACCTGCGCAGGCCAAAAACAATTCCAGCTTTGCTTCTCCGGACCGATTTCTTCAGCATTTCTAGCAAGAAAACAAAGAAAAATTAGACATGTTAACCACAAATAAAATAAATACGAATTTACTCATATTTTTACTTATTTAATTCTTTTGTTTCCCAATACGATGAATAATAAATCAAAATGAAGTACTAGGTAACTTCTTTTGGGAAGTTATCAAAGTACATGTTCATAAATGAATTGCATAAAGTAAGATATGCAATTTTAGGACATGACGAAGGATGCATCAGACATTGAAGTCTCTGTATGCGAAGAGTACGAGTTTGAATAAACTTGTATTGCTGACGAAGATTAGTGAGTGCAAGTATCAGGAGGGCACACCTATACTTGATCATGTAAATGAGTTTCAAGGAATGTTGGATCAGTTATCTGTTATGAAAGTAACCTTTGATGATGAGATCAATGCTCTGTGGTTACTAAAATCTCTCTCTGCCTCTTGGAAGATGGTTTGAGTTTCACTGATTAACTTGTCTCCGGGAGGTGTTTTTGCTATGGAGGTCGCAAATAGTGAGATTATGAATGAAGAGGTGAGAAAGAAATCCAAGGGTGAGTCTTATGTGATTATCCCTTCTGTCCATTCAGATGTATTGTACATTGAGTCTAGGGAGAGAGATAAGGACAGAGATGACAGAGGGTTTAACAGGATCAAGTTCTGGTCGTAGAAAGACATTGAGTGTTTTCATTGTGATAAGAAGGGACATATCAAGAGTAAGTGCAATGCCAGAAAGAAATTGCAGATGAATGAATCATGGAAGCAGGATGAGGCTACAACTTCAGTAGTGACAGCATATGATGATGATATATCACTCTTTGCGAGTGATGAGGTAGCGGCTAACCTCGCTCGTAGAGATGGTTTGTGGTTGGTGGACTTAGGGGATTTGACACATGTTCCGAGCGATAGAGCACGGTTTGCTACATACACCTCACGTGATTGCGAGGTGTTGAGAATGGGCAACGAGACAGTTTGCAAAGTTATTGTCATCAGTGAAGTGCACCTAAAAACGAGCATAGGTTCTGTTTTAGTGCTCAAAAACATTTGTCATGTACTTGACATCTTATTCAGTTTGTTTCATGTTGCTCGATTGGATGCAAATGGTTATGCTAGTAGATTTAATGACAGATGATGGAGATTGACCAAAGATTCTTTGGTCATAGGCCGTGGTAGCATGATGTCCAACCTTTATTGTTTGGAGGTTAGAACTGCAGGTGCGGGGGAGCCCGAGGTTAGAGGTGACAGAGCCACCAGTGTATGGCACGGGCAACACAGATTTTTCAGTGGGAAGAAATGCTACAGACATGTGAGATATCATGTCTTAAAGTCGACGGTGATAGAACAGGAGAGCGGTTCTCATTCTATTGCTAGCCAGCGACGTCGGGTGACTTTTGATTGTCACGATCCTAAAACGAGTTCGGCAGTATGCGCGGGAAAAATGCATTGTTGCAGTGATGGTTCTCGCAGGGAGGTAGCCAATTTGACAAACTCTTCCTCCAAGTCGAGAAGGGGGAGAATTATTGGGTTCAGGTTCTCTCGTAGGTGGATAAAACCCGGGACAATGGCGCCCTGAGGTCTGCATATTGGATTTATCGTGCTTATAGATTATTATATATAAGTTATGATAAAAATGTATATTTATAATATATATTAGTTATAGATAAGAGAGATTAAGAAATAAATTATTTTAAATCTACCTCCCCCGTACAGCCACAAGTATAAAAGAAAAAAATATTCTTTGGTTAAAAAAGGCCCCAAACCTCTCTCCCATGGAAAAACAACAGGTGGCCGATGTACCTTTTCCCTGGAGCCGTCGTGTAAGCCTCTTCTCCTCCATCTCTTCTTTCTCCTCCGGTTCGGGATTTTCCCGCCGGAGACCTTGGGCAGTGTCGGAGCCGGAGCAAGCAGTGGTGGTCGAAGGCCTTGAGGTCGCATGGAGTTTGGTGTGAGATTTGATCGGCAGCATTTGTCGCAAGGGCGAAGGCGCCAATGACTCTTTTGAGGGGATGTTGCGGAGGAGGTGGTGCCATCGTATTTGTGTGGAGGGGTTGCGATGCATGTGTTCGGGGGAGTGGCGTTGGCGGAGGCCGATTTGGGCAGAGTTAGAGCGGTGTCATTTGGGCTCGGGAGAGCAAGGACAATTGAAGCGTCGTTAGTGTTGTCGGACCACGATCGTGGTGGTGCAGTGGTGCAGAGTGCACATCTTGGCGTAAATGACAGCGGTGTACAACCGTCGTATTTACTCGTGCGAGTATAGGGTCGCATCTGCGGCTAGTAGCGGTCAGTGTGAGTAGGCATCTTAGCCTCCAGTGGACTTTGGCAGTGAGGCATCTGAGCCTCGAGCGGGGAAACCTATTGACGGTTTGCGACTGATCAGAGTACACCAACGACGTCGTGTGTCGACGTAGGTGGACAACTAGATACAATATTCGAAGATCTTGGAAGACTACATAGGATTCATTGAACCACTTTGGAGCGAATCTCTCTGACTCTGACTTGGTCGTCTTTGTTGATATACCTGTATCTTTCTTTTGTCTTAATTTTGTGCTAGTTGTACGATCCATCTGTGGATCGAGGGGGAAAGTCATTGTATTGTTGAACATTATTTAGTGAAGACTTTTCGAGTTGGACTCCGATCGTCTTGTGATTTTACCTTGATTTGGAGGTTTTCCGCGTTTACACTGTGTGTTTGATTGTGATTGCATTTTCGATTGCGTATTTCGTTGACGGCTTTGCAGGTAGCTCAGCCCGCATCCTCGCGCGCACTCAAGTCTGTGAGAACGTGTTTCTCACAACACCAACTCCCCGCATCGTAATGTTCATTTATGTTCATATTAATATTTAAGAGTGGTGTTAAGCATTAATCAATTTTAGATAAGTGCAAATCAATTTTATTAAGTGCAAATCAATTTTAGATAAGTGTGCTTAAAGTTTTTCGGTTTGCATATAACCGTGATTTACACGTACTTAAAATGAATTTGCATATAAAATTACTCATATTTAAATGTCTAGCGCACCGGTGGTTTATCAAACTCGTGTTTTTTTTCAACTTTGTAAAGGTATGCAAACAAAGGTTATTCCAACTTTTTTCTCAGTTTTGAAAATTCAATTTCTCATGGCTCTATTTAAGGACTTCGACTCTGTTTGGTTGGACTGTTGTCTGTTGCTGACGAAAATCTGATGATAAAAAAATGCTGATTCTGGAAAACGAAGTTTTGTTAAAAAATTGTTGGGTGAAATGAAGTTTGCAAACCGGAGTTTTCAAAAAATTATTTGGAAACAAAACTGAGTTTTGAGTGATTTTATTTTTCACATTTTTTAATTACCAACCATTAAATACATGAAAAAATAATTTTTTTTATAAAATAACACCCAACACCAAAAAATGGTTTCATTCAGATATTTTTTAGAACCAACCCCCGTCATTTTATTCTATGCTCTAGCTTCATACAACTAATCTGCTATTATATTACGTAGGGCGATCATCTCCTCTACACCACATGCAGTGTCAGCACATGTTTCTTGCCGCCCTTGCGAGGTCATCCCATGATCACGACTCATTTGTTCGCACTCACTAAAATCAATATCCACACTCGAAGGGTATCGACAAATGAAATTATGTAAAGTTATTGTGTCGAGCACAATAACTACTTGTTTGTCAAAGTGATAGTTTGACATGTCCCGCAGTATGGTCCACTTCTTCCAAATCCCGAATGATTGTTCTATCACACTTCTAAGCGATGAGTGTGCATGATTGAATATCTCTCGACATCCTTATGCTCGACGACCACCACGAGCAAAGTCTTGTAGATGATACCGTGTATCTTGATACAATTTTAAGTATCCTTTTTGTAGAGGATAACCAGAATCTACCAAGTAATATTTTTCTATAAATTATAAAATATTATTTAACAAAATTTTTTTTGTATAGTAATAAATAAATAAACAAAATTTTAAATAGTTACCTAGAGGTGGATGCGAAAAGTTATAACGGGGATCACTTATGACAAAATTGAAAATGTTGCTATCGTGCGCTGATCCCTCCCAACCCGCCATAACGAAAGTGAAACACATATTGAAATCATAAGCAGACATGACATTTTGAGTTAGACTGTCACGTCTCCCAATATATGGTACTTGACTTCCAACTGGAATACACACGTCAACATGTGTCACATCTATTGCTCAAATGCAATCTTTAAAAAATAACATGTAACGTCTATCATACAAAATCTCTAGTGAAGTGCTACTGAAAGACCTATCTGATAGCGGAATCACTTTTTTCTCTAGATATAGCAAAATGCGAAGACCTCGAGAAAAAAAATCTGCTAGATGTCTCCGTTGAATGTTGAAAGCGCTCAATTATTTTTTTTTCATTGATTCATTGTGCGATAATATGAATATCGTCAATACTAGGATTTCTCTGGATGCAGTCCTTCTTGTTCCCTAAAATCCACATTTCTCCTCCAAAGAATGAAGTAAATCCATAAATATTTCTTGACTCATCATGAAAGAGTCATGAAATCTCACCCGTGGCCCGAGAAGAAGCTCGTCAACTCATTTATCACCTGTTTGTTTTGAAGTCATGCGTGATACTGGAAGGTGTAACATGGAGGTATATTCGAATATCAAAGATATTGTTGCTACATATTCAGATGATGGATAATCACATAATTTCTTATAGTAATCTTCTGCTCTTCCGTGGAATTTTCAAAATCATCGCTAGACATATTCTGTTAATAACATGCATTATTGTTGCGGACTAACTCGATGCCCAGGTCGGATCGGATTAACTTGAACCGTCTTAGCTCACGGAGCGGTCGAGCGCGCACACAGTCAATGAAGACACAAGTCTTGATGACGTGGGAAAACCCCTTAAATGGGTAAAAAACCACGTGACCGGGTCTGTGCCGGTCACATTCCACTAGCTTTTGGTGATTACAGCACGCTTGGTGAATCGGGGCGACAGACCGCTCCCGTTACAACTTGAGTAGAGAGAGAGAGAGACTATAGCTTCCTACGGGCAACAGGCTGCACCGCGTAAGTTACTCAGACGTGAAAATGCTCGGGATGCTTCTGGCGCTTGCGCTTGGGGCGCCGCGCGCTTGCTAGCTTCGGATGGCTTCTTCCTTCGGCTTCCTTGAGATCTTGGGCGCCCTTTTGCCGTCAACGTGCTAGTGGGGTGTTTATAGCCGCTGGTGGCAGCTGATGGTCACCGGTGGCCGCTGGGGGCCGATGGTGGCCGTTGGTAGTTCACGGCGAGCGATGGTCGCGATGGAGGAGACATGAGAGCTCTCACCTGAGGAAGAAGAAGACAACCCGGAGAAGAGAAAAGTGAAGAATGAAGAGGCTCTAGGGTCCTTTTTATAGCCTCTAGGGGAGGATCATGACGGGCCCCTCCACTAAAGTGGTGTGGTAGTGGGTGGTTACCCTCTTGATTGAACGACGAGGAAGGCCTTGTAGCGATCGGACGGCTGCTAGGCGGGGAGACGACGGCGGCCTGGCGAGGCGGCCAGGCGGCGGCGGCTAGGCGGGGAGATTGCGGCGACTAGGCCGGCTAAACGGCGGCCTGGTGAGGTGGCCAGGCGGCGGCGGCTAGGCGGGGAGACGGCGATAGCTAGGCCGGCTAGGCGGCGGCTTGGCGAGGCTGCCAAGCGGCGGCGGCTAGGCGGCTAGGCGGGGAGACGGTGGCGGCTAGGTCGGTTAGGCGGAGGCCTGGCGAGGCGGGGAGACGGCGGCAGCTAGGCCGGCTAGGCGGCGGCCTAGCAAGGCAGCCAGGCGGCGGCGGCTAGGCAGGGAGATGGTGGCGGCTAGGCCGGCTAGGCCGCCGACCTGGCGAGGCGGCGAGGCGGCGGTTTCCCTCCATGGGGAGAGGGAGTGGGTCCCGCTCCCCCTTGATTCTCTCATCATGGGATTTCATGGGGGATGGCCCACCCATGATCCACTTTTGGAGGAGATCATGGGGAGGGGGCTTTTTCTCCTATAAATGGAGGTTGAACCCATTAATTGCCCCCCCAAATCTTTGATATTTGAGAGCGAAGTGATCGAGAGAGGAGAGATTTCCCCTGCTTCATGCTGTCATGACGGCTTCCGGTGAGAAGGCTGAGGCGGCGGCGACCAGTACTTCCAAGGTATTTGGAGGAGGATTCGGCGGACGAGGACACCATGGCGGATCGTGCATGCTTAGGCATCGCGTGGACGAAGACGTCGGCCGTGCGCGCACAGACCGCGCGCCTAGGCTGCGCGCGAGGCCGCGGGCGCAGGCCGCGCACGCGCTATCTGCATGTGCGGGTCGCGCACGCAGGCCGTGCACGCAGGCCGCGTGCACGCTGGCTGCCCGTGCAGGCCGTGCACGCTTGTCGTGCGCGCAGGTTGCACACGTGCCGGTTCTGGTGCGCGCAGGCTACGCGCGCGTGCAGGCCCTGAGCGTGCGCAGGCTGCGCGACTGGCCCTGGGTGCGCGCAGGCTGCACGCGCGCCGGTCCTGGCGAGCGCGCGCAGGCTATGCGCGCGCGCAGCCCCTGGGCGCGCGCAGGCCCTGGGTGCGCGCAGGCCGAGCAGGCGTGCAGGACGCACGGGCAGACTGCACGCGCGCTGGCTGCCTGCGCAGGCCGAGCGCGGGTGTGCGTGCGCACGTGATCCTATGTGCGGGCGCGCGCGCGCGACACTGCGCGTGGGCGGGCGCGTGAACCTGCGCCGGTCTGACCTTGCGCGTGGATGGGCATGTCGTACGTGAGTTGTACATTTCTACTTTTTGCGCGCATGACGCGATATGCACAAATGCGCTTTTTGTGTGCAAGGAGCAAGGTATGTGACGTGTGCACACGGTACGATGTGCACAGTATGTAATGTGTGCGATGGATAACTAGTGATGCGTGCGTGATGCACGGTGCATACGCGATGTATGCAAGGTGTAACATGCATGGCGCACTAAGCGACCAAGGGAAGGGATCGCTGAGATGTGGAGTTTCTGTTGCCCCCCCAAGTGTATCATCGAGTACTTCTGGTATAAGTTCGAAAGGGGAAACTTGCTGCGACGAGGTTCCCGGATGCAGAGACGGTGCTTCCAGAATGGTACCCAATTTGGCAAAGTTCATGCTGTTTTGCGTAAGTTTGACGTGTAATGTTTTTTTGCGCGAGAATGACTCGCGGCCTTTGCCCGCACGAGATTGACTCGTGACTTAGTTTGCACGGCTCCTGTCCATGGCTTAGCGTGCACGATTCAGGTCCGCGTCTTTGTCGTGAAAGGGGGCAGACCCTTGCAAGGTTGCGCGATGAGTAACGTCGGAGAATGTAAATATTCGATCTGACCGTTGTAGGTGCTCCATCCGGGTGTCGGAGAACGTTAGTGTTCAATCCGGGTGCAATCGCGAGGGGGTCACCCCTGGCGATGGCGTCGGAGAGTGCACATACTCAATCCGACCGTCGGAGAACGTAGGTGCTCAGTCCGAGCGCTGAAGAACGTATGTGTTCAATCCGGGTGCAATCGTGAGGGGGTCGCCCCTGGCGATGGCATATGAGAGTGCATGTACTCAATCCGACCGTCGGAGAACATAGGTGCTCAATCCGGGCGCCGGAGAACGTATGTGTTCAATCTGGGTGCAATCGCAAGGGGGGCAGGCCCTGGCGACGACGTCAGAGAGTGTAAGTACTCAATCCGACCGTCGGAGAACGTAGGTGCTCAATCCGGGTGACGGAGAACGTAAGTGCTCAATCCGGGTGCAATCGCGAGGGGGTAGGCCCTGGCGACGGCATCAGAGAGTGTAAGTACTCAATCCGACCGTCGGAGAACGTAGGTGCTCAATCCGGGTAATGGAGAACGTAAGTGCTCAATCCGGGTGCAATCGTGAGGGGGGCAGGCCCTGGCGATGGCGTCGGAGAGTGTAAGTACTCAATCCAACCGTCGGAGAACGTAGGTACTCAATCCGGGTGTCGGAGAACGTAAGTGCTCAATCCGGGTGCAATCGCGAGGGGGGCAGGCCCTGGCGATGGCGTTAGAGAGTGTAAGTACTCAATCCGACCGTCGGAGAATGTAGGTGCTCAATCCGGGTGCCGTAGAACGTAAGTGCTCAATCCGGGTGTAATCGCGAGGGGGGCAGGTCCTGTCGATGGCATGACGTTGAGGGGCAGTGTTGGTGAGAAACCTGCTTGTTCGATTTGTAAGCACGGTTTTACCTTAAAACAAATATGATATTGTATTTTAGAAATAACCATGATTTACGCGAGCATGAGCTCATGACTTTTACTGTTCTAAGGTGACAAAAACAAGATGATGGAAAATACAGACGATAAACATCATTAATAAAAGATAAAAATGCGGAGGGATGAATGCGACGCAAATTCCCGGCTGCAGGTGTGCTGTAGAGGGTCATCCTGTGTCGGGGAGAGCGTCCATCCTAGGTATTCGTTATTGGGGGTCCGGCGATGGTCTGTATGTTATCCACCATCTACCTCCCTCCACCGTTTCCTTGTGCTGGGATATGTGCTTGTCCTTGCAAAAATCTCCCGAGGAGCTCCTGGCGGACAAGACGTTCAATTTCATCTTTTAGGCCGACACATTCTTCGGTGTTGTGACCCATTGCACGATGGAACCCGCAGTATCTTGTCTGGTTGGCCTTGGGGTTTGGTCGCGGTGCTCTTGGTCGTTGGAAAGCCGGATCATTCTGAATGACATACATCACATTAGTGCGGGTGGTATTCAGAGGGGTGTATTCCTGAAGTGGATGTTGCCCCCCATTCCTTGGAAGGTCACGTTGATGGCTATTGTGGCGACGCTCACTCTGACATCGTTCTTCTTGTCTTGTGAGAGTTGGTTCCTCTTCTTTCTTTCTTTTCTGTCCTCCTTCAAACTGTTGTCGGTGCGCTTCAATAGCTTCGTCGGCTGTTATCTGGGTCTAGACCCGATGAACGAGATCTGGATAACTGGGAACGATCTCCCTCATGAGTGCTGAATAGAAGCTGCTGGGGCGGAGTCTGCCAAGGAAGACGCCTCTGAGAAGTTCGGGGTCGACGCCCGGAATTCGACGTGCCTCAGAGGTGAAGCGGCGAAAGAAGTTCCTGGGGGACTCTCCTTAATTTTGTCGAATACCTGAAAGATGAGAGGGATCGCGAACAATTCTCCGATTTGCGATAAACTGGTCAGTAAATTGCCTGGTCAGCTTTGCGAAGTTGGTAATGGTGTCAGTTCTCAGGGAATGGAACCATGTACGGGCCTGTCCTTTGAGTGTTGCTGGGAACACTTGGTAGAGCAACTGGTCAGAAGCATTGTAAATCCTCATGATGGTGGTGAAGTGGTTGATGTGTTTCAGTGGATCATTGGTCCCGTCAAACGTCTCGATGTTTGGAAGCTTGAATCCATGTGGAATGGGATGGTCGAGGATTTGCGGCGTCAAGGGGGTGCCTTGGCAGAGCGGTTGGTGAGCATGAAAGTCTCATCAGAGAGTGTAAGTACTCAATCCGACCGTCGGAGAACGTAGGTGCTCAATCCGGGTAATGGAGAACGTAAGTGCTCAATCCGGGTGCAATCGTGAGGGGGGCAGGCCCTGGCGATGGCGTCGGAGAGTGTAAGTACTCAATCCAACCGTCGGAGAACGTAGGTACTCAATCCGGGTGTCGGAGAACGTAAGTGCTCAATCCGGGTGCAATCGCGAGGGGGGCAGGCCCTGGCGATGGCGTCAGAGAGTATAAGTACTCAATCCGACCGTCGAAGAATGTAGGTGCTCAATCCGGGTGCCGTAGAACGTAAGTGCTCAATCCGGGTGTAATCGCGAGGGGGGCAGGTCCTGTCGATGGCATGACGTTGAGGGGCAGTGTTGGTGAGAAACCTGCTTGTTCGATTTGTAAGCACGGTTTTACCTTAAAACAAATATGATATTGTATTTTAGAAATAACCATGATTTACGCGAGCATGAGCTCATGACTTTTACTGTTCTAAGGTGACAAAAACAAGATGATGGAAAATACAGACGATAAACATCATTAATAAAAGATAAAAATGCGGAGGGATGAATGCGACGCAAATTCCCGGCTGCAGGTGTGCTGTAGAGGGTCATCCTGTGTCGGGGAGAGCGTCCATCCTAGGTATTCGTTATTGGGGGTCCGGCGATGGTCTGTATGTTATCCACCATCTACCTCCCTCCACCGTTTCCTTGTGCTGGGATATGTGCTTGTCCTTGCAAAAATCTCCCGAGGAGCTCCTGGCGGACAAGACGTTCAATTTCATCTTTTAGGCCGACACATTCTTCGGTGTTGTGACCCATTGCACGATGGAACCCGCAGTATCTTGTCTGGTTGGCCTTGGGGTTTGGTCGCGGTGCTCTTGGTCGTTGGAAAGCCGGATCATTCTGAATGACATACATCACATTAGTGCGGGTGGTATTCAGAGGGGTGTATTCCTGAAGTGGATGTTGCCCCCCATTCCTTGGAAGGTCACGTTGATGGCTATTGTGGCGACGCTCACTCTGACATCGTTCTTCTTGTCTTGTGAGAGTTGGTTCCTCTTCTTTCTTTCTTTTCTGTCCTCCTTCAAACTGTTGTCGGTGCGCTTCAATAGCTTCGTCGGCTGTTATCTGGGTCTAGACCCGATGAACGAGATCTGGATAACTGGGAACGGTCTCCCTCATGAGTGCTGAATAGAAGCTGCTGGGGCGGAGTCTGCCAAGGAAGACGCCTCTGAGAAGTTCGGGGTCGACGCCCGGAATTCGACGTGCCTCAGAGGTGAAGCGGCGAAAGAAGTTCCTGGGGGACTCTCCTTAATTTTGTCGAATACCTGAAAGATGAGAGGGATCGCGAACAATTCTCCGATTTGCGATAAACTGGTCAGTAAATTGCCTGGTCAGCTTTGCGAAGTTGGTAATGGTGTCAGTTCTCAGGGAATGGAACCATGTACGGGCCTGTCCTTTGAGTGTTGCTGGGAACACTTGGTAGAGCAACTGGTCAGAAGCATTGTAAATCCTCATGATGGTGGTGAAGTGGTTGATGTGTTTCAGTGGATCATTGGTCCCGTCAAACGTCTCGATGTTTGGAAGCTTGAATCCATGTGGAATGGGATGGTCGAGGATTTGCGGCGTCAAGGGGGTGCCTTGGCAGAGCGGTTGGTGAGCATGAAAGTCTCTTCTTCCAGCTTGACGGTATTCTTCGCCTATAACTTCTCGAATTTCCTCCAGAGTAAATCTTTCGATAGGGGGGGGGGCGAATGTCGTTGGCGGGATGGTGATGAAGATGATCTGCTCTTACTCCTCTTTGAGCTGGGTGAGTGGAGCTGGCGGCGTCAGAATAATCCTCGGGCTCTTCTTGGACCCTTTCCGGGTTTGGTAGTAGTGGAGGATTTGCTGGAGCCGGCGACATCGGGGGAGCAGGAGGTGCTCCCATTTTTCGGAGTAATGCACGCATTTTCGTTTATTGTTCTTCCATTTGGCAAACGCGCCCCTTCAGGGCAGTGACGGGGGCGGAAGCTACTTCCACAGTCAGTGGGACGTCCACTAGTGATTGGGATCATGCTGGTTCGATGTGTCCGCCAAGTGCGGATCTTTTAGTGGTGCGGGTACTTCTCTTCGCCATTGAATATGAGCTTTGGAAGCAGTAAAGATGAGGGACTTGTCTTCTGAAAGATGTTGGGAATGTTTCCCACAGACGGCGCCAAACTGTTGCGGACTAACTCAATGCCCCGGTCGGACCGGATTAACTTGAACCGTCTTAGCTCACGGAGCGGTCGAGCGTGCACACAGTCAATGAAGATGAACAGTAGACACAACTCTTGATGACGTGGAAAAACTCCTTAAATAGGTAAAAAACCACATGACCGGGTCTGTGCCGGTCACATTCCACTAGCTTTTTGTGATTACAACACGCTTGGTGAATCGGGGCGACAGGCCGCTCCCGTTATAACTTGAGTAGAGAGAGAGAGACTATAGATTCCTACGGGCAACAGGCTGCACCGCGTAAGTGACTCAGACGTGGAAATGCACGGGATGCTTCTGGCTCTTGCGCTCGGGGCGGCGCGCGCTTGCTGGCTTCAGATGGCTTCTTCCTTCGGCTTCCTTGAGATCTTGGGCGCCCTTTTGCCGTCAACATGCTGGTGGGGTGTCTATAGCCGCTGGTGGCAGCTGGTGGTCACCGGTGGCCGCTGGGGGCCGATGGTGGCTGTTGGTGGTTCACGACGAGCGGTGGCCGCAGTGGAGGAGGCAGGAGAGCTCTCACCTGAGGAAGAAAAAGACAACCCGGAGAAGAGAAAAGTGAAGAATGAAGAGGCACTGGGGTCCCTTTTATAGCCTCTGACCCTCCAGGGGAGGATTATGGCGGGCCCCACCACTAAAGTGGTGGGGTAGTGGGTAGTTATCCTCTTGATCGAACAGCGAGGAAGGCCTTGTAGCGATCGGACGACGGCTAGGCGGGGAGACGACGGCGGCTAGTCCGGCTAGGCAGCGGCCTGGCGAGGCGGCCAGGCGGCGGCGGCGGCTAGGCGGGGAGACGGCGGCGGCTAGGCGGGGAGACGGCGGCGGCTAGGCGGGGAGACGGCGGCGGCTAAGTCGGCTAGGCGGCGGCCTGGCGAGGTGGGGAGACGGAAGCGGCTAGGCGGCGGCCTATCGAGGCGGCCAGGCGGCGGTGGCTAGGCGGGGAGACGGCAACGTCTAGGCCGGCTAGGCGGCGGCCCGGCGAGGCGGCCATGCGGCGGTTTCCCTCCATGGGGAGAGGGAGTGGGTCCCGCTCCCCCATGATTCTCTCATCATGAGAGTTCATGGGGGATGGCTCACCCATGATCCACTTTCGGAGGAGATCATGGGGGGGGGGGGGGGGGTTCTCCTATGTTGAACCCATCAATTACTGATAGTTATTACCACAAAAATTAAAATGAAAACAACCCAAAAGAATAATAGATCAAACTTAATAGAATTAACATAACAAAAGGGACATCACAGTAGTCTCCAAACAAAAAAACAAACATAATAAATTAAAATGATGTTCTAACAATAATGTCCACAACAACGCGCAAATAAACATTAGAATGGATAACCCAACTACCCCCCACACAGATGAAGCGGTTGCGCAACTACTTTACATTCATGTTATCCGGAAGGCACGAGAAAGTCTCCCTATGATTTTTGTCCATAAAATATGTTCTGACAAAATCATATAAGTCTTCATTAGACAGTACTTTCGAGTACATGACTAATTTATCTATTGTCCAGCAGATGCTAAACTCAGAAGAAGATTTTTTTGGTGACTCCCGAATGCATCGACTAATGGTCTTAGAAGACTCCATCAAATCTTCTAACACAGAGCTAATAACTTTCCTTTTTTCCTTTATTTCTTTTCTTGCTAACTTCAGATATAGTTGTGGTCTCACGTGGCGGAAGAACTCCGCTGACCTCAATGTTTTTAGGATTACCATCTGACATTCCTCTTTCATCTACGGACTCTGGGATCTAATTAATGGTGTTGGGTGTGCAAGCATGATGTCCTGTCGCGACAACAGATTTGAACATCACATTCAGTTTCTCCTTCAACTCTTGTTGGATTACCGAGTACCGGAATTTCTTAGCCGTCGGGACAACCTGAAAATGCATATATTTAACATCAAAACTTGTTAATTTTTTAAAAGAGTAAAACAAACTTTACTTTTGTAAATGAATACTTTCAATTTTTCATCATACCACTCGTCTGAGACGTCTATAGTCTTTCTTGATGCATTCGAACGTAATCCGGCCTCACCACGTTTCAAGTCTGTCCATTATTTCCACTAATTCTTCAAATGATCCAATTTATTTTTCAGTTGGACTTTATCGTATTGTTTCTAGTCAGCTCTTCAAATTTCTTCACAATGTTTATCCAACCCTCTTTATTAAAGTGTGTGGTCGGTCGATTCTCAAGCTCTATCTCTTTAATGCATATGTCACAGAAATGTATGATATATGTAGTGTCCCAAAAAAACGAGCACCCCACCATCTTTTGATTTGTCCATCCTTAAAAAAATAAATACACACATACATATTTATGAACAATAATCCATAATAATGATAAATATTTACAAAACACACACACACATACATACAACACACATACACCTCACATACAACACACACTTGAACACACACACAGGAATACACACACACACACACCACACAAACACACACCACACACACACCACACCACACCCACACACATACATCACGCACACACACATGCAACACACACACACCACACACACACACATACACCACACACACACATACAACACACACACACACATACATACAACACACATCCACCACACATACAACACACACTTGAACACACACACACACATACATACAACACACATCCACCACACATACAACACACACTTGAACACACACACACACATACAACACACACACGGGAACACACACACACCACATACACGGGAACACACACACACCACACACACGGGAACACACACACCACACACACACATACACCATGCACACACACATACAACACACACACACACACACACCATACACACACACATACACCACACACACAAACAACACACACATACCCCCCCCCCCACACACACACACACAACACACCACACACAGGCATACAACACACACACACACCACACACAGACATACAACACACAAACACACACACACACACATACAAGTCACACATACAACACACACAAACAACACACACAAGTCACACACACACACATAATACAACACCTAACGTAAAATAAGTAAAAAAAACACGTGGTGATGTTAACAAATTGATATCCTACTAATAAAACTGATGCAAATCAACACATAATTGACCTAAAAAAACAAAACAAAAAACATCAGATGGAAAGGTGAACGGTTGCGCATCAAGAAATGGAGATGCAGGAAGAGCAGATCTGCACACAAGTCACGAGCAGATGGAGTGGAATCAAAACGAACCAGAGAGGCGGCCAGGCGGCGGTTTCCCTCCATGGGGAGAGGGAGTGGGTCCCGCTCCCCCATGATTCTCTCATCATGAGAGTTCATGGGGGATGGCTCACCCATGATCCACTTTTGGAGAAGATCATGGGGGGGGGGGGGGGGGGCTTTTTCTCCTATAAATGGAGGTGGAACACATCAATTACTAATAGTTATTACCACAAAAATTAAAATGAAAACAACCCAAAAGAACAATTGATCAAACTTAACAGAATTAACATAACAAAAGGGACATCACAGTAGTCTCCAAATAAGAAAAAAACATAATAAATTAAAATGATGTTCTAACAATAATGTCCACAACAGCGCGCAAATAAACATTAGAATGGATAACCCAACTACCCCCACACAGATGAAGCGGTTACGCAATCACTTTACATTCATGTTATCCGGAAGGCACGAGAAAGTCTCCCTATGATTTTTGTCTATAAAATATGTTCTGACAAAATCATATAAGTCTTCATTAGACAGTACTTTCGAGTACATGACTAATTTATCTATTGTCTAGCGGATGCTAAACTCAGAAGAAGATTTTTTTGGTGACTCCCGAATGCATCGACTAATGGTCTTAGAAGACTCTGTCAAATCTTCTAACACAGAGCTAGTAAATTTCCTTTTTTCCTTTATTTCTTTTCTTGCTAAATTCAGATATAGTTGTGGTCTCGCGTGGCGGAGGAACTCCACTGACCCCAATGTCTTTAGGATTACCATCTGACATTCCTCTTTCATCTACGGACTCTGGGATCTCATTAATGGTGTTGGGTGTGCAAGCATGATGTCCTGTCGCGACAACAAATTTGAACATCACGTTCAGTTTCTCCTTCAACTCTGGTTGGATTACCGAGTACCGAAATTTCTTTGCCGTCGGGACAACCTGAAAATGCATATATTTAACATCAAAACTTGTTAATTTTTTAAAAGAGTAAAACAAATTTTACTTTTGTAAATGAATACCTTCAATTTTTCATCACACCACTCGTCTGAGGCGTCTATAGTTTTTCTTGATGCATTCGAACCTAATCCGGCCTCACCACGTTTCAACTCTGTCCATTATTTCCACTAATTCTTCAAATGATCCCATTTATTTTTCAGTTGGACTTTATCGTATTGTTTCTAGTCAGCTCTTCAAATTTCTTCACAACGTTTGTCCAACCCTCTTTATTAAAGTGTGTGGTCGGTCGAATCCCAAACTCTATCTCTTTAATGCATATGTCACATAAATGTATGATATATGTAGTGTCCCAAAAAAACGAGCACCCCACCATCTTTTGATTTGTCCAACCTTAGAAAAATAAATACACACATACATATTTATGAACAATAATCCATAATATTGATAAATATTTACAAAACACACACACACATACATACAATACACATACACCACATATAGAACACACACTTGAACACACACACACATACAACACACACACAGGAATACACACACACACACCACACACACACACACATTACGCACACACACACACACCACACACACACACACATACACCACACACAGACATACAACACACACATACATACAACACACATACACCACAAATACAACACGCACTTGAACACACACACACACACAACACACACTTGAACACACACACGGGAACACGCACATACACCACACACACACACACATACAACACACACACACCACACACACATACACCACACACACAAACAACACACACATACACCCCCCCCCCCCACACACACACACAACACACACACACACAACACACCACACACAGACATACAACACACACCACACACACCACACTCAGACATACAACACACACCACACACACCACACACAGACATACAACACACAAACACACACACACATACAAGTCACACATACAACACACACAAACAACACACACAAGTCAGACACACACATACACCAAACACATAATACAACACCTAACGTAAAATAAGTAAAAAAAACACGCGTTGATGTTAACAAATTGATATCCTACTAATAAAACTGCTGCAAATCAACACATAATTGACCTAAAAAAACAAAACAAAAAACATCATATGGAAAGGTGAATGGCTGCGCATCAAGAGATGGAGATACAGGAAGAGCAGATTTGCAGTGTACAACCCCGTATCCGGCCGAGCGGGATCCTCCCCAAGTGGCGAGCCAGGGACGTGCTACGAACGATGTTTTGGTGCGGCCCAGTTTGAGAATGTGCGGGCACTCATGCACGCACATAGAGGTTTCATTTGTAAAGGCCTTTTTGTAAATATTTGGTTAATACTATAATGTATTAATATTATATAAATCAATATTATAATATGTAATATATTAATATTACATATGATATAATGCATGGAGATGAGGAAAGAGACAAGAGAAAAAGAATAAAAAAGAGAAGGAGTGGGGGAAGGATGGGGCGGAACAGGAGTAGGCAGAGGGAAAAAATCAAAGAGAAATGAAGAAGTTAAGAGGGGGACAGGTGGGCATCAGGTATGGAAGGTGGGAGAAATAAAAGAGCAAAAAAGCAAAAGGGGGCGGGGGGAAAAAAAGCAGGCATCGGGATTTTGCTCCCCCCCCAGGCTAAGGTTCGGTCGGGCTCCTCCCCTCCATCCTCCGTCCAGGCCGCCGCAAGGAGCAGGCCGGGCTCTTCCCCTCCATCCTCCGTCCAGGCCGCCGCAAAGAAGGGCTGCCCGAGCCCCCTTAAAATTTTCCCGTCCAGGCCGCCGCAAGGAGCAGGTCGGCCTCCTCCTCCTCTCCCGTCGCCGGCCTCAGCAGCTCGACGCCAGCCCGAGCTCCCGCAGCCTCCATTCCTCCCGTCCAGGCTGCCGCAAGGAGCAGGCCGAGCCCCGCAGCCCCCACTTCCCGTCCAGGCTGCCTCCACTCTCCGCCGCATGGAGCAAGCAGAAAAAAGGCTGCCTCCCCTTCTCTCTCTGCCAAGGCAGCCGCCTAGAAGTATAGCCCGAGCTAAGGCTCGACCCCCTCTTCCCGTCGCCGCCTCCAGTGGGGCCGAGCTCCTCTCGACCCCTCTTCCCGTCGCCGCCAAAGCATGGCCCAAGCTCGACCCTCTTCCTCGACTCTGTCTGCGACAAGGTCGAGCTCGGCCACCTCCTCGAAGCCGGCTGCATCTGGGTCAGCCCTAGCTTTCTTCTTCACCACAGCCGCATGGAGCAAGTTCGGTCGAGAGCTCCTCTCCCGGCATTGCCTTCAACAAGAACAATCGGGAGCTCCTCTCCTGGCATCGTCTTTAGCAAAAACAGCCCAGAGTTCCTCTCCCGGCACCGCCGCCAAGCACGCGTCAAGGGTAACGATGTTTCTACATGGGCAGGTGAAGCCCTTATTTTACATATTTGCATGGAAGCCCCTCTCCACCAATGGGTGGGGGAAGGGAGCTCTCCGACGGGTTGACGTGTGTGTCCCCACTATTAATTGCATTTAGTATCCGGAAGTGTGAGTACGGATTTAGGCATGCTGTGTGAAGCCCATCCGGACGTATGAGCCGAATTGGTGATGTTCTGTGTGAAGCCAATCCGGACGTATGAGCCGAATCGGTGATGTTCTGTGTGAAGCCATCCGGACGTGTTAGCCAGATTGGCGATGTTCTGGGGTTTCCGGAGAAGACTCAGAGGAAGTTGGATATTATCTATTTGCAGGGAATATGCACCATAGCCCCAATAAAGGGGGTGCGCGCATTATGTTTGTCCCGCTTATGTTATCCGACCGATTCCTCGTTGGCCGCCGCTCGTCGAGACGTTGGCGTACAGGTGTTGCAGTACCAAGTGGGGAGTAGCGGGCTTAAGCCCAAGCTTGTGCCGGCCCTCGAAGGCCTATTTTTGCTTATATTACCGGCCTGCGTGCCGATGTATGGAATTCATATTCCTGTAATTATTTATAATATCCGTGATGCTCTGTGAATGTATGGTTTACTCTTTTTGTCTTGGGCGAGCGGTGTGCTCGTGAACCGCTCGTCCCGTGGGAGCCCCGAGGTTTAGTTGCCGGGAAGTCCCCAGATGGCCTGTTGACAGCCTTTTAGGGCAGCAGAGTCGCGTTGTCAGCAGCCAAGTTGGGCAGCGTGTTGTAGAATTGCTCGGCGATGTTGCGTCATTAGTAGGGCGGGTGAGGAGCATTTTGTATAGACCCAAGGAGACACATCTAGATAGGAGAGAGTTGGTCTTGAGACCCTCCTTAGATGTTTCGGTCGGCCAAGAGCGCCCTCCGAAGGTGTCTTAGCTCAGTCTTTGGCTTGGGAGGGGAAGAGTTTGTTAGTCTTCCGGGTATGCGGTGGGACCTCCACGCTGAGACCTTGGGTCTGTCCCTTACGTTTCTAGTCTAGAGCCTAGATTGTTCATTTGAGTGTAGTATGTGTGTACAACCCATATTCGACGAGGGTGGGCCCTACCACCGCCAGGTCATCAAAAGTCAAAGTCAACAAGGCAAGACCTGGGTCCAGATCAGCACCCCAGGTCGCGGAAGGTTCGGGCGAGTATGACGAGCTCCCCAGGCCAACTCGTCAGGTGGCGACTATGACCAGATACTCGCCTCTTCCAGGCGAGCTCCCCAGGGAAGTCGCCAACTCGCCAGGGTGGGGGTATAAGTAAGACCCCCCCCCCTCTCTTTGGTTTTCCCTATAAATAGGACCCCAGGGGTACGAAAGAGGGGACAAGCAAATCTCGGCCTGAGCCCTCGCGAGTTCCAACAACTGCCCTTGACTCGTTATTGCTCAAGCTCGTCTCCTTCGTACCTAGCTCGACCAATCTGGTTGAGAAGGGGTTGCTTCTCCTAAGCAACTGGGTACGTGGTGGGATCTTCCTGCCGCAGCAACCTGGGGTCTTGTTTGTGCAATTTGCTTCTGTTTCCCGGCCAGAGATCATCTTCTCGACCGGCCGACCAGTAACTTCAGGTTGCCTAGTCCGATTTCTGAGGTTGAGAAATTTCTCGGCTTCAACACTTGGTGCGGTGAGCGTGGATTGCGACCGAAGAAGAAAGTCGTGGTTAGAAGATGGCTGATGGCGGAGACCGTGGCGAGTTGGGAGATAACTCGGCGGGAACTGGAGTCCAGGAGCGAGGTAGCGAGTATGTGACAGTGGCGGCTTTCGAAGAGTTCGCGAGGAGGATGGAGAAGGCAATACTCGTTGGGTTTTCTAATCCACCGGAGGTGACGGCGACTTCTCCCCGTCGCCGGACACCCCCGGGCGAGGAGCTACCAACTCGGCGAGCAAGGAAGGAGCCCGCTTGGGCGAGTGGAGAGCAGGAGTGCCCGCCGCGACATCACCCGACGAGTGGTCAGGGAATCCGGTTTCGAGATCCGGAACTCTCGGCGAGGTATGGAGATACTCGCCGATGGAGCGAGTATGACTGCTCGAGCGGGGAGGATACTCGCCGCCGCCAGGAAGGGAGGATCCCCTTTTGCGACGAGATCCTCGCGGCCCTCGTCCCCGACAACTTCAGAGAGCCGGTCCTCTTGTACTACTCCGGCAAGGACGACCCGGTGGGACATCTTCAGTGGTTTGAGGATGTGGTCTCCATTCGCAACATGTCCGATGCTCTCAAGTGCCGGCTCTTCTCCATTACCTTCAAGGGTAGCGCGAGAGATTGGTTCCACCAGCTGCCAGCAGGGTCAGTCTACTGCTTCTCAGATCTTCGACGGGGTTTGTTGGCAAGGTTTGCGACATCCAAGCGGAGGAAGAAGGAGGCAACCGCCCTCTTCAAGATCGTGCAGGGGCAGCACGAGAGTTTGGGCCGATACATCGATCGGTTCCAGGAGGAGGTGCTGGAGGTAGAGGAGGTCGACGGGTTCACCTTGATGGTGGCCCTCAAATTCGGGCTGAAGCAGGGCCTGTTCAACATGGAGTTGGGGCACAGGCCGCCCAAATCGTTCGAGGAGATGGTGGAGAGAGCCAATGTGTTCATCCAGGGAGAGGAGAGGAACAAGGAGTTCCTGGCACGGCTCGATGGAGACCGACCGCTTGGGCAAGACAAAGGGAGGTTGCTAGAGAAGGAGAGAACGCCGGAGGGGCGCAGTGACAGGAAGCAGGAAAGACCGCAGAGGAGAGAGGAAGAGAAGAGAGAAAGGGGAAGGGAGCTCAGAAAGGCGGAAAGGCAGGAGAGGCCTCGGAGACAGGAGGATAGGAGGCCCGTCGGGGGACGGGAGGCAAGGAGCGAGGAGAGGAGATTCCAGTACCCGAGGGATCGCCCTCAGTGGAGGCGACCGGCCCAGCAAGAGGAGAGGAGGAATTACAACCCTCGGGAGCAGGGAGGAGGAGGAAGGGAGACCATGACCATCACCCAGCGAGCCGCCAAGCGCCGGCGAAAGGAGAGGCAACAGGAGAGGAGGCAGGAGAGGCAGCAGGAAGCAGCAATTCCCCTCTACTGCGATATCCATCGAGTAGAGGGGCACGAGACCTTAGCTTGCCCCGAGTTCTGGGAAGCGAGGAGGAGGATGGAAGAGACGACGGCGGAGAGGGAGCAGCCGCAACAGGAGGCCCAGGTTGGGCAGGTGGCTTACCAAGAGCCGAAGAGGATAAGAAACGAGGACAGGGTCGACCAAGGAGGAAGGGGGAACGTCATCCCCGGTCCGGGAAGCGGACACGTTGGCGTAATCAACGGAGGGGCTGGGTTAGGAGCATCTCGCAAGGGAAGCCTCCACCAGATCTACAAGAAGAGCGTCGCCTCGACATCTCAAACCCCCCTCCCTTGAACGAGATTACCTTCTCGGAGGAGGACATGCTCTGGAACGAGAACCCTTTCCACGACGCCCTGGTGATTCAAGCAGCAATCGAGGACTTCACCGTCGACCGAATCCTCGCGGATAACGGGAGCTCGGTGAATGTCATCTTCAAGAGAACCTTCGTCGGCCTTCAGGTGGAAGCGTCCCGGGTTCAGGCAGCAGATGGGCCTCTCTTCGGCTTCTCCGGGGAGAAGAAAGAGGTGGAAGGAGGAGTTGAGTTGCTGGTCACCCTCGGGGGAACTTCGATCCGATGTCGCTTCGTCATCGTCGACGCACCCAGTGGTTACAACGCCATCTTCGGACGGCCCCTCATCAACTACTTCAAGGCCGTCCCATCGTCATATCATCAATGCCTAAAGTACTGCAGGGACGACGTCCAAGTCAGGATCAGGGGAGATCCCAAGGCCTCCAGGGAATGCTACCTGAATGCGGTCAGCACCATCAGCTGGATGGGTGACGCAGAAAGGTTGGAAAGGATGATGGAGCAGGAGGAGGGCCTGCAAGCTGCTGAGGAGCTGGAGGAAGTAGAGGTGATCTCCCTGAGAGGAGAGCCGGAGCTGCTGAAGATCGGAGGAGCCTTGCCCCCGGAAGGGAAGGTGGAGATAGCTGCCTGTCTGCAGGAAAACGCGGACGTCTTCGCATGGAGCGCCGCCGAGATGCCAGGGATTGATGCTGATGTTGCCTGTCATCGCATCAACCTGGATCCAGCGACGGCCCCAGTCCGTCAAAAGTAGAGGAAGAGCGCCACCGCTCTGGCGGGACCAATCCGGGAGGAAGTAGGGAAGCTGCTAGAAGCAGGTTTTGTTTCGGAGATCCAGTATCCAGGTTGGGTCTCCAATGTTGTAATGGTGAAGAAATCGGGAGGGGGCTGGAGGCTATGTATTGATTTTTCTATGCTCAATAAAGCTTGCCCCAAGGATTGTTACCCCTTGCCTCAAATCGACGCGCTGGTTGATTCCGCCGTCGGGTTTCCTGTAATGAGCTTCCTTGATGCCTTTTCAGGGTATCACCAGATCCGGATGCATCCCCCCGATTGCCGCGACGTTTCCTTCATCACTAGCGACGGATGCTACAGCTACAAGATGATGCCCTTCGGGCTCAAGAACGCCGGCGCGACGTATCAAAGAATGATGGATCAAGTCTTCAAAGAGTAAAAGGGGCGGAACCTGGAGGTCTACGTGGATGATCTGCTCGTCAAGAGCAAGAGCGCCGCAGAACACGTAGCGGATCTGGCAGAAACTTTCACCACCCTGAGGAAGTACAAGATGCGGCTCAATCCGGCCAAGTGTGTCTTCGGCGCGGGAAGGGGGAAGTTCCTAGGGCACCTCCTTACTCTCCAGGGGGTGGAGCCTAACCCCGACAAGGTGAAAGCCATCCTGGAGATGGCCTCCCCGAGAGACTCGAAGGAAGTACAGAGGTTGACCGGAAGGCTGGCGGGTCTGAGCCGGTTTCTCTCCAAAGCCGGAGAGAAGTGCTCGCCGTTCTTCAAGGCCCTTCGGGGGAATCAGAAGTTCGAGTGGACTCCGGAGTGCGAGGAGGCTTTCATAAAGCTTAAGCAGCAGCTGACTCGAGCTCCTCTCCTTCAGGGTCCGCAGGGCGGTGAGGACCTCTTGCTCTACCTAGGGGTAGGGGCTGAAGCAGTCAGCTCGGTGTTGGTCCGAGAGGAGGGAAAGAACCAGCTTCCAATCTACTACGTGAGCCGGGTGCTAAGGCAAGCCGAAACGCGGTACCCCATCCTGGAGAAGTTAGTCTTTGCCCTGGTAGTTTCGGCCAGGCGACTCCGTCCATATTTCCAAGCCCACTCTATCAAGGTAGTCTCCGACCACCCCTTGAGGAGTATCTTGGACGGAGTGGAGCACTCCGGCAGGCTCGCCAAGTGGGCTGTGGAGCTGAGCGAGTTCGACATCTCTTACGCCCCAAGGGTCGCGATCAAAGCACAAGCCGTGGCGGATTTCCTGGCCGACTTCTCGGCCGAGGTCGAGGCATACACGGATGTCTCTCGACCGGTCCCCTGGAAGATGTTCGTAGATGGCGCGTCAGGGAGACGCTCCGTGGGAGCCGGGGTGGTGCTGGTTAGTCCTCAGGGGACCAGGATTGAGCAAGCCGTCAAGATCCTTTTTTCGGTCACTAACAATCAGGCGGAGTACGAAGACATGGTGGCTGGCTTGCGACTCGTCAAGGAGCTGGCAATCAGAGATATCAGGGCTTTTACCGATTCCATGGTGGCAGCATCTCAGATTCGGGGAGAGTTCGAAGTCCGAGATCCCATCTTGCAGCAATATCTGGTTAAGGTCAAAGGCCTGATCGGGGGGTTCCGATCCTTTCACGTTGAGCACGTGCCCCGAGAACGCAACTCTGAGGCAGACAATCTTGCGAAATACGGCCCTCGGGTTGGGTGAACCGCCATCGAGTTGTTTCGACCATCCATCGAAGAAGGCGAGTTGATGGAGATCGATCAGCGGGCCTCGTGGAGAGATCCGTTCATCGCGTTCCTAACGACAGGCCGACTACCATCTGACGGACAAGATCAAAGAAAGTTTTGGTATAAGGTCGCGTACTACTTGCTACAGGACGGCGAACTCTATCGCAAGACCATTTCAGGCCCTCTGGCCCGATGCTTGTCAGAGCTCGAGATTCCCCGGGTCCTCGAGGAGATTCACTCGGGAGAGTGCGGCAGTCACTCCGGGACCCGTACCCTGGAGCAAAGGATTTTGAGGCACGGTTACTTCTGGCCGACCATCCGAAAGGACGCAGAGGCCTATTCCAGAAAGTGCTCCCAATGTCAACTCTTCGCGCCCCTCGCGCTCCAGCCGGCTCAGCAGCTTCGCTCGATTACCGCTCTGTGGCCCTTCGCAATTTGGGGAATGGATTTGATCGGCCCGTTCCCTCAAGCTAGCGGGCAAAGGAAGTTTGTTCTGGTAATGGTCGACTACTTCACGAAGTGGATCGAGGCTAAGGCTGTGGCCAGGACCACGTCTCAAATCGTCAAGAACTTCATCTGGGGGGAAATCACATGCAGGTCCGGGATCCCTCTGGCCATCATCACCGACAATGGGCTGCAGTTCGCCAACCTGGAACTGGGGGACTTTTGTAAACAGTTGGGAACCGACCTTCGGTTCGCCTCGGTACATCACCCTCGGAGCAATGGGCAAGTAGAAGCCGCGAACAAGCTCATCATCAACTTGCTGAAGAAAAAGATCACCAACCTCAAGGGGAATTGGGCAGAACAGCTCCCTTCCGTCCTCTGGGCCCTCAGGACCACCCCGAACTCAGCCACAGGGGAAACACCCTTCAAGCTGTCACACGGGTCCGAGGCGCTCATCCCGGTCGAATTTGAGGTGCATAGTCCAAGGGTCATCGCAGCCGAAGACGGAAGCGAGGAATGGCGGCTAGAGAATGAAGAGGCTCAGAGGCTCTCCCTAGATTATGTGGAAGAGCTTCGGGACTTGGCCTCCATGCGCCAGGAAGAAACCAAGAGGCGCATGGCGAGACACTTCGACAAAAACGTCCGCTTGAAGAACTTCCTCGCAGGGGACTTGGTCATGAAGAAGGTGGACGCCGCTGGGCGGGGAGCCGTCGTAGGCAAGCTCCATCCCAACTGGGAAGGACCTTTCATCGTCCAAGAAGCCTTGGACACAGGGGGCTATTACCTACAAGACCAAGCGGGAGAGCAGCTGCCTGGGACCTGGAGCGGGGATGATTTGAAAAGACTTTACCCGTAGCGGTAACTCATGTATCTATTTCTGTAAACATACTTAATATACAAACAAAGGATGCGGGATTTCATCTCTTTTGTGTTAAATGTGCCTCGAGGCTTCTGAGTGTTTCCATGGTCCGCCTCGTAGTCGACCTCGGGAGGCAGCGGTCGGTTTGTTCCTCATACATAGCCCAGTACGGATGATGGAACGATGCTTCGGGATTTTAAGCGCTCTTGTAAGACCGAGCCTCTGCATTGTCGGCCGAGATCAGCTCCCCCCTTGCATGTCGGCCTATGTCTCCCCGAGTGCATCTCTCTTCCGTCTGGAGGACCTGCGAGGAACAGATCTGCACCCTGATCTCCCGGACTTGAGGAGAGGCCGGCCTCGTAAAACACCCAGAAGGAGAAGATCTCAAGCGAGCAACAAGACAGGATAACCTGCCAAAGAAAGGGTATGGACGAGCCCGGAGGGAGGTGTGTGGATTCCAAGTGCGTTTGAAAAGGACCCTCGATGAACACCACCCCCACCCTAATCGTACCTAGAAGCGACCTTCACTGTCAAATCGGGATACGGGACTCCAACCCGTTCTCACTGAATAGCCTAGTTCGGACGATGGGATGAGGCTTCGGGACTTTAAGCGCTCTTGTAAGACCGAGCCTCTGCATTGTCGGCCGAGATCAGCTCCTCCCTTGCATGTCGGCCTAGGTCTCCCCGAATGCATCTCTTTTCCAACTAGAGGAATTCTTAGGGACGGGTCTGGACGCCAATCCCCCGATTCGGCAGGATCAAGAGCGTCCCTCCGGGGGAAGTTTCTTTCTTGCCAAGATGTCTCTGGGATTAATCTCCAAAATGTGTAAGGACGCAGGGTTTTATTCAAGACCTCGAGTTGAGCAGCGTCGTAAGCCCGGTATCCCCACGAGCTCCTCTCCTCGGGAATCGGCCGATCTCCTCGATTGTAACCCAAGACCTCGAGTTGAGCAGCGTCGTAAGCCCGGTATCCCCACGAGCTCCTCTCCTCGGGAATCGGCCGATCTCCTCGATTGTAATCCAAGACCTCGAGTTGAGCAGCGTCGTAAGCCCGGTATCCCCACGAGCTCCTCTCCCCGGGAATCGGCCGATCTCCTCGATTGTAATCCAAGACCTCGAGTTGAGCAGCGTCGTAAGCCCGGTATCCCCACGAGCTCCTCTCCTCGGGAATCGGCCGATCTCCTTGATTGTAACCCAAGACCTCGAGTTGAGCAGCGTCGTAAGCCCGGTATCCCCACGAGCTCCTCTCCTCGGGAATCGGCCGATCTCCTCGATTGTAATCCAAGACCTCGAGTTGAGCAGCGTCGTAAGCCCGGTATCCCCACGAGCTCCTCTCCTCGGGAATCGGCCGATCTCCTCGATTGTAATCCAAGACCTCGAGTTGAGCAGCGTCGTAAGCCCGGTATCCCCACGAGCTCCTCTCCTCGGGAATCGGCCGATCTCCTCGATTATAACCCAAGACCTCGAGTTGAGCAGCGTCGTAAGCCCGGTATCCCCACGAGCTCCTCTCCTCGGGAATCGGCCGATCTCCTCGATTGTAACTCAAGACCTCGAGTTGAGCAGCGTCGTAAGCCCGGTATCCCCACGAGCTCCTCTCCTCGGGAATCGGCTGATCTCCTTGATTGTAACCCAAGACCTCGAGTTGAGCAGCGTCGTAAGCCTGGTATCCCCACGAGCTCCTCTCCTCGGGAATCGGCCGATCTCCTCGATTGTAACCCAAGACCTCGAGTTGAGCAGCATCGTAAGCCCGGTATCCCCACGAGCTCCTCTCCCCGGGAATCGGCCGATCTCCTCGATTGTAATCCAAGACCTCGAGTTGAGCAGCATCGCAAGTCCGGTATCCCCACGAGCTCCTCTCCTCGGGAATCGGTCGATCTCCTCGATGACGAGAATGAGGGGCCCGCAGGCTATGTTCGACGACTAAGCCCGGTTCAATTTTCGTCACGCGCGAGCAGGCGAGCAGGCCTCGCGCGAGCAGGCGAGCAGGCCTCGCGCGAGCAGGCGAGCAGACCTCGCGCGAGCAGGCGAGCTGATCTCGTGCGAGTAGGCGAGCTGATCCCATGCGGGGAAGCGAGCTGGAACCGCGCGAGTAAGCGAGCCCCGGGGGGCATGCGAGTATGTCCCACACGCCACCCGCGCGGTTATCTCAGCAGGTTCACGAGTATCCGGGTGCAGGGGCGAGTAGGTCCCGGCGAGCGGATGGTCGATGTCGGGACCATCCCCCTGCGACCTAGCGAGCGTTACTCTCCGAGCCTATGAGCCTAGCGAGTAACATCCAGTCAGAAAGGCAAAAACCGAAACTTTGTATAAATCATTAAGTCAAAAATTTGATTTACAAAAAGAATATCGGCGAGCAACTAGGACTCGTCGTCGCCAGTATCGGGCCGATATTCATCGTCCCCGATATCGCCGATATCTGCAAAGTCGTCGCTCTCTGCGCTCTCGCCGCTGCTGCTTCCGCTGCCGCTGCTGCTTCCGCTGCCGCTGCTGTCAGAATCACCGGAGCTGGTCGGCGACGACGCGCTATACGGCGGGACAGTCCCCTCGGCGAGCAGCTCGGGAATGAGCTCGTCGACAGTGAGCGGCTTCCCCCCCTCGACGAGCTGGCCCCCGAGCCTGAGGCGCGCGAGTATGATGTTCCCCGCCGCCCGCGCGATCTCGCGGCGAACAGACGACCCTTCCTCCCAGAGCAAGCGAGATCGCTTAACCGCCCACGCCGGGTCTTCAGGTGGAGCGGCAGAGGAGCTCGGCTGGCCTTCAGCAGCAACCAGCCTTGTCTCCATCTCCGCTGCGCGAACTTGGGCCGCCTCCAGCTCGGCCTGAGAGGCGGCGAGCTTCTCCTCGCATTCGGAGAACTTCTTCGCTGCTTCAATCTCGGTAGCCTGCGAGTACGATTGACGTCAGGGCCTATCGATGAAAGAAATTAAGCGAACCAACCCAAGGACAGCTCACCTCGAAGTCCTTCCAGCGGACCGACTGCATGCCGAGGTCGATGGCCTTCTTGGAGATGACCTTGAGGGCATCGGTCGTCTCCAACAGCTTCCTCGCCGAGTAGTGACCCAGCTCGGCAGACCGAGCGAGCGCACAGGCCGACTGGTGGGCGAGCTCCGACGGGGTCAGCTCCAGGACGGACTCCGCGTCGACCCGACCATAGATGGCGTGGAGGACGGCGAACGCCTCCCCCTTGTCCTCCCAGTCAGTCGACCAGGACGGGAGGTTGGTGCTCAGCGACACCGAGTTGTCCTCCGCCGACCAGGTCACGAGCGGGCGACCGTAGGAATCCAACACCCCCTGCCCGAGGCCGTAGTTGGGGTGGAAGTGGGGCGACTGGGCATCCGTCGGCGACCTGCGATCGACGGAATGGGGCGACAATGCCTTCGCCTTCTTCCTCGCAGGGCCTGGCGAGCTGACCCGGGACTTTCCTTTGTACGGCCTCTTCTTCTCCCCGACGTTGGCAGGGGGGCGAGCATCCGACTGCGTGGCGGCGACTTCCTTCGCCAAAGGAAGCGGCTTCTCCGGAAGCTCGTTGGAAACTGCAAAGCGCGCGACAGATTAGTTTCCGCGGAAAAGGGTAACGAGCGAGTAGCCAGCACGAAGGCTAAAAGCCCGGCTTACTCTCGTGAGGATGGACTGGTTCGAGCACGTGGACGTTTAGACGCCAGAAGACCACGTCGAATCGCCGTCCCCGGAAGTATTCGAAGAGCTGCTCGCGAGCTCCTTCGAGGATGGGAGGGAGAAACGCGACGTCGGCCGGTTGGTGCGGCCTGCAGAGAGTCCCGCCGAAGTCACCGTGGACGACCACCAGCTGCTCGCTCCACCGGTGGACCTTATTCGCGGTCCCGACTAGAGTGCAGACATGGCTGCTGAAGAAGACGACGCCCTCCGAGGTCGCCGCAAAGGCGAAAATGCGGCGGAAGAAGGAGAGGTCGAAGGCGATCCTCTCCTCCCGGAGGAAGCATAAGAACCCCATGATGATCGCCATCCCATTGGGGTTGATCTGCGCGGGGACGATCCCAAAGTAGCGCAGGATCTCGCAGAATTCGGGCCAGAAAGGAAGCCGCAGGCCAACGTCGAAGTGACGCAGTGACATTACAAGCGAGCCCTCAATATGGGTATTGAGGCGCTCGCTGCGAGTGGGGAGTCTCGCCGAGTACTCGTCAGGCAGGAAGCGTTCCTTGAAGGTCGTCAGTTCCTTCTCGGTGGTTATGGACTTCTTGAAAGCCACGTCTGCGAAGTTAATTGCGTGGGCCTGTCGGCGAGCGCTGGCGTCGTCGCCGACCATGTTTGCGAGATCCGTAAGCAACAAGAGCGACGAGTTGGTTGTTCAGATACTCGCCAGGAGGAAAGAAGGTCGCTACAACATACGCTTTATGACCCACCTACCCCTCCTATTTATAGATATGACAAGCCCAGGGGGGAGGTCAGCCGTCCCGGCGAGTATCTAACGAGCTCGCACGATGAAGATAAACCTGCGACATTATCAGGTGAACTAAAGCTCGGCACATCAAGAAATAAAGCGCACACACAGAAGCAAAAGGCGAGAATATTCGCACACAAATGAATTAATCAAATTAAAAATGGATGTCCGGAAGTACAAGTCGCGCGAGGCGAGTTACATTCAAAAAGCAAAGAAAAAACTATGGCGCCCTCGGCCGCTCAGGAGGGTGCGGATGTCGCCCAGCCCAGCCAATCTCTCGCGCACGCCGGTAGTGCTCCGTCGCCAGAGTCGTCGCGTCATCGCCGAGCCTCAGCTGCTCCTCCATCCTCGCCAGGCGTCCAGCAGACCCCATGCTCGCCCGGATGCCAGCTAGCTCGTCAAGCACCAGCTGCAGGCGGTGGTTGTTCAACTGCAGCTGGCGATCGTTCTCCTTGACCATGTGGAAGCGAGCTTCGTAGTTCTCCAAGGTCGCCTGGAGCCCTTCGACCTTGGCCATCCTCGCCTCCAGGGCCGAGATGCGTCGATGGGGCTCGCAGATTGCGAGCCGGTCGAACTTGCTCTCCAGCTCCATGTAGGCGCGAGCAGCAGCCTGGTGATACTCGCTCGCGGACAGCCCGATGGCGTCGATAAAAGCCGCCCCAGGGGTCGCCGGGCGATCTGACGAAGCAGGAAGATAAATCGTTAGGTCAGAAAAAGCCGAGCGATAATCGAAGTAACTGAAGGCTCACCGCGGCGAGGAGATCTGGATCGGCGCGGTGAGGGAAGTCGCCCGGAGGTATCTCGCCTCCCCGAGGAGGTGCCCGGAAGTGCGGCAGGCCTGCCCTGCCCCCGCTCTCCCGACCCTCGGCCGACGTAGTCGGGATCTCCAACTCGCGGGGGGAAGTAGGCCGGCCGCTGCCTCTCCGGCTTTTTCGACGGCGGCGGGGCTTGGGACGGGCTCACAGAGTGGTGCGGAGCCCTCGGAGCAGGAGGTGGAGGAGGTCGCGGATGGTCCGACTTCGGCAGAGGAGACAGAGGCGGCGGAGGGGGCAAGCCGGTGCTCGGCGTCTGGCCAGGAGTGGCGACCACGGGCGGCGGCGGCGGCAATGGAGCGCTCACCAGGGGTATCTTCCCGCCGCTCGCCACGACAGAGGCGCCGGAGGAACCTCGCGCGCCGGCCCAGATGACCCGGCAGGAGTGGCTTTCGCCGGCAGCTCCTTACTCGCAGGCGGGGGGCCCTTCACCAATGTCGCCCCAGACGCCTTCCCCGAGCTGAGGCCTATCCTGACCGTGTAGGCGGTCTTGGACGGCCTGTCGGCCGCCAGGGCGAGTAAGGGCGCCGAGCTGAGGGGGACGACATCAAGTGCCGCGTCCGCGGCAATCAGAGAATCTGCATAAGAAAAGAAGTTAGTAAAGGAGCAGCGACAACCCAGCAGGGAAGAGTTCGAGGTAGCGACCTGTCACGGTGACGACCTCGGCCTGAGACGCCGCGGACTCCTTCGCAGCCGCGAGCTCCTCGGTCACTCCCGGGTTCTCCAGCGGGCTGCCCCGGGTTGACCCAGGGAGGTCGTCGAGCCCTAGGTCGCTCAACATCCTCTGGGTGCTGGATGACACTACGGGATTTTCAGTCGCCGCGGCGACCTGGTTCGGTAGTGGAGGCGAGCTGACCACCGTAGTGGCCGGCTGCTTGACCTTCTTCGCCTTCTTCTTCTTCGACGGGGTCAAGGCAGTAGGATCATCCTCGCGCGGTCTTTTCGACCTGGCTATGCCGAGGAGGCCAGACAGGGCGGCGAGATTGTCCCTCAACAACTGCTCAGCGTCCGACATCTTCGGCGAGCTCTAGGGACCGTCTCAAAAACGAAGCCCCCCCTATTTATAGACTACACTACCAGCAGACGACGATGCGAGCTGACCATATACCCGGCAGGGATGCTCGCCGAATAGGTGTTGGATGATTCTTTCCGGGCTCCTACGTCGCCCAAAAAGAGCGGGGATTGTGTACAACCCATATTTGACGAGGGTGGGCCCTACCACCGCCAGGTCATCAAAAGTCAAAGTCAACAAGGCAAGACCTGGGTCCAGATCAGCACCCCAGGTCGCGGAAGGTTCGGGCGAGTATGGCGAGCTCCCCAGGCCAACTCGTCAGGTGGCGACTATGACCAGATACTCGCCTCTTCCAGGCGAGCTCCCCAGGGAAGTCGCCAACTCGCCAGGGTGGGGGTATAAGTAAGACCCCCCCTCTCTTTGGTTTTCCCTATAAATAGGACCCCAGGGGTACGAAAGAGGGGACAAGCAAATCTCGGCCTGAGCCCTCGCGAGTTCCAACAACTGCCCTTGACTCGTTATTGCTCAAGCTCGCCTCCTTCGTACCTAGCTCGGCCAATCTGGTTGAGAAGGGGTTGCTTCTCCTAAGCAACTGGGTACGTGGTGGGACCTTCCTGCCGCAGCAACCTGGGGTCTTGTTTGCGCAATTTGCTTCTGTTTCCCGACCAGAGATCATCTTCTCGACCGGCCGACCAGTAACTTCAGGTTGCCTAGTCCGATTTCTGAGGTTGAGAAATTTCTCGGCTTCAACAATGTGTGCGGTCACCCCTCTTTTGGGACCCCGAATTCCACAGAAGTCAATTTTGGCTTCGGTCATTTTTGGCTTCAAAAGTTATGGTGCGATGAGCGTGGAGAGTGGCCAACACAGAAAACCTCAGTTGAACGTCGTGGCTATAGAAGAGGAACTAAGTGACGACCAGGATCATGTGACGAAAGAAGTCTTCTCCCACCCCTCGAGTCACTCCTGGCGGTCTCGATATTTCATCCCAAATGTTTTCCCTGTTCGTGCTTTAAAGAGCCAGAAGGAGATAATATCGTTTTACTTCTAGTGAGGGTGTACTAGTACGTCGCCATAGATCGGCATAAACCAAATCTAGTAGACCTAAAGTAGGCAGTTTAGGGGAAGGGCACGAGATGAGTTTTTCCTCTTGCTCACGTTTCACACTTTTGAGTAGTGGCGGCGAGACTTAGCACTTCCCCAACATATTTCACATCTTGGACGAGTTTAAGGAAGGAGAAATTAAGATGGCCGAGTTTAAGGCGAGACTTAGCAGTTCATATTTTCATGATGGTGACTTTCATGAAGATGATACTGATGTTTTGGCACTAAAGAATATAGATTTGTTAGATAAGGAAATGGGAGTCTGTCCTGTCCTACCGGAAAGAGCATTGAGAAGAACTTTTGGGAAGGACGTTGCCGAAGTCCTCAATTGTATAATGTGCGATACCAAAGATAATTACTATTTTCCTGGGTATGTGAGTGATCAAGTTTATGAAAGTATTATTAGGTGTACTCTCTAGTATATATGGTGTTATAGGCCTTGTGTTTTACTTTTCTGGCCTACTCAATTTTATTGTAGCTGAATTTATTTCATCATAAAATTCCCATGTTTGTCATTTTCCCTTCTCTCTAGTGTTGTCTTGATTTGGCAAATCTTTATTTTTCATTTGGCCATGTTAAAATGTGGAAGCGGTATTAAATTCTCACTTAACGTCTTACCCAAAAGTGACAGTGTTATTTTTGCTCTTTATTCTTTGTTTAGAATTTGGTACACTGACGAGCTGGCTCCCAATCTTTCACAAATTTGGTTGATCTTTAACGTTCTTATTCAACTTTATTCAACTTTATTTTGTGACACTTCAGTTTAGCCGCTTCAACAACACCCCGAGCCGGGCTCGGCCCCAGGTAGACCCGCTGCGCAAGCTCCCATCAAGCTGGCAGGTCCGAAGGCTCGCCTGTGGGGGAAAGGTTGGCTTTTGGATACTTCAGTTTAGCCACTTCTACGACACCCCGAGCGCGGCTCGGCCCCAGGTAGACCCGCTGCGCAGGCTCCCATCTAGTTGGCAGGTCCGTAGGCTCGCCTGTGGGGGAGAGGTCTGGTTCTTGGTCCTTGGTTCTGCACTACCCCGAGCGCGGCTCGGCCCCAGGTAGACCCGCTGCGCAGGCTCCCATCTAGCTGGCAGGTCCGTAGGCTCGCCTGTGGGGGAGAGGTCTGGTTCTTGGTCCTTGGTTCTGCACTACCCCGAGCGTGGCTCGGCCCCAGGTAGACCCGCTGCGCAGGCTCCCATCTTGCTGGCAGGTCCGTAGGCTCGCTTGTGGGGGAGAGGTCTGGTTCTTGGTCCTTGGTTCTGCCTTACCCCGAGCGCGGCTCGGCCCCAGGTAGACCCGCTGCGTAGGCTCCCATCTAGCTGGCAGGTCTGTATGCTCGCCTGTGGGGGAGAGGTCTGGTTCTTGGTCCTTCGTTCTGCACAACCCCGAGCACGGCTCGGCTCCAGGTAGACCCGCTGCGCAGGCTCCCATCTAGCTGGCAGGTCCGTAGGCTCGCCTGTGGGGGAGAGGTCTGGTTCTTGGTCCTTGGTTCTGCACTACCCTGAGCGTGGTTTGGCCCCAGCTAGACCCGCTGCGCAGGCTACCATCTAGCTGGCAGGTCCATAGGCTCGCCTGTGGGGGAGAGGTCTGGTTCTTGGTCCTTGGTTCTGCACTACCCCGAGCGCGGCTCGGCCCCGGGTAGACTCGCTGTCCAGGCTCCCATTAGCTGGGCAGGGCGGTAGGCACACCTGGGGGAAAGGATGTGGATTGGGAAAAGGTTTTGAAAAGGGTTTAGTCTCATAAGAAAATCTGAAAAATGTGCTATGCTTTTTCAAAAAAGGGATAACCATAGTTTAAATCATATTTGAAATCAGCATTTTTATTTGGATAAACGGAGTAGACTAATACTAATACATCACTTGATTTAGAGCTTAAAAAGAATATGAGAAATTTTGTTTCTTTTAATGCTGATTCTGCGAGTATATAAATTGCTTGTGGGGAAACGAGATGATTGTGTTTATAGAATGTACGCTCGTTTTAAATAATAGCATCTTGCCTCTCAAAACATGTATCAACATTTTTGGCCTCCACATCAAAGGGTAGCTTGTTTTGGTTTTGACAAATAGATTTGTTTTTGCAGCATCTTCATGGTGAGTTATTTCTATTTTAAGCCCTGGTGCGGAGCTCCCTCTATCTCCAAGTGAGAGATTCTCTCAAAAATTTTCTTTGGGTCGGCTCCCACTCGTCGGATACTTGGGGTTGGACATTTCTTTCCGAGCTTGTACCAACCTCGAAAAGAGCGGGGATTGTGTACAACCCCGTATCCTGCTGAGCGGGATCCTCCCCAAGTGGCGGGCCAGGGACGTGCTACGAGCGATGTTTTGGTGCGGCCCCATTTGAGGATGTGCGGGCACTCGTGCACGCACATAGAGGTTTCATTTGTAAATATTTGATTAATACTATAATGTATTAATATTATATATATCAATATTATAATATGTAATATATTAATATTACATATGATATAATGCATGGAGATGAGGAAAGAGACAAGAGAAAAAGAATAAAAAAGAGCAGGAGTGGGAGAAGGCTGGGGCGGAACAGGAGTAGGCAGAGGGGAAAAATAAAAGAGAAATGAAGAAGTTAAGAGGGGAACAGGTGGGCATCAGGTATGGAAGGTGAGAGAAATAAAAGAGCAAAAAAGCAAAAGGGGGCGGGGGGAAAAAAAGCAGGCATCGGGATTTTGCTCCCCCCCAGGATAGGGTTCGGCCGGGCTCCTCCCCTCCATCCTCCGTCCAGGCCGCCACAAGGAGCAGGCCGGGCTCCTCCCCTCCATCCTCCGTCCAGGCCGCCGCAAAGAAGGGCTGCCCGAGCCCCCTTCAGATTTTCCCGTCCAGGCCGCCGCAAGGAGCAGGCCGGCCTCCCCCTCCTCTCCCGCCGCCGGCCTAAGCAGCTCGACGCCAGCCCGAGCTCCCGTAGCCTCCATTCCTCCCGTCCAGGCTGCCGCAAGGAGCAGGTCGAGCCCCGCAGCCCCCACTTCCCGTCCAGGCTGCCTCCACTCTCCGCCGCATGGAGCAAGCAGAAAAAAGGCTGCCTCCCCTTCTCTCTCTGCCAAGGCAGCCGCCTAGAAGTATAGCCCGAGCTAAGGCTCGGCCCCCTCTTCCCGTCGCCGCCTCCAGTGGGGCCGAGCTCCTCTCGACCCCTCTTCCCGTCGCCGCCAAAGCATGGCCCAAGCTCGACCCTCTTCCTCGACTCTGTCTGCGACAAGGTCGAGCTCGGCCACCTCCTCAAAGCCGACTACATCTGGGTCAGCCCTAGCTTTCTTCTTCACCACAACCGTATGGAGCAAGTTCGGCCGAGAGCTCCTCTCCCGGCATTGTCTTCAACAAGAACAATCGGGAGCTCCTCTCCCGGCATCGTCTTTAGCAAAAACAGCTCAGAGTTCCTCTCCCGGCACAGCCGCCAAGCACGCGTCAAGGGTAACGATGTTTCTACTTGGGCAGGTGAAGCCCTTATTTTACATTTTTGCATGGAAGCCCCTCTCCACCAATGGGTGGGGGAAGGGAGCTCTCTGATGGGTTGACGTGTTCGTACCCGCTATTAATTTCATTTAGTATCCGGAAGTGTGAGTACGGATTTAGGCATGCTGTGTGAAGCCCATCCGGACGTATGAGCCGAATTGGTGATGTTCTGTGTGAAGCCAATCCGGACGTATGAGCCGAATCGGTGATGTTCTGTGTGAAGCCATCCGGACGTGTGAGCCAGATTGGCGATGTTCTGGGGTTCCCGGAGAAGACTCCGAGGAATTTGGATATTATCTATTTGCAGGGAATACGCACCATAGCCCCAATAAAGGAGGTGCGCGCATTATGTTTGTCCCGCTTATGTTAGCCGACCGATTCCTCGTTGGCCGCCGCTCGTCGAGACGTTGGCGTACAGGTGTTGCAGTACCAAGCGGGGAGTAGCAGGCTTAAGCCCAAGCTTGTGCCGGCCCTCGAAGGCCTATTTTTCTTATATTACCGGCCTGCGTGCCGATGTATGGAATTCATATTCCTGTAATTATTTATAATATCTGTGATGCTCTGTGAATGTATGGTTTACTCTTTTTGTCTTGGGCGAGCGGTGTGCTCGTGAACCGCTCGTCCCGTGGGAGCCCTGAGGTTTAGTTGTCGGGAAGTCCCCAGATGGCCTATTGACAGCCTTTTAGGGCAGCGGAGTCGCGCTGTCAGCAGCCCAGTTGGGCAGCGTGTTGTAGAATTGCTCGGCGATGTTGCGCCATTAGTAGGGCGGGTGAGGAGCATTTTGTATAGACCCAAGGAGACACATCTGGATAGGAGAGAGTTGGTCTTGAGACCCTCCTTAGATGTTCCGGTCGGCCAAGAGCGCCCTCCAAAGGTGTCTTAGCTCAGTCTTTGGCTTGGGAGGGGAAGAGTTTGTTAGTCTTCCGGGTATGCGGTGGGACCTCCACGCTGAGACCTTGGGTCTGTCCCTTACGTTCCTAGTGTAGAGCCTAGATTGTTCATTTGAGTGTAGCAGGTGTGCGGTCACCCCTCTTTTGGGACCCCGAACTCCACAGAAGTCAATTTTGACTTCGGTCATTTTTGGCTTCAACATGCAGGAGAAAATCAACACCTGAAACCTACCCTAAACGAGCAGATGGAGGGGAATCAAAACGATCCAAAGAGAAAAATTAGCGGACGAACCACTGGAAGAAAAAAAACCTGGGGCAAACTAGTGATATGCGCAGGTGCAGGTGATTCAAGCCGTCGCCATTGACAGGGAAACAGGATCGGGAGAGACACACGAAATTCGCGTCGTCGTCGATGCAGGTGGCTCACGTCGTCGTCGTCGTGTGCCGATGCCGGTGATTCACTTTTAAAAAAACCCACAGCCGCCGTTGTCTATAGGGGAGGAAGGATCGGGAGAGGTGCATCGTCCTCGTCGACAGGAAAGGGGGAAGCGGGATCGGGGAGCCCCTTTTGCTTTTCACCGCAAAAAAAATGGTGCTGTTACTAGCAAACCCAGTTTGGTTTCTAGCAAACCATTACTATTAGCAAACCCTCATTTTTCAAAATGGCTATTTGAAAATCATTTTGTTACTAGCAAACCAACATAATTTTTTAAAAAAAAATTAAATTTTGTTTAAAACATTCATTCTTTCAAAATAACCCGCTACATATAATGACATTACAAATAATTTCAAATGTATTCATTCAACCACTTATGTTAGCATTATAGATTAGTCAAAATGCCGCAAATGTTTAGTATGTCTAAAACTGCTTTTTCAACAAAATATCATTATCTGCACCAAAATCTTTAAACAAAATATCGGTCGGTTTAGAAATATATTTGATTTCTAATTACTATAAAGATGTGTTGTATATACGAGTTAAGTGTATATAAGAATATATACGCCCTTTTGAACTGCATCTTATACGTACAATTTCATGAGAAGTGTTCAACATGAAAGTTATAGATCTCGATGAGATCTACAATTTTTATGTTGAACACTTTTTGATTTGAAGCACTTTACACCTCCAATTTGACTGCTGAAAAAAGTTACGTCGTACATATGTACGGACGCCCGAGATCGGAGTGACTTTTTTCTGAGGCCAAATCGGGGGCATAAACGGCTTCAAATCAAAAAGTGTTCAACATGAAAGTTGAAGATCTCATCCAGGTCTACAATTTTCATGTTGAACATTTTTTGATTTAAAGCACTTTAGACCCCTGATTTGACCCCTGAAAAAAGTTATGTCGTACATATGTACGGACGCCCGGGATCGGCGTGACTTTTTTCGGGGGCCAAATCGGGGGCATGAAAGTTGAACACTTTTTGATTTAAAGTAGTTCAGACCCCCGATTTCGGTCCCAAAAAAAGTCACGCCGAAAATCTGTACGTTCCGTGCAAGTCTTTTTAGAGCCCAAATTGAAGGCATAAACGGCTTCAAATGAAAAAATGATCAACATGAAAGTTGTAGATCTCGATGAGATCTACAACTTTCATGTTGATCACTTTTTCAAATGAGAAATATTTGGGGCTCAAAAATGAGAGAATCTATTTTTTTCTGATTTGCTAAAAACGAAAATGGGTTTGCTAATAACAGCACCCAAAAAAAACCTGCGTCCAAGGATATAAGGAAAAAGGGCGGCCACAAATAAACATGGGTTTGAGAAAAGCCAAACCAAACGGCGCTTACTTACATATCTGCGTTGCGTTTTAGCCGCACAGCAGAAAATAAGCTGAACCAAACGCCACCTTCATTTGACACAACTCGGTTGGGCCTCGGTCGCGGCGGTAGACAGAGGCAACCCAAATGCGCGGCCACCATGTGCCTTGGCACACGTGGCAGGCATCATTGAGCATTAACTTCCCCCTCCCTCTCCCGCACTAAATTTGAAATATTTTGGGCAGACTAAAAGCAGGGGAGAACAGAACGGGAGCTACAGCCGCAATAAAAGCCTCTTTGAAGGCCTTTTGTAGCCCAGCCAGGCTCTTCCAGCTTTGATCAACAAAGAGACGATTTCTTCTTCACCTCCTTCCAACTCCGGCTCCAGCTTTTCGGAAACGCTGTAAAACACGAGCTGCTCTTTTTTACTTGCTGCCGCAGTAAAAAAAGGGCAACAAACAATTTTAATAAATAATAATAGTATATTCAGCTTGTCTGCCGGCTTTAAGGGTTGGGGATGGGACAAGAGATCTCGGCGCATTTGATGCTAGATTCGGATTTATAAAGATGCTGTATTTAATCGGTTATATCACATTGGTAAATAAAACTCTGTTTCCGCTGTTGTTTTTTTGGGATGTTTTAAAGAGAACTTAGCTTTGATATGATGTGAGTTGACACTGCCACCTGCGGATTTTATGCTTCGCGTCAGCCACTATTTTAGCTTCTTCCCTTCTACACTTCTACAGAGAAAAAAAAAATAATGCCTTTGTCGTCTCAGCACAGCAGTCCTCCTGCGGTTACTGTTTTTATTTTTTTGACTTTTCTCTTCTCCTTCAATTTGTAAATTCAGCCGTGCTCATGATTTTTTTTTTTTTTTTGGCTCGTGTGATCATCAAATCATACCTAGTTTTTAAAAAGGAGGTTGACATAAGCATCGTAGTTTTGGCTATTCGCAAGTATTGTTTTTTTAAAATTGATTATTTACAGACACGAAAGATATCCACACTCAAAAATTGGAAAAAGGGAGGAGCAGAGCACCGCCGCTTTGAGGAGGGATGGACGCATGAAAATCGCGGAATAGAGGAGCGCCGCCGCCAAGAGGAAGAGAGATCGTCGGATGTGGAAAAGATAATCGCTAGATAATGGAGGAGAACAACCCGCCGGGATAAAAACATCGCTCGGGAAATGGAGGATGAGCACTTGTCAGATCTGTTTCCCGGACAGAAAGGGAGGAGGAAGGGTCGCCGGTGAAATCACGATTTGGAGGGGAGGCGCAAGTACGAGAGGATGAGTGTGAATAAGAAATAATTTTTGTGCGGTGCTTGCTAACAGGAATTCCAAAAGTAAAAAAAACTCAAATTTTGATTACGAATAGCCAAAAATACGGTGCTAATATCAACGCCCTTTAAAAAACTACATAAGATTAGTCTTTGTGATGTTGTTTGGTGTTATGCAATTGGACCGAGTACCGCGGTAGCGCAACGGAATATAGCTGAGCAATTTCAATGACGCAAAATCATAAACCAGAAGAGATTCCACGAATACACACACAGACGACAAAATAATTACGTGGTTTGGAGATTGGGCTCCTACGTCCACGGGGAGAGCGCGCCAGAAAGATTCACTAAAAACTGATGAGATTACAAGATACAACAAGAGAAAACAGAAAATACTGAAAAACACTGTCTATCTTCCCTGCTGGAATCACCGCCTGCTTCCGCCGCCTGATGCCGATCTCGCCTGGATCAGCCGCCTGAAGCCACCGAACGCCTGGAGTCAACTTCTGGAGACCGGCCGGATGTCGCCTCGCCTGAGGTGACCGGATGCGCCGCCGCCGTTAGCTCCGCCTGTATCGCCGCCTCTGCGCCTGCTGCCGCCGTCACCGCGCCTGATTCCGCCGAACCTCTGGGGCATACTTTAGGTGGCCGACCAGATGTCGCCTCGCCTGAGGTGACCGGATGTAACGACCTCATCCGTTAAATGACGTATAGTAGAAGGTCCGGTCGGGGCCCCACACTATATGCCACAAACAGACGGTGAGGTCACAGGATAATACCAAACCAAACACGAATCCTAACTCAGAGCATTCTAGCGGAAGCTTTAAGTAGTAATTTGAACTCTAACCAGGAATGTCCAATATATAAACCACCTTTATATATATCACGGAATGTACACAAATACATAGAGTTTGGCCTTAAGGCCTTACAGTTCCTCTTCCATACAACATGATTTACAAACCTCGGCGCGCAGGCCGGCCATACATGAGTAAAAGAGAACAAACAAAACATTCGCTTAGCCTTCAAGGGCTAGCCACAGCAGCAGCAGCAACAGCAGTAGGGCTTCAGCCCTTCACTTACCACTTGGCTCGCCAGCACCTGCACGGGAACAATCCACCCAACCGGTGGCAAACAATGCAACGGTCAGCATTCAGCTGACCCAATTATAACAATCTTACCCCTTTCTCGGGGCATTAGCATTCTTTCCCTGCAAAGCATGACATCATCATATAGCAACTATGTGCGCGCAGGCACATTCAAGCCATCACAACTATCGGCCACACGGCCCGACAGTCCATGCACTCAGGGCACATTTTCGGTGTACCGGAATACCAGGGTCAACACCACCGTCTACACGGTATTTGAGCATTCTAGTCTTTCCGGCGCGCGGGCCTAAGACTCTCATTAGGCGCTCCAACAAAACCTATAACCAGGCTTCCAAGTCGGACGGACCTAACGCAGGTACGGATCAGCCACCCCCCGTTGCTCAAGTCGCCGTGCCACCTCGAATACGGAAGTATCCATGGTTATTTATAGGCGCGGGTCGGTTTCACCTTTCCTGTTCGGCAATCTGCCTTTTCATCGAGTTGCAGCCCAACGGCTCAACCGCTCATAAAGTGGCAACGCACGGCCACAAGAGTTGCATCCAACCCTCTTCATTTCCTGGACATCATCCAGTACTTCCTGTCGCACCAAGCAACAGGTAGGAACAAGGCATCACAAGCCATAATCACGGAGCCTTCTCCGATATGCAAACAAGCATCACCAATCCAGACCATATCCAGATGGGCTTCACACAGCATGCCTAGAGCCGTACTCCAATTCCGGCCTCTAACAAGGGGGACTTCACATATCTACCCCAAGGGACACCACGACCCACCGCACACTCGCGGGGAAGGGTTTTCCCTATGCAATGCAGAAAAGAAGGACTTCACATGTCCAAGAAGGGAGATCGTTACCCTTGTCGATCTCTTGGGAGCCATCGAAAACTAGCCGGTGAGAAAGAATCGCAGCAGCCTTGCCTTCACAACGCCGGCTTCGGATCACGAATCGGACCACGGGAACTCCGCCGGTGGCTTGATCTCCTCCTCCTTCTTCTTCCTCCTCTCTCTTTCTCTCTTCCTTAAGCAAAATGAAGAATGACTCTTCATCAGCCCTTCACGGACTAAATCCAGCCAGGAAATCACCTGAGCCCTTGGATCAAAAGAGAGAATTCTGAACGGCCACGATTTTGCCCAAAACCCAATTTTTTTGGCTGACACGGCCTGTGACACGCCCGTGTCACAGGCCGTGTTCCCTTAAGCGGTTCATACCGACTGAGGTTTACCAGAACACGGTCATCGACACGCCCGTGTCGAGCCTGACACGCCCGTGTCATTCCTGAGACACGCCCGTGTCACCCTTGCCTCATCGAGCTGCAAGCAGTACACGGGTCGGAACACGGCATTGGACACGCCCGTGTCCAACCTGACACGCCCGTGTTCAAGGCTTGGTTCAAGGCCGTGTAATCTTCTGACTCGAACAGGCCATTTTCGAATTTTATTTGCTTGACACGCCCTGGGACACGCCCGTGTCCCAGGCCGTGTACCCCCGACACGCCCTGGGACACGCCCGTGTCCCAGGCCGTGTAAAATTACCTGTACCTCAAAAAATCATTTTGAGTCTTTTGGGGTCTTTTTGGGGTGTTACAACCCTCCCCCCCTTAACAAAATTTCGTCCCGAAATTTGCACGGTAAGGAAACAAGAACCAGCAATGCTATAACTATGTTATAACAAAAAGTACACGGTCTACAGTTTATACAAATAACTCGGGAAACTCAGCTCGCATGGTCTGCTCTCGCTCCCATGTTAGCTCTTCACGACCACAATTGTCCCATCGGACCATGACCATCCCGATCGCTTTGTTCCGCAACTGTTTCTCGACTCGATCCTCGATCCGAATGGGTCTAACCCTCGTCGTTAGCCCATACTCGACCGGTACCCGATCATTCTCCACTACTTGAGCTGGATCCTTCACCGCCTTACGAAGGACTGAGATGTGAAATACATCATGTAATCCACCCAAGTCTGCTGAAAGTGGTAGTCGATAAGCAGCTTCCCCAACTCGCTCCACCACCTCAAACGGACCAAGATACCTCGGACTTAGCTTTTTCAAACGCCGAATCCTGGACACGCCTTTGAAGGGTTTGATCTTCAAATATACCCAATCACCCACCGCGAATTCCACGTTCCGGTGCTTGGCATTGTAGTACTTTGCTTGACGATCTTGGGCTATCAATAGCCTCTCCCGAATAGAGCGTATTAGCGAGGTAGCTTCTTCGACTTCCTTTTTTCCACTCAGCTTAGATTTGCCTGCTTCTACCCAAGCTAACGGTGTACGGCATTTCCGACCATATAAAGCTTCAAATGGCGCCATACTAATACTCGCTTGGTAGCTATTATTATAGGCAAATTCGACAAGAAATATATAATCTTCCCATCTCTTACCAAAGTCTAGGGCGCACATGCGGAGCATATCTTCCATCGTCTTGTTGGTTCGTTCAGTCTGGCCATCCGTTTGGGGATGAAAGGCCGTACTAAACGCTAACTTTGTACCCAACATTTGATGAACGAGCCGCCAATCATTCGATGTGAACCGCCCATCACGGTCACTAACGATGCTCCGGGGAACACCGTGCAGTCGAACAACCTGCTCCACATAAAGCTTGGCCAAGGTTTCCACTGAATCGTCTCTTCTGTTTAAAAGGAAGTGCGCCACTTTTGTCAACCGGTCCACAATCACCCAGATTGAATCATGACCGCGTTGAGATCTCGGCAACCCATGCACGAAATCCATCGAAATATCATCGAACTTCCACTCCGGAATAGGTAACGACTTCAGGAAACCGCCAGGCTTCTGGCATTCTGCTTTCACCAACGCACATGTATTGCATTCAGCCACATAACGTGCGACATCTTTCTTTAATCCGGGCCACCAGAACAGCTTTTTCATATCTCTGTACATCTTTGTGCTCCCTGGGTGAACTGAGTACTTTGCAAAGTGAGCTTCATACATCAACTCTTCCCTCAATTTACCCACACTCGGGACGCACACTCGACCATTTCTTCTTAACAAACCGTTATCCCAAGAGAATTGGTCATCCGGCCCATCTTTTGCATAGCGCTGGAGGCTTTCATCAAGCTCCGTTGCTCGCCGAACTCGGTCCGTAAGGTCAGCACCTCCGTCCAGTTCAAACATGCATCGGTTGACGCACCCTTGTCAACACACGATATCTCCATTGCTTCCAATTCCTGGATTAAACGCTGATCATGCCTATGCAACCAGCTTGCCCGTACCGGAGTCTTTCGACTCAAAGCATCAGCGACCACATTTCCCTTCCCGGGAGTATAGTGAATCTCGAAGGTGTAGTCCCCAAGGAACTCCATCCATCTTCGTTGTCGCATATTCAGATCCTTCTGATCCAACAAATACTTTAGGCTTTTATGATCTGTATAGATATCCACTTTAACGCCATATAGATAGTGTCGCCACAACTTGAGCGCAAAGATTACCGCCGCCAACTCCAAATCATGGACGGGGTAATTCCGCTCATGCACTTTCAACTAGCGCGAGCCATAAGCAATCACTTTACCAAACTGCAGAAGAACGCAGCCTAAGCCGCTCCCGGAAGCATCACTATAGATCTCATACCCATCGGTACCACATGGCGATGTCAACACAGGCGCCGTGGTCAAACGACTCTTCAACTCTTCAAAAGCTCGCGCGCACTCCGGCGTCCAAATGAACTTTTGATCTTTTCTCGTCAGCGTGGTCAGAGGTAAAGCAATCCGTGAGAAGTTTTCCACAAACCGTCTATAGTAGCCCGCAAGTCCAAGGAAGCTCCTGACCTCGGCCACTGAAGACATCACTGGCCAATCTCGGATGGCACTTATCTTCAACGGATCCACCGCGATACCCTCTCCGCTTACCACATGGCCTAAAAAGGCTACTGAAGAGAGCCAGAACTCGCACTTTGAGAACTTGGCAAAAAACTTATTCCTCCTCAGGGTATGCAAGACCAACCGCAAATGGTTTGCGTGATCCTCTTCCGACTGAGAGTATACTAAGATGTCATCGATAAACACAATAACAAACAAATCCAAGTACTCTCGGAACGTTCGATGCATTAGGTCCATAAATACCGAAGGCGCATTACATAGGCCAAACGGCATTACCGTGAACTCATAATGACCGTAGCGTGTTCCAAACGCCGTCTTGGGAATGTCACCTTCCCTAATCCGCAGCTGATAATATCCCGATTTCAAATCCAATTTGGAATAGACCGTTGATCCTGCCAGCTGATCAAAGAGGTCATCAATCCGCGGGATCGGATATTTATTTTTCTCCGTCAGCTTATTCAATTCGCGGTAGTCAATACACAACCGTAAGCTACCGTCTTTCTTTTTCACAAATAGAACAGGCGCGCTCCAAGGTGACATACTTGGGCGTATATATCCCTGCTCCAACAACTCTTGCAATTGGACTTTCAACTCAGCCATCTCTTTTGGCGCAATGCGATATGGAGAGCGGGCCACAGGTTTCGCACCTGGCACCAACTCAATAGAGAAGTCAATCTCCCGCTGGGGTGGTAACCCAGGAAGATCTTTAGGAAACACATCGGCAAACTCTGACACAACTAGTACTTCACCGACACTGGCCTTTGGCTCAACAGCCTGAATTAGCGTGAAGAATAACTCCGCGCCCTTCCGAACAGCATTGACGACTTGGAGTGCAGACAACAGAGTCCTGCCAACTCCTCGCATACCAGCGAACTTCGTCACAAGTCCGGTATTCTGGCCCAGTGTAATCTCCTTGGAGTTGCAATCAATAAAGGCACGCTGCTCCGAGAGCCAGTCCATACCAAAGATCACATCAAACTCCGACAACGGTAGCACAGCTGCACTCAAACCGAAATCCTGACTTCCTATTTACACAACCACATCGCAAGCCCTATCCGCAAGCATCATACAGCCATTCGGCAATAGCACCATTGTACTATCCACCGTCACATGACTTGGTACCCCAATGCGAGATACGAAATCCTCAGACAGAAAAGAATGCGAAGCACCCGTATCAAACAGGGCTCTCGCCAAATTATTCCGAATCAGGACAAAGCCTGCAGCACACACACATGCACAAGCTATACATAACCAAAAACCATAGCACATAAGCAAGTAAGCTAACTCAACTCGTACCTGTGACGACGTCACTTTGCTTAATCGCTTCCTGTTGGCCAAGCTGATAGATTCGGCGCTGTGCCTGAGACGCAGAGGAATCAACCACCGCTTTGCCCTTCTCAGCATACGACGCACCCGCCTTCTTTTCCCCTTTGGGCTGAACCACCCGACAGTCACGGGCTATATGCCCCACCCGGCCACAGTTATAGCATGTACGAGAATCCGGCCTTGATGTCGCTCCCGACACAACGGTCGTAGTCACTTGCCCAGACGGCTTGGACCTCTTGCCCCCTTTCTTCTGGTAAAACGATTTGCTCTGGCATGGTGCTTGAACCTCTGGCTTTGACACAACTAAGCCCTTGTTCCCTTGTACCCGCCGCATGTCCTTCTCCAACGCACACGCAGTATCAACCAACGCCTGAAACCCTTGGCTCACTGAACTCGAAAGCAGGAATCGCAACTCATCCCGCAATCCTTCATAGAACCGATTCGTTTTCCTTTGGTCATCCGCGAAGATTGTACCCGCATAGCGTCCCAACCTGGTAAACTCATGCAAGTAGATATCCACGCTATCTTCCCCTTGCTTTAACCGTTGGAACTCATTTTCCATAGCAATGCGTTGCGCCGCTGGGACATGTTTCGCCAGAAATATTCGAGAGAACTCCTCAATCGACACTTGTGTTAATTGCCTGCCCGCCAAATGATGTACCTCAACCTCGTCCCACCACAACCGCGCCTCTCCTTCAAGCATGAAGGTGGCCAAGGTGACCTTTAGAGTTTCCTCCGCCCTGATCGCTGTCATTATCCTCTTGACACGCGATAACCAATCTTCCGCCTGCATTGGGGATCCCATTCCCGCAAATGTAGGAGGACTGAAGCTCATGAATTGCTTCAACTGTCGGTCAGCTGCTCGTGGATCTACAGCCTCAATCGGCTCGGGTCTTACACCAACACGAACTGGCTCAACTGCCGGTTGCGCTCGCCCGGTCGGCTGAATCATGGCAAATAGAGCCTCAACAACTAAACGAACAGTTTCCGCAGATGGAGGAGGTGTGGGCACCTCAGCTGGTGCCGCACTCTCATCAGAACGCTGGGGCTCAGACTGCCCAGCACCACTACGCGTCACCTATAGGTGGACAAGACACACATTAGCGAACGTATGCAAGCAAAACAACACAAAAAGGAACGCGCAGATTCCTCAAACAAGATTTTGTACATTCCTTAGTGGACATTCCAGAGTTCATTAGCGTTACAGCAGGGCGCATAAACACGCGCTCGCCACCCCATAAAAGAATTCGTCCACGAATTCGATAGAGGAAGACCGAATGAAGCTGATACCAAAATGTAACGACCCCATCCGTTAAATGACGTATAGTAGGAGGTCCGGCCGGGGCCCCACACTATATGCCACAAACAGACGGTGAGGTCACAGGATAATACCAAACCAAACACGAATCCTAACTCAGAGCATTCTAGCGGAAGCTTTAAGTAGTAATTTGAACTCTAACCAGGAATGTCCAATATATAAACCACCTTTATATATATCACGGAATGTACACAAATACATAGAGTTTGGCCTTAAGGCCTTACAGTTCCTCTTCCATACAACATGATTTACAAACCTCGGCGCGCAGGCCGGCCATACATGAGTAAAAGAGAACAAACAAAACATTCGCTTAGCCTTCAAGGGCTAGCCACAGCAGCAGCAGCAACAGCAGTAGGGCTTCAGCCCTTCACTTACCACTTGGCTCGCCAGCACCTGCACGAGAACAATCCACCCAACCGGTGGCAAACAATGCAACGGTCAGCATTTAGCTGACCCAATTATAACAATCTTACCCCTTTCTCGGGGCATTAGCATTCTTTCCCTGCAAAGCATGGCATCATCATATAGCAACTATGTGCGCCCAAGCACATTCAAGCCATCACAACTATCGGCCATACGGCCCGACAGTCCGTGCACTCAGGGCACATTTTCGGTGTACCGGAATACCAGGGTCAACACCACCGTCTACACGGTATTTGAGCATTCTAGTCTTTCCGGCGCGCGGGCCTAAGACTCTCATTAGGCGCTCCAACAAAACCTATAACCAGGCTTCCAAGTCGGACGGACCTAACGCAGGTACGGATCAGCCACCCCCCGTTGCTCAAGTCGCCGTGCCACCTCGAATACGGAAGTATCCATGGCTATTTATAGGCGCGGGTCGGTTTCACCTTTCCTATTCGGCAATCTGCCTTTTCATCGAGTTGCAGCCCAACGGCTCAACCGCTCATAAAGTGGCAACGCACGGCCACAAGAGTTGCATCCAACCCTCTTCATTTCCTGGACATCATCCAGTACTTCCTGCCGCACCAAGCAACAGGTAGGAACAAGGCATCACAAGCCATAATCACGGAGCCTTCTCCGATATGCAAACAAGCATCACCAATCCAGACCATATCCAGATGGGCTTCACACAGCATGCCTAGAGCCGTACTCCAATTCCGGCCTCTAACAAGGGGGACTTCACATATCTACCCCAAGGGACACCACGACCCACCGCACACTCGCGGGGAAGGGTTTTCCCTATGCAATGTAGAAAAGAAGGACTTCACATGTCCAAGAAGGGAGATCGTTACCCTTGTCGATCTCTTGGGAGCCATCGAAAACTAGCTGGTGAGAAAGAATCGCAGCAGCCTTGCCTTCACAACGCCGGCTTCGGATCACGAATCGGACCACGGGAACTCCGCCGGTGGCTTGATCTCCTCCTCCTTCTTCTTCCTCCTCTCTCTTTCTCTCTTCCTTAAGCAAAATGAAGAATGACTCTTCATCAGCCCTTCACGGACTAAATCCAGCCAGGAAATCACTTGAGCCCTTGGATCAAAAGAGAGAATTCTGAACGGCCACGATTTTGCCCAAAACCCAATTTTTTTGGCTGACACGGCCTGTGACACGCCCGTGTCACAGGCCGTGTTCCCTTAAGCGGTTCATACCGACTGAGGTTTACCAGAACACGGTCATCGACACGCCCGTGTCGAGCCTGACACGCCCGTGTCATTCCTGAGACACGCCCGTGTCACCCTTGCCTCATCGAGCTGCAAGCAGTACACGGGTCGGAACACGGCATTGGACACGCCCGTGTCCAACCTGACACGCCCGTGTTCAAGGCTTGGTTCAAGGCCGTGTAATCTTCTAACTCGAACAGGCCATTTTCGAATTTTATTTGCTTGACACGCCCTGGGACACGCCCGTGTCCCAGGCCGTGTACCCCCGACACGCCCTGGGACACGCCCGTGTCCCAGGCCGTGTAAAATTACCTGTACCTCAAAAAATCATTTTGAGTCTTTTGGGGTCTTTTTGGGGTGTTACACCGGATGCGCCGCAACCTTGCCCGCCAGATGCCGCCGCCTGCTGCCGCCGTTCGCCCGAAGAACCGCCCGAAAAGCTCAAAGCTCTCCCTTCCTGAATTCTCACTAGTGTTGTATATTACAGAATAATCTTATGGCTAAGGGAGGTTGGCCCTTATTTATAATAGGATCAAGAGTCATCAATATATGGAGATAAACACATATGGAGGGGGTTGTCAAAACAGGGCTCAACCAAATAGGAAGAACATTCCCTAGATTATATCCCCCCCATAAAACATTTCCATGTTTAGGACTTCCACAAAACAGGAATAAAAAAGGGCACACGGATCGGTGAGATGACACAATCTCAACAAACTCCACTTTGACACCTCACGCGATGAACTCCACCTCAAAGCCTAACGAACGTAACTCTACCTCCAACCTGGATCTCCCCAACCGGTGACTACAAGCCCCCTCTCCCTGGGGTCCACCTCGATTAACATGTATCAGAATGAGTCAAGTCAAGACCGTTCTTGAACTTGACTCCTGTCACGGATTTCGTCCGCATATTCGCACCGATATCCTCTGTAGAGATCTTCCGCAACTTCACGCCTCCACCTCCATTGAACTCCCTCGACTCTTGGTGGCGCACTCCGATGTGCTTTATCCTTGCACGATAGACCGTGTCTTTTGCAAGACGGCTAGCATCGTGCAGCTCCACCATCTCCTGAGTGAACCCGAGTTCCTTGGTGGGACTCCTGAGCCAGATGGCTCCCCTTGCGGTGCCTGGGCACTTCTGAGATGACACTCTGCCCTTCTTCTCCACGACTGCGAAGATTTTATCTTCGCCAAGGCCCTTTCTCTGCGCGAACTCCTTCGCCACGAAACTTGCCTTGTTCCTCCACTGGTCCTTTCTAGCTTTCCCCTGAGAGCGGTCTTTGCTCTCTAAAGCATTTCCATAGGAACAAGGATCTGAGGAACTGGCCTAAAAGACATATGCTACCGTGTCCTGTAGCCTGAGAGACAATCTGACCTCTCTCCTCGCCCTTCCGCTCACAATCGTGGTACCGATCAGTCTGTAGAGAGTACCGTAACACTCTCCTACCATGACTACCTGCGCGCCTCTTCTAACCTCATCGGCCAAGCACAACTGGATTGTGCTGATGACCTCCAGATCTAGCTCATCCCACTCGTCGTCCTTCTTCAACCCGGCCTTCTCCTTTCCAAGGAGCGCCTTATGAAGACTTTGCTGGACGAGCACCGCTTTGATCCATTTTTGCCACAGACCAAAGTCAATTTTGCCGGCATATTTTGGAATCTCAAATTTCGCTGCCATTATTTTGCTCGCAGAGCTACTGGGCAATCTGAATAATATTCACGGACCAGATCTGAGAAGATAGGGAGCGGACCGATGTCGTCACCTACCGTTGACCCATATCTAAAATCGGAATGTCCAGACGATCACCCCCGCGAAACCTCCCTCTTATACCAATTGTTATGCAATCTGACCGAGTACCGCGGTAGCGCAACGGAATATAGCTGAGCAATTTCAATGGCGCAAAATCATAAACCAGAAGAGATTTCACAAATACACACACAGACGACAAAATAATTACGTGGTTCGGAGATTGGGCTCCTACGTCCACGGGGAGAGCGTGTCAGAAAGATTCACTAAAAACTGATGAGATTACAAGATACAACAAGAGAAAATAGAAAATAATGAAAAACACTTTCTATCTTCCATGCTGGAATCACCGCCTGCTTCCGCCGCCTGATGCCGATCCCGCCTGGATCAGCCGCCTGAAGCCGCCGAATGCCTGGAGTCAACTTCTGGAGGCCGGCCGGATGTCGCCTCGCCTGAGGTGACCGGATGTGCCGCCTCCGTTAGCTCCGCCTGTATCGCCGCCACTGCGCCTGATGCCGTCGCCACCGCGCCTGATTCCGCCGAACCTCTGGGGCCTACTGCAGGTGGCCGGCCGGATGTCGCCTCGCCTGAGGTGACCGGATGCGCCACAACCTCGCACGCCAGATGTCGCCGCCTGCTGCCGCCGTTCGCCGGAAGAACCGCCCGAAAAGCTCAAAGCTCTCCCTCCTTGAATTCTCACTAGTATTGTATATTACCGAATAATCTTATGGCTAAGGGAGGTTGACCTCTATTTATAATAGGATCAAGAGTCATCAATATATGAAGATGAACACATATGAAGGGGATTGCCAAAACAGGGCTCAACCAAATAGGAAGAACATCCCCTAGATTATATCCCCCCCCCATAAAACATTTCCATGTTTAGGACTTCCCCAAAATAGGAATAAAAAAAGGCACACGGATCGGTGAGATACCACAATCTCAACAATTTTAAAGGTTGAAATGGAAATTCCTCTCTGTGGATGTTAACAAACATTGTGCAGGAGAAGAATGCTGCAATCAAACTTTTGATGCTTGAGTATTCTCTGTGTTGTAGTAATACATGTCAAGCTATTTGTGTTGTAGTTATAATATATACTAAGCACCTGTTATAATATAACAGGTACCGACAAATTCACGGAATGCTGCCCTAACGAATGCCCGCAATGTGGCCATTGAGTGGTCACCGTCATGAAGATTCTGTGTGTTATCTCACACGCCTTCATTTGTGAGGATGATGAGGGTCGAAATAGTCAGAGCGGGTGTCATTAGTGTGCTTGTGACTATGATGCCAATAGAGAGGGATGAGATACCGGCGGCGGTTGCAGAAAAAGCGATGCCGGTAACGGAGACTGCTACGGGTTGCGGCGAGGGAAAGGTGACAATCTCTGCCGAGGCAGCGAGGTGCATGGATGCGGTGGTGGGAGGATGATGCATATAGGGAATGAGGGGAGAGAGAGGAGGCCGTGAGCTTGCTATGGAGCATGTGTTGCGCATGACGACGGAGATCTGCGAGTTAGGGAGGCGGCAACAACAATTTGATTTGCCCGCATTATTGATTTTTATTTGCACATATATATATTTTGGGTTTCCCATAACAATCACCTAATTAAAGAGTCTACAGTGCCAAAACTTCCGACCCGTGCAGAGCCGTGGTCCGCTCCCGCCGGCAGAACGCGCGCCCCCCTCTTCCCGTCGAAGCCGTGGACCACCAAAAATAAGTGGGTCCCACGAACGCAGGAACTCGGCCCTCGTAATCCTGCGGAATAGATTAAGAAAGGCCATCGCGCTTACTTCCACCCACTCAAAACAGCACAGAACCCCACGATACCGGGCTGACTGCGGGCACACCATACCGGGCTGACTGTTACGACTCGAACAGCATATTACGATTGTTTCGCAAACACTCATCCGCCGCCGTACTCCTACATGGCGTTGGCATCATTAAAATAATAATATCTCATATTCTCATTAATAAATTAAACCTACATTTTTTTAAAATAATATGATAAAAATTGAAATTTCATGCCCGTTGCACCATAGTAGCGCGCCGTAGTAGCTCTCAAAGTCAATTCATTTTTATAGGTTTTTTTTTGACGGGACGGATATTTGCTGGTCGTGCGCACATCACCGTCATGCGGGGTTGGAAAACCCTGCAGTAGGATAGGTCAGGACTCCTGACGATGCTCATGGTCATGCACCAATGAGAAGCTTGCAAAGGAGGTGGGGCCCACGCAGTTGTGGCTTGTGTCATACACTTTTGCATGGAACCCTCATCATTTGAGGCTTCTCATTGATTGTGTGGACGATGCTTATCGTCCACGGTCCTGACCTAAAAATTTTCCCCGCAGTAGAACAGTAGGACTCCGCCCCGCCGCAAATAATCATGCTCTAGCGACAATTTCTGGTCAAGAAGTCATTCTTTCGGCTATGGGGGATAAAATTGAGATTAATTTAAAACAACAGTGATGGAGTTGATTTTTCAAATGGTAATTGAAAATAAAACAAAATATTTGAAGAATTTAATTTAAAAGAAAACGCATTTTATAAGCAAAGTAAAATAGTACTGAGAAAACAGAGGATTCAGCTACAGATATATAAATGCAGAAAGGTATGCCAGAGTTTTCGCCTTCCTCACTCTCTCATCACTCTCCAATCTCTCTCACTCTCGCTTCGTCCCCCAAGCATTTTGTTTTCCTCTTTCGTCTTATTTCGAGGAATGCGAGGCGTGATTCTGCAAGGAATCGCTCTTCTCCGCGGGATCTCGTCGGCGCCGGAGTTCGTGGTCGCTGAGCACTGGTAATGGCGTGAGTGGCCGATGAGTCGGAAGTTAAGGAGAGTCTGGGGTATTCGTGCACGCGGCTTATTTCTGTTTAGGGTTTTTGTAGATGGCGATGGTGGTAAGCGGGATGGAGGCGGGGAAGCAGCTGATGGACGCAGGGAAGTACGTGAGGTATACGCCGGAGCAGGTGGAGGCGCTCGAGAGGGTTTACAATGAATGCCCTAAACCTAGCTCATTGAAGCGGCAGCAGCTCATAAGAGAGTGCCCCATACTCTCCAACATCGAACCCAAGCAGATCAAGGTCTGGTTCCAGAACCGCAGGTAAAAAAAAGAAGCGTTTTTTAAGTAGATCCGGTCATGGTTTATCTTCTTAATTTCTACTTTTCAGTGTGTTGATTCTTATTTGGGTTCATATTTTTCCGCTCATCATTTGTTCTTTTTGGCATTGCTCTTTTCTTTCAGTTGATTTGGGTTCCAAGATCGAAGTTTCCTTTTCTTTCGGTTGATTCTGTGTATTGTAAAAGGCTTCTCATTTATTACAGACTCTTTGACCTTGAGCTAGGGTTCATAATATCTCAGGGCAGCTTTTTTTTTTACTTGAACATTTATTGTCCAATGCCTCCTTCCCTCCCTCACACTCACAAGTCACAGCAGTTTCGGATTAGGACCATTAACGCTTATGGTATAAAATTATGAACTCGATAATTACATATTACATTAGTGGTGTTCACGATGGACCATATGAAATGTGATTCGTGCACACTTTTGTTGTCCCCATTTGATTAGTGTTGGAATTTTGTTTTCAGATGCAGGGAGAAGCAGAGAAAGGAAGCCTCTCGTCTTCAGACTGTGAACAGAAAGCTGACTGCCATGAACAAGCTGCTGATGGAGGAAAATGACCGTTTGCAGAAGCAGGTTTCTCATCTGGTTTATGAGAATGGTTATGTGCGCCAACAGGTTCATAATGTAAGTGTATTGCTTAGTTTGTTCTCATCATATGTTGAACGATGCCGGAAGACAAGTGCCTTCTTAAGTTCTTAGTGCCTGTTCTTCTTCTTTTCTTCCTATTTATAGTTTTCCCCCTCTTCTCACAATGCATCATGACAGTGGAACATGTCCCTTAAGCATAACTGTAATATCTAGTACAAATGTACAATGCGGTGGCAATCTGTAACGATACCGGCGGTCAGGGACCCGTTGCTCACAGGGCCGTCTAACCGAGGATCCATAACGGCCCAACCAACCGGCCTTTACAGGGCTGCAGCCCAACGCACCCAACCACTTCACCGCGCGTATAGGGTATCCCGCGCGGTAGGTTGTTGAGGCTGGGGCTCGATACCCAGACCTCCTAGATAAGAAACATTTAACTCATGCAGCCCAACGCACCCAACTCCTAGATAAGCAGCTCAGTTGGTGATGAGAGCATGAGTTAAATGCTTCTTATCCAGGAGGTCTGGGTATCGAGCCCCAGCCTCAACAACCTACCGCGCGGGATACCCTATACGCGCGGTGAAGTGGTTGGGTGCGTTGGGCTGCAGCCCTGTAAAGGCCGGTTGGTTGGGCCGTTATGGATCCTCGGTTAGACGGCCCTGTGAGCAACGGGTCCCTGACCGCCGGTATCGTTACACAATCTTTAGTCTTATCTGGTATCACTTTAACCAGCATTATGATCCATTATAGAGCCACTATGTCTTTCGGCAGGCATCTGGGACTATTGCAGATACGAGTTGTGAGTCTGTTGTGACAAGTGGTCAGCACCATCAGCAGCAAAACCCCACACCTCAGCATCCAGCAAGTGATGCTAACAACCCAGCCGGGTAATTCATAGTTGTTATTTTACTATGTAGAGGGTAATGAAAGCACTGTAAATTTCTTCTTCATCAACCCATGATCTATGTTGTACTTCCACAGTCTACTCGCGATTGCTGAGGAGACCTTGGCAGAGTTCTTGTCAAAAGCTACAGGAACTGCTGTTGAATGGGTTCAATTGGTTGGGATGAAGGTATGACTTTGTAGACTGCTCTAACTATATTGCATCACATTTCTTCATCTGTTATCACGAAGACTAGTTATTTTGTATAAACAGCCTGGTCCGGATTCAATAGGAATCATTGCTGTTTCCCACAATTGCGGTGGTGTAGCAGCTAGAGCATGCGGTCTTGTGAGTTTAGAGCCCACAAAGGTATAATTGTGATTCTAGAATTAGCCGGTTTCGGCTACTTTGATGTTTGCAGATTCACACGGCACTTCTTTTTCTTAGGTTGCAGAGATACTCAAAGATCGTCTAAATTGGTATCGTGACTGTCGAGCGCATGATGTGCTGACGGTTATCCCCACAGGAAATGGCGGAAAAATTGAGCTCATCTACATGCAGGTGCTTTAATCTTAGTTCCAAAGGTTTGTTTCTCTTAAAATTCTTTTGTATTTCTTGTATTTAATTATGGGTTTTTAAAATAATTAGACATATGCGCCCACTACTCTAGCATCGCCACGTGATTTTTGGATTCTGAGGTACACTACACGTCTGGAAGATGAAAGCTTGGTGGTAAGTTTTGGAGGCTGTTGATTATTTACATTTTTTGCTTGTTTATGTTGGTATGAATCTTCTAGTCGTGTTTGAACACAACTTGAGTTTTTAAATCTCATCCGAATTTATTTGTTTGCTCTTCTTGTTTGAGTCATTACCAGCCTTAATCCAGTTTAACTAATTATATATAAGATATTATTGATACTAAGATCTACTAAACTTGCATAATGAAATACTATAGCGCATAATTGCACCATTTTGGAAGAGCATGACAATGTTCTTTTACATTAGTCATACTTCCATGCAGATCTTTATGTATGATGATATAGTGTTTTGTTTATGATCACTGGAACTAAACTGAATTCTAAATGATTGTTGTTGTATGTGAACATATTTTCAGTTTACATAGTTTTTTAATCCAAAAGCATTTGCTTGCTTTTACAGATATGCATGAGGTCTTTGACTGCTTCAATTGGTGGCCCATCTGGCCCTACAGCTCCAAATTTTGTGAGAGCTGAGATGCTTTCAAGTGGCTACCTAATAAGACCATGTGAGGGTGGTGGTTCCATGATCCATATTGTCGATCATCTTGATTTGGATGTAAGTTTCTTCATTTGCATCCCCGTTTTACCCATTTTGTTTGTATTTTTTTTTTGGAAAATTTACTCTAAAAAACTTTTTTTTACTCAGGCTTGGAGTGTGCCTGAGGTTCTTAGGCCTTTGTATGAATCACCAAAAATTCTGGCTCAAAAGATGACCATTGCTGTAAAATTTTTTTTCCCATTTCTCTTCAAAGTCTTCAATTTTGAAGGATTTAATTGATAAAAAAAAATTATTTTGCGTGTTACAGGCTCTGCAGCATATTAAACAGATTGCCCAAGAAGTCAATGGTGATATTTGTTATGGGGAGGGGCGTCAGCCTGCTGTTTTGAGGACCTTTAGCCAGAGACTGAGCAGGTGGTCAACCTTCTTTCATTTTTTCAGCTGGCAACTTTTGGTTTTTTAGTGTCAATCTCATTTAATGAATTGCAGGGGATTCAATGACGCTATAAATGGGTTTCCTGATGATGGCTGGTCTTTAATGGGGAGTGATGGGGTTGAGGATGTGACAATAACTCTAAACTTATCTTCTAATAAGCTTATTGGCCCTCATTCAAGTTCTGCCATTTTTTCTAATCTCGGAATCGGTATCTTATGTGCAAAAGCATCCATGCTACTTCAGGTTTAACTTTGTTTAACAGTTGTATATCTTGAAATCCACTTCAGGTGTATTGTTTGTGTAATTGGCAAAGATATGTTGTTCCTTAAATTTTGCACCTTTTTGAATTAGAAATGGGGGTTTGGCATGATCTTGGTCCCTCATCTTTCCAACTTCTTCTAGTGAGGGGCATAAAAAAGAAAACTAGACACCTTTTTTCATATTTTTGCATTCATAAATGGAGGTTATGAGCTGTTATATGATTTGTTGCAGAACGTGCCTCCTTCATTGCTAGTTCAATTTCTGAGGGAGCATCGTTCGGAGTGGGCAGACTCTGGTGTTGATGCTTATTCTGCTGCTTCACTGAGAGCCAGTCCCTTTGCAGTTCCTGGTATGAGGGTTGGAAATGGCTTCCTGGGAAGCCATGTTAATATTCCTCTGGCTCATACAGTGGAGAATGAGGAGGTAATTTTGGTTATCCAGATTCTTCTCATTGTATTGTTGTAGATGATGCTCTGTACAAATTTGATTTTTGCAGGTTCTGGAAGTTGTGAGGCTGGAGGGGCATGGATTAAACCAGGATGATTTTCTGGCTAGGGATTTGCATCTGTTACAAGTTGGATTCTTGAATATACACGCCTGCAATTGTGTTTTATTGCATTTTCTTAAATCTCATTTCATTTTTTGTTGTCAGCTTAGCAGTGGTATCGATGAGAATGCAGTCGGGGCTTGTGCGCAGCTTGTATTTGCGCCGATCGACGAGTCTTTCGCCGATGATGCGTTTCTCCTGCCTTCGGGATTTCGTGTCATACCTCTTGATGCTAAAATAGTTGAGTTACCTGTGCTTTTTTCTATTGGTTGTAGTGTGTAGTTTTTTGTCTGGAAAGTATTACAAATTGTAAGGGCAAAGCAGAACAAAGCTAGAACATTCATACATACATGCTCAGAAATGCACAAGATGTACATTGTTTGGTTAAATCATACAATAATCGGTGCCCCTGAATATATGGAATGGTTTCATTGGAGAGAATGACTACTGAAAAATCGTAATTTTGGATAGAGCATTAGTTTGTTTCAGTTTTGTTGGCCATATGTTTACTTGCAGCTATTTCGCAGGACTTGCCTGGTCCCACACGAACCCTTGACCTGACCTCCGTTCTAGAAGTCGGCGGAGGTGGAGTTGCAAGAGCCGCCGCCGGTGTATCAAATTCATACAATTCAAGATCTGTCCTGACGATCGCCTTCCAATTTACATTCGAGAGCCACCTCAGAGAAAATGTCGCCACGATGGCTCGGCAGTACGTCCGAAGTGTTGTTGCCTCGGTCCAGAGGGTCGCCATGGCCATCTCTCCCTCTCGACTCAGCAGCCAGGCGGCAACAAAGCATCCGCCTGGATCCCCTGAAGCCGACACCCTCGCCCGATGGATTTCTCAAAGTTACAGGTATAGTCTAATCTTTGATCTATGTTATTAATATCTAATGATTTCTTTTTGTAAGATGTGTTTTATAAAAGATATGTTTCGTGTAGGTTTCACACTGGAACTGAACTCATGAGAACTGACCCTCAAGTTGGCGGCCACTCTCTGCTGAAACTTCTGTGGCACCATTCTGATGCTATCATTTGCTGTTCCCTGAAGGCGAGATTTTCCTTCCTCTCTTGTCTTCATCTGTTCTTCCTCTGTGTCTGACCATGCGCCGTGCAACTGTGCGCAGTCTTCTCCATTGTTCACCTTTGCCAACCAGGCAGGCCTCGACATGCTTGAGACCACCCTCATTTCGCTCCAAGACATTTCGCTCGAAAAAATACTGGATGATGCTGGCCGCGCGGTTCTCTGCTCTGAGTTTCCCAAGTTATTGCAGCAGGTTAGTAGTAGATAGGAATTTGAAGCCCGATTTTGTTCATCAATCCATGCTCTATAGCTCCTATTATTTAACCTGCCTTAATATTGTAGGGATGCGCACATCTGCCCGGCGGGTTCTGTGTGTCGAGCATGGGTCGTGCTGTCTCGTACAAGCAGGCCGCAGCATGGAAAGTTCTCAACGAAGAAGACGCCCATCATTGCCTGGCCTTCATGTTTATCGGCTGGTCCTTTGTCTGAACTCTGCAATGACCGAGTTTTATGAATTCTGTTGTAAACTTGTATGAACAGGTTGTGAGAACGATGTTATCCTCGTTTCAGTTAAATGTTGACTTCGCAGCAGTTTTTATGACTTTTTCAGTTGCCATTTGACGTTTTCTGGTGCTCAATTTCTCAACTTTGAAATCTATTTGAACTTCAGAATTCCAATTTGATTTAGAATCTTCATTCTTGAACACCCGATCGCACGGAAGGAACTTCATCTGCTTTTACGTTTAAAACTAATAATCTTTTCTTGGCAGCGGTCAATGATGGTGGAGTTTTTCTGCCAACTCAACAACATAACAACAACATTCAAGCCTTTATCTCACTATAATGGGGTCGGCTATATGAATTCTTTGTCGTCATTGTGCCTTGTCTTTTGCCATAATCTCACTAATGCCCAAGTACAGCATGTCTTTCTTTAAGTTTCATTCTAAGTCTTTATTGGTCTATCCCTCCCTCGTTTAACATGTCTGGTGGACTCTCACAACGCCTAACAGTTACCTGTCCAAACCATCTTAGTCGAGCTTCTCACATCTTATCTGCAATTGGTGCTAACTCATGTCTTATCCCTTATCCCTGATACATTAATTTCTAATTTTATGCAATCTCGCAATTGGTGCTACTCCTGTCTTCTCTGCAATTGGTGCTACTCCCGTCTTTTCCCTGCCAACTCACCGGAGAAAAATTGTTGCGTTAAATGGAGACTAGACTTTGTTTGACACAATTTATTTGCTCTGGTGAGTTTGATCAAAATGTCATTATCATAAAATGTATGTTTGATAAGACTGGTTATCACTGCTACCAAGAAAATAAACTAGTTTTGAGCGTAAAATGCATGAATTTTTTCAGATGAGATCAGGTGTTAACGAATGATTGTTCATGACCATGCGTTCACGACTGCCACCACCGCGCCAAACAAAGTGGTGGTGGTCGTGAACGCTGTGGTCATGAACGCCGGATCTCATCTAAAAAAACTTGTGCATTTTATGTTGAAAACTAATTTATTTTCTTTTTAGGTGTCATAACCATTGTCTTGCCAACTATACTTTCTAATGTTCTATTTTGACCAAAAAAAACTCATAAGCAAACCAGGCTTAAATGCTTAAATAAAATAAGTATTTCAATAAATTAAAATAATAATAATAAAGAAATGATGATGTAGATCGTCAGACGGATCTATTTTGTGCAGTGGAGCCATCATATCATGGCCGTTCTGTCTTGGATTAATGGTTGTGATGGGAAATGTAAGTTTAGCAGGCTTAGCAGCTGTTCTATGATTTGACCGCCCTCCCCTCTCTGTCTCTTGTATTTTTCTTTTTGCCCATAAATGGTAAGTAGTCCATCCCTACTGTAATGCATCAGTACTATACTACTACAGGGAAGGCCACCCCTGAAAATTAATATTTCTTTTAGTGGTATAGTAATTAGGAAGGAACCATAAAAAATTATACAATTAATCCATGAATTTTATCTATTTTTAAATCACTTCCTACACTTCTAAATAGTAGAAATTAGTCTCTAAATTATTAGAATCAATCAATTTTAGGTTTTGTTTGGCACTGTGGTGGCGGTTGTGAATGTAATGGTCATAACCCTTAGACCTTAGCTAAAAAATTTCATGCATTTTAAGCTAAGATCTAGTTTATTTTTTTGGAACGATTCTTCCGGTCTCGCATAATTTTCGAGACCTATAGAATTCATGCATTTCGTGGGACCCACGATGCACAGGCTCATTGTGCACCACTAACACCCGCAAACCCCACAAAATACATGCTTTTTACTAGTCCCAGAAGCCAGCTTGCGTCCGGGATCCGGACGAAAAAAATTCATTTTCTTGGCAGCGGTCATAACCTTTGTTTTGCCAAAGGTACATTCTATTTTAATGAAGTTTTTGACGGAAATCACCAAGGCAAATAAGACAGGGCAAAAGAAGGCCAAAACATGTGAAGTTCAGATTGTGATTGAGGCTCTATTTGTTTGAGCGTTTCGCTGTTCCGTTTTGGGCAAATGCCGCCGGAAGGAGGTAAACAAATGAACCTCCGGCGGCGTTTGCTCCGTTTCCACCCGCCCGCCTTGAGAAACGCCCCAAAAAGCTCCATTTGGAGCAGCCACTTCCCCCCTCCGGTTTAAACACTTCATTTCCACCCGCCGGATCGACCCGCCACCGCCGAACCAAATGGAGCCTGAGTTTGTTGCACTTCACACATCTGATTCATGTAAATTATGGTGGCGTGCAAATACTAAGTTTCTTTTATTGAAAACACTCTATAGTCTATATTCAATAGCATCCTAACAATCCTAGAGAAACCGGCATAAGATTTTCCCGTGCACAATATCAGCCTAATAACACCAACAATACATTTAAGAACAGCACTTTCTCACCCTAGCTTTAGCTTTCTATTTTCTTTTCTTTTTTATTACAAATTCTTTTTATTTTTATCCTTAAATGAATATTCATATACTCTCGTCATATATACTGGGTGTTTGTTATGTGCACACCAACTTTCGCTTTGTGCACACCCGGTATTTTAAAATGCCCATCAATATTTTTTTTCCCAAACACACCCATCCTCCTCTTATGCGCACTCCCCAAATCCCGCCTGCTCCGATTCGTGAACCTCCCGTGCTAGGGTTTCTGGCTTCCTCCGACGGCGAGCACTCCGGCGTTTCCTCCGTCGAGCACCCCGGCGTTTCCTCCGGCGAGCACTCCGGCGAAGCCTCCCAAGGCTCTGGCATAATCTGCAGCGAGAACATGGTGTTTTCCGGCGATTTCGCCCGCATCAGTCTGCGTTCTTGCATCCCTTTACTTGGAGTCTTCTTCCTTTGCAAATAAACTTAGGTATCTTTTGTCCAAGTATGTTTCTTTGTTTGCATCCGTAGATGTTTGGTATGAATGTGTTGTTTTTTTATTATTTTGTGAATCACGAGTTCATAACTTGTGATAATAATGAGTTTTGATTTAACAATGATCGTAATGTTGCTTGAGTGGGAATTTCTCAAAATATCAGTCATTCACATTTCTACCATTACATACCGCATCGCCAGCGAAAAAACAGATGATTTTTATTGCCTTCATCAATGGTAATCATTTCATCCATTTGATGATGAAAGAAGGGTGTCCTGTTCCACCTATATACTCTTCATGGTTAAGGTATCATGAACCTGTTTATGAAGATTGGTATTTGTACAAACAATTGGACGCGATGCAGTAAATTTGGCCGATCCATGAAAGTGTATGTATGAATTATTTTTGGGCTCATTACTATTGATAATGAGTGCACCCAAAAGTAATTTTGGTCGATCCAATAATGTACCTCTTAGGCGCTCAGTTCGCCCTTGGAGATAATGCTACTTTAAATTTTAATAATTTAGAAATATTTAGTCAATACACGCTATAATTAATTTTCATAATTTTTTTTGTTCATGTAGCAAATGAAGAAAATTTTTTATGTGGAAGATGATTGAGATCGTTTTATGATTTATATGATGTAAATGTTATTTTCTACGGGATATGTGACTGAACTGTGAAATTTCATTTGATTTTATGTTTTATATTTTGAACATATTTAATGATTTAAATTTTATGTTTTTAATAGTAGAAGGGAAGAAGATTATTGTTATCAAAATAATTAAATTTCATCTATTTTATTTTGATTTTACTTAATAGTTTGATGTGCACATAAAATTTAATGGCGCACATAATATTGGTGTGCACATAACAGCACCCTATATTATTATTATATATATATATATTAAAATCAGGATTAATTTGATGATACAGCGAGAACGCAATAATAATAATAATAATGTGCTTGATAACTCCTTACGGTCATCCACTTTAACTTAAGCAAATACATTTATTTCACAAAACAACTATAGTATTGTCTGTTCACACTTCACAGTTCACACCAACTATATATTATTTAAACAAATACATTTAAATTATAGTTTAATTTAATTTGTTGAACCCTATATTGCCTATAAACCGAGAGAGGGAAGAAGAAGAATACATGCTTTTTAATGCACTGTGCCATCATATTTAGGCTCTGTTTGGAGTGTAATTTTTAAATACGAAAACGCATGTGTTGAATCCTGCTGAAAATCAATTTTAATTCATATTTGTTTTTTTTTTTCACAAAAAAAATCATGGATTATTGATCCATGCATTTTTATGGTCATTTTAAATAGTCATATGCATATATTTTGAGTTGAAAATATATTTATAAAAAAATGATTTTTTTTGAACTATTATTGCAACTGCATTTTACACTGAAAATGCAGTCCATTTGCAACTGCATTTTACGTTGCAGTTGTATTTTATATTGAAAATGCAGTTCCGCAGGATCCTTTACATGTGTTATACGTACAGAATTATTGCCCCCGTTTGGGGAGACTTATTTTCACCGGTCAAGCGGTACGACCGCATGAATCAGACCTTAAGTAAGGTCTGATTCAGTTTACAACCCCGTATTCGCAGAGTAGGGCCCTCCCGACAGGCGCAGGACCAACTATAAGTTTTTAAGCTTTTGAGAGATTTTGCACTCTTGGTGACCAATTTTGACTTGGTCTTGGAAATATACTAGTAGGGGGAGGAAATATTTGTCTTCCCCCCGGCCCCTTTGAGGGGTCGTCCCGGCCAGTACCCGCCTAGACCGCTCTCGCCAGACCGCCGGTCTCGCCCTACCCGCCGAGTCGCCAGCTCGCAGGCCGCCTGGCCGCTCGTCTCACCAGACCGCTCGTCTCGCTAGACCGTTCTCGCCTAGACCGCTCTCGCCAGACCGTCGGTCTCGCCCTAGCCGCCAGCTCGCAGGTCACCCAGGTCGCTAGCTCGCAGGCCGCCTGACCGCTTGTCTCGCCAGACAGTTCTCGCCTAGACCGCTCTCGCCAGACCGTCGGTCTCGCCCTAACCGCCAGCTCGCAGGCCGCCTTCTTGCCTAGCCGCTCGTCTCTCCAGACCGTTCTCGCCTAGACCGCTCTCGCCAGACCGTCGGTCTCGCCCTAGCCGCCAGCTCGCAGGCCGCCTTCTGGCCTAGCCGCTCGTCTCGCCAGACCGTTCTCGCCTAGACCGCTCTCGCCAGACCGCCGGTCTCGCCCTAGCCGCCAGCTCGCAGGCCGCCTTCTCGCCTAGCCAGCTCGCAGGCCGCCAGCTCGCCAGGCCGCCTTCTCGCCTGGCCCCAGCTCGCCCGACCTGTGCTCGCTCAGCCTGTTTTTACCGTTACACACCCAGGGCAGAATTACTTCTCTACCCCCCAGTGTGGAGATTTGCTATTGGCTTGAGGCATATTTGCCTGAGGGTCATTTTGGTCATTTTAACCCCAGGACTTGAAAAATCTATAAATAGACCCTTTAGAGTGCCTTGAAGAGCATTGCTTCTTAGCCACTTAAATCCCCTTGGCTTTATTCCTCCAAGGCACCTAGCTCAAGCATTGGCTAGAGAGGGGGAGACCTCGAAGGTCTTCCGGGTGTGAGGTGGGACCTCCACGCTAGAGCCGAGGGTCTGTTCTTAGCTCCAAAGGTCTTATGTCTGTGACGTTCCTCCGAGTGTAGTAGGTGTGAGGTCACCCCTCTTTTGGGACCCCGAACTCCACGAGAGGTCAATTTTGGCTTCAACATTTTGGTGCAGTGAGCGTGGAGAGTGACCAACACAGAAGATCTCGGGAGCGTGTCATGGCCGGAGATCAGGGAGGTGGTGATGACCTCGGCGAGCTCCCCAACCAAGGACCCTTCGTAGGAAGGGAGGAGTTCATGGCACCCATTCAAGACATCATGGGGATGCTGCGAAGTTTGGCTCCTCGAGGTGGCAGCTCCACTCCAACCCCCAGGAGCTAGCTCCCCCCCCCCCCTCTCGATGAGTCGACCCCCAGGGGTCCAAGCGAGATGAACCCTGCAGGGGGAGAAGGAAGTGTACCAGGTAGGCGACCTGGGAAGTAAAGGATGGGAGAGGGGGTCGAGCGAGACCTCCACGTCCGGGAGCTGTTCCCTAGCCCGGCGAGTGCTAGCCCTCCAGGCGAGCAGGTCGCGCGAGTAGAGGTGGCGAGGGCACCCCTTAGGGGGTCACCCTTCAGTGTGTTGATCATCCCAGCTCCCGTTCCCGAGGGGTTCAGAGAGCCAGACATGACTTACTATACCGGAAAGGATGATCCTGTCCAACACCTGCAGTGGTTCGAGGATGTTGTCTCCATCAGGCCGATGACGGATGCCTTCAAGTGTCGCCTCTTTACGATCACGTTGAAGGAGAAGGCAAGGGACTAGTTTCATCAACTCCCTCCGAGGTCAATCTATGGGTTCGAGGACTTGAGCCGGAGCTTCCAGCTCCGCTTCTCCACCTCCAAGAAGAGGAAGAGGAGTCCTGAATCCATCTTCCTGATAAGGCAGAGAGCCGAGGAGTCGCTGACCCATTACGTTGACAGGTTCCAAGAAGAGATTCTGGATATCCAGGAGATGTTGGGGTATGCCCTCCAGATGGCGTTCACGGTGGGGTTGCGCGAGGGGTTCTTCAAGATGAGCTTGACCCGAAGGGCCCCCCTTTCCTTCGAGGAGTTGATGGAAAGGGCGACATAGGAGATAACCATGAAGGCGGCCAACCCAGCATTTGTGAAGAAGTTGGCAAAGCTAATAGAGTCAGAGTCAAAGGAGCAAGGTGGCTCAAGGCATCAGGAAGGAAGAAGGAGAGAGGAGCAGAGAGATCAGGGGTTCCAGGGAAAGGAGGGTCCGGAACTAGGTTGGAGACAGCAGAGAGGACCTGCTCAGGATCCAGGAAGAGCTCTCGTCCAGGGTGGGGGAAACTTTCACGGGGGCCAAGGGAGGTTCAACTTCCAAAGGCAAGCCCCAAGGCAGCTCCTGCCCCCACCCCAACAAGCCTTGGCAATAGGTGGAGGAGGAAGAGGCAACGGGAGAAACCGTCGAGCCCGCCGAAGGAGGGGAGAAGGAGCATTGCCATACTGCGACTTCCACCAAGCGGAGGGTCACGCCACAGCTACCTGCCCCAAGTTCCTGGAAGTAAGGGGGCGAGAGGCCCTGCCCAGCCTCAGCCGCCGGCACAGGTTGAAGGGGTTCTACCCAGAGTTGGGGTAAAAGACATATGTGAGCACCGGGTCGATGTGGGAACCCGGGGGACCTTGTGAGTGATCCACGATGGAGTGGAGTGGAGATGAAGCTCATGCCCTCTGAAGAAGCATCGCCTCGGCAAAGTCTTGTATTTTTTCTTATGATGTAATGAGTTCAGCCCCCGACCAGTTGAGTCGGGGGGTCATGTAACCCATCATGTTTTCCCCTTGGAGGATGTTGGATTTGGTAAGGTTTGATTGAGATGCTTAATCCCCCCCCCCAAGAGAACCTCCGCATGCCAGACTCTCCTGGTTAGATGGGTTGAGGATACCTTGAGGAAGCCAAGTTCCCTTGCTCCGATGACGGTCCTGCTGTCAGGCTCTCGCTAGCTGGCAGGGCAGGCGCACCTCTCGTGGAAGCCCAAATCCTCTTTGCTCCGATGATGGTCCCGCTGCCAGGCTCTCACTAGCTGGCAGGGCTGGCGTACCTCTCATGGAAGCCCAAGTCCTCTTTGCTCTGATGATGGTCCTGCTGTCAGGCTCTCACTAGCTGGCAGGGCAGGCGTACCTCTCGTGGAAGCCCAAGTCCTCTTGGCTCCGATGATGGTCCAGCTGTCAGGCTCTCACTAGCTGGCAGGGCAGACGTACCTCTCGTGGAAGCCCAGGTCCTCTTTGCTCCGATGATGGTCTCGCTGTCAGGCTCTCACTAGCTGGCAGGGCAAGCGTACCTCTCGTGGAAGCCCAAGTTCCCTTGCTCCGATAACGGTCCTGCTGTCAGGCTCTCGCTAGCTGGCAGGGCAGACGTACCTCTCATGGAAGCTCAAGTCCTCTTTGCTCCGATGATGGTCCCGCTGTCAGGCTCTCATTAGCTGGCAGGGCAGACGTACCTCTCGTGGATGCCCATTTCTTTTCACCCGGAGGAGGTCTCGCCACCCAGGCTCCCAACAAGCTGTCATGACAGGTTGACACCTCCGGGAGGTTAAGTGTTTTTTGCCCGGAGGAGGTCTCGCCACCCAGGCTCCCATCAAGCTGGCATGGCAGGTTGACCCATCCGGGAGGTTAAGTGTTTTTTGCCCGGAGTAGGTCTCGCCACCCAGGCTCCCATCAAGCTGGCATGGTAGGTTGACCCCTCCTGGAGGTTTAAGTGTTTTTTGCCCGGAGGAGGTCTCGTCACCCAGACTCCCATCAAGCTGGCATGACAGGTTGACCCCTCCTGGAGGTTAAGTGTTTTTTGCCTGGAGGAAGTCTCGCCACCCAGGCTCCCATCAAGCTGACATGGCAGGTTGACCCCTCCGGGAGGTTAAGTGTTTTTTGCCCGGAGGAGGTCTCGCCACCCAGGCTCTCATCAGCTGGCATGACAGGTTGACCCCTCTGAGAGACCTTATAATCTTTCAAACCGCGAGAAGAGGCCACTCAGCGAATACGTTGGGTTGGATGTTTCTTTCCGAGCTTGTGTCAACCACGAAAAGAGCGGGGATTGTGTACAACCCCGTATTCGCAGAGTAGGGCCCTCACGGCAGGCGCAGGACCAACAATAAGTTTTTAAGCTTTTGAGAGATTTTGCACTCTTGCTGGCCAATTTTGGTTTGCCCTTGGAAATATACTAGTAGGGGGAGGAAATATTTGTCCCCCCCGGCCCCTTTGAGGGGTCGTCCCGGCCAGTACCCGCCTAGACCGCTCTCGCCAGACCGCCGATCTCGCCCTACCCGCCTAGTCGCCAGCTCGCAGGCCGCCTGGCCGCTCGTCTCGCTAGACCGCTCGTCTCGCCAGACCGTTCTCGCCTAGACCGTTCTCGCATAGACCGCTCTCGCCAGACCGCCGGTCTCGCCCTAGCCGTCAGCTCGCAGCTCGCCCAGGTCACCAGCACGCAGGCCGCCTGGCCGCTCGTCTCGCCAGACCGCTCGTTTCGCCAGACCGTTCTCGCCTAGACCGCTCTCGCCAGACCGCCGGTCTCGCCCTAGCCGCCAGCTCGCAGGCCGCCTTCTTGCCTAGTCGCTCGTCTCGCCAGACTGTTCTCGCCTAGACCGCTCTCGCCAGACCGCCGGTCTCTCCCTAGCCGCCAGCTCGCAGGCCGCCTTCTCGCCTAGCCAGCTCGCAGGCCGCCAGCTCGCCAGGCTGCCTTCTCGCCTGACCCCAGCTCGCCCGGCCTGTGCTCGCTCAGTCTATTTTTACCGTTACGCCCCCAGGGCAGAATTACTTCTCTACCCCCCCCCCCCCCCCGGCGTGAAGGTTTGCTATTGGCTTGAGGCATATTTGCCCTAGGGGCATTTTGGTCATTTTAACTTCAGGACTTGGAAAATCTATAAATAAACCCTTGAGGGTGCCTTGAAGAGCATTGCTCTTTAGCCACTTAAATCCCCTTAGCTTTATTCCTCCAAGGCACCTAGCTCAAGCATTGGCTAGGGAGGGGGAGAGCTCGAAGGTCTTCCGGGTGTGAGGTGGGACCTCCACGCTAGAGTCGAGGTTCTGTTCCTAGCTCCCAGGTCTTAGGTCTGTGGCGTTCCTCCGAGTATAGTAGGTGTGAGATCACCCCTCTTTTGAGACCCCGAACTCCACGAGAGGTCATTTTTGGCTTCAACAGATTCATGCGGTCGTAACCGCTTGACCGGTGAAAATAAGTCCCCCCAAACGGAGCCTTAATCATCTCAACCACTGATTATTTTTCCAAAAAAATAATTTTAATGTCAATAAAGCATATTAATAACAAAACCTAGACCACAGGAACACCAAGCAAATAAAGGAGCATATGACATCCGCACATTATGTTACATTCATTCACAAATATATTATAATATACCAAATAAAATACTACAACAACAACACTCAAGCCTTTATCCCGCTATAGTGGGACCGCTATATGGGTCCATTGTTGGCATTGTGCCCTATCTTTTGTCATAATCTCACTAATGTCTATGTACATCATGTCTTTCCTTATAATTTCATTCCAAATCTGTATTGCTCTACCCCTCCCTCCTTTAACATGCCTAGTGACTAAACTCTCACAACGCCTAACATGTGCCTCTATTGGTCTCCTTTGTACGTGCCCAAACCATCTTAGTCGAGCTTCTCGCATTTTCCCTGCAATTGGTGCTACTCATGTCTTATCCCCGATACATTCATTCCCAAATAAAATATTAACAAAACTAATTTATATATACATTCCTATACAAGCTATTGTCCTCGCATGCTCCGGGAACAACAGTAGGAGACGGTCACTGCACCCTGTGAAAAATTTTGTACTGCAGACATCTGAGCTAGTGCGCACACATTTTATCCAAAATAATTTTCAGAGACAGGCGCAAGTGAGCCACATGAACAACAAAACGAACAAAAATAGAATAAACAAGTTGATGGACCCAAACAATCAAATTACATTGAAAGCAGCAAAAACAGCAGCAGCATCAACTTCCTGATTGATCCGAGAAACATGAAAAATCCAAAAGCTGAAAACAAAAACTGTAGTTGCTAGAATGCAAAAGCTCAAACAAACATTCCCTGAAACAAGTAACATTTTGGTAAAAACGATCATTTTTATCGTATATATGACCAACTACGATTGTAAACATGATCATTTTTTATCGTAAAATATAATCCATTTTTATAGCAAAATTGGTAGCATCTACAATAAGTAATGATCAGGTTTATGATAAAAATGATCGCACCAAACAATTTTAATTTCTCCTAAATCACATAAGGATATACAATACATTCCTAGTTGCAAATTCCGGAATCTCGCTCCAAGAAAGGCTGGCGCCAAGTTTTGAATATGTTTGATCAAAAATATGATTAACCGTGATGATCGTGACCGACGCCAGACTACTTCTTGAGTATGAAAACAAGAGCAGGTCCACTCGGTCTGCTCACAGTTTCAAATTTAAAGCTACTCCAGCTCTCAACAGACAGGCCAGATGCGAACGAAAGAACGGTTTCAAACTCTTCCCTACAGAGAACGGAAAAAAGGGAAGTGATTGCAATCCTTGGAACGGAATAATGCAGAATGACGACATCAATGTGGTTGTCATTGAGAGAATGGAAAGCAAGATTCGCCGAATTATCATAATTACTGCGATAAATCAGGTGCATGGGGTTGTAGCTACAGATTTTCTGATATAAGGACATACCTTCCACCTGAATGTCCCACATAAACAACTACGCTGATGAGTCCTCCAGACATTAATAACCTACTTGCAGCCTGCAGTGCTGACATTGTTGTATGCGGCTTTGTGATGATGGTTTTATTTCCTCCAGGAAGATATCCCAAGTTGAAAGCTATCAGCCTGAGAAATGAAGGGCGAAGATGTGGAGGTGTGTGATTATAAAATGGACTACTGAAATAAATCTCTACGGAGAATTTTCATCAACAGTTTTTTGGTAATAATGGGCCAACCATTTTCTTAGTTTGCCAAACTTCGGTAGCTGAACAGGAAATCCAAAAGAAGTCTTAACATTTTGGAGATCAGTTGATCAAACAAGCGGACGGCTTATCAGGTTTTGGGCATTTCAAAGTGTACGAATTCTGAACAGATCCATAAGATAACTCCTCAAAAAAATTGCTTGTGAAACGTAGATGAAAATAAGACAATGAAATTGCTTGAAGCTGCTAGTATGAGCTCACACCATTCTTTAGCAAAACTTGGCCTCATCAACAAACCGTCCGCACTATGTTATAACTACAAAGATGCCAACAGTTGTGCATTTGTTGGAGACAAGTTATAAAGTGCAAGGGGTCGGAGAAGCATGTTACGAATAAGAATGTTGAGCAAGCAAGAAGAACAACGATTGCATTAATTTGAAATAATAGGGATACAATCCGGAGCAAGTTCCGGCCAAGATCAAGGAGGCTGGGTCCTCCAAGATCCTTCTCTTCAAAGAGAGCCCACAATAACTAGAATACTCAAGATATACCAAACACCTAAACCCCTCCTCCTTATATAGATGAGGCAGGGAAACATTAAAAGAAAACACTAAATCATTTAAGTAATTATTTAATTGATTAATATTAAATAATTAAAATTAATCAATTAATTAATACAAATTAATTACAATAAATAATCACGGCGGTTTACATATGCTCGCTCCGGTAGTCCCCGCGAGGGGTGGCTCCTCCGGCAAATGTGTGAGGGTAACATTATGCCAGTCTTGAAAATCGATCTTGCCCTCAAGGCTGAGTTTCAATTTTTGTCGGGGTCGTTAAGAATGGGAGCGACGTACAAATTGTGGTCGTGGGGTTGCACGAGCTTTAATAATAGTAGCGAAACATACGAGTAGAGATGAGTGACATGAAGAATTTTGGGAAAACAGAATATGATAATTTGGGAAAATACAATTTTTTTGCGTTAGAATGATAAAAAATTTAAAGTGAAAATGACAGAGGTGCCTAACAACTATCAACAGGCTCGGAAGAAAGAACCGGTTGGCAGTGGTTTTTAAGGAGAAAAATGATCGAGAATAAATATTAAAAGGATATGGAGGGGTTTGGCTTGTAGTGGGGGGAAAGAAATTATTAGCAGTTGGAGGGTGACTACGCAAGTTGTGGCATGAACATAACAACGTCATGATTCAACATTTTCACAGGCAGAGAAATCAGATTGGGTGACAATAGCACGTAAGAAAATACGATAATTAAGAGAAGAAATTAACTAGGAAAAGCTCCAATAATCAACTATTCATTTATATTTGAAACGAAAAGAGACTTAGATTGAAAGCGAGAGGTGGGGTGGTATACCCTAGGAGAAGAGGCAGTGGCTGGCAAGGCTCCTGGACCGTGGAGGAAAAAGGATGTAGACCACGAAGATGCTCTACACCCCAAAGATGGGACCGCTAGGGTTGGGATAGAGGTTGGTGACTGGACTGGAGGTGGAGTGGAGGTCTAGCGGTGGAGCTGTTCACTGGAGGTTTCGGTCGAGCAGAGAGCGCTGAAAAACTGCGGCTGGAAACAGAGGACCGGCTGAAAGGTCGTTGGAGGGGCTCCAACGTCAATCGACGGTGGCAGAGAATGGCTTCAAGGAGGGATCGACGGACGAGCGAGGGGTTCGGCGTAGAAACTAGCGAACATGACAGCGGTGGCGGCTCTTTCCCCAACTGAAGAGATGGAGGTGTCGGAATTTCCGTCGAGCACGCAGTGCAGGAATGTCGCGGGGTGCGGCGCTGGAAGAAAAGGGAACAGTGGCTAGCGGCTCTGTTCTTTTTCATTTCCAGCTGCTGATCACAGGGGATGGGAAGATCCTTTTATAAAATAGAATTAAGGTTTTCTCTTTGATATCGGCAAACCTTGATTACATTTAATAATGGCAAACATGATTATGGTAGCTTTGAAAAAAAAGTGTGGAGGGGATTTCAAGGCGGGGCCGGCTATAGACATAAGAGACATTTACATTTAAAATTAGTTAATTTAGCTTGTCCTAAATTAACCTATCTCCTAATTAACGGACCTATGCATTTAGGGTCACGTTGGCCGGTCACACCAACGAGCCAAATAAAAATGTGCGAACAACTTGCGCGATACAAAATAACACTCAAGGGCTTATAACACGCGCGATACAACTAAACACAACATAATGAAGTCAAACGCGCCAAGACATGCACGCTTCACAAATAAAACAGGTACAAAAATAAAAATAAAAGATGTGACGCAGGTTGCATCAATTTTCCAGGGGTTGACAGAGCTTGACCCTGACGAGACTTGATGTGACATGCAAGTAGAAAGTCCAAATATCGAACGGAGAAACAATGCATACAGTCCTGCGAGTGACATCGTTGTAACTCAAAACCTGGAGGTAACCACTCATCCCTGAAAGAGACAAGAAACTAACCTCCTTTGGAAAATTATAACCCGGGTTGATGAAATCAACCATGGGATTATAAAGTCACAAAAAAGCTCGCAAACCATTAGTCAAAATTTCATGTCATTGTGTGAACGTTTGTTATTTTGGCCCGGCGCGTGAAATTGACCATCTCGCGTGACCCTGAATGGATTGGTTCGGTTTGAAATGGGCGGGGTGAGGCGTCATGCTTTTGTTTTATTGATGACACTAACTGAAATTAAGTTTTAAAGCTTATTTTTGTTATTTTATAAAATATTGATCGAGAGGAGGGGGGCCTATAAATATTATCATCAGGATGCCCTAAAGGCACGGTTGGGAGTTTACTGAGAAGACATTTCTTTGTCTCTCGGTGAAACCCGCTGTAATCCAGTCTCGTGCAGGTCCTCCGTTCGCAGGCCTCGCCGGCACCGTCCCAGTGATCCGCCGTCGTCGTTCTTCCCAGAAGCCCCAGCGACCGCCCGCTCCATTCCTCTCCTCCCTTGTTGCTACTTCTTCTCGAGCCGCTTTCCCTTCCGCTGCCCGTCGCCAACAAATTCCCGCAGACCGTCTGTCCTTCACCCGAACCACCTCTACAGCCTTCCCTTCTTCTTTCCCCACTCCAACTACACAGCCTACCTGATCACCACCACTCCTACCTCTTTCGTCCTCCACCCGAGCCACTTCTAAAGCCTTCCTTTCCTCTTCCCCCATTCTAACTACACAGCCGACCCGACCACCTCCACTCCTACCTCTTCCGTCCTCCAGAGCCATTCATCTCAGTCCCCATTTCCTCTCCCGTCTCCAACCCAATAGCCGCTATTACTACCGCCTCCCGTACACTTCCCTGACTTCCTCCAGAGCCCCATTTCTCTCGCCTGTTGTCATTGCGCCGTGAAGGGCTTAGATCGCTGTTGTCGGAAACCTCCCGGTGATATCTTTCCTTTTCCACCTCTCAATCTCTTTATTATCAAATTATTATGGCAATTTCAGCAAGTTTTTGTTACGTCCAAGTGTAGCACGTGCTTACCCTAATCATTCCTCGCCATTGTTTTACTTTGTGTTAGTCTCTTATTTAGTTTGCAAACTTGCCGCATCAATTTTAAAAGCTCAAACTTTGGGAAGAAGAAGCTAGCCTTTCTGTTATTCGGTGGTGCGTCTATTCTAGAAATTTAACATTGTGCCAAGTAATTTCCACTTAAATTTAACGTTACGAAGCTCTGTTTACATCAATTTGGTGTGGTTGTTGGGATATCTCACTCCTATTGTGGGATAACCGAACGGTTCGCGCTTCCGAAATTTAAAGTATAGGAGTTTCAAATTGCCCATGGATTCGAGGGTAGGACACAGATGAAAGTTTGTGAGACATGGGTAAACGTATGGACGAACTCATAGACACTGTCGCCGCAGTCTCCGTCGCCGTAAGAGATTCGAATCAAGTCATGTTAGGCTTGCGCACTTCAGTAAATAACTTAGAGGCACAATTTCACTCAGGGGGTCCTCCTGCACAACCCCTACACCTCCACCTCTGGAACCCCAACTAGTCAATCAAGATAATAGGAATCCACCTCGATGGGATGCAGGTATTAAGCTAGGTGTTGGGGATTTTGAGGGCACACTAGAGCCTAAGGTGTGTCTCCACTGGTGCGACCGACTTGAGCGATTCATCGACTGGAAGCGCACACCTGCCCACCAGCAGGTGGAGTATGCTTCGTTGAAGCTGAAGGACCCCACACTCACTTGGTGGGGGCAAGTCGAGCGTATGCGGTACACTATGGGACAACCACCTATCACCACCTGGGTTGAGTTCAAGGCTCAACTCAAGAGGTGGTATGTCCCCGCTGATTTCATGCAAACCCTATATCGTAGGTACCACAACCTACGACAAGATAAGCAAACCATCGACGAATACACGAACGAGTTTCTTGTTCTCCAGTCACGCTTAGACCTGAAGGAGGAAGACCATATGGTCGTGGCCCGTTATCTTAATGGGTTGCGATATGCGATACGAGACCAGTTAGAGCTTCACGACTTCCGGGATCTGGGAGAGATCTCCAGTCGGACACACCGAGTGGAAGCCCTCCAGAAGAGGACATCTAGTCAAAAATCTACTGATATAAATCATTATACCTCTTCGTCGACATCGACCACTAGTACGAATCCTGCACCTACCCCTGGCCTACCTTCTACTGTCAGGACCGCACTACCAGCTCCTATCCTTGCGGGCCCCTTCTCGATTTCCATGAAAGGAAAGGAGGTTGTCACCTCTAAGCCTGTATTTTGATGTTACAAGTGTATGGAGCCGGGGCATAAATCATCTGAGTGCCTGAGACGTCAGTTTACCGCCGTAGTTGAGGCTAACGATGGAAGAGATCCAGAGTATGGGATCTAGCCATCTAGGAGAGCGACTTAGTGGGAGAGACAGTGGCCCCACCTGAGGGTGAGTGTGAGGTTGAAGGCGAGCTGTCAGATTAGTTGATATGTGTTCTCCAGCATAGTCTGCTGACTCCGCCGCTCACATCCAAGAGCACTTTTGTTCTATCATCATCGACAGTGGGAGCATGGAAAATTTTGTTTCTCAACGCATGATAGAGAAGTTAAACCTCCAGACTGAGAAACTGGAGCGACCTTATGAGTTATCCTGGGTGACTAGCGACCCACAATGGTCGTATCACGGCGATGTCTTGTTGAGTTCGCCATTGGACCATCCTATTCCGATTCAGTGTGGTGCAATGTCACGCCTCTCGATGTGTGTCATGTTCTCTTAGGGCGTCTGTGGCAGTATGATCGACATATTATTCATGATGGGCGTAGGAACTCCTATTCTTTTGACCATCACGGTCACAAGACTGTCCTTCTTCCCCAAAAGAATAGTCTTGTTCCCCTGCGACTAGCACCCCCTGTTTCAGCCCAAACTGAGCCCTTTGTCCCTACGTCCACGCTCACCTCGATGCCATATTTGTCAGTCAATATGCTTTTGTCAGAGCGGCAGTTTTGTCAAGAGATGAGAGAGAGCGACATTGCATACATCTTAGTTGGCCTGGAGTCTCCCACCACCCCTGTGGAGATTCCTGCGGCCGTTCGACCATTGATCGTAGAGTTCAGCGACCTCACTCCTGGCAAACTACCCGATCAGCTCCCTCCACTGAGGGACATTCAACACTGCATTGACTTAGCCCCAGGAGCGAGTTTGTCGCATTTACCACATTACCGCATGAGCCCGAAGGAGCACGAGGAGCTTAGGAGACAGGTGTCCGAGCTACTCCAGAAAGGCCATGTGAGGGAGAACCTTAGTCCATGTGTTGTTCCAGCCCTACTTGTACCAAAGAAGGACGGAACTTGGTGAATGTGTGTTGATAGCCGCCCTATCAATAGTTCACTATCAAGTATCGATTCCCGATTCCCCAGTTGGATGATATGCCAAACATGTTGAGTGGGGCACAAGTTTTTTCAAAGAACGATCTCAAGAGTTGCTAACACCAGATCCGGATCTGACCCAGTGACGAGTGGAAAACGGCCTTCAAAACGAGGGAAGGATTATATGAGTGGTTGGCCATGCCATTCGGCTTGTCCAATGCTCTGAGTACCTTCATGAGATTGATGACCTAAGTCCTTAGACCCCTGATAGGGACTTGTGTTATCGTTTATTTTGACGATATCCTCATTTATAGCCTCGACCTTGACCAGCACCTTAGGCATCTTTGTTAGGTTCTACAGATCTTGAGAGAGCATCGTTTGATCATCAACTTAAAGAAGTGTACCTTCTTCACCAGCAGTCTCACCTTCTTGGGATAAGTTGTCTCTTCTGAGGGTAGTAAGGTGGATCAAGAGAAGATCCGAGCGATAGAGTCCTGACCCACCGCCAGGAACTTTACTGAGGCACGCGGATTCCATGGCCGAGCATCGTTCTATCGGCGCCTTATCCGCAATTTTATCACTCACATTGCACCCATCATAGATTGCCTCCGAAAGGGGCAATTCACTTGGACTGTTGAGGCTGAGCAGGCATTCCTCCTTATGAAGGAGAAGATGTCCAGTGCAGCTGTTCTGGCGTTACCTGGTTTTGAGAAGATTTTCGAAGTAGATTGCGACGCATAACACGTGGGTATTGGGGATGTACTGAGTCAAGAGGGGCGACCTGTAGCATTTTACAGCGAGAAGCTGAATGACGCAAAAACTAGGTATTCGACATACGATATTGAGTTTTTTGCTGTCGTTCAGGCGCTTCGGCATTGGCGGGATTATTTGATACAATGCGAATTCGTGTTGAACACGGATCAAAATGCGTTGCGCCATCTAAACTCCCAAAAAGAGGTCAGACGCCACGCCAAATGGACCGCATTTATGCAGTAGTACACCTTTCACATTCGGCATAAGCCAAGGGTCACCAATAGAGTTGTTGACGCCCTTACTCGTCGTGCACATCTTTAAGTATCTCTACATCCTCGATTGACAGACTTAGACTCCCAGAAGGAGCTGTATGCCACTGATCTCGATTTTAGTGATGTGTGGGCGGAGTGTCAGTTGCATGGAGCTGACCCGACAGGACATTTCTGTGTGAGCGAGGGGTACCTATTTAGAGGCACTTGGTTATGTATTTGCCAAGGACCACTCTGAGAGCCTTGCTCGCTGAATTGCACTCATCTGGGTTAGGTGGGCATGTTGGGCAGGACAAGATGTTAGATCTAGCGACCACGCGTTATTATCGGCCTCGCATGAGACAGGATATTATTAGCCACGTTCGTGCCTGCCACACATGCCAGTTGTATAAGGGACAATCCCAGAACACTGTGTTGTACACTCCATTACTCGTTCCTGAGTGGTCATGGGACGAGGTCTCCATGGACTTTGTTAGTGGTTTCCCTTGTGCAGCGCGTGGAGTTGACTCCATATTTGTAGTTGTTGATAGATTCTCCAAGATGACCCACTTCATACCTTGTCGGAAGACCTCCAATGTCGCGCACATAGCCAATATTTTCTTTAGAGAGGTAGTTAGACTCCACGACGTTCCACGCACATTCACGTCTGATAGGGACACTCGTTTCATGGATTACTTTTGGAAAACTTTATGGAATAAACTTGGCACGAAATTAAATTTTAGTAGTGCGTACCACCCACAAACTGATGGGCAAACATAAGTGGTCAACCGAATTTTGGGCAATTTATTGAGATGCTTAGCGGGAGAGCAACTTAAGCAGTGGGATTTGGCACTAACCCAAGCCGAGTTTGCCTACAACGGTACCATAAATCGCTCTACCCGAATGTCTCATTTTGAGATTGTCTATGGCTTCCCTATTATGAATTTCATTGATCGCCACTCATTACCTTCCCACGAGCGTGTTTCCATTGAAGCTACTACTTGGATCGATAATTTAAAATCCTAGCATGAAATTATTCATAATAAGTTGAAGGTAACATCCGAAAAATACAAGAACAGCGATGATATCCATCGGCGCGGCGTGTCTTTTCGGAAGGAGATTGGATATTGGTACATTTCAGAAAGGAAAGATTTCTCAGTGGGACATACCACAAGCACCGACAGCGTCATTTCAGCCCTTTTCAGGTAAGGAAACGGTTGGGGGAGAATGCATACCTTGTTGATCTGCCCTTAGAATTCGATACATCGCTGATTTTCAATGTTGCAAACCTTTGCTCTTTCCATGGATCCCCACCTACCGTTCTTATGCCACCACCTATCTTGGATCCCGGGGCGACCGCAGGATTTCAGTCGGCTTTCACACCCACTGCGGAGGAGATTGACCAGGTGCTCGATGTTCGGGAGTTACAGACTCGTACAGGAGCCTACCATCGATACTTGGTCTCCTGGCGGGGAAGGGATGTTTTGGATAGCAGTTGGATCAGTGCTAGAGAGTTACAACGTCGACGTCCAGATCTCTCAGTTGCAGCCATTAGCGCAGTCTCGCCGGAGTCGAGTTCTCTCAACCCTGGGGGAACTGATGTGACCCTGTCGCCAGCACTCTAGTAAATACATTTTTTTGCAGTTATGTATTTTATTTTCTTACTGTCGCAACTATGTATTTTATTTTCCTGTCATTGTGCGAATGTTTGTTATTTTGGCCCGGCGCGTGAAATTGACCATCTCGCATGACCCTAAAAGGATTGGTCCGGTTTGGAATGGGCGGGGTGGGGCGTGGTGCTTTTGTTTTCTTGATGACACTTGTTGAAATTAAGTTTTAAAGTTTATTTGTGTTATTTTATAAAATATTGATTGAGATGAGAGGGGGGTATAAATATTATCATCTGGATGCCCTAAAAGCTCAGTTGGGAGTTTACTGAGAAGAAATTTATTTGTCTCTCGGTGAAACCCGCCGTCATCCAGTATCGTGCAGGTCCTCCGTTCGCACGCCTTGTCGGCTCCATCCCAGTGATTCGCCGTCGTCGTTCTTCCCAGAAGCCCCAGCGACTGCCCGCTCAAATCCTCTCCTCCCCTGTTGTTACTTCTTCCCGAGCAACTTTCCCTGCCTCTGCCCGTCGCCAGCAAATTCCCACAGGCCGTCCGTCCTCCATTCGAACCACCTCTACAGCCTTCCCTTCCTCTTTCCCCACTCCAACTACAAAGCCTACCCGATCACCACCACTCCTACCTCTTCCATCCTCCACCCGAGCCACCTCTACAGCCTTCCTTTCTTCTTCCCCCACTCCAACTATACATCCGACCCGACCACCTCCACTCCTAACTCTTTCGTCCTGCTCCAGAGCCATCCATCTCAGTCCCCATTTCCTCTCTTGTCTCCAACCCAACAGCTGTTATTACTACCGCCTCCTGTACGCTCCCCTGACCTCCTCCAAAGCCTCATTTCTCTCGCCTGATGTGACTGCGTCGTGAAGGGCTCAGATCGTTGTTGTCGGAAACCTCCCGGTGAGTTCTTTCCTTTCTCCACCTCTCAATCTCTTTATTATCAAATTATTATGGCAATTTCAGCAAGTTTTTGTTACGTCCAAGTATAGCGCGCGCTTACCCTAATCATTCCTCGCCATTGTTTTACTTTGTGTTAGTCTCTTGTTTAGTTTGCAAACTTGCCGCATCAATTTTAAAAGCTCAAATTTTGGGAAGAAGAAGCAAGCCTTTCTGTTATTCGGTGGTGCGTCTATTCTAGAAATTTAACATTGTATCAAGTAATTTCCACTTAAATTTAACGTTTAGGAAGCTCTGTTTACATCAAGTAGTAATTATTAGAGCTTTCAGAAGATGACGGAGGCGGCGTGTGGGGCAAACATGAAGCAGGAGGAAAAACAAGAAACAAGTGAGAACAACTCGCGGAATTTGTAATTCATGACACAACACACGCACGCCCGATAGACACCTACGAACGTATGCTAGACCAGGATTGACTATCGCTATGATTTTACCCGTCAAAGTTCCACTCGTGTCATAGAATTTTAAAAAGATCTCGATTTTACCATGTAAAATTTTCCATAAAAAACCCTTGAAATGGGTGTCCCTATGAGGAGTAAAAAATCTAAGTATCGTCTCAACTCCCTCAAGACTGCTAAACCTAGAAGTGTTAGAACTCAAACGATAGTGATGTGATGGCACAACATGCGCGCCTACAACCAAAGGGAAGTGATGTGAACTAAAGGCATGCTCATTGAAGATAAAGTCAATAAAAGGTGGTGACTCTATTAACACTAGTGAGTGATCACCAAGCACAATGTTTGTGGCCTCAGCGGTTTGTGGCTGCAGTGGGCTAAGAAAATCAGGACATATGACGAACGAGTCTAAGTCACCTAAGATGAGGGGTTCATCACTCCATTGTCTTCTCTGGGAGAAGTGAGATCGAATTTGTGTCATCCAAAGTGAGTGACACGTCACTAATAAGTTCTTCCGAAAATGGGATCTCGGGAAAAAACTCAGCGACTAAAGGGTGTGGTTCAGTGTGAGCAAGGGGACACGCCATGTCAATCAGGATGAAGGGATGGGGAGGAAAAAACTCAACTTCCTGGAGCTGTGGGTCAGGAAGAAATTCCTCGATGGAAGGGAGTGCTATCAAGGAGACAGGTGGAGTCATGACTTCAGTCGGGGTGATAAAAATAAGAGAAACCTCTTCTTCCTTGAGCAGGGGCTCGGGAAGAATCTCCTCGACTAATCAGAGTGTCACGGTGGGGGTGGGTTAGACCAAAGTGCTCGTCGTGAAACTGATGAGGCGAGAAAGAGGACTATTGAAAGACCTAACCTCGGGTTTCACTTTGTGATATGAAGTGGAGAGGTATGCAGGAGCAGTATAATGTGTGCGCATTGACACCTCAAAGTTGTGAACAGAGGTGCATAACCACCTCAGATTCTGTCGGACGTCTGCAGTGACGCACTCAACATTTTTCAACAAAGTTTTAATACGGGCGTCTAAATCCTCCATTTTTTTAACGTAAAATCCTAAGTTTAGAATTTTGAAAACGACCGCCGCTCGGCTATCCCACATTAGAAATGAGATATCCCAGCAGCCACACCAAATTGATGTAGACTGAAATTAGGGTTGTAGTTTTAAAACGATAAATACCGTGATCCTCTTAAAATAATTATGATGCGAAGCAACTTCGCGGGCTATTTTAAACAACTAATATGATCTAGGCATTGCAAGCGAACAAAACGCTACCGAACGAACATAAAAACGTCACAATTCAATATTTCCACGGGCAGAAAAATCAGGTTGGGTGACAATAACACGTAAGAAAATACGATAATTAGGAGATGAAATTAACCAGGGCAAGCTCCAATAATCAACTATTCATATATATTTGAAATGAAAAGAGGCTTAGGTTGAGAGCAAGAGGTGGAAAGATATACCCCAGGAGAAGAGATAGTGGCTGGCAAGGCTCCTGGACGGTGGAGGAAAAAGGATGTAGACCACAATGGTGTTATGGACCCCAAAGATAGGACTGTTGGGGTCGGGCCAGAGGTTGGTGACTGGACTGGAGGTGGAGTGGAGGAGGTATGGTGGTGGAGTTGTTCACTGGAGGTTTCCGTCGAGCAGGGAGCGTTGGAAAGCTGCGGCTGGAAACAGAGGACCGGCTGAAAGGTCGCTGGAGGGGCTGACGTCAATCGACAGTGGCAGAGAATGGCTTCCAGGAGGGATCGACGGACAGGCGAGGGCTTCAGCGCAGACACTAGCGAACAGTGGAGCGGTGGCGGCGCTTTCCTAAGCTGAAGAGATGGAGGTGTCAGGGTTTCCATCAAGCAGGCAGTAGAGCGGTCGCAGGATTCGGGCGATGTAGTTGGCGTTGTCGCAGGAGAAGACGCGCGATGTGGTCGGCGGAAGGAGCAGGCGGATCGAGGATTTGAAGCGGTAGCAGCAACGCATTTGGTTCTTGATTGCGGGGTCGGCAGCGGAGCGCGGATCGTCTGGATCGCGGATCGTCGGGATCGGGAGCGTCGTGCGCAGGCGGGGAAATTAGGGCTCGTTAGAACCCTAAAAGTTGGCCGGTCGGACCAGTTGATAGAGAAGAGGAAAATCGCATTACATTAAACAACAAAAAGATACAATTGAGAACGAGTTCTCGCCAAGCATCCCGTAGGCTGGGTCCTCCATGACACTCCACTCTCCAATAGAGCCAAAACCCTAGACTTCAAAAGTGCCTCTCAAAAGAAACTACCACGGGCGAGTGGGGAAAATACAAATTACAAAAATGCCCTTGGGCTACATAAACTAATAAAAGCATGTGGTGACCGCTTCATATCACACGAGTCTTTCAAAGTTGTCGTCTGGCTGAAGAGATATGTCGGGGCGCAACGTTGATGAAGGAAGAAGCGACGACGGCGCTGGCGGTGGAGCACAACAGTTGTGGAACAGCTGGGAGCATCGACGTTGAGCGTCTGTCCTCGTCGAAGGCGTCGACGGATGGACTGGCAGCTCCGGAAGTTGAGCGGGATCGGGTGCATCGCATCAACAACAACATCGGCTTTGTTGTGATCATGGTCTTACAATGTGGAGGTCAACAGGGGCGGTGTGATGTAGGGATCTCCCGATGCGATGGTCTGTAAGTTGAAAGGAGGAGACGACGGACAGTCCCAACAAGCCACGAGAGGTTGTAGACTCGCATAAAGGGGCAGAAGGATGTTGTCATGGTCATCGAGGACGCGTTGACGGTGTTGAGGCGAGTGTCCAGCGTGTCGGACCATTGTTACTGTTAGAAAAACCCATGTAAATGGGCCCATATAGCCCATGTTTCTTGTTTATTTTCCCTTTCTCCTCTTTAGTCCCACTTCATGTATAGGACTCTCTTCTCTCTTTCTCCCTCCTATAAATATGTATTCATACCTTGTATTGAGATATAGAAAGAGTATTTACAAGTTTGAGTTTTTCTCTACATAGTATCAGAGGGAATCGGTCTCTCCTGGCGGCTAGAATTTTTGATAACCTCCCTCCCTTCGTTCTAGCCGGGCGGCGTTCCTCTTCTCGCTAGGCACGCGGCTACGCGGCCTCCTCTTCCTATCCGCTCACGCCTCCTTCCTTCTGTGGAGCCAGCTTCCTCCTCATTCCCTCTCCTCATTTTATAGCCTTTTTCTCTTCTGACCCGTGGGCCCCTCCTTCGGTGCTACTCGCCTGGTCTCCTCTTCTTTTTGCCCGCTCGAGTTCTCTACTCGCGGCTTCCTCCTCTTGCCCGCTCGAGTTCTTTACTCGCGGCTTCCTTCTCTTGCCCGCTCGAGTTCTCTCAACTCGCAGATTCGTCTTCTGACCGCTCGAGTTCGCCCACTCGCGGTTTCCTCCTTTTTTGCCCGCTCGAGTTCTCTACTCACGGCTTCCTCCTCTTGCCCGCTCGCGTTCTTCTACTCGCAGCTTCTTCTCTTTTCGCAGCGGCTTCCGCACGTGGTCGTGGCTTCTTGCCGCTGGTCTTCTTTCACCGTGACCGTGCAGCCTCTCCTGCTTCCTCCTATCTCTGTCCGCCTCTGATGGTCTTATCGCGCGGTCTCCTTGCCTAACCGCTGCGGTTAGCCTGCTCGGGCGACTTTCTGTCTGTCCGCTTCAGGTGGTCTTCTCGCGCGGTCTCCTTGCCTAACCGCGGCCTGCTTCTCTTCCCTCCCGGTCATGGGCTTCTCTATTGATTCTTCTGTTCCGCCGGTCTCTTCTGCTGACCGTCCGGCTCCTGTAAATGAAAATCGCGATGAATTGCGGATTATGACTATCGCCTTGACCGGAAAGAAGAACTTTACGGAGTGGGTGCACTCGGTTCGCCGTGTCCTTCAATCGAAAGGCTTTCTTCATCACCTAACCCAAGCTGCTCCGGTTCCTCCAACGGATGAGTGGCTACGCAATGACGGTCGGGTGCAGACATGGCTCCTCAACTCTCTAGATAGTGAACCATACCGCATGGTCATGTATCATGAAACTGCCAAGGCCATGTGGGACGAGCTCCAAGCCCTCTACTCTGGTAAAGACAGTCTACAACACCTCTACGATATCATCACTGATCTCCAACATCTGGATGGTGGCGGAGCCTCTGACCTCACGCCCTTTGTGGCTCGGGCCAAGACTCTGGTCGAAGCATGGATTCAGCATCAACCTCCCACGCTGGATCTTGCGGCACAACGTGCTCAGAAAGAGGTTGTTGGCGCAGCCATGATGATGGCTCGTGTTCCGCCTCATCTACAGAGCATTCGGGCACAAATTCTCTCTTCCGCGGCTACTCCCTCACTGTCCGATGTGTGTGCCATGCTGCTCAAGGTCTCGCCTCCTCCTGATTATCCGGCCCCTCCGTCACCAGCTCTACTTCAGCAAACTTCGGCTTCCCTACTCCCGCTTCCCCGTCTACTCGTGGGGGACATTCTGGCTCGCGAGGCCGAGGTCGCGGCAAACCGCCCCTAAAGTGTTCTTTCTGCGGGAAGGATGGTCACCACGAGGCTGTTTGCTATCGGAAGCATGGATTTCCTCCTCGCCCACAGGCTACTGTTGCTGCTACCGACTCCTCTTCTCGGTCTGATCTTGACGAGGTCCGCCTTCAGCTGCAACAACTCCATGGTTTGCTTAGTCGCCCTCCGGCCTCGGTTGCCTCTACCTCCTCTATCTCCCATAAAGGTATGGCCCATCTCTCCACAAGTCCACAGTGGATAGTGGATTCTGGTGCTACTCATCACATTACTTCTCGGCGACCACAACAATACCTCCACTCGTCACATCCCAAGTGTATTATCGTGGCTAATAGGGACACGGTTCCTGTTGTCGGCTCCGCTGATATCCCTCTCACTCCATCTCTTTCTCTTCGCTCCGCTCTTCACGTGTCGGGCTCTCCCTTTAATTTACTTTCTGTTGATCGCCTTACTACAGATTTAAACTGCTCAGTAACCTTTACTTCTTCCTCTTTCTGATACAGGATCAACAGAAACAGACTATCATTGGTAAGGGTCGACTGCAGAACGGGCTCTACATCCTTGATGACCCTCCAGCTATCCTGGCTTCTGTCTCCTCCGTCGATTAGCATCGCCGTCTTGGGCATGCCCCTTTACCCATCCTCCAGAAGGCTATTCCCGATGTATCTTTACCTGTTTTTCAGTGTGAAACCTGTGTTTACGGCAAACAGTCGCGTTCATCTTTTCAATCTCATTGTACCCGGAGCGCTGCTCCTTTTATGTTAGTTCACTCTGATATTTGGGGACCGTACCGTATTACTAGCATTTCTGGTTATCGTTATTTTTTAACGTTTATTGATGATTACTCTCGGATGACATGGCTCTACTTACTTCGTGATCGCTCTGAGCTTCCCCAGGTATTTCGGGCATTCCTCCTCGAGACCCGCACCCAATTCTCCACCACTATCCAAACTCTCCGAACGGACAATGCCCGCGAGTACACTGGACATGAATTTGCAAACCTCTGCTCTGAATTCGGGGTTATTCACCAAACACCATGTGTTTATACTCCGCAACAAAACGGAATAGCTGAACGTAAGAATCGACATCTACTCGATATGGCTCGCTCCATCATGCTTCGAATGCAAGTTCCTAAATCTTACTGGAACTTCGCTCTCTCCAAGGCCTGTTACCTCATCAACCGTCTTCCCTCACCAATTCTCCACAATGCCACTCCATTCAGCCTTCTGTTCCCTTCTACTCCTCCATTCTCCCTTACACCTCGCATATTTGGATGCGTTTGCTATGTCCACACTCTTGGTCCCTCCATGGACAAGTTGGATCCCCGGGCAACCAAATAGATCTTTGTTGGCTATTCTTGGACCCAAAAAGGCTATGTATGTCACTCCCCAGCTACTCGGAAGGTGACTGTCTCTGCCGATGTGACCTTTCGGGAAGATCTCCCTTTTTTCTCTACCTCCGATCCTACACCTTCCCCACCCGTCGTCATATGTCCTGCTATTCCGGTTACCACTCCGTCCTCCCCACCATGTCCGAACAAGGCCCTCCCTGTTCCCTTGGCAAACAAGGCCCTCCCTCCTCCCCAGCCACCTGTTATACGAGTTTACACCCGTCGCCACCCTGTCTCCGTTACCCCAATGCAGTCGGCTTCGACCTCTGATGCTTCGCGCTCTGACGATCCGGCACCAGATTCTACCGCTCATCCCCTGGCGAACTATGTATCCTCACATCGCCTCTCTCCAACACTCCAAACTTTTGCCACCTCCCTCTCTTCTATTTCTATTCCTAACACTGTGCAGGAAGCTCTGCATCATCCTGGATGGCGGGCGGCCATGGACGAAGAGATGACGGCTCTCTGGGCAAACCAGACCTGGAATCTGGTACCTCTCCCTCCAGGTCAGAGACCCGTTGGCTGTAAATGGGTCTTTGTAATCAAACATGCTCCAGATGGGACGATTGACCGTCTCAAGGCCCGACTAGTGGCTCGTGGCTTCACTCAACAACACGATCTTGATTACGAGGAAGCTTTCTCTCCAGTCGCGAAGCTGAATACCGTCTGTGTCCTTCTCTCCGTGGCGGTTCATCGGCAATGACCATTACACCAACTGGACATCAAAAACGCTTTCCTAAACAGCGACCTCCAGGAAACTGTCTACATGCAGCAACCTCCCGGGTTTGAGACCACGGGGGAGTCTCGAGTGTGTCATCTGAAAAAGTCCATTTATGGTCTCAAACAATCTCCTCGGGCATGGTTTGATAAATTCTGTAAGGCAGTTTAGGAAGTCGGTTTTACTCGAAGCTCTGCGAATTTTTCCCTCTTTACGCGGCATCGAACAACTGGAACTATTCTCTTATTGGTATACGTTGATGACATCTTGATTACTAGAGACAACTCAAAGGGCATCCAAGCAGTTAAACAGTACCTTAGCTCAGTCTTCCAAACTAAAGATCTGGGTCAACTCCAGTACTTCCTTGGCCTTGAGATCGCGAGACGGTCAGACGGTCTTGTCATTTCCCAGAGAAAGTACTGTCTGGATCTCCTTCGGGATGCTGGTTACTCTGGATGCAAGCCTACTACCACCCCAATGGACGCAAATCAGAAGTGTGCTCATGCCTCCGACACTGATCTTCCTCTTCAAAATCCGGAATACTATAGAAGACTTGTTGGGAAATTAATTTACCTAACAGTTACTAGACCAGATATATCCTTCGCCGTTGGAGTGGTCAGCAGATTTATGCATGCTCCGCGCACCTCGCACCTTCATGTTGTTGAGCGCATCCTCAGATACTTGAAAACTGCCCCGGGTCAAGGACTTGTCTACAAGACCTCATCCTCTACTCCGAGATTAGTTGCATATTCTGATGTCGATTATGCCGGGTCCTTGGATGATCGTCGATCAACAAGTGGTTTTTATACCGATTTTGGGGGTCATCTCATCACCTGGCGAAGTAAGAAGCAAACCGTTGTGGCTCGATCCTCAGCAGAAGCAGAGTACCGATCAATGGCTTCGGTTGTCTCTGAGCTAACGTGACTGGAAAGCCTTCTTGTCGATCTCGGGGTAAAACTTCCATCACCTGCCCTTCTGCTATGTGACAGCCAAGCAGCTATACATATTGCAAAGAATCCAATCTTCCATGAGAGAACAAAGCATATTGAAGTAGACTGTCATTTTATCCGGGAGAAATTTCAAATGAAGAAGATCGAACTAAAACATGTTCCAGGCACTGAACAAGTCGCTGATATCACAAAGGCTCTACCAAACACCTTATTCTATCAGTTGTTGTCCAAGCTTGGTGCATACGACTTGTACGCTCCAGCTTGTGGGGGAGTGTTAGAAAAGCCCATGTAAAGGGGCCCATATAGCCCATGTTTCTTGTTTATTTTCCCTTTCTCCTCTTTAGTCCCACTTCATGTATAGGACTCTCTTTTCTCTTTCTCCCTCCTATAAATATGTATTCATACCTTGTATTGAGATATAGAAAGAGTATTTACAAGTTTGAGTCTTTCGCTACAGTTACGAATAAGAATGTTGAGCAAGCAAGAAGAACAATGATTGCATTAATTTGAAATAACACGGATACAATCCGGAGTAAGCTCCGGACAAGATCAAGGAGGTTGGGTCCTCCACGATCCATCTCTCCAAAGAGAGCCCACAATAACTAGAATATTCAAGATAAACCAAACATCTAAACCCCTCTCTCTTATATAGATGAGGGAGGGAACCCATACAAGAAAGTACTAAATCATTTAAGTAATTATTTAACTTATTAATATGAAATAATTAGTATTAATCAATTAATTAATACAAATTAATTACAAGAATTAATCACAGCGGTTTCCATATGGGTGTTTTGGTGGTCCGGGCGAGGGGTGGCACCTCCGCCAAATGTGCGAGGGTAAAAAATTACCTATTGTCTCTTTCAGCTTTGTCTCAACTAAGTCCTCCAACCCATCTCATGAGCGAAGAACATTTCAAGGATATTAAGGATTTTCAGTAGTTTCGTTGTCCAATAAATAATAGAGCTCGAAGATCCAATTAAAAGAGCTTTTTAAAGCATGAACTAACATGCCTTGATCTTAGGGAGCCTTAAGTAATTTACTTTAAATAATAATGGTAAAGGCGAAACCACAAATCCAAGTACCTGACTGGAATATCTTTTGGTACAATATCCTCCATCCTGCTGTGACAAAGTAATGAAAGCTTAACCAAATCCCACTGAAACAAGCAAAATTGCCTAAGTAGCTAAAAAATAATGTTAGTAGACAGTAGGACATCCAGAATGCATTTAAACTCTAGAATGTATTAAAAGTTTCAAACTAAACCAAAATTCACTGATAGAGGATGGGAAAATAATCATATAAAAGTGCGGCAAACTGCAATTAATAATATAATCATAGGTTTGCACAAAGAAACATAAAAATTGCTGTGTAGAGCAAACTAGTTGATGGATATTTTGATACCCGATCCTCATCAACAGATTCTCTCAATAAATATGAAGTATTCTCTAATGCAGATTTCTGAATATCCAATCCATAAACACGACCCCTGGTTGATCCATCAGCTATCAGTTTGAGCAATGCCATAGTATCATAGCCATTACCACATGTAGCATCTACAACTGTATCTCCCCTAAGAATGATATTCTTCCAGATTCTACAGCCAGATCAAAGAGAAGAACAAACACTTCAAAAAGTACCTCACAATACTTTTAGCATAAATTGAAAATAGTTACGATTTTAAAAACTGGTTCAGGTGATGACAACTCAAGGAATAAATCTAAAGCCTGTTTTCACTCAACCGGAGGTCGAAACGACTGACCTCATAGTAATCATTAGCTTTATCCTAAGTATTTGAGGTTGCTTTATGAATCAATCATTTTCATTGTCACTCATGAGTGCTATGAGGTATTAAACCTATTCCTCTTGAATCAAATTCAAAATCTCTATGCATGATAATTATCATAGGCCAATTGATGAGGATCAAAGTCCGAGATCAAATTATGTATATATGGGGCCCGTAAGGGTCCATTTTCGCTGCAGCCGCCTGTAGAATCATTACGTGGATGATCCAACTCCACACATGCTTTCAGAGCAACTTTTACATATTTCTATGTATTATTTTATTATCTATTTCTTAGTCTATTTAGAAGCTTTTTATTCCAATTGGAATCGGCAAATCATAGTGGCTGACAATGGGAACCCTAGCATATTCTATTATATACATACGTCACCATAGACCAAGGAGGTGTCAAAGGTTTGAGAAAAAGGAAGCAGTTGAACATCCAACTTGATGCGGAAGATGAGACTTCACGTTGTAAAACCGAGACTATCATTGTCACTCCCAAGCGTTGAAGCCGGAGTTTCGTGCCACTGCTGTCTCTCACGGTCTCACCTCAACTCGTAGTTTAGCCATTATTCCATTCCCAACTAAATGACTCCCTCTGATATCATCTGGAAGATGCTCTTCCCAGCCCACCTGCAACCGCTCCTTCCACAAATGTTGTCGTTGCTCCATTCCTCGCCTCCTCCTCCTTTCCCAATCGCTCTTACATTCTTAAGTGTTGTCCCCTCCATTCCCAAGTCCCAACCAATTATGCTCCTCCTTTCGCAGTCGTTGCACTACGTCCCTACATCCACCATTGCACATTGCTTCCCCTCCCCGTTTCTGCAAGTTAAAGGAAGTCACTTCCTAGCACATTCCCCATCCACCACCACTCCCATATAGTGGTCACCTCCACCATCGACGTCCATCTTGCACCCTGCAACACTAATTTCATCGTTGGACCACCAGAAAGCAGCATCGACTTGTCGCATGCTCGTGCGTAGGATCAAGTAATGGGATGAGAAGGTATGGAGGAAAGGACGAGGGATGGTGTGGTTGGGGTTTCCCCTAGATCATCGATGGTTACATATGTGGGATTCAAGTTTGGAGCCTTTTTGTGGCATCCAAAGCGGGGTCATAGAAGGGAGGAGAGGAAGGACCCACTTGCAGGTAGAAGGGGTGTTGGGTAGCAGCCGGAGCTTGCGCTCGATGGTGAGGAGCGGTGACCGAGCACCAAGGAGGTTTGGTTGCGAACCTAGAGGGTGGTCGAACCGCCCTTGGTGCAACGGAGGGCTCGCAGCTGCTATGTCAACTTTTCTTCCAGCGACCTCTGCAAACTTACCGACTCCTTGTTTCAAGGCTTGAGCTTGCCTGTTCCCATAGCTCGGTGACCCATCTTCCTAGAGCTTGCTTATAACATGGGAACAAACGCTGCATCTGGCACGTCCGTCATTACGGCCACACTCACCCCAACTCCCATCTATAAAGTTCGTGACGAACTCAAAATTACCCAAATCTCCCTTACTGGGAAGAGTGGGTCCATGTTATGTTCCTATTTTTGGAGGTTCGTCGGAGGTAGCGGGAGAGAGGAGATACAAAGGGCTATCCCTAGAATGGGGATGAAGAGGAAAAAAAACTAGAAGAAGAGAAGAGGAGCCTCCAGAGAGAAAGGGAAGAGTTACAGAGAGTGTGAGAGATTTTTGATTTAATTCTTTGATATCTCAAAGATGACCCAAGGGTCCCTATATATAAGACTCGTGATGGCACAAGTATAAATAACCTCAACATAAGAGATGCGTAAATAACTCTGAACTACGATTCAATATAACTAATGCAACTCAACTCATACAACTTGACTCATGCAACTCGTTACTCAACGCATCGCTCGACTTGATACCAAAGACTTATAATAATCTAACTACTAAAATTCTAACTATGTGAGACCCATAACATTCCACCCGTCCTTCAAATCGAGTTTACCCTCAAGTATGAACGATAATTGGATGACCAGATCATCGGTATCTTTGACTTCCCGCAAGAACAACTCCCGGTAATGGGTCGCTATAGTGAAGGCTGCATAGAACGTTCGGGACAAACTCTTAATTATTTAAGTGGTGCATAAATTTAAAACTAGCTAACCGAGCAAGGAATGAGCGAAAATACCACGAGAGAAGTCGATCCCAAATTCCTAAGCAAAGGCGGAACAATTGTTGCGGGCCGTTTGTTAGAGGAAATTGCTGGAGTCAACAGCAATCAACAATGGTGAGGAGTCGGGGCAGCCGCCAGAGGGGGAGATGAGGCTACCGACTGACACTGATTGAAGGAGGCTGACGGTCCGTCTGGTCTGGCGAAGGCCTACCTAAATGACGAGGCCTCTGGCGACAAAAACAGTAACCAGGGGCGGAGAGATCTGCCGGTCATCGTCGAGGGTGTTAGGGCAGCGACGGAGGGCCACTGAGTCGTCGACGGGGAGGCTAGGGCAGCGGCTGAGAGCAACTGTGTTGTGCACTTGTGTTGTTGTCGTCGAAGGGCTGAGAAGCGGCAAAGGAAAACAACTGTACGGGCATGGGAAGAAGTACCGACAAAAGTAGAGAAACGAAAACAATTCGTCTCTCTACATGTCCGATCTGCCCCTTTCTTCATGTGGACCTTACATATATAATACTATTGGTTGTCCTTCTTTCCAAAAAAAATTTCCCAATGAATATGTCCCAAATAACTATTTCCAAACTTTATTTCCAAGAGTGTTTGTAAATTTTGAAATTATTTCCTATTCTTCTCCAAACTAATAAATATTATGTCTTGAATTTAAAATTTAAAATTTATACATTTAAATAATTTTAAGTTTGCCCGTTATGTCCTAACGACTAAAATTACCGGGCCTTTTATTCAGGATCTTATCGGGTGGTTAAACCGATGAGCCGAACAACGTCAAATAAAAGCAGGTGCACGACAAAAGAAATACACAATAAATAAATGCAAAAATTAAATTTGTGACATATGATGACGTCATGCATCTTTGGATGCGGCGGAGGTTGCATCACAGGGGAAGCGTACCTCTTACACAGTTGTGTCTTAAATTCAATCAGTGTAGTAATCGAAGACATGCCTAAATTAAATCTAGAACGCTTTAGCTGACCCCATCAAACCAAGGCGGATCCCAAAAACCTAAGGGTAGCATACTCAACTCGCCTAGTTTGGGGCAATTGCTTTCAAGCCAGGAAATAATCATCTTATCGCACCAATTTAGACATCCCTCGGGTTCTAAACGCCCTTCGAAACCACCAACGTCTAACTTGAATCCTAAATCCCATCGGAGTGGATCCATTTATCACATGCACCACATCTCGCATGTTCGTGGTAACATTCGTACCCAACACTCAATTCTTTTAGTCAAGTTTTTAATTTGTGAGCTCAGATCGGAAACGTCATTTTTTAAATTAACTACACAACTTTCCATTTAAATTAAACATTTAAATTCTCATACAACATGAACACTCAAGCGTTTATCTCACTATAGTGGGGTCAGCTCTATGAATCCTTTGTCGTCATCGTGCCCTATCTTTTGTCATAATCTCACTAATGCCCAAGTACATCATGTCTTTCCTTATAGTTTCATTCCAAGTCTTTATTGTCTACCCCTCCCTCGTTTAATAGTGGGATCGGCTAACATTTTAAATTCTCATAAATTTAAAAATATTTTAATTGATTGTTAAATTAATTTTTAAAAAAATAACAAAGAGAACCCTTTATGCTTTAAAAAAAACTCAAATTTCTTAAACGACTTTTATTTAAAATATGAGAATACCATAGGGGATATATACATAATTTTTTTTTATTTTTTTAAGTCAAACTTAAATAAGAAGAACACTTTTTTAATATAAATAAATTTAAAACATAAAAATATTAATAAACACTTTTAAAAACGGAATCGCTTGATTTGTGATAGGAGCGAATCAAAACCTTTGATACTAAACGGATGTACGCTGAGAGGGGCCAAATCGAATTTAGCGCGCGAAATCACTCTCAACGTTTGAACTTCGATATGAGTTGAACCGTCACGAGATTCGTGCATTCACAAGAAAAAATACAAACAATAATTTATGAATGACGGTAATTAAAAATAGTGAGAACGTAGAGGTAAATTTAATTATTTAGTTAGATTGCATGAATTTAAACTAATAAAGGGGAGCAAGGATAGCCCGGTCCAAATCCGTCAACAAGGGGAGAACAACTGGCGTCAACAGATTGTCGATGAAGAAGGCTAAGAACGTTGGTCAATCTGTGGACTAAAATGATCACGGAAGGATTGTCGGAATAGGTCGTCGAAGGTTGATGGCAACCTGTATGCAAACAATCTTGTATGGATTGCCAAAAGATGGAGTCGGGTTCGTCGACAGTCATCCGACTAGCGGTGGATGGCAGTGGAAGATGGCACTACTAAAATGGTGGCGGAGGACGAAACCAGCGATGGTTTATGTCGGCGGTTGTCTGAAACTTGAGCGGCGCGTCTGGAGTCAAGCCGGAGACCAGGAATCCGGAGAAAACGAGAGGTCATTTTCCCTGTTGTTTGGTTCTTCCTTTTTTCCTTACCCTGGCTGCACTTTAATAGAGGATTAAACAACCCGTGGCTTTTGGTGCTTTATTCTTTCAAATCATATTTTTCTAAAGTAGCTCTTTCTTCAATAGTTCCTTCCAAATATTTTGAATCTCTTTCCTCAATAGTTTTGAACGGGCTTGTTGGTTTGAGGTTTTCCAAATAAATTATTTCCAAAATCCTTTTATATTGTGGATTTCTCACTACACTATATTTGGATATATTTTGAATTTGAATTGATTTCAATTAATTTATGCATCCTTAAATAATTTAAGGTTATCATTTTTGTCCTAACTATCTAAAAAAATTGGACCTTTTAATCAAGGTCTCATCAGATGGTCAAATCGATGAGCCAAAAAACTCAACAAAATTGATGATTGGGAAAATAAAAAACATACATGATATAAGATAAAATAAAATAATTGCGAAAAAGATAATTGATGCGTGAGCGTCCTCAGAAGGGATCCGGATCCCCTGGAGTTCCTCCGGGAACTCTAGGGGGTGGAGTTCCTCATTTGCGCAATAACGGAGCGGAATTACAAAAAGTGGTTAACATGAAAGTTGTAGATATCCCCGAGACGAATAACTTTCATGTTGAACATTTTTTGATTTGAAGTCGTTTAGACCCCCGATTTAGGCCCCAAAAAAAATCAGTCCGAAAATAATTAAATTAAAAAAAATTTAATTATTTTCGGACTGATTTTTTTTGGGGCCTAAATCGGGGGTCTAAACGACTTCAAATCAAAAAATGTTCAACATGAAAGTTATTCGTCTCGGGGATATCTACAACTTTCATGTTAACCACTTTTTGTAATTCCGCTCCGTTATTGCGCAAATGAGGAACTCCACCCCCTAGAGTTCCCGGAGGAACTCCAGGGGATCCGGATCCTCCTCAGAAGAGACAGAGGTTGCATCGGATCTGATACCAAGTTTGCTATGTGCTTCTTTTGGGAAATTTGTCGGAGGTAGCGAAGGAGGGGATACAAGAGCCTAATCCTACAATGGGGATCAAGAGGAGAAGAATTAGAGGAAGATTAGAGGAGCCTTGGGAGAGGAAAAGAGTTAGAGAGAAAGATTTTTTTATTTAATTTTTGATACCTCGTACCACCCAAGGGTCCCTATATATAGGGCCCACGATGGCACAAGAGTAAATAACCCGAATATAAGAGATGCGTAAATAACTCCAATATAAGAGATGCGTAAATAACTCTTAACTACGACTCGACTCATACACTCGACTTGGCACCTAAAGACTCATAATAATACAATTACTAAATAACTGACGGCGCGGGAACCATAGCAGTCCACTTCATGCATTGTGTCCTCCGTACCAAGGGTCTTCTCTATCATTTGACGCACAACCCACCTGTTGAGCCTACAAAGCAATGGCTCCGGGGTGATGAGCGAATGCAATCCTGGATTTTAAATTCCATGGAAAGTGAGTAATATTGCATGTCTATGAACTACGAGACCGCAATGGCTATGTGAGATGAACTAAGATCTCTGTACTCTGAGAAGGACAACATTCAACATATGTTCGATCTTTATAGAGATCTCCAGGTAGTTGAACACTCGAACCTGGATCGGTTGGTGACTTGACATCATTTGTGGCATACTACAAAACTCTCATCGAGGCTTGGATTTAGCACCAACCTCTGACGATGGATTTCACTACATAACGGACTCAGTAGGAGGCCGTTGGTATAGCGTTAATGATGGCACGACTACCACCTCTTCACAGTGTCCTTGCGAACATCTTATCGTCTCCCGCTATTCACTTTCTCTCATATATGTGCTCCATGATTTTGAAGGTGACTCTGCCCGCTGATGCTTTGTTGAATTCCTCTTCAGTCCTACTCCACCACTCTTCTGACACTCGCCCTCCACATACTGAGCACCGGGGAGGTTGATACGGGTCTTAGGACAATGGACGTGATGGGCGCAATCGCTCCAAGGGGCGATGCACTCGCTTGTGCACTCATTGTGGTCATACAAATCATATTGAGGCGACCTGTTATAAGAAACATAGATTCCTATTGCAGGCTTCAGACTCTCAACACCATGCTCCTCCTGAAGTAGGCGTTCTAAGTACATCTTACCCCGACCTTGAGACCTTGCTAGAGGAACTCTAACATCTCTGAGGGTTAGTTGTTCGGACTTCCGGCTCCACTGCTTCTATCTTCAACGAAGTTATATCAAATTTTTCCCATAGTTCATTTTGATAATAAGCTTTGGGGCCACGAATCACATTACTCTATAGAAACCTTCTCGGTACGCAACATCTACTTGTCCTAAATTTATGATGGTGGTCAATGGAGAAACCACCTTGGTATGCAGATCTGCAGATGTACCTCATACTCCGTCTACCTCTTTTTGCTTTGTGCTTCATGTTCCTGGCTCCCAATTTAATCTCTTCTTTATTAATCGTCTTACCAAAGACAATGACTGCTCCATCACATTTTCTTCTTCTTTCATTGTGGTGCAGGATCAACAAACTTGGAATATCATTGATTGATGACGGTTGTCATATGAGCTCTACACTGTGGGTCTTCCCACCATGACTCTCTTTTGTCACCTATGTTAATTGACATTGGCGTCTTGGTCATGCTTCTCTTTTATCATACAAAAAACTTTTCCTAATTTTTTTTCTCTTAATTTACGTGTGAATCATATATCTACAGGAAACAACATTGCTCTACATTATCCTCTCATTGTACTAGGAGCTCTGCTCAATTTGATTTAATCTAGTCGGGGACCTTATAAAACTATTTTTATCTGGATATCGTTTCTTTCTTATATTTATTGGTGATCATTTTCACATAACATGGTTGTATTTGCTGCGCGATCGCTCTGAATTACAAAGTGACTTTCGCTCCTTCATTATTGAAACTCATACTTAATTCTCGCGCTCAATTAAAATACTTCTAATTAATAATGTGCGTGAATATACAATTTATGCATTCCAGGAAACTTGTAATACGTCGTCCGGTATTATCCACCAAACATCACATATCTATACACCACAACAAAATGTTAAGGCCGAGCAGAAGAACCGCCACCTCCCCAAGGTTGCACGCTCCTTTATGTTTCAAATGCAGATCCCCAAGGTTTATTGACACTTCGCAATCTCCACATCATGCTACTTAATTAATCACATGCCCTAGTCCATTCTCAACATTGCGACGGCATTCTCCATCATTTTTCCTTCCACACCCCTCATCTCCTTGACTCGTCGTATCTTCGGGAGAATTTTCTTTGCCCATCCTGACCCTGCGATAGACAAACTGGCCCCACGCGTTACCAAATATATGTTTGTTGGGTACTCTTGCATAAAGAAGGGTTATGCATGTTACCCTCTCACTTATCGGAAAACAGTTACATCCACTGATGTCACTATCCTCAATGATCAATCCTTCGGCTCTTCGACTCCTCGTGATGACTTCCCGCCTGCTATCTCGAGTCTTAACGTCCATATCAACAACACTACACCTCCTATATTCAAAAAATCACCTCACATGCATCCAACACCGTCACCTCCTCCTCTCCAAGTACACTTGTCGTTGTCCTTGGTCTGATGTCTTGAGACAGTTGTACCTACTGATGACACTCTGCGTCCAGCTAATCCGACTACGTTTCCCTCCAGAATGCAGTCCCTTCTACCTCTCACCCTTTCTCTCTCATTGTCTCCCTTCACCACTTATCTCCGGATCTTCAGATTTGCCACTTCCTTAGTCTTCAACTTCCACCCCCTTTCTGTGCAGGACTAGGATCTTGTCCCACTTCCTCCCGACCAATTTCGTGTGAGATGTAAATGAGTCTTTGTTTGCATGACGTGCATGCTAAACTTTCCCGCTTGCATACCATGCCAACCACCCCTGGAGATGCTTCTACTCTTGGTGTTGCTTTTGGAGAACGAGACCATGGAGGAGGACGGGGAGAGTAACTCATGGTCTAGGTGTCTTACAATCTACCTCCCACAAGTGTGGTTATTATGGACGCACTTTATCATCCTCGAGCCACACGTCTCTCCTGCATTTCTCCACTTCTTCCCCATCGAACCCAACTCCTTCCTTCAGTGTCAAACCCACCACAGCAGTGGGTCCCTTTATAGCTATCAATAACACTTACATTTTTTGTTATTCATTAACCAGTTAATATATTCAGACTAACTGGTTAATTTTTTCAGTATAAGGATAAGTGTCGCAGAAGAAGCCACTCACCGTTCAATGCTCTTAGAGGTATCCGTGTTCTTTATCATCGCGCTTTCACGTCTCACCGCCAGTATTGACTGACACTTCAGTGGCCCGATCCCACTGAAGCAGCCACTGATCGCACTATTGTTGTAATCGATCCCACCAACACCTGGCAAAGCTCCATCGATCTCTATAGATCTTGTCGTTCCATCGCTTCCAATTGTTTCCACCACACAGTTCACACTGCCAACAGAAGTGTGTCCCCTCCATCAGTCCCTGTGGTCTCATTTGGCAGCCTCTGCTCTAATCATCTGTTACGATGGCCCATCTAGTCCATTCCTTCTAAAGACTGTCCACCGGGTCGGCACCACCGCTTCGCATCGTCGCGGATCACATTAAGCGGGGTTCTTCGTTGCCCTCAACTGGCCGTACCCATCAGACACACTCGCCCCAACTTCAGATATTATGTATGGCAGTCTCCTATCGAGTATCAGCCTCCTCAAACACATCAGATCCTTGCATTCTTTCAAGACATATGTGAGCACGAAGATGACATTGTTGCACGATGCAACCGCCGCTACAATGATGTTATCGGAAGCCATTCTAGCGGGAAATTAAGGAACCAAATGATCACACCATCCGAGTTTCGTTTGAGCTTGAGGACAAGAGAAAGAAGAGTGAGTGAAATGTTATGAGTCTCGCGTCGTCAGTTATCTTTTAGAAGTTATATTAAACATATTTTCATTACATAATGAGTTCGAGTTGTATGAGTTGAGTCATATCAAGTCAAGTCATTTGAGTCTGAATGTTTGTGTTGTGTGCATCTCTTTCATATTGGGCTTATTTATGCCCTGCCATTATAGTCGATAAATAAACCCTTTTGGTCATATATGAAGATATGAGGGAATTAAATCAAATTTCTCTCTCTCTCTAAGCACTTCACCTTCTCTCTCAAATATCTTCTTCCTCTCTCTCGTTCCTTTCTCTTCATTCCTCATTCTAGTGTTAGGGTTGAGCTAAGTCCCATCTTCCTCATCTCTCATTCATCCTCCTTCGGGTGAGCTCAGCTCCCTTAATATGATCGTCTCCACCACCGCTTCCCACGAGATCGAGAATACAAACATAACGGTTGTCAACTCAAAAAACATCATAGATCTATTTTTTCTCAAAGTACTAATCTTTTCTTTAATTCATTGAAATGTTTGAGGACCACATAAAATCCCGTTCATGGATAAAATACTTCGCATCATTAATCGTCGATTGCTAAAAAGTAACATGGATTTATCTTTCAAAAGATCACACTTAAGACTCTATTTGACTCAGCTGCAGCAACCGGAGAAGTAACTGATTTGTAGAGTGTTGGGAAAATCTGTTGTTTTGCAGAGTGGTGAGAGAATCAGTGAAACTATTTGAAAGACCTATTTTTTCAGTGTTGTGTGAACAGAGAATCTGCCTATATTGTTTGATAGAATAGTTGTTTGGTGGCTTATTCAAAACTAAAGCAATTGTTAGCAGAATATGAAAATTTAAATTTTTGTCAGATATTAATATTACATAATCAGAGTTTCTAGACATAATAAAATTAAACTGCAACTAATTTTATAGTTCTTTCATTGGATCCCCACACTTTTGCATCGATGATATTTATCTGCATAATGAAGAAATATATGATCATTGATCTTGATGTAAATTATTTTTTATTTTTAACTACTAAAAATAATTGTACCTATGATCATTTTGTAGTTGGTCGGCTATAAAATCTTGTAATGCAAACATTTCATTAACTCCAGTTCTTTCAAATGTTACTAGATCAATGTTTGGATTTATATTCGTGGTTCTTCGGTTATGAGTTGTATTAAGCTCATACGTCTGTCGATGCACAATGTTAGGATCCATATCACATGCACTAAACTCTTGAACCACTCGTGAGGGGTGCCTTCGAATATAATTATGCAGGGTCATTGTCACCATCACAATGACACACTGATTTGAAAATGTGTATTGTGGCATCTTTCTCAGGATGCCCCACTTCTTCCACACACCAAATGTATAAATGCTAGAAAATTACTAGCATATACCAACATACTCATACATATGAACACAAATACACAAACATATAAACACACACACACACATTGACACAAACACACAAAATCCGAATGCAAAGTTGCAAGTACACACACACATACACAAACATAATCATACATACAAACACAAATACACAAACATATACACACGCATTCACACCAATACAAAAACCTAACACATACAAATTCAAAACTCAAGCAGGTAATGCAAATGAAAATGCATTTCAATTTTGCAACAACAAAAAAAGATAAATATTTTTTGTTATTTCTGCTCTTATGATATTTCGAAAATGCAGGTAATACAAACGGTAATGACATTAGATAGCACGAAGGCACATCCTACAAAGGAACATTTCAACCAAGTAAAGATGTGAAATGATCTTCGACGAACTGATTTGGGGAAGAGGAGATCTGAAATAGGGCGGCAGGGGATATGCGAAATGATTCGGGGATCTAAAAAAAATTCAGATCTGAAAAAAAACCTAGCTTCTTGATAAATTCAGCGGAAGGGGCCTTTGCAAAAACCCTAAAGCTAGAAAAAAAAAAGTAAAGATCTGTTGAAATATAAGGTTCACATTCTCAACTTGGAGGTTGCTGATGGAAAATGGTGAGAAGAGGCTGGAGATTTTCGGCCTATACGCGGGGATGCGAGAAGGAGCGGAAGGTGGAGAATGTCGCGCAAAGAAGAAGAGAGAAAAATAGTAAATCTGATTTTTAGGAGCGGTGCGCCGTGGCCCGTAGCCGGCTGTGCGAAAAGAAAAAAACAGAAAAATCATTGCGGGTGATGGGAATAGAGGGCCTTATTATTTTGTTTGGCGCGGATTTGTGATTGTAGTGTGCAACTCCAAATAATCTGTGCCAAACAGAGCCTAAGTCTCACCTATTTTTCATGTACAACCCCGTGTCCGCCGAGTGGACCCAACAGGTCAGAGCGAAGCAGGCGAGTAAGTCGAGGGAGTCGGCCCTCTTCAGCTCGGCAGGCGGGCGAGCCGGGAGCCGGCCCTCTTCAGCTAGGCAGGCGGGCGAGCCGAGAGCCGGCCTGCGTCAGCTCGACAGGCGGGCGAGCCGAGAGCCTGCCCGCTTCAGCTCGGTAGGCGGGTGAGCCGAGAGGAGCCGGCCCACACCCGTCTGGGAGGCGGCGAGCCGCAGGAATCCGACTCGCGCTCGGCTAAGAGACAGGCGAGTCGAGGGAGCAGGGCCGCATTCGTCCAGGAGCTGGTGAGCTGGCTCGAGCTCCCCCCCTGCATGAGGGGTGCTAATAGCGTGTATTTAATGTAACTTGATCTGCCAGTAGCCTCTTCAAACAGCGGAGTTTCGATGTTGGCAGACCCACCTTGGGTTGCGTATAGTAAACAGAAAGGCGGAGTTACGCTATTTGCAGGCCAGACTCAAAAACCTATAAATAGACCCACATTGGTACCTCAGAAGGCAAGCTTTCTCATTTTCTGGTCTTGTAGCGCTTTCTGAGGTGCCTTTAGCTCAGCACTGGCTAAGGAGGGGAAACGCTCTAAGATCTTCCGGGTGTGCGGTGGGACCTCTGTGCTGCAGCCGTGAGTAATTCTCTAATCCTAAGTCTCCGGTTGAGTGAGCTCGTTTGGAGAAGTAGGTGTGCGGTCACCCCTTCTTAGGATCTGAACTCCACAGAAGCCGGTTTCCGGCTTCAACATTTCAAACTTTTTTAAATGAAGTTAAAACTTAATTCTCTTACTCTCTTCATGTGATACGCACCAACAATGCTCTTAAATAATGCAAAATTATTTTCAATCTTTTTATTCTACACATGTGATTGTTCATCATATCCCCTGTCCTTATAGACCGCAACAAAATGGTGTTACCGAGAGAAAAAAAATCACTTACTGAACGTCATCCGCACTCTTCATTTTTATATGGATGAGCCAAAAACCTTTGCAATGCAATTTTGATGGCTAACTATTTAATTAATTGTATGTCATCCTTTGTTCTCAAGGATGACGTCCCATATCAGCTTCACTTCCCTCATGAATCACCCTTCTCTCTTCCACCCAAAGTGCTCGAATTCGGATATCTTTGCATCATCCATGACTTATGCATTTGTCTTGATAAGATGTATGTGCAACTTAGCAAGAATTCCTTTGGATGAAATATAAGTTTACTTAAAGGATTAAATTGCAAAATCTCAACATAAACAACTCCGACCGTGAGGATTCCCAATTTATGAAGCTCCTCTCTCGAGGTCATATTCACCTAACCTTAGGATGATCGAACAGTCGGTACATCATAAGCTTGCTTTACGCTGTGAACCCCTCTACTGGGTTTAACCCTAATCCAGAAGATTTATGACGACCTCTCTCGAGGTTCGCACATAACTCCTCTTACCTCCAAGTGATCTATCGTATTCACAATCTCTCGGTAAACAAGAATACGAATCGTAATTTGAAGAACATAAACACGTTCTACTTATCCTTTAATGACCTTCTTGCATTCACAGCCTCTCGGTAAACTAGAGTGCGGATCTTCGATTAAAAAAATAGTTTGTGAAATAAGAATTTGAAGTGAATAGTTTGAAGATAAGTCGTAAGAAACGGAAAAATAGAGATCTTGCTAATTATAAAAGATAAAGTAAAAATTCATTTCATTTCAAAGTTCATCATGATCAAGTGCTAAGAGAAATTTAGTTACTCATCACAATGAGGGAATTACACATAATAGTGGAGAAGACATGACTTAAAAGAGCTTGAATTGAAAATGCTAAACTAGAAAAGGAAAAGACACGACTGATGTTGGTGTTCTAATCTCAGTGGGTTATGTCATGTGGGATCGCATCGTGCAGGACTGTGTTGTGTGGGACCACACTTTGTGCGGATTATACCCGATGGATTGTCCCCGATTACCCGTTTGATTATTAGCTCCGCATCGTTTGTTCCCTTCTGCATGTTGTGGGCATAGGTGATGTTGGTTGACCTTTTTATACAGTGGGGTGTGTCGTGTGGGAGTATCCCCAGTAACTCGTCTATTGATTTCTTTAAAGAAGGTCCATGTCGTGTGTGGAACATGAGTCGTGTGTGACTATGTCCCTGACTTGATTATCCGGTTTGAAATTTTCTCAGGTGACTCGTCTATTATTTTGTCCCACATCACCTGCCTCCATTGTCGTTTTTTATGTTGTCAAAGCTAGAGGTTCCCCCTTCAACATGATGGGGGAGTGTTGGAAATATCGAGTCAGTGTCGGTTTATTAGAATCTTTAAGCATATTTGGGTTTAGTCTCACATTGTCAATTTGTCTTTAAGAGTTCAAGTAAGTCCTATAATGCCCCCTTAAGGGATGAATAAATTGATTGAGTATTTCTTTTCTTCTATTCCAACAATATATATATATATATATATATTACAAAAAACCCTAGGTAGAGTTGGAAATTCCCATCTTTATCTCCCAACATCGTTCTCTTATGAAGCAAGAGCGGCTGTTAGGCTCTAGCATATAGGTGAGGTCGTCAAGCACTGGGAGATCTTTGGTCATTGTCATTTGTATTTGGAGAGATGGAGATTAAAGAAGATGTTGGTTGTGTAGGGTGTCGGAGTTATCAAACATCAATGTATTAGGAACGGAAGGCTATAGCTCTAGAATGCATAAATCTTCGCTTGGGGGGCTCAATTCATGTTCCTTGGTCTCTGTTGTAGTCCGTCATGAAGAAGAGGAGTTGTTTCCCTATTGTTGTCCACAATTCTCTTGGGGATGTCGTTGGGGATCGTTAGTCGGTGGTGCACTGGTGCCCTTAGAGGACAACGCCAAACAACCAAGGAGAATTGTTGACCATTTTCTTGCATGGAGAACTTGTGGAAGGCTTCGCAAGATATTGTACATGTCGGTTGGGAATTTGGTCGAAGCCATGGATGAGATAACGACTCCATTCTCAATAGTATTTTGCTCAATATTATGGTGTATGATATTGGCGAGGTTATATAAGCCCTTGAGACATTATAAGACTTGTTGCTCTTGTTGATCTGTTGCGAGTGTAATCGTCTTGAAAATATGGCTTATACTGTGTTGAACTGGCTGAGGAATGTGTTACGGGCCTACTTCCGTAACAGTGGTAACTTGTCGGAATGGGGGCCGGAGGTGGAGATGACGATGACGGAGATATCGTGGAGCCGAAACCACGGCTGTCTGGGCGGGATTGCTCGTTAGAGGAGAGAGCTACTAAGACCTCACACTCAAAGACGAATTAGATTCTTTCATTACTTGACTCCTCCTTACAAGACTAAGGGTCTATTTATAGGACCCCAGGTGGCACACCCGTAATTACATGGAAACATTAAAATATTAAAACACTACTTGACTTGACTCGATGCAACATGACACGACATATAAGTTGACTTGAATGCATATAATAATAAAATAGATAATCAGTGGTTGAGTTGTAACCGATCTGTAACATCTCATCCGCCCTTGAAACCGAGCTTGCCCTCAAGCTCGAACTCCACGTGGTGACCGGAGCATGTGACAGCTTGATCTCCCGCCAGAACAATGCATGATATCGCGTAACGGCGGTGGCGGCGTCGGTGAGTAGTGACGGCGCCGTTGGAAAGACGAGCGGGGTATGTAATGGCTTCGACAAGGTCGGTGGAGCGGTGAGGAGCAACGACAACAAGTAGGTCGGCAGAAGGAACGGATCTGTAGGCGGTGAGGTGACTGTCTGGGTCAGCGGAGAGGTGACCGGCGGAGCAAGTGCTGGTGGAAAGGCGACCATGATGTCTGACGAAGGTGGCCAAAGGTGGGGCGGTACCGTCGCGACAGGTGATGGCGGAAGGGCAATTACCGCTAAGAGCGGTGGCACGTCAGCGGCCAGCGCAGATGGCGATTGCACGAAGAGAGACGGTGGTGGAAGCGACAGGGACACGTGTTGCGGCAGAAAGTCAGCTGTCGGATTCTTAATGTAATGGAGGAGTGCGTCGACATTCCGGAGAAGTGTGTCCATGGAGCTCCTCATTTCTCATAGCTTCGATTGGATGGCGGCGGCAGTCGCTGCAATCAACTTGGTGTTCCCCATAATTAGATAATATGATTTAAAATTTTAAGTAATTAATTAATCAAGAGTAATATTTTATTAAATAAATTAAACATTTAAATCAAAATAGGTTGGGCGGTAATAAAAGAATCTATGGTGGGGGAGGTTTAAACATTTAAACTAAGGAAATATAAAGGGGGATGGTGGGGGAGTAATTAAATAAAACAGGGTGGGGTCCAAGGAGTAAAAGAGATTGAATAGATGTGTTGGCCTGCTAGGTTGGGGCGGGGTGGGCTTTGATGAAAAGCAAGAGTGCGAGCGGCTCGAGGAAAGCAGTTAGATGCGCGGCTCGAGGGAAGCAGGGAGATGCGGGCGGCTCGAGGGAAGTAGGGAGACGCGGCTCTGGAATGGCGATGGACGAGCAACGATCGTCAACGGCTTTGACGAGGGAAGGATTCCAGTCGGTCGTCGATCCACGGAACGCTTGCCGGAGCCACCAAGATCTGTCGGGACCACCAAGATCTTTCAGTGCGTTGTTTGCAGGAGGTGGGGGTTGACGAAGAGGGCACACCGGAGGCTGGCGATGCGGTGCGGCTCGACGATGCGAGACGGAGAGATGCCCGACATCGTCTGGTGCGGCGGGGACTGCGACCGGGATCGATGGTTGTTGCAGGTTCTGCGGCTTGGGTTGGAACGGCAGCGGTGCGGTATGGCTTGGCGGGGACTGCGACCAGGACCGTCTGGTGCGGCTCGACGGTCGGAGTTGTAGGCAATGAAGGTACGGCCCGCTGTTGTCGGCCCGACAAAATTGTAAAAGTTGTCGCCGTGGGGTGGGGGAGGGAAGGAACAGAAACGCTGTAGCGAGAAGGATGTAGAAGTTGTCGTCGTGGAGGAACCGTCTGGTGCGGCTCTGATACCAAGTTGTTACAGGTCTACTTCCGTAACAGTGGTAACTTGTCGTAATGGGGACCGGGGGTGGAGATGACGATGGCGGAGATACCGTGGAGCCGGAACCGCGGCTATCTAGGCGGGGTTGCTCGTTAGAGGAGAGAGCTACCAAGACCTCACACTCAAAGACGGGAATTAGATTCTTTCATTACTTGACTCCTCCTTACAAGACTAAGGGTCTATTTATAGGACCCCGGGTGGCACACCCGTAATTACATGGAAACATTAAAATATTAAAACACTACTTGACTTGACTCGATGCAACATGACACGACATATAAGTTGACTTGAATGCATATAATAATAAAATAGATAACCAATGGTTGAGTTGTAACCGATCTGTAACAGAATGTTGACAATATTTTCTCGATATCATTGGATTATGTTATGTTGAACTAGCTTACAAAATACTGTTTGTTCTATCGATTTTTAAATGTTGACAGTTGAACAACAAATTTAAATAAAATTAGAATGTTTTAAATCTTTGTGTATACCCAAATCTTGACTTTTTGGCAGAATGCACACCATAAATATCAGCTTTTGGCCGAATTCACCCTGCAAGTTTAAATATAGCACAATGGACACCTGAAAATCAGTGCTTTGGCAATGTGCACCCTAGGAGGTTATAACTTCTTCACTTCTATTTCTTCAATGTAGGGTGCACATTGTTATATTTAAACTTTCGTGATGCGTTCTGCCAAAATCTAATATTTGTATGGTGCATTGTGCCAAAAAGCCCCCAAATCTTTGTCTTCCTTGATCTTCTTGTGTGTCACCTAACTTTATTGGAAGAACAAATTTTTCATTAAATAGTGCAAATACAAATCCAAACTGATGTTGTATTACTCTAGTTAGGCGTCCATAGCCAGAGGTGGCGAATACCTACAAATGAGCTACCTCGGTCGCCTTCCTCTTCCCAGCGATAAAATCCAACAAAGCATCCTCAGCGCCTAAATTTATCACCGTAAATCATGTCAGGATATTCTATTAAGAGAAAATGAACAACTCCGGTTGACGGCTAGCTGTGTGGCGAACAATGTGGCACTGACCTGCGACGGGGAATCTCTTGACCAAGATTTTCAAGGAAGGATCCTCCACCCCGTCAGCGGCCGCTCCCGCTTCTCCGGTGGCGGATGGAAGGAAGTGGCATCCACTGAAGCATCTCAGTAGAGGTGAAGCGCGGGGGGAATAGAAAGGCCGTCTGATTCTCGGAGAAGGTCGAAGAGCATGGATTAGGGTTAGTGTTATGGTTTTCATGAGGGATTTGGGAAGAATCGTGGGGGAGGAAGAAAGCCCTCATCGCCTTGAAGAAATGGGAGTGGAGGTGCACGAAAAAAAAAATCGGTACTTTGGCACTTTGGGTGAAACTGGTGCCGTTTGGTGCGGTTTGAGCCCAAATCGCAACCGCTCTGAAGAGAGTCGATTTTGGACTTTACAAAACCGCATCACATCCAAACCGTGCGGTGCGGTTTGACATTGATGCGGTTTGAAGTCGGTTTTTGCGGTGCGGTTTCGATTTTTGCACATTTATCCAAACCGGTCTAAGCTTGATGATTGACCAACATAAGTTTGACTAATATTATGGTTGAATTTTGCATTATAATGATCATATAAGTGAGTGAGCGTGATCAACTGAACAATAGTCATTGTTTTTATAGCATCATGTATTGCATTCAAACACTTGGTCAAGCGCTTAGTCTTACACTGAGGATCCAACACCAAAGCAACATATAATAATACATTACTTTTTTTTTGAACTGCCCTAATACTTATCAAATTTAGTCTTCATACGGTTAGCACTAACAACTGCCCCAATACTTATCAAATTTACTTTTTTTTGAACTGCCCTAATACATCCCTTTGGACACTTGCTCTTTTTCACTCTTTGAAGTAAACATCCTATTACATTGAAAAATTTTATATATTTTGATCCTAAATTTGATACAAATAAAAATTTGAAGAGCACTATGAAACAATAAAAATTTATAAGATGATAACGATAATAACGTTGGATGTCGTGATTATAAAAAACCATGGTCAATTTTTGTAATGGAGGCAACATTTTTTTTACTGATCTATTGATGCCTAAATGTATTGGATTTAAATCCCTTATATTTATTATAAATAGGACTCCTTGATATGATTGTAAATGGCTCTTTTTTACAAACTAACCGAGGCACTTTAATTAAAAGCTAGCAATTAAATCTAGAAGTCATGCCATTATTAAATGAGATACTTAGGCGGTTTAAGCATGTATAGTGAAGGGAAAAATGTCCTAAACATACATCGTAAAGAATTAGAGGGAAATGATTTGGAAGGAAAAAGATAAATCTAAAGCTGATATGTGAAGAAGTTCAAAATGTTTTTCTGCACCAACAACGTTATCATCGTATTTCAAAAAAAAAAAGAGGGATGATCAAAAAATAAGCATCCATTTGTCACTCTTCTGAATTTCTAATTTATACATTGATACCTGCAGGGCTCGCTGGATGTCGTGAGATCTGGAGCCTGCCGGAGAAGGGATTTGGAAGTCGCTAGAGTATAGCTGCCCTCGCGTGAACGCCGGAGCCACGAACTCAAATGCGCAACCCTAAAATATCATAAAATCGAGCAAAAAATTAATAGGATGCTCCATCGACCATCGTCGCACGTCGGAGAAGACCAAAACCGTGGTCGGCAAGAGAAAGAAGGCCAAAAACGTCATACCTGCAGCCTGCAGGGCTCAACTTTGAGAAAGAAGACAGGGTCGACGGGGAAGAAGCTGGATGTCGTGAGATCTGGAGCCCACCGGAGAAAGAAGACAGGATCGCCGCAGAGCCCGATGTTGTTGCACGTCGGAGAAGAAGCGCCTTCCGCCCTTCCCGAGTTCCCGTGAGGCCGACTGGTCGAGTCGTGACCTAACTAAAAAGCGGAGTAAAATATTATAAGCGAGCTGGAGCCCGAAGGATTCCGTGAGACCGTGAGTTATGTCAGCAAGCAATCATAAAAATAAAATATTATAAAAAATATAAGAACTTGTTAAAAATGAACTTTGACAAATATTCCGTGACTTCCGTGACTTCCGTTACTGTTCTTATGAATGGTAAAAATGATAAATAAAATATTTTTAAGATATTTATATATATAAATAAAATATTATTGTAAAGAATGCGGTGCGGTGTATGCGGTTTTGACAAGACAAAAACCAAACCGCACCGTAAACTAGGCGGTTTTCCAAAAACCAAAACCGCACCACAACCGCACCGTTCGGTGCGGTTCGAAAACGGTGCGGTGTTGCGGTTTTTTGTTGTTTCGGTTTTTAAATTTCAGGCCTACTTAGCACTCAATTTTCTATACAGATAAGGCTCCGTTTGGGATGACTTAGGCTCTGTTTTGCGCGGCTGTAGCGACTGGAGAAGCAGTGGTGGGAAGCAGTGGTGGGAAGCAGTGATGGAATAAGCAACTGTTTTGCAGAGTGGTGGCAGAATATGCGAATCTGTTTGGGAAAACAGCGTTTGCAGTGCAGTTAATAATTTTATTTTATAAATCTTATATAAATAAATTATAAGTTATAATATAATTTAATATTAATTTAATATAATAACCTATATTATAATAACTTATAATATATTAATATTATAACTTTTTTTTAATAAAAAACAGTATTTTTAATTACGTTATTATTATAACTTATAATATTTTATAACTTTATTAATATAACTTATAATATATTTAATATAAATTTATTAAAAAAGTATTTTTTTTTTATAAAAAACGGAGCACTGCTGCTAATTCCCAGTCGCGGAAAATTTCCGCGACTGGGAAATAGCGGGCCACCGCTATTATTAGCGGTGGCGTCAGCCACTGCTGCCCGTCAATTTTTTGTTTGCCGCGGCAATGGCAGAATTTGCGGACCACAGCCCTCAAAACGCTCCGCCAAACAGAGCTTTATTCTCACTGATGAAGCTGTCACGATCGCATGAATCAGATCTTAATTAAGGGATATCGGTGTCGTTTTAAAAGGGATATCGGTGCTGTTTTAAAAGGGAGCAGTTCAAAAAGAAGATTCTAAACTGTATTTTTAAAATTGAGATTATGTTTGGATAACCTTCGGTCCGTAGAAGTAAAAATAATACAAACATATAATAAAATTATATAAGTGTATAATTACAAGTGTATAATAGTATCTATATAACTATGATTAATTATTTTTTTAAAATAAAAAGTTTAATAAAATTTAACATTATTTGACTTGCAATTAATAATTCTTAGCTTTCCATCTTTTTGAAGCATTAATGCTTAGCCCCACATTAAATGCTTCGTCCCGCGGCCCTTACGGAAGCTCGCCGCGGAAGCCCTGCGAGAGGACAAACGGTAGGAGGACTGGAGGAGGAACGTCGTGGAAGCCCTGCTGGGTGGAAGAACGTCGTGGAAGCCCTGCTGGGTGGAGGAACGCCATGGAAGCCCTGCTGGGAGGAGGTACGTCGGAGAAGCTGCGGGAACTTAATTAAAAAAATCAAAACGGTCGGTTGAAACGGCCGTTGGTGCTCGGATGGCCAGCGTCAAAACGGCCAGAAATCACTGAAAGTCTCTAGTGTCGACTAAATCCACCTATGGGGGGGAATATGTGTCGTGCAGTCTTTTGCGGAATTAAATTTACCTACACAAATTAACAAACACAGCACAGAAAACACACAAAGAATTATAGTGGTTCCCCGATTTGGGTACGTCCACTTTCCCCCTTCGACCTATCTCCCACCAAGGGACGACTTGGTCACTTTTCCAAACGGATTGAAATCCAATCCTCACACTACGGAAGGAACTCTTCCAACAAGGAGTCACAACTCCACCACCACGGGTTGCACCCAACCCTTACAACTAGGAATGAAAAATTCATTTACAACAAACCAAAATTGAATGTAAAAGAAAATACAAACAAATCTTTTAGAGATTCCGATGTCCTCCTTCGTTCGTTGAAGCTTGCTTGAAAATAACGAAGAATCCACAACCGGATTTCTCTCTTGGAATGGGTCTTCTCAAGATCGGCGGCGGCAAGTGATTGCGGCGGCGATACTTTGTAGATCCGAACTTCTTGACGAAGAAAGCAAGGTCTACCAATGATCTCAGTCGGATCAATCGTCTCCACCGATTCGGAATGGAGAACTTATCTCGTTCAACGAATCAAGAGACAAAAGATCTCAAGAGAGATGTGTGAGACACTCGGCTTGTCTCGGTACTGTCGTCGGAAGATCAAAGAAGATCGGAGATTAACGACGACGACGAACTGCGAGCGGCGACAAGCGATCAACGGTTTCCGCGATCGGCTAGGGCACGGCGCCGACTACTTTTGATTTCGCGTGAATGACTTACTATCGAAGTTCAAAATACGCGAGTATAAATACTAGAAGCCAACCCTAATGACCGTTGTGGGGCCCACAAGGAGAAACCCTAGTCCCGGTCGAAACAGCGCACGACAAGTTGGTTCGGTCCAGCAAACGAGGAAAATTGCCTAAGGCAAAATCGGCGGGAATCGTTGGTGATTCCCGTCGATGTCGGCGGGAATCACTCACGATTCCCATCGATTCTGCCTTGGCAGAATCCCTGTTTGAAAACTATCAGCCGGAAGAAGTCGGCGGGAGAGGCTACCTGATTCTCGACGAATCGGCGGGAATCACTAACGATTCCCGTCGAAGTCGGTGAGAATCACAAGTGACTCCCGTCGAAGTCGGCGGAAATAACTTAGTGATTCTCGTCGATTTTGACTTAGAAGAATTTTCTCTTCCTTCCTTTGATGACTTGGTCTTTGACTCATCTTTGCTCCTTCTTCTGCTCTTGATCTGTCTTAATCATGTACTTGAAAATAAGTACACTCTAATAGAGAGAGCACACGTGAGTCAACACACTGATCTACTCAACGAGGGATTACATTGCGCAGACCCGTATATATTAACCCACTGCACCCTGACATTGGTGTGTACCTAACCTGGAATAGCTGCAAGCACAACTTGATGGAAGATCGTCAAATACATTGTGAATCCATCTTAGCTTGACTGGAGTCTTCTTCAAATCCAGGTAATTATGGATACAATACCCAACAATCTCTCCCTATTTGAAGAAGCCAAAATCCTACTAGCTAAGATGAATTACACCAACCAAAAAGATATATATAAAAGTATGCGAGACAAGAAATAAGAATAATAAAATTTCACGCATTCAAAACAAAATTTGAATCAGCATATGATTATATATATATATATATATATATATATATATAACCAAAGTGTTGTTCATTTATAATTACAAGAATAGACGTACACGCATATTAAAAAAATAAAATGTATAGATTTCAAGTCTATCCCTCCTTTGCCTCAGCATCTCTTAGTTGTTTAGCCAGGAACTTCTTGCTTTGCCTTTCAAAATATTCCTTTGGCTTCGGGTAGTACCGGGGGGGAGGAGCTTTGTTCTCCACTGTGTTTGACCTAAAGAATATGTTTCTTTTAGCCTCATATTCTTTGTGCATTTCTCACTCATACTGACTATATACTTCATTTTTATTAAGCTCTCCCCGTTGTTGTAGCATAAATGTATCCAGTATGATGCTCCTAGACACATGACTCTATCGTTCATTCTTAACTTCACTTTCCTTCCTTCTTAATTTCCTCTCTGCTGGAGTTTCTTTAAAAATTCCTTCTTGAAGCTTTCTTTTCTCTTTCGCAATCGCCTCTTGATCAAACATTGCACTGTGAGCAGCTTTGGCAGCGGCTTTAGCAGCCTTTCTGGCATCAGCTTCACTCAAGGGGAACTCCTCAACAATAGCAACCTCATCAGCAGCAGAAGTAACATCATCAGTAGGAGCAACAGGAATATGTATACCTGATGCTTGTTGAACTAGCCAATGACAACTTTCAAAAACATATTTGTTTGATTGTTTAAAGTTTTCGACCATAATTTGCTCTAACCCTGCCATCTTAGCTGCATATTCCTTCTCCCCCTTTTTGGCTTCTAGGGCAATTGAGTTTGCATAAGAGTGCAGTGACTCATCTATATGCTTTACATTCTGAGTAAAATCGGCCAGCAAGGTTTTTTGATTCGTGTTGAGGGTGACCATGTTGGCATCGAACAATTTGATGTTGTTGGCCACGACATGAGCGTTTTGATTTACCACCGTCAGGTTAGCTGTATTTTTCTTTAGCCCTTGCATCAGAAGATTGACGGCAGTGCCGGCCTCAGCATACTTAGCTTCAAATCTTTGTTCCATCTTATCCAGCTTGTGATTTATCTCCACAATATTCTTTAGCATCAGATCCTCTGATTGCTTAATTCGTTTAAGTACTCGGTTGTGAGATTGTTTAAAGGAGATCTTCAGTTCATCTACTATACCTAGAATGATATTTACAGTGTGATTTGCCAGGCTAGGTCCTAACGGATGATCCTGATGTATAGCTTGGTCGTGCTCTGGGGGGATAGGACTCTGTGAGTCAGGATTCTCCTCTTCAGATTCACTTGTAGAGCTCGATAAATTTACAGTCTCTTGTGGAGGGATTGAGGCAGCATCTGCCATGTTTCCATATATACTCAGCATCCCCTGCAGCATAGTATCAAGCTGTTCCTTAGGCCGGGAGGTCTCCCCCTCAACTGTTGCGCCAGACACATCAGGAACCTTTACCTGAAGCTGTTCCACAGAAGGGAGTTCAACATCAATCTCCCTCATGTCCATATCATTTCCAGCTTGCTCATCATTAAGATCCTCAGCGGCATGTTGTTCAGGGGAATCCACATCATTCTCACTAGCTGCAGCATTCTCCACATCATCCTCTACTTCCTCCTCGTCAGTCTGATCAGTAGCGAGGGTTTCCACTGCATCCTTAGCGATGAGGGAAATATCAGTAACAACGTCTACTTGTTCTGAGATGGAGGCTTCCATCCTGATTACAGCAGAAGGACTGGGTAGTGACTCCCCCTCATTTCCTGCATTCAGCAGATCAGGAACTTCACTGGGCTGATCCGAAGGATTTGTGAACTCAGGTGCTCTGTCTTCCTCATCAACAAGTGTTGCAGACACTCCCCCTTGGACAATCCTTCTTTCCCACCTATCGAAGACGCTGGAGTCCATCTTCTTTAGGTAGTGAAGGGGAACTCCCTTAGTCATATCAAACCTATCTCTATCCATCTGGTTCAGGTAGAGACTTATGATTCTTCCGAAGTTAGGGGTACGTAGGGTATCTTTTATTTTCTTAAATAACATGGCCCCCAGTTCAATTTCTTTCTGCACACTATAGCTATCAGGATCTTAAACATGTCACCTGAAATGTGATCATGGGAGTCAGGCTTGCAGATCAGAACCTTCCCTATGATATCTGAGAGAAGCTTTCCTTCTTCGTTCATGTCCTTGCGTTTAATAGCCCTGGTCCCTCGAGCCAATCCACAGAAAAGCAATGTCCTCGTACGATCATCATCATCTAGATAGTCCTCTTGTTCGAAGTTGGAGAGCTGGAGATGATGTGACAGTTTTGCAGCCGTCATCTTTATCCTTAGGCCTGCTATCTTACTCTTTATCAAAGTGTCCTCGTGACGCGGTTTGGAATTGGCGAAAAACTCAAGAACTTCCTTGTCGAGAACCTTGCACCGGTGCTCGAGAATGAAGGAGAGACCGGCTTGTTCCAGCATCAAGATGATGTTTCTGAATTCGTCTGAAGCATGGGCAAAGCCTGTACTAACCAATTCACTTCCAGTGAGGAGCCCGACCGTTATTCGAAGAGCCATAATGAACCTAAGCGAGTTAAACCCAAGGAGTTAACTCTATCTAAATCTAGAATTTGTAGGAACTTAACTAGAAGGGATGATCCTTGAAAGTGGAATTTCAAGGAAGCAACTGAAGTTACCTTTCCCTCGGAGGGTGCACGGAAGGAGACATGTAGCAGGCGGTGAGCGGAGAGTAGCCCTAGGCCGATGAGAAGCTTGCGTCGGGACTGAAGGCTGGCGGTGGATCGGCGAAACACCAACGTTGAGTTGATGCCGATGACGGGAACGTCGAGTTGACGGGACACGACGGTCAATGGGAGACGACGGGAGTCAATGAATCGATGAGCTGATGAATCGAGGAACGATGATTGTGAAGCGACGGGAGGCTCGTTTCCGCACGATTCGCATGGAAGCTGAAGGGTCGACGGGAATGCGAAGGGTTTCCGCTACTTATGCCCATCCGCTAATTTCCGTTAATTTGAAATGATCGGATGACAGGTGGTCGATAGGAATTTTGCTGATGCCCGCTAATGATTTCCGCTAATTTCAGCTACCTTATTGTGACAAGGTCGACGGGTTAGACCTAGGGTCGACGGGAATTCCTGCTAATTCGAAACTTTGCCCTTTTAAATAATGGATTAAAAATTTTCAGGTCAGAATAGCTAAGCCGAGTCGATGGAAGGTTAACACTAGAAATAATCACTGGCTATTTCTTGGTGAGTCAAAATGTAATAATTTTAGTTGCAACTACTGGTACAAGTCCCTTGAGATTCATCGGACCAATTGACACCCACTTTCACACATTATCAAGATATAGAAAATTTATCAGATCCTAAAATAAGGATCATACGATCATTAGCTTGTGTGTCCTTCCATTTCAGGTGTGTATATATATATATATATCTTGAAAGAAAATCTACATATATGTCTGTATATATATATATGTATATATATAATGTGAATCAATTTTCGAAACTGAATGCGCGTACCTGGGATTACTAGGTTGATCATTCGGATCCACTATTTGAGTACGACGGGTATCATGTATAAGTAGGACACTGTAGTTAGCATTATCTCTTATCCCATATTCTTGTTCCATAGCAAGCCTGTAACATCTCTTGTCTAGGTCCCATCATGTTCATGGGTACCTAGACTATCCTGCAAAAAAGAATTACCTTACCTTAGGAACCCAATAGGTATTGGGTCTTAGGTTCTTGTCAGCATAAAATACAGCATGCCTTCCCACAGGATTTCTGACAGGAAGGCTGTCTCTTACCAAAGGATGTGGACATACTCTTGCCCTTGGCACAGAAGGATTGTGCTAACAATCTATGGCAAAGTGACCCACTCTGCCACAGCACCAAAACTCATGAATATTGTACCTCCTTTTCTTACAAGGTCTATTAACGGAGTTAGTCATGACCCTAGGTCTGAAGGAGTCATAGCTGGAACTACTCTCAGATTTACCCTTTCCACCGAGACTCGAGGGGGGTCTGATGGTGAACATGTGGTGAGTATCATGAGGCCTGGGGGATGGTGCTTTATTTTCAGCCAGCACACATCCGGGGGCCCCAGTGATGCTTGCTACATGTTTGCCAACTCCCTTTTCCTTTGTCCTAGGGTGGGAAGATGTTCTGCGAGAGCTGGTTCCAGCAATGTCATGAAGTGAGGGGGCTGATGCCGTAAATACAAACGGTTCATGATGAGCCATATGTATTTTCTCATGGGTAGCCATAACAACACTTGCACTAGGGGTGTTTCCACATGAGGGTCGATCATTCTTGCAGTGACTATAGTTGTTCTTATGGTCATACCTGAAGGAATGATGAGTGCCCCTCCTACTCAGGATGGGGGGTCTGTAGACAGTTTCTCCATTTCTCCACAATTTTATAATTCACGAGATCCATCTGTTTTCTCCCTTTCTATTAATAGCATCTATCTTGGAAAAATTAAATACTATCATCTTCTCGGTCTCTAGATGAAACTCTAGATCCGAGATCTTTGAGTCCTTCACCTTGATGGATTCCAATTGGAGGTCCATCATGGTCCTCAGCTGAGCAATTTCCTTAGCTTGTTCCTCAACAAGCAAGTTGCTCTTCTGAAGGGCTCTACGAAGAGAATCAAGAGTTTCAATCTTTTGATTGAAGCTGTCAATTTCCCTTGCATCAATTGATGGACAAACCTCTGAACTCCTCATGTCTTCAGGAGATATAAGAGGAAAGGAGCAAGAAGAGGAAGATACCTGATCCTGATTGTGCTGATCAGGGTTAGAGTTATGGTCTGTAGAGACTGATGTATCAGCTTCATCACAATTGCATTCCTCAATCTCTTCTCCAGTCTCAGATAGAGACACGGGAGCCCTGATATTGAGAGGTTGTTCTTGACTTTCATCTTCAGAGACAAGGACCCCCATATATGCTTCATCATCTTGCTGGCATTCAGTCCCGACAGTCTTCGTTCCCTCCTTGAGGTTAGAGATAGTTTGCCACATGGACTTTGCAGTCTTACACTTATCCAATCTCGTAAGAGATGATCCTGACCAAATATCAGAAATGATTTGTTGAACCAGCTTGTCCAAGTTGAATAGTGAGAGCTCAGTTTCTGACATCTCTCCGGGACTCTTTGGGATTTGAAGATCTTCTCCAGAGTCAGAAGCCTTCATGGGAATGAAGGGACTCTCTTCCACAATAAATAAAGCACGGGGGGGGGGGGGGTCAATGGCTTCCTGATGAAACTGAACTCTCATTTTCCAGATGGGAAAATACTCTTTTGTGCAGGCAGGCAGTCTCAGGGGAGAGACATCTGTGTATAGTTCCATGCTTGAATCTTGTTTTCTCCTCGACACTAGACACATGATCTTACTCAAGGTGTTAACCTTATTGATGAGTAACCTGCCTCTGATACCACTTGAAAGTCTCTAGTGTCGACTAAATCCACCTATGGGGGGGGGGGGGGGGAATAGGTGTCATGCAGTCTTTTGCGGAATTAAATTTACCTGCACAAATTAACAAACACAGCACAGAAAACACACAAAAAATTATAGTGGTTCCCCGATTTGGGTACGTCCACTTCCCCCTTTGACCTATCTCCCACCAAGGGACGACTCGTTCACTTCTCCAAATGGATTGAAATTCAATCCTCACACTACGGAAGGAACCCTTCCAACAAAGGAGTCACAACTCCACCACCACGGGTTGCACCCAACCCTTACAATTAGGAATAAAAAATTCATTTACAACAAACCAAAATTGAATATAAAAGAAAATACAAACAAATCTTTTGGAGATTCCGATGTCCTTCTTCGTTCGTTGAAGCTTGCTTGAAAATAACGAAGAATCCACAACCGGATTTCTCTCTTGAAATGGGTCTTCTCAAGATCGGCGGCGGAAAGTGATTGCGGCGACGATACTTTGTAGATCCAAACTTCTTGACGAAGAAAGCAAGGTCTACCAACGATCTCAGTCGGATCAATCGTCTCCACCGATTCGGAATGGAGAACTTGTCTCGTTCAACGAATCAAGAGACAAAAGATCTCAAGAGAGATGCGTGAGACGCTCGGCTTGCCTCGGTACTGTCGTCGGAAGATCAAAGAAGATCGGAGATTAACAGCGACGATGAACTCCGAGCGGCGACAAGCGATCGGCGGTTTCCGCGATCGGCTAGGGCACGACGTCGGCTACTTTTGATTTCGCGTGAATGACTTACTATCGAAGTTCAAAATACGCAAGTATAAATACTAGAGGCCAGCCCTAATGACCGTTGTGGGGCCCACAAGGAGAAACCCTAGTCCCGGCCGAAACAGCGCACGACAAGTTGGTTCGGTTTAGCGAACGAGGAAAATTGCCTAAGGCAAAATCGGCGGGAATCGTTGGTGATTCCCGTCAATGTCGGCGGGAATCACTCACGATTCCCGTCAATTCTGCCTTGGCAGAATCCCTGTTTGAAAACTATCAGTCGGAAGAAGTCGGCGGGAGAGGCTAACTGATTCTCGACGAATCGGCGGGAATCACTAACGATTCCCGTCGAAGTCAGCGAGAATCACAAGTGACTCCCGTCGAAGTCGACGGGAATAACTTAGTGATTCCCGTCGATTTTGACTTAGAAGAATTTTCTCTTCCTTCCTTTGATGACTTGGTCTTTGACCCATCTTTGCTCCTTCTTCTGCTCTTGATCTGCCTTAACCCTGTACTTGAAAATAAGTACACTCCAATAGAGAGAGCACACGTGAGTCAACACACTGATCTACTCAACGAGGGATTGCGTTGCGCAGACCCGTGTATATTGACCCACTGCACCCTGACATTGGTGTGTACTTAACATGGAATAGCTGCAAGCACAACTTGATGGAAGATCGTCAAATACATTGTGAATCCATCTTAGCTTGACTGGAGTCTTCTTCAAATCCAGGTAATTGTGGATACAATACCCAACAATCACCCTTTCACGCCGACCATTCTAAAACGGTGCTCGTGACGGTTTCCCAAACGCCTCCACTCTGGATCGTCCCCGCCGGAACGGCACCCCGCCGGGTTGTCAAACAAACCCTAAATATAGTTTGTGATTGTGATTTTAAGGGTGTGGGTTTTGTTGGATTGTCCGCTCACTTTTCAATACACTCATATATTTTAGCCAAAGATCTACATCGTTGAAATCATGGATCATACGAATTTAATTGCTCCCGCATAGACAAAATTAGGGACGTATATGTACCGGGCTCCTAGTCACCTACTAATAATCGAGAGAATTCTATTTAATTATTTTTTTACAGAGGTTGTTATAGTCAACCCAATTTTAATTATAAGACCTTTTAAAAAATAGTAAAAGAATTATTTTCGCTAGTAAAAATAGTCGTGCACATAAAGTTTGGCAAGCTCAGGCTTGGGCCTTGCAATAGCCAGGCTCAGGCCCCTTATATGAAGGGGGACTAGTTGGGCCTCTTTGGCCAGGCCTAGCCCAGGTCTAGGTTGGGCCTAACCATGCCCAGGCCTGACCTAGGCCGATTTTTAAAAAAAAAAAATATTTTTTTTATAAAAAATAATTAGCCATTAAGAATTAGCTTAAAAATAAATTTTTGTTCTTATCAAAAATACTAAATTAATAATTTTCTCAAGCTACAAATCGGGATGCAATTAAGGGTACATTTGACACGACAGTGGCAGTAGTGAACCGTGGTGTTACAAACTGTCATCCGTTTGGCATGATGTTTTTTTGAGATATATTGAAATAGGTGTGACGGGTGCTTAGTGGATTGCGGTTAGGATCCGATAGGAATCTAATAACCCATAGTCTGGTAATTAGGGTTTGCCTATAAATGCACATGTTATGGGCAACGAGGAGATCGTTCTAAATTTGACGGTCACGCGGATGCTTCGAGCACTATAACATTCTCATAGGCAGTCTCATGTGTGTTACAACCTGTACTAGATCTGACATAGCCTTTATAGTCGGCATGTTGAGTAGATTCACTAGTAACCCTGGGAAGGACCACTAGGATGCCTTGGAAAGGCTAATACGATACTTAAAGTACACTGAGAAGTATGTTTTATGTTACAATGGACATCCTCATGTGCTTGAGGGTTATTTTGATGCCTCCTGGTGCTCAGAAATTGCTGATAGTAGATCCACTAGTGGTTTTGTGTTTACCCTAGGAGAAGTAGCATTAGCTTGAAAGTCAATGAGGCAGACGTGCATTGCACTATCCTCTATGGAATCGGAACTCTATGCTCTCACTTCAGTTGGAGAAGAAGTGGAGTGGTTAAGAGTTCTGATAATAGACATTCCAATGACGAGTCTAAAAATGAACTCTATTTCGTTATATTGTGACAATCAAGCCACAAAGACCATTGCTACAAATACGTTGTTCAATGGAAAGCGAAGGCAACTAAGGATGAAACAGGTCTGGTTGACATATCTCACCAGTCAGGGGATAATCTCCATTTTGGACGTGAGACCGAAAGATAATGTAACAGATGCCCTTACTAATGGCTTATGTAAGGTTCTAACAACGAAAATATCGGGGGAGATGAGATTAAAGTCTATTTAGTATGACTTAATATTTTGCTTATGTTTTAAATTTTAGAACTGTAGTCTGCCTACATTCAAGCATCTAGAGTTGAGTACACTGAAGTATTTCAGATGCTATCTGATGAAAGCTAGAGATGATTAATTTTCAGTTATTCCAAACTTGATGACTTACGCAATTATTTTATTCAAAAGCTTAATTGGGTATCATTCCAAAAAGGAATACTGAAGTTGTTGATATGAGTCATGATGTTATGATTATTAATTATATCATAACAAACTTGATGATATGATGATCACAGCTTCTTGTATCATTCCAAACTTAATGATATAACACAATTGTGAAATGGTGAATAATAATCTTAATAATCGATGGAACATGATTTTATTCTATGAAATCAATTTTCTGATTTTGTGTAAATTAGATAGAGACGCTAATATGTGATTCTTTCTTCCTGCTTAGAGTATTACGTTCTTTTACTGCTATAACTAATAACTTTAATTTTGATTAGCAAATGTTATAATTCATAGATATTTATCTCATGATATTCTTATGATGTTTGTTTGCAGATCAAATGGAGATTGGAGGAGAGAAAGTTGATTTCGGCATGGATGAAGATGATCTGCTGTTTGCGTAGATCAATTTTTCAGTTTGAGTTTTTTTTTCAGAATTCCTATTGTTATGTTTGGGACTATGTGTTTGAGTTTAGATATTCTGTATTCTAAAACTCATATTTATGTTTTCTGAAAAATTCATTTTTTGGTCGTTATTAACTCTTGTTTAAGTAACTTGTACTGTGCTAACATTTATTTACAATATAGGAGGAGATTGTTGAGGTATATTGAAATAGGTGTGACGGGTGCTTAGTGGGTTGCGGCTAGGATCCGATAGGAATCCAATAACCCATAGTCGGGTATTTAGGGTTTGCCTATAAATACCCATGCTAGGGGCAACGAGGAGATCGTTCCAAACTTTACGGTCACGCGGATGCTTCGAGCACTCTAACATTTTTTGCTCCGGTGTGTTTAGACAAATGTTACCGTCGTGAAACATGTGTTTGACGTGACAACGATTATGAATGTCACTGACAAATAATATTATGACGGAAATTGCAAGAGATTCGACGATCCAACAAGTTAATTCTTTCGACAATAATATTCTGATGGAAATTGCAATACATTTGACCATCAAATTGAATAACAGTCAATGTCAATAGTATTGAAATAATGAGAATCGGGTCATGAAATATCATTTAGTTTTGCTAATATATATTTGTGTATGCAAATTTTAATTATTCTATTTTAATGTAAAAAATAAAAAATTGACTTTATAAGCAAAGACACGAATGACATGTTCATGTGAGAGTAGTGTTAATATGCTTCATTAATGAATATGAACTACTCACTGTGAAATTTTGTTGTGCTACCTTATTTGGTCTAGTCTTGGGCCAGGCCCAGGCAAGGCCTGAAATCAGGCTTAGCCCGGGTCGGGCACCAGGGTGGGCAAAACATGTATATTGGGGCCTTTTTAGCCCCCCCCCACCCCCCACCCTCAGGGTCGGCCTGGTGTAGACTTGCTTAGGCCCAGGCCTAACCAGCTTTTGCCAGGCCGGGCCTAGACAGACTTCCAGGCCGGGCCTAGACAGACTTTCCAGGCCCAGTCTTTTTGTGCACCACTACCTTAACCCGAAAGCCCCCACGAAAATCCCAATTGTGGGCTTCCCCCTGCCGCCCGCCGACGATGACATAGCTCCATCACTTGCACTTCCCTCGTCGAGAAACCTCGATGGTGAAATTTTATGGGTTTTTTCTTATATGTTGGTGTTAGTATAAAGGAAAAAATTTACTTACGTTGCACACAAGATGTCATCGTGCGAGCATAAATATGAAAAAAATATTCTTAGGGTCCGCCACTTCGCCTTCGCCTCTTCAATTTTGAAACTGAAACTTGCACTCTAGTGAAACCCCAGACCCACGCCTTCCCAAACTCTTCCCTTTCTTCCTCTCCGCTCTCTTGTAGCGTCTGCCATTGGCGTTTCTATTGTCGTTGTGTCGTGGGGAGAAGTTGTTCTATGGAGAGAAGAAAGCAGAGAGCTTGACTGTTCTGCCACCTCCTCTAACTTACATTACAAGGTAATTTCCATTTTTTTACAATTTTGAAGCTTTTGTCAGCATATTTGTATCATGAACCTGCATTGAGCCCTATAAAAAGATGTTTAAAGGTTTTTACAGTTAATTTACAGTATTTTTACAATTGCAATGTTATTGGGTGTCGTTCTACATTAATTTTGAGTCATTTTATATTTTTAGTATTCTTAGGTTTTACAGAGATTTCATAATTGTATTGTTATTAGGTTTTATGGTAATTTTACAATCGCATCGTTAATAGGGTTTCACGCTATTTTATAGTCGTGATTTTTTGTATATTTTACAAGAATATTACAGTCTGATTAGTACTATTTACAATCCTATTTCGGAGAATGCTCGGGAGCTCATGCCTTAGTTCATGTTGTGCTATTTATACATTCAAAGTCAATGCCCGTCCGTTATTAGGTGTCATATCAACCGAGTCTAAAACTACCCTAGAAGATGCCAAAGTACGTTCTTTTGATTGCCAAATCTTTCACAAAATATTCTGTTATTATATTTTCTTGTGCAGTGTTGTAGTAGAGACTAGCATGCAATCATAACAGTAAATGAGGTTGTGATGATATTAAGGATTTTAAGTAGAGGCCGTGTTTTGAGGTTTGTTGGATTACCACTATTAGACCTAACTCACGAACACCTAATTGATGAACTAAACAGGTTTGTTAAATAGGAGTTTTCTCCTACATTGGAGCATAGGAGAGTGGATGCATTAGTTAAGCACCTTTTTGTTGTCTTTCTTTTTTCCATTGAAGGGTCTAGAGATTCTAGTTTCCCTTAATATGCACAATAGCATCACTTTGTTTAAAGAGTACAATTGGTCAAAGGTCATACACAAATTTTTGTATTCGCAACTGCTCGATTTAAGTCGAATGAGTGTTCTACGTTAAGTTAGTGCGAATTTGGGATGCCCAGAAGGATGCATCACAGTGTTACTGGTAAGAGATGTTTTTATTTTTTTTTATTTTTATATCAATTTCAATAGTGTAAACACTCTCTTTTTTTTAGGTTTGGATCTATGAGCATACTAAGGCACAGTTGGTTGCTGATAATGGTACTAGGCCAAGAATGTTTTGTTGGTCTCATGTGGTTAGTTACAATGCAAAATATTACTTTGCTCTGCCAGGACAGCTAACAACACTGTGTTTGTTTTTATTGTCTTCGTCTTGCTCGCTTCCATGTCATGTTGAAACGAGCATGTCCAATCCCAAAATATAATCAACAAGTGTACTAGCACCCTTTGAACACGGATCCAAACCATTGTTAGTTGATTCGCAGAACAGAATGCAACTGGCATCCGAGTCTAGAATACAGTCGTAATATAATATTACAATATGACTGTATTGTACTAAAATAAATATAACTGAATCTTCATTGTAAATTACATTCGGATTTACTTATAGTGTCAACATTTTCATTAAGTTTCATGAACAACATCGATAGTTCTTGCTCTAAAATCTCCGTGGAGGTGGCAGCTACCAATGGGCCAAGGTCAGATGAGTAAAACGAGCGGATAAGAGTGTTAATACACAAGATTTTGCCTACAAATTATGCACTACCGAGTATAGATCAGGCGGACTGGATTCAGTCTAGTCTAACTGCAACCTCGACCTGGGAAGAAGCTCTCAGAGCTGGAAGAAGCTTGCTCCAGTAGTAGGAAGGTTGGTGGAAGCTCAGAGCAAGCTCATCAAATGCATAAAGCTTGATGCGGGAAGAAGCTAGGGGATGACACCAGAGAGGAGGAAGCTAAGCCGAAACTACAATAGTGCACCAGCTCGAACAAAAAGGAAGCTTGACCTATTGTTACAGTCACAAATAGGAAGCTTGGAGGAGGCTTAGGGCCCGTTTGACAAACCAGCCTGACGCCATTTTAGCCAGAACGGACATGTACAATATTCCAAGTAGCTGTTTGGTTGGAGCAGGGGCGGATCCAGGAATTTTAGCTAGGGGGGGCCCAGTCATCAAGTGAAGGCAAACAAATTTTAAAATAAAATTTTAAATATAAAAAATATATATACAGTTTTTCAACAAAATATAACATATATCTTCAATAAGCCAAAAAGATACAAACAATCATATACATGTCACTTCAATTGTGCGCGGCGATTTTTCACTTCATAGAATTCATCTATGATACAATCTTTGCCAATTTTCTCCGTTATTTCTCGCTCAATATATAAAGTCATGCAGTTTGCAAGAAATTCATCTTCCACTTTGTTACGAAGTTTCGTTTTAACAAGTTTCATAGCAGAAAATGACCTTTCTGTGGTTGCTGTTGAGACCGGAAGAGTCAAAATAAGTCGAATTAATCTGTCAATAAGATAGTAGGTCTTCGATTTTTTCGTTTACACAAATTTCTCATACAACTTGGAAATTGTAGACAAATTTTTAAAGTCTTTATGAGAAGGAACATCGAGTTGATAATGTTGCAATTGAGTATTTAACACATAAATTTCTTGTTCACTGAAATCTTGAGGGTGAAAATTCTTTGCGATGGCACATATATCATCAATCTTGAAAGACTTGTATTCATCACTTGGATCTAATGTCATACTTAGACGAAGGAGTTCCATATAATTTTCACTGAATCTAGAATTTAGCTCCTGCAACACATAATCTATTGAGGCATTGAAAATATCTACTTGAAAATGATGTTTCACTGTAATGATATCACGCGGACTTCGAAACTGACGATCACTATATCGAGCACATGTGAAGACCATCTAGTGTCACCATGTAAACAATGTTCAGATGTGAAGACCATCTAGTGTCACCATGTCGTTGTAGTGAACCAATTTGATTGGCTCCCGTGCCGGTCTCAATTTTACCTAGAGCAATCATGTGATCGAAATACTCTTTTTGAGCAGCTCGCAAACGATCATTGTGTTAAGAAGAAGCACAAACAATATTAATAATATATATCAACTCATTACAAAAATTATGCACTGTCTTCACTTACTTTGATGTTGCAATAAGAACTAGCTGAAACTTATGTGCGAAACAGTGAACATTATAAGCTTGAGAGCATTCATTAAGGAATAAAGTTTTTAAAAACAAATAATGACCTCTTCAGAAGGAAGAAAATTATTGCACAATTCGAACAGAAAATTTTTAGCGAAAGTAAAAAAAAATCATCGTTTTAAAAACAAATAATGACCTCTTCAGAACAGATTGATAATCAGCGCCCTTGGCCTTGGAAATGGGCTGGTGACTGGTGTTGCTTTCCACCGACAACGACACCGCCTCCGGGACAGCTCCGACGATGTTATCTAAGTCCACGAGCATTGTCGGTTTATCACTTGATCGGCAAGTTAATGCTCCGGTGTGGCGGTGTCGATGTAGCCTGTAGGTAGAATCCGGCGTCGATGAGCGGCGGTCCGCGGACGGCGTATGGATCTGGACTCTTGAGTTTGGAGGTGTGGTCCGCATGGAGCGATAAAGCCGAAAATGAAAGGGGGGCATCGGGGCGACGTGGAGTGGAGCGGTAATGAAATGGCTAGGGCACAAAAATGAAGCGGTGATTTTCAGAAAATGAAATGGAGCGGTGCCAGGTTGAGGTGGTTAAGTGGTTTTCAGCGGGATTTTAGTCCATGAAATATCACAAAATTTTAATAGAAATGATATATTATATCTATATAATATTTTGTTTTAAAAAATTTTGGGGGGGGCCCGGGCCCCCATGGGCCCCCCTTGGATCCGCCCCTGGGTTGGAGCCATTTTAAACCGGTCGGCTGAAAAGGACAAAAACCCGTCGTTTTGAGGTTGGAGGAAGGAGCACCAGCACGCCCGACTGCAACACCGCCGTTCTGCTTTTCCTCTCCTACTTCGCTGTAAACGACGGGATTTTCCGGCGCCGATCTTCCCCCCTTCGCCCGTCCGCAACCAGTGGCCATCGTTCTGATTTTCCGACGCTGATCTTCCCCTTCGCCCGTCCACAACAAGGGTCGAGGAGTACTACTGCAAGAGAAGTACTTGCGATCACAATAAATATTATGGCGCATAATATGACAACGAGGGATTGCAATGAGCGTTTTCAGCATTCGACAGAAACAATAAGTCGATATTTTTCACGATGTTTGACAGCTTTAATAAAGCTATCACATGACCTTATTGCGTCGGTTGATGGACAATTTACAAATATCCCTGCAAAGATTTTAAACGATGATCACTACATGTCCTACTTCAAAGATTGCATTGGAGCAATCGACGGGACACATGTTGATGCCCGCATCCCAGTAGACGAACATGTTCCCTACATTGGACGTCATGGTTATACCTCTCAGAATATTATGATTGTACGTGATTTTGATATGATATTCTCTTTGTCCTGGATGGTTGGGATCGGAGTGTCCAACACATGACAACCGTATTTTCCATAGTGCAATTACCGATCAATGTTGGAATTTCCCTCATCCGCCACCAGATAACGTGTAATAAATTATTTTTGATTATAACAATGGTACTGTACAATTTATTAATACAATTTTGAATACACAAAAAAATACCACTTGGTATATATTGGTTACCCATTACAGTTTAGATATATTAAACCGTACCCAAAAACAAGATATCATTTGCCAGACTTTGCACGCGGCCGACGTCCGATACAAGGACGAAAGAAAATATTCAACCAGGCGCACTCGTCGTTGCGTAGTGTGATAAAACGAACTTTTGGAGTGTGGAAGAAGAAATGACGTATTCTTTGTGATACGCCGCAGTATGACTTCAAAAAACAACGGAATATTGTGATCTCAATAATGACACTGCATAATTTTATACGCAGACATCATTCTAATGTAGACAGTCAGTTCTATCGATGTGATAATGATGAGAGCTTTGTATGCCCTCATGCGCGTCTGATTAGGCAAGGGGTACAAATGGCAAGCAACTCAAGGAGGGAGAACAATGAAATTGGTCGGGGTGGAAAGAGTGGATCAAGTTGGAGGCATTGCGTGACTCCATTGCTGAACAATTCTATGAAGACTTCAAAAATTGAGTCTGAACATGTTGCATATTTATTTTATCGTTCCATTTTCTAAAAAATATTTTGTTGCATTTTATTTAAGTTGTTTGTATTCTATTTTTAAAGTTTGACGTTCAAACTGCCACCGGAATGATATTTTCTCAAACAGATAAATTATTTTACAGTTTTGAACCTGATTGCAAACGGAGGTTACCCAAACACAAACTCAGTTTTGAAAATACAGTTTTGAAAATACAGTTTAGAATCTCCCTTTTGAACTGCTCCATTTTAAAACGGCACCGGTATCCCAAACAGACCCTTAAACTGCAGAAACAGGAAGCTTGGACTGGTTTTGGCAGAAAGCGCGAAACAATCAGGATTTTGGGAAGAAGAGGCGGAGGCGAAGTGGTGGGGCCCAACAACATTTTACATATTTAGGCTCGCACGACGACATCGCGTGAGCAGCGTACAAAAATTTTTTCCTAGTATGGAAGATGTGAATGTGCAATGTCTTCTTTTCAAGATATGGAAACAACCTTGAAGCAATTTGAAGCTCAGTTAATATTGAGCCTAGAAAGAATGTTGGCCTCCACAAAGAGTTCTCGTTGACGTTGAATAGTTTAGCAACTATTACGAGAAAGGAAGCTTTTCCCTAATAAATCCCAAGAGGAGAAGAAAAATTTACGATGTACTAGAGAGACTGGAGCGCGGGGGCAGCACTGGAGTGGAGCGTGGGGCATACACTAGAGAGGGTAGCGCCTTTTGAACAGTGGGATGCGGGAGCACGCACTGAAGAGCGGAGCACATGGGTGCACACTGGAGAGTACAGATCCTTATGGAGAGCAGAGTGCAGGAGATCAGAGCGTCTTCTACAAAGATGAGTGTGGGGTGTTGACTAGAAAGCAAAGCGAGGGGAGGGGCTCGTGAGAGAGGAGCATAGGGGCACACACTGGGGAGTGTGGCTCCTTCCAGCGAGCAGAGTGCATGAGTGCCCATTTGAAGTGTGGTGTACGAGAGAGCGCCTTGAAGAGCAAAGCGCTTTATAGATAGCGGATTGCGGGAGTGCACACTGAAGAGTAGTGTGTGATGGAATGCACATGAACGAAGTATCGTGTAGAGAGTGAAGCGTGGAGGAGTGCTCCAGAGCATATCGTTTTTTGTCTAGTGGAGCGCCTTATAGCGAGCAGGGCTACAAAGTGTGCACTGAAGAGCAAAGTATAAGGCCACACACTACAAAGCGAGTCGTAGAGTGCATGCACTGGAGAGTGTGAGGCTTTTGGGTGACCGAATGGCCTTTTACTGGGAGGGGTGCGTGAAAACAGAAAGAAAAATGAAGCTTCTTCCGGAGAGTGGAATGTGTGGGTAGGTGCACGAGTGCGGGGTGCACGAGCGTGCTCAGGTGCAAAGCACCTTTAGAGAGTAGAATGCAAAGGCGCCCGCCGGAGCAGGGCGTTCATTGGATTAAGCAAAAGAGCAAAGCCCGATGACACACACACTGTAGAACAATGCGTTCACTAGAGCAAACTTGAGAGCGGAGCGCAGGGGCATCCATGGGATTAGACGCAGAAGCGAGGGGCTCACTGGAGTATCATGTTCTCAAGAACACAAACCAGTGAGTGTGTTGAAATTCTTGACGTGAAAGTGGGGGTTGATCAGGCAGACCGCGCAGCTTGGGCGGACAGTCTTGCGGACTGGTGGTGTGGCCTGAGCGGTCTGATGTTACGGCCTGGTGGTGTGTCTTTAAGAGGTAGCTGCCCGGATAGGTTGAATATACGCGGTCTGGTTGAACTGCGTTGGTGTCCATGGAGTTCGCTCTCTGCGGACTGTTCTTGGAGCTCGGGAGATCGGCATTGGCATGTGCCCTTGATCTCCTGATTTGGTGGTGCGGTTAGGAGGTAACCACGAAGTTCGTTGTTAGGCAAACTGGATTGGAGCTGGCGGACTATTGTTCGTGTCCGCGGAGCTCGCGCCAGATGTCTGTTGGTTGACCGGGCGGTCTGTGTCTTTGGTCGTGGATATTGTTGTTGCGGGCTGGTGTGATGTCCGTTGGGATGCAGACTGGTTTCTATCCGGCCTCCTTGATGACAAGCGTATAGGCTAGTGTCCGGCCTTGTCCATGCGGACTGGGCGGACTGCTCTGTGATAGCTGCGCGCTGGGGTGTTGTTTCTATCTACTAGGGCGGTGACCAAACTCCTCTCCGTGCCTATAAATAGGACCCCCCTGTGACACCATAATTAACTGAATGAACAGTAAGTTGAGTGTGTGTTAATTATCGCGGACTCGGTTTTTCAGTCCGCGCGGTTTGAGAAGGTTAACCGGTTTGCTGTTTGCAGGTTGTGCGGCTAGCACTGAGAAGTCAGGTTTTTGGTGCTGACTGCGGTCAGGGATCAGTAAAGCTTGCGATTATCGATCAGCGGTTTGCAGCAGGCCGTGGTTGCGGCCAGCCAGTCATCTCTCCTTCAGCTTTCCCAGTTCAATAACTTGGCCGCCGATCTCGGCGGTCTATTCTTCAGTTCGGCAACGGCTTGTTCGCGGACTCTGACAGCTAGGCGACTTCTGCGGTCAGGCGGCTTGCAAAGAGCGGACAAAGGTGTTCAACAGAATGATGAGTTTTCCGCGGTCTCCATAGTTTAGTTCGGTGCAGCAGAAGCTTGGCGGTCTCGACGGTCTCTGAGGCAGTCCGCCCGGCTTGTTGGTCTTGCTTTTTTTGTATGCTCTTCCTCTCTACATCAACAAATCATGTCTCGTCATGTATGTCCTGCATTGTAAATAAGATTGTTAATAATACAAGACTTGTTGTTGCCTTCTATTGTTTCTGATTATTGAGCTTAGTTTATGGTTGAGTGTTCCTGCGCCTGGTTCCCGTTTTCCGCTTGATCAAGGTGTCATCTTGATAGCTTTGAAAGTTTTACTTGGTATCAGAGTTATCTCCCTGATCATTTTGAGAATTTTTAACATGGTATCAGAGGGAATAGAGGTTTGAGTAGTGATCAACCATCAGTTGTGCTCGGTGCTTCTGGAAACTAATAGATTAGTGGTTGTTGCAATGGAAGGTTGGTTAGCAAGAGGTCTTGGTATTGAGCTTTTAACGCCAACCAACTATAAGAAGTGGAGGTCGTGCATGGAAAGCTATCTTCTGGGTGAGGATCTTTGGGAGGTCATCTGTGGTGACGACAAACAAGAAGTTATTACTGCTACTGGGAATGCTGAATAGGTGAGAGCTTGGAGGAAAACAAATACAAAGGCTGAGTTTACTCTGAAGCAGGCTATCTCACTAGAGCTCTTTAATCACATCCTTGGATGTCAATCAACTGCTGAGATTTGGACTTCCCTTGATGGGTTGTTCAATAGGAAGAATGTAGCACAGCTACAGTTCTTGGAGAATGAGTTGGCGAGAGCCACTCAGGAAGACTTGTCTAACTCGTCGTTCTTCCTGAAAATGAAGAACCTATGCGCTGAGATATCAGCGTTGGACCCTGATGAGCCTATTTTGGAGGTGAATCTCAAGAGGCATGTTGAGATTGATTTGCCAGCAGGACACGTGTATGTGAGACCGTGTTATGGCTTCTCCACCGTGTTCCAGGTCTGGGATTTGTCCCCGGTGGGCCCATGTGGTGGAATATCCCTGCGGTCCTGTGGTTAGGATTAATCCCACATTGCCTGCAGCTTTCTCCCCTCCGTGTTCATATACCACGCCACCCTTCATCTCAACACCTGAGTTTTGAGATGAACCATTGGGTTGGCGAGTTCTTTCATGGTATTAGAGGAGGTTGTCCTGCTGCGGGGGTGTGTTGAGATTGATTTGCCAGCAGGACACGTGTATGTGGGACCGTGTTATGGCTTCCCCACCGCATTTCAGGTCTGGGTGCTGACCCCGGTGGGCCCCTATGGCGGAATATCTCTGCGGTCCTGTGGTTGGGATTAATCCCACATCGTCTGCAGCTTTCTCCCCTCCGTGTTCATGTACCCCGCCACCCTTCATCTCAATACCTGGGTTTTGAGATGAACTATTGGGTTGGCGAAACTGTGGTGGGCCCATAACCCACAGGTCGAAGGATCGAACCTCCCTCTGATACCATGAAAGAACCCGCCAACCCAATAGTTCATCTCAAAACTCCGGTATTGATATGAAGGGTGGCAGGATACATGAACACGGAGGGGAGAAAGTTGCAGGCGATATGGGATTAATCCCAACCACAGGACCGCAGGGATATTCCGCCACAGGGGCCCACCGAGGTCAACACCCAAACCTGGAACGCGGTGGGGAAGCCATAACACGGTCCCACATACATGTGTCCTGCTGGCAAAACAATCTCAACAAGGCACATCATCCGTGGCTTACAGAAGGAGTATGTGGCCTTCGTGACCTCTTTTCAAGGCTAGGCCACTCAACCATCATTGCTAGAGCTGGAGAACTGTTGGCTTCGTAGGAGAGCCTAGTAAGGCAGATGGCTGGTATGACTATCTCTAAAGGAGACAGTGAGGCTCTCTTCTCAGGGAAGAAGAAGAGATGGAACAAGAAGAAGAAACTTGTTGGCGATGGTCCATCAACTTCATATCAGCAAGAGAAAAGTTACTCTTCTAAGCGTGATGGGAAGAAGCTGGAATGACCAAGGTGATACAGGTGCAATCAGTCGGGTCACTTTAAACGAGACTATAAGGTGAAGCTTCAGCAGAGTAATACTGCAGGCAAGGAGGAGGCTTATTCTAGTGCTGAGGGAGCTGGATGGGGGAATGCTTTCATGAAGGGCATATGTGTCAGTGCATTGTCCTTCATTAACTACCAAGATGATTGAATTATCGACTATGGGTGTGGTCATCACCTCACCGGGGATGAGTCAAAGTTCTCTTCGCTACAGGCTTACTCAGGTAATGATGTTATTATTACTACTGATGATTCTGTGCATGCAGTCGAGGAGGGAGTTATGTCTTTGGGTAGTGATAAGGAGCCACTCACGTTAAGGAGTGTTTTGTTGGGTTTCTCTATGATGATGGCACAACGCTTGTGCAAGCAGCGGAAGGAATAAAATATCAAGAACAACCCAAAAGAGATAGGATCGGGCCATGAAAGTTGAATCAAGAAGTTAACAAACAACTAGGCAAAAATTACCTTAGCGGCGTTGCGTCACAACTCAACGGAGATGCTCCAAGCTTTGAGTCCTTGTCGGTGGCAAGTTCTACGTGGAATAATGTCCACGTCTCTGCAGAAATCCACACGAGCGGGAGAACACCGAGCTTCGTCGCACGAAGGGTCGGGAAGGAGATCAACCGCACCTTGCACTTCCACGGACTGCTAGGTCTGTTCCAGGAGGAGCAACACCGGCGACAGTCGCCGGAGAGGAGGAGGTCGGCGGAGCGAAGAGGCGGCGGAACACTTCCGTCCGTCGGGGTTCGGGAATCGGCGGAGCGAACGAGCGGCGGAACGTTTCCGTCGGATTCGATTCAGCTATAGGAGAAATCCCGATCTATCTCTCTTTTTTTTCAAAACCCTAAGTCCCCTATTTATACCAAAGGCATAAACAGTCCAAAGGTATCGCTATCCGCAGACCACACAGGATAGGGCTTCTGGACCGTTCGACGAGAATCACCTCCAGGTTCGGCGAGAATCAATCGCAGAATCGGCGAGAATCGGTCGCAAAGTCGGCGAGAATCAATCGCAGAATCGGCGAGAATCAGTCGCAGAATCGGCGAGAATCGAACAGTTCGATTCTCGACGATTATGCCTTAGTCGGCGAGTCATACTCGACGACTCTCGACGATTTTGCCTTAGTCGTCGAGTCATACTCGACGACTCTCGTCGACTCTCGATGAATTGGACTTAGTCGCCGAGTCATACTCGACGACTCTCGTCAACTCTCGACGAATTGGCCTTAGTCGCCGAGTCATACTCGACGACTCTCGTCGAATCATTCTCGACGAATCTCCCTGGCAACATTTGCCTGACCCCATTCTGTATGGTGATTGGTAACCTTTACCAACACAATCAATCTTCTAATTTCTCCACATGCTCTTATGTGCGATCCTGCATGCTCATATCGCGTTGGCAGTGAGATTACATGTTTGACCACTTCTAGATCACCAAGGTAACTCCAACAGTCACCCACTTGATCTTGAAATTATCAAACCAAAAACCTCATAAACAATGAGCGGCATCTAGCAATGCATCATTGCTTCCCAAGCAATAAGAGTTCATAACTCATAAGCCTTTATGAATAATGTCCCAGCGTTGTCTTTGTCCCTTTGTCCCTTACATCCGGAAAGATCTAGAGGCATGGACCGTGTCACCCTCATAATAGCTCAATCCAAGTTTCTTGATCTAGAACGGACTTCCAGAGAATGGTGAGTCCAATATCACATATTGACTCAACCAAGCATGGCCATGCATTTCTCAGTCCAGTTCCATCAAGGGGCCCATGGATGCAACTCCTGTCATATAGGAGGACAAATCTCATATCTGCTAACACACAAACACCCAAATGATTCGTAGCGTGCCCAACAACCACCCTTATCATCAACCTTTCTCAAGGAAGACTTTAGATGGCATCAAAGCACACTCTTCCTCACTTGATGAATGTTGTGACTTCAGGTCAAAGGACCACAACACCATTGTCAATTGAGACCTACTCATGACACGATTAGATAACAATCCACAAAGTAGTCTCAGGTTGGGTCTATCCAGTACAACTTATTCATTAACAAGTACCCACGTGATGACTTGATATCACAATATCATGACCAATGAGAACTGGTCATCAGTCAACACACGTGCTAGTCTTAATGTATCATCATCACCCTTAGTTTCTATGATGATACAACGATCAGAGACCTTTTAAGAATGAAGCTTCAAATAAATCATAGGCTCTCACATTCAAGTCTCGTACTTGATTTCCTATGGAAGCAAACATTCTAAGGGTATTTATTATGTTAACATTTAACTATCGCATAGAGAAACCATAATAAAAGAATTTGCCATTAATTGTAAAAGAAAAACATTGGTACACAATTCATCATATGAATAAACAATAAACAGCCAATAGAATATATTTTTACATGCAACCCACAAGGCTCTCACTAGAGTTGATCATTTAGGTATTGTATACTCATTGATCTAGTATGACCATCATACTTTCTCTGCGCGAGAGGCTTTGTCAGTGAATCCGCAATATTCTCCCCAGTCGGCACTCTGCAAATATTCACATCTCCTCGTTCGACAATCTCACGAATAAGATGGAACCGTCGAAGTATGTGCTTGGAGCGCTGATGGGATCTAGGTTCCTTAGATTGTGCAATTGCACCATTGTTATCACAGTAGAGAACTACGGGACCAACAATGCTAAGAACTACATCAAGCTCGTCGATGAATTTCCTAATCCATACAGCCTCCTTCGCTGCGTTAGCTGCATCGATATACTCGGCCTCTGTTGTAGAATCAGCCACTGTCTCTTGCTTGAAACTCTTTCAGCTCACAACTCCTCCATTAAGGCAAACACACAAAACCTGACTGAGACTTTGAGTCGTCCCTATCAGTTTGGAAGCTAGCATCCGTGTAACCATTTACAACGAGCTCTTCCTCTCCACCATATACCAAGAACACATCCTTTGTCCTTCTCAAGTACTTCAGGATATTCTTGACTGCAATCCAGTGACACTCACCGGGGTCTGACTGATACCTGCTAGTCATGCTCAAAGCAAAGGAGACATCGGGTCGAGTACATAACATTGCATACATGATTGATCCAATTGCCGAAGCATATGGAATCAACTTCATGCGGTCCTTATCTTCATAAGATTTTGGACACTGGTCCTTAGAGAGATTCACACCATGAGACATGGGTAAAAATCCTTTCTTGGACTCAAGCATGTTGAACCGCTTCAACACCTTCTCGATGTATGTACTCTGGGTCAAACCCAACAACTTCTTCGATCTATCTCTATAGATCTTAATACCGAGTATGTAAGTCGCTTCACCCAAGTCCTTCATAGAAAAGCAGTTCCCTAGGTTGTTCTTAACAACTTTCAGGGTAGGAATGTCATTCCCAATCAATAGTATGTCATCTACATACAATATCAGGAAGACTACAATGCTCCCACTAATTCGCTTGTAAACACAAGGCTCATCTTCATTCTTGATGAAACCAAACTCTTTGATTTTCTCATCAAAACGAAGATTACAACTTCGAGAGGCCTGCTTTAGTCCATAGATGGACCTATTCAGCTTGCATACTTTAGTGCCAGATCTCGTAGTCATAATACGCAGCAATAGCAAGCAGTATCCTTATGGACTTTACCATGATAATAGGGGAAAAGGTCTCATCATAGTCAATACCATGAATTTGCTTGAAACCCTTAGCCACCAGTCGCCCTTTGAATGTCTGTACATTCCCATCCATATCGGTCTTCTTCTTGAAGACCAACTTGCACCCTATGGGTCGTACCCCTTCAGGTGGTTCCACCAAGTTCCAAACTTGGTTTGCATACATGGAGTCCATTTCGAATTTCATAGCCTCAAGCCATTTGTCGGAGTCCGGTCCATTCATAGCCTCTTGGAAGGTTGCTGGTTTATCATCATGATCCATAAGCAACACATTACCTATTTGAGACATGAGAAATCCATATCTCTCAGGCTCAAATCTAGGTCTACCAGATCTACGTAGGACCTGTGTTTCTTGAGCAGGTTCTCTAGCTACAACATCTTGTAGTCCTGTCTCAGAATCCAATTCCGGTTCACTCACTACTTGTGGTTCTTGAACTTCTTCAAGTTCTACCTTTTCATTCTTTCTTGATAAGAACTCTTTCTCCAAGAAGACGTCAGTCCTTGCGACAAACACTTTGCCCTCGGACGGTAGGTAAAAGTAATACCCTTTTGTTTCCTTAGGATATCCCACCAGATAACATTTATTCGACTTGGGTTCCAGCTTGTCAGGCATTTGACATCGCACGTATGCCTCACAGCTCCAAATTTTAATGAACAACATACTAGGACGTTTCCCAGTCCATATCTCATATGGTGTCTTTAGAACCATTTTCGTTGGAGCGCGATTCAGTGTCATTGCAGTAGTCTGTAAAGCAAAACCCCAAAAGGAAACAGGCAAGTCTGCATGACTCATCATCGAACGTACCATGTCTAACAAAGTACGATTTCTCCTCTCAGACACACCATTATGCTGTGGTGTTCTAGGTGGAGTGAGCTGTGATACAATACCACACTCCTTCAGATGATCACAGAACTCATGACTCAGGTATTCACCACCTCGATCAGATCAGAGTGCTTTAACCCTTTTACCCAACTGGTTTTCTACTTCATTCTTGAACTCTTTGAACTTTTCAAAGGTCTCGGATTTGCACTTCATAAGATACACAAATCTATATCTACTGAAATCATCAGTAAATGTAACGAAGTAGAAATACCCACCTCTAGCCATGGAGCTCATGGGTCCGCATACATCACTATGTACAACACCCAAGAGATCCTCAACCCTCTCAGTATAACCAGTGAAAGGAGCTTTAGTCATCTTGCCTAACAAACAAGATTCACATTGCTCAAATGATTCATAATCAAATGAGTCCAAAAGTCCATCTTTATGGAGCTTGGATATGCGCTTCTCGTTTATATGGCCCAAACGACAATGCCAGAGATATATAGGATTTGAGTCATTTGTTCTTAGTCTTTTATTATTTTCTACATTATAGATCTGATGGTCCAAGTTCAAAACATAAAGACCATTAAACAATTGGGCTACAACATAACAAACATCATTCTTAAATATAGAACAACAGTTGTTCTTAATTATAAAAGAAAATACAATCATGTCAAAGCATGAAATGGATATAATGTTTCTAGTTATGGCCGGAACAAAATAATAGTTATCTAGTTCTATTACAAGCTCACTGGGCAAAGAAAGATGGTAAACCCCTATGCCCACAACAACAACTCTTGCTCCATTGCCGACACGCAGGTCCACCTCCCCTTTACTCAGCAATCTTCTCCTTCCCAGTTCCTGCACATTTGTACAAATGTGAGAACCACATCCGGTATCCAATACCCAAGATGAAGGAGCAGAGAGGTTTATTTCTATAACGTAAATATTTGAAGCGGAAGTCATACCTCCCTTCATTTTCTGCAGACCCTCAATGTAAGAAGGACAGTTCCTCCTCCAATGACCAGCCTTGCCACAGTGGTGGCATTTCCCCTCCTTCACCGTGCTCTTCTTTTTCATCAGTGCAGAAGACTTGGGCTCTAGATGTGACTTAGGTCTCACCTTCGTCTTCTTAAGGCCCTTGGTCTTGCCCTTGCCCTTATGCACCATCAATATGGGGCTGGCAGGCTTGGCCTTCTTCATATTGATCTCAGCAGTTCTCAACATGCCTAGGAGCTCGGGCAGTGTCTTATCTATTTCATTCATGTTGTAGTTCAAGACAAACTGCTCATAACTGTCCGGAAACGATTGCAGGATCAGATCTGTGGCTAACTCTTGACCCAGAGAAAAACCTAGCCTTTCAAGGTTCTTTATATACTCAATCATCTTGAGTACGTGAGTCCCTACTGAGTATCGAACTCCCATCTTGCACTGAAACAACACTTTTGTGACGTCAAACCTCTCTTGACGAGCTTGCCCTTGAAACATTTTCTTGAGATGCTCGTCAATCTCCTTGCACCCCATGTTCTCATGTTGCTTCTGAAGCTCAGAGTTCATGGTGGCAAGCATAAGACATTCGACGTCTAAGGCGTCATCAGTATACTTATTATAAGTATCTTTATCAGCACGGGAAGAATTCCCGGTCGGCACCTCGGGGGCTTCTTCTTCCAAGACATAGAGCTTTCGCTCTTGCCTGAGAACAATTCTCAGGTTCCTGTACCAGTCCATATAGTTAGTCCCACTGAGCTTATCCTTCTCAAGGATGGCTCTCAGAGACAGAGTGGAGTGTGAACCACTTGCCATGGAATTCTACAAGAATTCATGCAGAATAATATCAGTACCAAAATTTCAAAATACATTTTTTTTAATATGGACTTCAATTAAAACTCCCAATATTTTATTCGAAATAATAGCCCTCACTATCAATTCAGAGAGTTCATGCGAGTTACTCTCTTAGTGGACAAGATCCGTATTTCACCAACACAATGAGTCAGTTTTGGCTTTTCTCTCACGATGCGATTATTTAGGTAGGCAACGCTTACCAATTGCATCCTCATGCAATTCTTGTATGGTTGGTGAATAACTCCTTATTCGCATCCATCATATGGTGCATGCCAACCCTATGCCTCTAGGCACTCAACCTTTGAGGTCACCTAGTTAAGTTATACCCGATGTCGACAGTGGGATATCACAATTATCCGCTCGCACCCTTACCAAGATAGATTAATGCACCTTACTTTGGCAAGCTCACACTTCATCGATCGAGGCAGGAAGAGTGTCATCCATCGGAAGGCATCCGAACACTTAATATTAGATTAAGGGATTTTTAATTATAGGTTAACAATTAATCATAATCAACATTTGATCATTGTGCACATCCACAGAAAAACAATTTTTAAAAGCCACATGCATCCCTTATGTGCACAACCTGACACTATCAACACTTGATAGAAGGAAGGGCTAAATCTGAACATCCGGACTCTTCTAAATCTTTAGATTTACATGCATTGGACAAAGGCAAAGACAACTCGACTTAAAGCAGTAGACAAGCTCGTCTCTCATTGTTGGATTCAAAATCCAAAACATTATACTGGTTCATTAACCACTCGAGGGACGGTTACTGCTAAGGAGACAACAATTTCTAACAATTAGAAATTACCATGAAATCCCAGACGTTCCTAGTGGGGTTCCAAGGGGCAGAGCCCCTAACCTGTGGGTTATGGGCCCACCGATCTCCCTTTGAAAAAACCATCAACAATTGATGTACAAGGATTAAATCTTGACATTTAGAACGCTTCTAAATCCCTAGGTTTACACGCACTGGAATAACCTAACTTCCAATATAATAATCATGGTTGTAACCTCCCTCTGATACCACTGTTGGGTTTCTCTATGAGGATGGCACAACGCTTGTGCACGCAGCGGAAGGAATAAAACATCAAGAACAACCCAAAAGAGATGGGATCGGGCCATGAAAGTTGAATCAAGAAGTTAACAAACAACTAGGCAAAAATTACCTTAGCGGCGTTAAGTCACAACTCAACGGAGATGCTCTAAGCTTTGAGTCCTTGTCGGTGGCGAGTTCTACGTGGAATAATGTTCACGTCTCTGCAGAAATCCATACGAGCGGGAGAACACCGAGCTTCGTCGTACGAAGGGTCGGGAAGGAGATCAACCGTACCTTGCACTTCCACGGACTGCTAGGTCCGTTCCAGGAGGAGCAATACCGGCGACAGTCGCCGGAGAGGAGGAGGTCGGCGGAGCGAAGAGGCGGCGGAACACTTCCGTTCGTCGGGGTTCGGGAATCGGCGGAGCGAACGAGCGGTGGAATGTTTCTGTCAGATTCGATTCGGCTACAGGAGAAATCCCGATCTATCTCTTTTTTTTCTTTCAAAACCCTAAGTCCCCTATTTATACCAAAGGCATAAACAGTCCAAAGGTATCGCTATCCGCAGACCACACAAGATAGGGCTTCTGGACCGTTCGGCGAGAATCACCTCCAGGTTCGGCGAGAATCAATCGCAGAATCGGCGAGAATCAGTCGCAGATTCGGCGAGAATCAATCGCAGAATCGGCGAGAATCAGTCGCAGAATCAGCGAGAATCGAACAGTTCGATTCTCGACGATTATGCCTTAGTCGGTGAGTCATACTCGACGAATCTCGACGATTTTGCCTTAGTCGCCGAGTCATACTCGACGACTCTCGTCGACTCTCGACGAATTGGCCTTAGTCGTCGAGTTATACTCGATGACTCTCGTCGACTCTCGACGAATTGGCCTTAGTCGCTGAGTCATACTCGACGACTCTCGTCGACTCTCGACGAATTGGCCTTAGTCGCCGAGTCATACTCGACGACTCTCGTCGAACCATTCTCGACGAATCTCCCTGGCAACATTTGTCTGACCCCATTCTGTATGGTGATTGGTAACCTTTACCAACACAATCAATCTTCCAATTTCTCTACATGCTCTTATGTGCGACCCTGCAGGCTCATATCGCGTTGGCAGTGAGATTACATGTTTGACCACTTCTAGATCACCATGGTAACTCCAACATGTTTATCACGTACCAGACATGAAAAAGAGCCTCTTGTATGTGACTAATGCAGCAGATACGAGCTATCACGTTCTGTTCGGCCCAACAGAAGTGAGATTTCTCCGAAACATATTAGCGGTAAAGGATGATGTTACTCACGTTTGAAGGAGAGTAAATGACTTGTTTGTTCTATCAACAGGCTCCTATGTTGATCGGATGAGGGCCAATGATAGTGCGGCTATCTGGCATGAAAGGTTGGGGAACGTAGGGATGGACAAGCTGAAAGCCATGGTGGTGAGGAGCCTTGTGAAATGCTTACCTAAGTTGTCATCCTACGGTGATGGTCATGTTTGTGCTTGATGTCAATATGGAAAGACACATCGCCTTCCATTTGACAAGTCACAAACCAGGTCTATAGCACCATTGGAGTGTGTTCATGATGATCTGATGGGACCAATCGTCACTATCAGTCTTGGAGGGAGCAGGTATATGCTCGTGTTGATTGATGACTATACGAGGTATACATGGGTGTACTTCATAAAGGAGAAGTCAGATGCTTTCCGGTTGTTCGTGGAGTTCAAGGAGCTGGTAGAGGGCCGGTTTGGCATGTAGATCAAGAAGTTGAGAACGGACAACAGAGGTGAGTTCGTTTCAACTGAGTTTTCTAACTTCCGCAGTAAGCAAGGCATCTGGAGGGAGATTACTTGTGCATATACTCCACAACAAAATGGAGTAGCGGAGAGGAAGATCTATCATTTGACGGAAACCTGCAAATGCTGGCTTCATGCAAAAGGCATTCTGAGGTCCTTTTGGGCGGAAGGAATGACTTGCGCAATCTATGTCATCAATTAGATGCCTCTGAGTCTGATCAACATGAAGTCTCTTCATGAGCTGATGTTCAAGGAGAAGCACAGTGTTGAACATCTTTGGGTGTTTGGATCAACCTACTACGTACATGTCCCGGATGTTCTGAGAACCAAGCTTGATGCAAAGGCAAGGAAACTTGTCTTCGTGGACTATGATGAGCAGAAGAAGGGATGAAAGTATATGGATCCTACGACGAAGAAGTTTGTTGTATCAAGAGACATTGTATTTGATGAACTGACGTCGTATGGAGGTAGCTTTGTTGAGCTGTAGGAGAACAGGTCTGATGATGGGCAGGTAGAAGCTGCTAAGGATCCTTTGGTGGAGCTGCTGGTGTCATCCGAATCTCTAGGTGCTTCAAGCTCTGGGACAGAGGCTTCTTGTTCAAGAAGCAGGGGGAGCATTGCTCCAAGTTTGCCCGAGAACGGAGCTGATGCAGAAGGCGCAACGGAGGTGGTCAGTAATGGTCAGGCCCTTCGAAGATCGAAGAGGGCCATTAAACCACCAGCTCGTTACAGCAAAAGAAACACGGTGAGCTTTGTCTCCTGTTTCTTTGCAGGCCCCCTGGATGAGCGGGAGCCTTCAAAGTTTGAAGATTCCACTGGAGTCAAGGAGTGGGATGACATTATGGATGAGGAGATGTCAGCCCTCAGAAGGAACAAGACTAGGGACCTTGTGCCTAAGGTCGTTGGCGTTACTCCTGTGACGTGTAAGTGAGTATACAAACTTAAGGAGAAAGCTGATGGAAGTATCGAAAGATACAAAGCTCGTCTGGTTGCTTAGGGGTTCTCTCAATAGTACATTGAATACTATGAAGAGACGTTTAGTCCAGTTGCTAAGATGACTTCAGTGCGGGTGGTGATCGCCTTAACTGCTTACCAAGAGTGGAAGATGTGACAACTTGATGTAAAGAATGCATTTCTTTACTGGGAGATAGATAAAGACATCTTCATGGTTCAAACACCAGGTTACGTATCTGAAGATCATCCAGACTACGTCTGCAAGATTCGGAAGGCTCTTTATGGGTTGAAATAGGCTCCACAAGTATGGTATGAGAAGATCGCAGAATACCTCTAGTTCTGCGGATACTTTGCCTCTGATTCAGATTCAAGCTTGTTCATAAATAAGCAGGGGGAGATCCATGACTTGGTACTGTTGTACGTGGACGACATGATCATCACGGGGAACTCTAAGGAGGAGGTAGCTAGGCTCAGGGACGAGCTAACTATTCGGTTCAAGATGAAGGATTTGGGTGAGCTCCACCACTTCCTTCGACTCGAGGTTGAGAGGAAGAAGAGCGGGATACTCGTCTCTCAAAGGGGTTATGCTGAGCGGATCGTTCTTCGATTCCGCTTGAGGGAGGGAAAGAGTAGCTCTACTCCTCTAGATTATGGCCTGAAGCTTTGACGAGATGAGAGGAGGATTCTTCTTGATCCCTTGGTATTCCGAGCTCTGGTTGAGAGCTTGATTTACCTGACGATTACAATACCAGACATTGTTTATGTCGTAGGTCGAGTTAGTCGTTATATGGCAGAACCAAAGAAACCTCATCTGATAGCAGCGAGGAATATTCTAAAGTATGTGAAGACTACTTCTGATATAGGACTCTTGTATAGGAGGGACACGAACTTTTCTCTGTATGGCTACACTGATGCTGATTATGGGGGAGACTCAGACGATCGGAAGTCAACGTCTGGATATGTTTTCACATGCGGATCAACGGGTATTTTATGGTGCAGTAAAAGCATGACTCAGTATCCGTCTCTACTACGGAAGCGGAGTACAAGGCTTCGACCTTGGCAGCTCGGGAAGCCATCTGGCTGAGGAGGCTAGTAGAGGATGTCCATGAAGAAGTGCGAGGTCCAACTTTGCTTCGCGGTGACAACGAGAGTGCCCTGAAATTGATTAATAATCCAATTTGTTACGCGCGAACCAATCATATAGAGATTGAGCACCACTTTATTCGGGAGAATGTGTTGGAGGGGTCTCTTATGGTTGAGCATGTGCGGAGCGAGGACAACATCGCGGATATCTTCACTAAGCCGTTGTCGAAGGGGACATTTGAACGGTTATGGGGACTGCTGGGTTTGGTCACCACTTCTCACTTCAAGGGGGAGTGTTTAAATTGTTGAAGTGAAAGTGGGGGTTGATCAGGCAGACCGCGCGGCCTGGGCGAACAGTCTTGCGGACTGGTGGTGCGGCCTGAGCGGTCTGATATTGCGGTCTGGTGGTGTGTCCTTAAGAGGCAGTCGTGCGAATAGGTTGAATATCCGCGGTCTGGTTGAACTACGTCGGTATCCGTGGAGTTCGCTCTTTGCGGACTGTTCTTGGAGCTCGGAAGATCGGTATTAGCCTGTGCCCTTGATCTCCTGATTTGGTGGTATGGTTAGGAGGTAATCGCAGAGTTCGCTGTTAGGCAAACTGGATTGGAGCTGGCGGACTGTTGTTCGTGTCCGCGGAGCTCACGTCAGATGTCCGCTGGTTGATCGAGCGGTCTGTGCCTTTGATCGTGAATATTGTTGTTGCAGGCTGGTGCAATGTCCGCTGGGATGCGGACTGGTTTCTATCCAGCCTCCTTGATTGCAGGTGGATAGGCTGGTGTTCGGCCTTGTCCATGCGGACTGGGCGGATTGCTCTGTGCTAGCTGCGAGCTGGGGTGGTGTTTCTATCTACTAGGACGGTGACCACACTCCTCTCCGTGCCTATAAATAGGACCCCCATATGACATCATAATTAACTGAATGAACAGTAATTTAAGCGTGGGTTAATTGCTGCGGCTTCGTTTTTTTAGTCCGCACGGTTTGAGAAGGTTAATCGGTTTGCTATTTGCATGTTGTGCGGCTAATACTGAGAAGTCAGGTTTTTGGTGTTGACTGCGGTCAGGGATCAGTGGAGCTTGCGGTTATCGATTAACGGTTTGCAGCAGGTTGCGGTTGCGGCCAGCCAGTCTTCTCTCCTTCAGCTTTCCCCGTTCAATAACTTGTCCGCCGGTCTCAGCGGTCTGTTCATCAGTTCGGCAGCGACTTGTTCGTGGTCTCTGACAGCTAGGCGACTTCTACGGTCAGGCGGCTTGCAGAGAGCGGACAAAAGTGTTCAGCAGAATAACGAGTTGTCTGCGGTCTACGCAGACTCCATAGTTCAGTTCGGTGCAGCAGAAGCTTGGCGGTCTCTGAGGCAGTCTGCCCGGCTTGTTGGTCTTGCTTTGTTTGTATGCTTTTACTTTGTACATCAGCGAATCATGTCTCACCATGTATGTCCTGCCTTATAAAGAAAATTGTTGATAATACAAGACTTATTGCCTTCTATTATTTCTGATTATTGAGCTTGGTTTATGATTGAGTGTTCCTGCGCCTGGTTCCCATTTTCCGCTTGATCAAAGTGTCATCTTGATAGCTTTGAAAGTTTTACTTGGTATCAGAGCTATCTCCCTGATCATCTTGAGAATTTTTAACAGAGTGTTTATGAGTACGCTTGGGAGAGGGACACATGAGGATGCCGGTGAGCTTCCATCGAAGAATTTTGGCGTCGTAAACAAGAGTGCATGATCCTCACCCTTCTCCCATTACAGGTCACTCCAAATGAAGGGACAAACCTCCTTTTTTATAGATTTCAATAGAGGAACACAAATATTTTCAGGCTTTTAAATTATTTTATGAACGAATGAAATCGTCTAGTTATATCCCTCCAATCACTAACTTTGATGCTCGAATAGCTTTGCCCCTCGGATCTGTGTAGCTCGGTCAGATTTGCCAGAGTAGTGACATCCCGCTGCATTCGCCATCTGTTGGAGAAATGAAATCGCTCAAAACTTGATGAGAAATCCAGGGAAACTGTCTCGCTACCACGAGAGTCCACTTGTGGCGACAATTTCTCGATCGATGGTCAGTAACACTGATAATCGATGACAAAAGGGGCAATATGTGAAATGGCTGCCCCACCTAAACGCCACCCAAATTCTCCATTGAACAACCTATCTTGCAACATTTTTTGAAAGCATTTTGGCCGCACCGTGGGATAAAAATTTTGTTGAGTTGTTGTAATGTTATGGGTTCACCCAGTCATAAGCCAAAAATATTGTGCCTATTGGCTATAACATTCGCCTCATTTTTCCATTCCTCCAATGACAAATGAAGTAAAGAGGGAAAATTTTTCGGTACGCCGTTTGGACCGTGAAAGCGGTCCGCTCATAAATACCGCTTAATTTCCGGGACCCACCTCATTCCTCTCCTTTTCGAAATTCAAAATCCAGCAAACCGTCGTTCCCGAAATTCCTTGCCCTAAAGCGGATAAAATTCCACGAAGTAACGCATCGCCGGAGCAGGGATTCTCCTTTCGGCCGCTTTATTCGTCGTCGGCAAGGACGTTTCGTGCCAGTGGTTTAGGGCGAACGTATCGCCCACGAAGTAACGCATCGCTGGAGACTTAGATTCTCCTATCACCCGCTTTTCCAGTCGTCTTTTGGATTATAGGTTTGTTGGAGTATACTTGCGCCTTCCCGACAAATCATAAAGCATTAGGTATGATGAAAGTGAACGAATTCGAAATTTGCAGTCGTCGTTTGGATTATAGGTCCGCCGTTTGGATATGTTTTTTGTATTGTTTGGAATGTGCTCCCAAAAAATCTTAAATGACTTGTGATTTCAGAATTTTTGTATTGTTTGCCAGTAATTTCACAATGTTTTTAATGTTTGCAACCTCATTTCTCCCCGTTTCTGTACTGTTTGGAATGTGCTCACAGATGTTTAAGTTTAATTTTTTTTACCATAAAATCTTGATGATCCGGTCGGATGTAGGCCGTATGGTCACCACTGCATTTTTTATATATATGATGTATTTGAAATCCGGCCGGATCACTCCCGGATCACTCCCGGATCACATCTTTGAATTTTTTTTAACGTGTAGATGGAAGGTCATCCAGCCGGCACATTTCTTAATAGTAGATGCGCAATATCGACCTTCAAGAAACAAACAGAGTCATTGCTTGATGTAATTTCTGATGACTCAAGGCAGATGCTGACCAATGTCTCACTGATGCATTTTTTCAATTTGCCTGACCTACCCCAGAACATTCCCCTACTGTACCGACTCATTCTGTTGTACAGGCCGGATAAATCTGTCTTTCTGCTAGGGAAATATTATGTTAAACTGACAGTGAAAGAGGTGGCTGTTATACTTGGCCTACCCAATAGGGGTCAAGATTTCAATTTCAGAAGATTACCACTATCTAATGTCACACAGTCCGTGCTTGTGAACCATATTAATGAACTAGCCAACCTTGAGGATGATTCAGATGTAGTTGAAAAGCAAAGGGTTGTTGCTTTAGTTAAATACATACTATGTCGTTTTTTATTTCCGTTAAAATCTCTTAGAATTCTCATGTGCCTGGAAATTTTTGGTGGATTAGAACAATTTAGGAGATATAACTGGCCTAAGGCCATCCACGCATTTCTGCGACAATAATTTGATGATCTGCATGCATTCAGCTCCTAAAAACAACCGGCCAGTCTAGGTTACCTCGAAGGGTGCTCAATTATACTTGTGGTAAGTGTTTTGTTGGTTTTATAGTGTTATTGTTGTGGAACCATTGTTATTTTTTTTAAAAAAATTAGCAATCTTGTGGGTATGGTTTTTCGAACATACCAGCATCCAGGAGCCAATGGATGCGATGGCACAGCCGCGTTTGTGCCGGTGGGCCGCAAAAGCTGGTTTTACTCATAAATTTTGTGAGAATCTCCCGAGCCTTTTGTTTTCGAAGAAACAGGTTTGGTCATTTTTGTCACTTGTGGTTTGATGTTGTCTTGTCCGACTAGAACTAGTTTTTCATAATACATCTCATGTGTAGGTAAAGCCGTATTTGGTTTACTTAAGTTCGGAGGATCAGGAAACATACGGGCTCGATGAATCAGAATCTGACTTTGAGGAGGTACTAAAATTAATGCTTCAAAAGAATCAAAAAGTTGGAAAAACAAAGAAGGGTCAAATGAGATGTTGGACAGGGAGAAGTCTAGGATAATGAAGGAGAAGATTAGAAGGGAGGAGGAGAAAAAAAAGAGAACTTTGAAAAAGTATATTAAAAGGGAGATTGCACAATCAGAGGGAAGGATTCTTGCTGAGATCCGTGGATTGAGCACCAAATTCCAAGAGAAATATGATTCCCTTATTTCCATGATTAACACGATGTCTCAAGTGCATGTTCCCAAAGCTGCTGCCCCACACCATCGTCACCTATCGACACATTAGTCCCGACTACACAAACAAAATCAAACAAAGAAACAATTTGTGTTAGTGAATTCACCCCCGATTCGAAAAGCCACAAAAAAAACTTCAAGCTTCCAAAGCGATCGGGAAATCCAAAGAAGAAATTGATTTCCCGGGGAGTATATTTTTGACTCCAGCAGCCATAGAACTCATAGACTCAACACTGAGTCCCTATGGGAAGAGATATTTTGTGTTAGACGGTAGCATATGATCATCTATTTATATTGTTACTCTTACAAGTGTCCAAGCTGCGGATATCATTTTGATGTCAGTGCACTACCCAAGCCATTGAGCATTGTTAACTTGCAATCTGAAAAAGGAGATGTGGTACTATTATGACTCCATGCCCAAAAAGATGCCTCAATCGACATTGCAATCACTGGTATGTTGTGTGCAATTATTTTTGTGTGTTGCTAATATTTTTACTAATGATTTTTTTCACAGATTTCAAGCTTGCAGCAGGATACATGCAGCTCATTACCATCAGAGGTACATAATTGGGAGATTAAAAAGGTAGGGGAAGCACCAACGCAGGAAGGAGGCGACGATTTTGGTATTTTTGTGTTAAAGTATATGGAGGCGATAGCCAACACAGAGGTAGTATCTTGGTCAACATTTAAAGGCTGACATAAGAACATGTTAAGATTCAGGGCCGAAATTGCAGTGGAAATGATTAAGCTATTTTGCTCAATTAAGTAGGACACAATTTACATGCGTTTCTTTACTGGTTTTTTGGACAATGAGAAATTTAATTTTGTTACATAACTATGCTCACAAATGTGCAGGAATTGAGCAACTTGGTAACATTTGCACAATTGAGCAACTTAATGTTGCAGTTATTATTGGATAATATAGATTCAAATGCAGCCAATCCAAATGGCTAAGGTTCGACAATCTTTTTCCCCCTGTCTTTTCCTATTTTGTGTAAGAATGTGAAATATATTGTATTTTGGTGAAGATCATATTAATTTTGAGCACATAACACACATAAGAATAGCTAAGTCATATCCACTTCTCTTCACAATTAAAACCTCAATCATCACAATACATATCAGTAATTCACCTTGCATTAGAAAAAGAAATGTATTCAAGATGAAAAGGCAATTATAAGACAGTAGTAGAGCAAGTGTTGCACCTTCAATATAACAAAGCCCACTGACCAAATGAGCATTGTCACAAACTTAGGGAAGATCTGTTCAACATGTGAAGATTCATTCATGTTTCCAATACATGCTGATTTATATTAGTGGCGTGCTGTTATAAGTCCCATCATATATAGGTGTTGTGCACCTATACACACATAAGGATAACAATATTGTTTTATAAATCTTGGTACTGTGCAATCATATATACGTGTTGTGCCGATTCACAATTACACAGTAGCATAATGTATGTATATTTATCAAAGAAGCACATCAGAGACACCACAAAAATTATACGGTTTGGACATAGACACCGCCTCAATTTCTTCTCTAAACAAAGGCTGGGAAACATTGTCAGTGGTTTTGTCGAAGTTGCCACTTCCAAGAAAGTCGAACTTCTTTGGTTCTTCAGGTCCTCGTTCAGTCGTTGATTTAAGGTCCTTTTTCTTCCCTACAAAATTTGCACATTATGTTAAAGATTGTTGCAAGCATATGAAAAGTAAATTTTCAAAACAAATATATAAATGCAAACTTACTTTGCTTATTTGCTGGTCTTTCGAAAAAACTCTATAATCGAGCATTCGACACACCTTTGGGACGTACTCCTTTTGGATCCTTTAACGTGCTATTATTATGAAAATTTTCTTTGTTAAATCATTTCTAACCACACTTTTCGTTGTCTACAATATCTTCCGTGCTCCTCCACAAATCGGTTAAGGCAACCAAGACATGTTGCTGAGCCGGATGACATGTACCGACTATTTGGGCTAGGTCGTAAGTGAACCGCAAAAGTTGATTTCTAAACACCAAGTTGGGTTGGACCTCTTTCAAGGAAGTGCTCTTCAAAAGACATAATTCTTTTTTGGCAGCTAGTGTGAATCTCCTTAGTAGATAAAAAGAACTTATTTCTTTCACATTATTGGCTTTGTATACACTTAAAATGTGTTTGCATAATAATCCTCTTGTTTCAAAACCTTTGCATAAGCACATAACATCTAATGTGTTAGGGTTAATTTTAACCACTCATTGCTTGTCGTCTGCGGTTTCAACACAATGTCTAGCGACATATAAAATATGACCATCCTCAGATGTAACTGTTTCACTTATGCACACGCTAACAATTTCATCCATAAAAATATGTTCAAAAATGGAGAATATTTTTCTTGTGTACACTTTCGCTACTTGCTTTAATAAAGGACAATTATTATATCTTAAAGTGATGCTTCCATGCTTGCACTTGAAATCTTCATCGTGTTCGGATCTACGTCACGAAGAAACCATCTTCTCCATCCCGGTATAACACTCAACAAGGAACTTGTTGGTTTTGCGCACCCATGTAAAACATTGTTCGCAGATTCGCTTCTCTGAGTAGACAGAATGCCAAGGTCGAGAATATCTTTATTAAACGTAGTGGACCATCTATTTTTAATTTTAGGCAAATCATAAAGCCATTTATTGTCCTTCAAATTGCCTCTTGAAATCATCTCACTCCAATGAAAATCAAACTTGGCCTCATCGTCGTATTTGCTCATGCAATGATAGAATGAACCTCTAACACTCTTATCGGTGTTGAATGTTGGAACCTTCGACGAAGATATCTTTGAAATATGCTACTGACAAAGGCGGTGTCGAGTGCCAGTGAAAACTCTCGCAATTGCAACGACCATCGCCTGATCCTAGTCTGTATAAATAATGCCCGGTTGTTTACCCCCTCCAAACCTCAAGAATGTATAAAAAACCCAACAGAATGACTCGATTGTTTTCTCTGCAATGAAGGCCTTGCCGATAAAGACATTTTGCCAGTGATGGTTTATCCCAATAAAAGGAGCACAAACAAGATTATATTTATTCAACCGATACGTGGTGTCAAATATAATAACATCACCAAATGAATCATAATCAATTTTGCTATAGCCATCCATCCAGCAAAAACTAGTCAAACGTCCTAACTCGTCCGTTTGGACATCGTACGAGAACATGATATCTTCTCTTTGCCTTTCCTTAAATATTTTCAACAAACTCGTGACATCACTGCTTTCTATAAGTGCTCTCCGTTCCTGTTGAACATAATTGTAAGTATCTGTTTTACAAAAACTTATATTTTCGTTTCCCCTCACCTCATCAGACATGAAGTTGTATGCTTGAATTATTTTGATCCCAACACCGGTCATGCTCTTGAGAAGACTTCCCTGAACTTCGGATATATCCCGATGAGATCTCAACAAATGACTGTCATTCTCTTGAGCGAGGGGGTGATTGTGCTTCTCTACGAATTTCACCACTTCCCAATTTCTGCCCTCTTTATCAGCAACAAAATGCAAGCAAGCCAAGCACCATGTACGAGTATCAAGTTTGCGGATTTTTTTGGGCATCCTTCTCGTCATTCACTCATTTATAACCTGCTTTTGCGCATACAAACTGCCTCCGCTTAACAATCCGAGTATGTGTCCAGTGTACAATATGTTCTTTGCGTATACTAAATCCAATTTTCCGGGCGTACTCCCTGTACATATTGTAGGCTTCCACATCAGAATGCACGGTCGGGTAGACAACAACGTCAATCTCCTCATGTGAAAAAAAACCAGATGTGTCCAGTGACCGTTACACCTTAAAACTATACAAGATAACAATTCACATGAAATCTGACCGGAGAAATAACAATTCACATGAAATCCGGTCGGAGAAATAACAATTCACATGAAATCCGATCGGAAAAATAACAATTCACATGGAATCCACCCGGAGAAATAACAATCCACATGAAATCCGACCGGAGAAACATCCAGTTTGCTTACAGATTAATAAATTCCGGCCGGATGAATCCCAACCAAAAATAACAATACAATAAGGATTGAAAAATTAAATTATGAGACCTACAACTGAATCGCAAATACAGCATTAAAAACCAGACAATGAAATGTTTTTTCATTATTACCTTAACTGGAATGTTGTCCAAAGTTTCTCCAGCTTCCTCCATGGTAGCGGGATTGTGTCAACTGTTCTGAAATAAAAGGGAACGAGGATGACGGGATCTCCAAGGATGACAGGAGTTACTCTGCAGTACTTGTGGAGGCAGATAACTGTTCTGCGCTAACTGGAACGTTGGCCAAATTATTCTCGCTGGGGGAACATTGCGAGGATGGCCACCGGGGCTTTGGAGCTTCTCGGCGAAGGGAAATGTCTTCAGGCAAGCCTCATACAATGAAGAAGAAACCCACAGAAAACCTAGGCGCGTGAAAAAAGGAGCTTCGAGAAAAAAAAATGGCGCATGGGTTGAATTTTTGGGAAGAAAAATTTTTCAGGAAAGGAGGAAAGGAGAAGGGACCCACGGTATTTATGAGCGGACCGTTTTCACGGTCCAAACGGCGGACCGAAAAATTTTCTAGTAAAGAGGGGAAAAACAATAAGGATTCAAGAGAGGGTAAAAGTGTAAAACAAGTGAAAAAAAATAAAAAAACATAAAATAAAATTAGAGGTTAAATTCTTTCAATTGTCAGCTAAAAAATTTGGCTACTATAGATGGAGGAACCGAGTGACACAGCCTCTACTCTCCTCTCGCCGAGCTACTCCTCTCTTCGCCGACCTCATGACGAATTTACCACCTTCTCTCTCCATCAACCTTACGCCATACGGCGGACCTTCTGCTTCTTCTCCGGCAGCGGCGGCTGCAGCTGCTGCAGTCGCCGCACAGGCTAAGGACCGGAAGATGGCCTCGGCGGAGCAGCTGGTGCTAGATCTTTGTGCCCCGGAGCTCCGGGAGAATGCCCTTCTCGATCTCTCCAAGGTTCCGTTCATTACTATTTATTGGCCATTTATTATTTTTATCAGATGGATTTAACAGAGAAAGTACCGCACTTTCTTTCTTGTTTGTTTACAATTGGTTTGCCCTATTTGCGACAAAGGCGGACGGTCCGACGGATTATAAATATAACTATCTTCTGTTGTTGCCGTGGAAAAAATGATCTTTATGCCTGCAGGTGCAGCGGCAACCCGATTTTCACGCTGATTTTGTTCGCAGGGGACATGTGGATGAAATTGGAGGACTAAAAGAAGACATTGGTTGACCAAAATAGTTCTTCTTAGAAATTAGATTATTATTATTGTTTTCCGATGAAAAAAATCTCAGCTTTTAACATAAAAAACAAGGGGGTGCCCTGGCCAACCGTGTTATTACCCTGTATGAGTCAAACTTTTTATTTTGATCAACCAAAACATTCTTGATCTACAAAGGCATCGCCTTGAACTACAGAACAAAAGAGACCGCACATCTACCCGGCTACTGTTCATTTCTTATGTCAGACCGGTGATTTTGGTGGGAGACCAGTTTCTAAGTTCAATCTTTGGAATTTGGTTGCAATGTTTATTCAAAGGATTTTAGCTTTTCCAGGGGTTTGAGATGCGAAAATTACTGGGGATTTTTTTTTAGGGCAGAGATGGTAATGAACAAAGCAATGGTAGTTTAAGTGTTCCCACAAGACTTACAAATGAGCCAACTTGCTATATTCCCATAGAATTGTTGATATGGTTAGTCAAATTTAGTTGCACTACCAACTGCAAATCGGCAATAGCTAAGCTGTAACTATGATACCACATAATTTTCTCCTCTCATACGCATTACCTCTCCCCCAGTTTAGTTAACACTATAATTTTTTGGTCTTCTTTGGTACTCGTTCTTGGTCTAAAAATCCTGGAAACAATCCGTTGTTACCTTGTTCTTGCATCTCCTCTCTTACTTTGGCTGGTTGTTTTCTTTTTAAATTTGTTAGTCAAAAACCCCTTTTTAATTGTTTACCTGAATTCTCATATCACACACATAATCAACACATAATCAACACATAATCTCACTACTAATATGTTAAATTGCGTAGGTTTCGTCATGTACCACTCTAGGCTGTCTGATATGTGTGCACGTGCTGAATCTACAATTGACGACCACTTTTGAAATGTTATTGGAACTCATTTTTCAGGTTCATGTTCACATTTGCCACTGCCGCTCCAGTTGTAAAACGATATTTTTGTCTCCTTCAATTGGTTATTGTTTCTGAATATGTTACCCATGCTATCAACATCTTGAATTTTATATTATTCATTGTTACAAACACGAATCATACGCTCGCACAACTTTTCCCCTCATTTACTGGTTTTGTTCGATGTTTTGTAGCCAAATGCAATTTTTCGTAATCTGCCCCAATATTAGAGATCATGAACATATTTCATATAACTAGAAAATGTTGACCATAGTACACTGATGGTTTAAATTAGTTAATAGTATAAAATTCTTATGCCAAATAAAACATAGGTATGAATAACTTTTATTGGTCCAACAAATTTTTTCTCACTAGATAGTTGATTTAATTAAACTTAATAAAAATAACTTATCCTGTTAACCCAAAATTGTGTCTTTTAACCGCAACCCACTACTATTTCTGCCCCATTTCTATTACTAACCTTTCCATTAAGTTTTTTTTAAACATAATACTTATTTTCCTTCTAGTCATTACTTCTATCAGTTTTCTTATATTTCCACTCAATGCTTCGAGTTACATAGCAAAATTTAATTTTAGCTGCTGGATGTTTAGGCCCGGTTCAAGGGTTAAACCTGTTCATCATATAGAAAGCAAATCAATTCAAAGTTGCAACAAATGCATTGATTTAGAAAGCCTATAAAATAAAGGTTTTAAGAAGTATTGAGTTATACTTTTAGTTTTCCCTCTTGTCCCATCCTCTATAATATCATCTCAGCACAAGGTCATATCTGATTCTTCAATGTCTTTCTCTCATCCTTCTCCTCTTGATTACAAGAGTTCCTCACATCCTCCTCCCATTAAAAAGTACATAATAATTGATACTCTCATTTGACATCATACTTCCAATGGCAGAATAGCCAATATTAGGAGACATACACGATACTACAACTTCAAGAAGTGTAAGCTTAAAGGGAAACATACTTTTTTAGCAGATGGTAGATCGTATTTTGTGGTGGGAGCAAAATGCTTTCGAATTTCATACGATTTAGGAGATCTACCAACATGGACTCTCTTTCGCCCTTTCATTATGCTAAAATTTCTTGGTGTATGAAAGAAGTTTTATTGAGCTTTATGTTTTCACAGAAGTGGCGATTCATCTCATTTTTTTTTGCCCCACCTCATGCGCTGTCTTAATTGAATTTTGTAGACATATGCGTTGTTGCCTCTCCATTGACCATTTGAAGGTATCAAGTGCTCTCCTTTCTTCTGGATGTTGGGTTTGACATGGGATTTATGTTTTGGATAGCCACACAAAGTTCCTTAATTCACACCCTGTTTATCTTTTGGAATGGACTAGTTATGGAATGATTTGTTTTCTTAATTAGTTGAAAGTTCATCTTCAAATTCATCCTTCCTCTCACAGCAGCTATATGTTATGTTTAAGATTTTTTCCTCTGTAATTAGTTTGGTCTAAATGACAGCATACTCCTTTTTGTTACTATTGCAGAAAAGGGAGATATTTCAGGATTTAGCTCCTTTATTATGGAACTCGTTTGGTACAATTGCAGCTCTCTTACAGGTGCGTTTTCTTTATCGCTGCATTGTTTTAACTAAATAAGTTATACTGGATGTTTTTTGTGTCATGGATGTTTAGAGAAAAGATTTCCATGTATGTCGTATAATATCATTTCTAGTTAACATAGTTATGCCAATAAATATTTATTCTAATTATTAAACCTTTTTTGGTTATACTGCTATTCAAAACACGGTTCTTCTCCAACGAACTTGGAAGAAGAAATGAAAAAAAGAACACATTGTTTTCGCGTCCCCTATTTGTTTATGTCTTGTGGCAGTTTCTTCTGTTTTTTATACTTCAATGCACTGGCAACTCTCACTCGTATAGAACCATCAACACGATTCATTTCTTAAATGGCTTCGAAATCATGTCATCCCAAATCATTTCATGGTTCATAGACTTGGATATGTATCTTGTTATACGTATTGTGCAAAAACATTTTATAAGAATACATATGAGGACATGATTAACTTAATTAAGTTATTTATCAATAGAAAATTTGCAGATATCACTATGTATAATATATATTTTTTATTTCCATATGTTAAATGTCAATAAACAAAGACAGAATAATAAATGCATGAAACCTATTATATGTCTAATGATTTGTTGAAGATAGGAAATCAAAGAAATGATGATAGACATTTATTATTAGCACACAGTTCCAAATTTTTTTTATACATAATTAATAATTTTGCTATTTATTTAATGATAAAATACACAGGTAAATTGATGTATGACAAAGCTATAGGGGAAGATACTGACCCAAATCTATATGAGGATTCAAGTAGTCATGTCACAAATGCAATTGAATAACTGCAATCTAATACTAATGCAGTGCACCTATACCGGTCAACATGTAGAAATATTCAATACACAATCAATTAAATAAAGAGGAGTTTAGAAATTGTGCAATTAATCACAATTGTTGATTACAAATGATTCTAGCTTTGCAATGGGAGAAGGGATACAAATGATGGGGGTTGGGGTGGGTGGGGGGTGGGGTGGGGATGGGGGTTAGGGTTCTCAAATGAGTGTGTTAAATTGGTGGCCAATGGGGGGTCGATGGAGTCATTTGATGATTGAGAGGTAATCGAGGAGTTTGTAGTGGGATGGGGATTGCGACTTCAATGAGGGGTGTGGGTGGCTATAATAATACGTAGTGGTGTTGGACGGATTGAATTTTGGGTTGGTGTAAGGTAGCTGAAGTCAGTGGTGAAAGGGCTGATAGGATGGGTCAACACCTGATTGTAAGAGTGAGGTTTGCGTGGTTAGAGGTGGCGGGGAATGGCCGACTCCAAAGTCGATGAGCGGGGAAGGATGCTAAAAGCAGTGAAGTTGGTGCCTGGTGGCAGTAACGACATACCCTCGACGTCGACACCAAGGGGAGGAGGGGAAGATGACTTCGGCATCAGCATCACATCGGTGCACATCTTCCTTGCGGAATGACATGGGTTTCACTTTTTTAGGAAACCTTCAATAACCTATCCCTTTAAATTAACTACTTAAAGAAATTTTAATTTAAGCGAATTAACAAAGGACTGCGATAATCTCATCATTGTGCTGATCAAAGAAAATAAAATACAACTTCAAAAATATAAATTTTTTACAGAAAACTCAGAAAATGCATTGAATGCATCTGCATGATTTAATTGTCTAGATGATGATCCTGTAACATCCCTAAATTATTGACGCAAAATATTTATCTAAATTGTAGGGGCGAGTCGCGATCGTTTATTTGAGAGTTGGGAGTGTGCCGATAGCCATGTATTAAGTAGCATTCTAGTGAAATTGGGTTGCCAATAGTAATCTTTCCCCACTCTCCTCTTTACGGTTGTGAAGGAAACCGCTAGCCGCCCGATTTAAACCCGCACCTCTTTCTTACGGGAGAAAAACCGCACGAACGTCTCCGCTCTTCGTCTCCCGCAAACGGCGAGCCCGACGCCCCTTCCGCGCGTTCCGCAAGCCCTAATCGGCGGCCGTTCCCCCTCCGGAAGCCAGATTCGACTCCTCCTCCCTCCTCTGAAGGCGCCAACAAGCATTCCTTTTCCTTCCTTGGCCTTGGAAGAGCCGATTTCAACCCTAGCCGGAGGTGTTGAGTTTCGTTTTGGTTTCGGTAAGTCCGTTTTCTCTTTTTCTCTATTCCTTTGTGGAAATCCTTCGTTTTGGAAACTAAAATAACCTAGGTTTTGGATTTATTTGCCCTAATTAGGTTTTGGAGTTCGAGTTTCACCGCGGAATTCGAGTAGAACGCCTTGGGAACCTCCATCGCTCTGCGTAAAGGTAAATTAGTAAAGTTTAGCTTCAAATTTTGGTAACCCTAGTTGTTTTGGATTTTTCCATCGGAAATACTTAGGGAAAATGTTGGTTTTAGGGCTGCCCTAAATTTTGCAGGTTTTTCGGTGGAGTCGGGGCAGCACTTGAAGGTCCCCAATAGGAGGTTTTTGCCTTTGAAATAGAAGATGCCGCCGCGCCGTGTATACGAGCGCCGCACCACCGCTGTAAGGAAAGTTAATACCTGTTAGTTAGACATAACAAAAGTTATATTTTGTATACGCATATGTAGGTTTCGTACAAGCAACATAACCATGCATAGTAAAGTGTGGCGGTAGGACAATGGTCGCGGAAAACGTGTAGGATGACGCCCTTTTCCATGACCCAGTTAGTCAAGTTATGAATAATTATTTTAAGTACGAAACTTTACCCGCGTACGTAAGTTTGGAAATTGTCCAACCAAGGGCGTGAATGTCCCTTCAAGTCGACCACAAGAAAGTCAAGGGTCGCTTAGTAGTACACCAGAAAAGATATCCCTTGCAGAGTAGCGTCAGACCAATAAGGTCAGCCAGCACACAGAGTTCTTCCGTGCTAGGTAGAGGCGCACTACCGTACTCATGAGGTACATGGAACCTTATGAGTAGTACAGACTTGGGAATTATTTTTCCCTTGAGCCAGCTAGTAGATTCGAGACCGTGTCCGCGTGACACTAGAACATTTGGGTTCGTAAGATGGTCTCGGGTCGTCAGTTTCAGTTGCGCGTTAGGAGCTACTCTGCCTAGAGCCTTCCTAGTAGATGAGCAGGTTAGAAGCCACCTAGAACTCAAGTATAGATCTGACATGAGACAGTACGCGAGTTAGTGAACGCCAGGAATTGAGTTAGTAAAATAACAGTCACGTGCTTAGTACGAGTAGATGTGTGACCGGAGAATAGTGCGAAGGCATGCATAGCACATAGCATAAAAGTTTTAAATGCATAAAATTAATTTTCAAGACATACATGCATTCATATGTAAAACTGGCTTTTAGTGTCACTAGGAGGGGTTATTTTTCCTTACTCTGACCCTTCGTGGGCACTGTTTTTCAGGTGACCCAGGTGGGAAGTTACGTCTAGGATGAGCATGTGGTGGCGTCAGTTTGTACTATTTATCTTTTTCAGTTTACTCTATTTCAGCATGTACCTGTAGATGAGAATATTGTAACAAATTAATGTTTTGTCTAATTTGTATCAGACTATTATGCTTAACCAGATTTTCAGTTAATTCAGTTTTACTTTCCTGTTTAGTGGCTCTGTGAACCCAGATATCAGGTATGTGATTACCCTTAGTTTACTTTATTCAAACTTCCGCTGTAAGTCTTAAATTGCTTAGTATAGATTTTATTACCTGCTGCTACTAGTTTTAATACTGTTTCCTAGTTTTCTTTACATCGCTGACCCGGCCGGACGGCTGATTTCTGAAATACTGGGAAGGGGTGTTACAAATTGGTATCAGAGCCAGGTTTAGGATCCCTGGACCCTAGAAAGAATTCACAGAGCCATAGGAGCGTACAAGAGTAAACTTTTGTCAGTAAAGTACTTTAAGTTGCGATTAAGCCTTAGTGTTCGCTAGAGTACAAAATAAGTTGCTAGATCAGATTTCTTAAATGCTTGATAAATAACCAGATTTCCTTTATTTATTCTATCAGGCACCACGAGTTAGTGAACCAGGTGAATCTTCACGCCAGAACCCGATTCCTAATGCAACCATGGGAGATGCTGCCATGCCACAGGTACCGCCAGTTCCAGCAGCTCCAGAGGGCACTGACATAGCATCTCAGATTGCCAGGGCGGTTACTGTTGCCTTGATGGAGTTTCAGAGAGGACTGGCTGCAGGATTTCCAGCTCCAGTACAAGTACCAGTCCCTGCACCAGCTCCTGCAGCAGCACCTGTGGAGATGACCCTGGAGCGCTATTTGAGAAATTTCAGAGAACTTCAGCCTTCGAACTACAGTGGGGATGAGACCCCGATGGATACGGATGATTGGATAGCTAACACCAGAGACCTGCTGAATGTTTTAGAGTGCCCGGAGAATAAGAAAGTTCCTCTGGCAGCTTTCCTCCTCCGAGGAGAGGCAAAAGTCTGGTGGGACAAATACCGGACAGATGATCCTGCAGGTAAAGTGTTATGATCAATTCCTTATTTTAGGAAGTAATGTGTAAATTTTAATATTCTATGATCGTTTTTTTGGTTGGCCAGGCCGTACCCCAGACATGTTCGCTTGGGGCGAGTTCTCTAGAGCTCTTACTAGTTGGTTCGTGCCTCCTTCCGCACGACGAGGTCTCCAAGAGAAGTATCTGAGGCTTTTCCAGGGGGACAGGACAGTTACTGAGTACGAGCGAGAGCTGACTCATCTGGCTAGATATGCGGGCGTGATGCAGGGAGATCAGACTGAGAAGTGCAGTCGTTTCGTGGATGGCTTGCGTGACTCGTTGAGGCAGCCGCTGATGACTATGGTCAACGCTGATTACATGAGCTTAGTGGATACGGCTCGCAGACTGGAGGCTGACCAGCAGAAGGTTCAGAAGCGAAGTAGTTTCCGTGCGAAGCGATCTCAGGATTCGCATCAGCCGCAGCAGAACAAAAATGACCAAGGTAAGAACTGGAACAAGAAGCCGAAGCCTGATGCTAAGAAGAATGGTCAATCTGGTGACCGGAGCAAGGACTATCCCACGTGTCCCAAGTGTCAGCGTCGCCATTCAGGAGAGTGTTTGGCCAGTGCAGGCGTATGCTATAAGTGCCGACAACCTGGACACATAGCTCGCTTCTGTCAGGAAGCTGGGACAAATCAGGTAATCAAGGTCCTTTTTGTATTGATTTCACTTATGTAATTACGATAGATTGTTAATGAAATTTATTTCCTGCAGTCGAAGTTCGAGGTTGGTGGCCCTAGCAGGGTAGATAAGGGCAAAGCATTGATGATTACTGATGGGAGACCACAGCAGGGTCGAGACTTAGTGCAGCCCAGAGCTTATGGGCTGGGTCAGCAGGAGGCGAAGGATCAGGAGGATGTTGTGACAGGTAAATGTTGGTTGCTTGCAAGTTGGTTTTAAATCCTCCGTAGTGACACATTAAATTTTTCATCCTTCATAAATCATTCATGTAGGCATCCTTATGATTCGTAACTTACCCTCTAAGATTCTGTTTGATACGGGTGCCTCGCACTCGTTTATCGCGGAATCTTTAGTGCGTAAGTTGGATTTAGAAGTCTTCCCCGAGTCAGTACCGCTGGAAGTCATGATGCCGAATGGATCCCTTCTGCAGACCAGAGGCAAGTGCAGGGTGCCAGTGCAGTTTGGTGACACTGAGATTATCGTGGAAGCTTTGCTGCTACCTATAGCAGGGTTTGACTTGATTTTTGGAATGGACTGGCTTTCAGCAGTCAACGCCAGGATTGACTGTAGGGCGAAGCAGATTCAGTTCGATGGCCCCAACCAGACATCTTTCTCTTTTCAGGGATTGAAGGGAGTAGTGAAGATGATCATATCTGCAGTCCAAGCGAGAAAGTGCATTAGTCAGGGCTGTGAAACCTTCGTAGTACTCATGAGCGCGGAGTCTAAGGCTGATTTGTTAGAGGTACCAGTGGTCCAGGAGTTTCCAGATGTTTTCCCGGAAGAGCTCCCTAGTGCCCCTCCAGATAGAGAGATTGAGTTCCCGATAGACTTGCATCCTGGGGCTACACCGGTAGCCAAATCTCCCTATCGGATGGCTCCAAGGGAACTAGCAGAATTGAAGAGCCAGTTGCAGGAGCTGCTTGATTTGGGTTTTATACGCCCCAGTACTTCGCCTTGGAGTGCTCCAGTGCTTTTCGTGAAGAAGAAGGATGGTAGTCTGAGATTGTGCATAGACTACCGTGAATTGAATAAGCTGACCGTAAAGAACAAGTACCCGATTCCTAGGATTGATGATTTGTTCGACCAGTTGGTGGGAGCGAGCACCTTCTCCAAGTTAGATCTGAGGTCGGGCTACCATCAGCTGAGGATTCGTGACGTGGATATACAGAAGACTGCTTTCAGTACCAGATATGGACACTTCGAGTTCGTGGTCATGCCGTTCGGGCTGACCAATGCCCCTTCAGTATTTATGGACCTGATGAACAGGGTATTTCGGGAGTATTTAGATCGTTTTGTCATCGTCTTCATAGATGATATTTTGGTGTTCTCTAAGAGTGCAGAAGATCATGCAGCTCACCTCAGGATTGTTTTGAGCACACTCAGGAAGAACCAGTTGTATGCCAAATTTTCAAAGTGTGAGTTTTGGCTTTCAGAGATTGCATTCTTAGGCCACATCATCAGTCAGAAAGGGGTTAGCGTTGATCCAAAGAAGATAGAGGCCATTAAGAGTTGGCCAAGGCCGACGACAGTTTCAGAGGTTCGCAGCTTTTTGGGTCTTGCTGGATACTACAGGAGATTCATCAGGGATTTCTCGAAGATAGCCTTACCACTGACTTCCCTCACTAGGAAGGGAAAGGGCTTGGATTGGACAGTTGAGTGTGAGTTGGCCTTTGAGAACTTGAAGAACAGATTGATGACCGCACCAGTTTTGAGTTTACCTTCAGGGCCAGACGGATTTCAGATCTATAGTGATGCTTCAGGTCAGGGTTTGGGTTGTGTTCTCATGCAGCATGGAAAGGTCGTAGCTTATGCCTCGAGACAGTTAAAGGTTCATGAGAGGAACTATCCCGTTCATGACTTGGAGCTTGCAGCAGTCATTCATGCTCTGAAGATATGGAGACACTACCTCTATGGAGTGCGTTGTGAGATCTTTACTGATCATAAGAGCCTTAAGTATATCTTTGATCAGCGAGAGCTCAATTTGAGGCAGCGCAGATGGTTGGAGTTTCTAGCAGACTACGATGTAGACATTCAGTACCACCCAGGAAAGGCGAACGTGGTAGCTGATGCTCTTAGCAGGAGAGGCTCGTGTTTCTATCTTCTCACTCAGCAGGAGGAGTTAGTACGAGAGCTGGAGAGACTGGACATCGTCGTTGTGCCCCGTGGCAGTTTTGGTTCAGCTTGGTTGAGTTGGATGGAGATTTCGTGCGATATTAGAGATAGGATCAGGACAGCTATACCGTTGGATCCAAAGATGGCAGAGATTTGGATCTCAGTGCAGTCAGGTCAGAAAGAGAGGTTCTCTATTCAGGATGAGTTATTATTCCATGATGGCAGAGTGTGCATCCCAGATGTTAGTCACCTACGCGAAGACATTCTTTTTGAGGCACACAATTCCAGATATTCGATACATCCTGGTAGCACGAAGATGTATGCAGATCTTAAGAAGACAGTCTGGTGGCCAGGTTTGAAGAGTGATGTTGCAGATTATGTAGGGAAGTGTGAGACATGCAAGTTGGTTAAGGCCGAGTGTCAGAGGCCTGGAGGCAAATTGCAGCCACTTCCCATCCCCGAGTGGACTTTTGAGGATATATCTATGGACTTCATTCATGGTTTGCCGAGATCGCAGAGTGGGAATGATTCCTTGTGGGTTATAGTAGATCGGCTTTCTAAGGTCGCCCATTTCATTCCTCTTAGGAAGACAGATCAAGGTCCGAAGCTAGCCCAGTTATATTTAGATGAGATAGTTCGACTTCACGGTGTTCCCAAGACTATAGTTTCAGACCGAGATGGCAGATTTACCTCCAGGGAGTGGCGATACGTTCAGGAGCGGTTGGGTACCAGGTTACATTTCAGCACCGCTTTCCATCCACAGACCGATGGACAGACTGAGCGCACAAATAGGACTTTGGAGGATCTGCTACGGATGTGCATTCTAGATTTTGGAGGGAAGTGGGAGAAGTATGTTACTCTTGTGGAGTTCTCCTACAACAACAGTTTCCAGGCAAGTATTGGGATGGCACCGTTCGAGGCCCTCTATGGTAGACGTTGTCGGACACCGTTATGTTGGGCAGAGAGTGAGGAAAGATCTTCTATCAGAGAGTCATGGATTGATAAGACCACTGATAGGATCAAGCTTATTCGGGAGCGTATGAGGACAGCTCAGGATCGCCAGGCCAAGTATCATGATCAGAAGCACAGGTCAGTAGAGTTCAGTGTTGGAGACTACGTTTATCTGAAGGTCAGACCAGTCAGAGGAGTCTCTAGAATAAAGCGAATGAAGAAGCTGAGTCCCAGATTCGTTGGTCCTTTTGAGGTACTGGAAAGAGTTGGTGAGGTTGCATATAGGTTGGCCTTACCTGAAGAAATGAGTGGTGTACATGATGTATTCCACGTCTCCTACCTTAGGAGAGCAGTCAGAGATTCTAGTCAGATCATCAGTACCGAAGAAGCACCAATCGAGACAGATCTTAGCATTGGAGTTAGACCAGTCAAGATAGTGGACTCAAGGATTCAGAAGCTCAGAAATAGAGAGATTCGCATGGTCAAAGTCCTTTGGATGAACTGTGGCCGTCCAGAGTATACTTGGGAGCGAGAGGATGAGCTTAAGAGCAATGCAGACTATTCTTTTCTCTTCGATTCAGGTATGGATTCAATTTTCGAGGACGAAATTTTTTTTTTAGGAGGGGAGATTTGTAACATCCCTAAATTATTGACGCAAAATATTTATCTAAATTGTAGGGGCGAGTCGCGATCGTTTATTTGAGAGTTGGGAGTGTGCCGATAGCCATGTATTAAGTAGCATTCTAGTGAAATTGGGTTGCCAATAGTAATCTTTCCCCACTCTCCTCTTTACGGTTGTGAAGGAAACCGCTAGCCGCCCGATTTAAACCCGCACCTCTTTCTTACGGGAGAAAAACCGCACGAACGTCTCCGCTCTTCGTCTCCCGCAAACGGCGAGCCCGACGCCCCTTCCGCGCGTTCCGCAAGCCCTAATCGGCGGCCGTTCCCCCTCCGGAAGCCAGATTCGACTCCTCCTCCCTCCTCTGAAGGCGCCAACAAGCATTCCTTTTCCTTCCTTGGCCTTGGAAGAGCCGATTTCAACCCTAGCCGGAGGTGTTGAGTTTCGTTTTGGTTTCGGTAAGTCCGTTTTCTCTTTTTCTCTATTCCTTTGTGGAAATCCTTCGTTTTGGAAACTAAAATAACCTAGGTTTTGGATTTATTTGCCCTAATTAGGTTTTGGAGTTCGAGTTTCACCGCGGAATTCGAGTAGAACGCCTTGGGAACCTCCATCGCTCTGCGTAAAGGTAAATTAGTAAAGTTTAGCTTCAAATTTTGGTAACCCTAGTTGTTTTGGATTTTTCCATCGGAAATACTTAGGGAAAATGTTGGTTTTAGGGCTGCCCTAAATTTTGCAGGTTTTTCGGTGGAGTCGGGGCAGCACTTGAAGGTCCCCAATAGGAGGTTTTTGCCTTTGAAATAGAAGATGCCGCCGCGCCGTGTATACGAGCGCCGCACCACCGCTGTAAGGAAAGTTAATACCTGTTAGTTAGACATAACAAAAGTTATATTTTGTATACGCATATGTAGGTTTCGTACAAGCAACATAACCATGCATAGTAAAGTGTGGCGGTAGGACAATGGTCGCGGAAAACGTGTAGGATGACGCCCTTTTCCATGACCCAGTTAGTCAAGTTATGAATAATTATTTTAAGTACGAAACTTTACCCGCGTACGTAAGTTTGGAAATTGTCCAACCAAGGGCGTGAATGTCCCTTCAAGTCGACCACAAGAAAGTCAAGGGTCGCTTAGTAGTACACCAGAAAAGATATCCCTTGCAGAGTAGCGTCAGACCAATAAGGTCAGCCAGCACACAGAGTTCTTCCGTGCTAGGTAGAGGCGCACTACCGTACTCATGAGGTACATGGAACCTTATGAGTAGTACAGACTTGGGAATTATTTTTCCCTTGAGCCAGCTAGTAGATTCGAGACCGTGTCCGCGTGACACTAGAACATTTGGGTTCGTAAGATGGTCTCGGGTCGTCAGTTTCAGTTGCGCGTTAGGAGCTACTCTGCCTAGAGCCTTCCTAGTAGATGAGCAGGTTAGAAGCCACCTAGAACTCAAGTATAGACCTGACATGAGACAGTACGCGAGTTAGTGAACGCCAGGAATTGAGTTAGTAAAATAACAGTCACGTGCTTAGTACGAGTAGATGTGTGACCGGAGAATAGTGCGAAGGCATGCATAGCACATAGCATAAAAGTTTTAAATGCATAAAATTAATTTTCAAGACATACATGCATTCATATGTAAAACTGGCTTTTAGTGTCACTAGGAGGGGTTATTTTTCCTTACTCTGACCCTTCGTGGACACTGTTTTTCAGGTGACCCAGGTGGGAAGTTACGTCTAGGATGAGCATGTGGTGGCGTCAGTTTGTACTATTTATCTTTTTCAGTTTACTCTATTTCAGCATGTACCTGTAGATGAGAATATTGTAACAAATTAATGTTTTGTCTAATTTGTATCAGACTATTATGCTTAACCAGATTTTCAGTTAATTCAGTTTTACTTTCCTGTTTAGTGGCTCTGTGAACCCAGATATCAGGTATGTGATTACCCTTAGTTTACTTTATTCAAACTTCCGCTGTAAGTCTTAAATTGCTTAGTATAGATTTTATTACCTGCTGCTACTAGTTTTAATACTGTTTCCTAGTTTTCTTTACATCGCTGACCCGGCCGGACGGCTGATTTCTGAAATACTGGGAAGGGGTGTTACAGATCCTATAGCCGCCGGAAATTAATCCTTAGCGACTCATTATGCACACACTCCAATTGATGCTCCTAACAACATAAATTCATAAGCTATATTATATCTATGAAGGGTAATACCTTAAATTGTTTATTTTGCAATTTGAATGATTCAAGTTTCATTCTATTGAATGCTGTGGTTGTGCTGCAATAATTTATTATTTTATTAGAAGTCCTCAGAATTAAATGCCTCTTTATTCTCCCGAGCCTATAGTAACATTAAGGCTTCATTTGGCGCGACGGTGGCGGGAGTGGGCGGCGGATTGAAAGGCGGGGTTGGGATTGGAGGTGGAGAGGCGGGGCTGGAAACAACGCTTCTCGGGGGCGTTTCCATTGTCTGGAAGAGGAAACAGAGCAAACACAGCCGGACACCATTTGATTTCCCGCTGTCCGACAACATTTGCTCCAAACGCGGGCGTGAAAACGCCTTACCAAACGAAGCCTAAGTTCACTATACAAAGTAATATATGTTAATCAAGAGTTCTCAGTAAAATTCTTTTCTTTATATTCATATTAATATACAAAGTAATATATGGTAATAGGAGCTAAGTCAATATTTTTTCATTATATTCATATTTAGATTGGAAGAATGAAGTTGTTGGGGTAAGTAGAAAAGATGAAAAAATCTTAGCTCTTAAATTGGTCATAAGAAAGAAAACTATTAATGTGATCAGTAATTACGTGCTACAAGTAGGATTAAGTGAGGCTATTAAAGTGCAATTTTGGAAAGACTTGAATGATTGAGCAAGAGCAATCCCACAAATAGAGAAGATTTTCATAGGAGGAGACTTAAATGAACATATAGGGAAGGAAAATGTAGATTACACAACCGTCCATGAAGGATATGAATATGAAGAAATGAATGAAGAAGGACGAATCATTTTAGACTTTGCCGTAACACATGAGCTAATTGTGTCAAATACGCTTTTCAGAAAGTGGGAAGAACATTCAGTTACGTTTAAAAACAGAACAAATAAGTCACAAATTGATTATTTTATGACTCGCAAAATAGATAAAATGATTTGTTAGGATTGCAAAGTCATATCAGGAGAAAGTTCAACAACACAAAATATGTTAGTGATGTTAGATGTACAAATTAAATATAATAAATTTAAGACAAGAACAAAAATGTTGCAAAAAATTCGGTGGTAGAACTTGAAGATGGAAAAATAGGTTGCTTTCAAGATAGTAGTTATGGAACAACTAGTTGATGACCCTTATGTTGATTTTAATATCTCATGAGAAGTTATGTCTTCACATTTAAGGATAAGAGGAAATAACGTTCTTGGAGTATCAAAAGGTCGCACGCCCCTAGATAAAGTATTTTTATGGTGAAAAGAGGAGGTGCAAGACAAAGCAAGGGAAAAGAGGGTCAGCTATAAATCACTCTACGCTTGTAAGAATGATGAAAACTTAGCCAGGTATAAAGTCGCAAAAAAAGCTAAACATGCAGTATGTGAAGCAAGAAGTCAAGCTTACGAAGATTTTTATAAGCGACTAGATACCAAAGATGGAGAGCGTGACATATATAAAATTGCTCAAGCTAGAGAAAGGAAGACAAGCGATTTAAGTCAAGTAAAATGCATAAAGGATGAGACAGATACAGTTTTGACGGATGATGCAGATATTAAATCGCAATGGTAAAGATACTTTTATCAACTCTATAATGAAACAAAAGACAATAAATTAAACTTGAAAAAGTTTAGTAAATCAGAGTAGTATAAGAACATAACGTTTTATCGTAAAATTCAAGTATCAGAGGTAAATGATGCTCTAAATAAGATGAAAAATGGAAAGACGGTTGTGCCAGACGATATACCCATTGAAATATGAAAATGTCTAGGAAATGAAGAAATTTTGTGGCTTATATGTTTGTTCAATAAGATACTGAAGTCAAAAAGGATGCCAGACCAATGGAGAAAAAGTATCTTAGTACCTTTGATAAGAATAAATGAGATATACAAAATTGTATGAATTACCGAGGAATTAAATTGATGAGTTATACCATGAAACTATGAGAACGAGTAATAAAAAAGAAGAGTAAGACGGGAGACTAACATCTCGGAGAATCAATTTGGATTCATGCCAGGGCGGTCGACCATGGAAGCTATACATCTCTTGAGGAGACTCACTGACAACTATCGAGAAAGAAAACTAGATTTGCATATGTTGTTTATTGATCTTGAGAAGGCTTATGATAGAGTTCCAAGAGAGATCTTATGACGAGTCATAGAAAAGAAAGGTGTAAATGTATCATATATGGACATAATCAAAGATATGTATACAAATTCAGTGACAAGGGTGAGGACATCTGGAGGATTAACACAGGAATTCCCTATCACTGTTGGCTTACATCAAGGTTTAGCTTTAAGTCCTTATCTCTTTACGCTTATCTTAGATGAGCTCACCAGACATATCCAACAAGCAATACCTTGCTGTTTATTGTTTGCGGATGATATCGTTTTGGTTGATGAGACGTGCGAGGGTGTAAACACAAAACTTGAATCTTGGCGAGAAATTTTAGATAAGAAGGGTTTTAGGTTGAGCAGGGCAAAGACATAGTACGTGGAGCTTAAATTCAGCAGTACAATAAGGACGGATGACTTCGTTATTAGGTTGGGTGATCAACATATTTCCCGTAGTGAGTGTTTTAAATATCTTGGATCGATAGTTCAAAAAGACGGAGGTATTGATAAAGATGTGACACATAGAATCCAAGCGGGTTGGTTCAAGTGGAAAGGCGCGTCAGGGATCTTATGTGATCGTAAAGTACCACTAAAACTTAAGGGCAAGTTTTTCCGTACTGCAATTAGACCCGCAATGCTCTATGGTTCTGAGTGTTGGGCAGTGAATTGTGTACATGAGCAAAAAATGGGAGTTGCAGAGATGAGAATGCTTAGGTGGATCTGTGGACACACGAGACTGGATAAAATTAGGAATGAATGTATTAGGGATAAGACAGGAGTAGCACTAATTGCAGAGAAGATGCGAGAAGCTCATCTAAGATGGTTTGGACACGTACAAAGGAGACCATTAGAGACACCTGTTAAGCGTTGTGAGAGTCTAGTCACTAGGCATGTTAAACAAGGGAGGGGTAGACCAATAAAGACATGGAATGAAACTATAAGGAAAGACATGATGTACTTAGGCATTAGTGAGATTATGACAAAAGATAGGGCACAATAGCAACAAAGGATCCATATAGCCGACTCCACTATAGTGGGATAAAGGCTTGAGTGTTGTTGTTGTTCATATTTAGATTCTTGTTTAAGAGAATACATGAGAATTTAATATGAAAATTTAATATGAAATACTATAAAGAAATACATGAGAATAATGGTTCAAGAGAATACATGAGAATTTAATATGAAATAATAGATATATAAAGATGCCTGTTTAAATTTAAACTCTATTGCAAGTATCAATTTTAATTTCATATTAGGATCAGTTACGTGAATTTTTTTTACTTGAGATTCAACTTTTGATTTAGGTTCTTCTTTGGGACAATCAATATGTTAGTTTGATGTACCGCAGTACCGACATGTATTTTTTTATATTATTTCGATCAATTTATCTTCAAAAAGGATCCATATAGCCGACCCCATTATAGTGGGATAAAGGCTTGAGTGTTGTTTGTTGTATTTTGATCAATTTATCTTGAGACATATTAATCCGATTACATCATATTTTGTCATACATAGGAAATAGTATCCATATATCCTGCGCTTTCACCACCAACATTGACCCCCGGAGCATCAAATCGGGTTTGCAATGCACTTGCTCTTCTACAGGTTAGTTATTTGACTGTTCATTCTCCCTGGTTATTACTTCAAATTTGGTAGTACTTTACAGGAACTTGATGTATTTTTTTGACTTGCGCATATTTTTTTACAATCATTTTAGAACAAACACATTTGATAGGAATTTCTTAGTTGATTTCGGAGTGTGCTAATTGATAGTTGTTCTCTCTGGATGTAGTTGGCACTAGTGGCACATTTTTCTTAAACCTTGATAGTTGAGAGCAACATAATTTACATTCCATTTGCATTTTTGTATGGTTAATTTCTAATGTATATAATATTTCTTTTGCGGAGTCATTCTTCATTATTGTAGTTGCTCTAGGTAATTTCTGTGTTGTCTTGGCCATTCATATATATATAAATAATAATAATAAAAAATATACATATATATATATATATAGGGAGAGCTGGAGAGAGAGAGTGATCAAATGCTTCATAGCTTGTACTAGTTATTTTCTGATTTGATGAATGAAATAGTTATCATGGTTGTCTCCTCATTCTATTGGCTTTGGCAGGACACACTGACTTTTTCCCCAAATTCCATCTATTGTTCCACAAATTAATGCTATTATGGCAGGAGGTAGGATGATGACAGGGCATTGTGATGCCAAGATATGATTTTTATTCTGCATTTATTTTTATTTTTCACATTTCCGTTATTTCATTATGTACCATTATTTTGGACTACATTCTTTTCATTCCGAACTTCGTATTTATACCCGGCTTATGTTTAGAGCTGTTCATGCTGAGTTTTAATAATATCATTTGACATCTTGAGGTTAGAGCTTCCTCTACACCCTCCCTGACCGCTTGCTCCCACCCTCCCATGCCAACCGTCCGTCTGCCGATCCTCTCCCGAGATCTCCCGAGCGCCCCCTTTCCCCAACTACAACAACGACAACTACAGTTACTGATTGCAGCAAATGCTCACCTCCGACAACTTCTAAAATCATTGTATGCAGTAGCTGCTCGCACGATTATCTTCCTGCGCGCCGGTGGCTCAGTTAACATCCTCGGACCAGCTAGCTGCCCATCTTGCCAGGACGCCCCGAGGCCTCCCTCACGCCCTCCTTTGTGTCCATTGTACTGCATCATGCTCGATTCCCCTGTTTCGAATGCCGCGGAAAGGCTCCAATATTCTATCCCAACGTAAGATCACCGTCGAGGATCAAAGGGGGCAACTGACCTTGTCCACCCTTTACCTTCTTCCACCGCATCCGTTCCGGTGAATCGATCCTTCGCAGTCTTGTGACACAAGATATGTGAATTAAAATTATTTATCAAGTTAGATGCATTGAAGAAAAGATAATTGGGTACTATTTGAAGACGAAAAACATCAAAGTAGATGAAAACTTTATTTTTAAGAAGTTGTTAACTTGGGATTTTAAAGAAGAAAATATGTGTGTGAATTAAAGATTTTTATCAAGTTAGATGCATCAAAGAAAAGATAACTGGATACTATTTAAAAACAAAAACATCAAAGTAGATGAAAACTTTATTTTTAGGAAGTTGTTAACTTGGAATTTTAAAGAAGAAAATATGTTTGAAGAGGGAAGGGGTTTTGTTGCATTCTTTTTGTTGACGAAAAAATTCTAATGGGTGAAACGTCTATTGAGCTAAGTGAAAAATTAGAACAATAGATGGGTTCAGATTAAAGTTCTAATTGGTGAAACATCTATTGAGCTAAGTGAAAAATTAGAATAATGGAGATGTTCAAATTAGTATAACATAGTCCGATGACACGTATATGTTGCAGATGTCTATGCTGAGAAAAAGAATCAAATTCATATATTTAGTTACCGTTGAATATTGTTATTTATTAGTAGTTTTGTCTTATTAGGCATGCCATCCCATCTTTCTATGGGGATGCTTAGGTATGAGTATCTATTTTGGAAGTCTTTTTGTAATCTCTCATCTGGAGAGGAGCTGGTTCGGGGAATTAACCCTCAAGAGGTCGAGGGAGCTCATCTTTTGAGTTTTTATCACTTTTTTAATATTCTAACACGTATCTTACATTCTAATTTGTGTCATTGGTCCAACTTGTCTCTCTACTCTCCATCTTTGCCCATCACTGGGATCAAACCCACGCCCTGCTTGAGGGTATCCGTTCAAATGCCCAAAGCTTAGGGCCGCCTTAGATGTTAAAGCTCCCCCCTTTGCAACTATGTTCCTCTATTTTCCTATTTTCCTGCTGTGCCCAACATCTCCCACTGTTCCCTCAACTAGTTCCATCTTCACTACCATAGCACAACTAGTGTTCCCTATAATCACACCATCCCCAACACCACCACCACATCCTGTCCTTCCCATCGATGACACCATACCACATTCTTCCGACCTCTTTCCCAGAATATCCTTATCTTGCGTTCCCTCCCAAAACCTTTTTCGGCCACCACTAGATCTCCTTCCACCATCTCGTCCACCTTCGCCCAACCAAGACCTCTCCACCCCTTATTCTTCCCCAACCCCTATCATTCTACTTTCACAACGGACTAACCGGTGCTGCACACGTTTTCCTTTTTTACTTTATACCACATGTTGTACCACCGAATAACCATCATATCTCATTACCATTTGGACACCACATCAAAATTTTCCAACAGTATCTCCTTTCTAGTCAACACCCTCTGCAGTCCCACCACCGCTATGAGTGTCATCGATTTCAACATCTCATCACTCCCCATGACCAATCGATTTTTTTCTAACCCTGTTCTTCACAATTGTCGCCAGACCGACGTTCCTTACCCAGCACAACTACTACTATTTGCCTGGTTTCTCATTTCCATTTTGATCTTACCCAAACTTTTCCCATCATCAATTAGCGCAGGGCCTCTCTCCATGACAATTCCTTATGTCCAAACACATCACATTTGCGCATGTCTTCCCTTTCCTCAACCGCACATACCACTCCTCTGCCCGCAATTATCAAGATGCATGACTTTGTTATCCTTTGTGTAACACCCCTTCCCCGTATTTCAGAAATCAGCCGTCCGGCCGGGTCAGCGATATAAAGAAAACTAGGAAACAGTATTAAAACTAGTAGCAGCAGGTAATAAATTCTATACTAAGCAATTTAAGACTTACAGCGGAAGTTTAAAAAGTAAACTAAAGGTAACCACATACCTGATGTCTGGATTCACAGAGCCACTAAACAGGAAATAGAACTGAATTAACTGAAAATCTGGTTAATCTTAAATAGTCTGATACAAATTAGATAGAAACATTAATCTGTTACAATGTTCTCATCTACAAGTACATGCTGAAAATAGAGTAAACTGAATAAGATAAACAATACAAACTGACGCCACCATAAAGCTCATCCTAGACGCAGTTTCCCACCTGGGTCACCTGAAAAACAGTGCCCACGAAGGGTCAGAGTAAGGAAAAATAACCCCTCCTAGTGACACTAAAACCCAGTTTTACATATGAATGCATGTATGTCTTTGAAAAATAATTTTATGCATTTAAAACTTTTATGCTATGTGCTATGCATGGCTTCGCACTATTCTCTGGTCACACATCTACTCGTACTAAGCACGTGACTTTTATTTTATTAACTCAAGTCCTGGCGTTCACTAACTAGCGTACTGTCTCATGTCAGGTCTATACTTGAGTTCTAGGTGGCTTCTAACCTGCTCATCTACTAGGAAGGCTCTAGGCAGAGTAGCTCCTAACGCGCAACTGAAACTGACGACCCGAGACCATCTTACGAACCCAATTGTTCTAGTGTCACGCGGACACGGTCTCGAATCTACTAGCTGGCTCAAGGGAAGACACTTCCCAAGTCTGTACTACTCATAAGGTTCCATGTGCCTTATGAGAAAGGTAGTGCGCCTCTACCTAGCACGAAAGACCTCTGTGTGCTGGCTGACCTTTTTGGTCTGACGCTACTCTGCAAGGGATAACTTTTCTGGTGTACTACTAAGCGACCCTTGACTTTCTGGCGGTCGACTTGAAGAGACATTCACGCCCTTGGTTGGACAATTTCCAAACCTACTTAGACGGTTAACGCTTTCGTACTCTATGTTTCTGTTCATGATCCGACTACTTGGGTCTTAGGGAAATCGTGTCACCCTACACGTTTTTCGTAATCGTTTTCCTATCACCACATCTTTCTATGCATGGACATACTACTTGAAATAAATCTATTTATGTGTATAAAAATACAATACTTTATATTTCTAACTAAAAGGAATTTAAATTTCCTTACAGCGGTGGTGCGGCGCTCGTAGACTCGGCGCGGCGACATCTTCTATTTCGAAGGCAAATCCTACTACTGGGGACCTTCCGAATGCTGCCCCGACCCCCACCAAAGTCCTGCAATTCAAGGCAAACCTAAACTCATAATTTTTCCCTTTAGGGTTTCCGGTGGAAAATTTCCATACGGCTAGAAATACAAATAATAATGTTAACCCATTATTTTACCTTTGCTTGGGAGTGTTCAAGGCTCACGAAGTGCCCAACTCCAACTTCGTGGTGGATCACGAACGCCAAAACCTAAAATAGGGCAAAAGGAAATGAAAAACCTAAGCTACTCTACTTCCACAACCAAAATATCCACAAAGGAAACGAGGCGAGAGAGGAATCGACTCACCGGAACCAAAACGAAACTTACACCTCCGGCTAGGGTTGAAATCCGGCACTTCCAAGGCCAAGGAAGGAAAAGGAATACTCCCCGGCGCCTGCAGAGGAGGGAGGAGAAGCCTGAGATGAGCCCTGGAGGGAGGAAAGCCGTCGGCAAGGCTTGCGGAAGTCCGCCTGGCGGAAATGTCGGAGTCGGCTCGACGCTTGCGGGAGACGGAAACGGGAGAGGGTTTACGGTTTTCCTTCCGTGGGTGAAGGTGCGGGTTTTAAAAATAGAGGGGAGTGCGGTAATACTTAGTAACCGTAAAAAGAGAGGGGAGAGAAATTGCTATTGGCACCCCAACTCATTTTATTACTTCTGAATACTAACTGAAAATGTCGCGCGCGTCGATTCTAAAATACCATGCGTTACGCACTGTTATTAACGATACTTAACAAACTAATGGACGCTAACAAAAGGCAAAGTAACATTATACCTTGACGACGCGCTGCCTCGATCAAAATTCGTCGCGACTCGACCCTACAATTTACAATAAATATTCGTGTCAGATTTACGGATGTTACAAATCTCCCCTCCTAATAAAAATTTTCGTCCTCGAAAATTGTAATCATACCTGAGTCGAAGAGAAAAGAATAGTCTGCATTGCTCTTAAGCTCATCCTCTCGCTCCCAAGTATACTCTGGACGACCACAATTCATCCAAAGGACTTTGACCATGCGAATCTCTCTATTTCTGAGCTTCTGAATCCTTGAGTCCACTATCTTGACTGGTCTAACTCCACTACTAAGATCTGTCTCAATTGGTGCTTCCTCGGTACTGATGATCTGACTGGGATCTCTGACTGCTCTCCTCAGATAGGAGACGTGGAATACATCATGTACACCACTCATTTCCTCAGGTAAGGCCAACCTGTATGCAACCTCACCAACTCTTTCCAGTACCTCAAAAGGACCAACGAATCTGGGGCTCAACTTCTTCATCCGCTTTATTCTAGAGACTCCTCTGACTGGTCTGACCTTCAGATAAACGTAGTCTCCAACACTGAACTCTACTGACCTGTGCTTCTGATCATGATACTTGGCCTGGCGATCCTGAGCTGTCTTCATACGCTCCTGAATAAGCTTAATCCTGTCAGTGGTCTTATCAATCCATGACTCTCTGATAGAAGATCTTTCCTCACTCTCTGCCCAACATAACGGTGCCCGACAACGTCTACCATAGAGGGCCTCGAACGGTGCCATCCCAATACTCGCCTGAAAACTGTTGTTGTAGGAGAACTCCACAAGAGTAACATACTTCTCTCACTTTCCTCCAAAATCTAGAATGTACATCCGAAGCAGATCCTCCAAAGTCCTATTAGTGCGCTCAGTCTGTCCATCGGTCTGAGGATGGAAAGCGGTGCTGAAATGTAACCTGGTACCCAACCGCTCCTGTACGTAACGCCACTCCCTGGAGGTAAATCTGCCATCTCGGTCTGAAACTATAGTCTTGGGCACACCGTGAAGTCGAACTATCTCGTCTAAATATAACTGGGCCAGCTTCGGACCTTGATCCGTCTTCCTAAGAGGAATGAAATGGGCGACCTTAGAGAGTCGATCTACTATAACCCACACTGAGTCATTCCCACTCTGCGATCTCGGCAGACCATGAATGAAGTCCATGGATATATCTTCAAATGTCCACTCGGGAATGGGAAGTGGCTGCAACTTGCCTCCAGGCCTTTGGCACTCGGCCTTAACCAACTTGCAAGTCTCACACTTCCCTACATAATTTGCCACATCACCCTTCAGACCTGGCCACCAGACAACCTTCTTAAGGTCTGCATACATCTTCGTGCTACCGGGATGTATAAAATATCTGGAATTGTGTGCCTCGAAAAGAATGTCCTCACGAAGGTGACTGACATCTGGGATGCACACTCTGCCATCATGCAATAGTAACTCATCCTGAATAGAGAACCTCTCTTTCTGACCTGACTGCACTGATATCCAGATCTCTGCCATCTTTGGATCCAACGGTATAGCTGTCCTGATCTATCTCTAATATCGCACGAAATCTCCATCCAACTCAACCAAGCTGAACCAAAACTGCAACGTGGCACAACGACGATGTCCAGTCTCTCCAGCTCTCGTACTAACTCCTCCTGCTGAGTGAGAAGATAGAAACACGAGCCTCTCCTGCTAAGGGCATCAGCTACCACGTTCGCCTTTCCTGGGTGGTACTGAATGTCTACATCGTAGTCTGCTAGAAACTCCAACCATTTGCGTTGTCTCAAATTGAGCTCTCGCTGATCAAAGATATACTTGAGGCTCTTATGATCAGTGAAGATCTCACAACGCACTCCATAAAGGTAGTGTCTCCATATCTTCAGGGCATGAATGACTGCTGCAAGCTCCAAGTCATGAACGGGATAGTTCCTCTCATGTACCTTTAACTGTCTCGAGGCATAGGCTACGACCTTTCCATGCTGCATGAGAACACAACCCAAACCCTGTCCTGAAGCATCACTATAAATCTGAAATCCGTCTGGCCCTGAAGGTAAACTCAAAATCGGTGCGGTCATCAACCTATCCTTCAAGTCCTCAAAAGCCAAATCACACTCAACTGTCCAATCCAAGCCCTTTCCCTTCCTAGTGAGGGAAGTCAGTGGTAAGGCTATCTTTGAGAAATCCCTAATGAATCTCCTGTAGTATCCAACAAGACCCAAAAAGCTGCGAATCTCTGAAACTCTCGTCGGTCTTGGCCAACTCTTAATAGCCTCTATCTTCTTCGGATCAACACTAACCCCTTTCTGACTGATGATATGGCCTAAGAATGCAATCTCTGAAAGCCAAAATTCGCACTTTGAAAACTTGGCAAACAACTGGTTCTTCCTGAGTGTGCTCAAAACAATCCTGAGGTGTGCTGCATGATCTTCTGCACTCTTAGAGAACACCAAAATATCATCTATGAAGACGATGACGAAACGATCTAAATACTCCCGAAATACCCTGTTCATCAGGTCCATAAATACTGAAGGGGCATTGGTCAGCCCGAACGGCATGACCACGAACTCGAAGTGTCCATATCTGGTACTGAATGCAGTCTTCTGAATATCCACGTCACGAATCCTCAGCTGATGATAGCCCGACCTCAGATCTAACTTGGAGAAAGTGCTCGCTCCCACCAACTGGTCGAACAAATCATCAATCCTAGGAATCGGGTACTTGTTCTTTACGGTCAGCTTATTCAATTCACGGTAGTCTATGCACAATCTCAGACTACCATCCTTCTTCTTCACAAAAAGCACTGGAGCACTCCAAGGCGAAGTACTGGGGCGTATAAAACCCAAATCAAGCAGCTCCTGCAACTGACTCTTCAACTCTGCTAGTTCCCTTGGAGCCATCCGATAGGGAGATTTGACTACCGGTGTAGCCCCATGATGCAAGTCTATCGGGAACTCAATCTCTCTATCTGGAGGGGCACCAGGGAGCTCTTCCGGGAAAACATCTGGAAACTCCTGCACCACTGGTACCTCTAACAAATCAGCCTTAGACTCCGCGCTCATCAGTACTACGAAGGTTTCACAACCCTGACTAAAGCACTTTCTCGCTTGGACTGCAGATATGATCATCTTCACTACTCCCTTCAATCCCTGAAAAGAGAAAGATGTCTGGTTGGGGCCATCGAACTGAATCTGCTTCGCCCTGCAGTCAATCCTGGCGTTGACTGCTGAAAGCCAGTCCATTCCGAAGATCAAGTCAAACCCTGCTATAGGTAGCAGCAAAGCTTCCACGATAATCTCAACATCACTAAACTGCACTGGCACCCTGCACTTGTCTCTGGTCTGCAGAAGGGATCCATTCGGCATCATGACTTCCAGCGGTACTGACTCTGGGAAGACTTCTAATTCCAACTTACGCACTAGAGATTCCGCGATAAACGAGTGCGAGGCACCCGTATCAAACAGAATCTTAGAGGGTAAATTACGAATCATAAGGATGCCTACATGAATGATTTATGAAGGATGAAAAATTTGATGTGTCACTACGGAGGATTTTAAAACTAACTTGTTAAGCAAAACGACACTTACCAGTCACAACATCCTCCTGATCCTTCGCCTCCTGCTGACCCAGCCCATAAGCTCTGGGCTGCACTAAGTCTCGTCCCTGCTGTGGTCTCCCATCAGTAATCATCAAGGCTTTGCCCTTATCTACCCTGCTAGAGCCACCAACCTCGAACTTCGACTGCAGGAATAAATTTCATTAACAATCTATCGTAATTACATAAATGTAATCAATAGAAAAGGACCTTGATTACCTGATTTGTCCCAGCTTCCTGACAGAAGCGAGCTATGTGTCCAGGTTGTCGGCACTTGTAGCATACGCCTGCACTGGCCAAACACTCTCCTGAATGGCGACGCTGACACTTGGGACACGTGGGATAGTCCTTGCTCCGGTCACCAGAATGACCATTTTTCTTAGCATCAGGCTTCGGCTTCTTGTTCCAGTTCTTTCCTTGATCATTCTTGTTCTGCTGCGACTGATGCGAATCCTGAGATCGCTTCGCACGAAAACTACTTCGCTTCTAAACCTTCTGCTGGTCAGCCTCCAGTCTGCGAGCTGTATCCACTAAGCTCCTGTAATCAGCGTTGACCATAGTCATCAGCGGCTGCCTCAACGAGTCACGCAAGCCATCCACGAAACGACTGCACTTCTCAGTCTGATCTCCCTGCATCACGCCCGCATATCTAGCCAGATGAGTCAGCTCTCGCTCGTACTCAGTAACTGTCCTGTCCCCCTGGAAAAGCCTCAGATACTTCTCCTGGAGACCTCGTCGTGCGGAAGGAGGCACGAACCAACTAGCAAGAGCTCTAGAGAACTCGCCCCAAGTGAACATGTCTGGGGTACGGCCTGGCCAAACAAAAATACGATCATACCATATTAAAATTAACACATTACTTCCTAAAATAAAGGAATTGATCATAACACTTTACCTGCAGGATCATCTGCCCGGTACTTATCCCACCAGACTTTTGCCTCTCCTCGGAGGAGGAAAGCTGCCAGAGGAACTTTCTTATTCTCAGGGCACTCTAAAACTTTCAGCAGGTCTCTGGTGTTAGCTATCCAATCATCTGTATCCATCGGGGTCTCATCCCCACTGAAGTTCGAAGGTTGAAGTTCTCTAAAATTTCTCAAATAGCGCTCCAGGGTCATCTCCACAGGTGCTGCTGCAGGAGCTGGTGCAGGGACTGGTACTTGTACTGGAGCTGGAAACCCTGCAGCCAGTCCTCTCTGAAACTCCATCAAGGCAACAGTAACCGCCTTGGCAATCTGAGACGCTATGTCAGTGCCCTCTGGAGCTGCTGGAACTGGAGGTACCTGTGGCATGACAGCGTCTCCCATGGTTGCACTAGGAACCGAGTTCTGGCGTGAAGATTCACCTGGTTCACTAACTCGTGGTGCCTGATAGAATATATAAAGGAAATCTGATTATTTATCAAGCATCTTAGAAATCTGGCTTAGCAACTTATTTGTACTCTAGCGAACACTAAGGCTTAATCGCAACTTAAAATATTTTACTAACATGATTTTACTCTTATACGCTCCTATGGCTCTGTGAATTCTTTCTAGGGTCCAGGGATCCTAAACCTGCCTCTGATACCAATTTGTAACACCCCTTCCCAGTATTTCAGAAATCAGCCGTCCGGCCGGGTCAGCGATGTAAAGAAAACTAGGAAACAGTATTAAAACTAGTAGCAGCAGGTAATAAAATCTATACTAAGCAATTTAAGACTTACAGCGGAAGTTTGAATAAAGTAAACTAAGGGTAATCACATACCTGATATCTGGGTTCACAGAGCCACTAAACAGGAAAGTAAAACTGAATTAACTGAAAATCTGGTTAATCTTAAATAGTCTGATACAAATTAGATAGAAACATTAATCTGTTACAATGTTCTCATCTACAAGTACATGCTGAAAATAGAGTAAACTGAATAAGATAAACAATACAAACTGACGCCACCATAAAGCTCATCCTAGACGCAGTTTCCCACCTGGGTCACCTGAAAAACAGTGCCCACGAAGGGTCAGAGTAAGGAAAAATAACCCCTCCTAGTGACACTAAAACCCAGTTTTACATATGAATGCATGTATGTCTTTGAAAAATAATTTTATGCATTTAAAACTTTTATGCTATGTGCTATGCATGGCTTCGCACTATTCTCTGGTCACACATCTACTCGTACTAAGCACGTGACTTTTATTTTATTAACTCAAGTCCTGTCGTTCACTAACTAGCGTACTGTCTCATGTCAGGTCTATACTTGAGTTCTAGGTGGCTTCTAACCTGCTCATCTACTAGGAAGGCTCTAGGCAGAGTAGCTCCTAACGCGCAACTGAAACTGACGACCCGAGACCATCTTACGAACCCAATTGTTCTAGTGTCACGCGGACACGGTCTCGAATCTACTAGCTGGCTCAAGGGAAGACACTTCCCAAGTCTGTACTACTCATAAGGTTCCATGTGCCTTATGAGAAAGGTAGTGCGCCTCTACCTAGCACGAAAGACCTCTGTGTGCTGGCTGACCTTTTTGGTCTGACGCTACTCTGCAAGGGATAACTTTTCTGGTGTACTACTAAGCGACCCTTGACTTTTTGGCGGTCGACTTGAAGGGACATTCACGCCCTTGGTTGGACAATTTCCAAACCTACTTAGACGGTTAACGCTTTCGTACTCTATGTTTCTGTTCATGATCCGACTACTTGGGTCTTAGGGAAATCGTGTCACCCTACACGTTTTTCGTAACCGTTTTCCTTCAACCACATCTTTCTATGCATGGACATGCTACTTGAAATAAATCTATTTATGTGTATAAAAATACAATACTTTATATTTCTAACTAAAAGGAATTTAAATTTCCTTACAGCGGTGGTGCGACGCTCGTAGACTCGGCGCGGCGACATCTTCTATTTCGAAGGCAAATCCTACTACTGGGGACCTTCCGAATGCTGCCCCGACCCCCACCAAAGTCCTGCAATTCAAGGCAAACCTAAACTCATAATTTTTCCCTTTAGGGTTTCCGGTGGAAAATTTCCATACGGCTAGGAATACAAATAATAATGTTAACCCATTATTTTACCTTTGCTTGGGAGTGTTCAAGGCTCACGAAGTGCCCAACTCCAACTTCGTGGTGGATCACGAACGCCAAAACCTAAAATAGGGCAAAAGGAAATGAAAAACCTAAGCTACTCTACTTCCACAACCAAAATATCCACAAAGGAAACGAGGCGAGAGAGGAATCGACTCACCGGAACCAAAACGAAACTTACACCTCCGGCTAGGGTTGAAATCCGGCACTTCCAAGGCCAAGGAAGGAAAAGGAATACTCCCCGGCGCCTGCAGAGGAGGGAGGAGAGCCTGAGATGAGCCCTGGAGGGAGGAAAGCCGTCGGCAAGGCTTGCGGAAGTCCGCCTGGCGGAAATGTCGGAGTCGGCTCGACGCTTGCGGGAGACGGAAACGGGAGAGGGTTTACGGTTTTCCTTCCGTGGGTGAAGGTGCGGGTTTTAAAAATAGAGGGGAGTGCGGTAATACTTAGTAACCGTAAAAAGAGAGGGGAGAGAAATTGCTATTGGCACCCCACTCATTTTATTACTTTTGAATACTAACTGAAAATGTCGCGCGCGTCGATTCTAAAATACCATGCGTTACGCACTGTTATTAACGATACTTAACAAACTAATGGACGCTAACAAAAGGCAAAGTAACATTATACCTTGACGACGCGCTGCCTCGATCAAAATTCGTCGCGACTCGACCCTACAATTTACAATAAATATTCGTGTCAGATTTACGGATGTTACACTTTGCCTCTCCACACTATCATCCATTTCGATTGGCATGCCTTACTACTTTAAAATCCTACAAAATCTTTCTCCCCACCTCGATACATCATACACCACCCAACCTCATGCACCCAATTTCACTCAACTTTGTCAATTTTTCTTATTCTTCTTCTTCTTCTTTATTTGATACATGGTGCCCCATAGGCTCTTAGTAATAATAAAACTTGACTTCCCCACAACACCTGCTCTTAAATCAAAATTTTCTTCTTCAGCCAGTTTCTTCCCAGGCCACCATTCGAGTGATGCAAGGTTTGGCTAAGTACTATGAAACCCTAGACGATGCAAACTAGGTGGCGTGTCGAAGAAAGACCTGAAGGACACTAAAATGATGCACAAACAACATGAGAGTTCAAAATTAAATTGCAGATGAGTACTGATAAACATATGCCAGCATACAATACAAGATATAACAGAAACTTTGACATGCTTTGATTGACTCACGGTAGAGCGCAACTATTTTAAGCATGACACAAATACACCATGCAAGTAAATACAAATTCATGGAAGCAAACACATAATATCACGTTCATAAAAATATAGTCCAGGTGTACAATTTAATAGAAATAATAACACGAGAACAATTTACATGTGTGGAGAGGCGAGGTTTTGCGGTGGCGTTGCTCTAGGGTTTGAAAAGGTGGCAGGATCGCCTTGTCTGAGTAGTCCTTAACGATAAGGATGAGGTAGTGGTGGAGTGTGAGTGGATGGACGAGGAATAGAGGTGGCTAGGGGATGCTGTAGAGGTGGGGATCGAGAGGGGGAAAGAGGAGTCTATCGGGATCTGAAGGGGAAGGAGAGTATTGACTCACAGGTACAGTAAAGTGGCGACAGGGCTCAGGGAGGAATGGGAGGGGACACACGAGCTGTTTCGAGCAATCCCGTAGGAACAATTGAATGTGCACTCGAAAGCAGGCAGTGATGCTGCCGGTGGGCTGCAATGTGAGCGGGCAGCTTTAGAAGGCGGGCGACAGTAGGAAGCGAGTGACTAGGGGTGGGGTGGGGGTTGTTGTAGGGGTTGATGGCTGTAGGAGAACAAATGGAAAGTTGGGGAGGGGGAATCGAGATCGGCTAATGGAAGGGTGTAGGAATCAATGAGGGGGTGGGGGAAATAACCCTAGGAGTCATTATCTCTAGGGGTTCACGGAATCAACACCGTGAGGAGGACCGATGACTCTGAAAAATCTGAACCAAAGCTTTCTATCCCCTCACCATTTCCAAACAAGCCGACCGATACAAACAAGTCATGGTGTATGATCTAATCGCCATCATAAACGAAAAATAATAATTAAAAGAAATAACAAATACATGATATAATGTCGAAACAACCATCTGGATGTATCCGCGGACTCGGATAGTTCGGATGTGAAATATCAACGCTTGCAAAAAAAAGATGCAAGTGGGCCATCGTGGACAACGATATCCTCAAATGGTAATCTCCATTACCAAGTCTCTCCAGTTCTTGCCTAACGCCAATCACCTCACATCTTCACTGCAATCTAGACCACACCCACTCTTAACCTTAGGCATCCGAATCCCGTGTTCTAATTGCTCAAGTTATTTTCAAATTTATTAAAGATTTTGATAAATGGGAACACCTCACCGATGAAATTTGGCCACTGAAAAAAAAATATTTTTTCCTCATCTTTCCTTGCTGACAAGATAACTTTTAATGTGGTGGGTACAATTACTAAGATGTGAACCACAGTCATTGCAATCAGGTGTTGTCAATATCTAGAGTCTGGCAACATTACCTTTGATCAGTCAAATCATTGGATCTCTTCGACGATCCCAAGGATTGGACAGTATTGCCCTATTAACACCTATTTATTGCCTTGATTCGATTCACACTGACATCTCAATATTTAGATTGCTTTTATTTAGCGCAAAAAAATTCTCACCGCTCATGCTCCAACATTTCCCTTCTAGCTTCACACATTTTTCTTCTTCTTCTTCTTCAAAAACTCAATATTGGGGACAAGATCTATTTTTCGGACTATTAGAAAAGCCCATGTATAAAGGCCCATAAAGGCCCTAGTATTCTCTCTTCTTTAGTCCCACATCTTGTATAGGATTTTTCCTCTCTTCTCATCTCCTATATAATTGTATTCTCTCCTTGTATTTACTTACACAAGCAATACATACAAGTTTTGGCTTCTCTCAACATGGTATCAGAGCCAGGTTCTCTCCTCTAACCGACCTGTGCACTTTTAACCGCATCTACCCGCCGCCTTCTGGCGGACTCCGCGGTTTCCTCGCGGACTATTTGCGGTCTCCAGCGGTCTGCCTCCTTTTCTATCCGCCGCTACTCGCTCACTGTCCGCGGTCTCAACGGACAGTCCGCTGCTTCTCCCGTGGATCCAGGTTCTCTCCTCTTCCCCCCCTTTTTATAGTTTTTCTCCTCTCTCCTGTGGACCCCACCTCCGGTACGCCTCGCGCGGTCTCCAGTTCTATCCGCGCGGCGTCCCCTCCTATCCGCTCGGCGTCTGCTCCTTGCGGTTTCCTTCCGCCTCTACTCGCTAACTCGCGGTATCTTTTCTCCCTCCCGCTCGAGTTCGTCAACTCGCGGCTTCTCTCTCTCCTATCCGCTCGAGTTTGTTAACTCGCGGTCTCTTCTCTCCCTCCCGCTCGAGTTCGTCAACTCGCGGCTTCTCTCTCTCCTATCCGCTCGAGTTGTTTACTCGCGGTCTCTTTTCTCTTATCTCCGCCTTCTCGCGGTCTCCAGACCGTGCGGTCTGTTTCTTACCCGCTCTGGTCGTGGCCTGTCTGGCCGCTGGTGTTCGCATCGTGACCGTGCGGGTTCTTTCTCCTGCTCTTTTTCTGCTCGCTGTTTCGTCGCTGCGGCCTGTTCCTAGTCGCGGCGGTCTCCTCCTCTCTCTGCGGCCTGCCTCTCCAGCGGACCCCTGCCTGGTTGCTGCGGCCTCCTTCCAAGTCGGTGCGGCTTGTCTTCCTGGTCTATGGAATCCTCTCTTGACTCCACCGGCCCGGCGGCTAGTCCGCCCGCAGACCGCCCGGCTTGTCCTGCAGACCTGCGCGATGAATTACGCATTACCACCATCTCTCTCTCCGGGAAGAAAAATTTTCTCCCTTGGGCGCATTCTGTGCGTCGGGTTCTCCAGGCCAAAGGTCTCCTGTCTTACCTCACACAAGCTCCTCCGGCTCTCCCTACGGACGAGTGGCTCCGCAACGACGGTCGTGTGCAGACTTGGCTCCTCAACTCCTTGGATGGTGAGCCGTATCAGATGGCCATGTATCACGAGACGGCCAAGTCTATATGGGATGAGCTGCACTCACTCTATTCCGGCAAAGACAGCCTTCAGCACCTCTACGACATCCTCACAGATCTCATTGCTCTCGACGCCGGTGGCGCCCCGGACATGACGTCGTTTGTCGCTCGGGCTAAGACTTTGGCCGAAGCCTGGATACTGCATCAGCCTTCTACTAGTGATCATGCTGCCCAGCGCGCTCAGAAGGAGGCGGTTTGCATTGCTATTATGATGGCCCGTCTTCCGCCTCACCTTCAGACTATCCGGACTCAGGTTCTGGCGTCTCCCACCGTTCCATCCCTTTCTGAGATCTGTTCCATGCTCCTCCGCGTGACGCCTCCTCCGGATGCTCCTGCGCCGACTTCCTCGGCCCTTCTTCAACAGGCCCCTCCGCCCCTGCTTCCCTTGCCTCCTGCTGCTCGTGGTGGCCGCTCCGGCTCTCGGGGCCGCGGGCGTGGTGGAAGGGGGCGGCCGAAGTGTTCCTACTGCGGCAAGGACGGACACCTTGAAGCGACCTGTTACCGCAAGAATGGATATCCTCCTCGACCGACGGCTTCGGTGGCCGCAGATGCCTCCTCTCCGGCCTCTCCGGACCTTGAAGCTGTCCGCCTCCAGCTCCAGCACCTCCAGGGACTGCTCAACCCGCCTCCTGCTTCCCTGGCCTCCACCTTCGTCTCCCAAGCAGGTACGGCCTGTCTCTCCACCGGTCCGTCCTGGATCATGGACTCCGGTGCCACTCATTACATTACGTCCCAGCAGCCTGCCACATACTCGGACTCTCCTCATCCGCGGTCTATCACCGTGGCTAATGGGGCCCTTGTTCCCGTCTCCGGATCGACGGACATCTCTCTCAGCCCGTCGTTTCCTCTCCGCTCGGCTCTTCATGTTCCGAGTTCCCCCTTCAATTTACTTTCTGTTGGTCGCCTTACTGTTGATCTGGATTGCTCTGTTATATTCACTTCCTCTTCTTTTGTCATACAGGATCGCAGGACGCGGACTACCATTGGTAAAGGCGGATTACGGAACGGGCTCTACCTTCTCGACACACCTTCTACCATCCTCTCCTCCGTCTCCTCCACCGAGTGTCATCGCCGTCTTGGCCACGCTCCTCTACCTGTTCTCCAGCGGGCTCTCCCTGATATCTCTCTCCATCCGTTTCAGTGTGAGTCTTGTATCCTCGACAAGCAACCGCGTTCATCTTATCCTGCTCATTGTACCCGGAGCTCTGCTCCGTTTGATTTATTGCATTCTGATGTATGGGGAGCGTATAAAATTACTAGTATTTCTGGTTTCCGGTATTTTATTACTTTCATTGATGATTATTCTCGCATGACGTGGTTATACTTACTTCGTGATCGCTCCGAGCTTCCTCGCATTTTTCGAGCCTTTGTCGTTGAAACTCGTACCCAATTTCATACAACTGTCAAAACTGTGCGCACGGATAATGCTCGTGAGTACACTGGCCACGACTTCACTACTATATGCTCTGAGTTCGGGATTATCCACCAAACCTCTTGTGCCTACATGCCTCAACAAAATGGCGTTGCCGAACGTAAAAATCGACACTTACTTGATGTGGCTCGCTCCCTCATGCTTCAAATGCATGTGCCCAATCATTACTGGAACTTTGCGGTCTCCACAACATGTTTTCTCATCAACCGTCTCCCTTCCTCCGTCCTCCACTATGCTACTCCGTTCAGCCTGTTGTTTCCCTCGACTCCGGCCTTCCCTCTTCCGCCCCGTATCTTTGGTAGCACTTGTTACGTCCACCATCTGGGCCCGCCCTCGGACAAATTGGATCCCCGGGCGGCCAAACACATATTCGTGGGCTATTCCCGTACTCAGAAGGGGTATCTCTGTTATTCTCCCGTCACTCGGAAGCTCTCCGTCTCTGCGGATGTCACCTTCCGCGAGACTGAACCATATTTTCCGGATCCTCTCACTACTCCTATCCCTTCGGCTCCTTTACCTCCATCCATCCCACGACCAGTTCTCCCCGTTACAACGCCGCTGCTACCGGTTCCACCAATTCTACCTCCTGTTCCCCCCGCACCACCCATCATCCGGGTCTATACTCGTCGCCCCCGTTGCTCTATGGCCCCACTGCAGTCCGCCTCAACCACGGTTACTCCGCGCCCGGCAGATCAGGTACAGACATCCACCGCTCATCCTCTGGCTCACTACGTCTCCCTACATCGCCTCTCTCCCCATCTTCATACTTTTGCTACTTCTCTTTCCTCGGTTTCTGTTCCTAATTCTGTGCAGGAGGCGCTCGAACATCCTGGCTGGCGGGCTGTCATGGAGGAGGAAATGGCTGCTCTCTGGACTAACCAGACCTGGACTCTCGTCCCTCTTCCCCCCCGGTCAGAAACCCGTTGGGTGTAAATGGGTCTTTGTTATTAAACATGCTGCTGATGGCACTATTGATCGCCTAAAGGCCCGTCTTGTGGCTCGTGGCTTCACCCAGCAGCAGGGGCTCGACTACGAGGAGACTTTTTCCCCGGTGGCCAAACTCAATACAGTCCGGGTTCTCCTCTCTGTTGCGGTACATCGCCAGTGGCCCCTACTCTAACTGGATGTCAAAAATGCGTTTCTGAACGGTGATCTTCAGGAAACTGTGTATATGCAACAACCTCCCGGGTTTGAGACCACGTGGGAGTCTCAAGTCTGCCATCTTCGAAAGGCTCTTTATGGTCTCAAACAGTCCCCCCGGGCATGGTTTGACAAGTTCAGTAAGGCCCTCCGGGAGATTGGTTTTACTCGAAGCTCCGCCGACTTCTCGCTCTTCACTCGCCACCGATCTACCGGGACCGTCCTTCTGCTAGTCTATGTGGACGACATCATTATTACTGGGAACGACTCGAATGGTATACTGGCGGTCAAACTTCATCTGAGCACCGTTTTTCAAACAAAAGATCTGGGGCCCCTTCGGTACTTCCTGGGCCTAGAAGTCGCCAGACGGCCAGATGGTTTGATCCTTTCTCAGCGAAAGTACTGTACTGACCTTCTTCATGATGCGGGTTACTCAGGCTGTAAGCCGATTGACACCCCAATGGATGTCAATCACAAGTTATGCGCACAGGCCTCTGACTCAGATATCCTACTGGACAATCCAGAATATTACCGTCGCCTAGTTGGAAAATTAATATACCTCACAGTAACCAGACCTGATATCTCCTTCGCTGTTGGTATCGTCGGTCGATATATGCATGCCCCCAGAAGCTCTCATCTTCAGGCGGTTGAACGTATTCTCAGATACCTCAAAAAGGCTCCTGGACAAGGACTGGTGTACAAAGTCTCTTCTTCCACTCCTACTCTGGTAGCATACTCTGATGCTGACTATGCTGGGTCCCTCGATGATCGAAGGTCCACCAGTGGCTTCTGCACGTACTTTGGAGGACATCTGATTACCTGGCGAAGCAAGAAACAAGCGGTCGTTGCTCGATCATCAGCTGAGGCAGAATATCGGGCGATGGCATCAGTGGTGTCAGAACTAACGTGGCTTGAAAGCCTTCTCACCGATCTGGGGGTAAAGCTTCCTTCACCGGCTCTTCTCCTCTGTGACAGTCAAGCTGCTATACACATTGCCAAGAACCCAGTCTTTCACGAGAGAACGAAACATATTGAAGTCGACTGTCATTTTATCCGGGAAAAGGTTCAACTAAAGAAGATCGACCTCAGACATGTTCCTGGTACTGAACAAGTTGCGGATGTCCTCACAAAGGCCTTGTCAAGTACCCTCTTCTATCAATGCCTGTCCAAGCTTGGTGCATACGATTTGTACGCTCCAGCTTGCGGGGGAGTATTAGAAAAGCCCATGTATAAAGGCCCATAAAGGCCCTAGTATTCTCTCTTCTTTAGTCCCACATCTTGTATAGGATTTTTCCTCTCTTCTCATCTCCTATATAATTGTATTCTCTCCTTGTATTTACTTACACAAGCAATACATACAAGTTTTGGCTTCTCTCAACACGGACGTATGTATTGATACGCATACACTGCGGTGCCCATGCCTAACGAAGAACTGAAGTTATATGATGTTATATTTTTTTATTGTTGAAATTATATTTTGATTACTGGCGACTGAGGTATGAGCATCAACTTTAGAAATCTCTCATTTGGCGGAGCTCTTTGGGGAAACTCACCCTCAAGAGTTGGCGGGAGCTTGTATCTCAACTTTATGCCACTCTTTAATGTTTTAGTGCAATCATCCATTCTAATTTATATCAATCGAATACATGATGTGTAATTTTACTAGAGTGATATAATAATTATTAGTCTTATCTCATAAGATGACAATTAGATTCTTAAGTGTGATAAGATCACGTACCTAGGTTCGATTATCTAGAAGTCGACGCGTGTTGACTTGGAGAACTCGATGCGCGTTGACTTGGAGAATTCGACGTGCGTTGACTTGGAGAACTCGACGCGCGTCGAGTTGGCTTGTGGTTACAAACCGCAACTAAACATTGAATAGAGGTCGACGCATGTCGGCTTGAGAAATCAACGTACGTTGACTTGGGGGCCAAATTCAGAAATCTGACGGATAACTCCCATTTGTCGGTTTTGAAATTGAAACGGTTTTTCTAATACCATTACTTTCACTCCTTAGAGTATTTCGAAATCTCTCTTTAATATATAAGAATGACTGTTTGAGAAACTGTGTGTGATTATTTGATTGATTGAAATTGTTCCGCGGAGTGAAATCAAAAAGGATCTGTTGGGAAATGAAACTAGTATTTCGTTGCAGAGAAGGGTGATCGTCTTCCAACCTCGAGATAATTGGGTGGCCTGCGTGGTGTTTTCGATGTTCTTGTGGATACCAATAGAGACGCAGATTTTGTTCTACCTTTGGTTCTCAAATCTAGTATAATCTCCAGGAAATCTAGTATAAACTTGTTTTCTTGATTTATTGGTTTTACATGATTTCTTGGCATGTGTTTTTCGTATTCCGCTCTGCATTTGATGTTCACCGAAACCCAACAGATATAACCTCTAGAGTTGTTTCTAGGTGGGTAAAATGGAGAAGGCCTCTTGAATATTGTGTGATAAGAGGACTTCTTGGAGACTTAAAAATACAATTGACAAATCCGTTATTAGGCTGATGATGCATATGATTGTTGAACAGTATAAAGATCATTGATATCTAAGTTAGAGTATGGTAAAAATGAGAATGATAAGAAGTATGCATGTAAACCCAATGTACTTGGATGAGCATTGAACGGGATGATTTGCATAATTTAAGTTTAACAACTGGGGCAATACTTGAGAAGAACATTTGAAAATGATGATTCATTTATCTTTCCAAAATTGTTGGGACAAGATCATTGATGACGAGTATATTTATGAAAAGAGTGATATGCTTCTTTTTGAGAAGAAAGAAACTATAGAAGTAATGCAGATCAATTAGAGAATACTTGATGAATTTTCTTTACTTAGTTTTGATACATGTTGTTTTCCTTTTTGACTCTCCACTTTTAAGTGAAATTTAAGAAGCAAGTACAATTGTACAACTTATCTTTTTGATACAAGTCCTGGATTAAGAGTTTGGACATAAGGTTTGCATATAACACATGTAACACCCCAATCAAGTTTAACAGGAAATCAGCAGTCCGGCCGGGCCCGCGCTAACAAGTAAATTAAGTAACGGTATATAAACTGATATAAAACAGGTAAAAGAAATAAAAGTGCTAAAAAGGAAAATTTACAGCGAAAAAAGAGTGAGTAAATCTATGGGTAAAAGTGTACCTTGCAAAGCTGAATTCACAGAGCCAACTAAAACTGAATATAACACTAAGAGACTGAAATACTATCAAACTAAAGTATACTGATACATAAAAACATGAGTGAAGTACAACATATATATAATGTCTACAAAAAAAGAAACAAGTACAACAATAGTGGTACAACTGAACAAAACTGACAATTGAGAAGACTGCACCGCCCATCCTAAGCGGATTCCCTGACCTGAGCCCCCTAAAAAAACAAGTTCCAAATGGGTCAGACCCACTGGAGAGTAAGAAAAACTACTCCCTTCAGCAATACTTAAAAAAAATATTATAAGTGAATATTATTTGTATTTAAAATTTGCATAATTACTCTAACATAAAACTTGACACTTGAGTTAATGTTCTGGAATAGAATTGGCCTATTGTGTGATCTGATACACTCTTGTCTCAATTGTACAAATCGTTGATTTCTGTTGTTTGAATTTTTGACTGCTGTAAGATTCAACCAGCTTCGATGTTGTCTTATTAACACTTGTAATTAAGGACGACTATGCACAAACTAGTGACTGCAGTCTGAGTGGCAAACCTGATGGTGCCCTGAAATGGATGTCCCTCAAGTGAAACACTGATTCCTATCTAAGGAGTTACATATCAGTAGCAAGGGTCATCGACCCTGAGCTTGAAGTTCAAGTGGTGACCTACTGGCCCTGAGCATACGGTGGTGTGCCTCCACTATAATCACGAGGGTAAACCTTCCTCGCCTTTTCTTTTCTGAATTAATTTATACTAGTATTCAGTGAGTCAAACACGGAGTAACGCTCTAGTTAAAAATACCGGGCTTAGGGTTTTTCATGAAACTGAAACGGCTAACTTAGCCTAAGCGTATACCTACCCCGTTGACTTGGTTCTGACTATAGGAACTTGTAATTTCTAAGTGCATATACCAATATGATTAATATATGAATTGAAAGTTTATCTGAACCGTTAGACTAAAAGGAGTCGAGTTTCTTACAGTGGTGTTACTACGTTCGTACACGCGACGGGGTGACATGATCCCCTTCAAAATATTTGTCCACTAGACATTCCTTAACTCCAACGTTCAATCCAAAATCTGAATTCCAACCAAAAATCCAAATTAGCCATTACCCCCGTCTAGGGTTTTAGTGGAACTTTACTCTAAATGGTGCAAATTTACTAATAGGGAGAGAAAAAAATAGATGGAAGCGTTACCTTGGATTACTAGCGGCAGAATCACAAAATCTGTGGTTGATTTCTGATTGGGAAAAACCTAATCCTTCAATATCTAAAATTAGGACAAGAAAAAATGGTGGAAAAATCAAAGTTGGCTTCCAACTTCACTGATTTCCACTAGGAAGTGAAAAATAGTGAGAAACAATACTCACTGGAACCAAAACAACAAAATAAGGAACTCCCTCCACAGGCTAGGGTTGGAAACAAAAACTTCCTCTGCACTGGAAAGGAGGAGGGAGGCCGCCGGAGTCAGCAGAGGGAGGAGAAGAGGCCGGCGTAGGACGTTTAGGGCTCCGACAGCCGACGCAAACAGTTGGGAGATCTGCACAGGTCGACGCCTGGGGGAGTGCGGGATTCTTCCGCTACGCCTGGGGAAAAGAAGTTACAGGAGGAGTGGGTGTATCGGGTGCGGCTAAAAAGCGAGCGGTTTTTTTTTGCGGTTTATTACCGTGAACCGGCTAAAGGAAGAAATCACTTAATAAATTGTTCTAAGTGGGAAAAATCCTAATATAACCCTATTATTAATAATATTACTAGTTTGTCTTAAGACCATAAAGATTAACATCTTTGTGATACTAACTCGCGAACAAAAAGAAAAATTAAATCGCCGCGACCACAACAGATTATTAATAATGACATGCCATCTCTTTATTATCTGAATGTCATGCGGAATTAAATAATTAAAATTTATTATTACCTCACAAGTCGACGACTTGATTAAATTTGCTCGCAATCGGACCCTGAAATTTAAATTATACGCGACGTAAGTTTTGGATTTTACAAATCTTCCCTCCTAATAAAATTTTCGTTCTCGAAAATTATAACATACCAGAATCGAAGAGGAACACATTCTTCATTGCCACGGAGTTCGTCCTTTCTTTCCCAAGTATACTCAGGTCTACCACAATTCATCTAAAGGAGCTTAACCATACAGATCTCTTTGTTCCCGAGCTTCTGAATCCTTGAGTCCATAATCCCGACTAGCAAAATACTGATACTGAGATTTGATTCAATCGACGCATTCTTAGTACTGATCACCTGATTTGAATCTCTGACTGCTCTCCTCAGATAAAAGACATGAAATACGTCATGTAATCCACTCATATCCTCGGGTAAGGCCAACATATATGCAATCTCCCCTACTCGCTCTAGTACCTCAAATGAGTCAATAAATCTGGGACTCAACTTCTTCATCCGCTTAATTCTAGAGACTCCCTTAACTGGTCTCACCTTCAGATAAACGTGATCTCCACTTTGAATTCAACTGCTCTATGCCTCTGATCGTAATACTTGGCTTGTATGTCCTGAGCAATCCTCATACGCTCCTGAATGAGTCTGACTCTGTCCGTGGTCTTATCTATCCATGATTCTTTGCTAGAAGCTCTCTCTTCACTTTCTACCCAACATAAAGGTGTACGACAACGTCTGCCATACAATGCCTCGAATGGTGCCATGCCGATACTCGCCTGAAAACTATTATTATAGGAGAATTCCACCAAAGTGACATACTTCTCCCATTTGTCGCCAAAGTTCAAGATACACATGCGAAACATGTCTTCTATGGTTCTATTTGTACGCTCGGTCTGTCCATCAGTCTGGGAGTGAAAAGCTGTGCTGAACTTCAATTGAGTACCCAGACGCTCCTGAATATATCTCCAATCTATGACGATAAATCTACCATCTTTATTCGACACGATAGACTTCGGTACACCATGAAGCCGGACTATCACATCCACACACAACTGAGCCAACTTTGGACCCTGGCCGGTCCTCTTGTTGGGAATAAAATGTGCAACCTTGGACAGTCGATCCACAATCATCCAAATCGAGTCATTCCCACTCTGGGATTTAGGGAGGCCATGCTCAAAATTTATAAAGATGTCTTTAAAATTTCACTCTGGAATTGGAAGAGGTTGTAGCTTGCCTCCAGGCCTCGGACACTCTGCCTTAACAAACATGCAAGTCTCGCACTTCCCTACTTAGTGTGAGACATCTCCCTTAAGTCCTGACCACCAAACTTACTTTTTGAGGTCTGCATATATTTTCGTGTTGCCCGGATCTATGGAATGCCTGGAGTTATGTGTCTCAACTAAAATATCCTCACAAAGATGCCCGACATCAAGAATGCACACTCTGCCCTTAAATAACAACAACCCATCGCGGACCATGAAGTCATCTCTCTGACCTGCCGTAGTCAAAACCAAAATCTCTGACATCTTTGTTTCTAAGGTCAAGGCATCACAGATCCTCAATTTGATGTCACACTTTATCTCAATCCAGCACAAACTGACAGGGCCAAAACTAGTGCGTGACACTACACTGATCTCTAGCCTTTCCAAGGCTCGCACCAACTCTTCCTGTTGGGAGATGAGAGAATAACTAGAACTCCTTCTACTGAGAGCATCCGCTACAACATTAGCTTTTACTGGATGGTACTGAATAGTCACATCGTAGTCTGCTAAAAACTCGAGCCACCTACACTGCCTCATGTTGAGCTCCTACTGATCAAAAATGTACTTGAGACTCTTATGATTTGTGAAGACCTCACACCATACACCGTAGAGGTAATGTCTCCAAATCTTCAGCGCATGGATGATAACTGCTAACTCCAAATCGTGCACAAGATAATTTTTCTCGTGATTCTTCAGTTGTCTGGACGCAAAAGCTATAACCTTCCCATGCTGCACGCAACCCAGACCCTGACCTGAAGCATTATTGTAAATCTGGAAGCCATCATACCCCTGAATGAAGACATAGTACTGGTGAATTGGACAACCTGGTCTTCAACTCCTCAAAAGCAGATTCACACTCTAAGGTCCAACCAAATACTTTTTCTTTCCTGGCAAGCAAAGTCAACAGAAGGGCTATCATCGAAAAATCCTTGATAAACTCCTGTAGTAGCCTGCCAAGCCCAGAAAACTACGGACCTCTGCAACTGTCTTCGGCCTGGGCCAATCTCTGATCGCCTCAATTTTTTTGGGTCGACATCAAGTCTATCTCTACTAACCACGTGACCCAATAATGCCACTTCTGAGAGCCAAAACTCGCACTTAGAAAACTTAACATATAACTGATTCTGCCTAAGAGTGTTCAAAACTGTCCTGAGGTGCGCGACATGCTCCTCTTTGCTCCTGGAATACACTAGCATATCATCAATAAAAATAATCACGAATCGGTCCAAGAACTCTCTGAACACCCTGTTCATCAGATCCATAAGTGCAGATGAGGCATCAGTCAACCCAAACAGCATGACCACAAACTTGAAGTGCCCGTATCTGGCACTAAATGCTGTCTTCCGGATATCCTCATCTCGAATCCTCAATTGATGGCATCCCAATCTCAGTTCTAACTTGGAATACGTGCAAGACCCTTCAAGTTGATCAAACAAGTCATCTATACTTGGAAGATGATACTTGTTGTTAATAGTAAGTTTATTCAACTCTCGATAGTCAATACACAATCTCAAACCGCCATCCCTTTTCTTCACAAAAAGGACTGGAGCTCTCCACGGTGATGTACTGGGTCTGATGAATCCCAAATCAAGCAACTCCTGCAACTGGATCTTTAACTAAACAAACTCTCTGGGAGCCATGCGATAAGGAGCCTTGGCCACTGGTGTAGATCCAGGAATAAAGTCAATCTGAAAATCAATTTATCTGGAGGGAGGAGCACCAGATAGCTCCTCAGGAAAGACATCGGGAAACTCACAGACTACTGGTACCTACTGCAAAATGGCTTTCGCTTTCGCATGCAACAGTACCAAGAAGGCGGGACACCCTTTACTGACATGCCTCATAGCTTTTACTGACGAGATGATCAACTTGGAAACTCCTTTCAAGCCTCGAAAGATAATGAGAGACTGATCAGGTCCTTCTAACTGAATCTCCTTACTTCTGCAATCTATCTTGACATTTACGTCTGTCAGCCAATACATGTCCAAAATCAAATCAAACTCAGCAATAGGCAAAAGGGACGCCTCTACCACGATTTCTACTTCTCCAAAAGATACTGGAGCCTAATACTTACTACTGGTCTGCATCACTGAACCGTTAGACATCATGACATCTAACAAAATCGGGTTGGTGACGACTTCTAGGTCAAGTTTATGCACAAAAGATTCTGCTATGAACGATTGTGATGCCCCCGTATCAAAGAGGACTTTAGACGGTATGCCATGAACTATGAGGATGCCTATATGCAAACTAATATTATTATCTTTAGGTGTTGCTGGGAGAAGGAGAAATAAACATTTAAATATTAAGGTTCCAAACCTGTCACCACATCCTCCTGCTCCTTGGCCTCCTGCTGACCAAGACCATAAGCTCGAGGCTGAACCAAACCACGTCTTGAAGCTGGCTTCGGGTCAGCGACCATTACTGCATTCCCTTTATCGATCCCACTCGAACCGTCATACTCGAATTTCGATTGAAAGTCACGATACAATATTGGTGTTATATTGATAAGGTAACATCCCATTTAAAAGATAATCATTATCCTAAGGTCAAATTATCTGATTATCCACAGACTGGGCAATTCCGTGCAATGTGTCCAACTCTCTGACACTTGTAGCAGACACCTGATGCAGCCAAACATTCTCCATAATGATGACGATTGCATTTAGGGCAAAGAGGGTAGTCTCTGAGCTTGCCCCCAGAATGATTGACCTGCTTAAAATCCATCTTACGCTTCTTACTCCATCGGTCCTTTGACTGATTCTTGTCCTGCTGAAACAGCGACCCACCATGAGGCCGTTTGGGGCGAAAACTATCCCGCCTTTGCACTCGCTGCTGGTCAGCCTTTAATCTCCTCGCCGTATCCATCAGACTCCTATAATCTGCGTTGACCATGGTCATCGGCGGCTGCCTCAATGAGTCTCGCAGTCCATCCACAAAACGGTTGCACTTCTCATCTTCATCTCCTTGCATCGTGCCCGCATAGCGAGATAGGTGAGTAAGTTCTCGCTCGTACTCGGTAACAGTCTTATCCCCTTTGAAGTGTCTGAGATACTTGTCTTGGAGACCTCGACGAGCAGAATGGGGTACGAACCAGTTCGCAAGAGCTCTAGAAAAGTCGCCCAAAGTAAACATATCGGTTGTACGACCTGGCAAGGATAGAGGTCACGTCACCCCACAATTTTTTTTCTAATAGAAGAGGAAATTTTCACATGACATCTTACCGGCGGGATCATCAACTAGATACTTAGTCCACCAAATTTTTACCTCACCCCGAAGGAGGAAAGTTGCCAGTGGAACCTTCTTATTCTCTGGACACTCCATAACATTTAGCAAATCTCTGGTGTTTGCAATCCAATCATCTGTATCAATCAGGGTTCTATCTCCACTGTAATTGGAAGGGTGGAGGTCTCTAAAATCCCTTAAGTAACGATCCAAACCGACCTCCACGGGTACCGGTGCAGGGACTTGTGCGGGAACTAGAGCTGTGATCCCTGTAGGCTGATCTATCTGAAATTCCAATAATGCTACAGCTACTGCCTTGGCATTCTGGGTTGCCAAATCAGCCGGTTCTAATGTTGCTGGTGCGGGTGGCGCATTAGCATCACCCATGGCGGTATCAGGAACCGTGTTCTGACTCGAGGGTTCCCCCGCTTCACTGGCTCGAGGTGCCTAAAGGACATAAAAAGGAATTATTATTACTAATAATATATCTGAAAAATCTGTTACTGAAGGCATTTTCATACACCCGCGAAAACTAAGAGTTAAACTAACTCGATGACTCTACTGACGAGAGTTTGATTCAGACACAACTCTATGGCTTTGTGAATTTTCTAGGTCCAGGGGTCCTAAACCTGAATCTGATACCAATTTGTAACACCCCAACCAATTTTAACAGGAAATCAGCAGTTCAGTCGGGCCCGCGATAACAAGCAAACTAAGTAACGATATATAAACTAGTATAGAACATGTAAAAGAAATAAAAGTGCTAAAAAGGAAAACTTACAGTGAAAAAAGAGTAAGTAAATCTATGGGTAAAAGTGTACCTTGCCAAATTGAATTCACAGAGCCAATTAAAACTGAATAAAATACTAAGAGACTGAAATATTGTCAATTTGATACATAAAAATATGAGTGAAGTACAACATATACATAATGTCTACAAAAAAGAAACAAGTACAACAACAGTGGTACAACTGAACAAAATTGACACCTGAGAAGACTGCACCGCCTATCCTAAGCGGATTCCCTGACCTGAGCCCTCTGAAAAAAACAAGTTCCAAATGGGTCAGGCCCACTGGAGAGTAAGAAAAACTACTCCCTCCAACAGCACTTAAAAAAATATTATAAGTGAATATTACTTGAATTTAAAAATTGCATAATTACTCTAACATAAAACTTGGCACTTGAGTTCATGTTCTGGAATAGAATTGACCTATTGTGTGATCTGACACACTCGTCTCAATTGTACAAATCGTTGATTTCTGTAGTTTGAATTTTTGACTGCTGTAAGATTCAACCAGCTTCGATATTGTCTTATTAACACTTGTCACTAAGGACGACTGTGTACAAACTAGTGACTGCAGTCTGAGTGACAAACCTGATGGTGCCCTGGACTGGATGTCCCTCAAGTGGAACACAGACTCCTATTTAAGGAGTTACATATCAGTAGCAAGGGTCATCAACCCTGAGCTTGAAGTTCAAGTGGCGGCCTACTTGCCCTGAGCACACGGTGGTGTGCCTCCACTATAATCGCGAGGGTAAACATTCCACGCCTTTTCTTTTCCGAATTAATTTATACTAGTGTTCAGTGAGTCAAATACGAAGTAGCGCTCTAGTTAAAAATACTGGGCTTAGGGTTTTCATGACACTGAAACTGCTAACTTAGCCTAAGCGTTTACCTACCCCGTTGACTTGGTTATGACTATAGGAACTTGTAATTTCTAAGTGCATATACCAATATGATTCATATATGAATTGAAAATTTATCTGAACCGTTAGACTAAAACTTTATTTGTTTTTGCGGTGGCGGGTGGAGCCAGCGGGTGCAAACCCCGCTTTCGAACTGGTGGGCAAAGACGGCCGCTCGAAACAGAGCTTTTCCCCTGCTTTTCCTCTATCCGGCGAGTGTAAATTGAGCAAACGCAGCCGGAGCCCATTTGTTTACGCGCCGTCCGATGTCGTTTGCTCCAAACAGAGGCGATGAAACGCCTAACCAAACGAAGCTTAAAAGGAGTCGAGTTTCTTACGCTGGTGTTACGACGTTTGTACACACGGCGAGATGACATGATCCCCTTCAAATAAATTTGTCCACTAGACATTCCTTAACTCCAACGTTCAACCCAAAATCTGAATTCCAACCGAAAATCCAAATTAGCCATTACCCCCGTCTAGGGTTTCGGTGGAACTTTTCTCTAAATGGTGTAAATTGACTAATAGGGAGAGAAAAATAAACGGAAGCGTTACCTTGGATTACCAACGGTAGAATCACAAAATCTGCGGTTGATTTCTGATTGGGAAAGATCTAATTCTTCAATATCTAAAATTAGGACAAGGGAAACGGTGGAAAAATCAAAGTTGGCTTTCAACTTCAATGATTTCCACTAGGAAGTGAAAAATAGTGAGAAGCAATACTCACTGGAACCAAAACAACAAAATAAGGAACTCCCTCCACAGGCTAGGGTTGGAAACAAAAAACTTCCTCTGCACTGGAAAGGAGGAGGGAGGCCACCGGAGTCAGCAGAGGGAGGAGAAGAGGCCGACGTAGGACGTTTAGGGCTCCGACAGCCGACACAAACAGTCGGGAGATCTGCGCAGGTCGACGCCTGGGGGAGTGCAGGATTCTTCCGCTACGCCTGGGGAAAAGAAGTTACGGGAGGAGTGGGGGTATCAGGTGCGTCTAAAAAGCAAGCGTTTTTTTGCGGTTTATTGTCGTGAACCGGCTAAAGGAAGAAATCACTTAATAAATTGGTCTAAGTGGGAAAAATCCTGATATAAGTATATAACCCTATTATTATTAATATCACTAGTTTGTCTTAAGACCATAAAGATTAACATCTTTGCGATACTAAATTACTAACTCGCGAGCAAAAAAAATTAAATCGCCGCGACCACAACAAATTATTAATAATGACATGCCATCTCTTTATTAATAATAACACACCATCTCTTTATTATCTGAATGTCATGCGATTTTAAATAATTAAAATTTATTATTACCTCACAAGTCGACGGTTTGATTAAATTTGCTCGCAATCGGACCCTGAAATTTAAATTATACGCGACGTAAGTTTTGGATGTTACAGCACACCAGGGAAAAATAGTTCCTCACCAACCAAGGAAATGGAGTTGTGTTTTAGTATAGTGTATGCGTGCAAAATGGGAATTGGAATATTTGTGATCAGATGAGTTAGAAAGGAGATTAGTTATAATTTATGTGTTGCTCAAGCCCAAATACCTAGAAATGCCTCAACTTAAAAGTTTATTGTATAAAACCTGCATTCAAGCAAATACATGATCAAATCAGCTCTTCAACACCACTAAAATGCGGACAAAATATATAAACCAATGGATCCATTTCAGTACATTCGATCATTTAATATAGCAAGCAAGAAGCTGCTAAGAAAGATATCCTGAATTATTCATGATAGATAACATAAAAGGGTTTCCGAATAGATGTGTATATGTAAATGTAATATATAGTTTTATTTAGAGCTGGGAAACATTAAATTGGGGACAAAATTAGTAAATATTTTCTGTTAAAGAATAAATTACCATACCTTTGGAGATTTTATATTTAAACCTGGAAATAAATCAATAATTATGAAGAAAGGTTGCACTATATTTATTTATCTTGGTTGAGGTAGATGCCCTAGAAAGCAAAACAACTTCAAACGTAAACCCATATTAGAAGTTCGTCCTCCCAAAGTTTGGCTAAAGGCATGATAGAGCTGCTTACATGTTACTTTTATAATACCGTTTATCAGTTCAATTGTAAATTTTGGACTAGCATTATTGTATTCGTAGATAAATTCACATATTTATGATAGAACACTTTGATAAAGCTATATTATCATTCTTCTAATTTTACGAATATTGTATTTTTAATCTTTCATTGCAGTGCGTGGCTTCACATTCAGAAACAAGGATTCTTTTCCTAAATGGTAATCTGTTTGGGTCTCTCACATGTTTTTCTTAACTAGTTGAACTTCTACTTACAACAAGAGATATTAAATGTCAATTTTATTACCACTTATAAATTCTTTACTAGTTTTTTTCAAACAAGAAAATATTTACGTTATACAAAATCAAATGGTGTAAGGCTGACACAGGATGGTCTGGTGTGAATATGTTGGCGCCGACACGCTAATGTAAAGCTAAGTGGGTGCGCGGAATGAATGCGATCGAGTCATGCCTAAATGATGCATGCATGTTTTAATTATTCCGAAAAACAGACTTTAGCAAATATAATAATATAAGTCAAGCGAACAACACAACGCTCGTCAACACATTCAAGTACACAAGCAATAACATATTCGTCGTCACAAGTAGTGTTTTTAACCACAACGTTACACAAATAAATTTACAGGACTTAAAAAAAGTGCAAACAACTACGCAACAAATCTAATTCACAAACAAATACAAGTACTCTCACAATGTTTACTACAAAATAAATAACACAATACAAGATACTCACAAATACGGGGATCCGACAACGGTTGTTGATGCTCATCCAAGTGTCTGGAATGTTGACTGTGGTTGTCTCAGGGGAAGTGGCTCCACGAAATGTAGGATATGTCTGAGTCAAAAAATGTGGAAGGTGAGGATGCTGTAGAGCTCAGGACAGGGAAGCGTTCCCTTGGTTGGCTGTGGTTCCACGATAGAGGCAGGGGAGGGATAAAGGCAAATCTGTAATTGGGAGGCAATCTGGAGTGTAGAGATTAGGTTTGCTGGTGGTGGAGGAAGGGAAATGAAGTAGCAGAAGGATTGCCTGGGGAAGACGAAGAATAGGACCAGCAGTTGTAATCATATTTACGATTAAAGGAGAAAGCCGGTCGTCAAGGGGACTGTACGACCCTCCTAGGTGAGAACGTTGGTGATTGCTTGAGCGAGACAAAATTGGGAGAGGTCGACGACAGTGAATCTGCGGCACTGGATGTGCAAAGGTGAGCAAGATTAGTAAGAATCGTCTGTAGCTTCTTCCGTCGAGGGAGATGCCGTAGTAGGGACGACCTACGGGAAGAAGGATGAAGCGGAGCTTTGACCTGGACAGGGGTGGAGTTACGATTGACAGGGGCATGCGGCTGGTGGTTTTTCGTTCAGCGGTGGAGGTCCCCAGAAGTAGCGGCTATAGATCAAAATATCGTCAAAGTAGACGACCAAGAATTTGCCTATGAAGGGCCGAAAGACCCCGAGGCATGACGCGCATTAAGATGTTGGGGGCGTTGGACAACCCAAATGACATGACCAACCACTCATAAAGACCATATTTGGTCTTAAAAGCCGTTTCCACTCATCTCTCTCTCACACTCTAAGCTTGTGATACCCGGAACAAAGATCGATCTTCGAAAATAACTGGGCACCGACCATCGTATCAAGTAAATCGTTCAACCGGGGAATGAGAAAACGATACTTTATAGTAATCTTGTTGATAGTCCTACAATCAATACACATTCTCCAACTCCCGTCCTTCGGGGTGAGGAGAGCATGAATTGCGCACGGGCTCAGACTCTCTCGAAGGAATTGCTTTCTCAACAACTCATCAACTTGCCGCTTGAGTTCAGCATGCTCATCTGGATTCATCCAGTAATGGGGTAAATTCGGGAGTGAAGACCCCGGTATCAAATCTATGACATGCTGAATATCTTGTAACGAGGGTAACTCGTCAGGCAACTCATCTGGAATAAGATCAACATAATCATCAAATTGACGCAGGGTAGGCCGCGTTACTTGGGTGTGCTGACTCTAATGCAAACTTAAGTGGATGAGATACACAAAGAATTAAGACAACTACAATTAAATGAAAATGCAAAAGGTTCTTAATTAATTATTTCAGAAATAAAATTTGCAATATTGATTTAAGAACTGAGGCAAATTATCAAAGGGCGAACATTAATTTTTTCGACAAGGAAGTAAACCACGCTCGACAACCCACAGAGTGCTTTCTACTACAAATTTCACAAATCAGGTGTATAACATAAAGAAAACATGGTACAATTACGCTAAATGCATCGAAATACCCAAACATTTATGTAATATTTTCCAGCAATTAACAATGAAGAAATTAAAACACATACAATTATACCTTACAAGTAAAGAGGATCCGTCGATCCGACAATGGCGGCAGGCGTGGCTCCTCGAGACAGAGTTGATAAAGGGTCTATGTGGTTGCTATTGATTTCAAAGAAAGGTGTTGCTGCGGATGTTTAGAAGGAGGTCCCATGACAGAAAATGAATGGAGACTGGAATTAAATGGACGTATGTGAAATAGATCGCTAATTGGGAAAGATAGCCTGCGACTTCAATTGGACAGGAGGGAAACAGGGCTGTGGAAAATGAGGTTGAAGGTTACTGGCTATTAGAGGTGGATTGAATTGCCTGAGAGAGGCGGTGGGGGCTGAATACATTAAGGAACAGGAATTGAGGTTTTAAATGGCGGATACACGACAGGTGGTTCCCCGGGTAATGAAGACGATGAAGGGTGCAAAGTCAAGAGATCGGAATCATCAGAGATTATCATGGCTTACACGAACGGGGTAGGGGCAATCGCCTCTGGCGATGAAATCGAACGACGCAAGTAGTCCAGAAATGGTTACAGTTGGGGAAGAAGAACAGTGGGAGGGGCTGAGAAGGGCGTGGTTGTGTCGTTTTGCCGACGGGATCAGAACCCTGTAGGGAGGATCAGATGGTGGTGGGATGTGGGATGGCGGTTTCGTGCGTGGAGATGGGCAAAACAACACAGGAGATGAGAGGTTTGAGGAATTACGGGAGGAACACGATGAATAATAGCGATTAGCAGAGAAGTATTGTGGGCTTGGAGAGGATGACAATCACTGTTCAAAAATAAATAAATGAATTAATTGAAAGAGGAAACAGGAGAATGAATAGGAAAATCAGGATTTCGCACCCCTGAGGCTAGCGGCGTTGCACAACAAATGATTGCCGTCTGGATTCTCTCACAATACCAAGCAATGAGAATAAATTGCAGCACCCACCCCTATTTATAGCAAGAGGGGGCGGTTAGGTACCGAGCGTGAACGACTATGATTGGTCGTTACACCCGACGCCCTAAAACACCAAAATAATTTTTTTTTTAAAAATACATAAAAATGATAGCACGACGAGCCGGACGCTCTCACGGTCTCGGATCGTTGATCCGATCATCACTTCCTGCGCAAATATCCAAAACTGGGCCCCACCGACATGACCCTGATCTGATGACGATCCCCATCAAAGGCTGATCATCATCAACATGTGCCTTATTTCGTTTATTGGGAGAATGGTTAGTGAACTCGTCAATCGACCGTTGCCTTTATTTGTTAGTAAGGTTTCCATGTATTATTGGTTACTATATGAAAAATAGGCCGCAAGTTATGAAAAATGATTGACCAAGAAAAAAAGATTCATTTTGCATTCTCTAGGAGGACCAATCCCTTTTTCTTTCTGGTTTTTAACTGTGGGGATCCCAAACTTCTTTCTTCCTACTTTTTTTTTCCTTCCTTTCTTTGAGATTTATCTTTCTCCAATGTCTTTTTTACCTCCTAATTTTTCCTTAACTTTTGATTTTTTCCTGTCTCAACAATATAGATATCCAATTTCACCACAATCTTTGCTTTGCCAGCCCTTTCTTCGACTAGGTATTGACGGCGCGCCACGACCGACGCACGTATATTCCCGCAGGAGGCGGTGATCTGCCGCTCGGATGGGCGATCGGACCCCGTGGTCGCGTCCGGATGATCGTTTCTAGTCATTTTTGTATTTTATGTTTTTTATTCTGAGGTGTATTTAACCCCCGATCGGCCCAAACAATCATAGCCATCCGATCAGGGTGGTTTTATTTGAGTTGTACTATGCAGGCAGCGGTTCACATAATAGGCGTGGTTTTTATTTAGGGCTATTTATATCCGACGGTTTGGGGGAGGAGTTATCGAGAGTTTTGGGAAAGCCTTGAGGCCGTCGGTCTTGGATCGGTGCGACGCCGCTCCCCTCTCCTCCTTCCGGTGTGACACCGACAAGCTTCTCCTTCACTTTCCCCTCCGGTAAGCCCTCCGCCACTCGCTGCCTCCTCCATAAACCGCGACTCATCCCTTACTGTTTCCCGACACCTCCACTTTCTTCCCCACCCTGCACCGACACAACATCGCCGCCATCTACCCTAGCCGCTACAACAACCCCCTATCCCGACCAATCTACTCCCCGCTGATCTCCCCTTGCTCGTAAGCACCTCTTCCTCCTCCCTCACCCAGTTTCATGCAACCTCGCCGCCGTACCTTTTTCTTCCCGTCCTAGCCGCCATCCCACGGAGCCGCTGCCCCTCTTCCCTCACCTTGTCGACCACTTCCAGCCGACCATCTCCTCCCCTACAACCGCCTTCCACTGTCTACCCGAGCCACTACCTGCCCCACTCTACTCCCAACACCCTTCACTTGCCGCCCACAACCGTCGCCGCCTGCACGCGCAAAATTGTGGTATAAAGTTGTTCCTTTATTGTTGTTTATTTTGGTAAAACTTGTGCTGTGCTGGATTGTCACCTTATTATGCTATTAGTTCGTTTGTCGTAAAATTTGCGGGACATATTCTGTTTGTGCTTGAAATAATTGCGGCACAGTCAAATTTAAATTAATACTCGTTCTCTTTACATTAATTATTTGCAATCGCTCGTGCCTCTGTTGTTTTATTATGATGATTAATTACATGTTGCAATCTTAAGTGGAACACTCTTGTACTATCATTCCACGTCATTGCATATAGACGTGCATTTAGAGAGTTCACACCGTATAGGCCTTACCACTGCATCAAATTGGTATCAGAGGCCTAGGTTAGGGTCATTGCATGTTACGTAGTGGTAGGGATTATTGTCAGTCCTTGTCGAGTCAAAATCACCTCGACGATAAGACCGCTAGCTCTCAGACGGACATGACGCCCGCGGAATTTCAAAGGCTTGTCCTTGATCGATTTGATCGAATGGGTGTCCAATTTGACACACTTAGAGGTGATATCACGAGGGTTAGCATGAGAGTAGACCAGTTAGAGACACCAAGAGATCGAACGAACCCTATACCTAATGAGGAACCTCTCGAGGACCTGCGAGATGCCACACCTCCTACTAAGAGACGCGGTAGAGACAGCCCTCGCCGAGATCTCCCATCCCCACCAAGAGCGAATTATCGTCATGGTTACGAGTTTCGACGAGATCGTCCTTTGGATGAACCTCGTCCTCCACCACCTCGTCGTAGAGATAGACCCCGATATGAATATGACGATGATGACGAATACGGTGACTTCCGTGAGCCCCATTGAGGAATGACTCCAGAGGAGGATGACATCACCCGACGGATCCGTATTGATAATCCCACCTTCGATGGTCACTTGGACCCGAAGGAGTTTAGTGATTGGCTCATGGATATGGACCACTACTTTGACTGGTTCGAGATGAGTGACGAGAGATGAGTACGGTTCGCGCAAATGAAACTAATTGACCAAGCAAAGATATATTGGTCGAGTCTAGAGAGATCTTTGGAGCGTGATGACTACTACCCCATTACCTGATGGGATGAAATGAAGCAGCGCTTACATGATAAGTATCTTCCTGCTTCCTATCGAGATCAGTTGTTAGATCAGTTGTATGCGCTACGTTAAGGTACTCTTTCTGTTGCTGATTACATGTCCCGATTTGATGAACTTGTAGTTCGTAGCGATATTATGGAGGAGCCCATTGCCACTGCCTCGCACTTCCGTGCGGGTCTTAGATCAAACATCCGAATGGAACTAATTCCCCATAGGATGAAGTCGGTTGAACAGGTCTTTCAGCTTTCCCTCGAATGCAAGCAGTATTTGTGCTCAGCCGGCCCGAGACATGCTTCCACTAGACCCGATGCTTCCACATTTAGGAAGCCCGTCCCTGCCACGACTTCTGCCACCCCTCACACTCCCACAGACGCGACGGGGAAAGCTATTGTGCCTGGAGGCCCCAAGCCCGGGGGCATCCAATGTTATCGTTGTTCCGGCAGGGGGCATTTTGCAGCACAATGCCCTACTAGGAACTTGCTGATTGGGGATTCTGGAGAGCCCAGCGCTGAGGCTGAGGGCGTCGCCACTGAGGAGGTTACTGCTGTTGTTGAGGATGGATGGGAGAGCGATGCTGAGAGATCGCTAGAAGTAGGAGTCCTCCGTTGCATCCTCCACACCCCACGTGCTGAGGAGGATTGACGCCGCACCACTATTTTTTTCACTTATTTCCCGAGCGCAGGAGGACCCTGTAAGCTCGCCATCGATAGTGGTAGCTGCGTAAATATTATTGCTAAGAAATTGTTGGAGAGGATGAAGCTTACTGCTGAGCCCCATCAACATCCGTATCGTGTCCTATGGGTGGACAAGTCCACCATTCAAGTTACACAGCGGTGTCTGGTGCCGATCCGATTAGCGTCTACTGAGGACTAGGTTTGGTGCGATGTTATCCCTATGGATGTCGCTCACGTTCTTTTAGGGTGACCCTGGCTTTATGATCGTGACGCCACGTGTTATGGCCGTTTCAACAAGTGCGTATTCTTCGACATGGGTCAAAAGATTACTCTTACCCCGACTCAGCCCAGGGATCCTCCCAAGGGCAAGGTTGACTCGTTAGTTATCGCGGGATCGTCGAGACCTTTGCATATCTTGAGGAGGGGTGATTTCTTGAGAGACAGCTTAGAGACTGGGATCATGTTTATTGTTGCGGCCACGTTGGCGGCCGAGACCCCTAGCGAGGCCGGGATTACTGATCCGGATATTCGACAGTTGCTGGATGACTTTATAGACATTATGCCCGAGGAGCTCCCCGATGAGCTTCCCCCACTGAGGGACATCCAACATGTGATTGATTTGATACCCGGGGCATCTTTGCCCAATCTGCCACACTACCGTTTAAACCCAACTAAGCATGTCGAGCTGAAGCGGCAAGTTGATGATCTTTTGCGCAAAGGGTTTATACGAGAGAGTCTGAGTCCGTGTGTCGTGCCAGCCCTTCTAACTCCGAAGAAGGACGGTAGCTGGCGCATGTGTATTGATAGCCGTGCCATAAATAAGATCACAGTGAAGTATCGTTTTCCGATTCCCCGCCTCGATGACCTACTGGATTCGATGATTGGTACCCAGATCTTTTGGAAGATCGACCTTCACAGTAAGTACCACCAGATTAGAGTTAGAGAGGAGGATGAGTTGAAGACGGCCTTCAAGACGAAGGACGGGTTGTACGAGTGGATGGTGATGCCGTTTGGTTTATCGACCGCACTCAGTACATTCATGAGGGTGCTGATTCAGGTTCTGCGGCCCTATATGGGCAAATTCTTGGTCGTATATTTCGATGATATTTTGATATACAGCCAGAGTCGCACCGAGCATTTACGCCCATTCGCCTAGTATTCGAGCTTCTCCGAAAGGAGCATCTATACATCAACTTAAAGAAGTGCTCGTTCCGATCCACATCCGTTCATTTCTTGGGCTATGTCGTATCAACATCTGGTATTTCTGTCGATCCTGACAAGGTCAGGGCGATTCGAGAGTGACCGATCCCTACGAACATTCATGGGGACCGTAGCTTTCATGGACTTGCCACCTTTTATAGGAGGTTTGTCCGAGCCTTCAGTTTGGTCATGGCCCCCATTACGAGTTGTACTCGAGCTTTTGAGGAGATCAAGGAGAAACTATCTACTGCTCTCGTTTTACGCTTACCAGATTTCTCCAAATCCTTGCTTGTGATGCGTCGGAAGTTGGTATCAGTGCAGTCCTTAGTCAGGAAGGCCACCCTGTAGCCTACTTTAGCGAGAAGCTGAACGAAGCCCGACAAAAATATTCAAACTATGATCGGGAGTTCTCTGCCATTGTGTAGACACTGCGATAATAGCGACATTATCTTTTGCACAAGGAGTTCATTTTATATTCTGACCATCAGGCCCTAAGATATCTCGATTCTCAAAAGAAATTGGGTCACCGTCACGCCAAATGGGTGGAGTATATGCAGGAGTTCCACTATGTTCTTAAGCACCGTGCAGGTGTTGAGAACAAACCGACAGATGCATTGAGTCGCCGAGTTAGCATCCTCCATACCATGAGCACTCGAGTAGTGGGGTTTGAACAACTAGTTCACGCTTACCCAGAGTGCCCTGATTTTGAGGATATTTATTCCGCGCTATCGAAGGACTCACCCGACCTTCGGGTGGGTTATTCGATATCTGATGAGTATTTATTTATGGGCTAACGCCTCTGCATTCCTCGGTCATTCCTCCAAGATTTCCTTATCTGGGAGTTACACGCAGGCGAAGTTGCGGGGCACTTTGGAAGAGATAAGACGATTGCGTTGGTTGAGGAACGTTTCTTTTGGCCCGGCTTAAAGAAAGATGTCACCAGAGTGGTGAGATATTGTAGAGTTTGTCAAACGACAAAGGGGACTCGACAACCCACGAGGCTTTACACTCCACTTCCCGTCCCTGAGAGATCCGGGTCGGATATTAGTATGTATTTTGTTCTCGGGCTCCCTCGCACCCTGAGGAAGTTCGATTCGATATTTGTTGTAGTTGATCGTTTCTCCAAGATGGCGCATTTCGTTCCTTGCCGAAAGACCGCTGACGCCTCCCACGTAGCAGTGTTATTCTTTAAAGAAGTATTTAAGTACCGTGGTCTTCCCATCTCCATAGTCTCTGATCGCGACGTGCGATTCATGAGCTATTTCTGGAAGACTTTATGGAAAAAGACGGGTACGACCCTTAAGTTTTCCTCCGCCTACCACCCACAAATGAACAGACAAATTGGAGTGGTTAACCGTAGTCTTGGAACTCTTCTTCGTTGTCTAGTTGGAGATAGTCCAACAACCTGGGATTCTGTCCTTCCCATAGCCGAATTTGCATACAATAGCTCAGTCAATAAGACCATGGGCTTGAGTCCATTTCATATCATATTAGGGTATGAGCCTAGGAAACCAGTTGATTTGGTGGATATCCCCCTAGGGTCCAGACCTAGTGAGTCAACCGAGTCCTTCATTCAACATGTGCATGCACTACACGAGTCGGTCTATAAGAAGATTGCAGCTAGTAATGATTATTATAAGGATCAAGCAGATCAACATAGGCGGGAACAAATCTTTGAGGCAGGAGAACAAGTATTAATTCGCATTCGATCTGAGAGGGTCCCACAGGGACCAGCAAAAAAATTAAGCGCACGCAGAATGAGCCCCTATACAGTTGTGCGACGAATTGGTACGAACGCATACGAGATAGACATTCCTCATGGTATGGGCATCAACCGAGTATTCAACGTTGGGGATTTGACTCCTTACTACGAAGAGCATGTGTATATGGACCCACTCACCACACCTCTACTCGGGCCTTCATCAGCCATAGTCCCATCACCCGAGCCTTCTCCTCCTATTGCCTCCACCAGTCCCTCTTTGTTGCCACCAGCGGTGTTGCGACATGCATATCGAGTTGCGTCACCGATGGTTCCACCGACATCATTGCCAGACAGAGATACATTGGTACCACCTGCTTCTACAGACGACGTGTTTCAGATCGTCGGTCACGACTTCTACGCCGCAGGCGGACGAGATACCCTGCGTTATCTTGTCCGTTGGAGCGGGCGACTCTTACACGATGCTACTTGGATTTCCTCGGAGGAGTTCAGAGACTCACCCCACGGCTGTTCAGCGATTACATCTACCTACACTCATCGGAGTTTAGTGCCTTTAAGCCGGGGGAGTTGACGGCACGCCACGACCGACGCACGTATATTCTCGCAGGAGGCGGTGATCCGCTGCTCGGACGGGCGATCGTACCCAGTGGTCGCATCCCGATGGTCGTTTCTAGTCATTTTTGTATTTTATGTTTTTTATTCTGAGGTGTATTTAACCCCCGATCGGCCCAAACAATCATAGCCATCCGATCGGGGTGGTTTTATTTGAGTTGTACTATGCAGGCAGCGGTTCACATAATAGGCGGCGGTTCTTATTTAGGGCTATTTATATCTGCCGGTTTGGGGGAGGAGTTATCGAGAGTTTTGGGAAAGCCTTGAAGCCGTCGGTCTTGGATCGGTGCCACGCCGCTCCCCTCTCCTCCTTCCGGTGTGACGCCGACAAGCTTCTCCTTCACGTTCCCCTCCGGCAAGCCCTCCGCCACTCGCTGCCTCCTCCATAAACCGCGACTCATCCCTTACTATTTCCCGACACCTCCCCTTTCTTCCCCACCTTGCACCGACACAACATCGCCGCCATCTACCCTAGCCGCTACAACAACCCCCTATCCCGACCAATCTACTCCCCGCTGATCTCCCCCTGCTCGTAAGCACCTCTTCCTCCTCCCTCACCCAGTTTCCTGCAACCTCGCCGCCGTCCCTTTTTCTTCCCGTCCTAGCCGCCATCCCACGGAGCCGCTGCCCCTCTTCCCTCACCTTGTCGACCACTTCCAGCCGACCATCTCCTCCCCTACAACCGCCTTCCACTGTCTACCCGAGCCACTGCCCGCCCCACTCTACTCCCAACACCCTTCACTTGCCGCCCACAACCGCCGCCGTCGCCGCCTGCACGCGCAAAATTGTGGTATAAAGTCGTTCCTTTATTGTTGTTTATTTTGGTAAAACTTGTGCTGTGCTGGATTGTCACCTTATTATGTTATTAGTTCGTTTGTCGTAAATTTGCGGGACTTATTCTGTTTGTGCTTGAAATAATTGCGCCACAGTCAAATTAAAATTAATACTCGTTCTCTTTACATTAATTATTTGCAATCGCTCGTGCCTCTGTTGTTTTATTATAATGATTAATTACATGTTGCAATCTTAAGTGGAGCACTCTTGTACTAGCATTCCACGTCATCGCATATAGGTGTGCATTTAGAGAGTCCACCCAGTATCGGCCTTACCACTGCATCAGGTATCAAAGTTGAAATTCTTGAATTCAAGAAGTTCTCCAAAGAAATATGGTGTACTTAGATTTTGAAGTTTCAAGACATCATGCAATCACCTTCTCCCACTCTATATTTTTTTCTTTTGTTCTCTCACTCCATATAACTTTCCACAAATCTTCCACTTCATAAATCCACTCTTTTAAGGTTCCTATTTCACCCTTTTAGGGTTTCTTTTCTTGGTAGATGCTTTATTATTATTATTATTTATTTTTCTTCATTACTGTATCTGAAGCCTACTTCCTCCCCCTTTAATAGCCTCTACTTTCTTCCCATCTCTACATTAGATTAGGTTTAAAAACTTCAAAAAATGGAAAATGAGCAAATTGGAATAAAAAAGGAATATTAAAAGAAAGTCAAACTATTAAATTCAAAATTGAAATAATTAATGTAGTTTATTTTGTAAATAACAGTTCAAATTGAACTCTAAATTTAAATCAAAGTTGAACATTGTCGGTAAGTCTCCCATCTTTCTTCCCCTTTTAAGAAACCATTCAACCCCATTTGTCCATAATTTTGTTAATTATCCTCCGCGATTCTCTCCATAAAATTCTCCTTGTTTTCAGCAGCAAAATCCTTCACGAATTGCTTGACAATATCTCCCATTATTCTCCATCCATTACCCTGTTTGAAGTAACCTTTATGGTTTATCCACCCAAATCTCCAAAATTGTCATCTACTAAATTACAATTTGAAGTTTGAATACAAATTTAAAATTGAAGTTAGAATTTCAAAAAATAAAATTAATATTTCTATTCTGACTTTCATCCTAATTTCCATACAGTTTTCTTCCATAATAGTCTCGAACAGTGGCGGACCCAGGATTTTTGGTCGACCTGGGCACCAAGCAAAAGATTCATGATTTTGATAATTTTTTAACATAAATATTATCGCAATGACAATACATTATCAATCATAACAATACATTAACAATAATAAAAATATACACATACCATTACCAAATCACTTTCCGTGGACCCATGTTTTGGAAGCGTGCGGCGATTGCTTCATTGTTAATGTCTTTCACAATATCTACCTTAGTTAGGGCAGACCGACGGCTTTTTCAGACTTCAGTTCTTCCCGAAGACTGTGTACACTGAACAAGACTCAATAAATGAGGTCCACCGTCCATGAGATCATGATGAGAGGAATCCAAAATGAAATGGAGAACAACTGCTGTTTCTTCCTGAAGAGTCGAAGACTGTGAACAGGGAAGACTGAAGAGGGAACAAGGAAGACTGAAGAGGGAAGCCTGTAACTTGCGGTTTATAACTTTATATACAAACCCTAGAATAGACAGCGGTTTTTATATAAACCGCTGTCTATTATATCCTGAACCCTAGAATAGACAGCGGTTTATATAAAAACTGCTGTCTATTCTACCATGAACCCTAGAATAGACATCGGCTTATATATAAACCGCTGTCTATTCTACCCTGAAACAGAAAACGAAATCGCGAAATACAACCCGCCTGTAGCAAATCGCGTTATTTGGACCCGGGCACGTGCCCGGGTGTGCCCAAACATGGGTCCGCCCCTGGTCTCAAACCACCTTGACCCAAATAATTAAATGAACTTGTCTGGCTTCTCTAAATCCTTCTTTTTATTACATTTTCCCAAACCCAAGAATTAAGCCCAATCAACTTACTTGGGTTGTTCACCACCACATTGATTCAACCTAATTTGATCCAATTAGATTTAACCTAAAGAAATATTTATCCACCTTTAATCAACCGAAATTTCTGTCCAAATTGGTCTAGTAGTGTCCTTCCTTGATGATCTCTAAGCTTGCGATATCTTTTTAGAGCTGATTGTGTCCTACAGGATCTATGACAAGAGCCTTCTATTGATATTTCACAAGAATTTAATCTCTTTCTTCTTAGAATGGATTGTAAGTTCATTACTTCTTCGAGATATATTTATGGATTTACCCATTCTTCTCTCTTCTTTCAAATGAATTTCATATGCTTTATAATAACCATTCGGATCTCTTGTTCTTCCAACAATTATTAGTTAGTCCCTGATTTTTGTGCCACTATTATGGATTGTAGATCTTAAATAGTACTTGAAGAGTGATGATTTTGCAATAAATTGGTTTCTCCTGACATTCTTTCCGAGGAACAATTTCTTTATCTTGTTTCTCAAGAAACTCTTCTCTCATTCTCACTATTCATTTTCCCTTCCTCTTTATCTTTTATTTCTGTTCGACACTCCCACCTCTTTTGGCTAAGATTTTCTTGTATTAATAGAAAAACAATAATAACATTGCATTTTGGACTGCTTTGTTGAGTTTAACATCAATGATTACCGACATTCTCATGTTGAAACTATGTATCAAACGTTGCTGATAATTGTATGAAGTAAATTTTCTGCTTATTTGTTAAATGTATGCGGGTTATCTTCTTATTCATCATTTTGCAAAATTTATGATTATTTGTAGACATTGCTTTACATAAACAAACTCATCATTTTTGTTGACACTAGATCTGTTGGTACATTTTGTTTTTAATGTAAGAACAATTGGTAGATTTGTTGATATTAGATATTTATAATTAAATTTCTTGTGGCAGCACATATACCTTTGTATTTATACCCATTCTTGAATACAACCAGTAAAACCAGGCCATTTGAGTATCTAAGGCTTACCAGCTTGGGAGTAATTGGTGCTCTAGTAAAGGTATTTATTATTATTCATTGTATTGATTGACATAGTTGAGAATTTTTTTAAAATTTTATATCAGATGTTTGGTTACCCAGAATACTAAACTAATTGTTTGTCTGCACAATCTTAAAAGAATACATAATATTCTTTACTCAAGTTTCTGTGGTATTTCTCACTACTGAATAATTAGACCATGATTTTCTATCTTTTAATTGTTGTTTGGCACCAACCGTGTTTCTATTGTTTCCACAATATTTTGGCTTTGAGTCTTTATTTGTACACCAAAAACATGTTGTAGTTAGGCGTATGGGCTGCACGCCCACTTATCAAGTATCATTTATGTTTAAATTTATGAGTCGTCTTGCAGTCATGTTGTTTAAATTTATGTGTTGTCTTGCATTTATAAGTATCTTTATGAGTGTAGTTGAGAGAGTAATGGTTAGAGGGTTAAGGTTATTATGAGTGTTAGTCTTTGTATGCCCATTTAGAGGCGAGTGTTTGTATGAAATGGCAAGCAAGAAGTATCTATTTCCCTTTCCCCCCTATTTGAGATATTTGGTGACTCTCTCCTCTAACACGCAACCTCGCTTAGGCAACCGCAGTCAAGGCTTCATTGTATCCTCTTGCTCCCCCTTCATCACCGCTTCTAGTAATCTTCGAGTTGGCATATAACAAATTGGTATCAGAGCTCTCCCTGTCCTCTTTCGCCAACTTCGTTCCTCTATCGAAGTCTCCCCCAAGCCTGTCATCTTCTTCCTCCAGCTTCAGCCGCTTTTTTCCTTTGCGCCACTTATGCCCACGGCCTCTGTCAACCGTTCCTTACGGAAGCCCTCCCTGTTCTCGCCAACAACAACCATGAGGGTTCGACTTTTCTCCTTCCAGAGCTCGACACAACAGCCGCACAATCACCCATGTTACTCGACTCGATACTGTCACAACCGCTTCTTCTACATCGACGCATCTTTTGCACTCTCCGCATCATCAACGACAAAGGGCGCACCTCCATTGTACTCTTTGCTCCGACGCGCCGACGACCTTGGCAAGCCACGCCAGCTCCCTTCAGTCCAGACCGCGTGCACTCTCTTCCTCGAGCCGCTGTTCTCGATTTGCGCTATCAGATTGTCTGCTACCTTGTCTTTCGAAACCCGGGCACGCATTTTCCTTCCTATTCCTCCAACATCAACCGTTGAATTTTTTGTGCTTCTCAAGCCCACCGTTGCAACTTATTTTATTATTCTTACTATTTCCTACGCATCATTGAGCACCGTGCCTTCCTCTTTATTCAACTGTCTACTTTTAAGTGATTAATCAATTCATCGATTAATTAATTATTTCGGTCCAAAGTGGGATATTTTTATTGAAGGAAATATATGGAGACGTTGCGGGTCTCGAAACAACTCTAATTTTTCAGAAACCTCCGAGGAATCGAGCAGTCTCGTAATCCGCTCTTCTCTCGAGCTACCTCTAGCTTTAATATGGGAGATTCGCCCAATATAATGGAAGCTATCAACAACATGATTCAAACATTCATGGCCTCCATGGATGCACGCATTCTGGATGCTAAGGCACGACACCAGGATGCCGAAGCATGTCATTGGGAGGACATGACCACACTCACCAACAAGCTAAATGATTTGACTACCATCATTCCTGCCATTACTACACCATCTGCGCGACTGCGCCTCAAGCGAGCAGCAGCCAAACACTGCCACTTGTACGACACGACTACCGACCCCTGTATGCCCTGAAGTATTATTTTGTTGCACGTAACATCGACACTTGATCTGATCTCCCTTGAGCTTGAGGTCAAGTTCATTTTGAACAAGGGGAGTGATTTTATGGGCTACACGACCACTTATCAAGTATCATTTATGTTTGCATTTATGAGTCATCTTGCATTTATATTATTTACATTTATGAGTCGTTTTGCATTTATGATATCTTTATGAGTGTAGTTGAGAGAGTCATGGTTAGAGGGTTAAGGTTATTATGAGTGTTAGTCTTTGTATGCCTATTTATAGGCGAGTGTTTGTATGAAATGGCAAGCAAGAAGTATCTATTTCCCTTTCCCCTTGGTTGAGATATTTGGTGACTCTCTCTTTTAACGAGCAAGCCCGCTTAGGCAGCACGGTCAAGGCTTCATTGTATCCTCTCGCTCCGCCTTCATCACCGCCTCCGATAACCTTCGAGTTGGCACGTAACATTAGGCAAGTAGAAGTTCACTTTCAATAAAAAGCCAAGTCATTTTTGATGGTTTAAACTGGATTTGAGAGAGTGCAGTACTCTCTTGCAGTGGCAGAACTAGGATTTTTATCCAACTCGGGCACCAATTAAAGTTTAAAAATAAACACTTATTTTTTCAATATAAAATATACAAACTCTATCCAAACATCTTGCAATTCAACAGTAATTTCAAAAGTCATTAAAAAAAAGACTAATAAAATTTTAAAATTATAAAAACTTGTAAGAAAAAACAGGAGTTAACATCCACAACAAAAATTGAGATAACAATATCTTCATTTCTCCACTACTTTAATATTACAAAGATAAATATACTACTTAACACGTATTAGTTTAAAATAAAACCTTACATAATTGAAACAAATGCATAAGTTGATTGAGGCATTTCATCAATACTCAAAGGGTGATGTTATTAATCGACCACAATATATGCATTTTACAACACTGCTGATTTTGTAGATTGTAGAAAGAAGAGATCAAATGAAAGGTGCAATATATTCTTCCTCAAAGGGGCTATATAAAGGAAATACATCAAGACACCCAACACCGATAGGCGGTGTGAGACTAAACTCAACAATATAATAATACTAACTTTAACACTCCCCCTCAAGCTGAAGGGGAACCCTACAGCTTGAACACAACATAAAATGGAAGGTAAAATAAGGTTGGCAACGTGAGACAAAGCAATAGCCACCGAGGCCCAACCGCGTGTCACCGGGGATACTTCAACCGGGCAAAGGCCACACGACGTTGGTCCGCAAACCGACTATGACAACGCTGGATACACTCGGAGCGGAAACAAGGTCAACCACGAAAGAACAAACCAACTCTACCAAATCCATAGAAAACAACGAGACACAAACAACATACGAGATCGACCTGGGGGCCATGTGTGACTAAGGCATGAGTCGGGAAAGAGGCATCTGAGTCGCCGTTATCACAAACACTCCCCCTCACGTGGAATACGTGCAAGAAGACATAGGATATACCTAGGGGCCATGTGTGACTAAGGCAGGAGTCGGAAAAGAGGCATCCGAGTCGCCGTTATCACAAACACTCCCCCTCACGTGGAATACGTGCATGAAGGCATAGACTACGTCTGGAGGCCGTGATGTACACTTCCCCTCACGTATATCACGTGCAAGAAGGCGAAAATCGTAGAGACGCAACACAACAACCACAAACAACAACTTAAAAAAAATTAAATGTTAAACCCTACGGGCCGGGCTGGATCTGAAGAAGAAGGAAGCATCCGTCGGCACGAAGGAGCAGCACGACAGCAACGGAGGAGAAGCACGGCTCGCAGAGCAGCCGGAGAAGAAGCAGTAGACCGGAGAAGATGAGCAGCCGCGACACGGAGAGGAAGCAACGCCTGGCAGCCGGAGAAGAAGCAGCTGCGACAACAGCAGGCTGGAGAAGCAGCGGCAGAGCAGCATCCAACAGCGGAGAAGAAGAGAGTTGCAGCGGGTGCAGACAGAAGTCGGAGGCATCGAGAGAGAAGTTTAGCCGGAGAAGCCGTCGATGTCGATGAAGGAAGCCGGAGGAGGCGTCGGTGTCGATGAAGGAAGCCGGAGGAGGCGTCGGTGTCGATGAAGGAAGCCGGAGGAGGCGTCGGTGTCGATGAAGGAAGCCGGAGGAGGCGTCGGTGTCGATGAAGGAAGCCGGAGGAGGCGTCGGTGTCGATGAAGGAAGCCGGAGGAGGCGTCGGTGTCGGCGATGCAGATGGGATCCGACGAGATCGTCGATGTCGTTCACGAAAGCCGCACAGGGCAGCGGCGGCGAAATCTGTCGTCGGCACGACGGGAGAAGGTCCCGCTCCCGTCTCGGAATCAAGCGACGATTCCGTCGACGGGAGCGAGGGAGAAAAGACTTCCCGCGAGCCCTAGCAGCCGGAGTCGCGGAAGGACGGGTCGGGGAAGAAGCACTGGTCGGGACCGGGAGAGGGAAACAGGAATTTTTTTTTAATTTAGGTTTTCAGATCTTTCCCTCTGATACCATGTAGAAAGAAGAATGGAAATGGAAGGTGCAAGTATATTCATCCTCATAGAGGCATTAAATAGGAACTACAACAAGACACCCAACACCGATAGGCGGTGTGAGACTAAACTCAACATGATACCATGTAGAAAGAAGAGATCAAATGAAAGGTGCAATATATTCTTCCTCAAAGGGGCTATATAAAGGAAATACATCAAGACACCCAACACCGATAGGCGGTGTGAGACTAAACTCAACAATATAATAATACTAACTTTAACATAGATGAATTTCATCAGACAAAGGGTAATATCAAAGGAATCCTATACATGGACACTGCCGAAGGAACTCAGGAGTCAAGAGAGGAAAACATGGGTGCTTAGAGCAAAAATCTGGTTGTCATTCATAAATTTAAGTGGGCATGAAAAATACTTCATCACTTCATCTCTTATTCACCTGGAAATGGGCACGAACCTCTTTACCTGTTTTATCTAGGACAGGTGCCGATCTAACAACGCTGGTGGTCCAGGGTAGCTGATCAACCAACATGTTCAGGGATCCGTGAGTTGGAGTGGGGATAACTAGTGAAGAGTGGAAGAGGGTGAAACTACTACGGGCAAGGGCGGTCTGGACTCTGTGCTGAAGAAGCTTTCCTCATGAATTGGTGGCTGGGTTCTCTTCTTAATTCCCACCAACTAGGGCACTATGCATAGTCGGGACCAGCATATAAACTTATTTTACTTTTGGACAGGTTGCACAGCTTTTTGCTTTTTTTATTTCCGAAATGCACACCCGGGCACGTGGGCATGTGCCCGGGTGTGTCCAGCTGTAGGTCCGCCTATGCTCCCTTCCCTTGAGTTAATTATGTTTAAATTTGAAGAATATTTCTGTATACATGGATATCTGCAGCCCTATGATAGGTCAAAAGTCAAAGTCAATATCTAAACAATCTAGTTAGACATCAAGCCAGATTCCAAATACTCAAAGAATTCACGTAGACTCTTCGTAGATAGGAAAAACCATGCATACCCAATACTGCCAAACTCTTGAGGGCTAGTTCCCCTAAAGAGTCACTCTTCAAAATGAGAGAACACTGCTTCCAAGATACCCAGTGTCTTCCTAAGCCTCTCCTGTTATAGATGGAGGTAGCACGCTTAATAAAATAACAATTAATAATTCATTAATACTAATTAATTAATGTCAACTAATTAATTGTTAATTATCCATTGTTTCAATGCATAATAAATATGCCTCTAAATCCTGCGGTGGGTTCCATTGTGCCGCGACGATGGCTTCGTGCTCTTCTTCGTCGCTTGTGGGAAATTCCACTTAGGCGTTTGCGTATCAATTAATTAATACTAATTAACTAATATCAAGTAATTAATTATTATCGTTTTTTAATGCAAATACATATGATCTCCAAATCTTGCGGTGTGCTCCATGACGCCGCAATGGTGTCTTCGAGCTCTCCTTCGACGCTTGTGGGAATTCCGCTCTAGCGTCCACATATAAATTTCCTTGACATTTGTAAGCGCTTATTATAAGCACATAGATTATGTGACATGCATGCTCACAGTTATTGCCAATGCATCCTGAAGCTACTAGACTATATTGACTTTTTAGCAATATAAATGAAAATTGAGAGCAGAGGGAAATGACATCTTTAGCATGTCCTAAAACACTGTTCCCTATGCGCGCGCGCGCGCGTGTGTGTGTGTGTGGGGTCCCATACAATCTTTTGTTAGCGACGAGACCTTCTAATTATGGGTCCCATACAATCTTTGGTTACCGGCGAGATCTAATAATAGATCAATACCCACTTTCATTCTCATCTCCAGCATACCCACTTGCATTTCTGTTGTTACTCGCTAACCACTAGTTGCAGATTGTCACAACTTTTTTGGCTCTAGCGTTGCCTTACAATTTTGGCTTTAAAACTCACTTAAATTTGAATTTGAGTTAAAGTCATGTTAATCTAGCATAAAATTAAATTCCTTTTTATTAATTACTCCAATTATAGAATGTAGTTAATGAGTAAAAAATTGTTACTCAAAATTAACTCAACAAATCTCAATTTGTTGTGAATTTTTTTGACAAATTAGTTATAGGTTTATTGGCTCTTATTTCTATAAGAAGCGCACTAAAGAAGTCTTATGTAATAAAGATAAATTCCAAGGAAAATAAAGTTATGCATTTTTGCAGGGCATGTTGTAATAGAGTAGGTTGTGTGCACGCTGTTGAGGATCACGTCACATATGAGTCTATATGACGAACAGAACCGTTCATTTTGTGCGGATTGACGATCCATTATTATAGTTATTTTTCTGATTTTTCCTTTAGTATATATTTTGAAGACCGTCATGTTGGAGAATCATGACTGTTTGTGGTGGCTTCTAAATCTATAAATAGGGATAAAGAGAAAGTTTGGGTTAAAATAGTCCTTTTGATCATCGGTGCCGATGCGATGCTAGAGTTTGAGTGCAAAGCTTGGACATTGCCTTCCTCTCTCCCTCCTTGGCCGGCAAAGCCATCCCCCTCTCCTCCAATGCCATTTCTAGCAAACATCTTCCCTCCACTTTTGGCCACCATCCACCACCACCAAGGCTGACCGTCAACTACCCCACTCCCTCATATCTACTTATAACTACCCATGATCCATTAACCACCAACTCCCACTACCTATAACTATCCCATTATCTCTTAACTACCCAAAAACGCCTTCATTAACTCCTCTAACCCCCTCCTAATCCACCACCATGAATCCATCCACCAAATAACCAGTCATCCCTTCACAAATCGACCCCCAACTCCGATAACTGCTCCTACCCTTTCTCAGTACAGAGGGAACCGCCTCACCCAGTCCTGTTGCAGCCCAGCAGCCAGTCCGGCAACCATTTCGCCCTCTGAATATATCCAAGCCCCCTTCCCATCACCCAATACTCATCCAGCACTCCTACTCCACCCCAATCCCTCACCGCCAAGCTATAACTGCCCACAAATTCAGATTCTGGGCCCTGGAGTACTCATCTAGCACCCAGAATTCAGAATTCCTTCAGTTCAGCACCTATTTACTTCCTAAGCAACCTACCCCTCCACCTCCCGGTACAGTCAACCCCCTCCCCAATCTTGACGGATCCAACCAGCTCACTGAAAACGCCAACCAGCAGCTCTACATCCCCGTCCAGTTCTCTAAATTCTCATCGGAAGTCCACATTCAGTTCACCATTGTCTCTTTGACCAGTGCCATCTCACCGGGTCTTCTACCCCATGATTATTGTGAGTTTGTTTCTTGATTGTCATTTTTTGGTTGAACTGTGTGTGAATCACTTTCGTATTTATTCTTCCGCACTCTCGCATGTGTGCTTCTTTACTTGTTCCATTACTAGTGAAGTAGAGATTCAACTTGAATGTGTCCATTATATATAGTTTTGTAAATTCTCTAATTGCAAGTGTAGTTATGTAATGAGTATCTAGTTCTTTTAGTTATCATCCTTACTCACAACCCTCGTTTGAACCATCCTGCATCACACGCTCAGCGGAGCTGTGTGCAAAAGAGAGTGTATTTTGTAGTACGCTGTGATGCAGTTTGCAGTCTATGGCCAGCATGAGATGTGGTGGGAAGTAGAGGAGAACCATATATGCATGCTGGTGTAGTACACACACTGAATATATAGGACACAACTTTCATAAGGGTTTTGAAATAGATGGAATGCGCATAGCATAACTTGAGGTAGGCCTCAATTTTTAGGATAGCCAATGCATCACACATAAGTTTGTGGTGTGGTTCTAGTTGAAAGGAGCTGTCCAAGTTCATATGCGATTAATCATGCACAAGTGATGGTGGCATATTTATGAAGTGTTGGTCAACCATATGATCTGGTAGGGTCTAGTTTTGGGCTTGGATTTTTCAGTGCAAGAAAATGTTAGAGAAAAGATTGAGGGAGAAAAGGATGGGAATTATATTGAATTTGAGTGTGATAGTGTGATATAATCTTGTACTTACCTTTGGACTGATGAATATGTTATCTTTCAGTGTACTCCTCATTGGGTCATGTAAATTTGGTCTCCAATTTTTGGATTTTTTTTCGCAGTTATTTCCTTCCCATTATTTGTCTGTTGTTTTTGCAAAAGCGACACTCCCCCCCACAACTTTAAAAAAAACCTACGCTTTTATCAAAATTAAACTCGGTGACTGCTAAGTGCTAAAAGACTGAAAAGTGGCTTTAATTGAAATGATCTTAAGAAGTACAACGGAAGTTTTATTTTTCTATTTCCTTCAATCTCATTTCTTTGTATTTAATTGCTATAAAGTATCTTCAAATTGTTTCTTTTGTAGGTTGACGATCCTGATGTTATCAGCTTTCTTCTGCAGACAGAGATAATCCCCTTGTGCTTGCGCACTATGGAGATGGGCAGCGAGCTTTCAAAAACAGTGTGTACTAAACTAAAATGCTTTTCATCATCAAATTTGCGTGCTTTCTTTTTCCCACAACTTCTAAGACATCTTATTACTTTTCAGTTACATTTTGCATAGCTGCATCTGCATCCTTTAGAAATAAAATTGTCTTATATCTTACCAAGTTTTGTAGCAATTAAAATACATAATAGCTGAGATCTTTAAACCATCACCAGTTCACCACAGTGTAGTTCCCAATGTCATCATTTTATTTGTGTTGTTGATGACATTTAAATTTACTCCTTGGTCCCTTGAAACCTATGTAAGATTACAACTAAACTGTCTTATTGGCTTTTCCATGTTTGTGATTCCTCTTATGTAAGTTGTAGATAGTTACATTAGAACAAACTAATGTTAGAATGTGTGCATCCTACCCAAAGCCATTTGGCTTTAGGTGGAGGGACCCACACAAGTAGGGTCTTTCGCCTCAAACACATGAACATCTTTTTTAGGTGGGTGATGTCGGAATTGGCCATTGGGCCTAGGTTGCTTTAATATCATGTTAGGACACCTGCATGAAATTCCAAAACCATTTTTTGTAGGTGAGGGATGATGATCTATATTATGTGCACACATACGAGTTTCATGACGTGGGACTATATTCTCAACTGTATCATATCTATATTCTCAACAGTATCATATCTATATTCTCAACAGTTTCATATCTTAAATGTATGTCCCGCAGTGGATGTTTTCCTTTCAAAGGCTAAAGTATTTATCAGGTATACAAAAAAAAATATAATCACATCATCATATTATAATGTTTTTAGGTTTGGATTTCCATTTTTTGAGCACATATCCATGCAAAAATTCTTTAAAATCTTGATAAAAGATGTTGCCCTTCCCTGCATGTATTGTTTAAGAGTGTTGCCGTCTTTTAACCAAATGCTAAACTCGTATTTGCTGCAAAATAAGTGAAGCCTTACAAAATTTTTTGAAGGACACTTGCATATTTACTTGGTTAACTAATTATTTGATGTCATATGCCCATTCTAGATATATACACAATGTGATAAATTGTATGTTGATATTTTCTTACCTTGATAAATTGTATATTAATATTTTTCTTTACCTTGATTTTAAATGAGCTTCTTCTGGGTTTTAAGCACACCATGGTTAAACTGGACTGGTGTATCCTGTAACCCAAATGCCCAATATATCCGATTCATGCTTGCTGGTGCGCAGAGGTGAAAAAATAGAATGAGTGCTTTAGAGAAACTTCAAATTATTAGATTTCATCATTTTCAACATGTTTACTCTTTAGAACCGGCACACACATTTTTCGTCAGACCACTAATCTGCTTTAAAGTATCGCAAAGTGATACTTTTGTGGTGCATTCTTGTTTTACAGTTAAAGTTTTTATTTGGGGAATGCATTCTTGCTTTACAGTTAAAGTTTTTATTTGGGGAAATGGAGAATGCGGATCTCATGTTAAGGGTTACACCTAATGTACTGATATCTAGACATAATTTTTCAACCCCAAAGCTTAATCTGTAGGTTAGAGTATTAAGACATAATTCCAATTTCACTATAAACAAAGTTTTGTCAGCACCGGAATCCTACAATAGAGCTCTACCATGATGTTCCTATGGATTACGCGGCCTTCTCATCTCATTTATCATTCTTACCACAATGTTTGGAGCAATTTTCATGACTCGCATAAACACTAGCCTAATATTTGGATTTGATTTGGATTTATTGGGGAAGAAGAAGATGATGGAAATGTACACATTAAATGATATTTACGTGAATTTATGCAGTTGGCATATCTAAAGTTCAAAAATGTGATACTTGATCGAGCTACTGATGTAGATTGGTCTCCCCATAGTTCTGCATTTATGATACTTTGGGTCAAATTTTGACTTTAGTTAGTGATGCATGACGAATCTTACAGGTGGACAGAGGATGCCCTAACCCTAGATGTAATGCAAGTAATCATGTAGCAAATGCAATGAACCTAAACACCGACTAATGAAGGGTAGGATACGTGGGTGTGTGACTAACAAACAACAATTTTAGCGGTGCAATTTTATTTCTATAAGGCGAAACAAGCTTAAACTTTCCTCCGCCTGTAGGACCAAAACAAGAGCGTGCGGTGAATGATTCATGCAAATCACAAACTTATCTAATGCAAACAATCACAATACTATACATTCAAGCAAGTATGAAATCACATCATCATATATTAATATTGAAGAAATTATTCCATACAACAAAACACACTCACTGAGTAAGGGGGTTGCCGAGCAATGGAGATCCAGTGACTCGCGGTTGGTTGGTGGCTGCCCGGAGGAAGAAGCAGTGTTGTACTGTGTCTGGAATCAGGGTATTGTAGATGGGTGGTGGAGGGCTGGTTTTGGGCTGTGGACTTGATCGGGGTTGAGAATAGTCTTCAGGGTGGCTGGGCGTGAACTTCCTGGGTAAAACTGAAGGGTTTCAGTAGGTGATGCATGGATTCCTTGAGGGGAAACAGAGAGTTTCAACGGGCTTTTCCTGGGATAAAAAGGCAACATCAATTGGGTTTTTTTTGGGATAAAAGGGCAGCAACAATTGGGTTTTTTTGGGATAAAAGGGCAGCAGCAATTGGGTTTTTTTGGGATAAAAGGGCAGCAGCAATTGGTTTTTTTTGGGATAAAAGGGCAGCAACAATTGGCCTTTTCCTGGCAGGGAAAAGGAGGCGACAGTGGATGAAGAGGGTAGCGATGGTGGACAAAAGAGGCAGCGTCAATGTCCTTTTCTTGGGAGAACAATGGTTGTTTTTCCGTGAGGGAAAGAGGAAGGAGGGTGCTGTAGCAGGCTGACAGAAAATCCAGTGTTGTAGGATTTTGGTAGAGGTTTTGGAGAGGGGAAAACAGTGGCTATGGATGGGGGATCCCAAAGGGATGCGATAAAATACCTAGGAGTCTTTACCTAGGGCCTCACGGAGTCGTTGCCCCGAGGGGATCACCGGATTCTGAGAATGTTTCTTCTCCAAAATCTGCAATAGCTATGACGGCTGTCTCTTCCTCTTATTTATAATAAATCATGACTTAGGACAACCATCTTGGACGATTATGATTGGCCGTGTATGATGGTTGCCCGATCTCACTAAATTAAACAGTAAAATAAAATAAATATGTGAAAAATATTGAAACATCGATCCGGTCAAATCCACAGAGTTAGATCGTTGATCCGGAAATGCCATATATGGCAAGTGCCAGGTGGTCAATCAGTCCAGAACGAGCCCAAAACTCGTGCTTTATCGCAGGTCCGCGTCGTCGATCCCCATCAATTGGTCAACCCGACGCGTGGTCTAAAGATGAGATTCTCAAGATTGATACCAGAGGAGTTACTATGGATGGAAAAATTATCATTCATATCAAATTTTCCTTCATGTTGGTTAGAAATCCAAGAAGTTAACCTGCATTTAGTGTTAGACACTCTGTTTTTTTGCCACGGTAGCATTATAAATTCACCTCAATGTAAATGAAAGTTTTTGTGTAACTTCCATTTAAGTGCTCCTGTGTGGTGAGAAAGACAAAAAACTCTATTTTGAGCTCTATTTCCTACCGAAGTGTGGGAGCTCCATTTCTTACCAGAACTCCATTTCCACTAGAGCCAACAACACTGCTCTCTCAAATAGAGTCTTAATAGTTATACGCTTTTGCTATCCGTGGGAGTATCGACAGATTTACAACAAAAGATGTCAATCTCTTTGTGGTGATTAATAATGTCTTATTTATTGTGTAACACCTCATCCTAGTTTAACAATAAATCAGCAATCTGATCGGACCCAACAACAAGCAGTAAACTAAGAAACAATATTTAAACTGGTATATAATAGACATAAATGAAAAGTACTGAATGTAAACTTACAACAAAAGTAGAAATTGTAACTAAGGTTAAAATTGTACCTCATCAAGCTGAATTCATAGAGCCACCAAAAAAGATAATGAATCAAACAACTGAATATCTGATATACTATAAAATGTTTGGTATAAAAAAAACTCTTAAACATTAAGATTACATAGTGTCCATGACTAAAACAGTATAATATTGAAAGAAAACAACTAAAAGAAAACCAACTATATGAGTAACTCCACAAACACGCTCATTATAGGCGAAACTTCCCACCCGGGTCCCATGTAAAAACATGCCCAACAATGGGTTAGCCTAAAGGGAGAGTAAGAAAAACTATTCCCGCTAGTGACACTAAAATATGCTGAAAAATATGAATACATGCTTTCTAAAAGTAATGTTTTTTATGTTATGAAAAACTACATGTTGGTATATTATGCATACTTTCCTAAAATAATATTGACAACGTAAATATTTGTTTTAGTTTAATCATGTTAAGCACAATTACTCAAGTTCCGAAAATTTAGTTGACTGAGAGTTTATAAGTTTTGGTCTATACTTGAGTTCTAAATAACTTATTCTTGTGCTTGTTTAAAGCTCTAGGCTTTAGTAGTTTCTAACGCACAATTCTAGCCTAACGATCTGAGTCCTACTAACGAACTCAGGTGTTCTAGTGTCTCACGACACAGACTCGAATCTACTAATCTTCAAAAAGGAGGGTAACATCTCCCAAACACTAAGGCTCATAGGGTATCTTACGCCCTATGAGAAAGATAGTGCGCCTCTATCTAACACGAGATGTGGTCTCCATCGTACCTACTAATCATACTCTATATGGTGTACTCTGCTTATTCATCTGCGTGTCCTGAGTTGTGTCTCATATTAGTTACTCTGACAAAATCTCAATCCATAAGTTTGATATTTTCCCGCATTCTAATTATTTATGTGAGAACATGATTTCGTAAATTTTCTAAATTTATGAAAGTCTAACTGAAGTGAAATATACTATTTCGGATCTACGCGAATCAGTTGATCGCTGCGTTGCTACTTTCTGTTAGTAGTTGTAGTTACTTTTAACTATACATAATTACTGATTATGAAGAGCATTTCTATGCAAAGCTATTTGGTATGTCTAGCCAAGAGGAATATGAGTTTCTTATAGCTGTATTGCGTCGTTCGTACACTTGACGCGGCGGCATAGCTTCCCTTGAAAAATCTTCTGAAATACAAAATTGATCTCCAAAAGAGGCTTAAGTATTCACAAATCCTAAAGGAGCATTTAACATACGTAAATTACTCTCCAAATTCTAAGGAATATTATGCCATAATAAAGGGGAGATGCTCACCACTTCTTTAATCGCGGTGATCGCTGTTTCAAATACAAAAAATGTCTTCGTTTACGGTCGGTATCCCCCCTTTTAATCCTAAATAACATTCCATACAGTCTATAAAGAAGTTTTAAAACACAAGATAACTAAAATTAAGGAACAATACAAAACCTGAGCGAAAACGAAAATGAAGGGTCGATCGACCACTAGTTTCGATCGAGGAGCCTCGTTGTGGGCATTAGAAATTTCTGTAGAGAAAGAAACACCCAAACATCATATCACTGGACTAAAATCACAATGCTAGGTAAAGAAAAACCATTGCACGCTGAGAACAACTACTGACGGTAACATTAGGGTTACCTGCTACCAAGAATTCTCGATTTCTGACTCAGAGGTGGAAGGGGAAGGGTCGAACAAGACCCGGAGTCAAAGGAGAAATGTTGAGGAAAGCTCCTAGACGTAACCAGCTCACCGAAACAGGTGCATGGACTATCGAAAATCAGTGGCTAACTGGATCGACGGGGAAGGCTGCTTCGACGACGCCAGGAAGAGGGGAGAGCAACGAACGACTCACAGGATTAAAAGAGTGCGACGGGAGCCTCGGTCGATTCTGAAAGAAAACAGAATAGGGTTACGAGAGGGAGAGATGCGCGGGTTACAACCGAGTGGCGTGCACCTGGGAAGTTACCAAAAACACAAGGGTGGACGAACCAACACTCCCTTTAATGATAAATTAGGAATTTCAATTTAATTACACAATTGCCATTTTCCTTTAACACTTCAAGAAATTTATATGCTACGCCCTCACACTAATAATTAAAATACGTCGAACACATACTCAACAACTAAAATTAATCCATTAATTAGCGTTCAAGATTTAACGATACTAAATTCGCACCTCGACAAGATGCTATCTTGATCAAATTCACTCGAGATCGAACACTGTAATTTAATTTTATTTTCACGTCAATTTACCGATATTATAAATCTCCCCTCCTAAAAAATTTTTTTGCCCTCGAAAATTACAGAGATTCCTGAGTCGAAAAGGAAGATCATAGTTTTCATTGCTCCGAAGTTCGTCCTCTGTTTCCCAAGTATACTTTGGTCCGCCACAATTTATCTAAAGGACTTTTACAAAACAGATCTCTCTGTTTCTGAGCTTCTGAATTCTTGAGTCCACTATTCTGGTTGGTTTGATATTTATATTAAGATTTGATTCGATCGGTGCTTCCTCAGTACTAATTATTTGACTAGGATCTTTAACTTCTCTCCTCGGATTAGACACGTGAAATACATCATGTAGACCACTCATTTTTTCAGGTAAGACCAATCTATATGCCACTTCACCAATGCGCTCTAGTACCTCGAAAGGACCAACAAACCTAGGACTCAATTTCTTCATCCGCTTGATTCAAGAGACTCCTCTAACTGGTCTGACCTTTAGATAAACATAATCTCCTACACTGAATTCCATTGCCTTATGCCTCTGGTCATAGTATTTGGCCTGGTGATCCTGAGCTATTTTCATACGCTCCTTGATGAGCTTGACTCGATCTGTGGTCTTATCAATCCAAGTTTCTCTGATGGAAGATCTTTCTTCACTCTCAACCCAACATAACGGTGTCTGACAACGTCTGCCATACAGTGCCTCAATTGGGGCCATCCTAATATTTGCTCGAAAACTGTTATTGCGTGAAAACTCAACAAGAGTGACATACTTCTCCCACTTACTTTCAAAGTCCAGAATACACATCCAAGACATTTCTTCCAAAGTTCTATTCGTGCGCTCTGTCTGTCCATCTGTCTGAGGATGAAAAGCGGTACTGAAATGTAACTTAATGCCCAACTGCTCCTGAACGTACCTCCACTCCTTAGAAGTAAACCTACCATCTCTGTCTGAGATTATAGTATTAGGAACATCATGTAGTCGGGCAATCTCATCTACAGACTACTGCGCCAATCTCAGACCCTGATCCGTCTTCTTATTGGGAATGAAGTAACAACCTTAGAGAGACGGTCAACTATAACACATAGGGAATCATTCCCACTCTGCGATCTGGGAAAATCATGGACAAAATCCATCGATATATCCTCAAAGTTCCACTCTGGGATGGGAAGTGGCTTTAACTAACTTGAACATTTCACACCTCCCAACATACTCTGCAACATCACTTTTCAAACCTGGCCACCAAACTATCTTCCTAAGATCAACATACATTGCTATGCTACCTGGATGTATCGAGTATCTGGAATTATGGATCTCAAACAGTATGTCCTCTCGGAGGGGGTTGACATCTGGAACACGTACATACCCTTTTATCGTGCAAAAGTAAACCTTCCTGAATACTGAACTTCTCCTTCTGCCCTGCCTGCGTTAAATCCCAAATCTCTGCCATCTTCGGATCTAAGGGTAGAACTGTTCTGATCCTATCATTGATATCACAAGTGATTTCCATCCAATTCAAACTTGCAGATCCAAAACTGGAGCACGACACAACACTGATCTCTAGTCTCTCCAAATCTCACACCAGCTCCTCCTGCTGAGTAAGGAGGAAGTAACTCGAACCTCTTCAGCTAAACGCATCAGCTACCATATTTGCTCTCCCTGGGTGGTACTTGATATCAACATCATAATCTGACATAAACTTTAACCATCTGCGTTGTCTCATATTGAGCTCTTGCTGATCAAAGATGTACTTGAGATTTTTGTGATCAGTCAAAATCTCACAACGAACTCCATAAAGATAGTGCCACCAAATCTTCAAAGCGTGGATGACGATGGCTAACTCTAAGTCATGCACATGATAGTTCTTCTCATGAACTTTTAACTGTCTGGAGGCGAAGACTATGAACTTTCCATGGTGCATAAGCACACATCCCAAACCTTAACCTGAGACGTCGCAATAAATTTGAAATCCATTTGACCCTGACGGTAAACTCAAAATCGGAGTGGTCATCAACCTGATTTTCAACTCTTCAAAAGCTAGCTCACACTCAACCGTCCAACTAAAGTTTTTACGCTTCCTGGTAGGCGAAGTCAGTGGTAAAGCTATCTTCGAGAAGTCCTTAATGAATCTCCTGTAGTATCCTGCTAAACCCAAAAAATTGCGGTCCTCCGTGACTGCCTTCGATCTCGGCCAATCCTTTGTTGCTTTTATTTTCTTTGGGTCGACGATGAGACCTCTCTGACTGATAACATGCCCTAAAAATGCAAATTCTGAAAGCCAGAACTCGCACTTAAAAAATTTGGCATAAAGCTGATTCTTCCCGAGCAAACTCTACTACAAGAAATTATTATTTAGGTCATCCTAAGTTCTTAGGCTCTATTTGGTTGAGTTGTTGATGGAAAACTGCTGATAGGAAAAATGTTGTTTTTGGAAAACCGAGTTTTGTTAAAAAACTATTTGGGTGAAATGAAGTTTGTAAACGGATTTTTGAAAAAGTTGTTCGGAAACAAAATGGAATTTTGAGTGTAATTATGTAAAGTCATCGTGGGCATCACATATTTTTTCATCCGATTTTGAGCCCGATGGCATTCATATCTCCATGCTTCATTTTCCTTATTGATGGAGAATCATTCATATCAGATCAAAGCAGATAATTAGTTCCATTCAGTGAAAACAGCAAAAGAGGATGCATGAAAAGAGAATCTTCTCATCATACTCAACAAAACCATAACCCAAATACAGATAAATACATGCTTCCTGAAGGGTTAAAATGGATTCTACTCTCTCGAAATTACAGGAGAAAAAAGGTGAAATGGAAAGACGGGGAATATGGAATTTGGATTGAGGACTCACGGATCCGCTCCAATCAATTTTGTTCACCTCAACTGCAAGCACAGACAACCATACTATTATGGCCTTGTCTGCTCCATGCGCACATAAGCCTATCACAGGATGAACATGCCCACTTTTCCTCATTCTAACTCTTATTGCTCCATAAAAACCCTCAAAAAAGCCAATCTCAGCGGATGAAATTCACAAGGATTGCAACGACTCCAAGTTGGTGCTCGTTTGCCAACAACGAGAACGAGGGAGAGGACGGGGGGGGGGGGCAGAAGCAACGGGAGAAAGCGAGGTAGAGAGAGGGGTTAGTGAAACAACAAAGTAGATAAAGAAGAGGAAACCTATCCTTTTGCAAAAGAAGTAGCGAGCCGCTCGCGATGGGGGATCGGATTATCACCGTTCGCGATGGGTAGGTTTTCAGGAGGGAAGAAACGCGGGCTTTTGCAGTTCAACGCAGATAGGAGTTGCGGATGGGGATATAACAAAAACCGCAGATATTATTAACTGGAATTTTTGAAAAAAAGCCGCACCAAGTACCGCTTCTTACCAAAATCACGGTGCGTCCCAGCCGCACCGCAACCTAAAAACCTAATCAAACGTCACCCTAGTAACAAAGCTTGTTTGTAATTTTTTGATTTCCTCATAATAGATGCTTTGTTGGTGATCTCTAGTTTTTTTTTGAAATGTCCATTCACATAAAAAAGAAAAGGCTAAAGATACAAACTATGTAGGAGGTATGCTATCAAAGTCCTCTTTGACAAGTTCAAGGAACTCTGGAATAGCAAGTTTAAGATCATACCATAAAAATTTACCTAAAAAATCAGCAACATGGTTAGCCTCACGCGGAATATGGTGGAAATGATCTGGTTGAAGCTTTGAGAAGAAAGAAGGGTCAAGGGTCATCCGGCCTAGTGCGTGCATCAACCCACTGCTCATTCTGCATCGAATTGGAGAAGAAATCAACAATGTTCTTACAGTCCCCCTCAATAATAACTCCTTCACATCAAAGAACTCGGGACGAAGAACCTTCTTGATGGCAAGGATGACCTCCCGCTCCACACCGTCGGAATCCCGTTGTGAAGGAGAGAAACCGGCGGCCGCAAGCACAACCCTCACTTCATTGCGAAGAATAACACCCAATCTCGCAAAATGGTCTGAGTCAACTGCACCTTCCATGTTAATTTTGATCCAGCCTTGGGGGAACCAAAAATGATGGAAGGTAGCCGAGTAGGCTGGCTGGTGGTCCAGTGTCCCTAGATAGGATACTCGTTTGCATGAGTGATATTTTCCATAACCGTAGCCACCAAAACTATCGCGGTCCCAAACTATTGTTAGTGAATCTTCGCATTGCGGGCATGCCAAATTTGGTACATTGTATAACAAAACACCCTTAGTGGACCCAAGGTCACATGGCTAGATCGTTCAACCATCCGTGGAAGCTCGTCCCAATTGTCGAAAAAGGGAAAAGAAATGCCTCATCGCTTCAAAGCTCCGCTAATCGCAACAAAGCACGAGCAGCCACCCACCACATGATCCTGATTTTCCATCTTCTCCAAGCAGTCCCACGGGCACAGTAAAATTATTGAAAGCCCCCGGCGGGCAAGCCAACACCGTGGTTGAATAGAATCGCGTGCAAGATGCCACTAGAAATACCGTTCTCTTGGATGAGGATGCAGTTTTTTAATCAATCAGAAGGAAACACTCGACATCGAGCACATGGTAGCATATGCAAGGGACGTAATGACGTATGCGTGCTACCAGAGAAGTGTTTGGTATGTTCCAGTATGTCGTAGTGCGGCTCACCATAGATGTGAATCTGCTGTATTTGCTGGAGTAAATACAACCCAAAACTCTGCACAAACACCTCCAACCACCATTTTTGTCCAACAGGTTCACAACCTGCAGCGATTCCAATGCATCACAATTTATGAACGTAGGTCATTCCAACAACGATCTATCCCAGATCCATCTATCACCAGGGACATACATACGAAAATCATCCGCAATGCGCAACGCAAAATACGGCCGAACAAGGAAGCACTATGCTGAATGATTTTAAGAATTGAGGAATTGCCCCTCCGTATGTCGCCATTCCATAATTTTTGACCATTTTTAGCCTGCAAACCCGGTAGAATAAGCTCGTTCCAGGTTGAAGCAGCTCCCATGCAAATCGTGCGTGAAGGGGGCCTCCCATCAACATAATGGATTCCCCTTGACGTCGAGTTTTTTTGCCATAGAAATCCTTGGGCCATGTGCTCAATCATCGCTTGGATCGATTTGGGCACATCAGAGTGCGTAATAAGAAAGGATGGTGTGGCTAAGAGGGAAGTTCTGATAAGCGTGGCGCTGCCTGCCATAGACAAATGCCGGTGTCCCTAGGCGTGAGTCTTAGAATGTAACTTTTGAACTATCCCCAAAAAGTTATCCTTACGGAGCATGCGCAACGCAAGCCATATGCCAAGATACCCAAATTTGTCCACTTTACAAAAATTTAATCGCCGAGCAAGCCGGTTTCGTTTCCACAAAGTTGTCGAGGTGCTAAACATCACAATTGACTTCACCGTGTTTAGACGTTGTCTCATCTAGCTGCAGCAGTCCTCCAAAATATTGGTAATGTCGGGAACAACTACTGTCATGGCCTCCGCTACAATCAAGATATCGTCGGCGTACAAGAGGTGAGAAGTGCGGGGACCTCTGTCAGAGAGCTGAATACCCATGTTGCGCCCCAGCTGGTGGAATGCGATAGACAAGATCTCGGAGCAAAGAATGAAGAGATATGGGGAGAGAGGGCAGCCCTTCCGAAATTCACAATGAGCTTCAATCCACCTGGTGCGTCGACCATTCAGCTAGAGGGAGAAGCGAGGATGTTGCACGCATTGAAGAGTCCACGTCACAAAAACTTGCGAAAATGCCAATTCCACATGAATTTTATTTGAAGTAGCCCAACACATCCTATCATATGCTTGCTCCATGTCAATCTTGTGGACCATATAACCGGATTTCGGCGATGTGTGCTTGAGTTTATTCACAAGCTCCTTCCCAAGAAAACACTATTGAGTAATAGATGTATCGGGCACAAATGCACCTTGCTCGTCAGAGATGAATGACAGGAGAAGGCTCTTCAGACGGCCCACAATGATCTTCGCCACCAATCTGTAGATTGTTTGAAAAAAACTGATTGGGCAGAATTTATTCAGCCGGGAAGCATTGGGCACCTTAGGGATGAGTACCACCAAAGTTTCTTTTCATTCACGCGACATATCTCCAGAAGCAAAAAAATCAAGAATTGTACTGCAAACCTCCCCTTTAGTCACCGACCAAAAGGTCTTAAAAAAGAGGAGATAATTCCATCAAGCCCAGGAGTTCGGTTAGCCATCATAGCTTTGATCGTCGCCTAAATTTCCTCCTCCGTGACTGGCCTAATCAACATTGATGCCATGATGGGATCAATGGGAGGTAAATGCACATAGAGAAGACCATTCGTGCAAAGAAGGAGACCATCCTTCCCACTTTTTATTGAAAAAGCCACAATTTTCTTTAATAAGCTGCGGGTCCTCCGCGAGTCCACGATCTTCAGCCAAATGCTGATTTATGCGGTTGTTTCGCCAATGGGTAGACGCAATCGAATGGAAGAACGTGGTATTCACATCTTCTACTTGCAGCCACCTGTCCTTGGCCCATAGCCGCCACCATGTTGCAATACAAGCGAGAGTGCTATACAATTCCTTGACTTTTAGAATGAGGCCGTGAGTTTGCTCTTCAGAGAGGCTGGTTGCAGATCTTACCAACAACTGAAGTGACAAAATTTCGCTTTCCATAGATATTTGAGCTCACCAAGGTCCTTGAGTTTATTTTTTCTCCAAAAAGTAGAGCCCTCAATGTTTGCTTGCATTTCCGGTCGAGGATCGCCAAAGCTGACCCAAAATCGTTTTTATTCCAAATGGTTTTCACAAAATGCCACACCACCGGGTAGGAGAACCACAAGTCTTTAAAGTGAATCCACCGCGAGGCCGGCATGGTCGAAGGACCACTAGTTGTGAGGAGAAGTGGGCAATGATCCGAACCCACCCGGTTGAGATGACAGACGGTGCATAGAGGGAGAACATCAAGGCCCATCAGGCTGATGAGCATACGGTCCGGGTGACGCCACATACGTTCGTGCCCGACTGTTGTTGCGCCAGGAAAAAATTGGTCCAATTAAGTGGATCTCATGAAGGTCTCTGGCACTTAACATTAATCCATTTCGTGTGAACCCGGGGAGTATTGAAAGGGTACACCTCCATTCCTATCCTCTTTTCGTAAAATGCAATTGAAGTCTCCACCAACGATTGTGGGGATCGTCACCAAAATGTAGGAAGAGAGCAACTCCCATAGCAGCCGACGGGAGTGATACTCCTTGTTGGCCTTGACGAAAGCAACCATCCACTGACCGTGCTCGAGTACGCATACCAAACCAGGCACACACTGATCCATGGCGGAAAATTGGAAATAAGCGTGAAATTAACCACATCTTATCTTCAATGGATAGCAATTCCTCCGGCCTTCCCGACCGCCGGATGATGGAAAAAATCCTAGTGCTACCCAGCAAGAGAATCAACATCCTTGCGGCTCAAGTCCCCAACCTTCATTTCAAAAAGTTCGACCAAGCCAATCGCGTGAGTAAGAATAATATCCCAGAGATAATGTCCGGTTTCCTTCTTCCGCACACTCGGACAATTCCACATAAGGAGTGGAGGCATTAAATAAATCGAGGGGAAACGCCCCCGCCTTCTGAAGGAAGACCAATAAGCAAAGTCTTCTTCCGCTTCCCGCAATATTATGGGTATAGACTAGGATGAAAACTTCACGATCAGGAAGTGTTTTTCGAGCCCTGTTGTTACCTTTAGTTTTGATTGAAAGGTCCTTGTTGCCACTCCTCGACCCACTGGCAGCCTGGAACAAAGGTGATGGAGCCGTCTTTGCGGGAGGCTTATCCTTCTCCGTGCCACCCATGGATTGCCCTTCCAGAAGGGCAATAGAGCTGGGGAGCCCAGCCTTCGAGAAGGGGTTCCCGTCTATGACAGCCTTGCCTTTCTGTTTTGCCAACTTGGGGTCTTTCACACCCCAGGAGGGACCAACTCGAGCGCCGTCTAGGCATAGTGGCCGCAGATTCAACCCACCCTTTGGTTTCTTACGTTGTACTAGAACCCATGAGCCGTAATCCCACTCCCGAGTCATTTTCAAAGTCGGCATGCATGTCTCGTTCCTCCCCGGGACAATATTCTTTCCCGAGCCTGTAACAACAACTTCATCCGGAGACATAAGCGGGTCTGACTCCACCACCGGAGGAGACCCCACAGGTGGGGGACACCCGACCACCTCACTTGCAGCCAGTTGCACTTTCGCCTTGCACGAACCGAGCATGCATCCACATACATGACTGGTATAACTAATTCTGATGACATATGCTAGACAACTATGTTGTGATTCTGGATGCTACTTTGTAGAACAGTCTTGGCTAGGATGATGCAAAGATTATGAAACAAGGCCGTGGAATTTGTTTTGGATTATATATAGCTTTTCTGAGCAATATTCAATTTACTCTCAACATTACCAGATGGTTGTTTCATGTAAATTCCTTCTTGAATATCACTATAAAGGAATGCATTATTGACATCCATCTGCACAACCTGTCACCTTTGATTAATGGTAATAGAGAGGGGAGTCTGCAATTGTGAGCTTAACATGTAAGGAGAAAGTATCAAATAGTTGATCCCACGGGTTTGAGTGAAGCCTTTTGCCACCAATTAACTTTTGTAGCAATCAATTTAGCCATCTAAATTATATTTGGCTGTGAAACTCACAGAAAAGTAATAAGTTTCACCCCTTTGGGAGAGGGCGTTCAACCTAGTTGGATGAATGGCCATGGCGTGCATCTCTACATCAATGGTTTGTTTCCGATCTCTAATGTTTCCTTGTATGCCCAGTGAGTAGACAGATGAGAGACAAGGAAAAATTATGAGAAGTAGGCGATATATGGCTAATGATAGAGTGCATGAGATAAGGTGTACACACATTTAGCTTTTTGTAATGCAATTTGTAAGTGGAGATCAAAGGTCTTGATATTAGAATGATTCTTAATCGAGTTGGATAATGTTTATGGACGTGTATCAACACAATAATATTAATGTCGAATGCTAAGTTACATATGGAGAGGATTAGGGGGAGGTGCCTTTGGAGGATGATGGAAAAATATTGTAGGAAGATGGAGAGAAGGCATAATTTATTGAAAGGTAACATCAATAATGGTGAACAAGCGGGGAGTGCGAGGATCATTTGATTGATATTCTTTCTAAGTATGGGAATAATACGAGGAGTGAGTTTATCATGGGAACATAATGAATGAACAAAACAAAAACGTTCTTAAACCATAGGCAGGAGGGGAAATATGTTTGGCTTGGGGAGAGGGTAGAGAGTGGTGGTAGAGATTGAGGGCGGTAGGTGATACACTCAATGCAAATAACACCCAAGAGCTGTATTAGATTAGGAAGAAGGAGTTCTTACACATACAAAAGCAAATCCAGCCCTAAGGAAGAATTCCTGAACAGGCGGACAAAAGGAGCGGAGCAGGACACTTCCTGTCGGCTGAGAACCAAGAACAAACCACAAAATGACATAACCTAATGCAAACCCCACCCTGCCTTATATATTGACGCATACATGACTAAAATACCCCCCCATAACATAATAATAACGTAAAACCTGATGCGTAAAACCGGACGCATCAACCACCCCTTCCTCCACCACATCCTTGTCCTCAAGGGTGAAAGTCCGGAAACCTCTTTCGCAGCTGCCAGAGATCTTCCCAAGTTGCTTCCTCCGCTGTCCCTTGATCCCACTGTATCAACCACTGAGTCACCGCTCGGCCTTCGCGAGGAACGATGCGACGTTCCAGCACCGCTACCGGCTCCGCCATAGCCTGGCCTTCGCTATTCACCACCGATGGTAGTGGGAGAACCTGAGGAGTTGGACCCCCATGGTGTTCTCGAAGCTGCGAGATATGAAAAGTATGATGGATCTTTGCTTCGTCCGGTAAGTTCAACCGATATGCCACGGCCCCTATCCTCTCTGCCACCTGAAACGGCCCAAAGAACTTAGGTGATAGCTTGTGACACCCTCGTGGTCGAACGGATGTCTGTCGGTATGGTTGCAAGCGCACATACACCCATGAGCCCACCTCAAGCTCCCTTTCCCGTCGCTTTTTATCCGCCAACATTTTCATGCGGTTCTGAGCGGCCGCCAAATTCACCTTCAATATCTGTATCACTTGTTCCCGTGCCGCTAAGGAACGGTCCACCGTCTCTACCTCCGTCAAGCCCGGATCATAAGTCACATGGAGGGGCGGTGCTTGGCCATAGACCACCTCATAAGGTGTCATCTTGATGGCGCTTTGGTACGTGGTGTTGTACCACCATTCGGCAAGTGGTAACCAATGTGCCCACTTTCTTGGCCTCTCCCAACACATACACCGTAAGTAGTTCTCCAAGCAACGGTTCACCACCTCGGTTTGGCCGTCAGACTGGGGGTGGTATGCTGTGGATAACCTGAGTTTGACTTGTAGCATGCGGAAGAGCTCGCGCCAAAATTGGCTAACAAAGGTGGGGTCTCGATCACTAACGATCGATTCGGGCAACCCATGCAACCTATAAATAGAATCCATAAAAATCTGTCCCACCCCTTCGGCGGTATACGGGTGTGCCAACGCGATGAAGTGTGCTTGCTTGCTAAGGCGGTCGACCACCACCAATATCGTCGTCTTCCCGTTGCTCTTGGGCAGCCCCTCCACGAAATCGAGTGAAATCTCTTGCCAAATTCTCTCGGGTATCGGTAAGGGCTGAAGTAACCCCATGGCTTTCCGATTATCCGGTTTGCACTGTTGACATGTAGTGCAACACTGCACATAGTCATATACCTCCACTTTCATTTTCTTCCAAAAATATATCCTCTTCAAGCGTTGGTACGTGGCTGTGATGCCCGAATGTCCACCCCAAGTGCTTTCATGATACAATTTCAATAACTTCTGCTTGATGGCTGCATCCTCTCCAACCACTAACCTCCCCTTCCTCTTCAAGAGCCCCCTCTCCCATTGATACTTTGGGTGGCTATTGCTGTCCACAGATTTTTGTGTGATGATATGTTGTAATTTAGGGTCCCGTTGCCATGATTCCTTGAGTTCTTTTGTAAAGTTCGATGTGATCGTAACGATGGCGCATAACTCGCCTTCCTCCACTTCCTCTGCTCCTTCTCTTCGGGACAAGGCATCCGCACACAAGTTTTCCTTCCCTTGTTTGTACTGAATGGTGTAATCATAGCCCAATAATTTGGAAAGATACTTTTGCTGCGCCGGTGTTGCCAACTTCTGGTTAGAGAGAAACTTCAAACTTTGTTGGTCTGTGCGGATGGTGAAGGGCCCGGTAATCAAGTAGTGCCGCCAATGTTGCACCGCTAGGACCACGGCCAATAGTTCTTTTTCATAGACAGAAAGCATCGAGTTTTTCTTGCCCAATGCCTTGCTGAAATAAGCAATGGGCCGGCCAAGTTGAAGGAGAACCGCGCCAATGCCTCTCTCCGACGCATCCGATTCCACCACAAATGTCTTGGTGAAGTCCGGCAAACATAGCACCGGTGGTTGGGAGACGGCCGTTTTGAGCTGTGTGAAGGCTTGCTCGGCCTCCGGTGTCCACTGGAGCCGGGCTGATTTCAGCAGTTCCGTTAACGGTCTTGCAAGGCTGCCATACCCATGGATGAACCGGCGGTAATACCCGGTGAGGCCCAAAAAACCCCTCACATGTTTGATTGTCTTGGGTATCGGCCACTCCAACATAGCCCGCACCTTGTCCGGATCCGTGGCTACTCCTTCATGAGATAAGATATGGCCGAGATAATGGATCCGCCGTTGCCCAAAGCTACATTTACTCCGCTTTAGAAACATGCTATGCCGGCGAAGGGTCGCCAACGCGAAGGTGATATGCTCCAGATGTTCCTGCCATGATGGGCTAAAAATCAAGATGTCATCGAAAAAAACTAAAATGAACTTCCTGAGTTGGTTCTGGAAAATCTTGTTCATCAGACTTTGAAAGGTCGAGGGCGCGTTGGTCAACCCGAATGGCATGACCAAAAACTCGTAGTGTCCCTGATGTGTCCGAAATGCTGTCTTGTACACATCCTCCTCCGCCATGCGGACTTGATGATAGCCGGTTCGCATGTCTAGCTTTGAGAAAAAAACAGCCCCGTGGAGCTCATCGATGAGTTCCTCGATGAGGGGAATGGGAAACTTGTCCTTGACCGTCTGCATATTGAGTTGACGGTAATCAATACAGAGTCTCCACGACCCGTCTCCTTTCGGTACCAACACTACCGGTGAAGCATACGGGCTGTTACTTGGTCGTATGATTCCGGCTTGCAACATTTCATTGACCAATTTCTCTATCTCATCTTTCTGTAGTGGTGGGTAGCGGTATGGCCGTAGGTTGATGTCTTTGTGTTCCCCTGTTAGATGAATCTTGTGTGTATGATCCCTATGTGGTGGCAGCCCGGTCGGCTCCCGAAATGTGTCCCCAAACTGTGCTAGAACCTCCTCTAGGCCGCTGTGTTCCTCCAGTGGCTGCGCCCTTCCAACCATATCCCCCTCGCCCGTGGTAAGCACGAGCTGCTCCTCCCATTGGCTATGTGGCCGTGCGGCTTCTTCCAATTCAGCGGAGTGCTCCACGGTTGGCCCGCCCCTTGTAAGTGGTGCTTGAACCCGGTAAAGAGTACAAAAGGACAGCATGTTCAAGTTACCTTCTTTGGCGATCAATTTCTCCAATCCGTGTTGTGTCATCCATGTGTCGGTTGCAGTCTTAGTGCCCCGCAAGGAGACCTTCCTTCCTTGGCTCGTGAAATCCATACGGAGGTTGCCGAAGTCCCAATTTATGACCCCCAATGTCCTCAACCATTGCACCCCCAATACCGCATCACACCCCCCTAGCGGTAATACCAACATGTCGGTGGTAAAAAATACTCCTTGCATCCTCCAAGTAAACCCGGCTACTTTATTTGAACTCGAAACCCGCCGTCCATCCGCAATGGCGACATTGAAAGTAGGAATCGGTGTTAAGGCGCAATGTAGTCGCCGTGCCGCCGCTTCATCCACAAAATTGTGAGTACTTCCTGAGTCGATTAGAACGTGAATGGTCTGTCCTTGATGCGATGCGCTAACCTTCATGGTGTGATATTGGGTGACTCCCATCAAAGCATGTACCGATAAGTGTGGTACCTCCTCCGTCGTGCCTTGGCCAATTGAGTCATCTATCATGCCCTCGGCTCCGTGGTCCGGCTCCCCCTCATCCTCATCAAAAATGAGTTCCAATGCGTAAGATTTTCCCCGTGCCGCACAACGGTGGTCGGATGTGTACTTGGTATCACACCAAAAGCATAGGCCCTTGGACCTCTTCTCCGCCATTTCCGCTGCTGTCAAACGACGATGGTTGGTAGACGTGTTGCTTGGTGGTGATGCTGGAAGGCGGGATGAGAGTGGCTTGGGTAATGTTATCCTCCGCTCGGTTGTCCAACTTGTCTCGGTCGTTCCGACCACATTGCGACGTTGCGATGAGGCCGTCCGTCTTTCCTCCATGCGTGCAAGGGCAAAGACATCTTGTAAGGACTTCGGTTGGAACATGCGGATAGCGTAGCCGATGTCGTCCCGGAGGCCGGCGATGCAAAGACTCATTGCAATCGCATCCGTGATGTTCACCCGATGGAGCAATATATCAAATTCATCCAAGAATGTTTGGACGGTCCCCCTTTGTTTCAGATTTTTTAGTTCCGCCATGGGATCGTCAAAGAGCACCGATCCAAAGCGTTGAGCCAATGCATGAATGTACTCCTCCCACGTAGGCCAATGTCGGGTCAAACGTGATTTCATGAAGGCTTGATGCCAATATAAGACCTTGCCTTCCACATGTGCCGCGGCTATCTTCACCTTGAAGTCATCCGGTGTTTCATCCAACTCAAAAAATTGCTCCGCCTTGTAGATCCATTCTTGTAAGTCATCCCCATAGAAACGCGGGAACTCGAACCGGTGGGATCGGTTGTTGGTGTATGCTTCAGTTGCTGGACTGCGGATCCCTTCGGCGTTGGAGGTGCGGCCGCCGGATTCGCCCGGATCGTCCGATCGATTGGCAAGGAATTTCGCCATCATCGTCTCTATCTTCTCCATCGATTTGGCTTGCCGATCCGACTGTGCTGTTAAGGAGAGCACGGATGTTGCCAAGGCCACCTGCTCTTGGCGGAGGAGCTCCAGGTCCGGTGCAGAGGAACTTGAGCGGGTATTTTCGGACACCGGCATAGTATCCTACCCACGATGGCTCTGATACCAGTGATACACTCAATGCAAATAACACCCAAGAGCTGTATTAGATTAGGAAGAAGGAGTTCTTACACATACAAAAGCAAATCCAGCCCTAAGGAAGAATTCCTGAACAGGCGGACAAAAGGAGCGGAGCAGGACACTTCCTGTCGGCTGAGAACCAAGAACAAACCACAAAATGACATAACCTAATGCAAACCCCACCCTGCCTTATATATTGGCGCATACATGACTAAAATACCCCCCCATAACATAATAATAACGTAAAACCTGATGCGTAAAACCGGACGCATCAGTAGGGGAACTTGATTCATGACTGAGGAGGTAGCAAGTTGTGTGGATGAAATCCTCCAACAACTGTTGAGTTGAGTATTATTCATGTAAAACATTTGTGCCTTGACTACATAAATTAGGTGGAGATTCTGGCATTTTTGGCGTTATGCAAGGCAATTTTGCTGGGAGGAATTCTGACATAAAGTTTGATGTAGAATATCATTATCTGAACAAATTGAAATTGAGGCTTCTTAAACTCTAGTGCATTATTAATATTCTAGGTTTTGATTGTAATAGAAAATGAACATCTACTTAATAAAAAGATTGAAATATTGTAGGACTTCAGTCTGACACTTCATTATCCCAAGAAAAATTATCACTAAAAATAATAAAATAACAAAAACGTAGGTGGGTTATTATAGTACTCAGATCCTAAATGTCAGTGAACTAATTCAAAGGGAAGGGAATACTGGGTAGTATAGTGGGGAAAGAGGCACACCGGTGTCTTCCTTGTTCGCATTTGTAGAAGAATGCGAAGGGAGAGAGAAAATTAATAATATTTATCAAATTCTAGTTAATTTCCTTGAGTACAACACAAGTATTTGTACATATATATAGGAGGAGAGATGAGAGCCTAAATATCATCCTAAAGTGTGAGACTAATCCCTAAGAGACCTTTATATGGGCCGATTATATAAGTCTTTCTTTACAAGTTATTTAACACTCCCCCGCAAGCTGGAGCATACAAGTCATAGGATCCAATCTTGGACAATAATTGAAGATATAGTGCTCTTGGTAATGCTTTGGTAAGAATATCAACAATTTGTCCTGCAGCAGTAACATGTCTTAAGTCCAATTTTCTTAGATGAATCTTTTCTCGAATAAAGTGACAATCGACCTCGATATTCTTGGTACGTTCATGAAACATATGATTTTTGTCCATATGAATAGCAACTTGACTATCGCAGAACAAGGTGGTAAGAGAGGAGAGTTTGACGCCCAGGTCTTCTAGAAGGCTTTTCGGCCACATGAGTTCAGAGACGACGAAAACCATTGATCGATAATCAGCTATCCAGATGATCATGCGACAACAAACTACTTTTTGCTTCGCTTGGTAATAAGATGTCCATCGAAGTATGCGGAAAAATCACTTGTGGAACGTTGATCATCCAAAGATCCAACATAATCTGCATCAGAATAGGAAATGAGAGATAATGACAAGGAGGGCTTATATATAATATACGAGCCCTTGTCCAGGAGCAAACTTCAGATATTAGAGAATGCACTCAATTGACTGTAGATAAGTGTTTAGTGGAGCATGCATAAAAAGACTGGCAACTCCAACAACAAAGGGTATATCAAGTCTTGTAACTGTAAGATAGATCAATTTTTCCACAAGACGGAGATAGTACCCTCGGTTTGATAGAAGCATATCAGAGTCGGAGGTATAAGTGCAGAGCCCATGGTTGACATCCATGGGTGTGTCAGCTGGCCCTCAACCAGAGTAGTGAACTTCATGAAAAAATTCAAGACAATACTTTCTTTGAGATAGGACAAGGCCATCAGGACGACGAGCTACTTTGATGCCAAAAAGTATCAGAGATTCCCCAAATATTTGATCTAGAATACGGAGGCCAAGTGTTCCTTGATCATGTGGATGCCTTTTACATCATCGCCCGTAATTAGAATGTCCTCAACATAAACCAAGAGTATAACGGTGCCTATTGGGCAATGACAAGTGAATAAAGAGAAGTCAGTAGAGCTTTAAATAAAACCAACATCACTAACAACCTGACTGAACTTGTAAAACCATGCCTGGGGTGATTGTTGGAGATCATAAAGAGATTTCTTAAGGTGACATACAAGTGACTCTCCCTTGGTCTAAAAGTCAGAAGGTTGATGCATGTAAACAATTTTAGCCAGATTACCATTTAGAAAGACATTTTTGACATCCAAATGATGTAACGACCAATGACGATGAACAATTAGTGAGATCAAGACACAAACATTATTTAACTTTGCAACATGTGAGAAGGTCTCTTTGTAGTCGAGGTCATGTTGTTGAGTAAAATCTCGAGCGATAAAGCGAACTTTTAGACGTTCAACTGTCCCATTTGGAACATGTTTGATAGTAAAGACCCATTTGCAACTCACACATGTCTGGCCAGGGGGGACAAGATCTCAGGTGTGAATGACCCAGAGAGCTATTATTTCCCCATCCATTTCCGCCTGTCATTCCGGATACAAGAGCTTCCTGCAAAGAAGTAGGAGTGGAAACATGCGATAAAGAGGTCACAAATGTGTGAAGCACCGGAGATAGTCGATGTAAAGGAACAAAATTAGTGACGGGGTGAGCTCTAGAAGTTGTGGCCAGATCAGCAGAGCATCATCAGCAGGGCATAACAACCTTAGAGCATTGGACCAAGAAGGACGACAAGTGTACACACGAAGAGGAGGTGGGTTGGTTGTTCTGGTAGATGATGTGGGAAGGAGAGTTGGTGCAGGAGAGGTGACCGTCTGAAAGGAATGACAGGACTTGGTAGGAGAGATGTAGGAGAAGCTATAAGTGAGGAGTGAAATGGCTGATCTTCGAGGAAAGTTACATTTGCAATCATTACTAATTTGCGATTGAGAATAACATATATAGCCTTTCTGAGTGCGGAAGTAACCAACAAACATATACTTAGTAGCGCAAAGAGCAAACTTGTCAGTTGCATGGCCAATTGAATGAACATAGTAGGTGCAACCAAAAACACGTGGCGTTATGGGAAAGGAATGAATGGAGGGAAAGAGAAGACTGAAGGGAGTGGCAAAATTGTGATGAAGGATAACATGTGATTGATCAAATAACAGACGATAGACACCGCAAAGTGCCAATAGAGCTTAAGTATCTGCATTTGAAACATAAAAGAACGAGCAACGTCCAAGAGATGACGGTTCTTGTGCTCAGCAACGCCATTCTGTTGTGATGTGTAAGCGCAAGAGATTTGGTGGATAATACCAAACTCATTACAAAGATTTTGAAAAGCATGACACATATACTCGCATGCATTATCGATCCAAAGTGTTTTAATTGTGGCGGAGAACTGAGTATGTATTTCAACATTAAAGGCATTAAATACAAAGTAATTAAAAGAGGTCGCGAAGTAAGTACTAACAGGTCACACGAGAGTAATTATCGATAAAAGTAAGAAAATAACGATGTCTAGAAACACTAGTCATTTTATAAGGGCCCCAATACTCCGAATGAACTAAAACAAAAGAAGCATTGCTCCAAGTACAATGAGAAGAAAAAGAAGAGCGATGCTACCTGCCGAAGATGCAAGATTTGCAGTTAAAGTCACCGAGGGATAGATCTGAAAGAGCTTTCTTCAGAATTGGGAGTGGAGCATGCCCAATACACTGATGCCAGTCAACAAAGGAAACATAAGAGAGAGCGGTGGAAGATATATCCAAGGTGTAAAATCCGTTAGACAATCTCCCTCTACCAATGATATTTTGCGTCTGTCGATCCTGCATAACAAAGAAGGATGAAGAAAAATTTACAAAACAGTCGAGGTCTTTAGTAAGATGACTGACAAAAAATGGATTAAAATGAGAGCCCAAAACATGAAGAACCGAGCAAAGAGAGATGGAGAGAAGAAGTCAGGTGCATACCGCCAGAGCCATGAATGAGAATAGTATCACCATTAAGCACAGTGATAAACTTAGGTCAGGCAGAGTTCAAGTACTGAGAAGGCTTCTGTGGAGTAATGTGATTGATGGCCCTAGAGTTCATGATCTAAGTTGAATTATGGAATAAATAGGATATACCTTCATTGGAAATGGTCGCAACAGAGCTCGAAGACTGACTAAGCAGGCCCTGAAGATTCTGGAACTAGGTGTGTAAGGAAGCAACGTCCGAACAAGTAGCAGTTATAGATGTAAGATATGTAGGAGGGGCACCATGCTTACAATAACAAGTGGCATCAAGATGCCCTTCCCGACCATAGTAAGAGCACTGGGGATGCGGCCTGTCATATTGACCTCAGCCTCGAGAGGCGGTGCGAGCTCAACGAGCCGACGAAGGGATGAGGTGAGTAGCAGGAGATTGTTGGAGAAGAGCTGGAGAGACAGTGCCGGGTGCATCATGAGGTGGTGTCACTTTTAAGATCATGAAGCACACATCAGAGAGAGAGGTTAGAGTTGAGGATGAGAGGATATTGACACGGATGCTGTGTAGATGTGGGGAACACTGACCATCATCATGACATTGCCAACATCTTCTTTCTGAGCTCGTTGGACATCTAGATCCAACGATGGAGGCTGATGTTGAATCCAGGCTTCAATGGGAGTCTTGGACCGTGCATCAAAAGAAGTCAAGTCACCATCCACCCCTGGATCAAGAGTTTAGAGATCGGTGAAGATATTGAACATGAGTTGCAAAATGTCCTTTTTAGAGTATGAGAAGAAGTTCATCCCACATGGCTTTGACCGTTTTATAATACATGATCATACAGTATGGTTCACTGTCCATAAAATTCAAAATCTAATTTTGGACACGCCCATCAGCACAGAGCTATTCCTCGGTGGGGACACTAGGTTGTGCCTTGGTGAGATGATGGAGTCTTTTGGTCTGGAAGACAACTCACAGAGTGAACCCATTGCACAAAATTTTTCCGGTTACTAAGAGAGATAGTGGTTATCCGGAGCTCATCCCGAACTTTAGGAAGAGTAGTTGCGGCATGGGTCGAAAGAGACGAGACATCATTCATGGCCATGAAGTCGCTGAGGGAAAGCACGAAGAGGAGACTGCCGAGGACGAGAAGTTACAACGAGCACTGAGGTGGTCACTGAGAGGGCCAGCTCGGCGATCACAGAGGAGGCCACAGAAGGAGATGAGATGACTGCAACTAGTGAAAGAGCAGTGATTTGGCTGGCACGCAATCATACACAACGACGAGAAGCGCAACAAATGCAAAAAGACCTCTGGAGGGCAGCGTGAGCTCGTAAGAGCAAAGCAGGAGAGCAGAGCGAGTAAACTAGGAGAGCTTGCGGGAGGGGGAACAAGGTGGGTCCCGGTAGATGTCTGAGACAGTCTATAAAACTAGTGGAGGAGGGCAGAAGGAGCCGGAACATAAGCTCGACGACTGAGGGAGCGGTCAGAGAGGCGGAGTTCTCTATACCGCGCGGTCAAAAAGGTGATTGTGCGATCGAAATCGAGCTTAGAAGACTTTAGGATCTGTTTTCCTTTGATACCTTGTAGAGGAATGCGCATGGAGAGAGAAATGTAATAATATTTATCAATTTCTCATTGTTTTTTTTGAATACAACACAAGTATTTGTACATTTATATAAGAGGTGAGAGGAGAGCCTAAATATCTTCCTAAGGTGTGGGACTAATCCCTAAGAGAGCTTTACATGGGCTAATTATATGGAACTTTCTTTACAAGTTATTTAACAACATTCATGACACTCGAATTTGGGAGAATGGTAAAATTCTAGAGTCGATCGGGGCTCAAATACCCAATCGATAGTATGGATTGATAGCAGACTCCAATGTCGCTTGTGTAGTAAGCGTTAGATAGTAGATCCATCCAGTATCAACATTTCCACTAATTGTTCCAACTAAAATCTTGAAAGACAATGAGAAAAAAATATTATGATTTTATTATGAGGTTTAGTGAGTCAATTTAGCAATAGAACGACAATTAGAATTAAATTGATATGTAACTATTGTACATAGAGAATATTGACTATAGTTAGAGGGGATACAATGAACTATCCCTTTCTCAGAGACGTGAGGGGGGAAACCGCCAGAGTACTATGATAGTAGTGAGATGGGACATGTGAAAGAAGGATAATAACTTACTGTTATCACTTTATGAAGAGTTAGCATGGGACGAAGAAGACCATGTGACGTAGCACGAGTCTACAAGTGGCGGGGGACCGATGGTCAAACCCTAGATGCAGATCAAGCGGTCACACAATTAATGCAATGTACCTAAGAAGACACTAAAATGACGAGCAAGCATAATGTGCATGCAAATGAATTGGTCCAATTGCAATTTGGCCACAAACAACTAATTAAAATAAAGATTCAAAACAGTCGCATAGTTGTTCACAAACATTAATTAAAGAGAGCAAGCTCTATTTACTAAAATGACCGAGGCGTAAATATTTCAAGCGCTTGTGAAATCGATCTTGCAAATCAGTCCAATACTAATAACAAACAATAATAACATCCACAAAGATATAGTGTCAAGATACACACCAATAGAGAATAAAACTTCAAACGACAACTTACGCGTGAAGTGACTGTCGGTTGACTACAGGTATCCAAGGACGCTGCAATGTGGGGAAGGCACCGAGGGAAGGATCTGGACTGGTGGGGGTCCCATGCAAAGTGCGCAAGCTCCAATAATTAACTATTCATTTGAAAATTGAGCATAAAACAACTGAGGTTTGCTGAGAGTAGAGGTCAAGAGGTATACCACAAGCGAAGTAGCAACGACTGTGCTCGGGACTTCACAAAGGTGATGGGCTGGCTCGGGACTGCCTCGATGTTGCAGGAAATGCTGGAGGTAGTCAGGGGAAGGGTTGTCGTGGACTGAAATGCACTCTGCCAGAGGAGACGAGTCCTGGAATGGTGAAGTCACGCGACTGGAAGGAGGTCTGGCGTCGACCGAGTTTCTGGGACAGAGAACAACTAATCCCTGGAGTTAGGTCGAGGTCGACAAGGCTTGCAAGATCCATTTGCGCCGGAAACAGGAGAACCGGCGTTCACTGAACCACCGTTGCGAGGAAGAACCACCGTCGGGAGGATTGTCGTGGTCGACGACGGTGGGTGCTCGTGCCATAGGAAACGCCGACAGCTGCCAGAGTAGGAGTCGAGGGCTTCAGGCGTGGGAAAAGTCGGAGCCAGGAATTCCTTCGACGGAGAGGGGAACAGGGCTGGATGGAGAACTGATAGAAACCAAAACAGTTCAATCAGTTCAATTTCCATCTGGCCCTTTAGGAGGAATGAAGGAGGCATTTTATAGGAGGAGTGATTAGCGTAATATGGCTATTGGCAGCCATTCTAGGAGTGCAATAAAAGGGGGAAGATTTGAAAAATATAAATCGGGGATTTCAGGGCACGCGGTGGTTGTAGGAAAAAGGGGCATTAATAAAATAGTTAATTAAAAGAATCTTGCCCTAAATTAACCTATCTCATAAAATTACCAGACCTATGCATTTATGGTCTCGTTGGCCGGTAACAGCAACGAGTCAAACAAAATTTGCGCGATACAAAATATCACCACAACGCTCATAACACGCGCAATACAACTCGATGCTACAAAACAAATCCAAAAGTGCGCGAAAGCATGCGCTACAAAAAATAAATAACATATGCGATAATAATGATAAAAACGAAGTGACGCATGTTGCATCAAGAAGAGAAGGGAGGGGTGGCGGTAGGGCTGGTAGAGAACTGACGGGCTAGGGAAGAGAAGGAAGGGGCCGCAATGGGGCTAGAAGGGGAGTGACGGGGATGGGGAAGAGACAATAGGGCTGGAAAAGGGGTTACCAGGGCTGGGGATGAGCAGGGAGGAGCCGAAAGTCACGCACGAGGGGGGGGGGGGGGACCACCACTCAGAGTCCACTGAGAGACCGACAGGATCGCAATACACGCAATCCACTGATACTGAACCAGTGGCGCTTGTAAGAATAAATAAGGGAAAGAAAGTAGAAGGGCTAGAGCACCCAGATCGGATGACTAAGAATGTTCGGACCAATCCGATGCCAAATACAACACAAAATACATAAACTAATATATGAAAAAGACTTGGAACGATCATCTGGGTGCATCCGTGGACTCGGATCACCCAAATTGACCAATCATCGCTTCCAGCGGGAATAGACCTGTGTCGGGCGTTGCACGCCTTCAACTCTCCCTGACTTGAAAAAATTCATCTCCGGTGAGTGAATATGGTCGTACTTGCTGTGTAGCCGTAGGGTGAATCTCTCGAGCTCCTCAATAGAAATACAAGTGTCGTCAGAAACTGAACTGGCGAGCCAATCAACCGGGTACCGCAGAACAACTTGATCACCCATCATAGTGAAGTTATGACCAATGATCTGTAATGCATCTCCGGTAGGCGCATGAAAGTGTGTAAGCAATGTATCTCTGTCTGAAAGTGGGGCAGGTTGTACAACTGGAATGGTGGCATGGTCTTCCGAGTGGTGCCCAATTGGATGAGATTGCCCGAAAATGGTAGGAGTAGAAGAGCTAGAGAGGGATGGGGAGAGTTGTAGCTCAGGAGTAGCTGGGGTTAGTAGGTCCACATACACACGCTCATCGTAGTAAGGAGTTAAACCATCTACGTTGAATACTCGATTGATGCTCATACTGTGAGGGATGTCAATTTCATAAGCATTAGTACCGATCCACTGCACAACTGTATAGGGGCCCATTCGACAAGCGCTCAATTTCATTCCTGGGGTCCTGGCGGGACCCTCTCAGGGCGAATGCGAATTATCACTTGTGACTTGTTCTCTCGCCTCAAAAATTTGTTCTCTCCTATGCTGATCTGCTTGATCTTTTTTATAATCATTGTTTATTGCAACTTCACATCAGACAAATTCATGTACATCATGCGAATGTTGCAAAATATATGGTGGGCAATGAATCATGCATCATAGGAGGGTCGTACACTATATGAGAACACTCGTGCAAGTCATGCAATATATGTTAATGGATGGCGACAAATATGACATATTGACTAAATGCATACGCCATATAGCTGTGACAATCCCAAAGGGTGGGTGGTTTATTTAGAGGTTCTCGGGGTGGGGAGTAGAAAAAATTAATGAGTGTGCGAGGACCACCCAACTGACAGACTAAGACTTCAACAGTGAGTTGAGGAGCTGGGATTTGCCAAACATATCCTAAGGAATGCAAATCATCCAGAAGCTCACTGGGTGGTCAATAAAAGAATTCAACGTGAATGACATCATCACCCAAAGTAACGACGTAGATGGTGATAAAATAGTGTGACACGCAGGTGTGATGGGTATCTCTCAAGTGATAAAGTCCATCAAGTGGCTCACCAGGGGGTGTACGCCAAAAGTTATCGTGTATGTGATGATCACTAGTGTGGAGACACTACCAATCACTAAAATGCATGCCATTCAGGAGGGGAAGCTCGCCAAATGAGCCTCTCGGGGACTGAATCCTGATGAGGTCAACAATGGAAGGATGACCCTCTAAGAGGAATACACTAATAACAGTAGTGTCCATGGGAACAAGTAGGACATACACAATAAAGTCAATGATATCCCCATGACCCTCATAAGGGAGTGGTCGCCCATTAGGAGGGTTGTCAGGGCGGTTCATCAAAGCATCCATCAATATGGTTATGATCCGTTAGATGAATATCGTAGAAAGGAGTGGTGTCCCTAAAACGGGTGAGACAACCACTAAGAGATCGACACTAGGCTCTCGGCTTTCGGTTATAATGTGGCTCGAGATAATGCTAAGGGAAGAGTGGGCAGGGTCCCTACTCAAGTGCGGGTCAATCAGTATAGTGTCGAAAACAGGGTCCCTGCCCAAAGGGGACACTAAGTCTAATTGATATGCGAAGGATGGATATACCATCACAGTGTCACTGGGTCGCTTGTCCTCACTCACGTGACCACACTCACTAGTCATACTCGCATTACTCTTCACCTGTATCATAAGGTCATGCTCAGATTCAACTTCAAGATCACATGGGAACTGAGTATCATCAAAATGAGAAGTATTAAAAATTTAAAATCAGGTGTCAAATCTCTCATATCAGTGAGAGCACTACTAGACGAATTACTGGCTTGACCTAAATCCATAAGCTTTCTACTATTAATTCTTCCTAAAGCAGATCTCAAGTGATGAATATGATCACCCAAGTGATCGAATTGGTCAAGAACTAAACGCTGAAATTTGGCCTCAGGTATCTCTATTTGCGGGAAACTAGGAGGGTCTTGACTTGTGATGTGATCCCAGTGAGGGTGACCACTATAGGGTTCCTGAGGTTCATCTAGACGACCGTTCCTAATATAATCAAATCATTCTCATAGGTGGATATGGGCCATACGATCGTGCAGTAGTGATCGTGCATATACAGACTTAGATTCCTCAACTAGAGGAGATGCATAGCTACAATGATCTGAACGATACTCAATACTACCATCATAAGGTCGTGGAGAGGATTAATGATAATAACGTGAGGACCTCTCGTCGTGGTAGTCGTCTCTAGCATAATGGAATCATTTTAAGGGTCGACACGATCCCTGGAAGTGGTGTGCCGCGCAGGAGGATAACTTTCGTAATAATAAGTGTCTCTCAAGTGAAGGCGAGGGATAACGATAATAGTACGACATGATACAAAACCTATAGACTAAATAACTGCTTGTTAACATAAAACTCGAACCTGACTTTGATACCAATTTGACGCAGCACGAGTTTACTGCTGGCGGGAGATCGATGGTCAAACCCTAGATGCAGATCATGCAGTCACACAATTAATGTAATGTACCTACGACGACACTAAATTGACGAGCAAGCATAATGTGCATGCAAATGAATTGGTCCAATTGCAATTTAGTCACAAACAACTAATTAAAATAAAGATTCAAAACAGTCGCATAGTTGTTCACAAACATTAATTAAAGAGAGCAAGCTCTGTTCACTAAAACAAATTGTGTGGCTCTGTTCGCTAAAACGATCGAGGCGTAAATATTTCAAGCGCGTGTGAAATCGACCCTGCAAATCATACGATGTTTAATACTAATAGCAAAAAATAATAGCATCCACAAAGATATGGTTTCAAGATACACAACAATAGAGAATAAAACTTCAAACCATAACTTACACGTGGGGTGACTGACGGTTGACTGCGGGTATCCAAGGACATTGCAAAGTGGGGAAGGCGCCGAGGGAAGGATCTGGACTAGTGGGGGCTCGGATGGTGTATATAGTGGCTGGTTAGGCGTGACAAGTGGCTGTAGGGATTCACGCAAGGGGGTTTGGGGGCTGGCAGCAGTGGGAAAACTCAACATGGTGTGGTTGTAGGGAATGACAAGGGGAAGATAGGGTTCAGTTGTTGAACAGGGGGACTTTTGGAGGGCTTGGTGGAGGGAGATGAAGTAGGGTTCACTGGTGGGGACGAGCTTGATAAGGGGAAGTGGCAGTATGGCTGGGGGAGGCCGATTGGAGATTGAGAAGAGAAGGGAGGAGCGACGGTAGTGCTGTTAGAGGACTGACGAGCTAGGGAAGAGAAGGGGAAGCGGTAGGGCTGGAAGGAGGGCTGACATGGTTGGGGAAGATACAGTAGGGCTGGAAGAGGGCTTACCGGGGCTGGGATTGAGCCGGAAGTTGTGCACGAGAGGTGGGGGGAGGGTGATAAGCTGAATTATATAGTGTTTTTCGGACACATCTGGGCTCGTTTTCACTTATAAACACTCCACTTCTATTGGTTATCACTTATATTTCACTTAATCACAATTTGCACTAGTGTGTTTTTATCCCTTGTTGGTGTGCAATTGCACGCGCAACCTTTTCAGGTTGAGCGCATGTGCCCCCATCACCTTTTTTTTTCATTTTGGGCAAATGTTTTGTTTGTCAGTGGCAACTGTCCTCAGAGATTTGGATTGGAATGCAGGTGGGCAGATCCCAAGTCCTTAAATGAATTCTGTGTATTCTCACGTGCGTGATATCATTATCGCCGTGATATCATTATCGCCGTGATATCACAACGTATTATTCCATGATCGTGCGTTTTTCCTTCATGCACGGGAGTTTCCCTGTGCATTATATTTGATCGTTGTGATCGTTGTGATGTCAAAACGTATCTTTTGCACGATCGTGTGAATCCTTCGCGCACAATTTCTACTGTCGTGCATAGTCTTAACGCAAAATTTGGTGACCTGCCCCGACTCGTGCATTTCCTTTGCGCACGATTGTTCCAACCATACGTGAACAAAACACGCGAGCAACCTCTTTTGTCTAAAATTTTTATAATTAATTGTTACCCGTGCGATTCCTTCTCGCACGGATATTTTCAACCATGCGTGAAGAAAATCGCACGAGTTATCTTTGAAACTTGAAATTCATAGGTTTGTTGCGGCCCGTGTGTTTCCTTCTTGCACGGTTATCCCATCCGCTCGTGAGTAAATCCCACGGGCCCAATGCTTTTTAATTTTGTAATTTAACGGAACCGGGCAACGCATGTTTGTGCGAACGAACATGCACGATTGATTTTTCACAGATTTACTATTTAAGCGCAGGTTTTCGCCCTAATTCGGGAGTTCCGTCTTTTGAGACGCAAGGTTCCGCCCAAGGAGCGGCTGCTCCGTTTTTCCTTCCCTTCACCCAGGGCTTCGCCCGTGGTCACCTCACATCATCCGAAGGCTTCAACGAGGAGATTCTAGCCCTCCATTCATCACAAAGCAAGGAGAACATCACATTGGACGTGACCGGATCGTGAGACCGAGAAGACGGGTACATTGGAAGAAGGTGAGAGTTCTTCCGGACCTCGGAAGATAGTTGGAGACCGAGTTAGGACGCAGATTGACAACCCAACAATTCCTACCTTGAATCTTCAACGAGCCTCTGGATTGGGTTGTATCCCTTACTTATTTTCCCTTTATTAGATGTTTGTGGCTATTGTCTTCCTAAGATTGATGATGTATGCATTCCAAACACAAGATTCAAGTTTATATTTCATTTCTATGGATTTTTTTTGTTTTCTTAGAGTTGCTTGAGGTGTGCCTTAGATAATGTTTGTGTTGTGATAATCTGAAATTGATCTTATGAAGAGGTGAATACGACCCTCCATTCCGCACAATATTTTCACATTCACTCACTTGCTCACACATGCACCCGCCTTGCGAAGCAGTTCTAATGACCCGTGCAATCCACCATGTTGTGAAGTGGCGCCGACGACCCGCAATCCTTTTCCTTTCTTGTTAGCAATCACAACACCACCAAAATCAATTCAGTCACTTTCGTTAACCCTTATAATTAATTTTCTATCAATTGAATCACGACCCCAACCTGCATTTTTTGAGAGATCGATACTTGGGGATCCACTCCTATTTTATATTACTCGTGCTACCGGTGCACTTGCCGTCAACGCATCAGTGGAACCACTCAGAGTCCATCGAGAGACCGATGGGATCGCAATACGGGCAATCCACCGATACCGAACCAGCGGCGCCTGCAATAATAATTAGGGGAAAGAATTAGTAGTGCTAGGGCACTCAGATCGGACAACTAAGAATGTTCGGGCCGATCCGGTGTCAAATACAACATGAATCAAAAACTAATATATGGAAAAGACTCTGAATGACCATCCGGACGCATCCGCGGACTCGGATCGCCCAAATGGGTTGCCGATCACCGCTTCCTGCGGGAATAATCCTGCGTCGGGCGTTGCGCGCCATCACCATGCCTAAGGAGGATAGACAGATTATGCATAGATGCCTTACAGTTTTTTTACAAGTAATTCATTGAGCTTGATTCTTCATTTTTTACGAAATGATCAGTGACATCATATGCTACTTCTCTATTTTGATCTTAGCTGCCTTTTTATTGTAGGTGGCCACCTTTATAGTTCAAAAAATTCTTCTGGATGATGTTGGCTTGCGGTATATTTGTACTACAGCCGAGAGATTTTTTGCAGTCGGAACAGTTCTCGCTAACATGGTTGTATCACTTGTTGAACAACCATCTACGCGGCTACTCAAGCATATAATTCGTTGCTACCTAAGGCTTTCAGAAAATCCAAGGTTTGCATTTTGCCAATACTAATGTTTTCCCTTCTAGACCTGGTGTCAAAATTTATTTTTTGCTTCAATCATATGCAGGGCATGTGAAGCTCTGCAGAATTGCCTCCCTGAAATGCTGAAGGATGGAACTTTTAACATTGCTCTTCGAGTGAGTATTACTTGAATGATAATTGTTAACTCACCGACATCCATAAATTTGCTAAGGCCAAAGACAGTCCCAGATCTCAAAAAGTAAAATTTTTGCTAAAAAAAGCTTTTGCGAAAGTTAGAGATGCAGTTATACTGCTACCACAGTTTCCATTTGCCACTGCTCAAACATCACAGCTATCCCAAATAGAGCCAAAATTCTAATTTATTCTAGTAGAACCCAAGCATTCAACCTAAAATTAATTGGTTCTAGATGGAGAGACCCAAAATATACAAGTACATTGGGCAATATGCGATTTTGAATGCGAGACTAAATATTCAAAAAACTCTCATGTGTAAGAACACAGAAACGATGTACTTCACGTAACTGAACACTTGTGACATGAGGGACTAGAGAGAGGGATGCGGGCCAAGCTTGGACATGCCATTTTTGAACCCAATCATCCAATCAAGAACTAATTGTTTTGTGGTGGAGCGGCCTAAAAACATATAAATTAGATACGATAACATGAGATTGTCAATATGGGGAGTAAATCTTAGTTATTAAAGGCGCAAGCCGCACCAATGCGCAAGCCGCACCAAGGCGCAAGCCGCACTAAGGCGCAAAGGGGTCTTGGAGCCTAAGCTCAAGGCGCAGGCGCAGGCCTGACGAAGGTAAGACGCAATCACATCCATTTAAAATAATTATCATTAAACACCAGTTCATCTTACAGATCATATTTTTCATTTATTCTACTCATTAATCATTCATTACTATCATTTATATATCTCTTAAAAAATATGTTTAAGCCTCAACACTCGATTGTGTTTCGCAAACACCGCATAATGCAAAAATTATTGAATTCTTGATTTTGAAAAAAAAATATAGCATAAATTTCACTTAGGTGTGCCTTTTATGCTCCAAAGGCGCAAAAAGGTGCAATCATCTGAGCCTGGAGCCTTAGGCGTGCCTTTAACAACTTAGGAGTAAATATCCAACAAATTTCAACTTCCCCTAATATGAATTCACGGAAGTTCTAGTTTTTTTCTTATTTTGCGAACAAACCTATTTGAAAGCCGCTCATGCCATTAGACAACACAAGAAGCATAATGTTAGCAACTGCTAATACCTTGATTGCATAAAGGAGAAATGCTCTTCCTTCGCATCTTCAATATGTTATGTGCAAAGCACATTTGGCTAGGTGCAAACCCAAAAAAAAATCAAAATCAAAATTCTTTTTTCCTTATAAACTTTAGGTGTAGCTCAAGCTCTCCTTTCGCAGCTCTCCGACGGCAGACAGCTGTTCTAGGGTTTGCTTGTTTCCATTCGCCGTCGTTTCCAGCGTCTCCTTCCCCCCACTTCTTTCTCCTCGCCGTCGAAGCCGGCAGCCTCCTGCACGGTGCCGCCCACCTCCTCTGCCCCATCATCTTCATCGTCTACAAATTCTTTTTAGAAGAGGCCGACATCCAGATCATGATCTACGCCGCCGTCGCCGACATCCTGATTTCCGACATCAAGCTCGCGCGCGCGCCGTCCTCCTCCGATTCTACGTCGCCGACGTCCGTGCGGATAGCTACAGGATCTTCCGCGCTTGCCGGTGGAGGCGGGCCGTGGTGACGGCGAACCCAGCGGTGATGGTGGGCCTTTCGTGAAGGTGTATTTAGGCGGGGATTGAGTGTTGGGGACAGAGCTGGAGGCTCTCCTTTCTAACATTTTGAGAGCTCGTTAATTTTACAGATTGTAAAGATATATGTAAAATATGAAAATTGGGGGGTAAATTTTTTGTTGTAGTTGCTCGAGCTCCTGTTCATCTTCTTGGTAAAAAATTTCTTCATTCGTTCATCTTTTTCGTTGGCTGCAAAACTCATGTTTTATTCTTCGCTGTTCATCAAAAGGCGCCAATGTTTTTTTCTTCCTTGCTTAGCAGAGTTCATGTTTTCTTCTTTGCAAAACTTTATTTATTTTGTTATTTAGCACACTATTAATGCATAATTTATTTTATATAATTGGTTTGCACCTAACATTTGGGGTTGCACTTAAAATTTTTTGGTTTGCACCTAACCGTGGTTTGCACATAGTCAAAGTAGGTTTGCACTTAACATTGCTCTTTGCATAATTTGGTTTTCTTTTCTTGATGCTTTTTAACGGATTAGAAGTTACATTTCTAAAACACAAACTACAGCTGTTCTACATGTTCTTAATTGATCTAATATTAGATACAAAAAAATTATGAAGCTAGCAAAGAAAATCGTAGATCGCCAACTCTTTAATTGCAAGCAATTATTCATTATCTTGGATGACAATCAAAAATAAAATGAAATTAATTTAGCTTAAAATTTAATGTTATTCTGCTAGAAGTAATGAATAGTGTTTCAGGATCTTGAAAGCCATTCAAGCTCTTTGAAATTCACGCATTATTAATAATTCACGCAATTATTAATAACTAGATTGTATTAAGGTGGATTAAAATCAATCACATCTTCAAACTAATAAACGAAGTATAGAAGAAGCGAACAATACATATAAATAATTAAAGGAAGCAACTTCTTACTTGTACAGGAAAATAGCATCTATCAAAACTCTTCAAAAAAACTGAATCCTAAATGTTGAAAATTGAAATAACATATTGAGGAACAAATTGAGAACGAAACCGAAATAGAATATAAGATCCCTTGAGCATTGAGAGATTATTTTAATAGAAAATTGAGTCATACACTAGAAGGGCAGCCCGATGCCCAAAGCAGCCCCATCCAACGAGGGTCCAGGGAAGGGTCACACCATAAGGGTGAAATGTCGGAAAACTGATGTAAGACAGATGTCACACCTGCCTTCCACTCCGGAGCCCCACTAGGGGGACCTACCATTGAATCCCTCAGGGTGGCTTTATCAGGGTTGCAGCCTATACACCCCAACCTATCTCCAACACTGGCTACAATGCAGTATGTTGTTGAAGGAGGGGATCAAACACCAAACTTCATGGATAAAGAGTTCTCAATTGACCTCCCTGGATAAAGAGTTCTCAATTGACCTCATAGATAAAGAGATCTCAATTGAGAACTCTTTATCTAGAGTAGATTTGAATAACTCCCCGATGCCCAAAGCAGCCCCATCCAACGAGGGTCCAGGGAAGGGTCACACCATAAGGGTGAAATGTAGGAAAACTGATGTAAGACAGATGTCACACCTGCCTTCCACTCCGGAGCCCCACTAGGGTGACCTACCATGGAATCCCCCAGGGTGGCTTTATCAGGGTTGCAGCCTATACACTCCAACCTATCTCCAACACTGGCTACAATGCGGTATGTTGTTGAAGGAGGGGATCAAACACCAAACTTCCTGGATAAAGAGTTCTCAATTGACCTCCTGGATAAAGAGTTCTCAATTGACCTCCTGGATAAAGAGTTCTCAATTGACCTCCTGGATAAACAGTTCTCAATTGACCTCCTAGATAAAGGGATCTCAATTGAGAACTCTTTATCTAGGAGGTCGGGTGTTCGATCCCCGCCCTCAACAAACTACCGTACTATGATTGGTGCTGGAGACGGGTTGGGGTGTATGGGCTGCAACCCTGATAAAGCTGCCATGGTGGATTCCAGGGTGGGGCCCCTTGTGGGACTCTAGGGTGGCAGACAGGTGTGACACTTGTTACAGACATTCACGATGAGGAGCGTCCATGGCGGGTCTACAAACGACGGTCTCAACAGGCGACGAAGACGGTGGACGGGACGAGCGCCATTGAGGAGGAACCGCCTGATTTAGCGGGGCCGGCCCATTAGGAAACGAAATATTTAGTTCCTATTGTGGGTTTGTTGTTTTATTAATTATTATTTTACTATGTTGCTATTTGCTATTTTGATATGTTGTTATGTATGGACTTCCCCCTCTATATAAGGGGATGAGTATGTATTTGTGATTCCATCTTGGATGTGTTATGAAAAGGGTTGCTCCCTTGTTTTCATCTCTAACCCTAGCCTCCTTCTTCTCCTTCCCCCCACCGGCTCTTTCCCTCGTCCAGATTTCTTCTCAACCGTAATATTTGGTCCGACTTGCCGCTCTGCCCGCTACAATAGCCGCCAGAGTTCCACCTAACCCCGTGTCATGATTTTTCGTTTGCGTCCTTGCCGATTTCACCGCTTGAATCCGCGACATCCACTGCCCTTCCTGCGACTCGGTTGACGATCCGCTGCTCCCTGCGACGGGCTACACTTCCGTGCTCAGCATTCTGCGCCTACGACCTGCAACGGTCCGCAAACCACGACTCGGACACGATCCGCCGGATTCGGCTGCTCCAGCCGGCCATCCGCGATTACTTTCGGCGCCCTCTCTTGGCCTCCGCGACTTCCCCCTGCACCGTCTCTTCCATGGCTCCAACCACGCGGGCTCACACCGACTCCCTTGCCACTGAGACACCCGACGACGACATCCAACGCCGCCTCGACGCCCACGACTCCTAACTCACCTCCATACAAACCATACTGTAGGCCATTCTTGCGTGCGTGGACGCTCGACCCGCCTCTCCGGCATTCACCGCCAGCGGCGTTGCGCCTCTTTTACTGACGGGGGCTTGCTCCTTGGACCACCACCACCGCCAGCCCTGGCCGTCCCTCTCTCGGGGCGCTCGTCTCTCTCCCTCGACATTCCGCATTTCTCCGACATCGATCCCATGGGGTGGATCTCCAAGGCGGAACAATACTTCGACCTACACCTCACACCTGAGGCAGATAATGTGGGCATCGCCGTGGTCGGCCTTGATGGCTCCGCTCTGCATTGGGCACGATGGCTTCGCCAATCCCTTCCGCACATCTCTTGGGGCGAACTGAAGCAGGAAATGGTCCAACGGTACGAGCCCCTCTACGCTGGGTCCGCCGTCGAGCGCCTTTGTAGAATCCCTCAGACGATCGATCTTGATACCTACATCGACGAGTTCGTCGCCCTGGTGACACATGTTCCCGACCTTCCACCGGACCACTACTTGAGTTTCTTCATGCAAGACCTCCTTCCATCGATCCATTCTCGCCTACGCACACACCATCCACAGACAGTTTCTGAAGCACTCGATTTAGCGCACGCCGTGGAGGCTGACCTCTTTGCTCATCTGCCGGCCGCCCCCCTTGGCCGCCACCACCGTTGTACTTTGGTCCACGGGCACCTCCTACTGGTGGCCCTCGGCCGGGACGGCCTCCGACCACCCACCGCCTTTCTAACAGGGACTAAAACGAGCTCAGGAAAAATGGGTTTTGTTTCCGGTGCCGACAACCGTATTCTCCTAACCACGAGTGCACGGTGAAAGAGTTTCATGCAATCATCGGAGACCCTGGGGCGGACATCACCTTGGAGGACTTTGAGGCACTCGAGATTTCCGACGAGCCGCAACCCACGGAGGCCGACAGAGCCACCTTCAACCGCTTGGATCTTCCCTGCTTCTCGGTGGGTGGCCTCACCGGGCCTTGAACGATGAAGCTGGCCGGCCTGGTCCAACGACAACTAGTTCTCATTATGATTGATTGTGGCGCCAACCACAATTTCATATCCCAGCGTTTGGTTCGGCAACTCGCCATTCCATGTACACCATCGCCAGACTTCACTGTGTGCTTGGGCGACGACTGCCGACGTCCGACCGCGGGGTCGTGCACCGCTGTACAGGTGATCTTGGAACCTTGTTCAGTCATGACAGTTTCTATATATTCGAGTTGGGCGACGCTGATGTCATCCTGGGCGTGGCATGACTAGCGATGTTGGGCGATGTTCGGGTCAACTGGGCCGAGATGTCTATGCAGTTCCTTTGGGAGGGGTCACCCTGCCACCTCGTTGGCGATTCCACCCTCCTTCGCACCCTAGTTTCCCGTCGTGCAATTCAACGCACGAACGATGTGGCATTCTCCGCATGGCTGTGACTGCTCCAGTCCGAGCCGACAGACTCCCCAGAGCTCCACCCCGACCTCCGTTGTCTCCTCGAGGAGTTCTCCGATGTGTTTACGGCCCCCTCAGGCCTTCCTCCACCGCGGGCAACGGACTATGACATTCTGCTGCAGCCCCACACTTCAGCCGTATCTGTCCGGCCCAACCGCTACGGACATGTCCAGAAAGATGAGATCGAACGCTTGGTGCGGGAGATGCTCATGGGCAGTCTCATCCGCCCCAGTGCGAGCCCGTTCTCTATCCCAGTCTTCCTCGTATGCAAGAAGGATAGGAGTTGGCGTTTCTGTGTCGACTACAGGGAGTTTAGCAAGGCAACGGTCCCAGACAAATATCTCATTCTAGTCATCCAAGAGCTGTTGGACGAGCTCTACGACGCCGCCTTCTTCACAAAGCTCGACCTCAGGGCGGGGTACCACCAGATCCGGGTTCGGCCGGAGGATGTATCCAAGACAACATTTCAGATGCATGATGGGCACTACAAGTTCCTGGTCATGCCCTTCGGGCTGACCAACGCGCCGACCACCTTCCAAGCTACCATGAAAAACATCTTCAGAGCGGTACACCGTCAACACATCCTTGTTTTTTTAATGATATTTTGGTGTATAGCTCAACCTGGCAGGAGCACTTATGTCATGTTCGCCGTACGTTTGAGACAATCCGACAGCATTACCTTGTCCTCCACCGCAAGAAGTGTTCGTTCGGGGTGACCACAGTCAGCTACTTGGGCCACACGATCTCGGCCCTGGGCATGGCCTTGGACGACGACAAAATTTAGGCGGTTCTACATTGGCCGATTCCCACCTCCCTTCAGGACGTACGAGGTTTTCTGGGCCTCACAGGTTACTATCGACGCTTCATTCGGGAGTACGACACCTTGGTGCGGCCCCTCACACAGCTACTCAAATATTCCGAGGATGGGCCTTTTGTGTGGACTCCAGCGACCATGTCCTCCTTCACTGACCTTAAGGCGGCTCTTGTGAATGGCCCAGTTTTGGCCATGCCCGACTTCAATCAACCTTTCATCGTGGAGCGCGACGCCTCAGGTACCGGGGTGGGTGCGGTTCTCATGCAAGGCGGCCGACCCATCGCCTACTACAGCTGGGCATTCTCCACCGCCGTCCGAAGCCGCTCGGCGTATGAAAACGAGCTCATGACGCTTGTCCTGGCAGTACAACATTGGCGGTCGTACCTCTTGGGCCGACCCTTCATCGTCCGCATCGATCATCATAGCTTCCAGTATCTCCTTCAGCAGAAGATCTCCACGCCGACACAATAGCTTTCGGTGGCCAAGCTCCTGGGGTACGATTACTCCATCGAGTTCCGACTGGGGCGCACCAACCGAGCGGCGGACGCTCTCTCCCGACAGGTGCACTCCCCGGAACTTCGGGCCATCTCCTGTCCGGTCTGGGAGGATGGCACAAAGATTCAGCATGACGTAGAGATGGACCCACACCTTGGTGCCGTTCGAACAACCCTCATCGCCGATCCAAAAGGCTACCCCCCTTATTCCTTGGTGGGCGGTCGGTTATTCTACCGGGGCCGCTTAGTGTTGTCCACGTCCTTAGCTCTCATTCCGCGCCTCATTGTCGAGTTCCATGCTACTCCAACCGGGGGCCACAACGGGACTTTTTGCACCTACCGACATTTAGTGGCTTCGCTGTACTGGTCGCACATGTTCAAGCAAGTCAAAGCCCACGTGGCCTCCTGTCTTCCATGCCAGAAGGCGAAGTACAAGGCTATGTTTCCCGACATGCTACTTCAACCGCTACCAATCCCGGACCGCATTTGGGATGATATTGTTATGGACTTCATTACACGCCTCCCTCGGCCAAACGGGTTCGACTGCATCCTAGTCGTAGTGAACCAGTCGTAGTGAACCAGCTCTCCAAGTACGCACACTTCATTCCCCTCCGCCACCCGTATACGGCCGCGGGCGTGGCCGACAGTTTCATCTCTGGGGTCGTGCGCCTCCATGGGTTTCCGCGGTCGATTGTGAGCGATCGCGATTCCCTCTTTCTGAGCAGTTTCTGGGCATCCCTGTTCCACCTCCAGGGGACATACCTCCGCATGAGCTCCGCCTATCACCCGCAAACGGATCACCAATCTGAAGTCCTTAATCGATGTCTGGAAACTTACCGTTGATGTTTCATCGGCGAGAGACCGGGCACTTGGGCCAAGTGGTTGGGTTGGGAAGAGTACTTGCACAACACCGCCTACCACCAGACATCGGGAATGACTCCGTCTACGACCTGCCACCACCAGACGTCGTGCAACATTTACCCGGGGAGTGCCTCGTACCGAGTTTGACCATCCACCTCCAAGATCGGGACATCATTTTGGACAGTCTTAAGCATCACCTCCGTCGGGCCTAGGCGAAATTGACATCCTTCGCCAACCGCAAACGCCAGGATCTCACCTTTCAGGTCGGCGAGAAGGTTGTCATCAAGATCCATCCTTATCGCCAGCTCACGGTCGCCAAACGCCCATGCCCAAAACTCGCGCCTCGTTTTTTTGGGCCGTTCGAAGTCATGAACCGGATTGGCGTTGTAGCCTATAAGCTACAACTACAAAGGGGAGTCGGATCCACTCAGTCTTCCACGTCTCTCAGCTTCGCCGCGTAGTGGGCGATCATCCGACACTGGACCACATTCCGGCTGATCTTGACTACTCTGACGCCACCCCCATCTATCCAGACATTATTCTAGACCGCCGCCATCATCTTCCCGAAGACGCGGCCCCAGAAGAGATCCTTGTGGCATGGCGCCACCGCCCACTGAGGGAGGCCACCTGGCTTCTGCGAGATGATTTCCGCCGCCAATTTCCCGATTTTTGCCTTGAGGACAAGACAAATTTTCCAGACGGTGGCATTGTTACGGACATTCACGACCATGAACGTCCATGGCGGGTCTACAAACGACTGTCTCAACAGGCGACAGAGACGGCTGTTGAGATGGGCGCCGATGAGGAGGAACTTCCTGAATTAGTGGGGCCGGCCCATTAGAAAACAAAATATTTAGTTCCTATTGTGTGTTTGTGGTTTTAGTAATTATTATTTTGGTATGTTGCTATTTGCTATTTTGGTATGTTGTTATGTATGGACTTCCCCCTCTATATAAGGGGATGAGTATGTACTTGTGATTCCATCTTGGATGTGTTATGAAAAGGGTTGCTCCCTTGTTTCATCTCTAATCCTAGCCTCCTTCCCCTCCGTCCCCCCGCCGGCTCTTTCCCTCGTCTGGATTTCTTCTCAACCGTAATATTTTTCTTCTCAATCGTAATAACTATCCTGCACCATAAACCTTACCCCGCATTTTTACAAGAGGCTTCTTAGTTCAATTTTGTGATGAGTTATGCCTATCTCTAAAAAATAGATAATTATTTTCTTTCTATAACTCATCACAAGATTCCTGAAAAGATTTTTAATTTATATATGTGAATGGTGCCGTTACTTAGAACCTTAATCTTGTACATGCATTTGCAACTGCCGAGAGTTATGACAATGGAAAGGATGCAAGATCCCATGTATGAGTATGCTTCAAGGTTCTCAACTCCTCATCATAGTCAGTCCAGATAAAATGAGAAATCATCAAAAAACTGACATAGTATGTGATTCTTTCTTTGGAGAAGTGATGGTAAATTCTCAAAATATCAATGTGAATAAGATTAAAAAGTGAGCAAATGCTGAGCTATTGATGTATAACCCGTAATTCGTTGAGATCAAAATTGACTAAGAAAGACGTTGCAGGAGAGTACTCATCGGGAGTACTGGTCGGCCTTTAGGAGAGTACACCCCCTTCTTGGTCTGGGAATAACATTCTAGTTAGGTGAGAGAGGCTGTTGGCAGACCAAAGCCCCCCCCCCCCCCCCCCCCATAATTAGGACCCCAAGACACATGTTAAAGGGACCTTCACTCCCCCTATGGTGGGCGAGTTCAGTGTCCGCCTCCCTTGTGCCGATCTCAACAATGACTTTAGGAGGGGAAGTTCCTATAGACTTCCAGGTGTGTGGCAGGACCTGCTCGCTGCAGCACGCGGGTCTTGTTTATAGTTCAGTATCCGCCTCCATTGTTCCGAACTCAACAATGGCTTTAGGAGGGGAAGTTCTTATAGACTTCCGGGTTTGTGACGAGACCTCCTCGCTGCCGCACGCGAGTCTTGTTTATAGGCAGTCCGGAGATGTTCTTTTGCTCGCTATCTTCCTCTCACCAAGTCTCACGCGAAGCGACTACTAAACTAATAAGTTCTCATCACCCCCTTAGTCCGAACGCAGGAACCAATTTTTATGGTTCCAACAATTTGATGCGGTGAGCGTGGACCGTGATCGGAGGAAGAAATGCGACCAACAATTGAGAAAAGAGTTCCATCTGCGATGTGTGTAAAATCGGATATGATTGGCTACGAAAATCAAAAATACATTTGGTCATATGATTTGAATTCCCAGAGTCAAGAATTCAGGAAAACGATATATTTGTAGAGGCAGCAATCAATGAATTCTTAGAGGCGGGATCCGACTGATTAGATATTTGTAGTATGTAGAGTGTAGGAGAGGTTGCATTAGCCATCGTGTAGTCAGACGCTAGAGGCATTGCTAGAGACAGTTTCTGTGAGCAGATGGGAAAAATGAACAGATGGTGAGCGGGGTAGTGCAGATAGAAGACATTCATTAGTGATGCATTCGCCTATCATCGAATAGATACAATCGTCAGTAAGGACTAAGTTATGTTGCACCAACACCGACACGCGATACGACACGACACGACTCGTAAATTCTAAAAAAATATCATATTTCGACACGCTGGGACACGTATATTAAATATTTAATTTTTATAGTTATGAAAATCCTAAGACATTTAACAAAAAATTAAAAATGAACAAATAACAAATATTCAAATAAATCAAGACATGTTTAAATATTACTAATCAAATATTCAAATGCAAAACTTAACCAAAGGTCAAAAAATGATAGAACATTAATACATTACCTTATCTTTTAGTTTTTTCACCTCAAATAAATCACTCCTTAAGACTTTTACATACTTTCCAATTCCTTTTCCACTAATGATTAACAAATGTGCTTTCACTTTTTATATGAACTTATAAAATATTTTTCACAAAAGTAGCACTTCCAAGACAATTTTCCTCCCGCCTCACCGTGAGTAGCTAGCTTAGGGACACGCTTGTCCGAATGAGAGGGACACACGTGTCCGATTGTGCGGGACACGCGAGTCCCGCGTGAGCCAGCGTGTCGGACTTTCGACACGAGTGTCGGAGAGTCGGACGAGTGTCGGAGAGTCCGACACCGACACGCTGGGCATTTTGAAGTGTCGGTGCTTCATAGGGACTAAGGAGCAATTAATGGTGAGAGCAATTGGTGAGAAGATGCGATCGTCGGACTGGAGCAGGCTCGACGCTACCTCAATGGGAAACACGTTTATCGTTTTGCAGTGCGACTCTTCGCCGTCAATCAAAAATTTGGTGAGCGATCAATCATAGATATGTAGAGAAGCAAGGAGCAAGAAGTAGACGATCATATATCGAAGAGAGGTGCAACAATCGCTGGTCGAGCAATAGTCGTTGATCGTTGAGAAGATTGGGAGCAGGTGTTCACGGAGCAGCTGCAGATCGAGGAGTTCTGAGCTGATGTTGTTGATTGTAGAGGTTGGAATTGAGAAGAATTCGTCCGGATGCGGCTTGGTCTCTATTACCATGATAGAAGAAATAATTTTGTGTACATCTTATTCATCTCACAAGGATATTTACGAAGGAATAACTAACAAAAGAAAAAAAGCTTGTAAATGATTATCAATGAAAATTTTAATTGAGTTTTCAATTTTGCTCAGTGTTTATTAAAGATTTACTCAGTAAACATTTCTCTCTGTTTTGGCATAATAATTTTGCGTGCCACGTAATTTAACCACCTCAATGATTTATAGTTTAGCTTATGAGATGCATCAAGATTTTTTTTACCACGGAATTAAGAGTGCTATTTTAGAAAAAAAAAAATCCACTGAGACATAAATCATAACAACAACACTCAAGCCTTTATCCCACTATAATGAGGTCGGCTATATGGATCCTTTGTCGCCATTGTGCCCTATCTTTTGTCATAATCGCACTAATGCCTAAGTACATGTCTTTCCTTATAGTTTCATTCTAAGTCTTTATTGGTCTACTCCTCTCTCGTTTAACATGTCTAGTGACTAGACTCTCACAACGCCTAACAGATGCCTCTAATGGTCTCCTTTGTACGTGCCCAAACCATCTTAGACGAGCTTCTCGCATCTTCTCTGCAATTGGTGCTACTCCTGCTTTATCCCTGATACATTCATTCCTAATTTTATCCAATCACGTGTGTCCACACATCCACCTAAGCATTCTCATCTCCGCAACTTCCATTTTTTGCTCATGTATACTGAGACATATTCATGCTTTCTGAAAATCCTTGCTGTTGAATATTTGTTCCATTGTAATGGTTCTTTTAACTATATTTTATTTGGATTTGAACAGTCAAAGAATGACAAATTATACAAAGAACACAAGGTTTAATTAGTTTGGACGGAATTGAGGTTCTGAAATTAGAATTGGAGGTCCCTGCTCATTGAAATTGGATTCCAACTTCAATTCCGTCAGGCCAAACTGACCCTAAAGATTTTCACATTTCAAAATTTCTACTCCATGGCTCATACACTAGGGTTTATTATTACTCTTGCCTATGGCTATTAATTACCAAATCCTCCCATTAGCATAATACGACGGTCACACTGTATCTTTTGAACTTACAAAAATCTCCCCCACGAGTTTACATAACCTCCATGCGGGTATTTTTGTGCATGCAAGTTATAAATGTAAACTCATGAGAGATTTTATAGTCTGAGTGAAACTTATAATTTAACATATTTACCGAGGAGTTCCCCGTAAATGACCCTTCTGTTGTGATATAGACCCACAAGGGATTAATTCTAGATCTACATACATGGAGAAAATATAAAAATATTCTAACAAAATCATCAATCTCCACATCTGCAACAAATTTGGTATGATTTTGTGAATAATGTAAAAGCCATTGCAGGATGACCCAGCAACACGAAGATGGCTTCAACAGTTGCTGCTTAACATTTCAGGAGGAAGCTTGGTTTCTGCTCTTCAACCTGGAGGGATTGAGCACTTGTTGTGAAACCTAATCATTTTTCGGAGCGAAAAAGCTGCTTCCCGACCATGTAAAATTGTAGTTTTGGGTTAATATGGGGATTGAAGACCTTCGCGGCCTTCGACTGTACTGTTAGTTACAGCTCAGATTATCTAAAGCCCGGGCTTTGCTGTTGAATCGATTAATTCTAATTTGTTCTGTTGTCGGTTGTTGCTGCATCATCATCATACTGAATTTTGTTGATTACTCACCCAATTATTTTAATGAAGATTTGCATTGATTTGTTTGTAGCTACTCTTCAAAGTAGTAACAGTGTAACACCTTGTCATTTGAATACATTTGTTGGGCATTTTCAATTGATGTAATCATTGATGTCATTAGTATTTACTTTTATATGTGATGTGGTGATTAGTATGATGTGCCATGCCTCTCTCTCTCTCTCTCATTCACTCACTCTCTCACACACACATTCTCTCTCCCTCTCTTTATATATACATAGGGCCATTTACCGGGACCTCCCCTCTAACTTTGCTAAATTACTGACAGCACCCCTCTTATTTTCGAAATTACAAAAATTTTCCCTAAAGTTTTCATTTCATTACAAAAATCTCCTCTGAAGTTTTAATTTCATAATATCCATGCACAAAAACACCCCCCTCGGTGAACAGTGTCTAGGGGGGTATTTTTCTTCATGGATGCAATGAAATGAAAAGACCAGGGGAGGTTTTGGTAATGAAATAAAAACTTATAAGGGGAGTTTTTTGTAATTTCGAAAATAAGAGGGATGCTCTCACTAATTATGCTAGTTTACAGGGGAGATTTGGGTAATTATTTATATATATATATATATATATATATATATATATATATATATATATATGGGCAACGCTTACAATATAAAAAATGCAGCCTTACACACACACACATCCTAATATCCGTTGGATTTAATCCAACGGTTATTAAAAAAAATTTGCCCACTGCAATTTTTTTTACAGAGGAACGGCCGGTGGCTGCGGGCTTGCCGGACATCGGCTGCCCTGGGCTCGTCCTCGTCGACGCCGACGAGCCCAGGGCGGCCGGTGGCTGACGAGCCCAGGGCGGCCGGTGGCTGACGAGCCCAGGGCGGCCGGTGGCTGACGAGCCCAGGGCGGCCGGTGGCCGACGAGCCCGCAGCCGCCGACCGCCCTCTGGAAAAAAAAACAACAGTGACGGCGCCGCAGCTGTTGCAATTTTTTTTACAGCTGGGCGGCCGGCGAGCCCGCTGCCGCCGGACGCCCCGCTGTCATGCAAAAAGATGAGCGCGGAGAAATCGGACATGCGCGTCACGCATATATCCATCTTTTCACGCTGTCATGCTGCCTCGATCCCTCGATTGTAGTTGCGCCTCCTGCGTAGCTGCCTCTGTCTCGGTTACCTCTCCGTTGCAACTTGGAGGGAGGATCTCCAACACTGCCCCAATGCAGGAAATGCAGCCACAGTTAACTCCATGCAGCCAAAGGATGTTTGTCTCAGCTCCCAAATTCCCTTCGCATTCCACATATCCCCACACACCAAAGGTGAGGTATTCATTAGGGTTCTTCGATTCTTTTGCCATGATTTAGATGATATTTCATTTTAAATCTGCGGTGAGGGATATATGGTGGGCTTAGACCATGTGGCCTTTCTGTGTTTGTTTCCCCATTCAAGGACATAAGTATGTATTTGCAATGTTTTTGTAACAATTTCTTTAATTATAAAGCATGCATGTATGCATTTACAATATTCTTCTATTAATTTCTTTAACAAATTTCTAAAATTGCTAGGCCTGTAAAAATCATAATGAAGTATCAATTATATGCATGGTTAATCTTCACCCTTAATGTTGCAAACCACTGTTAGCACTCTTTGCCAAGATAGCACTGTTTGCCAATATAGCACATGGGGCACAACCCGTTTACAACCAACGGACTGACAGAGCCCGTTCACAACCATGAGTATAGGGGCGGAGCCCTGTCCCGACCACAATTAGGAATAGGGGCGAGGCCCTTGCTTGTCACTAGTGGAAAAAAGTGTAATATTTTCATATATATATATATATATATACAAACACACACTTGTAGTATTGCACGAGATATATGGCATTAGTAGTACTGTCATAGTTTTACTGTATTTACAAGTGACGTAGACGATTAAGGCTCCGTTTGGGGGGGACTTATTTTCACCGGTTCATGCGGTCATGACCGCTTGACCGGTGAAAATAAGTCCCCCCCAAACGGAGCCTTACGGAGCCTAAGGCTCCGTTTGGGAGGACTTATTTTCACCGGTCAAGCGGTCACAACCGCATGAATCAGGACTTAATTAAGGTCCGATTCATGCGATCGTGACCGCTTGACCGGTGAAAATAAGTCCCTACAAACGGAGCCTAAGTGAACTATTGTGGTGACGCAGAAGTCTCTTGTGCACTGTCACTCGTATATATACTTGTGCATACTAGTGAAATATGATGGTGGAGGTGAATTTGATTAGGTTATGATTTGTCAACCCATGAATATAAATTGACCAATTTTATCAATGTGGAGGACAGGTGGTGTCCATGGACTCTAGTAGTTATAGTTTGCCTCATCTTGGATATTTAAAGCAATTTGGGGGATGGATGCACACAACGAAGATGGTTTTTTTTTGAATTGATCTCAACTCAGTTTGTCGGATAATATGTTGTCATACCAACTTCAACCAAATGATTTGAATGCACGAAGCATAACCACTTGCGGCGTAGGGGTATTAAACACGATCGTCATTAAGCTCAAATATTTAGTGAGTGAAGTATGGCAATGTTATAGAGGTGAATGATCTTCCCTTGGTTCCACTTCAAGTATTCCATTGGACTCAAATCTACCAATAGTAATGGGGATGCCATGACATATTGGAGTTTGATTAACAACAATTGTTTGCGTCCTATTAAATATATTGATTTATATCATATTGGAGGTCTTTATTGAAGACTTGCTCATCCAAATTGACAACAACTCATTTAGGCTCCGTTTGGCACCGCGACAACGATCATGAACACGGTGCTTTTGAACCGTCATTCATGAACACCTGACCTCACTTGAGAAATTTTATTCATTTTTATTTTCGAAACTAATTTTCTTTTCATTGTGGCGGTCATAACCGTTGTCATTCAAACATACATTTTATGACCGACTTTTTTTTTTATCAAAACTCACTTGCGCAAAAATGTTGCACCACACGGAGTGTTAATGTCAAATGGTTTGTTGCGCTAACTTAAGCAATTGAATTAGAGATGCACAATACGATTAATAGTCGTTCAGAGGTAATGGACTTGGGCAGGATTGGCTTAGAGGCGTGTGATTAACATCAATGATTCATAATCACTTTTATGTCAAGAAGCATGTTTGAAATACATGATAACTTTGAGGAGTTTGGCAGATGAATATTGGGCTAGCTTTAGGTTCTATTAGTTTGGTTTTAAATATATTGCGAGTGTTAACACAAGTTAGAACTCTTCTTGTTTACTAGCGAGACTTGATTGTATAACTTTGAGGAGTTTGGCCGGTGAATATTGGGCTAGCTTTAGGTTCTATTAGTTTGGGTTTTAAATATATTGTGTGTGTTAACACCCAAGTTCGAACTCTTCTTGATTTACTAGCGAAACTTGATTGTATAATTTTGTTACGATGGCTCAAAGGAATGAGATATGTATATCTATTTTAGATTGAAGCAACCCCTAATTTACCCCCAATTAGGTTGATGCCTTGGTGAACTGCATTTAGATTTATATAGCACGTGCCTACAGAAGCGCAAGACTTAAATCTTGCGAGTGGCTCGTGATATTTGTAAGTTTGGGTAACGACAAGCCATTTTGGTGTTCTATTGAATCATCATTTAGTAGTGAGTCTAAGTTAATTGCATATCATTTGTAGAATAAGGTGCACTACAAATAAAAAAATGGTCACAAGTTAATCAAATCATTAGCTACTATAGTTGTCATGGTCTCTCCAATATTGTGGAAAAATAACAACCTTGCATATTTGATGTGCATTGAATGGAAATTGGGTCTTACGTCTTTGAGAAAGACACATTATTAGAGTATACGGAGAAGAACACGAGTCCTTGAAATACTTATTTGATAGAAAAAATAACAATAAATGGATTTGAGTTGTGCATGTTGACCCATGAAATATTAAAAAGATGGAGTAGCCCAAAGCAACAATATAATCTAACCTGGTTCAATCTAACCTAAGGACTTTTTTGTTCACCTAGGGCATCTTTGTCGACTCTACTTATTCTTGATTGGCAATATCACTTGTAAGTGCTTAGTTTGCTTCAATTAACATCAAAATGGGACCTAGACTACTCATTTTTCAATTAACATCAAAATGGGACCTAGACTACTCATTTTCTTAATTAGCTTCCTTGTCAAAGTGAATCTTGTTTGATCTTTGTCAACTAGCTGAATTCTGCTTAGTTTGGCTGACAAGTTGAATTCTGCCGAGCTAGGATGACGAGCTCAATTCTGTCGAGCTGAATTCTATCAAGTTGGGTTGCCAAGCTGAATTCTGTTGAGCTTAATTTTGCCGAGCTGGGTTGACAAGGTGAATTCGGTTGAGCTTGGTTGATGAGGTGAATTTTGCCGAGCTGGATTGACAAGGTGAATTTTGCCGAGCCGTATTGACAAAGTGAATTCTGCCGAGCTAGGCTAACGAGATGAATTTTACCGAGCTGAACAGACGAGGTGAATTATGCCGAGCTGAATGTCAATGAGCTGAATCCTCACGGGAAAAACATTCGGAAGCGAACAATCCTCTTGCATGAGCAAAGAAATGAAATGACTAGCATTAACATATCTCATGAAAACAATCTTAAATAATAAACCTCTACAATGTTATAACATTATGCGATTGATAACATTATGCGACTGGCTAAGCCCACGTCCGGCACTGTTAAGGGCTTAAGGCTTTGAGCAAAATGGTAATGTTAAGGGCTTAAGGCTTTGCGCAAAATGGGCTTTTGTAGTTTGTAATGTTATTGGTAACACCTTGTGTATAATCCGATTAATTATCGGGTTTGTTTGCTAGCCCGCAAGACGAAGACCGGCAATTCGGGTCTGTATCCGCATTTAACAGGTTCGTTTATTCCCCATCGTGTCGCGTTTGGATTATGTTACTTGCGGCTGAGAATCTCCAATATTATCCCGCCTGCGCTCGCTCGCAGAGCACAGTTTTGGAAAAGCAATGGCTTCCTCTCCAGGCCACATCTGCCACTGCCTCAGCGGCCTGCTTCATCTCCGACGAGAATCCACGTTCATCATCTCCGGCGACCGTCGCCGTACCGGAATGGAGTTCGTTGACGGCGTCCTCAGCCTCGCTTGCGGACTCTTGGAGTCGGGTCTTCTCCATGAAAAGGAGGTGGTCGCAATCGCCGCCCTAAATAGGTCTATTTCGTCTCCTTTCCCCTCTAAATTGACGGCTGATGACGGAGTTTTTCCTTGGAATTCATCAATCTGTCTTCCGTTTTTGGTGGATTTCAGCGAGTGGTATATGGAGTGGATGCTGGCAGTCACATACGTTGGAGGCATTATTGCTCCATTTAACTACCGCTGGGTAATCTCCCTCGTATAATTATTGTTTCTTCTTATGACATCGTATAACTTTATAGCGATGTTGAACTCAAAGTTAAAGAAGGGAAGTAGAGAAACATGTTTTTTGTGTGTGATGATTTTTATTATGCATTAAGATTTGCTTACCCCACTATAGTGGGATAAAGGCTTGAGTGTTGTTGTTGTTATTGTATTAAGATTTGCTTATGTAGATTACATGAAGAGAGAATACATTAGCATTAAAATTGATAGGTATCCCTTTTAGTTATAATTTAAGATGGACTGCGGATAACACAATCGCTATCAAAATGGGTTGCGGGTAGGCGGTAGCGGAGCCCCTTCGTTATGAGGAGTGCTAATAGTGGGGGAAGAGGGAATCGCCTGTAACCGCCTAATGAACCGCCCATGACCGCCGGGGATGCAAGCGCGGTTTCCCGGCCGTGCCTTGAACGACCCCGTTGCACGCCGGGGGTGGCCCGGCCAACGACTGCCGTCCAATCGCGCGCGGTCACACGTGCGGAACGGGTCGCTCTCCCCCATCACGCGCCCTTTGGCGCGCGGCCTTGTCCTCGTACCCTGTCTGTCAGCCTCACTTTGACGTGCTTCCTTGACCGTGCACCCCGTCTGTGCGCCTCCCTTTGTCGCACGGCTACGTGCACGCTGGGGTTGCTCCGTCCCGAACATCTCGCTGACTCCTCTGCACTCACGGCCCGCTCACAACTCCTCTGCGCTCACCGCGCACTCATAACACTCGCACATGCAAGCGCACGGAAATCCTTCTGTGCGTGCACTACAATTCACTTTCTTCGCCTCTTGTGTACACAAGGATTGTAGGACTGTACGCGTTCAACATCATCACCGCCGCAGCCGGTCCTGCCCACAAATCGTCATATACGCAAAAATCACGATATGTGCGCCCCAGATCGAGGAACTCGATTCATCCGTCCAGTAGTTATGGTGGTTACAACAGTGCAATTACCAAGCTGACCCTATCAAAAACTATAAAAAGAGTCTAGAGCCTTCATTGGAAGACACCCTGCCTTTAGCACCAAAGAGAGCTCATTCGAAGATTCTTCATAGTTCTCCTTCGGCATTTGTGGACTCCCCCGAAGATCTACTTCGGGACTCGAAGATCTACTTCGGGACTCGAAGATCTCCTTCGGGACTCGAAGATCTCCTTCAAGCCCCTCAGAGATCTCCTTCGAGCTTGTAGATCTCCTTCAAGCCCTACGAATATCCCGTTTCTCTCTCCACAAAACACTTATTGTAACGAGCAGTGACCTGTCACCCTCAAGCTCTCTAAAGTTTGTAATACTCAAAAATATAATGGAATTTGTAACACTCAAAGATATAGTGAAACTTGGTTGGCACGATCCGACCCCGTGGTTTTTCTCTTTTCGGATTTTTCACGTTAAAAGTCTCATTGGCAGTTGTTGGACTCTACTTTGACTGTTTGCGCACTCGACCCGCTCTCGAGTTAAGACGATTTGTTTCGACCTGTCTACAAGAGCATCGAACGACCCGCAACAAAGATAATTGTAATCCGCATGCTTCAAGTAAACAGCTGAAACAACGAATTCTCAATTTGTCTCGAAGAAATTGGAATTGCGCTGTAACTAGTGGCTTGGTGAAAGTGTAGTCTACTTTATCTTTAGTGGAGATATATTGAGCTGCAAGTTTCTTTGAAGTCATAGATGGCAACCAAGATAGAGAAAAGGATCCAGATGAGGCCTAAGCTTACAACCTCTTAAGCAAAAGTCTGAATTAAGAAAACAGTTTCTCCTGTAAAAAGTAAAAAAGAATGCTTCTTCCATTGTATTGTAGAGTGTAGAGGAGTCAATATCAGCCATGAGGGTTGTGAAACCCGTGCTTTTGGTGGTTGATGAGAGCTGCAGTTCATGGGCTGTACCTCTTACCAACAACATCAACATGCAGCCTCTTAGGCTCTGTGCCCTTATTGGAGGCATCACCCTTCCAATCCTCTCCGTGAGTGTAAATGGTAATTTGTTCATCTCCATTGTAGGATTTCATGAATATCCATCAACAATGCAGGATCAATGGCTTATGACCATCTCTTTATTGCAGTTCGAACAACGGATTCCATTCGAAAACCATCTTATGGCCAACTCTGTGATCCTATTTGCTCAACCGATGGTGTCGCTTTAATCTGCTTCACTTCGGGTATCATCCATCTTCTTAATCTTCCGACATATATTGACTTATTTTTGTTGTAAGATATGTCAAACTCCGAAGTTTAAAGGTGTGTAATTATGAAAAACTTCCCTCTAATTTTGCGTAATTACTGGGACCTCCCCTCCATCTTTCAAAATTACCAAAAGCCTCCCTTTAAGTTTGCGTTACTTTCAGGTTTTTTTGGGGTACATGTATGTTAACAATGTGAATTTGTAGGGGAAGTTTTGATAATTTGGCAAGATAGAACGGAGATCCCTGTAATGCTAAGTTGGTGGGGTGGTCCAAATAAATGATCCAAAGTTTAAATATAAGTACTCATCTTCTTCAAGAGAACTTGGTGAAGAGTTTTCACCATTAATAATTTCCAAACTGTGTTTGCTTTAGGAACCACAGGACAGCCCAAGGGAGTTGCTATTAGTCATAAGGCAATAGTAATTCAGTCCCTAGCAAAGATTGCCATTGTGGGTTATGGTGAGGATGATGTAAGCCATCATTTGAAGAGAAACTATGCCAACTAGATACTTCCATTAAAAAATGACTGAAACAGGTATTGGATTGCAGGTATATCTCCACACTGCCCCTCTTTGCCATATAGGGGGAATATCTTCTTGTATGGCCATGCTTATGGTTGGTGGCTGTCATGTTTTCATTCCAAAGTTTGATGCAAAATTAGCTTTTGCTGCTGTAGAACAGTGCCATGTGACTTCTCTAATCACTGTTCCAGCAATGATGGCTGATCTAATTATTTTGAACAGGTTACCTGTTCAGCTAACAAAATACCTGTTATTTGAGTTGGTGATTTGTTTTTGTATCGTGTTAATGATCATGAAGAGGTCCGTTGCAGAAAATCTCGTAGGTGGAGTGGAGAAACTGTAAACAAAATTCTTAATGGAGGGGGTAGCCTATCAGAAGAGCTTGTTCAAGGCGCCATCAATGTGTTTCCAAAGGCCAAGATTATCTCAGCCTACGGTATGCTAATTTTTCTGGTGGACTTGGTGCTCATACTTTGCTCTCTCTTTTCTTATGTTCTCTCTTTTGTTAAGAGGATCTTGAGAAACCAGCCCTCGAACTGAATCCCTTCATTTACTTGAGATTTCTTAAACCATGTTAAGATTGGGAAACTACTATGACTTAATATAGATCCGTGGCCTCTCCACCTCCAACCAGTTGGTTTTTGGTTGGATAACCCATTTTAAAGGATATCAGAGCAAGGTTAGGTCTAATGGATCATCCCATGCCATCTAATTAAAAATGAAGCAGTTCATATGTAAATGGGTCAAGACCCTGCAAGTGAGGGTGCATGAATAGTCCCACATTGGAAAAGTGGTGGTAGTGGCGGTTGTGCCCCCATTTATTAATTTTCGCGATCAACGGTTTTGGATAGCTGGGTTGACAATTAGGACCGGCCATTCAAAACTTTCGATCATAAAGATTGCACTCTAATTGTCAAACCCAACTATCCATCATGTTCAACACGCCATCGCCGTTGTCTTTCGCGCTTGTTCGATCCCTGTCGCCCCTTTCTCCAGTGAACCCTCGTGTTCACCCTATAAGTTCTCCTCCGCCCAAATCCGCTTGCTAGCTTCTTTGGATCTCGGATTCTGCCCGATAGTTGCCTCTCGGATTCTGTTAGGCTAGAGAGAACGCAACTCTTATCAGAGCATCTGCAAATTAGTTCGAGCAAGTACCTGCGCGACCACTTAGTCTCATACCAATACACAACCAAAGAAAAACAACACAATAATAACAACAATAAAAGGGACACATAGATTTAATGTTCAATATGTTCAATATGGTAAAAAACCACGAGAAGATTGAAGTCTAACCCAAAAAGGCGTCACTAAAGATTCTCCTCGATCCACACATGATCTTCACCAATTTCGTATCACACAATATTACACAACTAATAGTAGTAGGAAAATTACAAGTTACCGACAATGACGGACGAGATGAATTACATAAATCCTCTCCAAGACACCTCTTCGAATCCTTGTCCAAATCATCTTCAGATCCGATCCTTATAGGCAAATTATTCCTCGTCAATGTCGCAAAATAACGTTTGAAAGCTCTCTCAAAGTAAGACGGATTGTCACAAAGGTCTCCCAAGATAAATCTTCAATTGCTTGCGTTTTGGAGAGAAGAGTATGAACTTATTTATAGGGCCAAATTTATAGAGGTAGTGGTGGTAGATGACATGAGGTAGATTTGGATGAAGCTTTCTTTGGCCTTTTCCTGGAAGCTTCCTGATACGGAGCGGAGATGTGGACCTGCAACAGAGGACTAGTTTTGAGCCCGTTCGGGGCCGATTGAAGACTTACCATATATGATGTGCCTGGATCGATGATCGGACTCCGCAGATGCGTCCGGATTCGCGTTGCGAATTGATTTCATTTATTAGTTTATTATGTTTGCATTTATTTTGATGTATTTGGGTGGCCCCACCTCTGACCAATCATAGTCGTCGATGGTAGGATGACCAAGCTTCCTCTTTATTATAAATAGATCATGTATGGACTAATTTTAGGCATTGCAGATTTTGGAGAAGAAGAAATCTCGAAATCCGACGATACATCCACGATGCCGACTCCGTGGAACCCTAGGTCATGACTCCTAGGCCCTCTCTCGCTCCCCATCGGTAACCCCAACCCTTAGCCACCTTCCTCTACCTCTAATTCCCTCTCCCGCATCCCTTATTGGCGATTCCAACAATCTCCACTCTTCCCAGCAGCAGTGGCTGTTCTTCCACCTTAATAATGTTGATTTCCATGTTCAAAGTTATAAACATTGCTAATCACTGTTCCGTGAATTAAATTTTGCTGATTCCCTATTATCGCACTCACCACAGCTCCCTGTTACCACTCCTACCGCCTCCTTGTTGCTGATCTCCTGCTACTACCACCCCCTCATCGAGCCGCTGAAATCTCGCTTCCACCAGCCCTTTTCGTTGCTGCCCGGTCACTCCCTTGCCTCCCCGCCGTCGCAAGCCATCCACCGCCTTTTCCCCTCACTCGTTCCTCATTTCCTAGCCGAATCTGCTTTCAAATTATCAGATCTACCCTCCCCTGTCCGGATCCATCCATTGGTCGCCGAATCTACTCATTTCCGGTCCGTTTCCACCTTCCACCGCCGAGTACCGCCAATTATGATATTTCTACGCTTCCGGTTCCACATTAGATCGCCGTCAAAATGCATCCGACTCCAAAATCTTCTGGGCCTTGGTCAGCCCACTATTTGTTAAGTCTTCGTTGTATTGAACTTATTATTTTTAGCATATTTATATTGGATTGGAAATCATATTGGCTTGGATATATTGTATTGTAGTGGTTTGCTTTTAGATTATTATTGCGATTTGCAGAGTCTATTCGCTGCGCGCTCTTGTTTTGACCCCCCTGCGCGGAGAAAAGCCTAACCCGCTTGCTTAAACGAATTTATTTTTGCTTTTGCCATAATTATGCGCGTGCAATTTAATTATTTAATAGTCAATTTGAATTATCTGTCGGACTTTGCATTGCATGTAGGGTTAGAGCAGCGTTACATCCGCCACCTATAAATTCGTCTTGCGTCACTTCCCCTGCATATGCCCGGTCAAAAGCACATGCCAATTTCCACGGTCAAAGATGGCTACCCCTTTATCACTTGGCTTGAAACACATCATTTTCATGGTAAAAAAAGGTCGCTATTGTACAACCCGTATTCGACGAGGGGAGGCCCCACCACAGCCAGGTCACCATAAGTCAAAGTCAACGATCCAAGAGCGAAGTCAAGATCAAGCCGCGAGCCAGCAAAAGGTATGGGCGAGTATGGCGAGCTCCCCACGCATACTCGCCAGGTGTCGACTAAGGCGAGATACTCGCCTGTCCCGTGCGAGCTCCCCAGAAAGTCGCCCGATCGCCGGGGTGGGGGTATAAGTAAGACCCCCCCCCCCCTCTTTGGATTTCCCTATAAATAGGACCCCAGGGGTACGAAGGAGAAGACCGGAAACTCTCGGATAATTACTCGCGAATTCCAGCTCACGCATCTCCTTCGTATCTAGCTCGGCCATTCTGGTAGAGAAGGGGTTGCTTCACCTAAGCAACCGGGTACGTGGTGGGACCTTCCTGCCGCAACGCCTGGGGTCTTGTTTCTTTTGCTCGTCCTGGGCCATCCGATTTCACTGCGAGACCGGTAACCTTAGGCCGCCTAGTCCGATTCTGAGGTCAGGATTTTCTCGGCATCAACACTTGGTGCGGTGAGCGTGGATAGCAGCCAAGGAGGAAAGTTTCGTAGTGGCGAAAGATGGTCAATGGTGGCGATCAGGGCGAGTTGGCGGGCAACTCGGCCTGATCGTCGGATTCGCCAACCCACCGGAGGTCACGGCGACTTCTCCCCATCGCCTGACCCCGCCGGGCGAGGAGGAGCCAACCCGGCGAGCTGGAAAGGAGCCCGCCTGGGCGAGAGAGGAGCAACCGATGCCGCCGCGTCATCACCCAGCGAGCAGCCAGGGCATCCAGTTCCGAGATCCTGAACTCTCGGCGAGGTATTGGAATACTCGCCGATAGAGCGAGCACGAGTATTCGAGTGAGGAGGATAATCGCCGTCGCCAGGAAGGGAGGAGCCCCTTCTGCGCTGAGATCCTCGCGGCCCCCGTCCCCCGTCCCCGACAATTTCCGAGAGCCCGCCCTCACCTACTACTCCGGCAGATATGACCCAGTAAGGCATCTTCAGTGGTTTGAGGACGTGGTCTCAATCCGCAACATGTCCGACGCCTTCAAGTGCCGCTTCTTCTCCATCACCTTCAAGGGGAGTGCAAGAGACTGGTTCCACCAATTGCCGGCAGGTTCCATCTACTGCTTCTCCGACCTCCGTCGGGGTCTCATAGCGAGATTTGCGACATTCAAGAAGAGGAAGAAGGAGGCGACGACCCTCTTTAAGATCGTGCAGGGGCAGCACGAGAGTTTGGGTCGTTACATCGACCGGTTCCAGGAAGAGGTTTTGGAGGTGGAAGAGGTGGATGGGTTTACCTTGATGGTTGCCCTCAAGTTTGGCCTGAAGCAGGGATTCTTCAACATGGAGCTGGGGCACAGGCCGCCGAGGTCGTTCGAAGAAATGGTGGAGAGGGCCAATGTCTTCATTCAGGGGGAGGAGAGGAACAAGGAGTTCCTGGCAAGGCTGGACGGGGATAAGCCACTAGGGGAGAACAGGGGAAGACTGTTGGAGAGGGAGAGGCGTCCGGAGAAAAACGATGGCAGAAGGCAGGAAGAGCCGAAGGGGAAGAGGAGAGAGGAGCCCAGGAGGGCGGAAGAGTTGAGGCAGGAGAGACCTCGAAGGCAGGAAGAAAGGAGGCTCGTAGAAGCCCCGGAAGGAAGGAGGGAAGAAAGAAGGTTCCAGTATCCAAGAGATCGTCCCCAGTGGAGGCGACCGATCCGCCAGGAAGAGAGGAGAAACAACAACCTTAGGGAGCAAGGAGGAGGAGGAAGGGAGGCGATGACCATAACGCAACGGGCCGCAAAACGCCGGCGAAAGGAGAAGCGACAGGAGAGGCAGCAGGAAGCGGCAATTCCCCTCTACTGCGATATCCATCGAGTAGAGGGGCATGAGACCTTGGCCTGCCCCGAGTTTTGGGAGGCAAGGAGGAGGTTGGAGGCGACGGAGGTAGAGAGGCAGCCAAGGCAGGAGGCCCCAGTCAGGCAGGTAGCCTTCCAAGCTCCGCAGAGGAGGAGGAATGAGGACAGGGTTGACCAGGGGGGTCGAGGAAACGTTATTCCCGGTCCGGGAGGCGGACACGTCGGGGTGATCAATGGGGGCGCAGGGCTTGGAGCTTCCCGCAAGGGTAGTCTCCACCAGATCTACAAGAGGAGCGTCGCCTCGACATCGCAGACTCCTCCGCTGCTGAACGAGATAACCTTCTCGGAGGAGGACATGCTGTGGAACGAGAACCCTTTCCATGACGCGTTGGTGATACAAGCGGCCATCGAAGACTTCACCGTCGACCGAATCCTCGCGGACAACGGGAGCTCGGTGAATGTCATTTTCAAAAGAACCTTTGTGGGGCTTCAAGTGGAAGCATTCAGGGTCCAGGCCGCGGATGGGCCTCTCTTTGGCTTCTCGGGAGAGAAGAAAGAGGTGGAAGGGGGAGTGGAGCTGCTGGTCACCCTCGGGGGTACTTCAATCCGGTGCCGGTTTGTCATCGTCGACGCACCCAGCGGCTACAACGCCATTTTCGGGCGGCCTCTCATCAACTACTTCAAGGCCGTCCTGTCGTCGTACCATCAATGCCTGAAGTACTGTCGGGATGACGTCCAAGTCCGGATCAGGGGGGATCCGAAGGCCTCCCGGGAGTGTTACCTGAACGCTGTCAGCACCATTAGCTGGATGGGTGACGCAGAGAGGCTGGAAAAGATGATGGAGCAGGAGGAGGGCCTGCAAGCTGCCGAAGAGCTAGAGGAGGTGGAGGTGATCTCCCCGAGAGGAGAGCCTGAGCTGCTGAAGGTCGGAGGAGCCTTGCCCCAGGAAGGGAAGGATAGCTGCTTGCCTGCAGGAGAATGCCGACATCTTCGCGTGGAGTGCCGCCGAGATGCTAGGGATAGATGCCGATGTTGCCTGTCATCGCCTCAACCTGGATCCTGCGGTAGCTCCGGTTCGTCAAAGGCAGAGGAAGAGCGCCACCGCGCTGGCCGAGCCGATCAGGGAGGAGGTGAGGAAGCTGCTAGATGCGGGGTTCGTCTCGGAGATCCAGTATCCAGGCTGGGTCTCCAATGTTGTAATGGTAAAGAAGTCCGGAGGGGGCTGGAGGTTATGTATCGACTTTTCCATGTTGAATAAAGCTTGCCCGAAGGATTGTTATCCCCTGCCTCAGATCGACGCGCTGGTTGATTCCGCCGTCGGGTTTCCTGTGATGAGTTTCCTTGATGCTTTTTCAGGGTATCACCAGATCCGGATGCATCCTCCCGATTGCCGTGACGTCTCCTTCATCACCGGCGACGGGTGCTATAGTTACAAGATGATGCCCTTCGGGCTCAAAAACGCCGGCGCAACGTATCAAAGAATGATGGACCAGATGTTCAAAGAGCAAAAGGGGCGGAATTTTGAGGTCTATGTGGACGACCTTCTCGTTAAAAGCAAGAGCGTCGCGGAGCACGTAGCGGATCTGACGGAGACCTTCGCCACCCTGAGGAAGTACAAGATGCGGCTTAACCCGGCCAAATGTGTCTTCGGCGCGGGAAGGGGGAAGTTCCTGGGTCATCTCCTTACTCATCGGGGGGTGGAGCCTAACCCCGACAAGGTGAAAGCCATCATGGAGATGACCTCCCCAAGAGATTCCAAGGAGTTCCAGAGGCTGACTGGAAGGCTGGCGGGCCTTAGTCGTTTCCTCTCCAAGGTCGGAGAAAAGTGCTCCCCATTTTTTAAAGCCCTTCGGGGGAACCAGAAATTCGAGTGGACCACGGAGTGCGAGGAGGCTTTCGAAAAGCTCAAACAACAACTAACCCGAGTTCCTCTCCTCCAAGGTCCACAGGGCGGCGAGGACCTCTTACTTTATCTGGGAGTGGGAGCTGAGGCGGTCAGTTCATTGTTGGTTCGAGAAGAAGGAAGGAGGCAGCTCCCCGTCTACTACGTGAGCCGGGTGTTGCGGCAGGCAGAGACAAGGTACCCTATCATGGAGAAGCTAGTTTTCGCTTTGGTAGTTTCGGCTCGGCGGCTCCGCCCATATTTTCAAGCTCATTCCATCAAGGTGGTCTCCGATCATCCCTTAAGGAGCATTCTGGCAGGCTGGCCAAGTGAGCGGTGGAGCTCAGCGAGTTCGACATCTCGTATTCCCCAAGGGTAGTCATCAAGGCCCAGGCGGTAGCAGATTTCCTGGCCGACTTCTCGGCCGAGGTAGAGGTAGACGTGGGCGCTTCCCGACCAGTCTCTTGGAAGATGTTTGTGGACGGAGCATCCGACAAGTTTTCCGTGGGAGTCGGAGTCGTATTGGTTAGCCCCCAGGGAACCAGGATCGAACAAGCCGTCGAGATCCTCTTCCCAGTTACGAATAATCAGGCGGAATACGAAGCCATGGTGGCCGGCTTGCGTCTCGCCAAGGAGCTGTCAATCAAGGACATCCGAGCTTTCACCGATTCAATGGTAGTCGCTTCCCAGATTCGGGGAGAGTTCGAGGCATATGACCCCACCCTGCAGCAATACCTGGTCAAGGTTAAGGGTCTGATCGGGGGGTTCCAGTCCTTCTTCGTCGAGCATGTGCCCCGAGAAGACAATGCCGATGCTGACTACCTTGCCAAGTACGGTCCCCGGGCTGGGGGGACGGTCACCGAGCTGTTTCGACCATCCATCGAAGAAGGAGAGATGATGGAGATCGAGCAGCGGTCCTCGTGGAAGGATCCGTTCGTTACGTTCTTAACGACGGGTCAGCTGCCCTCGGACGGGCAGGACCGAAGGAAATTCCGATACAAGGCCGTGTACTACCTGCTGCTCGACGCCGAGCTTTATCGCAAGACCATCTCGGGCCCCTTGGCCAGATGCTTGTCGGAAATCGAGGTCCCCCGAGTTCTCGAGGAAATTCACTCAGGGGAATGCGGCAGCCATTCCGGGACCCGCACTCTGGAGCAGAGAATCCTGAGGCATGGCTACTTCTGGCCCACCATCCGAAAGGACGCGGAGGCTTTCTCCAAAAAATGCTCCCAGTGCCAGCTCTTCGCACCCCTCCAGCTTCAACCGGCTCAACACCTCCGCTCGATCACCGCTCCGTGGCCCTTCGCCATCTGGGGGATGGATCTGGTCGGCCCGTTCCCCCGAGCTAGTGGACAGAGGAAGTTCATACTGGTGATGATCGACTACTTCTCCAAGTGGATCGAGGCCAAAGCCTTGGCCAAGACCACCTCCCAGATCGTCAAGAATTTTATCTGGGGGGAAATCGCGTGCAGGTTTGGGATCCCGCTGGCCATCGTCACCGACAATGGGCCGCAGTTCGCCAGCTTGGAGCTGGAGGACTTCTGTAAGCAATTGGGCACAGACCTTCGGTTCGCTTCAGTGCACCATCCTCGGAGCAACGGACAAGTAGAAGCTGCCAACAAGCTCATCGTCAACCTACTGAAGAAGAAAGTCACCAATCTAAAAGGAAACTGGGCCGAACAGCTCCCCTCGGTCCTATGGGCCCTGAGAACGACCCCGAACTCGGCCACGGGGGAAACGCCTTTCAAGTTATCCCACGGGTCTGAGGCACTCATCCCATGGAGTTCGAGGTGCGAAATCCGAGAGTGGTTGCAGCCGAAGGCGGGAGCGAGGAATGACGACTGGAGAACGAGGATGCCCAGAGGCTCTCCCTGGATTACGTGGAAGAGCTTCGAGACTTGGCCTCCATACGCCAATAGGAAGTCAAGAGGCGCATGGCGAGGCACTTCGACAAAAATGTCCGCCTAAAAAACTTCCTCGCAGGAGATCTGGTCATGAAAAAGGTAGACGCCACTGGGCGGGGAGCCGCCGTGGGCAAGCTGCATCCCAATTGGGAAGACCCCTTCATTGTCCAAGAAGCCCTGGCCGCGGGGGGCTATTACCTACAAGATCAAGCAGGGGAGCAGCTAAGCGGAACCTGGAGTGGGGATGATCTGAAAAGATTCTATTCCTAGTTGTAACACTTGTATCTATTTTTGTAAAGATGTTATTTTAATATACAATGGTGGCTGGATTATTCTCTTTTTTGTGTTAATATCCCTCAAGGCTTCTGAGTGCTCCTAGGATCCTCCTCGCATTCGATTCCGGGGACCAGTGGTCGGTTTGTTCCTTATACACAACCCAGTATGGATGATAGGACGATGCCTCGGGACTTCAAGCGCTCTTGTAAGACCGAGCTTCTGCACTGTCGGCCGAGATCAGCTCCCCCCTTGCATGTCGGCCTATGTCTCCCCGAGTGCATCTCTCTTCCAATTGGAGGAACTACTAGGAACGAATTTGCACTCTAATCCCCCGGACTCGAAGAGAGGCCGACCTCGTCAAGCACCCATAAGAGGAGGATTTCGAGTTATTGGCAAAGCAGGATAGCCTGCCGCAGAGAGAGTACGAACGAACGAGCCCAGAGGCGTGTGTTGGTTCCGAGTGCGTCCTAAAAGGACCCTCGACGAACATCATCCCCCGTTTGGACACTGGCACTTGCGGCCATTAAGCGTAGCTGGGAGCGATCGTCACTAGCAAATCGAGGGACGTGCCTTCGACCCATTCGTACTAAATAACCCAGTATGGATGATAGGACGATGCTTCGGGACTTTAAGCGCTCTTGTAAGACCGAGCCTCTGCACTGTCCGCCGAGATCAGCTCCCCCTCTTGCATGTCGGCCTATGTCTCCCCGAGTGCATCTCTTTTCCAACTGGAGGAGTTCTTAGGAGCGGGTCTGGGCGCTCCCCCCCCGATTTGGCAGGTTCAAGAGCATCTCCGAAAGGAGAAGATTGCATTTTTACCAAGATGTCCATGCTATAAATTCTCAAACGTCTCCCAAGTGAAAGGATCTCCTCGATTGAAATCAAGACTTCTAGGTGAGCAGCGTCGTAAGACCGGTATCCCCACGAGCTCATCTCCTCGGGAATCAGCCGATCTCCTCGATTGAAATCAAGACTTCGAGTTGAGCAGCGTCGTAAGACCGGTATCCCCACGAGCTCCTCTCCTCGGGAATCGACCGATCTCCTCGATTGAAATCAAGACTTCGAGTTGAGCAGCGTCGTAAGACCGGTATCCCCACGAGCTCCTCTCCTCGGGAATCGGCTGATCTCCTCGATTGAAATCAAGACTTCGAGTTGAGCAGCGTCGTAAGACCGGTATCCCCACGAGCTCCTCTCCTCGGGATCGGCCGATCTCCTCGATTGAAATCAAGACTTCGAGTGGAGCAGCGTCGTAAGACCGGTATCCCCACGAGCTCCTCTCCTCGGGAATCGGCCGATCTCCTCGATTGAAATCAAGACTTCGAGTTGAGCAGCGTCGTAAGACCGATATCCCCACGAGCTCCTCTCCTCGGGAATTGGCCGATCTCCTCGATTGAAATCAAGACTCCGAGTGGAGCAGCGTCGTAAGACCGGTATCCCCACGAGCTCCTCTCCTCGGGAATCGGCCGATCTCCTCGATTGAAATCAAGACTTCGAGTTGAGCAGCTTCGTAAGACCGATATCCCCACGAGCTCCTCTCCTCGGGAATCGGCCGATCTCCTCGATTGAAATCAAGACTCCGAGTGGAGCAGCGTCGTAAGACCGGTATCCCCACGAGCTCCTCTCCTCGGGAATCGACCGAGCTCCTCTACTCGACGCCTGCTAAGCCCGGATTCGTATCGAGGAGCGAGTATGTCCCGCGCGAGTAGGCGAGTATGCCCCGCGCGAGTAGGCGAGTATATCCCGAGCGGGTAGGCGAGTTACTCTCGGGCAGGCGGGCAAACGTTCCTTAGGCGTACGGGCGAATGCGTCACGACGAGCGTGTGATCTGTTTTCGGAGCGGCATATACGCGGGATAAGCAGTCGTCTAGCGAGCACTCCTCACCGGACCTATGAGCCTAGCGAGCGATATCAACCGTCACGCGAGTAAAGAATTGCAAAAAATAAATAACTTGTATAAATATGTAAACTTTACGAGTTACAAAAGTTTCAAAAGGTCCCCCTGCACCCGAGCATGACGGAGATCGGCAAGCGACTATTACTCATCGTCGCCAGTATCCGGCCGATATTCCTCATCTCCGACGTCCACGTCTTCCTCTTCCTCGCCATCTTCGTCATTGCTCTCGCCACTGTTGCTATCACTGCCACTGCTGTCGGAGTCGCTGGAGCCTGACGAAGAAGGGACGCGGTCTGGAGAGATCGTCCCCTCAACGAGCAGCTCAGGGATAAGCTCGTCAACGGTGAGTTGCTTATCCCCCTCGACAAGCTGCCCGTTGATTCTCAGACGTGCGAGTATGATATTGCCAGCCGTCCGCGCTAACTCGCGGCGGACAGAGGACCTCTCCTCCCACAGAACTCAGGACCGTTTGACAGCCCACAGCGGATCGTCCTCGGGTCGCGGCGCCTCCGGCAACGGGGCAGAGGAACTCGCGCGTCCTTCGGCGGCGAGTAGCTGATTCTCCATCTCGGCTACGCGAACTTGGGCCGCCTCCAGCTCGGCTTGCGACACGGCGAGCTTCTCCTCGCACTCAGATAACCTCTTCGCAGCCTCGATTTCAGCAGCCTGCGAGACATCGAACGTTAGTACATATCCAGACGAGATGAATCACATATCGCCACCCGAAGGTCATTTACCTCGAAGTCCTTCCAGCGGACCGACTGCATGCCGAGTTCTATGGCTTTCTTGGAAACGGTTTTAAAAGCTTCCGTTGTCTCCAGCAACTTCCTCGCCGTGAAGTGCCCCAGCTCGGCAGCTCGCGCGAGCGAGCAGGCGGACTGATGTGCAAGCTCCGGCGGGGCGAGCTCCAACATTGACTCGGCGTCGACCCGCCCATACAAGGCGTGGAGGACGGCGAAGGCCTCCCCCTTGTCCTCCCAGCCCGTCGACCAGGAGGGGAGGTTGGTGCTCAGCGACACCAGATGCTCCTCCGCCGACCAAGTCACCAGCGGACGACCATGGGCGTCCACCACCCCTCGCCCGAGGTTGTAGTTGGGGTGGAAGCGAGGTGCCCGAGCCTCCAGCGGCGACTCGTGATCGTCGGACTGAGGCGACGACACCTTCGCCTTCTTGTTCGCCGGCCCCGGCGACCTCACCCTCGCTTTTCCCTTGGCGACTTTCTTTTTCTCCCCGACATCGGGCGGAGGGTTAGCTTCAGAAAGAGGGGTGACAACTTCCTTCGCCGGAGGGAGCGATTTCTCTGGAAGCTCGTTGGCTACTGCAAAAGCACGCGATATGGTTAGTACAAGCTTCGGCAAAAGGTAGCGAGTCGGCGAGCATACGACATCTCGACAGTCCTTATCCTCGTTGGGATGAACTGCCTCCAGCGAGTTGACATTGAGCCGCCAGTAGATGACGTCGAACCGGCGACCTCGAAAGGATTCAAACAATTGCTCGCGAGCGCCTTCCAAGATCGGCGGGAGGAAGGCGACGTCGGCAGGTTGGTGCGGCCTTCCCAGGAGATCCCCGAAGTCGCCATGCACGACCACCATAAGCTCGCTCCAGCGATGGACTTTGTTCGCAGTCCCCACCAGGGTGCAAACGTGGCTGCTGAAGAAGACGACCCCCTCCGATGTCGCGGCGAAGGCGAACACTCGGCGAAAAACGGAGAGGTCAAAGGCGATCCTCTCCTCCCGAAGGTAGCAGAGGAACCCCATGATAATCGTCATTCCGTTGGGATTAATCTGCGCGGGAACGATACCGAAATATCGTAGGATTTCGCAGAGCTCGGGCCAGAAGGGAAGTCGCAGGCCAGCGTCGAAGTGGCGCAACGACAACACGAGCCCGCCCTCAATATAGGTATTGAGTCGCTCGCTGCGAGTAGGAAGCCTCGCCGAGTATCCTTCCGGCAGTAACGCTCCCTAAAACCCTCCAGATCCTTGTCTGAAGTTATCGACTTCTTGAAAGCCGCATCGGCGAAATTGATGGCGTGAGCTTGTCGGCAAGCACTAACGTCATCACCAACCATCTTCGCGAGCCACGAATAAGAAAGGGGGCGAGCAGAAGAAGAAAGGAGGAAGAAGCGAGCAGAAGGGATACTCGCGAGGCGGATAGAGAAGTTCGCAGCAGCGTACTTATGTTCTACCTACCCCTCCTATTTATAGGCCTAAGGCAAGAAGGGGGGGTATTCGTTTCCGCGAGCATCGATCGACGTCGCGCGAAGGAAGGGGCTACACACCAGCGACATCGGACCCATCTCGCGCAACGAAGCAAGGACGCTGCGGCGCTCGCCAAAAGCCTGCACGAGTAAACTCGGATACCATGGATGTAAATAAAGTCGCAAAATAATAAGTAGCGAGAGAAATAGTCGTCCGGTTTATTTAAAATAATACTGTTCGTTACAACAACGCCAAATGGCGAGGGGATCTAGAACAAAAAACAAAACTACGTCCTAGGCGGCCGCTCCGGAGGATGAGGATGTCGCCCGGCCCAGCCCATCTCGCGCGCCCTCCGGAAGTGCTCCGTCGCCAGCACCATCGCGTCGTCGCCAAGCCGCAGCTGCTCTTCCATCCTCGTCAGCCGCCCCACCGAGCCCATACTCGCTTGAATCCCAACCAACTCGTCCAAGACGAACTGGAGGCGGTGGTTGTTAAGCGCCAGCTGGCGGTCGTTCTCCTTCACCATGCGGAAGCGAGCCTCGTAGCTCTCCAAGGTGGTCTGGAGCTCCTCTACCCTCGCCATGCGCACCTCCAGAGCCGAGATTCGGCGGTGATGCTCACAGATGACGAGCTGGTCGAACTTAGTCTCCAGCTCCATGTAGGCGCGAGCGGCAGCGTGACGGTACTCGCTCTCCGACAATCCGATGGCATCGATGAAGGCCGACCCAGGAGTCGCCGGGCGATCTGTCATTAAGGAAGGCAAGTCGCAATCAGAAATCAACGACCAAGCAAGACCAAGGATAGCTAGAGGTAGAAGAGCTCACCACGGCGAGGAGATCGAGACCGGCGCGGTGGAGAAACACAACCGGAGGCATCTCGCCTACCCGAAGACGAACCTCAAAGGTTGTCGGCAGGCCTGCCCTGACCGCGGCCTTCCTGCCCGCGCCCTCCATGCTCGAGGTCCCCAACCCGCGGCGGAAAGTAACTCGGCCGCGGCTTATCTGATTTCTTCGGCAGAGGCGAAACCTGAGACGAACTCGCCGGCTGTTGTGAACTTTTCGGCGGAGACAGCGGATGTCGCTACAAGCCCGCCTTCTGCTGTGCGGGCAAGGGCGACGGCGGTGGTAAGACGGTGCCCCTCGCCTTTTCAACCACATCCAGGGGTGGCGGAGGCGGTAAGGAAATGCTCGCCGGTGGCCGTGACGAGTCTGGCGCGGACGCCGGAAGGTCCTTGCTCGCCGGAAGGTCCTTGCTCGCCGGGAGGTCCTTCCTCACCGGAAGGTCATTGCTCGCCGGAAGACCCTTATTCGCCGGAGGGTTTCCTTTCGCCAGGGAGGTCCCCGTCATCTTTTTTGCAGCAACATTGATCCGGACCGCGTGCGCGGTCCGGGGGGGGGGGGGTGTTTGCCAGCAGCAAGGGCGAGCAGCGGCGCGGAGCTCAGGGGAGCGACATCCAGTGGCGCGTCGGCATCACCCAAAGGGGAGTCTCCATAAGACAGCCTGATCAGCGAGAAGCACGGCGATTAAACGAAGGAAAAAGGGGGTCGCAGCGGCGACCTGTTACGGTGACGACTTCGACTTGGGATGTAGTCGACCCCTTAGCGACTTCAGGATTCTTGTCGGTGCTAAGGGGGGCCGGGTCCGGAACATCGCCCAAACCAAGGTCGTCGAGGAGTTGTTGGGTACTGGTTGAAGGCACGGGTTTGGCCGCCGCCGCCGCGATCGGCTCAGAAGGGGGAGGCGGGTCGATCGGCGAGGAGGCGGGTTTCTTGGGCTTCTTGGCCTTCTTCTTTTTCGGCGACAGCAGATCGGCCGCAGCATCTTCCTCGCGCGGCCTTTTCAGTCTGGCGATGCCGAGGAGGCCGGACAGGGCGGCGAGGCTGTCTTCGAGAAGCTTCGCGTTGGCATCCGACATGGTGGGCGAGTTTCGAGGATCCGCCCCATCAACCAGGCCCCCCCTCTATTTATAGACTTCGTCGAGCAGTGGACAAAGCGAGCAAACAGATACTCGGCATAACAGCTCGCCGAATAAGCGTTGGATGTTTCTTTCAGGGCTCCTTCGTCGCCCAAAAAGAGCGGGGATTGTGTACAACCCGTATTCGACGAGGGGAGGCCCCACCACAGCCAGGTCACCATAAGTCAAAGTCAACGATCCAAGAGCGAAGTCAAGATCAAGCCGCGAGCCAGCAAAAGGTATGAGCGAGTATGGCGAGCTCCCCACGCATACTCGCCAGGTGGCGACTAAGGCGAGATACTCGCCTGTCCCGTGCGAGCTCCCCAGAAAGTCGCCCGATCGCCGGGGTGGGGGTATAAGTAAGACCCCCCCCCCCCCCCCTCTTTGGATTTCCCTATAAATAGGACCCCAGGGGTACGAAGGAGAAGACCGGAAACTCTCGGATAATTACTCGCGAATTCCAGCTCACGCATCTCCTTCGTATCTAGCTCGGCCATTCTGGTAGAGAAGGGGTTGCTTCACCTAAGCAACCGGGTACGTGGTGGGACCTTCCTGCCGCAGCGCCTGGGGTCTTGTTTCTTTTGCTCGTCCTGGGCCATCCGATTTCACTGCGAGACCGGTAACCTTAGGCCGCCTAGTCCAATTCTGAGGTCGGGATTTTCTCGGCATCAACAACTATCTCTTTTCCCGCTTAGGAAGAAAATAACTCAACAGATCCACCTTGATCCCCTTCCTTGACCCTCCACCAACCTCCACAACCTCGACCAACTCCGGCGAGGCTTTCCCACCACTCCCCCTTCCCAACATAGCCCTTATGAACACTTAGGCTACCTTTATCGACCCCCTCCAACCTTCTCCTTCCCTCTGAATAACCTTTCACTCAATTCCAGAGCCCCTCCCTCCCCAACGAGCCTTCTTTTTCCCTGTACAGCCCCCAACATCCCCCCCACCCCCACACCCAAAATTCAAAATCCTAAAACCCCTAAATCCGTATACCCTCCATTACACTTTCCTACATTAACAGCACATCAGAACCAATGCACCTTTCTTGTGGCCGTCTCAAGCCCATACAACATCCTCCACCACTTGTGCCTATTTCCAAATGAGTCTTTTACTTTTAGTTTCATTTATGGCATTGTGTGAATGTACTTTTATTCTTAATGACATCTTACTTTAATTAATGTCTCTTTAAATTTTAGTATGTGTGCACTCTATTCACCTTCGTATTTTATTTTTAGCACTTTCAGTTAACTTTTAATTTTTATATGTTAACCTAATTTAGAACTATTTGTGATCAATTGTAGTATTTGTGCGAGTTTTTCAGATTATCTTTATTTAATTAATTGCATGTCAGAAAATTATCTTACATAATCAAATAATTTGCATCACATTATAGTTAAAACCAACAAGAATCTTACTCTGTTGAAGACCCAATGTGAAACCCATTATTAAGGCCCATTCTATTTGCATTCATCTCTTTAGTCGCACACACCCCTACGAGATTTTATTATAAACCCATCCATTGTATATATAGATGAGAGTTGTAATATGTTAACCGATGATCATATAATAAAAGGAAAATTATTCTTTCTGTCTCGACATATTAATTGAATTGCATGCACACATTCATTCACACCTTCATGTTAACCGGCCCGTATTTCCATTTGCATTAGTTGTGTGCTTTCACATTCATATAGAATTAGGACATCACATCAGTCTTCTATGGATTCATCTTGCGTGAAAAAGTAATATAATTAGTGTACTTGTATAGATCCTAGGTCTCTCGACCTTCAACCAATTTATTTTATGTTAGATGCTTGAGTTCTAAGAGACCAAACAATTTGTTTAAAACCGATTTACTTTTTAGAAAAATTATGTTTACTCCATTTTGCAGCAAACCTAACAGTCGCAAAGATTTATCCCGCCATCTTATACTGGTTTCCTTAACTAAAAATAATGATTTCTCTCTTCTATCCATTACCTAATGTCTTCTTTTGAAAAAGGTATGACAGAAGCATGCTCTTCTCTCACTTACATTACACTACATGATCCGGCTGCCCAAAAGCTGAGAAGTAACCTTTCAAATTCTGAAGTATTTAACTCTAACTCCCTCCAGCAACATGGAGTTTGTGTTGGCAAACCGGCACCACACATAGAATTGAAGATAAGCTGCGATCGAGCTAGTTCTGGTTCACCTTTAATGGGCCGCATCTTAACAAGAGGCTTGCATGTGATGGCAGGCTACTGGCATCAATCAGCCCAAACTTTTGATTCCAATGACAGTTGTTGGCTTGACACTGGAGATGTGGGGTGGCTCGATAGCCGTGGAAAATTATGGCTTCTTGGGCGCACAAAGGATCGAATTAAAAGTGGTGGAGAAAATATATATCCTGAGGAGGTAATTCATGAAAAATCTAAACTATAGCAATTTTCTAAGCTTGAAGACTTTCTTCTTTAGATATCTCCATTGTTGTGACATCTGTTGTTGGCTTAATGAGGTTGAAGCTGTTCTTCGTCAACACTCAGGAGTGGCTGGTGCTGTTGTTGTTGGTATTCCAGACAACCGCCTCACAGAGAAGGTTGTTGCCTGTGTTTCTATTAGAGAGAATTGGAGATGGGTTAGCAGCGACACGAATAAATTTTTGGAGATGAACGAGTTATCGAGCGAGATGCTACGGAATTTTTGCCGACAAAGAAATCTAACTGGGTAATGTTCTTCCTCATAATCCGTATTATACCTTTTGTATTGAAGAAAGCCATCATTAGCACTTAATATATATAGACACGTACACATTAGCATTCACACAGGGCTACGACCATTCATAAATGAACTTTGCCTGTCTGTGAAAGTTGTAGGTGTGTCTGCCCATGCAACTAATTTGGAAAAAAAGAATTGAATACGCACTGTAAATTTGGCTATACACAACTATTTGATATATGCACTACAATATTTTAAAAAAGAAATATCTGCTAACAAAATTGATGTCTACAAACAAAAAATAAAACTTTTAACAAGTTAAAATGCAATCAATTTTGTCTTCTTATCATTAAACAGTCCAAAACATTATCTAAAAGTATTTAAATTGCGTTCTTTAGAGTACATGAAACTGGTTAATAATCAAAATTTCAAAAGTAGCCATTCTTATCTTCAAATCACTTTAAGCCATTCTTTTCATGCCTTTACATCAACCTTTCTAACCTGAAATTATGGCGCGCCAAACATGAACAGGATGTTTAGGGTTTGATTTATGAATGAACTAAACATAAATAGGCCTCACTTCTTTATGTAAACATATAATTGTTTATTATGTTTATCCTATAGATTCTTAAATTTCATATTTATTCTTTGATGTTTTGGGTAATCAATAACAATCTAGGATATTTTGTTGGCTTATGTATGGCTTGCTGAGACCCCTTAGCAATAGTGAAATTTTTAAATCTGGGCTCCGTTTTCAAATTCATGTCCGGGAGCCCCGCGATGCTGACACGTGGCGGAAAAGATAATGCGAGAAGCTTAACTGTAGGCGGAATCACGAGTGATCTCTATAGAGAGCACGCATGATCTCTATGGAGATCAGGAAGGGCATTCTCCGGGGAGATCAAGAAGGGAGATCTCCAGGGAGATTAAGAAGAGCGATCTCCAGGGATTTCAGGCGCGATCTTCAATAGGAAAAGAATCTATGTGTGTGTATAGAGAGAGGGTGATCGTAACACCCAAGGTCTATCATATACAATAGCTCGCACTCTAACACCCCCTCAAACTCACCGGGAATCATACACCAAGAGTTTGGATAGTAGATAGGCATGTTGGGTCCGCGTCTCTAGGTTAGTCATCAAGTCTGCAAACTGCTGCTCAGAAAGAACAAAGGAAGAGACAAGAGTACCACGACCATACTATTCACGAAGGAAGAAAGCATCTACCCTGATATACTTGGAAAGAGAGTGTTTTACCGGGTTCAGAGTAATCAGAATGACACTAGTGTTATCACAGTGTAGTGGAGTGGGATCCGGAGAAGTGGCAACAAGATCCTCAAGGATCCAGCGGAGCCAAATAATTTCCTCATCTGTGATAGCCATGACCTGAAGCTCGGCCTCAGTGCTAGAACGAGAAACATATGTCTGTTTCTTAGACTTCCATGCAATAAGTGAGGAACCCAAGAACAGACAAAAATCAGTGACGGATCGACAGTCAACAGGATCACTGACCCAAGTAGCATCCGAGTAAGCACGAAGCTTCAAAGAAATACAACTAGAGAAGAGGAGACCGCATGAGGTCGTCGTCCAGAGAGCGCAAAAGCCGCAGAAGATGACCATAATGCACAAAAGTTGGCACACTAACAAACTGGCTCAACACATGAACAACATGGACAATTTCAGGCTGAGTAATAGTAAGGTAGACGAGACTCCCAACAAAGTGACAATAGCGAGCCGGATCAGAGAGTGGAACCCCTTCATTTGAACGTAGCTGAAGGTGAAGCTTCATAGGGGTTTCCACGGTGCGAGAGTCAGAGAGAGCAGCTCGAGCTAAGAGATCCGATGTGTAACGTTGCCTAGAGAGTTAAAAACCACGGTCTGTAGAGGTGACCTCAATACCCAAGAAGTAACTCAGCTGCCTAAGACCAGTCATCTGAAACTGCTGCTGAAGGTGATGTTTGACGAAGGTCACATGAGAAGGATCATCATCAGTAATGATCATATCATCCACATAAAGTAACAGAAGAGTTCGACCACGAGAGGAGTGCACAAACAGGGCTGGATCATTTGAGATTGACTGAAAATCGTCGGCTGTAATGGATGAGGTGAACCGTGCAAACCACGCGCAGGGCGCCTGCTTGAGCCCATAAAGAGCTCGCATCAAGCGGTAGACAGGGCCTGGAGGAGATGAGAGACAGGGAGGGAGCATGTACACCTCCCGCGGAAGGTCGCCGTGAAGAAATGCCTTCTTCACGTCGAGCTAAAACAGTGACTAGTGGCGAACAGCTGCAACTGTAATAAGAGTACGAAGTGTGGATATGTGTGCGACTGGAGCAAAGGTCTCATCATAGTTTCTCCCCTGCTCCTGCTGAAAATCACGAGAAACTAGCCGAGCCTTGTACCTCTCTACAGAACCATCAGAGCAAATCTTAACATTGATGACCCACTTGCAAGTAATTAGAATAACACAAGGTGGAAGAGGAACAAGGTCCCATGTATATATGTATACAAGAGAGAGGGTGATTGTAACACCCAAGGTCTACCATATATAATAGCTCGCACTCTAACAATCTTCACAGAGATCAGCCACGATTTCACGTGCAGTAGGGTGATCTCCATGATCTCCTCGGAGATCATTCATGATTTCACCTGCAGTTAAGCCTCTCGCTTTATCTCTTACCGCCACGTGTCAGCATCGCGGGTCTCCTGGACACAGATTTGAAAATAGAGCCAGAATTGAAAAGTTCTCCTAACAATGCGCTTATTCAACTGTGTTTGTGTTTAATTATTTGGCATCCCAGATTCAAGATACCCAAGGTGTGCATGCCATGGAGGAAGCCGTTTCCGTTAACCACCACAGGGAAAGTTATAAGAGAGGATGTAAAAAAGGAGGTGATTTCTTGTATGAGAATCCCCAACTGCAGTTTATAACATCATTATTTCATGTAAGTTTTATATAAATCTTTTCATTGCCTATTCAATCCTTCTCTCTATCTTTCAAAATAAGAAAAAACTAGTAACTAGATGTAAACTTAGAGGTACGTGAATGCGCCTTATTCGGTGGCGGGGGACGCATCTTTTGATGGTGATCGGGAGCGCATCCTTTGGCTGGCGCTCAGAACCACATTCTTCTGATGTGGTGCAGGGCACGCTCTTGTATAGCTTGAGGGCGTGTTCTTCTTTAGCGCAAAGGCGCATTGTTCGATGGCTTTCGTGGGCGTTCTTCAGAAGTGCTCTTTTAGAAACAAAAAATCAGGAACACACTTTTAGAGCGTTTGGTTGGAAGTGCTCTTGGAGAGTTGTCTGTTGGTTGGGCTTCAAGAGCGGCGTTCCGCGAATTCCTCGACCGTGCCACAAGTGTGCCGTTTGATGAATTCCACAGGTTAACTGTTATGAACCTTATTTATTTCCATTAACATGCATGATATTCTCATATAAAAGTTGTAAACTGTACATAATATTTTGAGGTACCCACCAAGAATCTTGAGATGTAAGAGAAATAAAAAACATATACTTGTAGCACTTGAACAAATTGATATGATTTTCTTTAACAAGTGCTAGGTCCTTTTACCGTTGACTTGTATCAAATGCTAGAAATTTTTTGTTAAGTGGATTTAATTTGTCAAGACGTGCTGATTAAATCGTACATGAATATTTGAGTTTATACATGCTTTTACAAGGGTGCGTTAATTTAGCCGTGTCAATGATTGAAACGTATGATATGTGTGGGTTTGTCTCGTGAATTAAGGACACGAACTCATTCTCACCCTTGATATTTTTGTATTTGGCATGATAAATTGAATCCTAATTAGTTAATAGGATTTCTTGGTTGTTTATTTTGGGTGTTACAGGGATTAATCGACTCCATATTGTTTACCTATACAACCTAAACAAAATTTTCATGCTAATAGTAGAATGTACAAGGGCTGAAAAAGGGTGTTTTATTTTCCTCGTTCTCCCCACTCGAAGACGCCGTCATCCCTTCTGCATTCTGAGAGAACAAGTCTGCGATCTCCTTCAGGGCTTCGAGAAATCGGCAACCACCCTCTCCAGAGTTTGGGAATCTTCTTCCGATACGCTGCCCATTTCTTATTTTTTTATTCTCGATTTTGGAAGCAACAACAACAGACAATATATATATGCTTCCTTGAATCAACCTCGTCGGCGACCATTCTTCCCTTTAGTTTCCCTTCAGATCGAAGAATCTGTTGCCGGTCAATCTCGGACCATCTGTAGCAGCCAGCCTCGATAAGATTCTATCCAGGTTTTAGGTTTTTTTTGCCCCCGCAATAGCCGGCCGGCCATCTCACACAGAACAAAATTGCTGGTTTGGCTTTGGGTCTCATTCTGTTGGTAGTTACTTTTAATGCCTTGTATTTCAAATGATCTATATGCCTAAATATCTCATTCTATATATCCTTGATTTTTAATTCAGATCTTGGGATTGATTCATATGCCCATTATTTGTGCTAACTCTCATTTATTGTAGAGGCCCCATCTTTAGATTCTCTTGCATGCTAGTGAGATCCGCGGCGGATTTCACAAGGATGAATACATCAAGACTCTTGGGAAAACATGATGATATGCATTTGAAGCAAAGAATGATATGCATTGACTTCCGCATTTAAGTAGTATTTTCTTTCGCTTCCATTTCATTTTGTTACTCCACATAAATGGACTTTGATTAAGACAACCCTAAAATTGCATGGTGACCCCTAAATTATAAGATCATCAAATTGAAGCGACTCATTTTCAGCCCGTGTCTAAATCATTAGAATTTTGCATGTAGTTAATTATTTGTCTCAGCACAACTGCAACCGCAACTAAAGCAAATTTTGACAGAAATATATCCGTCTTAAATTCACATTATGTCTAAAAATTCATTGAGATCGAATGTTGATCTCGCTCATTTACTATGCAGCAAATCAGAATTTTGACATCGAGAGAGTCGAAGCCGAAGCCGAAGCCGGAGTATGGATAAGGCGAAGGGATTGTAAGCAATGCCTGAGTATGATTGAGGGGAAGTCCTATTTAAGATGGGTCAGAGGGCGAGTGTTTGTGGTAAATATAGATTTATTAATTTTATTTTAATTATTATTATTATTATTTTCTCTCCTTTAACATTTATATATATAGAAAAAGTTATGGTCTCTAATTGATGCACATCATTTACTTCATGACAATGAAAGCTCCATTCACTTTGTGTGTATAAGCAAATGAATGACACATGCAAGAGCTGGTCCACACTGAATTGCAGATTAATTTTTATATATTAAATAGCATGTCATGTTTTCAACTTAGGCTCCGTTTGGGAGGACTTATTTTCACCGTAACCGCTTGACCGGTGAAAATAAGTCCGCCTAAGGTTCCGATTGGAAAGGTGGTGACGGTCATGAATATGGGGGTTAAGCTGTCATTTCTTAACTCATACCTAAGAAACTTCATCTACTTTATGTTTAAAAGGATGAAGTTTGTTAGGTGGTCGTTGATGAATGACGGTTTAACTCATGCGTTTATAACTGTCACCGCTGTGCCAAATGAAACCTAGGCAAATAATTTTTTTTTCTTTAATTTGAAAAAATTTATTTATAACGTCTTTAAGCCGCGACGAATGCTTTCATTATTCCCTACGACACGAGCTCTCTAGTTGGCAGACTTTAAAAAGAAAACATGTGTGTAAAAATAGATTTGTATTGAACTCTTTTATGTAGCTCAATTTTACTTCCCCTTGATTAATAATCCCTCAAAACAATTTATTATAATGCTTTTAAATTTTAGCTGTCAATTCGTGTAATTAAAAAGTGAAAATAGTGTGCCAACCAACCTAATGCAATGATGCTTGCATTCCAAATTTTGAGCAAATGTGTATCCAATTTATTTAGGGCGTTTATATTAGCAGCTCGATTTTTGATATTGACAGTCCAATTATAATAGTAGCTCAGCAAGTTGATACTGACAGTTCATTGGTTATTGTCAGCCCAATACTTTTTTCTAAAAGGTCATATAACCACCTTAGATTAAGCAAAACAAATATAAAATAAAGTTCATAGTTTATGGGCGGTCATCGATGGAAATTCAGGGCGGTCGGAGGCGAAGATCGCGCGTCGGCCTCCACTGGAGTTTGTCGCGAGCAATGGAAGAGGGAAAATGCCCTAGATATCCCGGGATGGCGGTCGGAGGCGGGCGGAAGGGGGAGAGACGCAGATGTCACAACTTCTCTGTCGCGGGTTGCAGAGCGGCGTGGTTAGGGTTTCAGTGTTCCGGAATCGGGAGAAATGAAAAGGGGAAGTTTTATAGCTGCTATTAGAGGGCATTTCAGTCTTAATATGTGTTTTTTAAAATTTTATGGGATTGTCAATATTGAAAACCGGGCTGCCAATATAAACGCCCTCTATTTATTATCGGGCACGTTAATATGCTAGTATTTATGTTCTATTGAGAGAGAGCGGGAGGGGGAGGGGGAGCGGGAGGGGGAGGGGGAGGGGGAGAGAGGGAGAGAGGGAGAGGCGGCTGGCTGCGCGTGCCCCCGTGGGCTGACCATGCGAGAGCGGGGGCGTCGCATGTGCGAGCGCGCGGGTTTTGCACGCCGCTCGGGCGCTTCCGGGTCTTGGGAGAGCGCGGCGCGTCGCGCTCGCCTTGCCTGGTCCGTGCGCCCTTGGCCTGGGTTTCTATCAGTTTGACTAAGAAATTTTAGGGAAAACCCATCAATTCTATAATATTGTCATGCCAAACACCATTGTCATTATTCACTCTAGTGAGATTTTACAAAAAAATATTACATATGTTTGACATGACAATGATTATGACTGTTACTAAGAAAAAAAAACTAATTTTGAACATAAAAAATGAATGAAGTTATTTATTAAAAATCTATAAGCAAGGGATGGTTTTTCAGAGCAAAACGAGTACCAATAAACCGGGTCCGGGGGGAGTGCTGTGCACACGCCGCACTGCACGGTGCTGTGCGGCATCCAACGGTGGGCGTTGAGTTCGAGTGCGCTGAGATGCGTGCACATCACAGCACAAATCTCGACGCTCGCACTCGATCTCAACGCCACCACACGATGCTGTGCACAGCACTGTGCAGTGCGGCGTGTGCACAGCACTCCCCCCCGGATCCCCAATAAACCGTAAACACGTGGCAAAGAAAAATTCGTTTGTGATGCAGGTCACCAGCGCGACAGCAACCATCTGGCAGGTGCAGCGGCCATAACTTGGTGTTGACAGAGACAAGATCATGTGCAGCACCTCCTCAAAATTATATACTGCCCTTAAATAATATATTGTCATAAGCTCAACATTAACATTTTCAGAATATACAAGTAAATTTCATAAGTAAACTTCTAATTTTGAGAATTTTTTTTTTGCAAGTACAGATGTATTTGCGAGAAAAAATCCGGCCGTAAGATTGTGAATTCAACGATTTTTTATCACTTTTCAATGCGATCATATTTGAGAAAGTAAGATTATATTTTTTAAAAGAAAGATCTTAACCATTCAAATCACGGAATATGCGGCCGAATTTGATCGCGCACGAAACAGTAATAAGTAGAGATGACTATCAAAAGAATTTAAATTGTAGGTTAAATTCAATTAAAAATAACCATTTTATAATATGATTTAACTTTGTGTGTTTTATTTTATTTTTAAAAAATATAAAAATATTCACTTCTCATTTCAATTTCTATTAAAAATTATATCTATACTAGTTATCTTTAATATTAATTATCAAATCTCAAAATACATTTATGTTCGTGTTAATCACTAGTAATAATTTATTTTTGCATTAAGACTCTATTTGGCGGGACGTTCCATGAGTGACAAAACAAATTAAATGTATGTTTGACATGACATCAGTTATGACGGCTACGAAGAAAAGAAAATTAGTTTTGAGCATAAAAGTGAATGAAATTTGTGGCGGCCAAGCTCGACGTCTTGGTCAGATCGGAGTAACTTGGACTGTCTTAGCTCACGAAGCATTCGAGCGCGCACACAGTCATTGAGAGAGAAAATGTACACACAATATTTTGACGTGGAAAAACTCCTCAACTGGATAAAAAATTATGCGATCGGGTCTGCGCCGATCAAAATTCACTATCTGCTTGTGAATACGACTTGTTTGAAGAATCAAGGGCGACAAGCCACTACTCGTTACACTTTGGGGGCGAGAGAGAGGGATTCTTGAGCTCACGGCGGGCAACAGGTTGCCCTGGGTGAGGATAGCTGCTTTGACGATGCACACAAACAAGCACTTGCTGTAGTAGGAGTGTAACGCCCCGTAAATTTGGCGCGCGAGTTTGAACGAGTTTGGTGTGCGTGTAATGGGAGGGCTGCCAATATCCGGTTGTAGGTGGGAGTAATATAAATTCCAACTAAAACCTAAACCTACCCAGCCCTCACCCCTCCCGATCGCCTCTCTCTCTCTCGTTCTTTCTCTCTCGACGGCGCGCAGAAGTCGGAGCCCCGCCTACCTCCACCTCTCCCGTCGCCGGCGCCGGAGGAGCACACAGCTCCCTCCATCTTCTCCGTCTCCCTCCGATCCTCCCTCTCCCGTTCGCTCTCTCTCTCTCGACGGGATCCGAGCTCGATCGGTGAGACGAAGTTCGATCGGCGAGATCGCCGCCTCCGTCTTCTCTCTCGGCCGCCGGCTACAAGGAGGACTCCGATCCTCCCTCTCTCTCTTGCTGGTTGGAAGAAGCCCGAGCCTCTTCCTCTCCACTTCCTTCACCTCCTCCTTCTCTTGGCCGCCGGCTGTGAGGAGTTAGCCCGAGCCTTTTCTTCCCTCTTCCTTGCCCCGGCCGCCGCCGGCTAGGGTTGAAGCCAACCTACACCCTCCTCCTCTTGGCCGACCAAGGGTTAGGGTTAGGGTTAGGGTTTCGTGTTGGAAAGGGGAAGCCGCACCGGAAGGATTCGTCGTGGAGATTTCTTCGGCGTGAGCAAGCCGGATACGTGCGTGGAAGCCGCTACAAGGATTGTTCGTGACCGAGCCATGCCTCAGAAACGCACGTCAAGGGTAACGACTTTTCTTCTTGGGCAGGTGAAGCCCTTATTTAGCATAATTGCATGGAAGTGTCTCCCCACCATCGCGTGGGGGAAAGGTGCTCTCCGACGGGTCGATGTTGACATCCCCGCTAGTTTAATTGCATTAGTACCGGAAGCGCGAGTACGGTTTAGGCATGCTGTGTGAAGCCCATCCGGATGCGTCTGGATTGGTGATGTTTATGATTGCCCGGAGAAGACTCCGTGGTTGTTTTACGCTTGCACTAGGTCGTTGGATCGTTGGCATCAACTCCCGAGGGGTTTTTGTCGTATTTGTGCGAAGCCCGTCTCTCGGAGACCGTATGGCTAGTGTGTGGAGTTGTGCTCCTTGAGGGCCCAACTTAGGTGGCCGCGAGTACCACCCTTGTTACATAACAATCGGTTATGTATGCGATAACAGGCAAGGGGAAGTCGACCCGCGTCGTGCGTGTTGGGTACGACGATTTGAGCAGCGGGCTCGACCGAACTGTACCTGCACTATGTGGTGTAGTTCGACCACCTAAGATAATTGGTGGGTTGCTACAGGCATAGGAGAGAGTCGAGACCTTTGAGTCACGACTAGCGAATGCTCATCATGTAGCCATCCAGTCCAGGACTGAGAATGGTAGTGGGACCGGGGATATCCGGTACACTGATAAGGTGCCCTGAGTGCACGAGACGTTGGGCCGGTCGAGCCAACGTTTGTGGTGTTTTGATGCTTTAAATGCACTTTTTAGCTTTATGTGATTATGCTAATCCGCTTGCAGGGAAGAGGCACCGCCACCCCGAGAAAGGGGTGGGGTCGTTATAATTTGGTCAGCCTTTGCTGACCGTTACTTTGTTTGCCACCGCTCGGTGGAATGTTTGCTTGCAGGTGCTGCGGAGCCGAGCGGGAAATAGCGGGCCGAAGCCCATTTTGCTGAGCTGGCCCTCGAAGGCCCAGCCCTTTTTGTTAGCTAGTTTCATGTATTGCCGGCCTGCGTGCCGATGTATGCAAGCTACTTGTATTTTCAGCTGAACACTTTCATGTAAGGCCTTAAGGCCGTTGTGTGGACATGTGGTTGTATTTTCATTCCTTTGCTGGTTTAGTGGACATTCGCCGTTGGGCGCGGTTTTTCGTTAAACTCCTTTTATGCTTCCGCTAGAATGATTCTGAGTTAGGATACAGTTTTAATTTAATGTATCGGACTATGGTATTTCTAATTTAGTAACCGTTCCGTCTGTTCGCTTAATATGACGTGGGGCCCCGGCCGGACCTTCTGTTATATTACCCGTAACGGATGGGGTGTGTTACAATTTGGTATCAGAGCCCGGTGTCGATCTTCCTTCTTCGAATTCGTGGTCGAATTCCTTTTAAGGGGTGGTGAGCACTTATGTGCGTTGCCATTTTAACATGAAACGACCCGTGAATGTCCACTTAGGAATGAAAATCATGCATGAAACACATTGAAAAACATTGTTTGTGGAACCTGAGCGTTCCTTTGTTTGATGTTTGCTATGTCTTTTAGTCACGAATGTGTGCGTTGCAACTATAGGTGACCAGAAGTGGTGCTGCGGAGTCCCGGAATCAGCACACTGCAGAGAGTAATGCACCGAGGGATGAACCTACACCTCCTCCTTCTGCCGAGACTATCCGATTAGTTGCGGAAGCGGTGTTTGCGATGATCAATGCGCAGCCCAGAGAGCAGGTACACCCTGTGGTGGTCCCGCAGCAGACTGTTGTAGCCGAGCCGATGGCGGCGAGGCAAGTGCCTGCTGAGCCCTTAGTGGCAAAGCGAGCAAATGACAGGCAGATGCAACATGTCATGAGCTTCCATCCTCCTACATTTTCGGGAGTGGAATCACCGACGCAGGTCGAAGATTGGCTCTCCCGTATCAAGAGGACCCTGACAGCGACAGAGACTGATGAAGCTCAGAAGGTGACCATAGCCACTTTCCTACTGGATGGAGAGGCAAGGCTTTGGTGGGACGAGGTAGAGCTGCACCAGCTTGCTGGCAGGCAGCTATCTGAGGTCTCGATGGAGGAGTTCTCGAGACTATTTCTGGCCAGGTACCTCCCCTCCACGCAGAGGATTGCGTTGGAGAATCAGTTTCAGCGTCTGACTCAGGGAGAAGGTTCAGTTGATGAGTACTTGCACGAGTTCACGAGGTTGGGACGGTATGCCAGCTTCACGTTTGCGGACGAGGAGCGAAAGACCAACAGGTTTTATGAAGGACTGCGGGATGACCTGAGGCTACTTCTCTCAGGCCCGATGACGCAGGGCTTTCAGGTTTTGGTGAACTCTGCCAGATCGTTGGATGTAGACATGAGGAGAGTGCAGAGTAAGAAAGATCTGGCTGTGAAGAAGCCAGATTTCAAGGCAAATACCTCTTCGAAGTCTGGGTTCCGCAACAGGTGGAACAAGAAGGGTAGGTCGTCTGGACCCGCCCCTTCTACTGTTACTTCTGGAGCTACTCCGAGTAGAGGCCCGGTTACTTGTTACACTTGCGGCAAGGTGGGGCATTATGCCCGGGAGTGCCGCAGTGGCCCTCCGAAGACTGAGAAGAAGGCAGGGGCATCTTATGCCGAGAAGGGGAAAGCGGTGGAGTCAACAGCTTCTCACTATACTCCCGCTCAGCCTCGAGTTTACAACCTTGGCCAACAGGAGGCTATAAAGCAAAACGACGTGGTGACAGGTATGTCGTAGTATATAGTTTCTACTGCTTTATATACTTGCTACTTTGTGTCATGCTTAACATGTTTGAGTTAGGTTTCGTCCTAATTTGGGACTATCCGGCGAGAGCACTGTTCGATACAGGCGCTTCTCATTCATTTCTATCCGAGGACTTCATATTGCGCATCGGAGTGCCTTCCGTTGTATCAAGTGATAGACTGGATGTTTTACTACCTAACGGGTGCTTGATGCGTGCGGATAGGTCTTGCTGTGTCCAAGTGCGGATTGGTAGTCGTGATTTTAAGTTGGAAGCAACTCTACTGCCGATATCCGAGTTTGACGTGATCTTTGGCATGGACTGGCTTTCAGAGCAGCATGCGTGTATTGACTGCAACTCGAAGGAAATCACTTTGGGGCAAGGTACTGAATGCGAGACCAAATTCGCTGGCATGCGAGGATCGAGCAAGACGCTGATGTCTGCTCTCCAAGTGGTAAAAGCAGTTCAGAAGGGCGCAGAGTTGTTCTTCACATTATTGGAGGCTGTAGAGCCGAAGTCCCGTTTGAACGACATTCCCATTGTGTCAGAATTCGCGGATGTGTTTCCTAAAGATCTCCCTGGGATTCCACCCCAGCGAGAGATTGATTTCCCTATTGATCTGGTGCCAGGTGCGAAACCTGTGGCCCGTGCACCGTATAGAGTGGCGCCAAAGGAAATGGCAGAGCTAAAGGTTCAGCTGCAGGAATTGCTAGAGCAGGGGTATATTCGTCCAAGTGGTTCACCTTGGAGTGCGCCGGTCCTTTTCGTGAAAAAGAAGGACGGAAGCCTGCGTCTATGCATAGATTACCGAGAACTGAACAAGCTGACAGAGAAGAATAAATATCCGATTCCGAGAATCGATGATCTATTTGATCAGTTGGCCGGATCAACTGTCTACTCGAAGCTGGATCTGAAGTCCGGTTATTATCAGTTGCGTATAAGGGAAAGTGATATTCCCAAGACGGCATTTGGCACACGCTATGGCCAGTACGAGTTCACAGTGATGCCGTTCGGGCTGACAAACGCGCCGTCGGTATTCATGGATTTGATGAACAGAACTTTTCGAGAATATCTGGACCGATTTGTGATTGTCTTCATAGACGACATTTTTGGTATATTCACAGTCGGAGGAGGATCATGCGAACCATCTGAGATTGGTTTTGCACACCCTGAGGAGAAGTCGACTTTATGCCAAGTTCTCTAAGTGCGAGTTTTGGCTATCGTCTGTAGCATTTCTCGGTCATGTCATTAGTGGAGAAGGTATCGCTGTGGATCCAGCGAAGATAGCAGCTATACAGGAGTGGCCCGTACTGACTACAGTGGCGGAAGTCCGGAGTTTCCTGGGACTTGCCGGCTACTACAGGAGGTTCGTGGAGAACTTCTCACGGATTGCTTTACCTCTCACTACCTTGACGAGAAAGGATAAGAAGTTTGTGTGGTCACCAGAGTGCGCACGAGCTTTTGAGGAATTGAAGGGTCGTCTGACCACGGCGCCTATTTTGAGATCGCCATGTGGTACGGACGGCTATGAAATTTATAGCGATGCCTCAGGGAGCGGCTTAGGCTGCGTTCTCCTACAGTTTGGTCAAGTTATAGCTTACGGCTCGCGCCAGCTGAAGGTGCATGAGAGAAACTATCCCGTCCACGACTTGGAGTTAGCGGCGGTGATATTCGCCCTGAAGCTGTGGCGGCATTATCTATATGGCGTGAAGGTTGACATCTTTACGGACCATAAAAGTCTTAAGTACCTGTTGAACCAGAAGGAGTTGAACATGCGGCAAAGAAGATGGATGGAATTCCTCGGAGATTACACATTCGAGATTCATTATACACCCGGGAAGGGGAATGTGGTCGCTGATGCTTTAAGTCGCAGAACTCCAGCGCGAGCAAACTGGTTGAGCAGGCATGATGAACGTTTAATCCAGGAGTTGGAAGACTTGGGTATTACCTGTGTCGACAGGAGTACTAGTGCAAACGCATGCTTGAACTGGACGGAGGTGCAATGCGACCTTGCAGACAGAGTTCGGAGAGCGTTGGAGCTCGATGAGAGCATGAAACGTTATGCATCGGAAGGGTCAAATTCCCAGTTCTTGGTTCAAGACGGTCTTCTGAGGAAGGATAATCGCTTGTGCATCCCAAAGTCTGGCACTCTACGGGAAGAATTGATGTACGAGGCTCACAACACCAAGTACTCAGTTCACCCTGGGAGCACAAAGATGTATAAGGATATGAAGATTTTGTTTTGGTGGCCAGGCATGAAGAAGGACATAGCTCTCTACGTGGCAAAATGTCAAACATGCGCGCTAGTGAAGGCCGAATGCCAACGACCTGGAGGCTTCTTGAAATCGTTGCCAATCCCGGAGTGGAAATTTGATGACATTTCCATGGATTTCGTGCACGGTTTGCCGAAGTCGTTGCAGAAAAATGATTCCGTTTGGGTGATTGTTGATCGGTTGACCAAAGTTGCGCATTTCATTCCAAATCGAAAGAGCGATCCAGTGGAGAAGCTAGCAAAGTTGTATGTGGAGAACATCGTTCGGTTGCATGGAGTCCCTCGCAGCATAGTCAGCGACCGTGATGGACGGTTTACGTCCGGTGATTGGAGGCATGTTCATCGATCGTTGGGCACGAAGCTCAAGTTTAGCACAGCCTTCCACCCGCAGACTGATGGACAAACTGAGAGGACTAATCGTACGATGGAAGATATGTTGCGCATGTGCGTTTTAGATTTCGGACAACATTGGGAGAATCACCTGCACATGGTTGAGTTCGCCTATAACAACAGTTATCATGCAAGTATCCAGATGGCCCCGTACGAAGCGTTATACGGCAGGAAGTGCCGCACTCCGTTGGCATGGGCAGAGACAGGTGATACAAAGCTGTTGAAACGCAAAGACGTTGACAATGCAAATGAGTCTATACGGATTATTCGAGAGCGGTTGTTGACCGCCCAAGATCGTCAAGCAAAGTATTATAACGCAAGGCACCGGAACGTGGAGTTCGCGGTTGGAGATTGGGTGTACCTGAAGATAAAGCCTTTCAAAGGAGTGTCGAGGGTTCGTCGCTTGAAGAAGCTGAGTCCAAGGTATTTAGGGCCATTCGAGATCACCGAACGCATCGGCGAGGCAGCTTACCGACTTGCTTTGTCGACGGAGCTGAGTGGGTTGCATGACGTCTTCCATATTTCAGTGCTGAGGAAGGCGGTGCGAGAACCCGATTCTGTGTTGGAAGCCGATGTGGTGCCGGTGGATAGCGGCCTATCTACTAAGGTGAAGCCGATTTGTATTATCGATAGCGACATCCGACAGTTGCGAAGAAAGACAATCAAGATGGTGCGTGTCCGTTGGGACAATTGTGGCCGCGAAGAGCTCTCTTGGGAGCCTGAAGAGGTCATGCGCGAGGAGTACCCCGATCTGTTTGACTCAGGTATGGCGAATTTCATTTCGTTATTCGTATTTTGAATTTCGGGACGAAATTTCTTTTTAGGAGGAGAGAATTGTAACGCCCCGTAAATTTGGCGCGCGAGTTTGAACGAGTTTGGTGTGCGTGTAATGGGAGGGCTGCCAATATCCGGTTGTAGGTGGGAGTAATATAAATTCCAACTAAAACCTAAACCTACCCAGCCCTCACCCCTCCCGATCGCCTCTCTCTCTCTCGTTCTTTCTCTCTCGACGGCGCGCAGAAGTCGGAGCCCCGCCTACCTCCACCTCTCCCGTCGCCGGCGCCGGAGGAGCACACAGCTCCCTCCATCTTCTCCGTCTCCCTCCGATCCTCCCTCTCCCGTTCGCTCTCTCTCTCTCGACGGGATCCGAGCTCGATCGGTGAGACGAAGTTCGATCGGCGAGATCGCCGCCTCCGTCTTCTCTCTCGGCCGCCGGCTACAAGGAGGACTCCGATCCTCCCTCTCTCTCTTGCTGGTTGGAAGAAGCCCGAGCCTCTTCCTCTCCACTTCCTTCACCTCCTCCTTCTCTTGGCCGCCGGCTGTGAGGAGTTAGCCCGAGCCTTTTCTTCCCTCTTCCTTGCCCCGGCCGCCGCCGGCTAGGGTTGAAGCCAACCTACACCCTCCTCCTCTTGGCCGACCAAGGGTTAGGGTTAGGGTTAGGGTTTCGTGTTGGAAAGGGGAAGCCGCACCGGAAGGATTCGTCGTGGAGATTTCTTCGGCGTGAGCAAGCCGGATACGTGCGTGGAAGCCGCTACAAGGATTGTTCGTGACCGAGCCATGCCTCAGAAACGCACGTCAAGGGTAACGACTTTTCTTCTTGGGCAGGTGAAGCCCTTATTTAGCATAATTGCATGGAAGTGTCTCCCCACCATCGCGTGGGGGAAAGGTGCTCTCCGACGGGTCGATGTTGACATCCCCGCTAGTTTAATTGCATTAGTACCGGAAGCGCGAGTACGGTTTAGGCATGCTGTGTGAAGCCCATCCGGATGCGTCTGGATTGGTGATGTTTATGATTGCCCGGAGAAGACTCCGTGGTTGTTTTACGCTTGCACTAGGTCGTTGGATCGTTGGCATCAACTCCCGAGGGGTTTTTGTCGTATTTGTGCGAAGCCCGTCTCTCGGAGACCGTATGGCTAGTGTGTGGAGTTGTGCTCCTTGAGGGCCCAACTTAGGTGGCCGCGAGTACCACCCTTGTTACATAACAATCGGTTATGTATGCGATAACAGGCAAGGGGAAGTCGACCCGCGTCGTGCGTGTTGGGTACGACGATTTGAGCAGCGGGCTCGACCGAACTGTACCTGCACTATGTGGTGTAGTTCGACCACCTAAGATAATTGGTGGGTTGCTACAGGCATAGGAGAGAGTCGAGACCTTTGAGTCACGACTAGCGAATGCTCATCATGTAGCCATCCAGTCCAGGACTGAGAATGGTAGTGGGACCGGGGATATCCGGTACACTGATAAGGTGCCCTGAGTGCACGAGACGTTGGGCCGGTCGAGCCAACGTTTGTGGTGTTTTGATGCTTTAAATGCACTTTTTAGCTTTATGTGATTATGCTAATCCGCTTGCAGGGAAGAGGCACCGCCACCCCGAGAAAGGGGTGGGGTCGTTATAATTTGGTCAGCCTTTGCTGACCGTTACTTTGTTTGCCACCGCTCGGTGGAATGTTTGCTTGCAGGTGCTGCGGAGCCGAGCGGGAAATAGCGGGCCGAAGCCCATTTTGCTGAGCTGGCCCTCGAAGGCCCAGCCCTTTTTGTTAGCTAGTTTCATGTATTGCCGGCCTGCGTGCCGATGTATGCAAGCTACTTGTATTTTCAGCTGAACACTTTCATGTAAGGCCTTAAGGCCGTTGTGTGGACATGTGGTTGTATTTTCATTCCTTTGCTGGTTTAGTGGACATTCGCCGTTGGGCGCGGTTTTTCGTTAAACTCCTTTTATGCTTCCGCTAGAATGATTCTGAGTTAGGATACGGTTTTAATTTAATGTATCGGACTATGGTATTTCCAATTTAGTAACCGTTCCGTCTGTTCGCTTAATATGACGTGGGGCCCCGGCCGGACCTTCTGTTATATTACCCGTAACGGATGGGGTGTGTTACAAGGAGTGTATGACTTTTCTTCTTGCAGCACATTTGTGGACTTAGGCAAATTTCTGGTGGAGGCGAGGTGACTCGAAGATGGCTTAAAGGTAGCTAGAAGGTGGCCCGAAAGTGGAATCCGGCAGAGCTCTGGCCTGAGAAGGAAGAAAACAGAGGAGAGAAAGATGAGAAATGAGAAGGTCTGAGTGCCTTTTTATAGCCTCCAGGAGTTGATTACGGTGTTTATGCGGCTATCCGCTAACCATAACCATAAATATTATAATTCTAAGTATAGTGTTGTTCGAATATTATTCGCATGATATTATGCTAAATACAGACCCACTAAATAATTAATTGGCTCCCCCCACTAACCATGGTGGTTAGTGGGGGTTACGCCCAAAATGGACGATGACGATCGTGGCGAGATGATAAGACAACGGGGAAGGCACCCGTGGAGGTCAAAGAGAGGAGGCGGGCCACCACCTCGTGGGTGGCCTGCCTTGGCGAATGCGGCGGGCCGCCGGCGCGCGTTTGACCGTGGTTGCGATCGGCGGCCGGAGAGGACCGGCTGGCCCCTCCAGTACTCCGGGCACGACCCCAGTGTCGATTGCCCGGCGCGGCATCGACCGACCGAAAAGCTTGGCCGGCCGGAGCCGACCCGAGAGGGGGGCAGTTGGCCATGCTCTCCCGGACAACAGGCGTGGCGTGACTGGCCGCACCCAACACCTTTCGCGGTGGCCGCGGAAGGGAAATCTCCCCGCTGGCCGGGGTGGCCGGCGGGAGCGCCGCGCCTCGCGGTCGCGCTGCCGCGAGGTGCGGCTCCTTGGCCGGCCGGAAATCGGGCTGGCCTGAGCCAGCCTGAGCCGGCCCGCCGGCGGCGGGAGAGAGCGGCCGGCCCCCGAACGGTTCGGGAAAAGCGATCCCGCGCGATGCGGATCACCCACGATCGCGGGCGAGGCGGTTCCCCCATGATTCCCACTTAGATGGTGGGATCATGGGGGGAATAAACTAATTGCACCCTCAAATGAATTATAAATGGGCTTGGCCCCACCAAAATTCTTTAAGTGAGGTCTAATGTTCACGAACGATTATTCATTTCCACTGCGTTCAGAACCTAAGTTTATGTTAATATTTAAGTTAGCTTTTTCACTAACTTTATTGTCTTCCCAGTTTAAGTTTTTGATTGTGAACTCACAGTAGTTTATCTTCCAATCTACATAACCTTAAACACAAAATAATGGTGATTGTTATTAGCACTGTATTTTTGGATATTCGCACTTTATTTATTCTTAATTTTTCTCGCCTTTTAAAAATACTCTTTGTACATGCATTTTTAGGAAAATTGTTCAACACGAAAGTTGTAGATCTCGACGAGATCTACAACTTTCGTGTTGAACACTTTTCCTAAAAATGCATGTACAAGAAGTATTTTCAAAAGGCGCGAAATCTGAGCGTATTTTTAGAAATACGCTTTATACATGCATTTTTAGGTAAAGTGTTCAACACGAAAGTTGTAGATCTCGTCGAGATCTACAACTTTCGTGTTGAACACTTTTCCTAAAAATGCATGTACAAGAAGTATTTTCAAAAGGCGCGGAAAATTAAGAGTAAATAAAGTGCGAATATCCAAAAGTGCAGTGCTAATAACAGTCACCAAAATAATTTATGTAAGAACTTTCCGTGTGAAGCATAATATTTTAGCAATCACAGATTTCATTGGGCGCTGCGCTTTTGCTTCCATGAGTTTAGATGAAAATATTACCATCATAAAATATATATTTAGCATGACAATGATTGTGCACCTATCTTGAAAAAAACTAATTTTGCACGAAAAAACACCCCTTGCAACTCTCTTCTTCTAAGGCTCCGTTTGGGGGGGGGGGACTTATTTTCACCGGTCAAGCGGTTACAACCGCATGAACCTGACCTTAATTAAGACCCGGTTCATGCGGTCGTAACCGCTTGACCGACAAAATTAAGTCCTCCCAAATGGAGCCTAAGCAGATCCAGAAACTGCAGAGATGGAAACCTTCTCCAAAGCAGGAGTCGGTGGTTTCTAAATGGAAAAGAATGTCATCAAGAATCGACGTCGAATGGAGAAGAACGTCGCGGAGAATTGACACTGACGGCAGGGGACGATAGTGCGACGGCCTTGCATGAGCAAAGAGAGGGGCGAGGGTTTCGTCAGGCTTGTGTGAGAGAAGAGCGGGGGCCGGGTACAAATATTAGATTTATTGGGTTCTAAAAAGGATACAATGTGTTAAAAAATGAGTGTGAATATCCATTTAGGCTTCATTTGGCACGGCATTTTGAGGCTGCGTTTGCGGCAAATGCTGCCCCAAGGCGGGTAACCAAACGCCCGGCGGCGGCGTTTGCTGCTACTCCGCCCGCCGCGCTATAAAGAATGAAGCAAAATGCGACGTTTCGAACGGCGGCCTCCTCCCTTCAATTCGAGCGGCGGCCCGGCTTCTCCCGCCCCGCCTTCAAACACCTTACCAAATGAAGTCTTATTTGTACGAGTATAATAACAAAACCCAAAAAAACACTAGCTTTGCAATCCAAAGCCACCGCTTTTAAAGATAGGCACCGCTTTTCCAAAGGAAGCCCTAATTTCTGTTTTGATACAATGGTGGGTGTTATACTGTTATATCTCCGCCTCCAGTTTCATTCTGAGAGAAGCTTTTGGCATTTATGTAGTGCGTTTTTTTTAAAAGTCTTCTTCCTGTAGCTTTCCCCCATTTCAACGCCCTAGGTTTGTCTGGTTTTCAAAGGATAAAGCTTGTATGGCATCCGTTCGGATTATGGCCTCGAATGGAATTCTTGTCGTGGTTATCTTCTCTGTTCTTTTTACTTCTGCAGAAGCTCAGGCGCGGCCACTCTTCATCAATTGTGGAGCAAATGCCAGCACTATCGTTGATGGCAGAAAATGGACTGCTGATTCTGTTCCTCCAAATAATTTTACCCTGAGTTATCCTGGCCAAATCATCTCCACTTCTGCAAACAATGGAGATCCTGTTTACGGTGATCTTTACAAGACCGCCAGAGTCTTCAACACCACATCAATGTACAGTTTTTCCATGGCTCGAGGGACCTTCTGTATGATACGGCTTCATTTCTGCCCTCTCTCATCCGAAAACTTCAATGTTAACGGTTCTTTATTTGATGTGAAGGCAAACAATCTGAAACTGGTTTCCAAGTTTGATGTGGTGGAAGAGATTTCATGGAGGAACAGGAAGAACAGCTCGAAGTTCAGTTCCCTGATGAAGGAGTTCTTTCTAGACACTGGTTTGAATAATCTCTCGATTCAGTTTATTCCTAATCATGAAGGGTTTGCTTTCGTTAGTGCCATTGAAGTAATCCCTGTTCTTGGCAAGTTATTTGCTGACCCTGCGAACAGGCTTGGAGGCAATGAATTGAGCCTGACTGGCCGCGGGATGGAGACCATGTACAGGCTGAATATGGGAGGACCCAAACTGGATTCCGGCAAAGATCCCAATTTGTGGACAAGTTGGGATACTGATGAAAACTACATGTTCTCTTTGAATACTTCATCAACAGTTTCTAATACTTCAGCAATCAGCTATGCTTCAAGCAATGAATCGTCTTTCGCGCCTCTAATGGTGTACGAATCTGCGAGGGTTTCTTCCGATTCTCGAGTTCTCGAGAGGAGATTCAACATGTCATGGAGTTTCGATGTCGATCCCAGCTTCGATTACTTGATTCGCCTGCATTTCTGCGAGCTGACATATGACATAGCAAACCAGAGGATTTTTAGAATTTTCATTAATAAGAAGACGGCTGCTGCTAATTATGATGTGTTCGAGCATGCCAAAGGGAGGAACTTGGCGTATCATGAGGATTATGTTGACTATCTTTCTTCGCAGGGAGACACTCTCTGGCTCCAGCTGGGCTCAGATCCGTCTTCTGGTGATTCTGATGCGATTCTCAACGGTCTGGAGATTTTTAAACTCAGCCAAAATGATAATCTTGCTCATGCTCTAAGCAGAATTGATACGGGCATTCAAGAAGAATCTGGTAAAAAACCAAAAATCAAATCTTTTTGGATAGCAATTTCTTCTAGTGTTGGTATTCTGATGCTCTTCATGTTATCATCCACCGCTTTCATCTTTCTGCACATTCGGAGGAGGAAGAAGAAGAAGAAAATTAACGGTCAACATAATTCAAATCCTCCTGGTTGGCGCCCACTGTTCCTCCATGGTGCTGTGGAGAGCATCACAAATCCTCAGGCATCAAAGGCGGCTCCTAAATTCAATGGATCTTTGGGCAGTAATCGACCGGGGAAGATGTTTACTTTTCATGAGATTAAACTTGCAACAAACAATTTCAATGAATCACTGGTCATCGGAGTTGGTGGTTTTGGCAAAGTTTTCAAGGGAATTGTTGGGGGAATGGCTGTTGCCATCAAGAGGGCTCATCCTCAGTCCCAGCAGGGCCTGAAAGAGTTTGAAACAGAGATCGAAATGCTTTCAAAGCTCCGTCATCGTCATCTTGTCTCCATGATGTTAGGATTTTTGCCTCCATCAACTCCCCAACACCGTACCAATTCCTCCGGGCGCGCTAGAAAATTTTTCGGGGCGAATTCCTGCATTTTTCAAAATTCTGGCCGAGAGGTTGCAACCTGGAAAAAGAGGTTGCAACCTCGCGAGTTCTGACTCTTATTTAGAATCCTGAACCGGATTTTGTTTTTTATTTGGTTTAATTTATTGGCTTATATATATTCGGCTCTTCCCTGCAACCACCCGTACCCTAGCCGTCTATTCCCCTTGCAGCTTTTCATTTTTCTCTCCCTCTCTCTCTCAATTTTTGGCTCTTTCTCTCTCTCTCTCGTTGCCTCTCGTTGGAGGAAGACCGCCGCCGCCGCCGCTGCTCTGACCGCCGTCGCCGCCGCTGCCTTGTTGGGCCGCCGCCGCTACTTTGGAGAGCCGCCGCCGCCGTTGCTTTGGAGGAGAGCGCCGCCGCTGTGTGAGAGGAGGATTGCCGGCGCCGCCACCGTTGCGCCGGGTTTGGGAAAGGCTACTGCTTGCTGCAGTTTTGGGGAGACGCCGTCGTCGTAGATACGCCGTCGGAGTTTGGGTTGCCGCCGTGCTTGGCCGTGAGGATCTTCCTCTTTCTTTGGCCGTTTTGCCGCAAGGTATCCGGGAGTCACTTCTTTATCTCATTTTGTATAGGGGTAATTTATCCCCATTTGTAACACTGTGTATTTTGTGTTGAATGAGATTGTGACTGCCATTCCTGCCCGTGGACGTACCCATTCAAGGGGAACCACGTTATTTCTGGTGTTCTTTTGTGCTTTTGTGTTTTCTGTTATTTGTACTTGTGCCAGCATCAGGTTTTTCTGCACGACAGCACCGCTTCGAATCCCAACAAGTGGTATCAGAGGGAGGTTGCGGGCTGACACTTTTATTTAAAGGACGAGTTGTTTCCGATCTCGAGTGTACACTTGGGTGCGGTAGTTTACGACCGTTGGTCCGCTGGCTATCCCCTTAGTTGTGCACTGCTGAGGTCGCCAACTCAAGTTTTGTGTTCCGTGCAGTTTCTGCGTTCCGCTCTCGATGGCTTCGTCTATTCCTGGTGCTGTGGCCAAGTTTGATGGGAAACAAAACTTTGGTCTATGGCAGGTCAAAGTTCGTGCACTTCTTATAAAAGAAGGCTTACACCGTGCCCTACTGGGAAAGGCCAGTAAGGATGTTGAGGTTTCTGATCGTACGTGGGAGGACATGGATCTCAAAGCTTTGTCCACCATACAGCTTTGCTTACATGATGACGTGCTATATGGAGTTCTTTCAGAGACGACTGCCTCTGGCATTTGGGCAAAGTTGGAGAGTACCTATATGACAAAGTCTCTCCCCAACCGGATCTACCTCAAGCAGCAGCTTTACAAGTTTAGCATGAAGGAGGGATCCTCTATTCATGACCACCTGAACAGTTTCAACAGACTGTTATCTGAGTGTCTCAGCATGGATATTCAGGTGGATGAAGAGGACAAAGCAGTGATCCTTTTGAACTCTCTTCCAAAGCTCTATGAGAGCATGGTTACTACCCTTACCTACAGTAAGGACGTCTTGGACTTGGAAGAGGTGACTGCGGCTCTACTCTCAGATGACATCCGGAAGAGGTCTTCAGGTTCTCATGTTACTGAAGACTCCGTTCTATACTCTCGGGGTCATTCTGGTTCTGATAGAGGGGGCAAGTCTAAGTCAAAGGGCATCTCAGATTTATACTGCAAATACTGCAAGAAGAAGGGTCATGTGATCAAGGACTGCTGGAAGCTTCAGAACAAAGATAAAGGGAAGAGCACTGGTGATGAAAAGGGGAAGTTTGACATATCCTTGTGTTTTGAGGATGTGGGAGATAACCTCATCTAGGTCATCCTTTTCTTTGCTCTTCTACTTTCCGTTTATTTGTTCGTGTTTCCTGTTCTGTTTATTCCCTATGTTGCTTGCTTTCCTTTCCCTCATTATGTTCATGTTATTCCTGTTATATTTTTTATAACCTGTCTTTGGGTTATTTAATCCGTCATTACTCCGTTGTATGAATGCTTTTGTTTCACCCTAGTACCTAAGCTCTTTCATTGTTACTCCTTCGTCACATGAGCTTAGTGTGTGTGCCTAATCATCATTTCCAGATTAGCTCGTATAGGGGTTCTCTTTATCCATGTTGAGATCAGTTTTGTCTGCATTCAATTGTTGATGTGTTTGCATTTATCCTTTTTCTCCCCGCGCACATCATTTCTGGAGTCTGTGATATTTTCTTTTGCTTTGGGAGACCACCGCTGGAGGTGGAGCAGTTAGACCTTTGCTTCAGGTGGAGCATTTCTGGAGTAGACACGTCAGTCCAGTTTGTGTACTACTCAGATTGAAGGAGTTCACTTTATCTGCCCTTGGCGGGAGCAGATTCAGTTGATGCGATTTGCATCGTTCTTGTTGGCAACTTGGTTGGTTGGAGTTATCTCGGCAGGTGGAGTTTGTTAGGATTTTTGCCTCCATCAACTCCCCAACACCGTACCAATTCCTCCGGGCGCGCTAGAAAATTTTTCGGGGCGAATTCCTGCATTTTTCAAAATTCTGGCCGAGAGGTTGCAACCTGGAAAAAGAGGTTGCAACCTCGCGAGTTCTGACTCTTATTTAGAATCCTGAACCGGATTTTGTTTTTTATTTGGTTTAATTTATTGGCTTATATATATTCGGCTCTTCCCTGCAACCACCCGTACCCTAGCCGTCTATTCCCCTTGCAGCTTTTCATTTTTCTCTCCCTCTCTCTCTCAATTTTTGGCTCTTTCTCTCTCTCTCTCGTTGCCTCTCGTTGGAGGAAGACCGCCGCCGCCGCCGCTGCTCTGACCGCCGTCGCCGCCGCTGCCTTGTTGGGCCGCCGCCGCTACTTTGGAGAGCCGCCGCCGCCGTTGCTTTGGAGGAGAGCGCCGCCGCTGTGTGAGAGGAGGATTGCCGGCGCCGCCACCGTTGCGCCGGGTTTGGGAAAGGCTACTGCTTGCTGCAGTTTTGGGGAGACGCCGTCGTCGTAGATACGCCGTCGGAGTTTGGGTTGCCGCCGTGCTTGGCCGTGAGGATCTTCCTCTTTCTTTGGCCGTTTTGCCGCAAGGTATCCGGGAGTCACTTCTTTATCTCATTTTGTATAGGGGTAATTTATCCCCATTTGTAACACTGTGTATTTTGTGTTGAATGAGATTGTGACTGCCATTCCTGCCCGTGGACGTACCCATTCAAGGGGAACCACGTTATTTCTGGTGTTCTTTTGTGCTTTTGTGTTTTCTGTTATTTGTACTTGTGCCAGCATCAGGTTTTTCTGCACGACAGCACCGCTTCGAATCCCAACACATGATTGGGTATTGCGACGAGCAGAATGAGATGATTCTGGTATACGAATACATGGCTGAGGGGACTCTAAGATCCCATCTTTTTGGAAGCGATAAGCCCCCTCTCGCATGGAGGCGGCGGCTCGAAATCTGCATAGGAGCAGCTCGCGGGCTCCATTATCTGCACACCGGAGCTGACCGGAGCATCATCCACAGAGACGTGAAGACGACCAACATCCTGCTGGACCAGAATTTCGTCGCAAAAGTGGCGGATTTCGGATTGTCAAAGGCAGGGCCGGCGCTGGACCAAACACATGTGAGCACGGCGGTGAAAGGAAGCTTTGGATACCTCGACCCCGAGTACTTCCGGCGGGAGCAACTCACTCAGAAATCCGATGTGTATTCCTTTGGCGTGGTGTTGTTCGAAGTTATCTGCGCGCGGGCGGTCATAAACCCGGCGCTGCCGAAGGAGCAGGTCAATTTGGCGGAATGGGCTCTCCGGTGGCAGCGGCGGAAGTCGCTGGAGGCGGTGGTGGATCGGCAGCTGGAGGGGAAGTGCTCTGCTGATTCGTTGCGGAAATTTGGGGAGATTGCAGAGAAATGTCTTGCTGATGATTGCAGGAGCAGGCCAACAATGGGTGAAGTCTTGTGGCATTTGGAGTCTCTGTTACAGTCGCATGAAGAGCATGGTGTCCGTGTCGGCCTTCGGCCGGAGGGAGAGGAAGAAGATGACTCGGGACTGTTAAGTTCACACCATAAGCCGGAGGAGAGTTAGAAGCTTTAAGGGGGAGTAAAGTGCTAATTGCACTTTAGGGTAAAGTACGGCATCCAACGGGCTGTGTGGATGTCTGCACATATCTCAAAGCAAATACATCTCAAAATGCTTTGAGATGTGCACGGACAACAGTTAGTTGGTTAAAATGCATCACTACCACTTTACAACCGGTTGCCAGGTTAGAAGCAACATGTCAGATAATACATTTTTATTCTATCTCAAGACATTATTTTGGTCACTTTGCAGCAGTAAACTGGAGTTTAAAAATAGCCTCCAAAAAATTCTCATAGAAGTCCTTGGAATTTCTCATAAATTCCTCTTAACTTATAGGGCCTGTATATATCGTGCCACAACAATGTCTATATTATCAATGAGGTGTAAAAATTTATGGAAGTCTGAGAAAGAGGTTGCATGAACACTCAATCATAATCAAAATCAAGTAAAATTCAACACAACAAAAGCACAAAAGTATTAATCTTGAATTCACAAATCTGATTACAGAGTGAGTCATACATTGCGAAACATGATTTCATAAAGTACCCGATGAAAACAGAAATGTACAAACAAGAGTAGTCGTGCGGTCTGCAACATTCTAATCGCCCAGGCCGCACAACTGCTAACCGCAAGCCCTGTCCGCGAAACCGCCCAAGTCGTCAACCACAACTAGCCGCGCGGGCTGGTTGTTATTGAATGTTGATGAACTTGAACAAAACCTGCTGATAGATCGAGTGAACTGCTTGACTTAACCGCAACCCCGAGGAAGAGACTTCAGGCCGCTGAGACCACGACATGTTGTATACCGCTGATTGTTAACCGTGAACTGTTCCACTGCAAGCTTCCACTAGTTGTCAAGCGCCTGATGCTAGCTGCACAGTCTGCACATAGTCAACTTCACTTAGTCGCGTCAGTAGAAATTCTTAACCGCAATATTAAAGTGCGAGTTAAGTTCTCACTGTTCTTGTTATTTATGACGAGCCTGAGACTCCTATTTTTAAGCACTAGAAGGAGTGTTGTCACCACCCATAATGATAAGATAACTGTCTGTCAAACTGTTACTAGCATCACCTATCTACACAAACGCGGATACCAGAGTCAGTCTGCCACAAAGAACCAACAATCCGCATAGGCAGAAAGAAGGACATGTCCGACAAGCCGAGCGGATAACAAAACCAGTTCCTGTAGACTTAGCAACCAGGCCATGCATCATGAACAAACAGGCATGTGGCGGACTGCCGGACTTAGCTACAAGACCGCACTGAGCAGCAGTCTTTGTATCCAATCTGCGCATAGTGTTATTCGCGTCTAAGGCCATATATAAGGCTAGACGAACAGTCGAACTCCGCGAATACAAGAAGCAGACCACGCAACGAGTCGGTCTCGACGAACTAGGCAACAAACCGGACTAGTCACCACCGTGACCACAAACCAGCGAACTCTGGCACCAGACCGCGCAAGAAGAATACAATGAACTGTGTGGTTAGCTTCCACAGATCGCACTAACCACATGCCTTCTTGCGAGCTAGAGATCCTGATAAGCACTAAGCAGACTGTGTGGTCTCACAATCCAGACCGCCACAACCGCGATTATTAGATAAGGCTAACCGCCCGGTTACTTCTCTAGGGTGCTTGCTGAACCAGACTGCAAGAAGGAAGGATAAAAGCTGAAACCGGCAAACCGCCATCTTCTACCCGCCAGTCTGCGGCAGACTATGCGGTATGTGCAGTCTGCCATAGTACCACATCGTCGCATGACCGCGGAACCGCTCCCCCGCGTGGACGCGCCCCACGCCCTGCGCCCCGCGCTCCATGCCCCCGCACGACCGCTCCTCGCGCGCGCGCCGCGCGTAGCGCGCTGACGGCGGCCTCCTCCTCCTCCAGCATTCGTCGCCGGCCCTCGCCATCCCTGGTCGCCTCCTTCACCGTCAGCCACCTTCGGTCGCCGTCAGCCACCTCCGGCCGCCGTCGCCGCCTCCGGGCACCTTACCCAGGCCGCTCGAACTGCCTAGGGGGAAGGGGGCACTCGTCATTTTGTTAAAAATGGTGATTTAGGTGATCAAAACCGAGCAACGGCCTTTACCAGCATAAATCACTCTCTAATGTAATTACCGGTATAACCCTCCAGAAACTATAAATATTACCTCAGACTATCATTTGAAGACAAACAACTCCTGAAGTAAGAGAGAGCTCTGAGGTTTTTCGGTGAGATAGTGGATTTAGACCGATTCTCCGGTCAGGAATTCTCTCCGCTCTCCTCCTTGCGCTCAGGCTCCAGCACCCCCCAAGTCACGTCAACCACCTCCACGAGAGTGCTCCCATAATGGCTCCGTATCAATGAGAGCGCTCCCTCCAGAAGCTCCATGGACTTAGGAGAATTTTCTAGCCAGAAAGCTCTCACCCAGGTTCTGCAAGCGCAGCAATATTCGAAGGTCGGAGTGCTTCCATCGAGACTCTGAGGACTTAAAACATTTTCCCTCATTTTCTGCACTTGTAACGGAGTAGCGACATGTTGCCCTCCGAGATCAAATAAAACTCTATAAAATCCTAAGAAACTAGTGGAATTTGGCTCGGTACAGTTCTAACCACATGATTTTTCACCCTTTTCCGAGTTTTCCACGTAAAAAACTTCTCTTATCATTTGATGCGGTTTATTTTGAATTTTTGCGTGCCTGGTCCGATTTCGAGCTAATGAAGTCTGATTTCTTCGAATCGGAGAAAGATCGGGCTACCCACAATAGTCTGGTGCCGTCTGTGAGAAGGTGTTCCCAGAAGCTCTGACAAGTCTCATCATTCCTCCAGCTCGCATCAATGATAAAGGGAATCGCGCACGCTACCAGCCAACCAGATCTCAAAGAGCCTAGTGATCACACGTCCATCGACTCACCCTCTCGCTCAGCGCCATGCCTCGAGGAAGTAATCACCGCACTAGCGTCATCAGTGGAAGAGTGCATGCGCCAGATGGAGGAGCGACAGACATAAACGCTCATCTTGCTGAGGGAAATGAGAGCTTCCCAAAATTCGGGAGCATATCTCATGGAAAGTGGCAAGCCGCATTCCCCTGAAGACACCGATCACTCAGTGGAGTAGCCCACGTCGCGCGCCCCCTAGAGACTCGGGGGACACCGCCCGTCAGAAGTCTGATTCCCGTGAAGCGCAATGAATCCCTCAGCAAAACCTCGCAAGTCAGGGGGCAACAACATTTCACCGAGCTAGACGCTTCTCTCACGGAGGTTTTAGACGCCCTCAAAAGCCACCTGCAACTTCAGAGGCCTAAGACGCTTCCTCGGGGAAGGGGTAATCGGTCCCAGTACTGCCACTTTTACAAAGGAAACATACACAACACCGAAGAATGCATTCGCCTAAAGGAGAAAGTCGAACAACTCACACGTCACGGGCTCCTCAAAAAGTTTCACAGAAAGGCTTGGGCGGCACCACCAACCCCGAGAGATCCCATAGAGAGGCATCGCCATGAGGAGGCTTCGCTTAGGAAGTCCGAGAGTCGTCCCAACCAACCGTCCTCGACCCCCCGAGATCTGCTCCTCAGGACATCCAGGAAACCCTCGGGAGCCCGCCGGTCGAGGTACCTAGGATAATAATCGACGACGACGTATCCACCAACGTGTTAGTCCTATCAACTTTTCTCAAACTCAGAATCTCCAAGACAGACGTTTAGCTCAGTTCAGGGGGCACATATCTCACTGGGCACCCAACGATCCCGATCGTACGAAGTATCATCCTTCCAGTAACTTTGGGGGTCCCCCAGTGCTGGTCGCGTATGACATGCAGTTCATCATCATCCAGGCCGCTTTGACATGCAACGCCATTCTCAGGGGACCGATGCTGAGGGCACTCCGCGCCGACGCACTAGACCAAGGCATTGTATTATATATCCTCCCACGGGACACCTTTCTAAGGGAATTGGGACCATGAACGCACAAGCCGGCCCCAGACAAGCACCCCCCTGACTGTCAACTACTTTCCCTATTTTCTTTTTGAAGAATAAGCCGCTAGGGTGGACTCGCGAGCACCTATATCTTCCTTTCAGCAATACAATGTCTGTTTTCCCATCCACCGTAAATGGGTCATCGCAAGGGGAGAATAGCGAAAGCCATTCTACACCTCCCAGATGAGATTAGAGAGAGCCATTATGCACCTCCTAGATGAGATTGGCAAGAGCCACTATGCACATCGCGAGCGAGAATGGCGAAAGCCTTTCTGTACCTCCCAGGAGAGATTGGCGAAAGCCTTTTTGCACCTCAGGTGAGTTCGGCGAAAACCCTTCTGCACCTCAGGTGGACCCCGGTCCTCCTGAGGCATGAACGAACAAATGTTCTTTGTCATCTTCACTTGGAAGAACCCCGGTTCTCCTAAGGCGCGAATGAACAAAAGTTCTTCGCAACCTCCATCCGGACGAACCCCCGGCCCTCCTAAGGCACGAACAAACAAAGGTTCTTTGCCACCTCTACTTGGATGAACACTAGTTCTCCTAAGACGCGAACGAACAAAGGTTCTTTGCCACCTCCACCCAGACGGACTCCGGTCCTCCTGAGCCGCGAATGAATAAAGATTCTTCGCCACCTTCACTTGGATGAACCCCAGTTCTCTTATGGTGAGGTTCTTCGCCACCTCCAATTACCCGGATCTCGATTCTCCTAAGACGCAAACGAACAAAGGTTCTTCGCCACCTTCACCCGAACGGACCCCTGTCCTCCTGAGGCGTGAATGAACAAAGGTTCTTTGCTACCTCCACTTAAATGAATCTCGGTTCTACTATGGCGCGAACGAATAAAGGTTCTTCGCCACCTCCACTTGGATGGACCCTGGTTCTCCTGAGGCACAAAGGAATAAAGGTTATTCGACACCTCCACCCGGACGAACCCTGGTTCTCCTGAGTCGCGAACGAAAAAAGGTTTTTTGTCACCTCTATTTGGACGAACCCCGGTTCTCATGAGCCGCAAACAGACCAAAGATTCTTTGCCACCTCCACTTGGACGGACCCCGATTCTCCTGAGCCGCGAAGGAACAAAGGTTCTTCGCCACCTCTACTCGGACGGACCCCGATCCTCCTAAGGCACGAACAAATAAATTTTCTTCTCCACCTCCACTTGGATGAATCCTGGTTCTCCTGAGGCGCGAACACATAAAGGTTCTTGGCCACCCCCACCCAGATGGACTCCGGTCTTCCTGAGGCGCAAATGAACAAAGGTTCATCGCCACCTCCACTTTGACTAACCCTAGTTCTCCTAAGGCGCGAACAAACAAAGGTTCTTCGTCACCTCTACCCGAATAGACCCCGGTCCTCCTGAGATGCGAACGAACAAAGTTTCTTCGCCAACTTCACTTGGACGAACCCTGGTTCTCCTGAGCCGCAAATGAACAAAGGTTCTTCGTCACTTCCACTTGGACGGACCTCGATTCTCCTAAGGCGCGGAGGAACAAAGGTTCTTCGACACTTTCACCTGAACGGACCCCAGTCCTCTTGAGGTGCGAACGAACAAAGATTTTTTGTCACCTCCACTTGGACGAAGCCCAATTTTCCTAAGGCGCGAACGAAGAAAGGTTCTTTGTCGCCTCTACTTGGATGGACCCTGATTCTCCTGAGGTGCGAAGGAACAAAGGTTTTTTGCCACCTCTATCTGGACAAACTCCCAGTTCTCTAAAGGTGTGAATGAATAAAGGTTCCTCGCCACCTCCGCATAAGATGAACTCATGTTCTACTTAGGTGCAAACGAGCGAAGGCTCCTCGCCCCCTCTACATGGACAAACTATAGTTCTCTTAAATGCTCGAACAAAGGTTCTCCTCCATCCCCGCTTAAGGAATGAGCCAGCAGGGGCAATTCGCCTCCCAACCCTCAACGGTTCATGGCTCTCCCGGAAACGCAAGTAAGCAAGAAACACTCAAGCAAAGCACTGCTCTGCCAAAAAAATATGAGCGCTGAAACACGACCAAGGCAAACATGTCCAAAGACAAAATGAATCTCCACTTAAATGAAAAGGTGTGGCATGATCTACATCATTATAAAAAGCAAAAACATACAAAGCATGCTTACAATAAGAAAAATGAAGAAAACACGAGCAAACTTGGGAATAAAAAATCCCAAGAATCATCCATCCACAGTATTATCAGCTCGTCATCTGAGGCATCCTCCACGCTCAAGGTATCGCGCTCCGGAAACCAACGAGCCGCTCGAAATTCCTTGTCGAAGCCCAAAAAGTGCACAGCTTCGCGTTCATCCTCTATAAGTGGATCAACCTTTGTTGTCATCATCTCATAGTACACCTCTTCCATAAGACGGGACCACTCCACCTCGAAGTCGTGGGAAGCTCTGTAATCGGCCACCGCGGCCGCTCACACGACCTCAACCTCCTCCCGCTCGGAAATTAGTCGAGCGTTCTCCTCCTTCAATCGCTCGACCTCCCCTCCTGCTGACATAACACGACACCAACCACCTCAGTACGATAAACTGCCTCCGCAAGAGTCACCTTAGCAGAAGCCAACCTCCCGCAAAGAGTCCTGATCTCGGAGTCGGCGACGCTCAACTTGGCCCAAAGATACTCCGCCTCAGATTGAGAAGAAGATAACTGAGACTTCGCATTAACCAACCAAGAAGTGATCTCCTTCTTCCTCCGGGCCTTCGATAGCAAATCCTCAGATGCGACCAGCTTCACCCGTAGTGAAAGAAAATCATCATTTGTAGTTACATAAGTACCATTCCACGAAAGCGTAATCTCGCAAACCTCATCAAGCTACAAGCACAAAAAGCAATATATTCTCATGCACAACACAATGAGAAATAAAGAAAATACTGGAGGCAACCAACGTACCTTCTGGAGAAGCGCCTCATAAACAAAACATTAACCTCTTCAATGACGGTTCATGATGTTGAAGCCAAAATTGACCTCAACGAATGTTCACGAACCAAAGTGTAGCCAACGCCTACTTCTCCCAAATCTCGACCCCTGACTGGCTGCTAAGGTCCTAATACTGACCCAAAGCCTCAGCTGGGAGGCCCCACCTCACACCCGGAAGATCTCTGAGAGCTTCCCCTCCAAAGCCAAATGCCGGGCTGGGAGCTCTTCAGAAAACACTAAAATTGGAGAATAATGAAAAGTCTGCTTTCCAAAGAGCCCCTATGGGTCTTTTTATAGTCTCCTCTTGACCTGAAAATACAGAAGTACCCCTGATGGGTCTGCCAATAGCTGAATCCCGCTGTCATCCCCGGGGCACCAGTGTAATTTTACCTGTGAATAATGAAATAATGAAATAGCCCCTCTGGACGCGGGACCCTACCACGTGGGCCCCCTTGGCGAGAACCCCGGACGAGAAGGCTCTCGCTAAAAAACCGACTGGGCTTACTTCGGCGAGAGCTCCTGTCAAGAAGGTTCTCGCCCTTGATGGTCTTGATGCCATTGCGGCTAAAGGCTCACTTAATGCCTTCTCGCCTGCCCCGGGCGGGAGCTACCATAGTCGAGCCACCTGCTTTGGCTAGGTCAACTATCTGCTCTAATAGGTCGCGAACGGTTCTGCCCAACGCCAGGCGGGAGCCCTTAAAGGCGAGAACTCTATAAGCTTGTCTTAGGGTTAACCCAAGGCTAGCCTGAGGCTAGCCCAATCCTGACCACTGACCCCTTGGGATTCCATCCAGCGAATATGGGGTTGTACACAATCCCCGCTCTTTTCGAGCTAGCCCTGCGCTCGACAAGACAAGTCCAACCCCGAAATATTCGCTGGACACGTGCCCGATAGCCAAGAGAATCTTTTGGCGGGCCCTACTGCAGCTATAAATACACGCCGTCGGGTGTCCGTAAGTCTTACCTCCGAACTGCTGCTTCCTTACTGAGCTCTCGCCTGGGGCTTTTTGCGAGATACCAAGATGTATGCTAAGCGCGCCGGCGAGCCACTTCCGCAGGACCTTCAGGATCGGTTGGCCGCGGCTCAAGCGCGAGCCCTAGCCAACTGCGCTGCGGTAGCGCCCTGGCTATCGAGGAAATCTCCAAACGCCGGTCCTTCGGAGCCGAAGAAGAAAAAGGGCAAACGAAAAGCGAAGGTGGTCCGGCGAGATCTTGCTAGCGAGAACAGGGATCCACCTTCTCCTACTCCCAATCCCGCGGAAGGCCCCTCCCCGCAGAAGGTATGCCTTCCGGCCACTCTTACCAAGATGCTTATGCTGCAGGTTCGACGGCTAACGTGGCCTTTCACAGGAATCCCTTCCTAATGACGATGCCGGGTCTTCTCCGATCCCCCCCGATTTGTCAGCTCCCCCTCCTGAGGGTCGAACGAGGGTCTCGGAGGAAATTCCCCCAGCCGGGACCCAGGTGATGGGTACGCTTTCCGCCACTTCTCGCTATTTCAATCATGCCCTTCCTTTTCTGAACCGCCTTCTCGCAGAGCCAGCTTCCGCTCTCCCGGGTTTCGTCACCCGGGAAGATGGAGCGAGAACCGGTGCGTCGATTTCTTCTGCGGCGAATCCCACCCTGCCGGCGGGAGGGGTGGCCCTCGAGCCTTTCACTGCCCCTAAGGATGCCGATCCTCCCTTGGGAGAGGACAACCCTCTTCATGCTTCCGGCCAGGTCGGGACCCCTGTTCGTAAACCCTTCCGCCCAGGGCGGGGTAAGCCTCTCCACCTTCTTTATGGTACTGACGGAGGGGTCGGGCCTTCTCATCCGTTGCCAATCAATGGCTCTCGCCAGACTACAGGTATGCGAGATATTTTGTCGGCTAATCGTTAAGCCTTAATCATAACCGCGAGTGCACTTTTCGCAGGGGATCCCAGCTCTCGGTCGGGAGCTAATGAGGAGGGAGAAGAAGAAGAAGAAGAAAAAGAAGAAGAAGAAGAAGAAGAAGAAGAAGAAGAAGAAAAAGAAGAAGAAGAAGGAGAAGAGGAAGAAGAAGAAAAAGAAGAAGAAGAAGGAGAAGAAGAAGAAGACGGTTCCCTTCCTCCTTCGTCCGGCGAGATAGAGGAAACCTTGAACGGCGCCGGGAATGCGAAGGAGCGGAGGAAGAAGATCTCGGCCATTTTGGCCAAGCTCATCCGGCGAGATCGCGCCCATGCTGCCGCGGCAAAAGCGTTCCGCGAGTCCGTGGAACAAAGGCTGGAGGCCCTGGAACGGGATTTCTTCTTGGGCGAGACTGATCGACCGGGAGGACCTACCGCCCAGTCTTCGCCAGGGAGATGCATCACGCAGATCCGGGATCACGCTAGGCGGATCAACCTGGGGTGCACCACGCTGTCCTCTTATTTCAACCCGCTGGCCCCTCCGCGAACCAGGCGGCGTGAACGAGGGCGATGGCGTTGGGAGCCGTATTAGTTCTTCTAGGTCTCGCCCCTTCTTCCTCTTTAGCCTTCCCTTCCGTCATGTACCCTTAAGCCTTTGTAATAACTATTATTGTTAACTTTATTCAGCTCTCGGCGGCGAGAGCATGTTATTACCCGTCTATCCCTTCATTGCGCTGTGAATTTTAATAATGTGTTAAAATTAGGTCACTTGCGCCAAAGCTAAGAAGCTTGCGCCGAAACCAAGAGGCTCGCGCCTATGAGAGGCGATCGTCGACTGCTGTCATTCTGAGGGGGAAAACCGAGGCATCGCCGGTTCAGATCGTGACAGCTGCGCTCCGCCGTCATTTTTCTCTCTCTATCGGACGGAGCCGCCATGATTATAGTTCCCTATAAATAGGGATGCCTACCAACCGCATTTATTTCTCTGACCCGGAATCTCAACCCCCTTTCCTTGCTCTCGCGTTCTTATTTCCGCTTTCACCTCTCTTCAGCTCTCGCTCTCACTCGCAAACCCACTATGCCTGGCGAGAACGAGGGCCGCGCCCACTGCGCGGAAGCCTTTCGAAAACACCTCTTCCCTTCCTGCACGCTCACCTTAGATGAATATAACCTGATCGTCACCCGCTACATTCCCGCCGGCTTCTCGGCGCGGAACCCGGGTAATCACGATAAGGTGAATACTCCGGAGGCGGGAGAGCTCGCCATCCCCCTCGAGCATTTCGAGGTGGGCTTCCGCCTTCCCCTTTGGCCGGAGGTTCGGCTTGCTCTCCGCTACTATGGGGTGGTTCCCGCCCAACTGAACCCGAACTCAGTCGCGATCCTTATAACATTCATATGCTACATGCGATCCGAGAGGATCGAGTTCAGTTTACCGATCTTCCGCAAGCTGTTCACCTTCCGCGCGAAAGGAGGGGTGGTCTTCTTCTCCGGGCAGCTGCTCAAGACCACCGGTCTCGCCAACAAACACCATCACTGGGGCGAGAAGTTCGTTTATGTCAGCGGGGACTTCGACAACGTCCCGCTTCGGCCTGTACAATACGAGGACGCCGCCTACAAGCCGCCTACCCTGGGATCGCGCGAGAGCGCAATCCTTGAATTCTTTGGGACCAAGGAGTTTGACGTTCTCTTCCTCAGGCGAGAGTCGACACCCTTCCACCCGTCCACCCGGGCGAAGGTACGGTCTCGCCCCAGATTCAATCCCTTATCAAGGATCTTCTTGTGCTGAAGTATTTTAACTTTGCAGGAGAGCGGGAGGTCCCCCTGCGCCAACCCTTTGCTGAAGTCCGAGGAGCCGAGGGTCTGGCCGCGAGAGGCTCTCTCGCTCTCGCGGAGGCTAGCGCTACCGCCTGCCGAGATGAACCTGCTCTAACCTTGTCGACCGGAGCAAAGAAGCGGAAAGGCCCCGCTCCCGCCCCACGACCGCTGAAGAGACCGAAGCCATCCGCTGCGGATAAAGGCAAGGGCTTGGCCGTCTCGCCTGCCCGGCCTCCCGCCCCGGGCGAGTCCTTCGAAGGACTGCTCCGGACGGCCAGCGAGATGGGCGCTGCCGTCAGGAGGCGCACCGAGGCCGCTGCCGAGAACCCACCGGCTGCTGACGCGGCGGAAGGAGAGGGAGCGGTCATCGAGACCTCCGCCCGGACCCCGCCCAAGGAAGTGACGAAAGGGCACAGAAATTACGGCTTCGGCGTGAAGCACACCGACGCCGAGGGGAAGCCCCTGCTCCAATGGGATCCCGAAGCCAACCTGGTCAAGGTTTCAACGCTCCTTCCCAGTTGGGTGGAGCGGGAGGAGGTTACTGGCGAAGCCTTCTCGCTTGGCTATGGCCTCTATAGCCAAGAGGACGCCAGTGTCTTCGACCAGATGCCCACCCGGCTCCTGGCTTTCGATTCTATCCGGGCCCTACTGCGTGGGTTTGAGCTTGCACATATGTGCGCGCGTCGAAGCATCAGCATCGACAAGAACTTCGCCGACATGTACAAGGCGAGGGAGGAGGCGGTGGCCCGAGCACGCGCTTCGGAGACAGAGCTTGCGAGTGCTCACCAGGAGTTGGCGAAAGCTCTAGAGGCGTTGTCTTTGCGTCCCGCCGTCGAGGTAAGCGAGATCTTCTCGGCCCCCGCTCTCGCTTCTCGAATTCTCATTTGCGCAATATTTACTGAGCTGATTTCTTCTTCACAGGATTCCGCCCAAGCCGCGGCGCTTCGCGCGGAGTTGGCTGATGTTCGATACGCGAACGTCCTGCTGAGGGACCAACTCCAGCATGCAGAAGCGGCGAAAGGCCCACCTCCGACGCTTGACGAAAGACTGAAGAGCCGCCAGTTCTCGGAGTACGAGATCGACAAGCTGCTGCAGGCGAATGCTCAGGCCACCGTCAAGCTGACCGTCGAGACGTTGCGAGACGCGAAGCTGCTTCGGGAGGATGGCGCAACCATCAACGCTCGCCAACTCCTCCCCTGGCTGTTCGACCCAGTGCCGAAGCCCCCGGGCGCGCCAGACTCTCCTCCCTCAGAGGTCCCGAAGTCTTCCACCGAGGCCGGCGAGACGTCTGAAGCGAGCTCTGGCGAGGACTCTGGCGAGAGCACCAGCGAGGATTACAGCGCATCCCCGTGAAGCGCCTTCTTATTTTTGATATTCTTTTGTAACGAGCGAGAAGCTCTAAACCCTTGTTATCGTTGAGTATAATGCAATGTTTTATTTTTATTGCCGGTGTGTGTTCGAACGAATAGATTAGTCAGCCGAGTGGCTTCCGCGCGGGCTTCCGCCGAGACCCTTAGTCTCTTTAAGTTAACCTTCCTTGGGGATCGGCCGGGCGGGAGCCTTGCGCTATTGATTGAGTTATCTTGCCTAGGTCGGCCAGGGAGCCTTCCTTTGCGAGAACCCCCTAAACGAGACCCTCGAGTCGAGGCTTCTTTCAGCCGAGACCCTTTAGGGCCGAGACCCTTTTGGGCTGGGACCTTTGGGGCCTTGCCTCCGGTCCGGGCCCGAGTCCTGCCCGTATATCTTTCAACCAATTAGATGAAGCTAACCTGACCTCTCCCCCACAGACGAGCCTTCGGACCTGCCAGCTAGATGGGAGCCTGCGCAGCGGGTCTACCTGGGGCCGAGCCGAGCTCGGGGTGTCGTAGAAGTGGCTAAGAACAAAGTATCGCAAGAGCCAACCTTTCCCCCACAGGTGAGCCTTCGGTCCTGCCAGCTTGATGAGAGCCTGCGCAGCGGGTCTGCCTGGGGCCGAGCCGAGCTCGGGGTGTCGTAGAAGTGGCTAAGAACAAAGTATCGCAAGAGCCAACCTTTCCCCCACAGGCGAGCCTTCGGACCTGCCAGCTTGATGAGAGCCTGCGCAGCGGGTCTGCCTGGGGCCGAGCCAAGCTCGGGGTGTCGATGAAGATTTCCAAACCTCTCCCCCACAGGCGAGCCTTCGGACCTGCCAGCTAGATGGGAGCCTGCGCAGCGAGTCTACCTGGGGCCGAGCCGAGCTCGGGGTGTTGATGAAGATTTCCAAACCTCTCCCCCCCCCAGGCGAGCCTTCGGACCTGCCAGCTAGATGGTAGCCTGCGCAGCGGGTCTACCTGGGGCCGAGCCGAGCTCGGGGTGTTGATGAAGATTTCCAAACCTCTCCCCCACAGGCGAGCCTTCGGACCTGCCAACTAGATGGGAGCCTGCGCAGCGGGTCTACCTGGGGCCGAGCCGAGCTCGGGGTGTTGATGAAGACTTCCAAACCTCTCCCCCACAGGCGAGCCTTCGGACCTGCCAGCTAGATGGGCGCCTGCGCAGCGAGTCTACCTGGGGCCGAGCCGAGCTCGGGGTGTTGATGAAGATTTCCAAACCTCTCCCCCACAGGCGAGCCTTCGGACCTGCCAGCTAGATGGAAGCCTGCACAGCGGGTCTACCTGGGGCCGAGCCGAGTTCGGGGTGTTGATGAAGACTTCCAAACCTCTCCCCCACAGGCGAGCCTTCAGACCTACCAGCTAGATGGGAGCCTGCGCAGCGGGTCTACCTGGGGCCGAGCCGAGCTCGGGGTGTTGATGAAGACTTCCAAACCTCTCCCCCACAGGCGAGCCTTCGGACCTGCCAGCTAGATGGGAGCCTGCGCAGCGGGTCTACCTGGGGCCGAGCCGAGCTCAGGGTGTTGATGAAGACTTCCAAACCTCTCCCCCACAGGCGAGCCTTCGGACCTGCCAGCTAGATGGGAGCCTGCGCAGCGGGTCTACCTGGGGCCGAGCCGAACTCGGGGTGTTGATGAAGATTTCCAAACCTCTCCCCCACAGGCGAGCCTTCGGACCTGCCAGCTAGATGGGAGCCTGCGCAGCGGGTCTACCTGGGGCCGAGCCGAGCTCGGGGTGTTGATGAAGACTTCCAAACCTCTCCCCCACAGGCGAGCCTTCGGACCTGCCAGCTAGATGGGAGCCTGCGCAGCGGGTCTACCTGGGGCCGAGCCGAGCTCGGGGTGTTGATGAAGACTTCCAAACCTCTCCCCCACAGGCGAGCCTTCGGACCTGCCAGCTAGATGGGAGCCTGCGCAGCGGGTCTACCTGGGGCCGAGCCGAGCTCGGGGTGTTGATGAAGACTTCCAAACCTCTCCCCCACAGGCGAGCCTTCGGACCTGCCAGCTAGATGGGAGCCTGCGCAGCGGGTCTACCTGGGGCCGAGCCGAGCTCGGGGTGTTGATGAAGATTTCCAAACCTCTCCCCCACAGGCGAGCCTTCGGACCTGCCAGCTAGATGGGAGCCTGCGCAGCGGGTCTACCTGGGGCCGAGCCGAGCTCGGGGTGTTGATGAAGATTTCCAAACCTCTCCCCCACAGGCGAGCCTTCGGACCTGCCAGCTAGATGGGAGCCTGCGCAGCGGGTCTACCTGGGGCCGAGCCGAGCTCGGGGTGTTGATGAAGACTTCCAAACCTCTCCCCCACATGCGAGCCTTCGGACCTGCCAGCTAGATGGGAGCCTGCGCAGCGGGTCTACCTGGGGCTGAGCCGAGCTCGGGGTGTTGATGAAGATTTCCAAACCTCTCCCCCACAGGCGAGCCTTCTGACCTGCCAGCTAGATGGGAGCCTGCGCAGCGGGTCTACCTGGGGCCGAGCCGAGCTCGGGGTGTTGATGAAGATTCCGTCAACCGGACCTATTCTATCATGAAGATGAGAAGACATAGCCGGTTAAAATAAAAGGCATTGCGATTGCATACTTAGAGAATCAATATTCTGAAATGAACTTATTGAAATGGCAATAGTTATTTACAACGTTACAATCCTTCTTTCCCCTCACGGGTAGAAGCGTTTTAGATCATCACCGCTCCAAGTATGGCTCAAGGTCTTTCCCTCCACATCCTGGAGGTAGTAACCTCCATTGACCAGAGCCTTCTCTATTATGTACGGCCCTTCCCAGCTAGGGTTGAGCTTGCCGACAGGGGCCGATCTTCCTGCTGCGTCGACCTTCTTCAGCACGAGGTCCCCTTCGGCGAATTGCTTGACCCGAATGTGCTTATCGAAGTACTTGGCCATCCGCCGCTTTATCTCTTCTTGCCTGATGGCAGCAATGTCTCGTAGCTCTTCCGCCATGTCCAGCGAGAGGCGCAACCCTTCCTCGTTCTCCAGCCTCCAAGCTTCGCTTCCTTCACCTGCGGCCGCGACCCGCGGAGACCGAACCTCGAACTCCACCGGGAGGACTGCCTCGCACCCATGAGAGAGCTTGAAGGGGGTCTCCCCTGTGGCCGTGTTCGGAGTTGTTCGCAGGGCCCACAGGACGGAAGGGAGTTGCTCCACCCAGTTACCCTTCAGGTTCTCCACCTTTTTTTGAGCAAGTTGACAATAATCTTGTTTGCCGCTTCTACCTGGCCATTGCTTCGAGGGTGATGGACAGAGGCAAACCTGAGGTCAATCCCCGATTGGGCGCAGAAACTGATGAATTCTTCGCTGGCAAACTGAGGACCGTTGTCCGTCACTATTGCTTGGGGTAACCCGTGCCTGCAGATGATTTCCCCCCAAATGAAGTTCCTGATGACCTGAGAGGTAACCTTGGCTAGAGCTTTGACCTCCAGCCACTTCGAGAAGTAATCGATCATGACGAGGAGGAACCTCCTTTGACCGCTAGCCGGAGGAAAGGGCCCGACTAGATCCATCCCCAAAATAGCGAAGGGCCACGGCGCTATGACGCTTCGGAGCCTTTGGGCGGGTAGGAGCTGGAGGGGAGCGTGTACTTGACATCTTTGACATCTCTTTGCAAACTCAACTGTATCTTTTCTCAAGGTCTGCCAGAAATACCCTTGCCTTATCACCCTTGCCCCCAATGTTCTGCCCCATGAGTGGCTGCCGCATTCTCCCGAATGCACCTCCTCTAGGATCCTCGGGACCTCCTCCTCGGTCACACATCTCGCGAGGAGCCCTGACAACATCTTTCGGTGCAAGCCCCCATCCATCATCATGTAGTGGGCTGCCTTTCGCCTAAAGCTCTTCGCGTCCCTGATCCCCTCAGGTAGCTCGCCTGAGGTGAGGAACGCCGCCAATGGGTCCACCCATGAGGATCGTCGACCCACCTCCATTAGCTCCCCTTCCTCAATCGCCGGTCGGAAAAGTTCAGATAGGGTTCCCCCTCCCCGAGGCCCGAGCTTTGCCAACCGGTCCGCTGCCATGCTTTCCTCCCTGGGAACATGTTGAATAGAAAAAGAACGGAAACCTCCGATGATAGTCCTTACCTTGGATAGATATCTCGCGAGGGTGGGCTCCCGAGCCTCAAACTCCCCACGGATTTGTGACGCAACTACCATCGAGTCGGTGAAGGCCTCCACATCCCGAATTTCCAGCTCCTTGGCCAACCGAAGACCGGCTATCACGGCCTCATATTCCGTTTGATTATTAGTCACAGGGAAGTGGAAGGCCACCGCCTGTTCTATGGTAACCCCTTGAGGGCTTACCAACACCACACCTCCTCCCAGGGAGTGCCTTCCTGAAGCCCCGTCGACGATCATTCTCCATGCTTCCCGCGACCTCGGCTCTTCTTCCTCGGCCTCGGTGACATAATCCACCAGAAAGTCTGCCACGGCCTGGGCTTTGATGGAGAGCCTTGGAACAAAAGAGATGTCGAACTCGCTAAGCTCGATGGATCACTTTGCTAACCTTCCCGAATGCTCCACCCCCTCGAAGACCTTGCGAAGAGAATGATCGGTCACAACCTTAATCGAATGCGCTTGGAAATATGGACGGAGCTTCCTTGCCGAAACGACCAAGGCATAAGCCAGCTTCTCCAGGATGGGGTAGCGGAGCTCCGCCTTTTTTAAGATTCGGCTTACATAATAAACTGGCAGCTGCTTCTTCCCCTCTTCTCTAACCAAGACGGAGCTCACAGCTTCTACCCCCACACCGAGATACAAGGTCAGGTCTTCTCCCTCCTTGGGGCTTTGGAGTAGCAGAGCCCGGGAGAGTTGCCTCTTCAGTCCTTGGAAAGCCTCTTCGCATTCGATCGTCCATTCAAACACTTGATTACCACGGAGCGCCTTGAAAAGGAGGAACACCTATCTCCGGACCGAGAGAGGAACCTGCTTAGCCCGGCCAGCCTTCCGGTTAAGCGCTGGACCTCCTTGGCATTGCGAGGTGATTCCAAGTCCAAGACGGCCTTTACCTTGTCTGGGTTAGGTTCTACCCCTGCCGGGGTCAGGAGGTGTCCAAGGAATTTCCCGCGACTGGCCCCGAAGACACACTTCAAGGGATTCAACCTCATCTTGAATCTCCGTAAGGTGGCAAACGTCTCTTCCAAGTCCCGTAGGTGGGACTCCAGGCATTTGCTTTTTACCATCAGATCGTCGACGTAGACCTCTAGATTCTTCCCTCTTTGATCCTGAAAGACTCGATCCATCATGCGTTGGTACGTTGCCCCTGCGTTCTTCAACCCGAAGGGCATCATCTTGTAGCTGAAGAATCTCTCTCTTGTGATGAAGGAAACATCCTTGACATCGGGAGGGTGCATCCGAATCTGATGGTAACCTGAAAAAGCATCTAAAAAACTCATAAGAGAAAAACCGACGGCTGAGTCAACCAGCGCGTCGATCCGAGGCAGGGGGTAGCAATCCTTAGGACATGATTTATTTAACAAGGAAAAGTCAATACACATGCGCCATTCCCCCCCCCCTTTTCACCATCACCACATTGGAGATCCAGCCCGGATACTGGATCTCCGAGATGAAGCCCGCCTCCAAGAGCTTCTTGACCTCTTCCCGGATCGGCTCCTCCAGCTTGGTGGCGATGGCCCTCATCTTCTGGCGTATGGGGCGAGTCCTGGGGTCCAAGTTCAGGCGATGACAAGCCACGTCTGCGTCGACGCCCGACATGTCTGTCGCGCTCCAAGCGAAGATGTCGACGTTGCTTTGTATGCAGGCTTGCATCCGCTCCTGATCCTCGAGGCTTAAGCCTCCGCTGACCCGCACCCTTTGTACTTGCCCCGCCCTGGTGTGCACCTCCATCTCTATCACCTCTTCGGCCGGCTCCAATCCCGTCCGCTCCCAACCTGCCCTTGCCTCCTCTGGCTCAAGTTCTTCTCCTCCAAGCTCACCAACCTCCATCGCCTCCTCCAAGCTCTCACCTTGCCTCTGCTCTCCTTCTCCTGCCGCCCCTCTTGCCTCTTCCAGGCCAATCTCCTCTACCTCCATCTCCTCTACCACCAACTCCTCCGCTTCCTGCGGGCTCGCCTCCTGCACCTCTTCCGCTTGCTCTCCGACAACCTCCATCGCCTCCTCCAGGCTTGTCTCCCCTTCTCCAACACCTCCTTCCTGATCAGCCATCTCCTTCTCCAGCTCTTCCGCTTCCACCATCCACGACACGGTGTTGACTGCCGTCACGTAGCACTCCCTTGCCACCTTTGGGTCCCCCCTGATCCTAACCTGCACCCCTCCATTGTTGAACTTGAGGCATTGATGGAATGAGGAGGGTACGCAGCGAAAGACGCTGATGAGGGGACGTCCAAAGATGACATTGTAACTACTTGGGGCGTCCACGATCACGAACCTGTAGTTCCGTGAGACGCCCCCAAGCCTTACATGCAGGCCTACTCCCCCTTCTACTTCTTTTCTCTCCCCAGAGAAGCTGAAAAGCGGTCCATCGGAAGCTAGGACCCTTTTCCCTTCCACCCCCATCTCGTCAAAGGCCTTCTTGAAAATCACGTTCACCTAGCTCCCGTTGTCCACCAGTATCCGGGAGATGGTGAAGTTCTCCACCGCTGTCTGGATCACTAACGCGTCGCAGAACGGATCCTCATAGTCTGGCATATCTGCGGATGAGAAGATGATCTTTTCTTCTGGGGGGGAGCTAAGGAGGTCGAGGTGACCCCTCTGCGGAACATGGTTTGCAGGCTCCCCTTGCGGGTTGCCTCGATCCCTACTCCCCCATGGATCACTCCGATCCCCCCTCGGGTCCCCACGTCAACCCTGTCTTCACATCTGTCCTCAACCTCTTCTCGCTGCACCTCTACGATCCTTGCGGGCAGATCTTGCCTCCCAGCACCTCTGGCCTCCCTCATCTCCAGAAACTCCGGACAGGTGGCCGTTGCATGGCCCTCCTCCTGATGGAAGTCACAATAGGGCAACGCCACCCTGCCCCCTCTTCCTACTCCTCCTCCCCTTCTCCCGGCTCCCCGAATTCCTCTTCATCTTCCTCTTCCCACCTCCATGGCTTCCTGCGGTGGTGGGAAGTGACCCCTCGGTCCCTGCCTCCATCCTCCTTGCTCCAACCTTCTTGGTTCCCGGTAAATGTCTCTTCCTTGAGGACCCCCTTGGCCCTGGGGGCGACCTTCCTGAGGCCTCCAACCCAATCGGTTGTTTGGCTCCCTGGCCCCCCCATGATGCTGCCCCTGCCCTCGGGGCTCTTCTCTCCTCCTATCCTCTCTTTGCTCCCTCTGCTCCCTCAACTCCCTCTGCTCCCTCAACTCCCTCTGCCTTCCTGCCACCGGCTCCTTCACATCGTCCTCAGCCAACCTGGCCAACTTCCTTGCAAACGCCGGGTTAGCCCTCTCAAAGTCTATCTCCTTAGCCTCCCTCTCCATGAGCTCCTCAAAAGAGAGAGGGGGCACTCTCTTCAACTCCATGCTGAAAAACCCTGGCCTCAGCCCCAGGGTGAAGGCGAGCATCAGCGCATACCCCGGGACCTCCTGGACCAGGAGAACCTCCTCTTGGAACCGGTCAACATAGTGACCCAACGTCTCCTCCGGCCCTTGCCTCACTGCAAACAGGCATTCAGCCTCCTTCTTCCGCTTCTTTGAAGTCGAGAATCTCAACAAGAAACCCCTGCGCAGATCTTCAAAACTGTAGATGGAGCTTGCCGGCAATTGGTGGAACCAATCCCTGGCCTTTTCTTTCAAAGTGATGGCAAAAAGCCTACACTTAAAAGCATCAGACATTTGCCTGATCGACACAATGTCTTCGAACCACTGCACATGCTGAACCGGGTCATCCTTCCCGGTGTAGTAGGTCATATCTGGCTCCCGGAACCCCTCCGGCACTGGAGCCGAGACGATGAGCTCGCTAAATGGGGTCTCGCCTCCCGCCTGGCGAGAAGGCACGTCTCGCGACCTCGGCTGGCTGGACCGATCCACGAGACCATGCCCGGGGAAGAGTTCCCGCACTGTCGCCTCCTTCTCGCCCAGATCCGCCGGAACCTCCTTCTCGGGACGCTGGCCTGGGAAAAGCTCCCGCGCGGCTACGCCCCTCTCGCCTGCCTCCACCGGGACTTCCTTCCCGGGGCGCTGCCCTGGGGCGTTCTCGCCGAACAGCGGAACCGCCTCCACAGGAACCTGCGGCGTCTCCCACTCGTTCCTTGCCGAGAAGGCCAAGCCGATCGTCTGCATGACTTCTCGCCTGAAGTCCTCAAACATCTTCCTCGTCGCCTCGTCCACCCGGGTGGGGGATCCTCCTGCGCCAGATCCTTCACCTTCACCTCCTGCCATGGGACTTAACTCAAGATTTTCTTGCGCCAACTACTTCCACGCTCACAGCACCAGAACTGTTGAAGCCAAAATTGACCTCAACGAATGTTCACGAACCAAAGTGTAGCCAACGCCTACTTCTCCCAAATCTCGACCCCTGACTGGCTGCTAAGGTCCTAAGACTGACCCAAAGCCTCAGCTGGGAGGCCCCACCTCACACCCGGAAGATCTCTGAGAGCTTCCCCTCCAAAGCCAAATGTCGGGCTGGGAGCTCTTCAGAAAGCACTAAAATTGGAGAATAATGAAAAGCCTGCTTTCCAAAGAGCCCCTATGGGTCTTTTTATAGTCTCCTCTTGACCTGAAAATACTGAAGTACCCCTGATGGGTCTCCCAATAGCTGAATCCCGTTGTCATCCCCGGGGCACCAGGGTAATTTTACCTGTGAATAATGAAATAATGAAATAGCCCCTCTGGACGCGGGACCCTACCACGTGGGCCCCCTTGGCGAGAACCCCGGACGAGAAGGCTCTCGCAAAAAAACCTACTGGGCTTACTTCGGCGAGAGCTCCTGTCAAGAAGGTTCTCGCCCTTGATGGTCTTGATGCCATTGCGGCTAAAGGCTCACTTAATGCCTTCTCGCCTGCCCCGGGCGGGAGCTACCATAGTCGAGCCACCTGCTTTGGCTAGGTCAACTATCTGCTCTAATAGGTCGCGAACGGTTCTGCCCAACGCCAGGCGGGAGCCCTTAAAGGCGAGAACTCTATAAGCTTGTCTTAGGGTTAACCCAAGGCTAGCCTGAGGCTAGCCCAATCCTGACCACTGACCCCTTGGGGTTCCATCCAGCAAATGTGGGGTTGTACACATGAACCACTCGAGAGGTCGACACGATTGCAGGAATCTTCGGAACATCCTCAGTTTCCACAGGCGGCGGATCAGCGACCAGATCATCCGGGAAATCGTCAGCAACGTCAATAACAGCCTCGGGGACAGCAGAAGACAAAACGTCTTCTCCCTGCCGTTGTGAAAAGTTCAGCATCCTCTTTTTGCCTCGCTCCAGCGACACGACACAACTCCGCTCTGCATCCGTCGAAATGCCCGCAAGAACTAGCCGCTCTCGGCAACAAATGCGCTGATCTTATAATGAACAATCTCTAGGTCGCGCAGATCCTCAAAGCCCAACAACGGAATAAAACCATATTCTTTCCTCGCAAGACAACAACAACGGTCAGAAGGATTCCGCCAAACCTCAGGCAGCTCCCACTGGTTCTTGACAAACTCGTACAATATCCCTCTATAGCGGTGGTCGGTCTTATCCTCGACGATAGCCACCTTTTGTTGCTTCGAACTTCGACCTGATTGCCCGAGTCGGGGCAGACCTTGCACCATTTGCGAAAGACACAGACTAACATTCGAGAGTGTTGCTCCAGAAAGAAGCAAAACAACCCCATGATCCTTGTTAGCCCCATGAGAGAAAACTGTGACACCGGAACGTCGCAGAACCAGAGTACAATGATAGCCTCCTCAGAAGGAGGGATCTGAAAACCCGCCTTCAAGCACCCCTCCTAATCGCAAAGTGGCCCGGAGGAAGGATTTGAACTCGCTCCAAAGGAGACTGGATTACAATCTCTACGTCCTCCAAAATCCCAAAGCGCTTCCTCCAACTGACCACGTGGGCAAAGGTCAAAGACGACATAAGGCCTATCGATTTCTGCGGAACACCACCTTTCAACACATGCAAAAGAAATAGACATTATCATCAAAGCAAGCCAGAGAAAAAGAATTAACATGCATAAAGGACGGCGCGGCCGCGGAAGCGGCCCCGGGCGCAAGCGCAGGTGAACCCGCATGCACGACCGCACCCGCACATGGGCGGTCCCACTCGTGCGCGTAGGCAGCCCCGCGCACGCGGGGCTCGCGCGTGGCCGCACCTGAATGAGGGAGGCCCTACTCACGCGCACACGGTTGCGCCCGCGCACAAGCAGCCCTACGCACGCCCGCGTAGTAGTTCCCGCATGTGTGCGGCCCCGACACCCACGCGCGGACCCCCCCAGCGCGCTCGAGTGCAACCACACCCGCACAGGCCACCTCGCGCCACGTTCCCTCTGCGTGCCGTCGTGTCCGTCACCTTCGCGTTTTCCTCCTCTTCTGTCATCTTCTGCACCGGCGCCCTGCGATGCATAACTACCATCGACACCCTCTCCCGCTCGCCTTGTTACTCACACAAGAAAATACTGACATTCTTTGAGGAAGACAAGACGGCCACAAAAACTCAACAAACTACAAAATCTCTGTAACAATGTGAGGAAAGAGCAGAATGACCTCTCCTAATTTACAAGCATGGAGGGAAGGCCCATAAAGAAAGGCCACCAAATCTGTCAGATATTTCTTGCCCGAATTTTCTGTCTCAAGCATACCGGCATCCCGCAAAATGTGGCAGATAATTTCTTGACGTTTGAAGCGCGTCATAAGAAGCAAGAAATTTCCGCACTTATCGCTTCGCAGATCACGACTCGCAAAATTTTGGGGGCATTTGATGGGATTCCCCCAGAATTTTCAAAGTCAAATCTGCAAGACTTTGACCAAATACGTGCAAGCTCGACCAGACCAATTACGTACAACAAAAACGCAAGTCCCGGGAGCCCCCAAAGAAAGAACCAAGCCTGCGCAGACGCCCCTAACTTGCGCTCAGCAGCACGCAGCCAGTCTGTGCGGCCGCGGTACCGCGCCCCCGCGCGGCCGCGGTACCGCGCCCCCGCGCGGCCGCGGTACCGCGCCCCCGCGCGGCCGCGGTACCGCGCCCCCGCGCTCCCGCGGTACCGCGCCCCCGCGCTCCCCGCCTGCGCGCCGCGTGCAGCGCTCCCACCGCCACCGGACCTCGTCGTCCCCGACCGCCTCCTTCGCCGTCGACCACCTCCGGGCACCGCCACCGTCTTCGGGCACCTTGCTCGGGCCGCCCGAACTGCCCTGGGTAGGGGGGGGGGGTACTCTCATCATTTTTTTAAAAATGACGATTCAGGTGATCAGAACAGAGCGACGTCATTTGCCAACACAAATCACTCCCCGACGTAATTACCATCATAATCATCCATAAAAATATAAAGAGGCTCACAGACCTTCATTTGAAGATAAGCAACTTCAGAGTCAAGAGAGAGCTCTGAGGTTTTTCGACAAGATCGTGAACTTAAACCGATTCTCTGCTCTCCTCCTTGCACTCAGGCTCCAACACGCCTCAAGTCACGTCAACCGCCTCCGCAAGAGCGCTCCCATAAAGGTTCGGTATCAACGAGAGCGCTCCCTCCAGAAGCTCCATGGACTTGGAGAATTTTTCAGCAAGAAAGCTCTCACCCAGATTCCGCAAGCTCAGCAATATTCGAAGGTCGGAGCGCATCCATCGAGATTCCGAGAACTTAAAACGTTTTTTCTCATTTTCAATACTTGTAACGGAGTAACGGTCTGTCGCCCTCCGAGATCAAATAAAACCCTGTAAAACCCTAAGAAACTAGTGAATTTTTGTTCGGCACAGTTCTAATCACATGATTTTTCACCCGCAACCGTTGTCATGCCAAATATATATTCTACGACAATTACATGCTGTCTAAACTCACCAGAGCAAAAACAGCCCACCACACATTTTTCTTATTTTTGCACGGTGGGCGATCACACACACAAAAAAACAATTTCTCATTTATTCAAGTAAAAAATTCGCTTCGATTTGGACTTCCTCTTTGTGGCTGGCTCTAATGTTATGCTATGACTTTTTGCTTATTTGTTCAAATCGGTTTCTTGACAGATGTTTGTCACTCTTCGTAAAAGTATATAAAATAAATAGCAATGTTATAAACACATCAATTATCACTATTGTCACATCAATTTGAACTCTAGAAAGCACAAAAATCCTAACTCACCTTCATTAAGTGATATATTTATATATATTTTATGTTTTGAAATATGCAAACTATTAACGATTTTATGTTATTAATGAAGAAAATGATAACTTTGATACGAAAATTACATATAGAAAAGAAAGTAGAATCATAGTCATTTTGGTGTGTCAATAACGATTTTAAAATTTGGTGTGACAATAATGTGTTGATGTGAAAATAAAATAATCGGGTGTGTCAATAAAATTTAGTTATCAATAGCGATAATTGGTGTGCTTATAACATTTCTCAAAATAAAAGTACAAATTGTAAATCCCATTACAACTTAAAGAATACTTTTTTTTTTGAAATTAGAGCTTCATTTGTTACAGCGATTACTGTCATGCTCACTATGATTATGAATTGTTGTTTATGAACACACGAAGTTGCCTAAGAAACTTTATCCACTTTTAAGTTCAAAACTAGTTTTCTTTTTTCGTCCGGACGCTCTTTTTTTACAAGACGATCTTTCTTCTTCTGGGGGCCCATTTTTTCTCAGGCATTTTTCGCGTGACAGCTCATTTTTCACTTGTCCAACATTTTCTCGTCCTGACACGCAATTTTCGCCTGTCATATATAATTAAATATCAAACCTTAAGATTCTTGAAAAATAAAATTTATTTAAATGTAGAACTTTATAGTTAATCAATAGAAAAGAATAATTCACAATCATCATAATTAAAAATGAATATAAAATGTTTGATTACAATAATTTTAAATAAAATTTATGACCTTTTTTCACAATAATAGGAGTATTAATTAAATATAAATAAATGTGATTGTTATTTGCACCGTAATTTTGGCTAGTCTCACCGCACTTTTTCCTAATTTTTCGCGCTTTTTAGAAATACATCTTATGCATGCATTTTTAGGAAAAGTGTTCAACACGAAAGTTGCAGATCTCGAACTTTCGTGTTGAACACTTTTTCTAAAATGCATGCACAAGACGTATGTCCAAAAAACACGAAAATTAGAAGAAAATACTGTGCGACTAGTCAAAACAGCGGTGCTAATAACAATCACCTAAATAAAATAGGGATGAAAATATGAAATGGAGACTTCAAATATAATCAATCTATCATGGTGCATTAGCTTACGAATAATTGCATCACATCACATTAATGTTTATCTTCCAAAAATAATTGTATTAACTATTAATTAGTATGGCCCGCCGTTTTGGTTAATCTACGGTTGAAATAAAAAAACTGAATATAATTAATTTAAACAATATTTAAGCACAAAAAAAACAAAAATTAGTACCATGAGATATATAAATAAAACACGATCAAAAAGGAAATTGAAATGTGACGGACAACAAAGACCGGGGACCCACCAAAAGGGAATCTCTCTCACCCGGCCTAACAAGGGCACGATGAGATGGCTCACCCACATTCATCATCAATTAAATGCCTCACAGCAGAAGAGAAATCAAACAACACCGACATGTGAACTACAAGCATCATAGCCGTTCACGACACAACCGACGGCAGGATTCCCCATCACAGGAGGTCCTACTTATTTTAAGGAAAACAGCACCACATCAGTCATCAAACAAAACACTGAAACAAAACAGCACACAGGATAGTTCGACCGCGATAGCTCGACACGTGGCATGGATGCTCTTAACCACGTGTCAACCTCCAATAATTTCAGTAACCATGACGACTGGCCCCGTTCCCACAGGAAGGGCAGCCCTTGCAAGATCTATGAGATCGCCGATAATTCGTGGCATCAACGCTTTCCTGTCGCTGCACTCGGTGTCGCCGGAACCGGCGCCGCCACCGGCGCCGCCACGGCGGCGCTTTCTGAAGGCGACTATGGCGGATCCGTTCAGTGCCCGCGCGCCGATCACGTCGGAGAATCGAAGCAGCGATGCCACCGGCGCGGCGGCCCTCATCAGTCCCTCCGTCCGGGCCGGGCTTGAGATCGGACGGAGGCGAAAGATTGCCCCGACCCGGCCCGGACGTAGAACCCGCTCCATCTCTAGGACCACGCGGGCTGGCACGCGGGCCCGGTCCAGCGAGGCGGAGAACGCGAAGTCGAAGGATTCCCTATCGAAGGGCAATGCGCAGCAGGCGGTGGCGGGGGCCGCCACCGTCTCCGGGAGTCCTTTCCGGCGAGCGATTATGGCGGCTCCGATGGCGTCCGGTCCGACGAAGATAGCGCGGTCGCCGGAGGCAAGCCAGCCCAGTGAAATCAGCTCGCGGAAAGCAGAATCGAGCTCCATGGCCCCGCCGAGCGGGACTGGGACGGAGGAGTCGCATCCGCCGGATCCGACTTCGATGGCTGCCAGATCAAGGAGTAAGAGTGCCGCAGCCATAGATGCAGTGGCAGCAATAAGGATTTTGAGGACGGCGGATCTGGTGAGCCCCATTTAGGGGGGGAAATTCCTAACGGAGTTAGGGCAATTGAGTGTTTTCCCTTCAAGAGGGGAAGAGATCGGAGTAAAGGAGAGATTGAAAGCCGGAAGGGAGGAGAGAAATGGGTTTAGCGAGTGTTGAATCTGGAGGAGGTGTGGTTTCCACCCACGAGGAGGCGGCGGTGAGCTTGCAGGAGAGGAAGCCAGACTCGATTGGGGACACGGACGACGGCCATTGGAAGGTTTCCAATCTGGAATGGAGAGGGGGAGGACTGTCACATGATTTTGGGGGTTTAGCTCGACGACGAGGAGGACGAGGCGGAGGAGACGGTGGAGTGGTCGCCGGAGACGATTAGTATGCGCTCTGAAGTCACGTTGATTTATAGGAGCTTCGGCAGGATGAAGCAGTAAGGGTTTGCAACCCAAGGGCAGCAAGGCCCGCTCTACCACCATATTAGTTTGGTAGAGCTAGTAAATTAGATTTTTTTTTTTTGCACATCAAAGCTATTTTTTTAATTTTTGCATACTATCCTAAAAAATTGAGTTTTTCACACTAAAGTAAAAAAAAATGATTTTTGCAGAGAATTTACATTTTGATTTTTTTCTTTCATATCTACACTTAATAATTTACGATACGAGTGAGAGACATACGGCCAATCACGAAAGTATCTTAACCTCGATAGGTTCGGGACTTTGCCCCGATCAATTATTTGATACACCTTAAAATAAATACAATATTAATTAATATTGGGTTAATAGTAGCTCCTCGAAAATATCGTCGATATGTCTAATGACGCATTATCAAAAATTTAGGATAACTACAAAATACTGAATGTAGCGACAACGAATGCATGATCGTCTTATTCAAAATATACTAGTCTCTATAGAAGAAATAATTTTTGGGGCCGCTACTCGCTCTCGGAGGAAGGAGCGCGTGTAATTATCTCGTCGTCCAATTGTGCTTCAAAATTTGTGTTTTTATTGTTTTTTTTTTATTTCGACGAGATCACCAACGCTGGATATGCGAGATCAACGACTTAATTTCATCTGCTCTCAGAAAAAGAAGTGATATCCATACACAATTATTATTCCTATTGAAGTGTAATATATATGATTAATATTTCTAATTGAATGATTAACTCAAGAACACGGAAATAAGTAGAACTTGAACTGACGGTAACTAAAGTGCGGAAGATAATTAAAACTGTTCTTTGCCTCAAGCTCCTGCTTCATCGTAGCGACTGTTGAAGCCAAAAATGACCTCTGTGGAGTTCGGGGTCCCTAAAGAGGGGTGATCTCACACCTACTACACTCGGAGGAACGTCACAGACCTAAGACCTGGGAAACTAGGAACAGACCCTCGGCTCTAGCGTGGAGGTCCCACCTCACACCCGAAAGACCTTTGAGGTCTCCCCCTCCCTAGCCAATGCTTGAGCTAGGTGCCTTGGAGGAAGCAAGCCAAGGGGGTTTAAGTGGCTAAGAAGTAATCATCTCCAAGGCAACCTTAAGGGTCTATTTATAGATTTTCCAAGTCCTAGGGTTGAAATGACCAAAATGCCCCTAAGGCAAATATGCCTCGAGCCAATAGAAAACCTCCACACCGGGGGGAAAAGAGGGAAATTCCACCCCGGGGGTAAAAGGGTAAAAGCACGTCCCAAAGAGGTCCAAGGGCGAGAGGAGGCCAAACCACGCCCCCCAGCCCCCCTGGACACCCGAGACGAGGGAACTGGCCGCGCGGGCGAGGGCCTGGCCGGTCGGTCTCGCCCCGCAAGCTGGCCGCGCGGGCGAGGGCCTGGCCGTCCGGTCTCGCCCCGCAAGCTGGCCGCGCGGGCGAGAACCCGCCTGGCCGGCGGTCTCGCCCGACGAGCTGGCCTCGCGGGCGAGAACCCGCCTGGCCGGCGGTCTCGCCCGGCGAGCTGGCCTCGCGGGCGAGAACCCGCCTGGCCGGCGGTCTCGCCCGGCGAGCTGGCCTCGCGGGCGAGAACCCGCCTGGCCGGCGGTCTCGCCCGGCGAGCTGGCCTCGCGGGAGAGAACCCGCCTGGCCGGCGGTCTCGCCCGACGAGCTGGCCTCGCGGGAGAGAACCCGCCCGACCGGCAGTCTCGCCCGACGAGCTGGCCTCGCGGGAGAGAACCCGCCCGGATGGTAGTCTCGCCCGCCGAGCTGGCCTCGCGGGAGAGAACCCGCCCGGCCGGCGGTCTCGCCCGGCGAGCTGGCCTCGCGGGCGAGAACCCGCCTGGCCGGCGGTCTCGCCCGACGAGCTGGTCTCGCGGGCGAGAACCCGTCTGGCCGGCGGTCTCGCCCCTGCTCGGGGTTAAGGGGCAGGGGGGACGAGACCTTAATCTCCAGTCAACCCCGCTGCCCCCACCTCGCAGTTTACCCCGTCGGGGGGTGCCGACCGACTTGCCGCACCCGACCCTCAAAGAAGGGGGCAAGGGGGGAGGCAAATTTTTCCTCCCCCTACTAGTATATTCTCAAGGTCAAGCCAAAATTGGCCCCTTAGAGTGCAAAACAGCTCAAAAGCTTAAAACCTATAAGCAGACCTTATGCCTTACTTGAGATCCTCACTCCGCGAATACAGGGTTGTACAACGACCATGCTCAGAAGCCTTGATGCATGCTTCCTTATAAAGTCTGAAGTGTCGGCAAAGGATTTCACTAGGGCACTAGCATACAATAATATCTAATTGTTTGATCTCTACAAACAATGAAAGGTAATTAGTATGGATGAAAGTGTCTAATTTTAGATATCATTATTTAGGTTTTGTTTGGGAGGACTTATTTTCACCGGTCAAGCGGGCATGACCGCATGATCCCAAACGGAGCCTAATCTATCTAATAAGCAGATCTAATGATGTATACTTTTACAGATGAAGACATCCAATGTATGAAGGGGTGGTGGTGGTTGCACGAGGCGGCAGTTACCAGAGGAGGCCATTTCTGGCAAAGAGGGACAGACGAAGGGGGTTTGGGGAAGAAGACGAAGTTAGGAAAAGAGCTTTCATTAATTCCTTGATAACATAATTACATTATTAACTATTTATAAAGCTAACATAACGGTACATTATAACGTTCTAATTTATGTTGACAGCTGGCAGCCTCCTCTCCTCCTGATTAGCCTCTTCGATCGGACGATCGTAACATCTGATGTCCCCTTTTAAAAGCAATGTCCTCATTGTTGCATTCCTCCATCTTCCCCAAAACCCTAGTGACGGAGATTTCGGAAGGACGGCGGAGCGTGTAGCCGGAGTCATTTGAAGTTGGTTCGTCGGAGTAGACCACGAAGATGCTTTCACGGATGAAGCCGGTGGTAGCTGGTGGCTGGATATGAGCCACGAAGAGTCCGTCAAGGACCACGAAGATGCTCTCACGGGTGAAGTCGGTGGTTGCTGGAGATCTCCTAAGAGCCGCGAAGATTCCGTCACGGTCGCTTTTTTATGAAGGGCTGGAGCTTGGTGTGGCTGACCCCTCGATCTCCCCTTCAGTTGGACTGGGTAGTGCACTAACTGGAACAACTCGGCCTGATTAGAGCGAGGTCGACGTCTTTTCCTGTAATCTATCTTGTACACTTCCGTATGTTTGTTTAGATGATTTTCCCCGCGGTATGCGCTTGTGGGTGTTTTTCCAGGACCACTTGTACCCTGCTAGCTCGTTCTCGGCAGTTGTTGTGCTGCGGCTTATGAGGTCTGCGTCCAGTGTGTCTACATCTTCCCAGGTGTTGTCCGCCGGAGACAATCCTGCCCATTGTACCAGTGCTTGTTTAATTTGATTTCCCCTTCTGTGTATTACTCTTGTGCTAATTACTGCCAATGGTGTATGTATTGGACTGTTATTGTGACTTTTTTCTGGTAGCAATGTAACTGGTGTATACATAGATCCATAGTATGGCTTTAGCAATGATATGTGGAGCATCGGGTGAATCTTAGATTCTGCAGGTAGACTAAGTTTGTAAGCTGTTTCCCCAATTCATTCTTCAATCTGAAAAGGTCCGTAAAACTAAAGTGATAGTTTCCGCGATGCTGGGCGCCGGACGGATGTTTGTCGATATGGTTGTAAGCGAAGTAGAACCCAGTCGTCTTTCTGAAATTGCTTATCAGTGTGATGTTTATCTGCTTGCATTTTCATTCTTTGTTGTGATTTGTGTAGATTATCCCGTAGGTGTTGCATCAGCTCGTCACGTTCACGAATTGTAGTCTCTACAGCTTCTATTTTCGTGGTACCTGCACAATATGAGAGTAATCCAGGAGGTGTGCGACCGAACATAACCTCACATGGGGTCATGCCAGCCGCTGAATTAAACGACGTATTGTAGTGATATTCAACTGAACTTAAATAATCAGACCATTTTTTAGGATGTTTAAACGAAAATATTCTTAAATATTATTGTACGTATCGATTTACTCGTTCAGTTAACCCATCTATTTGTGGGTGATACGCCGAACTATATTTCAGCTGAGTGCTCTGTAGTTTAAATAAATCTTTCCAAAAATGACTTAAAAATATTGTGTCACGGTCAGATATTATTGTTTCTAGTATTCCGTGAAGTTTGCCCACATTATTCCAAAAGACCGTAGCCACTACAGGTGCTGTTAATGGTGGATTTATTGGTGCAAAGTGTGCAGCCCTTGAAAAACGATCCACAACAACAAAAATAATACTATACGAATTAGATATTGTCAAATGTGTTATAAAATCCATAGTTATATCCGACCATAATTTTTTTAGGGTTGGTAAGGGTTGTAATAAACCGTAGGATGAGTAATTTGTAGGTTTCGCTTGTTGGCAAATCATGCATTCCTTAATATATTTTGTTACTTCCGTTTTTAAATTCAAAATATGGAATTGCTGTTGAATTCTGTGCATGGTACCTCGTATACCGGAATGCCCCCTAAAACAAGTACTATGTGCTTCTTTTAAGATTAGATTTTTAATTTGCGAATTATCCGGAATGAACAAGCGATGTTTAAAATATATGTACTCCCCATGTGTAGTCCAATCTGGCACTGTTGTGTTATCATGTATTTTTTCTACCAGTTGTTTTGTAAAAACATCATTTTGATAATCGTGTAATAAGCCATCTAATAAGGACGAGGTGACTTATGTCAAATTGTGCAAAGTAGCTACAGTTGGGTTATTTTCTGGATATCGCGAGAGTGGGTCGGCCACCCTATTCTGCTTCCCCGGTTTATATTGGATTGAGTAATCATATCCAAGTAACTTAGACAGGAATAATTGTTGGTCTGGGGTGTGTAAGTCTTGAGTTAACAAGGTGTGCAAACTTTTGTGATCCGTGTAAATCGTGAAGTGGTGACCGAGGAGATAATGTCTCCACTTTGCCACCGCTGACGTGACCGCGTACAATTCACGGACGTATGTAGATTTACGTTGCATTAAGTTTGTAAGTTTACGACTGTAATATGCAATGGGTTTGGACTGTTGCATCAAAACTGCCTCGATACCAATACCGGATGCATCAGTCTCGATACAAAAAGGTTTTGAAAAATCAGGGAGTGTTAAGATGGGCATTTCCGTTAATAATTTCTTTAAAGTATTAAATGCAGTTTGAGCCGAGATATCCTACTCGTATGGGGTCGACTTTAATAAATCTGATAAGGGTGCAGCCAATATGGAAATTTTTTTGATAAATTTTCGATAGTACCCGGCCAAACCTAAAAAAGCTCTAATTTCCTTTTGTGACCTAGGTTGTGGGAAATTAAGAATTGCCGAAATATTAGTGTTCGTAGGGTATACCGTCCCATTCGAAATTCCATGGCCTCGAAATTCGATGGTGCTAGTAAGGAACATACATTTTTGATAGTTTTGCAAATAGTTTATTTTTGTGAAGTAATTCGAAAACTATTGTGAAGTGGAAATAATGGTCTTCCTCGTTAATACTATAAATGAGGATGTCGTCGAAAAAAATCACAATGAATTTTCGTAAATAAGCATGAAATATATTGTTCATTGCTGCTTGAAAGGTCGACGGTGCATTGGTTAAACCGAATAGCATAACCGTAAATTCATAATGACTGTGGTGTGTACGAAAGGCTGTTTTATGTATGTCGTGTTCGGCCATACATATCTGATGATATCCCGCACGTAAATCAAGTTTTGAAAAAACTCTTGCCATAAACAGTTCGTCCAGTAATTCATCGATTGTAGGGATCGGAAATCTGTCTTTAATAGATATTTTATTTAGGGCTCTATAATCGACACAAAAACGCCAGGTATTATCCTTTTTTAATGAGGATTACGGGGGCGCTAAAACTTGATGTGCTCGGACGGACGTAACCTAATTGTAACAATTCTTTTAACTATTTTTTTCAATTTCATTTTTTTGGTATTGCGGATATCGGAAAGGTTTGACGTTGGTTGGGGCTGTATTTGGAATTAGTGGAATTGAATGATTCAAATACCTGTGAGGAGGTAAGGATAGTGGCTCTTGAAAGAGGAAGTTATACTGTGAGAATAATGAGTCCCGAACTGTCCAAGGAGTCCGGTGAATGTTTCCTGTACCGATGGAGCGGCGGCGGCTGGGGCCGTAAACGCGGCGGCGAAGGGCCCAAGAACTGAACTTGTGGCTGAGGAAGATGCCTGGGCGGTCGTCGACAGGGGAGCGAATGGACTGGCTGGAATGGTTTGTCGTAACTCCGTTCCCGGATCTCTGGTTGGATTTCTTGAGTCGGCTAAGATTGAGAGGATTTCCTTGCGGAACGATGAAAGTTGTTCCGACGATGCTTCGCGACTAGCCGCTAGTTGTTGTGCCATATCCGTAGTGATTGCCTGTTTGACTTCATCAATCTGTGCCTGGCGAGCTGTTTGTTCAGTCTGTAATGCCGCCAAGAATTGATTTTGAGAGTCATGGGATCTTGTTTTATCAGCCATGGCGGAAGATGCACGGGAGGGTAAGATTCAAAAGGAAGAACGACGAGAGCATCAAATGAAGGTGGGTGGTGGTTGCACGAGGCAGCAGTTACCAGAGGAGGCCATTTCTGGCGGAGAAGGACAGACGAAGGGGGTTTGGAGAAGAAAACAAAGTTAGGAAAAGAGCTTTCATTAATTCCTTGATAACATAATTACATTATTAACTATTTATAAAGCTAACATAACTGTACATTATAACGTTCTAATTAATGTTGACAACTAGCAGCCTCCTCTTCGCGTGATTAGCCTCTTCGATCGGACGTTCGTAACAATGTATGAATGTCTACGGGTTTGTCCGCGGAGGATTTCACCGCCGCTTCATTTAGATGCAGGAGAAGGGATCGCTGGCTAGGCTTGACGTTGATGAAGAAATCGCAGCCATATATGCCCGACTTTCTCTAGAGCCAAATGAACGCAAGATAGAGGATGAAGATCGGCGATTTCCTTTTCCTGACACCGTCTATGAAGAGGTCTACAAAAAAAACCTGCAAAGTCGCCAAGGAGAGGAATGGAGAAGAGAGAATGGCGGTTAATTAGGATTTAAATATCATGGTTGTTCATGTGTCAAGGGCGGGACCGAATTCGCGACTGAAGTTACGAGATGATCTTGCCCCCCCCCATCATATGATTCGACCGTTCACGCGACTGAATTAACTCGCACTCGTAGGTGTTGAAGCCGAGAAATTCTCAACCTCAAAAATCGGACAAGGCAACCTGAAGTTACTGGTCGACCAGTCGGGAAGATGATCTCTGGTCAGGAAACAGGAACGAATTGCGCAAACAGGACCCCAGGTCGCTACGGCGGGAAGGTCCCACCACGTACCCAGTTGCTTAGGAGAAGCAACCCCTTCTCAACCAGATTGGCCGAGCTAGGTACGAAGGAGGCGAGCTGAGCAATAACGAGTCAAGGGCAGTGGCTGGAACTCGCGAGGGCTCAGGCCGAGAATTGCTTGTCTCCCCTTCGTACCCCTGGGGTCCTATTTATAGGGAAAACCAAAGAGAGAGGGGGGGGGGGGTCTTACTTATACCCCCACCCTGGCGAGTTGGCGACTTCCCTGGGGAGCTCGGCAGGCAGAGGCGAGCATCTGGCCATAGTCGCCACCTGGCGAGTTGTCCTGGGGAACTCGCCAACTCGCCCGAACCTTCCGCGGTCCGGGGTGCTGGTCTGGATCCCCACCTTGTCTTGCTGACTTAGACTTTTGATGACCTGACGGTGGTAGGGCCCTCCCTCGTCGAATATGGGTTGTACACAATCCCCGCTCTTTTTGGGCGACGTAGGAGTCCGGAAAGAATCATCCAACGCTTATTCGGCGAGGACCTCTGCCGAGTATCTGGACAGCTCGCATCGTCGCCTGCTGGTAGAGTAGTCTATAAATAGGGGAGCTCCGTTTTTGAGACGATCCTTGGAGCTCGCCGAAGATGTCGGACACCGAACAGCTGTTGAAGGACAGTCTCGCCGCCTTGTCGGGCCTCCTCGGTATAGCCAGGCCGAAGAGGCCGCGCGAGGATGATCCCACTGCTTTGCCCCCGCCGAAGAAGAAGAAGACAAAAAAGGTCAAGCTGCCCGCCACTACGGTGGTCGGCTCGCCTCCACCGGCGCACCAGGTCGCCGCGGCGACTGACAATCCCGTGGTGTCGTCCGACACCCAGAGGGTGTTGGACGACCTAGGGCTTGATGACCTCCCCGGGTCGACCCGGGGTAGCCCGCTGGAGAACCCGGGGGTGACCGAGGAGCTCGCGGGCGTGAAGGAGTCCGCGGCGTCTCAGGTCGAGGTCGTCACCTTGACAGGTTGCTACCTCGAACTCTTCCCTGCTGGGTTGTCGCCGCCATTTTGCTGACTTCTTCCTTTATGCAGATTCTCCGATAGCCGCGGTGGCGGCACTTGATGTCGTCCCTCTCAGCTCGGCGCCCTTACTCGCCCTGGCTGCCGACAGGCCGTCCAAGATCGCCCGCACGGTCAGGATAGGCCTTAGCTCGGGGAAGGCGTCTGGGGCGTCGTTGGTGAAGGACCCCCCGCCTGGGAGTAAGGAGCTGCCGGCGAAGGCCACTCCTGCCGAGTCATCTGGGCCGGTGCGCGAGATTCCTCCGGCGAGTACGGTGGCCGGTGTTGTTGCGAGCGGCGGGAAGATACCCCCGGTGAGCACTCCATTGCCGCCGCCGCCGCCCGCGGTCGCCACTCCTGGCCAGAGGCCGAGCACCGGCTTGCCCCCTCCGCCGCCCCTGTCTGCCCTGCCGAAAGACCATCCGCGACCTCCTCCGCCTCCTGCGCCGAGGGCTCCGCACCACTCTGCGAGCTCATCTCAAGCTCCGCCGTTGGTGAAGAAGCCGGAGAGGCCGCGGCCACCCTACTTTCCTCCGCGGGTTGGAGACCCTGACTACGTCGGCCAAGGGTCTGGAGGGCGCGGGCAGGGCAGGCCTGCCGATCTTCCGAGTAGCTCTTCGGGGAGGCGAGATACCTCCGGGCGACCTCCTTCGCCGCGCCGATCCCGATCTCCTCGCCGTGGTGAGCCTCCTACTACTGAATACCGCTCAGCTTTTTGCTCTGTCCTGACGATCCATCTTCCTGCTTTGTCAGATCGCCGGCGACCTCTGGGGCGACTTTCCTTGACGCTATCGGGCTGTCTGGGAGCGAGTATCGTCAAGCCGCCATTCGTGCTCACATGGAGTTGGAGAGCAAGTTTGACCAGCTCGCTATCTGCGATTCTCACCGACGTATCTCGGCTCTGGAGGCGAGGATGGCCAAGGTCGAAGGGCTCCAGTCGACCTTGGAAAGCTATGAAGCTCGCTTTCACGTGGTCAAAGAGAACGACCGCCAGCTGCAACTGAACAACCACCGCCTGCAGCTGGTGCTTGACGAGCTGGCCGGCATCCGGGCGAGCATGGGTCTGCTGGGCGCCTGGCGAGGATGGAGGAGCAGCTCAGGCTCGGCGATGATGCGACAGCGCTGGCGACGGAGCATTACCGGCGTGCGCGCGAGATCGGCTGGGCCGGGCGACATCCGCACCCTCCTGAGCGGCCGAGGGCTCCATAGTTTTTACTTTTTCGAATGTAACTCGCCTTGTGCGACTTGTACTTCTGGACATCTATTTCTAATTTGATTAATTCATGTGTGCGAATACTCTTGCCTCTATGTGCGTGCTGTTATTTTTTTTGACGTGCCGAGCTTTAGTTTACTTGATAATGTCGCAGGTTGATCTTCATCGCGCGAGCTCGCTAGATACTCGCTGAGACGGCTGACCCCCCCCCCCCCCTCTCTCTTGGGCTTGTCATATCTATAAATAGGAGGGGTAGGTGGGTCATAAAGCGTATTGCTGTAGCGACCTTCTTTCCTCCTGCCGAGTATCTGAACAATCAACTCGCCGCCCTTGTTGCTTTCGAATCTCGCCATCATGGTCGGTGACGATGCCAGCGCTCGCCGACAGGCCCACGCCATTAACTTCGCGGATGCGGCTTTTAAGAAGTCCATAACCACCGAGAAGGAACTGGCGACCCTCAAGGAACGCTTCCTGCCCGAAGGATACTCGGCAAGACTCCCCACTCGCAGCGAGCGCCTCAATACCCATATTGAGGGTTCGCTTGTAATGTCGCTGCGTCACTTCGACGCGGGCCTGCGGCTGCCCTTCTGGCCGGAGTTCTGCGAGATCTTGCGCTACTTCGGGATTGTCCCTGCGCAGATCAATCCTAATGGTGTGGCGATCATCATGGGATTCCTCTGCTTCCTTCGGGAAGAAAGGATCGCTTTCGACCTCTCCGTCTTCCGCCGCATCTTCGCCTTTGCGGCGACCTCGGAGGGGGTCATCTTTTTCAGCAGCCATGTCTGCACCCTGGTCGGGACCGCGAACAAGGTCCATCGCTGGAGCGAGCAGCTGATTGTCGTCCATGGCGACTTCGGCGGTGTTCTCGGCAGGCCGCATCAACCGGCCGATGTCGCCTTCCTTCCCCCCATCCTCGAAGGAGCTCGCGAGCAGCTCTTTGAATACTTTCGCGGTCGGCGTTTTGACGTCATCTTCTGGCGACTAAACGTCAACGTGCTCGAGCCAGTCCACCCTAACGAAAGTATGCCGAACTCGAAATGCGCCCTGGTTACTCGCTCCCCCTTTTGCCGCTGAAGCTAACTTTGTCGCGTTTTGCAGTCTCCAACGAGCTTCCGGAGAAGCCGCTTCCTTTGGCGAAGGAAGCCGCCGCCACGCAGTCGGATTCTCGCCCTCCTGCCGACGTTGGGGAGAAGAAGGCGGTTAAGGGAAAATCGCGGGTCAGCTCGCAAGGTCCCGCGAGGAAGAGGGCGAAGACCTCGTCGCCGCGATCCGTCGATTGCCGGTCGCCGACGGGCGCCCAGTCGCCCCATTTCCACCCCAACTACGGCCTCGGGCAGGGGGTGGTGGACGTCTTCGGTCGCCCGCTCGTGACCTGGTCGGCGGGGGAGAATTCGGTGTCGCTGAGCACCAACCTTCCGTCCTGGTCGACTGACTGGGAGGACAATGGGGAGGCGTTCGCCGTTCTCCACGCCATCTACGGTCGGGCCGACGCGGAGTCCGTCATGGAGCTGACCCCGACGGAGCTCGCCCATCAATCGGCCTGCGCGCTCGCGCGGTCTGCCGAGCTGGGCCATTATTCGGCGAGGAAGCTGTTGGAGACGACCGATGCCCTCAAGGTCGTCTCCAAGAAGGCCATCGACCTCGGCATGCAGTCAGTCCGCTGGAGGGACTTCGAGGTGAGCTGTCCCTGGGTGGGTTTTGTTCGATTTGTTTCGTTTGATAGATCCTGACGTCGATCATTTCGCAGGCTGCCGAGATAGAAGCGGCGAAGAAACTCTCCGAGTGCGAGGAGAAGCTCGCCGCCTCCCAGGCCGAGCTGGAGGCGGCCCAAACTCGCGCAGCGGTGATGGAGACGAGGCTGGTCGCTGCTGAAGGACGGCTGAGCTCCTCAACCCCGCTACCCGAGGACCCGGCGCGAGTGGTGAAGCAATCTCGCGTTCTCTGGGAGGAGAGATCCTCTGTTCGCCGCGAGATTGCGCGGGCGGCGGGGAACGTCATACTCGCGCGCCTTAGGCTCGGGGGTCAGCTCGTCGAGGGGGAGAAGCCACTCACTGTCGACGAGCTCATTCCCGAGCTGCTCGCCGAGGGGACTGTCCCGCCGTATAGCGCGTCGTCGCCGACCAACTCCAGTGATTCTGACAGCAGCAGCGGCAGCGGAAGCAGCAGCGGCGAGAGCGCAGAGAGTGACGACTTTGCGGATATCGGTGATGTTGGTGATGATGAATATCGGCCTGATACTGGCGACGACGAGTCCTAGTTGCTCGCCGATATTCTTTTTGTAAACCAAACTTTTGACTTCATGATTTATACAAGGTTTTGGTTTTTGCCTTTCTAACTGGATGTTACTCGCTAGGCTTATAGGCTCGGAGAGGAACGCTCGCTAGGTCGCAGGGGGATGATCCCGACATCGACCATCCGCTTGTCGGGACCTACTCGCCCCCTGCACCCGGATACTCGTGAACCTGCTGAGATAACCGCGCGGGTGGCGTGTGGGACATACTCGCATGCCCCCCGGGGCTCGCTTACTCGCGTGGTTCCAGCTCGCTCCCCCGCATGGGATCAGCTCGCCTGCTCGCGCGAGGTCTGCTCACCTGCTCGCGCGAGACCTGCTCGCCTGCTCGCGTGTGACGAAAACTGAACCGGGCTTAGTCGTCGAACATAGCCTGCGGGCCCCTCATTCTCGTCATCGAGGAGATCGGCCGATTCCCGAGGAGAGGAGCTCGTGGAGATACCGGTCTTACGACGCTGCTCGAGGTCTTGGATTACAATCGAGGAGATCGGCCGATTCCCGAGGAGAGGAGCTCGTGGAGATACCGGTCTTACGACGCTGCTCAACTCGAGGTCTTGAATTACAATCGAGGAGATCGGCCGATTCCCGAGGAGAGGAGCTCGTGGAGATACCGGTCTTACGACGCTGCTCAACTCGAGGTCTTGAATTACAATCGAGGAGATCGGCCGATTCCCGAGGAGAGGAGCTCGTGGAGATACCGGTCTTACGACGCTGCTCAACTCGAGGTCTTGAATTACAATCGAGGAGATCGGCCGATTCCCGAGGAGAGGAGCTCGTGGAGATACCGGTCTTACGACGCTGCTCAACTCGAGGTCTTGGATTACAATCGAGGAGATCGGCCGATTCCCGAGGAGAGGAGCTCGTGGAGATACCGGTCTTACGACGCTGCTCAACTCGAAGTCTTGGATCACAATCGAGGAGATCGGCCGATTCCCGAGGAGAGGAGCTCGTGGGGATACCGGTCTTACGACGCTGCTCAACTCGAGGTCTTGGATTACAATCGAGGAGATCAGCCGATTCCCGAGGAGAGGAGCTCGTGGAGATACCGGTCTTACGACGCTGCTCAACTCGAAGTCTTGGATCACAATCGAGGAGATCGGCCGATTCCCGAGGAGAGGAGCTCGTGGGGATACCGGTCTTACGACGCTGCTCAACTCGAGGTCTTGAATTACAATCGAGGAGATCGGCCGATTCCCGAGGAGAGGAGCTCGTGGAGATACCGGTCTTACGACGCTGCTCAACTCGAAGTCTTGAATTACAATCGAGGAGATCGGCCGATTCCCGAGGAGAGGAGCTCGTGGAGATACCGGTCTTACGACGCTGCTCAACTCGAAGTCTTGAATTACAATCGAGGAGATCGGCTGATTCCCGAGGAGAGGAGCTCGTGGGGATACCGGTCTTACGACGCTGCTCAACTCGAAGTCTTGAATTACAATCGAGGAGATCGGCCGATTCCCGAGGAGAGGAGCTCGTGGAGATACCGGTCTTACGACGCTGCTCAACTCGAGGTCTTGAATTACAATCGAGGAGATCGGCCGATTCCCGAGGAGAGGAGCTCGTGGAGATACCGGTCTTACGACGCTGCTCAACTCGAGGTCTTGAATTACAATCGAGGAGATCGGCCGATTCCCGAGGAGAGGAGCTCGTGGGGATACCGGTCTTACGACGCTGCTCAACTCGAGGTCTTGGATTACAATCGAGGAGATCAGCCGATTCCCGAGGAGAGGAGCTCGTGGAGATACCGGTCTTACGACGCTGCTCAACTCGAGGTCTTGAATTACAATCGAGGAGATCGGCCGATTCCCGAGGAGAGGAGCTCGTGGGGATACCGGTCTTACGACGCTGCTCAACTCGAGGTCTTGAATTACAATCGAGGAGATCGGCCGATTCCCGAGGAGAGGAGCTCGTGGGGATACCGGTCTTACGACGCTGCTCAACTCGAGGTCTCGAATTACAATCGAGGAGATCGGCCGATTCCCGAGGAGAGGAGCTCGTGGAGATACCGGTCTTACGACGCTGCTCAACTCGAGGTCTTGGATTACAATCGAGGAGATCGGCCGATTCCCGAGGAGAGGAGCTCGTGGAGATACCGGTCTTACGACGCTGCTCAACTCGAAGTCTTGGATCAAATCCTGCGTCCTTACATATTGGCGAGAAAGAAACTCCCCCCGAAGGGACGCTCTTGATCCTGCCGAATCGGGGGATCAGTGTCCAGACCCGTTCCTCAGAATTCCTCTAGTTTGGAAAAGAGATGCATTTGGGGAGACCTAGGCCGATATGCAAGGGGGAGCTGATCTCGGCCAACAATGCAGAGGTTCGGTCTTACAAGAGCGCTTGAAATCCCGAAGCATCGTCCCATCGTCCGAACTAGGCTATTCAGTGAGAACGGGTTGGGGTCCCGCATCCCGATTTGACAGTGAAGGTCGCTTATAGGTACGATTAGGATGGGGGTGGTGTTCATCGAGGGGCCTTTTTGAACGCGCTCGGAATTCACACATCTCCCTTCGGGCTCGTCCACACCCTGTCCTTGGCAGGTTCTTCTTCCGGGTGTTTTACGAGGCCGGCCTCTCCTCAAGTCCGGGAGATCACGGTGCGGATCTGTTCCTCGCAGGTCCTCCAGACGGAAAAGTGATGCACTCGGGGAGACATAGGCCGACATGCAAGGGGGGAGCTGATCTCGGCCGACAATACAGAGGCTCGGTCTTACAAGAGCGCTTAAAATCCCGAAGCATCGTCCCATCATCCGTACTGGGCTACATATGAGGAACAAACCGACCGTTGCCTCTCGAGGTCGACTACGAGGCGGACCATGAAAACACTCAGAAACCTTGAGGTACATTTAACACAAAAAGGATGAAATCTCGCATTCTTTGCTCATTTAAGAGTTTTTACAGAAATTGATACATGAGTTACCGCTATGGGTAAAATCTTTTCAAATCATCCCCGCTCCAGGTTCCAGGCAGCTGCTCTCTCGCTTGGTCTTGTAGGTAATAGCCTCCTGTGGTCAAGGCTTCTTGGACGATGAAAGGTCCTTCCTAGTTGGGATGGAGCTTGCCTACGGTGGCTCCCCGCCCAGCAGCGTCCACCTTCTTCATGACCAAGTCCCCCGCGAGGAAATTCTTCAAGCGGACGTTTTTGTCGAAGTGTCTTGCCATGCGCCTCTTGGTTTCCTCCTGGCGCATGGAGGCTAAGTCCCGAAGCTCTTCCACATAATCCAGGGAGAGCCTCTGAGCCTCTTCATTCTCTAACCGCCATTCCTCGCTTCCGTCTTCGGCTGCGATGACCCTCGGACTGTGCACCTCAAATTCGACCGGGATGAGCGCCTCGGATCCGTGTGACAGCTTGAAGGGTGTTTCCCCTGTGGCTGAGTTCGGGGTGGTCCTGAGAGCCCAGAGGACGGAAGGGAGCTGCTCGGCCCAGTTCCCCTTGAGATTGGTGATCTTCTTCTTCAGCAAGTTGACGATGAGTTTGTTCGCGGCTTCTACTTGCCCGTTGCTACGAGGGTGATGTACCGAGGCGAACCGAAGGTCGGTTCCCAACTGTTTACAAAAGTCCCCCAGTTCCAGGCTGGCGAACTGCGGCCCATTGTCGGTGATGATGGCCAGAGGGATCCCGAACCTGCATGCGATCTCCCCCCAGATGAAGTTCTTGACGATTTGAGACGTGGTCCTGGCCAGAGCCTTAGCCTCGATCCACTTCGTGAAGTAGTCAACCATTACCAGGACAAACTTCCGTTGCCCGCTAGCTTGAGGGAACGGGCCGATCAAATCCATTCCCCAAATTGCGAAGGGCCACGGAGCGGTAATCGAGCGGAGTTGCTGAGCCGGCTGGAGCGCGAGGGGCGCGAAGAGTTGACATTGGGAGCATTTTCTGGAGTAGGCCTCTGCGTCCTTTCGGATGGTCGGCCAGAAGTAACCGTGCCTCAGAATCCTTTGCTCCAGGGTGCGGGTCCCGGAGTGACTGCCGCACTCTCCTGAGTGAATCTCCTCGAGGACCCGGGGAATCTCGAGTTCTGACAAGCATCGGGCCAGAGGGCCTGAAATGGTTTTGCGATAAAGCTCTCCGTCCTGCAGCAAGTAGTACGCGGCCTTATACCGGAACTTTCTTTGATCTTGCCCGTCAGATGGTAGTCGGCCTGTTGCCAGGAACGTGACGAACGGATCTCTCCATGAGGCCCGCTGATCGATCTCCATCAACTCGCCTTCTTCGATGGATGGTCGGAACAACTCGATGGCGGTTCCCCCAGCCCGAGGGCCGTATTTCGCAAGATTGTCTGCCTCGGAGTTGCGTTCTCGGGGCACGTGCTCGACGTGAAAGGATCGGAACCCCCCGATCAAGCCTTTGACCTTAACCAAATATTGCTGCAAGATGGGATCTCGGACTTCGAACTCTCCCCGAATCTGAGATGCGGCCACCATGGAGTCGGTGAAAGCCCTGATATCTCTGATTGCCAGTTCCTTGGCGAGTCGCAAACCAGCCACCATGGCTTCGTACTCCGCCTGATTGTTAGTGACCGGAAAATGGATCTTGACGGCTTGCACAATTCTGGTCCCCTGAGGACTAACCAGCACCACCCCGGCTCCCACGGAGTGTTTCCCTGACGCGCCATCTACGAACATCTTCCAGGGGACCGGCCGAGAGACATTCGTGTCTGCCTCGACCTCGGTCGAGAAGTCGGCCAGGAAATCCGCCACGGCTTGTGCTTTGATCGCGACCCTTGGGGGGTAGGAGATGTCGAACTCGCTCAGCTCCACAGCCCACTTGGCGAGCCTGCCGGAGTGCTCCACTCCGTCCAAGATACTCCTCAAGGGGTGGTCGGAGACTACCTTGATAGAGTGGGCTTGGAAATATGGACGGAGTCGCCTGGCCGAAACTACCAGGGCAAAGACTAACTTCTCCAGGATGGGGTACCGCGTTTCGGCTTGCCTTAGCACCCGGCTCACGTAGTAGATTGGAAGCTGCTTCTTCCCCTCCTCTCGGACCAACACCGAGCTGACTGCTTCAGCCCCTACCCCTAGGTAGAGCAAGAGGTCCTCGCCGCCCTGCGGACCCTGAAGGAGAGGAGCTCGAGTCAGCTGTTGTTTGAGCTTTACGAAGGCCTCCTCGCACTCCGGGGTCCACTCGAATTTCTGGTTCCCCCGAAGGGTTTTGAAGAAAGGGGAACACTTTTCTCCGGCCCTGGAGAGAAACCGGCTAAGACCTGCTAGCCTTCCAGTCAACCTTTGAACTTCCTTGGAATCCCTCGGGGACGCCATCTCCACGATGGCTTTCACCTTGTCGGGGTTAGGCTCCACCCCTAGGGGAGTAAGGAGGTGCCCTAGAAACTTCCCCCTTCCCGCGCCGAAGACACACTTGGCCGGGTTGAGCCGCATCTTGTACCTCCTCAGGGTGGCGAAGGTCTCTGTCAGATCCGCTACGTGCTCTGCGGCGCTCTTGCTCTTAACAAGCAGGTCATCCACGTAGACTTCCAGATTCCGCCCCTTTTGCTTTCTGAAGACGTGATCCATCATTCTTTGATATGTCGCGCCAGCGTTCTTGAGCCCGAAGGGCATCATCTTGTAGCTATAACACCCGTCGCTGGTGATGAAGGAAACGTCGCGACAATCGGGGGGATGCATCCGGATCTGATGGTATCCTGAAAAAGCATCAAGGAAACTCATCACAGGAAATCCGACGGCGGAATCAACCAGCGCGTCGATCTGAGGCAGGGGATAACAATCCTTCGGGCAAGCTTTATTCAACAATGAAAAGTCGATACATAACCTCCAGCCCCCTCCGGACTTCTTCACCATTACAACATTGGAGACCCAGCCTGGATACTGGATCTCCGAAACAAAACCTGCTTCCAGCAGCTTCCCTACTTCCTCCCGGATGGGTCCCGCTAGAGTGGCGGCGCTCTTCCTTTGCTTCTGACGGACGGGGGTCGTCGCTGGATCCAGGTTGAGGCGATGACAGGCAACATCAGCATCAATCCCTGGCATCTCGGCGGCGCTCCATGCGAAGACGTCCGCGTTTTCCTGTAGGCAGGCAGCTATCTCCACCTTCCCTTCCGGGGGCAAGGCTCCTCCGATCTTCAGCAGCTCCGGCTTTCCTCTCAGGGAGATCACCTCCACCTCCTCCAGCTCCTCGGCAGCTTGCAGGCCCTCTTCCTGCTCCATCATCCTTTCCAACCTTTCTGCGTCACTCATCCAACTGATGGTGCTGACCGCATTCAGGTAGCATTCCCTGGAGGCCCTGGGATCTCCCCTGATCCTGACTTGGACGTCGTTCCTGCAGTACTTCAGGCATTGATGGTATGACGAGGGGACGGCTTTGAAGTAGTTGATGAGGGGCCGCCCGAAGATGGCGTTGTAGCCGCTGGGTGCGTCGACGATGACGAAGCGACATCGGATCGAAGTTCCCCCGAGGGTGACCAGCAACTCAACTCCTCCTTCCACCTCTTTCTTCTCCCCGGAGAAGCCGAAGAGAGGTCCATCCGCTGCCTGAACCCGGGACGCTTCCACCTGAAGGCCGACGAAGGTTCTCTTGAAGATGACATTCACCGAACTCCCGTTATCCGCGAGGATTCGGTCGACGGTAAAGTCCTCGATTGCTGCTTGAATCACCAGGGCGTCATGGAAGGGGTTCTCGTTCCAGAGCATGTCCTCCTCCGAGAAGGTGATCTCGTTCAAGGGAGGGGGGGTCTGAGACGTCGAAGCGACGCTCCTTTTGTAGATTTGGTGGAGACTTCCCTTGCGGGAAGCTCCTAGCCCCGCCCCTCCGTTGATTACTCCGACGTGCCCGCCTCCCGGACCGGGAATGACATTCCCCCTTCCTCCTTGGTCGATCCTGTCTTCGTTCCTCCTTCTCTGCGGTGCCTGGTAGGCTACCTGCCCAACCTGGGCCTCTTGCTGCGGCTGCTCCCTCTCGGCCGCCGTTGCTTCCATCCTCCTCCTTGCTTCCCAGAACTCAGGGCAAGCCAAGGTTCCATGCCCCTCCACTCGATGGATATCGCAGTAGAGGGGAATCGCCGCTTCCTGCTGCCTTTCCTGCCTCCTCTCCTGCTGCCTCTCCTTCCGCCGGCGTTTAGCGGCTCGCTGCGTGATGGCCATGGTTTCCCTTCTTCCTCCTCCCTGCTCCCGAGGGTTGTAAGCCCTCCTTTCCTCCTGACGGATGGGCCGCCTCCACTGGGGGCGATCCCTTGGGTACTGGAATCTTCTCTCCTCGCTCCTCGCCTCTCGACCTCCGACGGGCCTCCTATCCTCCTGCCTTCGAGGCTTCTCCCGCCTCTCCTGCCTCTCCACCTTCCTGATCTCCCTTCCCCTTTCTCTCTTCTCCTCTTTCTCCTGCGGCCTCTCCTGCTTCCTGTCGTTGCGCCCCTCCGGCGCCCTCTCCCTCTCCAGCAGTCTTCCCTTATCTTGCCCAAGCGGTCGGTCTCCATCGAGCCGTGCCAGGAACTCCTTGTTCCTCTCCTCTCCCTGGATGAACACATTGGCTCTCTCCACCATCTCCTCGAACGATTTGGGCGGCCTGTGCCCCAATTCCATGTTGAACAGACCCTGCTTCAGCCCGAACTTGAGGGCTACCATCAAGGTGAACCCGTCTACCTCTTCCACCTCCAGCACCTCCTCCTGGAATCGATCGATGTACCGGCCCAAACTCTCGTGCTGCCCCTGCACGATCTTGAAGAGGGCGGTCGCCTCCTTCTTCCTCCGTTTGGACGTCGCAAACCTTGCTAAAAGGCCCCTTCGGAGATCTGAGAAGCAGTAGACTGACCCGGCTGGCAGCTGGTGGAACCAATCTCTCGCGCTACCCTTGAAGGTAATGGAGAAGAGCCGGCACTTGAGAGCATCGGACATGTTGCGAATGGAGACCACGTCCTCAAACCACTGAAGATGTCCCACCGGGTCGTCCTTGCCGGAGTAGTACGAGAGGACCGGCTCTCTGAAGTTGTCAGGGACGAGGGCTGCGAGGATCTCGTCGCAAAAGGGGCTCCTCCCTTCCTGGCGGCGGCGAGTATCCTCTCCGCTCGAGCAGTCATACTCGCTCCATCGGCGAGTATCTCCATACCTCGTCGAGAGTTCTGGTTCTCGAAACCGGATTCCCTGACTACTCGCCGGGTGATGCCGCGGCGGGATCACCGGCTCTCCATTCGCCCAAGCGGGCTCCTTCCCTGCTCGCCGAGTTGGTATCTCCTCGCCAGGGGGTGTCCGGCGGCGGGGGGAAGTCGCCGTCACCTCAGGCGGATTGGACAACCCGACGAGTATTGCCTTCTCCACTCTTCTTGCGAACTCTTCAAATGCCGCCACCGTCACATACTCGCTACCTTGCCCCGGGACTCCAGCTCCCGCCGAGTTACCTCCCAACTCGCCCCGGTCTCCACCATCGGCCATCTTCCGACCACGACTTTCTTCTTCGGTCGCTATCCACGCTCACCGCACCAAGTGTTGAAGCCGAGAAATTCTCAACCTCAAAAATCGGACAAGGCAACCTGAAGTTACTGGTCGACCAGTCGGGAAGATGATCTCTGGTCAGGAAACAGGAACGAATTGCGCAAACAGGACCCCAGGTCGCTACGGCGGGAAGGTCCCACCACGTACCCAGTTGCTTAGGAGAAGCAACCCCTTCTCAACCAGATTGGCCGAGCTAGGTATGAAGGAGGCGAGCTGAGCAATAACGAGTCAAGGGCAGTGGCTGGAACTCGCGAGGGCTCAGGCCGAGAATTGCTTGTCTCCCCTTCGTACCCCTGGGGTCCTATTTATAGGGAAAACCAAAGAGAGGGGGGGGGTCTTACTTATACCCCCACCCTGGCGAGTTGGCGACTTCCCTGGGGAGCTCGGCAGGCAGAGGCGAGCATCTGGCCATAGTCGCCACCTGGCGAGTTGTCCTGGGGAACTCGCCAACTCGCCCGAACCTTCCGCGGTCCGGGGTGCTGGTCTGGATCCCCACCTTGTCTTGCTGACTTAGACTTTTGATGACCTGGCGGTGGTAGGGCCCTCCCTCGTCGAATATGGGTTGTACAGTAGGAGTCTAAATAAACTCTAATTTTTGCGTAAGACTCTATCGGAATTTCTCGATGAATTGAATACACAAAATAGAAAATTTCTAACATAAATAACCCACCCACTAAGGTTTTGTTTGGCGTGGAGGCGATGGTCTTGAACACGGTGGTCATGAACCATCGTTCGTGAACACCCGACCTCACCTAAAAGAATTCATACATTATAAGCTCAAAACTAATTTATTTTCTTAGTAGTGATCATGACCTTTGTCTTGCCAAACATACATTCTATAATAATGACCTTTGTCTTATCGAACTCGCCAGAGGAAATAAGCGGCGTCCAACAAAGCCTAAAACACTTTACAAGTTGTTATAAACTCAAAATTAGTTTATATAATTAGTTTATATACAAAGAGAATTTTAATGGAATTTTTGGGGAAAATCTGGTTTTCTCTCTCCCCCACAAGAAGAAAACCAGGGCCGTCCGATCTCATCAGACGGCCATGATCAGCATTATTTCTATTCTTTCCTCCCGTCTCCTCCCCATTCCGCCCCGATCCCGCATTCCCGCCCCATTTCTCCCGCCCCGATCCTTCCGCCAGATTTCTCGCGCTCCTCCGCCAGATTTCACCGCCGCTGCCTCCATATCGGATGCCCCTCCTCCGCCCCGGAAGCCGACGACTTTCCAGCGACTCCCCTGTTAGGCGGGAACTCCCGACCCCTCCCGGAGCCCAGCAACCTGTAGCCACCACAACATCCGACCGCTGGAACGCCTTCATCCTTCGTCGTATTTTCCTCCCAGTGCCGCTGCTCCGCCCTTGCAGCCCCCGTCTGCCGCCCAGTACCGTCTGAGCCTTTCCAAGAATACCAGGAGGCTAGTTTAGAAAGCTATTACTTACATGTTGGTGATTTGCTTTGCATATTGTGTTTTGGAACAAAATTACCAGGAGTGTAGAGATTCCTTCTCACTATGATTCAATGTATTGTTTCAGGGTTTTTTTTTACTGTTTGCTAGAGCTCAATGCGGTGCATTTTAATTGAATTTGATTTGCAAAAGCTCTGAAGAACCCTTCTTATTTTACCTGTGAACTACACCTTCAACTTCATCATGATTTGTGAAGCTGTGTTGTTTCCAGTAGATTCTACATGCCTTTGTATCAATAGCAAAGGCATGGGTTAGGCCTCCTGGGCATCATGCAGGTGTAAGACAAGCCATGGGTTTCTGCCTTTATAATAATGCTGTTGTTGCTGCATTAGCAGCCAGTTAGCAGGAGCAAAATGTTGAGTGCGCCACGTGGAATCAATGGTGGTGTCCGAGTGTGTGTCGCGACTCGTTAAAAGTGATGGTTTAGTCCCACACCGCCCAGCGTGCTCCTTGGTCCTGGGTGTATAAGTGGGGTGACCACTCCTCCCCTGACCGCGTGGTTTTGGAGAGTGATGCCACAATGCTTTACACAAAGAATGTCTTAATTGTTGATTGGGTAAATCATTTGGGAAATATGATTGTTTGCATAGAAAGCATAGTCATTTGCTTCGAAGTTCTTAACATTTGATGGTGGAATAGCTCTTGAAGAATAGGCACTGAACATTTATATTTGAAGGCAATACAGAAATGGCCTTCATATACTAATAAAATGAGATTTTCTTCAATGAAAATTTAATGGGCATTCAGCTCTTTTCCCTTACCGTGAATGAAAATAGAACTGAACCAGGAAAAATAATGAAAGGGAGAAAGGCAGTTGACTTTGAACTATATTTGAAGTGGTGGCTCATTCATCATCCTGAATAAATATTTAGACTGAACAAAGGACCTAAATAATTTTACTACAAAAGAACATTTCACATAGCATAAATGATGGTTTCACATCAGAAAATTAACCTGCAGCAATCACAAGCAGTTTAAAGGAACTAACAAACAACACAAGAATTACAAAAGTCTGAAACTGGAAGTGTTCACTCCAATGACAATAGCAGGGGGCAGTTTTTTTTATCGTGGTTGACTCCACGTTGCTCGCATGAAATACAAAGCCTAGTTTTTGCGACTTGCTTCTCCAACATTGACTTCAAATGCTTTCCACTCCCCTTGGGTATTGCTACATTAGGTTCCTTGATACACAACTCACTAGAAGCCCCCTTTTTTCCCACATTTGAGGAAACTTGTGAAAGTCCAACATTTTCGGTAGATGTTTCTATTAGCATAGTATCTTTGTTATTATTCTATTTATGTAGGGGCTTTTCAGTCATTGCGAGGGGCTGATCGGTTGGTTCAGCCCTGTTGCCCTCTTGTCTTCTCCTTCCGCTTGCGGGCATACTGATGCCCAGAGAACTGTGTCATGTTCGGGGGTGTAACATTCCGCTCTCCATCAAGAACCAGCTTGTCCCCTGTAGGAAATCTGGGGTGCCGAGAAGCAGAAATCCGAATATCGAATAAGAAACACGGAACAAAAACAGAGCAATCACAAACACAAGATGTTACAGAGGTTCACCCAAAACCGGGCTACGTCCTCTCTCCCCTTCTTCTTCATTCTTGTATTCACCAAAAAGAAACAGATTACAAAGGTTGCAAGGATCAAATCCGATCCTACCTCTTCTCCTCTCTTTTGGACAAGAAAACCATAGAAGAATACCTTCTGGATCGATCTCAACGAGATACCTCGTATCGCCTCCAAAAGAATACGCCGCCCCAGACTGCAATGAATCTGTATCCCTAAATCGGGAAAAACAATGTATATATGCACCCAGAAGCAGCCTCGTCGACCTGCGCTCGACGTTCGGCGATGTCGAACGTCGAACGCCGACGATCGTCGAACGACGCTCGACGAGTCGTCGAGCTCAGCCCGTTCGACAGATCGTCGAGCGGCGGTCGACGTTCGTCGAGCTGCTCTCGACGTTCGTTGAACTTGGCCCGTTCGACGAACGTCGAGCTGAGTTCGACGAACGTCGAACCCACTTCGATTCCTCTAAGCTCACGTGGGCTAACCCGGTGTGAGAAACAAGAGGACCGGAAGTGTTCCACAACCCCAACATTCTCCCACTTGTTGGACAGCTTCCGCAGATGAGAGCAGCTCCTCCAATCTTCCTCTTCAACCCCACTGCTGTTGCACACCATTCGAACTTAGCAACAGGCACAGCCTTGGTAAGAAAATCTGAGCTGTTCACCTTGGTATCAACCTTCTCCAGTTGAACCACCTGCTTCTCCACCTTCTCCCTGATGAAGTGATATTGAATATCAATATGCTTGGTCCTAGCATGGAATGCAGGATTCTTGGCTAACTGAATAGCCCCCTGACTGTCACACCAAATCTTCACAGGACCTTGCTCAAAACCGAGCTCCCAGCACAACCTTCTCAGCCATATGGCTTCCTTACTGGCATGAGTAAGAGCCATGTATTCTGCTTCCGTCGACGAGAGTGCCACCACTCCTTGCCGTCGACTCATCCAACTGATAGCACCACCAAATAAAGTAAAAACATACCCACTGGTGGACCTCCTGCTATCCAGATCACCTCCCCAGTCAGAGTCCACATGTCCAACCACGTCCAGGACTCTTCCAGTTTCAGCACCTTCATAACATATAGAATAATCTGAAGTTCCACGAAGATACCTGAACACTCGCTTCACCGCACTCCAGTGCTCCTTCCCTGGTTTGGCCATATACCGGCTCAGCACTCCCACAGCTTGAGCAATGTCAGGCCGAGTGCAAACCATGGCGTACATCAAGCTTCCCACTGCACTAGCATATGGAACTTTAGCCATGTCTTCAATATCTTCATGTGTCTTGGGACACATCTCCGCAGATAGCTTTTCCCCAACGGGCATAGGGGCACCAACAGGCTTGCAATCAGCCATGTTGAATTTCTTCAACACCTCTTCGACGTACCTTTGCTGCCCCAACCAAAGCTTCTTCTTGCTTCTTTCCCTGGTAATCTGCATCCCCAAGATCACACTTGCTGGCCCCAAATCCTTCATCTCGAACTTGGCAGAGAGCAGCTTCTTCAACTGTTGGATCATCTTGACACTATTCCCTACGAGCAGCATGTCATCTACGTAGAGTGTCAGAAAAGTGAAGTGCTCTCCCTTCCTTTGGAAATACACACAGTGGTCAGAATTCGACCTTTCTAAACCCAACTCCAGCATGTAGGTGTCGAACTTCTGATACCACATCCTCGGAGATTGCTTAAGTCCATAAAGGGACTTCTTCAACCTGCACACCTGATCCTCCTTGCCCTTGGCCTCGAATCCTTCAGGTTGCCGCATGTAAATCTCCTCCTCCAAATCCCCGTGAAGAAACGCCGTCTTCACGTCCATTTGTTCAATCTCCAGATCATGCACAGCCGCAATGGAGAGAACCATCCTGATAGAAGTGAGCTTGGCCACCGGCGAGAAAATCTCGTCGTAGTCCACACCTTCAACCTGTGAGAATCCCTTGGCAACCAACCTTGCCTTATATTTCTCCACAGTGCCATCAGCCTTCACCTTCTGCTTGAAGACCCATTTGCTTCCAATGGCCTTCCTTCCTTTCGGAAGCTTGCACAGACCCCAAGTCTGATTCTTCCGCAAGGAAACCATCTCATCCTCCATAGCAAGCTCCCACTGATTTGCATCAGCCCTCGACCTCGCATCCCTGGCTGAAATGGGATCTTCTCCAAGCATGTTCAAGCAATATTGTGCTCCAACAGCACTAAGGGAAAACCGGAGTGGTGCCCTCCTCTCCCTCGTTGAGCGCCTCAGAAGTGGAGCATCAACAACCTCCTCTTCTGACTCATCATCAAAGCCCACCTCTTCCAAGTCATCAGATTCAGAATCTGAATCCGAACCTTCTGTAGTAGTAATCTGAGCATCCTCCAAGGAGGCTTCCATGCTCCCTTCCACTACCAGCTTCTCTGCATCCTTCTCTTCTTCCACTCGTGTAGTGACTTGAGGACGGACTTCATGAAAGACCACATCCTTACTATACGTCACCGTCTTCGTCACCGGGTTCCAAAGCTTGTATCCCTTGATGCCATCTTTGTAGCCCACAAAGATGCACCGCTCGGACTTCATATCCAGCTTCCCCCTTTTCTCCTTTGGAATGTGAACGTATGCATCACATCCAAAAACACGAGCATAAGCCAATTTTGGCTTCTCCTTAAATATGGCCTCAAAGGGGGTACACCCCTTCACTGCAGATGTAGGGGACCTGTTCTTCAAATGATTAGCGGTAGCTACCGCTTCAGCCCAGAACTCCTTCCCCAAACCGGCCCAACTGCGCTTGCACCTCTCTTTCTCAATCAAGGTCCGATTGAGCCTTTCCGCCACTCCATTCTGCTCTGGAGTATACAGCGTGGTCTTCTGACGTGCAATCCCCTGCTCAGTACAGTACTGCTCGAAGGCATCCGAGCAATACTCCCCTCCGTTATCAGAACGGAGGACTTTCACCTTTCTCTCCAACTGGTTCTCCACCAGGTTCTTAAACTCCTTGAACCTGTCTAGAACTTCTGCCTTGGACCTGAGAAAATAAAGCCAGGAATAGCGAGAATAATCATCAACGAAAGATACATAATACCTAGCTCCACCAAGTGATGGAACTGGAGTAGGTCCGAATACATCGCTATGAATAAGATCCAGTAAACCGGTGGCCCTCGTCCCTGCTCCCTGAAAGCTAACCCGGTTCTGCTTGCCAAGTAGGCAATGCTCGCAGAACCCAAAGCTCGAGGTGCACATGGGCACACCCACCACCATCTGGCTCGATGTCATAGTCGACAGTCCCTTCTCACTTATGTGTCCAAGCCGTTGGTGCCACAGCCTGGACTGCTCCTTCTGGTCCTCCTCTTTGCCTTCAGAAATAAAGGCCCCACTAGGCACCACTGTATCAGCAAGAAGTTTGTACAGTGTTCCATGCCTAATGCCTTTGGCAATCACCATCGCTCCTCGGGTCATCCTGCACGAGTGCAAGTCACAACTGAAGATCACACCCGCATCCGCCATAGATCCCACCGAGATCAGATTCCTGCACATTCCAGGGATGTGCATCACCCCCGGAAGGGTCTTCATGGTGCCGTCGGCCATCTTCAGCCTCACCTTGCCACGCCCAATGATCTGAACAACAGTATCATCTCCAAGCATAACATCACCACCCTCAATGTTGAAGCCAAAAATGACCTCAACAAATGTTCACGAACCAAAGCGCAGTCAATGCCTACTTCTCTCAAACCTCGACCCCTGACAGGTTGCTAAGGCCCTAACACTGACCCAAAGCCTCAGCTGGGAGGTCCCACCACACACCCGGAAGATCTCTGAGAGCTTCCCCTCCAAAGCCGAATGCTGGGCTGGGAGCTCTTCAGAAGGCACTAGGGCTAGAGGAAAATGATCAACTTGCCTTCTAAAGAGCCCTTATGGGTCTTTTTATAGTCTTCCTTTGACCTGAAAATACTGAAATACCCCTGAGGGGTCTGCCGATAGCCAAATCCCGCTGTCATTTAAAGGGCATTTGGGTAATTTCACCTCGGGATAATATATTGTAAAATAATCCCCTTTACGGGCGCCGGGCCCTACCGCGTGGGCCCACTTGGCGAGAACCCTGGCCGTGAAGGCTCTCGCCGGACCCCCACCAGGGCCAACCCTGGCGAGACCCCTTGCCAGGGAGGTTCGCGCCCTTCACGGTCTTGAAACTACCGCGACTGAAGGCCTACTTGGGGCCTTCTCGCCTCCCCTGGGCGGGAGCTTGCCCTAAGGCGGAAGCTTCCGTGGTCGACGATCTCTCCTGCCGAGAGCTCGACTATCTGCCTTGGTCGGTCGACGATCTCTCCTGCCGAGAGCTCGACTATCTGCCTTGGTCGGTCGACGATCTCTCCTGCCGAGAGCTCGACTATCTGCCTTGGTCGGTCGACGATCTCTCCTGCCGAGAGGTCGACTATCTGCCTTGGTCGGTCGACGATCTCTCCTGCCGAGAGCTCGACTATCTGCCTTGGTCAGTCGACGATCTCTCCTGCCGAGAGGTTGAACATCTGCCTTGGGCGGGAGCCCCTTCAGGGCGAGAACTCTATAAGTATGTCTTAGGGCTAACCCCGGGCTAACCTGAGCCTAGCCCAATTCCTCAGTGGTGTCTCCGGGTCCCACCCAGCGAATATGGGGTTGTACACAATCCCCGCTCTTTTCGAGCTAGCCCTGCGCTCGACAAGACAAGTCCAACCCCCAAAATATTCGCTGGACACGTGCCCGCCTATCGAGGGAATCTTTTGGTGGGTCCCACTGCGGCTATAAATATATGCTGGTGGACGTCCATACGCCCTGCCCTTAAAATACGATTCTCTGACTGAGCTCTCGCCTCCGGGATTCTCGCGCGAGCTCACCATGCATCCCAAGCGTGCTGCCAAACCGCTTCCGCAGGACCTCCAAGACCGGTTAACCGCTGCCCAAGCGCGGGCCTTGGCTAACTGTGCGGCGGTGGCTCCATGGTTAGCGAAAAAGACTTCAACCGCCGGGCCTTCGGAGCCGAAGAAGAAGGGAAAGAAAAGGGCGAAGGCGGTCCGACGGGACCTTTCTCGCGAGAACAGGGATCCTCCTTCCCCCACTCCCAATCCTGCTGGGGATTCTTCCCTACAGAAGGTAAGCCTTTCGCCCGTGCCTACCGAGCTGACTGGACATTAGATTCGATGATTAAAGTATGCTTTCGCAGGAGTCCGCTCCCAATAATGACGCCGAAATTCCGCCCAGCTCTTCGAACCTACCCGCTCATCCCCCCGAGGGCCAAATACGGGTCTCGGAAAGGATTCCTCCAGCCGGGGCCGGAACGACAGGTACATTTTCCCTTGTCAATATTTTAACCAGACCCTCTCTTTTCTGAACCGTCTTCTCGCAGTGCCAGCTCCCGCCGACCCGGGTCTATCCACCCGGGAAGATGAAGCGAGAACCGTCGAAGAGCCCCCCGCGGTGGCCAATCCTCTCCTGCAGGCGGGAGGGGCGGCTTCTGAACCTCCCGCTACTCTCAAGGATGCTGATCGCCCCTTGAGAGAAGACCACTTCCCTCATGCTTCCGGCCCGGCCGGGATCATCGTGCGCGAGCCCTTCCGCCCGGGGCTGGGCAAGCCCCTTCACCTCCTTTATGGAACCAACGGAGGGGTCGGGCCTTCCCGTCCAACTTTGGCTGACGGTTCTCGCCCAGCCGCAGGTATGCGAAAACTTTTTCGGACTGTTGATCGTCATGTCTTGACCAAAATTCTCGCGTGTTTCTTCCGCAGGTGATCCTGGCTTGCGGTCGGAAGTCAACGAGGAAGGAGAGGAAGAGGAAGAAGAAGACGAGGAAGAAGAGGACGAAGAGTCCCCCCTCCCTTCGTCTGGCGAGATAGAGGAAACCCTGAATAGTGCGGGGAGCGCGAAGGGGAGACGGAGGAAGATCTCGGCCATCTTGGCCAAGCTTGTCCGGCGGGATCGTGCCCATGCTGCCGCGGCGAAAGCGTTCCGCGAATCCGTGGAGCAAAGACTGGAGGCTCTGGAGCGGGACTTCTTCTTGGGCGAGACTGATTGCCCGCGCGGGCCTTCCGCCGAGTCTTCCCCAGGGAGGTGCATCTCGCAGATCCGGGACTACGCCAGGCGGATCAACCTTGGGTGTACCACGCTATCGTCTTACTTCAACCCGTTGGCGCCCCCAAGGACTAGGCGGCGAGAACGGGGACGATGGAGCTGGAAACCCTACTAGCCTTCGCGCTCTGAATCTTAGTGTCTCTTTTTTCTTTTCTTTTTCTCTTCCCCCTGTTTCTCTTTTGCAATGTCTGTAATAAACATTATTATTAATTAAGTTTTTATCCAGCTTACGCTAGCGAGAGTCTCGCTTCTACCCATGTCTCTTTTCCCTTTCCTTTTTATCGCTCTGCGGGGCTTTTTAATCAAGGCGCTTACCTCGATCTAGGATGCTTGCGCTGATTTAGGAGGTTTGCGTTAACCCAGGAGGCTTACGCCAGTCTAGGAGGCTTGCGCCGATCCAGGCAGTCGCGTCGAAACCTGAAGCGACCGTTGACCGCCGTCATCCTGAGGGGGAGAACCGAGGCGTCGTTATCCCGGGTTCTGACAGCTGTACTCCGCTGTCACTTTCTCTCTCCGCCGGATGAACTCATGATGACTACGATTCCCTATAAATAGAGAAGCCTACCAACCGCATTTATTTCTCCGATCCGGAACCTCAGCCTCCCTCCGTGCTCTCGCGTTCCTGCTCCCGCTTCGACTCCCCTACAGCTCTCGCTCTTACTCACGAACTAGCCATGCCTGGCGAGAGCAAGGGTCGCGCCCATTGCGCGGAAGCCTTCCAGAAACATCTCTTCCCTTCCTGCAAGCTTACCCTCGACGAATACAACGCGATCGTCGACCGCTACGTTCCCGCCGGCTTCTCGGCGCGGAACCCGGGGAATCATGATAGGGTGAATACCCCCGGGGCGGGAGAGCTTGCCATCCCCCTTGAGCATTTCGAGGTGGGCTTCCGCCTCCCCCTGTGGCCGGAGGTTCGGTTAGCTCTCCGTTATTATGGGGTGGTGCCCGCCCAGCTAAACCCGAACTCCGTCGCGATCCTTATAGCATTCATATGCTATATGCGATCCGAGAGGATCGAGTTTAGCCTGCCCATCTTCCGGAAGCTATTCAACTTCCGTGCCAAGGGGGGGGGGTAGTTTTCTTCTCCGGGCAACAGCTCGAGGTTACCGGTCTCGCCAATAAGCACCACCATTGGGGCGAGAAGTTCGTATACGTCAGCGGGGACTTCGGCAACGTCCCGCTTCAGCCCGTCCAGTATGAAGACGCTGCCTACAAGCCGCCCGCCCTGGGATCGCGCGAGAGCGCAATCCTGGAGTTCTTCGGGACCAAGGAGTTCGACGTCCCCTATCTTCTGCGGGACGTCGACTCCCTCCCTTTTGTTCAATCGGGCGAAGGTACGGTCTCGCCTCAGATTCTCTTTTTTATCAAAAATTTTCTTACGCTGGAGGGCTAAAGCGTTTTTACTTTGCAGGAGAGCGGGAGGTCCCCCTGCACCAACCCTTCGCCGCAGGCCGGGGTGTCGAGGGTCTGGCAGCGAGAGGCCCCCTTGCGCTCGCGGAAGCTAGCGCCAGCGCCTGCCGAGAAGATCCAACCCCTTCCATGCCGCCACCGGCCAAGAAGCGGAAGGCCACCCTTCCTCCTCTCCGCGCGTTGAAGAGGCCCAAGCCTTCTGCCGCCGACAAGGGGAAATCGTTGGCGGTCTCGCCCGTCCAACCTCCTCCTGAGGGCAGGTCCTTTGAAGCGATCCTTCAGAGGGCCAGTGAGATGGATGCCGCCGCCGCCGCCAAGAGCCGTGCCGAGGCTTCCGCCAGGAACACATCGGCCGTAGGCGAGGCCGGGGGAGAAGTGGTTGCCGTCGAGACCTCCGCCAACGTCCCGCCCCAGGAGGTGCCGAGAGGGCACCGGAACTTTGGTTTAGGCGTCAGGTACGCCGACCCGGAGGGGAAGCCCCAGATGGAATGGGACCCCAAGACAAACTCAATCAGGGTCTCGACCCTCCTTCCCCGATGGGCGGAGGGGGAAAATGTGACCGGCGAGGCCTTCTCGCTTGGGTATGGTCTATACAGCCGGGAAGATGCCAGCGTGTTCGACCAGACGCCTACCCGCCTTCTAGCCTTCGACGCCACCCGGGCCGTAATGCGCGGGTTCGAGCTTACACATATGTGTGCGCGTCGAAGCATCACCATTGACAAGAACTTCACAGATATGCGCAAGGCGAGGGAGGACGCGATAGCTCGCGCGCATGCCGCGGAAGAAGAACTCGCGAGAGCTCAACAGGAGCTCGCGGATGCCAAATTGGCGCTGTCTCTGCGCCCCGCGACCGAGGTAGGCGAGACCTTCCTGAGCCCTTGCCCCCGTTTCCTCGAAGTTTTCTACTGTGTAATGCGTGACTAAGATCTTTTGTCCCTTTTGCAGGATTCCGCCCAAGTCAGGGAGCTTCGCGCAGAGCTGGCCAACGCGCGCTGCGAGAGCGTCCTTCTGAGGGAACAGCTCCGCGCAGAGCTAACGAAGGGCCCGCCCCCGGAGCTAGATGCGAGGTTGCGGAGCCGCTACCTCTCGGAGTACGACGTCGATAAACTGCTTCAAGCCAACGCCCAGGCGACCGTCAAGCTGACGCTCGAGACGCTGCGAGACGTCGAGCTGCTCCGGGAGGATGGCGCGACCATCGACGCTCGCCAGCTTCTCCCTTGGCTTTACGACCCAGTTCCCAAACCCCCGGGCGCGCCGGACTCGCCGCTCTCAGACGTCCCGAGGTCCTCTCCCGCTGTTGACGAGACGTCCGGGGAAGGCTCTGGCGATGCTTCAAGCGAGAGCACCAGTGGGGACTACAGCGCGTCTCCTTAAGTTGTCTTTTATTTTGAATATCCTTTTGTAATGAGCGAGAAGCTCCTCACTTTTGTAATTAACCTTATATAAAGTAATGTTTCATTTCTTCACTGTCATTGTGTTTTTTTTTAAGCGTATATTACTATGCCGAATGACCTCCGCGCGAGCTTCCGCCGAGACCCTTAGTCTCTTTAGGGTGACCTTACTTAGAGATCAGCTAGGCGGAAACCTCGCATCGTCGATTGAATCGTCCTGCCTGGGCCCGCCGGGAGCTTTCTTTTTGCGAGAGCCTCCTTTAACCGAGACCTTTGCTGGCCGAGACCTCTGGGCCGGGATCCTCACTGGCCGAAACCTCCGGGCCGCGGTCTGCCGAGACCTCCAAGCCAAGACTTTTACTGGCCGAGACCCCTGAGCCGAGACCTTTACTGGCCGAGACCCCTGAGCCTGAGCCGAGACCTTTACTGGCCGAGACCCCTGAACCGAGACCCTTTAGGGATTTGCCCCCGGTCTAGGTCAGGGTCCTGCCCACATATTTTTCCAACCAATCAAACCCCTACCCCGCCGGCGAGCCGTTGGACCTGCTAGCTTACATGGGTGCCTGCGCAGCGGGTCTACCGGGGTTCGAGCCGAGCTCGTTGTAACGTAGCAGCTACCAATCAAGAACCAAGGATCAAAAGGTCAAGGACTCCACCTATCCCCCGCAGGCGAGCCTTCGGACCTGCCAGCTTGGTGGGAGCCTGCGCAGCGGGTCTGCCTGGGGCCGGGCCAAGCTCGGGGTGTCGTTGGAGTGGCTAAGAACAAAGTATCACAAGAGCCAACCTATCCCCCACAGGCGAGCCTTCGGACCTGCCAGCTAGATGAGAGCCTGCGCAGCGGGTCTACCTGGGGCCGAGCCGAGCTCGGGGTGTCGTTGAAGTGGCTAAGAACAAAGTATCACAAGAGCCAACCTATCCCCCACAGGCGAGCCTTCGGACCTGCCAGCTAGATGAGAGCCTGCGCAGCGGGTCTACCTGGGGCCGAGCCGAGCTCGGGGTGTCGTTGAAGTGGCTAAGAACAAAGTATCACAAGAGCCGACCTATCCCCCACAGGCGAGCCTTCGGACCTGCCAGCTAGATGAGAGCCTGCGCAGCGGGTCTACCTGGGGCCGAGCCGAGCTCGGGGTGTCGTTGAAGTGGCTAAGAACCAAGTATCACAAGAGCCGACCTATCCCCCACAGGCGAGCCTTCGGACCTGCCAGCTAGATGAGAGCCTGCGCAGCGGGTCTACCTGGGGCCGAGCCGAGCTCGGGGTGTCGTTGAAGTGGCTAAGAACCAAGTATCACAAGAGCCAACCTATCCCCCACAGGCGAGCCTTCGGACCTGCCAGCTAGATGAGAGCCTGCGCAGCGGGTCTACCTGGGGCCGAGCCGAGCTCGGGGTGTCGTTGAAGTGGCTAAGAACCAAGTATCACAAGAGCCAACCTATCCCCCACAGGCGAGCCTTCGGACCTGCCAGCTAGATGAGAGCCTGCGCAGCGGGTCTACCTGGGGCCGAGCCGAGCTCGGGGTGTTGATGAAGATAACCAAACCTCTCCCCCACAGGCGAGCCTTCGGACCTGCCAGCTAGATGAGAGCCTGTGCAGCGGGTCTACCTGGGGCCGAGCCGAGCTCGGGGTGTTGATGAAGATTCCTTCAAATAGGCCTATTCTATCATTGAGATGAGGAGTTATAGCCGGTTAAAACAAAAGGCATAAAGATTGCATACTCAGAGATAGTCAATATTCTGAAATAAACTTATTGAAAATGCAATAGTTATTTACAACATTACAATCCTTCTTTCCCCTTACGGGTAGAAGCGCTTCAGGTCATCACCATTCCAGGTGTGACTCAAGGTCCTTCCTTCTGCATCCTGGAGATAATAGCCTCCGCTAACCAGAGCCTTCTCTACTATATAAGGCCCCTCCCAGCTAGGGTTGAGCTTACCAACAGCGGCCGACCTTCCTGCAGCGTCGACCTTCTTCAGTACTAGATCCCCCTCGGTGAATTGCTTGACTCTGATGTGCTTGTCGAAGTACCGAGCCATTCGCCGTTTTATTTCTTCTTGTCTGATGGCAGCAACATCCCGCAGCTCTTCCACCATATCTAATGAGAGGCGCAACCCTTCCTCATTCTCCAACCTCCAAGCTTCGCTTCCCCCACCTGCGGCCGTGACCCTTGGGGACCGAACCTCGAACTCCACCGGGAGGACAGCCTCACACCCGTGAGAGAGCTTGAAGGGGGTCTCTCCAGTGGCCGTGTTTGGAGTTGTTCGCAAGGCCCACAGGACAGAAGGGAGCTGCTCCACCCAATTACCCTTCAGGTTCTCCACCTTCTTTTTGAGCAAGTTGACAATGACCTTGTTCGCCGCCTCTACCTGGCCATTGCTCCGAGGATGATGGACAGAGGCGAACCTGAGATCGATCCCCAATTGGGTGCAGAAGCTGATGAATTCTTCGCTGGCAAACTGAGGACCGTTGTCTGTCACTATCGCTTGGGGCAATCCGTGCCTGCAAATGATTTCCCCCCAAACGAAGTTTCTGATGACCTGGGAGGTTACCTTGGCTAACGGCTTGATCTCCAGCCATTTGGAGAAGTAGTCAATCATCACTAGGAGGAACCTCCTTTGCCCGCTAGCTGGAGGGAAGGGTCCAACCAGGTCCATCCCCCAAATGGCGAAGGGCCATGGCGCCGTGATGCTTCGAAGTCTTTGGGCGGGCAAGAGCTGGAGAGGGGCATGTACTTGGCACTTCCGACACCTCCTTGCGAATTCAGCTGTATCCTTCCTTATGGTCCGCCAGAAATATCCCTGCCTTATCACCCTTGCTTCCAATGTCCTTCCCCCTGAATGGCTGCCGCACTCTCCAGAATGCACCTCTTCCAGGATCCTCGGGACTTCCTCTTCGGTTACGCATCTCGCGAGGAGCCCTGACAACATCTTCCGATGCAAGCTCCCTTCCAGCATCAGGTAATGAGCCGCCTTGTGCCTGAAGCTCTTTGCATCCTTGACTTCTTCCGACAATTCTCCTGTGGTTAAGAAAGTCACCAATGGATCCATCCATGAGGACCGCCGATTCACCTCCATCAACTCCCCTTCTTCAATGGCTGGTCGGAATAGTTCGGTTAGGGTACCTCCTCCCCGAGGCCCGAACTTTGCCAGTCGATCAGCTGCCGCGCTTTCCTCCCTGGGGACATGTCGAATAGAGAATGAACGGAAACCCCCAATGATGGCTCTTACCTTAGATAGATACCTCGCGAGGGTCGGCTCCCGGGCCTCAAACTCGCCTCGGATCTGCGATGCTACCACCATTGAGTCGGTGAAGGCTTCCACATCCTGGATTTCCAGCTCCTTCGCCAAGCGAAGGCCGGCGATCACAGCCTCATACTCTGCTTGGTTGTTGGTTACAGGGAAATGGAAAGTCATGGCTTGCTCTATGGTAACTCCCTGAGGGCTTACTAACACCACACCTCCTCCCAGGGAGTGCCTTCCTGAGGCCCCGTCGACCACCATCTTCCACGCTTCTTGCGGCTTTGGTTCTTCAGCCTCGGCCTCGGTAACATAGTCCGCCAGGAAATCCGCTACGGCCTGGGCTTTGATGGAGAGCCTCGGGACGAAAGAGATGTCAAACTCGCTTAGCTCGATGGACCACTTTGCCAACCTTCCTGAATGTTCCACCCCCTCCAAGACCTTGCGAAGGGGATGGTCTGTTACCACCCTAATCGAGTGTGCTTGAAAGTAAGGGCGAAGCTTCCTAGCTGAGATGACCAAAGCATATGCTAGCTTCTCCAGGATGGGGTATCGGAGCTCTGCCTTTTTTAAGATTCGGCTGACATAATAGACGGGTAATTGCTTCTTCCCCTCTTCCCTAACCAAGACGGAGCTCACCGCCTCTCCTCCCACTCCTAAATACAAGGCTAGGTCCTCCCCCTCCTTTGGGCTTTGAAGTAACGGAGCTTGGGAGAGTTGCCTCTTCAGCCCCTGAAAAGCCTCTTCGCACTCGGCCGTCCATTCGAATGCTTGGTTACCACGAAGTACTTTGAAGAAGGAGGAACATCTATCCCCTGACCGCGAGAGGAACCTGCTTAACCCGGCCAACTTCCCGGTCAAGCGCTGGATCTCCTTGGCGTTGCGAGGCGATTCTAGGTCTAGAATAGCCTTAACCTTATCGGGGTTGGGTTCTACCCACGCGGGAGTCAAGAGGTGCCCGAGGAATTTACCGCGACTAGCCCCGAAGACGCACTTCAAGGGGTTCAACCTCATCTTGAACTTCCGCAGGGTGGCGAACGTCTCCTCCAAGTCTCGCAAGTGGGAATCAACACACTTGCTCTTGACTATGAGGTCATCCACATAGACCTCCAGGTTCCTTCCCCTTTGATCTCGAAAGATTCGATCCATCATGCGTTGGTATGTTGCCCCTGCATTCTTTAATCCGAAGGGCATCATCTTATAGCTGAAGCATCCCTCTCTTGTGATGAAGGAAACATCCTTGACATCAGGAGGGTGCATCCGGATCTGGTGGTAACCTGAAAATGCATCTAAAAAACTCATAAGAGAAAAACCGACGGCTGAGTCAACCAGCGCGTCGATTCGAGGCAAGGGGTAACAATCCTTGGGGCATGATTTATTTAATAAGGAAAAATCGATACACATGCGCCATTTTCCTCCTCCCTTCTTTACCATTACCACGTTGGAGATCCAGCCTGGATACTGGATCTCTGAGATGAAGCCTGCGTCCAGGAGCTTTTGGACCTCCTCTCGGATGGGGGCCTCTAGCTTGGTGGCGATGGCCCTCATCTTTTGGCGTATGGGGCGGGCTCTGGAATCCAGGTTCAAGCGGTGACAGGCCACGTCCGCGTCGATGCCCGGCATGTCTGCCGCGCTCCAAGCGAAGATGTCGACGTTGCCCTGGATGCAGGCTCGCATCCGCTCCTGATCCTCAAGGCTCAAGCCTCCGTTGATCCGAATCCTTTGCACCTCCCCCGCTCTTGTAAGCACCTCCATCTCCACCACCTCCTCGGCCGGCTCCAGCCCCGACCGCTCCCAACTTACCCTTGCCTCTTCCCGCTCAAACTCGAGCTCTTCTCCCCCAACCTCATCAACTTCCATCGCCTCCTCCAGGCTCTCCTCCTGCCTCTGCTCTTCTTCATCCACCACTCCTCTCGCCTCTTCTGGGCTGATCTTCCCCGACTCCTCCGCCTCCGCTATCTCCTCAGCAACCTCCATCGCCTCTCCCAGGCTCATCCCCCCTTCCCCAACTCCTTCCTGCTCAGCCATCTCCCTCTCCAACTCCTCTGCCTCCTCCATCCATGACACGGTGTTAACCGCCGTCACATAGCACTGCCTTGCCATCTTTGGATCCCCCCTGATCCTAACCTGCACCCCTCCATTGTTGAACTTGAGGCATTGGTGGTACGAGGAGGGTACACAGCGAAAGGCGCTGATGAGGGGACGTCCGAAGATGGCATTGTAACTACTCGGGGCGTCCACGATCACGAACCGACAGTTCCGTGAGACGCCCCCAAGCCTCACATGCAGGCCCACTCCCCCTTCCACTTCTTTCCTTTCTCCGGAGAAGCCAAAAAGCGGTCCATCAGAAGCCAGGACCCTTTTTCCTTCCACTCTCATCTCATCGAAGGCCTTCTTGAAGATCACATTCACCGAGCTCCCATTATCCACCAGTATCCGGGAGACGGTGTAGTTCTCCACCGCTGTCTGGATCACAAGCGCGTCGCAGAACGGGTCCTCGTAGTCTGGCATATCCGCGGATGAGAAAGTGATCTTCTCCTCTGGGGGGGAGCCTGGGAGGTCGAGGCGACCCCTCGGCGGAACATGGTTTGAAGGCTTCCCTTGCGGGTGGCCTCGATCCCCACCCCCCCGTGGATCACTCCGATCCCTCCTCGGGTCCCCACGTCAGTCCTGTCCTCACATCTGTCCTCCACCTCTTCCCGCTGTACTTCAACGATCCTTACAGGCGGATCCTGCCTTCCGGCCCCTCTGGCCCCTCTAATCTCCAGAAACTCTGGGCATGTGGCCGTTGCGTGACCTTCCTCCTGATGGAAGTCACAATAAGGCAACCCCACTCTGCCCCCTCTTCCTTCTCCTCCTCCCCTTCTTCCGGCTCCCCGAAGTCTTCTTCCTCTTCCCCTTCCCACCTCCATAGCCTCCTGCGGCGGTGGGAAATGACCCCTTGGTCCTTGTCGCCATCCTCCCTGCTCCAGCCTTCTGGGCTCCCGGAAGTTATCTCTTCCCTGAAGCCCTCCCTGGCCCTGGGGGCGACCCTCCTGAGGCCTCCAACCCAGTCGGTTGTTTGGCTCCCTGGCCCCCCCATGCTGTTGCCCCTGCCCTCGGGGCTCTTCTCTTCTCCTATCTTCCCTCGGCTCCCTCTGCTCTCTTGGCTCCCTCTGCTCCCTCTGCTCCCTCTGCTCTCTCTGCCTTCCCGCCACCGGCTCCTTCACGTCGTCCTCGGCCAGCCTGGCCAGCTTCCTCGCAAACGCCGGGTTTGCCCTCTCGAAGTCTATCTCCTTCGCCGCCCTCTCCATGAGCTCCTCAAAAGAGAGAGGGGGCACTCTCTTCAACTCCATGCTAAAGAACCCTGGCCTCAGCCCCAGGGTGAAGGCTAGCATCAGCGCATACCCCGGGACCTCCTGGACCAGGAGAACCTCCTCTTGGAACCGGTCGACATAGCGACCCAACGTCTCCTCCGGCCCCTGCCTCACTGCAAACAGGCACTCAGCCTCCTTCTTCCTTTTCTTCGAAGTTGAGAATCTCAACAGAAAACCCCTCCGCAGATCCTCAAAGCTGTAGATGGAACTTGCCGGCAACTGGTGGAACCAGTCCCTGGCCTTTTCTTTCAGAGTGATGGCAAAAAGCCGACACTTGAAGGCATCCGACATTTGCCTGATGGACACCACGTCCTCGAACCATTGCACGTGCTGGACCGGGTCGTCCTTCCCGGTGTAGTAGGTCATGTCCGGCTCCCGGAACCCCTCCGGCACTGGAGCCGAGACAATGAGCTCACTAAAGGGGGTCTCGCCCCCTGCCTGGCGAGAAGGCACGTCCCGCGATCTCGGTTGGCTGGACCGATCCGCGAGACCTTGCCCAGGGAAGAGTTCCCGCACCGTCGCCTCCTTCTCGCCCAGACCCGCCGGAAGCTCCTTCTCGAGACGCTGGCCTGGGAAAAGCTCCCGCGCGGCTACGTCCCTCTCGCCTGCCTCCACCGGGACCTCCTTACCGGGGCGCTGCCCTGGAGCGTTCTCGCCTAGCAGCGGAACCACCTCCACCGGAACCTGCGGCGTCTCCCACTCGTTCCTTGCCGAGAAGGCCAAATTGATCGTCTGCATGACTTCTCGCCTGAAGTCCTCAAACATTTTCCTCGTCGCCTCGTCCACCCGGGTGGGGGATCCTCCCGCGCCTGATCCTTCACCCTCGCCTCCTGCCATGGGACTTAACTCGAGATTTTCTTGCACCGACTGCTTCCACGCTCACCGCACCAGAACTGTTGAAGCCAAAAATGACCTCAACAAATGTTCACGAACCAAAGCGCAGTCAATGCCTACTTCTCTCAAACCTCGACCCCTGACAGGTTGCTAAGGCCCTAACACTGACCCAAAGCCTCAGCTGGGAGGTCCCACCACACACCCGGAAGATCTCTGAGAGCTTCCCCTCCAAAGCCGAATGCTGGGCTGGGAGCTCTTCAGAAGGCACTAGGGCTAGAGGAAAATGATCAACTTGCCTTCTAAAGAGCCCTTATGGGTCTTTTTATAGTCTTCCTTTGACCTGAAAATACTGAAATACCCCTGAGGGGTCTGCCGATAGCCAAATCCCGCTGTCATTTAAAGGGCATTTGGGTAATTTCACCTCGGGATAATATATTGTAAAATAATCCCCTTTACGGGCGCCGGGCCCTACCGCGTGGGCCCACTTGGCGAGAACCCTGGCCGTGAAGGCTCTCGCCGGACCCCCACCAGGGCCAACCCTGGCGAGACCCCTTGCCAGGGAGGTTCGCGCCCTTCACGGTCTTGAAACTACCGCGACTGAAGGCCTACTTGGGGCCTTCTCGCCTCCCCTGGGCGGGAGCTTGCCCTAAGGCGGAAGCTTCCGTGGTCGACGATCTCTCCTGCCGAGAGCTCGACTATCTGCCTTGGTCGGTCGACGATCTCTCCTGCCGAGAGCTCGACTATCTGCCTTGGTCGGTCGACGATCTCTCCTGCCGAGAGCTCGACTATCTGCCTTGGTCGGTCGACGATCTCTCCTGCCGAGAGGTCGACTATCTGCCTTGGTCGGTCGACGATCTCTCCTGCCGAGAGCTCGACTATCTGCCTTGGTCAGTCGACGATCTCTCCTGCCGAGAGGTTGAACATCTGCCTTGGGCGGGAGCCCCTTCAGGGCGAGAACTCTATAAGTATGTCTTAGGGCTAACCCCGGGCTAACCTGAGCCTAGCCCAATTCCTCAGTGGTGTCTCCGGGTCCCACCCAGCGAATATGGGGTTGTACACTCAAACCTCTCATATTCACAGAACCAGTGTCTATGAGGAGTCATGTGGTAAGAGGCTCCTGTATCAACATACCACACATCAACATCCTGATGGGCAACACAAGCAGCCGCAATGTACATGTCACCGCCATCGGTCTCCTTCTTAGCACCCGAAGTTGACCCTGCCTCCTTCTTCTGAATAGCCTTGTTTGGACATTGAGACTTCACATGCCCAACCTCATTGCACTTCCAGCAACGTACAGGCTTCTTCTCTTTCTCTCTTTCTCTGCTCTTGGATCTACCCCGAGACTTGTCTCTAGATCCACCTTGCTTATTATCCCTCCATTGAGGGCGAGATCTGGATACACTCAATGCGTCTTTGCTTGTTTTCTCGGAACCTGCTCTCCTGGTTTCCTCCGAGAGAAGTGTTGCACACACTGACTCACAGGTTAGAGCCCTATCTCCATTGCCCCCAATGGCAACAATAACATTGTCCCAAGAGTCTGGCAATGAACAGAGCAAGGTAATGACTCTATCTTCATCAGAGATTTTTTCACCAATAGAGATCAACTGACCCACAACCGTGTTGAAATTGGTCAGGTGTTCTGAGAAAGAACCGCCATCATGCATCTTCAAGTTGTACCACTTCTTCCGCAACAGCAACTTGTTCACCAGAGATTTGCTCTGGTACAGAGTCTCCAACTTCCGCCATAAACCTTGGCCCGAAGTTTCCTCCATGACGTTTGTTAAAACAGAGTCTGTAAGAAACAGCCGGATCAGACCTTTGGCTTTCCGATCGGCTTTTGTCCAGGCTGCAACAACCTCCTCCGTAGATTTCTCTTTCGGTGGATCATCCGCTATTGCTCCCCACAAATCTCGATCCACCAACAGATCTTCCATCTTCATCTTCCACAGATCAAATCGACTGCCATCAAACTTCTCTATCTCGATCCGCACTCCTCCTGAACTCATTTCCAAGAATCGAGAGAACCTGGCTCTGATACCAAATGTAGGAAATCTGGGGTGCCGAGAAGCAGAAGTCCGAATATCGAATAAGAAACACGGAACAAAAACAGAGCAATCACAAACACAAGATGTTACAGAGGTTCACCCAAAACCGGGCTACGTCCTCTCTCCCCTTCTTCTTCCTTCTTGTATTCACCAAAAAGAAACAGATTACAAAGGTTGCAAGGATCAAATCCGATCCTACCTCTTCTCCTCTCTTTTGGACAAGAAAACCATAGAAGAATACCTTCTGGATCGATCTCAACGAGATACCTCGTATCGCCTCCAAAAGAATACGCCGCCCCAGACTGCAATGAATCCGTATCCCTAAATCGGGAAAAACAACGTATATATGCACCCAGAAGCAGCCTCGTCGACCTGCGCTCGACGTTCGGCGATGTCGAACGTCGAACGCCGACGATCGTCGAACGGCGCTCGACGAGTCGTCGAGCTCAGCCCGTTCGACAGATCGTCGAGCGGCGGTCGACGTTCGTCGAGCTGCTCTCGACGTTCGTTGAACTTGGCCCGTTCGACGAACGTCGGCCGGGGGCGGCTGCCCCCGGACCCCCGCTGTCGTCGGTGCCAGATATGTCGAAGGGGGGGTCACACTTCGATTCCTCTAAGCTCACGTGGGCTAACCCGGTGTGAGAAACAAGAGGACCGGAAGTGTTCCACAACCCCAACATTCATTGAAGGATCAAGCGCATACCCAACTGCACCAAAAGCCCGGACTGTTGGAGAGGGTGCTACTTAATTTTTTATATAAGTAGCAGAGCGCCACGGGTCAAGTGAAGAAACGCCGGACCCAACAATCCCCCCCCCGGCGTCCAGCACAACCCGTCGGCTCAGAGGTGGGGTTACCACATGGCCCACACGGCTCAGAGGTGGGGTTACCACATGTCCACGGTTGCCTGACCCACCGGACCCACACAGGTAGAAGGGAAAAATCAGGATTTAATAGCGCCCCCTCGGTCTTGAACCCGTGACCTCCTCTGATACCAATTGAAGGATCAAGCGCATACCCAACTGCACCAAAAGCCCGAACTGTTGGAGAGGGTGCTACTTAATTTTTTATATAAGTAGCAGAGCGCCACGGGTCAAGTGAAGGAACGCCGGACCCAACAATCCTCCCCAAGGTGGTAGTCCGAGTAGAGCTCCTTGAACTCCAGCGGATCAACCCAAGTATTGTGTGCTTCTGACAAGTGTTTCCATTTGACAAGGATCTCGGGGCGGTTCTCGGTGCCCCTCTATTTCCATTTGATCATCGGGATCTCCTTGGGCATCGGTCGCAGTTCGCCCGTTGCTGTTGCCTCTGGCAAAAATGGGCTAGCCTGAACTGTGTTACTGATCATCTATTTAAGTAAGGACGCATGGAAGGTAGGATGAATGCGCGACCCTTCAGGTAGCGCCAAGGTGTAAGCCATTGACCCCACATGGTGGATAATACGAAAGGGCCCATAGTAACGTGGAGCCAATTTCTGGTTCGTCCTGCGGCCAACTGACAACTACCGGTAAGGTTGGAGATTGAGGAAGACGTCATCACCGACTGAGAATTCATGTTCCTTGTGATGTTTGTCTATTTAGACCTTCATGCGATCTTGCGTGGTTTGGAGTTTCTCATGCAGAATGGCTAAAGTGCAGTCCGGGTCGCGGAGCGCCCGATCAACGGCCGCAAGGTTGTGCTGCCCAGTTCATAGCTGCCCAAGGATGGAGGGGCGGCCTTAAACGACCTCGAACGGGGTCAACTTGCTGGTTGAATGGTAGGAGGTGTTATAACAATATTCGGCCCAGTGCAACTAACGGGTCCATGTCTGAGGCTAGTCCATCACAAAACAACAGAGGTATGTTTCCACTCCCCGATTAAGAACCTCTGTCTGGCCATCAGTTTGGGGGCGATTAGTCGTGCTGAGGCGTAAGCAAGTCTCCTATCGTCGAAAGAGCTCCCGCCAAAAATTACTCACAAACATCGGATCCCGGTCAGAAATGATGGCAGTCGGAACGCCGTGAAGGCGGACAATTTCTCGACCAAAGAGACCGGCGACTAACTTGCTTGTGTACGAGTGACTCAATGTCAAAAAGTATCCATACTTGGAGAGCTTATCAACTACGACCAATATAACCGACTTGCCCTAACACTTGGGCAACCCGTCGATGAAATCCATACACATTGTATCCTAGATATGATGCGGAATCTCCAAAGGTGTAAGCAGGCCGGCAGGTGCGGTTGTCTCATACTTCTGTTGCTGGCACATCTCGCACCGCTTCACAAACTGTTGGATGTCGCGCCGTAATCCCTTCCAAAAAATATTTTTCCGTGCTCGTTGAAGAGTATAGAGTGTTCCTGCATAACCGCCAGTCGTGGATGAGTGGAACTGGTGCATCATGACTGTCTTCTAAGTTGAGTTGGGAGGAATGACCACTCGACCGTGATAATAAAGTATTCCATTCTGCAGTTGATAGCCCGGTGCAGTGACCTGCCCCTGCCAAAGAGCTTCCACGAGGGCTCGTAGTGTGGTGGTCCTGCATGACCTCCTCCTGTATATCATCTAAAGAGTCGAACAGGGGGCCGAAAATTTGGGTGTAGGTGCTCTCTGGTAAGCGGGATAAGGCATCAGCAACCACGTTCTCTTTGCCCTGCCTATAGAGGATCTCATAATCATACCTCAACAGTTTCGTCACCCACTTCTGCTGGAGAGGAGAGGAGACCCGTTGTTTCAAGAAGTGCTTCAAGCTCTGGTGGTTATTACGGATTTTGAAGTGTGGTCCCAACAAGTAATTAAGACCGCCAAACGGCCACCGCATGGATGATTGACAACATCTCTTTCTCGTACGTGGATAGCCCCAAAGTACGAGGGGCCAACACCTTGCTGTAGAAGGCTAATGGCCGGCCCTCCCGCATCATTCCGCGCCAATGCCCACACTGACGCATTGGTTCCAAGCGCAAACTCCTTGTTGAAATCAGGAAGAGCAAGAATCGGTGTGGTCATCGTGGCCCCCTTGAGGGCTTGGAATGCCTCCTCCTCCTCTTCCTGGCAAAGGAAGGCGTCCTCCCTTAATAACCTAGTCAACGATCATGCAATCTTGCCATAATTTTTCACAAATCGCCTGTAATATCCCATAAGGCCCGGACTGTATGAGGACGAGGCCACGCCAACATGCTCTCGATCTTCTTTGGGTCAACTTTGACACCGTGAGTGGAGACCAAATGTCCCAGGTACTCGACCTCCTCCTATCCGAACGAACACTTGGATTGCTTGGCGTAGAGTTGGTGCTGGGGGGATGGTGAAAACCTGCTCGACGTGGGTCAGGTGCTCCTCCTAACTAGTGTTGTATATGAGGATGTCATCAAAAAATATCAATACTTAGTAGAAGAGAAGAGGGCAAAAGATCTCGTTCATAACAGCCTGGAATGTGGACGGGGAGTTAGTAAGCCCAAAAGGCATCACTGGGAACTCATAGTGCCCATCATGTGTGTGGAAGACTATCTTGTGTTTGTCCTCCTCTCGCATTCGAATCTGGTGATAGCCCGACCGGAGGTCGGTCTTGGTGAATAGAAGAGTGCCGTGCAATTCGTCTTACAGCTCTTCGATCAAAGGAATGAGAAACTTATCCTTGATAGTCGAGCTGTTCAAGCCGAAGGTAATCCACACAGAATCTTCATGACCCATCCTTCTTCTTTACTAGGATGATGGGAGAAGAGAAGGAGCTAGTACTGGGACGGATAATTCTGGCGGGAAGCATTTCTCTGACGTTGCGCTCAATTTCGGTCTTCTGGATGTATGGATAATGGTATGGCCGGATGTTGGTGGGCTCGGTCCCCCGTCTTGAGTTGGATCTGATGGTCTCTGAACCTCGGTGGTGGAAGTGTACAAGGTGTAACGCCCCTAGCCGATCCAACATGACAATGTCACGGCTCCGCTCTAGGCGATGCTACTGGGCTGCAGCCCAAGCACCACAACCCCTCTCCAGCCCACTGACGGGTTGTTGGTGGCCACAATAAGAATCCTGCAGCACATATCCACATGCAAGAACTCAGGTTCAATTAAACTCAAACTGTGAAATAAGTTTTAAAGGACGAGAAATGAATGTAGTGGGGAAGAACAGGACTTGGGAAATTGTTTAGGCCTAAAATTGTAAAGCATTGTAATGTCACTCCTCAAAACCAAGCGGTTAGGGGAGGAGTGGTCACCCCGTTTATATACCCAGGATCAAGGTGCACGCTAGGCGGTGTGAGACTAAACTATCCCTTTTAACAAGTCGCAACACACGCTCGGACATCACCGTCCATTCCACATGGCGCACTCAACAAAAATAAAATAAATGGTTGATGTAAATGGATTTATAGCGTGCAATACAATGTTAATGTATCACTTGGAAGGAAGAAACATGCGCAGACAGATTAAATGAGGTTGGTAATCAATAAAATATATTCTCTATAGAAAAAAAATGAATTCTTTGAGTATTTTGTGTTCATTTGCAGCCTCCTGTAACGGGAATCTACAACAGTTTGGCATGAATTATGCATTCTTATATGTATATCTGAAAATGAGATTATTTGTGGACTGAACATAGTGTCATACATGCTTAAATTGTCTCCAGGAGCATAAGAAGACAAGATTTTTCAAATGTGGGAGTATTATATATATACATGTTGATAGCAGTCGGATGGGATCGATGGCGCAAGATCGGGGCAGGAGATACCCGGAGGGGGCGGCAGCAACGGCGACGAAGGGAGAGGGAAACCTGTAAAGGGCGGGTTCGTGAAACAGGAATCGGGGCGGGAGAGACTTGCGGGATCGCAAAAAGTTGGGGTCCCTTTTGAAATAGTTACTATCCTGGCCGTCAGATTTGATCGGACCGCAAGGATTCTTATTTTCTCTCTTCTCTTTAAGAGAGAGAAAACCAGTTCTCCCCCTAAAATTCCGGAGTTTTTTCCGATGTTTTAAAACATGTATTATAGAATGATATAAAATACTTATAGCCAAAATATGGTATTACAAATTGTGTTTTTTTTTTCTGTGTTTTTAGTGTGTACAGCATAAATCAATACTATGTTATGACGGTTATAAATCAATAATAACATCACTTTATTGAGTCTGAGGAGGTAAAATGATAAGGCTTGGACGTTGTTGGGGATATGGGCGAAGCACATGTCTCTAGTGGCCCGTTTGTATGCCGCGGAAGCCCTTTCGTAACATGTAAAACCCCTGCAATGTTATCTTGGGTGCGCGCGGGTGAAGCTCGCGCGTGCTTAAGGCAAATCATGGATGGGCATATCTCGTTCACAACCAAATGGATTGTGAACATGCGGAGCTCGTTTGTATGCGAGTGCAACTCGCTTGCCTGTGAGCAAAGCCCGCAGAGGAGCATTGAGCACGGGCGCAACTCGTGCGAAGTAAAGTTATACATGCATAAAGATTATGATCTATAGCCGATTTGTTTATTGTGCATGGGTCATTTTTTTATCTACTCTAAATGGAATTTATGTTGTGTTTTAAGTTTTAACCTTATAATTAGCCGAGTAATCTGACTATCTAATTGCTTTCAGAGTTAAGAATGAGATGTTAATATAAATGATGGATGAGAATCCCTTATTTAGGGTCTGTTTGGATGGGTGTTAGTAGTTGGAGATGAAGAGAAGATGGAGAAAAAATATTGTTCTTACGTAAAATTCTCTGTCTACTTTTAGACTCGGGCATAAAATGATGTTCTCGGTGATGGGATAGCCAATATTTGCAGGAGAAATCACGAACACAGACAATGCCAATTTATAATATAATATATAAATCAATTACAATGAAGAAACAAGTGAAGAAATAACCGTCCGGTGAAACGCACGCGGATGCGCCGGACATGCACGATCCGCAGGAAATGGAAGATTTGGGACTGCAATCCGACTTTCGGACGCACAAGGTTCACCGAACCTTAAACGTCAACTTCCGACGTTCAACCGCAACCACCGCCACCACCGGAGAGGAACTCTAAGTTCGGACCCGGACCTTGCCACGAACGTGTAGCCCGTCCTTAACGCAAACTTTTCCTCTCCACAGCCTCCACACACAGTCAGGTTTAAAAAAAACAGCCCTGTCTCCGTCTTCCTTCCACGGCAACGGCCGACTGAACTCGGACGGCGACGGCGACGGCGGGCTGCCCTTCTTTTCACGTCAGCGACGGCAAACACCGGCGGCTGCCTTCCTCCAGCGGCGACTCCGGCAAGAGATCCCAAGGCAGCAGCTTCCTGCACCAAGCCGAGAGAGAGAGAGTAGCGGGTGGCTGGCTGGGATTGATCGGGGAGAGGGCTGCAGTTGCGGTTTTATTAATGCGAGAGAGAGAGAGAGACAGAGGCTGCGGTTACAATTCATGGGAGAGAGAGAAAAGAATATAAGAATGGGTATATTATATTCTCATTACCACCTCCCAATTAAAACTACCGGGCCACATTCCAAATTAAAAACTGTTTAATTTGGACAGATTTCAAGACAGCACAAAAACAGTTGCAACCTCAAATACTGCGTTGCAACCTGTTTTCTGCTCCTAATGCGCCCGGTCCATATGAACCGGGTATGAGCCAACCCAACACTCGGGGGATTCGTGACTCCAAAGGAAACTCTTAAAATATGCGAAAACAACATTTGTGCTCTTTAAAAGACGTAACCTTTTGTCTTAGGCTTCATTTGGTTCGGCGGTGGCGGATTGATCCGGCGGGTGGAAACGGAGTGTTCGAACCGGAGGGGGGAGGTGGCTGCTCCAAACGGAGCTTTTTGGGGCGTTTCTCAAGGCGGGCGGGTGGAAACGGAGCAAACGCCGCCGGAGGTTCATTTGTTTACCCTCCTTCTGGTGGCGTTTGCCCAAAACGGAGTATCAAAACGCTCAAACAAATAAGGCCTTAGTTACTCATCATGCCAGTCTCATCATCGTACTCTGCTCAGCTATCTTTGATTGTGAAGGAGAAGTTTTTCTAAACATCCGGGTACGTGATGGGACCCTCTGTCGTAGCATTTGAGGTCCTTTAGTACTCTATTAGTCTCTTTGTTCTTATCCATCAAGCCGTTAAGCCCGACCGTCAGACCAGTAACCTTAGGTTGCACTTGATCTGAATTTTGGAGTATGGATTTTCCCGGCTTCAACAATAAAGCCACTTGATTAATGCACCGTTTAGCACGGCAGTGGTGGTCGTAAACACCGTGGTTATGAACATTCATCAATGAAAGTCGAACCTCGCCTAAGAAACTTCATCCACTTTTATGTTCAAAACTAGTTTTGTTTTCTTCGTGGCGGCCGTAATCATTGTCTTGCCAAACATCTATTCTATAATGATAGCATTTTGGTTCGAACTCGCACGAGCAAAAAAGTCATCCAAACAGAGCCAAAGTGAGCTTGAGAAAAATTGAGAGAACTAATTTACATTGCCAGACCTAGCCATGATCACACATCTACAACATTTGTAGCAAGTATTAATAAATTGACTGTTAAAACATATATCTATACTTTATTAAAAGTAAAAAATACTTTTTGGTTAAATATTCGAGTTTTCCATTTGATTTTTTTTATTACTGAATTTTTAATTTCATTAATTTATGTTTGTTTCATTAATTTTTAAAAATTCTCTCATATGGATGAAATCTCTTACATACTTTTAAAAATGTGATCTTCTCACCGCTCACATGCCCATGTGCACAAGAAAAAAAAGAGCAACGGACAGGCTCTCAAAAGTTTGCGAAAAACCGGAACGCATCACGTCGAGGCAATGTCGTGGCCCTCGTGCATTATCGCAGTCGGGATACTATTGCGAACTCGCGATTGGTTGTAGGGGCAGAGCCCCATGCCACACTCGTAATATATATCTCTACTAATATACGAAAACTACTCTTTGGTAAAACATTGCCTGATGTCCCTATATTGCCCTTATAGTTGTATTTATAATTACACAATTATACCAAATTTTATATTAGTATATTATAAAGACAATATCCTTTTAGGTAATTACATAACTTTACAATATTAAAAAATAAAAAATAAAAACTAGATATTCTAAACCTATTCTCTCTAGCTATGAATGACAAGAGAAAAATTAATGTTTTAACGTTAAAATATAATTTCTTTTACAAAATAAAAATTGTATTCTTGATTTATATTTTTTTACGGTCATTTTGAGTACTCAAATGTATATGTTGCGGGTCGGGCGAAGCCCGCCGGAAGCGGGCGGCCGTCGTCGGTCAGGTACTGTCGCGCGAGGCTATAGGGGCGGGTACTGTCCACGACAAATGTTGCCGCCCACGATAAATGTTGTCGCCCACGACAAATGTCGCCGCTCACGACAAATGTCACCGCCCACGACAAATGTCGTCCCCACGACAATTGTCGCACCACCGGTGAATGTCGCATCCCGGCGAATATCGCACACCGCCGAATGTCGCACCCCGCCGATTGTCGCACCCCCGCCGAATCTCCCCAGAGCCGAAGGCTCGTGCCTGTCACTTGTAAGAATATAAAATTAAATGTAGTCCTTCCCGTCCACAAAGACGTGGGTAACGTGATAATTTTAACATCAATAAAACAAAATAATAATCATAATTGCAAGTAGATGACTCTATTTTGGGCGAATAGGTATCCAAAACGTTTTGGTGTCATAACAATCAAAAGACCAATAATTAAATGAATAATGGGTCTCACGGTCGTACGAACAAAGCTAAATTACTGCACATGCCCACATGCAGCCATTGCCTTCAATTATTTAAAAGGCAATAGAAAGGAAAATTCAATATTACAATATCACCCGTCAAATTCAAGGCAATTCTCGGACCACTTTATCATATTATTGTGATAAAATTAAATTAAATATAAAAATCATCAAATTTGAAATATAAATTAATAATAAAAATTACTGCACGTATGAGAGCCTTGATTGTATGTAAGGCATTGTGGTGTCAATTCCCAAAATCATGTGGTTAGGAGAGGAACGGTCACCCCGCTTATACGCACAAGACCAACGAGTGCGCTGGACGGTGTGAGACTAAACCGCCTCGAACAGCACCGTTCATTCCACGTGGCGCACTCAACATTGACAACGAAACAGTGAGAATGAAATGAAAAAGGCTGATTGCGTTCTAAAAAAAATATCGAAATGATATTTCGGAGCAATGGCAGTGAGAATTAGAGAGTTAACAAACAATTTTTTATTGTAGCATTGATGTTTTCCCCCCTTATTAAAATGGAGCAAGCCCACTACTCGAATACTTTCGATAATATTTCCGTAGTTGAGATTAGTGACGGAATTATGATTTTGAAGTCGCACGTGCACAATAATTTTCAACAAAAAATTTCAAAATTTAAATTCAAAACATACAATATGAATGGTCTAATAGTTCAGCAATATCATACTCAATTATATGAATTATCAAAACAAAGCATTAAAAAAACTTACAGATCAACATGATACTTTTCGTTGACATTTGCTCTGAAAACGTGAAATAATTTCTTCGGTTGTAATTGTATCTGTAACGTCTTTTTCAATGTAAGCCATCAAACAATCATTCATTCATCTCTTATTCTGTTTTGTAGACGATTCTTTATTATCTTTATTGCAGAAAATATTCTTTCAACACTAGCTGTTGCAACATGTAAGAGACAAGTCAATTTTAACAATATGAAAACTAGCTGGTAATTATCTTCTTCTTTTTTAATTTTACTAATTATTTAAGAAGTCCAATGATTCTCTAAACTTCTGAAAATATGTCTGATGATGCAGATCACATGTCAAAGAATGTATATGTCAAGTTGAACTTCAAGTAATTGCAACTCTATTGGAGTAAAATCATATGAATATAATTCAGCAAGATAAATTAGTTTTTGTTTATCATTAGCAGCAAATTGATCCTTTGAGTCAAGACAAGCAATGCATAGCAGCAATTCCGTGTTTACTTTATCAAAACGGTTATTTAGCTCATTTAGCATCCAATCAAGCACGACATTAAAATTTCAATCCTGAAAAAATGTAAATTTGTAATTTCACGTGTGTTGCGTCTTGATCTACATGGTTGAACGAACTTATCATTCATATTTGAAACTTCTATGATGTATTTACAACAAAACTTAAAGACTTCAACCATAAAAGATTGTCACTCAACTTTATTATTTCTCATCTTTAATAGTAGCGATTTGGACAACTTTACAAAATGCATTACTTACAATGGATTTCAGCAACACAATGGATTAGAACTCCTATTATGACCAAGAAGAGGAAGAAAAGGAAGAGGATTTTGATATAAAACAAATAAATAAACTTAAAATCTTCTGCAACTTTTAACATTATCACATAATTGTTTACACTTTTGCAGATTGAAGATGTGGATTATGTTGAGGAACACATTATGAAAATAAAAAAAAATGCAGTAGAAATATCCATTTCCGTATTTCTACTAAGAATATATGCTTTCAGAATCTTTGTAGAGCAGCATTTGAACTATTTTGAGTGAAAATGGTAGAGCAATTGTATACAGATCAAGAACTATGCCAAAACATTCCAAGAAAACGAAAACTGAAAAGGGGAAAATAGGATTCCGAAATAGTGAGCATATAACCAATTGTTCAAGTTCTCCATTCATAAATCATAGAGGCGTGATTCAAACACCGTCATAGAAAACCCAATGCTAAAATCAAGTGGGAATTGAAATAAAAAATATAAAAAACAACAGAAATCCCCAGACGACTTCAGTCGTGTTTCAATGAGTATTCGGAAACAAAAATCAACGCGAAACTCTGAATATGGCCAAGGCCCCGTTTGTTTGCACCGTTTTCACAGTCGGTTTTCGTTTTGAGTTTTTGCGGTCCAAATATAGGTGTTTGGTTGGCTATGTTTTGCGCGGTTTTGGTTTTGAGTTGAAAACGTTGTGTTTTCATTTCTTCTAAATTTGCCCCGCCCCAAAACAGACCTGGCAAAGTCCGTTTTGTGCGGTTTTGAGAATAGACGGTCGCTTCTTCCCCAGCGGGAGACTTTCCACTGAGATCTTCTTCCATTTCTTCCTCCGGCAAAGTTGCGGTTCTCATCGATTTTCCTCCAGGAAAACGAACGCAGCGACAGACTACTTTCTTCCTTCCTCCCTTCTTCCTTCCTCCCGCCGTTTTCAGCGATTTTGCGGGGATTTTCTCCGGAGCCCTAGGTCCTAGTTTATGCCTATTTGATTTCCACCTCTCCTTGGCAAGCGATGGTGGACTCCACTGAAGCAACAAATTATGTCTTCTTCCAACCGATGGTGGACTCCATTGTTGCAGCTGGTTCTGGTCTCGAGCTTCCTTCGTATCATGATCTTTGCGGCTGTGTTCTTAAAAAAATTGTGGACGAAGTAAACCTTGGGTCTAAAAAATTGGTGGACGGAGTAAAAAATTGGTGGCCTCCAGCTTCCTCTCTTGAAATTCAAAACATAGGTCTAGAAAGAGGGCTTTGGAGAAGAAGTTCAGAATGCCCAAACGAACATCAGTATTTGTTTTGGTCTAAAACGGACACAAAAAACATTCTCCAACCGAACATAAGTTTTCATTCATTTTCGTTTTGGGGCCAAAACGAAAACCTTCCAATGAAAACCTGCAAACGAACATGCCCTAAGGGGCAAGAGTACCAGGGCATTGATAAGCTTGGGCCGCTGAGCGTGATCATCGTGATCTCTTGCAGGCTACAGTGTTGCCGATGGACTGGCGGAGAGAAGATCGGGAATGGGACGAGCGAAATAGCGAATGCCCGAGCCGCTTTAGCGGGATTTTGCGAAAAACACGGTCGGGCATGTGCCCGACCGTGTCTTAACATGGATCCGCCCATGATTGAGACATTATGCCATGGCTGACCTAAACCAGGAAAATTAATTGACAAAACAAAATAAATGATATTCCTCAATTAGACACTTAAAATAACAACTCCGATCAGGGAGGTGGAGTGATTGGAGATCAAATAAAATAAAATAAATGATATTCCTCAATTAGACACTTAAATTGGACATAAAATGACAGTTTTAGCGATAGATTTTTTCAAATGAGGGATTTTTGTATTCTTGTTCTGATTATAACTGCATAGGCATGTTAAACAAGGGATCGAGGAGTAGACCAATAAATACAGGATTCATGTAGCCGACCCCACTATAATGGGATAAAGGCTTCACTGTTGTTGTTGTATTGTTCGGATCGGCGTGAGGATGCAAGAAGCTTGACTAAGATGGTTTGGACACGCTCAAAGGAGACCATTAGAGGCACATTTTGAGCATTGTGAGAGTTTAGTCACCTAGCATGTTAAACGGAGGAGGGATGGACCAATAAAGATTGAGAATGAAGCTATAAGAAAATGCACGATGTACTTAGGTATTAGCCAGATTATGACTAAGTATAGGGCACAATGCCAACAAAAGAACCATATAGCTGACCCCACTATGTAGGATAAAGGCTTGAGTGGTTTTGTTGATGTTCTGGTTATGACTGAGAGTCGTTAGAGATGCAACTTTTTTATCTGAGATATAACACGCTATAGCGTAATCCGATTGGTTTCGAATTTCTCTCTACAAAAATTCCATGATGGCCTAAAAAATTACATTGGTTTTTCAAACCGGAGAATTTGAAAGCACAGGAAGGAGAAATATGACTTCATAGATGACGAAAAGGACTTGCCAGTTGCCAACCGCGTGTATTGAATAATTTATTATAATTTCTTGACTCTTATGTTTTTTTTTTGGTGTTAACTGTTAAGGAAACTTTGACTCTATTTCTATAGTCATGCAGTGCTTTTCACTTGTCAATTTAATTTTATTATAGGCAAAATGGTAAAAGTCATACACTGCATATCAGCAAGGGTGATGAGATTGTTGTTGTCATAAATTGTCGTAACCGCTTGATCGGTGAAAATAAGTCCTTCCAAACGGAGTCATAACCCAATCACAGCATTTTTAAAAATATACGATAAAAAATGATTTTGGGTCCGTTTGGCATGGTGGCGGCGGTCGTAAAGGCATGAGTTAAACCGTCAGTCATTATATACCACCTAACAAACATCATCCGTTTGAACATAAAAATGAATGAAGTTTTTTCGATGGGCATTAACAAATGACAATTTTATCCCTATGTTCACGACCGCAACCATCGTGTGAAACAGAGCATTCATAAAGCAACTAAACATTTGAGACCAATTTCAATAAAAAATATCAGATAAGTATTTCACATAAATTTAACAATTTGAATTTATTTTATTTGCTTACTTTAGTCTGTCTCATCTTATTGTTTATTCATAAGTCAAAATAATAATAATAGTCAATTAATTATTTATTAGAGGATACTCGTATGCACTACCAAATAATAACACGTAAAATATTATATAATCTTAAAAGATTATAAGACTTTACTTACATTCAACCAAACAATAATATCCATAAACTTATTATTGATTTAATATATAAGGAGTGATAGTACACAGGCACTTTCGTGTCTCTCATTTCGTCCGGCTGCGACAGTACCTGATCGTGATAGTATTTCGACCTAAAAACATTCCTCTGGCTCGCAACCTCACACATGACATCCTTTTTTTTCTTTTTTTTCCTTTGGCTTCGTTTGGGAGGATTTATTTTCACCGGTCAAGCGGTTACGATCGCATGAACCGGATCTTAGAACCGGACCTTAACTAAGGTCAGGTTCATGCGGTCGTAGCCGCTTGACCGGTAAAAATAAGTCCCCCCAAACGGAGCCTTTGTAATAATTAACAGAGTTTAATTTGTTTGTGAGACCGTAAAACTACGTAATCCTAAACGTCAAAAATAATATTGTTAGACGAATAAATTATGATCCCCGGATTAATTATGTATAATCGTAGAACAACGTTAACATTGTCATAACATGTTAATTACAAAATGATGGTATGTGACCAAATAATAATCATATTGCGATCACTTTTAATCATTAAAACTCATTTATTTGGTGAATGCAAAATAACACTCACTTTTGATCCATTTAGGTTGTGAATGCAGTGGTTAAGAATCGTCTTTCGTGAGCGTCTCATCAGGTGTTGGACTTCTCAGCTTGGCAGACTTGTTAAAATTTCTCAATATGATCAGGGAGATAGCTCTATTATCAAGTAATACTTTCAAAGCTATCAAGATGACACCTTGATCAAGCGGAAAACGGGAACCAGACGCATGAACACTAAATCATAAACCAAGTTCAATAATCAGAAACAATAGAAGACAACAACAAGTCTTGTATTATCAACAATCTTTTTTACAAGACAGGACATACATGACGAGACATGATTCGTCGATGTGCAAAGGAAGAGCATACAAACAAAGCAAGAACAACAAGCCGGGCGGACTGCCTCAGAGGCCGCCGAGACCTCCAAGCTTCTGTTGTACTGAACTGAACTACGGAGTCAGCATAGACTGCGGACAACCCGTTATTCTGCTGAAACTTTGTCGGCTCTCTGCAAGCCGCCTGACCGCAGAGGTCGCCTAGCTGCCAGAGTCCGCGAACAAGCCGCTGTCGAACTAAAGAACAGACCGCTTAGACCGGCAGATAAGTTATTGAACTGGGAAAGCTGAAGGAGAGAAGACCGGCTGGCCGCAACTGCGACCTGATACAAACCGCTGATTGATAACCACAAGCTCCACCGATCCCTGACCGCAGTCAGCACCAAAAACCTGGCTTCTCAGTGCTAGCCGCACAACCTACAAACAAAAAACCGGTTAACTTTCTCAAACCGCGCGGACAAAAAATCTGAGGCCGCAGCAATTAACCCACGCTCAACTTACTGTTCGTTCAGTTAATAATGATGTCACAGGATGGTCCTATTTATAGGCACGAAGAGGAGTGTGGTCACCGCCTTAGTAGATAGAAACACCACCCCAGCTCGCAGCTAGCACAGAGCAGTCCGCCCAGTCCGCATGGACAAGGTCGGACACCAACCTATCCGCCTGCCATCAAGGAGGCCGGATAGAAGCCAGTCCGCATCCCAGTGGACATCGCACCAGCCCGCAAAAACAATGTCCACAACCAAAGGCACAGACCGCCCGGTCAACCAGAGGAAATCTGGCGCGAGCTCCGCGGACACGAACAACAGTTCGCCAGCTCCAATCCAGTTCGCCTAACAGCGAACTCTGCGGTTACCTCCTAACCGCACCACCAATTCAGGAGAACAAGGGCACATGCCAATGCCAATCTACCAAGCTCCAAGACTAGTCCGCAAAAAGCGAACTCCACAGATTCCAACGCAGTTCGACCAGACCGCGGATATTCAACATATCCGCACGATTACCTCTTAAGGACACACCACCAGGCCGCAACATCAGACCGCTCAGGCTGCATCACCAGTACGCAATACTATCTGCCCAGACCGCGCGGTCTGCCAGATCAACCCCCACTTTCACTTCAACAATTTCAACAAGACTAGTCCTTTTCGCCTTTGCGGATTGGTTGATTCTTGCGGAAAGGGAGTGATATCCGTACTTCTTTGCGGATAGCTTTCTTTAAGCGGCGAACTGATACTTGTATCCTTACTTGTGCAGATATGTGATGCTAGCTGCAAGATTGACGTGTGGTTATCATATCGCTATGGGTGGTGACGACACTCCTCCTCACACCTATAAATAGGAGTCTTCGGCTCGTCATAAATAATTGAGAACAGTGAGAACTTGCTCATGCTTTAAATTTGCGGTTACGGTTTCTAACCACGACAACTAAGTGAAGTTGACTTTGTGCAGGCTGTGCGGCTAACATCAGTTGGCTAGACAACTAGTGGAAGCTTGGTGTTGTTATGAAAATTAGTCGATCCAAGTGCGGATAAAATCCACCTGTTCCAAAAATTTATCTAACAGCCAAATTGAGGTCATGCAAATAATAATAATAATACAAAAAAAATAAAATCAAGCACCACAAGAAACAACACTAAAATTTAAGTGGTTCCCAAAAATTTGGGTACGTCCACTGTGCAAGCAAAGATCAAATAATATTTCTCAAAATTCCCAAACATACAATACGACTAAAGTATGGAGGAGAAAAATTGAATGAATAAATTAGATGGCGGTTTAAATCCTCCAAGATCCGGTCGTACGCATTGTGGCGAGAATTAAAGCGGCGGCAGAAGAAAATATGAGTTCTTGTGGTAAGGGTAGAAGTCGGAAGCTTGCGGCGAGAGGAACCCAATTCGGCGAGAGGCACACGACGATAGCGAGAGAGGATTGCCGGCTGAGAAGAAAATGCCGCCGAGTGGAAGGAGACGAAAGACGACCCGCCGGAGGAAGAACGCTGAAGAGAGGAAATCTGCTACTCTGTCCTTTCTTTGGTGTTGGTCGGACATCACTTTAAATGGGGGAAGAAATCCCATAGTAAAATATAGAAGGAGAAGAGGGCCGGCAGCCACCAAGGAAAGACAATAAATCCTTTTTGAATTGAGTTGTCATTGAAGGAGAATAATATCCTTCCAATCTTGGATGTCATGTTGGCAATCTGAGGAAAGAAAAAAAATCGGGGGGAGGGGGGAATCCTGGAGGAGGAGAGGCGGCAAAAATAACAACAAACTATACCTTGACACCTCTCCAAAGATAAGCTCTGTTGAAAATGGTGAAGTGAAAGTGGGTGATTGGGCAATCTGGGTGACTTGTTCGCGCAGTCTATGTGGACAGGACTGGCGGTTAGCAAGGTCGGCAGAGCTGTTGCAGACGGCTTGTTCCTTGGCGGCCTGGGTTGTCTGTTCGCGCGGTCTGTGCGGATAGAGGTGGCGGCCAACCAGGCCGGCTTATGCTCAGCAGGCAATTGGATCCCAGAAGATAACCGGGTGGATAGCCTCTCTGTCCGCGGAGTCCGGCAAGATGCAGACTTGGCTGGAGCTCAGCAGACCGGCATGGCAGATGCCTTGGTCTAACTCTGGTGGTGCGGTTAGTGATAGTCGCAGGGTTCGCTGGTTAGTGCAGACTAGAGCTGGAGTTCGCCAGGATCAGCGAACTGGGGCCAGTGTCCGCCAGTAAGCGCGGACTGGCCCTTATGGTTAGTGGTGTGGACTTGGTTGGTTCTGACCAAGTCCATGTTGGCTCAATCTGGGAGATCACGCGGTTAAAGCGTGGACTGCTCCTCAGTCTGCCAAGCTCGGCAATAGTTGTCGTGTGTCTTGGTTGCGTGCTTGGGGAATACGGTCTGGAGTTGAGTGCGGACTAATGCAGTGTCCGCCAAGTTCGGCAGGTGGCTGTTGTGCCTTGGTTATGAACTAGGGGTGAAGACTGATGTTGTGTCTGCAAGGCGCGCAGACTGGAGCGGTGTCCGCTGATAGGCGGACAAGGTGTTGTTGCAGAGTTCTGCGGGTGGCTGTCTGTCTGGCTTGGCCCTTGGCGACAAGGAGGATAGAGGTTTCTATCCGGCATTGGTGATGTTACTTGGCGGGCTGGCTATCCTACACAGGTCGCGGCGGACTGGCTGTGGATCCGCGGCTTGCGGATACACTTGGTTATCACCGCGGGATGAGGTGGTTATTCTATCGGTTAGGGCGGTGACCACACTTCTCACCGTACCTATAAATAGAACCCTCTGTCACATCAATCATGAGAGCGAATGAACAGTAAGTGAACTCGTGATAGTTGCTGCGGACTGGATTTTGTATCCGCGCGATTTGAAGGTTGATCGGGTTTGTGCTGTGCAGGTTGTGTGGATAGCGCTGGAAGCCAGGGACTTGGTTCTTACTACGGTCAGAGACAGTGTGGACTCTGCGGTTAGCAACAGACAGTAAGCAGCAGGACGCGGATAGCGACCAGACGATCTTCTCTTCGACAACTAGTTTCCCAGTTCCACAAGCTGTCTACTTCAGGCGGCCTGTTCAGTTCGGCAGTAGCAAATCGTACGGTCAGGGGGCTAAGCGACCTTGCGGTTAGGCGGCTTGCTGATCGGTGAGTAGAGTTCCTTCTTGCATTGGAATAACGGGCAGTCCACGCGGCTTGGTTTGCAGTCTGGCGACCTGGCGATTTGTGCGGACTCCGTAGTGTATTAGTAGAACCGGCAGCTAACTCTTTGAGTCCGCTCGATTAGGTTTTGCCTTGTAATTATTTCTGCTTTCCCTTTGGGTACATTGGTGAATCATGTCTCGCCATGTATTTCTCTCTTTGTAAAGATTGTTTAGTACAAGATTCTTTCACTTCTGGTTTGCATATGGTTTATTTGGGCTCGGATAGGTTGAGTGTTCCTGCGCCTGGTTCCCGCTTTCCGCTTTATCAAAGGGTCATCTTGATAGCTTTGAAAGTTTACTTGGTATCAGAGCTATCACCTTGATCATCTTGTGAAATTTTAACAAACTCTACCTTGTTGAAATAACTAAAAAAAAACCCCAACAATCACCAGGATCCAAGAGCCAATTGCGCTTTGGCACCTGGAGCTAAATGCCAACTGCTCCACCTCCAACGGTGGTCTCCCATAGCAAAACTGAACCTGCGAAGACTTCTGGTCATTGATGTGCGTGCGAGAGAGAATTGGTAAATGCAGACACACCAAGAAAGAATGCAAACAAAATTGACTTCAAAATGGAAAGATGAACCCCTATGAGAACTGGTCAAAAGCCGATTTGACTAGACACACTCTAAGATCATAAATGAGGAGTACCAAAGAAGAAGCTTAGGTAATAGGGAGATAAAAAACACATTCAACAATGAAGTTCTTGACCAAAAAATGATAACTCAAAACTGAGAGTTATTGGAATACAAGCTTAGAAATAGCATGACTAGAAAAAATAGAGGGAAGTGATGGTAAGCAAATGAAGGGAAAAAATAGAATAAAAGAAAAATAAAAAAAAAATGTAGGAGGAAAACACACACAAAGAAAGAGATAAGTGAGAAAAGTACTAAAAGATGTCCTCATCGACATCCTTAAGGCATAGGGATGCAACAGACTTTTCCTTTTCATCACTAGGGATCGTCCCCTTCTCCTTGTTCTGAATCTTCCAACAATCCTTTATTCCATGACCCTTCTTTTTTCAGTAATTGCAGTAACTATCTGAACTTTTCTTGGACTTGCCTCCTCTGCCTGAACTAGACTAACCCCGAGAGAATAAAGCTGAGCTTTCAGTATTGCCTGAGCCGGATGACTTCTTTCGGATGTCATCTGAGAGTAAGACTGTTGTGACCTCCTCCAAGTCCAAAATATCCTTACTGTAGGTGAGGATAGTGACCATGCCCTCGTAAGACTTTGGAAGAGAGTTCAGAAGAATAACTCTCTTGTCCTCTTCCTCCACCTTGATATCCATGTTGAGACACTCCGATAACAGTTTATTAAAATTATTCAGGTGGTCATGTAGAGAGCAACCCTCCTTCATGGTGAACTTGTACAGTTGCTGTTTGAGGTAGATGCGATTGAGAAGAGACTTTGTCATGTAGATACTCTCCAACATTGCCCAAAGAAAAGAGGCAGTCGTCACTAAAAGAACTTCATATAGCACATCATCGTGCAAGCAAAGTTGTATGGTGGAAAAAGCTTTGAGATCAGAATCCTCCCACGTGCGATCGGTAACCTCAACATCCTTATTGGTCTTCCTCAATAGGACACGGTGTAAACCTTCTTTAATCAGTAGTGCTTGTACCTTGACCTGCCATAGGACAAAATTGTGCTTTCTGTCGAACTTCGTAACTTCAAACTTCGCGCCCGGTGTGGAAGTCGTCATAGAAATCAAACTGAAGAAATCTGCACTGAGACCGAAGCTACCGAATAAATTCACGAATCAAGATTGGGAAGATAGGGAGCGGACCGATGTCGTCACCTACCATTGACCCAACTCGAAACGAAACGTCCAAACGGTTGTCGATCGTGCCTCCCTCTGATACCACTTGTTATGAAAATCGGTCGATCCAAGTGTGGATAAAATTCTCTTGTTCCAAAAATTTATCTAACGGTCAAATTGAGGTTATGCGAATAATAATAACACAAAAAAATAAAATCAAGCACCACAAGCAAGAACACAAAAATTTAAGCGGTTCTCCAAAATTTGGGTACGTCCACTGTGCAGGCAGAAATCAAATAATATTTCTCAAAATTCCCAGACATACAATACGACTAAAGTATGGAAGAGAAAAATTCACCGAATAAATTAGATGACAGTCTAAATCCTCCAAGGTCCGGTCGTACGTATTGTGGCGAGAATTAAAGCGGCGGCGGAAGAAAATCCGAGCTCTGGCGGTAAGGGTAGAAGTCGGAAGCTTGCGGCGAGAGGAACCCAAGTCGGCAAGAGGCACACGACGATGGCGAGAGAGGATTGTCGGCCGAGAAGAAAATGTCACCGAGTGGAAGGAGCCGAAAGACGCCGAAGAGAGGAAATCTGCTGCTCTGCCCTTTCTTTGGTGTTGGCCGACCATCACTTAAATAGGGGATGAAACCCCATAGTAAAATATGGAAAGAGAGGAGGGTCGGCAGCCACCAAGGAAAGACAATAAATCCTTTCTGAATTGAGTTGTCATTGAAGGAGAATAACATCCTTCCAATCCTAGCTGCCATGTTGGCAATCCGAGGGAAAAAAACGGGGGGGGGGGGGGGGGGGGGGGGGGAATCCTGGAGGAGGAGAGGCGGCAAAAATAACAACATGGTGTGGATTAGTTCGCGGATAGCAGTCAGCGGATAGCAACAGGTCACAGTTTCTGTGGCTTGAAGCCTCTTCCTCCGAGTTGCAGTTAAGCAGAACAGTTCGTCTACTCTATCAACGGGTTCTGTTCAAGTTCCTTCTGCATTTCAATAACAAGCAGTATGCGCGGCTAGTCGCGGGTAGACGACTTCGGCGGTCTCAGCGGACTTGGCTTGCAGACTAGCGACTTGCGCGGTTACAATTTGTTGTATGCGCGATTAACTTCTTGTTGCAGATTTCTGTTTCCTACGGTTACATTATGAATCATGTCTTACAATATATACCTCGCTTTGTAAAGAAGTTATTAATTGCAATTGGAGACTCTTATGTTGCTGTTGCTACTAATTTCTATTTGTCTTTTGTTGTAGTTGAGTGTTCTTGCGACCTATTGCGGCTTCTCCATTGATTTATGTTCAAATTCCTTTTGGTTGTGCACGGTCGGATCTTAGAGTGGCAAGATTGCCAACATCTCTGGCAAAGTGGTCACTGCCAACAGAATTGAGGAAGAACAGTGGAGCACAAGAGAATTGAGTGTTGTCTCCTTTTTTCCTCTTCATAGGGCAGTACAAACTCTCATTTATCTTTCCTTCTTTGTACTTGTATTGTATGTTTGAAAAAGAAAAAATCAAAAGTTTTGATTGTATAATAGACGTACTCAAAATTTGGGAAATCACTTTAATTTTCTTTGTTCTTTAATTGTGATTTTTTTCTTTTTTTTTTCTCGTTTGTGGCTTGCTCAAATCGCTCTTCATTGTCGTACTAATTTTCTGCCGATAGAATATTATTTGGATCCGGAAATCATCTGTCTGGACTGCTTTCATAATAGTTATGGACATATCATAAATGACCAAAGAGCTAAGGGTTATGTGCAACCCAATATTGCTATGTACAACCTAATCTCACCATGTACACATCAAATTGCTATTTGCAAACAAAGTATCAATGAATAGGTCTGATAGGGTTCCCCTAAATTAACTCAAATTGAGCCGGTTAGGATCATAACCACAATGCCAAAATGTGTCAAGGCTGCCGAGCAGAAGACTCAAAACAAGCAAGATCTGAGATTGCAGGCATGCGTGTGACCATCGGCCTTGGCACACACACCAAGAACGCATCCTCCATTCGCCCAGCATGCATTCCAACCTTCCGCGACACCGTTCGCCAGCGTCGCCCTCTGTCCCCATCGACCACCATCACCAACGCCGAACCTTCTCAGGTCGCCCGGGGGCATGCCCGTCATCAAACAACAATTAGTGATCTAGCCATCTTGGTGACCAAGATCGTGTAGTCTCATTCGTCTGTTCAAATCTCAAGACAGTGTAATTTTCAATGTGTCTATCTGAAAAATTATACAAAGACACATAAACCTTCATTGAAAGTTGGAGTTCTCTTGCTCTGCTGCTTGAACCGCTCAAGTGTGGACTTGGATTTCTACGGTGCCTGAGTGCCTTCTCAAGTACATTCTCCAGAAGCCGCTCATACTAGCACGGAGAGAGCCATTGCATCTTTTTTTGTCTTTGAATACTTGTAATCGGAGCAGTGACCTATCACCATCTCTAATGTTCTAATGCCTACAACCTCGAGAGAGTTAGTGAATTTGGTCAGTACCGAACCGTCCTTGTGATTTTTTTCTTTTCCAAAATTTTTCACTGAAAAAGTCTTGTCATCTCCATCGTTGAAAATACCTATACAAGTAGAGGAAGGAATAAGGATTTCTGAGTGAAAATAATTCAATGAAATGAAAATGTCGGGAGAAGCTTGGGAACCTCTGTCGTCGGCGTGAAGGTGTATAGAAAAATGCAACGATATGGAGTCGGAGGGACAAACCAGCGGGCTGGAAATGCATGAATCTACGACGGAGTCGAGAGAAGCCTTCTCGAAACCCTTGGGCGCATGAACGGGTTGGTGGAGGAGGATTCAGTTGGCAACCTAGAGTTACATGGAAGAATCGGCGACGGAGTTGGGAGAAGCCTTCTCAAAACCCTTTAACCATGATGGAGAGGGATTGAGGGAGGTGTTGGGGTTGTGGAACACTTCCGGTCCTCTTGTTTCTCACACCGGGTTAGCCCACGTGAGCTTAGAGGAATCGAAGTGTGATCCCCTTCCGACATATCTGGCGCCGACGACCCAAAATATTTGGGGGAGATGTTTTCTCCAGTCGTCGAACTGGGTTCGGCGTTCGTCGAACCCAGCTCGACGATCGTCGAACTGGGTTCGACGTCGAACGTCGAACACAGCTTGACGTTCGACGCGTCGAACGCAGCTCGACGTTCGACGTTCGGGTCGAGTTCGACGATCGTCGAACGCCGATCGGCCGAGTTCGACGATCGTCGAGCGCAGTTCGGCGTTCGACGGTCCTTTCATGCTGAAGCCTATTTAAGGTGTATTCCTGTTCTTTTTAGGGATACGGACGAAACAACGGCTGGCGGCGGCATATTTTTTTGGAGACGTGTACGAGGTGTTTCGTTGGCGTCGATCCAGAAGGTTTTCTTCTACGGTTTTTTCTTGTCCAGAAGAGGAAGAAGGTAGGATCGGTTTTTTAGATCCTTGTAACCTTTGTTGTTATCTGTAACTTTCTGGTGAATACAAGAAGGGAGAAGAAGGGGAGAGAGGACGTAACCCGGTTTGGGTGAACCTCTGTATATCGCTGTGTTTGTGATTGTTCTGTTTTTTTTTTGCTCTCTGTGGTTTGTTATTCGTATTCGAATTTCTTCTTCTCGACGCTTCAGATTCCTTACAGGAGGCTCCGGGGGCATTGAGTGGGGAATGAAATCCGAAAGTGGTGCTCGGGCTCGGCTGTAGCTAGCGGCAAAAATAATAGAATTCAATTAGAATTTGTATATATATATATATATATATATATATTATTCTTGTATATTGGTGTGTCATAGGCTCCGTTTGAGAGGACTTATTTTCACCGGTCAAGCAATTACGATCGCATGAACGGACTTTAATTAAGGCCCGATTTATTGGCTCATAACCGCTTGAAATACGATCGCATGACCTGTGAAAATACGTCCTCCGTTTCCATAATCATTTGTGACGTCTTCATAACACCACTCAAAAAATACACCTTTGTTAACGAAGAAGAACGGCGAAGGAGGCCAGATATGACCGCCGTTTTCGTCAAAGAGGTTCATTTTCATTTCTCCTTCCAGCATAATCTATATATGCACACTTACACTGCGTAACAGGCTAGGTTTGGCTCTGTCTTTCTCTCGCTCCATCTCCCTCCTCTTCTCTCTACTCGGGGTTTTCTACCCATTGGAACAACAGCTCAATATTTGGTGTCCTGCTCAACTGATCCGTGTGAGAAGGTAGTTTCTGATGGACTATTTTCATCCTCTTTTCTCAATTTCTCTGTTTTTGAAGTTATTTTGCTCTATTCTGTTCATGGAGATTTTCAAACAGGGAGCAGATCTTTGCATTTTTTTCACTTTCTTGCTCATGGTGGTGATTTGAGCTTAATTACTTGCGGGGAAATGGAAATTATTTAAATACAGCGTGAAGTTATTTAGTACTTTTTAATGGAGTTCATCACCGATGGAGGTTTTCTATCTTGTTTTTGTGCACCTGCACATTTAAATTTGTTGTTGGGGTTCCTTCAGTTCAGTTTAAAGTTTGATAGGTTAGGGTTTTTTTTTTGATTCAATGAAATGAAATGGATCTCAACAATTTATGGGTCGCTAATGAATCTGGAGCCATTGTTTTAGGTTTTTCAGCCCTCTTTTCACTTCTTCTTTAACGTTTTCTAGTCTTTCATGTTGAAAGTTTTGTCAAAGCAGAGGGTTCTTAAGATTTAAATAGTAGATTATGCAATTCTTTTAGCATTTAGTGTATTTTGCTCTTGCAGGATTCTCAGACAACACTCCACCATTACAAATATATACTTTTGATTGAACACCAATGACTTGTTTTTCTTTCCCTGTAAAGAGAAGAAAGAGATCATGGCAGCTAAGTGTAGATGATGAAGGTAGGTCATTACCAGCTCATATTTGTCTTCATACAAAGTTGAATTGATGCTTTTGAATACTGAAAGTATGTCTGATTGTAATTTCCTGCCTCTTTTTAGAAATCTCAGGAGTTCACAATGTGAAAATATACTCATACCAGGAATTGAAACGGTCGACTAATGGATTCAGTCCTTCCAATAAGGTTGGAGAGGGAGGTTTCGGCTGTGTGTACAAGGTAGTTTTTTTGATGCTTGAAGCTTATTGATTTCTGATAAAAAAACGGCATTTTTCAACTAAAGATTGACTTTTGTTACTTTTTTTTATTTTAGGGGACGCTGAGAAATGGAAAAGTTGTTGCCATTAAGGTTCTTTCTTCTGTGTCAAGGCAAGGATTGAGGGAGTTTCTGAATGAAATTGTTATGATCTCCAATATATTTCATGAGAATCTTGTCACTCTCTATGGTTGCTGTGTGGAAGGAAATCAGAGGATATTGGTTTACAACTATCTTGAGAACAACAGCCTTGCAAAAATGCTTTTAAGTAAAATCTTAGCTTTTCACTTGACTTCTTATGATACAAAATCTGCAGGGGATTTCTAAGACGATTGCTTTCTAATCTTAGGTGGGGGCGACGGTAAAGTTCGGTTCGACTGGAAAACAAGAGTGAAAATCTGCATTGGTGTTGCTCGAGGGCTGGCATTCCTTCACGATGAGGTCCGCCCCCATGTTGTACATCGAGATATTAAGGCGAGCAACATTCTTCTCGATAAAGATTTGACCCCTAAGATATCAGATTTTGGTTTGGCGAAGGTTCTTCCTGCAAATATGACTCATGTTAGCACAAGGGTTGCTGGAACAATGTGAGTTGGGCTCCTTGACTTCTTAATTGCCTATGTGAACATGTTTGTGTGGTACTGGTTTTTTTGGGGGGGAGTTCTTGACTTTGAATTTCTTTAATACTTGTTGGAATGTTGACCTGGATAGGTCCAAAAGTGTCTCTTTTTTTTCATTCTTTTGACTGTATGCATATCCACTAGTCAGTGGCCTTGGTTCTTTGACCCAATCCCCATCCCTGAAATCTGAAAGGAAAAAAGAAAGATCTCTTTGCCTAATTACCCCGGTTAAATAGTAATTAACCTTTATTTGCATAGAATTTACAGGCAACCCACCCCAAATCATTTGGTTAATTAAACCCTCTTTGCATGAAAGTTATACAACCATGCAGATCAGGAATTAATTAAATTTGAGATTCTTCAAGCTTAGATTGAAGTTTAATCTGTGCAATTTTATGCGTTTAAGAGATTTCTTTATGAGGATCATAATGTTTGCTGATTCGTATAGTATTCCTTGTTTTCTTTCTTTTCCCCATGCCTACAACAACATGGCCGATCTCCACTTTCATTGGTATATATAGTGCATGCTTTCTTCTGATTATAGCTGAAGATTAAAAAGAAACTAAAAAAAGTTTACTGTTTGAGCAGGTTCTTTAACTAAGTACATATTCTAATTGCCAATTAATTACATGTTGAATAGATGTTACACATCTTCTAAGTGTAAACTTACTTATTGAATAGGGGTTACTTGGCACCAGAGTATGCTATTCTTGGGAAATTGACAAAGAAGGCAGACATTTACAGCTTTGGTGTTCTTCTTCTGGAGATAATTTGTGGAAGATGCAATGCAAACACAAAATTGTCATATGAAAATCATTTTCTTCTTGAAAAAGTAAGTTTGAAACATGTGTTCAAAGTCAATATGTAATGCTTCCAGTGTTGTTTTCCAACATCACGTTGTTCACATGTCTTTTGGGTGGAATGATTTAGGAAGACTAGTTAATTTCTTTCTGCGTTTCAGATATGGTTGCTCTACGAGAAAGGTGAGATGAAAAGCATGATCGATCCATCACTGGGAAGCGATATAAATGTCGAGGAGGCCTGCAAATTTCTAACGGTCGGGCTCATGTGCACCCAAGATTCGCCCAAGCTGCGGCCGTCGATGTCGGTTCTTGTCAGGATGCTTACAGGCGAGGTGGATGTGAACTCGTTCCGGGTTACAAAACCCGGGCTGATCACCGACTTCATGGACCTCAAAGTGAGGAAGAATGACAAGCCCCTATCCTCTCCAATCCTCTCTCCGGTGCTGTGTGCCTCCCCTTTGTGATCAGCAGCATTTTTTATATTATTTTCAAGTAGTAACTGATTCAATATAGTTTGAGAAGAAGAATAATGTATGATTGGTAAAAGCTCAAAATGTGTTAGAAAAAAGTACATATGTTTCATCAAATTGTCTTTAAGGAAAGTGAGTACAAATTGTATTCTTCAACAAATGATTACAAATCTTGTCTGGTGTTGTAAAAGTATTTACTTGTGTAAACTATAAGTACAATATCATTAAGAGTCTATTTGTTTGGACGGTGAGAGTGGGAACTGAGAATGGGAACGGTGGGAGATGGAGGTTGTCGCGGTCTCAGAAAAGGCCAAAATGATGTTTTTGAGCGATGTCAATAGGAATGGGAGGTCTGTAAAATGGATTTTGTGAGCTTTGGTGTTTTCCGCCCACCGGAGATGGAGCAAAAATGCTCAAACAAACCTATCCTAAGTTTAAAAAAGTGTTTCTAATAACGTACATGATTGTAAAATATTGTCATCAAATACTTGCTTAACCCTCTCCCTCTCCATCCTGGCCTCACTCCCTCCTTCATTCTATTGCCCTCTTTCCTCACCAGCCCCTCCCTCTCTCCTTAAACAATTTCATATCTTTTCTTCTCTCCCTTCGCACTCGCTCGTGCTCATGGACTCTCGCATTCTCACTCCATCCATGTCTCGTGTTCTCACACACCCTCTCCATCCCTTGCTCGCTTGCGCTAGTTCTCCTTCATGCTCACTTCTTTGCTCCCTCCCACACCATGTGCACCATCCCTCAACGATAACGATAATGATTGGAAGAAAGTAATTATAAGAACGGTTAAAATTGTTGAAGTGGGAGTGTAGTGGAGGTGGACGGTCTGATTTGGGCAGACCGCAGAGACTGTCGCGGTCTGGCGGATTGAAGTTGGCGGTTAGCCGGGTTGACTTCTTCTCTTCTCTCCTGTGGTCTTGTTCAGCAAGCATCCTGGAGAAGTAATCGGGCGGTTAGTCTTGTCTAACCATGGCTGTTGTGATCTGGATTGTGAGACCGCACAGTCCGCTGAAGCTTCAGGTACTCTGGCTCGCAAGAAGGCAGACGGTTAGCGCGGTATGCGACGCTAACCGCACAGCTTGTTGAATCCTTCTCGGGCGGGGGTTGTTTGTCAGAGTTTGCTGGTTGTGAACTTGGTCATGGCGCTATGACAAGTCCAGGGTTGTTGCCTAGTTCGTTGTATTCCTTTGCTTGTACAATCTGCTCTGGTGTTCACGGAGTCCGCAGTATTGCGCTATCTGGATGCGGAGTTCGCAGATTGGCGCGGTCTGGTGGCTGTATCATGTAGTCTTTCATTGGTGTGGACATGGCTCAGAACGCGTGATTGATTGTCACAAGTCCACGCGGACTGAGTTGTTGTTCCCTCGTTATGCGGACTGGTGGTGCTTTCCACCTGCAGGATTGACGGGAGGTTATCCTATTATTATGGCGGTGACGGCACTCCTCCTCACGCCTATAAATAGGAATCTCCGGCTCGTCATAGATATCGAAAACAGTAAGAACTCAACTCGCATTTAGATCCTGCAGTTACATTTTTTTCTAACTGGCGCGACTAAGTGAAGTTGGCTATCTGTGCAGGCTGTGCGGCTAGCATCAGACTGCTAGACAACTAGTGGAAGCTTGGTGTGGAACAGTTCGCGATTTATAATCAGCGGTATACAGCAGGTCGCAGTCTGTTGTTTGAAGTCACCTTGCTCTGGGTTGCAGATAGAGTTTGGAGTTAGCCCGACTCATTAGCGGGTTCTGTTTCTTGATCATCAACATTCAATAACAGACAGTCTGTGTGGCTAGTTGCGGATAGACAACTTGGACTGTTTCGGTGGACAGGACTTGCGGCTTGAGCAGTTTGTGCGGTTACAGTTATCTGTCCATGCAGTTTCTTCTTTGCCTATAGTTTTTTTCTCTAATTTCTTTGGGTACATTGACAAAATTATGTCTCGCAATATATGTCTTGCTTTGTAAATCAGATTGAATTTCAGTTTATGACTCTTGTGCTTCTGTTGTGTTGGTTACTACTTGGCTTTTAGTGTGGTTGAGTGTTCCTACGAATTCTTTCTCAGCTTCCCATAAATTTTCACATGGTATCAGAGGGGTGTTGAGTAGCAAGCAGTGATTCAACCTTTTAGGTGTGCTTTCCTCGTTGAAGTTCAAGTTAATCAGGAGAGAGCAATGAAAGCCGGTTATGCAAGAGGTCTTGGAATTGAACTCTTAATCCAGACCAACTTTAAGAAGTGGTAGTCTTGCATGGAGAGTTATCTGATTGGTGAGAACCTTTGGGAAGTCGGTTGAGACGACAGACAAGAAGTGGTTGTTGTTGCCAGGAATGCTGAGGTGGTGAGAGCTTGGAGGAAGGTGAATGCTAAGGCGGAGTTCACTCTCAAGAAAGCAATCTCACCGGAGATGTTCGATCACATCAGTGGGTGTCGATCAGCGATTGATATCTGGATGGCTGATATCTGGATGGCCTTCGAAGGCCTGTTCAACAAGAAGAACATAGCTCGGCTACAGTTCTTGGAGAATGAGTTGGTTAAGGCCACTAAGGGAGACTTGTCGATGTCATCATTCTTCTTGAAGATGAAGAACCTTTGCGTTGAAATTTCGGCGTTGGACTCGGAGGAGCCTATCTTAGATACAAAGATGAAGGGGCACATTATCCGCGGTTTGTGGAAGGAGTATGTGGCATTTGTTACTTCTGTGCAAGGTTGGGTCAATCAACCATCTTTGCTCAAGCTGAAAAATCTGTCGACTTCGTAGAAAGTTTGGCAAAACAGATGGCTGGAGTGTCGATCTCAGGGGAGATGACAAGACTCTCTTCTTTGGCAAGGAGAAGAGATGGGACAGGAAGAAGAAGACACATGCTAGTGATGCTCCGTCTTCTTCATCACAATAGGAAAGGAGCAATTCTCCTAAGCATTATGACAGGAAGAAGCGAGGCGGACCTTAGTTTTACAGGTGTAACAAGCTTGGTCATATCCGCAAGAACTGCAGAGTAAATCTTCAGCCAGGGCATGCTGCAGGAAAGGAGGATTTGAGTCCAAAGCTGAGGATGGAGGATGGGGGAGTACCTTCATGACGGGCACTTGTGTTCGTGCACTTTCCTCCATCAACTATCAGGAGGACTGGATCGTGGAATCGGGGTGTGGTCATCACCTCACCGGGGATGAGTCTAAATTCTCTTCTTTGTAGGACTACAAAGGTAACAATGTCATTATTACTGCTGTTGATACTGTACATACAGTAAAGAATGAGGGGACGGTTTATTTAGACAGTGATCAGGGGCCACTCACTTTGAGAAGTGTGCACCACGTGTCGGGAATGAAGAAAAACCTCTTTTCGGTGACCAACGTTGTTGATGCTGGGTATCACGTTCTGTTTGACCCACAGAAGTGAAGTTTTTCCGCAATGTGTCAGTTTTGAAAGTTGACGTCGCTCATGTCGGAAGGAGAGTAAATGACTTGTTCGTGTTGACGACAAGCTCCTATGTTGATAAGATGAGAGTGAATGACAACGTTAATATCTGGCATGAGAGGCTGTGGCATGTTGCGATGGATAAGCTGAAGGCTATGGTGGTAAGAGGCCTGATGCATAGTTTGCCTAGACTTTCTTTCTTTAGAGACGGTCATGTTTGTATGGGATGTCAGTATGGAAAGACTTATCGCATTCTATTTGACAAGTCACAAATCAGATGCAAAGCATCGTTGGAGTGCATCCACGATGATCTAATTGGATCAACCGTCACCCCTAATCTCGGAGGAAGCAGGTATATGTTTGTTCTGGTTGATGACTTTTCCAGGTATACTTGGGTATACTTCATGAGGAGAAGTCAGAGGCGTTCAGGAAGTTTGTGGAGTTCAAGGAGCACGTGGAGTGCCAGCTCGGTCTGTGGATTAAGAAGTTGAGAATTGATAACGGAGGAGAGTTCAACTCAAGCGAGTTCTCTAACTTCTGCAGAAAGTTCGGAATCCAAAGGAGATTAATTGTGTGTATACTCCACAATAGAACGGAGTTGCAGAACGGTAAATCCTTCATTTGACGGAGACCTATAAGTGTTGGCTTCACGCCAAAGGCATTCTCAGGGCTTTCTAAATAGTGGGAATGGCCTGTGCGGCGTATTTCATCAACCGGATGCCCCTAAGTCCGAACAACACGAAGTCTCCACATAAGCTGATGTTCAAGGAGGAGCTTAGTGTAGAACATCTTTGGGTCTCAGAACGAAGCTAGATGTAAAAGCAATGAAGCCAGTCTTTGTTGGATATGATGAGAGGAAATTACGATTTTATCCCTATCAACAACAACAATAACACTCGAGTATTTATCCCACTATAGTGGGCTCGGGTATATAAATCTTTTGTACATCGTGTCTTTTTCTCATGAATCATGTCTTTCATTATAGTTTCATGCCACCATTTATCCGAAATCAGGATTCACGGTGGACATAGGAGGAGATTGTTAGATATATTAGATTATGTCCACACATGTCGTGACCGACTCAGAGTATGTTTATGGGTTCGTGTCGTCCTAGGGTTATGATCTACACTAGAGATACTATATAATCCATATTCCAAACTTGGTAGGGTTATGTTGACTATCTTGAGCGGAGCAACCCCTTCTACAGTCTTTATTGGTCACCTCTCTCCCTTCCTGTTTAACATGCCTAATGACTAAACTCTCACAATGCATAATAGATGCTTCTAATGATCTCCTTTGCAGTGACGGATCCAAAAAATTAATAATGGGAGTGCACAAATTGATAATGAGGGTGCACAAATTTTTTTTTAATGCGTCATTGGGTTCTAAAATTTTTAACATGAGGGACCAGACATCAACTTCTTTTGAAAAAAATTGAACGTTTCCATCTTATCAGAGCAGTTTCTCCCTCATTTAGCCACCGTTTTTGACGTATAAGTAGTCAAAATTCATTGCCTCGACGAGAGGAATCCAAATGCACTAACAATTTTGAAAAATATGGGGAGGACCAGTGTCCCTCAGGACCCCCTCTAAATCTGCCTCTGCTCCTTTGGACGTGTCTGAACCATCTTAGTCTAGCTATAAGGAAAGAAATTGAATCCCTAGCATTTTGAAAAAGAAAAACCGAATCTTAACCAGCCAAGGCAAGCCATTGGGCTCAGCTCAAGCCCACGCCAATTCGCAGTATATTTGGCAAGCCCGTAGAAGCCCATTAACAGATCAATGAGCAATTGACCTATGCACACTATTATACACCTATAATCTTACCTCAATTAGGGATGGGAGAATATATTTTGCATTTTAGTGAGAAAAATGAACGAATTACAAATAAAAGAAAATGAATAACAGGAAATTAAATAATACGGTAAACTAAAGGAAATTAAACGAAGTAACATTAATATTTAAAACTATATGGAATAATAAAAACTCAATAAAACGAATGGAAAGTAACAAAAAGAATTCAAAAAATGAAATTAAATAAATGTTAAATAAAACTAAATTCAAATAAATGTTAAATAAAAAGAGATTAAACAAATGTTAAATAAATTAAATTAAGGGTGCTGTTACTAGCAAACCCTGTTTGGTTTCTAGCAAACCACGAAAAAATAAGTTTTTCATTTTTTCCCTTGGCTTGTTTCTACTGTTAGCAAACATAAACTAATACCCCACCCGCAGTTAGCGAGCCCCCTCCCAACCCTAAATTCGCGATTCGCTGCCCCCTTCCCCCGACGATCGGCGGCATCTTCCATTGCTCGATTCCCGGCGACATCCTCCCTCTAGACGGCGACATCATTCGCGCGTGTTCCCGGCGAATCGGCGACGTCCTTCTCCCGTTCCCGGCGAATCGGCGACACCCTGGGTAGACGACGACATCCTCCGGATTCCCGACGACATCATTCTCTCCGTTCCCGGCGACATCTACCCCCCCCCCCCCCCCCATTCTCGACTCCGACTAAGGTATTATTTCATATGGCTCTTCTATTTATCTCCCATGTCTCCATCTTCCTCACCGTCTCCACCATCCTAGGCTTCAATTTTGAAGGAAACCGCAAATCAAACCCAACTCAGCAGGGCGATCGAACTTTGTAGGGCTTTGAGTTTCAACTTCATCCTGATTATCTTCTTAAACCGTATTTGGTGATATTCCAATTTTTTTATCTTAAACTCAGTAGGGCTCGTGTTCTATTATTAGATGGGATTGTTGATGCTATGAGTAACATGGTGATTTTTTTTTATTTTCAGGTTAAATATCATACGCTATGACTGAAAATACTGTGAAAATCGAATCCTCAAAGGACATTGTTCTATGGAAGTCTTCTGTTCAAAGGTATTTTGAACGTTTGAGTATTTCATAGTCAAATACTGTGTTCTCCTTTTTATTTTTTTCTTCTTGTGATTGTTTTGAATAGTGAGTCTGAAATAAAGGTGGAAGTTGGTAGTCATTTTGAAACCAATATTTAGTTTCCTTCCCGAGAAGTATTAATCGATTGGACACGCACTGTTGGCAAATCCCTTAGCTTTGCAGTTACTGTTAAAGGTTCAGATAAACTAGATGGTGTTAGAGCACGACCGCGGGTTTTTCTTGGATATGATAGAGGTGGACACTACCGTGAAAAACAGTGTAAAAAAAGCTGGGTAAAACAAAATCTACGGAAAACTACTAGCAAACGTTGTGGTTGCCCCTTCACTTTGATTGGGAAAAAAGATGCTCATTCACCCGAATGAACACTTGAAGTTAAATGCGGGAGTCATAATCATGAAATGGTACACTTAGAAGCACACGCCGTCGCGGGTAGGTTGGATTGCATTGAGAAGAAAATCGTTCATGATATGTACTCCTCAAATGTGAAACCAAGATGCATACTATCAACTATTAAGAAAAGAAATCCAGAGAATCGCACAGTGATGCGCACAATTTATAATGAACGATGTAAGTTGCAGAAAGATGAACTAGAGGGTGCCACACCTATACAGTATCTCTACAAATGTCTAAAGGAAAGTGGATATTTGAGTTATAATAGAGTTTTGGAAGGCAAAGGATCGTTGTTAGCGCCACGCCACCGTAAGTTGCAGTAAGGAGTTCAAAGGATCGTTGTACTCTGACCTTATTGGGCGAGTCTCGCTACAAGCATTGCAATTGATAAAAGTGGAGGAAGAAAAGTGTCATAACTCAAAATTTGTTGGAGGCAAAAATTGTGCACATACAAATCGATACACACTTGATTTATCATGTGCTCATGAGTTAGCACCTTACATATCTCAAAACAAAGGTTGTCCGATATGATTAGTTCATAAACATTGGAAGCAACTATCCTTTACTTTGGAGAGTGATGAAACACCACCTACGCAAGAATCGATTAACTTGATAGAAAATGATATAGCCGTTGAGTTGGAGGGGATTATACAAAGGTATGCAAACACCAACGAACACCAACAGAAGGAAATTAGAAACAAATTGCGTGAGCTCATGGATCCAACATGTACTCTGTTGGAACTGCGGTTCGGAATCGCCCCGGTGCTGCGGTACTATTCGAAGCAGAAGGACGTGTTCCCTGCGGGCCTAACTGGCTGCCCCGTGGATCCGCCCGAGGACCGTTGATATAAAGAATAGTTGCGCAGTCTTCTATCAGACCGGTCTTTTGGTCGAGTTGATAGCGCTAGGTCCTCTCAATTGGTATCAGAGGGAGGTTAAGGAGGTTAAGGTGTCTTCTCTATTTTATAATAGATTAGAGAAGCACAATAACTTGCACTGAGCTAGAAAGCTCTAAAAGAATCAAGGCTCCCCCTGGCTCAAAGAACGTCCAGGTGAAGTCTTGCTTCAGTGCAGAAACACTTCAGTAAATACTGAAGGAAGAACTACAAGAAGATATAAAATAAGAAATGAAAATCTTCTAGCAGCTATCTTCTTCTTCTTCAAAAGATCTCTGAGTCAGAACTTCCTGGAACCAGGAGAACTCAGGTTGAAGAAGAGCAGAAGAGCTAACACTTCTCAGTTGAGTGAAGATTGCTGAGAGCAGTAAACTTGATCTTGTTGTAAGCTTGCTGAATGAATTTTTTTTGCTATGTGGACTAGTTGATTTCTTCTTCAAAGAAGTCTTTATATAGCAGCAGCAGCAACGGCTCTTAACTGAGTTTGAATCTTGTCTTTTTCTGAACTCTGTAAGCTGGGCTGCAAAAAGCATAAAGCAAAACAAAAATACTGCAGGCAGATATCCTATAAAAGTATAAAGCTTTCTAAGAAGCTGCAAATACTTCTGATGAAATAATATAAGAGAAAGTCACATCAGAAACGACTCTTTACAGCCAAGGAAGACTTTTTGAGTCTAACAGCTATAAAGGACAGCCTGGCAGAAATCATATCTCAGCTATAAGACAAACAACTTTGTTAGAAAAAGTTAGCTCATGCATAAAGAATTGAATAGATATTGCATGGAAGAGTTATCACAATTTACTCAGATAATCTTTTATAACATATGCCAAAATAAGTATGAAATTAGTCACATCATAGAAGACGACAAAACTATTTTAAAACATACAGCAAAACGTCGAACGACCCTCGGAGATCGTCGACCGACGCACAGAGATCGTCGACCTATCGGACAGATAGTCGAACGATTCAGATAGTCGAACTATCAAAGAAGATAGTCGAACTACCTCAGTAGATAGTCGACCTATCAGAACAGATAGTCGAGCTATCAGATAGTCGATCTATCCGGACAGATAGTCGAACTACCAAACAAAACAGATAGTCGACCTATCAAGCAGATAGTCGACCTATCACAGAAAACAGATAGTCGACCTATCAACAGATAGTCGACCTATCAAAGAAAGCACAGATAGTCGATCTATCAACAGATAGTCGAACTATCAGATAGTTGAGCTATCCAAGCAGATAGTCGAACTATCAAAGCAACGCAGATAGTCGACCTATCAACAGATAGTCGAACTATCAAAGCAACACAGATAGTCGACCTATCAACAGATAGTCGAGCTATCAAAGCAACACAGATAGTCGACCTATCAACAGATAGTCGAGCTATCAAGGCGGACAGATAGTCGACCTATCAACAGATAGTCGAGCTATCAGATAGTTGAACTATCAGGACAGATAGTCGAACTACCAAAGCAAGCAGATAGTCGACCTATCAATAGATAGTCGAGCTATCAACGCAGACAGAACGTCGACCAACTGATAGACGATCGTCGATCAGCCAATAGACGATAGTCGAGCGACGTTCGACTATAGTCGAACGAAAAACTACTTAACCAAATATTCATCTGGAAAAGCAATTCTACACAACTAGAGAATCTAACCTATCAACTAACCTTTGACCATAGATAAAACTTGGGTCAAGAGACAGAAAGAGAGGGCTGAACTCAAATCAAAACCTAGGGTTCCAACATACTCAAACAAAGGAACCTATTTTGCCAACTTCTCTAAAATGTAGGCCGAAAGGAAGCAAAAAGAAGTTCGAAAATGATTACATGAGTACTAAACGCAATCCGTCGTTATTTGAGCATATTATGAAGGAAGACAAAAGTACAAACACAAAAATGTCAAAATCATCAAGAGCACAAAGTGTGCGCAGAAATAGACTCTACGATAATGTTCGCCGACAACTACCGAGTTGTGTTGCAGAAAACTTTGTTGATGTTTGTAATGTAATCGCGGATGGCCACTGTGGGTTTCGAGTTATTAGCGAATCATTACACATGAGAGATAATTGGCAACAAGTTCGACTGGATCTGATGAATGAATTGGAGAGAAGACCTATTTTATATGATTCGATATTCGGAAGCACGAGAAAGCAAGACTTATTCAACTCTCTTGATTGTAAAAACACGCCGGCACCATATGATAAGTGGATGACGATGCCGGATATGGGTTTGGTGATTTCAAGTTGCTACAATATATGCGTTGCTCTGATTTCAAAAAAACAAAGTCTAACATTCTTACCATTGGACACACCAATTCCTCACGTACCAAACACTATTTGGATTGGATTCATAAACGGTAATCATTTTGTCAAATTATGCATGAAAGAAGGAACTCCACTTCCACCATTATACTCTCCTTGGAGGAGATATACCACACAAGTTGGAAGTTCATGAGAATGCATTCTCAACAAAAAGGAATGATAAGTAAGTGAAACATTGTTTATATACTTTTTCATGTTAACTTATTTTGCGATGCAATACAAATGATTTAAATTTTGGATGCAGGTGGAAGTGCGGTCATTGGACGTAATTGCTATAAAAAGGCAATTGGATTTTGCATTTCTTGATTTTTGTCTTTAGGTGAGCTTCAAGTTAACTGTGCTTGTACTTTTATCTATAGGGTATCTATTTGGCATCTGTGACAAAATTCGGGTGTTTAACTGTGCTCGACTTTGAGACTTTGTATTGCTTAGCTTATGGACCATCTTAAGGTATGTTTGTTGGAGGTATATGAGACTGTAAGTATGGGTCTTAGTTTTGCTCAAATCCAATTTATCTTAATCGTTTTACTCCTTTTATTGGTACTCAATATTTTGTTTAGTTGAATTGAATTTCTAGAGTTTGTGTTAAAATCCCAAATTTAATCCCTTGAATGTAGCTAATTTAATTTGAAATTAAGCACTTTTATCCTAGTAATGCTCATAGGTCCTTGATTCCGTGTTATGATTTCAATTTCATTTTCAGTTTGGAAGTGAAATAAAACAAGTAATTTGTGTGGGAAATTCAGTTGTTGTAGAAAACTTTTTTCTACTGCAATTTCCATCAATCATGCATCATGTAATTTTTAATCGGAGCAAAAGACAAAACGTTTTTATATGTTTTCATTTACTAATGCATTTTCATTGTTTGCTTTTCAAAAAGACTGTCATTTCCCAATTTGATTTTAGGTGTGAGCTGTAGTAATGCTTATGCACCTCATGGCTTCATGATCATTAGTAATGCACTTCTAGGGAAACTTATCCATCACCATTAAAGTAGCTGTGAGTTTATTTTGTACATATCATAATAACAATGGATGCCTAAATTTATTTGCAAAAAATTGTGAAGTGGGAGAGGCATTACTAAACATAAAATTGCTAAAGGTTACTATTAATTTTGTGCAGATGATACTGATATTTTGTTTAAAGATTTTGAAGCAAATGCTGATATTTTGTTTAAAGATGTGCTCATATTAAACACAAGTTTGCGGCAATTTGGCTAATTTCTAGTACTAACATTACATTTGAACCCAATTTATAATGTCATTATATGTAATGGGTTATTTTGAAAGAATGAATGATTTAAGCAATTTTTTTAAAAAATTTTATATTGGTTTGCTAGTAACAAAATGGTTTTCAAATAACCATTTTGAAAATTTGGGGTTTGCTAATAGTAATGGTTTGCTAAAAAACAAACAGGGTTTGCTAGTAACAGCACCCTAAATTAATATTGTTTCCGGTCACTCGAGATTCTCGGTAGACCTGTCTAAATTGGGCCGTTTTGGCTTCAGAGCGGTCGAGCGCGTAAACAGTCACATAAAGATGAGAGAGTAGGCAGGGAGGGTTTTTTTACATGAAAAATCACAGAAATAGGTGAAAAACCACACGGTCGGGGTTATGCTGACCGAACTTCACTATTTTTTGTTGTTTACAAGGCTTTGGAGAGAATGTGAGGGCAACAAGTCGCTCCTCATTACGATTTAGGAGAGAGACGCGTTCAGAGGATGAGAGATCACCGCTCATGAAACTAAATATTTTGATCTTGCTTGTAATGGAGAACACGTGTTCTGGAGTCTTGACGGATTTCTTCCTGCACACTGAGGCTGGAGCAGAGAATGTTGGTGGTCCCCTGACGGGCGCTAAATGCTGGGAAAGCTACGCGCAGAAGGCTCACGGGAGAAAACTTAACCGCGGGTGGAGATCCTTGAGCGGTCTCTGAAGGGCTTGAAGATCATCAAGTCGTCTTCGAAGATGAAGAGGTCTCTAGTGGAGTTCTCGAGCACATAGGAGTAGAAGCGGAGGAGAAAAAGGGGAGAATGAAGGAAGGACTGAGGTCTTATTTATGGGCTCTGGGGGTGGTTACAGTGGTTACACGGATATCAACAGGTCGTTTGCCCCCCTACTTAGTATTTGCAGTCCAATTCTATATAATTTGCAATGAACATTTTTATAATATTTTCGCTATGCGCAAACCGATATAATTTTTGGTTACCTGCACGGTTGCACGCACCCATGATGGGTGGTTACGCCGGTAGTTACGCAGGTGATTACCAACACATCGAATGAAGGAGATCGTGTGGGGACGATCGGACCACGGGAGATTGACGAGAGCCAATCGGGCGAAGCGGGGGCCGCCCTCGCGGAAGCAGGCCAGAAGGAAGCCGTCTGCGCGGTGGGAGGCCAAGCAGGGGCCTGCCTCGCGGTGGCCGTCCGGGAGAAGTCCGCGCGGCGGCCTCGTGGAAGCCGGCCAGGCGGACGCCGCGCGCCGGCCTCGGAGGCAGCACAGCGGCCGTCCGGGCGGAGGCCGCGCGTCGGCCTCGCGGAGGCTAGGTAGTGGCCTCGGAGGCCGTCCTTGCGGAGGCCGGTCGCTTGCCTTGCAAATGCCGATCGGGCATCCTCTGCGTCGGGGCCGCCCTCGCGGAGGACGGTCGGGCGAAGGCCGGCCGGGGGGTCGGCCACCCACTCCCCACACGGTGGCGCATATGTGGTGTGCAGTCATGGGTCGGCGTCCGGAGGAGCGGTGGCCGACCGGGCGGCTGGCCGTGGGTGGTTGGAGTGACGGGGGATGTGCACGTGGTGGTTAGTGTGCGGATCGTACTTAGATCGGACGCACAGATCACACACATGACGGTTTCTCCATAACTCCCTATTTAAGTGGTGGAGAATATGAGAATTCTGTCTATTTGCAGCCCTAAATTCCACTAAATTTAAGAAGACCTCATTAAACAAGATATTAAATAACACCCAAATTAAACGAATTAAAATTAAATCAAACTAACAAAAAGTAGACAAAACTAATTAAAACGTAAAAGCAAACAAAACAAAATTAAATAAATGTTAAACAAAACGAATTCAAAATAAATAAAATAAAACAAAACACAGTGAGATAAATGTTAATAAAATAAAACTCTTTAAAACAAGAGTGGGTAGCCCTTGGGTGGGGAAATTTTTTGTAAACGGGTCTCGTTCCCAGAAGTAGGAACGGGTGTAAAAGTACAACTGTATTTCAGATAGATATATATTGAAATACAGTTGTAAAAATGCAGTTGGATTTCAGAACTTGAAATACAGTTGGATTTGAAATACCTGATGGTGGGACCCACGATCACATTTAGTTACACCCGTTCCTACTTCTGGGAACGAGACCCGTTCATAAAAATTTTTCCTTGGGTGGGGTGTGACAGCACTCTCCTGACTCTCAATGTGCATTAATTGTCGGACGTTTGAGAGAGATCAACAGTACCCGGCATGATGGCAGTCCCACGCTTGCACCCCCAAGCTCGCAAACTTGTAGGTTCTCTTTGGGGGATTTATTTTCACCGGTCAGATTGTCACGACCGCATGAACCGACATGTGAGCTTGGGCATGTGAGCAGTGGGATTGTCATCGTGCTGAGATACCGTTGATCTCTCTTGAGCGAGTCTGGGGTTTATCGTCAATGCACGTTTTAGCCCGAAGGAGGCAAGTTGATCGAGTACTATCACGTGGGACACAAAAACTTCATCGTGCACCCTCACTCGTACATATTTGCGTATTTCTGTGTAATTCTAAAATTGCAGGATTTGCAAATGTTGTTTTCTAGGCAAGCATACTATATATTCAGCCATCCCTGATTGCGCTCTGCTATTTCTGGCCTTTCAAGTTCGAGGTACTACAAGCAAATTACTGCAAAACAATAAAAATAAGGGAGAGTGTAAAGTCCTTTTCACCAGCTCGGCGAGAAGCTTAGGCTCTGTTTGACATTCCGGCGAGGCGCCGTTCCGGCCTGAACGAGCCGGAGAAAGGGTGTTTGGCGAGCTCCGGGCGAGAACGGCCGGCGTAAAAGGGTGCCAGCCCGGTGTTTTCACGTTGGTAGGCGGAGCACCAGTCGACCGTTCTAAACGGCCGTTTCCTCTCTCCTCGCTGGTCTCCCGCCGGCCCGGAATATCAAACAGAGCCTTAATTGGTGATGAGCAGAAGTTAAAAATTTGCATAGTTAAGCGTGTTTGGGATGAAGTAGTACTAGGATGAGTGACCTCCTAGGAAGTCCCAGTGCAGCCAGCTTAACCGGAGAGTTTCGTTCATCGAAGAGAGGTTGTGGTCACCAACAACCCGCCAGTGGATGGAGAGGGGTTGGGGTGTTTGGGTTGCAGCCCGATAACGTCGTCTAGAGTGGAGCCGCGGTGTTGCCCCTCAGATTGACTAGGGTCGTTACAATAATATATAAGTGCAATTTTTTTGTAACGGCGTCCCCAGCACACAGCTCAAAAGGACGACTATTGGCACCCTCATCATCCAGCTCAAAGGGTTTCAATTCCAGCTGGTCTGCAGACCGTCGTACGCCCCAACCCTCTCTTCATCCACAAGCGGGTTGTTGGAGGCCGCAGACTCCATTTTGATAAGGAACCTCAAGTTCAGCGGATAGCACGAGTACTTCTACTTCTGAGGAGGTGATGGGTGACCTCCTGAAAAGTTCTCGTGATACCCGCTTAACTCGAGGTTTCTCAACAAATGGAAGGATGCGGCCTCCAACAGCCCGCATGTGAAAGGAGAGATGATTGGAGTGTATAGTCTGCAGATCAGTTGAGGGTGAACCCTTTCGGCCTCAATGCAGAGGCTGCCGATGATGATTGTGGTTCGGAGTTATGTGCTGAGCAGGGCATTACCGAGAGAGGGAGAGAGAATGCTTGGCTTCACGCATGCCACCCGGGCAGGCCAATTTCTGAGCTAGAATTGGTCCGGCACATGTGGCATACAGGGAGCCAGGCATTGCCAGATCACCTCTTCAACCTTTCTCATATAGGACCGGGATCCTCTCCATTTCATGCAGAACACTTACCAAGTTTAGAGAGAGAGAGAGAGAGCTCAAGACTGAAAATCATTGAAATCTCAGGGGAGAGAGAGAGCAGAGCAAGCAGAGCAGAGCAGAGAGACAGAATTAATGAGAGGGATATTGGAGTAGTGAAGCCTGAAGGTATGCATGGCTGATGGAGAATTTATAGGGAAGTTAAGAACTAGAGAGAGAAAGTGGTGGATGCAGAGAGATAGAGAGGGAGAGAGAACTCAGAGAAGAAGAGAGATGGGGAGGATGACAGGGACTGGCGGAAATAATAAAACGAAAAAGAAGACATGGAGAAGAAATGGAGGGGCGCCGGGTGACCGCCCCTGGCCAGTTTTTTCCAGCCAACATTTATTTAATTTTTTAAAAACTTTAAACAATAAAATTAATTTAATTTGTACATAAACTCTCAGCTGATATTTAATATTTTTGCATTTTTGCTTCTCAAAATAATCATACCTTCAATTCAAATTCCAATCACCAGGCGCAGAAAAACTTATATTTACTACAAAAAAAATTTTTATCTATGCTTCTGTATGACTGCTCTTCCAAGTGAATATATTGTGCGGGGCGAGGCCTTCTCTCGTTAGCCTGATCGTCGGCCTTGCCGCGGCATACCACTGTTGGCCTGACCGTCAGCCTGGCCTTGCCGCGGCCAGGACACAGCAGGCCGCTGCCGGCCTGATCGCCAGCCCGGCCTTGCCGCGGCCGGCCTGGCCAGTAGCCAGGCCGCCGGCCTTGCCGCGGCAAGCCGCGGCCGACCTGACTGCAGCTGGCCTAAGCCGCCGGCCAGGCTGCCACCGCCGCCGGCCAAGCCGCCGCCTCCGCCGCCGACCACCCGGCCGGCCACCTCCGCCGCCTTGACGCCCCATCACCGTGGACGGCCTACCCGCCGTCCGATCGTGGGGGGGGGGGGGGCTCTCCTCGTCGTCCGATTGGGTGGGTAACCACCTACTAACCCACTACGTTAGTGGTGGGGCCCGCCATGAACCTCCCCTGGAGGCTATAAAAGGAGCCTCAGGACCTCCTCATTCTTCACTTTTCTTCTCCCGCTCATTTTCTTCCTCAGGTGATAGCTCTGCCGGTCTCCTCCCTCGAGTCATCTTCCAGCCACCACGAGCCACCAACATGTCGTCAGCAGGAAAACGCCTAAGTCTCGGAGCTAGCCGAAGGAGGAAGACGACCCCTACAAGCAAGCGCACGCCGCCCCCAGCATCAGAGCACCTGGGCCATCTCACGCATTTCAGCATCCAAGTCACTCCCGCGGCGCAGCCTGTTGCCCGCAGGGAGTCGTAGTCTTTCTCTCTCTCCCCCAAGCTGTAACGGGAGCGTCCTGTCGCATCGATTCTCCAACACGTTGTAATCACCAGGAGCTAGTGGACTTTGACCAACACAGACCCGGTCACATGGTTTTTTACCCATTTGAAGGGTTTTTCCACGTCATCACATCTTGTGACAACCTCTCATTTTCATTGACTGTGTGCGCGCTCGACCGCTCCGTGAGCTAAGGCGGTCAAAGTTAATCCGGTCCGATCGGGGCATCGAGTTAGTCTGCAAAAGTTTGGCGCCGTCTGTGGGAACACGATTCCCAGCATCCTTCAAAAGAGTTAGATCACTGGCTTCGCCGCTTCCAAATTCTGCTCCAATGGCAAAAAGAAGCACCCGCACCACTGAAGGATTCGCCCTTGGCGGACGCGACGAATCCGACGAACCCGCACGCTCACACTCTTTGGTGGACGTGCCATTGACAGCGGAAGCCGCTTTCGCCCCCGTCACTGCCCTGGAGGGGCGTGTCCGCCAAATGGAAGAGCAACATACTGAGATGCTCACCCTACTCCGAAACCTAAAAACACATCCTGCTCCCCCGCTGCAGCCATCACCAGCTAACTCTCCGCCACAGCCAAATCAGTACATGGCCCAAGAAGTTCCTTCAAGACAGGAAGGACCCGATGAATATTCCGAAGCCGCTAGTTCCGCTCATCCGGCCCAGAGAGCGGCGAGAGCGGACCATCCTTATCACAACCCCGCAAATGATGCCCTCCTTCCTCCGCTTGAAAGATTTATCCGAGAGGAAATTCGAGAATTCATTGCAGAAGAATATTGTCAGGCAGGTAGAAGAGATATTCACGCCCGCTGACCGCTCTGCCAAGGTTCCCCTTTGGCACCCCAAATCCTCGACCATCCAATCCTGCACGGATTTAAACTTCCGAACATTGAGACGTTAGATGGTACTGATGATCCGCTTGAATATGTTAACCACTTCACCACCATTATGAGAATTTATAATGCTCCCGACCAGTTGCTTTGCCAAGTGTTTCCAGCTACTCTCAAAGGGCAGACCCGAACATGGTTCCATTCACTAAGGGCTTCTACCATCGCCAACTTCGCAGAACTAACAAGACAGTTCGTTGATCAGTTCATCGTTAATCGCAGGATCATTCGCGACCCTTCCCACTTGTCAGGAATCCTCCAGAACGAAGGAGAAACACTGAAGGACTTCTTCCGACGTTTTACTGCAGAAGCCCGCCAGATACCGGGGGTCGACCCCGAACTGTTAAGAGGGGTGTTCCTCAGAGGCCTCCGCCCTAGTGGCTTCTAATCAACACTGATGAAGGAAACCGTCCTTAGTTATCCTGACCTCGGCCACCGAGTAGAGGCGCAAATTACCGCTGACGAAGCTTTTGAAGCCCATCGCCAACAGTTTGATGGGGCTCAAAAGCGCAAGAGAGAAAAGGAGCCGGCTCCCCAACATCAAGAAGGAAGATTCCGGGAAGAGCGCCGAAATGGGCAACGCTGGCAAAACCTTCAAAGAGATCAACCACCCCGGGATTATACTCCCCTCAACACCACGCGCACCAACGTACTTTATGTCATTCAGAATGAGCCAGCTTTAAATCGGCCCTAGCAACCGACCCATAACCCCAGGAGCGATCAGTCCAAATATTGTGAGTTTCACCAAGCTACAGGACACACCACCGAGGACTGTGCCCGCCTGAAGGAAGAAATCGAGTGCCTTGTTCGTCTTGGACTTCTTTGAAGGTTTTTGCAGGGACGCCTACAAGACCAGCAGGACCTGCCTCGGCCACCCAGAGATCAGCAAAATGCCCTGCCAGTAGGAGCTGGTGGTAGGCAAATGGTCGGAAGTATCAAAACCATTGCTGAATCACCCTTTCTTTCCACTCAAATCCTCTCAGTGTGCGCGCAAGTGGGCGTCCACGAGGACAAAAAGTGCAAGCAAGACACCACCATATATAGCTTTCGGAGATGAAGATCTCGTCGGACTCCGAATGCCTCACCAAGACCCCCTGGTAATCAGTGTCGGGATTGGAGATCCCTTCTATAATGTCAAACAAATACTCGTTGACAACGAAAGTTCCGTCAACGTCTTATTCTCAGCCACCCTCCAAAGTATGAACATCCCGACGGAATATTTAACAACGGCAGCCGGACCAATTTACGGCTTCGACAACCATCCAGTTTAGGTATTGGGAATGATCACCCTCCTGGTTACCATGGGGGAATTCCCAAGGCAAGTGACGCACGAAATCCAGTTCGTCATTGTAGATTCAAGCTCGGCCTACAATGCTATTTTTAAAAAACCCGTTCAGCCCATCTTCAAGGCTATCCCCTCGATTCCTCACCTCGCCATGAAGTTCCCCACTCCGAGAGGCATCGTAGTCGTGCACGGCAATCAGGAAGCCGCTAAAAATTGATACTCCAAACAGGCACAGACAACCAAGGCCACCACCTTAAACATAGACGACTTCAACTTACGCGACAAGACGATATTGCAGTGGGGAACGCCCATAAAAGGTCTAATAGAAGTCCCCCTTTCACCAACAGACTCTACACACACTATCCAGCTCGGGTCGCTCCTACCGCAGTAAGAGAAAGAAGAACTGACAGCCTACCTCCAGAAGAACAAGAATATCTTTGTCTGGGCTCCGGAAGATATGTCTGGCATAGACCCTCACGTCATTCAGCACTCTCTCAACATCAACCCAACATGCAAACCTGTCATCCAGAAGAAGAGAAACTTTGCCTCAGAACGCCTCCAGACAATCAAAGAAGAAGTAGAGAAGCTCCTCAGCACCCATTTCATCCGAGAAGTAAAATACCCTACTTAGGTAGCTAACGTCGTCCTAGTAAAGAAGTCTTCAGGGAAATGGAGGATGTGTGTGGATTACACCAACCTCAATCAAGTGTGTCCCAAGGACAGCTTCTTGCTCCCCAGAATTGATAAGTTAGTCGATTCAACCGTCGGACACCAACTCCTCAGCTTTATGGATGCTTACTCTGGATACAACCAGATTCAAATGAATCTGACAGACGAAGAGTATACGACCTTCCAAATAGATAAAGGGGTATACTACTATAAAGTTATGCCCTTTGGGCTCAAGAACGCAGGAGCCACCTACCAACGGCTCATGAACAAAGTTTTTAAAGACCTTATCGGCAAGACATTGGAAGTATACGTGGATGACATGCTAGTGAAGAGTGTTTGTCGGGAAAATCACTTGGAAGACCTCGAGAAATGTTTCAAGATCCTCCAGCAGTATGACATGAGTCTTAACCCCACCAAGTGTGCATTTGGGGTTACGTCAGCAAAATTCTTAGGATTTATGGTAACCCAGTGAGGGATAGAGGCCAACCCTGAAAAGATTAAGGCTTTGGAAGACATGTCACCACCCCGATCTCTTAAGGAAGTACAAAGGCTGAATGGCAGAATCACAGCACTCTCTCAGTTTTGGCACGGACCGGAGATAAATATAATATCTCCCCTTCTTCAAGATTCTCTAGGGGCCAGAACCACCGGTTTCTAGTGGATGAACGAATGTCAATCAGCCTTCGAGGCACTGAAGCAATACCTAGCCTCCCCTCCGCTTCTGTCAAAGTCGGCCCCAGGAGAAACTCTTTTTTTGTACCTCGCCACCACATTGGCCGCACTACGCTCTGTATTGGTGAAAGATGAAGGAGAGATTCAACGCCCCATCTACTACCTCAGCAAGATCCTCTCAGATGCTGAAACACGATATCCAGTCACAGATAAAACAGCCTTAACACTCATTTTCTCAGCAAGGAAGCTTCGTCCTTACTCTCAGGCCTACACCATCAAAGTGTTGACTGAGCTACCTCTCCGTGCCATTCTTCAAAAGCCCGAGGCATCTGGCCGGCTGGTCAAACAGGCGGTTGATCTAGGCGAATTCGACATCCACTTTATGCCACGTCCTGTCATTAAATCTCAGGTCTTAGCAGACTTCATTGTCGAAAATACCTTGCCAATAGAACCAGAAATCCCACCAGCAGAGCCAGGACATTGATGTACTATGTATGTCAATGGAGCCTCCGGAATGGAGGGCGCCGGGGCCGGACTCCTTCTCATAAGCCCGGAGCTCGTCACTCTGGAGTACGGGCTCCAGTTAAAGTTTCCTACCACTAACAACATAACAGAATATGAGGCCTTGATTGTAGGGCTTAGGCTCGTCATCGACTGCCAGGCCAGGAGGATAACCATCTACTCCGACTCCCAGCTCGTCGTCTCCCAAGTGGAGGGTGACTATGAAGCGAAAAATGATCAGCTCGCCCAATACCTCCAACTCGTTAAATCTCTCCTGCTTCAGATACCGCAAGCCCAAATCCTCCACATCCCAAGGGAGCAGAACAGCCGAGTGGACGCCCTGTCAAAGCTAGACACATCACTATCTCGCTATCAATCAAGAAGACGTCAAGTTGAAGAAATTGCATTTACCAGTATCCAGGGACCGTGGGAAGTCCTGGAGATCAAAGAACCAGAAAGATCATGGATCATCCTGTTAGTTGATTACTTGCAGAACCAGCGACTGCCAGAAGATCAGAAGGAGGCCTGTCGCCTAAGGATGAGGACAATCACCTTCACACTAATTAACGGAGAACTTTATAAGTGGTCCTTCACGGGACCCTACCTGTAATGTTTAATAGAAACAGACGCTTAATATACCCTCTGCGAGGTTCATGGAGGGGTCTGCGGGGAACATTTAGGCGGAAAAGCCTTAGCCCAAAAAATCATACGTCAGGGCTTTTACTGGCCAACCATGAGAAAGGAAGCGACAGACTTCGTCCATAGATGCAAAAGTTGCCAGCTGCACGCCAACATCCCCAGACAACCTCTCGTTGCCTTGAATGCCCTACAAAGAGCTTGGCCATTCGCACAGTGGGGGATTGACCTACTCGGCCATTTACCTAAAGCCTCGGGACAAAGGAAATTCATCATCATGGTCATCGACTACTTCACCAAGTGGGTGAAAGAGGAGCCCCTTGCCAAGATTACTGAGGAGAACGCAAAGCAATTTGTGTAGAAAAACATCGTTTGCCGTTTTGACATCCCAGCAATAATCATCACCGATAATGACACCCCGTTTACAGGAAGGTCTTTTACCAGGCTATGCAAATACTTAAAGATCGAACCACGACACATGGCTGTGACACATCCTCAATCCAACGGGCAGGTTGAAGTGACCGACCGAACCATTATGAAGGGACTAAAGGCACGACTCCAAGACGCAGGGGGGCAGTGGGTCGACGCACTCCCCAATGTGTTGTGGGCATATCAGACAACAGAAAGAACCCCCACCGGAGAAACACCGTACAATCTCTGCTACGGAGCTGAAGCTATCATCCCGGTCGATATCAACGTCCCAAGCCCGGTTTCCAACTTCAACCTCCAAATGAACGACGACGCTCTCCGAGATAATCTGGATTTGATCTCTGAGACCCGCGAAGAAGCCGCTCTCCGCACCGCAGCCTACCAGGAACGTATGGCTCGCTATTACAATCTCAAAATGAAGCCCTGCCCGATCAACATAGGAGACTTGGTCCTTCGCACTCTGGAAGCAGCTGGGAAGGGAATGCATGACGACAAGTTATCTCCGACCTGGGAAGGCCCCTTCATCGTCACAGCAATGATGAAGCCAGGAACGTATAAGCTACAAAGCGCCGAAGGAAAGACTCACCCCCATACCTGGAATGCGCAGAACCTGCGCCGATTTTATCAGAGATTTCTCGTTTAATAATTGTCTAATTGTGTACGCGTTATTTAAGACTATGATGTATGTAAGCTGCATGTCTGATCTCGTGCACGTTATCTTCATTCAAGTATTAAATTATATTGCTGCAAATCTTGTTTACACAAACAGGATAGACGACACACGCCAACACACCGTGGGGGCCTGTCCACCTCACGAAGAAGCCGCGAGTAGCCCTCGCGCAAACTAAGCCGCAAGTAGCCCTCATGCAACACCGTGGGGGCCTGCCCCCTCACGAAGAAGCAGCGAGCAGCCCTCACACAAAGTAAGCCGCGAGCAGCCCTCGCCCAAATTAAGCCGCGAGTAGCCCTCGCGCAAACTAAGCCGTGAGCAGCCCTCGTGCAACACCGTGGGGGAATGCCCCCCTCACGAAGAAGCCACGGGCAGCCCTCACGCAAACTAAGCCGCGAGCAGCCCTTGTGCAAACTAAGCCATGAGCAGCCCTCGCGCAAACGAAGCCGCGAGCAGCCCTCGCGCAAACTAAGCCGCGAGTAGCCCTCGCGCACATTAAGTCGCGAGCAGCCCTTGTGTAAACTAAGCTGTGAGCAACCTTCGCGCAAACTAAGCCGCGAGCAGCCCTAGCGCAAACTAAGCCGCGAACAGCTCTCGCGCAAACTAAGTCGCGAGCAGCCCTCGCGCAAACTAAGTCGTGAGCAGCCCTCGCACAAACTAAGCCGCGAGCAACCATCGCGCAAACTACGCCGCGAGCAGTCCTCGCGCAAATAAGTCATGGGTCAGTGTCATGCAAACAAAGCAGCCAAAATGACATAAAAATTAATAATGTCATAGCAAAACAAAGCTGAAATGATACAAGAAGGACAATCAACGTCTAGAGGCAACAACAACCAATGTCAAACAAGGGGAAAAATATAATACGTCCAACTAAACAATAAAATGTAAACACACAATGACAAAGATATGAGTACCACAACTCGTCCTCGGCATCTGAGTCAGAACACTCATCCTCAGAAACATCTGTAAAACTGAAACAAGATGTGTCACATCCCAGACTCTTGTAAACAAAATGAAAGGCCTTCGAGATACCGCGTCGGAGTGATAGCTCACGAATATCATCCATCTGGGGCTCCACCTCCTTGGACCAAATCTCGTCACGAACCTCCTCTGCAATCAGACTACGGTCTCGCATATAATCCAATGATTACAGGTACTCTGCAAGTCCCGAAGCCTTCAAATCCGACTCATGGCCATTAGAGGACAACATCTCCACTTGTTCCTTCGCCGCCCGAAGCTGAGTCTCAAGACCGGTGGCTTCCTCCCACATCACCTACAACCGGGTCTCCAAGCCCGAAGTCTCCTCCTTTGAATGCTTCAACATCTGGGTGGTCCTCTCCACCAGGGTCTTCTCCACTTCTAAGGTCGCGCGTGCATCCTCCAGCTCGGATTTCAACCCCGAGCCGATCCGGCGAAACCGCGCAATATCCCGATCATGCTCCTCCTTCAGGGAGGCAAGCAAGCTCGACGTTGACCGAAGCTTCTCCTGAAGAGCAAGGTACCCATCCTTCAGACTCACGTAATGGTCATTCCAGGTTACCGCAATCTGCGCCTGGGTCTCAATCTGCACAAAGAAAAGGCTAGAATTAGCATCAAATAACAAGGAAGAGATAAGGAAAGGAACCTTGGGAACAAATCAAGTCCTTACCGCATCACTCATCGCCCTCAAGGAAGAGGACATCTGTGGAGCTACTGTGTCTGATGAAACCTGAGAAACAAGGGATGCAAGTATCTGCACATCGGGAGTCGACTCAAGACAAGCATCATCAGAAGCCACCGCCATCACTGTGTCAAGGTCACTAGGAGGGGCCGCCACCGCTTTCCTCTTTCGGCCCCCTCCTTGAGAAGTCCCGACAGTCTGAGTTATGTCCAAAGAAATGCCACACCGCAACAAGCGCTTCTCTTCCACATTGACGTAAATATTAAAGAGGCGGTTCGCTAGCTCACGAGGCTCAGAAAACCCAAGCACCGGGGAAAAATCTTGCTCCTTCCCCCTCACGCGGCGACAACGATCGGAAAGCGTATCCCATACCTCGGGAAGGTCCCATGAATTCTTAACATACCCAAACAAAGTGTTACCATGTCGGCGGTCCTTGCGAGATTCAAACTCATACCAACTCTTGTTACTGCCAACCTCCACCCACTCACCACCATCAAAACGGACGTCGCACCAATCTCAAAATTGATCCAAAGAAAATCGGCCTCCATGCTCGCAGAAAAAGGCGACTAAGCCCATAAGTCGGGTAATTCCAACCATGACAAACTGAGAAATTGGCACCCCACTGAACTTCATAATCTCAATCACCTCCTCGAATGGTGGAAAGCAGAAGCCGTACCTCAGAGAAACTTCGTAAATCGTCAACCAGACACGAGGAGGATTCTGGACTCGCTCCTCGGGACGCGGAATCCTCACCTCCAAATCAGCAGAAAGCTCATACTTCTTCCTCCAAATCTCCACACCGTCTTCGGTTAAAGAGGAGCGCATGCGCATCGGCCCGGAAGAACGCTTCGAGACCTGCACAGCACAAGAATAAAAAGGTCAGATTTGCCCAAGGAAGGCTTGGAGTCACACATCCGAGCATGTGCGACCCGAGCGATGCGCAAAGCAAGATAAGACGCGCAAAACAAGACCCATGCGCGCGCAGCCAAGCGCGCGGCCTAGGCGCGCACGATCTGGGCGCGCGCGGCCTGCCGCACGCGCGACCTGGTCGCGCGCGGTCATCCACGCGCACAGCCAGCCGCGCACGCGATCTAGGCGCGCGCGGTCTGCCTCGCGCGCGATCTAGGCGCGCGCGGTCTGCCGCGCACACAGCCTGCCGCGCGCGCGACCTACCGTGCGCGCGGCCTGCCGCGCGCGTGCAACCTGGGCGCGCGACCAGCCTCACGCGCGCAGCCTACCACGCGCACGCTACCAGCCAAGCGCGCAGCCAACCATTATTTATAGAGAAAGCTCCCCCCATGATCTCCCCCCAAAATGGGATCATGGGGTTGACTAATCAACCCCAACTCCAATGAACTCCCCATTATGAGGGAAACATGGGGGGTGGGGCCCACTCCTCCCCATGAAGAAAAACCGTCTCCCGCTAGGCAGCCCGCCGCCGGCGGCCTAACCGTCGCCGCCTCCAGACAGCTTGCCGGCCGCCGGACTTATCGTCGGCCTTGCCGCGGCAGGCCGCCGGGCCCCGGCAGGCCGCGGCCAGCCCGCGGCATGCCGCTGCTGGCCAGGCGCCCGCCTGGCCTCGTCGCGGCCAGTACACGGCAGGCCGCTGCCGGCCTGGCCGCTGGCTCGACCTCATCGCGGCCGGCATGGCCGGTAGGAAGGCCACCGGCCCTGCTCCGGCAGGCCGTCGGCCTTGCCACGGCAGACCGCGGCCAGACCGCGGCAGGCTGCTGCCGGCCTGACCGCCAGTCCGGCCTTGCCGCGACCGGCCTGGCCGGTAGCCTTGCCGCGGAAGGCCGCCGGCCTTATCGCGACAGGCCGCCAGGAGGTCGCCGGCCTTATCGCGGCAGGCCGCCAGGCGGCCGCTGCCGCCGCCGACCACCCGGCCGGCCACCTCCGCCGCCTTGGCGCCCCATCATTGTGGACGGCCTACCCGCCGTCCGATCGTGGGGGGGGGGGAGGGGGGCTCTCCTCGCCTCCGATCGGGTGGGTAACCACCCACTAACCCACTACGTTAGTGGTGGGGCCCTCCATGAACCTCCCCAGGAGGCTATAAAAGGAGCCTCAGGGCCTCCTCATTCTTGACTTTTTTGTTCCCGGTCATCTTCTTCCTCAGGTGATAGCTCTGTCAGTCTCTTCCCTCGAGTCACGTTCCAGCCACCACGAGCCACCAGCACTCCACCAGCACGCCGCCAGCAGGGAAACGCCTAAGTCCCAGAGCTAGCCGAAAGAGGAAGACGACCCCTGCAAGCAAGCACACGCCGCCCCCAACATTAGAGCACCAGGGCCATCCCACGCATTTCAGCATCCAAGTCACTCCCGCGACGCAGCCTGTTTCCCGTGGGGAGTCGTAGTCTTTCTCTCTCTCCCCAAGCTGTAACGGGAGCGGCATGTCGCCTCGATTCTCCAACACGTTGTAATCACCAGGAGCTAGTGGACTTTGACCGGCACAAACCCGGTCACGTGATTTTTTACCCATTTGAAGGGTTTTCCACGTCATCACATCTTATGTCAACCTCTCATTTTCATTGACTGTGTGCGCGCTCGACCGCTACGTGAGCTAAGGCGGTCCAAGTTAATCCGGTCCGACCGGGACATCGAGTTAGTCCGCAACAACAATATTTCATAATATTTTTTGTTGCGGGCAGGAGCGAATCTAGGGGTGCTGGGGCTCGATCCCTCCAAGAATTTTTGTAAAATAGTTGATGAATTTGCATGGATTCATCTCGTCAAGCCAATGAATTTTGAATATTTATACATCAAAAAGAGTATCCAAATAAGAAAGAAAAGAGTGTGGAAAGGTAAAGTTGTTTAAATTTTTTTGGTTTAAAACTTGCGGTTATATTCTCTTATCCACGCGACTTAGAGAGTAACCGGTTTTTTGCTATATTGTAGACTGTGCGGCTACCATTAATCAATCAGAGACTTGGTTCTGACTTCAGCCAGGTTTCGGTGCGGCTTGCGGATAGCAGTTAGCGGGTTGCAGCAGGTTACGGCTTGCGGATAGCAGTTAGCGGATTGCAGCAGGTTGCGGCTTGCGGCCAAACGGTTTCTCTTTGGCAAAGCTTTTCCTAGTTCAATAAGTCAGTCCACCTCTTGAGGTTTAACTCTGTTCAGTTCGACAACGACTTGTTCGCGGCTCCTTGCAGCTAGGCAACCTTGCGGTCAGGCGGCTTCCTGTTGCGGACAGTTTCTTCAATTTTTAATAACGGAGTGTCCCCGCGGTTAGGTTGCGGTTTGGCGACATGAAAGCTTCAGCGAACATCGTTCTGCGGATAGGTGGTTTGGCGGTTACTGTTAACAGTCCGCCCAGTTTACTCTTGCTTGTTATTTGTTTCCATCTGGTGTATTGACGAATTATGTCTCGCAATGTATGTCTCATGTTGTAAAGAAGATAGATAATACAAGTTTCTTTTTTCCTTCTGTTATGTTAGTTTTACTTGAGCTTGATTTGGTTGAGTGCCCATACGACCTTTTTCCGCTTCTACGAAATTTTTACAAGGAATTCACACCTGCACAATGGCTAGTATAGTTTAGTTTATCAAATAAATTAAAGGCCGGCAGTTCAACCTTTGGCCTCGACAATCTATCTTTCAATATCCGGGAAGGTGAAAAAATTGGGATCTACGAATTACTGTCCGGCTGATTGGTCGCCTGCTTATCTCCTATTCATGAGTGATGTCTAAAATAGGCTTATGGAACTCTGAGAAGAGTGGTTTGACCAAATTTTTGACACAGTTTAAATGAATTGTGAAATGTATTTAGGGTTCGTTTGGGAAGACTTATTTTCACCGGTCATGCGATCGTAACCGCTTGACCGGTAAAAATAAGTCCTCCCAAACAGAACCTTAATATTATTATTGTTATGGGCAAATCTATTTTGGATAGGTGCAAATCAATTTTTAAAATAAAAACTTTTAAACAATTATTTTAAATGTTGAGGTAAAATTGATAGGGGCAAACCATTTCTTCATCATGTTGACAGGAGTGAGCCATATGCGACGACACCGCCACAACCGCCGACGCCTCTCTCTTCGCCGCCGCCAACGACGCTGCCGCTGCCGCTGCCGCCAACGCCGCTGCCGCTGCCATCTACACCGCCGCCAACGCCTACCGCAAGTCATACGCGATGACACCTACCACACATCCTCGCTTCTGACCACCGCGGGAGCTCGAAATTTATTTGCGTCGGTCATTCTCACTCATTTTCATCTCATTTGATCTGAAGCAAGCCGTAAATTTAAACCGTTTTTTTCGTATTTCTCATTTTTATCATTTGTTTTCGTATTTCTCCAGCGAAGAAAAAGAACGTCGAAAAGTTGCACTTATCGTTAAAAGAAAATTTATATGATGAATTTGAAACTTTTGTAATATGTTAAATTTTATAATACTGTGGATAAATTATTTGTTCATATTTTGCTAAAGAATTTTTAAAAAAATTTATATTTGTTTGCGCGTAATAATTTAGTTTGCACATATAAATTTTTGATTTGCTCGTAAAATTGATTTGCACCTATCCAAAATTGATTTGCCATAACAATCACCTATAATTAAATATATCTGACAGCCTGCCTGTCTATTCCCTCTTTTTCCTATTGGCTGCTGTTGCTGAGGCCAAAGCAAATTTTTTGAAATTGGGCTTCACATTTAACTTTTGATCCTTGTAGAACATCTTTTTTTCATCTCTTAGTAGATCTTTTTGATCTTTTCGAAAATCATTTTGATCTCTTAATTCACTCGGTTTCCCTTTTTTATGTACGAGTGAATTGGAAGATCGAAATAATCTCCGAGAAGATTGAAACAGTCTCTTACCCGAATTTTTTTAAAAAAAATTAAGAATGTAGAGCCCAGTTACAAAAAATCCTTGAGGCTGAAAGGGAGATACAGTTTGATTTTATTATTAATTTTAGTTGTATATATATTCGGCTGCAGTTAAGCTGCAGGCTTCTGCACTGGAATTGCCTGCAGTGATTGTAACAGTCGGATTATTGCCTGCCCGCCAATTGGAGGAATGGCCCCCTATTTTTCAATCTTTTTACCACATTCTGCCACGTTTAGTTTGCAGCTTGCTCCTCGCCGTTGAACTCGTCCAATCAATAAATAATATATGCATATTTTTATTAATTATTATAGCATTTTAACTTTTCCTGTTCAACAATTTTTTTTATTTCTCAAACAAAAAAAATTTTCTTTAACTGTTTACGTGGTTTTAATAATTGCTGAGGCTCCGTTTGGCAAGCGATGGTGTTTGTTAATGCCTATTTAAAGAACTGTATCCACTTTTACGTTCAAATAGATGAGGTTTGTTAATGATATTTTAACCCATGTGTTTACGATCGCCATCACAGTGCCAAACGGAGCCTCGGTTTGATGCGGTGGTGGTGGTAAACGTGGTGGGTATGAACCTTCAGTTCATGAATGACCTCACCTAAAAGAATTCATTCAATTGTGTGCTCAAAACTTGTTTGTTTTTGTGGAGACGGTCACAATGGTTATCATGCAAATATACAATATTGATGATGGAGTTTTGTCCAAACTCACATGAGCAAAAATGTTGCGTCAAACGAAGGCTTTGTCGTAACATCTTAATAATATTATTGCGGGTCACCCGGTTTTTTACCTGATCCGGAGAATCGGATCGCCTTACGCAGAATCTCTGGAGTTGCTTGTTTTTAAATGAGGGCCTCTGAGCCCTTTTATTGTTTTCTGGAGGAATGCGTCTGTAATTGCATCGGGGCGGAAATTGTGCTTGTGAAAGGCATCGCTCCGTTTCGGTCACCTGGATCACTAATTTTAGCAAAAAGACCAAAGTTCCCCCAGGGCAGTCCGGGCAGACTGGGCAAGGTGCCCAACGACGGCCGGCAGCAGCGGCTTGGTTTCGCCCCTTCTTTTAGGGTGATTCTCGGGGCTTTAGGCAAGCGCGGCTTGGTGCGGGCGACTCGTTCGGTTGGGTTGGCTTCCCTTCGTGTTCTTGGTCGAAATCTCCCTGGTTTGACATAAAAAATTCAGAGGGAATCTCATCAAATGCCCTCAAATTTTTGTGAGTCGCGATCCGTAAATCGACGAGCTCGGGAATTTTTAGAGACATAAGATTATTTCAGTATGCGTGCTTCACAAGTTATTTTTGTTTGCGGCGTGAAATATCTCTTTGGTTTGGCCTTAATTTGAGATTTGACATCTGGGAACCACCTGTGTCGACTTTGTGGGTTGAAGGTTCCGCGGGGGATGCCTGGGCGGCAATTCCTGCGGTTGATTGCTTATGCATTGCCCTTGTTTGTTATACAGCGCTTGTGGTGCGTCGCAAGAACGCCCTTCTACTCTGCACTTCGTGTGCTGCGTTGATACGAATGTGCGTTGCCTTTCGTATCCTCCTTGTATGAATGTGCAAGTATGGTGCTGCGTGCTAGCTCATGCGGGTGTTGTGGAGCGTTAGCACTTGTGGCAGATTCTTGTGACGTGGGGCGATGTTCCACCCTATTGTCTCACCGTAGCGGAAGGACTTGCGGGCTTGTTGTCACTAAAAGATGTGGAAGGACATGGTATCCATTTCGGTGTCGTAGCATAGGATGATTTGGTGTCCACACTTGTCAGGAGTTAGGACGGAGCTTCTGCGGGTGGAGTCCATTGATGTTGTATGTGCCTCGGGATGTTGTAATGATGCGTGCTTCTGTGTTTGTAGAATACAGGGAGTCCTGGGGCCTTGGAGTGGGGCGGCGCCGGATGGGTGAGCGATCCCTGAGATGGTTGTTACGAAGGTAGGATCGTTGTGTGCACGTGTTAAACTCTTCCTAGTACTTGGAAAACGGGCTTCACGTAATGCAATGGATGCGGGGGCATTATGCTCCCTTAGCAGGTGTTGCCCTGAAAAATGGTGTTGGTGACATAGGGAGCACTTAATTACATCAGTGTCGTACACTTATATAGTATGGGTGGCTCGTGTATTGCCCTTGTCACTTCCTTTGCTTAGTCGTGTATATTTTTTGCGTGACGTGTTGAGCTTGCGACTTCCCTCGGGTATCAGCCTTGCGTGGTGAAGGTTCCGTCATCGTCATTAGGTTGGGTATCCTGGCCATTACCGAACCGTTCCTCGTTGTTGTCCTCGTGGCGGTGGCTTAGTTCCTTGACATGCATTGTGGCGATCTGGGAGTATCTGGCGTTTTTACATTCCTAGTTCGTCAAGCACTATTATTGGTGATTATCATAGAATGTTGGTGGTGGGAGCTTGTCTCCTAAGTGTGATAAGGGAGGATGCTTGCCCCCTTACCTTGGCAGTGCGGGTGAACGTGAAGGTATGTTTACTTTGGGAGTCAGCGACGGACCTTGGTTCATGCGCGCTTTGAGAGGACCTAGGATCTGGTGAAGAAACTTAGCATGCTTTTTCTTGAGAAAGTTCAGAGCCCGTCTGTATAGTAGTGGTGAAGAATCTTTGTTTGTTCGTGCCTCAGGAGAATCTGAGTCCGTACAGATGGAGATGACGAAAAACCTTTGCTCATTTGCACTTTAGGAGGACCTGGGTCTGTCTGAATGAAGGTGGAGCAGCTAAAAAAAGAGAAGACTCGACAGATAGTGCAACTGAAGGATGTCGAGGTTATGCGAGTGCCGGTAGTGGTTGAGTACAAAGGGTCTCACAACCTTGAGATGGAGTGATCTCGTATTGAAGAGGAGGTCCGCTCTGAGATGATGGCGATTGGGATTGATTCGCTTGCGGAGGACGAGTGCAATATTGTGTACTGCTTGGGATTTGGTAAGGGGTTTTGGGCTGCTCGGAGATTACTAGAGTGCTATGATCTGGGCTTAGGGGATCTAGGATTAGGGGATCTAGGCTTAGGGGATGCCTCAGATGTCAATACTAACGTCGATGTTGAGAGACGATCCCATTGTACCTTCTTTTGTATGTTTGCTTTGCTTTTGCTTCGTCTTGTGGGTGCGCCTTTGCACTATCACACGTCTTTTGTCCTTCATGATGATGTAGCCTGTGAGGCAGTTTTTATTTGAACAGAGACCCTCTTTTTCAAATCTTTATAGTTTTGGTTGTGCTTTTGTGCACGTATACTTTTGGCGGAGTAGCGCTTAGCTTGAGCATTGACATTTTGAATAGATCGGTAGTGGGAGACATTTGTCCGTTTGTGTTTTGGGAGGATCGAAGTTCGCTTAGGAGTTGGTGGTGAGGAGCCTTTATTTGCTCGTGTCTCGGGAGAACCGTGGTTTGTCCAGGTGGCCGGATTGGTGAAGAACCTTTGTTTGTTCGTGCCTTAGAAGAATCGGAGTTCGTTCAGGTTGAGGAGGCAAAGAACCTTTGTTCGTTCGTGCCTTGGGGGGCTTGGGGTCCGTTTGGGTGAAGGTAGCGAATAACCTTTGTCTGTTTGTTACTCAGGAGAATCGGGGTTTGTCTAGGTGGAGGTGGTGAAGAACATGTGTTCATTCGCGCCCTAGGAGTATCGAGATCCGTCTGGGTAGAGGTTGTTGAAGCCAAGAAAATCCCGACCTCAGAATCAGACTAGGCGACCTAAGGTTACCGGTCTCGCAGTGAAGTCAGACGACCCTCAGATGCGAAAAGGATGAGCTAAAGAAATAAGACCCCAGGCGCTGCGGCAGGAAGGTCACACCACGTACCCGGTTGCTTAGACGAAGTAACCCTTTCTCAACCAGAATGGCCGAGCTAGATAAGAAGGAGATGCACGAGCTGGAGTTCGCGAGTAACTATCCGAGAATTTCCGGTCCTCTCCTTCGTACCCCTGGGGTCCTATTTATAGGGAAATCCAAAGAGGGGGGGGGTCTTACTTATACCCCCACCCTGAAGATCGGGCGACTTTCTGGGGAGCTCGCACGGGTCAGGCGAGTATCTCGCCTTAGTCGCCACCTGACGAGTAGGCCTGGGGAGCTCGCCATGCTCGCTCGAGTATTCCACGGCCTGGGGCGCTGATCTTGACCCCCATCTTGACTTGTTGACCTTGACTTCTGATGACCTGGCGGTGGTGGGGCCTACCCTCGTCGAATACGGGTTGTACAGAGGTGGCGAAGAAACTTTATCTGTTCACGCCTCAGGAGAACCAAGGTTCGTCTACGTGGAGGTTGCATAAAACCTTTGTTCGTTCATGCCTCAGGAGGACCGGGGTCCATCCGGGTGAAGGTGACAAAAAAACTTTGTTCGTTCGCAACTTAGGAGGACCAGGATCCATATGAGTGGAGGTCGCGAAGAACCTTTGTTTGTTCACTCCTTAGGAGAACCGGGTTTTGCTTGAGTGAAGGTGAAGACAGACCTTTGTCCATCTCTCTTGGGAAGTATAAACAGACCTTTGTCTGTCTCGCCTAGAAGGTGTTGAAGGACTTTCATCCATCTCTCTTAGAAGGTATAGAAAGACTTTCACCGATCTCGCCTATGAGATGCAGAATGACTTTCGTCCATCTCGCCTTCGGGGTGATCCGTCTGTTATAAAAAGGAAAATAGATACTTTATTACTGAAAAGGAAAATACATGTGCTCACTATTTTTTTTGCAGCTTATTCTGGTGAAATGGGGAAAACAGCAGATGGGGGCGTGCTGGCTCAAGCTCTATCAAATCCTTCACAGCCCGGGTCCTTTAGGAGATGTGTACTACGAGGGAATGTCCAATGCGATGCCTTGAGCTAACGCGGAGTGCCCTTAGCATCAGCCCCCTGAGGATGGCATCACACGTTGAAGCGATTTGTATGATGATAAACTGAACGTCATATGTGGCTAGTACTAGAGGGACTCCCGGAGTCACTGATAGGATGATATTCCCCTAGTTAGGGATTGCCAGGGATTGTCGGGTATCCTACAACGTGTGCGCCTCCCAAGTCAAGCTGGATGTCTCTCCTTGAGATTCCTAGCTGGAGTAGGGTTGATAAGAATAACGCGTTGGTAGACACATCATCATTAATCAATATCTTGTTCACTTTGACCAATAGGCTCCTGAAGGCTTCCTAGATGTGTTGTAGAATCGACAAAGGTCTCGGTGTGTTAGGGATGGTTGGGTAGGCTGGCTCTTGATGCTTCGCGAGAGATGCTTCTTCATGGTGTTTTCCTTCGACGGGCTTGTTCAGAGCTGGCGGCGTGACCGCTCTCTTTCGGTGAAATTCTTTGAGAAATTTATGTCCTGTGAGTAGCTCGACTTCCTCCCTCAGGTGTATGCACTCCTTTGTGTTGTGTTCATTCCCTTTGTGAAAGCTACTAGGACTGGCCCCTTGCTCCGGGGGAGCGCCTTGGGCCTTCGAAGTTATGGGTGATACTTGAGGGCATACATGACCTCTATAAAAGGCGTCGATCTCAGCAAAGTGTTGCTGCCTCCAGCTCGCGAGGTTCAACCGGGGTGTCGATCGCTTTTGCTGGACGTTGGGCTTAGATTCTTTTCATTCCTCTTCCCTAGACTCGTTTTCCTCCTCTGGGGGTGGGGGGTGCCTCGCTGGGAGCTGCGTCTCCTACGAGCGGTGCCCCCACCCCCGAGCCTCGGCATGGCATGTGACGCAGGTCACTCTATTGAGCGATCGGTGTCTTGAGGGAAATGATGTTTGGCCGCCTTTGATGGGGTATGCCCCCAAGGTCTTGGAGGCTCTTATCTTCCTTGGTAAAATAAGTGCTTGTGTCTGGCATTCTTCCATCTGGCGCATCAATTCTTCCACCGAAGGTGACATTACTGTTGAAGCAAGGAAAAACTCTACTCCAAAAATTGGATCAAGGCAGTCTGAGGTTACCGGTTAAGCGGTTGGGTTCTACGACTAACGAGCTAGGATGCAGAAACAATCAGACAAGAAAAAGGACCTCAAGTGCTGCGGTATGGAGGTCCCACTACGTACCCGGATGTTTAGAAGAAGCTTCCCCTCCACAACCAAAAATGAACGAGCAGGGTACGAGGTAGACTGGTTGACAACAAAGTTACGGTGACTAAGAGGGATAGTCGCTGGACCGCAAATCCAAAGGGAGGGGGTCTTATTTATAGCCCCACTCCCGACGACTAGGAGACTTCTTGGGGGAGCTCGCTTAGTTGGGTGAGTAACCGTCATAGTCGCCTACCTGGCGAGTATGCAAGGTGAGCTTGCCATACTCGCCCAGGTCTTCTGCCGTCTTGCGCGTTGATTCTAACTTTTGTCTTGACTTATTGAATTTGACTCTTGTTGACTTGGCTCTAAATGGGTCCACCCTCGACGAATATGAGTTATACAAGTGCAACGATTACTTCCTCAGGGCGCGGCATGGGGCTTATGGGCGAGTCATTGGATGCTTGACTATAACAGCTCCATCCGTTTGAAGATAATAATAGAAGGTCCGGCCGGAGCCCCACGCTATATTCCACGGACAGTCAGTTGAGTTACGCATTGAAACCAAGATATACACGTGTCCTAACTCAGAGTTACATTCTAGCGGAAGCATTAACATTAACTTAGAACCAAAACACATGAATGTCCACTAATATACAATAAGAATGATATTCAAAATACACAAAGTCTTTTGGCCTTAAGGCCTTACAAACTGTTTTATCATCAAAAGTGTTTTACAAACATCGGCTCACATGCAAGGCACACATGAAAATAGTAAAACATGTTTCGCATGGCCTTCGAGGGCCGGCATAGCTCAAAGAGGCTTCAACCAGCTACTTCTCGCTTGACTCTCCAACACCTACATAGGGAAAATCTATCAAGAGGTGGTAAAACAAAGCAACAGTCAGCATTAGCTGACCAAATTATAACGACCCCACCGCTCACTCGGGACAACGATGCTCCTTTCCTGCAGGTATACAACATGTATACATAATGACATCAGAATGTGCAATTTAAGCACAATTCACCACAGACATTTGCGCGCAAGGCCACACGTCACGTGCACTTAGGACGCATTATCGATGTACTAGAATCCCAGCCCCACCACCGTACTCAATGAAGATCGACACTTGAGCATTACTAGTCTTTCTGGCCTGTAGCCTAAGACTCTCCCTATGCTACGACAAAGTCAAAGGAGCTCTATTACCTTGAGATACAATCTAGTGACTCACTCCAAGTTGATCGTCATAGGACGTTTACAGTTACTAGTCTTTCCGGATCTTAGCCTAAGACTCTCCCCTATGCTACAACAAAGTCAAAGACGCTCTTCAGATTCATGCCAGTGGCTCACTCCAAGTCGAACGCTATAGGGCGGGTACAGTTCAGTCACAACCCGTTGCTCAAGTTATCAGGCTTACAAGCCACGACGTGGGTTGGCCTCCCTTTGCCCATACATACATACATACATAACCAGGTTATGTTCCAAGACTGACACTTACGACTACCAGAGCTGGACACTTTAAGCTCACAACTCAATAATTCAAGGCTGACACTCACGACCACCAAAGTTAGGAAATCAAAGCTTACATCTCAATATATTGACCCCTAGTTTCCAAGAGACAGGCCTCACAAACATAGCTCTATGGGAGCTACCGGCAGCGGTAGCACTACCGTCGTATGATATGGGACAAAACACCATTTCTTCCTCAAATCTTGGTGTTTTCCTGGTGACTAACTCTAGTACTCTCGCTGAAGCAACCTACACACCCTATGACTCCGTAAACTACACGTTTAACCACCGAGTCTTCTCCGACACGCAAATCAATAAGATAACCATCACCAATCCAGACCAATCTGTCCAGATTGGCTTCTCACAGCATGTCTATTCCATACATCGATTCTGGATTTTATATGCAAGTTTAGTACCAGGGATATCATCGATCAACCCATTGAAACTCCGCGTTCTCCATCAATTGATGAGGGTTTCCATGCATATACCAAAATAAGGACTTCACATGTCCAAAAAAAAGATCGTTACCCTTGTCGATCGCTTAGGAGCCATGAAATCATAGTTGATCCGGATGGAAACAGTCACAACACCTTCCGCTTCGCGGATCTGGCTTCAGCTCGCAAATCCGACCACATGAACGGCTTCACAGCTTCCCTTCAAGGCTGGATCGGCATTGTCCATGCTCTCCTATCCTTCTCCTTCTTCTATCCCAGGATCCGAAAAAGAAAGAGAGAGAGAGAGAGAGAGAGAGAGAGGGAGAGAGAGAGAGAGAGATGAGGAATATTTCTCATCTCAAGCTTTTAACATAACGCTACCGCCGCGCGATAACTAGCTACCATGGCGCGATAGCTTAGGAGATGGTCGTTTGGCCCAATAAGCATCGTTCTGCCACTCAAAAACCGCTTCAACCTTATCCGACATGTGACACTCTACCGTCAACGTTCCTCTACTACTGGACGGTACCATCCAGAGACAATAGTCGAATTAATTCATTGGCTATCATCGTGCGGTATCACACTACCGTCGAGCAGTTCCTTCTAGAGACGCTGGTCTTTTAAATCAGTTGGATACCGTCAGTGCTAGCTCTACCGTCCGGCGGTAACCTCCAGTGACCAACTTCTTGTTATTTTCAGGAATTTGGGCATTACATTGATCACTAGTCTTTTTGTAAGCTGGTTGGTTGGCAGTATGAGCGCTTCCTTTCGTCATTGCAGCTGTTTTTGTGATACGAAAATTTGTCAAAAATTTTGAGAACACCTTCCCACAGACGGCGCTAAACTATTGCGGGTAACCTAGTTTTTCCCCAGTTTGGAGAATCTGATCGTCTTAGCTCGGAATTGGACCGGACGTGCAAACAGTCAAAGACAAATAGCAACAAATGATAAAAGGCTTTTTTTTGACGTGAAAAACCCAGAAAGGGTGAAAAACTATATGGCTGGATCTGTACCGGGTCAAAATCCACAATATTGTTGGAGTTTACAATAGTTTGAGACGATTCCTCGAAGGGTGACAGACCACCTCTCAAGCACATAGTACGAAAGATGCCTTATTAGGCACCTTAGGCCTTGGACCCGGTCTTCCCCAGCCAGACCTACTCAGGCCTTTCAGGCCGGGTCCAGACGGGCTTTATGAGCTCGAATTTTTTTAGAGAAATTCTCCTTAAAGTAATTTTGTTCATGCATATTACTCAATATTTGTGCTTTTTTTTTTCTAAGTTCATGTTTCAACGAGTCAATCAAATTCAAATTTACAATCCATTCGACACAAATGTGGTGGTCTTGATCGAAGAGATTACGAACCGTCGTCAACTTAGCTTGACCTTTTTAGCTTTGGTGAGATTTTACAAAAATTTCACTATCATAAAATATGGTTGACATGATAACGATTATGACTGTCAGCACTTTTTTTTAAAATTTTGAACAATAAAATCAAGGGAATTGTTAAAGGCAAATCCAATTTGGATATACGCAAATCAAAATCTTAAAATCAGAGTCTTTTTTTCCTGATGTTTTTTTTCTTACGCAAACCAATTTGGATATATGCAAACCAAATTTACCGCCGCTCCCGCTGCATCTCCCGACCTCTCTGTCGTTGCCTCTCCCAAAGCCCCTTCCGTCGCCTCTCTCACCGCAACTCCCGCCGCATTTTTCGGCCTCTCTGTCACTGCCTCTCTCGTCGCCAGTAGGTTGCAAGGCTTTAGATAATGGTGTTGGATTGTTGATTTCTAACCTCCTATACCATATTGTAGTTTATGAAGAGGGAGAAACATAAATGTATTGCTTGTTGTAACAAATGAAGTTGATTTTTGTTATTCATAATTTCATTTGCCTTACATAAATTGCTGTTAAATTTTTTTTTTCCAAATTTTCTTTTTTTGTTCCTAAATTCAGATACTGAAATCAAGCTCATAAACTTCTAAAGATTTTTATTGTATACATGCATGTTTAACGGTTGACATCTGAAATTTAAATTAATCAGGTTTATAAATTTTGTATGTGTTGTTTGATAATAAAAGTCTTTAAATTTTTACAGGTTTTCATTGAAGTGGATGTGACAGTTACTATATATTAAATGTCATAAATTTGGTGTTTCTATGTTATAAACGTGTTATTTTGTCGAACTGTTGCACTGGACTTCTCATGAAATAATTTTTTTGTCTAAAATATTTGATTGTGTAATCTATAGTGTTGGTTTTGTTGAAATCAAAAACTTGGTCTCTCGTGAAGTTCGGGATCCCAAAAGAGGGGTGACCTCACACCTACTACACTCGGGGGAATGTCACGGATCAAAGACTTGGGAAACTAGGAACAGACTCTCGGCTCTAGCGTGGAGGTCCCACCACACGCCTGGAAGGTCACAAGAACACTTCCCCTCCCTCACTAATGGCTGAGCTGGGTATCTTGGAGAGCTCTCTCAACTCAACCAAGAAGAAGAAACCAAGGGAGGAGGAAGCCAAAAACTCATCCCTCCCAAGGTACCCAAGGGGGTCTATTTATAGTTTTTCCAAGCATGGGGGCCAAAAATGTCCAAAATACCCCTACAACCAATTGGCCTTGAGTCAATAGCAAACCTCCACACCGGGGGGTAACGAGGTAACTCCACCCCAAGGGCACAATGGTAAGAGCATGGCTAAAAGAAGACCCGGGCGAGCCTGCGGCCTAGGCGGCGAGCTGGCGGCCCAGGGAGCTTGGCGGCCTGGTGAGCTCGGCGGCCTGGGTGAGCTCGGCGGCCTGGGGTGAGCTCGGCGGCCTGGGGTGAGCTCGGCGGCCTGGGGTGAGCTCGGCGGCCTGGGTGAGCTCGGCGGCCTGGGGAGAGCTCGCCGGCCTGGGTGAGCTCGGCGGCCTGGGTGAGCTCGGCGGCCTGGGTGACCTCGGCGGCCTGGGTGACCTCGGCGGCCTGGGTGAACTCGGCGGCCTGGGTGAACTCGGCGGCCTGGGTGAACTTGGCTGACCCCCCGAGGGGTCGGGGGGAGAAAAATATTTTATCCCCCCTACTAGTATAAAACACAAATTCACACTAAATTGGCCACCAAGAGTGCCAAACCCCTCAAAAAGCTTAAAAACTGCATATCTAGTCATGCGCCTGCTGGAGGACCCCCACTCTGCGAATACGGGGTTGTATATGTTTGTTGTTAACAATTTTTGTTTGTGGTTAATAATTTGATTTGCCCAAAGTATTTTTTAAATATATAGTTTGTCATTAAAAATGATTTGCGTATATTCAAATTTGATTTGCCTTTAATAATTCCCAAAATCAATGAAATTCTATAGGTGAGATCAGACATTCACGAATGACGGTTCATAACTACTACTTCCATAAGTATACCACGGTGACAAAGAGACACTTTTAAACTATTTATAATAAAAGGGTCAAAATGGTGTTTTCTTAGTGCAGAGTTAGGACATCAACCACAAAGGAGACTGGTTGACCACAATTATGATTGAGGTTGTGTTTGACGCAGCTTATTTGTTCCGGTGAGGTTAGATAAAAATGTCATTTTCATAGAATGTGTGTTTAGTATGACAATGACATTTTTGTCCAACCTCATCGGAGCAAATAAGCCACGTCAAACGCAGTTTGAATCTCCACATGAATTCACAACACACATAGTCCTTCGTACTGTATACGTCATGTTCACTATATATGTAACATTTTCAAGTCTTACGGTGCATTTCAGTACATGCTAAGGCATTGTCTAGGATACTTCCAGTTCACGCGTATACACAGGGGCAGAATTATTCACGGGCACACGTGGGAGTCATGCTCGGTTCACTTTTTCATGAAAAAAAAGCTTATGTTAATTTTTTCTCTTTAATGTTTAAACCCTCCCTCGAGGTAAAAAAGTTGGTAAATGTAATGCTTCTTAGATCACCATGTCACATGTGCGATCCCTCGTCCCGCCACATGCAACGGTCAATAGTGGGCTGAGGGTGAGGGGAGATTTTTTGATGCATCCGACATTCACTCATCTATGTGAGTCAAGATATTTTTACGCACTAAATCATATTTTTTGACCTATAACAAGACAATTTTACAAGAAAAAATCACAAAATATTAATGTTTGTATTTTTACGCTCATTTTAAGTATCATATTACCCATATTTCAATTATAACTGAAAAAATTAGGGCCATAAAATCATGCATTATGATCGTAAAATGACATTACGATAGAAAAATGAAAATACGATCGTAATATCATTTTAGGACCGTAATGCATGATTTTGCGTATGTAATTTTTTTTGTTATAATCAAAATATGAGTAATATAATGGGCTTTTGACAAACTGCACCCTCGAAATACAGGCTTTTGGCAAAATGCACCCCAAAATTTTAAAATTGACAAAATGCACCCCTCAAAATGGTTTTTTTGGCAAAGTGCGCTCTCAATAGGCAAAAAATAAAATGGCCAAAATGTACCCTCTATGGTGCACATTGTCAAAAAAACTATTTTGAGGGGTGCATTTTGCCAATTTTTAAAATTCGGAATGCATTTTGCCAAAAGTCTATATTTTGAGGGTGCACTTTGACAAATACCCGTAATATAATATTTAAATTGAGCGTAAAAATACGAATATTATTATTTTGTGATTTAGTGCATAGAAATCACCTTAAGGCACATTAGAGAGTGAAAACTAGAAGCATCAAAAAGATCTTTTGTGGAGAGGGATCCGTTCGGGTTTAGGGTCAAACGAGAACATTTTCCTCGGTAATATTTGAAAAGCTGCAACGGCTAGTAGCACCGCTCTCCGCATGCTATCGAAGGAAAACAGCTCAAAGCTAACTCTTTTAAGAGTTTTCGCACTTCTGAATCTCTGAATCCGCATCTCTCCGACCTTAAAAATTCTCTCCAGGGTAGCAACCATGAATTTCTTCAAGAAGAAAACCTCTGCCAAAGGTTCGATTTCTTCCTTAGGGTTTACTTTTGATCCCTCGGGAAGAAAGGGTACGCCCTTTGTGATGTTTATGATACAATGTTTCTTAGATTTGCCTGACAGCTTATCAATCTCGGATGCAGTATTTTTTACCAGTTTAGGGGTTTATATGCTTTTTGGGCGAAATTTCTAGTTCCACTGTTTTTTTCTCTCCTAATCCATGGGGTTTTTCTAATAACTTGCTTGCAGAAGCTCTCAGGACGAGCAAAAGGGACATGGCGGTTGCCACAAGAGGTTAAAACCTTGTCTTAATGTAGAAAATCAGTTTGAATGATGCCAATTTACTGCTTTCATCGCGCTAGATCTTCTTCCGACCTTGATTTCTACACAAAGCGGCGAATGGAAGAAGCTGACATTTGCGTCTTAAGCTTTCATGTTGAAGATTATATTTTGAAGTGTATTTTTCTCTTTCTCCTCAGGAGTTGAACGGGAGATTGCTTCCCTGCAGTTAGAGGTTAGCTATTTCTCTGAATTTATTAAAACCGACAGTATTTGCAGTGATCTTTTCTGTATCCTTTACTTAAATTGAGTCCTTCCAGGAGAAGAAGCTGGTTGCGGAGATAAAGAAGACTGCAAAAATTGGAAACGAGGTGGATTACATGATTTGTGTTTGTTTAAAATGGGATTTCTACTTTATTGCATGCCATTTTCTTAGTTTAACAATTACTGGAGTCTACTGTGCTTTACCCAGGCTGCTACCAGGATCTTGGCCCGGCAGCTCGTGCGACTAAGGCAACAAATCACTAATTTACAGGGTAGTCGTGCACAGATAAGAGGCGTGGCAACTTATACACAGGTAAGGAGTATAAATGGCATTTATAGGAGCACGGTTTTCTTCGGTTAGGCTTTGAATATGATTCAAACATCAATTTATTCACAACTAGTTGACAAATGGCTAAAGTCAGATCGAACTTGAATTCGCCCGGTTATGGACCAAAATGGTTAATTATATAAACTCTTTGTTGTTCTTGGATTTGGATCATTCTTAAATTTGAAAATCGGCCCACTTTTTGTAATTGACTATGTTCTTTATCAAGTGAAAATAAACTGTTGTTGCGCTTGAAAGTAGACCATCTTGGGATGGATGAATCATGTAAATCTGTTTTTCATGTTAGGATTTTCAGTTTATTTTATCTTTTTTCTCTCGTCTCCACTACAAAAACAAGCTTGAGATTTATCAAGTGAAAACAGACTGTTGTTAAGGATTGTCTCTGTCCTTGTAAAACATAGCAAAAGGTTGCAGTTCTGCATTGCATTCCCCTGTTAGGCTAAAATTATAAGCCAGCAGAGTACTACAGAGTAGGCTATTTACAACTAAAGCTACAATGCTGCTGCAATGTTAATTATCGGAACGCATGTATGCGCATTTATTTCTATATTTGTGCTTGTATTAAACTACTAATGCATCCCTACATCCATGTGTATGTATACACATGTAAGTAATGGGTGTGTTTGAAGGAGAGTTCAGCTTAAAAGATTTTAAATGACTGAATCGAAATGGTTTTTTGATGTTGATGTAAGATTGGCTTGATATTGGGTAGTTCAAAGCCCTACCTTGGCTTCAAATTTTAAATTGTATTATTTTCATGTCTCTGTTCTCCATGTCTTAGGCAATGTACGCCAATACCTCCATTTCTGCTGGGATGAAAGGGGCAAGCAAAGCAATGGCAGCCATGAACAAGGTATGATAAAATAAGAGAGTTCCAGTTGACATTCACTAAAATCTTTAGTTTAGTGCCAATTTAGGTCATCTTATTTGAAAATGTTCGTCTGAGTTTTTCTCAATAACAACTCGTTAAATCTAACCAGTTGTTAGTGAGGCGAACACAAACATATCGAGCAAGAAAGGGAAAAGTTTGAACATAGAATTAGTGAGACATTAAAAACATGAAAGAAACACAAACAATGCTCAAATTTTTATAAACCGAACTCGAACTATTACATGTACATTTATGTTCCTCATTTATACCAATATACCCTATAGATTTGCACAACAAAACTTTGACTTGTGAAACGATGTTGATCTGTTACAGGAGATGGTGCCAGCAAAACAGGCAAAGATAATGCAGGAGTTTCAGAAGCAATCAACCCAAATGGACATGACGGTAAAATGATTTCTGTAGTGCGCTCATTCACCTCTTAATTTTTTGGTCAATTTGTTTGCGTTGTATGTAGATCAAACTTGGCTTACTTACAAAAACTGTTTTTTACCACTAGTTGTCATTGTTCATTTATCTTGTTGAAGTGAGATCTAGGAGACTTGGTTGAATAACATAGGATGCTACTGTTAGTCTGTTATAGAAGTAATGGCTTGAGCATTATCGATTAAGTAGATGCTCAAAGTACAATTTTACACAAATTTTTATAAATATCCTCCTTAAGGATTCTTTTCATCATAACAAAAACTAAATCTTATGAAATGATGTCATATTGGCGCAATCATGATTGACCCTTCCCCAAACCCTCTCTGCACGGGAATGCTTTGTGCAATGAACTTCCCTTTTATCCTTCGTAAGGATTGAAGGGGAGCCTTGGCACGCTGGTTTAGGTGTTGCCATGTGACCTTGAAGTTACGGGTTCGAGTCCTAGAAGCAGCCTCTTGCAAAAATGCATGGTAAGGTTTGCCTACATTTCACCCTTGTGGTGGGAACCTTCCCTGGACCCTCGCTATGTGGGCCGAGTATTCCTTCTTAAGGATTCTTTTCATCATAGGAATAACAAAATCTTATTTGTCTTAGAAATAATGTGTAACGGGATATATAGGGGTATCTTGGTAATTGCGTATATTGTAATTTGTAAGGCTATAAATAAGAGAGCAAGGCAAATGTAATAGGCAGACATGACTTGTACTAAAGTTTAGTATCTCTCTCTTAGCTTATTTCCACTCTCTCCTTGAATGTATTCTCTCTCTCCTACCGGCCTCTAGGCTATTCACCGCCGGATCTCCGCCGGCACGTATCATAATTACATTTCTAATGTCGGCAATCCCTCCGACGAACACGTAATGACATTTGATTGTTGCAAAATGCTATATTAAATGTTACCATATGATCTTGAGAACTTAAGAGAAAAGCTTGCTCCTAATATTGAAAATATAAGTTTGCATTTATGATTCTCTAATTAAGCTTTGATGGAGCGATTTGTTGCCAAAAAGAGCAGTCGTTAGCTAGTATTTGAGTGCATGTAGATCCTTTTCAATTTATCATGTTGTCCGATCTCCATCCATCATGCATTCTACTATGAATGGAAAGTATTTAACTCAATCAGGAGCCGTTTAAAGAAACATTTGTCATCAATAATCCAAATGCAGGGTTTGAATAGGGTTATTGTATATTGCAATTATTACAGAATTTGTTGAGGTGATACTTAACGAGCAACAAAAAATTTTAAGGAGGGAGACCATTCAAGAACTTTCACCGACTCTACATTTAGTCAAAGAAGAATACAAAAGAAAATTACAAAGTGAGGACTTGACCTCTGTTGGCATTTGGTGTGCAAATAGCTCAAATTGGTGTGCCGATAGCAGACCTCTTCTTTTTGTATTTAGTCCCACACCGCTAGTACGGTGTTGTAGAGGCAAGATGAAAATGTTTTTAGTGAAGAAATTAAAATTTTTTTTTCTACTGGATATCAGAGGCACGTTTGGGAAATAACATCGATCCCCACAAATCCTATGATTTCACCTCTCATAATTTTATTTTATTTCTTTTCCTGGTAGTGAGCGAAAGGAAATATTGCGGCGGATCTAATGACAGAGCACGCGCATCACGGCAGAAGGAGCGCGCATTACGGGAGCGCAACATGGTTTAGCATATCATCTCCGAGCAGACCCGCTGACCAGAGTCTTACTAGCTAGCAGGGCTGAAGGCTCATTCGGTGGCAAGGTTGAAAGAAAAATATGTGGTATCTATGGTCCCGAGCAGACCCGCTGACCAGGTTCACACTAGTTGGCAGGACCGAAGGCTCACTAGTGGCAAGGTTTAAAGAAAAATATGTGGTATCGATGGCCCCGAGCAAACCCACTGACCAGACTCTCACTAGCTGACAGGGCTGAAGGATCACTTGGTGGCGAAGTTGAAAGAAAAATATGTGGTATCGATGGCCCCGAGCAGACCCGCTGACCAGACTCTCACTAGCTGGCAGGGCCAAAGGCTCACTTGGTGGCAAGGTTGAAAGAAAAATATGTGGTATCGATGGCCCCGAGCAGATCCACTGACCAGACTCTCACTAGCTGGCAGGGTGGAGGCTCACTCGGTGAAAAGGTTGAAAGAAATATATATGGTATCGATGGCCCCAAGCAGATCCGCTGACCAGACTCTCACTAGCTGGCAGGGCCGAAAGCTCACTCGGTGGCAAGATTGAAAGAAAAATATGTAATAATGATGGCCCCGAGCAAACCTGCTAACCAGACTCTCACTAGCTGACTGGGCCGAAGGCTTACTCGGTGGCAGGTTGAAAGAAAAATATGTGGTATCGATGGCCCCGAGCAGACCCGCTGACCAGGCTCTCACTAGCTGGTAGGGACGAAAGTTCACTCGGTGGCAGGTTGAAAGAAAAACATATGGTATCGATGTCTCCGAGCAGACCCGACTACCAGGCTCTCACTAGCTGGCAGAGCTGAAGGCTCACTCGGTGGCAGGTTGAAAGAAAAATATGTAGTATCGATGGCTCTGAGCAGACCCGCTAACCAGACTCTCACTAGCTGGCAGGGCTGAAGACTCACTCGGTGGCAGGTTGAAAGAAAAACATATGATATCGATGGACCCGAGCAGACCCGTTGATCACGCTCTCACTAGCTAGCATGGCCGAAGGCTCACTCAGTGGCAAGGTTGAAAGAAAAATATGTGATATCGATGGCCCCGAGCAGACCTGCTGACAAAACTCTCACTAGATGGCAGGGTCGAAGGCTCACTTTGTGGCAAGGTTAAAAAAATGTGTGGTATTGATGGCCCCGAGCAGACCCGTTGACCAGGCTCTCACTAGCTGGCGAGACTGGAAGTCACTCGGTGGCAGGATGTTGTGAAAGATTTGATTGAATGGTAGCCTCGAGCAAATCCCGCTTATCAAGCTCGCGCTAGCTGGCAAGACTGGAAGTCACTCGGTGGCGGGTTGTATATGAAAGATATGAGTTGAATGAAAGCTCCGAGTAGATCCTGTTGACCGGACTCTCACTATCCGACAGGGCAGGTTGATCTTTCGAAGGGGGATGTTGAAATGAGCAAGTGGTTTTGGTTGGAGGCCCCAAAAAAGATTATGTTGATTAGGTTCTCACTAGCCGGTAGGACTGGTTGATTTCTCAGGTGACCGGATGAAAAATAAGTGTTCTTTGTTAGCAAAGGCCCCCGAGAATGTACCTTTACCTCCAGTTAAGTCGGGCTCCTGCGAGGTGTCCTCCACCTCTAGTTGAGTCGGGCTCCTGGGAGGTGTTGTGCTTTCTCTACCTCCAATTGAGTCGGGCTCCTGGGAGGTGTTGAGCTTCCTCCACCTTGAGTTGAGTCGGGCTCCTGGGAGGTGTTGAGCTTTCTCCACCTCCAGTTGAGCCGGGCTCCTGGGAGGTGTTGAGCTTCCTCCACCTCCAGTTGAGTCGGGCTCCTGGGAGGTGTTGAGCTTCCTCCACCTCCAGTTGAGTCGGGCTCCTGGGAGGTGCTGAGCTTCCTCCACCTCCAGTTGAGTCGGGCTCCTGGGAGGTGTTGACCTTTCTCCACCTCCAGTTGAGCCGGGCTCCTGGGAGGTGTTGAGCTTTCTCCACCTCCAGTTGAGTCGGGCTCCTGGGAGGTGTTGACCTTCCTCCACCTCCAGTTGAGCCAGGCTCCTGGGAGGTGTTGAGTTTTCTCCACCTCCAGTTGAACCGGGCTCCTGGGAGTTGTTGAGCTTCCTCCACCTCCAGTTGAGCCGAGCTCTTAGGAGGTGTTGAGTTTTCTCCACCTCCAGTTGAGCTTGGATCCTGGGAGGTGTCGAAGTTTTTCTTCTCTCTACTATCAGTCGAGCTCCCCCCCTTGGGGGACTTTGAGTGGCGTGTTGTTTAACGCCCCTCTCTCCACCTCCAATTGAGCCGAGCTCCTGGGAGGTGTTGAGCTTTCTCCACCTCCAGTTGAGTCGGGCTCCTGGGAGGTGTTGAGTTTCCTCCACCTCCAGTTGAGCCGGGCTCCTTTGAGTTGTTAAGATTCCTCCACCTCCAGTTGAGATTGAATCCTGGGAGGTCTCGAGGTCTTTCTCATATCTACTACCAATCAAACTCCACCTTTAGGAGGACTTTGAGTGGCGTGTTGTTTAACACCCATCTCTCTGAACCACAAGTTCTATATTGTTTTTTCCAAGCTCGTGTAGAGCTCGAAAAAAAGCAGGGATTGTGTATAACCCGTAATTCGTCGAGATCAGAGATGATCGAGGATGGCCTAGAGGATCTCACCTACCTAGGGCGAGTGCATGAGAAGTCACTTCCAGGGGCGAGATCCAAGGTCCAGAAGAAAGATCCAGGCTCCAGGGGCGAGATCCAGGGTCCAAAGGTGAGATTCAGCCTCCAAGGGCGATATCCAAGGTCCATAGACAAGCTCCAGGCTCCAGGGGAGAGATCCAGGGTCCAGAGACGAGATCCAGGCTCCAGGAGCAAGATGCAGGGTCCAGAGACGAGATCCAAGCTTCAGGGGCTTCGTTTTGGTCTGCTAATAGTCCCTCCAAACATCGGAGTTTCGATGTTAGTAGACCAATTTGGGTTGCGTGTAGTGAAACCAAAAGGTTGGATTTCACTATTTGTAGGCAAAACTTAGAAAATTATAAATAGACCACATAAGCACCTTTGGAAGGGGATCCCTTTCTTTGACTTCCTCCTCTTTTGGATGGTCCTGGTTGGCCTCAAGCGCCCTCCAAGGTGCCCAGCTCAACATTAGTTAGGGAGGGAAAGCTCTCTTCTATCTTCTGGGTGTGTGGTTGGTCCTCCGCACTGTAGCTCAGGGTCTGTTCCTTAGTCCCAAACCTACGGCCTTGTGTTCTTCTTTGAGAGAAGTAAGTGCAGGTTACCCCCTTTGGCTCTGAATAGTCGTGTTCAAAAAGCCAGATCGGGCCCGTCCGGCTCGAATTTTTCTCAAATCGGGCTCGGCCTGGGCTCAATTTGAGCCGGGCCGAGCCGGGCTCGGGCTCCCTCCAAAAGAGGGAGCCTGATTAGGCCCTTCAGGCCGGCCCGGGCCGGCCTGAATTAAAAAAGGCGGGATAAAATCCCGCCTAAATTGGCGGGATTTTATCCCGGCTAATTAGGCGCCCGCCTAATCATAGGCGGGATTTATCCCGCCTATGATTAGCGGGATTAATCCCGCCTGATCAGGCAGGATTAATCCCGCGGGGATTAATCCCGCCTGATCAGGCGGGATTAAAATTCCGTCGGGCTTTCCTTAGCCCGTGCCGGGCCGGGCAACCGGCCAAAATGGGGGCCCGGTAAAGGCCCCAAGCCCGGCCCTGGCAATTATAATTGATTAATATATATTTAAATGAATAAATATAATTAAGTTTATATTTGGTGTAAGTTAGGTATTATCGTTATTTTTCTTTGTTTTTATTATAGAAAATACCGAAGAATTTGACGTGAAAAATTGAAGTCAAGCCAATTTGATTGTCTGGAAAATTTGTTGCAACAACTTTAAAAGTTGTTGCAACGAGGCGGAAATGAATTTTAAATTTTAAAATTTGCATCGATTACAAATCTGAAAGGGGGCTTCGATTTAGTGATGATTGACGTTTTAAAGGGGCGAATTACTACATAAAACGGGGAGGGGGGTTACTTAGAGAAAAATGACGATTTGGAGAAGAAGCACCGGTTCGAAGAATAAGATAGTTTTGGGCAAAAACTGAGAAGATTTCTGGTAGCATTTGAACTTCAATTATCATGTTTAGTATGATCTTTCTTATTATGTGACGTGTTTCTTCAATTATGATCTAAATCTCAAAGTCTTGTATGATGATAGTACTATGTTTGTTTTGATGATGAATTTCTCTTAAATTTTATATATGTTTGACGATTTATCTTTATTGAGTTTATGAATTTGATAGTGAAACTTTTGGATTAAATTTTCATCCTTTATTGTGCTACGAGATTCGAGAGATGAGTTGCGTATATTTTCTTCCTGCGCTTCGAGATTCGAGAGAGGAGTGACGTAGGTTTTTAACCAAAGTTTTTTTATTTTTACTGCGCTTCGAGATTCGAGAGAGGAGAATCGTAAGTACTTCATATATTCATTATAGCATAGAAGGAAGAAAGAAATTTTATCTTCTTGCTAACAACCTTGATTTTTATTTTTCGCAATATTCTCCAATCCGCCTAAGTTAGAGATGACTAGGGAAATGAGAATATAAATATTTATGATATTGAGAGATAAAGATTTCTACTTTAAAATCGTTGCAAAATAAATTAGTTGAGCATTCTCGTAAAACATTATTTTAAATATTAATCATAATAGATATATGAAATCAAGATACAAGACTGCTTTTTTCAAATTGATAAAAAGTATTTCTAAGAAATCGTCATTAAGTTTTACTATAGTTTTCATTCGTTTTGAAAACCCACTCTATTTAATCTGCTTGAATTTAAAGAAAATGTTAAACTAGTATTTGCAAGCGTTAGATTAGTCACTTTTTTGTGAGAACTTTCTTTACTTTCATTATGTTACTTGATATAACACGTGCATTGCGTACATTGCATATATATCTGTTTTCGAGGTATCGAAGTACATGAACTAGTCTCATAAGCTTCTCTTGAATAAGATGGATGTGAACCGATGAAATCTATTGTACCATTACCCTAGGGACCACTTTAATCAATACAATGATTTCTTAAGCTTGTAAATATGACCCTCCTTCTCCATATCTTCAATTACAAGTCCTTTATGTTGATGCATATAATTTTTTTTCCTCTAGATCTCCATGCAAGAATGTAGCCTTCATGTAGGCCTTCTCCAATTTCTTGTTACTAATCGCCACCATAGCCAAAATGATGTTAATAGATGTGTTGTGTACCACTAGAGAGAAAAATTTATTGAAGTGAAATTATTCCTTTTTATGTATTTGCCACGAGTCTTGCTTTTACACATGACATCATTCTCTTGTAAAGAACTTTCATTGATCATGAAAATATTCCATCTCCTCCATAACAACTCTCTATTGTGGAAGTTGTTATACTTTATGACGTTCATAACTAAAAAGTTCTTCATTCTTTACATTCAAAACATAAGCGGCCATATTCTCATACCTTGTCGATGGACACGTATTCCATTGCAACATGCCCTTATGATGTGTTAGATATGATCTGACACCTCCTGCCAATATATTCAATTTGAGTCCTCAGTACCTCACATCTGACCTTCTAGACTGGAACTTCAGTCTCTACCTCGGTAGATGATTCATGTGTCCACATTTCTTTAACTTGAACTGCTTATTTACAATTGTAGATTCATTGAATTTCACGTGCTTGTTGATCATGATCTTCTTGATTTCAGGACATCAAAACTTATAAACTTTGACTCCTTTAACACCTCTGCCCAAAACTCATTCATAAATCCGGCGGTGATTCTCAAGCATTGTGTCTTCTCCAGCACTTCAAATTCATCCATTCTATAAATCCAATTGACTGTGAAGTGTGAACCTTCTTGGTTTCATGTAGTGATGTATGATCCCTTGAGCTCTAGAGAACTCCTTGAATATATTAGATGTGTCTCCTCAAACATTATTACATTCGATGACATTCACATGTTTTCTTGGGGCCAAATTTCATGTGAGATAAGGCGGATAGTTCCATTAAGAAGGTTGTCATAAATTGTTTAGGGTTAAAGTTAAATGTAATGTGAGATAAGATTGTTAGTTTCATTAAGAGATGGTTGTAAATATTCAGGCTTTTTCAGTTTTTGTTAGAAGATTGCCATTAAGAGTGAAAAAAATTGAATATCACTGATTCTTATATTTAAATTATAACCAAACTAAAAATCTTTATAAGAGCGTAATGAACAAAGAAAAAACTATATTTTTGATCATTAATATATTAGATGTGGTACTTAAGGAAGTGAAAAATAATACATGCGTAATAAATACGGCTTGGGTAAGAGATGTAGAGATATTGCTTAGTTATATTTATTAAAAGTTAAGATAACAAAATCTTAATGAAAGACGGGAAGATATGAAATTATTATTTTGGGATGCTATTAAATTGGAGAGTTAAAAAAGAAGTATTTAGGGAGAGCAACTTGAACAAAATAGTGAGATAGATTCATCCAACAAACATTTGGAGTGAAATTAACTAGCTTTGAAGAAGATGCATAAAGCCAAAGCTAATATATAAAGTTGTTAATAGAACTATATAAAAGATTTTGCTGGATCGATGAGAGGATATTTTAAGTATAAAAGATAAAATGTATAGAAATGTATGTGTTGGGTATTGCATCCACAATGTACCTGATTTGAAGAAGCCCCTGTGCAAGCCAAGGTAAATAGACAATGTATTTGATGAAATATTTCTAGTTGTACTTGCAGATATTCCATGCTAAGTACACACCAATGTCAGGGTACAGTGGGTCAATATACACGGGTCTGTGCAACGTAATCCCTCGTTGAGCAGATCAGTGTGTTGGCCTACGTGTACTCTCTCTATTGGGGTGTACTTAATTTCAAGTACAGGGCTATGATAAAGCAAGAGCTGACAAGGAGCAAGGATGGGCCAAAGACCAGCTCAAGGGGAGAAAGAGGAGAAACAGCCTAAGTACAAATCGACGAGAATCACTAAGTGATTCTCGCCGAGTCGTCGAGAATCACTAGCTGATTCTCGCCGGGTGAAGCCGGCAGCTTCGTCACAGACAGGGAAATTTTCTAAGGCAGAATCGTCGAGAATTACTTATGATTCTCGCCGATTCGTCGAGAATGACCTTGCATTCTCGACGATTCGGTGAGAATCAAAAGTGACTCCCGCCGATTCTCCCCGGCTTCTGTATCTGTGCAGTCAGATTTCGGCTAAGTAGAAGTCGGCGAGAATCATAAGTGATTCTCGCCGATTCGGCGAGAATCACCTATGATTCTCGCCGAATTTGACTTGGCAATTTTTCTGAAAGTTCTGGACCGGTCCAAGTTATCTGCAGCTGTCTGAACCGGACCTTGGTCCTTACTTCGGTGGGACCCACAACGGTCATCTTCTTGACCTAAGGTATATATACACTGTATTTGTGAACAGTAAACGACGGACATACGGAATTTCAAAAAGAACGAGCGGCCGACGACAAAACCCTAATCTCGCGATCTTGCTCCGCCGTCTTCTCCGCCGCTCGTACGGTTGTCGCCGCTGCTGATCTCAGGTTCTTCCAGATCTCCGGCGACTGAAGCTTAGGCTAGCATTGCGTCTCGCGCGTCTAACGAGTGATCCCTTGTCTCTTGATTCGTTGATCGGGAAAATCTTTCCCCTTCCGAATCGATCGAGACGATCGATCCTTGTGTGACCGTTGGAAGATCGTGCTTCCTTTGCTACGAAGTTTGAATCAAGTTGGCACTGCTGCTGCTCTCCGTCGCCGCTGCTGATCCCGAGAAACTTGCCGCCGCCTCAAGTCGCCGCCGGTTTCGGGAAAGATTCACTCCAAGTGAGAGCTACGGCTGTGCACTCTTCGTTGACTTCAAGAGCACATTGTCAAACGAAGAGGGTCACCTTCTCTCCAAACGTTGTTTGTATTTCTTACAAGCTAGTTTTTAATTTCCTTGTAACGGACCGATTGGTCCCTAGTTGTAAAGGTTGGGTGCAACCCGGATTGTGGGAGTGTCGACTCCTACGTGTGGAAGGGTTCCTTCCGTGAGTGCAAGGATTGGATTTCAATCCTGTTGGTGAAGTGACCGAGTCGTCCCGTGTTGGGAGATAGGTCGAAGGGGGAAAGTGGACGTACCCAAATCGGGGAACCACTATATATTGTCTGTGTTCCTTGTGTGCTTGGTTGTTTTGTTTTCTTATGCAGGTAAATCTTTAATTCCGCAATTACGCTGCAGAGTCACCTAACCCCCCCCCCATAGGTGAAGATAGTTGACACCAGGTGAACTTTCAGTATGTCATAGGTCGATGTTGTTATATGGATATGAATGTTGAGGGGGAAAAAGTTGTGAATATCTTGAGTGCTGTAAAAATGAAGATGCTAAAATGAACATGTTAAAGTATTGGAAAAATAGATTAAAGAATGATATTATTACAGAAACATGAAGATTATGATGTCTAATATTAGCATGTAAGCCTACTCCAAATAGTTGGGGCAATTGATGTTGATGATCATGTTTTTTTTCCTAAATTTCTTTCCTGTCTGGTGGATTTGAACCAAAGTACATTGCACTATACCTATTTTCTTCTACAATGGGGATTGTGCGATGATGTTTCCGTTTAGAAAGACGCCTACTTAAATATGGAAATTTATCTACGCAAACTTGCAAATAACCAACTCAACGACCAAATATCATTAGCCACATCTAGGGGTGCAACTCGGATCGATTCGGTTCGGTTCCACCTAAAACCAGAAACCGACCCATATAAGTTCGGTTCCAAGTTTTTGGAACCGGAACCGACCCACGGTTCTAAAATGTAGAACCGGATCCGAACCGAATAGTTCGGTTCAGTTCCAATTCGGTTCTACTCGTAATCATATTTTGTATGTTACTAAATATGTTAATGTATAATGACTATAAGAATCTTTAGTAATAAATCATGTTGAGGCTTAGCACGTAAATATTTTCCAGAATACACAAACTAAACATGATAAAAATTACTAAACAAAGCACATGTAAAAACTACTAAACAAAGCACGTGTACATAGCAAACATCAATGAGAATGAATTTCAAAGAATTTGAATCCGGTAACGATGCTATCAGTTCCCAGTTTAACACCTAAACAGATCAAACAATCATACAATCATCAATTTTCTATTGCTGATGCATTCATGTTTGTGTTTTCTTTTATTTTTTATTTAAAATTATTTGTTCGGGTCGGTTCTCGGATACCCGACCCCAGGAACCGAGAACCGAACCGAACTGACGGTTCTAGTATTTTTTAGATCCATACCTGAACCATGTAAAATGAGAACCGACCCGAACCGTCGGGTTTGGTTTGATTTCGGTCCTGTTCTTGGTTCTACGGATACTTTTGCAAAGGCCTAACCACACCAGTCCTTCAGGCCTAACCACACCAGTCCTTCAATTTAAACTATTCTCTTATTTAGTTTTACTTTCTTATTATAGCTTAACATTTCACAGCTATCAAATGAGATGATTTGCATATTAGTCTAAGTCTCTGTTGAGGACGGCCAGTTTAAGGGAGGTCTAGGAAACTTGGAAGGGTCTGGGTCGCACGTGGATGTGGAGAGAGGTTGGGGCAAGCGGACTACAGTCCGGATGTGAGCCGGCCTGGGATACTCAACATAGTGGCGGCGGCGTAAAATTATAGTAGGGAACTCAGTGACGGCGGTTAATCTTTATCTTCATGATAGCTTTTTGGACCAAAATTTCACTTTCACCATAGCTTTTTAAACCACTAAGTTTGACCAGGCCTACATGACTTGTATGTTTTTGTCTAAAATGTCATTTTTTTTTAAATAGCATCCATAGCCAAACTGGGCTTATGTTTGGGTTTTTTATAATTGCCTTGACACCCTTGCCAAACTGGGCTTAAGTTTCTGATCCAACCAACCCTGCATTTCTGATACATTCTTAAAGCATTACCAGCTGTAGTTTTGGTGTGTAGCTGGAGATGATGTCGGAGGCAATTGATGAAACTTTGGACAAAGATGAGGCAGAAGAGGAGACAGAGGAACTGACCAACCAGGTATAAGTCTATTAACAAATAGTTTAGTGAGATCAAAATCTTATTCATGTTTATTTCTGATGATAGGTGCTTGATGAAATTGGTGTGGGTATCGCATCCCAGGTGATGTTTTGTTTCAATGTCTTTGCACCTGCTGCTCCCCTCACAGAAGAAACTCCACTAATCTTAGTGCTGATTCAGTTATTTGACTTTTGTGTTCTTCCAGTTGTCATCAGCTCCGAAAGGTCGCATCGCAGCAAATACTAAGAGTGTTGAGAAAGCTCCAAGGTATCAACCGAGTTTGTTACCGCTTTTATAACTATTTTATTAATCTGCACACTATAAATCCTTCTTAATCCTTGGAACAAAAAAAAAGGGAATTTCTTTGTTCTGTGAATTGTCTTTTTAATGCATTAAAATACTGAAAAAGAACCTTATCAGGAGGAACTCTTGGAAAGGCTTTAATTTGATTCGAGCATTCAAACTCTAAACCTTATAATACTCAAATTATGGACATAATGATGAATCTTGATCCATGAAAAGCCAAATAATGATGAATCTTGATCAGCTTGTCGACTCATTACAGCGTTAGAGTTTCCTACATCACTGATTCCATGAAAAATGTGATAGCGGCGGTGACATAAACACGCGTAAATAATGATAATTTGATTTTGTATTGGTATTATTATTAATACAAAAACTAAAATTGATTTGGAAATGAGCTTGAATGTGGTGTCTAAAAACACTATCCTAAGAAGTTGCACCATCCTTGGATAATATTTTCTATTGATACTCACATCTCTAAAATACAACACCTGATATGATCCTGAAACTTCAATGCGCGGGGAAACGGTAGGACAAAACACCTGAATGTCCATTGTTTAAGCGAATTATTGAAAACTGAGACGGAGATGCTTGAGAGAGACATCAGGGAGCGAGAAATTTATAAGAAGTGACGCTAAGCGCATCAAACCCGAGTATACATTTGTTGTGGCTTAAACCCGTTACAACACCCGAAATATACATTTGTTGTGGCTTAAACCCGTTACAACACCCGAAATATACATTTGTTGTGGCTTAAACCCGTTACAACACCCGAAATATACATTTGTTGTGGCTTAAACCCGTTACAACACCCGAAATATACATTTGTTGTGGCTTAAACCCGAGTATTTATAAGAAGTGTCGCTAAGCGCATCAATATGAGAATAATAAAATTGATGAAAACCAACCAAGGAACATTACTCATAAGAGAGATTTGAAACAACCAACCATCTTTTAACAAATAACGGGAACCCAAAACCCAAATTGGGGCCAGTGCAGTGTGTGGTTCAAAAGTTCTCCTTATATTTATCTCCAAATAACTATAGATGAGAAATGTGTACATAAACACCTAAAAGTTGTTCTCGCTCGCAATGTAAGACAAAAACTTTCACGGTGTGTGGTTCAGAAGTTCTCCTTGTATTTCTCTCCAAATAACTATAGATGAGAAATGTGTACATCAAAAACTTTCACGGTGTGTGGTTCAGAAGTTCTCCTTGTATTTCTCTCCAAATAACTATAGACGAGAAATGTGTACAATGTAAGACAAAAACTTTCACGGTGTGCGGTTTAGAAGTTCTCCTTGTATTTCTCTCCAAATAACTATAGATGAGAAATGTGTAAACCTAAAAGTTGTTCTCGCACATAATGTAAGACAAAAACTTTCATGATTTGGAGCTCTTCATTTTGTTTTGGTACCCAAATGCAAAATACCAACCATCACTACTAAAATTCTAACAAAACTCTTCTGAAAGGTTCAGTTTTTGGTGTACTTGGGTAAATTCCCAACATCTCAATTTGTTTTAGCATGTGTTTTAAGGAATATAGGCAGTTTTTCTAATCAATTTTCATATAATGTGGTGACAGAACTGTAATAAAGGCTCCTGGCACTCCGGATGTCGATGACTTGGAGAAGAGGCTGGCATCCTTGCGTCGCATCTGACTGAATAATGACTCAGGTGTGCTCTTCTTCTATGTAGGAAACTCAGGTGTGCTCTTCTTCTATGTAGTAAGCTCTGCAAATATCTGTAATATATGTAACTAGAAACATTGAATTTACTCTCATAATGATTTCAGATTCTGTGATAGCTATGAAATTTGCAAAGTTTGCTTTAATTTTATTGTGTGTTGGTTAAATTATGGGTCCGCATTTGCTCAAGCGAACTTAGACATAAACATCACCGCTAAAAAATATATGTTTTTGACATGAGAATGGTTATGGCCGCCATCAAGGAAAAAATGTTAATTTTGAACATAAAAATGAATGGAGTTCCTTAGGCGGGGTCGGCATTCATAAACGACAGTTCACAACTACCGCGTTCACGATCGCCGCCGCCATAACAAACAGACCCTATTATGTCTTCGTGGTGGCAAAGTTTGTTCTAATATGTATAACTAATTGCCCTGCAATTTTGTATTATTACATGGTCTTCCTCTCCTTTTAAAACACCTTTGTTTGGGGGGTTGTCTCCTTTGAATTTTTCAGAAAATGCAAATGATATTTTTTTGCATGTTTGAATAGCCTCCATTTGAAATCATCAATCCCAAAGAACGTTGTTTTCTCTGATTCAACCACAGGGATGAGGCTCCATCGAGAACACTATTTTATCTTCATCTTCAACCGCAACCACCCATCCAAGTTTACAGTACTGCTAACATACATATTCAAAAATAATAATGGATTTTTTGTACATGTTAATAATATAAACTTAATAGCTTTTATGAAAAAATGTAATAAATTTACCAACAACACTAAATAACTTTTATGAATAAAATGTAATAAATTTATAAATATATGTACGAGTGATAGTGCACGAGATATATTAGCATTAGAAGTATTGTTGCAGGCTTGTGTTGTCTACAAGAGACGTGGACGATCAAGTGTATTGGCTCGCACGGGCACAGTTTTTCATCGATCACCATCTCCATGGGGACAGTCTAGAAAGAGATCAGTTATTCTAAGGTATATTTGTTAGTGCTCTCGAAGCATCCCGCGTGACCGTCAAGTTTGGAACGACCTCCACGTTGCTCCCAACATGGGTATTTATAAGCGTAACCCTAAATCCCCAAGGGTTATTGGATTCTTACCGGATCCTAACCAAACCCAATAACGACCCGTTACCATTATATAAATATGCCTCAACAAAATACTGAGTTTAGATATTCATATTTTTTTTGATGAAGAAAAAAATCAGTGTAGCTAGCTAAAATATCATGACTCCAAAGTCAAAGAGATAACTAAAGCTTATGAAACTAAAACTACATGAGATGGTTTCAAAGTTGAAAACTCCAGCTGGAAGCCATTGGAAGGTCTGCCAATGGCTATAGATGAATCTGAGAAAAAAAATGCTTGGTTGCTCAAATTCCCATTTCTCTTTTTTCTTCAAATAGACAAAGAATCCGTCCTCTCGCACAGCGAGGTCGAGATCTAAATGATTAAAATTGGGTCGTCTGGGCACGCTTGTGGTTCAGAATTGTTACCCCGAAAACGTAGAAAGGCTTCTCTTTTATGTGGTTGAGATAGCGAAAATTTCAATTTGGGTCCCATCCCGAAATCTCCGCCCGGGAGGCCCGCACTGTCGACATGTGGTATTGAATAGCCAAAATACGCAACATGATGCGGAGCAAAGTATCAACTGCACACGAAATCACCAGCGATCTTAATAAAGATGAAAACACACGAATGATGTATAATAATACTTGTAAAAATCTAAAGATTTTTGTTTCCATCTCAATGTTGAGAAAATTAAGCCTCATTGCTTGCATGCAACTCTGAGGAATATATAATTCACAGAGTTGTATTAATATGTAAATATTGTTTGGGAATTGGACTCCTGAGTTGTGTAAATTATTAGCACAGGATTTAGGATTTAGGGTTTATATAATTGGACTCTTACGAATTTTCTCTTTCCTCATCCCTTTCTCTCTTTGTGTCCGCTTGTGTTCACGCCCCTTCATGCTCACGTCTCTCTTGGCGTGCTCCGCCGTCAAGACCATCCAAGCGCCTCCGCCCGTCCTGTCGTCAAGACCGTCCAAGTGCGCCTCCGCGCCGTCAAGACCTTCCAAGCACGCGTTCCGCCGTCCGGAACTTTCCAAGCGTGTCTCTGCACGCTCTGCCGAGACCACCAAGTCTCCTTAGTGCCAGCAGACCAAGCCCGCCAGAGCGCTCAAAGTTTGTGTACCCCGCAGCGCCGACAGTTTACAAGAGCAACTTCAGAGACCGCCAAGGACCGCTCAACTGCAGACCAATATGTAGAACGCTCAGCATTCCCAGCACCCTCGACTCAACAACAAGTTTGTCAGATGGCGACAAGACAACCATTCCAGACTCATCCAAGAGTCAAAGGAGGCAAGCCCCCAGCCACCACGACAAGCGTAGCAAGTCGTCCCTGTACAAATTTGTGATTCGCCGAAAACGGGAAACCAGATGCAAAAACACTCAACATATCCGAGCTCAAGTAAACCAAAAGCCAATAGAGGAGCAAGAATCTTGTACTACAAAAAATCTTTACAGAGCGAGGCATACATGACGAGACATGATTCGTCGATGTTCCCGATGGAAGCATATAGAATACAAGGCAAAGAACAAGCCGCGCGGTCTCAAGGAGAAGTCGCCGACCCTGCCGAGCTGCCTAGGAAGTCCGCTGAAGCCGCCTAGCCGCAAGACCGCAACCAAGCCGTGCGCAGCCCGTTATTCCAGTGCTGACAAAGAATTCTGTCCGCTGATCTGCAAACCGCCTGGCCGCGAGGTTGCCTAGCCGCCAGATCACACGAACTGTTGCTGCCACCGAACTGAACAAGCCGCCAGAGGCGGACAGCTTATTGAACTGGGAAACAAGTTGCAGAAGAGAAGACCGTCTGGTCGTAAGCTGCGACCTGCTGCTAACCGCTGGTTGCAAACCGCAGAATCTGCACTGACTCTGACCGAAGTCAAAACCAAGTCCCTGGCTCCTTAGCGCTATTCGCACAACTTGCACAGCACAAACCGGTCAACCTCTTCAAATCGCGCGGATAGAAAAACCTAACCACAACAACCTCCCACGAGTTCACTTATTGTTCGCTCGGTGTGTCTATGATGTGATATTGGGGTCTTATTTATAGGCGCGGAGAGGAGTGTGATCACCGCCCTAGTTGATAGGATAACCTCCCTATCCGCCCGACTTCTATAGGGAACAAACCGCCAACCATATCTAAGCCGACCTGCCAGGCCGCCGCCTTCTGTCCGCACAGGCCGCGCGGACAGACCGCCCAAGCCGCCCACTTTCACTTCAAAAATTTCAACACTCCCCCTTGAAGTGAGAAGTGGAAACCAGCCCTAGTAATCCCAGTAGCCGAGTAAATGTCCCCTTCGACAACGACTTCGTGAAGATGTCAGTGACCTCGCTCCTCACATGTCCAACCATAAGAGACCCCTCCAAGAGATTCCTGTTGATCCACATGTGAAGACGTAACCGGATATTGGCTTCCAGTCGTCTGAATCTCTCCAATAATCAGCATCTGTATAACCGTGCAGGTTGAAGACCGCATCTCTCCCAAAAAGGAGACTCATACCTGAAGTGGACTTCACATACTTCAAAATGCTCCTTGCCGCCACCAGATGAGGCTTCCGAGGTTCCGTCATATACCGACTTACTCGGCGTATAGCATATACAATGTCTGACCTCGTAATCGTCAAGTAGATAAGGCTCCCCACCAGAGCATGGAACACTAAAAGATCTGGAAGTATCATCTCCTCATCTCGTCGAAGCTTGATGTCAACATCAAGAGGAGTAAAGCTACTCTTTTCTTAACGCATGTCGAACCGTTGAACGATCTGATCTGTATAGTCCATTTGGGAATGAATATGCCACTCTCTTTCCTCTTCACCTGAGTCTAAGGAAGTGGTGGAGCTCAACCAAGTCCTTCATCTCGAACCGAATGAATAGCTATGCCCTGAGCCTAGCCACCTCCTCCTCGGAGTTTCCCGTGATGATCATGTCTTCCACGTACAGCAGCACCAAGACATGAAGCTCCCCCTTCTTCTTGATGAACAAGCTCGAATCTGAATCAAGGGCAAAATAACCACAGAATTGGAGGTATTCTGCGTTCTTCCCATACCATGCCCGCGGAGCCTACTTCAAGCCGTAAAGGGCCTTTCTGAGCTTGCAGACGTATCCTGAATGATCTTCAAACATGTATCCAGGCGGCTGAACCATTAAAATATCTTTATCAATTTCCCCATAAAGAAAAACATTCTTTACGTCCAGCAGCCACATCTTCCAGGCTTGGCAAGCCGCCAAAGCCATCACCACCCGAACATAAGTCATCTTTGTCATAGGAGTAAACGTCTCTTCATAGTCTTCTTCGTACTGTTGAGAAAATTCTCGAGCTACAAGACGAGCCTTGTACTGCTCGATGCTCTCATCCGCCTTCTTCTTCAGCTTATACATCCACTTCCATGTCATAGGAGTAACACCATCAACCTTGGGCACAAGATCCCAGGTCTCATTCTTCCTGAGGGCAGCCATCTCCTCATCCATGACGTTTTACCACTCCTTGACTCCAGTGGCATCTTCAAAGCTAGAAGGCTCTCACTCGTCCAGAGGACCTACGAAGAAACAAGAGAATAAGCTCACCATGTTTCCTTTGCTATAACGAGCTAGTGGTTTGATAATCCTCTTAGATCTCTGATGAGTCTGACCCTTGCTAACCACATCCGCTGCTTCTTCTGAATCAGTTCTGTTCCTAGGAAAACTTGGAGCATCACTCCTCCTGCTTCCTGAACCAGAAGACTCCGCCCCGGAAATAGAAACGCCTGGAGCTCCTGGTGACACAGACAGCTCCACCAGAAGATCCTTATCAGTCTCCTCCTACCCGTCATCCGACCTGCTCTCCTGCAGCTCCACAGAGGAGTCACCTCCATATGACGTCAGCTCATCGAAGACAGCGTCTCTCGAAACCATGAACTTCTTCATCACTGGATCCATACACTTCCATCCATTCTTCCGCTCGTCATAGCCTACAAAGACGAGCTTCCTCGCCTTCGCATCCAGCTTTGTACTGAGAGAATCTGGGATGTGTACGTAGCAGGTAGATCCAAACACCCGAAGGTGTCCAACTCCAGGATTCTCCTTAAACATCATATCATGAGGAGACTTCATGTTGATCGGACTCAGAGACATCTGATTGATAACATAAATCGCACAGGTCATCCCTTCTCCCAGAAGGACCTTGGAATGCCTTTAGCATGAAGCCAACACTTGCAGGTCTCCGTCAGATGACGGATCTTTCGCTCTGCTACTCCATTTTGTTATGGAGTATGAGCACAAGTGAGCTCTCTTTGGATGTCGTGCTTCCTGCTGAAGTTAGAGAACTCAGTTGAAACAAACTCACCTCCGTTGTCTGTTCTCAACTTCTTAATCCACAGGCCAAGTCGGCCCTCCACTAGCTCCTTAAACTCCACAAATAACCGGAGCGCATCTGACTTTTCTTTCATAAAATACACCCAAGTGTATCTTGTGTATTCATCAATCAAAACCAGCAAGTATCTACTGCCTTCAAGGCTAGCTGTGACGGTCGGCCCCATCAGATCACCATTGATACACTCTAATGGTGCATTACTTCTAGTCCGTGACTTGTCAAACGGAAGGCGATGAGCCTTACCATATTGACACCCTGCATAGACATGACCTTCGTCAAAGGATGATAACTTAGGCAAGGCTCTTCACTGCTATGGCTTTCAACTTATCAATTCCAACATGTCCCAGCCGCTCATGCCAGATAGCTGTTATCATTGGCTCTCATCCGATCAACATAGGAACTTATTGATAATACAAATAAGTCCCTTACCCTTCTCCCTACATGAGCAACGTCAGCCTTAACCACTGATATGTTGTGGAGAAACTTCATTTCTATCAGACCGAACATAACGTGATAGCCTGCATCTACTGCATTGGCCACTGAGAAGAGGTTCTTCTTTATGCCCGACATGTGATTGACACTCCTCAACGTGATTCGACCATTATCACTAACTAAAGAAACGACGTCCTCCTTATCGACTGTATGAACAGTATCATCAGCAGTTATGATAGCTTCGTTACCTGAGAACGTGTGCAGAGAAGAGAACTTCGTCTCGTCCTCGGTGAGGTGGTGACCACACCCCGAGTCCACTATTCAGTCATCTTTGTAATCGATGGCATGGACACACGTGCCCGTCATGAACGCATTTTCCCATCCAGCTTCCTCAGCACTGGAACCAGCTTCCTCAGCACTGGAACCAGCTTCCTCTTTATCTACAACATGCCCCGGCTGCAGCTTGACCTTACAGTCCTTCTTGAAGTGACCTGGCTTGTTGCACCTATATCATTTAAGCCAATCCTTCTTCTTCTTCTTCTTCCAATCACGCTTAGGAGCATCACTCATCTCTTGCTGATAAGAAGTTGAAGGACCATTACCAACATCAGTCTTCTTCTTCTCCCACCTCTTCTTCTTCCCTGAGAAGAGCGCCTCACTGCCTCCTTCAGAGGTAGTGACTCCATCTATCTGTCTTGTCCAGCTCTCATGCGAAGCCAATAGGTTCTCCAACTCCAACAAAACGGCTGAGTGGCCAATCCTTGAACAAAAGTAAGAAAGGACACATACTCTTTCCACAAACCGTGAATTATGTGTCTCTTCAGCTTCGCCTCTGAAATAGGCTTATCAGGGTTCAATGCTGAAATCTGAGCGCACAAGTTCTTCATCTTCAGGAAAAACGTCGAGATAGGCAGATCTCCTTGATTGTCCATTGCCAACTCATTCTCAAGGAATTGTAGTCTTGTTACATTTTTCCTATTAAAAAATCCATCGAGGGAAGTCCAAATCTCTGCAGTATACCGACATCCAATGATGTGGTCGAAGAGTTCCGGTGAGATAGCCCGCTTGAGAGTAAACTCTGCTTTCGCATTTGTCTTCCTCCAAGCTCTCATTGCTTCAGCACCTGCAGCAGCAGTAACCTCTTGTCTTTCGTCTACGAAGACGACCTTCCAAATGTCCTCGCCCAAAAGATAGCTCTCCATACACGACTTTCACTTCTTAAAGTTAGTCGATGTAAGAAGCTTAATTCCAAGACCTCTTGCGAATCCACCTTCCATTACAATCACCTTGGTTTACTTAGACTCTCAGAAGCAATAAGGTAAACTGACGGTTGATCACCGCTCAGCCTTTGATCCCTCTGATACCATGTAAAAATTTGTGATTCGCAGAAAACGGGAAACCAGACGCAGTAACACTCAACCTATTCGAGCTCAAGTAAATCAAAAGCCAACAGAGGAGCAAGAATCTTGTACTATAAAAAATCTTTACAGAGCGAGGCATACATGACGAGACATAATTCGCCGATGTACCCGATGGAAGCAAAAAAAGAATACAAGACTAAGAATAAGCTGCGCGGTCTCAAGGAGAAGCCACTGACCTGCCTAGGGAGTCCGCTGAAGCCGCCTAGCTGCAAGACCGCAACCAAACCGTGCGGAAAATCCGTTATTCCAGTGCTGACAAAGAACTCTATCCGCTGATCTGCAAACCGCCTGACCGCGAGGTCGCCTAGCCGTCAGATCGCGCGAACTGCTGCCACCGAACTGAACAAACCGCCAGAGGCTGACAACTTATTGAACAGGGAAACAAGTTGCAGAAGAGAAGACTGCCTGGTCGCAAGCCGCGACATGCTGCTAATCGCTGGTTGCAAACCACAAAATCCACATTGACTCTGACCGAAGTTAGAACCAAGTCCTTGACTCCTCAGCGCTATCCGCACAATCTGTACAGCACAAACCGGTCAACCTTTTCAAACCGCGCGGATAGAAAAACCTAACCGCAACAACCTCCCGCGAGTTCACTTACTGTTCACTCAATGTGTCTATGATGTGACAGGAGCGTCCTATTTATAGGCGCGGAGAGGAGTGTGATCACCGTCCTAGTTGATAGGATAACCGCCCTATCCGCCCAGCTTCTACAGGAAACAAACCGTCAGCCACATCTAAGCAGGCCTGTCAGGCTGCCACCTTCTATCCGCACATGCTGCCCACTTTCACTTCAAAAATTTCAACACTCCCCTTCTAACAAAAATCGGTTTTTGTTGAAAGGGGGTGCGGCTGTATCCCACCTCGCAAGGTATCCAGGTAGCCTTTCTTAAACTCCCTTAGAGGGTTGCAGCCCAACCGACCCAACCCATCTCCACTTGCCGCGTTCGGCCCAAGCCCAACACCGGCTGTCCTACCTTAAACTGGCCACATGGCGGGTTGTTGGAGGTCACATCCTCCCTTAGATGAGTCAAACGTGATAGTCAAGTGCACACCATGGGAACTTCCCAGGAGGTCACCCATCCCGTGACTACTCCAGCCCGAGCACGCTTAACTATGAAGTTTTTCCACTTCTCATCACCAATTGAGCTGCAGCTGAATTGGTGATGGGAAGCGAAAGAACTCTATAGTTAAGCGTGCTTGAACGAGAGTAGTCCTGAGATGGGTGACCTTCTGGGAAGTCCCCGTAGGAGAGCTTAACTGGATCACTTCTCATCGAAAGGAGGTCGGGGGATTGAAGTCTGGCAAGCGCAACGCCTCTCCGACCTCAACAACCCGTCACAAACCAGTTAAAGGGAGGTCAGCCCGGTTTGGGAGATTGAGCTCACGCGGTTGTGTGAAGAGCGGGTTGAGTCTAGTGGACTGTAGTCCTGCTGGGGGCGGCCCGGGATACTCACATGAGTGGGTTGGCTCCCTTTCAACAGTCCCCACTCCCGAGCATCAACAAAGGACTCCAAAGCGGCAAGTAGCAGAGGTTTGACCGACACAGATCTGATCACATAATTTTTCACCATATTTCAAAGCGAGACCTAGCTTTCCACATTTCATGTGTGCATTTGGCATCTCTCATATGCGAAATTTCACTACCAAGAGAGCTCTCCCGATCCCGGCCCGAGTCCCTTCACTATTTCGTCCGGAATTCTCGCTCCCCGGTCCATCTTCTCTATGCTTGTCGAGCACTGTTAGGGTTCCAACCGCTTCATTCCAACGGCTCGCATTGTCATTCGCCGCAGAAGCTTCTTTCCTCTCGGTTCTCACTCCCTAATTCCTCCTGTCGAACCTGATTCCTCTGGTGCTCCGGCTCCGCTCCTCCCGGAACGAAGACGAACGACTCTCCTCGCTGAACGAAGACTAATGCGACCTCTCCTCGCTGGACGAAGACGAATGCGACTCTCCTCACTGGAAGAACACAACTCTCCACTTCTCCTCTCTGAGTTCTGCTACTGCATCCTCGTCCAGTCTCCCTTCCCCTCTCTAACAGGAAACAACAACTAGATCCAGATGATTTCATTCGATTTCAGGTAAATTGATTTCATCCTCGGCCCCATCCTTCATATTTTCCTTCGATTTCAGATTTCATTCGATTTCTATTTCTGGTGTTTGTTCGATTTCATTCGATACTAGGTTTCCTAATTCTTCCTGTTTGATTTAAATCGACTTCCACTAGCTTCTATCACTCACTCCCACCCTGTTCCAAATGTATGAATTTTGTTTTTAAAAAAATGGCTTTCAAACAACAACAGTTCTTCCAAACAGTTTAATTGAAAAAGCTCTATTCAATAAGCATTTACATACACAGACTCTTCAAAGAATTTGCACACTGCTTTTCTAACGTCTCTATTAGATCAGTAGTTTTTTCATCAGAATTGGCTGACCAAAACAGAGCCTAAGAGTACCACTTAGTCCAGGTGAAGCAGATCCATTACAGCAGTTCCCTTCTCCACCTTAAAACCAGAGATCGCGTGTGTGGGGTGGGGTGGGGTGGGGTGGATCCACCCTGACCGCGCCTGAGAACCTCTAGATTTCAAGGGGTTTTGGAGCCGTCTCCGAATGATGGAGACTTGCGGAGAGAGGAGAAGAGGGACCGGTGTGCGCGAGGAATAGGGCTCCAGAAGCTTGGAAAGGTTGAGAAGGCTAATGACTCCATTGAAGCGAGAAGCGAGATCGGCAAGGGAAATTGATCAACGTCGGAAGGGAAGAAAGGTCGGAGAGCTCGGAGATGGCGATGTACATTGCAAGGGAAGAATGGTTGAAGAAGAATGAGCGGAAGGGAAGGTATCGAGCTCGTGTGTTCCATGTGAAAAGAGAAATCGCGTCTGAGGGAGGAAAAGCTGGAGGCGGGTGAGTTTTCAAAGAGCATCGTATGCACGGTTTAAAAATAATCTCTATCCAAAAAACTGTTCAATCAAACGCCTCTAATATTTAGGCGGCGGAAAGACTGTGATCTAATCCTACATATTATGTAAATCTGATGGTTAAATTACAATTAGATAATAAATAACAACATCTCACATAAATAATTCACAACAAAGAAAAATAATTTATTAGGATAAATCAAGCTTAGGCTTTCCTTCACGTGGAGGGTCAAAGTAAGTGTGTGTGACGAATAAACCCTGCAATTCACAATAATTATCCAAACAAACAACCACAATACAAGAAGCCACAAACAAGTCTAAGATTCAATATAATAATAATAATGTTGAGAATAATTAACCAATTCAACGAAATCTCACCAAATAATGGGCAGACCAAGGTACTCAAGAATTCAGAGCCGGAGATGCGTGTACGACGATCCGATGTGGAACCGGAGGCATGGAAAACTATGTAGGTGGTTGTCCTCGACGGTGGAAGGTGTAAACAAATCGAAAATGAGTTGATCCAACTATGTAGGGGTGGATCCATGCGTGGGAGTTCAGATTCGATGTTTTGGAAGCGGATCCTGGGTATTGGAAAGGAACGGGTGGAGGGAAAAGGCAGGATTGCCCAAATCAGGCCAGAAAAGGTGAGAGGCACGCCATATATGGAAGTTGTCAATCGGTTCCGAACAAGCACAAAACATGTCCTCCACTGTTGATGCTCGTCTCTGCTTCGCATCATTTTCCATCCACAAACACTTTCCCAAATAGACCCTTAGAACTTGGCTGGATTAGGTGGAAGATGTTCTGCTATTTTCTTGGATATATCAGCATATTCTTCTTTTTTATGATTTTTGGTTTAACCTTTTATGAAATTTCTATTAGCTATAAAATCTTAAATTTGTTTTCTTTAATTAGTTTTATAAATTAATAATGAACTTTTTGCTCTTTTTGATAATGAACTTTTGCATTTCAAATTTAATTGCTTATACATAAAGATCATAATTATTCAATTTTATTAACATGCGAAATTACATCAAATAAGATTATTGAATTAGTTTTTATTTCTTTTTGATGAATTATTTTTTTACTTTTTACCCATAGATTTCTAGAAGCTAAATGAGATGAATTCTTGTCGAACATACAAAATATACAGTATTTTTTTTTGAATTGCATTATTAGCTTTAATATTTTGTAATAAAATAAAATACTGTAAATAAACTAAAAATATATAGTAAATTAAATTAATTGCATACATTTCATAATCGAAAGATATGCTTATAAATTTATCTTAAATTTAAATTCTGAGATACATTTCATAATCATTTCATATATTGCTTGACCGGTACAAGGAACTTCAAAACTTATAATACATTTGTATTGGTCCCATAAAACATGATTGGGGCTATTCACAGGTAGTATAGTTCGTGAATTATTCGGGATTCGATCCGTGAAGATTCGATTAAAATTCGTATTTTTCAAATTTGATTCCGGATTTGAATAGTTATCGAATCTGAATCCGAATAATTTTATTCATATTCGAAGGATTTGCGAATACTAGAATATATAATAAAAAAAGAATATATATAATTAAATATTACATATAATTATATTTAAAATTATATATAATTATGCATTATAATATTCAAAATCAAATTCGAATCTATGTTCAAATCCGAATTCGACCCAAATTCGAATCCAACATTTCATAGCGAATTCGAATTCGACACCAAATATTTGAACGAATCTGAATATTTGCATTCTTTGTCAAATTTGAATTGATTGAACAATTATTCAATTTGATTAGTGAACACCCCTCTGATATCAACAAGTAATGCAGATATATGAACTTCCTATGCTTAACAAGTAATGCACATACATTAACAAGTTATTCCAAATATTGCTCGATAAATTAATTGTCTTATAATTTTTTAAAATAATTAATTAAATATTTTTTCTTATTTATCTTAGTCGCGTACAAAAAGATCGGGTCCAGCGGGCCGGCCTGGGAATAGCCTGTCTGGGCCCGGCCCGAGAAAAGCCCGACTCTGGCTTAGGCCGGGATCAGGGCCCTTGCAGGGCCCAGGTATGGAGAAAATGCCCAACCCGATACCTGGGCCGGGCCAGGCAAAGCCCAATTTCTGGGCCGGCCCAGACCCAAGTGTTATCGAGTTAATGACTCTTATAAGAGCAGTTGATCAGCAAATCTTATAAGAGCCGTTGATCAACAACTCTTATAAGAGCCGTTAGTCAACGACTCTTATAAAGAGCCATTGGCTGCTCCTGCACAATAGCACAACTGCTAAGCCTGTAAGCCAAAACCAACCGAACCGCAAAACCGAACCGAACCAAACCAAACCATACGGTTTGGTTCGGTTTCAGCAGGCCGCGGTTCGGTTACGGTTTTGATTTTAGAAAAACCATACGGTTCGGTTCGGTTTATGGTTTTGTGTGGCAAACCGAACCAAACCGAACTGTTGTATATAAAAACATTTAATTTATTAATTAAATTTCATTAAACCATACGGTTAATCATACAACAGATTTTTCTATTATATATTTTAAGTTTTCTGTTATTTGTTTTGATTAAGCATCTAAGTTGTCGTCGATCTCTACTTTAGATATTTCTCTAATTTAGATTTTTCTTCAAACAAACAATGTTGATGAATATTTCATTTTTCATTTATTTGATTTTGGAGTCCTGAAATGGTTAGGTGATAGGAATTGTGTTCAGACATCACTATCATGTTGGGTGGTTGAGCCTCATTCATTGCATCATCCAAGATCTCTATCTATAAATCTTTAGGCTTTGTCACATTATTTAAACCACCAAAACCAAATCGAACCATTCAGTTTGGTTTGGTTCGGTTTCAATGTTTGAGCGGTTCGGTTCGGTTCCAAATTTTTGGAACCACATAGGAATGGTTTGGTTTGCGGTTTTGCTTACAAACCAAACCAAACCGAACCGTTACAGCCCTAACAACTGCTGCACAACAGCACAGCTGCTGCACAACAGCACAGCTGCTGCACAACAGCACAGCTGCTGCACAACAGCACAGCTGCTGCACAACAGCACAGCTGCTGCACAATAACACAGCCTAGGCCCTAGGCTAATATTTTTTTATAACCCCCCATGACCCGACCGACCCCCTCTCTCTCACTCTCTTCTCTCTCTCTTACTCTCTCACACACTCTCTCTGTTAATTTATTTTCACTTAAAATTAAGTGTGGTGAGTAAGCTAGCATGACATCGTCCTCCTCAACGCCGATATCGTCTACTCTATCTTCACATGTAGTGGTCGAGCACAATCGTATGACGTCAGTTTGAGAGTATTTCGATAAGATTAAAGTCAACGACAAATACAAGGTACAGTGGAAATTATGCTCGAATCTGCTGACCAGACAATAGCAAAATACCTTTAAGTCTTATATTTCGAAACAAGATCCCGAGTCCAGTTAGACCCAATTTTCAGGAGCAGGGCAAATTTGAATGTATGATCAATTTCGACAACGAAATCTGCAGATGAAATATGTCATTAAACGTGGCTTGTCATTCAGCCACTACGACAACAAGGATGTGACAGAATGCATTCATGAAGGGCTTCGACCCAAATATCAACATGTAAGTAGAGTCTCTTAGGCGCGACACCATAAAATCATATTTAGAATCAGAACAATAGCTAATAAATTATTTTGAAACTTTTGAAAAACGTGTGAGTTTAACGAGTGACGTTTGAAGTAGTAGCATAAAAGTAGGATTATTGTATATTTGTATCATGTGTCATTGGATCGATCTCGTTTCATAAGAGCTAAATAAACGTGTAATATGTTTTAAAGGGTTTCGAATATCCGCACATAGTTAAAGCTATATCAAGTAATTAAATATGTGCGAGAATTTAAAATTAAAGATAAAATAATGAGTATTTATTTTGATAATACCTCCAATAATACCGTCGTTATTGAGTGGTTAAAACGTGATTTAAAACCAATGCTAAACGGCGTGTTTTTTCACACTCGGTGTGTTTGTCACATTTTAAATTTAGTGGTACACGATAATTTAGCCGTCATGGAACTTTACATTGAGAAAACTCAATTTGATATGTCTATTAGATGGAACTCAACATATAAAATGTTAAAAAGAGTAATTCAACAAAAACGCTTCTTATGGAATATTATAATATGGTAAATACTCATAATCTGACCGATGCCGATTGGGACGTATTAACAAATCATATAGATTTATTAAAATATTTTTATAGAGCAACTATTTTTTTATTTAGTGTACTATCCGACTAGCTCACTGATAATTAAATATTTTGTAAATATCGTATAAAAATTTAATTATTATAGGCAACACGACGGATGACTTCCGTTAATTGAATTAATGAAAGAATTTTTTTAAAAAAAATATTATAGAAATGTCTGTCATGTTTTTATGCGCCGCCACTTTAAATCTGTTATTCATCGTAGAAAATTTAATTGATTAAATCAATGCTAATTTAAACTTAACTTTAAGTTTTGATGATTATGATAACGTTAGTATTTCAAAATTTAGTACTCTTTTTACCGAATGTTATTATTATTATGATAACTTATACGACTCGGGATCTCGGGAGAACTATCGCAACCCTAAACAAATGATATTTTTAAAAATAAAATTTTATAATTAGCTTCCAGAAAAAAAAATGCGCATATCTAGTAGTTTAAATGAATTAGGATTGTATACTAAAACACAATTCCACGATTTTATGATTACGAAGGAGATTGAAAACTTCGATCTCTTAAAATAGTGAAAAAATAAAGTTAATATCTATTTTATCTTGACATATATGACCCGTGATTTACTAACAATTCATACTAGTACGGTAACTTTAGAGTTCGATTTTTCTCTTAGTTACACGATTTTGAATGAGTGGAGCAGTCGACTCAACGAAGAATCTATGGAAATGTGCATCTGCTGCAAACACTACTTGGATGTTATAAAGATGAAACAACACATTACAACATTAGAGGATAGCTCAGAGGAGCTAGAAGACGAGATGGACGCAATAAATTTAAGAGATGAATAAACGTGACCTACATTCATCACATGACCGATAAAAATTGTATTTTGTGTGTTTGTTAAGTTAACGAATTTTGTAATTTTCTTTATTTAAAATTAATAATAATGATAAATTTCATTTTTTTTCAATTAATGTAAATGTTAGTTATTTTTGTTCAATATTAATATAAATTCATTTGCTTGTCCATGAGATGAGAATTTTTTATTATTGTAATAAATTGATAATTATAGGGAAAGAAATGCAGGCTATGAAAGACTGGAAGAGGTGCTGACACAATAGGGAAAGAAGAAGAAGAATTAGAAGAAGGAAGAATAGAGGGAGGAGAAAAGAATGAAACATCCTCAAAGAAAGTGACATGCAGAAACTTACTGATTCTGGAGAACGGGATCATAATACCGATATCCTTTCTGTGACGGACAATAGCCCAGAAAGATGCACTTTACAAAACGAGGAGAGAGTTTGTCATGATCAGAAGAAGGAAAGTGGACAAACGCTGTGCATCTAAAGACACGAGGAGGTAAAGAAAACGAAGTAGCATCATGATATAGTATAAAAAACATTGTCTTCCCACTAAGAATCGAAGATGGAACTCGATTAATGAGAAAATAAGAGAGAAGAACAGCATGAGTACAATAAGACTTGAGAACATGCATATGAGTGAGAAGACTATGAGCCACATTCAGAAGATGACGATTCTTACGTTTAGCAACATCATTCTGTTGAGACGTGTAAGGACAAGTAGTTTGATGGACAATGTCATGATGCATACAAAATGATGTAAATTGATGATTAAGATACTCCTTAGCATTATCAGTTCGAAGAATTTTAATATGAGTATCAATTTGTGTACGAATTTCATTATAAAACGCGGTAAAAATGGAAAAAATTTCAGCGCGTTTGTGGAGCAAATATAACCACGTACACCGAGAGAAGCCATTAATAAACGTAATAAAATACAAACTACCCCTACCAACAGTCTGAATGGGAGCAGGACCCCATATATCGGAATGAACAAGTTCAAAAGGATGAGAAGTACTACGTCCATGCTTAGCAGGAAAAGTAGACTGGTGATGTTTGCCAAATTGATAAGCCTCACAATGAATAGAAGAGTCTCCTCGAGGTAAATCAAGCATAAACTGATAAAGAATCCGAAGAGAAGGATGTCCAAGTCGAAGATGCCACTGAAGTAAAGAAGATGAGACAAAAAAGCAGAAGAAGTATCAAGGTAGAACAAGCCGCCGCTTTCAGTCTCAGTTCAACTGTTTGCAACGAGCAGTGACAGAAAGAAGATTGCACGAAAAATTCAGGACATAAAGAGTGTTCTGAAGCTGAAGAGAATGAGTAACATGCATTGTGCTAGACCCATGAACCGCAGACGGAGAACCATCAGCAATAAGAACCTGAAGGAATCAGTTACTTTTTCAAGAGAAGAGAAAAGACGAGAATTCTCCGTCATATGATTAATAGCACCAGAATCAATGAGACACCTACCCGTAGTAGCCAACTGAGCAGCACCAGAAGTAGCAAGAGAAGAAGTAGACTTCTTGGCAGAATCAACTGAAGCAGGATGAATGTGAGGATGTTCGGTCCAGCAACAATCAATGAAAGTGAAGGGATAGATCTTATGATTACTCTAGAGTTCATACATATATGTAGCATTCAGCACAGAAATAAAAAGCAAAAAACAAACCAGACGACACAAGGAGTTTATAGTGGTTCCACTAAACTTGGGTACATTCACTCTTCTACCACCCTGGTAGGAATCCACTACAGGTTTTTGATCAGGTGCCCTGCCACCACAGGTTTTTGCTCAGGTGCTCTGTGTTGGAACCCCTGTTTTGATTTGGGCTAGGTTCATTTCTTAGGCTTATTGACCCATGTTGTATAGTCAGGGTCAGTGTTTTGCTTTCTAGGTCTTAGGCCAGTTCTCCAAAGTTTATCTCCATGGACCTGCCTGAAGAGTGCATCAGATTGAAGCCTTAGAAGATTCTATGCAGTCTGAGAAATTAGTTCGACGTTCGTCGAACTCAGCTCGAAGAACATTGAGATCCTTTTCTAAGTTGAGCAAGACGATCGTAGAACTCAGGTCGACGATATCCTTCAGAAGAAGTTATTCTGTGGTCGACATTTTCTCTCAGTCTATTTCTCAGCTCGACTAGTTCTGGTGATTCAAGTTCTGTTGTCGACGTTCTTTCAGTACAGAGCAGACTCTTAGGTCGACGAACTTGGAGCACAGTTTCAGTTTAGTTTATTCAGTATTCAGTTCGCAGAGCTCAGGTCGAAGAACAAGATTTCTCAGTTCGACAATCTCCGATTGCAGCTCGACGAAATCTGTTCCCTGGTCGACGAAAACTGTAAGATGTTTTGTTCTTTATTCTTTCCATATCTGTTCCTTTATTATATTAAGTCGTAATTTCGCTGAGTAATCAATGTTTATATTCCCTATGAATATAGCCGTTTATGACAACATTGATTATGATATTCATCAGAGAATTTTCTTGACATATTTCTCGGGACAGATGAGGAAATGAATATTGAAAAGGCATGTTTGTCGTTTTCCTTCCCAGTTTTCTAGCAGCGCATTTATTGCATGATTTGAATTCACAAAGGAGTTTTTGCTGTTAGTTTTTGATATACTTTGTTAGAAAGAATCATTCAGCTACACAGAAAGAGATATACGAGACACAAGAGTTTTTACAAAAAAAAGCACAACATAATTTTCTAACAGTACAGTGCAGGAAGAAGAAAAGTGTTCTCGAGTTCATTGTTTCAGAGCTGCTCTCAATCTCTATTCTTACAGTGCTCTGAAGAAAAAGAAGGAAGAAGAACAACAATAATATATCCAGAGTCTTCTTATTCTTCTTTTTCCAGAATCTTGCAGAGACAACAAATCTCCATCTGTCTAGAGTTCCTGGATTTGGTCTTACAAAGCTGAAGGCCTACCTCACCCTTAGCAAATCTTCTCATCCTGAACCATCAACATCTCAGGGGGAGCTTTGACAACATTCTGAATCCACAAAGTCTTCTCAGTTTGCTAATTGAGAAAAGAGAAGACTCTCATCAACTTTTCCTTCACCTATGTACAGAGGTTTAACTCCCTTCAAAAGTTAGACTGGTTTACAAGTCTCCTTCCAAAAACTTGAAGTTGGTTTTTGGGCACCTGGTCAAAACCTCAAAGGGTTGTTATATCTCCCTAAAAATAGATATATTGGTGGCAGTCACCTGATCAAAACTTGTAGTGGATTCCTACCAAGGGTGGTAGGAGAGTGGATGTACCCAGTTGGGGAACCACTACAAAGTTCTTGTGTTGTCTGGGCTGTGCTTGCTGTTTCCTTTGTGCTTGTGCTGTGGTTAGCTTAGTATAGTTTTTTTTTTATCTCTGATATCATTGCTTAGCTATATATATATATATATATATATATATATATATATATATATATATATATATATATAATCACCTACTTTGTCACTTAACATAATATTTGTAAAAAGATAAAAGGTTTTTTTATAAACTCTATTCACCCTCCCTCTAGAGTTATTCAGATATTATCTCCCCCCTTTTCTTTCACTCAGTCACCACAATATCTATTTCTAAGGGAGATATAACAACACTTTGAGCTTTTGATCAGCTGCCCAAAAATCAAACCAAGTCTTTTGATCAGGAGACTTGACAACCAAAGGCTAACTTTTGAAGAGAGTTAAAACCCTTTTACACAGTGAATGAAAATGAAGATGTTGTTCTTCTCTGTCAACAATCTGAGAGAAGACTAGTGGATTTTGTTGATGTTGTCAAAGCTCCCCCTGAGATGTTGAATAGTTCAGGAGTAGAAGCTTTGCTTCAGGGTGTAGTCCTTCAAATTGCTTTTGATCTTCAGAAGATTTCTGGACTGATATTGAATGGTTGTCCCTTGAAAGCCTGAAGCTGATGGTGAAGAACTCTGTAAGAATCTCTGTAACAATGTAGCCTGGATGTGTATTCTTGAGATTAAAAAACTTCTTCTCTGCTTCTCTACATCTAAATGACTGGACAGATTTCACATATATGAAATCAATAGCTGGAGCATTCCTTAAGAAAGAAAACTTTCCTTGGAAAATAATCCACATTTAATGTTGCCTCTAAACGACTATATTCATTGGAATATATTGCATTAAATGCTGGATCCATAACTGCCTGAATTTAATCTCATTTGAATATATTGTCTTTGGAAAGATTGACCTGAGATTAATTCTCCTTCTGGAAATACGTAACTGCCTAAAATAACTGCACTGAAATCGTCGAGCTCAGCCTATAGATCGTCGACCAAAGCCTGGAGATCGTCGAGCTTGATTCTTCATATTCTTCGACCTGAGTTCCAATTTCGTCGACCTAAGCTCGGAGATCGTCGAGCTTAGCTTGCCTATCGTCGACCCGAGAAAGGCTTTCGTCGAGCTGAGTTTTTGAGTTGAGTTCAGAGTTCGTCGATCGGAGCTCAGCTTTCATCGAGCTCAGTTCAAAGTTTAAAACTCTGATTTCATCGAGCTGAGCTAGACTTTCGTCGAGCTGAGTTCGACTAACGTCGAACAAAATTTCTGCCTTTGCCAAAACTGAATTTCTCTGGAATCTTCTGTCTCTAAGTCTTCTGAAGGAATGATCTTGAAATAATTCTATGACCCTTGACTATACATGATGGGTAAATCTAATCATCTTAATAGTAATCCTTGCCCAAATCAGAACTAGGGTTCCAACAATCTCCCCCTATTTGGGTGAGAATACTATTTACAAAAACAGAACAATAAGCATAAAGAAATCTGACTGAATTATAAATTTTTGGCAGATGTACAAGGATGCTTTGAGATATTTTATAAACCACAAAGATTCAAAGATATAAACAAAAATAAAAAATCTATCTGAGGAGCTACAGATGGAAGAACTAAAGATGATTTGGTGAGAGAATGTTCTCTGGTAGAATCTTCAGCTTCCCTTTTTGCTTAACTTTCCTTTTTTTGAAAATAAAAGTTAGGAGTTCTTGATCCAGATTACCTTGGGTCCTGATTTTCTTTCATAAGAATAATTGGAAATATAAGAATAATCAGGTTGATCCTTATAGCCTAATGAATGATATTTCCTAGGAGGGATGATCCATTGAGTAAAAGAATTCATGAATTTCTGTGTTTGATTATATTCTTGAAATAAATTAAATTTTTGGTTTTGAAAATTTGAGTTCGACGAATTTAGTTGAGTTCGTCGAGCTGAGTTCGATGAAAAGTATTGACGTCGTCGATCTCAGTTCAGAGAATGATAATGCTCATTTTCTGCGTTCCACGATCGTCGATCTCTGTTCGACGAAATATATTGATTTCGTCGAGCACCCATTGTTGAGTAATCATACCCAAATTCTGGGTTCAGAGTTCGTCGATCGCTGTTCGACGCAAAATACTGATTTCATCGATCTCGGTTCGACGAATTTTGTTGAACAGTATTTTTATGTGAATTTTTATTTTTCTTTTGTTTATGTTTAGAATTCTGAATAACTTTTGTTTGCTGGTTGTTATCTTCTAATTTTTCTTTGCCCTTTTCTGATATAAATTTAATAGGGGATGATAAAATGTTTTTCTGAAAAGTGGTGGCTGACTAGATGAAGCTCTTGAGCCTAATTTACCATTTAGTCTAGCATTTACTGTGTTGGTGATATCCATTAATTTTATACTTCTCCCATTTAGGAATTCTTCAAATTGTTTGGCCTAGCCTCTTTTAATTTATTTTCTAAAGAAAATATTTAATTATTAACAGTTTTTAATTCTTCTTTAAGTTTTAAGTTTTCAGAAAAATTTGATTTCCTTCTCAAACATAATTAAATCATTACATAATAATTTAAAATCTATTTTGAAATGATCAGAAGAAAAGTCAAAAGAAGAGATTACATGATCTTCTTCTGTAATGGATCCATCATCTGAATTGTCTCCTTCTGAATCAGCAGGTCCAGAGTTGCTGCAGGATGCATTGATTGTCATCAGACAGAATTCTCTTGCTCTTAATTCTTCTTCATCTTTAGTTGTACATGATGAAGTTTCTGAATCTGATTCACAACATGTTTTTGCAATCATTGATGTCAGGGAGTTCCAAATATCTTTTGCTGAAGAGCATTCAATAACTTTCTGAAAAATATCATCAGACATTGATTGAGCTAAAATATTCATTGCTTTTGCATCAACAATCTTCAACCTTTTCTGGGCTTCTGTCCATTCAGGTGATGGTACAACACTGGTACTTGATGTTGCCTGAGGTGAATATGGACCTGATAAAATGGAATTAAAAATGTTTTCATCAATAGAGTTCATATAAAGCATGATCCTTGCCTTCCAAAGTGCAAACTTGTTAAGATTGCATACTAGAGGTCTGGTGTTTTCAAATTCCTTATTCTGTGCTATAGGAAAATGAACAAACTAGAAAATAAATAAGATCTATCAAGGATCTTTTGGTTCAGGTGTTAGCCTGTGAAATCAAACAACCTTACCCTCTGATACCAATTGAAAGTGAAGAGATAGATCTTATGATTACTCTAGAGTTCATACATATATGTATATATATAAAGAAAACATTCAACACAGAAATAAAAAGCAAAAAGCAAACCAGACGACAAAAGGAGTTTATAGTGGTTCCCCTAAACTTGGGTACATTCACTCTTCTACCATCATAGTAGAAATCCACTACAAGTTTTTGATCATGTGCCCTGCCACCACAGTTTTTTGCTCAGGTGCCATGTCACCACAATATCTATTTTCAAGGGAGATATAATAACCCTTTGAGGTTTTGATCAGGTGCCCAAAAACCAAATCAAGTTTTTTGATCAGGAGACTTGACAACTAAAGGCTAACTTTTGAAGGGAGTTAAAACCTTTTACACAGTGAATGAAAATGAAGATGTTGTTCTTCTCTGTCAACAATCTGAGAGAAGACTAGTGGATTTTGTTGATGTTGTCAAAGCCCCCCCTGAGATGTAGAATAGTTTAGGAGTGAAAGCTTTGCTTTAAGGTGTAGGCCTTCAAATTGCTTTTGATCTTCAGAAACTTTCTGGACTGATATTGAATGGTTGTCCCTTGAAAGCCTGAAACTGATGGTGAAGAACTCTGTAAGAATCTCTATAACAATGTAGCCTGGATGTGTATTCTTGAGATTGAAAAACTTCTTCTCTGTTTCTCTGCATCTAAATGGCTGGACAGATTTCACATATATGAAATCAATAGCTGGAGCATTCCTTGAGAAAGGAAACTTTCCTTGGGAAATAATCCACATTTAATGCCGCCTCTAAATGGCTATATTCATTGGAATATATTGTATTAAATGTTGGATCTATAACTGCTTGAATTTAATCTCATTTGAATATATTGCCTTTGGAGAGATTAACCTGAGATTAATTCTCCTTCTGGAAATACGTAACTGGCTAAAATAACTGCACTGAAATCGTCGAGCTCAGCCTATAGATCGTCGACCAGAGCCTGGAGATCGTTGAGCTTGATTCTTCATATTCTTCGACCTAAGTTCCAATTTTGTCGACCTGAGCTCGGAGATCGTCGAGCTTAGCTTGGTTGTCGTCGACCTGAGAAAGGCTTTTGTCGAGCTGAGTTTCTGAGTTGAGTTCAGAGTTCGTCGATCGGAGCTCAGCTTTCGTCGAGCTCAGCTCAAAGTTTGAAACTCTGATTTCGTCGAGCTGAGCTAGACTTTCATCGAGCTGAGTTCGACTATTGTCGAACAGGATTTCTGCCTTTGCCAAAACTGAATTTCTCTGGAATCTTCTGTCTCAAAGTCTTTTGAATGAATGATCCTATAAATAATCCTATGACCCTTGACTATACATGATGAGTCAATTTAATCATCTTAATAGTAATCCTTTCTCAAATCAGAACTAGGGTTCCAACAATCAACTAAGTGATCAACTCTACCACAATGAGATCAAAGAAACTTAGAATAACCATGACCACCTCGACCAACAGAGTTGTCATGACGAGCTGGATGAACAGTAATATCAGGAGAAGGAGAGAGAAGTAACGGACGCTGAAGAAGAGTTGTAACAGCGGAAATGCGAGCAGCAATAGCATCCAGAGTCAGAGTATCCACCTCTTCTAGAATTTGTTGTCGAATCATATCATACAAGTTAGGTAGACGAAGTAAGTAGCAAACCACAAGAAGCGTCTGAAAGTATTTATGTTGTTCAACGAGATCAGCAGAAAATGGTCGATGTTGAAGAAGTTCAATACCAAGAGTTTGAACCTCCTGATAAGCAGCAGCAGGAGTTATGATTGGTCGAGCAAAAAGATCCGCATATAAAGTATAAATGCGTGAAATTTGTGCTCCCTTGGAGTACAAAGCTGCAAGATGATTCTAGGCAGCCTTGACCGTCTGATCATGTCTAATGACAGGAAGACACACATCAGACAAACTGTTGGCCAACCAAGTACGTACCAACGCATCAACAACATCCCAATCACCAAAATAAGCAAAGTCAAAAGGAGGGGGTCATCAGTCAAATGATGACGCTTACGCTGAGAGCACAACAGGGAAATAAAAGACACTCCAATTAGGATAATTTGGACCTGTAAGCTTAGAAGCAGTACCCAAATTACCAGAAGTAAAAGTAGAAGAAAGAGAGAGGAGCGGACAAAGTGGAAGAAGAAGATGGAGTGTCCATAGAGAACAACAACAAGCCGCACGGTTTAACCAAACAAAACGCACGAACAAGAAAAAGGAGACCGCGTGAGCAGAGAAAACAAACCGCGCGGGAAGAAACACCAACCCGCAGAAGAAAGCAAAGGAAGAAGTCGCAGGAAAAGCGACAAGCAAGGGGGGTAGGGCAGGAAGAAGATCGCGTGGTTAGAAAAACAAACCGCGAGAAACAAGGAGCAAAGGACCATTAACTCTGATACCATGTAAAAAAGAGCTAAATAAATGCAAATTTTATTGCTCCAAAAATTATCATTACATAGATATGCCCTCTTATTTATAGAAATGAAAGAGATGAGAAAAATACAACAAGCAATGTGAGACTAAATACAAGCCGCGCGGGCTGGGCGGTTTGACCATGTCAAACCGCCAGACTATACAACAAATACAATATCCTGGGAAACCTCTGAACACCTGATGTGGCTAATCGCCAGACCGCTATTGCGGCTAACCACCATACTCTGTTGTGGCTAACCACTAGACCACTGCTGCGGCTAACGATCAGACCGCTGTTGCGACTAACCCCCAGACCGCTGCTGCGGCTAACCTCCAGACCGTTGCTGCGGCTAACCTCCAGACTGCTACTGCGGCTAACCGGCTAACCTCCAGGCCACAGTTGTGGCTAACCTCCAGGCCGCTGCTGCGGACAACTACCAGGCCGCTACCGCGGACTCTTACCAAGCCGCTGGGAAGGCTACTAAACAGGTCGCAGGTCCAAACTGCTAAACCGCTAACCAGACAGGCCGCTACGACTAGAAAGACAAATCGCCCGATCTCAGGTTCCAACATAGAATATCATCCACATATAAAACAAGAAAACAAATGAAACTCCCATCGACCTTCTGATATATGCACTATCCATGACATTTTCAACAAAACCAAATGAAAAAAATAACTCCATGAAATTTTTAATACCAATTGCTCCAACATGACATTATTTTAAATCATATGGATTTATTTAGCTTGCAAACCAATTGCTCATTTTCACTAGAGGTGAATCCTTCAGGTTGTTTCATGTATACCTCTTCTTTTAAGTCACCATTTAGAAAAGCAGTTTTGACTTTTGACATCCATTTGATGTAACTCCATGTCAAAATGAGCTACTAATGATAAAATTATTCTTAAAAAATCTTTCTTAGACACGGGAGAAAAAGTTTTCTAATATTTAATTTCTTCCCTTTGAGTGAATCCTTTTACAATAAGTCTAGTCTTATATCTCTCTATATTGCCTAATGAGTCCATTTTGTTTTTAAAAACCTATTTATTGCTAATGATTTGGATCTATCAGGCAACTCAATAAGGCTTCAAACATCATTGTCCTTCATGGATTTCATCTCCTCCAGCATGGCATTATACCAACACTATGACTCACTACTATTCATGGCATGTGAATAGGTTTCAGGACAATTATTTACTTGTACATCATAATCACTTTCTTGTAGATATACTTTATAATCACTTGAAATTGTTGGTTTCCTAGCTATAGTAGATCTTCTCAATGTTGTTTTAACATCTTCTTGAGAAGGATGTTGCTCAACTTGTAATACTGGAATTAATTGATCTACTTGAACATGATCAATCTCTTGTCATTGATTGGTTATTCAATATTTATTGGTACTGAAGGTGTGTGAACAACAATCACTCTATGACTTAAGGTAGAAGGTGGGATATCTGAATGATCATTTTTATAACTTATATTTTTAAAATGATTTCTCCCACTAATTAAGTCATTCTCAAGAAACTTAGCATTTTTTTTATTCCACAATTTTAGTAATATGAGATAGACAATAAAATTTATAACCCTTAGACCTTTTAGTGTATCCACTAATGGTCCTTGGGTCTTGTTTCTTTTCTTGTAGATTATATATTCTCACTTCAGACATGCATCCTCAAACATGTATATGCCATAAACTTGGTCTCCAATCTTTTAATAACTCAAATGGCATTTTGGAAACTGTAATGGCCTCCCCATCTCATGGATCTAAAGGACGATCGCCGACACCCCCAACACCACGCTCGAAAGGGTTCAACCTCAAATAGTCTGCAGACTATGCACCCCAATCCCTCTCCATGCCCACCGACGGATTGTTGGAGACCGCATCCTCTCTTTGATGATAAGTGATCCAGTTAAGCTCCCCTACTAGAACTTCTCAGGAAGTCACCCATCCCAGAACTACTCTCATCTAAGCACGCTTAACTATAAAATTTGTTCGCTTCTCATCACCAATTGAGTTGCAACTTAATTGGTGATGAGAAGTGAAAAAACTTTATAGTTAAGTGCGCTAAGGCTGGAATAGTCTTGGGATGGGGGACCTACTGGTAAGTCCCCGTAGGGGCGCTTAACTAGATCATTTCTCATTAAAGGGATGCTGCGACTTCCAACTACTCTCATGTGGATGGGGAGGGGTTGGGGTGCATAGTCTGTAGACTATTTGATGCTGAATCCTTTCGAGTATGGTGTTAGGGTGTCAACGGCCGTCCTTTCGAGTCGTGGGTTGGGGAGGTCGTGGTGCAGCTCAATTGGTGATGAGAAGTGAAAGAACTTTATAGTTAAGCGTGTTCGGGCTGAAATAGTTCTGAGATGGGTGACCTCCTGGGAAGTCCCCATATGGGTGCTTAACTAGATCACTTCTCATCAAAGCGAGGTTGCGGCCTCCAACAACCCGTCGGTGAGAATGGAGAGGGGTTGGAGTGCATGGTTTGCACACTATTTGAGGCTGAATCCTTTTGAGAATGGTGATGGGGGTGCCGACGGTCGTCCTTTCGAGCCATGGGCTGCGGAGGCCGTTACAGAAACTGCCTTGGTTGGTACCTTGTTCAAGATGTACAATGTCGTCTTAAGAGCCTTGGGCCATAAAAATTAGGAAGATTTGAGCTACTCTGCATGCTCCTCACTATGTCCAATAATGTTTTTGATTTCTTCTCTCAGCTACACCATTTTGGTTAGGTGAACTAGGTGTAGTCTATTAGGATACAATCTCATTTTCTTATAGAAATCTAGTAAAAGGACCATATGCGTGTCCATCTTCGATATATCTACCATAGTACTATCCACCTCTATCTGACCTCACAGTCTTAATAGATTTATTACATTGTTTCTCTACTTCAGTTTTGAAAACTATGAAGACATCTAAAGCTTCATTATTATTATTAAGTAGAGATACATGTAACGTAAGTAGTTATCTATCTATGAGATGGAATACTTTTGACTATGTACACTCATATTAGGACGTAAATATCAATATGAATGATTTCTAATATTTGAGAACTTTTTGTGGCTTTTTTCTTAGATTTGTTAGTTTGATTTCCCTTTATGCAATTTACACAAGTCTCATAGTTAGTAAAGTCAGGAGTACTGAGCACTCCATCATTTACTAATCTCTTAATGCACTCTTTGGAGATATGACATAATCTCATATGCCACAAAGTAAAAGATTTCTCATCTACAATACATCTTCTAACACCTACTTGAGAATCCAATGAATTATAAGCACTATCACTTTGTAAATTTATGCATAAAAGACCATCAACTAAAGTACCAACACCAACAATTTCAGACCCATACAATAAACTGAAAGATGTATCTGAAAACATAAAAGTGTAACCTAATGGTTCACCTAGAAATTGAAATTAAATTCCTAGAAAAACTAGGAATATAAAAAGTCTTTTCCAAACATAAAGTAAAACCACTACTTAAAGATAAATAACAAGTTCCTACAGCTTTCACATGCGAACGCATCTTATTTTCTGAATAGATGTCTTTTTCACTTCTTACTGGCTTCCTCAGATTTTGCATACCCTGTAAGGTGTTTGTAATATGGATTTTACATTCAGAATCAATCCACCAAGTATTGTAAATAATATCAACCATATTAGATTCATAACAAACTAATGAAAATAGATTATCTTTCTTTTCAAGTCACTTCTTGAACTTGAAACACTCTTTCTTAATTTGTCCCTTCTTCTTGCAAAAGAAACATAAGTGTTCTTTCTTAATGTCCGCTTTTGGAGCTAAGATACCCTTAAGTTTCTTTTTGGCTTGATATTTCTCATTTCCTTGTGTTGCCAACGTTGCACTTTCTCCCATCTCAGTAGTCAATCTCCTTCCTCTTGCACACGTATGGTCATGAGTTCATTTATTGACCATTTGTCCTTATGTGTGTTATAAGAGATTTTGAAAGGGTTATATTGAGGTGGAAGAGTATTCAAAATATAGTGCACGAGAAAAGAGTCAGAAATATCAACTTTCAGTTTCTTAAGTTAAGTTGTCATGTCCCTCATTTGCATGATGTGCTCGCGCACACCCTTCACAGTGGAGAATTTCATTATTAGAGTGTTAATGTCTTATCTGAAGTGACGAATTGTTCGTCAATGGCTTTAAGCAAATCACAGACTTTTGTATGTTGATCGACTTAACTACGAATACCAGATGAGATCTTGGTCTTTATGAACATAACACTAAGGCGATTAGATCTCTCCCAACATTCATAAAGAGCAACAACACTAAGGGTCCGTTCGTTTCAACGATATTGATATTAAAGTATTGGCTTTAAGAAAATAAAAGTCATTTCCGATGTTCCTATCAACAATTGTAGAGTGGAACTGGCTTTCTGGTGGAAAGCCGTAGATATTCACACAAAACTAAAAACTCATTGGTTCAATGTCTATCTTCAGGTGTGGATATTGAGATTGTCAATATCGGTTTTTCAAAAGAAGAGTAATTTTTTCTGCAAGAATGCAATTTTTTGGACCAGACATGATTTTTTCGCCCGAACGCGAATTTTTTGCACTGACGCGTTTTTCTGGCCAGGACGCTATTTTTTCGCCCAGACGCGATTTTTTCGCCCATATGCGCTTTTTCGCCCGGAGCGCTTTTTTGCCCGGACTTGCTTTTTTCGCCCGGACTTGCTTTTTTCGCCCGGACGCGATTTTTTCGCCCGGGCGCGATTTTTCGACCAGACGCGATTTTTTCGCTAGGAGTTGTTTTCTTCGCCCGGACGCGTTTTCTTCGCCCGGACGCGTTTTCTTCGCCCGGACGCGATTTTTTCGCGCGAACGCAATTTTTTCACCCAGGCGCGATTTTTTCACCCGAGCGCGATTTTTTCACCCGAGCGCGATTTTTTTCGCCCCGAGATGTTTTTTTCACTCGTGGGCGTTTTTTTCGCTCAGAAGCAATTTTTTCGTCAGGACGCGATTTTTTCGCCCGAGCTCGAATTTTTCGCCCGGGCTCAATATTTTTGCCCGGGCGCGATTTTTTCGCCCGAGAGTGATTTTTCTCCCGAGCGTGCTTTTTTCTCCCGGGCGCACGTTTTTTTCGCCCGTGGACGATTTATTCGTCCGGAAGTGATTTATTCTCCCGGGCGCGATTTTTCCACCTGGAGGCTATTTTCGCCGGACGCAATTTTTTCTCCCGGACACTATTTTTTGCCTGGACTCGATTTTTTCGCCTGAATGCGTTTTTTTCGGTCGGACGCGACTTCTTCGGCCGGACGCGACTTTTTTGGCCGGACACGACTTTTTTTCCCGAACGCGACTTTTTCGCCCGAACGCAAATTTTTCGCCCGTACACAATTTTTTCGCCCGGACGCCATCTTTTCGCCCCGAAGCGAAAATTTCACGTTAGGGCGAAAAAATCGAGTCCGAGCGAAAAAAATGGCGTCCGGCCATAAAATCATGTCTGGTACATAGAAATTGCTTGATATGAATCTTTCATTGAAAAAGGAGAAGAAGAAAATCCCGTTCGAAAATCGTGTCGGGGCGAAAAAATTGCGTCGAGTGAAAAAATCGTGTCGAGGCGAAAAAATTTTCGTCCAGGCGAAAAAGACGCGTCCGGGCGAAAAAATCGCGTCCGGGCGAAAAATTTGAGTTCATGTGGAAAAATCGCGTCTGTCTCGGTGAAAAAATCACGTTCGGACGAAAAATTTCACGCTCGGGCCAAAAAATTTAAGCCCAAGCAAAAGCATCACGTCATGATGAAAAAATCTTGTCTGAACATGAATACTAATGTGATTTTGCATAACCATAACATAAATTTAATTAAATTAAGATGTTGTGGATATGCCTAATTTAATTAAACTTTAAGATTCACCATGACATTAATCACTTCGGAACCAAAAATTTCATAAAGAAATATATGGAGAACGGACATGGGAAAAATCCAATTCCAGGGATGACCATGCAAAACCTGTTCCATTCACTCAAAACATGGGCGAAATTCAACATATGTAACATTTTCGACGAAATATCATGTATAAACCGAAATGAAGCAAATAAAAAAAAAATTGGATTGCAAAACTTTATCGAAAATGGAAGTTAGTATTTAGTGAAAACGTAAGGTTCGAAAATGGCTTCTCTGAATTTGATGAATAGTTCGAGAACAGGGGCGGATCCAGGAAGTTTGATTAGGGGGGGCCCAATCAAAAAGCGAAGAATTTTTTTTATGATCAATGTCTATACTAAAATTTGTGCATGTAGAAATATCACAATTGAGTCATAAAAAAATTATTTCTTATTGTAACTTATTTATTTAGAGACATCCGAGCTCAATCTTTAATCAGTTTAAGAACAAATGGAATATTGCGTGATACTGACCTGATCTTTGTTGCAGTATACATAATATTAACATTTCAATAATTTGAGATGTGAGAATATAAAGAGTGCTAACAATTCCAATTTGAATTATTTATTCAGGTATTCTGGTTAAATATTTGTGTGATGAAGCAAATAAATCAAAGAAAAAATATTGTTGCAATGAAAATGTTTAAGATGAACTTCATGCTACAAAGTATGAGTTGCAATAAAAGTGTAGAGTGTTATCATCAGTATTTAAATATTCGTCCGACCTCATTGTCGTCATCACTCATCAACATCCCTAGGAGCACATGAAAGTTCCTCTTCAAAGTAAGAGAACTTCATATTAAAACAAACTCAAAGTAAAAGTGTGAACGCATGCTCCTACTGCAGAGAATGAGAATTTTAACAAGGGGATGCCTAAACTATTCAAAAAATTTAAGAAACACGTAGTTAAAATTCATTGGCTTTGATCTCGTGTATTCTTACAGTGTAATAAAGGAGACACTGGGAAAATAAACAAGATTACAAGAATTAAGTAAAGAAGATGTCGCGTTATATCGTGCTAAAGATAACGATAGTGTTTCTTTCAGAGATTTTGAAGAAGTTATGAGTAAAGAAGAAGGTGGACTTGGTGGGGTCAAAATTATTTGCAACTATATTAACTAGATTTGTATATATTATCTCCACAAAAATTAATTAAACCGGTTGCCTCTCATGTAAACTTTCTCATCTTCCAATCAGAAAAAAATTAAATGTCTCCACCTTTCCGGGTTCTTTTCTCCCTTATTCGGACACCGTTTTTGAAGTATAAGTAGTCAAAATCCATTGGCTCGACGAGAGGAACACAAATTTATCATTTATTTTGCCAAAATTCTTGGGGGGGCCCGGGCCCCCGCCGGCCCCCCTTAGATCCGCCCCTGTTCGAGAACATACGGATTGTACAAATAAAAAAATAAAAAATTTGGAAGCAAACTTTACGAAATCATTAAGACGAAAGAAAAACCTCGCTCTGATACCAAATGTTAGAAAATTAAACTCTGAACGCACTTCGTTCTTTGACTTATGCGAAATAATCAATTCATAATATAAATTACCTACAATCATTGATGTTTGAGTAAACGAATCAACACATGAAAAATTCCCAGTTGAAACTTCCAAGAGATCGTGATGCGGGACCGGGAGTCCACCTGCCTGTCACCCTGGAGTCCCATCACGGGGCCCACCTGGAGTCAGCACCAGGCAGCTTTCATCAGGGCCGCGGCCAGTACACCCCAACCAGCTCTCCGTTATGGAGTCACCACCATGCGGCAGGTTGTTGAGGCCAGGACTCGATCCTCAGACCTCCTAGATAAGAGGCCTTCACCAGCACTCTCATCACCAACTGATGCGGGACCAGGAGTCCACCTGCCCTCTACCCTGGAGTCCCACCAGGGGGCCCACCCGGAGTCAGCACCATGCGGCTTTCATCAGGGCCACGACCCGTACACCCCAACCAGCTCTCTGTCATGGAGTCACCACCATGCAGCAGGTTGTTGAGGCCGGGACTCGATCCCCAGACCTCCTAGATAAGAGGCCTTCACCAGCACTCTCATCACCAACTGAGTCGCTTTCATCAGGGTCGCGACCCGTACACCCCAACTAATTCTCCATCATGAAGTTACTACCATGCGGCAGGTTGTTGAGGCCGGGACTCAATCCCCAGACCTCCTAGATAAGAGGCCTTCACCAGCACTCTCACCACTCTCAACAACCTGCCGCATGGTGGTGACTTCATGACGGAGAGCTGGTTGGGGTGTACGGGCCGCGACCCTGATGAAAGCCGCTTGGTGCTGACTCCATGTGGGCCCCCTGATGATACTCCAGGATGACGGGCAGGTGGACTCCTGATCCCGCATCAGATCGCCTCACGAAAGTGATTGTGTGTGCCTAAACCCTAAATCCTAAAAAAAACAGAGAATACTTCTTGCTTTTCAATTTTTGAATAAAAACACTGAGCGTCCCTTAGGACCAACCGCCAATGAATTCTTCATGGTAACCATCAACCATGTGGGAGTTATTCGATGTATAATTGCCCTCAAACTAAATTTAAATTATTAAGAGTCACTGCATAGAGAATATATTAATTAAAAAAATATAGTGGCCAACTATATTACAAATTAATATATTTTCCAGTAGAATGTTAAAGGGTGATATACCGCCTCTCAATGCAAGGGGTGTTGGGAAGAATGTGAAAGAGAGATCTTCGAGTCATCTTGGAAGGAGATCTGCGAAGAGGAGAAAGATCTTCGAAGGGCAAAGTGAGATCTTTGAGTTGCATTCGAAGAAGAACTTCGAAAGAGACGCAAATCTTTAAAGGTTGAGGGAGATCTTTGAATCCCAAGAAGATCTTTGAAGAAATTTTTGAACATCGAAGAAGACCTCTAAAGTATCTTCGAAGGAGCTCTCTCTGGTACTGAAGACAAGATGTCTTCAAATGAGTGCTCTAGGCTTTGTTTGGCGCAGCTCTGGTGACTGAGAAAGTTCTTTTCCAGCCGCCAGAGCTACTTTATATTTGTTTGGGACAGCTCCTTATGAAAAACTTTTCATAAATCTGGAGCTGTTTTGATGCTTTTCGGAAATCTTCCCCCCAGCTTCTGATCCCCTAAAATAGATTTTCCTCCTGACGTAAAATTGATTTCCCTCTCCCGAGCCCAAAAATTGCCCGATCCATCAATTTTTTTTGATTTCCCTCCCCATCCCGATCGCAGCTTTGAGCTCCGGCAACCTACCTTTCCGACGCAGCTTGGAGCTCCAGCGACCTCCCTCCTGTTGTCCCTCTCCGACATCTTCTCCAGTCGGCATTCCTCCTCCGACGAGAAGCTTGGAGCTCCGATGACCCCATGGCCGACCAACGCTTGGAGCTCCGATTCCTTCATGCAGTCCCTCTTCCAGTCCAAATATGACCGACCAAAGCACCTCTCTCTCTCTCTCCACTCCTCCATATCTCTCTCTTTAGCCTTCACCATGGCCGACCAACGCTTGACGGGATGCAAAATAAACTCAATCCCGCAAACTCCAGATCTGATGGAGATCCACCTCCCTCTACGGTCAACCAACGCCTGAAATGGAGATCGAGTGGAAGGAGTTCTTGTTCCGGGTGGGATGGAAGCCGATGATGGTCAGTTCGTCGCAGCTGTTTTTGTTGATCTTCCAAACCGGCTGTAGCTTTTCGAAGAGTTTTGTACAATGAGCTCTACACGATCGGAAGATTTTCAATCTGCAACGGCTCGCCCAAACAGAGCCCTAATCTCCTTTTTTAGTTTTTGACAGAGGCGGTTTGGTAATTGCGTCGTTATAACCACCCTAATTACTGTTGAGCGAATTAGATTTCTCGATTTAGAGCACATGATAAGTAATAACTACTCATCAGCACACGTATTGCCATTTTTGCGAATATGACAATTTTGACCCCCTGATAGTGAACCCGAACACGCTTTAGCCAATCTAGGAGCGAGCATCAACTTGATGCGTTTTTCTCTCTTTAAAAAGTTAGGTTTGGACACTCTCAGCCTAATTAGGATGTGCTAGTAAAGGCTGACAAATTTATCTTCCCGATAGATTTCGTCATTTTGGATATAAAAGAGGATGTCGAGATTCCCTTAATCCTTGGTTGCCCCCTTCCTTACCACATCTTGCGCGATAATAGACGTAAGTAACAAAAAGCTTTTTATCAACGACAAAGAACCGGCGGCGACGGCAGTGAACCTGAACCGTGGACACAAATGACAAAGAAAGCAAACTGCATCACGCTTCTGGAAGCAACTCAGCATGCGACTGCGATCATGCACGTTATTTGGGAGCTGATAATACATTTGTTGCTGAATTATTTTCTCTCATCATTTATATAAATCATGGTTTATTTATATACTATCCATTTTCTCCCTCCTCTTCTAAGGTTGGTTTATTTAATTTTGTTTATTTTGTAATGTTTAAAGCACAAAAAATTAATACAAACTTGTTGCAGTTAAACTCGACTCCCCGGTCGAATCGAATTAATCCGAACTGTCTTAGCTCACAGAGCGGTCGAGCGCGCACATAGTCAATGAGACAGAGAGATTATGCACACGATGTTTTGACGTGAAAAAATCCCTCAATCGGGTAAAAAATCACGTGAACGGATCTGTGCCGATCAAACTCCACAATCTGTTTTGGGTTACAACTTGTTTGAAGAATCGAGGACGACAGGTCGCTCTTCGTTACACTTTGGAGATAAGAGAGAGTTACTTAGGCTCACGGCGAGACTACTTGCTGGGACACTGCGGGCGAACGGGCACTGGCTGTGGTAGGAATCTCCTTCTTGCCGCGCACTTTGGGACTTAGACGGATTTTTGATAGAGTGATGGTGGTTCAAAGGTGTCTTGAAGGTGGCTCGTGGGAGGAATCAGACAGAGCTCTGGCCTGATGAGGAAGAAAACGAAGGAGAGAAAGATGAGAAATGATGAGGCCTTGAGGCATTTTTATAGCCTTCGAGAGGTGGTTACAGTGATTATACGACTTATCCGCACACCGTAACTATCAATATCATAATTTTAAGTATAGTTTAGGGCGAATATTATTCGTATACCTAATTTTACTAAGTGCAGACCTCCACTAAAAACATGCCCCACCCCACTACTGGTGGTGGTTACCTGCCCTTTGGATGGTCTCTATCGTGGTGGAATGATCGTACGATGGGAAAGACGCCCAATGAGGGTAAGAGAGGCGGTCGACCACCACCTTAAGGGTGGCCGACCCCGGCGAGGACGACGGGCTACAGGCGGCACACCGGGCATGGCGCCGTCCGCAACGCGCGACACCGGTCGGCCGCAAGGCGCGACTGGCCGAAGCCCGCCCGAGCGAGGGGGGAGGGGAGGGGGGCTGAGCACACCCCGCCGATGGGCGTGGCACGGACGATCGCGCCCGACACTTCCCACAAAGGTTGCGGGAGGGAAGGCCCCCACCGGCCGGGGTGGCCAGCGGGATCGCCACACCTCGCGACCGCGGGTGCTGGGCGCGGGGTGCGGCCCCTCAGCTGGACGGAAGTCGGGTCAGCTAGAGCCAGCTCGCCGGCAGCGGGAGAGAGGGGCTGGCCTCGGTGGCCGGCCCCGGGAGGTCCGGGATCCCCCGCACTCGGATCGCATGCGATCGCGCACGCGGCGATTTTCCCATGATCTCCATTTTGAATGATGAGCTTATTAGGAGTAGGCTAATCACACCCCAATAGCATTATAAATGGACTAGTCCCTATCAAAACTTAATCTCAAAGTTGTCTTACAATTCTAATTTAAATTTCAATTTGAATGATATATATAAAAAATATAATTGCAATTGAAAAGTTGTTTTTGAACAAATTAAATTGTTGATTTAAGCTAAAAGCATTTTGAAAGGAAGCCTTGGGCTGTGTTTGGTGTGGCTTATTTGCTCCGATGAGGGTGGACAAAAATGTCATTGTCATACTAAAATCTTATGGTCCAAATTTTTTTTTTTTTTTTGATAACAGTAGTGACATTTGTCATACCAAGCATACATTTTATGATAATGACATTTTTGTCCAACCTCACTGGAACAAATAAATTACGATAAGCCACGTTAGAAAAAAAGTTTAAATTTTTCTAACCATTTTTTTTGAATAGCATCTTGTTTATGTTAAGAAGTAAAAAATAATCTATGAAATACCAAAAATTAGGTTACATTATTTAGGGATGAAAATAACTGTATTTCAAAATCGCTGCATCTAGCATGAATAGCGGGAAGTGGGTCAAGGGGTAATTTGATATTCCGGTTATGCCCCTGGCCATTAGGGGATTTATCCTCCTCCTCTGTTTTCCGTGCTTCTCTCTGGTTCAGCCATTCCCTCGCGCACGCTGACATTTTCCTCCGTGATTTCACTGCCTTCTTCCTCACTTCCCACGCTCCGACAACTCTCGCACGCTCGCTTACTCTGTATATATACTGCGAAGGATTTCAAGAGATATTGTTTTGAAAGGCCGAATCTTTGTTTGTGCTCTGTTGCCTCAGGCGTCGTCTAGGGCATCGCGGGCACCTTTCAATCAGGTATTGTTCATCGTCTTCAAGCGCCCTGCTGCATCTTCATTGCTTGCAAATTTATCATTGAATTGGTCTAGCTTTTTAGGAAGTTGTTCGCTTTTTTTTTTATTTACAGAGGAAATCATGAAACGCCTTTGTCACATCTTCAGAAAATAAGCTCTCTATGGAGTTTAGGGTTTAGGGACGGGGAAGAAGACGAAGAAAATTATGTGGGTTTTAGAAGACGAAATTTTGTCGTGGGTTCTGCCCTCGGGCACAGATATGTGTTTTGGGCTCACAAATTTATCTTAATTTAGCTTTAAATTTATTTTCCAAATAATAATAATCGCAGGCACCCCACTAATTTGCACCGCAATTTCTCCTCATTTATGATGTTGGGCATCTAAAGACACTAAAATTGGTGGAGCCATCCGCTCCTCATGTAACGGTTCCAATGAAGGGTGTTTCACCACCGCCGGCGAGCGGAAAGTGGTTGTCGTTGCGGAAGAGCGGGCTTCTTTTCCACTATAGGCGCTTCTTTTGTGGGGTGGGGGAGGGGGGGGGGGAGTGGTAAATTCCTTGTAAATTTCGCTCGACTTGATCTATCTTCTGGCATTCATTTGTGGACCTTTGATTCATTTTTCCCGTGTAGATTGCTCATCCATTTTTGGTTTCGAAGCTCGAGCTTAATGTTCTATCCCTTGTTGTGTGAACGGTGCGGAAAAATAAAAAATCACACAACCAAAAACAAAAGAACACGTTGCGATTTACGTGATTCGGCGAGAAATGCCTACGTTCATGGGGAGCTGACGGGGGGAGAAAAGAGAGGTCAATACAAAGTTACAACTCAACACCAAATAAGAACCCTAACATCTTATATTTATATGGGAAATTAGGGCAAACCAAAAAAAAAAACTAAAATGCCCCCCCAAACCAACATCTCTGTCATTCATTTTATGTGCATGCAACAACTGAATGGTGCAAATTCCGTTATTTTTATTTCTCGTTGTCGCCTCTACACTGGATTTGCTGCTTGATTTTTTTTAGATTTTGTTTTAGGGATTTCTGATGTCGGGATGGTCTTTCTAATGCCTCTCCGTAGGTAGAATTTATGTAGTTGGAGAACTCGACGCTGAGTCTCCTCTTTGATCTTCTCTTCCATGCTTCGCTTTATCTCTTCCTCGAGCGTCATCTGTACAATTCTAATTTTTTTCATAGAACTGCCTCTTATGCGCGCGCGTGTGTGTGCGTGCGTGTGTGTGGGGTGGGGGTGGGGGGGGGGGGATATTTGTACCAAAAAACAAGAGAAGCTTAAAATTCATGTGTGGTGTCTTTAACCGAATTGTTGTGCAAGTAACAAATATGAGTGACCTTTATCAATTTTTTAAAAAATGCGGTGCCTTTAACAATGCGGTGCGACTAATCAAAATTGTGGCATCATTAACAACTCCCTCAATGTATTTGAGTTATGTCCCAACTGTTGCACTAATAGGTGAGATAATCCAAGTTATCATCTCTCAAAAAATTCAATGATCTTCTAGCCGGAACACAATTACTCCAGATGCTAAATGTTGCTTACATTTTCTGAAAAAAACCAAAATTTGTGGTCCTAACTACGTTATACAGATGATGACGAACAAAAAACGATAGACCAACATCTTCGATCTTCAACAACGACTCCTTTGCACAACCACAATTGATTCCATGCGATTGATGGTGTAGTCGGCTGCCGGCGGGAACTAGAGGCTCCGGCTAAATGAGGGAGTTTGAATAGATAGCACTTTCGAGGAATGACAAAGCTATTATCTAACACTCAATGCGAAAACAAAATCGGATGCACATAATGACCAGAAAATAAACCGAACGGGATGCCAAGTGTCAAAATCCTATAGGTCGGCTCCGGCGTGACCCAAAAATATTGAAAGTGACAAAAAAAATATAGGATATTTCTCTTGAATTATTATTTTTAGATAGGTACATACTACATATACATAGTGAGATTAACCGTGCTTATAAAATTGCTGAAAAATAATAATTAGCGGACTACTTAATTGGATGCCGTCACCCTGAATAAAATAAAATTTTCTATAAATAAACGGTATGTTGCTCACTGCCTTCCCGCCACGTGTTGACAGGCCACAACTGCTAATGAGCATCGCGGTCAGGCGGGGATATTGGCGTAATTACGACAATAAAATCGGGCAAAAGGTATACTTATAAGGCATCTAGATCGAATACTTAATATTCCGTCGCACCAAATTGGTGCGCGGGCTTGATGGTGCGGCCATTAATTAACGGCGTAGATCATTCCTCGCAGAAATATGACCGTATCTTAAAATGACCTTAATACAGTCCAAACAAATCTGCGACATTAATCTGCTCGCACCAGAGCCTAAGTTATGATCGAATCGTCTTGCACTTTCCTAAGATACGCATACGGACCAAATAGAAAATGTTGTGTTTGACCCCACTCTTCCGATCCGTGGATAAAAGTAAAAGACAGAAATTTTAAAAATATATTTATTTGTAATAAATAAAAACATATATAAATAAATAAAAAAGAAACAGAAAAGAGTTGAGGGGAGGGTTCAAAACTTCCAGAATTAAGATAGTTGCGAAGAAATAATCGGCGATTCTAAGTCCCGGCGATGCGATCCATCTGCACCCTGCAATTCATGAATCTGTGAATGGTAATCCGGCTAGTTCTTCCCCCCCTAAATCTCCATTATGATTTTTCTATCATTATTTCAATAATGGCAATTTTCTTTTGTTTCTTTCATGTTTGTGCACGATTCCTCACAATTCGGATAGGTTTTTAGTCGCGCTTAGGGTTGAATTTATGAATTTTGCGTTTGGTATGAAAAAAAATTAAGTTGTTTGTATAATTGATTCGTGAATTTATTTTCTGGAAGGGCTAGGGTTTCCTGTATTGGTCGGTTTCTATTTTTGTTCTGTTAATTTTAATTTTTTTGGCATTCAGATTTGGGTAGGGGTTGTTGTATGAAGGTAGGTTATGGATGCCCTAAGCTTGGCATTGTGCTGGTTTCATTGTCAAGTTTTGTTGAGATTTTTTGGATTTGTTTGGGAATTCTGATGGAGAATGGAGATCCTTTTTGGAAAGGTATTGCGGTGAATAGATTTATTGCTTTAACTACAAAGAGATCTAATTTAGAACTACATGATTTCAAAAAAAAAATTGCATGATAAGAGTAAACTTCTCATAGAACACTCAAGTAAAATGATGAATTTTATAAAGCCAATCACAAATAATTTAGGCTCGGCTAATGATGATGATGCGAGATCCGTTTGTTCCTATGTTGCAAAGGACGGCTTCAGCATCGACCACCACTGGAGCGAGGTTGGAGGGAGCATGTGGCCAAGATATTTTAGGCAGGGCACGTCGGTGGTACCATCAGGAGCTGAATCCTAGCACGACATCATTTTTTATTTGTTCCATTTGAATGTTGCATTAAATACTAGTTATCATCTTCTGGTCAATTGGAAAATAATGTAGCTTTATCTACTCAGATTTTGTGCCCCTCCGCTTGCAACAACTTGATTTTAGGTTGATACTTAGGATCTAGCAAATGTATCCCACTTGAAAAAGTTTGTTGGGAGTTCAAATTTGTGGATGTGCTTTAATTCTTGAAAAAAAGAAGAAAAAATTGACTCCTTAATTTTACATGCAATGATTGCTTGTGTAATGATTATGTTGGACATGCTTGCTTGAGGTTAGGGTTATGGTAAAAATTTTTGCATCTATGTATGTAGCAAATTTTTTTTGTTCAGTCATTTGAATTAATCATTTTTGCATGTATTTCTCTTAATAAGTGTTAGTGCTGGCTTTACAGCTGTATATTAAGAAATGTGATAGAAATATTTGGTTTATTTTCATCATTATCCATCAAATTTCTTACTATGTTCTTTGCCTCTTTCATAAGGATATTAATTACTATAATTATATATTTTGATGACACTTAATTTGAAAATTTGGTTATGGCTTTGTTATTGTTAAACACTTTTGTTTGTTTTATGAAGCAACAAGTCCAAAAATCCCGTATAATTCCGTGTATTTTTTGTATATTTGATCATATGCTTTTATTTCATTTTCTCAAAGACTTCGCATCCTTTTAGTTAGACATTTTAATTCTTCTTTTGATGTATCAGTGTTGATTTTTCTTCTTCTACAGATAATAAATATAAAGTCCACAGATTGTTCCTTAAACAACGCAAGGGCAACGATTCAAGAAGTTACTTTTGCGTAACATGGCTTCTAACTTCCGGAAGGATCCAGAGGATGCTACAATGAACTCTGGTCACATCATGGAAGCTATTGCGACTCCACCATCACAAATTAATGGTGATTGTGATGGTAATAGTCACTTTGGGGTTAAGCGCTCTAAGAGGAGGAGGAATGAAGCAGATTATTGTGATTATTATAGCTCTGAAGAGGAATCGGATTTTGAAAAGCCTGTAAAGGTATAGCTAGTCATATGATACTTTTCGAACTGATTATTTTTTATTAATGCTCTTAATCTGAGAGGGGCATTTATGCATGCATACCTAATTTTAGTTGCAAACTATTGGTGTGTATGCACACTCAAATATACGCATTCAGAAGCCCCCCCCCTCTCGACAAGTGGAGATCTAGACCCGACATTCCAGAAGTATCTCTTATTATTGTATTATGTACCTAGTGTCATTTTGGTAATTTGGAGTCATTAGTTGCCCCCTCCCTATATAAAGGGGGGTGAGGGGTCTTACATGGGTATCTCGAGTCTAGTCTTATAAGCTCTCCTTGGAGAGGAACTCTTAGCGGGATCCAACTCTCAAGAGCTTGGCGCGAACATATCTCCCGATTGTATCATGTTTCTCCTTTCTAGTGCAATCCATTTTACAGTGCGTATCAACTATGATATTGAGCCATGTAATTTTTGGCCTTTCCATTCTAGTTGTGCCGGTTATTTTGCATTCATATTTTAGCATTCTTTCTTTGGATTGAAGGAAAGTGGAGAGAATAAAATGAAAATCCAACAAGTTCTGAGTTGATTATGAATCTACCAAATGGATTTAAGCTCATCAACCATTTGCTTCATTTCCTTTCACTCGGAGTTTTAGCATCCAAACACAGCCTAAATTACCATACCTCTCTCGATTTGAAATTACTCAATGCATGAAAATTAAACTCTAGCATCAACCTTTAGTATTTCAGTTTATTGTAATATACTGCACTCATCAAGGAATACTGGTCTGCTACTTCATCTTTCAGTTAATCTTCTTGCTCATCTTATATATCAGCACATTCGTGAACTAAATAACAACCATTTTAAGTTTTTGCACATTACAATTATGGCAGTTGATTGCCTAATGTATCTTTTTTTTTTCTTACAGACTCGCCTATCAAAGCACTCTCAGCATGGCAATGATGTTTGCAGAAGCCAGCCTAATTCATCTTGTGAAGAGGTCAGTAAGATAAACTGATGCAGCACGAGTCTACAAATGACGGACAACTGAAACCCTCACTCTAAATGGAAATGCAAGTGACGATACAACGCATGCGAATGAAGTTACAAAATTACACTAATTGAAAATGCAGCCTAGATGCCGTGCACGTGTGTACATGAGATAACAGTCCATATTAGGATCATCGATCTAGTAATTAGAATTTATAACGCATCCAAACAACCAAGGGCACAATTGGATAACAATCCATGAAGAGTAAAACACAGTTATAATTAACCAACGAGATGAGGCGCAAGTCTTTTCAAGTGCGTCGAATGTGCTCCGCAAATTACACCACGGATAAAGATAACGACAAGTTTATGAAAATTAAATCCCAAAACAATAGTTCAACACAAAAGCAAACAACGCAGAAAATAAACAACATCCATACCTAGAATTGCTCATGCGTGCGGCGGCTTGATTAGGGATGGGGAACGGCGTCGGCGTACTTGACCTTGGTGTGCAAGTGGATCCACGAAAGGGCTGCGTGAGAGGGTATATATGTGGATCGGGACTGGTTGAGGGGCTAGAGGGGGGTTGCGGGTTCATGAGGGGGGGGGGGTTGAGGAACTTGTGGGTTGCCCATTGGTGGTCAGGTGGGGTGGAGGTGTTGCGGAAAGGCTTAGGCGGAGGGTGTTCTGGCCTGTGGAGGGTGTTCCAGCCTAGAGAAGGGGAGTAGAAGTGGGGTCAAGGTGAAGGCCTGTGAGGGGAGAAGGCTTCGACGACGGGCTGCTGGGTAGAGGACTGGGTGGCGGGCTGCTGGGTGGAGGACAGCGTGCGGGGGGGAGGGGGCTTGTGGTGGGGCTGAAGACTACCGGGATCCAGGGGAGAAGGGACGGGAGAGGAGTGTCAGTGGAATCTTACCGGAGATGGGGACGGGGGAACGTCGTAGGTATCGCACGGGAGAGAGCCACTCGAAGCCCTAGAGGACCGGCCGGTTTCAATAGGCAACTCCCGATCCCCAATACAAGCAGCACAATAGAATATTTATAGAGGGGAAAGGAAAAATAGATTAGGGCACCCGATCAGACGGCTATTAATGTTCGGGCCAATCGGGGTTAAATACAACATTAAAAATTAAAATGTAACATATGAATCTGACTCGGAACGACCATCCGGCCGCATCCGCGGACTCAGATCGCCCAAACAGGTCGCCGATCACCGGCTCCTGCGGGAATAGACGTGTGCGTGTCATCGATCTCCATCAACTCCCCCGACTTGAAAACACTCATCTCCTGTGAGTGGAGACGGTCATACTCTCAGCGTAAGTCCGGGGAGATTCTCTCGAGCTCCTCAACAGAAATCCAAGTGTCGTCAGAAAACAGGCGGGTGAGCCAATGTACCAAGTGTCACGGGACCACCGGACTGCCCGTCACTGGGAAGTCATGACCAACGATGTGCAGTACATCTTCGGTAGGCGCAGGCGACTGTCGTAATAATGTATCTCCGTCTAAACGTGGTGCAACTGGAACTGCCGGCTGGATGGTGTGGTCCTCCGAGCGGTGCTCAATCGTCTGTGACTGCCTAGGCAAGGTGGGTGTAGGGGCACTAGAGAGAGGAGGGTCAAGCTGTGGCTCAGAGGTAGGTAGTGATAAGGGGTCCACATACACTCGCTCCGCATAGTATGGTGTTAAACTTCCACATTGAACACCCGGTGAATCCCCATTGTCGGTGGGATATCAACCCCATAAGCGTTTGCACTAATCTGTTGAGTGACTATATAGGGGCTCATTCGACGGGCACTTAACTTCTTCGCTGCCCTCTGTGGGAGCCTCTCAAGTCGAAGGAGAACCATAACCTTTTCTTCAACGTCAAAATCTTGATCCCTCCTGTGCAAATCGGCCTGAGCTTTATAAATTTCATTACTAGCAACGATACAGCGCATGCGAATGAAGTTACGAAATTACACTAATTGAAAATACAGCTTAGATGTTGTGCACGTGTGTACATGAGATAACAGTCCATATTAGGATCATCGATCTAGTAATTAGAATTTATAACGCATCCAAACAACCAAGGGCACAATTGGATAACAAACCATGAAGAGTAAATCACAGTTATAATTAACCTACAAGATGAGGCACAAGTTCGTACAAGTGCGTCGAATGCGCTCCGCAAATTTTACCATGGATAAAGATAACGACAAGCTTATGAAAATTAAATCCAAAAACAATAGTTCAACACAGAAGCAAACAACGTAGAAAATAAACAACATCCATACCTAGAATTGCTCATCACCATCATAAATTTTGACAATTTAGTCCTTTTTTTTTTACTTTCGTTTGATTTACCTATCTCAAAATGGGATTCTGAAGCAGGTAACTGCTAGATGGTTTCCGAGAGAATCATGCAGGCCGATTGTTGATGAAGCCCCTGTCTTCTTTCCTAGTGAGGAGGTATGTTTGTCCAAATATGATTCCTTTAATGCATTCTCAGTTTTATAATTTTTGGTTATTACTTAAAATTATATTCTTTTTCTTTTAGGAGTTTAAAGATCCACTTCGCTACATTGCTAGTATTCGTCCCAAGGCTGAAAAATATGGCATATGCCGTATCATTCCACCCCATTCTTGGAAGCCGCCATGCCCACTTAAAGAGAAGGATTTTTGGGATCAGGCAAAATTTTCAACTAGGGTTCAACAAGTTGAAAAGCTTCAAAATAGGGAACCAATGAAGAAAAGATCTAGGATTCGCAGTCAAAGAAAAAGGAAGAGAAGAAAGCAGTTCAGATTTAGTATGACCCGTAAGCGCAACAATTGCACTACTACGGAAACAAACGAGTGCACTTCAGATACAGAAGAAAAATTTGGGTTTCAATCTGGTTCAGACTTCACACTTCAGTCCTTCCAGATATATGCTGATGATTTCAAGGAACAATATTTTGGTATGCAAGATACCACCGAAGACTCTAAATCATATTGCAAGAAAGAAACTGGTAAGAAATGGCAACCCTCTGTAGAGGAAATTGAAGGGGAATATTGGCGGATTGTTCAGAAGCCTACTGATGAAGTTGAGGTATTTTACCTTAGTTGATATTGATGTCCTTATTTTTTTATTCTTTTGATACATTATTTACCACATTTCTCACCAATGTAGGTACTATATGGCGCTGATTTAGAAACTGGAACATTTGGGAGTGGTTTTCCAAAAGCAAATTCTACAACAGAAAAGGAGTTGGATCCACATGTGTACTCTGGATGGAACTTAAACAATTTTCCACGTCTACCTGGATCAGTTCTTTCTTTTGAAAGTGAAGATATCTCTGGTGTACTCGTTCCTTGGCTCTATGTAGGGATGTGCTTTTCATCATTTTGTTGGGTGAGTTTTGCAATTCTTCTTGTTTGATTCTTATCTATACTATATAATAAAAGAACCCTTAGCAATCAAAATGCAAGAGGAAAGAGGAGAGCAAAGTAAAATTAAGTAGAATTCGACCCACATATGCCCCGATAGCCAAGTACCCTGCCGTTCTTTGTCACTTATTTTGTATTTGGCGGAATGAAAAATTTTAAAGGGTCAAAGATGACGGGGATACTGTCGTTGTTGGGGCACGGGGTAAACCCTGTGCGTGATTGCTTGTAGGCACACATGCTAATAAGAAAATTTGAGTTTGAGATAGTATGTACTTTGTATGCTTTCTATTTCTACTTAGCCAGTTGATTAACTAGCGCTCAATTCTATGCCATTTCTAGTAAATAATATGAAAATGAATTGCTGAGTTAGTATTTCTCTTTGAGAGAACTATTTAGTAGCACTAAAAATAAGTGTAAAGTTTTTCAAGTCATATGTTTTCTTTTGAAAGAAAAGTGATATAATAGTGCTTTGAATTAACATAAACAAGTAGAGTTTGTCTTCTTTAACGTTTGTTTCTTACATCTCTTGCCAATCAACTATAAATCGCTTGTTATTCTTTCTAGCTTGAGTTTACTTAGTGTCGTGCTTATACATTCTATTTAACCTTTCCGAGCTGTAGCATGTTGAAGACCACCATCTGTATTCACTGAATTATTTGCATTGGGGTGATCCAAAAGTCTGGTATGGGGTTCCTGGTGAGGCCGCCGAGGAATTGGAAGAGGCCATGAAGAATAATTTACCAGAACTCTTTGAAGAGCAACCTGGTTTACTGCATGAACTGGTAAAAATGCCCAAATGATCTTCTGTTTTACGTTCTAGTAGATGAAAATTATATGAGCTTTCTTTTCTAATGAAGTTTTTTTTTTTCAAAAGATTGCTAGTGTTTATTAAGTTTCATGAACATCTAATAATATTGTGTTGCCATCCTGGTTTTATTTTGCTTCTGCACTCCTTTAAACATATTTGGCTATGAATTTGAAAATTGGTGTACTGGTCGTTATTCTTCCATATCAAACAAACATATCACTCAAATATCATGAGATCCGTTGTTGAAATCAATGGATCTGGATTTTGATGTATAATGACAGGTCCCTCGGAGTTGGTGCAACTGCTACTTACGTGAAGTGGAATAGTTTGATAAAAAAGTATTAGATTGCTAATTTCGAGTACTGAAATTTTGAGGGCACCTGATTAAGCGCATGCAACATTGATATCCATCGGAAAAATAACGGAACTGCACTATAATCGAACGTTGGATACAAATTTGTGAGGTATGGTTGCCCCAATCTTTTGGGGGTTGGTTCCCCCAAGCATCCCTCTCCTAGTGCAATTTTACAAAAAGCTTCCCTAATACTCCTCTACTCTCCTTTATACAAGGGTGACACTCTAATTACCACTTTACTAAAATGCCTCTTGAGGGGGAAATTGCACGAAGATGTCACAAGGAATTATAGACAAGATTATTTGACAACAAGCAAAGAGATGGCTGCAAGTCTTCTGTAGTCACAAGGAGGGTCATCCCTGTGCGTATTCGTTTATGTAGAAATAATGAAATACGAATCTCAAATAGTTTCTTCTTACTTCATAATAACTAAAACAATACAAGTGCGTACACATATATATAGGAGGGAGGAGTGATATTTTGACTCCAAATCAAGTTGTGAGACTAATCTACACATGAGAGAAAGTCCTAATGGGCCAAGAAAGGGGGTCTTTACATTGAGCTTATTTTTATTTTTTTTAACGGTACCAAACACTCATTTGGCATTTTCTAAGAAGTAGAATTCACATAGGGCGATTTAAAAAGATGGAATATTACTAATAATGATGGTGATCAGACATTAATGATAGGCACCTTATTAAGCATCACTGAGTATTCTATTTTAAATATTGGTTATGACCTCACTCTACGTTTCTGACTATTTCTCTCCGTGCTTTATCAGGTCACACAACTTTCTCCTTCAGTTCTAAAATCCGAAGGCGTTCCAGTTTATCGTGCCAAACAAAGAGCTGGGGAGTTTGTCCTTACCTTCCCCAGAGCATACCATTCTGGCTTCAACTGTGGATTCAACTGTGCTGAAGCAGTGAATGTGGCTCCGATGGACTGGTTGTCTCATGGCCAGATTGCTGTTGATCTTTACAGCAAACAGCGCCGGAAAACATCAATATCCCACGATAAGCTATTAATGGGTGCTGCAAGGGAAGCTGTCAGAGCTCTCTGGGAGATTTTGCTGCTAGATTTGACGAAACCCTCTAATGTGTATTGGCAAAGTGTTTGTGGGAAGGAAGGGATATTGACAAGGGCCATAAGAGTATGTTATTAATTTAACTTTACTGTTCTCTCAACTTGATGAATCAATTTAAATTTATTCTGTTTTCTTTTTAATTTTTTCAGGAAAGAGTAAAAATGGAACAGATTAAGAGAGAAACTCATTGCGATCTATCAAAAACTAAGAAGACGGACAGGGAATTTGATTTGCCGAACGAGAGAGAGTGCTTTTTCTGTTTCTATGATCTTCACCTATCCGCTTCTGGATGTGAATGCTCATTGGATCGTTTTGCGTGCTTAAGCCATTCGGACCTTCTTTGCTCTTGTGAACCCAGCAGACGATTTTTTCTTTTCCGCCATAGTATGGATGCATTAAAGTCTCTAATTGAAGCTTTAGAAGGGTGTTCAAGTGCAGTACAGTATTGGGGTTCATATGATCTGGGTTTAGTTGTGCCATCAAATGCTGCCGTGAACGAAATCCCCAACTGCTTAAAACCGGAACAAGAATCTCCATCCGAGGCTATGTTGGAGAAAAATTCATCTGATTCGAAGAAAGGGATTATAGATCTTAACATTGCCCTTACTGATAATTCCAGTCAGAAAAGTGTTCAGGGATGTGAATTCTATAGTAACACATATTCCAAAGCTACGGAAGCAGGATTTGTTCTCGGTGAGAAGAGCAAGTCTGTAAACAGTTGTGCTTCAGATGTTGTCGGTGCAAGTTTACAAAATCCAGAAACATCATCCATAACTCATGCAAAAATTGAACTGCAAAGAGTGAAGTGGAATAGATGCTCTTCTTCTGTTGATTTGAATTTCGCAGCTCCAAAGCGTATTAAATTGAGGCACTGCCGAATTAATTTGAGGGAAAATGACAACTTTTTGACCGATAACATGTGCAAAGAGGAGCCACAAGAGTGTTTGGATCTCAACAAAGAAGATTCCTTTAAATATTCTAAGGGTAAAGCTCAAGCTTGGTCCAATTGGAATGATGAGAACAAAAGTAACATTAAAAATGAGCAATATATAAATGCAGATTTATTAAATCTGGATCAATCATCTGTTTTAGTAACAGATGGCTGTCCAAAGGGGAAAGAAGAGATGAAGTTTGAATTCACGTCAGTGTCAGATAATATATTGTGGTCAAGTTCTGATCTTGAGTACATGGATCCTGAAAAATCTTTAGTTTTGTTTCCGGCAGAGGATTTTGAAGACAGAAAACTGAGGGACACTGCTTCCTCTTCTAAAGATTTTGGCAATAGTTGCCATTCTAGAACCAAGGTGTTTGGATTCGACATTCAACCTCCATCATTTCTTCAGGCAAATTCATATTTTGAAAGAAATCAGCCATTGAACTTGCACGCTCACTGTTCCAGTGCACCAAACCAGCATTGTCCCGAAATAAAAGATAATTTAATCAGATCGAAGTACTCCATTGAGCTTCTTCATTTAGGAACTGCCATTTTTGGAAAACAATGGTGCAATTCGGAAACCATCTTCCCAAAAGGTTTGGTCTAAAATCATTCGCAGTTCAGTATATTTTGCACAAAAAATTTACTGATAGGAAGTTGATTACTATTTTGTCGTTCAGGATTCCGGAGTTGTGTCAGGTATTTCAGCATTCTAGATCCAACAGCTACTTGCAGGTACATTTCAGAAGTGCTAGACGGGGGGGTTATTGGTCCTTTATTTAAGGTAATTACTCGGCATGGTCATTTGTCCGCTTCTATGTTTGATGTTGCTTCAAATATATATTTGATTTAGTTGATTTTTTTAATTATTTAATGAAGATTTTCTTCCATTATACTCGATTTCATATTTTTTTTATTTACAATACGAGATGAATGTCTAATGGTTGTGTAATGACATTATGAATAGAAGAGTTTTATAAAATATGAAAGGTAATTACACTTTAATATGTTAGTACTCTTTGAAAAATAAACACTTAAAACTCTTATCATTTTTTCTTATCTTCTGGCTCTTCTTGTCTTAGTGGTATTTATGTTAATGACACAAGTGTTTTTTTTGTGTTTATTTAAGTGCTAGCAACGGGTGCACAATGTCCTATCTTTCAAAACAATTAAGAGTGAATGTAATACAATAGAACCATGGTTACAGAGATCTAACCTTGGGACGCGAAAGTTTTCGACTTTGAGCCGACAAGATCCACCTTGAGGAGGTCTCTCAAGCAACCATTGGTAAGGAGATTAGTAGATAGATAAGACACCTAAGGTATGCCATGAGGAGGGTTCTTAAGCAGCCATCGGCGAGGGAAATGAGGAGTAAAGGGAGAAGATGCAATGAAGGGCGTAGCACGATGCGCATGCGATGAAGGCGTAGCACGATGCGCATGCGATGAAGGGCGTAGCACGATGCACATGCGATGAAGGGCGTAGCACGATGCACATGCGATGAAGGGCGTAGCACGATGCACATGCGATGAAGGGCGTAGAGTGATGTGCATACCATGATGGGCGTAGCATGATGCGCATGCCATGATGGGCGTAGCATGATGTGCATGCCATGATGGGTGTAGCACGATGCACATGAGATTAAAGGCATAACGCGATGTTGTTACGTGCCCCGGATTGAGAACGTGTAGCATGCCGGCGGAGGGTGAAATCCCGCGACAGATCTTCTTTTCTCTTCTCGGAACCCGTTGAGGCAGTGGTGATAGGTCGAGATTGGGAGGGTGTTGTGGCGAACTCCACGAGCTGGGCAGCCACCTACAAGTAATTATTGGAAGGAGAAGGTAGGCGGGATAGATGATCTTGTTATCTTTCTTTTTTTTTTTGCATACCCAAACAAGAGTTATTCCTAGCATATATATAGGTTGCATGCCCCCCATCTAGGCTTAGACAAATGGGATAAATAGGATTAAAAAATGCAAGTAGTCGCGGTTGCTGTCTTGGTTTGTGTGAGGATCATTGCTTATGTCCTCTTGTAGATTAGTCTTTGTTTCATTCATCAGTTCCATTCGTGTGCGCCGTTGTTAAGTATTGCCCCATCACGGGTGTGTGATGACTCGATCCGTAACGTCGCCCTCCACTTCAACTGGCAACTTGTCCTCAAGCTGAGTAGGGAGTGGTATGAGCAGGTTGGCCAGAGGAGTGCAATGAAAGGTTTTAGTTGGGAGACATCAAACACATTATGAGTGTGGGAGGTGTCCGATAGGTGAAGCTGGAAGGCGACGTTGCCGATGCGTTGAAGGATTTTGAAGGGACCGTGCAAGTGGGGGTCGGGCTTGGCGGCAAGGTCGTTTTGGCGGATGGATAGCTGGCAGTGGGGCCGCCCCCTCAGCCACACCCAATCACCTGGGTCAAAGTTGAGGTCGTGATACTTGCAGTTGTTGTGAATTTCCATCCGGTGTTGGGATTGGAGCAAATGTTCGCGAGGTAAAGTCAAGAATTGGTCCCAATCCCGGAGTTCGTGATCCGCCATAGCAAAGGAGTAGCCGCTTCCGTAGGAGAGGAGGCGTGGTCGTTCGTGGTCGTATATGAGTCGAAACAGAGTCGTCTGGAGGGCCGTGTGATAAGTATTGTAGCCATATTCGATCCAATGGAGCCAATGCACAACTCTTGGGGCGGTCACCAATGAGACAATGTAGGTACACCTCAAACGTACGATTGACCACTTCAGTTTAGCCATTCGATGGGGGGTGGTACGTTGAGGAGAAGACTAATTTTGTGTCGCTGAGGGTGAACAATTCCTTCCAGAAGTGACTTATAAATACCTTAACATGGTCAGACACGATGGATTCTGGCATGCCATGCAAACAGAAGACTTCTGCAAAGAAAATCTTCGCGACACGTTCTGCGATTAGCGGTCGCGCCAGCATGATGATGTGTGTGCCTTTTGAGAAGCGGTAAATTAACACCATGAGGACGGATTTACCTTTGGAAGTCGGCAGTCCCTCCACGAAATCCATGGACACATCTGCCCAGATTTGGGTGGGCACTAGTAGTGGTTGTAGAATGTCGGCAGGTAGTAAGTGTAAGACGCCCCTCCCGGAACACAAGACACGGCCAAGGGGAGTCTTATGCCCAGAATAGCAGTTTTGCGGTAGCGTCAACACACAGGCTAACCTGTACCACAAGACGCCTATTCTGCCGGCTAGTCTCAAATATCATACTGTCAACCCATCAATAAAAGAATAAACACAGAAGTCATGATCCACATAAAGTAAAAAGTCCAGAAAAACAGGAAGCTACACAAAGGCTCCTGAAAATATCAGAGTATATAAAAACTTTGCCCAAAGGGGCTACATCACGAGTCTCTCAAAACTCACAATAGTCACCGACGACAACAACAGTACCATCACATCAGGCCATATCGTCCTAGTCTGACTGCCCCCCTGCATAACCTGTTGTTGCTCTGTCTGCGGGATTTTCTCCTAAAAAGGAAAACGTAACAACCGTTAGTCATAAAGACTAAGTGGCTATCACATCCGCTCCCCCGACGACTCCTCGGCACCGGGCGGAGAAAGGAACAAGAGTACAATATATTTATATAAGCAGTAGTACAAGCAGGTGGAGTAAGTATACATGTCATAAGTAGCAATAGAAGTAATGTATAACAATATTATCAGCATTCTATTCTAGCAGTTCTACACAACCTATATCAATCCATCTAAGCATATAGATCTACAACAGGAAAGTAGCTTAACTTATAAGAATGCCCACACAAACTTATAAGTTAAGGATCGGCTTAACAGTAAAGTAACTCATCGTATAGGAGTGTTCATACAAACTTATACGATGTGGATCTTGTGTATGTAATGTATGTAATGATATGAATGCAATGCAATGACTCACTCATGATCATGCACATGCAACTGCTATGTCGACACAGACTTGTAGTTCCCACTTTTCGAGCAGGTAGCTAACCTCTCAGGCGTCATCCATCGTGGTCAGACGGTGACAGTAGAGCGGACATCTCCACTACTAGGCTGGCATCCACACTACCTGGTCTAGGCCTCCATACGCCTCAACGCTAAGAACACAACAACAGAGCTCACATGCGTACTACGGCTCAGCAGGAGTCTCGGTTAGGTGTGCACCGAGAACCAAGCCCTGAACTGGCCTATGTTGTGACCCGGAAGGAGCCTCGAAAAAGCACGAGGATCAAGCCCAACCGTTCACTTGGCACGGAAGGAGCCTCGGGAATGAACACCGAGGACCAAGCCCAACCGCCCAAAGTCTATCTGTCAACTCCCGTCGGTGTGACGACTGGCGAGCCCGTAGACCTGCCACACTATCCTTAACTCAGGATTACGACATCGCGTGTCGACTCACACCGCATGCATTTCACATACGGGGCTCCACATTGAGCCCCTTTTTTATTATTCACATTTCGTGCTCAACAACACGCAAGAGCTCTACATCGAGTCCCTTACCAATACATAATTCATGTGCGGAAAACACACATGCACTTTCAACCCTTCCACATTTCTGTGCATCCAAAAACACAAAGGTTCACTATTCTCACAGGTGGTAAGCCACCTTATGCTACATGTCGTTCTCACACTGCTACCCGTAAGGGGCACAACTCTAAGCAGTGGACGACTAAATTCATTCCATCGGTCAACATCTCACATGGACATAAATTAGCATCATACAATTCGTTTCCAAATGATATCCGGCATATTACTACAATTCAGCGCATCTTTATTAATTCTCATAGTTAAGTCATTCGTATAATTCCAAATTCATCAAACCATTCACTGATTAACCTCCACCAAATCCTTTCATTCAAGTACATTTCACTACTCCATTTGTTTGCTAAGGATCTATCCAACAAATTTCATCAATCGTTGAATTATCACGGTTAGACATAAAAAGAATTCACCCAACCTCAATGTCAATTTGCTACAATGTCTCTACCGAGTCTAAACCCGATTCTACACCAACCCAAGAACTTTAAGTGCAGGACACCTTCTGGACAGCAACTTCGACCAGAGATTCCTGAGGCTACAGAAATCCGGTGAAGGCGTGTAACCCCTCGTTGGAAAGGTCTTTCCGTGTGCTACAACTTTCATGTTCAGCCCACAACCCAAATCCGGCCGCATCATGTCCGAAAACGGCCTCGAAGTTCGCTGCGCGCAGAAAATAGATTTTTGCGCGCATCTTAAAGCGGGACGAACGGCATCGGCTCGTCTTCTTTCTCTAACTATTTATTTCAACACTTCTCACGGATTTTCCTCCACCCTTATTCACCCTCATGAGACCATTTATCTTCACGATCACAGCCCACAAACTTCATTTGAAGTGACAGGTTGAAGACTCTACCACAGGACACAAGTCCTAGCAGGCCTCCTCCTAGAAGATCTTCGCCTCGCAAGTCCGACTCCGTTGAGTCGACATCTCTCCTAGAAATAACTATAGATCTAGCACCAAGGGAGAGAGTAGGAAGCTCACCAGATATCCATGCATGCTACCCAATAGTCGCGTGTGCGGAACTTGCGCGTTGCTCCATCCATAATTGGATCCCATCAAATTTGTTGTTGAATGTTGTGGTAGACCTTGAATCATTTCTATCATAACATCCATCCTCATAGAAGCGTCCCTCCAAGGCCATCAAAATTAAGAAGAGCAGCATGTACCTCTTCCTGCCAATCTCAGCTGTATCAACAACAGAGCATAGGGTATTCAATCTCTTAGCCATGGTTTACCCTCAGTGGAGAGAGCTAAGGGCTACTTGATCTTTTCAGAAGGGAGGAACTTGGATCACTGGAGTAAAGGGTGAGGAAGGCGGCGGTTTGAAGCTTGCCACCGAGGAAAAGGGAGGTCTGCCGGTTTGGAGAGTGAGGCGGTCGGAGGATGTCGAAGGTGAGCTCGCCGGAGATAAATGAATCGATCTAGGAGAGTGGATCTGGGAGATAGAGAGATAGATCCAAGAGAGATGGAGAGGAGATCTTTGTTTGCGGGTATGGTCGGAACTTGTTGGAGCTTGTCAGGCTGCTTGGAGAAGAACTTGGCGGTCAGCCATGGCCAAAGCTCGCCGGAGATGAGAGCTCAATTTCGACCACGGTTGTTTGGAGAAATGGTTGGCCGGAATAAGAGAGATCTTGCCGGAGTAGAGGTTTTCGGCCATAGAAGCGGTCTGGAGGAGGGGAAGCTTGGGGTCGGGTGATGGCGCGCCGTCAAGGAATCTGGAAGGGGGAGGGCTCGGGTGTTCTGCTTCTAACAATCCAACCTAATGTTTCATTTATATATATAAAGTATTTTACTCTTATATAATAATAATAATATTATTATTAATTTTATTATTATTTATGCATTTAAATGCCCAATATCTCTCCCTATAGTGCTCGGAAATTGCCTTGGACGGGCTCATTTTGATCGTCTTGCTGATACGCATGTATCGAGACGAGCCATGTTATGTTTCGAGTTCGATTGCTCAAATTATGCTCTCCGGAGCGTTTGCGGCCAATTTACTTAAATGTCAAAAACTAGGCAAATGATGTCGGAATTGCAAACGGGCGACTCCATTGGACTTGTGTTATCGTCACGAGTCTACCAAAATTGACTGAGGTTAATTCCGAATCTCTTTGCTCAATTTACGCTCCCCGGAGTGTTCATGGCCTAATTTTCCGTTACATTAAAAACTCTTTAAACGACGTCGAAATTCCAAACAAATGACATTGTTGGACTCGTATTATCGTCACGAGTCTAATAAAACTATCTGAGATCATTCTCAAGACAGTTGGTTTGATTTCACCGTTTCGCATAAATATGATATTTGCAAACCACATTATTTGAGCTTGTCACGCGCTATAATTTCTTCAAGCTGGAATGTTGCCTTGGAGGTAACACATGCTTCCTAGGTAACATAGACCTTCTAGGCGAACGCTATCATCAACGATGCACCTACAACTTGATGATCATGTAACAATCTCTCCTAATTGCAATTTCTTAACTTAAATCATCCTCCTATGTTAACCATGACCCCACCATGACAGCCTCACGGTCTAAAGACTTCTACCTAGTCCAGGCCGATACGTAGTGACACAAGTCACTCGGGGGGTCTAGCTCGAATTGGGATGTTACAGTAAGTTGTTTGTCTAATGTTGTTCAAAGGTGGCACAATGGGTGATGAAGGCTTGAACTTGTCAACGCAGGCCCTTCCAAAAGAATTCCCGACGAATACGTTAGAGAGTCTTATGAACGCCTTCATGATCACGACCATTGGTGACTTCCAATGTGTGGAATGATGTTGGAGTTGGATTCGAGATATTTCCGCCCCTTGTAGAGAATGAGTCCCGCATGAGTTGTCAAGTAAGGTGGAGTGATGTCGTCGTGGATGCGTTGAAGAAGCTCGGAGAGGGTGGGCGATTGTTGAAGCTCACGGCGGATGTCCGATGCGGCGGAGGATGAAAAAATTGCACATAAAGTACCCATTGTGGTAGAAGGGTCATTGTCAGAGTTGCGGCGCGAGAGCACGTTGGCGGCGCAGTTTAATGTTCCTGCCTTATACTCAACGCAAAAATCAAACCCAAGGTGTTTACTTACCCAGCATTGTTGTGACACAATGGTGAGGCGCTACTCCAAGAGATATTTGAGGTTGAAATGGTCTGTACGAAACATAAGCGTGCGCTCCCACAAATACGGCCTCTAATGTTGAACGGCCTTGGCAAGATTGATGAGTTCTTGTTTGTATCCCGACAGCTTTTAGTGGCAGTTAGCAGTTCGGCGATTGAAGTATGTGATGGGGTGGTCGTCTTACTAGAGGATAGTGTTGTACGCTTGATCGGATGCGTCACACTTGACGTGAAAGTCTTCGGAAAAATCTGGGAATTGGAGCACCGAAGCGGCGATGAGAGCTTGTTGAATGTTTTTAAAAGCGGCGGAGGTAACTTCACTCCATGAAAAAGGATTTTTGCTTAGTAGGGTGATGAGTGGTTCAGAAATGGAGCTTTAGTCGTATATGAAACGACGATAGTAGCTTGTAAGACTAAAGAAGGCCCGGAGGTCACAAGGCGTCTATGGCATGGGCCAAGCGGCCACACCTTCCAATTTTCCCAGGTCCGCTGAAACCCCATGAGGATGCACAATATGTCTGAGATAGACAACATTATCTTTGTCAAACACGCATTTAAACCCCTTAAGGTATAATTGATGATGTCGTAGGAGTTGGAAGACTTCTCAAAGGTGATGCAGATGTTTGGCCCATGATTTACTGTATATCAAGATATCATCGAAAAACACCAAGACGGTTTTCCGAAGGAGCGGTTGAAACACCTCGTCCCTTGGAATGTGGAAAGCGCGTTGGTAGGCCGAATGACATGACCAAAACTTCAAAATGACCATGATGGGGGCATAATACTATTTTCTTAATGTCCTGTGGGGTCATACGTACTTTGTGGTAGCTGGAGGAGAGATCTAATTTGGAGAAGAAGCAGGCGTCGTGCAATTCATCAAGAAGCTCTTCCATGACTGGGATTGGAAATTTGTCTTTGACAATTTGAGGTTCAGCTCCCGATAGTCAACGCAGAAACGCTACTAGCCGTCCTTTTTGTGGACTAATAGAGACGTAAAAGAGAATGGCAAGATGCTTCGCCGGATAACTCCTTGTTTTAGCATAATGGAACATTGTTGTTTGATCTCATTTTTTGAAGGAATTGGTAGCGATAGGGGCGCTCGACAACCGTAGAAGTGTCTGGTAGTAGACAAAGTTGATGGTCATGATGTCGTGCTGGGGGAAGGCCACTTGGAACGGTAAAAGTGTCGGCAAAATCTTTAAGGATGTTGGTGAGGTCGGTTGGTTGTCCTTTGGGTGGTTGTCCTGTAGGAAGAGTTAGCCCTTGAAGGGCGAATGATATAGGCTGAGAGGGCCAAGTCAAATTTTTCGCATGAAATCACACTTGACGTTGAAGTTCCAAGAGTTCGTTAATCGTTATTCAGAAAGAAAATCTCAAGCGTTCTTAAGGGTCGATTCGAGGCAGCATATGTAAATTTTCACAAGCATGTTCACAATTGATAATTTATGAAATAACGGTAATTAATACAACGAGTACCTTCGAGGCAAGCTTTATTAATTGAATTGCATACGAATGGGCACGGGAGCATGAAACGGGTGCAATTTACCTGAGCATACACAAATCTACTGCGAGGACTTGACCACTTCCAACTCAGTTGCATATAGGTGAAAATGGCTACTGTTGTCTTGACTTGGCTGCTTCAACTTCTGGAAGACCGGATTTGTATTCTCGTCGGTATGTCAAACGTGAAAGTGTAGTTGTTGAGTTCTAGAAGGAAACGTCCCGCGGAAGATTAGATTGTCGGAGTAGTTCGTTGATGTCGATGGCGATCTGAGAGGCGGATGATTGTCCTCTTTGGGTTGTTCGACGTTGTAAGTGGATTGTACGCCAGTGTTGCTGAGTTGAAGAAAGGGAGCTCACTATCCTTTGTCCAAGGGTTTGTCGGTCGGCAGAATTGGCAGATTGGAGAAACCGACGTGGATCTAGAACCTCTTATGCGGCTGATGATGCAGAACGAGCGTAAGTCTGGGAGAGGTGCTGTCAATCGGAGGAAAACGAAACTCGTTTCCTCTGAATAATGAACGGTTGTTTATTGTTAAAAGGGGGAAGTGCTTTTTTAGTAACTACACGTTTTGAATTCATGATTTGTTTCCATCAGAACAAATGATCTTTTGCCTTTTTAAATACTCATTCAAAATATTGGTGCTTAATTTCCTCCTCTTTTTAAAGTTGGATCTCCTACTTGCAACTATTGCCTCTTTAATCGTATGTGTCCATACTTTGGTTAAAGCTTGCATTTTCCGTCCAAGCTGCTCAAATTATCAAACCGTTTATTTAAAGCTTCATCTGGTGGTCAAACTGATGAGACGGAACTCAAAATAACATCGGTGCGCAGAAAATAAAAGGATAGAAAAAAAAATAGCATACAATAAAAGATAAATGTTGCGTGATGTTATCTTGCATCCTCGGATGCGGCAACTGTTGCTTCAGCGATTGTGGATTGCTAGAGGTTGTCCATGTGATTCCACCATCCGATTGTCGTGAAACCACCTCATGGAAAGGATGTCGAATTCGCGCGTGAGTGGTCTAAGAGTGTGGAGCCAACAGACTCCCAAGATCATGTCAAAGCCTAAAATATCCACATAAGGAGCTTTACTGAGAATTGTTGGGCACGGTAAGGAAAACTGCCCGACAGATGCCTGGCACCTAGAGGCGATGTCGGGGGGGGGGGGGGGGGGGGGGGGGGGAGTTGCGGAGATGCATGTGATCGGTGACAGAACGATATATGTACTCCCTGACTATGAGTCCATAAGGGCTTGGAAGGGTTGGCCCTCTAGAAATATGTCCATCTGGATAGTATGACCGTGGATGTCCCGAGGGGCGGAAATGGCGTGGAGGGAAAGTTTCGGAGATTATGTGTCGTTGTCGGATGGGTCGTCAACCTTGACCCAAAAGAGACGTTTGCAACGATGCTCCGGGCCAAACGCGTCATAGCAATTGAAACATAGCCCCTTTGCGCAGCCATCGGCCTTTTTGATACCAAGAGTCGGCGACGATATAGTGGTCGGGCAAGATCGTTCCCCTTAGGAGGCAGTGGGGTGGTGTTGTCATGTCCCTTGGAGGAGACCAGCGGTGGTCAGGCAAGGTCGTTTCCCCCGCTAGCGGTGGTGGAGAATTCCTGTTGAGGTCGATGGGGCCTGTCGAGGAGGAGCCTTCTCTTGCAAGACCGCACGAGGTTCATTACAGTGGCGAGGTCCGGGGGCTTCTGAAATTCGACATCAAAGCGAAGCCGCTCATGTAAGCCAGCGGTGAAGTAAAGAACTTGTTGCTCGATTCGGACAGACGTAGTGCAGGCCAAGAGTATTTGGAAGCGCTTGTGGTAGTCATCCGAGGGGGATTGCCCAATGGATATGAGGTCCCCAAGGGGTTTCCGTAGAGAGCTGGTCTGAAAAGGTGGGTACAAGCATTGGTGAAGTTTACTCATTACAATTTAGGTCGTTCCCGTCGGAGTTGTGTGAACCATAGTTGGGAGGATCCCATGAGATGGAAGGACGCTAGCCCGAGGCACTCATCTGACGACATCCGTTGTTTGGTGAAAAAAATCGTGTACCGTGTGAGCCACGGAAGTGGGTCTTTGCACCCATCATAGTATAATGTGGCATGTTGTTGTCAGGGTGGTAGGCTGAGCTGCCCTCCTGGTGTGGGTTAACTGGATCATGCGATATTACGGGTGGTGGTGCGCTGTGTGGGAAACGCGGTGAGCGAGGGTGACGGTTGTCCGTGGCGTGGGCCTGAAGTTCCACCAGAATCACGTCTTGTTTCTCCATGTGGGCATTCATTCGCTCCATGTGTTCTACAATTTGAGCACTGCTGTTGGGTTCGTCTATTGTTGAGGTGTTGGGTCGAGGGAGAATGCCCGTTCCCGTAGAATGGTGGATTGTCGATCCCTTTGATACCAAGTTATTACGTGCCCCAAATTGGGAACGTGTAATGGGCCGACGGAGGATGAAATTCCGCGATGGATCTTCTTTTCTCTTCTCGGAACCCGTTGAGGCAGTGGTGAATTGGTGATTGGTCGAGACTGGGCTAGTATTGCGGCGAACTCCACAAGATGGACGGCCACCCTCAAGGAATTGTTGGAAGGAGAAGGTAGGCAGGAGAGAGGATAGAGAGGATCTTGTTATCTTTTTTTTTGCATACTCAAGAGTTATACCTAGCATATATAAATATGTTGCATGCCCCCCATCTAGACTTAGACAAATGGGATATAGAATTAAAAATTGCAAGTAGTTGCGCCCCATCTAGGCTTAAACGAAGGGGTAGCATGTGATGACTCAATTCGTAACACATGCACATGCGATGAAGGGCATTGCATGATGCACATGCGGTAAAGGGCATTGCATGATGCACATGCGGTGAAGGGCATTGCATGATGCACATGCGGTGAAGGGCATTGCATGATGCACATGCGGTTAAGGACATGGCACAATGTGCTAGTAGGTGAAGACGAAGAAAAAGGATGAGAGTGGTGGAGACCAGCCCCGATCTGGACGTCGCAAGAGTACTCGACGCCGCACTCGTCCGGACCTCTATCGACCCTGGATATATATTTATATATATATATAGAGAGAGAGAGAGAGAGATATTGTATGTTTAGGTTAAAACCGGTTCAGTTAGCAGCATTGCAGAAGAAGCAGACAGCCCGAGAACTGTTCCTCTTCTCTGATCGAGCTCTCCCCGGATTCGTCGGCTAGGGCTTCCTCGTGTGGGTTCCCGCACGCGAGATCGCGTCTCCCGCCCACGATTCCTCTGCTCGACACGTCGCCGGCCACAACTCCTACAATCCGCTGCCATGTCCACTCCTCCACGAAGCCACGGGTTCAGCTCCACGCCTCTTCCGTCATGGCCGGTTCCCTGTTTTATTTCCAGTTTTCGGTTATGTTTTTGGCTGAACCCTATATAAAGGGTTGTCCATAAGCTTTGTTTGGGTGAATGTTGAAATATTGTAATCGAATTTCTGTGTGCTTCCTGTTAGAGTTAGGTGTGAATGTATTGTTGGATGTTGAAATGGTTATGTGCTTCCAGTTAGGTTGAAGATATAAAATTTTCTCTTGTTGGTTTTGTGACTTCTGGTTGGAAGAGTTGTAAGTGTTGATGATATTGAATGAAATTTGTGATTGATGTGTTGCTTCCGTGTGAGAGAGGAAGTACAATGGTTTGATTCTCTTGTGTGTAAGGTTTTGATTAATGTTGATGTAGGAGTTTAGAGTTAGTGAATAGGGTGATTTAGGATTGGTAGTGAAGAAATCATTTCTCTTGTGCTTAGAGATTTTGTGGATTCACCTTGAGTGATTAAGATTTTGTGGAGCCTCTTGTGTGGGAGCGAGTGAAAATTAGGTTGTTTAGGTTGTGGCTTCTCAAAATCCATTGAGAGTTTGAGATTCCGTGAAACCACTTTCGTGTGAGAGTGAAATTTCTCCTTGATGCCCGTATGTGATAGCGGCCAACCTTGATGCGGGAGATCGAAGGTGACCGGGAGTTCCTCGCGTGATCGCCATCGACTTTGAAAATGGAAAAATGCATCTTTCCGTGGGTAACTTGTTTCTTTCTCGTCCTTTGTGTGTCTCTATATTTTCTCGTAGGATAATAGATTTTTTGTTAGATTTTTGCCCGAATTTTGTTAGCGAACACTACGTCGAAAACTCCAAACACAAACGTATTTAGAGTTCACGATTTCCATTTTGCTACGATAAGGGGAACGGAACGAAAGTTGCAAACTTTCTTTCCCGGATTTAGAATTGAACCATTTAATTAAGAAAATTCATTTTTTAACAAAATAGTTTTTTGTGTGCTTAGAACTAAAAGTTGTTTATCTTTCAAAGTTCGTGCAATTATCACTCAAACCGTTTGCATACATTTAAGATTTCCTAGAAATAGTCGATAGACGCGCAAACCCTACGCGTCGTCCTGCATCAGAAAGTTTTTGTCAGAACTTGTGAGAACTGATGCTATGAGAGGATATTAGAGAGGTGTTGCAAACATATTGTGGGGACGGATTATTAAGAAGAAAAAGACCACTTTAGGGGATTCAAATCCAAGGGGGAGCTGCTATTTTAATTTCAGAATTTATACTTTTGCAGTTTAAATTAGGAAAGGCCATTTTTACAAAAAGTTTTTTCTTCTTCTGTATTTAGACAATTGAATATTTGAATTAGAGTAAGCAAGAATTAACCCAAACTTTTATTTCCCTCTCTTCTTTCTCCCCTTTCCCTACCACTATCCCACATGCTCCCAGGACATGGATCTTAGCTTCTCCTCTCCTTAGTTTCTTCCTATTTCAGTTCTACTGTCTCTCTTCTATCATCATTGGAAACAACAAAGACTCGGAGAGGGAGGAAGGAGAAACCTGGGATTGTCTCATTCTTTCTCATCCTTCATCATCCCCTGGTGTGTTCGACAACTACAGGGCATAGCTAATTGGTAGCAGAGCCAGTTGTCATGGATGCTAACCATGAGAAGTTTGATGAACTCAAAAAGATAATGAACAAGGTATTTGACCGATCTTGCGGACAACAATGCCCAACTCATGCAAACGACAAACCAAGTGACATTGACGCTGCACACATGAATCGATAGTCTCACCAAATCCAGCCAAACCCTCGTGGGCCCCATCACAAAGCCGCCTGGACAGCAGAAACTGTGCAATCACCTGCGGATTCACCGAGCCACATGACAAAACTAGGCCCCAAAACCTTTGTCAATCCCCTCCGGGTCTTACATTGCCAGGGCACCCAAGTTGGATGGTAAATACCACAATTTAGACTAGGATTGAAACAATCAGCATTTGAGATAGACCTCAGCACGACTAATTCAAAAGCGGTAGTGTACTATGCTATTTGAAGCTGAATTTCTCCTTCTTCGGTTAGAGATAATGACCTGCGGGAGTGGATCATATACTGCGATCAATTTATTTATCAACCAAAGGACACTTTGGCTGAAGTAGATTGGTCTTGTCCCTTCCATATTGTGGGGAGGGCCCAACTTTAGTGCCTGCAACTCAGTAAGGAACACCCCAACATTAGTTGGGAGGGTTTCATGTTCTTCCCAAACATACATTTTTGTCCTTTATGTAGCGAGCTCATAGTGAGGTCGATCTCTTTGAAACAAACGAGGTTCGTGGTGAGTATTTGGAGTTTCAAAGTTTGTTTGCCCGTGCCACTTCTATGGGATCGAATCAACAGGATCCAGTATTCATTGCAGGATTACAGGAATGATTATGAATCAAAGTCTACTTTCATAATCCAATCGATCTGATCACTGCTATGAGTATAGCATGAATTTGTGGCCTCCACCTCGAAATGGATTATATAGCTGAAGGAAGATGACCTTGGTAGACCATGTGGAACCCTCCAACGCAACAACGGTGGATGAGAAGGGAGTAAGGCTCTTAGGGAATGTTGAGAACATTACAACATCATTTGTCAACAAGATTTTTGGAGTCGACATAGCCAACAACCACACATGGTCTATGCTTCAATTGTGATGAGTCAAACATCAGAGGCCACCAGTTTAAAAGACTTTTTTTTAGCTAGATTAGCTAGATTAGCTCGATAAGGAGGACGAGGAGCAGATTGACCCAGAGATCTCATCCCACGCTATATTAACTCCCAAACAATACAAATCAAGGCTTTCATATACAGTTAGAAGATGTTATCCATTGTTACTTTGTGGAGCACACATACCTTCATCAATGAGAGTACCGCTTGATGCTTGGAATTATGTATTCGATCTAGACTGGGCATGCATGTTGTAGTCTCCAATTAGTAAAATGTCTGTAGTTCAAGTATTTGTGAGGGAGGTCAACTATATGTTCTACACGACTGTTTCTAGGTCGATCTACATGTCATTCCTCTGGACTAGTTCGATGTCGTTCTAGGAGTGAATTGACTCAGTGCATTGGGACAAATTATTTGGGATTTCACTTCACTCGTTATACTTTTCAGATGATTGACAAGCAGGTTACATGGAAGAAACTTGAATCTCTCTTCCCAAGTGTACAACCCCGTATTCGCGGGATAAGGTCCCTTCGGCAGGCGCAGAGCCAGTTTTAAGCTTTTAAGCTTTTTGGATATTTTGGACTCTTGGTGGCCAATTTTGGCTCTAGCATGGAAATATACTAGTAGGGGGAGGAAAAATTGGCCTCCCCCTTGCCCCCTTCTTCGAGGGGCGGGTGCGGCGAGTAGGCAGGCACCCGTCCCAGCAGGGTAGGCGTGAGGGGAAGCTGCGGGACCGGTCGGAGTCCGGAGGCGCACCCCCTGCCTCGCGGCTGGGCGAGGGCAGGCGGGGCGAGACCGGCCCGGGGCCGGGTTCTCGCCCCTGCCTCGCGGCTAGGCGAGGGCAGGCGGGGCGAGACCGGCCCGGGGCCGGGTTCTCGCCCCTGCCTCGCGGCTGGGCGAGGGCAGGCGGGGCGAGACCGGCCCGGGGCCGGGTTCTCGCCCCTGCCTCGCGGCTAGGCGAGGGCAGGCGGGGCGAGACCGGCCCGGGGCCGGGTTCTCGCCCCTGCCTCGCGGCTGGGCGAGGGCAGGCGGGGCGAAACCGGCCCGGGGCCGGGTTCTCGCCCCTACCTCGCGGCTGGGCGAGAGCAGGCGGGGCGAGACCGGCCCGGGGCCGGGTTCTCGCCCCTGCCTCGCGGCTGGGCAAGGGCAGGCGGGGCGAGACCGGCCCGGGCCGGGTTCTCGCCCCTGCCTCGCGGCTAGGCGAGAGCAGGCGGGGCGAGACCGGCCCAGGGCCGGGTTCTCGCCCCTGCCTCGCGGCCTCGCGGCCAGCCCCGGGCGAGACCGCCGGGGGGGTGTGGTTTGGCGTGGTCTCGTCCTTGGACCATTTTACCCTCGAGGTGGTTTTTCCCTCTTTGCCCCCCGGTGTGGAGGTTTCCTATTGGCTGGAGGCATTTTGGCCCCAGGGGCGTTTTGGTCATTTTACCCCCAAGACTTGGAAAAACTATAAATAGACCCTTAGGGGTGCCTTGGAGAGGGACTTGTCATTCTTTCCTTAGCCACAAATCTCTTTGGCTTTCTTCCTCCAAGGCACCTAGCTCAAGCATTGGCTAGGGAGGGGGAGACCTCAAAGGTCTTCCGGGTGTGAGGTGGGACCTCCACGCTAGAGCTGAGGGTCAGTTTATAGCTTCCTAAGTCTTCGGTCCGTGACGTTCTTCTGAGTGTAGTAGGTGTGAGGTCACCCCTTTCCCCAAGGGTCGAACTCCACAGAAGCCAACTTTGGCCTCGGTCATTTTTGGCTTCAACAGTTTTGGTGCGGTGAGCGTGGAGAGTGACCAGCACAGAAGATCTCGGGAGAGTGTCATGGCTGGAGATCAGGGAGGTAGTGATGACCTCGGTGGTTCCCCCAACCCAGGACCCTTTGTAGGAAGGGAGGAGTTCATGGCTTCCATCGAAGGCATCATGGGGATGCTTAGAAGCATTGCCCCTCGGGCTGACAGCTTAACCCCCACCCCCCAGGGATTAGCTCCCAGGGGTCTCGGCGAGCTAACCCAGAGTGGTCTCGGCGAGCAGGCTCCTAGGGGGCAAGGCGAGATCACCCCAGCAGGGGGAGAAGCAAGTGTGCCGGATAGGAGACCTGGGAAGGAAAGGATGGTAGAGGGGGTTGAGCGAGACCTCCCAGGCCGAGAGCTGTTCCCCAGCCCGGCGAGAGCTAGCCCTCCTGGCGAGCAGGTCGCGCGAGTAGAGGTGGCGAGAGCCCCCCTTAGGGGGTCACCCTTTAGTGAGTTGATCATCTCAGCTCCCGTTCCCGAGGGGTTCAGAGAGCCAGACATGGTTTACTATACCGGGAAGGATGACCCCGTCCAGCATCTGCAATGGTTCGAGGACGCCGTCTCTATCAGGCCGATGACGGATGCCTTCAAGTGTCGCCTCTTTGCGATCACGTTGAAGGAGAAGGCGAGGGACTGGTTCCATCAACTCCCTCCGAGGTCCATCTTCGGGTTCGAAGACTTGAGCCGGAGCTTTCAGCTTCGCTTCTCCACCTCCAAGAAGAGGAAGAAGGGTCCTGAGTCCCTCTTCCTGTTAAAGCAAAGGGCCGAGGAGTCGCTAGCCCACTACGTTGACAGGTTCCAGGAGGAGGTCCTTGACATCCAAGAGGTGCCAGGGTATGCCCTCCAGATGGCGTTCACGGTAGGATTGCGCGAGGGGTTCTTCAAGATGAGCTTGACTCGGAAGGCCCCCCTTTCCTTCGAGGAGCTGATGGAAAGGGCGGCAGAGGAGATAGCCATGGAGGCAGCCAACCCGGCCTTTGTAAAGAAGTTGGCAAAGTTGACAGAGGTGGAGTCGAAGGAGCAGGGTGGCTCAAGGCATCATGAAGGGAGAAGGAGAGAGGAGCATAGAGCTCAAGGGTTCCAGAGACAGGAGGGTCCGGAGCCAGGCTGGAGGCAGCAGGGAGGACCTGCCCATGGTCCAGGAAGGGCTCTCATTCAGGATGGAGGGAACCATCATGGGGGCCAAGGGAGGTTCAACTTCCAGAGGCAAGCCCCAAGACAACTCCTGCCCCCACCCCAGCAAGCGATGGTGATTGGCCGAAGGGATAGGAGGAATCGCAAGGGGAGAGGGGGAGGTAGGGTAGAGTTGCCGTACTGTGACTTCCACCAGGTGGAGGGCACGCAACAGCTACCTGCCCTGAGTTCCTGGAAGTGAGAGGGGCGAGAGCTCCAGCCCAGCAGCAGCCGGAGCGGATTGAAGCTCTACCCCAAGGAGGGGGTGATGATGTGTGTGAGGACCGGGTCGATGTAGGACCCCGAGGTGGTATAGCTGTGATCCACGGGGGGGTGGGGATCGAAGCCGCTCGGAAGGCAAGTCTTCATGTGATGTATCGGCGGAGCGTTGCCTCGACATCCCAGACCCCTCCCCCAGAGGAAAGGGTCACCTTCTCATCAAAGGATATGCCAGAGCATGAGGATCCCTTCTGCGACGCCCTGGTCATCCAAGCAGCCGTCGAAGGCTTCACCGTCTCCCGGATTCTGATTGATAACGGAAGCTCGGTCAACGTCATTTTCAAGAAGGCGTTCGAGGGATGAAGGTGGAGCCAAGGAGGATAGTGGCGTCGGATGGACCTCTGTTCGGATTCTCAGGGGAGAGAAAGGAGGTGGAAGGTGGAGTCGGACTCCAGGTGAAGTTGGGAGGGACCTCAAGGAACTGCAGGTTCGTCATTGTTGACGCTCCAAGCAGCTACAATGCCATCTTCGGAAGGCCCCTCATCAGCGCCTTCCGGTGCGTGCCCTCATCCTTCCACCAATGTCTCAAGTTCAACTCAGATGGGATCCAGGTCAGGATCAAGGGAGACTCCAGGATGGCGAGGCAGTGCTATGTCACGGCAGTCAACACCATCTCTTGGTTGGCTAAGGCAGAGGAGATGGAGAAGATCATGGAGAGCCTGAGCAGGGTTGAGGTGGCCAGTGGGATGGAACCTGATGACAACCACTAGGCCCAGGCCCCCTGAAGAAGCCTCGCCTCGGCAGAGTCATGTATCTTTTTTTATGTTTAAGTTATTGTAAGGAGTCTAGCCCCCGACCAGTAGAGTCGAGGGGGTCATGTAACCCATTTTCTTTCCCCCGTTAGAGGATGTTGGAATTGAAAAAGCTTAGGTGACATGCCCAGCTCCCAACCCCCGAGAGGATCTCCTCATACCAGGCTCACACTAGCTGGCAGGGTCGAGAGTGCTTCGGGGGGTGGCTCATTTTTCTTTAGCTCCGAGATGATTCCGCTGTCAGGCTCTCACTAGCTGGTGGGTTCAGGTTGATCTCTCGTGGGAGCCAAGTCCCTTAGCTCCGAGATGATTCCGCTGCCAGGCTCTCACTAGCTGGTGGGTTCAGGTTGATCTCTCGTGGGAGCCAAGTCCCTTAGCTCCGAGATGATTCCGCTGCCAGGCTCTCACTAGCTGGCGGGTTCAGGTTGATCTCTCGTGGGAGCCAAGTCCCTTAGCTCCGAGATGATTCCGCTGCCAGGCTCTCACTAGCTGGTGGGTTCAGGTTGATCTCTCGTGGGAGCCAAGTCCCTTAGCTCCGAGATGATTCCGCTGCCAGGCTCTCACTAGCTGGCGGGTTCAGGTTGATCTCTCGTGGGAGCCAAGTCCCTTAGCTCCGAGATGATTCCGCTGCCAGGCTCTCACTAGCTGGTGGGTTCAGGTTGATCTCTCGTGGGAGCCAAGTCCTTTTAGCTCCGAGATGATTCCGCTGCCAGGCTCTCACTAGCTGGTGGGTTCAGGTTGATCTCTCGTGGGAGCCAAGTCCTTTTACTCCGAGATGATTCCGCTGCCAGGCTCTCACTAGCTGGCGGGTTCAGGTTGATCTCTCGTGGGAGCCAAGTCCCTTAGCTCCGAGATGATTCCGCTGTCAGGCTCTCACTAGCTGGTGGGTTCAGGTTGATCTCTCGTGGGAGCCAAGTCTCTTAGCTCCGAGATGATTCCGCTGCCAGGCTCTCACTAGCTGGTGGGTTCAGGTTGATCTCTCGTGGGAGCCAAGTCCCTTAGCTCCGAGATGATTCCGCTGCCAGGCTCTCACTAGCTGGCGGGTTCAGGTTGATCTCTCGTGGGAGCCAAGTCCCTTAGCTCCGAGATGATTCCGCTGCCAGGCTCTCACTAGCTGGTGGGTTCAGGTTGATCTCTCGTGGGAGCCAAGTCCCTTAGCTCCGAGATGATTCCGCTGCCAGGCTCTCACTAGCTGGCAGGTTCAGGTTGATCTCTCGTGGGAGCCAAGTCCCTTAGCTCCGAGATGATTCCGCTGCCAGGCTCTCACTAGCTGGTGGGTTCAGGTTGATCTCTCGTGGGAGCCAAGTCCTTTTAGCTCCGAGATGATTCCGCTGCCAGGCTCTCACTAGCTGGTGGGTTCAGGTTGATCTCTCGTGGGAGCCAAGTCCTTTTACTCCGAGATGATTCCGCTGCCAGGCTCTCACTAGCTGGCGGGTTCAGGTTGATCTCTCGTGGGAGCCAAGTCCCTTAGCTCCGAGATGATTCCGCTGCCAGGCTCTCACTAGCTGGCAGGTTCAGGTTGATCTCTCGTGGGAGCCAAGTCCCTTAGCTCCGAGATGATTCCGCTGCCAGGCTCTCACTAGCTGGTGGGTTCAGGTTGATCTCTCGTGGGAGCCAAGTCCTTTTAGCTCCGAGATGATTCCGCTGCCAGGCTCTCACTAGCTGGTGGGTTCAGGTTGATCTCTCGTGGGAGCCAAGTCCTTTTACTCCGAGATGATTCCGCTGCCAGGCTCTCACTAGCTGGCGGGTTCAGGTTGATCTCTCGTGGGAGCCAAGTCCCTTAGCTCCGAGATGATTCCGCTGCCAGGCTCTCACTAGCTGGTGGGTTCAGGTTGATCTCTCGTGGGAGCCAAGTCCCTTAGCTCCGAGATGATTCCGCTGCCAGGCTCTCACTAGCTGGTGGGTTCAGGTTGATCTCTCGTGGGAGCCAAGTCCCTTAGCTCCGAGATGATTCCGCTGCCAGGCTCTCACTAGCTGGTGGGTTCAGGTTGATCTCTCGTGGGAGCCAAGTCCTTTTAGCTCCGAGATGATTCCGCTGCCAGGCTCTCACTAGCTGGTGGGTTCAGGTTGATCTCTCGTGGGAGCCAAGTCCTTTTAGCTCCGAGATGATTCCGCTGCCAGGCTCTCACTAGCTGGTGGGTTCAGGTTGATCTCTTGTGGGAGCCAAGTCCTTTTACTCCGAGATGATTCCGCTGCCAGGCTCTCACTAGCTGGTGGGTTCAGGTTGATCTCTCGTGGGAGCCAAGTCCCTTAGCTCCGAGATGATTCCGCTGTCAGGCTCTCACTAGCTGGTGGGTTCAGGTTGATCTCTCGTGGGAGCCAAGTCCCTTAGCTCCGAGATGATTCCGCTGCCAGGCTCTCACTAGCTGGTGGGTTCAGGTTGATCTCTCGTGGGAGCCAAGTCCTTTTACTCCGAGACGATTCCGCTGCCAGGCTCTCACTAGCTGGTGGGTTCAGGTTGATCTCTCGTGGAGGTTGTCTTTTTACCCTGAGGGGGTCTCGCCACCCAGGCTCTCATCAGCTGGCATGGTAGGTTGACCCCCCCAGGAGGTTAGATCCTTTTACCCTGAGGGGGTCTCGCCACCCAGGCTCTCATCAGCTGGCATGGTAGGTTGACTCCCCCAGGAGGTTAGATCCTTTTACCCTGAGGGGGTCTCGCCACCCAGGCTCTCATCAGCTGGCATGGCAGGTTGACCCCCCCAGGAGGTTAGATCCTTTTACCCTGAGGGGTCTCGCCACCCAGGCTCTCATCAGCTGGCATGGTAGGTTGACTCCCCCAGGAGGTTAGATCCTTTTACCCTGAGGGGGTCTCGCCACCCAGGCTCTCATCAGCTGGCATGGCAGGTTGACCCCCCCAGGAGGTTAGATCCTTTTACCCTGAGGGGGTCTCGCCACCCAGGCTCTCATCAGCTGGCATGGTAGGTTGACTCCCCCAGGAGGTTAGATCCTTTTACCCTGAGGGGGTCTCGCCACCCAGGCTCTCATCAGCTGGCATGGCAGGTTGACCCCCCCAGGAGGTTAGATCCTTTTTACCCTGAGGGGGTCTCTCCACCCAGGCTCTCATCAGCTGGCATGGCAGGTTGACCCCCCCCCCAGGGGGTTAAGCGTTTTTTACCCTGAGGGGGTCTCGCCACCCAGGCTCTCATCAGCTGGCATGGCAGGTTGGCCCCTCGGAAGAGGCCTCATAATCTTTCGACACCGCGAGACCCCGCTACACTCAGCGAATACGTTGGGTTGGACGTTTCTTTCCGAGCTTGTGCCAACCTCGAAAAGAGCGGGGATTGTGTACAACCCCGTATTCGCGGGATAAGGTCCCTTCGGCAGGCGCAGAGCCAGTTTTAAGCTTTTAAGCTTTTTGGATATTTTGGACTCTTGGTGGCCAATTTTGGCTCTAGCATGGAAATATACTAGTAGGGGGAGGAAAAATTGGCCTCCCCCCTTGCCCCCTTCTTCGAGGGGCGGGTGCGGCGAGTAGGCAGGCACCCGTCCCAGCAGGGTAGGCGTGAGGGGAAGCTGCGGGACCGGTCGGAGTCCGGAGGCGCACCCCCTGCCTCGCGGCTGGGCGAGGGCAGGCGGGGCGAGACCGGCCCGGGGCCGGGTTCTCGCCCCTGCCTCGCGGCTAGGCGAGGGCAGGCGGGGCGAGACCGGCCCGGGGCCGGGTTCTCGCCCCTGCCTCGCGGCTGGGCGAGGGCAGGCGGGGCGAGACCGGCCCGGGGCCGGGTTCTCGCCCCTGCCTCGCGGCTAGGCGAGGGCAGGCGGGGCGAGACCGGCCCGGGGCCGGGTTCTCGCCCCTGCCTCGCGGCTGGGCGAGGGCAGGCGGGGCGAAACCGGCCCGGGGCCGGGTTCTCGCCCCTACCTCGCGGCTGGGCGAGAGCAGGCGGGGCGAGACCGGCCCGGGGCCGGGTTCTCGCCCCTGCCTCGCGGCTGGGCAAGGGCAGGCGGGGCGAGACCGGCCCGGGGCCGGGTTCTCGCCCCTGCCTCGCGGCTAGGCGAGAGCAGGCGGGGCGAGACCGGCCCAGGGCCGGGTTCTCGCCCCTGCCTCGCGGCCTCGCGGCCAGCCCCGGGCGAGACCGCCGGGGGGGTGTGGTTTGGCGTGGTCTCGTCCTTGGACCATTTTACCCTCGAGGTGGTTTTTCCCTCTTTGCCCCCCGGTGTGGAGGTTTCCTATTGGCTGGAGGCATTTTGGCCCCAGGGGCGTTTTGGTCATTTTACCCCCAAGACTTGGAAAAACTATAAATAGACCCTTAGGGGTGCCTTGGAGAGGGACTTGTCATTCTTTCCTTAGCCACAAATCTCTTTGGCTTTCTTCCTCCAAGGCACCTAGCTCAAGCATTGGCTAGGGAGGGGGAGACCTCAAAGGTCTTCCGGGTGTGAGGTGGGACCTCCACGCTAGAGCTGAGGGTCAGTTTATAGCTTCCTAAGTCTTCGGTCCGTGACGTTCTTCTGAGTGTAGTAGGTGTGAGGTCACCCCTTTCCCCAAGGGTCGAACTCCACAGAAGCCAACTTTGGCCTCGGTCATTTTTGGCTTCAACACCAAGGTTGAGGTTTTACACGATCGACTTTCCTCCACGTACTTGATGGAGAAGCTACTATTTGGCTTCTCTGATGTTTTTCGAGAGCTTGAAAATCCAACTCTTCCATGACAATAGGATTATTGCACTTGTCTCTTACCCGACTCGACTCCAATGGTAGTGTCAAATCTTATAGATATCTCATTTGTCAGAAGTATGAGTTCTAAAAATAGTGCAAACATATACTACAATTGGGCATCATGTTTACTTCTCTAGTTCTCTGTTATGAGCCTAGTCGAAGGAAGGTTGGAGGCAAAGATGACGACGGCGGAGGAGGATACCGTTGAGCCGGAATTGCGGTTGCCTAAGCGGGGATTGCTCGTTAGAATAGTGAACTACCAATATCTCACAAACAAGAGGAAAAATAGATTAATTCTTGCATACATTATAAGACCCAAAAGGGTCGTTAAGTAGGCGTGCAACGGACATAGTTGAAAATAAGCGACACTTGGACAACAGACCTAACTGGAAATAAGAGGAGAGGCATATGTGGGCTCAAATAAAGAGGACGAACTAAATAGGAATGTGGCATAAAGACGCAAATAAATATAAATTAACTTGACACAAAAACCCATAACTACTCTCCCGTCTTGCAAAAAGAGCTTGACCTCAAGCTCGAGGGAGATCAATGGCGTCCACCTTAGCTGACACTTTCATCATCAGAGTCCTCGACGTGCAGATAGAAAATCCATTTGTATCTTTGGCCGCGAGTGTACTGCTCGTCGCAGTTCATATGCCTTAACGTGCGCCATTCCTTCATATTGGCTCGAGATAGTCGACGGATTGGTGGCTCTAGATGACCCTCAGGATGTCCTTGTTGAATGCCTGTGTCGGTGGGCGGATAGGCCTCTTGTGCCATTTGGAGGCGACGGTCACACAACTGGGTCAGACTCGTAACAATTACTTAGTTTGGAGGGACGTCGAATTCGACATCAAGTCACAGACGGTCGCGAAGTCCGGCGATGAAATGGCGACCTGCATCTCTGGGGGAATTGTAACATGCACGCACGAATTTGGCGTGCCACGTGACCCACGTCGCTGCCCTATGTTGGTACAAGAAGAAGCTCCCAACAGCCTGAGAATTAATAATTACCACGGAAGTTATTAATTTCAAAACCACCCCCTTGAATTAGTAAGTGTCTGTCGGACCTTATAAAAGAATCGGAGGCGTCGGTTTCTTAAGATTTTTGCAATTCCATAACTGATTGTGTGAATTACGACCCAAAACAGTAAAGGAGTGGGTGGGTCTTCCTTCTGCATAGACGCGACACGCGAATGACGCGGACTGCGGTTCCTTCGGCGTTGTTGCAAACGACGATTGAGGAGTCGATCGAGTGAGAGACGGTTGTTGTTGTCGACGATGTAGAGTAGAGCCTTCAGAGCGCTGATTTGTCGAATGACGAAGAAGAAGAGGGGCGTTTGACGAGGCAGCGGGCTCGCCGTGCGTGGAAGAGGAATAAGAGTGCGGCAAGTGTGGAAGTGTCAGCAGTACCAGGCCTGGTAGAGGACGATCCCTTAGGAAACGAGGGTTTGGCTTCAAACTGCCGGTCTCTTGGCTCGACAGAATCGCAGTGGGTGTAGTGACTTCGGCGGAAGAGGAGGAGCTTGCTCTGATACCATGTTGTTATGAGCCTAGTCGGAGGAAGGTCGGAGGCGAAGAAGACGATGGCGAAGAAGGATACCGTGGAGCCAGAACCGCGGCTGGCTTAGCGAAGCTCGCTCATTAGAGGAGAGAGCTAACAATATCTCATAAACAAGAGGAGGACAAATAGATTAATTCATGCACACATTATAAGACCCAAGAGGGTCTTTAAATAGGCGTACAACATGCATAGTTGGAAATAAGTGACACACTTGGACAACAAACCTAATTGGAAATAAGCGGCATACATGGACTCAAATAAAGAGGATGAACTAAGTAGGAATGCAACATAAAGACAAATAAATATAAAATAATTTGACACAAACCCATAACATGCTCTTGGTCCAAAAAAAGGGGGGCTTGGCTGTTTTTTGTGGATTACTGTAAGTTAAATGCCAAGCTTTATCCTTGACCAGTCTACCATAAGGTGCGGATGAATCAATGGATATCGAGAATACAACATTTCGCACTCACCTTGGGCATTTTGTATTTTTAGTCATGTCATTCGGGTTCTGATGAATGAGTTATACAACAATACATGAAATTTAACTTTTTTTTTCGGGTACATCCATATCTTCAATAATTCATTCTAGTTTTTTTTGGATGATATCCTCATATACAACAATACATGAATTTAGTTATATTAGGATGATATCCCCATATACAACCACCGCGTTCACGACTGCCCCTACCTAGCCAAACGAAGCCTTGATCGTCCTGTGATGAGATATACATCCTGGGTGCATAACAAAAGGGCAATTTTAGAAGTTCTAAAATACAAAAAAAAAGGTAATTGAATGAAGGGGGAGAGTGGTTTTTATCAAGGAATAGCTAAGTTGCACTGTAGTTTTATAATGGTATCCTTCATTCAATTTTTCAGCTTTCTATGTAGTTCCTCTACTCAATAGTTTTCTCAGAAAAAAATACTGGTTCGTAGGTTACTATGGAAGATAGTCCAGAGAACACTTTCATACATCATTGTCCTTCAGTGTGCTGGGACCTGGTTAGAGGCAGAGTAAACCAAGAAATCCTAAAGCAGTGCAGCTTTGGGAACCGAGAACCCTCGCCGTTCCAATATGCCAGGATTATTAATGGGCTCGAAATGTTTGGTTTTCTCTCTCCCCCAATCATTCAGGTATTATTTCCAACGGTTGGATCAGGAGTTAAGATACTATTTGTTCTTATATGCCGATTGTGCCTCTTAAATCTTTTTCCCGGAACACAGATGATCGAATCTCTTGACGGCGGTCATCGTTGCGAGGAATACTGGGCATCGAAGAAGTTGCCTTTGATCGGACTTGGTTCAGCAGATTGCCCGCCGCATCAAGTATCTACGTCCGAAAGACGTGTGATGATGCTTAGTTCCGGCACCCTGAATTCGGAGAGGGTCGAGTTGATGTCTGAGGACGAGATAGAGCGTGTCCTGGAGACGATGTTTCATCGGGCGAGCCCGGAGGAGCTCTTGGCGATGCATCGAGTTTTTAGAAGCGGGCCGGGGAGCGGCTGCTGGGGAGCGGCGTGTAAGGTTCTGCTGAATGAGATTGCGTTTCAACAATAGTAGGAGGAGGAGAGAAACAGACACAGAAGCTAACCAGATTACAGAAATACTCAATTCTAACATTCTCTTCATTCTTTATGTGCTCTGCTGGCACGTGCACCACATGCTGGCCGGCCGCAGATCTCTTCATGTTGGAGTCGAAGTCATTTTGTAAATCCATGTAACCCAATTAACGGCTCTCTTTGGTGTCTTTTTCTTTCTTTATTTTATTTATTTATTACTGGTGATGAGATTATTTTCTTCTTTAGTGTACGGCAAGGCACATTTTTATTTATTCTAGAATCATAAAGTTTAATAAAGAATTTTTTTTATTGTATGAAGATAGTCCAAAAGTTTTCTTGATTCATTTGATGATGTTACGGTGTGTATAAATTTATTTGAAGGGGGTATTTTTTGTGCATGGGTGTTATGAAATGTAAATATTGAGAGGAGTTTTTTTGTAATTTTGAAAGTTAGAGGGATGCAAGCTGTAATTATGCAAATTTCAAGAGGAGGTCCATGTAAATAACTCTATATCTATAATATATTATATTAAAAGGGAAAACACCCTTGGTTAAATTCACTTTTTCATTTTACCCCCATTTTATTAAAAAATTTTCAGTTTTTTTTAAATTTGTCTTTTTTTTTATTAAAAAAAAATGTGATTTCATACAAACAAATTCTTCTACCTACAGTAAAAAAAAAGTATTCTTCACATCCCTCGCCAACTCATTTTCATGCCGCAGAAATGAGCGGCGAGGGGAGTACAACTCTTAGAGGTTTGCGAGCGGCGGGAGCGCTGTCGTGTCGGGAAAATATCGTGACCGGGATAATGTCACACGGGGCATATGAGCCCCGTGCACAATCTCATTTGAGGTACTATTGCGGTTGATCGTAGGGACGGAATCCTGTGCCTGTCCTTCGTATATACTAAAAGGTAAAAACATCTTTCGGCGTGATATTTTTGCTCCAGTTAGCAGGAAAAAAGTGGCACCTGACATCGGTTATGACCGCCACTAGAAAAAATTATTTTTTGCACATAAAAGTGGATGTAGTTTCTTAGATGGGGTCGGGCGTTCATGAACGTCAGTTCACGACCACCACCGCCATGTCAAACAGATCCTACGAGTCTCCAGTTGTACGCAAGCCATTTTTCTTGCTCGCGTTCAAGATTTTTCCGCTTCGGATTCTCAGATCATGACTACACAATCAAATCTTGACTTAAGATCCAAATTACTGCACCAAGCCCAAAGTTACTGGATTAGTAGTATTTCCTTCATTTGGGACCTCAAATGGAGGTCCATTTCATTTCATGATCTGTATGCATTCTCACTTAATCGAACCGTATATGGGGTGTGTGGTTTTTTTTATTTAAAAAATATATAAAAGAATGTGATTAATAAATCCGTTAGATTAATCAGAAATAGATCTGAATCGTGAAATGAATATTATCCATTTCATTTAAATTGAAGAGGATGTTATTCCCAAGTTATTAGAATTCACAAACTTTCTTTAGATGCACAGATGTCAGAAGGAGTGGGCGAAAAACCCTAGGTTTGTCACGGGATGAGATGCTTCGGAGGGTTGCGGGTTTGGCTCGAATCGGCGGCGGACCTGGGCTAAAAAACCATATCTCTACGAGTACGGCGACGTGCGACTCCGTAGAATGCGGCTAATGCGCGGGGCGAGAGCAAGTTCCCGTGCGTCCGGAGGTTTCAGGCAAGCTGGATCACGTGAATTTAGAGGACGGCAGTTAGAATGTGTTATGTGCGTGCAAAAATGAATTTAGGAAGATCACATGGCACGTGCTTCCTTAATATAATTGCATTTATTATTTGAATATCTCCCCCTCTTTAACATAATTACAATTAGTTTAATCATTAAAAAACAAAATTAAACCATTTAAAAAAAACAATTTTTAGCCCTTTTGCTTGCTCCAGTTCAAAACGACAATAAAAAGTTAAAAAGGCTTTGTTTGGCGGGGCGTTTTAAGAGCAGCATGCCGCGGATTCTAAATCAGCCGCGCCAAACAAAATTTTAACCCCAATGGTGGAATCCGCCGCCGCTCTAAAATCGTGAAAAAAGAGCGATTTGGAGTCGCGAATTTTTTTCACGACTCCAAAAACGCGGAGCATTCCTGATTGTCTCCTTCCCCAAATCATCGCCCTCCTCTCTCCCTCTCCTTCTGGTTCTTCTTCCCCAAACCATCACCCACCCGCCTCCCTCTCCCCCAAGTTCTCATTCTCTAAGTCATGGCGCTCCCGACTCCATCTCCCTCGAACCCGCTAATGGCGTTGACCCTTGCTTCCAATACCCCTGCAGCAGCTCCGATTTTCTTGATTTGAGGTCGCTAATGGCGTTTCACTGTTTTTTTTGGTTAGGCATCTCTTTTCCTATTCTGTTCCTATTCATCAGAAGATTGAAGAAATAGTTTTCTCTTTGTGTGATAATGTCATCACAGAAATATTATTTGATTTCAGGAATATTTAAGAGAAGTTATTTTTATTTTCTTGCATGATGTTGTTTTCCTGATAATATGTTTCCCGGTGATATTCCTGTGGCCATTTTCTGATTTCCTTCTTGTTTCATTGTTGGCTTCTCCAGCTAACCCAAATTTTTTGTTCTTGTAATTGTGTCCCACTGGTTGAAAAAGCACTGTAACAGTTGTTCTTCCAAACAGATTCATAGATTCTGCTACCACTGTACAAAACAGCTGATTATTCCACCACTGCTTCCCACCACTGCTTCTCCAGTCGCTGCAGCCGCGCCAAACAGAGCCACTGGGGCAGAACCAGTGGCACAAATTTTGTCTCCTGGCTAAAGTTATGAATAGATATAGAAGTGAAGCAAGTATTGCAGCATGAATGCTATCCTCAATCACATGCGTGCCACCATTTTGTACTAAGATTCCTAATCCTCCAAACTGTGTCCCCAAAATGCCTCCCCGCGGCGCCCAAAAGAGGACCGCGCCATCAAAAAATCGTCTCGCAGCTGACAAAATGATCGCCCGAAGACAAAATTTATAGGGTCTCGGGCTCAGTTTGGCTCAGCTACAGCAACTGCAGAAGCAGTGGTGGAATAATCAGCTGATTTGTAGAGTGGTTGCAGAATCTATTAAAGTGTTTGAAAGAACGGCATTTGCGGTGTTGTTTCAAATGGAGAAGTTGTTTAAACTGTTTGGCAAAACAGTTGTGCGGTGTGCAGCTCATTTTTTAATAATCGAAAATATGGAAGTGAAAAATCTGGGAAATGATGGTTCTCGTTACTCGCAGTAGACGCTAGGGCTCGCCGGCATGTTGAGGGACTAGTCGGCGGAGAACGATGGTCTGCGGAGGCCTATTGACGGAGAACGACGGCCGCAGGACCCTTCAACAGTCTGGAACGGGTATCTGGCACAGAGAAGTCTCGCTAGGGCGACGGGCTGAAAACGCTATCCGATCCAGGAGTCATGTAAAAATTTCACGACTCCAAAACGTTAAATTACTGTGATTCAGCAGCGGCAAATTTTGGTACTGCTGCTCCTAAAATATCCATTTAAAGGGGCGATTGAATAATCAACGATGTGCCGCTCTGAAAACGCCCCGTCAAACATAGCTTTGGAACCAAAATAATATTCCAGAACGATCACTTTTTAGTCCTCCAGAGAGATCAAAAACTTTTTATTTTGCATGTGATCCCTCAAAAATGTTCAAAAAAAACCTAAAAAAAAAGATCTGTATCCAAGTGCTGAAAAGGATGTGGCATATGGCCCGGTTATAAATGGCTGTGAGATAAGCAGCAACAAGCCCTTTACAGGCTCAGCTAGTACTTGAAGGCAGCAAAAAAAAACATTCATTGAGCAAGGGACAGTGGCATTCCTAATTTATTGCCCATGTTTTCAGATCTCTGCTCTCAAATTTGTATCCATTCAACTTCCCTCCATCTACCCCATTATGGCTCTATTTGGCTCTCTGTCACCCCTTGCCGCTCATTTGGGGCGCCCCGGCTTTCGTTCCCGGGCCATTCTACAATATCCGGAGGCGCGCGGCTTTCTCGCAATTTAATATACGCGGCTATTTCTGACTATTTTTCATGATAATGAACCTACAAAGCTATTTTATGTCATGATCATGTTTAAATGTTTAATGGAATGGAATTGTAGTATGATCACATTCTTAGTAATTTTATGGTCTACACAAATATCCTAATTTATATTTTAATGATTTTTGTTAGATTTTTTTTTAATTTGAATTAGGTAGAAGAGATTACATTGGGGTTGACCGGTTGAGTAATTCAATTGAGATGATAATATTATATATATATATATATATATATATATATATATATATATATATATATATATCTATACTATATAATAAAGAAGTATCGTGGTCTCTCGATAGTAATGAATTTATAATTCATGGACCGTCCGATATGAATGCATTATTCAGCAGCCGTCTGATCAAATATCCGATCTGGACGATCATGAAATCTCAGCCGTCCGATCATCGGATCAATCATGGCCGTCCGTTACTTTTTTATAGGTCTCCTAAACCTACCACTAGGGTGTCCTAAACCTATGTGAAATTACGATTTTATCCCTATAAATCTTAAAAATTGGGGAGAGGAGCCAGCTATTAAAATTAAATTTTAATTTAAATGCAGTTGTCCGGTTTTGATCCCAGGACCTCAAGGACAGCAAGAACAACTCAAACCAATGAGCCAAGTAAGCAATTATGCTAACATTTCAAATAATTTATACTTATAATGTTATAATTTATGTATTTTTATAAAAGAAATTTATATAAATATATGTATAATATAATTCATTATTATGTATAAGTATACTATCTTTTTCTTAAATTATCGTTATGGGTCGACGAAGTAATCCCGAGCGCCAGACGAATTAATTTATTTTTTTATTAATTTTAAAAAGGAGGTGGTTCGGTACTTTTGCGAAGCCCACCGCGTGGCGGCCGAAGCCCGCCGTTGTTGGCCGGGTACTGTGGCGCGTAGCCATCGGGCCGGAGGCCCGTGCCTGTCACTCGTATATATATATATATATATATATATATATATATATATATATATATATATATATATATATATATATATATATACTAGCATCTTCGAACGGGCTCCGCCCGTTCTCGATGCGTCGCTGCGGGCTTCGCCCGCAACCAAGCGGGTTTCGCCCGCTTGACATTCAAGCAGGCTTCGCCCGCACCCAAAGCCCGCCCCCCGGTACATGAACAGGCGTTAAAGTAGCTTGATCGGACGGTTCTCGATTCGCCCGCACCCAGGCGGGCTCCGCCCGCCCCTCCGACAGTTATCTAAAATGTAAAAGTTTTTAAATATTAATTATTATAATTTTTAATAATATTATTAATTACTAAAAATTTCATTTAAAAATTTTATTTTACTTTAATTTAATTTTAATATTAATTATTAGAAACAGAAAAAAAATTTAAGAAATCCCGCCCGACTCCCTTCCGCCTCCGCCTGCAACTCACGGTTCCCATTGCCGCCGGCGGCCTGCCCGGCGCACATCGGGGGGTTCGTCGGAGGCCGGCGAACCCGCCGGGTGTTGTCCGGTGGCGATAGGGCAGGGCCACCGCCGGCGGTGGCCCTGCCCGTGAGACCCAAAACTGGAGCTCACGGGCAGGGCCACCGCCGGCGGTGGCCCTGCCCGCTCGCCGCCGGACAACACCCGGCGGGTTCGCCGGAGGCCGGCGAACCCCCCGGTGGGTGCCGGGCAGGCCTCCGGAGGCTCCGCCGGCGGCGGCGGGGTGAGCCCGTGAATGGACGGGAGCGTAAATCGCAGTACCGGGATTTCAGAGGGAGTGAGCAGTGTTCTTTTGGGGAGATTTTGTTATTCGCAGGTAGGCTGTTTAGATCCAATGGATAGAGGCGATTTCCTGGAGATCGGACGGTCCTGATTAGTTTAACGGTGTGCTTCCAAATATCTATATCGTTTTATATAATAAAGATATATATATATATTTATTTATTTATCATTATTATTATTCAAATAGATTAATTTCATTGTCCTAATTAACCGAATTTTAACTTTTCCGTCGGATCAGACCTGGCGGCAAAGCCCGAACCTCGGAAGCCGGGGTATGCTGCACATAACGGCTGCGAGTGCATCAACACTTGTGCCGAGATACGTATGCGTACGAGTGTTGATGCACTCGCAGCCGCTGGATGCTGCACTGCACGGTGCAGTACATCACCTCCCTTCTCGGCCGGCCGTCGGTCCGCGGGCCTGGCATATCCGATGCGGCTCCTCCCCTTCGCCCTCCTCTTGAAAATAAACTCCAAATCCCTGCAACCATTGACTGTTTACCAAACGCTACTCCGCTCCATTGTTGTTCATCTTCTTCCTGCCCCGCCTCTCTTTCTTCTCATCATCAGTCATGCCCTTGTGTAAAATCTACAAGCCAAAGCCTTCACCTGTTTCTCCCGTCCTCAACTTCGAGAAAGCAGAGTCTAATTTCTCCCCCAGTGGTTGTTGCCGTCTTATCTAGATGGAAAAATTGAGGATTTTTGGCACTATGCACCCTTGAAGTATAGGGCTTTGGTACTTTGCACCCTAGCATTTAGAACTTGGCATTTTGCACCCTCCAAAGTTAACAGTGCACTCTAGCTGTTTTATAATTTTTTCTATTCCTTTTTAATTCAAAATAGGAGGGTAATTTGGTAACAGTGCCGTATTCAATTTCTGATATTTAGCATAATTTTTTTGAAATTTTCGCAAAAAAATTCTGATGTATTCGCAGTAATTATTAAAAAACCGAGTGCTCCTATTTAGACAAATCAAGTACGGTACATTTATACCAGAGATCATCAGATGGATACGGTATTTGATATTCGCAGATTCACATAATGTTTATGTTTATATCTGATATTCGCATAATGTTTTTGATATTTCTGATATTCGAAGATTTGCATATTGTTTATTTCTGATATTCGCATAATGTTTTCGATATTTTCGCATATGTTTATGATATTCGCATAATGTTTATTTTTGATATTTTTGCAGGCCAACCATTTGCAGACTGTTTTTTGCAGATTCACAGATAAATGTAAAATTTATGATATTTGCTGGCCTTTTTTCTATTCCTTTTTAATTCAGAGCAATGTTTTTAAGACACGTGAGATTTGAAAAAAAAAAAAAAAATTTAATGAGTTTTTAGAGTAATTTTATAGTAACTTTAAAACTATTCGTTATCTCAATGTCAAGGCAATTTAAATCATTTTCGTCAGAGGATTTGGTAATAATTTTTTCATTAAATTGGAAATAATTTGCAAAAAATGTCCTGCAAAAAATGTGTGTTCTGCAAAAGCAACAATGGAAACAAACGATCATCTAAAGTCTATCTTAAGAAACAATGGAAACAAACGATTCATATGATTATATAAAAATAGGCCGCAATGGCAACAAACTAGCATCTAAAGTCCTGCAAAAAACAATAAAGTCCAAATGATCACATGAAGTCTTCAAATCCTGTAAAAAATAATAACATTTATTAATGTGTGTTCTTAGAAAATACAATATATGAATTTAAAATGTGAATTCAAAATTATAGTCCTAACCAGTTGTAAATGATGGAAGTGATGAATTTGTAGCTTCGGTGAACGTTTCTTGTGATGCAACATTCCTCTGTATCTGCATGTGACAAAATTAATTCTGTTATTTTAGTTCAACAATGATGGAATTTATAACTAATTATACAACACTAACCGGTAACTTCGATCTCGAACCCGATATTGTTTGCAATGGTTGTTCGGCTTTGTTGCTTGACTGACAACAACTTTTCTTATTATGACCTATCACTCCACAGTTGGAGCATGTTTATTTTGTCTCATGCCTTTTAAAACTGTATTTCTGGTTATTAAGCTCATCTGGTTATTAAGCTCATCTGGTTCTTTTCTTCTTGCATGCAATGAAAATCTTCCAGGTTTCTTCCTTTTTGCTTTCCATGGCACCAATAGATTTAACTCGGTATTTGGTCATTCCTTCCGTCCTTTAATTGGATTTAACATGTACTTGTAGGCTTTTAGAAAAGTAGTTTTCTTATACCAAAAGTCAACATGATCATCAGCTTTCTCTCTTTTAAAAACTATGCAAGTTATAACATGAACACACGGAATTCCAGTAAGGTCTCATTTATTACAACTACAGCTTTGAGATGATAACTCCACTATCCATTTATCACATGTCCACCCCTTCACCTCAAATTTGTCCAACCCATTCCACTCCAAAATGTAATCTTGTACATTTCTTTTGTTGTTCTTTATAATCTTTTGAATGTTTGAACATATATCATCATGCGTTTTCAGTACTTTTTCCCTTTGTGTATGCAATATCTTCATCATAATAATTCGAATAATCTCAAACATAGTAATAATTGGCTTTTCTCTTGCTTTTAATATAACATTGTTAAAACTTTAACATTTTGGCCATGTGCTAAAGTGAGATCTTGCCCAATTTTTAGGAGCTCTTCCTCTAACCCAGTTATCGGATCGATATTGAATGCTTTGAGTTTTTCATTTCACTATTGAAGTCAACAATTCTAGTGGCAGACACAGCCTTCCATAATAAAGATTTTAGTTGTAAATCTTTATGTGTTTGCTTGAAGTTGCAATACATATGTCTCACACAGAACCTATGCTCAGAATTAGGTAGTAACTCTTTCATTGCTCTTATTAACCCTTTTTGCTTATCAAAAATTATTGTCCATGCAAAATTATTTTCAATGTTCAAATCAGTTATTAGTAGAGCAATTAACTATTCTCAGAATTTTCTATTCTCCTTTAAAACCATGACATAGGCGATTGGGTACATTCCATTATTTTCATCAATACCAACTGCGCACAATAGAACTCCGCCATTTGAGTTCTTCAGATGCGTTCCATCAATACCAGTAACCGATCGGCAACCTTTAATGAAACCCTTTTTTAAAACTCCCCAACATATATACAACCTCTTGAAAATACATGTTTTGTTGGTTGAAACACTTTTACATTGGACTTTTATGGTTGTATTTGGATTGGTTTGACGAATTTCCTCACAATAGTCCTAAATACTAGCATACTGCTCCAACTCTTAACCATGAATTAACTTGTTTGCATGTTTTTTTGCTCTATACATTTTCCAAATGGAGAGGGATGTTCTATTTTCTATTTGCATCATCTCTTGCATAGATGTAACTGGCCACTTCGGGTTACTACGTAGATAATTCTGATATTTTTTTACAAGGAAATCAGAAGTGCAGTGTTTAGAGGTTGGGACCCTATAACAAGAATGTTCTCCTTTTACGGACTTTATTTGAAAATTTTTGTCAATTTTAGATATAAAAGATGCATACATTACCCATCCACATTCACAAGTAACGTGTATCTTATCAGAACAATTCTTTGTGAATTTAATAGACTTTCCTTGAATGTTTGAGTAAGTACGCACAACATCTCTGAACTCTTTGGCCGTATTGAAGCACATGTCAACCTCAAACTCAAAATGATAGTCATTGACATTACATTGATATATTTGATATCGTGATAATTTGTTTTTATTTGGATTAGATGTGGAAGGAATTTTCATATTGCAGTGCTCTACAATCTGATTGTTCTCACTTATAACTCTTTAATGTTTATCATTAAGTCCCACCCATTCAATGGCTTCATCAACATATTAGTCATAATCCAAATCATCAATGTCAAAATCATCATCTTCAAAATCATGACTAAAAATAGAGTCGTTTTCATCTGTATCCTCTTTGTTGCTAAATGAATCACTATCATCTTGAAGTTCTAATAATGACTCTCTATATTCACGGTCAACCTCACTAGTTCCTTCATAAACAACACTGTCAAACTGAGCTTCAATATTTTCAACGTAGATATCCACTACCCTTTCTGGATTCATAAACCTTATCAGATTTTGTACAACATTATCGTTTTCAATCAGAATCGCATTACTGCAATAATTAGTTCCGGCAATACAACGAAAAAATCTAACCCACCTCATATGACCAACTACAACAGCCATATAATGCAAATCTTTCAACATTAAGTAGTGATGGGTTCCATCATCATTTATAGGAGAAAAGCCCCCCCCCCCCATGATCTGCTCCCAAAGTGGATCATGGGTGGGTCATCCCCCACCACCCCCCCTCCCACGAACTCTCATGATGAGAGAATCATAGGGGGCGGGACCCACTCCCTCTCCCCATGGAGGAGGGCCGCCGCCGCCGGGAAAACCGCCGCCGTCGGGTGGCCTGACCACCACCGACGGCCGGCCCCCTTCCGAGCCTTGTCGCGGCCGGACCACCGGCCTCGCCGGCGGGGTAGCCACGCCAGGCCGCGGCCGGCCTAGCCGCAGCCTGCCTTGCCACGGCCAGCCGTGGCTGGCCTAACCCCGGCCGGCCACCTAGCCGTCGGCGGCACGGCCACGACAAGCCGCCTGCCGAGCCGCAGCAGCCGTGGCAGCCGCGGCCTGGCCACCAGGCCGCCTGCCGAGCCGCGTCCTGGCCACCAGGCCGCCTGCCGAGCCGCGGCCTGGCCACCAGGCCGCCGTGGATTAGGAGGATAACCACCCACTAACCCACTACTTTTGTGGTGGGGCCCGCCATGATCCTCCCCCGGAGGCTATAAAAGGGACCCCAGGGCCTCTTCATTCGGCACTTTTCTCTTCTCCGGGTCGTCTTCTTCCTCAGGTGAGAGCACTCCTGCCTCCTCCCCCGAGTCGGCCTCCAGTCGCCGTGAACCTCCAGCGGCCACCAACGGCTACGAGCGCTCCACCAGCACGTTGCCATCAGAAAAACGCCCAAGTCCTCGAGGAAGCCAAAGGAAGAAGACATCTATCGCCAGCAAGCATGTGACGCCACAAGCACCATTGCACCAGAATCATCCTGCGCACTCCAACGTCCAAATCACCTCCGCGGCGCAGTTTGTTGCCCGCGGGGAGCAATAACCTTTCTCTCTTCCCCCAAGCTGTAACGGGAGCAGCCTGTCGCCCTGATTCACCAAACATACTGTAATCATCAAAAGCTAGTGGAATTTGACCGGCACAGACCCGGTCACGTGGTTTTTTACCCATTTAAGGGGTTTTCCACATCATCACACCTCGTGACAATTTCTCATTTTCATTGACTGTGTGCGCGCTCGACCGCTCCGTGAGTTAAGACGGTCCAAGAAACAACCGGTCCGACCGGGGCATCGAGTTAGTCCGCAACAAGTAGTTACAATCACAAAAATCAAAGTGACTAACTACATCTGGTCTATAGCAAGGTCTAGCAGTGCCAATAAACATCCTTGAATGATGCAATTTGATTGTAAACAGGGATACGTCAAACGGAGAATAACAATTCTCTGATCTCGAATCATTTGTTCTCAACTTCCAAACCATGTTTTATCATGCAAAAAAAAAGTAATGCAAATATTTACTAAATATTATTTAATCTATTCTATATTTATTAACAAAAGCTAGATCGCCTAGAAAAACAGTAAAAACTGAGAAATGCTTGTATACCTGACAGGGAGATCACTATTTGATGCAAGGTGGAATCTGTACAACCCCATATTCGCTGGGAGGGACCCAAAGGCTTCAATGGTCAGGATTGGGCTAGTCTCAGGCTAGCCTCGGGTTAACCCTAAGGCACACTTGGGGAGTTCTCGTCCTGTAGGAGCTCTCGCCAAGGGCAGGCGAAAGCTGAGGAAACCAAGACAGATAGTCGAGCTCTCGGCAGGAGAGATCGTCGACCGACCGAAGCAGAGAGCCTGACTGCGGAAGCTCCCGCCTTAGGGAGAGCTCCCGCCCAGGGCAGGCGAGAAGGCCTTAGGTGAACCTTCTTTCGCATTAACATCATGACTGCCTAGCGCGAGAACCTTCCTGGCAGGGGTTCTCGCCAAGGCGGGCCTAGAGGGGACCCAGCGAGAGCCTTCTAGGCCGGGGGTCTCGCCAAGTGGGCCCACGTGGTAGGGCCCGGCGCTCGTAAAGGGGATTATTCTCCCAAGGTGAAATTACCCAAATGCCCTTGGGATGACAGCGGGATTTGGCTATTGGCAGACCCCTCAGGGGTATTTCAGTATTTTCAGGCCAAAAGAAGACTATAAAAAGACCCATAGGGGCTCTTTGGAAGGCAGGACTTTCATTATTCTCCCACTCTAGTGCCTTCTGAGGAGCTCCCAGCCCAGCATTTGGCTTTGGAGGGGAAGCTCTCAGAGATATTCCGGGTGTGTGGAGGGACCTCCCAGTTGAGGCTTTGGGTCAGTCCTTTGACCTTAGCAGCCAGTCAAGGGTCGAGATAAGAGAGAAGTAGGCATCGGCTGCACTTTAGTTTGTGAACATTCGTTGGGGTCATTTTTGGCTTCAACAGTTCTGGTGCGGTGAGCGTGGAAGCAGCCGGTGTAAGAAAATCTCGAGTTGAGTCCCATGGCAGGAGGCGAAGGTGAAGGATCAGGCGCAGGAGGATCCCCCACCCGGGTGGACGAGGCGACGAAGAAGATGTTTGAAGACTTCAGGCGGGAAGTCATGCAGACGATCAACTTGGCCTTCTCGGCAAGGAACGAGTGGGAGACGCCGCAGGTCCCGGTGGAGGTCGTTCCGCTGCTAGGCGAGAACGCTCCAGGGCAGCGCCCCGGGAAGGAGGTCCCGGTGGAGGCAGGCGAGAGGGACGTAGCCGCGCGGGAGCTTTTCCCAGGCCAGCGTCTTGAGAAGGAGCTTCCGGCGGATCTGGGCGAGAAGGAAGCGACGGTGCGGGAACTCTTCCCTGGGCATGGTCTCGCGGATCGGTCCAGCCAACCGAGGTCGCGAGACGTGCCTTCTCGCCAGGCAGGAGGCGAGACCCCCTTTAGTGAGCTCATTGTCTCGGCTCCAGTGCCGGAGGGGTTCCGGGAGCCGGACATGACCTACTATACCGGGAAGGATGACCCGGTCCAGCACGTGCAATGGTTCGAGGACGTAGTGTCCATCAGGCAAATGTCGGATGCCTTCAAGTGTAGGCTCTTCGCCATCACTCTGAAGGAGAAGGCCAGGGACTGGTTCCACCAGTTGCCGGCGAGTTCCATCTACAGCTTTGAGGATCTGCGCAGGGGTTTTCTGTTGCGGTTCTCAACTTCGAAGAAAAGGAAGAAGGAGGCTGAGTGCCTGTTTGCAGTAAGGCAAGGGCCGGAGGAGACGTTGGGTCATTATGTTGACCGGTTCCAAGAGGAGATTCTCCTGGTCCAGGAGGTCCCGGGGTACGCGCTGATGCTTGCCTTCACCCTGGGGCTGAGACCAGGGTTTTTCAGCATGGAGTTGAAGAGGGTGCCCCCTCTCTCTTTTGAGGAGCTCATGGAGAGGGCGGCGAAGGAGATAGATTTTGAAAGGGCAAACCCTGCGTTTGCGAGGAAGCTGGCCAGGTTGGTCGAGGATGATGTAAAGGAGCCGGTAGTAGGAAGGCAGAGAGAGCAGAGAGAGCAGAGGGAGCCGAGGGAAGATAGGAGAAGAGGAGAGCCCCGAGGGCAGGGGCAGCAGCATGGGGGGCTAGGGAGCCAAACAACCGACTGGGTTGGAGGCCTCAGGAGGGTCGCCCCCAGGGCCAGGGAGGACTTCAGGGAAGAGATAACTTCCGGGAGCCAAGAAGGCTGGAGCAGGGAGGATGGCGACAAGGACCAAGGGGTCATTTCCCACCGCCGCAGGAGGCTATGGAGGTGGGAAGGGGAAGAGGAAGAAGATTTCGGGGAGCCGGAAGAAGGGGAGGAGGAGAAGGAAGAGGGGGCAGGGTGGCGTTGCCTTATTGTGACTTCCATCAGGAGGAAGGTCACGCAACGGCCACCTGCCCAGAGTTTCTGGAGATTAGAGGGGCCAGAGGGACCGGAAGGCAGGATCCGCCTGTAAGGATTGTTGAAGTACAGCGAGAAGAGGCGGAGGACAGGTGTGAAGACAGGGTAGACGTGGGGACCCGAGGAGGGATCGGAGTGATCCATGGGGGAGTGGGGATCGAGGCAACCCGCAAGGGGAGCTTTCAAATCATGTTCCGCCGAGGGGTCGCCTCGACCTCCCAGGCTCCCCCCCCCCCCCAGAGGAGAATATCACTTTCTCATCCGCGGATATGCCAGACTACGAGGATCCATTCTGCGATGCGCTTGTGATCCAGACAGCGATAAAAAACTACACCGTCTCCCGGATACTGGTGGACAATGGGAGCTCGGTGAACGTGATCTTCAAGAAGGCCTTCGATGAGATGAGGGTGGAAGGAAAAAGGGTCCTGGCTTCTGATGGACCGCTTTTTGGCTTCTCCGGAGAAAGGAAAGAAGTGGAAGGGGGAGTGGGCCTGCATGTGAGGCTTGGGGGCGTCTCACGGAACTGTCGATTCGTGATCGTAGACGCCCCAAGTAGTTACAATGCCATCTTTGGACGTCCCCTCATCAGCGCCTTTCGCTGCGTACCCTCCTCATACCACCAATGCCTCAAGTTCAACAATGGAGGGGTGCAGGTTAGGATCAGGGGGGATCCGAAGATGGCAAGGCAATGCTATGTGACGGCGGTTAATACCGTGTCGTGGATGGCGGAGGCAGAGGAGTTGGAGAAGGAGATGGCTGAGCAGGAAGGGGTTGAGAAAGGGGAGATAAGCCTGGGAGAGGCGATGAAGGTTGTTGAGGAGTTGGCAGAGGTGGAGGAGATCAGCCTAGAAGAGGCGAGAGGAGTGATGGATGAAGAAGAGCAGAGGCAGGAGGAGAGCCTGGAGGAGGCGATGGAAGTTGATGAGGTTGGGGGAGAGGAGCTCGAGTTTGAGCAGGAAGAGGCAAGGGTAAGTTGGGAGCGGTCGGGGCTGGAGCCGGCCGAAGAAGTGGTGGAGATGGAGGTGCTTACAAGAGCGGGGGAGGCGAAAAGGATTCGGATCAGTGGAGGCTTGAGCCTCGAGGATCAGGAGCGGATGCGAGCCTGCATCCAAAGCAACGTCGACATCTTCGCTTGGAGCGCGGCAGACATGCCGGGCATCGACGCGGACGTGGCCTGTCATCGCCTGAACCTGGATCCCAGAGCCCGCCCCATACGCCAAAAGATGAGGGCCATCGCCACCAAGCTAGAAGCCCCCATCCGAGAGGAGGTCAAAAAGCTCCTGGACGCAGGCTTCATCTCAGAGATCCAGTATCCAGGCTGGATCTCCAACGTGGTAATGGTAAAGAAGGGAGGAGGAAAATGGCGCATGTGTGTTGATTTTTCCTTATTAAATAAATCATGTCCCAAGGATTGCTACCCCTTGCCTCGAATCGACGCGCTGGTTGACTCAGCCGTTGGTTTTTCTCTTATGAGTTTTTTAGATGCATTTTCAGGTTACCACCAGATACGGATGCACCCTCCTGATGTCAAGGATGTTTCCTTCATCACGAGAGAGGGATGCTTCAGCTATAAGATGATGCCCTTCGGATTGAAGAACGCAGGGGCGACGTACCAACGTATGATGGATCGAATCTTTCGAGATCAAAGGGGAAGGAACCTGGAGGTCTATGTGGATGACCTCATGGTCAAGAGCAAGTGTGTTGATTCCCACTTGCGAGACTTGGAGGAGACATTTGCCACCCTGCGAAGGTTCAAGATGAGGTTGAACCCCTTGAAGTGTGTCTTCGGGGCTAGTCGCGGGAAATTCCTCGGACACCTCTTGACTCCCGCGGGGGTAGAGCCTAACCCCGATAAGGTTAAGGCTATCCTAGACCTGGAATCGCCTCGCAGTGCCAAGGAGGTCCAGCGCTTGACTGGGAAGTTGGCCGGGCTAAGCAGGTTCCTCTCTCGGTCAGGGGATAGATGTTCCTCTTTCTTCAAAGTACTTCGTGGCAACCAAGCATTCGAATGGACGGTCGAGTGTGAAGAGGCATTTCAGGGGCTGAAGAGCAACTCTCCCAAGCTCCGTTACTTCAAAGCCCGAAGGAAGGGGAGGACCTAGCCTTGTATCTCGGAGTGGGGGGAGAGGCAGTGAGCTCCGTCTTGGTTAGGGAAGAGGGGAAGAAGCAGTTACCCGTCTATTATGTCAGCCGAATCTTAAAAAAGGCGGAGCTCCGATACCCCATCCTGGAGAAGCTAGCGTATGCTTTGGTCATCTCAGCTAGGAAGCTTCGCCCTTACTTTCAAGCACACTCGATTAGGGTGGTAACCGACCATCCCCTTCGCCAGGTCTTGGAGGGGGTGGAACATTCAGGAAGGTTGGCAAAGTGGTCCATCGAACTAAGCGAGTTCGACATTTCTTTCGTCCCGAGGCTCTCCATCAAAGCCCAGGCCGTGGCGGATTTTCTGGCGGACTATGTTACCGAGGCCGAGGTTGAAGAACCAAGGCCGCAAGAAGCGTGGAAGATGGTGGTCGACGGGGCCTCGGGAAGGCACTTCCTGGGAGGAGGTGTGGTGTTGGTAAGCCCTCAGGGAGTTACCATAGAGCAAGCAGTGACTTTCCATTTCCCTGTAACCAATAACCAAGCGGAGTATGAGGCTGTGATCGCTGGCCTTCGCTTGGCAAAGGAGCTGGAAATCCAGGAGGTGGAGGCCTTCACCGACTCAATGGTGGTAGCATCGCAGATCCGAGGCGAGTTTGAGGCCCGGGAGCCTACCCTCGCAAGATATCTATCAAAGGTAAGAACTATTATTGGAGGCTTCCGTTCTTTTTCTATTCAACATGTTCCCAGGGAGGAAAGCATGGCAGCCGACCGATTAGCAAAGTTCGGGCCTCGGGGTGGAGGTACCCTGACTGAACTATTTCGGTCAGCCATTGAAGAGGGGGAGGTGATGGAGGTGAATCGGCGGTCCTCATGGGTAGATCCGTTGGTGACCTTCTTGACCACAGGAGAACTGTCGGAAGAAGTCAAGGATGCAAAGAGCTTCAGGCACAAGGCGGCTCATTACCTGATGCGGGAGGGGAGCTTGCATCGGAAGATGTTGTCAGGGCTCCTCGCGAGATGCGTAACCGAGGAGGAAGTCCCGAGGATCCTGGAAGAGGTGCATTCTGGAGAATGCGGCAGTCATTCAGGGGGAAGGACATTGGAAGCAAGGGTGATAAGGCAAGGATATTTCTGGCGGACCTTAAGGAAGGATACAGCTGAATTCGCAAGGAGGTGTCGGAAGTGCCAAGTACATGCTCCTCTCCAGCTCTTGCCCGCCCAAAGGCTTCGAAGCATCACAGCGCCATGGCCCTTCGCCATTTGGGGAATGGACCTGGTTGGACCCTTTCCTCCAGCTAGCGGGCAGAGGAGGTTCCTCCTAGTTATGATTGACTACTTCTCCAAGTGGCTGGAGATCAAGCCGCTAGCCAAGGTAACCTCCCAAGTCATCAGAAACTTCGTTTGGGGGGAAATCATTTGCAGGCACGGACTACCCCAAGCGATAGTGACGGACAACGGTCCTCAGTTTGCCAGTGAAGAATTCATCAGTTTCTGCACCCAATTGGGAATTGACCTCAGGTTCGCCTCTGTCCATCATCCTCGGAGCAATGGCCAGGTGGAGGCGGCAAACAAAGTCATCGTCAACTTGCTCAAAAAGAAGGTGGAGAACCTGAAGGGTAGCTGGGTGGAACAGCTCCCTTCCGCCCTGTGGGCCTTGCGAACAACTCCGAACACGGCCACAGGAGAGACCCCCTTCAAGCTCTCTCATGGGTGTGAGGCTGTCCTCCCTGTGGAGTTCGAAGTTAGGTCCCCAAGGGTCGCGGCCGCAGCTGAGGGAAGCGAAGCTTGGAGGTTGGAGAATGAGGAAGGGTTGCGCCTCTCATTAGATATGGTGGAAGAGCTGCGGGATGTTGCCGCCATCAGGCAAGAAGAAATAAAACGGCGAATGGCTCGGTACTTCGATAAGCACATCAGAGTCAAGCAATTCGCCGAGGGGGATCTAGTACTGAAAAAGGTCGACGCTGCGGGAAGGTCGGCCGCGATTGGTAAGCTCAACCCTAGCTGGGAAGGGCCTTACATAGTAGAGAAGGCTCTGGTTAACGGAGGCTACTATCTCCAGGACGCGGAGGGAAGGACCTTGAGTCACACCTGGAATGGTGATGACCTGAAGCGCTTCTACCCGTAGGAGGGAAAGAAGGATTGTAATGTTGTAAACAACTGTTGCATTTTCAATGAGTTTATTTCAAAATGTTGACTGTCACTGAATAGGCAATCTTTATGTTTTTTGTTTTAACTGGCTATGATTCCTCATCTCAGTGATAGAATAGGCCTGGTTGAAGGAATCTTCACCAACACCCCGAGCTCGGCTCGGCCCCAGGTAGACCCGCTGCGCAGGCTCTCATCTAGCTGGCAGGTCCGAAGGCTCGCCTGTGGGGGAGAGGTTTGGTTATCTTCATCAACACCCCGAGCTCGGCTCGGCCCCAGGTAGACCCGCTGCGCAGGCTCTCATCTAGCTGGCAGGTCCGAAGGCTCGCCTGTGGTGGAGAGGTTTGGTTATCTTCATCAACACCCCGAGCTCGGCTCGGCCCCAGGTAGACCCGCTGCGCAGGCTCTCATCTAGCTGGCAGGTCCGAAAGCTCGCCTGTGGGGGAGAGGTTGGTTATCTTCATCAACACCCCGAGCTCGGCTCGGCCCCAGGTAGACCCGCTGCGCAGGCTCTCATCAAGCTGGCAGGTCCGAAGGCTCGCCTGTGGGGGAAAGGTTGGCTCCTATGATACTTTGTTGTTAGCCACTTCTACGACACCCCGAGCTCGGCTCGGCCCCAGGTAGACCCGCTGCGCAGGCTCTCATCAAGCTGGCAGGTCCGAAGGCTCGCCTGTGGGGGAAAGGTTGGCTCCTATGATACTTTGTTCTTAGCCACTTCTACGACACCCCGAGCTCAGCTCGGCCCCAGGTAGACCCGCTGCGCAGGCTCTCATCAAGCTGGCAGGTCCGAAGGCTCGCCTGTGGGGGAAAGGTTGGCTCCTATGATACTTTGTTCTTAGCCACTTCTACGACACCCCGAGCTCGGCTCGGCCCCAGGTAGACCCGCTGCGCAGGCTCTCATCAAGCTGGCAGGTCCGAAGGCTCGCCTGTGGGGGAAAGGTTGGCTCCTATGATACTTTGTTCTTAGCCACTTCTACGACACCCCGAGCTCGGCTCGGCCCCAGGTAGACCCGCTGCGCAGGCTCTCATCAAGCTGGCAGGTCCGAAGGCTCGCCTGTGGGGGAAAGGTTGGCTCCTATGATACTTTGTTCTTAGCCACTTCTACGACACCCCGAGCTCGGCTCGGCCCCAGGTAGACCCGCTGCGCAGGCTCTCATCAAGCTGGCAGGTCCGAAGGCTCGCCTGTGGGGGAAAGGTTGGCTCCTATGATACTTTGTTCTTAGCCACTTCTACGACACCCCGAGCTCGGCTCGGCCCCAGGTAGACCCGCTGCGCAGGCTCTCATCAAGCTGGCAGGTCCGAAGGCTCGCCTGTGGGGGAAAGGTTGGCTCTTGTGATACTTTGTTCTCAGCCGCTTCTACGACACCCCGAGCTCGGCTCGAACCCCGGTAGACCCGCTGCGCAGACTCCCTTATAAGCTAGCAGGACCGACGGCTCGCCGGTGGGGTAGGGGTTTAATTGGTCGGAAAAATATGTGAGCAGGGCCCTGGCCTAGACCGGAGGCAAGGCCCTAAAGGTCTCGGCTCAGAGGTCTCAGCCAGTAAAAAGCCTCGGTTGGGAGGTCTCGGCCAGCAAGGGTCCCGGCTCAAAGGTCTCGGCCAGCAAGGGTCCCGGCTCAAAGGTCTCGGCCAGCAAAGGTCTCGGTCAAAGGGGGGTTCTCGCAAAAGGAGGCTCCCGGCGGACCTGAGAAGGACGACTTAATCAACGACGCGAGGTTCCCGCCTAATGGATCTCTAAGAAAGGTTATCCTAAAGAGACTAAGGGTCTCGGCGGAAGCTCGCGCGGAAGCTATTCGGCAGGATAATATACTTTCAAGCACGCTAAAAATGAAAGACGAAACATTACTTTACATAAAATTAATTACAAAAGTTGGAGCCTCTCGCTCATTACAGAAGAAACAAAAAGAAAGAAGAAGTTTAAGGGGACGCGCTGTAGCTCCCGCTGGTGCTCTCGCTTGAACCATCGCCAGAGCTCTCTTCAGACGTCTCGCCAGCGGCGGTAGAAGTCCTTGGGATGTCTGAGGGAGGCGAGTCCGGCGCGCCCGGAGGTTTGGGAACTGGATCGTAGAGCCAAGGCAGAAGTTTGCGAGCGTCGATGGTCGCGCCGTCCTCCCGAAGCAGCTTGACGTCTCGCAGCGTCTCGAGCGTCAGCTTGATGGTTGCCTGAGCGTTGGCTTGGAGCAGCTTGTCAACGTCGTACTCCGAAAGGTAACGACTCCGCAGCCTCGCATCTAGCTCCGGGGGCGGGACCTTCGCCAACTCTGCGCGAAGTTGTTCCCTCAAGAGGACGCTCTCGCAGCGCGCGTTGGCCAGCTCTGCGCGAAGCTCCCTGACTTGGGCAGAATCCTGTAAAAGAAGAAGGGGAGTTCAGTCTGGAAACATCGCGCCATCATGACTTTGAAAAACGAAAGCAAGGGTTCGGGAGGTTCTCGCTTACCTCAGTCGCGGGGCGCAGAGACAGCGCCAGTCGAGCATCCGCAAGCTCTTGTTGAGCTTTCGCGAGTTCTTCTCCCGCGGTGTGCGCTCGAGCCATCGCGTCCTCCCTCGCCTTGCGCATATCGGTGAAATTCTTGTCAAGGGTGATGCTTCGGCGCGCACACATATGCGCAAGCTCGAACCCGCGCAATAGAGCCCGGATGGCATCGAAGGCTATAAGGCGGGTGGACATCTGGTCAAATACGCTGGCATCCTCCCGGCTGTAGAGGCCGTATCCAAGCGAGAAGGCCTCGCCAGTCACATTTTCCCCCTCCGCCCAGCTGGGAAGGAGCGTCGTAACTTTGATCAAGTTCGACTCAGGGTCCCATTCCATCTAAGGCTTCCCTTCCGCGTCGACGTACTTCACGCCGAAGCCAAAGTTCCTGTGCCCTCTCGGCACCTCCTAGGGCGGGACGCTGGCAGAGGTTTCGGCGGCGACCACTCCTCCCCCAGCCTCGCTCGCGGCCGATGGGTTCCCGGTAGAAGCCTCAGCGCGGCTCTTGGCGGCGGCATCCATCTCGCTGGCCATCTGAAGGATCGCTTCAAAGGACCTGCCTTCGGGAGGAGGTTGGACAGGCGGGACGGCCGGGGCTTTCCCCTTCTCCAGGGCAGAGGGTTTCGGCCTCTTCAGCGTTCGGAGAGGAGGAAGGGTGACCTTCCGCTTCTTGGCCGGTGGCGGCAAGGGAGGGGCTGGATCTTCTCGGCAGGCGCTGGCGCTAGCTTCCGCGAGCGCAAGGGAGCCTCTTACGGCCAGACCCTCGACACCCCGGCCTTCAGCAAAGGGCTGGCGCAGAGGGACCTCCCGCTCTCCTGCATAGTTAAAGCACTTCAGCGCAAGAAAATCTTTGATAAAAGAGGGAATCTGAGGCGAGACCGTACCTTCGCCCGAGTGAACAAGTGGGAGGGAGTCGACGTCCCGCCGAAGGTAGGGAACGTCGAACTCCTTGGTCCCGAAGAATTCCAGGATTGCGCTCTCGCGCGATCCCAGAGCAGGCGGTTTGTAGGCCGCGTCCTCGTACTGAACGGGCTGAAGCGGGATGTTGCCGAAGTCTCCGCTGACATAGACAAACTTCTCGCCCCAGTGGTGGTGCTTGTTGGCGAGACCGGTAACCTCGAGCAGTTGCCCGGAGAAGAAAACTACCCCCCCCCCCCCTTGGCGCGGAAGTTGAATAGCTTCCGGAAGATGGGCAGACTAAACTCGATCCTCTCGGATCGCATATAGCATATGAATGCTATAAGTATCGCGACTGAGTTCGGGTTTAGCTGGGCGGGAACCACCCCATAATAGCGAAGAGCTAGCCGAACCTCCGGCCAAAGGGGGAGGTGGAAGCCCACCTCGAAGTGCTCGAGGGGGATGGCAAGCTCTCCCGCCCCCGGAGTATTCATCCTATCGTGATTCCTCGGGTTCCGCGCCGAGAAGTCGGCGGGAATGTAGTGGTCAACGATCATGTTGTATTCGTCGAGGGAGAGCTTGCAGGAAGGGAAGAGATGTTTTTGAAAAGCTTCCGCGCAGTGGGCGCGACCCTTGCTCTCGCCAGGCATGGTTGGTTTGTGAGTAAGAGCGAGAGCTGAAGAGGGGTCGAAGCGAGAGCAAGAACGCGAAAGCAAGGAGGGAAGGCTGAGGTTCCGGATCGAAGAAGTAAATGCGGTTGGTAGACTTCTCTATTTATAAGAAAACGTAATCATCATGAATTCATCCGACAGAGAGAGAAAGTGACAGCGGAGTACAGCTGTCAGAATCCGGGCTAACGGCGCCTCGGTTCTCCCCCTCGGGATGGCAGCGGTCAACGGTCGTTTCGGGTTTCGACGCGACTACCTAGATTGGCGCAAGCCTCCTAGATTGGCGCAAGCCTCCTAGGTTAACACAAACCTCCTAGATTGGCGCAAGCATCCTAGATTGGTGTAAGCGTCTTAATTAAAAAGCCTCGCAGAGCAATAAAAAGAAAAGGAAAAGAGAGACATGAGTAGAAGCGAGATCCTCGCTAGCGCAAGCTGGATAAAACTTAATTGGTAATAATGTTTATTACAGATACATTGAAAAAAAAGAGATACATTGAGATTCAGAGCGTGAAGGCTAATAGGGCTTCCAGCTCCATCGTCCTCGTTCTCGCCGCCTAGTTCTTGGGGGCGCCAACGGGTTGAAGTAGGACGATAGGGTGGTACACCCAAGGTTGATCCGCCTGGCGTGATCCCGGATCTGCGAGATGCACCTCCCTGGCGAAGACTCGGCAGAAGGCCCTCCCGGACAATCAGTCTCGCCCAAGAAGAAATCCCGCTCCAGAGCCGCCAGCCTTTGCTCCACGGATTCGCGGAATGCTTTCGCCGCGGCAGTATGGGCACGGTCTCGCCGGATAAGCTTGGCCAAAATGACCGAGATCTTCCTCCTTCTCCCCTTCGCGCTCCCAGCGCTGTTCAGGGTTTCCTCTATCTCGCCAGACGAAGGGAGAAGGGACTCTCCATCCTCTTCTTCCTCGTCTTCTTCTTCCTCTTCTTCTCCTTCCTCGTTGACTCCCGACCGCAAGCCAGGATCACCTGCGAAAGAAACGTGCGAGAATTTTGGTTAAAGCATGGCGATCAACGGTTTTAAAAGGTCTCGCATACCTGCGGTGGGGCGAGAACCGTCAACCAAAGTTGGACGAGAAGGCCCGGCCCCTCCGTTGGTCCCATAAAGAAGGTGAAGAGGCTTGCCCAGCCCCGGGCGGAAGGGCTCGCGCACGATAATCCCGGCCTGGCCGGAAGCAGGAGGGGAGTTGTCTTCTCTCAAGGGACGGTCAGCATCCTTGAGGGTAGCGGAAGGTTCAGAGGCCGCCCCTCCCGCCTGCAGGATAGGATTGGCCACCGCAGGAGGCACTTCGACGGTTCTCGCTTCATTTTCCCGGGTGGTTAGACCCGGGCCGGCGGGAGTTGGCACTGCGAGAAGACGGTTCAGAAAAGAAAAGGTCGGGTCGAAATACTGACAAGGGAAAATGTACCTATCGTTCTGGTTTCGGCCGGAGGAATCCTCTCTAAGACCCGCGTTTGGTCCTTGGGTGAATGAGCGGGCAGGTTCGAAGAACTTGGCGGGATCTCGTCGCCATCGTTAGGAGCGGCTTCCTGCGAAAGCTTACGTTAACTGTCGGATCCAGTGCACAATCAGCTCGATAGGAACGGTTAAAAGGCTTACCTTCTGCGGAGAAGGATCCCCCGCAGGATTGGGAGTGGGGGAAGGAGGATCCCTGTTCTCGCGAGAAAGGTCCCGCCGGACCACCTTCGCCCTTTTCTTTTCCTTCTTCTTCGGCTCGGACGGCCCGGCGGTGGAAGTCTTTCTCGCTAACCATGGAGCCACCGCCGCACAGTTAGCCAAGGCCCGCGCTTGGGCAGCGGCTAACCGGTCTTGGAGGTCTTGCGGAAGCGGTTTGGCAGCACGTTTGGGATGCATGGTAAGCTCGCGCAAAGGTCCCGGGGGGCGAGAGCTCAGTCGTAAAAACAGTATTTCAAGGGCGAGGCATATGGTCGCCTATCGGTGCATATTTATAGCCGCAGTAGGACCCACCAAAAGATTCCCCTGGTTAGTTGGCACGTGTCCAGCGAATATTTCGGGGGTTGGACTTGTCTTGTCGAGCGCAGGGCTAGCTCGAAAAGAGCGGGGATTGTGTACAACCCCATATTCGCTGGGAGGGACCCAAAGGCTTCAATGGTCAGGATTGGGCTAGTCTCAGGCTAGCCTCGGGTTAACCCTAAGGCACACTTGGGGAGTTCTCGTCCTGTAGGAGCTCTCTCCAAGGGCAGGCGAAAGCTGAGGAAACCAAGGCAGATAGTCGAGCTCTCGGCAGGAGAGATCGTCGACCGACCAAAGCAGAGAGCCTGACTGCGGAAGCTCCCGCCTTAGGGAGAGCTCCCGCCCAGGGCAGGCGAGAAGGCCTTAGGTGAACCTTCTTTCGCATTAACATCATGACTGCCTAGCGCGAGAACCTTCCTGGCAGGGGTTCTCGCCAAGGCGGGCCTAGAGGGGACCCAGCGAGAGCCTTCTAGGCCGGGGGTCTCGCCAAGTGGGCCCACGTGGTAGGGCCCGGCGCTCGTAAAGGAGATTATTCTCCCAAGGTGAAATTACCCAAATGCCCTTGGGATGACAGCGGGATTTGGCTATTGGCAGACCCCTCAGGGGTATTTCAGTATTTTCAGGCCAAAAGAAGACTATAAAAAGACCCATAGGGGCTCTTTGGAAGGCAGGACTTTCATTATTCTCCCACTCTAGTGCCTTCTGAGGAGCTCCCAGCCCAGCATTTGGCTTTGGAGGGGAAGCTCTCAGAGATCTTCCGGGTGTGTGGAGGGACCTCCCAGCTGAGGCTTTGGGTCAGTCCTTTGACCTTAGCAGCCAGTCAAGGGTCGAGATAAGAGAGAAGTAGGCGTCGGCTGCACTTTAGTTTGTGAACATTCGTTGGGGTCATTTTTGGCTTCAACAGAATCCAAATATTCACTGTAAAATGAAAGTAAAATTCTCGGATATAGCAGAGCAGCCGCAGGAGGTTCCCGCCGTGGACTTGGAATAAAGATAGGCGGAGAAGAGATCGCTGGAGAAGAGATCGCAGAGCGACCGCAAGAGGCTAGCCGGAGAAGAGATCGCAGAGCCGAATGGAGCACAGGAGATCGCAGAGCGGCTGCAGGAGGCTAACCGGAGAATAGATCGCGGGAGGCTCGCCGGAGAAGAGATTGCAGAGCAGCCGCAGGAGGATCGCCCGGAAGAGTGTTGGCGACGGCTGAGCGAACACAAGATTGCAACATTACGATGAAAAGTCCACCGTTCGGGTTTTTAGGTTTAGGCTTTGCTGGATATACCGAAATAGCCCGCAGAATTAATAAAACAAAACTTAAATGAATTCAGATAACTGATTTAATGAAAATAGGATGCAATCTGCCAAACAAAATATGTTAGCATGGTGCAAAGTGCCAAAAATTTAAAGCTTATATGCAATGTGTCAAACACCTCTAATTACAGGATACAAAGTGCCAAAATTCCAAAAATTGACGACAACACTTTCCGTTAATAAACTCTATGTATCCTCTCCATCATGTAATCCAACAACAAAATGAAATTCAGCAAAATCACAATGACTGCAGTCATATTTATGTATTTTTTGTATAATAAATCAGGGCTTTAATTATAACGCGGAGAAAATTAGTTCAAGTACACTGTACACTTGCAATTTTTATCACTTTCGAACATTAAATTTTTTTAAAAAAAATATTATTATACTAAACATATTAAAATATGGGGAGAGCGACAACGGAAGGAGTTGAAAAAGGTCACGTGAGTGTCAATGGGAAGGAGCACGGGAGACTTCGGTCAATGCGGAATGTGGATAGCGTTAAACTGTCAAATCTCATGAATCTTTCACTTTTTTAAAAATTATTTTTTTAGCAGAGAAAGTAGAGAGAGAGAGAGGGAGAGAGGGAGAGAGGGAGAGAGGGAGAGAGAGATATATATTTTTTTTTAGAAAAACATTACTTTAATTTGAAAAGATGGGAAAATGGAGGGGACAGTCAGAAGCTAGAGTGGATATCTACCAGGCGTTGGCCGCCGATCCTTCACATGAACTGCTGGGTTTTTTTGTCCGTCGGATCCGCACGGACAAAAAAGTAGGTACGGTAACACGCATCATGAGGGTTCGCCATTTTTTATCCGTTGGATTAACTATCCGCAGGGGCCGATTTAAAGGGAGGTCATAAATTTGATTATTAGTATAACAAAATTAACTATTCGCAGATCAAATGTAGCTTTGTGACTTTAAAATTAATTTGAAATATTTATATATTATTATATAAATAAAAAATTTGTGCACCCACATTTTTAATTTTCTAGATCCATCACTAACAACTCAACCGTCAGCAAAAAATGAAAAAAAAAAAATACAAAATACACCTTGCGGATATGTTGCTCTACGAGCAATGCACGATTTCTTTTTTTTTTCTCATTAATCTGAAATTGGGTAAAAACTGGAAAAAATTGGTACTAGAAAATTGAAAGGCATCACACAATAAAATTAGAGTAAAACAATTTAACAATTAAATAATAAACACTATTTTATCGCAGAGTAAAACACTATTTTATCGCAGAGTAAAACACTATTTTATCGTCATCTTTAATCTCTTTGAGAGTTTGCGTCTAATAGTTTCCACGCGCGCAAAGAGGGACGAATGCAGAGAAGGCCGGAGGGAGCATGCATAAATATAGATTGAGACATTGCAGCTGTAAAGATTATTTAAAAAGTCTAGAATTGCAACATAATTTTTATGCAAAAAAAGGTAGAGAGGGTGGAGAGAGTGCATGAAAAGAGCGTGCTTTAAGTTTAAGAAGCTAGTTAGGAGATGAAAAATATAAAAATTTAAATTAATTTATAAACTCTAAAGTTAATAATTAATAAAATTATTGTATTTTATTTTTATATCAACACGCGGAAAGACAGCGCTCCCGGCATCATTTCAAACGCTTCCCTCTCCGCTCGTCTGCCAGAAGAAACCCTAATGCCCCCCAAAAGCCCCACCGAACCCTATTCAAAACCCTAGCCCTTGTCGTCTTCTTCATCCCCCCTCCCCGTGCCCATATCCCGTCGAAAGCTCCCATCAACGACGATATATCCGATAGCCTCTCACCCTGATCCGGCCCATCGTTGATTGATGACCGATGATGGCTTCCGCCTGCGTCAACAACGTCGGTATCCCGCAGGAGTCCTTCCCTCCAGCCTATGCCTGGCTAAGCCCTAATGTTCCTCACTACCCGACGATCGATTCGGCAGTCGAGTCGGCCGCAACCACCGGTTCGGCGGCGGAGGTGCCGCGGAGATCGGTCGATCGCGTCGATTTCGAGTTCCGACTTGATGAGGTTCGAGTCACGATGCTGGCCGCCGACGAGCTGTTTTCCGAGGGGAAGCTAGTTCCGCTCCACGTCACCGCTCTGCGGGCGCCAACCGACCCTTTCCGCGGAGATCTGCTCTCCTCGGAGGCGGATGCTAAGCCGTGGATCTGCGCCGAGGGCATTGGATCCGACTCATTCGTCCTCTCTCCTAAGGCGCCGAGATGCTCTGCGAGGTGGAGGGAACTGCTCGGCCTCAAGAGGCTGCAGAACCCGAAAAAGGAGCCGTCGAAGACGGCGTCGTCTCCGTTACCGTCGGCGAGTCCGAGAGCGATTGAGCCGCCGACGGGATCGAAGACTCCTACCGGAAAATCATTCAAGAATCTTCTCCAACGCCACTTGAAAACCTCGATCGATCCTCTGCTCAGTCTCCCGCTGCTGCGAGAGGGCGGCCCCGATGCGGTCTCTTCGTCACTTTCTTCTCGCCTTTCCCTCTCCTCCTCCTCTTCCTCCGGCCCCGAGCACGAGGATCTCCCTCGCCTCTCCCTCGACACAGAAAAGCCCCGGAATCCACCGCGGTTGCGGATTTCCAGACCCCTCTCGTCACCACCGGAGGCAAATTTTCCGACGAGGGTTGCTCGTCACCCCGGCCGACAGCCACCGGATTCCAAGTCTGCTCAGGCGTGGGGGGTCTCAGTCGACAGTCCTCGGATGGATCCGTCGGGCCGGGTCATCTTCGAGGGTCTGGAGCGGAGCTCGAGCAGCCCTAGCAGCTTTAATGGCGTGCCGACAACAAAGTACCGCGGCATGCAGAGATCGTATTCAGCCAACGTTAGAATTCCTTCAGTCCTCAATGTCCCTGTTTGCTCTATCCGTAGATCTTCCAAATCCGTTTCCGTTTTCGGATTCGGCCAGCTCTTTTCCCAGCCGCGGAAAGATAGGACTGCATCTTCTTCATCCCTATCGTCCACCATGGGACGGCCGGCGAATTCATCCGCCGCCGCCGCCGCCGCCGCCGCTGGCAAAACGACGATCGACAGCGCGAGGAAGAGGGACCGGCTCCGAGCGCGAAGAGAACCGCGCGGTTTCTAGGTAACCCCCCAAAAAAGGAAATTTAAAATTTTCGTAACCCTATCTACTAATATCTACCGTAAATATTCGTTTGGAAATAATTATATTTTAATTTATTATTCTGTGGACTGATGAAGCTCTGTGCTAGGGGAAATAATTTCTACGTCCCGGTCCAGCTTATATAATAGGGCCCGGTCCAGCCCGGATAAAAAAATTTGGCCCACGCACCAGTTTATAAAATATTTTGGTGAGCAAATTCAATCATATAATCGGTGATTTTAAAGGCGCGACAGCGCAGATTTTCCATTAAAAAATACAATTATATTTTCTCTAATACATTCGGCATCTCCGTATACGTATACGGTATACCTACAAGAAAAATTTCTCTTAAATTGATGCCTTTATTTGCTGAGCTCCCATGTGAGCCCTGCTTATATTACAGGCTAACGTGCGCCTGCTTCGATGCGCATTCATATACTCTCTTTTTTTTTTAAACTTTTGGCGTATTTAATGTTTTTTTAAAAAAAATATGAATAGTTTATTGATTTTTTGTCGCCATTTGGGAGACGATGGCAGAAATAAATGGAGTGCTCGGCTGGATGAGAAATATATATTTGAACGCATATCCAGACCGCTGTTATTTTTGGGCGCTGTTATTATCACTGCAGTTTTGGCTAGTCGCACCGCACTTTCACCTAGGTTTTCGCGTCTTTTGGAAATAAGCCTTGTACATGCATTTTTAGAAAAAGTGTTCAACACGAAAGTTGTTGATCTCGACGAGATCTACAACTTTCGTGTTGAACACTTTTCCTAAAAATGCATGTACAATGCGTACTTTGGAAATTTCGCGCCTTTTGGAAATACACCTTGTACATGCATTTTTAGGAAAAGTGTTCAACACGAAAGTTGTAAATCTCGTCGAGATCTACAACTTTCGTGTTGAACACTTTTTCTAAAAATGCATGTACAAAGCGTATTTCCAAAAGGCGCGAAAACCTAGGTGAAAGTGCGGTGCGACTAGCCAAAAACTGCAGTGCTAATAACAGCACCCTTTTTTAGCCTTTTAGGCTCTGTTTGGATAGACTTATTTTCACCTGTCACCGCGTGATCAGTGAAAATAAGTCCCGCAAAACAATAGAATTTTTTGTACGTGTAATGTACCATATACCATGAGATATGTGCGGGACATTTTTTGTGAGAAAATTACTTCTAACGTCGTTTACAGTTGTAAATGTTATTTACTGTTTTAAATTACAATTGTAATTTCTGAATAAAATATAGTTGTAAAATAAGCATAATAATTTAAAACTGTATTTTTTCCTCGAAACATATACATATGGGATCTTAAAATATCCGTAAAAATACATAGACTTATATTTCACAATTTATTTATTAAAAAAGACCATAATTTTGCCCCAAAAAAATGATTTGCACACCTTTCTCTAGGTACATTACACAGAATTTTTTGCCCCAAAACAAGAGTAATTTTTAGGTACCTGTGGGTACATAGAGGTAGGTGCAATACATTTTTAGGCGTTGGATTTGAGATCTGACCGCCAGCATTAAAGGGAGGAAAAAATATTTAAAAATAGGCAGAAGTTTTTATTGATCGGACGACTCCCAATGCATCGCGGGCACCATCCTCCATATGCCCGCGCGTACCTAAAAATTTTCGCCAAAACAAAGCCTTGGGCTCGTTTTCGGGCCGTCAAACTGTATGAAACGTACTTTAATGTCCTCCAAATAGAGCGTTAATTTGAGTTGTTGACAAGATGTTTGACAAAATAAATCTCAAATTGATAAATATTATAACATGCATCATTAATTAGATAATGAGTGCTAAAATGCGTCCGGAATTTTTTTCATATGTAAATGCATGATTTCAACAGCGGAGATTATACGGTTGTATTGACCAATGATTGCACTACAGTACAAGGAAATCTGAACCGTTACAAACATGTACGGTCGCATTTGCTCGTGCACGAGTAAAACGTGCATATAAGTACGAAAAAATTGCAGCCCCATGAGGGTGCAAAGTCTTTTTTTAAGTTGGGGATGCATTTTATAGTATTTAACAATTTGTGGTGCATTTTGCAAAAATCCAATATTTAGATGGTGCATCTGACTAATTGCTCATTTTTATTTATATATTTTGAGTGGCCCATCTTTAGCTGTGTTTTAGTTTCATATATAAGCGAGTAGGCCTTTCTTTAGACGTGTTTTAGTTCCATATCTAGGCAAGTAGGGGTGTACGTCGGCTTGAGCCTGATCAGTTTCACAAAAAATCAAGAACCCGATGCAATAGGTTCGGTTTCAGATTGATTCTTGGTTTTACTCGTGTTTCATTGTTTCTTCACATTAACTCTTATATAAGTATCCGTTCTAAATCATTGAACAGAAAAGTTGATTTTGTTGTGCACATAACTATTGGCCAAAAAAAAAGGATAAGGTCGCAAAAGGAGCAGAAAAACTTGTGAGAAATTTTAAAATAGGAAAGGCAGAGAGATTCTAAAAAAAAATGTAAGGGGAAGAAGTAGACTGAATTTAATTCTAACCCCATGACTCAAAAGGCTTAATTTCATTAACCCATTTTGGGTTGGTTATTTTGTAGTTGAACATAATAAGAACTGAGAATCAAATCGAATTATTTGATTCTAATAATTTTGGAATCATAACCGAACTGAAGCTCATGAGAACTAATCCAAATCATTCAGTTCTCGATTCTTTGATTATTTGTGTACTCTATAAGCAATAATCTTTAAATTTTGGGAGAGAAGTGGAAAAAAAAGGAGAGAGAGAGAGAGGAGAAAGGCAGAGCAAAAAATAAAGGAACAAGAGGTAGTCTAAAATAAAATAAATAATTGAAATTAAAAATGTTTGAATTATAGATATGTCTGGTTGCACCCACGAATTATGCTGGTGTTACAAATTTTATATTTTTTTGGCAATAGTATGCCGGGAGGGATATATAAGGACATCATATTTGCTACTTACATATTTGTTGGAGGTCATTTTAATTTTATTGGTGTGTGAATAACGAAAAAGGTGATGTTATATACAGGTTATTTTTTTGGCCTGCATATAACTGTTACGAGAAGTGAAGTAGAAGTCACATGGGAAAAGCATAAGTGCCGTTCAATGCCATCGCATGGCATCCGCGTGGGCAGCACAGGACAACTAGCGTACCAATTTAAACAGTATCATGATATATTACGATCCAAGTCCTGTACACGTGGGGGTCCATCCACTCACACATGGGGATTCTCTGCACACGTTTCAAATCCATTTTTTTATTATACTATAATTATATACGTATTATTGACATTGTCGCGTTATCTTCTAAGCTGTGTTTAAGGTTGAATGTGCTTTATCAATAAACATATTAATAATAATAATATTTTTAGAAAATATCCAAGAGATTCTAGACATCAAAATAAAACTTGAAATAAACTTTTATTTTTAGAAAGGAATCTCTTCTAATCATTATTTAATTATCACTTAAACATGTATTTTTTATCAGGAAGAACGTGATTTTGAGACCAAAATTCTAAAGTTAAAAATTTTGAGATTGATTTCGTAAAGTTCTCAATCCTTAGGGACTGAAAACGTGATTTTGCCTTATATTATATATATATATATACATATGTATTAGTGATATTATCACATTATCTTCTAAGCTGTGTGTTTGAGATTTGAGATTGAATGTGCTTGTTTCATCAATAAACTTTATTTAGTTGCTTCTGAAAGATAAGTGTGCTGATACTCATTAATTAAAAAAAATAGTTTTTTTTCATACCTCACAATTAGATCTTAGGCTCCGTTTGGGAGGACTTATCTTCACCGATCAAGCGGTTATGACCGCATGAATCCGACCTTAATTATGGTCTAATTCATGCGGTCATAATCGTCTGACCGGTAAAAATAAGTCCTCCCAAACGGAGCCTTAGTGTCAATAGCTGTAACTGGGAATCACGTGCAGAGGGACCCGTGCATGCATGGCCTCTATTGAAAATGCTTCTCTCTGTAATTGCTTAAGTTTAGATGGGCCCGTGTATACAACTGTTTTGAAAAAGCTTTAGGACCTGTTTGGCATGGCGGTGACGGTCATGAACATGGCCCACCTACGGAAACTTCGTCCACTATGTTCAACAGATGATGTTTGTTAGGTGATCCTAAACAAAAAACAGTTTAATCCTTGCATAAGTCCGCTTGAGTATTTTTAAAAACTTAATTCTATGTTTTTTATTGAAAGAACAATTTTTAATAATAATTTAGTTTTTTTAATATTAAAAGTGTTTTATGCCAAACATTTATGACATCATAAATATTATATAAATTCTAAATAAATAAATTTCAAAAAAGTTCCCAAAATTTCTTTCTTAAAAAAGCTCTTAATCTAAACAACCGAAAAAGAGTAGTGATGGGAATAAAGTTTTTCTCATCACCACCATCTCCCCAAAAAAGAGCCAACGGACTAATTATCATATTCCTGATTAACCATACTCATCCGCTTAAATTTATTAATTGATGGGTTTAAACCCACTAATCAGGAACAAACTAACATGCAATCTTCAATTCATTCAAATAAAAGAGACAGACCCAGATGGGCACAATCACAAACAGCTGCCGCAAGAAGCAGAAGAAAAAACTAAAAGCGTCCCACCATGAAGGATTGCACAGTTTTAAGACACTCAGAAATGAATATAAACAGAGCATAACAATTGCAGCAGAAAAAAAAAGGCTAATTAGAGAGACATTTTGCGGCAGGCCCAGCCAGCCACCGGATTGCGTGGAGGAAGCATCCACTCATCCAGCAACGATGGCATGGGGACGTTCAGGCCTCGGCAAGGACTCAACTGAGGCTGGAAGGTTATCAGCTTTCTTGTTTGAATTTTTTTCATGTATTCTGGTGTTATCGATATACGAAATCATAAGGTCCGTGCATCAGGCCTATTTTTGCAACCGATGTGTTGTTTCAGACACCGATATAATCACTTTTTTCGATCATAAATAAGAGAATACATGTCAGAAAAAAAAACCAATAGCGTGGATGAATTTAAACATCTTGTGAAATCACGCTTTTGTAAAACTATAATTTTTGGGGAGGTTCATGTTCTGCCATTTATGGTCAAAAATCATAAATTCTACGTAATTTTACGCACGTGAAGAACTTAGAGATGCTTAGAGAAGAATCTAATATAGCATGCTGCATGCATTTGCATAAATAGACAATTTAACACAAAATTAGGAGATGATACTATAAAATGAAGCCCTCTCCTAGAGAAAATTCAAATGAGGGGTTTTCTCTCTCATTCTGGCTTAATACACACTATAGATAGAAGTTCTTCAGTTTGAACAATTATTGAGCATGCAAGTGAGGGCTTCCCAGAAATATTTTCCCAATACCTGATTGCAAAACCCTAATCAGCTTTCTTGCTCTTGAGGTTCCCCTTCGGTATCTTGCTTAGCAGACCGCTGTCCAACTTTCGATACTGACTCTGGATCTGCCCAAAAAGGCTGTACATAAAATCATCAACTTGATCCTCATACTTCTCGTACAGGACAGGAAGTGTGTGCGCAGCAACAAATCCTGGTTCAGAAAACGGCTCGGATTACATACACAAAATTACAAAAAAAAAAGATACAAGTTCTCTAAGCTATTATCATAGACATGGCAAAGCATGAAATCATCCTTTTGTAAGTGCGAGTTGAATTGCAAGCTACGAATATTTCAGCACAAAATCAGAGACAGTGAATAAGGTACGAATCCTAGCATATCCAAACAATTTAACCAATGAGATATATAGCGAAAATCACAATTAAATCAATTTAGAACCGATACAAAATGAACCAAGCATCTAATACCCTACACCAGCTTATTTTTGTTTCCGGTATCCAAAATCATGGACTATAATAATATCTCTGATCAGTTGCGCTCCAACGAACCAATTGCAGGTTCATGTTACACAAAGCAGGGATGGAATAGAAGACTCAAGGGTCTGTATGGGAGCCCAATTGGAAACGGGGCACAAAATTTGCCGCACGAAAGCCACCGAAGCTCCCGTGTCCACCCCCGAAACAGCGCCAAATCGCAGAAATTGGGACCCCGGACATTCTCGTTAGCCGAGCATCTCAATGGAGCATGATTCACGAATAGTCCCCAAACAGACAATAAATGTATTCCATCATCACAATCACCAGATGCCGGGGATACACTTAAATTGGCCAAGATTCTTACTGTAAGCGTATATATAAACACAGTCAGGATATTCGACCTTCACATAAGATAAGATGCACATTAAAGTTACCCACCAACATAGATGACAGTAAGCAAGTTGAACCAGCTACCAATCAGAGCAGCTGCTAACAAACCAAGCACAACCTGTAGAGAAACAAAACATCATCAACTCTGAAATCACAATCATAAAAATAGGTATTATGATAAGCAGAAGAAAAATGTTATACAGGTTGAGAGAAGATCTATTTATTCGTAGCTTCCTATATTTCCGAGCTCGATAATACTTCCTCGTAACCCTTAAAAACAGAAGTTGTTAGGCTTGAGTAATCCTGGAAGCTCTGAGCTTGATTTTTCATCTATGCATCACAAGATCAAAGGTGAATGAGAGTGATGCCCAAATGATCTTGAATTGGATCGCTTGAATGAATTAATGTGTGATGATAAGATAAAAAAGGGCAGCCCGCTGCACAAAGCAACCCCATGCAGGGAGGGTCCGGGGAAGAGGATTTAGGGTTTAGGGTAATATGCATGAATAATGAATATATGTGATTTCCAACAAGACCATGTACACAATATCATCAGTACATGCATATATCTATAATATTGCAAAATTTATGGTCTAAATAACCTCCTTCACTAACATGTGTTATATTTGGAAGTATTTTATGGATATTGATTTCCTTGTATATAATTATTTAGACTTTATTGTTAGCATGTTTTTTTCTATTGATAATTGTCACATGAATCAATATCTCAATTATCCATCTTGGAGCACAAGAATTGTCATCTTGTAAATAGTATTAAAGTGTGTTTAAATTGAATTTGTCCAGTAGAAACTTCTGGCTTAGAAATTACTTAATCATGACAACAACAACACACCAAAGAGAACAAAAAAAGTAAGATAATAGAGTTCCTCACTTATCAAAAATCAATGTTTACAAGTGTCTGGAGGATATGAAACTTTAAGACCTCAATTTGGCACCCTATCCCCTTTGCTAATGCATGTGAACATAGGCATAGGCTGAGAACATCTGACAACCTAGCAATCAGAGACAGATACGAGAAAATATGCCCTTGGACCTCTGTGCTTATATTTGTGATTACATTGAGTTCTATAGATTCTAACTAGGCATTGCCCTTAAAGCTCGTGCTCACATGTACTTGAGATTCTTCTATGGGCCTGCCGTTTTCACCAAGGGTCTGTTTAGCATGTCAGTGGTAGCTATGAACCATCATTCGTGAACCCCGAACCTCACCTAAGGAACTTCGTCAACTTTTATGTTCAAAACTATAACTAAAAAAAATCTTGGTGACAGTGAAAACCGTTATGCCAAACACATATTTTATGATGGTGGCATTTTTGCCCAAACTGACCGGAACAAAAACACCATGCCAAACAAACCCTAATACAGCCTTCCAAGTAATTGATGATCGTAGAGTCCCCCCTCCCCACACACATACACACCACAACACCCAATAAAGATTGGTAGGGTTTGTTGACTTCTCTCGATCTCTTGGGCTAAAACTCGCTTTTTCACATATTTTAATGACGCCCTCTAACATTTAAAATGATTGTTGATTCTGACTAAACAATGGCATTACCCTTCAATCCTATTTTCCCATTTAGATTATATTGTTGTGTATAAATAGAGTTACATGTTCATGAAATTGCTTATTCTTCTACACTTTCGCAACATTCATTGCCGCTTCTTCCATTTTCAGAGACTTCATCATTGTGTCATTGTCATGCTTTCATGCCACTGACTTCCTTCCTCTGAAGTCACGACCTGACCATTCACGATAATATTTTAATTCCCAAGTTCCAATGCTTCTCAACCTACTACATAATCTTGGTGACAGTGAAAACTGTTATGTCAAACACATATTTTATGATGGTGGCATTTTTGCCCAAACTGACCGGAACAAAAACACCATGTCAAACAGACCCTAATACAGCCTTCCAAGTAATTGATGATCGTAGAGTCCCCCCTCCCCACACACATACACACCACAACACCCAATAAAGATTGGTAGGGTTTGTTGACTTCTCTCGATCTCTTGGGCTAAAACTCGCTTTTTCACATATTTTAATGACGCCCTCTAACATTTAAAATGATTGTTGATTCTGACTAAACAATGGCATTACCCTTCAATCCTATTTTCCCATTTAGATTATATTGTTGTGTATAAATAGAGTTACATGTTCATGAAATTGCTTATTCTTCTACACTTTCGCAACATTCATTGCCGCTTCTTCCATTTTCAGAGACTTCATCATTGTGTCATTGTCTTTCATGCCACTGACTTCCTTCCTCTGAAGTCACGACCTGACCATTCACAATAATATTTTAATTCCCAAGTTCCAATGCTTCTCAACCTACTACATAATCTTGGTGACAGTGAAAACCGTTATGTCAAACACATATTTTATGATGGTGGCATTTTTGCCCAAACTGACCGGAACAAAAACACCATGCAAAACAGACCCTAATACAGCCTTCCAAGTAATTGATGATCGTAGAGTCCCCCCTCCCCACACACATACACACCACAACACCCAATAAAGATTGGTAGGGTTTGTTGACTTCTCTCGATCTCTTGGGCTAAAACTCGCTTTTTCACATATTTTAATGACGCCCTCTAACATTTAAAATGATTGTTGATTCTGACTAAACAATGGCATTACCCTTCAATCCTATTTTCCCATTTAGATTATATTGTTGTGTATAAATAGAGTTACATGTTCATGAAATTGCTTATTCTTCTACACTTTCGCAACATTCATTGCCGCTTCTTCCATTTTCAGAGACTTCATCATTGTGTCATTGTCATGCTTTCATGCCACTGACTTCCTTCCTCTGAAGTCACGACCTGACCATTCACGATAATATTTTAATTCCCAAGTTCCAATGCTTCTCAACCTACTACATCAATCACCTCCTGCTTCCCATCTTCTCCAATGACAATGAAGAAACCAATGCATCACTAAAATGAAACAAACACCCATATTTTGCTGCTTCTCCAAGAGATAGAAACACGTGCATTCCACTTCTTCTAGTTTGATGGTGTGCTTTCACCGCTACACTTTACGGACACTATTTGTTCTTGTAGTGTAATTTTTTCGGTAGCAAATAATGTGAGACGATCATTCCATCATTGTTTGGCATCTGTCACATAGTAGGAACTTTTTTATGTTTGATGTAGTGTACTTAATGTGTGGTAGAGTTATCTTAGGCTCATCATGGATGTTGTGAACACCCTTCCATGTATTTGTGTATATATATATATATATATTACCTTAACTCTTGTGAATAGATACTTGATTCATTGTTCTCCTATCATGGTATCAAGGCCAAGTTAGGGTTTTCGCTGCTCCCTTCCCCTCTCGATCGCGTGTCTCCCTACTATCGATCTTCCGCACCTCTCCTGACGTCCTGTTCCTTTCGAGCGTCCCGACTCTCCCACCCCGATCGGAGCTCTACGTCTGGCAGACCCACCTGATTCGCGGAACCTGGAGCTTCTTTCGTGGCTTCCCCTCCTGATTCGATGCTTCTCGCCATTTTCGGCTTCTGATACGCTGCCTCTCTGGTCGTTATTTTCCGCTGATTCGCCGACCTGTCGATCCATATGATTCGGCGGATCCTGTCGCTGATTTTCTGCTCCCCGTCTCTTATGTTTCCATTGGAGCTTCTCCCGTGGAAGATCTGCTCTTGCCCCGACGTCAACATTGCCAACTTCTGTCGGAGTCCTAATCCCCAGCCTTGTTCTCCTCCTCGGTTGATCTTCCTCTGATCCCACAACCCCTACCTTCTCGGCTGACCTTCTCCGACCGCCTCCATACTCTATTGGACTGATGACCTCGTCTTACTCCTCTGCCTTTCTCCAGAAGGCGGACGTCATCCTCAATGGGCGAAACTACAAGGCCTGGCCCGCCACCGTCGGCGTGATCCTCCGTGGTCTACCTCTATGGGGCCACATTGACGGCTCTGAGCCTGCCCTGCCTCCACCAGCAGCCCCTTTTGTGAATGATTCTTCCACTTTTAGCACAGTCGCTTCTGTCTAGCGCTCCGACATGGCGAAGTGGCGCTCGGGCGACTCACGTGCGATAGCCGTCATCTGTCGGTCCTGCAAGTTCCTCATTCGCATGACCGTCTACCAACTACCTACGACCAAGGCGATGTGGGATCACATGTGTCGTCTCTACCTGTCTTCCAGTTCTGTGTTACTCTCTATTCCAGACCCTTGGCGTCTGCTACCAGCATGATCGGTCTGTCCAGGCATTTTTTGTTGAGATCCTGGACCTCTGGCATCAGCGTGATGAGATGGCTCCTTCCCCCTACATTACTTGCCCTCAGTGTGTTGTTGCATCTAAAGATCGCAAATTTCAGCGCATGTATGAGTTTCTCATGTGCTTACTCCCCGAGTTCGAACCTGTTCATGCCCAGCTTTTGCACCGGGATCCTCCACATTCTCTCAACGATACACTGGCTTTGGTAATCGCAGAAGAGACTCGTCTCCACTCCTTGGACACTGTTGCGCCTTCTGGTGTGCTGACTCATGTTGTCTTTGCTGCTCCCGAGCTTCCACCGCAGTACTCCCTTGTGAGTACTTGATGCTACCTTCGTCGGGTTATAGTGCACCGGTGCAACATGTTCCTCGTCCTCACTTCGCTGCTACACAGTGTGGTGTTACTCGTCGTCAACATGTCCGCTGTCACTACTGTCAGTGTCTTGGGCACGCCAAATCTGAGTGTCGCAAGCTTCAGAGGGCTCAACAATCTAGTCAGCAGCGTGCTCCTGGTGCTCCTCCAACTCATCTTTCTGCTATGGCACAGTCACTTTTTGTTTCTGAGCTTCCCCAACAGCCATCTCACGATTCACTACATAGCTCATCTACCTCCGTGCTCTCACCAGATGCTTCGGGTGCCTTTGTCTCTCAGTTGGATGCCTCCGCCGCTGCAGGTATCTCCTCCTCCGACCGATTGCTTGACTCCAGAGCCTCTTTTCACATGACCTGTGATGTCACTCACCTCTTGTCCTGTCAACCCGTCTCGTCTGCCCTTAGTGTTATGGTTGCAGATGGCATTATTCTCCCTTGTACTAGTTGTGGGTTCCTTCATACCACCCATTTTCATATTCATGATGTGGCATACATACCCAAATTATCCATGAACCTTATATCCACCAATCAACCCACGTCTCACGGTTGTCTTGTTATTTTTATGAGTTTGTTTGTCGTGTGTAGGATTGTCTGACAGGGACACTCCTTGAAATTGACCGTCACCGTAGTGAGATCTACATCCTTGATCATCTTCATCTTTCATCCACTCCATCGTTGCCAGCAGCCTTTTTTTATCTTCCTTCAGTAGGCTTCTCTCAATGGCATCACCGACTTGGTCATCCCAGTGGTTCGCGTCTTTCATCCCTCATTAGTACCGATCCACTTGGTCGTATTTCTGTTGATTGGTCTCACTCTTGTACGGGTTGTAAGCTTGGAAAACAGCTACAACTCCTTTATCAGTCTAGTGAGTTCAGGTCTCGTCGTCCTTTTGATTTAGTTCATTCAGATGTATGGAGTCTCGCACCTTTTGTATCAAAAGGCGAACATCGGTACTATGCTATATTTGTTGATGATTATTTCCGTTATTGTTAGATTTTTTTAAGCACTCTCGTTCTGAATTCTTCCAGATTTATGTTGTCTTTTCCACTATGGTGCGCACCCAGTTCTCTGACATACGTATTTTTTGTTTCGACTCTGGGGGGTGGGGGGTACCTCTCTCATGTCTTTCGCGACTTGCTAGCTACCCACAGTACTCTCCCCCCGGATTGCTTGTCCTGGTGTCCATGCTCAAAATGGCACCGTTGAAAGGAAGCATCGTTACATCATTGAGAAAGTTCGCACTCTTCTCATCTCCTATCACATTCCTCCTCATTTTTGGGTTGAGGTTGTCTTCACTGTCGTCAATCTCATTAACCTGCAGCTTTCCACTTTTCTTCAGGGTTGGTGTCCTGGTGAGTATTTGTACTCTCAACCCCCACATTATACTCATTTACGTGTTTTTGGCTGTCGGTGCTATGTTCTTCTTCCTTCACATGAGCAGACCAAGCTCTCTTCTCAATCTGTATCTTGTGTCTTTCTCGGATACAGTAATGAGCACAAGGGCTATCGATGTTATGATTATATTGCATGTCGACTTCGTATCTCACAATGTCACTCTTAATTATTAAAGGCACAAGGGGCACCAAGGCGCAAAAAAATCTTGGAGCCTAGGCGCAAGGCTCAAGGCGCATGCGCGCCCGAAGAATGCAAAGCGCAATCACATTCATTTTAAACAATCAACATCAAACATCAGTTCATCTTCTTGAACAGATTCTTCATATATTCTACTCATTAATCATTCTTTTTATCACTTATGTATCGTAAAAAATAAAATCAATATGGTCGTTTGGATCATATCTAAGTCTCAACAATAAATTATGTTTCAAAAATACTAAATCATACAAAAAATACTGAGCTCTTGTATTATTTTTTTCATTATTTTGAAAAAACAAATTTACAATAAAAATCACTCATACGTGTTTTTAATGTCCAAAGGCGCAAAAAGGCACAGGAAGGCGCAACCCTTTGAGCCTTAAGTGCGCCTGAGGCGCGCCTTTAACAACATAGATGTCACCTTAGACGAGTCTCACTCTTTCTTTGTATCCTCTGTACCCTCGACTTCGCACTCATTTGTGACTCCCTCAGATGTGCAATTCCTCACTCTTCCCACCCCACCGCTTCATGTCTTCTCTCCACTGGTATGTCCACCCCCTCTCTTCTAGCCACCGCCTACACCCTCTCCGACCTCTCCAGTCTCATCTTCTCATATTTCCCTTTCGCCCTCCACTTCTCCCTCGGACGCGCTCATCGTCCCCGTTTAATATCATTACACTCATCGTCCTCCTGCTCCTGTCCCCTCACCTTCAGTGCCCCCAGACTCAGTGTCTGCCTCCTCCAGCGAGTGTCATGTGGATAATCCTCCTATGCGTCGCAACACACCTCGTGAGTGACGTCCTCCCAACCGCCTTAGCCTCGCTACACTACCGATGGACCTACTTGCCCTTCCTGCTACTGTTTTTCGTACACCAGAACCGACTACCTACCGTGAGGCTGTCCAGATACCTGAGTGGCAGGTTGTTATGTCTGCTGAGTTGGAGGCACTTGAGCACACTCGTACATGGGACTTTGTTTCTCTTTCACTTGGTGATGTTCCGATTACTTGCAAGTGGGACTTCAAGATCAATACTCGCTCTAATGGATCTGCAGAAAGGTACAAGGCTCGGCTAGTTGCTCGTGGGTTTCAGCAGGAGCAGGGGAAAGACTATGACGAGACTTTTGCTCCAGTCGCTCATATGACTACGGTTCGAACACTTATTACAGTTGAAGTTGTTCACCACTGGTCTTTGTCTCAGCTAAACATGAAGAATGTCTTTCTTCACGGTGATCTTCAGTAGGAGGTATACATGTTTCCTCCTCCTGGTCTATCCTCTCCTTCAGGTCTTGTTTGCCGCTTGAGGCAAGCCCTTTATGGCTCAAGCAGGCACCTCGCGCATGGTTTGCTTGTTTCAACTCAGCCATTATAGTCGTCGGTTTCCAGCCAAGTCAACATGATCCAGCTTTGTTTATGCATTCTTCCTCTCATGGTCGAACTCTTTTGTTACTTTATGTGGATGACATGATCATTACTGGCGATGATCCTTCTCATGTGGCATTCATCAAGCATCACCATAAAGCAGCAGTTTCAGATGACCGACCTTAGATAGTTGAGCTACTTTTTGGGTATTGAGTTCAGCTCTATAGATAACAGTTTCCATCTCTCTCAGCAGATATACGCATCAGATCTCCTAGCTCGGGCTGCTCTCTCTAACTCTCGCACAGTGGACACCCCTATGGAGCTTCACCTTCAGCTACGTCTGTATGATGGTGTTCCACTCTTCGACCCCACTCATTATCGCTACCTCGTTGGGAGTCTTGTCTACCTCACTATTACTAGACCCGACATTGTTCATGCAGTTCATGTGTTGAGCCAGTTTGTTAGTGCACCTACCTCTGTGCATTATGATCACTTGTTACAACTCCTGCGCTATCTCTGAGCGACGACTTCTTGTGGTCTTTTCTTCTCCAGTAGCAGTTCTTTGCAGCTCTGTGCTTACTTGGATGCTACCTGGGCTAGTGATCTTGTTGACCGTCGCTTTGTCACTGGCTTTTGTATGTTCTTAGGTTCTTCTCTTAATGCATAGAAGTCCAAGAAACAGACTGGTGTTTCTCGTTCCAGCATTGAAGCTGAGCTTCGGGTCATGGCTACCACCACTGAGGATATTATTTGGCTTTGTTGGCTCCTTGAGGACCTTGGTGTCACTTCTCCAGATGTCACCCCTCTCTACTGTGATAACACTGGTGCTATTCAGATTACTCTGAACCCGGTAAAGCACTCACTCCCCAAGCATATCGGGGTTGATGCTTTCTTCCTACATGAGCAATATGGTCATATAGTACTCTTGCTCCTTCCTTTGTTCCTTCCGAGCAGCAGATTGCAGCATGGTTATCAGGATTGCGATCTGGATCCTAGGACCTTACGATCCTACGGTCCAGATTTTATAAATCGATCCTGATTTTGTAAAGAGATCTTCGATCCAACCCTACTATCTGATTCGATCATACCTCGAAATAATTTCATCTAGGATTTAGATCCTGACAACCTTGGATTGCAAATTTGATGACGAAGCCGCAGACGAGAATCCAACATGCTCATCTTCTGTCCAAACTCTCGGTGTATGATCTCCCGTGAGTTTGTGGGGGGAGAGGGGTGTTAGATATAGTATACTTAATGTGTGGTAGAGTTATCTCAGGCTCACCGTGGGTGTTGTGAACACTCTCCCATGTATTTGTATATATGTTACCTTAACTCTTGTGAATAGATACTTGATTCATTGTTCTTCTATCACTTTATTGCTTCCACTTACTATTTGGCATTCATTACTGTGAGCATTTAATTTCTCCTAACAGAGAGAGAAAAAGGTACGTGCGTTTGAGAGCCCCGGACCTGGGAAAAACACTTCATGTAGATCTGGATTTTTCTTGTTTCCTTTCACTGCTACCGTAATCACATGTATCACTCAAGTTTTGGCTACCATCAGGTGACCTTACCATTTTTGTTCCAATAACCCTCGCATGCACTCCATAAGCATCAATCATTCCCAAGAGTATAGAGCTCAAATAGAGAGTTCTCCCAAAAATTGCCTTAGTAACTAACATATTGGCCAATTGATTGATAGATAGAGCAAAAAAGTGTTAACGAGCTTGTTCTGAATCTTCTCTTGGATAAAATGATAATCAATCTGTTACAAAAATCATTTGCGGACACCGGACCAGGAGCAGAAGAGGCACTGAACCCGTGTTGGGGCCGCACCTACAAACGGCGCAACACCAGCACAAAGACGTGATCGCGTATTTGTCGCATCGCTTGTTTTCGTTAAATTTTACCGTGCATTTGTCCCCGTGTTTAACCCCAAGTGAGGGGCATGAAACCTTTTGTCCTTATGTTTTTATTTGTGATGTGACTTTCGCTATTTAAACGTGAGTACTGAACAAGTCAAGTAGAAGAAAACCCATTTTCTCTCTCTCCCTCCCCCCCATTCCCTTTTCCTGCCCTAACTCCCGAACCAGTGTCGCAGCCCCCACCTCGATCCGCCGTCCGCACGCCGCCAAATTGGAGGATCAATCTTCCTCTCACCGGAATACCCGCTCTCAATTCGCAGCACGTAACAAACTGGTATCAGAGGGACCTCCGACCACCAACCCTAACTCCGGCGAAGCCGTCCAGCGCACGCCCGCCTCCGCTCCACGCCTCGCAGTCCCGGACAGTGTCACGCTCTACCCACTGCCAGCAACACCTCCCTGCCTCCCTATGGCTGAATGCGACCTACTCCAACAAATCCCAGACCGTCTCTAATGGATGGACGTTCGCCTTGGGGAGGTCGACTCCCGTACGGCGCATCTCGTCGCGGGCGCGCCCCCACTCGACCAGCCGCCCAACCAGCATTCGGCCCACGACCAACCGCCCTACAAAGGCTACTTCAACCAACGCCACGAGGGCGGAAATTTTCCCCGGTACGTCAAGCTCGACTTCCCGGTCTTCGACGGTCACGAAGATCCGATATCATGGCTCACCAAATACGAGCTTTTCTTCTCCAATCAACGAACCACCGGCAAGGACCGACTCAGTCTCGCCTCCTTCCATCTTAACGGAGCAGCCCAAATCTGGTTTTCCCAACTACAGCGTGAACATCCATACCTACAATGGGACGAGTTCAAGACTGCGTGCATGCTCCGCTTCGGGCCCTCGCTCCGCGGAAACCCACTCGGGGACCTCACTGCCCTTCGACAAACGGGCCCTCTAGAAAACTATCTTGACCGTTTTCAGTTATTGCTCACCCGCACTCCCACATTTCGGCTTGATCAACAAGTTCCCCTTTTTATAGCTGGTCTGCACGAGCGGCTTCGCCTCGACATCGAATTCCAAGATCCTCCCGACTACAACGATAAACATCACCGGGACGTGCGAGCGTCGCATCCTCCTGGACTGACAATACCCACCATGTCGGGACAATGTGTCAGCCTTTCGAGGGTCGTTCCCTCCCTCGCAGCACATCACATCTGCCTGGCCAAGTGAACCACCCAAACCGCCATTCCGCGGGCCTATCCAGCACGGAGATGGGCAACGGTCGGGCCAAAGGACTCTGCTTCAACTGCGACGAATTGTTTGGACCCACTCACTGTTGCAAGCGTCTCTTCTGGATTGAGGTGGACGACCCATCTGATGATGATGGCGAAGAACCGGATTCCGAGCCACCAGAGATCTCCATTTATGTGATTGTCGTCCCCTCGGGGGGCAACATACTACACCTCGCCATCCGAGTGGCAGGTACTCACCTGGTAGCCCTTTTGTACTCCGGTAATAAACACAATTTCATCTGGCGCACGACCGCAGTCACACTATAACTGCCCATCACTCCACGCCACCAACTTCAAGTCTCCGTGGCCAACGGCCGTAGCATGGCGCGCTCTGGATTGTGCCGCCGCGTGCCTCTGACGATCCATAACTGCCCCTTCCAGATAGACCTATTGGTGGTCGACCTCGACAGCTTTGATATTGTGTTGGGTGTGCGCTGGATCCGCACATCTGAACCCATTACTTGGGACTTCAACAATCTGACCATGCAGTGGTACCACGATTCCAAAAGAGTGGATTGGCAGTGCATTGCGCCCTCCTCGCAGCCGCAATCCTTCTTGAGGCACGGTACGGAAATTCATGACGATCCGGGCGGCCGCGATCTCCATCAACTCTTGCAGGAGTTCGGGGACACTTTCACCATACTAGTGACACTACCGCCACATAGACCGCAGGACCACAGTATTTGTCTACTTCCAGGCGTCGTGCTGGTGGTTGTGTGCCCGTACCGCTACCCGTTTCTTCAAAAAGATGAAATTCAACGTCAATGCTCCCCAATGCTCCAACAAGGGATCATTCGCCGGAGCGTCTCCCCATTTTCATCGCCGGCCCTTTTGCACTAGAAATTGGATTCTTTTCTCCACCGCTTGGACCCTCATTTCTTCTCCGCTTATCACCAACACTCACAACACTTCCAACTCCACTTGAAGTACTTGGAGCTACCGGTAAAATTTTTGGAAGTCTTTGCTCAATAAGCTCTTGAGCATCTTTATCTTCCTTCAGCATGTTCTTGTATGTGGAAGCCGGAACTTTGTTACATGCTCTAATTCCACTACTCTTGATTCTCAATAAATGACCTTTCACACGAGTGTATGAGCTTTTGTAAGGCTTACCACAAAAATTACATGTCCAACTTATACTTCCACCTCCTTCAGTTAACTTGTTCCCTCTTGTCACATATTTCCAAAAAAGCTTTTCATCATTTTCAGTAACGCTGCTACTTGAATCCATGTTATACAATAATGAAACCTAATTTAAACAATAATGAAATCATAACAACAATTAGGATTTAACAACATACATACAGAAAAAAGCTACTTGAATCCATGTCTAGAGCAACGTTAATTAGCTTATACTACATAAGAAAAAGCTAACAACTAAAAATATTACTTAAGAAAAATCTTATACTGATACAAATAGTTTATACTAATGAAATGCTCTACATACAGTTAACAGAGATCATACTGACAGAGATAATGAAATGCTCTACATATATTCTGGTACAGAGATAATGAAATACTCTACATACAGTGAAGAAGAAGAAGATTGGGAGCAAGGATCGTCGGCAGGACGGGAGCGGGGATCGGGAGCGGCAGCAAATGAGCGTAAAACCCTAAAATCGCGATTATAGCAAATCGGCCCGTCCGGTGCGTATCCGTACCGGAAACGTACCCGGTACGGGTACGACCCTATTTTTGATGTATTCGTGCTTCGTAGGACTCACCTACCTCGGCCATGTGGTACATAAGCGCGGGGTGTCGGCCAACCCGGACAAACTCCAAGGCATCGCGTCGTGATCGGTTCCTCAGTCGCAACGCGACCTCGGGCCTTCTTAGGACTCACCGGTTACTACCGACGATTCATCTGCGGCTATAGCTCAATAGCCGAACCGCTCGCTCTCCTGCGGCGCACGGCTTTCATTTGGGAGGACGCAACACAGAAGGCGTTCGAAGCACTGCAGGACGCCTTAATATCCGCCCCGATCATACAATTGTCCGACTTCCACGAGCCTTTTTATATTGAATGTGACGCGTCGGCCTTGGGCTGCAGCGCAGTTCTTCAACAGCATGGCCACCCACTCACATATTTCAGTCGGCGCATGACACTCCATCACCAAAAGTTGTCGGCCTATGAGTTGGAACTAATCGGCCTAGACAAGGCCGTCCAACACTTACGGCCGTACTTATGGGGTCGCTCCTTCGTGATCCGCACCGACCACTATAATTTGAAATACCTTCTCGAGCAGCGTCTGACAACCGTGCCGCAACAACGATGGGTGAGCAAGTTACTCGGGTTTGATTTCACGATGGAATACAAAGCTGGCGCACTTAACAAGGCCGCGGACGCCTTGTCCCACCGGCACTCGGACGAGCCCGCCACCATTTGCCACATCTCCAGACCGGCCACCTCTCTCTTGGAGGCCATCCGAGACGACATCAGTCGCCCCCCCCCCCTCCCTCACCGAGCTGCTCAAACGGGCTCAGGACGGCTCTTACCACCATGGTGGACGACTCATAATGGCATCATACTCTATCAGAACCGGGTTTACCTGCTTGCCGCCTACTTCTCCGCACATTCCCTCCATTTTGGCAGATACCCACAATCGTGCTCATGAAGGCGTCCACAAGACTCTCCACCTCATACGTGCCGAATTTTATTGGAAGGGCCTACGCCGTCAATTCCAAGATTTTATCGCCATGTGCGTTGTGTGTCAACAACAAAAATCAGCTATCTTACTACCGCCCGGGCTCCTTCAACCGCTACTAGTGCCCACTCAAATTTGGGTCGACATTTCTATGGACTTCGTGGATGGACTTCCACGCAACAGAGGCATATCCATCTTGATGGTCGTGGTGGACAGATTTTCAAAAGGGGCGCATTTTATTCCCCTAGCTCGACCCCTTATCGTGAAATGCATAGCCAATCTCTTCTTCACTGACGTCTTCCACTTACATGGCCTCCCAGAAAGCATAGTGTCTGATCGCGACAAGGTCTTCACTAGTCGTTTTTGAAAAGAGTTGTTTACCTTGAGTGGTACCAAATTGGCGTTCACCTCCGCATATCATCCCCAATCAGATGGACAAATAGAGGTCGTCAACCGCACGGTCGAAATGTGCCTACGTTGTTTAACGGGCAAGCACCCCAAGGACTGGGTGAAATGGCTACCGTGGATCGAATGTTGTTACAACACCTCTTATCATTTGGCTCTCCATACGACACCGTTCCGATTAATCTATGGCCGCGACCCACCCAAGCTACACACATACGGACACGGTCTCGCCACGCTAGATCCGGTAAAGCAGGAGCTTCTTGATTGGACCGGCTCCTCGCCACCGCTCGCGGCCACCATCTCCGAGCCCAACATTGTATGGAGATCGCATACAACCGTGGCCACCGCGATGTCTCCTTCGCGGTCGACGAATGGGTGTGGATCAAGTGTCGCCCCTACGCCAAACCACACTACGACCGGCCACTTCCGCTAACAAGTTGGGGCCCCGATTCCACGGCCCTTTCCGCATAATCCGCCGCATTGGGGACGTCGCCTATCAGCTCCACCTCCCACTAGAGACACGCATCCATGACGTGTTCCACGTGTCTCAACAAAAGAGGTTCTTCGACAAGCCCCCACCAGCGCCGATCGTGGCCATTCCCCCTCAGCTTGAGGGCAATCTGTCTTCCGACGAGGAAGAGATGTTACGGAATCATTCGCGGACACCAGACCAGGACCAGAAGAGGCACCGAACCCGCGTTGGGGTCGCACCTACCAACGACGCAACACCGACACGAGGATGTGATCACATATTTGTCGCATCGTTTGTTTTTGTTAAATTTTACCACGTATTTGTTCCCATGTGTTTAAGCCCAAGTGGGAGGCATGAAACCTTTTATTTCCTTATGTTTTTATTTGTGATCTGACTTTCGCTATTTAAACCCATGTGGGGTACCGGACAAGGCAAGTAGAAGAAAACCCCTTCTAATTTCTCATTTTTTCTCTCTCTCCCTCTCTCTCCCCGATTCCCTTTTCCTGCCCTAACTCCCGAACTAGCGCCGCAGCCCCCACCCCGATCCGCCGTCTGCACGCCGCCAAACTGGAGGATCCGTCTTCCGCTCGCCGGAATACCCGCTCTCAATCCGCAGCACATAACACAATCTCCATATGTTTAGTTTTTTCATGGAGCAATATATTGGATGTGAAACGTATTACAACTTGATTGCCACAATAGAGTGAAATAGCTCCATGGACCAACACGCACATTTTTCCAGAGATGGATTTCAGCCACATAAATTCACAGGTAGCTAAGGTCATGACCATATATATTCAGCTTCGACAAAGGATCTAGCTACAATGATATGTTTCTTACTTTCCCAAGCAACAAGATTTCATCCACTAAATATAGATATCCATCCACTAGTCGATCTTTTGTCGTTGGAGGACTCAGCGCAAACAACATCACAAATAACCAGACATGTTTAGGTTACTATGGTCTTTAAAACACTACACTTACCCACAATCATTTTAAACTATAATTCTGCATCCAATGTAGGAGAGTCATATTGATATACATTATATTTAGGGTTAATATGACTATTTGTTGGTTTGACACCTAAGTACCAACGTTTAATATTGAGGACATTTTCCACGGAGATATGAAAATACCATGTTTTGATCAGGCTATCTCAAAAACAAGAGAGTAGCATAGTAAGCCAAGATTTTTAATCCCATGGGCGGTAGTCATAGCTTTTTCAACAAACGCAATTTGATTTACATCACTCCTTGTGATAATGATATCATCAACATATACAAACCAAAGACTATGATGATTCATTGTCTTGTGGTTAAAGATAGAATGATCACAAGCCAGGCTCTAGATCATTGTTTAAGCCCAAAAAGGCTTCTTATAATTACAAAAATACCCCTGAGAAACTAAAAAACCAAACGGTGTAGTCATATAAATTTCACCCTAGAGATCTCCATGCAGAAAGGAATTTTCGATGTCCATATGATAAAAAGGCCAAGATTAATGAGCAACAATAGAAAGGACCCTGGCATAATTTAGTTTCACCACTGGTGCAACGGTCTCACGAAAATCAATACCATTAATTTAGGTAAATCCCTTGGATACAAATCTGGCTTTATAACATTCAAGGGTGTCATTATTACGGGCCGGGACTGGGGCGGCAGCAGCTGGCCCCAGGGCCGAGGCAGCAGGGCTCACTTGCACCCCCCTCCCGTAACAGGGTCGCGGCCCACACACTCCAACCCATCTTCGGGCCCAGTTTAAGCCGCGGCGGGATGTTGAGGCGGGGGCTTTATCCCCCGACCTCCTTGATAAGAAGCTTTCAACACAGCTCTCATCACCAACTGAACCGCGGTTCAGTTGGTGATGAGAGCTGTGTTGAAAGCTTCTTATCAAGGAGGTCGGGGGATCAAGCCCCCGCCTCAACATCCCGCCGCGGCCCTGTTACGGGAGGGGGGAAGAAGCCCGCTCAGGGTGCAGGTGAGCCCTGCTGCCTCGGCCCTGGGGCCAGCTGCGGCCGCCCCAGGCCCGGCCCGTAACATAAAAGTGCAAGCCTCCGGTTCAGTTGGTGATGAGGGCAAGCGTTAAGTGCCTCTTATCAAGGGTGTCGGGATCGAATCCTGGCATCAACAACCCGCGCCACCGAGAACACGTGGCGAGAAGGGTTGGAGTGTGTGGGCCGCGGCCCTGTTACGGGAGGGGGGACAAAAGGCCCGTGCGGGGTGCAGGTGAGCCCTGATGCCTCGACCCTGGGGTGTGCTGCGCGCCGCTGCCAGGCCCGGCCCGTAACAGTCATCTTATAGATATTTGACAAAATAAGCCCAGCAAAATCAAACAAGACAGCAATTAGGTGGCAAAGGATTAATCTCGTAAGTTTATTGTCTTATAAGAGATTTCATCTCAATATCCACAATATTTCACCATTGAGAGTTTAAATTAGCTTCTCCAAAGTTGTTAGGAACAATAATAGTAGCTATGGAGGATAAGCAAGACCTAAGAGTATGAGAAAAGGAATGATACCTTACAATCTGCTGAACTGAGTGTGTAACTCGTGTTCGCATGTAATATTTAAATGAACATAAGTTTTGGTCCGTGCATGTCGTTTTAATAAGTCGTCCTAACTGTTTAGGACCACTTAATGTCACTCTGATACCAAATTATCACACCACACATGTAATTGTCATATAATATAGGTTCGGACGATAATGAACCTCATTTAACTCATGACCACCATCAATCCTACTGACTCCTCAAGTCTAGAAAAATACAGTAAGAGAGAATAAAGTGACAGAGGGGTTTAGTTGTCGAGTAGACTGCTCACATATAACAAATTATTAGGGAATAAGGGAACACAAATCATAGATTTGCGAGTAAGTTTAAGGGAGACTGTTATAGTCCCTTAACCCTATCAACAGTGTGAACAAGCGATGCGATTTTGCTTAGATACAAAGGCATCAAAATATATTATCCTAGATATACCAAAACTCCCAAAAATAGTATAAGGCACTTGTGAAGCAGTACCCAAGATTTCTTCATTAATCGATATTTCAGAAGAGGATTTTAGTGCAACTAATCCTTTGTTTAGAATGTCCTTTTCGACAACTCCAAACAAGGATGTCTATGGTCTAACATAGCACTTGAAATTTCCACAGATCCATCCCTCGGGAACAAGATTAAGATGTGGTTTCCAACATTTATCTTTCATGTCTTTTTCACCAATAGAAAGGGAGCCTTGGCGCACCGGTTGAGGTGTCGTCATGTGACCATGAGGTCACGGGTTCGAGTCCTGGATGCAACCTATTGCAAAAATACAGGGTAAAGTTTTCCTACATTTCACCCTTGTGGTGGGACCCTTGCTGCGTAGGGATGCTTTAGCACGAGTAATGATGAGCCTATTAGATTACCCTCTAAGCTAGTGGCAACAGTGTCAAGATCATGAACAATGACTTTACCCAACATTTGGACTCTCTGGAACTCAAGTTCAAATAGAAGCCCTGCGAGCAACTCAAAGATTGTTTGTTGCATAAGTTCACTCTTGTGATATTAGAGTACAAATATAATTCAACACTTGTGTGTCCGCTTATTGTAATATTCATCAAAATTCTCGATATTTGATAAGTAGATCGGTTATGTTCGTAGACAATAGATCTGCACAACGTGTTTTGATGGGAATCACATCACACATGAGCCTACACGGCGATTGAGACAGTTCATTGTGTGGAACACATGATCTGTGATCGGGGCCATTCATTTTAGAGGTTGTCTTGATCGGAGAATCGTGATCGTTTGTTGCAACTCCCGAGTCTATGAAAATGGACAGAGGGCTCATTTAGAATGGTCAAAATATTGACTCTTGTCGATACTGGATTCTAAGTGAATCCTAGAAGCCCCTCCTCATTCTCCTTGGTCGGACACCCATCCTTCCCCCTTATTTTTGGTCGTTGCTGAAGCCGCGGGCCACCAATTGGTTGGCCAACAACCACCTTCTTCTCCACTCCCCCACTTCCTCATAAGTCATAACTACGGGTGTAAGTTGAGTTGAGCCGGCTCGAAAGATCGATGAGCCAGCTTAAAAAAAGCTCGACTCGAGCTCGAGTCTGTGGAGCTGGAGCTCGATTACGAGTCGAGCTCGAGCTCGAATATTATTGTTCATGAGCACGTGAGCCAACTCGCGAGCTTTTATTCCTATATTTTTTTATAAAAAAATAAAAATATAAAGAAAATCAAGCTCATGAGCTAAAAAAACTCGTGAGCAGCTCAACTCGAGCTCGAGCTCGATAAGCAGGCATTGAGCTCGAACTTGGGAATTTTGTCAAGCTCGACTCGTTTGCACCCCTAGTCATAACTACCTAGTAACCACCACCAATATACCTATAACTACCCAAAACTACCTATAATCACTCATATCCCACTACCTCCACTAATAACACTCTAACTACTTCCCCCTCCCCTTACTAAAACCGGCCAACCCAATTCAATACCAAGCAACCACCAAAATTTATGTCCATGAATTTCCTGCAGACACTTACCTTGGTGGTTATCCCACTGCCAACTAATCCAAAATCCACTTCACCCTATTTTACTGAAGCACATTTTCATTCCCCTACTCCCACTCCCGTAGCAGAATCCCGCTGCCACCCCCAAATTCCTCCAGAATTGTCCCCCCCCCCCACCATCCACCTTTTCAAAATATTCTCTCAACCACTGCTGCCGTCAAGCAGCCCACTAAAACTGCAAGTCAACACTGGAACAACCCCGGGCAGCCTTCCGATTCCCTTCCGAGAGTCTAGATTTAGCACACCATTGATTCTACAGCCACTGGTCTTTCATTGGACACCCGTCGAGCCTTCCATCCCGTTATTATTGTAAGTTTATTTGTAATTGTGAAGTTTTTTAAGTGTTGAATTTCATGTTTATTTTGAATTTATTATATTGTCTTGTAATCATTGTGCCAAACAATATTGTGATTTGTCAGGCTTTATTATTTATGTATTTGTTCTCTCACACTCTCACATGTGTACCTCTTTACTAGTTCCCTTATTAGAGATTCTACTCAAATGTGATTGTTGCGTCGTATAATTTATAATTTTCTCATTGTTGCAAGTATAGTCTTCAGGTAAATTTATCATTCAGAAGTACGATGGGGGTTACCCTGCCTTAGCATTGTCGAGCCAACCCAGAGTGTCGTCGAGTCATCAAGAGCATCGTCGAGCTAAGGCAGGGTATTGACAAGATCGAACAGACGATCAGGAAGAGAGGGATTGGGTCTTCGTCGAGATAGAGCATGCAATCTGTAGTGAGATCCAGAACCTAACACACAACAACAGTAGAGGTCTCTAGCGAGTTCGAACAGATGCCAAGATTGTGGATCGCAGGTCTGATGTCATGAAAGAGCAAGGGGCATTTGTTGTTGAAAACCCACACATATGATTGGGGAAAACAGTTCTTGTGGATCTCTAGATTTTCTTCTCTTTTTATATGCACATTTCATTGCAACCTTAATCACTTGTATCACTCGAATTCTGGTCACCGCCAGGTGACCTCATCACCTTGGTTCCAATACTAGCGCTCCTTGGTCACTATGTTTGGAAAAGTCAACAGGAATCTTTGTTTGTCTAAGGTCACTTGGGTATATGAGTTGATGTTAACATCCTCTTGTAAAGGAGGTTGCGGGATCGAATCTTGCCCTCAACAACCTACCTTCCAACAGTAGTCAAAGTCCTGATGAAGGTTAGCCTGAAGTGATTTGGTTGGGATGCTCGGACTGCAGTCTGACTGGTGAGTCACAGTTCCGATGAAGGTTAGTCATCCTTTCAACAAAAGATGCATCTTTTTTCACTACTTTGAAGTTGCATATTCCAAAAAAAAGAAGCAATCTTCATTTCCTAAAGTAATAAAAACGATGAGCATGCTAATTAATCCCAATCAAAGTAGTGAAAAAAAGGAAAGCAGAAGTGCAATCGACAAAGGAATATATCGCAGATTAGTTGAAGATTGATCTAGTTATCTTACATGAGGAAAACATTTGTTGGAGTTTGCATATGTCTATTAGTATTTTAGTCCATGCAAGTCTTTAAGTATGTATGGGTTTAGTCCCGCAACATTTACTAGTATTTGTATGTCTTAAGTAATCCTTGAAATACCCACCCCTCTTGAGGGATGAATAAACTGCATCGTCTATTTCTTTTCTTCTTGTATCTCTTTCCTTCTATTCCAACATGGTATCAAAGAAGAAATTGATTCCTCCTTGAAATTTTGGCGCTCTAAAAATGTTGGCAACCTAAAAATATGGGCGACCTGAATTTCTCGGTGGCTTCCGCTCTTGTCTTATGTTGATTTCATCATAGATCCCGTCTCGTGCTTTCTCTCGTTCTCGTCGTCGACAACGACATTGCTAGTTGTTCTCGCTCCTGTGTCGACAAGTTCAGCTTCCGCTCCGATCGATGTTTCCCTCCCTGATCATGGGAGTTGCTTCTGCTTCTGTTGGTGAGTCCGGCTTTTGGACCCGTCGAAACCGTCGCTGCTCATCGACTGAGATCTCATCAAATTCGTAGGTAGAGTAGGAAATAAACGTTTCATAGACATAATAGAAGGATGTCCAAGTCTGCAATGCAAGGACTTCAAAGTGTCCGCCTGTTCAGCATGAAGAGCCTGAGGAGTAGGAGTAGAGGAATCAAACACATAAAGCCCATCCACCAGACTACCAAAGTCAATCACAGTTCACATCTTCAGGTCCTAAAAAACATAGGACGAGGGGAATAGTGTCATAGAACAGTTCATGGGGTTAGTCAAATGACTAATGGAGAGAAAGCTGCAAGTAAACTTGTAAATGAAGTACAGACAAAAGAGTGAGAGAGAAGTAGAAGATGGATCCTTTCCCAACAATCAGAGAAGGAACCATCTGCAATGCTCACCTTGTCCCTACCAGACAAAGGAAGGTAAGACAAAACTTGTAGTAGAGCAGATCAAATGATTTGTTGCTCCAAAATCAATAATCCAGTAGGTAGAAGGACGAGAAGGCGCAACATGAGCACCTAAGGGTCCCTGATGAGCATACGAAGACAATGAGGCAGAAGGCTCCAAAGACTGTCTCTGCGTCAGGCGGGAAAAGGCATGGATCTCATCGACAGACAGAGCCAGAGGAGGTGCTGACTGGACAGTGAGAGTTTGGGTCTCTTTGGAGGCATCAGCAAGGTGGGTAAAGCGGGTAGAGCAACCTTGAGAGAGATCGTATCCACGACCTCCACAAAATGCAGAACTACTAAGTATGATGAACACTTAACCTTAACATTAGAGTTATCACAATATATTGATTTTATATTTGGAGAATGTCATTTTAAATCACTACATTATCCTCTAAACATAAATGTGTCTGATGAACTCTATTGTCAACTTGTCAAAATTATTGTTATAAAGATAGAGTGGACGCATAAGATTTTCACACCAAATAGAGATACAAGATTTAAAGGATTTCTCTGAAAAATTTTAAATGGTAAAATTGGGATTAATTTTAAATTTTGTAACGTTAGTCGGATTGATCTGGTGATATTTTTGGGATGTGATTTAATGATTTCACATGTCGAGCCTGCCTAATTCCTACCTTGTTTCTGTGATCCCCACTCTCTCGCACTTTGTGATACTCGTCTCTTTGATGTTCTGATTTTTTCTTGTCTTTTAAATATCATGCATAAAATCTTAACTGTTTGCGAACATATTCGGAAATCTACGATTCTACGGTAGATTCTATCATCAGAAATTATATTTTTTTCGAAGGAGATTGGTTTCCTGCATTTTTCAGGAAAGGGAGTTTGCCTACAGGTCCTGAGCTACAGCAGAGAATCCTTCTTTTGCCTCACTACACACCACCATCCAAAGCATGACAATAGCGGAGCGGGTCCAAATCGACGGTTGGATTTTCTTGTCACATGCTACATTAGACTCTCGACGGGGTCGAGGTCTTTCAACCCCGGGAGAATTGATACAATCTGTGTCGCATCTTCACGCGTTTTTATTTTACTATTATTTCACGTATTTTCTTTGTGTGGCGCATGTCCTCGCGCATATCTATTTTATTTATCACGTATGTATTACTTTGTATCGCGCGCATCGTTCGTGCTCGTTTTGATGGCTTATTGGTGTGATCGCCCAATAGGTCCCTAAATAAAAAGATCTGCTAAATTAGGTAATAAGTTAATTAAGGCAAGCACTCAAAAATGATTTATTAAAACTAAGCATATTTTAATTTAGGCAAAATAAAATTTTAATTTCAGGCTTTTCAGTCATATAAGGTATTTGTAATTTGGAAATCTCATATTTATTTCCCTATTTTTAAAAAAACTAAACACACTTCATTTCCTATTAGATTTCTCCCTTTTATAAAAGCTTTATATTTCCTTTAATATTTACTTGATTTTGTATTATAAATGCCTCCCACTTCCCCAAAAAGCAGAGCTGGGCAATATCGACGAAACAGATTTTCTCTGTTTTGTCGAGAGCCATTCTGATCTTTCCCCTCTCACGCTACCTGTGTCGACAACGCCACCCCTTTTTCTTCGTCGTCCGTCAACCCTAAAGCCTCGGCGACCAACCCCTGCTTGCTTCCATCGAGAATGAAGCACCCACCAAAACTGAGACGAGCTGTAGCTGAGCCCGTTCAATTCCGCCGCCTCCATTCGAGGGCCAGTCGACCTCGATAAGCATTTCCCGACCCTCCTTCTCCAGCGACAACTCCGGCGGTCGAGTCCTCTCCGGCTCCCACCTTGCTCGACTTCTTCTCCTTCATGAAACTTGAAGCTCTACTATTCCTAATGTCGTGAATCCCTGAACCTCAACTGATCACTCCACTGCCTTCCTCCTGTGGTATACCTCCACGACTTTTCATCATGCTAGTTGTTGTTAATCAAAAAGATATGTTTCATCATGCTACTTGTGTTTTATGAATTAAGAAGCATATACAAGGTTTGCGTCATTTCTCTACATGATATCAGAGCTAAACGGTCTCTCCTTGCGGTTAAGAGTTTTTTAACCGCCGGCTTGATTTTGCCTTCCCTTCTCGCACAGAGCGCAGTTAGGCTTCTTCTAACCGCCTCCTCCTCCTAAAAATCATGTGGCCTCTGCTTTCTTTCCCCTCCCTGCTCTGCCCCCCCCCCCACTCTCCGCTCTCTTGTCGGGCTTGCGGTTAGGATTCTTCTAACCGCCCTCTGCTCGCGGTATGGTCAGGTTGTCTGCTCTACTATCTGCTAGCGGGCTTGCCGGGTTGTTTGTCCTCTCACAGCTTTCTGCTCGCGATCTTCTCGTTTGTCGCAGCAGTCTCTCTCTTCTCTGGTGCGATCTGCTTGCTTGTCGCTCCAGCCTTTCTCTCTCTGTTGCGGCCTCTGTTCCAGATTGATCAGTTGCGGTATTCTTTGTTCGCCTTGTTGTTCTTCTCGCTGCACTTGTCTTCTAACCGCTCTCCTAGCGGATTTCTCTTTTTGCAGCGGTCTCGCCTTAACCCGTTGTGCCTCTACCCGCTGCACTCTCATATAGTCGTTGTGGTCTAACCTTAACCGTTGCGATCTTCTCTTGTCTGATGTCGCTGCGATCTACTCTAGTCGCGGTGGTCTCACCCTAACCGCTGCACTCTCATCTAGGCACTGCGATCTAATCTAGTCGCGGCGGTCTCCCTTTTACCGCTGCAATCTTCTGTTGTCGTTGTGGATCCTATTTCTCTGTGGTATTTTCTAACCATTGAGACCTTGTCTAGCTGCGTGCTCTCCTAGCCGCAGCTCCTCTCTTCAGTCTTCTACCTTTAACCGTCTGTTCTATCCACTCAGTCCGCTTCCCCATGGATCCTGCTGATGCATCCACCCTACCAGCTCGTGTTGTTCCTCCCACGCTTGAACTCCGTGATGAACTCCGGATTACCACCATCTCCCTTAGCGGGAAGCGGAACTTTGTGCAATGGGTGCACTTTGTTCGCAGAGTGTTGCAGACGAAATCCCTTCTTCATCATCTGACACGTGCTACTCCTACTCCCACCGATGAGTGGATTTGTGATGATGGTTGGGTCCAGTCATGGCTTCTAAACTCAATGAACACCAAACCCATACAGGATGGCTATGTATCATGGAACGGCAAAGGCAATGTGTGAGAAGCTCCACTCCCTCTATTTTGGGCAGAACAATCTTCAGCACTTATTCGACATCATCTCGAACCTTCAAACTCTTGATCCCGGGGCACCAGGCGATATGATCTCCTTTGTTGTCAAGGTCAAGACCCTCATTAAGGCTTGGATATAACATCGGCCTCCTACCACAGATTTGGTTACCCAGCGAGCCCAGAAGGAAGCAGTCGGGATTGCTATGATGATGGCACATGTTCCTTCTCATTTGCACAGCGTTCGGGCGCAGATTTTCTCTTCCTCTATAACTTCCTGTCAGATGTTTGTTCTAAGCTTCTGAAAGTTACCCCGCCCTCGAATGCTCTGGTGCCTCTCTCTCCGACTCTTCTACAGCAACCTACACCTGTTCCAACAGCTCGAGGTTCCTCGGACCGTGGGGGTCGCAACACGTCTCGGGGACGAGAACGTATTGGACGGTCTTCCTTTAAATGAACGTATTGCGGATGGGATGGTCACTTTGAGGTTACTTATTATCACAAACATGGTTTGCTTCCACATCTTGTTGCCAAAGCTGAGCCTCCTACTTCTCCCGCAACAGACTCTGCCTCTTCCACTCGTGAAGACATCAATGCTCTACGCACCCAGCTCCAACATCTCCAACGGGTGATTACCCGCTCATCTGGATCAGTTGCGCCAATTTTCAATGAAGGTATATCCTGTCTCTCACAGGGCTCTCACTGCATTGTGGATTCAAGAGTAACACAACATATTACGTGTTGACTGCCCATCCCAAGTTACTCACCGTAGCCAATGCTGATACCACCCCGGTGTCTGGCGCTACTGATATCTCTCTCACACCCACTCTCTCTATCTTCGGCCCTTCATGTCCTGGGATCACCATTCAATTTGCTCTTTGTCAACCGTCTTACACGGGATTTTAATTGTTGTGTTACATTCTCACTCTCTACCTTTGTTGTACAGGATCGGAAAACGCAGAATATCATTGGTAAGGGTCGGCTGTCTAACGGGCTCTACCTCCTGGATATACCACCTTCTGCTCTCTTTGTCATCTCCTCTGACGATTGGCATCGTCGTCTTGGGCATGCCCCCCTCCAGATTCTCAAGAAAGCTCTTTTGGTTGTCTCCCTGCATGAGTTTACTTGTGAATCTTGTATCTTTGACAAACAACGTCGTACTTCTTTTCATCCTACTTATACTCGGAGTGATACTCATCTCTCTTTAGTGCATTCTGATATTGGGGGACCATATAAAACCTCTAGTATGTTTAGTTTTCGTTACTTTGTCACTTTTATTGAAGATTACTCTCGTTGACCTGGTTGTGCTTACTTCACGATTGTGCTGAACTGACCTCTACATTTCGAGCATTTATTACGGAAACTCGTACTCAGTTCTCCTCACCCTTAAAAAATAATTCATACTGATAGTGCTCGCGAATACACTAGTCGGACATTCTCTAATCTATGCACAGAGTTTGGCATTATACATCAAACATTGTGTGTGTATACGCCTCAACAGAATGGGATGGCCGAGCGAAAGAATCATCATCTTCTTGATGTTGCTCGGTCACTCATGATTCAAATGCAAGTACCCGCCAAATACGGGAACCTCGTTGTGTCCGCAGCATGTCACCTCATCAATCGCATGCCCTCCTCCATGCTCGAATTTGCAACTTCGTTCAGTCTTATGTTTCCTTCTAAATCCTTGTTTACCCTCACGTATTGTGTGTTTGGATGTACTTGTCACGTCCACAACCTGGGTTCATCCACATATAAGCTTGCCCCACGTGCCAGCAAATGTATGTTTGTGGGCTACTCTCGGACCCAAAAGTGCTATGTGTGTTATTATCCTACCACTGAGAAACTGGCAGTCTCTGTCGATGTCACCTTTCTTGAAAACCAACCATTTCATGTTTCACCTTCAGCTCCTCTTCTCTCTCCTCCCATACCTCGTCCTATCGTTCCCGTCGCATCTTCTCTACCACCCCTCCTTTCCACTCCACTCCCGGCACCAGTTCCATCTAAACCACCTCTTTGTATATACACTCATCGTACTCCGCCCTCTGGAGCCCTACAGCAGATACCTTCTACCAGTGTTATTTTGCAGTTTGACGAACCAGCATCAACATCTACCACTAATCCCCTGGCAAATCATGTATCTCTGCATCGCCTATCTCTACCTCTCCTCAAATTTGCATTCTCTCTATCTTCTATCTCTTTACCTAACTCAGTGCAGTAGGTTCTTCTTCACCCAGGGTGGCGTGCAGTTACAGAAGAGGAAATGACAGCCCTTTGGTCCAACCAGACCTAGGATCTCATCCCTCTTCCTCCGGGACAATCTAGTGTCAGGTTGTGAGCTGTAAGTTGGTCTTTGCAGTCAAACATGCTCCATACGGGACAGTTGACCACCTCAAAACCCGTCTTGTGGCCCGGGGGTTCACTCAACAACAAGTTCTTGATTATGATGAAACTTTCTCCCCCGTCGCAAAGTTAAAATCTGTTCAAGTCCTAATCCTCTTAGTTGTTCATCGCAACTGGCCCTTCCATCAGCTGGATATCAAAAATGCATTTTTAAATGGAGACAAAAATCTATTTATGGTCTCAAACAGTCTCCCAGAGCTTGGTTTGAAAATTTTAATAAGGCCATTCGCGAAGTTGGATTCAAAAGGAGGTCGGCTGACATCTCTCTTTTCACTCGTCATCAATTAACTGGAACTGTCATTCTCCTGATTTATGTGGATGATATTTTGATTACTGGAGATGATTCCACTGGGATATAACAAGTCAAGGAACACTTAAACTCTGTTCTCCAAACAAAAGATCTGGGGACTCTCCGGTACTTCCTTGAACTTGAGGTTGCAAGATGACCTGATAGTCTTGTTCTTTCATAACGAAAATACTGCCTTGACCTCCTTCGAGATGCAGGATACTCAAGGTGCAAACCCGTGAAAACCCCGATGGATGTCAATCACAAGTTATATGCTCAAGAGTCTGACTCAGATTCTCTGCTTACGAATCCTGAGTACTATCGGTATCTTGTAAGAAAACTGATATATCTGACGGTTACAAGACTTGATATCTCATTTGTTGTTGGAATTGTCAGTTGGTTTATGCATGCTCCTCAGATTTCTCATCTCTAGGAAGTAGAACGCATCCTTAGATATTTGAAGACAGCTCCTGAACAAGGGCTTGTATATAAGTCATCTTCCTTTCTATCTCTTATTGCATATTCAGATGCGGACTATGCGGGCCCCCTTGATGATGACGTTCCACTACGGGTTTCTATACCTACTTTGGAGGGAACCTTATCGCCTGGCATAGCAAAAAGCAATATGTGGTTGCACTTTCTTCTGCTGAAGCCGAATATCCTGCAATGGCGGTCGTTGTATCTGAACTTACCTGGCTTGAGAGTCTTCTTGGTGATTTGGGAGTCACTCTATCCTCACCAGCAACTCTATTTTGCGGCAGTCAGGCTGCGATCCATATTGCAAAGAATTATGTGTTTCATGAACGGACCAAACACATCGAAGTTGACTGTCACTTTGTTCGGCAAAAGGTTCAATTAAAAAGGTTAGAGCTAGAGCATGTTCCGGCTTCTTGGCAAGTTGCTGACGTTCTCACCAAGGCATTACCAAGGCAAATGTACCATAAGTTCTTGTCTAAGCTTGGTGCCTACGACTTGTATGCTCCAGCTTGCGGGGGAGTGTTAGATAATATTAGGAAAAAAATGTAAAGGCCCATTAGTGTTTGCCCATTTATAAGTCCACTTAGCCCTCTTGTTTAGTCTCACATCCTTTGTATAAGATTCTTTCTCTTCCTTCTCTCCTATATATTTGTACTCATACTTGTATTTTATGAATTAAGAAGCATATACAAGGTTTGCACAATTTCTCTACAGATTGCATCAAGAACCCCCACAAAGTGTGGGAAAGCCGTAGAGACGAAAATAGGTGTCCCGAGTAAGAAGGAACATCCCGCGGTAATCACAGAGCAAATGATCTTTGTTGGTGGACTTAGGCCTAGAATCACGAGGAGCTCTACTTCCAAACTGAACAGCCAGAGCAGAACCTTCAGGAGCAGTATCAAGAGTCCATGTCTGTCGTCTATCAAATTCTTGTTGAACAAGACTGAAAACCTCCGGAAGAGAGGGCAGAGGAGCGAGCCCAAGGATCTGAACGCTGATCTGATCGAAGTCCCAAGGCAGGCCATGAAGAAACCCAAAACCTTCCTTCTTGTCTCTTCCTGAACTAGGACAAGAATCTCATCCTCAGGAGATACAAGAGTGAGGGAGTCAAAGTGATCATACTCTTGATAAAGCTGCGTGAATTTCAGGTAGTACACAAACGAAGGATGATCACACTGACAAAGGAGAGATTTTCCGCCGCAGCTAGAAAATTTGGGCAGTATTTCCCCGGCAGGAATAAGTGGCATCAGCCCTCTTCCAAATATCTGTTGCGGTATCCAGAAACAGATAATTTCAGGCACTAGAGTCAACCATAGAGTTAGTGAGCCAAGACATAATGAGGGTATTCTCAGAATCCTACTGTAGCCAATCAGGAGAATCCTGAGGAGGTGTCGAAGTAGTACCCATAATATAACCGAGCAAACGCTTGCTCTTCAAGCCAAGGGTAATAGCCCGAGATCACGGGAGAAAATTGGAGCCATACAAGCATACAATCATAATTTGAGGAGTGTTGTGGTCATGACTAGGCTTAGTCGATCCACTGAACATCAAGATAGCAAAGGAAACTCCGACACCGGAAGATATTGTGGGAGATTCGTCATTTCCCAACATGATTATCTAAGAATAAAAATCAAGGAGTCAATAGAAAGAATACCGAGAGAAACTAGGTTTTCTCATGGAAGGAGGAACGAGACCAAATCTAGGTAGGATCCTCTAAATAAAGAACGACGCCGAAAATGTCATCAAATTAGGGTAACATGTCTGGTGTCAAGTGGGAAGAGGCAACAAACCGCTGGAGAAGGCCTCCCCTCGCGCGACGGTGAGAAGAAGGAAGTCAACGGGCGCTGTTGGAGCTGTTGTTGGAAGGGTGAACTGCGGCAAGGAGATAAGAGGACTGCGATTGGAGCTGCTATAGAAGCTGTCGCTGGAGGAAGGAGAATCTGCTGCGGGAACTGTCGCGGGAGTTGCTGCGGGAGCGGCTGTGGGAGAGGTTGCGAATCACTGAGGCGAAACTGGACGCGGAAGATGCTAGGTGCGAGCGAGAGAGATAGTATGCGAGACAAGAGCGAGAGTGGAGGCGGAGACGAGACACGAGTCGAGATATTAAGCCCTACGGCTCTGATACCATGATGAAAAAAATGCTTAATGTATTATTGATCCCTTAAGGGGTATTTAAAGGACAACAGTGGACATATAAAAAACAAAAGACGGTGTGAGACTAAACCCATAAATATAATGAAATACGCTAATACCGACAATATGAAAAGAATCACTCTTTGTATTTTGAAACTCTAAGATTGAGTGTGTGTTTGTTCTTAAGAGAGTTATCTTTGGAGACTAGAGCGCAACTCTAGCAACAAAGTTCACTGGTTCTCAACAGAGGCATCTGAAAATTTGTATCAGGTGGTACAAGATCTAGGTCTGCTCGGGAACTAAAGCAATGGAGAAGCAACCAACATCCAGATGACGAACAATGTGTTGAGGGCTTCTTGCAGCTTTAGGCCATCCGCATCATCCCTGAAGGATCTGAATCTCGACACTCAACTTTTGGAATGTAATACAGCTCCAAATTTATGGAGGCACATAATAATAGTGTAGGTTGAGTAACTACTACATGAAGTATAATAATGTAGTGGCAAGCCCAAAGAATAGCAGGAGGCGCAACCTAAAAGCATAGGGGAAGATAATGGCCAAAAAAATTGAGACGAATTGAGAGGTTAGTAGATAAGGAAATGAGAAAGAAACCAGTTGAGGCATCCATTGAAAGTGAAACCCTTAGTTCAAGCCTACGATTGGTGGGTGTTTCAAATGCAAACAAAAAAGACAGTTCTAGCGACTACCCTCGGAGAAAACAATTTTACACAACTAGTGAAGAATCGAAGGAAGAACAAGAAAAGAGTAATGAGGGTATCCTAGGAGATTCTGAAGGACTGGCCCTGAACTAAAGAGTACTACTCTCACAGTCAAGGTGGAGAAATTGAAGTAGAGAAATCAATTATTCAGAACCAAATGCACTACAAGTGGCAAGCAATTCAGATCATCAGCAATTCAGCACAATGATCGACATTGTTAACCAAAAGAATAGTCTTAGTTTAGTTGTGGTGGAAGGAGTAACACAAAGCATGTGATTAAAGGAGGGGTACCGAGTTCCATTCTCCATTGGTACATACCATGACATTTGTTGGCATGTCCTAGTTATACTAGAAGTTTGTCACATGTTAGAAAGACCTTGACAATATGACCTAAATGCAAAAAAATGATGATATGCTCAATATTTATCGGGTGAATAAATATGGGCAGAAGTTCACATTACTTCCTTCAAAGAAGGATGGTCCAGTTCAGATCGTTGAGGAAGAGAAGGCAGTGTTAGTCTTGCTTACTGAGACCATAAAGGAAGCTGAGCAGAATGCCAAAGAAGCGCAAGAAATGCAGGTGCTTATTATGAAGGGAGGCATCTGTTAGGGGTCTTAGAATATTGCTGGAGGAGAGGCCGGAGGTGGAGATGACGATGGTAGGATACTATGGAGCCTTGACCGCAGTTGCCTAAGCAGGGCGTGCTCGAGAGAGAGAGAGAGAGAGAGAGAAAGCTTCCAAGATCTTTTTTTAGGGTTAGGGAAAATAGACTTTCTTCATTCATACCGATACAAGACTCGCTAGGTCCTTTAAATAGGACTTACAATTGACACCAAAAAGGAAAGAATATTAAAGGAAATAATGACAGACTTGGACATGCGGCTAAAAAGGACACAACACAAATAACAACATCATATAAGGATGCGACTCTTAAAACAGAATAAAAATATATTAAGAAATAATTAATACTAAATAATGTCATTAAAAGACCTGTAGCATCTCTCCCGCCTTGTAAATGAGCTTGTCCTCAAGCTCGAGGGAGATTAATGGTGTATGCATTAGCCGGCACCTTCATCATCAGAATCCTCGACGTGCAGATAGAAAAACCGTTTACACCTGTGGCCGCGAGTGTACGGCTCGTCGTAGTTGAAACATAAGCCCATGGCGCACATTTCCATCATCTCGTTCCGAGATAGTTTATGGACTTGTGGGGCAGGATGGCCCTCAGAACGACCTGGTTGCATGCCCGTGTCGGTGGGCAAATAGACCTGTGTCAGTTGGAGGCAACGGTCACAAAGCCTGGCCAGACTCATAGCAGTAACTAAGTCTGGTGGAGCCTCAAATTCGACATCAAGTCGCAGGCGTTCGCACAGTCCGGCGGTAAAGGTGGCAACCTGCATCTCTGGAGACAGTGTGACATGTGACAAAAGAAGTTGAAACTGGTCTAAATAATCATCCACGGAGCTCGTCTGGCGGAGTGTTGTGAGGGCACTGAGGGGTAGTTGCGGATTGGAGGGCTGAAATGTAGGTTAAAAATTTGTTTGAAGTCGTCCCATGTCAGACCCGACTAATCAATGAGGAGACGAGTGGCCCAAAGCAAGGTCAAGCCGAGAAGGTAGAAGGAGGCCAGAGGAAGTCGTTCAGCTGTCGAGCTTTGTTGATGACCAAAGAATTGTTCACACCTAGTGAGCCAGCCCAAGGAATCTATTTTCTCATTGTAGATGGGAAATTCCAACTAGTATAGCGTGGCAGAATAGCAACTTCAGGGCGTAAGAGGGTCTGCGGTGGCGGCTTATGCCAGATGAGCGGCGGTAGCGGAACTTGGCTGTTGTTGACGTGATTCGTGGGTGGCGTAGTAACCGCGGGAAGGGGGCGGTCAGCTCATTTAGCTTGGCTGTGATAGTGGACATGTCCCAATGTCGGGTTTCGGCGACCCGAAAGCATGCTTCCATGGCAGTCATGACAATCTGTAGCATATCCTGGGGAGCGCTCGTGACATCTTGCGAGTACCCCATCGGTTGACTTGCTTGCTGAGAAAAGGAGTGGGTGATTGGACGCCTGGAGTACCGAAGTGGCTGAATTTATGTTATCGCGAGTGTCGTGTCGTCGTCCAATGTCGGTGCCACAATTTGATTACTTAATTTAATTCAATCAAGAATTAATAAGTGGCAAATTAGAATAATTAATTAATCCAAAGAAAGATTAATCAATTAATAATGGTGTCGTTAATATGGCAAGGCCGCCTTTCTTTAAGTGGCAGCGGTGCTTGAATACGGACGGTAAACTTGCTTTAATAAGGAAGGCAACGATGATTTGTTCAGAAAAATCGCGTCGGTATTTTGCACGTGCGATGGGAGCAGACGCGGAGGCCAAGTTACACGCAGGCACGAAGCTCGGGCACGGAAACGCAGAGCAGCGGCACCTGCTTGAACAACACGCGTGTTGGGAAGGTGAACCGTGCGAGGGGCATCGATCAGTGCAGAAGGAGACAAACACCGGGCCGTGGGCATCGATCAGCTGTGTTGCGGAAGTCGACCGGAAGGTGTCGTGTTCATCGGGTCGAAAGTTTGATTCGTCGGAGTGCGGAATCGGAAAAGGGAACGTCGGCCCGTCACAGAAGCTTCGACGGCGACAATAGGTCGATGCTGAGCCGGGAACGATATACAGGACTCGTTCGTGGACTGCAGTTTTTGTCCCTGAAGGAGTGGTTGTTGCACGTGGACCTGAAGCGAGCACGAAGACGAAGAAGTGGTGACTCGAGCGGCTGGTTCAAGCGGCAGTTTTATGAGCCGCAAGGCTTGGCTTGAAGATGGTGAATAGGGGTTGTTGCGTCAAGGAATACACGGGTGTTGTGGATGTTCAACAGCGAGGTTGTTGTCGGCGAATACAGAGAGGGGTCGGGGCTGTTTGTTGACGCTAACGTGATGAAGGGGAAGGATCCAAATTACAGCGGTTTGGAGAGCGTCGTTGGACGAGGGGGGATCAAAAGCTCTGATACCAAGTTGTTATGGGTCTTAAAATGTTGTCGTAGGAAAGGCCGGAGGTGGAGATGAAGGTGGAGGGATACTACAGAGCCCTGACCGCGGCTGCCTAAGAAGGGCATGCTCGAGAGAGAGAGCTTCCAAGATCTCTTTTAGGGTTATAAAAAATAGGTTTTCTTCATTTATACCGATACAAGACCCACTAGGTCCATTAAATAAGATTTACAATCGACGCCAAAAAGAAATGAACATTAAAAGAAATAACAACAGATTTTGACATGCGACTAAAAAGGATACGACACAAATAACGATGTCATATAAGGATGTGACTCTTAAAACAGAATAAAAACAAATTAAAAATAATTAATACTAAATAACGCCATTAAAGGACCCGTAACAGCATATTCCTATATTGAAGGAGTACCCACTACAATAGACAAACTAGTTGCAGAGTATATTGACATGATTTTTAAGGGACTTCCAAAAAGGATTACAAACCTCTGTGAGATCACAATTGGCTACAAGTTCCCTATTTCGCAGCTTAATGACATGCTTGGCCAACTAAGGGGTAATGAGTACTTCTCGAAGATTAATCAGTGGACTGAATACCATCAAACAAATACTCAGACCTAGAAATGGGTGAAATATGATGTTCATGATGGGTTGTTTAATAGTTGATTCTGTCATTTGCACTGCCAAATGCGCCAAGTACTTTAGTGTGATCGATGAACTAAATACTATGAAAATTCTTTGATGAGCTAATTGTGTTTTATTTTGACGATATTTTGAACAATAACAGAGTCATAAGATGCATCATGAGCATATGCAATAGATAGTGGAGGCACTGCAATAACACAAATTATGCAACAACTTGAAGAAGTGCTACTTTCTCTTTGTGGAGTTGTTGGTCCTTGGGTTAATAGGAGCACCAAGTATTTGTGTGGGTGAAAGAGAAATTTGAGCTATCAAAGCAGTAAGAAATTTCCATGCCGACTACTATAAACAAAGTAAGAAATTTCCTGATGCACGACGGGCTGTGAAAGGTTATGTGTTCACGGTTATGTGTTCACGCTAATGCAATACTATGTAAATGAATTCAAACCAAATCTATATGATGAGTTCATGTGCCAAAATGATCCCAAAAAAATTTAGTAAGTAAAATTTTATATGTTAGGCAATCCAACACGACGTAAATTTTTAATTTTCAAGCACACAAATAATATCAAACGTTTTGATGCAGGGCCAGGAGTCCACATATCTGCCACCCTGAGACCAGGAGTTCATCTGCCCAGGGTCCCACCAGGAGTCCACCTGAGAGGCCTTATCAAGTCCGCAGACCGTACACCCCAACCCATCCCCGGCTCCACCAAAGGGTTGATAGGTTGTTGAAGCTAGGGCTCGATCCTCCAACCTCTTTGATAAGAGGCCTTCAACGGTAGTCTTATCACAAGCTGGGGTGTACGGTCCGCGGACCTGATAAGACCTATCAGGTGGAATCCTGGTCCTGGGGTGGCAGGCAGGTGAACTCCTGGCCATGCGTCATAAAATTGCACTTTTATGATGCAGAACAAGTGTCGCACCTGTCTGCCACCCTTGAGTCCCATCAGGGAGCCCACCTTGGAGTCAACCAAGGTAGCTTTATCAAAGCTGCAACTCGTACACCCCAGCCCGTCTCCGGTCCCACCACAGGGCACAGCGGGTTGTTGAGGGCAGGGATCGAACACCCAACCTCATTGATAAAGAGTTTTCGGGCAGACTCTCATCACCAACCGATCTGCAACTCAGTTGGTGATGACAGCCTGTCTGAAGACTCTTTATTAAGGAAGTCGGGTGTTTGATTCCTAGCCTCAGCAACCCGTTGTTCCCTGTGGTAGGACCATAGACAAGTTGGGGTGTATGGGTTGCAACCTTGATAAAGCCTCCTTGGTGGACTCCAAGTTGGGTCCCCCTGGTGGGACTCTAGGGTGGCAAGTAGGTGTTACGCATGTCTCGCATCACGGTTTCTCCACACAAAAGATTTTTAACCACAATTTGCAAAAATAAGTTTTATAGAATTAACAGAAACTAAGCAGTATCCCTGGCAATCCCAATACTCTAGCACATATAACATGCCCATCCTAAATTCAACACACAAATATAGCACAAAACGATAATACTCGCAAACTCTAAGATCCGTCGGTGGCGGCATGCGACAAATGTCTGATTTACTGGCAGTGGGGAAAGGAGTGGAATGACTCGACTGTAGAGGAAGGAATTAGGTGGTTGAGTTGCTGGATTGTGATTTGGAGGGGAATCGAGGGATGGTCATGATTGGAGGGGGCGGATCGGCTGGAGACGCCTGTGGGTTAGGTGGTTGGCTGAGGTAAGATGGAGGTTGGGACTGGCAGGGGGAAGGAAGTGTGATTTGTTTTGTTGGAAAGAGTTGGCGGGTGACTGTTGAGGGTTGTGATGGTTCAACGACAGGAATGGGGACTTGCGGGACGTGTGCAAGTGTGGCGTAAATGAGTAGGCGCTGGTCAGCTGAAGGTAGGGGCAGTGAAGAAGGTTGTGCAGAGGCTGGGGTGAGGAGGAACATCTATTTGCAGTGGGGTTGGTGATGGGGAAGCGATCAACACCCTTGAGGTAGGTGGTGTATCAGACTGTCGACACGATGTGGGAATTGAAGGGGAAGTTCCTTGCTCGATCGAGGCTAAACTGGTCTGGGAACGAGAGGTTCTTCTCTCTGTCGATCGAACGGGGGAACTTGCGACTGGAAGGGGTGAGTGTCCGATTAGAACTGCAGTTTAAGGAGGCTACAAGGGCATTTGGTGGTTCCACGACAGGTGAAAACGGGCGGTTTTGGAGGTTTAGAGCAGCGGTCATGTGGATAGGCAGTGGACTTACGGGAAAATGAAAAAAAAAATTACACTAATGCAAATATGCAAATGCGATCCGATCAACGTATCCTATGCAAGTACGCAAATGCGGGCCCCCCCGAGTCGTGTCTCGATCTCATCTGTCGATCACGATCATGCGGTCGATCCCCGTCATTTCTGCATACAAACAACATTCAATCGACTGAGTGTTTGAAAATTTGAGGAATTTAATTGGGATGCGGACATCAAAGCAAGTTTTGGTGAGATCAAACAGCCGTTTATATACATCATTAGTACTCACTTTCCCTGACTTTAACAAGATTTTGAGGTTGAATGTGATGCCAAGGGAGTTGGCATCAAGGCCGTGTTGTTACAAGAGAATGGACCAACCTCTTTCTTCACTGAAATTAAAGTGAATTAAGGTAAAAATGGTCCACTAATGGCAAGGAGTTCTAAGTTATAATGTGTGTAGTGAAATACCGGGATCGCTACTTGATTGGCAAAGAATTTGTCCTAGTCGGATGATGATTTCTTGAAGTACTTGAAAGGTCGTTATGTTCAGAAAAATTGATAAGAGAATCACATGGAAGACACCTCACAACACACTTGAGAAGAGACAAAACTTATGTCCTAGTAAGTGTGTTGTACTACTGGCCATGCCTACATCTAAAAGTCGAGAAAATCATCCTGGTATGTCTGTCTACGAAAAATATTGCAAAGCGTCGGACTTAGCGTAGGATTGTCCAATAGATTCCTTTGGGGATGCCAAAAACTTAGAAGGGCCCGGATTTAGTATTCGATAATCATCGATCACTTTTCAAAGACAGTGCATTTCATTTCCTGCAAAAGGACCTCATGAAATAAATTTGGGATGTTCGCAAAGAGGTGCATGAAAAGATAAATGATATTAATTCCAAATTCAAAACATAAGTGGACAAGTGAAGGGATAGTAAATTTGAAGTTAGTGACCAAGTTATGTTTCTCCTGAAGAGCAGACAATCTGACAAGCTACAACTAATGAAATTTAGACTAAACCAAATATTTCAAAGGGCTAATGACAACACGTACATCATCGAACTATCAAGTTCTTTCAGCATTTCTTACATCTTCACTGTTGTAAACTTATTAAAGTTTTCTTTGGAAGATGAATAATTATACAAAAATGATAACTTACGATTCACGAAAGTTGAGATCGAAATTTCCACCAGAAAAAGTGAATTGGGCATGAAAATCATCAAATGACTCACACAATCGTGAGTACTCCTCACACACAGATACTATCTATGAGTACTCTCTGCGCTCGGGTATAATCTGTGAGTACTCTCAATGTGTCATTTGTTGTGTGATTGCCCACAGCAGGTAGACACCATCCCCCCCCACACACACACACACAACCATCAATAGCCAGCCTCCTCTTCCCCTCCCCACAAACCAGCAGTCTTCCCCACCATTCTTCATCCCTAAAAATGCCCAGCCGACCTCCCATTCTAGACCTCACCTACAACAACTGATAACCACCTTTTCCCCCTCCCACCTCCAACAGTCGATAACCACCTTTTCCCGCTCCCACCTCCAGCAGTCGATAACCACCTTTTCCCCCTCCCACCTACAGCAGTCGATAACCACCTTTTCCCCCCTCCCACCTCCAGCAGTCGATAACCACCTTTTCCCCCTCCCACCTCCAGCAGTCAGCAACCCCCAATCATCCCAACAAACCACCAGCTAGCATGACAAGATCTCTTCCCTTAGATAGTCACGTCACCGCCAGTTCTAACACTAATATGTCAATGTGTGATTTCCCAAAAAAAGTCTAATCGTTTCGTTCAAATAGATACACAATTTAATCACCTTAGGGAGCAATTCAGAGTCCTCGCCACTAGGCTAGATGGTCTAGATCACATTAGAAACCTGCATCCACTAGAGACCATTAGACCACAAGTTGTCCCCTGTGAGGGTCATCATGATAATGAGGGACTTCCCGACCATATGCTCATCAATTGCCCAGGCTCCACCCAACCAGTCCAAAGGGTTCTGGAGCTAACTTATGGGTGCCATAGAGATCCCACCCTTGGTCGACACCATCTTCCTACAGAAGAATGACCTTAACCAGATATCCACTTCATAGAGATCGTTTTGTTCCCCATGCACAATTCGATTAAGGTAGAGATGACTATATGGATATCATGAGCCCCGGAGAGGTTATAGAGGTGAGAATGACATTACATGTCGTATTCATATCAATGCTCCATCCTAGAATGAACAATTGGATCCTAAAACTTTTAGTTATTGGTTATTATAAATGGACAATTACTTTGACTGGTAAGAGATGGTCGGCGAAAGGCGAGTGCGATTTAACAAGATGAAATTACATGGGCAAGCTAAGATATATTGGACGGGTCTTGAGCGCTCTTTGGATAAAGAGAGTTAATTACCCCATCACCAGATGAGATGATATGAAGCAAAAATAACTCACAGAAAAATATCTTGTCGCTTCCTATCGGAGTCATCTTCTAGATCAGCTCCAAGCCCTATTACTAAGAACACTTTTAGTAACTGAGTACAAGACTCACTTTGATGAGCTTGTTGTTAGGAGCAATATTACTGAAGAGCACAACGTGATCCCACTTTCGGGAAGGATTGAGGGCGGACATTCATAGGGAACTCATTCCCCAACCATCTGGAGTCAGTCGAGCAGATCTTCCAACTTGCATTAAAAGACGAACAATACTTACGTACTTTAGTTCCACGATGACCTAATCCACAACCAGATAGTTCTGCACCTAGGAGCCCCCCCCCCCCAAGCATAAATCCAATCCATCCATGCTTGATCATGCTCTTGTAGACACGAAAGTCACATCCACTACCACGGATCCCAATAAATCCCGGTGGAATCCAGTGTTTTCGTTGTCCGGATAGAGGCCATGTGTCGGCACAAGGCCCCACACAGAATCTACGTATTGAGGAGGATTCTGACACTTATATATAGTTGTTGTCTTGCGAACTATGGAGGATGCTATGGGCGTGGAGGAAGTCCACCCCAATGTTTGACACTTCCTAGGCGAGTTCAATGATATTATGTCGGGCAAACTCCCAGATGAGCTGCCCTCATTAGGGACATCAAGCAAGCCATCGATCTTGTGTCAAGATCATCTCTATCGAATCTACCCCACTATCAAATGAATCCCGATGAACATGAAAAACTAAGAACTCAAATCATTGACCTTCTACGAAAGCAATTTATTAGAGAAAATATGAGCCCCTATATTAAACCTACCCTTCTTACCCATAAAAAAGATGGTAGTTAGCGGTACAAAGCAGAGTCATCAACAAACTTATGATTAAATATCAATTTCCTATTCTTCGACTCGATGATCTCCTAGACACTATGTAAGGTGCCCATATCTTTTCAAAATTAAAACCTCGGAGTGGGTACACCACCAAATTGGATCTGAGAAGGCAATTAATTGAAAAACACATTAAAAACAAAAGATGGCATGCACGGGTGGTTGGTTATGCCCTTTGGGTTCTAATGCCCCATTACATTCATGTGCGTGATAACCCATATTATGCGTCTGTATATGGGCCAATTTTTCGTAGTCTATTTTGATGACATCATAATCTATAGTCAGACTTATGAAGAGCACCTCACACATTTGCAATTGCTCTTTGACATCCTCTGTAAGGAGCACTTTTACATCCTTTAAAAAAGTGCACCTTCTATCGAAGTCAGAACACTTCCTAGAATTTATCATCCTCACATCTGGTGTGTCTATAGACCATGATAAGGTCAAATTCATTCGAGCGTGGTCAACCCCCACAAACATATATCAAACTCGTAGCTTTCATGGTTTGGCCACCTTTTATAGACGTTTCATCGGATGTTTTAGTGCCAGTATGACTCTCTACACTAGTTGCCTTTGTGAGGGATATTTTTAGTGGACATTCGCCACCACTCGAGCATTTGAGGACAATAAAGGTAAATTGACTTCGGCTCTTGTTCTCTGGTTACCATCGTCAGTCGAACATTAGAGGTGGCTTGTGAAGCTTCCGTCGTAGATATATAAGGAGCCGTCCATGAAGGTCATTCATTCTCTTACTTCAATGAGAAACTGAATGATGCACGACAGATCTATTACAACTATGACCGAGAGTTTTACATGATTATTCAGTCCTTACAAAGTATGATATAGGAGACGCTACCTCCCTCGTGAATTCGTACTTTATTCAGACTACCAAGTACTACGCTTCTTGGACTCCCAACAAAGTTGAGTTATCAACATGCTAAGTGGGTTGAGTATTTACAAGATTTTCATTATGTTCTCAAATATCGAGTTGGTGTTGAGAACAAGCCCGATGATGCACTTAGCAACGCGATGAGCCTACTCCACACCATTACCACTCAGACCACGAGATTCGAACACTTGATCACAGAGTATCCTACATGCCCCGACTATGGGACCATATACTCTGCATTATCTCAGGACCCACTTGAGTTTATCTCTGACTTCATTATTTTGAGACACCCTCTTATGCATTCCTTAGACATTCATCTGAGATGATCTAGTTTGGGAGATGCATGCCTGTAGGACATTTGGGCGAGATAAAACCATCGCTCTAGTACAAATTTGTTTTTATTAGACTACCCTAAAAGAAGCGTTGCTCGAGTTGCCTGACATTGTTACACCTATCAGATAGCCAGAGGGTTGCGATAAAACACATGTCTATGCACACCGTTCCAAGTCCCACACTAGCCATGGGTTGACATCAATATGAACTTTGTGCTCGGACAACCTCATACCCTATGTAAGCACGATTCCATCTTTATTGTAGTCGACCAATTTTCCAAAATGGCTCATTTCATCACCTGCAGCAAGGCTGCAAATGTGACACACATCGCATCATTATTCGTTCAGGACATCTTCTACTTAACAGCTTACCCAAGACTATTGTATTTGATCGCGATGTCTAACTCATAAGCTATTTTTGGAAAACAATATGAAAGAAGACAGATACAACACCACGATTCTCGTCTACTTGCCACCCACAAACATATGGTTAAACAAAAGTAGAAAACAAGAGCTTATGAAATTTATTATGATACCTCGTAGGTGATCATACCTCTTTTTGGGACCCAGTGTTACTCAGAGCAAAATTCGCATGTAATAGCTTAATTAATAGGATACCCGGGTCGAGCACATTCCAAGTAGTCTTAGAATATGAGCCTAGGAAATCAGTATATGTTATCCCTCAACCCATGGAGTAATGCCCTAGAGAGACTATTGAGTCCTTTGCTAGACACCTACATATTATGCATAAGTCTATCCGACAAAAAATTTCCTGTAATAATGATATTTATAAATTTTATGTTGATAGTCACGGGAAAGTGCAAACTTCAAAGAAGCGAAATGGTAATGGTTTGTATACTCGTTGAGAAGTTCCATAAGGGAACATCTTGAAAAGTAAATGTCAAGTGAATGAGTCCTTACAAGGTTATCAAAAGGATTAGGACAAATGCTTACAAACTAGATATTTCTAAGAGTATGAGAATTCTACAAACCACGTGACTATATGTACCATTTGTCACCCACCACCTCAGCTCCACAGTCCCAACCTTCCCTGCTACTTCACCACAGCCCCATCCATCGACATTGAATGATCACCCAGCACCAATCTCAGCTTCTTTCGCAGCAGTACCACATTCTACGACACAGGAATTATCATCCACGGGCGTCGGACCTTTTGACATCATCACTGAGATCGTGGCTCACGAGTTCGTGCCAACACCAGACAAAATCAAATAAGTAGTTCACAAGCAAGCCCGCGCATTCATCAACGGCACATGGATCTCCGCCACAAAACTCGAGAGACTTTCCCCGGCCCGACGACAAAGGCATTATGATCGTCATCATTCATCATAGATGAAGGCCTTTGAGGCGGGAGGAAGGCCACGAGACCCGGAGGGTCTACTTGCGTCGACAATGGATCTAACGACAACTGAGCCCGCTTATGATAAGTGGATCGCCAATCGTACTATTTTAAGTTTATGTATTTTATTTATGTACATTTTATGTATATTTTGGAGGCTATAATGTATAAAAATTCATTATCGTTCATTTTCACGCTCTGGGCTATAAATATGAGTAGAAGGTCTCATGTAAAGGGTATTAAAAGTTTGAGTGAAAATTAACTTTTCATAATTCAGTGGTAAAGCCGAAACCCAAGTGTGAAGCTCGAAATTTATCTTTCCCCTTCCTTCCCCCACTAGCCGACCATCCCTCCTACTCAAGCAACGAGCCGGCCACCACCCTCCTCCCTCTCCCCATCACACAGCCGGCCTCCTCCCTCATCCCCTCCACATCACACAATCGACCACCCCCTTTTTTCTCCTTCATACCTCCAATCAGACACCTTCATACCCATCCCCTTCCTCCTCAATATTCCAGCCGACCACTCTCATAAACCCACCACCTCCCCTAAAATCACCGCCACTGTCACCTTCTCAATTCCCCTTTTTCAAATTTTCAGCGATTGTTGCCGCCACATCCAGCCATCACCACCTCCGACGATCACCCCCAGTCATCCTATGACCAACCATTATTTTATCCCTCCATCCCAATTCCCAAGTCATCTCCCCACTACTCCACTCCTAACCACTTCCTTAAAAAAGGGCCACTACCCCTAAAATCACTCACATTCCCCAATCCTCAACAGTTCCCTCTACTCCACTCCCTCAAACCCTCCCCCACATCCCAACCGAGCCCGCCCCACTCAAGCCCATGGCCAGCCACTTCCTCCTAACTCCCATGACTCTCCCTAACTCCCACTGCCCACACCTCCAATCCACGTAGCAGCCAGCTTCCCTTTCCCCTCAAGCAGTCGGCCCACCTTTTGGTTCCCCAAACTAGACCCATTATTCTCCACAACCTCCTCCTAAGTAGAACGGTCTCCAAGCCATAGCCTGGACTCCGAACTTCCGGTCTCCAACAAATATCCCTCCCACACCCTATAGTCAAGTCATATCCAATGCTTATCCTGGGTTCTCCTCACTATCGATAGCCTCCTCCACATTCCCATAGCCCCTCAAATACCCCCATCTCTTCCCAACAGCTACCTCGATCATCCAGTCACCAAGAAAACTTCTAATCCAGGAAGTGTATTGTTCAGCAACAGCAACCTTTGTGAGAAACCAGATTCAGTCATTTTCCTCATCCCCGCCGTTAATAGCTCCCAGGATATCCACTAAACCTCTACTTTATAGTTGTGTAAGTTTCAGGCTTGTTGTCATTTATCTCATGTTGAATGTGTTAATTCACTGCTCAAGTTATTTTGTTTGCAATCGTTGTCACCAAGCCTTTGGTAATTTTGTTTGTCCTCATTCATTTGTGTGATTTATATTTGTGCTCTCTCACGTTTATACAACATTTTGTGTTCCTCTGTTTGCAGAGTTTTCTTAGTTGTGGCAACTGGCAATTCTTCTACTATTAATAAGTCTTATTATTGCAGGATATTTGTCAGATAACGTTAGCGCATTTAAAAGCCACCCATTAGTTTTTGTTAGAACCTACCTTGTGTCAAAGTGATCGAAGAGATCACCAAGATATTTGGGTCGACGTCGGTGGAGGGCTACGTTTTTAAAGGCGTGCCTAAGGCATCGGGCGCACCTCATGGAATTTATAAGCGGAGTTCAGGCGCGCCTAGCCGTTTAGGGTTAAAACCGGTTCGGTTTTTTTTAGGGTTATCATCGGTTAAAGGCGCGGTTCTTCCCCGTATCTCCTCATTCTTCCGCCGAATCCGTCCGCTGTTGTCCGTCTCTCCCGGTGTGACTGTCGGTCTCTTCCTCTCTCCTGCTGTTGTCCGCTCGATCTGGAGTCGCCACCGCTCGCCGTATGCGCAAATCTGATCCTCAAGCCTCTCTTCTAGCCTGAGTCGCCGCCGCTCTTCTAGGCGCTCTTCTCAAATCAAGCGGTCACGTTCTTTCTCAATTGTATGAGAAAGAGCTTTCAATGCATTTTGTTGGAGTCATTCATTTCACTGTGATTTCACCATGATAGACATAGTTTCTAGTCATTCATTATTGTAACAACCCTGTTTTCTTTTTTTAATAATATATATAATAATAAATAATAATAATAATAAAAGACTTACCTTCCTTATAACCCAAGCCCTCCCCCGATCTCCTCACTCTCACGGTCCAAATCCCGCAGAAATCCTTCCCGATCCCGCCTTCTTCGCCCCCGACAGTCCCGCCTCCGCCTCCCGAGCGCCCGACAGTTCCCTCCTCCGCCTCCAGTGGCCGACGAACCCCCCTCCAGGACTGACGCCTCTTCCCCTTGCTTCCCCGTCGTCTCCAGCTCTCCCTTTGGCCGACAAATCCCACAGCAGCCCCTCCTCTCTTGGTCGGTTGCATCCAAGGGGGCCGACAACTTTCTCCTTTCCTCTTCTCCTCCTCCGGCCAGTGAGGGCAAAGACAGCATTCTTCTCCGGCAATCCTAGCTCCTCGTTCCGGTCGGTGGATTTCGTGAGGGACTCCTAGGGTTTTGCTCGAAACCCCTCTTCGTGGAATGTTGAGCCCAGATCGGGTCTCCTTGGGTAAGGAACTCCGCCAATTTCTTGTTTTCAATTTGCCCTAAGTTTGTTACGATAATTTTTGCTCTCCGGTCTAGGGTTTCCGACGATCCAGCTTATGTCCATCGTATAACCCGCTAATCCCGGATTTGTTTGTGTTTTTCGGTGCATCTCCCCGGATCTAGGTGGTGGAATCGCTCCAAACCCTCTCTGAATTAGGGCTTTTTGCATCCAAACGCCGCCAAAATCCCCGATCCCTCGCGGTAGCCTCTTCTCCCCTCACTCTCGAGGGAGGTAAATTTCTAACCCCTCATGTTGTGTAGTGTGATTGTCAAGCACATATGCAAGCGTAGAAATCTTGTTATTTCAAATTTGATATATATTGTTGATCTTGAACAGGTTTAGCTAGAGCTTTTAACCTCGTTTGCGCCACTTAGCTATCGCTAGTGTTTTCGACGTCACCTTAAGGAAAGTGGAGAACTCCCTCTCACTTGCAAACTTTGGAACTTAACCTTGTTATCTGCTCCCTATGATATTTACTAAGGTTATTTTTGGTAAATCTCTGAACCCTCGTAATATTGTCATAAATTTATATGATAAATAATCACCTAAGTATGAAATTCGAAAACAAATCCGTAGTTTTAAGCAAATCCTTGAACTGTAGCATCTAATTGGGCATCCGTCTGCCTTCATGGTCACGGCAAGCAGGATTACTTTTCCGACAAGACTTGCACGCAGATCTGATTGTGAACCATGTGCGCTCGCTATAGCACTTACATCATTCATCGATCACGACTTACAACATATTACATGAATAATTTTAGGCTATATCCCGGGGTAGGCTATCATTTCAGAAATGTCTGTTTGACTTAGATGTTGGTATGTTTACTAGTTTTGTTTCAAAGTACATCAATGTTCGATTATGCATGTTTGTTTTGCTCACAATATTGATTAATTTGCTCATGGTTTAATTTCTATGTTCTGAGTCATTTTCCTTCTGTTTTTGATTTGCCTTTGGGTTCGTGACTGCGCCGCCTGCTCCTTGAGTTACTTCTCGTTCAGCTACAGTTTTGCCTGTAGGTTTTTCTTTTGTAGTTGCTTACATCAGGTTCTATGTATTTGTTTTCTTTACTGTCAGTGTGTTTTATCATGTACTAGTTATTGTAAGTCATTTTCTCTTGTATTGTGAACAACTCCTAGGATGTTTTTGACGTACTAGATCATTTTATTCATGACATATTCATTATTGTTGCTTATAGCATTCACTTCTATTTCAACACTGTGTGTAGCATTAAATTTTTCAAGGAAATGCAAGTGCATTAAATTCTCACTGTTTTAGAACTTTAAGCGCTTCCGTATATTTATAAACCATAAATTGTTCAATCAAAGTAACTATTTCTAAAACTATTTTCAGTATTCTCTGTAGCAGACATGGTTTTCTTTCCGCCCATGTCTGTGGCATCATGGCCCGCCTGAAGCGCACTCTGACTTTCGTCGAGACGGGTCGTGACAATTATTGCTTGCAAGTTATTTGATTTTTATGATTTGTTATTTGCTTTATATGATATACATTGTTATATTTCATTTCATCCATTTGTTGTTGATTATGTATATGTTTTCGACACTGCTTGTGTTTTGTATTTGTATTTATATAGGAAATCCTCTTTGTTGATCATCAAATATGTACAAAATTATTTAAAAGGAACACTTGGAATGCACATCATGCATGCACCCCGATTTTTTCTTGTCCACTTAGTAACTTTGCTTCTTTTTTACTTATATTATTAAAATTCATCAAATAATATACATTGATTAAAGCATGGTGTAATGACATGAGCAATATCACTTTATATTCATATATCTTCCTATCTTCCACTTTTTTAGTTTTTAGTTTTAGAAATCTTGAGGTGATAACTTATTTGTTGAGTAGTCTTTCTAAAGATTGATCTATACATTCAATTTATTGTACTTAGTATTTTTCACATGTATGAAATATATTCTTCCTTTCTATGAGCACTATGTTGTTAAAAGTTTAAATTCTCTTATAAAAACTCAAAAAATTAATTTTCTACTTTGAAAAATGAGAAAGCATGTTGAAATATAGTTGCTTTGTATGTGAAATATTAGAAAAGACTTATGGATATGTTGAACTAAACTTAGTTTGCATGTCTTATCATCTAAAACTTTTCTCATTTACTCTCGAGGCTAAGGTAGTAGGATGATTGGGCGCCCAGTTCACTGTAAAACATGCATGCAGCCAACACCTCATTAATAAGACCAATCCATCCTGCTTAGCTGCTTTCTAGGGCATTTTCATATAAGCTCTTCCAAATGCTTTTTAGGTAGAAGGCTATTTATTTTAGAATTTACAAATAAGACTTTTTTACTTGTCTGAGCCTCCTCCATCGTTTTCTTATTTTCCTTCTTTAGATGTTTGTTAGCAGGGTAAGAAAATTGCATTACATTAAACAATAAAAGATGCAATCGAGAACGAATTCTCGCCAAGCATCTGGAGGTTGAGTGCTCCTTGACACTCCACTCTCCAAGAGAGCCAAAACCCTAGACTTCCAAAGTTTTTCTCCAAGCATACTACCACTTTTATATATAGGCGAGTGGGGAAAATACAAAGTACAATAGTGCCCCTTGGGCTACATAAACTAGTAATAGCATGAAGCGGTCGCAACATATCAACACATCTCGCCCGAAAAACGACCTTGTACTCAAAGTCAGGGCCAAAAGGGTCGTCAAAAAGTGTCAGCGGATCCAGTTCCCTAGAGTCAGGATCAGTATCTTCAGCTCCCAACAACACACAAGTTCCTGAGAGTGCAAACGTGGGTGGACGAGAACGGTTGCTGGCAGCGAAAGCAGAGGCCCTTACGGCAAAGCTCTTCTTGTTGTTGGTAAGACAGATGATGGGGCCGTCTGCGGGCCGGTGGACATGGAGCTGGTAGATGCGGAGGCGGAGTCAGTAACTGGGTCCTCAGTAGGGGGAGAGGGTCCACGAGCGGAAGAAGTAGCCTACGAAGCACAAATACTTAAAAGTGCTCTACGTATCGGCTCACACGCATATCGAATACGGGAAACGCCTGGAAACGCTCGGAAGGGCATTTCTGAAACTCTAGGAAATGTTTTTTAAAACACCGCACTCAAGTCTTTATCCCAATATAGTGTGTTCGGCTATATGGATCATTTGTCGCCATTGTGCCCTATCTTTGGTCATAATCTCACTAATGCCTAAGTACATCATGTCTTTCCTTATAATTTCATTCCAAGTCTTAATTGGTCTACCCCTCTCTCGTTTAACATGCCTAGTGACTAGACTCTCATAACGCCTAACAGGTGCCTCTAATGGTCTCCTTTGTACGTGTCCAAACCATCTTAGTCAAACTTCTCGCATCTTCTCTGCAATTGGTGCTACTCCTGTCTTATCCCCGAAACATTCATTCTTTATTTTATCCAGTCTCGTGTGTCCATACATTCACCAAAGCATTCTCAACTCCGCAATTCCCATTTTTTGCTCATGTACACAATTCACTGCCCAACACTCAGAACCATGGAGCATCGCAGGTCTAATTGCAGTACGGTAAAACTTGCCCTTAAGTTTTAGTGGTGCTTTACGATCACATAAGATCTCTGACGCGCCTTTCTACTTCAACCAACCCGCTTGGATTTTATGTGTCACATCTTTATCAATATCTCAGTCTTTTTGAACAATCGATCCAAGATATTTAAAATACACGCTACGGGAAATATCCTGATCACCCAACTTAATAATGAAGTATTTAATCCTTCTTGTACTGCTAAATTTAAGCTCCGTGTACTCTGTCTTTGGCCTGCTCAACCTAAAACCCTTCTTTTCTTAAGTATCTCGCCAAGATTCAAGTTTTCTGTTTACACTCTAGCTCGTCTCATCAACCAAAATGATATCATCCGCAAACAATAAACACCAAGGTATTGCTTGTTGGATATGTCTGGTGAGCTCATCTAAGATAAGCGTAAAGAGATAAGAGCTTAAAGCTGAACCTTGAGGCAAGCCAACAGTGATAGAGAATTTCTGTGTTAATCCTCCAGATGTCCTCACCCTTGTCACTGAATTTGAATACATATCTTTGATTATGTCAATATATGATACATTTACACCTTTATTTTTTAAGACTCCTCATAAGATCTCTCTTGGAACTCTATCATAAGCCTTCTCAAGATCAATAAACAGCATATGCAAATCTTGTTTTCTTTCTCGATAGTTATCCATGAGTCTCCTCAAAAGATGTATAGCTTCTATGGTCGACCGCCCTGGCATGAATCCAAATTGATTCTCCAAGATGTTAGTCTCCCGTCTTACTCTTTTTTATTACTCGTTCTCATAGTTTCATGGTATGACTAATCAATTTAATTACTCTGTAATTAACACAATTTTGTATATCTTCTTTATTCTTATACAAAGGTACCAAGAGACATTCTCTCAATTGGTCTGGCGTGCTCTTTAACTTCAATATCTTATTGAAAACATGTAAGTCATAAATTCCTTTATTTTCTAGACATTTTCATACTTCATTGAGTATATCGTCTGGTTCAACCATCTTTCCATTTTTCATCTTATTTAGAGCATATTTTACCTCTGATACTTGAATTTTACGATAAAAGATTATGTTCATATACTGCTCTGATTTACTTAGCTCTTTCAAGTTCAATTCATTGCTTTTTGTTTCATTATAGAGATGATAAAAATATCTTTTTCATCGCTCTTTAATATCCACATCATCCGTCAAAACTGTATCTGTCTCATCATTTATGCATTTTACTTGACTTAAATCTTTTGTCTTCTTTACTCTAACTCAACCAATTTTATATATGTCACGCTCTCCATCTTTTGTAACTAGTCTCTTATAAATTTCTATAAACTTGACTCTTGCTTTACTTACTGTCTGTTTAACTTCTTTTCTGGAGACTTTATATCTGGCTAAGTATTCATCATTCTTACAAGCATAGAGTGATTTATAGCTGACATTCTTTGTCATCGCTTTATCTTGCACTTTCTCTTTACACCACTAAGATTCTTTATTTGAGGGAGCACGACCTTTTGATACTCCAAGTACGTTCTTTCCAACATAAGAGTCATAACTTCTCATGAGACATTAGGATCAACATAAAGGTCATCAACTAGTTATTACACAACTGATGTCTTGAAAGAAATCTACTTTTCCATCTTCAAGTTCCACCACCGAATTTTTTGCAACATTTTTGTTCTTGTCTTAAATTTATTATATTTAATTTGTACATCTAACATCACTAACCCATGTTATGTTGTTAAACTTTCTCCTGATACGACTTTGCAATACTTACAAATCATTTTACTCATTTTGCAAGTCATAAAATAATCAATTGTGACTTATTTGGTCCGCTTTTAAACATAATTAAATGTTCTTTCCTCTTTATGAAAAAAGTATTGATACAATTAGCTCATATGCTACGACAAACTCTAAAATGGTTCGTCCTTCTTCATTATTTCTCCATATCCATATCCTCAATGAACGTTTGTGTAATCTACATTTTCCTTCCCTATATGTCCACTTAAATCTCCTCCTATGAAAACTTCTCTTTGAGAGATTTTTCTTACTAAATCATCTAAGTATAAATAAAATTGTACTTTAATAGCTTCAATTAATCCTACTTGTAGCGCGTAGGTACTGATCACATTAATAGTTTCATTTCATATGACCAATTTAAGAGCAAAAATTCTATCATATTTTCAACTTATTCCAACAACTTTCATCCTTCCAAATAGTATCCACAATAATACTTACTCCACTGCTTGTTTTTTTCATGTGTGCCATAATTTAAAACCTGCATTATCTAAAAATTTAACTTTCTGACTCACGCATCTAGTCTCATATGCCTCCTCTTTTTCCTCTTCTTCTTTTTATTCTTCCTCCTCTTCTTCTTTTTCTTATTCCTCCTCTTCCTCTCCTTCATATTTTTCTTCTTCTACTTCTTTCTCTTCTTCTTCCTCCTCTTCTTCTTTTTCTTCTTCCTCTTCTTCACAAAATTTCAGTTATCTATCATGTGATCCTGGCCACAAGTTATGAAAATTTTTGATTGGCAAGATAAATAAAGAACAATCATATAAATGGCATTAGTTTTTAATAATGTTGAAAAAAATGGAAGGTCTCAATCATGCACTTAAAGGCAATTATTCCAAAACTAGAATTATGGAAAAATAATCAATATCTTCTGAGGAGATAAATCAATATTTAAGTATATGTGTGTGTGTCGGTGCATGTGTGTATATGTTGTAGTCTTATTATTATTTTTGTTGCAATTCAAGATATGTACAGATAGTTTGTTAGTTGTCTTATATTAATTAATATTTATATTAAAATAATTAAAAATAATTAAAAGCATTTCTGTTATCCTTATTTTTTTAAAATCACTTTTCCCGTATCTGTTTCGTATCGTATCTCATTTTCGTCCTTGTGCTACATAGGAGGTGGCAATAGTGGCTGCGGCGGTGGGGCCGATCGTGCCGAGGAGGATGATGGGGCTGGGTAGAATTCCTTGTCGAGATACCTAGCATGTTCCATTGCGCAGGAAAGATTAGTCGCGTTGTGGACCCGAAGGCGCGCACGAAGTTGGGGGTGCAGACCTGCCAAAAAGTAGCCCAAGCAGTGGTTGGGGGCTAGATCGAGAACATGTGTAGAGATCGCGATGAATTCATCGATGTAAGTTGCACTGAGTCACACTGGCGGACAGAGCGTCCCAAAGGCATTACTCGCCCGTCTCCTTCAATGCGGGTCAGGAAATGTGAGGTGTCTACTGACTCATCCAACGCACCCAATGGATCGTCGAGTCTTCCATATATATACTGGCGAGGGGGACCTTCTGGTCGGCATGGGTGGCCTGCAAGTCGAAGAACTGCTCGGCGCGGGCAATCCACCCGAGAGGGTCGGAGCCATCGAACACCAGAATCTCAATCTGGCGGAGGTGGGCCGGAGAACAGTTTGTCGTGGGGTGCAAAAACCCCATGTTGTCGAGAACGGTTGAAATTGGTGGTGATGGAGGAGGGTCCGGAGGGAAATTAACTGTCACGGTAAGTCCTTGAAGGAGGAGTATGAGGTTCGCCAACTAGGCTTCAATGTGATCCATGCACTGAGAGTTTGAGTTTGCAGTGGTGGAGGCGTTTTCGTCGGCGTGGAGGGCCATGTTTTGAGTCTCGGGCATGAACCGCGGTTAGGAGTAGCGGTAGGGAGCGCTGGAACACCGCTGAAGCCGCAAGAGGGCCTCCGAAAGACGGGGAAGATGCTGGAGGCCGCTGGAAATCGTAGGGAAGAGTCGATGCGCGCGAGGAACTGTTGTCGGCACCGGCTGGAGGCGTAGCAGGGGAAAGGCGTTGGCGGCGATTGATGATGTTGTAGGGGGGAAAGGCGGTGGCGGCGATTGACGGCGCACCACGCGGCGGAAATGTTGTTGGAAGAAGCCAGCGGCGCTGGAGAAGCTGGAGCAGTCGGCGTAGCGGAGAAGGCATCGGCGGTGGTTGATGGGGTTGTACGCGGCGGGAAAATGACGCTAGAAACAGTCGACGACGTTGGATTGGCAGGAGCCGTCGGCGGTGTTGCAAATCGGGCGGCAGAGGTTGCGCGGTGTGCAGACGAGCGAAGCAGGGCCGGGGCGGAGACGATGCGGCGATGCGTCCTCGTCGTGCAGAAGAAGCCGTCGGAGCCCCAACGCGGCTGGATCGGGATGGATCGAAACAGCGGAAACCGCCCTCGCGGAAACGTAGGAAGCGAGCGGCGAAATTAGGGCTCATGGTAGAACCCTAATCAAGGCAGGTCGGACCAGTTGTTAGCAGGGTAAGGAAATTGCATTACATTAAATGATAAAAGATATAATCGAGAATGAGTTCACGCCAAGTATCCGGAGGTTGGGTCCTCCTTGACATTACACTCTCCAAGAGAGCCAAAACCCTAGACTTACAAAGTTTTTCTCTAAGCTTACTACCACTCCTATATAGGAGAGTGGGGAAAATACAAAGTACAATAATGCCCCTTGGGCTACATAAACTAGTAATAGCATAAGGCGGCCGCATCGTATCAATGTTTCTATGTTTGTCTTAAACTTGATATGGTTATTATTTTTGATACTATAATCAGTGGCAAACCCAATTGTGCATCGGTGGCATCTTTTTCACTGTTTATTTTTCAGGTATTTGGGACTACTTTTCACATTTTAATTTTCCAGAACTCACGCCAGTGCCTAGGATCAAGGACCCATTTGCGCCTCGATGCGCCTTGCGCCTTTAATAACATAGGTGGAGGGGTTTTGCTAAAAAGGGCATCGCAAAGAAGTGATCGAGGGTTGTTGACATTAAATGTAATTTGGAGTAGGGTCATAAATAGGGAGGGGAATATGACTTAGGAGCTGGTCCAATGAGAGTGTCAATTGTGGTTTGGACATCGAGACATATAATCATATGGGATTCACGGTAGACATTGTCATTAACAGTTGAGACGTGATCGACGATGAAAGAAAATCATAGAAGAGACAAGAAAAAAAAGGTCACAAATATGTCATGAAGGTGAAATCGAGATGACTGAGATTCGAGAAACAAAAGGTAAACATAAATTAAGAAAATCTAAAGTAAAAAAGTGAAGATATAAATTAAGAAAAAAAATATGTAGTAAGAAGATGCTTGGGGTTGGAGGAGAAGCGTAAAGAGCCTAGAGGTGAGAAAACTTGTTACTACTTGAGGTAAGAGGAAATTTGTAACACTTGATAATGAAGATAAAGAGTGAAGAAAAAGAGAAGACCATGTGGATAAAAAGTAAAAAATAGAGGGTACAAAAGCTAATAGAGGAGGAGCAAGAGAAAAATAAGAGAAGGGAGAAAGAAAAGGAGAAGGGGGAGCATAGCTCAAAACAACTAGTCACGTAAATGATGTGACTTAATCTATATTTATGCAAAAGTTTTGTGCATAAAGCATGTTGAACCAAATACAAACTAGATTTATTCGTTGAGCCATCACGGTCATTAGCTAAATTAAAAACCAACATGTTTTGATTCACTGAATCAAAAATATACATGTGTTAATGAAATGTGCTTCTCAAACATAATGCGGAGCACTACTATGTGTATAAAAGTGCATATGCAATGTCTTTCTCTAAATCTTTATAGTAGGTAGGAGTGCAAGTAGGCAGTCGTAGTAAACCTATGTAAATCCTCACTGACAAGCCTAGATCTGCCTAATAAAACAAATCGCACTTGTGATTGAGAGAGGTAGTTAATCATCCCACGTACTGGAAGCTCATAGTTCACCTGTGTAAAGTCTCTAGAATAATGGAAGGACACCTAGATACTTCTAGATGTTCGATTCATGCTGAAGCTTCTGGAGTGGTGTAGATAGTTGGTGCCAAGAAGATTTTGAAGACTTGCAAATAAGGATAGTAGGAAGATTCTAAAGTATTCTAGAATATCGTACATGGATGGAGTATTCTAAAAGAATGTGAATATATAATGATTCTTGTAAATAACCTTGGTAAAAGTAAAAGATTCCTAGAAAGTCTTGTTTGTGGATTATTCCAGATTCCTCCATATTTAAGTGCTAAAAATGTCATTGAGTCCTATAAAATGGAAACCCCTCTCAATTGTAATCACCAAGCTTTAGAATTCAATAATAGAGTTTCCAAAGAGTTCCCAATTCTATCTTATATTTTCCTCCCGGGTAATCTGCAATGAGTGTGAAGGATGACTTAGGAGCAAGGATCATAAGGCCGCATGAATGTCACGAACGAGTAATTTTTAAGACAGTGACATGAGCTTGAGTGTATGAGAAGCCACTTACTATGAACCTGGGATCTAAAAAAATTATCAACTACTTAATTTACCTTCTAAAATTCATCGGTGGAAACTCTTCCAAAGCTGGGTGAGTGTAACGAACTAATGTCGTTACGAGATCGCCGAAGAGTTTGTCGGCATTAGAAATGTAGAAACAATATAAGAAGAATGCCCATAGGAGGGAGGGACAGGGGAGAGAGAGGCATCAAAGGGGAAGAGACAAAGGGAACTTAGAAGAAGGCCAGAGAGGATGGTCAGAGTAGAGAGACGAAGCTAGAGAAGGAGGGAAGAAATGAAAGAACTACTCTATAAGACCAAGAAAAACTAGTTTACTTCATTCCCTTCATATCTATTACGCCATAAGGCCCAATTTATAGGCTAATAAAATGTATAATACTCAATATCAGCTAATTACAAATATACCCTAATACTAAACCGTTACTGTTACGCCTCCGGACGTGACGAGGCTATTTGGACAATATTATAAACGTCGGCAGAGGCAAGATGGAAGTGGCAACGGGGCTGAACCAGCGGGTTCAGCCCCCTCTTCGTAATTTCGGCCCAATGGGGGCTGAACCGCACGGGTTCAGCCCTTTGGGGCCGGCCGGCCTCCTTGGCCGGCCGGTCTATTGGGTCCGGGTATAACTATACCCGGACCCCCTCCTTGGTGGATTATGCAAGTATTATGAGGTATTATTCTTCTCTCTCACAAACCCTAGTCTTCTCTTTTGCTCTCTAGAATTATCTTCTTCCTCCCCCTCCTTTCTCCTAACAATTGGTATCAGAGGATTCGTCCTCCGCCATGGTCTCTACACGCTCGCAAGAGGAAACCACGCGGTTGGAAACCCTAGAGGTTAGCGTTGCGGGATTGACGGATTCGATGGCCGCCATCGAAGAAAGTGTGAAAGCGACAACTCAAAACTTGGATGGAAGATTGGATGAAATCATGGCCTTGTTGAAAGGGAAGGCACCGGTGGAAGAGGAAACGAACACTCATGGAGGACACGGGTCGGCTGCCGGATCGGGACAAGCGGGTCCTCTGGCGACCGGATCCGGTTCGCACAGTGCGGGATTGCACGCGACGACTCTGGCGGGCTACAGCCGAGCCGCGGAGGCTCCGATGGGCTCGATCCGCCATGGATGGCACGGCGCCGGCGAAGGAGCGATCGGCGGTGGCTGGGGAGGATCTTCCGGCTTCGGCGGCGCTGCAGCGGGTCGCGGCTGGCCAGGCGCTGTTCCGGCGGTCTTCTCCGACAACGGCCATGGCAGCGGGGGCAGTGGCGCTGAGGCTGGTGGTCGCAGCGGGCAGGCGGCGGCCTCCGCTGTGGGTTACGAGGTCGGTTTTGGCAGTGCTCCGGTCCATGGATGGGGGGCGCCTGCGGGACCGACCATGGGAGCTGTTGGAGGCTTCGGGCAAGTCCGCAATGGAGGCGGTGGACTATTACCGAACCCAAATGATAGGGGACAGCCGCCAACGGGTCTTGGAAGGGGCATGCAGTGGGGAGAAGGGCAGTTTCGACAGTTTCCCGCCATGCCTAGGGAGCCTGACGAGATGCGGAGACAGGATGGGGGTTGGCGGGGACAACACGGGTATCGTCCGCACATGCCTCCGAAATTAACAAGGATGAATTTCCCTCGCTTCGCCGGTGGAGACCCCCTTGAGTGGGTGCACAAAGCCGAGTTGTTCTTCAGTTACCAAGAGATACCGGAGGAACAACGGGTCCGATTGGCGTCCTTTCATTTGGAGGACGATGCTTTTCAGTGGACCCAGTGGTTTTTGAGGGGACGCGACTATGCACCATGGGTGGAGTTTGTTGACGGGTTTACATCTCGGTTCGGACCCTTGGAATTTGAGGATTTCGAGGCTCTCTTACAGAAGTTGCGACAGCGAGGAACCGTGACGGAATATCGAACGGAGTTCGAAAGGCTGGCAAATAGGGTCCATTGGGAGGAGAGGACGCTCCTCAGTTGTTTTGTATCGGGATTGAAGGAGTATTTACGTGATGAGGTGCACGCTTATGCGCCCCGCAGCCTGACTCATGCGATCAGCTTGGCTCGCATCCAAGAGGAACGGTTCAACCGGCAACGGGTCCGCAATATCACGAGGCCTACTGCCGTGACACCTCCAGCACGGCGGGACACACCGGTAGCTGGGAAACCAACGGTAACACGGTTGTCTTGGGGGGAGCTACAAGCTAGGAAGGAAAAGGGACTGTGTTTCAATTGTGATGAAAAGTTCACGGCGGGGCACAAGTGCCAAAAGGTTCAGGTCTTCTTATTACAGCAGGATGCGGATGATGATGAAGATTTGAACCCCGTCGAGTTGGAGTGCAGCGATGACTTGGATCTGACTGAGCTCGGGGTCTCTTTACATGCGATGGAAGGGTGCAACCCTCCTCCACTCACCATGCGGCTGGCGGGCAAGATGCGGCAGGAACGGGTGACCATCTTGGTGGATAGTGGGAGTACACACAACTTCATCCACCCAGATGTGGCTCAAAAGGTGGGGCATGTTGTTGATACAGGAGCTGCCTTCCAAGTCATGGTGGCTGATGGCAGCAAATTACAGTGCCAGGGAGTGATGAAGGGGGTGGAACTTCGGATGCAAGGGTATGTGGGGTGCACAGATGTTTATCTCTTACCCATTCGGGGCTCCGACATGGTGTTGGGAGTCCATTGGTTGCAGCAGTTGCGGAGGGTCACTTTTGACTGGGATCAGATGACGATGGAGTTCTTACAACATGGGAAGCAGTTCTGTTTGAAGGGGCTCACCTCCTCACTGGTACATGAAGTTTCACTTCGTAGTATGCAGCGTCTCGGGGCGGAAGGGAACTTGATGGCAGTCTTGTTGGGGGTGCGGACGGACGAGGGAGCATCTTTGGACGTGCCAATTGAGATGCAGGATTTGGTGGAAGAGTATGCTGACATTTTTCAGGAGCCCCGAACCCTTCCTCCGTCACGATTTCGGGATCATCAGATTGTTCTTAAGACGGGGACCGAGCCGACCAACGTTCGACCATACCGGTACCCGTATATGCAGAAGATGGAGATTGAACGCAGCGTTCGGGAGATGCTCGATGCGGGCATCATACGGCCGAGCACAAGCTCTTTTTCAGCCCCGATTATATTGGTGAAAAAGAAAGACGGTTCGTGGCGGTTTTGTGTTGACTACCGCGCCCTGAATAGTGCGACTTTGAAAGATAAGTTTCCGATCCCCTTGATTGAAGAGTTGTTGGATGAGTTACATGGAGCGACACTTTTTACTAAGCTGGATTTGCGCTCCGGCTACTATCAGATTCTGATGAAGGAGGAAGACGTTCATAAAACTGCTTTCAGGACACATGATGGGCATTATGAGTTCTTGGTGATGGCTAATGGGCTGACGGGAGGGCCTTCTACTTTTCAAGCGAATATGAACGAGATCTTCAGGGATCTCCTTCGTCACTTTGTGCTCATTTTCTTCGACGACATCCTGATCTATAGTGCCACATGGGAGGATCACATACATCATGTCACTCAGGTTTTCGCTCTCTTGAGGAAGCACCACTTGTATGCGAAGAGATCTAAATGCTCCTTTGGTCAAGCGGAGGTGGAATATTTGGGACACTTGGTGTCGTCTGATGGGGTGAAGGCGGACCCGCGGAAGATCGAGAGCATGATTTCGTGGCCACGGCCACAAACTCTGCGGGCTTTGCGGGGTTTCTTGGGCCTCACAGGTTACTACCGGCGGTTCGTGCGGGACTATGGGAAAATTGCTCGACCGTTGACACAACTACTACAGAAAGATGCTTTTGTTTGGCAAGAGGAAGCTGAGGCCGCCTTCCAGGCCCTCAAACGGGCCATGACGACCACTCCGGTCTTGGTCCTTCCGGATTTTACTAAGGAGTTCGTTGTGGAGACGGATGCTTCGGGAGTTGGGCTGGGCGCCGTGTTGATGCAGGAGGGGCGGCCGATTGCTTTCTATAGCAAGGCTCTCGCTCCGCGGACGTTGGGATTATCGGCATATGAGAAGGAGATGTTAGCGGTCATCCACGCCGTGGCCTTATGGCGACCATATTTGTTGGGAAATCATTTCAAAATCCGCACAGATCACCAGAGTTTGAAACATTTTCTGGAGCAGCGTGTGTCCTCGCCGCTCCAACAGAAATGGGTTACGAAGTTGTTGGGTTATGACTATGAGATTATATACCGGCAAGGGAAAGACAATCAAGTCGCGGATGCATTGTCTCGTTTGCCGGAAGGTACTCTTGCTCACATTTCCACGCCGCATTTGGATGCGATCGATGAGATTCAGGAGGAAGTTCAGCGAGACCCTGAGTTGGGGGCTTTGGTGCGGGACTTACGGGAGGCCAGGGAGGTGGCTCCAGGCTATCATCTTGTGAATGATCGATTGTACTATCAGGATAGGGTGGTGATACCATCCCAGTCGGCTTGGAGGACGGTTATGATGCATGAGTTCCACTCGTCCCCAACAGGGGGACATGCGGGCATCCTACGCACACTTCAGCGGGCTCGGGCTAATGTTTTTTGGAAAGGAATGAGGCGGGACATTCAGTTATTCATCCAGCAGTGTGATATTTGCCAACGACAGAAGTACGAGACGATCTCTCCAGCCGGGCTTCTTACACCGTTGGAGATTCCGCACCAGATATGGGACACGGTCTCTATGGATTTTGTTGATGGGTTGCCTCGGTCGAAAGGCAAGTCGGTTATCATGGTGGTGGTGGATAAGCTCTCCAAATACGGGCATTTCGTCGCACTGAGCCATCCTTACACGGGTGAGTCCGTGGCGGCCCTTTTCACTCGTGAGATTGTTCGGCTTCATGGGATCCCGCGGGCGATCATCTCGGATCGCGACCCCACCTTTGTGGGGAACTTTTGGAGGGAGCTATTTCGGCTGCAAGGGACGACCCTGCGTTTCAGTACGGCTCACCACCCGCAGACTGATGGACAGACGGAGGTGCTGAATCGAGGTGTTGAGACTTACCTCCGATGTTTCGTCTTGGACGAGCCGCGCACGTGGACAAATTGGTTGCACTGGGCGGAGTACTGCTTCAACACATCCTATCACTCCGCCAGCAAATTGACCCCCTTCGAGGTGGTCTATGGGCGGCCACCTCCCTCTCTTAGCAGTTATGAGCCGGGGGCTACGGCAGTGGCGGCGGTTGACCGGGCGCTTCGGGACCGGGACCGCACACTTGCTATGTTACGTGAGAACCTTCGGGTGGCACAGGATCGAATGAAGATGCAGGCGGATAAGCATCGCACAGAGCGGGAGTTCCAGGTCGGGGATGAGGTTTTCCTCAAGCTCCGCCCTTACCGGCAGCTGTCCGTCGCACAACGGACTAATCAGAAGTTGGCACCTCGTTATTATGGGCCGTTCCGGATTACTCGGCGGGTGGGACCCGTTGCTTATACTTTGGCCTTGCCGGAGGGGTCTCGCATACACCCTACTTTCCACGTATCATTGTTGAAGAAGAGGATTGGGGACAGTGTCGAGTACAGTTTATCTCTCCCAGAGGTCACTAGTGGGGGCGCGCTTCGCCCGATTCCTGAAGAGGTGTTAATGATCAAATGGAAACGCCGAGGCACGGCGTACTGTCCCGAGCTACTAGTCAAGTGGAAGGATCTTCCGGCAGAACACAACACTTGGGTGGATTTGTTGGAATTTCGGGAGCTCTACCCCGACCACCACCTTGGGGACAAGTTGGTTCTTGATGGGGAGGGGAATGTTACGCCTCCGGACGTGACGAGGCTATTTGGACAATATTATAAACGTCGGCAGAGGCAAGATGGAAGTGGCAACGGGGCTGAACCAGCGGGTTCAGCCCCCTCTTCGTAATTTCGGCCCAATGGGGGCTGAACCGCACGGGTTCAGCCCTTTGGGGCCGGCCGGCCTCCTTGGCCGGCCGGTCTATTGGGTCCGGGTATAACTATACCCGGACCCCCTCCTTGGTGGATTATGCAAGTATTATGAGGTATTATTCTTCTCTCTCACAAACCCTAGTCTTCTCTTTTGCTCTCTAGAATTATCTTCTTCCTCCCCCTCCTTTCTCCTAACAGTTACGTTCCTCGTGCCTTATAAAACAACATCCTCGTCGTGTAGTCTTCAAGACAATGACGCCCTCAGATGGTGTTGCGGGAAAATGCAATAGCAATAACGGTATATTGCTACGAAGCCGCGAAGGGCGTTCATCATGCAGTGAACAAAAAATCATTGGAATTGACAAAGTGTCGCTGAATGTTGGAGAATGTTGTAGTGGAATTTATGGAAGATTTGATTCCTTATTGCAGAAGCCTAATTGTTCTTTACCGGATTGATACGTTGTTCTATTTAATCCATATGTTGACATGGATTTTTGTAAGGTACAACTTGACGAAAAGGGGGTGAAGAAGGGGATTTGGATGTGTTCCGATGAACACGGAGAAGGCAGCCCATATTCTGTCATATTTAGTCCATATGTTCACGTGGATTTTTTGCAAGGTCCAAACTGTGTAACTTGAGGAAATGGGGCGAAGATTGGGATTTTGATGTATTTTGATGAACACGGAGAAGGCAGCCTAGTCGGCCATCACAGCACTGCATGGGACAATCTTTCATGGCGGAAGCAAGAAACGCAACAGATACAAGGCTTCTAGAATCTTTACAGCAAGAATCTGGAGTTCACAGTCAACTCACTTCATAAAAATAAATCTCTGAACATGGCAAGGTATACGATGTCATCATCATGAAAAAAAATTCAGGGCTTTAGATATGCCAGTTTTGAATCGTCCTCCATGCCAAGAAGTCAATGGATGGTTCAATTCTTAGGTCGAAAACGATCTACGTTGGGCCGGCTCAGAAGAAAGTTGAACTCCATGTATCTGGGGCGACCACAAACTTCCCATCATTCTCTGGAGGACGACGGCTTGGTCGAATCACTAGAAATATACAGACAATTTGATGAATATGCAGAATATATCATGTTCGATTTGGCATTCGAAGAGCTACATTTTTCTCAGGGTGGTCTGCATCTGGGTAAAAGATTTGAATGAATTTGTCGAGGAGCTATTTGATGCGCTGGAAATCACAAAGATCAACCTCTGGAAGTCTCGGGATCAGATATCAAATCAAAGCTTTGATTCCAGGCATGAGCGCATCCGCCAACAAACTTTATAAATGTAGAGTAGTTCTCAATGAGAGCACCAATAGTAACAATCTAATGTCGTTACGAGATTGCCAGATAATGCCCATAGGAGGGAGGGCCGAAAAAGAGACGCATCAAAGGGGAAGAGACGAAGAGAACTTGGAAGAAGGCCGGAGAGGATGGACGGAGGAGAGAGACGAAGCTAGAGAAGGAGAGAAGAAATGAGAGAACTACTCTATAAGACCAAGAAGAACTAGATTACTTCATTCCCTTCATATTTATTACAACATAAGGCTCTATTTATAGGCTAATACAATGTATAATACTCAATAACAGCTAATTACAAATAAACCTTAATACTAAACCGTTACAGTGAGCTTTCAGATCCAACAAGAAGAAAACATGTGCAAGTACACTTCAAAGGTTCTGCATAAGTATCCACTAAGCAAAATTTTCCATGAAAAATATGTCCTGATTAATATCAACAGTTATGGTGCATCTAGCTTAGACTTTAAACAAACTAGAATGCATATAATTCCCTTAGAATTAAAGACAAAAAGGACCAATTAGTTCATTCAAAAAAGAAAACTCAAGCAAATATATGCTCAAAAAACCATTTAAGAAAATGGCATACCATTGCAAATTGCTTTAAATCCCTTCCAATTGCAACATCCTGAATGAATCCCAAGAATTGGTTAACTTGGCCACCAACAGAAACAGCGACATTAACAAATAACTCTTTCGGCAAGACCAGGCGAGGAATGTCAGACTGAGATCTACAGGTAAAATCATTCAGAAAACATTCATTAAGCTTCATGAAAAAAATGAAATCTAAGAACTTTACCGGCTCATCATACTAGAAGCATTGGACCAAGAAAACTGAACAACCATTCCAACAATTAAGGCCAAGCACAGAATGCACAGCAAGTGGTAATCAAGCCATTCGAAGAACGCCCAGATAAGAGTAGCGCCGGCCAATACACTCGAAGATATCTTCTTGTTCCTCCATAACAGAAGATCAGCAGCTACAAATCAAGCAGAATAATCATCACAATTTTTTTCAAACATAAAAATGATCACCAGTTTTCAGATTGTTATACGTGGAAATCAATACTCAGAAACAATGGTAACAGAAGTACTTGAAACATTACATTTTCCACCACCAAAAACTTGATGGACTGAATTTTGACGCCCAAATAGCTTATCCATGTTGTTCCTGGAAAATGCAGGATTCCCATCCTCAAAGAACTTTCCAGCTTTATTCTTGGGCACAGCATCAGAAATTGTTTCAATTAAATTGTCCAACATATTCCCAGCAGTGTTCTCCTTGTGATGCATTTTATCCTGCTTCGAAACATCACATCAACATCAAGGTAATGTCCAGTATGAACTCAATAAACAGAAATTGCCCTAATTAAACTGAAAATATTCAAGAAGAGCAGTTGAAATTTAATGCACAAACTACATGAAAAAAAAAAACAAATCTCAAATGAACAGAGAAACCTTCGCACGGTTAGATTAGAAGAAAATCGACGAGAATAGAAGAAAATATGCAATGCAAACCACTTTAACTGTGTATCTTAACTGAAGAAAGAAACCCTGATCGGTAAAAGTAGCTTAAAAGGGGCCAATGGCGCGAACAATTGATCAAAAAAGCAAAAACCCTAAAAACTCAAATTAGAAACAGAGATGACAGAAAGCATCCAGTAAAGAAACACTCGGCAGAAAGCCTACCGTCGATTTCCTCGAAGATCAAACACTCGAACTGCGGGATAGTAAAAGAAGACCTACTGCGCGGTGAAGTTTCCGAGAAGCTGTCTTTTCAGGGAAAGCGGAGGAGACAAAGAAGGAGAGGGATTGTACTGATTGAACTGCTTTGCCGGTAATTGGAATAGTCGCCGGCGGCTATAAGAGGATGCTCACTGATTACTTGCCAGGAAAGCTAACTCTCTACGGAAGTTGGGAGAGCAGAAGATTAGTAATGGTAGAGAAATAGGGATGGGTCTCTGTTTTTTTTTTGTTTTAAGCTTGCATTCAGAATAGAAAGAAAAGAGGAAAATGGACTGCAAAAATGGGTCAAAAAATAAGGATATTCTCCCGGTTATTTTGAACAAGCTCACAGAGAATCGGCGGGAAATCCTCAAAACAGGTTCAGAGAAAAATACAAGAAATAACATAGCGAGAACAAAAATCCGCAGCCCGATTGACCTCCCGCGGAGCATATCGGAGCAGGACACGAGGAAGCTCGAAAGGGATGGGTCTCTGTTAGAAAATTTGAAGTGAGGTCGTTAGCTCGTCAGTCCGCGCGGCTTGACTTGGGTATTTGTGTTCTTCACGGTTTGTTCTGGTAGACCGCACTGCTAGGTATCTTGGTGCTACTAATCGTTTGCGCGCTTTGGTTTCTGGCAGACCGTATAATTGTTCGGTAAGAGTTATCTATCTGTCTTTCTGTTGGCGATTTTTCTATCTTCTTCAGCGGTGACCGCATCCCCTTGTCCTGCCTACAAATAGGAGTCATAACGCTGTCATTCATAACTGTAAGTGTGAGAACTGTAGTTTGGGTTAAGCTTGCAATTAAGTTTTCTTTAACTATTCAACAAGAAGAAGTGACTTGTGTTGTTGTGTTGCAGACTGTGCGGCTAGCATTGAGTGACTGGGGGACTAGTACTGGCAGTTATTCAGTGGAGGCTCGGTGTTGGTCAACAAACATCAGTTCGCGGTTAAGCAGCAGGTCGCGGGTTGTGCGACGAGCGGTCTTCTTCCTTGTCAGTTTTTCCAGTTCGCTCGCTCCTTGCGGGCTGACTGTCAATTCATTTTAGCGGTCTATTCGCACGACTTATGCGGTTAGGTGATCTCTGAGGTCAAGCGGCCAGAAGTGCAGACAGGTGGGAGCTCTTCAGCATTTCTCCAGCAGCCCAATAAAGTTGTTCGTGCGACATCACGGTTAGAGGTGCAGTCTGGCGGCTAAGCGGTCTCATTCTTCAGCCCATCAGTTTTCTGTGCTTTCTAATTTTTATCTTCATTTGATGCATTGTGAAATCATATCTCGCAATGTATGTCTCATTTTGTAAAGAAGACAATAATACAAGTGTTGTTCATGCATCCTCTATTTGCTAGTGGTTTACTTCATTTTGTTGGTTGAGAGTAGTCTTGTGACCTCCCTTTTATAAAATTTTACATGGTATCAAAGCGACAAAGATTTTAGCAATTATGAGTTAATAGGACTTTGTTAAGTACCTTTGAAAGTCAAGTGAATCAAGAATCTAGTAATGGAGGTGGATGTGCAAGATGTCTTGGTATTGAGTTATTAACTCATATCAATTACAAGAAATGGAAATCTTGTATGGAGAACTATCTATTTGGCGAGGACATATGGGAGATTGTCCGTGGAGATGAAAGACAGGACATGGTTGCTACTAGAGCTAATGCTCAGGAAGTCAGAACTTGGAGGAGAAACAATGTTGGGGCAAAGTTCACTCTCAAGAGGTCTATTTCACCGAAGTTGTTCGACCACATCACGGGGTGTAGGTTAGCTGCAGAGATTCGGACAGTCTTGGATGGCTTGCTCAATAAGAAGAATGTACCTAGTCTACAGTTTTTTGAAAACGAGTTGGCTAAAGCAACGCAGGGAGACCTACATGTCTCTTCCATCTTTTTGAAGATGGAGAACTTATGTGTTGAGATCTCAACACTCGACCTAGACGAGCCTATCTATGAGGCTAAGTTAAAGAGACACATCATCCGCAGCTTGCAAAAGGAATATCCTACCTTCATCAATTTAGTGTAGGGGCGGGCTACTCAACCTTCTCTGTTGGAGTTGGAGAACTTGTTAGCCACTTAGGAGAGCTTAGTGAGACAGATGTCTGCAGTCTCTATCTTAGGGGGAGATAGTGAAGTTCTGTACTCTGGGAAGAAGAAGAGGTGGAATAAGAAGAAAATCCATGATGGAGAGACTTTTATCTCTTCACATCAGGAGGGAGACAAATCTCCCAAACATGATAGAGGTAAGAGAGTCTTAGATACTTCAGATGCAATAAGTTGGGACACGTGAAGAAAGACTGTAGGGTGAACCTTCAGTCAGGACACGTTGCATAAAAAGGAGGTGAATCCAAGAAGGAATACGAGCGGGGAACTGTTTTATGGCAAGATGATGACAATGTCTGTTGGTGTCTTTACCTCCATCAATTTACAGGAAGATTGATCATCGACTTTGGGCGTAGTAATCACCTTACCGGTGATGAGTCTAAGTTCTTTACTCTACAGGTGTACAAAGGTAATGATGTTATTATTACAATTGACGACACTGTTCATGCAGCTGAGAAGGATGGAACGGTCTATTTGGATCGTAATAGGAGTCCACTCACCTTGAGGAGTGTTTATCGTATATCGGGGATGAAGAAAAACATGTTCTTTATGACCAATGTGGTAGATGTCGGCTACCATGTGTTGTCGGGTCCATTAGAGGTGAAGTTCCTTCTGAACTTTTCATCGGTAAAGACTGACGTTACCCACATTGGAAGAAGGGTAAAAGACGTGTTTGTTCTGTCAACAAGTTCTCGTGTTGAAAAAATGAGGGCAAATGACAACGATGATATCTAACACGAGAGGCTGGAGCATATAGAGATGATAAGCTAAAGGCAATGACAACGAAGAGCCTGGTGAAAGGTCAGGAGTTTGATATACTTGACGATTACTAGGCCAGATATTTAATATGATGTTGGTCGGGTAATGTACAACCCCGTATTCGCGAGGCGAGGACCCCAAGCAAGGCTTAAGGCATGCTAATAAGTTTTGAGCTTTAGAGCTCCTTTGAGGGGTGGGTGCGGCGAGTAGGCAGACACCCGTCCGGCGCGGCTAGGCGAGGGCAGGTGAGGCGAGACCGGCCTGGGGCCGGGTTTACGCCCCTGCCTCGCGGCTAGGCGAGGGCAGGTGAGGCGAGACCGGCCTGGGGCCGGGTTCACGCCCCTGCCTCGCGGCTAGGCGAGGGCAGGTGAGGCGAGACCGGCCTGGGGCCGGGTTCACGCCCCTGCCTCGCGGCTAGGCGAGGGCAGGTGAGGCGAGACCGGCCTGGGGCCGGGTTCACGCCCATGCCTCGCGGCTAGGCGAGGGCAGGTGAGGCGAGACCGGCCTGCGGCCGGGTTCACGCCCCTGCCTCGCGGCTAGGCGAGGGCAGGGGAGGCGAGACCGGCCTGGGGCCGGGTTCACGCCCCTGCCTCGCGGCTAGGCGAGGGCAGGTGAGGCGAGACCGGCCTGGGGCCGGGTTCACTCCCCTGCCTCGCGGCTAGGCGAGGGCAGGTGAGGCGAGACCGGCCTGGGGCCGGGTTCACGCCCCTGCCTCGCGGCTAGGCGAGGGCAGGTGAGGCGAGACCGGCCTGGGGCCGGGTTCACGCCCCTGCCTCGCGGCTAGGCGAGGGCAGGTGAGGCGAGACCGGCCTGGGGCCGGGTTCACGCCCCTGCCTCGCGGCTAGGCGAGGGCAGGTGAGGCGAGACCGGCCTGGGGCCGGGTTCACGCCCCTGCCTCGCGGCTAGGCGAGGGCAGGCGGGGCGAGACCGGCCCGGGGCCGGGTTCTCGCCCCTGCCTCGCGGCCAGGCGAAGGCAGGCGGGGCGAGACCGGCCTGGGGCCGGGTTCTCGCCCCTGCCTCGCGGCCAGGCGAAGGCAGGCGGGGCGAGACCGGCCTGGGGCCGGGTTCACGGCCCTGCCTCGCGGCTAGGCGAGGGCAGGTGAGGCGAGACCGGCCTGGGGCCGGGTTCACGCCCCTGCCTCGCGGCTAGGCGAGGGCAGGTGAGGCGAGACCGGCCCGGGGCCGGGTTCTCGCCCCTCCCTCGCGGTTAGGCGAGAGCAGGTGAGGCGAGACCGGCCTGGGGCCGGGTTCTCTCCCCTGCCTCGCGGTTAGGCGAGAGCAGGTGAGGCAAGACCGGCCTGGGCCGGGTTCTCGCCCCTGCCTCGCGGTCTCGCGGTCAGGCCGGGCGAGACCGGCGGGCGCTCCCCCGAGGTGGTTTTTCCCCTTTTTGCCCCCCGGTGTGGAGGTTTTCTATTGGCTGGAGGCATTTTTGCCCCAGGGGCATTTTGGTCTTTTTACCCCCAAGACTTGGAAAAACTATAAATAGACCCTTAGAGGTGCCTTGGAGAGCATCTTGTCATTCTTTCCTTAGCCACTATTTTCTCTTTGGCTTTCCTCCAAGGCACCTAGCTCAAGCATTGGCTAGGGAGGGGGAGACCTCAAAGGTCTTCTGGGTGTGAGGTGGGACCTCCGCGCTAGAGCCAAGGGTCGGTTCATAGCTTCCTAAGTCTTCGGTCCATAACGTTCCTCCGAGTATAGTAGGTGTGAGGTCACCCCTTTTTTGGGGACCCCGAACTCCACAGAAGCCAACTTTGGCCTCGGTCATTTTTGGCTTCAATAGGTAAGTCGCTATATGCAGGAACCCAGAAAGCCTCATCTAGTGGTCGCAAAAAATATATTGAAGTACGTGAAGTCCACCAAGGACATGAGGCTCTTTTATGAGAAGGACTCAAACTTAAACTTGCACGGATTCACAGATGCTTACTACGATGGATATATAGATGATCGGAAGTCGACATCTATGTATATCATTATAACTGGTTCATCGGCTATCTCGTGGTGTAGTAAGAAATAGGATTCTTTGTTTGTCTCCACCACTGAAGCAGAATACAATGCGACGTCCTTGACGGCCTAGGAGGCCATCTGGTTGTGCAGGTTGGTGGAGGATGTCCATGAGGAGGTGAGAGGACCTACTCTGTTTCGTGTTGACAATGAGATTTCTCTGAAGCTGATTATAATTCCAGTGTGTTACGTGCGGACAAACACATCGAGATCGAGCGTCACTTTATTCAAGAGAAGGTATTAAAGATATCTCTGATGGTTGAGTATGTGCAGAGCAAAGACAATGTCACTGACATCTTCACAAAGCCACTGTCGAAGGGATCGTTTGAATGACTATTGGGTTTTCTTGGGGTGGTTTCCAACTCTCACTTCAAGGGGGAGTGTTGAAAGTTTGAAGTGAGGTCGACCACACTACTAAGCATCTGGGTGCTGCTAAACGTCCATACGGTCTGATTTCCAGCAGACCGCATGTTTGTGCGGTTAGAGTTATTTATTCGCCTTTCTAGTGGCGGTTTTGCTACCTTCTTCAGCGGTGACCGCATCCCCTGCCCCGATTATAAATATGAGTCTTGACCCCATCATTCTTAGCTAGAAGTGTAAGAACTGTAGCTTGAGTTAAGTTTGCGGTTAAGTTTTCTTTAATTGTTCAACAAGGAGAAGTGACTTGTGTTGTTGTGTTGCAGGCCGTGTGACTAGCATTGAGCGACTAGGCAACCAGTGCTAGCGGTTATCTAGTGGAGGCTCAGTGTGGATCAGCAGACAACAGTTTGCGGTTAAGCAGCAAGTCGCGGGTTGTGTGACGAGTAGTCTTCTTCCCTGATAGTTTTTCCAATTCAATAAGCCAGTTCGCCCGTTCCTTGTCCGTTGACTGTCAATTTAGGTTTAATAGTCTATTCACACGACTTCTGCGGTTAGGCGATCTTTGAGGTCAGGCGACCAGAAGTGCGGACATGTGGGAGTTCTTCAGCATTTCTTCAGTAGTTCAATAAAGTTTTTCGCGCGATCTCACAGTTAGAGGTGCAGTCTAGCGGCTAGGCGGTCTCATTCTTCAGTCCGCCAGTTGTTTGTACTTGTCTATTTTTATCTCCATCGGGTGTATTGTGAAATCATGTCTCGCAATGTAAGTCTTGTCTTGTAAAGAGAAATAAATTACTAGCATTGTTCTTAGGGGTGCAACTCGGATCGGTTCGGTACGGTTCCACTCAGACCAAGAACCGATCCGTATAGGTTCGGTTCCAAATTTTGGGAATCAGAACCGACCCACGATTCTAAATAGTAGAACAGGAACCGAACCAGAAATATCAGTTCGATTCTCGGTTCCTTAAATTTAGGATATAAATATATTCTACTATAAAAAATGAATGTAAAATCAATGCTTATAAAATGAAAAAACCAGAAGACGTTAAGCTTGCATGGCTCCAATATTATTAACTTTCTTATATTACTAAATACTTTAATGTTCTTATCATACAACATTTCATATTCAAAAATTCTAGCAATTATTTAAAAGTTCAACATTATCAAAACATGAGCAAATAGTTTATAAAATTACATATGAAATACATCTATCAAGTTAATTGTTCATCAATCTATTTTAAAAGTCTCTTGCTTACCACAATTATATTTTTGATACATAAATTCAATAACTCGGTCATCGGGTCGATTCTGGGTACCCGAGTGTAAGAACTGAGAACCGAACCAAGTGGTGGGTTCTGAAAATTTTGGACCCAGAATCAAACCGAGACATATTAGAACCAACCCGAACATCTCGGTTCAGTTTGGTTCCGATTTGCTTCTCGGTTCTTCGATTATTTTTGCACACCCCTAGTTGTTCTTAATCTTCTATTTACTAGTGGTTTACTTCACTTGATTTCTTAAGAGTGCTCCCGAGACCTTCCCTTTATAAAATTTTACACCCGCAACTTGTGTACAACCCATATTCGACGAGGGAGGACCCTACCACCGCCAGGTCATCAAAAGTCAAAGTCAACAAGACAATGTGGGGATCCAGACCAGCACCCCGGACCGCGGAATGCTCGGGCGAGTATGGCGAGCTCCCCAGGCCAACTCGCCAGGTGGCGACTATGACCAGATACTCGCCTCTTCCAGGCGAGCCCCCCAAGGAAGTCGCCAACTCGCCAGGGTGGGGGTATAAGTAAGACCCCCCCCCCTCTCTCTGGTTTACCCTATAAATAGGACCCCAGGGGTACGAAGGAGGGACAAGCAATTCTCGGCCTGAGCCCTCGCGAGTTCCAGCAGCTGCCCTTGACTCGTTATTGCTCAAGCTCGCCTCCTTCGTACCTAGCTCGGCCAATCTGGTTGAGAAGGGGTTGCTTCTCCTAAGCAACTGGGTACGTGGTGGGACCTTCCTGCCGTAGCGACCTGGGGTCTTGTTTGCGCAATTCGTTCGTGTTTCCTGACCAGAGATCATCTTTCCGATTGGCCGACCAGTAACTTCAGGTTGCCTAGTCCGATTTCTGAGGTTGAGAAATTTCTCGGCTTCAACACTTGGTGCGGTGAGCGTGGATAGCGACCGAAGAAGAAAGTCGTGGTTGGAAGATGGCCGATGGTGGAGACCGGGGCGAGTTGGGAGGTAACTCGGAGGGAGCTGGAAACCTGGGGCAAGGTAGCGAGTATGTGACAGTGGCGGCTTTTGCAGAGTTCGCGAGGAGGGTGGAGAAGGCAATACTCGATGGGTTGTCCAATCCGCCGGAGGTGACAGCGACTTCTCCCCGTCGCCGGACACCCCCGGGAGAGGAGCCACCAACTCGGCGAGCAGGGAAGGATCCCGCTTGGGCGAGTAGAGAGCAGGTGATCCCGACGCGACATCACCCAGCGAGTAGTCAAGGAATCCGGTTTCGAGATCCGGAACTCTCGACGAGGTATGGAGATACTCGCCAATGGAGCGAGTATGACTGCTCGAGCGGGGAGGATACTCGCCGCCGCCAGGAAGGGAGGAGCCCCTTTTGCGACGAGATCCTCGCGGCCCTCGTCCCCGACAACTTCAGAGAGCCGGTCCTCTCGTACTACTCCGGCAAGGACGACCCGGTGGGACATCTTCAGTGGTTTGAGGATGTGGTCTCAATTCGCAACATGTCCGATGCTCTCAAGTGCCGGCTCTTCTCCATTACCTTCAAGGGTAGCGCGAGAGATTGGTTCCACCAGCTGCCAGCCGGGTCAGTCTACTGCTTCTCAGATCTTCGAAGGGGCCTTTTAGCAAGGTTTGCGACGTCCAAGCGGAGGAAGAAAGAGGCAATCGCCCTCTTCAAGATCGTACAGGGGCAGCACGAAAGTTTGGGCCGATACATCGATCGATTCCAGGAGGAGGTGCTGGAGGTGGAAGAGGTAGACGGGTTCACCTTGATGGTGGCCCTCAAGTTCGGGCTGAAGCAGGGTCTGTTCAACATGGAGTTGGGGCACAGGCCGCCCAAATCGTTCGAGGAAATGGTGGAGAGAGCCAATGTGTTCATCCAGGGAGAAGAGAGGAACAAGGAGTTCCTGGCACGGCTCGACGGAGACCGACCGCTTGGGCAAGACAAGGGAAGACTGCTGGAGGAGAGGGCACCGGAGGGGCGCAACGACAGGAAGCAGGAGAGGCCGAAGGGGAAAGAGGAGAAAGGAGAAAGGGGAAGGGAGATCAGAAAGGTGGAGAGGCAGGAGAGGCGAGAGAGGCCGGTGGAGAGGCAGGAGAGGCGAGAGAGGCCTCGGAGGCAGGAGGATAGGAGGCCCGTCGGAGGTCGAGAGGCGAGGAGCGAGGAGAGAAGGTTCTAGTACCCGAGGGACCGCCCTCAGTGGAGGCGGCCCACCCATCAGGAGGAGAGGAGGACTTACAACCCTCGGGAGCAGGGAGGAGGAAGAAGGGAAACCATGGCCATCACGCAGCGAGCCGCTAAGCGCCGGCGGAAGGAGAGGCAGCAGGAGAGGAGGCAGGAAAGACAACAAGAAGCGGCGATTCCCCTCTACTGCGATATCCATCGAGTAGAGGGGCATGGAACCTTGGCTTGCCCTGAGTTCTGGGAAACAAGGAGGAGGATGGAAGCAACGGCGGCCGAAAGGGAGCGGCCGCAGCAGGAGGCCCAGGTTGGACAGGTGGCTTACCAGGTACCACAGAGGAGGCGAAACGAAGACAGGATCGACCAAGGAGGAAGGGGGAATGTCATTCCCGGTCCGGGCGGCGGGCACGTCGGAGTAATCAACGGAGGGGCTGGGCTAGGAGCTTCCCGCAAGGGAAGTCTCCACCAAATCTACAAAAGGAGCGTCGCCTCGACGTCTCAGACCCCCCCTCCCTTGAACGAGATCACCTTCTCGGAGGAAGACATGCTCTGGAACGAGAACCCCTTTCATGACGCCCTGGTGATTCAAGCAGCAATCGAGGACTTCACCGTCGACCGAATCCTCGCAGATAACGGGAGCTCGGTGAATGTCATCTTCAAGAGAACCTTCGTCGGCCTTCAGGTGGAAGCGTCCCGGGTCCGAGGCACTTATCCCGGTCGAATTTGAGGTGCATAGTCCAAGGGTCATCGCAGCCGAAGACGGAAGCGAGGAATGGCGGCTAGAGAATGAAGAGGCTCAGAGGCTCTCCCTAGATTATGTGGAAGAGCTTCGGGACTTGGCCTCCATGCGCCAGGAAGAAACCAAGAGGCGCATGGCGAGACACTTCGACAAAAACGTCCGCTTGAAGAACTTCCTCGCAGGGGACCTGGTCATGAAGAAGGTGGACGCCGCTGGGCGGGGAGCCGCCGTAGGCAAGCTCCATCCCAACTGGGAAGGACCTTTCATCGTCCAAGAAGCCTTGGCCACAGGAGGCTATTACCTACAAGACCAAGCGGGCGAGCAGCTGCCTGGGACCTGGAGCGGGGATGATTTGAAAAGATTTTACCCGTAGCGGTAACTCATGTATCTATTTTTGTAAACATTCTTAATATATAAAGGAGGCGGGATTTCCTCTCTTTTGTGTTAAATGCACCTCAAGGCTTCTGAGTGTTTCCATGGTCCGCCTTGTAGTCGACCTCGGGAGGCAGCGGTCGGTTTGTTCCTCATACATAGCCCAGTACGGATGATGGGACGATGCTTCGGGATTTTAAGCGCTCTTGTAAGACCGAGCCTCTGCATTGTCGGCCGAGATCAGCTCCCCCCTTGCATGTCGGCCTACGTCTCCCCGAGTGCATCTCTCCTCCGTCTGGAGGACCTGCGAGGAACAGATCTGCACCCTGATCTCCCGGACTTGAGGAGAGGCCGGCCTCGTAAAACACCCAGAAGGGGAAGATCTCGAGCGAGCAGCAAGACATGATAACCTGCCAAAGAAAGGGTACGAACGAGCCCGGAGGGAGGTGTGTGGATTCCGAGTGCGTTCGAAAAGGACCCACGATGAACACCACCCCCACCCTAATCGTACCTGGAAGCGACCTTCACTGTCAAATCAGGATGCGGGACTCCAACCCGTTCTCACTGAATAGCCTAGTTCGGACGATGGGACGAGGTTTCGGGACTTTAAGCGCTCTTGTAAGACCGAGCCTCTGCATTGTCGGCCGAGATCAGCTCCCCCCTTGCATGTCGGCCTAGGTCTCCCCGAATGCATCTCTTTTCCAACTAGAGGAATTCTGAGGGACGGGTCTGGACACCAATCCCCCGATTCGGCAGGATCAAGAGCGTCCCTCCGGGGGGAGTTTCTTTCTTGCCAAGATGTCTCTGGGATTAATCTCCAAAATGTGTAAGGACGCAGGATTTTATCCAAGACTTCGAGTTGAGCAGCGTCGTAAGACCGGTATCCCCACGAGCTCCTCTCCTCGAGAATCGGCCGATCTCCTCGATTGTAATTCAAGACTTCGAGTTGAGCAGCGTCGTAAGACCGGTATCCCCACGAGCTCCTCTCCTCGGGAATCGGCCGATCTCCTCGATTGTAATTCAAGACTTCGAGTTGAGCAGCGTCGTAAGACCGGTATCCCCACGAGCTCCTCTCCTCGGGAATCGGCCGATCTCCTCGATTGTAATTCAAGACTTCGAGTTGAGCAGCGTCGTAAGACCGGTATCCCCACGAGCTCCTCTCCTCGGGAATCGGCCGATCTCCTCGATTGTAATTCAAGACTTCGAGTTGAGCAGCGTCGTAAGACCGGTATCCCCACGAGCTCCTCTCCTCGGGAATCGGCCGATCTCCTCGATTGTAATTCAAGACTTCGAGTTGAGCAGCGTCGTAAGACCGGTGTCCCCACGAGCTCCTCTCCTCGGGAATCGGCCGACCTCCTCGATTGTAATTCAAGACTTCGAGTTGAGCAGCGTCGTAAGGCCGGTGTCCCCACGAGCTCCTCTCCCCGGGAGTCGGCCGACCTCCTCGATTGTAATTCAAGACTTCGAGTTGAGCAGCGTCGTAAGACCGGTGTCCCCACGAGCTCCTCTCCTCGGAAATCGGCCGACCTCCTCGATTGTAATTCAAGACTTCGAGTTGAGCAGCGTCGTAAGACCGGTGTCCCCACGAGCTCCTATCCTCGGGAATCGGCCGACCTCCTCGATTGTAATTCAAGACTTCGAGTTGAGCAGCGTCGTAAGACCGGTATCCCCACGAGCTCCTCTCCTCGGGAGTCGGCCGACCTCCTCGATTGTAATTCAAGACTTCGAGTTGAGCAGCGTCGTAAGACCGGTATCCCCACGAGCTCCTCTCCTCGGGAGTCGGCCGACCTCCTCGATTGTAATTCAAGACTTCGAGTTGAGCAGCGTCGTAAGACCGGTGTCCCCACGAGCTCCTCTCCTCGGGAATCGACCGACCTCCTCGATTGTAATTCAAGACTTCGAGTTGAGCAGCGTCGTAAGACCGGTATCCCCACGAGCTCCTCTCCTCGGGAATCGGCCGACCTCCTCGATTGTAATTCAAGACTTCGAGTTGAGCAGCGTCGTAAGACCGGTGTCCCCACGAGCTCCTCTCCTCGGGAATCGGCCGACCTCCTCGATTGTAATTCAAGACTTCGAGTTGAGCAGCGTCGTAAGACCGGTATCCCCACGAGCTCCTCTCCTCGGGAATCGGCCGACCTCCTCGATTGTAATTCAAGACTTCGAGTTGAGCAGCGTCGTAAGACCGGTGTCCCCACGAGCTCCTCTCCTCGGGAATCGGCCGACCTCCTCGATTGTAATTCAAGACTTCGAGTTGAGCAGCGTCGTAAGACCGGTATCCCCACGAGCTCCTCTCCTCGGGAATCGGCCGACCTCCTCGATTGTAATTCAAGACTTCGAGTTGAGCAGCGTCGTAAGACCGGTGTCCCCACGAGCTCCTCTCCTCGGGAATCGGCCGACCTCCTCGATTGTAATTCAAGACTTCGAGTTGAGCAGCGTCGTAAGACCGGTATCCCCACGAGCTCCTCTCCTCGGGAATCGGCCGACCTCCTCGATTGTAATTCAAGACTTCGAGTTGAGCAGCGTCGTAAGACCGGTATCCCCACGAGCTCCTCTCCTCGGGAATCGGCCGATCTCCTCGATTGTAATTCAAGACTTCGAGTTGAGCAGCGTCGTAAGACCGGTATCCCCACGAGCTCCTCTCCTCGGGAATCAGCCGATCTCCTCGATTGTAATTCAAGACTTCGAGTTGAGCAGCGTCGTAAGACCGGTATCCCCACGAGCTACTCTCCTCGGGAATCGGCCGATCTCCTCGATTGTAATTCGAGACTTCGAGTTGAGTAGCATCGTAAGACCGGTATCCCCACGAGCTCCTCTCCTCGGGAATCGGTCGATCTCCTCGATTGTAATTCAAGACTTCGAGTTGAGCAGCGTCGTAAGACCGGTATCCCCACGAGCTCCTCTCCTTGGGAATCGGCCGATCTCCTCGATGACGAAAATGAGGGGCCCGCAGGCTATGTTCGACGACTAAGCCCAGTTCAATTTTCGTCATGCGCGAGCAGGCGAGCAGACCTCGCACGAGCAGGCGAGCTGATCTCGTGCGAGTAGGCGAGCAGATCCCATGCGGGAAGGCGAGCTGGAACCGCGCGAGTAAGTGAGCCCCGGGGGACATGCAAGTATGTCCCACACGCCACCCGCGCGGTTATCTCAGCAGGTTCACGAGTATCCGGGTGCAGGGGGGAGTAAATCCCGGCGAGCGGATGGTCGATGTCGGGACCATCCCCCTGCGACCCCGCGAGCGTTCCTCTCCGAGCCTATGAGCCTAAGCGAGTAACCTCCAGTCAGAAAGAAAAACTAAAACCTTGTATAAATCATTAGTCAAAAATTGGGTTTACAATACAAAAAGAATATCGGCGAGCAACTAGGACTCATCGTCGCCAGTATCAGGCCGATATTCATCATCCCCTCTATCGCCGATATCTGCAAAGTCGTCGCTCTCTGCGCTCTCGCCGCTGCTGCTTCCGCTGCCGCTGCTGCTTCCACTGCCGCTGCCGCTTCCGCTGCTGTCAGAATCACTGGAGCTGGTCGGCGACGACGCGCTATGCGGCGGGACAGTCCCCTCGGCGAGCAGCTCGGGAGCTCGTCGACAGTGAGTGGCTTCTCCCCCTCGACGAGCTGGCCCCCGAGCCTGAGGCGCGCGAGTATGACGTTCCCCGCCGCCCGCGCAATCTCGCGGCGAACAGAGGATCTCTCCTTCCAGAGGACGCGCGATTGCTTCACCACCCGCGCCGGGTCCTCGGGTAGTGGGGTTGAGGAGCCCAGCCGCCTTTCAGCAGCGACCAGCCTCGTCTCCATCACCGCTGCGCGAGTTTGGGCCGCCTCCAGCTCGGCCTGGGAGTCGGCGAGCTTCTCCTCGCACTCGGAGAGTTTCTTCGCCGCTTCTATCTCGGCAACCTGCGAAATGATCGACGTCAGGATCTATCAACGAAGCAAATCGAGCAAACCCACCCAAGGACAGCTCACCTCGAAGTCCTTCCAGCGGACTGACTGCATGCCGAGGTCGATGGCCTTCTTGGAGACGACCTTGAGGGAATCGGTCGTCTCCAACAGCTTCCTCGCCGAGTAATGCCCTAATTCGGCAGACCGCGCGAGTGCGCATGCCGACTGATGGGCGAGCTCCGTCGGGGTCAGCTCCATGACGGACTCCGCGTCGGCCTGACCGTAGATGGCGTGGAGGACGGCGAACGCCTCCCCATTGTCCTCCCAGTCAGTCGACCAGGACGGGAGGTTGGTGCTCAGCGACACCGAGTTTTCCCCCGCCGACCAGGTCACGAGCGGGCGACCGAAGGCGTCCACCACCCCCTGCCCGAGGCCGTAGTTGGGGTGGAAATGGGGCGACTGGGCGCCCGTCGGCGACCGGCGATCGACGGATCGGGGCGACGAGGTCTTCGCCCTCTTCCTCGCAGGGCCCTGCGAGCTGGCCCGCGACTTTCCCTTAACCGCCTTCTTCTCCCCAACGTCGGCAGGAGGGCGAGCATCCGACTGCGTGGCGGCGACTTCCTTCGCCAAAGGAAGCGGCTTCTCCGGAAGCTCGTTGGAAACTGCAAAACGCGCGATAAAGTTAGCTTCAGCGGCAAAAGGGCGAGCAAGTCACCAGGGCGCAATTCGAGTTCGACTCACTTTCGTTAGGGTGGACTGGCTCGAGCACGTTAACGTTTAGTCGCCAGAAAATGACGTCAAAACGCCGACCGCGAAAGTATTCGAAGAGCTGCTCGCGAGCTCCTTCGAGGATAGGAGGAAGAAAGGCGACATCGGCTGGTTGGTGCGGCCTGCCGAGAATACCGCCGAAGTCGTCGTGAACGACAATCAGCTGCTCGCTCCAGCGATGGACCTTATTCACGGTCCCAACCAAGGTGCAGACATGGCTACTGAAAAAGATGACCCCCTCCGAGGTCGCCGCGAAGGCGAAAATGCGGCGGAAGACGGAGAGGTCGAAAGCGATCCTCTCTTCCCGAAGGAAGCATAGGAATCCCATGATGATCGCCACGCCGTTGGGATTGATCTGCGCGGGGACAATCCCAAAGTAGCGCAGGATCTCGCAGAACTCCGGCCAGAAGGGCAGCCGGAGGCCTGCGTCGAAGTGACGCAGCGACATTACAAGCGAACCCTCAATGTGGGTATTGAGGCGCTCGCTGCGAGTGGGGAGTCTCGCCGAGTACTCATCAGGCAGGAAGCGTTCCTTGAAGGTCGTCAGTTCCTTCTCGGTGGTTATGGACTTCTTGAAAGCCGCGTCTGCGAAGTTAATTGCGTGGGCCTGTCGGCGAGCGCTGGCGTCGTCACCGACCATGTTGGCGAGATCCGAAAGCAAGGAGAGCGGCGAGTTGATTGTTCAGATACTCGTCAGAAGGAAAGAAGGTCGCCACAGCAATATGCTTTATGACCCACCTACCCCTCCTATTTATAGATATGACAAGCCCAAGGGGGGGGGGGGTCAGCCGTCCCAGCGAGTATCTAACGAGCTCGCGCGATGAAGATAAACCTGCGACATTATCGGGTGAACTAAAGCTCGGCATATCAAAGAAATAAAGCGCGTACACAGAGGCGAGAATAGTCGCACACATGAATTAATCAAATTAAAAATAGGTTCGGAAGTACAAGTCGCTCAAGGCGAGTTACATTCGAAAAACAGAAAAATTATGGCGCCCTAGGCCGCTCGGGAGGGTGCGGATGTCGCCCAGCCCAGCCAATCTCGCGTGCACGCCGGTAATGCTCCGTCGCCAACGCTGTCGCATCGTCGCCAAGCCTGAGCTGCTCCTCCATCCTCGCCAGACGTCCAGCAGACCCCATGCTCGCCCGGATGCCGGCCAGCTCGTCAAGCACCAGCTGCAGACGGTGGTTGTTCAACTGCAGCTGGCGGTCATTTTCTTTGACCACGTGAAAGCGAGCTTCATAACTTTCCAAGGTCGACTGGAGCCCTTCGACCTTGGCCATCCTCGCCTCCAGAGCCGAGATGCGTCGGTGAGGATCGCAGATAGCGAGCTGGTCGAACTTGCTCTCCAGCTCCATGTGGGCGCGAATGGCGGCCTGGCGATACTCGCTCCCGGACAGCCCGAGAGCGTCGATGAAAGCCGCCCCAGAGGCCGCCGGGCGATCTGACCAGGCAGGAAGATCATCAGGACAGAAAAAGCAGAGCGGTAGTCAGAGTAGAAGGAGGCTCACCACGGCGAGGAGATCGGGATCGGCGCGGCGAAGGAGGTCGCCCGGAGGTATCTCGCCTCCCCGAGGAGCTGCTCGGAAGATCGACAGGCCTACCCTGCCCGCGCTCTCCAGACCCTCGGCCGACGTAATCGGGGTCTCCAACCCGCGGAGGGAAGTAGGGCGGCCGCGGCCTCTCCGGCTTCTTCATCGGCGGCGGAGCTTGAGATGAGCTCGTCGGGTGGAGCGGAGCCCTCGGCGCAGGAGGTGGAGGAGGTCGCGGATGGTCCGACTTCGGCAGAGCGGACAGAGGCGGCGGAGGGGGCAAGCCGGTGCTCGGCGTCTGGCCAGGAGTGGCGACCGCGGGCGGCGGAGGCGGCAATGGAGCGATCACCGGGGGTATCTTCCCGCCGCTCGCAACATCAGCCGTCGTACTCGCCGGAGGAACCTCGCGCGCCGCACCAGATAACCCGGCAGGAGTGATTTTCGCCGGCAGTTCCTTACTCGCGGGCGGGGGGCCCTTCACCAATGCCGCCCCAGGCGCCTTCCTCGAGCCGAGGCCTATCCTGACCGTGTAGGCGGTCTTGGACGGCCTGTCGGCCGCCAGGGCGAGTAAGGGCGCCGAGCTGAGGGGGATGACATCAAGTGCCGCGTCCGCGGCGATCGGAGAATCTGTATAAAGAGAGGTCAGTAAAGTGGCAGCAACAACCCGGCAGGGAAGAGTTCGAGGTAGCGACCTGTCAAGGTGACGACCTCGGCCTGAGACGCCGCGGACTCCTTCACAGCCGCGAGCTCCTCGGTCATTCCCGGGTTATCCAGCGGGCTGCCCCGAGTCGACCCAGGGAGGTCGTCGAGCCCTAGGTCGTTCAACACCCTCTGGGTGCTGGACGACACTACGGGATTTTCAGTCGCCACGGCGACCTGGTGCGCCGGTGGAGGCGAGCCGACCACCATAGTGGCGGGCTGCTTGACCTTTTTCGTCTTCTTCTTCTTCGGCGGGGGCAAGGCAGCAGGATCATCCTCACGCGGTCTTTTCGACCTGGCTATGCCGAGGAGGCCCGACAGGGCGGCGAGATTGTCCTTCAACAGCTGTTCAGCGTCCGACATCTTCGGCGAGCTCCAGGGACCGTTTCAAAAACGAAGCCCCCCCTATTGATAGATTACTCTACCAGCAGGCGACGAGGCGAACTGACCATATACCCGGCAGGGATGCTCGCCGAATAGGTGTTGGATGAATCTTTCCGGACTCCTACTCTACCAGCAGGCTTCAGAGGTTTTTTCTTTTTTTTCGTTGTTTGCAGGTCTCAAAGGTTTGATCAGACGACTCTGGTCAAATTTGTGGTTCTAACCTTGTGACAAAATGTGTAAAGAAGTTTATCTATGTATAAATTTTATTTTGATTATTTTTTTGATTTGAATCCGTCTAGACCCTCGATTTGGGCCCAGAAAAGAGTCACGTCGAATATAGATAAGGACGTCTTGTTTTTTCGGGGCCCAAATCCAGGGCCTAAACGACTTCAAATCAAAACGTGATCAAAATGAAAGTTATTCGCATCGATAAAATCTACAACCTTCATATTAATCATTTTTAAAAATAAAATACATTAGAATGTTTTTCTCCTGTTTTTCTCTCTAAGAGGGAGAAAACCAATTCTCTCCATAAAATTTTTCCTATATATATATATATATTCCAGCAGAATTAAAATTATATCAATATAAATTTTATATTTCTTTTAACAATTAAATTTAAAACTTAACAAACACAACCAATATAAAAAAAACATTTTATTAACATTGATTTTAAATCTCTTTCTAAAATGCCAATTAGGCTTAGCCCTAAAATGCCAATTAGGCTTAGCCCAGTCTCATGACAGAGTGGTTATGGATTCTATTGTCACTATGTATGAGCTTTCTCTACTAATTTAGTAGTCTGATGTTTGATTAATTTTTGTTTAATTATAAAGCCACTGATTCTTAATATTCCCGATACAATGCTTGTACATTTATTACACACAAAATCTATTTCTAAAATTTTAATTATTGTGGGATTATTAACAGTGTTAACTGTTAAGTTATAAAAAAAAACTCAAAAAAAATTCAGTTTAAATTCTTGAATATAATTCATAGGCTTCGTTTGGGAGGATTTATTTTTCCGGTCAAGCGATTACGAATTATGATCCAGTTCATGCGCTCATAACCGCTTGATCGGAGAAAATAAGTCCTTCCAAATGTAGCTATAATCGTTTCATAAATTAATTGGCTCGTACTTAGAATCTCAAAACTACCATTTGTTTATACAGCTCTGATGATATATGATTTATGATGCAAAAAATAAGAATTTTCAAAATTTAAACCACAACTCAAAATTTTGCAAGTGAAACTTTAATTTTAAAATTTCAAAATACTTAATTAAAGTTCATTTTGCTTTAATACAGGTCTGTTGTGGGCTGCTCAAGACTTCTGGTAGATTGGAATAAATTAGGTCATCTTAGTTCGTGAAACGGTCGAGCATGCAAACGGTGACAAAATAATTAAAGAGATACGCAAGACGATTTTTAACGTGTAAAACCTGTAAATTGAGTAAAAAAATCACGTGATCGGTTCAGTGTCAGTCGTCTTCACTATCAACGACAGTTTACAAGGTGTCCGAGAAATCGAGGGCGATAGGTCGTTGTTTGTTACAGCTTGGGAATGAAAGAAAACACAGGTGTGCTCGGAGGGCAACAAACCACAACTTGCTAAACTTAAACAAATTTGTCACTTTCTGTTGGTGGTGGACGCTCTTGGAGGTTGCCTAGATGCAACATGATGTAGCGGCGTGCGTATGAGATTTGTTGAGGAGGACTCGTAGAACGACTTGCACATAGGAGAATTATTGGAGAGGTCGGCGGGACGTCTTTCTCTCCGGAGCGTCGTGGACTTAGATGAATTCTCGAAGTTCTCGAAGGGAGGTGACTCGTATGAGAATTTTGGTTGAGCTCTAACATGTAGAAGGAGAAGTGTGGGAAGAGAAAGTTTGAATTGAGAGGGGTTTGAGGTCTTTTTATAGGTCTCAAAGGTGGTTACGGTATTTATGCGGCCACAAACCGTAACGACCCAAATTATCGGGTGCAAACCATTTTAATCCAGTTTATGGTGCGTATTATTTTTATTATTTTGCTATTCAAAGGCCGCCACTATCTTGACTATTCGCACCCATCACTATCGATGGTTATGTCGGTGGTTGCGTGGGTGCTTACCCGCGCATCAGACGACGATGATCGCCAAAGGGCAATCAGTCGGTGGGGGTTAACAGGAGGCCGGTCGGAGGGAGATCCAGTCGGGTGGCCGCCAGACTTGAGGAGGCCGACCGACGTCACTCGACGCCAGTCGCACGATGCCGACCTCTATGAGGCTGACCGGACGGCGCCCGACACCGGCTGCTCGGAGGCCGGCCGACGACTCCCAGCATTGGCCTCACGGAATCAGGTCGGAGGCCGTCCGCCGCTGACCTCTCCCCTCTAGGAGGTCGGTCGGCGACTCCCGGTGTCGGCCTCACGGAGGCCGGTTGGGCGAAGGCCGCCCGACGCTGACAGGGCGGCGCCCGGCGCCAGCCTCACGGAGGCCGGTCGGGTGAGCGTCGCCCACGACGGCCGTCCGCGGGAGGTTGTTTGGGTCGTGCGCATGATGGGACCTCGCGCTGGGGGTGCAAACGAGTCGAGCTCGAGTCTAGCTTGGAAAAATTTCCAAGCTCGAGCTCGAGCTTTTCATTTCGAGCTCGAGCTTTTCATTTCGAGCTCGAGCTCGAGCTCGACGAGCTCAATTATCCCAGCTCGAGCTCGAGCTCGACGAGCTCAATTATCCCAGCTCGAGCTCGAGCTCAAGGCCAACTTATCGAGCTCGAGCTCGAGCTGCTCGCGAGCTTTTTAGCTCATGAGCTTTATTTTCATATTTTTTTTAATTTTTTTTTACTTTTTTTTTTAAAATGTATAAATAAAAAGCTCGCGAGCCGGCTCGCGAGCTCATGAACAAAATTAGATGAGCTCGAGCTCGACTCGTAATCGAGCTCGAGCTCGAGTCGAGCTTTTTTCGAGCCGGCTCATCGAGCTTTCGAGCCGGCTCAACTCAACTTGCACCCCTACCTCGCGCGAGGATCATGCAAGGATCGGGCACGTAGATTGCGCGTGCAGTGGTTACCCTCATGATCTCCACCAAGTTAGTGAGGGTCATGTACTCATGGGTCATCGGTTAATTACACATTTGTTCTCGTATAAATTATACAAATCCCCATCAGAGTTTTATACTTTTATATATGTCATGTCTTGATGGTGTTCCCCTAAGTCGGTTCAGTCGAACCCATCGAGTCGCACGCAACCGCTTGAGGTGCAACCGCCAACCGGTGCACCAACCATTGTCGCGCCGTAATTGCTCGGACCGGGCGGACTCTTCGTCGCTCAGCCCTCCGTCAGTGTGTGGAGGGTCGGTCTCCTCACCGCTCGGCGTTGGGCGGCCCCCCGTGCAGGAGGTCGGGCCGCCCAAATCAGGCGGTTTGGAGGCTGCCCAGCCACTCGATCTGGACGGCATTTCCGCCTAGTGGTGCGGGCTGACCCTTGGCTGCCCGCTCTTGTTGCTTCCCCCTGTTTGGGGGGAAGGCCGCCCACGTCAGGCTGCTATTTGACCACCCGATCTGGGCAGAAATTCTGCCACATGGAGCGAGAAGTCGCATGGCTTCCCGCCCCATGGAGTTGCCCTGTCTGGGACAAGGCCGCCCCAAATCGGGTGGCCTGCTCACCGCCCTCAAACAGCGACATCCTCGTCGTTTGGCCCCATCTAGGTTGCCCTTTCCCGACGGTCGCCGCCCTCGCCGGGCCGTGTAATGCCCCTGACTTTTCCGTCAATTATTTTAATACATTTGGTGACGTCATAATGACGTGAGGGCGTTACGTTAACGCGGAGTTGACGACGAGTCGTCATTAGTGCGTTTTCGCGTCTGTTAGGTCGAGCCGACCAAATCTTGGAATTCTCATTGAACTTGTAAAATTTCATAATACGAAATTAAATCAATTAATTTTGAATTTGTCTGTCAAGTTTCGTTGCGATCCGAGCAATATTAGAGCCTCGGTGAATTTTTAAGGATTTGTAGAATTATCGCTCATCGTAAACTTTGGAAAATTATATCCCGAGAAGGGCTCGTCGGATTTTGATTTTGACTTCGTCGTTGGATTCGTAGCACCAGCATTTACATTAGGGGCGAATTTCGTTCGAATCGGCGTACTTTTAGCCATACGTAGTAAAATAATAGTTATATAATAATTATAATTATAATAAAAAAAAATTTCCTTTTTTGTTGAAACCCGTCAAATCCTTGTATCATTGGACGGATGAATAGTTATTTTTTTTTATTATTGGATGAGAGCATTCCACGAACACAATCCATTATTATTATTTTTATTATTATTTATAGATTATCTTTCCCATCCTTATGATAAGAACAGAGACTGAACTCATCTCCCCCATTCATTCGCCGAACGAGAACAATTCGAAAAACCTTTTGGCCGACGCCGTCGGAGCTCCGGTGCACGAAATCTTTGCCGTAGCATAGATTCGGAAAGCTCTCGACAAGAGTTACACGTGCTTGGTAAGTTTTGTCTGTTTCGTAAACTTTTTAGTGTTAGGATTTTTGACCCTAACCGCAATTTTGACCAGATCTTTATAGATTTCGCCTTCCCGCGCCTTCGCTTGGATCGATATACAACGTGGAGTGATTCAGAGGACGATTCCGAGAAAAATCGAGACAAGTGATGTTTCGCTTGCTTTTTCTCCCATTTTTCTCACCACCGATGATAAATTGTTAGTAAAATTTGCTTAGAAAATTTACCCATATAATGTGCTAGTCTCTTTTGTCGCGTAGCTAAGTATGTGGTGTTGAAGCCAAAAATGACCGAGGCCAAAATTGGCTTCTGTGGAGTTCGGGGTCCCAAAAAGGGGTGACCTCACACCTACTTCACTCGGAGGAACGTTATGTACCGAAGACTTAGGAAGCTATGAACCGACCCTTGGCTCTAGCGTGGAGGTCCCACCTCACACCCAGAAGACCTTTGAGGTCTCCCCCTCCCTAGCCAATGCTTGAGCTAGGTGCCTTGGAGGAAAGCCAGAGAGATTTTGGTGGCTAAGGAAAGAATGACAAGTCCCCTCTCCAAGGCACCCCCAAGGGTCTATTTATAGTTTTTCCAAGTCCTGGGGGTAAAATGACCAAAATGCCCCTGGGGCAAAAATGCCTACAGCCAATGGAAAACCTCCACACCGGGGGGCAAAAAGGGAAAAATCACCTCGGGGGTAGAACGGTAACATCAGGAGATCACGCCCGCGCGGCCAGCCCCCTGGTCGGTCTCGCCCGGCCTGGCCGCGAGGTCGGGGCGAGAACCAGGCCTCGGGCCGGTCTCGCCCCGCCCGACCTCGCCTGGTCGCCCGGCCGCGAGGCAGGGGCGAGAACCCAGCCCCAGGCCGGTCTCGCCCCGCCTGCCCTCGCCTAGCCGCGAGGCAGGGGCGAGAACCCGGCCCCGGGCCGGTCTCGCCCCGCCTGCCCTCGCCTAGCCGCGAGGCAGGGGCGAGAACCCGGCCCCGGGCCGGTCTCGCCCCGCCTGCCCTCGCCTAGCCGCGAGGCAGGGGCGAGAACCCGGCCCCGGGCCGGTCTCGCCCCGCCTGCCCTCGCCTAGCCGCGAGGCAGGGGCGAGAACCCGGCCCCAGGCCGGTCTCGCCCCGCCTGCCTTCGCCTGGCCGCGAGGCAGGGGCGAGAACCCGGCCCCAGGCCGGTCTCGCCCCGCCTGCCCTCGCCTGGCCGCGAGGCAGGGGCGAGAACCCGGCCCCGGGCCGGTCTCGCCCCGCCTGCCCTCGCCTGGCCGCGAGGCAGGGGCGAGAACCCGGCCCCGGGCCGGTCTCGCCCCGCCTGCCCTTGCCTGGCCGCGAGGCAGGGGCGAGAACCCGGCCCCAGGTCGGTCTCGCCCCGCCTGCCTTCGCCTGGCCGCGAGGCAGGGGCGAGAACCCGGCCCCGGGCCGGTCTCGCCCCGCCTGCCCTCGCCTGGCCGCGAGGCAGGAGCGAGAACCTGGCCCCGGGCCGGTCTCGCCCCGCCTGCCCTCGCCTGGCCGCGAGGCAGGGGCGAGAACCCGGCCCCGGGCCGGTCTCGCCCCGCCTGCCCTCGCCTGGCCGCGAGGCAGGGGCGAGAACCCGGCCCCAGGCCGGTCTCGCCTCGCCTGCCATCGCCTGGCCGCGAGGTAGGGGTGCGCCTTCGGACTCCGGCCGGTCCCGCAGCTTCCCCTCACGCCAACCATGCTGGGACGGGTGTCTGCCTACTCGCCGCACCCGCCCCTCAAAGGGGGCTCCAAAGCTTAAAACTTACTAGCATGCCATATGCCTTGCTTGAGGTCCTTACTCCGCGAATACGGGGTTGTACACAATCCCCGCTCTTTTTGAGGTTGTCTAAGCTCGAAAAGAAACATCCAACCCAACGTATTCGCTGAGTGTAGCTTGCTCTCGCGGTATCGAAAGACTGAGGCCTCTTCCGAGGGGTCAACCTACCATGCCAGCTGATGAGAGCCTGGGTGGCGAGACCCCCTCAGGGTAAAAATGCTTAACCTCCTGGGGGGGTCAACCTGCCATGCCAGCTGATGAGAGCCTGGGTGGCGAGACCCCCTCAGGGTAAAAGGATCTAACCTCCTAGGGGGGTCAACCTGTCATGCCAGTTGATGAGAGCCTGGGTGGCGAGACCCCCTCAGGGTAAAAGGATCTAACCTCCTGGGGGGTCAACCTGCCATGCCAGCTGATGAGAGCCTGGGTGGCGAGACCCCCTCAGGGTAAAAGGATCAAACCTCCTGGGGGGGTCAACCTGTCATGCCAGCTGATGAGAGCCTGAGTGGCGAGACCCCCTCAGGGTAAAAGGACAATCTCCACGAGAGATCAACCTGAACCCGCCAGCTAGTGAGAGCCTGGCAGCGGAATCATCTCGGAGCTAAAGGACTTGGGGCTCCCACGAGAGATCAACCTGAACCCACCAGCTAGTGAGAGCCTGACAGCGGAATCATCTCGGAGCAAAAGGGCTTGGCTCCCACGAGAGATCAACCTGAACCCACCAGCTAGTGAGAGCCTGACAGCGGAATCATCTCGGAGCAAAAGGGCTTGGCTCCCACGAGAGATCAACCTGAACCCACCAGCTAGTGAGAGCCTGGCAGCGGAATCATCTCGGAGCAAAACGGCTTGGCTCCCACGAGAGATCAACCTGAACCCACCAGCTAGTGAGAGCCTGACAGCGGAATCATCTCGGAGCTAAGGGACTTGGGGCTCCCACGAGAGATCCACCTGAACCCACCAGCTAGTGAGAGCCTGGCAGCGGAATCATCTCGGAGCAAAAGGGCTTGGCTCCCACGAGAGATCAACCTGAACCCACCAGCTAGTGAGAGCCTGGCAGCGGAATCATCTCGGAGCTAAGGGACTTGGGGCTCCCACGAGAGATCAACCTGAACCCACCAGCTAGTGAGAGCCTGGCAGCGGAATCATCTCGGAGCAAAAGAGCTTGGCTCCCATGAGAGATCAACCTGAACCCACCAGCTAGTGAGAGCCTGACAGCGGAATCATCTCGGAGCTAAAGGACTTGACTCCCATGAGAGATCAACCTGAACCCACCAGCTAGTGAGAGCCTGGCAGCGGAATCATCTCGGAGCAAAAGGGCTTGGCTCACACGAGAGATCAACCTGAACCCACCAGCTAGTGAGAGCCTGGCAGCGGAATCATCCCGGAGCAAAAGGGCTTGGCTCCCACGAGAGATCAACCTGAACCCACCAGCTAGTGAGAGCCTGACAGCGGAATCATCTCGGAGCTAAGGACTTAGCTCCCACGAGAGATCAACCTGAACCCACCAGCTAGTGAGAGCCTGGCAGCGGAATCATCTCGGAGCTAAGGACTTAGCTCCCACGAGAGATCAACCTGAACCCACTAGCTAGTGAGAGCCTGGCAGCGGAATCATCTCGGAGCTAAGGGGCTGGGCTCCCACGAGAGATCAACCTGAACCCACCAGCTAGTGAGAGCCTGGCAGCGGAATCATCTCGGAGCAAAAGGACTTAGCTCCCACGAGAGATCAACCTGAACCCACCAGCTAGTGAGAGCCTGGCAGCGGAATCATCTCGGAGCTAAGGGACTGGGCTCCCACGAGAGATCAACCTGAACCCACCAGCTAGTGAGAGCCTAGCAGCGGAATCATCTCGGAGCAAAAGGACTTAGCTCCCACGAGAGATCAACCTGAACCCACCAGCTAGTGAGAGCCTAGCAGCGGAATCATCTCGGAGCTAAGGGGTTTAGCTCCCACGAGAGATCAACCTGAACCCACCAGCTAGTGAGAGCCTGACAGCGGAATCATCTCGGAGCTAAGGGGCTGGGCTCCCACGAGAGATCAACCTGAACCCACCAGCTAGTGAGAGCCTGGCAGCGGAATCATCTCGGAGCTAAGGGGGCTTAGCTCCCACGAGAGATCAACCTGAACCCACCAGCTAGTGAGAGCATGGCAGCGGAATCATCTCGGAGCTAAGGGGCTTGGGGACGGGCATGTTACCTGAACTCTGCCAAAATTCAACATCCTCAAAGGGGGAAAAAGTTGGATTACATGACCCTCTCGACCCTACCGGCCGGAGGTTGGACTCATTACAACATAAAGAAAAGTAAGATACATTACTCCGCCGAGGCGAGGCCTCTTTAGGGGGCCCGGGCATGGTGGTCGCCATCAGGTTCTATCCCACTGGACACCACCATCCTGCTCAGGCTCTCCATGATTTTCTCCATCTCCTCCGCCTTAGCCAACCAAGAGATGGTGTTGACTGCCGTGACGTAGCACTTCCTCGCCATCCTGGAGTCTCCCTTGATCCTGACCTGGATCCCATCTGAGTTAAACTTGAGACATTGGTGGAAGGATGAGGGCACGCACCGGAAGGCGCTGATGAGGGGCCTTCCGAAGATGGCATTGTAGCTGCTTGGAGCGTCAACAATGACGAACCTGCAGTTCCTTGAGGTCCCTCCCAACTTCACCTGGAGTCCGACTCCACCTTCCACCTCCTTCCTCTCCCCTGAGAATCCAAACAGAGGTCCATCCGACGCCACTATCCTCCTTGGCTCCACCTTCATCCCCTCGAACGCCTTCTTGAAAATGACGTTGACCGAGCTTCCGTTATCAATCAAAATCCGGGAGACGGTGAAGCCTTCGACGGCTGCTTGGATGACCAGGGCGTCGCAGAAGGGATCCTCATGCTCTGGCATGTCCTTTGATGAGAAGGTGACCCTTTCCTCCGGGGGAGGGGTCTGGGATGTCGAGGCAACGCTCCGCCGATACATCACATGGAGACTTGCCTTCCGAGCGGCTTCGATCCCCACCCCCCTCGTGGATCACAGCTATACCACCTCGGGGTCCTACATCGACCCGGTCCTCGCACACATCTTCACCCCCTCCTTGGGGTAGAACTTCAATCCGCTCCGACGGCGGTTGCTGGGCAGGACCTCTCGCCCCTCTCACCTCCAGGAACTCGGGGCAGGTAGCCGTGGCGTGACCTTCCAACTGGTGGAAGTCACAGTACGGCAACTCTACCCTGCCTCCCCCTCTCCCCTTGCGATTCCTCCTATCCCTTCGGCCAATCGTCATCACTTGCTGGGGTGGGGGAAGGAGTTGTCTTGGGGCTTGCCTCTGGAAGTTGAACCTCCTTTGGCCCCCATGATGGTTCCCTCCATCCTGGATGAGAGCTCTTCCTGGACCATGGGCAGGTCCTCCCTGCTGCCTCCAGCCTGGCTCCGGACCCTCCTGTCTCAGGAACCCTTGAGCTCTATGCTCCTCTCTCCTTCTCCCTTCATGATGCCTCGAGCCACCTTGCTCCTTTGACTCCACCTCTGTCAACCTTGCCAACTTTTTTACAAAGGACGGGTTGGCTGCCTCCATGGCAATCTCCTCTGCCGCCCTTTCCATCAGCTCCTCGAAGGAAAGGGGGGCCTTCTGAGTCAAGCTCATCTTGAAGAACCCTTCGCGCAATCCTACCGTGAATGCCATCTGGAGGGCATACCCTGACACCTCTTGGATGTCCAGGACCTCTTCCTGGAACCTGTCAACGTAGTGGGCCAGCGACTCCTCGGCCCTTTGCCTTATCAGGAAGAGGGACTCAGGACCCTTCTTCCTCTTCTTGGAGGTGGAGAAGCGAAGCTGAAAGCTCCGGCTCAAGTCTTCGAACCCGAAGATGGACCTGGGAGGGAGTTGATGGAACCAGTCCCTCGCCTTCTCCTTCAACGTGATCGCAAAGAGGCAACACTTGAAGGCATTCGTCATCGGCCTGATGGAGACGGCATCCTCGAACCACTGCAGATGCTGGACGGGGTCATCCTTTCCGGTATAGTAAGCCATGTCTGGCTCTCTGAACCCCTCGGGAACGAGAGCTGAGATGATCAACTCACTAAAGGGTGACCCCCTAAGGGGAGCTCTCGCCACCTCCACTCGCGCGACCTGCTCGCCAGGAGGGCTACCTCTCGCCGGGCTGGGGAATAGCTCCCGGCCTGGGAGGTCTCGCTCGACCCCTTCCACCATCCTTTCCTTCCCAGGTCGCCTTCCTGGAGCACTTCCTTCTCCCCCTCCCGGGGTGATCTCGCTTGGACCCCTAAGGGTTGACTCATCGAGAGGGGGGGAGCTAGCTCCTGGGGGGTTGGAGTGGAGCTGCCACCCTGAGGAGCAATGCTTCGCAACATCTCCATGATGCCTTGGATGGAAGCCATGAACTCTTCCCTTCCTACGAAGGGTCCTGGGTTGGGGAGACCGTCGAGGTCATCACTACCTCCCCGATCTCCGGCCATGACACTCACCCGAGATTTTCTGTGCTGGTCACTCTCCACGCTCACCGCACAAAAAGTGTTGAAGCCAAAAATGACCGAGGCCAAAATTGGCTTCTGTGGAGTTCGGGGTCCCAAAAAGGGGTGACCTCACACCTACTTCACTCGGAGGAACGTTATGGACCGAAGACTTAGGAAGCTATGAACCGACCCTTGGCTCTAGCGTGGAGGTCCCACCTCACACCCAGAAGACCTTTGAGGTCTCCCCCTCCCTAGCCAATGCTTGAGCTAGGTGCCTTGGAGGAAAGTCAAAGAGATTTTGGTGGCTAAGGAAAGAATGACAAGTCCCCTCTCCAAGGCACCCCAAGGGTCTATTTATAGTTTTTCCAAGTCCTGGGGGTAAAATGACCAAAATGCCCCTGGGGCAAAAATGCCTGCAGCCAATAGAAAACCTCCACACCGGGGGGCAAAAAGGGAAAAACCACCTCGGGGGTAGAACGGTAACATCAGGAGATCACGCCCGCCGGCCAGCCCCCTGGTCGGTCTCGCCCGGCCTGGCCGCGAGGTCGGGGCGAGAACCATGCCTTGGGCCGGTCTCGCCCCGCCCGACCTCGCCTGGCCACCCGGCCGCGAGGCAGGGGCGAGAACCCGGCCCCAGGCCGGTCTCGCCCCGCCTGCCTTCGCCTAGCCGCAAGGCAGGGGCGAGAACCCGGCCCCGGGCCTGTCTCGCCCCGCCTGCCCTCGCCTAGCCGCGAGGCAGGGGCGAGAACCCGGCCCCAGGCATTGGGGTGACATAGTTTACAACTGTTTAGCTAGTTCATTTCTTGTTGTTTCTTCTTGGTTATTACTGACTTTGCCTCTAGTTTGCTCGCTGGGTTCCCGTCTACTTGGAGGTTTGTTATTGCTGTTTGGTTTATCTTACTGCCGCTTACAACTTGTTACTGAGCTGTTTTTCTTTTGAATGCCTCAAGTTCTGAGCAGTAGCAGATTTGACTAGTAGAGTTTGTGGTTTCAAAGTTGCGGCTAGTTGCGGTTTTTGTTTTCCTCCTTAGTATAGTGAGGTAGTTGTTTCTTTATTTCAAATTAGACTTGTATCATATGAGTTTGTGTCATTCTGTTGACGCTCATAGTATTAGTATTAGTTTTTGACGTTAGGCTACTTGCTAGTTTTACTGTTGTTACTTACTATTAGTTATGCACTTGCTCTCTGTAAAGTATTTATGTTAGGATGCATGTTAGGTATTTTTAAAATATAAAAAATTGCATTTTACCATAGTTACATAACATCTATTTTAACTGAAATTCATTCATTTTTAAGAGCCATAAAACTACTTTTTATTTATATCAAATTTAGAAGTCACATCTATCTTGCATACTTTGCCTAGTCTCCACACTCATGTAGAATTATAAATGAATTTAACTAAGTACTTTTCTATTGTGTAAATGTATACTTTCTCACTCGTGTACTAGTTGACCCACCAGATCGAGAGACACGGTCAGTAAAACCTATAAAATATAAAATGCGTTTTAATACATAATTCATGTGTCTTTTTATAAAATAAGCGAAAGGATAGGTTTGCCAGAACGCATACAGCTGTCTCCTGCACGGCGTGACATCACAATCACATATTTTCTCTCATTCTGATAATACTTTTATATTGAGAAAATGCGGGTTGTGACAGGCCGCCCCTCCCTTTGCGGGAGGGGCGGTTATTTTTCCGGCGGGGGCGGTTATTTTTTTGTCGGGGGCTTTTTTGTCTTTTGCATAAATATGGTGATCCACGTGCTCTAAATGGAGCGATTCTATTGGTCTGGCCGGTGGTTATTGAGAGAAATTACAGGCTTTCCCCTCCTAAAATCTATAAATAGGGATATTTTCTCTTCATTTTCATCATTTCCTCTTCCGAGAAATCCTCCTACGATTTTCTCTCTACACCGCTTTTGTTTTTTTATGCTTCCGTGTAAGCCTCTTCCTTGCGCTCTAGTGTACGAACCTCTTCCTTGCGTGCTCCCGCGTGTACCCCTTCCACGTGCGCTCCCGCCCGCACGTTATTCGAGCGCGCGCTCACGCAAACGCTTCTTCCCTGCACGCTCCTCCAGCAGGCGCCCCACTCGCTCTCTTTCAGTAGGTGCCTCACACACTCTCCTTCAGCAAGCGCCCTACGTGCTTTCCTGCAGCAAGCTCCCCACACGCTCTACTTTAGCAGGTGCCTCATGCGTTGACCTTCAGCAAATGTCGTGCGCGATCTCCTGCAGCAAGCTCCCCGCACGCTCTCCTTCAATAGACACCTTGTGCGCTCTCCTTTAGCAAACGCCCTGTGCGCTCTCCTGCAGCAAGCTCCCCTCACCCTCTCCTTCAGCAGGTGCCCCGCGTGCTCTCCTTCAACAAGCACCCCACACACTCTCCTGCAGCAAGCTCCCTGCACGCTCTCCTACATCAGGCATCCTGCGCGCTCTCCTTCAGCAAGCGCCCCGCATGCTCTCCTGCAGCAAGATCCCTGCACGCTCTCCACCAACAGGTGCCCCCGGGCGCCTCCTCCAATATGTACCCCTTGCGCTCTCCGCCATAGCGCTTTGCACGCTCTTCTCCAGCACGCGCTTTGCCGTCAAGACCGTCCGAGCACGCCTCCGTGCATTCTGCTGTCAAAACCGTCCGAGTGGCTCGCCGCCGACAAGACCGTCCGAGCGCGCCTCCGCGCGGCCCACCGTAAAGACCGTCTGCCGTCAAGACCGTTCCAGCGCGCCTCTGCACGCTTCGCCGTCAAGACCGTCCTAGCGCGCCTTCGCGCGCTCCACCCTCAAGATCGTCCGCCGTCAAGACCGTCTAAGCACGCCACTGTGCGCCCTGCCGTTAAGACCGTCTCCCGCCATAACCGTCTGAGCGCGCATAAGTGCGCTCCGCTTCAAGACCGTTCAACCGCGCCTCCGCGCGCTCCGTCGCCAAGACCTTCCAAGCGCGCCTCCGCGTGCTCCGCCATCAAGACCGACCTCAATAAAGACCGTCCAAGCGCCCCATCGCGTGCCCCTCCGTTAAGGCCATCTGCCGTCAAGACAGTCCAAGCGCTCCACTGCGCACCCCACCGTGAAGACCATCCAAGTGCGCCTCCGGGTCCCCCGCCGTCAAGACCATCCAAGGGCATCTTTGCGCTCCCGTCGTCAAGACCGCTCAAGCACGCTTTCGCACGCCCCGCCTTCAAGACCACCCCAGCACGCCTTCGCGCTCCCCGCCGTCAAGACTGCCCGAGCGCGCTTTGCGCGCCCCGCCGTCAAGACCTCCCAAGAGCGCCTTTGCGCGCCCCGCCGCCAAGACCGCCCAAGCGCGCCTTCGCGCGCCCCGCCGTCAAGACCGCCCAAGCGCGCCCCCTTGCCAAGACCGCCCAAGCGCGCTTTCGCGCGCCCCGCAGCCAAGAACGCCCAAGCACTCCCCGCCGCCAAGACAGCCCAAGCGCGCCTCCGTGCGCCCTGCTGTGAAGACCGCACAAGCGCGCCTTCGCGCCCCCGCCGTCAATACAGTCCAAGCGCGCCTTCGCGCGGCCCGCCGTCAAGACCGCCCAAGCCCGCCTTCGCACGCCCCGCAGCCAAGAACGCCCAAGCGCTCCCCGCCGCCAAGACCGCCCAAGCACGCCTCCGTGCACCCCGCCGTGAAGACCGCACAAGCGCGCCTTCGCGCCCCCCCGCCGTCAAGACTGCCCAAGCGCGCCTTTGCACGCCCCGCCGTCATGAACTCCCAAGGGCGCCTTCGCGCGCCCTGCCGTCAAGACCGCCCAAGCGTGCCTCCGTGCTCCCTGCCGTCCAGACCGCTCCAAGTGCGTCTTCGTACGCTCTGCCAGGACCACCAAGCCTCTTTAGTGTCTGCAGACCAAGCCTGTCAGAGCGCTCTAAGTTCGTGTGCTCCGCACCGCCAACAGTTTGCAAGAGCAACTTCAGAGCCCGCCGAGGATTACTCAACCGCAGTCCGACGTACAGAACGCTCAACATTCCTAGCACTCTCGACTCAACAACAATCTTGTCGGATGACAACAAGTCAGTCATTCCAGATTCATCCAAGTGCGATAGGAGACAAGCCCCAGACACCAGGACGAGCGTAGCAAGCCGTCCCTACTTCCGAGCATCAACAAAGGACTCCAAAACGCGGCCAGTGCATCGCTGTACACAACTCACAAAGAAACACTTAACTCCGCGAGTGGTGGTCTGTCACCCTCCGAGTTCTCCCTCCATACTCTCTCAACAATTGTAACGAGAGGCGACATGTCGCCCTCGAGTTCTTCAAGAAAGCCCTGTACAATAACCAACGAATAGTAGAGATTTGATCGACACATATCCGATCACTTGATTTTTCACCAAATTGATGAATTATTGATGAATTTTTAACGTGAAAAAATTCATTTTCCATATTTTTACTTACTGCGACTATTGACCCACTCAACCAGAACTATGCTAAGGCGGTCCAATTTTAAATTGGATGGAGCTTTGTGAATGTCGTGGTGACCTTTGTGACATATTTATTTAATTTTGCACGGCTTCTAGATAGATTGGGATACAAAATGAAATAATTTCTCCGCATAAATGTTCATACAGGCGACAACTTCTAGAAGCAGTTGTACGAAAAAGATGTAATCTTTTATTTTTGTCAGTTATAAAATATAAATATTTGATTTAGTAAATTAAATGTGTCAAGGAATGGGCCCATATTTACTGCGAAAAGATTCTTCTAGATTAGACCGAGGTCACCGAGCCACCCCGTGAAAATCAAAATACAACAGGGCTACGTTTCTTTGACGTCAACCGGTGTGAAGTTCTATAAATATTAAATTTTTATTTTTTATTTTGTTTTGGCTCCAATTTTTTGTTTGGCTTCCGGAAGGAGCTTTTTGGACCTCGTTTGCCCCCGCAAACGACATCACAAAGGGGCAAATTAAGGCTGTGTTTGGCCCCCCGTTGCAAATCAGTCCGGTGGCACGCCGGGAAGGAGAGAGAAAACGGCCGGGCTGAACAGCGGGCTGGAGCGCGAGAGATCAGCGGCAAAATCGCCGTTTTTCGCCTTTTCACGCTGGCCGGGGTGGACTGGAGCTCGCAATTACCTTCCCAAACGCTTTCCTCCGGCTCGGCCCTACCGGAACGGCGCCCCGCGGGATTCTCAAACACAGCCTAAATGGCTGGCAGCGGTATTTGTCGTGTTTCTCCTTGTTATGAAATTGGTCCTAGTCCGTAACACGTGTTGTCACGGACAACGCAACGGAAATGAGCGAACAATAGTAATAGCGCAATAATAAAAGAGCGAGAAACCAAGCACACAGACGACACAGATATTTTTACGTGGTTCGGAGAGAAGCTCCTACTCCACGGGGAGAGCACTGGGGAAGATCCACTAAAATGATAGGGAGTTTGATACAGAGTTACACTGAGATCATGAAGATCGGAGACGCGCCAAAATTCTGTCCGATCACTGTCTGGAGGCTATGCCGCCGCCTGCCGTCGTCGATTCCTGGAATCCTCCGCCTGAGATTTCCACCGCCGATGGGTCGACCTCCAAGGTCGTCGACTTCGCCGGAGCCACCTGCTCCCGAGCCGCCCGTCGGAATGATGGCCGGCCGCCGCCGCTTCTCCCTTCGAACGCCGCCGCCGCTGCCTTGGACAACCGCCGCCTCTGAACTCTCTCTTCCTCTCCTCTTCTCCTCTTCTCGGATCTGGTGTGTTTTAAACCCATGGGGGTCTCTCCTTTTATAGGCTAGAAGAGATGGTGGTTGTCATAACCACATGGAGGTTGTAGGTGGTCACATGGAGGTTGTAGGTGGCCACATGGAGGTTGTAGGTGGTCACATGGAGGTTGTAGGTGGCGGTTGGCAATAATCGTGAGGACCGGTCAAACTTGTTGAAAAACCTGACTTTGACTGTGAGGTGGCATTTTACATTAACAATCTCCACCTTGACGCCTCACGTATGAAGTACTCCACCTTGAGTTTGGATCTTCTCCCTCCGAAATAACTACCCCCTCTCCCTGGGGTCACCCTAATCAACATGCACAAATATGAGCCAAGTCAAGGCAGTGCTTGAACTTGACTCCTGTCACTGGCTTGGTCAATATGTCTGCAACATTGTCCTCCGTGGGCACCTTCAGCAACAAAATCTCTCCACTTCCAACGAACTCCCTCAACTTGTGGTAGCGCACATCAATATGCTTTGTCCTTGCATGGTAGACCGGGTCTTTGGCAAGACAAATCGCACTCTGACTGTCACAGTGCACCTTCACCGCTTCCTGAGTGATCCTGAGTTCTTTAGTGAGACCTTTAAGCCAGATGGCTTCCTTTGCGGCTTCCACTGCAGCAATGTACTCCGCTTCTGTCGTCGATAGAGCAACGATGTCCTGAAGAGTGGCTTTCCAACTGATGGGACCTCCACCTAGAAGAAAGATGTACCCGGAGGTAGATCTTCTCCTATCGAGGTCACCGGCGTAGTCGGAATCAACGAAGCCCTCTAGAGCACCAACATCCTTGCTCCTTCTGAATAGTAGTCCGACGTCTGGAGTTCCCTTCAAGTATCGCAGAATCCACTTGACCGCTTCCCAGTGTTGTCGCCCTGGATTCCCCATGTATCTGCTGACCACGCTCACAGCCTGAGCGATATCTGGTCTGGTACAGATCATGGCGTACATCAAGCATCCTACCGCACTAGCGTACGGCACCCTGAGCATCTTTTGACGTTCCTCTTCTGAGTTTGGGCACTGCTGTGAAGATAATCTGAACTGCTGTCCCAGAGGAGTTAAAACTGCTTTCGACTCCGTCATACTGAACTTCTCCAGCACTTTCTTGATATAACCAGTTTGAGAAAGCCAAAGCATACCTCGTTTTCTGTCGCGCTTGATCTCCATCCCAAGGATCTTCTGTGCGTGACCAAGATCTTTCATCTCGAACTCAGCATGTAGCATCTGCTTCAGAACTTGAATCTCCCGAGATGACTTGCAAGCAATCAGCATGTCGTCGACGTAGAGCATCAAGATCAGTATATCTCCATTTGCCAGAAATCTGTAGTAGACGCAGCTGTCGTACTGGCTCCTGCTGTAACCATGTGAGGTCATGAAGGTGTCAAACCTCTTGTTCCACATCCTTGGAGCCTGCTTCAAGCCGTAGAGAGATCTCTTCAGCTTGCACACCTTTTTCTCGTCACCGGGTCGAACGAACCCGTCAGGTTGCAGTATATAGATCTCTTCGTCTAGGCTGCCGTGAAGAAAAGCCGTCTTCACATCCAACTGCTCCAGCTCCATGTCCCACATCGCTGCTATAGCAAGCAGCATCCGTATGGTACAATGCTTCACCACGGGTGAGAAGATTTCATCGAAATCAACACCTCTCTTCTGCGCGAACCCCTTTGCAACGAATCTGGCCTTGTACCTCCACTGGTCCTCGCCTGATGTAGACTCCTTCTTCCTGAACACCCACTTGGAGCTTATTGCCTTAGCTCCTTTGGGTAGATTGACCAAGTCCCAAGTCTGGTTCTTCTGAAGTGAGTCCATCTCTTCCACCATAGCAGCTTTCCACTGAGAACAGTCTCTGCTCTCTACAGCTTCTCGGTAGGAACTGGGATCTGAGGAGATAACCTGAAAAGCATATGCCACAGTGTCTAGTAGCCTGAGAGGTAGTCTAACCTCTCTCCTCGCCTTTCCTCTAGCAATCGTGTATGGTTCCGCATCAGTAGGTTGTGCAACATCTGTATCCTCCGAGTCGGAGGAATCATCATGGTCGTCAACTTTGTCACTTTCTTCCAGCTCCACCTGCACTGGTGAGACTGGAGTCCTTTCTGCTTCTCTGGTATGAGACTGAGACTTCTTCAACATAGAAGCCTCATCGAAGATGACGTCGCGCTTCACCTCCACCTTCTTGGTTTCAGGATTCCACAGCTTGAACCCTTTTGTGCCGGCCTTCTGGCCGAGATAGATGCACCTTCTGGACTTAGCATCCAGCTTTGTCCTCTCCGAATCCTGCATCAGTGTGTACACAGGACAACCAAAAATGTGAATATCGGAGTAACCAACGGAAGTACCTGACCAAACCTCCTGTGGAGACTTTAGATCTAGTGACATTGATGGAGATCGATTCACTAGATAGCAAGCCGTATTGATCGCTTCGGCCCAGAAAGACTTCGGAAGATCTGCAAATAGTCGCATGCACCGAGCTCTCTCCAACAAGGTTCTGTTCATCCTTTCTGCGACGCCGTTCTGCCGCGGTGTACCAGGAATGGTGAGATGACGAGTGATTCCCTCTTGATTGCAGTAGTTCTGAAACTCCGTTGAGGTGTACTCGCCGCCATTATCAGATCTGAGGTATTTCACCTTCTTCCCAGTCTGCTTCTCCACTTTGGTCTTCCATATTTTGAATTTCTCGAACACCTCAGACTTGTGCTTGAGAAAATAGATCCATACCTTCCTTGAGAAATCATCGATGAAGGTCACGAAGTATCTGGCTTCTCCAAGTGATGGCTCTGGGGCTGGCCCCCAAACGTCTGAGTGTATGTACTCCAGTACTTGCTTGCTGCGCTTGCTTGACGTCACGAACTTTACTTTGCACTGCTTCCCGAGAACGCACGTCTCGCAGAAATCTAGCTTGCACGTCTTGATCCCTTTCAGTAGACCTTTCTTGTGCAGCTCCAACAATCCTCTCTCGCTCATGTGGCCAAGCCTGGCATGCCACAATAGAGAGGAGTCTTCGTCTGGTGTCGTAGAGACTGCTGCGTCGCCAGTAATGGTGGAGCCGATGAGCCTATAGAGGGTACCACAACGCTCTTCTTTCATGACCACCAGAGCTCCCTTCTTGACTTTCAAATAGCCGCCATCACCGGTGTAGGAGTAGCCGGCCGCCTCCAGAGTACCTAAAGAAATCAGACTTTTTCTTAAATCTGGTACGTACCTGACATCGGTGAGCGTTCTGACTGTTCCATCGAACATCTTGATTCTGATGCTGCCAATCCCCATTGTTCTGCACTCTGAGTTGTTCCCCATCAGAACACGTCCTTCATCATGTTGCCTGAAGCTATGGAACCATTCTTTGTTCGGGCACATGTGATAGGTGCATCCAGTGTCCATGATCCAGGAGTTGCAAGAGTCAATAGTGGAACGTACATGAAGTACATCTGCTTCACTCTCTGGGTCTGATGCCACGGCCGCCTGCTGTGGCTCTTGACGCTTCTCCTTAAGCTTTTTCTTTGGACAATTATTTTTCCAGTGCCCTTCTTCTTTGCAGTAGTGACATTTGTTGTTCTGGGTCTTGGACTTGGATCTGAATCGATTTACTTTCTTCCCTCTGTCCCTTGATCTGCCTCTAGCCGGCTCGCTGCTTTTCACAAACAGTCCTTCGCTGGTGCTGGGGCCAGATTTGCTCCTAGTTTCATTTGAGAGTAAAGTTGTCATCACCTCCTCCATCTTCAGAGTATCTTTGCCGTAAAGAATTGTGGTGACCAGATGATCAAATGACTTCGGTAGAGAAGACAGCAACAGAAGAGCCTGGTCTTCTTCTTCGACTTTTATCTCCATACTTCGCAACTGTAAAGTGAGCTTGTTGAACACGTTCATATGCTCCAACAACTGAGTACTCTCTGATATCCTCAAACTTTACAACTGCTTCTTGACGTAGAGTTTGTTCGTGAGTGACTTGGACATGTAAAGCTCCTCCAGTTTCTTCCACAGATCTGCTGCAGTCTCAGCATCGACTACATTGTACATGACTTCATCCGCTAGGCATAACTGGATTGTGCTGATGGCCTTCAGATCCAACTCCTCCCATTCGTCATCCTTCTTCCCGGATTTCTCCTTGCCGAGAAGCGCCTTATGGAGATTTTGCTGAACGAGAACTGCTTTGATCCTTTTCTGCCATAAACCAAAATCGATTTTTCCGTCGTACTTTGGAATCTCGAATTTTGCCGCCATTGCTATTGCTCACGGAGGTCCAAGGTTGAAACCTGCCTCTGATACCAATTGTTATGAAATTGGTCCTAGTCCGTAACACATGTTGTCACGGACAACGCAACGGAAATGAGCGAACAATAGTAATAGCGCAATAATAAAAGAGCGAGAAACCAAGCACACAGATGACACAGATATTTTTACGTGGTTCGGAGAGAAGCTCCTACTCCACGGGGAGAGCACTGGGGAAGATCCACTAAAATGATAGGGAGTTTGATACAGAGTTACACTGAGATCATGAAGATCGGAGACGCGCCAAAATTCTGTCCGATCACTGTCTGGAGGCTATGTCGCCGCCTGCCGTCGTCGATTCCTGGAATCCTCCGCCTGAGATTTCCACCGTCGATGGGTCGACCTCCAAGGTCGTCGACTTCGCCGGAGCCACCTGCTCCCGAGCCGCCCGTCGGAATGATGGCCTGCCGCCGCCGCTTCTCCCTTCGAACGCCGTCGCCGCTGCCTTGGACAACCGCCGCCTCTGAACTCTCTCTTCCTCTCCTCTTCTCCTCTTCTCGGATCTGGTGTGTTTTAAACCCATGGGAGTCTCTCCTTTTATAGGCTAGAAGAGATGGTGGTTGTCATAACCACATGGAGGTTGTAGGTGGTCACATGGAGGTTGTAGGTGGCCACATGGAGGTTGTAGGTGGTCACATGGAGGTTGTAGGTGGTGGTTGGCAATAATCGTGAGGACCGGTCAAACTTGTTGAAAAACCTGACTTTGACTGTGAGGTGACATTTTACATTAACATCTCCTGTCCCGTCTCCTCTCACAACAAGAAGGAAAAGCCCCCCGAAACCTCCCCCGAAACCTCCGTTTCGATCCCCGCCTCCCTCTCCAGTCCCCAAACCCCGTCTCCACCCGCCGTATCCGCCTACCACCTCCGCCCCAAATGAGGCCTTGATGTGGAGCATTAATGCTTATCTGATATCAAGTCAAGTCTTGTTTTGAAATAATAATTAGGTACGCGTATCATTCCATGAATTGGGAGTGTGTGAAATCCAGAATATTTAATCTTTGATCGAATGGTTGCAAAAAAACAAAACAAAAAAAAACTTGATCGTGAGGCTCCTGCGCTATCCGCGCTCCTTCCTCTGAGAGCGGGTAGTGCATGAAAATTTTTGGCGATTGATATGGGCAAACCGAAATTGGCTAGGTGCAAGCCAATTTTACGTGCAAACCAAAATATTATAAGTGCAGACCAAATTATTACGTGCAAACCGAAATTAAAATTTAAAACTAATCAGAATTTAAATTATAAAAACTTGAAATAAAGCTTAATGATGAAAGTACTAAAAAAATATAACATTAAACTTTGAATTAGACATTATAACAAAATTGATTTTTTTAAAATCATCATGTAAGTCTTCTTCTTATTCCAACTTTAGCTTGAATTCTTGCACCTGTCAAAAAACAATGTATCAAACTTTTAAGATTCATCATACAATGTAAGTTAATTGAATATGTGACTACTTTATAGTACCTGTAGTCTCAAATTTGCGAAGGAAAACATGTTTTACTTCAAGTTTAATGAAATGTATTAGTAAGCTCATTTTGATACCTGTAAAATATATATTTGTTAGTGCACAATATCAAAAGAAATAAAGTCATAAAACTTTACATTTTTGAATTAAATCGTTACCAATGTTCAGCAATCTCCTCATGATATCTCCTCCAAATCGAGATTGTTGGAGGAAGTGGACAATCATCTCTCATCTTCAGTTGTACGAAATGATTCCCATGAATGAAACCCATGAATAGTGTTCTTCGAACGGCTGGAGGCGGTGAATGCAATGGCAAGAAAGTGAAAGACTGAAATATGCTGAAGTGGACTACTGCAATATTATAACAAGAAGCAATAATCAATCCCATATCAGGCATGGTCATCCACTTATCCAAAGGAGCAGGAGCAACTGTACAGTCCAAGGAATTTTGTAATTCAATTCTTCTTGTCGTTCCAAAAATAGCATCATATAATATATCTTTTTGTTGTAGTTCCCTTGATAGATCATTGCGCACCTGTAATCAATCATCCCCCATTTCCATTCCGTTGCTGATTACCCGAAAACCACAATGTCCATCTCCTAAAACATCCATGACATCAGAAATATAGTCCCTAATGTATGCTGGCATTTACTTTCGGACTACTTGTAAGAACCGTTTTTCCGAAATTGCTTCCTTTTTGGTGGGACACATTAGTCTCATTTTCAATGATAATTGCTCACTCTTCAAAACATGTCCAAATAGCGATGGATCATGTTTTGTCGATTTAAAATCACTTGTAAACTTCTTGTAGCTTCTTTTAGGTCGACCCTTTGTTCTGGTTGGTAAAGAAGGCTCTAATGTTTGAGTTGAGCTGGGATCCATTAGCTCGCGAAGTTTTCTTTTAATCTCTTGTTTTTGAAGATCAGAGGAGTTATTATATCTCCTTAGTATACCTTCAATTTCCACATCGATTTTACTGTCTGCTTCATTTTCTTCTTTAATATCTTGTCCTTCTTTAATTTCACGCAAAGTAAGTTACTTCCAGTGGTCATGTATCATCCATAATGGAAAAGTTTTATTATTTCTTATGTACGACAACAAATCGTGTGCACATGGAAGTCCCAAAGTATTTTTTATTTTATGTGTGCACTCCTCAAATGAACCATGACCGGTCTTTGCCTTGAACTCTTCCTTTTTGATGTACTCCAAAGCTGTGATAGAAATATACCCTAGTAGATCAGAATACAAAGATGAACTAAACTCCCTGTTTGTCTGAATAGTGTTTTGATAAAAATCAGATTCTCTTGGAGAATCCACTAATTGTTGCCATTTACCATTGAATTTTTCCCATTCCTTACCATTTTTGAATTCCTTTTTACAATGCGCCAAAATATTCCTACTTATATGAAATTTACATAAAATATTTTTGGCGCCTGGAAAAACGACTGCAATTGCATTCATTAATGCTATCTCTCTATCAGTTACCAAGACACATGGTAATTTCTTTTGGTCTAAAATAGTACTAAAACATTCAAGCGCCCATGCATAACTTGCTTCGACTTCGTTTGACATGAACACAAAGGCCGCATAAAAAGAACGATTTGTTGAAGTAACACCAACTATGCATAACAATGGTAATTTGTATCTGTTTGTCTTGTATGTGCAATCCAACAAAAACACACAAGAAAACATTTTACATAATTGAATTGATACTGGATGAGCGAAAAATATACTTTCCAACTGATTAGTCTCAGCATTGACTTTGTTGAAGCTAACATAGCCACCATTAGTGATACATTTGTATAGAAACTGTATTTGAGTCCCCCCATCCAATTCTGCTCTTTGCATTTTTGCTCTTTTATTATAAATAGTTCTCATTACAGTGGTGTTTGAAGGATCTCTCTTCTTCAACGTCGATAGAATCTTTCTAGGTTTTACCCCGGCTACAAACATTTCCTCTATAATATTTTCCTCATTTTCATTTAGCTTACCAGCATAGGAATGAGCTTCTAGATGAACCATTTCATGGTTGTGCACTCCACACTCCACTTCAAGAGTCCACTCATTTATGTGTGCATTTTTTTGACCTTTTAGTTAAAACGGACAACCACACCTCTTTGTGCTACTTCTCTGCATATTTTTTCTTACCCATTCTTTACCTCGTTGTTTCTCACGATAAAAACCAGCTCTATCACAACCCAATAGAACCCTCGGTTTAGGCCGACTTGTAAGTTTATCGGCACTTTGAATAGTTACAACAAATCCCAATCCCTTTGCAACATTTTGGGTCCATGCTATTAACTCCTCCTTTGATTCAAAACACAATTTTGTGACAAAGTGTACTCCAACATCCACTTGTGTTGTTTGCGACGATTCAACGCATGTTAACAATTTAATATTATCCAAACTCATTTCAGCAAACTGTAAATGATGCTAACCAAATTCAGATTTTTTTTGCACATAATATAACAACACATTAAGAAATAGGATGAATAAAACTAACTCAATTCGAACTCATTTAAACATTCATAATTGATAGGGCGACTAAATACCTCAAACAAATGCAGGAATCGATCCAATTTGAAGGCGGTGAGTGAGAAGGAACACCGTTGAACTACATTCAAAATGAAAACGTCTGTACTATATTTGAACTCAAAATACTGCAAATAATACCCAAGCAACAAAGAAAGGAGGTGTGCCCAAGTACCTTGAATCCAACTGGAAGACCACTCGACGACGAAGAATAATGCTCTAGGCTCGCCGACGGGCGCTGGAGAGGGCTGATTTTGCTGGACTGGAGAAAACCAAACAGGCAGCCCTAAACCCTAAGCAGAAATAGGAGAGAAACAGGGAAGGAGCAGGACTTGGGTATGGCGGTGTGGGGAGAGGCCGAAACTGGCGCCAGGGGAGGCGGGGAAGGGGCGGGAGCGGCGGTGCGGGGAGGGTTGGTTCAGGGAGCAGCGGGGCAGGGAGGGTAACTGCAGGGAGCGGCTGGATCGGGCGCCAGGGAAAGCGGGGAAGGGCTGGATCGAGTGCCAGGCGAGGCGAGGAAGCGGCGGGGAAGGGGTCGGAGCGGCGGTGCGGTATCGGCGCCAGGGGAAGCGGGGACGATGCGGTATCGGAGCGGAACGGGATGCCGCGATGCGGTATCGGGTGCCAGGCGGAAGGCGGAACGGGATGCGACGGTTTGCCCTGAGCAATTTTTTTAGGGTTGAAGAAATAAGTTTTAACTTGATTTTTTGGGTTGCACCTATCCAATTACGGTTTGCCCATATCAATCGCCAAATTTTTTTGCTTGTTTTGAGACACGGCTATAGTAACCCTGAAGTACAATGAAAGCATGCTTCATTCAAGAATACACAATTTCTTAAAACGCAATTTCTTATTATTAATATACATGCATTAAAATGGGGACATCATTATTAAGTTTTCACTAATCCTTACATTTATTGGAAATTTGGCATTATATGTCTATATTAATTGGTTTATGTCATAACTTCCCCATTATTCCAAAAGAATAACTGATATTTACCGCATTAATACATACTGATGTAACATATATGTATTGAATTAATTTCCACTTACCTCTGTCTTGTCCCTCTCTGGATTAGAATTTTGGCAGCGCTTCCCAAGTACTCTGTGTTAGTGTATATTTGGACGAAAAACGGGTTCGGAGGCATAACGGGTCAGTTCGGGTACACGGTTAACTCATACCTGTAGTAACTCCTAAGGGTTTGCCTATTTATACCCACATAGGGGCAACGGGTAGGAGATTCCACCTAGATCTCCATCCGGATGCTTCAAACGACTTAACATACTCGAAACACGCCCCTGTCGCTCACGATTTTTTCTCCCCCGTAACCGCTCCATTCGTGGCGAAATTTTTCTGTCCGAACTCCGGACTCCGGGATGATCTCCTAGGAGATCAAATTTGATCTCCTAGGAGAGTGCGCTATCCTGAACGGGTTCACCACATCCCCTTTGATTTTTTAGATTTGATCACCACCATCTATTGTTACACGTTGCAATATAATAGCAATCCCGGACCTAGATTTAGGAAAGGAGCCCGGACAGAATAATCTCCCCCATTCGTGATTACAGGAAACCATCCCGCCGTTGTTTTTCCCTCTCCAACAAACGTGAGTTCTGCTTCAATCCGACGCCGCCTGCGGGAAATTTCTCACGGGAAATTTATTCCCGTCGTCGATGCTGTTGATCGGGACGAGGAGAAATCGTCTCCATTTTTTGTTGGTGATTGGGCAGACGGAACAGGTTTACGCCGCCTGCAATCGGTGAAGAGAAAGAGGAGGAAACCCCGCCTGCCTTGAGTTCTTCATCGCTGCCTTCCATCGAGATCAGTCGCTGCCGTTTTTTTTTTACTGGGAAGGAGGAGAACTCAGCCAGTTTTGAACGATCGAAAAAAAAACAGGGGATCCAGATCGGGAAGTGGGAACAAAAACAGTTCATTGGTGCTCGTTAGGGCAGGAAGAAATATCTCTGCCGTCCGTGCGCCGCCTCCGTTTCACGATCTCTTGTCGTCGCCGGTCTCGATCGGGAAGGAGAAACAGGAACAGTGATTTCCGCCATGGCTGTTTTCTGATCTGTTTTTTTTCCCCTGCCGGCTGATGAGGGATCAATCCCTTCTTGGAGAAATTCTTCATTGTTGATTTTAGGAGGAATTCTCCTTTGTCATTTCCGATCTCCTGGAGAAAACGATATTGCGACTTACATTCTCCCATTCGATTTTCTGGAAGAAAATGAGCAACATGTCACGAACTCGCTCGGATGGCTCGATCATGACCAGATGGGGTTAAGTCCATGGAGGATTCTAGTTAATTCTAGAGGGAAGGTTGGAGAGAAGTCTAGAATAATCTCTCGGGAACGTTCTAGAAGATTCATGATGCTTGTATATATTGGAAGTGTATAGAAGATTCTAGAGTAGGCCGTATTCTAGATCCTTCCAACTTTTGGAGGGAAATTCTTTGGGGCTCTATATAAGGAGGAGACCCCCTCATTTGTAAATCACCAAGTTTGGAATAGCATTCGAGTTCTCTTGCTTTCTTGCTCTCTTACTCTCTTGTGCTCTTGTGTTTTAGTTTCCGTTGCATTTACACCACCGTTCTCTTGAAGTGAGGCTGACTTAGCTAGCCGCAAGGGGGTGGCAAGAGGAGCTAAGGCCGTGCGCGACGTGGTCAAGAAGACTAGTCCGTAACAGTTGGTATCAGAGCGAGGTTGATCGTGTGGTGCTGCAATGGTGAACGAGGGAAACAACTCGAGTGTTGTTGACGACAGGTAAGTCGTGGAACACCAAGGCCGTGGGAAGAAGAGGGATCATAGCAGGCCGCGAGAAGGAAATTCGATGGATCAGACCCTCATGGTTCTGACAAATAGAGTGGAAAAAGTGGAAGGTAACTTTGAAACTCTTGAAACTCATGTCCTTGAAGAATTTGAGTCCATCAAGGTGTCTACCCAGACTTGGCTTGATGCTCAACCAACATTAGATGTACGCCTTGCTAAGATGGAGGAGGCCATCCAAGCGATGCAGACCGACTTTGATGAAATGCAAGAAGAGTTGACTCTATGCCGAAGAGCAGTGGCTAACGGTGGAGGCAACATGGCGATGGACAATCCAAGAATGGAGGTTCCAAAGCCTATGGAGGCAAGAGCGACGCCAAAGAGGTGGAGAACTTCATTTGACAGATGGAGCAGTACTTCGAGGGATGCGGTGTTGAGGATCAGGCAGTCAAGGTAAAACAAGCTTCTTATTATTTGATGGATGTTGCTTCACTTTTGTGGCGAAGGAAGCAGGGTGACATCGAGAAGGGCTTGTACCGCATCGATACTTGGGATGAGTTCAAGCGTGAACTCAAGCAACATTTCTATCCAGACAATGTCGTCTATGAGGCGAAGAAGAAACTGTGGGAATTGAAGCATAAGGGGAGCATTTCGGAGTACATCAAAGAGTTCACCACCATTATGTTACAAATTCCCAACATGATAGATGAAGATTTGCTCTTCTTCTTCATCGATGGACTTCAACATTGGGCTAGGCAGGAGCTGCAACGGCGAGATGTCAAGACATTGGATGAGGCAATTGTTGCAGCAGAGTCCCTTGTCGAATTCCAACGACACCCGGATGCGGCAAAGCCAAAGAAGGATAAGGGTGATCATGGAAAAGGTGGGGGAGAGAAACGGCACTTCAAGAAGCCCAACTTCTAGCGACAGGATGCAAGGAAGGACTATGAAGAGAAGAAGAAGGTATTCGTTCCAAAGGGAGGATGCTTCTTATGTAAGGGACCGCACACGATGAGAAGTTGTCCAAAAGCGGGAATGCTTTCAGCAATGGTTGAAGGCGATGTTGCGGCGACAGAGGAAGGTACGTCCGCACAAATGGGTTCATTGCAATTATTGAATGCTTTGAATGTCAAACCCTCTCCAGCGGCGAAAGGGTTGATGCTTGTCAAGGCGAAGACAAATGGGAAGGTTACAAAGGCATTGCTTGATACGGGAGCGACGCACAACTTCATGACCGAGCAGGAGGCAAAGAGGCTTGGTCTTCATGTCTCCAAGGGTGACGGCTTGTTGAAGACGGTGAATGGAGTGGCGAGACCGCTACAAGGTGCTTCACGCGGAGTGGAGTTGCAGATAGGAACTTGGAAGGGCCAAGTCAACTTCTCCATTGCTCCGATGGATGACTTCTAAGTCGTGCTTGCATGGATTTCTTTGCGAAGGTGCGTGCTATTGCGATGCCATTCTGCAGATCTATATGCATCATGGAGGAAGGGTCTCCGTGCATGTCCCGGCAGTGGAAGGGCCACCAACAAAGGGGAAGCAGCTATCTGCTATGCAAATATCCAAAGGCATAAAGAAAGGCGAGGTGACTTATTTAGCCACCTTGAAGGGGGAAGCAGCGGCAACGGAGGATGAGGAGGTACATCCATTGGTGGAGCAAGTCTTGAAGGAGAATCAAGATGTGATGCCAGTGGAGCTGCCGAACAAGCTACCACCTCTAAGGGAGGTGGATCACGAGATCGTGTTGGAGAAAGGGGCAAAACCACCAGCAATGGAGGCATATCGCAATGGATCCACTGGAGTTGGAAGAGCTTCGCAAGTAATTGAAGGAGCTACTTGACACGGGGAAGATCCGACCGTCAAAAGCACCATATGGGGCACCGGTGCTGTTCCAGAAGAAGAAGGATGGGTCCTTGCGAATGTGTGTGGACTAACGCGCACTCAACAAGGTAACTGTGAAGAACAAATACCCTATTCCATTTATTACTGACTTGTTCGACAGGATGGGGAGTGCGAAGATCTACACCAAGATGGACTTGCAGAAGAGCTATTATCAAGTTCGGATTGCAGAAGGGGATGAGCCGAAGACGACATGCATCACTCGATATGGATCTTACGAGTGGTTGGTCATGCCGTTCGGCTTGACAAATGCTCCAACGACATTTTGCACTTTGATGAACAGGATATTCCATCCCTATCTTGATCAGTTCGTGGTGGTCTACCTGGATGACATCGTGATCTACAACAATTCTATGGAGGAGCATGTGGAGCACCTTCGCATCATCTTCCAAGCTTTGCGGGAGAATGAGTTGTATGTGAAGAGATCGAAGTGCACATTCGGAGTGGAGGAGGTTCACTTCCTTGGACATGTCATTGGCCATGGAAGGTTAAGATGGATGCAGCCAAGATTCAGGCGATCGTTGATTGGGAGCCATCGACGAAGGTAACCAAGCTAAGATCTTTCCTTGGTCTTGCAAACTATTATCGACGGTTCATTCAGGGCTATTCAAGGAGAGTGGCTCCATTGATAGACTTGCTGAAGAAGGATAAGACTTGGGCTTGAAATGAAGGATGTCAACAGGCCTTCGAAGATCTGAAGTTGGCGATGAGCACCGAGCCGGTGTTGTCATTGCCGGACTTTGCGAAGGAGCTCGAGGTGCAGACGGATGCTTCAGACTTTGCCATTGGCAGAGTCTTGATGCAGGATGGGCATCCCATTGCCTATGAAAGTCGGAAGCTGAATGAGACGGAGCGGCGATACACCGTCCAGGAGAAGGAGATGACAACCATCATCCATTGCTTGCGGGTGTGGCGACACTACTTGCTTGGAGCGAAGTTTGTAGTCAAGACGGACAACGTGGCTACCAGCTACTTCCAGACGCAGAAGAAGTTGTCTGCCAAGCAGGCACGATTGCAAGACTTCCTGGCAGAGTTCGACTATACCTTGGAGTACAAGCCCGGGAAGGCGAATGTGGTTGCGGATGCCTTAAGCCGCAAAGCTGGACTTGCCGCTATGACAACGACAAAGGGAGAGTTGCTAGCCAGGATCAAGAAAGGGCTGCAACAAGATTCGTTGGCAAAGGAGTGGATGCAAGCGACAAAGGAAGGGAAGACCAAGCAGTTTTGGGTGGAGGATGAACTCCTCTACACCAAAGGGAAGAGACTCTACATCCCAAAGTGGGACAACCTGCGGAGGGAGTTGATCAAGGAGTGTCATGACACTCGATGGGCAGGATATCCAGGCCATAAGAGGATCATGGCGCTTGTGGAGATCATGTATTATTGGCCAAGGATGAAGGAGAGCGTGGACACCTACGTGAAGACCTGTCTTGTATGCCAACAAGACAAGGTGGAAAACCGGCAACCAGCGGGATTGTTGGAACCTTTGCCTGTGCCAGATCATCCATGACATACCGTGATATTGGACTTCATCAACGCGTTGCTGAAGTTGGAAGGATTTGGGTCTATCATGATGGTTGTAGATAGATTCTCTAAGTACGGGATGTTCATCCCAAATACAAAGGATTGCACTGCAGAGGAGGCGGCCCGGGGGTTCTTTAAAGAAGTGGTGAAGCATTGGGGGCTACCACTAAACATCGTCAGCGATCGGGATCCTCGCTTCACGAGGAAGCTTTGGACAGAGCTGTTCAAGATGATGGGTTTGCAGTTGAACTTCTCTACTAGCTTCCACCCGCAATCAGATGGGCAGACCGAGCGGGTGAACGGCTTGTTGGAGTGCTACTTGCGGCACTTTGTCAGTGCCAATCATCGAGATTGGGCGAAGATCTTGGATGTTGCCCAATTCTCCTACAATTTGCAAAGGAGCGAGTCGACGAGGAGGAGTCCTTTCGAGCTGGCAACAGGACGTCAACCGCTCACAACGCATGCATTGGCAATCAGCCAAGGAGAAGGAAGGAGCCCAGGAGCATTTCAGATGGATAAGTCATGGGCGGAGCAGAATGAGTTTACCAAGGCTTGCTTGGAGAAGGCCAGGAAGCGCATGAAGAAATGGGCTGACATGAAAAGAAGGCCGCAGGAGTTTGGCCTCGATGACAAAGTGATGGCAAAGCTTCTACCCCAACAATTCAAGGTGTTGCGGAGCATGCACAAGGGATTTTTGCGGAAGTATGAAGGGCCGTTCGAGGTGATCAACAAGGTGGGCAAGGTGTCATACCGCCTTGATCTACCAAGTTTGTTGAAGATTAATCCGGTCTTCCACACTAGCATGCTGAAGCCTTATCATGAAGATCAGGAAGACCCAGGGTGAGGAGAATCACATAGAGCACCTCCGATCATGACCAAGTCATTTGAGAGGGAGATTGATCAGGTGTTGTCAAAGAGGGTGATACGACGATGAGGAGTCCTGCCGAGCACTCAATTCCTCATCAAATGGAAGGGGCGGCCAGATTCAGAGGCAACATGGGAAATCCTTGAAGACTTATGGCAATTCAAGGAGTTCATTCAGCAGTTCGAGGCGACGAGGACGCCACCAGGATAGGTGGGGGAGAATGTCACGAACTCGCTCAGATGGCTCGATCATGACCGGATGGGGTTAAGTCCATGGAGGATTCTAGTGAATTCTAGAGGAAAGGTTGGAGAGAAGTCTAGAATGATTTCTAGGGAACGTTCTAGAAGATTCATGATGCTTGTACATATTGGAAGTGTATAGAAGATTCTAGAGTAGGTCGTATTCTAGATCCTTCCAACTTTTGGAGGGAAATTCTTTGGGGCTCTATATAAGGAGGAGACCCCCTCATTTGTAAATCACCAAGTTTGGAATAGCATTCGAGTTCTCTTGCTTTCTTGCTCTCTCTTACTCTCTTGTGCTCTTGTGTTTTAGTTTCCGTTGCATTTCCACCACCGTTCTCTTGAAGTGAGGCTGACTTAGCTAGCCGCAAGGTGGTGGCAAGAGGAGCTAAGACCGTGCGCGACGTGGTCAAGAAGACTAGTCCGTAACAAGCAGCCCTCTTCATACTATTGATTCATTGGATAGAAATTTGCAGCTTTTCATTTTTCCTGGAAGTTTTTTTTTTCTTCAGTCAAGCTCTTTGAGACCACAATAGGGGAAAAACTATTCTTCAACATCTGTTCTGGAATCTGTATTGTGCAATATCGCTCCTGTCGTCGTTATCACAATAATGAAGGGGAACAACTTCTCCTCTCCGGTGCCGATTCTCTCTCATGCATCAGATTTTGAAGCATTAGTAGATTCTTTACATAGTGAGAACATCTCTTTGTCAGACAACTTTTTTGCTGACATGATCATTTATAAGCTGCCCTCTACGTGGTACAACTTTAAAACTGAAATGTACCGCAAGAAGTTGCAGGTCGGTCTTAATGACCTCAAACAATTTATTCGCATTGAGGATGAGAATAGGACTCGACAAGCATTAGAAACAGTTAACAAGCAGAAGGCTGTGGCTAAACTGGTTCTCAGTTTTAAATGCATGCCGAACCCTAAGAGGACCAGACCCTCCCATGGTAGCTCCCAGATTGCATGCCCTAGCGAACGCGCCAAAAAGTTCAAGGGCAAGTGTTTTAACTGCAACAAGTGGGGGCACAACGTATCTGATTGCAGACTCCCTAAAAGGGAAAGAACCAAATCACCACAGGATGACAACCAAGCCAATATGGTTAGTTAAGCTGAGCCTTCCGATTTTATTGCGATGGTCGGAAATGCTAAGGCCAGCACGGAGTGGTACTTAGATTCGGGGGCGACGTGCCACGTTTGCAACAATGCTGGTCTTATGACAGGGCTCGCTGCTATGAAAGATTCTGTCACAGTTGCAAATGGCGAGACAACTGACGTCTTGAAGGTGGGGAATGCAACGCTGCTGCTATCCTCAGGTAAGACTTTAACTCTCAAAAATATTAAATTTATTCCTTCATTAGCCGCTAACTTAGTGTCTATAAGTCTATTATGTGATGCTCGTTTGTCTTTTACCTTTTATAGCGGTAGAGTGACATTGTCAGTTAACTCACACTATTTTGGATGTGCATACGTCCAAAATAGGATGTACCGACTAAGTCTAGCAAATGAGTTAGTTCAACAAGTTCAAACAAACTTTGTTAGCTCTAAAACTCTACATGAGAGACTAGGACACGTGAACTAGAGGAAAATGTTCCAAATAACTAGAACTCACCAAATCATATTAGACACTAAGTCACCGCCTGAGAAATGTGATGTGCGTGCTCAGACTAAGATCACTAGGAAACCTTGTAGTGCGGTTACTAGGAGCACAACACCCTTAAAGCTTATACATTTCAATATATGTGACTTTAAAAGTTTTGTAACTAGAGGAGGAAGGAAGTATATGATCACATTTATAGATGACTGCTTTAGGTTCTGTCACATTTACCTTCTTAAAACTAAAGATGAAGCGTTTGAAAAGTTTTGTCTTTGCAAAACCAGGGTAGAAATCAACTAGACATGAAGATTAAGAGGTTTTGAAGTAATAAAGGAGGAGAATACATGTCTAGTGAGTTCCAAGGTTTCCTTGCCTCTCAAGGGATCAAAGCAGAAACCACTGCTCCTTACTCACCCCAATCAAATGGTATAGTCGAGCGAAAAAATAAAACGTTAACAGAGATGTTGAATTCTAAGCTTCTTACTGCTGGGATGCCTATTGCCTATTGGGGAGAAGCAGTTTTAACTGTCAACAATATTCTGAACAAAGTACCTCATGCTAAGTTAGATGTCACACCCTACGAGCTTTGGTTTAAGAGATCCCCGACAATAACTAGACTTAAGACCTGGGGTTGCAAAGCCTATGTCAGGATCTCTGACCCTAGATGGTCTAAACTTGGACCTAGGACTAACACATGTGTCTACTTAGATTGTGCTGAAGATAGTGTCTTAGAGGGTGGTGTTAAAGGCACACCATTTTCGATTATGTGCACACCTATAAAAAAATAACCCTTAATATTTGAGGTTTTCTAAACCCTACCCAACTAAAGCCGAAGCAGCCCACCTCCCCCCCATTCCTCCGACGAAACACTTCTCTTCCCCGCTCGCCTCATCTCTCTTCCCCATCATCTTCCCCAACTACATCCGGCGAAAACCGCGAAACCCCATCCGACTATCTTCCCCGACTACATCCGATAAAAACTGCGAAACCCTATCTCGATTCCTGCATTTCCTCCGGCGAAATCCTAGGTCTTTATTGATATTTGATTTTTTTTGAGTCTTTTAGATTCCCCAGTGATACATTTTGGTTTTTTTTTCCAGTGGATTCCCCCAACTAATGTTGATTTGGAGTGTTCTTTTTTAACCACACCGTGACTTGGTGTCTTCTTTGTCTATAACTTAGGTATTATTTTCGGAACTTTGTATTGCATGTTCGATTTTTTGCATTCATAGAGGTTGAGTGGTGTTTTATGAGTCATTTTATTTTGTGCACATAAAATTCCAATGGGTACACATAGTATTAGTATGCATAAAGTTGAAGATGGCGTGCACATAAAATTCCAATGGGTGCACATAGTATTTGTGTGCACAAAGTCGAAGATGGTGTGCCTTTAACACCACCCTTCTTAGATCTGTCTAATAATATAATTATTGAATCTAGGGATGTGTTTTTTGAGGATAAGTTCTTTAAGGATAAGAACCTGACCATCCCAGGTATGCAAGCAACTATTACTGAGAAAGAATCTGAATCAGTACCGAACACCTCATATTCAGTCCAGGTAGACAATAGTGTCCTAAAGTCTAGACGGACTTCGGTAAGAGAGCGAACTCTATGAACCTTTGGTAGTGACTTTGTCACTTACCACATTGATTTCGATCCATACACCTATAAAGACGCGATGAGACCAAGAGATTCACTACTCTGAAAAGAAGCCATTGATGAAGAGATGAATTCTTTACTTCAAAACAACACCTGGACGTTGGTTGATAAGCTAAAAAGGGCTAAAACTATAAGGTGTAAGTGAGTTCTGAAAAAGAAGCTCAATCCTGATGGTAGCGTAGCTAAGTATAATGCGTGCCTGGTGGCTAAAGGTTTCACACAAGTTAGTGGGGTGGATTACTTTGATGTATATTCACCAGTGTGTCACTTAGCCACCATTAGGATCATACTTGATATTGCATCTATTGAGAACTTTATTGTTCATAAAATGGATGTTAAGACTGCGTTCTTGAATGGAGATCTGACCGAAAAAATATACATAAGTCAACTTGAAGATTTTATAGTAGTCAGTCACGAAAATAAGGTCTGTAAGTTAAAAAAGTCGTTATACGGACTAAAACAAGCACCAAAATTATGGCATGAGAAGTTTGACTATAGTGTAAGGAATATGAGATTCATGTCGAGTCTCTCAGACAAATGTCTTTATATACGTAATAAATCGAACAAAGTCGCTATAATATGCTTGTATGTGGATGATATGTTGATACTTAGTTCTGATCAATCCGTCGTGGATGACGTTAAGTCATAACTCATGAAAGAGTTTAACATTAAAGACCTAGGTGTAGCTGAGACTATACTAGGCATGCAAGTGAGCTTTGAGAAAAATGGTATTTCCCTAAGTCAAAGCCACTGTATAAAGTTCATGGGGATACAGTGAACGTAGAGCAGTAGAGACACCTTATGATTATAATAATCGCTTGAAGCCCAATGATGGAGCAGCGATTAGACAGTTAGATTATGCTAAATTGATTAATAGTCTCATATATGTTATGGTTTGCATAAGTACTGACATAGCCTTTACGATCGGCATGTTAAATAGATTCACTAGTAATCCTAGCAGTGAACATTGACATGTCCTCGATAGGCTGATGCGATACCTAAAACACACTCAAACGTATGTTTTATGTTACCATGGTCATCCTCCAATTTTGGAAGGATATTCTGATGCATCATGGTGCTCGGAATTAAATGACAGCAAGTCCACTAGTGGATTTATATTCACACTAGGAGGAGCAGCTGTAGCCTGGAAGTCCAAGAGGCAGTCATGTATTGTACTATCTTCTATGGAATTCGAACTCTACGCTCTAGCTTCAGCGGGTGAAGAAGCAGAGTGGATAAGAGATTTGGTGATGGACATTCCATTGTTGAGCCTGAAGTTGAGTTCTGTTGCAGTTTACTGCGATAATCAGGCTACTAAAATGATTGCTACGAACACTTTGTTCAATAGCAAAAGAAGGCAACTACGGATGAAACAAGCCTGGTTGACCTCCCTTACGAGTCAAGGGATTGTGAACCTCGTTGATGTGAGGTCAAAAGATAATATTGCAGAAGCCTTGACAAAAGACTTAAATAGAGTTCTCACAATAAAAACATCGGGGGAGATGAGATAAAGTTCATAGAAATATGAAACTTCCTCCTATGTTTATGTTTTCATAGCAAGAACCTATAATCACAACATTCAAGCATCTAATACCAGACTGAAAACTCCAAATAATTTCTTGATGAAAGCCCAAGATTGTTAGATGCTAGTCATTCCAAGCCTGATGACTTAACATATTTCTCGTTGTAAGTTGATTTGAGAATTATTCAACTGGGAATAGAAAGTCGTTGTATGAGTTAATTTAATATGATCACAGCACATTATTCCATATTGATAATGCTGCAAATGATGGTGTGCAAAGTCATATAATGAGGTATATAGTGGTCACTAATGAGTAAGATAATAACGTTTTATTTATTGAAATCAAAACCTGACTGGTCCTAACTAGACTGGATAGAGATGCTGACAGTGTTACTTCACTACTGCTACAAGTACTAAGCTCATTTATGTAGAGCTAGTTTACCTTGATTCGTCACTGCATATGTTTATGAATTCATAGAGTCTGACTCATGAAATTCCTTGCAGGCATTGGTGAAGATGGAGGAGAGAAAGTGGACTTTGACTTGGATGATGATGATCTACTCTCTGAGTAGAATTATTACACGTTTATCCATTGTCATTTTTATTTTTCTAGACTTATTTATTATTGAGTAACACTTTTATTTTTGGATGTATTATGTTATTGTTTAAAAAACTCATGTTTGTTTTTTTCTTTAAAAACTGTGCTAACTCTTATGGAAATGTGTAAAGTCAAAAATTTATTTTGTTATTCTCCACTTTCTGCACTCCGAAACGTACACGTTATTTGTCACAAATATAGGAGGAGATTGTTAGTGTATATTTGGACGAATAATGGGTTCGGAGGCATAACGGGTCAGTTTGGGTACACAGTTAACCCATACCCGTAGTAACTCCTAAGGGTTTGCCTATTTATACCCACCTATGAGAAACGGGTAGGGGATTCCACCTAGATCCCCATCCGGATGCTTCGAGCGACTTAACACTCTGCACCACGAATAATATTTTGGCGAGATTTTGACAGCACTTCCGCTGCAACTAAGTGAAATCCGGAGTGAAAATATTGTTATAGAACTTCTCCCGAAGATCTCCCAAAAGTTCAATAGAATTCTTATACTTTCTCCCTCCTCTCATCTCTCTCTTTCTCTTTCTCTCTCTCTCTCTCTCTCGATTTCGCAAAACTTGAATGGATATGGAATTAATGAATAATTCCACTGAATCTGTATTTATAGTAGTTTTCAAACGCCACAAAAAGCATTTAAATCTGAACTATAGAACTCCTGGAAATTCCAAAAAACCAAATCGCCCTTCAATCGCTCTTCAAAGGTCACACGTGTCGCCACGTGTTGTCATATGGTGTTCGTGCAATCATGGTGGCTCCATGTGTTGGCATATGGCAGCCATGTGTTGGCATATGACAGCCATGCACATTTCCACATGAAAAAATTTAAGAGCTGACCCTCAGTGGAGGTGACCCTCTTTTCTTTCACCTTCATCGCTTAGAACTTCTTCTTGAACATCACATTAACAGAACTCTCATTATCCACGAGGATGTGAGACTATGTAGTTTTCTACCACAGCTTGCATTACCATCGCGACATGGAATGGGTTCTCGTCCCCGAACATGTCCTCATTCAAGAAGATAATCTCTCCCATCAGGAGCAAATTTTGTGAACACCGCACTCCTTCGATACACTGCGAGGAGGCTCCCCTTTATAGTTGCCTCCAACCCCACTCCACCGTGAATGACTCCAATGCCTCAATGGCCACCCAGATCCGCCCGATCCTAGTATCTCTGCGGGGTTGGAACTCCCGTTGCATTCCTATCCACCTCTTCACCAGGTACCTCCTTCCTCTCCCTAACTCCCCTTCTCAACTCCAAGAGCTCTGGACACATCGTAGTAGAGTGTCCCCCGACCTAGTGGAAATCATAGTAGGTCACTGCTTGCTGCCCTTCCTCCCTTCTAGACTGTTGGGCCCTTGCCCCTCTCCCTCGACCAATCACATTTGCCTTCTGGGAACACTTGATTCTATCTTTATGGTCTTGGCCTTCTCTCAATTGAGTAATGACATGCTCAACATTCGAGGGAGAACCTCCTCCCTGGCTTGCTCTGATAGCCTCCTCATGTCGGCCTCCATGTCGACCCGATGGGCGGGGATCGGATTCTCTTCTCCTAACCACGCTAATCCTGATTCTCACGGAGCCTTCCTCCCTCTTAACTTCTCCTCTCCTCTCTACACTTAGATTTTGCCTTGGCTCCTACTGTAGATTCCTTCTCTTCCTCTCCCGTCATCTTGGCTAGCCTATTTATGAATCCCCAGCTCGTTGCCTCAACCTCTATGTGACGCCATGCCCAGTCAATCAGGTCCTCGAATGACATCGTGGGGATGCGGGCCAAGTCTCCTTCCTGCAAACCCAAGCTGAAGGCTTGGATGAGGGCGTGCCCTGGTACTTCATGAACCACGAGGATTTCATCCTGAAAACGATCGACATAAGATTACACCAACTTCTGAACCCATGTTTGATGAGAAAGAGCATCTCCGACCCCTTCTTCCTCTTCTTTGCAGTGATCGTATCCACAGAGAGGTGGTGAATTCAGTGCTTGCAAATACTAGTTAGACCTTTTCTTTAAATTCAAACCACTCAAAGATGATTGTGATCTTTTAATCTAGATTATGAGAAATTTTGAAATTAAAATAAAATAACTACAATTACTTGGAAAAAGTTTTTTTTTTAATTCAAGTTGGAGAAGTAATCTCGTGTTGTGATTTCTTATAACTAGTGTGATGAATTTATGAATGATACTTTGTGAGAATGCGAGGTGAAAGGCTTTGCAACGATTTTAGATTAGACAACCGTATCTCTGGATATCGGAGGCCCCTAGTCCGCTATCTCCCCTCGGGTGAAATAGGAAACCTGTAATGCTCAAAAACCTAAGTTGCTAACACCAAAAGGAAATCTCTTTCTCCCTTCAAGCGCTATATTGAATCTACAACGCACTTACGTAACTCCTCTCTCGATTTATGAAGCGTAGTAAAAGAAACAAAACCGTGATCAAGGGTTTCAAGATATAGATTGTAAACTCAATAAAGGTTCTATCATCACACAATCACAAAGAGAAACTATAAAAAGAATTCATCACAATAGCCATAGTACCCTCACAACACAAGATCTATGAAGTTAGTTCATGACGACGGAAGAAAACCACAAAAATATGTAGATCTTACAGTACATTATGAAAGAAAATCAAAAACTGCAGCGATTCGCTCTCCGATTATGGCCGAAATCCGTCCATCTTCAATCTCCGGAAAGCCCTAGTTCTCCCTCTCCAATGGAATTCTCCAATCTCTCTCCAAAAGATGATGAAAATCAATAAGTCCTGAATAATCTTCCATAAAAAACGTCCAACCCTTTCCCCAAAAGATGTCTCTTTCTATTTTTGCAAATGACGCAATTTTGAAAATTTGAAATTTGAAATTCGTCCAGAGGTTGCAACTTTTTTTCCAAAGGTTGCAACCTTTTTTTAGCAAATGATATTTGGGCAGATTTTGATTCTCCAAGCAGATTTCTTCGGCGTTTCTTGCGCTAATATATAGGAAAAATACCGGATTAACCACAAATCAAATAAATATGAATTTACTTTTTATTTCTATTTTTTACTTGTTTTAAGCATTTATAATGAATATTAAGTTTAAAAATTGGGCTAGATATCTTCTTTTTGAGAAGCTATCACACATCCACACTTAAACCTTTATTAGTCCCTAGCAAAGACAATTCCAATCATAAAAATTGAGTGAGAGGATGTAGTCAAAATATATAACTCTTATGATCCTTCTTCTAAAAAATAATTAAAGAACGCTTACTCAAGAGTTTAAATTTAACCAATTGAGAACTTGTCAAACATTAATAGTTCAAAGTAATCAAATATTCATTAGTTTAATGAAAGATAAAGCTCAATTAAACTTTCTAGTGTTGTGTGTGCTATCCTTTAAAATCATTGTCTCCCCTAAATTTTTCTCATCGAACTTCCTAAATAACTAAGAAGGAATGAGAATAAACCAAGTTTTTGACTTAACCTCCACTAGAGTTAGTAGTTTAATTTGACAAGAAAATACGAGGACTAGTGGTGGAAATGACTCTGACTTGATTAGAAAAAAATTATGAAAGTAAAAGGTATTTCCCTTGTTAATATACTTAATAACTCTTCAAACTTTGAGGTTCATTTTTCAATTATCATAATTTTAGTCCATAGTTGGGATCATTCCAAATAGGTGTACACACGCTTAGACCACATATCACTATGACATTTTTTTATATTATATTTTTTTGTTAAACATAGTTGAGATCATTCCAATTACGAATATACATACTTAGTGTAAGATCCGCCTTTTCCTTTTTCGAAGGCATCCCGGATCTTATGCCCAGAACCGCCGCCTTACGGTGACACTAACTCCTGAGTTAGTCGACACCGTAAGACGCCGATTCTGCCGGCTATTACGATCATTTTTCACTAGAGATGCGGAAGTAAAAGTGTATAAACAAGCTAATACACATGTCCACAGAAATCACAGAGCATATCATATATATGAAAATGAAAGTGCTACTATAGTCCATAATGAGTACTAAAGAGAAAGTAGGGCTTATGCCCATATACATCAATAGAAATCAGACTCTCTCTCACAAAATAGAAAGCTGTAAACTAAGCTATCCACTACATCTCCTCCCACCTGAGGACGTGCGGCAGTAGTGTCTGGTGGTGGTGGTAGCTGCTCCTCATGCCCTGCCTCCTCGTCCCGCTGGACGTGCTGGTCCACCTCCTCGAACTCCTAAAAAGGGGGAGTCAACGTATGTTAGTCAAAAAGACTAAGTCGTATCCTCAACACCTCCTCCTGTCGCTCTTAGGCACCGGATGGAAGGAGGATGCGGAGGACAACAAGGGGTAGCAAAGTGGAAGCAGGTGACATTTCTATCTAGCAGGAGTAAGTAAAATCTAGCAGTTCTATATATGATCTAGCAGTTCTATATATGATCTAGCAGTTCTATATAAAGTGTAAGTAAGTAAAGACAGTGCAGAAAGAGAAGGACTGTAGTAAAAAGGTAGAACTGGAAGTAAAGGTAGTACAGAAAGGAAAGTACGCTACTGCTACTCCTACTCCTATCAATATCACAGAAGTACCCCAACTTATATGAACACCCATATGAACTTATAAGTTAGGGTTTCCAAAAGTAACTTATCATATAAACCGCCCATACAATTTATATGATAAGGATCTATGAAGCGCATGTCCTAATGAATGAATGTACGTTATGATGAGTATGTTAAACATGCAAGTGCAACACACACACACGACTCCGTGATCATAGACCTTTAGTTCCCTCTTTTTGAGAGCTTGCATCACTCTCGGGTACTACCGTTGTGGCTACGGCAACAGTGGAGCGGGCTCTCCACTTCTAGGTGGGTATAAGCACTACCAGACCTAGACCCCTCTCATACGCCTCTGTACACGTCCTAGGTGCACTCTAGAGTTTTGCGTACGTATTTTGCTGACTACCTGTCAGTCTTGTAGGTCGAGTGTACGTCTTCGGGGATTCCGCAGTATTATATATTTAGCATACTAGCCCCTCCACCCGTACTCCTCGCCCGAGTCATCATACTGCCATCGGTGCATCGACTGGCCAGTCCCGCGTGACTCGCCACTAATTTTATGCACATGCAAGGTATTAATCTGAGCTTCCTGCTCGTACTGATATTGATAACACATTCCCTCCAATCCAATTTGGGTGAGCAAGTGCTTGTATCCCTCCAACCTTAAGAAACAGGTGAGCAAGCCACTCGTATCCCTCCAACCCGGTTAGGATGAGTTCATTACTTGTATCCCTCCAACCTTGTGAAACAGGTGAGCAAGTAACCCATATGATGTTTCCAACCTTATTTAACCGGCGAACCTATCGCGTAGAACTCCAAGCCTATTAGACTACTCTCGTCTAAGGTTTATTATACATAGTGATTTAGAGTGAATCCCAGGACTGCCCAAGGCATGCCCCGTGAGGGGGTCTCGAGGGCACTAGGAACCAAGACGGGCATGAAACCCGAAGTTCCCTTTCGCAAGGATAATTACTTTTTGTTGATGTCTACCCAAGATCCACAACCAACTCTCATTGTTACTTTAGGATTATTCTGATGACTTAAGGTATCATTATCGGAAAGGCGACGGTCTTCCGTCGGTCTCCGTTATGCCTATTGTAAAGTGATTTGCACTCTACCACTCGTTACTATGCTTATGACGCTATCAACACCACCCGGGTTTATTCCCAATTTCCACAACTATCCCATTTTATTCTATCTCCCGGTGGTCCTAGTAGGGTGAACCTACTTATGCTAAGTGTATCCCCAGACCTAATACCACCCTGCCATTTCCAAATTACACTACCATCCCCATCGTTCTGTTCATTAATCTAGGGTGGTATTATCTAGATAGGTATTTACGTACGACACTTCTATCGAGACTGAGCGACTAGGGTAAGATGACCTAACTAATGATCACTTGAATGAACTTCCAAATACATTGTATTGTGTTTAATCACATGAGATTATTATAGATATGATACATCGATTTATTCATTATTTTATCTCCACCAGAATCAGTCAATTATTGTTAAGGGTAAAATTGGCATTTTCTCGTATACTTATAAATTAAATCTTCAATTTATCAAGTCGAATCTCAAGGGCTCGAATATGTCTCCCATGAGTTTAAATAATATAATTAGGGTTTTGTAAATCTTCTAAACCCTAGTTTGATTCATTTTAGAAAATTCTTAAGTGTTCACCAAATTCTCAAAAATTGTCAAATTCACTAAGTGTGGGATTTTTGCTCCCAAAAATCCCAACTAATTTAGGGTTTTAAATTATACCCTACTGGTCTACTAAATCAGGGGGGTGTGCATTCTAAATGCACCCCCCTTAGGCAAATATCATAAACAAGTTTTACATTTGCTATTTGCACCCCGAGCCTAAGTAGTTCAATTCTTGCATGTGGTTCTTTCCTAACATGACTTGTTCCAATTTCAGAGAAATTTCTACCACTGGTCTATATGGTCCCTAATGGCCAGCCACCAAAATTTGGGGCCATTTGGAGTTAGCTAACTCCAAGAATCACCTAGTTAAGCCCTAGGGGTATTTTGGTAATTTCCCCATATTTTATTTTCCAATCAAGCCCATTTTTGGGCAGGGTATGAATATGCCCTAATTATACCTCTGACCAAAATCTCAGGTCAAGGGGGCTTCTGGTTTGGCTTGGGCAGCCATTTGAAGTTCTGCAAAATTGCTATTTGCAGCCCAAGCCAAATATTATTTCTCAAACATGCAAGTGAGATTCCTCATCATGCAGTGCATAAATTTAGCCCACATTTTAACCATGGGTCTAATATACCCATGAGATGGTGCCACCAAAATTTGGGGCCATTTGGAGTTAGGAAACTCCAAAAATCACATTTATTTACTTTTGGGTATTTTTGTAAAAACTATAGCAAAATGTTCCCCAAAAATTCTGATTTTTGGGGAGGCCCTAGATAGGCCTAATGTAGTAACCTAGCCCAAATTTCAGCCCATTTGGACCAAGGGTTTGGGCTGAGGAATTAATTTAATTTCTATCCTACCCTAGGAGTAGTCCTAGCAAAACAGCCCTACAGTACAATCTACTGGGCCAAAACTTGAATTTAGGGAGGCAAATTAAAGTTAACACATGTACCTACAATTTTCATTCAGGGCTCAACCTAGGTACAGGTCTCTAGGTACCCTAAAATTGACATGCAAAATTACTATTACCATGTGACAATATTTCATATTATACATAAAATAATGATGCAGCATTATAATTAAAATTTCTGCACGAATCTAGAAGCCAATCGGACGGTGGCTGCTCTTCTTCTCCATGCATGCATGCATGGCCAACCCGTGCAGGCCATTCTTGCGGGGCCATTTCCGGCCATCGCCGGCGGCGGGGCCTCCGGCCAAGTCCTCCCCCGGCCTCACGGTGGTCGGGGCTAGAGCTGGCCGGCGACTGGGCGGCGGAGAGCGGCGGACGGCGGCGGCGCAACCAAGCCGAAAAGCTCCCAGGCCGCCATTTTTAAACCAATTTTTGAGCTTTTCGATTCCTAACGTCGAGCTCGTTTGAGCTCGACCTCTAGCCTAGTGGATCTAGGATACTAGTACACTTGGAGGGGAAGGGATACGGACCTGTGGTGGCGGCTGAGGCCGAGGGTGGCGGCGGTTTCCCATGGAGTGAAAATTCCGGCGATCTCCTCTTTGGATAGCCATGGCAGCAGCTGGTCTCTCTTTCTGGGGTAGGGATGAAGTGGGAAAAGAGGGGTGAGCTCGGTTTAGGCTGAGTTAAGAGAGGGGGGGGGGGGCGATTTCACCTATGCTTGGCGATTTCACCAAGGTGGCGATTTCACCAAGGTGGGGGGGGGCTCGGGTTGGTGTGTGTGGGCTGGCTGACTGCTTGGGAGTGGGCCCCACTACTCCAGCTGGATTAATTAGACCCTAATGGGTCGGGTTCCAAGGTTAGGGGCTGAGTTGGTGAGTGGAGAGAGGGGATTTGGCTCACATATTGAGATAGGAGAGAGAGAGGCTCGGTTTTGGGTTTGGGTTTGACCCAATGTGGCATGGTGGGTCCCCTCTCCTCCTAATACCCCTACATGGTCAGCCAACCCATTGTGGGTTGGTGGGGTGAGCCCAAGTGGTCCAAAATGACTCCTTAGCATTTTCTCTCTCCTATTCCTCCTCTTTTCTCTCTCCTGGGTAATTTCCAAAATTGCCATTGCATGCCCCTATTTTTCTCTTCCATAGGGGGTATAGGGTCACTTTAGACCCACCTAGTGATCCTGGGTTGGTTTGGGTGGACCCAACCTAGTGAAATGGGCTAGGGCACCATTTTCACTATTTAGGTCAACATGTTGACTTGACCCAACATGGGTCAACTAGTTGACCCCATGGCCTACCCTAGGGTCCACTTAGATTGTATTTAGGGTTAGGGCAATGTGGTGGGGTCATGGTGTGGCTAGGGTTTGTATTTAGCCTAGTTTGACCTAGGTTGACTTGGGCCCCATAGTGGGCCCCACATGGTCTAAATCCTCCTCCTAGGGTCAAACCTAGCTAAACCCTAGCATCCATCACATGCCTAACCCAAATCTAAGTTATTTGAAGTTTGGGATGTTACACTTAGGCCTCATATCACTATGACACATTCTCTTTTTTTATCCTTTTTTTATAAAGTCATAGTAGGGATCGTTCCAAGTAGGTGTACACACACTTAGGCCACATGTCACTACGACTCACAATTTTTTCTTTTAATAATCCCTCATAGTTGAAAAGTTATTAAGAAATTACTAATGTGAGGAAATTATGCATTGTAATCAGAAGTTCAAGTTCAAAGGATAGTGGGTGATCGAATCAAATATAGGTAGTGAGACACGAATTGATCAAATAGAAATCCTAACCATCCTTACAAAATAAAATACCCACTCAATGCTTTGATTTAAATCTCCAACTTGGTTCTTGCTCGCCCTTCCATCATTATTGTTAGAAGTCAATAAAAATTTATTTTTAGGGAAAAAATTCTTTTAAAGAATATTGTGGATATAGAAATACTTAAAAGAGCTTTTACTCATCTCACTAACTTCAAATCAAAAATGTGAACCATTAAGAATGACCATCCTACAAACACTAGTCATCAAATAGAATTGAATAACTTATTCGTTAATAATGTAAAGAAGTAGGATCAACCATTAATGCTACAAAAGTTCACTCCTCACCCAATTAATGAGGGTTATACCACCCCCACCTCCACACTTTTGTCATTTGTTAGTCCCTAGAAAATAGACTTCAATACCCAAGAATTGTAATTTAAAATATTTTTTATTAATCAACACATACAAAAAAGGACAAAATGAAGGACAAAAATAGAGACTTGAAATTTAAATACTCCCCTAAAGATTGAAATGTCTGCATGGTTGTCCAATACTTTCTCGATGATGTACCCGATTTACTCTATTGTGGAATGTCCATCAGCAATCCTAGCCATGTGTTGTAGCCTGTAAAACTTATATCTTGGACATTTACAAATGTTAAAGCACAAAATAGAGTTTTGTCCAATTCAACGTGTAGCATCAAAAACCATCAAAAGTGACACAAGTATATCATGATCATGTAAGGTAAAAACTATCATTTTGCCATCCTAATAATACTCTAGAGGATTAAGTCTACATCACTATCGGAATCATAAAATAACAGCACAACTCATAATATCATGCTACACTCTAACATGACACAACAAGCCTACTAGAAAACCCATTTCAATTTTAGATTAGCTTGAAGGTAGGCAAAATAAGAGTGTTTCGCAATAACCAACATAAAGAGCATCAACAAATCATAGGAGCATATCATAAAGTACAATAAAAATATTGCACTGTAAAAAAAAATCATGTCCAACAATTATCACATAATAAGCATAAAGTCTCATCATCACAATGGGCGAAACACATTAATTTCAATTGATTATATATGTCATAATCAACCACCGTATAACATAACTTTATGCAAAGCAATAATCTTAACGAGGCAAGATATACGTGAGATGAATCCATGATCACGCAATAGAACACCATGATAGAAGAAATAATCAAGAAGTTCTCGAGCATCATGACAGTTTATCACCATATGTAACATATCACAAAATATAATGTCCAAAAAAATAAACATATTATCACCAGATAATCCACTCATAACACATATAACGAACACCAAATAGAACTGAAAAGAAGATAATAATGATCATCGTCGCTCTCAAGAAGCCCATTGCACTACGTTCTCTCCGATTCTGCCGCGAGCACTCCACTGCTCACGATTTGGGAAAAGATCGAGATTTAGAAAAGGAGGCTGAATCAGGTTGCTAATCAGAATGATTAAGGCAAGAAATTAAAACTGAATCGGCAATTAGAAAGTTTAATCTCATGCAAAGATGGTTTGAAAACAAAATCAAGTAGGTCGGTTCAGTTACCAAAGCTTTGCGGCGCAGTTCTTCAGAAAGGAGCAGAGAAATTTTTTTTAAAAAAAAATCTGAAAAAAGGTTGCAACCTCTTTTTTGGGGGTTGCAACATTCAAATTTCTGCCAACGGCGCACAGTAATGAAACGCAAACAACAACAAAAAAAGTTGCAACCTTTTTCTTGGGTTGCAACATTCGAACTTCACTTAAAAAATATGTATATTCTCCCCACATTAGGCTTCCTCCGATCAAAACTAATAGAAAACACTAACTTAATAATAATAATTAATTTTACTTATTTTTTAGATTATTATTAAAATAGATAAATATAAAAATAAATGATGAGTTGCCTCCCATCTAGCGTCTAATTTATCGTAGGATTACAAAAACGAATAGGAAAATTAAAACATAATATGCAGAAAATGGAAGATAACTACTGAGTTTAATGTCTCCTCAGCACGACTTATTCAGAAATTTTAAAATTCTAAATTATGGGACGATGAAAAGAAAAATGAACAGGTAACTGTTCTAATATTCGTGTCGGTAGCGGATATCGATACAACGATAAAATAGCTACCCATCTGCCTAAATAATAATACGTGCATCTCATAGGTAGAGGAAACAAAAAGTAAGAAGAGGAGGAATGTTCCTCACCATTCTCACCATAAAATATATCGTTGCCTAGTAAGGTATCATCATCAATAGGAAGGCTTTCAGGAGAAAAGAGAATGAATGAGGCTTTTCCTATAGAGGAGGAATGAACTTCCTCACATAATGAGATGTTTTCATCATTGAATTGAACATAATGGTCTATACCCTCTTTGAGTGCCCGTGACAAATCAACGCTCACAAGCTCAGATATTGGAAGTGTACAACCCCGTATTCGCAGAGTATGGTCCTTTCGGCAGGCGCAGAGCCAGTTTTAAGTTTTTAAGCTTTTTAGAGATTTTGGACTCTTGGTGGCCAATTTTGGCTTGGACTTGGAAATATTCCAGTAGGGGGATGAAATATTTTTCTCCCCCCCGGCCCCCTCGGGGGGTCACCAGTCTGCCGAGCTCCCCAGTCTGCCGAGCTCCCCAGTCTGCCGAGCTCCCCAGTCCGCCGAGCTCCCCAGGCCGCCGAGCTCCCCAGGCCGCCGAGCTCACCAGTCTGCCGAGCTCCCCAGTCTGCCGAGCTCCCCAGTCTGCCGAGCTCCCCAGTCTGCCGAGCTCCCTAGTCCGCCGAGCTCCCCAGGCCGCCGAGCTCCCCAGGCCGCCGAGCTCCCCAAACCGCCGAGCTCCCCAGGCCGCCGAGCTCCCCAGGCCGCCGAGCTCCCCAGGCCGCCGAGCTCCCCAGGCCGCCGAGCTCCCCAGGCCGCCGAGCTCCCCAGTCCGTCGAGCTCCCCAGGCCGCCGAGCTCCCCAGGCCGCCGAGCTCCCCAGGCCGCCGAGCTCCCCAGTCCGCCGAGCTCAAGGCCAATTGGTCGTAGGGGCATTTCGGTCATTTTATCCCCAGGACTTGGAAAAACTATAAATAGACCCCCTTGGGTACCTTTGGAGAGGCATTGGCTTTTGGCTTCCTCCTCCCTAGTTCTCTTCTTGGTAGAGTTGAGAGAACTCTCCAAGGTACCCCTCTCTGCCATTGGTAAGGGAGGGGAAGTGTTTTTGTGACCTTCCGGGTGTGTGGTGGGACCTCCGCGCTAGAGCCGAGGGTCTGTTCCTAGTTTCCCAAGTCTTTGGTCCGTGACGTTCTCTCGAGTGTAGTAAGTGTGCGGTCACCCCTTCCCCAAGGGTGAACTCCACAGAGACCGGTTTTCCGGTTTCAACATTTTGGTGCGGTGAGCGTGGAGAGTGACCAACACAGAAGATCTCGGGAGAGTGTCATGGCTGGAGATCAGGGAGGTAGTGATGACCTCGGTGGTCTCCCCAACCTAGGACCCTTTGTAGGAAGGGAGGAGTTCATGGCTTCCATCGAAGGCATCATGGGGATGCTTAGAAGCATTGCCCCTCGGGCTGACAGCTCAACCCCCACCCCCCAGGGACTAGCTCCCAGGGGTCTCGGCGAGCCAACCCAGAGTAGTCTCGGCGAGCTGGCTCCCAGGGGGCAAGGCGAGATCACCCCAGTAGGGGGAGAAGTGAGTATGCCGGATAGGAGGCCTGGGAAGGAGAGGATGGTAGAAGGGGTTGAGCGGGACCTCTCAGGCCGGGAGCTGTTCCCTAGCCCGGCGAGAGCTAGCCCCCCATGCGAGCAGGTCGCGCGAGTGGCGGTGGCGAGAGCTCCCCTTAGGGGGTCACCCTTCAGTGAGCTGATCATCTCAGCTCCCGTTCCCGAGGGGTTCAGGGAACTTGACAAGGCATACTACACCGGGAAGGACGACCCCATCCAGCACTTACAGTGGTTCGAGGATGCCGTCTCCATCATACCAATGACGGATGCCTTCAAGTGTCGCCTCTTTGCGATCACGTTGAAGGAGAAGGCAAGGGACTGGTTCCATCAACTCCCTCCAAGGTCCATCTTCGGGTTCGAAGACTTGAGCCGGAGCTTTCAGCTTCGCTTCTCCACCTCCAAGAAGAGGAAGAAAGGTCCTGAGTCCATCTTCCTAATAAAGCAAAGGGCCGAGGAGTCGCTGGCCCATTACGTTGACAGGTTCCAGGAGGAGGTCCTTGACATCCAAGAGGTGCCAGGGTATGCCCTCCAGATAGCATTCACGGTGGGGTTGCGTGAAGGGTTCTTCAAGATGAGCTTGACCCGGAAGACCCCTCTTTCCTTCGAGGAGCTGATGGAAAGGGCGGCAGAGGAGATAGCCATGGAGGCAGCCAACCCGGCCTTTGTAAAAAAGTTGGCTAAGTTGACAGAGGTGGAGTCGAAAGAGCAAGGTGGCTCAAGTCACCATGAAGGAAGGCAGAGAGAGGAGCAGAGAGCCCAGGGGTTCCAGAGACAGGAGGGTCCGGAGCCAGGCTGGAGGCAGCAGGGAGGACCCGCCCATGGTCCAGGAAGAGCTCTCATCCAGGATGGGGGGAACTTTCATGGGGGTCAAGGGAGGTTCAACTACCAAAGGCAAGCCCCAAGGCAACTCCTACCCCCACCGCAGCAAGCCTTGGCAATAGGCGAAGGAAGAAGAGGCAACGGGAGAGATCGCCGAGTCCGCCGAAGGAGGCTGGTAGAAGAAGCATTGTCGTACTGTGACTACCACCAGGTGGAGGGGCACGCGACGGCTACTTGCCCCGAATTCCTGGAGGTGAGAGGAGCGAGAGGTCAAGCCCAGCAACCACCCCCGAGGCAGATCGAAGCCCCGCCCCAAGCCAGGGAGGAAGACAGATGTGAGGATCGGGTCGACATGGGCACCCGGGGAAGGATCGGTTGATGCAAGAGGCGAAGGAGCCTCGCCTCAAAAGGATCTTGTATTTTTTATTATGTTGTACTGAGTCTAGCCCCCGACCCACTGAGTCGGGAGAGGTCATGTAACCCATCTTTCTTCCCCATTTGAGGATGTTGAATTTGGCAAGGTTTTTGTTGAGACGCCTAGTCCCACCTCCCGATGATGGTCCCGCTGTCAGGCTCTCACTAGCTGGCAGGTCAGGCGTACCTCTCGTGGAAGCCCCAAGTCCTTAGCTCCGATGATGGTCCCGCTGTCAGGCTCTCACTAGCTGGCAGGTCAGGCGTACCTCTCGTGGAAGCCCCAAGTCCTTAGCTCCGATGATGGTCCCGCTGTCAGGCTCTCACTAGCTGGCAGGTCAGGCGTACCTCTCGTGGAAGCCCCAAGTCCTTAGCTCCGATGATGGTCCCGCTGTCAGGCTCTCACTAGCTGGCAGGTCAGGCGTACCTCTCGTGGAAGCCCCAAGTCCTTAGCTCCGATGATGGTCCCGCTGTCAGGCTCTCACTAGCTGGCAGGTCAGGCGTACCTCTCGTGGAAGCCCCAAGTCCTTAGCTCCGATGATGGTCCCGCTGTCAGGCTCTCACTAGCTGGCAGGTCAGGCGTACCTCTCGTGGAAGCCCCAGGTCCTTAGCTCCGATGATGGTCCCGCTGTCAGGCTCTCACTAGCTGGCAGGTCAGGCGTACCTCTCGTGGAAGCCCCAAGTCCTTAGCTCCGATGATGGTCCCGCTGTCAGGCTCTCACTAGCTGGCAGGTCAGGCGTACCTCTCGTGGAAGCCCCAAGTCCTTAGCTCCGATGATGGTCCCGCTGTCAGGCTCTCACTAGCTGGCAGGTCAGGCGTACCTCTCGTGGAAGCCCCAAGTCCTTAGCTCCGATGATGGTCCCGCTGTCAGGCTCTCACTAGCTGGCAGGTCAGGCGTACCTCTCGTGGAGTATGACCTTTTTTCCCCGAGGCTGTCTCGTCACCCAGGCTCCTATTAGCTGGCATGACAGGTTGACCCCTCGGGAGGCTAAGTGTTTTCACCCCGAGGCTGTCTCGTCACCCAGGCTCCTATTAGCTGGCATGACAGGTTGACCCCTCGGGAGGCTAAGTGTTTTCACCCCGAGGCTGTCTCGTCACCCAGGCTTCTATTAGCTGGCATGACAGGTTGACCCCTCGGGAGGCTAAGTGTTTTCACCCCGAGGCTGTCTCATCACCCAGGCTCCTATTAGCTGGCATGACAGGTTGACCCCTCGGGAGGCTAAGTGTTTTCACCCCGAGGCTGTCTCGTCACCCAGGCTCCTATTAGCTTGCATGACAGGTTGACCCCTCGGGAGGCTAAGTGTTTTCACCCCGAGGCTGTCTCGTCACCCAGGCTCCTATTAGCTGGCATGACAGGTTGACCCCTCGGGAGGCTAAGTGTTTTCACCCCGAGGCTGTCTCGTCACCCAGGCTCCTATTAGCTGGCATGACAGGTTGACCCCTCGGGAGGCTAAGTGTTTTCACCCCGAGGCTGTCTCATCACCCAGGCTCCTATTAGCTGGCATGACAGGTTGACCCCTCGGGAGGCTAAGTGTTTTCACCCCGAGGCTGTCTCGTCACCCAGGCTCCTATTAGCTGGCATGACAGGTTGACCCCTCGGGAGGCTAAGTGTTTTCACCCCGAGGCTGTCTCGTCACCCAGGCTCCTATTAGCTGGCATGACAGGTTGACCCCTCGGGAGGCTAAGTGTTTTCACCCCAAGACTGTCTCGTCACTCAGGCTCCTATTAGCTGGCATGACAGGCTGACTCAGCGAATACGTCGGGTTGGATGTTTCTTTCCGAGCTTGTGCCAACCTCGAAAAGAGCGGGGATTATGTACAACCCCATATTCGCAGAGTATGGTCCTTTCGGCAGGCGCAGAGCCAGTTTTAAGTTTTTAAGCTTTTTAGAGATTTTGGACTCTTGGTGGCCAATTTTGGCTTGGACTTGGAAATATTCTAGTAGGGGGATGAAATATTTTTCTCCCCCCCGGCCCCCTCGGGGGGTCACCAGTCTGTCGAGCTCCCCAGTCTGCCGAGCTCCCCAGTCTGCCGAGCTCCCCAGTCTGCCGAGCTCCCCAGTCCGCCGAGCTCCCCAGGCCGCCGAGCTCCCCAGGCCGCCGAGCTCACCAGTCTGCCGAGCTCCCCAGTCTGCCGAGCTCCCCAGTCTGCCGAGCTCCCCAGTCTGCCGAGCTCCCCAGTCCGCCGAGCTCCCCAGGCCGCCGAGCTCCCCAGGCCGCCGAGCTCCCCAAACCGCCGAGCTCCCCAGGCCGCCGAGCTCCCCAGGCCGCCGAGCTCCCCAGGCCGCCGAGCTCCCCAGGCCGCCGAGCTCCCCAGTCCGTCGAGCTCCCCAGGCCGCCGAGCTCCCCAGGCCGCCGAGCTCCCCAGGCCGCCGAGCTCCCCAGTCCGCCGAGCTCAAGGCCAATTGGTCGTAGGGGCATTTCGGTCATTTTATCCCCAGGACTTGGAAAAACTATAAATAGACCCCCTTGGGTACCTTTGGAGAGGCATTGGCTTTTGGCTTCCTCCTCCCTAGTTCTCTTCTTGGTAGAGTTGAGAGAACTCTCCAAGGTACCCCTCTCTGCCATTGGTAAGGGAGGGGAAGTGTTTTTGTGACCTTCCGGGTGTGTGGTGGGACCTCCGCGCTAGAGCCGAGGGTCTGTTCCTAGTTTCCCAAGTCTTTGGTCCGTGACGTTCTCTCGAGTGTAGTAAGTGTGCGGTCACCCCTTCCCCAAGGGTGAACTCCACAGAGACCGGTTTTCCGGTTTCAACAGGAAGGGGGTTAGAAAATAAAATAGAGGAAAGATATAAATGATCTCTAATCATGGGAGTGATCCCGGTTTCACTCCCAGCAGGTTCTAAAAATTGATCGATATCGGTCTCATAGTCATCATAACAAGGGGCACCTGAGAACTCAAGGGCCTTGGTGGTGAGTTGGACCTCCTCCAATGAAGAAGTGCAAACCTCCACATCAAAAAGGATATCAACTTCATCCCACGTTGGCGCGTCATCGTGCTCCAAAGAATCATTCCCTCCATCGGAGGGATCAATATCTTTGTCCCACTTTGGCGCAATCACGGGTTCTGGATCATCACCCTGCGTAATATTTTCGACACGATCAACAAAAATAGGTGTAGAAAAGTTTTGCAAAGAAATTGGAGGAACATTATTAATATTTAATTCAGAAAATATATGCTCAGGTTAATCCATGAGTGAATCACAAATATGTGATGAATGTGCATGGGGAGGTAGCTCCTCCACGTCATCGCATCGAGCACCAACGATAATGATGGGTATATCCGCAATAGTCCTACGTAGAAAAGGTGATAATGCGCATATATCATCAGAATCATAAGGAATGATAGAATGAGAAGAGGATGAGATGATTTGGATATTTGGTTTGTTATCCACCTCTCTTTTACGATGAAATGCAATGCAATCTTTCAAAGCGTGCTCGTTACTACGACAAAACAAACACTCTGTAACATTACTGTTTGATATCCAAGGTGTCGAGTCAGAAGGTTGAGGAACTATTTGACGTAAGGACATAATGTTGTAGTGGTTTGTCGCACAATATTTGAGACTTAAATATTTCTTATGTTTTGCGAGCCACGAATGATACCCAGCAGTCCCCATGTAACACACATCAGTAGTATGACTAAACGAACCACACCACTCGCATCTCACATGTGCATACATTTTATTTTGAAAAGATGTGGTTAAAATAAAATTAAATTTTCTTTGCAAAACAAACTACATACGAAAATTATTTTAGACACAAATTACCTGCTTAATAAACCTTTAGAATAGAGAAGAATAAAACAAAATAAAATAATATTTAATTTTTTTTAAAAAAAAATAACGTCATGCACTAGATAACATTACAAATAAAAATAAAAATAAAGTAGAGACTTGAGCTATAAATACTCAGAGTTCACTAATATTGCAAGAAAAACACTAAATTATTCGCATCTCCCCGGCAACGGCGCCAAAAACTTGATACGCCGGCTACGGTATACGTATTTTGAACGCAAGTGCACGTGTCGGGTCAAGTAATAAAAAGTGAGTAGTGATCGTATCCACAGAGAGGTGGTGAATTCAGTGCTTGCAAATACTAGTTAGACCTTTTCTTTAAATCCAAACCACTCAAAGATGATTGTGATCTTTTAATTTAGATTATGAGAAATTTTGAAATTAAAATAAAATAACTACAATTACTTGGAAAAAGTTTTTTTTTTTTAATTCAAGTTGGAGAAGTAATCTCGTGTTGTGATTTCCTATAACTAGTGTGATGAATTTATGAACGATACTTTGTGAGAATGCGAGGTGAAAGGCCTTGCAACGATTTTAGATTAGACAACCGTATCTCTCGATATCGGAGGCCCCTAGTCCGCTATCTCCCCTCGGGTGAAATAGGAAACCGGTTAATGCTCAAAAACCTAAGTTGCTAACACCAAGAGGAAATCTCTTTCTCCCTTCAAGCGCTATATTGAATCTACAACGCACTTACGCAACTCCTCTCTCGATTTATGAAGCGTAGTAAAAGAAACAAAACCGTGATCAAGGGTTTCAAGATATAGATTGTAAACTCAATAAAGGTTCCATCATCACACAATCACAAAGAGAAACTATAAAAAGAATTCATCACAATAGCCATAGTACCCTCACAACACAAGATCTATGAAGTTAGTTCATGACGACGGAAGAAAACCACAAAAATATGTAGATCTTACAGCACATTATGGAAGAAAATCAAAAACTGCAGCGATTCGCTCTCCGATTATGGCCGAAATCCGTCCATCTTCAATCTCCGGGAAGCCCTAATTCTCCCTCTCCAATAGAATTCTCCAATCTCTCTCCAAAAGATGATGAAAATCAATAACTCCTGAATAATTTTCCATAAAAAACGTCCAACCCTTTCCCCAAAAGATGTCTCTTTCTATTTTTGCAAATGGCGCAATTTTGAAATTTTGAAATTTGAAATTCGTCTAGAGGTTGCAACCTTTTTTCCAAAGGTTGCAACCTTTTTTTCAGCAAATGATATTTGGGCAGATTTTGATTCTCCAAGTAGATTTCTTCGGCGTTTCTTGCGTTAATACATAGGAAAAATACCGGATTAGGCACAAATCAAATAAATATGAATTTAATTTTTATTTCTATTTTTTTACTTGTTTTAAGCATTTATAATGAATATTAAGTCTAAAAATTGGGCTAGATATCTTCTTTTTGAGAAGTTATCAGGAGTCTGCCTCAGACCCCGAGCAGATCCCGCTATCAGGCTCTCATCAAGCTAGTAGGGCTGGATGTCACTGAGAGGAGTCTGCCTCAGACCCCGAGTAGATCCCGCTGCCAGGCTCCCATCGAGCTGGCAGGGGTCGATATCACTCGGAGGAGTCTGCCTCAGACCCCGAGCAGATCCCGCTGCTAGACTCCCATCAAGCTGGTAGGGCTGGATGTCACTCGGAGGAGTCTGCCCCAGACCCCGAGCAGATCCCGCTGCCAGGATCCCATCAAGATGGCAGGGCTTGATGTCAGTCGGAGGAGTCTGTCTCAAACCCTTAGCAGATCCCGCTGCCAGGCTCCCATCAAGCTGGCAGGGCTGGATGTCACTCAGAGGAGTCTGCCTCAGACCCCGAGAAGATCCCGCTACCAGGCTTCCATCAAGTTGGCGGGGATGGATGTCACTCAGAGGAGTCTACCTCAGACCCCGAGCAGATCCCGCTGCCAGGCTCTCATCAAGCTGGCGGGACTGGATGTCACTCGGAGGAGTCTGCCTCAGACCCCGAGCAGATCCCGCTGCCAGGCTCCCATAAAGCTGGTGGGGCTGGATGTCACTCGGAGGAGTCTGCCTCAGATCCCGAGCAGATCCCGCTGCAAGGCTCCCCTCAAGCTGGCAGGGTTAGATGTCAATCAGAGGAGTCTGCCTCAGACCCCGAGCAGATCCCGTTGACAGGCTCCCATCAAGCTGGCAGGGCTAGATATCACTCGGAAGAGTCTGCCTCAGACCCCGAGCAGATCCCGCTGTCAGGCTCCCATCAAGCTGGCAGGGATGGATGTCACTCGGAGGTGTCTGCCTCAGACCCCGAGCAGATCCCGCTGCCAGGCTCCCCTCAAGCTGGTAGGGCTGGATGTCACTCAGAGGAGTCTGCCTAAGACCCCGAGCAGATCTCGCTGCCAGGCTCCCATCAAGCTGGCAGGGCTGGATGTCACTCGGAGGAGTCTGCCACAGACCCCGAGCAGATCCCGCTACCAGGCTCCCATCAAGCTGGCAGGGCTGGATGTCACTCGGAGGAGTCTGCCTCAGTCCCCGAGCAGATCTCGCTTCAAGGCTCCCATCAAGCTGGCAGGGCTGGATGTCACTCAGAGAAGTCTGCCTCAGATCCCGAGCAGATCCCGCTGTCAGGCTCCCATCAAGCTGGCAGGGCTTGATGTCACTCGGAGGAGTCTGCCTCAGACCCCGAACAGATCCCGCTGTCAGGCTCCCATCAAGCTGGCAGGGTTGGATGTCACTCGGAGGAGTCTGCCTCAGACCCCGAGCAGATCCCGCTTCCAGGCTTCCATCAAGTTGGCAGGGATGGATGTCACTCGGAGGAGTCTACCTTAAACCCCGAGCAGATCCCGCTGCCAGGCTCCCGACAAGCTGACAGGACAGGATGTCACTCGGAGTAGTCTGTCCTAGAACCCCCCGAGCAGATTCTCTACCTCGATAGGGAACCACGAATGAATCGGTGGGTTGACGAGGGGATCCCGACATGATGGAGAGTAAGGAAAGCCGGCTCCGGCCTAGAGATCGGCGAGTCCCATGGAAGGGGTCCCGGGCGGCGAAGGCGCTAGCCTCCCTCGTCACGAATGGATCGGCGGGTCGACGAATGGTTCTCGGCACGATAGCGAGCCGGGAAAGACGGCCCCCGGCATAGAGATCGGCGAGCCCCAGAGAAGAGTGCCCGGACGACGACAACCCGACCGCGCCAAGGCCCCTAGAAGCCGACCCGCCCAAAGTCCAAACGCACGCCAGGCTTTTCTCGCCCACCCAATGACGCGGATGGATTAACGAGCCCGGATGGAGTAGGCGAGTCGCTCCCTCGCATCGCGACCACCCAACCTACCCCTCACTCCCAAACCTAAGTTCAGAGTCTAAAGCGAGCGGACGACCTCACTCGCTCGCTCACTGTCGCGACGTACAAAAGAGCATTCGAATATAAAAGAGATCACAACATCAGTAAGAATCAAGGGGCGAAAGCGAGAAATACAAACATTCACATTTCCAGATCAAAGGAGTTTTATATACATTGGGGAAATCAAAAAAGGAAAGACTATTACAAACTGGGCTCTAGCCCGCGACATCGACACAACAAAAGTAGAACGAAGGCAAGCTCCCGGCGAGGCGAGCCCGAGCGGCGGGCCCTTATAAACGGTGGTAGGACCCGTCGCCCGGCTCCGGTACCGGAAGGAACAGCTCCGGTACCACCTCGCTCACTAGAAGCTTGACATCGTCGTCTCTGATTAGGTTGGCCCTCTGCAGCGTCTTGAAAGTGTGCTTGTCCGCGCCAGCCGTGTTCTTTTACATCATCACCTCGATCTCATGATCGCTGTAATGAGCGAGCGGGCAGCCGCTTGTAGATGGCGGCGGCGGGGAGGCCACAGCAGCCTCTAACGCGTCCACCCACTCTTGAAGCGCCTGCTTCTCCTGTTGAAGAGTGGCGATCTCAGTTCCCAGTCGGCTGGCCGTCGCCGCGTCCTGCGAAAGGAAGAATAATTGGGTTAAGCCGCGCGAAAGGGAGAGAAAGCATGAGACAAGTGGAGGAACCTATCGCTCCGCCTAGATACTGAGCGAGAGCGGCCTCTGCCGTATCGGCCTGCTTCCGCTGCTCATCCGCCTCTTCCCGAGCCAGTTGGCGGGCCGCCTCCTTCTCGTCGATGAGCCTGGTGAGGGATGGGGCGCTCTTGTCCAGCCGAAGGCACCGCCGGCCGACCATATGGGCCAGCTTGAGGCTACGAAACTGGGCCCACGCGCTTTCGTAGATCAGCACCGCGTCGCCTCCTCGTCGTAAATGACGACGTCCTCTTGCCCATAGATGCCGAAGGCGAGGTTTTAAGCGTCAACGCTGCTGGATTCATACTCCAACCAGCTCGGAAGCAGTGAGGATATGTGGACCCTGTTGGTCTTCTTATCCCACTGAAGCAGCGGGACTCCGGCCTCGTCCGCGGGCCCCTCGCCATAACCAAAGTTACGATGACCCCGGGGGATTGACTTACCGGCGGGCAGAACCTCCTCCGACGGCTGCGACGTGCCCGCCTCCCCGCCAGAAGATCAGACGGACGGAGAGGCCGCAGGGGTAGGAACGGCGGACGGCTGGCTCGCGGGGGCCTTACCCTTGTCCTGAGCCGGGCGAGGTGAACCACCCGCCTTCTTCGATTTCTTTGGCGGTGGCGGGTCCTGAGGCTGCTCGCGGCTGGACTGCTTCGCGAGAGCAGGGGTTGAGAGCTCGCGATGGGCGGCAGCAGCCGCTTCAGCTCGGGCGAGCTCGCCGGCAGTGAGCCGCGCGCTCTCATAAGGCGGGTGGATAGGGATGTAGCGCTCGCCTGCAAGAAAATGGAACTTAGAAAATATTTGAAAACATCAAGGATGCGTAGACGGGCGAACCGCTTACCTTCACCGGGCGGGACGGGGACGAGGTCATCCAGGTTTCTGCGGAGGTATGCCACCTCGAAATTCATCCCAGCGAAGAACCCGAACAACCCCGCTTCGTGGCCCCCTAGGGCCGGGGGGCGGTAGCTTGCCTCGCTGAGTTGGATCGGCGAAAAGGGGACGTTGCCAAAGTCCCTCTAACGAATATGAACTTCTTGAGCCAGTTGTGGCTCTTATTGACGGTCTCCCGCACCTTGACGTGGCTGCTGGCGAAGCATGCGGTCCTGTCCTTATTCACCCGGAAAGAGAACAGCTTGCGGAATACCGCGAGGCTGAACTCGATTTTCTCCTCTCGCAGGAAGCAGGCGAACCCGACGACCACTGCGATGGAGTTCGGGGTCATCTGCCCGGGAACCACCCCGTAGTACTTGAAGATTTGGCAGACTTCCGACCATAGGGGTAGCCAAAGGCCCACCTCAAAGTGAGCCACCGGGAACGCGAGCTCGCCAGCGAAGAGCTCGTTTATTCGCTCCTCCTTCCTGGGCCACCTCGCCTCAAAACCTGGCGGAACGAAGTGGCCGACCGCGTCTACGAATTCCTTCTCCGTAAGGACGGAGAGAGGGAAATCGTGCTCGGAGAAGGTCCAAGCGCATTTGCTCCTCCCCTCCGCCTCGCCACTACCGCCGCCCATCTTACCGTTATCTTGCTGAGCGGGACAGGGGGCTTTATCGCAAAGAGCTAGGGGGAAGAAGAGATCTTAAATGCGGTAGGTGAGGGAGGACCGCCAGGGTCTATTTATAGGATGAAAAAGGGCGGGAAAAGCCTCTTTTGGCGGGAAAAGTGCGGATAACAATAAGGCTCTGACGTTTCGACTTCCGAACCCAAGCCGGGTTCTCGCCAACCCGTCAGTCGGCCGCGAACCGTCCACACTCGCGCCCGCATAATCGAAGAGCGTCTGCGGTGCGGGCCAACTCTGGCCCGCGCGCGAGTCACCCGTCGGGCAACCAGCGAGCAGCCGGCTCGCCTTCTCCAGTACGGGAGAGAGGGCCAGGCGAGGCGACTCGGCAAGGCCGAGCCCGCCTGAAGGAACGTCGACCGAGCCAGAGCGTCTCGCCCGCACATCCCGCGGGGATTTGAACGGTGACGCAACCAAAAGAAAATTACAATAAATATTAGCCCGTGGCGGGCGAAAGTAGTCCTGAATTATTACAAATATTTAGACTGGAAGGGTTCTCCTCCAAGAGTAACGAAGGGTTTTCCCAGGCCGTGGGGCCTTGACGACGGAGGCACCATAGGAGGGATAGGCTCCTGTGGCAAAGGACTAGCGACCCGATCGGCCGTCGCCAGAGCGGAACGCCCGGGACCTCTCTCGTCTTCCCTAACTCCCCGAGACATCTCCTACCAAAAGGAAAGAAAAGTCAAGAAGCGAGGGGGGGGGGGGGGGGGCGGGGATCGAGCAGGGGAAATGCATATACCTCAGGGATGACCTCGGCACCGCCGACCGAGTTGGAGGTAGGGTCATCGCGCCCTAAAGACCGCCCGACGACCTTTGCTTTCTTGGGCTTAAAAAGGGGGCTAGACGACCTGCGTGCCAGCCACGGGGCGGCTTCTAAAGCTGCATCCCGAGCACCCTCCCTCGCAGCTGCCAAACGAGCCCGCATCTCCTCAGACATAGGCATATCACAACAATAGATCGCGGAAGGAGGCAAAGAAGGGGAGTCATCCTAGAGGCCCGACAGCTTATTTATAGCGAGAAGGTGGGCCCCACCAAAAGATTCCCTCCAGCTCAGCAGGATTTTCGCCGAACACGTGGGGTTGGATGTTTCTTTCCGAGCCTTTTGCAAAGCTCGCAAAGAGCGGGGATTATGTACAACCCCGTGTTCACCGAAGGGGCTCAGTCAAGCGAGCGGTTCACCCTCGACCCACACATCTAAGGGTTGCCCAAGCAGGCAAGCCCGACCCGCATCCCCCAAGCGGGTCAGCCCTACCTGCCTCTCCTAGGTGGGTCGGCCCGCGCCCGCCTAGGCGGGCCACCTTCTGACTCGCGCCCTCCCAGGCGAGTCAGCCTCTGGCCCGCGCCTATTTTGGCGGGTCAGCCCTACCCGCCTCTCCTAGGTGGGTCGGCCCGCGTCCTCCTAGGCGGGCAACCTTCTGACTCGCGCCCTCCCAGGCGAGTCAGCCTCTGGCTCGCGCCTATTTTGGCGGGTCATCCCTGCCCGCCCCTCCTAGGCGGGTCGGCCTGCGCCTTCCCAGGCGGACCGTCTCCGACCCGCGTTCCTCTCGGCGAGCCAACCCCGGCCCGCGCCTCCCGCCGAGTAGAGGCATTGAAGGACTACCCGCCCAGTCCCCAGTGAGGAGGGATTTCTTACCATTTTGCCCCGTTCGCCTGCTCCTAGCCAGTCAAAACATCGGAGTCTCGCTGTTGGCAGACCCAGGTGGGCTGCATATAGCTGTCCAGAACAGCGGAATTTGGCTGTTGGCAGGCCAGCCCGGGGAGCTTTCAGTAATTTCAAGACAACAGAAGTTAGTTATTTGCAGATCGTTTTCGGAAATCTATAAATAGGACCCAAGAGGTACCTCAGAAGGCAGGGCTTACTTATCTCCCAATCTTCTAGCGCTTTCTGAGGTACCTTAGCCCGACATTTGACTAAGGAGGGGAAGCACTCAGTGATCTTTCGGGTTTGTGGTGAGACCTCCGCGTCAGGCCCTTGGTCTAGTCCTTTGCTCTCTTTTTCTTGTTGTTTTCCTTGCAGGAGCGAAGTAGGTGCGCGACCACCCCTTCCCCAAGGGTGAACTCCACAAGAGACCGGTTCTCGGTTTCAACAGTTGGGCTGTCACAAATGATGGCTCATTACCATTCACGTTAGCCACCATCACGCCTTTTGTCCCGATGGCGGCGGTCGTTAACACGTTGATTATGAACCGTCGTACAAGTTTTTTTAGTGACAGTGATAACTATTGTCTGGTCATACATTTTTGTCCAAACTCACGAGACCAAAAAAACCAGGCTAAACAGAGCCCTAGTCCTTCCATTTCTTGAAATGTTGCCATCTTTAAAACAAAATTTTTTTTGGTCAGGATTTCTGACCATGAGCATGGTCAGGACAATCAATGAGAAGCCTGAAATGATGAAGGCCCCGCGCAAAAGTGTATGATATAAGCCACAATTGTGTGGGCCTCACCTCCTTAATTTGCAGACTCCTCATTAATGCAAGATCATAATTATCCTCCGTTGTCCTGACCCAAAAATTACTCCTTCAAAACAAAGGCCCAAGACTGACAGAACCAGACCCGCAAAACGAGGCGGGCTGAGATATTTTTTTAAAAAATAAATTATTATACCATAATATATATGTTTTGAGTTTAACTAAGGCTCCATTTGGGAGACTTATTTTCACCGGTCAAGTTGTTACGATCGCATGAACCGGTAACCGTCTGGCTGGCGAAAATAAGTCCCCCCTAAACGGGGATCCGGAGGGTGTGAAATGCACTCGCTGCACTTTACGGTGCAGTTCGACTTGCAACGGTGCAAAGCACATCATAGCTCGCGCACACAGATCTCAAAGCGGGCTGAGATCTGCACGCATCACCGCACGAGCAGTGATATACTCTACACCGCTGGATGCCGCACTGCACCATAAAAGTGTGGCGAGTGCATTTTACACCCCTGATCCCCTAAACGAAGCCTAATTCTAGAAGTTTGTATTAAATAGGGGCCGGCCAGCGATTGGTTGGTTGGCGAGCAGCTTCTTGCCTGCCTCAATTTGCATGTTAACGGTTTAATTCTTAATTGCCTAATTACTTTATAAAAAAAAATATATAGAAAAATGGTAGCCAAGATGAATAATTGGTGATGGAAGAGATCAAAATCGGCCAGACCTCCAAATATAATCTCGCTGAAGAAGACGACCATTATTATATACAAATGGGAAGCAGCGGATTTCGCACACAGCAAAAAAAATCCTCATCAGTAGAGCCACATCGCATAGCAATCATCGTAATACATGAGCATCTCCTCCAATGAAACATCTCGATCACCATCTTCCAAATCGAAGCCCTCGCACTCATCTTCAATCATGGATCCTTCGTGCTCAAACACCTTGATCCAACTCCCCCTTCTCCTCACCTCCTCGTCCGCCTCAAACCCGACGCAGTCCCTCACATTCAGCCTCTTCAGCTGTCTACAGCCCTCCACTATGGCTATCACTTCCTCTCTGCGCAACCGGCATGTGCTCAGATCCAACCATCTTAGGTTCGGGAGATTCCCGACGATCGCCGCGGCGTCCTCCTTATTGATGGATCCCCGGAGCTTCAGGCCGTGGAATTTGCTGCAGCTGAGGCCGATCTGCTGCACCAACTCAGGAAGAATCGAAGGCTTTGAGTCCATTTCAAGCACCTCGAGATCTTTCCATTTTGCTATCGACTGCAAGAATTGCGTCTCGTCCTCCGATTTGATTCGAGACAGGCTCAGATTCTTCAACCTCGGGCATCTGTTTTTTGAATCAATATTTTAATCAGTGATCTATAAATAAGGAATCGGAGCAGTAGAAGTAGCAGCGGTAAACTAACGAAATAGAACTTACTCATCGGAGGCGAGGTATAGATCTTCAATGGAAGGGGAGACGGAGGAGGGGAAGCTTAGATCGACCGATGCGCCGCGAGCACGGGCCAGGACGAGCTTGAAGAAGCCGGAGAAGGAGAACTGCGGCGAGATCCGCTCGGCGAAGGGGCTGGATGGATTGAAGTCCAAGTGGCGAAAATCGAGTGTTCGAAGGCCGAGAGGGTCGCCTGATGCCTGATACCACGATCGGCAGACGAATGGGACGGCGGCGGTGAGATCGTCGAGGCCGAGCCTGGAGAAGATGTTCACAAGACAATCCATCTGCATCTCCTCCCATCTTCCCTGATCCATGTTTAGGGTTTCCAGATCTGAGCTCCGCTGCCGAGTTTCTGCGGTTTTGTTTTCGAGATGGAGAATCACAGAGTTTGTTTCGGTATTTAAACTAGCAGGTGCAGCCTACAGGCCGTGGAATTAAAATAATAATAATAACAATAATAAATTAATAATAATAAAAATAATAAATAAAATAATAAAAATGCTGGCCGCGAAAGGACAAGGCCGGGAAAATTATGTGAAGGGGAAGATGGGCCCACGGACGGCCAGTGAGGCTGGAAGGCTACTCTCGATTTTCTTCTTTATTTTTTTTAATTGTCTACCTATTGAAGGAAAAAAAAAGATGGGTGGGCCTTCCTTCTAGAAGAAATGATGGAATGATGGGAGAGTTGGTAGACAAGCCACCTTGCTGCAGTGCTGCTTCTAGATGCTTTATGTTTGGCCAATGAGGATGATTACAGCTTCATTCAAGCTTTATTTATTTATTTATTTTAATTAATTCAGGCTGATTAAATGTGATAAACCAACAAGAATAATGTTAGATGGTTGATGTAATGATAGAATCAAAACTTAAAAATAAAGTTAATTTGTAGTCTTTTTTTTACTAGATAATCGCCAGAATCACGACACTAATGTCATATCACACAATGTGAATCTGCGTTCAGTATGTGAGTTTGTGAGTCATTTTTTAAAAGAGAAATGAGATGGACGAATGATCTTATAAGAGATATCAGAAAGGGGTTTGTCGAAAGACGGACCATAATGAACAGGGGGATGATGTAATGATGTAATGTCTATAATTTAATCTTAATCTACTTGAGTGAGTTTCAAGTACTTGTGTAGCACTGGAGGGACAATTTGGTCCATCGTTACTCATTGACTCTAGTGGGACTAACCTCATGGCACACAACATACGTGTAGCACCCTCATTTCGTCACAAATAATATAACAGAAGATCCGGTAGATGCTCCACGCCATATTACACGAAAAGATTAAATGGTTACAAAATGAAATCATAACATTTATAATTTTAAACGCACCCTAACACAGAGTTGCAAACTAAAAGAAACATTAACGAGATAAAAAAACCACCCAAAAAAGAAATGTCCACTGACAGTTAAAACTGAGAATGAAAAGACATACACTATAAAGTTTTGGCCTTAAGGCCTTACATCAATAAAGTTTCTTCAAATTAAAAAAAATGTGATTTCCAAGCATCAGCACGCAAGCCGACGTCTGTGCTTCAATTTTTTTTGTATTTTTTGCTTTCATGTGTCAAGCTTTTGCTCAATTCTTGAATGCACAGTTATTTTGTCCTTGTTTCTTATTTGATTGCGCATGCACCTCTCGTATCTAATATCATAGACACTCTTATAGACGAGTGTGTTTTGATGCATGATACTTATGCTTCGTTTGGCACGATGGTGGCGATCATAAACACATGATTAAAACATCATTTGCTAAGGATCACCTAACAAACATCATCCGTTTGGACATAAAAGTGGATGAAGTTCCTTAGGTCGGCGTTAACAAATGACCATTTAATCCTCATGTTCATGATTGTCATCACTGTGCCAAACGGAGCCTTAGTGATGACTTTTATTTAAGGGAGAGGGGTGACCACTAGATTTTAGGGTGCGTTCGTTTCAACGACAATGATATTAAAGTATTGGCTTTAAGAAAATGAAAGTCATTTCCGATGTTTGTATCAACAAGTGTAGAATGGAATTGGCTTTCTAGTGGAAAACCGTAGATATTCACGCAAAACTAAAAATTCATTGGTTCAATGTCTATCTCCAGTTGCGGATATTGAGATTGCCAACATCGGCTTTTCAAAAAAAAAAGTAATTTTTTCTGCATGAATGCGGTTTTTTTGGACCATACATGATTTTTTCGTCTTAACGTGATTTTCTGGCCAAGACGTTATTTTTCGCCAGGACGCTATTTTTTTGTGCGGACACGCTTTTTCGCACGGACCCGCTTTTTTCGCCCGGACGCGTTTTTTTCGCCTGGACGCAATTTTTTCGTACGGGCGCGATTTTTTCGACCAGACGCGATTTTTTCGCTCGTGGGCGTTTTCTTCGGTCGAACGCGATTTTTTTTCTCCCCGAGGTGTTTTTTTCACCTGTGGGCGTTTTTTTCGCACGGAAGCGATTTTTTAGCCGGACGCGATTTTTTCGCCCGGACGCGATATTTTCGCCCGTGGACGGTTTTTTCGCCCGGAAGTGATTTTTCCGCCCGAGCGCGATTTTTCCGCCCGGGCGCGAGTTTTCCGACCGGGGGCGATTTTTATTCCCAGGCGCGATTTTTCCGCCCGGGGGCGATTGGTCAGCCCGAACGCGAGTTTTTCGGCCAGGCGCGACTTTTTCGGCCTGACGCAATTTTTTTGCCCCAAAGCGTAATTTCACGTCGGGGCAAAAAATCGCGTCCGGGCGATAAAAATCGCGTCCGGGCGAAAAAGTCGCGGCCGGTCGAAAAAATTGCTTCCGGGCGAAAAAATCGCGTTTGTGCGCTTTTTTTCACGTCCAGGCGAAAAATCACGTCGGGTACATTTAAATTGCTTGATATGAATCTTTCAATGAAAAAGGGGAAGAAGAAAACCCCGTTCGAAAATCGCGTTGGTTCGAAAAAATCATGTAGGGCAAAAAAATCGCGTCTAGACAAACAAAATCTCGTACGTGCGAAAAAATCGCGTTCGGGCGAAAAAATCGCGACTGAGATTAAAAGTCGCGTCCGGGCGAAAAAGTAGCGTTGGAGCGAAAAATTTGAGTTCTGACGGAAAAATTGCGTCCGTGCGAAAAAATTGCGCCTCGGCGAAAAAATCGCGTTCGGATGAAAAATTTCGCGTTCGGGCCGAAAAATTTAAGCTCGGGCAAAAACATCAGGTCATGACGAAAAAATTGTGTCATGGTGATAAAATTGATGTCGGGCGAAAAATTTGCGTTCGTTATTTTTAATTGAGAGCATTGACCAATGCCAATTCCTATGATTGAAAGTCTTTCTGCAAACGAACAATAAAAAGTGATTAATGTCAAGTCCTATGACAGAAAGTCATCATGCGGCCGAACAAAATAATTAGATTTAAACTCAATGTCATTTTCTGTTGTGAAATTGGGACAGAATCCTCGACTACGGTAGTTCGTCGCGGATCTAGCAACGGAAGTTAGTTTGAGCAATAATATGATAAACGAAATTTAAATCCAAGCAAGCACAACCTGACGACAAAATAATTACGTGATTCGGAGTTTGAGCTCCTATGTCCACGAGGAGAGCGCGTCAGAAAGATCCACTAAAAACTGATAAGATTACAAGATATAACAAGAGAAAACAGAAGAAAAAAAAACCACGGTCGAACAACACAGAAAAACCAAAGAACCCAAAAGACTGAAGAACCGCTACCGACGGGCGGTAACGATATCGCCGGGCGACAGAGCACTGTTCTTCTTCCTCCTCTGGAACCGCCGATTACTGCACCTGTTGTTGTTGCCTGGAGATGCCTGTCGCCGCTGGACAAAGCCGCCTCCACCTGAATCCGCCTACTACCGCCGCCTCCTGGAGCTGTCTGCCACCGCTGGACAGAGCCGCCTCAGCCTGAGGTGACCAGAGCCTTCGCCGCCTCTGAATCGCAGCACGCCTGCTATCGCCGTTCGCTGGAAGAACCGCGTGAAAAGCTCAAAGCTCACCCTCTCTGAATTCTCACTAGTGTTGTACGGATCCTTGCCTATTTCTAGATAGGGGAAGTCTGCCACTTTATAAGGGGAAAAGATAATACTCCTAAATAGAAGATAAATCTTCTATTAATTTTGCTTGTCAAAGAGAATGGCCGGCCACCAAATAAACATCCCAAATAATTCATATATCTATAATAGGATCTCCCTAAAGTAGGATATAATAGCTAATAGGAAACACCCAATTTATTTGACCGGGCCAAAATAAATCTCCCCTATAAAGACATTCCGAAATTGGATTAGCCTAATTTGGAAAACCTATAGGCACACGGATCGTTGAAGTGTCACAATCTACCGTGTCCTGTAGACTAAGAGGCAATTTGACCTCTCTCCTCGCCCTTCCACTCGCAATCGTGGTACCGATCAGTCTGTAGAGTGTACCAGAACGCTCTCCTACCATGACTACCTGTGCGCCTCTCATGACCTTCAAATATCCGTCGTTGCTGGTATAAGAATATCCGGCGGCCTCCAGAGTGCCTAGAGAAATCAAGCTCTTTCTCAAACTGGGCACATACCGAACGTTGGTGAGTGTCCTGACCACTCCGTCGAACATCCTAGTCTTGATGCTACAAACACCCAAAATCTTGCACTCTGATTCATTCTCCATAAAAACACGACCACCTTCACACTGCCTAAAACTGGAGAACCAATCTTTGTTCGGGCACATGTGGTACGTGCATCATGTATCCAAGATCCAGGAGCCTGTGGTCTCACTGCTGGGTGAAACATGAAGAACGTCGGCGTCGTTCTCATCCTCGGATGCCATCGCACCCTGATGTGGCTCATGCGTCTTGTTGAAACCGAAAATCGGTCTCTTGTGGAGTTCACCCTTGTGGAAGGGGTGGTCGCGCACCTACTTCGCTCATACAAGAAAAACAACAAGGAAAAGAGAGCAAAGGACTAGACCAAGGGCCCGGCGCGGAGGTCCCACCACACACCTGGAAGATCACTAAGCGCTTCTCCTCCTTAGCCAAATGCCGGGCTAAGATACCTCAGAAGGCGCTAGAAGACTGGGAGACAAATAAGCATGTTCTCTGAGATACCCTTTGGGTCGTATTTATAGATTTCTGAAAACGGTCTGCAAATAACTAACCTCTGCCGACCTGAAATTACTAAAAGCCCATTGGGCTGGCCTTCCAACAGCCAAACTCCGCTGTTCTGAATAGCTATGTGCAGCCCACCCGGGTCTGCCAATAGAGAGACTCTGATGTTCCAACCGGCTATGGGCAGGCCAGCGGGGGCAAAATGGTAAAAACACCTCACGAACTACTGGGCGAGTAGCCCTCAACAATCTCTGCTCGGCAAGGACGGCGAGTGCTCGACGAGGTTGGCACTCGCCGATTCTACTCGGCCTTTGGCGAGTACGGGCCTGGCTGGCCCTATCCACCCACTATTTGCCGAATGCGGGAGTGGAGAAGCATCACTCAACGCCAAGGCACGAGCTCGGCCAGCCCTGACCGCATGTCGCGAGTTCGCTAAAAGGTGAGATCTCGACGAACGGGGCTTGGCGAGTACAAGCTCGCCCCTCAAAAACATCCCAACCCGCCTGGGCGAGTAGGTGCTACTGCCGAGCTCTTTAGGTCGGGTGTACGCCGGCCGATGAGCAAACTCGCCTCACTCGATGCCAAGACAAGGCGTTGAGGGAGCTCGCCTCACTCGACCCCAAGGCAGAAGGCATTGAGGGAGCTCGCCTCACCTGACGACAAGACAGAAGGCGTTGAGGGAGCTCGCCTCACTCGACGTCAAGATAGAAGGCGTTGAGTGAGCTCGCATCACTCGACGCCAAGGCAGAAGGCGTTGAGGGAGCTCGCCTCACTCGACGCCAAGGCAGAAGGCGTTGAGGGAGCTCGCCTCACTCGACGCCAAGGCAGAAGGCGTTGAGGGAGCTCGCCTCACTCGACGCCAAGACAGAAGGCGTTGAGGGAGCTCGCCTCACTCGACGCCAAGACAGAAGACGTTGAGTGATCTCGCCGCCTCACTCGACGCTACGCGCCACGGGCAGTGCTCGTCTGGGTCTTGGGCTAGACTTGGTCAGTCTAGCTCATGCCGACCCCACTCGCCGGATACGGGGTTGTACACGTCTGTTCTCTAAACTTCCTCTTCGGGCACTTATTCTTCCAGTGCCCCTCTTCCTTGTAGTAGTGGCACTTCGTATTCCTGCCCCCGGACTTAAACCTAGGTCAGTCTTCCTCCTTCCCTTTTCCTCTTGATCTACCCCGGGTGGGGTATTTGCTCTTAACGAATAAGCCCTCGTCGGCTCTAGGGCTCGACTTGCTTCTCGTTTCGTTCGAGAGCAGCGTTATCATCACTTCTTCCATCTTCAAGTTGTCCTTTCCATACAGAATCGTGGTGACCAGATGATCGAAGGACTTCGGTAATGAAGACAATAAGAGAAGTGTCTGGTCTTCCTCCTCGACCTTAATGTCCATACTACATAATTGAGAAATCAGTTTATTAAACACATTCATGTGGTCAAGAAGCGGAGTGCTATCCGACATCCTCAATCTGTAAAGTTGTTTCTTTACGTACAGTTTATTCGTGAGGGATTTTGACATATAAAGCTCCTCCAACTTCTTCCACAGATTCAATGTAGTCTCAGCATCGACTACATTATACATAATCTCATCGGCCAAGCACAACTGGATTGTGCTGATGACCTTCAGATCTAGCTCATCCCACTCGTCGTCCTTCTTCCCAGACTTCTCCTTTTCGAGGAGAGCCTTATGAAGACTTTGCTGGACGAGAACCGCTTTGGCCCGTTTCTGCCACAGACCAAGGTCAATTTTGCTGTCGTACTTGGGGACTTCAAATTTCGTTGTCATTATTGTTCACCGGGGTCTGAAGGGTCGAACCTCCCTCTGATACCAATTGTTGTGAAATTGGGACCGAATCCGCGACTACGGTAGTTCGTCGTGGATCTAGCAACGGAAGCTAGTCTGAGCAATAATATGATAAACGAAATTTAAATCCAAGCAAGCACAATCAGACGACAAAATAATTGTATGGTTCGGAGTTTGGGCTTCTACGTCCACGGGGAGAGTGCGCCAGAAAGATCCACTAAAAACTGATGAGTTTACAAGATACAACAAGAGAAAACAGAAAAAAAACCACGGTCGAACAACATAGGAAAACCAAAGAACCCAAAAGACTGAAGAACCGCTACCGCCGGGCGGCAACGATGTCGCCGGGCGACAGAGCTCTGTTCTTCTTCCTCCTCTGGAACCGCCGTTTCCTGCACCTACTGCCGCCGCCTGAAGCTGACTGCTGCTGCTGGACAGAGCCGCCTCCACCTGAATCTGCCTGCTACCGCCACCTCCTGGAGCTGTCTGCCGCCGCTGGACAGAGCTGCCTCCGCCTGAGGTGACCGGAGCCTTCACCGCCTCTGAATCGCAGCACGCCTGCTGTCGCCGTTCGCCGGAAGAACCACGTGAAAAGCTCAAAGCTCACCCTCTCTGAATTCTCACTAGTGTTGTACGGATCCTTGCTTATTTCTAGATAGGGGAAGACTGCCACTTTATAAGGGGAAAAGATAATACTCCTAAATAGGAGATAAATCTCCTATTAATTTTGCTTGCCAAAGAGAATGGCCGGCCACCAAATAAACATCCCAAATAAATCATATATCTATAATAAGATCTCCCTAAAATAGGATATAATAGCTAATAGGAAACACCCAATTTATTTGACCGGGCCAAAATAAATCTCCCCTATAAAGACATTCCAAAATTGGATTAGCCTAATTTGGAAAACCTATAGACACACGGATCGCTGAGGTGTCACAATCTCAACAATTTCCCATATGTATTGATATTGGATTAAAAGCCAATACTTCAATATCAATGTCGTTGAAACGAACGGACCCTTAGGTTTTACAGGACGAAGAGATTATCAGTGCACATGAAAAGTGTAACTTAGTCTCACACCTGATAGGCAATGTATTTGTTAGTGTAGATATACCCCGTATGCTCACACATGAACTTAAACTTGGGTTGAATACGAGTTTTAACATTAGTGTATCTCACCACATTTTGGTTCCCCTTATTTCCCGCTTTCTCGACGGTTTAGTTTAGGTAAAATTTATTCATGTAATTTGTGGTTTATCTATGCCTTCGTAGCTTCCATTTATCATAGTTGAGTACGTTTTAAGAGCACATTAATTGCCGCGCCGCCGAATTAGCCGAGTGCGCTCTTATTGCGGTATAGTATACCGATTTCTTATTCCATTTAAAGGAAATTGATATCTGATGCATATGAGCTCTGATTCGAGGAGAAGATTGTTAATGCACATGATCCTATATTTTTTCCCCTGATGAGTTTGGATAAAAACGCCGCCAACATGTAATGCATGTTTGGCAAGACAATGATTATTATGACAGACACCCCTAAAAATAGAAAACTAGTTTTGAATGTTAAAGTGAACAAAGTTTCTTAGGTGAGCTTGGGCGTTCACAAACAGTGATTCATAACGACCGCATTCATCACCGCCACCACCACGCCAAACGGAGCGAGGCTTAGTTTAAAAAAACAGTTGACATTTGCTAGAATTAAAAAAAGATTGTCCAAGTGTCCAACACAACATTATTTTACAACCTAGACAAATGATTTAACATTGAAAGGTGATGACTTTTGAGGACTAAAGTCTTAAAGCAAAATGATTGATGGCTGGCTTCTTAAAGACATGAGAGTAAATAGACTAGAGACTAAAATTTCAATTTTATCCCATAAAATTACATTGCATTTTGAAGAAAATAATTTTTTAAAAAGTGTTGTTATAAACAGTTTTTATATGACTATTTGCACTCCCCCAAAAAACATAAGATCTATAAATCTAAAGGTTAGTCCCCCCCCCCCCCCCCCCCCCCCCAAAAAAAACAGAGCATGACATGCAACAAGCTTTCGTCATTCATCCAGTCCCTCTCACTGAAGGCACTCGACATGGCTCTCCCTCAAGTAACTTTTCGGGAAATCCTCTGCCCATCTCCCGCCTCTGGTTATCATATTTGTCCATGCTTCTCCCCCATCGCCTCAAGTGGTTTATCAAACCGGCATCCCCGACTTCCGCGCCTCGTCGACCATCTACGATTAGCTTGACCTCCTTGATTTCTCCTCCTATGAGCTCTACTGAAATTTATTTATCTCAGATATTTTTTTTTACTTTTATGTGCTATTTAATGTTTTTCTTCTCAATAGCTCATCACAATTTTTCTTACATTTTAAATATATATTACTATTGATAAGTCCCTTTAGAAGTGCTAGACGCACCCCGCGTGCGGTGTGCGGTTATCCAAAACCCCCCACTAACCGCTTGGGGCGTAACCGCCCGAGGCGTGCCGCACGGCCTTCCGGCCGGCCAACTCGGGCAGCTCTCCAGTCGTCCCTTTCTGGCGGCCATTCGGCTGCCCAACCCTCCGCCGGCGTGCCGAGTTCCGCCCTTTGGCCTTCAGGATCGGGCGGCCTCCTCGCCGCTCGGGATAGGCGGCCTCGTGGCTTCCCGTCCCCTTGCCTGCCCCAAATCAATGGCACGAGGCACCACACTCAGGTGGCCCAGCCTCGGCCAGCCTGGCCTCCTAGCCGCCCTTGACCACCTGGCTGCACTTGGCCGCCAAGCCCTCCGTCAATGAGCGGAGGGCTGCCTTCTCGGCTTCCTTAACTGTGCGGCCTCTTAATTGGCCGGTCGGCCCTCCGCCGGTGCGCAGTGGGCCGCCCACTTTGGCCGGTTTCAGCCAGGAGGCCGGTTTCCCGACCGCCGCCTCTTTTGACCACGGCCGCCTGATACACCCAAAATAGATTTACTTATTAACACAAGTGCACATGTTAGATCAAGTAATATAACGTAAGAAAAAATCGTTCCCTCGGAGAAATGACTAATCTAACGCTTGCAAGTATTAGTTATTTTTTTCTTTATATTCAAGCGGATTAATTATAGTGAATTTTGATGATTGGAAAAACGAAAAGAAAACAATAGTAAAACTAAATATCACTTAAGAATATTTTTATCGATTTACAGAAATAGTCTTGTATATCGATTTTTTATGTCCGTTGCGATGAGTTTTCGAATGATTCTTTATGAAATGCTTGATTAACTATCCTGCAACGATTTGAAAATGAAAATCATTATCTCTCAATCTCTGAAATCTGTTTATCCTAATTATCATAGTTATCTCCAACTTATGTAAGAAGAAGAATAACATGAAGTGCACAAATCCATATTGCTAACACAAGATAAAATCTTTTTCTCTCTTTATGTTATGTTAACATTTATGTGCCACTGACGTTACCACTCTCTCAAATCTCGCAGTGCAGTATAAAGATGAAACTTAGATAAAGATTTACACAACTTCTCTCTCGAATCACGCTGCGCAGAAGAAAGGATTCAACTATAAATTAATGCAACTTCTCTCTCGAATCTTACCATGCAATTAATAAGAAAAATACTTAATCTAAAATTTTTACAAGACAAAAATATAAATTCAATATAGATAGTTCTCAAACAATCATAATGAGTAATTAAAATCACAACATCACAACAAGATAAAGTACTCTCAACATACAAGATGTAGAAATTTAATTCATGATGAAAGGATCAAACCACATAGCTTGAAAGATCTTACTAGACATGATGAGTGAAGATCAAAAGGCTGCAAAAATTTCTTCTCGATTTGGTGCATAAATCTATCTTCTCCTCCTTCCCATCATCGGTGCATCTAAACCCTAGCCCTGTTCTTCTCCAAGATCTCTCAAATTCTCCCCCTCTAAGGATTTTTGAATCCCCTTTTTAGGCTGGAGATTTGCCTCTTAAAAATGTACAACCCGCCCCCAATAGTTCCCTCCTTTCATTTTTGAAATCGGGGCAAAATTTGAATTTTAAAATCTAAAATTTGTCCAGGACTTGTTACAATAACTAAAACAGGTTGTTACAACAATCTGCTTAGGCCAAAATCTAAGTGTAGCCTTACTTTTCCGACTTGAATTTTTTGACGCTTTTGGTAAGAAAATAATGGAAAATTACCAAATTAATCAAACATAGATTAAATATAAATTTCATTATATTTTTACTCAATTAAATACTTTTTCCTCAATTAAAATAATCAATAGGTCAAAATAATGAACTTCATAACTTTTTGAGAAGTAATCACCGCGGTCTGGGCCGCCCCTCTCCTTGTCGGTCGAGCATTCCGACCACCAATTGAATCCAAATCGCCAACCAGGGGCAAAGTCATCTTTTTCGAAAAATTCATGATCTGTGTGCCCTGTTTCGGGCTTTTCAATTCGCCCGTCTGATAGTTATCAGGTAAATTTATAGGGATGCCCCTCTTGAAATCTATAAAAAGGGCCCTAAACTCCTTTATTTTCAGGCTCTTCGGGTTCCGAAAAATCCTCCTACGATTTTCTCTCTTATTTTTCCTACGATCATACTCTCTCTCTCTCTCTTCCACTTTCTCTCTCTCTACAGGATCTCCACCAAAGTCCGTCTTGTCGGCCAAAGTCCGTCTTGTCCGCCAAAGTACGTCTTGATCGCCGAAGTTCGTCTTGACAGTGAAAGTCTGTCTTGACGACAAAAGTCCGTCTTGTTGGCCAAAGTCCGTCTTGGCCGCCGAAGTTCGTCTTGACGAGCGAAATTTGTCTTGTCGGCCAAAGTCCAACTTGACCCCCGAAGTTCATCTTGACCGATAGAGTCAGCTGTCTCAACGATCAAAGACCGTCTTGACCGTCGGAAACCGTCTTCACAGCCACAATCCATCTTGACTGTCGAGGTCCGTTTTGGCCGCCGAAGCCGCCCGCGAGATTCATTGAGAACTTCGAATGTCGTTGGAAGTCTAATAATTGCCTTTTACCTTTGACAGTCCGCGCGACGACTGAGCAAAACCACAAGCCTCCTCCTTGCGCCCCATCGCACGATCCGCTCCAATTACGCCCCTGCACACTCAGTCCAAGTGCTCCCCCGTGCGCTCTGCTCCAAGCTCGCGTTTAGTATGCCTGACCAGATAATCTCCAAGAGGACACTTCAACTCCAGCAGTTTACAAGACTAACTTTAGAGCCCGCGAAGTACCGCTCAAGTGCACTCAGACAAGCAGCGCTCAATGTTCTCAGCGCCTTCATCTCAACAACAAGTCCACCAGTCGAAAATTAGTCAACCACTCCAGACTCCTCTAAATACAACATGTGACAAGTCGTAGAGGTTAAGGCGTGCAAAGCGTGCTGTTCAAGCTTCCAAAACACAAGTACCAAGACGTGCAACACACGCCGCTCCCGCTATATACCAAATCACCAGCAGGGAGCTTCAGAGTACAACGAGTACATCGCCCCCACAACAAATGAAGAAATACTCAGGCCCGTGAGTAGTGGTCTATCACCCCTCTAAACCCTGCTTTCTCTCTCTCCAGTAAATCTAACGAAAGGCGGTCTGTCGCCCTCGATTCTCTTAAAAGTTCTATATAACAACCAACAAATAGTGGAGGTTTGACCGACACAGATCCGACCATGTGATTTTTCACCAAGTTGACGAGTTTTCCACGCTTAAAAAATTGTCTCGTCCGCTTTCTCTTTTTTGTGATTGTTTGCACGTTCGACCGCTCAGCGGGTTAAGACAATTCAATTAGTCCGATCTACCTGGAACCTTGAGCGATCCGCAACAACTACGATGATGTTTTATCTCTATAATATAATCTATACAATATTTCAATGAAACTTGCAAGAAAGAGAGAGAAATTGTATCCAAGCTAGGAGCCATCACCTCCATAGCCTCCGCCAATCTCGACAACATCACCGCTCTTTTACAAAGCAGTATCCAACGGTTTCCCGCCAGCGAGAAATTTCGCCCGACTAGATGTCACATCTGGTTATCTTCCTTCAAAACTTGCTACTGGATTTACATGAAGGGAAATAAAGATGGTAAATTGAAAACATGAACAAACTGCGCATAGAATTCCGGACTGCAAATATCAATGTAATACAAATAACCATATTAAAACTGCTTATAAAGACGATTGTTATTAGCACTACACTTTTGGATATTCGCACTACGTTTACTCCTAATTTTCCGCGCCTTTTGAAAATACTCCTTGTACATGCATTTTAAGGAAAAGTGTTCAACACGAAAGTTGTAGATCTCGTCGAGATCTACAACTTTCGTGTTGAACACTTTTCCTAAAATTACATGTAGAAGACGTTCATTAGAAATACGCTCAGATTTCGCGTCTTTTAGAAATACGGCTTATACATGCATTTTTAGGAAAAGTGTTCAACACGAAAGTTGTAGATCTCGTCGAGTTCTACTACTTTCGTGTTGAACACCTTTCCTAAAAATACATGTACATGGAGTATTTTCAAAAGGCACGGAAAATTGGAGTAAACGTATTGCGAATATCCAAAAATATAGTGCTAATAACAATCGTCCTTATAAATTCACTCTTTAAAAAAGTCGAATTAATACCTCATGCAATACATCTATACTATATTAAAAAGAAATACGGTGGTGATCTGCCTATAATCATGAAATAAAAATTCATTCAATAAATTTTAGCCGTTGGATGTAAGCAATCTGACCTGCAAATAAATTTTCATTTAAAAAATATCTCCATCAGCATCCGTAAAACCCCGATCGGCATTTCGACCTTCTCCCTCCCCGTGCCCTAATGGATCCACTCCCTCTCTTCTGCACTGGGCCGCTTTCGCCGCAGATACATCTCCTCTCCTGCTGCTATTTCTCAACTCCATACCAGGCGATGGCCTTGATTCTCCTCGCGTACGCCTCTTCTTCGTTGCTGGCATCCGACGACGTTGCTCTCGCTCTCCAATAGCTGCTCTTGGATCTCCGGCAACTTCTTTGATTTTTTTTATCGTTTGGTTTTCTTCTTCGATTGCAGGAAAAACTACTACTTTTGGGTTGGTTTGCTGATGTGATTAGAGGGAAAACTGCCGATTGTTGGTTTTCAACTTCCCCGATCCTTCATTTTCGGTAAACTGTCACTTTCCATTTACTGTATCTTACTTTGTTGTTGATGGGTCTTTCCATTATGCATTTACATTCAATTTGTTAATATTATGCAACTCATCAGACCCCTTACCTCATATGATTTCAGTAAATAGTTCCTCTGCTTAATTCCATTTCATATTGTTATTTACTAAGGCCGTATCTATTGTCAAATGGAAGAGTGTTCTGTACTGATCCTCTTATCTTCAACTGAAAGAATAGATCCATCTACATCTGTTAACTCATTCAAAAACATGCTTTCCCTCTGTTATGCATTGGTTGGCATGTTTACTCTACAGTTATAGTATAGTGGTTTGCATATTCATCAACATAAATACAATATTTGTTCAGTGAAAACGGAAAATATACCTCCATTTCATGAACAAAGTTTGCATATTTATGTTTACAGGTCATGGGAGTTAGTAAAAAGTAGATGACATTTAAAAACCAAAGATTAAGTAGATGAATATAATAACCGCCGAGGGGCGGGTGAAGCAGTAGGAGTCAGGGGCGGGCGAAGCCCGCCGTTGTCGGCTGGGTACTGTCGCGGTTGGCCGTAGGGGCGGAGCCCCGTGTCATTTTGAGTACTTATATGTATATGTTGCGGCCGAGGCCTGCGTTGATGCGGGTGCAGCCCACAGACGAATCGAGCACGTGCAGAGGCGAGTGACACCCGCTTGGATGCGGTCGAATGCCGCTCGAGAGCATCGAGCCGGGGGCGGGCGTAGCCCGCCGTCGTCGGTCGGATACTGTGGCGCGTGGCCATCGGGCCGGACGACAAATGTCGCACCCAAAAAATATGTCTACCCCAAAAAAATGGCCCCACGACAAATGTCGCACCCACGACAAATGTCGCACTCACGTCAGATGTCGCCCCCACGACAAATGCCGCTACCACGTCAGATGTCGCCCCCACGACAAACGTCGCCCCCACGACAAACGTCGCCCCCACAACATATGTCACCCCCACGACAAATGTCGCCCATACGACAAATGTCGCATGCTCGACATTTGTCGCACCCATGACAAACGTCGCCCCCCACGACAAACGTCGCCCCCACAACAAATGTCACCTCCACAACAAATGTCGTCCCTACGACAAATGTCGCATGCTCGACATTTGTCGCACCCATGACAAACTTCGCTCCCATGACAAACTTCGCTCCAATGATAAACGCCGCCCCCACGACAAACATAAAATATATATTAAATAACATTGACCCCATTGGAAATCATGGAGAGGTACGACATTATGGTATTTTAATTTCCACGATATACTTCCCTGTATTCTAGAAGAGTCCTTCAATCACTTTGTATATTTGTACGTGGGTCCCGCACTCTTTACTGAATTTACTCCGTCCGTCTGATTCCAGAAGTTGTTGGCTGCAGGAATGCTTGCCCTGCTCCTGGTACTATTTATGCTTTCTTGTTAGAAAAAGGGAGTTGATATCCGCATCGCAGTTTAGGCTAATTGTACCGTACTTTTTCATAATTTTTCGTGTTTTTTAAAAATACGTCTTGTACATGTACTTTTAGGAAAAGTGTTCAACACAAAAGTTGTAGATCTCGACGAGAACTACAACTTTTGTGTTGAACACTTTTCCTAAAAATGCATGTACAAGGCGTACTTTGGAAATACGCTTAGATTTCACGTCTTTTGGAAGTACACCTTGTACATGCATTTTTAGGAAAAGTGTTCAACACAAAAGTTGTAGATCTCGTCAAGATCTACAACTGTCGTGTTGAACAATTTTCCTAAAAATGCATGTACAAGACTTATTTTCAAAAGACGCGAAAAATTAGGAAAAAATGCGGTGTGACTAGTCAAAATTGCAGTACGGATAGCAGCTCCCAAAAAAACACACTTTTACTTTAAATTAAAATAAATAAATAAATATTAATTTTATTATAATTTTAGATTGATTGCAAGGAGACATATCTATCCCTTTCAAATTTATTTTGCATTATTTAGAGTCTATTTGTTGACTATTTATTAATTTAAATAATTAATTTTTGTTATTGTTGTACATTACACATGACAAAAATTTGATTAGAGTGTACATGTATGTATACCTATTTATACTATATTAAAAAGATATATGGTGGTCTTTCAATAGCATGAGTTCGAAAATAGAGGGAAAATAGGTGGCCGCCGGATTTGAGTATTTTGATCCAAAGTCGTTGTATCTGGGGCTGCAAATAACCTATTTGGTCTACCAATAAAAAAAACCCCAAAAAATCTCTCATTCTCTCTCCTAAAATCCGACTGTCATTTCCGCTCCTCCCCCCATGCCATTTCCGCGCCTCCCCCACTCACGGACATCTCTGTCGCCGTCGCCGGTCTGACCGGAGACCCCCGACGGGTTCACCGGCGGTAATCCGGTGGCGCTCCGGTGGGGGGGGGGGGGGCAACGCCGGCGGTGGCCCTGACCGTGAGGCCCAGATCCCGGCGAACCCGCTGGGGGTTTCCGGTCAGGCCGCTGGCGGCAAAGCCGTCCGTGACTTCCGTTTTTTAAAATTAAAATTTATATTTTAATTTAATAAATATTCCCTTTAAAAATGACAAAAAATAAAGTTATATATATAAAAATCAGCCACGGCGTCGGGGCGAGCGGAGTCCGCCGCCGCAGGCCGGGTAATGTCGCGCGTAGCCGTAGGGCCAGATGCGGGCGAAGCCCGCCGGGCGGGCTATGCGGGGGTATTGTCGTCAGGGTGCCGGAGGCGGGCGAAGCCCGCCATCGCCGGCCGAGTACTGTGACGCGTGGTCATCGAGCCTAAGGCTCGTGCCTGCCACTAGTATTATAAAAAGAAATACTTTCTAGCGTATCTTGAGTTCAGGTTTCAACCACAAACAAAATCATAACCCTTGGATCTATGAACTGAGGCCTGCCATTAGTGATTAAAGCAAAACCCATTGACCAAACAACCACTGAAATCTCGATACCCCTTCCTCCGCACGAGACCTTCAAAGGATTGTCCAAGCCGGCGACGGCGGATTAAGGTGCATTGGTAGAAATGGGATCACGATCCTCTTCATTCTGAATCCCAAATTATTGAAGATCAGTTTGATGGGATGAATGATTCTCGCTTTGTCTAAATGTGTATACATTTTTTTATTAAAGAAAATTTTTAGATGATTGTTATTAGCACCACAGTTTTGAATAGTCGCACTGCATTCTTCTAATTTTTGTGTCTTTTGGAAGTACATCTTGTACATGTATTTTTAGGAAAAGTGCTCAACAAAAAATCTACAACATTTGTGTTGAGCACTTTTCCTAAAAATGCATGTACAAGGTGTACTTTAGAAATACGTCCAGATTTCGCGGCTTTTAGAAATACTGTCATGTACATGCATTTTTAAAAAAAGTGTTCAACACAAAAGTTGTAGATCTCATCAACACGAAAGTTGTAGATCTCGATGAAACAATCACAAATTAATCTCGAGCGAGATCTACAACTTTTGTGTTGAACATTTTTTTTAAAAATGCATGTACAAGATGTATTTCCAAAAGACACAAAAAATTAAGAGAAAGTGTGGTGTGACTAGCCAAAATTGCGGCGCTAATAACAATCACCATTTTTTTAAAGGATGGATTAATGAACTCATTGAAACAACCACAAATTAATCTCGAGCGTGAAATTGAAGCTGTTCATTTTGACTCAAATGAAAAGGATACTAAATGCATATATGATAGAAATGAGATCCCTTTTATAGAGATTTGGGGTGCGAATATCTCACTCCTCATGATCCCCACTAATTCGAGCGAGATCCCTTTTATGAAAAGGATACTAGTCTCGCAAACCGTCAACTAGCCCCTTGGGGGATTCTGGACTTTCTCCTCAATATGGGGTATCTGCACTTCAAGATCGACAGGCAATCCAAATCTCCTGCGCCAAATCATGACCTGTTCAACGAAAAACGACGAGCGCAACCGCAAAGGTCTCGTAGGGTGCTTTGAAATAGGAAAATAAAAAGGCAAAGGTTAGATCAAACAACCAAAGTTCACAATACCAAAATGAAAAACCAAAAGCCGTACGAAGAGACACGCACACACGCACAGGGGCACTAGCGCCGCGTGAGTAAAGAGGTTTGTTGTACGCACCTAGCAATATGCGCGACGTGCACGCTCACACCCTAGCGCGCACAACAATCCATGCGCGCACACACCTAAGGTACAGGCCCACGAGCAGTATGTGCGCGCACGCACTTAAGGTGCACACTCGCACGCACCAGGTGTGTGCACGCCCACACACCTAAGGTGCGCTCCCGCGCACCAAAAGTTCGCGCCCACAGCAGGCGCACACGCGCACTAAAGGTGAGCGCTCGTGCACCTAAGGTGCGCGCTCACGCACACCAGGTGCGCGCGCACCCGAGCACCTAAGGTGCGCCCCCACACGCCTTGGGTAAGCACCCGCGCGCACCTATGGTACGCCCTCGCACACCAGACGCGCGCCTGCGTCCGCACAAGCCCAAGCACATACATGCCTGTCTGCACCCTGGTGCATGCACGCGTGCATGTCCTCACCCGGGGGGCACGTGCGCGCCAGTATGCACTCGGGCCGGCGAGCCTAACACCGTGCCAGTGAGCGTACACGTATGACTTCGCTCCTCCGCTCGCCGATAAGGCACGTCAGACTTCCCATGTCCGAATGCGCCTTTTTATCCGCCTCATTTTTGGCTTACCTTGGTCTGTGAAATGCCATCGTTCGCCCTCTCTGGCATCTCTCCATTAGACAACACCGTTGTCGCCATGAAAATCACTTGAGGGGAAAGAAAAATCCTCGCTCCTCTCCCGTACCGGTTTCTAATATCGAGGATTGGGGGCGGGGGAAATTGATAGGAATGAGATCCCTTTTATAGGGATTTGTGGTGCAGATAACTCACTCCTCATAATCTTTACTAACTTAGTGGAGACATGAGTTTGATCGCCACACATGAGATCGGCACATGCAATTACTCGTGATCCGCGGACGTGGGATCCCACTCTTGTTATCTGATCGGGGCCGGCTAGATGGCCATCCCCTCCCCCTCTCCCTCTCCCTCTCCCACTCCTTCGACTGGCTGGCACGGTTTCCGGCCGGCGAGGAGGTCGTGCCTCGCGGCCTCACTTCTGTGGTCGTATGACGCGACCACCCCGCCGGTCTCCCCGACTGGCAGAGGCGCCCCTCCCATGACCGTCATGCTTGGCAGCCTCATCCCGTACGCTTCGGTTTTGGTCGGCTGCACCTTGCGGCCGGCCGATACCGGCTTCTCGACCGGTATTTACCACGTAACCGGCGGTCTGCGCTGGGGCCGCGCCCGGCGCACCAATCGGGTGCGCCCGACCAGCCGTACCCATCCCCCGCCAGCTCCGGTTGGTCGCTTTTCGCGGCCGACCAGCGTCGGGCCAGTGGTTGGCGGCCGGCCGATGCCGCACCAAAGGTTTGTGGCCAGCGCAGGAGCCGACCGCCTCCCTTGCCTGTGAGGGGCAGCTCTCCCGTTGGTCGCGATGCCACTCCCTTCCTCCGCCGTCCGATAGGCCCCGCCACGATCACGATCATCCGTTGCGGGGGTAATCACCCGTATAACTTCCACCATTAGTGGGAGGATCATGGTCAAGATGATGGTTTGTATTTAATAAATATTGCATGATTTATGTGTGCCCAGAACTATGCTTAATATAATAATATTTTTGGTTATGGTGTACGGATTGCCGCGTAACCACCTCATAGAGGTTATAAAAAGGCCCTCAGACCATATTTCTCACATTTCTCTTTCGTGCTTTCTTCTTCTTCAGGTCAGAGCTTTGTCGGTGAGCCACCGTTCCTCAACAATAATTCCCCTACGAGCCACTGCCACTCCACCAAAAATTCCGCTAAGTCCACAACATCACTGCGAAGAAGATGCTCTGCCCGTTGCAAGAAGAAAGCCGCGTTCGCATACTACCACCAGCAAGCCCACTCAAACCTTATTTTGCGTGTTCGGCGGCCGTTCTCTAATTGAGACTGTGGAAGTCACACCTCGCGCGGAGCAGCCTGTTGCCCGCCGAGTACCAAAGATTCTCTCACCCCCAAAGTGTAGCGAGGAGCGGTCTGTCGGCCTCAATTCTGCAAACAATTTGTAACTCAAAATTTATAATGGAGTTTGATCGGCGCAGACCCAGTCACGTGGTTGTTTACCTGGTTGAGGGGTTTTTCCACGAAAAAATCGTCCGGTGCACCTGTTTCCCTACTCTGTGGCTGATTGCGCACTCGACCGCTCCCATATTAAGACGGTCACATCTGGGCCAGTTTAGAAACATCGACTTGAGACTGCAACTGTATAAATGGCTTTTCAAATCATTAAAAGGGCAGCCTGGTGCACAAAGCATCCTCACACAGAGAGGGTCCGAAGAAGGGTCCCACCACAAGGGTGAAATGTAGGCAAACCTTATCATAAATTTTCCATGAGTCTGCTTTCAGGACTCGAACCTGTGACCTCGAGGTCACACGACGACACCTTGACCGGTGCACCAAGGCTCTTCACATCATTAAACAAAACAATATATGCTTTCCTATTGCCCATGGGATTTTTAAGCAAGCCTAGGGCATGTATCCGAGTTGTGGATGTCATTCAAGACCAATGAGAGTGCGAGTTAAGTGGACCCATTCTCTACACGGCATTTTGCATTATCATTGGTCCCGAACGCCAATTGGCTTCTGAAAACCGGACTAAATAGAATCTCCTTCAGCTGGCAGTTCCAACTGAGTGCGGGCAGGGTGTAGTTTATGTTTGTCTGCTCCATAGGCAAAAGTTCCACGTGAAACCACAGAAAACCCATCATTTGCAACTATGGCTCATGCGGTAGTAACTGCTTGACCGGTTCATGCGGTCGTAACCGCTTGACCGGTTCATGCGGTCGTAACCTCATGCAGTTTTCATAATCAAGCGTTCTACAAATCCATGATCATCCAAGCTTTCATTCTATTTTTAGTTCATGTTGATGAGATAAAAACGCCATCCGGAAAATGTTGTGTTTAGTAAACCTCAATTTTGAAGTTTTGGTACCACAAAAAAAGAATAAAAATATTATTTTGAACGCTTTCTATCATCCGGGGGTTTAGGGTTATTTGCAAATCAAATAGTTTATGAATAATTTGGAAATCAATTCACGAAGATTCGATTAAATTTTTGAGTGATACTTGAATACAAATCCGAATAATATTATCTCTATTAACAAGATTCATGAATAATTCATGATTAATAGCTATATATATTTATTACATGTAAAGATAATCATGATTGTCCGATCAAAACCTATTTGGTTCATCATTTAAAGTTAATTGGAATCCAGGATATCGGGGCGAATCCGAATATGGATTTTGGTCCATACATTCTATGTCATATTTGGATTAGATTGAAGAAGTATTCTATTTGGTTCATGAACACCCCCATCAATGGGTGCCAAGATTCTCTCAGTCCAAATTGAGAAGACATATTTCACAATCCAAATTAATTTATGATTGGTCCGACAAACTCATTATTCTTATCATTTTATGTTTTTCCTTTGATCAAAATATTATGCACTTTTAAATAAGGACGGAGCTACACACACATAAAAATCATAAAAAGTGGGTCCTACACACAATAAAATAAATTATTTGATCTTTTCCACATTTTTGATTTTTTTATGTATAAAATAAATTATTTTATTATGTGTGAGTCCCATTTTTTATGATTTTCAAATATACTTTAGATGCATATAGAATTTACCCTTTAAGGCTCTGTTTGGCGCCGCTTCTGGACCACAGTACACAGCAGTTTTGCGATAATCCGCGCCAAAAAAAACCCCCTGGGATTATCGCACCGCCCCCGCCCTTCAAATCGTGAATTTTGCGCGATCTGAAATCGTGATTATTCCTCACAACCAGATTGCGGAAAGCCGCGATTAGCCCTATACGCGAGTCATCCTCCCCGACGCATTCTGCTGCCCTAAAAACTCTCCTCTTTAGCGTCGCATTCCAGCCCTAACGCCGGTCATCATCTTCCGGCGAAACAGAAGAGCTTCCGGCGGATTTCCAACCGGCGATCGGCTTGTGATCGTCTTCCAGCGGTCAGACGGCGGCCTTTCGATCCTCTTACAGCGTTCAGACGGGGGTGTTTCTAGTTTCTTGTTCCAGTTGAGGTAATGTATGGACCAGGATTTCCTCTTCCAGATCTGTGATAATCTGGCTGCATTTTTGGGTTTTTCATGTTCTTCAATAGTTATGATTTTTCTCCCCTAAATCCCGAAATTTCACAGGTGTTTGGGCCCTATTTTGTGCCTGATTTCTGGGTTATTCTGGCCTAATCTTGGTTTTTGTTTCCTCCCAAAATTTCTGCCCGATTAGGCTCGATTTCCTGCCCGATTTCTGGATTCCCCAGTTGAGGTAATGCATGAAATTGTCTTTGATGTTATTTTTTTCTTTGATTTTTGCTTGGGTATTGATTCAATGGTGATTGATTTGTACTAAATTGTTCTTGATTTGTGCATTATTAGTGTTTGAGTCATGTATGAGTAGTGCTCTATACTTGGGTAATGCATGATTTGTGGTGTTTATGTGTCTATGCAAATACACACAAAAGAACCATATAATGTACATTTCAAGCACACAAGATAGTAGCTTTTTTTTTATTTTGGATTGAAGTTTATTATTGGTCCCTTAGATGGTCATATTAAAAGATGGTGGAATATTAGCCAATTGGGAGTCATCCCACGTTCTGCTATTCTGCGATCTCTGTATCAGAGAGATTGACTTAGGGAATAGACCAACCACTCATTTCAGTAAAGAGGGTTGGACCAACTTAATGAAAAACTTTAAGGAACGAACCGGTATAGAGTACAGCCGCGCGCAAATGAAAAAACAAGTGGGACCAATTGAAACGAGATTGGAAATTGTGGCGCGAACTAAAAAGAGGCGAGACTGGGCTTGGTTGGAATCATACTAAACGAACAATAGACGCTTCCGATGAATGGTGAAAGGAAAGACTTCAGGTTAGATATTAAAAAATCTTTTCTATTATTTATGTAAGATCTATTCTATATGTTATAACTGTTTTTTGCAATTTTCTAGATGATCCCTACTGCGAAAAAATTCAGATCTGCTGGAATCTTATCAGAGCTTGAAGAGAAATTGGATAAAATGTTCAGCTTGGTTGTTGCGACAGGAGATCATGTATGGATGTCTTCGTCTGGATAGTTTCCTTCTCTTTTCTCGCAACATGACACCATATCAGGAGATGATGAGCAAACACAGGAACAGAACAACCCAGAAGCTTTTGCAAGTGATAATATTAGATCAGCTACACCAGGACAAACTTCTCATAGCGGAGGGGTTTCAAAAAGAAAACGAAAGGGAAAGAAGCTGGAAATGGGTGTAAAGAAGGCTATGCTCTTACATGTTGAGAAGTTGTGCAACTCTTCTGATGTTTTGTTGCAGCGCGTTGCAGCACCTATTGTCCCACCTAGCGTATACCTACTGCGAGAGGCTATTCAGGAACTTGAGAAATATCAAGAGATTTTTGAGGATCGACGATTGTATCATTTTGCTACAGTCCATTTCCAAACTCCGGTTAATCGAGTGACCTTCTTGAGTATACCAGAGGATAGACGAGTGGAGTGGTTGCAGACCCACTACATTAATTCACTCAACAGCTAGTTCTTTTGTTACTTATGTTTTGGACCTTTATGTAGTTTTGCATCTTTATGCTGGATTTGTACTTTTATGATCTTTATGCTGGGAAGTTGTGCAACTCTTATGATCTTTATGTAGTTTTGCATCTTATGCTTTGGACCTTTATGTAGTTTTGCATCTTTATGCTGATTTTGATGATTAATGTTGATCCAATGTTTTGTGTTTTTAAGGTTCTATAATGGCTACAGAAAATACAGATGATGATCTAAACATGAGTGATGATGATGAACTCACACAAAACTATTGCGCAAATCGTCAACAGGAATGTGCTCACTTTCTCAACCTTGTGGCATCTAGAGTGTGTGTAATCACTGAGTATGCATCTCCGTTATCTGATAAAACACCATGCATGACCTCTTCTCAGACCGGACATAAATGGATACGTGAATTATTTGTCGGGCATCCAGTGAGGTTTCACAACATGTTTCGAATGACGAAGGTCATATTTTTTGATTTGTTAGCACTATTAGAACAAACACATGGGCTCAAGGGAACACAAAGAACTCAAGCAAGCGATATATTGGCAATCACAGTTTACATTCTGGGCCACAATGAGACGTTCAGGAAAGCAAGTGAACGATTTCAACATTCTACAGAGACTATCAGTCGGTTATTCATGATTGGACTTTGTGCTCTTGCGAACTTGTCCATGAATATTATTGCTTCTACCGATCCTCATTTTCGTGTCACTCCTTCGCACATACGAAATGACGAACGATATATGTCATTTTTTAAAGATTGTATCAGAGCAATTGATGGTACACATGTTGATGCAAGAATACCTGTTGAAAATCAAGTGCCTTATATAGGTCGTCACGGAAGCCCAACTCAAAATGTAATGACGGTTTGCGACTTTAATATGTGTTTTACTTACGTTGTGCCTGGTTGGGAGGGATCTGCACATGACAGCCGCATATACCATCGTGCAGTCAGGGATCCGGCAAGTAAATTTCCATTTCCACATGAAGGTACAAATCTATGTTTTGATTATGTTTATCGTTTTGAAATATGTAAATATTAACTAATCTTTTTCATGTATAAAGGAAAATATTATCTTGTGGATGCCGGTTATCCATTAGAAAAGGGGCTTCTAAAACCATTTCCGGAAACGAGATATCACTTGCCGAACTTTGCTCGGGGTAATCGGCCAATCGAAGGACGTCGGGAAATATTCAATAAAGCACACTCCTCGCTTCGTAGTGTGATTGCAAGGAGTTTCGGTGTATGGAAAAAAAAGTGGGTCATACTGAGTAAAATGCCTCCGTTTGATTTCTCAAAGCAGTGTGTTGTTGTTGTCGCTACAATGACACTGCATAACTTCATTAGAAGACATCCATCACGTTCTGACCCCGAGTTTGATGTATGCGATGGAAACGAGAGCTTTGTTCATGCGGAGGCGTACGAGCTGCGACCAAACAATCGTCCAAGAACAATAGATCCAAACCCCAATATTACACTTACTACGTTTGAAGGAACATGAGCGACTGAAATGTCCAATATAAGGAACTACATTGCAGATGAACTAATGAAATATCACAGGTATATTACATAGTGATGTTTACAAATGCACTACAAAATATTACATTTTGTAACAATATTAATTCTTACTGTGCAGTTAAAGTTTGATGATCGAGAGAAGTTTCATGGGCAAGACAAAGGACTTTTATGGTTTTTAAATATGAAAAAACATTTTAAATGTGTGTACTACTATTGAAAATATTATTGGAGCACTTAAAAATTATTTAGTTAACTTGTTTGCTTTATTTTTTAGTTGTTTGTCTTCATGAAAAAACAATTGCATGTTATTTAGATTTATCAGAGTGATGAATATGTACAATAATTTAATTATCTTTTATTATCTGTAATTTTAAAAAAAATCAAAACGAACAGCTGTTTTGCCAAACAGCTTTTTAGCTTCTCCGTTTGAAACAACACTGTAACAATTGTTCTTCCAAACAGATTCACAGATTATGCCACCATTCTGCAAAACAACTGATTATTCAACCACTGCTTCCCACCACTAATTCTCCAATCGCCGCAGCCGCGCTAAACAGAGCCTAAATAAAGTGAAAATTAATACTCACCGTGAGTTTCAAGGGAGAACAAATGTCAGAAGCGAAATTTCACAAATATAGTAGGAGGCGGGTGCGGGGCCCGGTGCTTCTAGAAGCATTAGGGTTTAGTGGTTGCTAGCCAAGAATTTCTCTCCTCTCATCATTCATGTACGGCTTTAAAAGGAATCTAAAGGAGTTAAAACTGCACCATCTGCTTCAATGATTGCTTCTAGAAGTCCTCCCAATTTGGATAAACAAAAATTGCCAAATCAATCCTCCAAAACTTGGTTTTTTTGGAAATAAGCAACTCCAGTCAATTTTAATTAGGTTCGTTCGTTTGCGCGAAATCGGATTTCGATATTAGAATTTAATATTGATAAATACTGTGGAATGAAATATTGGTGACTAATTTCAATTCTACCGTTCGTCTAATCTACAATATTGGTGAATATTGTGAAATTGATCAATTTTTTTGCCCGAACACGAAATTTTCACCTAGACGTCGTTTATTCGTGTGGTTGCAAATTTTTTTTTGCCCGGGGGCGATTTTTTCTGCCGTAGACATTTTTTTTCGGCCAAACGCGATTTTTTCGGCCAGACGCGCTTTTTCGCCCTAGCACAATTTTTTTCACCCGAGCGTGATATTTTCGCCCCGACGCATTTTTTTCGCCCAGGCGCGATTTCTTCACCCAGAAGTATTTTTTTTGCCCAAACGTGTATTTTTCGCCCGAACCGGATTTTTTTCCCGGTCACGAATTTTTCGCCCAGACGTCTTTTTTTCCCTCGGACGCGAAAAATGCGTGCCCGACGAAGAACGCGCGCCCAGGCGAAGAACGCGCACCCGGGCGAAGAACGCGCGCCCGAGCGAAGAACGCGCGCCCGGGCGAAAAATGCGCATCCGTGCGACAAAATGTGATCTCGGGCGAAAAACCCGCACTCAGGCAAAACGCGTTTCGGCCGAAATTATCCAATTCTTATAAAGATTGAAAAGAATTGTGTTTAGCTCAACCTCAATTTCACGGAATTCATTAAAATTCCAATTCCTATGTCAAGCGTGCAAACGAACGATAAAATTGAAATTGGAGCTTCAATTCCAATTTCAAGAGCTTAATTCCGCGCAAAAGAACGGACCCTTATTGATTTAGAAAATGGATTACTCACAAATGTGTATAATATCTATATAAACTCATAGTTTAAATATTAAATCAAATATGACTGCTTGCTGATGGACTGGCTTTCAATCCCCGCTAATTGGTGATCACTAGAGCTGTCACTTAAAACCGAAAACCGCAAACCGAACCGGAACTGCAAAGAACCGGACCGAACCGTTCGCAAATTATTCGGGTTTTGGTTTGAATTTTGGAACCGTGAATAACATTGGTCCGGGTGCGGTTCTTACATTTTATTATCCGGACCGGAACCGGAACCGGAACCGCAACATACAAGTCTCAAGTGGTTTCAATATTTTTAGACCCGATCCGAACCGGACCGAGGTAGAACCGAACCGCAACCCGTTTATTATTTTTATTATTATATTGTTATTATTTTATAATTTATCTATAATATTTATATTTACTATCACGAGTGAATCTGGTGAAGTTTGAACTCAAACCGCAATCGCACTAAAGAGGACGATTTTGGACCGAACAAAACTTCTCCGCATAAAAACTGTATGGTATGATTTGACATTGGTGCGGTTTGAAGTCAATTTTTGCCGTGGATTTTTTATTTTTATACAGTTATATAATATATTTTTAATTTTACTAACATATTTTTTGAAATATTTTATTTAAAAAATAAAGAAAATATAAAACTACTATTTATTAGTAATCATGAAAGACAACTAATTGTAGGCGGTTGTTACGGTTGAGCATGTCGATGAGACGTTCGCAAGCCAACTAGAATTCGTGGCAAATCTACACGCGTAGGAAGAAAATTGATACTATCTCACCAATCGCGGAAAAGGCCGCCGAGAAGTGTGCAACATAATTATTTTTATTTCGATATTGTTTTGAGTTTTACTATTTGCAGTCCGCTTTTATTTCATTCCGTCAAGCTTGATTTTGATTTTAGTTGGAACCGATTGGAACCGGACCGAACCGCATGGAACCAGACCGAACCGATAGTGACCGGTTTGGTTTTGGTTCTTGTTGAACCGTAACCGGAACCGTTGACACAACGGTCCCAAAAATTAAGCTGGAACTGGAACCAGAACCGGGACCGGTCAAACGAAATAAGGTTTTGGTTCTAATTTGAAGAACCGTTACCTTAATGGTTCGGTTCATGGTTTTAGTAGAACCGGAACCGAACCGGAACCGTGACAGCTCTAGTGATCACCCTAAAGGACGAGAAGAAAACCATATGTCGCCTCCTGTATTGCTTTCCTTCAATGAAGTGGCAAGAAGCAGATTCTTCTCCAGGTCGAAGAAAAAGGAGCAAGTCTCTCGCTTTCTACAAAATCATAGTAGTTTGTAAGTTGGCTATTTTTATGTGTATCATTTAGGCCCCTGTTTGACGGGGCTGATCCGCGGCGGTCTGGCGAACCGTATCGCCCGGCCCCAGCCCCGCATCATTTGGCAGCGCCACGGTCGGGTGGCGGGGATCAACTCTGGCGGATTTCATCCTGCAGTTGCAGTCGAGCAGCACAGATGAGATCTGACCCCGCCGCCCGGCAGCTACGCCAAAGAAGGCCTTAATCTGTATGTGATTATATAAAGCTATTTTCTATCTTTGTTTTTTTTGTATTTGGTTTTAGCCTAGCTTCATGGTAATATGGCGCCTCCTTAGGCCTTAAGAGCAACTCCAATCGTCCGGCATTTCTCAGAAATGCCGGACGGTTTCCCTCCAATGTTTCGGCATTGGAGGCTGCATAAATGGAGGAGGCGGCATTTCTGCCTCCTCCTCCTCCATATTTAGAGGAGGAGGAGAGGAAATGCCGGCCTTCCATTTATTATTTTATTATTTTTTTATTATTTTTTTTATTTTTAATTATATATTTATTATATTTAAGGAAAACGTGTATTACACAATAACGTTCGTAGCCGTTAAAATATTATTTCAAACTTCACATATAATATACCAATAAATTTGTTTTTTCGAGACCTACAAAACGAGACTAATATTTCATACTTTCTAAATATTATTGATCATACAAATAGCTAGAGAACACGATTTACTAAATAAAATTGCACATACACCGAAATACATTCAAATTAAAATGCATACAATTTTCCAAATTATATTGTTTCATTATCATGTCGTGCCCACAGATGTTCGATCAGTGCATCTCGAAGTGTGAAATGTGCCGCCTTGTCTCTGATTTTTTTATGTCGATTTAGAAACTGCTGAAATCTTTCGACTTCACTTGTGTCCATCTCTTCAACATTCTAAGTTGGCGGCGGTGGAGAAATAACGATATCTTCATTTTCATCTCGCTCGTCCTCGATAATCATATTGTGCATTATAATGCAAGCAGTCATGATATCATGCTACACATTTTTATCTCAAAAACGGCAAGACCCCTTAATAATTGCAAAGCGTGATTGGAGAACTCCAAATGCGCATTCTACATCTTTTCGGCATGCCTCTTGCATCATTGCGAAGTGTTGTTTTTTTTATCTTGTGTATGAGAAATGGTTTGAACTAGTGTTGACCATTTCGGATAGATACCGTCGGCTAAATAATAACCAACATCATAATTTTTACCCAGTATTGTATAATTGGTAGGAGGCGTTATACCTTGGGTTAAGTTTGCAAATAAATTTGATGTCTGCAAGACATTAATATCATTGTTAGATCCAGGTAAGCCAAAATATACATGCCATATCCACAGGTCGTATGATGCTACTGCCTCGAGAATGATTGTAGGTCCAGCATGACGTCCTGAATATTGGCCTGCCCATGCCGTTGGGCAATTCTTCCATTGCCAATGCATACAATCAAGGCTTCCCAACATCCCTGGAAAACCTCGTTCTTCACCTTTCTGTAGTAATCTTGTTACATCATTTGCATTGGGAGATCTCAAATATTCATCTTTGTATAATTGTACAATTGCCCTACAGAATCTTTTCAAGCATTGAATCACAGTAGACTCGCCAATTCGAATGTACTCATCGCAATTATCAGCTGATGTTCAGTATGCTAACATACGAAATGCTGCTGTAATTTTTTGTATTGTTGATAGTCCAGGCTTACCAACACCATCCTTCTTTTGAACAAAAAAATTATTGTGCTCCTGCACTTCAGTAATAATGCGAAGGAAAAGATTTTTTCTTATTCGAAATCTTCGTCGAAAAAAAGTTTCCCCATATGTGGGGTGTTCGGAGAATTAATCATTCCAAAGTCTAGTGTTGCCTTCAATCCTGCCCCGATTGATTACCACGTGGCCAGGTATTGAACCTCTGCGTCGCGGACGTGCATCTTCTTGAAATTGAGCTGCGATTATGGCATTGTTGGAGGCATGCATGCTTGCTAAAACTTCATCTTCATTCTCCCAATTTTTAAGGTCTTCTTCCCACTTGAGAAGTATTTGTTCATCATCATCAGAAGATGATGAAGATCGCAAATGGGATGAACCTTCTCCATAGTTCATTTTTCTTAGAAGAAAAGAATGTTTTGAATGTATCATTGACTATCTTAAAAGGGAGTTTATATAGCTCGCCAGCATTGGATGCCTTCTCCCAAGCATTGGATTCCTTCTCCACTCAAGCCTCTGTCTTGTCTTGTCAATCCTGTCATCTCGTAACCCGATGTCTTGTTTTTTCCCAGCATTGGATGCCTTCTCCCAAGCATTGGATGTCTTCTCCACTCAAGCCTCTGTCTTGTCTTGTCAATCCTGTCATCTCGTAACCCGAAGTCTTGTTTTTTCCCAGCATTGGATGTCTTCTCCCAAGCATTGGTTGCCTTCTCCACTCAAGCCTCTGTCTTGTCTTTGTTGGGGTTGTGGAACACTTCCGGTCCTCTTGTTTCTCACACCGAGTTTGCCCACGTGAGCTTAGAGGAATCGAAGTGTGATCCCCCTTCGACATCTCCGGGACCGACGACAGCGGGGGTCCGAAGGCGGCAGCCCCCGACGGAGGTCGAACGTCCCCGGACCAAATTTTTTTGGGGAGATGTTTTCTTCAGTCGTCGAACTGGGTTCGACGATCGTCGAACCCAGCTCAACGATCGTCGAACCCAGCCCGACGTCGAACATCGAACCCAGCTCGACGTTCGACGCGCCGAACCCAGCTCGACGTTCGGTCGAGCTCGACGTTCGGCCGAGCTCGACGATCGTCGACCGCCGTTCGACGTTCGGCCGAGCTCAACGTTCGGCCGAGCTCGACGATCGTCGATCGCCGTTCGACGTTCGGCCGAGCTCGACAATCGGCCGAGCTCGACGATCGTCGACCGCCGTTCGACGTTCGGCCGAGCTCGACGATCTGTTATGCTGAAGCCTATTTAAGGCGTTTTCTCCCAAGCATTGGATGCCTTTTCCACTCAAGCCTCTGTCTTGTCTTGTCAATCCTGTCACCTCGTAACCCGGAGCCTTGTTTTTTCCCAGCATTGGATGCCTTCTCCCAAGCATTGGATGTCTTCTCCACTCAAGCCTCTTTTTTTCATAAGTACCCATTCTAGCACTCTCTATAAGTACCCATTGCAGAAGTCAAGTTCTCATCACTCTATTCCCAAAATCAAGAACTCTCAAATTTTTTTCCTCGTCATCATGTCATCTATTCGTGGCCAAGCATTCTCCCCAAAAGAAGATCAAACACTATGTTATGCTTGGCTTGAGGTTTCAGAAGACCCCGTTATGGGGAGTAATTAGAAAGAACAAAGAATGTGGGAAAGAATTTCAACCATCTTTCACAATACAAGACCTCAAACTTGCGTAGGACAGAGAACCCCAAAATCTCTTTCTTGTCGTTGGTCCCTTTTGGCAAGTAAAACAAGCAAATTCTGAAGATGTATTCGGCAGATAGAGCAACGAAACCCCAGCGGTGCTTCTGAACTTGATATTGTAAGTATTTTTAGAATTTAAATGCATAAATATCTTAAATAATGTGTGATTAAAGTAATTTTTTTGTAGCTCAATGAAGCCAAAATGTTATATGCCTCTGATTCAAAAGAGAAAAAAGGCTTCATGTTTGAGCATGTTTGGCATATCTTAAAAAACACAGAGAAGTGGATGGAAACGTCAGGGTCTACAAAAAATAAGAACTCTCCAAATATTGACATGTCACAAACATTAAGTTCTAACACTCCCAGTCAAGGGAGAGGAATAGACTTAAATTCAGATAACAATAACATGAATCTTGGTAGTACTGGGGATGAAGAATCTCCAATCTCAACTTCCAATAATCGACCAACTGGGAGAAAGCAAGAAAAGGAGAGGAGGAGACAATTGAGTGGTAAGGGTTATGATATTGAGGTTCATACTAAAAAAAACGAAGAAATCTTAGAGGTTTTAAAGAGAGGGCAAGAACAACGAGCAAACGATATGTCTGCTATCCAAGAGCTCATGAGAATAAAAGCAGAAAATCAAAAAAGAAAACTAGATCTTTAGAGCGCTAAACAAGATCACGATATCATAATGATAGATTTGGATAGCATCAAAGGAACTCCAGAACGACAGTATTTTCGACAAAAAAACAAGAAATTATGAATAGAAATATTATAAAATCATTATTTGGAGGATCTTCAACACTCGAAGGAACTGAATATGGAGGTGGCGTATATGGAGGTAGTGGTTACGGTGGAAGCCAATATAGAGGAAACCAATATGGAGCACCTCAATTCGTAGGAGGTCAACTTGGAGGAAGCCAGTGTGGAGGAAGCCAGTATGAAGGAGATCGACATGGAGGGCCTCAATTTGGAGGACCTCCATTTGGAGGAGGTCAACATGAAGGAAGTCAGTACGGAGGAAGCCAGTATGAAAGAGACCGACATGGAGGACCTCAATTTGGAGGGCCTCAATTTGGAGGGCCTCAATTTGGAGGGCCTCAATTTGGAGGGCCTCAATTTGGAGGACCTCCATTTGGAGGAAATCAGTACCGAGAAAGCCAATACCGAGAAAACCAGTACGATGGAAGCCAATTTGAAGGACTTCAGTTCGGAGGAGACCAGCAGGGAGGAAGCCAGTATGGAGGAAGCGACTACAACATACCAACGTATGGAGGAGAACAACAGGGGGATAGCGCGCGCGGAAATCATAGCGAACCCAGTGATGACCTCCCAGATTTTTAGTTTAAATTTCAAATGTAATATTTTAATTTTGAAATATGTAATGCTTATTTTATTTTTATAATGTAACTGTAACGTTTTAATTATATAATGCTTATTTGATCATGTTTTGTCAAATTTTTTTTGTTTAAAAAGACAAAAAATAATAATAAAAAAGTTTTTTCGAGACCTAAAAAATGAGGCTAACATTGGATATTTTCTAATTAATATTTATTATAGTATTATTAAACTATTATTTTATTGAATATATTTAGTTATATACATATACTATAAATATTATATATATATATATACTTATATATAAATATACATATACATAAAAAATATATAAACATATATTAAATAATAATATATACATAAAATAATACCATGTTCTCTAAATATGGAGAACATGGTTGGAGTTGCTCCCACCATGTTCTCCATATTTGGAGAACATGGTACAATGGAAGCCTCTAAATATAGTGGCTTCCATTGGAGTTGCACTAAGTCCTGGCCTGGGCCTGTACCAGATCAACCGAGGCCCAGGCTTAAGTGGGCTTTTTGCCTTACGGGCCTGGGCCCTTTGCTAAGAATTATTTATTATTATAATCTCCTGAAATTAACAGTGCTCAAGTCAAGTTTTATAATACCCACAAAATTATACATATACAATATACATACCATTGTATAAAGAAGTTGTGAGAAGAACAACACCAAGTCATCGCGTGCCTTTCGACTTTATTCAAGATTGGTGATCGACGCGCGATCGGGAGCAGATCGGAGATCTCCGATCAGGTTCCCAATGTGTTTTGTTTTCTTGAGACCCGATTCGTGATCCGGTCCCCAATGTGTTTCATTTTCTTGGGATCCGACCGATGATCGGGTGATGATCGGCCCTATAAGTGATTGTGTACCCTGTGTCTATTTAAAAAAGTTTAAATTTCCTTTTTCCTTAGTATTATACATATGATAAGTTGTCTTGAGGAAACTTTGTTCCCCCCACGACAAAACCCCATTCCCCGCACAACAGAATCCCGTGCCCTGCATGACACAACCTCGTGCTCCGCACGATAGAACCCCGTGCCCCCGCACGACAAAACATATTTGGCTTGGCTTTCCCGTCTGCGGCGCGCGGTGATGATCGAGCCATTCAAAACCCAATATAGCTATCCTCATGTAAAAGGGAATCTTCCCAAGAATACAATTTAAGAAATTCTCATTGGTTGTTCCATTCTATATTAATTAGTTGGTAGTTAGATTTATGAATATTAAATGCTAATTAGCAATCTTCTTGTCAACAATTTCCAACTAAACACTTTGTTTGGAAATAATATTTGTGGATTTTAAAGGGTTTAGAAGATTCACAAAGTATGTGAAATGATATATTATTGTCCATAAAACTACTCGATCATCTTGAGGTAAATCATGCAAATATAATGTGCTTCTGTATTTTTTTAGGCCATTGTTATATTCAAATCTGTTTTGAGTATGCACATACATATTTTAAGTGCACACAAAAAAAGTTATAAGTGCAAATCATTTTGTTATGTGCAGATCATAATCAATTATTTAAATTCTTCTTTAAGCCATTCTTTTGTCGGCCAATTCCTATGACACAAAGAGAGGACGGGTACGGTGAGAATAGTTCAGGCGGAGGATGCTCATTTGATCGGTGAAGAATTGTTTCAAACGGTTTAGAGGGAGATCCAGCTGGTTGAGAGACAGAAGCTCGAACAGCTTGAATGTGAGATTCTTCATCGCCTCTGCGCACTCTTCACGGCTGTTCCTACATTGATTTGGGAAGAGAGATTGAGAGGGATGGCGATTTTAACAAATTTGAACTCTTATTCCGCATCGCCGACATGAATCCCTTACTTGAACCTTGGAGGATTTTCAAGCCACTAATTTGGATCAGGATCCTCTCCAGTTCACGCGAACTGGAGGGGATCTAGTTCGCGGTTCTGATTGCGCCTCCCAAATCGGACGGCGGATCGGGTGAGAAGCCAATTCGCGGCTGACTTGGCTAGTGGGCCCCGCGAGTGGAGTTAGAATTTTTTTCCCGCCGTTCGATTTGGGAGGCGCAATGAGGACCGCGAACTAGACCCCTCCAGTTCGCGTGAACCGGAGAGGATCCTGATGCAATACATTGGTGCGATTCTCGCCAGAATCTACCGAAGTGGGGATAAGGATAATGATGAGATTATTTGCAATGAAGGCTTCGTTTGTTTGGGCGTTTTGGCCGGCCGTTTGGAGCAAATGGCGCCGGACATCAGCTAACCAAATGGGGCGGCGTCTCCGTTTTCTCCGTTTGCTCCCACAGCAAGGAGGAAAAGCTCTCCCGCCGCTCCATTTCGATCCCCACCTCCCCCCCCCCCCCCCCCCTCTGGTCTCAATGCTCCCTTTCCTGCCGCCGAATGTTGCCGAAATCGAAGACCTCCTTCTTGCAATCTTATGCGTTAGTAATATCCGGTCTTGGTGAGAGGAGAGGCATAAATGTTATTGTTAAATAAATTCTTATGTATTTTTAAAAATGAAACTGTTTGCAAATAATCAAAACTGATTTGCACGTAACAATCACTTTTCTTTTGTGTTTCGGCATATTTCTTTAACTACGTGAACTAAAAAGAGCTAAAAGTAGGCAAGCTTCCACCTCCATTATCGCCTAACAACCTCCATCATAAATTTCAAAAACAAATTCTAACATTAGGAACAGGCAAAACAGAAGAACAATCTCTCAAATTCTCCACAAAACAGCCCAAACATTCACAGAAAACATCTTTTGGGTTCTTTTTCCCCATCCTCATCAACCATGATTTCTGCAAGAACTACCCTCTCCGCAATGTTTCTCGTCATACTATGTCTCAACGCAAATTTCTCCGTCTCCGCCGCACGTTTTCTATCAGAATCTGCAGATTCGACGAGCAAAATAGCAAGCGTGCCCGCTTCTCCGGCTGCGGGGAACGAATTTCCCGGCATTCTGGATGCAGCGAGCATGGAGGAGTTGGCGAAGAAAATGCCGGAACTGACATTGCCACCCATTCCCTCCTTCCCGGACAGCTTCGATAGGTTCTTTGATTTCTTTCGCCTGCCGGCATTCATCGCCGATTTGTTTGAGAAGAAAGATTGAACAATAACAGATCGTTTGAATCTCCCTTCATTCTATCATGAAAATCACACAACTCTCTTTTAATTTATGATATATAAAATTTACTTAATTTAGGATGATGTTATTAGCAAATTCATTTCGACTCCTAACAAATCATTATTACTTTCAAATCATGAAATTCAAAAATGAATATTTGAAAATCAATTTGTTATTAGCAAACTGCAAATTATTTTTTTACAAAATCATTTGAAATGTCATTGATGAGGAACTGTTAAATTGATAAGCTTGTCTAGAAGTTGTAATAGTTAGTTTTTTCTGTTTTGTCAGCTGTACATTTATTGGCTGGGTATATTTATGGACATACTCCTTGTAAATAAGTAGTAGTGAAAGAAAAGTTTTATTTTGTCCATCTCATTTGACTGGAACACATTTGTTTACGCAAAGGAAACACATTATAATGTCATTGATCTTTGATGTAACCTGTTTGAGATAACAACTTCTAACAGATCCAGATACAAGTGCCAAAAGATAGAGCTTCACACTAATTAGTATTCCATAACAAAGAATACAGATATAAACTGGAGTTGTACATTATCAATCATCTCCCTGTGCTCATAATAGTGCGTCGCGCCGCCGTCGTCGGTAGAATAGACCTAAACTTTTCCCTGTGCTTCCGCGTGTGCCGGCGAACAATGGCGTACTTGAAGCTCCTCCCATTGGTTCCGAGAAGCCGCCAACCCTATCTCCTCTCCTTCGCCAGTCGATTCTCCTTGTCATCGCCGGAAGCTGCCGCCACCCAGCCGCAACGGACTGCTAAACTGGAACAGAAGTGTGGGCTGGCCATTTGAGCAAACACCTGACGGGCACACTTCCATTTTCTGTTTGGCCAACCATCATAGCAGATAAATGCTCCGTATGGGGGGACTTATTTTCACCGGTCAAGCGGTTACGACCGCATGAATCGGACCTTAATTATGATTAGATTCATGCGGTCGTAACCGCTTGACCGGTGAAAATAAGTCCCCCCAAACGGAGCCAAAGTAAGAACATCTACACCATTTGCCATTTCGGCATCATCATAATAGGCAGAAGGTGCAACATTACCGCTCTTTCACGTCCAAACTGTCCCCATCTCGAGGTGCTTCAAATGGTAGAAAACGTGACCGTCGTCGTGAAAAGATCTGATAAGAGTAGCGCCATCTGTTGTGCGAAACGAAGGGGAAAAACTAAAATCACACAATCAAAAATAATAAACACGATGAGATTTACGTGGTTCGGTGAGAAAACGCTTACGTTCACGGGGAGGGGCTATCCGCTATCACTGATGAGAGAGAAAAAAAAGAGGTCAATACACAATACAACTCCACACAACTCAACTCTCTCTTGAACCAAAAAGAACCCTAACCCCTTTCAAACAACACCATCCTTGCCAACAAAGGGCGTAAATCTCCCTAAAGGTGGGTCTGTCATTGATGGAGTCGGGAGATAGGAATTCCCACAAGCCCTCGTGACGGCTAGGAGAAGGAGGGAAAGGTAGATGACTTTTTTGGGAGGGTTTGCTGGTAGCTTTTTTTAGGGGAGAACAAAAAATGAAAATTTGATGAATTGGAGTTTTTTTTTTATTTGCTAGCATCCATAAAAAGGGTTTGCTAATAGTATCACCCTTCATTTATAAAACAAATTTAAACATGTACCTAGCGGTGATAGTACCTGCGGCTTGTTGTCCCGTGTTTTATATTCCGCAAAGTCGAATTTTTCATGGAGATAACGACGTTGGGGAGTGTTAGAGGTGGAGCCTGACTGCGTTGGATGTACTGGGCACTCAACACGATTTATGTGTGTGTGACTGAATTCAGAAACCGAAGAAGGAGAGCGGCTGGAAGAAGAAGCGGTGTAAGTTTCTTTGAACGTTTTCATAGTGGATTTCTGAGGCGCGGGTGGTTGTGGTTTTTTCCCCGGACTTGGAGTTTTTCCACGTTAATATCCTGTGTTGTGATCAGCGTTTTTCGTCCATATTTTGCACTCGTTTTTCTCAACAGTGAGAACAGTACGTACGAATGCTTGTATGATTATAAAAGAATTGATCTTTACAAGAACTGATCTTTACAAGCATGTTCCCCTGCAGTCATAAGTCATAACTGATCGATCAAGAAGCAGCTTGACTCGGTTACCTACAACAGTTGCACGCTGGGCAAGTTCTCCTATCGACCAATAATCTGCTAGACTGAATTTGGGCGATTCTTTGCTTTCCTGCAATATTGCAATTGCTTTCTGATTCCATATGTTGTACATGCCCCTTAAAGAGGGAAAACTGGTAGGAGCGTCCCCCCGATCTCTCTGCACCCTTTGGTAAGAGGATACCCCGGTAGCACTATGCCCTTTGGTAAGAGCTGACTCGACCACTTTACGACCTTTGGTAAGAGCGAACAATGATCCCACTTCGCTCTCCGGTAAGAGTGGTCCCTGATACCTCTACGCTAGCTCTCTGGTAAGAGCGGACCCCGACCCCTTTATGCCCTCTAGTAAGAGCGGACTCCGTTCCCTCTACGCGACTCCAATAGCTCTACTCCCTCTGGAAAGAGCGGACAAAGGTCCATCTGCGCCCTTTGATAAGATCGGACAAAGGTTTATCTACGCACTTTGGTAAGTGGGGATCCCAACCTCTCTATGCCCTTTGGAAAGAGGGGATCTCGATCCCTCTGCGCCCTCTGAAAAAAGTGGAAAAAGGTCCTTTACACCCTTTAGTAAGAGCTGACCCTGGTTCCACAGTGCCCTTTGGTAAAAGCAGACCCCACCCTCTGGTAAGAGGGAACAAGAATCTCTCTACGCCCTCTGGTCTATAAGCGCTTCGAGCGACCCGCAACAATGCCGCATCCGAGTGTCTACCTTTGGCACTAACGCCGAGCGATGACCTCCAAAACTAATCTTAAGCAACAGGCTTGCTAACCCCCAGATAAGGATGGACAAATGTCCCTCTACACCGTATCTGGTTGTCAACATCCCACACTAGTGTTGAACAATGATCTTCGGATGTAAACTTAAGCGACAAGCTTGCCGACCCCCGAGAAGGGTGGATGAAGGCCCATAACGTCGTTCGAGTGTCTGCCTCTGGCGCTAACGTTAAGCGGTGACCATCTGAGCTAATCATGTGCGACGAGCTCACAAATCCCTAATAAGGACAAGCAAAAACCCTCTACGCTACGTCCTAGCAAAAGTGATATGTATCCAATCAATGCACGGATCATCCCTCAATATCGACATCGGGATCTTCATCCTTCGAGAATAACGTCAAGTAGCAAGTTCAAGGCTCAAGCACTGACTTTTGTAGCCTACGCAAGGTGATAAACTCATGGTCGTGTAAGGAACAAAAATTTGCCTTAGTAAACTAGAAAAGCGTCTTACATAAAAAAGCAATTTCAAATCGAAGATCAAACAAAATACTCCCGCCCCAAATAATATACGACCATCAGAAGAAAAAAATTTAGACCCATTTTCTACAAAAAGTGACCTCCGAAGATTAAAAGGCATTTAATGGGTTCCACAAAAGCAATTTGGTCGAACCTGAGGTTTTTTTCACTCCCTCACTCGGCTCATCAAGATGAGTCCAACAAGCTTTTACTTTAATATATAATTCCAAGTTTGTTTGGTTCCTCAAACGGGTGCCGAAACACTCGTTGAGCATGCCCAAGAAGGCTTCACGCACGTCGAACATGAACTCACAAGACGGGCACGCAAATCACGCATGCATGCGCGTCGCGCTCGTGCGAGGGTGCCACCACACTATGCATATTGCATGCGAGTGTGTGTGGAGCGCGCACACCCAAGGAATGCGCGTGCACTCCCAACGTGCTCTGTGTGTGCTCCATGTGTGTGTGTCCGTGCATGATAGTTGTGCTCTACCGCGCCTTCTGGTCTTCGGAACCCTTCTCAAGATGGGCAATTGAAAGAACTGAAAAAATTTGTGAAAGCGGAAAACGGGACGTCAGGCGCAGGAACACTCAACCACACTGAGTCCAAGAAAGCCAAAAAAATAACTAGAAGAGCAAGAGTCTTGTACTAATCAAAAATATCTTTACACAGCGAGACATACATGACGAGACATGATTGCCAATGTATCTGAAGGAGCAATAAAATTACAAGCTGAAAACAAACCGTGCGGCCTCAAGAAGTAACCGTTGGCTCTGCTGCTAACTGCTAAGGAGTCCGCTGAAGCCGCCTGGTCGCAAGACCGCAACAAGCCAAACGGACTACCCATTATTCCAGTGCTGTTGAAGAACTCTAGCCGCCTGACCGCGAGGCCGCCTAGCTGCCAGAACACGCGGACTGCTGCAACCGAACTGAACAAGCCGCCCAGAGGCGGATAACTTATTGAACAGGGAAGAAGTTGCAGAAGATAAACCGCTTAGTCGAAAGCCGCGACCTACTGAAGACCGCTGGTTGTTACCCGCAGAGTTCGCACTCAGTCAGAACCAAATTTTTGGCTCTTCAGCGCTATCCGCACAACCTACACAACACAAACCGGTCAAACCTCTTCAAACCACGCGGATAGAAAACCCTAACCGCAGCAACTTTCCGCGAGTAGACTTTTTGTTCACTCGGTACCATCTGATATGACAGAGGGGTCCTATTTATAGGATAGGAGTGTGATCACCGCTCTAGATGATAGGAAAACCGCCCTATCCAGTGCGAGCACGAACCTTATTCGCAAGAGCTCTGGATACAAACCAGAACCGCGGAGGCTAGATACGAGAGAGTCCGTCAAGGAAGAACCACCAAGGCTGAAAACCAAGCCTCTGACAAGACCACCAAAACAAGCGGACTCAGCGAGAACCAACCCAGTCCGCCCCACTTGCGGACAGCTCCAGACCGCAACACGCGAGCTCGCAGCCAAGTCGCACAATACAGACTGCTTGCCGAGCTCGGCGGATAAGGAACCAACCCGCGTAGGCCGCGCGACCTCCCAGACTAAGCCTACCTAGATTTGGTCCAAAACAAACCAAGTCCATACCACCAAACATCCCGTGTGTGAACACAATACCAGCAGATACAAAAACAGACCGCACCAAATCGGCGAACTCCAGAGCCAGCTGCTCAAACCGGCAACTGAGTGGATAACCATCCTATCCGCCAGAAATCAATCAGGGGAACAAGCCGCGGAACAGTGGCCGACCTAGCAAGTCGCTAGTTCAGTCCGCACAGACCGTCCAGTCTGACCACCGAAACTGCCAGCAACAACAAGATCGACCTGCCAGGCCGCCACCCCCTATCCGCACAGGCCGCCACCCTCTATCCACACAAGCCACACGGACAGACCGCCTAGGCCGCACAGACAGACCGCCCAGGCTGCCCAGATCACCCACTTCCAATTCAAAAAATTCAACAAGAACTTGGGGGTTGGGGTGCTTGAGCTGTAGCCTGGTAGCGATCCACCTAACAAGGTTAGCTTCGCTTTAGCGGGAGATTGTTTCCTTGGGTTAAGGGGACGTTATAATAAAAAGTGCACTTTATCTTAACGACCATAGCCGATCCAACATGACAACGTCACGGCTCCACTCTAGGCGACGTTATTGGGTTTCAGCTCAAGCACCCCAACCCCTCTCCATCCACTGGCAGGTTATTAGTGGCCACAGCCTCCCTTTGATGAGCGAAACTCTCCGGTTAAGCGGGCAACACAAGGACTTCCCAGGAGGTCGCACATCCTAGTACTACTCCAGCCCGAGCACGCTTAACTATGGAGTTTTCCAGCTACAACTCAGTTGATGATGAGAAGTTGAAAAACTTCATAGTTAAGCGTGCTCGGGCTGGAGTAGTACTGGGATGGGTGACCTCCTGGGAAGTCTCTGTGCTACCCGCTTAACTGGAGAGTTTCGCTCATCAAAAGGAGGTTGTGGCCCCCAACAACCTGTCAGTGGATGGAGAGAGGTTGGGGTGTTTGGGCTCTAGCCCGGTAACGCCGCCTATAGTGGAGTCGTGACGTTGTCACGTTGGATCGGCTAGGCTCGTTACAGCAGGGGATTCAGATTCTCACCATTGGGGGGAAATGTGATAGTATCCATTTCATGGTGTAAATGCATTCTCACTTCATCTAATGGTGGAGAACTTTTGATTAAAATAAAATTATAAAAGGATGAGATTATTGAACCCGTCAGATCAACAGTAATAGATCTGGACCGTGAAATTGATACTATCCATGTCAAGAGAATCCCCGTGAAATTGCTGGAGTGGTTCAGTGGTTGGGTATAACGGTCTGTTTTGCTAAGTAAACAAAGCCTAATTGGTTCATGATTGGTGAGTCAATAAGTAGTTTTAATTAATGTACTGTATATATACGAGTATTTGTTTTTATAACTACTATTGTGATAATGATTTATTGATACGACGAATTGATCATTTTTGGGTAAAAAGAGTAGAATGCAATTTGATGGGTTAACGATAAGTGCACCGATCGCTCAAGTAATATAAAATGTGAGAGCAAATCTCCAAGCATCAAGGTTTAGTACTGTTTCAATTTTGAGGGCGTGTGAAAACCGACCTCATTTTGATTCGATTTAATTAGTTTATAGGGTGTGTAAACCACAAATACCAGATTGAATCAAAGTTTATTATATGTTATGTCACATGTTGTTAGCCAACTCAGCCTAATTGCCTCGAACCATGCAGGCCTGTGTGTACCTGCTCCTTCCTATGAGTGACAAATATAGCTTATGTTTTATCCTTCTCGTGACAATCTCTTTGCTTTTTCTTCTTCCCCTAAACCCTGACCCGATGTGCACATATAGTGCGCTTTTGTTGAAAGTGAGCCCGACCCACTCATGTGAGTATTCCGGGACGGCCCACATCCGGAATGTAGTCCGCACACAGCGGCCCCTCTCCGTACACAGGTCTGCGCGCAACCCAATCCCCGTGGATGTTTTTGGGTGCACTATAACAGTACGACGGGTTGTTGAGGTCGAGCATCGATCCGCCGACCTTATGTTGTGATCCCAACTATCATGAAATTACGTACATTCCTATGTTCACTTTATATATTGCTCAACCTAGAAAATTGATTGTGTATGAGTCTTTATCATGTGTAGCATAGTTTTACTTTCTAATTTGATGCATGTTGCATGTTATATGTGCGTTTTTGCATGTGTGCAGTGACTCACCCCAGAATTTGCTAGGACAATCCGGAAGAGAAATCATTAGGCAATTTATGGTCAACTCATAACTAATCTTCATTTCCTTTTACTTATGTTTTATTAAAGATAGGGTAAGGCAGAGTGAATGCTAGTGGACAAAATCAAAAGTTGCTTATAGAAAAGAATAAATTGGTCTTTTCAGCTTTTGCATTTCAGGTGTGAGAGCCAATGAATAGATTTGTATTTTTGCATGATTGGACATTTGATGTGGTGTGAAGCCACAAGACCAAACCTTATTTTTTATATTCTTAGTTTATTATGTGAACATTATGATTAAAATTTATGCTTCAGCTAGTATTTGAATTTTATAGTTTCCGTAATTTATTTGTATCTTTATATCATTTAATTTGTCTATGTGGTATGTTGAGGGATCCGACGAGACCCATATTACATGTATAAGTGGAATGCGACGTTCACTTTCGCACCTTTCCTACAAAAAATCAGATAGTACACCACTAATATACATGCATCCAAGAAACAAATCTGACATAAAAAAAATTTAGCCCGGTTAAAAAAAAATCATTACATGAGCCGAACAAATTTCTCCGCACACTCTTAACACATTGAAGTTGCTCTTAGACAATAGCACATCAATAACACGGTTTAACAATAAAATACACAGATTATTTTCCAACTACATAAATTTAGACGTCAAGTAAATTAGAATGTGTCAAGACGCAACTGATGTTTTATTTTTACATTTATGCTCTGTTTGACACAACAATATCTTTTCTTCACTGAATTTGGACAAAAACACCCTCATACATCGTAGAATATATGTTTGACATGTCAACAATTATTCTCATCACCAAGGAAAAAAAACTAATTTTGAACCTGAAAATGAATGAAATCATCTAGATAAGATAGGAGATGTTCACCACCATCACCGTCTTGCCAATGGGAGCTTTAAACATCCTCCACCAATGAAGAAGTACATATTACCACACCGCAACTCTTAGTCACTTTTTTGTGTTTCCTACTCTATAAAATTATACAAAGTTAGTTATCACAATTTCTCAAATAATTTATATTCATTAGAATTATTAAATTGTAAACTAACCATCATTTAATCAACATAAATATATACATATAAATATATATATATTATTAAGAAGAAGAAAAAACTCCCAAAAACCTTGTCTAATATCCAAAAATCAATTCCATAAAAAGATCATCATAATTATAATAATTAACACCATAATTATCGTCCGGCTTGCAGCCCTCGCAGCTAAACCTAATCATTTTCGCCGCCCTCTTCAGTATCCCGTCGTCCACATCCAATCCCCTGCACCGCGACACATCCAGCTCCGCCAATTCCTTGCAGCCCTCCAAGATCACCAGCAGCTCATCCCGGCGCAGAAACGACGCGCTCATCAGCAGCGTCTTCAGCCTCGGCAGGCATCTGATCACCGCCTCCGCGTCCCTGCCGTTGAAGAACCCGCACAGGTTCAGCTCGCAGAAATTGGGGCAGAAGAGACGGATTTGCTCCAGAATCTGGAGGAATGAAATCGGCTTCCATGTCATCTCCAGCGTCTCCATCTCCCTCCACCTGCTTATCAGTTCCGGGAGCTGCTTGTCGTCGTTCCACAGCAGCGTGGGCAGAGCGAGCACTTTCAGTTTCGGACACCTGCAATTTCCCCCGCGTGAGAAATTTCCGCGGTATCCCCAAATCGAACCGCGTGCACAATCAAAAGGAAATTTCCAGTCAATTACAGAGTTAGACGGGAAATTCTTACTCGATTGAGGCGAAAACCAAATCCCGGTGAAGGGATACGCCGAGAAGAGAGGGAATTCGAAGCTTGCTGACAGATCCATGGCTCCTGGCGACGCAGAGCTTCATGAAGGAGGAGAAGGAGAAGTGCTGCACCCTGTACAGCCGCTTGAATCTCGCAATAAAATTGCTTTTCTTGGAGAAATCCAGCTCCAGAAAGTCGAGATCTCTCCAGCATTGAGGATCGAGAGAGGCGGCGTGCCAGGATTTGCAGACGAGGGGAATCGAAACTGCGAAATCCTCGAATCCCAGCTTGCAGAAAACGCAGATCAAGCAATCGAAAGCCAAATCCTCCCATTTCCTCCTCCTTTCCATTCGATCCTTGTTATTTCACCGTGACGACTCCCATCCCTCTTTATAGACGGAGGAAATACAACAGTGCAGGATGCTGCTGTAAAAAAAAAGCCATTTTTACTGATGCAGATTTGATATACACACCAATAAAAAAACCAAGTACAAAAAAAAATGCTAACTGATAAATTATGAGCAGTAAATTAAAATATGTTGTCATGATCCGGAAATCAGCTGAATGCACCATCAATATTGAATTCCTCCAGAACATAAAAATCACAACTTCCACTCCTTCGTGATTTTTGAAATCACTGTCTCGATCGTCATCCAACCCCGAGACAGTTGGACGGACTGCGTGATGTTATCGACGTTCGTGTGGATGCCAATACAGACGTAGATTTGGTTCTATGTTTGATTCTTAAATCCATCATAATATTCACTAAATCTTATTTCATCCCGGGTATATATTTGACCTTTCTTGATATACTGATTTTGCATAATTCTTTGACATGAGTTTTTGTATTTTCTTGTACATTAGATGTTCAAGGAAACCCAACAAGACTACCCTCAGAACTTAAGGGATTGTTCTCCCTGTGGAAATTGTTGAAGTGTGAAGTTGGGAAATTCGGGCGGACTGTTTGCACAGTTCGCACTGACCGCAGAGACCGCGCGGATTAGGCGGTTAGCATTGGCGGTTAGCCTAGTCGGACATCAGGGTTGACTGTGGTTCGTCTCTGGCGGTCTGGACCAGCAAACTCTCTGGTGGAGTAACCGGGCGGATAGGTTTGTTTATCCGCGGGTTAGTGACGGACTTCTTTGGAGGTCGCCATGTTTGCCAGGTTCTCTGTTTCGCAAGAAGGCAGCCGGATATAGCGGACTGGGACGGCTTGCCGCCAGGTCATTGGTGTTTTCTCAGGCGAGTTGGATCAGAGTTTGCTGGCTGTTGTGCGGACTCTTTGGAGCTCGTAGGTGTCCGGCATGGATCAGTGCTTGTGATCTGGTTGTTGGATCGTGGTATAAGCATAGTTGTTCGGACAGGTTGCCTGGAGGTTGCGCGGACTGATGGAGCAGTCTGCATGGGTGTTTGCGGACTGGGGTTGTTCAGTAGAGCGCGATCTTTGTATCAAGTGGCACGGTCTGAATTGATGACCGCGGGTTTCACGTGGACTTGGTCTGGGGGGGAATAAGTCCAGCTTGTTGCCTAGCTCGTCATGTTCGCCTTGTGCGGACTGGTTAACAGCTCGCCAAGCTCGCCTTGGTTCTGTCTGGATTGATGACCGCGTGTTTCTCGTGGACTTGATCTTGGGGGACTAAGTCCAGCTTGTTGCCTAGCTCGCCATGTTCGCCTTGTGCAGACTGGTTGACAGCTCGCCAAGATCGCCTTGGTTCTGTCTGGAGTTCGCCTGGCGCGGTCAGCTTGGTTATTCGCCGAGTTCGACAGTTTTGGCTGGATGGGTTGTATAAGTCTCGGGTTGCAGGATGTGCGGACTCATAGCAGTATCTGCACGGTTGGCGGACTAGTGGTCTATCCGGCAGGAGCTGTCTGGGCGCGGCCTGACGAATTGGTTGGTATTCGCGTGATGCAGATGCAGGTGTTAGTCAGCATAGGTTGATGGGCGATTATCCTATCGGTGTAAGCGGTAACGACACTCCTCATCACAATTATAAATAGGACCTTCGGCTCGTCATAAGGATGCAGGGAACAGTAAGAACGAGCTCGCGCTTGAATTTGCGGTTAAAGTTTTCTAACTGCTGTGACTAAGGAAGTTGTTCTGTGCAGGCTGTGCGGCTAACACCAGGCGGTTAGGCGACTAGCGGGAACGTTGGTGTGGAACAGTTCGCAGATACAGTCAGCGGTTTAGCAGCAGGTCGCAGTCTTTGCGGCTTGGTCTCTTCCTTGGAGTTGCGGATAAATGGAGCAGTTCGCCCGGTCTATCAGCGGGTTCTGTTCGGGTTCTCTCAGCTTGCAATAATAGCAGTCCGCGCGGTTTACCGCGGGTAGGCGGCTTCGGCGGTCTTGGCGGACTCTGTTGGCGAGTAGGCAGTTTGTGCGGTTATTGGAAACAGTCTGCGCGGTTTATTCTTGCTGTTGTTTTTGGTTCCTTGGTTTACATTATAAAATCATGTCTTGCAATGCATACTTCGCCTTGTAATAGAAGTTGATTTCAATTGAAAACTCTTGTATCTCTATTGCTGTTGTCTTTTATTTGACTTCAGTTGTGGCTGAGTGTTCATATGACCTCATTAATTCCCGTTAAGAAATTTTTTACACTCCCCTTAATATGGACGGTTCCTGTGGGTACTTAAACATGAATGGGAAATTTCATAGCCATCAACGATGAAAACATCAGCAAGGAGCAATTTTTGTTGAAATTGGTGAAGTGAAAGTGGGTGGTCAAGCAGTCCGGGCGGATTAGGCGGACTGACCGCGCGGACTGGTTCTTAGTCCGGCGGGTTGGTGGTTGGCGACCTGCGTTGCTGCTGCGGGCTGTGTTGCGGTCTGAGCGGACTGCGCGGACTGGATTGAGTCCGGCAGTGTTCTGTGTCTGCAGGTGATGCGCGCGGCCTGTGCGGACTGGGTTTGGAGTCCACTCTTCTTATTTGAAGTTGCGGTAAGCCGCAGTCTGGGCTTGGAGCTGGCGGACTGGTTTGGTATCCGTCGAGCTCGTTATCTTTTCTAGACTTGCTCTTGTGGAGTTCAGGGTTTCCGCAGTGTCCGCTGTGACCGGGCGGTTGCCTGTGGTCGTTGACTGGTGGTTGCGGTATCATCTCTTTGCGGACTGGGCGGACTGCCTTGGGCAGTACGCTATCTCGCCCGGACTTGGCAGTTTTGATTCGTCCCATGCGGGCGGACTCGGCGGGATAGCATTGCTAGCTGCGACCTTGGGGAGGTGACTCTATCTCATAGGGTGGTGACTACACTCCTCACTCGGCCTATAAATAGGACCCCCCCCCCCCCGACACATTATTGAGAACAGAGTGAACAGTAAGTGAGCTTGAGCATAGGTTGCGGACTGTGTTTGCTTATCCGCGCGGGCTGTTTGCTTAACCGGTTTCTGTGTGCAGGTGGCGCGGCTAGCAGTGTTGAACCAGGAGTTTGGTTCTGACTTCTGTGGAGTTTGCGGGCTGCATTCGGCGGTTTCCAGCATCAGCTTTATCTCAAGTTCTATTCTGTCCGCGCGAACTCGCGGTCTCTGCGAGTAGGCGGCGGGTTCCTCTATTCAGCAGCAGTTCGGCGAATAACGGCGAGTCCGTGCGACCTCGCGGTCTCAAGCGGACTCAGTGTTCAGATTGGTTCCGGTTCAGTTCGGGCGGTCTCAGCGACCTATGCGGCTTCGGCAGTCTCGGCGGTTTCTGGAGTCTGTCCGCCCGAGTTATTTTGTTGTTTCTATTTTTTCTTGTACTGGTGAAATCATGTCTCGCCATGTATGCCTCGCTCTATAAAGAAGATTAATAAGAATTTGATCTGCTTGCTTCTGTCTATGTCTTTGGTTATCTGAGTTGCTTCCTGCTTTCCGTGGTTCAAGTTGTGATCTGGGTAGTGCCGAAAATATTGATTTGGTGTTTGGGCTACCTTGCTGATCAACTTGAGAAAATTCAACATGGTATCAGAGGAAGGTTCAGTTGCTTGAGCGGTGGTCAACAAGTTTATTGTTGCTCTGTGTGCTTCTGAAGGATAACCAAGTTAGTGTCATGGACGGTGGGTTTGCAAGAGGTCTTGGTATTGAGCTTCTGACGCCGACTAACTTCAAGAAGTGGAAGTCGTGTATGAAGAGCTATCTTCTGGGCGAGGAGTTATGGGAGGTCGTCGGTGGGGATGATCAAGTAGAAATCACTGCTGAGTTTGGAACAGCTGAACAGGTGAGAGTGTGGAGGAAGACAAATGCCAAGGCTGAGTTTGCTCTCAAGCGGGCGGTGTCACCTGAACTCTTTGATCACATCTTAGGATGTGAGTCTGCTGCTGAGATTTGGACTTCCCTTGATGGGTTGTTCAATAGGAAGAATGTAGCAAGGCTACAATTCTTGGAAAATGAGTTGGCTAAGGCAACTCAAGGAGATCTTTCTGTTTCAAAGTTCTTCTTGAAGATGAAGAGCTTGTGTGCTGAGCTTTCAGCTCTTGATCCTGATGAGCCGATCTCCGAGGCCAAGCTGAAGAGGCACATAATCCGCGGACTGCGGAAGGAGTATGTGACCTTCGTTACTTCTGTTCAAGGCTGGGCTACTCAGCTCTCTCTTCTGGAGCTGGAAAATCTGTTTGCCTCGCAGGAGAGCTTGGAAAGGCAGATGGCCGGGGTGACAGTCTCTGAAGGAGTTAGTGATGCTCTCTTCACTGAGAAGAAGAAGAAGAAGAGATGGGAGGGGAAGAAGAAGCAGACTGCGGCTGGAGATGAATCTTCATCTTCTAAACATCAGGAGGGGAGCTTTGCTCCTAAGAAGGACTGGAAGAAGAATCTGAAGTGCTACTGATGTCATCAACCAGGTCACTTCAAGCGAGACTACAAGGTCAAGCTGCAGCCTGGGCATGCTGCAGGCAAGGAGGAAGCCTCCTCTAGCAAGGAGGAAGCCTCCTCTAGCAAGGAGGAAGCTGGCTGGGGTGGAGCATTCATGACGGGCACTTGTGTCCGTGCCTTGTCCACCGTTGACATGGAGGATGACTGGATCGTTGACTCCGGGTGTGGTCATCACCTCACCGGAGATATGTCAAAGTTTTCTTCGTTGCAGGCCTACTCAGGTAACGAAGCTATTATAACTGTTGATAATACTATTCATACAGTATAGAAGGAGGGTATAGTAACAGTGGGTAGTGATAAGGGGCCGCTCACGTTAAGAAGTGTTTATTACGTACCTGGCATGAAGAAGAACCTCTTCTCTGTGACCAATGCGGTTGATGCTGGCTATCACGTTCTGTTTGGGCCAACAGAAGTGAAGTTCCTTCGCAACGTATCAGCGGTTAAGGCTGATGTTGCTCATATTGGAAGGAGAGTGATGGACTTGTTTGTTTTATCAACAAGCTCCTATGTTGATCGCATGAGGGCAAATGATAGCGCTGCTATGTGGCATCAGAGGTTGGGGAAGGTAGGGATGGATAAGCAGAAGGCTATGTCAAATAGGAGCGTGGTGAGAGGCTTGCCTAAGCTATCATCCTTCGGTGATGGTCATGTTTGTGCTGGATTTCAGTATGGGAAGTCTCATCGTCTTCCATTTGATAAGTCACAAACAAGAAGCAAAGCACCACTGGAGGTTATCCATGGTGATCTGATGGGACCAACCGCGACTGCTAGCCTCGGTGGAAGCAGGTACATGTTAGTCTTGATTGATGACTACTCAAGATACACTTGGGTGTATTTCTTGAAGGAGAAGTCTGAAGCCTTCCGGTTGTTTGTGGAGTTCAAGGATCTGGTGGAGGGTCGGCTTAACCTGAGGATTAAAAAGCTTAGAACTGACAACGGCGGAGAGTTTGTCTCCTCCGAGTTTTCTAACTTTTGCAGGAAGCATAGAATCCAGAGGGAGCTCACTTGTGCTCATACTCCTCAACAAAACGGAGTAGCGGAGCGGAAGATCCATCATCTGACGGAGACTTGCAAATGTTGGCTTCATGACAAGAGTATCCCAAGGTCCTTCTGGGCGGAGGGAATGTCTTGTGCTGCCTATATCATCAATCGGATGCCTCTAAGTGATCAACATGAAGTCTCCCTTCGAGATGTTGCTGAAGGAGAAGTCAAGCGTTGAACACCTTCGGGTGTTTGGATCTACTTGCTATGTGCATATTCCTGATGCTCTGAGGACTAAGCTTGATGCAAAGGCAAGGAAGCTTGCCTTTGTTGGCTATGATGAGCGGAAGAAGGGATGAAGATGCATGGATCCGGTGACGAAGAAGTTCGTGGTGTCAAGAGACGTTGTCTTTGACGAACTGACGTCATATGGAGGAAGCTCGGTTGAGCTACTGGAAAGCAAGGTTGATGAAGGTCAGGAGGTGGCTGAGGTTGTTGATCAAGTGGAGCTGGCTGTGTCACCAGCAGCTCCAGTTACTTCAAGTTCTGGAGGAGAAGCTTCTGGGTCAGGAAGTAGGGGGAGCATTGCTCCAAGCTTGCCGGAGAGCAGAGGTGAACCAGAAGAAGCAGCGGAGGTGGTGAGCAAGGAGCAGCCTCTTCGGAGATCAAAGAGGGTGATCAAGCCTCCAGCTTGCTACTGTGAAGGAAACACCGTGAGTTATGTCTCATGTTTCTTTGCAGGTCCTCTTGATGAGCGAGAGCCTGCTAGCTTCAATGAGGCCACTGGAGTCAAGGAGTGGGAAGATGCCATGAGAGAGGAGATGGATGCTCTCAAGAAGAATGAAACTTGGGATCTTGTGCCCAGAGTTGATGGCATTACTCCGGTGACTTGCAAGTGGGTGTTTAAGTTGAAGAAGAAGGTTGATGGGAGCATTGAGAGATTCAAAGCTCGCCTGGTGGCTCGGGGATTCTCTCAACAATATGGAGAAGACTATGAGGAGACGTTCAGTCCTGTTGCAAAGATGACTTCAGTTCGGATGGTGATTGCATTGGCTGCTTGCCAAGGATGGAGGATGTGACAGCTTGATGTAAAGAATGCCTTTCTTTACGGAGAGATTGACAAGGACATCTTCATGGATCAGCCTCTTGGATTCGTTTCTGAAGTTCATCCGGATTACGTCTGCAAGCTCAGGAAGGCTCTCTATGGGTTGAAGCAAGATCCTAGAGCTTGGTATGGGAAGATAGCAGAATATCTGCAATTTTGCGGATACCTGACTTCAAACTCGGACTCTAGCTTGTTTATCAAGAAGAAGGGGGAGCTTCGGGTCTTGGTCCTACTGTATGTTGATGATATGATCATCACCGGGAATTCTGAGGAGGAGGTAGCTAGGCTCAAAGCTGAGCTAGTTATTCGCTTCGAGATGAAAGACCTGGGAGAGCTTCATCACTTTCTTGGTCTCGAAGTGGAGAGGAAGGAGAGTGGGTTACTCATCTGCCAGAAGGGATATGTTGAACGCATAGTGAATCGGTTTGGTTTGACTGAAGGGAAGACTTGCTCTACTCCTCTGGATCAAGGCCTAAAGCTTCGTCGAGATAAAGGAAGGATTCTTCCTGATCCTTTGGTGTTTAGAGCTCTTGTTGGGAGCTTGATCTACCTGACGATTACGAGACCTGATATAGCTTATGTTGTTGGTCGAGTAAGTCAGTTCATGGCAGAGCCAAGAAAGTCTCATCTTGTAGCGGCAAAGAACATTCTGAAGTATGTCAAGGCAACTTCTGACATGGGACTTCTTTACAAAAGGGATGCGTGGTTCTCTTTGCTTGGGTACACGGATGCTAATTATGGTGGTGACTCGGATGACCGAAGTTTAACTTCTGGTTATGTGTTCACTTGTGGATCAGCGGGCATTTCGTCGTGCAACAAGAAGCAGGACTCGGTATCCGTCTCTACTACAGAGGCTAGTAGAGGACGTCCATGAGGAAGTGCAAGGTCCTACCTTGCTCCGAGGGGATAATGAAAGTGCTCTCAAGCCGGTAACCAATCAAGTTTGTCATGCCAGGACCAAGCATATTGAGATTGATCACCACTTCATAAGGGAGAAGGTGCTGGAAGGATCTCTTGTGGTCGGTCATGTTCGGAGTGAAGATAACCTTGCTGACATCTTCACCAAGTCGCTAGCAAAGGGGCCTTTTCAGCGGCTTCGTGGTCTACTCGGCCTGATCACCACTTCTCACTTCAAGAGGGAGTGTTGAAATTGGTGAAGTGAAAGTGGGTGGTCGGGCAGTCCGGGCGGATTAGGCGGACTGACCACGCAGACTGGTTCTTAGTCCGGCGGGTTGGTGGTTGGCGACCTGCATTGCTGCTGCGGGCTGTGTTGCGGTCTGAGCGGACTGTGCGGACTGGATTGAGTCCGGTAGTGTTCTGTGTCTGCAGGTGATGCGCACGGCCTGTGCGGACTAGGCTTGGAGTCTGCTCTTCTTCTTTGAAGTTGCGGTAAGCCGATGTCTGGGCTTGGAGCTGGCGGACTGGTTTGGTATCCGCCGAGCTCGTTATCTTTTCTGGACTTGCTCTTGTGGAGTTCAGGGTTTCCGTAGTGTCCGCTGTGACCGGGCGGTTGCCTGTGGTCGTGGACTGGTGGTTGCGGTATCATCTCTTTGCGGACTGGGCGGACTGCCTTGGGCAGTCCGCTATCTCGCCCGGACTTGGCAGTTTTGATTCGTCCCATGCGGGCGGACTCGGCGGGATAGCATTGCTAGCTGCGACCTTGGGGAGGTGACTTTATCTCATAGGGTGGTGACTACACTCCTCACTCGGCCTATAAATAGGACCCCCCCCCCCCCACCCGACACGTTATTGAGAACAGAGTCAACAGTAAGTGAGCTTGAGCATAGGCTGCGGACTGTGTTTGCTTATCCGCGCGGGATGTTTGCTTAACTGGTTTCTGTGTGCAGGTGGCGCGGCTAGCAGTGTTGAACCAGGAGTTTGGTTCTGACTTCTGTGGAGTTTGTGGGCTGCATTCGGCGGTTTCCAGCATCAGCTTTATCTCAAGTTCTATTCTGTCCGCGCGACCTCGCGGTCTCTGCGAGTAGGCGGCCTTGGGCAGTCCGCTATCTCGCCCGGACTTGGTAGTTTTGATTCGTCCCATGCGGGCGGACTCGGCGGGATAGCATTGCTAGCTGCGACCTTGGGGAGGTGACTCTATCTCATAGGGTGGTGACTACACTCCTCACTCGGCCTATAAATAGGACCCCCCCCCCCCCGACACGTTATTGAGAACAGAGTGAACAGTAAGTGAGCTTGAGCATAGGCTGCGGACTGTGTTTGCTTATCTGCGCGGGATGTTTGCTTAACCGGTTTCTGTGTGCAGGTGGCGCGGCTAGCAATGTTGAACCAGGAGTTTGGTTCTGACTTCTGTGGAGTTTGCGGGCTGCATTCGGCGGTTTCCAGCATCAGCTTTATCTCAAGTTCTATTCTGTCCGCGCGACCTCGCGGTCTCTGCGAGTAGGCGGCGGGTTCCTCTGTTCAGCAGCAGTTCGGCGAATAACGGCGAGTCCGCGCGACCTCGCGGTCTCAAGCGGACTCAGTGTTCAGATTGGTTCCAGTTCAGTTCGGGCGGTCTCAGCGACCTGTGCGGCTTCGGCGGTCTCGGCGGTTTCTGGAGTCTGTCCGCCCGAGTTGTTTTGTTGTTTCTATTTTTTCTTGTACTGGCGAAATCATGTCTCGTCATGTATGCCTCGCCCTGTAAAGAAGATTAATAAGAATTTGATCTGCTTGCTTCTGTCTATGCCTTTGGTTATTTGAGTTGCTTCCTGTTTTCCGCGGTTCAAGTTGTGATCTGGATAGTGCCGAAAATATTGATTTGGTGTTTGGGCTACCTTGCTGATCAACTTGAGAAAATTCAACAATTTTCACTACCGCTGCTCATGGCATACTAGAGGCTCATGCGCTCGTCTTTGGAGGATATGGTTGTGCTCTTTGGTTGGTTTTGAATCCAAATCCATTTCGGATCCGACCCATTAAGGAATTATTAATGTGATGGGTTGCCACAATGTGCGGGGGTTGACGCGGGTGCTGTGGGGAAATGACTAATTGTCCGCTCTAGTGAAGGATGCAAAGTGTATTTGACTTCGTTAGTTGGATGAGCATATCATCACGATGTGTGTGAATGATAAGGTGTTTTTCAACATTAGCATTGAATAGTCTGCAATCAAGCTTTGGAAGAATTTTGTGATATTGCATTTTTTAAAACAACACATGTATGACCACTTCAACGTGTTCAACAGCTTTCTCGACCAATTGCATGTGATCTGTGTGAAGGTAGAAGAAGTAGATAAGATCCACTTGTTTCTTATGTCGCTCCGGTCGCCCTATAAACACACGGTGACTATGCTCCTCTATGTGAAGGATATTTCAATTTTACCTCACTCTTCTATCGCATGTATTTACAAGACTAAAAAAACACAAGCAAATCCAATGCATGACGGCTAATTTTGCCAAAAACACGCCACATAAGCAAAGGGCGGATCCGGCCAAAAGATTATTCTTCTTACCCAAAAAAAAAAATAGAATATTACTTAATGTATTTGGAACGAGCCAAGCTATCCGCCAATTCAGATAAACAAGCTCGATAAGTTAATTATGCAGACTTAAATATTGTTTAAAAAATAGTGGAGGTTTTCATGTCGCTGTCATGGAGCTCTAATGATAATACACACTGATTGGAGCTCTAATTCACATTATCTTTTAGAATATCAGGAGTCCAAAATGTGGTTGAGCTGTTATGGAGAGTGTTGAACCCAAAGAGCGCGATCCAACGGCCGCGGAAGCAGACGCTTCTAAATCAATGGCACGGATCAAAGCAAGTTTTTTTCGTAAAATATATTGGTGTTGAAGATAACTTGATATCATCGGGCGAAAGTCCAATGGACAAGGCCCTTGTAAATCTGTGAGTTCCGTGTCAACATGTTACTTTATTTTGGGGATTAGGCGCATATAGATCCCCTTATGTCATAGAATTAAGGGTAGCGTTATGGAGAATTATGACGGTGTCACATGGTATGTGGGGCAGTGCATGGGATGGGCTCCCGCGGTTGCCGTGGCATGAGGTATTAGTCCCACACACCGCTTGTCTGTTTAAAGCTCTTGGGCTTGATAAGGCTGAGATCACTCCTCCCTTCACCTCGGGATTCTAGGAGTGAAGACTCAACGCTTGACTTGATATAAGAGCGGGGCATGTGACAAGGGGTGTGGACAATTTTGGCGGTGTCACGTGGTACGTGAGGCCGTGCGTGGGGCCGGGCTCCTGCGGCCGTCATGGGGTATGCTCACGCGTGTTTGTGGAAAGAATTAGTCTCACCCAACTTGTTCCTGTAAAGTTCATAGGCTTCGTAAGATTAAGACCAGTACTCTCTTAACCTCGGGGTTTTGAGAGTGAAGCCTCAACGCTTGACAATTGTAAGCCGAATGGCGTCTCCTCTCATAAATCCGCAATCCTTCATCTAGTATACATAGCCTGTGAACATAGCTAGCCCTCTCTTAAGGTGACAAAAAACAGTATTCTTTGTTTGCTTAATATTCGTAGTATTTGAAGTGCATGATGGTTTGATAATGTAACCGAGAAATGTGCCCTCACAATTCTCCCTCATCTAAGATCTGTAATGGCAACTTAAGCTATAATAGTGCAGGCTGGGGTTAATAAAACAGTGGAGGAAGCAAGAGAAGAAAGGAAGAGGGAAGGAGATGGGTCAGAGAACCAAATTAAACAGAGAGGTGTGGGTGCCAAATAGCTTACTTTCATAATGATTGAAATAGCATTCTATTAGAAAAAGGATAATCTTCTTTGACCTTAAGATATTAAAAAGAATGAACATTCTTATAAGCAAAATTATCTTTTTTCTTGAACCCAAGGCCACACTGAAAGCCCACCCCTTCCTCACAATTTTCCCTTATCTTCATCAAAATAGTGTCATCTTTTCTTAATAGCGATGAAGGCATCGCAATGTGACCCAAAGACATTCGAGGGATGAAGGGGACATAAGTCGGAGAGCCGAAAGGCGAAGCATCCATAAGGCTCCAAAGGATCCAGTGGATTTGATAGGCCCCAAAGCCCTTTCGAGCGCAAATGCGCCTCGCATCGGTCTTTGAGTTTCAGACGACCCTAAGATGAGGGCTGATACTGTTGAAATTTATTTTATTTATGTTTGCAGACGTACACTCCAACCCTTCTCCATTTTATTCATGTCGGGTTGTTGAGGTCGGGCCTCTATCCCTTGACCTTCTTTATGAGGGATTTTATTCATCTCCTCATACCCAACTTCACTGCAGGCATAAATAAAATAAATTTCAACAGATACCTGGTTATGAAAGTGAAGGAGAGAAGTCCCTCTGGGTGGGTGGGGGGTCCGATCAAATATTAGGAAACATTTGATAAGAAAACATTATGTTGTTGAAACGAGTGTAGAACGACCAAACAAAAAAATTACAGATTTATGTACTTCACCTCAATTTGGATTTTGGGCTACTTCCAAGGGCATAAATAATTTGTTTTCCACAAAATCAAGCACATTGACGATTATAGAGAAGTAGGTGTATTGCAAGTTTCTGAATCTCTTTGACCCTGCAATGAAAAGGAGCCTATATAACAAAGGGGTCGATGTTGTCTTTGGGTTAGGATTTGAGGCATATAATTAACACATTTCTTTCTTCGCAATCTGGAGCCACCACTTCACTCTGCTCTTCTTGCTTCGGGCAACCTTTAGCACCGCTTCAATCTTTGAATTAACAAGTTGGGATGCTCACCTCGCTCTGCCATTTAGAGGGAGCTTGAGTTCCAGCTTTTTGGATAGGTGCATTGTTGTCTCTGTTGAAAATGTTGAAGTTGGAAGTAGACGGTTAGAAGGGTAGAGACCGCACGGACCGCTGAGACCGCGCAGCTTGTGCGGATAGGCCTTATTGAATGGTCTGGTTCTTGGTCATCTTTGTTCTTGCGGTCTGACTTAGCAGAGTCACTGTAGTGTTAACCGCGCGGTTAGTTTTAGCTAACCGCGGACTGTGCGGTATGGATTAAGAAACCGCGGAGACCGGTAGACCATCGTTGGCGCGGTTGAGTTTTAGGTCGTGTGACTGTCTGCTTGGCTACTTAAGTTCACGCTGACTGAGGTTGTTGTTTGCATAGCTGCGCAAACTGGTGGTGTTAATCGTGCACGGTGTGATATTAGTGTCCGCATGTTGGAAAGACTGGTGCTGCAAGCTACCACGTCATTGGCGGTTACTCTATCCCCGTGGGCGGTGACAGTATCCTCTTGCCTGCAAATAAATAGGGGTGTTGGCCTCGTCATTAATAACGAAAACTGTAAGAACTGTAGCTTGAGTTAAACTCGGTGGTTAAGTTGTTCTAACCACGCAGCAAGAAGAAGTGATTGGTTTAGTGTTGTGTTTGCAGATTGCGCTGCTAGCACTTGGCAGCCAAAAAACTTGTTCTGACTGTGAAGTCAGAGGAGGCAGTGCGAATAGATGGTAGTAGTCAGTGGCAGTTAGCAGCAGGTTGCAGATTCGGCGACTAAGTGGTCTTCTTCCTTGACAGTTTTCTCAGCTTTGGCAGATCAATTCGCCTTTGGCGGGTTGACTTGCAGTTTGAATAAGTTGCTCGCTCTACTCCGCGGTTAGGCGACTTTGGCGGTTAGGAGACAAAGAGTTGCAGACATATATGAAAAAATTTATAATAACGGAAAACGGGACACCAGGCGCAGGAACACTCAACCACACTTAGTCCAAGTAAACCAAATAGCAAACAGAAGAGCAAGAAACTTGTACTTATCAAAAAAATCTTTACACAGCGAGACATATATGGCGAGACATGATTGTCAATGTATCCGACGGAATCAGGAAAATTACAAGCCGAAAACAAACCACGCGGACTCAAGGAGTAATCGCCGGTTTTCCTGCAAATCGCTAAAGAGTCCGCTGAAGCCGCCTGGTCACAAGACCGCAACAAGCCTCGCAGACTGCCCATTATTTCAGTGCTGAAGAAAAAAACCTATCCGCTGAACTGCAAGCCGCCTGACCGCGAGGTCACCTAGCCGCCAGAACACGCGGACTGCTGCCACCGAACTGAACAAACCGCCCAGAGGCTGGCAACTTATTGAACTGGAAAACAAGTTGCAGAAGAGAAACCGCCTAGTCGCAAGCCGTGACCTACTAATATCCGCTGGTTGCTACCCGCAGAGTCCGCATTGCCCCTGACCACAGTCAGAACCAAGTCTCTGGCTTTCCAGTGCTATCCGCACAACCTGCACAGCACAAACCTGTCAAACTCTTCAAACCGCGCGGATAGAAAACCCTAACCGCAGCAACTTTCTGCGAGTTCACTTACTGTTCACTCAGTACCATCTGATGTGATAGGGGAGTCCTATTTATAGGCGCGGAGAGGAGTGTGATCACCGCCCTAGACGATAGGATAACCGTCCTATCTAGTGCGAACACCAAGTGTATCCGCAAAGGCTGTGGATACACACCAAACCGCTGCGACTTAGCCAAGAGTGAGTCCGCCAAGCCCAGCCAGACTAGATAGCCAAACAGGCGGACTCAGCGAGTACCACCCTTGTCCGCTCACTTGCAAACAAAGCTCCAGACCGTAGAAAACGAGCTCGCAGCCAAGTTGCATAAGACAGACTGCTGTCGAGCTAGGTGGATAGAGAAAATAGCCCGCGTAGGCCGCACAACCTCCTGGACTAAGCCAACCTGGACTTGGTCCAAATCCAAACCAAGTCCACACCACCAGACATCTCTGGTGCAAGCACAGCACCAGCGGATACAAAACAGTATGCACAAAACCGGCGAACTCCCGATCCAGCTACACAAACCGACAACTGAGCAGATAACCATCTTATCCGCCTGAAAACAACCTGGGGAACAAGCCGCGGAACACTGGCCGACCTAGCTAGTCGTCATCTCTGTCCGCTCAGACCGCAGGGTCTGACCACCGAGACCGCCAAAACAGACCGTACAGCCCGCTCAAACAGACCGCCTAGGCTGCCACTTTCACTTCAACAATTTCAACAAGATATCTCCGTTCCAGTTCAGCCTGTTCGCGACGGCTTCTGCAGTTAGGCGACCTTGCGGCCAGACGACCAAGAAGTACGAACAAGGTTCTTTATTTAGTAGTCAATAAAGCAGTTCGCGCAGCTTGGCAGTTAGCAGGGCGGATGGGCGGTTACAGTGCTCTGTCCTCCAGTTTTATACTTGTACGTTTTTTGTGATCTTCATCAGGTTCATTTTGAAATCATGTCTCGCAATGTATGTCTCATTTTGTAAAGAAGATTGTTAATACAATTTCGGCTCTTATTCTTCTAGTAGTTGCTAGTTTATTTGCTTTGGTTGGTTTAGTGTTCCTGCAACTTTCCCGTTTTATAAAATTATATATGGTATCATAGAGATAGAGGTTTTAGCATAGATCAGCCACAGAGGTTTGCTAAGTACCTTTGAAAGTTCAAGTGAACCTGGAATCTAGCAATTGAAGGTGGTTTCATAAGATGCTTTGGAATTGAGCTCCTGACGCAGACTAACTACAAGACGTGGAAGTCATGCATGGAGAGTTATCTTCTGGGCGAGGATCTCTGGGAGGTCGTCGGTGTAAACGAAAGACAAGAGGTGATTGCTACTGAAGGAAATGATCAAATAGTGAGGGTTTGGAGGAGAACAAATGCAAAGGCAGAGTTCACACTCAAGCGCGCGATCTTACCGGAGTTGTTCAACCACATCATTGGATGTAGGTCGGCTGATGAGATTTGGACAGTCTTGGATGGCTTGTTCAATAAAAAGAACGTAGCTCGTTTACAGTCTCTTGAGAATGAGTTGGCGAAAGCAACTCAGGGGGATCTGTCGATAGCATATTTTTTCTTAAAGATGAAGAATCTGTGTGCTGAGATTTCAGAATTGGACCCGGATGAGCCCATCTCAGAGGCGAAGATGAAAAGGAGCATCATCTGCAGCTTGTGGAAGAAGTATGTGGCCTTTGTTACTTTTGTGCAGAGCTGAGTTAATTAGTCATCTTTGCTAGAGCTGGAGAATCTGCAGGTTTCGCATGAGGGTTTGGCAAGACAGATGGCTTGGTGTTCTATCTCAGGGGAAAATAATGAGGTTTTTTATTCAAGAAAGAAGAAGTGATGAGACAGAAAGAAGAAGTCATCTGTAGAATATTTTCCTTCAACTTCATCATAGTAGGAGAGGAGTAAGGCTCCTTAGCAGGATGAAGAGAAGAAGGGAGGAGTCAGGTGTTACAGATGCAACAAGCCTGGTCACTTTAGAAAAGACAACAAAGTCAATCTTCAGCCAGGTCACGTTGCTCATAAAGAAGGAGCTGAATCCAAGAAGGAAGAAGGTGGATGGGGGAACTGCTTTATGATAGATATGACGGTAATATCTGTTTGTACCTTTACCTCCATCAACTACCCGAAGGACTGGATCGTGGACTCGGGGTGCGGTCATCACCTCACCAGAGACGAGTCAAAGTTTACTTCTCTGCATGCATATGCAGGTAATGATGTTATCATTACTGTTGATGATATTGTGCATGCAGTCGAGAAGGAGGGAATGGTTTATTTAGGCAGTGATAAGGAGCTACTAAATTTAAGGAGTGTTTCTCGGTGAAGAAAAACTTATTCTTGGTGACCAATGTTATAGACATTGGCGATCACGTTCTGTTCGGCCCAACAGAAGCGAAGTTTCTCAGGAACGTGTCAACCGTGAAGGCTGACGTAACTCATGTCGGAAGACAGGCAAATGATATCGACAAATTCCTATGTTGAGAAGATGAGGGATAATGACAGCGCAGTTATCTGGCACGAGAGCCTGAGACATGTTGGGATGGACAAGCTAAAATTTATTGCAGCATGAGCCTGGTGAAAGGCCTGCCTAATCTTTCATCTCTGGGCGATACTCATATCTTTGAAGGGTGTCAGTATGGGAAGACACATTGCCTCACATTTGATAAGTCCATGTTCAGGTGCAAGGCACCGCTAGAGTGCATCAACAGTGATCTGATGGGACCAGCCGTCACCCCCTAATCTCATAGGAAGCAGATGCATACTGGTCTCAATTGATAACTTCACCAGATTTACCTGAGTGTATTTCATATAGGAGAAGTCAGAGGTCTTTTAGAAGTTTATGGAGTTTAAAGAACTCGTTGAAGGCGTGTTAAGAATGCGGGTTAAGAAGCTGAGGTCGGACAATGAGGGAGAGTTTACTTCTCATGTGTTCGCCAACTTCTACAAAGAGCACGAGATCAAGAGGGAGATGACGTGTACTCACACTTTACGATAAAATGGGGTGATAGAGAGGAAGATCCGTCATCTGGCTGAGACCTGTAAAAGTTGGCTTCATGCCAAAGGCATTCCTACAGCCTTTTAGGCGGATAAAATAACATGCGGAGCTTATGTCGTCAACCAGATGCCTTTGAGTCCCAACAATATGAAGTCTCGACATGAGCTCATGTTAAAGAAGAAGCCCAACGTGGCACACCTTCGGGTGTTTAGATCCACCTACTACGTGCACATTCCAGACACTTTTAGAACTAAGATGGATGTGAAGATAAGGAAGCATGTCTTCATTTGCTACGACGAGCAGAAATAGGGATGGAAGTGTCTAGATCCTGAGATAAGGAAATTTGTATTCTCAAGTATTGCGGTATTCGATGAGCTAACATCGTACCAGGATAGTTCCTCTATGGAACTACATGAAAGTAGAGTGGACGGAAGACGAGAAAAAGCTGATGGTGATCTTCTAGTGGAGCTATTTATAATGTCAGAAGCTCCGGTTACATCTATCTCAGGGGCAGGTGCTTCTGGTTCTGGATGTAGGGGAGCGATGATCCTAGTGCGCCCGAGAGAAGAGCTGATGCAGAAGAAGTAGCTGGTATGGTGGATCATGATCAGGCCTTGTGGAGGTCGAAAAGGACAATTATTCCACCGGCTTGGTACAAGAACGGGAGCATGGTGAGCTTTGTGTCATGTTTATTTGCAATCCCTTTGTACGAGCGTGAGTCGTCATGCTATGAGAATGTTGTTGGAGTAAATGAGTCGAAAGATGTCATGGATGAGATGGTTGCCCTCAGGAAGAATGAGACTTGAGAGCTTGTGTCCAATTTTGATGACATAACTCATGTTACTTGCAAATGGCTGGTGTATAAGCTCAAAAAGAATGTTGGCGGCAGTATTGAGCGGTACAAGGCTCGCCTTGTAGCTCAGGGGTTCTCTTAGTAGTACGGAGAAGACTACGAGGAGACGTTTAGTCCTGTGACCAAGATGAATTCAGTTCGGGTGCTGATTGTCTTGACAGCTTGTCGAGGTTGGAAGATTTGGCAACTCGACGTGAAGAATGCATTTCTTTACGGGGAGATTGGCAAAGATATTTTCATGATTTAGCCACTTGGTTATGTGTCTGAAGATCATTCAGGACACGTCTGCAAGCTCAAGAATGCCCTCTACGGTTTGAAGTAGGCGCCTGGGGCGTGGTACGGGAAGATAGCAGAATACCTCCAGTTCTGCGGATACCTTGCTTCTGATTCTGATTCAAGCTTGTTTGTAAAGAAGAGGGAGGAGCTTCAGGTCTTGATGTCGTTGACGATATGATCGTCACAAGGAACTCGAAAAAGGAGGTATCTAGGCTCAGGGAGGAGCTAGCTATTCGATTTGAGATGAAGGATCTTAGGGAGCTCCGTCATTTTCTTGGTCTCAAAGTGGAGAGGAAAAATAGTGGTGTGTTCGTCTCCCAGAAAGGGTATGCGGAGCGGATCGTGAAGCGATTCAGCATGTGGGAGGGAAAGAGCGGCTCTACTCCACTGGAGGTCGGTCTAAAGCTTTTACATAATGAGAGAAAGGTTCTTACAGATCCCTGGTCTTCTAGGCTCTGGTCGGGAGCCTGATATACTTGACAATTACAATGTCGGATATTGCTTTTGATGTGGGCCGAGTAAGTCGGTATATACAGAAGCCTCATCTAGTGGCGGCAAAGAGCATTTTTAAATATGTAAAGTCACCTCAGACATGGTTCTCCTTTACAAGAGGGACATGAGCTTCAACCTGCACGGATTCACGGATGCTGACTATGGAGGAGATACCGAAGATTGAAAGTCGACGTCTGGATACGTCTTCATGTACAGATCGGCAACTATCTCGTAGTGCAGCAAGAAGCAGGATTTTGTGTATGTCTCCTCTACTGAAGCGGAATACAAGGCGTCTGCCTTGGCGGCTCAAGAAACCATCTGGCTGAGGAGATTGGTGGAGGACATTCATAACTAGGCGTGAGGTCCTACTCTACTACGCGGTGACAATGAGAGTGCTCTCAAGTTGGTTACAAATCCAGTTTGTCACGCAAGGATAAATCACATATAGATCGAACATCACTTCGTTCGGGAGAAGGTGTTGGAGGGATCTCTGATGGATAAATATGTGCAAAGCCATGTTAATGTCGTGGACATCTTCACAAAGCTTCTATCGAAGAAACCGTTTGTGTGGTTACGGTGATTACTTGGTCTGACTTCCACTTCTCACTTCAAGGGAGAGTGTTGAAAATGTTGAAATTGGAAGTGGGCGGTCAGAAGGGTACAGACCGTCGAGACCGCGCAGCTTGCGAGGATAGGCCTTAGCGAATGGCCTGGTTCCTGGCATCTTTGTTCTTGCGGTCTGACTTAGCAGAGTCCCTGGGATGTTAACAACACGATTAGTTTTAGCTAAACGCGGACTGCGCGGTCTGTATTAAGACACCAAAGAGACTGGCAGACCGTCATTAGCGCGGTTGGGTTTCAGGTCGCGCACGTGGTTGTTTACTTGGCTACTTAAGTCCACGCGGACTGAGCTTGCTGTCAGTATAGTTGTGTGGACTGGTGGTGTTAACCGCGTGTTGGGCGGACTGGTGCTGCTAGCCTCCACGTCACTGACGGATACTCTATCCTCCTGGGCGGTGATGGTATCCGCTTGCCCGCCTATAAATATGGGTGTTGGTCTCGTCATTAATAACGGGAACTGTAAGAACTATAGCTTGAGTTAAACTCGACGATTAAGTTTTTCTAACCGTGCGACAAGAAGAAGTGACCGGTTTATTGCTTTGTTTGTTGATTATGCGGCTAGCACTTGACAGCCAGGAAACTGGTTCTGACTGTGAAGTCATAGGAGGCAGTGCGGATAGTTGATAGCAGAAAGCGGCGGTTAGCAGCAGTTTGCGGGTTCGGCGACTAGGTGGTCTTCTTCCTTGACAGTTTTCTCAGCTTGGATAGATCGGTTCGCCTCTGGCGGAATGACTAGCAGTTCGAATAAACTGTTCGCTCTACTCTGCGGTTAGGAGACTTTGGTAGTTAGCGACCGAGAGTTGCGGACAAATATCTCAGTTCTAGTTCAGTCTGTTAATTCGCAACGGCTTCTGCGGCTATGCGACATTGCGGTCAGACGACCAAGAAGTACGGACAAGGTTCTTTCTTCAGCAGTCAATAAAGCAGTTCGCGCAGCTTTACGGTTAGCAGGGCGGATAGGCGGCTAGGCAGTTACAATGCTCTGTCTGCCAGTTTTGTACTATCTGTCTTTTGTGATCTCCATCTGATGCATTTTGAAATCACGTCTCGCAATGTATGTCTCGCTTTGTAAAGAAGAATGTTAATACAATTTCGGCTCTTGTTCTTCTAATTGTTGCTGGTTTATTTGGCTTGGTTGATTGAGTGTTCCTGCAACCTTCCCGTTTTATAAAATTTTACAGCCACGGCATGCCTGGGCTGTTCAGAGTGCAGTCAATTAAAACCTTCATTCATCAATGCAGGGGCAGCTCATGGAATGTCTGCATATGTATATGAGAAATTTTTTATTCAATTTTTAGCTTCACCAAGTCATTTGCTCAAATTACTATAATTCCTGTGTATTATAGAACAAATATTAGCATTTTGGGCTTAGAGAAGAAACCTGTCCATCAACTTGATAAAAAAAAAATTTACCAAATAAATTTCTCAGTTTCTCCTTTTTTTCCTATGTAGATCGGCTGGGCATCTTTGGTTTCAGACTTCGAGCTTAATTTCCTATCTCTACCATTCATTTTATGTACATGCAACAATGAAATGGTGCAAATTCCGTCATTTTTAATTCTCATTGTCACCTATGTATTGGATTTGTTGCTTGATTTTTTAGATTTTGGTTTGCCAATTTCTGATGCCGGGATTGTTTTTCTAATGCCTCTCTGTAGGTAGAGTTTATGCAGTTGAAGAGCTCGACGTCGAATCTCGTCGTCTTCCATGCTTTGCTCTATCTCTTTCTCGAGCTTCATCTGTATAATTCTTTCTTCTTCAGAGACCCGTCGATCAACTATAAAAGATAAAACTTGAATCAAAATGTTTATGACAAATCTTGATGTCATCATATATTTATAAGAACCTTCAAGTAATGTCTCGAGATCTTGAACATTAGAAGAGTTATTTAAATTTAAGGAACAAATCTATAGCATGATGCATACATGATGAAATAATTAATAAGCTTTAATGTGTAATGAGATTGGTGTCAGGTTAATGAGGAAAGAGAGGAGGCTTTACTTGAAAGGGAGGAGAATTTGTAGGTCTTTGGGGTCATATTTATACCAATAAACAAGATAAAAACTTAAAATTTATGTGCAGTACAACAAGTATGGATACCTTCAACAATTCAAAAAGAAACTGCGGTGTCTTTAACAAAGCAGTACAACTAGCCAACACTGCATTGTCTTTAACAGCTCCCTAAAAATCTTGACCAAGTAATATCTGTGATTGTTGCTCGAAGCATCCGGATGGGGATCTAGGTGGAATCCCCTACCCGTTGCCCCTAGGTGGGTATAAATAGGCAAAACCCTTAGGAGTTACTACGGGTATGGGTTAACCGTGTACCCGAACTGACCCGTTATGCCTCCGAACCCGTTATTCGTCCAAATATACACAAACAATATCTACCCATATTCTTTGAGGAATTATTGGGACAGGGTCCCAGACGACAGCTGATATTCTCCGGGCTATGCTTTGCGCGCGCCCCGTTGGCCTTCCGCTCTCATTGGTCCTCAAGGATCTCCGGGACTCGGCCGAGCCCGGAAGGCCGGTCTAATAATCTTCATTGATAACTTGGGTTTGGGCAAACAAATTTACATGCTTTTAACATCAACTGATCAACCCCATTAGTTATGAAGTTCTGCCACGTGGAGATTGCAAAGTCACTCAATCCGACGTGGCATTAGAAGAGCTTCTCAAACCTTATCCAATCCAATGCCCCCATCCATCTGCATCCACTCCCAGCTGCACAATATCCACACCTCCATCTCATTTTATCAAATAAATCCAAAGCCACTAACAAATAACTCACTGAACTAACACAGTAAGAAGCAGAAAGCCAGAGACACAGAGAGAGATGGCATCCGCCTCTTGCTTCCTCCACCACCAGGCTCTCTCCTCCGCCGCCGTCACCACCTCCAGGCCTCAGCGAAGCCTCGTGTCCGCCGCCCGATCGAGCCAGCTCACCGCAAGAGCCCAGAAGCAGGTTGCGGCCGCCGCAGAGGAGGAGAACATTACGGCTGTCTCCCGCCGCCTGACGCTGACCGTCCTCATCGGCGCAGCGGCCGCTGCCATCAAGGTCTCTCCCGCCGACGCCGCCTATGGAGAAGCTGGTAAATCATCAAACATGTATAGGACTAAATTTGTTGGTAGAAGCATGGGAGAGAAGGGCAAGAACTCTTCTCTTGTGTATTAAAAAAGCCAGCTTTAAATATGGCTTACAAGAAGGAAAATCAGCAAGCTCACACTTAAGAGCCTTGAAAGTATCCATTATTGACCAGCCTCTTGAGCCTGTAGGAGAGAAGATTTACAACAAGGAGGGAACAAAATCCCTCATCCTTTATGGATGCAGGATATGATAGGAAGTGGCCTTTGTTAGAGTTTGTCCCTTTCGCTAGAGAAAACAAACACCGAAAACACTAAATTTTTGTGGTTCACTCTAAGATGGGCTACGTTCATAGGCAGCAACATGTCATTTTATCACATGAAGAATAAGAATAGAGACGATTAGAAAAGCTGTGATTTGGATATTCACCGGAGTTCATCCAAACCAAAAATATTCTCGAGTTTCCAAAAATACATAAACCTCCCCTCCGAGTTTACATTTCATAACTTACATGCACAAAAATAACCCCAAAGCAAACAAATTTTTCTGTCCAAACTTGTAAAATTTCAAGAAAGCTGAGAAAGAGGTCATACATTGCGAAGAATCACAACCGAAGTCAAGTAGAATTCAGCATAACAAAAGCACAAGAGTCTTAATCTGGAATTCACAAATCTGATTTACAGAGCGAGGCATACATTGCGAGACGTGATTTCGCAATGTACTCGATGAAAACAGAAAAGTACAAGCAAGAGTAACCGTGTGGTCTGCAAACTCTAATCGTCCAGGCCGCACAACTGCTAACCGCCAAAAACAACCCGCCGAAACCGCCAAGCCGCAAATCGTAACAAAGCCGCGCGGACTGTCTTTATTGAATGTTGATGAACTTGAACAGAACCCGCTGATATACCGGGCGAACTACTCGACTTAACCGCAATCCGGAGGAAGTGACTTCAAGTCGCTGAGACCGCGACCTGCTATATACCGCTGACTGTTAACCGTGAACTGTTCCACACCAAGCTTTCCACTAGTTGTCTAGCCGCCTGATGCTAGCCACATAGTCTGTACAGATAGTCAACTTCACTTAGTCGCGCCGGTTAGAAAATCTTAACCGCAGAATCAAAATGCGAGCTGAGTTTTCACTGTTCTTGTTGTTTATGACGAGCCGGGAATTCCTATTTATAGGCGCGAGGAGGAGTGTCGTCACCACCTATAGCGATAAGATAACCGTCCGTCAAACCGCGACTAGCACTACCTATATGCACAAACGCGGGCACCAATACCATTCCGCCACAAAAAATCATCTATCCTCATAGGCGAAAAGAAGGACCAGTCCGCCAAGCAACAATACCAGTCCGTGTGGACTTAATCAATCCAGCCACGCATCCTGAACCAATCACGCCAGCGGCGGACTGCCGGGCTCAGTCACCAGACCGCACTGTGCAGCGGTCTCCGCATCCAGTCCGCGCATATTGCAGCCCATGACTAGAACAAAATCAGTGCCTAGTCGAACTCGGCGAATACCAAAAGCAGACCGCGTAACCAGGCGGTCTCGGCGAACTAGGCAACAAACTGGGCTTGTCACACCCGTGACCAAGTCCTCAATACCAGTGGACTCTAGCTATCAACCCTCCCGAAAAATCTCCAGCGAACTGTGCGGTTAGCCTTCACAAACCGCTTTAACCATCTGCCTTCTTGCGAGCTAGAGATCCTGAAAGCTTAAGTGGACTGTGAGGTCTCACAATCCAGACCGCAATAGTTGCGGTTAGACAAAACTAACCACACGGTTACTTCTCCAGGGTGCTTGCTGAACCAGATCGCAGGAAGGAAAGAAAGAAGCCGAAACCGGCTAACCGCTATCTCCTAGCCGCCAGACCGCGGCGGTCTCTACGGTCTGTGCGATCTGCCATATCAGACCGCACCTACTCCACTTTGCTCTCACTTCAACAATTTCAACAAAATTCACCCGAACAAAAATGTTGTTCCAAACGGAAACTTAGGCTCCGTTTGGGGGGACTTATTTTCACCGGTCAAGCGGTTACGACCGCATGAAGCGGACCTTAATTAAGGTCTGGTTCATGCGGTCGTAACCGCTTGACCGGTGAAAATAAGTCCTCCCAAACGGTATCTTAGACTCCCTTTGGCATAGCGGTGAAGTTGTGAACACGGTGGTTATCAATCGTTGTTTGTGAACGTCCAACCTCACCTAAGTAATTTCAACCATTTTAACGTTCAAAACTAGTTTTCATTTCTTGGTTGTGGTCATAACCATTGTCTTAACAAACTTGCATATTCTGTTGAAAGTTGGGTCAATCCACTCCGCGCGAGTACAACAAGCTCACATAGGCGCCTCTCATGTGCAAGGAGCCAAACAGTCAGACTGCAGGAATCTCCGACCTCCTTTATGAGGATGCTAACACCAATCCTCACATTCAACTGAGCTGCATAAAGGGTGTTGACGTCAAGGCTTGAACCGCCGACCTCTTTATGAGGATGCTAACACCAAGTCCGTGCAACTGAGCTGCAATTCAACTCGGTGTAAGGAGTGGTGTTAGCATCCTCATAAAGGAGGTCGGCGGTTCAAACATTGGCATCAACACCCTACTTTTCAATATTTGGAAGGATAAATGGTTGGGGTGCACAGAATGTAGTCCGGTTGTTAGGCCTCCATATTTGGCGCCTTGCACATGAATGGCGCCTATGTGGGCATGACGTACTCGTGCAGAGTGGCGTGACCCAACATTTCAACATATTCTATGACAGTGTTGTTTTTTTGTCTAAACTCGCCGGAGTAAAAACGTCGCGCCAAATGGAGCCTTAGTACGGAGAAAAGAATAGCTATGATCCTTAACAAAATGAATTGCTAGCTCTATGAAATAGATTCACCATGCCACAATTAACTGACCTCAAGATTGAACTCAAACATGACAGCAAATGTGTTTGGCAAACCAAAGACAAACACAGACTTCCTCCCCTACAACGGACCCGGATTCAAGCTGTTGATACCGGCCAAGTGGAACCCAAGCAAAGAGAGAGAATTCCCCGGCCAAGTTCTTCGATATGAAGATAACTTCGACACCATCAGCAACGTCAGCGTTATAGTCACGCCCACAGACAAGAAGTCCATCACAGACTATGGCTCCCCCGAGCAGTTTCTCTCTCAAGTATATACCCTGGCTCTTGTTTTATGTTCATCAACTACATGATTCTTCAGTGTGAATGACTTGGGAGAATGATGTATTTTGTGTGTCTTTGCGCAGGTTGATTACTTGCTAGGCAAACAGGCTTACTCTGGCAACACACAAGCTGAGGTACTGCAGAGAAATTGTTATGTGTTTCTTCTTTTCCTGCTATTTCAGTCATAAATTTACATGTGTTGATAGAAAGCAAACTTTGAAAAACAGCACTTATTTTGTTTTCATTCATTCTGTTTGTTGGTTTTGAATCCAATGTTGGGATCTAACTACATGAATTACAATGGGTTTAATAAACTATACCCTTTACAGAACATATTTTTTGAGTTATGCATCAATTATTTGATTTATTATCCAAATATTTTGTCATTTTTATGAATCTTCTTCTCCATTTGTTCAGATTCATGAATCATATAACCAGATACATTTAGAGAAAAGGAGAGAAACTGAGGGAATAAGATATCTTTTTTTTTTGCTTTCCTATCCATAAAACATGATTTACATAAAGGATTATTTACCGGGACCTCCTCTCGTAGTTTGCATAATTACAGCTTCCACCTATCTAACTTTCAAAATTACAATTATCCCCCTCAATGTTTTTCATTTCTTAACATCCATGCACAAAAAAGATTCCCCTGAAGATTTGCTCCAATGGAGTACTTTTGTGCATGGATGTTATGAAATGAAAACATTGAGGAAAGGTTTTTGTAATTTCAAAAGTCAGAGGGGTGCAAGCTGTAACTACGTAAACTTCGTGAGGAGGTCCCGGTAAATAACTCATTGAACATAAATCTGTTTTGGCACCTTTGTTTTAAGAAAATATTATTTTTTATTTTCAATTCTTTTGTGTGTCAAAATAAAATCTACTCTTTTTGAGGAAATTCTAAGGAGACTTATGGAGTTCAAATTTGATTATAAGCTTCCAACTACATTAAGCCAAATAGAAAATCTAACACATTTAATAAGATCATGAGATATGGTATTATGGTTAACAAATAATATTTCATCCTTTAATTTTGTCATCTCTTGTATCCTCTATTTCCCAAAACCTCGCTTACATTCATTTTAAACCTATCTTCACTTCATCTTAAGACTAGTATTTCATCATTTTTACGATCACTCGCCATACATAATATAATTTAAACTTCGAGGATTTGTATTCATTCAAAATACTTGTTAACTATACCATGATCATCCAATTCACTTTAAAGGGTCGGGATTAATTATATCAAGCTCTTTGAAAACCTAACGTCCGTGGTGAGTCGAATGATCAGAATATAAAATACATAGTTTTTTGGTATTTTGTAGGGAGGTTTTGATGACAATGCGGTGGCTACTGCAAATTTACTCGAGAGTTCGACTCAGGTGATAAATGGGAAGCAATACTACAACATCTCAGTGCTAACAAGGACGGCGGATGGCGATGAAGGAGGCAAGCACCAGCTCATTACAGCTGCCGTCTCGGATGGAAAACTCTATATTTGCAAGGCTCAGGCTGGTGACAAGAGATGGTTCAAGGGAGCGAGAAAATTCGTTGAGAGCACGGTTAATTCCTTCAATGTGGCATAATATTGTGAAACAAAGTCTTGTGTACAATCTCTTTCAATTTGTTGTAGATTTATAAGTAGAATGATGTTTGAGTCTATCTTCCGCGATAGAGAAAACTCTCATTGATGTTGTTGCATGTGGTCTATGATTTGAAGGAATGGTGCATTGCATATGCTTTTCTTGAGATATTTAACAACAGACATTTGTGGGTGATGATAATTGTTAATTAGCTGTGGAGAATATTAAAGATTGAGTTTTTTAAACATTTGATCTATTTACTTCTATTTTAACCCTCATTGTTTGATTTATTTAAATTGTAATGATAAACTTCATTGTAGTAGGATCTATTTAAGTAAATGATTTTGACTAATTATTTCAGAGTTGATAAGCTTCCCGCAGTGAGTGCTTTTAATATCTTTGATCGATAGTTCAAAAAGATGGAGGTGTTGATAAAAACGTGATGATGCAGGACGAATTTATAGGTGGCAGATTAATGATGCCCTAATCCTACATGCAATGCAAAGTCCAACCGATAAATCAAAAAATCAACAGTAGATAATTTAATCGTACACACATAATTTTAGCAATAGCAAAATAATTCTTAAGGTTAGCAGGCTTAGGCTTTCCTCCGCGTAAAGGGCCAAAGCAAGAGTGCGCGGCGAATAAACCCTGCAAATCATAATAATAATATAAACAAACAACTACTATTCTGGAGATCCACGCAAACATGAAATCATGACCTCATATATTAATATTGAGAATTTAAAGTTTATACAACAAGTAAATACTCACGAAATATGATGGCTTCCAAAGGTGTAGAATTCTAGCGAAGCATGGCACGGTGGAGATGATTCGGAAGGGAAAATGGGTTGGTTGGGTAGAACCGGCCGTTTGGAGGTGGAACCGGGCTGTGGGAGGGTAGATTTGGTTGTAGGGAGGGGGATCCGGATAGTGGGGACAAATCTAGGCGTGGGGAAGCTTGTGGTGGTTCCACGGAGGGAGGGGGGACTGGATAGGGCGGTGGTGTGCAGGAAATGGGGAGGAGAGGTGGCGGCGGGCTGGAATAAATGAGAATAGAGTGCGGGTGGGAAGGTGGATGGGCAGAGGAAGGGAGGCAGCCTGCTGGTAGCGGCTGGAGGGGTGGAGGTGGTTGGACAGGCAGCTGGAGGCATGTAGGTGGCTGAACAGGCGGCAGGAAGGGACCTTGTGTTGGGGTTATGGAACACTTCCGGTCCTCTTGTTTCTCACACCGGGTTAGCCCACGTGAGCTTAGAGGAACGTCGAGCTGAGTTCGACGTTGAACGTCGAGCTGAGTTCGACGTTCAACGTTGTGCTGAAGCCTATTTAAGGCGTATTCCGGTTGTTTTTAGGGATACGGTCGATACGGTTTTGACGACGGTTGACGGCTGGTTTTTCCCTTTAGAGGCACATACGAGGTATCTTCGTTGGAGGCGATCCAGAAGGGGTTCTTCATTTGTTTCTTGTCCAGAAGGAGGAGTTAAGGTAGGATCGGTTTAGATCCTTGTAACCTTTGTAATCTGTATTTTCTTTTGGTGATAACAAGAAGGGAGAAGGAGAAGGGATAGGGGACGTAGCCCGGTATTGGGTGAACCTTTGAAATCTGTGTGTTTGTGTGCTTGCTCTGTTTACTTTTGTCTAGTACTTTTATTCGGATTTCTGCTTCTCGGCGCTCCGGATTTCCTACACCTTGGAAGGGAGCGGCTGGTTGGACAACAACCGGACTGGGTGGAAGCTGAGGTTTGAGGGGTTGTGAAGGTGGCAGTGGGGGATTTTGATGGTTAAGGAAGAGTCTTAGGGTTAGGTAGTACCTTGGGGAGGAGGAAGAGCGCCTAGGAGTCGTCACCTAGGGTTCCACGGAGTCGGCACCGTGGGGTGATCGCGGGAATCCGGGAATTGTAATCTCCAAATACTGCAATCAGCCTCCAAGCAGCCCCAGTGCCTCTTATTTATAAAAAAAACAAAATTAGGGCACCTGACATCAACAACTATGATTGGTTGTGGATGCGGAGGACCCAATTACAATAAAAAATAACAAAGTAATATATGAAATTGACTGCACGCAACGAACCGGACGCATCCGTGAGGTTGGATCGTCGACACGAAGATGCTTTAAATGGCAGGTAGCCAATTGGCTCTGAACAGGCCCAAAACTCATCATCTGTCGCGGGCCCGCGTCTCCGATCCACATCATGTGATACATAGAATCCAAGCAGGTTGGTTGAAAGGAAGAGGCACGTCAAGGATCTTATGTGATCGTAAAGTATTATTAAAACTTAAAAGACAAATTTTACCGTACTGTAATTAGACTAGCGATGCTTTATGATTCTAAGTGTTGGGCGGTGAATTGTGAACATGGGCAAAAAATGGGAGTTGAGGAGATGAGAATGCTTAGGTGGATTTGTGGACACACAAGACTGGGTAAAATTAGGAATGAATCTATCAGGGATAAGACAGGAGTGTCATCAATTATAGAGAAGATATGAGAAGCTCGAATAAGATTGTTTGGACGCGTACAAAAGAGACTATTAGAGGCACCTGTTAGGCGTTGTGAGAGTTTAGTCACTTGACATGTTAAATGGGGGAGGGGTAGACCAATACAGACTTGGAATGAAACTATAAGGAGAGACATGATGTACTTAGGCATAAGTGAGATTATGACTAAAGATAGGGCACAATGATGACAAAGGATCCATATAGCTGACCCCACTATAGGAGATCAAAGCTTGATTGTTGTTGTTGTTGTATTTGAACTTGGAATTAGTTAGGTCGAGGGAAGGTGGACCGATAGGTGTGACTGAGCAAATATAGTATAGTAAGGGATAAGGTACATCCAAATGAAAAGGGTGAACTTGGAAAAGTTGAGTTTTTTCCCACCTAAATGATATAAACTAGCTTTATATAATCTTATACTGTTAAAAAGTAGTCAATAAGATAAATCAAATTAACTGCAAGAAAAATAGTGATAGGAAACTAATAGTAAAATTAGTAGAGATGCCAGGAAAAATAGAAGTGAGAAAAAAAAGGAGGAAAAGGGTGATGTGAGCCTTTGGGAAGAGAAGCATAAAAAGGTGAAAAAGCTCAATTTAGTTTTTTCTGAAAGAGGGAGAGTTCATTGTTTCCCAAAAGAGTTATGAAAACACAATTTTGACACAAGCAATTTTTTCACTGCCGTGTAGGCGGCTTGAGGTTGTTCGGACCTTTTCTGTTTCTTTCCTTTGTTCCTTTCTGCTAGTGCGTTATTCACGGGTAATTACCAAACGACTCCAAAACTGTGGTAGCGATGAGAATACAACTTTTTCAACGGCCACAACAACCGCCCAAACAAATGCAGGTCATATAGTTTTTGTGAGACTGAGCATCATAATCATTTACCTTATCACAATTATGAGTTGAACAATGAAATGTTCATTCCATTATCCTTTTTTTAATTACCAACTATTTTCAAATCTAATAAGCATATCTCTTTGGTTATTCCCCATTTTCTCAACTTTCTAAAACCAGAGCAGAATGAAACCAAGTTACTGAACCAAAATTAATCCAGTTACTGAACCAAAATATGAGCACATTGATTGCTATTGATCACAAGATACAACATTAAGCACCAATATTATACAACTACTTGGCCTCCCAAGGTTCTAATTACAGTCAGCTTCACCATTAAATCTTACACAGCTCTTGAAAAGAATGTGTCAGCATAGTTGTGAAAGAAAAGAAAAAAAATCATCAGCTTCGTTTCAGCTTGTGTCTGTCAAGTTGCTCGCGATCTTCTCAATAACCGACAACGGAATCATTGCAGTATGACCGCTGCACCCATAAAGCCCGATCCTCCCGAAGCTCGGCAACGAACTGTTCATTGTGGCGGTCAGTGAAACAGTAAGGCTTTGTGTCGCTCCTTTCGCTATCGAGAACTGGGTGGGAGCGACAGAAAGAGAAACTGCGAAGGGAGCGCTGAAGCTGACGCGGTAGGCCTCATCGCCATCTATGTTCGTCACTATTCTCGTGATAGTTCTCGAACGATTGAGCACAGCCACGGTTATAGACGGCAAGTTCAAGTCGGCGCCAGTCATGGCGGAAGAAGCGCCGCAGTAGCTCCCGGTGTAGTTCAGGACCACAGAGGCGGAACCATTGATGCCACAAAGAAAAGATACGAAGTCATCATAGCCTGCATGGAAAATTACATTGTAGGATCATAGAGGAATAAAAGTTCATGTATGGTAGAACGAGTGAGAGGCACGGGGCTCCGCCCCTATGGCCAACCGGGACAGTATCCCGATCGCGACAGTGCACGGAGCGGGCCCCCAATGCCCCATACGCTCGCAAACCCCCAAACGCTATACTCCGCCGTAGCTTGTTTTTTCTTGTGCATGGGGGTTTGTGAGCGGCGGTGAGAGCGCATTTTTTTTTGGAGGTAAGAGATTTTGCCTATATGAGAGCATATATTTTAAAATAAAAAAAAACACATAAATTAATGAAATTGAAAATTTTGTAATAAAGAGGGTTAAAATTGGAAAATTGAATGTTTAACCACAGAGTGTTTTTCCTTTTAATATAGTATAGATGATGAGGGAGGGAGAGAGAGAGGGGTTTGATTCAACGAACCGGCATCAAAGATGAGTCCCGGATCTAAAGCAGCGGTAGCATTAACAAAACCGCTTCCCATGTCAAACGGTGTTGCGGGTGATTCGAACGAGTCTGGATTGCTGTACGTGCGTTCGGACATGATTGGCCTGCCTTGATTGTCGTAGAGGGCGGCAGTTGTTGAAAGCGCAGAAGCAATGGCTGATGGGCTGAAACTCGGGAACTTCTGCTTGATAAGAGCCGCAAGCCCGGCAACGTGGGGAGCCGCCATGCTTGTTCCAGATATCATTGCGAAACTTTCACCTGTTTAGGAATTTATGAAGTGGCCTTGTTATATATACTATGTTACAAAAAAATTTTGGGCTCCGAATAATGACCATCAAAATAATGTCAGCCGTCCAATCCCAGTGACTCTGCTTGTGTGGCCGCAGTGTAGCGCGTATAACGAGAGATGTCGAACGACGATATAGGTACTATAGCTGCCGCACGGGGCACGGACGCTAGTTGTTATACAAAGTAATGTGATGTGGGGACATAAAACTTGTACATTTATAAGGTAAAAGACTGGGTTAGAACCTTGAAATTCAGCCGAGTCTGTGCCGAGAGAGCTCCAAGCGCCCCAAATGAAGTTGCCGGGGGCTATGAGATTTGGCTTCATTATGTCTGCATTTGCCACTGAGCTGTCCTCTGGATCTGGCCCCCTTGCAGAATAATACATTACTTTTGGAGCTGAGTTGCTGTAGTTTGCTTCAAGACCTCCAAATATTCTGGCAATGCCGCCAAACTTCACTATGGCATTTGAAGCTCCATCCCTCACCAAGGATGCGTTGTAGTATTGGAGAATAGCCTGCGCATTGATGCAGACAGGATGAACCAGACGTAGAATAGCAAGAACGCAGAACGAAAAATATGAGAGCTTAAGGGAGAAAGATGAGAAAATTTGTGTATGAATCACATATTTTAAAAGATTATTTAGGGGTTAAATTTTCTTTAGAATTTATTAAAACAATTGATTATAATAATTAATAAAATGTTTATAATATATCACTGACATCTTTGCCACATCGCTGCCTCCGGCCATCTTCGAGGCAAGCTACTCACATGACGAGATTGGTCTGTAACAACTTGGTATCAAAGCTAATTTTTGTAGTATCTCCATCATCATTCTCTCAACCCCCGGACGCCTCTGGTAGAGTCAAGGGACGCTCCCCTCTAAGACTGAGATAAGTGAATTCACTGGTTTCGCAACTTTCAATCGTGAATCCCATCGGGTTTCACAGTAAATTTGTAGCTTAATACTATGTTTGGAAGAGCGGTGACGGTGGCTCTGGTGGGAATTAGAGTTGTAACGTATTTTTATCTACAAGTCGTCATTATTGTGTTTACTCCAGTTTGAGGTAATGTTGTCTTTTTTTGGTCCCTTACTCTAGAATATGTATGAGTAAGATCTCATTTGGCTAATTAACAAATTCCATTATTCGTTTCAACTTGGTATCAGAGCGCTAGTGCCCTAGCCGTCCCTGCGCATCCTCACTATCGTGTTCGTGTTCATCCCGCTCGCCAAACCCAACCCGGTTTCCCTCCGTCTCGTTTGAGTGTCCCCTCCTCTCTAATGCGGTCCCCAGGTGAGATCGACGCCGCCGCCGACTGCTGAGGAGACTGACGTTGCTGCCCTCCCATGAAGATGTTGTTTCTCTTTGTCGTTCAGTCCGCTTCCTTTGATGATGTCGTAACTGTGTTTTTGCTATCGTCCAATGCCCCTGATGCCACTGATCTGCTCTTGTGACGCGGTGACGCTGGGCTCGTCATCCAGACCGTGAATGGTTTGTTTGGCTCCTTTCGTTCTCTGCCAGTCATCTAGACATCTCGTTGTGGTCAGGGCTCCTACTTCTCTTCTGTTTTCAGAGGTCTTCCAGATGATGTGGATCCATTTCTTCGCCAGTTCCTCATCTTAGCATGCAGATCTTGTCTTTTTCGTCGTGCCGCTCTGGGTTATTCCATTGCTTCCTCGCCGAGTGTGATACAACCTCAGATGAGTGACCCTCAGCGGCTTCATGGCCACTCCGGCTCTTTTGAAGATTACGACAGTACTTTTGGATGATACAAATTATCTCGAATGGACTCACGCGGCTCAACATGTCATTTGCAGCCACCAGTTGTTTGGTTACATTAATGGGACGATTAAGGAGCCTCCCAAGACCGATCCCTCCTAGAAGCGTTGGGACTCGACAACTCTCTGTCCGTCTCCTGGCACCTGCATTTGATGTCCCCCAAGGTCTATCAGAGTTATATATGATGAACTCTGCTTCCGAGATCTAGACCTACACACGTGAGACGTACTCTCAGATTGGTAGTTCCTCCCAAGTTTATAAGCTTACCCGTCGCATTCTGGAGTTGCACCAAGGATGCATGACAGTGTTGTCGTTCTTCTCGGAGTTTGAGCGACTGTATCAGGAACTGGATTACTTTGCACATTTCTTGCCAGCTAGTATTGTTGATGTCGTTCAGTTAAAACAACAGGAGGATTGCTTTCGTCTCCGTGTCTTCTTGATGGGGTTGAACATGGACTCTGATATACCTACTGCACATGTTTCCACCGCCTCTCCTTCCTTGTGGGTGCTCGACTCTGGTGCCACACACCAAATAACTGGTTCTTCCTCAGGTTTTCTTTCTTATATTCCTTTGTTTGGTAAAGACAAAATTATTTCTGTCAACAGCTTTTTGTCTTTCATTGCGGGCAAAGGCCACATCTTGTATTATCCGTACCTTACTTTACCATATGTTCTTCATGTTTTCTCATTTCCATGCAATTTACTTTCCATCAGCAATATTATTAAGTCTCTTAACTACTTTGTAACATTTTTTCCTAGTATTGTGTTTTTCAGAAACTGGGTACGAGACGGCACGGAACAATGGCAGTGGTGTTGTGGTAGATTATACTACCTGGACTCTCAGTTCCATCTGAAGCTCTTTTCTATTCTAGTGTTACTGTTGATGTTCGCCACTGCCATTCATTCCTAGGACGTCTGTCCTATGTTTATCTTTAGAAACTATTTCTTGCTTTCTTACCGTTTCTTCGTACCTTTGTTTGTGATGAGTGTGATGTATCTAAACATGCGCGACATCATTCTTAGCATTATCGTCTCCTAGTAGTATTCCATTTGTTGATATACACTTTGATATTTTGGGGTCATCCCTGTTTTATCTTTATGTGGTTTTCACTAGTTTGTTACTTTATTGATTTTTTTTCTCGCACCACATGAGTTTATCTGTTAAAAAAGAAAATTGAGGTTTCTCATGTTTCAAACTTTTCATAAAATGATGCAAACCCAATTTGAAGGCACTATTCACGTTCTTCGAAGTGATAATGGGGTGTATGACGATCGTGGTGTGTTTGGTTCTTACCTCACTGATCATGGTATCATTCACCAGACTACTTGTGTTTGCACCTCTACACAAAACGGAGTTGCTGAACGGAAAAAATGGTACCTTCTCAAGGTTACTCGTTGTCTTCATGCTACTATACACCTTCCTAATACCTATTGGGGAGATGTTGTGCTCACTGTTGCTCACCTTATCACTGGCTTCCGTTCCGGGTTCTCAACTTTGCTACTCCCCTCGTCCGTTTATCTACCACGACCGTTGTTCATATTTCTCATCTGACTCCCCGTGTCTTTAGATGTGTCTGTTTTGTGCATGTCCATCAAACCCATTGGGACAAACTTGAAACTCGGGCTCAACGTTGTGTCTTCCTTGGCTACACCACAAAGGGGTACCGGTGTTACCATTCCCCCCCCCCTCTTTCAGAGGTATGTTTTGCACTATAGATGCTACCTTCCGGGAGGAGGAATCCTATTTTATTTCTTTGACTCGCTCTCTTTGTCAAGGGAGAGTAGTGGTGACTCTGATGTTCATTCCACCGATGTTGCACTTGTTCCTCTTCCTCTCCTACCGTTCGTTCTACCTCAACCTCCCCTTCCAACTCCTACAGTTCTTATCCTGGTACCTTTGCCTACTCTGATCACTCATCTTCCTCACGTATATCACCGTCGTCTTCCAGGTACAAAGGCTACTAGCGTTCCTCCTCTACCAGTGCTCTCTTCAGCGTCAGATTCTGATAATGTTGATATACATGTTCCTCTTGCATTGTTGAGAGGTAAAGCTACTAGTACGCAACATCCTATCTCTAATCATGTGGCCTACCAACATCTTCCCCCGACCCATCAGGCCTTTGTTTCTTCACTCTCCTTGGTTGTTATTCCTAAAAAGTGGTTGGATGCTTTATGTATGTCAATATGGACTCAGTCTATGAAAGATAAAATGTCTGCCTTTGATAAGAATCACACATGGGACATCGCCTCCCTTCCTCCTGACAAGAAAGTCATTGTCTCGCGGTGGGTCTTCTCTGTTAATCAAAATCAAGATGTCAAAGTGGAACGGTACAAGGCATGTCTGGTTGCCCACGGATACACCCAGACTCAAAGGGTTGACTACCAGGAGACCTTTGCTCCTGTAGCAAAGATGGATTCCATTCAGGTGTTGTTATCATGCACTGTTTACATGGACTGAGATCTTCATCAACTAGATGTTAAGTATGTGTTCCTCTACGACGAGCTTGATGAGGAGGTGTCCATGAAATTCCCCTCTTGTTTTGTGAAGAAAGGGGTTGAATTACTTGTATGTCGCCTTAAGAGATCTTTATATGGCCTAAAACAGTCGCATAGGGCCTGGTTTGGCAGATTTCTCATGACTATACTCAAATTTGGGTACAAGCAAGCACAGACTGATAATACTATGTTTATACCGAGATGTGAACAGAGGGTTCTCATTATCTATATGGATGATATTGTGATCACTAGAAATGACACAAAGGAGATTGTTAACCTCAAGACCCTCTTATCTGCTGAATTTGAGGTGAAAGATTTGGAAAGACTATGATACTTTCTGGGTATCGAGGTGATTAGATCTGATCAGGGTATTTTTCATATCCTAACGTAAGTATATATTGGATCTCTTAAAGGAGACTGAGATTCTTGGATGTGTTCTTGTGAACATTCCGATGGAGGAAAATCACAGGATTGAAGAAGATGGTGATGGTGATCACATAGATGTATCAGGATACCAGAGATTGGTTAGAAAACTTATATATTTGTCTTGTGCATGCCCTGACATTACTTATGCAATTGGTATTCTGAGTAGATATATGCACACTCTCAGAATCAGACATCAAGAGGCAGCATATCGTTTTGCTACGATATTTGAAGAAAGCCTCTGACCGTGGTCTCTTGTTCTCCAAAAACAACAATTTGAAGATTGAAGTTTTTACTGATGCTGCTTGGGTCGGATGTCATGATAACAGAAAATTCACAACAGGATATTGTTCCTTCGTGGGTGGAAACTTAGTGATTTGGCATAGTAAGAAGCAAAATTTGGTGGCTAGATCAAGTGCTGAGGCGGAATATCGTGTCATGTCTCAAGGTCTATGTGAAGGCTTATGGATGAGTACTGTGTTACAAGATCTGAGTTTTTCTGAGAACGGTCTTTTTCCTTATTTTGTGACAATAAGACAACTATTAGTATTGCTCATAACTCAGTCCAACATGACAGGACAAAGCATGTTGAGTTTAATCGACATTTTATCAAAAAACACTTGGATAAAAAGATTGTGGTAACCCTTTTTATTCATTTTAAAGATCAACTGGTTGATGTGTTTACCAAAAACTTGAGAAGTGATGTGTTTACAGATGACATTAGAAGTTTGGGATGAATAATATTTACCGTTCGACTTGAGGGGGAGAGTTGTAACGTATTATTATCTACAAGTCGCCATTATTGTGTTTACCCCGGTTTTGGGTAATGTTGTCTTTTTTGGTCCCTTACTCTAGTATATGTATGAGTAAGGTCTCCTTTGGCTAATTTGATGAAATTGTTAAAGTGAAAGTGGTAGCCTGGGCGGACTGTTCGCGCGGATTGTGCGGACAGTTTCGACGGTCTCGGTGGTCAGACCGTGCAGTCTGAGTGGACAGAGCTGGCGACTAGCCAGGTCGGCCAGTGTTCTGCAGTTTGTTCTCCAGGCAGTAACCAGGCGGATTGCTCTTATATCCGCGGTTGGAGCGATCTGGTGTTGGTATCCGTTTGTGCTAGCGGACTGTTAGTGTGGCCTGGTTCTGTTTCTAAGTCCGGACGAGTTGTCCAGGGCGTGGCGCAGTTGATACGCCCGTAATGGTCTACGTATTTAAACGCAAGTGCACGTGCCGTGTCAAGTAATAAAAAGTGAGTAAGAATCGTCTCCACAGGGAGGTGGTGAATTCAGTGCTTGCAAATACCAGTTAAACCTTTTCCTTAAATTCAAGTGAGACAAAATTTATGATTTTCTTGAACTACTGAAATTAAGAATGCAAATTTCTAAATAAAACTACTATGAGTCTTAGGAGCAAAACTTTTCTTATCAAGGTAGAGAAATAATCTTATATTATGATTTCCTAGGTTTAGTATGATGGACGAGTGATTGTATCGATGTGAAAATGCGTGGTGAGCGTGCCTTGCAACGATCTTAAAATAGATAACCGTATCTCTCGATATCGGCAACCCCTAGTTCTATATTTCCCCTCGGGTGAAATAAGAACCGCTCAAAGAACAAAGACCTAAGTTGCTAACACCAAGAGGAAGTCTCCTTCTCTCTTCAAATGCTATATCAAAATTATGATATGCTATCGCAACTCCTCTCTCGATTTGTGAAGCGTAGCATAAAAATGAAACATTGGCCAAACATTTCAGAAAATAAAGATCATAAATTTGATAAAGAACACTCACCAAGAATCCACAACAAAATAAACTAGAAAATATCATCACACACAACCTATTAGTCTCATAATACAAGATTAAGGAAGGATTAGTTCATGGCGTTGGAGGAATCACTCAAAATATTGAAATAGATCTTACAAAACATCGCGGTTCACGCTTAATCGCTGCAGGAATTTCTTCCTAGAGTCGCTTCTTCGATCCGTGCGAAGATCTCCTTCTTTTTCCTCTTGCCGGCGCTCTCCAATGGAGGTTTTCTTCCCAAGCCAACCCTAGATGATGCTCTCCCCCTTAGATCCGAAATTAATGATGAATAATTTTTCTCTAATCAGTTTTTGGCATTAAAAACGTCCATCCTCCTCAAGAGACACATCCTTCCATAATTAAAAATGGTGGGAATTCAAATTTTAAATTTTGAATTTCGGACAGACACATGTTGCAGTTTCAGAATTGGATGTTGCAGTAACTGGCCAGGCCGAAAATAGAAATTCTGCATCACTCTTCAAAGTTGATTTCCTTAACAAACCTTGCATAAAAACCATAGAATAAAGCTAACTTAGTATCATAATCATTAAAACAACAATTAATCAGATTTATTACCATTTATGCTCTTTTTTTATTAATTAAGAAGTAGAAATAATAGGCAAAGATAACTTCATTTGAGAAGTTATCACACCTCCACACTTAAAATCTTGCTAGTCCCTAGCAAAGACAAGTTCAAAATAATAACCTGGGCAAAGGACAAAATGTAGTGCATGATTCAATGATACCAAATGATCGAGGCACACTCAAAAGATTTGCTTTATTGAGATGATAGGTTTAACAATCAATAAAAATCCAACCATTCACAAATCCATTAGTTAGATGATGGATTAGAGCTCAAATGAACATCGTAGCGTGGTATGTGGTGACAAAACATATAATGTACTCTCATGCAATACCTCCTTTTGAACCCCCGCATCTACAGGAAATGATAAGAATATGCTAAGTAATTGATTTAACCTACATATGAGTTAGTAGGTTCAATGAAACATGGATATGTTTAAGCTTGAATTAACATTGATGGATACTTTGAAAGTGGAATGGTGTTCTCTAGTTAGTGATCTGGAAAGTTCGTCATATTGTGGGTTTTTTTTTTTACTACTCATAGTAGGGATCTTTCCAAATATAAGTGCACATACCTAGGCCACATGTCACTATGATATTTCCCTTTTTTTTTATTTATATAGATAGGCATCATAGTTGGGATCATTCTGAGTATGCATTCACATACGCAGGCCACATATCACCATGAATTCTCATTTTTCTTTTCTACTTTTTTTTATCATAGTTGGGATCATTCTAAGTATGTATACGAATATTCAGGCCACATATCACTATGAGTTCTCATTTTTTATATACCCACAATAGGCTAACTTATCAAGACAGAACTAGAAGGAACGTATGGAGTTTAGTCATGAAAGGATGTGTATAAAATGATTCAAGCTCAACTATTATAGCGAATGATCAAAATGGGCTAACCAACTATCCTCATGCTTTGGTGTACATCATTGACTTAGTTCTTACTCACCACTCCCCGTTGGATTTAGAGGACAATGTTGGAAACCTTGCAATGGGAGTACGTAGATAAATTTTTTTTTTTTAGAAATTTTAGTGCACGAAAATATTTGCTTAAATGAGCTCAGTCAACCCAACATCTTTCTAACTTCAAATTCATTAGTTGGGTTCTTAAGATTGACACACTCTACCAATCAACGACTAAATATAGAGTAGCCTATATAGAGTAGCCTATAGATTAATCATAAATGTGTATCATTGAATTCATATTTAAAGTAGCCCTTATCCAGTGGGGACAGGGCTACACCCCTCCACACTTAGAGCGTTGATAGGCCCTAGCAACTCTACTTCTAGAGCACTAGTTATGTAAATACTAACACCCCTCCGGCCTCCACACTTAAAGCGTTGGTGGGATTAATGATGTTATCGAATGAGCATACATATATAAGGAATAAAGCAGTTAAAAGTAAATAACTCCCCTGAAGAATTAAAGTCTCGGGAGGATTGATCCACATGTGCGCAAGATAACCAATCCTGCCGAAGACGTGCTTCTCAATTTGTGTAAGGAGCTTCGTTAGTGAACACTATCGCATTACCTGCACTTGAAGTGACATAGGACGCAACGGAATAGAAGTACTACGAGGGATGATAACCAGATAATTATTCATCGAATAATAGAAGCAAGCATACTTGATAAGTAAAGCAGTGTAAAAAGTCATGTGCCATACTCACATTAATATTAGCTGGGATAAAAAACATGCAATCATTGGAAACAAAGTTCAAACACCAGAACAGCTGAACATAGAACCAAAACAGATTTATAAAAACCAAAACACAGTTCAACAAAATGAGTATACTATAAACAAAAACACAGCTTAACATAGCTGTCCAAAAACCAAAACAGAGTTCACTAAAACAAAGTCAGTCCAAATCACATCTTAACATAACTGTCCAAAATATAGTTCGACAACAGCTAAAAACTGCCCAAAATGTAGTGTACTATAAACCAACTAAAAGAAAACAGGACTGGTTATTCGTCTCCATCCTTGCCATCTTCATCCTCATCACTTTCTTCATCGCCTTCCGCATCATTAGCATCATCTCCGTCGTCATCATCAGCCTTATCTGCATCAGCTTCACCCTCCTCAACGGCAGCATCGTCGTCCTCATCACCTTCTTCATCTTCAGTCTCATCTTCATCCTCATTCCCTTTTGATCTACGAATGTGAGGATCCACTCGCACACTTGCGGAGTTTATCAAGTAACCTTCCTTATCAAATTGACTTATCAACTTCCTCTGGAACTGCGGTCGCGGGAGCTTCGCTTTCTCCAATAATTTGTAGAGGATTGCCCGTTGGTCATCTAATTCCTCCTTGACATATAGATGGTGGCAGCGCTGGTAGGCCTTCATATATTGTATGTCTTCCATCATTGCATCCGGATCACCCCCTCCATCTTCTAGCTGAATTTCAATGTCCATAGGCTTGTCTTTGCGTGCCTGAGAAGGCTGAGCTGAGGGAGTATCATCCGCAACCTTTATGCACACCTCGATCACCGTTTTTGTTATGTGACCCTTCAATTTCTTTACCACATCCTCCTCATTCTCTTGTACTACAACCGCGCGACAAAGGTCTGTGATCAGAACTGGATACCAAAGTTGCTTTGGGCCTCTCTCCCTTATCTTCTCCTGCAGCCGACGCGCAATTACTTTCCCCACATTGAATTTGATGCCCTTGAGGATACAGTAGAGTATGGCAACTTTGTGGATAGGGACATTATTGAGGTGTTTTGTCGGAAGTATGGTGGCATTGATGAACAGGAGCCAAACTTTGGCCTGTCTAGTTAAGCAAGTTGCTTTCAGGCACTTGGTTGCCACGTTTGTCCAAACCGGCCCTGACGGGATACAAACGGCTTCTGCCAATTCTTGTGGGGTAACCTTTGCAAGGACCGTAGTGTAATCAACTTGAGCTTGGTCATCCAAAGCAAACAAGTCCGAAATTCTCTCAGCTGTAAACACGACCTCCTTTCCCCTCACAATAGTCGTCTCATCTTCCGCTGATACAGCATTGGCATAGAACTCGTAAACAAGGGTAAGGGCAACTTCAGTTCTTGGGTGGCAGAAGTGCTCCCAGTTTATGGCACAAATTTGATTTGCATAAGTTAGGTTCCAAGCTCTTGTGTCCATTTTGAATCCTCTCTCCATGATGAATGGGGTGGTTCTCACCTCCCTAAACCGAAACTCCGCCGCTTCATTTTGGAATGTTCTACCGCCCCTGTCAATTGATTTCCCCGTTTTCTGCTTCGCCCTCTTCATCCCTTTTCCTAGATTGGTCGGGTCTCTATTACTTCTCACCCTAAATGAAGGAGCTCTAGAAATAACATACATAAGCATTAGGTATACCTGTAGAGTCCCTGAGAACTTTTTCTGGCGCTACCGTCTTCTCCCGTCGCGCCTTTCTCATGTCGCTCGCAAGGAGAGTATCCGCCTCTTCCGCGCGATTGTAGGCCGGCGTCCGGCGAAGTCGAAGACAATGAAGCAGCCGCCTCTCACCGCTCGACGCTTCAGCAGATGCGAGTGGGTGGTCGCCGACCGCCGTGTTGCTCCAGCGCGAAGAGGAAAGTCGCGACCCAGGCGGGGGTTTGGGAAAAAGAATTGGGCTGAGGAAGAAATAAGGGGGAGAATGTATTTATATTTTAATTTTAATTACCCTCAGTTAATTAAGGTGATTTCTGATTAATAAGGATTAAACCCTCTTAATTAATCTAACCGCTGCTTTTAAAGGAGATGAAACGTTTTCAGAAACCGGCAGTGGCGGTTCGCTCGAACCGGGTGCCGGTTCACCGCCATCAGCGATTCCGCCTATATGCAGTCAGAAAAAAAGAAATGACAACCTCCAGTTTTACGCGTTGTCATTTCCGCTGAACCGGCGGTTTACTCAAACCGGTTCCCGGTTCACTCCCTAGCCGATTTCTATGCTAGCAGTCAGCAGGAGAAAAATGACAACGCCATTTTTGCTCGATTACAACATTTCTCTTTTTCAAAAACTGGCCGAAATTTTATTTATTCATTTCTTTTTATTTATAAAATTTCTTGGTCATTGTGCAGCACTCCTCCATTCCAATCCTAAAGCTACAGAAACTATTAATTATGAAAACTTAAAACTTCAAAAACAAATGCGAGTATGCAAATAAATATTTAATACTAAGATGCAATGGGTTGCCTCCCACAAAGCGTCTGATTTATGAGTCCCGGCAGGACTTCTCCTGATTAGACAAGCTCCAAACGCGACACTACTCGGTCAATGTCGCCTCCCAGATATAACTTCAATCTCTCTCCATTTATCTTGAACTCGGTTCCGTCATTCTCATTTAAAATAGTCACAGCTCCATAGGGATGCACGATTTTTACCTTGAACGGGCCCGACCAGCGTGACTTGAGCTTTCCGGGGAATAACTTCAAGCGAGAGTTGAATAATAGGACAAGCTGTCCCGGCTCAAAGTTTTTCTCCTTCATGCGTCGATCATGCCATCGTTTCGTGCGCTCTTTATAAATTCTCGAGTTTTTATAAGCTTGCATTCTAATCTCCTCTAGTTCATTCAATTGTAAAAGCCTCTTCTTACCGGCGTCGCGAAAATCATAATTAATTTTCTTGATTGCCCAGAATGCCCGGTGTTCTAATTCTAGAGGTAGATGACAAGACTTTCCATAAACCATTCGGTACGGGGTTAGCCCAATGGGAGTTTTGAAGGCAGTGCGATATGCCCATAATGCATCAACAAGCTTTTGTGACCAGTCTCTACGGTTCACACTCACTGTCTTTTCTAGAATTTTCTTAATCTCCCTATTGGATACTTCCGCTAACCCATTTGTTTGGGGATGATATGCTAAGGCGACTTTATGAGTTATCCCAAATTTGTTTAGTAATGCGGTGAACTGATTATTACAGAAATGACTGTCACCATCACTAAGGATTGCCTTCGGGATTCCAAATCGACTGAATATATGATGTCTTAAGAAGTTAAGGACTACCTTCGCATCATTCCTGGGCGTCGCGATTGGTTCCACCCATTTAGATACGTAGTCCACAGCTAATAATATGAATAGATTACCATTCGAGTTCACGAACGGTCCCATGAAGTCTATACCCCATACATCAAATAGTTCGACTTCCAACATTATATTCATGGGCATCCCATCGTTCTTATGTATATTCTCGCTCTGTTGGCATCTATCACATTGCTTCACAAATTCATTTGCATCCCTGAATAAATTAGGCCAATAGAAGCCAGCTTCTAACACCTTCATTGCCGTTCTCGTTCCCTTGAAATGACCTCCGTAGGGGGAGCTATGACATTTCTCCAATATCGTTCTCATCTCCTCCTCGGGGATGCATCTCCGTACGATTCCGTCGGCACCAACCTTAAACAACAAAGGATCATCCCACATGTAAGACCGTACCTGATGTAAAAATCGTTTCTTTTGTTGGTAGGAAAGTTCAGGTGGCAAAATATTGCTTGCTAAGTAGTTTACAAAGTCAGCATACCAAAGCGTAATACTCTCCAAAATCGCTAGTAACTCCTCATCAGGAAATCTCTCTTCCACTTCAGAATGTAGTGTCGGTTGTGTACTCTCAATCCTAGATAAGTGACCTGCAACCGGGTTGTCCGTTCCTTTCCTATCCTTAATTTCTACATCAAACTCTTGTAAGAGAAGGACCCATCGAATCAAGCGTGGTTTTGAGTCTCGCTTCTCCATAAGATAACGGATCGCTGCATGATCGGTGTACACTATAACCTTCGTGCATAAGAGATACGCTCAAAATTTTTCGAATGCGAATACCACCGCCAATAGCTCCTTCTCGGTGGTAGTGTAGTTGGTTTGGGCCTCGATTAGGGTCTTGCTAGCATACGCAATCGTATGAAATATCTTCTCCCGCACTTGTCCCAAAACAACTCCTACCGCGTAGTCGCTCGCGTCACACATCAAGATAAATGGCTCTTCCCAATCAGGTGTTACTACAATAGGAGCGGTGGTTAACCGATATTTGAGCTCGCCGAACACTCTCAAGCAATCGTCATTAAAAGAAAATTTTGCATCCTTCTCTAGAAGTCCACTCAAGGGTTTAGCTATTTTCGCGAAGTCTTTGATGAATCTTCTATAGAAGCCCGCGTGTCCAAGGAAGCTTCTTAGCATTTTCACATTCTTGGGTGGAGGTAATTTTTCTATCACATCTAGTTTTGCTTTGTCTACCCCCAACCCAGTCCTGGAAACATGATGACCCAACACTATGCCTTCACGAACCATGAAATGACATTTCTCCCAATTTAATACTAGATTTGTCTCAACACAACGTGTGAGCACCTTCTCCAAACACTCTAAGCACGTGTCAAATGATTTTCCAAAGATGGAAAAATCATCCATAAAAATCTCAATACCCTGGTCCATAATATCAGAGAAAATGGCAATCATGCAACGCTGGAAAGTAGCCGGAGCGTTACATAGACCAAAGGGCATCCTCCTAAACGCGAAAGTCCCATAGGGGCAAGTAAATGTGGTCTTTTCTTGGTCGGCGGGGTTGATAGTAATTTGATTATACCCTGAATACCCATCAAGAAAACAGTAAAAATCATTCCCCGCCATTTTATCTAGGACTTGGTCGAGGAAGGGAAGAGGGAAATGATCTTTTCGGGTGGCTTTGTTTAACTTTCTATAGTCCATGCAAATCCTCCACCCCGTGATCGTCCTAGTGGCGACCATCTCTTCCTTCTCGTTCCTTATAACCGTCATCCCCCCTTTCTTGGGTACACACTGAACAGGCGAGACCCACGGACTATCCGAGATAGGATATATTATACCCGCATCTAGCCACTTAATAATCTCCTTTTTAACTACCTCTTTCATTGGCGGGCTTAAGCGGCGTTGAGGCTCAATCGACCCATGAAATGACTCCTCCAGAAGAATCTTGTGCATACATAATGAAGGGCTTATCCCCCGGATATCAGCGATGGTCCATCCTATGGCCGTTTTAAAATGCTTAAGTAGTTCAATTAGTCGTTTTCGTTGATCCGGTGTTAAGTTTGAATTTATGATGACCGGCAGTGTCTCGCCATCCCCTAAATATACATAAGTAAGATGCTCGGGAAGAGGTTTTAACTCGAGTGATGGTGGCTCAACGATGGACGGTTTAACTGACAAGGATTTCTCGGGCATCTCTAATGGTTCCGGCTTACGAAACCAAGCCATTTGCTTCTCGAATGCTTGTAAGCATTCTTGAATCACTTCATCATCCCCAGATTGGTCATCCTCCGTCAATAATTGATTCAACAAAATATCATGTTCATCGGAAAGTGAACTAGGCATGTAATCGCATATAGAAATGTGATTGACCACCTCCATATTATCTTCCTCCCGGTGGGGGAACTTTAACGCTTTGAGTACGTTAAAAGTGACTTGTTCGTCATTCACCCGCATCGTTAACTCTCCTTTATGCACATCAATCAAGGTTCTACCCGTCGCTAGGAAAGGTCTTCCTACAATAATCGGAACTTCTCTATCCTCTTCCATGTCTAGAACCACAAAGTCCGCCGGAAATATAAATTTATCCACCTTCACCAACACGTCCTCCACTATCCCCTTTGGAAACGCTAGGGTCCTATCGGCCAACTGCAAGGTTATGAAAGTCTTGGAGATTTCTCCCAAACCCAACTTCCTATATATCGATAATGACATTAAATTAATGCTCGCCCCTAGGTCACATAATGCCTTACCCTCGAATTGGTATCCTATGGAACATGGAATAGTAAAACTCCCCGGATCTTTCAATTTGGGTGGGAGTTTTTTTTGGAGAATGGCGCTGCACTCTTGAGTAAGTGTCACCGTCTCATTCGTTCCAAATCTTCTCTTCTTCGATAGGATATCCTTCATGAATTTCACGTAGCTTGGCATCTGTTCCAACGCTTCCGCGAAAGGGATATTGATTTGCAATTTCTTAAATATCTCCATAAACTTTTGGAATTGGTGGTCTAATTTACTTTTCCTTAATCATTGAGGGAATGGTGGTGGTGGATAGACTATCGCACCACTCTTCTTTTTAGAACTTTCAACGGTCGACTCACGTGTCTTTTCTCCTAACACCTCCACTCCTTCACTAACATTCTCTTCTTGTATCAACTCCTCCCTAGGTATCGCGGGACTAATCTCCTCCAACTCATTTCCTTCATTATTCGTCTCAGATTTTTCTCTCTCCGGTGCTCCCACCAACTCCTTTCCACTCCTTAAAGTGACTGCCTTACAATGTGGATTATCTCCCTTCGGATTTGTAACGGTGTCCGATGGGAGTGTTCCTTGGGGTCTCAGGTTTAAAGCACTTGCGATTTGTCCTAACTGCGTTTCGATTACCCTCAAAGAACCCTCTAAACTAAGAATGCGAGCGTCACTCTTTTGGATTGATTCTACTATCACCTCTTCAGAGTATTTTCTTGAAGCACCTTGTTGATTATAATTGTTATTATTAGGTGGATTCGGGTGTGGGTTTGAACTAAATCCGGGTGGGTGTGCCAAACCGGTGTTGTTCTTCCACGAGAAGTTTGGGTGGTTTCGCACTTCGGGATTATAATGATTAGGAAATGTGTTGTTGTTATTATAATTGTGATGATGATTGTTATACCTCGGTTGTCCCCCTATATAGTTAATCTCCTCGTTATGACCAACAAGTTGTTCTACCGTAAGAGATAGGTTCATGGGAATCGAAGAGGCAACCATGCTATTAACCTGAGGGTGCGTTTGGGCTTGATTTAAGGTCAAGGCATCTAATCTCTTATTCATAGCATTGAACTGCGCCGACATTTGTGCGGCGAATGAGGTCAACTGGTCCACTTGGTAAAGACCACCTACAGAAGAAGAAGGGGTCTGTCGATCGAACGATTGATAATTATTTGAAGATAAATCTTCAAGGATAGCGTATGCGTCCTCGGGGTACTTGTTCATGAGAGATCCCCCTGCAGCTCCATCTACTTGGATCATCGTAGATGTCTGGAGGCCATTATAAAATGTCCACACCTGTTGGTGCATCTGCAAACCGTGATGAGGACACTTTCGTAAGAGTTCTTTGAATCGCTCCCATGCGTCATATAACGTTTCCCCATTCCCTTGCATAAATGTACTAATGTCTCGCATTAGTTTCGTTGTTTTTGCAGGTGGGAAGTACTTGGCTAAGAATAAGTCAACCACTTGCATCCAAGTGGTGAGACCGTATTGGGAATCAAGCCACTCCTTCGCTCTACCTGACAGAGAGAATGGAAATAGACGAAGTTTAATCGCTTCATCCGACGCACCATTAATCTTGAATGTGTCGCACACATCCATGAAAGTTCGTAAATGGGAGTTTGGGTCCTCATGATTCAGTCCGCTAAATTGTTTCTGCTGCACTAGGTTCATAGCCATGGAGTCAATTTTGAAGTTATTGGCTTCAATGGCAGGCTTGATAATGCTATATTGCAGTCCTCCCCTATAAGGCATATTGTACTCGCGACAGGTTCGCCTAATTTCAGCAGGTCGTCCATTCTGTTCTACTTGACCTTCTTGACCTAAGCATTCCTGGTCAACTTCATTAGGAGCATTATGATTATCAGGATTCATTGTTATCATGTTATTGTTCCCTAATCGTAACGTTCTCCTATTTTGTCTACACGTCCTTTCGATCTCTAGGTTTAACGGTAGTAATTCAGGTGATCGATATCTGGACATAAAATATCACACCAACAATTGATAATTGCTAATAAACAAAACAAATAAAACAAACACAAAACAAAACAGCAATAATCATAAAAATTAATAATGACAAAAACAAAAACTTGATCTCTAATTACTAAGGATTCACCAATATTGCAAGAAAATAACACTAAACTTTTCGCACCTCCCCGGCAACGGCGCCAAAAACTTGATACGCCCGTAATGGTCTACGTATTTAAACGCAAGTGCACGTGCCGTGTCAAGTAATAAAAAGTGAGTAAGAATCGTCTCCACAGGGAGGTGGTGAATTCAGTGCTTGCAAATACCAGTTAAACTTTTTCCTTAAATCCAAGTGAGACAAAATTTATGATTTTCTTGAACTACTGAAATTAAGAATGCAAATTTCAAAATAAAACTACTATGAGTCTTAGGAGCAAAACTTTTCTTATCAAGGTAGAGAAATAATCTTATATTATGATTTCCTAAGTTTAGTATGATGGACGAGTGATTGTATCGATGTGAAAATGCGTGGTGAGCGTGCCTTGTAACGATCTTAAAATAGATAATCGTATCTCTCGATATCGGCAACCCCTAGTTCTATATTTCCCCTCGGGTGAAATAAGAACCGCTCAAAGAACAAAGACCTAAGTTGCTAACACCAAGAGGAAGTCTCCTTCTCTCTTCAAATGCTATATCAAAATTATGATATGCTATCGCAACTCCTCTCTCGATTTGTGAAGCGTAGCATAAAAATGAAACATTGGCCAAACATTTCAGAAAATAAAGATCATAAATTTGATAAAGAACACTCACCAAGAATCCACAACAAAATAAACTAGAAAATATCCATCACACACAACCTAGTAGTCTCATAATACAAGATTAAGGAAGGATTAGTTCATGGCGTTGGAGGAATCACTCAAAATATTGAAATAGATCTTACAAAACATCGCGGTTCACGCTTAATCGCTGCAGGAATTTCTTCCTAGAGTCGCTTCTTCGATCCGTGCGAAGATCTCCTTCTTCTTCCTCTTGCCGGCGCTCTCCAATGGAGGTTTTCTTCCCAAGCCAACCCTAGATGATGCTCTCCCCCTTAGATCTGAAATTAATGATGAATAATTTTTCTCTAATCATTTTTTGGCATTAAAAACGTCCATCCTCCTCAAGAGACACATCCTTCCATAATTAAAAATGGTGGGAATTCAAATTTTAAATTTTGAATTTCGGACAGACACATGTTACAGTTTCAGAATTGGATGTTGCAGTAACTGGCCAGGCCGAAAATAGAAATTCTACATCACTCTTCAAAGTTGATTTCCTTAACAAACCTTGCATAAAAACCATAGAATAAAGCTAACTTAGTATCATAATCATTAAAACAACAATTAATCAGATTTATTACCATTTATGCTCTTTTTTTATTAATTAAGAAGTAGAAATAATAGGCAAAGATAACTTCATTTGAGAAGTTATCAGCAGTTTGCGCGGACTGGCTGTCTAGTCCGCCGAGTCCGGCAGCTGTCATCTTTACCTTGGCTGCGGGCTCGGGATGTGCGAACTGATGTTTGTTCGTAGGTGTGCGGACTGTTATTCTATCCGCAGAGTCCGACTGGTTGGCGACTTTGCCTTGGTGGTTCGACGACTTAGCTGGGTTCTTGCTATTGTGATGCAGCCTCAGCGGGTAGTCGCGGCGACTTGTTTTGTGTCCACAGGTTGGCAGATACACTCTGTTCTCGCCGCGAGATAGGGAGGTGTTCCTATCTGCTAGGGCGGTGATCACACTCCTCTCCGCGCCTATAAATAGGACCCCCTGTCACATCAAGATACACTGAGTGAACAGTAAGTGAATTAGCGGGAGGTTGTTGCGGTTAGGGTTTTCTATCAGCGCGGTTTGAAATATTTGACCGGTTTGTGCTGTGCAGGTTGTGTGAATTGCGTTGAGGAGCCAGGGACTTGGTTCTGACTTCGGTCAGGGTCAATGCAGATTCTGCGGTTTCAACCGGCGATTAGCAGCAGGTCGCGGCTTGCGACCAGGCGGTCTCTCTTCTGCAACTTGTTTCCCTGTTCAATAAGTTGTCCGCTTCTGGACGACTTGTTCAGTTCGGTGGCAGCAGTCCGCGCGATCTGGCGGCTAGGTGACCTCGCGCCCTCACGGTCAGGCAGCTTGCAGTTCAGCGGACAAAGTTCCTTTCAGCACTGGAATAACGGGCAGTCTGTGCGGCTTGTTGTGGTCTTGCGACCAAGCGGCTTCAGCGGACTCCATAGCGGTTAGCAGCAGGGCCGGCGGTTACTCCTTGAGTCTGTGCGGTTTGTTTTTGCTTTGTATTTTTCCTGCTTCCATCGGATACATTGACAATCATGTCTCGTCATGTATGTCTTGCTCTGTAAAGATCTTTGATAAGTACAAGACTCTTGCTCCTCTGGTTGTTTTTGGTTTGTTGGAGCTCAGTGTTGTTGAGTGTTCCTGCGCCTGGAGTCCCATTTACCGCTATCAAAATTTTTTTACATTATTAACAAATTCCATCACTCTTTTCAAATACTAGAGCTCTGATGAAAAATAGAACTCTCACTCTTCATGGGGAAATGGAGCTCTAAATGTAGTTTTTAGCTGTTCCCACTGCACCCGACTTCCAAAATAGATATTACCCTCCATATCTCCAGTGAGACTAATCAAAACACCACCGGAGCAAAAATAGAGTACCAAACAAAGCCTGAAGCGCATATAAAAAGAGCGTTTTGTATAGCATCAACTTAAAAACCACAACACGTAAGCTATTTTCACACATGTATGTCGTGCGTCTGCTTATGATATAAAGAAAACCAAAATGCATAGATAACAAAGCACGCACCTTGGAGTCGATAGGAGATGGTATTATCAGACCAGGAATATCCATAGGAGTTGGGTTGAGCTGAAATTGAAGGATAAAAGCATCCATATAAAATAATATACCGGCGGCACTAAGATTCTTTGCGGTTTCCAGAGCTTGCTTAACTGAGGAAAGACCGAGCAAGTATCTTATTGAGTAGCTACAGATTAAGATGCTTCCATTGACCAAATCTCGGTTGAGAGGACTAGGGTCTTGGCATTCACCAAGATACAAATCATTATCTCTTTCTGAATCATTTTTCGCGGCATGAGCTGCAGTTATCAAAGTGTACATCGACTCACCATCTGTTCCAGCTGAAAGTAGAATTGTTAGTTAGCTTTACTGTTTAGGAATTTGGAACGCTATCAAACAGAAGAAAACATAAGACTATGAAATATCAAACGGTAGTAACCGCAGAAAAAAAAACATGAGTATTTTGTTCAAGTGGTTGCTAGATCAAATAAGTATTCTAGGCGGTAACCTTTTGACTTTAGATAAGTTGTCTTTAGCATCTAATAGGCTAAATACAAAGGACAACTTCCTAATGAGTAATGGTAGCTGTAAGACGATTAATAACATTTGAGATGTCGAGTCTAACCGGTAGACGACATATATTAGAAACCGCGTATATATGTTAGGATCTGAAAAAGTAGCCATAGTATAGGTAGGTAACTTGATATTTGGATTCATGGGTGTTGCAGAAACGATAGTAGAAAGATCAAACAAACCGAAAATTACAACACAGAAAACACAGATTTACGTGGTTCACACTAAAATGGGCTACACGTCCACGGGCAGCAACAGTACATTTTTCACTAGATCAAGAGCAGAGGTGGTTACAGAAAGTGGGCGGATTTCTGAATTTCAAAATGATCCAAACTCTAGACTGACAAGGAGTTCATGTATCACTCTTTGGATTAGGATTTGAGGCAAATAATTAATAAAGGGAGTGTCACAGGTCGATATTCTAATAATTTAACCCCTGGAAAACACCAAAAACATGCGTTCACTGCAATAGCACAATATTGTTCTTAATGCAGCAACTTCAAACCCTAAGATGCAGTGATTAGGTCAAAAAAAACTTTCTTCTAAAATTTGAAAACTAGCATGGGAATCACTATCTGTTACAACAATTTCAACAATATAAACAAGAAGGATGGCAAACAATAATGGTCGTTTCTTCATGCAGACTGAATGATCTACTTCGCTTCACCAAAAGGGTAAACTACCTTCATATTTCTGAAACCAAGGTCGAAGGACTGCTTGAGCCCGTAAAGGGACTTCTTACGCAAAGAAACCAAATTCTCTCCAAACTCATCTATACATAGGGGGACAAGCATACATCAGCCATGCCATGTGCTGGAAATAAGCATCAATAAAACAGTCTAGTGTCATCGTAAACCCTAACACCATGCTTAACATGGTAATTTTTAATGTTGTTTCTAGACAAGGAAATTTAGCTTTTTGAGTTCATGGGCCACCACATTCAACTAACAATGGAAGTCAAACATGGCCAAGTTAAGTAGTCAATTGTTGTTGATAAACTCAAACCGAATCAGTGAGTGCATGCGTGTGAGTCATGGAGGTAGTTGCCCGCAAGAGAAGGAAGCATGCATAGTGGAGATCGTGGCTGTTTTCTATTTTTATTATTAACTGTTTTTTAAACCGTATTTAATATTGTGGCTTCTAAGTTATGTAACTGTTAGTTTTGGACCTTTTGGTTGCCTTTATATGTATGACTGCTTGTATTCGAATTAGAGAAAATCGGAGAAACAAAAGGGTGTTAAATCATTTGAAAAGATATCAAAAAAAGCTCTCAGTGAGTTTCCTGTTGATCATCTTCGTCCTCCTGTTGAAAAATCTGGGCATGAGAGAGTTTCGTTTTCTCCTCCGCTGAAAGAAGAACTCCGTCCAGATTGGAGAAAGTAAATCTCAAACTTCCCACAAAGCTCAATTATGTCATGTAATGAAAATATTACACAGAATTAGGAACTCACGTGCAAGCCCGAAACCAGAGATGGTGGCATTATTCCCCAACACAATAAAATTTCTGTAGACTCTATCATGAGCTGAAGCGCCCACGCTGAAAATCCATGGACTAAATGAATACATGCTCTTTGGTGAAGGACCAGTATTGCCTGCTGCTTGCACAACAAATATCCCTGCTTTTACAGCTGATAACAGAGCCATGTCTAAAGGATTGAAGTAAACAGCTAAGCCAGGAGGAACCCTGTTAGGAGTGATGGACAAACTTATGATGTCGACCCCATCTTGAGCTGCCTGTCAATAGATTTGCCCGTTTTAAAATTTACAAAAATAATAACAAAATGAAGCGGCAGAGATGAATGAATAAATGTAAGCTCATTAGTTTTAAGGCGATTATATTATGAAATAGATAGACTTGGCTAAAGTAAAAGACAACAACTTCATTATCAATGAACGTGTAAAAGTGAAACAATCAAATTACTGTAATTGATGGGAGAAGGCATGTATGACTGTTACAACTTAAAACCATAGCATGGGAAAAAATTATAATAAAGAGTGTGTGCGTGCCTATATTGTATAAGATGCCTCTTGGAAAGAGACTTTGGGGTTGATTGTTTGTGTATTTATAAAATATTTGCAAAAATACTTTATATGTTATTAGATACTATTTTCATTATGAGTGGTAGAGTTAGCTTAAGAGTCACCTTGGGTGTTGGGATCAACCTATCTTGTACTTTAGCAATGTAATATATATATATATATATATATACGAGTGCCCGACACGGGGCTCCGCCCCTACTGCCAATCGCGACAGTACCCGGCCCGCCCATACGGCCCCGCGCGACAGCACCCGACCCGCAACTATGATCTCGCGCAACTGTACCCGGCCCGCTCTTACGGCCCCACGCGACTGTACCCGGGCCGCCACTTATGACCTCGCGCAACTGTACCGGCTATAGTATATTTATATATAATAATGAATTATATTATACCTATATTTATATAAATTTTTTTAAGAAAATACATAAAATATAACAATATAAGTATAAATTATTTTAATGTTTATCACAGTTGTCTCCTTGCCTCATTGGATTGACTTGTTTCTCCTATCATTGAGGTCTTGGGATCAAAACCGGATAGATGTCTTTAATTAAAATATAATTTTAACAGCTAGCTGCTCGATTTTTTAAGAGTTATAGGGGCGAAATCGTAATTTCACATAGGTTTAGGACACCCTAGTAGTAGGTTTAGGAGACCTACTAAAATGTGGAGAGATGAAATGATTTTATTGTGCTCGATCAGACGGTTGTTGAATTATGAACTCATGATCTGACGGCTTGTGGAATTTTGAACTCATGATATTCGCAGACCACAGTATTTCTTTATATATGGTAGAGATATATATATATATATATATATATATATATATATATTACATCGCTATTTCCGCTCAATCCGATCCCTGTTTCCGCGACCTTCCCGCCGCTGCTTCTGTCGGTCGATCTGACGCTGCTTCTGCCGATCGATCTTGTTGGTGCAAAGATCGATCCCGCCGCTTCCATCGATTGCGCTTCTCTGATCTATTCGATCTCGTTCGTATTTTACCTTGCCAGGAAGGAGTTTTCCGACCTTATCAGTTCGAAAATCTGCCGCCGGAAAGAACTCTTGTAGCTTGTCGGGAAGCTCTTCTCTTCTGTGTTTTGTTCCTATTGTCGGAAAGGATCTCGTTCCTATTGTTGGAGTCAAGAATATCGTCCCTGCAGATCTACATCTTGGAGAGATCTAGCATTAGTGACATCTCTTTTTACAAATCAAGTGATTTCGCCATCGTCACAGTCCGTCCTTCCTGATTCGCGACTCTGTGGCGTTCGAGGCGATCTGTGACATTGACACTCCTCAACTTTCTTCTCCAGCTGATCCTGCGGTCCCATCCTCCTTGGTTTATCATCTCGACTCTGCGTCGTTGATTTATGGCATCTGGTGCCCGCCCTCCTCCGACACCTTCGGCAACTAATTTTAGTACTTCTCATCACTAGTCTGTTTGTTGCCACTATTGTCAATGTCTTGTTCATGTCAAATCTGAGTGTCGTCGGCTTCAGATGACTCAACAGTCTGGTCAGCAGCATGCTTCTGGTGCACCTTCCGTTCTCTTTTCGGCTCTAACGCAATCTCCCTCTATATCAGAACTGGCTCAATTGATTGCCCGACAGTTCTCCCAGCATGTTTCACTGTCTCGCTCCCCTGCATCCGTACTTCTACCGGGTGCTTCTGATGTCACTGCCTCTCAGCTGGCTGCCTCCGCTCCTGCAGGTATATCTCTCCTTCCGACTAGTTGCTCGACTCTGGAGCCTCTTTTCACATGACATATGATGTTACCCACCTCTTGTCCTATCAGTCTGTCTCCTCTGCCCATAGTATCATGGTAGCAGATGGCACAATTAACCCCATCACTAGTCGTAGCCTCCTTCATACTAGCTACTTTCATGTTCCAGATGTTGCATACATACCCAAGTTATACATAAACCTCATATCAGCTAGCCAGCTCACATCCCACGATTGTCTTGTTACCTTTGATGAGTTTACATGTCGTGTGCAGGATCATCTGTCTGGGTCAAACCTTGGAGTTGGTCGTCGTCGTAGCGGGGTGTACGTCCTTGATCGCCTCCATCTTCTATCCACTACCTCGTCACCGACAGCTTCTATTTTTTGTCTTCCTTCGGTGGGCTTTTCTCAGTGGCATCATCATCTTGGTCATCCTAGTGGTTCGCGTCTTGCGACTCTCATTAGTCATGGCTTCCTTGGTCATGTTCTTGTTGATCGGTCCCACTTTTGCACGGGTGGGAAGCTTGGTAAACAGCTACAACTCCCATATCCGTCTAGTGAGTCTAGGTCTCAGCGTCCTTTTGATTTAGTTCACACTCTAATGTATGGGATCCCGCACCTTTTGTATCCAAAGGCGGACACCGGTATTATGTTTTTTATTGATGATTATTCCCGTTATAGTTTGGTGTACTTTATGCATTCTCGCTCTGAGTTTTTTCAGACTTATGTTACCTTTTCTGCTATTGTACGCGCACAATTCTTTACTTTCATACGTATTTTCCGTTCAGACTCATTCTTTTTGAGATCTGCTAGCTACCCACGACACTCTCCCTCAGCTTGCATGTCCCGGTGCTCACGCTCAAAATGACACTGCTGAAAGGAAGTATCGTCACATTATTGAGACAACCCGCACCATTCTTATCTCCTCTCACGTTCCTCCTCATTTTTGGGTTGAGGTTGTCTCCACCGTTGTCTATCTTATTAACCTACAGCCTTCCACTTTCCTTCAAGGCCAGTGTCCTGATGAGTGTCTGTACTGTAGACCCCCGCGTTACACTCATCTTCGTATTTTTGGCTGCCGGTGCTATGTTTTTCTCCCTCCATGTGAGCGCATGAAGCTCTATGCTCAGTCTGTTCCTTGTGCCTTTCTTGGATACAACACCGAGCACAAGGGTTATCGGTGTTATGACCCTGTTGCACGTCGACTATGCATCTCACGTGATGTCACTTTTGACGAGTCTCACCCTTTTCTTCATGTCCTTTGTTCCCTCAACCTCACACCCATTCGTTACTCCCTCTGATGTGCAGTTTCTCAATCTTCCCATCTCCCCACCTCATGTATCCTCCCCTCTGGTATGTCCACCTCCTCTTCCCTTGCCACAGTCTACTCTGTCATCTCCTCCTCCATTGTCACAGTCTACTCAATCTTCTCACTCCTCCCCTTCGCCACCTACATATCCCTCTGATGCACTCGTCGCCCCCCTTTCATATCACTACACTTATCGTCCTCCTGCTCCCTCGTCACCAATGCCCCCAGACTCAGTGTCTTCCTCCTCCAGGGAGTGCTCTGTGGATGAACCACCAGTGTGTCGCAACCCACCTCATGAGCAACGTCCTCCCGACCGCCTTAGCTTTGTTACACCACCGCTGGACCTACCTTCCCTTCCCGGTACTATTTGTACTACTCCAGAGCCGAGTTCCTATTGTGAGGTTGTTCAAATACCTGAGTGGCAGGTTTCTATGTCTGCTGAGTTGGCGGCACTTGAACACACTCGTACAAGGAATCTTGTTCCTCTTCCGCATAATGTTGTTCCAATTACTTATAAATGGGTCTTCAAGGTCAAGACTCGCTTTGATGGTTCTGTAAAGAGGTACAAGGCTCGGTTAATTGCTCGTGGTTTTCAGTAAGAGCAGGGGAGAGATTATGATGAGACCTTTGCTCTAGTCGCGCATATGACTACGGTTCGGACTCTTATTGTAGTTGTTGATGTTTGTCATTGTCTCTGTCTCAGCTCGACGTGAAGAATGGCTTTCTTCACGGTGATCTTCAGCAGGAGGTATACATGTATCCTCCTCCCGGTCTATCCTATCCTCCAGGACTTGTCTGTCGTTTGAGGCAAGCTCTTTATAGGCTCAAGCAGGCACCCCGCGCGTGGTTTGCTCATTTCAGCTCAGTCGTTACAGCTGCTGGTTTCCAGCCAAATCCACATGATCCAGCTATGTTTGTGCACTTCTACTCTCGTGGTCGGACTTTGTTATTACTTTATGTGAATGATATGATCATTACTTGTGATAATCCTTCTCATGTGGCCTTCATCAAGCATCACCTTCGGCAGCAGTTTCAGATGACTAACCTTGGACAACTGAGCTACTTCTTGGGCCTCGAGGTCAATTCTACAGATCGTGGTTGTCACCTCTCTCAGCAGCGTTACACATCAGATCTATTAGCTCAGACTGCTCTCTCTAACTCTTGCACAGTGGAAACCTCTATGGAACTTCACCTTCAGTTACGTCCGGATGATGGGGTTCCACTCTCTGATCCTACTCGCTACCGCCACCTCGTTGGGAGTCTCGTCTATCTCACCATTACTCGGTCAAACATTGCCCATGTTGTTCATATGTTGAGCGAGTTTGTTAGTGCGTTGTGCGCCCACCTCTGTGCATTACGGTCACTGTTGCGGCTCCTGCGTTATCTCCGGACGACGACTTCTCGTGGTCTCTTCTTCTCTAGCAGTAGTTCTTTAAAGCTTCGTGCTTATTCAGATACTACATGGGCCAATGATCCTGTTGACTGATGCTCTTTGTACAACCCCATATTCGCTGGGAAGGACCCAAAGGCTTCAACAGTCAGGATTGGGTTAGTCTCAGGCTAACCTCGGGTTAACCCTGAGGCATGATTGTGGAGTTCTCGTCCTGTAGGAGCTCTCGCCAAGGGCAGGCGAAAGCTGAGGAAACAAGGGCAGATAGTCGACCTCTCGGCAGGAGAGATCGTCGACCGACCAGGGCAGACAGTCGACCTCTCGGCAGGAGAGATCGTCGACCGACCAGGGCAGACAGTCGACCTCTCGGCAGGAGAGATCGTCGACCGACAAGGGCAGATAGTCGACCTCTCGGCAGGAGAGATCGTCGACCGACCAGGGCAGACAGTCGACCTCTCGGCAGGAGAGATCGTCGACCGACCAGGGCAGACAGTCGACCTCTCGGCAGGAGAGATCGTCGACCGACCAGGGCAGACAGTCGACCTCTCGGCAGGAGAGATCGTCGACCGACCAAAGCAGAAGGTCTGACTAAGGAAGCTCCCGCCTTGGGGAAGGCTCCCGCCCAGGGCAGGCGAGAAGGTCCTAAGTGAGCCTTCAGTCGCGATAGCTTCAAGACCGTGAGGGGCGCGAACCTCCCTGGCAAGGGGTCTCGCCAAGGTTGGCCCAGTTGGGGGGCCAGCGAGAGCCTTCACGGCCAGGGTTCTCGCTAAGTGGGCCCACGTGGTAGGGCCCGGCGCTCGTAAAGGGGATTATATTATTATTATTATCCCGAGGTAAAAATTACCCAAATACCCTTGGGAGGACAGCGGGATTTGGCTATTGGCAGACCCCTCAGGGGTATTTCAGTATTTTCCGGTCAAAGGAAGACTATAAAAAGACCCATAGGGGCTCTTTGGAAGGCAGGACATTCATTACTCTCCAACTCTAGTGCCTTCTGAGGAGCTCCCAGCCCAGCATTTGGCTTTGGAGGGGAAGCTCTCAGAGATCTTCCGGGTGTGTGGTGGGACCTCCCAGCTGAGGCTTTGGGTCAGTCTTTGGACCTTAGCAGCCAGTCAAGGGTCGAGATAAGAGAGAAGTAGGCATCGGCTGCACTCTGGTTTGTGAACATTCGTTGGGGTCAATTTTGGCTTCAACAGTTCTGGTGCGGTGAGCGTGGAAGCAGCCGGTGTAAGAAAATCTCGAGTTAAGTCCCATGGCAGGAGGCGAAGGTGAAGGATCAGGCGCAGGAGGATCCCCCACCCGGGTGGACGAGGCGACGAAGAAGATGTTTGAGGACTTCAGGCGGGAAGTCATGCAGACGATCAACTTGGCCTTCTCGGCAAGGAATGAATGGGAGACGCCGCAGGTTCCGGTGGAGGTGGTTCCGCTGCTAGGCGAGAACGCTCCAGGGCAGCGCCCCGGGAAGGAGGTCCCGGTAGAGGCAGGCGAGAGGGACGTGGCCGCGCGGGAGCTTTTCCCAGGCCAGCGTCTCGAGAAGGAGCTTCCGGCGGATCTGGGCGAGAAGGAGGCGACGGTGCGGGAACTCTTCCCTGGGCATGGTCTCGCGGATCGGTCCAGCCAACCGAGGTCGCGAGATGTGCCTTCTCGCCAGGCTGGAGGCGAGACCCCCTTTAGTGAGCTCATTGTCTCGGCTCCAGTGCCGGAGGGATTCCGGGAGCCGGACATGACCTACTACACCGGGAAGGACGACCCGGTTCAGCACGTGCAATGGTTCGAGGACGTGGTGTCCATCAGGCAAATGTCGGATGCCTTCAAGTGTAGGCTTTTCGCCATCACTCTGAAAGAGAAGGCCAGGGACTGGTTCCACCAGTTGCCGGCGAGTTCCATCTACAGTTTTGAAGATCTGCGCAGAGGTTTCTTGTTGAGGTTCTCGACTTCAAAGAAGCGGAAGAAGGAGGCTGAATGCTTGTTTGCGGTGAGGCAAGGGCCGGAAGAGACGCTGGGTCACTATGTCGACCGGTTCCAAGAGGAGGTTCTCCTGGTCCAGGAGGTCCCGGGGTACGCGCTGATGCTTGCCTTCACCCTGGGGCTGAGACCAGGGTTTTTCAGCATGGAGTTGAAGAGAGTGCCCCCTCTCTCTTTTGAGGAGCTCATGGAGAGGGCGGCGAAGGAGATAGACTTTGAGAGGGCAAACCCTGCGTTTGCGAGGAAGCTGGCCAGGTTGGCCGAGGATGATGCGAAGGAGCCGGTAGTGGGAAGGCAGAGAGAGCAGAGAGAGCAGAGGGAGCAAAGGGAGCCGAGGGAAGATAGGAGAAGAGAAGAGCCCCGAGGGCAGGGACAGCAGCATGGGGGGGCCAGGGAGCCAAACAACCGACTGGGTTGGAGGCCTCAGGAGGGTCGCCCCCAGGGCCAGGGAGGGCTTCAGGGAAGAGATAACTTCCGGGAGCCGAGAAGGCTGGAGCAGGGAGGATGGCGACAAGGACCAAGGGGTCATTTCCCACCGCCGCAGGAGGCTATGGAGGTGGGAAGGGGAAGAGGAAGAAGATTTCGGGGAGCCGGAAGAAGGGGAGGAGGAGAAGGAAGAGGGGGCAGAGTGGGGTTGCCTTATTGTGACTTCCATCAGGAGGAAGGTCACGCAACGGCCACATGCCCAGAGTTTCTGGAGATTAGAGGGGCCAGAGGGGCCGGAAGGCAGGATCCGCCTGTAAGGATCGTTGAAGTACAGCGGGAAGAGGTGGAGGACAGATGTGAAGACAGGATTGACGTGGGGACCCGAGGAGGGATCGGAGTGATCCACGGGGGAGTGGGGATCGAGGCAACCCGCAAGGGGAGCCTTCAAACCATGTTCCGCCGAGGGGTCGCCTCGACCTCCCAGGCTCCACCCCCAGAGGAGAAGATCACTTTCTCATCCGCGGATATGCCAGACTACGAGGATCCGTTCTGCGACGCGCTTGTGATCCAGACAGCGGTGGAGAACTACACCGTCTCCCGGATACTGGTGGATAATGGGAGCTCGGTGAATGTGATCTTCAAGAAGGCTTTCGATGAGATGAGGGTGGAAGGAAAAAGGGTCCTGGCTTCTGACGGACCGCTTTTTGGCTTCTCCGGCGAAAGGAAAGAGGTAGAAGGAGGAGTAGGCCTGCATGTGAGGCTTGGGGGCGTCTCACGAAACTGTCGGTTCGTAATCGTGGACGCCCCGAGTAGTTACAATGCCATCTTTGGGCGCCCCCTCATCAGCGCCTTTCGCTGTGTACCCTCCTCGTACCACCAATGCCTCAAGTTCAACAATGGAGGGGTGCAGGTTAGGATCAGGGGGGATCCGAAGATGGCAAGGCAATGCTATGTGACGGCGGTTAATACCGTGTCGTGGATGGCGGAGGCTGAGGAGTTGGAGAAGGAGATGGCTGAGCAGGAAGGGGTTGAGAAAGGGGAGGTAAGCCTGGGAGAGGCGATGGAGATTGTTGAGGAGTTGGCAGAGGTGGAGGAGATCAGCCTAGAAGAGGTGAGAGGAGTGATGGATGAAGAAGAGCAGAGGCAGGAGGAGAGCCTGGAGGAGGCGATGGAAGTTGATGAGGTGGGGGGAGAGGAGCTCGAGTTTGAGCAGGAAGAGGCAAGGGTAAGTTGGGAGCGGTCAGGGCTGGAGCCGGCCGAAGAAGTGGTGGAGATGGAGGTGCTTACAAGAGCGGGGGAGGCGCAAAGGATTCGGATCAGCGGAGGCTTGAGCCTCGAGGATCAGGAGCGGATGCGAGCCTACATCCAAAGCAACGTCGACATCTTCGCTTGGAGCGCGGCAGACATGCCGGGCATCGACGCGGACGTGGCCTGTCATCGCTTGAACCTGGATCCCAGAGCCCGCCCCATACGCCAAAAGATGAGGGCCATCGCCACCAAGCTAGAAGCCCCCATCCGAGAGGAGGTCCAAAAGCTCCTGGACGCAGGCTTCATCTCAGAGATCCAGTATCCAGGTTGGATCTCCAATGTGGTAATGGTGAAGAAGGGAGGAGGAAAATGGCGCATGTGTGTTGATTTTTCGTTATTAAATAAATCATGTCCCAAGGATTGCTACCCCTTGCCTCGAATCGACGCGCTGGTTGACTCAGCCGTTGGTTTTTCTCTTATGAGTTTTTTAGATGCATTTTCAGGTTACCACCAGATCCGGATGCACCCTCCTGATGTCAAGGATGTTTCCTTCATCACGAGAGAGGGATGCTTCAGCTATAAGATGATGCCCTTCGGATTGAAGAACGCAGGGGCGACGTACCAACGCATGATGGATCGAATCTTTCGAGATCAAAGGGGAAGGAACCTGGAGGTCTATGTGGATGACCTCATGGTCAAGAGCAAGTGTGTTGATTCCCACCTGCGAGACTTGGAGGAGACATTTGCCACCCTGCGAAGGTTCAAGATGAGGTTGAACCCCTTGAAGTGCGTCTTCGGGGCTAGTCGCGGGAAATTCCTCGGACACCTCTTGACTCCCGCGGGGGTAGAGCCTAACCCCGATAAGGTTAAGGCTATCCTAGACCTGGAATCGCCTCGCAGTGCCAAGGAGGTCCAGCGCTTGACCGGGAAGTTGGCCGGGCTAAGCAGGTTCCTCTCTCGGTCAGGGGATAGATGTTCCTCTTTCTTCAAAGTACTTCGTGGCAACCAAGCATTCGAATGGACGGTCGAGTGTGAAGAGGCATTTCAGGGGCTGAAGAGACAACTCTCCCAAGCTCCGTTACTTCAAAGCCCGAAGGAAGGGGAGGACCTAGCCTTGTATCTCGGAGTAGGGGGAGAGGCAGTGAGCTCCGTCTTGGTTAGGGAAGAGGGGAAGAAGCAGTTACCCGTCTATTATGTCAGCCGAATCTTAAAAAAGGCGGAGCTCCGATACCCCATCCTAGAGAAGCTAGCGTATGCTTTGGTCATCTCAGCTAGGAAGCTTCGCCCTTACTTTCAAGCACACTCGATTAGGGTGGTAACCGACCATCCCCTTCGCAAGGTCTTGGAGGGGGTGGAACATTCAGGAAGATTGGCAAAGTGGTCCATCGAACTAAGCGAGTTCGACATTTCTTTCGTCCCGAGGCTCTCCATCAAGGCCCAGGTCGTAGCAGATTTTCTGGCGGACTATGTTACCGAGGCCGAGGTTGAAGAACCAAGGCCGCAAGAAGCGTGGAAGATGGTGGTCGACGGAGCCTCAGGAAGGCACTCCCTGGGAGGAGGTGTGGTGTTGGTAAGCCCTCAGGGAGTTACCATAGAGCAAGCAGTGACTTTCCATTTCCCTGTAACCAATAACCAAGCGGAGTATGAGGCTGTGATCGCTGGCCTTCGCTTGGCAAAGGAGCTGGAAATCCAGGATGTGGAGGCCTTCACCGACTCCATGGTGGTAGCATCGCAGATCCGAGGCAAGTTTGAGGCCCGGGAGCCTACCCTCGCAAGATATCTATCAAAGGTAAGAACTATTATTGGAGGTTTCCGTTCTTTTTCTATTCAACATGTTCCCAGGGAGGAAAGCATGGCAGCTGACCGGTTAGCAAAGTTCGGGCCTCGGGGTGGAGGTACCCTAACCGAACTATTTCGGCCAGCCATTGAAGAGGGAGAGGTGATGGAGGTGAATCGGCGGTCCTCATGGGTAGATCCGTTGGTGACCTTCTTGACCACGGGAGAACTGTCGGAAGAAGTTAAGGATGCAAAGAGCTTTAGGCACAAGGCGGCTCATTACCTGATGCTGGAGGGGAGCTTGCATCGGAAGATGCTGTCAGGGCTCCTCGCGAGATGCGTAACCGAGGAGGAAGTCCCGAGGATCCTGAAAGAGGTGCATTCTGGAGAATGCGGCAGTCATTCAGGGGGAAGGACATTGGAAGCAAGGGTGGTAAGGCAGGGATATTTCTGGCGGACCTTAAGGAAGGATACAGCTGAATTCGCAAGGAGGTGTCAGAAGTGCCAAGTACACGCTCCTCTCCAGCTCTTGCCCGCCCAAAGGCTTCGAAGCATCACGGCGTCATGGCCCTTCGCCATTTGGGGAATGGATCTGGTTGGACCCTTTCCCCCAGCTAGCGGGCAGAGGAGGTTCCTCCTAGTTATGATTGATTACTTCTCCAAATGGCTGGAGATCAAGCCGTTAGCCAAGGTAACCTCCCAGGTCATCAGAAACTTCGTTTGGGGGGAGATCATTTGCAGGCACGGATTGCCCCAAGCGATAGTGACGGACAACGGTCCTCAGTTTGCCAGCGAAGAATTCATTAGTTTCTGCACCCAATTGGGAATTGACCTCAGGTTCGCCTCTGTCCATCATCCACGAAGCAATGGCCAGGTGGAGGCGGCAAACAAAGTCATTGTCAACTTGCTCAAAAAGAAGGTGGAAAATCTGAAGGGTAGCTGGGTGGAACAGCTCCCTTCTGTCCTGTGGGCCTTGCGAACAACTCCGAACACGGCCACAGGAGAGACCCCCTTCAAGCTCTCTCATGGGTGTGAGGCCGTCCTCCCTGTGGAGTTCGAGGTTCGGTCCCCGAGGGTCGCGGCCGCAGCTGAGGGAAGCGAAGCTTGGAGGGTGGAGAATGAGGAAGGGTTGCGTCTCTCGTTAGATATGGTGGAAGAGCTGCGGGATGTTGCCGCCATCAGACAAGAAGAAATAAAACGGCGAATGGCCCGGTACTTCGATAAGCATATCAGAGTCAAGCAATTCGCCGAGGGGGATCTAGTACTGAAAAAGGTCGACGCCGCGGGAAGGTCGGCCGCGGTTGGTAAGCTCAACCCTAGCTGGGAAGGGCCTTACATAGTAGAGAAGGCTCTGGTTAACGGAGGCTATTATCTCCAGGATGCGGAGGGAAGGACCTTGAGTCACACCTGGAATGGTGATGACATGAAGCGCTTCTACCCGTAAGAGGGAAAGAAGGATTGTAATGTTGTAAACAACTATTGCATTTTCAATAAGTTATTTCAGAATGTTGACTATCGCTGAGTGAGCTATCCTTACGTTTTAGTTTTGACTGACTATGACTCCTCGTCTCAGTGATAGGATAGGCCTGGTTGAAGGAATCTTCATCAACACCCCGAGCTCGGCTCGGCCCCAGGTAGACCCGCTGCGCAGGCTCTCATCTAGCTGGCAGATCTGAAGGCTCGCCTGTGGGGGAGAGGTTTGGTTATCTTCATCAACACCCCGAGCTCGACTCGGCCCCAGGTAGACCCGCTGCGCAGGCTCTCATCTAGCTGGCAGGTCCGAAGGCTCGCCTGTGGGGGAGAGGTTTGGTTATCTTCATCAACACCCCGAGCTCGGCTCGGCCCCAGGTAGACCCGCTGCGCAGGCTCTCATCTAGCTGGCAGGTCCGAAGGCTCGCCTGTGGGGGAAAGGTTTGGTTATCTTCATCAACACCCCGAGCTCGGCTCGGCCCCAGGTAGACCCGCTGCGCAGGCTCTCATCTAGCTGGCAGATCCGAAGGCTCGCCTGTGGGGGAGAGGTTTGGTTATCTTCATCAACACCCCGAGCTCGGCTCGGCCCCAGGTAGACCCGCTGCGCAGGCTCTCATCTAGCTGGCAGGTCCGAAGGCTCGCCTGTGGGGGAGAGGTTTGGTTATCTTCATCAACACCCCGAGCTCGGCTCGGCCCCAGGTAGACCCGCTGCGCAGGCTCTCATCTAGCTGGCAGGTCCGAAGGCTCGCCTGTGGGGGAGAGGTTTGGTTATCTTCATCAACACCCCGAGCTCGGCTCGGCCCCAGGTAGACCCGCTGCGCAGGCTCTCATCTAGCTGGCAGGTCCGAAGGCTCGCCTGTGGGGGAGAGGTTTGGTTATCTTCATCAACACCCCGAGCTCGGCTCGGCCCCAGGTAGACCCGCTGCGCAGGCTCTCATCTAGCTGGCAGGTCCGAAGGCTCGCCTGTGGGGGAGAGGTTTGGTTATCTTCATCAACACCCCGAGCTCGGCTTGGCCCCAGGTAGACCCGCTGCGCAGGCTCTCATCTAGCTGGCAGGTCCGAAGGCTCGCCTGTGGGGGAGAGGTTTGGTTATCTTCATCAACACCCCGAGCTCGGCTCGGCCCCAGGTAGACCCGCTGCGCAGGCTCTCATCTAGCTGGCAGGTCCGAAGGCTCGCCTGTGGGGGAGAGGTTTGGTTATCTTCATCAACACCCCGAGCTCGGCTCGGCCCCAGGTAGACCCGCTGCGCAGGCTCTCATCTAGCTGGCAGGTCCGAAGGCTCGCCTGTGGGGGAGAGGTTTGGTTATCTTCATCAACACCCCGAGCTCGGCTCGGCCCCAGGTAGACCCGCTGCGCAGGCTCTCATCTAGCTGGCAGGTCCGAAGGCTCGCCTGTGGGGGAGAGGTTTGGTTATCTTCATCAACACCCCGAGCTCGGCTCGGCCCCAGGTAGACCCGCTGCGCAGGCTCTCATCTAGCTGGCAGGTCCGAAGGCTCGCCTGTGGGGGAGAGGTTTGGTTATCTTCATCAACACCCCGAGCTCGGCTCGGCCCCAGGTAGACCCGCTGCGCAGGCTCTCATCTAGCTGGCAGGTCCGAAGGCTCGCCTGTGGGGGAGAGGTTTGGTTATCTTCATCAACACCCCGAGCTCGGCTCGGCCCCAGGTAGACCCGCTGCGCAGGCTCTCATCTAGCTGGCAGGTCCGAAGGCTCGCCTGTGGGGGAGAGGTTTGGTTATCTTCATCAACACCCCGAGCTCGGCTCGGCCCCAGGTAGACCCGCTGCGCAGGCTCTCATCTAGCTGGCAGGTCCGAAGGCTCGCCTGTGGGGGAGAGGTTTGGTTATCTTCATCAACACCCCGAGCTCGGCTCGGCCCCAGGTAGACCCGCTGCGCAGGCTCTCATCTAGCTGGCAGGTCCGAAGGCTCGCCTGTGGGGGAGAGGTTTGGTTATCTTCATCAACACCCCGAGCTCGGCTCGGCCCCAGGTAGACCCGCTGCGCAGGCTCTCATCTAGCTGGCAGGTCCGAAGGCTCGCCTGTGGGGGAGAGGTTTGGTTATCTTCATCAACACCCCGAGCTCGGCTCGGCCCCAGGTAGACCCGCTGCGCAGGCTCTCATCTAGCTGGCAGGTCCGAAGGCTCGCCTGTGGGGGAGAGGTTTGGTTATCTTCATCAACACCCCGAGCTCGGCTCGGCCCCAGGTAGACCCGCTGCGCAGGCTCTCATCTAGCTGGCAGGTCCGAAGGCTCGCCTGTGGGGGAGAGGTTTGGTTATCTTCATCAACACCCCGAGCTCGGCTCGGCCCCAGGTAGACCCGCTGCGCAGGCTCTCATCTAGCTGGCAGGTCCGAAGGCTCGCCTGTGGGGGAGAGGTTTGGTTATCTTCATCAACACCCCGAGCTCGGCTCGGCCCCAGGTAGACCCGCTGCGCAGGCTCTCATCTAGCAGGTGAAGCTCGCCTGTGGGGGACCGAAGGCTCGCCTCTCATCTAGCTGGCAGGTCCGAAGGCTCGCCTGTGGGGGAGGTTTGGTTATCTTCATCAACACCCCGAGCTCGGCCCGGCCCCAGGTAGACCCGCTGCGCAGGCTCTCATCTAGCTGGCAGGTCCGAAGGCTCGCCTGTGGGGGAAAGGTTGGCTCCTGTAATACCTTGCTCTTAACCACTTCTACGACACCCCGAGCTCGGCTCGGCCCCAGGTAGACCCGCTGCGCAGGCTCTCATCAAGCTGGCAGGTCCGAAGGCTCGCCTGCGGGGGATAGGTGGAGTCCTTGACTTTTTGATCCCTGGTTCTTGGTTGGTAGTTACTACGTTACAACGAGCTCGGCTCGAACCCCGGTAGACCCGCTGCGCAGGCTCCCATATAAGCTAGCAGGTCCGACGGCTCGCCGGTGGGGTAGGGGTTTAATTGGTTGGAAAAATACGAGGGAAGGGCCCTGACCTAGACTGAAGGCAAGGCCCTAAAGGTCTCGGCCAGTAAGGGCCTCGGCTCCAAGGTCGCGGCCAGTAAAGGTCTCGGTTGAAGGGGGGGTTCTCGCAAAAGGAGGCTCCCGGCGGACCTGGGCAGGACAACTTAATCAACGGCGCAAGGTTCCCGCCTAACTGATATCTAAGGAAGGTCACCCTAAAGAGACTAAGGGTCTCGGCGGGAGCTCGCGCGGAAGCCGTTCGGCAGAGTAATATACGTTTAAAACACAATGACAGTGAAAAAGGAAACATTACTTTATATAAAGTTAATTACAGAAGTGAGGAGCTTCTCGCTCATTACAAAAGGGTATTCAAAATAAAAGACACCTTAAGGGGACGCGCTGTAATCCCCACTGGTGCTCTCGCTGGAGTCATCGCCAGAGCCCTCTTCGGATGTCTCGCCAACGGCGGTAGAAGACCTCGGGGCGTCTGAGAGAGGCGAGTCCGGCGCGCCCGGAGGTTTAGGAACTGGATCGTAGAGCCAAGGAAGAAGCTGGCGAGCGTCGATGGTCGCGCCGTCCTCCCGAAGCAGCTTGACGTCTCGCAGCGTCTCAAGCGTCAGCTTGACGGTTGCCTGAGCGTTGGCTTGGAGCAACTTGTCAACGTCGTACTCCGAGAGGTAACGACTCCGCAGCCTCGCATCTAGCTCCGGAGGCGGGACCTTCGCCAGTTCTGCGCGAAGCTGTTCCCTCAAGAGGACGCTCTCGCAGCGCGCGTTGGCCAGCTCTGCGCGAAGCTCCCTGACTTGGGCAGAATCCTGTGAAAAGAAAAAGAGGGTTCAGCCTGAAAACATCGCGCCATCGTAACTTTGAAAAACGAAAGCAAGGGTTCGGGAGGGTCTCGCTTACCTCAGCCGCAGGGCGTAGAGACAGCGCCAGTCGAGCATCCGCAAGCTCTCGTTGAGCTTTCGCGAGTTCTTCTCCCGCGGCGTGCGCTCGAGCCATCGTGTCCTCCCTCGCCTTGCGCATATCGGTGAAATTTTTGTCAAGGGTGATGCTTCGGCGCGCACACATATGCGTGAGCTCGAACGCGCGCAATAGGGCCCGGGTGGCGTCGAAGGCTAGAAGGCGGGTGGACATCTGGTCAAACACGCCGGCATCCTCCCGGCTGTAGAGACCATACCCAAGCGAGAAGGCCTCGCCGGTCACATTCTCCCCCTCCGCCCATCTGGGAAGGAGGGTTGAAACCCTGATCGAGTTTGACTCAGGGTCCCATTCCATCTGAGGCTTCCCCTCCGAGTCGGCGTATCTAACGCCGAAGCCAAAGTTCCGGTGCCCTCTCGGCACCTCCTGGGGCGGGACGCTGGCAGAGGTTTCGGCGGCGACCACTCCTCCCCCAGCCGCGCTCGCGGCCGAGGGGTTCCCGGTAGAAGCCTCGGCACGGCTCTTGGCGGCGGCATCCATCTCGCTGGCCATCTGAAGGATCGCTTCAAAGGACCTGCCCTCTGGAGGAGGTGGGACAGGCGGGACGGCCGGGGCTTTCCCCTTCTCAAGGGCAGAGGGTTTCGGCCTCTTCAGCGTGCGGAGAGAAGGAAGGGGGACCTTTCGCTTCTTGGCCGGTGGCGGCATGGAAGGAGCTGGATCTTCTCGGCAGGCGCTGGCGCTAGCTTCCGCGAGCGCAAGGGAGCCTCTCGCCGCCAGACCCTCAACACCCCGGCCTTCAGCGAAGGGTTGGCGCAGAGGGACCTCCCGCTCTCCTGCAAAGTTAAAACGCTTTAGCACTTCAGCGCAAGAAAGTCTTCGATAAAAAAGGGAATCTGAGGCGAGACCGTACCTTCGCCCGAGTGAACAAGTGGGAGGGAGTCGACGTCCCGCCGAAGATAGGGGACGTCGAACTCCTTGGTCCCGAAGAATTCCAGGATTGCGCTCTCGCGCGATCCCAGAGCGGGCGGCTTGTAGGCTGCGTCTTCATACTGGACGGGCTGAAGCGGGACGTTGCCGAAGTCCCCGCTGACGTAAACAAACTTCTCGCCCCAATGGTGGTGCTTGTTGGCGAGACCGGTAACCTCGAGCTGTTGTCCAGAGAAGAAAACTACCCCCCCTTGGCACGAAAGTTGAATAGCTTCCGGAAGATGGGCAGGCTAAACTCGATCCTCTCGGATCGCATATAGCATATGAATGCTATAAGTATCGCGACGGAGTTCGGGTTTAGCTGGGCGGGAACCACCCCATAATAGCGGAGAGCTAGCCGAACCTCCGGCCAAAGGGGGAGGCGGAAACCCACCTCGAAATGCTCAAGGGGGATGGCAAGCTCTCCCGCCCCGGGAGTATTCACCCTATCGTGATTCCCCGGGTTCCGCGCCGAGAAGCCGGCGGGAACGTAGCGGTCGACGATCATGTTGTATTCATCAAGGGTGAGCTTGCAGGAAGGGAAGAGGTGTTTCTGGAAGGCTTCCGCACAATGGGCGCGACCCTTGTTCTCGCCAGGCATGGCTAGTTCGTGAGTAAGAGCGAGAGCTGGAGCGAGAGCTGAAGGGGGGTCGAAGCGGAAGCAGGAACGCGAAAGCAAGGAGGGAAGGCTGAGGTTCCGGATCGAAGAAGTAAATGCGGTTGGTAGACTTCTCTATTTATAAGAAAACGTAATCATCATGAATTCATCCGAGGGAGAGAGAAAGTGACGGCAGAGTACAGCTGTCAGAATCCGAGCTAACGGCGCCTCGATTCTCCCCCTCGGGATGACAACGGTCAACGGTCGCTTCGGGTTTCGACGCGACTACCTGGATTGGCGCAAGCCTCCTAGATTGGCGCAAGCCTCCTAGACCGGCGCAAACCTCCTAGATTGGCGCAAACCTCCTAGATCAGCGCAAGCATCCTAGATTGGTGTAAGCGTCTTAATTAAAAAGTCTCGCAGAGCGATAAAAAGAAAAAGGAAAAGAGAGACATGAGTAGAAGCGGGATTCTCGTTATCGCAAGCAGGATAAAACTTAATTAGTAATAATGTTTATTACAGACATTGAAAAAGAAAAAAAAAAAAAAAAAAGATACATTGAGATTCAGAGCGTGAAGGCTAGTAGGGCTTCCAACTCCATCGTCCCCGTTCTCGCCGCCTAGTTCTTGGGGGCGCCAGCGGGTTGAAGTAAGACGATAGCGTGGTACACCCGAGGTTGATCCGTCTGGCATAATCCCGGATCTGCGAGATGCACCTCCCTGGCGAAGACTCGGCGGAAGGCCCGCGCGGGCAATCAGTCTCGCCCAAGAAGAAATCCCGCTCCAGAGCCTCCAGCCTTTGCTCCACAGATTCGCGGAATGCTTTCGCCGCGGCGGTATGGGCACGGTCTCGCCGGACAAGCTTGGCCAGGATGACCGAGATCTTCCTCCGTCTCCCCTTCGCGCTCCCAGCACTGTTCAGGATTTCCTCTATCTCGCCAGACGAAGGGAGGGGGGACTCTTCATCCTCTTCTTCCTCGTCTTCTTCTTCCTCTTCTTCTCCTTCCTCATTGACTCCCGACCGCAAGCCAGGATCACCTGCAGAAGAAACACACGAGAATTTTGGTCAAGGCATGACAATCGACGGTCCAGAAAAGTTTTCGCATACCTGCGGCTGGGCGAGAACCGTCAACCAAGGTTGGACGAGAAGGCCCGGCCCCTCCATTGGTTCCATAAAGGAGGTGAAGAGGCTTGCCCAGCCCCGGGCGGAAGGGCTCGCGCACGATGATCCCGGCCTGGCCGGAAGCATGAGGGGAGTTGTCTTCTCTCAAGGGACGATCAGCATCCTTGAGAGTAGCGGAAGGTTCAGAAGCCGCCCCTCCCGCCTGCAGGATAGGATTGGCCACCGCGGGAGGCACTTCGACGGTTCTCGCTTCATCTTCCCGGGTGGTTAGACCCGGGTCGGCGGGAGCTGGCACTGCGAGAAGACGGTTCAGAAAAGAGCGTCGGGTTGAAATATTGACAAGGGAAAATGTACCTATCGTTCCGGTCTCGGCTGGAGGAATCCTCTCCGAGACCCGTGTTTGGTCCTCTAGGGGATGAGCGGGTAGGTTCAAAGGGCTGGGCGGAAGTTCGGCGTCATTATTGGGAGCGGACTCCTGCGAAAGCATACTTTAATCATCGAATCTAATGCACAGTCAGCTCGGTAGACACGGGCGAAAGGCTTACCTTCTGTGGGGAAGGATCTCCCGCAGGATTGGGAGTGGGGGAAGGAGGATCCCTGTTCTCGCGAGAAAGGTCCCGCCGGACCGCCTTCGCCCTTTTCTTTTCCTTCTTCTTCGGCTCCGAAGGCCCAGCGGTTGAAGTCTTTTTCGCTAACCATGGAGCCACCGCCGCACAGTTAGCCAAGGCCCGCGCTTGGGCAACGGCTAACCGGGCTTGGAGGTCTTGCGGAAGCGGTTTGGCAGCGCGTTTGGGATGCATGGTAAGCTCGCGCGAAAATCCCTGAGGCGAGGGCTCAGTTGGAAAACCGTATTCTAAGGGCAGGGCGTATGGACGCCTATCAGTGCATATTTATAGCCGCAGTAGGACCCACCAAAAGATTCCCTCGATAGGCGGGCACGTGTCCAGCGAATATTTTGGGGGTTGGACTTGTCTTGTCGAGCGCAGGGCTAGCTCGAAAAGAGCGGGGATTGTGTACAACCCCATATTCGCTGGGAAGGACCCAAAGGCTTCAACAGTCAGGATTGGGTTAGTCTCAGGCTAACCTCGGGTTAACCCTGAGGCATGATTGTGGAGTTCTCGTCCTGTAGGAGCTCTCGCCAAGGGCAGGCGAAAGCTGAGGAAACAAGGGCAGATAGTCGACCTCTCGGCAGGAGAGATCGTCGACCGACCAGGGCAGACAGTCGACCTCTCGGCAGGAGAGATCGTCGACCGACCAGGGCAGACAGTCGACCTCTCGGCAGGAGAGATCGTCGACCGACAAGGGCAGATAGTCGACCTCTCGGCAGGAGAGATCGTCGACCGACCAGGGCAGACAGTCGACCTCTCGGCAGGAGAGATCGTCGACCGACCAGGGCAGACAGTCGACCTCTCGGCAGGAGAGATCGTCGACCGACCAGGGCAGACAGTCGACCTCTCGGCAGGAGAGATCGTCGACCGACCAAAGCAGAGGGTCTGACTAAGGAAGCTCCCGCCTTGGGGAAGGCTCCCGCCCAGGGCAGGCGAGAAGGTCCTAAGTGAGCCTTCAGTCGCGATAGCTTCAAGACCGTGAGGGGCGCGAACCTCCCTGGCAAGGGGTCTCGCCAAGGTTGGCCCAGTTGGGGGGCCAGCGAGAGCCTTCACGGCCAGGGTTCTCGCTAAGTGGGCCCACGTGGTAGGGCCCGGCGCTCGTAAAGGGGATTATATTATTATTATTATCCCGAGGTAAAAATTACCCAAATACCCTTGGGAGGACAGCGGGATTTGGCTATTGGCAGACCCCTCAGGGGTATTTCAGTATTTTCCGGTCAAAGGAAGACTATAAAAAGACCCATAGGGGCTCTTTGGAAGGCAGGACATTCATTACTCTCCAACTCTAGTGCCTTCTGAGGAGCTCCCAGCCCAGCATTTGGCTTTGGAGGGGAAGCTCTCAGAGATCTTCCGGGTGTGTGGTGGGACCTCCCAGCTGAGGCTTTGGGTCAGTCTTTGGACCTTAGCAGCCAGTCAAGGGTCGAGATAAGAGAGAAGTAGGCATCGGCTGCACTCTGGTTTGTGAACATTCGTTGGGGTCAATTTTGGCTTCAACACTCTTGTCATTGGTTTCTGTCTGTTCTTGGGTTCTTCACTTATTGCATGGAAATCCAAGAAACATACTGGTGTCTCTAGCTCCAGCACTGAGGCTGAGTTTTGGGTCATGACTACCACCACTGAGGATATTATTTGGCTCTGTTGGCTTCTTGAGGACCTTAGTGTTTCTTCTCCTGATCCCACTCCACTCTACTGTATAATACCGGTGTCATTCAGATTACTTTAAACCCGGTAAAGCACTCTCTCACCAAGCATATCGGGGTGGATGTTTCCTTCCTACGTGAGCATTATGGTAGTGGCACTCTTGCTCCCTCATTTATTTCTTCCGAGCATAGATTGTTGATTTGATGACAAAACCGCAGACGAAAACCCAGCATGCCTATCTACTGTCCAAACTCTCGGTGTATGATCCCCCGTGACTTTGTAGGGGGTGTTAGATACGATGTTCATTATGAGTGGTAATAGTTAGCTTAGAGTCGTCTTGAGTGTTAGAATCACCCTATCTTGTACTTGTATATATATTACATTAGTTCATAGTGAATTGATTGATTCATTCCAATTCCTATCATATGCAAGTATTTTACACCAAGTTCTCAACCCCCACCAACTAGATGTTGGGAAATAAAATACAGCAAAATATTTCCCCACGAATCATGCCCGTGTGAAATAGAAAATATAGAATTAATAAATAATGAAAAATATACGTGTCGGCTCATATGATAACACAGATTTGAACTAGCAAGGATGAAATGCATATGAAATGTAAATCCATATTTATGAAAATAGCTAGAACTCTCCAATATTATGTTTACTGCTGATTGCCAATGCTACAATACTATAATATGCAAATTCATATTTACTTCAATATTATTGCCTTGTTGAATATGAAAATCACTAACCCTCTAAGAGAAAGATAAGCAGCATGATGTGCATGTTGCTCCTAATTCCCGGACATGAGAAGATGTGTATACATTACAGGACTATCTCGTATTTCCCATGCAAAAAAAAAATTGTCGGTTTTTGAAAATCAAAGCACATGACAAGCATTGCCAAAAAAGGTTTTAGGGTAATATGATGTAGGGTACGCTACGTGGGTGCACGAATAACGCAATCCTAGTGTGATGTGCGGGGAAGTAAGTTATCTATTCTTAGATGCTATATGCAACATGCAAATGGGACACGGCAGAGAAATCAAAGCATAGCAATAAATGTTTAAATCGCACACAGATAATTTAAGTAAAAAAAAATTATTTCTTTAAGCAAGCAGACTTTGGCTTTCCACCGCGCGGAGGGCCAAAGAGAGAGAATGTGGTGAATAACTCCTGCAAATCACAAGATATCTCAGGCAAACGACCACTAAACAGGAGATCCAATTAAGCATAAAATCGCATAATCATATATATTAATATTGAAGAACAAAGATCCATACAACAATAAAATATTCACTAAGTTAGGGGAGTAGCCATGGAGGTGATAGATCTGGATAGTAGGAGATATAGGTGTGCTATCCCGTGGTGGAAATAATGACAGAACGACAGCATGGGCATTATATGGTAGGTGGAGGGTAGCCGGAGTAAGGATCTAAAGTAGGGGTGTTGGGCATGGGTATCCTGAAGGGGTTTGTGGTCGGTGTTGGTGGGGTGGGGGCGTGGGGAGTATCGTGGAGAAGGGGGATCGAAGGCGGCTGGGTTCAGAGAATCATCTGTAGGGATGTTGATTCATGGTGCAGGAATACAGAAAATTGCAGCTTCCAATACAGAGAAGGATCTTGGGCAGTAGCATGGGTGCAGGGAGTGGTTTGGGGCTGGCAGTGACTTGGGTTCCGGGGAGGAAACGGATAAGGCTTTGGTAGGGTTGTAGTGTGGGATTCCTGGGAATGGGTTTGAGTTTCAGTGGAGCTGAAGCGGGCTGGCGTGAAATGTGTGCTGTAGGGTTTCGGTGGAGGCCGTGGGAAGGGGAAAACAGAGGCAATGGATGGGGGATACAAAATAGATACGGAAAAAATATCTCGAAGTCGTCACCTAGGGCTTCACAGAGTTGTCATTGTGAGGGGATCGTCAGATTCCAGGATTTTTTCTTCTCCAAAATGAGCAATACCATGGCGACATCCCCCTTACTCTTATTTATAATAGAAATAATCTAGGACCCTCTTACATTTACAGCTATGATTGGTCGTTAATGTAACGGACATTAAATTATAACTGAAAACAACAATATGATATATGAAAGTGTAAGTAAACGAAAATCAGGACACATTCGTGGAATCAGATCATCGATCCGGAGACGCCAAATATGGCAGGTGCATAATCGACTCTGAACGGGCCCAAAACTCATGCTCCACCACAGGTCCGCTTCGTCAATCCCCATCATTCCCCCTGACTTGAAAAAATTCATCTCCTGATTAATAAAGATCGGTATCCTCTCAGTGTATGACGATTAAAATTCGATGTGCTCCAATGGAGGTCATCCAAGTATTGTCGATAACGGATCATCCTATCCAATGGTACTCTTGTGTCTGCCCGTCGGGCGTGGCTATTGAATCGTGGGTCACGATATCAGTAATGTTATCAAAAATCAAATGAAGTGTTAGGAGTCCCGGTGCGAGGTGCAGATGGTGAAGCCATAGAAGACTGACCTCAACGTGAGTGGGGGCTCAGAGTGGATTGGGTGTGGGGTTGGGGATGTGGGCTCTGGGAGGTCTCCACAATACGGGTCCGCATACTCGTGAGACTCGTAGCATGGCGTCAGGTCCTCAGTATTAAATACAAAATGGATATTTATACTCTTAGTGATATCAAGCTTGTAGGTATTTGCTCTGACCCTTCTAATAATTTTGTATGGGCATATTTGTCATGCGCTCAAATCTTCAGCAGGCTCTTGAGGGAGCCTCTCAGCGCAGATTTTTACCACCACCTGCTCTCCTTCATGAAATGCATGCTCCAATATGTGGTTATCAGCATGAGATTTATAAGATTTATTACCTATCAGATTGACTCATGTGACTCATGCAAATGATGAACAATTAACTCAGCAGACTCACACAAATGATGCAAAAGAAGCGCAACAGGTATGACATGTTGTCTAAGGGAAGTCTAATAATGAACTGAACATCTCTAAAATGGTGTGGCTTATCAGTAGGTTCTTTGGGTGGGAAGTAGAAAAACTCATCGCCTGTGCGACGAGTATCAAAATGACTACATGAGACATCGATGTTATAATATGAGCTCATATCGTGTCAAATGTCTCTCAGGGAACGCGACCCTCTGGGGGCTCACTAGGAGGATGTATGAAAATTCGTCATGAGTGTGGGGATCACCCGAGAGAATACCAGAGACATTGACAATAAGGTGCGACTCTAGAGTCTGGCGAGTGCCTTCAATAAGAAAGAACTCATCTAGTGAGTCAGCACACGGTGTGTCCAAGAACTAATCCAAAGTGTGATGGGACATAGAGTAGACTCTCGAAACACGGGGAGTATCCTTGAGTGTATTTAAAAAAACTCTGCGTAGTCTATGCTAAACTCTAGATCCTCTTTTTGTTGCAAGATCGAGTATGGGCATCAAAGATGTGTCAATGATTCAATGCTCTTAAATGAGTTGCTCGTTTGAATCTCACCCTCATAGGGAATTGATGGTTCATCGGAAGGTTCATCAGGGGGCTCGTCAAAGAATCCATCAATAGGGTCATGATCTTCCAGATGATTGATTACCTTCGTAAGGGGTGGTGTCCTCATAAATTGGTGAGGAAGCCACTACGATGCCAAACTAGTCTCTTGGTAGTGGTGTTGCTCGGAACAATGACAGGGGAAGAGTGGGAAAAGCTCATACTCAAAAGTGGGTCAATAGGTAGAGTGTCGAGGAATGGGTTTATAGACGAAGGATCAACAAGGTCTATAAAGGCTGTATGGGATTGATATACCATCATAGTGTCACTGGGCTGCTCACTCTCGTGACCATACCCACAAGTCATAATAATGTCGCTCTCCGTATGTAACACACGATCATGATTGGACACAATCTCATAATAACCTGGGCATTGAAACTCATCAGGATAAGATGTATCAAAGTCAAGTGTCAGGCCCCTCATGCCGGTGGGAGCAGTATTGGACGCATTAGTGGCCTGACCTAAATCCTGAGGTTTTGTCTTATTGGTTCCTTTAAAAGCAGTTTTCATGTGATCAAAGTGAGCATCAATGTGATCAAATCGCTTAAGAAGCAATCGCTGAAATTCAGCTTTCGACATATCAGTTTTTGGAACACTAGGATGGTTTATACATGTAATGTTATCCTTATAATGTTGACCTCTAGAGGACTCCTAATAATCATCTAAATGGTCATCCCTAACATAATCAAAGTGTACCTGAGAGTAGATGTGATTCCTACGAACGTGCGACAGCGGATGAGGATGATCAACATAATAGTATAAGGATCTCCAAGGGGAGTTCTATGGGGTCGAGCATATACGAACTTCGGTTCCTCGAAAAGCGTAAAGGTGTAAAAATGATGACCCGAACAAAACTCGGGCTTATCATCATAAAATTGTGTTGAACGATCACTATGACTAGTCATGGATAACCCATCAACTCTATGTGACTTACCATCACAAATATAAATGTGGCCCAAACCATGAGTTATAATACCAAGTGATGTAGGGTAAGCAACGTGGGTGCACGGCTATAATGCAATCATATTGTGATGTGCGGGGAAGCAAGTCTCCTATTCTTAGATACTATTTGTAGCATGCAAACAGGACAAGACGGAGATATTAAAATATAACAATAAAATAATTAAATTGCACTTAGATAATTTAAGCAAAATAAAATTATTTTTTAAAGCAAGCAGACTTTGGTTTTCCTCTGCGTTGAGGGTCAAAGCAAAAGCGTGCGGCGAATAGCTCTTACAAATCACAAGATATCGCAGGCAAACAACTACTAAACAGGAGATCCAATCAATCATGAAATCACATAACCATATATATTAATATTGAAGAACAAATATCCATACAATAATAAAATACTCAATAAGTAAGGGAGGTAGTCGTGTACGTGGTAGATCTAATAGTCATATATATTAATATTGAAGAACAAAGATCCATACAACAATAAAATACTCACTATGTAAGGGGAGTAGCCGTGAACGTGGTAGATCTGATAGTAAAAGATGATATAAATTTAAGAAATACAAGCTATTTGCATGCCTCTACTCAATCCTTATATATATATATATATATATATATATCAGAAGTACACTATTTCCCAAGAGAAAAATGAAAAGCGCTTATCAAACATTAAGCACAAAAATTGAATTCCAGTGACTGAGTGCCAACGTTAGAGTGATTGTTTACCTGGTCTATAGCAGCAACTACGTCAGCAGCAAAGCCTCCAAAGGTTTTATACAAAGCCTTATAAACAGCAATACTGAAGATAGAGAAAGAAAGACAAGGAGATCAAATCAAATTCATAAATAAAAAACAAATGCAATTGATTCATAACAACTAAATGAAAATGAATATTAACTGGGCATGAGGGGCCATTCCACTCGCATTTCCAAAGTGATGCCCCGAGACGTTCACAGGAACTCCATGGTTACCAGCAGCTATGGATGTTGTGTGCCTGTATTTGATAAAATAATACAATACTTCGATCAAGGCGAGACTTCCATGATTAATGAATGTAAAATCAAGTGAACACTAAGAAATTAGTTCCTACTGCTTGGATGAACAATGAATAATTGCGAACATATTGTTGTGAATCGTCGAGGAACTATTATATCCAAAACTTGTTAAGAATATATCTTACTAAACAATACTATTTGGAATGGCCTTGATTTCAAAGCGATGAAAACTTGTAATTCTAGGAGGAAAATTTGAAGAAAGAAACACAAGCATTCACAAAACTTACGTGCCATGGCCAGATCCATCAAATGGTGAGGCGTGATCCCGAGAAGCATTAAAAATTCCTCTAGTAATGGCAGATTCTGCAAAGTGGCGAGCTCCAATGAGTTTTCTGTTGCAAGAACCGGATGGAAAATCATTTGCAACTTCACAAACACCAGAATAGTGTGCAGGAACAGGATAATCGGTGCCGGAGAGAACATCCAAGAAACTAGGGTGAGTTGGATCAATTCCAGTGTCAATAACTCCGATGACTATTCCTTTTCCGGCATACTCGGGACCTCCTTCTTGAAGCCACGCTCCTTGAGGCAAACCCAAAAATTCAGGAGTGTGCGTGGTTGCGACCCTGACAGAGAAATCCAGCACAACATTTGCAACCTCTCTTCTCTTAGAAAGCTTATCTGCCTTTGGAAATGTATAAACAATGTTTAATTAGAGTAAATTCAGGCAGGCAATGACCTGTTTTGTTAATGAAAGGCATTGCTTTAGCTTCATTTGTATCTGCCCATCTGGCATCAATCCAGGGAAGAAGTTGCAGCAGTAGTAAGCAGATTATGCAATGTATATGAACCATGTTTAAAAAAAAGAACAACACTTGAGAGAAACACATAACAAATACCTGTTGAGGAGTGATGAAAACAGCAAATCCATTGATCAAGTAATGATAGCCGTACAATTTAAGATAGTTCTCCCCTCTTAGCGTTCTTCTTAGAAGAGAATTTTGAAATCTAATCACAAATGTGCTGTAATTTCCACCAGCCCTTGAATTATTGCTGCATCAACGGATACTTACAGATGTCACATGAACATCTCCCAAAGGGCATAAAAGCACAAATATGTTTAAAGACACTAAACAATAGATCCTCGAAAGAAGAAAGTGAAATTTGGACTATTATATGCAGAAACACATGTGGTTGATATAAGGAATTTTTAAGAATATATATGTGTTAGATATGGTGTACATTCTGAGTGGTAGAGTTAGCTTAGTGTTACGGGTCCACCGTCATTTATCTTATTATATTAGGGTTATGTCGTATCGAGTCATTGTTGTCGTAGCGTTTAGCTGTTTTTATTATCCGAGGAATGTTGTGTTAATTACTGTTATGTCATCGGCGCTTATTTATATATATGGTTCTTAGGGTCATGGAACTCTCATGGGAGAATGAATCTGAGGTTAACTTTAACTCTTTAATTTCCTCTCTCTAGTTCCTCCTTCCTCCCTTCTAGGGTTTCAATCTCTCTCTCACCCCCGTCGGCCCTTCCCCTTGCCGGATTCCTCCCCGGAATTTATCGTAATCGCAACATTTAGAGTCACCTCGGGTGTTAGCATCACCCACTCTTGTCCATGTATATATATTACCAATGTTCATAGTGAATATTCAGAAATTCCTTTGCTCCTATTATGGTATCATGATATCAGAGCTCTGGGGTATTCCCCTCTCCCTCTCTCTCGTGTTCCTGTCAACGATCTATTTTCTCCATCGACTCCACGATCTAGCTGACGTTGCCGATCCCGACATTCCAGCCGATCCCGACATTCCAGCCGATCCCGACATTCCAGCCGATCCCGACATTCCGGCCGATCCCGACATTCCGGCCGATCCCGACATTCCAACCGATCCCGACATTCCATCCAATCCCGACGATCTTCGTTCCCGAACCCGCGCTAGCCGCTCAACTCCTGCGATCCTGACTCCACTGGACCGGCTCCAGTAGTAAAACGCATGATTGTTGAAAGTTCATAAGCATATAGGCTTTAGTTCAGTTTAGTGAAACTCATGATTTACGAAAGTTCGATAATTACTAAAAATGAAAATATTAACCTATAAAAAATGCAATTGTTATATTTTCACAAGCACAGTTTGCAAAGCTTCATCTGCTTAAAACACCAAACGCTTATCAAGAACTCACATTCACAACTGTGAACATGGAAGAACCACTCGAATTGTAAAGGCACCAGTTTAATTGGTGAACTACTAGCTACGATTAAACGAGCATGAAATTCAACATATATACCAATGACATTTGTTGAAAGGCCTAGCCGGACTGTAGTCCAAGATCACCCGGGGCTAACCCTCATCAGAACTTTGGTTGGGATGCTTGGACTGCAGTCCGGCTAGATAAGGTTAATTGGTCATCACGCCCCCACCTTTCAATAACATCCATAGCAAATTGAAATGCAGAAATAAGTAAATATATTCTCCCTACTGCCAAAGTGGAGGCTCTATGATCAATATTTTCATATTATCTTCCGATTTTTCTCTCCCCTTTACCTTCTACTCTATTAATTTGTATCCCCCCTCTCCTAAAATCAATTCATCGGTTTAAGACAAAGTTTTCAATGTAAGCTTTAAATGAAACCCAGTAATCAAGTTGCTTCGAAAAACAACTCCTAATAGCAACACTGTATTTCCATAGATCATGAGAAATTCAGAGCTTGCACAGCCTAAGTGATAGTTAATGGCTATCCTAAAACGAAATATAGTGGATTAATACAAATTGGAATACAATACATCGAGACAAGCTAGATAGGGCATGATCACTGTAATACTTTCTGGGAAGCTGGGAAAGGTCGCAGGAACACTCAACCACACCAAACAAAGTAACCAGAAGAAGTAGAAGAACAAGAGTTGTAATAGAATCAACTATCTTCTATAAAATGCGAGACATACATTGCAAGATATGATTTCGCAATGTACCCGATAGAAGCAAAAATACAAGCAAGAGTAAAACTGGCTGGTCAGAACTCCCAGACCGCCTAGCCAGTAGCCGCAAACCGGAAGTTGAAGCCGCTTGTCCGCCAACCGAACAATTGTTGGATACAACCTGTCCTCCACTCCTTAGTCGCCTGACCGCAAGGTCGCTTGACCGCTGAAGCTAACCGCGAACAGATGATGATGAACTGGGAAACAGCCTACCCGCTGAGATCGGGCGAATTGCCTTATTTAACTTATCTGAAACCCCGAAGAAGAAGACTTCTAGTCACACTAACCACGACCTGTTGTATACCACAAACTGTTATCCGCAACTGTTCCACAGTGAGCCTCCAACTAGTTGTCTAATCGCCCGGTGCTAGTCGCACAGCCTGCACAGCACAAGTCACTTCACTTAGTCGCGCGGTTAACAAAGTCTAACCGCAAGTTAAAAACGCGAGCAGAGTTCTCACTATTCCCGTTATGTAAGATGAGCAGGGGACCCCTATTTATAGGCGAACAGGAGAGTGCGGTCACCGCCCATAAGCGATAGGGTAACCGCCCATCAACTGCGGCTAGCAGCACCTATTCGCACATCAGTGCGGACACCAACACCAGACCGCAAAGTCGGGTTGCGACCAGACACCATGGCAACAAGCCCTGCAACCCATGCGGTCTCCGCGAACTAGGCAACAACACAAACTTGGCACAACACTGTGACAAAGTCCTCAATCCCAGCGGACTCTGGCAATAGACCGCGCGGACAGACCACAGCAAACTCAGCGGTAAACCTCTGTTATCCACACTTACCGCGATCTTCCACGCGAACCAGAGAACTTGCCTCCTCAGTGGACTCCGCGGTCTCACAATCCAGACCGCAAGCCGCGGTTTAGCTCCTCTAATCGCTCGGTTACCTCCAGGGTAGGTGTTTGCTAAGACAGACTGCAGGAATGAGACATTAGCCAGAACCCGACAATCCGCCAACACCTAGTCGTGCTAACCGGCAGTGGTTATTGCGATCTGTGCGGTCTGCCCTCCTCAGAACGCTCACTTCCACTTCAATAATTTCAACACTCCCCCTTGAAGTGGGAAGTGGAAACCAGTCCGAGCAAATCCCGTAACCGAACAAATGGTCCCTTCAACAACGACTTCGTGAAGATGTCTGCAACGTTATCCTGCATCTGCGCATATTCTACATCAGAGACCCCTCCAGCACCTTCTCCCGAACGAAGTGATGCTCGATCTCGATGTGCTTTGTCTGTGCGTGACAAACTGGATTATTAACCAGTTTGAGAGCGCTCTCATTGTCATCGCGTAGCAGAATAGGACCTCGCACATCCGCATGAATGTCCTCCACTAACCTCCGAAGCCAGATGGCCTCCTGAACTGCCAAGGCCGATGTCTTGTATTCCGCTTCAGTAGTTGAGACAGACATAGAGTCCTGCTTCTTACTATACCACAAAATAATTGTTGATCTGCACATGAAGACGTATTCAGATATCGACTTTCGATCGTCTGTATCTCCCCCATAATCAGCATCTGTGTAACCGTGCAGGTTGAAGCCCGTGTCCATCTCATAAAAGAGACTCATATCTGAGGTAAACTTCATGTACTTTAAGATATTCTTAGTCGCCACCAGATGAGATTTTTGTGACTCCTGCATATACCGGCTTACTCGACCCACAGCATAAGCAATATCCGGTCTCGTAATCGTCAAGTATATCAAGCTCCCAACCAAAGCCCAGAACACCAAGGAATCTGGAAGAACCCTTCCCTCATTACACCGAAGCTTTAGACCAACCTCACGTGGAGCAGAGATGTTCTTCCCCTCCCGTATGCCAAATCGCTTAACGATCCACTCTGCATAGCCTTTTTAGGAAACGAGCACACCGCTCTTTTTCCTCTCCACCTCGAGACCAAGAAAATGGTGGAGCTCCCCAAGATCCTTCATCTTGAATCTGATAGCCAGCTCCGCCCTAAGCCTAGCTACCTCCTCCTCCGAGTTCCTCATGACGATCATATCGTCAACGTACAGCAGCACCTTGAAGCTCCCCGCTCTTCTTAACGAACAGACTCAAATCAGTCTGAAGTAAAATATTCGCAAAACTGGAGGTATTTTGCGTTCTTCTCATACCACGTCTGAGGCGCATGTTTAAAACCATAGAGAGCCTTTTTGTGCTTATAGACGTGTCTTGGATGTTCTTCAGAAACATAATCAGGTGTCTGCACCATGAAGATGTCCTTGTCAATCTCGTCGTAATGAAACGCATTCTTCACGTCGAGCTCCCAAATCTTCCATCCTTATAAGTCGTCAAGACAATCACCACCTATATTGAAGTCATTTTGGTCACTGGACTAAACGTCTCTTCATAGTCTTCTCTGTACTACTGCGAGAATCCCTGAGCTATAAGGTGAGCCTTGTGCCGCTCGATGCTGCCGTCAGTCTTCTTCTTGAGCTTATACACCCACTTACAGATCACAGGAGGGATGTCATTGACCTTGGGCACGCGATCGCAAGTCTCATTCTTCCTGAGCGTGATCATCTCCTCATCCATGACATCTTCAGACTTTTTAATCCCAGTGGCATTCTCAAAGCATGACGGCTCCCGCTCATCCAAGGGACCTGCGAAGTAACATGAGACGAAAATCATCATGTTCCTGTCTTTGTACCGAGTTGTTGGAATAATGGTCCTTTTGAACCTCCGCAGGGCTTGACCCTGATCCAACTCTTTCGTTGCTTCTTCTGATTCAGCTCTCCTCCCGGGCACACTAGGAGCATCTCTCCCCCTGCTTCCAGATCAAGAAGCACCTGCCCCAGAGCTAGATGTAGCTGGAGCTCCTGATGACACGGACAGCTCCACCAGAAGATCCTGAGCAGCTTCACCTTGTCATCTGTCTGACCTGGTTTCATGTAGTTCCACAGATGAATTATCCTGATATGACGTCAATTTGACAAATACCACATCCCTAGAGACCGCAAACTTTCGTGTCTCGGGGTCCATGCACTTCCAGCCATTCTTCCTCCCATCATCGCCAATGAAGATAAGCTTCCTCGCCTTCGCATCCAGCTTTGTCTTGACTCTTGAGAGCGTCTGGAACGTGCACGTAGCAGGTAGACCCGAACACCCTAAGATGTTCCACACTGGGCTTCTCCTTAAACATCAGCTTATGTGGAGATTTCATGTTATTGGGACTTAGGGGCATCTTGTTGATGACATAGGCTCCGCAGGTCATTCACTCCGCCTAATAGGCCCTGCGAATTCCTTTGGAGTGAAGCCAGCACTTGCAAGTCTCCATCAAATGACGGATCTTCCGCTCTGCAACTACGTTATATTGTTGAGCATGCACACAAATAAGCTCTCTCCGGATTTCATGCTTCCCGCAGAAGTTGGAGAACTCATTTGAGATAAACTCTCCTCAATTAATTGTTCTCAAGTTCTTTACTCGCAGGCTGAGCTGGCCCTCCACGAGCTCTTTGAACTCCACAAATTTTTGGAGCGCCTTTGACTTCTCCTTCATAAAGTATACCCAAGTATACCTAGTAAAGTCATCAACCAGAACCAGCATATACATACTACCTCCGAGACTGGGGGTGATGGTCGGTCCCGTCAGATCACCGTGGATGCATTCCAATGGTGCCTTGCATCTGGTTTGTGACTTGTCAAATGGAAGGCGATGAGCTTTTCTATACTGACACCCCCACACAGATATGACTATCACTAAAGGATGAAAGGCTAGGCAAGTCATGCACCAGGCCTCTCGCCGTCATAACCTTTAGCTTATGCATTCCAACATGTCTTAGCCTCTCATGTCAGATAGCAGCGCAGTCATTAGTCATCATCTTTTCAATATAGGAACTTGTTGACAGCACGAACAAGTCTCTAACTCTCCTCCCAATATGTGTGACGTCAGCCTTCACGACTAACACATTTCGGAGAAACTTCACTTCTGTCGGGCCGAACAGAACATGATACCCAACATTCACCGCATTGGTCATGGAGAAGAGGTTCTTCTTCATTCCTGAAACGTGATATACACTCCTTAATGTGAGTGGACCTTTATCACTGTCTAAAGAGGTCATACCCTACTTCTCTACTACATGCACAGTATCATCAGCAGTAATAATAGTATCATTATTTGTATACGCTTCCAAAGAAGAAAACTTTGACTCGTCCCCGGTGAGATGATGTCTACATCCTGAGTCAACGATCCAGTCCTCCTGATAATTGATGGAGGTCAATGCACGAACAGACGTTGCCGTCATGAAAGCATTCCCCCATCCACCCTCTTCATCCCTGGATTCAGCTTCTCCTTTTCCTGCAACATGTCCCGGCTGAAGATTTACTCTGCAGAACTTCCTGATATGACCAAGTAAATAAAGTTCATGAGCTAAAAGCTCGCGAGCAGCTCGAGCTCGATAAGTTGGCATTGAGCTCGAGCTCAAGTTGGGATAAATGAGCTCGTCCAGCTCGAAATGAAAAGCTCGAGCTCAAGCTTGGAAATTTTGCCAAGCTCGAAATGAAAAGCTCGAGCTCGAGCTTGGAAATTTTGTCAAGCTCGACTCGATTTTGACTCGTTTGCACCCCTAATTGTGATACATTATTTCGCAATGTACCCGATGGAATCAAAAAATACAAGCAAGAGTAAAACTGCTCGGTCAGAACTCCTAAACCGCCTAGCTGCAAACCGCAAGCTGGAGACGCCTGTCCGCCAACAGAACAACTAATGGATACAACCTATCTGCTACTCCTTAGTCGCCTAACCGTAAGGTCGCTTGACCGTTGAAGCTAGCCGCGAACAAATGTTGACGAACTGGGAAACATCCTACCCGCTGAGATTGGGTGAACTGCATTATTGAACTCATCCGCAACCCCGAGGAAGAAGACTTCTAGTCACACTAACCGCGACCTGCTGTATACCACAAACTGTTATCCGCAACTGTTCCACACTGAGCCCTCAACTAGTTGTCAAGTCGTCCGATGCTAGTCGCACAGCCTGCACAACACTAGTCACTTCACTTAGTCGCGCGGTTAACAAATTCTAACCGCAATTTCAAAACACGAGTTGAGTTCTCACTGTTCTCGTTATGTATGATGAGTCGGGAACCCCTATTTATAGGCGAACAGGGGAGTGTGGTCGCCGCCCATTAGCGATAGGGTAACTGTTCATCAACTGCGGCTAGCAGCACCTATCTACACATCAGTGCGGACACCAACACCAGAACGCAAAGTCGGGTTGCGACCAGACACCCTGGCGACAATCCGCGCAACTCATGCGGTCTCCGCGAACTAGGAAACAACACATACTTGGCACAACACCGTGACCAAGTCCTCAAACCTAGCGGACTCTGACAATAGACCGCGCGGACAGACCACAGCAAACTCAGCGGTAAACCTCTGATACCCGCGCTAACCGCGAGCTTCCACGCGAACCAGAGAACCCGCCTCCTCAGCGGACTTCACGGTCTTACAATCCAGACCGCAAGCCACGGTTAGCTCCTCTAACCGCCTAGTTACCTCCAGGGTGCTTGCTGAGACAGACCGCATAAAGGAGACATTAGCCAGAACCCGGCTATCCGCGCTAGCCGACAGCGGTTACTGCGGTCTGTGCGGTCTGCCCTCCTCAGACCGCCCACTTCCACTTCAACAATTTCATCAATCCCTCTGACATGAATAATAAGCAATGTCACCAGGGCAAGCATTCAAGCATCAGAGAACATGAGAGGCATATTATGTTCTTCTAGCAAGCGGGAAATAGGAGACCAAAGAAGAAAAGAAAAAAAAACATAGATTTATAAAATATATATACATATATATAACACCAAAGCTGAAGCGAATTGTTCGAGAAGGAAGAATCACTACCCCATTCTTCACATTATACCATGCATGCACCAATTCAAGAGAAGAGGAGAAACCAACTCATTCCATACAAATATCTCTGTCAAAATCTTTAACTAAAGTAAAATTCAGAAAAAAGTCCAGAAATTATAGAATTAGACTCAGAACGAAATCTTCTCTAAGCTCTACAAAAGATTACAAAATGCCTTTTATTGTATAACTCTGAAGTGATTAATGGAGTACAAATCCAGAGTCATGCATGAGAAAACTGCAATGCGGAGACAAATTTATACCATTTCTAAAGAAAACATTCAAAAAGGAAGGGGGGGGGGGGGGAACCTCGGTTTGCTAGTATCCAGACTTCCGAAACCTCCATGATTAGCTCTTCTGCTTCCAGACAACTTCATCTCGCCATTCTCACCGAAATAATGAACCGCCGGAGCTTGCTTCAAAGTAACAATATAAACAGCCGCATCATCCTGGCAAAACCCCCCGTCAATCTTAAGCCCCAGCAATGAAATCAGCAGAAAGAGCGGCCCATAAACCCCCTTCTTCATCTTATTCCGGCCGCCAACTCCTAAGGAACCAAAACCCGCCAACCTAAAACTCCTGCCCCGTCAAACCCAGCGACGAAAGGGAGTCGAAAACAGAGTCTTCTCATTCAGGAAAGCTTCTTCCGAAAGAAACAAACTTTCGGGGCAGTATCGTCTCTTTATGATGAGGGGGATGAAGGAGACACTATAGAGGTAGAGCTCATTGATGGAGAGAGTAAAGAAACTTTACTAGTATAATTTGGGTGCGGTTCATCTCCCTGTTTCTGACTATAAGTTGCAAACAGCTCAGCGCGGAAGAAGCAAAGCAGTGTGTCAAGGAAAAGCAAAGAGAGAAGGAGAATAAAGACAGGTGGGAGAGAGAAAGGGAGAGAGAGACAGGTGGGTGCAGAGGCAAAATTCAGATTTTCACGGGCTCGAAAGTCAGCCAAAAAATTCCTCTTTTTTAATGGCGATATTACATATAATACCCATTACATGGAATTACAGCTCTTGTTGGATGCAGTCTGAAATTTGAGATCCGGTTGGTGTAATTTATTCCCGTTGATTTGGGCCCACTCAAAATTTCAATATTTGCTTATGTTTAAATTTTGACTTGTCTGTTTGAGTCTTTGAGAGGCCGGCAGCTTTGAGCCAAGGCTATCGGTGGGTTGTCATTTATTTTTGGGTGCTGTTATTAGCAAATTCATTTTTGTTTCTAGCAAATCAGAAAAATACAGATTCAGTCATTTTTTTTATTTTTTTCTCTTCTCAAAAATTACTACTAGCAAATCAATCTTACTTTTTGGTAATTTTTTCATTTTTGAATTTTGAGTCCCAAATATTTCTCATTTAAAAAAGTGATCTACAACTTTCATGTTGATCATTTTTTGATTTAAGTCGTTTAAGCCTCCAATTTGGGTCCTAAAAAGACATGCACGGAACGTACAGATTTTCGGCGTGACTTTTTTCGGGACTCAAATTGGGAGGTTTAAACTACTTTAAATCAAAAAGTGTTCAACATAAAAGTTGTAGATCTCGACGAGATCTACAACTTTCATGTTGAACACTTTTTGATTTAGAGCCGTTTATGCCCCTGATTTGGCCTCAGAAAAAAGTCACGCCGATCCCGGGCGTCCGTACATATGTACGACGTATCTTTTTTCAGGGGCCAAATCGGGGGTCTAAAGTGCTTCAAATCAAAAGTGTTCGACATGAAAATTGTAGATCTCGTCGAGATCTACAATTTTTATGTTGAACACTTCTCATGAAATTGTACGTATAAAACGCAGTTCAAAATGACGTATATATTCTTATATACACTTAACTCGTATATACAACACATATTTATAGAAATTAGAAATCAAATATATTTCTAAATCGACCGATATTTTGTTTTAAGATTTTGGTGCAGATAATGATATTTTGTTGAAAAAGCAATTTTGAACATACTAAATATTTACAGCATTTTGACTCATCTATAATGCTAACATAAGTGATTGAATGAATACATTTGAAATCATTTGTAATGTCATTATATGCAGCGGGTTATTTTGAAAGAATGAATGTTTTAAACAAAATTTAATTTTTTTAAAAAAAAATTATGTTGGTTTGATAGTAACAAAATGGTTTTAAAATAGTCATTTTGAAAAATGGAGGTTTGCTAATAGTAATGATTTGCTATAAACCAAACTGGGTTTGCTAGTAACAACACCCTTATTTTTCCGCCGCCTACACGGTTTGCTACCGTTTTCTCAAGCAAAAAACTAAGAAAAACATCTGGCCCCCTCCCTCCCGTCCGGATCATCGGGGAGTTTGCTCATTCACCGGAAGGTAAACTTTTTGTCTCCGCATCCCGGACTTCAATACGGAGATCAAAAATGTTCTCTATGGAGATCAAACGGGTTCCCCAACAATTGTAACAAGCAACGACACGTCACACTCGCATTCTCAAAAAACTATGTAACAATACCCAAGACTAGTTGAAATTTAGTCTTCATAGATTCGATTGCGTGGCTTTTCTCCATTTTTGAGGATTTTTCATGTTAAAAAATTTGTCTTGTGTTGGGGATGACCCCCATTTTATAGAAATCAGGTGTGCACATAACCACACACTCATGATCCCCACCTCAAAAGAAATGAGATCATGGGATTGACCGCGCGCGATCACCACGTCTGATCCCCCGCGCACCGATCCCATTACGCGTAATGGGCAAACCGTCGCGAGCCTCACCTCGCCGGCGGCGGGCGGGAGACCTTCTCCCCGGACGCCGCTCGCCCTCTCTCGACACGCCGACCCCGGCCGTGGCCAAGGATGTGGCCGCCCGAGCCATCCCCTTCCTCGTCCGCCGGTGCAGCCAAGGGGGAGGCCCCCCGGGGCGTCCCCTTCCTCGGCCGCCCACGCGGCCAAGGGTGCGGCTGCCCCCGCCGTCCCCTCCTTCGGCCACCGGCGCACGGGCATGGGGAGCGGTCGCTCCGTCGCGGCCGCCGTCGGGGGTCCTCCCCTCGTCGGCCGCCGTCGGCGGTCCTCCCCTCTTCGGCGGTCCTCCCCTCGCCGGCGAACTTGGCGGCGAGTTCGTCGGCCGCCCGCGGAGTCCCACTCCCGTCGTCCGATCAACGGGGAGCATTCCCGGCCGTCCGATTTACGTGTAACCACTCACTAACCACCGGATTAGTGAGGGGAATTTAATTAATATTTTATATAATTTATTTAAGTGGTCTCCAAATAGCGAAATACGCGCATTTAAACTATACTAAAAGCAATTATGATGGTGGTTATGGTGTGCGGATAGCCGTGTAACCACTATAACCACCACCCGGAGCCTATAAAAGGAGCATCGGATCTCCTCATTTCTCATCTTTTTCCTCCGAGTCTTCTTCTTCCTCGGGTTGAAGCTCTGTTGAATTCCTCCTACGAGCCGCTCCCGAGCCGCACCCTAGCCATGAGCGAGTCAAGTTAAGGCCACCCGACGAAGCCGAATCTCTCAAGTCCCCAAGTGGCCCCTGCATACGCAAATCCAGGTGCTCCGCTCCACATCCAGAATCAGCAAGCTGCTAACCGAAGAGCACCAGCGCGAAGCGCATTTTGTAACAACTCCCGGCGTGACGGCATGTCGTCCGCCGCCTACTAAGTGCTCTCTCACCCCCAAAACTGTAACGAGAGGTGGTCTGTCACTCTCTATTTCACAAACAAGTTGTAACAACCTGAAGATAGTGGACTTTGACCAGCACAGACTCGGTCACGTGGTTTTTTACCCAGTTGAGGGGTTTTTTCACGTTAAAACTGTTTGTATACAATCGACCTACTCTATTGACTGTGTGCGCGCTCGACCGTTCCGAGAGCTAAGACGGTCCAACTATTCCGGCCCGACCGGGAAGTCGAGTTAGACCGCAACACCTTGCATGCTCACCTTTTTTTCTATGACTGTTTGCTCACTCGACCGCTCCACAGACTAAAGCGGTTCATTTTAATCTGATCTATCAATAGCCTCGAGTGAGCCGCAATAAGAAGAATTTGAAAGAAAGATTACTTTAATTTATAGACAATGAGCCGTGGGGCTTTTAAGTGCTCCTACGCGACAATTCACCCTCCGTTCGTTGCCTCCATAAAATTTTGTTTCTAGTCCGTTGCACTGTAAAAGACACCCTTCAATTGGTCCCGGGTGGCCAACTTGATCATCCGGGACTGAGACCCAAGTGAGGGAGGGGCTAATGAACACAACTTTTTCATTTGAGCATCAAAAAATATAATATACACCAAAGCCTAAAGTAAAGAAAAAAAAATACAACATGCCAAAAAGGGAAGCATGATGGCCAGATGATTTTTGGCATCCGATGGTGGCAGCTGTATTTTTACCCTTATCCTTTTCCTCTTTGGGTAAACTAGCCGTTGGATTTAGCCACTTCTGCTAGCTTTTTTTCTGCTGTTGTTGCTTTTTTCACACAGCAAAGGTGTTTGGCACGAAGAAGTTATTGTGTTCCATGGAGAGAAAAAAGTCAGCACGAATCTTAAGGAAAAAATGTATTGCACTAATTGATAGTTCCTGTTAATCCTGGAGACGTCATATGGGATACAGACGTCTCTTGGGTACGAGGAGATTTTTCTTATGGTTCTTTTGGCATGGCGGTGACGGTAGTAAACTTTTTGGTTAAGACATGTAATTTGTATGCCGCAGCGTGTTTGCTCCGCTGAGTTGAGACAAAATGTCATTGTCATGAACTATGTGTTTGTTTACATGGCAACTATTTTGACTGCCACTAAAAAAGGCCAGTTTGGTGCACAAAGCATCCCCGCGCACCGCTGGTTCGGGGAAGGGTCCCACACAAGAGTGAAATATAGATAAATCTTGATGCTGCTTCCGGGAATCAAACCCGCGACATCAAGACACCTCAACGGGTCTGCCAAATATCCCCTCCCATTTAGAAAAAAAATATAATTATATAAAAATAATTGTATTGTTATGCAGAACCCAATAATTTTTTCTGGATTGGTTTGGGACCATACTATCTGTTGGATGATAGCTTGGTCAAGGATCTGGCCCACCATAAAATGACCAGGCAATCAGGCATCAGTGTGCATGCAATGGCAGGGGATCAATTGGGGCTTGGTGTTGAAATTGTTGAAGTGAGAGTTTAATGGACGTGAGCGGTCTGACATGGCAGACTACAGCGGTTAGGCGGGTAGAAGTTGGCGGATGGCCGGGATTCGGTTTCTTCTTCTCTCCTGTGGTCTGGTTCAGCAAGCTCTCCTATGATGTAACCGGGCGGTTAGCATGATCTAACCGAAGCTTATGCGGTCTGAATGTTGAGACCGCACGGTCCGCCAAGAAGCTGCAGGTTCTCTGGTATACAAGAAGGATGACGGTTAGCGCGGTTTGTTGCGGCTAACCGCACAGTCCCGCCGAAACCTTCTCGGGCGGGTTGTTACCAGAGTTCGATGGTGTTTAGGGTTGGTTACGGAGTTATGACAAGTCTGGTCTGGTTGTCTAGTTCACTGTGACTGCTTGGTGCGTGGTCTGGTTCGGAGTCGGGTTGGTTTGCTTTGGGTGCAGAGGTTGTTGATATGCGCGATCTGGATGCTAGACCGGCAATTTGCCTTTGACGCGGGTTGGATCATGACGCATTGCTAAGTTTTCTAAGTCCACTCGGTCTGGTGGTTCTGTCTGCACGACTTATGCAAACTGTTGATTCTTTCTGCATATGCAAATAATCGGTTTACCGTGCGCGGCCTTGTGGAGCTATGCGCAACTCCGCATTGCCTATGAGTTGTTCGCTCGGCCTAACTTTGGTGTTCGCCTCGTGCGGACGGGTGATGCCAACTCGCAGTTTGATGGGCGGTTTCCCTATCGCTATGGGCGGTGACGGCACTCCTCGAGCATATAAATAGGGGTCTCCGACTCATTATTAAAAATTGAGAACAGTGAGAACTCAACTCGTGTTTAGATACTGCGTTTAGGTTTTTTAACTGGTGCGACTAGGTGAAGTTGGCTATCTGTGCAGGCTGTGCGGCTAGCATAAGACGACTAGGCAGCTAGTTGGAAAGCTTGGTGTGGAACGGTTCGCGGTTTACAGTCAGCGGTTTGCGGCAGGTCGCGACTAGCGGCTTGAAGTTGTTATGAGTGCTCGAAGCATCCGCGTGACCGTCAAGTTTGGAACAGCCTACTCGTTGCCCCTAGCATGGGTATTTATAAGGAAACCCTAAATACCCGACTACGGGTTGTTGGACTCTTATCAAATCCTAACCGTAACCTGTTAAGCACCCGTAACGCTTATTTCAATATACCTCAACAATCTTCTCCTATATTGTAAATAGACATTAACACAGTACATGTTACTTAAACAATAATTAATAACGACCAAAATGAGTTTTTCAGAAAAACATAAATATGAGTTTTAGATAATAAAATGTTAAACTCAAACACAGTTCCAAACATAGCAATAGAAAATCTCAAAGAAAACTCAAAAACTGAAAATTAATCTATGCAAACAATAGATCATCTTCATCTGAGTCGAAATCAACTTTCTCTCCTCCAATCTCCATGTGATCTGCAAACAGACACAATAAGAATGTCATGAGACAAATTTCTATGAATTCTAACATTTGACAATCAAAAGTAAAGCGATTAGTTCTAACAGTAAAAGAACGTAATACTCTAACAAGGAAGAAAGAAATCTCATATCAGCATTTCTATCTAGTTTACACAAAATTAGAAAATTGATTTCATAGAATCAAACCATGTTCCATCGATTATTAAGATTATTATTACCATTTCACAATTATGTTATATCATCAAGTTTGGAATGATACAACAAGCTGTGACCATCATATCATCAAGTTTGAAATGATATAATTAATAATCATAATATCAGGACTCATATCAGCAACTTTAGTATTCCTTTTTGGAATGATACTCAATTCATCCTTCGAAGGAAATAATTGCGTAAGTCATCAAGTTTGGAATGACTGACAGCTATTCACCTCTGGCTTTCATCAGATAGCATCTGAAATACTTCAGTGTGCTAACTCTAGATGTTTGAATGTAGGCAGACAACGGTTCTAAACATTAAAACATAAGCAAGGTATTAAGTCCTTCTAAATGGACTTTAATCTCATCTCCCCCGATATTTTAGTTGTTAGAACCTTACATAAGCCCTTAGTAAGGACATCTACTACATTATCTTTTGATCTCACGTCTAAAAGAGAGATTATCCCCTGACTGGTGAGATAGGTCAACCAGGCCTGTTTCATCCTTAGTTGCTTTCGCTTTCGATTGAACAACGTATTTATAACAATGGTTTTTGTGGCTTGATTGTCATAATATAACGAAATAGAGTGCATTTTCAGACTCGTCATTAGAATGTCCATTATCAGGTCTCTTATCCACTCTGCATCTTCTCCAGCTGAGGTGAGAGCATAAAGTTCTGATTCCATAGAGGATAGTGCTATAAACGTCTGTCTCTTATACTTCCAAGTTACTGCTGCTTCTCCTGGGGTAAACACATAACCACTAGTGGATATATTGTTAGTAATTTCTGAGCACTAGGAGGCGTCAGAATAACCCTCAAGCACTGGTGGATATCCAATGTAATATAAAGCATACTTTTTAGTGTACTTTAAGTATCGTATTAGCCTTTCCAAGGCGTTCCAGTGGTCCTTCTCAGGGTTGCTAGTGAATCTACTCAACATGCCGACCGTAAAGGCTATGTCTGGTCTAGTGCAGGTTGTAGCATACATGAGACTACCTATGAGTTTGGAGTAATCCAACTGTCTAATAGGTGAACCTTCATTCGGTTTCAGTTTATTATTGTAGTCGTATGGAGTCTCAGCCTTTTTGCTACTAACGTAACCCCACTTTTCTAGTAGATTCCTAATGTAGTGACTCTGACTTAGGATTATACCCTTTTCAGTAAAGTTCACGTCCATACCTAGGATGGTCTTCACCACTCCCAAGTCTGTCATGCTAAATTTAACCATCAAGACAACTTTCACGTCTTCCACCTCGGACTGATCAGTACCCAGAATTAGCACGTCGTCAACATACAAACATATAATTGCGACTTTATTTGAACTCGTTATTACATACATACATGTATCTGATAGACTAGACTTAAAGCTCATGTCTTTTACACAAGTGTCAAATTGCTCGTGCCACAATTTAGGTGTTTGCTTCAATCTGTAGAGTGACTTGATCAACTTACAGACCTTATTCTCTAGACCTTCTACGACAAACCCTTCAGGTTTGTGCATATAGATCTCCTCGGTCAGATCTCCATTTAAATGCAGTCTTGACATCCATCCGATGAACAACAAAATGTTCAATATATGCTAATGCGAGAAATATCCTAATTGTCACAATGTGACAAATAAGTGAATATATATTAAAGTAGTATATACCACTCACTTGAGTGCAGCCCTTGACAACTAGACGTGCTTTGTATTTAGCGATACTCCCATCAGAATTAAGCTTCTTCTTCAGAATTCACTTACTTCCAATGGTTCTAGCCCCTTTGGGAAAATCGACCAAGGTCCAAGTGTGGTTTTGTAGGAGAGAGTTCATCTCATCATCTATGACTTCTTTCCATAACAGAGAATCCCGAGACCGCATCGCCTCCTTGTAGGTCGATGGATCAGTTTCAACTTGGTAATTCACAAAGTCTGTACCGAAGTTTTTAGGAACTCGTTCTCTATTAGATAACATTTTAGATGTTAACTCACTAGTTTCTATGGGCTCAGTGTCAGAGGATCTTATTTCTAGCTCAATAATAGTCTCAGTATTAGTGACTGGCAGACCTGGAATCGTCAGGTTTTTATCCTTAAGGAACTTATCCTCAAAGAATACTACATCTCTAGATTCTATTACAGTGTTAGTTGAGAGATCTAGAAATCTGTCTGCAGCACTATCCTCTGCACATCCTAGATAGACGCAAGTGTTCGTCCTAGGTCCAATCTTAGCTCTTCTAGAGTCTGGTATCCTAACGTAGGCGATACAGCCCTAGGTCTTTAGATTGTCAAATCTAGGAGATCTCTTAAACCAAAGCTCATAAGGTGTTTTAGTCAATTTTGTATGAGGTATTTTATTAAGAATGCGATTTGACGTGAGAACGGCTTCACCCTAATAGGTCGCAGGCATGCCGGCAGTCAACAACATGGAATTCAACATCTCTGTTAAAGTCCTATTTTTCCGCTCAGCAATACCGTTGGATTGTGGTGAATACGGAGCAGTTGTTTCAGGAATTATGTCATTGTTGGCAAGAAAATCTCTGAACTCCCCCGAGACGTATTCGTCTCCTTTATCACTTCTTAGCCTTTTAATTTTCATGTCTAGTTGATTTTCAACCCTATTTTTGAAAATACGGAATTTTTCAAAGGCTTCATCTTTGGATTTAAGAAGGTAAATGTGACTAAACCAAGAGTAATCGTCGATAAAAGTTATCAGATACTTTTGACCTCCTCGGGTGACAAAACTTTTGTAGTCACAAATATCAGAATATATTAACTCTAGCAATTGTGGACTCCTAGAAACCTGACCAAATGGTGTTCTAGTGATCTTTGTCTGAGCACAAATTTCACATTTATCAAACTTAATGGTCGTGTCTAAGGGAATGTTGTGAGTTCTAGCTAGTAAAAGTAGTTTCCTATAGTTCATGTGTCATAGTCTTGCATGTAGTCTTAGGATCTATCAAATTTGAACTAACCTGATTGACAACCTCGTTTGCTATACTAAGCCTATACATTTCATTAACTACATATGCACAGCCAAAGTAATGCGAGTGAACCATAAGAGTTACTCGACCACCACTAATGTTAAACGACATACCCGCATCGCATAACAAACTAATAGAAATTAAATTAGCAGCTAACGAGGGTATAAATTTAACATTCTTTAAAAGTAAACGCGTACTTGAAGAGAGTGTCAGAGTAACATCTCCCACCCTCAGAACATCAGCTACAGCGCTATTTGCAACAGTTACAGATTCTTTAACATCTTTATCATCCTCCAGAAGCGCAAAATTGTTGTTAATGTGGCAGGTAGCACTTGAATCGAGCCACCACTCTGAACTGGCCTTCCCTTTTCCGACCATGGTAATAAAGTCAGTAGGCACAGTATGATAAACCATATTGGCTGTATTATCAGTCTTGGGTGTGCTGGATTCGCCCCTTTTGGGCTGCTTGCACTCGGAAGCGCAGTGACCCACTTGTTCCAGTTGTAGCACTTGCCTTTAAACTTTTTAATCTTCTTGCTGGTGGCAGTAACTGTGGGTGCACTGGTAGGTGGTCTGGTCTTTCTAGGCTTAGGCTTACACTTAGGATACGTGAGCATGTTAGCAGCAGAGGTCTGTTTGCTAACTGTCTCTAAGGTGTGCCTAGTCAGGTTCTCATCCTCAATGCAAATGAAGCGTTTGAGGTCTTTCAGGCTCACCTGCGTCTTCTTCCGATACATTTCAGTCTTGAAAGAATACCATGTCGAGGGTAATTTAAAAATTATCGCTCCTACAATAAAAGCATCTGGAAAAGGTATGTTCTCACTATTCAGCTTGTCCACCAGATTTTCAAAATCAACTACCTATGGAAGGATTTCCCTTTCCTCAGTGAAGGTGAAAGCCATGAATTTGTCCACCAGATGCACCTTAGACATGTTTTCCTCTTCCTTAAACTGCTCCTCCAAGGCTTCCCAGATCTCCTTTGCAGTTTTCAACTTACTGTACGTTTCTGCCAGCCTGTTAGAGAGAATTCAAAATGTAATCACGGCAGAAGTCTTCATTGTTGATCCACTCTCCTCCTTTAAAGGATTCAAAGTAGGTCTGCACGGTGTAGAAGATGTTCAGGTACTTCATGTCAAACTGCGTGTTCCTCTTCCAGGCATTGTACTCAGCGTTGGAGAATTTCTCCAGCTTAATCATCGGTACGGGAGAATTCCCTTTTAACATCGCGTGTCTCTTTCCACACAGAATAATTCTACTAGCAACTTAAATTACAAGCAGAAAAACTAGAGAGAGATCACCTAAGCCGCGGAGAAGAAGAAACTTCGGATCCAATCCAGTAAAAGATTGTTTGCTCCTCTTCGGCTTTCCTTCTTTCTCTCAATTTGTCAGATCCAGAACAAAGAGATCATCAACTAGAACTATTGCTCTTTTTCGGATGAAGAAGATCCAACTAGCAGTAAAATATTCCTTGATATACAGTTCCGGCAATAGAACTCAGATCTGCAACGATCTTCTTGTCCCTTTGATTACTTAGCGAGATCACTAGAATGAATCACCTTCTGCGAGTAGTCTACAACAACAGAGAACGGTTGTCTAGATTTACTAGATCTTGATTGGCAATAGAAGACAATATTTCCTTCTCTTCTTTGATCGACTACAGCAAAGAAGAACTTCGGAGAGAAAAACGAGCGGCAAGGTCCTCCCTTGCAAAATTTTCGGTGTTATACTTCGGAGAGAAAAACGCCCAGAATGGGGAGCAGCGACGTTGTTCCCCTACGACGACAGCAGGAGCAAATCCAGTCGACGGAAAACCCGATCTCTTCCCGAGCGGCGGCGTGCCTCTGGCGGGATTCCACGTGAAGAACAAAATCGCGAGACTTTTTCTTGCCTCCTGGGCGATCTGGATCAACGACGGGATGAGGCGGAGAACGATCCTAGAGGCAGAGATCCCCTCCCAGGCGATCTGGATCACCGCCGGGATGAGGCGGAGAACGATCCGAGAGGCGGAGATCCCCTCCTGGGCGATCTGGATCAGCAACCGGTTGATTTCACCGATCTGAGAGGCGGTGATTACCTTCTTCGATCCGATCGATGGTGGCGATGGTGATCGAAAATCACAGAAATTGGAGCAACAACTAGGTCACAGGAGAGAGAGCTAGGGCAAAACGAAAAATCTTCGAGAATGTTATGAGTACTCGAAGCATCCGCGTGACCGTCAAGTTTGGAACAGCCTACTCGTTGCCCCTAGCATGGGTATTGATACGCCCAAAATAGATTTACGTAATAACGCAAGTGCACGTGTCGAATCAAGTAATAAAATGATGAGTTAAGATCGTTCCCTCGAGGAAGTGGATAATCTAGTGCTCGCAAATACTAGCTCTACCCTTTCTTTAAATTCAAGCGATTTAATTAGAATATGTTTCGTTGATGAAATAAAAAAACAAAAAAAGAATACTCATAAACTAAAGCGATTACTTAAAATTGGCTTTTATCAAATTGGAGAAATAGCCTTGTATGTGATTTCTCTTGTTTGTTGTGATGAGTCTTTAGAACAAACCCTCATGAACGTTTAATAACTATCCTGCGACGATTTGAAAATAGATTTCTTTATCTCTCGATCTCAGAAACCTGTTTACCCTAATTCCCTAGTTATCTCTAACTTAAGTGAACTGAGAATAACATACACACACAAATCAAAATCGCTAGCAAAGAATGAAATCTCTTTCTTTCCAACACTATCTCAAAATCTATATTGCACCTTCGCCACTCCTCTCTCGAATCTCGCGGCGTATTATGATGGTGGAATTTTGGCTAAAGATTTGTACGACTCCTCTCTCGAATCTCGCCGCAAAAATAGAGGATTCAACCCTAAACAACGTAACTCCTCTCTCGAATCTTGTTACGCAATCTAGAAAAAGAACACTTACTCCAAATATTCCATGAAATAAATATAGATCCAAGAAAAATAGTTTTCAAACATTCATAAAGAAAAAGTTAACATCACAACACTACAAAGTACTCTCACATACAAGACCAAGAAAATTTGTTCATGCTTGAGGAATGAAACCACACAACAAAGAAAATCTTACTAGACATGCTTAAGGAGTTTTAAATAATGCAGGAATACGCGTGTAGATCTCGCTTTAGACCCTTCTTCCTTCTCGCCAGTGCATCCAAACCCTAGCCGTTCCTCTCCTTCTCCAAGATGATGGCTCTCAATCTCTCCTCCTCTCTTGTAATTTTCATGGCCTTTAGGTATGAAAATCCCCTCTTAAAAACGAGCAGTCCTTTCCCAATAGATGCCTCCTTCCATATTTGTTTTTGGCGCAAAATTCGAAATTCGAATTTTAAATCCGTCCAAAACTTGTTATAACAATTGAAAACAGGTTTCTATAACAATTGCACAGCCAAAATATAATTTCAGCACTTGCTTCTCCGGTTCGATTTCCACGTCATTTCTAATAAGAAAAACATAGGCAAAATAGGTTAATCAAGCATGAATAAAATAAATATTAATTTATGAATATTTATACTAATTTAAACCATTTCTTCTCATTTATCACAAATAGTATATAAAAATAAGGAGACTAGATAACTTTATTTGAGAAGTTATCACACCTCCACACTTGAATTTTTGCTAGTCCCTAACAAAAATAATTCATATCAATGGATTGGATGAAGAAATAATATCAAGATGCAAGTTCAAATGATCATTCTTGAAAAATAACTTAATCAAGGCTTACTCAAGAAATTCACTTGACTTAATTGATAGGTTTAGAAATCAATAAGAGCTCAAAATTCACAAATTCATTAATTAGACAGAAGATAAAGCTCAAATAAGTATCTTAGTGTGGTGCGTACTTTTCTTTAAAAGTAATTTACTCTCATGCTCTCATGCAATTTCCTCATTGAACCTCCATAATTATTGAATAGGGAAAGAATAAGCTAAGTTTTTGATTTAGCCTCCATATGAGTTAGTAGTTTAATTGAAAATAGGATAAACTTTGGCTTGATTAAGAATTATGGATAAACTTTGATAGCAGAATGATATTCCCTATTTAGTAATCTTAGTAATTCACCATATTATGGGATTTGTCAACATATACTTTTTTATTTAACATATAATTGTATTCATAGTAGGGATCATTTCAAGTACATGTGCACATACCCGGGGCACATATCACTATGATATTCAACCATTTTTTTTTCTTTTTTACTCATACTTGGGATCATTCTAAGTACGTTTTCACATACTTAGGTCGTATATCACTATGCCATAAGTTTATCTATTTTTTATCATCATAGTTGGGATCATTCCAAGTATGTGTGCATATACTTAGGCCACATATCACTATAAAGTTCAATCATTTGTTTATTAAACACCAATAAATGGTTAACTTACTAGGATACAACTAGTAGAAATATATAAGGAATTTAGGCATGAAATAATAAGTATGAAAATGTTCAAGCTCAACTATTCTAGTGGAAATCAAAATAGAATACTACCTAAGCTCATGTCTTGGCTTACATCGTTGACTTAGTTCTTGCTCTCCCCTCTCGTTATTTGTAGAGGTCAATATTAAAAGATTGTCATGGTAGTAAACAAAATTTGTGTGCATAAAAACAAAATGCTTAAGAGAGCTTTATCACAAAAAAATCTTACTAATTTCAAATTCACTAATTAAACTCTTTGGATTGTTCAGCCATACCAATTAATTATTATTGAATATATCTAGAATAGCCTATTGATTAATTGAAACAAGAAATAAGATCATTCAAATCATAGTTTAATGAATTATTCTTCATCCACATGGTAGGGGTTATAACACCCCCACCTCCACACTTAAGTCATTTGCTAGTCCCCAATAAAGATACATTTCTACCATGAAAATATTCGAAACAGGTTTTACTAAGAAGCATAAAGGCATACAAAAGAAAAGAATTGAACTGTAGATAACTTCCCTGAAATTGGAGTGCTAGCAACTCTGTTCGTTTATTCTTAAAGTGACTTTGGTTTCATAGTGTTTCACTCCCCTTTCCTTACCAAGTGTTATCATTAAAATTAGTGTAAAACCTGTAAACAAATAACACTAGACAATTTTCCAAATTAAGCCGCTCAATTAATAAGTCAAGCGAGAGTGCAGTGACAAAATCATGCGATATGTTAGTATACGAGTGTTCATCTAGAAGTATCATAAGTAGTGCAGTCAATATCAAAATAAAACAGAAGCACAAAGGTATATATCATAATACTCATTTTTCAGCTAGTGACGGATAAAATATAATATGAAAGTAGTGCAGTAATCATCATGAAACATCAAAACACATATAAGTGAAACACAACATGCATCATCCAAAATGTCATATCACAGAATAGATCACCACAATACATTTCAAGTGCAGCACAGTTAGCATCCTAAAAATATTATCAAAATACAAGTAATGTATCAAAATGTAGCCTTCAAGGTGTTGCCCCACAATATATAAATCACCCAAAATATAGTCCATACAAATAACACAACCGAATGTAGCGTAGAGCAAAATATGCAAAATATACCTGCAGCAAAATGTAATCAGAACCATGCAAAAGTAAAGGTGGGCATGGGGTAATCATACTCCTCCTCCTATGCTTCTTTTGACCTAGCCAGAAATTCGGGAAAATTAATGGAAGGCTTTATTTTGGAAAGGCCGATTATAATAGGTATTTTAATTAAGAGATTAGGGCGGTAATTAGATAAAGTCGGATTAGGAAATGTATAATTACAGATTTTATTAATAATAAAATGTAATTAGTTCAAATTAATCCCGCTCCAAACCTCCGGAGCGACGATTCGCGTGTGTCGGTTCAGTTGAACCGACAGCTGAAGACTACCGCACAGTCCATGAAGAAGCAACCAGAAAATGAATCCTCATTACATATGTTTTTGGATTGTTGTAATAACTGCCTTTGATTCAGCGCTACTTATGAAGATCTGGACAGAAACTTAATTCTCATTACAGACGTTTTTAGGTTATTGTAACAACTGTCATCTGTTTTACTTTAAATTTCTACAGATTTTTATCCAATTTTTTCACTCCTCCAGCATTTTCACTCCTAAAAATTATTGAGCATAGTTAACTAGGTTCATATGATTTTGCTCCCTCCAACATTTTTTACTAACAAAAATAAACGAATATATATTTATTATTATTATTATTATTATTTTTTAATATATATATATTATACGAAACGATGGGTTGCCTCCCACCAAGCGCTAAATTTATTGTTGGACAAAAAAAATCATACAAGAAAAGTAAAGCGCAATATGCAGTAAACTAAAGATAACTACTGAGTTTATTGTCTTCCCAGCACGACTTTTTTAGAAATTTTAAAATTCTAAATTATTGGTCGATAAAAAGAAAAATGAACATGTAATTGTTCTAATATACGTGTCGGTAGCAGGTACCAATACAACGATAAAACCACCACCTCTTTTCCTAAATAATAATACATGTTCATCGTAGGTAGTGAGAACAAAAAGTAAGAAAAGGAGTGTTCCTCATTATTCGCACCATAAACTATATCCTTGTCATGCAAGATATTATCGTCAACATAAAGGCTATAGGGACAAAAGAAAATAAATGAGGCATCAACTATGGAGGAGGACTCAACCTCCTCACATAAGGGGATACCCATCTCATCAACTTGAGAGGATAGTGTTCATTAACCTTCTAAAGCATTTGTGACACATCAACTTGCTTGGGCTCAGATAATGAAAGAAGATTAGGAAATATTAGAAGAAAGACATAAATGATTTCTAATCGTGAGAGTGATCCCGATTTCACTCCCAGTAGGTTCCGAAGATTGATGGATGTCGGTATCGTAAGCATCATAACAAGGGGGCCCGAGAACTCGAGAGCCTCGATGGTGAGTTGGACCTCCTTATCCAATGATGAAGTGTATACCTGCTCATTAGAAAGGATATCATCTTCATCCCACCTTGGCGCATCATCGTGCTCCAAAGAATTCTTCCCTCCATCGGAGAGGATAATATCTTCGACACACTTTGGCACATCCTCAGGTTCAAGATTATCCCCAAGCGCAATATCTTCGACATGATCGTTAAAAATAGGTGTAGAAAATTCGTACAATGAAGGTGGAGGAACCGTGGTGATAGCATTATCAGAGAATATATGGGTTGGTTCCTCCACGGGTGAATCCAAAATAGATGATGAATGTGTAGGGAAAGGCAGCTCCGCAACGTCGTTGCACAGATCATCAACGAACATGATGGTTATATCTCCAATACTTCCTCGTAGACAAGAAGGTAATGAGTATATATCATTAGAATCATAAGGAATGTCATAATAAGAAGAAGATGAGAGGATTTGAATTTTAGGTTTATTATACTCCTCTCTTTGACGCTGAAATACAACACACTCTTTCAAAGCGTGTCTGGTGCTATGACAAAATATACATTGATTCTCATTTCTTCTCGATCTTTGAGGGGTTGAGCTAAAATGCGAAAACATTGCATGCTGTGGGGGAGCATAATTATAAAAATTAGGAGCACTGTATGAAGTATCATCGGATGTTGGTACTCCATAGGTTGGGCCACATGACCTATAGCTATAGTCTTTTATATAACAATCATCACTATCATGATCGAACACCCCACAATTATGACATCGAGAATATAAATATGAGTACATGATTTTGCGTGAGAGAATTCACCAAATGAATATTAATCTTTGCAGAAATCAACTACACAAAAAAAATTAAATGGATAAACCTACTTTGAATTAAAAAAAATAGATTAGGAATAAATAAACTTAAAATTGTTAAGTAAAAAAACAAATCCTAGAAAATAAAAAAAATAAAAAAAAACTTGAACTCTAAATACTTAGGGTTTACTAATATTGCAAGAAAAGACACTAAATCAGTTGCACTTCCCCGACAACGGCGCCAAAAACTTGATACGCCCAAAATAGATTTACGTAATAACGCAAGTACACGTGTCGAATCAAGTAATAAAATGATGAGTTAAGATCGTTTCCTCGAGGAAGTGAATAATCTAGTGCTCGCAAATACTAGCTTTACCCTTTCTTTAAATTCAAGCGATTTAATCAAAATATGTTTCGTTGATGAAATGAAAAAAACAAAAGAAGAATACTCATAAACTAAAGCGATTACTTAAAATTGGCTTTTATCAAATTGGAGAAATAGTCTTGTATGTGATTTCCCTTGTTTGTTGTGATAAGTCTTTAGAACAAACCCTCATGAACGTTTAATAACTATCCTGCGACGATTTGAAAATAGATTTCTTTATCTCTCGATCTCAGAAACCTGTTTACCCTAATTCCCATAGTTATCTCTAACTTAGGTGAAATGAGAATAACATACACACACAAATCAAAGTTGCTAGCGAATAATGAAATCTCTTTCTTTCTAACACTATCTTGAAATCTATATTGCACTTTCGACACTCCTCTCTCGAATCTCGCGGCATAGTATGATGGTGGAATTTTGGCTAAAGATTTGTACGACTCCTCTCTCGAATCTCGCCGCAAAAAATAGAGGATTCAACCCTAAACAACGCAACTCCTCTCTCGAATATTGTTACGCAATCTAGAAGAAAAACACTTACTCCAAACATTCCATGAAATAAATATAGATCCAAGAAAAATAGTTTTCAAACATTCATAAAGGAAAAGTTAACATCAAAACATCACAACACTACAAAGTACTCACACATACAAGACCAAGAAAATTAGTTCATGCTTGAGGAATGAAATCACACAACAAAGAAGATCTTACTAGACATGTTTAAGGAGTTTTAAATGATGCAGGAATATGCGTGTAGATCTCGCTTTAGACCCTTCTTCCTTCTCGCCGGTGCATCCAAACCCTAGCCGTTCCTCTCCTTCTCCAAGATGATGGCTCTTAATCTCTCCTCCTCTCTTGTAATTTTCGTGGCCTTTAGGTATGAAAATCCCCTCTTAAAAACGAGCAGCCCTTTCCCAATAGATGTCTCTTTCCATATTTGGTTTTGGCGCAAAATTCGAAATTCGAATTTTAAATCCGCCCAGAACTTGTTATAACAACTAAAAACATGTTTCTGTAACAACTGCACAGCCAAAATATAATTCCAGCACTTGCTTCTCCGGTTTGATTTCCACGTCATTTCTAATAAGAAAAACATAGGCAAAATAGGTTAATCAAGCATGAATAAAATAAATATTAATTTATGAACATTTATACTAATTTAAATCATTTCTTCTCATTTATCACAAATATTATGTAAAAATAAGGGAACTAGTAACTTCATTTGAGAAGTTATCAGGTATTTATAGGGAAATCCTAAATACCCGACTACGGGTTGTTGGACTCCTATCGGATCTTAATTGCATTCTGTTAAGCACCCGTAACGCCTATTTCAATATACCTCAACAGAAGTCACTTTGCTCGGGGTTGCGGATAGCGCAGCGCTCGGTCTATCAGCGGGTTCTGTTTCTTGGTCGACAACATTCAATAACAGTCAGTCTGCGCGCCTAGTTGCAGATAAACCACTTTGGCGGTTTCGGCGGAGAGGCCCGCGGCTTGCGGCTTGTGCGGCTACAGTTTCTATGCGCGTGATTCTTCTCTGCCTACAGTTGTAATTTTTTATTTCTCATTTGCCTACATTGGCGAAATCATGTCTTGCAATATATGCCTCGATGTGTAAATCAGATTGATTTCCAGATTTTGACTCTTGTGCTTCTATTGTGCTGATTACTACTTGGCTTCTGGTTGTGGTTGAGTGTTCCTGCGACATCTTTTTCGACTTCCTTCATATATTTTTACACTTGGTTCCGGTGAGTCGTCTGCGCGGGATCCATCGGCGGCACAAGTTACTTTTTGGGTCCATCGGCGGGATCCATCGACGGCACAAGTTACTTTTTGATCCCGCAGCAGTTAGATCAAAATAATTGTGCTAGAACGTTTCTTTGTTGTTTGAGGGCGTCGGAGTTAGCAACCCATCGAAATCCGGTGTAATTTCACAAGTTACTTCTTGAGTGAAAATCCTTGAAGATTTTTTCCATTAATATTCATTAATAATTTAATTGAAAGTGGGAAGAAGCTTTTTAGGCCTTTCTCTATTTTCTGTGTTATGGTTAAGATTTGTGAATAACTTTTTGGGTCTCTCTATTTTTGTGTTGTAAAGACATCCTTTTTGAGATATGGATGGGTCTCATATGTTAAAAGCAGTAATTCTTTTGTAAGGGTATTTATATTGGCCTCTTATTTATAGCTATTAGCAGCTCAAATATAGTAGATAAGACAGAAATAGATGGGCTGCCAATAGTCATAGATAAGTTGTCAATAAAAATATCTTTTTTTTTAATTATGGATGATCCACATGCACTAAAAATAATTAATATTACAAGACAAACAACTTGATAGCTGTTAGCAGGTTTATTTTTATTAAAAATCATAATTAATGCTTAGTGGTGCTTGTACATTGTTTGATGTTTGAGTTCCACATCACTTGTTGGAAAGACTAAAATTCAAAATGAACGGAACTCTAAAATTTTGGAGGAATTTTTTTTTATTAAAGAGAACAATTTTTAGTATTGTCTTGTCGATCTTCACTTAGGTGAGTGAGTATATAGATAAACACACATCCTAATTCATTCAGAGTAGTATAAGGATAAATTATGAATCACAAGCGCGCGCATGCTCGTTAGGCGAATCCATGCTCATTAGGCGAATCCGATTTTAGGGTTTTAGGTTTGCGTTTTGGGGTTTGGCATTTGAGGTTTAATGTTTAATTGAATTATATTTCTTGTACAAAATAATTTTGGCACTTTGAAGAATCCTAAATCCGTAAAGTTCTTCATCATGCATCGACTACATGCTGATGTACGTCGATTTCTACTTCTCCTTCCGTGTATCGGCTTCTCAACGTACGCTGAACTCTACGTTATTCACATAAAAAATGTCCGTAAATTTCTGCACACGTCTTTACGTGTTTTGCGCGTTTAATTTTTTTACGTTGAAAATCTAAATATTTTTATTCACGCTAAAATTAACTTATTATAATTGTTGCAAATTATTACACGATTAGTTCTTACGGTTTTCACGGGACCCATGCATATGAGATTTTCTGCGAACATATGATACACGCATTCACAGTCTCTTTCATTTTCATGTTTCCGAGTACGTTTATGGGATTTTTGCTTTCTTGACGTTTGTTTTGTCAAGTGAGTGTTCGAATGCTTTGTGTTTTTTCGGTGCCCGCGCACAAATGAGTTTTGGGGATATATAGTAAGCTGTCGTGCCTTTGATAAGCGAGCAGCGGTTGAAAGCTCTGTCAGACCATCCAATCAATCCAGACTGTCCGATTTAATTGGATCATAACATCTCAGTCATTCGATCGCTGACATACAATCAAATCAATCAGGATCGTCAGTCTAAATTTTCATAGGGCTCCTACACCCAGGATAGTAGGGTGTCCTAAATCTATATTTTAATGTGGCTCCCACCCTACAATGTGAAGTTACAATTTTGCTCTTCCAAATTTGAAAAAATATGCAATGAATTCAGCTCAAGAGAAAAAAAAATGTAAAGCTCAATCAAGCAGCACAATTCACGGTCTAGCTTGCTAGCTACACAAGGTTTAGATCAATTCAAGCTCAATCCAATGTTCATATTAATTTGGACTGAACAATGTGTCCCATTTAATTTATACCCGAAATTTTACGCCAAATCAACGTTGTGAGACTAAAACAAAATTATCCATTACGCGAAGCAGGACACAAAAGCCAATTCCTCGAATACGCCAAACATAATTTTTATTTTTATTTTCCACGGAGCAGGTAGGGCTGCGAGCGGTTTGGTTTGGGTCGGTTTGGGCCCCGGTCGGTTTGGACCCAAACCAAAACCAAATCGACTTGTCTCGGTTTTTGGTTTGTCTGAACCTACCCGAATCGAACCCGGGCGGTTCGGTTCATAGTCGGTTCGGTTTTTAGCTGGTTTTTTGCGGTTCGGTGTCGGTTTTTTGCGACAACACTATAGAGAAATAGTTTGCAAACTTGTTTGACGTAGTTTCTACTATAAGATCATGTGATACTGTATGATATATACACATGAAGATGTAAAAATGTTTTTTTTTGTGATGATCAAAATTAACATCTATTAAAATTTGTGAAGATAAAATGTTACCAGAAGACTGCTCACTTGAAGAAATTTGTGAAGATATATACAAAAGTTCGGTGTCCATCATTGAAGAGTGCTAACTTGAAGAATTTGTGATGATCAAAATTAACGTCTATTAAACAGTGAAAGATAATGTTACCAGAAAAATTGGTGCATAGCAAGCCCCCAATAGAGTTCCATTTTGAGACTTTTTCAGTCAATCATCAATTAGCTAATTCGCTATAGATAAGCAAGTTGTAGCTCGTAAGTAGGATTATTTCAATTATTTAGGTGGGCTCTTGTGACTCTGACTTAGTCATAAAATTTAAGTGGTCTTGAACTTGACTTGAACTCAAGTTCTTATAAGTCTTTTACATCCTTTATAATTATTATAAAATAGAACTTAATATATACATAATTTATAATTATTATAATATCAATTACTAACACTGGTTCAGCTCGGTTTGATCGGTTTTTAAAACTTGAAAACCGATCCGAACCGATACGGCTTCGGTTTTCAAAAGCTCCAGACCGAACCGACACCGAGCCGGGAGGCTCCGTTTCAAAATCAGTGCGGTTAGGTCGGCTTTGTCGATTTTCGGTTTTCGCTCCTCATCATTAGGAGCAGAGCATGAAAGCCAAATCTCCATATACGTCAGACTTAATTTGCGTATATATTTTCAAATGTTAATTTTTTAAAATAATAAATTACATTTGGAAAAAAAATTAACAATATTTTTTTATAATTAAAAAATATATAAATATATAATTAAAAAATTACATGATAAAAAAATATTCAAAACTACTGGGGCGGGCAAAGCCTGCAGGGGGCTGACGAATCCTGCAGGGGATATTGTCGCACGGGGCACGGGGGTCCCCCTGTACTGTCGCACGGGGCACGGGGGTCCCCCATGCACTGTCACTCGTGTGTATATAATAATAATATATTCTTGAAAGCAAGATTAAAAACTAAACTTATAACAACAGGATTGAGCTAGACGTTCCCGAACGACGGTTCACAATCACCACGTTCATGACCACCACCGCCTCATCAGACAAAGCCTAGTCCAAAATGTTAAGTAATCACTTATTTCTTTATCGTTCCATATATACAAGTTTTTTCCCCATATATACACCGCTATCGAGTCGACCTGATAAACCAAAACGTGGGGGGGGGGCAATGTTCGTCAACGCCTTCCGCCACATTGTTCGGGCAACCTAGCATTCTGTTCCACCTCGGTTGCGAATTAGGCAGGGTTCGAAGAGCCCACGTAATCCTAAAATTTTGATCGCGTCCGAAATGGGTTGGCGTAATTCACCTAAAGGAAGGTATGGAAGAACTATGGGCCGTCCAATGAACGATCTGCCGGCTCACTAAATCTGACAATATTTACTTAAAAAAAAGAAAAAAAATCGTATTTTAAAAACCATAAACTGTTAATTCCCTACCTTTGACCACCTAATTTTTTTTTCTCTCTCTGTGGGATTTTTTAGGGTTTAGGGTAGAGTTGAAAATGGAGAAAGGATAAGAGCCCGAAATCATTTCTGTCCTTCTCTGTAACCAAAAAAAAAAACACAATTTTCCCGCTCGAACGACACTTTGGGGCTGCAGCGCCGAACGGGGAGGTGCTCCTCCACCTCCAAGCTTAACCATTTCCATACTCCACAGTCCACACTTTCCTTTCCCTGCTCCGGTGAGATATTTGAAACCCGATCCTGATGGGATTGTTTTTTCGGCCTACAAGAGGGAGCTGAAGATATCAGAGGACCAATAAACCCTAATCCCCCGTCCTCCCCCAAAATGGTACGGTCTCCTCCTCCCATCCGCGACTCCCCCTCTTCCCCTATAGCCGCAGTCGATGCATCAGAGGTGTCCGACAACAATCTCCAGGTTATCCGGCAATCATCTGACTCTATTCATTATCTAACGTTTCCATTAAAAAATAATAATAATAGTTTGATCATCATCTTTGTCCAGCCGTTCTTCGTTCTTCACAAAGCTCGTAGGAAGAGCGAGAGGAAGTCTTCTGCATCTGGCAGAACAAAGAGAAATGTTGATATGCCACCCTCTTTTCCTAACCCATCCGTCCAGGGAGAGAATGAGGCGATCTACGAGCGGCTTCGCCTAGAGGCATTTGACCTAACATGGTCCAAGATTGATTCTGCTGTCAAGGTTGGAACTTTTTCTATCCACCATTTCCGTCTTTTACCATGTCCGTGTTGAATTTGTGGAAGTGAAAGTGAAGTGCAGTGAGGCGGTTTGATATGACAGATCGCACAGACCGCCAACGGCCTGGCGGGTTGAAGGTGGCGGTTAGCTAGAATTCGGCTTATTCTCTTCTCTCCCACGATCTGGTTCAGCAAGTACCCTGAGAAGTAACCGGATGGTTAGCCTTGTCTAACCGCAACTGTTGCGGTCTGGATTGTGAGACCGCACAGTCCGCTTGGAGCCTGTCAGGTTCTCTGTCTTGCGAAGGGGCGAGCGGTTAGCGTGGTTTGTAGAGTCTAACTAATCAGTTCGCTGGGGCCTATTCACGCGGTTTGTGCCAGAGTTCGCAGTTGTGTGGACTTGGTCATGGTGTTATGACAAGTCCGGGTTGCTGCCTAGTCGCGGGCTGCAGTTGCGCGGTCTAGAAGCGGAGACCGCTGAATTGCGCGGTTTGCTCTGGAGTTCGCAGAGTCCGCTATACTTCACGGTCTGGTGGCGGAGTTCGGCAGTCCGTCATAGGTGTGATAATGGATCAGGACGCGGTACTGGATTGCTAAGTCCACGCGGAGTGGTGTTGTTGTCCGCTTGACTTGGCGGACTAACGCTGGTGTCCGCACTTCTATGCGGATAGTTGATTATCAATGGCAGACTGATGTTTGTATTCGCACTTGTGCGGATACATGGTGCTGGCTGCAGGATGATAGACGATTAACCTATCACTGTGGGCGGTGATCACGCTCCGCTTGTCGCCTATAAATAGGAGTCCCCGACTCATCATATATAACAAGAACAATGAGAACTTAACTCGCATTTTGATCCAGTGGTTACAGTTTTCTAACCGACGTGACTACGTGAAGTTGACTTGTCTGTACAGGCTATGCGGTTAACATTGGGCGACTAGACAACTAGTTGGGAAGTTCGGGGTGGAACAGTTCGCGGTTACAGTCAGCGGTATGCAGCAGGTCGCGGTCTCAACGGTTTGAAGTCATGTCCTCCAGGTTGCGGTTAGTCGAGCAGTTCGCCTGGTCTATCAACGGGTGTGCTGGAGAATCACAGAAGGCAAAGTAACGAACAAAAACATAAAGCCAACAACGAATTGTAAAGAGAAGCAGAAGCTTGTAAGATAACACACAACAAAAAAACAAGAATGCCACCAAGACAACAAGTATACGAGACTGTACTAGATACAACGAACTAAGGAGCCTGCTCCTCCTCATCAACGTCAAGCTTGACGCACTCATCCTCAGAAAGGTCGTCAAAACCAGGATAAGCAACGACACACTCATGCTTACAGAATACCATCCGCCCTTCGCTCAAGTAGTGGTGCGGATGTCGTCTGGACCTCACCCACCAACCGCCAATGTCTAAGAAGCAGAATAGGTTTGCTTACATAGAGCGATGGTTCTAACACCGGTAGAGCTGACCATCATCGCGAGCAAGTGCTCAAAGCTAGAACAGTAAACAAACAATCAAGAAATGCTTACAGAGCATCTTAGGCGCCGTAAACACAGTGCAAAACCACTACATAATGCGGATGTACAAAAGAGCAATTAGGGTAGTGCAATACCTCATCTGCATCAATCATCCTTGGAAGGATCTCCAATGCCAGATTCGGCTACACTGCAATGACGCTTCTGCACCTCCATATGGATCTTCATGCTCAATCTTGTAGGTATATCATACCATTTCACACACATTGCACCTTACATGCACAATGCACAATGCACAATATGCATTGTGCGCACATCGCACACATCGTGCCTCAGGCGCACATAGCGCACCCTGCACACATGACACACCCCCCGCTCTGCACACACGTTATGCAAACTTCGCGGCGACGTACAGATAGCACCCTCCGCACGTTGAGCGCTACACGCGCAGTACACACTTCATCCACACTGCACCGATAATGCACACCTCACGAACACTGCTTGCGGCGCACTGGGCGCCCCATGCACATCTTACCCCGAAACATTCAACCATAAGCACATACCACCACGAGCGAGAATTTCACTCGGTGGATGATTCACCTTCCGCACCTCTGCCACGCTTCTCACCTCCACCATGATCACCGCAAATTTTCACGTGCACGACCTAGGGAAAGTCCTCGCCCTCTATTCGCTTCAACTCTGAGCTGCAGGGACTTGGGGGGCAAATGATGGGGTTCCCCTAAGCCGGTTCAACCGAACCCATCGAACCGCACGCAACCACCCAAGGCACAATTGTCGTGACAACCGCCATCGTTGCCGTCGCCGAGCACCGCGCTGCAACCGCCCAAGTCGGGCGGTGTCTTCGTCGTCCGGCCCCTTGTCGGCGTGCGGAGGGTTGGCGTCCTCACCGTCCATCGGGCGACAAATCTGCCGCCCGGCTCTGACCGACCCTTTGCCTGAAGGAGGGGCCGCCCCAAATGGGCGGCCGCCCGATTAGGGCGACCTCCTCCCTGCCCAGGTCGGGCGGCACAATGCTGCCCGACCCTGGTTTTCTCCCGGCCAGGGAGCAGGGCCGCCCAATTTAGGCGGTCGCTTCCCTGCCCAGGTCGGACGACATAGTACCGCCCGACCCTTATCGGCTCCCTGCCTGAGAGCAGGGCGCCAGGGCCGCCCAAATCGGGCGGCCCCTTGGCCGCCCGAATTGGGCAGCCGCCTCCTTGTCCAGGTCGGGTGGTATAATACCGCCCGATCCTATTCAGGCTCCTTGCCTGAGAGCATTCCGCCCCAAATCGGGCGGTCCTTTGGCCGCCCGGTTGGGGCGGCCTCTGTGCCGCCCAAGTAGGGCGACATTTTCGCCTTTCGGCCCCGACCGGGAGGCCCTTTCCTCCGGTCGCTAGCCTCGCCGGGCCGCCCCATCCCTCGTGGGAGTGGCAGTTATTTTTCTGGCGGAGGCAGTTATTTTCTGGCCTTGGGCGGTTTCGTCATTTGCATAAATATGACGATCCGTGTGCTCCATTTCAGACGATTCTATTGTTCCGGCCAGTGATTATTGAGAGAAATTAACAGATCGCCCATTCTAAAATCTATAAATAGACCTCTCTCCCTCTCATTTTCATCTTTTCCTGGGCCGGGAAATCCTCCTGTAATTTTCTCTCTCCACCACTTCTTTTTTTTTTCGTACTTTCGTGCACGCCTCTTCCTTGCGCGTTCGTGTGCACACCTCTATCTTGCGAGTTCGTGCGCGCCCCTTCCTTGCGCGCTCCCACACGTCTCTTTCGTGTGCACACCTGCGCATGCCCCTTTCGTGCGCACTCCCGCGCGCGCCTCTTCCGCGCGCGCTCCCGCGCGCGCCTCTTCTGTGCGCGGCTATTCCGCGTGCGCTCCCGCGCGCCTCTTCTGCTCGCGCCTCTTCCGCGCGCGCTTTCCCCCCGCCGTCAAGATCATCCAAGCGCGCCCCGCCGTCAAGACCGTTCCAAGCGCGCCTCCGCACACTCCTCCAGGATCACCAAGCCTCCTCAGTGTTAGCAGACTAAGTCTGCCAGAGCGCTCTAAGTTCGTGTGCCCCGTGCCGCCAGCAGTTTGCAAGAGCGACTTCAGAGCCCGCGGAGGACTGCTCAACTGCAGTCCGATATATAGAACACTCAGCATTCCCAGCACCCTCGACTCAACGACAATCTCGCCAGCAACAAGCTCATCGGACGATGACAAGTCTGTCACTCCAGACTCCTCTAAGCACAACAAGAGACAAATCACGGAGGATAGGGCACACTGAGCGCTCCTCGAGCTTCAAGCTCCAGACATCATAACGAGTGCACCAAGTTTTTCCCGCCTCCAAGAACTATCAGAGGACCCCATAATACAACGAGCGCATCGCTCCGCATAGCCCACAAAAGAATTAACTCTGTGGGAGGTGGCCTGTCACCCTCTGAGCACAACTCTCTCTCTCCCTCAAATTATAACGAGAGGCGGTCTTTAAAGAAGCTTTGTACAACACCCAACATATAGTGGAGGTTTGACCGACACAGTCCCGACCACGTGATTTTTCACCCAGTTGAAGGGTTTTCTACGTTAAAACAATTGTCTTGTCAGCTTTTCCTTTTTCTGTGACTGTTGGCGCGCTCGACCGCTCCCGGGCTAAGACGGTCCAATTTAGTCCGGTCTACCAGATCCTTGAGCGATCCCCAACAACAAGTAATAATTATAGAATTTCACCATCGTCCTTAGTTTGATTCTTCTCATTCCTTGTGTTATTATAATATTATTCTTTCTCTACTATTTTGAAAAGTTTCTGAACGTGCGGAAAGAGAACTTAATATTTCTCTAAAGGGGGATAGATAGATAATTAAATCTTCCTAAATCACACAAAATCACCACACAAGAATCCCAACATAGATAAAATAAATGTCAAAAATAATAAATTAAGCTATAAATCAGGAGACGAAAGAGTTTTATAGAGGTTTCCCAATAAATATCGGTAGACCTTTCTTCCACAGTCCTTGCGGGATAGCACTGCCTTTGCAAAACCTTCAAAGTCTTTTCCACTAGAGGCTCAAGAACCCAATCATAGTCTTTCCTTCTAGAGCCTTAAGAACCCAATAGAGTTCTTTTTATTGGAGGCTCAAGAACCACGCCGTATCTTTTAAAGTGTGTTTCGGGAACCCTGCAAAGCTTGTGTGAGTTATTCAACAATTAAAAAAATATCACCAGGGTGAGTGATGATTCTAGAAAGAAAAAGAGGCACATATTGCAGAAAGGGATAGAATTAGGGTTTACAACCGACATAACGAAGAAGTTAGGGAGAGATAAGTGAGAGTTTTTCTGTTGTTTTAAAGGCATTATATATGATTATCTTCTATTATGTCCAAGTTCTAATAAGAATGGACGACAAAAAGATGCGTTTTTCTTCTCTGCATTAGTAATGATTCTATTTTGAATCTCGACAAGTTGCAGTTTCGGTCGGTGATCATTGAGGGCTTGGCCGGCGAATGATGATCGAAGCTCTCTGTCCTACTAAGAAAAATCTTCCTTCTGTGAGCGCTTATAGAGAGACGGCTCGTCGATAATCGCTGGGCCTCTGCAGGCGAACAAACAACGTTGATCTTTGTTCTTCAAGCAATGTGAACTTTATTCTGCGAGCCCTGATAAGGGGACTGCTCAGTCGTTGATCACTGGTCGCATGATTGGCGAATGACAATCATGCATCTTCGTTCGACACTTCGACTGGCTATAAAGGAAGAGTTCTGGGACCTTTGCAAAGAGAAGATCAGTGGTCGGCAATTCTTGAATCTGGTAGGCGAACCGCAAGTGGAAGATCGTTGAAGGAATGAACTTGAGCTCGGTCGGCGTTCGGGTCTTCGGTCGGCGAACTCCCGGTTGGCGATCGGACGTCGCTGTGGGTGATCGAGCCTTCAATTGCGAACATCCGATCTGCTTTCGGCGATCACAGAATGCCTGCCGGTGATTCTTTATGGAGTTAGCCAATTTGCATTACATCTTGTTGGCTTCTTCTAGAGAACTTCAATTTGGGACAATTACATAATATGTTCTATACAATCTAAGCGCATTATATATTATAGTCTACCAAATCATTAGAGATTTTTCCCAACAAGTTCTAATACACACTTTCTTACCACACTAGTGCTGCTCCATATTTGTAAATCTTCCTACGGAGCTGATTCAGTAACTGCCTTTATTTTTTGTGCCTCAATTCTATCTCCCATATTCTTAGAAAACACAACATCGAAGTTTGAAGATTTTTGTGACTTTCTCTTTACCTCTTCATTTGATACACCACTTTTGTTAGTTCCAACGTGACACTCTCATTAGGAGCTAAGCTGCAAGGAGACGTTAGAACGTCTCCCAAATATTTGATAAAGTGCCTAGCAAATATAAATCAAATATCTCGTCATCAAATGTTATGCTCATACCAACATCTACGAGATATTCCACCAATACTTATTAATGTGATTAGACATAGATACCTCCTCTTTGTACAATAACAATATGCTTCTTAATCACATACATTATATTGTTTTTTAATTTTGACATATAACCTCTCCGAGTTTAATCCACATCTTAATTATGACATGCACACAATTGAGAGCACCATCATCAGCGAAGTGTTAGCTGCACCCACACACTCGTTTATTTTCAATTTTTCATTCTTCATCAGACAAATTATATGTTACTATTGACTAAAATTAATAGATGCCATTCATTCATATGGAAGTGATATTCTATTTGTATAACACGTAATTTGTCGAGAACAAGAATGTATAAGAAAGTCACCTCAGGAGTCCAGCTCGGTGGCCTCAAGCATTTTGCTCGGCGGAATTCAACTCATCGTCTTTCAGCTCGGTAGCCTTCAACTCGGCAGCCTTTAGCCTTCAGCTCGGCAGCCTTTAGCTCGACATACTTCATTTCGGCAACCTCTCGGCGACCTCCTAGGGACCTCACCGAGGGTGGTGGTGGTGGGGGGGAGGGTACCCCATATCTTTGCCTATAAATAGGACCCTATTGTAACGGGTGGAAGTTAATTCTCACCCTGTGAAGAGTCGCCCTTTTGAAGATTTGACGACCTCGTCTTCCTTCCCCCGAACTCAAACAATACTTGGTTTGGGAGGGGGAGCTTTTATACACTCCTAGGTATGCGGTGTGACCTCCACAATGTAATAAAACTACCTCATTTAATAGAAAAAATAGTCGCGACCATATTTTTGGTCCGAATTTTGCTAGCAGAGGTTTCATTCCTCAAAGGGTCAATATCTTACTTCTAACACAATCCTCTTTTTTCAAATGAAATAGTTAAAAAAATCATTATGCTCTTATGTGCTTCCACCGTTCACATTAGTTCAACAATACAACTAACATAACTTTGAGACTAATAACACTATGATGGGAAAAGCACATATGTGACAACAAACAAATTTCTTCCTCCAATAAACATTTCTTTACTTATATGCACTAGTAGGAAGACGCTAAAAATCTTAGGGTTCCGTTCGTTTGGTAGGTTTTGAGAGACAGGAATTGGTTTTGGCCGAAAACCTATGGCGCGGAGGTTTTGTAAATGGGCAACAAATAAATTCTTGTGTTCGTTTGGAGAATAGTTTGAGAGAAAAGAATTCAAAGTTGAAGCTCCAGCTGATCCCTGTTCATCGTCTTCTCCAAAGAATTCTCTGTTCATTTATTAATCCCTGTTCCGCAATCTCTGGTGTATTTTTTCCCTTCCTTGTCTCCTTCTTGCATCCCGTTTCCAGTAAATCCCAGCAAGCTGACCACGGAGAAAAGAAGAAAACCAGCAGAGAAAGAGAGAGAGAGAGACAAACAGAGAGGTGAGAAAGAGACGGCTGCTTATGTTCGCCGCTTATGTTCCTTGATCTATCCAGCAATCAGCTAATCAGTGATGATGAAAAGTGCCAAAACTGTCCCAAAACCCATCTAAATAAGTAGGTTTTGGGTATACAAGGATTTTTCAAAGAGCAAAACCCATGGGTTTTGAGCCAAAACCAATTCCCTCCTTTAAATTAAGCAAACAAACACTAGATTTGGTTTTGGTCAAACACCTTCCTCCAAAACCCATAGATTTTCGGTGAATGCCAATTCCTTCCTAAAAAGTGTCAAACGAACACAAAATTGGAATTGTGATGCAGATGCTCAATTCCAATTCCTTCCCTCCAAAACCTACCAAACGAACAGAGCTTAGGGGTAATTAACCAAACCATTGTGATGGGGAGACCATAGTTTGAGTCTACTCGACTAAGGCTCTGTTTGGGATTCTGGTGCCATTTTAAAAAGGAGTAGTAGGAAAGAGAGATGATAAACTGTATTTTCAAAACTGAGGTTCTGTTTGGGTAACCTCCCTTCTAGTAGCGGTTTAAATTATATTCAAAATTATCTTTACAAGTTTTTTATTTATTATATTCTGAATTTTTTAAAACAAAATTATGTATTATATATGTATATATATATTTTTGCAAATTTATGGACATAATTTAATTTTTTATACCACTTCAATTGATTAAATAAAATTAAAATCAAGAAAAATTATATGTCAGGCCGGTCATTTTGGAAATGAGAATGAAGTTTTCGTGCCCCTTTCCAGAAGGGGGAAAAGGTTGTTTTAAACCGGTTGGTTTAAAACGGTAGCAAACCGGTTGGTTTAAAACGGTAGCAAACCGGTTGCTACTAAAACACTCAGGTGCGAGCCCGATTAGACTTGAACGGAGGTGACAGGGAGATTCAAACAAAGCCTAATTCTAATGGATCTTAAAGACTACTCATAATGAAGGATGAGCTGATATGTCTGCTCGATGGATTCAAAGTAGTGAGAAGTCACATTAGTACATATCTTAGATCGAAGTCCAAACCAAAATCTAGAATTGGTCATAGATGGCTCCTCTTGGATGTCACTCCGCACAACTAACTCATTAAAATGATCCCTGTACTCAGCGACATGCAAAGATCCTTGCTGAAGGGTAAATAATTTCTCGAGCAGGTAACTGTGATACGATGCTGACAAATATCTACAACACAACCTCCGCTTTATCTTCCACCTAACTAGTGATGCGGTAAAGACGATTCGCTCTCTGGTCCTCTAATTGTTGAGCCAATACTCTCTCGCTTGACCCATAAGCATAAGCTTTGTAAATCTAACACGTCGCTCACTGAATAACTCAAAGCCATCTATATAATATCCCATGTCCATGAACTAATAACTAAAAGATTCGAGACTCGACAAACCATCAAGTTGTAGAGCAACTGCCCAAAACCTATACTCAAGATCTTTCTCGAAATGATGGTTCTCGTAGCAATCATCTTTAAGATAAGCAAATTGGGCCTAAGGTTCAACATGGTCGGCTCGTGCGCGGGAATAGGGACAACGATAATCATTGTAATGATCTTCTCTATCATAGTGGAATCGTGTCGAGAGGTCGACATGATATTTGAAAGTGGTGTATTGTGAATGAGGGTAATCACCATAATAACATGCAGATCTCTCAAGTAATTTTCTATAGGGTCGAGTATACACATTCAAATTCCTCAAATAAAAGAGGGGTGGCGACGATAACACACCATGAAGGGAACTTATAAGCTCAATAACTGTGTATCAAAATAAAGCCTGATCCTGGGGACTCTGATACTAATTAATGCAATAAGTATGCACAGGTGAGCGAAGATAAGTACCTTAACCCTAACTACAATACAAGCGAGCACGCGACGAATGGAATGGACCTACAACCAATCCTAGCATTACGTGTAAGCATGTACACAATCCAATGAATAAAATATTTGACTTTGATGCATGGTAGATTGTGAGTGCGGATGTTCTGAGATGCAATCCTAATTGATATGTAGAATGCTTAGTTATTAAAGGCTCAAGGTGCACTAAGGCGCAAAGGGGTCTTGGAGCCTAGGCTCAAGACGCAGGTGTGCGCCCAATGAGCGCAAGACGCAACCACATTCATTTTTAATAATTAACATCAAACATCAGTTCATCTTCTTGATTAGATTCTTCATTTATTATATTCATTAATCATTCATTACTATCATTTATCATTAAAAAAAATAGAATCAATTCACTTGCATCATATCTAAATCTAAATGCTTGATTATGTTTCTCAAACACTAAGACATGTAAAAATTATTGAGTTTGTAAATTAATGCAATATATGAAGTGGGAATAATATATATTGATTTATTATTCCTAATTAAGATCTTTACGAAATGAGTGAACCAAACTATTTATAAGGAAATAAAATGGGGACCCAACCCCATCCTATGATGTGAGACTAAAACACTACATATAAGAATGTGACCTTTGTACAACTTATTTTAATACTCCCCTGCAAGATGGAGCGTACAAATCGCTGGAGCCAAGCTTGGACAAAAATTGATGATACATAAGTCGAGGTAGGGCCTTTGTGAGGATATCGACAACTTGCCCAACAGTATGTATATGCCGCAAGCCCAATTTCTTAAGCTGCACTTTTTCATGAACAAAAGTGACAATCGACCTCGATATGTTTGGTACGTTTATGAAATACGAGATTCTTAACAATATGAATCATCGATTGACTGTCACAAAAGAGAATGAATGGAGAGGATAGTTTTGTGTCCAAATCACTCAAAAGACTCTCTAACCATGTGAGTTCAACAATAACGGAGGCCATAAAACGATACTCAGCTTATGCAGATGAGCGTGCAATCACAGTTTGCTTCTTGCTCTGCTAGGCGATAAGATGTCGACCAAAATATGCGCAGAAACCACCCGTGGATCAACGATCATCAAGGGAGACAACATAGTCATCATCAAAGTAAGTCACAAGAGACAAGAAGGGAGAGGGCTTATGCACAAGTCCTTGTCCCAGAGCAGTTTTTAGGTACCGAAGAATACACTCAACTGCCTGGAGATGGGAGATCCATGGAGCATGCATGAAACGACTGACCACCTCATTAACAAAGGATATATCAGATCTTGTAACTGTAAGATAAATTAGTTTGCCCACCAGTCGACGATAATACTCTGAGTTAGAAAGGAGCAGATCAAAGTCAGAAACATGTGTGCAAAGCTTATGATTGGCATCCATGGGTGTGCCAGCATGCTTGCATCCAGAGTAACCAACAACATGAAGAAGGTCAAGAAAGTATTCGAGGGACCCCAAATCTTTTGTTTGAAATTTGGATGTCAGATGCTTCTTTACCATTGTGATACAATCAAGATCATCATCTGTGATGATATCATCAACATACACGAAAAGTATCAACGTGTCTGGTAAGCAATGACTGGTGAACAAACAAAAGTCAGTCAAGCTTCGAGCGAAGCTAACATCCCAAACGACACTACTAAACTTATCAAATCAGGCCCGTGGAGATTGTTTGAGACCATAGAGAGATTTCTTTAGGTAACGCTCTAATGTCTACCCCGTGGTCTCATAACCTGAAGGTTACTGCATGTAAACAGTCTCAACGCGGTCTCCATTCAGGAAAGTATTTTTGATGTCCAGTTGATGCAACGACCAATGCCGATGAACAACCAAAGAGATCAAGACCTGGATAGTATTCAACTTTGCAACGAGTGATAATGTCTCCTCATTGTTGATGCCGTGTTGCCGAGTGAATTCTCGAGCAACCAGGTGATCTTTCAGACGTTCAACCTTCCCATCAGGATTGTTCTTCACAGTGTATACCCACTTATAGCCTTACATGCAACATTAGTATGGCCAGAAGGAAGAGAAACAATGTCCCACGTGTGATTGGTCCAAAGTGCAACTATTTCCTCATTCATGGCAGCTCGCCACTCCGGATGTTGAATAGCTCATGGAGAGAAGGTGCAGAAATAGAGGACAAGAAGGTTGCAAACCCGTAGAACGCCGAAGATAAGCAATGTGATAAGTCATAATTTGAAATAGGGTGAGCAGTGGATGCCAATGTCGAATCAACGACTGACAAAGTATCAACAGGTAGGAGCGGCTCTCGTGAGGCAGTAGACATAGGAAAGCGACTTGAGTAGACACGAAGAGGAGGTGGAGGTGGTAACGATGGGAGAAGCACAACAAGAGGAGTGGGAAGAAGAGGAGGGTTAGTGGTGGTGGGCACGTGAGGATGTGGCATGACGGGGGGTGGAAGGCACGTGGGAAATGTCAGATTGGTGGAATGGTTGATGTTCATAGAAGCTGACATCTATGGAGGTGACGAGTTTTCGAGCAGAGGGAGAGTAACAAACATAGTTCTTCTGGGTGTGAGAATAGTCAACGAATATACACTTCATAGCACAAGGAGACAATTTGTCCACTACAGGACCAACGTAGTAGACATAACAGACACAACCAAAGATACTAGGTGTCAAGCCAAAGGGAGGAGTGGAGGGGAGGAGGATGGAAAGGGGCGTCATAAAGTTTAGGACATAGGAGGGCTTGTAGTTATTGAGGTAGCATGCAGTGGAGACTGTAAAATGCCAGTAGATAATGGAGCCTGCATTTGGAACATGAGTGTTCTTGCAACCACGAGGAGGTGACGATTCTTACCCTCGGCCACTCCATTCTGTTGAGGTGTATATGGATGTTGTTTGGTGAAGAATGCCCAACTCAACACAGGTGTCCTGGAAGTTGTGACTGGTATATTCATGCACATTGTCCGTGCTAAGGATTTTCAGGGATCGCGAGAACTGGCTCTTAGTTTTGGCGAGAAACATGCGGAAGATGCATAGTAACTCAGAGCGGTCGCGCATCGTATAGAGCCAAGTTAGACGAGAATGATCATTAGTAAAAGTAACAAAATAACGATCACCAGAGACTAGCCATTTTGTAGGAGTCTCAAATATTAGAATGTACTAAATCAAAAGGTAGAATGATGATGTTTCTCATAAATACACGATTCACATTGAAAAGAATAAGAAGGAAAATCTGGGATAGCTTGATTGAAGATATCAAGAGGAGCATGCCTGAGACGTCAATGCTAATCAGTGGAGGTGATAAAGGTGAGAGCTGAGGGGGGAAGATCCAAAGTATACTGCCCATTGGATAAGCGAACCCTACCAATGATATTCCGAGTTCGTCGATCCTGCATGACAAAGGTAGAAGAAGAAAACGTGATTATACAAATATGATCTTGAGTTAAACGATTGACAGATAGAAGATGAAAATGAGAGCTGGGAACATAAAGGGCAGAGTAGAGATGAAGAGTGGAAGTAAGAGGCACATGCCGCACATCGCCAGAGCCGCAAACAAGGGTGGTATCACCGTTAGCTATCGTGATAAACTTCGGAGACGGATCATCCAAATATCTGCAAAGGATGTAGAGGCAGAGGAGTTTGAGGCCCGAGTAAACATCCTCTATAATAGTTGTAATTCCTCGCGCAGGATGTCAATGTCGGTGCGGGAGGTGGAAGGGACATCCACTACTGGAGAGTCATGAGGCGCAACGGGTGAGGGTGGCATGAGTCCAAATTTCTTGAAACATGTGGCATCAATATGATTCAGGTGACCACAATAAGTACAAATCCGTGTAGTGGGACTAGATGAGTGAGGTCGATCATCATGTCCGCCGTTGCGAGAGCCCTGACGACCACCCCGATACTCAAAAGGAGCGCATAGATGGGGAGCGTCCTAAAAGGGCAGGTGAAGGAGGTAACACAACATTAGGGAGCGGAGTCATTTTGAGAATCATAGAGCACACATTAGAAATAGATGGAACGGTGGGCGAGGAGAAAATGCTCGCACAAATGCTTTGAAGATGTGAAGGTAGACGAGCCATCATGAGAGCTATGACAACCGCCTCCTGTGCTCGCTGGACGACAAAATCTGAGGGGGGATGGTACTGAAGCCAGCCCTTAACGAGGGTCTTGGACGTTGCGACAAAGGAAGTCAGATCATTAGTAGTGCCAGGGTCAGCCGCTTGGAGGTTAGTAAAGAATCTAAAGATATCAAAGAGATGTTGGAGACTGTCCTGCCCAGAGTAAAGAGACTGAAGCTCGCTCCACATAGCTTGGACAGTCTCTTGGTACATGACCATCTGATAGGATTTAGACTCCATTGAGTTGAGAAGCCATGATTGAGCTCAATCATCATCACATAGCCACTGGTCTGTAGGTTTAGCTGGAGGAGTGCAGGTAACATGATGAAGCAGTCCCTTGGTTTGGAGAACACGTCGCATGGAGTGCACCCATTCCACAAAATTTCTCTTCCTATTAAGAAAAATAGTGGCAATCCTTAATTCATCCTGTGCATCAAAAGGAGGATCCAAAGACGGATTTGAAGCAAGATCCAGGAGATAGGCAGACGAGTTGGCGGGTGTGTTCATAACCACTCGGAAGGGCGAGCACGAGGACGAGAGCTAGGCAATCAGAAGACCTTGACACTAAAAATTTAGTAAAGAGGCTACATGAGCTCGACGAGGAATACCTCTGCAAGGACCAGCTCGGCAAGGAAAACCTCGACATGGAAGTGCTCGGCAAGGAAAACCTCGACATGGAAGTGCTCGACAAGAAAGCCTCGCTGCGCGATTGGAGCTCGCTAGAGGGTGAGAGCTCGCGCCTCTGGATCTTGGCAGAGAAGAGAGCTCACATATTTGGAGCTCGGCAGAGCAAGGAAAGAGCTCGCACCTTTGGAACTCGGCATAACAAGGAGACAACTCGCACCTTTGGAGCTCGACAGAGTAGGGTGCGCAACACTACTGGAGTTCACAGATGTCATCAATAAGATCAACATATGAGAAGCTCGTCATGATCAGCGGAAGAGAAGCTCGACGGGATCGTAGCCACGAGCGACGAGATCCGAAGTCTTCGAGACAGAGAGCATCAACCTGACAGGAAGGTGTCGACGAGCGTCATGATCGGTAGAGAAGAAGCACGACGAGCCACCATCCACGAGAACGAAGGCAAGGCAGGAAGCACGCAATGATGTCGTTAATACGCATCACAAATGTTGTCGGCTAAAAGCAGCAGAGCGATGGGAGGGAGGAAGACGAGAGCAAACGACTCAAGCTAAAAAAAGACGGTCTGTAGGACAATTCAGTCTCATACCTTGTAAATTAACACAATATATGGAGAGGGAATAATATATATATATATTGATTTATTATTCTTGATCAAGATCTTTACAACATGAGTGAATCCAACTATTTATAAGGAAATGAAATGGGGACCCAACCCCATCCTATACCTCGGGACTAAAACACTACATATAAGAATGAACCCTTTATACAATTTACTTTAACAGAGTTCTTACATTTTTTTTTCTTTATTTTGAAAAATGAAAATTTTCAACAAAAATCTCATCCAAACGTGATTTTTATGCTCCAAAGACACAAAAAGCACACAAATGGCCAAATCTCTGAGCCCGATGAGGTTTGAGCCTTAGGCACGCATTTAACAACACAGGCGGAATGACTACTTGATAATCTAATGATGATGCATATGTAATTGAAACAATCCGATTAAACATTTAACAATAATTATTTGATTAAAACGAAGCCTATTTAGCAATGCATTCGTTTGCATAAATTGAACGTGGTAATAAGTATTCGTTCACACACAATTAGCGAACAAGTATTTTCAAGCGCACAACGACTAAATCATGTAAATCAAACGATTTCATGAAAACAAATATATAATAATGACATCCAACAAAATAAAGTCCAAGCATACAACAATAGAAAACATGACACCAAGATACGACTTACATGTGCTGACGTGCAGGCAGAGGCGAAATGCAAAAACTGTAGTAATTCAAGAACTATAGGTAGCTGGAGTTGAGCGTGAATGCATCCCGGACTGGCTGGTAGAGTAAAGAATTAAAAACAGGGGATATAATCAACGAGGAATGGGTCGCGGCATTTACACAAGGAAAATGGTGGCTGTGCAATTAGTGGGAGGGAAGGAATTGAGAGTGGGGTGTCGTCTAAGGCAGGAGACGGGAGGGGGGATTCACGTGGGACTGAAATATGAGGGATACATGAGGCTTTGATCGTTTGTGATTGGGAAGAAAACTGGAGCTGCTACAAGGAAGGCGGGCAACAAGAGTGGGAAGTAGGTTGCGGATTTTGCGATAATGGAGAAACACGGGCTTTGGTGAAGGCACGTCTGTTTGAGGAGTAGGGAAGCGGCGTGTCTGCTTTCGGAAATGGAGGAGGCGTGGCTGCTTGCGAAGAAAGAGGATGCAAAGGTTGCAAATTGCATTGGAGACGATCGTGAGGACTGTGACGAAGGAGAAATGAAAATACAAGGAGTCACACCTTGGTGGTCACGACATCGCACCGTGGGGACCAACAGTTCTGGGTATGAACTTCCAAAACTTATGATCACTCTACAAGGCAACCTGTATGCATAAATATAGTGGAAACAACTAGGGCATCCACACTGAATGACTCATAACATCTTGTTGGGTATTGTTTCCACAATAATCCTGATTTGAAGAAGTCTCCCTTGAACATAGATGAATTGAGTTGTATTTGACTTTACTTTCAAGTTGTGTACTTGCAAGACTTAATTGCCAAGTACACACAAATGTCAGATTACAATGGGTTATCAAACACAGGACTATGCAATATAATCTGTCATTGTGCAGGACATGGTGTTGACTCATGTGTAATCTCCCTATTGGGGCGTCTTTCATTTTCAAGTGCATAGGAATAAAGGAAAAGGAAGGTTGCCGAGTTCTGGAAAAATCAGAAAATTTTCTTAAGTAAAATTTGTCGAGTACACACGTGAAGTCTCGTGTCATTCGTCGAGATGTCACGTGAATACTCGTGGAATTCGTCGAGTTTACTCGAGAAATTTCTGACATGTTCTTAAACTTCTTCTGAAAACGGCTAAGTAAAATTCGTCGAGTCTATACGTGAAGTCTCGTGTCATTAGTTGAAGCATCACATGTATACTCATGGAATTCGCCGAGTATACTCGAGTGATCCAGTGACTGATAACAAAAAAATTTCTAAGTCAAATTCGTCGAATGAACTAGTGTAATTCGTCGAGTGATCTAGCCTTTAATCGTATCATTTCGACGAATGTACTTAACATTTTTCTGGTTCGATTTTTTTTTCTGGCGGGTTCTGTTTCAAATGACGGCCATGTACTGTGCACGTGGAAGCTTATTTTTGGAAGTAAATTTCTAGCCGTTGAAGATGAATTTCATATATATATCAAGGATTCATTTCAGAAACCTAACTTGCTAAAAATCGCAAATTTTCTCAAGACCTTATTTTCGAACTCGTGAATGACCGACGTCTATTTTTCTCGATCTACTATTCTCAGAACTGTTCTTCCCGACGACCTAGAGTTCGTGGTCAACGATTCTTCTCAGAGATAAATTCGACAAGATCTTTGTGTTCAGATTTCTCAAAGGTACTTTCGTTCGATTCGGATTTCAAGTTTCAAATCAAGGTTTTTCAGAAGTCAAGTCTTCTTCTTCAGTTTCATTTCACGCTCTATTCTTCAAGGAGGAAGAAGATTGATTCCTTTTAGATCTGAAGGTGTGGATTGGTTTTCAATCTAGAAATTGTAAAAATTACTTTTCTTATTAGGAGATTTTTATTTCCAAGTTTGTAGATCCTTATTTTGGATTGAGTTGTAGGAGTGGTTGTTCTCCGAGTGTAGGAGTGTTGCTCTCCGAGTTGTAGGAGCATTGTCTCCGAGTTTTAGGAGTTGAGGCTCCGAGGTGTAAGATTTGTATAATCTGAGTTTTTGGTGAAGTAGCCGAGGCTAGTCCGAAGAGCTAGATAGGCGTGGTGGGACAGTGGACGTACCAATTCTGGGAAATCACCATAAATCCTTATGTACTTCTGTGCACTTGTTTATTAGTAAATTTTTATTCTGCAAAAAGTCACAGAACTCACCTATTCACCCCCCCTTTATATACTTTCACATTTGGACCGATCAGCTGCCAAATACAGTTTGAAAAGGAAAATATATCCATGTAATAGACTTCAAATGATTATCCAGACGCATCCATGAACTCGGATCGTCCGAACATGTGGCAGATCACGACTTCCAGTAAAAATAAATGTGCGTGGGCCGTTGATCTCCAATATAGAGAGACCCAGATAGGTGCAATTCCCGACATGCTTCTAAGAGAAAAGTGTTCAAAAATGAACTAAATCTGTCACACAAGAATTAAAAGGAATTATTGAGCTACAAATAATAGTTTAGACCCTAATTATGTGAGATGACTTTTGAGCGCATGTGGTGGAGTTCGATTATGAATTCTTAAATTAAGCATTTTTAAGCGGGACAATCAGAACAAGTGATCTACTGGGAAGTACTCGTGGACCACCTCAAGAAAATGGTAAAATTTTGAGGTTTAACTTAGTATGGAATAAGATCAGCCCATACAAACCACTGTTTTAATTGTCCACCGACATGTGTTTGAGGGCAAAACGATAACTTTTTCTAAAAAAATAGATTAGACCTTTTTGTAAAATATGGGCCGACATATTATATTTTTTTTATATATTGACCAACACGATTTTTGAACATATCATCCGCTATTTTATTTTATATTATATTAGCAAACTATCAATATATGTTTAAATCGCCTATATGCATTTATTATGTACGTTTAAATTGATTAGACTTATTGTTTCGTATTTTAACGTTTTATTTTTATAAATTTTTTATAATTATTTCACGCATTTTTTATTTCATATTACAAAAAATATAAAAAAGTTTAACACATTTATTAATTGATTATTTGATGCTTTCAAGCTTGGAAAGACTTAATCAATCAAAGATATTTAACTTTTTGCTATAAACTTGGTGATATCAAAATAAATGTATTGTATAATATTAAATATATTTTACAATATATTATTTTGTATATATTAATAATATTTTAGCTTGGATACTTTTGAATTTATTTTGCGATATACATGACTCATTTTCACCTATTTGTTAGAATATTTTTTTTTACTTTTGTAACATATAATTATAATTAGTATGCATAAAATTATTTTATTTATTTATAAGATATGAAAATATGATATTTTAAAGTATTCACATGTCTCCGACTTCCGATATCCGACATTTAAAATCTCAATGCGACATATCACCAATATCTGATATTTACAACCTTGATACAAACAATACATCACATATTGTTGGCTTAGTTACTACAGAACCACCCTATTTAATTGTTGGGCCAGGCTGGGGCAATATTTCTAGTCCCTTTCCCCAGGTCTAATGTCTACCTAATTTAGTCTACATCTAAAAATGTCATTGAATTCAGATAGTGCATATAATCACAATTTATATTATCTAGATGTCTTTAGATAATTAACACGGACTGGACACAAACAGTTTAACGGATAAATTGAAATTTAATATTGCTGCCATTTTAATAACACTGTCACCTAAGTGATGTCGAGCCAATTTCCCATCAAAATGACATTGCATACAATCTTTGGGAACCACAAACTTGAACTAGAGTTTAACTTTGTTTTGGCCCAAATTTTACAAAACAGTAATATTTTTCAAAATTTTCTCCATATTTTAGGAAGTTTTAATGGAGATAAATATGGCTTTGTTTGAGGAGATTCTCCAGTGGGTGTTTGAATCCTTCTCCACCATCAAATCCATGAGTCCTTCTGAAATCATGATGCCGTATCCTGTAGCAACAGGTGCCACATGCAAACGAATACCGACAGCAATGGTCCTCACAAGTAAGGCATCTTTGTTGGAATTTTTGACCTTTGATACTGATTATTGATGCATACACTAAGTTTAAATTTGGTTAATTATAACTAAGCATTGAAAGATTTAATGATATATCTACTGATGTTTGTTAGAGAATATTGAGTTTGTGGATGATCTGCTGACTTTTCAAGATCTCAAGGGGTATATGCAGTCTAATGGGTGTCATGCAACATATCTTTCCGCATTAGATCTCTCAATAAAGCATGGTATTGGGATTTGCCTTAAAAGTTTGTGCAGACAACTTGGTTTAGAGGATTCAGATGTAAGAGTTTGCTGATACCATTACTGCAACGAACTAATTCCTTTTTTAATTAGATTTCTCTATCTTTAAGCAAGTAATAACTGTTGTTTTGTTATTCTCTAATTTGGTTGTGATAAATAGGCTGTTGATGTACCTTTAATAGCCTCATGGTATTGTGAACCAGAGAATTATCATAAGCCAATTGTTGTTATAATTGATGGTATGGAACGATGTAATGGTGCAGTCCTAGCTGATTTTATAAAATTATTAAGGTATGTTGTAATGTCTGTTCTTATCGAACATTTCAAGAACATTATTGTTTCGCTTTATCCTGCAAGTGCTACTACATATTTTTCTATTTCAACTTTACATATTCTGCTGCATCTCAGAATGAGGAGACAGCTTGGTTCTCAATTTGAAAAACTTCCTAAAATTGTCAAGGTCAACCATAAACCAAGTCATAAAAGTTCTCTTTTTATCCAACTACCAAGATGGCCTTCTTGTTACTTCATATATTCTCACAAGGGCGTCTAACTGCGAGGATTCTTCTTAACATCTGTAGTTGTCAACATGAGACTACGATCTCACCTCATCTCCAATTTCCTGATGTCAATTTCCTGATGTCTTATATAACGGGAGGTCATGGTGGCCATTCAATGCATCCTGGCATCATTCCTCTCCAATGCTGGATATTGCGACTTTGTTTTACTATTCGTCTGGGCCTTCGTGCCTTATTTTATTATTATGGGTCTGATTTTAGTGTTATTCACTAGTATTATTTTTGCGGGACCCATTGTTTTTGCCGTATTTTAGTTTAGTGCTTTGCAATGTTTAAATGTCTTACGACGTGTTTGCTGATGACATGTAGGTTTTGGGGGCTAAACAATATAAGAACATTTAATATAAGATGACGTTTTTTCCGATATATTTTTCGACATGACATTTGAAAATATTACCTGCTATTTTATTTTAGGTTATCTTAGTAGTATACATGCTTAAATCACATTTATGTATAGCAGAATGTATCCTTAAATAGATTTGACTTATTGTTTCATTCTATTCCATAGGTGATATTCTTACAATTGAGTTTGTATAATCATTTCGATCTATGTCTCACGACATGGTATAATGTTTTGATTGGGATGTTACAATTTACACACGAAATTGACGTCAAGTATGATTGGGTGATCCTAACACTCTATTGATGCTGATTGATTCTGTAACTTGTTTATGCAATCTGGTTGAGTATTAGATGCAAATTGAACTTAAATCAAGTAATTACAGTCAACGGAGATATTTTTATTCAACCAATTGAATGCACTGGTGAGAACGTTGCTTTGAAACAAAAGTAGAATGTCTTGTTTGAACTTAGTTCCACTATTTATTGATGAGCTTTGATTATGTTTTATTTAATTTACTTACAATTTTTATTATTTGGCAGGAGCTGCTTTTAGTTTTGTTAAAATAATTTGTACAAAGGACCATAGATTGGCCCATATAGAGCCCATTACTTTATTAGGGATTAGTCCCACATCTCCGTATGAAGATTAGGCTTCACTGCTACGACCTACCTATATATTTGTACAAATGCTTGTATTCATTAAGAGTTTTTTATGAGAAATAAATATATTATTTTTTCTCTCTTCTGTCGTGCATTTCTACATGGTATCAATGGGAGGTTCATTCTCCTGTTCAATTTTTTCGGTTGACCTCTTGCTCCTGTTGAGAACCCCCTGCACTTAGACTGTGACATCCGTAAGTTTAGACGCAAATAAAATTTTAAATAGCGGAACGTGGCAAGGGTCGTTTAAGTTCAAAGGTGTTAACGTTGAAGGGGTTGCGTATAATAAGAATAGATAGTTTGGGGTGCCAATAGCAGTTTTCCCCCCCTTCACCTCATGCGGTTAATAAGAAAACCCCATCCCGTATTCTATTAAAACCCGCACTCGCTCTACTTCACGGGAGATAGGAAACCGCAAGCCGCACAGTTGCCCGACGATTTCCGTCTTCCGCACGCCCGACGACGCCCAGCCGACGCCGATCGGTCCCCTCCGACAGCCGATCCCCCTCCGAAAATCATTTCCGACTTCTCCTCCCTCCTCTGCAGGCGCCGGGGAGTATTCCTTTTCCTTCCTTGGCCTTGGAAGTACCGGGTTCAACCCTAACCGAAGGAGGTTGATTTTGTTTTGGTTCCGGTGAGTCGATCCCTTCCTTTTCTCGATTTCTACTTGGATATCCTTCGTTATGGAAATAAAAATTAACTAAGTTCTCTTTTCCTATTTCCTGAATAGGTTTTGGGGACGTGATCCTCCGCAAAATTTCGTGTAGGGCGTTTGGAAAACCTTGAATCTCCCTCGTAAAGGTAATACACTAGGTTATACGTTGATTATGGGTTACCCTAGCGTTATTGGAATCTTTCCAACAAAACCCTAAAGAGAAAATATGTGAAGTAGGGTGTTTTGGATTTTTGCAGGATTATGGTAGCCTCGGGGCAACACTTTGAAAGTCCCAGACAGTAGAATTTCCTTCGGAAAAGCAAATGTCGCCGCGCCGAGTGTACGAGCGCCGCATTACCGCTGTAAGGAAATTTAAATTCCTTTTAGTTAGATATATCAAGTATTGTAGTTTTATACACATAAATAGATTTATTTCAAGTATCATGACCATGCATAGAAAGGTGTGGTGATAGGAAAACAGTTACGAAAAAAATGTGTAGGGTGACACGATTTCCCTAAGACCCAAGTAGTCGGATCATGAACAAAAACATAGAGTACGAAAGCGTTAACCGTCTAAGTAGGTTTGGAAATTGTCCAACCAAGGGCGTGAATGTCCCTTCAAGTCGACCACAAGAAAGTCAAGGGTCGCTTAACAGTACACCAGAAAAGATATCCCTTGCAGAGTAGCGTCAGACCAAAAAGGTCAGCCAGCACACAGAGTTTCTTCCGTGCTAGGTAGAGGCGCACTACCGTTCTCATAAGGCACATGGAACCTTATGAGTAGTACAGACTTGGGAAGTGTCTTCCCTTGAGCTAGCTAGTAGATTCGAGACCGTGTCCGCGTGACACTAGAACAATTGGGTTCGTAAGATGGTCTCGGGTCGTCAGTTTCAGTTGCGCGTTAGGAGCTACTCTGCCTAGAGCCTTCCTAGTAGATGAGCAGGTTAGAAGCCACCTAGAACTCAAGTATAGACCTGACGTGAGTCAGTATGCTAGTTAGTGAACGCCAGGACTTGAGTTAATAAGATAAAAGTCACGTGCTTAGTACGAGTAGATGTGTGACCAGAGAATAGTGCGAAGCCATGCATAGCACATAGCATAAAAGTTTTAAATGCATAAAATTATTTTTCAAAGGCATACATGCATTCATATGTAAAACTGGGTTTTAGTGTCACTAGGAGGGGTTATTTTTCCTTACTCTGACCCTTCGTGGGCACTGTTTTTCAGGTGACCCAGGTGGGAAACTACGTATAGGATGAGCATGTGGTGGCGTCAGTTTGTATTATTTATCTTATCCAGTTTACTTTATTTCAGCATGTCTTGTAGATGAGAACATTGTAACAGATTAATGTTTCTAACTAATTTGTATCAGACTATTCATGGTTAACCAGATTTTCAGTCAATTCAGTTTTATATCTTGTTTAGTGGCTCTGTGAAATCCAGATATCAGGTATGTGGTTACCCTTAGTTTACTTTATTCAAACTTCCGCTGTAAGTCTTAAATTGCTTAGTATAGATTTTATTACCTGCTGCTACTAGTTTTAATACTGTTTCCTAGTTTTCTTTATATCGCTGACCCGGCCGGACGGCTGATTTCTGAAATACTGGGAAGGGGTGTTACAAATTGGTATCAGAGCCAGGTTTAGGATCCCTGGACTCTAGAAAGAATTCACAGAGCCATAGGAGCGTATAAGAGTAAACTCATGTTAGTAAAATATTTTAAGTTGCGATTAAGCCCTAGTGTTCGCTAAAGTACGAAATAAGTTGCTAAGCCAGATTTCTTAGATGCTCGATAAATAATCAGATTTCTTTTTTAATATTCTATCAGGCACCACGAGTTAGTGAACCAGGTGAATCTTCACGCCAGAACTCGGTTCCTAGTGCAACCATGGGAGACGCTGCCATGCCACAGGTACCGCCAGTTCCAGCAGCTCCAGAGGGCACTGACATAGCGTCTCAGATTGCCAAGGCGGTTACTGTTGCCTTGATGGAGTTTCAGAGAGGACTGGCTGCAGGGTTTCCAGCTCCAGTACAAGTACCAGTCCCTGCACCAGCTCCTGCAGCAGCACCTGTGGAGATGACCCTGGAGCGCTATTTGAGAAATTTTAGAGAACTTCAGCCTTCGAACTTCAGTGGGGATGAGACCCCGATGGATACAGATGATTGGATAGCTAACACCAGAGACCTGCTGAATGTTTTAGAGTGCCCTGAGAATAAGAAAGTTCCTCTGGCAGCTTTCCTCCTCCGAGGAGAGGCAAAAGTCTGGTGGGATAAGTACCGGGCAGATGATCCTGCAGGTAAAGTGTTATGATCAATTCCTTTATTTTAGGAAGTAATGTGTTAATTTTATTATGGTATGATCGTATTTTTGTTTGGCCAGGCCGTACCCCAGACATGTTCACTTGGGGCGAGTTCTCTAGAGCCCTTGCTAGTTGGTTCGTGCCTCCTTCCGCACGACGAGGTCTCCAGGAGAAGTATCTGAGGCTTTTCCAGGGGGACAGGACAGTTACTGAGTATGAGCGAGAGCTGACTCATCTTGCTCGATATGCGGGCGTGATGCAGGGGGATCAGACTGAGAAGTGCAGTCGCTTTGTGGATGGTTTGCGTGACTCGTTGAGACAGCCGCTGATGACTATGGTCAACGCTGATTACAGGAGCTTAGTGGATACAGCTCGCAGACTGGAGGCTGATCAGCAGAAAGTTCAGAAGCGAAGTAGTTTCCGTGCAAAGCGATCTCAGGATTCGCATCAGCCGCAGCAGAACAAGAATGATCAAGGAAAGAATTGGAACAAGAAGCCGAAGCCTGATGCTAAGAAGAATGGTCAATCTGGTGACCGAAGCAAGGACTACCCCACGTGTCCCAAGTGTCAGCATCGCCATTCAGGAGAGTGTTTGGCCAGTGCAGGCGTATGTTACAAGTGCCGACAACCTGGACACATAGCTCGCTTCTGTCAGGAAGCTGGGACAAATCAGGTAATCAAGGTCCTTTTAGTTTCATTACTTTTATGTAATTACGATAGATTGTTAATGAAATTTATTCCTGCAGTCGAAGTTCGAGGTGGGTGGCTCTAGCAGGGTAGATAAGGGCAAAGCGTTGATGCTCACTGATGGGAGATCACAGCAGGGTCGAGATTTAGTGCAGCCCAGAGCTTATGGGTTGGGTCAGCAGGAGGCGAAGGATCAGGAGGATGTTGTGACAGGTAAGTGTTGTTTGATTAACAAGTTGGTTTTAAATCCTCCGTAGTGACACATTAAATTTTTCATCCTTCATAAATCATTCATGTAGGCATCCTTATGATTCGTAATTTACCCTCTAAGATTCTGTTTGATACGGGTGCCTCACACTCGTTTATCGCGGAATCTCTAGTGCGTAAGTTGGAATTAGAAGTCTTCCCATAGTCAGTACCGCTGGAAGTCATGATGCCGAATGGATCCCTTCTGCAGACCAGAGACAAGTGCAGGGTACCAGTGCAGTTTAGTGATGTTGAGATTATCGTGGAAGCTTTGTTGCTACCTATAGCAGGGTTTGACTTGATCTTTGGAATGGACTGGCTTTCAGCAGTCAACGCCAGGATTGACTGTGGGGCGAAGCAGATTCAGTTCGATGGCCCCAACCAGACATCTTTCTCTTTTCAGGGATTGAAGGGAGTAGTGAAGATGATCATATCTGCAGTCCAAGCGGGAAGGTGCATCAGTAAAGGTTGTGAAACCTTCGTAGTACTGATGAGCGCGGAGCCTAAGGCTGATTTGTCAGAGGTACCAGTGGTGCAGGAGTTTCCAGATGTTTTCCCGGAAGAGCTCCCTGGTGCCCCTCCAGATAGAGAGATTGAGTTCCCGATAGACTTGCAGCCTGGGGCTACACCGGTAGCCAAATCTCCCTATCGGATGGCTCCAAGGGAACTAGCAGAGTTGAAGAGTCAGTTGCAGGAGCTGCTTGATTTGGGTTTTATACGCCCCAGTACTTCGCCTTGGAGTGCTCCAGTGCTTTTTGTGAAGAAGAAGGATGGTAGTCTGAGATTGTGCATAGACTACCGTGAGTTGAATAAGCTGACCGTAAAGAACAAGTACCCGATTCCTAGGATTGATGATTTGTTCGACCAGTTGGTGGGAGCGAGCACTTTCTCCAAGTTAGATCTGAGGTCGGGCTATCATCAGCTGAGGATTCGTGACGTGGATATTCAAAAGACTGCATTCAGTACCAGATATGGACACTTCGAGTTCGTGGTCATGCCGTTCGGGCTGACCAATGCCCCTTCAGTATTTATGGACCTGATGAACAGGGTATTTCGGGAGTATTTAGATCGTTTCGTCATCGTCTTCATAGATGATATTTTGGTGTTCTCTAAGAGTGCAGAAGATCATGCAGCACACCTCAGGATTGTTTTGAGCACACTCAGGAAGAACCAGTTGTTTGCCAAGTTTTCAAAGTGCGAATTTTGGCTTTCAGAGATTGCATTCTTAGGCCATATCATCAGTCAGAAAGGGGTTAGTGTTGATCCAAAGAAGATAGAGGCCATTAAGAGTTGGCCAAGGCCGACGACAGTTTCAGAGGTTCGCAGCTTTTTGGGTCTTGCTGGTTACTACAGGAGATTCATCAGGGATTTCTCAAAGATAGCCTTATCACTGACTTCCCTCACTAGGAAGGGAAAGGGCTTGGATTGGACAGTTGAGTGTGATTTGGCTTTTGAGGACTTGAAGGATAGGTTGATGACCGCACCGATTTTGAGTTTACCTTCAGGGCCAGACGGATTTCAGATTTATAGTGATGCTTCAGGACAGGGTTTGTGTTGTGTTCTCATGCAGCATGGAAAGGTCGTAGCCTATGCCTCGAGACAGTTAAAGGTACATGAGAGGAACTATCCCGTTCATGACTTGGAGCTTGCAGCAGTCATTCATGCCCTGAAGATATGGAGACACTACCTTTATGGAGTGCGTTGTGAGATCTTCACTGATCATAAGAGCCTCAAGTATATCTTTGATCAGCGAGAGCTCAATTTGAGACAACGCAGATGGTTGGAGTTTCTAGCAGACTACGATGTAGACATTCAGTACCACCCAGGAAAGGCGAACGTAGTAGCTGATGCCCTTAGCAGGAGAGGCTCGTGTTTCTATCTTCTCACTCAGCAGGAGGAGTTAGTACGAGAGCTGGAGAGACTGGACATCGTCGTTGTGCCACGTTGCAGTTTTGGTTCAGCTTGGTTCAGTTGGATGGAGATTTCGTGCGATATTAAAGATAGGATCAGGACAACTATACCGTTGGATCCAAAGATGGCAGAGATCTGGATTTCAGTGCAGTCAGGTCAGAAAGACAGGTTCTCTATTCAGGATGAGTTACTATTGCATGATGGCAGAGTGTGCATCCCAGATGTTAGTCACCTTCGTGAGGACATTTTGTTCGAGGCACACAATTCCAGATATTCCATACATCCCGGCAGCACGAAGATGTATGCAGATCTTAAGAAGACAGTCTGGTGGCCAGGTTTGAAGAGTGATGTTGCGGATTATGTAGGGAAGTGTGAGACTTGCAAGTTGGTTAAGGCCGAGTGCCAAAGGCCTGGAGGCAAGTTGCAGCCACTTCCCATCCCCGAGTGGACATTTGAGGATATATCCATGGACTTCATTCATGGTCTGCCGAGATCGCAGAGTGGGAATGACTCAGTGTGGGTTATAGTAGATCGATTCTCTAAGGTCGCTCATTTCATTCCTCTTAGGAAGACGGATCAAGGTCCGAAGCTGGCCCAGTTATATTTAGACGAGATAGTTCGACTTCACGGTGTGCCCAAGACTATAGTTTCAGACCGAGATGACAGATTTACCTCCAGGGAGTGGCGTTACGTACAGGAGCGGTTGGGTACCAGGTTACATTTCAGCACCGCTTTCCATCCTCAGACCGATAGACAGACTGAGCGCACAAATAGGACTTTGGAGGATCTGCTTCGGATGTGCATTCTAGATTTTGGAGGAAAGTGGGAGAAGTATGTTACTCTTGTGGAGTTCACCTACAACAACAGTTTTCAGGCGAGTATTGGGATGGCACCGTTCGAGGCCCTATATGGTAGACGTTGTCGGACACCGTTATGTTGGGCAGAGAGTGAGGAAAGATCTTCTATCAAAGAGTCATGGATTGATAAGACCACTGATAGGATCAAGCTTATTCAGGAGCGTATGAGGACAGCTCAGGATCGCCAGGCCAAGTATCATGATCAGAAGCACAGGTCAGTAGAGTTCAGTGTTGGAGACTACGTTTATCTGAAGGTCAGACCAGTCAGAGGAGTCTCTAGAATAAAGCAGATGAAGAAGTTGAGCCCCAGATTCGTTGGTCCTTTTGAGGTACTGGAAAGAGTTGGTGAGGTTGCATACAGGTTGGCCTTACCTGAGGAAATGAGTGGTGTACATGATGTATTCCACGTCTCCTATCTGAGGAGAGCAGTCAGAGATCCCAGTCAGATCATCAGTACCGAGGAAGCACCAATTGAGACAGATCTTAGTATTGGAGTTAGACCAGTCAAGATAGTGGACTCAAGGATTCAGAAGCTCAGAAATAGAGAGATTCGCATGGTCAAAGTCCTTTGGATGAATTGTGGTCGTCCAGAGTATACTTGGGAGCGAGAGGATGAGCTAAAGAGCAATGCAGACTATTCTTTTCTCTTTGATTCAGGTATGGTTTCAATTTTCGAGGACGAAAATTTTTGTTAGGAGGGGAGATTTGTGACATCCGTAAGTTTAGACGCAAATAAAATTTTAAATAGCGGAACGTGGCAAGGGTCGTTTAAGTTCAACGGTGTTAACGTTGAAGGGGTTGCGTATAATAAGAATAGATAGTTTGGGGTGCCAATAGCAGTTTTCCCCCCCTTCACCTCATGCGGTTAATAAGAAAACCCCATCCCGTATTCTATTAAAACCCGCACTCGCTCTACTTCACGGGAGATAGGAAACCGCAAGCCGCACAGTTGCCCGACGATTTCCGTCTTCCGCACGCCCGACGACGCCCAGCCGACGCCGATCGGTCCCCTCCGACAGCCGATCCCCCTCCGAAAATCATTTCCGACTTCTCCTCCCTCCTCTGCAGGCGCCGGGGAGTATTCCTTTTCCTTCCTTGGCCTTGGAAGTACCGGGTTCAACCCTAACCGAAGGAGGTTGATTTTGTTTTGGTTCCGGTGAGTCGATCCCTTCCTTTTCTCGATTTCTACTTGGATATCCTTCGTTATGGAAATAAAAATTAACTAAGTTCTCTTTTCCTATTTCCTGAATAGGTTTTGGGGACGTGATCCTCCGCGAAATTTCGTGTAGGGCGTTTGGAAAACCTTGAATCTCCCTCGTAAAGGTAATACACTAGGTTATACGTTGATTATGGGTTACCCTAGCGTTATTGGAATCTTTCCAACAAAACCCTAAAGAGAAAATATGTGAAGTAGGGTGTTTTGGATTTTTGCAGGATTATGGTAGCCTCGGGGCAACACTTTGAAAGTCCCAGACAGTAGAATTTCCTTCGGAAAAGCAAATGTCGCCGCGCCGAGTGTACGAGCGCCGCATTACCGCTGTAAGGAAATTTAAATTCCTTTTAGTTAGATATATCAAGTATTGTAGTTTTATACACATAAATAGATTTATTTCAAGTATCATGACCATGCATAGAAAGGTGTGGTGATAGGAAAACAGTTACGAAAAAAATGTGTAGGGTGACACGATTTCCCTAAGACCCAAGTAGTCGGATCATGAACAAAAACATAGAGTACGAAAGCGTTAACCGTCTAAGTAGGTTTGGAAATTGTCCAACCAAGGGCGTGAATGTCCCTTCAAGTCGACCACAAGAAAGTCAAGGGTCGCTTAACAGTACACCAGAAAAGATATCCCTTGCAGAGTAGCGTCAGACCAAAAAGGTCAGCCAGCACACAGAGTTTCTTCCGTGCTAGGTAGAGGCGCACTACCGTTCTCATAAGGCACATGGAACCTTATGAGTAGTACAGACTTGGGAAGTGTCTTCCCTTGAGCTAGCTAGTAGATTCGAGACCGTGTCCGCGTGACACTAGAACAATTGGGTTCGTAAGATGGTCTCGGGTCGTCAGTTTCAGTTGCGCGTTAGGAGCTACTCTGCCTAGAGCCTTCCTAGTAGATGAGCAGGTTAGAAGCCACCTAGAACTCAAGTATAGACCTGACGTGAGTCAGTATGCTAGTTAGTGAACGCCAGGACTTGAGTTAATAAGATAAAAGTCACGTGCTTAGTACGAGTAGATGTGTGACCAGAGAATAATGCGAAGCCATGCATAGCACATAGCATAAAAGTTTTAAATGCATAAAATTATTTTTCAAAGGCATACATGCATTCATATGTAAAACTGGGTTTTAGTGTCACTAGGAGGGGTTATTTTTCCTTACTCTGACCCTTCGTGGACACTGTTTTTCAGGTGACCCAGGTGGGAAACTACGTCTAGGATGAGCATGTGGTGGCGTCAGTTTGTATTATTTATCTTATCCAGTTTACTTTATTTCAGCATGTCTTGTAGATGAGAACATTGTAACAGATTAATGTTTCTAACTAATTTGTATCAGACTATTCATGGTTAACCAGATTTTCAGTCAATTCAGTTTTATATCTTGTTTAGTGGCTCTGTGAAATCCAGATATCAGGTATGTGGTTACCCTTAGTTTACTTTATTCAAACTTCCGCTGTAAGTCTTAAATTGCTTAGTATAGATTTTATTACCTGCTGCTACTAGTTTTAATACTGTTTCCTAGTTTTCTTTATATCGCTGACCCGGCCGGACGGCTGATTTCTGAAATACTGGGAAGGGGTGTTACATAGACCTCATGCTCGCACACGATCTTGCGGCGTCCTTTTTTGAGTTCGCTTCTCTGCATAGAATCGCTCCAGTGCATCTCTTCGCTTTGCCCCCTACGTCATTTTATAGGCGTCTTTGTTGCTTTCGTCCCCCTCAGCTACTGCTCGTACGACTTGCTCATTTTTGCTCACTATTTTCGCTGAAGCCGCTCCCTCTGTGACCGCTGAAGCCGCTCCCTCTGTGACCGTTGAAGCCGCTTGTTGTTTCCGCTGAAGCTCTCTCTGTGACCGCTGAAGCCGCTCCCTCTGTGACCGCTGAAGCCGCTCCCTCTGTGATCGCTGAAACTGCGCATCAACGATCACCTTTGAAGGCCGCCGACACCGTTGCTTGTCGTGCTTGCCTAGCTCCCGTCTGCTTGCCGCACTTGCTATTGTCGCAGTGTCCGCTCGTCACCGATCTTGCAGCTCTTGTCTGCTAGCCGCGTCGAGGATTTGGATCGCCTTCCTTCGAGCTTGCCGAACTCGCGATCTCTCTTTACCGAGCTCGCAGTTTCCGCTCGCGATCTCCCCTTTTCAGAGCTCGCGGTGTCCGCCCCTCCTCTTCTTCTTAGCTCCTATTCGGCTTCTTCTCACCGCTCGCCCCACTCCTGCGACCTTTCTGTAGTCCTCACGGTTTCGCCTTTGCTTATTGCCAGTCATGGCCTTGCATGATGCTCCGTCCCTTCCGGCCCATGCTGCAGCCACTCTCCCTGAAGTCCGTGATGAGCTCCAGAATACTACCATCTCGTTTAGTGGCAGGAAAATTTTTGTCGAGTGTGTCCATTTGGTGCGTCATGTTCTCCAGACAAAAGGCCTCCTTCATCACCTCTCCAAGGCCCCGCCTACTGCACCCACTGAGAAATGTCTTTGCGATGATGGACGTGTTCATTCATGGATTCTGAATTCTATGGACGATGAATCTTATCGTATGAGCAAGGTTGCAAATGTCGGGCTCATGTCGGCTTGGGCTTTTTTATATCGGATGTCAGATTGTGGGAGATATATCGGGGACATTTCAAAATGTCGGACTGAAATGTTATATATATATTTCATAATATTTTCATCTATTAATTAAATGGTAATTATTTTATCTAATTACGTGTAAATTAAAATTCATATGAGAAAATTAAATTACTAACAAGTATTTAATTGTTTTTAATTTGTGTCATTTAGAGTCACTTTCTCACCAAATGCCCAACACAGATCTCTACCTACTATGAAAGAAGCACTAGGTATCTTGCTAGAATCTTCTGATGAATTCATTCTATAAAAAATTATAATTTTTATGAACAAATTTAAAAACCGCAATATTGGGCCGACATGCCCGACATGTCGGCCGCAATACTGGAAAATTCCATAATTATCATATTGATGATAACGTGTCGTTTCCTCTTCAAAACTGGCATGTCGGCCGACATGTCGGCCGCAATCTGCAAGCTTGCGTGTGAGTATGTATCATAAGACGACCAAAGCCATGTGAGATGAACTTCACTCCCTCTATTCTTCAAGGGCAGTTTAAAACACCTATTCAACATCTTAACGGACCTCCAATCTCTTGAACTAGGGGTGGATGGAGACTAGACTTCCTTTGTTGCCCGATCCAAAACTCTCTCGAGGTTTGGATTCAACATCAGCCTCCCACGTTGGATCTCGATGCCCAATGTGCTTAGAAAGAGGATGTTGACATCGCCATGATGATGACCCATGACCTTCTACACCTCCACAACGTCCGTTCCAATATCCTTTCTCCCTCCACCATTCCCTCCGTCTCGTATGTTTGCTCTATGCTTTTAAAAGTGACACTGCCCCCTCCCTCTTGATGTTCTAGGGACTGTCTCTCCGACTCTTCTACAACAATCTTCTGCAGTTCATCCCGCTCCTCTGCCGGCTCGTGGGGGTCGCACCGGCTCTCATGGCAGGGGTCACAACAGTCGGCCTCATCCCAAATGCACTTATTGTGGCTGAGATGGTCTTCTTGAGGCCACTTTTTTTCGTAAACATGGCGTGCCTCCACAACGACATGCCTTCATTGTGGTCGATCCTGCTTCCAGTACCCACACCGACATTGATGCCTTGCGCGCCCAGCTCCAACATCTTCAGGGGTTAATTAGTCGGTCTCTGTTGCATCTATATCCAATGAAGTTATCTCTTGTTTTTCTCACAGTCCAACATGGATTGTTGACTTTGGGGCCACAAATTATATTACTCCTCAGTGCCCTCAGTACTTGGACTCTACGTTCCCTATGTTCATCACAGTGGCAAATGGCAAAACCACCCTGGTTTGTGGTTTTGGCAACTTGCCTCTGACTTCATCTCACTCTTTGCATGGTTCTTCATGTTCCGAGCTCTCATTTTAATCTTCTTTCTACCAGTCGTCTTAAGAGCTTAACAGTTCTGTAACCTTTCATCCCTCTTCCTTTGTTGTACAAGATTGACAGATACAAAATATCATTAGTAGAGGGAGATTGTCTAACGAACTATGCACTCCGGATGTTTCCCCAACCGCTCTCTCCTCCTTTACTTCTGTTGATTGGCATCGACATCTCGGACATGCTCCTCTTTCGATTCTCAAGAAATCTCTTCCCGATTTATCCCTCACCGACTTCACTTGCGAATCTTGGATCTCCGGCAAACAACATCATTCTTATTTTATCTCTCATTGTACTCAGAGTAGTGCTCCTGCTTTAATTCATTCTGAATCTCTGATATTTAAGGATCTTATAAACAGCCAGTGCTTCCAGTCGTTGTTTCCTTACATTTATAGATGATTAGTCACGCATGTTCTTATTGTATTTACTTCGTGATCGCTCTAAACTAACTCGTATGTTTCGTGTCTTTTATTGCTGAGACACGTACACTGTTCTCCAGTTCTAGTAAAACTCTTCGAATCAACAATGTGCACGAGTATACGAGTCATGCGTTTTAAAATATTTGTACTGAGTCCGGTATCATCCATCAAACGTCCTGTGCTTATACACCCCAGCAAAATGACTTAGTTGAATGCAAGAACCGTCAACTCCTTGAGGTTGTTCGCTGACTTATGTTTCAGATGTTGATTCCCAAGCTTATTGGCATTTCATAGTCTCTATCACGTGCCATCTCATCAATCATATGCTCTCATCTATTCTCAACCTTGCGACTCCCTTCGGGCTTTTCTACCCATCCACACCGCCCTTTCCCTTAATGCCTCACGTTTTTGGTTGCGCCTGCTATGTTCACTGCCTTGGTCCTTCTACGACCAAACTTTAACTCTGAGCTACTAGATATATTTTTGTTGGATATTCTAAAACTCAGAAAGGCTATGTTTTTTATTCTCCCGCCGATCGCAAGTTTGTTATATAATCAAATTTGACCTTCCTTGAAAACCAGCCTTTTCACTCCTTGCTTACGTCTTATCTAACACCTCCTACACTACTGCGCTCCAACGTTTCTATCGCCCCCGGCCCCCCACTTCTTCTCGTCTCCTTCCCACAGCAACAACCATACCCTCCAACCCTAAACCTTTTCATGTGTACACTTGCCGCGCGGGCTGTGCGGTTAAACGGGCTTAACCGCACGACTATAAAGATGGTAAAGATACTATGGTAGCTCTGATCTCTATCTGTCAATCCCAACAAACAGCTCTATGAAAAATAGCTGCGGATAGACCGCCAGACCGCACTAGTGTCCATGCTTGAGAGTAGTCAATCTCCAACTAGCGGTAAAGACTCTGATGATCATCAAACAACACAGTTGTGGGAAGACTACAGAAGCATCTCGAGCGGTTAGGCTGGTCCTAACTGTTTGACCGTCAATGTAACTGATCTCAGCAGACCGCACTGCAATAACACTGCTAGGACTACAGGATAAGCAGACCGCCAAATATGTCTGCTTGTTCAGTCCGCCAGACTTACAGACCTGTCTGCCAGTACTAGCCGCTAGACCGCTTATCCTGTCCGCCAGACCTGTTCGCCAGTACTAGCCGCCAGACCGCTTGTCCTGACCGCAGGTCCTGTTTGCCTATTGCCAGGACTGCTTAGGTTCTCACAATATCTAATATTTTTTTCTTTCCTTCAATGTATATTACTTGTTTTATAGCCTACCATTCATAGATTTACGCATCCTTGGGGAAATTGTCTCCAGTCTCTTTACTATTTCCAGTTTACTTACTTGTTTTTTCATCTAATCTATTTTGTATGTATCAGAATAAACATAAGTTAGTTCTTTGGCATCATTATTTTACTTTTTCAGTTATTATTATTATTATTAATAGTGTATTTTTTTTGTTACCTGAGTGTATCTTTTATATGCCAGTTCGAGACATTTACATGTGGGAGTCCCAGTTTGGAGATTATCAACCAAATAATAGTTAACTGATAACAATCAAATATTCCGCTCATTCATTGTAAATTACTGTATGCCTGAGATATTCTTCACTTCAAATGATGTTTTATTTTTGTTGTTTTTTGAATTCCATTTTACACATATATTTTTTATATTTATCTTTCTGTTTCTTATGTTAAAATGAGGGAGGGGTAGACCAATAAAGACTTGGAATGAAACTGCAAGGAAAGATCTGATGTACTTAGGCATTAGTGAGATTATGACAAAAGATAGGGCACAATGGCGACAAAGGATCCATATAGCCGACCCCACTATGGTGGGATAAAGGCTTGGGTGTTATTGTTGTGTTGTATCTTTCTGTTTCTTATGTTCTTGTTGAATAGTAGAGAAAAGAAATACTTGATACTTAATTCATCCACTTAGGGACAATATATAGGAGTTACAACAAGATACAAAACACCGATAGACGGTGTGAGATTAAACCTCAAACACATAAAGACACTACAATACCAACATTGATTCGATAATTCCAACACTCCCTCTCAAGCTGAAGGGGAACCTTCAGCTTGGACATATCAAATAACGGTAGTGGTGGTAGGCGGTGCGGGGCAAACATCAGACGAGCCACCGGGGAAATTCCAAATCGGGGAATCAAGCCGGGGATATAGCCACACACGACGCCGACCCTCACACGACGCAAGATCCATTCACAATGTGGACTCGCTGGAAACCGGTCAACCAACATCACCTACACAGAACATGTGAAGGAGAACAAAAGATGTGGAGCAATAAAGACAACCGGGCAACCAGGGATAATCCATCGGGGATAATCCACACAATGGGCGGTCCCACACGACACAATCACGCACGACACGGTCCCACGCGATACAACCCGCTGAGATTAGAACAACTGACACAATCGCGCCCCAACACATGACCAATGAAAAGACAAACATGGGGAGACACAAACACCATAAGTCTGGAGGTCGTGTGAAACAAAGGCGAAAAAGTCGGGAAAGATCATTCGAGTTGCCTTTATCCCAACACTCTCCCTCACATGGATAACACATGCATATAAGCATAATAAGACGATACTAAGCATAAACTAATAACAAACAATTATAAAACAACATAAAACGATCAAGAACAACACAAACATCAGGTTTGGCAAGTGATCAGCGCCCGGTTGGAATCGACTATAAGTCTATAATCCTCAAAAAAATGAGGCCAGTTGTTGGATCTGGAGAAGCGAAGTTGTCGAGGCATGAGAGAAGCAATCTGAAAGGGATTCATCCTCGATGAAGTAGCAGCCACAAACACAGTCGAAGTAGCAGCCACCGAATCAACAAAAGGTGTCAAAGTGAGTAACAACGAGACACGAAAGAGCTGCAAGGAGATGTTGACCGAGAAGTCGGCCAGAGAGGGCACTAGAGCTTCGACAAGCTCTAGATCTGGAGCAGGAAGGGACAATAGCAGCGATAGACAAGATCGTTGATGAGGGCAGGAGTCAGAATCAACTACAGAAAAACAGTTGGCATCGTCGACGGAAGCTTCCGCCTGAATCAACGATTGAGGCATGACTGGAGTCGCTGGAAGCGGAGGCCGTCGACGAGATGAGCACAGGGGATCGTCGAGGTGAATAACAGGACGAGCGGCTTACGGGAGCTGTTGCGACATCAACGACAGGATCGTCTAGCGACGGGCGACAATAGGACACTAGACGAGAGCGTCGATGGAAGTAGCCGCCGGGAACGTCGAAGGCAGCAGAAGACCACGAGCTCGACAGGATCGGGAGAGGGGCACATTGAGGCAATAGAGAGGGCCATGGGAGCATCAGACGAGATCAAAATCGAGAAGAGACGGTTGCTCCCGTCTCCTGCGTGAGGAGGAGATGATGAACATGAAGCCGAAAGAAGAAATGTCCACGGGATCAAAATTGAGAAGCAGGGGCTCGACGGGATTAGGAGCTGCTCCCGTCGACGAAATCAAAAAGTGATTTCATCCACGAGATCGGAAAAATGGGACAACACGATGAGAGATCAGGACAAGTCGATAAAACTAGAGGGAGAGAGACGGAAGTTTGTGGCAGGCACGGGAATAAAAAAAACATTTAGGGTTTCAGATCGAGTGCTCTGATACCATGTTGAATAATAGAGAAAAGAAATGCTTGATACTTGATCACTTAGGGGCAATATATAAGAGTTACAACAAGATACAAAACACTGATAGACGGTGTGAGACTGAACCTCAAACACATAAAGACACTACAAGACCGACATTGACTTGATAATTCCAACAGTTCTTAATATTAGTTATAAAATCTTATGTTAAAGGGTGCTGCTCTGTTCTTTATTAGTTGGAATACCATGTTATTTAGGTTATACCTGTGAATTCTAGTGACGTCTTCATTGAGTCAATGTTATGTTAAGCTGCTATATAGATTACCACTATCTCCATGAATCTAACTAATCCTTTGTTGCTTAGATCTGCTTATCATATCCAACGTTGTTTTTTTACTTACATCATTATATAACTGTTATATATCTCCTTTTTCCATTCTTTGCACTTCCGAAAGCATTCTTTTTGTGTTTGTAATTATACTTGTCTCAGTAACGTTTGCTATTTGATTGAAACTATCTTGCAGTGCTGACAATTATTTTATCATCATGGATTTTGAAAAATTGATATTTTCTAGAATTTGAATGCAGAAATATTGGATTTTGATTACGTTTCTTTTACCTGGCTCCTTTTCAATACAAAAAACAACTAGTTCGATTATGTTGACACTTTCACGTTTAACATATGGCTAATCATGGTTATTTTACCAGTTTGTAAGTTTAGGTTAAAGAACTAAGACAGCATGAAAAAAATGTTCTTTTTTACAACTGAAATTCTTTATCAATTTTATTAAGCTTTTATTTACCCTCAATATCATATCTGTCTTATTGTTCTGCTACAATTTACTCGTCTTATTTTATTTAAGTTGATGTACACCAAATTAAAATTCAACCTGCATAACAATTTTATGGTTCATATTCAATTGTTTTGTGCAGCAAACTCCATGCTAAAGTCACTTTTATCTTTTAATGTAATTTTTGACATTCTCTTTTCTGGTTTACTGCACATCTCCTAACTTTTAAATATGTAGTGAATGGGTTATGAAAATTCCAATCATTTTCATTATGGGGGTTACTACGACTTCAGATGCCCCGAGAAAACTTCTACCGTCTACTGTTCTGCACAACTTACAGCCTTTTATGTTCACAATGGAATCTCCTAGACGGAGAATGGATTCTCTAATTGAGGCTGTTCTTTTAAGGTCGTGTTCAAGGTTTTTTATTGGCCATAAAGTTGCAGTCTTCTTGAGAAACCATTTCATCAAGCATGATGGTACTATAACGTCATTCTTGAAGGTACTGAAGGTGAATACTCATATCCTCTCACTGATCTCTCATTTTAAGTTATCATTCTTCTTTACAACAGGCAGTCAGTTTGCTTTTGAAAAACCATTATAATGCAATTTTCTCTGTAGCTTGCTTGTTTTAAACCGTTATTTTCTCTGCAGATTGCTTGTGTTAAACACTTTACCGGGGAGCCTTTAAGTTTTTTTTGCTCAGACATGCTTCCTGAAGATTGTGAGGTTTTGTTAACTCGTTTTATCCAACTCATCCTTGATGTTCCTGCCTCAGAAGCATTACTTTATTTCCTCTGCAGTTTCTGCATATTTTACTGTATAATATCTCTTGTTAAAAGTGCTATTATTAGCTCCATTTAAATATAACTAGGAGGTATCAATAAGATCCTCCAACTTTGTAGTTGATTCTTTAGCAAGGAGGCATGAAATGTGGGATGAATACGCGAGACCGCAGGAAACTCCAAGGTGTATGCAACCGATCCCACCCGCTAAATGATTTTGAAGGGACCATAATAGCGAGTTGCCAACTTCTGATTTGTCCTCCGGGACACCGAGGTTTGTTTGTAGGGCTGAAGTTTTAAAAAGACTTCATCACCGATTGCAAATTGCGTTCAAACCAATGTTTATTTGCTTGTACTTTCATCCTATTTTGGGCAATAAGGAGGTTTTCTCGTAATATGGCGAGGGTATGGTCGCGGTCGCGCACTTCACGATCAACAACCGGTAACGCCGTTCCCCCTCGCCGTGTGGTAGGGTATTATAACAGTATTCTACCCAGTGCATCCATCATGTCCATGTGCGGGGCTCATCCATAACGAAGCACCAAAAGTATGTCTCAACTCCCCGATTGAGTACTTTTGCCTGACCGTTTACTTGTGGATGGTTTGCGGTGCTCATTCATAAGCGCGTACCCTACTGCTTGAGTAGTTCCTTCCAGAAGATGCTCACAAAGACTGTATCCCGATGAAAGAGCATGGCCTGTGAGATCCCGTGAAGTCTAACTATCTCCCGCACGAACTAGTCTGCTACTGATTCACCTGTGTAAGGATGGATCAGGGCCAGGAAGTGCCCGCACTTGTATAACCTATCCACCACTACCAAGATGACTGTCTTCCCTTGGAACTTTAGCAGCTCGTCGATGAAGTCCAAAGACACTGTGTCCCAAATCTGCCGCGGTATCTCCAGAGGAGTCAGAAGGCCCGTTGGTGAGGTGGGTTCGTATTTTGTCGTTGAAAAATGTTGCATTGTTGCACAAACCTATGGACATCCCTTCGTCGGCTTTTCCAGAAAACGTTGGCTCTGATCTGCTGTAAGGTACATAGAACTCTTACATGCCCCCCACTGGTGAGGAGTGGAACTCTTGTAGCGTAGTGTTCTTCCATGGCGACGACGAGGGTATGGCCACCCGGTTGTGAAAGTATAAGTGCCCATTTTGCAGACGAATTCCGAGAGGAGCTTCTTGTCCTTGCGGAAGTGCCTCCGCGATAGGATACTGCTTAGGGTCTTGTAGGGCCTCCTTCTGTATATCTTCCAAGGCGCCGATCAGAGGCCTTGAGATGTGTTAGAGTGCTCCCTCTGGTATGCTGGATAGTGTGTCAGCTGCAACGTTCTCCTTCCTCTGCTTATAGACTATCTCGTAGTCATAGCCAAGTGACCTCGTCACCCATTTTTGTTGTAGAGGAGAGGCCACCCGTTGGTACAAAAAATGTTTCAAACTTCGGTGATTGGTACGAATCTTAAAGTGTTTGCCCAGAAGGTAGGACCGTCACAAGCACACAACATATATGATGACCAACATTTCCTTCTCGTAAGTCAACAAGCCCAGCGTCCGTGGAGCCAACGCCTTACTGAAAAACGCTATCGGTCGACCTTCTTGCACGAGCACGACCCCGATTCCTATGCTTGAAGCATCGATCTCCAGTATGAATTCCGTAGTGAAGTCAGGAAGAGCCAGCACTGGTGTTGTCGTCATGACCATCTTGAGAGCTTGTAATGCAGCCTCCACCTACTCTTGCCAACAGAAAGCATCCTTGTGTAGCAACCAGGTTAATGGTCTAGCTATCTTTTCATAATCTTTCACGAATCGCCGGTAGTAGCATGTCAACCCGAAGAAACCCCGGAGTGCTCGGACCGTGCGTGACCTAGGCCACATCTACATGCTCTCCACTTTTTTGGGGCCGACCCTGATTCCTTGTGTCGAGACAATATGATCCAGATATTCCACCTCTTCTTGATCAAATGAGCATTTGAAGCGCTTGACATAGACTTGGTTCTGTCGGAGTATCACGAGCACTGGTTCCACATGTTGGAGATGCTCTTCCCAGTTATCACTGTAGATTAGAATGTCATCAATTTTTTTTTAATACAGACCTGTGGAGGAGGGCCCGGAAGATCTTCTTTCATCACTGCCTGAAATGTTGAAAGTGCGTTGAAGAGTCCGAACAACATCACGATGAACTCGTAGTTACCATCATGTGTTCGGAACGTTGTTTTGAAGATATCCTCATCCTTCATCCTGATTTGGTGGTACTCCAACCGCAAATCCAGCTTGGTGAACATGTGTGTTCCGTGTAGTTCGTCTAGTAGTTTCTCGTTCATGGAGATATAAAACTTGTCTTTGATAGTAGAGCTGTTCAGAGTGCGGCAGTCGACACAAAATCTCCACGACCCGTCCTTCTCCAACAAGATGATGGGTGAGGAAAACGAACTGGTGCTGGGTCGAATGATCCCTGCGGCTAGCATCTCCTTCACGCTCCGTTCTATTTTGGCCTCCTGTATGTACGAGTAGGGATAGAGTCGAATGTTGGTCAGCTCAGTCCCTTCCTTCAAGCTGATCTGATGATCTCGAGCTCGCCGAGGAGGTAACGATCGAGGTTCTCGGAAGACATCTGGATACTGAAGAAGTAATGACTTCATCTGCTCTGGGACTTCTTGCGTGGGCGTAGCTGGAGGCCCGATCTCCATAATCACAACCATGCCGTTCTCTTGTTCTCATAGTCTCTCTAAGCAGCGAAAAAGATCTCTTTCACCGGTGAAGTTAAGATCCCGTGCATGCAATACTCTCTCCCATCCCGAGCAAACTCTATGGTCAAACTATCCCAATCTAAGGTTATTTTACCCAACTCTCGCAACCATTGGACCCCCAAAACCATATCTGATCCCCGGATGGAAAAGTAGACATCCATCCTGCAGGTGTATCCTTGCACTCTGAACCCCACTCCCTTCAGCACTCCTTCGCACTGCAGCTTATTTCCGTCTGCCACCATGACCTGGAAAGAGGCATCCTTGGTTATCTCTTGCACTAGCTTCTGGGCCACAACTGGGTTGATGAAGTTATGAGTACTCTTGCTGTCAATCAAAATAGTCACCTTGTTAAGATCACAGATAAATTCCAGGAGGAATCCGGCAAGGGGGAGGGCCAGCGGGGGCGAGGGAGAGATTGAAACCTTAAAAGGGAGGATGGAAGACTAGAGAGAGAGAGGAAATTAGAGAGAAAGAAGACTTTAGATTAATTCTTCCATAACTATTACAAGACCCCAAAAGGCCCTATATATAGGTGTCGATGACATAATTGCAAATAACAAAACATACAACAATATTAAAACACCTAAACGCTACGACACGACTCGATTCAACACAACTAAACAAATAAATAATAATAATAATAATGCAGAATAACTGATGGCGGATCTGTAACACTCAATCTGTCCCTCAAAACGAGCTTGCCCTCAAGCTCGTGTACCACGCGGCTGGCCAGATTGTCTGGTACCTTGATCTTCCGCCAGAACAAGGCCTGACAACGCGTAGCAGCGACAATGTTGTTGAGTAGCGGCGACGCCCTCGAAAAACGTGAGGCGAAAGTAATGGCTTCCGCAAGGTCGGTGGAGCGGTGGTGAGTAGTAGCCATAGGGGTGTCAGAGACGCGACGACTGACATTAGGAACGGGTCCGCCGGGGTCAGCGGAGCACGGGGCGTCAGAAAATGCGGTGATGCGGCCAGTGAGAGCGGCACGACAGGGGTCGACATAGCAAGAGCCGGGAGGGGAGGCGGTGAGATGGCTGGAGGGGGCGGCAAGATCGGGGCCGACAGAGCGGGAGACCGGAGAGATGGCGGGAGCGGTGGAGGGACGACCACCGTGGAGAGAGGTGGTACATCAGCGGTCGGTGCCCTTTCGACGGGAGGATCGACTGCGGGGCTGATGGGCAGGTTGGTGTCGTAGCGGAATGTTGGGGGCGGCATGGCAGGAGAGCTCTCGCATGGTGCAAGAGGCAACCATGATGGAGGCGACCTAGGGCAGGGAGCCTCATGGGAGGTTGCAAAGGCCCGTTCGTCGAGAGCGAGGAGACAATCAACTTTGGCGTGGAGAGAGGCGCATGCGGCCAAGATTTGTGCAGCGAGGGCAGAAAAATCCTGCCTAGGGCTGGTGTCCGGCGACAACAAGAACAACGGCCCGGAAGCGGACGGTTGGGCGGCGACCATGAGGCTAAGGACATAAATTGGAGATGATGTCAGCGACGTCAACGGCTGGTCGGGGGTGGGAAGGGCTGAATCGGAGGAAGTAGGGATTATAGCTAGGCTGGTTTGCCCGAATCTGTGCAAGAATGGATGTGGGTGGCTGTTTTGAGGTGGCTCCACGTGATTGGGAGGGTGGCAGCAAGCAGGGGGCCAAGCTGACAGGATCGGGGCTAGATTTTCCCAGGTCCGACTGACACCAGCATGGAGGAGGTGTGGGAGGTGGTGGCTGGGCCTGCAGGGAGGGAGGGCAAGCTGATACCTCATTTCTGGTGGTGGACGGGGGCCGACGAGCTGATAGATGAGGGCGGCAGAGCAGCCTGGAAGCGGTGGAAATGAGCGGAGCTAGCTGAAAATGGCGGTGCATGTGGGAATCCGGCGGAACAGGGGTGTGGCGGCTCAAAACCCGTAGATCGGGCTCCAACTGCAGATCAACGGAAAACAAGGACTCTTGTTGAGCGGAGTTGGTGTGAAAATGGTGGATCGGGATGCCCGGGAGCGGTGGAGAGGAGGACGTCGCTGGATCAGCGGTGCATCGCGGGATCGACAGATGCATGGTGATGTGGAAACGACGGATGCACGGGATCGGCTGGCGCGCGCTGGATCGGGAATCCTCCAGTAAGCGGGATTCACAGGGAGGAGCTTGAGCACCGACGACGAGATGGCAGGCGGTGCAGCAGGTCGAACCAATTGTTAAGATCACGGATAAATTTCAGGAGGAATCTGACATGGGGGAGGGCTGTCAGGGATGAGGGAGAAATTGAAACCTTAAAAGGGAGGAGGGAAGACTAGAGAGATAAAGAAAACTTTAGATTAATTCTTCCATAACTATTACATGACCCCAAAGTATCACGACCCGTCTCGACAAAGGTCAGAGTGCGCTTCGGGCGAGCCGTGATGCCACAGGCATGGGCGGAAAGAAATCCATGTCTGCTAAGGCGGATGCAGAAAAATATCGAAAATAGTTTTAAAGTAGTTAATTTGGGGAAAAACAGTTTAAATTTATTGCTGAAGCTTTCAAAGTTTTAAATGCGTATGCACTTTATAAAATTCATATTTTACAGGCTACTATTATAGTTTTCATGCAACTATGATTCAACAGAGGGTGCACATGCATATAATATTAAATTTTAGTACATAGTATTTAATAGCCTAGCAGTTGTCCATGATAACAGAGAAAATGACTGATTGCAATTATTACATAAAAAAATTAATTGACAGTAAAAGAAATGTAAACATAGAACCTGAAACTTGAAGCAGATCGGGCTCAAGTACCTGGCGGCGCTGCACGAACACTAAGGCAATTCCAAAACAGAAAGGAAAAGTCTCAGAACATTGAAATAAACAGGATGAGCAGAGTAAAGTATAGAACAGTAACAGAAGCTGAAAAACATGAGTGTACCAGTTTCTCATGAAGCGATGCTACCAAAACAGACAAGCAAACAAAAGAGCTAAACATAACCAGTTAATGTATTAGACTACTCCGGAGCGTAGCCTAACATTAATCATGTAATATGCTGTAAGCTGTGATCGATGAAGTGTGTAGGTACTATAGCGGACGCACATGACTCACGATCAGATCTATGTGCAAGTCTTATCGGAAAAGTAATCCTGCTTGCCGTGACCATGCCAGCAGACAGATGCCCAGTTAGACTCTACCATTCAAGGATTTGCTTACAACTACGAATTTGTTTTCAAGTTTCATACTATATTATTTATCATATTATTTTATGACAACATTATGAGAGGAAACTTCAGATCGTGAAACAGATTCACGTCAACGAGAAAGATCAGATTGGAAATAAGTTTTACTCGGGTCTTACAATCAGACAGACATCAGAAATCAGACAGGCATCAGAAACCGGATTCGACGACACAGCAGGAATGAAACAGTGAGTTTTGACTCTTGCGAGTTCGAGGGTTAAGGTCATAATAAACGAAAATTTTTTCGAGTAAAAAGCAGAGGTAAGTTGAAGTGTATTGGATCGGAGATGTCAAGAATTCGCCTAGGTTAACAATTTTTAGGGCACAGTTATCTTCCAAAAAAAACATGCGTTCACTACCGAGCATGATATCGAATCACCAAACATATATTTGTTATCCATAATTCGTACAAGTGTGATTTTCCAATTCAAAAGTGTGTACGGTACGAGCGTGACATAACCCAACAATCTTTAAATCACTAGCCAGGGGCTGACAATGATCATTCAAATCTATTAATGCTCGTGCTCAAACTTACTGTCCTCAAATTGTTCATCAAAAGAGGGAAAATTCATCAAAGTGAGGATCCAATTAAAATTTCATCCTTACACTATCACATGTCAATTTCAATAGTCTAAACCCTACACTATTCATTTACCCTGTTCGGCGCTCATGAATTAAAATCATTTGACACATCAAATATAAATAGGGATGCAGACATGAAATCAAAGGGCAGATACAATAAGTTAAACGCAATGTTTGCAAGAGAGAGAGATCTCTGCTTGCCTGAAGGAGGCTGAATCTGACGGCGGCGGCTAAGCAACGCAAGCAGGATTCAGGAATCCTATTTTGAACCTGTACAAGGACAACAAAAGCGATACATCAAATTACCATCACACTAACACATGCAGTTACTCGCTACAAAATTGAATTAAGGGCGGCTAAGAGATTTACCTCCCTCAAGAATGAGGAGAGAAGAGAAACCACGCAGAACGGAGGTTTGACGGCGCTTGGGTTACGAAAACCCTAATTCGGAGAGGATTTTCTTCACGAATCGTCAATTGAAGCGACGAACGATGCCGGAAATCACAAATAATACGGGATTAGTGGATTGCAGGAGGGGCAAAAATCTCAGATTCACAAAATACACGAAATTAAAGCATGAATAAATCATTAGGGATCACAATTTTCTGAAGATGAGGGAAAGGAGTGAGATTCTTACCAAGGGAATCCAAGCCGGAGCCCAAAATCTGAGTAGAGGCGAAAAACGAGCAAACCCTAGGCATTTCTCTTGAAATCCACGACCAAATCGACGAAGAAAAGGGCTGATGTTGCATCCCTAGGAGAAGAAGAACCTCTGGCTCTGGAGAGGAGAAGAAGGCGGCTGCGGCAGGCCTTTGGAGGAAGGGAGAAGAAGCAGTCGACCCTTGGAGGAGAAGAGGGCTGTCGACCAAAGATGTCGGCCATGGGGATGAGCAGGAGATGCCGACAGAAGCAGAAGGAGGAGTCGTCGGAGGGCAGGGAGGCGAGCGACGGCTGAGCGCTGGAGTCGGGAGACGAGCGGATCGGGAGCGACGGCTTCGTGCGGGAGCAGCGACGGAAGCAGAAGAGCGGGATGAGTCGGGATCGGGAAGACCTAGCAGGAGAGAAATATATGGGGGGGGGGGACTGGTTCTCGGGTTAGGTAGGAAAGGAGGGTTATTAGGTTTTTATAAATAATAATAATAATAATTATCATGGTTATAAAAACCGGGTTGTTACACAAAGGCCCTATATATAGGCGTCGATGACATAATTGTAAATAACAAAACATACAACAATATTAAAACACCTAAACGCTACGATACGACTCGATACAACACGACTCGATTCAGCACGACTCAACATAATAATAATAATAATGAAGGATAACTGATGGAGGATACGTAACACACCTTCTGCTGGCCGATCCGCCCTGCAATATGCATCGTGAGTGGTGTAGTTCCTCCCTCCATGGCCTGGATAGATACCCCGAATTCGAGTATGTTTGGGATGTGCTTTTTCCCTTCTTCTTCATCCAACATCTCGTCTTCCTCCCGCAACATGTACACCTGAGTCATCTGACATTTATGGCTTGGGGTGAATTTCTCATCACATATGAAGCACAATCATTTCTCCTTTCTTGCCCGTAGCTCTGACCATGCCAATTTCTTCATAGTCGCCCATCCAGTAGCTCCTTGATCTTTCTTGGTGTCCGGAGGATTTGTAGTGTTCTTCGTATTCCTCCATCTGGACTTTTGTCGGTTGAATCACTCCTCTTGAATCCGGGTCAGGCTGATAGCATGGGTCAAACTGCGCGGTATGTAGGCATGCACCTCATCCTTGATGTCTTCCTTCAATCCCGAAATGAAGCAACTCATTAATGTCCTCTCTTCCCACTGCACCCTGTTAGCTAATTTTTTGAACTTTGCTCGGTATTCCATCACTGTTCCTTTCTGCCTCAGTTTATGAAGAATAACCTCTTCATATTCGAGGGGCTCGAATCTGGCTGTGAAATCGTCAACAAAATCGGATCAAGGGGCATAACCACGTCCTCAGAGGAACCACTGTGTTCACTGGAATACATCTTCTTCAAGTTGAAAGGACACCAGTTGCACCCACTGCTTATTTGGAATCTCCTGGTAGTTGTAAAATAACTCCGCCTCTTGAACCCTTCCAACTTTCGCCTCCTTTGAATTTTGGGTAATTTATGCATGTCCTTTTTGGTCGCATGTATGCTCTCGGATTCTGCTGACCGTGCGCTCCATACTCCTGTCTGAGGCCAAGAGGCCGTCGACGCTCTGTTAGCCAATTCAGGTATCCTCCTTCCTCTCCGTGTTGATATCCGGGCCTTGTAGCAGCCGGAGGGGGTATGTACTCCCAGCTGCTGCCTGTTTTGCTGCTGCTGACGTGTCCCGACCCCTTAGGGTTAGACAGAAGCCCATCCCAAGGAGGGTAGATTGTATCCCTAGGCCATTGTTCAATCAGGTCCTCTCGTCCCCTGCTTAGGCCCCCTGACGACTGGATCGGCCCCTGGTCAGTGCTCGTTTCCTCATTCATAGTTACTTTGACCTTGATACTTTGAGACAATAAGCTCTTGATCTCCTCCATGCGAGCATCCAGTCGCTCTTCCAGACGTTTCTCTAACGTCCTTAATTTTTCTTCGATGGTCTTCACCGTATTTGACAGCCCGATGTAGTTCTTTAGAGTTGCTAGCCTCGTGGACTTTTCCTGTGAGCGAGTCATCATGGCGGAGCTTGAGTGTATAAAAAAGGCAGCAGGTGGCTTCGAAGTAGAATGATCGTTGCACACAGACGACGTCTGTGCCCGGGAGATCGTCGAGGTAGTCCGATGCAGTCGACAGAGGGATCTGCGTTTGAAGCGGTCAAAGGGAGCAGTCAAAGGATCCATGTTCGAAGTAGTCGATACAGAGTTGCTGCGTTCCTTGGAAGCAGTCGAAGTAGTCGATACGGAGGAGTTGATGCGGAGAGTCGGAGACTGAACTAGAAGCAGTAGAAGGATGTAAAGCGGAGGGTTGCTGCTGTTGGAGAGTTGCTGCGTCGAATGGGGAGTAAGTCGGAGTCGACGATCAGGGCGGAAGCTGGAGTCGACGATCACGACGGAAGTCGGAATCGACGAATTCGACGATTAGTGAGATCGACGAAATCTATGTTCGGGGAGGGAGTCGAAGCCTTGCTGCCAACACTGTTCTATTCGACGAGGCGTTGCTTGATTCGACGAGGCGACTCGATGAAGCCGTCGGTTGCGGTCTCGTGGGAAGGAAGCAACAACTGGATTGGAGGAAATATCCTCGGATACGAAATGTTAAGAACGAGAAGGGGTTTGGGAGGGAAAAGTGAAAGGGTTTTGAGTGAGGGGGAAAGAATACTTGAGAATACTTGCTTGTCCACCGCCAAGAAATCCTAGGGGTATTTATACCCCTCAGGTTAAGGAGCCCCCCATAGGGGCTGTACCATCCGGTTCAACCCCCAACCACCTTCTTGTTTTAATTAGGTTGTGCTGAACCAGATGGTTCAGCCCTCTGCTTGATGCCACATCCTTTCGTCGTCTTTGATATGTCTGTTCCACGAACCGGCCGTTATGAGGATTTATAACAACTTATTCTCATAGTAGTGTTTTTTTTCTTCACATTCTGTATTTCTTTTTTTTTTCCAACTTTACACAATCTAGAACCTGATGGGGATCATTTGCCGCACTTTGTTCGTGGCGTGACCGGACCCACACTCATCTATTTGCACAGGAGGATTTAATCGGATTGATGATCCGATTTCACGGATGCCTTAATTTCCGTTTCCAAATTTGTTTATCTATTATAATGCTGTTTTTATTTTATATTTAGTGAGATCATACTTCTTACATTAACGATCAAACACAATCATGATGTTAGGTTGCCCTCATGTGTTTTTATTATAAATAAAGTTGGGGCCAACCGTCATGGTGGTATTACTGAATTTTGAAGAGCTATTCTTCCCAGATTTCAGCGATCCACTTATGGTGACGACTCCGTGAGATCCTAGGTAACGACTCCGTGAGGTCCTAGGTGATGACTCCGTGAGGTCCTAGGTAACGACTCATAAGTAAAACCTTTTATTTCCTTATATCCTTTTATTAGCCGCTCCTTCCCCTACTCATGCTGCATTGTTCAAGTCCAACAACCCGTCATCCCCTTCCCCTTCTGATGCAGGACGACGCGTAGGGTTTACGCGCCTGTCGGCTTTTTTCTAGGAAACCCTAAATGCATGCAATGATTAACTTACTTTTGCAAAGTTTTGAGCGAAATTTGCACGAACTTAAGAAATGAAGCAATTAAATTGTTTGTAAAGCACAAATTCGCTACTTTCTTTAAAATGAAGTTTCTTAAATAAAATGGTTCAATTTTAAATCCGGGGAAGGAAGTTCGCAACTTTCGTTCCGTTCCCCTTGTCGTAGCAAAACGGAAATCGTGAACTGACAATACGTTTCCGTTTGGAGTTTTCGACGTAGCGTTTGCTGACGAAATTCGGGCGAAAACCCAGCAATAAGTCTAATTATCCTAAGGAGAAAGCTTAGACACACACAAAGGAATAAGAAAGAAACAATTACCCACGGAAGAGGCGTCTTCCGTATTCCGAAGTCGATGGCGATCACGCGAGGAACTCCTCGTCACCTTCGTTCTTCGCTCCAAGGTCGGCCGCTATCGCACACGGGCACCAAGGAATTAATTCACTCCCTCACATGAAGTGGTTCCACGAAATCACTCAAAGCAAGGAAGCTGCACACTAACACGCCTAAAATTCACTCGCTCTCACACTCGAAGTGGTTCCACGAAATCTCAAACACTTACGGTGGCTCCACGAAATCTCACACCAGGAAATAACTCAATTCCCTAAGCCTAAATCTAACAATAATTTCCTAATCTACTTACTGATCACAATTAACCATTCTCCCAGTATAATGACAACAGGAATCAATACAAAGCCACAGTAACCTTGATGATACTGTTCATCATCTTGGAAAAAAACTCCACAGCAAGTCAGCAACTTAACACATACAGGAAACTCAAGTCACTCATCAAATCACCTCTACCAGCTACAGGTCTCAAGAGAAGACAGCAATCTCTCAACTCAATCTCACACAGGAAATCAAACACACATCACCATATTCAACCTAACACCTAAACACTATTCATTATCTTCCACAACTAAAATCCTACGGCTACAGGAAGTTCTATAACTTCATTAACAGGACTCACAGAGCACCTCACATGCACATAAACGATCATTCAATATTTCAACATTCACCACCAACTAATTACAAACATCACAATCCCTTTTATAGGGTTACAACGACAGCAAAAACGAAATCAAAATAGGTAACTGACGGTTGAGGGCGGAACGGCCATGGCGGAACCTTTGGTGGTGCGGGATTGGCGCAGCCTCGTGGCCGGCGGTTGCTGATGGCGGTCGTGGGCGGCAGTTGGAAGAGGCGTGCGGGCTTTAGGCGCGTGCAGCGAAGATGTCGGGGAGGCCCGTGGCTGGGAACTGTTGATCCCGAGCCCTGATTTCGCGCGATCTGAAAGATGAACAGTGGCGTCTTCGTTCTGGACCGGGAGAGGAATATGAACCGGGGATTCTTCCTGTACTTGTAACCTAATATATATATATCTATATATATATATATATATATATATATTTGATTTATATATATAATTCACATATATATATATACATATACATATAAATTATCTATATATGTGCTCTATTTGGAGAGCAACACAAACGCAACACAAATTTTCCAAACATGACGACGCGCGCAGGCGTGCATCAACATGACTACGCACACAGACGTGCGACAAGCTAAAAATTAACAACATAAAACTTGCAAAAATATAACATGCAATAAACATAAACTGAAAATGCAACGTCGGGCATTTTTTGGCGACCCGACCTAGGTTGGTCTCCACCAACTCTCCCCCTCTCGAAATCACTCATCTCTGGTGAGTGGTCCGAGAAGATCAACATCAATGCCAACGAACCAAGTATCTCTGAAAATCTGAAATTGGCAATGAAAATAGAAGAACTACGGTAGAAGTGTCAGTAGCGGAATGAAAATCAGGGTGTCCTGAATGTGGCTCCTCACTCTCACTCACCAACCCAGAAGAAACAAATGGAGGAGAAGGCAATGGAGATTCTAAAGACTCATGCGAGTAATCGTAGAATTAAGTCAGATTGGCTACGTTAAAAACAGGATTTGCTCCCCAAACGGAAGGCATCTCAAGTTCATACGCGTTTTGCCCAATCCAATTTACTACTCGAAAGGGTCCAGTTCTACGGTAGCTAGCTTCTTTACGGTACCAGAAGGTAGCCGTTCCGGATTTAGCCGAACCATAATCAAGTCGTTCATTTTTAAAATTAGTAGCTCTTTATGCTCTTTTAAAACTGAGTTGCATAAAAGTCATAAGTACTATGCAATTTTCCGCTCAAAATATTTTATGCAAATCATGCAAATGCAGTGACTGAACTACTAATATGACTAACGCCACAAACCGATGGCTTCAGATACTAAAAGCAACTCCTGAAAGAGGCACATGTTCAGGAGGCTCAGAGGGTGGATCATAAAAGAATTCATCGCGGGGGCGATGAACACTTAAGTGCAAATCAGAGACAACAGTGACTAGATGTGTCAGCATGGTGTGCGGGTTGTCTCTGAAAGTGCGAGTGACAAGATATAACATCAACGAATCAGTGAGTGCACCCTCAAACTCGACTGTGTCACTAAAGATGGAAGCATCCCAACTATGTGGTGAACCCATATGTGGATCATCTGGTGGTTCACCAGGAGGGGTATAATAAAATTCGTCGCAAATGCGACGCGTGCAAACGTAGGCTCCAACAATAGATGGAGTGATCTCAGATAAAAGTGCACGAAGTTTGACAACCGTAATAAGCGTGCTAATGGAAAGTGAGGCATCAGGAGGCTCACCGGGTGGGACATATGAAAACTCATCGCGAAAACGATGGTCAACAGTAAGTGGTACGTCCCATAACTCATCTAGAGTGTGAGTCACCAGACGGCTATGCCTAAGCACTATCAACGCCCATTGAGACAATGGAGCAGGTATCCATGTCTTAAAATTCGCAAGTGTACTATCAAGATAAAGCGCATCCTTATAAGGACGAGGTGGCTCTTCTGGAGGCTCAAGAGGAGGGTCGTCAAATGACCCATCAGTAGAGTGATGATCCTCCAGAAATGAACCATCAGAAGGGATCATACTCCCAGATAGGGTAGGGGTGACTACCTCGAGATCATTACTAAGCTCTCGGCCCTCTAACGTAATGTCACTCGGTGCAACATCAGGTGTGGTGATGTGACTCGGTGCGCCACTGGGTGAAGTGTGCATGGAATCTACACTCAAAAGAGAGCTAATAGATCTAGAATCACGGGTAGGTTCACTAAGTGGAGTAAACTCACATGGGGTTTGACTCCACTCATCCTGTATACGAATCTCAGATAGAATGGGTGATGTCTCCCTAGTGTGGGCAGTGGAATGCTTTTTCTGTCCCTTAACGTCTAACATCATGTTTACCTTCGGAACACTAGGAGGATCACTAGGTGTGACGTACTCGTGACGATAGTGGCCTCTATAGGTAGTTCGAGGGTAATCATGATGAGTGTCCCCAACATAATCATGACGTGCTCGTGGATAATCGTGAGTCCTACGAACGGGTGATGGTGGTCGCACATGTACCGACTCAGATTCCTCATATAAGGGTGACATGTAGTATCGGTAACGAGCGTTATACTGAACTCTACCCTCATAGTATGGTGTCGAAGAACCAATATGATCCACTCGAGTACAAGGGTAAAATCGACGATAGTCATCGTACTGATCGTCCCTAACATAATGTGAACGTGTTGATGGGTCAACACGATCTCGGTAAGTGGTATATGGTGCTCGAGTATAATCATCGAAGTATCGTGAAGATCTCCTTGATGGATCTCTATATGAGGTAGGGTATGTGTAGTCGTGATCCTCATATAGTGGATTCCTCCTAAATGTAGACCTTTCCACATAGTGATGAGAAATCTCGTAATGTGCACGGACAAAATGCTCATCTCGAATTTGAGGCGGCATTGACGCTCGAGGGGGTCTTTCTAAACTATTCACCCTAGCTCTAAGATTTTCTAACCTTTCACGCATTTGGCAGGTACTTTCAGTTAATACAGTCATTTGATGGGCGAATGGTAAAAACCACGGGGGTGGTTCATTCCCTTCGTTCCCACGACTCGGTTGATAAAGCTCAACTCGACGCATTCTATCACTACACTGATGCATGCAAACACAAGTCAAATGCACAGATAATGCTAAAAAAAATCAATTTTTTTTTTTTTTTTTTTTTTTTTTTTGAAATTTTTTTTTTTTAAATGATTTGTGGGTTCCTATTCTACGCAGGGCGGATCCCAAAACTTGAAAAAATTTCGGAACCTCCCTCTGATACCAATTTGATGCAGGACGACGCGTAGGGTTTACGCGCCTGTCGGCTTTTTTCTAGGAAACCCTAAATGCATGCAATGATTAACTTACTTTTGCAAAGTTTTGAGCGAAATTTGCACGAACTTAAGAAATGAAGCAATTAAATTGTTTGTAAAGCACAAATTCGCTACTTTCTTTAAAATGAAGTTTCTTAAATAAAATGGTTCAATTTTAAATCCGGGGAAGGAAGTTCGCAACTTTCGTTCCGTTCCCCTTGTCGTAGCAAAACGGAAATCGTGAACTGACAATACGTTTCCGTTTGGAGTTTTCGACGTAGCGTTTGCTGACGAAATTCGGGCGAAAACCCAGCAATAAGTCTAATTATCCTAAGGAGAAAGCTTAGACACACACAAAGGAATAAGAAAGAAACAATTACCCACGGAAGAGGCGTCTTCCGTATTCCGAAGTCGATGGCGATCACGCGAGGAACTCCTCGTCACCTTCGTTCTTCGCTCCAAGGTCGGCCGCTATCGCACACGGGCACCAAGGAATTAATTCACTCCCTCACATGAAGTGGTTCCACGAAATCACTCAAAGCAAGGAAGCTGCACACTAACACGCCTAAAATTCACTCGCTCTCACACTCGAAGTGGTTCCACGAAATCTCAAACACTTACGGTGGCTCCACGAAATCTCACACCAGGAAATAACTCAATTCCCTAAGCCTAAATCTAACAATAATTTCCTAATCTACTTACTGATCACAATTAACCATTCTCCCAGTATAATGACAACAGGAATCAATACAAAGCCACAGTAACCTTGATGATACTGTTCATCATCTTGGAAAAAAACTCCACAGCAAGTCAGCAACTTAACACATACAGGAAACTCAAGTCACTCATCAAATCACCTCTACCAGCTACAGGTCTCAAGAGAAGACAGCAATCTCTCAACTCAATCTCACACAGGAAATCAAACACACATCACCATATTCAACCTAACACCTAAACACTATTCATTATCTTCCACAACTAAAATCCTACGGCTACAGGAAGTTCTATAACTTCATTAACAGGACTCACAGAGCACCTCACATGCACATAAACGATCATTCAATATTTCAACATTCACCACCAACTAATTACAAACATCACAATCCCTTTTATAGGGTTACAACGACAGCAAAAACGAAATCAAAATAGGTAACTGACGGTTGAGGGCGGAACGGCCATGGCGGAACCTTTGGTGGTGCGGGATTGGCGCAGCCTCGTGGCCGGCGGTTGCTGATGGCGGTCGTGGGCGGCAGTTGGAAGAGGCGTGCGGGCTTTAGGCGCGTGCAGCGAAGATGTCGGGGAGGCCCGTGGCTGGGAACTGTTGATCCCGAGCCCTGATTTCGCGCGATCTGAAAGATGAACAGTGGCGTCTTCGTTCTGGACCGGGAGAGGAATATGAACCGGGGATTCTTCCTGTACTTGTAACCTAATATATATATATCTATATATATATATATATATATATTTGATTTATATATATAATTCACATATATATATATACATATACATATAAATTATCTATATATGTGCTCTATTTGGAGAGCAACACAAACGCAACACAAATTTTCCAAACATGACGACGCGCGCAGGCGTGCATCAACATGACTACGCACACAGACGTGCGACAAGCTAAAAATTAACAACATAAAACTTGCAAAAATATAACATGCAATAAACATAAACTGAAAATGCAACGTCGGGCATTTTTTGGCGACCCGACCTAGGTTGGTCTCCACCACCTTCCCCCTCCTCCTACCTCGTTGTTCACGTACAAAACAACACGTCAACCTCTTCCAAAACCTGCAACCACCCTTCCTGTCTAGAAATGCAGTAAATCGCCAGATACTATCTTCCCAGTGCCGAGTTTACACCCCCAGTCCGCCGACAAGCCCCTTCATCCCCATAAACCCACGCCTAGCCGCTACCCCTCGCAAACCGCACTGCTTCCCTTCCATTCACATCCCTACAACACTCCACCGCAGTTCCCTTCCTCAGCTCGACTCCTCTACTAGCCACAACCTTACCCCCACACCCACACCCACACACACTCTTTCATCCGTGACATCTCCCCCTCTCTTCGTCCATCTCCCTAGCGGCAAGCTACATCCTGTCCCAAAACCGCCATCCTATCACGACCACCAACTCTGGGACAGTGTCCTTGCACCTCCAACCATCGGATCTACCTATCGAGGTCAACACCCCCTTATTCTGTGAGTTGTCTTGTTTTATGGATTACTTGTATGATTTTTGATCTTTGATTGTAGTAGTGCTTGTTCTGTTTTATTCATCTTGATTTGCAGAGCTTACTCGCTTGCGTCCTTTTGCTTTGGCCCTCCGCATGAGGAAAACCAAAATTTGCATGCTCTAAGAATTATTTTGCATTGCCTAAAATTATTCACCTAGGATTTATTGTTTAATTATTGGTTAATTAAAAATAACAAACGGAGTAAGTTTTCACCGGAATGGTCGCTTGCATCTAAAGCTAGTTGGTCTTCTTCCTGTAAGTTGTTCCCCAAATGCGTGTGTAATAATATTTACTGTTCTAGTGTTTATATTAAGCAAATCTTAGAAACCATATACTGATTGAAGTTTAGTAGTCAGATAATATTATTTTGCAGCTCTCCGAATTCGTTTAATTTGCTATTTACCTCGGGAATAATTGATTTTGCAGGCTTTCTTGTCTGCTAAGTCTGAATCATTAACTGAAGATTTGCAAAGCTATGCTTTTGATTTGCAATCTTGTCAAAGGTATTGACCTGCTCATGATATTGGTGATTTTGATAGTAATTGCTTATTTTATGCGTTAACTGACAAATTTGGGAATTACCCATCTAGTGAGAAACCTGCAGGAAGCAATAATCTTGCACAAGGGTTGTTGGAGTTGAAAAGACTGCAGAATAGTTGGACTGCTGTAGTTCTGGTAGGAACTTTTGAACTAAATCTCCGTGAAAAGTTTATGGAACCAAATGATTACTATTCTTTTTATGTAACTGTTGTTTGCTGTATTTGCAGTTTATTATTACCATAACTAAATTTTCTCATTTTTGAACGACCATGATTTTCTTGATTTCATGATCATGGCTCCCTCTTCTGAAGGACCCATAAGGCTGTAAAATCGTAGTTCTAGGTCATCTATCTTTCTCGCTTCTTTTGAAAGATTTAACTCATGTTAAACCACAGTTCTAGATCATCTATCTCTCTCGCTTCCCCGCAATACCAATTGGTTGCATAAGGATGTTGTTTCTTCACACCTAGCAATTGCTAGTGTAGCAGCCCCAAACACTCACACCACAATCACCACATGAGCACACCTCAAGCAACTCATACAAGAATGATAACATTGCATAACAATGAAATGAAGATTAAATCAAATGTAGAGTGCAAACCTCATCAAAATATAGAGAAGCTAGCTACAAACATTAAGAGGAGTGGAGGAAGAGCGAGGGATACAACCACATCCAGAGGCTCATTGAGATTCACGGTAGGAGTCGCCGGATTGTCAATCCTCGTCTTAGCTCGGTCATCAACTGACGTTCGGGGTACAGAAAAGCTGTCACCTTCTTCCAATATACACGTCTTCTTTGTCTCACGATCCCGTTATGTCCAAAGCCGCGTCCTCCTTGCTCGACAATGAGAGTAGGGATAGAATCTCCTCCTTGAAGTGCTTGGATGATGCGATGTGGCCTCGGACAAAAGGGGGAGGAGTGGAAGAAATCAGAGCATTTACCCCTCCGGCGGAAGAAATCGCGCCTTGTTTTCGGATGAAGATGACCTAAAAATCGCAGCTTAAATAGAAAATCCGTCAGAAAATCCTTCACGCACGGTCAAACGCACAGGTGGAGTCAACTGTGCGAGAAGGAATCGCACGAGCGGAACCAAAACGTAATTTTTTACATAAAAACAATCTACTCGTGCGTTTTACCCACGCACGGGCAAAACAACCCGTGCTTGAAGAAAATGTTTGACATAGACATAACGACAAATTTTCATGATTTTCAGAGAAATAAAGACCCGCGGTCGAGCAGATCGTGCGTGAAGGATAAACGCACGATCGTGCGATCTCGAAAATTGCAAAATAACATAACATTTTAGATAAAAGAGGGAAGATTGTGCGATTTTGCTCACGCACGGGCGAAACCGATCGTGCGCGAACAAAACACATGATCCGGGGCAGATCACCATAATTGGGTGCTGTAGGAAGCACACTGTCGCGAAAATTGTGCGTTAAGGAAACGCACAACCGTGTGATTCATACATGAAAGAATTCAACTAAAATGAGGATCTGCCCACCTGCAATGCAAGTCACCGAGCCAGGGCACGGGCCACTAGCACATAGAAATTGCCAAAAACAACAAAACAAAGACATGGAGAGCACCATGTGCGTACCCCCAGCAGAATAATGCACAATTGCGCACCACAATGGACCAAAATGTGCACTTCATGTGAGAATAGTGAACACGTGAAATATAAGCAATAATGACCTGGAAGTGAAGTGCATGTGTGTAAAAATGAGTCCAGATGAGTTCAAAAAACCCTATGAATATCGGACTCGCACCGGACCTTAATGATGCATGCATATTTTAAAATTAATTTTCCGGAATCAAACTATATCAATAAATTTATACACGGCTAGCAAAACAACACAATGTTCACAATAATTTTTGCACACGCAAGCAAATAATCACGTTCTTTCACAAGCGGTGTTTTTCACTATAACTTGCACAGACAAATATTATAGAACCAAAAGAAATGAAATAATAATGCTAACAATCCCAATGTCCAATTACATCCAACATCCATTGCAAAAATAAAAATAACACAAAAATAATGATACTCACAAACACTGAGATCCGACGACAGTCAAGTGACGACGAACGACCGCTGTTAAGTTCTGGATGGAAAAGTTGGTGTGTTGGTTTTGATGGTGGTTCCACGTCAGGAATTATAATGATGGAAGAGACGAACTTGGGTGTAAGAAATGGAGAGGGAAACTATAGGGGAATTTTGTTTGAATGAAGGGATTCATGAAAGAGGAATGTAGTTGAAACAATTTCTAGAATTTGAGGTGGAGGACTGGAGGAAGTTTTCCGTGGAGGATGGTCGACGGGAAGATTTCTCCCGGTGGTAGGCGGCCCAGATTGAGAGTGGACTGTCTCCCGTCGAGGAAGAAGAAGTACAGGATGTGGGAAACTTGCGTTAAGTTAGCTGGAAGGCTCACAGAGGAAGAACGGGGGCTGCTTACTGTTCTCTGGCGAGGGTGAAGTGGAACGATAAAGACAGACGAGAAGGGACACAGTGGAAACGAAGGAAGAGATGCAGTCGAACTGCGGTGGGGAGGGAGGAGGCCCCAACGACGGAATAAGGAGGCGGTACCGAGAGGCCTAATGCAAATGGCGGTGGGGCGTGGGAAGGTTGTCGAGTGGATGAAGCAGTATCGTGCACAGGGAAGGAAGTTGCAGGCGGTTCTATTGAAGGAACCATGGAAATCATGAGTTAGGGATGAGGAACAGTGACTATTCACGGGAAAAGGATGAAGATAACTGAAAATAAAATAAAACGAAAAAAGAATAAGAAAACCGGGACGTCGCACCCCAGGGTCACAACGTCGCACCACAAATGACTGCCGGATCTGGATTCTCTCACAAACTCATCAATGACTGAAAACCTGGACATCCACCCCTATTTATAACGAGAGGGGGCAGTTGAGCACCCGACGTGAACGACTACGATAGTCTGTTACGCCCGATGTTCTGAAATATAAAATTCAACTTAAAAAAACTTAAAAATACATATAAAATGAAAACATACGCTCCAGACGCGCTCGGGGTCTCGGATCGTCAATCCGATCAACGAATCAATGACAAATCTGTAAAAGCGGGTTCCGCCACGTGGTGGCTCGATCTCCTCCGATCACGAACGTGCGGTCGATCTCCAATTTCCCATCACACGCTCTCTAATCTTACGTCTTGCAATGCCAAATATGGCAGGTGACAAATCAGTTATTAAACTTTTGCTCATCCCTGTTTATCATAAAATTTTAATTTTTGTTAGGTGTTTGTGACATTGCCCTAAATGGGTATTCTGTTTTTATTGCAATCAAGTTTGAGTTAAAAAAAAAATTGTACTAATATTATATTGGTTTAAAACTTTGTACATCATTTCAGTGCCTTTTTGAAGTGGGGAAACTCAGCAAAATCCAATTACTAGACATTTTTTGTGAGGCTATTGATCCGTCTTTGTGCAATGAAAGGGATGTAGGCCAGCAGCTATTATCGCCATTGACTCCCTCTCATAAGGTTGACGCCAAAACCTTTTCTGTGAAAGGCAGTCTCATCCCTCAAGTGATACAAAAGGTTAGGTAAGCAATTATTCTTAGGAACATTGCAATGCGGAATAAATTGTTTATATGTACTTGCTCCGTAAAGAATTTTCTTTCTTCCTCAAATTGCTACATGAAAAAATTGCATTTGAAAATGTTAGAGTTATTAATATTTGGGTATTTAGTATGTTCGGGATTTAGTCCCACATTGTGGGTTATGTTTGTAAGTCCGTTGTAATTCCTATAAATTATCCCCTATGTGGAAGAATAAAGATACACCTTTTATTTTCTTTTTTCTATTTCTTACATGGTATCAGAGCTGAAGTCGACACTGAGAAATTTTTCGTCGCCCTAACTTGTTGGCGACCTAAAGTTCTCAGCCTTCCTCTCTGATTTCCGCTCGATTTTTGTCTCTTCCTCCCTCACTTTTCCGTCCTGCGCTGCTAGGGCTCATGTTGAGCAGCTCCCTTCCCGCTCCTGTCGACGAAATCGCAGTTTGATTCCATCAACGAAGTGGCCTTTATTCCCCTTGACTAGGACTCCTGGTCCTCCTGTTTGCATTCTTCATCCACGCTATCGTCGACGGGCGGCGCTGCCTCTGCGCTTCCTGTTTTCATCGCTGTCTGCGTTTCTGTCGCAGATCGCCGACGACGATCCTGATCTAGGTCCCCTTCACGTAGAGCTTTTTGTCCACGTTCCCGTGTTGCTGCTTCGGGTGATGGTCGAGCCCATGTTGCTGCTGTTGCTACACCGAATCCCATTCTTCCTTCCGGTCGAGCTTTTGGATGCTCCCAGTGCTCCCTTTTCTGGTCGAGCTCTTCTGCTGTTGTTGTTCTCCTGCAGCAGTCCTTCTGGCTTAGTCTCTCTGCTCCCCGCGGATATAGATTCCGCCGCTCGCTTCTCTTGTCGTTGATGGTGCTGAAGTAGTATTTTTTTGGCTTTTAAAGGTTTTTTGTTGTGTTGTTGTCTTCGTTTGTGTCTCCATACTATCTATGCCTATATGCACGTGTTCTACGTTAGGAGTGTACGTCACAACTTCCAGGTGTTGTCTATGCCTTCATGCACGCATTCCACGTGAGGGGGAGTGTTTGTGATAACCGCGACTCAGATGCCTCTTTCCCGACTCCTGCCTTAGTCACACATGGCCTCCAGACGCAACCTATGCCTTTATGCACATGATCCACATTAGGGGGAGTGTTTGTGATAACGACGACTCAGATGCCTCTTTCCCGAATCAAATGCCTCTTTCCTGACTCCTGCCTTAGTCACACATGACCTCCAAGCATATTTTGTTTGTTGTTTGTATCTCTCCATATTTTTCTTCGATTTGAGGTAGGGTTGGTTTGACCTTTGTTGGCTAACCTAGTTTCAGCTCCGGGAGCATCCAACGTGATCATGGTCGGTTGGTGGACCAATGTCGCGTGACTTATGCCCGATTGGAGTATCCCCGATGACACGCGGTTGGGCCTCAGTAACTGCATTTTTTGTCCTACGTTGCCAACCACTTTTCTCTCTCTTTATATGTTGTTTCCAACCTGGAGGTTTCCCCTCCAGCCTGAGGGGGGGGGGTGTTAAAGTTATTAATATTTGGAATTTAGTATGTTCGGGGTTTAGTCCCACATTGCGGGTTATGTTTGTAAGTCCATTGTAATTCCTATAAATTAGGCCCGATGTGGAAGAATAAAGATGCACTTTTTATTTCCTTTTTTCTATTTCTAACAGAAAGGATTCTTATTGTTCCTAATTCATTACGATAGTTTAGTATGTTTGGAGTTGGTTTGTTCATTTAATTTCCAAAAAAATAAAAAAAACATAGTAAGTGTAGGAGAATTGAATAAACCCATGTAAAGGCCCTAATAAATGCCCGCTTCTCTCATGTATAGTTTAGTCTTACATCTTGATTTTGAGTTTAGTATTCACTTCTCCATCCTATATATATATATATATATATACAAATTCTTGTATTATGAATATATGATTGAATATTGGAAGTATAAAAATATTATTCTGCTCCATGTACCATTTTCTACATGGTATTAGAGCCAATCGTTTCTAACGTCAAAACTTTCGCCAATTGAGTTTTGTTCTTGGTTGTAGTTACTCTTTTTTCTTTCTTTCTCAAGTACTCGCAACCACCCCCTGAGCTTTTCAAGTTGTTCTCCATGACTGATGTTGAACTGAGCCCCCTGCCCCGCCTGTTATTGACCCGTAAAACTTCGGAGAACTCGCTACCCGTTCTTCAGGACTCACAAATTCTTGCATTGTGCGCAGACCTTACCTACGTACCAACCTGCAATGTAATCTTTCCTCACCGCCTTCGACATTTCTGAACTCCCTGGAGCCTGTGTCTGTACTTGCCCGTGGTTTCTCTCTTGCGTCGCTTCGTCTCGTAGACATCAACAGCCGGAGTTCGCCAACCCTTCTTTCCAGATCTTGCTAGCTTGGGCTCGCCCACGGTTTGCTCTCACAGACTCTCCTTCTAGCTCCCACAGAGTTTCCTCTTCTTACTCGCCGACTTCCAGTATCTTGAGTTGTCTAATATAAATTTCCAACACTCGAAGCTTGAGTTCCCCGCACCTAGAGATCACTGTCTCCCAACAGTCCCTTGTGAATTGAAGCTCGCAGTTTCTTCTTCCATAGTTCCAGGCATCCCGCACTCACCGATATAGGTTTTCGGGGCTCGATATCTTGAGCTCCCCTGCTCTTGAATCTCACAGTCTCTTTTTCTAGCCCTCCCATGCGGATCGAAGCTCGCAACTTCTCCTCGTGCCAACCGTGTCCCCCGCTGTAACGGCCCCTTTATTTAGGCTACCACCATAATTTAACATATCAATTATCTTTTACCAATTTATCATCAGAGGCGTCATTTATAAACATTTAGCGATCATAAATTCATGATAAAGTAAAAAAAAGTGCAGGGTAAATAAAACATTTTATTTATTTTAACAACTGATACAGTACATCAGATAACCCATCATGTATTCATACAAAAGGACTCTGACTCTACTTGAAGAACAATTGGAACTCCTCATGCGGGCAGTCAAAATCACAACACCCAGCTCTGTGCATATCCAAGACATCAAAAACTGCTGCGACTATGTCTATTCACAGCTTGTACCTCTTCTCTTGCCGCTAAAGGGGGTCTGCTAGAATTGGCGGGAATGACCTCCTCCTTATTTTTCACTTTATTACATGTGGCAATGTTAATATTCTTAATATATCTTTTATTCATTTGGTATGTATTTACATATTCTTTTGTCACCCCTTGTTTCATTCAATGGTAGGTATTTTATTATGTGTTATTTTCGTAGTGGGCAATGTTAATGATACATTTCTTTTATTCATGCATTTATATACCGTGTTTTATTTATTTATCTGCGTGCCTTTTCATATTTGCACTCATATAAATTATTTACCTGCCTTTTTTATATTCACACGTTTACTTTCATTTTGTTTTATGTTGGGAGGACATTCACCCTACCTCCACTAGTTGGGTACTTCCTTAACATAGCCATTCCATTGAAGCATCGCTTTTATTATTCTTCTTACTATGTCGCTTTATAGGCTTTATAATGAAGTTAATTAACCTTGCTTTTCACTTTTATTTTTATTGGGCCATTATTTCACATTATAAATTGGACTCCTTTCTTTTTAGAGTGAATTTATCAATCGTAAAGCAAGTTTAGTGATTATAACAAGAATAATATCAATTTATACTAATAATGAATGAATAAACGTAAGGGATAAGAACTCACCGCGGTCTTTCCTTTTTCTTTGTCCCTCCTAGAATCGTCATTGTGTCTCCCGTCTCCTTGGGATGCCATGCTCTATATTATTATCAATCATAATTACTTCAAGGTAGCCCTCTAAACATCAAATTGATGCCTTCATACTTTATACACTAATCGTGTCACATCACAAATCGTCTAGGTAGGTTCCACTCGACCTAATTAGGCCAAATGACTTTTAAGCAGCCTAGGTGTTGGCTGCCCTAATTTTAAGTAAGGGTTTTTTGACTAATTTACTGAGGGAACATCATTCCCTAGCCTAATCTTACCGATTGGGAGCAGAAGGATCAAAACCCCAAGAAATAAATACCATCCTAATGCCACGGGAATGGTTTTTTGCTCCAATGGAGAGGTACCCCTTCTAGGAGTCTTTTTCCAACACTAGAAACACTTAGAAATTTCAAAATTTACATTACTTCAACTAGGGTTTCACTGAAATTGCTCGAATTCATGGATTGGGGCATAATAATCAATTTCTGAACTTTTAATAAGAAAAGAAACGAAGGAAACCTAAAAGAAATCTAACCCAAGAATTTCGGTTCTTCTCAAACCATGCAAAACTTCACATAAGAAGTAAGAGGAGTGTAGAGGAAGGGACTGCCTTTCAAATGAAGAAGAAATCACGAAAACAAATGTGATTTGGGCTCTTGGGAGGCAATGGCTTCGAGCGGCTTCTGTCGCCTGGAGCGGATTTTCGCGTGAACTGGGAGAAAATGATGTATTGGTTTGGGCTTCACGAGATATACGACTGCCGCTTAAGCCAGAGGTGACATACCCGCACTTTAGGTGCTTGAGTCACAGTAGTCCCGGTTCAATCCTTCCTCTTTGAAATGAACCGCTTAAGTTTTTTAAAAAAAATTAATTAATTTATAACTTGTGTAATGTATTAATACCCGTATAGTTGGCGACATCACACCCGCGACCTCTTCTTGCGACTTCTGGAAACTCGTCGTTTCCTTGTTTCACGATTTGGACATGCCTGTATCCAAAACTCGTTGACGCCCTCCTCCACAATTACTTATCTCATGTGAACATACGATGCATCTACTTCATCCAGAATTTTGGTCACGTTCACACTAACCCCCATCTATGAAATTCGCAACAAACTCAAAATTATCACTATCTCCCTTACCGTGTAGAAAAATTTTGTTGAGTGGATCCACTCCGTGCGCCGTGTCTTCCAGACCAATGATCTTCTCCACTTTTTGACTTGCGACCCACTGTTGAGCATACCATGTAATGACTCCGGGATGATGGGCGAGTCCAGTCCTGGATCTTAAATTCCATGTAAATTGAGTCATATCGCATGGTTATGCACCACAAAATCGCAAAGACTATGTAGGATGAATTGAAGTCCTTATACTCCGAGAAGGATAACCTTCAACATCTATTCTATCTCTTACGAGATCTCCAGGTCGTCGAACCTGGTTCGAATGGTGACCTAACCTCATTTGTGGCTAGTCGTGTACAAAAATATCGGGCCCAGTGGGCCGACCCGGGAATAGCCCATCTAGTCCCAACCCGGGAAAAGCCCGGCCCGGGCTTAAGCCGGGCTCAGGGCCCTTGCATGGCCCAAGTATGGGGGAAATGCCCGACCCGATACCTGGCCCAGGCCGGGCCGGGCAAATCCCGATTTTCGGGTCGGCCCTGACCCGAGTCCAGGTAAAGCCCGGCCCAGACCGTTGGCCCAACGACTGTTATAAGAGTCGTTAATTATTAATAGATCTTATAAGAGCCGTTGTTAACGACTCTTATAAGAGCCGTTGACCACTGGCCTGTTCTCCAGTGGCCGGCTGCTATGTATTATTTACGGATCTTTAGTCGTGTACTTTTATTTCTGCATGCTATGGATTAATTTTAATACCGTTGCTTAGTTTACTTTTTATTACGTAGCTCGACTGGACAGCTGATTTGTTGTTAAACTAGGTTGGAGTGCTACATTTTATCATAGGCGATGATCTTAACGATATATCTATGATCAAGAAACACTTGACTTCACATTTTCAGACCAAAAATTCGGGCCGCCTCCCTTATTTCTTCGATATCGAGGTAGCTCGTCAATCCGATGAACTCGTCTTGTCTTAATGGAAGTACTTTCTTGACCTTTTTCACGATGCAGACTACACATCAATGAATGTCAACCACAAGTCATGTGCTATCATAAGTATTTTATGAATTGATCACTTTAATGTAGATCATTTCCACACCAATCTCAACAATCCACATCTAATATCAGTAATTTGATCATTCTAAGAGCACAATGGTCAAGCATAACTTTTGATGATGGCATGCCTACCTTGTTCCTCTAATCTGCGAACATATGTCAATACCCTTGATTAAAGAGGGTATTAGATTGGCCTAACTTGTAGGATGGCAACCAATTATCCATTATTGGATTCAGAGAGTGACCAAAATTCCTCTCCTCTATCACCTATAATTACCCCAAGTTAACTTTTCACTGATATGAAAGCTCTCTAAAGTACTTCTGTTAGTTCTATATATAATCTACAAAGGTTAACATCTGTACTTTCTGCCTTCCAGTTTCAATTTTATTCTGATCTAAATGAAGCTATACTGGTTTGTCCAAGCATGATAAGAAGTGCATTCCTAATTATATTATTTGAAAACATATCAATATTTGGAATGTTTGAACTTCAGGCCATGCATGGTGATATTTCATGTGAGGGGGTACCCAATCCCCACACTAGTTAACCTTAAAATCTGAGTGGCATGGTTACTTCCCTATTTTTTGCATTTGTGGAATTAATTGTTTTCTAGATTTTGTCAAATGCTTGTGAAAATAAGTAAAAGAGTAATCATGTCTTGCGACTTCTGTTTTTTTCCTTTCTCACTGGACGGTAATGCTTTGGATTTAATTGGCCAGGGAGCTTCCTTCTGAGTCTCTTTGTCACTTGCTTAGCCAGTGGAGCCTTCATGTGGAAGAAATGATTGAGGTATTGAAATAATTTTTTGTTATCCAACCCTTAATAGATGAATACCTTGTTGCAGTTTGAATTTGGATTTTGTTGAAGTATATGAAAAAATTATTTTCCAACTTCTAATAAATCTTTTTCATCTATATGATAGTTAATGGCCTACTGGAGGTGTATAATCTCATTATCTTTTCAGTTATGTGTCATGAACTGAATTAGAAGATCCTTTTTTGATGCAAAAACATGTTTTTAATGCTTTTTTGGATTGGCTATATGAGGTTGAAAAGTTCTTTGACTTTATGATTCTTGACAATGTTTTAAATGACCTTGGACATGTCGGCCTACATATAAAGTTTGATGTCCAAATGATATTTGTTGAAAAAATAAGTTTACATGTGAGAACTAAGCGAAAGCGTGTGAATTTTTTATTCTTTTAGGTAAAGAAAATGCAAACATATGTAGACAATCTCATTCTTAGGGGGATTATGTTACGGACAGGCTACCCCCCTATTATACTGGGAGTATCTCCAGCGGGGGACCCGCCCGTAATGCTTAACAGGCCCGCGGGCCGTACACCCCAACCTATGTGCGCAGCCTGTTCTCAGCCTTGCCGGTTGTTGACGCGGGGTTTCGAACCCGCGCCCTAATCAAGGGCGCGGGTTCGAAACCCCGCGTCAACAACCGGCAAGGCTGAGAACAGGCTGCGCACATAGGTTGGGGTGTACGGCCCGCGGGCCTGTTAAGCATTACGGGCGGGTCCCCCGCTGGAGATACTCCCAGTATAATAGGGGGGTAGCCTGTCCGTAACAGATTACATTACTCTTTGAGACACCGTGTAAATAAGGAGAAATCAAACAAACATCAAGTGAAACTAAATTCGTGAACCACTTAAATAAATTTGTCAAACCATCATCGAGGAGATTGCTTTAGGTCATATATAAATTTTCATAGGCGGCATAATGAGACTTTCTTGTGTTTTCATATCTGGGAGGTTGCTGCATGTAGACAGTCTCAGTCAGATTGTCATTACAGATTGCATTTTTAATATCAAGTTGATCCAACTGCCAATGTCGTTGGATTGCCAAGGAGTTCAATACCCGCACATTATTAAGTTTGCCTATTGGAGAGAATGTCTCTTCATAATTAATGCTATATTGTTGGGTAAATCCTCAAGCCACAAGAAGTAGTTTTAAGGTTCTTTTTGGGGCGGATTATCTGGAGACACACAGTGGTTTTTGCAGAAGCCGTGCCAAACAATATTCCAAGCTGCCTTGATGCTCTGAAATCGCGACCACAAACGACAAAGGTAAGTGTACCTTATCGAGAGTAGTATAATATTTACAAAATCAAGGTCGTATTAGACTCATGGCTGCTGAGTACTTCTACTTCAAGTAAATTATTATTATTTTTATCGACGAATAATTTTGAGGTGGTTTTCAGAAAAGAGAAAAAGAATATTAAAAGACAAAACACTTGATCATGAATCAATCTTTAGGAAAAGTAATAAGCACAATTTAAACTCAAAAGCTTGAAGAAGATAACTTGACTGTGGAGATTCCCGAATCATGAATGCACCTCTTTCGAGGACTACGCCCAACTGAGGTTAAGAAACATTAATCGAATTCTCGTTCAAATCAATAACTTAAAACTCATTTTATTGAGGTGAATCCTACTATAAGATTTGACTCATATCCTGGAGGGGTTTCGTCATACTCTCTCGAGGGTTGCGTTCAACTCCTATTCTCGAGGGATCGATTCGTACGCGCGAACCTCTCGGCTAACTAGAATACGAAAATTAATATGAGATCATGCATCGACATATGAAATTAAGATTAATCGAGAATAAATCTTAAGTTCATATTCAAAGCTAATGAGAGATAATTACACAATTATAAGCTCAAAAGAAATCATCCGATCAAATGCTAAAATAATTTAGCTAAACATGATTCGGATTAAGAGAGACAAGTAGTAAGAGAAAGAGACAATATTATTAGCTAAGAAAAGAAATTACAGTGCATTAAAGGGAAAATCTAAACTATGAATTGAAAACTTACAATACTTGAAATTGAAAACTGCAAACTAAGTAAAAGAAAATACATGAAATAAAGCTAGAAATGGCCCAAAAAGGGCTGAGATTGGACTCCTGGCTTCATGGAGCAGTTGGCTACTTATAGCTTAAAAATTCAGGTTACATCCCCCAAGTACACGCCTGTGACCTGGGGGCGCGTCTGGGGCGTGATGGCTGGAGGCAGAGCGGGCGCGATCTGCATTGAATTCGAGCATACGGGTGTGTCACGTCCCTTGGTCACTCCCGTGACAGGGGGCGTGACCTCTGGAAACTGTTTCTGACGAGAAAGCTTGGCGGGGCGGCGTGTAACGGCTGATCCTCGTGAAGCACACGAGAGTGACCCATGATGGTCACGGGCATGACTTGGCTCGATCGGGAGAGTGACTTCAGGATGAACTACGAGATTGGCTGGAGGCATGTCACGTGTGTGTCACACCTAAGTCACGAGCGTGACTTCAAGTGCACGGGCGTGTACTTTGAATTTTTCGTGGCTTGGGATTTGGATCACGTCAGTAGTCTGGGACACGTCAAATTAATATTACACGTCCTAGGTCACGCCCGTGACCTAGGGCGTGTACTGCCGTTTTTTGCCAAAATCTACAGAAACCTGCGGAAAATAAAATAAAACTTTATTAGAACCACAATTATAAAAAGAAGGGTTTTATTATTTAAAATAAAAGTAATATTACTAAATAACTATAAATATTAATCTAAATACTATATTAAAATTAGACCTAAATACTACTTATCATGCCTCTATTCCCCTTACCCACTGTTGAAAACAGCCGTGTGTCGTTGTTTTCTCACAACGGAGAGTCGGAGATAGGGTCACAACACACTGCACGTCCCAACTTCTCCTCCACGTGAATCACAACCATGCCTTCCGCTGCTCTTGGTTTCAAACACCGCCGGTGGCGTGGGAGGATTCTGGCCGGGAAGTTGGTGACTCCCTCAGGTTCGTCGGAGGCCGGCGACTATGTTGGTGGTGGTTCGGTGGCCGAACACCATCAGGTTGCTGGTCGGGATTGATTCCCTTGGGCGAACGGACAACCCGCTTTGGAAGGTGATTGGGGAGGGTTCTAGGAATAGGTTCGAAAAAGCTCGCTTGAGGGGGGTGGCCAAAGTATCGTGGTTGCTCACGGTGGTGGTTGCTGCAGCCTACGGGATTGCTTTTGCCCTTCCGCCGTGCGGAATTGCTTCTTCTACAGCGGGAGAAACTCTTACACACACATATATGTAGGGGCATTTACCAGGACCACCCTTCTAAGTTTGAAAAATTACAGATTGCACCCCTCTTATTATTGAAATTACAAAAATCTCCCCTGAATATTACAAAACATAACATTACCTCCCCTGAAATTCACATTTCATAACATCCATGCATAAAAATAGCCCACTCGGGATATATTTTCAAGGGGGTGTTTTGTGCATGGATGTTATGAAATGTGAACTTCAGAGGAGGTAAATGTTATGTTTTGTAACAGTCAGGGGAGTTTTTTGTAATTTCAATAATAAGAGTGGTGCAATATGCTAACTTTTAGGGAAAGTTTATGTAATTATTCATATATATCTTTACCACTATAAATAAAATATAAACTCATGAGTTCGAAATTCAAAAAGCCGTCTGATCATGGTTTGATAATTTATCAGCCGTCGGATCGTTTTATTATTAAAAAATTAAAAACTATAGGGCTCCTAAAGCTAGAGAGAGGGAGGGGGAGAGAGAGAAAAAAGAGGAGAAAGGGAGAGAGATTAGTTGTTGTAAGTCAAAACGCACGTTTTTTTACAAAATAAAAATTGCAATCGTGATTGATATTTTTTTACGGTCATTTTGAGTACTCATATGTATATGTTGCGGCCACGGCCGCCGGGGGCGGGCGAAGCCCGCCATCGACGGGCGGGTACTGTCGCGTTTGGCCGTAGGGGCGGAGCCCCGTGTCGAGCACTCGCCGTGGGGGGCGAGCGAAGCCCGCCATCGCCGGGCGGGTACTGTGACGCGTAGCCATCGGGTAGGAGGCCCGTGCCTGTTACTCGTATATATATATGCATATATATATAAGTTTAGCTATTACATTTAAATAATATATTAAACCAAATAATTAATTTTTTTGTTTTATTTATAATTTAAACGTCATTTATGACATATATAAATGTGCAAAAAAAATATTTTATTTACAATCAGCCACCACACAGCTCCTCTGCCAAACATTATAGTCCGCTTCTCTGTTCAAACAACACTGAAAAATCAGATGCAAATCAGTTGTTTCTCCAGTCGCTACAACTGAGTTAAACAGAGCCTAAGTTCTCAACCAACCCATCTGGACAATGTTTGATTGGTAATACCATTTACATCTGATTTGGGACTATCTAGGAGGAAGATACACCAAGTCCCTAGTTTTATTTTCCCACAAGGACCTCATTTCTTCAACGGGGGCGACAACATTCGGCGGGGGCAGCGACATTCGGCGTGAGCGGCGACATTGGTTGTGGGTGGCTACATTGGTCGTGGCCGACGACATTGGTGGGGGGGGGGCGATATTTGTCGTGAGCAGCGACATTCAGCGAGGAAGACGACATTCAACGGTTCGGCGACATTGGGCGGGGGCGGCGACATTGGGCGGGGGCCGCGACATTGGGCGGGGGAGGGACATTGGGAGGGGGCGGCGACTATTGTCGTGGAGGGGGAGGGGGCAACATTTTTTGTGGGCGACAACAATTGTCGTTGGAGGCAACATTTGTCGTGGGCGACGACATTCGGCGTGGGAGGCAAAAATTCGGCGGGGGACTCCCTCGTTTATGTTGGATTGGCCCACTTCGGTTTGGCAACGATGACGACATCTCACCTTGATTTTGGTCTGCCATTTACTTGTGTTTGAGATGAAGTAGAGATCAAACTAAGGGCTTGAGAAAGGATAATCATCCTCACCCTTTGATAAATGATCAGGAGCAATGACATTTATTAGAAAAAGCTAAAACAATACCCTAGTACCTTTGCAAACCAGTATTCTATTTTTTTAGATTACCTTATCTTTGATAGATGTTATTTCCAGCTTATACCTTGTCATTCTGAAAGAGCAGTGGGGTCCCCCCTCACAATATCCATGATATAAATTATCTCTTACCACCTCCAATCACCACAACTGGGTTCGTTATGGGGGGGGGGGGGCATTTCCACACATGATTTTTCATCAAAAGGCATTGGCCAACTTACCGTTATACAATTAGAGAAAAATGTGTGAAATGAGAGGATAAAATTCATCACCTCCAATCAAAGTTCTTTTCATGTTTACCCAAACTTTTTAGCAAATATAATTGTTTTTTAGATTTAAATTAAAATATTAAAAGAGCATTAGTACTTTGCATTTTTCCTTTAGTTTCTTTATATTAAAGGTTTTTATAAATTTAATCTAATTTTGTTTGCTAATTACTTAATTTTATTTTCTAGTTAATATGTTGAGAATTCCTTGCTAAACATTTCTCTCTTTTCAATTCAATTTCATAATTTAGGATATAATTCGTTAATCCCTAAATTTTATTTTTCGCTTGCTTTTGATTTAATAGAATTTTAGTTTAATTGAAAATATTATTTAATGTTTTGTAAATATTTTTCATACTTTTGTTCTGGAATAACACAGGAATTCTCTATCAATGTTGGCTTACGTCAAGATTCATCTTCAAGCCTTATCTCTTTAACCCTATCTTAGATGAGCTCACCAAACATATCCATCAAGCAATACCTTGGTGTTTATTGTTTGTGGATGATATCGTTTTGATTGATGAGACGCACGAGGGTGTAAACGCAAAACTTGAATCTTGACGAGATACTTTAGAAAAGGGGGTTTTTGGGTTAAGCAGGGCAAAGATGGAGTATATGGAACTTAAATTAGCAGTACAAGAAGGACGGATGACTTCGTTATTAAGTTGGGCGATGAAGATATTTCTCGTAGTGAATGTTTTAAATATCTTGGACCGATAGTTCAAAAAGACGGAGGTATTGATAAAGATGTGACACAAAATCCAAGCGAGTTGGTTGAAGTGGAGAGGCGCATCAGGGATCTTATGTGATCGTAAAGTACTACTAAAACTTAAGGGCAAGTTTTACCGCACTGCAATTAGACCCGTGATGCTCTATGGTTCTGAGTGTTGGGCAGTGAATTGTGTACATGAGCAAAAAATGGGAGTTGCGAAGATGAGAATGCTTAGGTGGATGTGTGGACACACAAGATTGGATAAAATTAGGAATACATGTATCAGGGATAAGACAGGAGTAGCACTAATTGTAGAGAAGATGCGAGAAGCTCATCTAAGATGGTTTGGACACGTACAAAAAAGACCATTAGAGGCACCTCTTAGGCATTGTGAGAGTTTAGTCACTAGGCATGTTAAACGAGAGAGGGGTAGACCAATACAGACTTGGAATGAAACTATAAGGAAAGACATGATGTACTTAGGCATTACTGTGATTATGACAAAAGATAGGGCACAATGGCGACAAAGGATCCATATAGCCGACCCCACTATAGTGGGATAAAGGCTTGAGTGTTGTTGTTGTTTTGGAATAACAAAAGTTTAAGTATGTGGGTATTTGATGAGTAGTTTTTATATCTATTTTTAGTATAGTATTTAGTACAATATTAATATGCATTTGTAAATATTTTATGTATTTTTTTAAATAAATCATCTCATTTTTAAATTTATTTTCTATTTTCTAGATTTTTTGGACAGTTTGGGAAAAATTCCCAGTACACGCCCTCAGTCTCGCCTGTGACCATGGGCGTGTCAACTTAAAGTCGTGTTCCAGACCTGCTGTCACTATCCTAGGCTCAAGCCGTGAAATAGTCCTAGTACACGCCCGTGTACATGAAGTCACGCCCGTGACCATCAATGTCTCACCCATGTAGCTTCGTCTAGCCGATCCCGCCACCTGTCCAGCCGTTATACCCTGATTCAGCTAGGTCACGCCCGTGTCAAGCATGTCACACCCGTGTCCATTGGTTCATCCCCTGGACACGCCTCCGGCTCGCTAGAATTTCCCACCAGAGCAGTTTTTAAAGATTACACGCCATTGATCATGGGCGTGACCAAGGGAGTGACACGTCTGATAACACTCCGAATTAAATTCAAATCGCGCCTCTCCGTAGCCGTTTCAGATACGCCAAGTACACACGCCCTAGGTCATGGGCGTGACTTAGGGCGTGTAACCCAAAATTTCTGCCTATTTAAAGCCAACAACTCCGGAGCTCAAGGACCTTCTTCCTCTGCCCCTTTTGGGCAGAAATGCTCTCCTTTTCTGTATTTTTTCCTTTATAGCTTAGTTTTATTTTCATGTATTTTTTCCTTTATGGCTAATAGTGGAGTTGCAGAATGGGTGAACATGATATCAAGCTGCAGTTAGGAGCAGGATTAATGTTAAGGTAGTAAAATACTCCACATTTAATCCCCACACCAAAAATTCTCCCCGTAGCCCGATCCTGCACAAGGCAGCAAAAATTTAAAAGAGTCACAGTGCAGTCAAGTTTTTTGGTTAGTTGACTAACCAATAAGTGGAAATTTAGGAACATGAATTTTAAATAGAGGGTCTGCATTGTGGAGGCATCGCCAAACCTCATTTCCATGGAACTTATGCCATCCACAAAGGTAATTTAGAAATGAATTTCGGAGGATAGAAAGGTGAGTATACTTGCATCTCCAGTCATGTGCTCAGGGGTTCTTAAGTTGATGACCCATGCCAAAGGAGTGCTGGACAGAAAGTAGAAAGAGTAACTTTTTCTGAGAATACAACATGGAGGGTGTGGCCTCCTGATATGGATTTTGAGATTAGATGAACTTGGCATACTCTTCTCTAGAAATCAGAACCCCTTGGGATATACTCTCTAAGGAGTTGGTATCTGTTTGGTTAGTCATCGCTATATTGTCCCTTTTTCAGGAAGTTTCCCATGTAAATTTCAAAATCTGGCCATCACGTACCCTTCTTCATCGTAGTGATAACACATTCTTCCATGCCTCGTACCACCTGGGCTGGTAGATGATGATCCACCTTTATCCATATAAGCACGCTCGCTACCAAGACCACGACCACCATGTTCCCTCCCAAACATTTGAGTAAACATAGCAGAATTTCCTAAGTAAGACACTCCAGACGGGATAATTTCACCCTCATTATTACCAAGCCCATGTAGAACTCTAGAATATGTTATAGATAGAGTGTTCACAGAAATGTCCCGAAGATTTGAACTGCACTGAATTCATGGATTACAAATATTCAGTAATAGGAAGACATCCAACTTTTCATTGAGTCTGCAAAGTTCACCAAAGAATCAGTGACAAATTAAATTCCAACCGTGCATCCACTCGACGACTGGGATACCTCATATGTGTCACATTATTTTGCCCCAAACAGAGCATTTCCAAGTAGGTCCAAAGTTCACACTAGAGCAATGTGAAACAAGGTCCGGCACGTGAGTGTCTATGCTGTTCCATATCCATATGAGATTCACCAAGTTGGCATCGGCCATGTGCCACTATGCACCTTCCGAAGATGACTTGAGGCGAGGGTTCATATTGAGGTGATCCGCCTTGCTGTGACCATTCTTGCTCATCAGAACCACATTTTTTCACAGTGGGTAATTCTCTTTGCCTTTTAATTAAGTTTTTTTGTTGGGAATAAACCATACTAACGAACGTAGTCCGATTCAAAGTGTTTTTATTCTCAGAAGTCTCCACGGTAGACTTAATGAGTAAGACATACAGGATTACCAGCAAGAATCCTCTGCAGGAACACTGTGGTTGATGAAATAGTCAGTACAAGCCGGAGTAGCTGAGAAGACCAAATGAATAGAAAAACTAGTTGACAAAGCAAGCCACAAGCATCACAACAAGAACAGATGCAGGAACCACAAGAAATTAAGTTGAAATGAAATAGATGTCGCTGGAATCGAATCGAGGCTTCTACAAGACAGATCAAAACTAGTTGTCGACAAAGCAGGCGGCATGAGCGAAATTGAAACAAGCCCCAGGAGGGACAGACCTTAGCTGACGACGAGATCAATCTTAGATGTTGAACAAAAAGGTGGAATATGATCACAAAATAGGCTGCGGTGATCGACCCAAGTTGTCAACTAGAAACACAACCAGAGGGATCGATGGAACATGTTTATGTGGGGAGACCCACAAATAGGGCACACAATGACGAGAAATAGAATCCCGATCGGTGCGAAGCCGATCGGAAAGGTTGTTGAACACCCCAACAGGAATAGAAAGTAAATAGATTTTTGGCTCTGATACCATTTAACTGGAGAAAGGGGATACCACAACCACAAAAGAGATCCCGATAGCCCTCCGCTTCATTGACATGAGGTATCCAAGATACTCTCATCGAATAGACTCAACACAATATATAAACTCGTCACGTGACAACCCAAAAATGCGCAAAATAATTTTATTAATCCCCGATGATGAGAACACAAGGCAATACGAGTTTGTCGTAAAATTTTCGTGTTTTTCCGTTTCATTTTATTTGGAAGTTGTTTTTGGCTATTTTGTGCCGTTTGGCGGCTGAGTTTGAGATTTGCAGTATCAGTTGAGGACTGTTTTGGTTAGACAAGTATAAACATTATTCTTTTGTCGTTTATGTTGACTTTCGTATTTTGACGGATTTTAAACGTCTATTAGCAAATCCTTTTAACTTCAAACGCAACACGTAACTAGTGACGCAACTCAAATAAAGTACGTGCTATTTCAGTGGTTTCCAAGGCCAAGAAACCAGAGGATGACATCACAGGGTCGACGTGGCGATGAAGCTGAGATGGATAAAGGAAAAGGCAAGGCCTTGATGAGTTTCTTATTTCTTGAATTATGCTTATTTCAAGTACTTTTCATATTTCCTGTTTTAATTATTGAAAGATAACACTCTCTGTGCATATGAGTTTAACTCAATGATATATCACTATAGATGTGGGCGAGGGAAAAAGAAAGCGATACAAATTTCTGATGGGAAAGTTTGTTTCTAAAACACCTGTTTTTGTGGAAATTGTTCTAAGATAAGAATAATAAAACTCTGCATAAGGAAATGTTAAGGATCGAATCCTATGATGTAGATGTTATCTATTGATTGATTCACCAGTAGGGGTGTGCCTACACTTTTGGCCCATAGGTGTGGGGCCCAATTAAAGTTTGCATACCTTAATATTTCCTATTTTATGTAACTAAAATTAAGGGCCAAGTTAAGTGTCAGTATTGAGAGTAAATGAGAATTATCGTTTTTTATGATGTATGCATATTGTTACCTTTCATTGCCTGTATGTATAACAGTCCAAGAAGTATTTTTCTCACAGTCATATTTTTATGACTAACCCTTCGTGGATATTTTTTTTAGGCAACATGAGCGTCTCTCAGTGCACCGAAGAGGATCCCTCCTAAAGAATTGGCGAAGGTATGACTCAAGATTTTCATAAGAATTGAATAAGCTCAGGAAAGACATAAAGCCTCGTGTACCGATTATGATTGTGATTTTTGTAATTAGTATGGTTAATACTTGCAGTTTCTTTATAGACTGTTGTAAATAAATTAATGAATAAATTTTCCGGTGTTTATGGTTTTTGTACTGTGATTTAAATGCTTCGACCTTTTTATTGAAATTATGTTCGATTCTCGAATCATTTGAGAAACCCGAAATAAGGATCTTCACATGTCATGCGGTCAACCCCGGTGAGGGAATCTTAGTTTCAACCCTCTTACAATGACTTTTATGCTTTTAACACAATTTTATTAAGCACAAGAAGACGGATTATCAGTTAAGGACATTTACCTTTAGGTTTTCTTTTCTTGTTATAAAACTCGGTGTTAAATAAATAAAATTATTATACATTGTTTAATATATTTCGTAATTTATCTATCTATTCTTTTTGGATATTTGTTAACAGTAGTGATGCAGGACGACACATAGGGTTTACACTCCTGTCATTTTTTCTAGGGAACCCTAAATACTTGCAATGAATAATGAATTTTGCTAAAAAAATTAATTTTAACGGGCGTTGCACACACTTTCTGTAACACCCCTTCCCAGTATTTCAAAAATCAGCCGTCTGGCCGGGTCAGCGATATAAAGAAAACTAGGATACAGTATTAAAACTAGTATGCAACAGGTAAAAAGAAATATTTACAAAGAATTTAAAACTTACAACGGAAGCTAAGAAAGTAAACTAAGGGTAACCACATACCTCAATCTGGATTCACAGAGCCACTAAACATGAATGGAATTGAAATGACTGAAAATCTGAAATAACATTAATAGTCTGATACAAGCCATAATAAACATTAACACGGTACATTGTCCAGATCTACAAATGTATGCTGAAAGTAAGAAAACTGAATGGTAAACCACTACTAACTGACGTCACCATAACGCTCATCCTAGGCGTAGTTTCCCACCTGAGTCACCTGAAAAACATTGCCTACGAGGGATCAGAGTAAAGGAAAATAACTCCTCCTAATGATACTAAAATCATTTTCTCATATGATGAATGCATGCTTTTAGAAAACAGTTTTGTGCATTAAAAATATTTATGCTATATGTTATGCATGCCTTCGCACTACTTCCTGGTTAAAACATCTATTTGTTCTATGTACGTGACTTTTAGTTCACTAACCCAAGTTCTGACGTTCACTAACTAGTGTACTGTCTCACGTCAGGTCTATACTTGAGTTCTAGGTGGCTTATATCATGCACATCTACTTGGAAGGCTTTAGGCAGAGTAGCTCCTAACGCGCAACTGAAACTGACGACCCGAGACCATCTTACGAACTCAATTGTTCTAGTGTCACGCGGACACGGTCTCGAATCTACTAACTGTCTCAAAGGGAACTAAACTCTCAAGATCATACTGCTCACAAGATACCAGATGCCTTAAGAGAAAGGTAGTGCGCCTCTACCGAGCACGAAAAGACTTGTGTGCTCATTGACATTTCGGTCTGATGCTACTCTGCTTGTGATATCTCTTTTGGTGTACTACTGAGCGACCCTTGACTTTCTCGTGGTCGATTAGAAGGGACATTCACGCCCTTGGTTGGACAAATTCCAAACTTACGTACACGGGTACAGGTTTCGTACCTAACGTTACCATTTCTGATCTGACTACCTGGGTCTTGGAGAAGGGTGTCATCCTACACATTTTCCGCGACCGTTTTCCTATCACCACACCTTTCTATGCATGGTCATGATATTTGTACAAAGACTACTCATGCATATACAAAAATATATATTTATTGCTATGTCTAATTAGCAGAAATTAAGTTTCCTTACTGTGGTGCTGCGGCGCTCGTACACTTGGCGCGGCGACATTTTCTCTTCCGAAGGCAATCCTACTGCTGGGGACCTTCAGAAATGTTGACCCGACCCCACCAAAGTCCTGCAATTTAGGGCAGCCCTAATTTCATAATTTTCCCTTTACGATTTTCCCGTGGAAAATTTCTATATATCTAGGGTTACAAAAAAATACAAATGCTAAACTTCATATATTACCTTTACGGGGGGGGGGGGGGATTGAGGCTCCCAAAATGGCCTACACAAAATCCACTGTGGATTTAGAACTCCTAACCTAATTAGGGCAATCGGAAGGAAAACTAGTTTAGCTTAACCTCCAAATCGAAGGATCTCCATGAAAAAATTGAGATAAGAGAGGAATCGAACATACCAGAACCAAAACTGGTGACCTAGCACTTGACCTACACTGGATGGGGAGGAAATCGGTTCTCCCACGACACCGAAATGTAGGAAGGAGTTCGTCGGTGCCTGCAGAGGAGGGAGGAAGTACCGACGATGGGTTCTGGAGCGGGGAGAAGCGTCGGCCAGGGCAGCGGGGGCGTCGGGCTCGGCGTCGTCGGCTGGCGGAAGGGGCGTATCGGGAGAGGGCTTGCGGTTCTGCGGTTTCTTCCGTAGAAATGAGGCGCGCGGGATAAATGTCGGGCTGCTTGCGGTTTTAATTGAACCGTGAAGTTCAATTTGATAACCGCCTTCACCCTCGTCATACCCAAATACAATGCCTATTTCGCTGTTGGCACACTCATTCCAACTCCTTAGAATAAAAACCAGTTTCGCGGCGCGCGTCATTTCTAATATAAAATACGTTACACATTATGGTTAACACACTTCAAAGGCTAACGGACGCGATCATTAGGAATAGTAACATTATACCTTGACGACGCACTGTTTCGATCAAAATCCGTCGCGACTTGATCCTACAATTTAAATTAAATTCCGCGTCAAATCTATGGATGTTACACTTTCCGAAATTAAGCAACTTTTAATTTTTGTAAAACACAAAATAACTATTTTGTTTTAAATGATTTTTCTTGAAAAAATGATTCAATTCAAAACCCGGGGAAAGAAGACTAGCATCTTTCATTCTGTTTTCCTTGTCGCAGCAACACAAAAATCGTGAACTCCAAATATGTTTCCGTTTGGAGTTTTCGACGTAACGTTCACGGACAAAACCCAATCAAAAATCCAGAAAGAGCCTAAAATCCTAAGAGAAAATGAAGACACACAAAAGAGGGGGAAGAATCAAGTTACCCACAGAAAAAGACGTCTTTCCGTATTCGAAGTCGATGGCGATCCCGCAAGGAACTCCTTGTCACCGTTGATCTCCTGCTCCGAGATCGGCCTCTATCGCACACGGGCATCACGGAGAATATTCACTCTCTCACGCACGAAAGTGGTTCCACGAAATTTCTAAACAACCAAACAATTTGACCTTCCACTCTCAGGGAAGCAAACAGCAAACAGTAAAATAGAAATCCCTCCAGTTAACTCTCCACCCGGCAGCAACAAATGCAGCATCAAGTCTTCTATATGCTGTTCACCAAAACAAACCAACCCACAACAAGCTTACACTAATCATCCACTCTAATCAGAAGCTACAGCAAGCAAAAACACATCCTCATTCAACCACAACTCACCAGCGAAAGGAAACACAAGTTCTATTCACTTCCACTGTTCATCTTCCCTCGCAATAGAAGGCAAGCAGCAAGCAGGTGATCATACATTCAACATCAACACTCAAAACAGGAGAAATCACATCAATCAAATATTTATTCACTTCGACAACCCAATACAACAGCCAAATCCCTTTTATGGGTTTTCAAAAAAGAGAAAAAAATAACCTCCATGAGGTCTGGAACTGGTGGAGCCTTAAGGTGCGGCCATGATGGAACGATCGTGGACATGGAGCTGCAACTGCTGGGGAGAGGGAACGTGGCAGCGAGACGTGCGGGAGACGTGGCTGGGAACTGCCACTGAAGTCGGGGAGGACGTCGTGTCCAGAAATTGAAGCAGGACCCGAGTGCGGTTGGATCGTGGGTGTGGGATCTTCTCTCGGTGCAACGCCGAAGGAGGATGGGAATGCGACTTGAAGCCCTAGCGCCTGCAGACTGAAATCGGGAAAACTTCTTGGCCGAATAGGGTTTTAGACCGGCTGGGGGAAAACGGGGCTGAACCGTCTCCTTCAAAGGTTTTTACACACATATTTATATGTAATTTTAGGTATGCCCAACATATTCCTGTGTGCTGGACTGCATTTTTTTTTACCAAATTACAACTGTAACGTAATTATAGTCGTATTTTAGACCTATTTTTGCCGCAAAAATACAGTCGTAAAATAGCTAAACAATACACACCTTCATTACGACTGTATTTTGTGACTTTTTTTATCCTAAAACATATATATATAAGTAATTAAAATAACCGCAAAAATGCATAGATGAGTATTCCCCTAATTATTTCTTTAGAAAATAGACAATATAGCAAATAAAATCATTTTTCCCAAAACATTTACGAAATCCTGCATGTTGTACCAAATACACAGTGCGTACCAAAAATCCTCTATTTATTTATATATATATATATTTTAAATGTTTGTGTATATATCTTTATTATATAAACCAATAGTCATATTTGGAAGCACACCATTAAACTCATCAGGATCGTCCGATCTCCAGGAAATCTCATCTGACAATTGGATCTAAAAAACCGGGCCTGCTATTAGCCAAATCTCCCAAGAAACACTGTTCCCATCTCCAGGAAATCCCGATATCCCCTTCCGCAAGCTGCTACCGCGCCTTCTCTGCCGCCGGCAGCCACTGCAGGGCGGTGGCCCTGCACGCTCGCCGCCAGACAACCCCCGGCGTGTTCGCCGGAGACCGGCGAACCCGCCGGTGGGCGCCGGGCAGGCCGGCGGCGGTGACAGAGAAGGGCACGGGTAGGGCCATCGCCGGCGGTGGCCCTCCTCGCTCGCCGCCGGACAACCCCCGGAGTGTTCGCCGGAGGCCTGCGAACCCACCGGTGGTCGCCGCCGCCAGCAGAGAAGGTCGTCGTGCAGCAGGCGGAAGCGGAGGAGGGAGGGGGGTTGACACAGGTTTTTAAATTTAATTATTTCTTTTAAATAATTAATTAAATTATTAAAAATTCTAATTTAATTAAGAAATCTAATAAATACAATTTTAAATACTTTTAAATTTTAAAAAATCGCTGGGGGCGGGCGAAGCCCGCAGCGCCCCATCGAGAACGAGTGAAGCCCGTTCGAAGATGCTAGTATATATATATATATATTTCCAAACAAACAAAATTTTGCAAAATTACATAAAATTGCAAAATTACATAAAATTGCAAAATAACAAAAATGCAAAAAATTACAAATGATAACATGCAAAAGGGCCAATAGAGGTCCGGACGGGTGCGGCGTCAGTCACTTTTGCGTCGACCTGATCTGGGTTGGTCTCGACCAAGTAGTCATAGTGTATTACTAATATATTTTTACTCTATTTTATTTTGGGATTTACATTTCTCATTATTTATCTAATTGTTGTACTAATTTGTTATCTTTATAGCTCATACATATACTTATATATATTTTTATTTATGAAATATAAATTTTTTGATATTTTTAAATATTCGTGATGTCTGCAACATCCAACATTTTAGAACTCAATCTGACATGCTGCCAACATCCGATATTTTAAACAGTGATTGTGGACAAGTCATTTCTTGTCATTAAATTGACATGCTCTAAAAGCTTGCTGTGTAGCAAATTAAGGGCTGGTTTGGCGCGGATTATCTCTTGTGAATTTCATCGGCGCGGAGGCAACCACGACCACGAGAGCCTCCGCACGGATGAAATCCGTTGGAATCCACAGTTTTTTGTGGGGCGGGCCGGGCGGGCGGTGCGGATCCCGTCGTGCAACCGCAGCCCCACCAAACGAGGGGCAGCCGCTACCGCGCGGGGCGGTCCACGCAACGCGAGTGGTGGTCTGCTCAACCGCGCAGGATCCTCCCCGCCAAACGAGCCCTTAGGTTATGGAGGTGAAAAATGATTTTTTACAAATTTGCCTGCCTATATCATAAAAGATCGCGTGTACAGAAAATGATGAACCTCAAACAAGATAGTTAATCTATGACAGTATTTTTTTAGTTAAAATTGATAAATAGTTACAGATTACAGTTTCTTAAGGAGCCCCATGTAGTAATGTCTAAGCTACAGAGTTTAAACCTAAATTAAAAAGACAATCTCTATACTCTTGGATCCTTAAAGGCGGCTCATCATCTAAGCCTTAGAAATTGAACATTATTTATATTCTCTCATTTAAACATTGACAAAACACTGTTAAAAGTTAACACATGATAATTCTTGCAATGCCTCAAAAGTCGCTTCCTCAGGATTCGACAATAATCCTTTTGGTTGTTCTTTTGGTAGGCCTATAATCACTTCACTAATTAGGAATGCCACCAATTCATATAAAGGAACCTTTTTGTTTATATCCTAATCAAACATGGAGAAAGCTTAATAAATGCGATTTAAGAAATGGTGTGTGGTAGTTGTAAACAGTGTTGTTTTGAGTGTAGGTTCTACTTAATGCTGGTAATATTTTCTGCTTTCTTAGTGTTGGAGCTCTGGTATAGATATTGAAGTATGACGTAAGCTCCAAAGTTTGTTGGGCATAGTTGTAGAATTATTTTATTTTATCCATTAAATAAATTGTTAATGTCCGTTCATCTGGAGCTCTCCTTCAATATGATATATGCATACATATATTTATACACATTTTTTTAAAATTTTGAACTTAGCTGAATCAAAATTTTATTGTAGATAGGCGAACAGGTGAGGGACCTCCATTCAAAGATAAATCTTCCACAAAATGGTCACATTTCAACAGGAAAACCGGTAGATAGTATTGACAGGTAATTTAACAGCTTATCTATTGTTACATTCTATTGATCTCCGTTCAATTCCTTCAAGTTAAACTCCTTATATATTTAATCAAAGCTACCCACTTTTATTCTAATCAACTGCTAGAAATATAAGTGTTACATTCTATGACACTTTCTTCATTTTCAAAAGTTTAGATGTCTACTTAGTTGAGAACTGAAAAATATATTATATCCAATCTGAAGAATAAATATTATATTAAATCTCTATATTTACACAAAAAGGAGGGACCTCAAACCAAATTAGGGTATGTTTGATAAATCGAGTGCGGCAAAATCTCTATTTAAAATGGAATTTTTTAGGTGTTTGGGAAATGCTCATTTTTAAGCGCTCGGTCCAAAACAAAATATCTCGCCTTTTACAACCAGTGTTCCGGACTTCCAGCAGCACTGAAGCTTTCCAAACTGAGATATGCGCTTAGATCATAGGTATTTTTCCTCCGTTGTAGAGAATACATCATCATCATTCACCACTTCGACAATGTCTTCTTCTCGATGTCTGCAATCACTCTCGTTGATACAGGTCGAGGATGACGTGAATGTGACAGTGGGGCTCTTCATCGGGCTGCCGAACTCAGGCGCTGGAACACCTGCCAGAGTAATGTCAACATGAGCAAGGAATTTTTTAGGTGTTTGGGAAATGCTCATTTTTAAGCGCTCGGTCCAAAACAAAATATCTCGCCTTTTACAACCAGTGTTCGGACTTCCAGCAGCACTAAAGCTTTCCAAACTGAGATATGCGCTTAGATCATAGGTATTTTTCCTCCGTTGTAGAGAATACATCATCATCATTCTTCACTTTGACAGTGTCCTCTTCTCGATGTCTGCAATCACTCTCGTTGATACAGGTCGAGGATGACGTGAATGTGACAGTGGGGCTCTTCATCGGGCTGCCGAACTCAGGCGCTGGAACACCTGCCAGAGTAATGTCAACATGAGCATGAAAATCCTTAGATACAGGGCCTTCTTCCTCGCCGTTGTTTTCCTTTAAGAGCTCCATTGCCTTCTTTCTTGCCGTTAAATCCCTCCGAAGCTCGATTAGACGCTCCACCTAGGTTCTTCCTTGCCGTTGCATCCTTCCTAGCCGTTGATTCCTTCCATTGAATTGAATTTTCTCCACATCTATAATGATTTCTTCCCTCCCGAGTTCGTGCAGCAATCTATCAAACAATGACGATTATTTGGTTCTACACTGCTAACACATTTAAAGCAAGAATTATTGCAGTAGGATAATGGCTAGGAGGATTTGAAAGGCATTATGACATTAAAATTTCTAAGGTTTAGCCAAGGCTTAGCTCAAGACCCCACTACTCGTCGTATTTGGTTTGGTATTGCTATCACACATGACTTCGAGAGTCATGATGATATTACTGAAGAACGCCTTTATCAGAACATTTTTGCTTCGCACTTTGGACAGTTAGCAATAATCTTTTTGTGGACATCAGAAAATTTGTTTCATGTAGCTTGGCAAGGAAATTTTGAGTCATGGATACCTTAGTTGTCAAGGCGCGCGCCTAGGCGCGCCTGAGGCGCCGGGAGCAGCCCGCCGCGCCTCAGCACGGCTGAGGCGGTCGATGTGCCCCAGGCGCGCCCAGGCGCGCGCCTTACAGGCTCCCAGTCGCGCCTGGGTCTTTCAAGGTGTTTTTTAAAATAAAAAAAAAGCGATAGGCAAAAACATGATCTTAGACGCACCTGAGGCACCCATAGGCGCACTTGGGCGCCCAATTCGCTGAATTTCAGCGAATTGGGCGACCAATTCGCTAAAATTGAGCGAATTGGGCGCCCAATTCGCTGAAAATCAGTGAATTCGCTCATTTTCAGCGGATTGGGTTCCCAATTCGCACAATTTCAGCGGATTGGGCGCCCAATTCGCTCAATTTCAGCGGATTGGGCACCCAATTCGCTCAATTTCAGCGAATTGGACGCCCAATTCGCTCAATTTGCTCAATTTCCTTTTTACCCTATTTTTGCGCCTCACGTGCCTCAGGCGTCCGCCTACGCCTTGTGCATAGGCTCCAGGGGCCCTTTGCGCCTCAGTGCGCCTTTGATAACTTCGATGGATACATGACCCTTTACATATAAGACCTATTGGTCATGCAATTTGGGATCCTCATTTTGGTCAACCTGCTGTAGAAGCCTTTACTAGAGGAGGCGCTATCGGTCCAGTGAATATCGCTTATTCTGGTGTTTATCAGTGGTGGTATACAATCGGATTATGCACTAATGGGGATATTTATACTGGAGCTCTTTTTCTATTATTTCTTTCTACTATATCTTTTATAGCGGGTTGGTTACACCCACAACCAAAATGGAAACCGAGCGTTCCGTGGTTCAAAAATGCCGAATCTCATCTCAATCATCATTTGTCAGGACTTTTCAGAGTCAGTTCCTTGGCTTGGACATGACATTTAGTTCATGTCGCTATCCCCGGATGAAATATACCAACATCGGTAGAGTGGAGGACCGTCGCCGGCGTATAAGGCGGCGGCGACGACGTCGAGGAATAATGGCAATCAGGTGTCGGCGGCTTCAACTCTGTCTGGAATCACAAAATTTGAGGCGTTGGGGGTTCGTCGGCTTCGGCTCTGTCTGGAATCCAAAAAGGAGGGGCATCAGTCGCGACGGCTATGCCTGGAATCTCAGAGGTTGGCGGCGTCGGCGATACCAGGAATCGGGAGAAGCGGGAGGCGGGATCGGGATTTCAAGCCCTAAATGCGATTTCCTGAGAGCAAAAGCTGGCGGGGGACAACTCTCAGAAAATCACACAAAAATCTGGTTTTAGAAAATCGCTTTTCGTAGAGCTGGCAAAACAAACAGGTATAAAACAACTCTGGTGGCTGGAAAAGTCTTTATCAGTTTTGAAAATAAAGTTTCACATAGCTCCATTTAACATCTCCATTAATCAATGCTCCTTTTTCAAATGGCACCACTCACGCAAACAGAGCCTTTGTGGCGTGGGACAAAAAGAATGTGAAATAATATGGGTCTTTGTAGTACACCTTTACAATGGACGATTAGACCATTCAACTCTCTCAAGATGGGACTAGACATCGATCATTCCTAGCTTGGAAATATTATCGGTGCAGGTGTCATCACTCAGGCTCTTGGTAAAGATATCTACCAGTTGTTTTGGGATTGGATGAATGATGTGTAGATGTTGCCTTTCTCCAAACGATCCTTAATAAAATCCCTGCCGATTTTGACTTGTTCTTCCATTTTGATCGTAATTATGTGCAATATTGTTAGCCGCTTTATTGTCGCAGTAGAGACATGTGAGTTTCCCATGTTGTAGTCCCAGAACCTGTATGATAGATTGAAGTCATTGTTCCTCGCATATCCCTTATGACATTGCTTTGTACTTTGCTTTTGCACTTGACTTTGCTACGACATTTTATTTCTTAATGATGTAAGTCTCGAAATTCCTCACGACAAATCAACAATATCTGGTAGTGGATTTCCTATCATCTTGACTTTTAACGCAATCAACATTTGTGTATATTTTAACACTCACATGCTTGTTCTGGGAAAATAAAATTCCTTGTCTGATTTCTTTAGGTACCTTTGCACTCGTTGAGTAGCTTCTAGAAATCTAAATTTAGGAGAATGCATGTACCTACTCAAGACCCTTACTTCGTACATAATATCAGAATGACTGTGTGTGAAATAGATTAGTCTTCCAGTTAGATTCAGGAGCTATCATCTGTGTCTTCATCAATTTTACAGTTTACTTCTATGAGGGTATCTATTGGTGCACAACCAAGCATCTCAGTTTCTTTTAGGAGATCCATGACATTTTCTTTGAGAAATGAATATTCTACTTTCTGATTTCACAACTTCCTAAGTATTTCAACTTTCCCAAATTATTGCCTTCGAACACATTGCGCACACGTGCTTTAAAGCCACATTATTTCTTCAGAATCATTTTCTGTGATAACAATATCATTTCTATAGATGATGAGATCAACCACTTTATATACTTTACTCTTAACAAAGAGAGTTTTACCCGATTGTCCATATTTGTATCCCAATTGAATCATGGCTTTGTGAAACCTGTCAAACCATTCTTTAAGGGTTTTTTTTAAACCATAAAGATATTTTTTGAGTTGACAATCTTTTCTTTTTGATCATTTCTTTAGAAATGCCGAGGAAAACTTCATTAAATGTCCATTCGACGCGCAAGTATTGACTTTCTAGAATTGGCTTTGGCCGGAAAACTAATATCCGGAAGAATTGGTTTTGTGCAGAAAGCCAATTTTACTGTTCGACTGTAGAATGGAATTCAGTGAACAGAATTGAAATTGATTTGTAAAAGCTATTCAGCTGTACAATGGAATTAACTTTCTGAAATTGAAATTTTTAAAATTTATACAGTTTTAAAATAAAACAGCAAATTAAAGTACTACTAATAATTAAACTTTAAAATTATAAATACGTTCTACCGCGTAAACATTGTCCATAATTTAAAATATAAAAATAGATAAAAGTCCATCGTCCATAAAAAATACACAAATCTAGTGATCAAACTGCATTCGCATCCATGTGCCCTTCATGTCTTCAGGTAGCCTTATGAATATGTAATATTTGACATTATAATGACACAGTATATCTATCGTCTTGAGAAAATCACACTGGTGTAAATCCGTTATCTGAGCTAGTGCGACATATATGTCATCAATATTGCTAGCAGACTTGCTCCCTGCTGCCTTTTCGACGGGGTCAGCCAATTTTTCTATGGCTACCGCTACGACATCAGCTCCTACTGCTCGCTTTCTCCTCCTTCTGTTGCTTCCTTCTCCATCCGTTGCTTCCTTCTCCATCCGTTCTAGTCTGTTCTTGTGTATTGGTTGTTTTCTCTGTCATAGACTCATCATCTATCTCCTTTATCATCTTCGTTGTGGTCGCGACGTGACTACCAGTTGCTCTATCAGTTCTGCAGAGCACAGCCAAATCAGACCAGTTGACGATAACCTTGTCCTTATAATGCTTGACAGACGGATAAACCTGTAATATTATAACTAATTTATCATTTTAATGAAATCAACATAGAAAAATTAATTTAATAAAAAGTATACCTTCACATAGTTAGCTCATACTTATTCGTTGTCCACCTTCACCATTTTTTGTTGTCAATCCCATCCAAATCCGCTAGTGTCGAGCATTTCACTGACACTTATGTAGTACTTGTTCCACGTTTTAAGTCGATTCATTACCTTCTCTTTGCTAATTTCGACGCCACAAATGTCCTCAAGGGCAGTCATAGCTGCTGTAAAAGCAACACTCTTCCAGCAATTTGGAGTTTTATGCCCCAAACTATGTTGCTCCAACAAGGCATTAAAAAGGGTAATGTCCATTTCTGATGTCCAGTGCATATAGGACCGCTCTGTCCTACCGCCCACCTTTCCTGAGCGTTGATCCATGATGTATGCCGAAAATGTATGATAATTGTACTATAAGAAAATGTATGATATATGACGAGGCTTACTATAAAAAAATATATAACAAATGACCATGCTTTAAAATAATAGCATAAAGTTAAATAAAGGTTCAATTCAGCACTTCTAATCACAGTTTAATAGCACACGAAAACCACCAAATAGTCTTGTAGCTGGCATAATACATAAGGAAATTAATGCATATTTTGATATTCATTGAACATATTTATAGCTAGAGTGTCTCTAAAATTTGTCCATTCCTGTGTGTCTTGAATTGGGCTGACAACGTCTACGTAATCATAAACTCTTCTTCCACGTTCTTGCGCTAATAGCTCGGAGTCAACCTCGTCCAACATTTGTGCATTGCTTTCTAATCGCTTCTCCACTAGAAAATCATGTAATATGTAGCAAACATTTATGACCTGAACCTTGTCAAAATTACGAAATTACATATTGTATTGACCAATAAACCTTTAACAAGTGAGCGTAGAATATTGCAAGTCATACTTGCACTTTAATACTGAAAAACGCTGGCTGGCGTAGAATAGCCCATCGTTTTTTCAACAACCCAAAGGTTCTTTCTATAACATTTCTTTCTTTAGCATGACGTAAGTTAAATTACTCCTTATATGTTATTGGCTTATTACCCTGATTGGACCACTCTTTTAGGTGATATCGGGTCGACCGATATGGGGCTAGAAATTCTTGATCATTTGTGTATCCAACATTGACCAGATAGTACTTGCATATACAATAAAAATGAATAATTAAGTGTCATTTATTTATTACTTTAGCTGGTGAAAATAAATTGAGTTTTTTACCATTTGGCACTTCAAAGCGGCCTTGTCGTTCTAATGCATCTCGCAATACTCTAGAGTCAGATGTTGCACCCTCCCAGCCGGGCAATACATATAAGAATTTCATGTTGTTATCACATACACCGAGTACATTTGTTGTGATTGCCTGTTTACAGTTATGATATCTCTCTTGATCTTCAGCAGGGACTGTCATTTCGATATGTGTACCGTCTAATGCGCCAATACTGTCTGCAAATCATCTAGATTTGTGTTGTTGTCTAGACTCAGGCAATCTGATGTAATCGTGTGAGAGCCTTAAAACCGTTTGCAACACAATGTTGAAGTGTCTGCTAATGGTATCGGTCGAGCGGATGAACGTGCCACAAACAGTGCAAAACTTTGTGTTATGTGACAAAATATATAAAAAGATCGCAACAGACTCTTTAGTAGAAACGGATTGTGTATCGCAGACATAGTTTTTTTCACGGAGAATATCACAAAGCTCATTGAAAGGTGTTTTACCCATGCGTAAATGACTAAAGCAGTTAACCTCATATCCATCGTATAACCGTTTTAATATGATATTACGTAGAGCGTCTTTGTCTATAACATCTACCAGGGGTTTGAGAATGTAGTCCATAACAATCACAGCAATGCCATAAGTGGCTGCAACTGCTGACTTTATAATAATATCCATCTTACGTTTTTTCCCCAACTCTACATGATCCATGACAGACCTGGAATTAAAATAAAAATCAGAACCAAATTGGCTTGAATACTACCGATATCTAACCATAAAAATGTACACAAGTACGGGCACAATATAATTCATTACATCACATATGCAAGTCTGCAACTAATATGATTGTGCTAATTATAGTGTTGAAAGATGTGTAACACATACTAATCTGCTTTAATAATCTAGCTGACTAAGCCTAGTATAACAAATTATTCTCCCACTTCTACCTACTGATAAGGGTGAGTTTTACCAAAAATATGAGCTTTAAAAATAATGGAAAGTAAAAAATCTAAAAACCAGATATGCTTATAGGATAGGAATCATCATATGTTTAATACCAATTTTAATTTCTTGATCGAATATATGAGGTTGTCTCAAGGCAGAATGCTGTCAGGACAATTTGTAGCAGCAATTACAAGATTGTTTAATACCAATTTTAATATCATTCATCAGCTTTAACAGAGTTGTAATCATTCTCAGGCTCATGTTCCATAGAAATTTCAGATCTGAATCTTCTGAAATGAAATTTCAGATCTGAAACAATTTGAAATGAAATTTCAGATCTGAAATAACATATTTGAAATTCCTGGAACGAAGAAGGTGAGGAAGAAGAAAGGAGGAGGAAGAAGAAAGGAGGAGGAAAATGCAGAACTAAATTTTCTGGAACGAAGAAGGTGAAGAAAAAAAAAGGAGGAAGAAGAGGAAAATGCAGGAGAACAGGAGGGCTCGAACGAAGACGGTGAAGAAGAAGAGAAGAGGAGGAAGAAGAGGAGGAGGTATATTTGTGGCGGAAGAAGAGGAGGAGGTATATTTGTGGCGGAAGAAGAGGAGGACGATCGGGGAGGAGTGTCGCTGGTGTCGGGGCGTAACGCCTTCCGCCGGCTGCAATCGGGGGAGAGAAAAATCGCGAAAACTTATCTCTGGAGATAAGAATTGGGGGCTCGGGTTTTTATCTTAGGGTTAAAACCAGCGGCTTTTAGCCCAAAACCAATTCCGCTCCAATTTTGTCCCGCCGAACATAGGATTTGGCTTTACTGTGGCCTAAAGCCAATTCCAGAAAGCCATTTCCGTCCCGTCGAACGGACCCTAATACTTCCTATTTAAGGTTGCCTTGGAAAAAATATAGAATCATTCTTCGCCGCAAACACAAATATTTCATGAATGTCAATTCCAAGAGTTTGAGTATATTATTGAGTGACTAGCCTTGCCTTGTATCTCTTTACAACCCGTTTTTGTTTAATGAAAAGACCAATTTTGATTCATTTGGTTTCTTCCAAGATGAAAGAAAATATAGTTCTCAAGTCTAGTTCTTTTCCAATGTGATCATCTCTTCATCCATTAACTTTCTCCATTCTGGCAAATTAATTTCTTCTCACCGAGTTTAGGAATACTAATAAAAGAGAGAAGAAATGAAAGCTTTGTGTCGAAGTTAGATTATGATATGAAATGTTATTAGCAATGAGATATTGGGCGCGCTGGCATCTTTGCCTTTCTCCCTTGATGAGTGCAAAAGAATTATACTCCTTCACAAAAAGTGACGTCCATTGTACAAAAAATCATCGAAAGGAAGAGTGGTAACAGTGATACCCTTTCGTAGTGGAGGAGTAACCAACGAATATGACATCTGTGGGAGTGAGCATCACGTTTATCATCATTGGGTTGATGAACATGGATACAACAGAATCACATAAACACATGAGGGGGAAGATGAGAAGTGTGGACGACACATTTGGTGGTCAAATGAGATTTATGAGACATATTGTAGAGTACTAGATGAGAGATAATTAATAAGATATGTCGCAGTGAGAACATCTTCGCCCCAATAAGACTTGGGTAGGTTCATTGTAATAATAAACTTTGGGTAACATCCATAAGATGTTTGTTCTTGCATTTTGCGACACCATTTTGGGCGAGGGTATGAACAAATTTCGTTTGACTGAGAATACCATGATCAACAAGATATGTGCCTAAACACTGCGGTCGTCATACTCCCCCCTTGACACTACAAAGGACGTAAATAGTTTTGCCAAGCCGTGTGACCACCATTTTGTGAAATATTTTAAAAGAGTTTACAACATCACTATTCATTTTTAATAAATAAACTTAAGTGGAATAAGAAAACAATCAATAAACTTCATAATGAAGCATATTATGAGATGAAATATTACTTGGATTATGTCGTGCATGTTTGAAAGTTCACAAACATTACAAACTAGCTTGCTCATAGAGCTAGAAAATATATGAAGCATTTTGACAAGATAACTTGTAGAAGGATGCCCAAGACTTTGATGCTAGCAATACACATCCATAGAGGAGGGAGTAGGGGCACAGAAGAGAGGTCGGTGAGCTTGTTGATCCAAGATGTGCAAACTCTTGTAGTTTCTACTACTGTCAATATACACTATTTCATTGCCAGATCTTGGAAAACACAATCATTAGAGAGGAATGCCACAGAATAGTTTAAAAACTAGTAATTGATTGCAAATTTTGAGGAAAAGATGGAACATGTAAAATAGATGTGAGGGGCACAGAGGAACATAAGACGATTCCTTTTCCAGCTATGGAAGAAAAGGCCTCATTGGCGGTAATAACTTTATCATGATTTGACGGGGGGGAGTGTACGCTGTAAAACTTGCCAATGCTTTGGTCATGTGATCATTGCACCAAAATCAATGATCAATTCAGATTGTATTAGAAGCAGTTTGAGCATTGGGAGTATCAGAGGTTGCGAAGACAGCGGGGGAAGCATTTCCCTGGGAGCACAAAATACACCGCAGGACATTAAGCTCCTTTGTGGAAAAAGCACCCAAGGGGATTTGGCCATAGTTGTCTTTAAGAACATTAGTGGTATGAGCTACCAAAGTATTAAATGTTTTGTGAGTGGCATCTTGGCCATGACCACCATTTTTTTTCCACGAAGGAGCAAGATGAGGATGTAATCGAAAGCAAGAATTTCGGATATGACGTTTTCCATAATAATTGACTGGATAGGTAGGCTAAGGTAGGAGGCCCTTGACCAATGCCAAGAAAGGCAGAATGATCAGTCACCTTTGAAAATAATAGAGATTTTTGACAATCCTCGTCAGCAAAGACCATGTTGAATGCTTCTAAAAAAGAGGGAAGAGGTTGGAGGTTCAGGACATGAGTGTGAACCGTTCAAAGTCCATATTGAGGCCTATGCGAAAGATATGAATACACCATTGACTCCTTTATTTTCAACGCACAAGCATCAAGAGTGCATGCAGGAGCGAAATATTCGAAGTAGTGAGGTTCGAGAAGACGTCGGGTAAGCTCACACAGATGTGTAGAGCTACAATAAGTCTCTTGTGCCCGAGTGTAAATCACGAAGGTAGACTCAATAAACATGTAACTACAGTAGACTAAGAGAGTCATTGAGTGGTGAAGCCATGCGACATTAAGGAGTTGTCAGTATCCTAGTTCTGCCTTGAAGGATCGGTACCAAATTGTTGAACAGGAGTACTGGTAATGTGCCCAATGAGTTGATGACTTCGAATGACATGTTCGCGCACTCGGGACCATTCAAGATAATTTGTGTCATCCAAAGGTACAATAGTAATCTAGAAGTAGCCAGATGGACCATGAGTTCGTCGATGGTCATTGTCAGGGGGGCGGGATACAAGTAGACAAGGTTTGAACACTCGAATTCGAGGAGGCTTCCATGAAGCACTCACATGTTACAACACTCAAGCCTTTATCCCACTATAGTCGGGTCGGCTATATGGATCCTTTGTCGCCATTGTGATGTATCTTTAGTCGTAATCTCACTAATGCCTAAGTACATCACGTCTTTCCTTATAGTTCCATTCCAAGTCTTTATTGGTCTACCCCTCCCCCGTTTAACATGCTTAGTGACTAGACTCTCCCAACGCCTAACAAGTTCCTCTAATGGTGTCACAACCCGTCTCAACATAATTCAGAGTGCTCTTTGGGGCGAGTCGTGATGTCACGAGCATGGGCGGAAAGAAAATCCACGTTTGTTAGGCGGGAGCTTTAAAATAAGGTAGTGAAAAATAGATGCACATGTATTTTTATTAAAACTCATGATACAAGTTCAGATATAAAATTTTATGTAGTGATAAACTCAGAGACATGAATATGCAAATAATGTTAAATTCTAGTAAATAATTTAGATAGCCTAGCAGTTGTCCATGAAATACTTTCCGTAATTATTACATAAAAGAAATCTCTGACAATAAAGGTAATGAAATGTAAAAAAAACATAGAACCTGACACATCTAGAAGCAAGATAAATCTTCAGAAACAGGAGCTTGACGCAGATCAAACTCGAGATAGCAGACATTGCAGTCACGGACGTCAAGGCAATTCCAAAATAAGAAGAAGAAGCCTCAGACCATTGAAACAGAAAGTGAGCAAAGTAAAATAAGTACAAACAAGTGAAATCAGAATGCACGTGTACCAGTTTTAATGAAGCAAAGCTAACAAGATAGACAAGTAGAAATAACTAGAATTAATAGCCTACTCCGAAGTGTAACATAGATTCGATCACATAATGACATAAGCTATAATCAGTGAAAGGTGTAAATGTTTCTATTTGAAGCACATGATTATAATATAAGTCTAAATGCAAAGCTTATCAAAAATTATGCTTGCTATGACCATTTATTAGTTCTCGTTACAAGTCAAGCAGAAACTTGAGTCAAAATGTCACATCAATTTAACACTACCTTTCAATGATTGCTTATGACATTAATGAATTAAATGATTCTTGATTTTGTGATTTCTATCATATCAAGACATGATACTAATATGTCGATTCAAATATACAAGAGTAGGATTTATACCTAAGAAGCAAAAAGATTTGATGATTGCTAAGACTAGAAAGTAAGCTTTATACTTTGCAGGGTCAAGAATTCACGAGTGGTATGATTACTATGCATCAATTTAAGGATAATAAATACTCATCTAAATTAAATCATTCTAAGACATCATTATCTCACAAGTAAACGTGTGTATGATCCGAACATTATAAATAAACACAAATCATTTGATTGCTAATCAAAAATATTTACAATCATCATTATGACACTTGTTGCGCATGCACAAAAATCAATCATTTTCCAATTATATCTCAAATAAGAAAGTCATTTATCTCGGTGAAAAATCTAAATAAAAATGATCTCCGATCACAATCTCATGTCATTCCAAACATATTAAACACTAAATTATTAACTTATTATCATGAACATTTATGAATTAAAATCATTTGACAGCTCAAATATTCAGCAGTGAAGTCATGAAATCATGAGAGCAGACAAAGTAATTTAAGTTCAATGTTTGCAAAAGAGAAGGATCTCTACTTGCCTTAAATGAAGCTGAAATTGACTGTGGCAGTTGAGCGGCGCAAGCAAAACCAGAATTCCTATTTTGAACCTATTTAAGAACAACGAAAGAGATAATGACATGACGGAAATTCAACGATAACACACAATATTATTTACAAAACCTAAAACACGAGAGAGTTAGCGATTTATCTCTCTCAAAAGTGAGGGGAGAGAAGATACCACGAGAAATTGGAGACTTGGCGGCGCTTGGTTAGAAGAAACCCTAAATTAAGAGGACTAGGAGAGATCACATCACTTGAATCGAGGAGCAGGATCGGAAATCAAGAACAAACCACGATTAGGCGATTATAAGGGGGCAAAAATAATGAACCGCAAAATATACGAAATTTAGAGCGCGAATAAATCATTAGGGATACAAAAAAAATTTGAATAAGGGTGAGAAAGAGGAGATCTTACCCAAGAAAGTCAAATCTGAGCCCAATGAGAAGAGGGAAGAAAACCCTAACGGTCCGTTCGGCCCCCTGGAATTGGAATTGAGAATTGGAATTGGGGCAACAGAATTCTAATTCCAGTGTTCGGATGTTAGGAATTCCCTCGGAATTGGAATTGGTCCAATTCCATGGAATTCAATTTTGTACTATGACCAATTCTTAGGGGGAAAGACAGATATTTCATGGAATTCAGTTTTTTACTATGCTCGTCATTGTCCGATCTAATCGTCGTCGCCCGATCTCGCCGCCGCCGCCCGTTCTCGCCGCCGCCGCCCGTTCTCGCCGTCGCCGCCTGATCTCGCCGCCGCCGCCCGTTCTCGCCGCCGCCGCCCGTTCTCGCCGCCGCCGCCCGATCTCGCCGCCGCCGCCCGATCTCGCCGCCGCCGCCTGATCTCGTCTCCGCCTCCCGATCTCGCTGTCGTCTCCCGATCTCGCCTCTGCCGCCCGATCTCGCCGTCGCCGTCCGATCTCACCGCCGCCTCCCTATCTCTCCACCGCTCATTCCCGATACCGCCACCACCGCCCGATCTCGTCGCCGACGACCGATCTCACCGCCTTCGCCCGATCTCGCCGCCGACGATCGATCTCACTGCTGTCACGGCCCGATCTCGCCGCCGTCGCCGCCCGATCTCGCCGCCCAATCTCGCCGCCGCCGCCGCCCAATCTCGCCGTCGTCGCCGCCCGATCTCGCCGCAGCCACCGCCCGATCTCGCCACCACCGCCCGATCTCGCTATAGCCGCTCGATCTCACCTCCGCCACTGCCCGATCTCGTCGTCATCGCCTGATCACGACCTCGATCTCGTCGTCGTCGCCCGATCTCGCCATCGTCGACCGATCTCGTCGTCGTCACCCGATCTCGTCATCACCGCCCGATCTCGCTGTCGTTGCCCGATCATAATTAATTGTTTGTACACTACTTGAAGTTGATTTTTCTGGTGTTGTGTTCTTTTTTTGCCAATTTCTATATTTTCTTAGAGATTGTAAAAGGAATAATTCCTTCCATCACTTGGTTTTGTTGCAATAACTTCGTCCTGAGTGACACAAGACTCCAACTTCAAATTGTCATGTCGCTCGGTCCTGCAGGCATGAGAAAAAAAGAAATTCTAAACCAATTCCAATTCCAATTCTAGAAATCCATCCTGCAGCCGAACAACTGCATTGGAATTCAGACCAATTCCAATTCTCACAGGAATAGGAATTAGATGAATTCCAATTCTGCAATTCCAATTCCAGGGGGCCGAACGGGCCGTAAGCGTAATTGGAGCCCAAAAAAGTGAGAAAGTAGAGTTGTTGTTGAGTTGTCGATTAAAGCCAGGGAGAAGAAGAGCCACCGGCCCTTGAGGAGGAAAAGAGGAGGGGTTGGCTGCCCCCTCTTCAACACGTCAGTCAAATCCGAGGGAAATGGGTGTTGGTCCTTGGAGAGGAGGCTACCGCCCCTTGGAGGAGAAAGAGGTTACCAACCTTGATGAGGAGGAGGAAGGAGGAGACGTTGACGCCGACTTGAGGAAATGAAGGGGAAGGCTGGTTGGCGGCTAGGGGAGAAGATGGTTGCTGGCCAGAGCAAGGAGGGGAGAGCAGGAGGCGGCTAGTAGGAGGAGAAGCTGGAGGAGGCGCCGACGAGCAGGGAGGCGACAAACGGGAGCAAAAGACGCTGGATTTGGTAGAGAGCAGGCGCGGGTGCGGCCATCGGGGCAGGGCTTCGTGCGGCGTGCGGGTGCGGAAAAACCTTGGCTGAGAGGGTTTAATTAAAGGGGTGGGGGTTGGGGGGGGGGGGTGGCGGCGGCTCGGTTTGGAATATTATAGGTGTTTAATTTGGTTGTAGAAATAAACCTCTTTTATATTATTTCTAAAACTCATATTGTTACAAATTGTCTCCTTTGTACGTGTCCAAACCATCTTAGTCGAGCTTCTCGCATCTTCTCTGCAATTGGTGCTACTTGTGAGGACCCCATTTTTGACCCCACACATTTCTGTATCATGGCTACTTTCAGAACAGTTGTCCCAGGACGAAGTAAGGCTAGTGAGTAACAAAAGAATACACATAATAAGACGTACCTCATAAATTGCAGATGTCCATGTGACTTGAATCATTACGAACCCAAAGTTATGCCAAGTACCTGTACAAAATGGCGACGGACTTAGTCATAAAAATATGACTAAGTGAGGTGAATACCTCTTTAACTGCTGTACACATAACCAAATGTGAAATTTATAACAATAGCATAAAGAAATATATCTTTAATAACCATTTGACATACCTGTCCCGACACTGGGTATCATTGTTCTCTGTCATGTTCGTATTCATAAAACCATATAAACAGTTATAGGTCAATATTAATCAGTAGCTCTAAACAAGTATCAGTGTAAACATGTAAGCAATGTAAACAAGGTAAGCAATGTAATCAGGAAAGCTATGAAACTGTAACACTAACTCAGTGTGCATGTTCAGTAACTGTAACTGTGAAATTATCTCAGTTCGCATGTTCAGTAATAATCTATCGATGTAACTATATAACTAATACATTCTTATGGTATCTTTTATTTTAGGTCATGATAAGGGTAACTGGCACAGTAATCACAGTATCAATATCAGTATCCGTATTTCAGTATTTCATTCTTTGGGCCCGACCCTTCCGGGTCATCAGTATACCAAAACCAGTACGTACAACACGCGTTTATGCCCTCAGGCTCGACTGGTTTGGCAAATCATATTTGTATGCGCATTCAGGTTCAGTTATACCCTTATCAGTACTTTGCATCGATGCATTCTTATTTATGTTTGTCGTACATTTCATTTCTATACTTAGGGTTCATTTATTTCTTAATCCCCTCAGAAGTTAATCGCCTATTTGCCTTTATAAAAGGCTATACATATGCGAGTAATCATTATCAGTGATATAAATTATTTCATGCCCATAATAAACAGGTAATCATGTGTTTAACATGCTAATTGTAAGAGTGCACATAATGAAAAAGAGAGAAATAAAGCATAAACTTAAACAGGTAGCTCTCACCATCAGTTATTCTTCCTTTTTATAGCTTTTCATGTCCTCGTCGCGCCTATTTTGAGAAGCCATCCTTCGCGGTATCTGTATAAACTTGTATCACTTAGGGTCTTTTATACCAAGGTTGCATCTCGTTATAGCTATGACATTGACTATATGAAATCATTAGTTTCATTCACTGACCACTATTCACTATAAAGAGAAGAACAACAGTAATTGCTAACATCACAAATAGTAACCTGGAATGAAAACCATATAACGTCTCAATTGAAACAATCCGGCCAAGAACAAACCCATAGCAACCACCATCCCATAACTCAAAGCTGGGCAATAAAAGTAAGCAAATATTATATAACAGTAGGCCTTGACAACAAGATACCTTAATAGGAATATCCTAGCATAAGCATAATCATGTGAAATATTTAGGACTGAAAGAGATGACAGTGGCTGGCCAACAACAAGAAAAACTGGATGGAGGAACAACAAAATCTGGCCAAGTAGATGCCAAAATAACCGGTAATAACAATAACTTCAGGTAATCACAAGCCAAAACAAAGAACCTTCACAGTACTTCATCCCACATACATGCAAGAGCCAACTGTTGGCCAAACAACAATCATCCATGTTCAGAATTAAGTCGAAAAGCCAAACGTGAGGAATCCAACCCAAATTAGAAGAAACTCAGAAAAATAGGAAGAAGAATATGCGTACAATGAAATTCGACCGATCTGGCAAGAAGAGAAAAAGGGCACATCTACTAAAACATCCAGTAACTAAAAACACATATAGATCTCACCAATAACTTACATCCTCGTGATCTTGTAGTCAAAAAGAAAAGACATACGGAAGTAAGAAGGCTCATAGTGAAAATAGAAACCTGGGCATGAAATCAGTACCAAATTGTGAGCCCGACGAAGCCCTGGACAAACGAAACCTTGCCAAATCTCTGATCACAACATCCGTTCAGATATCCCGCAAGTTTTCGTGAAGTTAAGAGAGGGAGATGGGGAGAAGAGAAGAGGAAGAACGCCACCGTTTCCTGGAGCCCTAGCCGCAAAACTTTGGGCGAGAATAAGCAATATGATATCAATTATGGATAGGAACCAGGATAAATAAGCATTTCTTATATTTTATTCTCCTCACCCACCGCCTCCAGTTAAGTAGTTTAGCTCATACATCCTGTTGACAACCTATTTTGTTCACCTTTTCAAAATAAGCCCAAGGCTCTTTCAAATTACAACCAAGCCCAATACTCTATATAGAAAAATTTAAGAACTGAAGGATGTTCATCAGGGATCGTACCCATATATGAGCCAAAAAAATACACAAGAAGGTACAAGTAACTGTATCACAACACTGTTTTCATTTTCTTTTCATCATAGGGGATATTTATGGATTAAATTTGTTTAGGGACGTTTTGGGCCGTTACAAACTCTTCCCCTCTTATAACGATTTTCGTCCTCGAAAATAGGATACGATATCAATTTGACCATAAAGTCAATGTAACTTAGAATACCGAAGACCGGACCCATACAATTGCATTTTCGATAACTGGGTGTTCAATGTCGTCACCTTTTTACATTCAATTTTCGAAACTCTTTACATACATCACCATATTGCATATTCTTTGAACTGTTTCAGGTTATAACAACTCATAATGTTCATCTTTTTAACTTATGTAAAAAAATAAGATCCTGTATTCATAGTTCATTACCATTCTTTGCATCATTTTCAAGATAATTTATCTTCGTCTTACTAAACACTAACACGTGTTTATCGCAGTTTTCTATCTATCATTTCCTATTTCGCTGTAGATAATAATTAGATACCGAGGCGACGTCCCATGATAACATTTCATATTCAAATTTTGTTTACATTTCTTACAAACAATCTTTCGTTGACATGAATCAACGTAAATTGACAGTTATGTTCATATGCTCTTTCATCTCAATCATTTCTAGGAAACAACTTAATTCTAGATCGATGTCAACTAAGGTACTTATAGTGATTTTCTATCCATCCCAAACAGTAAGTGGACTTCTCTACCAGCTCGACACACCAATAGGAACTGTGTTTGATCAACATTGACTTCTTTTTCGTTGATGCAAAATTATATGTTCACACTTATATGCGTTTGTATGCAACTGACTTAGTTTATTTTTGTTTACCTATTTCTTTCACTTGTTCTTTTTGTTTCCATAATTCTGCCCATCCCTCTTTATGCACTCGTGATTATTTCCTTTCATGACATAACTTTCATTTGCTTTCCTTCATTTAGTATCACTACATGTTAACGGTCAGCGAGCCACCACAAACAACAAGAATACTATAGCTCCTTTATATATCTTTCTAAATCACTGTTTGACATTTTATCTTTGTTCGTATATCACCTTCTCCTTGAACGTCTTATCCTTTAATTCTTGTGAATTCATTTTCACACTCGTCACCGTAATTCGATTGGGACCGATTCCGTAAATTAGATTTCAATGTGTGCTCGTAACGTCATATCATGTGTACATATGTTGTACTCACCACAGCCAAACTTCTCGAAACCTGGCTCTGATACCAATTGTGAGGACCCCATTTTGGACCCCACACATTTCTGTATCATGGCTACTTTCAAAACAGTTGTCCCAGGACGAAGTAAGGCTAGTGAGTAACAAAAGAATACACATAATAAGACGTACCTCATAAATTGCAGATGTCCATGTGACTTGAATCATTACGAACCCAAAGTTATGCCAAGTACCTGTACAAAATGGCGACGGGCTTAGTCATAAAAATATGACTAAGTGAGGTGAATACCTCTTTAACTGCTGTACACATAACCAAATGTGAAATTTATAACAATAGCATAAAGAAATATATCTTTAATAACCATTTGACATACCTGTCCCGACACTGGGTATCATTGTTCTCTGTCATGTTCGTATTCATAAAACCATATAAACAGTTATAGGTCAATATTAATCAGTAGCTTTAAACAAGTATCAGTGTAAACATGTAAGCAGTGTAAACAAGGTAAGCAATGTAATCAGGAAAGCTATGAAACTGTAACACTAACTCAGTGTGCATGTTTATTAACTGTAACTGTGAAATTATCTCAGTTCGCATGTTCAGTAATAATCTATCGATGTAACTATATAACTAATACATTCTTATGGTATCTTTTATTTTAGGTCATGATAAGGGTAACTGGCACAGTAATCACAGTATCAATATCAGTATCCGTATTTCAGTATTTCATTCTTTGGGCCCGACCCTTCCGGGTCATCAGTATACCAAAACCAGTACGTACAACACGCGTTTATGCCCTCAGACTCGACTGGTTTGGCAAATCATATTTGTATGCGCATTCAGGTTCAGTTATACCCTTATCAGTACCTTGCATCGATACATTCTTATTTATGTTTGTCGTACATTTCATTTCTATACTTAGGGTTCATTTATTTCTTAATCCCCTCAGAAGTTAATCGCCTATTTGCCTTTATAAAAGGCTATACATATGCGAGTAATCATTATCAGTGATATAAATTATTTCATGCCCATAATAAACAGGTAATCATGTGTTTAACATGCTAATTGTAAGAGTGCACATAATGAAAAAGAGAGAAATAAAGCATAAACTTAAACAGGTAGCTCTCACCATCAGTTATTCTTCCTTTTTATAGCTTTTCATGTCCTCGTCGCGCCTATTTTGAGAAGCCATCCTTCGCGGTATCTGTATAAACTTGTATCACTTAGGGTCTTTTATACCGGGGTTGCATCTCGTTATAGCTATGACATTGACTATATGAAATCATTAGTTTCATTCACTGACCACTATTCACTATAAAGAGAAGAACAACAGTAATTGCTAACATCACAAATAGTAACCTGGAATGAAAACCATATAACGTCTCAATTGAAACAATCCGGCCAAGAACAAACCCATAGCAACCACCATCCCATAACTCAAAGCTGGGCAATAAAAGTAAGCAAATATTATATAACAGTAGGCTTTGACAACAAGATACCTTAATAGGAATATCCTAGCATAAGCATAATCATGTGAAATATTTAGGACTGAAAGAGATGACAGTGGCTGGCCAACAACAAGAAAAACTGGATGGAGGAACAACAAAATCTGGCCAAGTAGATGCCAAAACAACCGGTAATAACAATAACTTCAGGTAATCACAAGCCAAAACAAAGAACCTTCACAGTACTTCATCCCACATACATGCAAGAGCCAACTGTTGGCCAAACAACAATCATCCATGTTCAGAATTAAGTCGAAAAGCCAAACGTGAGGAATCCAACCCAAATTAGAAGAAACTCAGAAAAATAGGAAGAAGAATATGCGTACAATGAAATTCGACCGATCTGGCAAGAAGAGAAAAAGGGCACATCTACTAAAACATCCAGTAACTAAAAACACATATAGATCTCACCAATAACTTACATCCTCGTGATCTTGTAGTCAAAAAGAAAAGACATACGGAAGTAAGAAGGCTCATAGTGAAAATAGAAACCTGGGCATGAAATCAGTACCAAATTGTGAGCCCGACGAAGCCCTGGACAAACGAAACCTTGCCAAATCTCTGATCACAACATCCGTTCAGATATCCCGCAAGTTTTCGTGAAGTTAAGAGAGGGAGATGGGGAGAAGAGAAGAGGAAGAACGCCACCGTTTCCTGGAGCCCTAGCCGCAAAACTTTGGGCGAGAATGAGCAATATGATATCAATTATGGATAGGAACCAGGATAAATAAGCATTTCTTATATTTTATTCTCCTCACCCACCGCCTCCAGTTAAGTAGTTTAGCTCATACATCCTGTTGACAACCTATTTTGTTCACCTTTTCAAAATAAGCCCAAGGCTCTTTCAAATTACAACCAAGCCCAATACTCTATATAGAAAAATTTAAGAACTGAAGGATGTTCATCAGGGATCGTACCCATATATGAGCCAAAAAAATACACAAGAAGGTACAAGTAACTGTATCACAACACTGTTTTCATTTTCTTTTCATCATAGGGGATATTTATGGATTAAATTTGTTTAGGGACGTTTTGGGCCGTTACACTACTCCTGTCATATCCCTGATACATTCATTCCTAATTTTATCCAGTCTCGTTTGTCCACCCATCCACCTAAGCATTCTCATCTCCGCAACTCTCATTTTTTGCTCATATACACAATTCACTTGCCCAACACTGAGAACCATAGAGCATCATTGGCCTAATTGCAGTACGACAAAACTTATCTTTAGGTTTTAATGGTACTTTACGATCACATAAGATCCCTGACGCGCCTTTCCATTTCAACCAACCCGCTTGGTACTTGACGATCACATATATTCCGTCTTTGTCACGCTCAACCTAAAACTCTTCTTTTCTAAAGTGTCTCGCCAAGATTCAAGTTTTTCTTTTACGCCCTCGTACGTCTCATCGACCAAAATGATATCATCCGCAAACAATAAACATCAATGTATTGCTTGTTGGATATGTCTGGTGAGCTCATCTAAGATAAGGGGAAGCACTCACGTGTTCACAGGTAAAAAAGGTTTTAATGGAGTTGAGTGCAACTTGAACAGTGGAATTGAACAGAGGACGCGAGTGCTCTGATTGTGGGCCGGCGAGAGCTCTGCTTGAGGGATAGCAAGCTTTTGTGAGAGAGACAACGAGCTCTGGTGGGAAGGCCGACGAGCTTTTGTGAGAGGGCCGTTATTGTGAGAATGGCCCAGTGAGCATTTCTGATAGAGATTCCAGAGGGAGATCAACGAGCTTATGGTACAAGGGTGTTGACGAATGTCGGCAAGAGAAGGCTTGGTGTGCGTCTGTGAGCGCTGGCATTCTGTTTGAGCTTCGATCACGAGAGACTAGTGGCAAATGCACAGTCGAAATGAAGAGGCCAATCCAGAGAAGTGGCACGGCAAGTGAGAGTGTCTGTGAATACACGAGCTTGTAGGAAGGTGCATCAGGTACTTCTGTGAATATGCGGCGAGGCCACGATTAGAGGTGGCTTTCCAACAGCCAATGTACTTGCTCAGGGAGAAGGATGATGATAATTTTTTTCCTCTGGAGAAATAAATTTGAAAATAGAGCAGGGGAAAAAGAGCTCTGATACTAAATTGAGTACTTAAAATTTTTTATATCAAATCTAAAAAACTAAACATTATATTACACCTCTATATCTTTATACTATAAGCAAACTTCAAAACAGCCATGATGTAACATTAGTCTCCCCAAAATACCCCTCAGCCATGGTGTAACATTCACTTACCCAAAATACCCCTTCATATCTTCTTTTTATTTCAAAAGATTTGATTTTTGAGTCATTTCTACTTTGCCGCCAATATGTGCCGCTCAAATTTACGAAGGGACGCTGTAATAAAATCGGAATGCTGGACACGTCAATATGTTCCGCGACAAATGTCGCCCCCGCGAGAAATGTTGTCAGCATGAGGTCCCCCATGCACGACTGCTTGTATACACAAAGAGAAACCTCAATCCATTATTAGATGCGTGAGACAAAAAAGTGAAATAATATAAGTCTTTATAGTGGACCTTTACCGTAGGTTTTTATAAATTTCAACTTTGCTACCAGTTTTTCCCTGATATATATATTAGTTTCACATTCTGTACTAATGTTGAACTGTCTTGAGAATTGATTACTGGGGGATACTGAGAATTTGCTGCTTTCAATGGCCATTTTGAACTGCGATTTGAATGCTACTCATTTAGGCTCCGTTTGGGAGGGCTTATTTTCACCGGTCAAGCGGTTACGACCGCATGAATCGGACCTTAATTAAGGTCCGGTTCATGCGGTCGTGACCGCTTGACCGGTGAAAATACGTCCTCCCAAACGGAGCCTTAGTATGCTTGTCTTGCTACTTTTTCACTGTGATTCCATACTTCATAGTTAATAGCCAAGCTATACAATGTAGTTTGGATACGTTAAATAAATTAATGTAGCATCTTATTAAAAAATGAAGGTGTAATTAAAATTTTAGGATCTACAGTGATATCACTGGATGATTCCTTTATTTAATGTAAATTTATGTAAACTTGTTCACTTCTGTAGGCCCCTGGCATCATCAGTTATGGGAGAAAGCACACCTTCTTTGAATGATGAAGTGGCGATTCTACTAGTTTGCATGGTCAGGTTGTAATTTATACTACTTTCAATGCATGGTTGCATACTCTCGACTTTAATTAATACGCATGTTGATATTTAGTTATTAGGATGCTAATAAACATGCAGCATCATTTTTAAGTTGAGTGTGGTTATTACAAACTAGTATATAGTAAACAAGGTTAATTTTAATGTGGGCATATGTCCAACTTCACTTTCAAATAGAACTACTGACTTTGATTGCAATGTGAAGCTTTGCAAGTTTAGGAGAAATGGTTCCGTTCTGCTTTCTATTTTGAATCATATTTTTTTGCTCATTGTCTTTGTTGTTTAAACATTATCATCATTCTGCTTACTTTTCATTTAGCCTTTTCCTCCATCTGATGATTAACATTGTGCAGAAATTTTCTGGTTCCAATTGAAAGTGTACCATTTCATGAAATTGTCTGTTTCAAAGATGTTGCTGCTCTGAAGTCAGTAAGTATGCCTTCAATTGTTCCTATCTAGTTTTACTTCACTAAAATGATAACCGTTCACTGGATTTAAGCTACTAAAGCTCAAGACCCTGTATATTTAAGTAAATTTGATGCATTCACCCAGGTTGGCTCCCTATTCAGCCAATCAGCTCACTCAAGTCCAATTTCTCACAGGAAAACAAAAACGAGTTTAATGTAGCCACAAAATTGTTGAGATCTACCACCATCCAAGTCTCATTTAGACCAATTATTACTTATGGAAGGAGTTTGCATTTAATGTTATTAAAAAAAACATTGTTATTCTTACCCCCCATCACCCACCCACCCAACTCGAAAGCCTCTTACAGTGTGAACAAAGTAGAAATTGCAAAGTACCCTTCCATACAAGTTTAAATTTTACAGATTAAACCGTCCTAGGGTTTTAAATCAAAACACCAACCAAAAACTTTATAGGCAGGTCACAGGTCTCAAGGTCTTAAAAACTGAACTGGAACCTCTTGGACCACAAAAACAACACCAAATCAACACTAATTAGTGTTATGTCTGCATGATGCCGCCTTCTCCACGCCTCAGGAATAACTCTAATTCTCTGTCATCCTTCAAGCTGTGTCGGAGAGCTCAATTGTCCATGATCTTCCCTTCCCAAGGATCTTTATGTCTTCTACCTATCTTCCAAGTCGGAGTTTTGCATCAAATCTTGTCTTAGTTGTTAGTTTTGATAGATTATTGAGAAGAAGAGATCGACCTATGTAGCATCGATGAAAATTCAAGAGAATTTGATGTGATTTAAAATCTAGGGTTGTAGTTTTAAAGATATAAGTGTGATCTTTTAAAATAATTTGGCGCGAGGGGCTTTCACAGGCTATTTTTTAACGGTTAGACAACATAAGGGTCGCTCGTGAACGTAAGACTATTGCACGTGCATATTAATGCTACGAAATCATGATTTCACAGGCATAACATTCAAGAAACTGGCAACCACGGATATGAAACGAACGATATTTAGGAGATAAGACTAAGTCGGGCAAGCTCTAAATAATTAACCGTTCATTTTAAATGTTGGCACAACAAATTAAACCTTGCATTGAGAGTGGGAGAATGGAGAATTATACCCTGGGAGAGAGGCAGTGGCTGGCAAGGCTCCTGGACGGTGGAGGAAGGAAGTCGTAGCCTATGACTATGCTCTGGACTCCAAGGATGGAGCTGTAAGGGTCGGGCTGCCTGGAGGTTGCCCGAAAACAAGTGGATGGCCGGAGGAGCTGCGGGAGTGGAGCTCGGGAAGGTAGTCGGTGGTGCTGGAGCAGAGAGAGATGCCGTATGGAAGGGGAAAATGTCGGAGACTCTTCGACAATAGCCGGAGACGGCGTAGCAGGGGTTGTCGGAGCCCGGAAGGGGATCTGGCGCACTCGCCGGTGCTTGTTGAGGGCCGCACAGGGTCTCATCGAAGAAAAGACGCGCAGGAAGGCGCAGGTTGGGATGCTTTCCGTCGGTGATGCAAGCCGCATGGAGAGGGAGAGGTAAGCAGTCAGAGGAGGCGGTGGTTTCAGGACTTACCGGTGAACAAGCAAGCGGGGGGGGGGGGGGGGGGGGGGGGTTGTCCAGGGTTGATAGCGGCGCTGGGCGAACGATGACAGGAAATAATTCCTGTTCGTTCTATTCCAGCCGCCGGTACAAGAAGGGGGAAAGCGGCTTTTAAAGGGAAGATTAGGGTTTTGGGTTTGGGTAATGACAAACATTTCATAATAACATAGGAATTTTTACTTTAAGAGCATTGGGCTTAGGCTCTGTTTGGGGGGACTTTTTTTCACCGGTCAAGCGGTTACGACCGCATGAATTAGACCTTAATTAAGGTCCGATTCATGCGGCCGTAACCGCTTGACCGGTGAAAGTAAGTCTCCCCAAACGGAGACTTAAAATGGGCTTCAAATGGATGATCTTTTCAAAAATTATATAGTTATAGTTAATTAAAATTTGCTTGCCCTAAACTAATTTACCTCTTAAAAACCTATACCTATGCATTTATGGTCTCGTTGGCAGGTCACACCAACGAGCCAAGCAAAAATTGCGCGACAGCGTCCGCGATACACAATTAACAGTCCAACTACGCGCGAAGACATGCGCGGTAAAAAAAAATACATGTACGTTAAATAAAAATAACAAGATGAACTACGTGTTGCATCAATTTTCCCGGAGTTGAAAGAGCTCGACCCCGTAGAGAATGCAATGCAATCAATCACTATCAGGTCCATGGCGGTGGTCAGAGAGAAGCTGCATAGGTGTTCTGCCGATGTCGTCGCTGCGGTCCAAAATCTTGAAATAACCTCTCATCCCAAAAGCTCGCAATTCATTAGTTAAAATTTTATGCCACATATTTAAATAAACAGTAATTATTAGAGCTTTCAGAGGATGACAATGGCGGTGTGTGTAGCAAACATGTGGTGGGAGGAAAAACGAGAAACAAGTGGAATCAGCTAGTGGAATCAGTAACTCATAATTCAATGTACGCTCGCGTGGTTGACACTCACTATCGTCCGCTAGACCCGGATCGTCCATCGCTTTGATTTCACCCGATAAAATCTCACCCGAGTCATAAAATTTTAAACAGATCCCAAATATGTCTATCAAGATCTTCCACAAAAACCAATGGAAACAGGTGTCTGGATGAAGAGTGTAAAATCCACGGGTCATCTCGACTCTCCTAGTACGGTCAGACCAAAAAAACTAAACTAGCAAGCGATCGAGGTGAGGTGCCTCGATGTGCTCGACTACAACCAAGGAAAAACGATGCGGACTAAACACGTGTTCGTCGAATACGAAATCGATAAAAGGTGGTGCTTCCAGAGCACCCCAAATAGATCACTCTCGAAAATCAGACAACACTCCCTGGAGCGAGGGCCCATGCCGAATCGTAGCACTAAATAGGAGTGGTGTAGTGGTGACTAAGAACGCCGAAGTAGGTGCTGGTGAGGTCCTCCCAGGTGCTCTAGGAACAGGACCATTCTTTTGGGGAAGAATAATAATTTTGCGTCCATGATGATCAGAAGAATAGGAGTTCCTCACACCATCATGCAGGACATGTCGATCATAATGCCATGGTCGTCCTAGAAGTATATGACAGACATCGATGGGGGCGATGTCGTATAGTACCGAATCTCGATAAACATCCTCGATAGAGAACTCGACCTGACAACGATGAGTAATAGGGATAGTCAAAGGACTACTAACCCCGGCTAGGTGGTACGACTGCTCCAAGGGGGCGCGACAAAAGTCCTAACTTCTCCACCATACGCTGAGACACGTAGTTTTCCATACTTCCACTGTTAATAATAATAGAACAGAAATGCTCCTGAATGCGGACGGTAATGCGGAAAATTTGCTTTCTCCGAGGATCATGCTTAGTGTTCTCGCCAGAGGAAACCAAACCAGAGTGAAGAACACAGACTAGGTGCTCTGCTTTCTCGCCCTCGACCTCGACAACGCTATCAGCCTCGGGCAGGGGCTCGGGTTGGGAGTCACTTAGGAAGATTCCATACTCAGGTTCACCCCCGGTGGTGGAATCAATCACGGCGACGAACTGGCTTCGTGGGCACTCAGAAGATTTGTGTCCAGGCTCCATACACTTGAAGCATCGAAACACTCCAGTGTGGGGTCGGGCTCCTATGGCTCCTTACCCCGGGAAGGGACAAGATGAAGAGTCGGGGCTCCAGTTATAGCAAGAGGTGGGGAATCAGTAGTAGCAGATGTGGGTGTAGTTGTGGTGGTGCTCGAAGTGGGTCTATCAGTAGACCTCTGACCAGATGTCCTCTTTTGGAGAGCTTCCACTCGGCGTGCCCGACTGGAGATCTCTCCCAGGTCCCGGAAATCATGTAGCTCTAATTGGTCTCATATCGCGTACCGTATCCCATTCAGATAACGGGCCACAACTATGTGTTCTTCCTCCTTTGAATCTAAGCGTGACTAGAGGACCAGAAACTCATTCGTGTATTCGTCGATGGTTTGCTTGTCTTGTCGTAGGTTGTGATACTTACGATACAATGTCTGCATGAAATATGCGGGAACGTACCTCCTCTTGAATTGGGCTTTGAACTCAACCCAGGTGGTGATAGGTGGTTGTCCCATAGTGCATCGCATCCGCTCAATTTGCCCCCACCATTTGAGTGTGGGGCCCTTCAGCTTCAGGGTAGCATATTCCACCTGGTGGTGGGCAAGTGTGCCTTTCCAGCTGAGAAATCGCTCAAGTCGCTCGCACCAATCAAGGCAAACCTCAGGCTCTAGCGTGCCCTCAAAATTCCCAACATCCAATTTAATACCTGCATCCCACCTAGGTGGATGCTCGTGTTCGTGATGTGTTTGTTGGGGTTCTGGTGGTGGAGGCATAGGGGGTGTGCAGGAGGAGTAGGGGGTTGTGCAGCAGGACCCCCTAAGTGGTAATGTGCTTCCAAGTTGTTGACCGTAGTGCGCAAACCTAACAAGACTTGGTTTGTGTCTCTCACAGAGAGAGTAAGTGCAGTGACGACGGTAATAATTTCTTCCATACGCTTTCCCATATCTCCTAAATTTCCCTCTAGGTGTTCCACTCTTGATTCCATGGATAAGCTGAAAAACCTTTAAACTTAAAATTTGAAAACGACCGGCACTCGGCTATCCCACGATAGGAGTGAGATATCCCAGCAGCCACACCAAACTGATGTGATCTAAAATCTAGGGCTGTAGTTTTAAAAATATAAAAGAGTGATCTTTTAAAATAATTTGGCGCGAGGGGATTTCGTGGGCTATTTTTAACGGTTAGACAACATAAGCGTCGCTCGTGAACGTAAGACTATCGCACGTGCATATTAATGTTACGAAATCATGATTCCACGGGCATAACATTCAAGAAACTGGCAACCACAGATATGAAATGAACAATATTTAGGAGATAAGATTAAGTCGGGCAAGCTCTAAATAATTAACAGTTCATTTTAAATCTTGGCACAACAAAATAAACCTTGGATTGAGAGTGGGAGAATGGAGAAGTATACCCTAGGAGAGAGGTAGTGGCTGGCAAGGCTTTTGGACGGTGGAGGAAGGAGGTCGTAGCCCATAACTATGCTCTGGACTCCAAGGATGGAGCTGTAAGTGTCGGGTTGCCTGGAGGTTGCTGGAAAACAGGTGGCTGGCCGGAGGCGCTGCTGGAGTGGAGCTCGGGATGGTAGTCGGTGGTGCTGGAGCAGAGAGATGTCGTCTGGAAGGGGAAAATGCCGGAGACTCTTCAACAATAGCCGGAGACGGCGTAGCAGGGGTTGCCGGAGCCCGGAAGGGGATCTGGCGCGCTCGCCGGCGCTTGTCGAGGGCCGCACAGGGTCTCGTCAAAGAAAAGACGCGCAGAAAGGCGCGGGGTCGGGTTGCTTTCCGGCGAGGATGCAAGCCACAGGGAGAGGGAGAGGTAAGCAGTCGGAGGAGGCGGTGGTTTCGGGACTTACCGGCGAACAAGCAAGCGGGGGGGGGGGGGGGTGTCCCGGGTTGAGAGTGGCGCTGGGAGAACGACGACAGAAAAATAATTCCTATTCGTTCTATTCTAGGCGCCGGTGCAGGAAGGGGGAAAGCGGCTTTTAAAGGGAAGATTAGGGTTTTGGGTTTGGCTAATGACAGACATTTCATAATAGCATAGGAATTTATACTTTAGGAGCATTGGGCTTAGAATGGGCTTTCAAATAGATGATCTTTTCAAAAATTATAAAGTTATAGTTAATTAAAATTTGCTTGCCCTAAACTAATCTACCTCCTAAACTACCATACCTATGCATTTAGGGTCTCGTTGGCTGATCACACCAACGAGCCAAACAAAAATTCCGCGAAAGCGTGCGCGATACAAAATTAACAGTCCAACTACGCGCGAAGACATGCGCGGTAAAAGAAAATACATGTACGATAAATAAAAATAACAAGATGTAACACGGATTGCATCAAAATTGCTAAGTTTAAATGTAACACTTTAGGAAGCTATTATGGGCTTGTTTTGTTGGCGATTGATGGAGGCGGGGATGCAAGGGCAATCCCTAGAATAAAGGTAGAGGAGGAGAGGTTCAAAAGAAGAAGCTTGGGAAGGGGCTGAGAGGAAACCCTAGAGAAGGCGAGGGCTAAAGTGAGAGGGAGATGAATTTGGAGAGATAAAAAACTTTGTTATTTCATTGCTTCATCCCAAATACACGACAATTCCTCCTTAAATAAGGTCCCAAGGGCACGAGTGTAAATACCCGATACCATGAAACTTTGCGAAATATTAAAACACAAATGACTACATACCTTGCTCGACTCATAGAAAAACACCTAATACACTCAACTCGATACAATACTACTATATAAAAATACTGTAATAGTAGATAACCAACAACGTGAGGACTATAACAACCTACTACTCTACAACACCTAATACATTCGACTCGATACAATACTTTATGTTGTGAGCCCTTACACCACTTTGGTCCGCTCTACAACAGGACTGCAGTTTGTACACCCCAACCAACTCTCTGCACCGGCCCTTTTATTAATGCGGTAAGTTGTTGAGGCCGGGATTCAAACCCAGTCCCTGCAGCTCAATTGGTGATAGGAGTCAATGTAAGAACTTCCTATCAAGGAGGGACTGGGCTCGAATCCAGGCCTCAACAACCTACCGCACTGATTAAAGAGTCGGTGCGGAGAGCTGGTTGGGTGTACAGATTGCAGTCCTATTGTTGGGCAGGCGGTGAAGCGGGGGAAAACCCCAGAGTTTGAGTCCCGGACCACAACAGAAGCACCTAGCATAAACAAAAAAAAAATTATTGGGATAAGGCTATTGGTGCTCATGAGAATTTTAAGGAAAATGCAAATATATATACATGGAAATCATAATTTTGAAAGTAATTGATCTGTTGGATCTATTCTTTGTTAACATTAATCACATATTCTTACAATACAAATACTATGTTTATACCTAAAAGTCAGCTTTGATTTTGATGCATTGAGATTTTTCTGAGACTTACCAAAAATAGATGAGAAGGGGAGCCTTAGCGCACCGGTTGAGGTGTTGTCGTGTGACCTTGAGGTCACGGGTTCGAGTCCCGGAAGCAGCCTCTTGCAAAAAATACAAGGTAAGACTTGCCGCCCTTGTGGTGGGACCCTCCGAATCCTCGCTCCGCGGGGATATCTTGTGCACTGGGCTGCCTTTTTTTTACCAAAAATAGATGAGAAACAAAAAAAGCAAATCTTTGAATTTATCTGTCCTTTCACAATCTATGAATCAATTCTTCATAGTTACTAATTAAATAAACCATAATTGCACAATTTCCGTTCAGGACCCCAAAAACTTTAAATATATTTTATAAATGAGCAATTATTTAAATATGGTTAATCTTAACCATCACAGCATGCGGTAGTCATTAATTTTCTTTCTAAAATTTGATTATACTGACATCAGATTTCTGATAAATGACTGCTTAGTTTTTGATTGGGGATCCAAGAGGAGTAATGCAGGATGACCTTTTGAAATCCGATGGGTATCTTCAGAGCACCTCCTGTGGTAGGAGAGAGAGTGATTTGTCCTCATCCACCCATGATACTGCTATCTTGTGAGTATTACTCCTGCCAGTATGTTTTAGTAAGAACCCTGCTGTAGATTCACATGTATTCTCATTATTTAATGGATTCTTCTGTATCCTGTCTTACTAATAGTTTATCAAACCCACTAAAATCTTCTATTTCTCTCTCCCGTTGCATTTATACTTGTGCTGTATTCCATTAAAGTTGAGCTTGACAACTTAGATTTTCCGCTTTGTCTACTAAGGCTCTGTTTGGGGGGACTTATTTTCAGCGGTCAAGCGGTTACGACCGCATATACCGGGCCTTAATTAGAGTCCGGTACATGCGGTCGTAACAGCTTGACCGCTGAAAATAAGTCCCCCCAAACGGAGCCTAAGTGGCATGTCTCTGATTCAGGTATAATCTTGCACAAGAACATGATGACCTTATCAATCTCCATGACTGGTATCAGTCTTTTAAAATCAAAATCCTGATTCCTAGAACTAAATCCAAGAGGAAGACCCAACATTTGCGTTCATCGCCTGCATCTAAAAAGGGGAAATTTACTTCTTTGGAGAACGAGGCAACCACACAGTATCCTCCAATTTTCTGGTTAAATGTTTTTTCCAGACTTATTAAATGAGATGCGAGAGTTAAATGAGTAGAGTCATGGATATCACATAAAATAGTTTTCATCTACCTCTTAATTTTGGTGGCCTATGCATTTATATTTAGAGATGAATTGCTAATTTTGTTAAATAGAGTGAAAAAAAATTATAGGAGGATTGGGAATAGAGACCTTGAAGACAGAAGGATGCAGGATAGGCGTCACACTTGCATGCCACCCTGGAGCCCCACCAGGTATCCCACCTTGGAGTCCACCAATGCGGCTTTATCAAGGCTGCAGCCCGTACACCCCAACCCGTTTCCGATCCCACCATAGGGCACAACGGGTTGTTGTGGCCGGGGATCGAACACCCAACCTCCTTGATAAAGAGTTTTCAAGCAGACTCTCATCACCAACTAATCTGCACCTCAGTTGTTGGTACTGTGGGCTCAGTGCTGATGAAGGGTCGTTTGTGCAGAACTCTCCAAACCTATATTGCTGCTGTCTAGCAAGCTTATACATCCTGCTGAGCCCCTAAATATTCTGATCAATATTTGGCACAATTTCATGATTGGATTACTGTAGTACTTGACTCATGTTTGTTACCCAGAGCCAGGTTCTGCAGAGCAGTCACAGAGCTTCAAATCACAGGGCTAGTTCGGATGCCGAGCAAGAGGAGACCCGATTTTTTGCAGAGAATTTCTTTCGGCCTCTAGTGTTTTGAAATACTTGATAAGTATTATTTTAATGAATAATTTATTGAAATTTTGAAAGAAAATATTTGGGCGAAAGAAACTTAAGCTCTGTTTGGCGTGACGGTGGTGGTTGTGAACACAGTGGTTATAAATTGTTGTTTCTCGATGCTCCGCTTCGCTTAATGACTTCATCCACCTTGATGTTCAAAACAAATTTTCTTTTCTTGGTGACACTCATAACCTTTGTCATGCCAAAAATATATTTTATGATGGTGATATTTTTTTTCAAATTCACCAGAACAAAAAAATGTCACTTCAAACTGAATCTTAGTGAAGTAGAACATCTGAGAAATATTTTTTTTTCTAGATAATACATTTGAATGAGGGTTTTGTAGTGGGATAAAATGATTAACAAGTACATTTGTTAGAAAATGAATTCAAGTTAGATTTTTAGATGTATGATTTTTTTATTAACAAGTACATTTTTTAAAGAATGGAAAATGAATTCTTTCCCCTTTTTAGTTCTACATACTAAAATAAATTATTAGAGTTAGAACATTCACTTAATGTTTCTAGTCAATTGTACATGTTACAATTATTTGTCGTCAATGTGAACAAGTGACTCGTTATCTAAGAAACATGCTTATCAATATTTAAGTGCTTGATGGATGATGAATGATTTTTTATTGTTCAAGATTAAGGCTTTGTTTGGCACGTTGGTGGCGGTCGTGAATGTGGTGGTTATGAATTGTTGTTCGTGAATGCCTGACCTAACATAAGAAATTGAGTCCACTTTTTTGTTCAAAAATAGTTTTATTTTCTTGTTGATGATCATAACTATTATCATGCAAACATTTAGGGATATCAATTCATAACCATCATGTTCATGATTTCTGCCAGTGTCAAACGAACCCTTATACCAATATTTTTTGCTGAAATTTTTGCGTCCGGGAGCAATGAGGCGCCTGCAAAGGAGGTGGAGCCCACACATTTTTAGCTTCAGTCATACACTTTTGCGTGAGGTCCACGCAATTCTAGCTTCTCATTAGTTCCGGACGCCGTCCGGGACCAAACCCAAGAAAAAAAATCTATTTTTTGGGGTGCGGGCGGTGAGCTACATGACCAATATTTTTTCAGCCGTGGATAAATAATCATCTAAAATATTTTCTTGTGAAGTCTACAAACATAATTCATTCTTTTTTCTTGATGATAACCAACCTAAAAAATTTACCTGAATTTGAATCCCTCTAAGAACCAAGATGTTCAATATAAATTATTAGAAATTATTGAGATAGAAAAAATAGAAGTTGCTTTTTTTGTCACTTGCCATGCAGGAGGTAGACACTAGGCCGGCCCTGGCCCTCCTGGGCCCTGCTTTATTGCTGTCGGTCTCAAGACAAGCCAGGCCGAGGCCGAGCTTGGGCCACTCTTAATAAAAGGAGTGCAAGACCGGGCCCAACAAGGCCGGACCTAGCTCCGGTCTAGCAAGACCTGAGCAGGCAGTGGGCGGCTACCTAGCTGATATCTGGGCAGGTACCCAGCTGCTCATCTATACTAAGGCTCTGCTTGGATGGGTGCCGAAAGCCAGTGCAGGAGCAACCACGGCTATAAGGCGGGAAAACAAAGACCTCTCCTGTGTGCGTTGCGGCATTTGCTCCCGCCCTCTCTTTACGGGAAGGAGAAACAACTACTTTTCTAACCGCAGCCGATCGTGTTTGCTCTGTTGCCGCCCTATCAAACAGAGCCTAAATATAGCTTGGCCCGGGCATCACACTGAGCCCATGCAAAAATAAGGGCCTGGTGAGACCTCGTCGGCCCAACCAGACCCGGGCGGCGCAACCGGGAAATTCCAACGACCGATGAATTCTTTTCGTTTTTCACGCGGAGAGGAGACCGGAGTTCTGGAGTCGTGCTGCTCGTCTCTTTCCTCCTTTTTCCTTTAATCTCCTTCCTCCTTCGACCTAATTTTCGGAATTCCCGAAATCTCTCTCCCGTGCTCGATTAGCTCTTCTTCTCCCCCCTTTCCCGTCCTTGATCGACCTGCCTCCTAGAAAAAAAAAATTGAATGAACCCCACGCCGCCGACGCACACATCCACCGCCGGATTTTGAGTCATAAACACTGTTTATTCCCTTCGAACCCTCCGTCGGTTCTGGAACTCGCAGCCACCTCCGCCTGCCGGGTTCCACTGCAGCACTGCTGACGTACGCATCCACTCTTCACTAGGTATACTACCTTGCTCTCTCAAGACTCCGATTCATGTTCTTTTTTTTATTTCTTGCGTGTTTAACTTTTGGTTAACATGATGATACGATCCCGGAGAGGAATCCGGTGATGCGTGTTCTCCGATCTACCGCCGCTTTACCACTCCTCCAGTACCGCACCTGCAAATCCAACGCCAGCAACCACAATGCCGCAACACAATCCAAACACAACCGGCCAAGAACTCCACCCAAATGATTGCAGTTAGATAACACCCAACCTAAGGGTAGAAGACCCTGAACGGATGGTAAGGAAGAGCAGGGGAAGCTTTCCCGTTGCTGCTGCCTAAAGGAAACACAAGCACATAGTTTTTTGACCATTACAAACAAAACAAACCGGGAGTAAATAATTCCCCCAACCCTAAGTGGCAAAAGACATAACTGCCCCCCAACACAAACACAAAAGTCCACAAAGCAACAATAATAAAAATAACATAACAATCCCTCCCCATAAAAAAGTTCCTTGTCCTCAAGGAACAAGGTGTGGCCACCGCAGACGGAGAGACCAAAGATCTTCCCATGTCGCTTCTTCCGATGTGCCGTCCACCCACTGGATGAGGAGTTGGGTTGCCGCCCGCCCGTCCCTGTTGATGAGGCGTCTGCCCAAGATGTGCAGTGGTTCTACCATCACATTGCCCTCTGCATTGGTTGCTGACGGCAGGGGCTGCTCCACTCCTGTAAGAGGTCCTTTATACTTCTTCAACTGTGAAATATGGAAGGTGTGATGTATCTTGGATCCCTCCGGCAAGTCCAGCCTGTATGTCACGGCTCCCACCCGTTCCACCACCAGAAAGGGTCCGAAAATTTTTGGAGATAGCTTGTGCACCCAATGTTCTCTTAGACTGACTTGGCGGTACGGTTGTAAACGCACCCAAACTAGCTCCCCCACCTCAAATGAGTGCTCCCTCCGCTTCGTGTCCGCGAGCACCTTCATGCAGTTCTGAGCCTTGGCCAGGTTCGCCTTAAGTAATTGCATCACTCGATCCCGAGCGGCCATGGAGCGGTCGACTGCCTCCACGGTTGTTGTCCCTTCCACATAAGCCGGCAACGCCAACGGCTCTTGACCATACACCACTTCATACGGTGTCATTTGGATGGCGCTCTGGTAGCTCGTGTTATACCAACACTCCGCCAAGGGAAGCCATGTCACCCAACTGCGGGGTCTCTCGAAACACATACAACGAAGGTTTCCAGACAACGGTTCACCACCTCCGTTTGCCCATCAAATTGCGGATGATAGGCCGTGGACATGTGCAATTGGACTTGGAGCACCCGAAATAACTCTTGCCAAAAATTACTAATGAAGATAGCATCCCTGTTGCTGATGATCGAGGCAGGTGACCCATGTAGTCGGACCACCGAATCCATGAAAACCTGTGCCACCGTTTCTGCCGTATATGGGTGCTGCAAAGCCATAAAGTGTGTTTGCTTACTTAACCGATCCACCACCACCAATATGGTTGATTTTTCGCTACTCTTGGGCAAGCCCTCAACGAAATCTAAGGAAATCTCGTGTCATACCTGCTCCGGAATAGGTAGGGGCGTAATAGCCCCATAGGACGCTGATTGTCTGGTTTGCATTGTTGACATACGACGCAACTTTGAATGTAATCATATACATCCGGTTTCATGTTCTTCCAATACAGTCGTCGCTTCATTCGCTTGTACGTCGCGGTGATTCCCGAGTGGCCGCCCACGACACTGTCATGGTACTAGAGCTGTCACGGTTCCGGTTCGGTTCCGGTTCTACTAAAACCATGAACCGAACCATTAAGGTAACGGTTCTTCAAATTAGAACCAAAACCTTATTTCGTTTGACCGGTTCCGGTTCTGGCTCCGGTTCCAGCTTTATTTTTGGAACCGTTGTGTCAACGGTTCCGGTTACGGTTCAACAAGAATCAAAACCAAACCGGTCACTATCGGTTCGGTCCGGTTCCATGCGGTTCGGTCCGGTTCCAATCGGTTCCAACTAAAATCAAAATCAAGCTTGACGGAATGAAATAAAAGCGGACTGCAAATAGTAAAACTCAAAACAATATCGAAATAAAAATAATTATGTTGCGCACTTCTCGGCGGTCTTTTCCGCGATTGGCGGGATAGTATCAATTTCCTTCCTACGCGTGTAGACTTGCCACGAATTCTAGTTGGCTTGCGAACGTCTCATCGACATGCTCAACCGTAACAACCGCCTAAAATTAGTTGTCTTTTATGATTATTAATAAATAGTAGTTTTATATTTTATTTATTTTTTAAATAAAATATTTCAAAAAAATATGTTAGTAAAATTAAAAATATATTATATAACTGTATAAAAATAAAAAATGCACGGCAAAAATTGACTCCAAACCGCACCAATGTCAAATCATATCATACGGTTTTTATGCGGAGAAGTTTTGTTCGGTCCAAAATCGTCCTCTTTAGTGCGATTGCGGTTTGAGTTCAAACTGCACCAGATTCACTCGTGATTGTAAGTATAAATATTATAGATAAATTATAAAATAATAATAATATAATAATAAAAATAATAAACAGGTTGCGGTTCGGTTCTACCTCGGTCCGGTTCGGATCGGGTCTAAAAATCTTGAAACCGCTTGAGACTTGTATGTTGCGGTTCCGGTTCCGGTCCGGATAATAAAATGTAAGAACCGCACCCGGACCAATGTTATTTACGGTTCCAAAATTCAAACCAAAACCCGAATAATTTGCGAACGGTTCGGTCCGGTTCTTTGCGGTTCCAGTTCGGTTCCGATTCGGTTTGCGGTTTTCGGTTTTAAGTGACAGCTCTACATGGTACAGCTGTAGAAGATTCCGCCGGACCGCCTCATCCCGACCCACCACCAACTTCCCCTTCCGTTGAAGTAACCCTTGCTTCCAGGTAAACTTCGGTGGCTTCCCGGCTCCCTTTCCTTGTCTTAAATGATAGTTTTCAGTCGGCCATCACTCTCCCACGTCCCCTTGATCAATTGCAACACGTCCGATTGTAAAAGACTTATAGCACACAAGGTAGCATCTGGTTTGTCATGGACCCGCGACAGGGCATCAGCGCACACGTTCTCTTTGCCGCTCTTATACTGCACCTTGAAGTCGTATCCCATCAACTTAGAGAGATAACGTTGTTGTGTTGGGGTTGTCAATTTCTGCTCAAGCATGAAATTCAAGCTTTGATGATCGGTGCGTATCACAAACGGGCTCCCTACCAAGTAATGTCTCCATTTCTGAACGGCGAGGACAATGGCCAACAACTCCTTCTCATAGGTGGACAGTCCGACGTTCCTTGTTCCTAGTGCCTTGCTAAAGAACGTTATCGGTCGCTCTCTTTGGAGCAACACCGCACCCACCCCCGCATCCGACGCATCCGTCTCCACCACAAAAGTCTATTGGAAATCTGGCAACTGCAGCACGGGAGGGCTGGACACTGCCTTTTTCAAGGCTTGGAAGGCGGCCTTGGCTGCTCCGGACCACGCAAATGTGCGTAACTTCAGCAATTCCGTTAATGGTCGTGCCAAGGACCCATACCCTTGAATAAACCTCCGGTAATAACCGGTTAACCCCAAGAATCCCCGAACTTTCTTCAGCGTTGTGGCCGTCGGCCATTCCATCATTGCCTGGATCTTCATCGGATCGGTTGCCACCCCCAATCCGGAAATCACATGTCCCAAATAATGCACTTGCGGTCGGCCGAACTCGCATTTACTTTTCTTGAGCACCAAGTGGTTGGAACTTAACACCCCCATGGTAAAAGCGAGGTGATCCAAGTGTTCCACGCATATTGAGCTGAAAACCAAGATGTCATCAAAAAAATTTAAAATAAATTTCTGTAATTGACCTTGGAAGAGCCGGTTCATGAGACTTTGGAATGTTGAGGGCGCATTGGTTAAGCCGAACGGCATCACCAAGAATTCATAGTGCCCCTGGTGCGTCCGAAATGCAGTCGTATGCACGTCTTCTTCGATCATCCTCACTTGATGGTAGTCGGCCCGTAAATCTAGCTTGGAGAAATACACCGCGCCATGTAGCTCGTCGATCAACTCCTCAATGAGAGGAATCGGGAATTTATCCTTCACGGTGTTTTGGTTCAATTCCCGGTAGTCAACGCATAATCGTCGTGACCCGTCTTGTTTCTTCACCAAAACCACGAGAGATGCAAACTGACTATTGTTGTACCGAATTACCCTCGTGCTCAACATCTCACCGATGAGCCTTTCAATTTCCGACTTTTGTAGTGGTGGATACCGGTATGGCCGCAAATTGACGGTCTTTCCTTCCTCCTTCAATGTAATCCTGTGTTCTTGCCCCCTCATGGGCGGTAATCCTCGTGGTTCCTCGAACACATCCGCAAACCCAGCTAACAGGCTCAACAATTGTTGCTGCTCGGATAAGGGAAGAGAATCCCCTTCCAGCTTCCATGCTCCCAGTTCGCGATCAGCCCCCTCCGGTCCTCCTTCCCTGCTGTCTTGTACACTGCACACCGCCAACATATTGAGCTGCCCTCCTTTGTCCATCATCTTTTGGGCCCGGTTACCCTTGCTCCATAGTCCCGGCCCCGAAGTTGCCCCGCGCAAGGACACCTTTTTACCCCAACTCCAGAATTTCATCTTTAAGTTACCAAAATCCCAATTAACCGGCCCAAGTGTGAGCAGACGTTGTACTCCCAACACCACATCGCAGCCCCCCAAAGGAAGAATGAACATGTCCGATGAAAATTCCGCCCCTTGCATCCGCCACTGGAAGTTCTCCATCATATACGAGCTTGATATAATCTTCCCATTAGCCACCGCGACAGAAAAGGACTCCATCTGGACGAGATGGCATTGCATCCGATGTGCGGCTCTCTCGTCTAGGAAATTGTGGATGCTTTCCGAGTCAATCAACACACTGATGGGTTGCCCCTGGTGTGAAGCCGCCACCCGCATCATTTGGTAGTGTGTTACCCCCGTCAAGGCGTTCACGGACACTTGAGGTCCTGGCGGTTCTTCCTCTTCGGTCCCAAATTCCAGTTGCCCATCAACCTCTTCCTCTTGTTCTACTTCCCCAACCACCTCCACCACGACTTCCATCGAATAGGTTTGTCGCCGATTGGGACATTTGTGACCCGGTGTGTACTGTTGGTCGCACCAAAAACACAACCCCTTCCTCCGCTTCTCGTCAAGCTCTGATGACGTGGACTTGCTCCCTTCCCCCACGTTCTGATGCGCCGGTCAGGCATATTGATGACCGGATGGTTTCATGGCATTTTTTGGATTATACCCCTTATACTCCCCATAAGATGAATGTTCCTCGCGGTACGAGGTTGGCTTCCGGTTGCGGTATGTCAACTGCTTTTCCTGCAACCTTGCCAGTGAAAAAGTATCTTGCAAGGACTTGGGACGAAACATCTGAATGTTGTATTGTATGTCGTCCCTGAGTCCGGCGAGACATAGGCTAATGGCAATATCCTCCGACACCGACACTCGGTGTAACAGTAAATCAAACTCATCCAAATAATTTTGGACAGTCGTGCGTTGTCTCAAATTCTTCAACTCACTCATTGGATCCCCAAATAGCGCAGACCCAAAACGCGCGTGCAACGCTTGACTATATTCTTCCCAATTAGGTCATTGCCACGTCAATCTCTCCTTCATATACGCTTGGTGTCAGTACAAAGCTTTCCCTTCCAAGTGCACCGACGCCATTCTTACCTTCGTGTCTTTCGGGGTTCCATCAATCTCAAAGAAATGATCGCACTTGTAGATCCATGGCATTAGGTCCTCCCGGAGAAGCGAGGAAAATCCAATCGCGGAAATCTCGTAACCACATGCGACGTCGAGGATACCGAACCTGTACTCCTGCTGTCCGGCTACTTGCCCCTTCTTCCTTTCGCGGCCCGCTCTGTTCGCAGTCCAGCAAACAATGTCCGCATTTCCTCCCCCATGGCCTGCATTGCCCGAGCCAACTCCGCGTGACTCCGTTTCAGCCCCTCGACCTCCGACTGGGCCTCCGACTGGGCCTCCTTCGATCTCGTGGCGTCCGACACTGGCAGTTCTCCATCATATACGAGCTTGATATAGTCTTCCCATTAGCCACCGCGACAGAAAAGGACTCCATCTGGACGAGATGGCATTGCATCTGATGTGCGGCTCTCTCGTCTAGATGGCATTGCTTAACCGGACGAGATGGCATTGCTTAAGAAATGCGCCCTCAACCTCCCTCTGATACCCTGATGCGTGTTCTCCGATCTACCGCCGCTTTACCACCTCCTCCAGTACCGCACCTGCAAATCCAACGCATGCAACCACAATACCGCAACACAATCCAAACACAACCGGCCAAGAACGCCAAGAACTCCACCCAAATGATTGCAGTTAGATAACACCCAACCTAAGGGTAGAAGACCCTGAACGGATGGTAAGGAAGAGCAGGGGAAGCTTTCCCATTGCTGCCGCCTAAAGGAAACACAAGCACATAGTTTTTCGACCCTTACAAACAAAACAAACCGGGAGTAAATACTTCCCCCAACCCTAAGTGGCAAAAGACATAACTGCCTTCCAACACAAACAGAAAAGTCCACAAAGCAACAATAATAAAAATAACATAACATCCGGCAAGGGGAAGGGTCGGCGGAGATGAGGGAGAGGAAGTAGGGAATGAGAAGAAAAACCTTGGGATCAACCCTAAATTCTATACATCCAAGCATAATTGAAATAAGTACAGCACAAACCCTTATAGGTGCGGGGTGCGGATAACGAAAGCAATGCGAATAAATTGTCACACATAACAAAATATAATATAACAAAATATGATATAACAAAATGCAAAATAATCATGTCGGCGACACATCTTCAGTCTATTGAGACGGACTCGTTATCGTCTTCCTCCGCGCGTGGCCTCGCCACGGTGTCTCATCGGCATGTGCAACCGAACACATGATGTTTAGGTATATGTGTGTGTGTGTGTGTGAGAGAGAGAGAGTACTTAATCCACTGCAGCACTTATAACATTTTCAGTTTCTATTCAAAATTCTGTTGTCTAACTGAACAACAAAACTGGAATCTGTGTGTGTGTATATGGTTATGAAAAAAATGCATATCTTGTTTTCTTATTTGGTATGCCACAACAATGCAGTTTGTTTTAAGGAGAAGTAAAGGTATGATAATTTAATAGATAGTATCATAGATGGATAAATCAATTTTGTTTGTTATTAAGTTATTCATGCTTCGGCAAGGTTTCAAATTTTCATTAGAGACAGTTTTTTAAGCATTTGTTTACATTACATACATATGAAGGGGAGCCTTGGCACACCGGTTGAGGTGTTTCCGTGTGACCTTGAGGTCACGGGTTCCAATACTGGAAACAGCCTCTTGCAAGGTAAAGTTTGCCTACATTTCACCATTATGGTGGGATCCTTCCCCGGACCCTCGCTCCACGGGGATGCCTTGTGCACCGGCTGCCCATACATTACAAAAATATGATGTTTATGTAACATTGGTATTTTTCATCCTTCTTTATATAAGGAGAATTCTTACAATATGTCACAATACATATCTATGTTCTCTTGCACGCCTGCTTCATGACTCTAGATTTCCATTAAAAATTGAAGTATAGATTTACATACCATATACTGTTATAGTTTTTTCTTAATGTTGAATCATCATCATCAATAGATTTATCCCAACATTTGTGGTCGACAACACTATCTTCGCAGCATGGAAGCCACGAACACAGCATTTGACCGTATGAAACTTTCAGGTGTTGATCAACAGAGATTGAGAAAGTATCCGGCATTGTAAGTTCTGTAGTTTACATTATGCAATTTATTTTAATTTAATTAATGTAACTATTTTTATTGATTTTCTTAAATTGATACTCTGAAGGGGCGTCTTGGCGCACCGGTTGAGGTGTTGTCGTGCGACGTTGAGGTCAGCCTCTTGCAAAAATGCAGGGTAAAGCTTGCCTACATTCCACCCCTTGTCGTAGGATCCTTCCCGGGACCCTTGCTGTGCAGGGATGCTTTTTGTACCGGGCTGCCCTTTTTTTTCTTTAATTGATACTTCAAATGATTACAGTAAATGAACTAAATGATAATGATGTCCAAGCTAAAGCATTATTCAACTTTGCTTAGCCTTCACTTGTTTTCATGTAGAAGTTTATCCTTTTTTATGCTCTATTTTAAATTTTTAGGTTTGTTGTTGATAACATGAGATTTGCTACTTTTCACTTCTCAGACCTTGGAAATTATCAATTGCCTTCACTTGCAATTCAAGGCATTGGAGTTATCCGTGCCTTGAATCACGAAGATTTGATGGATCATCAAATATTGCTCCTCTTACATGTCACGCTACATCTGATAGAATTTTGGATGCGATAGTGTCGTACAAGCAAGTGCCAGCAATAAAGATGCGGTCTACAACAGAAGTAAACTATTCAATGGAAGCATGCACTTTTAGTGAGAATATCCACACTATTTCTACAAATACTTCAGAAGAAAAGATTGGAGTGTTGCTACTAAATCTTGGAGGTCCAGAGACCCTAGATGATGTTAAGCCATTTCTATTCAATTTGTTCGCTGACCCGGTATGTAATATTCTAACCATTTATTTTTCTCTATTCTGAAATTTAATGTTGAGATAGTAATCTTATTTGACTTTGGTCAAATTTCTACATGTATTATGAAGAGTCGTTGATACTGTGAGTGAAGCTTTACTTCCTCCTGCTATACCTTCTGCTTGCGTGTATTTTTCTTGTCTTCAGGTGAAATTGAGCAGAAAAAACCCCAGATATATGATTGTGATAAACTCTTTAAACTGTGGAACTTCAGATCCATATCAGTAGAAATGTAGAAAATATTGAACAAAGTGGCCACAATACTCAAACAAGCATTACTATGGTCACCGTTTCAATGTAGAAATTCTTCTAGATTACAAATCACTAGATTACTATTGTTCTTCTCTTCTGGAAGGTTTATATATCCTCATAACCAAAGCTTAACATTCCTTTGAAATATCCATCTACATCTATAGTGATTCAGTGATAAAGAAGATTTTATCGTGTGAAGTGTAACTGAAATATTTTATTTCTGAAATTTTCAAAACTTCTTAATCCTCAAAAAGCTTTCACTTACTTTATAAAAAAATAGGATACTTGGTGGAGAATGTTCTACTTTTGTTTTGCTTGTTAGATAAATGTGACTACTATGTTTTTATGTTCATAAACCTGAGCAACATATTCTAGTAAAATCTTAGAAGAATTTACTTATTAGTATTAGAAAAGCCCATGTATAAAGGCCCAAAATAGGCCTAATATTATTCTCTCTTCTTCAGTCCCACATCTTGTATAGGATTTTTCCTCTCTTCTCATCTCCTATATAATTGTATTCCCTCCTTGTATTTACATACACAAGCAATACATACAAGTTTTGACTTCTCTCAACATGGTATCAGAGTCAGGTTACGATCTAACCGCCCTGTGCAATTTTTAAACCGCATCTACCCGCCGCCTTCTGGCGGGCTCCGCGGTCTCCTCGCGGATTGTTTGCGGTCTCCAGCTGTCTGCCTCCTTTTCTATCCGCCGCTTCTCGCTCACTGACCGCGGCCTCGACGGACAGTCCGCTGCCTCTCCCCGTGGATCCAGGTTCTCTCCTCCTCCCATCCCTTTTTATAGTTTCTCTCCTTTCTCTCGTGGACCCCACCTCCCGTGCACCTCGCGCGGTCTCTAGTTCTATCCGCGCGGCTTCCCCTCCTATCCGCTCGGCGTCTGCTCCTTGCGGTTTCCTTCTCCCGCTCGAGTTCGTCAACTCGCGGCTTCTCTCTCTCCTATCCGCTCGAGTTTGGTAACTCGCGGTCTCTCTCCTATCCGCTCGAGTTTGTAACTCGCGGTCTCTCTCCTATCCGCTCGAGTTTGGTAACTCGTGGTCTCTTTTTCTTCTCGCCGCCTTCTCGCGGCCTCCAGACCGTGCGGTCTGCCTCTTACCCGCTCTGGTCGTGGCCTGTCTGGCCGCTGGTGTTCGCATCGTGACCGTGCGGGTTCGTTCTCCCGGCCTTTTTTTTCTGCTCACTGTTTGTCGCTGCGGCCTGTTCCTAGTCGCGGCGATCTCCTCCCCTCTCTGCGGCCTGCCTCTCCAGCGGACTCCTGCCTGGTCGCTGCGGTCTTCGTCAAAATCGCTGCGGCCTCCTTCCAAGTCGGTGCGGCTTGTCTTCCAGGACTATGGACTCCTCTGTTGACTCCACCGGCCCGGCGGCTAGTCCGCCCGCAGACCGCCCGGCTTGTCCAACCGACCTGCGCGATGAATTACGCATCACTACCATCTCTCTCTCCGGGAAGAAAAATTTTCTCCCTTGGGCGCATTCTGTGCGCCGGGTTCTCCAGGCCAAGGGTCTCCTGCCTTACCTCACACAGGCTCCTCCGGTTCCCCCTACGGACGATTGGCTCCGCAACGATGGTCGTGTGCAGACTTGGCTCCTCAACTCCTTGGATGGTGAGCCGTATCAGATGGCCATGTATCACGAAACAGCCAAGTCTATATGGGATGAGCTGCACTCCCTATACTCCGGCAAGGACAGCCTTCAGCACCTCTACGACATCCTCACCGATCTCGTTGCTCTCGACACCGGTGGCGCCCCGGACATGACGTCGTTTGTCGCTCGGGCTAAGACTCTTGCCGAGGCCTGGATACTGCATCAGCCTTCTACCAGTGATCATGCTGCCCAGCGCGCTCAGAAGGAGGCGGTTTGCATTGCTATTATGATGGCCCGTCTTCCTCCTCACCTTCAGACTATCCGGACTCAGGTTCTGGCGTCTTCCACCGTTCCATCCCTTTCTGAGATCTGTTCCATGCTCCTCCGCGTGACGCCTCCTCCGGATGCTCCTGCGCCGACTTCCTCGGCCTTTCTTCAACAGGCCCCTCCGCCCCTGCTTCCCTCGCCTCCCTCTGCTCGTGGTGGCCGCTCCGGCTCTCGGGGCCGCGGGCGTGGTGGCAGGGGGCGGCCGAAGTGTTCCTACTGCGGCAAGGACGGACACCTTGAAGCGACCTGCTACCGCAAGAATGGATATCCTCCTCGACCGACGGCTTCGGTGGCCGCAGATGCCTCCTCTCCTGCCTCTCCGGACCTTGAAGCTGTCCGCCTCCAGCTCCAGCACCTCCAGGGACTGCTCAACCCGCCTCCTGCTTCCCTGGCCTCCACCTTCGTCTCCCAAGCAGGTACGGCCTGTCTCTACACCGGTCCGTCCTGGATCATGGACTCCGGTGCCACTCATCACATTACGTCCCAGCGGCCTGCCACATACTCGGACTCTCCTCATCCGCGGTCTATCACCGTGGCTAATGGGGCTCTTGTTCCCGTCTCCGGATCGGCGGACATCTCTCTCAGCCCGTCGTTTCCTCTCCGCTCGGCTCTTCATGTTCCGAGTTCCCCCTTCAATTTACTTTCTGTTGGTCGCCTTACTGCTGATCTGGATTGCTCTGTTATATTCACTTCCTTTTCTTTTGTCATACAGGATCGCCGGACGCGGACTACCATTGGTAAAGGCGGATTGCGGAACGGGCTCTACCTTCTCGACACACCTCCTACCATCCTCTCCTCCGTCTCCTCCACCGAGTGGCATCGCCGTCTTGGCCACGCTCCTCTACCTGTTCTCCAGCGGGCTCTCCCTGATATCTCTCTCCATCCGTTTCAGTGTGATTCTTGTATCCTCGGCAAGCAGCCGCGTTCATCTTATCCTGCTCATTGTACCCGGAGCTCTGCTCCGTTTGATTTATTGCATTCTGATGTGTGGGGACCGTATAAAATTACTAGTATTTCTGGTTTCCGGTATTTTATTACTTTCATTGATGATTATTCTCGCATGACGTGGTTGTACTTACTTCGTGATCGCTCCGAGCTTCCTCGCATTTTTCGAGCCTTTGTCGTTGAAACTCGTACCCAATTTCACACCACTATCAAAACTGTGCGAACGGATAATGCTCGTGAGTACACTGGCCACGACTTCGCTACGTTATGCTCTGAGTTCGGGATTATCCACCAAACCTCTTGTGCCTACACGCCTCAACAAAACGGCGTTGCCGAACGTAAAAACCGCCACTTACTTGATGTGGCTCGCTCCCTCATGCTTCAAATGCATGTGCCCAAGCACTACTGGAACTTTGCGGTCTCCACGGCTTGTTTTCTCATCAATCGTCTCCCTTCCTCCGTCCTCCACTATGCTACTCCGTTCAGCCTGTTGTTTCCCTCGACTCCGGTTTTCCCTCTTCCGTCTCGTATCTTTGGTAGCACTTGTTACGTCCACCATCTGGGCGCGCCCTCGGATAAATTGGATCCCCGGGCGGCTAAACACATATTCGTGGGCTATTCCCGTACTCTGAAGGGGTATGTCTGTTATTCTCCCGCCACTCGGAAGCTCTTTGTCTCTGCGGATGTCACCTTCCGCGAGACTCAACCATTTTTTTCGGATTCTCTCACTACTCCTATCCCTTCGGCTCCTTTACCTCCATCCATCCCACGACCAGTTCTCCCCGTTACAACGCCGCTGCTACCGGTTCCACCAGCTCTACCTCCTGTTCCCCCCGCACCACCCATCATCCGGGTCTATACTCGTCGCCCCCGTTGCTCTATGACCCCACTGCAGTCCGCCTCAACCACGGTTACTCCGCGCCCGGCAGATCAGGTACAGACATCCACCGCTCATCCTCTGGCTCATTACGTCTCTCTACATCGCCTCGCTCCCCATCTTCACACTTTTGCTACTTCTCTTTCCTCGGTTTCTGTTCCTAATTCTGTGCAGGAGGCGCTCCAACATCCTGGCTGGCGGGCTGCCATGGAGGAGGAAATGGCTGCTCTCTGGACTAACCAGACCTGGACTCTCGTCCCTCTTCCTCCCGGTCAGAAACCCGTTGGGTGTAAATGGGTCTTTGTTATTAAACATGCTGCTAATGGCGCTATTGACCGCCTAAAGGCCCGCCTTGTGGCTCGTGGCTTCACCCAGCAGCAGGGGCTCGACTACGAGGAGACTTTTTCCCCGGTGGCCAAACTCAATACAGTCCGGGTTCTCCTCTCTGTTGCGGTACATCGCCAGTGGCCCCTACTCCAACTGGATGTCAAAAATGCGTTTCTGAACGGTGATCTCCAGGAAACTGTGTATATGCAACAACCTTCCGGGTTTGAGACCACGGGGGAGTCTCAAGTCTGCCATATTCGAAAGGCTCTTTATGGTCTCAAATAGTCTCCCCGGGCATGGTTTGACAAGTTCAGTAAGGCCCTCCGGGAGATTGGTTTTACTCGAAGCTCCGCCGACTTCTCGCTCTTCACTCGCCACCGATCTACCGGGACCGTCCTTCTGCTAGTCTATGTGGACGACATCATTATTACTGGGAACGACTCGAATGGAATACTGGTGGTCAAACTTCATCTGAGCACCGTTTTTCAAACAAAAGATCTGGGGCCCCTTCGATACTTCTTGGGCCTAGAAGTCGCCAGACAGCCAGATGGTTTGATCCTTTCTCAGCGAAAGTACTGTACTGACCTTCTTCATGATGCGGGTTACTCAGGTTGTAAGCCAATTGACACCCCAATGGATGTCAATCACAAGTTATGCGCGCAGGCCTCTGACTCCGATATCCTACTGGACAATCCAGAATATTACCGTCGCCTAGTTGGAAAATTGATATACCTCACAGTAACCAGACCAGATATCTCCTTCGTTGTTGGTATCGTCAGTCGATATATGCACTCCCCCAGAAGCTCTCATCTTCAGGCGGTTGAACGTATTCTCAGATACCTCAAAACGGCTCCTGGACAAGGACTGGTGTACAAAGTCTCTTCTTCCACTCCTACTCTGGTAGCATACTCTGATGCTGATTATGCTGGGTCCCTCGATGATCGAAGGTCCACCAGTGGCTTCTGCACGTACTTTGGAGGACATCTGATTACCTGGCGGAGCAAGAAACAAGCGGTCGTTGCTCGATCATCAGCTGAGGCAGAATACCGGGCGATGACATCAGTGGTGTCGGAACTAACGTGGCTTGAAAGCCTTCTCACCGATCTGGGTGTAAAGCTTCCTTCGCCGGCTCTTCTCCTCTGTGACAGTCAAGCTGCTATACACATTGCCAAGAACCCAGTCTTTCACGAGAGAACTAAACATATTGAAGTCGACTGTCATTTTATCCGAGAAAAGGTTCAACTAAAGAAGATCGACCTCAGACATGTTCCTGGTACTGAACAAGTTGCGGATGTCCTCACAAAGGCCTTGTCAAGTACCCTCTTCTATCAATGCCTGTCCAAGCTTGACGCATACGATTTGTACGCTCCAGCTTGCGGGGGAGTATTAGAAAAGCCCATGTATAAAGGCCCAAAATAGGCCTAGTATTATTCTCTCTTCTTTAGTCCCACATCTTGTATAGGATTTTTCATCTCTTCTCATCTCCTATATAATTGTATTCCCTCCTTGTATTTACATACACAAGCAATACATACAAGTTTTGACTTCTCTCAACAATTAGCAATGCCAATATTTTTTATAAGATGCAGAATATTATCTTTGTTTGTATTCATAAGTTTTTGGATATTTATCCTATTGAAAAATGTTAAATTTCTCTTATCAATCCATGATTATGGATATTCTTTTTAGCAAATTTTTTGGGTTGCATGTGCACTTTTCCGTAACTTGTTTGTTTGCTGCAGGATATAATCAGACTTCCCAGACTTTTTTGTTTTCTTCAAAAGCCCCTGGCCTTTTTAATCTCAAGTTTTAGAGCTCCAAAGAGTAAAGAAGCTTATGCTTCTATTGGTGGTGGATCGCCTCTGAGAAAGATTACTGATGAGCAGGTATTAGTTCTGTCATTTTCTGAAGGTTTGACTAGAAATCAGTACATTTTTAAACTACAACCATACCTAATCTGACTCAGTGTTCAACGTGCTGCAGAAAGTCCTTTTTGCAACTTTATCTTATCAAGCCACTTATTTTTACTTTATTCTCCTAATTAGTACAAAGCTTCCATACTTAAATCTTACTCTGCTTCAATTTCCATCATTTTCATTTACTAAGTTTTATTTAGGATTGTCTTGTATCTATTTTAAACCAAAACACAACCATTATCTTATTGAGATGTATGTTACCAGACAAAATGAGAGAGATGAAATAGCACAAAGAAGCCGAGATTACGAACAATATAAGAGAGACATGGTCCCTTCAAAAAACGAGGCCAGGTTCCCCTTCTCAAACAAGGCTGAATAAACTATGATACCAGTTGCCTCTACAATTACATCTAAGCCTCTTTATATGTGTGGGAGGCGCCCTAATAAGTCAAGTCACAGTATTTAATAATGACACGTCTAATAATACATGATAAACAATTTATTTCATAAAAAGATAAATAAAACAGGTGTCAGTTCTTTGTTCGCTACCGGGTCTCCACGGAAGCGTACATGTAACAGTGTGTTCTATAAATTACTGATCATATAATTTCTATCTATAAATTACTGATCATATAATTTCTAACATATTATTATTGCAGGCTGATGCAATAAAAACAGCCTTGGAAGACAGAGGCTTGAGTGCAAATGTGTATGTTGCAATGCGTTATTGGCATCCGTTTACAGAGGAAGCAATTAGCCAGGTTATTCCTTTTTTAACTGCTAGCAACGAGCCAGCTAGTATAATTTCATTGTAATGCCTGCATGTATTGAATTATACTTTCTGACCAATTTTCTGGACAAATTTACATATGAAAATGGCAGATTAAGCGAGATGGAATTACAAAGCTTGTTATTCTCCCATTGTATCCTCAGTTCTCCATATCGACAAGTGGGTCAAGTATCCGTGTACTTCAAAGTATTTTCAGGTGGAAATCTAGCTCTACTGGTCAATTCACTTCTTAGTTCGCAATAATATATATGCATTGTTTTTTATTTTTGTTTATATTTGCTTATAGGGAAGATTCTTATTTTACAAGAGTAGCCATTTCCATTATAGAATCATGGTATCAACGTGAAGGTTACATAAGATCAATGGCTGATTTGATAGAGAAGGAAATTTCAAAATTTTCTAAACCTGAAGAGGTAATTTGTGTTTGATTCTCTTAATGCAAGTTTGGCATTGTAGTAGAAATACTCTCATTGTTCATGATGTTGGCAGAATTCGAGAGTGGAGTGGTGATGCTATAGTTGTTTGATCTACTTCACTTTGTTTTTGTTGATGAAGCAAAAGCTTTTAATATTTGTTATGATCTTGTGAATATTCATGAATAAACTAATAATAGGGTGCTGTTGTAAGTTGTTGAAGGAAATATGAAAAGGCCCATTAGTAAAGAGTAAAGACCCAGTTAGTCTCTTAGCTAGAATGTTTTTGTCCCACATCTTGAATGAGACATTCTCTCCTCTTCCTCCTTCTATATAATTGTACTCATACATGTATATTGGTGAGTTTTTTGCATATATAAAAATATTGGGGATTTCTACATAGTATTAGAGGGAGGTTGAAAGATCCTTCCTAAGATGTTTTTGACCGCCCCTCCTGCTCACCTCCCTTTAATCGGCTAGTCTCGCGGTTTCCATTTTTTCTAGCCGCTCTCCCTTCCCTTCTTCTCTCTCTTTTGTGGTGTCCACAACTTATCCTCTTCTCCTCCTCTAGCCTTTTTTATCCTCACTGCTCGTGGGCCCCACCCTCTCCCTCTCTCTCTGTTTCTCTTCCCGCAAGTTTTTTTCTACGAAACTGCCTTGTCCGCCTGCAGGTTTTGGTATTTACGGCTCAATCCGCGGGTCCTTGCTCAATCTGCGGGTCTTTGGCTTCTTCTGCAAAGCCGTGCAATCCGCCACCGGTTAGATTGCTTCCCGTTGTTTGTGGTCTCCTACCCGCAGCCTTGGACTACCCTTCTAGCCGCGCCTTGGACTAGCCCTTCTTTTGCAGGCCGCAGTCTTTTCTGTTCCGGCCGACAGTCACCTGTTCGCTACTTCCTCAGATCGCTACTACCAGTCTTCCTCTGCCTGCTGCTGCCTTTCTGGCTGCAGTTCTTCGGGCCGCCTCAAGTTTTTTTTCTCCCAAGTCGTCGAGCCGCGGCAGTTCTCAGGCCGCAGTAACCCTCACTGTCTCCGTCTCTCTGGTCGCTGCCTTAAGCCGTTGCTTACCGCGTCCTGTCTTGCCACCTCCCTTGCCTTGTCTCCGCTGTCTCAAGCAGCCGCTTGCCGCGTTCTGCTCTCAATTAGTTGTTGTCTGCTCTAGCCGCGGACTGCTCTTGGCTTATTCTCTCTGGCCGCTGATTCTCTAGCCGAGGGCTGCCTTGTCGTGCTTGGCTCTCTATCTGCAGACACTTTATCATCCCTCTGACTTTCTCCAGGCCTCCTGCTTCTTGCCACCTTCGTGGCCTCCTGTTCTCTTCATAGCCGCAGACTCTGGCCGCCTAGCTGCTATCCTTGGATGCCTGCCTGTTTTGTGCTATGTGCGGCTCTGCCCCCAATGACTACAATTTCTACTCCCTGCCGCATTCATACAGACATCCAAACAGACATTGTTGATCTGCGCAACCAAATCCAACACCTTCATGGTCTGGTCGGCCGTCCCCCGGGCTCAGTTGTGTCTGTTTTGGGTGGCGGTGTTTCCTGTCTCGCCCATAGTTCCTCTTGGATTCTGGATTCTGGGGCTTCCCTCCACATTACCCCACGAAAACCTTCCACATACTTGAGCTTTGCGCATTTCAAGTTCATTACTGTGGCCAATGACGAAACTATTCCAGTCGCTGGTTCTGCCGACGTCACCCTTACCTCCTCCCTTACTCTTCGCTCGGTTTATGTTTCGGGCTCTTCTTTTAATCTCCTCTATATTCACCGTCTCATACAAGATCTGGATTGCTACGTCACATTCACTCATACCTCTTGTGTTGTGCAGGATCGACAGATGTAGAACATCATTGGTAAAGGGCAACTCTCGAATGGGCTCTACATCTTGGACCCCTCTCCCCCCTACTTCTCTCCTCTATTAACTATATCGAATGGCACCGGCGTCTTGGACACGCTCCTCTAAACATATTCTAAAAATCTCTTCACGATGTTTCTCTTCATGATTTCACTTGCGAGTCTTGTATCTATGACAAACATCATCGATCTACGTTCTCACCTCATCCCACTTGGAGTCCTGCTCCCTTTAATTTAGTTCAATTTGATATTTGGGGACCCTACAAGATCGACAGTGTTTTTTGTTATCGTTACTTTGTCACTTTTGTAGATGATTACTCTTGAGTGACATGGTTGTATCTCTTTCGTGATCGCTCTGAACTACCTGGTGTCTTTCGTGCCTTTATCATTGAAAATCGTAACTAGTTCTCTACTGCAATTAAAACTCTTCGTACCGATAATGCACAGGAATACAGGCTTCCCTCCACATTACCCCACGAAAACCTTCCACATACTTGAGCTTTGCGCATTTCAAGTTCATTACTGTGGCCAATGACGAAACTATTCCAGTCGCTGGTTCTGCCGACGTCACCCTTACCTCCTCCCTTACTCTTCGCTCGGTTTATGTTTCGGGCTCTTCTTTTAATCTCCTCTATATTCACCGTCTCATACAAGATCTGGATTGCTACGTCACATTCACTCATACCTCTTGTGTTGTGCAGGATCGACAGATGTAGAACATCATTGGTAAAGGGCAACTCTCGAATGGGCTCTACATCTTGGACCCCTCTCCCCCCTACTTCTCTCCTCTATTAACTATATCGAATGGCACCGGCGTCTTGGACACGCTCCTCTAAACATATTCTAAAAATCTCTTCACGATGTTTCTCTTCATGATTTCACTTGCGAGTCTTGTATCTATGACAAACATCATCGATCTACGTTCTCACCTCATCCCACTTGGAGTCCTGCTCCCTTTAATTTAGTTCAATTTGATATTTGGGGACCCTACAAGATCGACAGTGTTTTTTGTTATCGTTACTTTGTCACTTTTGTAGATGATTACTCTTGAGTGATATGGTTGTATCTCTTTCGTGATCGCTCTGAACTACCTGGTGTCTTTCGTGCCTTTATCATTGAAAATCGTAACTAGTTCTCTACTGCAATTAAAACTCTTCGTACCGATAATGCACAGGAATACACTAGTCACGTGTTTACTAACCTGTGTGCTGAGTTTGAGATCATACATCAAACCTCGTGTGCACCTCCTTGAGGTCGTCCACTCTCTTATGTTTCAAATGAATGTTCCCAAACAATATTGGAATTTTACGGTCTCTACATCCTGCTCTCTTATTAACTGCATGCTTTTCTTCTATTCTCAACTTTGCGGTTCCGTTCAACCTTCTTTTTCCCTCCACATCTCCTTTTTCAGTCACTCGCGTGTTTTGTTGCGTGTGTTATGTTCATAATCTTGGCCCGTCCACAGACAAGCTTGTTCCACGTGCCACAAAATATATATTTGTTGGCTACTCCCGTACTCAGAAGGGCTATGCCTGCTTCTCTCCAAAGGATTGCAAGGTTGTTACTTCTGTTGATGTTGCTTTTTTCGAAGACCAGCCCTATCATTCTCAACCAACTGATTCTCTACTTCCACCACTCCTTCTGAGGCCTGATGTCCCTGTTACTTCCAACCTTCCACCTCTCCTTCCCACGCCACTCCCACCAAACCCACCTCTCTTTCTCACGCCACTCCCACCCAAACCACCTCTCATTCGTGTGTATACTCGTCCTCCTTCGTCTACTACCCTATGGGAGATGCCCTCCTCTGATGATATTTTACAGCCTGCAGATCCGGCAACTGCTTCTACTGCTCATCCGATGACGAATTATCTCTCCCTTCACCGCCTCTCTCCGGAACTCCGACAATTGTGTAGGAGGCTCTCCAACATCCGGGATGACGGACGGCTATTACTATCTATACTTTTGTGTAGGAGGCTCTCCAAGATCCGGGATGACGGACGGCTATGGATGAGGAAATGTCTGCTCTTTGGGCAAACCACACTTGGGATCTTGTCCCTCTTCCTCTCAGACAGACTTGCGTGGGTTATAAGTGGGTGTTTGCCATCAAACATGATCAGGATGGGATGATTCAACGTTTGAAAGCTCGTCTAGTAGCTCGTTGTTTTACTCAACAACAAGGTCTAGATTAAGATGAGACATTTTCTCCAGTCGCCAAACTCAATACTGTTTGTGTGTTGATCTCTCTCGCTGTTCATCGATACTGTCCCTTGCACCAATTGGATGTCAAAAATGCTTTTTTAATGACGATTTGCAGGAGATCGTCTATATACAACAACCTCCCGAGTTTGAGATCACGGGAGAGTCTCTTGTCTGTTGTCTGAAGAAGTCTCTTTATGGTCTCAAACAGTCGCCTTGGGTATGGTTTGACAAATTCAGTCAAACTGTTAGTGTTGTTTGGTTCACTCGGAGTTCAGTCGACTTCTCTTTATTCATCCGTCATCGTCCAACATGCACAGTGATTCTCTTGGTTTATGTTGATGATATTTTAATTACGGGAGATGATCTTACAGGAATACATATGATCAAACAACATCTGGCGACTGTATTTCAAACAAAGGACCTGGAAAGTTTTTGTTACTTTCTTGGTCTCAAGGTGCCTCGGCGACCTGATGAGCTTGTGTTATCTCAAATAAATTACTGTCTTGACTTCCTTCATGATGCGGGCTACGCTGGATGTATGTCTGCAGGCACTCCCATGAATATCAATCACAAGTTCTGCGCTCATGCCTCAGACTCTGATCCGCTCCTTCCGAATCCAGAGTACTATCGTCGTCTTGTGGGAAAGCTGATATATCTTACTGTTATAAGACCTGATATATCATTTGTTGTTGAAATTATCAGTCGATTCATGCTTGAGCCACGTATCTCTCATCTCCAAGCAGTTGAGCGCATTTTTCGATACTTGAAGACTGCTCCTGGACAGAGACTTGCATACAAGCCCTCTTTGTCTCCCTTATCTCTGAGTGCATACTGTGACACTGATTATGCGGGTTCATTGGATGATCGTCGTTTCACAAGTGGATACTGCACTTATTTTGGTGGACATCTCATTACATGACGTAGCAAGAAACAATTTGTAGTTGATCGGTCATCCGCTGAGGCCGAGTATCGTTCAATGACAGTTGTAGTGTCTAAGTCTTACATGGATTGAGGGTCTCCTTGATGATTTAGGAGTCAAGCTTTCCTCATCAGCCACCATATTTTGGACAGTCAAGCTGCCATACACTTTGCCAAGAATTCTGTTTTTCATGAACGGACGAAACACATTGAGGTTGATTGTCATTTCATTCGGGAGAAGATTCAATTAAAGAAGATAGAGTTAATGCATGTTCCCGCTGCTGAGCAAGTTGTTGATATCCTCACCAAGGCCTTGCCGCGACCTTTGTACTATCAGTTCTTGTCCATGATTTGTGTCTACGATTTGTACGCTCCAGCTTGCGAGAGAGTGTTGAAGGAAATATGTAAAGTCCCATTTGTAAAGGCTCAGTTAGTCTCTTAGCTAGGATGTTTTTGTCCCACATCTTGAATGAGATATTCTCTCCTCTTATTCCTTCTATATAATTGTACTCATACATGTATATTGGTGAGTTTTTTGCATATATAAAAATATTGGGGATTTCTACATAAGTAAATTTGAAAATGAATGAGGTTTTCATAAGGTGTGGAAGAATTATTTTGAACACGTACTTTTTTCAGTGGGAAAGGGAAACCTCCCTCTATAAAGTTTTCTCGTGCATGGGGTTTTCCAGTGCTTTAGCAGCTATCATGATACTATATTTATAATGTTAGCCTTCCTTCTTTCTTACTCCCTAGTGGCTTTCACATGATATACGGCCTATTGAGCTTAATAGGAGGAAATGGCTTGTCTTTATCATTAAGATAATGAGGGGTACGTGAGGTGACAATTCCCATGTGTTAAAATAATCAGGGGTTAACTTTCTGTACTTTCAAATAGCACCGTAGGTTATTTGCTTGAAATCGTGATTTTCATTCAAGTATATTAGCTAATAGGTTATTGCTTGCTTATTGTGAACTGTCTTGTACATTTAACTTGGGATGTATAACATTATAAGTACTTGAGTACTTCTGACAGAGATGTATCTATTGGCAGTACATAAATCAAAGTTACCTTTTTCTGACATGGGTGTATCCATTGGCATCACTATGTATAAAATACATGTTAGTTTAATGGACCAAATGGTCATTTGCGTAGTACTATAGATAGAAGATGGTGGAAAAAACTTGCTTAAAGGTGTTGCAATGCAACTCTATTTCTTTTATTTTTTCTGAAATAAATGCCTACTGGCATCATTATTCGTGAATCAATGTTAAATTCTAATGGATCAAATGATCTTTGACGTGGTAACAGATTTACTTAATTAATGGTTTGTATTTTTAATATTATTTGTGTTGGATGGATGGTCATCCTTGCTTCCATGTTGTTTCTTATATCATTACTGCCTTGCCTGATGCAATTCAAGCTGTTGTTTCCCTCATTGTCCACATTTTTACACTAGTCTCTCCCTTTGCTGCACATCACTGCTCAGCACGCTATCCAGCAGTTAGTATGCCAATCTTGCCAGCATGGACAACATAACACACCTTGTCAAAAGTCATGTAGGTCATACCCTTCCTCGACTTCACTCCCACATCATCTTCAGCGGCTCGTGCAGATCTTGTAGAACTCACACATGACACAATTTTACTTCATGTCTTCTGCTCTCCAATCTAAGCTTGCAACTTCCTGCACACAAATCCACTCACATATATAGCTCGCCCAACAAACCCACTCACACAAATCGCTCACACCGCTTGCCCAACATGCCCACGCAAGTCAATCATTGTGCATTTGACCTGGTTTTGTGTCATGAAAGAATCCTACAAACAAACCCATCTCACACTCTGCCCGCTGCTCATTCTCATGAAATGCCCTTACCACAAATATGTCTAGTATTTTCTATTGATATGATTGATGATGGAGATGTTCCTTCTCTCGTCACTTTCGTTGGATGGATTTTTATTTGACATCTCTTCATTGGGGTAAAGTTCTCATTCATCTCTCTTCTTCGAGATAAATTCACTAAATTTACAATATAGTAGAAGACCTCCACTCGATCCCATCCCAGCATCCCTCAATCAACATTCAAACTGTTCGAAGCTATAATCTAGAAGATTGTTTTGGTATAATTGTGGAAGTCTAAACCTAAGTCATAAGATTATTTTTTTCTTATTATATAATGTGCTATAAGGTTGTCCTTGTTTCTCATTTTTTTAATTATTAGAGATAATCAGTTTTCATTTAAGAATTCTTTCTTTTACGTTTAGGAATTATTTTTCCATTTTCAATGAGGCATATTTTTATAAGGGTAATTATATCGGCCAACTGATTTATGCAATTGGCAAACCAAGTATTCTAAAAATAACTTGTTTTTTCTCCTCCTAATTTCCACTAGGGGCAGCTCGATTTTTTCCTTGCCTTCATGTGATCTGCCTCGATAAACCATCACTGCCACCCAACGCTTCCTCCCCGACGGCGTCTCTGACCATCCTGCCTTTGCAAAAAAATTCGGCGTCACCGCTTGATCCGGTGTCCTTGCCGCACTTCTCTTCACCCGCAGCCCCGATGTCTGGCGGGTCTTCACCTCAGAGGAAGCCCTATGCTACCTCTTGAAGAATGGCTCGGCGTGCACTTCCGCCGCCGGTCGGAAGGGGCTTTTCCACTGTCTCTTCCCAGTTCCCACAATCTGGCGGCGGGATTTTCCGAAAAGTATTTGGGGATGTGACATTGAGGGACACCTTGAAGCCGGTGTTGATCCCCTCCTACGACCTCACCGCCGGTGCATCGTTTCTCTTCTCGAGGGCAGACGCGGTGGAGGCCGACACCTACGATTTCCTGATCAGTGAGGTCTGTGTCGCCACGTGCTCCAGATCGGGAGCGACGAAGATGAAATCAGTGGATGGACAAACTTGGATTTCCTTCGTCCGCGGTGGGCTCGCAATGCCAAACCCCGCCGCGACAGCAATTTCTATGCATATAGTGTGGCGGAGAGTTTGGGCGAGGGGGTGAAGGAGATTGTGGTGGGAGAGGCGGTGGTGCCGACCTCTGATCGGAGAAGAGCAATTTCTACAGTCCGACGCCGCTCCTCTTGTTCTGAGAAGAACCGTGATTTGGTCTAACATTAACATTTTCAGTCTAACATTAAACTTGAGCTACCATTAGCCAAAGTAGGTCTGCCCATAACACCGCCCTTTTATAAATAAATAAATAGAACAATAACTTTGTATTCAAACAGTTGAAGTAAAGAATTTTTTTGCATCCATGATCAATTTGTTCTGCCCTACTCCTAAAGTTTTCACTCTCCTGTCTATGACATGTCTTAGTTCCTACTAGGCATTCCTAGTTTTCTAATTCCAACTCTGTTCTAATTCCTAGTTTATATTGTTTTTTTTTAAGAATTAGTTATCTTTGTTTGTTTATTACATATCAGCATACTTTAAAGTTTAAATGAACTTTTTACATATCTTACATGTCATTTTGGAGACGTCAAAATTTTCATGAATAGAAGAGAACATGAAGATTTTACATGAAACAATTATCTCAAAATAATTAGTCTTCTCTGAAAAGGTGGGCACCAAACTTGTGATATTAGGCTTTCGCTTCTATGCATACCCCTTTCACCTCAATTAACGTTTCAATTGACTGCATTTCAAGCCAGAGAACCCAACTTATGATGCTTAATAACATATGCTCCTACACTGGAAGAGAAACAGTGCATCTTTTTTCTTACACCATAATGCACAATTATAGGTCATGATATTCTTCAGTGCACATGGAGTGCCTCTTAGCTATGTTGAGAATTCCGGAGATCCTTACAGAGATCAAATGGAGGAGTGCATCAGTTTGATCATGGATGAGTTGAAATCAAGAAAAATCATGAATAACCACACTCTTGCCTATCAGGTAATTACAGCAAACATTGTTCCTATCCTTCTAATGTGCCTTTACTATGCTTGAGTTTCTTGAGCTTTTTATTTTGATTTTCCAGAGCCGAGTTGGGCCTGTTCAGTGGCTGAAGCCTTACACTGATGAAGTCATAGTTGAGCTTGGTCAGAAAGGAGTTACCAGTCTTCTCGCTGTTCCAGTAAGGTATGTAGATCAGCTCAATGTCGTCCATTTACCCACAACTTAGAATTTTTTCTCTCAGATACTCTTCAGAAAAAACCAAAGGAAAAAAAAAACCTTCTCTTTGATGTTAAAGCGCCTTCCCAAAGCATCACTTCTTTGAACTTTTCTTCAGTGAATTATGACCTGCGTAATATTATCAGTGTCAATTCAGGGTAGCATTTTGAGTTTAGGCTCAGCCCGAAGATGTCCTGACCTATTTATTAAACAGGCTGGAAGTCTCATCCTTAACCTGTTATGCAGACTTGACCCGAGAAGCATGTTAAGTCATGCCGGCTTAGTGTCAGCTTGGCATGAAATAGTGACCTTGTTTGGACCCTTCAAATTGGAAGGGGAGTAAAAATAATAATGATTATAGACACGACTTCTTAGCGGGAAAAAAGATTCCATTCATTTCAATCGGGCTCGTGATTATTTTTTTACTATTTTAACTGAGTTTATATTCTAAATTATCTACTTCAATCTTATGAATTCGATAAGCGTGAAGTTTGTAGACAGACACGTGGCAAAACTAAAAAAAATTGCTTCCTATTTTTATTTTCCATATTGGATATAACCAACTTAGGCTCTATTTAAGGGAGAAATTACTGTTTTCATGCTTTGGACGAAAGCTTGATTTTTGATAGGAAAGCAATTATTTTTTTGATCCTGAGATTGCAGAGTATAAATCATCATGAAAAACAATTGCTTTAAAACATTGAAAATTGATCTTTAGGTTCAAAATATGAACAAATTCCCCCATTTGAGTTGGCTTACTTGGTTTCCACGTGGAGCCCCCTTGTCCGGGCATTGAGTTTTCCATTACAAATAGAACGTCCGGGTGTGAATCCGCCGTTTACCTTGCACGGAGGACAGCGATCATGTTGGGGCTCTGATACTGAAATGCCCCTCAAAGAGAGTTTCATTTCATGTGTATGTGCATCTAACATTTCATGTTCTTTACACAGCTTTGTTAGCGAGCACATTGAAACATTGGAAGAAATAGACATTGAGTACAAGCACTTGGCCCTAGAATCTGGCATCACAAACTGGGGCAGGGTCCCAGCTCTTGGATGCACATCTTCTTTCATCTCCGACCTAGCTGATGCAGTCATCGATGCCATTCCATCCGCTTCTGCAATTCCGAATGCAACGAACAAACCTGACCAAGCGCACAAAGATACGCTGCAGTATATGAATTTGTTTTTTGGGTCAATTCTAGTGTTTCTCTTTCTGCTGTCGCCTAGATTGATCTCCATGTTCAGAAACAATCCCTTTTTGCAATAATGCTTTCACAGGTTACACATGCCATGTACTTGGTATACATACCTCTACAACAATGTTAATATGTTATACCCAATTTTGATATGATCCTGACAATCATTTGAGTGAATAAATTTGCTGGCCAATGAACGAAATGTTTTTTTATTAAGGGTATCTGAGTAATTTTGTTCCTTGTAAGATCCTTGATATATAAAATGGTCTTTTTGCCCTGCTTTGTTCTTTTCAGAATGCGAGGATGATCTTTGCGCTCTCTACTCTATTTTGAATAGAGTGAAACTCTCTTATGTATGCGCACCTTTGTTAATGGATCAAAATAAATTTTTTAAGATCTCAAAATGATGACGTTTACTCTAGTATCAGTGCATCACCATTTTGAGATCTTTTTTTTATCCAGCTGAGCTTAATTCTATGAGTTTAAGATGGCTCCTGGAAGAGAAGATGAGTTGAAGAAATGAAACCATGTAATTTGAAAATAAAGAGTTGAACGGTAGATCTGTCGAAAGAAAAAAAAATTACAGAATTTTATAGGGTTATTTACAAGGATCTCCCTTAACATGTGATGCGGAGCAGAGATGAGCACGAGTTTTGGGCTTGTTCGGGGCTGATTTGGCGACATACCATATATTACGTGCCTGGATCGACGATCCGATTCAGCGGATACGTTCGGATTTCATATATTATTTCACTATGTTTGCATTCATTTTATTGTACTTGGGTAGTCCCATCTCCGGCCAATCATAGCTGTCGATGGTGGGATGCCCTAATCTTCTCTTTATTATAAATAGGTCTCTTAGGAGCTGATTTGAGGCGTTGTAGAATTTGGTGAAAAGAAATCCCAGATTCCAGCGATCAAGCCACGGTGCCAACTCCGTGAAACCCTAGGTGACGACTCCTAAGTGTGTATCTTCCCTCCCAAGGTTTGCCCTAATCCTAGGCCCCTTCTTCCCCCTCCCACACCCCCTCTCTCAGCCTCCACATCTCCCAAACAGCAACCACACCATAGCCCTGTTTTCCAGGGAAATCTAGTTTCTAGTCAAGTCCACTGTTCAAAAATGAAATATCATGTTCATTAATAAAGTTGTTATAGCTCCCTTCCACCTTCGGCCTCCCAACTACACCAGCAACAGCCCCTTCCTCCTCCAGCAAACCGCCATCTGCTCCCTTCTTTTCCTTTCTCTGCCGCTTACTCCTCCCACTCCTGAGGCCACGTCCGCCTCCCTCAGCCCCCCCCCCTATCATCCAGGACGACCACTCCTTTGCCCCCCTAAACCACCATCGCCTCCCCCTCTCTCATCTACAACCTCCACCCCTCTTAAACCCCTTCAACCTTCTTGCCTCCGGCCACCCCTTACGTGGAACTACCAACCAAAGCTTTCCTCCTCCCGGATCCCTGATCTGAAAATTTCATCCCGGACCCGATCTCAAATTATCGGATCTACCCTTTCCCACCCGAATCTACCCATACGACGTCGGATCTACTCATTTCCGGTCCGTTTCCACCTTCCACCGTCGAGGACAGCCACCTACGTCGTTTCCACGTCTCTGGTTCCACCCCGGATCGCCGTTCACGCATTTCCAACTCTGAAATCGTCAGTGTCTTGGTCAGCCCACTATTTGGTGAGATTTTGTTGTATTTAATTATTATTTTCAGCATATTTATATTGAATTGGATCTTGTACTTGTTTTGAATATCTTGCATGGTAGTTGTTTGTTAGATTATTATTGTGATTTGCAGGATTTATTTGTCATGCGCTCTTACTTTGGCCCTCCATGCGGAGGAAAGTCTAAGCTTGTTTCGCCCAAATTAATTATCATGCTTTGCGGTGAATCTATCTGCATGAGATATTTTAATTTATTATCTAATTGTGATCTAACTGTCGGACTTTTGCATAACATGTAGGGTTAGGTCACCGATTTTCCGCCGCCTATAGATTCCTCCTGCGTCAACATGCATGCACAAAATTATCCTAAACGCTTTTGTCCAAAGTGGTTTGTGGGTGCATGTTATGAAATGTAAATTTATAGGGGAGGTTTTTGTAATTTCAAAAGATAGAGAGGAGTGCAGAAATAACCTTATATTAATATACTTCAATGAGCTCAGAGTCAGCTAGTCAAGTTGTCAGGATTAGCTCAAACTTGACGGCGATGAAACATCTATCGAGTTGACGAGTTGATTTGATTCGACCCAAGCTTACTGAAAATCTCAATCGTATTAGCATGGTTTCATAATTCCTTGATAGGTTCATGAAGGTTCAATACAATCATGAAAAGCTTGATGCAATCCTAGTGTCCTTCATGAAACCCAATTCCTGCTGAAGCTACCATAATTGGTACTATTTAATCATAGTTAAAAAGCTTGATGGATGCTACAATGTGATGCTTACCGCTTATTCGCCAACTGCTGCTCTACCAATCACCACCCTTGCCGAGTTCTCTCCTACCAAATACCTATACCGGATACTCCTGCTGAGTACCGACTACGCAGCATTGAGGCTTCCCATTTTATCATTTCTTTTTAAACAACTCTCTGAAGCTTAGGAATTAAAGATTCAGATTCAGACATCTCAATAGTTTTACATCATTGTGCGAGATTTTTTTTTGTGTGTGTGTACAGATGTCTTGAATCTTAAATCTATTTGAAGCTCATTCAATGGATTTCCCTTCGGCTAATTCCACCTTTGCAGACAGTATCGAGGACTGGTCCTGGGGTGTGCTAACTCTATAGGGGGGTTGTTAATGGTTTTGCCTCCCAAAAAGGAGGTATTTTGATCATACTGTATTGTTTTCAGAACCACTGCATAATCACCAAAATTTCATAGAACATGTTCAGATTCATCAAAAATTTGAACATTTCCTTTTTTATTTGTACAGGATTCTTCCTAAAATGATAGCAAAAGTAGTCAATATGATAATTCAAAATGATCTATTAAAACAACATCATGGCAAAGGAAGAAATTTTCCATACACCAGTAATCAACACTAAACCAAAAAAAAAAAATCAAGCTATCTTGAATAAAATAAGCCATACCCCATCATCAGCAGCAGCAGCTTCAAACCCGAAATCTACTCCAAGGCATATTGCATAGAGATCCTCTCCACAGTATCCTGGAACACAACATTCCTCGCATATAACTCCTTCAACACCGCCCCAGCCAAATCCGATTCCTGCTCGTGAGCAATCCCCTCGACCAAGATTATATACGTCATCTCATTGGGCGCATAATTCCTCTCGATCATCGACACGTACACATCAATTGATAGATCCGTCCTCTCCGCCTTGCACAATCCCAGTATGAGAGCATTGTAATTATCAATATCAGGCTTCGAATCGTGTTCCTCCATGACATCAAAAATCTCGAGCGCCTCATCCAACATTCCTTCCATGCAAAGCCCTCTAATCAAGGATGAAAGGGTGTACGAATCTGGCGTGAAACCGCTCTTCGTCATCTCATTCAAAAGTTGAAATGATGCATATGTGTTCCCCTTCCTGCACAAGAATGTTATCACATTTCTATAGAAATCATGCATGGGAGCTCTCTCCTTTCTCCCCAAGCTCTTAACAATGGAGAAGGCCTCTTCCACCATTCCCACCTCGCACAGCACCGAGATCGCGTTATAAGTTCCTTCACTAGGGGCGCAATACCTCTGTGCCATCATACGAAGGCATTTCAGCACCATATCCAGCTTACCCTCTCTACAAAACCTCGCGATTATCGGGTTATAGCTAGAAGCGACCGGCCTAAACCCGTTCCTCGTCATCTCCTTCAAAATTTCAAGAGCTTGGTCAGTCTGGCCATCAAATGCCAGGGCACCAATCAATATGTTGTAAGTGATAACAGTTGGAAAACAACTAGTATCAACCATCTCACCGATTAACTTCTCCGCCTCCTTCCAACGGCTCTCGTAGCACAAACTCCGCAACAAAATGTTGTAGCTGACGACATTCGGCTCAAATCCTTTCGAAGGAAAGCTTCGGAAATACTCCATGGCTTCATCCAACCTGCCTTCCTTGCAAAATCCAGTGAGCAAGACATTGTAGCTGACCAAATTAGGCCTTCCACCCTTCCCTATGATCTCATCCAACAGCCTCACAGCCTCATCCACCCCTCGCTCCTTGTACGCGGCTTCGAGCAAGAACGAATACGTGTAGACATTCGGCGTGAGCCCCCTCTGAATCAGTCTCTCCATCAGCTGCAGACTCTGCTGCAAATTTCCATGGATGCAGAGCCCCCTTACCAGCGAATTGTAGGTGATGGTCGTCGGCGGGCATCCATAGCCTTCCATTTTGTCAACCAATTGCATGGCATATCCAACATTTCCCCTCTTGCACAGCTGATTCACTAAAAAAGTGAATGTGGCTGAATCAGGAATTCTTCCTGCATTGACCATGAGTTCCATAACCCTAACCGCCTTTCGAATTTTGCTAATTTTGCAGAGATCATACAGCAAATTAGTAGCTTGATTTGCGTCCGGTTTTTGCCCTCTTCCTACCATGTGTTCCAAGTAGATAAAGGCGTCGTGGAGTCTGTGCTCTTTGGCTTTGAGATCATTCTTGCCATTTTTCCAGCTGGGCAAAGTGAAAGCGGTCTCCCTCTGGGCTGCAATTAGATTGGCGAATGCTAAAACCCTGGAAAACCCCTTTTTGATCGGAGCGAAATTAGGGTTCCGGTAGCAACCGGAAAGGAAGACTTTTTTGCTTCTTTCGCTGGTCGGAAGGGGGGAGACGGTGTGCAGAAAGGTTTGCATGGTTTTGCCCGGTCCAATTTCCAGTAAAAATTTAATAGAAATGAGCAAAATTGAAAGCGGAAAAGAGATGGGGAAGATGAATCTTACTTAGCTTTCTACATGAGATTTTTTGAAGGCTTTATCCGTATTGACACAACAAGAATGGAGATTTGACGGCCGGCCGGCCGGAGAGACGGACAAGGGATGAAATGGAAAGGGAACCGCGGCGGAATGTTTCTCATAAAGACATGAAAGAGTGGCCGGAGCTGAATCAAACCGCCGCCATTTTCACTTCTGACCAGGAGGAAGAAGACGGAGGCAGCGTCGTCCCTCATCCATACAGAAGCTGGATTACAACGGCTTCTTACCACACATTGTTAATTTAGGGTATTGTGATATTCCTACTCCCAAAATGGTCATTCATACCCATTTTTTTTAAAAAAATATAACTCCTAATTATAACCCTAAAAACCGCTATTCCTACCCCTCCCCCCTCATTCTTTCACTCTCCCCCAACCGCCCCCTCCGGCCCTCCCCCCCTCATTCTTTCACTCTCCCCCAACCGCCCCCTCCGGCCCTCCCTATTTGGCTGAAAGTTTCGCCGCCCGCGCAGCACCGCCGGAACTCATTTCCGGCTGCCCAATCCCTCTTTTTCGGCGGTTTCGACTTTGTTGACTGTCTCATTGCTTCCCATGAGTCCTTTTTACTTTTTTTTTTCTCTCAAATATTTTCCACCCTCTAACCCCACATTGCTCAAATCTATTTCAAAGGTTTTTAAATTCTTACTCATATCATTATTCTCCTCAATGAATAATTGGATACAAGTCCGTCATGATTTAGTAAGTGAATTGAAGTTCACAAAAAAAATTTGTTATACAATAAAATTTTTGGAGGCGAGAGGACATTAGAGTTGCTTAAGACTCTTGATTGTTGTGTGGTTCCAGACCCACTTGATAAGCGGATGACAATGCCCGATATGAGATTATTGGTGACATCATGCTACAACATTCAGTTGGTGCACTTTTCAATGCAACAATCATTCACATTTTTGCCACCGCATTCTGCTCCTACCACTATACGGAAGATTGTTTACTTGTGATATATAAATAATAATCACTTTATCATGTTACAGATGAACGAAAATTACACAATGTCGTCGGTATATTCTGTTTGGACGAGATACCATGAACAACAAGTAGAAGATTGGTCGGCTTCATATATCATGCGGCTTTTTTAATTATGAGGTATGAATATTTACTGAATTTTGTTTATTTATTGGTGTCTTTTTTTAATCATATGAAAAATAAAATTTTGGGGCTTTTACGGTGCATTTTTGAAATATTTTGGAGGTTTACAAACTTAATGGTTGAATTTTGAATATTTCAATGATTTTAACTATAAGATACACATCACTAAATATGAATGTTTACTGTTATTATTATCTTTATGTTTGTTAATTGTTGTTTTTTTAGGTTTTTTGGGAAGCGGTTACATCAAACGGCTACTACTTGGATATTGTAGATCAAGATTATGTTAGATCTAAAATATGTATTTTTATGTTTTTTTGGAAAGAACTGTATTTTTGGGAAAAGATGTATCGAATTAGCTCATAAACTAATCTAGATTAAAGTATGTGTTAGACACTTAATATATATGTTTAGTTTTATCTATAAAATCAATTTATATAAAAAATGTATATGAATAACGCAGTTGGGTACAAATATAATTTTATAGTTTATGAATAAAATGGGTAGGAATAGGCAATTTTGGTGTAGGAATATCAATTTCCTTAATTTATTATCCCTCTCGCATATTATTGTTTAGCTCGTCTTTTAATCAATTTTATTATTATTATTTATCAATTGGTTGAAAGAATAATTTTTTTTAATAATAGTTTTTTGTTTTTTTTTTAATAATAAAGTGTTTTATTCTAATTATATTTCGCACAGATAAGTAAATATTATATAAATCATTAAAGAAACATGTTATAAAAGATCAGCGATGAGAAGCAAAGACAATGAACGAGTGAAGAACCACGAATAAAAGAAGAAAATTTGTGTAGTGGAGAGAAGGAAAAAAGATGAGTCGTGAATAATTGGGGTGTGGCTTTAATAAACCCTCGAATAAAAGAGAAAAAAGCTAAAAGCGCGACAAGGAAAAAAAAAAAGCAAAGAACAATTTTTAGAAAGTCCTATCAGAAAACCTCTACAAAAAAACCCCTAAAATATTTTTCTTGAAAAAGCTCCTCATCCAAACAACATAAAAAGACGTGGAAATTAGCATGAACTAATTGCTGATTAATTTAGGCGACTCAAAAGTTTGAGTGTGTCTGTTAGTAAGACCCTAGCTAAACATATTTTTCACATTTGAGTGTCTGTTAGTAAGACCCTAGCTAAACATATTTTTCACGTTCACATGTAAATGAATTGGGCATTGATGCAAAAATAATGCAATTAAAAATAAAGGAGCAAAATTTCTATTTCTTGTGCTTCATAAAAAAAACTTCATTATTAAAACCTCTCTATTTTATACCTTGGATATCCCTGATTTAGGAAAACCTCTTTTTTCAGGTTAGAGGCAAGCTTCTTGAATTCATTCGCAATTATAACCTATTGAACATAGAAAAAAAAATTCCATCCTTGAGCATGGGCGGACCTACATAGGGTCGAGGGTGATCAGCCGCCCATATTAGATTTTAAAAACTATTTTTTTAATAATAAAAAAAGTTACTTGTCATGTTAAATAAGATGAATATATAATATTAAAAATATTACACTAAGGAACAAGTTGTTACAGCTTAGTTGGTGGAATGCTCATCTTTTATCAATATGGTCTTCGATTCTAATCTTAGAGATGACTATATTTTAAATTTTTTATTAACAAACTCATTATTATGATATTATTTTAAAAAAATTATAAATAAAGTTTAATTTTTATAAACAAATTAATTCGTATGTTTATTATTAAAAAATTTAATAAACAACTTAATTTTTATGTTGTATAAAATTTTTTATGATAAATAAGGATTATAGATTTTTAATAATTTATATAAAAATGAATAAATTTATGTTTCGTCCACGCTGACTAAGGCTTCATTTGGTTCGGCGGTGACGGGTCGATCCGGCGGGTGGAAACGGAGTGTTCGAATCGGAGGGGGGAGGTGGCTGCTCCAAACGGAGCTTTTTGGGGGCGTTTCTCAAGGCGGGCAGGTGGAAACGGAGCAAACGCCACTGGAGATTCATTTGTTTACCCTCCTTCCGGTGGCGTTTGCCCAAAACGGTGCAGTGAAACGCCTAAACCCTAAATAGAGCCTAAAACTCTTGCATCCACCACTACCCTTAAGCGCATAAAAAAACAGTTTATTCACTTAATTTTTTTTCTTTATAGAGGCCAAAGTTCATTTTAAATTTACTCTCTAGCATATTCCCATATTTTTGCCCTGTACATTAGTAGTAGACTGATTTCTGTGGCCACAATGGCCTTCTGGGTATTTGTGCCTACCATTATTTTAATTTCAATAAAAAAAATATACCATTTATTAAAAATAGTAATTAAAAAAATTATTAAACTATGGTTCACAATTTATGCCCAATGTAGGTGGAGAGGTATTCATCTTTCTTTGGCTTTATACTAACTGAATTGGATATTTAATTTTTCAGTTGGAGCACCATGAATCCACTCTTCTTAAAATTGAGCCTCTTCTTAAAATTAAGGTGCAACATTGACTTTGGTAGATGAAGGATATTTTTTCTGTGGGCAAAATATTAATTTATTTTAAAAAATTTAATTAATAAATATTGAAAAATAAATATCTATATTGTATTCATGTCTTTTTTTTACAATTTTTCCTTTTTTTTGTCAAAACAGCAAATTTAGATTAAAAAAATTAAATATCTGTGTAGCTTGTGAAATATGTGGTGCATGGAACTATAGGAGTCTAGTGCATAGAACTATAGAATTTTGTTTTCTTGTAGAAAGTATGTGGGAGCATCCTAAAACATGCATAGTGTCTTGTGTTAGTGAGATTATTCTAAAGCATTTCAGGGTTAGACAGGAGAGTGCAAAATAATGCAGAATGTTGTTGAAGCTTGTGAAATATGTAGAAGAGTGGTGCATAGAACTATAGGAGTATAGTGCATGGAGAGTTTCATGAGTAGGAAGAAAACCCATAGGAGTCAAATGTTCTTTTGCAAAACAAATTGAAGTATTGAATACACATCTCGATAGTTCTCGAGTGTTCTCCATCATGTCTTTGGCTCTGTTTGGAGTGACGGCGGCTGCTGAAAAAGCTATATAATTCCATTTTCACATCATCACGATGAAATTGCATTCACAAGCTTAGTCTTGAACTTGTTAGAGATGGAGTGGGTGAAGATGAAAATGGAATGAGATTTTTAAGCAAGTCTCCCTCTCTGCGGTTAAAATTGGGTATACAACAACATTACATGTGGTAACTTTGTCATAAATTTTGCCTGCAGTAGATTTGGCCCCTATGGGGCAAAAGTCAACAAGCATGAACAACAAAATAATCGAGGCGATTAAAGCAAATATCTCAACTCTTAACTATCAAAGTATTATAAATATAAGGCATTTTAGCAATCTTGTGCATTTTGGATTCCTAGGTTTTAACTTAGAGGAGATTCGGACATTCGGATTTGTACACACCAAAACAAGAACTAATTTAGTTCAAAACCCATATTAACTTACAATTCCACAACCCGCCTCAAAACAAGTTGAAAGCGATGATGTTTTTTAGCATAGAGAATAACTACGAATAAGACTCGGAATGAAACTATAGGGAAATACATGATGTGCTTGGGCATTAGTGAGATTATGAGTAAAGATAAGGCAAAATGGCAACAAAGGATCCAAATAGCTGACCCCACTATAATGTGATAAAAGGTTGAGTGTTGATGTATAGAACTGTGATGAAATCTTTTTTTTCAAAAACAAGCCAAGACATGAGCACTGAATTTTTGTTGTTATGTATGAAAGGACCCCAATATGAAATAAGCTAAAAAGTAAATCCCATAAAAGAGTTGATAATTGGCTATAATTAAAAGAATATTTGCAACATCTACAGAATTGATGCAGGTGAGGATGCATCCCAACCCTTGGCAGACTGTAACTCTTTTCCTGAATGAACATTTCATCCATTAGTCAACAGGGTGGCAGTCTGCTAGTCTGCGGCAAAACAAAAAAAAGGCGCTTAAAATAAAACTTGAGAAGATGTGCAGGGTTTTGCTAAAAAAAGTTTGAACTAACTTACGGACATTTTGCTTGAACGCAAAAAACGAACCTAACTGAAACAATTTGGCTTCGTTTGGCGCGGGGTGGCGGTCTTGAACGTGGTGGTCATGAACCGTCATTCATGAATGCCCGACATCACCTAAAAAAATTCATGCATTTTATGCTCAAAACTAGTTTATTTTCTTGGTAGCGGTCATAACCTTTGTCTTGTCAAGCATACATTATGTGATAATGGCATTTTTGACCAAACTCACAGGAGAAAATAAGCCGCGACAAACGAAACCAAAATTTTCACATAAAAATGCCCATAAAAGACTACACATGAATACAAAATTCAAAATTTATTTGCTTAATTGGGTGAACTATCAAGAGTGAGTGAGGCTTGCCTAAACTTTTCTCAGATTTAAAAGAGAGCAGAAAAGAAAGTACCTACTGGACCGCCAATTCCCTCGATCATGTCATATCTCCTATTTTAGCGTCGCCGGTCATTTAGCCGTCCCGTTGCAGTGGTTGGCATATCCGTTGCTCAAGTAATCCTTTCGCTTGAGATTTACTCTACCTAATCCCCAAATTCGAATCGTGTGATCATCGCTGCCTGATGCAAGGATATATGGGTTAGCTGGATTCCAGCTGACGCAGTTGACTGCTCCAGAATGTCCAGCTAATGGTTGGACCAAGCGTCCAGTTTGTTTGTGCCAAATATATACCTGATACCAAAGAAACACCACCAAGAAGTTCATAGCATTGTCAAAAACAAGATACAAAGTTTGGTAGAAGGAAAATAATTATATTTAAAAGGAATATATATATACATATAATATTTAGGAATAATTATGAAAAAACACCCTGCGAGTTCGGATAATAATAGGTGTCTCCCTTTTACTTGTTAAAATTACCGAGACCGCCCTTCTAAAGTTAACATTGTTAACATGTACCAAAAAATGGGATTTTATTTATGTTAACAATGTAAACTCAATTACACTTTGCTCGTAGTTTTAGGAACTAGAGAGGAGGTTTTTGTAAGTCTCCAAAGAGAGGTCTCTGTAAATGACCCTAAATATTTATTAAACAAGTAGAAGAGATCAACTAGGGTTGGGAATCCTAACAACGAAGGAGATAGGTTTAGCGAATAGGCTGATAAAGGATTAATTGTACCTGCGAGTCTTCACTTCCACTAGCAACAAAAGACTGCTCGAATCCACCAAAGCAAGACCTTATGACAAACCTACTGCGCGTATGGCCTTGGTACTTTTTTACAAGGGTAGGAGTAGGAGCAATGCTCCACAAGTGAATCTCTTCGTTTGAAAGATTTACCAGTAGGAAGTTTTCATCTTGAGAAAGAGAGAATGAAGTGATGGTATGATCTTCTTCGATAGGTCTTGGTTCCGCGGTTTTTGTTTCCCAATCAAGAATCAATATCATAGTTTCCTTGCACATTATTATGATTTGTTTGCCGCCTTTTGCGACAGCCATTTCTGAGTTCTTTGTTGTTCGATGGCCTTTCCAGTTCTCCACTTCATTCCCGTCGAGATCCCACAAAGATATGGACCTGTCAGTTACGCCTGAGAAGAACTTCTTTCCATCTGGGTACCAGACACAGGAGAGCATACCAAGGCCGTGTTTTTCGAAAACACGCAAGCATTCCGCTAGGTCGACATCCCAGCATCTCACCACTTCTTCCATGCCGCAAGAGAGAAGATAACGGTCATCAGGACTCCATGCAATCATCACAACAGGTTTCTGATGGCCTTTCAGAGTGCACTTAAATGAGACTTCTCCATCTTCATGAACCTATAACAAGGTTAGATGATATGGTTCTCAAGGAATGCCCAACTATTAGTTAATGTCTACTGGTAAAAAAAATCACTTGGACGTCTATTGCTGCAAAACTTTCTGCGGTCCCAAAAATGTAAACATTCATTTGAACAAGAAGCTCATGGAAGCAAACGTGCATTCATTTGAACAAGAAGCTCATGCAAGGACACGTCCAAACATTCATTTGAACTACTCTCTCACACTCTCTCTATATATATACCCGGGCTCCCCCGACGCGACAGTACCCGGGCTCCCCCAGCATGCTCCGGAGGCCGCCGGGGGCGAGCTGTCGCGCAGACTGGATTATACTATTTATTTGTTTTTGTTTTAATTTTTCAATTATATAATTTAAAAATTATTTAAAAATATTATACATTTTAAATATTTTGTTTTAAAAAATACAAATAAAAAACTTACATGGGGGCGCGGCTGGCTGAGGCCCAAAGTTTTTTTGTCCCAAACTTGATTTCGCGAGGGATAATCGAACTACAGAGAGGGAGTAAGGATTGTTGGTTATTAGAATGGATGGGTTGGATTGATTCGTCGACCGGGTTACACCATAAGACTATTTCTTTATATATAGTATATACATATACATATATATACGTCTATACTATATTAAAAAGAAATATCAGGGTTTGCAAATAGCGCGAGTTCAAAAATACAACAAATAATATAGGCCACCGAATTTGGATTGATAAAATGTTGCCCATCCGATCTGCTTTGCAAATCTTATAAAATATCAATGTCTAACTGATGCAGGAAGGCGCGGGGTTTGCGCGTCTGTCAGCTATTTCTAAAAAACCCTAAATGCATGCAATGAAGAATGGATTTTGCAAAAATAATTTGAGCGGACGTTGTGCAGACTTTATGAAATTAAGAAACGTTTGTCTTTTATAACGCACACAAAAAACTACTTTGTTCAAAAAATGAATTTTCTTAAAATAATGGTTCATTTATGAATCCGGGAAACGAAGGTTCACAACTTTCGTCATTTTTCCTTTGTCGTAGCAAAACGAAAATCGTGAACTCCAAATACGTATTCGTTTGGAGTTTTCGACGTAACGTTAGTGAAAGGGAGATATATATATAGGTCAAATACACATGTGACATATCACGTGAACAATTAAATGAGAAAGAACAAAATATAAAATAAACCGCGTCTAACGCGTATATTCAACTCTCCCCCTCAAGTTGGGAATATATATCGATCATTCCCAACTTGTTAGAATTGTTCATGAAGTTGTCACTACTTAACCCCTTGGTGAAGACACCGGCTAGCTGATCATATGAGTTCACAAAAGGAGTGTAGATATTCCCCTTGTCTATGTTCTTTGATGAAGTGTCTGTCAACTTCGACAAGTTTCGTCATGTCATGTTGTACCGGATTGTGTGCAATACTAATAGTAGCCTTGTTCACTTGGAGAGTCATATCTTGGAGAATTGTCTTCAACCACAATCCCTCACAAACACCTTGCGTCATAGCCTTGTTCACTTGGAGAGTCATATCTTGGAGAATTGTCTTCAACCACAATCCCTCACAAACACCTTGCGTCATAGCCCTATATTCTGCTTCAGCACTTGAGCAAGCAACATTCTGTTTCTTGCTCTTCCACGATACAAGGTTGCCACCCACAAACGAGCAATATCCGGTAGTAAACATTCTATCATCATGACTACCGGCCCAATCGGGGTCTGTAAACACTTCAATCACCAAAGGTTGGTTTGCAGAGAACAGAAGCCCACGGCTTGGGGACTTCTTGAGGTATCGCAAGAACCGATATTAAGCATGCTTAATTGGTGATGAGAAGTTAAAGAACTTTATAGTTAAGCATGCTCGAGCTGGAGTAGTCCTGGGATGGATGACCTCCTGGGAAGTCCCCGTAGGGGAGCTTAACTGGATCACTTCTCATCAAAGGGAGATTGCGGTCTCCAACAACCTGTCCATGGATGGAGAGAGGTTGGGGTGCATGGTCTGCAGACTGATTGAGGCTGAACCCTTTCGAGTTGTATGTTGGGGAGGTCATTACGGCCTCCCCAGCCCACGGCTCGAAAGGACGATCGTCGGCACCCCCAGCACCATGCTCGAAAGAGTCAGCCTCAAATAGTCTACAGACCATGCACCCTAACCCCTCTCCATCCACAGACGAGTTGTTGGAAGCCGACCCCTCCCTTTGATGAGAAATGATCCAGTTAAGCGCCCCTACGGGGACTTCCCAAAAGGTCACCCATCACAGGACTACTCCAACTCAAGCACGCTTAACTATAAAATTCTTTTGCTTCTCATCACCAATTGAGCTACATTGGTGATAAGAAGCGAAAGAACTTTATAGTTAAGCGTGTGCTTAGGCTGGAATAGTCCTGGGATGGGTGACCTCCTGGGAAGTCCCTGTAGGGGCACTTAAATGGATCATTTCTCATCGAAGGGAGGTTGTGACTTCCAACAACCCGTTTGTGGATGGAGAAGGGTTGGGGTACATGGTCTGCAGACTATTTGAGGTTGAACCCTCTCGAGCGTGGTGTTGGGGGTGTCGACGGTCGTCTTTTCGAGTCGTGGGCTGGGGAGGCCGTTACAGATATGTTGTCTATTGATAGCAAATTGAGGGAGAGTGCGTGAATCTACTTAGGACACCCACAACATATGTAATATCAGGGCGAGTATGAGATAAATATATGAGTCTCCCAACCATCGTTGGTATCGTAAAGCATCCACTTTCTCCACACTAGTATCCGCATCAATCTTGTGATTAGCCTCAATTGGAGTATCCATGGGTGCACACCCTAGCATCACAGTTTCATCCAGAAGATCAAGAGAATATTTCTCTAAGAGATGAAGATCCCTCGCCGAGACCTCACCACTTCAATTCCCAATAAGTATTTCTACTTCCCCAAATCCTTGACTGCAAATTCTTTGCCCAGTTGTTCTTTCAATTGAACGATCTCCTCTAGGTCATCACCAATAATGATGATGTCATCCACGTATACAATAAGAATTGATACTTACGCTCCTCTCCTCTTGATAAAGAGAGTATGATCAGCTTGTCCTTTAGCATAGCCTAGTTGAAGCATGGTCTTGTTAAACCGTCCAAACTAAGCTCTTGGGGACTGTTTCAGGTCATATAAGGATTTACGCAGTCGACAGACCTTTCCATTGAACCCTTTTTGATAAAGCCCAGAGGGATAGTCATGTAGACTTATTCTTCCAGATCACCATGCAAGAACGTATTTTTGATGTCGAGCTGTTGTAGCTCTCATCCAAGACTAGCAGCACAAGAGAGAATCACCCGAATAAAATTCATCTTTGCAACAAGGGCAAAGGTTTCATGGTAGTCAATACCTTGGGTCTCTGGGTATACCCTTGAGCGACCAAGCGAGTTTTGTACCGCTCCACCACCCCATCTTGATTCTGTTTAACAGAGAAGATCAAGCATGACCCAACAGTTCGCTTCCTAGGGGGAAGACTACCAAGACGTCATGTTCCATTTTTTCCCAAGGCACACATTTCCTCTTCCATGGCCTGTTTCCACTCAGGTATCTGAACAGCCTCCTGCCAGGTTTTAGGAATCATAATAGAGGAAAGAGATGGGATAAAAGCTTTGTGAGCCAGAGAGAGGTGAGTATAAAAAATATAGTTGGCGATGGGGTGTTTGGTGTCACCCATTTTACCTTTAATACGAACAAGAGGCACCGGCACCGGTGGAATATCCACTGTCTGTACATGCTCAACAGTCCAGGGTCGGCGGGAGTATGTGTATAATATAAGCGTAGAGGTGGAAGGGACAGGAGCAGTACACGGAACAAGAGTAAGAGGAATATGAGGAGAGACAACAATCGGGCGAGGAGAGCTGATGGTTTTGTCGCCGTTACTACCCGTCTTCCCTGACGAGGACCAAAGAACGACTCCCCCTCACGAAAGGTAACATCAACAGTGCAGTAGTAGCGACGAGTGAGAGGGTGATAACACTAATACCCTTTGGTGGTAGGAGAGTATCCAACGAAAACACATCGGAGAGAGCGCACATCCAATTTGTCATGATGCGAGGTATGAACATGGACAAAGCAGACTGAGCCAAAGATGTGAGGGGCGATGTGAGAGGTGTGGACAATGTGATTCTTGGCTAGAAGGGTGAGGGGCGTATCATAGGAAATTGAACGAGACGGAAGACGATTAATAAGGTGGGAGGCCGTGAGTACCGCATCACCCCAATACGACTTGGGAAGGTGCATGACAAACAGCAAAAACCGAGCAACCTCCAGCAAGTGCCTATTTTTCCGTTCAGTAACACCATTTTGAGTAGAAATGTTGACACGTGTGGTTTGATGAATAATGTCATGGTCGGCAAGATAAACACTGAACACTCCCCGGTCATCATATTCCCCACCATTATCACTAAGAAGAACACGAATTGTGTCGTTGAACTGTCGCACCACCATTTTATGAAAGGACTAAAAGCTAGCAAGCACATCACATTTCCTTTTTAACAAATAAACTCAAGTAGTACAAGAATGACAATCAATAAAAGTAACAAACCATTTATAGCCAGATAAAGATAACATCGGGGAGGGACCTCAAACATCAGAATGAATAACATCAAACGGACATGAACTAGGAAAAGACATATGACTAATACTCTGACGAACATGTTTGGATTGGTCACATGTGTCATAAGAAAATGACTTAATTAAATGATTGAAAGCAGAAAACCATTTAGTAAGATATAAAGCATAAGGGTGGCCAAGGCGTTAATGCCAGCGTCGGATGTTGTGTAACGATGAAGATCTGGTGGAAGAAAGAGCACTGAGAGATAATGATTGGTTCAACAAGTATAGCCTGACAACATTCCTACCACTGTCAAGCGTCCGCTTCGTATCCAGATCCTGAAACACACAAACATCAGGGAAAAGAGTTACGGAGCAATTTAAAGTGATAGTCAAGTGACTAATGAAGAGAAGATTGCAAGAAAATGAAGGGACATGCAAAACCGAGGACAGTGAGAGGTCGGGAGAACAAGCAACGGTTCCTTTACCAGCGATAGAAGAGAGAGAACCATTAGCAGCAATGATCTTATCACGACCAGAAAGGGGAGTATAGGAGATAAAACTTGAGGCAGAGCCAGTCATGTGATCTGTCGCACTCGAGTCGATTATCCACTCGGAAGGGGAGGAAAACACAACATGAGCACTGGAGAGACCTGAAATAGCAAACGCAGCAGTAGAACCGGCCGGTGTAGAGTCAGTCTGGGAACGCAACATACGGCAAAAAGCCTCTAACTCCATAGCAGACACGCCACCAAAGGCGTCCTCCTGAACCTCGGTCGAGTGCGCAAAATACTGAGTGTGATCACCAGTCGGACGGCCACCACTGTAACGATTTCAAAAAAAATGAATGAAAACAATTGCAATAATTTTATTAATAACCAGTGGCAATTTCGTAATTAGGGTTATAGGTTTTCCCCTTCTAAATACTTAGCCTGAAACTGCCCCGACATCTTTCCCCCGGTTTAAGGCCTTCCCCGCATCGTGTGCCTGCTCCCGTTCCGCCGTCTCCTGATCTCAGCTTCCCCCGCTGCACCCGCAACCCGCATGCCCCGCTGATCCCTCTGACGCCTCCTCCTCTAGCCGCTGCCTCCGCTTGTTTCCCCGCCTCCTCCTGTTCATCTTCACTTAATCTGGTCGAAGGTTAAAGAAGCAACAACCCTAGGGGCGGTTACCTCCTTTCCTCCATTTCTGGAGGCCGGTAATAGTTTCTTCACTCTCCTCAAGGCCGGCATCCGCAACATCTCCCTCTGGCAGCCCTCTTCGTAATCGTTTGGGCCAAGTTTTGCGAAGGGTACTCCTAGGGTTTGCTCGAAACCTCCTCCACTCGGATTCTTGAGCCCAAATTTGGTCTCCTTGGGTAAGGTACTCCTTCAATATCATTTATTTAGATTTGTCCTAAATTATTATGATAATTTTCGCACCCTAATCGATGCGATTACGTCAATTCAACATGCGTTAGTTGTATAATCGTCTAATCCCGAATTTATTTGTGTTTTTTGGTGCCGCTCGTCGAATCTAGTGATGGAATCTCTCCAAAACCCTCTCCGAATTAGGGTTTCCGCCACCCAAGCGTCGGTAAATCCCCGATCCTTCGAGGTATCTCCTCTCCCCTCGCTCTTGAGGGAGGTAGATTGCTAACCCGCTCTTCAATTAGTTTTGTAATATAAACTATCTGTGCTAGCGTATTGAATTTTTGTCTTGTCAAATATCAAATATCAAATATCATCTGTGATTATTCTCAAGCAGGTTCATATAGGTCTTTAAGTGTTGCTTGCGTCGCTTAGCTGTCGTCGTCAGTTTCGACTTCAACTTAAGGCAAGTGGAGAATTTCCTCTCACTTGCAAACTAAGAATTTAAATTCCTCATATCTATATCCAAAATTATTAACTGTACCTGACAACGCAAGAATCATTACCCTTAACACATCATATTATGTTAACAATCTTTAAAGAAAATTATGAAATACTTAGGTCCTGAGTGTCATAAGCAATCGTGGAAGATAGGGTTTAGATGGTGTATCGCCGTGTTTGCATGGTCACGATAAGCAGAAAATACTTTTCTTTTCTAATAAGATTTACACTTGAACTTGAGTGTGAACCATGTGCACTCACTATAAACTCTTATGCATTTCATCGATTACAGCTTATGTCGTTGCCAGAACAAATATGCTAAAACTCCGGAGTAGGCTAATAAATTTCAGATATTTCTATTGACCCAGTTACTTGCATGTTTACTGACTTGCTACAAGATAAAGTGGTACTTTAATATTGTCTGTTTACCTCTGTTTGTACATTAATTCTATAACTTGCTTATCGTTTAAACTTGTGTTATGAGGCATTTTCCTTCTTGTTTTGGATTTTGTCTTAGGTTTCGTGACTGCGCCACCTACTTCTTGAGTTGTTCAGCGCTGAGTTTTTGTGTTCCTGGAGGTCTATTTTGCTATTGTGTAGTCAGGTTCTATGTATTTTGTTCTTGTACTATCGGATTTCATCATTATGTACTAGTTATTTCAGTTATTTTCCTTTGTGTCTGGGACAACTGCAAGGCTGTTTTATTATTCTAGAATTCAATAGTAATGGCATGTACACCTCTTTGGTTTATTGCATTAATATTTTGTACCAATAAATGTGTGCCATGAGATTTTATTAAAGTTCATGTGCATCAACTTTTTACTTTTTCCCCACTCATTATTGAAGTTTCCGCATAATTATAAAATAGTACTTTTTTTCAATTTATCTATTTTAAAACTAATAACATTAAATCTGTTTCCGCCTAACAGACATGGAACATCTTCGCCCATGCCTGTGTCATCACGACCCGCCAAAAGCGCATTCTGATCTTTGCCTTTAGACGGGTCGTGACAGTTGGTATCAAAGCGAGGTTGAGCATCTAAAGATACAATATTTTATATTTTTTCCGCATATTTTGAAAAATATTATAAAAATAAATGTGCATGCATCATTTCCTCACTCACTTTGTCGCTGTCTGTTGTTCGAGGCTGAAGCACTCACACTACATTCATAAGCATGAGTAGTATGCACATAAATATTAAGTGAGTATGAGCAAACTTAACATTTAGGTGCATATGAATTTTCTAATAGAATATACACCGCTTGCGAATATTAAATGGATATGAGCAGTTTAATATTTTCAAGTGCGATGACATTAGTATCATAATATGCATGACATGTTAAGCGATATGAGCACTTAACATGGCATGTGTATTCATTCAAGAGCATTCTTAGGAATGCATTTTAGGCACAGTTGCACTGCATGCATAGCATAAATCATCACACAAGTGTTAAGCTAACAACAATAGATGACGATTGTACACACATGAATTTTACAAATCATTTTCTATCGCACGCATTTGCATTTGCATGGTCATTACCTAGAGTTGTCCAATAAAAATGTTGTAACTATTACATGATTTACGTATCCAACAGTATTATAATGTTAGAACCTCTAATTCAACCCTTTCTGTTTAACTTGACTGTTTTTCTTACTCGATTCTTTTATGTCTCTTTCTAGATGTCTCCTAAGAGAACGCAACGCAAGCAGGCTTCCTCTACTGCGGGAGGCGCTTCTGGAGACGTCATTGCCCAACTGTTGATCGCCTCACTCGCCTGGAAGAGGATCGCCAGACTCCTGATCTAGCCCTTGGTTCCGGCAGCGCAGAGACAGCTGGAGTTACTATCACCACTGCTCTTGGAGCTACCCCTCATGTACCTGATTCTGGAACCGGTTCGCCTGTTGTCACCCTGATGGCCCCGCTCGTGTTAAGTCCGGTTGCACCTCCTATAGCGATGACAGATACTCTGGCATTCAAGAGGCTGAATCTGCCGTCCTGCAATGGTGATCGAAACTACTTTGTCATTTCTGAGTGGCTCTCTCAGATAGAGAAGCACTTCGAGTATGCTGGAGTTCTTGAAGCTCAGAAGATTCTTCTTGCGACCTACCAGTTGACCGAGGACGCGTATACCTAGTGGCTTCCAGCGTCGCAGTCTCCCCAATTTTGTCATCTTGACCTGGGGACAGTTCAAGGTTGCTCTCATGGAGAAGTTTCTCTCTTCTGTAGAGCGAGACAAGTTAGCTGAGAGGTTCTTGTCCCTTCAACAGCCCGGCAGGACAGTGACCGAGTATGAGGAGTTATCCCGCCTATCTCTCCTTGTCGCAGAGTTCGTGCAAGACAAGTCTAAAATAATCAGTCGTTTCGTGAAGGGACTTCGACACAATATCCGTCAGTATGTGGTAACCCATGGCGCCACCACCTACGCTGAGATTGTGGGGGCCGCCTTGCAGGTGGAAGCTATTGAGCTACCGTTCTACTAAGAAGATCCAGTATGGAACAAGCAATGCCGCCGCATCTGACCACAAGCGCAAGGGTGCTCCATCCCAGGAGAAAGGGCTCAAGTCTAAGGAGGTCTGTGTCTTTTGCCACAAAGTTGGTCATGTCGCTCAAGTATGTCGTTCCCTCCTGAAGAAGCAGAAGACAGTTGTTCCTGCAAAACAACCTCAGATGACGCTTGCCTCTACCTCCTCTGTATGTGCTTACTGCAAGAGGGCAGGCCATCTGGTGAAGGACTGCCGCTGTAAGTAGAATGCCTGCTTCATATGTGGGCAAATTGAGCACCATGTTCAAGACTATCCGGTGAAGGAAGGCCCAATTCCCGCTCAGCCTCTGCAAGCCGTTTCTGGAGCTCAGGAGAGGGGCAAAGCTGTGTTGAACGACATCTCTCAGGGCGAGGCGCTCGCATCTACCGACGGCATCTCTGATATGTATGCGTTGTTTTAATCATCTGCATCTTATTTCATATGCCTTAGTATCAGGTGATCTTGATATGTGTCTATGCTTTCCATTACTAGGGAGATTTAGGGTCAAGAATAAGTGGATGCAGATTCTCTTTGATTCCGGTGCAACTACTATAACTTCATTTATATATTTTCTTCGCCAACAATAGCAGGTATTCATGATGAATTTGGCACAAAATATCTATCGAGTTGTCGTGTGGATTGAGCTTTCAAGGGATTTGATATCACTGGTCATCCTCCGCCAAACAACCTTGGCCTAACCCGTGCTTCCTCTATTTAGCCTTTTCAGAAAAGTACAAGTACTAAGTCAAATGACCATAATTGATCCATACAGATCAGAATACTGGCGGAAGCAAGTCCTATAGAATGTTCAATTGTGCGGTTGAGTGACCAGACTTTTATGATTTGACAGTCTTACCTTTGTAGCTAATAAAAGGTCAAATAACAGAAAAGGGAGTTCTACAAGGGTCCATTAGTTTGGACAGAATTTGGGCTCTTGTATGCCCATTTTCATTGGATTGGACCCCAATTTAAATTTCAAAGCCCAAATTCCATCCCATTGAAGGGACTCTAAGAACACATAGAAATATTATGCACATTTGTTGTTGAATATTTGGATTGACAAAAACATGTAATAGTAAAAGAAACATTGATAAGCCATTTTAATTTAGTAGCTAAAAAAGAGACTTAGGATTGCAGATGATAGAAAATAACCAGGTTAGATAGTAAGAATAAAGCATATAGAAATTGCAAAGAAATTTGTAATAAATTTACTAATGGGTGTTAGAGATATACTGCTCAAAAGTTAGAAGCTAACGTCGAATTTGAACTCAATATACAATTGCAGAACATCACAGAAGAGGAGATTTTATCATCTCATGCAAAATGAATGAGAAATTAACTTGGTTTTTCGATAGAACCACATCCGCCTCCAGTATCATCTTCGCAATGGAAAAAATCTCTATCAAACTTCTCCCAAATTTTGATACAACACTCAAGCCTTTATCCCACTATAGTGGGGTCAGCTATATGGATCCTTTGTCGCCATTGTGCCCTATCTTTTGTCATAATCTCACTAATTCCTAAGTACATCATGTGTCTTTCCTTATATTTTCATTCCAAGTCTTTATTGGTTTCACAAATTTTGATATTTTTAAAAATTATATTATTCACAAAATAGTATCCCTTGAGGCCTTGACCACCTTATGATAAACACACTACTCTTTATATCACATGAACGCACACAAATAGCGCATGTGAGCATTCATGAGCATATACTGTAAAATGCTTGAGTAAAGGGAATAAAAATAAATTCATTTACAGTTCAAAAGTATTGACCAGTTAAAAATAATCGATTTTTTTATAAAATATTACAGAGACTGGTACAAAGTTTTTAAATCATAATTCGGAAAATGTATCAAAAAAAATATTACCTCCCATATAATCACAGATCCATCGTGGGAAGATGAAGCCAAGCACTTTCCATCATGCGAGAACTGTAAGAACCATATTTCATCCTCATGAGCTTGTAGTATCTGGTCCAAGAAAATAGAGTAGGTAACTTCTGAACCATTATGATGAAAAAAACGAGGAAACAAAAGACAAAAAATCATAGCAAATATTAATAGTTTTAACAGTTTTTGGCTTCTACAACAGTAGTAATACCGATCCTCCATGAAGACATGGTTTCGTATATATATTTTAGCACCATTAATCTTTGAGAATCCCACTTTAGTAGACGATATTCAACCAATTCTATGCAAATTTGATACACTTCCATATTTTATTGCAGGAGGAGAGGTAATGCAAAAATTGGATTAGTTCGCTGCAAATTTGGAGCAAATTGGTGAAAAACACATAACAAACAAAAGAACGCACGGGCATGTACACACCCATGTCAGAGGCCAAGCACCTATTTATCACAGTTGGTTACAGTTCTTCAAGTCACACCGCCTTGTGTGTCGCGAACACCATCCTATTGTAGCCTGCTGGAGAGTATTTATTTACATGGCCATGTTATCCATTTACACATACACACCCACTCATACGACGGTGTGCAGGGCTAGATTATCTTGAGGAATCATTACAGCCATTCAAATCTGAGTCGTACACGGCCACTTGACAAGGTTATATTTGTGCCCGTGTAATTTGTCAATTTAATTTCTTAGTTTAAAAGCAGTTCAAGGGCGTTGGCAGCTAGATTATTTTGAGGAATCATTATAGCATTTGGAGGGAAACCGGAGCAAAGTAGAGTGAAAATAGGAGCTTGCAGACATTCATTGAAGCAAAAGTATTAGAGATTAATTAATTCCTTCTTCTAAGTTTGATTGCAAAACTTATGTTCATTATTAAAAGGTGTGAAGAAAGTCTTATTTTAAATTGGGAAAAATGTCATTTCATGGTGCAATAAGGGATAATGTTGGCTATAAGATCTCTCATAGCAGAATCGAGATTGGATTGAGCAAAGCTAAAAGTAATTGAAAATTTGCCTCCACCAAATTTCATGAGAGCAATAAGAATCTTCTTAGGCAAAGCCTGTTTCTACAACGGTTTATTAAAGGTTTCTCAAAAATCTCTAAACCTCTTTCCAACCTTTTAATAAAAGATTTCAAATTTCTATTTGATGATGACTGAATGCAAACTTTAAAAACTCTGAAGAAAAAGCTACTTACCCCTGACGGCGCACCATGACCGACTTCCCGCAGGAGGCGGTGATCCGTTACCCGGATAGACGATCAGAGTCCGTGGTTGCGTCCGGATGACCGATCCGAGTCGAATCCATATATTACTTTTATATTTTATGTTGTATTTGTAACCCGATTGACTTAAAACATTGTGAACTGTCCGATCGGGTGGTTTATTTTCAGATTTAGGGTTCAGTTAAGTAGGCGGTTTTGATGTTGGGTTTATTAATAGGCACGGCTGGAAGTTGGAGTTATTGTGGGTTTGGAAATCACAAACCCGTCGTTCCCGCTACAGGAGCGATTCCTGGAGCCCTACTCGGTGCGACGCAGACACCTTCCCATCCCGCTGGTGCGACACCGCCCGCCGCCTCTCCTCCTTCTTCCCCGGTAAGCCTACTCCGCCTCCTCCACCTCCCTCTTCATCTCCGGTACGTTTCCCCCCACCGAGCCCTAGCCGCCCTCCCGCTTCCTCCTGCTACTACCGCAGAAATCCCGCACAACCTCCTCTTCCTCCATCGTCCCCGAGCCCGCTCCAACCTCTCCCGCAAACCAACGCTACGTATTCCCCATTGTTATAACATCTTCTTTGCACAAGCTTTCCACACCTCTACTGCATCGCCATTTCTCCTCTCTTGTCAACATCCCCATTAGCAAGTTCAGCATTCCACTAGTCCTGAACCAAGCATTCAGCATTCCACACTCAACATCCCACCGTTCCGCCTACCGCAACCCCCACAGGTGGAACCTCATCGTTCTTCTCCCTCTCTTTGCCGCCCACACCCACTGCAGGAACTCAACTCCTGCTGCCCAGTGCCCTCTCTACTACCCAAAACCTGCTGCTAGAAACTGCTGTCCAGATTTCTGAAAACAGCAGTTTGTGAGTTGTGTATTGAAGAAAGTTACCCCAATTAATCCCTCCATCACCACTTCATCTACACCAGCCCTTTACAGCCATTAGCCGCCATTACTACCCTCTCCGTTGCTCCAGCCTGTGACTGCCCGCCATTACTACCCTCTCCTTGCTCAGCCCAAAATTGTGTCTACCGAGCCCCTGCTGTTAATTTTATAATAAATAATTATTTGTTGTAATTTTGGGCGGACCGCTCTTTGCACTAGCATTCCACTGCATCACATTTAGGATTGCATTTAGGATTGCATAATAAATAATTATTTGTTGTAATTAAACGCACGTAGAATGAGCCCCTATACAATCATGCGGCGAATTGGTTCGAACGCATACGAGATAGGCATCCCTCTTGGTATGGGCATTAGCCGAGTATTCAACGTAAAGAATTTGACTCCTTACTACGAGAAGCATGTGTACGTGGATCCACTCACCACACCTCTACCCGAGCCTTCATCTGTCATAGCCCCGCCACCTAAGCTTTCTCCTCCTCTTGCATCCACCAGTCCCTCTTTGTTGCCACTGGCGTCGCGACATGCAGATCAAGTTGCACCACTGACGGTTCCACCGACATCATTGTCAGACGGAGATACATCATCGTCAGGCGAAGATACATCAGTGTCAGACGGAGATACATTGGTACCACCTGCTTCCACAGACGACGTGCTTCAGATCGTCGGTCACGACTTCTACGCCGCGGGAGGACGAGATATTGTACGCTATCTTGCCCGTTGGAGCGGTAGGCCTCTGCACGATGCTTCATGGATGTCTTCAGAGGAGCTTGAGAGACTCGACCCGCGGCTACACATCGAGTATGACCACCCGCACTCACCGGATGACCGATCCGAGTCGAATCCATATATTACTTTTATATTTTATGTTGTATTTGTAACCCGATTGGCTTAAAACATTGTAAACTGTCCGATCGGGTGGTTTATTTCCAGATTTAGGGTTCAGATAAGTAGGCGGTTTTGATGTTGGGTTTATTAATAGGCGCGGATGGAAGTTGGAGTTATCGTGGGTTTGGAAATCACAAACCCGTCGGTCCCGCTACAGGAGCGATTCCTGGAGCCCTGCTCGGTGCGACGCTGACACCCTCTCATCCCGCTAGTGCGACACCGGTCGCAGCCTCTCCTCCTTCCCCGGTAAGCCTACTCCGCCTCCTCCGCCTCCCTCTTCATCTCCGGTACGTTTCCCCCCACCGAGCCCTAGCTGCCCTCCCGCTTCCTCCTGCTGCTACCGCAGATATCCCGCACAGCCTCCTCTTCCTCCATCGTCCCCGTTGACCCAAGCCACACTCCCGTCGCCTTCGCCGCTCAATACGACCGTGAATACCCTCCAACAACCGCTGCCACCGCCTACATGTGTGACTTGTGGTAAACGTCACTTATTTTCTTGTTGTATATGTTGACAACTTGTATCGTGATGGATGCTGATTTTATTATGCTATTAGTTCACCCGTTGTACTATTTGCGGAGTTAATTCTGTGTTTGCTTAAAATATATCGCGCCTCATTTGTTTGCAAATTAATATTTTGTCCTCCTTTTATTTAATTAATTGTGTCTACCGAGCCCTGCTGTTAATTTTATAATAAATAATTATTTGTTGTAATTTTGGGCGGACCGCTCTTTGCACTAGCATTCCACTGCATCACATTTAGGATTGCAATTAGCGAGTCCACCCTCGCGTCCACCTTACCACTGCATCAACCTCCCTCATCATGGAAGCACCAGATTGGACATTACCATTCGAGCTTATGTATAACGCAAGCGACTTGGCCATAGGATTTGTACTAGGCCCAATATAAGACAAGGCATTCCAAACCATTTACTATGCAAGTCGTACTTTAAATGAAACACAACTTAATTATGCCACAAAAGATAAAGAACTTCTAGCTATGCCGCGTTTAATAAATTTCACTCCTACTTGGTTATGTCATAAGTTATTATATATACTAACCCAGTAGTTGATCTAATGGCTTCTCTGATTTCAAGGGCACTTGGAGATCAGAGATGAGAAAGGTATTGAGAATGTGGTAGTCTACCACATTTCAAGGATCGAAAATCCTGAAACGAAGAATACAATTGATTCAGAGATTAGCAAAGATTTCTCATACGAGTATCTTTATGTCATTCAAACTTATCTTTATGTCATTCAAACTTATCTTTATGTCATTCAAACTTATATTTATGTCATTCAAACTACATCAACAACTCCATGGAATGCTAAATTCATAAATTTCTTAGCTTACGGTATTCTCACACCTAACCTTTCATTTCAACAAGAAAAGAATTTCTATTTTGGTACTTAAATTTTATGGGAAGAACTTATTATGGACCCACGAAAGGGTGACGATGCATGTATCTTAATTGTCACCATTTTTTTATATTTTTCACAATATTATTTTCTCACGCATCTTGGAGCCCGGGTGAGGGGCCTGAATGTAATATTTTGGGACCTTCCCCTCTCACTCTATATGTGAGCAATAGGGTACTACAGATTATAAATGAAATTATCTTTTATAGTCTTCTAGTTTTCACTCATCTTCTTGCTCCTTAGGTTAGGGCTAGGGTTGTGCAAGGCTCCTCTTTTCCTCTTCCTCTTCCCCTCCCTCGGTCGAACTTGGTTCTCGCCTTCCATTGGGAAGGCTATGTCAAAGATGGTCGTTATGATCTTTTTAGGACTTCTACCACTCATGACCGCACGCCCACTCACAATTGGAAGTCATCTCATCTTGATATCAAAACCTCTCTCATCTGCACATGCCAGAGACTGCTTATCTGCTCAATCCCTCCCCAACAACCTTTCGTCTAAGCCTCAATTGGATCGCAGACCATCGTTGCAATGCACTAGATCATTTGACGATATGATTGAGTGTGTGCCGCATCTAGCGCAGAACACGTCGATCTTGCATCAGTGCTCTTGTCTCGACTCGCTTATGATCAGGATTGATCCCAACAACTGGACTGCCATTTCTGCAATGTGTTCAACTCCTTTTGACGAAAATTCTCAAATACAGCTCCTTCAAACCACGGACAATGTTCCTTCAGAAGGTCATTCCTTCTAGCGCACGACAATGATCAGCATCCAAGCTCCAGAGATTCCTTAATGCCCAACACCCTGAACCGGGCTTTTTAGCCTTCGACCTCCACTTACGAACAACACCCAAATGAGGCTAGCGACCATGGATGAAGGTGGTTATACACTCACAAAGGTCATGGATTCCACCAAAAAAATGATGGCAAACCACGACCAGATGGCTCAACAATAAGATGTGAATGACGTCGTCATCATGGTCTTGACCACTTGCATTGATGGCATGCGTCTAGCACCCCAGTTTGTACACCAACCCATATCAAGCTCCAATCAGGGCGGGACACAAACTCGCAGTATGTTGTGCCTTTCAAACCCCACAACAGTAAATTCGCGGTAGGCAACATACGGCTTGTAAAAACTAAATTTTCCTCCATATGACGGCAAGAGTGACTCCTTAGCTTGACGACAACTAAATGTGTGAGGATATTCTCTGAGATTTCACCCTCTGACGACTACGCACCCGCTTACAATTGGAAGCTCGTATCAGAAACCTTCTTGTATAAGATTTGCAGAGATCATTTGATAAGAAGATGTGTTTCGGAGTAGATGGCATCCATTCTACATCATTGTCACGATCATGAGGTGGGTGGTCATTTCGGACCAATATGAACAGCTACTACGGTTTTATAATCGAAGTTTAATTGGCCTTACATGTTAAAGGATTCGTATGCATATGTAGTTGCATGTGAAAAATGTCAAGGAGAAGAGATTATATCGAGAAGGAATGAAATGCCGTAATACAATATGCTTGTGTGAATTATTCGACATGTGGGCATTGACATCATGGGTCCCCTTTCAAGCATTGCAGTGGGGAGTTTATCTTTTAGTAATTTTATGCATCTTTCTTTTAATTGCTCCCCTTTTCTAATTCTTAGTTTGTAATCATTAGTTCTTGTTTGTTCCTGTTTGTAATACTATATTAAATATTATGAGATATATTATTCTCATAGCTGAAGTTGAATTTGATTAAAAAGGAACTTTTTAATTCAAACATTCTAAGCATGATACTGGAGCATTGCAAGCTTATCAAAAATAATGGAAGGTTTATGACATATAGTGGCTAGTTAGGTTATTGATACTATGAAATTAAAATTTGAATCACCTCAACAAACGTATGAAGTAGCAATGGTTTATAGTTGAATTCACTGTACTTTTTTATTGAATTCCTGGAAATGTTGAGAAAGTTAGGGAGAGGTTATCTTGTTATTCACTGTACATTATTATTCTATATCTTGTTATTTATTTGAGATGTGATTGATTTTAATCAATTTTAATACAATCTGGTTTTCAACAAGTGCACGAATTTGAAAGCTTTTGTCAACCTAAATTTTGACTCATTATTTATTGGTCATTAAATTTTCATTTCATTTCCAACGCATATACAATTTTCATTAAAATAATAATATTTTTAAACAGCATATTGCATAAGAAGCCTGCAGGACCTATTCGTGAATAAATTGCCTATAGTTGGACATCTGACGACCTAGATGTAGGCAAGAGAAAATGCAGTATATTAGGGACTAACCTCCACCCACATGTATATTAAAAAAATGCACATGTGAGAGTCCCAACATCAACCATCATTACCCATCAAATCGAAGTTTTCAATATCATATGTATCATATAGCACGAACGCGCTCAACTACATTGAGTCGCATAAAAGTTACTTGAACTTATGCCTCGCCTGATCAAGGTAAAAGAAAGTAAGCAGTACACACCAATCGGAGCCATATTGTGTGAAATACGTATTTTAGTTTTATCATCCTTGCTTTGAAAACACTTGTTAGCAGAGTAGAACACCTGGAGACCAAATGAGCTCAATACTCCAAAAAACAGACAAATGCTGACCTCAAAGCTCAATTTAATAAGAGCCTCTATTTACAGATTAAGGCTTTCATTGTGGGACTAACCTCCGCTCTAATGTGCAATGGCATTGAGAATCTTGATAGCAAAGTACTTATTCATAATTAGTATAGATATTTCATCTTAAAGAAGTACAATGTTAATACATCAATGTTTTAATGTATAATCTGATGGTGATAGCAAAGCTACACTAACATCAATAGACAGGAAATATGGATGTGATAAAATAGGTTAAGAACGAAGATTGCATGCACAAAGGGATGTTTTATAGGAAAAAAGTGTAAAATGGACTTTTGATAACAATTGTAATACCTAAGAGCTTAATGTCAATACTTTAGCAATCAGCACATTTAGCTGTCGCATGTTAGTTCAAAGAACCAAAAAAGAACATATTGTCTGCTGACTTTTATGTGATCTATGCAGCTAGCAATGGGATTCAGATACATCCCACTTAATATCCTACGTTTTACAAGATACAAAACAGTTTTCAACACATTGAAGTTTATGTTTTAGTAAACAAATTTATTAACACTGCTCTCGTAACCAATCAGCAGTGTAGCCTTTATGCATATCAAACTAGTCGGTCATGGTAAGTATGCATAATAAGAATGATAAAAAAATATCACATTGAACATGCTTAGAAATAGTATAAAGCCCTTCACTGCAAATAAGTTCTAACCTGAAGTGTTTTTAATGGCAACTGGTCTTTCCCACACAGATGATCAGTGTATAATGACATTGCATTTTCCAAAGAGTTGTGAAAGAAACAGGCTTCCCTTTGAACACTCAAAGCCTGCTCAACCAAAGTTTCCAGTCTCTTCTCAGGTATCATAACAGTAGGCGGGATAACTTTCTGAAGCTCGTCTAGAAGCTTCAACTGAAGTTTCCCATAGTCAATGTCAAGGGTAGCCCACCCAATTAACCCCCTTTGTGAAGACGAAATGATACAACTAGAAAGCTGGTGCAACCTTTTTTTGTTAATATTGAGAGGAGCAATTTCACTTCTTAGTGTTCTCAAGGCATCCGTGACCCTATCCTTTTGAAGGAGATCAAAGAACTTATACTCTAATATTAAGAACGATGCAGAATTTCTGACATGTCCATCGAGACCAATCTTTTGTAGTGTTGTGATACTTTCATCCCAATTTCGATCAAGCACTTGTTTCCTAAAAAGGATCACAGCAGACGAATGCAAGTGTACCCCCGATTCCTCTTCAAGAACTTTTCCACTTTTCTCATAACCAAGAGAATATAAGGTCTTTGTTATAATTCTAATGAACTCCGCCCTTTTAATAACACCTTTATAACCTATCAAGTCTTCTTTCCCTTGGGTTGGTAAAGGTCTGGCCATTGGGCCTCGCAAAGGAATTATGGACCCTGGAAGAGATGAACTTCTTACAAAGTTTTCCAATACAAAAGAAGATACTTTTATGCGTTTTGATTGTGGCCCATTGTCATCTGCAGCTCCCATGAAATGCTGGAGTCAGCCCATTACTGTTCAATACAGGACCTGTGGAATTTGATAAGGAGCTTACCATCCAAGCCCACGGATTAGAGTTGGAGGGTTTCCTGTGAAGTTGACCCATACATTTACAGTCAGAAGAAAACATGAAACAAAATTTATTTCATGCCCGAACTTTAGATCATAGTTCCCTTAAATAAGAAAAGAAAACGCAAAACAAACTAGACCAAATCAAGTAATGAGAAGTCCATGTAAGGGAGAAGAAAATTTGCTTTTTCAATTTACAAAGAAACATGTGCATTATGTAACAATGGTGATTAACAACTTATGGAATAAAGAACTAAATTCCTATGAAATATGCAGAAGAATCAAGAAATTACAAGTAATCCTACAACCACTGTATTTTCTTGGTATCTAATCATACAAGATTTATTGTATTTTATCCACTTTGTAGGCTGATGTCTACCCAGTACCCTTGTCATGAAAAACAAAATAGATCATTATCTAGCACAGAAAGTACCAAAAAAACACATGAAATAAAATCAGTAGTTTTAATCATCATTCTCCATATCGACACTACAAAATGAGAAGAATTACAATATCTTAGGCAGGGGATGTATCAAAATTTATCAAGCACAAAAGTATCATCAAACAAACCATTATGTGCTTGGCTAGAAATCATCAATCCCAACTACGGCAGTCATGGCATAAAAAAATCCCGCACCCAACTCCTGGAATGTTACATTTAAAGTGAATATTTACTTTAAGATCATATAACATATGCAATTCTTATCGAAGGTGATTGCTCTCCGTAGAGTGATGAAACGATTACCACAATAAGCTTTCACTTGTACAGGTAATTAAAAAAAAAGACACAAATGCAACATTATCATGATCCACAGACGCCAACTACAATGCCGAAGATAATTCTTTTCCCCTCAAAACATTTAAAAACAGGCATACAAACAGTTATCTTCCTCTGATTTGAGAATCCTTCTTCAACAATTTAAACAATTCGGAACCAGCATCACAGCTAACAGTAATTGTAAATGCAGCGTTTCCTTAACAAGTACATGAATCGCCGACTTAACATAAAAGCATTAACTCCATATAGTAAGTGCACTAATCAAGCATGTTAAAGCAAGAAAAACAGCATCTATCACAGCACACGACCATTTCACCAACCCTAAACGCGCCTCCTCACTCCAATCCAGAAAAATAAATCAAAACCCTAAATTAAAGCAGGATAAGACAAGAAACTCATCAGAATCACGCAAAATAAAAGCTGATATCGCTCTTCTGAGCTCCAAACTCACCCAATCCGCTCACAACAAAGGAATTGAGCAAATTGTCAACGCAACCGGTGAAGAGAGCAGCAGATTCGCTGAAAGAAACGATCGCTAACTGGAGTTCGGAATCCGAAAGTGTAATTATTCACCGGGAAAGAAGGCGGTGGGAAGAAGTAAAACCCTTCTGCAATTACCAGAGAGATGTGAGTTATTTATTATATACAAGTGCACCGGACCGTGCGGGCAACATTTGTCTTGAGGGCGACATTTGCCGCGGGCGCGACATTTGTCGCGGGACATATTGGCGCATCCAGCATTCCGATTTTATTACAGCGTCTCTTCGCAAATTTGAGAGGGACATATTGACGGCAAAGTAGAAATGACTCAAAAACCAAATCTTTTGAAATAAAAAGAAGATAAGAAGAGGTATTTTGGGTAAGTGAATGTTACACCATGACTGAGGGTATTTTGGGAAGACTAATGTTACACCATGGTTGTTTTGGAGTTTGCTTATAGTATAAAGATTAAAAGCTGGGTTAATTGGCAAAGTCTGGAAATATCGTCTTTTGGCAAAATGTACCTCAAAAATTTAAATTTGACAAAATGCAACCCCCCAAAGTATTTTTTGTTGGCAATGTGCATCCTAAAGTGTATATTTTGGTCATTTCATATTTTTTGACTCTGTTGGTGCACATTGCCAAGAAAAATCACTTTGTGGTGCATTTTGTCAATTTTAAACTTTCGCAGTGCATTTTGACAAAAATCAATATTTTCAGGATGCACTTTATCAATTAACCTTAAAAGCTGTTTTGGGCTTTCGGACATTGTAAAATAAAGCTAAGAGACAGGAGGAGAATGGGGAGTGGGGACTTATTTTTTGAGCAATGTTAAAAGCCCACTAAATTAGGCTATTGACACACCAAAAAACAGTCTACAAAACGTAAAAACTCAAATACCCAAAGCTTTAAGCGCACACCCACCGCAAATCCTGTCCTTTGCCGCCTTGCGACGCAATCCGCGCCCATATCAGTCTTCTCCTCTAGCTGATTATCTGTGTCGTCAGCCTCCTCAAAGGAATAAACACCTTCTCAAATATAGGATGCAAGAAAAACATCTATATAAAGTTGCAAGCAAACTGTTTGTGAAAATGCTCCCATTAACAAAACCTGTAATTTCCAAGTTCCCGGATAGGTGCAATTGGAAATATTGGTGGAGTTTTGGATGCTCGACATTTTGCTTGTATTTCGTGCTTTCATTTCTATAAGATTGATATATAATTTTGATGTTTATCTTTATCTACTAATTGATTATTATTAATCATATAAAAATGAAGAGTCAAATATTAACTAAAATGTTTACATTTTTGTAATAGCATTTTTGGTGTTATAGTCATTTTGGTGTGAAAATACCATGTAGAAAAGGAGAAAAAAATCAGTCATTTTTGTGTGTTAATAGCGATTTTAAAATCTATGCAGCAATAACGGGTTTGCGTGAAAAAAAAAATGATGTTAATATAATTTGACTGCCAATAGCGAAATTATTGTACTTTTAACATTGCTTTATTTTTTTTTCTCTAATATAACTTGTATGCATTAGTTAAAGGCTCTCGTTTGGCACGGTGGTAAAATGCTCACTTAAGAAACTTCATCCACTTTTACGGTCAAATGGATGATGTTTGTTAGGCGATCCTTAATGAATTACGGTTTAACTCATGCGTTTACAACCGCCTCCATCGTGCCAAACGGAGCCAAAGTCTGACCATTAATCTTCTACAATCACGTTTATTGATGTATGATTGGTTGAAAATTCGACTATACAATAAATTTTAGATCATTGAATTACAGGAGTTGGGATATTTTTGAATAGGAGTTGAGACATTGGCTCCGTTCGGAGGGATTTATTTTCACCGGTCAAACTGTTGAAGCCAAAAATGACCTCAACAAATGTTCACGAACCAAAGTGCAGTCAATGCCTACTTCTCTCAAACCTCGACCCCTGACAGGTTGCTAAGGCCCTAGCACAGACCCAAAGCCTCAGCTGGGAGGTCCCACCACACACCCGGAAGATCTCTGAGAGCTTCCCCTCCAAAGCCAAATGCTGGGCTGGGAGCTCTTCAGAAGGCACTAGGGCTAGAGGAAAATGATCAACCTGCCTTCTAAAGAGCCCTTATGGGTCTTTTTATAGCCTTCCTTTGACCTGAAAACACTGAAATACCCCTGAGGGGTCTGCCAATAGCCAAATCCCGCTGTCATTCGAAGGGCACTTGGGTAATTTTACCTCGGGATAATAATAATAAAATAATCCCCTTTACGAGCGCCGGGCCCCACCACGTGGGCCCACTTGGCGAGAACCCTGGCCGAGAAGGCTCTCGCGGGACCCCCACCCGGGCCAACCTTGGCGAGACCCCCCTTGCCAGGGAGGTTCGCGCCCTCCACGGTTTCGAAGAGCTCGCGACTGAAGGCCCTCTTGGGGCCTTCTCGCCTTCCCTGGGCGGGAGCTTGCCCTAGGGCGGAAGCTTCCGCGGTCAGGCCCTCTGCTTCGGTCGTTCGACGTTCTCTCCTGCCGAGAGGTCGACCATCTGCCCTGGTCGGTCGACGATCTCTCCTGCCGAGAGGTCGACTATCTGCCCTTGCCGGTCGACGATTTCTCCTGCCGAGAGGTCGACTATCTGCCCTTGCCGGTCGACGATTTCTCCTGCCGAGAGGTCGACTATCTGCCCTTGCCGGTCGACAATCTCTCCTGCCGAGAGGTCGACTATCTGCCCTTGCCGGTCGACGATTTCTCCTGCCGAGAGGTCGACTATCTGCCCTTGCCGGTCGACGATCTCTCCTGCCGAGAGGTCGACTATCTGCCCTTGCCGGTCGACGATCTCTCCTGCCGAGAGGTCGACTATCTGTCCTTGCCGGTCGACGATCTCTCCTGCCGAGAGCTTGAACATCTGCCTTGGGCGGAAGCCCCTTCAGGGCGAGAACTCTATAAGTATGTCTTAGGGCTAACCCAGGGCTAACCTGAGCCTAGCCCAATTCCTCAGTGGTGTCTCCGGGTCCCACCCAGCGAATATGGGGTTGTACACAATCCCCGCTCTTTTCGAGCTAGCCCTGCGCTCGACAAGACAAGTCCAACCCCCAAAATATTCGCTGGACACGTGCCCGCCTATCGAGGGAATCTTTTGGTGGGTCCCACTGCGGCTATAAATATGTACTGATGGACGTCCATACGCCCTGCCCTTAAAATACGACTCTCTGACTGAGTTCTCGCCTCCGGGATTCTCGCGCGAGCTTACCATGCATCCCAAGCGTGCTGCCAAACCGCTTCCGCAGGACCTCCAAGACCGGTTAGTCGCTGCCCAAGCGCGGGCCTTGGCTAACTGTGCGGCGGTAGCTCCATGGTTAGCGAAAAAGACTTCAACCGCCGGGCCTTCGGAGCCGAAGAAGAAGGAAAAGAAAAGGGCGAAGGCGGTCCGGCGGGACCTTTCTCGCGAGAACAGGGATCCTCCTTCCCCCACTCCCAATCCTGCCGGAGATTCTTCCCTACAGAAGGTAAGCCTTTCGCCCGTGCCTACCGAGCTAACTGGACATTAGATTCGATGATTAAAGTATGCTTTCTCAGGAGTCCGCTCCCAATAATGACGCCGAAATTCCGCCCAGCTCTTCGAACCTACCCGCTCATCCCCCCGAGGGCCAAACACGGGTCTCGGAAAGGATTCCTCCAGCCGGGACCGGAACGACAGGTACATTTTCCCTTGTCAATATTTCAACCAGACCCTTTCTTTTTTGAACCGTCTTCTCGCAGTGCCCGCTCCCGCCGACCCGGGTCTATCCACCCGGGAAGATGAAGCGAGAACCGTCGAAGTGCCTCCCGCGGTGGCCAATCCTCTCCTGCAGGCGGGGAGGGTGGCTTCTGAACCTTCCGCTACTCTCAAGGATGTTGATCTCCCCTTGAGAGAAGACAACTCCCCTCATGCTTCCGGCCAGGCCGGGATCATCGTGCGCGAGCCCTTCTGCCCAGGGCTTGGCAAGCCTCTTCACCTCCTTTATGGAACCAACGGAGGGGCCGGGCCTTCTCGTCCAACTTTGGCTGACGGTTCTCGCCCCGCCGCAGGTATGCGAAAACTTTTTCGGACTGTTGATCGCCATGTCTTGACCAACATTCTCGCGTGTTTCTTCCGCAGGTGATCCTGGCTTGCGGTCAGAAGTCAACGAGGAAGGAGAGGAAGAGGAAGAAGAAGATGAGGAAGAAGAGAATGAAGAGTCCCCCCTCCCTTCGTCTGGCGAGATAGAGGAAACCCTGAACAGTGCAGGGAGCGCGAAGGGGAGACGGAGGAAGATCTCGGCCATCCTGGCCAAGCTTGTCCGGCGAGACCGTGCCCATGCTGCCGCGGCGAAAGCATTCCGCGAATCCGTGGAGCAAAGACTGGAGGCTCTGGAGCGGGACTTCTTCTTGGGCGAGACTGATTGCCCGCGCGGGCCTTCCGCCGAGTCTTCGCCAGGGAGGTGCATTTCGCAGATCCGGGACTACGCCAGGCGGATCAACCTTGGGTGTACCACGCTATCGTCCAACTTCAACCCGTTGGCGCCCCCAAGAACTAGGCGGCGAGAACGGGGACGATGGAGCTGGAAACCCTACTAGCATTCACGCTCTGAATCTTAGTGTATTTCTTTTTTTTTTCTTCTCCCCTTGTTTCTCTTTTTCAATGTCTGTAATAAACATTGTTATTAATTAAGTTTTATCCAGCTTGCGCTAGCGAGAGTCTCGCTTCTACCCACGTCTCTCTTTTCCCTTTCCTTTTTATCGCTCTGCGGGGCTTTTTAATCAAGACGCTTACCCCGATCTAGGATGCTTGCGCTGATCTAGGAGGTTTGCGTTAACCCAGGAGGCTTGCGCCAGTCTAGGAGGTTTGCGCCGATCCAGGCAGTCGCGTCGAAACCTGAAGCGACCGTTGACCGTCGTCATCCTGAGGGGGAGAACCGAGGCGTCGTTAGCCCGGATTCTGACAGCTGTACTCCGCTGTCACTTTCTCTCTCTGCCGGATGAACTCATGATGGCTACGATTCCCTATAAATAGAGAAGCCTACCAACCGCATTTATTTCTCCGATCCGGAACCTCAGCCTTCCCTCCGCGCTCTCGCGTTCCTGCTTCCGCTTCGACTCCCCTACAGCTCTCGCTCTTACTCACGAACTAGCCATGCCTGGCGAGAGCAAGGGTCGCGCCCATTGCGCGGAAGCCTTCCAGAAACACCTCTTCCCTTCCTGCAAGCTCACCCTCGACGAATACAACGTGATCGTCGACCGCTACGTTCCCGCCGGCTTCTCGGCGCGGAACCCGGGGAATCATGATAGGGTGAATACCCCCGGGGCGGGAGAGCTTGCCATCCCCCTCGAGCATTTCGAGGTGGGCTTCCGCCTCCCCCTGTGGCCGGAGGTTCGGTTAGCTCTCCGCTATTATGGGGTGGTGCCCGCCCAGCTAAACCCGAACTCCGTCGCGATCCTTATAGCATTCATATGCTATATGCGATCCGAGAGGATCGAGTTTAGTCTGCCCATCTTCCGGAAGCTATTCAACTTCCGTGCCAAGGGGGGGTAGTTTTCTTCTCCGGGCAACAGCTCGAGGTTACCGGTTTCGCCAATAAGCACCACCATTGGGGCGAGAAGTTCGTTTACATCAGCGGGGACTTCGGCAATGTCCCGCTTCAGCCCGTCCAGTATGAAGACGCTGCCTACAAGCCGCCCGCTCTGGGATCGCGCGAGAGCGCAATCCTGGAATTCTTCGGGACCAAGGAGTTCGACGTCCCCTATCTTCTGCGGGACGTCGACTCCCTCCCTTTTGTTCAATCGGGCGAAGGTACGGTCTCGCCTCAGATTCCCTTTTTTTTATCAAAAATTTTCTTGCGCTGAAGTGCTAAAGCGTTTTTACTTTGCAGGAGAGCGGGAGGTCCCTCTGCACCAACCCTTCGCCGCAGGCCGGGGTGTCGAGGGTCTGGCAGCGAGAGGCCCCCTTGCGCTCGCGGAAGCTAGCGCCAGCGCCTGCCGAGAAGATCCAACCCCTTCCATGCCGCCACCGGCCAAGAAGCGGAAGGCCACCCTTCCTCCTCTCCGCGCGCTGAAGAGGCCCAAGCCTTCTGCCGCCGACAAGGGGAAATCGTTGGCGGTCTCGCCCGTCCAACCTCCTCCTGAGGGCAGGTCCTTTGAAGCGATCCTTCAGAGGGCCAGTGAGATGGATGCCGCCGCCGCCGCCAAGAGCCGTGCCGAGGCTTCCGCCAGGAACACATCGGCCGTAGGCGAGGCGGGGGGAGAAGTGGTCGCCGCCGAGACCTCCGCCAACGTCCCGCCCCAGGGGGTGCCGAGAGGGCACCGGAACTTTGATTTAGGCGTCAGGTACGCCGACTCGGAGGGGAAGCCCCAGATGGAATGGGACCCCAAGACAAACTCAATCAGGATTTCGACCCTCCTTCCCCGATGGGCGGAGGGGGAAAATGTGACCGGCGAGGCCTTCTCGCTTGGGTATGGTCTATACAGCCGGGAAGATGCCAGCGTGTTCGACCAGACGCCTACCCGCCTTCTAGCCTTCGACGCCACCCGGGCCGTAATGCGCGGGTTCGAGCTTACACATATGTGTGCGCGTCGAAGCATCACCATTGACAAGAACTTCACTGATATGCGCAAGGCGAGGGAGGACGCGATAGCTCGCGCGCATGCCGCGGAAGAAGAACTCGCGAGAGCTCAACAGGAGCTCGCGGATGCCAAATTGGCGCTGTCTCTGCGCCCCGCGACCGAGGTAGGCGAGACCTTCCTGAGCCCTTGCCCCCGTTTCCTCGAAGTTTCTACGGTGTAATGCGTCTAGACTAAAATCTTTTATCCCTTTTACAGGATTCCGCCCAAGTCAGGGAGCTTCGCGCAGAGCTGGCCAACGCGCGCTGCGAGAGCGTCCTCCTGAGGGAACAGCTCCGCGCAGAGCTGACGAAGGTCCCGCCCCCGGAGCTAGATGCGAGGTTGCGGAGCCGTTACCTCTCGGATTACGACGTCGATAAGCTGCTTCAAGCCAACGCTCAGGCGACCGTCAAGCTGACGCTCGAGACGCTGCGAGACGTCGAGCTGCTCCGGGAGGACGGCGCGACCATCGACGCTCGCCAACTTCTCCCCTGGCTTTACGACCCAGTTCCTAAACCCCCGGGCGCGCCGGACTCGCCGCTCTCAGACGTCCCGAGGTCCTCTTCCGCTGTTGACGAGACGTCCGGGGAAGGCTCTGGCGATGGTTCAAGCGAGAGCACCAGTGGGGACTACAGCGCGTCCCCCTGAGGTGTCTTTTATTTTGAATATCTTTTTGTAATGAGCGAGAACCTCCTTCTGTAATTAACTTTTTTATAAAGTAATGTCTCATTTTCATTTTTCATGTCCTTTTTTTTTTATCCATGCGTGCTTTGAAAGTATATTACTCTGCCGAATGACCCCCGCGCGAGCTTCCGCCGAGACCCTTAGTCTCTTTAGGGTGACCTTCCTTAGAGATCAGCTAGGCGGGAACCTCGCGTCGTCGATTGAATCGTCCTGCCCAGGTCCGCCGGGAGCTTTCTTTTTGCGAGAACCTCCTTTAGCCGAGACCTTTGCTGGCTGAGACCTCCGGGCCGCGGTCTGCCGAGACCTCCAAGCCAAGACTTTTACTGGCCGAGACCCCTGAGCCGAGACCTTTACTGGCCGAGACCCCTGAGCCGAGACCTTTACTGGCCGAGACCCCTGAACCGAGACCCTTTAGGGATTTGCCCCCGGTCTAGGTCAGGGTCCTGCCCACATATTTTTCCAACCAATCAAACCCCTACCCCGCCGGCGAGCCGTTGGACCTGCTAGCTTACATGGGCGCCTGCGCAGCGGGTCTACCGGGGTTTGAGCCGAGCTCGTTGTAACGTAGTAGTTACCAATCAAGAACCAAGGATCAAAAGGTCAAGGACTCCACCTATCCCCCGCAGGCGAGCCTTCGGACCTGTCAGCTTGGTGGGAGCCCGCGCAGCGGGTCTGCCTGGGGCCGAGCCAAGCTCGGGGTGTTGTTGAAGGGGCTAAGAACAAAGTATCACAAGAGCCAACCTATCCCCCACAGGCGAGCCTTCGGACCTGCCAGCTAGATGAGAGCCTGCGCAGCGGGTCTACCTGGGGCCGAGCCGAGCTCGGGGTGTCGTTGAAGTGGCTAAGAACAAAGTATCACAAGAGCCAACCTATCCCCCACAGGCGAGCCTTCGGACCTGCCAGCTAGATGAGAGCCTGCGCAGCGGGTCTACCTGGGGCCGAGCCGAGCTCGGGGTGTTGTTGAAGTGGCTAAGAACAAAGTATCACAAGAGCCAACCTATCCCCCACAGGCGAGCCTTCGGACCTGCCAGCTAGATGAGAGCCTGCGCAGCGGGTCTGCCTGGGGCCGAGCCGAGCTCGGGGTGTTGTTGAAGTGGCTAAGAACAAAGTATCACAAGAGTCAACCTATCCCCCACAGGCGAGCCTTCGGACCTGCCAGCTAGATGAGAGCCTGCGCAGCGGGTCTACCTGGGGCCGAGCCGAGCTCGGGGTGTTGTTGAAGTGGCTAAGAACAAAGTATCACAAGAGCCAACCTATCCCCCACAGGCGAGCCTTCGGACCTGCCAGCTAGATGAGAGCCTGCGCAGCGGGTCTACCTGGGGCCGAGCCGAGCTCGGGGTGTTGTTGAAGTGGCTAAGAACAAAGTATCACAAGAGCCAACCTATCCCCCACAGGCGAGCCTTCGGACCTGCCAGCTAGATGAGAGCCTGCGCAGCGGGTCTACCTGGGGCCGAGCCGAGCTCGGGGTGTTGTTGAAGTGGCTAAGAACAAAGTATCACAAGAGCCAACCTATCCCCCACAGGCGAGCCTTCGGACCTGCCAGCTAGATGAGAGCCTGCGCAGCGGGTCTACCTGGGGCCGAGCCGAGCTCGGGGTGTTGTTGAAGATTCCTTCAAACAGGCCTATTCTATCATTGAGATGAGGAGTCATAGCCGGTTAAGACAAAAAGCATAAAGATTGCATACTCAGAGATAGTCAATATTCTGAAATAAACTTATCGAAAATGCGATAGTTATTTACAACATTACAATCCTTCTTTCCCCTTACGGGTAGAAGCGCTTCAGGTCATCACCATTCCAGGTGTGACTCAAGGTCCTTCCCTCCGCATCCTGGAGATAGTAGCCTCCGTTAACCAGAGCCTTCTCTACTATATAAGGCCCCTCCCAGCTAGGGTTGAGCTTACCAACAGCGGCCGACCTTCCTGCAGCGTCGACCTTTTTCAGTACTAGATCCCCCTCGGTGAATTGCTTGACTCTGATGTGCTTATCGAAGTACCGAGCCATTCGCCGTTTTATTTCTTCTTGTCTGATGGCAGTAACATCCCGCAGCTCTTCCACCATATCTAATGAGAGGCGCAACCCTTCCTCATTCTCCAACCTCCAAGCTTCGCTTCCCCCACCTGCGGCCGTGACCCTTGGGGACCGAACCTCGAACTCCACCGGGAGGACAGCCTCGCACCCATGAGAGAGTTTGAAGGGGGTCTCTCCTGTGGCCGTGTTCGGGGTTGTTCGCAAGGCCCACAGGACGGAAGGGAGCTGTTCCACCCAGTTACCCTTCAGGTTCTCCACCTTCTTTTTGAGCAAGTTGACAATGACCTTGTTTGCCGCCTCCACCTGACCATTGCTCCGAGGATGGTGGACAGAGGCGAACCTGAGGTCAATCCCTAATTGGGTGCAGAAACTGATGAATTCTTCACTGGCAAACTGAGGTCCATTGTCTGTCACTATCGCTTGGGGCAATCCGTGCCTGCAAATGATTTCCCCCCAAACGAAGTTTCTGATGACCTGGGAGGTTACCTTGGCTAACGGCTTGATCTCCAGCCATTTGGAGAAGTAGTCAATCATCACTAGGAGGAACCTCCTTTGCCCGCTAGCTGGAGGGAAGGGTCCAACCAGGTCCATCCCCCAAATGGCGAAGGGCCATGGCGTCGTGATGCTTCGAAGTCTTTGGGCGGGCAGGAGCTGGAGAGGAGCATGTACTTGGCACTTCCGACACCTCCTTGCGAATTCAGCTGTATCCCTCCTTATGGTCCGCCAGAAATATCCCTGCCTTATCACCCTTGCTTCCAATGTTCTTCCCCCTGAATGGCTGCCGCACTCTCCAGAATGCACCTCTTCCAGGATCCTCGGGACTTCCTCTTCGGTTACGCATCTCGCGAGGAGCCCTGACAACATCTTCCGATGCAAGCTCCCTTCCAGCATCAGGTAATGAGCCGCCTTGTGCCTGAAGCTCTTTGCATCCTTGACTTCTTCCGACAGTTCTCCTGTGGTTAAGAAAGTCACCAATGGATCCATCCATGAGGACCGCCGATTCACCTCCATCAACTCCCCCTCTTCAATGGCTGGTCGGAATAGTTCGGTTAGGGTACCTCCTCCCCGAGGCCCGAACTTCGCCAGTCGATCAGCTGCCGCGCTTTCCTCCCTGGGGACATGTCGAATAGAGAATGAACGGAAACCCCCAATGATGGCTCTTACCTTAGATAGATACCTCGCGAGGGTCGGCTCCTGGGCCTCAAACTCGCCTCGGATCTGCGATGCTACCACCATTGAGTCGGTGAAGGCTTCCACATCCTGGATTTCCAACTCCTTCGCCAAGCGAAGGCCGGCGATCACAGCCTCATACTCTGCTTGGTTGTTGGTTACAGGGAAATGGAAAGTCACGGCTTGCTCTATGGTAACTCCCTGAGGGCTTACTAACACCACCCCTCCTCCTAGGGAGTGCCTTCCTGAGGCCCCGTCGACCACCATCTTCCACGCTTCTTGCGGCTTTGGTTCTTCAGCCTCCGCCTCGGTAACATAGTCCGCCAGGAAATCCGCTACGGCCTGGGCCTTGATAGAGAGCCTCGGGACGAAAGAGATGTCAAACTCGCTTAGCTCGATGGACCACTTTGCCAACCTTCCTGAATGTTCCACACCCTCCAAGACCTTGCGAAGGGGATGGTCGGTTATCACCCTAATCGAGTGTGCTTGAAAGTAAGGGCGAAGCTTCCTAGCTGAGATGACCAAAGCATATGCTAGTTTTTCCAGGATGGGGTATCGGAGCTCCGCCTTTTTTAAGATTCGGCTGACATAATAGACGGGTAACTGCTTCTTCCCCTCTTCCCTAACCAAGACGGAGCTCACCGCCTCTCCTCCTACTCCTAAATACAAGGCTAGGTCCTCCCCCTCCTTCGGGCTTTGAAGTAACGGAGCTTGGGAGAGTTGCCTCTTCAGCCCCTGAAAAGCCTCTTCGCACTCGGCCGTCCATTCGAATGCTTGGTTGCCACGAAGTACTTTGAAGAAGGAGGAACATCTATCCCCTGACCGAGAGAGGAACCTGCTTAACCCGGCCAACTTCCCGGTCAAGCACTGGACCTCCTTGGCGTTGCGAGGCGATTCTAGGTCTAGAATAGCCTTAACCTTATCGGGGTTGGGTTCTACCCCCGCGGGAGTCAAGAGGTGCCCGAGGAATTTGCCGCGACTAGCCCCGAAGACGCACTTCAAGGGGTTCAACCTCATCTTGAACTTCCGCAGGGTGGCGAACGTTTCCTCCAAGTCCCGCAAGTGGGAAACAACACATTTGCTCTTGACCATGAGGTCGTCCACGTAGACCTCCAGGTTCCTTCCCCTTTGATCTCGAAAGATTCGATCCATCATGCGTTGGTATGTTGCCCCTGCATTCTTCAATCCGAAGGGCATCATCTTATAGCTAAAGCATCCCTCTCTTGTGATGAAGGAAACATCCTTGACATCAGGAGGGTGCATCCGGATCTGGTGGTAACCTGAAAATGCATCTAGAAAACTCATAAGAGAAAAACCGACGGCTGAGTCAACCAGCGCGTCGATTCGAGGCAAAGGGTAACAATCTTTGGGACATGATTTATTCAATAAGGAAAAATCAATACACATGCGCCATTTTCCTCCTCCCTTCTTTACCATTACCACGTTGGAGATCCAGCCTGGATACTGGATCTCTGAGATGAAGCCTGCGTCCAGGAGCTTTTGGACCTCCTCTCGGATGGGGGCTTCTAGCTTGGTGGCGATGGCCCTCATCTTTTGGCGTATGGGGCGGGCTCTGGGATCCAGGTTCAAGCGGTGACAGGCCACGTCCGCGTCGATGCCCGGCATGTCTGCCGCGCTCCAAGCGAAGATGTCGACGTTGCCCTGGATGCAGGCTCGCATCCGCTCCTGATCCTCAAGGCTCAAGCCTCCGCTGATCCGAATCCTTTGCGCCTCCCCCGCTCTTGTAAGCACCTCCATCTCCACCACCTCTTCGGCCGGCTCCAGCCCCGACCGCTCCCAACTTACCCTTGCCTCTTCCCGCTCAAACTCGAGCTCTTCTCCCCCAACCTCATCGACTTCCATCGCCTCCTCCAGGCTCTCCTCCTGCCTCTGCTCTTCTTCATCCACCACTCCTCTCGCCTCTTCTGGGCTGATCTCCCCCAACTCCTCCGCCTCCGCCATCTCCTCAGCAATCTCCATCGCCTCTCTCAGGCTCATCCCCCCTTCCTCAACTCCTTCCTGCCCAGCCATCTCCCTCTCCAACTCCTTTGCCTCCTCCATCCATGACACGGTGTTAACCGCCGTCACATAGCACTGCCTTGCCATCTTCGGATCCCCCCTGATCCTCACCTGCACCCCTCCATTGTTGAACTTGAGGCATTGGTGGTACGAGGAGGGTATACAGCGAAAGGCGCTGATGAGGGGGCGCCCAAAGATGGCATTGTAACTACTCGGGGCGTCCACGATTACGAACCGACAGTTCCGTGAGACGCCCCCAAGCCTCACATGCAAGCCTACTCCTCCTTCCACCTCTTTCCTTTCGCCGGAGAAGCCAAAAAGCGGTCCATCAGAAGCCAGGACCCTTTTTCCTTCCACCCTCATCTCATCGAAAGCCTTCTTGAAGATCACATTCACCGAGCTCCCATTATCCACCAGTATCCGGGAGACGGTGTAGTTCTCCACCGCTGTCTGGATCACAAGCGCGTCGCAGAACGGGTCCTCGTAGTCTGGCATATCCGCGGATGAGAAAGTGATCTTCTCCTCTGGGGGGGAGCCTGGGAGGTCGAGGCGACCCCTCGGCGGAACATGGTTTGAAGGCTCCCCTTGCGGGTGGCCTCGATCCCCACCCCCCCCCCCCCCCCCCCCGTGGATCACTCCGATCCCTCCTTGAGTCCCCACGTCAATCCTGTCTTCACATCTGTCCTCCACCTCTTCCCGCTGTACTTCCACGATCCTTACGGGCGGATCCTGCCTTCCGGCCCCTCTGGCCCCTCTGATCTCCAGAAACTCTGGGCAGGTGGCCGTTGCGTGACCTTCCTCCTGATGGAAGTCGCAAAAGGGCAACGCCACCCTGCCCCCTCTTCCTTCTCCTCCTCCCCTTCTTCCGGCTCCCCGAAATCTTCTACCTCTTCCCCTTCCCACCTCCATAGCCTCCTGCGGCGGTGGGAAATGACCCCTTGGTCCCTGTCGCCATCCTCCCTGCTCCAGCCTTCTGGGCTCCCGAAAGTTATCTCTTACCTGAAGTCCTCCCTGGCCCTGGGGGCGACCCTCCTGAGGCCTCCAACCCAGTCGGTTGTTTGGCTCCCTGGCCCCCCCATGTTGTTGCCCCTGCCCTCGGGGCTCTTCTCTTCTCCTATCTTCCCTCGGCTCCCTCTGCTCCCTCTGCTCTCTCTGCTCCCTCTGCTCTCTCTGCCTTCCCGCCACCGGCTCCTTCACGTCGTCCTCGGCCAGCCTGGCCAGCTTCCTCGCAAACGCCGGGTTTGCCCTCTCGAAGTCTATCTCCTTCGCCGCCCTCTCCATCAGCTCCTCAAAAGAGAGAGGGGGCACTCTCTTCAACTCCATGCTGAAAAACCCTGGCCTCAGCCCCAGGGTGAAGGCTAGCATCAACGCATACCCCGGGACCTCCTGGACCAGGAGAACCTCCTCTTGGAACCGGTCGACATAGCGACCCAACGTCTCCTCCGGCCCCTGCCTCACTGCAAACAGGCACTCAGCCTCCTTCTTCCTTTTCTTCGAAGTTGAGAATCTCAACAGAAAACCCCTCCGCAGATCCTCAAAGCTGTAGATGGAACTCGCCGGCAGCTGGTGGAACCAGTCCCTGGCCTTTTCTTTCAGAGTGATGGCAAAAAGCCTACACTTGAAGGCATCCGACATTTGCCTGATAGACACCACGTCCTCGAACCATTGCACGTGCTGGACCGGGTCGTCCTTCCCGGTGTAGTAGGTCATGTCCGGCTCCCGGAACCCCTCCGGCACTGGAGCCGAGACAATGAGCTCACTAAAGGGGGTCTCGCCCCCTGCCTGGCGAGAAGGCACGTCTCGCGATCTCGGTTGGCTGGACCGATCCGCGAGACCCTGCCCAGGGAAGAGTTCCCGCACCGTCGCCTCCTTCTCGCCCAGATCCGCCGGAAGCTCCTTCCCGAGACGCTGACCTGGGAAGAGCTCCCGCGCGGCTACGTCTCTCTCGCCTGCCTCCACCGGGACCTCCTTACCGGGGCGCTGCCCTGGAGCGTTCTCGCCTAGCAGCGGAACCACCTCCACCGGAACCTGCGGCGTCTCCCACTCGTTCCTTGCCGAGAAGGCCAAGCTGATCGTCTGCATGACTTCTCGCCTGAAGTCCTCAAACATTTTCCTCGTCGCCTCGTCCACCCGGGTGGGGGATCCTCCTGCGCCTGATCCTTCACCTTCGCCTCCTGCCATGGGACTTAACTCGAGATTTTCTTACACCGACTGCTTCCACGCTCACCGCACCAGAACTGTTGAAGCCAAAAATGACCTCAACAAATGTTCACGAACCAAAGTGCAGTCAATGCCTACTTCTCTCAAACCTCGACCCCTGACAGGTTGCTAAGGCCCTAGCACAGACCCAAAGCCTCAGCTGGGAGGTCCCACCACACACCCGGAAGATCTCTGAGAGCTTCCCCTCCAAAGTCAAATGCTGGGCTGGGAGCTCTTCAGAAGGCACTAGGGCTAGAGGAAAATGATCAACCTGCCTTCTAAAGAGCCCTTATGGGTCTTTTTATAGCCTTCCTTTGACCTGAAAACACTGAAATACCCCTGAGGGGTCTGCCAATAGCCAAATCCCGCTGTCATTCGAAGGGCACTTGGGTAATTTTACCTCGGGATAATAATAATAAAATAATCCCCTTTACGAGCGCCGGGCCCCACCACGTGGGCCCACTTGGCGAGAACCCTGGCCGAGAAGGCTCTCGCGGGACCCCCACCCGGGCCAACCTTGGCGAGACCCCCCTTGCCAGGGAGGTTCGCGCCCTCCACGGTTTCGAAGAGCTCGCGACTGAAGGCCCTCTTGGGGCCTTCTCGCCTTCCCTGGGCGGGAGCTTGCCCTAGGGCGGAAGCTTCCGCGGTCAGGCCCTCTGCTTCGGTCGTTCGACGTTCTCTCCTGCCGAGAGGTCGACCATCTGCCCTGGTCGGTCGACGATCTCTCCTGCCGAGAGGTCGACTATCTGCCCTTGCCGGTCGACGATTTCTCCTGCCGAGAGGTCGACTATCTGCCCTTGCCGGTCGACGATTTCTCCTGCCGAGAGGTCGACTATCTGCCCTTGCCGGTCGACGATCTCTCCTGCCGAGAGGTCGACTATCTGCCCTTGCCGGTCGACGATTTCTCCTGCCGAGAGGTCGACTATCTGCCCTTGCCGGTCGACGATCTCTCCTGCCGAGAGGTCGACTATCTGCCCTTGCCGGTCGACGATCTCTCCTGCCGAGAGGTCGACTATCTGCCCTTGCCGGTCGACGATCTCTCCTGCCGAGAGCTTGAACATCTGCCTTGGGCGGAAGCCCCTTCAGGGCGAGAACTCTATAAGTATGTCTTAGGGCTAACCCAGGGCTAACCTGAGCCTAGCCCAATTCCTCAGTGGTGTCTCCGGGTCCCACCCAGCGAATATGGGGTTGTACACAAACGGTTACGACCGTATTACCGGACCGCCGTCATCGTGCCAAACAGAGCCTTAATTGTTACCGACATTGTTAGTACTATGCAATAGCTGTATTTTTGTTTTCCTTTTTATTTTCTAATGCAATTACAAGTTAAAAAAAAAGTAAAATCATAATATATCTTCTTGTACAATTGGAGCAAGTGTGTGTGTCAAAATATCATCAATAATCTTGATTGTTTTGGTATCAACACCTGCGGGGACTGAGAATCAATAATCTTGGTTGTTTTGGTATTAACACTCGCAGGGGCAGAGGATAGGGGCAACGACAAAAAACCTAGCTTACAAGTTTCGGTAGAGGCCTATGAATTAACGAAATTAAGGAATGTAGCCCCTTAAGGGAGAAAACTTGAGCTTTCCTTAGCACCTCCACTGGATTTACAAGGTCGACACCGGAGATGAAGCAAAAAACTAGTGAAATGGGAGAATCGACGAAGCTTCCACACAGTTGCCGGCAATAGAGCCTCCGCCGAAAGAGTCACGTGAGATGGAGATGGCGGGGCGCAATGTCGGCGACAAAAGCAACGTCGAAAACGATAGGGATGAGCAAAGAGCATGGGTGCAAGGGTTGCGGATTTATGTTGTGGGAGAGTATACTAGTAGAGTATTAAAATTTTTGTATTATTTAGTGTTTTTATGGGACACTAATATCCATAAAGTAATATTGCAAACACAAATGCTGGGGAAGAAAGGTATATTCAATTTTTGTATTATTTTTTTGCTCACAATATTTTTCATAAAATATTGATATAGAAATAAAAATAAAATTGCGTGCGTATACTACCCATCCACGGTGCATAGATATTGCAAAAAAATCAAATTATTACCAAAGGGAAATATAATAACAAAATTATATACCGATTTTCTGCATTCTAATTCAGATGATAATATTAATTCCATCAGCAAGATTTATAATTTGTGAATAATTGACAAATAATAGGACTATCCATACTATATATTAAAACAAAAAGAAAAACGTCATTTGATAAAACATTTAACTTTTCTATTTTACATCTCTTTATTACAAAATTTACAATTTCTTTAATATATGCATTTTTTCTTTTATTTTACAAAACGTGCTCTCATAGGGGTAAAATCTCTTATCTACAATACAAAAACGTACTCTCTCAGCCGCCCGCAAACTCCAGTGCACACGAAAAATGAGCGGAAGTCGGAGCATAACACTCGGGAGTTTGCGAATAGCGGGAGCGCCATCGCACCGTGTTATATATAAAGATAATCCCGACCATCCAATCAAAGTTTATTTGGTCCATCATTTGAAGCAAATTTGAATTTGAATCCAAACCTGAATCCAAATTCAAATCCAGGATTTTGGGACAAATTCCAACTCAAATAATCGAACGAACTGAATCTCTGCATTCTATGACAAATTTGGATTCAACTGAACAACTATTTGATTTAATTCGGTTCATGAACACTCCTAATTACAGGTACCCCAACGATCACTGATCAGTATGAAACAAATGCATATATATAAATATAATATATATATATATATATATATATATATATATATATATATTCATTAAACACTAAAATATAGATCAAAGCGAATCATTCAGATTGAAACCAAATGCTTCATGGCTTCTGTTAAGAAGAGCACTGAAATGTTGCCGCCAACTTTATATATGCTATGAGCCAAGTGATGAATCCAGGTTCTTCTTACCTCTTACCAGGTTTTGCACAAACAATTCGCCAGCTCGATATGAAGAACGAACCTGTCAATTGTAAATTTGGCAATCAAAAATACAAATCAAGCTAAAAGGATTAATCAAGTGCAACTAAAAGTAGAAAAAATCGAAATATAGTTGTGAGAATGAACCATAAAACTTTAAGAGCCTCAAAAGAACATCACAATGCAGTCAATCCATTGGGACTTCGGAGGAACAAAAAAAGAGGAAATTTTTAAAGAAAGAGGTAGGTCGGAGAATCAACCGGGAGCTGCAGATGGCCTTGTAGATGCTGGAGGAAGAAGCCCCTCACTGTCGTCGCCGGAGGCAAAGAAGAAGCGGTGCTTGGAAACAGTCTCTTCCAGGAACCTTAAAACTGAACAAAGGGAGAGAGGTAATAATGTCCCCGGCAGCTGCTGGCCTGATGCTGGAAGCTGAATCGCGCTGCTTTCTTGATCCCCAAAACCGACCGAAAGTGGATGGTTTTGGGGAACGGATTATTTTTAAAACCTATGGCCTATGGGTCTTGGGTTAAAGTCAATTTCATCCTTAGCCCTAAACGAACACAGAAATTTGAATTGGGCTTCTCCCAATTCCCGCAAAACAAACGGCCCTGGTGCTTTTAATTGTGAATTGCGGGATATTGTCTATATTGTGATCCAATAAGTATTGTGACCCAATATGTTGTGCCTTGTAGATGCTGAAGGAAGAAGCCCCTCGTTGTCGTCGCCTGAGAAGAAGAAGAAGAAGTGGCGCTTGGAAAGGTTTGGTTGCCGAATGCAGCTCACCGTTCGGTCTCTTTCAGGAACCCTAAAACTGAGCAAAGGGAGAGGTAATGTCACCGGCAGCTGCTGGCCTTGTCGACGCCGGAAGAAGAGGCCCTTGATGCCATTGTCGAGAGGAGGAAGGAGCGGGTCGCCGAAATCACTCTCTATTGGCTTTGTCATGCTGCTTTCTCAAGCCCCAAAACCGACCAAAAGTGGATGATTTGGGGAAAGGGTTATTTTTAAAAACCCCAAACCTATGGCCTATGGGTTTTGGGTTAAAGTCAATTTCATCCTAAAAAGCCCTAAACAAATGCAGGAATTGGAATTGGCTTTCTCCCAATTCCTGCAAACGAACGGGCCTGGTGTTTTAAATTGTAAATTGCGCAATATTGTATATATTGTGACCCAATATGTTGTGAACTCGTGGGTCCATTATTGTTTTAAGTATTGACTATGCAATGGTGTTTATGTCATGCATGAGCTCAAGCTGAAAAAAAACCCAATATAGACATCGGAACTCCAGCTCATCAAAACAAAATAAAAATTCAAACCAAACTCAATCCAATATCCTACATGATCTGCTTATGCTAGCTTGACCACAACTTCCTGCTCAACTCCAATGAGAAGTAAAGCTTTGTTTCGTGTCTTTTTGACCTCAATAAAAACAACTTTCATGGTCCATTGTTCTTATAATTTTGCCTAAAAACACTTCTAAGATTCTTCGCAATATTAATCTTTTATTCATACTTGAAAATTGTAACCAACTTTGGCACTCAACCAATGTGGAATTCACCTATGGGATGGTAACTAAAATTTTCACATCATCATGCCATAAACATCTACACATATTCTGCGGCCTTTGGGCTACAAAAAAAGAGTCAAAAAAGCCCGCATTTCCACTTCTAGAATCATATTTCATAAAGCCACCACTTGACATTTCCTTTTTCACCATACCTTCCACGGTTCCAACTTCCCAAAAGCAACCACCACTTTAGAACCTCCCTTTCGTCCTAAAAAAACAACCACCTTTATCCCTTAGCATGCAGCCATGCACGTAATCCAACTAAGACTCCATTTGGCACGGTGGTGGCGGTCATGAACACGGGGTTAAATTGTCATTTGTTAACGCCCACCTAAGGAACTTCGTCCACTTTTATGTTCAAACGGATGACGTTTGTTAGGTGAACTTTAACGAATGATGTTTTAACCCATGTGTTTACGACCGCCACCGTGACAAACAGAGCCTAAAACTAACACTACCTTAATATTGGTACTGCAACTAAATCATTTATCATGCATTGTCTTACCGCGGCCAATTGACAAGTAAGAAGATCTCGCGACAGGAGGTGATGGTGGGCAGCTGTCGTGAGTGGGGGCGGCTTTGATGGCAAGAAACAGAGGAATGAAGGTTGCGGCAAGTAGCTGAGTGAAAAACGGCTATCTTTTTCCAATGGAAAGAAAAACCTATAATTAGCTTTTCGGGAAATTTTCAAACGAACAGTTTCAACAAAATCTTTCAATTTCTTATTTTACTATGTTCAACTCTTGGGTCCCCTTCTTGGACTGTTCGCCTCTCTTGGCACTGGTGGGGCAGGAACTAGCAGTGGTTGCAGTGGGAGCAGACAGAGGCGCGTGGATGGCTATAGGATTCGGAGGAAACAGTTGTGGATTGCGGATGGAAGCGAAGAGGGTGCAGCCGGAAGTGGAGTGGGTGCAGCTGGAAGTGGAGTGTGCGACTGGAGGTGGATGTGTAAGAAGGGCTTGTGGTTGAATTTAAAGGTAGGACTTGCAACTTAAATAGGAGAAGAGGGTGCAGCTGGAAGTGACTATGAAGGGAGGTATATTTCGCTGCGAGCACAGGAGACAGAGGGTTGTGGTTGTGAGGTTTTCTGTGAGGTAGACGATCGATGGAGGTGATTTTGCGAGTTGTGGCATGGAAGCGAAGAAGTGAGCAGTATTGTGGTTACAGGGATGGAGATCGTGCGGGATTTAGCGGAGAGAAATCAACGGAAAACAAAATACAAAACCGGGTCGTCGCGCCCCAAGGTCTCGCGGCGTCGCAACACGAAATGATTACCGGCTTTTGATTTCTCCACAAGGCTAACAATAACACACAATGACAGCTATCACCCCTATTTATAATGAAAGGGGGTTTGGGCACCCGACGTGAATGACTATGAATGGTCGTTACGCCCGATGTCTGATTAATACTAAATAAAGTCCACAAAATTAAAAGAAAATACATAGTAATAGGAGAATGGTGTTATTGCGCTCATGGTCTCGGATTGCAGATCCGATCAACGCCTCTTGCATGAGTACACAAATGTGGGTCCCACTGTGTGGAGTCCTGATCTTCACTGTCGATCCTGCATCTGATCCCCAGTAACTCTTCCTGACAAACCTCCAATATTAGCACCCTCTCGTAAACATATTGCATAGAATGTGCAGCGGCCTGGATGAACTCGTGATAGTGGAAGACTGTGTTTTTAAAGGCGCGCATCAGGCTCAAAGGTTTGTGACTTTGTGCAACTTTGGAGCATGAAAGACACTCCTGAATTTTTTTTCAAAATAAAGAAAGAAATAATATGAGAACCCGGTATTTTTTGCATTATTTAGTGTTTGTGAAACGTAATCAAGCATTGAGACTTATATATGATGCAAATCATCACATTGATTCTATTTTTTAATATATCTAAATAATAGTAATGAATGATTAATGAGTAGAATGGATGAAGAATCGGATCAAGAAGATGAACTGAAGTTTGAAGTTGATTATTTAAAATGGATGTGATTGTAGCTTGTCTTGTCAGGCGCGCGTTTGCAGCTTGAGCTTTACTCCTAGGCTTCAAGACCCATTTGCACCTTAATGCACCTTGAGCCTTAAATAACTATGGTAGAAGGTACAACTTTTCCCTTTAATGTAATCCTACGATATTGTTGTAGAATAATCACGTGTTCAAGCGACCGAAGCATGTAACATCACGATCGAATAGTCAAGGTCTTCCTAACAGAACATGGACGGCATACACCGAATGATGTCGCACCAAACATGGTCCTCAAACAAGGTGAGAAAAATTGGAACCAGACACCTCTGGGTGACCTGTATGGTCGTCTTATTGAGCTAGATCATTCGATACAGAAGAGGATGAGGCTCGGGAGTCAACTGCATCCTCTCTAAGACCCTCATGGCCACAATATTCACATAACTCTCACTATCGTTGGCCAACTTGCAGGGACCGCCTGCACTGGAAAAGAAGGTATAGAAGATCGGCGCGCGACATCAATCCTCATTGGTATGTGGGGTGTAGAGAAAACGCCGAATAACATCACCTCAAGGGAGCGCTTAGCATCGCTCCTAATCATCTTTGACGGTGGCAATAACATCCTCATCAGCGACATCCTCAGCATCAATATTGGGCTCGCGTTCTTCAACCAATAAATTTTTTGTGGGGTACTGGGTTGTCATATGGTCCCTGTCAAAGCAACAATAACATTGAACGTTCATTGGCCGAGTGTCCGTGGAAGATCTGGTGGCAACAACCTTGCCCTTCGTGTCCACGAGAGAACGAGGGGCACCTGCAAGAGTGGTAGTGGTCGAAGGTGGCCGCCTAAATGTGAACCCGTCCAGACTGGAAGAAACATGGCGGGCACCTGCTAATTGAAGGCATTGTTCAAACTTGAGGGTCATCTAGTAAACGTGCTTTATCGAATCCATGTGATTGGGAATAAGCACCCAACGTAACTCTACCCTCAGTCTGGAACAGAATCGGGATGTGGTGTTGTTAGTCTCGTTTCGCATATAAGTCCTCACAATCAACTCGCCAAATCGATACATTTACTCTGGCACAGATAGTGCGCCCTGGCGCATCCGGGTGAAAGACGAGAAGACATTTATTTGTCCTTTAATTGACGCTTCATGTCCTCCCAACAAATGATGGGGTAGTATCCATCACGATGGAGTGATCTCTCCAGGATGGTCAAGAAGATCTTCATCGGGCCAATAAGCTGCTTCATCCTCGTAAATCTAACTTGTAACTTGTCTGTCATATCGTACCACTCAAAATAGTGATCCATCTCTTGAAGCCAGACACTAAAGGCCTTCGGGTCCAGATGACTGTCGAAGGTAAGAGTGTCGATACATATGCGGCGAGTGATGGCGTCCTCCGCATGTGGTGCTCTGCGCTGTTCAGGAAAACCATCATAGTAGTCATCAAGCACATAGTTAAAATGGCCCTGGACACGATCACGAGGGGATTGATATCGAGGCGGATAGTCCTCCTGATCCTGGGCAGGTCCAAGTCAACGATCATGAGTGTGATCAAAGGGTCATCGCAAAGGTGTGTGGGCTCTCGTGATGGTTGATTACTAGCAAGCCAATCTTGAGGTAGGAGGGTTTCTCGCTCTTCCTCAAAATGATCATCAGGTGGAATGGTTGTGTCCTCCCTCCTCCAAGGAGTGGCTTGATCACTTTGATCGACGAGAATATCCATGCGAGCGCATAGATTGAAGAATTGAGTATTCATTTGATCGAATTGATCTAGCATCAGTTGTTGGAACACTGCAGGTGTCATTTCGGAGTTGGAGTTGGTGGTCCTCTTGTCAGCTAGGTTTGGATCAAACATGGGCTCACGGAGTCGCACTACAACATGATTGTCAATTCTGGATTTCATCACAGGCTAACAATAACTCACAATGACAGTCATCACCCCTATTTATATTGAAAGAACACGTGGACACCCAGCGTGAATAGTTATGATTGATCGTTACGTCCGGTGTTCGATTAATACTAAATAAAGTCCAAAAAAAGGAAAATACATAGAAATGAGAAAATGGCATCCCGAAGGCGAGCGTGGCCTCGGATCGCCGATCCAATCAAGCCTCGTGCGTGAGTACACAAATGCAGGCCCCTACGAGTGGTGGCCTAATCTCCATTATCGATCTCATGGTTGTTCCTCAACACTTGGCCCATGTGAAATTGAATTCTTTTGGTCCTATCAGATGTTGTGTTGAACCAATCGCATAAAATAAGTCTTATATTTATCTGTATCACACTAATTTAAATTAAAATAGAGAAAATTCGGTAATAACAAAAAAATAACCTGAAAAGACTTGAAACTTGTGTCCATTTATGTTCTTTTAAGAGCAAAATTTCGGTCCGCGACTCGGACGTAGAAAACAGTCTGGCACCAATGAAATACAGGAGAAACCCCTTGTTTTGTGGGGCCTGCGGTGCACAGTAAATCTGTGCACCGTGAGCCCCACTATTTCCCTTGTTTTCATTGGTTTCCCGGACGGGTTTTTTCATCCGAATCGCGGACAAAAAAATAAATCGTTCTTTTTAAAGCCTGGTTTGACTCCTTGGGATATAATAGATGGTGCGTCCAACACAAAAAAAAAACCATCCATCTCTTTCATGAAGATATCCAAAAAGAAAAGCTAGACAGTTTCATAGCATTCAGTGTGCAAACAATGCCAAGCTTACTCAACAAGATGAAGTTGATATTGGATGGACCAGTGATCATGTGAGAGCACCATTTTAAATTGTCCAAAAGCTACTTCATATATAAAATGCAATAAGCAAAAAAATATTTATTGTCCCGCAAGAAAAGGCTTCTTACCAGTGGTCCACTAGCAACATAGCTAAAACCAATAGACTCCCCATAGTCCTTCCAAGAGGCAAATTTCTCAGGTGTCACGTACTCCTTGACTGTTAGGTGTAGGGGAGTAGGCTGCAAGATATGGCAAAGTGTCAACGCAAGAAACAGAGCATGTCATAGAATCATTGATATAAGAATTTGATGATTACCCAACCTGCAAATATTGTCCCAACGTTAGAATGTCAACACCAATGGTCCTCAAGTCGGCCATGGTTTCTTTCACCTCATCATCTGATTCTCCAAGACCGAGCATGATAGAAGACTTTGTAATCATCCCTTCTTTGTACAGTTTTGCATGCTTTAAAACAGACATGCTCTGTTCATACCTATTCCACATAAATTTCCTCATAATCACCGCCGATAGACCTTAAATAGAAAGTGATAAAGACTACAACAACACTCAAGCCTTTATCCCACTATAGTGGGATCACCTATATGGATTCTATATCACCATTGTGCCCTATCTTTAGTCATAATCTCACTAATGCCTAAGTACATCATGTCATTCCTTATAGTTTCATTCCAGGCCTTTATTGGTCTACCCCTCCCCCATATAACATGCCTAGTGACTAAACCCTCACAGCGCCTAGTGCCTAACTGGTGCTTCTAATGGTCTCCTTTGTACGTGTCCAACCCATCTTAGTCGAGCTTCTCGCATCTTCTCTTCAATTGGTGTCACTCCTGTCTTATCCGTGATATATTTATTCCTAATTTTATCCAGTCTCGTGTGTCCACACATCCACCTAAGCATTTTCATCTCCACAACTTTGTTAGGGCGATAGATTGATATTAGTAGAGAATAGAGGAGGGAGAGGGTAATTAGGATTAGGGCTTGAGAGGGGGAGAGGGAAAATACCTAAATAGTCTTTGCATGCCCTCGCCGAACAAGCCCTAGAGTATTTATACCTCTGGGCCAAGAGGGGGTCGGTGATGAGAGCTCGCCTGAGAGCTCTTTATCAAGGAGGTCTCGAGATCGAATCTCAGCCTCAACAACCTTTTGGATTCTGTGGTGGGACCGGAGATGGGTTGGAGTGTACAGTATGGGACACGCTAAAGCGGCCATGATGGGCCCCCTGATGGGACTCCAGGATGGCGGACAGGTGCTAACTCCTGTTCTGCATCAAAAGGTGCAAGGGAACTTCAACATTAAATATATATATATATATAACAGATAGCACTTGATCGGGTAAATTATCAATTTTGGGGGTATCTAAGCTCACGAAAAATAAATAAATTGTAATATCATCAAGGTTTTCTTATATTAATTCATTTCATGCATGTCCATTAGTTGGTCCTATGGAAATTTAAGATCTAAACTTACTATAAATAGTATATCATTGGCTCATTGCTCGTACGGTGAGATATCATGTGATAGAACAGGGTGCAGGCCCGTAACTTTGCAACTCATTTGCAAGATATTTTCATCCAAAAATATTTGTTTAAAATATGTTATCAATTTATCATGAATAGACACCACGTGGTTCTTTCAACTCATTACTTTATCTCTTCTTGAAGTACTAAATCCTAACAGCTAACAATGTTGTTAGAAAAGCCCAATTAAGGGCCCATGTTTTCTCTCTTGTCTCTCTCCATGTATTAGTCTCACATCTTGTATTTAGGATTTCTCTTCTCATTCTTCTCCTATATAAGTGTATTCATACTTGTAACTATTAATTCAAGAAGTATATACAAGCTTTGAGGCCTTTCTTTACATGATATCAGAGGGAAAGCGGTCTCCTCCTTGGGTATCCGGCCTAGCCGATTTCTAGCCGCCTATCTTCCTTACCTGTCCACGCGGCTTCCCTTAGCCGCGGACTCTTGCGGCCTCTCTCCTTCTACCCGCCTGGCAAATTTCTACCCGCCTCTAACTCTGCCTCTCTCGTGGCTTCCACCTCCTCCTTCCTACCTCCTCTCCTTTTATAATCCTCTCTCACGTGGGTCCACCTTCTCCTTTTCTTCTCTACCCGTGCGGGCTCTTTCTGTCCGCTGCGACCTCTCCTACTCGCGGCTTCCTCTCTCTACCTAATCCGCTCGAGTTCTCTAACTCGCGGATTCTTCTTCTGACCGCTCGAGTTCTCTACTCGCGGCCTCTTCCTGCTCGCTGATCGCAGCTCGCCCCGACCTGCTTTCCTGCTCGCCGCGACCTGCTCTCCTGCTCGTCGCGACCTGCCTTTTTTTCTGCTCGGTGCGATCTCGCCTTCTCCGCTGCGGCTTGTGGCAACTTGCCGCGCGGTCTCTCTCTCCGCCGCAGTATCTCCCTGCTCGTTGATCGCGACTCGCGGTAACTTGCCTCTTCTGCTCGCCGCGACCTGCTTCTCGCTTATCGCTGCGGCCTCGTCTATCCGCTGCTACTTGCTACTCGCCTGCGGCTTGCCTGGACGCTTGCGATCTCCCTCTGCTAGTCGCATTTTTTGGTCGCGATCTCCTAGTGGCTGGTGTGTTCGCCGAGACCGTGCGACTACCTTCCTCCCCCCCCCCCCCCCCGGTCTTCTCTGCTACCCGCGCGGCCATCCTCTTCTAACCGCCCGGCCTCTTCTGCTGGCCGCGCATGGCTTCTGATACTTCTGCTGCTACTTCTGCTCCGCCAGCCCGTGCGGCTGCCTCAGCTTCCGAACTTCGTGACAAATTACGGATTACGACTATCTCCCTCACTGGAAAAAGGAACTTTGTTGAATGGGTTCACTCGGTTCGCCGTGTTCTGCAGACGAAGGGTCTTCTTCACCACTTGACCCGGGCCCCTCCGACTGCTCCCTCCGATGACTGGCTTCGCGACGATGGTCGGGTCCAGTCCTGGCTTCTCAACTCCATGGATACCGAGCCCTACCGAATGGCCATGTATCATGACACGGCCAAGACCATGTGGGAGGAGCTTCACTCATTTTACTCCGGGCATGACAGCCTACAGCACCTCTATGATATCATTTCTGATCTTCAGCATCTTTCCCCCGGTGCTCCTGGCGATATGCTCTCCTTTGTGGCTAAAGCAAAGAGTTTGGCCGAGGCTTGGATTCAACATCAGCCTCCTACTACTAATCTCGTCATTCACCGGAACCAGACAGAAGCTGTCGCCATCGCCATGATGATGTCTCGTGTTCCTCCCCACCTGCACAGTATTCGAGCACAGATCCTATCATCCGCCACAACTCCGTCTCTGTCTGATGTATGTTCCATGCTGCTCAAGGTCACGCCTCCTTCCGAGGATTCTCATGATTTTACCCCACCTCTTCTTCAGCAGCCTCTCCTTCCGAACCCTCCTACTCGTGGATCTTCCACTCGGGGGGGGGGGGCGCCGTCTCGGGGACGAGGACGCAGTGGTCGTTCTTCTATGAAATGCACTTACTGTGGTCGCGATAATCATCTCGAAGCTACTTATTACCGCAAGCACGGGCTGCCTCCTCACCTTACTGCTACTACCTCTGCTGCTCCTACTCCCACTGGGCCTTCTGCCCCCGATCTGGCTTCCACTACCCGCCAAGATATTGATGAGCTTCGCACCCAACTCCAACAGCTTCAAGGTACCCTCAGCCGCTCCTCCGGCTCCGTCGCGTCCTTTTCTGCGGAAGGTATAACCTGTCGCTCTCATAGTCCCTGCTGGATCGTTGATTCCGGGGCCATTCACCATATTACCTCCCAGAAACCCACCAAGTACCAACGGACGCCTCATCCCCTTTGCATCACTGTGGCCAACGGTGATACCATTCCTGTCTCTGGCACCGCTGCTCTTCAGCTTACTCCGACTCTCTCTCTTTCCTCGGTTCTTCATGTTCCAGGATCCCCTTTCAATTTACTTTCTGTTAGTCGTCTCACCCACGACCTTGATTGTTGCATAACTTTTTCACCTTCTTCTTTTCTTATGCAGGATCGTCGCACTCGGAGTACCATTGGTAAGGGGCAGCTGTTGAATGGGCTTTATATCTTGGACATCCCACCTACTACTATATCTGCTATCTCCACGGTTGATTGGCATCGCCGCCTTGGGCATGCCCCCCTACCGATTCTCAAGCGGGCTCTTCCCGATGTACCTCTGCAGGAGTTCTCTTGTGAATCCTGTATCTACGACAAACAACATCGCTCTTCCTTTCCCCCTGCTTGTACCAGGAGTAGTACTCCTCTCACTTTAGTACACTCTGATGTATGGGGTCCTTATCGTGTCCCCAGTATTTTTTGTTATCGTTATTTTGTCACGTTTATTGATGACTACTCGCGTACTACATGGCTTTATTTACTACATGATCGTACTGAACTTCCTTCTGTGTTTCGTGCCTTTTTGACTGATATGCGTACGCAATTCGCCACCCCCCTCCAAGTCATCCGCACTGATAATGCTCGCGAATATATCGGGCGTGCCTTCTCTACTCTTTGCACCGAGTTCGGTATCATCCATCAAACTTCATGCGCCTATACCCCTCAGCAAAACGGGGTCGCCGAACGGAAAAATCGTCATCTTCTCGATGTTGCCCGCTCTATTATGTTCCAAATGCAGGTTCCGGTCAAATATTGGAATTTTTTCGTCTCCACAGCCTGTCATCTTATTAACCGTCTCCCCTCATCTGTGCTAAATTTTGCCTCACCACTCCAACTTCTCTATCCCTCCACCAACCCCACCTCTCTCACACCACGGGTCTTCGGGTGTGTGTGCTATGTCCACCATCTTGGCTCTCCTTCCGACAAGCTTGCTCCTCGGGCTGCAAAGTATATGTTTGTAGGCTACTCCCGAACTCAAAAGGGATATGTCTGCTACTCTCCTTCTGATGGTCGGCTGGTTGTTTCTGCAGATGTCACCTTCTGCGAACACCAAGCCCTTCCATGTACCTTGCCCCACCCCGTCTTCAGCTCCACCTCTTCCCCGGCCTGCCGTACCAGTCACGCCGTTGTCTCTACCCACTTCTTCCTCCTCTCAACCAGCTCTTCCTCGGGTTCCTCCACCACTTATCCGGGTCTACTCTCGACGTCCATCCAAGGATACTCCTGTGAACCAGCTCCCCGCTACCAGCGCTACTTCGGCTACGGCAGATCCGGCTCCCGTCTCAACAGCTCATCCCTTGGCCAACTACGTCTCTCTCCATCGGCTGACACCACCTCTCTACGCCTTTGCCAACTCTCTTTCCTCTATTTCTATTCCTAACTCTGTGCAGGAGGCGCTTACACATCCAGGGTGGCGGGCAGCCATGGAAGATGAAATGCGGGCTCTTTGGGCTAACCAGACCTGGGATCTGGTCCCTCTTCCTACTGGTCATACCTCTGTGAGCTGCAAATGGGTCTTCGTTGTCAAGCATGCGGCGGATGGCACTGTTGACCGTCTGAAGGCTCGCCTCGTGGCCCGGGGCTTTACTCAGCAACATGGCCTTGATTATGAGGAAACTTTCTCTCCAGTGACAAAATTGAACACGGTCCGCGTTCTTCTTTCCTTGGCAGTTCATCGTCACTGGCCGCTTTATCAGTTGGATATTAAGAATGTCTTCCTCAATGGCGATCTGCAGGAAACAGTTTATATGACGCAACCTCCCGGGTTTGAGACCACGGGGGAGTCTTTGGTATGTCACCTTCGGAAATCCATTTATGGTCTCAAACAGTCTCCGCGTGCGTGATTTGAAAAATTAAGTAAGGTGGTCTGTGCTAGTGGCTTCACTCGGAGCTCGGCTGATTTTTCTCTCTTCACCCGCCACCGGTCAACCGGGACTGTGATTCTTTTGGTCTACGTTGACGATATCCTGATTACTGGCGACGACACGGCAGGAATACAACAGATCAAGGAACAGTTAAATTCCGCCTTTCAGACCAAAGATCTGGGCAACCTTCGGTACTTTCTTGGGCTCGAGGTCGCACGACGCTCTGATGGTCTTGTGTTATCTCAAATGAAGTATTGTATGGACCTCCTTCATGATGCAGGTTATTCTGGGTGCAAACCTGCGGAGACTCCTATGGACGCAAATCACAAGCTCTCGGCCCATAGTTCTGACTCTGACAAACTGCTTACAAATCCGGAATATTACAGACGCTTGGTTGGGAAGCTGATCTACCTTACGGTAACTCGACCAGACATCTTGTTTGTTGTAGGAGTTGTGAGTCGGTTCATGCACGCTCCTCGGACATCTCATCTTCAAGCAGTTGAGTGCATCCTTCGATATCTCAAGATCACCCCCGGACAAGGACTTGTGTATAAGCCATCCACATCTCTATCACTCGTCGCTTACTCTGACGCTGACTACGCAGGATCTATCGATGATAGGCGCTCTACTACGGGGTTCTGCACTTACTTTGGTGGCCATCTCATAACATGGCGTAGCAAGAAACAATCTGTGGTTGCACGCTCTTCTGCTGAGGCCGAGTACCGAGCTATGACTGCGGTTGCTTCCAAGCTAACCTGGCTTGAGAGCCTTCTGGGAGACTTGGGTGTTCGTCTCTCATCACCGACTACCTTATTTTGTGACAGTCAGGCAGCAATACATATTGCCAAGAATCCGGTGTTTCACGAACGCACAAAGCATATCGAAGTTGATTGTCACTTTATCCGAGAAAAGGTACAGTCAAAGAAGATAGATTTGGAGCATGTTCCTGCTAAAGACCAAGTTGCAGATATCCTGACAAAAGCTCTCTCCAGGCCTCTATACTATCAGTTTTTATTCAAGCTTGGTGCCTACGACTTGTACGCTCCAGCTTGCGGGGGAGTGTTAGAAAAGCCCAATTAAGGGCCCATGTTTTCTCTCTTGTCTCTCTCCATGTATTAGTCCCACATCTTGTATTTAGGATTTCTCTTCTCATTCTTCTCCTATATAAGTGTATTCATACTTGTAACTATTAATTCAAGAAGTATATACAAGCTTTGCGGCCTTTCTTTACAAATGTCATAATTGGCTACATCATTGTTTTGTCACTTATTGTTGAACAAAATTAACTCTTTTCACTTTGTAGATCCGGATTTTTGATTAGAAATTGTTTCATCTTGGGGATTATGAGATCTTCTTCAATAATGCAAACTTTGTGAATGTATAAGTAACTGAAATACCAGGAATACTGGAAATAGGTATGGCCAACTGAGAGAATATTTTTCTTTTACCAAAACTACTCATCCATATCTCTTCAGAAGCAAATGATATCAGCATTAGAGATAGTTTCTTGATAATGATTGAGAGTTGATGTTGCAATAACTCCGAAAGAAAAATGACAAATATATTAATATTCATATGAAGTATTAAAGAAATGGTTACCCAGCTCGGGGATCTCTAACAATTCTTTGAAGACGTTTCACTGTTTCAATGTTATGAGCAAAGACATTCAGCCCAGAGTGTACTAGTTTGAACACAGCCATTAAATCACCACGGAAATCAGAAGTTAGACATTCAACTAGTATTTCAGGCTTGAGATTCTGCACAACAAAAAATAATGCCGTGTAAATAGATTCATAAATATAGATAAATATCCTGTTATACACCTGAACAAGTTACAGGAACGAGTTTGAAGAACATAAAAGTAATTTCTCCTAAATATTCTACAAAATTAATTTAAATGTTATTTACAATAGCAAATAGACCTTCATAGCCATGACTGTATTTGCGAAGTGAGCACTTCCACCATCAGGTAAGTCATCTCGATCAACACTTGTCAATACAATATAGTCTACGCTGTCAAACATTAAAAATAATATACAGAATGTCATTACAAGTAGATAATAAATTCAAGTGGAAGAAAATTTTGGCTTAAAACTAAGCTCAATGCCTAAACTGATATTTTATATTACTGTGAAGCAGCAAGTAGTTGAAGTGGAATAAATTCCTTTGCTAAGAGAGTCACAGACTATCAAGTTTAGTACATTTTAGTTTGACATGCAAATCCATTTTTAATATTATTAAGTTATAATTGGCTAGTAGATCTCTCTTTGGTTGCTAAAATAGCCAATTAGAGTATAATTGTTGTCTGTGATACACATTTTTGCTTAATATGCTATCTATTATCCTCACCCCATCTGATTGGGGTCGGTTTTATGACCGTGTATCCAAACTCATCTTTTGACTTAATATCTCATCTTTGGGATTAATATTTAACTCATATTTTAATTTAATAATGCATGAAATGAAATCATAGTTAAGAAATAACATTTCAAAGTAAACTTTTATTCAAGAAAAAAAAAGTACTTTTGGTAATTTCTTCAATTCAATTTGCAAATAAAAGTTCAAATTATGTTCTATGTTTGATTCAAAACTCAAAAGTAGCAGAATGGCAAATGATATTTATAGTTTAAGCGATAATTTAAATGGACCGATGTTAGGTATTAAATTAATAGAACAGAATACATAGCTTAAATCATATGACACAAATCTCCACCGAGGTTATCGCATATAAATATATAATAAAACAATCTGTTATCTTTCCTTTACTAATCAATAATGATAAATAGAAGGTTACAACACCTACCCCCAGCTCACAACTGCCCTAGCTGTATTCTCGGGTTCCATTGGATCCGGTGGTGCGGGATTACGACTAGTTTTTACAGCACAAAATCTACAACCACGAGTGCAGGTATCCCCTAGAAGCATGATGGTCGCGGTTGCGATACCATCTCCTTCTCCCCCTGCGCCTCCCCCTCCATTCCAACACTGAATAAGGGAAACGCCATAGTTCATTTATTTATCACTGCGCATATAATCTTCAAAAGCAAATAAATGTATCACAAATAGACCAACAATTTAAAATTTAATCTTTGGGAAAACGGCTGGAAAGAGCTAGCGTGATAGTCAAAATAAATCATTACAAGTATAAAGCTCGATCACCTAGACAATGAATTCACATGGCTAATCTACAACATTCATGCATACTGCAATTAAATGGACAACCCAGAACCTGATATATAAAGCCGCATGAATGTAAAATAACGTCTGCCAGTCAACAAAATGTGCTTTAATTTAAAAAAAAACATTTTGTGCATAATATCTGTAGCTAAGCCTCCATTACTTCCTACCATTTTTACTGCCCATATAGGAACTTTAAATGCAGTATAAGAATAGTTTGTTAATAAAAATTTAAAAAGAAAAAACTACAATCTAAAAACAAAGTTAATGAGAGAACGTGTTTCCAACAGTTAGTGTGAAAAAAATGCAAAGGACACATGTAAAAGGACCAGGATACAGAGAAAAAACAAGCAGGTGACAGCAAAATCCTAAAGTAATATATTTGAATACTAAAGATTTTCATATCAAATTGTCCCTTTAAGCATATGCTTCCATATAACTGTCTACTCATCATCATGCTTACCTCCCCAATATTAGGGCATTGGGCCTCCACGCAGACAGTATTCAGCTTTAACTTAGAAAGCGACTCCTGCAGCTTAAAAAACTTCTCACCCTGTGGCGCTCTCTGCCGAAGCCATTCCGGCTTCTTGAAGGTCGGATCCCTGCCAGTATGCAAGCCCATCCCTCCCGGATACGGCCCAGCCTTACCTGATGAAACCTCGGTGGACTCAAAAAGCTTAGAAGCAGGAATGTTTGAACTCATTTCCACCGACTTTGAGGCGTCAACAGAATGGGATCGAACTACCAGCGACCGTTTACAGGAATTTGAACTTGTGCATCTGGGTTTGGGTGAGCAGATGGGAGTCGGCGAGATGAGAGGTTTCATAAGTGAGTCGGAAAGCATTTTTGATCCAGCCAAATTTGGGGTAGTTCAACAGTCTACAACGAGGAAGAGAATTTAATAGAAAGAAATTGGTTTTGGTCCTAAAAAAAACTATGGTTTTGATTTTAAGTCAAGAATAAATTAATGATTTTGAGGCACATGAATTCAACCTCAGTTTGGCTCAGCCACGGCAACTGGAGAAGCAGTAGTGGGAAGCAGTGGTGGAATAATCAACAATTTTGTTGAGTGATGGAAGAATCTGTGAAATTGTTTGGAAGAACAGTATTTGCAATGTTGTTTCAAATGAATACATACACAACAGTCCAAAAAAAACTATAAACATCCATTCATACCAATATTCACTACAAGACATTAAATTCAGAGTAATGTTCAGCAAAAGTATCAAGCTCCTCTAAAATATGCCAAAGAGTATGTATATATAGATATATATCCATAGACTATGAATATATTCATATTTCATAGTAATGCCAAAGAGTAACTTGCAAAAATTCATGGTGGTGTTCCGATAATATAACTTGCAGAAAATTTAATGAAAATATATTCCTGGAATGGCAGTGGATCTGGGATACACTATCAAGTTGGATACAACATCAAGCTGGAGTGAGAAAAAATTGCAATGCAATAACAGTGATGAAGAAATGATTCCAGAATTAAAAAAAACAAAGAGATTTTAGTATTTTACAGAAAATCCATTTGATGTAAGCAAGAGAAAAACATTGAGAAGGAGGATCGAAAAGAGAAAAGCAGGGAGAAATAACGATGGCGAACAGCTAGAGGGCGAGAAAAACATGAATATCTGAACTCAGGTAATGGATCGAACATCAAACTGTCGACAGTTAGGAATGAGGGTGCCGGGAGAAACCATCCAGACGCGCCATGTCGGCAATGAGTGCGAGCAAGCGGTAGTCGGGAGAATGATGAGAGAGATGCGCGAGTAACTGGATGCCAGGAGAACGACGGGGAACGCCGGGCTCTCTCGCGCTTCGCAGCTAGGGCAGACGAATCGTGTTCTATCGCGCTTCGCAGCTAGGGCAGACGAATCGTGCTCTATCGCGCTTCGCAGCTAGGGCAGACGAATCGGGCCTCTGCGTGATTTTGGAGCGGCAGGGAATTCCACCGCTGGCCAAATCGCCCCGCCAAACACAGCCTGAATGGTCAATTTTTTCTGGGATTTTTGGCACTTAACACCTCTAAAATAGGTCCTTTGGCACATTGCATCCCAAGATTTAAACTTTGGCACTTTGCACCCTCGAAAGCCTTTAGTAAAGCACTTTGCACCCTCATTTGATATGAGCTCTATTTATTTTATTATTTTAACCGGAAATTATTAATAGGAGGGGTATTTGAGTCATTTTTAAACAAAAGTCTATTAAAATTTAAAAGCACAACATCCAAATCCAATCTGCAATTCATCTCTTTCAGAAGCTTCAAGCTTTCTTCAAACAGCCCATTCTGAGAATAAGAAGCAATAATGGCTTTCATAAACTCTATCCTTCCATGCTAAACTGTTAAAAATCATGAGAGATTTCTCAACCATATCGCACTTCCCATATGGCATTCTGAATCATGGAGACTGGAGAGAGCTTCCATTCCATTTTTAAGCACAAATCCGTGTGCTTCTCGGACGACTGTATCAATTGTAGAACACAAGGCGAGGATGCTGATAATTGTCACCTGATCTGGTTTCAATCCACTTCTGATCATCTCTCTCGCCATCTCCGCAGCGTCGAACACATGAACGCCATCTTCCAAGCTGCCACACTTTCCATACATAAAAATCAGAGAGTTGAAAACGAATATATCTGCTCCAAATCCACATTCGACCGCAAGCTGGTGTAGTTGCTTACCTTGGCGAAGATCCAATGTCGAAGCGCAGGCCTTCAGAACACATGAAAATGTATAGGAATCAGGTATGCTGGCTTCTTCTCCTCTCTTCATGTGGAACAAATTAATGGCTTTCTGGCATAAACCATTCGAAGAGTACCCTCTGATCATAGAATTAATGAGATAAACATTACAGGTGGGGAAAAGTTCAAAAACTGCTAAAGTCGAAGGTATATCGCCACAGAGGGAGTGAAAAGTAATGAGTTTGGTGGAGAGGAATGAATCGTTGGCGAAGCCTAAGACGATGATCTTGGAGTGAATTTGGTAACCTAACGGAGGGCTTTTGAAGAGGGTGATGCAGTCTTCGAGGATTTGCGCGCAGGAATTGAGTCCGAGTTGGTAGGAGATGCTGCTGAGAAGCGATTTAGCTGAAAAGGAGGGAGATTTTTTGAGCAATTGAAGAGATGAAGAAGGAATCATCTTCCACTTCGTCGTTAGAAGGCATGGAGAGTTCCACTTTAGTTCCTGATTTGCATTATCGATGGTAGCAGGAGACTGTAGATGCCATGGCGTGTAAGCAGCATTGAGTGAGCGTTAAGAGGAATTGAATTGAAATGATAAAAGATAAAAGCCGGTGGATGATCCAAATACCCCTGCATCTACAGTTTTCAGAATTTAATAAATGTAGAATAAATAATAAAATAACTTGAGGGTGCAAAGTGCTTTGTTAAAAGCTTTCTAGGGTGCAAAGTGCCAAAGTTCAAATTTTGGGGTGCAAAGTGCCAAAGAGCCTTATTTAAAGGGTGTTAAGTGCCAAAAACCCATTTTTCTGTTGGGCTGCAAATGGAATTCAAATGCATGAACTAAAATTTAGGCTCCATTTGGTTCGGCGGTGGCGGGTCGATTCGGCGGGTGGAAACAGAGTGTTCGAACTAGAGGGGGGGGAGGTGGCTGCTCCAAATGGAGCTTTTTGGGGGGTTTCTCAAGGCGGGCGGGTGGAAACGGAGCAAATGCCGCCGAAGGTTCATTTGTTTACCCTCCTTCCGGCGGCGTTTGCCCAAAACGGAGCAAGGAACGCCCAAACAAATAGAGTCTTAGGCTTCATTTGGTTCGGCGGTGGCGGATCGATCCGGCGGGTGGAAACGGAGTGTTCGAACCGGAGGGGGGAGGTGGCTGCTCCAAACGGAGCTTTTTGGGGCGTTTCTCAAGGCGGGCGGGTGGAAACGGAGCAAACGCCGTCGGAGGTTCATTTGTTTACCCTCCTTCCGGCGGCGTTTGCTCAAAACGGAGTATCAAAACGCCCAAACAAATGAAGTAATGAAAATGCTATTTTGGCCCAGACAAGTCGAACGGGCGAGTGGAGAGGGTTCCCTCCTTACTTGCCCCGGACGAGTGGGATCGGCGAGTAGGGGAAGCCTCCCTGCACTCCCCGGTCCCAGGAAGGGCAGTGTGTGCCAAGAGCTCCAAGCACTCGCCGCCCCTAGGTGAGCGGACGCGACGTGACACCGACTCGCCCATAGGGGTCATTTTTTATTTCTTCAGGAAGCCCAATCTTGTCTGTCATTAACTGCTTCAAATAGCAAGATTTTGTTGTTGGCAGATCAATTTGGACTGTGTTTAGCAAAATCAAAAGACGGGATTCCGTTATTCGCAGGTCATTCTCAAAAACTATAAATAGACTCACAAGGGCACCATTGGAGATGACTTTTGGCTCTCAACTCCCATCTCCTTTGGTTGATTTTGGTTTGTCGGAACTCCCACATTGTTAGTCGTGGTTTCCGGGCGGACAGTTTAGTGCTCTCTGGTTCCCTCCAAGGTGCTCAGTCCTGCATTAGCTAGGGAGAAGAAGCTCTCTCTTTGATCTTCCGAGCATGTTGCGGGACTTCCTCGTTTCAGCTCAGGAGTCTGTTTTTGATTGTCTACCTTGTGTGGGGAAGTTTCCTTGCTCTAAGAGACCGACCAAACATTCAAACTCGGGAGAAATAAATGCAAGCTGCCACATTTGTCAGCACTCCTCCTGAACCGTGATTTCGGTGTTCAACAAAAACAATAAATTTATAAAACGGATCGTATACATGGGAAAAAGGGACAGTAAATAAAGAGCGGTGTTATGGACACAATATTTTTTTTACAGATGGACGCACCATATTTGACTATGGCCAGCCAACGGCTATGTACAATCTAATATCTCTATGTACAACTCAATCACACTATGCACAGTTGTAGACACTAAGGCAGCGTTTGACGCGGCTTATCGCGACTTATTTGTTCCGGTGAGGTTGGACAAAAATGTCATTTTCATTAAAAAAAATATAATGCCTCAAACTAATTCCTTTTTTGTAACATTTGTGATACCAAACATACATTCAATGACAATGACGTTTTTGTCCAACCTCACAGGAGCAAATAAGCTATGATAAGCCACGTCAAACGCAGCCTAAATTGTTATTTGTTGCATTTCCTTAAAATCTACTTTGTTTTGTGGACACGAGGGGAACCAGATCTATCACAACCTATAAACACTCCCGATTTAGGCATTCCAACAAGTTTATCAGCTATTTGAACTACAATCACAAAACCCAACCCTTTGGCGACATTGCGAGTCCATTCAATCAATCCTCTTTATTGGGGTAAGTGGTCTCAGTACTAAAAATGCATCCCGACATCTATATAATTGTTTTTACTTGAGTCACTCAAAACCAACAACTTATGTTCCTGATTCATTTTATTTTATACGAAAAAAATTCACATTAGAATAAAAGTACACAAATCAAAAAAATGCACACCCGAATAAAAGTACACAATTCAGTACAATGGAAAGGCAAACAAGTGAAAACAAAAATAGTGTCATTTTACCAACAATGGAGGAAGGTTGTGGGGGCTGTTAGTGGCGCTCGGAAGCGTCCTCTTTGAGACTAGATCTTCTCCAAAGGAACAAAGCCTAATAAGAAAAAAAAAAGATGCTCAGAGACAATGCGAAAATGGGTAATCGAAATCAAAAATGAGGAATAGAAAAAGGAAATGAAAAAAATGAAATGGCAATGGCTGTTGTGAGCTCCCAAGCATGTTTCAAAACTATAAATGGCAAAGAAAAATGACGAACATACCTAGCCGAGCAAAAAGGAAGTTGCGGGTCGGAGTTCTGGTGCCGGCTATTTATCGAGGAGGCTCCCATTTTCCGGCGGGCCTGGAAATGCAAGACCGCGAAGGTTGGCGATCGGGAATGGGGAAGATGACTGGGAAGGAGAGTTTCGGGGACGACGGTTGTTGGCGATTTGGAATGCTGAAGACGGCAGGCGCGGAAGCGAAACCCCCTAAACTCGGGGTGGCTTGTACATAGCAGAGGCTTTTTATAATTAAAATTGGGTTTTTGGGTGTTCTAGTTTTGTTGAATTATGTGTTCACAGCCAAAAAAATGTGTTTCCATGGGGAGATTATTGGGTCCGGAGCCCGATCCAAAATTTCAGTCCGGGGGCCATAATTTCTTGTCGCGTGGAAGAAGTCATGGTGGCAATCAAAAACAAAAAATTCATTGGGATTTGTGAACCCGTTCGGTACTTTCGGAAAGAGGAAACTAAAGTACGGGCTCTGGAATTAAAGAATAATTTTTGTTGTCCACACCAACGCCCCAAATAAATTAATAAAAAATTTAACTCATCACAAATATCAAAACTCATTAATCAGATCCATATACGAAACAAAAAATACATAGAAATACAAACTCTCGCACCCATACACGTGTTAGAAAATGGGATCTAGAATTCCCCATGACAATCAAAAATACAAGAAAAATAACGTCAATATTTTATAACAAAAATATAAATATAACAATCAACGTCCGATACAGAAACGCCACGGAGAAGCCGGACACACTCGGTCCGCGGGAGAGAGGACAATCTTGACTGCAATCCGCTAGCACAACGGACGCACAAGGTTCACCGAACCTTCAACGTCGAGGTCCGACGTTCAACCGCAACCACCGCCACCACCGGAGAACAACGCCGCCACCGGAGAGAAACCTCCGTCGAGGCTAACTGCACACGCGCACGCCGTCGACACCGCGTCTCTCCACTCCCTAGAAGGTCCACAACAACGCTGGCGAGAAACTCCGCCAAGCCCGACGGCAACACCTCTCTCAACGAGCGCAGGAGAGAGGAGAGAGAGAGGGGGGACGGCTTACTCGACACAGGCGGGGCTGTGTTTTTTTTTTTCGTTCGTCTGAATCCATCCTATATATATAGATTAATGAAAGAATGCGGAGCATACTTTCATTAATATATATATATATATATATACCATATTATAAAGAAATATGGTGGCCTGCATATAGCATGAGTTCGAAATTAGAGGGTAATTAGGTGGCCGTCGGATTTCAAATTTTTGATCATGAACCGTTGGATCAAACCAACCCTCTATCCAGACTTTTTTATAGGCCTCTTAAACCTACTCTAGGACAGTCCTAAACCTACTATAGGACAGCCAAAAAACTAGCAGACCCGCAACCGGCGAGCCCGCAAACAACCCGCAAGCCCATCCCGCGAAAACCTGCAAGCAAGCCAGCCCGCAAGTCAGCCAGCCAACATTACTTCAACTACTGAATGCGGAATATTGAATATATACCCGCAAAAATCCTAAGAATGGACGGTGTGGGACTAAAACAGGCGGGTGAACTATTCACCCGCCTGTTTAGGCACGGAAATCAGATTTTTCGGGACCCAATATGAGGGTCAAGATAGCTCCAAAACGAAAAGTGATCAACATGAAAGTTGTAGATCTCGGCGATCCGAACAACTTTCATGTTGATCACTTTTTGATTTGAATCCTCCTTGACCTTCGATTTGGGACCCGAAAAGTCTGGGCGGCGAGACTGCTATAGGCAGGTGAACTGTTCACCCGTCTGTTTAGGCACGGAAATCAGATTTTTCGCGGCCCAATATGAGGGTCAAGATGACTCTAAAACGAAAAGTGGTCAACATAAAAGTTGTAGATCTCGGCGATCCGAACAACTTTTATGTTGATCACTTTTTGATTTGAAGCTTCCTTAACCTTCGATTTGGGACCCGAAAAGTCTGGGCGGCGAGACTGTTACAGTAAAGACACCGAAATCAGGTTTTTCGGGGCTCAATATGAGAGTCAAGATGGCTCCAAAACGAAAGGTGGTCAACATGAAAGTTGTAGATCTCGGCGATCCGAACAACTTTCATGTTGACAACTTTTTGATTTGGAGCCTCCTTGATTTTTGATTTGGGACCCGAAAAGTCTGGGCTGCGAGACTGCTACAGTAAAGGCACGGAAATCAGGTAATATAATAATATGTATATAAAAAATAGCCCGAGTGCGGGCGAAGCCCGCCGTCGCCGATCGGGTACTGTGACGCGTGGCCATCGGGCCGGAGGCCTGTGCGTGTCACTCGTATATATATATATATATATATATATATATATATATATATATATATATATCTCTACTACATATATGAAAGTATATGTATTGGATGCTCTTACCATAGAGTGAACCTCCACCGTTGGATCCAAAGCTTGAGTTACTCTCATCCATTAGATGAGGAGAGATAAAAGCATCTTTAGGAGTTAGAGAGAGAGGGCTGAGAGCATATTAATAGGTCTCCTATACCTATAAGAGAGAGAAAGAGAGAAAGAGGAGAGGGAGTGGATGAGAGAGAATTTTGGGTTTTTGTTTTAGTAGGCGGGAAGAGAGAGAGGGCGGGAGAGAGATAGAGAGAGAGCGGATAAGAGAAAATTTTGGGTTTTTGTTTTAGTAGGCGGGAAGAGAGAGAGGGCGGGAGAGAGATAGAGAGAGAGAGAGAGAGAGAGAGAGAGATAAGGGGGAGATTGTGCGGATGAGAGAGGGTGAGGAAGAGAGAGAGGGCGGGAGAGAGATAGAGAGAGAGCGGATGAGAGAAAATTTTGGGTTTTTGTTTTAGTAGGCGGGAAGAGAGAGAGGGCGGGAGAGAGATAGAGAGAGAGAGAGAGATAAGGGGGAGATTGTGCGGATGAGAGAGGGTGAGGAAGAGAGAGAAATGACTTTTATAAGTTATATTATAAAGTATTTAAAGTATTTATAAGTTATATTTAAGTATTGATAAATTCATTATAGGTGGAAAATTAATTTTTTCAGGCCAAAACTTACATTGTTTTTAAAAATAAAAATTGTAATCTTGATTTATATTTATTTACGGTCATTTTGAGTACTCATATACATATGTTGCGGACGCAGCCCGCCTTACTGCGCGCACAGCCCGTAGCGACGCATTAAGCACGTGTGAAACCCGTGCGGAGCCCGCCTGGATGCGGTCAAAGGCCGCCCGAGAGCACCGAGCACGGGCGAAGCCCGTGTGCAGGCGGGCGAAGCCCGCCTGATGCGGCCGAAGGCCGCCCGAGAGCATCGAGCACGGGCGTAGCCCGTGCGAAGATGCTCGTATATATATATATATGTATATATATATATGTACATACATATATATATATATATATATATATATATATATATATATATATATATGTATGTACATATATACATATATATATATATATATATATCTATATATCTATATATATATATATATATGTATATATATATGTATATATGTATACATATATATATATCTTATATTATAAGGGAATATAGATATTTGGAGGCACACCATAGATTGAATATTAGTCATTGGATCATGAGAGAGAGCATGAGAGGGGAGAGATTTGGGAGAGAGAGTAGGAGGAGAGAGAGAGAGGGGGGAGTGATAAAGAGAGAGAATGGAGAGATGAATTAATTTTTATAGATTAAAATTTGCAAAATTGTAAAAAATAAAAATAGGAATAGTACTTCATTTTTTTTTTCGGTCATTTTAAGTACTCGTATGTATATATTTTGAAAAAAAAAAGATATTGGTGCGTGCGCAACCCGCTTATAGGCGGGCGCAGCCCGCAGTGACGCATCGAGCACGGGCGAAACCCGTGCGCAGGCGGGCGAAGCCCGCGTGGATGCGGCCGAAGGCCGCCCGAGAGCATCGAGCACGGGCGTAGCCCGTGCGAAGATGCTCGTATATATATATATATATATATATATATATATATATATATATATATATATATATATATATATTTATATATATACAAAGCATGCTCCGCATGCTTGTGTATATATACATATATATATTAAAAGTGACTCGGTTCACTTGAACCGGGTAGGAGCCAATAAAACCAACAAACACCACCTTGGCTCATACCCTGGTTCCACTACCACCATCTGCACGAAGCACACAACTGCGCGAAGCACCACCTCAACGATTTGAGGCGTCAGCCGACCTGCTCCAGTCGACTCATCCCTGCTCGGCTCAACCTCTGAACGTCGTCGCAACCGGATCGCAAAAACTTACTCGTCGAACCCGAGTCCCTGGAAGGCGATCCACTGCACCACCACAACTGTCACCTCTGTCGGCCGCAGAAAACATGGGCTCACCACCTCACATCGTGGTCCCCATCAGCTGTGCTGCAAAGCTCGCATGAGCACGGTGCGCCCTTGCCTCACCGTCAGAACTCCATCTCTCGCTGCAAAACTGCAACCACTGGAATCCAATCTGCCCAACGAAATCAGATTCCTGCGCAGCTTAGGTACCAGATGTACCTGATCAAGTCTACGCATAGCTCCGTCATGCGTCCGTAGGTTCACCTTCCCAATCCCTGTGACCTTACATGCTGAGCCGTCACCCAGAAAGACCGACCCAGACGTCACCTCCAGTGAACTGAACATCGCCGCATCTGAGCAAATGTGTTGCGACGCACCAGAATCCCAAATCCAGCTATCAGAGTCACTCTGACTCTCAGTGACACAATAAAATCTGTCATCTCCTTCCAGGTCGAGTGTCACCATGCCCGCATCTTGGACATCCTTCGAAGTTCCAGAACTTCCTGCACGCTGCGGACAATTTCTCCTAATATGACCAACCTGTCTGCAGTGGTAACACGTCACTGCCTTCTTCGACGCCGACCGAGCTCGTGCACTGCTCGATCCTTTGTTAAAACTCCTCTCGCGTTCATACGCTACCAAGATTTGGTCACCCCTAGGAGTAGGGTCCTTGAACATCTGACTGGATAACAGCGCCGACGTGACTTCTTCCAGCCCTGTCGTATCCTTCTCATACAGGAGCGTAGTCACCATGTGCTTGTATGACGCTGGGAGCGAGGTAAGAAGCAAGAGGGCTTTGTCTTCTTCCTCTACCTTCGAGCCAACAACATGCAATTGGCTCAGAAGACCGTTGAACACATTGAAGTGTTCCTACAGGTTGCCACCTTCCTGCATCTTCAACGCATAGAAATGCTGCTTCAGCAACAATCTTATCGTCATGGATTTTGCCAAGTACAGTCGCTCCAGCTTCTCCCAAAGCTCGACTGCTGCCTCTTCAGTCTCTATGTTGAAGAGGACCAGGTCAGCAACACACATCCTGATTGTGCTCGTGGCTTTTTCATCAAGATCCTTTCATTCCTCATCTTTTACTGTCGTGGTTAATTTGTCGCGCCCCCGCAAGACTCGAATCAAACCTTGTTGAACCAACATATCCTTAACTCAAATCTGCCATAGGCTAAAATTCCCACTACCATCGAACTTCGCTACGAAAAATCTGTCCAAAATTGCGTTCTTTCCTGCTATGACTGTCCTTGACAAACAAGAAGACCTGATTTGTTAAAAGGTCGGATCTGAAAGAGTGGGAAGAGGACCTAGTCGTTCACCACCGCAGTCAAACCCTTCTTAGAACGTCCAATCACGGTCGTCTACCGAACCTCCCTCTTATACCACTTGTTAGGAAATGAGATCTAGAATTCCCCAGGACAGTCAAAAATACAAGAAAAATAGCGTCAATATTTTATAACATAAATATCAATATAACAATCAACGTCCGATACAGAAACAACACGGAGAAGCCGGACACGCTCAGTCCGCGGGAGAGAGGACAATCTTGACTGCAATCCGCTAGCACAACGGACGCACAAGGTTCACCGAACCTTCAACGTTGAGGTCCGACGTTCAACCGCAACCACCGCCACCACCGGAGAACAACGCCGCCACCGGAGAGAAACCTCCGTCGAGGCTAACTGCACACGCGCATGCCGTCGACACCGCGTCTCTCCACTCCCTAGAAGGTCCACAGCAACGCTGGCGAGAAACTCCGCCAAGCCCGACGGCAACACCTCTCTCAACGAGCGCAGGAGAGAGGAGAGAGAGAGAGAGGGGGACGGCTTACTCCACACAGGCGGGGTTTTTTTTTTCGTTCGTATGAATCCATCCTATATATATAAATATATATATATAGATTAATGAAAAAATGCGGAGCATACTTTCATTAATTTATATATATATATATATATATATATATATATATATATATATATATATATATATATATATATATATTAACGAGTGACAGTGCACGGGGGGCCTCCCGTGCCCTTCGCGACAGTACACAGCTCGGGACGGCGGGCTTCGCCCGCCCCCCGGCGGGCTTCGCCCGCCCCCCGGCGGGCTTCGCCCGCCCCGCCGGCGGGCTTCGCCCCCCAGACTTTTCGATTCCCAAATCGAAGGTCACGGAGGCTCTAAATCAAAAAATGATCAACATGAAGGTTGTTCGGATCGCCGAGATCTACAACTTTCATGTTGATCACTTTTCGATTTGAAGCCTCTTTGACCCCCAAAATCTCATGTTCGCATATGAACAGGTCACGGAGGCTCCAAATCAAAAAATAATCAACATGAAGGTTGTTCGGATCGCCGAGATCTACAACTTTCATGTTGATCACTTTTCGGTTTGAAGCCTCCTTGACCCCCAAAATCTCATGCCCGTATATGAACGGTTGGGATTACTTTGGAGGGCCTCATTGTTACACCGTGCAATCCTATTGGCTGCCCATATTCTTTTATATATATGTATAGATATATATAATATAATATATATATATATATACAAAGCATGCTCCGCATGCTTGTGTATATATATATATATATATATATATATATATATATATATATATATATATATATATATATATATATATATATATATATATATATTAAAAGTGGCCCGGTTCACTTGAACCGGGTAGGAGCCAATAAAATCAACAAACACCACCTTGGCTCATACCCTGATTCCACTACCACCACATGCACGAAGCACACAACTGCGCGAAGCACCACCTCAACGATTTGAGGCGTCAGCCGACCTGCTCCAGTCGACTCATCCCTGCTCGGCTCAACCTCTGAACGTCGTCGCAACTGGATCGCAAAAACTTACTCGTCGAACCCGAGTCCCTGGAAGGCGATCCACTGCACCACCACGACTGTCACCTCTGTCGGCCGCAGAAAACATGGTCTCACCACCTCACATCGTGGTCCCCATCAGTTGTGCTGTAAAGCTCGCATGAGCACGGTGCGCCCTCGCCTCACCGTCAGAGCTTCATCTCTCGCTGCAAAACTGCAACCACTGGAATCCAATCTGCCCAATGAAATCAGATTCCTGCGCAGCTTAGGTACCAGATGTACCTGATCAAGTCTACGCATAGCTCCGTCATGCGTCCGTAGGTTCACCGTCCCAATCCCTGTGACCTTACATGCTGAGCCGTCACCAAGAAAGACCGACCCAGACGTCACCTCCAGTGAACTGAACATCGCCGCATCTGAGCAAATGTGTTGCGACGCACCAGAATCCAAAATCCAGCTATCAGAGTCACTCTGACTTTCAGTGACGCAATAAAATCTATCATCTCCTTCCAGGTCGAGTGTCACCATTCCCGCATCTTGGACATCCTTCGAAGTTCCAGAACTTCCTGCACGCTGCGGACAATTTCTCCTAATATGACCAACCTGTCTGCAGTGGTAACACGTCACTGCCTTCTTCGACGCCGACCGAGCTCGTGCACTTCTCGATCCTTTGTTAAAACTCCTCTCGCGTTCATGCGCTACCAAGATCTGGTCACCCCTAGGAGTGGGGTCCTTGAACATCTGACTGGATAACAGCGCCGACGTGACTTCTTCCAGCTCCGCCGTATCCTTCTCATACAGGAGCGTAGTCACCATGTGCTTGTATGACGCTGGGAGCGAGGTAAGAAGCAAGAGGGCTTTGTCTTCTTCCTCTACCTTCGAGCCAATAACATGCAATTGGCTCAGAAGACCGTTGAATACATTGAAGTGTTCCTGCAGGTTGCCACCTTCCTGCATCTTCAGCGCATAGAGATGCTGCTTCAACAACAATCTTGTCGTCACGGATTTTGCCAAGTACAGTCGCTCCAACTTCTCCCAAAGCTCGACTGCTGACTCTTCAGTCCCTATGTTGAAGAGGACCAGGTCAGCAACACACATCTTGATTGTGCTCGTGGCTTTTTCATCAAGATCCTTTCATTCCTCATCTTTTACTGTCGTGGTTCATTTGTCGCGCTCCTGCAAGACTCGAATCAAACATTGTTGAACCAACATATCCTTAACTCGAATCTGCCATAGGCTAAAATTCCCACTACCATCGAACTTCGCTACGAAAAATCTGTCCAAAATTGCGTTCTTTCCTGCCATGACTGTCCTCGACAAACAAGAAGACCTGTTTGTTAAAAGGTCGGATCTGAAAGAGTGGGAAGAGGACCTAGTCGTTCACCACCGCAGTCAAACCCTTCTTAGAACGTCCAATCACGGTTGTCTACCGAACCTCCCTCTTATACCACTTGTTAGGAAATGGGATCTAGAATTCCCTAGGACAGTCAAAAATACAAGAAAAATAGCGTCAATATTTTATAACAAAAATATCAATATAACAATCAACGTCCGATACAGAAACGCCACGGAGAAGCCGGACATGCTCGGTCCGCGGGAGAGAGGACAATCTTGACTGCAATCCGCTAGCACAACGGACGCACAAGGTTCATCGAACCTTCAACGTCGAGGTCCGACGTTCAACCGCAACCACCGCCACCACCGGAGAACAACGCCGCCACCGGAGAGAAACCTCCGTCGAGGCTAACTGCACACGCGCATGCCGTCGACACCGCGTCTCTCCACTCCCTAGAAGGTCCACAGCAACGCCGGCGAGAAACTCCGCCAAGCCCGACGACAACACCTCTCTCAACGAGCGCAGGAGAGAGGAGAGAGAGAGAGAGGGGGACAGCTTACTCCACACAGGCGGGGCTGTGTTTTTTTTTTCATTCGTCTGAATCCATCCTGTATATATAAATATATATATATATATATAGATTAATGAAAGAATGCGGAGCATACTTTCATTAATTTATATATATATATATATATATTATAATATATATAATATAATATATATATATATATACAAAGCATGCTCCGCATGCTTGTGTATATATATATATATATTAAAAGTGGCCCGGTTCACTTGAACCGGGTAGGAGCCAATAAAATCAACAAACACCACCTTGGCTCATACACTGGTTCCACTACCACCACCTGCACGAAGCACACAACTGCGCAAAGCACCACCTCAACGATTTGAGGCGTCAGCCGACCTGCTCCAGTCGACTCATCCCTGCTCGGCTCAACCTCTGAACGTCGTCGCAACCGGATCGAAAAAACTTACTCGTCGAACCCGAGTCCCTGGAAGGCGATCCACTGCACCACCATGACTGTCACCTCTGTCGGCCGCAGAAAACATGGGCTCACCACCTCACATCGTGGTCCCCATCAGCTGTGCTGCAAAGCTCGCATGAGCACGGTGCGCCCTCGCCTCACCGTCAGAGCTTCATCTCTCGCTGCAAAACTGCAACCACTGGAATCCAATCTGCCCAACGAAATCAGATTCTTGCGCAGCTTAGGTACCAGATGTACCTGATCAAGTCTACGCATAGCTCCGTCATGCGTCCGTAGGTTCACCGTCCCAATCCCTGTGACCTTACATGCTGAGCCGTCACCCAGAAAGACCGACCCAGACGTCACCTCCAGTGAACTGAACATCGCCGCATCTGAGCAAATGTGTTGCGACGCACCAGAATCCAAAATCCAGCTATCAGAGTCACTCTGACTCTCAGTGACGCAATTTAAATCTGTCATCTCCTTCCAGGTCGAGTGTCATCATACCCGCATCTTGGACATCCTTCGAAGTTCCAGAACTTCCTGCACGCTGCGGACAATTTCTCCTAATATGACCAGCCTGTCTGCAGTGGTAACACGTCACTGCCTTCTTCGACGCCGACCGAGCTCGTGCACTGCTCGATCCTTTGTTAAAACTCCTCCCGCGTTCATGCGCTTCCAAGATCTGGTCACCCCTAGGAGTGGGGTCCTTGAACATCTGACTAGATAACAACGCCGACGTGACTTCTTCCAGCCCTGCCGTATCCTTCCCATACAGGAGCGTAGTCACCATGTGCTTGTATGACGCTGTGAGCGAGGTAAGAAGCAAGAGGGCTTTGTCTTCTTCCTCTACCTTCGAGCCAACAACATGCAATTGGCTCAGAAGACCGTTGAACACATTGAAGTGTTCCTGCAGGTTGCCACCTTCCTGCATCTTCAGCGCATAGAGGCGCTGCTTCAGCAACAATCTTGTCATCACGGATTTTGCCAAGTACAGTCGCTCCAGATTCTCCCAAAGCTCGACTGCTGTCTCTTCAGTCCCTATGTTGAAGAGCATCTGGTCAGCAACACACATCCTGATTGTGCTCGTGACTTTTTCATCAAGATCCTTCCATTCCTCATCTTTTACTGCCGTGGTTAATTTGTCGCGCCCCCGTAATACTCGAATCAAACCTTGTTGAACCAACATATCCTTAACTCGAATCTGTCATAGGCTAAAATTCCCACTACCATCGAACTTCGCTACGAAAAATCTGTCCAAAATTGCGTTCTTTCCTGCCATGACTGTCCTCGACAAACTAGAAGACCTGATTTGTTCAAAGGTCAGATCTGAAAGAGTGGGAAGAGGACCTAGTCGTTCACCACCACAGTCAAACCCTTCCTAGAATGTCCAATCACGGTCGTCTACCGAACCTCCCTCTGATATTACTTGTTAGGAAATGGGATCTAGAATTCCCCAGGACAGTCAAAAATACAAGAAAAATAGCGTCAATATTTTATAACAAAAATATCAATATAACAATCAACGTCCGATACAGAAACGCCACGGAGAAGCCGGACACGCTCGGTTCGCGGGAGAGAGGACAATCTTGACTGCAATCCGCTAGCACAATGAACGCACAAGGTTCACCGAACCTTCAACGTCGAGGTCCGACGTTCAACCGCAACCACCGCCACCACCGGAGAACAACGCCGCCACCGGAGAGAAACCTCCATCGAGGCTAACTGCACACGCGCACGCCGTCGACACCGCGTCTCTCCACTCCCTAGAAGGTCCACTGCAACGCCGGCGAGAAACTCCGCCAAGCCCGACGGCAACACCTCTCTCAACGAGCGCGAGAGAGAGGAGAGAGAGAGAGGGGGACGACTTACTCCACACAGGCGGGGCTGTGTTTTTTTTTTCGTTCGTCTGAATCCATCCTATATATATAAATATATATATAGATTAATGAAAGAATGTGGATCATGCTTTCATTAATTTATATATATATATAATATATATAATATAATATAATATATATATATATACAAAGCATGCTCTGCATGCTTGTGTATATATATATATTAAAAGTGGCCCGGTTCACTTGAACCGGGTAGGAGCCAATAAAACCAACAACACGCACCCATACACACACACATACACACAGACACAGACACACGCACACACACATACACATACACAAATAAACAAACACAAATGGCATGCATGCAACTGCACACACACGAGCATGCATACATATACACACATACAAATACAAAGATATGCATACACAAACATACACACACCACCACATAAATGCAAGCATACACAAGTAAATTCATATACACATAAATACATCCACACAGACACGAATGCACACACACAAAATCACACAAACACACATTAACAATAATACACATATACACACTCATCAACACAAATTTAACACACCTACAAATTCAACACACACTTACAATCATACAGACACGCACACAAAACACATACTTACACACTTGCGGTCATACAAATACACAAAACACATACATACACACTTACAAGTCAACACAAAACACACACCACCATATAAATACAAGCGTACATAAATAAATTCGGGCTTTTGGTATTATGCGCGCATCCCAGAAATATATGAGTTTGACATTTTGCATCCCGGATTTTTAAATGTCTCACTTTGCACCCACAATTACTAATGTTGGCACTTTGCACCTGTCCAAAAATATAGAGGGTATTTTGGTCAAAATACCATCTTAAATTACAGCACAAAGTAGTTTTACTTTCTTAGTATGTTTGACATTATCTCAATAATTGAGTTGTTTTCTTAGCACTTATTACATTAGGTCTATATCCATGATCTATACTATTGTATAAAGATATTTTCTAATGGTATAATGGCGTATAATGGTGTGATCATCAAAACAATTATTGTCCTTCATTCAATTATCTCCTCCTTTTTCATTAAATAAAAATTTCCCCCTCCTCACGATGTCATTGGGACTGCAATTGTGCGCTCGGGAGACTGTGAGTGATTAGAGTTTTGTCGCGCACTGTGACTGTCGAGATACTATCGTTGGCCGCATGAGAGTGCACTGTCACTCGTATATTTAAAAGTATTTTTTGCTTAATAAATTACCTTTACCATTTTTTATTTTTATATTTATTATAATAAAATAACACTTTTGTATGAGGCTATTGATGAGTGATTTTTATTTAGTATTTTAGGAATACTTTTTGCTATTTATTTCACGTGCTCATTCATGCAATTAAAGGCTTTGAGGAGAAACTCGATGTTATGAACATGGTGCTCGGTAGCGCGAGCACCTAAAAGAAGGCGTGAGAAACGCACCTTGAATTTTTTTCATGCTCGGTATTGGTGATAAGCATGGCACGGGACCTGCACCTCAGTAGTCTCCTCAATTTCACCATTTATCTCCTGTTCATTTAGTTCATTTTAGTAACCCTAACTTGTTTTTATTTTTCTTGGTGTTTGATTTCCTTTCCCCTAATCTTTCCTCTAACCATGCATTTTGCTGTGAAAACTGTATGGTCACGCGCTTGGTCGCGCATGCCCATTTGAAGGGCGCACGTGTCAACAGTTATAAACAGTTATTCCAATCTGTATCAAAACAGTATATATATATATATATACATGAAAGGTAAAGTGAAGCAGAAATATCTGTTCTGATGCTTTTCATTCTTGTAATTAATTCAGTTCAGAGTTCATATCAGTCGTTGATTCGAAATGCCGAGGTCTATTTTATTTTCTTCAAATCTGGACTCATCGGCCCATTGCATCAATGTCCGCTTTAGGGTGATCGTACACGCAATAGGATTTAACGCCTCCTAAATTGGACAAGTCATATCTCAAAATTTGTAGGTGTTTGACCCGTCCTACGAGGTGTGAAAGTTCTACCCCCCCCCCTCACGAGGTGCAGGGGTCTGAGGCTCTACCCCTCTATTAGGCTGACCTTTTGCATTTCGATATATCAACGTGTATATAGTTTCATGTTCTTTTCATATTCATCATATACATTTTCCCAATATATGAGTTATTTATATTATTTTTCCCCTCAGAATTTCTATGGTTCGCTAATAGCATCTAGCGATTTCATCCTTTTCATATTCATTTCGTATCTGGGCAACATTATGCAAATAAAATAGCTCGGAGAAGAATAGTGTAAAAATCAAATCTTGAAAATCAAAGTAGTAAGTACTCACCCCAAGTTTTGCCTTGCTCTTGTCCCTCGTAGGATTCTCGTCGTGTCTATTGTCGGGCGTCGTCCTCTGTAATATCAAAAGATCATTTACTTTAGGGTTGCACCGAAAATAAACACGCACGAACTCCTAAGACGATAATAACTACGACTTCAAGGAGTTGCCTAGGGAAAGACTAACTTTGGTGATACATATCTATATGTTGATAATTTTTCCCTCTACCACAAATCGGCAAAAACAGCAGGAGGATAGCAGGAAAGTCTGCTGGAATCAGTACCAAAATCAGCATAAAACCAGTAGGTCAGACAGTAGGACAGCAGGAAGAAGACACAGTTGTTGTTAAATAGTGAGCAAAGAGCGGGTCCTAGACAGCAGGACAGCAAGAAGAAGACAACAGTTGTTGTTAAATAGTGAGCAAACAGCAGGTCCTGGACAGCAAGACAGCAGGATAACAACACTCTAGTAGTTTTAGGGTTTGTTCCTTCATCCAAAATTTTCCATAATCAGCCCACCAATTAACTTCAATACCATTCAATCCAAAGAAAGAAAACCCTAATCGGATAGTATAGCAAATCCCCAAATTGGAAAGCCTTAAACATAACCCTTCTAAGTATGCATAAATTCACAATCATCAGAAATAGGGAAGGAAGAAGAAAGATCACTATGGAGGTGCAGTCCCACAATTGTCGGCCAACAAATACAACAGTGACTGTCCAAGAAATCAGTGACAACAACAAGAAAAAGCAACAGATTCGGCTAAGGGAGATGAAAGCAACAACAGCAAGAAATAGCAATTTCCAGGCGGCGGAATAGGATGCAAGGATCGGGAGGGATAAGAGGAATAAAAGCAATTAAATAAAAAAATGTCCACCGCTTAAGTAATACAATCTAATATTTCATTTTCCAGCCAACAAGCAGCCCAAGTCAACAAGCATCCCAAGTCAACAAGCATCTCAAGCCAACACAAAACAAAACCAGTCGGCCACTATAAGTTCCAAACTTTCATACAGAACTTTATTAAAATAGAGAAATTGAAATCAAACGATCATCGCAAAATCCATCGGAAAGCTCAAATATCAAAAATAAACGTGCGACATCGAATCAACGCTGAAATTTTCATCATCGGGAAATTCTTTTCTTTATAATTGCAGGGCGATTAAAAATGGTAAGGAACTCACTTAATTTCTTTAACTAATTAATTTTTCTTTTTCCTTTTTAGGAACAGGATGTCAGCATATCCGTCCCGGCTAGGAGGACACCAGCGGAGGCAGATCGAAGTCAGAGAGAAGACGTGGCTCGTCCAAAAGGTAAGGAATTTGTATTTTAATTCAAATTTGAAATACATTTTTGGCCTTGAACAGGTTTAGCTAGAGCTTTTAACTTTGCTTGCGCCACTTAGCTATCACTAACGTTTTTGACGTCACCTTAAGGCAAGTAAAGAACTCCCTCTCACTTACAAACTTAAGATTTAACATTGCTATCTGTTCTTTATGGTTCCGTTACAAATGTTATTTTTGTTTTTTTGCAAACTTATGAACCCTTATAATGTTGTCATAAAATAATATGATAAATAATCACCTAAGTATGAAATTCGAAAACAAATCCGTAGTTGTAAGCAAATCCTTGATCTATAGCGTCTAATTGGGCATCTGTCTGCCGCCATGGTCACGGCAAGTCGGATTACTTTTCCGACAAGACTTGCACGCACATCTGATCGTGAACCATGTGTGCCCGCTATAGCACCTATGCCCTTCATCGATCACGGCTTATAAATATTACATGAATAATTTTAGGCTATATCCCGGAGTAGGCTATCATTTCAGAAATGTCTGTTTGACTTAGATGTTGGTATGTTTACTAGTTCTGTTCAAGGTATATCAATACTCGATTATACATGTTTGTTTTGCTCACAATTTAGTTGATTAATTTGTTCATGGTTTAATTCCTAAGTTCTGAGGCATTTTCCCTCTATTTTGGATTTGCCTTAGGGTTCGTGACTGCGCCGCCTGCTCCTTGAGCTACTTCTCGTTCAGCTATAGTTTGCCTGAAGGTTTTTCTTTTGTAGTTGTTTACATCAAGTTCCATGTATTTGCTTTTTTTACTATCAGTGTGATTTGTCGTGTATTAGTTACTATAAGTCATTTTCTTTTGTATCGTGAACAATTCCTAGGATGTTGATGATGTACTAGATTATTTTAATTATGACATTTTCATTACTATTGCTATTGCATTTACTTCTATTTCAGCACTGTGTGTAGCATTAAATTTTACAAAGAAATACATGTGCATTAATTTTTACTGTTTTAAATTATAAACGCTTCCGCGTATTTATAAACAATAAATTTTTCGTACAAAATAATTATTTCAAGAGAAAAAAACTATTTTCAGTATCGTTGCATTCGGCTTAGTAGGCATTATTGAAGCCAAAAATTGACCTCTGTCGAGTTCGGGGTCCCAAAAGAGGGGTGACTGCACACCTACTACCCTCAAGCGAACGATCTAGGCATGAGACTAGGAACACAAGGGACAGACCCAAGGTCTCAGCGTGGAGGTCTCATTGCGTACCCGGAAGACTAACAAACTCTTCCCCTCCCAAGCCAAAGACTGAGCTAAGACACCTTCGGAGAACACTCTTGGCCGACCGGAACATCTAAGGAGGATCTCAAGACCAACTCTCTCCTATCCAGATGTGTCTCCTTGGGTCTATGCAAAATGATCCTCACCCGTCCTACCAATGACGCAATCTCGCCGAACAATTCTTCTTTATGTAGCCTCAATTAGGTCGCCAACAACGTAATATAGGCCTTCTAGGGCCAGCACAAGGCATCGCGGGCATTTTAAATTACAAGAATATAAATACCATACTTCGGCACGCAGGCCGGCAACATAAGCAAAATAGACCTTCGAGGGCCGGCATAAGCTTGGGCTTAAGCCCGCTATCCCCGCTTGGTACTGCAACACTTGTACGTCGACGTCTCGACAAGCGATGACAAGCTAAACATCGGTTGACTAAAAGCAGACCAATTACATTGCACTCACCCCTTTTTTGGGGCTATGGTGCTTATTCCCTGCATCGAATAATATACAACTTCCTCGGAGTCTTCTCCGGGAATCTCAAAACATCACCAATCCGGCTTACACATCCGGATGGGCTTCACACAGCATGCCTAAATCCGTACTCACGCTTTCAGATACTAAATGCAATTAACTGCGGGGATGTACATATCGACCCATCGGAGAACTCCCTTCCCCACCCGTTGGTGGAGAGGGGCTTCCATGCAAATATGTTAATTGAGGGCTTCACTTGCCCAAGAAGAAACTTCGTTACCCTTGACGCGTGTTTTGGGGCATGGCTCGGTCACGAACGATCTTTGCAGCGGCTGTCCACGCACGGATCCGAGCTTTGAAGGGGATGTTCTTCTGGCATCACCGGTTGGCCTCTTTCGAAGTGTCCAAGCCCAAACACCACCCCTCTTGGTCATCCAAGAAGAGAGGAAGGAGGTCGGCCTTGAACCTAGCCGACGATGGCCTGGACAAAGAGAGGAGAAGGATTGGGCTTTTCCCTTACAAGCGGTGGCCGGGATAGAGCCGAGAAGCTCGGCTCCCCCCTTGTCAACAGAGGCGGGCGGGAGAAAGAGAGTTGGGGAGAGGGGGCTCGGGATCGGGCTGCATGCGACGATGGGGGAAGGAGAGCTAGGGTCGGCCTTGCTCCAGGAGGCCGAGCTTTGCCCCAGGCGGTCGGAGCTTGCTCCAGGCGGTCGCTGTAGAGGGAGAAATTGGGCGCAGGGGAGAGAGTGAGGTCAGGGAAGGGGGAAAATCCGGCTTGCCCCTTTTTCTTTTTCCCCTTCTCTGGAGAAACCCGATCCCCCTGCTTACCCTTTTCCCCCCTCTTGCTTTTACATATAAAAACATATATATAATAAATATATACATATATTATGATATTATCATATATTTATACATAATAAATATATATATTCATATATGTATATAAGCATAATTAACTTAGAGTGTTTATAGATAAAGTCTCTGCACGCATGCACGAGCACCCGCACGTCCTCGAACGGGATTGCACCAAATCGTCGCTCATAGCATATCCCGAGCCCACTACCTGGGGAGGATCCCACTCGGCCGGATACGGGGTTGTACAGACATAAGTTCTTTCCGCTCATGCATGTGACATCACTGCCCGCCCGAAGTGCACTCTGACCTTTGCCGAGACGGATCGTGACAATTGGTATCAGAGGGAGGTTGATTTTTTTTTTAAAAAAATAAAGTATTCTATAATTATCATATATTTTGGAACTTATTTTATAAATATATATACTTGCATCATTGATTCACTCATATTGTCATTATTTATTGTTCGCGACTAAAACACGCACACACTCACTCATAAGCATGAGTAGTATGCATACGAATGTTAAAGGTTATTGGCAAACTAATATTTTTGTGCATATGAATTTCCACTAGGATATACACCGCTCTCGAATATTAAATTGTATGGGCAGTTTAATATTTTCAAGTGCATTGGTATTAGATTCATAATATGCATGACATGTTAAGTGATATAGGCGTTTAACATGACATGTGTATCCATTCAAGAACATTTTTAGGAATACATTTTAGACATAATTGCATTGCATGCATAACATAACTCATTGCACAAGTGTTAAGCTAAAAACAACGGATAATGATTGTACACGCATGAATTTACAAATTGGTTGGCATTGCATGTGATTCATTGTCATTTTAACATGAGCATTACCTAGAGTTGTCTAATGAAAATGTTGTAACTAATATATGATATACGTATTCGACAGTATTAAAATACTAAAGCCTTTTGTTTCTTAATTTTCTATGATTAGCTTGTCTGTTTCTCTTACTCGTTTCATTTGTGTTCCTCCTTAGATGGCCCATAAGCGATCGCAGCGTAAGAAGGCTACCCCTCCTGTCGGAGCAGCTTCTAGAGACGCCACTGCCCAACTGTTGAGGCAGATTCTCGAGTGTCTCACTCGCTTAGAAGAAGATCGACAAACTCCTGATACAGCTCTTGATTCCTACAGCGCAAGGATAGCTGGGGTCACTACTAACTCCGCTCTTGGGACCACCCCTCCTACACCTGGTACTGGAACTGGCTCGCTTGCTGACCCCCTAGTGGCCCCGCTCGTGCCAAGTATGGTTACTCCTCCTGTAGCGATGTCAGATACGATGGTGTTTAATAGGCCGGCTGAATCCGCCGTCCTTCAATGACAGTCGCGATTTCTTCATAATTTCAGAGTGGCTCTCACAGATGAAGAAGCACTTCGAGTATGTCGGTGTTCCTGATGCACAAAAGGTTCTTCTTGCGGCCTACCAGCTGACCGAGGATGCATATACCTGGTGGCTTCAGCGTCGCAGTCTCCCCAACTCTTCCTCTATGACCTGGGAGCAGTTCAAGAATGCGCTCATGGAGAAGTTTATCTCATCTGTGGAGTGAGACAAGTTAGGTGAGAGATTCCTGTCCCTTCAGCAGCCCGACAGGACCGTGACTGAATATGAGATAGAGCTCTCTCACCTATCTCTCCTTGCTGCAAAGTTCGTGTCTGATGACTCTAAGAAGATCAGTCGTTTCGTGAAGGGCCTCCGACATGACTTCCGCCAGCATGTGGTAGCCCATGACGGCACCACCTACACTGAGACTGTTGGATCCGCCTTGCAGGTTGAAGTTATAGAGCTGGATCGTAATGCCAAGAAACTCTAGCATGGTACAAGCAATGTTGCTGCATCTGACCACAAGCGCAAGGGTGATCCACCTCAGGAGCAAGGTCCCAAGTCCTAGGAAGTGTGTGCCTACTGCCACAAGGTTGGCCACATCGCCCAAGTCTGTCATTCCATCCTGAAGAAGTAGAAGATGGTTGTGTCTGCACAACAGCCCCAGGTGACGCTTGCTACTGCCTCCTCCGTCCGTGCTTACTGCAAGAAATTGAGCCACTTGGTGATAGACTATCACCGCAAGCTGAATACCTGTTTCAGATGTGGGCAGTTTGGACATCAGATCAAAGATTGACCGGCGAAGGAAGGCCCAATCCCCGCTCAGTCTCTACAGGCTATTTCTGGAGCCCAAGAGAAGGGCAAGGCTGTGTTGAACGTCACCACTCAGGGCGAGACTCTCGCATCTAACTCCATCATCTCTGGTATGTGCTATGTAAAGTTGTAAATTTCCTGCATCCTTTTGAATTACTTGCCTTTAGTATTGTATAATCATGAAATGTGTTCATGATTTAATTCTAGGGAGTTTAGGGTCAAGAATAAGTGGATGCAAATCCTGTTTGATTCTGGGGCATCTCACTCTTTTATAGCGCATCATATCGTGAATCTTCATAGTTGGCCTACTTCGCCACTCAAAGTCCCTTTCGAGATTTCTGTGCCTGGTAATCTGCACCTGTCAACTAGAGGCATTCTCAATTGTCTGATACTGCTTGGTGAACTGCAAGTCGTCGTCGATCTCATAACCCTGAATATGACATAATTTGACGTAATCTTGGGTATGAACTGACTTGTCGCGTATCGAGCAAAGCTGGACTGTGTGGCAAAGAGGGTCAATCTCAGTATCAATGGGAAGGACTACAACGCGCATGTTCAGACCAACCGCAGCCACCTGAAGGTAATTTCTGATGTGTGCGCCACTCGGCTTCTTAGCCATGGATGTTTTGCTCGCTTTGTTTATGCTTCACACTCGGATGCTGTCATACCTCGACTTGAGTTTATCCCGATTGCTTCCGAGTTCCCTGATGTGTTCCCCACCGAGTTGCCAGGAATGCCTCCCGATCGTGATGTAAAGTTCTCCATTGATGTAGAGCCTGGAACGCACCTCATATCTAAAGCTCCATACCGTATGACACCGTGCGAACTAGGGGAGCTTAGATCGCAATTGGACGAGTTGCTTAAGCGTGGGTACATTCGTCTCAGCTCTTCTCCTTGGGGAGCCCCCATACTCTTCGTTAAAAAGAAAGACGGATCCATGAAATTGTGCATCGACTATCAGGATTTGAACAAGGTAATCATCAAGAATAAGTATCCCCTCGTGCGCGTGGATGACCTATTTGATCAGCTCAAAGTCAGTACCATCATCTCCAAGATCAATCTCAGGTCGGGTTACCAACATTTGAAGATCAAGGAATCCGACATCCCCAGGACAACCTTCTAGGCTCGGTATGGACACTTTGAATTCTTGGCGATGTCTTTTGGGTTGACTAACACTCCTTCTGCTTTTATGGATATGATGAACTGTGTTTTCCGCGAGTACCTAGATAAGTTCATCATCGTTTTCATTGATGATATCTTGTGAAAGTGAGATCTATCCTAGTGATTAGAGCAAACACATAGCAAGAATAATAAAGAAAAGAAATAAAGGCAAACCAGACGACACAAGAATTTTATAGTGGTTCCCCTAAACTGGGTACATCCACTCTTCTACCACCCTTGGTAGGAATCCACTGCAGGAAGAGTTGATCAGGTGTCCTGGGCACCAATGAGATTTTGATAAGGTGCTCAAAAACCAGATCTAGATTTTTTGATCAAGTGTCTTGCCACCACTGAGTTTTGATCAGGTCTCAAAAACCAACCACAAAACTTTTGAAGGGAATTCAAGAACCCTTTGTACAGTGGGGAAGGGAGAGTTGATGTTGTCTTCTCTGTTCAACAGTCAAAGAGAAGCACAAGTGGATTTTAATGATGTTGTTAAAGCTCCCCCTGAGATTAGCAGTAGGTTCAGGAGTGGAAGCTTTGCAAAGGGTGATAGGTCTTCAATGAATGACTACTCCAGCAAATGATGATTTCAGCAAAGGCTGAAATGTGAGTTGTCTTGGAGTGTGAATGATGAAGCCTTGATGATGTTGATCTTCCAGTAAGCCTTCAGACTGATGTAGAGTAGTTGTTTCTTCAGGCTTCCTAGAACAGTAGATCTGAGAAGAGCACTGGCTGTACAGGTGATGTTGAGTTCTTCCTAGAACTCTGATTCTTGTATCTCTTTTTATTTTCTTTTCTTCTCTTCTCTGTTCTGTTTTCACTACTTTCTACTCTCTATGTGTTCCTCTGTATCTCTATGTATATATTCTGATTGGATGCCAATGGTCATTTGAATTCTTGCATTTATTACTGCTGCCTCTTAGTTACTCCAACGGCTATAATCTCCATAAGTGAATTCTTGTAACTGTCCTGTAATAAAGCTGTGTTGGAATATGAACAGCTCACTTTGATTGGACCAAGGTTATCCTGAAAATCTGCCTGGCAACTTGCGTTCAGTGTGATGGCAGAAATCGTCGATCTCAACAAGATGATCGTCGATCTGAGCTCAGCTATCGTCGATCTGAGCTCAAAGATATTGGAGCTGGTCTGGGACAGAAAATGTCGATCTGAGCTCGAAGATCGTCGAACGGAGTTTGACGCCTCGTGGACCTGAGCTTAGAGATCGTCGATCTCAGCTCGACGCCTGAACTCATCTCGTCGATCTGAGCTCGACGCCAAGGTTGAATTCTGATTTCTTCTCTTGACTGTTTTCTCTTGGCTGATTTCTTAAATCTCTGAGAGCCTCTGACTTAGCACATCCTATGACCCTTAGCTATACATTGATGGGTCAATCTAATAGTCCTAAAGACATAGTGATCCTGACCCAAATCCAAACTAGGGTGTTCCAACATCTTGCTCTACTTCAAGACTCGTGAGGAGCATGCAACCCACCTTAGACTCTCTCTCTCCATGCTTCGTCAACACCAACTCTATGCCAAGTTGGCGAAATGTGAGTTATGGCTGGATCGTGTTGCCTTTCTGGGGCATGTCATTTCAGGTGATGGACTTTCCGCTGATCCTGCCAAGATCTCCGCAATTATGCACTGGAAGCAGCCTTCTATCCCAACTAAAATCCGCAATTTTCTTCGTTTGGCTGGCTATTACCGGCATTTCGTCAAGGATTTCTCCTCTCCTGCTGCTCCTTTAATAAAGCTAACTCAAAAGCATGCCAGGTTTTAGTGGTCAGATCAGTGTGAGCATGCTTTTTCTGAATTGAAGCAGCGTTTATGTTCAGCGCCAGTTTTAGCTTTTTCGTCAGAGGGGTTAGACATTTCAGTTTATACTGATGCTTCTGGAGTTGGCTTGGGTTGCGTCCTGATGCAAGAAGATCGTGTTATCGCTTATGGGTCGAGGCAGTTGAAGATTCATGAGCGCAACTACCCAACTCATGATCTGGAGTTCGCTGCAGTAGTGTTTTCTTTGAAGCTCTGGTGTCATTATCTCTACGACGTGAAGTGTCACTTCTTCACCGACCACCAGAGTTTGAAGTATATTTTTGTTCCGAAGGATCTCAATCTTCGTCAGAGGCATTGGCTAGAATTTATAGTGGATTATGATTTATAGCTCACGTCTGTTCCTGGTAAAGCCAACTCAGTGGCAGACGCATTGAGTCGATTGCTTCTGTTGCCGCTTGTGTGCCCATGGCAGGTATTCTTGTAGCCTTGATTGATGACTTCGATCAGATGGGCATATCCATCGCACCCGAGGGTCATGAAGAGATTTCTAGTCCGTTATGGGTAGAGCAGGTGAAAGATTTGTAGCCATCTGATCCCGCACTCCAGCGCATCCGCAAAAGGGCTGAACTTGGAACTCTCCCTGATTTTTCCATCTCTGATGATGTTTTGCATTTCTGAGGTCGCCTCTGCATTCCCGATGTTCCCGAAGTACTGGATAGTATTTTCCGAGAAGCTCATGAATCCCGCACCTCTGGTCATCCAGAAAATAATAAGATGTATCGTGAATTGAAGCAGAGCGTGTGGTGGCTTGGTATGAAGAGTTACATTGCTCGTTTGTCTCTCGTTGTCTGACGTGTCAAAAGGTGAAAGCTCAGTGTCAACGCCCTGGTGGTCTTTTGTAACCTTTGCTTATCCCTGAATGGAAGTGAGAAGATATCTCTATGGACTTCATCACGGGTTTGCCCCGTGCTCTGAGGGGGCATGACGCGATTTGGGTCATCGTAGATCGCATGACTAAAGTTGCCCACTTCATCCCGTACAAGGAAGGTCATTCCACCAAGAAGATGACGCGAATCTATGTTGTAGAGATTGTTAGACTTCATGGGATCCCTCTGCGGATTGTATCTGATCATGACTCGAGATTTGCATCGCACTTATGGAAGAGATTTCAACAAGCTTTGGGCACCGATCTCAACCTAAGCACTGCTTATCATACAACAACTGATGGCCAGACCGAAAGGGTTAATCAGATTCTTGAAGACATGCTTCGGTGTTACATTATGGACTACAAGGGAGCTTGGGATGAGCACCTATCTTTGGTCGAATTCGCCTACAATAATAGCTATCACGAGAGCCTCAAGATGGCCCCCTTCGAAGCGTTGTACGACCGTCATTGTAGGACCCCGCTCTATTGGTCAGAGGTTGGTGAGAAGGTTGTTCTGGGGCCTGAGTTACTTCAGTAAGTGGAAAAAGCCACAAAGAAGACTCGTCTTCAGCTCAGTCGTGCCATCGAGAGACAGAGGAAATATGCTAATCAGCGCTATCGTCCGTTAGAGTTTGTCGTGGGTGATCAAGTATTCCTGAAGGTTTCCCCTACTCCTGGAGTGAAACGGTTTGGTCGCCATCATAAGCTCAGCCCGAGGTTCGCAGGTCAGTACGCAATCTCAGAACATGTTGGAGGATCTGCCTATCGTCTGGAGCTACCCGCTTCGTTGTCAGGTGTCCATGATGTCTTTCATGTCAGTCAGCTTCAGAAATACATCCACGATCCTAATCGTGTTCTTGAAAAAGTTCTAGTGATTCTTGAAGTTAATCTGTCATATCCAGTCGAGCCGGTGAAGATCGTCGAATATCAAGAACGCAAGCTTCACAAGAGAACCATTCCTATGGTGAAGGTACTTTGGGTGCATGGTAAGTCTGAGGAGTACACTTGGGAACTCGAATCTGACATGCGCAGCAAGTATCCACAACTCTTCTCTTAATCTTGGTACATATCTGAGTCTGGCTTCCTTGTTATTTCAGTAACATTCATAGTTAGCTTCCATGCTTTATATGATAAACTGTTATTGAAGTGCATGTCGCCTAAATCTTTGTTGTTTTTGGCCCCATTTAGAGAATTCTCAGGAAAGTTTTGGGACGAAACTTCATAAATATGGGAGAATGTAATAACACGGTTTTCTAATAATAATAAATAAATAAATAAATAAATAAATAATAATAAAAAGACCCCAACTCTCTTATAACCCGAAATCCCACCCAGTCCAAATCTCGCAAGCCGCAGGAAGTTCCTCCCGATCCCGACTCCAAGTCCCGCTCCCGATCCCTCCTCCTGCGTCCCCCGACGACCCCGATCCAGTCTCCGGCGCCTCCTTCTGCCCCCAATCTCCTCCCTGTGGTCGGCGACCACTCCCCCTAGGGCCGGCGCTCCCTCCTTTTCATTTTCTCCGACCGGTAGATCCCAGCAGCCCCCTGCCTCGCCTTCAACTCTTCTTCCTCAGGCCGGCGGCATCAGCTGCAACCCTCTGCTTCTTCTTCTCCTTCCTCTGACAGCCCTACCGCTCCCTCTTCTTCCTTATTGTGGTCGGTGGATCTCAAGGAACGCCTAGGGTTTCCTCGGAACTGCCCCTATTTAGATTTTGAGGCCGGATTTGGTCTCATTGGATAAGGAACTCCTTCAATCTCTTGCATTTCTGTTTTTCCTAATTTTTCTTGCAAATTTTCACTCTCCGATCTAGGATTTCCGATGATCCAACTTATGCCCATCATATAACCCGCTAATCCCGGATTTGTTTGTTTTCCAGTGCATCTCCTCGGATCTAGGTGGTGGAATCACTCCAAGCCCTCTTCGAATTAGGGCTTCTCACATCCAAACGCCGCCAAAATCCCCGATCCCTCGCGGTAGCCTCTTCTCCCCACTCTCGAGGGAGGTAAATTTCTAACCCCTCATGCTGTGTTGTGCGATTGTCAAACACATATGCAAGCATATAAATCTTGTTAATTCAAATTTGAAATACATTTTTGATCTTGAACAGGTTTAGCTAGAGCTTTTAACTTCGCTTGCACCACTTAGCTATCGCTAGCGTTTTCGACGTCACCTTAAGGCAAGTAAAGAACTCCCACTCACTTGCAAACTTGAGATTTAACCTTGCTACCTGTTCCTTATGGTTCTATTACAAATGTTATTTTTGTTTTTTTTTGCAAACCTTTGAACCCTCGTAATGTTGTCATAAAATAATATGATAGATAATCACCTAAGTATGAAACTCGAAAACAAATCCGTAGTTGTAAGCAAATCCTTGAACTGTAGCGTCTAACTGGGCATCTGTCTGCCGCCATGGTCACAACAAGCAGGATTACTTTTCCGACAAGACTTGCACGCAAATCTGATCGTGAATCATGTGCACCCGCTATAACACCTACACCTTTCATCGATCACGGCTTACAACATATTACCTGAATAATTTTAGGCTATATCCCGGAGTAGGCTATCATTTCAGAAATGTCTGTTTGACTTAGATGTTGGTATGTTTACTAGTTCTGTTCAAGGTATATCAATACTCGATTATACCTGTTTGTTTTGCTCACAATTTAATTGATTAATTTGTTCATGGTTTAATTCCTAAGTTCTGAGGCATTTTCCCTCTATTTTGGATTTGTCTTAGGGTTCATGACTGCGCCGCCTGCTCCTTGAGCTGCTTCTCGTTCAACTACAGTTTGCCGAGAGATTTTTTTTTGTAGTTGTTTACATCAAGTTTTATGTATTTACTTCTTTTACTGTCAGTGTGATTTGTCATGTATTAGTTATTGTAAGTCATTTCTTTTGTATCGTGGACAACTCATAAGATGTTGTTGATGTACTAGATTATTTTAGTTATGACATTTTCATTATTGTTGTTATTGTATTTACTTCTATTTCAGCACTGTGTGTAGCATTAAATTTTACAATGAAATACATGTGCATCAATTCTCACTGTTTTAAACTTTAAACGTTTCCGCGTATTTATAAACAATAAATTTTTCATACAAAAAAATTATTTCAAAAGAAAAAAATGTTTTCTGTATCGTTGCATCCGTCTTAGCAGACATGAGTTCTTTCCGCCCATGCCTGTGGCATCACGACCCGCCCGAAGCGCACTCTGACCTTTGTCGAGACGGATAGTGACACACGGGAGCGGTCTTCCAAAACTTAGGAGATTCTCCGCTCTTATGTGCCTTCTCTTTTTTTCCCTCTCCCCGTAAATGAGGGCATTATGAGCCATTTTATAAATTTCAGGAGAGGCAATCCGGTAATTTTATTTCGGTAAATTCCGGACGGACAAATAAGAACGCTCAAATTAGTGCACGCGGATCACCAATTTTATAAATACGGCAGTTTTGCCCCCGGGCGGTTCGGGCCCATTCGGCTCTCCGGACGCCCGACTGACGAGGGAGGGGCAGCCCGACTGGCGATCGGGCGAGGCTGACGGCCGGGGGATTGCGGCCCCGACCACGGCTGGGCGGCCAAGGGGCCGCTCGACTTGGGTAGTTAGGCCGGGGCGGTTAAGCCTCGATCGCTCCTCCCAGTATCAGGCGGATATCTTTTTGGTTGTGCCGTTTTTCAATATCCGCACCCCACGCGTTGAGCTGCGCCTAGCATTATTTGAAGCATAGTTTATGCCACCGTATAAAAAGTATTTATTCATAAAATTGTATAGATAGCTAGAAAAAATCGTGTTGGCGCTAAAATCCTCCGGCGGCTTTCACACCAACTAGTATGACCGTCAGATGCAATTCTACGACCCCTTCAACCCGCCGGAAAAGCTCTCCGCCTATCTCCGAGGAACCCGTGCCGCCGACCCCCGGTCCGTCCACGGCCTCGCCGTCAAACTCGGCTGCCTACTTTCCTCCACCTTCCTTTCAAACAATCTCCTCAACGCGTACAGGTTAACTTCCGCCACCACCGACGCCCACCATCTGTTCGACGAAATCCCCCACCCAAATGCCGTCACTTGGTCCACAATCAACTCAGCCTACTCCCATGCTGGCAGGATCAACGATGTCATCTCCGTCTTCCGGCGAATGCAGCATTTGAGCATTTCTCCAAACAACTTCGTGTTCGCCAGCATTCTCACTGGCTGTGCTAACACAAGAGATATTCTAGCCGGGATTCAGATTCATGGCAGCTCATTCAAATTCGGATTTGCTCAGGATACATTTGTGTCTGGCGCAATGATTGACATGTATGCAAAATGCGGCTTGGCGGAAGAGTCCCGGAGAGTTTTCGATGACACCCCCGAGAAAGATGCGGTGTCTTATACTACCATGATCACCTGCTTGGAGAATTGCAACCACCATGATAGTTCTAGGTAGCGTTCACGAACCGAATCAAATCGAATAACTCTTCATTAGAATCCAAATTTGACATAGAATGCATTTAATCGGATTCGGATTCGTTCGAATATTCGGTGTCGGATTCGGATCCGGATTCGTCATGAAATGTTGGATTCGAATTCAGATTCGAACATGGATTCGAATTCAAATTTTATAATATTTAATATTATATAATACTCATATAATTATATTTAATATTTATTTACATATATTAATCTTATTTAAATATTTTTTCAGTATTCCCGAACTATTCGTGAATATTTCAAATAGGAATAAAATTATTCGGATTCAGATTCAAAAACTATTTGAATCCGGATTTCGGATTCGAATTCAAAAGAAAAATATAAATTTTAATCGAATTTTCACGAATTGAATCCCGAATTATTCATGAACATTATTTGTGAACAACACTAGTTTCAGGCCCGTATTTGAACTGTTCAAGGAGATGATAGTCAGGAGAATTTGGCCTGTGGGGATGACGTTTGCGATTGTTCTTAAAGTTTTTGACGACCCCAAGAAGATTAGACAAGCCGCCCAAGTGCACGGGTTCATGGTGAAGATTGGGACTGAAGTGGATGATGTTTTGGGCACTGGGCTTATTTCTATGTATGGTAGATGCGGAGGCCTGGAAGAAGCCGTTAGAATCTTCGACAGAACTGAAAATGATGTTGTCTCATGGACTTCACTGATTGTGGCTTATACACAGAATGGCTACTACAAAAAGGCAGCATATTTGTTCCAGAGAATGATGAAAGAAAAAATAGAAATTGATTCCTTTGTCGTTGCAAGCATGATAAAGGTTTTCTCAGCTTTGGAGGATGTTAACAAGGGTAAAGAAATTCATGCTTTTGCCATTATAAATGATTTTGTTTCAGATGTATCTGTTGACAATTCCTTGATAACACTCTATGGAAGATGCAGAGAAACTATTATGGCTGAGAAAGTGTTTCATTTCATGAAGGTTAGGGATGCCATCTCGTGGACTGCGATGATGACTTGCTATAGTCAAAATGAGCATGGAAGAAAGGCTTTCTTATTGTTTTTTCATATGCTTTGTGAAGGCCAAAAGCTGCCTATATTTAGCATCGTCAGTGCTATTCAGGCTTGTTCTTCAATGGTGAGCCTTGATGCAGGGGAACGGATGCATGCAAGGATAAAAAAAATGGGTTTCGATGCTAATCTCTCCGTCGAAAACTCTCTTATAACCATGTATGCAAAGTGTGGAAGCATAAACTCTGCATTTTCTGTCTTCGATTACATGGCTGAGAAAGATATTGTTTCTTGGAATGCAATGATCATGGGATTTGCACAGCATGGATGGGTGAAAGAGGCTCTAATTTTATTCGCCGAGATGCGGAGGGAGGAGATAAAGCCGGATGAGTTCACTTTCATTGGCATTCTCATCTCTTGCGGCCGGGCTGGTCTAGTTGCTGAAGGCTGGGAGTACTTCAACATGATGACTGAGGAATATGGATTGGAGCCAACAATGGTACATTATGGATGCATGGTTGACCTCCTTGGCCGCTCTAATAAGCTCGGCGAGGCTATGGACTTTATCAGTTCCATGCCGTTCGAACCTGACTCCTTAGTCTGGGAAGCCATGCTTGCAGCATGCAAAGTTCATGGAGATGTAGAGCTAGTCAAGTATGCAGCAAAGAAGATACTGGAAATGGAACCAGAAGACGCTTCACCATACATTTCGTTATCTACTATGGATGCTTTCATGGGTTCATGGGACAGCAAGGTTTCTAACCGAGAGAAAGTGAAGAGTCAAGGATTGTCAAAGGAACCAGGGAAAAGCTGGGTTGATGTTCATATTTGGTCCAAATATCTTGAGACATGGGAGTTTGATTAGACTGAAGAAAGTGTTGATGACGGCCTTCAGTTTTCCCAGCATGCACGAAGTTTACCAAGTTGAGGACTTCCATCATAATAATGTACTAATTGGCCGTGGATAGACCAACTGGTAAGATGTTTCTTTAGACTAAGCGGAGTTTTTGTTCTAGGGAGTTTGGACAAAAATGACAACAACGTCATAAAGTGTATGTTTGACACGGCAGCGCTTATGGCCTCTACCAAGAAAAGAAAACTTGTTTTGAACATAAAAGTGGAAGGATTTCCTCAAGTGAGGTCGGGCGTCCACGAATGAAAGGTCATAACCATGGCATTCACGATCTCCACCGCAGTGCCAAACTGAGCCTAAATCAAAACCTCAATTGAGCCAAGAATGTGTGAAAATGTCTTCAGGTGTATTTATTTGCGAAGTAGTTGCTAAAAGTGATGACCACATGACAAAGTAAACACCTGCAATTGTTCCATAACACGGTTCTGAGTACTTTGGATTCAGGTCCAGAGAATTCAATTAGCGCTAGAAACCTGTTTCAGTTAGCCTGTAGCATGACAGCAATCCTCAACCATATGAAGTGTGAATCATTACGACGATCTTTTCATAGTTCCGGTGGCGGCCTTTCCATAAAATATATGGGCAGAGTGGAGGAGAACAGTTATGGCTATTGAGTCATTTACTTGACTTTCAGATCTTCTCTGTTGAATGAGCATTCCTCTTATCACGAAAATTTGAAAGAGAGAAACTTGCAGGTTAGAATGACACTATCTGCACTCATCCTCCAGCATTACAGACAAGTGCGTGAATTTGGAATTCCTCAAGCAGCACTAAACATCTCCGGGCAAAGCAAAGTTCTACTTTCCTTGTCTGCTTTGGATTTAAAGCAAATAAATGTTTTTTGTGCTATCTTGATCAGAGCAGCAGCCTGCAATACTTGTGATGTCCCGTTTCACATAACTTCTCAGTGCCAAATTTGCATCTGGTGAACTCGGGGTAATAAGTCTTAGATACCAGCATTTAGATTGAATTTTCTTTATTCTGTTGTTCTATTGACATACAAACTCATGAAAGCGTTACCACTAGACCTATTGACATACAAAATTTATCAAAGCATTACCAGTAAGTTAGCAATGCTTACTTTTGAGGAGAGCATGGAACCACAAACATATTGAACCCGTCTTAGTGCAGTAGTGCAAATTCTGAAGGAAGAAAAAACCCATTTTGGGTGTGACTAGATGCCATGGAATCTTAGATGTTTTTTTCCCTGATTTGTTCTAAAATGTATATTGCTTTATGTATCTCTATGTTATGGTCCTTCGATTGGGAGTGGGTTTGGGGCCTAGAGAGGGAGAAGTGTCGGAGAGGATCGTCTTGACCCGTGCCAATAAGCAAAACTAGGGGATTTTTTTTCACCCTTAGAAGGTAAAATTGTAATTTCACTTTGTAGGGTAGGAGTCCTAGTAAATTTATAGGTTTAGGACACCCTACTTGTTGCGGGTCGCTCAAGGCTCCTGATAGATCGGAGTAAATTAGACCGTCTTTGCTCGTGGAGCGGTTGAGCGTGCAAACAGTCACAGAGTAAGTAGAAAAATGCACAAGACGTTTTTTAACGTGAAAACCCTTAAATTGGGTAAAAAATCACGTGATCGGTTCGGTGCCAACCAAACTTCACTATTAGCGGCGGTTTAGAGAAATCAATGGCGACAGACCGCTGCTCGTTACAACTTGGAATTGATAGAAAACGCAGGTGCGCTCGGAGGGCGACAAACCGCCACTCACTAAACTCAAAATCTGTTTCTTACTGTTGGTGGTGGACGCTCTAGGACGCTGCTCGGACGCAACACAACGTAGCGGCGCGCGTAGAAGATTTGTTGAGGAGGACTCACTGAACGTCTTGCACGTAGGAGAAGTTTAGGAGAGGCCCACAAAACGACTTTATCTATGGAACGTCGTGCACTTAGACGAATTCTCGAAGTTCTCGAAGGGAGGTGACCTGTAGGAGGAGAAAACTGGGATGAGAAAGTTAGAAATGAGTGGTGTCTGAGGCCTTATTTATAGGCCCCAAATGTTGTTAGGTAGTTATGTGACTATTCACAAGCTGTAACCACCCAAATTATTAGGTGCAATCCATTTTTAATATAGTTTCTGGTGCATATTATGTTTAATATTTTGCTCTTCATAGGCTACCTCTATGTCTGTTATTGGCACCCACCACTATCGGTGGTTACGTGGGTATAGCCCGCGTATTGGACGACAGTGATTGCTGGAGGGCGATCAGACGGTGGTGGTTGATAGGAGGCCGACTGGGGGGAGACCCAGCCTGGGTGGGCTGACTGGGAGGCTGACCGGGCAACCGCCGCCCTTGAGGAGGCCGGTCAGCGACACCCAGCGCTGGCCTCACGGAGGCCGGACGGGCGGAGGCCGCCCGACGCCGGGCTCACGGAGGCCGGCTGGCGCCGACCTCACGGAGGCTGGTCGGGCAGAGGCCACCCGACGCTGGCCTCTCGGAGGCCGGACGGGCGAACGCCATCGGCCACTAGGAGGCCGACCGACGGCGCCGACCTCACGGAGGCCGACCGGGAAGTGGCCAGCCGGCGAAGGCCGTCTGGTAGAGGCCTCTATGATGCCGACCTGGCGACGCCCAACACCGGCCTCATGGAGGCCGGCCAGGTGGAGGCCGCCCGACGCCGACCTTTATGAGGCCTACCGGGCGGCGCCTGGCACCGGCCTCGCGGAGGCCGGCTGGAGGAATGCCGCCTGACACCGTGCTCACGTAGGCCGGCCAGGCGAACGCCGCTGGCGACGGCCGTCCGCGGGTGGTTGTTTGGGTTGTGCACGTGATGGGATCTCACGCGCAGATCGCGCATGGATCGGGCGCGCCGATCGCGCCTGCGGTGATTATGCACATGATCCCTACCAAGTTAGCGGGGGTTATGAGTCACCGGTTAATTACACACCGGTTATCCTATAAATTATAAATGTCCTCATCATTTGTCTCCCAAAGTCAGCGAGAGAAGAGCGATGACATTTTACGAGAGACTATGATGTGACCATCATGGTGGAAGCAACTGGAAGGGCGTTGGAGAATACAAGCAGAGGCGGCACGAATGCCAAGGTATGACGCGAAGGAGCGATGAGGCAGAGCAGGGAAATGCGCGCCCGTGCGGGATTCACCCGCACGCGCGAGGGCGCAGAGGGGTGATGCAGGCCACTATCCGCCAACGTGAACACTTTAGCGTTCTAACGCGCGAGACGTCTAACACCCACGAAGACAACCTCACAAAGCTCAAACGCATCGCGCTAATATGCAAACTAAACAAGTAAACCAACACGGTCGCCACACCGTCGGAAAGATCGGACAAGCGGCTATAGGCCGTTATCCTTTCTAGCAAAAGGGACCCACCCGGTCCGGACGAGCGCTGTTGTACCAAAGAAGATCTACCCGAAAACACGATCGAGAAACGGTAGATCTCCCCCAACAAAAAGGTGCTGGGTTCGCCAAACCCTTTTCGGAAATAAAGCGTAGTGATGTTGCAACACTTAAAGCAAAACCCACGAAAATTCAACGATTCGCAAGCAACGCAAAAATTATTCCAGCCGCTAGAAAAATCAAGAGGGAAGCACACGGAAGTGGAGAGATTCGTTACCCAAGTCGGAATGGATGATTCCGACTGTTTTACCAAGGGATCACTCGCCCGCGGTTCCGCCGGAGTTGTGTCGGATGGAGTAAGAGATTACGCCGTCGCCGCGTCACGCCGTCTCCAAGTTCCTCGGAGCAAGAAACACTCCACCTCCACCCAAGGGGAGGTAGTCGGCCAAGAGGATGGGGAGATGGAGATCGGCCAAGAGTGGTGGTGGCCGAATGGGTTGAAGGTTGGTGGTCGGGTAAGGGGCGGCTTGTGAGGAGGAAGTGGTGTTGAGGAAGTAGATAGGGAGAGGGGAGAAATGGAAGAGGAGGTGGGCGGTTTTTGGGAAAGGAGGGAGGGGGGCGGCCGAATTAGTGAGGAAGAAAGAGAGAGAGGGTAGGGGGCGGCTAAGAAGATGAGAAGTAGAGGGATAGATTTTAGGGTTTCTTAATTCTTCTTCAATACTTCAAAAGGAAATATCCTATGCCTATATATAGGCTTACAACCATCATTCGGCTATTAGCAGCCCAAAATGAAAATAAAGCTAATAATGTTTGTTTTTTTAAACTTAAAGAGACTAATAAAATGCCTAAACAAGTGGCACAATAAATACGATAAATAAAATGACATAAATAAAAGGATTAGACGGGCTTGAGCCGAGGGCGGAGATTATAACGTCGCCCCGAGTGTGCACCATGGCGACGCGAGTCCTTTGTTGGAGACAAGGGAGGGTCTTCAGCAAGTTGTGGTTCGTCGTCTCCACCAATCCTCCCCCCCTTAAAAGGACTCATCACCGATGAGTTGTCCTGCAGATATCGTCGTAGAAGAGCATCATCCAAGAGCGCGACCTCGGATTCCGGGAGCCAAGAGTCATCCGAGGCGGGGCGACCACGCCAACGAACCAAGAAACGTCGCACGTCGCCATCCGGAGTGGGAAGTACATCATCCTGTAGAATCCTGTCGGGCAAGAAAGCTGTCCTGGCAAACCTGGGAAAAGCATTAGGCAGTAACGGGGGAAAATCTAAGTCATCAACATACGACGTACCTCCTTTGGAGACCGACGGAACGAGTGATCCCGTACCCCACTCAGTCTTACGCCAAAGAGAATCTGTAGTAGATGTAAACGGGGAGGAAGATAATTCTAGCGGCAGAGCAATATATGGCGTTAAGTCCGAAACATTAAAAATAGGGGAAATACCCCAATCAGTGGGTAATTCCAAAAGAAATGCATTTTCGTCTAACTGCTTTAAGATCCGAAAAGGACCCGCTCGCCGGTCCGCTAACTTTTTTAAGGTGCCCGTAGGCAACCGTTCAGGGATGAGACGGACCATGACTAAATCGCCGACTTTCAGGGGAGACGCTCGTTTATGTGTGTTGACATGAACTTGATAGGATGCATATTGAGCGGTAAGCGTCTCATTAATGTGTTTATGCAGGTCATGGATGTGAGAGGCAAAATCTTGTGCGAATTGGCTTGATTTAAAAGATGGGGGTAACGGAATCAAGTCAAGTGGCACCGGGGCCTTATAGCCTTGCACAATTTCATTCGGGGACAGACCCGTGGACCTATTTTTGGAATTATTATATGCCAACTGAGCATGTGGAAGGATAAGATCCCATGTACCCTTGTGGTCTCCCACAAGGCAGCGCATCAGACTACCCAAACTTCTATTTACAACCTCCGTTTGCCCATCCGTCTGCGGATGGTAGGCCGAAGAAAATAGGAGCTTGGTGCCCATTATCCTCCACAAAGTTTTCCAAAAATAGCTCGTGAACTTTACGTCCCTATCAGTAACTATCGATTTTGGAACGCCGCGGTGACCCACTACCTCCTTAAAATAAAGTTGAGCGACATGTGACGCATCGTTAGTTTTATTGCAAGCGATAAAATAAGCCATCTTGGAAAAACGGTCAACGACAACTAAGATCAAATCGTGACGCCTAAACGTGATCGGAAGGCCTAGAATGAAGTCCATGCTAATGTCTTCCCAAGGCGTCGAAGGGATCGGGAGAGGGGTATAAAGCCCCGCGTTCGTCTTGTTCCCCTTTGCCAACTGGCACGCCCGACAACTTCCCACGATTTTACTAACCATGGTCTTAAGGCCGGGCCAATAAAATTTATCCTCAACTAACGCGATAGTCTTGTCACGGCCAAAATGGCCTCCTAACCCGCCGCTATGCAGTTCCCACACAATGAAGTGACGTAGGGATGAGCGGGGAATACATAGCTTCGAGTGGTGGAAAAGATACCCGTCACGAATGTAAAATGCGGAAATGGTTGTGGGCAGGTTATCCTGAGTGGTGAAATATATGTCCTTGAAATCGGGGCAGTGGACATATTCGTCCTTAATCCTATCAAAGCCCACCACCTTAATTTCTAATGTGGATAGTAATAACGTGACACGACTAAGAGCGTCCGCTACGCGATTGAGGGTACCCTTCAGATGCTTGATGATGAATGTGTACTTCTGAAGATAGGAGACCCATTTAGCATGTCGCGGGCTCACCTTTGACTGCGAATTGATAAATCGTAGCGCCTCGTGATCGGATAGGATGACGAACTCTTTAGGAAGCAAGTAGTGCCGCCAATGTTGGAGGCATCGGATGACCGCGTAGAATTCCCGATCATAGTTAGAATAGTTCAATTTCGGGCCGGCAAGCTTCTCACTGAAGTACCCCACCGGGTGACCTTCTTGGCTCAATACGCCCCCAATCCCCACTCCCGAAGCGTCACAAGATAATTCAAAAACCTTGGAGAAATCTGGGAGACGCAAGAGGGGGGCTTCGGATATGCGCGCCTTAATTAATTGAAAAGCCTTGGCGGCCGACTTCGTCCAAGAAAACTCACCCTTCTTCATGCACTCGGTTACGAGGGCCATTATGCTACTAAAATCCTTAATAAACCGCCGGTAGAAGGTGGCGAGTCCGTGGAAACTCCGCACATCCCGAATGTTGGCGGGCTCGGGCCAATCCTTTATGGCTTGCACCTTCTTAGGGTCTACATGAATTCCCTTTGAACTAACGATGTAACCGAGGAACTCGACGGATGTCACGTGGAAGGTACATTTTTTTATGTTCACGAATAATTTTTCTGATCTTAACGTGGTTAGGATGATTCTTAAATGCGTCTCATGATCACTCGTGGAGGTGCTAAAAATCAGGATGTCATCGAAGTACACCACAATGAATTTCCCCATGTAAGGTTGGAAAACATGGGTCATCATCCTAGAAAACGTGCTGGGCGCGTTGGATAGCCCAAACGGCATCACTAACCACTCATAAAGGCCCTCCTTAGATTTAAAGGCGGTCTTCCACTCATCCCCTTCTCTAATTCGGATCTGGTGGTAACCACTCCTAAGATCCAACTTGGAGAAGATCGTGGCGCCGGCCAACATATCTAACAAATCGTCGAGACGGGGGATGGGGAATCGCTACTTGACAGAGATTTTGTTTATGGCCCGGCTATCCACACACATCCTCCACGAGCCGTCCTTCTTGGGGGCAAGTAAGGCGGGCACGCCGCATGGACTCATGCTATGGCGGATAAATCCCTTTCGCAATAATTCAGAGATCTGGGTTTGTAGTTCTAAATGCGCGGACGGATTGAGGCGATAATGGGGAAGGTTGGGCAGGGAGGAGCCGGGGATGAAGTCGATGGCGTGTTGGATGTCTCGCATGGGGGGTAACTCAGACGGTAGCTCGTCCGGATACACATCCACAAATTCTTCTAGGAGCGACTTCAATGCCGGGGGTAAGCTCTCACATATCGCCGCATCGTCCTTGACTTGGAGGCAAACTAAAGCATAAAGAACTCCGTCCATGAAGGTAGCCCGGGTAAGTTCCTTCCTACCAATAAGATTCAACTCTCTCTTCTCGACTGGGATGACGGTGTCCTTGGACGGGGTCGAAGGGTCCTTCGGAGGAGAGGGCTTCAAGACGATGACGCGGCCATTAAACTTGAATTCATAAGTGTTAGCCCGACCATAGTGGGTGACGTCATGGTCAAACAACCAAGGGCACCCAAGTAAGACGTGACACGCATCCATGGGGATGACATCACACCAAACCGGTTCGGTGTAGGCCTTGATGGTGAGGGGAACTAGACAACGCTTCGCCACGGGGAGGGATGACTTGTTCACCCACGCCACCTTATACGGGTGAGGGTGTGGTTCAGCAACTAGGGACATGCGTTTCACGGCGGCTTCAGAAACGACATTCATGCAACTTCCGCTATCTATGATCAGCCTACACCATTTTTCACCGCTCTTGAAGTTTAACGTGAAGATATTTGTCCTATTCCATTCGTCTAACGGCCGCGGGGTGGCCAAAATACATCTCATCACCATCATGTGGGATTCGTCATCCATGTCACTCGGCACGCCGTCCGACTCACTAAAATCACCTGCTTTGTAAGTAAGGTCATCAGACCCGCCCGCGACATCTAACAGGGCTAGGGGCTTGGGTTTTGTAGGACAATCACTAGCATAGTGTCCTTGAACCCCGCAAGCAAAACAGGTGACGTTCGTCCTGCTGACTCTTCCTATCGGCACTCTTTCCCCAGTTGGATTCCTATTGTTTTTAGCCGTCACCACAATGGATGAAGAATCGGAGGACCGATACTTTCCTTTATCCTTATAGCTGGGTGCAGGGGGCGGTCCTAAGATGGATTTGCCCTTCTGGAAAGGACGTGACTTTCCCTTAAGCACATTGTGTTTTTCGATATCTAACGCAGCGTTGAATGTCACGTGTAAGTCCGTGTGGCCGTATCGCAATAGCTTCCCTTGGATATCGGGGTTGAGGCCCTTACAGAACCTGGATAGGGTGACCTCGGGCATCTCCTTCACATCACAACGGACCATCATATCCTTGAGCAAACTCATGTACTCAGAAACCGACCTCGCCCCTTGCTTAAGGGTAGCCAAATCATCGAACATCTGTGTTCGATGGTACGTGGGAACGTATTGCTCGGTCAACCTAGCCTTCATATCTTCCCAACCGATGGGCCTTGCACCATTCTCTACTCGCAAGCGCCTCTCTTCGTTCAGCCAAAAGATCTTGGCTCGCCCGAATAATTTCATTCTCGCCACACGCACCTTGTCCGCATCGTTGAGAGCGTACCATTCGAAGTAACACTCGATTTCCATGACCCAGCCCTGGAAGACTTGGGAGTCTCCCAATCCATCATAGGATGGCGGCTTAACTCGGACAGCCCGAGTAAGATCAAACTCGTAAGGTGCTCGAGGAGCGTGCTCATTAGGAGGGTGGGGGTAAGGATTGTGATTTTCTCCCACCCGTTGGGGCGGAGGTTGATTACAAGGTGCTCCTTGTTGTAATCCCATTGCGTGAATAGCCTCCCGAATAGCCGTCATCTGCTCCGTGAAATCCTGACGGAGCTCCTCAATCTCCGTGAGGGCACGACCCTCAGGCCGGTCATCATCCATATTGGAAGACGACGGAAGATATTCCGTACCGAGCCTAGTGCGCATGCACAAGTGAAGAAAACAGACTTAGACAGACCACAGAAGGATTTAATCCCGCTAGACAATTTACAAAAAATAAATTTTTTTTTATTTTCTTACTGAAAATAAAATGAGGGTTATTAAAAAAAAAATTTGGATTCTTTTGCTGAAAAATAAGAAATCTACACCGCTATTGGCAGACCAGAAATAATTTTTTTTTGTGATTTTTTTTGACTCCAATCGTGCAAACAGGAGTGCGGGCTAACGTGCAAAGATAACAGGGGGGGGGGGTGTCAATTAAGAAACTGACAAGAACCACCTCTGATACCAAATTGATGCAGGCCACTATCCGTCAACGTGAACACTTTAGCGTTCTAACGCGCGAGACGTCTAACACCCACGAAGACAACCTCACAAAGCTCAAACGTAGCGCGCTAATATGCAAACTAAACAAGTAAACCAACACGGTCGCCACACCGTCGGAAAGATCGGACAAGCGGCTATAGGCCGTTATCCTTTCTAGCAAAAGGGACCCACTCGGTCCGGACGAACGCTGTTGTACCAAAGAAGATCTACCTGAAAACACGATCGAGAAACGGTAGATCTCCCCCAACAAAAAGGTGCGGGGTTCGCCAAACCCTTTTCGGAAATAAAGCGTAGTGATGTTGCAACACTTAAAGCAAAACCCACGAAAATTCAACGATTCGCAAGCAACGCAAAAATTATTCCAGCCGCTAGAAAAATCAAGAGGGAAGCACACGGAAGTGGAGAGATTCGTTACCCAAGTCGGAATGGATGATTTCGACTGTTTTACCAAGGGATCACTCGCCCGCGTTTCCGCCGGAGTTGTGCCGGATGGAGTAAGAGATTCCGCCGTCGCCGCGTCACGCCGTCTCCAAGTTCCTCGGAGCAAGAAACACTCCACCTCCACCCAAGGGGAGGTAGTCGGCCAAGAGGATGGGGAGATGGAGATCGGCCAAGAGTGGTGGTGGACGAATGGGTTGAAGGTTGGTGGTCGGGTAAGGGGCGGCTTGTGAGGAGGAAGTGGTGTTGAGGAAGTAGATAGGGAGAGGGGAGAAATGGAAGAGGAGGTGGGCGGTTTTTGGGAAAGGAGGGAGGGGGGCGGCCGAATTAGTGAGGAAGAAAGAGAGAGAGGGTAGGGGGCGGCTAAGAAGATGAGAAGTAGAGGGATAGATTTTAGGGTTTCTTAATTCTTCTTCAATACTTCAAAAAGAAACATCCTATGCCTATATATAGGCTTACAACCATCATTCGGCTATTAACAGCCCAAAATGAAAATAAAGCTAATAATGTTTGTTTTTTTAAACTTAAAGAGACTAATAAAATGCCTAAACAAGTGGCACAATAAATACGATGAATAAAATGACATAAATAAAAGGATTAGACGGGCTTGAGCCGAGGGCGGAGATTATAACGTCGCCCCGAGTGGGCACCATGGCGACGCGAGTCCTTTGTTGGAGACGAGGGAGGGTCTTCAGCAAGTTGTGGTTCGTCGTCTCCACCAAGGGGGTTTGCGTGTTGCGTGCGCGCGGACGGACCGTGCGCGCACGCACGCAGGATGGACCTGCACACTGTGCACGCGGTGCGAACCTTGCACAGTGCACATGCGGGCTAGCGCGCGCCCGCGCGCGGGCTTGCACTCTTGTGTTGCGGACCCGCGAGCGCGCGCGGCCCTGCACGTGTGTATTGCGCACGAGGCGGTTCTTGTGTGTTGTGCTTGTGCATGGGGGGGGGGGGGTGTTCCTTCACGATGCGCGTGAATGACACACTCGTCATGCCTTCGAGGAGGCCCTCTTTGTTGCGCGTGAGCGTTTTAACTCTTTTTTGGCCTCCTTTCGTGTAATTTTGATCTCTTTTTCTTACCAGATTCCAAGGCGTAATGCGCAATGTTGGCCCGTGCAATTGCGCTCCTCGCTTATCGATGAAAAAATTGCGGTTTGGAGAAAAAGATACGGGATACCTATCTTGCTTGAAGTAAGGATTCCATGTGTTGAGAAGAGAGTTCAGAACCCGCCAAAGGGTTGACTGACGTTGTGTGAGACAATTCTGAGATCCGGGTTTCGTCTTCCACCGTGCGAGGAGGTGATCGAGATTTTGAAGTTCTACGACATTTTCATATCCCAATTTACTCTTCTTGGGATGACACACATTATGAGGTTGGTTGCGTTCTTCTGGCAGCAGTGCCCGAGGTTCTCCTTGAACCTGTTCAAAGAATGGTGCGAAGTTTGAGTTGACGACAACAAGCGTATATAGATTTATATCCACAAATGTTGGCTCAATTTTGAAAGTCGGACGGATCGACGACATAAAAACACTTTATTTGGTTACGTTTAGAATTCTCGGGGCTTGCCGGAGCTTTGGAATTCACTACCTGTTCACTGTCGTCACATGAAGGGGCGGGAGCAGGATTTTACTTTGATGTTGGTGTTTACAGAGCCTTGTGGGTTGGCGAACCGTCTCTTCAACATTTCCTCATTTGTGGAGGAGAAGCACTTGCTATTGTGCAAACTTTCTGCTGATCCTGAGCGCACAGTTGTAGCATCGCTGGTTCGTGACTGGAAGAGAAAAGTCATATTCAAAGGCTGAGGAGCCCCGATGTTCTTCGCAACAAAGGGATTTTCAAGCTGAGGAGGTCCCTTGCGGCTCCAAGGATGAGATTGCGACGAACGATTCTGACCTTGAGGTCATGGGGTCTCTACCCCCAGGCTTCCCTTGTGGAGGCTCCTGCTCCTCAGGTGGCGAAAGGGAAACACATGTCTTTGTCTTTAAAGCCAATGAGCAGTGCGGTGAGTAAAACATTCCTTCTGGTTTGCTCTTTTGTTATTTTTTATAAATCTGACTCCTTTCTTTTTGTTTGCAGATTGAGGCTTAGACCAATATAGTGCTTACGTGGAATGACCATTACGTGAGCCTGAAAGATGGATACTTGACGCTTCAAGAGAAGCTTCGAGAAGCAGAATGTTCTTTTTATGACTTGAGAGGGAAGCAGGATCGAGATATATCTCGCTTTCGACAGATTTGGTCTGAGCTGAAAGTGGGACTTGAGGAGTCGCGGACAATGCTTCAGGCAGAAAATCCTTAGTGGAGAAGACCGCCCAGCTGCTGAGGAATGCACATGAGGATACTTCCCGTTTGGAGGCTGCGCTGGGGGCTTCAAAGGTTGAAGTAGAGCGACTCTCTTCCAAAGATCGGACTGCATAGCTCAAGGCTGCATGACTTGCTTAGTACAAGGATTCTCTGGATTATATGTGGGACCGCTGCCTGCTTGGCAAGGAAATACGGGAGGAGGTCTAGCAGGGAAGTGGAACCCCAAATTGAAAATGTACGATAGGTTGCTCTCAGGCGCGGAGTGTCAAAGGCTCTTCAAACGATGGTCAGAAAGCTCGAGTGTGACGTGTCTAACCTTGATTTTGACTATCTTTCTGAGGATGAATGCTCGTGCTCCGATTCTGATGTTGATGCGATGGGCGAGTAGCGATCTCGTCTTTGTATCTTTCTTTATGCACTTTGCGTTGTTTGTATTTGTTTATTTTTGCCATTTTGTAATGGGCTTGTACTTTTGTATTCTTGTACTTTGTAGTAGCTTTTGCTAGCGGCACTTTAAGCGCTTCTTTGTACCGTACCTTTGTTTGTAAGCTTTTCTGGCATTGAGCCTTATTTTGATGTTAATCGAGCTTGTGTGGTATTGATAATGTCGCTTTGAACATGACCTTGATCCCCCTCTTTGGATGTTTGAAATTAAAGGGCGAGACTTAGGTGATGTTGTAACCTCCTATCAAGGCGATGGGTAAACCCTACTAGTCATGCAGTAAAAGATTAGACCATCGAGCTGGGGGATGTCGCTAGTCAGTTGACGATTGAAGGACGAGACACAATGACGTATCAATCTTCTATCAAGGTGAAGGGCGAGCACTTCTAGCCAAGTAGAGATTCAAATATCCGAACTGGGAGATGTCGCTGATTGTGGTGGTGAAGGACCAATCTTCGAACCAGGGCAACCGCGAGGGGGGGGGGGGGCAGGCCCTGACGGTGTTGTGACCTACCGCGGGGGAGAAGCGCTAACCTTCAATCTGGAGTAGTGAGAAGTCACTGGGGCAAGGCCACTGGGACGGCGAGGGGTAGACCTTACTAGTTGTTTAGCACACGCGATGGGGGCTTGCCCTAGCGTTACTGTGACCTACCGCGGGGGAGAAGGATGAACCTTTGATTCGGCCAGTGAGAGGTCACTTGAGCAAGGCCCCGATGGCGTGTCCTTATCGCGGGGGAGAAGTGTGAACCTTCGATCCAGGGTAATAAAGACTACCGTGATGTTGATGACGTGCAGTTGGACGGATGAACTTTATGCATTCCTATGACGATAAAGTTAGGAGCAAACAAACACATTGTATTGAAGGAAATCTAGTGTACATGCACAAAGACATGCTTGCGAGTTGCGACTTCATAGTGGCCTCATTGTTTTGTAAGCAAGGGTCACTGATAAAACCGTCACAGGTTCTGTGCATTCTAAGTTCGAGAAAGGGTCCTTCCTTCGGCTGTTTTGAGCTTGTATGTCCCAAGTCTAACAACTTCGGAGACAACAAATGGTCCTTCCCATGCTGGCAATAGTTTGTCCTTCTGCGGGCCCTTTCCGGCTGCTTCTACATTGCGTAGGATGAGATCTCCAATGCTAATGGGCCTTTATTTTACCCTCCTATCGTAGTAGCGAGTGCTTTTGGTAGGCTGCAGTGCGTTGTGCCGCCGCTTCTCGTATTTCGTAGATCAAGTTGTGGTTTTCTCAGGGAAGCTCCTCGTTCTTTTCTGAATCGAAGGTCTGGATGCGGGCACTTGGGATGCTGATGTCGACGGGGAGGACAGCCTCTGCTCCGTAACGCAAATTGAATGAGGTTTCTCCGGCCGAGGTCCTTTCTGTGGTGCCGTAAACCCATAATATATTTGGGAGTGTGTCCACCCATTGTACCCTTGCTTCTTGAAGGCGTGTCTTCAATCCCTTTAGAATAATGCGGTTTGTCACTTCTATTTGGTCGTTGGCCTGCGGGTGTGCTGCAGCTGTGTGGCAGAGGTTAATCTTCAGGTCATCACGCATCTGGGTGAACTTTTTCCCAGCGAACCGAGTTCCATTATCCGTAACGAATCGGCAGACAATGTTTCTCCAGACGAATTGCTTGACGTTTTCTTCAGTTATTTTGGTGAGGGGTTCTGCCTCCGCCCATTTTGTGAAGTAATCTATGACCATGATTACAAGCTTTCTTTGCCCCAGCGTTACATGGAGGGGCCCTAGGAGATCTATTCCCCATTGCGCAAATGGCCATGGGATTTAAAGGGCGGTGAGGGCAACTGGCGATTGATGAGTTGTGCTTGCATGAAGTTGACAACTCTTATACTTTTGGACGAAGTCTATTGCATATTTTCTCATGGTCGGCCAATTGAACCCTTGACAAAGTATTTTTCGTGTCAATGCCTTTCCGCCCAGGTGTTCACCAAAAATTCCTTTGTGCACTTCTCACAAGGCATTTTCTGCTTCAAATATCGGTAGACACTTTAGATAGGGTCCGGAGAAGGCCCGCTTGTATAGCTCTCCGTTTATGATTGCGAACATTGCTGCTTGTATCCTGAGTCTTCGTGCTTGTAGACGGTCTTTGGGAGTTTTCCAAGCTCAAGGTAGGCTCATAGCGGGGTCATCCGGGACGATTCTTCATGGTGGGGAGTAGCGATCTCCCTTGGCCCTTGAAGATCATGACATCCTCGACTCTTCTTCTCTGTGATTGGTATCCAGTTGAGGAAGTGGCAAGCTTGGAAAGAACATCTGCTTTAGAATTCTGCTCCCGAGGAATGTGGAGTATTTGATATGGAGGTATCTTTTGCAACAGAGATTTTACAAGTGTCAAATACTGCACTAATTGGTCGTTCCTGGCTTCGTAATTACCTTCTACCTGCGATACCACCAATTGTGAGTCGATATGAATTATTAAGTTTTTCGTCCTACAGTTAATGGCAAGGCGAAGCCTAGCAATTAGTGCTTGGTACTCCGCACCGTTGTTGGTAGCATGGAACTTTAACCAGAGACCGTACTCGAGAACCGCTTTTTCAGGGCTGACTAGGAGCATTCCTCCTCCCGCTCTTTCTGCCCCTTATGTGCCATCTACGAAGAGGGTCCACTGAGCCGTGGAGGAGCCTTCCTCGGGGGAGCTCACTGGAGGGATAATGCATTCCATAATGAAATCTGCGAGTACCTGAGACTTGATGTCTAGTCTGGGGAGGAACTGGATGTCAAATTCTCCAAGCTCAACGACCCATTTGATGAGCCTCCCGGAAACCTCTTGCTTTTGAAGAATGGTTCGGAGCGACATCTGTGTCAATACCTTTATAACGTGGGCTTGGAAGTTTGGTCGGAGCTTTCTTGTCGAGAAGATTAGTATCATGGACACCTTGTCTGCCGCCGGGTACCTGGTTTCGATATCAGTAAGGACCTTGCCGAGGTAATAGATTGTACGTGGAATCCCTCCCTCATCCTTTACTAGCACCGAGCTGAGGGCCGTCAGAGATGCTGCTAGATACAAGAATAAATCCTCCCCGGGGATTGGCTTGGATAGGAGTTGGGGCGATGCTAAGTATTGCTTGAGGTCATCAAAAGCGGTATGACACTCATGGTTTACTGAAAACCAACATTACATGCCCTTTGGAGGATTTTGAAGAAAGGGAGATACTTGTCTCCTATTCGAGCTAGGAAGCGAGAGAGCGCGATGATTCTGCCATTTAGTCATTGTACTTCCTTAATTGAACGCGGAGGCAACATTTCCTTAAGGACCTTGATCTTCTCGGGGTTAGTCTCGATTCCTCGATGGGTCACTATGAAGCCGAGGAACTTCTCGATCGTAACCCCGAAAGCGCATTTGCTGGGGTTGAGTCGCATTTTGAAATGACAAAGGATTTGAAAACATCTTTCCAGGTCTTCAAGATGGGTATGGTGGTTGGCGCTTTTTACCACATGTCGTCGATGTATACCTCCATAGTTTTTCGGATAAGGTCTTTAAACATTTTATTCATTAGCCGCTGGTAAGTAGCTCCTGCATTATTGAGACCAAAGAGCATCACATTGTAATAGTAAACTCCTTTATCTGTTTGGAATGCAGTGTGCTCTTCGTAAGCGTCCATGAAGCTGAGAAGCTCATGTTCGGCCGTCGCGTCCACGAGTTGGTCGATTGATGTTTAAAGAATGCATGATCACATCCGGGACACCTGACATATCTTCTGTACTCCAGACAAAGATATCCTTGTTTGCGCAGAGCAGGGCCATGAATAACTCCTCGCCGAGGGGGAGGGGGGGGGGGAGGAAGGACCCAATTCGGACAGTTTGAGATGGGTTTTGTGGAGAAAGAGTGATTTCTTCCAACCCCTCCATAGGGGTCCTCGCTGAGTGCAGCTTCGTTGCGCAAGTCGAAGTTGTTGATGTCGAGAGTGGTAGCTTGTGCTGCCTCATTCAATCTTAGGCAACACATCTGTGTTGTCTCCTGGCTGCCACGAGCAACTCCGATCCCGGTGCTGGTTGGGAATTTCAGGACCAGGTGCGGGATTGACGAGATTGCCTCGAATGTTGACTACATGGGTCATCCGAAAATTGCGTTGTAAGGCGAGTTGCAATCCACGATCATGAATTGAATACGATGTGTCGCCTGTCTCGGGTTCGCCTATCGAGACTGGGAGGGAAATTGGCCCCTGGACAGAAATGGGGAGATTGTCAATCTCGTGAACTGGCCCGTCCGCAGGGTCAAGGTGTTCCATGGTAACTTTTATTTCACGAATTGCATAGAGAAATAGGACATTGATCGAACTTTCGCTATCAACCAATATCCTTTTTACTTCATAACATGGGTACCTTAACCTTGCATTTATCACCTTGGAGTCATGGTGTGGTGCGCGCACCCAAGCGAGGTCCTTGTCCCTGAAAGTAATGATGGTATCCAACCCGAGCCTTTTTTTAGAATGTCCCCTTTCAGGCTTCTCAGCGGAGAGCATCTGAGCTGCGAGACCGGGGGACTCTGAAATGGTTCTTACACTTATACATGATTTTTTTGCCACGAGTATCGTTGTGCGGGGGATACTGTCTTTTGAGTTTTTTCCAGTCTTTGGGGAACCCTTTCCCATAGATCGCGCTAAACTATTGCGGGCCACTCAAGGCTCCTAGTAGACCGGACTAAATTAGGCCGCCTTAGTCCGTGGAGTGGTTAAGGGCGCAAATAGTCATAGAGTAAGTAGAGAAATGCACAAGATGTTTTTTAACGTCGAAAACCCATAAATTGGATAAAAAACCACGTGACTGGTTCGGTGCCAGTCAAACTTCACTATTAACGGCGATTTACAAGGTATCAGAGAAATTGAGGGCGACAGGTTGCTCCTTGTTACAACTTGGGGTTGGGAGAAAAAACAGGTGCGCTCGGAGGGCGACAGACTGCCACTCGCTAAACTCAAAATATTTCTCTTTGGTGATGGATGCTCTCGGACACTACCGGACGCAACACGATGTAGTGGCGAGTGTAGGAGATTTGTTGAGGAGGACTCGCTGAAGGCCTTGCACGTAGGAGAAGTTTTGGAGAGGTCGACAAAACGCCTTTCTCTACGAAGCGTCGTGGACTTAGACGAATTCTCGGAGTTCTCGAAGGGAGGTGGCTCATAGGAGGATTTCGGGAGAGCTCTGGCTTGTAGGAGGAGAAGACTTGGGCAAAAAAGTTAGAAATGAGAGAAGTCTGGAGTCTTATTTATAGGTCCCACGGGTGATTACGGTAGTTATGCGGCTATCCGCAAATCGTAACCACCTAAATTATTTAGTGTAGACCTTTTTTTAATATAGTTTTCGGTGCATATTATTTTTATTATTTTGCTATTCACATGTCGCCACCATCCCGACTATTCACACCCACCACTATCGGTGGTTACGCGGGTAGTTACCCGTGTATCCGACGACGGTGATTGTTAGAGGATGATCAGACGGTGGTGGCTAACTAGAGGCGAACCGGGGGAAGGCCCGACCAGAGAGTGCTGGCCACGCGGCTGACTGGGGAGGCCGACCGGGCGACCGCCAGCCTTGAGGAGGTCAGCTGGCGGCACTCGGCGCCGGCCTCACGGAGGCCGGCTGGGCGGAGGCCCCCTGACGCCGGCCTCACGAAGGCTAGCTGGGCGGAGGTCGCCGGACGCCGGCCTCTATGAGGCCGACCGGGAGGCGCCCAACGTCGGCCTCTCGGAGGTCGGTCGGGCAAACGTCGTCGGCCTCTAGGAGGCCAGCCAACGACGCCCCCGCCGGTCTCACGGAGGCCGTCTGGCACCGGCCTCTATAAGGCCAATCGGGCGGCGCCCGACGTCATCTTCATGGGGGCCGACCGGGCGAACGCTGCCCGACGCGACCTATACGAGGCTGGCTGGCGGCGCCGAACTTTATGAGGCTGACCGGGCGGCACCCGACGCTGGTCTCGTGGAGGCTGGCCGGGGAAACGTCACTCGGTGCCGGCGACGGCCGTCCGCGGGCGGTTGTTTATGTTGTGCACGATTTGAATTTAAATTTTTTTTGTCAGATTTGGTGTTTGAACTTAATCTTTCATGATAAATGAGACGGAATGTGTAAGTCTACAAAGTTAAGGTATATTGTTGATCCTTTTTTTGGAAAATTTTGTAGCTTAGTTAGTCCCTAAGTAGGTATTGCACGTGTGATTAGTTTATGTGCAAATTTTGGAGTTTACTTTGAAACAGGTACCATTTTTTCAACCCGAGATGAGTTAGTAGATTGAGTGTGGAATGTGGCCAACCGTTTTAGTTTTGCAATTACTATCAAGAGTTCTAATAAATTGTGTGGTGTTAGAGCTAGACCACATGTAATACTAAGTTGCGACAAAGCCGGATTTTATCGTGAAAATCAATGTAAAGAAGGCTGAGTCAAAAAGAATTTAAGGAAGGCCACCGCCAAACGATGTGGTTGTCCATTCGTACTAATTGGTTAAAAAGAAGCAGTGGAAACTTGCAATAAAATGTAGAGCACACAATCATGACATGATACACTTAGAAGCACATGCATTTGCCGGAAGATTAGACAACGAAGAACAAAAAATAATCCAAGATATGTATGCTTCTAACATGAAATCAAGGAAAATATTGTCAACCCTTAAAAAGAGAAATGTTGGAAACACAACGCTCATGAGAACTATATACAACGAGGAGTTCAAATTTCACAAGGAACTACAAGGTGGTACATCCATACAATTTCTATATAAATGCATAACTGATAGTGGATATGTTAGTTTCAGTAGGGTGAAGGAAGGAACACAAAATTTGGAGAGTTTGTTTTTTGCACATCTGACTGCGATTAAATTATGCAAAATGTTTTTCATTGTCTTCTTACTTGATTGCATATACAAAACAAACAAATATAAAATGTCGTTATCCATTGTTGATATGACATCAACTCAACAGTCATTTTTCTCAGCCTTTGTGTTCCTGTCAAATGAAATCGAGGACAATTATAAGTCGGTATTTGAACATTTCAAAACTATCTTAGATCAAAACTCATTACCACTTGTGCTTGTAACAAATAGAGAATTGATTTTGTTGAATGCCATAAAATTTGTGTTTTCTACTTCTAAACACAAACATTAACAACCACCCGCGGACGGTGATCGAGGGAGTGAGGGCCATCGCCCTCTCTACAAATCCTGGCCGCCCGGTTGGCATCGTCGATCGAGGGAGATCAAAGAAGAAGGGTGGTTGGCTCGTGTGGTTGTTGGTTGGCCAGTTGTCGACGGTGATCGAGGGAGTGAGGGACATGAAGGGTTTACACATATTGGGGGGGGGGGTGAGTGTGAGTGGGGGGCTTGACCCATGGGTAGATGGAAAGGGAAAAAAAATCAAGTTCTTATCTTAGATTTTGATATGCATAAAGCGACTTTAAGCTTCTGCTAGTGCTTGTTTGTTCTCGGGCGCACGGACTTCACACGATGGTACTCTCGCCGCTCGTGAACATCTCGAGTGTGTTAAGAAATCAAGAGACATTTAGAGTAACGCCTTGGGGGTTGCGGGCGAGAGAAGTTCCATTATGCAAAACCAGTACACCAGAGAGCAGCGAGCACAAATGGAGGTCACTCGATTTCAAGAGTACTGCACGTGTAACGATCCAACTCTCACAATATTAGAAAATATTATCCGTTTTGGTTCATCTAAGTCTATACCGAGCGGTATAATACGATTTTTGTCCTCTTCCAAATGTGACAAACGTCTCAGGAGGTTACCCATCTCAGGACTACTCTCACTAGAGCATGCTTAACTATAAAGTTTTCAATGGTAACTTCACTAATTGCTCTGAAAAGACGCCTATGATAGTTGAAGATATGATTATTATTTAAGCCCAACATTTTACCTTCTAATTCCAGTTTGAGATCTAATTCATTCATGCACCTCATTCACTTAGAAGCCCACCATCTTAGAAGCCTAAGGTACTTTGTCTAGGCTTCATTGCCCCCAAACCACTCTTCGCTCTTATCGGATTCAGAATGTTACAACACGTGAGCCCATACATTGTCAAGCATGTAGAGGGAAAAATCTATGGTGTGTTCGACGCACCATGAGTATGATGAGTGGACAATTTTCCCCCTCTAAAACACATTTATTAGTTCAAATTATAATTTTTTTTAAAAAAATGTACTAAATATAAATTATGATATTTTAAGTACCGCCCTATTTTATTTTGAAAAATTTCAGTTGGAAATTGAATTTTTCAAATTGGAACTAAAATTAATAATACCACTGTCAATTTTTATGTGCACATTATTTTCGGCAACAATATAGTTGTATCCCAAAATATAACTTTTATAAATTTCAAATCAATTTTGATATTTTTTTATAATGCAATTGTATTTTTAAAAATTTTATTCAAAATATATAGAGAACTTAAAATATTTGTGAAAAAATATGAATTAATATTCCGATTTTTATTTTGTAAAAAAATATACATTTAACTTAAAAATCAATTTTGCACCCTCCCATAAAAAGAAGGCACCTACAAATTTTCAATCCTCGAGTGAGCCTGCACGCACCAAATTCGGATTCGTAGAGAGGGCGAATTTTTAGGTGCGGGCTAACCTATATGGAGAAGGTGGGCTTGGGCTGCATCTCAACCGAGCATCAATATGTTTTTTTTTAAATTATGCCCACATATTAGCCATAGGATTATGTATATGGGTGTTCACGAACCGAATCGAATCAAATAACTTTTCAATCGAATCCAAATTTGATATAGAATGCAGAGATTCAAATTCGGATTCGATCGAATATTCGAACTCGGATTCATTATGAAATGTTGGATTTGAATTTGATTCGAATTCCGATTCGAACATGAATTCAAATTCGACTTTTATAATATTTAATTTAATTTAATATTCAAATATAATTATATTAAATATTTATTTACATATTTAAATATATATATATATATATATATATATATATATATTAGGAATCCTAATTTAAATTCTTAAATTCAAAAAATACAAATATTAAATATATTAATCAAAATTCTCCAACCGAATATCAAATTATTCACGAATTATGATACTTATGAACGCACCTTTCTCTCACACCATTGAAATTCAACGCACGAGAACACCCAAATTCCATCTTGAAGTTGTCCGTACAAACTCCAAGGAATCTAGCCAGTTGGGTGCTAGATATTTGAAGTGTTGTTTTCAGTGTCCAAACCGCGGAGAAGGGGACAGGTGGCGGCTCACAGTTGGACTATTCGTAGTTTCAGATTTTAATTACTAACACAATCCAAAGTGGCGACGTGGCGTCGATTTTAATAATTTATATTAATTTATATTCAGAATTTCAGAAATGTTATTTTTATCTCATCGTGCCAGTCTTTCCAGGCGAGATTTTTGGGTTCTTTCCCAGGGAGAGGAGGCCGGAAAGCAACAAAGTCGAAGGCGAAGTTACGGCGAGTCAAAGCGCCGGCGGTGTCGCTCGCCGACTGCGTTGCTGCGAAATCTTCAGAAATTTGGTCTCTCTTGCGATCAAGCTACCGTATGTTTGACCTTTGATTTTTTAACTAACTGCTAAGTTTGATCTTTCTGAGTGTAGATAAGCTAAGAAAGGAGAGTAGTTCCTTGTAGTTAAGATTTGAGTTTAGCTCGATTTGAAGGAGCGTGGTTTCAAGGTGTCAGACTGTCAGTTGCGGTAGGTTGTAGGAAATTAGGGTTTCGTTGTGTTCATGTTGGATTTGGCAGTTCCTTGAGGTACTAATTTTTTTTTTCTGCAAGTACTTTACTCTAATTGCTGCTTGATTGTGTTGATCTCATGTATTTTTATCCTTGTTTTGGTTTAGTTGGGTTTCTTGTGTTCGTGGCATCATTTGGTGGCTAAAGTAGGGTTATTTTAATGAATTTAATGTCAAATCGGGGGTAGGGCTACCGGATGATAGCTGCCCGGTTGATAATTTTCTTATATTTTGACTTTTCTTCCCCTTGATGACATTTTGTAGAATGTACATTCATCATATTTATTGGGATTTTTTCATTTCTTTCTGTTATGTTCGCTATTTTTGGATGTTTGCTTTGGTGGTGGTGGTGCCGCTTATTTCCATGTCTCTTTAGTATTTAAGCGCCTCAGGATGTGATTATGGTCATTGAACCATACTTGTTCAGTTCAATTTTGGTGCTTGGAAATTTTTCGGGTGCCTTGTTTCATGTGCAATTATCTTGTGTAACACATTTCAGATTCTTTCAGCTTAATTTACCTTTTAGCATACTATCTATTTTTGATGTCTAAAAAGGTCTAAATTGGTGTGAACAGGCGTAAATTGGTGTATCTGATGGTTATGTTGTGACTAGAATGGAGTCTACAAGAAGCTGGTTCCAAAAGTTACATCTCAGAGGAGATAAAGTGAAGTCAGGACAGACAAAACAAACAGGCAATGGAAAGGATCTGCAGAAGCCTCCAGTTGATGAGGCGCCTTCAACCATTACCAAACAGAAGGTTGCTGCCGCTAAACAGTATATTGAGAATCATTATAAGGCTCAAACAAAGTCATTACAAGATAGAAAGGAGAGGTATGTAACTTTGTATCGTATTGATGATGAGAGCAACAAATATCATATTGATGATTGATAATTTTTTTGTACAATTCTTGGTACTTATATGACAACCCAATGTTTCAATGTGTATTCTTTCTTTAACATCACTGGTGACTCAAGTTCAGTTTTGTTTTCCAATCTGGGTAGTATTAGAGGATTAATAGATATCTTGGTGTGATAGGTTTTACGACGCACCTTAGATCGGCTATCTAGAAGTGATATAATCGCTGATGTAGTATCTAGAGATGATATTGGGCGATTGAATTTGAGTAGTGCCTTAACAATACTATGTGCTAATGGGATATCATGGTGTCAAAAAGATAAATTTTGTAAAGATGAAAATATTCTGAAATATTCTATTGGTTTGAGTGTTAGATTATGAAAAGGTCGATGACATCTTATTTGACTGTGGAAATAATGAGAATGCTAAACCAAAAGTAGCGTGTTATTTGTGCTCTATGTTGATAGTTACACAAATTTTATGTTGTTCATGGAGCCTTTAATTTTCAGAGTCCGCCCAGTTTAAGCATCTAAATTTTTGCATGGAATTCTATTGCTCAACAAGCCCACCTTGTCTATTGATGCAGGCTTTTTACGTAGTGGACCATCATACTCAGTAAATTTCCAAAGTGTTTGCTTATCCTATTTTTTTTAAAAGATAGGTTATATGAAACTTAATATTTTCATGCGCTGCATGTATTTTATCATTCTGATATGTTCTAAAAATATCTTGACGCAACTTCTTACTCGTGTTCTCAAATGTGTAGGGTCATCAATTGGGTTTTATTATAGGTATACTAAGATCCATTGCTAGAAGTTCTGATAAAAGAGGTGTAAATTATAGTTAGTATCTCATGTAGCACCGGTTGAGGTGTTGTCGTGTGACCTTGAGATCACGGGTTCGAGTCTTGGAAGTAGCCTCTTGCAAAAATGCAGGGTAAGGTTTGTATATATTTCACCCTTGTGGTGGGACCCTTCCCCGGACTTGCATGGATGCTTTGTGCACCGGGCTGCCCTTTTTATCTCGTGTAGCACATAACATGATTGACATTGCTGAAGAAAAATCGAAGTTGTTGGGCTAAGGATAAAGATGATGATATTCTTTGTTCTATTTTGACATGAATCTAGGCGCTGGAGCTTGGAGAGAAAGCTTGCTGATGCTGATGTTACTGAGGAAGAGCAGAACAACATCTTAAAGAACTTGGAGAAAAAAGAAACTGAGTATATGCGTCTACAGAGACACAAAATGGGGGTGGATGATTTTGAACTTCTAACCATAATTGGAAGGGGTGCATTTGGAGAGGTTCCGTTTAATTACTACCCATGTTTTTTTTTCTATCTTTATGGTTCTAACTTATAACTTCACCTTATTTACTGGTTTTCTTTGTGAAACTATATACATGTGTTTCTATTAATGATGTTTTAAATGTAATCACATAGTTGATATAATATGTAGATCGAGTATATAAGCGTATTGTGAGAATTAATGATGTATACGAAAGATCTGAATGTGATAATTACATTTAGCTGGCCGAGGCATGTGAAAAGGACAAGGAATGACTAAGAGATATTCATGAGGATTTGTTAACATGATGTTGGGAAGGAAATACGACTCACTAAATAAATTTTTATCACTACCTTATAATATATAAATTAGTTATTACTTTGTTACTTGCTTTCCTGTGTCATGCCATCAACTTCGTTGGAGGGGATCGAAGGTCGTGATGGTGGGAGGTACAATTGAGCCGAAATCGCGACTACTTAAGTGTGTGTGTCTGGGGTGTGTGTGTGTGTGGAGGCGAGAGAGTGAACTATCACAATCTCATGTTCGAGACAAGAAAGTGACTCAATATTTACTTCATTCATGACCATATGGGTCTTTTAAAAAAATATATAAAGATGTCATGAACTGAAAATATATCCCAATAATTGGACTTATTACAAAACTACTAAAACACACTAATCTAATACATGAATGACTCAAAGCGACGCATTTAATCGAAATAAGACGTCACAATAGTACATAAAAGCGTACGACTTATAATCACAATGACCCAAAATAATAATAGTATGAGACCCATAACCTCACTCACACCTTCAAAAATGAGCTTGGCCTCAAGCTATGAAGGAGATCAAATTCTCGTGCTGGCTTCACCCAATTTTGTCTTAGTCAGGTTCCTCCAATTCTAAATAGAAAAGCCCTTTGTAGTGATGATGTCAAGTGGAGTCCTCATCGTAGTTATAATTTTACCCTTTTGCGCGTCGTTCAGACTTTTATGCATGAGATAAATGTTGAATTTTTGGGGTTACCCTCGGGTCTTCCGACTTGATTCCTTGTGATTGCTTGTGGTTATGTAATCGTCTTAATTCATAGTCGACGTTCACACAGCCTGTCCAAACCCATTACAGTACCTAAGTCATGTGAAGTCCTATACTTGACGTCTAGTTACAGAATTTTATGAAGCTCGATCATAAAATTACGACCTATTGATCAGGTTGTACCGACTTAACATGAGGTATGAGAACTTGAAATTGTTCTAGATACGTATCTACAAATCCTGTTTCCTGAAACATGGTTAGTGCGCTAAGAAGAGTGCTTCAGAGGGGTGGGGCGGGGAAAGAGAAACACATGCTCTAGAACCCTTTCAATTCTTCCTAAATCCTAAGACATCCCTGATTTTTTGATTTGCAAACAAACCAAAATTGAGACAAATTAAGAAGGTGGAAAGATGCCAAACTGATCAATTCGACAATCAGCGTTTGTTGATGACTAAAAATTTCTCGCACCTGTTGAGCCATCTCAATGAATTTGACTTTCTATAGTAGGTTGTGAATTCCAACTTGGTGTAGTGGGGAACAATATTTACTTCATGACGTGCATACGTTAGGGTCTCAATGCGTATAAGGGGAGGCAGATGCCCCTATCTTCTACTTGCTTGCTCATGCGGTGGAACAGTAATGGCTCACTTGTAAGGCTGGCGTGAGTCCATCGATCTTGTTGGAGAGCTAGACAAGGGAGACCTAATGTCATGCTTTAGCTTCTTGTTGTCTTCAATGGTGGCATGAGTTGTCATGAAAGTGACATTAGTTCCATAAGCTGACTCATTTGGTCCGCGAAATCCCTCATGTTATTGAGGCTATTGGAGCACAAGAGGAGGATTGGGTTACCGGATGATACGACTCCCAGAAGCAGACATTTATGGTGTAACACCCCTACCTAGTTCCACAACATTTCAAAAGTCTGCCCGACACTAATGATATGAAATAAACTATGCAATAGTAATAAATTGTCACCTCAATGTCTGAATGCTAAAGTACACTGCAATAACAAATTTCTAAGCTAGGGTTAAAAAAGTACCTCAATGTATGAATCACATAACTAACTAGAAAATAAAATTGAACATATGTGAATGTTTGGATTATAATATAAGTCTGGTACACCGAGTTCATACAAATCAAGAGTTTATCCCAAAACAAGTGGGAAAAGTTCTCACAAAAGACAGTACAAATTCAATAAAGACACTTAGAGGTTCATCCTAAGCAAACTCTCGACCTGTACTCCCTTAAACGAAAGGTCAAAAAATTGGGTTGGCTCTACTTGTGAGTAAAAAATAATTTCGTCCCAGTGACACTAAAATGACATAGGTAAAACATGTATGGATATCTATAAATATGCAACACTTGAATCTAGAGATTATGCCTTTTAGTAAAGCATATTTACATGCTTTTAAATAAAGTAAATTGTAATTACTTAATTATCATTAAAGTAATTGCTGCATAGTGAGTTATACTCATAGTTTTAAATTCTCAAAGTGTTGAGATTTTTGTATTATTTTTTCTTTCCTAAAACCGAGGTAAATCAATTTTGTATTCATCTTAAGTTTATGTTTTATGACTTACTGAGCACATTCTGTGAATTGAGTCCCCAATGGCAATGAAAGGTGCCCTGATGCGTCCCTAGTGAAACACGAACTCACATATAACTGTTTTCATATCAGTAAGGATGGGTTATCAACCCTTGATGAGGCTCATATGGTCCACTGTGTCCTTTGAGTATGATGGTGTGCGTCCATCAATCATGAGAGAATATACCTCTCATACCTTCTGAACAGATCATCCAGTGGTCGGTATTTTCATTTCATTATGTTGTCCGCATGAGATCATTAGTTTGAGGCTTATTACTTGTTTTACACATTTATTCTTTGCTTAATATTGTTCATTCTTTTCATCACATTTATTCTTACTATGTGATATACTATTCATATGTTAACTAGTATGACAATTTACAATAAAATATTCAACACATAACACAGACAACAAAGATGATGTGTAATTCAGATTATGTACACTCATGCGCAACCTAGGCAATGAATCTATAAAAGTTGATATGTTTATCTAAGAGGATGATTATTTCTTACATCAACTTGACAATGTTCTTAATCCAAAGTTGTAGATGTCAGATTCATGTCGGTTTGAGTTTGAAATGTCGGATTTATGTCGGTTTGCATTTGATATGTCAGATGTTAGATTGCGGGGGATATATCAAAGATATTTTACAATGTTGAATTTTAATGTTTAAATAAATTTATTTTATATACACACTTTTTTTGTAAATATGTACAATTGCATGCATAACTATTGTGTATAAATTACACAATAACCACGTAGTAATATGATTACAATGAAGTAATGAACACAGTAAACACAATTATATATATATATTAAATATTGAAGCAAACAACTTGCCTATACTTTTATGATCATTTGAGGATTGACAAAAAAAAACATTGGCAACAAACGACATAAAGGGCACCACATAGGAGCGAGATGAAAAAATCATTAAGCTAGGAACATAGAGATGTACAAAATAAAGCACTAAACAAAATATTGCCGCTCGATCTCTAAAATAGAAATGAAAAAAAAATTTATAACACTCACGCCGATATATTGACTGTGAGATATTGCCTTGTTGGTGTAGGAATTGCACCTTCACAACTACACACTAGGGGGAGCTAGAGGGATGGAGAAAACTGAGAGCTGATGGCTACAATTCAAAGGGGTGGAGGTAATGCCGACATCTGAGGAAACCACCGTGGTGGTCGCAGTGATTGGCAGAACTTCAATGATCGTCGGTGCACTCTCCGCAAGCTTCGATGCATTGTCTGCAGGCTTTGACACAATCTCTACCGACATGGGCACGGTCACGATTGTGGTCTCATGCTTCTCAGACCCTTTGGCGACCTCGCGGGCATGCGTCTTTGTCTTCTTGACGGCTGCAATCTTCTTCTTGACGACATGCGTCTTTGTCTTCTTGACGGTTGAGAGAAGATCGCAGCCCGATCGTCTCCCCGCGGATCTCAAAGGCGGACAATAAATTCTTCTTGCCGGTTCCAGACATTGCGGTTTGGAGTATTTTAACCGTAAGAGGAGAGAAATGTCCCGTGGAGAAGGATTTTTTCTAAAATCCGTAGAGTTCCCGGGCGTATATATGGATTTTTCAGCATCAATGACAATCGTAATCTCCATAGTTAAGGCGAACATTTATGAAATTTCAAAAATTTTGAAAATGTGTCGGGATCAAGTTAACCAGGAATCCTGCTAACAGATTTTCTCCAAGGGCAGTCGGAGTTGACAGACTCATGCTGACCGCACTGACCGCCGAGATCGTCCAACAACAGAGTTCAAGGGAAAGCAGATCTAGACTCAAGGCTGACCATCAGACCGCGCAGTCAGATCTTTTTTCTTTTATTTGCACACCATGTATCCTCTCACCTCTGCCCGACTCTCCTGTACCTAGGGCAATAGGTAATTTTAAGCCTTGTCTGTTTGGGCAGGCCTACTAACCTATAAATAGTGGAGCAGCACCCTTAAGGCACGCTAATTTGAATCCCTAAGCCCGCCTCTTGTGGTTGCAGTCTCGAATTTTCTGCTTTAACAGTCTCCTGTTCACCGCTATATCTTTTTCTTTTCTTTGTAACCTCAATTCTCCTCATCCAATAAATTGCCAACCGCAAGTGGTATTCGCCGCGACGGGTAAGTCTGGTCTTTCCGCTCGTCGACCCTCTCGCTTTCTGAGCTCGCCTAGCCCTCATTAGCCACCAGTTCTCAGTTTTTTCTCTTTCCCTCTAGCTCCCCTAGCGTGTAGTTGTGGTGGTGCAATTCTTGCACCAACACGCCCGATATATCGGATATCGGTTAAAACCGATATATCGGGTGATATTTTCAAAAATAATATTTTTGCTTAAAATATTGATGTCGTGGTGTTTTCTCCCAAAAACATTTATGTTGGTCATGTCGACCGACGTCTACAACACTATCATAAACACGACGCGAGGCATGACTTCTCTATATTGGATAATCTATGTAAAACTTTTCCAATTTGCTCCTAAACATGTAACAACATTTGAAATAAATTAGGAATCTTATAATAAGTTAAAAAATGAATCACAACAAGTTTAGGGATCTCCCCATTCCTCAAGAGTTGGCTGAGAACCTCGAACATCTATTTTGAAAATCTGACGGAGAAGGGAAGAGTGTACCAGAGATAGGGAGAATATAGAGATTTTTGACGCAGCATAGACCGTGTAACAAGGGTGTGCTGATACTAATGTAACCCTAAATGAAAATGCAAGATGGACTCAATCACTAACCAAAATGATGTATGTGCAATTTCTTTTCAACCCGAAAATAAACTTCGCAGTTAAGTTTTCTATAAACTCGGCAAATTAATCACAAGGTAAACTTGAATTTCAAGTGAGCTTGCGGAATAATGTTCGAGTTTCGCACGTAGTGCTGTCAAGTACGAACCTCCACAATTGTGCTTAATAGGAAAACAAGAAATTGTAAACAACTACCCAAGCAAATCAAATTTCCAAACAAATACAAAGTATTTTCCTATATTTACTAGTGAAACAGTTAAAACACAACACGGCCTCAGAAAGCGATGGAGACCCGACAAGATCAAATGATGACGGACGGCTGTTGTGTGGGGTCGAACTCGGCGGCATGATTGCTGGTTTAGGTTGGGACTTGTGGTTGGGGAGGGAGAAATAATCAGGGTGGACCGTGTGGTTGCTGGGAGTGGGATGCACGAGTATTGAAGAGTGGCTCCATGGGAGGTTGATCTCAGAGGAGGTTCGGTGATGTGTGAATGAGAGGAGTGGTTAAACGGATGGCGAGAGAGGAATTAGGGTGGAGGTTGACCTCAGAGGAGGCTCAGTGATGTGTGAATGAGAGGAGTGGTTAACCGGATGGCGAGAGAGGAATTAGGGTGGAGGTTCGCGGTGGTGTTTACGGGAGGAGGATGTATAGGAAACAGGGGTGGTCAACAGTGACCGGCGGAGATTAACTGGTGGCTCCACGATGGAGAGAATGAGGGGTTGAGAAACAATGGCTGGAGTGGGTGAGTTGTCCCTGCGTGTGGAAGTCGAGTGCTCTCGCTGAATCTCAATAGCACCGACGCGGGTGCGAAGATCGCCATATAACGTGGTCATTTGATCAAATCGATCTAACATCAAATGTTGGAACTCTGCTATTGCCATCTCCGAATTGGAGTTGGTGGCTCTCTCGACGGTTATTATTCTTGCATGACAATTGTGATGAGCTATATTTTTGAACCACAATGCAGTTACCAGCACTGCCAACTTATATTATACTTTTTATGAAGTTACTTTATATTGCTTCAATAGCTAAAGAGTTTAATTTCCTATAATTGTCTTTGATTTAATTATTGAATATTCTTGTAATTCACCTTTCTGTCCTCTCCCCTGATGTTTCTATATATCGTCATTGTCTAATTTTTTTTTCTGTAACTATTTTATCTTGTGAAATGCAGGTGAGGCTATGTAGGGAGAAGAGTACTGCCCATGTATATGCAATGAAGAAATTGAAAAAATCTGAGATGCTTAGAAGGGGACAGGTATGCTGATGTCTTTCGAATACTAAACTGCTTTAAATGAAATAAGCTAGCCTTTAGCATACGTTCTGTAGGTAGAGCATGTGAAAGCTGAAAGAAATCTTCTTGCGGAGGTTGATAGTGCCTATATTGTTAAGCTCTACTGTTCTTTCCAAGATGAAGAGTATTTATATCTTATCATGGAATATCTTCCTGGAGGTGACATGATGACATTATTGATGCGTAAAGACACATTAACGGAAGAAGAGGCAAGGTTCTATGTTGCAGAGACAGTATTGGCTATTGAATCTATACATAAGCACAATTACATCCATAGGTATCAGTGTCACAGTAATTATTAATCCTCACTCTCCCTTCTTCCCCTTCCATCTCAGGCAGAATAATTTGTGAGAGATTCTTTGTTTATTCAACAGAGACATTAAACCAGACAACTTATTGTTGGATCGTACTGGCCATATGAAACTGTCAGATTTTGGTTTATGCAAACCTTTGGATAGTAGCAGCTTTCCAAACCTTGCTGAGCCGGATCATGGACTGGGTGTTAAGTCTCCTGTAGATGGCCAGAAGCATTTGAGCACATCACCTGCACCAAAGCGCACACAGCAGGAACAATTACTACATTGGCAAAAGAATAGACGGACATTGGTAATATGCTGGCTGCACTATGCATACCATGATCTTAAAAAATTCTCCTTGAATATTTGCCTTTGTACCCTTTACTTTACATAATTCATTTTATCTTCCCTCATATGCCTTCAAAAACTTGTCAAAGACGAATATTTCATGTCATATAAGTTTAATACTTCCTTGAGATCCCCACTATGTCAAAACTTTCATTAAAATGTAATATATGGCAACAATAAGAGCATTGCAACTAAAACTTTTGCATTTAATTTGTTTTTTGTGAATCACCTCCACCTTTGGTTAATGTAATAGAAGTTATCCTTTAATTTGTCCTTGATTTGTTCCATGCTGTAACATGGCCTTGTTGATAAACTTAAGCTTTCCGATTAGGAATGCAGTATATTCATGGATTACCGATATCACTGTTCTGTCTTTTTTAACGATGAATCAAATTATCTTTGTGACTAATTGGCACTCACAATTGTTAATGTGGCGGCAGGCCTATTCAACTGTCGGAACACCTGATTACATTGCACCCGAAGTTCTACTGAAGAAAGGATATGGAGTGGAGTGTGATTGGTGTGTCTACATTTTCCCATAGAGCTGTCTGTTTCTCATAATTCTTCGCCCCTCTATTTCTTGCTGTTTTCTGATTGTGCAATATTATGAATCAGGTGGTCTCTTGGGGCTATTATGTATGAAATGCTCGTTGGTTACCCACCATTTTACTCTGAAGATCCAATGTCTACCTGCAGAAAGGTAGTCATGCAGCTTAAGCAGACATATTAGTTTTGGTAGTTGAGTTTGTAAAAATTTCAGAATCCTGCAATAGTTATAGTTAAGAACTTAGTTATTTGATTCTAAATAGGGCAGTAACTTAGCATCCTGATTGATTTCTTTTTTTTCTTTATCTTATTTTCTATTACTTCATCACTATATGTTTTGAGGATTACCGCTAGATTAATGCCAGGAATGGCTAAAGTCTAGTCGTTTGCTTAAACAATACCCATTCTGAAAGAATCACGCTAGTACTACTGATATTTTTTAGATTGAGTAAGCAAAGACAATTCTGAAAGAATTTTACTAGTAGTGAGATTCTCTAGATTGAATAACCAGGCCTATAAATGGTTTGAATTTTTATGCAACCTGATTTGAATATCAACCCTATCATTGCTCTAGCTAGAATAGAGTTATCCATACCAAAAGTGACTGTAGTCTACTCGTTTGACCCAACTTGAAGACAGTCGCATAATTCACAGATCAAAATTAAATTGTGTTTAATTTCATTATCAAAATGCAAAGAAGGAGAATTAGGATATATAAATTGAGATACAAAATAATAGGTGTAGATATTTTTAATCAAATTAGAACTATTAAAGATGAAAATAATAAGATCCCAATTAATGATGACTACATGAAGAAATAAATAAAAGAACGGTATTTTTAGAAATTATTAACGAAACCTTAAGGAAAAATTTATTTAAATGAGAATAATGAACATAAATATGATCTATTTTTATAGATTAATCGAAAAATGTGGAGTTGAGTTCGCTTTGAAGAAGATGCATAAATGTAGAGTTTCTAAATTCAAATGAGATTCGTATTGATTTCTGTCATGCCGCCGCATCCGCTACAATTTCAAGGCAAGACGTACAATCAACGACCAAAAGAACGGAGGCCAAACAACGGGGCTGAACCATCCGGTTCAGCCCCCAACCCATGAAGGCGCCAAGGGGGGACTGAACCGACCCGGTTCAGTCCCCAAGTGGGGGGGCCGGCTGGCCCCCTTGAGCCCCAGGTATTAATAAACCCGGGGCTCCCTTTGGATGGAGGCATGATTATTCTCAAGGTATTTCCTCTCCCTCTCTCTCCCAAACCCTAATTCCTCTCCTTCTCCTCTCTAAATCTTCCCCTAGATTTCTCTTATTCTTGCAAAGTCTTATCATTTGGTATCAGAGCAATATCCTGCGACGATGGTGACTCGCTCAGAAGCCGAAACCGCACGGCTTGCATCCCTCGAGGAGAACTATGTAGGGTTGGCGGACACAATGACAGCGCTCGAAGAACAAGTGAAGTCCTCCCAAAAAACCCTAGAGGATCGCTTGGATGCGAGCATGGAGGAGATCAAAACCCTACTTGCACAAAATCTGAAAGGAAAAAATCCCGCGGTGGAAGGATTTGAAACGGAGGCATCCTACCATCCTCTGGCGCAGAACGACACTGGAATCGGGAGCGGAATGCAGCAAGGGGCCGGATCGGGATCTACAGGAGGCGGCTACTCGATCACGGGTTCGGCGAAACCCGATACTACGCGAATCGGCGCGTACGCCAACCGTGCGGCGGGATCGACCCCAGAGGGACACGGCGGCCCTGGAGGGAGCGTCGGAGGGCCGGCGGAGGCTGGCTACCGCCGCCCAGGCGGCTGGAGATCGCCCGAAGGCCTAGCGGCATCGTGCGGACCGTTCGGCGCCCAGGAGGCCTGGAGCGGACCCGGAACGCAACCTGGTCCCCCTTGGCGGGGTCCGGGGCAAGGAGTGGCCCCTTTTCGACCAACTGGAGCGAATGCGGTCCCAATCGGAGGAGTGGCGGGCATCCTACCAATACCTCCGCTCTACGGAGGACCGGCGGACTACGGAAATGGCAACCCATGGGGTGGAGGGCAACAAGGAGGTTACGGCATGGACCGGGGGCGGCCCGGGCCCGCAGCGGCCCCAGCGCAACCATACCAACCAGCACATGCGGAGCCCCGGCCATACATGCAGCCCAAATTGACACGTATGAACTTCCCTAAGTTCAAGGGCGGCGACGCCTTAGAGTGGATCCAGAAGGCTGAGCTTTTCTTCAAGTACCAAGAGATTCTGGAGGGGCAGTGGGTACAGTTGGCGTCTTTCCACCTGGAGGAGGACGCCTTCCAGTGGACCAAGTGGTTTCTGAGGGGACGCAACTACGCACCGTGGGAGGAGTTTGTGGAGTCTTTCTCGGCTCGTTTTGGGCCTCTAGAGTATGAAGATGTGGAGGCTATGTTACAGAAGCTACAGCAGAAAGGATCAGTCACAGAGTACCGGACAGAATTCGAACGGTTGGCCAATCGGGTCAATTGGGAAGAGAGGACAATGCTGAGCTGTTTCGTATCAGGACTGAAGGACCATTTGAGAGACGAGGTCCACGCGTACATGCCACGCAGTCTGAGTCATTCCATCAGCCTAGCCAGGATACAGGAGGAGCGGTACAATCGGCAGAAGACTCGAACGACAGGCCGAGCACCCACAGTGACAGACGTAACCAGGAAGGAGCCACCGATCGGGGGTCGTCCCACTGTGACGAAGTTGACATGGCAGGAGCTTCAGGCCAGAAAGGACAAGGGGTTGTGCTTCAAGTGTGATGAGAAATTCGTTCCGGGGCATCGGTGCCAAAAGGTCCAAGTCTTCATGCTGCGGAACGAGGACGGCGAAGACGACACTACTGGTGACTCAGTTGAGGATGATTTGGATCTGGCAGAGTTTGGAATATCCCTTCAAGCGATGGCGGGATGCATGACTCCCCTCACTTTGCGGATCGCAGGGGCAATTGGCCAGGAGCGGGTGACTATACTAGTTGATAGTGGGAGCACCCACAATTTCATTGACCCCGAGGTGGCTCTCAAGACAGGGATCCCAATTGATCGGGAGGCCGCCTTCCAGGTCATGGTTGCAGATGGGAGCAAGTTGCGATGCGAAGGGGTCCTGAAGGGGGCCGAACTACGGATGCCAGGGTACATATGCCACACCGACGTCTACCTCCTCCCCATTCGAGGCTCGGATATGGTCTTGGGAGTGCAGTGGCTCCGGCAGTTACGGCGGGTGACCACAGATTGGGACAGGATGACGTTGGAGTTTACTCAGCAGGGCAAGGACCACTGTTTGCAAGGTATCAGGACATCTCCGCTCAAGGAGATCTCACTCAGGGGTTTGCAGAGGCTGGAGGAGCAAGGCGGAACAATAGCTATGATTCTGGGGGTGACAACCGTGGGACCGGAGGCTAGCGCGGAGCCAGAGCAGATACAAGCACTTTTGGGACAGTACGATGATGTTTTCCAGGAGCCACGCTCCCTTCCCCCGTCCCGTTTCCGGGACCATCAGATCCAGTTGAAGGTCGGGACGGACCTAACCAACATCCGGCCTTACCGCTACCCCCATATTCAGAAGGTTGAGATAGAGCGCAACGTGCGCGAGATGCTGACGACCGGTATTATATGACCCAGTACTAGTGCCTTCTCTTCCCCAATCATACTGGTGAAGAAGAAAGACGGTTCGTGGAGATTTTGCGTGGACTACCGGGGGCTTAACAGTTCTACCATCAAAGACAAGTTTCCCATTCCTATGATCGAGGAGTTGCTGGATGAGCTACACGGAGCACACTTATTCACCAAATTGGATCTCCGGTCCGGTTACCATCAGATTCGCATGAAGGAGGAGGACGTCCACAAGACGGCCTTCCGTACCCACGATGGTCACTATGAGTTTTTGGTGATGTCATTTGGGTTGGCCAACGCACCCTCGACCTTTCAGGCGGTCATGAACGAGATATTCCGCCCTCTTCTTCGAAGGTATGTGCTAATTTTCTTTGACGATATACTTATCTACAGCAGGAGTTGGGAGGATCACTTGGGGCACGTTCGCACCGTCCTCGCCATATTGCGAGATCACCAGTTGTACGCCAAGCGGTCCAAGTGCTCATTTGGACACCCGGAGGTTGAGTACTTAGGACACCTGGTGTCCGCACACGGGGTACAAGCTGACCCAAAGAAGATTGCGAGCATGGTAGATTGGCCACCCCCCACGACGGTCCGGGCTTTGAGAGGTTTTCTCGGGCTGACAGGGTACTATCGGCGGTTCGTGAAGGACTATGGCAAGATAGCCCGTCCCCTCACTCAGCTGTTGCAGAAAGACGCTTTCCACTGGAGTTCGGAGGCTGAGGTCGCCTTCCAGTCTCTGAAGGCGGCTATGACTACTACCCCGGTTCTGGCGCTTCCAGATTTCTCCAAGACGTTCGTAGTGGAGGCCGATGCTTCGGGGGTCGGTATTGGAGCTGTGTTGATACAGGAGGGCCGACCCTTGGCCTACTTCAGCAAGGCGTTGGCACCCCGGACACTGGGTCTTTCGACGTATGAGAAGGAGATGTTAGCCATTCTGCATGCGGTCGCCTTGTGGCGACCTTATCTCTTGGGACGCCACTTTCAGATCCGTACAGATCATCAGAGCCTGAAACATATTTTGGAGCAGAGATTAGCCTCACCGTTGCAACAGAAGTGGCTGACAAAGTTGCTGGGATACGATTATGAGATTGTGTATAAACAGGGGAAGGAAAATGTGGTGGCTGATGCACTCTCCCGCCTACCAGAGAGTTCCTTGTCCCATATTTCAGGGCCAGTGATTGAGTCACTGGAAGAGATACAGGTAGAAGTTCAACAGGATCCGGAGCTGCGGGCCATCATTGAAGCACTGCGATAGGGAGAGCCTACTGAGGCCGGCTACTACTTGTAGGGAGACAGACTTTACCATCAGGGCCGGCTAGTCCTCCCTGCCACGTCGGCCTGGCGGACGGTCATGATGCAGGAGTTTCACGCCTCACCCACCGGCAGGCACGCCGGCATCCTGCGTACATTACAACGGGTTCGGGCGAATGTTTTTTGGAAAGGGCTGCGGCGAGATGTTCAGCGATTTGTACGTGAATGCGAGATATGCCAACGACAGAAGTACGAGACTACCTCTCCCGCCGGGCTACTGACACCGTTGGAGATTCCCCGTCAGATCTGGGACACTGTCTCTATGGACTTCATTGACGGCCTGCCCAAGTCTCAGGGCAAATCTGTCATCTTGGTCGTGGTTGACAAGTTGTCCAAATACGGGCACTTCATCGCGATGAGCCATCCGTACACGGGAACAACAGTTGCTGATGTTTTTGCCAAGGAGATTGTCAGACTGCACGGAATTCCAAGCGCTATCATATCAGACCGAGACCCCGTCTTTGTGGGCAATTTCTGGCAGGAGCTGTTTCGGCTACAGGGGACCGCCCTCCGCATGAGCACGACCCATCACCCTCAGACAGACGGGCAGACGGAGGTCCTCAACCGTGGGGTTGAAACCTATTTGCGGTGTTTTGTCATGGATGAGCCACGCTCCTGGACTCGGTGGCTCCATTGGGCGGAGTACTGCTACAATACATCTTTCCATACGGCCAGCAAGCTCACTCCTTTTGAGGTGGTCTACGGACGCCCCCCGCCTACTTTGAGTTCCTATGAGCCAGCCAGCACCGCTCTGCCCGCGGTCGACCGGATGTTACTGGATCGCGACCGGGCTTTATCACTACTCCGGGAGAATTTACGCATCGCCCAAGATCGCATGAAGATTCAAGCCGACAAACATCGTACCGAGAGGGAGTTTGCGGTCGGCGATGAGGTCTTCCTTAAACTCCAACCATATCGGCAACTCTCGGTCGCTCGGCGGACCAACCAGAAGCTGGCACCGAAATACTATGGCCCGTTCCGCATCCTCCGCCGGGTGGGACCCGTGGCTTATACTCTTGCCCTGCCGGAGGGGTCTCGCATCCATCCAACGTTCCATGTATCCTTACTGAAGAAGAAGCTCGGGAACTCCACTCCGATCAGTCATACTCTTCCAGAGGCTACTAGCGGCGGCGAATTGCGGCCTTCGCCGGAGGCGGTTCTGTTGACCAAATGGAAGCGGCGGGGTGCCGAGTATCGGCTCGAGCTACTTGTCAGGTGGGCGCACATGCCCGCCGAGCATAATTCCTGGGTTGACTTCTTGGAGTTTCGCGAGACGTTCCCGGATTTCCCACTTGAGGACAAGTTGGCGCTTGAAGGGGGAGGGAATGTTATGCCGCCGCGTCCGCTACAATTTCAAGGCAAGACGTACAATCGACGACCAAAAGAACGTAGGCCAAACAACGGGGCTGAACCATCCGGTTCAGCCCCCAACCCATGAAGGCGCCAAGGGGGGACTGAACCGACCCGGTTCAGTCCCCAAGTGGGGGGGCCGGCCGGCCCCCTTGAGCCCCAGGTATTAATAAACCCGGGTCTCCCTTTGGATGGAGGCATGATTATTCTCAAGGTATTTCCTCTCCCTCTCTCTCCCAAACCCTAATTCCTCTCCTTCTCCTCTCTAAATCTTCCCCTAGATCTCTCTTATTCTTGCAAAGTCTTATCAATTTCTAAGATTTATAAAGATGTTGGAGTACTTTGGTCAACAAATATTGTAAGGAAATCTTGAAGACGAGGCAAGATACACAAACAAAGAGCAAGGGAAAAGTTGAATGAATGCAAATGGACTATTTCTAAAGTGAAAGAGGATCACAAATCTAAATGATTGATGTATAGTATCTAGATGCTAGGAAACACCAGTACGGGTACGTGTATCGGATACGATATGTATCCGGTACGTCGGTACGACAGAATTTTAAAAACAAGGATACGGGTACGGCATGATACGTTATGGCAAATTATATATACATATATATATATATATCACAAGTGCAATTAATAGTTCTCAAAACATCAAACATAAATCATAACTTGAAGTACAAGTCCGCAAATCAATGCAACATAACATGAAGTTTTCAAATATTAAGCATTCGTAAAAATTACAAAATTTAACATCTTATATATTTAACCAAAAGGGATAAAATTAAACTTAAGTTTACTTATCAGTCTTTTTTTTTCTTCTTCTTCTTCATTGTTGGAGATCAACATCTTCAATCTCCGGTTAGTCTAGAGACAAGTTAGTCATTTTTTTTAATAACTTGCGTCGTATTAACAAGTCCAATACGCGTGCTTATAACAGAAACTTACCAGTACCAGAAACATACTCGGTATTGATACACAACTTAATTCAATGTATCAACATTTCCTAGCATAGAGCTAACTTTTGTTTACTCTAGAAAACAGACTCCTATCACAATATGCAAAATGATGTGCTAAGTCCAAGCGTGTCCACATAGGTGTATCTATCGAGTGTCGGGTACGTACCGGTACCGGATACGTATCCGGTACGGGTACGCTGCCTTCGGGGAAGTATCCATGCTTCATAGTAGATTGTATTTGTTCCCCTTGTGGCCATCGTTCTCAACATTAGCAATCCCCCTCTTTCTTTCTACTTGCGGTCGGCACTTAGGTCCTGAGACAGCTAGACTTAGTTGTTCTGTTTTGAAGTTGCTGATTTTTTTTCAACTTATCCTAGTTGTCTCCATGACTCCATGTGGATCCCTTAATACTAGATTATCTATTTCTCCCTCAGGCAACTTCTTTCATCTCGAGCCCAAGGCACATCATCTAGATTCTCATCTTTGTTGACTTGTTGTAGTCGGCGGGTTGCCGACTTCCTTCTCATGATTTTTCTTTTGATGTCCAGAGATTCTTCTGTCCATTATTCAACGTGCCTTGATGCTCAAGCTTGCTTCATCCTTGTTTATACTCGACTTAGCTGAGTTTTTTTTACTATGTGTATGACATCAAATCTTTTTCTTCTTGTCTTTATTTTTAAATTTATGGCTTCCTTCTCTCTTTGGTTAGTCACCTCCATTTTGATTTCTTGATCACTGTGCTTTGTGACAAGGAAATTATAAAGTTATAAACTACAAAGGGTATTCATATGATTTTTATTGATATTGAGTTGGGATGTCAGGTGGGTCTGTCTGCCCATAAGCTCATGGGTGGCCACCCTTCTAAAAGCTATTGTAAGTTGATCTAGGGTTTGTTTGTTTGGGTGGTGAGAATGAGAGTGGGGAGAATTGAGCGGTGGTAGATGGATGGAGGGGGCTGCGGTCTCAAATTAGGCCAAAAATGATATCTTTGAGCGGTGGCGGTGAGAATGGAAGGTGACGTTTGCCATCTCACTGGAAATGGGAGCAAATGGGAGCAAGAACTCCCAAACAAACAGAGCTCTAATGAGTTTGAGCTTAAATGAGTAATATTTATGAACTAATGATTGGTCTATGAATCATTTTACTTTTAAAGCTCCATCATGGCCCACTAATCATCTAAATTGAAATTAAAATAATATTAAGATGTGGTTTGAGCTTATAATTTCTTATAAGCACAAATGAACTCTTATAACTAGCCCACCTATTCTCTTGCTTAGGGCTATATACACATATATAAAGATATATTATCATTTTTGTTTCTCAAACATAACTTTTCAGGCCATGTAAAACTCAATCAAAATTATATCAGAGCTCAAAGTTCTCACTCAAAATTTAATGATTTATTTATGTTTATTGCATTTAAAATTATCAAATTTCTATACATTATAATAATATTTTCCTTTTTTTTTTTGGAGAAATGCATTATGCTTTGAATAGGTATAGATTGTGGCTTAATCGATAGCCATCGAAACGCAACATAAATTTCTAGTCCATAGTCATATTCACTTTTGAGGTCCTAACTGATGCGGAGCATAGACGAGGACTTGCAGTGGATGATGAGTTTTGGGCCTATTCGGGGCTGATTTGGCGACTTTCCATATATGACATGCCCAGATCGATGATCGGACTCCGCTGATGTGTTCGGATCTGCGTTGCGAATTGATTTGATATATTATTTCACTATTTTGCGTTTTATTTTGATGTATTTAGGTGGCCCCACCTCCGACCAATCATAGCCGTCGATGATGGGATGCCCTAATCCTTTTTTTATTATAAATAGATGGTTTGTGGGCTGGTTTTAGACATTGCAGAATTTGGTGAAAAGAAATCCCGGATTCCAGCGATCAAGCCACAACACCGACTCCGTGAAACCCTAGGTGACGACTCCTAGGTGTGTATCTCCTTCCCCAAGGTTTTGCCCTAACCCTAGGCCCCTTCTTCCCCCTCCTAAGTCCCCTCTCTCAGCCTCCACAGCCCCAAATCCAGCCTGCTTTTAATTCCTCTTCTTTTCTCATTGCACTATTCATTAAGGAAATTCACTATTCAATTAGGAGGCACCGGTACGGGTACGGATACCGGATACGATACGTACCCGGTACAACGGTACGACAAAATTTTTAAAACAAGAATACGGGTACGTCATGATACGTTATAACAAATATAATATATATTTATATATCACAAGTGCAATAAATAGTTCTTAAAACATCGAAACATTAAACATAAATCATAACTTGAAGTACAAGTTCACAAATCAATGCAACATACTATGAAGTTTTCAAACATTAAGCATTCGTAAATATTACAAAATTTAACATCTTATATGTTTAACCAAAATAGATAAAATTAAACTTAAGTTACTTATCAGTTTTTTTTTTCTTTTTCATTGTTGGAGATCAACATCTTCAATCTATGGTTAGTCTAAAGACAATTTAGCCGTTTTGTTAATAACTTGGGTTGAATCAACATGTTCAATACACTTGTAACACAAAGGTACCGATACCAGAAACATACTCAGTACAGATACATAACTTAATTGGACGTACCAATGCTTCTTAGCATAGAGCCAACATTTGTTTACTCTAGAAAAACAGACTCCTACCACAGTATGCAGAATGACGTGCTAAGTCCAAGTGCACCCACATAGGTGTATCCATCGAGTATCCGGTACGTACCGGTACCGGATACATATCCGGTACGGGTACGCTGCCTTTGGGGAAGTATCCGTGCTTCATATCTATTCATCATATATAGTTTTTTTCCCCTTTCCTTACCCGAAGCCGTCGGCCAGCAACAGGCACTGCCGCCACTTAATTCCTCACCGTGGATCCCCCAGATGCCCTATTTTCCTCCACCGTGGATTCCTCTACATCCCACGCCTGACTCCTTATTGCAGCAACCCTGAAAATCTCTCCAGCAAACCCACCGCCAGTTCTCTCCTTCCAGCCACCCACCGCCGCCCTCCTTGCTCCTCTACAACCCACCGCTGCCACCCCCACACCTCTCCCTCACCTCCCAGCAGCCTCCCTAACTTCCAGCCGCCTATTCCTTCTCCCCACGGCCCCTCTTTTCGTGGATCCACCTCCCCTAGCCTGTCCCCTTCCGGATCAGTTCAGATCTGGAATTTTTCAGCCCAGATCCGATCTCATATTGTCGGATCTACCTTCTCCCGCCGGAATCTCTGCCTACGTGGCCAGATCTACCAATATCCGGTCCGATTACACCATCTACCGCTGAGGACAGCCACCGACGCTATTTCCACGACACCGGTTCCACACTCGATCGCCATACACGCATCTCCGGCTCCAGATTCTTTAGTGCCTTGGTCAACTCACTATTTGGTGAGATTTAGTTGTACTAGTTTATTATTTTCAGCACTTTTATATTGGGTTGGATCACTATATTAGTTTGGATACCTTGTATTGTGGTGGATTGTTAGATAATTATCGTGATTTGCAGGATTTATTCGCCGCGTGCTCTTGCTTGGCCCTCAGCGCGGAGGAAAGCTTAAGCTTGTGTTGCCCAAATAAAATATTTTGCCTTGTCGTGAATTTATCTGCATGGGATGATTTTAATTTATTATCCAATTGTGATCTAACCGTCAGACTTTTGCATAGCATGTAGGGTTAGGTCGCCGATTTTTTTGCCGCTTATAGATCCGCCCTGCATCACCAAGCAGTAGGCTTAAATAGTTTTCAAAAACCCATTTGACTGTCATATTGATAAGATGTGATTGTTGAAAATAGATTGGGTATTAAAAAGCTGTATTTTAAAGACACGTTGAAGTCATTGTAGTATTAGATATGTATGATGAATCAATGATTAGGATTAAAAAGAGCTAGTATAGAATCAACATTAGAGGTGAGCCTTGGTGCAACTGATAAGGCGTTGTCGTGTGATCTTGAGGTCATGGGTTCGAGTCCTGGAAGCAGGCTCTTGCCAAAATGCAGGGTAGGGTTTGCCTACATTTCACCCTTGTGGTGGGGCCCTTCCCCGAACGCTCACTATGCGGTGATGCTTTGTGCACCGGACTGCTCTTTTTGTATAAAATCAACATTAATTTTGATATATTTTTGTGTTGGTTATCAAAATCCTTAGAAACAAGATACATTGGTGTTATTTTTTGTGAAAACAAAATAATCCATGTGAGGTTATGATGGGCTAGAGTGTTCCACAGAAGATGAGATTTAGATGATGAAATAACTTCTTGAGTTAAGGTTGGCTTCTAATATGGAAGAATGCCTTAAATAGTAATGTAAGGTAGGCTAGTAGGGTGTACGACTAAAAACAATCCTAATATGAAGTGATCTTCCTTGACTGTTATATGTACCAAACATGTAAGATTCGATGGCTAAATCAAAAGAAAGCAATAAACGATTAATTCATAGGAAGATATTTAAGCAATACAAAATAATTCTTTAAGCAATTGGGTTTAGTTTTTTCTTTGTGCGGAGGTCCAAAACAAGTGTGCATAGTGAATGGTTCCTGCAAATCACAAAATAGTCTATAACAAGATTTCACAAATCTATTGATCCAAAAGAGCTTAAGTTTTCAACACCATATTTTAATATTGAAAACAAAGATCTATACAACAATAAGACACTCATAGAATAAGGGGGATGCCGACAAGGTAGGAAGATTTGGGGAATGAAGATGTCTGGTTGTTGCCTGGAGGTAGTAAATGGCTGGAGGATTGTGGGCAATATGATTTGGAAGGCTGACTGGTCACAGGGTATCAAGCTCCCTGTTGGTGGGGTTGGAGCTGAACTGCAGGAGGGAAGGGTTACTGTTTGGGGTTCGTGGAGCGGGTGTAATTGGGATAACGTCGAGTGGAGCAGGTGTGGTGGGGTTAAAATTATACAATGATGATTGTTGGCGAGGGAAACAGAGGGTTTGGGGATTGCTAGAAGTTCTTGGGCACGAGATCTGGAGGTGCACAGGGTGCTGAAATCGTGAAGAGGAGTTGTCGACGGGGACTTGGGGTTTCAGTATGGGGCTTTAGGATGAGGAAAAGTTATGGTTTTGAGAGGGGATACAAAAAAATACAAGTAAATATCTAGGAGTCATCATCTATGTTCTCACGGAGTTGTTACTGTGAGAGGATCACCGAATTCCAGGAATATTGCTTCTCCAAAATCAGCAATGTCTTGACTGCTGCCCCTTACTCTTATTTATAATAAAGCTACCTTAGGACCCCCCTTACATCAATAACTATGATTGTTCATTAATGTAACACACCCGATTACATTAGATAATGACTGAAAGCAACAACATAATATATGAAACAAAAGTAATCGAAAATCCGGGGGTAAAATTGGTCGCTCAATCCTTGAATGGCTTCGCGTATCGTTGATATGTCTGAGCCAAATGTTGGCCCATAACACATACACATTGGAGGGTATAAAACCTACCTATCTATAAGAGGGACATGTAGAATTAATGTGGATGAACCATAAAGGAAAATGTGGATAAAGAGTTAAATTTTTTTGCCAAACGTGATTGGTGAGTGGTGCAGAGCAAACGTGACTCGTGAGCGGTGCTTTAGTCCCCACATCGTGGGTTATAAGTGAAATTTTTGGTATATATTAGATTGGAGGCGGGACTTAATTGAAATTGATGAGAGTCGTGGTCTAATTGAAATTAATGTGTTAGAAAAGAACATGTAAAGGTCCTTGTATTGGCCCATTTAGTGTAGCTTCCTCTATTCTTTTATTAGTCCCACACCTTGTATATATGAGACTCCTCTCACTCTCCTCTCCCTATATATATGTACTCATACATTGTATTTAAATACTCAACAAGGATATACAAGGTCTTACTGTTTCTCCTTCATTGTTCGTGCACTTCTCTACATGGTATCTGAGGGAACGATCCCTCTGGGCGGTGTTTAATTCTCTAACCGCAGCACTGTGCAGTTGCTAACCGTAACTCCTCGGCAGATAGACTTCTTCTACCGACAAACCTCTGTGCGACTTCCTATCCGCATCCCTCGGTGGATAAAAATTGTTTGACCGCTCGGTTCTCCCTGTGCTGCTCCCTCCTCTTTTGGACCCGTTCCTCCTCGATTTTATAGATTTCGCTGCTGGGATCCACCGTGCGGTCTGTTCTATGTCCGCCACGGTCTGCTTCCTTGCCGTTTTCTACCTTGCCACGAGCTTGATACCTTGCCGCGAGCTTGATACCTTGCCGCGGGATTCCTCCCCTGTCACGGTTTGTCTCTTTAGCCGCACCGGTCTGCTCTTCGCCTCATCTTCAGAGTATTCAGGCTCATATTCTCTCGTCTGCAGCTATTCCCTCATTATCTAATGTGTGCTCCATGTTGCTAAAGGTTTCACCCCCTCCTGATACTACCGGACTTCCCTCGTCGGCCCTTCTCTAGAACTCTTATGTGCCATTACTACCTCTCCCCCCTGCTCGTGGAGGACGTTCAGGCTCTCGGGGAAGGGGTCGAGGTGGCCGGCCACGACCTAAGTGTTCTTTTTGCGGTAAGGATGGACACCTTGAGGCGACCTGCTACTGCAAACATGGTCTTCCTCCTCGTCCGACTGCTTTTGTTGCCGCCCACAGTCACTCTACCACTCGTGCTGATCTTGAAGAAGTCCGCCTCCAGCTCCAACTTCGCGGGATGCTCAGCCACCTGTCTGCCTCCGTTGCCTCCGTCTCCAATGAAGGTATCGCTTGTCTCTCCAGTAGTCCGCGCTGGATAGTGGATTCAGGTGCTACTCAACATATCACCTCTTTGAAGCCACATCAATACTTGGATTCTCCACATCCTAAGTGTATCACAGTGGCCAATGGCGACACCGTTCCTGTCTCAGGCTCTGCTGATATCCCTCTCAATTCCTCTATCACTCCCCGCTCGTCTCTTCATGTCCTTGGCTGCCCGTTTAATTTACTTTCTGTTAGTCGCCTCATTGCCGATTTGAATTGCTCTGTCACATTCACCTCTTCTTCTTTTCTGATGCAGGATCAACAGATGCAGGGTATCATTGGTAAAGGACGACTGCAAAATAGGCTATACCTTCTTGATGTTTCTCCTACCATCCTCTCCTCAATTTCCTCCGTTGATTGACATCGGCGTCTTGGGCATGCTCCTCTTCCGGTCCTCAAGAAGGCTCTTCCTGATATTTTTCTTCCAGCTTTTACGTGTGATTCATTTATTTTGGGAAAACAGCATCGTTTATCTTTTCCTCATTGTACTCGGAGCTCTGCTCCTTTTGTTTTAGTGTATTTTGATGTTTGGGGCCCGTGCAAAATCATTAGTATGTCTGGTTATCATTATTTTATCACTTTTATTGATGGTTATTATAGAACAACATGGTTGTACTTACTTCGTGATCGCTCCAAGCTTCCCCGTGTGTTTGGGCTTTCGTTCTTGAGACGCGCACACAATTTTCTGACAAAATTAAAACTCTTCGAACAGATAATGCTCGTGAATACACTAGTCATGAATTTGCTAATCTCTGCTCGGAATTTGAAATTATTCACCAGACGTCGTGCATCTATACCCCCAACAAGACGGAGTTGCTGAACGTAAAAATAGACATCTTCTTGATGTTGCTCACTCCCTCATGGTTCAAATGCAGGTACCCAAGACTTATTGGAACTTTGCGCTTTTAACAACATGTTATCTCATTAACCGTCTCCCTTCCTCTGTCCTCCAAAATGCTACCCCGTTTAGTCTCCTCTTCCTCTCTACTCTGCCATTCTCTCTCACACCCCGCATGTTTGGTTGTACCTGCTATGTTCACTTTCTGGCCCCGTCCACGGACAAGCTGGATCCTCAGGCGATCAAACACATGTTCGTCGGTTATTCCCGTAATCAGAAAAACTATGTTCACTACTCTCCTACTACCCGCAAGGTAATTGTTTCAGCTGATGTTACCTTTCTGGAAGATCAACCCTTCTTCTCTGCTCCAAACCTACGTTACCTACCTCCACCACAATCCCTTACCAAGACCTGTCATCCCAGTTACCACTCATCCGCTACTCCTCCCTGATCCGACTCCCGTTCTCCACAAGCCCCCTCTTATATGTGTCTACACTCGTCGCCCTCCTCGCTCCGCCACTCGATGTAATCGGCTTCGACCTCTGACACTCTGTTACCTGCTGATCCGACACCGACCTCCACCGTTCATCCCATGACGAACTATGTATCTTTACATTGCCTGCCCCCGACGACACCTTTGCTACTTCATTATCCTCTATTTGTCTCTAACTCTGTGTAGGAGGCTCTCCAACATCCGGGCTGGCGGGCAGCCATGGACGAAGAAATGACAGCCCTCTGGGCTAACCAGACGTGTGATCTAGTTCCCCTCCCTCCAGGCCAGACTACTGTTGGTTCTATATGAATCTTTGTCATCAAATATGCTCCTGATGGGACAATTGACCGTCTTAAAGCACGACTGGTGGCTCGTGGCTTTACTCAACAACAAGGTCTTGATTATGAGAAAACGTTCTCTCCAGTGGCTAAGCTCAACACGGTTCGTGTCCTCCTCTCAGTGGCTGTGCATCGCCAATAGCCCTTGCATCAACTGAATATCAAAAATGTTTTTCTAAATGGTGATCTACAAGAAACAATCTACATGCAGCAACCTCCGGGGTTTGAGACCACGAGGGAGTCCTGGGTTTGTCACCTCAAGAAGTTGATTTATGGTCTCAAACAATCCCATCAGGCATGGTTCAACAAGTTTAGTAGGGTTGTGCGAGAGGTTGGTTTCACAAGGAGCTCGATAGATTTCTCTCTGTTTACTCGACATCACAAAATAGGCATCGACGCATCGTTCTCCTTTTAGTCTATTTCGATGACATCCTAATCACAGGTGATGACTCAAAGAGAATACAAATGATTAAACAACACCTGAGCTCTGTTTTTCAAACAAAATACCTGGGGAACCTTCGATACTTCCTCAACATTTAGATTGCAAGACGTCCTGATGGCCTTGTCCTATCTCAATGGAAGTACTGTCTCGACCTCCTTCAGAATGCCAGCTACTCTAGATGCAAACTGACCAATACTCTGATGAATGTCAATCATAAGCTTTGTGCACATGCCTCAGATACAGATCTACTGCTTCCGAATCCAGAATACTATCGACGTCTCTTTGGAAAACTGATTTACCTAACAGTCACAAGACCAAACATATCTTTTGTTGTTGGGGTTGTCAGCTGGTTTATGCATTCTCCTCAGATTTCTCATCTGCAGGCCGTCGAATGCATTCTAAGATACCTTAAAACAACCCATGGTCAAGGGCTGGTATATAAAACCTCTTCTTCTACTCCAACATTAGTTGCATATTTAGATGCAGATTATGTTGGTTCCCTGGATGATCGGCGTTCTACCAGCGAATTTTGTACCTATTTCAGAGGTCACCTTGTTACCTGGCGCTGTAAGAAGCAAGCTGTGTTGGCTCAATCTTCAGCTGAAGCTGAATACCGTTCGATGACGTCTGTTGTATCTGAGCTTACATGACTTGAAAGTCTCCTCGCTGATCTAGGAGTAAAACTTCCATCACCAACTACCTTACTATGTGACAGTCAAGCCGTTATACACATAACTAAGAATCCGATCTTCCACAAAAGAACGAAACACATTGAAGTTGATTGCCACTTCGTTCGGGAGAAAGTTCAAATGAAGAAGTTGAAATCAAAACATGTTCCGGGTACTGACCAAGTTGCTGATCTTCTCACTAAGGCCCTACCGAGTACCCTATTTTATCAGTTCTTGTCCAAGCTAGGTGCCTACAACTTGTATGCTCTAGCTTGCGGGGGAGTCTTAGAAAAGAACATGTAAAGGCCCATGTATTGGCCCATTTAGTGTAGCTTCCTCTATTCTTTTATTAGTCTCACACCTTGTATATGAGACTCCTCTCACTCTCCTCTCCCTATATATATGTACTCATACATTGTATTTACATACTCAACAAGGATATACAAGGTTTTACTGTTTTTCCTTCATCAATCGTGCACTTCTCTACAATATGTTTAATGGATTGAGCTAAATCGTGAGTGGTGCGTGGCCAGCAGAAGTAGCTGTCAAATTGTATTTTTTTTCAAATTTAGAAGGGTAAATTGTAATTTCACCTGGTACGGTAGGAGCCATATTAAATTCATAGGTTTAAGACCCTACTATTCTAACTGTAGGAGCCCCACTCAAATGTAGAAGGATGGACCTGATTCATTATTTTGATCGATCGACTGAGATGTTATGATGTAGAAGCATTGAATGGTCCGGATTGAAGGGTAAAAAGGGAATAGCCAATGTTTAACCAAAGGGTGGTTTTCCCTTTTAATATAGTATATATATGTATATGTGTGTGTGTAAATATGCATATCTATATCTATCTACAGGCACACACATGCACACACATACAAGGAGAAAGTGGACTAACCTATAAGAGAAAGTGGACTGACTTATAATGACGGTATTGATGAACACACACACACACACATGCACACACATACAAAGAGAAAGTAGACTGATGATACGATCACGAATAAATTCCAGGAGGAATCCGGCAAGGGGAAGGGCCGACGGGGGTGTGCGAGAATGAAAGAGGATAAGAAGAGACGAAATTAGGGAGCAACCCTAGAAAGTTTCATACATTCCAAGATAAAGATTACAAGGTCCGTCGACCCTCTTATAGTGGCGAAGAACGAATATAAAAGAAAATACTGAAATTAGGAAATGCTGGAAATTAGGAAATATTGAATTTAGGAAATACTGGAAATACCAAAAATGCGTCAACAAACATAACAACCTATTTATTATTAAATATTCTCGCGGTCTCGGCGGGATCTTGCGATATACGCGACCGGTGCGTGTAGTCTTGTCATGGTGGCTCGTCTTCGTATAGTTCCGTAACATTTGGACCCGTAACACTCCATCCTTCCTTCAAAACAAGCTTGCCCTCAAGCTCGTGTACCAAACGTGTGGCCAGATCATCTGGTACCTTGAACTCCTGCCAGAACAAAGCCAGGTAGTACGCAGCAGTGGGGGCGGTGTTGGTGAGTAGCGGCGGCGCCTTCAGAAGGACAAGCGGTGAAAGTAATGGCTTTCACAAGGTCGGTGGAGAAGTGGTGAGCAGCCGCCACAAGGATGTCGGAGACGCGACGATCGACAGCAGCAACGGATCCGTCGGGGGCAGCGGGGCGGCAGAAGAGGCGGCGATGCGGCTTGTGGAAGCGGCAGGGCAGAGGCCGACAGAGCGAGAGCCGGGAGAGGAGACAGTGAGATGATCAGAGGGGGTGGCAAGACTGGAGCCGGCAGAGTAAGAGCCGGTAGAGGGGGAGGCGAGTTTACCGGACGGGGCGGTGATGCTGCCGGTGGAAGCGGCGGAGGGACGACCACCGTAGAGAGAGGTGGTGCATTAACGATCGTGGAGAGAGGTGGCATGGTCGGAAAACTTTCACATGGTGTAGGAGGCAGCCGTGGTGGAGACGGCTTAGGGCAGGGAACCTCGTGGGGGGTTGCAGAAGCCCGTCCGTGGTACACGAGAAGGCGATCGACTTTGGCGTGGAGGGAGGTGCATGTGGACAGGATTTGTGTAGCGGAAACAGGACTGCGTCGCGATCGACGACAACGATCGAGCCGCTCGTCTTTCCTATGGCAAGCAAGACCAGGTGCTGTGTCGCGGAAACAGGGCTGCGTCGCGATGACGCGGGTCGGCGAGGATCGGGTGTTGTGCGGGTCAGTGGGCCAGGGAGATAGATTTCTGAATTCCTTAGGCAAACTCAAGCACCCGCGGCGAGGGCGGGCGATGCGGCGGGGATCGGGTGCTATTGCTTTATTTGCTGGAGGGAACTGAGGGCAGACGGAGCTGCTGCACCAGGTGCTCTGAGATGAGGTTGTGGCTTGCGCCACTGTCCACCATGATGATGATTGGGCGATCTCGTAGTGTGCCCGAGAGCTACATGGTTTGTTGGCTAGAGATCCCGCCTGTCGAGGTGCAAGATAGCTCCACTCGGTGGAACAAAGTTGTGGTGGAGTCGAGAGGTGTGTCCTCCGGTGAGAGATCCAGTGCCTCAAAGTCGGCCAAGGTAGGGTCGGCGTCCCCGATGATGGCACAGAACTTCTTGACCGCGCAGACGTGGGTAGGAGTATAGGGCTGACATCAGCGAAACTACAAACCTTTTCTTCGGAGGTCGTCCAACTCGCGGTTGGAGAGTCACTGAGTAGGGGCCGGTCGGCCTGGCTGAGCGGCTGGAGGAGGCCGAGGGGCTGGTGTCTCTGGAGTAGCGGTTCGTCATGGCTGGCCTCCCGGTGGTGGTGGTGGTGGTCGAGGAGACAAATCCGCCTCCACGAGACGGGCCATGTCGAGGGACTCTGAAACTGTCCAGGGATGGTGAGTGCAGAGTCGGGAGCAGATGTGGGGAAAGAGGCCTCGCATGAAGAAGTCGAGATAATGATCCGGCGGTAATCCCATAACATGGGTGACGAGGGCCACAAACTCATCGATGTATTCATCCAACGCACCGACTTGACGTACCCCACACAGTCGTTCGATGGCGGAGCCGGAGTAACGGCTATCGTAGCGGTGGACCATCTCCTGCTTGATCTCTGACCAGGAGATGGTTGGACTGAACTGCCGTAGCCATCGAGCCCAATGCAAGGCGGAGCCGCTGAGTCCCACGACGGCGGTGGAGACCTTGTCTTGCTGGGGAGTGTGGTGGAGGTCAAAGTACTGTTCCGCCTTTGCGATCCACCAAACCGGGTCCACACCGGCGAAGGTGGGGAGGTCCAAGGCAAGGGATGGACGGCCTAAGGAAAATGGGGGTGCGGTCTCCCCGTTGTGCGGGAGAGGTGGCGCCCTGAGGATGGACGCGCCGTTGGCCGGGAATGCAGATCCGCTGGCGAACGAAGTAGCAGAAGGTTTTAATGCATCAAGCTTTGCGTGGATGGCGAGTAAGGAGGCCTGCAAGGAGGCCACGATGGACTCCTGAGTGCTGACACGGCGTATGAGGGCCTCATTGGCGTCCTCCGATGGCGCCTCGGCGGTGGAACAGGTGTTTGGCGCCATGACAACGATGGAAGTTCTGTAGTGGTTGGAGGGCTACAGTGGTGCGACGGTGGGGAAAAGCCCCGATGCGACGCTGGAGTGCGATGCTGCGGTGAGGCTGGCTGTAGTGCGGAACAACGGCGGGAGGGCGGTGCTGGGTGTCGGGAAAAACGCTGTGCGACGCTGGACTGCGGTCGGGAGCAGGCGTCTAGTGGCAGATGCGGACTTGGATTGCGGAACTAAACTGGATCGCGAGTGTGGAAATCTGTCGGGGTCGCCCAACTGCGTGAGGCTGAGGTGTCATGGTCCGGGCGGGATCACGAATGTGAAAGTCAGGCAGGATCACAGATGTGGAAGTCGGGCGGAATCGAGGTGTTTTGCAGCGGATGTGTTGTGGTCCGTGCAGGATCGCGAAAGTGGAAACCGGACGGAACCACGAAAACGACTGTAGAGCGTTAGCGAGGGACGCAACCGGCGGCCTACGGCGGACGGGACGGCGGGTCAGACCAAATGATTTGATCACAGATAAATTCCAGGAGGAATCTAGCAAGAGGAAGGGCCGACGGGGGTGAGCGAGAATGAAGGAGGACAAGAAGATACGAAATTAGGGAGCAACCCTAGAAAGCTTCATACATTTCAAGATAAAGATTATAAAGTCCGTCGACCCTTTTATAGTGGCGAGTAGCGAATATAAAAGGAAATACTGAAATTAGGAAATGATGGAAATTAGGAAATACTGAAATTAGAAAATGCTGGAAATACTAAAAATGCGTCAACAAACATAGCAACCTATTTATTATTAAATATTCTCCGCGGTCTCGGTGGGCCCTTGCGATATACGCGCCTGGTGCGTGTAGACTTGTCATGGTGGCTCATCGTCGTGTAGTTCTGTAACATTTAGACCCATAACAACTGACCTATTAAATTTAGCATACTGATGTCATTGATGAACACACGCAAATATATGTATATATATATAGAGAGAGAGAGAGAATATATATATATAGAGAGAGAGAGAATATATATATATATATAGAGAGAGAGAGAGAGAGAGAGTTTGATTCATATGCGCAGAGATGGATATGCGAAGATGCGAAGTCGCCATGCCCGCCATCCGATTGGGTACTGTAGCTACTTAATCGAACGGCCAGTTGGCTCACAATGTGTTTGCCGGCGACTGCGGGCTCGCCGGCCACTAGCTTCCCGGGGTTTGTCGGCGACTGCGGGCTCGCCGGCAAACACGCTTTGAATCTGTAATTTTTTTTCGCAGCACCGGCGGCTGCCGGCCACCGGTCGCCCTGGGTTCTTCGGCGGCCACACCGACGAACCCCGGGCGGCCTGTGGCCGGCTAGCCCACCACCGCTTCGAATGCCCCTCTTCGCACCTTCACACGGTTCCTGTATTCGCACAGGAACCGGTATATATATATATATATATACATGTGTACATATTTATATCTATATCTATCTACAATCACATACACAGAGAAAGTGGGATATACTATTCGCATCTTCGTGGCAGAAAGATCATTTTCCTTCTAGTTTTATTTTTGTTTACAAACTTCACTTTTGAGATCATACTATATATTATACATTGATGACAAGCAAAATATTTATGATTTGAGTTTCATTAAAACATAGCTGATTGTATGGCATGTACAGCCTACTAGGATTAGTTTTCTCATATGTTTATGGTCAAATACATCTAAGCACCACCAAGATTTTGTTAATTTTATGCCAGACATTGATAGGCTGCATTGAGAAATTGCAATTATGTTCACATGTATGTAGATCCATTCATTGAAGAAATTAGATTTATGTTATCAGTAATAATGCGTGCATTTATTTTCTTAATTTTGAATGGTTTTGATTTTACATTTGGTTGTCATAATATAGAAATGTAAGGTGGATAATGTACTTCTCGTTCTATGAAAAAGGAAATCCATCCCATCTCTCTCTCTCTTCCTCTCTCTGTGGACACACACATGGCTCTGCCCATGAGCAACCTCATAGGCCGCACCCTTCTTTCTCTCTCCCCCTTTCTCTCTCTCCCCACTTTCTCTTCCCCCATCTCCCCCCTATTTAATGCCATTGTCTTTCAAATGAAGAAACGTAGAGAGATTCCCCCCCTCTTCCCCATCTATCTCCACCACCGATTGAATTGATCTGATGATTGTGAATCCTTAGATGGTCTTAGCATATTCAACGTCCAAATATGCATATTCTCACGCACGCACGCGTGCTCCAATTTCTTTAGTAGAGATCTAATTGTTCTAGTCAACTTTTTTATTCATAGCTATAGCTGCAAGTTACCATGACATGACATAATAGATTGGTGACCCCACATTTAGAGAAAGTGAGAGTAGAGATTTTCAATCATCGAAAGAAAAAGAGCCGGCTATCAGAATCGAACCGATGACCATCGCATTACAAATGCGATGCTCTAACCTCTGAGCTAAGCACACGGATATAAAAGCAATACTGTATAGGAATACAGTAAACTTGGGATCTTAGTTACTACCTAGTGATTCTTTTCTTTTTTTTCTTTCATTTATTGATTATTGAAATTTATTCTATTTCTTAGTTATTAGTTATTAGATATAAAAGCAATACACACGCACGCACACACACATATTTTAATTGTTTTCAAATTTTGAAGGGTAAAATTGTAATTTCAACTTGAAGGGTAGGAGCCATATTAAATTCATAGGTTTAGGACTCTACCATTCTATCTGTAGGAACCCTACTAAAATTTATACGAACAGTCCTGATTCATTATTTTGATCGAACGACTGAGATGTTATGATGTAGAATCATTGAATGGTCCGGATTGAAGGGTAAAAGAGAATAGTCAATGTTTAACCAAAGGGTGGTTTTCCCTTTTAATACAGTATATATATGTGTTTATATGTGTGTGTGTAAATATGCATATCTACAGACACACACATGCACACACATACAAAGAGAAAGTGGACTGACCTATAAAATTTTGCATAATGATGGCATTGATGAACACACACATACAAAGAGAAAGTGGGCTGACCTATTAAATTTAGCATACTGATGCTATTGATGAACACACACACACAAATATATATATATATAGACACACACACACACACGAGTGACAGGCACGGGGCCACACACACACACACGAGTGACAGGCACGGGGCTCTGTCCCTACAGCCAACCGCGACAGTACCCCAATTGCGATAGTGCACAGGGGGCCCCCAGTGCCCAACGCAATATTATCTTGGACACAAAATTGCCCCGGCATGACGACGCTCCCGCCGCTCGCAAACCCCCGACTGTTATAGTCCACCCGTCGCTCCTTTTTTATTGTAGGTTTGCTATCAATGCTATGCGTAATTAATATTCTTGAAGGGGTTATATTTGGCATATGCATGTTTCAGCAAAGGTTTTTTTGAGTGAAACGACACGGGCCCCGCCCCCTATGCAAGTGATGTAAGCGGGTTGCACCCGCATGCAAAAAATCTACTGTATAAATATGCGGTCCAACAAAGATTAACACCAAATAACAATAAAATTTAAACAAAACTTCCAAAATACGAAATAACAACACAGTACTCTGTAGAAAAGTGAAGTGCAAACATAAGATTAGAATTGACATTTTTTTGTAATGAAGAACTATAGAGAGACAATATATGTTTTGGATATGAACTAAAAATGAGCATTTTGACAAAGTATACATGAACAAAAATTCTACATAAACTAATTATCCTCTGTCTAGGCAATCTGATAATAGAATAAAACAGTAGAGTGCATGAGAGAACTGACCTCCATTAGATCTATGAATGAATCCAAGGAGAAGTGTCAAAGAAGAATAGCTCAGCGAGGGTGCTTCGTGCTTGAAAGAGTCCAGTTCTGTCAACTTTTCAATGGTTTCCTATTGCACAATGGAGTTAAAGATATAACTTGAGAGACAAAGGTTACGTCAGGAGTAATACAACAAAATACAACAAATTATCAAAAACTACGTCTAATTGATTCATCCTTACTGAATTTATGGAACAACGATGGATTCGCATGTCCTATGGAAGCATGATCACTATTGTTGTTATTTACTTCGTGGCTTATTTTGTGATCTAACACGAACCAAATCAATGACTCTAATTTATGACCAGATTACAGTGAAGCCACTTAACTAACTATTCCAAGCTGGCCACTGCTGGATTATATCCAAAGCAAGCTACCCAACAAACCTATACCAATGTTTCAATGTCAACTTGTAGCATTGACATAGGATTGATCCCCTACTTGTAGTGTTGGTAATGTTTTTTTAGCAAAACTCACCTGAATAACATCAATTAAGCATTCCTTATCAGGTTTTGTGGAGGGAGGTTCCGTGGAAATTGAAGAAGGCCATCCATTCTCCTTGAAGTGGCTGTAGAAAAATAGTTATGTAGACCGGAGAGTGAAATAGAGAAAGAGAGAGAGAGAGAGAGAAATGGATGGCTGGAGGAAAACACCGTCACATTTTTGGTTTTCCACTTTTAATTCCATTCAGTAAATCATCATAGAAACCAGAATCCCAGTAAAGAAGCTTAGATTGGGCAACAAGTGGAGAAATGGGAGAAAGTATGGATGGGCCTACCTGAAGAGACGGAGGTGCTCTGATTCAAGAATTAGGCTCTGTTTGGCGGAGCGGCAGCACAGTTGCATGCAACTGTTTTTGCTGCCGCTCCGCCGAACCAAATTTTGGTGCGGGCGGCAGCAGGCTGTATTTTATATAAAAAAACTTTTTAATTTTTTTTTTTTTTAAAAAATAAGTTTTATATTTATAATGTATATATTTTTAAATTTTAAATGATTATATATATACATTAAAATGATATTTAATTATAAAAAGTGAAATTTAAGAAAGTTTATTGATTGCGGGTCACTCGAGTCGTCCGTGAATCGGGCGAAAACGAACCGTCCTAGCATTGCAAAATGTTTATTTATGTATTAATGTTTTAATTAATATATATTAATATTTTATTATTAATGTTGATGGTCGCCCTGCTTGAAAATCGGATCGCCGTAACCCCGAGTCGGAGCATGTTTGGTTTGAAAATCTCTAGGGAGAGCCTCATCAATTAATAAATAAAACTTATATTAATTTATAATTAAAACATTTTAATTTTTTTAATAATTAATGCTTTGTGCTTTGAATGAATTTTAAAATCATGACTTTTAAAAGCTATTCATATTTCTTTTTAAAATAGTATATATATATATATATATATATATATATATATATATATATATATATATATATATGTGCGTGTGTACATGTGTATATCTATATCTATCTTCAAACACACATACACAGAAAGTGGGATGTACTTTTCGCATCTCAGTGGCAGAAAGATCATTTCCTTCTAGTTTTATTCGTGTTTACAAACTTCACCTTTGAGATCATACCATATATTATACATTCATGACATGAAAAATATTTATGATTTGAGTTTCATTAAAACATAGCTGATTGTATGGCATGTACAGCCTACTAGGTTTAGTTTTCTCATATGTTTATCATCAAATACATCTAAGCACCACCAAGATTTGTTAATTTTATGCAAGACATTGATAGACTGCATTGAGAAATTGCAATTATGTTCACATGTATGTAGATCCATTCATTGAAGAAATTAGATTTATGTTATCAGTGATATTGTGTGACATTTATTTTTGTAATTTTGATTGGTTTTGATTTTACATTTGGTTGTCATAATATAGAAATGTAAGGTGGATAATGTACTTCTCTCTCTCCCTCTCTCTGTAGACACACACATGGCTCTGCCCATGAACAACCTCATAGGCCGCACCCACCTTTCTCTCTCACCCCCCTCTTTCTCTTCCCCTATCTCCCCCCTATTTAATGCATCGTCTCTCAAATGATGAAACGTAGAGAGATCCCCCCTCTCTTCCCCATCTATCTCCACCACTAATTGAATTGATCTGATGATTGTGAATCCTTAGATGGTCTTAGCATATTCAACGTCCAAATATGCATTTTATCTTATATCTAAACCACTAAAAAGAAAATAGTTTTGCCATGAATTTTAAACTATTAAGTCATCATGACCGTCAGATCTGTCCTGATATTTCATCAGCCGTATGATCAAACCGCACCCTCTCTCTCCACTTTTTCCTAGGTCTCCTAAATCTAGGAGGGGCAGCCTAAACCTATGTTAAGATTTTGGAGAGAATAATAAAAGCAACCATCCAGCCCGTCGACCTGCCCGGTCTGCATAGCCAACCCGGTTAAGCCTTGCACGCTATGTAGCCCGTCCGGTATATGTCACTTTTCAAATTTTGAATGCAATGTTTTTAATTTATACCGGGATTGATGTTTCAACCCACAATGTGGGACTAAATTTGAGAACCTTTAATAACAAAATAAAAGAACAAAGAGACGCGTCGAGTGAGACTCGAACCGCCGACCACCACATTTACAGCCATGCGTCTTATCCATTAGGCCATGAACACTTTTACGCTTCATTTTTGCCGCAGTTTTTATATGTACTGTTACTAATGAAACTAAGTTAAAATTAACATATTATATATTAAATAGCTGTAGATAATTCAAGGATATTATATATGATACTATATATATTATTATATATAACTATTATATATTATAAATTATATTAGAGCTTGCCAAGGGGAGGGTACTGTCGCGCTTGGCCGTAAGGGCGGAGCCCCATGTCAGGCAAGGGCGGCGGGCTCGCCGGCCGCCCCCAATTCGTCGGCATGAGTGCCGATGAACTGCGGGCGGCCGGTGTCCTACGAGCCCGCCGCCGCCGGCTGCCGCTATTGTCAAGCTTAAATTTTTTTTTTGCCCGTAGCGGCGGCCGGCGGTTGTGGTGTTACCGGCCACCGCCCACCCATGGTTCGTCGGCGTGGCCGCTGGCGAACCACGATCGGGCGGTGGCTGGAAACACTGCAGTCGCTGGCGAACAAGGAGAAGAAGGAACCCAGCGGCGGCCACCGGAGGCCCTGGGTTCATCGACGTGCCAGCCGACGTACCCAAGGCGGCCGGCGAGCCCGCCGCCAGCCGCCGCTGGGTTCCTTCTTCTCCTTATTCGCCGGCTCTAGGGGGTGCTTATTGTGCGTAATTTAGGTTGTCCGTATAATAGTAATTCCCAATATATATATATATATATATATATATATATATATATATATATATATATATATATATATATATATATATATAGGGCCATTTACCGGGACCTCCCCTCTAACTTTGCTAAATTACTGACAGCACCCCTCTTATTTTCGAAATTACAAAAACTTTCCCTAAAGTTTTCATTTCATTACAAAAACCTCCCATGAAGTTTTAATTTCATAACATTCATGCACAAAAACACCTCCCTCGGTGAACAGTGTCCAGAGGGGTATTTTTCTTCATGGATGCAATGAAATGAAATGACCAGGGGAGGTTTTGGTAATGAAATGAAAACTTAAGGGGAGTTTTTTGTAATTTCGAAAATAAGAGGGGTGCTCTCACTAATTATGCTACTTTACAGGGGAGGTTTGGGTAATTATTTCTATATATATATATATATATATATATATATATGATGCTGTACACATTTTGCATCCAGCTATTCAGATAATCTTGTAAATTACATTCCACACAGTTGATAATGATCTTCGAATTGATAATTGCACATTAGTTGAATTACATGTGATTTTAATTTAAGGAAGATTGTAGTACATATATAAAATCTAGTTTTAGCCATGTATTTCACCAATTAACGCATTCCAGTACATGCAGATATCATCAATCAATGTATTTGATTCTCTTGGAAAAGCCCATGTAAAGTGGCTCATTTATTTGTATTTCTTCTTTTCTCCTCTTTAGTCCCACGTCTTGTATATGACTCTCTTCTCTCTTTCTCCCTCCTATAAATGTGTATTCATACTGTGTATTTCATTATTGAGAAAGTATATACAAGGTTGAGTTTTTCTCTACATGGTATCAGAGGAAGACGGTCCGGCCTGTTCTTTTTGAAACCGCCTGTTCTTCCGGCTTACCGGACGGCTTAATCTCCTGCTTAGCCGCATTGCCGTGCGACCTGCCCTTTTTCTAGCCGCAGTCTCAGTAACCACGGCTTCCCGCGCGGATAAGGTTATTCTAACCGCTTCTTCTGCCCTGTCTCTCTCGTGGCTTCCACCTCCTTATCCTCCTCCTCCCCTTTATAACCTTTCTAACAGGTGGGGCCTTCCCTTCCTTGTTTTCCTCTGCCCGCGCGGTCTCTCTATCTATCCGCACGGTCTCCCTCGCACTACTCTTCATATCATCTACCCGCTTTTCTTCTTCACGCTCGCCGCGACTTGTCTTAGTCTCCACGGTTTCTCTTCTCGCCGCGAGTTGAGTATCTTACTCGCCGCGGTCTCCTAGTATACCCGCCAAGCTCTTCCTTCTCGTTGCTCTGCTCCCTGCTCGCCGCGATTTGCCTTAGTCGCCGCGAGTTCTCTTATCGCCGCTCTTTGCGTTTCTTGTCCTGCAGCTTCTCCTCTTCTCGGCAAGCTCCACATCTAGGTCGCGGCATCTCCCCTTGCCGTTGGTGTACTCACGTGACCATGCGGTCCCTCGTCTGGCCTCTTCACCGCTTAGTCACTGCGACCTATCTCGTCGCTAGCGGTTTCCCCTCTCTGCTGCGGGCTCCGCATACTGGTCGTGTCATCCTCCTTGCCGCTGGTGTATTACCACCATGACCGTGTGACTTCTCCCAGCTATCCGCTCCGCATTCTGGTCGCGGCGGCCTTATTGCCTTGCCGCTGGTGGGTCGTCACCCATACCGTGCGGTCTCCTGTCTAGTAGTTGTTTTCTTGTCCGCCGGCCTAGCCTCCTGCTCGCCTAGCCATGGCAACCTCTCCTGAGTCAACCGGACAGACAACTTCTTCCTCTGCAGACCGCCCGACCTCTGCCCCTGAACTCCGTGATGAATTACGAATTACTACCATTTCGCTAGCCGGGAAGAAGAACTTCGTGGAGTGGGTACACTCTGTTCGCCGCGTACTACAATCCAAAGATTTTCTACATCACTTGACCCAAGCGCCTCCTGCTGCTCCTACTGACGATTGGTTGTGCAACGATGGTCGGGTTCAGACATGGCTCCTCAACTCCCTTGATACCGAACCCTATCGCATGACCATGCATCACTAAACGGCCAAGACAATGTGGGATGAACTTCAGTCTCTATATTCCAGTAAAGATAGTCTCCAACATCTTTATGACATCATCACTGATCTCCAGTCCCTTGATGTTGGCGGGGCCACCGACCTCACCTTCTTTGTTGCTCGGGCCAAGGCTCTAGTTGAAGCATGAATCCAACATCAACCTCCTACGTTGGATCTTGTTGTACAACGGGCTCAAAAAGAAGCTGTCGGTGTGGCCATGATGATGGCTCGTGTTCCACCTCATCTTCGGAGCGTTCGGGCCCAGATCCTCTCCTCGGCTGCTACCCCCTCACTATCAGATGTGTGTTCCATGCTGCTCAAGGTCTCACCGCCTCCTGATAGTTCTGCTCCTCCGTCCCCGGCTCTCCTGCAACAGACATTTGCATCCCTGCTGCCTTCCCCCCTCCTTCTCGCGGGGGGCGTTCTAGATCTCGGGGCCACGGACGGGGAGGCCGACCTCGCCCAAAGTGTTCCTTCTGCGGTAAGGACGGTCACCTTGAGGCCACATTCTATCGCAAGCATGGGCTTCCTCCTCGTCCACAAGCCACTGTTGCTGCTACCGACTCTTCCGCTCGTACTGACCTTGAAGAGGTCCGCCTTCAGATCCAACAACTCCATTGTCTGCTCAGTCGCCCACTTGTTTTCGTTGCCTCTGCTGCCTCCATCTCCCAAGAAGGTATCGCTTGTCTCTCCACTAGTCCACGCTGGATAGTGAACTCAGGTGCCACCCATCACATCACCTCCCTGCGGCCACATCAATACCTGGATTCTCCTCATCCTAAGTGTATTACAGTGACCAATGGGGACACTGTTCCTGTCTCTGGCTCGACTGATATCCCTCTCACTTCTTCTCTCTCTCTACGCTCGGCTATTCATGTTCCGGGCTCCCCGTTTAATTTGCTTTTTGTTGGTCGCCTGACTAATGATTTAAATTGCTCTGTAATCTTCACCTCTTCTTCTTTTCTGATATAGGATCACAGGACGTGAACTATCATTGGTAAGGGGCGACTGCAGAACGGGCTCTACCTCCTTGTTGACTCTCCAGCTATCCTCTCTTCTGTCTCCTCCGTCGATTGGCATCGGCGTCTTGGCCATGCCCCTTTACCATTCCTCCAGAAGGCTCTACCAGATGTATCTTTACCTTCTTTTTAGTGTGAATCATGTGTGTTAGGTAAGCAGCCTCGTTCATCTTTTTCATCTCATTGTACTCGGAGCACTGTTCCTTTTATTTTAGTACACTCCGATATTTGGGGTCCGTACAAAGTTATAACATTTCTAGTTATCGTTATTTTCTAACGTTTATTGATGATTATTCGCGAACGACATGGCTATACCTACTTCGTGATCGTTCCGAGCTTCTTCGTGTCTTTCAGGCTTTCTTTCTTGAGACCCACACACAATTCTCCACGAACATCAAAACTCTCCGCACGGATAATGCTCGTGAATATACTAGCCACGGATTTGCGACTATTTGCTCTGACTTTGGGGTTATTCACCACAATTCGTGTGCCTATACTCCCCAACAAAACAGAGTCGCTGAGCGGAAGAATCGACATCTTCTCGATGTGGCCCGCTCTATCATGCTTCAAATGCACGTTCCCAAAACTTATTGGAACTTTGCTCTTTTGACTTGCTATCTGATGTCTTCCTTCCCCCATCCTCCACAATGCCACTCCATTCAGCCTTATGTTCCTGTCTACTCCGGCATTCTCTCTCACACCCCGCATCTTTGGGTGCACTTGCTACGTTCACACCCTTGGTCCATCCTTGGACAAATTGGATCCCCGAGAAGCCAAACACATCTTTGTTGGCTACTTACAGACACAGAAAGGCTACGTCTGCTACTCTCCGGCTACCCGCAAGGTGACAGTCTCTGCTGATGTTATCCTTCGGGAGGATCTTCCTTTTTTCTCTGCTTCAGATCCTACACCTCCACCACCAACCGTCGTCCGTCCTGTCATTCCCGTTACCACTCCTCCACCACCAAGACCTCCGGTCCAGGTCCCCCCTGTTGCCAAGCCTCCTATTATTCGTGTCTACACTCGTCTCCCTCCTGCCTCCAGTGCCCCACTGCAGTCTGCCTCGACCTCTGATGCTCTGAGTCTCGTTGATCCAGCACCAGAATCTACAGCTCATCCCATGATGAATTATGTATCCTTGCATCGCCTATCTCCACAACTTCAGACTTTTGCCACTTCATTATCCTCGATTTCTGTACCTAACTCTATGCAGGAGGCTTTTTAACATCTTGGCGGGCGGGCGGCCATGGATGAAGAAATGAAGGCTCTCTGGGCTAACCAGACCTGGAACTTGGTACCATTACTTTCCGGTCAGACATCTGTTGGGTGTAAATGGGTCTTTGTGATCAAGCATGCCCCTGATGGGACGATTGATCGTTTGAAGGCCCGTCTGGTGGCTCGTGGCTTCAGCCAACAACATGACCTCGATTATGAAGAAACATTCTCTCCCGTGGCCAAGATGAACACCGTTTGTGTTCTTCTTTCCGTGGTTGTGCATCGCCAATGACCATTACACCAACTGGACATCAAAAATGCATTTCTCAATGGTGATCTCCAAGAAACGGTTTACATGCAGCAACCTCCCGGGTTTGAGACCACGGGGGAGTCCCGAGTTTGTCATCTTAAGAAGTCCATCTATGGTCTCAAACAATCCCCCCGGGCATGGTTTGACAAGTTCAGTAAGGCCGTCCGGCAAGTCGGCTTTACTCGGAGTTCAACTGACTTCTCACTGTTCACGCGTCATCAGGCAACGGGAACTGTTCTTCTGTTGGTTTATGTTGATGATATCTTAATCACTGGAGACGATTCAAAAGGGCATCCAAGCAGTCAAACAACACCTCAACTCCGTCTTTCAAACAAAAGATCTGGGACATCTTTGTTACTTCCTTGGTCTTGAGGTCGCAAGACGACCGGATGGACTCGTCATCTCCCAAAGGAAGTACTGCCTGGATCTCCTTCAAGATGCTGGCTACTCGGGATGCAAGCCTACTACTACTCCAATGGATGCAAATCATAAGTTGTGTGCACATTCTTCTGATACAGACCTCCCGCTTCAAAATCCGGAATACTATCGACGACTGGTTGGAAAATTGATCTATCTAACGGTCACAAGACCAGATATTTCCTTCGCTGTTGGGGTGGTCAGCAGGTTTATGCATGCTCCGCGAACATCTCATCCTCAAGGTGTTGAGCGCATCCTTAGATACCTTAAAACAGCCCCGAGTCAAGGATTGGTATACAAAACCTCATCCTCTACTCCAACATTGGTTGAGTACTCTGATGCAGACTATGCCGGTTCCTTGGATGATCGCCAATCAACCGGTGATTTCTGTACCTATTTTGGAGGACATCTCGTCACCTGTCGAAGTAAGAAACAAGCAGTGGTTGCTCGATCATCAGCTGAAGCAGAATACCGATCGATGACATCTGTTGTCTCTGAGCTTACCTGGCTTGAAAGTCTCCTTGCCAATCTAGGGGTAAAACTTCCTTCACCTGCCATCTTGTTATTCGACAGCCAAGCGGCAATACATATTGCGAAGAATCCAGTCTTTCATGAAAGAACGAAACATATCGAAGTTGACTGTCACTTTATCCAGGAGAAAGTCCAAATGAAGAAGATAGTATTGAAGCATGTTCCGGGTACTGAACAAGTTGCTGATATCCTCACAAAGGCTCTACCCAGTACCCTATTCTACCAGTGTCTGTCCAAGCTTGGTGCATACGACTTGTACGCTCCAGCTTGCGGGGGAGTGTTGGAAAAGCCCATGTAAAGTGACCCATTTATTTGTATTTATTCTTTTCTCCTCTTTAGTCCCACATCTTGTATAGGACTCTCTTCTCTCTCTCCCTCCTATAAATGTGTATTCATACTGTGTATTTCATTATTGAGAAAGTATATACAAGGTTGAGTTTTTCTTTACAGATTCTATACTATTTTAAAAAAATTCTTATCTTTAAATTATAATTATGTCAATTATTAGAGTTAATTAATATGTTAATGTTAAAGATTATCTGATTGGGCTCCCATGATTTGTTGATCAATCCATGCGTTATGAGTAATGAAATCTACGGCTTTTGAATGCATGATAATTTGTTCAGATTGTGAATTGGAGACATTACCTAAAATTCCCTGACGAGGCAAAGCTTTCACCGGAAGCTAAGGATCTCATTAGCAAGTTGTTATGCAATGTTGAACAGAGGCTTGGCACTCGAGGTGCCCATGACATAAAGGTTTTATGTTATATTGAATTTACACATTCTTTCCCCATTCTCTTGTTAAGCTGGAAGTTGATGTTTATATTGTGTGAACTTTAGGTCCACCACTGGTTCAAAGGCATCCAGTGGGATAAGCTCTATCAGATTGAAGCTTCTTTCAAACCAGAGGTTAATGATGAGTTGGACACTCAGAATTTTGAGAAATTTGAGGAGGTTTGTGCTCTCTGCAGATAAATAATGGATGCATATTTGCTATGGATAATAATCCTGACATAACATTTGTTATGCTTATTGTGCATCTAATCTTATCGGTTGTCAAAAAACCAAAAGAATGGCTTCTGAAAGTATATCATCCTCCTACAAAAATGCACCTATACTTGCGTGCTAAGATGAGAAAAGTAGCCAGTTTCTACAATCATTAGGTAACTGTTACGTTCACAAATAAAGGCGAGGGACGAGGTCATGACACATATATCGACGTCAGGATTGAGGAGGCAAGAACTAGTATCCCAACATGACGACGGACGTTGACCAGTACGTGCACGCATCATGCACCCGTCAGCTTCATGCTTTATTATCACATATGTATTTTGGTCCTTGTAATTATTTATCCCTTGACCATTGCGTGTTTCTAAGCTAGACACTATATACACCTTTGTATAACTCTTATTTTGTTTAACATGAAAGTGAGAGTGAATTTGGAGGAGCCCTAGGGCTGAATCTCTCTCTAATCTCCCGCTTCTTCTCCTCCTCTTCCTTCTTCAAACCTTAGTCCCTAACATTTGGCCTGACCTACCCTCTTCGGGTCATGGTTTTCGTCGTCTGCCCTCTATCTCTTTGCTTTGCCCACCTACGCTCGATTCCGCTACCCGTGCTGACTGCATTTCGTCTCTTCCTCCCGCTTGCTCGCTGACTTGCATTTCACGCTTCTGCTCATTGTTCACGTGTCTCACATCTCGTGCCAGGTGCCCCTTTCCGCTTTCGCCGATCTCCCATGCAGTGTCAGGTCCCTCATTCAATTTTTGCATGCCGTCTGCTCCAGCACCACATCCAGTTCCGTTGCTCCATGCTCCCTATGTTCTGTTCGTCACAGCCAACCACCTCGTCGTCTGTATGCCTTGACTATGCTTCATAAGCCCATCAGACACCTCCGTGGCTCTGCCCTCAGTCCCCTCACTAATCTGGCCATCTGTCGTCTCCTCGACACTCATAAGTCCACCTCTCTCTAGGCCCTCATCCTACGGTTGGAAGCAAACCGGCCGACCTTGTACCTCCTCCACAATCCGTGTTGATTCCCCTTTGGTCCTAGGTGCGTCCTCCAAATTTATCTTCAAGCCTCCACTGCCACTCTTCCACCACCCCGCCCTTTCGACGTCCTAACTTTTAATGGCATGGATCCTCTGGGTTGGATTCTGCTTGTGGACAATTCTCTGATATCTATCATACCCTGGAGGCCTAAAAGAATCCCACAGTTCTCATCGACATGGAAGGATCTGTCCTCCACTGGGTCCGCTAGCTACGACAGAATAACCCTTCCCTCTCTTGGTTCGAACTCCAACTGGACCTCATCCTCCGCTACAATGTTCGTTATTCTGGGACGATAGTGGAACGTTTGTGTTGTTTCTTAATCGGGACTCCTTCACTATTACATCGACGAGTTCGTTGCTTCGACACTACACATTCCGAGGTTTCCACCAGATAATTACTTCGGGTCATGGTTTTTGTCCCGAATAATGCAGGAGACCAATATTCTTCGGAAAAATATAACCCCCGGTGATCGAGTCAGACATGGAGTTTTTTTCAAAGATGCTCACAAACAGTCAGACATAATTTTAGGCATAATATTAAATGATTATTAAAAGTCAGTGCATCAAAGAGAGAGGCCACAAAATGGAAGAAAGTGGAGATTCAATTAGCAAGGTATGGGGCGAGTAAAGTCGGCCTGTGGGTTCATCAAATCATGTTGCATTCTACGCTCTTTTGTTAGGCAGGTGCGTGTGTTTACTTAGCATAGATCATCTGCCTCAATTTGTTTAGCTGATGGAGTCTGGCGAGTGCCAAAAAGTTTAATTTTGACCCGAAACTTATCTTTTAAAATTTTCCATAAAAACCCTTAAAGCGTGTCTCTACGAGTAGAGTTTTTAGGAATCTTTACCATCTTCCCAATATGAATTTTTCTAAATAGATATTTAATTTGATAATAAAGTTTGTTATGCGTATTTAGACACAAGACCATGGGGCATGATAATAGTGCGCTCACCCAATACAATGCCAATATAATGTGATGAATCTAGTGTCAATGACAAGTGAAGGTCAAGTATAATGTCTACGGGCTCAAGGGTGTGCAAAATGCAAATGTAGTGGACTAGGAGAGTCAGAAAATGCGGAGATCGAATTGGTATTATGTAAGATGAATGACACATCGCTAGCAAGTTCTTCCTAGAGCAGGGGCTCAAGAAGAAACTCAGTGACTAAAGGTTGTAATACAATGAAGGTAAATTGAGTCACACTCTTAGGCGGGATGAGAGGATGACAAGCAAGAAGCTCTCCTTCCTGGTGCCGGGGCTTTGGAAGAACCTTTGCAATTGGAGGGAGTGCTATAGTGGAGATAAGTGGGGCTAAGGTGCTCATGGGGGTGGTAACACTAGGGAAATCTATATGCAAGTGGGGGCAACGACTAGACTAGAGAAAGGTCTATCAGTAGATCTAAACTCATACTCCACCCTACGAGCCATGCCAAAATCTTATTTTAAATTGTGATAATTGTGCAATTTTAGTTGATCCCTAATCGAATAGTTTAACCCGTGCAGGTGACGGGATACGATCATCATATCTCCCTCTTGAATATCTAACCTAGACTGAAGGATTACAAATTCACGAGTGTACTCATCAACCAATAAACTCTTATGTTGTAGATTATGGAATCTACAATATAAAGTTTGGAGGTAGTCGGGGGGGGGATAGTGTTCGCGCAACTCCGTTTTAAACTCAACCCAAGTAGTTACAGGAGGCAACCATAGCTTATCTCTCATGTGTTTTAGTTGTTTCCTACAGTTTAATGTGGGTCCCTTAGGTCTACGGGTCACATATTCGATTTGTCTACTCAAAGGTATTTGACCTCGACTTATGAAAGATTCCATGCTATGACATCAATCTAAATATTCATCAGGTTCTAGATGTTCATAAAAATCGCTCGGATATGTGTTTTCCAATCATAATATTTATCCAAATCTTAAAATAAATTCCATAAAAACAGATTTAAAAATACGCAAATATCTAAACACATTTGAACGTGACTACGGACTTTGTTTTTTCTAAACAATGATCCTAAATGTGACTATGACGTAGATAGACTCTTAAGTGCCTTAACTAGCAATAATCAACTCTTGAATGATGATTCCCCTCACATGTACTAGCCTGGATATTCATTTTGGTGTAGGACTTGTTAGTCCCTTTATGGAAGCTCCAACTACTTCACTCTTACGTGCCCTAGATTGAGAGCGCGTGCACGAGGAAGAGGAGGGAAATCCACGAGGGAGGAGGAAACCTTCTTGAACCCTGGAGGAGCTATGGAGACCGGCGGGGCTTGTGGCTTGCAACGACGGAAGCGGACGCCAGATTGCGGGATATCGCGATGCGGGAGACGGGTTCGGCGTGCGGCTAGGGCGAACTTGGCGGAAATAAAGAACGGTAAAGAGAGAGAGAGAACTAGTGAGAGGAAGAGAAAATTAAAATGAAAATACTTCTTGCTTCCCGCTCACACCCGCGTATAAATAGTCCATCAAATTGCCCCTCCTTGGGCTTAGGGAGGATCTAATACGCATAAAAAAACATAAAAACAGAACTAGATAAAAAATTCCGTGACATGCGCGACCAAGGAGAGACCGTAACATCTCCACCCCGCCCAACGACAAGCTTGCCCTCAAGCTTGGTCTGTGGTGACGGTCGGCTTCGGATCCCCCGTGTCAGTGTCAGCATCCCGTTCAGCAGCCGAGTCATCTACCTCTAATCAGAAGAGGTACTTGCAGCTATGTCCACGAAAAAATGGCTCGTTGCAGTTGTAACAAAGGCCCTTGGCACGGCAGTCACTCATCTCCTGTGGCAACAGTCGACAAATGGTAGCAGGGAGGTTGGCATCGCGGTCCAGGGCGAGGAGACTAGCTGTGGTCGATGGCAGAGGGTCATCAAATCCCCCGTGTCAGTGTCAGCATCCTGTTCAGCAGTCGGGTCGTTTACCTCCAACCAGAAGAGGCACTTGCAGCAATGTCCACGAAAAAATGGCTCGTCACAGTTATAACAGAGACCCTTGGCACGGAGGTCACTCATCTCCTGTGGCGACAGTCGACAAATGGTAGCAGGGCGGTCGTCATCGTGGTCTGGGGCGTGGAGACTAGCTGTGGCCGATGGAAGAGGGTTAGGAGTACGACTGGACCCCTCGGTGTCCTGGTGATGTAGATGAGGGTGATCCAAAAGCAGACGCTTCTCGCAGATGCGAGCAAAACTCATTGTTGTGGTAAGATCTGTGGGTGCCTGAAATTCCACGCCCATGCAGAGGCGCTCATGGAGTCCTGTCGTGAATATGGACACCTGCTGTGTCAGAAGAACTGAGGTAGTGCGGGCCAGGTGGATTTGAAACTGTTCGAGGTACTCGTCGATTGGACCGGTCTACTGGAGGGAAATGTGATCCTCCAAGGTATTGCTGTGGAGGGGTGGGCCGAAACGGAGGGTGCAGTTCACCTTGAAATCTTCCCAAGGTATGAGTGGTTTCTCCCGTTGCAGTTGGGAAAACCAAAGTTGCGCGGGCCTATCTGGTGGAAGGCAGCAATATTGAGTCACTCTTCCTAAGGGGTGCGCTGGCGGGCAAAGAACTGCTCGCAACATGAGAGCCAAGCTAAGGGGTCTTCGTGGCCATAGAATATTGGAAAGTTCAGCTGCAATGAGGGCGTTGTTGAGGGTTGGTCGGCCATCGCGTGGGACGAAATTTGTGGGCTGTCTGCGCCGGAGGGAATGGAGAAAAGAGGGTCCGACGGTGGAAGTAGCCCGGTAGAGGCAGCGAGCAAGGGCCCCCCGTCGATGGAGGCGCCGAGAAGGATGCGCGAGGAAGGAGGGCCGGCGGTGAGGGGCCTGGGTGTAGCCGGTCGGGGCAGCGGAGGCGGGACGATGCTTGTCGGGGCAGAGCAGGCCGGGACAAAGTCAATCGGGTCGTAGTAGATCGGGGCGGAGCTGGCGGTGCGAATTGCCCGAGGGTTGTAGACGGCGGTAGATCCGGAGTTTTGGCGGCAGGGAGGAGAGTTTCCTTTGATACCAAGTTGTTACGTGCCCTAGATTGAGAGCGCATGCGTGGGAGAAGAGGAGGGGAGTCCACGAGGGAGGAGGAAACCTTCTTGGACCCTGGAGGAGCTATGGCGGCCGGCGGGGTTTGCGGCTTGCGACGGCGTAAGCGGACGTCAAATTGCGGGGTATCGCGATGCGGGAGACGGGTTCGGCGTGCGACTAGGGAGAACCTGGCGTAAATAAAGAACGGTAGAGAGAGAGAGAACTAGTGAGAGGAAGAGAGAATTAAAATGAAAATACTTTTTGCTTCCCCTTAGTCCATCAAAATGCCTCCTCCTTGGGCTTAGACATGAAAGATCTAATATGCATAATAAAACATAAAAATAGAACTTGATAAAAAAGTCCTCGACATCACGACCAAGGCAGGACCGTAACATTCACATTTGAAGGTGACTAAACAAATACTTCGATATATCAGAGTACAATTACTTTTTAAATTTTTTTATCATCTCAAGGCATCGAGCTTACTGGTTATTGTGGTAATGATTGAACTAGTGTTATTGATGTTCAAGCAAGTAGAGCCAGAGTTGTATTAATTATGGGAAATCTAGCTTTTACATGGAATTTTAAAAAGCAACGAATTCTGGGGTTATCAACTTGTGAAGTGTTATATAGCAACGACAACTTGTGTATGTCATGCAATTTGTCTTGATAATTTGTTGAAGGAACTTCACTAACCACAAAAGAATCGATGAAGATTTATACTGATAACAGGTGGGATATAGCATTGGTGAAATTCGATTTTCATGAAATGAGCGAGCAAATCAACGCAATGCATCCTCTCAAGAATAGATATCCAAGAAAGAAGTATAGTTGGAATGTGTGGGTTCATAAGATTAGGTAGCGGATATTTTTACCAAGCCGTTAAAATCACAGTCTAAAAACTATAAATATTGCTTGGAGCAATATGTCATAGTTTGAGAGGGGATGCTGAAAAAAATAATTTAAGTTTATTTCCTGTTGTAATTGTCGGGAATGGAGGATCACTATTGAAGTATGAGAATATAACAACTTCAGTTTCTCTTTTTTAATGTATACTTTCTAACATGAATCTCTCTACCTAGTGTAGTTCCAGTGTCGCTTCCAGCTCTCATAGTAATACACAGGTGGAAGCTCTACTAGAAAAAGTAACAATCTTGTTCATACTTGTGTTTCTAGTGATTGAGGAGGTTGGGGTTAATGTTAAGTTGCCATTGTTTAGAAAATTGAAAATAAATTCGTATTGCAATAATATAATGTGCTCTCCAGAATGGTAAAGATAATAAATGATTCTTCAATTAGTCACATCTCAGCCAAAGGTTTTGTGTGGGTTATTTTTGGTTTTAGTTTGTCACATTCAGGATTTTTTCCTCTTAAAAAAACGGGAGTTTGTTGTGTTCTTGCAGATTGTTTTCATTCAAATATTGTTTTTGAGGTCACCACAATGAACATCCTTGTCCACCACACTTCACCATTTCTGACAATATTAATTCTGATTGTTTGCGTCATCAACGTCCATCATAACCTCATTTATGGGAGAAGAATGAAATGATTCCAAATCATGGACACTAGTATTTTTGGCTCAAATCTAAATACGGACTCCTAATTTTTACTCCTTTTGACCTTCTTATACTTTCTATGGCTTTGTTGACACGCCTGCGCTAAATGAAATTCACGGCACTGTCAGTGTATACTTAAACTTTGGATGTTTGTATCACTGACATGATACTTTGTGGGAGAGTGAGGCTAATCATAATGATGATGATGATGTTCTGTTAGGGAATTATGAAGCAAAATTCTCCCCTCATTTATAGCTGTCATTTCTACCTGTTGAAATAAAGAAAGTATTTCTGCACTCAAGGGAGCTTTTTTTAATCTCCTCTTGTCAATTTTCTAACATTTTGCTAGTGATATCACCATGCAGACTCCAACAATGCAAACTTCGTCAAAATCTGGACCTTGGAGAAAGGTACACGTTCTACTATGCCTGAATTAATTTAGATTGTTCATATTTTACACTTTTAACTGCTTTGTTTGATGTACAACTTCAGTAACTCTATATTCATTCATACTTCTACTTGATCTTCACTTGCATGCGTCTCAGATGGCTTGATAACTGATTCTTTTCTAATCCGCTCCTCTTTAAGGTGACTTTGAACCTCACCTGGAAGTTTTTGGTGGGGGGCTGTTGGAACATTTAGTTCCGCGTTGAAAATCTCATAGTGCCTTTGCACTTTATATGTTCATCTTCACTTAGAATCAATTGGTTTTAGGTTGAATGCTCGAGTTCTAATATGACATCAAAGCTTAATAGGCCCCATCCCTCTCCCTCACTCCTCATGTCTATGTACGCATGTTTCTTCCCACAAGGAAGCGTCTTGTGCCACGTATTTCTACATGTGGGGCAGTGTGATGGAATCTGTTGTCTCATACTAAGATCATAAATTGCACACCTTGTGTCCTTTTATATGTTTTTGTGCCTCTCCATTTATAACCTAAATGACATGAAATCCATAATGTGGAACCAAATATCCAATTGAAATTCTAATATAGATGAATTCACATTACAGACTTTTGGAGAATTGCTCCTTTTTTATTCGATTTTGTATAATGAAGGGTGACGACTTAGGCTCCGGTGAGTTTGGAGAAAAACTTCACTGTGATAGAATATATGTTTGGCATGACAATGGTTACGACCGCAACCAAGACAACATTACTAGTTTTGAACATAAAAGTGGATGAAGTTCCTCAAGGGAGGTCGGGCATTCATGAACTCGGTTCATAACTGTTGTAATATTGAATTTGAGTTGTAGGCTATAAATAGTCAAATGGTTGCCCAAATAATATACAAGAGTTTTATTTCAACTTGGTATCAGAGCCAAGGGGGGCCGAACGACGTTGCTGCCGAACACCGCATCCGACACCCGCATCCGCCGTTGTTGCCCGCTCGCTCCCGCCTCGCCGTCTCCAATGCCTCCTCTGTCGCCGGGAGGAGGTTGCCCGCTCTGCCATCGGGAGGAGGCTGTCCGCTCCCTGGTCTTCTTCCGATCGGAGGATCTCGCCTCTAGGTCCGCGGGAAGATCGCCTCTTGGGTTGCGGGAATAACGATCCCGTAGCCTCCAGAGGCCGCTGTCGCTGCTTCCTGTACCCGTGCCGCCGCACCTAGCAGGTCTTTCTTGTGTCTCCATGCCTCCTAGCGTCCCTCGGGATGCGTTGATCGGATCTAGGGCAGACCGATGTATTTCGTAACACCGAACGAGACACAATGATTGGTAGGAAGTTGATCCATGGAGTCAAAGGAGGGAACGATGACTGACGTCTTCAAGATGTTGGGCCCGGACGAGTTGGTCACATTATTGAGGTTGTTGGGTTCATCACAACGGCCGATGAAGTTGGAACTTCCACCGATCGATCTTAAACTGGATGGACCGACGACCTACTTGAGTTGGTCACGACGTGTGAAGAAGATCCTGGCAGCAAAGAAAGTTGAGGGTTTTTTGACAAGGGCGTTGAAGAAACCAGAGAACTCGGCTCGAGATGAGTGGGAGTCGGCCCATATGATCGTGTTTATGTGGCTTCTTAGCTCGGTTGTTCCATCGATTGCCTTCACGGTAGATGGCCTCGAGACATTCATGGAGGTCTGGGACAAGCTAAAGAACACATATGATGGTGTGGGGAACACTCTACGGGTCTTCCAGGTTAAGGGAGAAATTGATGACACTGTTCAGGGGGAGAAAACGGTGCAGGAGTATGCCTCCGAGTTGGAGCGACTATGGGTGGACTACGATCACGCCTCTGGTGGGATGTGCTGCAGTGATCCATGGTGTCGGGCTTCCAAATCATCGTGGAGGAAAGGACGATGAAGTTCCTGAAGGGGTTAGATGACAAGTTAGATCAACGGAGAGCTCTACTTCTGTCGGGTACGACGATTCCTACCTTCACGGAGGCCATCTCTGCTATGATTCTGGAGGAGACGCGTCTCAAACTGCAGGCTGGGACAGGAGGGTCCATGCCTGTGAAGTTAGCACTAGCGGTTGCGGCTCATTGTATTACTAGACAGAGGGAAAAAATCCTACAGTGCTACAACTGTGGTAAGGTCGGCCACTTGAGACAAGCATGCTCCAAGCCGCCCATGGAGAGAGATTCGGGTGGCGGACGAGGACGTGGTCGTGGCCGTGGTGGTAGAGGAGGCTATTAGACCAATTTAGGTATGACTGACAGTGCGGAGGAACTTGGTGTTATCTATAAAGAGGAGGAGCAGACCCTACTTAGCATGATGGAGGGTATCAAGAGAAAGCAGACGAGCGAGGGGAGCAGAGATGGAGCTGGGTGGGGGTCTCTATGTATGCCCACCCACCTTCTACTGGATCTCTCACACTAGCATCTATATCTTCTTCTAGGGAATCAGACTGGATCATCGACTCAGGCGCATCCCGCCATGTGACAGGAAATGCAGGGGAGTTCTCCTCCTATACTCTTCTAGCCATGACAGATAGCATCCAGACAACGGACGGTACGTTCCAGCCAGTGGTCGGTAAGAGTACTGTTAATTGTTCAGGTTCGGTAACACTGTTCAATGTTTTGCATTCTCCTTTCCCAGTTAGTCTTTTATCAATTAGTTCTATAATTATTCAACTGAGATGTGTTGTTTCTTTTGATATCCCTAAGGTGACTTTTCAGGAGAAAGGGACAAGACGGATACTTGGGACTGAGACTTGACATGATGAGTTGTGGTATATGGATCGGGAAGGACTGGATGCGACTCTGATCTCTGTGGTAGAGACAACGAGAGGTGGAGGACAGAAGATGAGTGCAGAGGATATGCTAATACTCCATCACGGGCGGTTGGGGAACCCCTCCTTCAGGACTGTAGCTAGGTTGTTTCCTACTATTTTTGATGCAGCAAATAAAACAAAATTGGTGTGTAATGCGTGTGATTTAGGCAAGCTTACTAGGAGTTCGTATGCTAGTACGGGCCGAAGAAGCTCTTTTATTTTTGATGTTATTTATTCTGATGTCTGGGGACCTTATATTGTAAGCTTTTTAAATGGTTATAAGTATTTTGTTACTTTCATTGATTGTGCATCTCGTGTTACCTGACTATATTTGATGAAAAATAAAAGTGAGGTATTCACCTGCTTCCGAGATTTCCATAAACTTGTACAGACGCAATATAGTGCAGTGATTAAGGTACTAAGGTCAGACAATAAGACAAAATGCACCAACAAGGCAATGAGGGAATATCTATCAACTCATGGGATAGTGCACCAGACCACTTGTGCCTACACACCAGCACAGAACATATTGGCGGAAAGGAAGAACAAACACCTTCTGGAGGTGGCAAGGAGTATGATGCTAAACATGAAGGTGCCTTAGAGTCTGTGGGGTTATGTCGTGTTAACAGCGACACAACTGATCAACAGGATGCCATCACAGGTACTAGGGTGGAAGTCTCTGTGTCAGCAGCTGCAGGGACGTAATGCGGGGATACTTCCCTTGAAGGTATTCGGGTGTGCGTGTTTCGTGATGGACAACAGACCGAGTGTTTGTAAGCTTGATTCAAGGGCAGTCAAGTGTATGTTTGCTGGGTTACTCTCGTACTTATAAGGGTTACATGTGTTGAAGCCCAGTGGAGAAAAGATGCTTTGTGAGCATGAATTTTCACTTTAGAGAGCTAAAACAGTACTACCGGCAAAAGGGAATCCTACCTACATTAGACTTGTCAGATAAATAAAGTACGAGGCTAGAAGAGAAATGTTGGTGACCAATCTGGGAGTATGGCAGGCAGGTTCTGCGGAGGAGCAGGAGAGTAATGATGAGCAAGAGGAGATTGAGGAGCAGAGGCAAGATGTGAGACCTACGGCTCTGGGGGAACTGCTGACATACAGTAGGAGGAAGCTTCCAACAGTACCAGATCCAGTGTCAGTGCCCAGTCTAGCTCCTAGTCCCTTGCCTGCGTCGCCCCCCTCTCCTGGAACACCTACACCTACACAAGCCTCAGGTGATATCCTTTCTCCTCTCCCTATTTCTTCTTTTATGTTACGGAAGACTACTCACAACAATGCGGGAAATCCTTCCGACAGATACGGTTGGGACCTTACGTCCTTTTTCTCTTACGATCATATCTCCCCTACACACGGAACATTCATTGCATCTTTGGATAGTGTTATTGTATCTAACAATTGACAGGTCGCCAAAGACGATCCGAAGTGGGAGGCAGCAATGAAGGAAGAGATGAGAGCTCTTGAGAAGAACAAGACCTGGGAGCTAGCACGGCTGCCAAAAGATAAGAAAGCTGTTGGGTGCAAGTGGGTGTTCACCGTAAAGCAGAACCCAGATGGACAAGTTGAGCGCTACAAAGCTTAATTTGTTGCCAAGGAGTACATCCAGACCTATGACATTGACTACGACGAGACGTTTGCACCTGTTGCGAAGATGAGCACCGTTAGGACTCTCATCAGACAGACAGTGAACGGGGGATGGTTGCTACACCAACTAGATGTGAAGAATGCATTCCTTTATGGAGATCTAGCAGAGGAGGTGTACATGGAGATACCACCTGGATTTGGTACGGCCAAGACAGAAGGCGCAGAGTCTGCAAGCTAAAAAAATTCCTCTATGGGCTGAAGCAGTCACCCCGTGCATGGTTCGACCGATTCAGGAGAGCAATGATTGGGATGGGGTATCGCCAGATCAATGCAGATCATACTGTGTTCTTCAGGCAGAATGGAGGTCACACCACCATGCTTGCAGTGTATGTGGACGACATGATCATTACAGAGGATGATGAGCAGGAGATTAGTCGCCTCAGGGGGGCCCTATGCAAGGAATTCAAGGTGAAGGATCTGAGCCTTCTTCGATATTTCCTTGGGATCGAGATTACCTATGAGGCCGAGGGGATAATCCTTCCCCAAAGGAAATATGCGTTGGATCTCCTCACTGGAACCTGGATGTTTGGTTGCAAATCTGCTGCGATGCTAATTGAGCCAAGGTGCAAACTGGGTGCAGAGGCCGGAGAACCAATAGATCAAGAAATGCACCAAAGGCTAGTCGGGAAGTTGATCTACTTGAGGCACACTCGCCTGGACATCTCATTCTCTATAAGCGTGGTGAGCCGCTACATGCATGACCCAAGGAAGGGCCATATAGATGCAGTGTACCAGATTCTGCGATACTTGAAGAGTGCCCCTGGAAAGGGGCTGACCTTCAAAAGGAACGAGCACATGAGGATCGAAGGCTATTGCGATTCTGACTGGGCAAGTTGTGCGAATGATTGGAGGTCTACCTCAGGCTATTCCATATTTGTGGGAGGCAACCTGGTCTCATGGAGGAGTAAGAAGTAGTCGGTAGTGGCTAAATCGACCGCAGGGGCGGAGTACAGAGCCATGGCAGTAGGGGTTGCAGAGCTCCTGTGGATGAAAGGAATGCTTGAGGAGTTGAAGCTGGACCCACAGGACAGGATGAAGTTGTTGTGTGACAGTCAGTCAGTCATCAGTATTACAAACAATCCAGTCCAACACGATCGTACCAAACATATAGAGATTGATAGATTTTTTTATCAAAGAAAAGCTTGATAATTGACTACTGGAGTTGAGCCACGTGCCGACCAAGGGGCAGGTTGCAGACTGCTTGACTAAGGGACTCCGTTCAGAGGATATGATCAGGAGTTGTAACAAGATGGACTTAGTGAATATCTTTTGTCAATCTTGAGGGAGGAGTGTTGTAATATTGAATTTGAGTTGTAGGCTATAAATAGCCAAATGATTGCCCTAATAACACACAAGAGTTTTATTTCAACTATAACCACTGAGTTCATCGCGGTCACCACCGTGCCAAATGGAGCCTTAGTGTTCAATACTATCCCCCATCCCTCTCCCTCACTCCACATGTCTATGTACGCATGTTTCTTCACACAAGGAAGCGTCTTGTGCCACGTATTGCTACATGTGGGGCAGTGTGATGGAATTTTGTCTCTTACTATGATCATAAATTGCACGCGTTGTGTACTTTTACATGTTTTTGCGCCTCTCCATTTATAACCTAAATGACATGAAATCCATAATGTGGAACCAAATATCCTATTGAAATTCTAATATAGATGAATTCACATTACAGACTTTTGGAGAATTGTTCTTTTTTTGTTCGATTTTGTATAATGAAGGGTGACAACTTAGGCTCGGGTGAGTTTGGAGAGAAACTTCACTGTGATAGAATATATGTTTGGTATGACAATCGTTACTACCGCAACCAAGACAACATTACTAGTTTTGAACATAAAAGTGGATGAAGTTCCTCAAGGGAGGTCAGGCGTTCATGAACGCGGTTCATAACCTCTGAGTTCACGTTAGTCACCACCATGCCAAATGGAGCCTTACTGTTCAATTCTGTAGCCTTATGTAGGAGTTAAATTCTTTATTTTCTTGCCAATTGTTTTTTTACTGTGCTCATTTCCCTTGTTTCCCTGCTACAGATGCTTTCAAGCAAAGATGTCAATTTTGTGGGTTACACATACAAGAATTTTGAAATTGTGAACGACCCCGATATCCCCGGCATAGGTTCTCTTATATTTCTACTATCATATAATTATATATATGTATGTAGAAATAATTACCCAAACCTCCCCTGTAAACTAGCATAATTAGTGAGAGCACCCCTCTTATTTTCGAAATTACAAAAAACTCCCCTTAAATTTTCATTTTATTACCAAAACCTCCCATGATATTTTCATTTCATTGCATCCATGAAGAAAAATACCCCCCGGGACACTGTTCACCGAGGGGGGTGTTTTTGTGCATGGATGTTATGAAATTAAAACTTCAGGGAAGATTTTTGTAATGAAATGAAAACTTTAAGGGAAGTTTTTGTAATTTCGAAAATAAGAGGGGTGCTGTCAGTAATTTAGCAAAGTTAGAGGGGAGGTCCCGGTAAATGGCCCTATGTATGTATATATATATTACAATTTCTTATGGGCAATCTTTATGTGCAGCTGAATTGAAGAAAAAGAGCAACAAACCCAAGAGACCTTCTATCAAGTCATTATTTGGTAATCACCTTTCTAACATTTATGCCACCAAAATTTCTTCGAATCAATCAAACTCGAGATAAACGAACCTGCTTGAACATGCAGAATCTGAAACTTCTTCAAATCAAACAACCCAAGGAAGTTTTCTAAACTTGTTGCCTACACATCTCGAGGTTACGGAGAGCCCCGAGCCATCCCCTCATCCCAGCAAGACATCTTCTTTACGCCCCCAGCCCCGACATAGGTAGCGGAACCTGCACTTCTTTGACAACTGTTCATAGCTAAATTAAAAGAGAAGCGCGATTTTTTTACCCCAAAATTTTTATCTTTTTTTTCCACCGAAATCCAAGAATGATGTACATTGGCGTCGTCCTCGTATATGTAAGAGGTGGTCTAGTTGTGTGGGTAAATTTGTGTTTGAACTGCCCCTAAAAGGCTGAAGTCAGATTTGCAAATTGTCACACTGACTGAGAACTTTAATGAAATGGTTAATTCTTTTCTTCTAATCTAAATAAATTAAATTATGCTCACTGTTAGGAGGTGTTGTGCTTCATGAGTTTTTATTTTTCATTCATTTATGTTATTTATTATTTAAACCTTCCTTAGGCTCTATTTTTAGAAATTACAAAACTTTCTATTGTATGTTTACATTTCATAAAATGCATGCATAAAATCAGGGCTCGCCTGTAATCGTTCGTAGGCTCCATTTGGTACGATGTTTTTACTCGGTGAGTCTGGACAAAAACATGATCGCCGGAGAATGTATATTTGGTGGGTCATAGCGACTGTGTTCACAACTGCTATTGCCGTGCCGCCAAACAGAGCCTTAGTAAGTGAGCTCAGTTTTAGGAACTGTGGAGAAGGTTCTGAAAAGATTTAGGGACCTGGGCAAAGTGGATTGTCTTCCTAACATTTTTGGAACATTCTAGAAGAGTGTTGGATATTTCATGAATATTCTAGAAGGCATGTACAGAAGATGGGTCTTCTTTCATTTATAATCAGTAAATTTTTGAATTTAAATGACTTGGGGAAGATGAGAGTCCCAAACCGGACAGGTGGCTCCTTGTGCATGCATATTATGCATGTTATGAAATATACTGGGTGGGGAGGCATATGTAATTTCAAAAGGTGGTGCTTTATGTAATTTCAAAAGTTAGAATGGTGTAATTTCAAAAGTTAGGATGTGTGGACACACGAGACTGGATAAGACGAGAGTGACACCAATTGCAGAGAAGATGCGCGAGAGGCTCGACTATGATAATTTGGAAACATACAAAGGAGACTATTAAAGTAACATGTTAGGTGTTGTGAGAGTTTAGTCACTAAACATGTTAAATGTGGGAAGAATAGACCAATAAAGATTTGGAATAAAACTATAAGGAAAGACATGATGTGCTTAGGCATTAGTGAGATTATGACTAAAAATAGGGTACAATGACGACAAATGATTTATTTAACTGAATCCACTATAGTGAGATAAAAGCTCGAAAATTTTTAGGTACGTATTCACACCTATTTGTAGGTGCGATACAGTTGTATTTAGGCCATTAGATCTTGATTTATCTTGATTTCAACGGCTTCGATACGGTTGTATCTAAGCTGTTGTACATCCGGTTGTATTGCGATCAAAATACGACTGTATTTCAGCCGTTGGAATCCAAATCCAACGGCAGCGATCGTATCCCATCTAAAAATAGGTGCAAATACGTACCTAAAACAGACTCGTAAAAACTTGAGTGTTGCTCTTGTTATATGAGAGACCTCAATAAATAGTCATATATATAACAATCTTTTGCAATACAGTCTTTCCAAGAGTAGCAGAAAAATAGTGATGTTTTCTGTATAAAAATGATCTTAAATTAGTTCATTATTTATTTATGTATTTCGGGTGATATATTTCCTGGCAATGGTCTTAGATCTTATATTTCCTGGATAAAAACAATTTTAAATTTGGCTTCGTTTGGCGCGGTTTATTTGCTCGGGTGAGTTTGGTCAAAAACGTCGCCTAAGTTTGCAAACAAAGGTTATGGCCGCTATCAAGAAAATAAACTAGTTTTGAGTGTAAAATGGATGAATTATTTTAGGCGAGATAGGATGTTCACAAATGACGGTTCATAATTACCGCATTCACGACCATTATTACTGCATTAAAGAAATAATAATAATAATAAGGCAGGGCCCATTTCCATGTGTATTTATAAAATAGGCAGAACTATAAAATCAGTCCCTCAACTTTGAGTCCCTTTTAAAACTAGTCCCTAAACTTTCAAATAGTTAAAATCAGTCCCTAAGCTATTAAAATGGGAGCTGCGGAGATGAGAATGCTTAGATCGATGTTTGGATACACGAGGCTGAATAGAATTAGGAATGAATGCATCAGAGATAAGACAAGAGTATCACCAATTGCAGAGAAGATGCGAGAAACTCGACTAAGTTGGTTTGGACATGTGCAAAGGAGACCATTAGAGGCACCTGTTTGGCGTTGTGAGAGTCTAGTCACTAGGCATGTTAAATAAGGGAGGAGTACACTAATAAAGACTGGAATGAAACTATAAGGAAAGACATGATGTATAACATTAGTGAGATTATGACACAAGATAGGGCACAATGGCGACAAAGGATCCATATTGCCAACCCCACTATAGTGGAATAAAGGCTTGAGTGTTGTTGTTGTAATTTTAGTCCCAAAATCTGTTAGGTCGCTCGAAGCATCCCGGGTGGTGGTCAAAGTGGAACTACCTCCCTGTTGTCCATATTTGAGGTTATATAGGCAAACCGCAAATCATAGGGTTAGAGCGGGTATCGGATATTTCGGTATCCGAACCAAAACCGTTAAACTTCCGAACCCGTTATATATTCAAATATACACAACAAAATCAACTTTCGTTATCTACCTAACCTTATTTGTTATAAAAATATGAAATCTGTGCCGATGAGAGTGAAAATGGCACAATGCCTCTACGAAATCGCCACTGCCTCCTCTGTTCTGAGCCTGGCATTAGATCGGAAGAGTATTTAGACTTCCAGTATCTTATCGTGGTCTTAGGTTTCGTTTGGGGGCACTTATTTTCACCGGTAAAGTGGTTACAATTGCATGAATCGGACCGTAATTAAGATTTTATAAGCATAGGCCATATACAGTGGGGTGTGAGCTACCATGAATGAATACTTAGCAATTGCTTAAGAAATTAACTCATGATTTTATTAAGTAGATTTTGAGGAATTAATTAAAGATGGAGAGAACGGAAATATTTCTAGCTTCCTTGTGCCGTTATCTCTTCTTCTCCGGGTTTCATTCTTGATTTTCACTCTCTCATTAGCAAATTCATTTTTGCTGTTAGCAAATCATTATTACTAGGAAATCATAAAATTTGAAAATTATTATTTGAAAATCAATTGGATACTAGCAAATCATTCAAATTTTTTTTAAAAAAACTCCCAAAAATAAATATTTGTACTATACTATATCATTTGGCTTAAAAATTGAGTTGCAAGTGGTTCAAAATATATTTGATTTTTAATTCCTATAAAGGTGTGCTGTATATACGAGTTAAGTGTATATAAGAGTATACATGTCTTTTTGAACTGCGTCTTATACATGCATTTTCAAGAGAAATGTTCAACATGAAAGTTGTAGATCTCGACGAGATCTACAACTTTTATGTTGAACACTTTTTAATTTCAAGCCGTTTAGACCCCCGATTTGGTCCCCGAAAAAAATCGCGTCAAACATATGTACAGACGCCCGAATTCGGCGTGACTTTTTTCGGGGGCTAAATCGGGAGCCTAAAAGGCTTCCAATGAAAAAGTGTTTAACATGAAAGTTGTAGCTCTCGACGAGATCTACAACTTTCATATTGAACATTTTTTTGATTTGAAGCAGTTTAGACCTCCAATTTGGCCCTCGAAAAAAGTCACGCCGAACATATGTACGGACGCACGGGTTCGGCGTGTCTTTTTTCGGGGGCCAAATCAGGGACCTAAACTGCTTCAAATCAAAAAGTGTTCAACATTTCTCATAAAAATGCACGTAGAAGACCCAGTTCGAAAAAACGCATATATTCTTATAGGGTTTGCTAGAAGTCATTTCAAATAACATAAATATTAATATTTTGAATATTTTTTGATTTGGTTTGCTTATAACAGCACCCTTAAAAAATTAGGGATTGATTTTCATAAAGGTCCCAAAATTGAGGGGCTTATTTTGTATTGACACGCGTAAATGGTTTATGGCACGCGTTATTATTGTTTATCTCCCTCCCCGTTTTCAGATCGCCTTACCCATTTTGCACCAATGGCGTCATCATCATTTGCATAATGCTGCTCCAGGAAGAAGATTCGTCGTCTTCCATTGACATCTTTGTGGGAAGAGACAAAGCGAGGAGGTTAGATGGAGAAGACAAGGCTTGTATTCTTGTCACCGAAAATGGTTGTTACTAGGTAGATAAGTAGATTGGCCGGCAAAGCTTGTATTCTTGTCCAGAGCCGCGGCGATCTCCCCCTCTCCGCCTAGCCACGCCGCCCTCCAGCTTCGGGCCTGCTACTTCCGCTACCAAACGACTCCTTCAACGCTTGGCCCGACACCTCCCTCCTCTACAAAACCTGCTCCTCCGACATTGACTCCGGCCTCCCCTGCTACTTCTGTTTCGGAACCAGAGCGCCGCCCGGGATAGCGAATTCGCCGCCGGCGGGGCTGCTGGACCGCCTTCGCCCTACCCACGCCGGGGTTGCCGGCGTCCAGCGATCCCGTCGGTTGGGTCAGGTCAGGCAGCCGCCCGCGGGCGGCCAAAATTGTTGAAATCAATTTCTCTAAGGAGGGCCGGACAAATGCCCGGGGCAAAACTGGAAGAACTAATGTAACAAAAACTCACAAATTATTTAAAAATAAATTGCATAGCCTTGTATTTTTTTACTGTCATATATATTAAGAAATCTTTATTATGGGCAGATCAATTTCATTTAAGAGCATATCAATCCCAGTGATAAATCAAAATAAAAAATGATAGAAAATTGTGAACTATATTCATTATTATTCTTGCAGTTTTCTTTACAACACGGTTGCCCATAGTTGTTATGCATCATATTTGTTTGTAGGAAAAAAATTTGAGCAGGAGCTCAAAATATTTTTTTTCTATAAAAGAAAAAAAAAACGCCTTATGCAGAGCTCATTGGGAGAACTTTGTCCAAATTAGAAGGCAACATTTAAATGCCAATAAAAGATGGTGATTGTTAATCGCAATGCGTTATTGGCTAGTCGCACCCCAAAATCTGCTAACTTTTCGCGTCTTTTCGAAATACGTCTTGTACATGCAATTTCAGGAAAAATATTCAACACAAAAGTTGCAGATCTCGTCGTTGCAGATCTCGACGAGATCTACAACTTTTGTGTTGAACACATTTCCTGAAATTGCATGTACAAGGCGTATTTCTGAAAGCCGTAAAATCTGAGCATATTTCCAAAGTACGTCTTGTACATGCATTTTTAGTAAACGTGCTCAACACGAAAGTTGTAATCTCGACGAGATGTACAACTTTTGTGTTGAGCACTTTTCCTAAAATTGCATGTACAAGACGTATTTCGAAAATGCGTGGAAAGTAATGAGATTTTGGGGTGCCACTAACAAATAGCGGGTTTGCGATTAACAATCACTTAAAAGATAGGGCTACGAACAAGCTCGCCCAACTATTTTCCGTGCTCTACATTAATTCAATTTTTATACTTAATTTACTACTACTTTATTTTTTACATGTATTTTCTAATCAATTTTATGGCACACGAACAAGTAATATATTTTGGAGTTTCCAAAAGACAAAGAATATTAAAGTATGATTCAATTAGGTCATTGTTATTCGCACTATAACTTTCGTGTTGAACACTTTTTCTAAAAATGCATGTACAAGTCGTACTTTGAAAATACACTCAGATTTTGCGTTTTTTAGAAATACGTCTTGTACTTGTATTTTTAGGAAAACTGTTCAACACGAAAGTTGTAGATCTCATCGAGATCGCAACTTTGGTGTTGAACGCGTTTCTTAAAAATGCATGTACAAGACGTATTTTCAAAAGGCGCGAGAAATTAGGAAAAAACATTTGCGACTAGTCAAAACTGTAGTGCGGATAACAATCGCCTTCAATTAATATTTCAATTTATTTACAATATTCAAAGATATAATATTATTTTTTGGTGCTTTTAGATGGTTTAAAGTTTAAACAAAGAGATTTGATGTAATTTTGGGTGGACTTATTTTTTTTTCATCCAATTGTAATATTATATATATTGTCTTTTGAAGTATTGCTATGGTTTAGATTCACAAGTAAGAAAAGTTTGAATTTTTTATTTTTATTTTATTTTATTTTTGATGATATGCTAAGGGCATTTATATTGACAGTCCGGATATCTATATTAACAGCCCAATTATAATGGCAGCCAAGTAAATCGATATTGGCAGCCCAATGGCTATTGTCAGCCCATTTTTTTTTATAAAACAACTAATATTTATAGATTAACCAAACAAAATACAAAATAAACTTCATACTTTTTTTCAACAACATAACGATTAAAATATAAATCAAAAGTCCATTATTTTTTAAAACACAAAATAGTTAAAATTCACGTCTTCGTGATGATTGAACTGACATGTCCCAATATAAGTTGCACCTGCATAATCCAATTAAAAAAATATTGTAAATTATATTTTATTAAAAAGGAGCTTTCAAATTTATCAAATGCTAAAGAACTTACATTGTCTTGCACTTGTGATATAAATGTAGTTGGAACGGCCTCCAAAAGTTTGTAATCTATATCTGTGATATAAATGTTTCATTACAACCAAATGTATTGTCAACAAATTGTAAGAAAAAAAATAACTATGCATATCATTCTAATCTTGCAGTGATCTCTCGGTCCGTTACAAAAACATTTGGCAAAATATTCTCATTGAAAAGACGCTTAAAATATTGCAATGCCCACATGTAACTGGCCTCGGTCTCATTTGATAAAAAAGAAAAGCATGAGAAAAATGTCTGATTTGTTGAAGTGACGACAACAATGCATAGAAGCGGCAATCCATGGCGGAAACAAAACCAAAAAGCTCTGTATCGAGTAGAGCTTGAATCCAGTATAACGAAAAATTCCAGTTTTAGGTGATGATTATGTGGTTCGATTGAATGATGCTCAAGTTTTATACGATATAATATGAGTGTTTGTTTGAATGGTTTATACTTTGTTTAGTTGGAGCAGTTAATGTCACAAGTATAATAGTGATTAAGTTGTGTAATTAGGCTTCTGCTGCACGATTTGTCTCCATGTTTTAGGTTATGATTATGAAGTTGAGAATATGAAGGCGAACACATGTTAGTTGTTAACTGTACATAAGCTACCCCAAATGGTTTGGTTTGAGGTAGCCGTCACAGTCCAATGAAGTTTAGATGATTAGCATTGTCATACAAACATCAAGTTTCAGCCATTTGCTAGAATTCAAGAAAAATATTCGGCACTATTTTAGGTTTTGTTTCGGCTAAGTCATTGTAGCATTTCAACAAACACATGGAGTGCACTAAAGATAGGAGAAAAAAATCAAAAAGCTAGGTCGCCATCGCTAGGAAATCAAACAAAAAAAGGAGAAAAAATCGTCATTCCCACCTCCATAGCAAATGTTGGAGCAAAATCCATGGCGGAAACAAAACCCTAAAACCCCGGAAGAGAGGAGAAGAACGGACTCTAAAATAATGCAAAAGACTTTGGGAGAGAAGATCTAACCTTTCAGAGTAGCTCGCCGGCGTCCAACATGCTCCTCCGTCGGTTTTTTCCGGCCGGCGCCGGGGCTTTGCGGGGGCGGAAGAAGGGAGGTCGGGCGTATCGTGCTGGATTGCGGAAAAAAGAGGGGGGCTGCTATTAGAGAGAGGATAAGGTTATAAGATTAGGTTTTGTTTTAAAAGTTTGGGCTGCCAATATCGATATGCGGGTTGCCAATATAAACGCCCTATACTAATAGTCTGGTGTCAAAAATATTTTTTTATGAGATAGTATTATTACTTACTCTATATTTATTTTAATATATTTTATAAAATTTCACGCAATCTTGGAAGGATTTACTGTTTTTCCGTAGGGCTCCGCCAGTTCCAGTGCCCTTCTCGTGCTCCGGCGGAGATGGACGCCGGCGGGTCGGATTCCGACGGCCATGGCTTCCTAAACTCCAAAGAGATGTGGAGAAGGGAGATCGGCCTCGGCGAAGGCGGGGAGGAAGCGGCCACCGCCGCAGCCTCCAAACGCCATGGCTGGTATCAGAAGGGTATCTCCTACTGGCAAGTAAATAACCTAAATTCGCCTCCGTTCATCTATGTATTCCTCCTGCCATGTTTCTCTATTAATCTTCTATATTTAGGGAGTGGATGCCTCAGTGGATGGAGTTCTTGGAGGGTACGGCCATACAAACGAGGCTGATGTGAAGGGGAGCGAGGCTTTCCTCAAACCCTTACTTCTCGATCGTTTTGGAAGCAGACTGCGGAATCTTGTGGCCCTCGGTAGCTCTTCTTCATCTGTTTCTCTATCTCACTTGGATGTGAAGACTGTTATGAATTCTAGCAGAAGGGATTCATTGTATTTGCTTGTGCTCCTTTGGTTGTTTGTACTCTCGAAATAGGGGGGTTTGACACTTTGCACCTCAAATCTTTAAAATTAACACTTTGCTCCCATAATTACCAATTTCTAGCACTTGCAGCCCCGGGTCAAAATTTTAAGTGTATTTAGGTCCGGGCTGCACAAAAAATGTTCATTCAAAGGTATTTAGGTCCGGGTAGCACCAATAATCTGGAGTGCAAAGTTTTAAAATGGGCATTTTTGGCACTGCCCGGACTTAAATACCCTTGAAATGTTAGCTTGGGGGTGCAAAGTGCCAGAAATTTGTAATTGTGAGGTGCAAAGTGTCAATTTTAAAAATTTGAGGTGCAAAGTGCCAAAACCCGTATTTCGGGGATACAAAGTGCCAAAAGCCCTAGTTTTTACGTGCTTTGATATGAGCTACATTATTTAGAAAAAAATAGTTTTTAAATAGTAGTTTGTGGATCGAAATTTGAAGGTGTTTCATAGAATAGTTTTTCCACCCTGTTTGTTGAAAAGGAGAAAACTTAGGTGATTGTTATGGACAAACTTATTTTGGATATGTGCAAACCAATTTTGTGGGTAGATAAAAAATTATAAGTGCAAACAAAACTGTTACGGGCAAACCAAAATAAAATCAAGAAGTGCAAAAAAAACTAATTATTTGCTCGCCGGGAGAGGTTCATCGTCTGTTAGAGGTTCGATCTGTGTGTAGAACATTCAATCATTCTCGGAGCCTATAGTACAACAATAAGATTATGCAGGTTTTGTTTTCTAAAAATCCGACTCATTTTTTGCTCGCCGGGAGAGGTTCATTGTCTGTTACAGCCTAATTCTCTTTAAAATCAATCATCGATCTTCATTTTGAATGATTTTTGTAATTTCTGAAGCACCAGACATTTGTTTGAAATATGTAACCAAGTGAGAGAGAGAGAAAGGGATGTAGAATTTGGAGACCATAACGAGCGTGAGGAGGGAAGAAGTCACCGGCGTCGAGGGCGGAGGTACGAACTCATTGACGGAATCGAGTGAGAGAGAGAGAAAGGGATGCAAAATTTGGAGATCGAACCTCTCACAGACGCTAAACAACGCAAGAAACTGGAGGCTCGCCAACGATGAACAGCACAGGAAACTGGAGTCTCGCCGACATATAAACACTATTTTAAGGTTTTGCTGGAGAAAGTTTCCTAGAAGCAGAAACCAGAGATAGGTGTGATGCGGGGAGTGGTTTGCCCCTATCCTTTCTACTGCAAAATGCTTAATAATTATTTAATATTTTTTTAAAAAAATTTTGGTTTGCACCTACTCAAAATAGATTTGTCCATAACAATTACCAAAACTTACTAGGCGATCCCTTATCTGCTCTGAATATTTTCCTTTTTTTTCTGTTTCTAACTGATTTTATGAAATTACTACAGATTGCGGTTCAGGCATAGGAAGGATCACACAGAATCTCCTGTTGAGACATTTTAATGAGGTAATAAGCACTAGATTATGACATGCGATAAGTCTTTGAATTGGTATAAGAGCTCCCAAACTGATTGATGGGAATAGGGACTAATGATTTTTAAGGGATAAAAATTTTGATATTAGGAATGAAACTATTCAACATATCCTCACCCTATATAGAATTTTGGACCATGTTCTCATGATCTGAGTTTGGGCAAGATGAAATTAGATTTGAGGGATTCAAACTTTTCCTCAAGCTTGATCCACTATGATAATTGATTCGGATGTTGAGTCCGAAGATGGATTGGGCCAAGCTAGGTTGAGTTAACAAGAGGACATACTTTTAAATTTGTGGGGTTGTTCGATGGAGTTTCCCTTATCTAACCGGTCCCCTGAAATGCGGTTAGATAAGGTCGGATCAATTACATTAAGTCTGTTGACCCAAGCTCGAAAAGAAGATCCGATTGGCTTATCGGGTTGCGTTTGTTCCTCAGCCAAATCCATGAATAGACATGCCTGTTGTGATGTTAATGAAAAGTATGTTACTTGCAGAATACCCCATGTGTTTATTAAGATGAATGTGCCAAACTACATCAATCTACTGTGCCTTATAAAGCTACTATGGCAAGGGATGAGGTGCTTTTTAATAATTACTTGTTAACTGTCACCCTGTAGTTAGAGCAAAGCTGATCCTATCATGAAAACAACATTAGTGTTTGGACAAGGTTTAATAATTATGTTGAGAATATAGTCCCACATTGAAAACTTATGTATCCCTTCATACTTAATATAGATTTGGGCCCCCTTTACCTATTTTGTGTTGGGTTGGATGCATATGTTATGACATGGTACTAAAGCATGCTAGGCCTGACGGCCTACTCCCATGTTCCCTAATTAAAAAAAAGTCCACATTGTTGAGGCCCGAGACTCTAAACATGAATGGTCGTTTTGAAATTATAGTCCAACACAGGGAACTCATGTAGCCTTGTAAACCTAATATAGATATGGGGACCATCTATCTGCAACTAATTAGTCTTGGGTTGAATGTATTTGTTCTGAAGAAATCTATTAGAATGCAACTGAATTACTTTTGCCTGTGCTTTATCTACATTTTTAATGATTACAGGTGTGTGTCCATGATTTTCTTTTGAAGTTTGTGTATATGATGATGCCTGCATCTAGAGAATGTTAATGTTTGTGTTTATTCTGCATATAGACAGGCTGCACATCTGGAAGTAAAGTTTCTATGGTAACCATCACTCATATATTGCAGGTCGATCTTTTGGAACCAGTGTCACATTTCCTTGATGCTGCCCGGAAAAATATTGCTCCTGAAGGTGATATGCAGGAAGATACGCACATGGCTGTCAATTTCTATTGCATCCCTCTTCAGGTTATTGACTTGCCTTTTCATTATTAATGTCTTTGTTGATTGAATATATTTGTCCGGTCTCTTGCATGTGCCTCCTTGACAGCAAGATTCCACTACATTGTGATCAGGAATTTTCTCCAGAAGTTGGAAGGTATGACGTGATATGGATTCAATGGTGTATAGGACATCTGCCGGATGATGACTTTATATCATTCTTTAAGAGAGCAAAGGTGTGTAATGCAGTGCATTATTATGCTTTTGTTTTTATTTCATGATCTGGCGAACATAGATTCATGTAGCTCTGGGCTTCCTTGTGATTTTCTTATAATTTTATTTCTGTTTTCTTAGGATTTATTGCTTGGCAGTTTTCAGCCTTTTCAAAGGATTTATTTAGTTGAATCCCACAGTTTAATATGCTTTAAGACACTCAATTGATTGTTTTCTTGTACTTTTTGTGAGCAACTGTAAACAACCCTAGCCAGTCTTTACAATTTACTATTTTTATACTTTCGTAGTGTTGAAAACGAGTTAATTTTTTCCCCTTGTACATGCAATTAGAAACTGAGCAGAAATAAAATATTCAAAGATATACATGATAATCTCATGAGTACATACTAAATACTTATCTGCCATATATATAACAAAAATGTTTGTACAGTAGTTTTTTTAGATACACAAAATGCCCATAGTCTGATAAAACCATAAGATAAGGATACACAAAAGGTGGCTCTACCCATCCTATGACATTTATATATTTTTTACATCAAATACTAAAAGCGGCTACATATGAATTAACTAAAGTTCCTCTAAAATGATTACGTTTCATACATATTCTGCCATACTAAATACTTATAAGTACATACTAAATACTTATAGGATACACAAAAGGTGGCTCTACCCATCCTTGTACATTTATATATTTTTTAGATATACATGATAATCTCATGAGTGCATACTAAATACTTATCTGCCATATCTAAGGGGGTATTGGGGCCTCTTATCTTGTCCTCTAAAATGATCTCTACTTTTATTGCTCTCTTTTCCTCTTCTTCCTTTTGATTACGTTTCATACATATTCTATTAGATTCCTCTAGCTCGGCTACAATAAACTAAAGTTCTATACCAAACTATTGATTTTTCGTGTAAGTGATATTCCCATCATCTAATTCAGTTAACTTGTAACATCTTCATCTTCTATCTAAGGTAGTTAAAAAATGATAGGATAAGTCACACTGAATTAGTGAATTCTTGATGTAGGCCGAAACATGAGATTTAATATTGAATTATTTTTTGCAGTCAAATTAAATTGTGTAGCGCACTTAGACTCGATGAACGACTAAATGACAAAAATAATGCTAAGTTCCATACGATATACATGAAGTGTCTAGCAAGAAAACACGAACAACACATCAAGCTCTTCCACATGCAAGGGATAAAATAGAACAATAAAGAAAATATTAAGTTAACGAAAATAAGTGACATGATAATCAAGGCATACTCTACTTTAAAAGATCGAAGAATTTATACATAAAATTCACTAACAGAATTCAAGCAAGAGAAAGATGTGATGAATACCACAAGTACCACAAGGGTGCAAGCTCCGCATCGAGTCCTATCTGTGTAGGCTCAAGGATACAATGTTTTAAATATCGGATGTCGGCGACATATCATATTGAGTTTTTAAATGTCAAATGTCGGAAGTCGAAGACATGTCGGGGATTTTCATGTCTTATAAATTAAAATTTTATTTTTATGTATACTAACTATAATTATATGCTATAAAAATAGAAAAATAATATAATAAATAGATAAAAATTAGCCATTTATAATATGAAATAAAATCAATAGTATCTAAGATAAAATAATATTGACAACTACAAAATAATACATTGTAAAATATATTTAATAGTATACAATACTTTTTTTTATAACAATAAGTTTATTGCAAATAAATAAGATTTAGAAGTTAAAAATCTTTGATTGATTATAAGTCTTTTCAAACTTATAAATTTATACTAAAAATATGCAAACAATCAACTAATAAATATATTAAATGTTTTTATATTTTTGTAATATAAAATTAAAAAATTATGAAACAATTATACAAAATTGGTTGAATGAATAAAATGTTAAAAATATCGAAACAATAAATCTAATCGATTTAAATATACACAATATAATGTATAGACGATTTAAACATATGTTGCTACTCTGCTAATATAACATAAAATAAAATAGTGGACGATATATTTAAAAGTCGTTTCAGCTGTACAACCCCAGGTTCGCTGAGTGAGCCCCTCAGAGAGTCCCAGGGGCTAGAGGGCTCCATGGCTCAGGGTGGCCGAGCAGGCGAGTGGGGTAGTCGGGCCTGCACTCGCCCATATGCCTGGGGCTTTCGCGCACTATTGGCGAGTGTGATAGTCAGTAAGCACTCGCTCAGGGTGGCAATGGGGTAGTGAGCGAGTGCTAGTCTAATCGGGCACTCGCCCACAGCCATGCATGGGCGGGTGCTCTCCTTCTCGCCTAGGCATTCGCCTCCCCTTCGTAGAGTTATGTCTTGGCTTGTTATTAGTCATTCTGAACAACAGAGTTACGTTGTTGGCAGACTAATTCAAGCTGCGTAGCAATTCTGAACAGCGGAGTTACGCTGTTTGCAGACCAGATTTGAAATTCTATAAATAGACCATGTGGACACCTTTGGAGGGGATCCAATTCTTTTGGCTTCTTTCTTCTCGGGTTATTTTGGGTTGGCTGCGAAAGCCCTCCAAGGTTCCCATCAGCTTTTGGCTAGGGAGGGGAAGCGCTCTTAAGATCTTCCGGGTGTGTGGTGGGACCTCCACGTTGCAGCCCAGGGTCAGTTTTCAAGTTCCGAGTGTCTGGTCAGGAGTGCAAGTTCGGGAGAAGTGCATACTACCCCCTTGGGCCCGAACTCTCGTTGAGACCAGGTTTTGATTTCAACATCAGCCGATATATTTGAAAAAATCGAACATGTCGGTCTATTTTACAAAAGGACATAATCTATTTTTTAAGTAAAACATATCGTTTTGCCCTAAAAATGGACATGCGGGAGACATGTCATGTCGGACATGTCTGAGGACATTTAAAACAATGCAACGATAGTATCTCGGTGAGTATACTTAGGATGCTTTCTAAGAATTGTAATTAATTTTAAAAGATAAATTTTGTGATCCAGTTAAAAAAATATGTTGTGTAACAAGACAACCCGGGCTATGACAAGCAATAAGGTGCTCAAGGTTTTGTGAACCCATAAAGTGACTAACATTTGTCCCCGTCCAACAATATAGCTAATTTCTCTACAAGTTTCCCGATAATAGAAAACGACAATAAGGATAACAAGTTAACGACAATTTAACGACAAACAAGACTGTGCATTATTTTTGGCAAGCAAGCTCTAAAATCATTAAACTTTCACATGTATGCATGAAATTGGATTGACAGAAATTGAGTTGCGAATCAAGGAAAGAATTATACCTTCAAAAGGAAATATCCCAGCTGTGGGGAAGAGGGGAATAGGGCTTGACTTTCTGGTTTAAGAGATGGATCAGCAGGGAGTACTCCAGGAGTTTGCCATGTTCTCGAGGAGAAGTTGATGGTGGGTTGGAGAGGAGCAGAGCTAGTTGCTGGAGGTTTGTAGGGTTCCCCCAGGCCAAGAAAACAGGAAGAAACGGCTCAGGTGGCGGAGCTGGGCAAGTGGAAAGTTTTTGCGATAGCTGGTGTCGGAAAAATGCGGAAAAACGGACCTGACTCGATGAAGAATCCGGAGGTAGACCCAGACGAGCTCGCCGGAGTCGGAGGAGACCCCTAGTGGAGAAGACGGGTCATGGAGGGCTGTCGTCCGGCGGCAGGAGGTGGAATCAGCGTGTGTTTGTGGGCAATACCGAGAAACAAAGTTATTTTCTCCGTTCCTCGATTCTTTCTCCGCTGCCCTTTTCCTTTACTGGTTGATTATTAAAAGGCAACAGGAATGGGGGGGTTTCAAAAAGGCATTTAATGAAGGAATGGGGGGTTTCAAAAAAGGCATTTAATGAAGGCCGGCATTTAACGACAAAAATAATCCTATGTTCCATACGATATGCACGAAGTGTCTAGCAAGAAAACACGAACAACACATCAACTCTTCCACATGCAAGGGATAAAATAAAACACTAAAGAAAATATTAAATTAACGAAAATATGTGACATAATAATTAAGGCATACTTTACTTTAAAAGATCGAAGAATTTATACTTAGAATTCACTAACAAAATTCGAGCATGAGAAAGATGAGATGAATACCACAAGTACCACAAGGGTGCAAGCTCCACATCAAGTCCCATCTTTGTAGGATCAAGGATAGTGTCTCGGTAAGTATACTTGGGCTTAATAATATTGATGGTTTGGGCAAATAGGGTTGAATGTGAGTTCTTGGGGAAATATAGGAAATAGGCCACTTGATGAAGGAGGTTCGGGCAGATAGTCTGTAATGAACTAGAGGAAGCCTCGATTGGCTCAGGGAAGGGGTCGGTAGTTGAAAATGGATTGAAGGTTGTTAGACAGAGGCGGAGGATTCTAGAGGCGACTGAAGGGTAAAATTAGGGCAAAGGTTATAGGTGTTAGGAACAGGGATCAGTGGCGCCAAATGTGTCGAACTGGAAGACAGCCGGTGAAGGAGTAGGAGTCAGAATTCAGGGAAGCTTCTGACAATAGTGGCAAGCTTTAGTGTGGTTGATCGACTGGAAGAGGGACGGGGAATGTGTCATCTTGGTCGGGTCAAAAACATAGAAGAGAAATAAATGTTTCCCTTTAACCTAGACTAGGGTTGAATGTGATGGCCTTAGAGGAATCTATGTTTCATTTTACTTATCACTCTATCTAATTTGACGTACTTTTTGATGTGGATTGGCGATACGGACTCGCGGTGGAGCCGAGTTTTGGGCATGTTCAGGGCCAATTGACTACTCTCCATATTCAACATTTCCGGATCGACTATCTGACTTTGTAGATGCGTCCAGATTTTCGTTTACTTACATTTCCATATATTATATTGTCTTTTTCAATCTTTATTTAGTGTAATCGGATTTGTTACTTAACGACCAATCATAGTCGTTGATGCAAGAGATGTCTTAATGTTGTTTTAATATAAATAGGAGTAGGAGGTTGTTTGAAGGCTATTGCAGACTTTGGAGGTCATTCCCGGAATCCGGCGATCCCCTCACGGTGACGACTCTGTGAGGCCCTAGGTGTCGACTCCTAGGTGATTTCCTGCATCCCTAAGGTATCCCCCTTCCATAACCCTCTTCTTTTTTGCTCCCAAACCTTAATCGACCCTTTCCAACACCCCTCCTCCCCAAACAGCAGCCCCTACTCCAAGCCGCTGGCCACCCTGTTTCATCTCCAAACCGCCCAGTTCTCCCTCTATTGCATCAAAATAGAGCTCCAAACCTGAGGTTGTTATCTTACAATATGCAACGATAGAATGAAGCTTCTCCCATTATGTTTTTCACTCTTATTTCATACTCATCATGAATAATCTGTAGTACATCCTACTAGAACATGTATTCTTATTTAATTGACTGCCAGTAATTATACTTTCTTTCTAATGTTTGCATTGTAGTAAGACATGTCTCTTTCCAGCATGTATCTGTAATTGTTTTAACAATCTAGCTTGAAGGAGCATAAGCACTAACCATATTAATGATATTTTCATCCATATTTACCTTAATAGCAATCAATCTATCATTAAGTCTATTCACATCAATAATTTTCTTTTTTTTACTCTTATCCATCGCTATTATTAATCTTTCCAACATTCAATAATTTTTAACTATCTCCAACTTCATTATATGCATCCTTTCACTTGGTCTTTCATAAATTAATATGCAATCATTGTTCCACCAATTTTCTTGTCTTTCCGGTTATTATGTCTAAATTTCAAATATCAAATCTAATCTTAACATTGGACCTAGACGGTCCTAGCAGTCTATGGTGTGCCACCTTGAAGAAGGCCCTAGAAGTAGCATTATTAATGTTAGAAAAAGATAATGTAAAGGCCCATATAGTGGTCCATTATAGGCCTTCTTCCTTTCTATATAATAGTCCCACATCTTGAAAAAGGAACTCTTCTCTCCCTATATATATATATATATATATATATATATATATATATATATATGCATTCATACTTGTAATTATGCATTGAAGAAGTATATAAAAGGTTTCAACATTCTTCTACATGGTATCAGAGCGAAAGATCCGTCTACGCGGCCTGTTTTTTTCTAACCGTCCAACCTCCTGCGGTCTCTTGTAATCGGCGGATAGCAGAGTTTGCTGACCACATCTCTCCAACGGACTTCTTCTACTCGGATTTCAGGCGGACTGCTCGTTCTAGTCCGCATGCCACTTGACGCGCTGACCCTCCTTCGTTTTCTTGGACCTCCTCTTGGTTTTATAGATTTTGTTGCTGGGTCCCACCATCATGTCCTCCTGCGGTCTGCTTTTCCCACAATGGTCTGCCCGGTTCGGCGTCCTCCTTCCTACTCGCGTGATCCGATCGCGCAGTTTGCTCTTTGTCCACAGCGATCTGCTCCATTCGGCTGCTTTCTGTTCGCCCATCTGTGATTTCTTTTATCCGTTGTGGTCTTCTCACTGCTTGGTGCAGTTTAGCTCTTGAGTGGTTGTTCTATCTAGCCACTTCTCTCTCAGCGCGGTCTCTTTGCTCAAGGCTCCCCCTACTTGCCCCTGTGAGTTGCGGCCTGCTTTGATTGTTCGCGCGGGTTTGCCTTCGTGGTCTCTTGCGGTCTATCTGCAAGACTGTCTGTCGCGGACTGTCGATCGTCTTCTCCTCTAGCCACAGCTTGCTCTTGCTGCCGACCTCTTCTCTAGTCCGCAACTTGCTTTTGTTGCTGCCGACCTCTACTCTTACCGTGCGGTCTCAACTTTGTGTTCGTCTGTAGTCTCCCACTTACTCTTTTGCCGACTTCGACTTCTGTTGTGCGGCCACTGCTGTGCGGCCACTGCTGTGCGGACTGCCTCTCTCCTTTACCGCTGCGTTCTGTCCGCAGTCTTCTTGCCGTGTCCGCCTACCCACCTTGACATTGATTCTTTTACTGCCTCATCTCTTCCAACTGTGGTCGTTGTCCCTATTCTTGAACTCCGTGACGAGTTGAGAATCACCACCATTTTTCTTACTGTGAAGAAGAACTTTGTTGAGTGAGTGTATTCTGTTCGTCGTGTTCTTCAATCAGAGGGGCTTCTGCATCATTTAACTCAGGCGGTTCCTTCTGTACCTACTGATGACTGGCTTCACAACGATGGTCATGTTTAGACGTAGTTCCTCAACTCTCTTAATGACGAACCTTACCGCATGGCCATGTATCACGAGACGACCAAGACGATGTGGGATGAGCTACATTCCCTTTACGGATCTACCTGCCCAACGTGCTCAAAAGGAAGCAATTGGTATTGTCATGATGATGGCTCGTGTTCCGGCTCATTTTCATAGTTTTCGGGCTCAGATCCTCTCATCCACTACTTATCTGATGTGCGCTCCATGCTTTTAAAGGTTTCACCGCCTCCGAATTCTATCGAGCCTCCTTCATCGGCCCTTCTCCAGCAATCTCCTGCACCATTACTACCTCTCCCTACCCTTACTCGTGGAGGACATACAGGTCCCGGGAGAAGGGTCGCGGTGGCCAGCCCCGGCCTAAGTGTTCCTTCTGTGGTAAGGATGGCCACCTTAAAGCGACCTGTTATCGTAAACATGGTCTTCCTCTTCGTCCAACTGTTGTTGCTGCTACCCACATCCCTTCTGCCACTCGTGCTGATCTTGATGAAGTCCGCCTCCAGCTCCAACACAACTTCAAGGGTTGTTCCACAACTCGTCTGCCTCTGTTGTCTCCATCTCTCATGAAGGTATCGCTTGTTTCTCCACTAGTTCGCGCTGGATAGTAGATTCAGGTAATACTCACCATATCACCTCCCTGAAGCCACCTCGGTACTTGGATTCTCCTAATCCAAAGTTTATCCCTATATCCAATGACAACACCGCTCCTATCTCCGGCTCTGCTGATATACCCCTCAATCCCTCTATTTCTCTTCGCTCGGCTGTCCATGTTTTGGGCTCTCCCTTTAATTTACTTTCTGTTAGTCGCCTCACTGTCGATTTGGATTGTTCTATCACATTCACCTCTTCTTCTTTTCTGATGCAGGATCGCAGGATGCAGAGTATCATTGGTAAAGGACGACTGCAAAACAGGCTCTACCTTCTTGATGCTTCTCCTACCATTCTCTCCTTCGTTTCCTCGGTTAACTGACATCGACGTCTTTGGCATGCTCCTCTTCCAGTTCTTAAGAAGACTCTTCCTGATGTTCCGCTTCCTGCTTTCATCTGTGATTCTTGTATTTTGGGGGAAACAACATTGTTCCTCTTTTCTTCTTCATTATACCCGGAGTTTTGCTCCTTTTATGTTAGTTCATTCTGATGTTTGGGACTCATATAAAATAGCAAGTGTGTCTGTTTATCGTTATTTTATCACTTTTATTGATGATTATTCTCGAATGACCTGGTTGTACTTACTTCGTGATCGCTCTGAGCTTCCTCGTGTGTTTTGTGCTTTCGTGCTTGAGACTCGCACACAGTTTGCAGATAAATTCAAAACGCTCCGGACGAATAATGCTCCAGAATACACTAGCCATGAGTTCGATAATCTCTGCTTTGAATTTGAGATTATTCATCAAACTTCGTGTGGTTATACTCCTCAACAAAACGACGTGACTGAGCGCAAAAATAGACATCTTGATGTTTCTCGCTACCTCATGATTCAAATGCATGTTCTCAAGACGTTTTGGCATTTTGCGGTTTCGATGACATGCTATCTCATTAACCATCTCCCCTCCTCCATCCCCAATAACGCCACTTCATTCAGTTTCCTATTTCCTTCCACACCACCATTCCCTCTCAACCCTTGCATATTTGGTTGTACTTGCTATGTTCATCATCTTGGTCCCTCCACTACCAAGCTCAATCCTCGGGCAGCCAAACATATGTTCGTTGGTTATTCCCGCACTCAAAAGGGTATGTTAGCTACTCTCCCACTACCCGTAAGGGGACTGTTTCGACATATGTTACCTTTCTGGAAGATCAACCGTTTTTCTCCACTTCATCACCACCTCTTCCACCATCATCCTTTGTTGGGATTTCTATGAGAGTCACATCACTAGGGGTGCAAACGGTTCGGTTTGGACCTAAACCGAAATCAAACCGATGTTTATCGGTTCGGTTCGGTTTTTTCGACGGTTTACTCGGTTCGGTTTTCGGTTTTTCAGTTATACTATTTAAAATAATTGTGTACTTAAATATCTCAAGAAAATTTAAAAAAAGTTATGATAATTAAAAATAAATATCATCAAACTTTATTTACATATGATATATTACAACTAATAGCTCATATTACATAAAAAAATTATGATTGAATATTTTTATTGCGAAATCGAGTAATAAATATAAAAAAATATAAATAAAATCAGTTAAACAAAATGTTTAATTCTTCTTTATGCATAAAATATGCATTACAAAAGTTTATTTTGACTCAAATGATATAAAAATTATTAAGTTGATATAATTTATGTACATTATTTAGTTAATAAAAATAGTTAAAAGATCATTATTGGTAATATTTTTACATGTATTATTAGTCGGTGCGGTTCGGTTTTTCAGAGAGGAAAACCAAAACCGAACCGAGTCGTTCGGTTCGGTGTAAAATCGGTTTGGTTTGAGCGGTTCGGGGCAGTTTGGTCGGTTCTCGGTTTTTCATGCACACCCCTACACATCACATGTGCGCAGCAGAATAAGGAATCAAGAAAACCCAAAGAGAAATTGATCTTGCGATGAACATTGATCAAGAAGTAAAACAACGTAGATAAAAATATACCTTAGCGGGATTGAGTCGGCACTCAACCATGATGCTCCAAAAGGTAGGTTTCCGACCGGCCAGTGAGTCCACACAAAAACAAATATACGGCTCTACAGTGATCCACACAAACAGGAGAACGTCGACACTTCGTCAAACGAAATCCGAGAAGGAGAACGGAAAGCACTCTGCGTCTTCACAGACTGCTAGGTATGCTCCAGAAGAGGCGGCGGCGACGGGTGCCGGAATCGGGCTGAGCGACGGCGATTGGATAGGGATTTTCAGAAACGTTTTTTCGTCGGTCTCTTCTTGATCCTCTCGGGCTTAGCACAATAGCACTTAGGAAAAACCCTAAGGCATCTTCTATTTATACACAAAGGAATAAACAAATGAAAATTCGTCGCTATCGGCAGATCCGCAACCCATGGAATTTGCTAAAGACATATTCGTCGAGTTGACTCGAGATGTCTCGATGAATCGTCAAAATGACACGAGATAACTCGACGAATTCTTCGAGATGACTTGAGACACATTCGTCGAAATAACTCGGGATGATTCGACGAATACGTCGAGATGACTTTGACACATTCGTCGAAATGACACGAGATGATTCGACGAATTCGTTGAGATGACATGAGATGACTCGGGATAACTCGACGAATTCGTTGAGATGTCTCAGGATAACTCGACGAATTGACTTGTCCTCTCGAATTCCAATTCAGTCAAGTGTTTGGTCCTTCACTCATATCATATATGAGTAAGAGCAACACAATCCATTCCTCCAACTTCTTCAAACGCTCTTATGTGCGACCTTGTAGGCTCATATCGCGTTGGCAGTGAAACTACCTGTTTGACCACTTATAGATCATCATGGTAACACCAACATCCTTACCACGGCCTGTCGTCCCAGTTACATCCCCTCCACCACCACCACTTCCCACCAACGCTCCTGTTCTCCACAAACCTCTTCTTCTTCGTGTCTACACTCGTCGACCTCCTCATTCCGCCGCCCACTGCAGTCGGCTTCAATCTCTGGCACTCTGCAACCTGTTGACCCAACACCTGCCTCTACAGCTCATCCCATGGCGAATTACGTATCCTTATATCGCCTGTCACCAACGCTTCAAAACTTTGCCAGTACATTATCCTCTATTTCAGTCCTTAATTGTGTGCAGGAGACTCTCCAACATCCGGGCTGGCGGACGGTCATGGACGAAAAAATGACAGCTCTCTGGGTTAATCACACGTGGGATCCGGTCTCTCTTCCTCCAGGGCAGACTCCTGTTGGCTGTAAATGGGTCTTTGTCATCAAGCATGCTCCTGATGGGACAATTAACCGTCTTAAATCCCGTCTGGTGGCTCGCGGCTTTACTCAACAACATGACCTCGATTATGAGGAAACGTTCTCTCCAGTGGCCAAGCTCAATACGGTTCATATCCTTCTCTCCATGGTTGTGCATCGTCAGTGGCCCTTACATCAACTGGATATCAAAAATGTCTTTTTGAATGATGATCTTCAAGAGACTGTCCACATGCAACAATTTCCCGGGTTTGAGATCACGGGGGAGTCCCGAGTTTGTCACCTCAAGAAGTCAATTTATGGTCTCAAACAATCTCCCCAAGCATGGTTCGATAAATTCAGTAAGGCTGGAAGTTGGATTTACTCGAAGCTCGACAGATTTTTTTCTGTTCACTCGACATAAGACAACAAGAACGGTTCACCTTCTAGTATATGTTGATGACATTCTAATCACAGGAGATGATGCAAAAGGAAATACAAGCGGTCAAACAACACTTTAGTTCTGTGTTTCAAACAAAAGATCTGGTGAACCTTCGATACTTCCTTAGCCTTGAGATCGCAAGACGTCCTGATGGTCTTGTCCTATCCCAACGAAAGTACTGTTTTTACCTTCTTCAGGATGCTGACTACTCTGGATGCAAGCCGATTAATACTCCTATGGATATCAATCACAAGCTTTGTGCACATACCTCTGACAAAGATTTTCTTCTAAATCCAGAATACTATCGACGTCTGGTTGGAAAACTGATTTATCTCACAGTCACAAGACCAGACATATCCTTTGATTTTGGGGTTGTCAGCCGGTTTATGCATTCTCCTCGAAAGTCTCATCTACAAGTTGTCGAACGAATTATGAGATACCTAAAAACAACCCCTGGTCAAGGGCTAGTTTACAAAACTTCTTCCTTCTCTAATCCTACATTAGTTGCATATTCGAATGCTGATTATGTTGGTTCCCTAGATGATCGACGCTCCACCAGCGGATTTTGTACATACTTTGGAGGTCACCTTGTTAGCTGGCGTAGTAAGAAACAGTCTATGGTTGCTCGATCTTCGGCCGAAGCTGAGTACCGTTGGATGACTTCTGTTGCATCTGAGCTCGCATGGCTTGAGGGTCTTCTACAAGATATGAGAGTAAAATTTTCCTCACTAGCTAACTTACTCTGTGATAGTCAAGTTGCTATACACATAGCTAAGAATCCTGTCCATGAAAGGACAAAACACATTGAAGTTGTCTGCCATTTCATTCGGAAAAAGGTTCAAATGAAGAAACTGAAATTGAAACATGTTTCAGCTACTGATCAAGTTGTTGATATTCTCACTAAGGCACCACCGAGTACTTTATTTTATCAGTTCTTGTCCAAGCTGGGTGCCTACGACTTGTACGCTCCAGCTTGCGGGGGAGTGTTAGAAAAAGATAATGTAAAAACCCATATAGTGGCCCGTTATAGGTCTTATTCCTCTCTATGTAATAGCCCCACATCTTGAAAAAGGGATTCTTCTCTCTTTTCTCTCTCTATATATATGTATTCATTTTTGTAATTATACATTGAAGAAGTATATACAAGGTTTCAGCATTCTTCTACAATTAAAAATTGATTCATTTCATAAAATTTGGCATGCATTTTAGTATTGGTTGTCCTTAATGGTTATATTGTGACCTAACTATTATGAATGATAGATGAACCTTTATTTTCCAGACCATTCTTGTTGGTCTTAATAGCCTTGATAAGATGAGGCTATTTTAAGGAAGTTTTTACTTTAAAGTATTTGGATGTTATTACCTTCAAGCTATCCATTCCTTCAAATTGTTTTGATATCAGTTGAACAAGTTTTTTTGTCATTACTTTAAAATCAAACTTTTATTTACACACGTATCTGAAAATTTTAGCTAAAATAAAAATGGCTTCCTGTATACTATTACCTTCAGCAATGCATTCCTTCAACTTTATTCTGAAATATCTGAGCTCCTGTTAAGTTTCTATGACTCAATATATGGTCTTTACTTTTGACAGCTTTTAATTGCTACAACAGGTTGGCTTAAAACAGAATGGTTTCTTTGTTGTGAAAGAGAATATAGCAAAAGAAGGTTTGTTTTCTTGCCTACACTCTTGCTGTCTCCTCTCCATTCCTCTCTATGTGAATTTTAGGTGTCCCTGTATCCCAAGCATCTTTTTTTGATCTTTCCAATTATTGTTGTGCTGTGTACTTGATACCTTATCATATCCATTCAGGCAACTTTAATAAACATATTGTATGGGCTTCATGCCCAATGATGTTGTGTCATTATGTTGTATCTTTATGTTGAGTCGATATCATGTCATTATTTTTGTTGTGTCGTTGCATTTATATTTGCCATTGAGGGACTTAATTACATTTATACCTCTTGTATCTTTCATTAAAGGCCCTTTGGCTAGTGAGAAGGATGCGAAGAATCAATTCTATTTCCTTGTCCCCTTGATGACACTGTGGTAGCTCTCTCTCTCTCTCTCTGAGCACACCCCTCCTAGACAGCCGTGGTTCTGGATCCACTGTATCTCTCTCTGACGTGATCTCCGCCTCCAACCACTCTCCAACGACTATATCAATGTTTTACGACAAGCCGGTAACAACTTGGTATCAGAGCCATCATTTCTTCTCCTCTATTTTACCCGATCCAGCTACATAAAAAAAGCAACTGACGCAAGCCATTTAAGTTTTCGACTCTATTTTAACGAGAATATCGACTCCAGCGCAACCCTTTTCATCGAAGCCCTCTGCTTCATCTTCCTCACAGTCAACCATCCTTAATCGTGAGCTATGCACTGTCGACACCGCAAAAAACCGACAAGATTTTGTTGTTCTAGTCTCCTTCCTGCATCATCGCAACCTTTCGTAAGCCTTTGGGCGCTCAGATCGTTCGATTTGGTCTGTTTATTATGTCGAGCGTGTCTGTTGCTGGATCTAACGCCCAAACAATACTTCAGAGCAAACCGGAACTTCCATTTCTGTTGTAATTGAAGCCCTCATCGTTTGAACCAATTGAAGCCATTGTCCTTCATCTTTACGCGTAGCTGCATAAGGAAATCACATGCGTCGATCTCGCTCGACGCGTGCGCTGTCCGTGCTGCCTCTTTTAACAACAACCACGTAAGGAAACCGATGTTGATCTCGCTCAACGCGTCGCTTTCTACAACTGCAGCCTCGTAATGAAACAATGGTCGATCTCGCTCGACGCGTCGTCGTCTATAACTTCTTCCTTAACTTCCTCTAAACTTCTTTTGTTACTTCCAGGCAAGGACTTCCAACGCCGACTCTCCTCAACTGCAGGCGCCTGACCCTTCCTCCTCAAACCGCAACCATCCGTCTCTTCTTCCTTGAGCCGCCAAGAACCTGCAGTTTTGTTCACATCAAGCCCTTACTAAATTCATTCAGATTAATTAATTTACGGTACAATCAGTTGCGGGAGTTTTATTTTGCGTCAACATATGGAAACGTCGCAGTTCATGTGGCACGCTAAGTTTGAGCACGTCCATTCTTCTCACCATGCCAAAAACAAGCCGAACTACAACTCACTCCATTTCTTTCTCCTTGTGCAACATGAGCGACTCGTCGGATCAGTTGAGCCAGATTCTGACCATGATGCAAACCTTCATGGAACATAACACTTGCACCGAGGAATGTCATTAGGAGACCATTGTTTCCCTCTTCAGGTGCCTCAAATATCTCGCTTCTGCCCTGACAGTGCCCACTCCTGCACAATTGCAACCTTGTAGCTTTATGCCACCTACGTTGCCGCTCCTTCGACATGACCCCCCCCCCCCACCAACCCACCATGATACCACTTGAAATCAACATCGTTTCCCGTTACAACAAGTTGGCCTTGCCAACTTACGATAGCAAATACGATCCCTTAGACTAGCTCACCTGATGTGAACAATTTCTTTGCTATCAGTGACAAAATGGATAAATTTTGCCTCTTTCCACATGTTTGATATTGCTCAGTTATGGTTTGCCCATTTATAAGCCGACAATCCTGGATTGATTTGGGGCGACTTTAAGAGAGCATGCAACCTTTGCTTTGGCCCACCAATTCACATCAACCCCCTTGGGGCCCTCGCGACATTACGTCATACATGGTCGATTGATGGATACCTGTAACGGTTTCAATTTCTTTTGGTTTTCGACACAATACCCCCTGAGATGCAGGTCACCATCATTACAGTCAGGCTTCAAGAAAGATTGCGCTTGGACGTTGAATTTGAGGCTCCCATGGACTTAGTTACTGCTTTGAGTTTAGCCAAATTGTGTGCCCGTTAACTTCAACCGTCTTGGGAGGTTTACTTCACTTTAGGCACAGGGACTCGGGAGGGACATACTGAAGGCACCCAAAACCTGCAGATCCATCTACTGTCTCGTGCAAAAATGTCTAACCAAAGACACTAATGGTGATGGCATCGAGTGAAGTTGGTACCGTCAGTGATCTCCCTTGAGCTTGAGGTCCAACTCTTTTTGCATGGTGGGAGAAAAGTTTGGGCTTCGTGCCCAATTATGTTGTTATGTCTTTATTATGTTGTATCTTTATGTTGAGTCAATATCGCATCGTTATTTTATGTTGTGTCATTATATTTGTATTTGTTATTGGGGGACTTAATTACGTCTATGTCCCTTGTATCTCTTATTTAAAGGCCCTTTGGCTAGTGGAAAAGATCAAAGAATCAATTCTATTTCTTTGTCCTCTTGATGAGACTATGGTAGTTATCTCTCTCCGAGCACACCCCGCCTAGGCAGATGCGGTTCCGGCTCCATTGTATCCCTCTCCGCCGCCATCTCTGCCTCCAACCACTCTCCGGCGACTAAACCAACGTTGTATGGCATGCCCGTAACATATACACTCTTAATAGTAGAGATACAAGATGAGATTGTTGTTTTTATTCCTTATTGCTTAGGCTGCAAACATCTTTATGTGGCAAAAAAGCGTTGTGCCCAAGATTTTGATGTAATCACAAGACGATAGAGGATTGGATCAAACAAAATGGTTCACACGTTCTCCTTCCTTGGCGATCTTTGTGATTTCCTATGATGGGAATCTGGGAGAGATCTAGGAAGATGAAGAATGGGATACAATTGGTTGTGGGACCTGCTGGCTATCAGTTGCAAAAGAAGTTGAAGGGGGAGAGGAGATACATAAGATTAGAAATTAGGGTAAAACTTGCTTTCTCATTTTCAGTTCATCAAGGATTAAATATAAGCTTGCTCAATTACCCTCCGACTACTCTCCGATTGAAGAAGTCTGAGTAAACATCCCCTAAAGATGTTGAAGTTCCTCACGCGAGGCGCCAACGTCGGAGCGGGAGGTAGAAGGAACAGTCATCGCAAAGGTAGCTTGAGGCGGCACATTCAATGGTGGCGGCAGTAATCCATGTTTCTTGAAGCAGGTGGACTCTGTATGGTTCGAAAAACAACAGTAAGTACAAGACGGCTTGTCCGATAGTGGCGATTGCGATTATTACGACCGTCGCTGCGAGAGGAAGGTCGGCCACCCCGAGTCTTAGAAGGAGGGTGCATGAATGGAGAGTGTTGCAGAAGAGCTAGAGAAGGAGGCATCACGGTTTCAAGCGGTGGTGTGACTTTAAGTATAATGGAGCACACATCAGAGAGAGACAAAACATTGGGGGTGACAGGATGGTCACCCTGACACTGTGAAGGTGGTAGGTAATCACGCCATCATGAGAGCGATGACCACGGCCTCCGCGCCCGTTGGACAACAAAATCCAAGGAGGGGGGATAGTACTGATGTCACGCCTCAGCGAGAGTCTTGGACGTGACGATGAAAGAGGCTGGATCACCGGTCACACTAGGATCAAAATCGCCCGAGTAAAAGGCTTCCACTTTTGTCTCTCATTGCATGTTGCAATGTTGATTATGTTGGATCCCTCAATGATCGTCAGTTCACTAGTGGTTACTGCACATATTTTGGTGGGAACTTGATTACCTGGTGAAGTAAGAAGCAGATTGTGGTTGTTCTCTCCTCAGCAGAAGAGGAGTATTGTTTCATGGCAATCACTGTTTCAGAACTCACGTGGCTAGAAAATCTTTTTACTGACTTAGGCATTAACTTTCATCATCTGTTGTTCTCTTTTTTGATAGTCAATTTGTTATTTACATCGCTGAGAATCTTGTGTTTCATGAATGCACAAAACACAACGAAGTCGATTGCCATTTTGTTCGAGAAAATGTTCAAGTTAAAAAATTGAGTACGTGACTTGTGTCGGCTGCAAATCAAGTTTCTAACATACTCACTAAGGCCTTGTCTCACTCACTATATTGGCAGTTTTCTTCTAAGCTTGGTGTCTACGACTTGTATACTCTAACTTGCAGGGGAGTATTGAAGAAAGATTTGTTCATTTACATTGTATTTAGCCTATGTATTATGGCCTATTGCGGGAGAGAAAAAGACTGTTTATTTCATTAAAGAGACCCTCTATATAGAGAAGACAAACAAATGATAGAATACATAAAGACTAATATTGCTAACACTCCCTCTCAAGTTGGACGTGTAATGTTAATCATGCCCAACTTGTTCACAATCTGGTCAAATGAATTCCCACTCAATCCTTTGGTGAGAATGTCGGCAAGTTGCTCGTTGGAGGGCACAAAGGGAGTACATATGATTCATCTTTCAATATTCTCCTTGATAAAGTGTCGATCCACCTCGATGTGTTTTGTTCGGTCATGTTGAACCGGATTGTGAGCGATGCTGATGGATGACTTATTGTCACAATACAGGCGTATGAGTCCATCTTCCACGAGACAAAGGTCGCTTAATAAGGCCCGAAGTCATAAGCTTTCACAGACCCCATGGGCCATAGCTCTAAACTCAGCCTCCGCACTAGATCGTGCCACAACCTGTTGCTTCTTGCTTCTCCAAGTTACAAGGTTACCTCCAACAAGAGAGCAATATCCAGAGGTGGATCGCCTATCATCCACAGATCCGGCCCAATCAGCATCAGTATAGACTTCAATCTTTAGGTCGGAACTCAGGGAAAACAGAACTCCCCTTCCTGATGAAGATTCGAGATACCGAAGAATTCTGTGTACCGCATCCATGTGTCGTGTCTTTGGAGCATGCATGTACTGACTCACGACACTCACCGCATAGGATATATCCAGACGAGTGTGAGGCAGAAATATCAGCCTCCCCACTAACCTTTGGAACCCTGAAATATCTTCAATCTCCTCTCCATCATCACGCCCCAATCGGTGATTTGCCTCAATCGGAGTATCAGCAGGTGTGCATCCACTCATCCCCATCTTCTCAAGAAGATCTAACGTGTATTTCTGCTGAGAGAGAAAGATGCCCTGCTTTGATCTTGCAACTTCAATTCCCAAGAAATACTTGAGTTTTTCTAGGTCCTTGACCTCAAACTCTCTGGCAAGCTTCTGTTTCAGATTCCGAATTTCTTCATGATCATCACCAGTTATAACAATGTCGTCAACATACACAATGAGAACTGTAATTTTCCAAAGCCTACGTTTGATGAACAACGTATGGTCAGCATTGCTCTGAGAGTATCCAAACGACACCATCGCCTTATGGAACCGGCCAAACCAAGCTCTTGGGGACTGCTTCAGTCCGTATAGAGCCCTTAACAATCTACAAACTTTCCCTTCAGCACCAGTCGGAGTGAGGCCAGGAGGAATAGACATATAGATCTCCTCCTCCAAGTCACCATGGAGAAAGACATTCTTCACATCCAGCTGCAGAAGATCCCAATTTTTGCAAACAGCAACAGATACCAATACCCTGATGGTATTCATTTTAGCAACCGGGGCAAACGTCTCCTGATAATCAATGCCATGGGTTTGGGTATAACCCCTTGCAACCAACCGTGTCTTGCATCTCTCAACAATCCCTTGTGGATTCTGTTTCACAGAGAACACACACTTGCACCCAACAAGTTTTTTTCCATAGGGAAGAGGGACAAGATCCCATTTATGGTTCTTCTCCAGAGCCTTCATTTCCTCAATCATTGCCTCTCGCCACATAGGGACCTCAAGAGCCTGTTGCCATGACACAGAGATAGAAGAAGTAGCAAGAGAGGAGACAAAGATCTTGTAAGAGGTAGACAGAGAATCATAAGATACATAATTAGATAGAGGATGGCGGGTAAAAGACTGGATACCTTTTCGAAGAGCAATCGGTAAATCAGAAGGTCCTGAGTCAGGATCCACTGACTGTTCTGGCAACATAGCAGGCTCGTGTGTGCTTGTCCTCTTTATACGCCGAGTATATACCTGCAAGGTCGGTGGTGAGGATATAGGAGGGCCCTGAATAGGAGGATTAGGACTCACTTCCACTGGTAGAGGCTCCCCCTGAAGTGAGGGATATGGTGGAGGTATGGGCAAAGAAATGGAGGGAACACCCGAGGATGAGGGAGCAAACAGAGGGTAATATGATTCGGATTCACGGAAAGTAACATCCATGCTAACAAACACCTTCCTAGTAGGGGTGAAAACACTTTTACTCCTTTTTCGTAGGGGAGTAACCAATAAATACACACTTGAGGGCACGAGGATCAAGTTTGGAGGGACGAGGATGATGGATGTGAACAAAACAAGCACAGCCAAACACCTTAGGAGGAAGACGAGTAGGAGGCACACCAAGCGTATCCAGAGGAGTAGAGTTTCCGAGGACACGTGAGGGCATCCGATTCGTAGTCCACATCTCGTGGTATTTTTGCGTCGAGACTTTTATTCGTAGTCCACATCTCGTTCACTTTTGGTTTAATATTAGCAGAGAGAATCTCAACACTTTTCAATAATTTTTAAGACGCTCGTCAATATTTTTTATTTCAAAAGTTTTTTTCAAAGACGTAAAGATTTTAAAATAACTATTTTTTAAAGTCAAATCCTAAATTTAAGAAAGGTTAAACTTGTTTTTTTAAAGATCTCGGGAATATGTTTTTTTTGTTTAGTTAACGGATCCTCGGATTCATGATATGAGTGAATACAACCTAGCTTTGATACCAAACTGATGTATACCAAAATCTAGAATCGATTTTAATTGATAAATTTTGTGATCCAATTAAATTAAGCGTCCCATTTCAACTTTCATGGGCAATTTCATCTGATAACCGATGTAGCGTTCGCCAAGCGCGCATAAATATTAACATACAAGCGCATTCCTTAATATGAGACATCTTCCACAAGCATTTCAATGAATGGAAAACTACAATGGATTTTTAAAATTAATGACAAACAAGTAAAAGTAATAATTAAGACAAGCTATGAAATATTTTGATCATAAATGATAAGGCATAAAATTTTGCTAACAATATACGAGTAGAGAGTGGAGTAAGAGATCGATATACTTCAGGCCACAGACCCGACCGGTTTAGCACAAAGGAGTGGTAGCGGCTAAATAAAAATTGGGGAAAACTCTATGCTCGGTGGTTGCACGAGAAGATGAGTCGGTGAATCGACTAAGGCTGCAGTCCGATGAAAGCATCGTCGGCAGTGATGCAAGAGGAGGTATCGGAGAACCGAGAGGTGATGGGCGGAGGCAGCACTGGAAGTAGGAAAGGTTCGGGGGAGGCCGTCAAACCCCTGTAGTTGGGTGATGGATCAGGCGGAAAAATGCCGAAAACTGGTGGAGCAGAGGATGTCGGTCCTAGGTGGACTCTGGCGGCAGCGGCGAGGCGGAAGGATTCGGGCGATGTCAAGGATCCTGGGAAGAAGCTTTTAACTGCTAGAATGAATTTGGGCTTTTAATAGTGTAATTATTACAAAAGGGGGATTTCAGATTAATTCAAGAAGGCCAACTAAATAGATTGTTAATGAGGCTTTAAGTATACTCATTAAATGCATTTGGAAAATAAAGAGTCAAATGGGGTTTTCTTAGGCATCTCTCATAGTAATATAATAATATATTAATCTCTGAAATTAAAAATATATGATAATAATTTCCGAAACTAATATTAAAACATTTAAAAGCTTAATAAAATTATATTTTTATAGCTTGCCTTAATTATCATTGAGCCTAATTTGGCGGAACTTTTCATTCATGATCATATTGGGTAGTCACTCCAATAAGTCATACAAACAAACACGAGTACAAACGAGTGCGAACAATAGACGCAATACAAAGGCACAAACACACATGCACAAGTAAAACAACATGCGTGAAAAATAAAATAAAACAACATGCGCTAAGACGTTCACGACACTAATAAAAATGCAGGAAATAAAAATAAAATACGATGCGACTCAGGTTGCATCACCCGCCCAAAGTAAAGGGATGTAGTTCGGCCCACATGGCGCGGGCAATCTCGTGGTGCATGGCCATACGTTATGGCTCAGTCTCTATAGAGTTGAGAAGCTAAGACTGAACACGACCATCATCTCGGAGCCACTACTATGTAGGCTCACCAGGCGCTGCATGGGTAACATGATGAAGTAGCCCTTAAGTTTGAAGAATGTTGCACACCGAATGCATCCACTCCACAAAATTCTTCTTCCCATTGAGGGAAATAGTAGTAATATTCAGTTCATCCCGCATGTCGGGAAGAGAAGCCGGAGCAAGGGAAGAGGCCTCCGCAGGGGTGTGGGCCTTATTAATGGTTGAATGGGCCTATTATGGAAGGGGAGTGGGCCTTATAACAACTGGTAGAATGAATTTGGGCTTTTAATAATGTAATTATTACAAAAGGGTGATTTCAGATTAATTCAAGAAGGCTGACTAAATAGATTGTTAATGAGGCTTTAGGTATACTCATTAAATGCATTTGTGGAAAATAAAGAGTCAAATGGGGTTTTCTTAGGCTTCTCTCATAGTAATATAATAATATATTAATCTCTGAAATTAAAATATATGATAATAATTTCAAAAACTAATATTAAAATATTTAAAAGCTTAATAAAATTATATTTTCATAGCTTGCCCTAATTATCACTGAGCCTAATTTGACGGATCTTTTCATTCATGATCGTATTGAGTAGTCACTCCAATAAGGCGTACAAAAAACATGAGTACAAACGAGCGAGAAATAATAAGCGTGATACAAAGGCACAAACACACATGCACAAATAAAACATGCGTGAAAAATTAAGTAAAACAACATGCGTGAAAAATAAAATAAAACAACATGCGCTAAGATGTGCGCCACACTAATATAACTGCGGGAAATAAAAGTAAAATACGATGCGACTCGGGTTGCATCACTCGCCCAGAGTAAAGGGGTTGCAGTTCGTCCCACATGGCGTGGGAAATCTCGTGGTATATGGCCATACGGTATGGCTCAATCTTTATAGAGTTGAGAAGCTAAGACTGAACACGGCTATCATCTTGGAGCCACTGCTCCATAGGCTCAACAGGCATTGCATGGGTAGCATGATGAAGTAGCCCTTAACTTTGAAGAACTTTGCGCATCGAATTCAACCACTCCACAAAATTCTTCTTCCCATTGAGGGAAATAGTAGTAATATTCAGTTCATCCCGCAAGTCAGGAAGGAAGCCTGAGCAAGGAAAGAGGCATGCATGGGTGCCCTTGAGTGGCCGATGACACGGCTACCGTCGAGACACGAAGAATAACCGCTTAGAGTTTGAAGGTGAGACCGCAAGGTGCAAGCGAGAAGCCGCATGAAGAGAACATAGGGATGCGCCAGCGACCAGTGGAGAAGCCGCAACATGAGAGGAGAAGAGGTTGCGCGGTCTCAGAAAAGGAGCAGCAAACACATCGATCGTCGCGGTTACTGGAGGGTAGTTGCGAGCACTGCGAGCTCAGCGGACTCAACTATGGAGTGGCGAGGTTGGCCGTAAAAGGCAGGTCAGGTCGGCCTCAAGGAGAGTCCACAAGGATAAGTCCCGGTACGGTCTCCAGTGGAGGGATAAATGTGGCCTCAAAAGACAGAGGTCGCCCAATGGAGCTTGCAACAAAATAACAAGAGTTCGCAAGAAGCCGCAAAATATACACTAAGGCCGCAACAGGCTCAAGAGAAGAGACCGCACAAGGGGTTACAGAGGTCATAATGAGCACAATCAGAGAAATCACACAAGATACTGCGGTAGGCTTAAGCTGAGAGACTGCACGGGTGTCAATCAGAAAGACCGCACAAAGGTCGCGGCGGGTGGTCTAGATGGAGTTGCAAGAACGCGCGGTCAAAGCAGAGAGACCGCACAAGAGGACACATGAAAGGAGTTGATGAGGACACGCAGTCAAACCAAGGAGACACGACATAGTTATGGAAAAGGAATCCGCACGTCAAAACTATGAACACGAGCAGGCCCGAGCCTATAAAAGGTCCCTACGAGAAGCGGAAGAGGACAGACGAGAGGACAAGAAAGTCCAACAAGGCTAGCCGCAAACACTGTGGTTAGCAAAAAAAGAGACTGTACAAAGGCAAAGGACAGTTACGAAGAGGAGTCCGCGCGGAGACCGTTCCAAGTACTGATGACTCTGATATCATGTAGGAAAACGCAAAACCAGGAAATAAAACAATATTTCTTTAATTCACTAGTGCTTAAAATACAGGTATTTTTACATATATATGGGAAGGAGGAGAGAAGCTACAACTTCATCCTAAGATGTGAGACTAATCTCTATACATAAATGGGCTCACTAATGGATCATACAAGCCTTTATACAAAACTATGTCAACACTATGATGGAAAATCTAAGAAATTACTTGGAACTAGATATCTGGAGAAAAGTGCAGGATTAATAGATGATGGCAATGGCCGTGTAATGACATGATTCACTGACCTCAGAATCCGACAAAACGTTGTTCATCAAGTCAAGTTCCACAAATTAGTTTTCCGAAGTTTCCACAATGAGTGTCTTTGATATCAGGTCACGGGATGGTGGAGAATCAGATTAAACGGAATGATTCTCACTTTCCTCCTTAGTGATCTTTGCAGTTTCCTATGATGGAAAATCTGAGAGAGGCACTAAGAAGAAGACATCTAGAAAAAGTGGAGGATTGATAGAGGGAAAGGAGCTAGAACCTACGCGGGTTTTGTTGGTCATGGGTCACACGAGAACAAGAAGGAAGAGATGCATGAGATTAGAAATTTGTGTGAAAAGTTACTTCCTCATTTTCATTTCACCAAGGATTAAACACAAGCTTTCCCTTTTGCAAAAGGGTTCGCACATTATAGAAATTATTAAATAATCTTGAAAAAAATACACGAACATTTGTTTATAACATGTTCTTTGTTTTCAAATTTATTTGTTTTAGAAAGATGTGGCTAGTTTAGAAACATGTCAGTTCTCTTCTCCCACTTCAGTCTCTAGCACATTTATTTGTTCGTTAAGCTGGTCCTAGAATTTACTGCCTAGTTGTTGATCTCGTACACTACACCAGACCAATCAATTCAGACAATTGTCTTGATACTGCCTTTGCAACACCCGCGCTTGAATCCATTGTATGATATGGGTCTGGCTACTCGTCACTATACAACCTCATCAAACATGAATATTAGATGATTGTAAAAGAAACATTCAATGAATCAAGTACTAATGTCAGAGTATAAAAGGAAAAGTATGCAATCAGAGGAGAAAAGTCCATCACTATTACTATTAAAACATCCATGCCAACATAATTAAGTCCTTATAACAAAAATGTTCTCAACACAAAGGAATACAAAATCCAAGTCTTAAAGCCCGTTATATCACATTAAGCAAAATGCAGGAAACTTACTACATAAGACACTTTGTAAAATCGATTGTTTGTTGGGTCAGCCATCCTCAGCCCAGAGCTAGTTTTCCTGCAAATGGATGTTGTTATTTTAAACGAGGGTCAGCAAATACCTGACCACAAACTACACAACTCCCCTTCTCTCGTGTGTCCTAACAGACGCCGAAGAACCTCGTCATCATGCAAGTTTGCACTTCTATATCTTAAAGTAAAGCAGTAAATAATAGAGATGAGTGCTGCATGCAGTAATTGCATGCATCTAGCATGCATTTCACTAGTTCACATTTGGGGCCTCTTCTATACATTTCACAAGTCCACATTTCATGAGCTATCTCGCATGCATATGCCATTGAACTTATCCTAAGGGTTTTCATCACATCAATGTCATCATCTGATACATCCAGCGTCTCATAACATTGCCTCACACATGAAACACTTTGGTTTGTCATTTGTCATTGGAACACTCGCGCTTGTTCCTTGGCATTGTAAAACTCGTGCTTGTTCCTTGGCATTGGAACACTCGCGCTTTTTCTTTGGCATTGAAACACTCTCATTTGTTCCTTGGCAATGGGATTATGGGACGCTCACGCCCACCTCTGACATTGGGACACTCACGAACGCCTCTAGCATTGAGACACTCACGCACGCCTTTAGCATTGGCACACTAACTCATGCCCTGGACATCCAGACACACACTCCACTTTGCAACGCAATCATAAGTGCAGTCACTCTCAGACTTGCTCCTTTTGTCAATCATGATCCAATCACAAAGCACAACCTAGGTGGTCTCCTCGTATCCCATAATCGGACGACCTTATGGCTCATTTGTAAGCCATCTCAAATACATCTTATGATACATCATCAAAGTCGGTATCATGACTTAACGCTGCAGCTGGCCCGTCATGGGTCTTTTATCGTTGCTCATAGATTTCTACCGTGAAATCTCTCATTCAACACCGTGTCGATGAATCCACCCTAATCACATAGAGATAACACATATCACATGGGAATATAGTCGTGGCTCAACATTTAGGTCAAGCCCCTAGGTATCCCAAACGATCTGTGCGCTAACCCATACCATGAAATCTCTCATTCAACACCGTGTCGATGAATCCACCCTAATCACATAGAGATAACACATATCACATGGGAATATTGTCGTGGCTCAACATTTAGGTCAAGCCCCTAGGTATCCCAAACGATCTGTGCGCTAACCCATACCACCATGGGGTGGGACTTTCTGTTGGTCTATTGCCCGAGAACAAAGCACGTTGGATGCTGTCCCCGGCAATAACCTTCCTACCCCCTGGCCCGAAGAGCACAAGGAAAAACTTTCTAAACTCATCACCCCAGGCGAGACATCCCTATCACCCGACTATAGAATAAGGAATCCAGGTGAGACTATAGAATAAGGAATCCAGGTATGAGTCAATGCATAAAGACGAAGCATTACAACTTCGCTAGAAATAACAAAAGTAACTTTCTTTGCTTGTCAGTTCAGATACTAAAGCTCGGTTTGGCCCGTTGTTGAGGTATCTCCACCCTTTGGGGTAAGGGACGGTTACTTGGAAACTGTAGGTCACTGTTATTTTCATTGTTTCCCACTGCAACACTCGAGCATGTTCGACGATAGTGGGAAGAAACGACTCCGCTATTTTTGGCAATGCCACCCCAAATATTCTCAAACTATCACACCCACGGAAGAACTTTGATTGGGTAAGCATTTTATAGCTAAGGGAGACTTTCCCACTCAGTGTTGCAGCCCAACACCTTGTTCAACTATGCTATGCACTGCTTTCACATTTTATCATCCCGGAACCCCCTAATGAAATAATGGCACTTCCTATAAGTTGGATATGCAAAATGTTTTTGCACCTTCGTACAGTATCATTTCACACCAAGATACCCTAAACCCTAAACTGTAAGTTTATGGTTTCTAATCTTCATTGATTGATCATTTTAAATATCTCTAATTCAAAAACAGAACATGAGATTTCTTTCATATTTTCCTACTCTTTCCGCATTATAGTGGATATCTTTTATCAATCTTCAAAGCGATTGTTCTATTGAGTTCAACCTTCAGATCACTGAACACACTGCAGGCCAACACCCCATTACAGAAAACCTCCAAATTAGCCCATTTGTAAGCTTGAACTAAAAACTTGTTCAAACTTCATAGACGCGCTCTTCTTCTGTTCTTGATCGGCATATTGTTCTTGGAGTCTATATATATGCGGCTAACTGTTTCTCCATATTGTGACACTTCATTGCAGGATTTGTATTGGATACGGTGGATAGCAGCGTCACCAGATCCGATTTGTATTTTAGAGATCTCTTCAAGCAGTGCGGTCTCCATGTTTGCAGCTCAATGGTTTGCTTATAAACTCTTTCCCAGATCAAAGCTTCACTGATTTCACACACAATCTCAATTCCAAATTCAAATGTTTCAGGATCAAACTGGATTTCCTCAAGGATTATTTGCCGTGAAGATGTATGCTCTCGTGTGCAGCAAGCCCAAGCGCGGAAGAAACAAAAAACTTCAGCACAAACCGGCCTTGATAAAGTCATGATTCCTAAACCTCGTGCAGAGATTCACAGGCGTAATATTGTAAGAAGACTCGAGTCTTCAGTTTTGCACTCCTTGATGCACACGAATGATGCTTTACGTGGCGGACGAGTCTTTGATCTGCATGTTTCTTACTCGTCCTCGCCACAAGAGCTCGCCAATTGTCTGGAAGGCTTGTTCGCCGCTGCAAAATTGGTCTAAAATGAATCCATTTTCTGATTATTTATAATTTAATGTGATTTTCTATTGTTTTAAAGTCGAAATATCCCCCAATGATCCCGAGGAAGTTATGCGTAAGCTTGAACAAAATTCTTTGAATTTCTTACTGTCGAATTCTCCATGCTCTTGTATCTTAATACTACTGCTTCACACCCAATTAAGCTAAATTTGTTGATGTGTTTCATTAACAATGGAAACATCAAATTGGAGTCATGGATTCTCTAAAATACTGTTTTATATCTAATTCTAACTGTTGGGAGGGAGCGTCGTTCAAGAATGCAGTTTTATCTCCATTTGCCCTCTCAAAGAGGCGTTTTTTCATCGGTGCTCTGAACAGAACGAAATTTTTTTTTCCTGTGTTATCCGCAGCTACTTTAAGGTGCTCGCGCGATTCTCGGCCGTCCGCCTTTCAATCTTGGTCGTCCGCCTATAATTGCTATTTTTTAATGTTAATGACATTTTTTGTGCATTGCTGGATCGTGTATCATGCAGCTCGCGCCGCACGAGCAACTTAAAATAGGAGCGAGTACTGCACCTAATTTTTGTTCGAACAAAACAGAACCTACCCGGGATCTGGCCACTTGACCAGACCGGCTGGCACCTGCAAAAATGTAATGTACTGTGTTTGGCTGGACATGCACCGTTGCATTCACTCCAAAGGCAGAACAGAAAATTTCAACCCCATAAAAACAAAAGTTGTAATTAATAAATTTCTAGCAAAGAATTTATAGGAATTAAATAAGCAGACATTTAAGCATATATATATATATATATATATATATTCTTGGCCCAAATTGTGTAATTAACACCATAGAGATATACAATTGTTCATTAAATTTGAATGAAAAAACTATTTAAAGGACCAGCAGCTGCACATAGGCTACCACCGATGGTGAGTACACAAATTGAGTGAATTGAGCGACAATCGAAAGTTATAGCATTCGCGCACTGCCCACAGGGGCGGACCATGACATTTTTAATTTTAGGCTAGAACTTGCCTTTCATTAGCCCTCGAGAAATAGCACTGAAATTAATCCAATATTAATACCAAATAAGAGAATACACAAGCGAAGCTTAACCAGCCTAGTCATCGCAATTTTCAAAGAAGTGCAAATTTACAACAACAAAACAGAATCAGCTGCTCTTCTTCTGAGTGCTTGATGCAGGAGGTAATGTCCCAAGCACGAAATCCCACAGCGAAGACGTGATCCCAAATCCCTTGTTTTGAATTCTGAAGTGATGGTTCAGATGATAACGCTGGAAGGAAGCAAAATGCGGCATGAGATGCTCGTTTAAACTTCGAACAAACTCGTGTAGAGATTCAAGCTTGCTCATATTTCATCTTACCTTAAGATGCCGAGCTGGCTCCGTGGACGGAAATCCGTGGTGGAGGTAGTAGTGTGTGCAATCATACATCACATACCCGAGCAATCCGCCGGCGAATATGGCAGGAGTGGAAGCAGGGGTCGAGAAGAGCCTGATCAAACCCCAGAACTAAAGGAAGTGACCAGCAAAAGTAATGGCAGAATCAGCATCGATCCTTTCCAAATTAGATTCATATTTGGAAATTCATGCAGTCTTACGCACTTAATATAGATCAAAAAAACGTTAACCCAGACCAACTGGTTTTAGGTTGGATGCATAAGTTAAAACATAATATCAGAGCAGAGTAGATCCAACGGCCCCACTCTCACTTCACCCAACTAAAAAATAGTCTACGTGTTAGTGGGCGTTGATAATATACTCCTGCATCGAGAAACTCATATAGCATTATGCATTTCTTATGGATCTCTGGCCCATCCACCTACAACCAATTGATTTTAGGTTGCACTATTGGGTTGGGTTCTAACATAGTAGAAGAGTAGGCTAGGCCAAGCTGCCCACTCCTATGCCACCCAATTTTAAAAAGTCTGCATATTAATGCGCCAAGACCCTTAAATGAGGGGCATGTTGAAAGCATAGTCCAGTATCATGGAACTCATGTATCCTTGAACACTTAGCATAGATCTCCAACCAATTGACTTGAGGCGGGATGATATCAGAACAGGCCATACTCAGCATCTCACTTCAACACCACTCGATAAAAATAAGCTCGTGTTAGATGTCAAAAACCTTATACAAGATGGGTGTGTTGATAATACAGTCTCACATAGGGAAACTCGTGTAGTATTGTGCAATAATATAGATTTTGGATCCCTCCACCTGCAACTAGTTTTATGAGAATGCATATATTCTAAAATTGTATCCTAGTAGGCTCTATGCCCAATGACCACTTTCAAACCACCCAATTGAAAACATAATCCAAGTGTTAAGAGTCAAAGACCCTACACCCAATGAGATAAAAATTCTCTCTTCCTACAACAATTAATTTTTAGCTTAGATGTTTAAGTCCTAACAGTAGACAAGTGCAAAGTACTTACTGGAATGCAAATAATAGCTGTGGCGGCAGGGGGAAAGACAAGACGCAATCCATCCATAGGATGCTTATGATGACATCCATGAAGGAGATAATGGAATGTGTTTGCCCTGCACATTTATTTATGGAAAGATCTTTGATTTTATCTACCAAATAAAAGATTTAAGCTCTGTTTGGCACGGCGTTTTTCCGGTGAGTTGGGACAAAAACATCACCGTCATAGAATTTACGTTTGGTAAGACAACGGTTACCACAACCACCAAAAAAAATAAAACTAGTTCTGAACATAAACAACACTCAAGCCTTTATCCCACTATAGTGGGGTCGGTTATATGGATACTTTGTCTCCATTGTGCCCTATCATTAGTAATAATCTCATTAATGCCTAAGTATATCATGTCTTAGGTGACATCAGTCATTCACGAACAACTATTCATAACCACCACGTTCACGACAACCGCCACCGTGCCAAACAAAACCTTGGTTTCAGTTTGAATCCACTTGAAAAAAGCCAGAAAAAATCAAACATACCAGTAACTTCTTGTCTGGATGTGGAAAACGAACCGATGCAAGCTGTACTCCATCAATGTCCACACGAGTATTCCAGTCATAACCAACAGAATGGCTTGAAATGATGATATCCCCATGCCGACAGAAATTGCGATGGAATAGCACACGACCGGAATCCAAACGATGGGAACCACCCACCACACTGTGCGCGTCAAGACCTTATAAATTCAAATGAAGGCTGGTTACGAAAAAATGTTCCGAGCAATCGAGCATGCTTCACTATACCTTTTAGTTATAGAAGCAGACCAAAGTAAGTACCTCCAAAAAGTCATTTCCGAAAAATCGTGGCCCTTCCTTGCTCACAATAGGCTGGTGAACCCATTCCTGGTAAGCTTCGCCTAGATGACCAACCTAACACAAAGGAAGTCGTCAATGGTCCTGCTCTGTAAAATGGAAGGTTTTAATGATTAACTAGAGTCTTATGCTTCTATCAGTGAGATTATTTGTTAGTGTTATGAACTCTGCTATCATAAATTGTTGATAATAAAATTTCATATTAGACAACTCATGTGGTCCTATACATTTAATATAAATTTTGGATCATCTGCCTACATAAATTGATTTTGGGTTAGATGTTGGGCTCTAATATGGTAGTGGCGAAAATTAAGATCAATAGCCCACTCCTGTCTCGGGACCCTCCGCCTATAACAAATCAGTTTTATGTTGCATGTTTAGGTTCTAACATAAATAATACAAAAACATGGAGGATGAAGGGTGATCATAATAAGATAAAACTATTGACCAGTAACTAAGGTTAAGTTTTTTCTCTTCTAAAAGGCTTCTATGGTTTTATTTTTAATTTAAAATCAATTTATGTTATTAACCATTTAGGAAACTAAATGATTAATGAAATAAGATTGATAGGGAAGCAGTGAATGAAACTGATCAGCATGAAAAAGGAGCAAATCAAAAATATGGATCACCTGGCAAACTAGAGGCTTGCTCAAATCGACTTGGAACTCCTTGGCAATGGCAACCATTGCGATCTCTACTGTGCTGAAGGACATAAATCAATAGAACAATATATTAAGAAAAAAAAGGCACAACACACACACATAAATGTATGCATATGTCACTGTTTGTGAAAAAAGGTAACTAAAAAGCATGTGAATAATGGAAGTTAGTGGAGTAATTAAACAAAAAAATTAAGCTGCAAACTATTCATGTTGGGGATCATGATTCATGAGGTGATCCACTGCTCGAAATAATATTTATCATCAATCTGGCTAACAAGAAATTTTCCCACAGGATCATAGTAAAATGATATTTCTCCCTTTGATAATAAATTCTGGCAGGGAATAAACCAACTAATTACTACAAAAGGAGTCTTTGATGAATAAACCAAAATAACCAAGCAAACACAAAGCTCAGCACAACTAATTATATTTTGCCGTAGATCATGGAATAAAAAAATTGAGACAATGAAAGTAACAAGCAGTGGTCAGAAAGACAAGCAAATGACCACAATTCAAAATTTAAGCCCGACTACAGAAATTTAGGTTGGAAAGATATTGAATGGTGACATGGTCGCAATCACTCTGAGGGTCATCCTTTTCGCTTATGTACTTATTATGTCCGAGCATATCATACTGAGGCGACTAGTTATCGGAAACATGTTTTTCCCGTTCCAATCTCCCACTCTGCCGCATGTCTCCCCTGTTGTTGATGGTTCTTCAACCTCCTGCTCTGACATTGACACCTTACGCGAGGAACTCCAACTTCTTCGTGGGATGATCTCCCTCCCCTCTAACTCTGTTACCTCCGTATCCAATGAAGGTATCTCATGTTTGTCCCAAAATTTCTCTTAGATTGTGGACTCGAGTGCCACAAATCACATCATTCCGCAGATGCCCTCTCGGTATTTGGACTATTCGTGTCCAAAGTTCATTACAGTGGCTAATGGCGACACCACTCCCGTTGTCGGCTCTGAGGATGTGTTGATAACCCCTTCTATATCCCTTTGCTCAATTTCTCATGTTCTTGGATCTTCAATCTGCTTTCTGAAAGTCATCTCACTCACGATCATGATTCTTTAATCACTTTCTCCTCTTGCTCCTTTGTTGTGCAGGATCGGCAGACGTAAATATCAATTGTAAAGGGCTGCTTTCAAATGGGCTTTGCATGTTGGATCTCCCCACATCCCTTCTGTCCTCTATCAGCTATGTTGATTGGTACCGACGTCTTCGCCTTACTCCTCTCCAGATCCTGCAGAAGGCTCTTCCCAATTTCCTATGTTCTTCTTTTGATTGTGAATCATTTATCTATAAGAAACAACATCGCTCTGTTTTCCTTCCTCATTGCACTCAAGTGATGCTCCTTTTGATTTAGTGCATTCTAACATCCGGGGTCCCTACAAAACAGCTAGTATATCTGGATAATATTGGCTTGGTTATACATGATGTGCAATCGCTCTGAGATTCAAACCTCTTGTGCGTATTCACCGCAATAGAATAGCGTTGCGGAGCAGAAGAGCCGCCATCTTCTCGAAGTTGCTCGGTCTCTACTATTCCAGATGCAGATCCTCACTACCTATTGGAATTTTATTGTCTCTATTGTTTGTTATCTCATTAATTGCATGCACTCCGTCTCTTCTTAACTTTGAGACGTCCTTCTCATTCTTATTTCCCCACCAACGTCCCTTCCCTCTGACTCCCCGGATCTGTGTTTGCGTATGTTTTGTCCATCCCCTAGATCTTCCCATCGACAAGCTGACACCTCGTGCTACTTGATGCATGTTTGTTGGATATTCACGCACCCAGAAGGAATATGTATGTTACTCTCCCTCCACTCGGAAGTTGATTACGCCTGCTGATGTAACTTCCATGGAAAACCAGTCTTTTTTCATCAATCATCCACCTCATATACGCTACCTCCTGATTTACCACGTCCTCTTGTTCTTACCCACTCTTCTCTACCACCTTTACTAACACCATCTGTTTCAGATCCTTCTCTTCACGTCTCTCGTCATCCCCCTTGATCTGGTGCCCTGCAATAGCCCCCGTCTACTACTGATGCTCCACGGACTGCTGATTCGACCACGTCCTCTACAATGCATCCTTGTTATAATTATGTTTACTTGCACCGTTTCTCCTTTGATGTGCGCAGGTTTGCGACCTCTTTGTCCTCTATTTTCATTCTCTCTTATGTGTAGGAAGCTCTTTAGCATCCAAGGTAGCGAGCGCTAATGGATGAGGTAATGATTGTGCTTTAGGCTAACCATAATTGGGACCTTGTTCCCCTTCCTCCTAATCATTCAACAATTAGCTGCAAGTGGATTTTCATCGTGAAACATCATCCTGACAGGACGATTGACTGCTTCAAATCCCATCTTGCTGCTAGAGATTTTACTCAACAACACGACCATGATTATGAGTAGACATTTTCTTATATTGCAAAGCTCAATACCGTCCCTCTTGATCTCTCTTGTTGTTCATCGTCATTGATCGTTGCATTAGCTCTACATAAAAAAGCATCTTTCTTAGCAGTGATCTTGTGAAGATTGTGTATATGCAACAACCTCCTTGTTATGCAACCACGAGGAAGTCCCTAGTCCGCCATCTGAAGAAATCACTATATAACCTCAAACAATCTTCACGGGCATGATTTGATAAGTTTAGTCAGGTGGTTCATGATTTTGGCTTAACCCAAAGCTCGAAGGACTTCTCCCTGTTTATTCGTAAACATCTATCAGGCACAGTGATTCTTCTGGTTTATGTTAATTATATTCTTGTCATAAGTGATGATCTTCCCATTTTTAAACAAAAGACTTGAGATGATTCTGACACTTCTTGGAGATTGAGTTAGATCGACGACCTGATGGTCTTGTTTTGTCTCATCGAAAATATTATCTCGATATTTTTCAAGATGCAGGTTAATTTGGGTGTAAGCCTGTGAATACACCTATGGATGTAAATCACCAACTCTCTGCTCATGGTTTGGACTTTGATCAACTCCTCCCTCATCGAAGTATTATTGTCACCTCGTTAGCAAGTTAATCTATCTTACTGTCACACGATATGATATATCCTTTGCAGTCGGGGTGGCCAGTCGCTTCATACATACTCCCCGGATCTCCCACTTTCAGGTGATCGAGCGTATTCTTAATTATTTGAAGAATGCTCCAAGTCAAGTACTGGTGTGAAAGGCTTCCACTTTTGTCTCTCATTGCATATTGTAATGCTGATTATGTTGGATCCCTCAATGATCGACAGTCCACTAGTGGTTATTGCACATATTTTGGTGGAAATTTGGTTATCTGGCGAAGTAAGAAGCAGACTGTGATTGCTCTTTCCTCAGCAGAAGGTGAGTATCATTCCATGGCCATCGCTATTTCAGAACTCACGTGGCTAGAAAGTCTTCTTACTGACTTAGGTGTTAAATTTTCACCATCTGATGTTCTCTTTTGTGATAGTCAAGCGGTTACTCACATCACTGAGAATCTTGTGTTTCATGAACGCACAAAACACATCGAAATCGATTGTCATTTTGTCCGAGAAAATGTTCAACTTCAAAAATTGAGTATGCGACATGTGTCAAGTTTTTGATATACTCACTAAGCCACCAAGGCCTTGTCTTGCCCACTATATCGGGAGTTTCTTTCTAAGCTTGGTGTCTACGACTTGTATACTCTAACTTGCGAGGGAGATTACATAAGAAGACTTGATCATTTACATTGTATTTAGCCTATGTATTATGGCTCATTAGGCCCATTTCTCTCTTAGGCTCCTTTAGTCTCACAATTGTATTGACTTTTAGCTCCTTCTCTTTGGCTCAGTTTGTTTCAGCAGTGGCGCTCCGTTGCAGTCCGATCGCAACGGCAAATTTTTTCCCCCTGTTTGTCGCGGCGTTGCGTCGGCATCGGAGGAAGAAAGTGTCGGTGTCATCGGAGCTTTCCCACAGCTACTTGGAGCTCCATTTCAATGCGGCGTTCTCAACAGATGATTGCCGGAAGTTGGTCGCCACCACCAACAGCCTCTCCTTCCGCCGTATTCTATACCGCCACCAAATATCTCCCTCCGCCGCCATGGACGCCGGCGAGAAATTTTTCCATGGACGCTCCCGGTAAAGCTTGAAAGATCAAGTGCCGCCATGGAAGCTCTCGGTCCTCCCGATCCCTCGCCCCCAAGCTCTGCGTGCCATGGACGCCTTGAAGCTCGAAAGATCCAGTGCCGACGAGATGTTCCCCGCCCTCCCCTCCCCCCCCCCCCCCGGCCAGAAGTTCCACCTTCACCTTCACCGCCCCCTCCTCCTCCTCCTAGGTTCCAGAGATAATCCGCGATCTAGATATAAGGTTAATTTTATTATTATCAATCTCATATTATTATTATTATTATTATTATTATTATATTATTATTATGATTATTATTATATTAAATTTATAATAAATATTAATTATAATCCAATTTAATTAATATAATTATAATTTATTATGATAATGATATTTAACAGAAACGTCATCACTGTTTTACCAAACCGTTTCTCCATTCTGAATAGCTCTGTCACTGTTATTTTACCAAACTGTTTCTCATTCTGAACAGTTCTATTCCCACAGCTCAATTCTTAAAGCTCCATTCTCACAGCTCTTTTTGTCACCGCCACCGCCGAAACAAACTGACCCTTTGTCTCTAGATAAGGAGTATCTCTCTATGTCGTTAAAAGTGCGCCTTAGACGCGCCTAAGTCTCAAGGCTCACCAAGCTCAGAGGTTTGCGCCTTTGTGAACCTTTTTTGCGTCTTTGTAACATAAAAGTTGCACCTGAGTGAAATTTTTAGTGCAATTCTTTTTCAACATAAAGAGAAAAAATGAGAAAACTCAATAATTTTTGCATGACTTAGTGTTTCTGAAATATAATCGATCGTTTAAACTTATATATGATGCAAGCGACCACATTAATTCTATTTTGTAAGAGAGATAAATGATTAATGAGTTGAATAGATGAAAAATCTGATCAAGAAGATAAACTGAAATTTGATGTTGATTAATTAAAATGGATGTGGTTCCACCTTGTCATTATCAAGTGCGCGCCTGCACCTTAAGCTTTGCGACTAAGCTCCAAGACCTCTTTGCTTCTTGGTGCACTTTGAGCTTTTAATAACTAAGGTATTTCTATACATGTATTGAGACAATAAATATAATACATTTTAAATCATTTTTCTCTCATTTCGTATAAAAATTTTGCATAAAAATATTGGTAATAGATTCAAGGTAACTACTTCTGAAAATTATAAATCCATGGCCGATCATCATCGCCAAGAGTTATACTTTTCAAAAGAAGATTGTGTGTACTCCGAGGACATATCGTAAACTACGGCAAAAGAAGTAATATAGACTACAAACATTAAGTAATATAGACCACAAACAAGAGCTTACATAAGCATTGGATGCCTGGAGAAGCAAAAGGAGGTTGATTTGACAGCTGGACATTTCAGGATCACAGCAAGGTTTTTGAAGTCATTGGTTGTCTCGTAAGGGATTTTGAAATGCAGAGATGACTTTTTTGTCCTGGGGTGGCAGGGAATTTGAGTTAGGTGTATTTGGGGCTGGGAAGGGCTGTAGGGTTGTTTAGAGTAGATGAAAGTGTTTGTTGGCTGAATTTGGCAAGAGAGCAAGACAGCGGGTGGTTCCAGTCCACTGGTAGAGAACTGGGAAAGGATTAGGGGTTGGGAAAAGGTTCAGGGGGTGTTAATTTGGCTTGGGAGAAGGAATTTTGGGTAAGGATTTGACTGGGTGGCAGTGTTAGGCACTGAGATAATAGTTGCCTGGGCATAATTTGGGAACAGAGGTTGGAGACGTGATTTAATGGATTGGAAGAGGTTGTTGAATGGCAGAGTAGCGGGAATTGGCTGTTTGGAGAGGCCTGTTGCAGGAATATGGATTGGAGTTCTTGTTCTGGGTTCTAGATGGGTTTCCGGTGGTGGTTAGGGGTGGGTGGCAGTCTTACGCTCATACATTCGCCCAAGCGGCCCCCCCTTGTCGGAATCACCGGAGCGCGCATATGAAAGCCGTCATTATAAATTCAATATGGAATATAAAAATTTGTAATTAATTAATATAAATTATTTGATTAATATTAATTAGTATTATAAATATTAATTAGTATGATGCTCCACTTAATATTACTTGCAAACATTCACTCAATTTTATCTCAGTTGCATTGATCGTCCAGTCTTTGTGAACAGATCAAATAGGTAACGCTTATTGTTGGAAAACTACTACTACTCTTTATGCAAGGAAGAAAAAGTGGAGTAAAAGTATTTTCTCCTAGTAGTCTAAAAAGGGTTTTAGGTTGAGGAGGGCAAAGACAGAGTACATGGAGCTTAAATTTAGCAGTACAAGAAGGAAGGATGACTTTGATATTAAGTTGGGTGATCAAGATATTTCCCGTAGTGAGTATTTTAAATATCTTGGATGGAAGTTCAAAAGGACGGAGGTATTGATAAAGATGTGACACAGAGAATTCAAGCGGGTTGGTTGAAGTGGAGAGGCGCATCAAGGATCTTATGTGATCGTAAAGTACCACTAAAACTTAAGGGTAAGTTTTACCGTACTGAGCAAAAAATGGGAGTTGCGGAGATGAGAATGCTTAGGTGGATGTGTGGACACACGAGACTGGATAAAATTAGGAATGAATGTATCATGGATAAGACAGGAGTAGCACCAATTGCAGAGAAGATGCGAGAAGCTCGACTAAGATGGTTTGGACACGTACAAAGGAAACCATTAGAGGCACCTGTTAGGCGTTGTGAGAGTATAGTCACTAGGCATGTTAAACAAGGGAGGGGTAGACCAATAAAGACTTGGAATGAAACTATAAGGAAAGACATGATGTACTTAGGCATTAGTGAGATTATGACAAAAGATAGGGCACAATGGCGACAAAGGATCCATATAGCCAGCCCCACTATAGTGGGATAAAGGCTTGAGTGTTGTTGTTATTGTAGTCTAAGCCATGGTCGTTCGTAACTGCCTTCATGCCCCAGACATTCTTCTTGATATACCTTCACATAAGCTTGTCGTCTTGGACATTAAAATAATACGACCATCATTTGAGATCGAGTATGTGGTCCGGGAAGGGAAAAATCCTGGAGGTAATCCTCTTTACCCTTCTTAGACCCAAATTCCCAATGGCGAGGGAGCTGAGGGATCGGCAAAAGCAGGAGAGACTGAAACTTCCACGAGTATAGGAGACCGTCGCTGTTTGGAAGAGATCAACGACATGGAGAGACGAGCTTGACATGAATCTCTCTCGCGCACACACAATAACTTGAAGAAGAGGATCATGGCTCCAAGAATAGAATGGCTACAACAAATCGATGGGATGAAGCAGGAATGAGAGGCGAGCTCAACCCACTAGAAGTTTCATACAAGAATAGGCAGCCTGGTGAACAAAGCATCTCCATGCAGCGAGAGTCTGGGGAAGGGTCTCACCAAAATGTAGGCAAACCTTACCCTCCATTTTTGCAAGAGGCTGCTTCCTTGAACTCGAACCCGTGACCTGAAGGTCACATGATGACACCTCAACCAGTACACCAAGGATCCCCTTCCTGACTTCACGCAAGAATAATAACCACAAGTTAGAATAGATAAATTAAGGGTTCATTTCATAACTCCCGTACTCACTTGAGTAGGGGAAGAGTGTTCAAATGTAGCAAAATTGTCCCTCACAAAGACTAATACATCAATTGTGAATCCATCATAGGGCAATAAAATGAAATTACTAGATGAAAAATGCAGATAAAAGGTACAATTGTTCGACCGTCTTTAGACTTGTTCCTAAGGTGGTATGTTATTCCCCAATGCGAACCCGTAGAATAGAGCTTGTCCAGTGGGCCCATTGGCCCCATTCTCATCAAAGTGATGAAGCTTTGCACACAAAATAATCAATATACAACTCCATCCTCCATAAAAATGTATCAATAGCAGTATTACTAAGAAGAGTTAAAGGGCAGCCCGATGCATAAAGCATCCCTGTGCAGCGAGGGTTTGGGGGAAGAGTCTCACCATAAGGGTGAAATGCAGGAAAACCTTACCCTGCATTTTTGCAAGTGGCTAAGAAGAGCTAGATTTCATTAAATCTTGACTTGGCCGATGACATTGTTCGTAATAATTCTTGTTGAATACTTCTCTTTACATGTCTTTTGATAGAACCAAGCAATCAGATGGTGTACTTCCCTAACCGAATTTTGAGGGAACAATCCCTACGAGTACGATCATTAGTCGAAGACTCCTTCGACAAGGATTTGTGAGGCCTTTTGATACCTCTTATGATGACATCATTGCCGTTATTATTGTTATTGTTGTTTTCCACTTTATCTTCCTCAAATCAATTTATGGAAATATGGATGCCAGGAATTCATGGTTGTAGACATTTGTACTATCAAGCTACTAAGCCTAATTCATAATTTTGTGTTACGGCAAACCTATATGCTCATCTGATAGTAACTAGGGAATCCGGCGGTAGAGGGAGAAAGTGCAGGCGGTAGAGAGAGAAGAGGAAGAGAAAGAGAAGGAGAGAATTAGGGTTAGGAGAGAAAGAGGAAACACAACATTCATCCAGTATAACATTACAAGTCCAAATCAGCCTTTCTTATAGAGGAGGGGTGCCAAAAATAGAAAATATAAAATAACATAACATAAAATATAAACTGAATATTAATTCTCCTCCGCACCGACCCCTCCTGGGTCGTCCTCGTTGGTCCAAGCCGCTCCCGACGTTCCCGGTTCATCTTCATTGGTCCGTGCCCCGTTCACCGCGAATATCCGAAACAATGCCGTCGTCTGGAAAATATGTCTTGTCCCCAAGGCAGCAGTCGGAGTGGTGGAAACAACAGTGATCCTGGAACAGCCCCATGGCTTCGGACTCCAGATGATAAGTCCCAGCAACCGGGTCCTCCTACGGTCCAGAGTCCCCCTGAAGGTGGTAGCAGCGACCAAGTAGCTTGACTAGGTAGTTCGGTGCAAGCTGCCGTTTTTCTTCCGGACCAAAGCCAGCTGAGCTGGTGGCAACCCTGTCGAAGGCTGTAGGAGGGCGGAGTCATCGTCGAGGTGACATGGTTGTCCTTTGTGTAGGAAATGCATGGACCTAGTGTCCCAATTGACGCATACCTCGTCGAGCGTCCGGAGCCAAGCCACTCCCAGCACGACGTCGAGGTCGCCTAAGTCAAATGCGTAGAAATCCGCGGTCACGAAATAGGGCCCCGTAGAGAGAGAGAGAGAGACGGACATGCAACAACTCTGAGTCGGGCGGTGGCGCTCATCGCTTATGCGGACCGCAACGTCCGAGACGGGAACCAAGGGAAGACGGGGCTTTTGCACCAGGTGCTCAGAGATGAGGTTGTGGCTTGCGCCGCTGTCCGTCATGATGATGATCGGGCGACCCCGCAGTGTGCTCGAGAGCCACATGGTCTGCTGGTCGGAGATCCAGCCTGCCGAGGCGCGGAACAACTCCAACCGGTGGAACGTAGCTGCGGTGGAGTCGAGAGGTGTGCCCTCCGGTGAGAGCTCCAGAGCCTCAAAGTCGGCCAAGGTAACCTCTGGGTCGACGTCGTCGATGATGGCACAAAACTCCTTGACCACGCATATGTGTGTAAGAGAATAGAGCTGACGGCAGCGGAAACACAACCCTTTTCGCCGGAGGTCGTCCAACTCGCGGGTGGAGAATCGCTGGGGAGGGGCCAGTTGGCTTGGCTGAGCGGCTGAAGGAGGCCGAGGGGCTAGTGTCTCTGGAGTATCGGTCTGCCATGGTCGGCCTCCCGACAGAGGTCCGTCTGGCGGCGGCGGTGGTTGAGGAGACAAATCCGCCTCCACAAGGCGGGCCATGTCGAGGGCATCGAAAGCCGTCCGGGGATGGTGAGTGCGTCGGAGCTTGGAGCGGATGTGGGGCAAGAGGCTCTGCATGAAGAAACCGAGATAATGATCCTTCGGTAAGCCTAGAACATGGGTGACGAGGGTCACAACTCATCAATGCAATCATCCAATGCACCGGGTTGGCGTACCCCACACAGCCGTTCGATAGCAGATCCGGAATAGTGGTTGTCATATCGGCGGATCATCTCTTGTTTGATCTCCGACCAAGAGATCGTCAGGTTGGACTGTCGGAGCTACTGATCCCAATGAAGGGCGGACCGTCGAGTCCCACGACGCCAGTAGAGACCTTATCCTGCCCGGGAGTATGGTAGAGGTCGAAGTACAACTCCTCCTTGGCAATCCACCCAATCGGGTCCACACCGGCAAGGTGGGGAGGTCCAAAGCGAGGGCGGGACGGCCTAGAAGAGGCGAGATTGCGGGGTCCCCGATGTACGGCAGAAGCGCACCCCGAGGATGGATGTGTCGGTGGCCGGGTAGGCGGATCCGTTGGTGGAGGAGGCGGCATAGGGTTGTAGGCCATCGAATTTGGCGTGAAGGGCGAGAATGGAGGCATGCATGGAGGCCACGAGGGATTCCTGGGCGTCGACGTGGCGAAGGAGGGCCTCGGTGCCTCGGTGGAGTCCTCCGGCGGCGGTTCAGTGTTGGACCGGGTCGTGTTGGTGACTACCCGGCGAAGCAGGCGGAGGAGGAAACCACAAATAATGGAAGCGGATCGGGGACGGGTTGCAGAGCGCGGGCGGAGCGGATCACAGAAAGCCGACGGACGCGGCTACGCGGCAAAGAAGGCGGAGGGAAATCGCGGGACGGTCGTTGTGCGTTGGATCGCGGAGTTGCTTTGCGTCTGGACGGGCGGCGGAGTCACGGGGTCGCGAGGACGGGCGGCGGAGTCGTGATGATCACGACGCGTCGGGACTTGCGGCGGAACCGGTGGAACGCGGACTTGCAGACAACGTTGGACGGCTGGCGATGGAGAGAACCGACGGCTTGTGGCGAGCGGGACGGCGGGTCGGACCAAATTGATAGTTGTAGCATCCGCAATTTGACGCAAAAATAAATATGAAAATTTGCAGGGTCTAATCTCGAGCATGATTGATCGAGGCAGAGTTTGGTTGAGGTATGAATTTAGTATGATAAATCTTGAGCGTTAATTAGTGGATTTAATTCCTTAGCCGTTGTGTTGTGATCGGCGTATTTTTTTTAGCGTGAGGGCGCAACGCATAAAATTTTTTAAGTGTTAGGAAAATGACAATTTGTAATTAAGGTGAAATCTCAAATTCATCTCAAAAGGGTGTGCCGGTTGGACCCCATAGGCAGTTTTCGTAACCGCACCTGTACGCCGCTCTGTTAAAGCCCGCAAATCCTGGGTCGCGCGAAACCCTATTCGCCATTAGAACCACTCATTCCTCTTCCTTCCGCATGAGACAGCCGATGCACGCCTCCCCCGCTCCCTATCGTATACCTTAGAGGAGTCGTCGACTCCTCTTGCTCTCGCGCACTCCCATAGGCGAATCCTTCTCCTTCAGCGGCTACTCCATGTCGTTGTTTCATTTGATACCTGCGATTGTGTCCTCTTCCCCTGGTTTTGGCATAGCAGCCTCCAGCCCGTCGTCGATCACTTCTAGTGTTTCGTGAAATTTCTGGGAAGGTAAGCACTGCTCTTTAGCTTCGCCGACTCCTTCTCTGGTCTTGTTGTGGATTTCAAATGTGTTTAGCGCCCTTTTTTCCTAAGTTTTCCCCAAATTTCCGCAAAGGTGCAACTCCTCCAGTCCTAAACAGTAGACCGGTGTCCTTTGGGGTAAGTTCTCTTGAACTTTTGTCTTTATAATCAAACCCTCACTTCTCTTCCGGCTCCCAGAAAATAAAATTTGATACTTTTACTAACGATTTCAGTTGTTATATGTTCGCCCCACTTTTGATCGCAGGGATCGAAGTTCGCAACCCATTTTGTTCAAGTATTGGTTGGCCAACAGTGTAGGGTTCCGTGGTTTTGGGAGCAGGGTAACAACCCTTTTTAGATATTATGTTTTATTTCGGTCTTTTTCCATTCGAGGATGATAGTTTTTAGTTAGTATGCCAACCAATTGATTAGGATGTATGCTGAATTCTAGGTTTCTAGTGATTGTCACTACTTGTCGCTTGGTCGAAAATGAAATTTTAGGGGTACCAAGCGCAACCTAGACAATCATGTCGTCGCGTCAGGTGTGCGACCGCCGCAACACCACTGTAAGAAATCCTTATTCTTTCTGGCTAGACATATCATATAGCTTGTATAGTAATATTCATTATAATTCAGAAAAACCATTATGAGTGTATGAAACTACTAATATCGTTAGAGATTTGTAGTGCAATTATTATATAGCTAGTGTAACCAGTGTGTATTTAATTTTCTATATGTCTCAAACAATTAGACCATACGAACAATGTATTCCCTTGTATAGATTTACGAGCAGGAAATTTAAAAGTCAGGAATGGGGTTTCTAGTTGTTTGAACCAATTTGATGAACTACTTTTATCACACACTCATACTCGCAAGCAGAGTAGCACCAGATAGAAAATATTTTGTAGGCTCGGTTGAGAACTCCTCCCGTAGTTGATAGAGGCGCACTATCTTTCTCATGGGTTGTAGAGTACCTTATGAGTTTCAATGCTTGGGAGATATTATCCCGTTTTGGAGGATTAGTAGATTCGAGTCTGTGTCTGTGAGACACTAGAACACTTGAGTTCGTTAGTAGGACTCGGATCGTTAGACTAGTATTGCGTGATAGAACCTACTCTACCTAGAGCTTTAATGAAGGATAACCATAAGGGTTCGTTCGTTTGCACGGAATTGGAATTCGATATTGGAATTGAATATTGATAAATATTGTGGAATTAAATATTGGTGACGAATTCCAATTCCAATGTTCGTCTGATAAAAAATATTCAATTCCGGAGGCGTTTTTTTTGCGCCCGGGCGGAAAAAACGCGCCCGGGCGAAAAAATCATGCCCTGGCGAAAAAATCGCGCCCAGGCGAAAATAATGCCCGGGTGAAAAAAATCTCGCCCGAGCAAAAAAAATCGCTCCCGGGCGAAAAAAAAACGTTTTCGTGCCAAAAAAACACGCTCGTGCAAAAAAATCGCGTCCGGGCAAAAAAAACACGCCCGGGCGTGAAAAAATCGCGCCCTGACGAAAAATTTCTCCCGGGCGCGAAAAATTGCGCCCGGGCAAAAAAATCTCGCCCGGCGAAAAATTCGCGCCCCAGCGAAATATTCGCGTTCGGGCGAAAAAACGCGTCCGGGCGAAAAAAATGCACCCGGGCGAAATAATCGCGCTCGTGCAAAAAAAATCGCCCCCGCGCGAAAAAATCGCGTTCGGAAAAAAAAATTCGCGCCCGGACTTAAAAATGTGTCTCGATCGGAATTGTCCAATTCTTATATAGTTTGGAAGGAATTGTCTTTAGTTCAAAATGAATTCTACGGAATTCATTAAAATTTAAATTCCAACGTCAAACGTGCAGACGAACGATGGAATTGGAATTAGACCTTCAATTCCAATTCCAGAGGCTCAATTCCGTGCAAACGAACGGACCCCTAAGTGATTTTAGAACTCAAGTTTAGACCGAACCTTAGAAACTCCTAGTTAACCAAATTATTCGGAACTTGAGTAAACTGCACACAATATGATTAATTAGAACAAGTATTCATCTTGCTAGATTTATTTAAGAAAATCAAGCATAGTATACTAGCATACAGATTTTCTATAGCACAAAAATTATTTTTAAAAACATGCATTCATTTCTTTCGAAATAATTTTAGTAACACTAGGAGGAATAGTTTTTTTTACTCTCCCTTTAGGTTGACCCATGTTTGGACATGTTTTTATAGGGGACATAGGTGGGAAACTGCACCTAAAATGAGCGTGTTATTAGAGTTGCTCCTATAGTTTGTTTCCCTTTCAATTGTTTTTTTTTAGTACTGTACCGTTTAGTTCATGGACAATTGTAATATTAACGTTTAAAAGTTTTCTTTGTATCAGACAGTTTATAGTACTTCAGATGTTCAGTTGTTTGGTTCTTATTTCTTTTCTAGTGGCTCTGAGAATTCAGCTTGATGAGCTACAATTTTACCCTTAGTTGCACTTTTACTTCCGTTGTAAGCTTATTTTCAGATCTTTTCAATTATACCTGTTATGTACTAGTTTTAATAATATTTCTTAATTTACTGCTTATCGCTGGACCCGACAGGACTGCTGATGTGTGGTTAAACTAGGATGGGGTGTTACAATAGTAACTAGAGAATTCGACGGTAGAAGGAGAAGATGTTGGCGGTAGAGAGAGAAGAGAAAGAGAAAGAAAGGGAGAGAATTAAAGTTAGAAGAGAAAGAGGAAACACAACATTCATCCAGGATAACATTACAAGTTTAAATCAACCCCTCTTATAGAGGAGGGGTGTCAAAAAAAAAATATAAAATAACATAACATAAAATATAAACTGAATATTAATTCTCTTTCGCGCCGACCCCGCCCGAGTCTTCCTCGTCGGTCCAAGCCGCCCCCAACGCGCCCGGTTCATCTTCTGTTGAGAGTAATTTGCCAGCAGGACCGTGTGTGTTGGACCGCTCCCGTGGCTTTCCCCATCGCGTTCCTGGTCTGGGTGTTGACCCCGGTGGGCCCCCTGTGTGGCGGAATATCTCCGCGGTTCTGTGGTTGGGATTAGTCCCACATCGCCCGCAGCGCCTGCTCCTCCGTGTTTATGTACCCCGCCACCCTTCATCTCAAAAACCTGGGTTTTGAGATGCGATATGGGTTGGCGGGTTCTCACATGGTATCAGAGGTTGTACGGTTGTCCTGCTGCGGGGGTGTGTTGAGAGTAATTTGCCAGCAGGACCGTGTGTGTTGGACCGCTCCCGTGGCTTTCCCCATCGCGTTCCTGGTCTGGGTGTTGACCCCGGTGGGCCCCCTGTGTGGCGGAATATCTCCGCGGTTCTGTGGTTGGGATTAGTCCCACATCGCCCGCAGCGCCTGCTCCTCCGTGTTTATGTACCCCGCCACCCTTCATCTCAACACCTGGGTTTTGAGATGCGATATGGGTGGGCGGGTTCTCACATCTTCATCAGTCTGCGCCCCGTTCACTGCGAATATCCGTAATAGTATCTCTGACCCTAAGAGCAAGCCACATCAAGTGAAGAAGTGGGATCCTTAGATTATACAGTTTTCATTGAGGGAATTCATGTAGTAAACCCTTGGGGTCAGAGTAAGAAAGAACAAATTGATTTTATTTCAAAGATGATGTCCAACAGCTTCTTCACACAGGGGTCGCCATCTCAACTGCCATCTGCTTTTGTTTTTGTCAATGAATTATCTTCCAAAACATCAAATATACATGGTAACATTGCTTCACTCCAGGTGACCTAGCTCATTGATTGTGCACACATCAAATGCCAAGTATAACTGATGTTCTCACATCACACAATCTCATGACAAAGACTGCCAAAATTGCTAATGGCTCCAATTCTCGTATCATTAGGTCAGGAATCATCCAAGCAACCACTTTTCCTTCGATTAACATTATGCAAGGATTTTTTGATCCACATAATTGAAATAGTCAAATATTTGAATTGTTCGGTATTTTTTCCCTGTGTCTTGCAATAAAAATTGAATATACACACTAACCTACCTATAGAAACAAACCCAAACACTCCACCCAAAACTATTAAGTCCCGCTCAAGAATCATTCCTAACATGAGGCAATGCGTTGTTTTACCTAATGACCCATTATCCAATTGGATAGAATCATCTGCTTAAAACAATTTGAATCATAAGAACTTACAGAGTGAAAGGAGTAAAAGAAGTTACTGAGCTTTTCTGACTTGGTCCTATTATAAATACTTTTTGTATGATTCAACCATTGTCTTTAGGAAAGATGTTGAAACTTGTACACAACACCTCATATCCAAATGCTTTTTTATCTTCATCTATTTCTGCATTTATTTCGGCCTTGTCTTCTGTATTATTCCCCCATAGTGGTAGCATATAGTTACCATCAGAATGCAAGTGACCTATAACTGAAGACATGAAGTCATTAAAGAAGAATGGCCACAAATGGATGTTCTCCATTGAACAACATTAAGATGGAAATCTTAAATGATACAAGCCTCATTTCATGGCACGGGAATACTTCCACACATTTGCACCGTTAGTAAAGGTGAACTCAGTGTGTGCTAATGACCTCTGTATAATCTTGAGGGAAGACTCGCAAGTTAAAAAGGTATTATATGGCATATATAATGTCCAAGAGCATGGATTGAAAATTTTCAAAAATCTATGATCTTATTTGGATTCTTCGAAAGAAATGTCACCTTGACCATGAGAAAAGAAGGTGAAGTGGCAGTATTGATTTTCTATGTCCATGACACATTATTCCAGGTAGGACCTAAAGAGAATTCAACTGTTAAAGGAAATGTCGTCCAGAAATTTAAATAAAAAATGAGGCCTTTGATATAATGATATTTTCTTGGGATAAAAGTTGCTTGCTAAAGACACAATGTCTTTATCATCCAACAGTACATTTGAATTTTCCAAATGAAATGGACATGATGGGCATAAAACATCAATTAACTTTATTAAGTCTAATTGGAATCTCTGTTGAAATGGTGGTTATGGGGTGGAAGTTTCAGTAAAGAAAATATCAATATTTAGTGAAACAACTTATCTATGTTTAACATACATAACTTAACATAATGCATTTCGTGAGTTAGCCAATTTATGTGTGTTCCCAAAGAAAGTCACATGAATTCAATTCTTAGAATCCTAGCATTCCTAAAAAGAATACATGAAATTGAATTTTCTATGCTTAAAAATTAGTATTTTAACACTAAAAACTTTGTCGAAGAATTAATGGAAGATTCTATGATATTGATCATATTGGTTCTCATGATGATGGGTGATCAATCTCTGGTGTATGCACCTTTCTTAGAGGAAACAGTGTGGAGAAGATCAAAGGAGGGCTCATTGATGGAGAAGCTATCGATGGAGGCTAATAGGAATCAATAAGTTACAAGGAGGTTGATGGGGGACCATCGGCCCATAACAAAGCGGGGCCCACTTTTGTCTATTCTCGCCGGAAGACTTGATCGGATTGACGATCCGATCCCGCGGATGCGTCCGGATGCGCGTCGCGAACCTTTTTAATATATAACTTTGCTATTTTTGGTTTTATTTTCATGTATTTGGCACATGCACTCTTCGGCCAATCATAGTCGTAGATTCCGGGATGCCCTAATGCTTAGAATGTTATAAATAGAAGTGTTAGAGGCTTGGAAAGATCATTGCTGGTTTTGGAGGAAGTTATTCCCGGAACTCCGCGATCAAGCCACGGTGCCGACGCCGTGGAGCCCTAGGTGTCGACTCCTAGCGGTGGAACTTCATCCCCAAGGTACCCCCTATCCTTCCCCCTCTTTTTCCTCCCTCAAACCACCCCTTGGCTGTCCCGTTTCCGCTCCGTCCCTGGACAACACCTGCCGGCCTGCTGCCTTCTTGCAACCCCCGTTCGCCAGCCCCTCCTACAGCCTCCGTCCACGCCCCTCTCCTCCACAGCCGTCGTTTCCCCTTCGCCGCCCCTCTCACACCCCTCCTCCGTGGATCCACCCTCAACCGGCCTCCCTCTCTCGGATAAACCCCGATCCGGGAGATCCAACCCCGATCTACAATTCCCCATAACCCCTACACAATTCCTAATCCGGATCCTCTCTCCACCACCGGACCAACCCTCCCCTTGGCCGGATCCTTCCATATTTGATCGGATCTACCTATTTTCAGCCCACCGCAACCATTTTCCACCGCGGACAGCCACCGTCCTGACACGCAAACCCGGATCTACTCTCAAAACCGTCGGATCTCCCCCGCCTCGGACATTCCCTTATTTGTGAGTTGTTTGTTGTATGGAATGTTAATTTTCAGCACTTGAACATCATTTGAATTACTTATATTTGCTTGAATATTCATATGTGGACTTGTGTCGTGGAATTTTGATTGCAGGAAAGAACTATTCGTGACGCGCTTATTTTAGGCCCTTCGTTTGGAGGAAAGCCTTTGCTTAATCGCCCTATTGGAAGTTTGTCTTCGCTTAAATTATTGAATGCGTGGGTTGAGATTTCTTACTTGAAGTAATTGCCGGTCGGAATCTGAGCGTCGTCATGAAGTGTTCACGTGTCCACTCACTCGAGTTAAGCCTAGATTGCACGGCATGCATCCTACCCTACATCAAAGGTCTTCATCCCAATGGTGGAATCATCGATGGAAGCTAATAGGAAAGCTCAATCGACCATACTGAACCTAGCATGCAAAAAACAAGGAGTAAAGTGTGAAGGCATGAAGCAGGATCTCTGTGACTTTCGTAATGTGCTATAATTGTTCACACAGATTTACGATGGCCCATGCAAGAGATCCACTCTAAATGCACTCACGTAATGTTGTAAAATAGTTTCCGCTCACTTTTTTGCAAGGTTACAAATGTCGGATTCATGTCAATTTGAGTTTGAAATGTCGGATATCAGGGGATATTTTATAATTTTTGGTTTTAATAACAACAACAACAACGCTCAAGTCTTTATCCCACCATAGTGGGGTCGGTTACATGGATCATTTGTCTCCATTGTGCCCTATCTTTTGTCATAATCTCACAACGCCTACCATATGCCTCTAATGGTCTTCTTTGTATGTGTTTGAACCATCTTAATCGAGCTTCTCACATCTTCTCTACAATTGGTGTCACTCCTGTCTTATCCATGATATATGCATTCCTAATTTTATCCAGACTCATATGTCTACACATCCACCTAAGCATTCTCATCTTCTCAACTCCTATTTTTTGCTCATGTACATAATTCACTGCCCAACACTCAGAATCGTAGAGTATCACTGATCTAATTGCAGTACGGTAAAACTTGTCTTTAAGTTTTAATGGTACTTTACGATCAAATAAGAACTCAGACGTGTCTCTCCACTTCAACTAACCTACTTGGACTCTATGTATCACATTTTATCTACACCTCCATCTTTTTGAACTATCGATCTCAGATATTTAAAGCGTGAAATATCTTGATCACCGAACTTAATGACGAAGTCATTCGGCCTTCATGCACTACTAAATTTAAACTTCATATAATCCATTTTTGTCTTGCTCAACCTAAAACCCTTATTTTCTAAAGTGTCTCGCCAAAATTTAAGTTTCGCGTTTACACTCTCGCGCGTCTCATTGATATTTTTGTGAATATTTAAAAATGTATGCATAATGTATGTTTATAAATTACACAATAAACATATATGCACATGATGCATATTTATAAATTACACAAAGGACGTCGACGACAGTAAATGACATAAAGAGCATCAAATGAGAGCGATACGAGAAATTCGTCAAAGCTAGACTCACGGAGATGCACGAAACAAAATATTATTGCTCGGTCACTTAAAAGAAATGGAAAATATATATTTTTAATACTCTCTTCAATATATTGATCGCGAGATATCGTCCAATATATCAACCGCGAGATATCGTTTAATATATCGGCTAAGACCGATATATCAGGCAAGACCGATATATCGGGTGATATTTAAAAAAATGAGATTTTGCTTAAAATATCAATGTCGTGGCTTTTTCTCTCTAAAACCATTATGTTTGCTGACATGTCATACATGTCAGCCAACATTTACAACACTGCTTCTGTGAACAATGGGAAGTTTCCAAAGAAAGTGCAAACCAATCTTGAGAAGCACCGTCATGTTCTTCCAACTTTTCACATAGGGTATGTATCTACCTTGCAATATAATCTTTTCAGCACACTTCTCGCTCATGAGGACTCCCCACACAAGTCACCTAATTGCATGAGTCTGCATCTCATTTATCCCTTTTTACTCCAATGTCAACAAGGACAGAGTCAGAACATGAATCGGTAATAGCATTGTCCATGTTGGTATGTCTGACTTGATGGACACCTTGGCGATACTCATCATTGATAAATGATAACCTTCTCACATGTTGCATCAACGAGCATCCAAGGTATCCCAACATGAATTTAATGTCAAGTTCTCTCCAAGAAGGAAGGTATGGCGCAAACAACTTCATCACAGTGACACGGTTACTCGGAGATGGTTTGTTGAGTTGACATGTTGAGCTTTAGCAAGCTTCTCACCGGTCACATCGACTCTAAGTAGTCTTCAGCTAGACTAACATATTTTACACTCTAATACCTCTATAAATATGGCATATTCCTTTATTCGTGTAATTGTCGTCATTTTATTTGTCTATTATATCATTATATTCAATATGATTCTTGTGGAGGAAAATTTTGCTTGTATTATGAATAGAACCTTGATATAAGAGCTATAGATAAGCCTTTTTTAAATCAACATCCTAAGTTTGTGCTCATGTGTATTTCCCCTTATGGGTGGAGGTTGGCAATCATGCCTAATTATTGTGAGGATTGTTGGCTCCTAGCATTCAACATTTCTGAAACTATATCAACTGCTCGCACCTGAGCACAATTAAATAGAGTTTCTAGTTGGATTCTCATCATTGCACTAAGAAGTCATCTCACATTTTTTGGGTCTATACTTCTACTGTATAGACAAGCAACATCTACCCCTTTTTGATGTAGAATTAAGCTCATTATCGCCAAATTCTACCCTAGAATCTTGTCAGGGATAGCTCCTTCTATGAGTCTAACTACCCGACATCATTTCTCGCCCTCGTTGGACTGCTCGCATCATATTCGATATGTGACAACAAACTTGAGTTGTAAAATGGGGTATATTTTAGTTCAACATTCAATATATTACACCTAAGCCCATATATTGAAGTTCAGACAATTGAGTGATTGGCAAATATGGAGTTTGAGTGAGCCTAATACTTAGATGGTGATAAAGAGTAGCACACTTGCCACATTCTTTTTTTTTTACAATCAACTCGTGGAATCGGATCTTATAAACCTCTAAGATAAATTAAAAAAAAATATGACAAGTCCCATTTCAAAGGAATAACACTTCAGAGAGAAAGAAGAGCACTCTTCAGCCTGCATTAATTAATGAGCAATATCTTGTCTCCCCATCAGAGGCTAATCCCCTTTGTTTGCAGAAGGCGTAATCTACACCGCAGAGAGAAATTACTACTTTACAATTGCTAGATCTAAGAAATAAAAGGGAAGAACATTATCCCAGATCCGTGCCCAAATATGTACAACTGAAATCCAAAAGTGTGATGTTCTCCCCATCATTGCTACACGGCAGATCTGTCATAGCATGCAGCCCAAAAGCAACACGACACTTCTGTATGAAGGAAAGCAACTGCAAGCCTTTGACCATCATAATAATCAATCAAAGCTAGAAAGGGTACCGAATCGATGGAGATAGAGCCCACATTCACACCAACAAAGACACCGCGCACAACGACGCCGATGAGCCTTTAATTAATCAACTAATGCCAACAAAATTACTCGATTAAAGTCGATTTAAAACAAAGAATGGAAGATCCAACAATCCAGAATGCCAAAAACACAGGATAAACCAGCAATGCAGCCAAATTTCACCACAAAAAAAACTTCTAAATCTGGAGACATAATGAACCTGGGAAATGTGCGCACATACCTCGAGGGAGACAAAAAAGAGAACAGTCAGCTGATCGGCTCCCCCAGCACGATCGCAAGGTCGGGAGCTCTTCGGCGATCGTGCTTCCTGGATCAGTTCTTCCTCTTCTTCCCGGCGGGAGGAGGGAAGGAGGAAGAAGGAGAGGCGGAGATCGTGCGCGAGTGTAACCCAGCCACGCACATAAGTAGAAGATTGTCTTCTGCTAAAATTGATTATATATTTTATATTTTATATTTTAAATTATCAATATATATAATAATTGGGAAAATAGGGCTGAGATTTTTTTAAATAAAGAAAGTAGTTTCCGGGATTAAATATGAGTCATTGCCGCAAACGAAATGATCGGCCTCCCTTTGAAATTAGTTTCTCTCTCCTCGTTTTTTTCTCAATTATTCAGGTAATATTGTTAATTATCAAATAACAAAAATTGGATGCCTTTGCTTCTCGAGTTTTGCAGGAAGGAATTGGTTTTGGCCTTTTGGGTTCTCCAATTTATTTTACAGGTGTTTATTTGGCAATTTATTAGAGGGAATTGGTTTCCTTCAAAGTTTATTGGTTTGGATCCGTTAAGAAATTTTCTTAAAGGAAAACCCACTCTTTTGCATCACCGAATCATTTTCTCTCCCGCTAATCAAGCACCGTCACTCTCTCTCTCAAATCGTCTCATCCTGTCCAAAATCAATTCCTTTCTATAGCCGAACAAAAAATTGATAGATTCAATTACTTTCACTGAAAATTATCATGCAAACGAACAACATAATTGAGGTTTGAGGCAAAAACAAAACTTCATGAGTTTTTTGTTTTGGAAAAAAATCAAATCCTTTCAATCAAAACCTAATGTGATTGCGGACATAGATGAATCTCTGAATCACTTATTTTTTTTGTTTTTGCGCTTGTTCTATTGTCATTTTTTCGACTTTGCTCTTGTCACGTCATAGTTGCCAAATTTTTATCTCAAAGATAGTTCTTTTTTTTGTAAGCTTTTATCATCGTGACAAATTTCAGGAGTTTGGATTCTTATCATTTCGGCTTCGTTAAACATAAAAGTGGATGAAATTCCTTAGATGTGCGTTAACAAATGACAGTTTAACCCCATGTTCACAACTATCATGCCAGACGGAGCCTTCATCTTTATGTTATTAATTATTTATTTTGGATATTTGATGTCTAAATTCATCTTGATGTTCTAGGTTTTGGAGGCACCATTAAATGAAAATAATGCATCATTGCATAATCCTCTCAAATTTGATGATTCTTCTTTGTTGTCATCTCCATGAAAGGTCAAGATATGAATATCTTGTTACTGCGCTCGAAACATCCTGTGTGACCGTCAAGTTTGAAACGACATTCACGTTGCCCCTAGCAATGGTATTTATAGACGTAACCCCAAATCCCCAGCGACCGGTTATTAGATGTATAACGGATGCAAACCAACCCGATAATGACTTGTTATCATTATATCAATATATCAAAACAATCTCCTCTTATAGTGTATATAAATGGTACCACATAACATGTCACTTAAAACAAGAGTTAATATGGACAAAATTGAATTTTTCAGACACATAAATATGAGTTTTAGAGCACATGATAAATCTAAACTCAAACAATAGTTCCAAACAAAACAGTAATTAAAACTGAAAACTCAAACAGATAATTGATCTCTAGTCTATTCAAACAACAAATCATCATCATCCAAGTCAAAATCAACTTTCTCTCCTTCATTCTTCATTTGATCTGCAAACAGTTATAATAAGAATATCATGAGATCAATCTCTATGAATTCAAACATTTACTATCAAATATAAAATGATTAGTTTTAGCAGTAAAAAAACTTAATATTCTAACTAGAAAGAAAGAATCACAAATCAGTATCTTTATCTAATTTACACAAAATTAGAATATTTGATTTTATAAAATCAAATCATGTTCCTTCGATTATTAAGATTATTATTAACTATTTCACAGTTGTGTTATACCATCAAATTTGAAATGATACAACAAATTGTGACCATTATATCATTAAGTTTGAAATGATATAATTAATAATCATAATAATATCATGACACATCAGCAACTTCAGTATTCCTTTTTAGAATGATATCCAAATCAACTTTTGAATAGAAATAATTGCGCAAGTCATCAAGTTAGAATGACTGACAACTATTCATTTCTGGATTTTATTATATAGCATTTGAAATACTTCAGTGTACTCACTCTAGATGCTCGAATGTATCAAGTCCTACTAAATAGATTTTAACTTCACCTCCCTCGATGTTTTAGTTGTTGGAATCTTACACTTGGTAAGGACATCTGCTACATTATCTTTTGATCTCACGTCCAATATGGAGATTATCCTTTAACTTGTAAGATAGATCAACCAGACATGTTTCATACTTAGTTGTCTTCGCTTTTCATTGAACAATTTATTTGTAGCTTGATTGTCACAATAGATTAAAACAGAGTGCATTTTCAGACTCGTCATTGGAATGTCTATTATCAGATTTCTTATCCACTATGCTTCTTCTCATACTGAAGCTAGAGCGTATAGTTGCGATTTCATAGAGGATAATGGAATGCATGTCTGCTTCTTTGACTTTCAAACTACTGCAACTTCTTCTAGTATAAACACAAAATCACTAGTGGATCTACTATCACCAATTTCTAAGTACCATGAGATGTCAGAATACCTTTCAAGCACTGGAAGATTCCACTGTAACATAAAATATACTTCTCGGTGTACTTTAAGTATCTCATTAGCCTTTCTAAGGCATCCTAGTGGTCCTTCCGAGGGTTACCAGTGAATCTACTCAACATGCTGACCGTAAAGGCGATGTCAGGTATAGTGCAAGTTGTAGCATACATGAGACTTCCTATGAGTTTGGAGTAATCTAACTATCTAATAGATGAACTTTCATTCGGTTTCAGTCTATTATTATAGTCGTATGAAGTCTTAATTTTTTAATTATTATCGTAACCTCATTTTTTTAGTAGATTTTTAATATAGTGACCCTGACTTAGGGTAACACCCTTTTCAGTAAAGTTCACTTTCATTCCTAGGATGATTTTCACCACTTCTGAGTTTGTTATGTTAAACTATGTCGTCAAGGTAACTTTCATATCTTCTACCTCAGACTAATCTGTTGAAGCCGGGAAATTCGCTTGCTCCAAAATTCGGATCAAGACAGCCTAAGCTTATCGGTTCAGCGGTCTGGCTCGACGACTAACAGGCTAAGACACAAAAACTGCCAAACAAATAAAAGGACCTTAGGCATTGCGGCAGGGAGATCTCACTACGTACCCGAAAGCTTAGAAGAATCAACCCCTCCGCAACCAAAAATGGTCGAGCAGGGTACGAGGTAGACTAGCTGATAACAAAGTCATGGCGACTAAGACAGATAGTCGTAAACTCGCGATCTATCTCTCTGAGCAAAGGATCCAAATGCTCAACTTGCTGTCTAGGAAAAAGGCGGTTTAGATCTTTTGCGAGATTTTGAAGCCCATCTCCCCGTACCCCTAAGGTCCTATTTATAGACAAATCTAAATTAAGATGGGGGTATTATTTATAGCCCCACCCTTGGCGACTAGGCGACTTCTTGGGGGAGCTCGCTCGGCCGGGCGAGTAATCGACCTAGTTGCCTACCTAGCGAGTATGTGAGTGGAGCTCGTCATACTCGCCCGGGCCTTCAGGCTCCTTGCGCATTGACTCTGACTATTGTTTTGACTTGCTGACTTTGGCATTTGCTGACCTGTCTCTGGAGGGGTCCTACCTCAACGAATATGAGTTGTACATGATCATTACTCAGAATTAACATGTCATTAACATAAAAGCATATAATTGTCACTAATTATTTGAATTTGTTCTAACGTACAGACATTTATCTAATAAATTGGATTTAAAACGCATGGCTTTAACACAAGTGTCAAATTTCTTGTGCCACAATTTTGGTGTTTGCTTCAATCTGTATAGTGACTTAATCAACTTACAGACCTTGTTTTCTAGACCTTCTACGATAAACCCTTCAGGTTGGTGCATATAGATCTCCTCAGTCAGATCTCCAATCAAAAATGTAGTCTTGGCATTCATCTATTGAACAACTAAATGTTTAATAGATACTAACGCAAGAAGAATCCTAATTATCGCAATGTGACAAACATGTGAGTATATATCAAAGTAGTACATACCACTCACTTGAGTGAAACTTTTAGCAAATAGACGTGTTTTGTATTTGGCAATACTCCTATTAGGATTGAGCATTTTTTCATATCCACTTACTTCTTAAGGTTCTGTCCCCTTTGGGGAGGTTTACCAATATCCAAATGTGGTTTTGCAAGAACGAATTCATCTCATCATCTATGACTTCTTTCCATAATAAAGAATTCCCCGATCGCATTGGTTCCTTATAGGTAGATGGATCAGCTTTGTATAACCTCGTATTTGTCGAGTGGGCTCGGTTGGCCTAAAGGCAGGGAGCAAGAAGTCAATTTTATCAGGTGCTCGCTGTTTGTCCAGTATAGTAATATGCAAGCAGACCCTACGAGTTGAGATATTGATGTAGGCGAGAGTCGAGGTGGCGAGTGCCCAGCTGTGTTCTGGTGCCCGCCGACCGAGCGAGTAGCGAGAGCTCAGTCCCATCGAGTTCTCGCTTCCTAAGCGAGCGGGTTGTGGTGCGCCGACTCACCATTAGAGGATATTCATTTCTATTTTTTGATAATTTGTTTCTAGTCTGCCTTTAGCTGCTCCAGACAGCGGAATCTCGTTATTAGCAGACTACTTTGGATATTATTTAACAGTTTCCAAAAGACAGGATCACGCTATTGGCAAACCATCCCCAAAAAACTATAAATAGACCTCCAAGGGCACCTTTGGAGAGGACCTATTTCTGAGTTTTCTTCTCCCCTGGCTTGCTTTGGTTGGCAGGAGCTTCAGCTCATCACTCATTGTGGTTTTCGGGTGGGTGGTCGGAAGCTCCCTTGGCTCTCCAAAGGTGCTCGGTCTTGCTTTGGTTTGGGAGGGGAAGCAATTTAAGATCTTCCGGATATATGACGGGACCTCCTCGTTGGGACTCGAGGTCTGTTTGAGGTTGTTGTAGTGGAAAAGTTTCCGAACTCTAAGTCAAAAGGTGAGGCATTAGTTTGAGGTAAATAAAGATGAGCTACCCCCAGGTCCGAACTCGCCAAACTAGGCGCTCACTGGATTACCCAAAATTCAATCTCAGGATAAATTTAAAGGAAATGAAAAATAAAGAAACTATTTAAAATTAGACTAACAATTTAAAAAACCAATTCGAAGCAATTTAAAATTAAATAACATATTTAAAATTGTACCAAAAGTTAATGGAACTATTTAAATCAAATAAAAATTAAATAATCAATTTAAAACTAAACTCAAAATTTAGAAACTAATTTGAATATTGTACCTGAAATAAACTATCTTAAAAAAACATAATGAAAATAGAGAGTATTTCATTAGTCTTCCAATTTTTAATTAGAATTATTATAGCTTTATATTATAATAATACTATCAGAAGAAATTGTTAAAGGCACCGCATCGCATAATGTTAAATTTAAGGAATAAATTCAATCATTAAAAAAATAACTAATGGCACCTGGTAAATAACGCCTCTCCTTTCTGCTGCCACTCCCAATCAGGCCCTAACCCTAGGCGCCGCTCCCTCCCATCGTACGACCGTCGCTCAGCCCGATCTCCACATTCTCCCCCTCTTAACGGTTGTGCCCGATCCTTGAATCCCTCGCTTATAGTCCACCGTCTGTAGCGTGCTCTGAAAAGGGCTGCAGAGGTGTGCACCGGCAAGGACTGCGGAGGCCTGCTCGGTGGACGAAGTGCGGGAGTTCTGCCATGGACGCCGACGAGGTGGCGAAGATTTGATAATGATGGAGGTGGCGCTGTTTTCTTCCACCAGAGAGACGATGAACAATCAAATTATATAATTATATATTATAATTAGAAAGAGTGGAGAATTAGATTTGCACTTTCAAATTTCTAATAAATGTATAATTAGAAATAGTCAAATTATATAATTTGATCATTTCCAAACGCGTCCAGGGAAGGTTTCCTCGCCCGAGATGAGGTTTCCTCGTCAGACATTCGCCTGACACGTGTGGTGGGAAGAGCTCACCATACGCGACCACCACCTGACCTGGAGCAAGGCTCGGATGGCGTCGGCGGCTCCCAGCCGCCGGGAGGTGCATGCAACATGTCGGGGAGATGAGGAAGGGGGAGGGGAGAAGTATCCACCTAGAGTTGGGGGGATCTGGAGGGTCCTGGCTAGTTCGCCATTAAAGGTGGCGGAGATGGCAATTTCGGGTGTGGTTATTTCTGGCGAGGGGGGCTCACCAGAACTGTTTGCAAAGCAGGGAGGGGTGTGAGGCTATAAATAGCTGGGGTAGGGGGCTTCCTCCCCTCTCCCAGCGGTGTGGGATTAATCCCTCCTTAAGGAGGAATTAATCCCTCCTTAGGGAGGGATTAATCCCTACCCTCCAGCTGTCCATGAATAGCCGGAGGTTGATCCCTTTTTGCCATATGAGAAATGAGGGGGGTAAAGCCTAATGGGCCTTGGTAGGCTTGGGCTTAGCTAAGAGAAAAGAGGAGGGTAGGGGGATTGTGGGATTTTGCCAAGGGCCGATTCACCATGTCTTTGTTGGTTGCAAAGGCCTAGGAGAGGGGGTTGGTGAAGCTCATGCATTTTATGAAGAGAAGGTGCACCCCTTCTTTTTTGAAAAATTCAAAAAATAGGAAAACAATTAAGGGTTTGACAAAAGTCAACCCTAGAGTGGGTCCCCCATGTTGGTCAAAGTCAAAGTATGTCCAAGTTATCGGGGGTCAGGTCAAAGTTGGGGTATCGTGGCATAATTAGTGTGCGCACGCTTTTCGGTGCACGACAATGCTTTGTTTGACCACAGATTGACCACTCGTCCTCGAAATTAACCATGACAAACTTCATTGACTTTGTATTGACCATATGAATCCAATGCCACTAACTAGTGTCAAATCGGAGTTCATTTGATAAATATCCAAAAAAATTCGCATCACGACGCACTAAAATGGTCAAATTTGTTGTTTGACTCAGGATTGCAACGCAACAAGTTTCAATGCGCTCATATCAACTAAACGAAGTTATATGAACTGACTGAACTCAGATCGGAGTTCCCTAGCTCAATATACAAAAATTTTGTATTCGCGACGTTCTACGAGGAACAGTCATATCCACTATATGACCTCAGAATTCAACGAAATGAGTTCCAACGCACTCGTATTAACTATATAAGGATGCATGAACCAACAGAACTCAAATCAGAGTTTTCTAGCACAAAATCTCTGACTAGGGTTACCTCCTACCTCGTTATGGGTTTTGAGTAGAGGTTCAGGTAACTTTTATTGGGCTCACTAGGGTTCTAGTGGCCCAATAAAAATCAGGATGTTACAATCCAATAAAAATAAGAGGGTTTTCATCCTCGAAAATTTGCTTAAAAAAAGGGGAAAAGTTTAACATACCCAGGGAAAGAGCTCGAAGTGCTTTTCTCGGACGAGTGCTTCGGGTTCCCACATATACTCATCTGGTCCGCAATTCAACCATAGTATCTTGATCATAGGAATGACCTTATTGCACAAATTCTTCATTTTAAAATCTACTATTCTCACTAGTTCTAGCTGGATAGATCGATCTGACTGTAGCGGTATTGGCAGTGTAGGAAAGTGCTGATCTGGTTATCGAAGGACTCGCCTAAAGGAAGAGACATGAAAGACATCATAAAGGTTACCCAATTCTGGTGGCAGGGATAACCGATATGCAACTGGGCCAACATGCTCTATTAATTGGTAGGGATCCAACTAGCGGGGATCTAGCTTCTTTTGCTTCCTCAACCGGGAGATACCATGTATGTGCTTGATCTTCAGGAATATCATTTCCCTCACACTAAACTCCAACGGTCAGTGTTGCATATCATAATACTTGGCATGCTGGCTCTGAGCTTCCCGCATCTACTCCTGGATTATTCGTATTGCTGTCGTAGTATCATCAATATATACCACTCCTAGGGCTTTCGAGTCCTCATCCCGGGCCCAAGTCAACAGGGTCTGACAACGCATTCCATATAATGCATCGTACGGTGTCGTATTACTGCTGACATGATAGCTGTTGTTATAAGAAAACTCAACTAGTGGCAGCAGCTGTCCAAACGGCTCGTTGTGCTACACTATGCATAGTCAGAGAAGATCCTCCATTGTCCAGTTCGTTCTTTCTGTTTTTCCATTTGTCTGAGGGTGGAAGGCGGTGCTAAAGTTAAACTTGGTCCCCAAGTATGCCTGCACCCGCCTCCATTCTTTGGATGTGAAGCGGTCATCACGGTTTGACACAATGGACTTTGACACTCCATGGAACCAGACTACCTGCTTTATAAACAATCTAGCCAGAACGTCAACTCCATCACTCTATCGGTTTGAAATGAACCGCGCTACTTTGGTAAGTCGATCCACAACAACCTATATAGAGTTGTTTCTAGTATAGGACCAAGGTAAGCCGTGGACGAAGTCCATAGAAATATCCTCAAATTTCCACTCTGGTATCGGTAGGGGCTGCATCAAGCCTCCTGGATTGCGACATTCGACTTTAACCTTTTGACAAGTCTGACACTGAGCCACAAAGTTGGTGACATCTTTTTTCATTCCCAGATAGTAAATAGTCCTGTGCAGGTCAACAACATCTTAACCACACCAGGATGAATGGAATACCTTATCAAGTGGCTGAGCTGGGCGCCTTGGAGAGCTCTCTCTACTCTACCAAGATAAAGCTAAGGGAGGAGGAGGTAAGGAAATCTCATGCACTCCAAAGGCACCCAAGGGGGTCTATTTATAGTTTTTCCAAGTCTTAGGGTTAAAATAACCAAAATGCCCATAAGGCAAATAAGCCTCAAGCCAATAGAAAACACCCACACCAGGGGGTAAAAGAGTAAAAGCACGTCCCAAAGAGGTCCAAGGGCGAGATGGGGTCAAACCACACCCCCCCAGCCCCCTGGACACCCGAGACGAGGGAACTGGCCGCGCGGGCGAGAACCCGCCTGGCCGGCGGTCTCGCCCGACGAGCTGGCCTTGCGGGCGAGAACCCGCCTGGCCGGCGGTCTCGCCCGGCGAGCTGGCCTCGCGGGCGAGAACCCGCCTGGCCGGCGGTCTCGCCCGGCGAGCTGGCCGCGCGGGCGAGAACCAGCCTTATCGGCGGTCTCGCCCGGCGAGCTGGCCGCGCGGGCGAGAACCCGCCTGGCCGACGGTCTCGCCCGACGGGCTGGTCTCGCCCCTGCTCGGGGCTAAGGGGCAGGGGGGACGAGACCTTGGTCTCCAGTCGACCCCACTTCCCTTACCTCGCACTTTATCCCATCGGGGGGTGCCGACCAACTTACCGCACCCGACCCTCAAAGAAGTGGGCAAGTGGGGAGGCAAGTTTTTCCTCCTCCTACTAGTATATTTCCAAGCTATAGCCAAAATTGGCCACCGAGAGTGCCAAGACGTCCGAAAAGCTTAAAATTAAAATTACATAGGGGCGAATACGGGGTTGTACACAATCCCCTCTCTTTTCGAACGAGTCCTATACTCAGAAAGAATCATTCAACCCGACGTATTCGCCGAGCGTGGCTTTTTCTCACGGTTCGAAAGATGACGAGGCCTCCTCGAGGGGTCAACCTGTCATACCAGCTGATGGGAGCCTGGGTGATGAGACAGCCTCAGGGTGAGAACACTTAGCCTCCCGGAGGGGTCAACCTGTCATGCCAGCTGATGGGAGCCTGGGTGACGAGACCCCCTCCGGGTGAAGAACACTTAACCTCCTGAGGGGTCAACCTGCCATGCCAGCTGATGGGAGCCTGGGTGGAGAGACAGCCTCAGGGCGAGAACACTTAGCCTCCTGGAGGGGTCAACCTGCCATGCCAGTTGATGGGTGCCTGGGTGGCGAGACCCCCTCTGGGTGAAGAATACTTAACCTCCTGAGGGGTCAACCTGCCATGTCAGTTGATGGGAGCCTGGGTGGCGAGAAAGCCTCAGGGCGAGAACACTTAACCTCCTGAGGGGTCAACCTGTCATGCCAGCTGATGAAAGCCTTGGTGGCGAGACCCCCTCAGGGTAAAAGGTTAACCTCCACGAGAGATCAACCTGCCCTGCCAGCTAGTGGGAGCCTGACAACGGAATCATCTCGGAGCTAAAAGAAACTTGGCTCCTACGAGAGATCAACCTGCCCTGCAAGCTAGTGGGAGCCTGATAGCAGAATCATCTCGGAGCTAAAAAAACTTGGCTCCACGAGAGATCAACCTGCCCTGCCAGCTAATGAGAGCCTGACAGCGGAATCATCTCGGAGCTAAAAGAAGCTTGGCTCCCACGAGAGATCAACCTGCCCTGCCAGCTAGTGAGAGCTTGGCAGCGGAATCATCTCGGAGCTAAAAGAATTTGGCTCCACGAGAGATCAACCTGCCCTGTCAGCTAATGAGAGCCTGACAGCGGAATCATCCCGGAGCAAAAATAAGCGTGGCTCCCACGAGAGATCAACTTGCCTTACCAGCTAGTGAGAGCCTGGCAGCGGAATCATCTCGGAGCTAAAAGAAACTTGGCTCCCACGAGAGATCAACCTGTCCTGCCAGCTAGTGGGAGTCTGGCAGCGGAATCATCTCGAAGCTAAAAGAAGCTTGGCTCCCACGAGAGATCAACCTGCCCTGCCAGCTAGTGGGAGCTTGGCAGCTGAATCATCTCGGAGCTAAAAGAAGCTTGGCTACCACAAGAGATCAACCTGCACTGCCAGCTAGTGGGAGCTTGACAGCGGAATCATCTCGGAGCTAAAAGAAGCTTGGCTCCCACGACAGATCAACCTGCCCTGCCAGCTAGTGGGAGCCTGGCAGCGGAATCATCTCAGAGCTAAAAGAAGCTTGGCTCCCACGAGAGATCAACCTGCCCTGCCAGCTAGTGGGAGCATGGCAGCGGAATCATCTCGGAGCTAAAAAAACTTGGCTCCATGAGAGATCAACCTGCCCTGCCAGCTAATGAGAGCCTGACAGCGGAATCATCCCGGACCTAAAAGAAGCTTGGCTCCCACGAGAGATCAACCTGCCCTGTCAGCTAGTGAGAGCCTGGCAGTGGAATTATCTCGGAGCTAAAAGAAGCTTGGCTTCAGCGAGAGATCAACCTGCCCTGCCAGCTAGTGGGAGCCTGGCAGCGGAATCATCTCGGAGCTAAAAGAAGCTTGGCTCCCACGAGAGATCAACCTGCCCTGCTAGCTAGTGGGAGTCTAGCAGCGGAATCATCTCGGAGCTAAAATAAGCTTGGATCCCACGAGAGATCAACATGCCCTGCCAGCTAGTGAGAGCCTGACAGCGGAATCATCCCGGAGCTAAAAGAAGCTTGGCTCCCACGAGAGATCAACCTGCCCTGCAAGCTAGTGAGAGCGTTGCAGCGGAATCATCTCGGAGCTAAAAAGAAGATTGGCTCCCACGAGAGATCAACCTGCTTTGACAGCTAGTGAGAGCCTGGCATGAGGAGATCCTCTCGGGGGGTTGGGGACAGGGCATGTCACCTGAACTCTGCCAAAATTCAACATCCTCAAACAGGGGAAAAAGTTGGGTTACATGACCCCCCCCCCCCCCCCCCGACTCTACCGGTCCGGGGCTGGACTCTTTACAACAACATAAAAAAAGATACATGACTCCGCCGAGGCGAGATTTCTTCAGGGGGTCCGGGCATGGTGGTCGCCATCCGATTACTTCCCACTGGATACCTCCATCCTGCTCAGGCTCTCCATGATCTTCTCCATCTCCACTGTCTTAGCCAACCAAGAGATGGTTTTGACAGCCGTGACGTAGCACTGCCTCGCCATCCTGGAGTCTCCCTTAATCCTGACCTAGATCCCTTCTGAGTTGAACTTGAGGCACTGGTGGAAGGATGAGGGCACACACCGGAAGGAGCTGATGAGGGGCCTTCCGAAGATGGCGGTGTAGCTGCTTGGAGCGTCTACGGTGACGAACCTGCAGTTCCTTGAGGTCCCCCCTAACTTCACCTGGAGTCCGACTCTACCTTCCACCTCCTTTCTCTCCCCTGAGAATCCAAACAGAGGTCCATCTGACGTCACCACCCTCCTTGGCTCCACCTTCATCCCCTCGAACGCTTTCTTGAAAATGATGTTGACAGAGCTTCCGTTGTCAACCAAGATCCGGGAGACGGTGAAGCCTTCGACGACTGCCTAGATGACCAAGGCGTCGCAGAATGGATCTTCATTCTCTGGCATGTCCTTTGACGAGAAGGAGATCCTTTCTTCCAGGGGAGGGGTTTGGGACGTCGAGGCAACGCTCCGTCGGTACATTACATGGAGACTTGCCTTCCGAGCGGCTTCAATCCCCCCCCCCCCGTGGATCATAATTATGCCACCTCGGGGTCCTACATCGACCCGGTCCTCACATACATCGTCGCCTCCACCTCCTTGGGGCAGAGCTTCGATCCGCTCTGGCTGCTGCTAGGCTGGAGCTCTCGTCCTTTTCACTTCCAGGAACTCGGGGCAGGTAGCCGTAGCATGACCCTCCAACTGGTGGGAGTCGCAGTATGGTAACTCTATTCTTCCTCCCCCTCTCCCCTTGCAATTCCTCCTCTCCCTTCGACCAATCGTCATTGCTTGCTGGGGTGGGGGCAGGAGCTGCCTAGGGGCTTGTCTCTGGAAGTTGAACCTCTCTTGGCCCCCATGGAAGTTCCCCCCCATCCTGGATGAGAGCTCTTCCTGGACCAGGGGGTAAAAGAGTAAAAGCACGTCCCAAAGAGGTCCAAGGGCGAGATGGGGTCAAACCACACCCCCAGCCCCCCTGGACACCTGAGAAGAGGGAACTGGCCGCGCGGGTGAGAACCCGCCTGACCGGCAGTCTCGCCCGGAGAGCTGGCCTCGCGGGCGAGAACCCGCCTGGCCGGCGGTCTCGCCCGACGAGCTGGCCTCGCGGGCGAGAACCCGCCTGGCCGGCGGTCTCGCCCGGCGAGCTGGCCGCGCGGGTGAGAACCCGCCTGGCCGGCGGTCTCGCCCGGCGAGCTGGCCGCGCGGGAGAGAACCCGCCTGGCCGGCGAGCTGGTTGCGCGGGCGAGAACCAGCCTGGCCGGCGGTCTCGCCCGGCGAGCTGGCCGCGCAGGCGAGAACCCACCTGGCCGGCGGTCTCGCCCGGCGAGCTGGTCTCGCCCCTGCTCGGGGCTAAGGGGCAGGGGGGACGAGACCTTGGTCTTCAGTCGACCCCGCTGCCCTTACCTCGCACTTTATCCCATCGGGGGGTGCCGGCCAACTTGTCGCACCCGACCCTCAAAGAAGGGGGCAAGGGGGGAGGCAAGTTTTTCCTCCCCTACTAGTATATTTCCAAGCTATAGTCAAAATTTGCCACCAAGAGTGCCAAGACATCCGAAAAGCTTAAAATTAAAATTACATAGGGGCGAATACGGGGTTATACAACACTGTACTTCCATCAAGTACAGCTGGGGCTGATATTCTTCTGGATCCCTTTGAGTAACAAGGGTAATCTCCACATATATCAAAGACTGAAGCAGTTCCTTCAGTATTAACTCTAACCAGTTTCTAGCTACTGAGGGCTTGCGGCTCAACGCATCAGCAACTCTATTGGCTTTCCCGAGGTAGTCCTGGAGAGAAAAGTAATAATCACATAAAAATTCCAACCATTGGCGCTGCCGGAGGTTTAACTTCTTCTAAGTGAAGATATACTTGAGACTTTTGTGGTCGGAGAAGATTTCACATCTTACTCCATATAGGTAGTGTCTTCAAATTTTAGGGCAAAGACAACGACGCCCAACTCTAGATCGTGAGCCACACAATTCAGCTCGTGCAACTTTAACTGTCGATACGCGTATGCGACTACCTTGTCATGTTGTATCAGGATAGCTCACAATCCCTTTAAGGATGCATCAGTATAAATTTGGAGCCCTTCAGTTCCTAAGTGAATTGTAAGGATCGAGGCAGAAGTAAGTTATTTTTCTGTTCAACGAACACAACGTCATATTCCGGTATCCACTAAAACATAACAACTTTCCTTATAAGAGTGGTGAGGGGTAACACTATCCTAGAAAATCCTTCCACAAACTTCCTGTAATAACCCGCAAGACTGAGGAAGCATTGAATGTCTGTTGCCGTCTTAAGTGGCGGCCAGTTCTGGACTGCTTGGATTTTAGCCTAGTCCACTGCTACCCCATTCTTGTTGATAGTGTGGCCCGAGAATCCAACTTCATCTAACCAAAACTCACACTTATTGGACTTGATGAAGAGAGAGTGCTCTTAAAGCTTAAGCAACATCATGTGCATGTGTCTGGAATGATCTGCACTGGTCTTCGAGTAGATCAAAATGTCATCTATGAAGATGATCACAAAGTGATCTAGGAATGGTTTAAATACCTTATTCATTAATGCCATAAGGGTGGAGGGTGCGTTAGTGAGCTTAAAAGGCATCACCAAAAACTTATAGAGACCATAGCGGGAGCTAAAGACGGTCTTGAGAATATCCTCTTCCCGGATCCGAAGATGATAGTAACCTGATTTTCGGTCCATCTTAGAGAAGACGGATGCGCTCTGCAGTTGATCGAACAACTTGTTTATCCTCGTAAGGGGGTACGTGTTTTGTATAGTGAGCTTGTTAAGTTCTTTATAGTCTATGCGCAAGCGCAATGTCCCATTCTTTTTCTTCACAAACAACACATGGTCTCCCCATGACGAGAAACTCGGACTGACGAAACCTACATCAATCAATTCCTGAAGTTGAATCTTCAACTCCGTCAATTCCCTAGGAGCCATTCGATAGGGTACTCATGACACTGGTCAGGCTCCAAGCACAAGCTCAATCTAGAAATCTACCTCCCGCTATGGTAGCAAACTTGGGAGGGACTAATGGAAAATATCCGGAAAATCCCGTACCACTGAGACATTGGCGAGCACTTGAGTTTAATTTCCATCTCGAAGTAAATAAGATATACCTTGTCCTTTTATCGGACAAACTTCATCGTCCGAGTAGAGGACAAAATGATGCGAGTGACAGATGGTATACCTATCAACATAATAATATGCTCATTTGGGTTCTGAAGCTTGACTTATCGGGTCGAACAGTTTATCTGGGCCTTATGCTCGGCTAGCCAATCCATCCCAAAGATAATATCGAAACTGGTTATTGCTGGGATTGTTGCATGGATTTCAAATCCCATACTCCCTTGCACGGCTTGGAACGAATTTTTTTTATTAAAAAGTTACGTCCGATCCATCTGGTAGATGAATCCGTATGGATATTTCAGACGAGCGAATAACATTCTCCTTATTTGCAATGAATTCATGAGACACGAAAGAATCTGTTGCTCCAGTATCGAAGAGCGTTTTCGTGGGATGTCCTACCAAGAGTAATCCCGATAACATATATGTGTATATATATCATATAACAGGTACATAGATTAGATATATGTATATATACATAGAGTATAGATCTAGTCATATGATAAACATCAGAACATCTACCATATCACTAACGATTGAGATAGATACCTATCACTACATCTGGTGCCAGTTCGTGATGAAGATCTAATGCATAAGCCTTTAAGGGCGCTGCTCGGCCCTACTAATTTCTCCTGTCAGGTCTACCTCTTCGACCTCTCTAGCCCTGCCCTCTCGTCGCTGGTCCTCCTTGCACTGCTCCTAATCCCGACCTTCCTGCCGCTTGCTGGCATAAGGCTCTAATATGCCCTGGATGCTGGCATAAAAAATAGTTCCCTGCAAAGGGAACATCTTGTCGAGCTGCTGGCACGTACTGAGGTGCTAGAGCTGGTCTGAGATTCTACTGCGGTACTGGTCGGGGTACCAGGGGTACTGGTGCCTATCTGGGTGGGGGGTGGGCGCCTATAAGGCTAAGAGCGCTGACGCTGTCTACGCTCCCTCTCCTGTCGGCGGGGAGCAGCTCTTCTGTCTCGTCCCTGACCTCGTTGGACCTCTACCTGTCCTCGACGCTGTTAGGCCACCATCCTCTGGTCTAACTCTAAAGCGACGCCATGAGTCGTCATGGTATAAAAGGTGGACTGAAAGATCATGATCAAAGTTTGCCTCAAGTCATCCTGAGGTCTCGGTAGAAACGAACAACCCGGTCCCTGTCAGTGGCTACGAGCATCCCAACAAATGGGCTAAGTGAATAAACTCCCGCTAGTAGTCAGACATTGTCCGGTCGCTCTGGCGAATGTGTAGGAACCTCTCCTGCAGCGCGACCCTAGCCCCCGTGAGGTCGTTAGAAGGTCAGTGGGTACCACAAGCTGTTGTGGTGGCTGTGTCATGGCTGTTTGGAACGTAGTCAGAATAGCTGTACATGTTTGTCCCAAGTCTGTCTCGTCGAACGGTACAGCTGCAGGGCCTATTGGGTCTGGAAGTGGAGTGGCAGAGACGTAACCTCTAGAGGAGGATATTCTATTACTGGACTCCGGTATTTGGAGAAGTAAAAGGAAAAAAGTGTCAGTACTTTGCAAAAGGGAAATTTGCAAAAGACCGTCAAAATAGAAACCGAAGGTGTGCGGGAGTGCTATAGTACAGTCTAGAATCCATGAGCCTCTACATTATAGTCCACCAGGCTTCCGCTACATGGTTCGTCCCAAACCAAGGAACGAAGCGAGGGACGGAGGGATCCTACGACTGATCCACAATGACGGATCGTGATCGCTCTTATACCAATTGTAAGACCCCCTCCCCCAACCTTAGCCCGGGTCCGGTCGGAGACGGGCCTTACTGCCCAAAACGTCCAACCAGTGCTTCCTAAGCGGCAACAACTCACTCTACCAAGCACTAGTTGACCGCTTTGCCTGACTTGAATAACAACATTCACATCACATCACAAAGTTGCGGAAGCAATAACAAAATACCACAAAATATAGTGCCCCCTTCCTCCCGGACAGTTTGGGCGGCGGCCGTCACAGCCGCCAGCAGGTTGCGACGCGCCGGCCGCGCGGGCACGCGTGCCGGCCGCACGGGCATGCATGATGGCCCTACATGCTCAGGCCGAATATATATGTTTTAGCGCTGACATTTTTGTTCGTACTCACAAAAGCAAAAACACTATGCAAGATGATGGATCCAAAGCAAAAAAAAGTTGTAGACATAGATCAAATGGTAATTGTGGATGATAAAAGCAATGCCGATAGTAGTAACCATAGAAAAAAAGGTATACGCTTTGTACAACACAGATCAACAGGATTTGGCGATATCTTGCCCTCTGCTTGAAAAGCCATTGCAGTTGACCGCAATTTATGTGTTTGTGTTTGTGAACGTGGTTTGAAACATGCGGAGCATTGAGATTTTCGGGCATGGAAGCGTAATCCTCAAACAAAAGTAAATACAGATATTCGATAACCCACAACTGTACACATGTTGCAGCCCCGCGCAGCCCACCACATGCACACGTGACACGACATCGTCCGCTTGGACTCACCACATCCTTTGTTGTGCATAGTCATACTCCTCTTCCTCTATAGGTTAGGGTTCTCTCCTCTGTGATTATTGTGATTGGCTCGACATCTCTCTTATCTATAAGCCAAAATGCATTTCCCTAGTTATTGCATTTTATAAACATTTAAGCATTCCTTTTTGGAGAAATTATTAATTCCTTCCACTGCTTCTTTAATCAAAACGCCCAAACAAACGCCTCAGGCTCTATTTGGTAAATAATAAAAATGTAAATAAACCATCCTAGCTCCTGGCATTTGGCTGGCAATGGCATTAACTGCAATCACACCGCGCTCCCAAACAGAGTTTATTAGCAGTGTCGTTTGGGGAAAGGGCCGCAGTCTCCAACCTGAATGTCTGTTTAAATTTAAAAATACAAAAAAATTCAAAATATCGTGATCCCAAAATTCGTTTCAAAAAACAGCATCTCCCTCCCGACCGCCCACTCCAGCGAAGCATTTCCCAGGTTTTGCGTCACCGCCGGTTATCCATCTCTCCTCAACCTCTCACAGCTAAATACCCTAAAGCCCCAAGCCCTGCGCTGCTAATATTAGCGGTCATCATAAATTCGTCTCACCGCAATCTTTACCTTCTCCGATATAAAGCTTCTCCACATACATCTCTTCTTCTCCCACCCTCAACAAGTCCGCCTCTCATCCCTTCGTCATTCATTTCTCATCTCCGCGTCTGCCGGCCGCTGCAACCTATCGCCGGCGAAACCCGACGAAGAGCAGGTTAAAATGAGAGAGATCCTTCACATCCAGGGCGGGCAGTGCGGAAACCAGATCGGGGCCAAATTCTGGGAGGTAATCTGCGACGAGCACGGGATCGATCACACGGGCAAGTATAATGGGGACTCCGTTCTCCAACTAGAGCGGATCAACGTCTATTATAACGAAGCTAGCGGCGGGAGGTATGTTCCAAGGGCGGTGCTCATGGATCTCGAGCCGGGGACCATGGATTCTTTGAGATCTGGGCCCTTTGGCCAGATCTTTCGCCCGGATAACTTCGTTTTCGGTCAGTCTGGGGCTGGAAATAACTGGGCGAAGGGACACTATACTGAGGGCGCCGAGCTAATCGATTCTGTGCTTGATGTCGTGAGGAAGGAGGCAGAGAACTGCGATTGCTTGCAAGGTAAGCGTGTTTGACATTTTAGATGGAAGGCTACGTGTTTGTTCAGTTTGTAGTCCGATCTGCTATGGATTGTCGCTGAGATTCACGTTTTTTTATCTAGGGTTCATTTGCGATTCTTGATATCATACTCGCTTCTATATATATTTATTTTCTCTATCTTCCGAGTATTTGCAGGGTACAGTTCTTGCAGATCTATAGAATACACGACGAAAGAGCTTATGCCAAGTTATATTTTGCGATATTTGTGTCCTTGGTTTGATTTCGTCTTTCAATAAATTGTTTTAAGTTGTTATTGGGTGTATCTGGTATACAATCTGTAGAGGGCTTTCGTACCCTTTCAGTTTCCATGACTCATATGTCGGATCTTGGATGGCCACGATGTTGCAGATTTGCTATTCATATGATTTTCCAATGTATTTGTGGAGCTTTGATTATATTATGCATCTTGATATCCCAGCCCTAAATATCCTGTTCCTAAAATGGAAGCTTGTGTTCCAGATTAGGGAGGATGTTGAAGAGTGCTTGTTGATATCCTTACAGACCGTATTGTGCTTGCAGTCGCTGTCAAGCCTAATGAGCAACTAGGAGACACGCATTTATTTTGAAAGGGATCTCCAAATTATGGAATGTCGAGTAGGAAGATGAGGATGATAAAGATGGTGGAGGGTATTGGATTAGGGTTGACACTGTGCAACATAGGAGGGAAGCGTTCATTTTTATTGATGAACAGTGACTTCCAAAATCGATTGGAGCATCTTTTGACACAAAATCCGAAGTTTTTTGTTCTTGCTATGATCCAAATAGGAGAATGTGGAGATTTTCGTGGAGGAGCAATGAGCAGCAGTATCTGTGAGATTGATCCAGCCGTGCCAGGAAGAGAATTTAAGGATTATTGATAGTTTAACATTTTCATCTTAATCATGTTACAGTACCTTAGAATAAATCCTCACCCTTCTTTTCTACATGAGATTGAAAATCTTGGATTTCCTTATGAATCATGGCAGCTTTTTCATTTAGCTGAGTTCTGCTTATGAAAACTGATCTGCATCTCCATTTCTAGATTGCTGGTCTTTACTAAATCCTTCCACAACTTCAATACACTTCTGATTTGGATCCTCACACTTCTATTTTGTTTTGATGCATTGAAGTTTATGCTCTATCCTAACGCCATATATGCATGCATCATATTCTTACCTCAAGTCAGTTGAACATCTCATCTCTTTTTGGATACAAATTTCCATGTTATTGGCAATCCTTGTTTTTAAATTTAGTTGGTGTTTCAATTTTGTATATTTAGGTGCATACTTGCATGAAGCTTAAGGCTCCGTTTGGCACGGCGGTGGTGGTTATGAACATGAGGGTTAACTTGTCATTTGTTAACGCTCACCTAAGGAGCTTCAACCATTTTTATGTTTAAACGGATGATGTTTGTTAGGTGATCCCTAACGATTGACGGTTTAACCCATGCGTTTATGACCGCCACCACCGTGCCAAACAGAGCCTAAATATGCACTCATTGCAGAACAAAAAAAAATGAATCTTAAGCTTAAATATGCATTGTATATTTTTTATTAGTTAACATATGTGAAGGAACTTCCTAGTTCTATTTAATTTGTTATGTATTTTAATTCATGGTTTTCTTTATTTATATCAGAGTTATTAACAATTTATTTTGTTGTTTAATTTGAACTATGGAAGAAAGAAAATTCTTCAAAATTCATATATTTCCAGTTTAAATGTTTCATTTTTATTTTAAAAACTGTATGAATCTTTTATAACTAACACAAGTGAGTCTAAAATCATGATTATTATGAGCTTGTGCTTTCCTTTTACTTTTTGAGGTGTCTAGTGATTTGTTCAAGGCTTTTATTATTTCAAATATTGTTCAATTTTTAAGATTATGTGTTACCGAGGCAATCTATCATTTCTGCCTTTCACATTTGCCATCCTATTATTGTCTGAAAATGACTTTTGATTTTTTTATTAGCAATCTTACTGTAGAGGAGTTGATACAAATTTCTCAAATTCTCACGTGTTGTTGCATACTTGAATGATTATATTACTACAAATTTGAATGGGGCAAAATGCCTTCTCTTCACTGCATTTTTTGGTGAAACAGTAGGCTTGGAGTAGGTTAATAATCTTGGATTTGAATTTTTAATCTTTTGTATATGCCAAGGTATGTTACATAGAATATTTTCATAGAAATTGCTTAGTAGCCTGCCTAAAACTCTGGTCTATATGTGATTAGCTTGGCAGAAATATATAACTTCCAGGTTACAAGCTTTCTAAGTTCATTTTATTTTGTATATTTATCTGAAATCTATTGAACGGTCGGATGAATGAAACTTCTCAATCATAGGCGCTGTTTGGTTATGAATCGTCATTCGTGAACGCCCAACCTCAGCTACAGAACTGCATTCATTTTTCTGTTCAAAACTAGCTTTCTTTTCTTGGTGGCAGTCATGATCATTGTCATGCCATTCTATGACATGGTGTTTTTGTCCAAACTCACTAGAGCAAAAAAGCTGCGCCAAACTGAGCCATAGTGTGTCTGGATTTTGTAAAACACAACCAAAAAACCCAGATATTCAGCGGCCCAATCTCAAATTTAGCGTACTTTGATTTCTTTGATTGTTTAACTACACAAACATATCAGATAATGGTTGTGATAACCAATAAAATAAATAGTTTGCTGTTTGAAAATGCCGTACTTTTTCTCTACAGGATTCCAAGTGTGTCATTCTTTGGGAGGAGGCACTGGATCTGGCATGGGGACTCTTCTCATCTCTAAGATCAGGGAGGAGTACCCTGATCGCATGATGTTGACCTTCTCTGTTTTTCCATCTCCAAAAGTTTCTGATACAGTTGTTGAGCCATACAATGCCACCCTCTCTGTCCATCAGCTTGTTGAGAACGCTGATGAGTGCATGGTGTTGGATAATGAGGCTCTGTATGATATCTGCTTTCGCACACTGAAACTTGCCACTCCTACTTGTAAGTCTTTTCCCCCACTCTATATGACATTTTTTTGTAGATAAAAACATGTTTTAGTAAACAGCTAAATTTCTTATATTCCACACGAAATGTCTCAAATACTGATTGATTTCATTCTCACACAAAAAAAGACAGAATTCCTTAGTTTTACGGGCTAGCCAAGTTATCCACGGGGGATGATTCTCAAGAATTGCTCGATGTTTAAGTTTAATCATATTTATTTTATCAAGTTTCAAGTTATTGGATACTCGCTTGACCGGGGAACATGTATAGTTATGTTATGTAAAAAAGTGTCTCAAATATAGCATAAGTGTCGTCTGGCATGGGCTAGGTTAGTGCTGTTCTGCAGAGTTTATTGGGTTCAAATCTCTCCTCTCTCTAACCCCCTTCTCTCCTCTCCCTCATGCATTTTTGCATAGTTTTTTTTATGTTGTTGGATCAAAGTTCAAGGTAGCTGCCACTTTAGTTGGCTCGAATCAATTTCAACTTCAACTTCAAGTGGAGCTAAAATCACTCAAACTCAACTCAATATAATTTCTAAAATGGCCTTGTAGAATTAATGTCATTTCATTCAACTTTCTGTTTGTATTGGGTTCAAATCTCCTCTCTCTCTAACCCCCTTCTCTCGTCTCCCTCATGCATTTTTGCATAGTTTTTTTTATGTTGTTGGATCAAAGTTCACGGTAGCTGCCACTTTAGTTGGCTCGAATCAATTTCAACTTTAATTTCAAGTGGAGCTAAAATTACTCCAACTCAACTCAATATAATTTCTAAAATGGCCTGGTAGAATTAATGTCATTTCATCCAAGCTTTCTGTTTTTTTTCTTTACTCTCTTTGTCAAGTAATCTTAACTTCCAGGCAATATACTCTCCTGTCTCCAGCATTTTGAGTAGTTAATACTGGTAGATAAGGATCTTTTTACTCTGTTAGTATTATCAGAATAATTTGAAAGATAAATGTAAGTGAAAATCTCAGGAAACGCATGCTTATATATGGTTCAGAAAGCAATCCTTCATTCAATTATATATGAAGGTAGTAATTGTCAGAGAGAGTAAGCAATATATTACATACAAAATCTGTATTCTTAGAAAGTCAGCTACAGCTGAGAAAATAAATTTACACCGTATTAACCAGGCTCTTTACTCATTTCCATCATTGTGATCATTGACATGTCTCTTGAACTTTTCTTGCCCTAGTCGGTGACCTGAACCACCTCATATCCGCAACAATGAGCGGTGTTACATGCTGCCTGAGGTTCCCCGGCCAGCTCAACTCGGATCTTCGCAAGCTCGCCGTCAATCTCATCCCTTTCCCTCGCCTCCACTTCTTCATGGTCGGTTTCGCCCCCTTGACTTCAAGAGGATCCCAGCAGTACCGTGCTCTCACCGTTCCGGAGCTGACCCAGCAAATGTGGGATTCAAAGAACATGATGTGCGCCGCGGACCCCCGCCACGGGCGCTACCTGACTGCCTCTGCGGTGTTCCGCGGCAAGATGAGCACGAAAGAGGTGGATGAGCAGATGATCAACGTCCAGAACAAGAATTCGTCCTACTTTGTCGAGTGGATTCCGAACAACGTGAAGTCGAGCGTGTGCGACATCCCGCCTAAGGGCCTCAAGATGTCGTCCACGTTTGTCGGCAACTCGACTTCCATCCAGGAGATGTTCCGCCGCGTGAGCGAGCAATTCACGGCCATGTTCAGGAGGAAGGCTTTCTTGCACTGGTACACGGGCGAGGGGATGGACGAGATGGAGTTCACGGAGGCGGAGAGCAACATGAATGACCTGGTGGCGGAGTACCAGCAGTACCAGGACGCCACGGCCGAGGAGGAGGAGTACGAGGAGGAAGAAGTAGAAGCCTGACCCACCTTTCTTTTTGTTTTTTAAAATAATTTGGTCTCTGGTTTGGTTTTGGCTTTATGTTTGGTTGAAGGATATGCTTTAATGACATTCCTATCCCTGTTGTTTGATTGACTGACTTCTTCTATATCTGTTTGTGCTGCTGCTTTGTTGTGTATCTGAGGTTAGGTTTTGAGAGATCATAGCTACATTTATAGTTTTATCCAACCCCTTTTGTGCCTCTCTAATTTGTCTGGTTACTGCTTTCCTTGACAAACTAATGTATTTTTTACTATTATGTCTTTTGTATTTTTTTTAATGATTTTTATTGGCTTGCTGGTGGATTGATTTTTTTAATACTGGTATACCGCCACTTAAATTTTCATACTAATATATGCAACAGCATATTATTTTAGCCTTGATGATAGATATTGTCTTCTTCGTAGATATATTAAGATTTTTTTTGTTTGTTTGTTTATTTACTTTAAGATATAATATTAATTTATCATATGTATTTCAACTCATTTTGTATCATAAAATAAATAGGTAATTCTTTGTGTAAATTTGATTTGCAATTTTGGCTACTGTGGTGGTTCATTACTATCAAGCAGAGCGGCCAAATTTCATTCATATATGGTTGCTGATGATAGCTGGAGTAGCCACATATTAAATGGCTGCAATTTTGATTCATGTGGCTGCTCTTAGGCTCTGTTTGGTGGGGATGATTTTGCCGTGTGTTTGGACAAAACTCCACATGAAATGTATGTTTGATATGATAATGGCCGTTGACTGCTACCCAAAAAAAGGAAAGCTTGTTTTATATTGCTCCACTTATTATATTAATTTCAAAGAGAGTCTAAACTCATGAGTACTTGATATAATGTAATGATGTTCTTGTGATGTTCCTCTTAGTTTAATTTGACTAATGTTTCCGTCCCGGGAAGTTTGGTAGATTGAGCTCGTACTGTTCGTAAATCCTGTAATTTTCTAGTGATCATAAAAGGATCAGATAAAATAGATGGTGTTGGAGCACGACCGTGAATATTGCCTCTCTGTATTTTATTGCGTGTTCCATTTATCGACAAAAGTGCGAGATCTTATCACTAACTGGAATTGTTGCTTTGCTGCCATCTGCATCATAGGCTTTCACATCATTGTGAGAAACAAAAAGTCTTATAAAATGATATAATTTGGTGATTGTTATTAGCACTGCACTTTTGGATATTCGCACTTTTTTTACTTTTAATTTTCTGCGCCTTTTGAAAATACTCATTGTACATGCATTTTTAGAAAAAGTGTTCAACACGAAAGTTGTAGATCTCGACGAGATCTACAACTTTCGTGTAGAACACTTTTCCTAAAAATGCATGTATAAAGCGTATTTCTAGAAATACGCTCAGATTTCGCGCCTTTTGAAAATACTCCTTGTACATGCATTTTTAGGAAAAGTGTTCAACACGAAAGTTGTAGATCTCGACGAGATCTACAACTTTCGTGTTGAACACTTTTCCTAAAAATGCTTGTACAAGGAGTATTTGCAAAAAGCGCGAAAAATTAAGAGTAAAAAAAGTGCGAATATCCAAAAGTGCAGTGCTAATAACAGTCACCTATAATTTCTCATCCAGATGGGCTTGTCTTGAATAAATCAACCAATCCATTTAATGTTTACAATATATATGCAACCTCAACTTCTTGCAACCACATGCTCATCTCCAGCAAGGGCATCTGAAATTCGCTATGAGCATTTCTTTTGTAAGTTCAGTCAAATACTGATCACAAATCTGTAGGATCATAATATCTCCTATATTCAATATAGAAATTTAGATATGCAATATCAAAAACATAACATTGCTAATTAATTGTTTTTTTTATAGAAATTGGTTTAGAGATTTTGGGGCACATGAAATTTTTGTGTGGAATATGAACAAAATTTGAAATACTTGAACTCAAGAATTTGGGTGAACTTAACAAAACTTGGAATCATTTGTAGCGCTAACATGTGTAATTGTATGAATGCATTTGGAATTATTTATAATGTTAACAAATGTAGTGAATTATTTTGAATGAATGCATGTCTTTAAGACTCCATTTGGTAACCCGTTTAGGCACTTGCGTTTTGTCAAAACGCAAAAGCTCGGCATATAACCCGTTTGTTTTTCCGCTATTGTTTGGAACCGCCCGCCGTTTCTCGATAGGTCAAAACATTGCCGGACGAAACCCAGCTCTGGAGTGTCGTTTATAGCGTTTTGGAGCCTAGGGCAGGTTTCCGATGTTTCTCCCATTGCTGCTAGCGCGAATCGATCCCGCCTCATCTTCTCCGGCCGCATCAGGGTTCTAGATCGCATCCCGTGCTTCTTCTCTGACGACGAAGGCCTTGTGTGCTTCTTATCCGACGGCAAAGGCCTCCGACGGCGACGGCAAAGGTCGCATTAGGCTTCCCGGTTGCATCCCGTGCTTCTTCTCCGGTGCAGAGTTGTTCTTCTTCGGTTGTGTGCTCTTCTTCTCCGACGGCCCAGGGCTTGTCTTCTTCGGCACAGGTACTCTTCTCTGTTTTGTTGCATTGTGCAAAAGTCCCCCTACCCGTTTTGTTGACAGATATCTCCCCTCTCCCCCACCCGTTTTGTGCAGAACTCCAGATCTCCTTCACCTTGTCCGTGTTCCCCTGATCTAGTACACCAGCAGATATACCTTCCCCTCCCCTTCATTTTTTTTTAATTTTTGCTGGATTGTTTCAGTTGTGTGAATGATAATGTGCAATGTGTGTGTATTTGTACAACAAGGATGTGGAATCTTTGTGTAATGTGTGTGTATGTGATGTGTGTGTGTGTGCAATGTATGTGATGTGTGTGTGTATGTGCTGTGTGAGTGTGTGAGTGTGTAAGTGTTGTGTGAGTGTGTGTGTGTGTGTGTTGTGTGTGTGTGTTGTGTGTGTGTGCGCGTGCTTGTGCTGTGTGTGTGTGCATGTGTTGTGTGAGTGTGTTTATGTGTTGTGTGTGTGTATGTGTATATTATGTGCATGTGTTGTGTGTGTGTGTGCATGTATGTGTGTGTGTTTGTGCTGTGTGAGTGTGTGTTTATGTGCTGTGTGTGTATGTGCTGTGTGTGTATGTGTATGTATGTGTGTATGTGCACGTGTTGTGTGTGTGTGTATGTGTATGCATGTGTGTGTGTGCGCACACACTCATGAATGTGTCGAGTCTAATTTGCGTAGATTTGTGTAGGCTTGTGGGTAAACACAAAGAAGACGGTGTGAGTGTCAATTGAGAGACCAATGATGTCCTAATTTTCTGTCATAGAACGTTCATTCGGAGTATGAAAAAAGAAGTGGAAGATACTTAGAGATATGCCGCCATACAGTTTGACAAAGTAAAGAGACATTGTGATTGCAACAATGACATTGCATAATTACATTCGCAGGCATCCATCCCGCTCAGACACTCATTTTCGTGCTTGTGATGAAGACGAGTATTTCATTTACCCAGCAAGCTTTTAGAGAAGAACATGACAGATTAATGAAAGCTCAAGTGGAGACCATGTTAGAGGGAATCAGGTAGGGGTGGATGAGATGGTGACATTGCGCGACTCCATTGCCGAGCAACTACACAGAGCTTGAACGTGTTTGCAGTATCTGCATAGCCACCTATTGTATTTCAAATTTTCGATATTTTAATGTTTACAAGTATTTTGAAGTATTTGGAGTACTTTTATATGTTTGAACTGGGCCTCACGGTCACGGCCACCGCCGGAAGTTAATTATAAAATAAATATGTCTTACTAAATTCACATTTTCAATATTTAGAAATATGTATACATCTATTACAAAAAAATAATTTAAAAAATTATATAATAAATTTTTTAAATAAATAATATATGCAAAACGTCACTGCAATTTTGTCAAACGGTTCTCTGTTTTGAACAGCTATTCAAACACAGACTATCCAAACAGATATCTGTTTCCAAAAACTAGTTTTCACTTTTCAACAGCTCAATTTACAAACCTGCATTTTTATTTTATTTTTTTGGTTGTTTGTTAATAACAATTTTTTTTCTTCAAATAGTCATGTTGTGGCTCACTCGAGGCTCTTGCGTACCGGTCTAAGGCTATGACTTCGTTTGATTGAGCAGTGCAGGAGGAGCCGGCGGGTCCAAACGGAGGTGTCAAATCGGAGGGGGGAGGCGGGGCTGGAAAAGCTCTGATTTGGTGGCTTTTTCTCTGTCTGGCGGGTGCAAACGGAGCAAACGCTGCTGACGCCCGTTTGTTTACCCGCCATCCGACATCGTTTGCTCCAAACGGAGGCGGCGAAATGCCAAACAAAACGAAACCTATATTTGGTTCGGCGGTGGCGGGTGCAGGCGGCGGGTTGAAACGAGACTTTGGAACTGGAGGGGGAGAGGCGAGGGTCGAAACGGAGCGGATCGGGGTCATTTCCTCCTTGTTGCGGGTGCAAACAGAGCAAACGCTGTCGGCGCCCGTTTGTTTAGTCCAACGGTGTTTGTTCCAAACGGAGCCGGCGAAACGCCGAACCAAACGAAACCTAAATTGCTCCGTCTTAGTCCGGGAGCGGTCGAGCGTGCAAACAGTCAATGTAAGTTAAGACTACTGACAATACATTTTTTTAACGTAAAAAAACTACGGAAATGAGTGAAAAATCACGTGACCGGAGCTGTGCCGACTAATTTCCACTCTCTTCTTGTGTGGTTACAGAGCTTTGGCAGAGAATTCGAGGGCGATAGACCGTCTCTCGTTACAGTTGTGGGGGGGGGGGGAGAGAGAAGGGCTCCGATGGTGACATGTTACCACTCGCGGAGCTAAGTATTTTTTCTTATGTTGTGAGGAGCGATGCGCTTGTTGTGCACTGGAGTCTTCAGTTGGTGCTCAGAAGCGGGAGTGGTGTGCTCAACTCGGTTTGGAGTCTGCAAAAGATGTTTGGAAGCAGGAGCGGCGCGCTTTGCACGCCCTGGTATTTGCAGCTTGGAAGCTTGAGTGGTGCGTTTTGAGTCCCTTAATCTCTGTGGTTTGTCTCTTGTTGGGTTTAGAATAGTTTGAAGCGGTTGCCTTGTTGTCGATTGGAAGGCTCGATGCTGAGTTGAGGCCGCTTGGAACGCTGTGTGCATAATGCTTGCTGCAGTGCGCATGTAACATGCCTGCTTGTGGCAGAGTGTGTACCGAAGACGCTTGAGAGGTGCTTCGTGCTCTTTGCAGAAAATCTTGTAGACTGCTAGCATCGTTCCAGAGCGAAGTGAGCGCTCAGGAACAGTCTTGAGAGCAGGGAGCACGGAGGCACGTTTGGGAGTGGAGTGCGTAGGGGCGCGTCAAGAGCGGAGTGCTTGAGGGCATGTTTGGGAGCGGAGCGCGCGACACAGTGTGCGCAAGGTGAAATCCCCAAGGAGCACTCAAAGGCGTTCAAAGATCTTTGTAGAATCTTCGAAGGCGCAATGAGATCTTTGAGGGAACTCTCGCGCACATAAGAGGAAAGGCGGGAGGAGAGAAAGATGAGAATGAAGGAGGGTCTGAAGTCCCATTTATAGGCTCCATGAGTGATTACGGTGGTTACTGTTGGGGTTCAGCCCCTAAAGGTGAAAATTTGTGTGAAGAAATCCAGATATTGCAACATGGTTTTTCGGCGTTGCAGTTTCTTTTTACTGCCTTTTGAACGGACAGTTATATTATAAATTGTGAACAGTTTTTTTATTAAAAACTGAACAGTTTTTAATTTATCAAACGGCGGACAGTTTTAAAAGATGTTTTTGGCTTTTATTACTCTCACCTCTCCCGATCAAGGTGTTAGGGGTTATTTTTGAAAGGAGCGGAAGACTTTCACCGCGCCATCGCCGCGCCGCTTGCCGTCTCCGCGTCCGCCAGCCCGTGCAGCGCGCCGCCGACCGCGTCCGCCGTCTCCGCGCCCGCGCCGTTCACCGCCGCCGCTGGATCTCCAGTTTTGCCGCTGCTGTAGGCGGAGTTTTGCCGCTTGAAGGAGGTGTTTCCTCCGTGCTGTTGGAGGAGGTTTCTCTACCGTTTCAAAGGGCTTCTTCGTCTACGTTTTCAGGTGTACCCTTTCTTGTCTTCGTTTGCTATTGTGCTTGAAGAGAGAGTAGGATTTTATCTTGTTGTAGAGAAGTTGTGAACTTGTCTTGGTGGTAGAGAGGAGGGGATTTGTGTGTCAAATCCGGAGGGCTTTCTAGGTTTGGGCAAACCTAGATAATTTCTGTAATCCTTATTTATTATAGTGGATTTTTGCTGTGCCGTGCCCCGTGGTTTTTGACCTTCAAGTGGTGAAGGTTTTCCACGTATATCTTGGTGTTCACTTGTGTTGTTAATTTTGTTTCTTTTATTGCTTGTGCTCTATTGATCGGTGGGTGTTGTCGTTATCTTCGGACACCCCGTTGACTAACAAGTGGTATCAGAGGGTCAGGTTCTTTGGCTAGTCGTTTTTTTTTCTCGGCTTCTAACTCGGTGCGGTAGGTGACGACCATCGGTCCGCTCCCTATCCTCTCGTGTTAATCCCTTGAAATAAATCGACTTGTGGACCGTAATAGAGCTACTGTTTGAGAAAGCAATGGAACAGAACACAAGGATGGTCAGTATGAATGGCAAGAATTGGAGCATCTGGAAGCCTCGGATGGAGGATCTCTTATATTGTAAAGATCTCCATGCTCCGTTGACGGGGAGACCTGCTTCAGTTAAGGATGATGAAGAGTGGAAGAAAATGGATCGAAAGGCAGTAGGGTTCATTAGACAGTGGCTCGATGACTCTGTTTTTCATCATGTTTCCACGGAGACCTCGGCTCAGGCCTTATGGAAAAAGCTTGAAGCCTTGTACGAGCGGAAGACTGCAGGTAACAAGGCATTTCTGATTAGGAAGCTTGTCAATTTGAAGTACCGGGAAGGTTCACAGATGACTGAGCATCTGAACCTTGCTCAAAGTATTATCAATCAGTTGGAGTCCATGAAGATCACTTTGGAAGATGAACTCCAAGCTCTGATGATCCTTAGTTCTTTACCCGAGAGTTGGGAGACTCTAGTAGTGTCGTTGAGCAACTCAGCACCTGATGGCGTGGTAACCATGGAGATGGTGTCTAGTTGTCTCCTGAACGAAGAGCTGAGAAGGAAGGATTCTGGATCTTCCACTTCGGGTGTTTTTCTCATGGAGGGAAGAGGCCGGTCTGTGAAGAAGGATGTGAAGCACAGGGACAGTTCTAGGAGTAAGTCCAGGGGCAAGTCTAAGAAGGACATTGAGTGCTACTATTGTAAGAAGAAGGGTCATTTCAAGAAGGATTGCTTCCAAATGAAAAGAGATCTGAAGGGAAAGACCAAGGAGGTAGGAGAATCCAGTGGTGATGCGACGACTTCGATTGTGGAGGCTGATCCGTTATGCTTGCACTGCAGTGGGTTGTCTTGCCAGGACTGCGTTGATACAGACTGGATCGTGGACGGAGGTGCATCCTATCATTGCACTCCTCACAGAGATTACTTCTACAACTATTATGTGGGAGATCATGGTGTGATCCGGATGGCAAATTCCGGTGAGTCGTTGATTGTTGGCAGTGGTGATGTCCACTTGGAGACTGAATTAGGGAAGATTGTTCTCAAGGGCGTCAGGCATATTCCTGACTTGAGAATGAATCTAATTTCCGTTGGTAGGCTTGATGATGGTGGTTTCACAAGCATTGAAGGTGGAGGGACCTGGAGGTTGATGAAGGGCTCTTTGGTGGTAGCCAGAGGAAGGAAGTGTTGTGGCCTTTATCGTACTAAAGCCAAGATCTGTGGTCCAAGTGTGAATGCGGCAGAGGGCGACTCTATGGAGTTATGGCATCGCAGACTTGGGCATATAAGCGAGAAGAACTTGAAGATCTTGGTGAAGAACAAGGTCCTTCCAGAGCTATCTGGAGGGCTTCCTGATACGTGTGCGCACTGCTTGGCCGGTAAGCAGAAACGTGTTTCCTTTGCTGATTCTGAACCAAAGAGGAAGGCGGAGTTCCTATACTTGATACACACTGATGTGTGTGGTCCTATTGAGCCCAAGTCTGTGGGCGGAGCCGCTTACTTTGTCACGTTCATTGACGATCACTCCAGGAAAGTCTGGGCATATTCTGTGAAGCAGAAGAGTGATGTTCTAGCAAAGTTTGAAGAGTTCAGAGCGAAGGTGGAGAAGATGACCGGGAAGGAAATAAAGCGAGTTCGATCTGACAATGGGGGAGAGTACACTGGTGCCTTTGACGCTTACTGCAGAAGGCATGGCATAGTACATGAAAGGACAATCCCGAGGACGCCGCAACAGAATGGGCTAGCAGAAAGGATGAACAGGACGATTATTGAGAAGATCAAATGTATGATTTCTCAAGCTGGCATTGGTAAACAGTTTTGGGCTGAGGCTGTGCAAACTGCTGTACATCTGATAAATCTGTCTCCTTCTGCACCTCTGAATGGTGATATTCCAGAGCGTGTTTGGTCCGGGAAGGAAGTGTCATACGGACATGTGCGGGTGTTTGGGTGCAAAGTTCATGTTCATGTCCCCAAGGAAGAGAGATCAAAGCTTGATGAGAAGTCCCGGGAGTGCATCTTGATGGGATTTCCCCATGAGGAGTTTGGCTATAGACTCTGGGATCCTGTGAACAAGAAAATGATCAGAAGCAGAGATGTGATCTTTGTTGAAGATCAAGTGGTTGGTGAGCAGAATGCTGCGGAGTCACAAGTTCCACAGGTTCCACCTGCGGAGGAGAGACTCTATGCTGATGATGGGCCAGTAGAGAATGTTGTTGATGATGGGCATGCTGAGGAGGAAGTTGGTGAGCTTATTCCTGATGAGGAGATGATTCCGGATGTAGGGGGAGCTCTGCCAATTGATGTACCACCTGTGGTGGAGGTTCCTCTTATCAGATCTGAGAGAGTCAGAAGGCCCAATACCAGGTATTCCTCTAATGAGTATATTTTGCTTACAGATAGTGGAGATCCTGAGTCCTATGTGGAGGCTCAGAGTGCTGAAGATCGTGAGGCTTGGACAGCTGCTATGGAAGAGGAGTTGTACTCTCTTCAGAAGAATGAGACGTATGATTTAGTCCCATTGCCTAAAGGTAAGAGAGCTTTGAAGAACAAGTGGGTCTTCAAGCTAAAGTTGGATGAAAATCGCTCTCAGCCAAGGTACAAGGCGAGACTTGTGGTGAAAGGATTCAGTCAGAAACAAGGTGTCGACTTCGACGAGATCTTTTCCCCAGTGGTGAAAATGTCCTCTATCAGACTAGTGTTGGGTATGGCTGCCTCCATGGATCTTGAAGTCGAGCAGATGGATGTCAAGACGGCATTTCTGCATGGTGATTTGGAGGAAGAGCTATATATGGAGCAGCCCGAAGGCTTTGTGGCTAAGGGGAAGCATCATCTGGTCTGCCGGCTCAAGAAGAGCCTTTATGGCCAGGCAGTGGTATAGGAAATTTGACTCTTTCATGATGAAGAGCAAATTCCAACGGACCAGGGCTGATCACTGTGTGTATGTGAAGAGGACTGAGAAGACGTTCACTATTCTGCTGTTGTACGTAGATGATATGCTGATCGTTGGGGATGACAAGGCCAGCATAGCTGAGTTGAAGAAGGAGCTCAGTGAGTCCTTTGAAATGAAGGATTTGGGACCGGCAAGGAAGATCCTTGGAATGAAAATTTCCAGGGACAGGAGTGCTGGTCAACTATGGCTATCTCAGTCTGAGTATGTGGAGAAAGTGCTGAAGAGGTTCATGATGGACAAGGTAAAACCCGTTGCTACTCCTCTGGCCGGGCACTTCAGACTTTCTAGTTCTCAAAGCCCCTCATCTGAGGAGGAGGTGGAAGAGATGAGCCAAATTCCTTATGCATCCGCAGTGGGGAGCCTGATGTATGCTATGGTCTGCACTAGGCCAGACATAGCTCATGCTGTGGGGTCTGTGAGCCGTTACTTGGCAAACCCAGGGAAAGTTCACTGGAGTGCTGTGAAATGGATATTTCGCTATCTCCGAGGTACCTCAGATCTTTGTTTACAGTTTGGTGTAGGTCCACCAGAACTCATCGGGTACTCGGATTCAGATATGTCAGGAGATGTTGACACGAGGAGATCCACTTCTGGATTCGTGGTCACTTTTGGAGGGGGAGCAGTGTCATGGCAGTCAAGGCTTCAGAAGTGCGTGGCATTGTCGACAACGGAGGCTGAATATATTGCATTGACTGAGGCGTCGAAGGAGCTTATTTGGATGAAGAAGTTCATGCTAGAGCTTGATCTCCGACAGGACGTGTACACGGTTTTCTGTGACAGTCAGAGTGCTATATTTTTGGCCAAGAATCCCGCCTTTCACTCCAGGACGAAGCATATCGACGTGAAGTATCATTGGATTCAGGATGCTGTGGAGGAGAAGCTGTTGGTGGTGGAGAAGATCCACACGGATGAAAATCCTTCGGACATGATGACGAAGGTCGTCCCAAGGGAAAAACATGATCTCTGCCGGCGGTTGATCGGCATGATTCCCACCTGAAGGAGTCGCGATGGGATACTCCCCTTTATGGTCTGAAGGGGGAGTTTGTTGGGGTTCAGCCCCTAAAGGTGAAAATCTGTGTGAAGAAATCCAGATATTGCAACATGGTTTTTCGGCGTTGCAGTTTCTTTTTTACTGCCTTTTGAACGGACAGTTATATTATAAATTGTGAACAGTTTTTTTATTAAAAACTGAACAGTTTTTAATTTATCAAACGGCGGACAGTTTTAAAAGATGTTTTTGGCTTTTATTACTCTCACCTCTCCCGATCAAGGTGTTAGGGGTTATTTTTGAAAGGAGCGGAAGACTTTCACCGCGCCATCGCCGCGCCGCTCGCCGTCTCCGCGTCTGCCAGCCCCGTGCAGCGCGCCGCCGACCGCGTCCGCCGTCTCCGCGCCCGCGCCGTTCGCCGCCGCCGCTGGATCTCCAGTTTTGCCGCTGCTGTAGGCGGAGTTTTGCCGCTTGAAGGAGGTGTTTCCTCCGTGCTGTTGGAGGAGGTTTCTCTACCGTTTCAAAGGGCTTCTTCGTCTACGTTTTCAGGTGTACCCTTTCTTGTCTTCGTTTGCTATTGTGCTTGAAGAGAGAGTAGGATTTTATCTTGTTGTAGAGAAGTTGTGGACTTGTCTTGGTGGTAGAGAGGAGGGGATTTGTGTGTCAAATCCGGAGGGCTTTCTAGGTTTGGGCAAACCTAGATAATTTCTGTAATCCTTATTTATTATAGTGGATTTTTGCTGTGCCGTGCCCCGTGGTTTTTGACCTTCAAGTGGTGAAGGTTTTCCACGTATATCTTGGTGTTCACTTGTGTTGTTAATTTTGTTTCTTTTATTGCTTGTGCTCTATTGATCGGTGGGTGTTGTCGTTATCTTCGGACACCCCATTGCCTAACAGTTACACGGCTATCCGCAGACTGTAACCATCCTATTTACTATTTACGTACTAATACTTTATAAAACATGTTGCGTATTTTTATAATATTTTGCTACGTTCAAACCAATAACATTTTAGCTATCTGCACCTGCCCATAATGTGAGGTTATGCCGGTGATTACGCAGATGATTACTCATGCATCAGACGATAGAGATCCCGTGAGAACGGTCGGACAACGAAGGATTCGGCGACGGCGGAGAGGGGACGACCGACGGAGGGAGGCCGTCCGAGGGGATAGGACCTCCATTTGAGGTCCCACTTGGAGACAAATTTTTTGCCAATGCGTCCCAGACCCCAAGATGATCTCTTGAAATAAAAAATAATCTCCTTGGAGATCTCTCTTGCTGGTCGAATTCCTCTCTTTTGGACATTACATCACATGCCAAAATTTTTTTTATCTCGAATAGAAGCCGCATTATTGAATTTTTTAAAAAGAATTTTTAGAAAAAAAAGATAATTATTGTTATTAAAAATTAAAAACAATTATAAAATATTTATTAACTTTTTTTTTTATAAATATTTTGATCCGAGAAATCTCCCAAAATGGAGAGGATCGGATACCGACAAAGCCAACCAAGTTTGACCAAAATGCGAAACAGCCCGCATTGACTGAGAATTTCGATGAGGTGTCAAAATTCAAACCAAAATAAATCCAGTGGAAATTCCCCCACAATCTCCAATCAGCCAACCGCAACAACCAACTCACCCCCGCCGGCTGACAATTCCGATCGCCGGCGACTTTTCAGATCGCCTCCCTCCGTCCCATGATTTCGCCGTGAAGATATGCCAACGAGGCCATGGAAGAAGGCCATAGTCCCTGACGGACTCCTCTCTGGCTTCCGCTCCAACCGCACCGGCTCTCTCGTTGTTCAAACCGGCTTCCCCACCTCCCTCGCCGATCTCATTGTTAAGAACCATGTCCGCCTGAAGAAAGCTTCGCGCACGAGCAAGAAGGCTTCGCCCACGCCCGATCTATTTACCACCGGCGGCGGCGGCGGCGCGGCCACACGGTTTCCGGCACTTGGGTGCCATTTGCGCGATACAGAGATCGGTAGCGCGGAACCCCCCGGGCCTCGATTTCGGCTTCTCGCGGGAACTTTGATCATTTTGTCGGCTCTGTTGATTGGGAAGAAGAAGCTTGTTCTTTGGATTACAGTTTCTGCTTTTTCCTTACTGCTTCTCGAATTTTGTGGGAGATTCCTGAAACCCTGTCTGGAAGCGAGGAAGAAGTTTGATTCATTGATTGGGAGTTTCGAGCCCGATTTAATTGGAAGAGAATCGGCGTCTCCAATCAAACAAACCCGTCTAGGGTTTCTTGCTGGCTCGTCGGTTTCTGATAGAAAACCCCCAGAATCGAGGATTTTAGATCAGAGCAGCCACGAGGATGATTGCAGGAAGGGGAAATCGAAATTGTCTGGCAAATGTGATGCTAAGAAGCTACTGAGGAAATTCATGCTAAGCAAAACCCATGGAATTAGAGAAGATGGAAGAGTCCCTCATTGCGATGAAGCCATGGAGGAAGAATTATCTGAAAAAAACTCATCAGGTAATGGAGAGGAAGTAGATGATGCTGAAGATGAGGATCAGAGCTTCAAAACCTCTTATGGTGAATTGGGTGATGGGGATGGAAATAAACTACACAAATGTTTCCAGTTTGTTTTATTTCTTATTGTTTTATGTGGTCTCATGAGAGGCAAAGGTGTTGCCCTAGGGCTAGCACTGGCTTGGTGCTTTCTCTTCAGATTCATCAGAGTAATGAGGGAAGGGAAGGTGACATGAGCTCACTTCATTGCTTTTATGTTGAAGAACAGTTTGTAGTCTGCAATCTGAACTATGAAACTGCAAGGTTTCCATGTATATATGTACAGGTGAGGGAATGATAACTGCTTTTTTTCAATGATTTTTGTTTAGTGAATAGCAGTTGGAAGATTTGGGATGCACAATGACTTTGCTGTTTATATGTTGTTGGAATTTGTTGGATTATACATAGAAATTTGACTTTTGTATTCTATTTTTTATATGATTGGTATGTGCATGGATGAATTGTTGTCTCAGTGAGCTTGTTCAGTTCATCTTTTTATTTTCTTTTTACATTTCTCTGTAGGAATAATTACCAAAACTTTTCTTAGAAAATTGCATAATTACATGTTGCACCCCTCTTATTTTTTAAATTACAAAAACCTCCACTATTAGCCTAGAAATTCATCACATTCATGCACAGAAGTACCCCCTTGGTGCAAATCTTAACTTAGAGAGGAGGTCCCGGTAACTGATCCTTTCTCCATATCTTAAATCTGAGTGAAATGCAATTTCATACTCTGTTTTATTATTTTTTTGTTTATAGTTATGATACGGTGCCCCAAAATGTGATCTTTGAGAGTCGACGACCCAAGCACGGACGAAATCGGAGATCCTCACATTTTGAAATTCAGTTTAACACCCTCTAGAACAACTTTTTCTCCTGATTTATACGACATGTGTGGTCCATTTTAGAAAGGTTTGGCACGAGTCTCGACTAGAGGACATGTTGGAGTAGATAGATGCACTCGACAAAGTGGTCGATAGGAGGGGAGGGGTACTCTTAGACACATCAAAAGTGCTCAGTAAGAGCACTTTGTCAGGGACAGAAACACTCGCCAGCTATCGTCAAGAATACCCGACAATGTAATTTTAAGTGATAGCATAATGCTTGATATTATTGTCTGTGTCAAACACTTTTTTATTGTACTCATTTGCAACTCTGTGTGTTGTCGTCGGTGTATAATGCGTCATTGTCTGAGTAATGGAGATATAGATCTGTGACATTGAATGTTAACAAGATCCTCAATGCTTTTTGTGCCTATGGTGTTTATTTGTCTTTTATTTGTGCCTTGCATTGACTTTTATCTTCTTGGAACACTTCCAACAATACGTTTATTGTAAGGGTTGTAGGGAAAAACAATCGCCTCCGAAGTAAAATTTTTAGGCCTTTGGTCTCATCGAGATGACTCCGCTCGGTAAGATGCATAAACTCCTTAGTATAATAATGACATTTTGTGCACATTGTTGGTACTGATGAAAGAGACATTATTCCCGGTCTTTTTGTAAGAAACCTACCTTCAGGTTCTGCTGCATCATTCTCCATGAAGCAATATTTCTCCTTCCTTCTCGCCATTTTTCTTCCTGTACTGTATCCCAACTAGTTGCTACTCTAAAATTTCATTCAATAAAAAGAAATCAATTTCGTTAGTCATTCCTTGTACCACAGTTTTCGTAGAAGATTGAAATATCGACTTAACTTAAAGTTTAATTGCATCTTCTCAGCTTATATATGCTGACTTTTTAACCACATTGGGCCAGCACAATATCACCACCACTATCATCATTTTGATCCCTCCTAGAAAATAAACCACCAAACTCCTTCTAGCTCAGATTTGCCTACACCACTTAAGACCTTCATGGATGAGGTTCTTGTGCTGATCCCTGACCTTTATTCCGGAGTTCACAGACTGTATTTGCATGTGATTCCTTCTTTAAATCATGACTGAGTCTTCTCAATGGTTCTTGATTGTCTTCCATCTGCTTCAACCATCGGACGCTGAGATTCAGATCCCGTAGACATGTCTTAATGCGGTGGACCGTAAAGAGACCTGCAACATCTTGATCATCATCAAGACATTATTGTTTTCCTTAACCTCCATTGGTTCCCATCATGCTTTGAGCATAACGAAGATCTGGAACCGCATAATGCGGCTTATGCAGCACTATCATTGAGATTCAACAACCCAATAAGAACGAAATAACAAAACCCCAGATCCCTGCACAATAAACAATACATGCAACTTTGTAATCAAAATTAACATTCCCCAAAACAACAGTTTAATTTCCCCAATGAAAGCTTTGGGGACAAGCACTCGACAAATTAACATGAAGACTCCGTAGAAGAGCTCGACATGAGGGCGCAACTACTCGGTAGAAGTGCCCTCATGTTGAGTAGTTGCTTAGAAAAATTGATTTGATGTAATTGCATCATTCTTGAATCTTTTGAATCTTGATATAGTCAGCCACATCAACATAATACTTGAGCATTCCTAAATCCCTATATTCCAGAGGTAGTTTCTCATTAGCAACAAAGTCCTTGTGACATTTGTAGTAGACCACAAAAAACCTTTTTTGTATACTGCATGCACTACATTTGTTATTTCATGTTTTAATGCTTAACTTAGTCTGCTTATGCCAAAGTTGTACTCACCTGGTGATTATGATTTTGCAACAAAGTACCTGATCAGGAGAATGCTGCTGAGTCCTGAAAAATTAACACTACACAAGTATTCAGGCTTGCAACTGTAGAAATTGTTCTTCAAACATAAGGCAACAAATGGATTTCATAGTAGAGCTATGATGAGCAAATTTTGTTGAGAGTTTAGTCCCACATCAGAAAATTCTTGCACACTTAATATAGATCCTCGACCCAGGCGAACAACTATATGAGGCCGCAGGGCATTGATGCTGAACAATTTGCATTTTTATTTTTTTGCTAATCAATTTGCATTTAAATTTTCTAAAAAAGCAATTTGTTGTATTTTCTTTTAGCTTTCTGTGTTTTATTTTTAATCACCACCAGAGCAGTGATTTCCCAAACTGATGCATGTTTTTCAGTTTTGAAAATGACTGTAGATGTAGTTTTGAAGTGCTCCATTTTAAAACTACATACAAACAAGTAAAAAGAAAGTTGTGGAAATTAAATTGTCAAAAACAAGTTTTCAAAATAAAGCTTTCAGATTTTCGTGATTATTATATTATCTAATCTAATCGTAATTCGTAATTGTCAAATCAAATAAATAAATGTTAAATGCTACTTTGAAAAGAGAAAATAAACAAGAGAGGAGAGAGAGGGGGTGTCACGCATGAGGTTGTGTGTTGTGGGAGTGTCGTCGTGCCGTGACATTATCGCGGTCAGGTACTGTTGCAACGCATTGGGGGGGGGCCTGTACTTTAAAGTAAAATGCATAAATTAGAGTAAATTAAAATAGTGTAAAAAATTTAAAATTTAAAATGAAAGAAAAATAAAATACAATAGATAAATTTAAATTTAAAATAAACCAAATTAGTATATCATTATTATCATAGATAATCATGAGCAATTGAATGCACTTTAGCCCAAATAATGCACGGGAAAATACAAGGGACTGAAGAACTGAATGACGGGCCAATAACTATTTGCCGTCCGATGAGAAAAAACGACTATTATGATATTATCTATACTAAATTACTAATACTATTTTTTTGATTAAACATTTTCTTTTCAATTTTACCCCGTTTTTTTTAATTATTTTTTAAATTTGAGTTTTTTTTTATTTCAAAAAAAAAGGCCTCTCATAAATGCAATGTTTTCTATCTACAGTAAAAAATGTTCTCAACTCCCCACTTGCAAACACCCGTGGAGATGACTAAAATGAGCGACGAGTGGAGTACAAAGCTCGGGAGTTTGCAAATAGCGAGATCTACATCACGTCGGGGCAATATCGTGAACAAAATAACATCTCACAGCAGCAATTATAATTGAGACACTGTCGCGAACGACGGAATTACAATTGAACCCAATGCCTATCACTCTAATTTATACAGATCAATAAAATTCCCCACCACAGACGAAATGGTCCGAATCATTTCGCCGCCGTTGAAAAATCTACAGCGGGAAGAAAAAAAGAAAGGGATAAAGGAAAATAAACACCGTCGGGGTCTCTCGCTGGCAACTTCGCGGCAAATCAAAGCCACCGTCGGTGACTGCCGGCGTCTTTTTTTTTTATATCTCCTCAATCTCTTCTTTTCCTTCTCCTCATCCGATCAGAGAGCCAAGGGGGAGTTACCCGCTCCCCTTTACGATAAACAAGGTCTTCCCTCTTTGCACTCTCTACTCCAAGTTCCCTCCACGAAGTCATTTTCGCCGCGCTCCCGGCCTCGAGATGGCTCTACTCCGATCCTTCGTAAGCCTTTTCTGCTCCCTGAAACAGTCGATTGCTGCAGCATCTTCGTTTTTCTGATTACCTTTTTGCTGGATCTTTTGTGATTCTTAGTGGGGTCGTGAGTTGTGTTTTCATTTTACGTAATCTTAATTTGCTTCTTGATTATGTTCTGATTTTGTTTTCTTTATTTGATTTGGATCATTGCGTTTTTGTTTTGAATCAAGGTTTGTTCTTACTGCGGTGGAGCTTGTTTGGGGGGATTTTGTGTGGATGATGCTATTGTTATAGAAATTATTGCTTTCGGGAAAAAAGAAAATAGCCCCTGCTCGTGTGGGACAGAGGAGAAAGTTACATTTTTCAGAAGTGGGTTTTAATAAGAATACACAATCTGCATATGTTAGTTTTCACAATACACAGTTTAAAGAACCCTAAATCTTAACACAATACACTCCTTAAGGCACAGATACTTTCCATTTTTTTTGCACAATACATAATTTTATCATCTTAGAATACAATGCATAATAGTTTTTAACACAATACACATATCAAGCAATGAGTTTTATAGTGTTTCAATCTCGAATGGGATCTACCGTCTACGTCAACTTTGGAAGGTAGCCACAAATAATTTTATTACAAGGATATACTATTACCTGATCAAGGGATTTGAGAAGATACTCCTTCAATGAAAATAAAGAGATATATTTTCATTTTTCAGGGTGTTAAGAGTGGGTTCTAGCCATGCAACCAATCCTTTTCTAATATTTCTTCACCTCTAATTTAGGCTTGATACTCTAGCTCCTGAATAGCATCATGGTGCTGTTATCCATAGGACAATAATGTTGAGGAGATTGTCAATTCTCTTATAATGTCTGAGACACACTCGGTAACTACTATCATGAGTGAGTATCTGTTACCTATAATTTTACCACGAATTGCACTATGTACTTTTTTTGACAATTATTAGGAACCAAGGTCTTGAGGGAATGGTTCCAATTCTTAGTCATCACTCCCACCTTGATCGGTGAGATAAATATGATGACCTTTTGGTGTAAATTCATACTTTAATCATCTATATAGTATATATCATAGCCTTCTGGATTGAAACCATATTGCTATGGTTTTGGCCAAATATAGATTTTGTCCCAATAGAGTCTGTCGTTATGTGGCTCGTGTTGGTTTGCGATTTTCTTGATGGTTGGTTGACAATATTTGTCCAACTCCGACATTATCCATTATGAGTTTGGCAGCCTTATAATTTGAGCCCATCCTCCTATCACCAATTGATTTTAGGATGGATATTTGAGTTCTTAGATATTGTTTACGCAGTTCTTTAGGGGGAAGATGATTTCTTGAACTCACTTCTCTCAACAAATCTTATCTTAAGGGGGAGTGTTTTATGCCATCAAACAATTATACATAGCTGCCATGTGCATTTTTTCTGCTATTTATCTGTTGAATGAAGTTGTTCATTTTTTAATTTTGCAACTTACTTTTCTTTTGTTAGCTTTTAACAAGATCTATAATGTATAGATTTACCAGTTTAGACCTGTTGTTCGACAAATTTTATCAAATTTAGGTGCTGCAAGTTATTCAGCCTGATTTATGAGCTATCTTGCCTAAAAAATGATAAATAAACAATGAAGTGTCAGTTTTATAATCACATTAAATTTAGCTTTGTACTAAAATATTCTTTCGATTCTGATAATTTGTTACTTATATTTCAGTCCAGTGCATCATCTGGGATGGGTGTTGCTGATCACTGCAAAGGCACATTCTTAAATCTTCAGAGAAAGAAGGCACATAGATATGTTGTTTTCAAAATTGATGAGAAGCGAAATGAGGTAATTGTTGAGAAGACTGGTGGCACTGCTGAGAGTTTTGATGATTTCATGGCTTCGCTTCCTGAAAATGATTGCAGATATGCAATCTATGATTTTGACTTCGTCACCGAAGAAAATTGCCAAAAGAGCAAAATTTTCTTCATCGCTTGGTAACATTCAATATTTGAACCTACGTTATTGTTATTGTTATTTTCCCTTAAGTTCTACAAGTTTCATGTTTGGCTTAGTTTGCGAGTACATTTGGTTGCTTGAAATTGGAAATCGTGTTTTTGATAACGGTAAAATTTATTTGATTCATCATGTGCATGTATGCTATTAAAAATCAGCGTTTAGTTTGAAATGTCACCCTCCCATTTCATATCCCCTCAACTGTAATGATTTTATTTGCACATAAAGAATGAGTAAAAATGTAATCATCTATATTGTAAATACTTGTTTTATTTTCAAACAATCAAAGGATCTCTGCACACAAAAAAAACATTTGATCTCTAAACCTTAAACATTATATTTTTTTTCCAGAGAATAATTTTCTTTTGTCTCCGTTTCTCCTGAGGTTTGAGATAATATTAAATACTTCTCTTATATATTTATTTAATCCAAATTCATCATATTAAAATTAGAGGAAAGAACACGGGTCCTGCGCGCACATGTTTTCAATACAAAATGGAAGTCTATTAATTTACCTTATATACAATTGGACAATTGTGAGTTTGATAGTATCACATTAACTATGAGGATTTCCTTAATATGTAGTATAGATTAGCAAGGAATTTTCTCCTTGAAAATATGATTGAATATGTTGAAGGAAAAATGTGTAAAGGCCCAATATAAGGCCCATCTAAGGGCCTACTTCATATTTATGATTACATCTTAGATTGAGACTACTTCTCCTCTCTCTATTCCTATATAAGTGTATAAGTAGACATGTATTGTGTAAGAAAGAATTAGAGAAGTTAATAAAATCTTTTATTTTTCTCTCTAATGTGTTTTTCTACATAGTATCAGAGCAATACAGTCCTCTATTTTCCTGCGAGGATACTAATGCCATTGGGAAAGTCTTGTTATAACCATTTGATTATTTACTTGAGAGTTATTTTACAAGTCGTTTTATTCCGGGTATTATTATTATTGTGCGTAAGTGGGTTTTAGTTCAACATCGTGTGTTTGAGTTTTCGTGTCTATAGTTATAGTATATATTCCCCTTTATGGATGAATAATAGCAAGCAACTAATTAATTCCTCCTAATTCTACTTGGTATCAGAGCCAAACCCTAAGCCCGAGTCTGATTCTGCCTCTCCTGCATCCCGCCTCTCCCGCATCCCGCCTCTCCCGCATCCCGTGCTCTCTATGCCCGCGTCCTCCCAACTCCGCCCCGCTTCGCTCCGCCCCGGTTCTGCCCCGCTCCGCTCGGCACCGCTCCGGATGTCGGGCGGCCTCTACGCCGCCGCCGACTGCTGAGAGGGATGTTGCCGCCATCCCTTCGTGATGCAACCCGCCGAGTCCTCTTCCACCACTTCTCCTTGATGTAGGCAGCCTAGTTTCTCCAGTGGCCCCCTTCCTCTCTCGACTTCGGTGCCTCCTCTGGTCTCCTATTCGGCGCCGGGCTTCTGTGTTGTCCCCTTAATGGCTGCTCAATCCCCCCGACGTGACTCTTCAGTGTCGTCACCAAGTGTGATTATGCCTCAGAAGAACGACACTCAGCGGTCTCATGACCACTCTGGCTCCTTGAAGATCACTACCGTCCCATTAGATGACACAAACTTTCTTGAATGGTCTCGAGCGGCGCAATATGTCATTTGCAACTACCAGATGTATGACTACATTTATGGGACTATTAAGGATCCCCAACAGACTAATCCCTCCTGGAAGCGATGAGACTCAGAAAACTCTCTGGTTTTTTCATATGGATTCTTCACTATATCTCCGAAGGTTTACCAGAGTTACATGCTGATTGATTCTGCTTTTGATATCTGGACCTGTGCCCGGGAGACGTATTATCAGATTGACAGCTCTACGCAATTCTATGAACTTGCACGCCGCATTTTGGAACTGCGACAAGGCTCTATGACAACGTCATCCTTTTTTTTCGAGTTCGAGCGACTATACCAGGAATTGGACTACTTCTCGCACTTCACTCCAGCATGTACTACGGACGCTGTTCAGTTACAATAACGGGAGGATCGCTTTCGTCTCCATGTTTTCTTGATGGGACTGAACATGGAGTTTGACATGGTGCGGGCGCATATCCTTCACCGCACTCCACTTTTGTCCCTTCGGGAGGCCTTCAACATGATGCTAGGTGATGAAGACCGTCAGAGGTCTCTTAGTGCTAGTACTTCTCCTGATCGCTCTGCTCTCACTAGCGTTAGTCGTGGCTAAGTTTTCAGCCCTAGCTCGTCTGCTCCTATTTGTGATTATTGTGTCCGCAAAGGCTATACTCGGGAGGTGTGCTACAAGATCCACCCTCATCTTGCCCCTCGTGGACGAGGGCCTAGACGAGGGTCTGGACAAGGGGGCCATCGCCTGGGTGGCTCCAGACCTCATGATGCTGCTTACTCTACAGACGTCTACGACGTGACCACCACCGTTGTTCCCGGACAACTTACTGCTTCTGAGTTGGATGCTTTCCGCCGTCTGCTGCACTCTCAGTCTGCTCAGCCTCCATGTGCTTCCGCTTCCATTGCCACTATTGATATGCCGCGTGCTCATGCTGCCAATGCCTCCTCTTCTGAGTGGGTGATTGATTCTGACGCCACACACCACATGACCGGCTCCTCCTCAGGTTTCCTCTCTTACACCCCTTTGTCTGGTAAGGATAAAGTTATTTCCGCTAATGGCTTGTTGTCTCCCATTGTTGGGAAAGGCCAGATTTCTTGTTCCCCTTCTATCTTTCTGCCATCTGTTCTTCATGTTACCTCCTTTCCTCGCAATCTACTTTCCATCAGTCACATTACTCGCTCTCTTAATTGCTCTGTAACCTTTTTTTCTAATTCCTGTATTTTTGAGGAACTGAGTACGAAGCGGAACATTGACAGTGGTAGGAATCGTGATGGACTGTATTACCTGGATCAACCTCCCTCTCAGACTTTCTCCTGCACTCCTGTTATAGCTTGATGTTCGCCGCTGGCACCTGCGGCTTGGACATCCTTCTCATCTCTATCTTCAGAAATTGTTTCCTGTTTTTCCCCTTTTTTACAAACTTTTGTCTGTGATGTCTGTGATAAGTCTAAACATGTGAGACATAGTTCATCGCATTTATCTTCTCCTTGTAGCACTCCGTTTGATGTTGTTCATTCTGATGTTTGGGTACCGTCTCCCGTTTTATCTACCTTTGGTTTTCGTTGGTGTCACATTTATTGACTTTTTTTCTCGTACAACTTGGGTGTATTTGCTCAAAAAGAAAAGTGAAGTCTTCTCTTACTTTCAACTTTTTCGCAAAATGGTTTAGAATTAATTTAAAGGTGTGGTGCGTGTCTTACGCAGTGGTAATGGGGGGGGAGTATGACGATCGGGGAGCATTTGGCTCGTACCTCATAACCTCACTAGTCATGGTATCATACACCAGACCACGTGTGTTCACACCTCTACCTAAAATGGCCTTGCCGAACGAAAAACCGGCACATGTTGGATGTCGCCTGTTGTCTTCTAGGTGTTATGCACCTTCCTAAGTTCTATTGGGGCTATGCAGTTCTTACCGTTGCCCGCTTTATCAATCGTCTTCCCTCACGTGTGCTTAGCTATGCTACTCCCCTAGCTCGACTGTCTACTATGAATGTGATTTATACTTCTCACCTGCCTCCTCGTGTCTTTGGATGTGTATGTTTTGTACACATTCATTTACCCCATCGTGACAAATTGGACCCTTGGGCTCTTCAGTGCGTGTTCCTCGGATACTCTTCCACGACGAAAGGGTATCGGTTTTACCACCCTCCCTCTGAGCGTACCTATTGCACTATGAATGTTATTTTTCGGGAAGGGGAATCCTATTTCTTGCCATCGACTCATGCTCTTCGTCAGAGGGAGAATACTGGTGATATGGATGTTCCTCTTCCTCTTCCTCCTTCTCTGCCACCACAACTCCCTGTGTCTCAGAAACAGGGCCCCCCCTATCCCTGTTCCTCTACCTGATACTCTGATATCTCCTTTCCCTCACATATATCACCGACGGTCTTCCCGTATACAGGCTATTAAGGCTCCGCCTCCACCAGTGCCCCTTCCGCCTCAGATTCTGATGATACAGAGTTGCATATCCCGCTTGCTCTGTTGAAAGGTAAGGTTGCATGTACTAAACATCCTATTTCTAACCATGTGGCTTACCATCGTCTTACCCCGGGCCACCGGCCTTTGTTGTTTTTCTCTCGACGGGTGTTATTCCCAGGACATGGCAGGAAGCGTTGGGTATCCCGACCTGGACTCTGGCTATGAAAAAGGAGATGTCAGCCTTGGACAAGAACCATACTTGGGATGTCTTGTCCCTTCCTCCTGGCAAGAGGGCTATTGGCTCGAGATGGGTGTTTTCGGTCAAACAGAATCCAGAAGGGAAGGTCGAACAGTACAAGGCACGACTGGTGGCTCAGGGGTACACTCAGACTCAGGGAGTTGACTACCAGGAGACTTTTGCCCCTGTGGCTAAGATGGACTCTATTTGGGTATTGTTGTCTTGCGCAGCTTGCATGGACTGATATCTTCATCAACTGGATGTTAAGAACGTGTTCCTCCATGGTGAGCTTGATGAAGAGGTATACATGAAATTCCCTCCCGGGTTCATAAAAAAGGGAGCTGAAGGGCTTGTCTGTCGGCTAAGGAGGTCCTTATATGGCCTGAAACAGTCCCCCAAAGCATGGTTTGACAGATTGTTCACGACTATGCTCAAATTTGGGTACAAACAGGCGCATTCTGATCACATTATGTTTATTTGGAGAAGTATTCAGGTTTTGTGGTTATTATTGTCTATGTGGATGACATTGTAATCACCGGTAATGATTTGGAAGAGATTGCAAATCTCAAGTCTCTCTTAGCTGTCGAGTTTGAGGTGAAAGACTTGAGAAGGTTACGATACCTTTTGGGAATTGAGATGACTAGATCGGATCAGGGTATCTTTATATCACAGCGGAAGTATGTCCTAGATCTGATGCAGGAGACTGGTATGCTTGGTTGTGCTCCTGCAAACACTCCGATGGAGGAAAATCATGGAATGTGTGACGATGGTGACAGTGACCAGGCCGATGTCACTCGCTACCTGAGCTTAGTTGGGAAACTAGTATATTTGTCTCATACTCGTCTAGACATTACCTATGCAGTTGGCATCCTGAGTAGATACATGCATGCTCCCAGGGTCAGACATCAAGAGGCAGCATACCGTGTGTTACGGTATTTGAAGAAAGCCCTGGGTCGTGGTCTTCTGTTCTCCAAGAACGACCACTTGAGGATTGAAGTCTTCACTGATGCTGACTGGGCAGGATGTCGTGATGATCAGAAATCTACAACAGGTTATTGTTCTTTTGTTGGAGGAAACCTGGTAACATGGCGCAGTAAGAAGCAAAATGTAGTGGCCAGATCGAGCGCTGAGGCAGAATACCGTGCAATGTCGCAAGACATGTGAGAGGGCTTATGACTGCGTACCGTTCTACATGACTTGGGGTTTCTCGTGACGTCTCCCTTCTCCTTGTTTTGCGACAACAATGTAACTCAGCATAGCTCACAATCCAGTTCAACATGACAGGACAAAGCACGTTGAGGTGGATCGACATTTCATCAAAGATCACTTGGATAAAATGACAGTGGTCACACCGTTCGTCCACTCTAATGATCAACTAGCAGATGTGTTCACTAAGTGCTTGGGAAGTGACTCGTTCATGGATAATATCAAGAGACTTGAAATGACCGACATCTTCCATCCGACTTGAGGGGGAGACTTGAGAGTTATTTTACAAGTCGTTTTATTCCGGGTATTATTATTATTGTGCGTAAGTGGGGTTTAGTCCCACATCGTGTGTTTGAGTGTTCGTGTCTATTGCAATAATATATATACCCCTTTATGGATGAATAATAGCAAGCAACTAATTAATTCCTCCCAATTCTACTTATTTTCCATGGATAATAGTCTTATTAGTTCATTTTTTATTCACCGGAATTGTATCTCTATTATATATTAGATGTTTCACCATTTATTGATGAATAGCTTAGAATCTTTATCTTTTTTTATTCATTATGATATTGGAGCATTGGGTTTAGCTCAATGATTCTCCTCATTGGGGCTGAAGTTTGTCGCCAACGCAGATTTATCTCCTACAACCTTTGTACTTCAACCTGCTTCCTATCTTTGCTCACTTCTCGCATCCCTAGCTACCTATGTTTCTCTGCAGTCTCTCTAAAAAACCGAGCGATTGACTCCCACTCCCAACGACTCCCACGCCAATCGTCGAAACACTTAAGGTCAACTGTCGACATTGCCATATCGACAAATTACCACAACAAAATTCCCCAATTTCCCTCTATAGTCACAAATCATATCTTGGTTATCTAACACAACTTCTCTCTGTTCTTCTTTGTTGCCTTTGTCTGTCGTGTTGCAACTCTCTTCTCCTTATTTAGTACTGGTATCCTTTAACACTGAGGTTGTACTCCACCTCATTGTAAAATCAAAGTCTCGCCCTTTAGTCTTCTGCTTCGAGGAGTTTGCAAATCATTCATGAACCTCCTCTTTGCCAAAAATGAACTCCATGGCTTCATCCGTCTCGCCCTCGGTTATCTCTGCCATCTTGAACACGACATTTTTTTGCCCTTGGGATCCGTGCTCTCAACCTCATCGAGGCCTCTTATGAGCGAGATGAACCATAGAGACGTGGTTGTCGTCGTCGAAGATGGTGATGTCTGTCAGCTCACTCTACCTCAAGCCTCTTGTCACAGCTGAAGCCTCCTCTTCGGCCTGCTCTATCGGTCAATTCCCACGGATTCCTCCAAGCCCGTCTCTTGTGTCTCAGTTCATTGCAATATATTTCCACTCATTACTAGCCTTATAATATGACCGGGCCTCGATTCCTTCTCCAACGTCAAGATACCAACCTATAACTAGTCGGAACATCTTATTGGCATCTATCTCGCCAGCTTATTTCTTACGACTTATCTCTCCTCGATCCCCATCTCCATGAGCTTGTGTGGGAGTATCAACACATGTAAGCCAATGTCTTCGGCTGTATTTGGTTCGACGGCGGAGGGTGCAGTCGGCGGGTCGAAACGGGACTTTGGAACCGGAGGGCGAGAGGCGGGGGTCGAAACGGAGCGGATCGGGGTCGTTTCCTCCTTGTTGCGGGTGCAAACGGAGCAAACGCCACCGGCGCCCGTTTGTTTACCCGCCGTCCGGTGGCGTTTGCTCCAAATAGAGGCAGTGAAACGCCGAACCAAACGAAGCCTTCATCTCTTTAGGCTTCCATATCTATACCATCCATTCTCCTTTGTTGGAATGGTCTCTCATTTACCTAGATCTCCTCCCTATGATTTCAGTTTCTTTCAAGATGTCTAATCTACTCTTAGGTTACAATATCTTTTTTCTCATAATGCTGACACCCCACTCTCTTTTAAAAAAATTGCATAATAGAATTTAGTACCTCATGCAACACCAAATTCAACATGAGGAATGACAAATATAGATTCTTAAGACGGACCATAAATAATTGGGATCAAATTTACTGTGATCATGATTATTTTCTGAACAATGGAGGAACAACACTTTATTTATGCATAATTGAGCATCTTGCTTGAGAAGCTAATGTATGTTATGGTTGCAGTTACGAGTTACTATCAAATTGGATTGAATTAGACTTTTGTACACTAGTGTATTCATGCATTCTGATATATTTGAGCAATTGATTTACTGGCACGATGTGAACTCTTAAGCTTATTTCATCAAATTTATATCTACCACTCGATGGTGATCGACGACACACACACGTCTATTCCCATAAGAGGCGGTGATCGGCGACCCGTTTGGGCGATCCGAGCCCGCAGATGCGCCCAGATGGTCATTGCGAGTCAGATTCATATATTATATCTTATTTTTATGATGTATTCTACCCCCGATCGGCCCGAACATTATTAGTCGTCCGATCGGGTGCCCTAACCTTATTTTACCTTTTCCCCCTGTATATACTCATTTGTGCGGCTGGTGTTAAGGATCAGAGGTTGCCCTATTGCAACCGGCTGGTCACACTCGGTGGATTCCGAGTTCCGCTCTCAAGTGCGATACCCGCGGCGTTCCCGTTCCCCATATACGGTAAGATCCCGCCAGCACCTCTCCCGCCCTCCCTCTCTCGGCCTCCGGTAACACTTCCCTGCCTTTCCCCTCCCTCCTCCCTTTCTCCCTTGGCTCCAGAAAACTGTCGTAGCCCTCACTGGCCTCCTCTCTCACTCCTCCCGTCTCCCGCAACCCAACTCCGGCAACTCCCTGCAACTCGGTGCCTACCCGCCCCCTCCTCTCCTCTTCCTCCCTGTCCACTGGCCAGAAGCACTCTCCCCTGTCCAGATACACAGCTGGAATCCCCCAGCAACCCCCTCACCCCACCGACCTCCAGTCAATAGCCACAACCTCCTCCCTTCTTTCACTCCTGAACCCGCATCCCTCCTGTAAATATGAACCATTCCCGATCCAATCACCTCTAGCCCTATACCCTCCAGATCTCCTCAACTCTTCCCCATTCAGCCCCGTCGCGGAGTCACTAGCATACCCCGGTCAAGTTTCAGCGCCTCTTCCCTATCCCTACGCTAGCTGTCACAAGAACGAGTAAATCTAGGTATGGATGCTGTTTATTTTTTGCGTTGTATGCCTTGGTAATGAACTATTGTTTTGACATTTAATTTTCACAAGTCTTTCATTATCTTTATCCGTGGTGTAACTTGCGGAGCGTATTCGGCGCACTTGAATGAAATTGCGGCTCATCTCGTTGGTTAATTATAATTGTTTTTTACTCTTCATTCGTTGTTATCCAATTGTGCAAGTTGATGTTAATTACTTTAATGAATTTTAATTACTTGTTTAATGATCTGGAATCGGATTGTTTGCACCATTGTAACTTCATTCGCATGTGTCGTCACTTGCATTGCATTTAAAGTTAGGGCATCGGTTCCCCGGCGCCTTTAGATTCGTGTTGCATCACCACTCATCTTATTTTGTCCAAAACATTCTTTAGCTATTATGAAACATTATTATGAATTTTTGTACTTTGATGTTAAGTTTAAAACACAGTGACTTTTGGTTTATTCACCAAAATTGTTATTGTACAATTTTTAACATTTATTCTGTTATTAAGTTGGTTATGATGATTGTCTGCTTGACTAGAAGTACTATGCTGAAAGTCATAAAAGCTACCATAGGTATGTTGAAATGTAGGTAGTTGTCCTAAAAGTGCATGTTGAAATGTAGGTAGTTGTACGCTTCCCAAAAAAAGTCATGTTTGGTATTGGATTTTGTTGTATTTTGAAAAAAAATGGCCCTATCCAAGCGAGTATGTGATATATCCACTTCACTCTATACACATGAATAAATAAAAAAAATCTTATTTCAAGTGTTGATTTATCTGGGAGTTGCATTACTTCGACTTGCAAAATGCAGACTTTATTGTCATACCCATGTGATTAAGTGCAAATCATTCTGGCAGACTAATAAAAAGGAAATTTAAAGTTTAGACGTTACTTTAAACTAAAATCCTCCAAACTACGATGCACTAGCTATTTAATGAGAATAAAAAAATGATGAAACCATTTGCAATTAATTGTTTGTCTATATTTACTAATGTGAAAATAAGCTACAATTCCTATAATTAGCTTCAGGTTCATTTGGTGGAACCACATCCGTGTTTAGTTTCAAAATGAGGGTTTCTTGTTGTGGCGGTTTACAAATGTTGTCGTACCAAACAAGTATTTTATGACTGCGGTGTATTTGTACGAACTTACCGAAGGCGCCATGCAGACCCTTAATGCGTATTATTAATATTTGCCAGGTATAGAATATGGCATTCTCTTTTGCACTGAATTTGAAATTTTTTGCAATAGAGAAGTGCTCTTTACTGTTCTCTTAGCTTGTTAGTGATAGATGACATTTAAAAGAAGTGTCCCACATCTAAAATCACTGATGAAGTTGTGCTGGACAAAGGCCCATGATTATCGTTGTATGTTTACTTATTGTTGATTGAAAGTTCATGATGTGAAGCACTGAACTTCCTTAGGAACTTAATATTCAATTTAAAAAGGGTTTAAATACTAAAAACAAAAACAAAAAAGTTCACCCAAATTTATAAAACTTTACAATTGGATAATTTGCAAGGCTGCTCTTGAATGCGTAGGCAAACATATGAGATTTAAAGAGTTATTAGGGAATACTTTGGTATGGTATAAATTAACTCCAAAAGTGAAAATGCCAATTCAAGACAATAGCTAAGGCAAGAAATAAGAGGTCTAAAGATTATGATAAAGTTAGATGCATTGAAAGTAAAGATAACATGATCTCGAAAAATGGAAGTGTCATTTTTCATAAATGATTAAATGATGGATTTAAGGAGGTTATTGCAAAGAATACTGTGGTATGGTATAAATTAATTGCAAAAATGATGTGAAGTTAGTTTTGATGAGGATACATGAAGGTAAGATTTTAAGTACATACGACATAACATATGAGATTTAAAGAGTTATTAGGGAATACTGAATTTGTTGGGTGAAATTTTGAAGACTAAAATGATGTCAATTATTGGAACAGAGTATTTTAGTTTGGAGATGAAGTTTTAGTATCAATATTTAATTATAAAGGTATCATGCTTATAAATCATATAATGAAGTTATGGGAGAGTATTATACAAAACATAGGGGAAATACATCAATTTTAGAGAATCAATCTGGTTTAAAGCTTGGAAGATCTGCTATGGAAGTTTCTTGACTCAATGGAAAAGTTTAAAGAGAAACGTAAACTTCTTCCTATGGTTTGTATTGATCTTAAAAAGGTATATAATCGAGCATCACGAGGATTGAGTTGGGTGCTTTAAAAAAGAAACGTATGTCAGAGGTAAGGGGTATGTGAAGTTATTAAAGATATGTATGATAGAGTATAAGTAGTTGTGGCATGAACATTAAGTTTTCAATTACAATGGTTACATGAAAAATTGCAAAGATTTCATATCTGTTTGTATTGATTATGTAACACTCCAACTTAGTTTAACAACAATCAATAGTCCGACTGGAACCCATGATAAGTAAACTAAGAAACAATACTAAAATTGGTACATAACAGATAAAAGAAAGAGCTGAATACTTATATCAGAAGTAAAATATACAGCTAAGGGGTAAAAATGGTATCTCAATTTCTGATTCACAGAGCCAACAAGAATTGAAAATAATCATAAACTCTGAATTACTGAAATCTTAAATATTATTTGATATAATGAAAACTTTAGATAATTATGTTACATTTAGTTCAATTTAAAAGTTCAATAACTAAAATAAAAGATAGTTGAAAGGAAGGACAAACAAATGTGGAGAACTGCTAACTCTTATCCTAAGCGCAACTCCCCATCAGTGATCCTTGAAAAGAAATGTCCGAAGACGGGTCAACCCAACTGGTGGGTAAGAAAGACTACTCTTCCCAGTAACAATAAAAATACATAAATTAACTTGTATATAATAATATGACTTTCTGATTATTAAAAAATATTTATGAATAATCTGATTGTAATTTCATAAGTTTATTTTTTGTATTTTTGAATCATGGACTGTCTCATTATCTGTAGTTCATGTATGCGCTGATTTTAGTGTTCTGAATCTTTCTAAAGATGGGGTAATTAAATTTCATGTTCCCCCTTATTACGTTTATGTATTATGGTTTCCTCAACTTAATTTGATTATGGAGCTCAAATGACAGCCCGAAGGTATCCTAAACTGATGTGTTCCTAGAGTGAAACACGAACTCACATCTTGTTATTTTCAAGTCTGGAACCGTGGGTTGTCAACCCCATGTCTGAGGCTCATATGAACTGATGGATATTTGAGTATGAAGTTACATTTCTAAGGATTATTTCATGCGTTAAGTTTTCGCATTTAGCTTAGTTGCATCTAATATCTTTTATTAATTTTGATCGTGTAAGTTCATTTTTCATGCTTTGAGTGAATGTCGAATTATTTAAACTAATTGACATTTAATATTTCTTTGTAAGCTACATGCATCATAGTTTCGTCTATAACTTGTATCTGTTTATTATCTCATAATATGCGTTTAAACAATTTACAAGTACTGGTATATATTATACGAATTCTTGAGTGGATTAGACAAATAATTCATAACTGGTGATATGTTTAGCTAAGAGGAGTCAAATTTCTTACCTCAGTGTTGCGACACTCGCAAACGCGACGACATGATTGACCCAGTTATTCCGAAACACGTGGTATTCTCCTGTGAAAAATATGGGGCTCTCTTTTCCCCAAATCTTCTTAAGAACCCTAATGGGACCAATACACATACATTTAATTCTCCTAGAATTTCATGAATGCAATATCAGAACGAAGGAAAGTGGCTATTAAGGGGAAAATTTTGGGATAGAGGAGGAACTTCACCTTGCCCTAATCTGAATGAGCCAAAACAAAAGGCGGGATGAACACCGTCAATGTTCCTCTAAATTAAGTGGGATCGCCTGAAATTGAGTATGTGATGCGTAGATCAGAACATGATGATCGAAAGAGCGCAAAAGATTTACTACAAAAAAAATTAACGGAAACACCGAGAAGAGGAGGGCTTGTGGTCTTTTCGACTAGGATTCAGTGACGTGGCTGCGAGGAGGAGAAAGAGATCAGCCTTTACATGCTCAGCCGATGAAGGGAGTCACAGATTTCACAAGGGGGAGCTGAAATCTCTGAAGAAGGCAAAATCAACAGTCTTTATGGTCTGTAATTGATCTTGGGAGGAAAAAGAAACCTTAGAACTGAAGGAAAAATCACATGGTATGGGATTGATCTTCGGAGAAAAAAGAAACCATAGAATTAAAGGAATCAACCCTGGACAAAAATTTAGGGCTTACCTTGGCTAAAACGACGACTGGAGAGGGTTGAACGCAAGCCATAACACGAAGGAAACAGGTCTCCTCTAGCAGCAGGGAATCACCGGCTAGGGATTTTGGAGGTGATCGAGGAGTCTGTGCTTGATTTCAACAACGCGTGGTAGTGAGGAACTGTCAGTGCTGTCGACTGAAGGAGAATGAACCGAGGAAAGCCCTAAAGTTGTGCGCTCGGCTGGGAGGCTGGGATACGGGAATAGGGCTTGCGGGAGAGGCACAGTTTAGGGAAATCGTGGGGGCTGAAATCATGCCACACGGTTTTTAGTGAGGAGGAAAAATCAAACTTCCTCAATTTACAATTTCACCATTACCATAATTACTAAAGTTATGAAATTAAAGTTCCCGTGAGGCTCTAAATTTCTCTGAAAGGATTTACTTCAATTCATTTAAGTGACTCATTTCTTAACTGATTAACACGAAATAAAAATGACGAAACGAATAATACCTCGACACCCCCCCGGCTTAATCAAATTTAAAATTAACACAATGTGAATTTTGTTGGATGTTACAGGTTATGAATTGCTTATCAAAGATACTCAGAATAATATGCCATGAAGTTAGAATAATGGAGATATTATTGAAAGATAGAGCGCCCATAGTTAGTAGGACAAAACAGGGTATTTGATATTCAACTTAAGTGGGAGTGGCTTTAACAATTAGAAATTTATCTTATTAGAAAAAAAAAGATACTTAAGTGAGAATATTTAAATATTTTGGATCTATTATTCAGAAGAATGAGGATGCAAATGTTAGAATCATGATAAATATCTTGAAAGAATTATGTGATAAGAGGATATCATAAATCTTCATTTTAATTTTATAAAACTATAAGGAGGTTGTATGAATTTGAGCATTGTGCAGTAAAAAAGATTATTGATATCTAAGTTGTGTTGCAAAAATAGAACACTAAGAGGATAGATTGTCTTCTAAGGTTACTTGGAAGAAAGTTTTATGAGAGGACTAGGAACAAGAAGAGGATAGATAGTCCTCTAAGGTTACTTGGAAGAAAGTTTTAAAATAAATTTGTAGCTTATATTTAACACAAGGACTTGAATTAGAATGAATGGATACCTCCCAATACTTTGGATTCTAAGGTTCGGCGCGGCGTTTTTGCTCTGGTGAGTTTGGAGAAAAAATCCGCCGCCATAGAAAGCACGTTTGGCACGACAAAGGTGATGGCCGCTACCAAGAAAAGATTACTAGTTTTGAACATAAAAGAGGATGAAGTTCCTTAGGTGAGGTCGGGAGTTCTAACGTTCACAACTGTCACAGCCGCGCCAAATGGAGCCTAAACTGCATAACAAAGTATATGATTGCTGCTACTGTGTCATCTGCTTATCATAATTAATGCCCTAGCGATTTAAATCCATGAGACCATGCACTTCAATTATTTTTTACCAGTCACATTCTATTATGTATTAGCTCGCTGTTGAATTTTGCCTTCCTGAACAATCATGTTTTCCCTCATTGCATCCAGGTCCCCCGCTGTATCACGCATCCGGGCTAAGATGCTGTACGCAACATCCAAGGACCGATTCAGGCGAGAGCTAGATGGCGTTCATTATGAGATTCAGGCGACCGATACTTCCGAGCTCGACATCGAGGTTCTCAGGGAGCGAGCACACTGATTCAGGCTTCAGATTATCATCATGCGAAGCTCCCACAAAATAAGCAGACCTATACCAGATTCTATACCTGAAGCCTGCCTTGCATGTGTGCCATAATTGACCAGTATGCTTTGCCCATCTACATGCAAAAAAAAAAACATTTTATGCTGCTAGGGAGTATTATGCATTTGGTGAATTTGATTGATGTGAATTGGTTTGTGGAGTCTCTTATATATATATATATATATATATATATATATATAGGGTTAATTACCAGGACCTCCCATGGGAATTTGCATTATTACAGGTTGCACCCCTCTATCTTTCGAAATTACATTTACTTCCCCTCTAAATTTCCCTAGTTTACCAAAAAATGCTCCTTACCAATTTATTTTAATTTTACCCTTTGTAATGATTTTACATTGAAAGGGTGATCCTTTTCTTTAGAAATATTGATGGAAAGTGATAAAACATGACAAATTATTTTATGATATTTCAATTTTACTCTTTTTAATAACTAATATTGAAAGAGGTGCATTACATTTTATTCTTTGTAATGAATCTCGAGTCATTATAAAAAGAAAAAATTGGATTATTAACAACAACAACATTCAAGCCTTTATCCCACTATAGTGGGGTCGGCTATATGGATCCTTTGTGGTCATTGTGCCCTATCTTTTGTCATAATCTCACTAATGCATTAGTACATCATGTCTTTTCTTATAGTTTATAAAATTGGAATATCATAAAGATAAAATTGAAATATCATAAAATAAAGGTAATTATGCGGGCAGACCAATTTATGTTATTGGCAAGCCAACTATTCTAAAAAATCACTTGCTTTTTTTCTCCCCCCCCCCCATGTCGACTAGTGGCAACCCGCTTTTCCTCCCGATGGAAAGCCTTAATCCTCCTCGCCTTCCTATGATAGGCCTCCATGCCGTCCATTCCTTCTTCCCGACGGCGCTTCATACAACTGAGTCTAGCCCTTTGACAAATCTTTGGCGCCCAACCCTCCATCGACGATGCTTTTTCTGGCGGAAGCCCCTAGCTATCGTTCTTCAACAAAACCTCCCCTTCCAGCAATTTTCTACCTGATGTCCTGAGCTCCCAGGAAGTCCTTTGTCTGCACTATGTCGTGCCCAGATCCTGCGTCGATCAAACATCTGTTGCCGCGCCCAGCTCTAAAGCCGATCAAGCACCTGATGCCGCTCCACTTGTTTTGGCGAGGAAGGGAACCGACGGCTCTACTGTTAAAAGCCCAACTGGTATTGGAGAAAAAAATTCTAAAAATGTTTTTTTTTGAGTTTGTTGTTTTCCCATTTCCTTGCCCAATCAATACAATATAGCATCTAAATTTTGAGTTATGTTCCAGTTTTGTACGAATATTCAGTCATTCTTGATTTTGGGAAATTGTTGACAACTTTATATTTGATTTAACATGTTTAGTTAAATTTTTAATTCTTATGTTGACCTGCAAATAATAATTTTGTTTGACATTATAAACTCAGGAAAATTTAGGCTCCGTTTGGAAGGACTTATTTTTATCGGTCAAACGGTTACGACTGCATGAATCAGATCTTAATTATGGTCTGGTTCATGCGGTCGTAATCGCTTGACCGGTGAAAATAAGTTCCACCAAACGGAGCCTTTGTGGGGGAGGTAAATGTAAATTCAAAAGATAGAGGGGTGCAACCTCTAATTATGCAAACTCCCAGGGGAGGTCTATATATATAGAGCAATGTTATAAGTACACCAATTTATGCTATTATCACACCAATTCTAACTTAAAAAAACACAAAAAACCCTAACTCACTTTCATTAACCGCACACCGGTTTGTTTCTCTCTTCCGCTTCCGCCGAACGACGCCGAGCCCGACCTGCGGAAATCCCCGATCTTCCTCACCTCCCAGCATGACGTCGATCACATCCTCTTCTTCTTCTTCTTCTCTGAATCTGAATAGAAACATGATTTGATAAGTAATCATCTATGAACTACCCATTGGGATGAAAACTTGTTCAAGGGATTGCATTTCTGAATCCAGTAACATTTGGTCTGTTCTCCGGTGGTTTGCCATGTAGCTATATTTTATGTCGCTAACTTGCATTTATTTCAAATATGTGGAGGACTATGAAATATTAGTGACGTTTTGGATGACCATTATTTTGTTTGAATTTTGTGTTGTCAACACAAACAACACAGACTAAAAAATTTTCTATGAAAAATTTCTAATGGCGATTTGAACTATGCAATATATTTATATATATTTTATATTTTGAACTATGCAAACTATTAACGATTTTATGTTATTAATTAATAGTAATTTTGCTGTGAAAATAACATAGAAAGAAGAGTAGAATCATAGCCATTTTGGTGTGTCAATAACGATTTTAAAATTTGACGTGACAATAACGTGTTGGTGTGAAAATAAAATTATTTGATGTGTCGATAAAATTTGGCTGTCAATAACGTAAATTGATGTGCTTATAACATTGCTCTCTATATATATATACTGTATTGAGCTGTTTCATGACTATTTTGTTTGGTATGAGGAATCCGGGAGTCAACAGAATTTGACCCCATATAGAGTACTTAACAAATTATTTTAATTAAGTTATTTATTAATCCAACTTTGGAAGATGCATAGATTAAAGAATATGCTTCCTCTATTTTATAGCAAAGCTCAGAGCTGTACGTCTAATTAAGGAGTGGGTGGAGATGCTGTATTGGGACCGGAGAGGGAAGGCGGGGATCGAAACGCCAGGTTTCACATCGGGTTTTTCTCTGTTCGGCGGGAGAAAACGGAGCCGACGATCCGTTTGTTTTGCCGCTTTGCGGCAACAACATTTCCTCCAAATGCCGTCCCTAAATGTCGCGCCAAATGAAGCCTAAGAAAATATTCAATCTCGGGCCGGTTAAAAGGAGCTTTGGCCATTTAAGTTGGGCTAGAGATGCTAATGCCAACAATTACTACCATAGTTTTGCCAAGGTGAAGTCGAAATATTTTTGTCATATGCTGTGTTCATGGCCCTTACGATAAATCCAGAGACAAGGAAGATCTACAAAAGTGAAAATTATAGGGGAAATATGCATCTAGCGAAGAAAAAAACATAGAAGGGTGTTGAAATGGAATTTACCGGCATTTCTGCAAGGCTAGCTTTCAAACAAGAGAAAGGAAGGGTGAAACATAGCCAACTCGACGGGCTAAGATCAAGAAGAACCCGAAATTGAATCTGCAAATATTTAAAAGTAGAAGACATTAGCATGAACTGAATTAAGCTCAAGAAGCCTCTGGAAGTGAATTGAGTTGGAAGAAACTTCTAAAGATTAGACTCAAAAGAAGCGCGATTTTTCAATACGGAGCCTGTCACAAAATCTTGGTCAAGCTCCGTAGAATTGTTGTTACACATGGACCATATCAAAGTGAGAGCAACAAGAGATAACTAGGGAGAAAATATTGTAGATGGTCGCTACGGAGATCTCTCGTAGCGAAGAAAAATGATCTCTGTGGAGATCATCTTCACTAAATGAACCCAAAGAAACCCTAAGAATACGACATTGGCTTAGGAATAATAACAAAAGATAAATGTTACTCGACATCTTATGCAAAAAGGATTTTGCTCTGAAGATGCTTTTGCTAAACCCTAAACCAGGAAATCACGGAGTGCTGCGGATAGATGAACAATCATGCCGAGAGATCGAAAAAGATCCCTAAACCAAAGTGTAATGGGAATAAATAAATAGTCCTTTTATGGCCCACACGCCGCAATCCTACAGAGCGCAGACCGAACTTCTAGTTTAAAATTGTGGCTCACGAGCGATGAATTTTAAAGTGGATGTTTTCGATGAAACAAATGTTTAAGCATCTCAAGGGTGTTCCCAACATTCGCACTGAATAAATTAACTCTAAATAGTAATGATCTCCCCTATTTTGTATTGTCAGGTGCCACTCCTCTTGACAACATGAGTTTACAAAAGATGAGGCCTTTCAAAGCACAAAGCTTTTTCACCCTCCTTCCTACCTCCCGCAGCAGCTTTTCAATTATTCTGGCGACTTCGAGGCTTCATTTTCATTCTTAAGGGCGCGTCACCACCAAATATGCTCACATTCAAATCAGCTGCAGTCACGAAGCTCTTGCAGGAGAATTTGCAGCAATATTCTTCGAGTAATATGATTCCCACTGATCATTAAATCTTCAGTGCAGCGAAATAAATCCTCTCAAACTTCAGAGAGAAATGGATCCAGCTCAACTTGCGGGTTCTCGAGGGCAGTAATATGTTTTTTGAAGGAGAATGCTGCTTCCTCCCTTTCTTCCACTTGTCCAAGCTGGTTGTATATCAAAGCTATCAAATAGAATGCCTCTGCTGCCATTTCATGGTACTGCCATAAGACATAGTTGGAGAGTAGTCAAATTCATGGGGGCTGCATTTCCACATGGAAGAAGAAAAATATTGATATGAAGAGCAAACTTACCTCCAGAATTTGGAGCTCCTCTGCAGCTTGATTTAGAGGGTCCAAGACAATATGAGGGTCTTCAGACACTGCACATGAAGGAAAACGAAAAATTGTATCGAAGACGGCCACCACGAGAACATATATCGTAAAATTAAGACAATATTGCTTATACAATATAGGCACATAGGGGAAACTAATATAGGCTTGTGCACTTGATATAAATCTTGGATCCATCCCGTCTACCACACATCTTTAGGTTGTATGTATAGGTCCTCACATTGTATCAAAGAAGAAATTGCTGGAGTTTGAATTAAACGAAGAACAATAACATGACACGACTCGGGAGCAACGCTCCCACCAAGCTCTCGAGAGGCTGGCTCCTCCAAAGAACTTTCTCAAATGGGGTCCAAAAAAGCGATATCCAAGATGCCCCCTCTCTAACTCCCAAGGGCTCCTTATAAAGGATGAAGGCCAAATATTAGATAAAACTACTACAAAATAATATAATCAATTAATACTAATCACTTAAATAGTTAATTAAAACTAATCACTTAACTAAATTACTAGTTAATTAATTATTAATTATAGGAGCATTTACTGGAGTTTTCAAATTTGCTCTTGCTGCTCGCTGAGGGTGTCACGGCTCCTCACGGAGCCACGGTTTGAACTATCTATACTTCTATAAAAGAGAGAAGTTGCGTGAACAGTTGATATTCCAAACTGCCCTTCATCATTGCTCTTGAAAGCGTCATGCTTCGATGTTTCCAGGTCTTCTCCCGGCTTCTCTGATCCGCCGCAAGCGCCTCATCCTCTCTTTACCCTCTGAAACACAGGGTTTCAGTCCCCGCATCGATTCGACGGTCTTCTCAGAAGTTCTACTCATGCTCGACTGCTCTCGACATCTACTTCTCAACTCCTCCCAGTAGACTAGGGGATCGATTGCACTGCACCTCCGCGGAGGTTCTACAGCGTCCTTTTTTTCCTTGCCGCTTTGGGAGTTTCCGCTTAGTGTGTCCGTGTTTTTTTGTTCCCCCTCCCGGGGTCAACTGCTCCCAGATTCCACATCCTCGACTCCAACTTTTTTGCCATCAGGAGCTCCCACACTGCATCTCCTTCGCTTCTAATCCAGGTTCGACCTCTGATGTTTTTTTTCAATTCTGATTTTCAGACGTTTATTCTGTCCTGCTACTGCAAGAGGAGAGATCTCAAATTTATATTCCGTTGCATTTCCAATTTCCAGCACCTTAGTAAAATTGTTCTGAATCACAAAATTGCATATAATCAGAGTTTCGAACTCCTAATTAAATAATATTAATTAATTATATGCTTAAATAATATCAATTAACTAAATAACTAATTAATGAATACTTGATTAATTAATAACTAATTGATGCAGTAGTAGGACGACGCGGGATGAACAATCTAAATGCGACCTAATATGTGACAAGATGATGATTATGCAAGAATAGGTCCGCACAAGCAATTGCAATAGTTATTTATTAATATGAAAATTAACAGAGGCACAAACGTTCCCAAAACCATAATTATAGACAACAAGAAATGTTCATAAACGAGAAGGCGCAATTATTTCTAGCACGCGCGGAATTAACCCTACAAGTCATATAGCCACAGATACTAATAACACAAAATAAACATCAGCTACAAGTCAGGTGCCAAAATAAATAACAATAAAGGATAAAACTTAATACCACAATTCACACGTGCAGGAGGCGACAAAGACGGTTGTGGGCAGGCATCCGGAATCGAAGCAAGCGGGGGAAGGTGTCGGAAGCGCGTATCAGGACCGGTGGTGGTTCGAATGGGCTTAGGTAGTGGCTGTAGTGGTAGAGGGTGGACATAGGGGTCACGGTGGGGGTGGGGGGGATTTATGGTTGGTGGTAGTGTGGTAGACTAGAGATAGGCAGCCGGTCTGGGCTGGGAGATGAAAGGGGAGGTAGTATGGGTGGAAGGGATTGACGGGGTGAGGTAGTCAAGAGCAGTAAGGGTCTGTTTGGTGGAGAGGAAAACGGGGTAGAGTGTGAGGATAGAGGTGAACTGGACGGGAAGGGGTTTGGAGTGGATCTGACAGGAAGGAGGGGAAGCTACAGGTGTGGTTCCCAAAACCTTAATTAAAGACAACAAGAAATGTTCACAAACGAGAAGGCGCAATTATTTCAAGCACGCGCGGAATTAACCCTACAAGTCATACAGCCACAAATACTAATAACACATAAAATAAACACCAGCTACAAAGTCAGGTGCCAAAATAAATAACAATAAAGGATAAAACTTAATACCACAATTCACACGTGCAGGCGGCGACGAAGACGGTTGTGGGCAGACATCCGGAATCGAAGCAAGCGGGGGAAGGTGTCGGAAGCGCGGATCAGGACCGGTGGTGGTTTGAATGGGCTTAGGTAGTGGTTGTAGTGGTAGAGGGTGGACATAGGGGTCACGGTGGGGGAAATTTATGGTTGGTGGTAGTGGGGTAGACTAGAGATAGGCAGCCGGTCTGGGCTGGGAGATGAAAGGGGAGGTAGTATGGCTGGAAGGGATTGACGGGGTGAGGTAGTCAAGAGCAGTAAGGGTCTGTTTGGTGGAGAGGAAAACGGGGTAGAGTGTGAGGATAGAGGTGGATTGGACGGGAAGGAGTTTGGAGTGGATCTGACATGAAGGAGGGGAAGCTACAGGTGTGGGAAGATGTAAGGGGAGGAGGGGGACTTACTATGGCCGGCGGTGGAAGGGAAAGGAGACAAAGGTGGGGGCAGAAGGGGGCGGAAGAGTCGGCGTCGCACCAGCGCATGAATCCCGGCCCTAGGGATTTTTTTGACCGACGTTTCAGGAAGTTAAAACTGAACTCTCGATACCCCCACTCACCGCATCCTGCACATGAATACTCAAACTGAAAATAGGTCATCCTAATCGGATGGACCACAACGTCTAAGCCGATCAGATGCTAAATATGACTCAAAATATAAAATAATACATCAAACTGACTCAAAACGACCGTCCGGGCGCAACTGTGGACTCGGATCGCCCGATCGGATAGCGGTTCACAGTCTCCTGTGGGAATAGACATCCGTTGGGAGTGGCACGCTATCACTAATTATATGAGCATTTACAACAGTTTTCATATTCACTCTCGCTTCTCTTCGAGGGTGACGCGAGTCCGCGACTCTTCGCGAGTGTCATAGAGTATAGGTTTGACGCTCTGCATTCTTATCTTGCTTTTTGCACAGTTGTCATCTTAACAATATCCAACAATATGCCATCCTTGTCCTCGAGGTCGAGCTCCATAGAGAAATAATGCGACTGTGCTTCTAGAATAGCTCCAAATAAATTAAAAACATGCATTAAGATACAAATGCTTCTTCTTCCACAACAACAAAACACTTTTTCATTATTTCATATACTAGGGGATTTCACTTTGAAAAAAGAATGTTCCATACTAATGGATTTGGGTCCATAACCCTGGGTACCAATGCGCAAGATCTTGTAGCACTTATCAATGAGGCTCTATCAATTAGTATTACATAGAAGAAATCCATTATAGAAACAAATACAATTAGATCAGCTACCTCTTATAGAGAAAAGAACTTAAAGCAAAAGACTTAATAACAAGACAATACATTTATACAGAACTACCACCCCGAGCACGTGCAATGGAGTCGTAGACAGTCAAGTGAAATTCAATTCACAAAATAATTTGATATATGGACAGTATCGTTGTGGTAATGGTCGTAATGCTAAAGGGATCATTACCTCAGGGCATAGAGGGGGAGGTCATAACCGTAAATACCATAAAATCGACTTTCGATGGAATGAAAAAGAGATATCTGGTAGAATCATAACCATAGAACTTAATTCAATGAATCGAATCATTGCAACTCAGGAAAATGTAATTTTAGAAATCTTTTCTGACCTTGAATCATTCTACATTCTATCTACACTATACATGTGGATACATATGAAATCGAAATTGGATCTCTTTTTATAATTCTTGTTCGAGCCGGATACTGAAAACTTCTATAATGGCGTGGAGTTTTACATGTGCTCAATACTTTTGGTGGCACAAAAAATCTGGGTGAGTGACAGGTGGCTGGTGTCACAACATAATAACCATGTTGGTCAATTAATGGTAGAACAAAATAAGTGTTGGAGTGGAGTAGGTTTGAGAAAAAATGGTAATAATGATTAGTGGAAATGGTATGGGTGAGATGGATGCTAGAACTCCGACAAGGAAGAGACGCGATGATCTGGAAAATTTGTTGGGGAATGAGGACACGTGGGTTGAATTTGATGTGCATGGTTTAATAAGTGGTGTGTCGGTTGGAAACGAGGATAATGTGTGAGCTGGAAGGGAGGACGGTGTGGGGCTCAATGCAAGAAGGCAGATAGGGCACGTCAAGCGGAACATGGGAGAAAGAAAAATAGGCGGGAAGCAGTGGTCGTCTGAAGAGGGAGACTTGAGAATGAGGAAAGTTGGATGCGCGCAACACAATGCTGGGACAATTGATTTGAGGGTGTCAAGGAGCACGACTATGATCGAGGTTGACGGTGGTGTCGTGGCGAGCCGATCCGGTTGTGGATGGGGCAAAAAGAAGGGTTTCACATGAATAAAGGATCTGGAAGGTGACTAAGCGGAGGATTATACCGACAATCTGAAGACGTGCAACTTCTCCTTGATTCTTCATCGACAACCGCAAATGATTCTCTTGTGGCACAAATGGCTCAAGGGAAGCTTGTGTGAAGGAAGTGTTGCCTATATTTGGATCCTGGGAAGGGTTGAAAGCTATTAGTTGTCAGAGAAAGTGGTACCGGGGGTGAGCTTGGATCAAGGTCGACTGTTGTGGACTCAATCTCTGTCGGACGGGCCATCGTCAAAGGGGTAGTCGAGGATGCCAAACTTTTCTTGCAAGTTGCGAAGGAGATACATTATTTCAGTGTAAGGGGGGGGGGGGGGCATGGACAGTGTGGCGAAGATGTGCATGGTGAGGGAGGCGTTGGTGTCTGGTGGTTTGAAGTTGCAACGGATGAATAGCAGTAGGTCGGATCCCAAATTCTCCCTTACTGCTCTATGAGGGTGCACGGTTCTTCAAGGGTGTCGTCGAGTATAGGTTCGACGCTTTGCATTCTTCTCTTGCTTTGCGCATGGTCGTTACTCGTCACCGACACAATATACGGAATACCCACTCTCAGGTGACATAATGAAAAACTTCAACGTATCGGAAGCCAGAAAATTTATTTATCATGGGGGGTGTAATGACTCAGCTCACAAAATCTGAGATATTGGAAGCTTTGGTTCAACCAATCTTATACTAACATGAACCACACGGTGATATCTTTTTTCCTTGGGTAGCGCTAGTACTTCCCAAAAGGTCATGTTACTCTCACCCAGAGCATGCTTAACTGCAAAATTCCTAACAAAACTTCCTCACTTGCTCTGAAAGGACGCCTCTAATATCTGAGGAATAAAAATTTTACTTATAATTTTTTCTTCAATTCAGATGTGAGATTCAATTTATTCCCACAACTTTGTTCACCTAGAAATTTGTCATGCTAAAAGCTTGTCAAGAGCTATCTTTCTTCGAGCTCCGGCCTTAAAGATACTCCCCACTAGGGGTGTCCAAAAGGCCTAGCAGTCCCAGATAAGACCCGGGTCTACTGGGCCCGGGTTTTCTAGGCTCCAATCCCAGGCCCAGGCCGGATCCCCCCTTCAAAAGGGAGGCCTGAGGGTTGGGTCTAGTCTGGTCTTTTTTATTACATTCAAATTAAAATATAATTTAATAATGTTGGAGGAGAAAAGTTAATTGATTTTTATTCATCCATATAGGGGTATTTATACAATTACATCGATATGACACGTCATTGATCCGTGTGCTCCCATAATTCCTAAATAGGAATCGATCTATTTAGGATACAAATATGAAGTAATCAATACGAATATTATAGTTAATAATACAATATCCAACACCCCCCCTCAAGTTGGGTGTGTGATGTCAGCCATGCCGAACTTGCCAATAAGATCTGCGAACAAACTGGAACTTAGACCCTTTGTGAAAACATCGGCCAACTGTTGGTCAGACAGTACGAATGGAATAACAACGGTTCCTCGGTCGATATTCTCCTTGATGAAATGTCTGTCAATCTCAATGTGTTTCGTACGATCATGTTGCACCGGATTGTGGGCAATGGAGATTGCAGCCTTATTGTAACAATACAATCTGATAGGCTCACTTCCTTTAAGCCCAAGTTCCTTCAGGATGGTGGAGACCAATAATCCTTCACAAATGCCATGTGCGATCGCTCTAAACTCGGCCTCAGCACTGGATCTAGCAACAACATGTTGCTTCTTGCTTCTCCAGCTAACCAAATTCCCACAAATCATGGAACAATATCCGGTTGTGGAGCGCCTATCGGTGGGCGATCCAGCCCAGTCTGCGTCAGTGTAAACTTCAATAGTCAACTCTTTATTTGGTGAGAACAGGATGCCCTTCCCTGGTGAGGACTTGAGGTATCAGAGGACACGATGTGCGACATCAATATGACGGGCCTTTGGAGAGTGCATAAACTGGCTGAGAACTCCCACATCATAAGAGATATCTGGATGAGTGTGAGATAAGTAGATTAACTTCCCTACCAGTCTCTAGTAACTGAGAATGTCTTCGAGCACATCGCCATCATCTCTGCCTAGCTTATGATTGGCTTCGATTGGGGTGTCGGCAGGTCGACACCCGCTCATCCCAGTGGCTTCAAGGAGGTCGAGTACATACTTCCTTTGTGATAGGAAGATGTCAAGCTTTGACCATGCAACTTCAATGCCGAGAAAGTATTTGAGATTTCCCAAATCTTTCACTTCAAATTCTTTTGCCAACTTCTCCTTCAGTGCATGAATCTCCTCCTTGTCATCCCCAGTGATTATGATATCATCCATGTAGACAATCAGGACGGTTAACTTCCCCTTGTTGATTCTGATAAAGAGGGTGTGGTCTGCATTGCTCTGACGGTACCCAAACCTGTGCATGGCTTTGTGAAATCTTCCAAACCAGGCCATGACTGATTGTTTCAGGCCATAGAGTGGTGATGCAGCGCCGCCGCTAATTGATGATGACCCGGTTGCCGAGGCGCTACGACATAAAGATCTGAGACGTCGTGATGACGCTGAAGGAAGTGCACGTTACAACCTCCGCCCGCGGCGTGCTAAAACCGTCATGAAAAATTAGCCTTAATTATCTTATTTCATGAACTCTATTTTATATTTTTGGAATATAAAATTATCCTATGTTTAAGTGATAATTTTATATTCATGGCATGCTTTTATTTTTTTAAATTTGAACAATTTTTATTTTTGGTGTGCACTTAGCCATTCGGATGGATGAGATTACATCTCCATCATGGAGGGTTAAGGCTTGTTGTAAACTCCTATTTAAGGAGATGATTAGGAGGAATCAAGCATTGAAAGTTGAAACCTAAAATTCCCTCTCCCTAGAGATTTCGGCCAAGAGAGCCTCCTTGCCGCCGCCGCCCCCCCTTGCTCCCTCCATCCGTTTCGGTGCGACTCCGGCGCGGCTTCCTTCGGTGCGACTCCTTGGAAGAAGGTTGCAAACCCCTCGGTGTGACGCCGGCGGATCCGTGGAGAGAGTGATTCTCCCACCTTATCTTGTGTGAACTTTAATCCCGGTTGGGTAACCTCTTCCCCCTTGTGTGATTCATGCTTTAATTTGTGGAGGTTTTTCACGCATCGTTTTCTCCGTGGTTTTTAAATTCATCGCTTGCAAAATCTGAAATCGAATTTGTTGTTATTAAATCTCTTGTTATCCGGAACGGGTAGATCCGTCTCGGGAGCGCAACTTGGCCTAGCCTTGATTTGCTCTTCCGATCGGTGCACTTTATGTGCCAACAAGGGAATTAATCACGACTCGAATTTCGATCGCTCTTGAAAGTTTTCCGCCGCTCCAAAATAAAATTATTGCTGCGTTTGAAACGGCTTATATTGAAATGAATAGATGTTTGTGTATGTGCGGTGAGTTGTGTGCTTGTTGGAGAGGTAGGTCTTAAGGACGTTGTATCGAGTCCGGCTTACGGCGAGTTGTGTGCTTGTTGGAGAGATAGGTCTTAAGGACGTGGTATCGAGTCCCGGATTTTTGGGAGCCAACCGACCCCTTTTCGTTCGCTTTTGGTCGGAGCTCTCTCTTTTATTTCTTGTTCTGTAACGGTTAGGTGTCCGTTAGTGCACGCACGTCCGTGTCACGTTCACACCCCACATCAATTTGGTATCAGAGGCGGTCGTTTCAACTCCCAAGTTGCAAACATCCTCGCTGCGTTCTTCGTCGGTCGATCTGAACTTTCAAAGATCTGAAATTTTCGGGTTGGTCTGCGTTTAGTAAACCCTCGGAATTTTAAAACTTGTCGAAAAAATCTGAAAATTTTTCTGTAGCTTCCTGCACCTATTTCTAGCAACATTAATACAGAAAATTTTTTGATTCGTCCTCGTTAGGTCAGCCTGCAAATTGGAAACGTCGTAATTCTGTCCAGCTGGTCTGCAAATAGCGGGCTAAAATCCTTATTTTTCAGCGAAATTTCAAAAAAAAATATTTAACGATCTACGTGTTAGTCACGTTGGGAATCTATAAAAATATCTTATTTTCAGTATAGCTACAGCCCTAGGAAAAATCATCTTTCCAAGATTTTCTAAACCTGAATGCGCACTAGGCTAGGATCGGAATATTCGACTCCGTCTACGTCTAGGATGGCTGCGAATGAGCATGTAGATCCCAACACCGAGGCCATAGCGGGGCTGCGTAACGAGATGACTGAACTTAAGAACATGTTAACCCAGTTCATACAAACCCAAGCTAGGCCACCCCCACCACCCGTTAATGTTGAGTTGCCCCGCCAACGCCAACAAAGCTCCGATTCGGATTCTGATGGGGACTCCCAGCGAGTGCCCCCTCGACGCCGTCGCCACGAGCGATAGTTTGACATTACTAGGGCCGTCAAGATTGAGGCCCCCACTTACGACGGCATGGGAGATCCACAGAACTTCCTTAATTGGACAGTGGATATGGAATGTTACTTCGACTGGCACCACCTCACGGACCCCCAAAAGGTCCAAGTTGCCAGGATGAAGTTAACTGGCCGTGCCAAAACTTATTGGTTGAATGAAGAGCGTAGGCTAGGAACTGGGAACGGAGGCCCAATTATTGGATGGGCCGTAATGAAGAATTTGTTGACCGATCAGTACGTCCCCGCGTACCATCGGACACAGATGTTCGATGAGCTTGCCACCCTGCGGCAAGGCTCAAGTTCGGTAGCTGACTATATGGGTGAACTTAAGGACCGTATGGTGCGATGTGACTTGAAGGAGATTCCCGAAATCACTTTATCTAGATTTCGAAAAGGGCTTCACCCCGATATCCAAAGGAAGCTCTTGCGATATGGGCATACAGATTTGAACGCAACTTTCAATGCCGCCCTGGACATTGAAAAACACTTAGCCTCTAAGGCTCACTCCCGTTACTCTCACGCGAAGAACAAGTCCACCACTGGGACATCTTCTTCCACATATTCTGATAAGAGAAAGTTCAAATCCCACGAGTCGAAGTCTGTTGTGATCACCGCTCGAAACACTAAGAACCCCGCCAGTGAGCGTGTTCCTATAGGGAAGGTTAGCAAGGCTAACACCACTTGTTACTCTTGCGGCGTTCAAGGCCACTATGCCTACGAATGCCCAACCAAGACGAAAACACTAGCCTTATTAGATCCGGCCGCCGACCCTGACGATTATGAGTACGAGGCCGCGGAGGAGAGTGACCCCGACGGAGTCCCTAGTGACTTGGAGGACGATCACCGTCTTATGGTGATGCGTTGTATTTTGACCACTCCTCGTCCCGTAGACGACTGGAAAAGGACGAGCATATTTTCCCTGATCTTTAAGAGTGGCGAAAAGCTATGCAAACTAGTTATTGATGGTGGTAGTTGCGTGAACGCCGTTTCTGAGAACGTCGTTAAGCGTATGTCCTTGACTGTTGAGCCGCACGGCCCGCACCCGACCCCCTATCAGGTTGCTTGGATTAGCAAGGTTACTATTAAGGTAACCCAACGATGCCTAGTCCCCATGTCTTTCAAATCCTACACAGATGAGGTTTGGTGCGACGTCCTGCCGATGGACGTTTGTCATGTATTATTAGGCCTCCCCTGGCTCTATGACCGTGATGTGACGCACTATGATCGCGCCAACACATATGAGTTCAAATTCAACGGCAAGACCATCACCTTGAGACCGACTGTGCCAAAAGAACCGGTAGTGATGGCTAAGGATACCACTGTCCCTGTAGAGAGGAAGGCGTTGAGATTAGTTGGTAGGAAAGAATTTGTGAAAGATCCTTTCATTGAGGGCATGATGTACGCTCTCGTTCTCATGGGTACCAAGACTGATAGTGGTGTGTTGGATGATTTACCCCGAGAGCTCCGGGTATTGTTGGAAGAGTTTAGGGACGTTTACCCGGATGAGTTGCCATCGTCGTTGCCTCCACTTAGAGATATACAACATGCAATCGACATTATCCCCGGATCGTCCATACCCAACCAACCCCACTATAGGCTTAATCCCGCCTCCCACCAAGAGTTACAAACCCAGATAGAGGATTTACTGCGTAAGGGATTTATTAGGGCGAGTATGAGCCCGTGTGCTGTCCCGGCCCTTCTTGCCCCAAAGAAGGATGGCACCTGGCGCATGTGTGTTGATAGCCGGGCTATCAACAAAATTACTATAAAATATAGGTTTCCAATACCGCGTCTAGATGATCTCTTGGATGTCCTAACGGGTGCCACTATCTTCTCGAAGTTTGACCTACGGAGTGGTTACCATCAGATTAGGATCCGAGAGGGGGATGAGTGGAAGACAGCGTTCAAGTCTAAGGACGGGTTGTATGAGTGACTTGTGATGCCCTTTGGGTTATCCAACGCCCCTAGCACCTTATCCTGGATGATGACGCACATCTTTAGGCCGTATATGGGGAAGTTTGTTGTAGTATATTTTGACGACATCCTAATCTTTAGTACCTCCCCCGCCGAACACCTCTCCCACATCAAAGTAATCATCACCACTTTAAGGAAGGAAACCTTATTTCTAAATCTTAAGAAATGCACATTTCATGTTTCGGAGGTTGAATTCTTGGGTTACATAGTTGGTTCAGATGGAATTCGTGTTGACACAGGAAAGGTTCAAGTGATTAGAGACTGGCCCGAGCCCACTAACCTTCGAGAGGTGTGTAGTTTCCACGGATTAGCTACCTTCTATCGTCGTTTCATACGCGATTTTAGTAGCATTATGGCACCCATTACCGATTGCATGAAGAAGGGCGAATTCACATGGACGAAATCCGCCACGTTTGCATTCCGTCGCATTAAAGAGCTTATGACCGAAGCCCCGATGTTGCGTCTCCCCGACTTCACCAAGGTCTTCGAGCTTACGTGTGATGCATCTGGCGTTGGAGTTGGAGGTGTCTTGAGTCAGGAGGGGCACCCCGTGAGTTATTTTAGTGAGAAGTTGGCGGGCGCCAAATTAAACTACTCAAATTATGATAGGGAGTTCTACGCCGTCATTTGATGTCTGCACCATTGGAGGCACCATCTCCTCCCTAAGGAGTTTGTGATCCTTTCCGATCATGAGGCGCTACGATTCATCAACGGTCAGCACAAGATCAGCCCGCGCCACGCTAAATGGGTATCCTTTTTGCAAGAATACACTTTCAATCTTAAACACCTTAAGGGAGCTGACAACCGAGTCGCGGACGCTCTTAGTCGCTTAACCTTGTTAGTCACCACTATGGAGGTTAATGTGGTAGGATTTGAACGAATCAAAGATGAGTACGCCATGTGCCCCGATTTCCAGAACGCATATTTGTCAGCCCAAGATAGCTCCCCCACGAACATATCGGCTTTCGTCATTAAGGACGGCTATCTATTTAGACTTGGAAAGTTATGTATTCCGCAGTCGTCGTTACGTCTCCATATCATCTGGGAATTGCATGGCGGAGGGTTGAGTGGTCATTTCGGTAGAGAAAAGACTATTACGTTAGTTGAAGAAAAATTCTATTGGCCAAAACTTAAGGCAATGGTGGGACGAGTGGTGAGTAGTTGTCGTACTTGTCAGATATCCAAGGGCACCAAAACCAACGTCGGTTTATATACGCCGTTTCCTATTCCTTTCACCCCATGGGAAGATGTGAGCATGGACTTTGTCTTAGGCCTACCCACTACTTTACGGCGTCACGATTCCATTTTTGTAGTTGTGGATAGGTTCTCGAAAATGGCATATTTTATCCCGTGCACCAGAACTAACGATGCGTCTCATATAGCCAAATTATATTTTAAAAAAGTAGTTAGTCACCGGGGAGTGCCAAAGACAATAGTCTCGGATCGAGATGTTAAGTATACGAGCTATTTCTGGAAGACACTTTGGGTCTTAATGGGTACCAAGTTATTGTTTCCTCTGCCTATCACCCCCAGACTGATGGGCAGACGGAGGTGGTTAATCGGAGCTTGGGTAGCCTTCTTAGATGCCTAGTGAGCGATCACAAAGACACGTGAGATCTTATTATTCCCCACGCCCAGTTGGCTTATAATAATTCCAAAAATCGGTCCACTGGTCTGTCACCAAACGAGATTGTCCACGGGTACAAGGCCCCTGTGCCTATTGACTTGGTATCGTTGCCCCCAACATACAAGACAAGTCAGTTTGCACAATCCTTCGCCCAACATATTCATGACTTACATGCACGTATACGAGCTACCTTGACTGCTCAATACGAGTCTTATCAGTCGCACGCTAATTTACATAGGAGGGTGTCGCACTTTAAAGTTGGCGATTTGGTCCTAGTCCGATTAGTTCCCGAACGCTTGCCATCTGGCACCGTTAAGAAGTTGGCACCGAAGCGCGCCGGCCCTTTTCGGATTATCAAGAAACTAGGTGAAACTGCTTTCGTTTTGGATTTGCCGGTTGATTGGGATATCTCCCCTATTTTTAATGTCTCGGATTTGACGCTGTTTGTTTTACCTCCACCTGAGTTGAATTCTCTGTCGTCTTCTCCCTCCACTAAAAATTCTGATGGGTTGGGGAGTGGTAGTTCGGATGATCTCTCTCTTTCGGTCCCCGCAGGTATAACATCGAATGGTACGTTGGCTTCTTTTACTCCTACTGCTGACATGTTTCCCAGGTTCCCCAGGACATTTCTCACTCCAGATATGATACTCGCCGCGGAACCGTTCGCTACTCCGGATGGTACTACTTACCGCTTCCTTGTCCGTTGGCGTGACCGCCCCCCTTCGGACGACTCTTGGGTACTCGCGACAGAGCTTCAACGTTTGGATGCCGAGCTTCTCCGCCGCTATCTCTCCACTCACGCATCAGAGATACGTGATTTTGAGTGGGAGAGGATTGATGCAGCGCCGCCGCTAATTGATGATGACCCGGTTGCCGAGGCGCTACGACATAAAGATCTGAGACGTCGTGATGACGCTGAAGAAAATGCACGTTATAACCTCCGCCCGCGGCGTGCTAAAACCGCCATGAAGAATTAGCCTTAATTATCTTATTTCATGAACTCTATTTTATATTTTTGGAATATAAAATAATCTTATGTTTAAGTGATAATTTTATATTCATGGCATGCTTTTATTTTTTTTAATTTGAACAATTTTTATTTTTGGTGTGCACTTAGCCATTCGGATGGATGAGATTACATCTCCATCATGGAGGGTTAAGGCTTGTTGTAAACTCCTATTTAAGGAGATGATTAGGAGGAATCAAGCATTGAAAGTTGAAACCTAAAATTCCCTCTCCCTAGAGATTTCGGCCAAGAGGAGAGCCTCCTTGCCGCCGCCCCCCCCCCCTTGGTTGTGGTGTGAAGCCGCCTCCCCCCCTTGCTCCCTCCATCCGTTTCGGTGCGACTCCGGCGCGGCTTCCTTCGGTGCAACTCCTTGGAAGAAGGTTGCAAACCCCTCGGTGTGACGCCGGCGGATCCGTGGAGAGAGTGATTCTCCCACCTTATCTTGTGTGAACTTTAATCCCGGTTGGGTAACCTCTTCCCCCTTGTGTGATTCATGTTTTAGTTTGTGGAGGTTTTTCACCCATCGTTTTCTCTGTGGTTTTTAAATTCATCGCTTGCAAAATCTGAAATCGAATTTGTTGTTATTGAATCTCTTGTTATCCGGAACGGGTAGATCCGTCTCGGGAGCGCAACTTGTCCTAGCCTTGATTTGCTCTTCCGATCGGTGCACTTTATGTGCCAACAAGGGAATTAATCACGACTCGAATTTTGATCGCTCTTGAAAGTTTTCCGCCGCTCCAAAATAAAATTATTGCTGCGTTTGAAACAGCTTATATTGAAATGAATAGATGCTTGTGTAGGTGCGGTGAGTTGTGTGCTTGTTGGAGAGGTAGGTCTTAAGGACGTTGTATCGAGTCCGACTTACGGCGAGTTGTGTGCTTGTTGGAGAGATAGGTCCTAAGGACGTGGTATCGAGTCCCGGATTTTTGGGAGCCAACCGACCCCTTTTCGTTCGCTTTTGGTCGGAGCTCTCTCTTTTATTTCTTGTTCTGTAACGGTTAGGTGTCCGTTAGTGCACGCACGTCAGTGTCACGTTCACACCCCACATCAAGTGGCCTCCGTAATCTGCACACTTTCCCTTTTGGTCCACTAGGGGTGAGTCCCGGAGGGAGAGCCATGTAGATCTCTTCTTCCAGGTCGCCATGAAGATAAGCATTCTTCAAATCCAATTGGCAGAGTTGCCAATCCTTGCAGGCGGCACAAGATATGAGGATTCTGATCGAGTTCATTTTTGCAACAGGAGCAAAGGTCTCCTGGTAGTCTATGCCCTCTATCTGAGTGTAGCCTCTTGCCACTAGTCTTGCCTTGTATCTTTCCACAATGCCCGAGGGGTTTTGTTTGACGGTGAATACCCACTTGCATCCAACAACCTTTTTACCTGGTGGCAGTTGTACCAGGTCCCATGTGCTATTTTTTTTCCAGGGCACTCATTTCTTCAAGCATTACTAACCTCCACCTGTCGTCGGAAAGGGCATCCTGCCATGAAGTGGGGATAGAAACAGAGGACAAAGAGGAAACAAATGCTCCATGGGAAGCTGTTAGGGATGAGTAAGAAACAAACTGAGATAATGGATGTCGAGTGGAGGTACCTTCCGTAGGGATGATGGATCCTGACGACGGGTCAGGTGGGCGGTCTGATATCCAGATGGCGGGCCACGTGTTCGATCCCTTGGGTCGACGAGAGTAAACCTGCAGAGGTTTAGTAACAGGGACCTTGACAGAAGGGGCGCAAGGAGTAGGAGGTGTAGACTGAGAGGGATGATATACCGGAGGAATAGGTAGAGGGGTGTCAGAGTAAGGTAAGGTACTCACTTCCGTTGTGGGAAGAGACCCCTCCTGACGTGAGGACCCATAGTAGCTTTCAGATTCCCGGAAGGTAACGTCCATGGTAACGAAAACCTTCTTGTTGACTGGGTCAAAACATTTATATCCCTTCTGAGTAGGGGAGTAGCCAATGAATACGCACTTGTGCGCATGAGCATCAAGTTTCGGGCGGTGGTGGATATGGACGAAACAAACAAACCCAAAAACACGTGGTTGGAGAGTGGTAGGTGGCACCCCAAGTGTGGTGAGGGGAGTTTTGAACCCGAGAACACGGGATGGCATACGGTTTATAAGGTAAGCTGCGGTGAGTACAACATCCCCCCAATAGTATTTAGGGAGTTGCTTGTGGAGGAGGAGACACCGAGCGACTTCCAATAGGTGGCGGTTTTTACGCTCAGCCACTCCATTTTGAGCAGGGGAGTAGGCGCAGGATGTCTGATGGATAATCCCACGATCGGCGAGGTATTGCTCGAAAGTGGAATCAATGAATTCACGGCCATTATCGGTGCGGAGAATTTTGATGGGGGTCGAAAACTGTGTAGAGACCATGTTGTAGAACCGCTGGAACAAGGGAAAGACTTCATTTTTTGCTTTCATAAGGTAAACCCAGGTGGTACGTGAAAAACAGTCGATAAAAGTTACAAACCAAAAACAACCCGAAATAGATGCAACCCGGCAAGAGCCCCAAACATCACTATGTATTAAATGGAAAGGAGAAGTACTTGGAGAAGAAATATGATTAAAAGAGGTACGATGATTTTTACCACGATCACATGCATCACAGCGAAATTTATCAACTAACAAGGACGAGAAAACATGAAATAAACGTTTCATAGAATGGATAGACAGATGTCCCAGCCGGCAGTGCCAGGAATCCAAAGTAGCTGTCTGATCCGCATGGAGAGCTCGGGGAGGAGAGACCGGGGTGAAAGGATCGAACACATAGAGCCCGTCCACCAGACTACCAGTTCCAATCACCGTTCCCGTCTTTAGGTCCTGAAAAATGCATGAAGAAGGAAAGAAAGTTACTGAACAGTTCATAGAATTGGTTATATGACTAATAGAAAGAAGATTTCGGGTAAAGTTCGGAACATGAAGAACAGAGGAAAGAGTAAGGGAGGAGCACGGGATGGAGCCCTTTCCGGCAATGGGAGAGAGGAAACCATCTGCGATGCTCACTTTGTCCCGACCAGACAACGGAAGGTAGGACACAAAACCTAAGGAGGAGCCGGTCATATGGTCCGTTGCTCCAGAATCAATGATCCAGTGAGTAGAGGGACGGGTGGAGGAAGAATGAGCACCGGAAGGCCCCTGATGAGCATATGAGGACGAAGAGGCATGTGGCTCTGGTGATGGACCCTGCATCAGGCGACGGAAAGCAAGAACCTCATCCGGCATCAGAGTTAATGTGGGGGCTGACGGAGTTGGCGGAAGCTGTGGCTCGTCGAAAACATCAGACAGATGCGCGGAGCGAGGCTGGGTAGAGCGACCCGAAGTGCGACCAGGATCGCGACCGCCACGAGAGGAAGAGACACCACGAGGTGTAGGGAGCCCATGAAGCCGAAAGCAAGTCTCCTGGGTATGACGGTTCTTCCCGCAATAGTCACAGAGCAGGTGATCCTTGTCAGTTGACTTCGGCCAAGTATCACGGGCCGCTCGTAGCCCAACCTGGGCCGCCAAGGCCGAACCATCTGGAGGAGGCTCAGGAGTCCAAGTTTGCCTCCGATCAAATTCCTGCTGAACGAGACTGAAAACCTCTGGAAGAGAGGGTAAGGGTGAGGGGCCAAGTATCTGCACACTGATTTGGTCGAAATCCCTATGTAGCCCATGAAGGAACTCGAAAACTCGGTTGCGATCTTCCCGTGCGCGAACAAGGATCTCATCCTCAGGCGACGCCAAAGTGATGGAGTCGAAGTGATCGTACTCCTGATATAGCTGGGTGAACTCGAGGTAGTAGGCAGACGGAGGGCGATCTCCTTGGCGAAGAAGGAAGATCTTTCGTCGTAACTGAAAGATCTGGGCCACGTTGCCGTGACAGGAGTAGGTAGTTTCTGCCCTTCGCCAAATGTCCGCAGCCGTATCCAGAAAGAGATAGTTGCGAGCGATGGATTCGACCATGAAGTTAGTCAGCCAGGACATGAAGAGGGAGTTCTCCGATTCCCATTGCACCCAATCTGGGGAATCTGAACAAGGTATGGGTGTAGTGCCCATGACATATCCAAACAGCCTCCTGCTCTTCAAAGCAAGTGTAACAACCCGAGACCACGGGAGATAGTTGGTGCCATCCAGACGAATCGTCGTGAGTTGAGGCATATTGTGGTCATGTCCCGGGCGAGGGAAGCCGCTGGACGTCACTGTAGTTGAGGGTGTACTGGTGGTGGAAGATTCGGTAGGGGAGTCATCGGTCCCGGCCATGGTGATCAAGAATACAAATCAAGATCCCCCGGGAGAGCAAAGAGCGGCCTAGATAGAAACTAGGTCGGCCTCATAGAAAGAGGAAGGAGCCCAAAAATGGTGTAGGCACCGAAAAGGACATCAGGAGGCGCACCGCATGCGCGGTATCAAGGGGACGACGCAGGACAGGGGCCGGTGGTGCTGGCGGTGGTCGAGGGCCGCTGGAAGAGGGCCGATGCCCGACTGTCGCTGGCGCGGGAGGCGCGGCGTGCGTACAGTGAACGGAGGCGGGTGCGGCGTGCGTGCGCACAACGCACAGAGGCGGGTGCGGGGTGCGGCGGAGGAGCGGGAGGGGCTGGGGCCGCCGGAGCCAGAGGGGCGGGAGAGGCGAGTGGCGTTCGGCGGGGTTGCGGGCGGAGGTCGGCGGGGTGTTCGTGCGGGAGAAAAAAAATGCGCGGGAGTGATAAGCGGGAGAGGTGGAAAGGTATTTTAGCCCTAAGGCTCTGATATCATGTTGGAGGAGAAAAGTTAATTGATGTTTATTCATCCACATAGGGGTATTTATACAATTACATCGATATGACACGTCATTGATCCGCGTGCTCCCATAATTCCTAAATAGAAATCGATCTATTTAGGATACAAATATGATGCAATCAATACGAATATTATAGTTAATAATGCAATATCCAACAAATAATAATCTGTAAAATATTATTTCTAGAGCCAACCTAGGTAGGCCGCCCAGCAGGCCTGCAGGCGCTGAACTGCGGAATGCCAGGGGGCCTGCAGGTGCAGGCCTACAACCGCTTGCACTTCTAAGCAGGCCTGGCAGAGCAGATGGGTGCAGAGGGAGCTAGCAGGTGAGTCCTGGCCTGGGTCAGTTTTCAGCTCAAAATGGGCCCTCTGTAGGCCCCCAAGGCCAGGCCAGGGCCTGCCTGAGCTAGGCCTAACCGGGCCTTTTGTGGGGCTCAAAGATTAGAAAAATAAATATTGCTAAGATGAACAAAACTAGAAGGAAAAAGAAGAATCCAAAAACATTGATGAAGTTATAAGTTGTAGGTTGGAAAGATTAATAATAAGAGTAGGGTTGCAATAGTAGTGGATATAGAAATAAGGATACAACTTTTGAGGTAATAAGAGGAAGCAATGTAATTGTTATTAATATAATTACTAATGAGGTTATTAAGAAAGAATCAAATAAAAATAATTTGAAAAGAGGCTGCAAGATTGACTTCATAAAACTCAAAAAAAAAAGAAATATACAGCTTCAATTAATATTTAATCATGACACCAACTTGATTATATTAACAGAAAAGGATTAAAAAAAACTTACAAGTTGATAAAAATGTCTGCAAGTTGCTCTTTAGATTTAGCAAAAAGAAATATTAAATAAAACAGTATCGGTTCATTCATAAAATATTTAATAGATGAGGTAGAATATAGATGATACTTCAAAACTTTAATAGCATAAAAATTCCACAAACTACTTAGTTCCCTAATAATAAGAAGCCATGAAAACTTACTTAAATAGGTTGGATCTGATAAATGACACTTGGCTAGTGTTATATTTGCTCTTGCACGCAGCTGTAGTCCTCCATGGCCAAGAATCATTGGAAGTACTCCATGTAAAAGGCTCAATGCTCTCTTTGCATGATTTGATCCCAAAGACAACCATAATTCAACAAGAGTCAATGTAGCGGATGCTTTGAGAAGATCCAAGTTAAAGGAATGACAAAATGACAGACTTGCTAATACATAGCGGAGTGCTAGAACAGTATTGCCTGATTTCTGATGAAAAGAAGAAAATCCACCTAAATAAATCACCAAAATGAAACTGTGGTACAAAATCAACCCTTACCGTGTGTATCTCAGCTAGTAATAGAAGAACAGTGGCATTTTCAACTTGCATGTTGAATTTATAGCACATGCAGAACAGGGAATGTGCCACAGCTGCTGCCTGAAAAATAGTGTAACGTAGATGTGTATCCAGTTATGAGAAAATTATCTATTAGAAGACAACAAAGAAAACAAACAGAAGAAATTCAAGCTTACTAGCTTTAAAAATTCATACATCAAAAAATGAGAAACCATTTCATCATCTGTTTATCTTTTTAAAGTTGTCTTCCTGATGAAAAATCTATCAAATACCCCCCCCCCCCCCCCCCCCCCCCCCCCAAAAAAAAAAAAAAAAAAAAACTTTGCCATGTAAAAGTAAAAGAAACAGTATGTGTCTTGCTTCTAGAATGGATATCAAAATATCCTGGAGCTACACTGTTACGCCCCCGCTGCGCTTTGCCGGGCGTCATTATGTACAGAACCAGGGGAGCGCTTAATAACGGGGTTGAACCTTTGGGTTCAGCCCCCACTCACTGAACCGGCCGGCCAGGGGCTGAACCAGGCGGGTTCAGCCCCCTTGGAGGGGCCGGCCGGCCCCTCCATGCCCGGATATATTTATATCCGGGCAGCCCCCTTTTGGGGGGTCATGAAGAATGTTATCAGGTATTCTCCTTCCTTCCTCCCTAACCCTAAATTCTCCTAGTTTTCTCTAGATCTCTCTCCCGTAGTTGCTCCCCGTAGTCTTGCCCTAACATTTGGTATCAGAGGCTTCGATTCTCTCCATGGTGAACACTCGCAATCAAGAGGAGTCCTCGCGGATTGAAACCCTAGAGGAGAATGTTGTTGGCCTAACCGATTCGATGGCGGCCCTAGAGGGGCGGTTGGAAAACCGATTGGAAAAGTTGAAGACCCTATTGAAAGGGAAAACCCCGGTGACCGACGACTCGGCCGGATCGGGGGCCGATCCCGCGGTTTCGGCCGCCGCGCGGCTTGCGGAAGGGGCAGCAGGCGGGCGGCTTGCGGGAGGGGCTCCGCCTGGCGCGGCGTGGCTCGGGACGGCGGGAGGTGCGGCGTCGGCGGCCCATGGACCTCCGGCGGGCCTGGCAGCGGTGTTTGGAGGTCCGTCGGGGTCGTTCCTGCCAGGATCTGCAGTGGCGGGCTTCGACGACTTTGGATCGGGCCAGGAACAGTGGCGCCGAGGCGGGGATGAGCCTTTCGGGCTCCGGCGGCCACCCGACATGGCGGGGACTCCTTCCTCCTCCACGCGGATTTGGGCCACCGGGAATGGCCGGTTTTGGCCCAGGATGGGGCGGCCAGCCGCAACTTCCGCCTTGGGGAGCGGGACAACAGTACGGCTACGGCGGATTTGAGCATGGGGAACACGCAAGGCGGGACGGAGGTCCAGGGACACAACGTCTGACCCCCGGACTTACCCGCATGTACTTTCCAGAGTTCGAGGGCGGTGACGCCTTGGAATGGATTCACAAAGCGGAGCTTTTCTTCCAGTACCAGGAGGTGCTAGAAGGGCAGTGGGTGCAGCTGGCGTCCTTCCACTTGAAGGACGACGCCTTCCAGTGGACGCAGTGGTTCCTGCGGGGCCGGGAGTACGTGCCTTGGGGGGAGTTTGTGGATGGATTTACAGCCCGATTTGGTCCACTGGAGTATGAGAACTTTGAGGCCCTCCTTCAGAAGCTGCGTCAAAAGGGCTCCGTGATGGAGTATCGCACGGAGTTCGAGAAATTAGCAAATCGGGTTCAGTGGCCGGAAAGGACTCTCTACAGCTGTTTCATATCTGGCCTCAAGGAGCACATTCGAGACGAGGTACAGACGCTCATGCCCCGTTCCTTGAACCACGCCATTACCTTGGCACGGATCCAGGAGGAGAGGTTTAACAGGCAGCGGGCGCGGCTCATGAGTAGGCCGTCTTCGACCCCGGCCACAGCGGTGCGCCGGGAGCAACCTGTGGGTAACAAACCGACGGTGACTCGGTTGTCTTGGAGCGAGTTGGCCGCTCGGAAGGAGAAGGGCCTCTGCTTTAATTGCGATGAGAAGTTTGTGCCCGGTCATAAGTGTCAGAAGCAACAGGTTTTCATGTTGAAGCAGGACGGAGACGAGCCGGCGTCGGTTGAGGGGTTGGAGGTAGACGGGGACTTGGACGAGACGGAGTTCGGGGTCTCTTTACATGCTCTCGAGGGTTGTGCTCCCCCGCTTACTATGCGGTTGGCGGGCCGGATTGCCCAAGAGAAAGTTACTATCCTGGTGGACAGTGGGAGTACCCACAACTTCATACACCCCGACGTGGCACGACGAGTTGGGCACCTGGTTGATAAGGGAGCGGCTTTTCACGTTATGGTGGCGGATGGCAGCAAGCTGCAGTGTGAGGGGGTGCTGAAGGGAGTGGAGATGCAGATACATGGTTATGTGGGACGGACTGATGTCTACCTACTGCCTATTCGTGGCTCTGACATGGTGTTGGGAGTTCAGTGGTTGCGCCAGCTACAGCGTGTGACTTTTGATTGGAAACACATGACCATGGAGTTCGTGCATGGCGAGAAACAGTTTTGCCTGAAGGGTATGATGTCATCTCCTGTTAAAGGGGTCTCTCTTCGCAGCATGCAGCGGTTAAGCGGGGAGGGGCAGATGATGGCCATTCTCAGGACGATTCAGACCGGCGAGTCCACTCCTTCTGAGGTACCGGTTCAGTTACGGTTACTTCTGACAGAGTTTGCTGATGTTTTTCAGGAACCACGCTCCTTGCCACCACCGAGGTTTCGAGATCACCGTATTCCGCTCAAGGCGGGGGCTGAGCCTACGAATGTTCGTCCGTACCGCTACCCACATGTTCAGAAAGCGGAGATTGAACGCAGCGTCCGCGCGATGCTGGAGGCTGGCATCATTCGGCCGAGTACCAGTTCTTTTTCGGCTCCCATTATTTTGGTCAAAAAGGACGGGTCCTGGCGATTTTGTGTGGACTACCGTGCCTTGAACGGTGCTACTGTCAAGGATAATTTTCCGATTCCTCACATCGAGGAATTGCTAGATGAGCTTCATGGAGCACGGCGATTCACCAAGTTAGACCTGCGTTCCGGCTATTATCAAATTTTGATGGCACAGGAGGACATCCACAAGACGGCGTTCCGGACTCATGACGGTCACTATGAGTTTTTGGTTATGGCGAACGGGCTGACTAGGGGGCCCGCTACATTCCAGGCTAACATGAACGAGATATTCAGAGATTTTCTGCGGGTCTTTGTCTTGATCTTCTTTGATGATATCCTCATCTACAGCGCCAATTGGGAGGACCACGTGCGCCACGTGGAACAGGTCCTTGGTCGCCTGCGCCAGCACCACCTGTATGCCAACCGTTCCAAGTGCTCGTTCGGACAGGAGGAGGTGGAGTATTTAGGCCATTTGGTCTCTGGTCAGGGAGTGCGGGCCGACCCGCGGAAGATACAGAGTATGCAGTCCTGGCCGCGACCGGTGACAGTTCGCGCTTTGCGGGGTTTCTTGGGCCTCACCGGGTACTACCGACGCTTCGTACAGGACTATGGCAAGATCGCTAGGCCATTGACCCAGCTGCTACAGAAGGATTCTTTCTCTTGGAATGAGGAGGCGGAGGAGGCATTTCAGGCTCTCAAGCGAGCTATGACCTCCACACCAGTGTTGGCACTACCAGATTTCACGCAGGAGTTCATTTTGGAGACGGATGCGTCGGGAGTCGGCATCGGGGCGGTTCTGATGCAGGCGGGGCGGCCCATAGCCTTTTACAGCAAGGCATTAGCTCCTCGTACGTTGGGCCTCTCCGCCTACGAGAAGGAGTTATTGGCGATCATTCATGCAGTGGCCGTCTGGCGGCCCTATTTGCTGGGCCGACATTTTAAGATTCGGACGGACCATCAGAGCTTGAAGCATTTCCTGGACCAGCGGGTCTCTTCGCCGCTACAGCAGAAATGGGTTACCAAACTTCTGGGCTATGACTACGAGATCGTTTATCGTCGGGGTAAAGAGAATGTGGTGGCCGATGCTCTCTCCCGTCTGCCCGAGGCAGCTCTTTCTCACCTTTCGGGTCCGCTGATCGATTCACTGGAGGATATCCAGGCGGAGGTGCTGCGATCCGACACGCTCGGACCGATGGTGGAGGCTCTCCAGCGAGGCGAACAGGTAGCGGTCGGCTATCATCTGTGTAATGGTCGGCTATACTATCGGGGTCGGGTGGTCGTGCCCGCCAATTCAGCCTGGAAGACCGTACTGATGCATGAGTTCCACTCGTTGCCCACAGGGGGGCATGCGGGGGTGCTACGCACCCTTCAGCGGGCACGTGCTAACTGTTTTTGGGCTGGCATGCGACGGGACATTCAGCAGTTTGTTCGGCAATGTGACATCTGCCAACGGCAGAAATATGAGACTTCTTCTCCTGCAGGGCTACTCGTGCCGTTGGATATTCCGCAGCTTGTTTGGGACACGGTGTCCATGGACTTTATCGATGGGCTGCCTAAGTCTAAGGGCAAGTCCGTGATTCTGGTGGTGGTAGATAAGCTCTCCAAGTATGGTCATTTCCTGGCCCTCAGTCATCCGTACTCTGGGGAATCTGTGGCGGCACTCTTCGCTTGGGAAATCGTTCGTCTGCATGGTCTTCCTCGTGCCATTATTTCTGATCGAGACCCCACCTTTATCAGTGGGTTTTGGAGGGAGCTTTTCCGGTTGCAGGGCACTCGCTTACACTTCAGCACATCGCATCACCCACAGTCGGATGGCCAGACCGAGGTGCTCAATCGGGGTGTCGAGACGTACCTTCGTTGCTTTGTTATGGATGAGCCTCGGAGTTGGCCGGATTGGTTACATTGGGCTGAATACTGTTACAACACGTCCTATCACTCCGCCAGCAAAATGACGCCTTTTGAGGTGGTTTACGGACGGCCGCCGCCGTCTTTGGCTAGTTATGAGCCGGGTAGCACAGCTCTTCCGGCCGCGGATCGTGCTCTTCTGGATCGGGATCACATGTTGGTCACTCTTCGGGCGAATCTCCGCCTGGCACAGGACCACATGAAGACTCAGGCGGACAAGCACCGTACGGAGCAGGAGTTCGCTGTGGGTGACGAAGTCTTTCTTAAGCTCCAGCCGTACCGCCAGTTGTCCGTTGCTCATCGTGGCAACCAAAAGCTGTCCCCGCGCTACTACGGCCCCTTTCAGATCATCAGCAGGGTGGGGCCGGTGGCCTATACTTTAGCTTTGCCGGAGGGGTCCCGCATTCATCCTACGTTCCATGTCTCCTTGCTCAAGCGGAAGTTGGGTCCGCATGTCCATCCCAGTACTGACTTGCCCGAGGCTACTTCTCTGGGGGAGCTGCGGCCGCTGCCCGAGGATATTTTAGGGCACCGGTGGAAGAGTCGGGGAACGGAATACCGGCCCGAGCTCTTGGTCAAATGGCAGGGCCTCTCGCCAGCACACAACTCTCGGGTGGATTTCTTCGACTTCAAAGAGCTCTACCCGCACTACCACCTTGAGGACAAGTTGGCTCTTGATGGGGAGGGGAATGTTACGCCCCCGCTGCGCTTTGCCGGGCGTCATTATGTACGGAGAACCAGGGGAGCGCTTAACAACGGGGCTGAACCTTTGGGTTCAGCCCCCACTCACTGAACCGGCCGGCCAGGGGCTGAACCAGGCGGGTTCAGCCCCCTTGGAGGGGCCGGCCGGCCCCTCCATGCCCGGATATATTTATATCCGGGCAGCCCCCTTTTGGGGGGTCATGAAGAATGTTATCAGGTATTCTCCTTCCTTCCTCCCTAACCCTAAATTCTCCTAGTTTTCTCTAGATCTCTCTCCCGTAGTTGCTCCCCGTAGTCTTGCCCTAACATACACATTGCACCCCGATATTTTGGGACTGCAATTTATTTCACACAATCAATTTTGATCATACCTTCACGATATATGTCGACACTGGTGGCCGGGTCATGTATCACTTAAGTGTGACTTCTTTTTGTAAGTTGTTACTTTATTGGCCATTTTGGGTACCGCTGACTAGATGAAACTTTTTTATCTATCAATGAAAACATGCCCTTCTTAAGGAGACACAGATGCTTGGTTGCGCCCTGGTGAACACATTGATTGAGGTCAATGACAAGATTGATGAAGACAAAGATGGAGATAGTGTCAACATTTCTAGCAATCAAAGATTGGTTGAAAGAAAAATCTACTTATTGCATGCACCACTTGATATCACATATGTTCTAGGGATGCTGAGTAGATATATGCAATCCGCAGAGTTCATCACCAAGAAGTAGTACGTCGGGTTCTGAGGTACCTAAAAAGCTCCTGGCCATAGATTACATTTTTCTAAGAATGACCATATGAAAATTGAAGTGTTCACTCATGTTAATTGGGTAGGTAACCAAGATGATAAAAAGTCCACGTCGGGCTATTGCACCTTTTGTTGGGGGTAACTTAATGACATAAAAGAGCAAGAAATAAAATGCTGTGGTAAAAATGTAAAATACAGTGCAAAAGTAGAATATAGGGCTGTCACAAAGGCTCTGTGAAGACATGGCTAAAATCTATCCTACAAGACTTTGGGCATCTTAAATCTAAGCTCATTTTGTTGTATTGCGACAATAAAGCTTACTATCAACATATCCCACAATCCAGTTCAGCATGATCAAAAGGAAATCATTAGTGATATATTCAAGTTGAGAATGATTAATATCTTACCCAACTTGAGGGGGAGAGTTGAGTTCTTATTATTATTATGTGTGGAGTTTATGTAATATTTGGGTGATGGCAATATGTGTAATATTTGAAATAAAAATATATGTATATAGGTATTAGTATGAAAGAAATGGCATTATTATTCTGGTTCAATAATTCGATTGTAGTTTCTAGCCTTTTAAGAACACAAAAATAATGAATAAACCAGTTCACCTTACTATACTGTTTCTCTGCAAGTAAAGTACGAGCAAGCCGCAAGTTCTCCTCGGTTTTAAGATTCATGTCTACTCCACTTGTGGATGAGACCAGTACCCCAATTTCTTCACAAATCTGTTGAGCAACTCTCAACTGTCCACTGAACCATATTCAAATTGTTTAAAATAAGTGTAGCATCACCATATAGAAGTGCTTGACCTATCATGACAGATTTTAAATGGAGCTTGAGAAGCTGAATTGAGTAAAAAAGAAAAAAAACATACGTATGTAAAGCACGCTCATGGAGTAACTGGAGCTTGAGAAGCTGAATTCTTGATTTTGATACAGGTGAAAATTTCTTTTCAGCAAGCTTGAGAGCAGCGAAAGCTTCTGCAGAAAAAAAGTGCCATTTGAAGGATGTTTCATCAAAAATAGGAATTCAAAAGGAGGTTAAAGCATGTGAAGTGGTTCAACCAATTAATTTTTTCTTCTTAAATCTTACGTTGACTATCACATTTGCTTATTCTAGGGTTCCATTGCTCAATTTAGCCATGAACAGAGGGAAGTTTGGAAGACAGTTAGGTGGCTGAACTTCCCAATTTGGCAACAAAGACTCCAATTGTATCATAAATTTATAGCAGTAAGTTTAATGACCAATAAGAACTACAAAACTTCTAAATGGGTGATAATGGATTAAGATGAAAATATATATATAAAAAAAAAATTCTTACAACATGAATTTAAAGTTGATTCCAAAGATTTTTTCTTCTTATAGAATACTCAATTTAGTGCCTTGAGTTGAGATTAATAATATTATTAGTATTTGCAAGTGTGAGTGGATTTAGGTGGCGTTTGGCGCGGCTTATGCTCTCCGGTGCGTTTCCAACGCACCGCACTTTTGCAAATAAGCGCCGTTTGGCACGGCTTATTTTAGAAACGGCGGTTACTATCATCCGTGAGTTCCTATATACGCTCAACCGCGATGGAAAGCCACGTTCAGCCGCAGTTTCCTTCCTCCCGATAACCTAACGAGCGGAGTAACGAGCGGAGTGATCGACGGCGGCGCTGCACTGTCCTCGCTACCGACGCCATTCGCGGATCGCTACCGACGGCCGGCGAATCTCTTCTGCTTCCCGTCCACGAAGAAGGCCGGCGCACACCGAAGCATTTCCCGTCCACGAACCGCTCCGCCTCTCCCACCGTTAACTCTTCCATTGAGGTATACTCCTTCTTCCTTCATATCCTATGCAAATTTCGGGTTTCTTTAGGGTTTAGGATGCTTGTAAGTTCTTCCCTCATCTCCAGCTTTCACCGCCCTCCTCGATGCACCACCCAGTCCCGATTAGGGTTGTTGTCGAGCGGAGCTGGACTCAAAGCTGGACTAATTTCGGGTTTCTATATGTGTTTGTGTGATTGTTCTTGTGTGAAATAGACCTATTAACTTTGCTTGTTTATCATATATGTATGTGTGTGTGTGTGAGTGTTGAATGTGTCTGTACATTTCTGTGTGTGTGTGTATATGAGTATGTGTGTGTGTATATATTTGTATGTGTGTGTATGTGTGAGTGTGTATATGTGTGTGTATGTGTGAGTGTGTGTATATTTGTGTGTGTATATATGTGTGTGTGTGTGTATATTTGTATGTGTGTGTATGTGTGAGTGTGTGTATATTTGTGTGTGTATATATGTGTGTGTGTGTGTATATGAGTATGTGTGTGTATTTGTATGTGTGTATATGTGTGTGTATGTGTGAGTGTGTGTATATGTGTGTGTATGTGTGAGTGTGTGTATATTTGTGTGTGTATATATGTGTGTGTGTGTGTATATATGTATGTGTGTGTATGTGTGAGTGTGTGTATATTTGTGTGTGTATATATGTGTGTGTGTGTATATGAGTATGTGTGTGTATGTGTGAGTGTGTATATGTGTGTGTATGTGTGAGTGTGTGTATATGTGTGAGTGTGTGTATATGTGTGTGTGTGTGTATTTGTATGTGTGTGTATGTGTGAGTGTGTATATGTGTGTGTATGTGTGAGTGTGTGTATGTGTGAGTGTGTGTATATGTGTGTATATGTGTTTGTGTGTGTGTATGTGTGATTGTGTGTTTATAAAACTTGAGTGTATGTATATGATTGTTTATGTGTGTTTATGTGTTTATGTGTGAGTGTGTATGTGTGTTTATGTGTTTATATATATGAATGTGTGTTTATATTTCTGTGTGTGTGTATATATGTGTGTGTGTGTGTATTTGTTCGTGTGTGTACGTGTGAGTGTGTTTATGTGTGTGTATGTGTATATGTGTGAGTGTGTGTTTATAAAACTTGAGTGTATGTGTGAGTGTGTGTATTTGTGAGTGTGTGTATTTGTGAGTGTGTGTATATGTGTGAGTGTGTGTTTATAAAACTTGAGTGTATGTGTGAGTGTGTGTATTTGTGAGTGTGTGTATATGCGTGAGTGTGTGTTTATAAAACTTGAGTGTATGTTGAAAATCAAAAAGCTCTGTTTAGCTTTGCATTTATAAAGTATCTAGTGCTTCCCGTCCACGAATAAGCTCTGTTTTCATTGTATCTAGTGGTGCATTAGCAACAAGTTTTATTTTCATTGCAAGTTGAAAATTAAAAAAAAAACTATCGTTGTTCATGTTTAGCTTTGCATTTATAAAGTATTTGATGTTGTTTGTATTTGCCTTATAAAGATGGGTAAACCAAAAGATGGTGGTGTTGCCGCAATGTGGGATAATGCCGATGTTATACTCTTTTGCGATATTTGCATAAAGGAGATAGAACTCGGGAACAGACCAACGACGCATTTTAATAAGGAGGGATGGAGTAATATTATGAAGAAATTTGAAGAGTCAACGGAAAAGAAGTACGATAAGGTCCAATTCAAAAACAAATGGGATCATCTGAAGAAAGAATGGAAACTCTGGATGAAGTTGAAACGCGGTGAGACCGGGTTAGGTTGGAACACGTCAAGGAAAACTATAGACGCCTCCGACGAGTGGTGGGAAGAACGATTGAAGGTATTCTTTTTTAAAGTCATTAATTTCGTTTAAAAAAAATTTTTTTGATCAGGTTTACTAAAACGTATAATTTTTCAGGTAGTCCCGGTTGCCAAGAAATTTCGGTATTCAGGCATCCATCCAGAGTTAGAGGAGAAACTCACCCTGATGTTCAGTGCTGTTGTCGCGACAGGACATCATTCATGTACCCCCAACACCATCAATGATCCACCAGAATCTTTTGATGAACGAGTGATGTCAGATGGTGAACATGTAGACGTTGAGGTAAACAAGGGTCCTGCTTCTTATGATGGTACATCAGAAGTATCGAAAAAAAGAAGGAAATGGAAAAACAAAACTGTTAGCTCTGTATTAGTAGATTTGGCGGAGTCTTCTAAGACCATCAGCAGATGCATCCAAGAGCCAGCACCGAAAGCTTCTTCTGAGTTTAGCATTCAGCGAGCATTAGACAAATTAGCCATGTACCCGGAAGTGGTAGCTGATGAAGACTTCAACGACTTCGCCATCACATATTTTATGGATAGAAGTCATAGAGAGACTTTTCTGTGCCTTCCAGATTCCCAGAACGTCAAGTGGCTGCGTAACCGTTTTCTTCGTGGGGGTTAATATGGAGCATATGATACAATCTTAGCTGTTCTGTTTTTTGGATTTTGTTATCTGTTAGTTTATATTATCAGTTATGTGTTGTTGATCTCTTTTGTTGATGCGGATATCATTATGTGAACTCATGTTATATTATCAGTTATGTGTTGTTGATCTCTTTTGTTGATGCGGATATCATTATGTGAACTCATGTTATATTATCAGTTATATGTTGTTTATTTCTTCTGTGGATGCGATATCATTGTTTGATGACATGTAAAAATTGCTCGTTTATATTAACAGGAAATGTCTACCGATGATTCTGAATATTCGACGGACGAGCACGAGACTACGAGAAGAAATTATGCTATTGCAAGTCATCAGAATGTGGTATCAGCAGTATGTGTGGTATCAGAATATACTAGTTTGTTAAACGGTCCAGTTCCTCGAATGACATCAAAACAAACAGGCGACAAATGGGTTGGCGAGCTTCTTCGTGCGCCTCGAGTTCGATTTCATGACTCTTTTATGATGAGTCAGGAAATTTTTATGGATTTACTACTATCTTTGGAGGAGAAATGTGCGTTCAAAGGATCTCGAAGAACTGCATCAAGGGAAATATTAGCATTGACCATATACATATTGTCGCATAATGAATCAATGAGAAAAACGTGCGAGCGATTTCAGCATTCAACGGAGACAATTAGCAGATTTTTTTCTCGTGGGCTTAGCGCGTTAATGCAGTTATCGAAGGAAGTGATACAACCATCAGATAGAAATTTCAGGGGAACACCGCCAGAGATTTTATATGACAGACGTTACATGCCTTTTTTTAGAAATTGCATTGGAGCGATAGATGGGACACATGTTCACGCGTGCGTGCCAGTTGGAAGTCAGGTACCGTACATTGGGAGACGCGGTAGTCCAACTCAAAATGTCATGGCAGCTTGTGATTTTAATATGTGCTTTACTTTTGTTATGGCTGGTTGGGAAGGATCAGCACACGATAGCCGTATATTCAATTTTGCCCTGAGTGATCCACGTTATAATTTCCCTCATCCACCTCTTGGTAACTATTAACTTTACATTTATCTATTTATTCCTAATAATATTTGGGCAACTAAATAATTATTATTAATGTACAGGAAAATATTACTTGGTTGACTCTGGCTATCCACTGCAAAAGGGTTACTTAAAACCTTATCAGGACACGCGATATCATCTACCAGACTTCGCTCGTGGTGGTCGTCGAGCAGAAGGACGTCGGGAGATGTTCAATCATGCACACTCATCGCTTAGAAGTGTGATAGAGCGCTCGTTCGGTGTTTGGAAGAAGAAGTGGGCCATACTACGGGACATGCCAAGCTATAGTTTCGACAAACAAGCACGTATCGTGATCGCCACGATGACACTGCATAATTTCATACGTCGCCACCCTTCGCGTGTAGATATCGATTTCATTGAGTCTGAACAAAGGGATCCATGTCTTGGGATGACCTCGCAAAGGCGGGAAGAAGATTGCTCTTTCACTGCGGCTGGTGTAGAAGAGATGATCGCACTGCGTGATATTATTGCAGATCAGGTGTTCGAAGCTAGAGCATAATTTCCGCATTGGGTGTTACGTTACGTAGAATTTGATTAAATGTATGAATGAAATTTTATTTGACAACAATGTATGAATGAAGTTTTATATTGTGTTATATTTGGAAAAAAAAATTTAATTCAAAACTCCATTTTCAATCCAAACAACTTTTTGAAAACTCCGTTTTGTAAACTCTGTTTCACCCAAACAGTTTTTTAACAAAACTCTGTTTTCCAGAATCAGCACTTATTCTATCAGCAACAGTTCATCAGCAGCTTTCCATCAGCAACAGCCCAACCAAACAGAGCCTTAGTCTCACATCTTGTGTTAGAGTTTGTGAGTCCTTTGTAATGTTATAAATAGTCATATATGAATAATATTATGCAAGTATTTTCCTATTTTCATTCTACTTGGTATCAGAGGTGAGTAAATTTTTCTCTGTGCCCTAATCCCGTAAGCCGCCGAATCTACCGCTAGCTTCCGCTTCTCTATTTCGATCCCAACGTCCTGTGTTGCTAAAGAACCCGTTGAGCCCCTCTGTTCCCGCTCCCGTCGACGGAATCGTCGTTTGATTCCATTGACGGGAGTGGTCGTCTCTTACCTCGTCGACGACGGAGGTTTTGTGCCCTATCGTCGACGTGTCTGCCTGCTGTTGTGCTCGATCCCATCAACATCGACGACTGTTGCTTCCATCGACGCCGACGACTGTTGTTTCTATCGATGACGGCGACTGCGTCACTGATCCTGTTGCTACTCGCTCCTCCACGATGAAGATCTTCCATTCCAGGTGCGGTTCTCGGCTACAGCCAGGTCGCTGCTCCTTGACGAAGGAGGAGACCTTCCTTTCTGACTTCTGCTCTCATCAATGACGCTGATCATTTGTGATCCCACTAGAGCCCATTAATGCTCCAGACTTGCTCCAGATGCGCTATGTTGCCGAGCCAGTGACGTACTCTAGCCGCTTCCCGCTGTTGCTACCCCTTTTTGGTGCTGATCTATAGTTGATGCTGGAACTGTGGCTATGTTTTGGTCGTTTTCTATTTTTTATGATCTTCTTGCTGTTGTTAGTGTGTCTTGTCGTCATGCCTATATGCGCGTATTTTTCACGTGAGGGGGAGTGTTTTGGATGAGGGTGACCCATACCCGTTGTTCGCCTTAGTCCCACACGTCGTCTAGGCTTATGAGTGTGTTGTTTGTGTCACCCAAAGTTTTTTCCTTGATGATTGGTAGGTGGTATGGCCTTTGGTGGTTGTCTTTTTCCCTCTCTTATCCTCGCGATCACGTAGATCTGTGTGTGAGGTGTTATCCCTGCAGTCTCATAGATTCGTTTGTGGGGTGTTATCACTGCGGTCACGCAAACCTGTGTGTGAGGTGTTATCCCCACAGTCTCGTGGATTCGTGTGTGTGGTCTTCTCTGTTATCCCTGTGGTCCTGTAGATCCGTGCGTGTGTGGTGTTATCCCCGCGGTCTCGTGGATTCGTGTGTGCGGTTTCTTTCCTGTGGGTGCATCGTGTGTGGGAGTATCCCCGGTCACCTGTCCTGTCCCACCTTTGCCTACCACATTTACCCTTTCGGTTGATTATTGTCAAGCTGGAGGTTTCTCCTACAGCTTGAGGGGGAGAGTTGAGATTATTAATATTATTAGTATTTGTATGTGTGAGTGGGTTTAGTCTCACATCTTATGTTAGAGTTTGTTCGTCGTTTGTAATGTTATAAATAGCCTTATATGAATGAATAATATTATGCAAGTAATTTTCTATTTTCATTCTACTCCTTGCACATAAAAGTTGCAGAGTAATTACAAAAGCTTACTCTAGTGGACATAAGAACACTCACCTCCACGCTCTTCCAATTTAGAATAAAAAAAGCATCCAAAATATGAGTAAAATTTGGCCATTTAAACAAATGATTTCAATTCAGTAAAAAAAAATTCAATCTCTAAGATAATCATATGGTTAAAATTTAGATGAGATATTATGCATTGTTATAGACATTACGTGAAATTTTATAGTTGAGGGAAAAATAGAGAGAGATTCAAACATATGAAATCAAATAGAGAAATTATCTTATATATATAATAGATCTAAAATCAGTGAGAACAAGAGATTGAACCAGAACGTCTAAGATGATACTCTATGAGAAAATAATCTGAAAGTTACAATAAAGTTTTCCCCTCTAGTCATAAACCCAAAAAGCTAAAAAATATATTAATGGAAAAAAATAAGCTAACACAAAATTTAAGGGGCCATAAAATATGCAAACTTGAGTTTGGAGATGCAAGTGATAGATATGTTTGCATGCTAACTTGAGTTTGGTGTTGTATCTAATATAAATGATAAGTCCGATCGTAAGTAGATTTCGGCGGTGAGAAGATGTGGCTTCGGAAAATAAATCCTAAATTAGAGATATTTAGCCATCTGAAGGCGGGGTTCAAGAATCAAATTCTAGTCTCCTAAGAGTGAAATCAAAGTGTAGCGTGAGGTGGACAATCTAATAGAAAGGTTTATGTGAACTTGAGGTTAGAGACTGATCCTCAAAGGTAATGAATGGGAAAAAAACATGTCCTAGAAAAAATAGAGTCATAGAAGAAAAATAAGTAATTTCATACTCATAATGGAAAATCATAAATTGTTCTTTTTTATAACAATTTTGGAATTAAGTATTTTATAGGCGAGTCGAGTGAATAAATGGATAAAGCCTTATGAATCCAAGTGGAGTAAGACAAAAAAAGTAACGAGCTAATCTTCCTAATTTGAATGATTACCCAATCAAATTACAAATTAGATGTCACAAATAGATTAATACCATATGTGAAAAAGGTTCTCATGTTAATTGTGAATGGACCATTGATTCTTTTTTTTCATCAATCCTAATTATTCTTTATTATGAATTAGAGACGGTGTAGAAGTATTGTAGTGATAAAACAAGAATTTTTCCAAAATCATAGGAGCATGTTGGCATGCTAACTTGAGTGTGGAGCTGTAGCTAATATAAATGATAGTGCCGATGTTAAGTAGATTTCAATGGGCGAGAATATGTGGCTTAGAAAAACAATCTGAAATTAGTAATATTTAGCCATCTGAAAATGAGGTTCAACAATCAAATTCTAGCCTTCTAAGAATGAAATCAGAAAGTGTAGACCGAGGTCAACAACCTTATAGAAAGATGTTAGAAGTATTTTGTATTATTTATCAGTTTTACGTATGACATATCTATGTACGGTGCACTCTACCATATAATAGAGTTCTCTTCCTCATTGAATACAATTCATTTTTCTCCGGGTTGTGCATGACATAGTATCAAAGAGGAACTTGCGGCTTCCATCAATCATGCCCTAAGAGAACCTCTGTCCACTTCATCTTCTTCTTGTGCGCAGTCTATCTCCTCCAACCCCATCGTACTCAGTCAAGCCCCCGTGCTCAGTCGATTTCACTCTCTGAGCCACATACAACGGGATCAGCTAGGATTGTCGATCCTTCATCGGCCGTCCGATTGTCATGATTCTTTTCATATAAGTTCTGTTTCTCCTTCCTCTATGACATACTAGGAGGATCATTTGATACTTTCCCTGGATCTTCCTAAATCTCCATTCTAGAGTTCTTCCCCTTTAATGGCTTTTACAGATAAAAATGTTTCTATCTCCTCATTCAGTCCTCTAATGACTTTGAACATTTAGATTAATGTCATATGACCTTGGGCAATTTCCTCATTTTTTACGGCGACAATGACATTCCGACAGCCGTTTTTGACCTAATCCTAATTTTCCCCTTCTTTCCTTCCCTCCCTTATCTCACTATGTCTAAAGTGGTTGGTTCTAGTGATAGATTGCAACTTGTTGGATCTGCCTGAGTTAGTCATTGTAACATCCCAAAATATTGATGTCACGATGATTTGACTTTCAGGGCCCAAACGCGAGTAAAATTGATCGAGCCGACGATTGGTGAAGGTAATAGTATATTTTTTAATTATTTTATTATGCTTGACAACTAGATGAAGGAGTCAGCATAAATTGGTCAAAATTTGTAGAGGTCGCGACAATTTAATTCTTCGCGCGAGTTAGTTTTGCAAAAGAGTCCGTCCTCAAGGTCTTAGGACAATTAATATTAAGTATACAACAACACTCAAGCCTTTATCCCACTAAGTGGGGTCGGCTATATGGATCCTTTGTCGCCATTGTGCCCTATCTTTGGTCATAATCTCACTAATGCCAAAGTACATCATGTCTTTCCTTACAGTTTCATTCCAAGTCTTTATTGGTCTATCCCTCCCTCGTTTAACATGCCTGGTGACTAGACTCTCTCAATGCCCAACAAGTGCCTCTAATGGTCTCCTTTGTACGTGTCCAAACCATCTTAGACGAGCTTCTCGCATCTTCTCTGCAATTGGTGCTACCCCTGTCTTATCCCTGATACTTTCATTCCTAATTTTATCCAATCTCGTATGTCCACACATCCACCTAAGCATTCTCATCTCCGCAACTCCAATTTTTGCTCATGTACACAATTCACTACCCAACACTCACAACCATAGAGCATCGCGGGTCTAATTGCAGTACGGTAAAACTTGCCCTTAAGTTTTAGTGGTACTTTACGATCACATAAGATCCCTGACGCACCTCTCCACTTCAACCAACCCGCTTGGATTCTATGTGTCACATCTTTATCAATACCTTCGTCTTTTTGAACTATCGATCCAAGATATTTAAAACACTCACTACGGAAAATATCTTGATATCACCCAACTTAATAACGAAGTCATTTGTCCTTCTTGTACTGCTAAATTTAAGCTCCATATACTCCGCCTTTGCCCTGCTCAACCTAAAACCCTTCTTTTCTAAAGTATCTCGCCAAGATTCAAGTTTTGCGTTTACACCCTCGCGCGTCTCATCAACCAAAACGATATCATCCACAAAAACAAACACCAAGGTATTGCTTGTAGGATGTCTGGTGAGCTCATCTAAGATAAGGGTAAAGAGATAAGGGCTTAAAGCTGAACCTTGATGTAAGCCAACAGTGATAGGGAATTCCTGTGTTAATCCTCCGGATGTCCTCACCCTCATCACTGCATTTGTATACATATCTTTGATTGTGTCAAAATATGATATATTTACACCTTTCTTTTCTAAGACTCTCCATAAGATCTCTCTTGGAACTCTATCATAAGCTTTCTCAGGATCAATAAAAAACATATGCAAATCTTGTTTTCTTTCTCGATGGTTGTCAATGAGTCTCCTCAAGAGATGTATAACTTCCATGGTCGACCTCCCTGGCATGAATCCAAATTGATTCTCCGAGATATTAGTCTCTCATCTTAATCTTCTTTCTATTACTCGTTCCCATAGTTTCATAGTATGACTCATCAATTTAATTCCTCTGTAATTAACACAATTTTGTATATCCCCTTTTATTCTTATACAAAGGTACCAAGTTACTTTCTCTCCATTGGTCTGTCATCCTCTTTGACTTCAGTATCTTATTGAAAAAACATGTAGCCACAAAATTCCTTCATTTCCTAGACATTTCCATACTTCGATGGGTATATCGTCTGGCCCAACCGTCTTTCCATTTTTTATCTTATTTAAAACATCTTTTACCTCTGATACTTCAATTTTACGATAAAACGTTATGTTCTTATACTTCTCTGATTTACTTAACTCTTCCAAGTTCAATTCATTGTCCTTTATTTCATTATAGAGTTGATAAAAGTATCTTTTCCATCGTTCTTTAATGCATCAACCGTCAAAATTGTATCTATCTCATCCTTTATGCATTTTACTTGACTTAAATCGCATGTCTTTCTTTCTCTAGGTCGAGCAATTTTATATATGTCACGCTCTCCATCTTTGGTATCTAGTCGCTTATAAAATTGTTCATAAGCTTGACTTCTTGTTTTACTTACTGCTTGTTTAGCTTCTTTTTTGGCGACTTTATACCTGACTAAGTTTTCATCATTCCTACAAGCGTAGAGTGATTTATAGCTGACCCTCTTTGTCCTCACTTTGTCTTGCACTTCCTCCTTCCACCACCAAGATTCTTTATTTGGGGACGCACGACTTTTGGATACTCCAAGTACGTTCTTTCCACTTATCCTTAAATGTGAATACATAACTTCCCATGAGACATTATGATCAACAAAAAGGTCATCAACTAGTTGTTCCATAACTATCTTCTTGAAAGTAACCTGTTTTTTCATCTTCAAGTTCCACCACCGAATTTTTTGCAATATTTTTGTTCTTGTCTTAAATTTATTATATTTAATTTGTACATCTAACACCACTAACCTATGTTGTGTTGTCAAAATTTCTCCTGCTATGACTTTGCAATCCTTATAAATCATTTTATCCATTTTGTGAGTCATGAAATAATCAATTTGTGATTTATTTGATCCGCTTTTAAACGTAATTAAATGTTTTTTGCTCTTTATGAAAATGGTTCGTCCTTCTTCATTCTTTTCTCCATATCCATATCCTTCATGAACGACTATGTAATCTACACTTTCCTTCCCTATATGTCCATTTAAGTCTCCTTCTATAAAAATCTTCTCTCTTTGTGGGATTTCTCTCACTAAATCATCTAAGTCTTCCCAAAATTGCACTTTAATAGTTTCACTTAATCCTACTTGTGGCGCATAAGCACTGATCACATTAATAGTTTTCTTTCTTATGACCAATTTAAGAGCTAAGATTCTATCACATTTTCTACTTACCCCAACAACTTCATCCTTCCAAGTAGTATCCACAATAATACCTACTTCACTGTTTGTTTTATTTTTTTCTGTGTACCATAATTTAAAACCTGAATTATCTAAAAATTTAGCTTTCTCACCCACTCATCTAGTTTCTTACAAGCATAAAATATTTATCCTTCTCCTAATCATCGTATCCACTACTTTCATCGTTTTCCCCGTTAGCGTACTTATATTCCAACTTCCAAACCTAAGTCGATCACAATTTCTATGACATACAATTAATATTAAGTATAAATAATAATAATAGGAAACAATTTTAATCTCACCTTTAACCTCCGGTTCGTTCTTTAACCGCGCCCTCAAGCCATCCCCACACCCATTTAAGATCCTGCACCTTGAGAAAATTCCGTAATTTCTCTCTGCCGAGCGGAACTGTTCCGCATTCCGCCTCCCGCACAACGCCTATCGACTCCCGTAACCGCCCAAAGTCGGGGCTTTTGGAGCCCGATTTCGCCCCCTCCTCGCTCACTGGAAACCAGCGCCGACTTCTTCTCCCACCTCTACAACCCTAGTCGAACCTCTCCTGCTCTGCAAGAGCGGTAAGAAGTAGATCTTAAACCCTAGCCGGCGAGAAAAGTTTCATAAACGCCGTTTTTTTTGTTTTTGGTGAGTGTTCTTCGCAAATCCCTCTTATATTATGGGTTATCTTCTCATCAATCGCGCAGTTATGCCCTTATACCGTTTGTTTTCAGATTTTGGAAGGGTGGTAGGGTCCGTGTGTCAAGGTTTGATCGATCTTTGTGTAGATCTCTGTCTCTTGATAGAGGTAAAGATTCCTCTTTTGATATTCCTGTCATGCGGTTGTGGTTCGCTCAATTTTGGCGAGTCTCGTAGTAACCCTATTTTATGGTTTTTGCGCTGGGGATTTCCTAGCACTCGGTCAGGGGGTATTTCACCTCTATTTGGAGAAGTTCGTCGTGGTCAGACCTCTTGAAAGAAGAATTATGTCACCTTGCCGTGTATACGAACGTCGAAAAACCACGGTAAGAAATTCGACTCTTTTTAGTTAAACATTTCAGACTACATAAATTTATGTTTTAATTTGTCAGTGTGCGTATTTAGAAATTACAAGTTCCTATAGTCAGATTCCAGTTAAAGGGGTGAGTTTACGCTTATGCTTAATTAACAAATTCAGTGTCATGAAAATCCTAAGCCCATTGTATTTAATTAGAGTCATACTCTGTAATTGACTCACTGAACACCAGTCTAAGTAAATTCAGAAAATTGGCAAGGAAGGTTTACCCTCGTGATTCTGGTGGAGGCACACCACCGTATTTTCAGGGCCAGTAGGCCACAACTCGAACTTCAAACTCAGGGTTGATGACCCATGTTACAGATAGGGAACTCCTCAAATAGGAGTCTGTGTTCCACTTGAGGGACACCCAGTTCAGGGCACTATCAGGTTTGTCACTCAGATTGCAATCACTAGTTTGTGCACTGTCGTCCTTAGTGACAAGTGTTAATAAGATAATATAGAAGCTGGTTGAAACTTACAACAGTCACAAGTTCAAACTACAAAAATCAACGATTTGTACAATTGAGACAAGAGTATGTCAGATCACACAATAGGCCGATTCTATCCTAGATCATGAACTCAATGACCAAGTTTTATGTTAGTGAAATCATGCAAATTTTTAAATTCAAGTAAAATTCACTTATGATAGTTTTCTTTAAAGCTGAAGGGAGTAATTTTTCTTACTCTACAGTGAGTCTGACCCATTTGAAACTTATTTTTACAGGGGGCTCAGGTTAGGGGATTCGCTTAGGATATGCGGCACAGTCTACGCTTAGGATAGGCGGCATCGTAAGTTTTGTACAGTTGTACTACTATTATTGTACTTGTTTGTATTTGCAAACATTATGTATTTGTTGTATTTGTTTATTTCAGACTGACAATATATCAGTTTCATAGTGTTGTTTACTGTTTTAGTTAGCCCTGTGAATTCAGCATTTGTGAGGTACACTTTTACCCATAGTATATATATTTCTTACTCTACTTTTGTTGTAAGTTTTCTTTTAACATTTTTAATCTACCTGCTTCATACCAGTTTATATACCGTTACTTAGTTTACTTCTTATCGCGGGTCCGACCGGACTGCTGATTTCCTATTTTACTAGGTCGGGGTGTTACAGTCATGAGCACACCATCTACTCAAATCATCACTATTTGCTTTGATAATAAAAAACTCTTTCTCTCTTGGTCTCATTCTATTGTTCTGGTCTTGAAGAGTCACGAGTGTTTTGTTGTGGATATCACTAAAAAATAACCGACAAAGATTGCTAGTGGTTGGGGACAATGAGAATCCGAGAACGTTTTGGTTATGTCGTGGCTTATTAAATTCATGAAGGAACCTATTGCAAGGAATTATTTGTTCCTGGATATTGCAATTGGCATTTTGAGAAGAATTGAGTCCACATACTCACAAAAAGAGAACACAACTTTGCATTTTCAGTTATGAAGGAAGATTTTTCTCCTTTGACGAGGAGACAGCCACTTTCCAACTACAACTTGGAGTTTATCTAATTGCATCAAGAGTTTGACCACTTTGACTCTATCGGCCTTGCATGCAGCATAGATGAGATACTTGTTAAGAGCACGTCAAAATCACAACGTAGTGTTTGAGTTTCTCCATGGCTTACAAAGGGATTTCGACCATATTATACTTAAGATTCTTGGCCTCACTCCCGTCCCTCCTTGACAGAGAAATATAGCATCGTGCAGAAAAAATTATGACCGCTAACAATATTGGAGTTCAGAGGTCGCCTCTGAAGACTATGCACTTGTTGCAACTCACTATTCTAGAGGTGGCAGTGCCCGGAACTTCAAGACCAGTTCCAATGTCAAAGATCACCTGATTTGTGACTACTGTGGTATGAGTCGTCATACTAGAGATACTTGCTTCAAGCCGCATGGATCTCCCTCTTTTAGAGGTGGGGATGCACCACGTGGAGGTTGTGGCCATGGTAGAAATCAAGGAAGATTGAGCTCTACTACTTCTCGCTGCGCTCACTTAACAGAGCTCATATATGACTACTTTTGATGGCATGATTTTCGTGACTATCAAATGTTTATGCTATATAAGGATTCTTATGAGTTGTAACTGTTAATGGGGACATGTTACCCAAATTACTTTTAAGATATGAAAGAAGCCTTTGTATGCTTCGCATTTGAGGAGAATTATGGGTAAACTCTTACTAATATTTAATTTATTTCTAGAGAAAAAATAAAGAATCATTGGATAAACTGCCTATTTATCAAGTGTAAAGAAAGACTTTGATTATAGCAAATTTTCTTGTATGAGGAGAAAAGTCAAACATATTACAAAATTAATATCTTCTCAATCTTTTATTTGACATAGGACGAGTGTAGTGAGTGTAATCGTACACTAAGGAACTCTAATGAGTGGGTGTTCATGAAGTGTAGTAGAAATCTAGAATGATGCGATGCACAAGAAATTATCAGACGAATAGTTTGCAATAAATGCTGAAATTTATAGATATGTCCATAATCATTCACAATCAAGATTAGAATGCTAGAGAAACAAACAATCTCCAGTAGAATTAAGGTTATGAGCGCTTCAATAAATGTCTAGATCAAGAAAATAGAACAAGTCATGGACAAATGTATACGAAATAATATTCATAAGTCATAATCATATGCTCTCATCAAATAAACAAGGATTAACATTAACTTCAAAATATGAACTTGAAATCAGAGCCTAGAGAATATATATGAATGGGGCTGATTTAGGGGATGGGAAGAGGCTGGCCGGGGGCCATTGGAGGGTGATTGGGGGATGTTGGAAGGTGATCAGGGGATGTTGGAGGGTGGTCGGGGGCTGCTGGCGGTGGCTGTTAGCAGTGGCATAGGATGTTGGAGAGTGGCCGGGGGCGGTTGGAGAGTGGTCGGGGCTGTTGGAGGGTGGTCAGAGTGTGGGTATGTGTGAGGGGGGGGGGGGGGGGGGGGGGAAGATGCTGGAGGTCGATTTTAGTGGGAGTAAGAGTGTTTAGTCAATTCCAAGCTGGATGTGCTTGAATTCGCTGAACGTGGGTAGGCGGAGACTGCAGGACAGACGGCGAATTGAGTGATGGCAACTCAGAGGGTGTAGGGGACATGTGCTTTAAACAAAATGGCTTGGATGTGGGACTGGATGGACGAAGCAGGACCTGTTGAAGAGGTATTATGGCTAGATGGGTGGGGGTAGGGGGGTTGACAGTTAACAGAGATGGGTGGGTGGTTCGATTATGCTGGAACAGAATGATTACGGATAATTACTACAGGAAGGAGAAATTAATGGTGGATATGGGTGGGGAGGGGTAGTTAATGGTGGTTATGAGCAGTGGGGGTGGTTATGTGATAGTTATGGAAGAGGGGTAGTTACTTTGACTTTGAAACCAGTGATGCACAAAATAAGCACAATGGAAAAACCCATGCCCTACAGACAGTATATACCCTTCGTAACATAAAGCCGCTAATTTTACATGGAAAAAATATAATAATAACTGTAGAAATGCACGAGAAAATAAAATAATTGTATTAATTTCTGTAAAGAAGCTTTCATTCATCATACATGTAATTGTATATTTGTACACTTATATAAGAGGAGAAGGGAAAAAAGGAATCCTATCCTAAGGGTCTGTTTGGCGGAGCGGCACATCAGCGGCATGCAGCCGATTTCTATGCCACTTCGCCAAACAGAAAAGGGCACCGGCGGTGGCAAGGCTGCCACCGCCAATTTACCTGCCGCGGGTGGGGACCCGCGGCAGGCAGCGCTGCAGCCCTTTTTCAGGGCTGCAGCGCTGTTTAAAAATATATATATTTAAAATTTATATTGATAACTTATAAATTTATATAAATAATATATTAATTTATATAGATATATATTGATAATAATTTATGTTATATAAATTTATATTAATAACATAATTAATTAGTATTAAATAAATTATATTCGCATTTAAATTTTTTTGATAATTAATTAAAACGCTAATATAATTGTTGCGGTATGTTCGGGGCCTTCGGCAGATCGGGCTATTTGGCCGCCTTAGCCCGTGAGCGTCCGAGTGTACAAACAGACAAGGGTCTCCCGATGGCACGTTCCACGTGCATCTTCCTCCGTACCACTGCGGGCCTTCAAGTCGGGGAGTGGTCTCCCGATAGCACATTCCACGTGCGTTTTCTCTCTTCGCACGCTCCAGGTGTGGGTCCTAATATATTTACATTAACTTATAATTAATAAATACTAAGTATCGTGAGCAAATCGGTCAAAAATGAATCGTCCTAGCTCGTGAGCGAATCGAGTGCGCATACGTGCGTCCTGACGTCCGTTTGGAATACTGAACGTACTTGAAATTGTGCGAGAATGTGCCCGTTTGAATTGTAGCGTCGAGCCGGACAAGATTGGGAAAAAAAATCTATGACTCGTCCGAACATATTTTTGGGAACCCCATCAATATTAATATATTTACTTTTATAATTAAATAAAATTAATGTCGAGCAAATTATTTATTTATTTTTAAATTTCGTAAATTTTCCGGATGTTTAATTATTACTACTAGTGTTTAATTCTGCATCACTGTTTCACACAGCACTGCAAATACAGTTTTCCAAACAGTTTCATAAATTTTTCCACCACTGCAAAACAGCTGATTCCTGCACCACTGTTTCCCATCACTGCTTCCTACACCGCCACAGCTTAGCCAAACAGGCTCTAAGATTTGGGACAAAACAAGCAATAAGATGGGCCTCAAGATGGGACTATCTTTGGGCCTTTACATATATTCTATAAGACTCCCACGCAAATTGGATCATACAAATCGTAAGCACCAAGCTTGGACACGAACTGATAATACAATGGTCGAGGTAAGGTCTTGATGAGAATGTCAGCAACTTGTCTGGTAGCAGAAACATGTTCTAATTCCAACTTTTCAATTGAACCTTCTCCCGAATGAAGTGACAGTCAAGTTCAATGTGTTTGATTCGCTCATGGAATACAGGATTCTTGGCAATGTGTATCGCAGCTTGACTGTCACAAAATAGGGTTGTTGGTGAGGAAAGTTCGACTCCCAGATCACCAAAGAGACCTTCTAGCAAGGTAAGCTCAAATACAACAACATCCATTGCATGATATTCGGCTTCAATAGATGAGCGAGCAACAACAGATTATTTCTTGCTACACCAAGTAATAAGATTTCCTCCAAAGTAAGTGCAAAAACCAGATGTGGAGTGTCTTATCATCCAGAGACCCAGCATAGTAGGAAGATGGTTTGTATACAAGCCCTTGTCCAGGAGCAGTTTTCAAGTATCTGAGGATGCACTCGACGACCTGGAGATGTGAGGTCCGTGGAGTATGCATAAATCGACTGACAATTCCAACGGTAAAAAAGATATCGGGTCTTGTAACAGTAAGATATATCATCTTTCAAACAAAACGACATTAAACTCTGGGTTCGGTAGTAGTAGATCAGAGTCTGAGTTACGAGCACAGAGCACGTGATTTACATCCATAGGACTGTCGACAGGTTTGCATCACGAACAGCCAGTGTCCTGAAGAAGGTCAAGACAGTACTTCCGTTGAGATAGGACAAGGCCATCAGGACATCTCGCTACCTCAAGTTCAAGAAAGTACCAAAGATTTCCCAAACCTTTAGTTTGAAAAACCGAGTTCAAATGCTGCTTGATCATTTGTATTCCTTAGGAGTCATCACCGGTAATCGGAATATCATCGACATAAACTAAGAGAATCACTATGTTCGTCTGTTGATGACGAGTAAAGAGAGAGACGACAGCCGAGCTCCTGGTGAATCTGACATCAAGAACAAGTTTACTGAACTTGTCGAACCAAGTGTGAGCAGATTATTTGAGACCATAAATAGATTTCTTGAGATGACAAATAAGAGAGTCCCCCGTGGTCTCAAACCCGGGAGGTTGATTCATGTAGACAGTTTCTTGTAAATCACAATTAAGAAAGACATTTTTGATATCTAGTTAATGCAAAGGTTAGTGACGATGAATAGTTGGAAGATCAAAACACGAACATTATTTATTTTGGCGATTAGAGAGAATGTCTCATCATAATCCAGACCTTGTTGTTGAGTAAAGCCACGAGCCACAAGCCGAGCCTTCAATCGTTGAATTTTCCTATCTGAACCATTTTTAATGGCAAATACTGATTTACAACCCACACAACTCTGGCTAGGAGGAAGAGGGACAAGATCCCAAGTTTGGTTTGCCCAAAGAGCAGACATTTCCTCATTCATGGCCGCCCGCCACCCCGGATGTTGGAGAGCTCCTGCACAGAGTTAGGGATGAAAATAGAAGATAAAGAAAGAGCAAACTGCCTGAGTTCCGAAGAGAGACGGTGTAAGGATACATAACTCGCCATTGGGTGAGCAGTACAGACGGTTGCCGGATCTGCGGGTCACAAAATAGCATCATTAGAGGGCAACTCTCGTAGAGCGGCAGACGAGGGAGTATGACAAGTATACTTATAAACCAGAGGCGGTTTTAGTGGGATCGGCGTGGGAAGGAGAGGTGGACGGTTAGAAGTAACAGAGACAACAGGCGACAGAAGTAGAGGTGGAAGTGTAGGATCAACAGGAAGACAATGATAGGGCGTGTCTTCGAGAAAGGTGATATGAGTTGATGTAACAATCTCGCGATCAGTGGAAGAGTAGCAGACATAACCCTTCTGAGTGTGAGCGTACCCAACAAACATATATTTTGTGGCACGTGGAGCTAACTTGTCAGAGGATGGACCAAGATTATGAACATAGCAAACACAGTCAAATATGCGAGGTGGGATGGGAAAGGAGTGTTTGGAGGGAAAAAGGAGATTAAAGGGAGACACAAAGTTGAGAACAAAGGAGGACATGCGGTTAATAAGGTGACAGACTATAGAAATGGCAAAGTTCCAATAGAGTTCGGGGATGTTCATTTGAAACATAATGGCGCGTGCGACGTCAAGAAGGTGACGAAGTAACTCCATTTTGTTGGGGGTATAAGCACAAGAGGTTTGATGGATGATCCCAAACTCAGCACACAAGTCTGTAGCTCAATTAAGTATCAGAAGCTCTCTCAAAGCCTTGATAAAGGAGGTTCCGGGTTCGATCCCCGGCCTCAACAATCTGGCTCTGATACCATGTAGAAATGCACGAGAAATATGAGAAAAAAAAATAATTGTATTAATTTCTCTAAAGAAGCTTTCATTCATCATACATGTAATTGTACATTTGTACACTTATATAAGAGGAGAAAAGAAAAAAGGAATCATATCCTAAGATGTGTGACTAAACAAACAACAAGATGGGCCTCAAGATGGACCTATCTTTGGGCTTTTACATACATTCTTTAACAATAACAATAATAATACATAAAAATATACTTTTGTCGCTCCGAACACGACTACTATCTCGAATCATCTAGACGACAATCCTATCTCCACCTCCTAGCTCCTGCAAGGGTAGGCCTATGCGGGATCCGATAAAAGTTGATCCGCCCGCAATCTGTGATCCATGCCACTATTTTAATAAATAATTAGATAGTATGTGAAAAGTAAAATATAATCCTAGGTGTGTTATTCCATTTTTTTCAAGGATCTAGCTTAAATTCTAGTTCAAGTCAAAATTTATCATGTTAATTATATGTTAATACATTTGAGCAAAGTAGAATGGATTTCAAACTAGCTCAAACTCATTTTGAGTTGAACTGGCACAATTCTATTCGATTTTAAAATAATTTCAAGCAAACTTAACTAAAATTCTCAAGTTTGAGCCAAGTTGAACTTACTTGAACTCGACACAGTACTACCAATGCAATTACAAATTTTTTTTTGCAGCACAAAAGGCAAAAATAAGTTTTCAGGTGGCACAAACAAATTCTAGCATCATCTGAGTGAAAAATTCACCATCCCAAAAACTTATTATACCCACTCCATATCAATATAACCAATTAATAATAAAAAAAGAATTAATAGCGGAAAAAAATTTCACACCCTAAAGAATTTATGCTTGATTACCAACCTCTATATCCTTTAAACACCGCCAAATGCTGGATCAGCTTTACATAGGCTAGAGATAAATCTGTCGAGCTGAAACAAAAAGAGAAAAATTCATTGCCTGGTGAACCTGGTAATAAACCCATTGTAACTAGTAGCTTATAAAAGAAAAGCATACATGTCCCTTCCCAAGAAAAGTGCCCAGTGGGAGAGAAAAATAGAAGGAGGTGGTTAGAAGAGGGAAGAAGATATGAGCTAATATTTCCACTTTACCTTGAACCATTAGCAAAACAGGTTGTGTAAACCAATGCATTCAGTCGAACAAGTGGAGCGCTGGATAAAAACAATGGCAATTAAACACAATCATTGAACAAAGGTAATTAAAACAATCCATGCATTTACTCTGATAAGTCAAGTACTGAAGTAGTATGATGAATAACACAGATTTGTTAAATATATCACATGGAAATAATAAGCTTCAAGTACTCCAAGAATTTCTAAATTGCAAAAGGTTCAAAATTAAAGAGGATATTGAAGATCAATTGGAAACATACTATATGCCAAACAAGTTAGTATGATAATTTGTTGAGGTGCGAGCAATAAAATAATGTTGGGTTAGAAACTCGTGCACATCACTAGTATGCAGTTTTAAAAATAAAAACTAGTTAAGAGAAATTTTGATGGGGATCGCCAGACACAGGGAATGTTGGCCATCGGGGACGCGCACATGTGTACTTCCATAGGAGGCATTGATCGGATCATGGACGATCCGAATCCGTAGCAATGTTCGGTGCGGCATTTCCATATTTTTTATGTACTTTGTATTATTTTTAGCATTTACTTTTGGAGCGAATTTGCAACCATTATGAACACGTGATATTAGTCATTTGTCTTGGTTTCCCTAGATCTCTTAGCATATTTATACATGTATATGACTTTGTTTAGGGGCATGGACTCACTTTAAAAGCTAGAATCCCTCAGTACTAACAAAAAAGCATTTGGTGTCGCCACTCGATCTCCTTCTCCCTATGGTGCATACTCCATAGATCACCTATTTTGAGCCTCCAGCCGACTACCCACCTCCATCTTGAGCTTCTGACAACCTACCCGTGATCCCACAATCGTTTCTAAATGACCACCAGCCCTCCTCTACCATATCGCCTCCCCGCACCCTCTACAGCCACCGATAATCTACAATCAACCTCCACTGCCAACGCCCCCCTTGCACCACCTACAACTGCTACAACCTGCTATTAGCACCTGCCTCCATCTCGCCTTCATGTACCCCTACGGTTGCAACAAATCCGCTGCCAACCGCTCCCTTGCCTCCATCTCCCCTCCCTGAACTCTCTACTGGCACACGCCTTCTCCCCGTACCCGTCACAACTATAGTCAGTTGCAAATTGTCATTGTCTTTGCCTTTATGGACTCCTATGTGGGTGTAGGCCATTGTTTGCTCATTTCTCATTCTCTATTATTGTACTAGTGGATACTTCATATGATTATGGATGAATCTTGCGTAGTTTTTTTTGTTATTGTGATATTGCATTATTTGCAAGACTCGTTCACCAAGCCTTGAATGTGTTAGTTTGCCTACCTTTCTTAGTTTGTTAATTACTATTTGCAATATTTAGCCGAACGTCGTGGGCATGATCATACCACAACCCAATTCATATTAGGACATATAACTTCTCTGACACTACCCCATTATAGCATATAACATAGGTCAGCATGCACTACCCTGTCATGTGTCACGCTTGCACAAAAGCTGACACTCTTGCGTGAATTATCCCGCGTCAACCACACTATCTTACACAAGAGCTAGACACTTGCAAAATTAAGAGCCATTCAATAAGAATACCTGATGAGTAGCACTGAGGAGAGAGGTACATGATAGGGCAGAGAAATCACAAGAGACGTTCAATAAAGAAAATCATGATACACTCATACACATACATGGATTAGTATCAGGGGCTTCGTCGGGTAGGTTACTATCCCTTCTTTTCTCAATAGCAAAATCAAAGATGAATTAAAACACAAAACACTTAGTTCCTTACATAATTGAGGCGTACAAAGCAAAACAATATATTAATGCAGCAATAAAAAGACTTATGAGGTGGCCTAATCGTCCATCTCGTTTTCCATTGGCCCCTTCAGGGGGTATACACATAGAATGCGGGGGGAAAGGGTGTCAGCTCATGTAAGTCTACATCAATACCCGCCATCGAAGAAATATTTTATCCCTAACGACAATAAACGGTGATTGTAGCTTGTTGGATAGAATTCATGTTGCCTCGTCAGGGAATGAGAATTTGTTCCATCTCTTTGGACTCTTGGACAGTGTTGCAGGCGGCAGGAACCTTCTCAAGAATGTCGAGTGGCATTTAAGTCACTTGACTTTTGAATGCGCTCCACAATAAAAAACGACTCATAATATCAAGTGGAGAGATTGGGTTGAATCGATGCGTGACCAAGATTTGTTAGTGAGAGAGAAGTGTGAGTAGAACATAGTCGTCTGGGTTGAAGGAGGTTGTTACGGAATTACTTGAGGAGCCACTGTGGAAGGTGTACACACGAAGAGCTCGGGAGCGCAATACTGGAGACGCGGTCGAGATCGTCGAACTGGCCGGGACGGGGTCGGGCGGAGGCGCGGATGACGGCACCAACCCAACCGGAGATTAGGCCAAGCCCGGTTGGGTCGGTTGGAGCTTATTTCAGCTTTTGGTTTAATTTGGTTTATTTTGGTTTATTGTAATTTGAAACCCTATATATGGGTTTGGACTCTTGCTTTGGTTTTTTTATCTTGGATGATCAATGAATTGAGGGCTGCCCCCTTTCTCCTCTCTCAACCCTAACTCTCTCTTCTTCCCCTCTTCCGGCCGCCCTTTCCCTTGCCGGCATTCCCTCTCAACTATCGTAGAAGGTATTATTTGGTCCGACCTGCCGGTCCGCCTGCACCGTGTTGCCGCCGGACTTCATGGCCCCGACCACCCGTGCGCACACCGAGCCCGACGCCGACGCCCACGACGCCCTCGCCGCCCGCGTCGCCGAGCACGATTCCCGTTTCTCCTCCTTGCAAGCCTCCATCGAAGCCCTCGCCGTGGGCCAAACGGCCATCCTACGCCGTCTCGACGCGTTCGCCACCCCCTCCAACCCCGGATCGGCCTCCTCCGCGGACACGGCGTCCGTGCTGGGCGCCCCGCCACTCCACACGGCTGTGCACGCACCTCCGCCAGCGGCCGGCGTGCTACCCCGACATTTGCAACACCTCGATGTCCCCTCCTTCTCCGGTGTGGATCCTTTGGGTTGGATCGCACGGGCGGAACAACTCTTTGACCTACAGCTCACACCCCCCGCGGACCGGGTTAGCACTGCCATGGTCGGCTTGGAAGGTTCCGCCCTTCATTGGGCACGTTGGCTCCGGCAAAGCCAGCCGACGATTTCTTGGGCGGACTTCAAGCAGGAAATGATCACGCGTTATGATCCCCGCTACACCGGCTCCGCGATTGAACGCCTCTGCAGCGCCCGCCAAACGGCCGATCTCGACGGGTATATTGACGAGTTCGTCGCCCTCGTCACCCAAGTCCCGGGTCTCCCACCCGACCACTACTTGGGCTTCTTTCTCCAAGGCCTCCGCCCGGCGATTCGCTCGCGCATTCGGACTCACAACCCGCATACGGTGTCCGAAGCCTTGGACCTCGCGCGCGCGGTGGAAGCCGATCTCGGCCATCGCCCTTTCCCGAATCCCCCGGCTCCATCCGTTCGACCGGCCAACTTGCGTGATGGGCCCCCCCGACCCGTGGCGGGAGGGGGAGGGCCTCGCCCAGGCCGGCCCGATCCCCCCCATCGCATCTCCAATCAAGATTATAATGAGCTTCGCCGTAAGGGCTTGTGCTTCTGTTGCCGGCAACCTTATTCGCCCCAACATGTTTGCGCCGTCAAGGAGTTTCACGCCCTTTTCGGCGATTTCGACGCCGAAGTGACCGCGGCCGACTTTGATGCGCTCGTCGAACCCGACGAGGCTCCTCCTCCCCCGGATGACACCGCCACCTTGAATATTTTGGACCTTCCCCTCTATTCGGTGGGCGGTATAACCGGACCCCGCACCATGAAGTTGAAGGGCTCCATTCACGGCCGAGCCGTGATCGTGATGATCGACAGTGGCGCGAGTCACAATTTCATCTCGGCTTCCTTGGCTCAGGAGTTAGCCTTGCCGAGCCTCCCGTCCCCCGGATTTTCGGTGGCATTGGGGGACGGTCGACGCCGACTGACCTTGGGACGTTGCGCGGGAGTGACCCTCTCGGTGGGCTCCTACCTTTTCACTGCTGATTTTCATGTTTTCGAATTGGGGGGCCTCGACGCCATTCTCGGCGTGGCGTGGCTCCAAACTTTGGGCGACGTTCATGTGAATTGGGCTACCATGACCATGCGTTTCCAACATCAGAACCAACCATGTCGTTTAATGGGCGACGCGGCGCTCCTACGCTCTCCGCTATCGGCCCGTGGTATTCACCGCGTCACGGACGCCCTCTTCTCGGCTTATCTCCTACCTCTCCAACCGGCAGATCCACAAACTCCGTCATTCCACATGGATTTCCGCCCCCTCCTCGACGACTTTCCGGACTTGTTCTCTACAGCCCCGGGTCTTCCCCCGGTTCGGCCCACGGATCACCCAATTGTTCTCCATCCAACCTCGGCGGCGGTGTCCGTCCGGCCTTACCGCTACGGGCACGCCCAAAAGGACGAGATCGAACGCCTCGTGCGGGAGATGTTGATCGGCGGGCTCATTCGCCCCAGTTCCAGTCCCTTCTCCAGTCCGGTCTTGTTGGTGCGCAAGAAGGATGGAAGTTGGCGCTTCTGCGTGGATTACCGCGAGTTGAACAAAGCGACGGTACCGGACAAATACCCCATTCCCGTCATCCAGGAGCTTTCGGATGAGTTACACGGGGCGGCCTACTTCACTAAGCTGGATCTCCGCGCCGGCTACCATCAAATCCGGGTGCGCGCCGAGGACATCCACAAAACGGCTTTTCGGACTCACGACGGCCACTTTGAGTTTTTGGTGATGCCTTTTGGCCTCACCAATGCGCCGGCCACCTTCCAAGCGACCATGAATGATCTCTTCCGGCCGGTACTTCGAAAACATGTTCTTGTTTTTTTCGATGACATTTTGGTTTTTAGTCCAACTTGGCAGGAACACCTTGTCCACGTGCGCCGCACCTTCACCACCTTGCGGAGCCACCGCATGGTACTTAATCAAAAAAAATGCTCATTCGGTATGACGAGCGTCAGTTACTTAGGCCATACCATCTCTTCCAACGGCGTCGCCATGGATATAGACAAGGTTCAGGCGGTGCTCCATTGGCCGCCGCCGACTTCCCTCCGCGAAGTCCGTGGATTTCTGGGACTCACCGGCTACTATCGCCGGTTCATCAAGGATTACGGCGCCATCGCCCGCCCCCTTACTCAACTCCTTAAAGGGGCCGAGGATGCCCGTTTCGATTGGCCGGCCGCGGCCATGTCTGCCTTCTCCACCCTTCAATCGGCGCTTGTGCAAGCCCCGGTCTTGGCAATGCCCGATTTCAAACAACCCTTCGTCGTGGAATGTGACGCCTCCGGCACCGGAGTGGGGGCCGTTCTTATGCAAGCCGGCCGCCCGATCGCGTACTTTAGCCGAGCTTTTTCCTCCATAGTCCGCAGTCGTTCGGCCTACGAGAACGAGTTGATGGCCCTCGTGCTCGCCGTGCAACATTGGCGGCCCTATCTTCTTGGCCGCGCATTTGTGGTTCGAACGGACCACCACAGTCTCCGGTATCTTCTCCAACAAAAAATCGCGACGCCTGCACAACAATTATGGGTCGCCAAGCTCTTGGGGTACGACTTTACGATCGAGTTCCGCTCCGGTAAATCAAACAAGGCGGCCGACGCGCTCTCCCGCGTACCGCCCTCATCCGAGCTCACCGCCATCTCTCGCCCCATTTGGGACGACGCCACCACAATCCAACTGGAAGTTGATCGGGACCCGCGCCTCTCCGCAATCCGGCGGACTCTTCTCACGAACCCGGCGGCTCATCCGCCGTATACTCTTATCGGAGGCCGACTGTTTCATCGGGGCCGTCTTGTGCTATCCACGGCCGCCGCCAGTATCCCGCGCCTTCTCGCCGAGTTCCACTCCACACCGTCCGGCGGACATGCTGGAGCATTCCGGACATATCGACGTTTGGCGGCCTCTCTCTATTGGCCGAACATGCTCCGCCAAGTGAAGGCCTACGTAGCGGCTTGCCTACCGTGTCAGAAGGCCAAGTATGAGGCCATGTTTCCGGGCGGGCTCCTTCAGCCATTACCCATTCCGGAGCGGATTTGGGAGGATATTGCCATGGACTTCATCACGCGCCTCCCACGCTCGAATGGATTCGACTGCATCTTGGTGGTCGTGGATCGCCTCACAAAGTATGGACATTTCATTCCGCTCCGACATCCCTATACGGCGGCCACGGTGGCCGACTGTTTCATCGCGGAGATAGTACGACTCCACGGGTTTCCACGCTCTATCGTCAGCGACCGCGACCCGCTCTTCCTCAGTGGATTTTGGACATCACTTTTTCGGCTACAGGGCACTCGACTTCGCATGAGCACAGCCTACCACCCGCAAACCGACGGCCAGTCGGAGGTCCTTAACCGCTGCTTGGAGACATACCTCCGCTGCTTTATCGGGGAGCGCCCGAACACATGGGCCAAATGGTTATGTTGGGCCGAGTATTCTTACAATACGGCTTACCACCATGCCGCGGCTACCACTCCTTTTGAAACCGTCTACGGACGGCCTCCTCCGTCCATCATTCGCCACCTTCCCGGGGAGTGTCCGGTAGCCACCTTAGCCGATCACCTTCATGATCGGGATGTCATTTTGGATAGCCTTAAACATCACCTCCAACGAGCCCAAGAGAAGATGCGATCCTTTGCGAATCGGAAGCGCCGCGACCTCTCCTTCCGGCGGGCGACAAGGTCTTCATCAAACTCCACCCCTACCGCCAACTTTCGGTAGCTCGCCGTTCCTCTCCGAAGCTTGCACCTCGGTTCTTCGGGCCCTACGAAGTACTCAGCCATATTGGCGCGGTGGCCTACCGGCTCCGCCTACCGCAACATAGCCGCATTCATCCAGTTTTCCACGTATCACAACTCCGCCGGGTCATTGGCGACCACCCGGCTGTGGAACCTCTACCCACCGAGGAGGAGGAATCGGGCATGGCGCCCCTCTACCCGGCCGGCATCATTGGCCACCGTCACCATTTACCCGGGGATGCGGCCCCCGAAGAGATCCGTGTGGCTTGGCAACATCGGCCGGAGAGCGACGCCACTTGGCTCATCCGCGACGACTTTCGCCGCCAATTTCCCGACTACTGCCTTGAGGACAAGGCCAATTTTCCAGATGGCGGTATTGTTACGGAATTACTTGAGGAGCCACCGTGGAAGGTGTACACACGAAGAGCTCGGGAGCGCAATACTGGAGACGCGGTCGAGATCGTCGAACCGGCCGGGACGGGGTCGGGCGGAGGCGCGGATGACGGCACCAACCCAACCGGAGATTAGGCCAAGCCCGGTTGGGTCGGTTGGAGCTTATTTCAGCTTTTGGTTTAATTTGGTTTATTTTGGTTTATTGTAATTTGAAACCTATATATGGGTTTGGACTCTTGCTTTGGTTTTTTTATCTTGGATGATCAATGAATTGAGGGCTGCCCCCTTTCTCCTCTCTCAACCCTAACTCTCTCTTCTTCCCCTCTTCCGGCCGCCCTTTCCCTTGCCGGCATTCCCTCTCAACTATCGTAGAAGGTATTAGAGGTTGTGTGGCAATGTTTGTTATCCTTGCACATCATCCAAAGACGATCTAGGTGGAATTACAATTGCCACAAGGCCTTGTTGATTCCACTAGTTAGATGTATTTGTTTTATTGTATCAAACTGCTGAACTGTGTGAAGCATGCCTCTTCAAGTAGGATTGGTAGAGAAATCCTTGTGGCTGTCTCGGAGACCGGAGAATCACTGAAGAAAATTCTCGATCACAAGGTTGAGAGGCAGTTTTTAAGTATGATCCTCAATGGTGAAGCTGCCAAGGAAGAGTCATCGAGCCCGGTTCATCGAATCTGGTTACCACACATAGGGTGACGAGAGCATTAAGAGACGAATCCCATGGTGAGAGAAAGTTAGATGACCATGATGTATAAAATGTCTGAAGTCATTTAACATTGAAAATGACATCAAGCTCGTTGAGGATGCAATGTCACTGGAAGGTCCAAAAAGAGGTCCTCAGAGAGTGAGCAGAAACTGCCATAGGGTTCATATAGAAGGTGTGAGCGGGCACCACAGGTACCTACAGTTTGGTACCTACAGTTGGCGGAAGTTGTGGCTAATGTCACTGTCATTATCACAACAGGCTGACCGTGGATGTGTCATGATATATTTTACTTGCAGGGCCCAAAAATGCCTCCCACTTCGAAAAGTAGCAATTTTCAACAGTTCAAGCACCCACCTCTTGTGCAAGTGTGTCCAGCTCATCCAGCTCTAATGACCCAAAATCTGCTAGTTCAATCTTGTTGCTATCACTTAGGAGTAGCATGCAGAATTTCTGATCGGGTAGTGTTGAGGGTCGGTCTGGTGTTGAGGAGGAAACCTAATATAGTAGAAAAATCAAATTGGAACTTCACTAAAGAAAATTAGGATACAAAGACATGGATGAGCCATGGGAGCTCTGATGAGTGGGCTCCTCTCCCACACTTTCTAAATAGCAAAACTAGAGATGAAATTAGGCTACTTAGTTAGCCTAATCATCCATCCTTTTGTCCTTGAGTCCTCTTTATGAGTGGACCTATAGAATCGGTGACCACCCTGGCTCGCACAACCCAGCGTCATTGGCATTGTAATTACAGCCTTGACATAAGTGGTATTGGTATTTAAAAGATATTTCCAAAAGTTTAACTTCCAAAAATTATTACTTTTTTCATCTTCTACTTCTGATTTTAGATGAAATCCTAGACACACCAACAATAACAAACCTCCATCTCCAAAGCCAACATGCTCCTTCTTTATAAAATTTTCTTCCTTCGCTTAACAATAAGGTAAAAGCTTTGGATGCAGTGACATGTGTAAAATATATGGCATGCTACTTGGAAACTTGCATGGCTTAAGAGCTGAGTATAAAGTGTGCCTCAGTGACCAATATATGCCACACCACTTTTATTTTCCATCACAGGGTGGTTTTCATCCATGTAACTCTTAAATTGTAGATAATTATATCATTAGAATCAGGTTTTGGGACTCTAAAAAGCAATCGAACTTTGATAATCTTGCAGTTATGTATTATTAAGATTTCTGACTTCAAGTTACTGATTATAAAATAATTGGTTTCATCAAGACATCAATAATCCACAGCTTTACTCTAAAAAGAATGCAATTTTCACCTCTCATATCAACCACCGTCATGAACAAAAAAGAATTCTTGTAAAAGACCTTTATAATCACTACAATGATTATTTCTCATGTTTCCTTTGTACATGTAGTATCTAGAGCAAAATATGGAATTCATCCATACCATCAATGTATATAAGCAACATTTAATAAACCTGAATAAGAGACCAAATACTACACATGAAATCACATTATCACTTTCTGTTGAATAATAATCAAATAGGATATCATCACATTTACTTTTTTGAGTTTAGGGAAATATTAAAATGCATATGTACCTTCCATATAGCTCCCATGATGTAGCTCTTAGTAAGTATGAAGAACCAGCCAATTGTAGAACAGACCCAGGAATTGGATTTGGTTGTGCATCAAAGTGGAATAAATCAAAATCATTAACTGTTGAACTCCTTAATTTTCTTTTATTCTCAAACCAGGAGCTACTACTAGCAGCTGCAAGATTTTTGATCCATGAAGTACTGAAAGCCCCATCATCATTTGGCTGTGATAGTCCATCATTTCCAAACTCACTCAAAACATGTGAACACAATCTTAATTCCTGCCACCAGAGTGATAAAAACAACTCACATTCCTTACGAACTAGCTATCTGAAGAAGAAACAATGTAACAGGAAAAGAAAGGATGCACTATGGATTATTAGTATGCTCACTTTGCAAACAGTCACTGGGCAAGTTCTAAGTGTCGCTGAACTCTTAGGACCAAAACATAGCAGTGATCGCCGAACATGCTAAAAGTACATGTTTAAGCCAAAAAAGAGTTAAACATCAGATATAGTCCATGCAAATAAAATTCAAGAAAAAACTCAATAAAAGTAAATTAATGGTGTAAAATAACATGTCAGACTATCCACTAATACACCTACATGTATTTTTTATAAATGTAGCCAATTAAGAAAGCTCAAACAACCAAAATTAAATAGAGCGTCCTTCAAATGAGTCAATAAGTTATAAACCAAATTGAATCAATGAAGCAATGCAAATAGATAGATTTATTATTAAATCGACTTATGCACACATTAATGTAGCCAATTAACAATTACCTTAAGATCAAACTTTGCTGAAGCGAGGCGGTTAAAGGCCATAAGGCTCACTAACTTAAGACTATCAGCCCTTTTCAAAGACCTATGTAGAAGGACAAGTAATTGTTGCTGTGTGGTCAGGGGTGCACCCAAACTCATGCTGGTTTCAAGTGAATCTTGAGAACCCAAAATTCCTGCTGTACTTGAAATACCTACATCAGACAACAGATTGCAAATGGCTGCTAGAGTATAAGCGAGGCAGGCATCATCATTGCTCTGCATTTCAGGCAACAATTGAAAATTAGAACACAATGAACTTAAATCAAGAGAGTACAGTAATTATCAAGACAAGGATTACATTAGCTTTCCTCAAAACAACATGAAATATAGAGCATCAAATATTAAATAGATATTTAAAGGGAAGGCTGTTGAATCTTATACTTTAAAGTTTAAATTATGTCTACAATACTAAACAAAAAAAATCCAAATCCAAGGGTAATAAAGAGTGTAGAGAATGGAAAAAATCAACCTTGTATATATGTTCACTTGTGTAAAATACAAAGAATGAGTACAAATATATAGATGAGAGAAAGAGAGAGGAAGGTCCTATACATGATGTGGGACTAAAGAGGAGAGAGAATAACAATAAAACATACATAATGAATCTAGATTAAATGAGCTTCTCTAACACTCCCCCGCAAACTGGAGCGTATAGGTCATATGCACCCAGCTTGGACAAACACTGGTAAAACAAGGTACTTGATAAAACCTTTGTGAGAATATCAACAACTTGATCAGTGCCTGGAACATGCTTTAATTCAAGTTTCTTCATTTGAACTTTCTCTCGAATAAAGTGACAGTCGACCTCGATATGTTTCGTGCGCTCGTGAAACACCGGATTCTTTGCTATGTGTATGGCTGCTTGACTATCACAAAATAGAACAACAGATGAAGGAAGTTTTACTCTCAGGTCAGTAAGGAGACTTTCAAGCCATGTGAGTTCTGAGACAACCGATGTCATCGATCGGTATTCAGCTTCCGCGGAGGATCGAGCGACCACGGCTCGTTTCTTACTTTTCCATGTAATGAGATGACCACCAAAATAAGTACAAAACTCACTGGTTGACCGCCGATCGTCCAGGGAACCGGCATAATCGACATCAGAATAAGCAATCAATGCTGGAGAAGAGTTTGAGGTTTTGTAAACAAGCCCTTGACCCGGAGCTGCCTTAAGGTATCGGAGAATCCGTTCAACCGCCTGGAGATGAGAAACCCGGGGAGCATGCATGAACCGACTGACAACCCCAACAGCAAACGATATATCATGCCTCATGACCGTTAGGTAGATCAACTTTCCCGCAAGACGTCGATAGTATTCCGGGTTCTAGAGAAGCAAATCATCATCAGAGACATGAGCACATAGTTTGTAATTTGCCTCCATCGGGGTATTAGCTGGCTTGCAACCAGACTGGTCAGCGTCTTTGAGAAGATCGAGACAATACTTCCGTTGGGAGAGGACAAGCCCAACCGGCCGTCGTGCGACCTCAAGACCGAGGAAGTAGCGAAGATGCCCCAGGTCTTTGGTCTGAAACACGGTGCTCAGATGTTGTTTGACCGCTTGAATCCCCTTTGAGTCATCCCCAGTAGATAGGATGTCATCAACATAAACCAACAGAAGGACGGTTCCAGTTGCCCGGTGTCGGGTGAATAGGGAGAAGTCTGCAGAACTCCGAGTGAAACCCATGTCCCGAACCACCTTGCTGAACTTGTCAAACCACACCTGAGGGGATTGTTTGAGACAATAGATGGATTTCTTTAGAAGACACACACGAGACTCCCCCGTGGTCTCAAACCCGGGCGGTTGGCGCATGTAGAAGGTTTACTGAAGATCGTCATTCAAAAAGGCATTCTTGATATCGAGCTGATGAAGGGGTCAGTGGCGGTGCACAGCCACGGAGAGAAGTACACGAACGGTGTTGAGCTTGGCCACCGGAGAGAAGGTTTCCTCATAATCAAGGCCCTGCTGCTTAGTGAAGCCACGGGCCACCAGTCGGGCCTTCAGTCGGGCAATAGTGCCATCTGGAGCATGTTTGATGACGAAAACCCATTTACACTCAACAGGGTGCTGACCGGGAGGTAAAGGGACAAGGACCCAGGTCTGGTTGGCCCAAAGGACCGTCATTTCTTCGTCCATGGCAGCCCGCCAGCCTGGATGTTGAAGCGCCTCCTGCACAGAGTTAGGGACAGAAACAAAGGATAATGATGTGGCAAAGTGAAGAAGTGGCGGTGAAAGGCAATGTAGAGAGACATAATTCGCCATCGGATGAGCGGTGGAGGTTGGAGCCGGAGCAGCAGGTAGTGGAGCATCAAAGGTCGAAGCCGATTGCAGTGGGGCAACGGGATGAGGAGAGGGACGAGAATAGACCCGGATAACAGGTGGATGTGGACGGACCAGAGGCTGGGCAGGAGGAGGAGATGATGAGGAACGGGGAACAGATATGACAGGACGAACGACGGGCTCTGGAACAGGAGTGATATCCAGAGCAAAAAAGAAGGGAAGATCTTCCCGGAAAGTGGCGTCCGCAGAAACAATCACCTTGCGGGTAGTAGGCGAATAACACACATAACCCTTTTGAGTGCGCGAGTAGCCTACAAAAATATTTTTGGCTGCATGGGGATCCAACTTGTCTGTAGAGGGACCGAGGTGGTGAACATAGAAAGTACACCCAAAAATTCGGGGAGTAACAAGAAAAGGCAGAGTGGAGGGAAATAGGAGGCCGAAAGGAGTAGAATTCTGGAGGATGGAAGATGGTAGACGGTTGATAAGAAAACAGGTCGTGGAGAGCGCAAAATTCCAGTATGGTTTGGGAACCTGCATTTGAAGCATAAGAGAGCGAGCTACATCAAGAAGGTGACGATTCTTGCGCTCGGCGACACCATTCTGTTGTGGATTATACGCACACGATGTTTGGTGAATAATGCCAAACTCAGAGCAGAGGGTCGCGAAGTCATGACCAGTGTACTCGCGCACATTGTCAGTACGAATAGTTCGAATGGGCGCAGAGAATTGAGTGTGAGTCTAAAGAATGAAGGCCCGGAAGACGCGGGGAAGCTCAGAACGATCGCGAAGGAGATACAACCATGTCATGCAAGAATAATCATCAATAAATGTAAGAAAGTAACGGTAGCAAGAAATACTAATAATCTTGTACGGACCCCATATATCGGAGTGTACCAAAACAAAAGGAGCGGAGCTCCGAGTACAATGAGAAGTAAAAGATGAACGTGGCGGCTTCCCAAAAATACATGTTTCACACTGAAAAGCAGGAAGAGATATATCCGGGAGAGCCTTCTGGAGGACTGGGAGAGGAGCATGACCAAGACGTCGATGCCAATCTGAAGAGGAGACAGATGCGAGGAGAGTAGGAGAGTCATCAAGAAGGTAGAACCCGTTCTGCAGCCGCCCCCTACCAATGATAGTCCGCGTCTGCTGATCTTGTATCAGAAAAGAAGAGGAAGTAAAGGTCACTCAGCAATTTAAATCAGTAGTAAGGCGACCAACAGAAAGTAAATTGAAAGGAGAGCCCGGAACATGAAGAGTTGAGCGCAGGAGAAGGGAGGAGGCGAGATGAATATCAGCACATCCAGAGACAGGGATAGATGCCCCATTGGCCACAGTAATGTACTTCGAGTGAGGGGAAGACAAGTACTGAGGCGGTCGAACAGAGGTGATGCGATGAGTGGCACCAGAATCGAGGATCCATCGCGGGCCAGAGGAGAGGCAGGCGATACCTTCATTGGAGATGGAGGCAGCAGAGGCAACCGAGGCTGGTGGGCGGCTAAGCAGACCATGAAGATGCTGGAGCTGAAGGCGAACCTCGTCGAGGTCAGTACGAGTGGGAGAGGAGGCGGTGGCAGCAACAGAGGCCTGCGGACGAGGAGGACGACCATGCTTGTGATAGCACGTGGATTCAAGATGCCCGTCTTTGCCGCAAAAAGAGTACTTAGGCAGAGGCCGGCCACCCCGACCACGTCCCTGAGAATCAGAGCGGCCCCCACGAGCTGAAGAAGAGAGAGGCAGTAAAGGAGCAGGTGCCTGCTGGACAAGGGCCGGAGAAGGAGGTCCAGACAAATCCGGAGGCGGGGAGACCTTGAGAAGCATCGAGAACACATTCGAGAAGGACGGGGTAACAGTAGAGGAGAGGATGTGAGCCCGTACACTGTGAAGGTGATGGGGTACCCGAGCCATCATCATGGCGATACCCATAGCTTCCTTCTGGGCACGTTGGGCAGCAAGGTCCACAATAGGAGGCTGATGTTGGAACCAAGCTTCGACCATAGACCGAGCCTTGGCAACAAAGGAGGTCAGATCGGTCGCGCCACCACTATCAAGGGCCTGGAGAGCAGTGATAATGTCATACAAATGGTGGAGACTATCCTTGCCGGAGTAAAGGGTATGGAGCTCATCCCACATTCCCTTGACCGTCTCGTGGTACATGGCCAGGCGATAAGACTCGTCATCAAGAGAATTAAGGATCCATGTTTGCACACGACCATCGTTGCGTAACCAATCGTCAGTAGGAGTACTGGTAACGACCTGGGTCAAGTGATGAAGAAACCTCTTCGATTGCAGGACCCTGCGAACAGAGTGCGCCCATTCCACAAAATTCTTCTTGCCGGGCAGAGAAATAGTAGTAATACGGAGCTCGTCGCGTAATTCCGGAATAGAGGTCGGGCGGTCTGCAGGAGGAATCGACGTTTCGGTAGAATCAGCAGAAGAGGCCATGAAGATAAGTTGCGGCTAGGAGAACAGACCGGCAACAGAGGAGACCGCGCGACTAGAGCTGAGACCGCCTGGTCACGCTGTGAAGACACCAGCGGCAGGAGGAGGCCGCGACCAAAGGCGGAGCCCGGTAGAAAGAGAAGGCAGCAGCGGACAAAAACAAGCCGCGCGGATAGGAGAGAGGAGAAGACCGCGACCTAAATGCGGGAAGGCAACAGTCCGCACGGTCTGGCTGAGCACAGCAGCGGTCAGAGTTAAAGGAGGTCACGAGCGGGCAGAGAGAAGAGACCGCGAGTAAAGAAGACTCAAGCGGATAGAGAGATCAGATCGCAGCGATCAGGAATAGGCCGCGGCGAGTAAAAGGTCGCGAGTAGGACTCCAGCAACAAGGCAACGGTTAGCAGAACACAACGGACAAGAAGAGTCCGCGAGTAAGACGAGGCAGAATGTGGCGAGTAGAAACAGGCCGCAGCGAGCTGGAACAGTCCGCTAGAAGAGCAGGAGCAGGCCGCTAGAGGCGAGCAGGAGCAGGCCGAGAGAAGAGAGCGCGGTTTGGACTAGTAGAAGCGCGTAAGGAAGAAAGCGGACGACAGGAGGTCGCGGCGGACAGCAGGAGATTGCGGCGGGCAACAGAGAACCGTAGTTCGCGGCGGGAAGAAGAGGGAGGCCGCGCGAGAAGAGAGTGCGGTCTGGAGGAGATCGAAGCGGTCTGAACCAGGAGCAACAGGGAGAGGTGGACCCCACAGGATAGAGAGGGGAGGCTATAAGAAGCCTGAGGGGAGGGTGGAACCACGGAGAAGAAGAGGAAGCGGAAGAAGAGAAGCAGAGCGGACAGGCGAGACAGGCCGCAAGAGACCGAGCGGAAAGGGCGGGCAGCGAACAGAAGAGCGGTTAAGAAGGGGGAATCCGCCCAAGGAGAACCGGTGCCTCTGATACCATGTAGAGAAGGGAAAAAACCAACCTTGTATATATGTTCACTTGTGTAAAATACAAAAAATGAGTACAAATATATAGATGAGAGAAAGAGAGAGAAAGGTCCTATACATGATGTGGGACTAAAGAGGAGAGAGAATAACAATAAAACATACATAATGGGCCTAGATTAAATGAGCTTCTCTAACAAAGAGAATAGAAGTCAAGGGGAATACATAAGTAGAACAAAGAACACATGTTAGGCATGCATGTTAGATCAGCTAAAATGACAGAGTTATTGGATACTGTAGAAGAATTGAGTAAACCTTATATATACTACTTGAATTATAAATTACAAGTATGAATACAAATATATAGGGAGAAGAGAGAGAGTAGTCCCTTATACAAGATGTGAGACTATTATATGAGAAAGAGGAAAACCAATAATGGGCCTTTAAATGGGACTCTAAATGGGCCTTTACAAGATGTTTTCTAACACTCCCCTGCAAGCTGGAGCGTACAAGTCGTAGGCATCAAGCTTGGATAAGAACTGATACAATAACGACCGTGAAAAGGCTTTAGTTAAGATGTCAGCAACTTGTCCTGTAGCGGGAACATGCTCCAATTCTATCTTCTTTGATTGAACTTTTTCTTGAATGAAGTGACAATCAATTTCAATATGCTTTGTTCATTCATGAAAGATAGGATTCTTGGCAATATGTATTGCAGCTTGACTGTCACACAATAAGGTCGTCGGAGATGAGAGTTTGAGTCTCAAATCATTGAGAAGACTTTCAAGCCAGGTTAACTCAGATACAACAGCAGTCATAGCCTGGTACTTGGCCTCAGCAGACGAGCGAGCAACAACGGTTTGCTTCTTGCTACGCCAGATAATAAGGTATCCACCGAAGTATGTACAAAAACCAGTTGTGGAACGTCTATCATCAAGAGAACCTGCGTAGTCAGCGTCAGAATATGCAACAATAGGGAGAAAGGTAGATAGTTTGTAAACGAGTCCTTGTCCCGGAGCAATTTTTAGATATCTAAGAATGCGCTCAACAGCTTGGAGATGAGATGTCTGAGGAGCATACATCAAACGACTCACAACCCCCACAACAAATGAGATGTCAGGTCGAGTAACCGTAAGATAAATCAGCTTCCCCACCAAGCGTCAATAGTATTATGGATTTGTAAGCAGTTGGTCGGAACCAGAACCATGTGCAGAAAGCTTGTGATTTACATCCATAGGGGTGTCCGCAGGTTTGCACCCAGAGTAGCCAGTATCTTGAAGTAGGTTAATACAGTACTTTCATTGGGATAAGACGAGACCATCAGGTCGTCTTGTAACCTCAAGCCCAAGGGAGTATCGAAGATTTCCCGGGTATTTCGTCTGAAATATCGAGTTCAAATGTTCCTTGATTTGTTGTATCCCTGTAGAGTCGTCAACAGTAATTAGGATATCATCAACATACACAAGGAGAATCACAGTGTCTGTTGGCTGATGACGGGTGAAGAGGGGAGCTTCGTGTAAAACCAATTTCGCAAACAACCTTGCTAAATTTTTCAAACCAAGCACACGGGGACTGTTTGAGACCATATATAGACTTCTGAAGATGACATACATGAGACTCCCCTGTGGTCTCAAACCCGGGAGATTAGTGCATATAAACTGTTACCGGGAGATCACCACTGAGAAAGGCGTTTTTAATATCCAACTAATGGAGGGGCCACTGTCGATGAACAACCAGGGAGATCAGGACCCGAACAGTATTCAACTTGGCAACTGGGGAGAATGTTTCATCATAATCAAGGCCTTGCTGCCGAGAGAAACCCCGGACACAGAATTAGGGATATAAATGGAGGAAAGAGAAATGTCAAATGGGTGGAGTGGCGGAGAGAGGTGATGTAGAGACATATAATTCGCCGAAGAAGGCATCCCGTCAGCCATTGTCGACCGGCCGACGAGAACAGACGTGCGAGCTGATCAGCGCTGCAAGTAGGGAAACGAGAGGAAGAAGCCTTGGTCGGCACTAGGAGGGAAGAGATAGGCGAGGAGCTTCGGTGGTTAGTTGGTGGGCTGAGAGATAAGGTCGAGCGGGAACAGGGGCACTTAGGTCACACGGGCTCTGATACCATGTTAAGCAGACTGAAAATGTTATCTTGATTGATATTAATGTGATGACACCTCTTATATAAGAGGCATAATACATGTCTAATTAATTAATTCTAACATACACCAAGTACAAACTGAGGAGCATCCAACTCAAAATTGTCCAGTTAGAGCGAAAAGGCCCATTAAGCACCATAAAGCCAAGGAAGTAACCCAGGATTCATGATGTGGGACTACTATTGTCAAACAACTATCACGATATGTTCAACCATACACAAGCCAAATAATTGTGGGGCCCCATTGACTTAAAATCTAATACAGACAAGTCTCGCAGGGAGGAACACCAAAACGCCCATTCACGTGGGTTGCCATGTGGACACTTGAAGCGTGAATCACGTGATCCTACATAACTGTTTTGATACCAAGTAAAAACTCGCATCCTCAATCCCAATACACCGAGGTATAAGGAAGCGGGTTCAAGGACCTATAAGCACATACGGGTGATTATCCACATAGAATAATCGAGGATAATTCACATAGCATAGTGATCCCATACAATGTGATGTACCAAATGGAACCAGGTCAGCTAATATTATGTCATACATTATGACCATCATGATGAGGATCAATTTGTTGAGGAACTTTACCAACCCAGTCGATGCTCGAGTAAGCTACAACCTGCAGAAGACATTTATCGAAGAATATCTTACATACATTCATGAACGCCGACCTCCAATTCTAATTTCAAAGCTCCAACTCCGCCTAACTAAATAGACACAATTGCTCGAATGTTTTTCACATGAAAAAAGAGACGCATAGCCTCACAAGAACGAAGTGATACAAAAGTAAAGGATTATTAACAAAGGTATATCGGTGCATGCGTGACATTAAATTTAAAAGGGTAAAACTTAGGAGAAAGTATATATATATATATCATTACCAGTTGAGAAAATCTCACAGCTTCAGTCAAAGCCTGAAAACAAAACAAGAGAATCAAAACAACAAAACACAACTAGAAGACTAAGAACCACTAAAAAACAAGTTAAGTTTCAATATTCCCCTTACCTCTAAAGCCTTCTTCGGATGTCCAAAATAACAGTGCATGGTCCCTAAGCACAATAGTGCAGTTTCATACCGTCCAACATAAATATCCGGCGGTGAAACAGAAGAACGATTAAAAATTCCTTCGTTCCCTGCACTTTAATGAGCAATGGAAAAATAAGGGTACTTATGAGAAGCAAAATTTGCTAATAATGAGTCAATGCATGGTTTGACAATTTTAATATGATTTCTCAAGAAAATGATTGATGAACGACCTCACAAAAATCTAACTTTTGCAGTATAATCGAATAGTTTTCAACCTCCAAGGTAAATCTGGTGGCTAAAACTCTTACTTAATGATGGAAACAAATTATTGTTGCAATAGATGGCAAAGAGAGAACATAAAAGAAGTTTCTCACAATTTCCAATAAATTAAGACGAGGTTCATTGGTAAGATATGTCAAAATACAAAAGGAACTAGTTTTCATAAATCCAATGAGAACAAAAAGAATAAATTTCTCAAAAAATTCCCATCTTCACTAATAATGATGAAGGTTGTTGACCCACACATGTGTATTCTCGAAGGAGGCGATTATTCGCTACCCGTTCGGACGATCTAAGACCGCAGATGCATCCGGATGGTCGTTTTAAGTCATTTTTATGTATTTATTTTTCTATTTTGAGTTGTATTTGACACCCGATCGGTTCAGACGTTATGAGCTGTCTGATCTGGTGCCCAAGCTTATTTTGGTATTTAGGGGATGCACAGGAAGCGGCAAAAGCATCGAGGGTTTTATTTCCTACAGAAAACCATCGGTCTTTCTCGTCCTCAGTGCGACATCGATGACCTACTGGTGCGAATCCAGGCTCCTTACCCCTTTCGCCGGCCCATTCTCCCGTCTGCAAGCCACGCCGCCCATTTGACAATCTGTTGCTCCTCGACCAGCAGCGGGTTCTTCCACCCATCCCAATCGTAAGTCCCGCCTACTCCCAGCCACATATCCCACCTCCTGTTCACGCCCACCAGCTTCGTCCACCTCAATTTTCTCACTCTTCCATATCCACCAAGTCCTCCCCCATGTCCAAGCCCTATTCTCCCCTCAACCAGCCTTCTTCCCCCACCACCTACTAGGTACCGTACAACCTTCTCACCTTCGTCCGAGGCCGAACAGCGCACCCCCTACCACATCCAGCACCGTGCGTCCATCCCAGCAGCCCTACATCAGCCCCAGCAGCTCTACTTCCTGTCCACAGCAGTCAATTATCCCCACCCCAGGCGTCGATACCACCGAAAAATCAATTTTGGGTTCTGAAATTTCATTTTAGCACCATGGAATTTTTTGATTCCAGCACCTCTATCCCCTGTTCACACTTCACAGCCCCTGCCAACCTCCCAAATCACTTATGCTTCCACCCAAACTCATTCAAGTGTCCACCGCCATCAGTTTTCAGCATCCATGTGAAGTCTACAGCCTCGAAATACCACGTTTGCTGCATTTCGTCGCCGCCTACATGTGTAAGTCATAGTTTTGGTAATTTTGTTTCCAATTATCGTGTGCTTGGACTATAGTTTGATGGATGTGAATCATGCAATTTTATATGTTTTATTTCCATGAACTCACTGATTTGCAGAACTTATTCAATGTGTGTGTAATTACTTGTGCTTCGATCGTTTGAGAATTGTAGTTTGCTTTTCTAATTAAAAGTTGATGTGATCACTTGTGCACCTTTTAAGTTTTATAAAAAATCGAATCGGATTGTTCGTTGCATTTGCACTCCCGTAGGGCTTGTTAGCAAGTGCACCACACTTCACTTTGAGTCGCACATTAGGGTTTTTGTCATCATCAACCTACCCTGCGTCAAATAATAGTTTAAATATTGAGTTTTCCAAAAAAACACTTTGCATTCTGAAGAAATATGACAAGTTCTTTAAACTACTTCAAATTAAAGATGCAAATGAGTCGAGCTTGGCAAAATTTCCAAGCTCGAGCTCGACGAGCAAAATTTATCCTAGCTCGAGCTCAAGCTCAATGCCTACTTATCAAGCTCCGAGCTCGAGCTGCTCCCGAGCTTCTTAGCTCGTGAGCCTTATTTTCTTTATTTTTTTTAATGTAGAAATAAAAAGCTCCCGTGAGCTCATGAACAACAATATATGAGCTTGAGCTCAACTCGTAATCGAGCTCGATCTTCATAGGCTCGAGCTCGAGTCGAACTTTTTTCGAGCCGACTCAACTCAACTTGCACCCCTACTTCAAATGTCTATTTCATTCCACAATAATGGAACACTGTTTTGTTATTTTCAATGTATTTTCGTTATTTTTGGACTTATTAATAGTTATCAGACACCAGGCGTAACACCCAATCATAATCGTTCACGTTGAATGCCCTAATTAGTTTTCCTTATAAATAAGAGGTGAATGCAGTTATTATGGCATTGCTTGCTTTGTAGAATAAATCCAGAGACGGGTGATCTTTCGTGGTGTGACGTCGCGAGCCCAGGGTCACGGGATGCCACGTCCAGGTTTATCCCGATCTCCCCCTTCCCAACCCTAGTCGCCACTCGGCTCTCCTCAATACTCTCCTGTTCTTTCAAGATGCATCTCACCTTCCCCTCCTCCAGCTACATTTAGCTCCCTCACCCCACCTCTATCGCAACCTCCACACGACAACAACACTTCTTCATGAGGGCCTATTAGCCCCCCCCCCCCCCCCCCGAACATCCACTCACCCCACAAAAACATAGTCGTCGCAAGACCTTCCGCCTCCAATAGTCGATCCATCTCCTGCAACTTAACCTCTCCTTTCCTATCGTAACCTCACTTCCACCTCAAACTGCAAGCCCTCCTCCAATCAAAACCCTTCCCTCCACCTTCACAGCCAGCCGCAAACCACCCTCCCCCTCCAGCCGCAACCTCTGCATCCATCGCTCGGATCTACACCAAATTGCCGCTGCCAGATCCATATGTTTGTGAATACTTTGTGGTGTTTTATTTAGAAAACATCACATTTTTTCTTAGAATCCTGTATTGTTGTGCTCTTGTTTGTTTCTTATTCCTTATACGATCCTGAAGTAAGAGTTTCTACTTAAATTTTTTATTAGCAGGGGAACATGTAAGGTTCTCCCGAATGAAATTGCTGGGAATGTTGTATTAGCCATATTAAACTCTTGATGCTAAATTTAATCCGAATTAATTTGAATCATACATGCATCATATATGTTAAGTTGCTTGAGTCAATCCAGCACCACCTGCATTAGTTTGCATTAGCGTTAGTCCATTTCCACAGCCTACCCTGCGACAGTTGTCCTATCACATTTCTATGGATTTTGTTGGGATTATTATTGTGATTGTCTCTGCAGTTAACAATGCTGAAAGCTTTGATGACTTCTTGCACGCCCTTACAAAACTGAAAGAACAAATAATCTCCATGTATCTCTGAGAAGTAAAGAGTGAAAATAACTGGTATTATTTTTGGCAGATGTCAAGCAATCAGGACTTGCAAAATTGGACAAGACAATGAAATTTTGATGAATTATAAAAATGTTTGACCTACTTAACTAGATTGTGACCACCACTGGTTCTCCTACAAGAGAACCAATTGGTTCTCTCCAACTACAGCCTATTTGTCAAACTTTAAACATTTTACCCAGCTAAGGTTATAAAATAAAATCATGAGCACGCCTTGATCTTTCTCATATTGACAATCAAAATTAGCCGAACTCAAATTGTCTTAACAGTTAACCTTTAGTATGTATGTGTTATGGACCTATTTCAAGATCACGTCAGAGGTGGCGTTAGAGGTGGAGATACAAGGGGAACCAAGCTCAACCTACAGAAAATGTGGGGAAGAGAAAGAAGGGAATTCTTGTGTTATGGGCAACGTGCCCATAAAGTAATCCTATTATCGAGTCGTATGTTCTCTTTATTATATTATAGAATCGTATGTTGTTCTCTTTATTATATGTTATTATTAGTGTGTGTGGGACTATTTACGGTAATGCTCATGTATGTTATATTTAAGGGACCAATGGGGTCTTGTATGTTGCATGAATGAAATTAAATCTAATTCATATTCTCTTGTGTAAGGTCTTGTGTAGCTCTCTCCTCCAATGAGCAAGTCCTACTTAGGCAGCCGCAATTAGGGCTCCACGGTATCCTCGCCCCTCCGGTCATCCTTCGCTTGCCCCTCCCCCTCAGAATAGGCCCATAACAGCTTGGTATCAGAGCAAATCGGTCCACTTCCGCTGGTGTTATTCCTCTATCGAAGTCCAGCGCGTAGACTTCGAGCACCCTCACCAACGAGTCCAAAAGCCACTATATTCCTTCACTCTAGCCCTTTGACGCCATTAACACACAACAACCAGCTCCAGATTACGACCTAACACTTTCTCCTCTTCCCAGCCGACGAGCCCTCTTCCTCGATCTGGACCGTTGTTGTCCACCATGCGCCCTTCTTCGTCAAGCCTTGTCGTCGAGAACAACACAAGCATCGAGCTTTTTTCGCATGATCGATGACTGACTCACCCTTCCCAACAGCCTCCTCCAGAGGGATCGACTCCCTCCGACGATTGATCTGCCTGCACGATCAACTCTTTCTAGGTGCAGCCTACGCCCGCCTGTTGTTTTTCCATCGAGCCCCCTGCCAGCAGATGTTCCCATCAAGCCCCCCTGCAGCGCTTCCCTCGAGCTATCTATCTTGACCTCACTCTTTGAGCAACCCACGCCTCTAATCCCATCAAGCCCCTCAAAACTCCCATGCACGCACGACTTCTTGTCTCGCATGTTAAGTTAATTTTGTTTTAATTATTAATTGATTAATCACATATTTTGATTAATTATTTAATTATTAACTCATAATTAATCAAACCAAGGACCTACCCGTCTCCATTGCGCCACTTCCATGGCCTCGAGCTTTAAGTATTTTTGCCAAAATTGGGAGATGGAGCGGCTCTCACAACAACTCCCAACCATCCGCCTCGGAGCACTCCATCCGTCCCCGCACCCGCTCCTTATATCGCAATATGTGTGACTTGTCAGATCAAATGAGTCAGATTAAGTCACCTATGTTGTGTTGTCAAAATTTCTTCTGGTATGACTTTGCAATCCTTACAAATCATTTTATTCATTTTGCGAGTCATAAAATAATCAATTTGTGACTTATTTGATCCGCTTTTAATCATAATTAAATGTTCTTCCCTCTTTATAAAAAGCATATTTGTCACAATTAGCTCATGTGTTACGACAAAGTCTAAAATAGCTCTTCTTTCTTAATTTCTTTCTTCATATCCAAATTCTCCATGAACAAATTTTTCTTCCATATATGTTCATTTAAGTCTCTTCCTATGAAAATTTTCTCTCTTTGTGAGATTTTCTTTACTAAATCATTTAAGTCTTCCCAAAATTATATTTTAATAGTTTCACTTAATCCTACTTGTAGTTGTGTCGCGTAAGCACTGATCACATTAATAGTTTTCTTTCTTATGACTAATTTAAGAGCTAAAATTCTATCACTTATTCTACTTACCCCAATAACTGCATCCCTTCAAGTAGTATCCACAATAATACTCACTCCACTATTTGTTTTTTTTTTTGTGTACCATAATTTAAAAACATAATTATATAAAAAATTAGCTTTCTCACCCGCCCATCTAGTCTCTTGCAGGCATAAAATATTTATTTTTCGCATAATCATCGTATCTACTACTTCCATGGTTTTCCCCGTTAGTGTACTTATATTCCAACTTCCAAACCTAAGTCGGTCACAATTCCTACGACATACTTCTCTAGGACGTCTAATATGTGAGGACTTTTGTTTATTTAACACTACACACAAATTCTTTTGGAAGTGCAGTGGTCCTTGCCAAGACACCGCATTTGGACCATACGACGAGTACTCTTACAAATTTAACACTACACCCAAGTCCTGGAGATGCAGTGGTCCTTGCCAAAACGTCGCATTCAGACCATAAGACGTGTTCCTTAGGGGGAACAAAGTTTTTGCACAATTTTTCAAATGATCCATATTCATAAGGGTGACTAAATTTTACGTTGGTCGTCTACCTAACACAACCCTCACCATTTTTCATAATTTACTTTTATTTCTTGCATTTTTATTTGTGTCACGCACGACTTCGAGCATATTATTTTATTTAAGTATTTGTGTTTGTGCATCTTGATCGTGTTTGTTACTCGTGCTCGTTTGTACTCATTCTTCTTTGTTTTGGCTTTAGCGTGACCGATCACTAAGACCCTGAATAAATTGATCCGTCAAATTAGGCTAAGTGGGATTTAGGGCAAGCTTTGAGAAAAAATATTTAAATTCAAGTGTTTAATGTTATTTTTTGAAATTACAATTAAGTAGTAATTTATTTAAATTTCAGAAAATCATTCTTTTAAATATGAGAATATCAAGGGGCCAAATTCCCCCCTTGACCGTTGGTTACTCCCCCTCATTTTTTATCAATTAAAAGAGCCTATTAAAACAAGCATACGAAAAAACCTAGCATATCTTCTATAACAGCAGCCCACCCCTTTTTAATTTCCCCTTTATTTTCAAATAAAACTCCCTTTAATTAAAACCCTAAAATTTTCTATTAAAGGACCAGCCCCCACTAGTATTAGGGAGTTTGGACAGATTTGGGAATAGAGAATTTACATCTATGTTTTCACACGTCCAGCCCCACCTTTCTCCTTCCACATCTGCCTACACCTATCTCCTCCCTCTGCCTGCGACGTCGGAGCTCCTTCCAAGGTCCGGCGACTCCACTTCCATCAAACCCTGACAAAAACTGTGCACCTTTCCGCCACCTCCTCTACGTTTATGCGCAGCCTATTGCCCAGCGGCTGGATCGAGCATATCCCAATTTGTTTGAGCCAGTGTTTCCCTTCCATTCGTTGGATTGAACTTCCCCCTCCTCTAATTGACCACCAGGCTCCTTCAGCGGCTCCTTCAACTAGTTGTTATCTCCCAGAGCCTGACTTCCACTTTCCCTGTTGCGGTCTAGTCAGTCCATCTTCCAAAATCCGTTGCGTCCAGCTCAGCCAACTCTGCCCCACCTACCATACCACTTCAGAGCCTAGTCAAAGTAATCGTCCAAATCCCGAAGCAGGAATGTTTCCAACGACCTGGAGGTATAATTACAATCTTTTTCTTGCTCCCCTAATGTTAGAATTAATGTTATGCTTAATTTTTAATTGAATCATAAAATTCAGAGCTTGCCTTTATATATCATATTAGTGTGTTTGTCGACAATTTAAATTTTGTTGTTCCATTTTGTTTCCTATCATGCCTTTGTATTTATTAAATCATGTTAACCATATGTTTGAATGCCAAACAATATGCGTGTGTACGATTCCTAGATTAATGTCGCGGGCACTTGAGCATACTCGTACATGAGATCTTGTTTCTCTTCCGCATGGTACAGTTCCTATTACTTGCAAATGGGCCTTCAAGGTCAAGACTCGCTCTGATGGTTCTGTGGAGAGGTACAAGGCTCGGCTAGTTGCTCGTGGTTTTTAGCAGGAGCAGGAGGGAGATTACGACGAGACCTTCGCTCCAGTCGCGCATATGACTACAATTCAGACTCTTATTGCAGTTGATGTTGTCTCCATTGGTCTCTATGCTCCTTTGTGGCTAGACGATGGCGTGAAGGAGCGCAAGAGTCAGAGAATACTTTGAGGAGCGGCTGCGTCTAAGAGATCGAAATGGAGGCGATGGGTTCGAGAGCTGTTGCTGGATGGAGGTTGCGACTGAGATGATTTCTTTGTTCGCTGAGGAATCTGTTGGATGCGAACATAAATCTTTGTAGGGAGCATGTTGAAGACCAAGGAGGAGTGATCGCTCCGATACTAAGTTTGTTATGGACCTATTTCAAGATCACGTCGGAGACGGCGGAGGTGGAGGAGATATAAGGGGGGTCGAGCTCAACCCACGGAGAATGCAGGGAAGATAAAAAAAGGGGAGAGCCTTGCTCAACCCTTACTCTAGAAATGACATGAGGAGAAAGAGAATTAAAAAAGAGAGGAACTTGGAGAGATAAAGAAACTTGGATTAATTCATTCTTAACCTCGTGCATGACCCACGGGGTCTATTTATAAGGCCAATATGAAATAAGCAAACAACGCTAAAACCTTAAGACTAATAACTCGTAACTACGACTCAACTCGAAACGACACGACTCATACAACTTGATTCCAATACCTAAAGACTCGTAATAATATAATGGTTAATAGATAATTGACGACGTGAGATTCATAACAGTACGCTTCGAGATGCAAGTCTCAAAGTTAGAATAATTGTTGAATTGAGAAAAATCTCTCTAAAAATAATATTGATTTCATTTATATTAAGGTATTCTCTATTTTCTCCAATTTTATGCCTATGAAAATTGAGAATGGGTCCTGTTTGAATTAAATAATTACCTAGTTTAGCCTCAATTTCCTCTGGTTCAATTAAATAAAAGTGTTGTTATTAGCAAACTTAATTTGGCTTCTAGCAAACCATTACTATTAGCAAACCTTCAAATTTGAAAATGGATATTTGAAAATATTTTTGTTACTAGCAAACCAGCATAAAAAATAAAATAAAATTTTTATTTTTATTTAAAGACATACATTCATTCAATATAAGCTGATACATATGCTAATATTACTGATGTGGTCTCCTTAGAGGCGTTAGCCGCACCCAATACATGTGGTGGGGATATCTGAATCTCCCCCGACGTAACCAGCCGAGGTATAACCATCACACCAACCGCCATCACCGTCGCCATGCCAACCGCCATCGCCGCCGCCGCGCCAACCTCCATCGCCGCCGCCGCGCCAACCTCCATCGCCGCCACGACACCGAAACCGTTGTTGTCGCCGCCGCGTCAACCGCCATCACCGTCGTCGCGCCAACCGCCATCGCCACTGCCGCGCCAACCGCCATCGCCGCTCTCGCACTGAAACCTCCATTTCCTCAACCGCACCGAAACCGTTATCGCCGCCGCCGTGAAAACCGCCATCACTGCTGTCGCGCCAACCGCCATCACCGCGGCCGCGCCAACCACCAACGCCGCCACCGCACCAAAACCGCCAACGCCGCCACCACACCGAAACCGCCATCGCCGCCACCGCGCCAATCGCCATCACCGCACCAAAACCGCCATCGTTGTCTCCAGACCGAAACCGCCATCGTGGTCTCCGCGTCAACCGTCATTGCGGTAAAAAATAATTAAGTTTACCGAACAAAATATTAATTAAGTTTACAAAACAAAATATTAATCAAGTTTACAAATTTTAATTAAGTGTTAGAAAAGCCTACTTTAGGGTCCATCTAGGGGCCCATTCTTCTCTCTTCTCTCTCTCTATTTGTATTAGTCCCACATCTTGGATTGAGATTTCTCTCTTTCTTCTTCTCCTATATAAATGTATTCATACTTGTAATTATCAATTCAAGAAGTATATACAAGGTTCGGAGCTTTCTCTACATGGTATCAGAGGGAGGTTCCTCTTACTGCGGCTTCCCCTTTTCTAACCGCACAGCCCGGCCTTCTATCCGCTCTTCCCCTTCTCCGTGGGCTTCTGCGGACTGCCTTCTGCATCCGCTTCTCCTCTCTCTTCCCCCCGTGGTTCCACCCTCCTCAGGCTTCTTATAGCCCTCTTCTGCTCTAACCCGTGGGGCCCACCTCTCCTGTCCGCTGCGGTCTCTTCCTCTGTTCGCTCGAGCATCTCTCTAACGGGCTTGTCCTTCCCGTTGCGACCTCCTCCCTAACCGCAGCGGGCTCTTCTCTTGTCCGCCTCGAGTTCCACTCCTCTCGCCTGCTCGCGTGGTTGTTTCTGGACTCTAGCCGCGACCTGCCTTCTCGTCTCGCGGCCTCTTCTCGCGGCCTCGACTCGTCGCTTGCTCTACCCGCTGCGGTCTCTCTTCCTGTCCGCTGCGGGCCCTTCCTCTTACTGCTTTGAGTTGTTTTTACTCGCGGTCTCGTCTCCTGACCGCTCGAGTTCCTTGCTCGCAGTATCTTGCTTCCCGCTGCGACCTTTCCTTACCGGTGTGACTTCTCCTCTCTTTCTCTATCTGCGGCTGTCCACCTGACCGTGCGGACTTCCCTTTCCGCATTTTGGTCGCGATCTGCCTAATCGCTGGTGTGACCGTGCAGACTGATCCTCTTCTCGCTGCGGCCTCTCGCTCTGCCTCTTCTTGGTGCGACATGCTTCTCGTTGTCGACTGCTCCTTCTCGTTGCGGTCTGGTCCTTCCCGCTGCGGCCTGGTTCTCACTGTCGTCGGCTTCTTCTTGCTGCGGCCTGGTCTTTCTCGCGGCGACTTCCTTCCCCGTTTTCCCCCGCTGCCGCTTCTCGACCCGCTAAGGCATGTGTTTTACCTTGGCACGGTCTGTTTCAATCCGCCCGGTTTGGTTCCTTATTCGCCAGGTGGTTGCTTCTGTTGCGGTCTTCTCCTAACCGCGCAGCCTGCTTGTTTCTAGCCGCTGCAGACTCTATTCTTACCGCGCTGGTCGTGGCTGTTTCTTGCTGCTGGTGCGTTGTCACCGGGCTGCGGACTATTCCTTGCAAAATGATCAGCTGCCCTCCGGGCTCTGTGGTGTCTGTTTCCCATGGTGGTACCTCCTGCCTTGCTCACAGCTCATCCTGGATTTTGGATTCCGGGGCCTCTCACCACATTACATCACGGAAACCACCACAATATTTGAACTGCGTGCATCCCCAGTTCATTACTGTTGTTAGTGGGGACACACTTCCCGTCTCTGGTGCGGCAGATATTAACTTCACTCCCTCTATTACTCTTCGCTCTGCTCTTAATGTTTCGGGCTCTCCGTTCAACCTCCTCTCTATTGGTCGACTCATTGCTGACCTCGATTGTGCTGTTATTTTTTCTTCTAACACGTGTGTTGTGCAGGATCTCAAGACGCAAACCATCATTGGAAAAGGGCATCTGTCGAATGGTCTTTATATCCTTAACCCGTCTCCCCCAACGGTGTTGTCGTCTATTAGCTCCGTTGATTGACATCGACGTCTGAGTCATGCTCCTCTAAACATCCTCAAAAAATCTCTCCTAGACGTGTCCTTCCACGAGTTCACGTGTGAGCCCTGTATCTATGGGAAACATCATCGCTCTACGTTCTCACCACATCCTTCTCGGCGTCCTGCTCCCTTTGATCTTGTTCACTCCGATATTTGGGGCCCTTACAAAATTACAAGTGTTTTTTGATACCGTTACCTTGTCACATTTGTCGATGACTACTCTCGGGTGACCTAGTTGTATCTCCTTCGTGACCGCTCTGAATTGCCCAGTGTATTTTGTACCTTTTTCATTGAAACTCGCAACCAGTTCTCCACAACCATTAAAACCCTCCACACCGATAATGCCCGTGAATACACTAGTCATACCTTCTCTCTCCTCTGTGCGGAGTTTGGATGATATCAGACCTCCTGTGTCTATACCCCCAACAAAATGGCGCTGTTGAACGCAAGAATCGACACCTGCTCGAGGTCACCCACTCCCTTATTATTCATATGAATGTTCCAAAATAATATTGGAATTTTGCGGTTTCAACCGCTTGCACTCTTATTAACCGCATGTCTTCATCTATCCTCAATTTTGCGGTTCCCTTCAATCTCCTTTTTCCCTCCCAACCTTCATTCTCCATCACCCTACGCGTGTTTGGTTGCGTATGTTTTGTTCATCATCTTGACCCGTCCACTGACAAACTTGCTCCCCGTGCCACTAAATATATGTTTGTGGGCTATTCTCGAACTCAGAAGGGCTACGTTTATTTTTCTCCCACGGATCGCAAGGTGGTTACTTCTGTTGATGTCACCTTCCTCGAAGATCAGTCGTATTACTCTCAACCTATTGACCCTCCTCTTCCGTCACCTCTCCCGCGACCTGTTATCCCCGTCAATTCCACCATTCCACCTCTACTTCCCCCACCCATCCCACCTAAACCACCTACACCACCGGTCATTCGTGTGTACACTCGACGTCCTCCCTCGTCTACTGCCCTACAAGAGCTGCCCCGCTCTAATGATGTTTTGCAACCTGCGGATCCGACAACTGCTTCCACTGCCCACTCGATGGCCAACTTTGTCTCTCTTCACCGCCTTTCTCCGGAACTCCGTCAGAGTGCTCTCTCTTAATCCTCTATCTCCATCCCTAATTCTGTGCAGGAGGCTCTTCACCACCCCGGATGGAGGGCGACCATGGAAGATGAAATGCAGGCTCTCTGGGCTAACCGAACTTGGGATCTGGTTCCTTTTCCTGCATGTCAATCATGTGTTAGCTGCAAGTGGATCTTTGTTATTAAACATGCGACGGATGGCACCGTTGAGCATCAAAAGGCCCGCCTCGTGGCACGGGGTTTTACTCAGCAACATGGCTTTGATTATGAGGAAACCTTTTCTCTGGTGGCAAAATTGAACATGGTCCGCGTTCTTCTCTCCCTGGCTGTTCATCGTCATTGGCCACTTTATCAGCTGGATATTAAGAACGCGTTTTTCAACGGAGATCTGCAGGAGACTGTTTACATGCACCAACCTCCCGGGTTTGAGACCACGGGGGAGTCTCGGGTCTGTCATCTTCGGAAATCTATTTATGGTCTCAAACAGTCCCCGCGCGCTTGGTTTGAAAAATTCAGCAAGGTTGTCTGTGATATTGGCTTTATTCGGAGCTCGGCTGACTTTTCTCTCTTCACCCGACACCGGTCAACCAGAACTGTGATCCTACTTGTCTATGTTGGCGATATCCTCATTACTGGCGACGATATTACACGGATACAACATATCAAGAAGCAGTTAAACTCCACTTTTCAGACCAAAGATCTTGGCAACCTTCGGTACTTCCTTGGGCTTGAGGTTGCACGACGCCCTGATGGTCTTGTGTTATCCCAACGGAAATATTGTATGGACCTCCTTCATGATGCCGGTTATTCTGGATGCAAACCTGCAGATACTCCTATGGATGCAAATCACAAGCTCTCAGCCCACAGCTCTGACTTTGACAAGCTCCTTACAAATCCAGAATACTATAGACGCTTGGTTGGGAAGCTGATCTACCTTACGGTCACTCGACCAGATATCTCTTTTGTTGTGGGAGTCGTAAGTCGTTTTATGCATGCTCCTCGAACATCTCACCTTCAAGCTGTCGAGTGCATTCTTCGATATCTCAAGATCGCTCCAGGACAAGGGCTTGTGTACAAGCCATCCACATCTCTATCCCTTGTCGCGTACTCTGACGCTGATTATGTCGGGTCCATTGATGATAGGCGTTCCACAACGGGTTTTTGTACCTACTTCGGTGGACATCTCATAACCTGGCGTAGCAAGAAACAGAATGTGGTTGCTCGCTCTTCTGCTGAAGCTGAGTACCGCTCTATGGCTGCTGTTGTTTCCGAGTTAACTTGGCTTGAAAGCCTTCTGAGAGACTTGGGTGTTCGTCTCTCATCGCCAGCGACCCTATTTTGTGATAGTCAAGCGGCAATCCATATTGCCAAGAATCCAGTCTTTCACGAACGCACAAAGCATATTGAAGTTGACTGTCACTTTATCCGAGAAAAGGTACAGGCAAAGAAGATAGATTTGAAGCATGTTCCTGATGCAAGCCAAGTTGCTGACATCCTGACTAAAGCTCTCTCCCGGCCACTATACTACCAGTTTTTATCAGAGCTTGGTGCCTACGACTTGTACGCTCCAGCTTGCGGGGGAGTGTTAGAAAAGCCTACTTTAGGGCCCATCTAGGGGCCCATTCTTCTCTCTCTCTCTATTTGTATTAGTCCCACATCTTGGATTGGGATTTCTCTCTTTCTTCTCCTATATAAATGTATTCATACTTGTAATTATCAATTCAAGAAGTATATACAAGGTTTGGAGCTTTCTCTACAAGTTTAAAACATATTATTTACTTTTGCTACTGCAGTCGCAAACAGGTGAGGGAGAAGAGTTGTGAGCGGGAGTAATAAAGGTGACAGAAATGAATTAGGATTTGGGTTTGCTAGCAGCAGAATTGGGCCTTTCAAAAAGAAGTTTTGGATGAAATTAGGGTTTGTTAAAAGCCAAATTAGGTTTGTTAGCAACAGCACCCTTAAATAATGTAATTACAACATCCTTGAACTCATAGACACAATATAAAGTTTTTGAGCATCCATACTCATTCAAATTTAATGAATTGTCAATTTTAACTTCAACCTTGATATTCTATAATGAGGTGTCTCAATATAATCCTAAACATTGTAGGGCAAACATCAGATTAAAAATTGTAAAAAATGCATCTCTATATCCCATATACACCTTGTTTCCAAAACGAAGAATGTTACAGTAACAGAATAAAATTCTAACAAGTCCAAAAACTATAACTCGTAAAAAAAATCTGAAAGCAGGTCGAATAAGCACATCATACTTAAAAATAATTAAACCTTGTATGTACTAAAGTAGTAAGCAAAAAATGGGAGTTGCGGAGATGAGAATGCTTAGGTGAATGTGTGGACACGGAAGACTGCATAAAATTAGGAATGAATGTATCAGCGATAAGACAGGAGTGTCACCAATTGCAGAGAAGATGTGAGAAGCTCGACTAAGATGTTTTGGACATGTACAAAGGAGACCATTAGAGGCACCTGTTAGGCGTTGTGAGAGTTTAGTCATTAGTATGTTAAACGGGAGAGGGGTAGACCAATAAAGACTTGGAATGAAACTATAAGGAAAGACATGATGTACTTAAGCATTAGTGAGATTATGACTAAAGATAGGGCACAATGGCAGTAAAAGATAGATATAGCTGACCCCATTCTAGTGGGATAAAGGCTTGAGTGTTGTTGTTGTTGTATGTACTCAAGTAGTAAATTGGATAGCCCAATGTGAAGCCGAGTTTGTCCGAAATTATTAATTTTGAGGCACATAAATACAGAACTTCTTAAATGAAGTATATTCATAGAATAAGTTAACACCTCCCAGTTAAGTGTAGTCCAATTGACCTATGATTGTCTACACGTCGCCCATAACCTGAAAAGTACAATATAGCTTGAGCACTTCCGATGGGGGTTGGCCCCAATTTATATAGAAGAGACCGGTTGCAGGTAGTGGTTTTCCCGCTCCCCCCACCTGCATGGTGGGGAGTTACGCGCACAAACCACCACACGCACGATCCGCGCGCCCGATCTGTGAGATAACTACCGAGCACGGGATCCCAACCGTCGTGATCTCATGCGTCGGTCGCCCAACTTCCGCTGGCCGGAGAGGGGTGGCCTCGGCAGATCACGGCCGCAACCGGCCTCGCCAAGGCTGGCCGCCTCGAGGCCGGTCTTGGCCACGGCAAACACCACAAGGGGCCGTCCGCCCATGGCCATCCGCGAAGGGGCGACCACCCATCGGCCTCCCCGTCGCAGGCGGCCTCGACCGCGACCCCCGCAAAGGGGGCGGCCGCCCCATGGCCGCCCCGACGCGGGGGGACCTCGGTCGCAACCCTAGCAAAGAGGGTGGTCGCCCCAGTACAGGGAGTCTCGGCTGCGACCCCGCCAAGGGGGCGATCTCCCCGTGGTCGCCCCTGATTACTGCCTTTAGTTCAGTAGACCAAAACCAACAAATTTTCACGCAGATAAACCAAATCAAAATTTCTCTACCCAAGTCTACTTGACGTCACGTTTATGGCTAAAAATAGCTAAATGTTGGAAAAATAAGTTAAACGCCTAAATATATGATTTGTTTGAACTTACATTGGACAAAACCAAGCCTAGGCTATTTTTGTTTAAGTCTTTTAACACCATTTCGGGAGGATAAAAAAACAATGGAGAAATTAGTGTGTATGGTAAAACTTCCATTTTGGAGCTTTGGTACGGCGGAAAAGGCCAAAAAGTCCATTTTACGTTTCATTTTCCACCGACGGGTGAGAGCTCCATTTTCAACTGGAGCACTGGTACCGCTCTCCCAAACGGAATCTAAGAAAGAAACAAGTCTGTTTGCCAAACACAAAGCATGCCAACACCTACAACGTTTCAAAATTTTGCATAGTATTGTAGTACTGTTAACTTCCTCTTGAGCCTGTAAATAATTCTTTCAAAAACCTGCAGAAATGTATTTAGAATTTTAATATAAATTCATTTTACGGAAATTTCCATATAAACTTGTAATGATAGTCCTAATGATTTTTTCTTATTGAACAAGCAGACCAGGAGATTTTCCTAACATGATTAACCAATAGTCGACAGATACTATTTCTTCAAAGCAATATATCATATATGTATAAATGAAATCAATAAATTAAGTACATGAAAGTTACCTGTAATCGAAATAACTATGCAGATTATCCATAGCAACAAGATAATCATTATGGAAGAGACCGTTTAAGTATTGCAAGTAGTCAACCTGAGTCACAAAACATGCACTAAATGTTTAAACATAAATTGATAAAATGTGTTCGCTGAAAATTTTAAAATGAATAGACCATCCTTGAGATTTTACAACTCACTCGATGCAGATCTGGTGCTAGCTGATGTAATTTGTTGAGAACAGCATTGAATGAATTCAAAGGAAAACATCCTGCATCCCTGGAGTTGAAGAATAACAGAAATGACATCACTAAAGTACAACCAACAATTACATATTAAAAAATAACTTCCATTACCTCTCAAGAATATCAGCTTGCATGTTAAGATATCCTTCCACTTGCCACCTGGTGCGCAAGAACCCTTGGTGATCATCACCTCTGGAGTTATTAATAACAGACGAAACAAATTTCCTGCTCAGAGGATTACCATCCGTGCTTTTAAACTCACAATCATCCAGAACTTGAATATCTAGAAATGCAAGTATATTAACCAGTAGAAAAACTAAAAAAAATTCTCAATTTGCCATCCAGTTTACAAAATGATGGCATAAAGGATTGCATGCATAAGACTAGTTTATTTGTGCATCAAAAATATGGCATAAAGCAATATGCCTATTGCTGCATGGAGACTCTCATCAAAAGATGAAATCCCTTGGTCAAGGTATCTTGTTGTTAAAGTCCCATTCGTTGTGGCGATTAAGGATAAGTTTGATATGGCCCCTTTGATAGTAGGGTTGAAGTTCACAGGGGAAAACATTCAATTTGTCGGGGAACTACAAAAGATTTGTCCAAGTCGAAGGTGGTGCTTTTTTCTAAGTACAGCCACATAGAGAGAATGTAGAAAGTTGTGTCAAAGAGGAAGACAAACAAAATTGAAGCAAAAATGTCGAAGCGGGTGATGAGGAAAAATTTTGAACTTTGCTAGCGACAAAGGAAAATAAAATGTGAGAGTTGAAGAAACTGGGTTGCCGTCATTGTTTTGCATTAATCATTGCCTTCATTGTTGCCCCTCTAGTTGATATTGATGGTATTCGTGAACCTGTTTTTGGGTCTCTACTTTATGGAAACAATATTATCTCTGGTGTCATTATTCCTACTTCTGCAGCTATAGGTTTGCATTTTTACCCAATTGTTGTCAATGTTGCACAATGAAGAAAGGTCATAGAGGCTACATCGATTTGTTTCATCGAGTGAAGCTAGTGAAAAATAAAGGCCGTTTGCAAAAAAAATTACATTGAAGTATGTGAAGTCAAAGTAGACCAAAGAGATCGCAATCGTTGTGACGGTCCGCAGATCCCCACAATTTAACAGTAGTCATTACATGGTAGAGTTTTCGAGAGCATCATAGTACACATAAGCACAATGAGTACAAAAAACGTACAAAATAAAAACTGTTCATTTCATTAAAAGCATAATTATACATGGTTGTTCACCGTAAAAATATCAAAAATGTCACGACGACACGACACTGGCGTAATTTTCTCATCACAGGGGATTAAAATTTTATTTGATTTAAGTGGAAAGTTTGGAGTGTTGCAGTTGCCGCTCGAGGAAGATGAATATTGAAGATACATGAAAATGTTATCATCGCAGATGTAGAATGTACAGAAGCTTGAAAGTGTCGGACAAAGTAAATATCAAAGAAAAAATGACCAGCTAGGTCAACGAGAATCAAGTTGTCTCATCTCAAAGAGAAAAATTGAATGGCAAGGTAAACAAGAATCAAGTTGTCTTAGCTATATGAACCATGAGTAATGACTGCTGCGAATCATGGATATTAAATGGATTTACTGAACCCATGGCGCTCCAAGTACAAGGAGAAGAGCAGGCCCTAGGGCACACTTTTCACATAATTTTCAAAATTGCTCCTACATAGAAAGCCAATGGTATATTTAACGAAATGAGAAAATGGCATTTTACAAATAGATCCTACAATAAATTATATGCCACAACAAGCCAAAAAGAGCAAAAGAGCAGATAAACAAAAAATTACAAATAACTATGAAATGGTCCTTTATTTAACATTTTAGACATGGCTTCGGATCCATCAAGCGCAAATGTGATAAACGTGTTAGATAATGTAGAGGAAAACAATGTAAAGTCCCATTTATAGGCTCATTTCTCCTTTCTCCTTTAGTCTCACATCTCCTGTATAGGATTCTTTCTCCCTCTCTTCTCCGATATATTTGTATTCTTTCTTGTATTTTACACACGAAGAAGTATATACAAGGTTGACCCTTTGTTTTCTACATGGTATCAGAGGCACCTGGTCTGGCCTGTCTCTGACCGCTCGGCTTCTCTGTCCGCCCGGTTTCCCTTTTTGACCGCGGCGGCTTGGTCAACCTCCTTACCGCTTGTTGTTGCGGCTTCTCTCCACTCTACCCGCCTCCTTCTCATCTCCCGTGAATCCACCTCTCTTCCCCCTTTTATATAGCCTTTCTCTCTCTGGCTCGTGGACCCCACCTCAGTTCGGTTAGTTTTTCTATCCGCTGCGGTCTCTCCCTTCTTCTCCTTACCGTTGCGATCAGCTCTTAACCGCTCGGTCTCCGCTTGGGTGCGGTCTATTTCTAAACTGCACGGTCTGCTACTGCTTTCCCTTATTGTAACCGCGCGGTCTGCTCTTCCGGTCTGCTGGCCGGTCTAACCGTCTCGGGTTGTCTTCTTGTTCTCTCCGTGGAGACTAGCTTTCGCCCGCTTCTTCTTGCTGCCTGCTTCCTCTCGGTTTCTCCAGCGACCTCTTCTAGTCGCCACCTGCTTTCCCGCGGCGACTTCCTTTACCCGTGGCGGCCTCCTCTTCTTGTCGCGGATTTCTCTACCCGCAGCAGCTTCTTCTACTCGTGGCGATCTCGTCTACTCGCAGCGAACTATTCTGCTCGCGGTGGCTATCTCTTCTCTCAGCGGCTTCTTCTTTTCTCAGCGGCTTCCTCTACCCGCAGCGGCTTCTTCTCCTCGCTGCGGCCTCGCCTCTCCCGCAGTTTCTGCTAGCTGCGGCTTCGTCTCTAGCCGCTGGTGCTAACCGGCTAGCCGCGTGCTTCTAACCGCCCGGTTAGTGTGCCTAGCCGTCCAGGGACATGGCTTTCGATTCCACCACTGCTGCTGATTCTACTCCTCCCTCAGGCTATCCTCATACTGCTCCTTCTGAGCTTCGGGATGAGATGCGCATTACCACTATTTCTCTTCGTGGAAAACAAAATTTTGTGAAATGGGTGCACTCCATACGGCGTGTACTACAAACTAAAGGTCTCCTTCATCATCTTACCAAGACACCACCCACTGCACCTACTGATGAGTGGATCCGTGACGACGGACGCATTCAATCTTGGCTTCTCAATTCTCTGGACACCGAGAGTCTTATCGTATGGCTATGTACCATGAGACCGCTCATGCTATGTGGACTGATCTTCATTCCTTCTATTCTGGAAAGAACAGTCTTCAGCACTTGTTTGACATTTTTACTTACCTTCAGTCCCTTGACGCTGGAGTTACCAGAGATATTACCTCCTTTGTTGCGCGGGCTAAAACTCTTGTTGAGGCTTGGATCCAGCATCAGCCTCCCACTACGGACTTGGAGACTCAACGACAGCAGAAGGAGGCAGTCAGGATTGCTATGAAGATGGCGCGTGTCCCCCCACATCTTCATAGTGTCCGCGCTCATGTTCTATCATCTGCTATTACTCCATCCCTCTTGGATGTGTGTTCAATGCTCCTCAAGGTTACTCCACCTCCGGATGTCCCGACTTCGTCTCCCGCTCTACTTCAGCAGCTCGTGGCCACTCTCGCTCCATCTACTCGTGGTCCACCAGCTCGTGGTGGTCGCCAGCCTCGGGGACGCAGTCGTGGTGGTCGAACCCTCTTTAAGTGCTCTTACTACGGCAGGGATGGCCATCTGGAGGCCACCTGTTACCGCAAACATGGTCTGCCTCCTCATCTTAGTACAACAGTAGCTCTCTCACCTCCCTCCACAACTAGTGATGATATTACTGTGTTACGGGCTCAACTCCAACAGCTTCAAGGCGCGGTTAGTCGCTCCTCTGGCTCCGTCGTCTCGATCTCCAATGAAGGTATATTTTTCCTCTCACGCAGCCCTCACTGGATTGTGGACTCGGGTGCTACACATCATCTCTCTCCACAGCGGCCGCCTCCATATTTAGATACTCCTTACCCCAAGAACATCATTGTGGCTAATGGTGACACGATCCCGGTTTATGGCACTGCCAATCTCCCTCTTACTCCTTTCTTCTCCTTATCCTCGTTTTTTCATGTTTCGGGCTCTCCGTTTAATCTCCTTTCTGTCAGCTGTCTTACACAAGATATTGATTGTTGAGTTACTTTCTCATGCTCTTCATTTGTTGTGCAGGATCGACAAACGCGGACTATACTTGATAGAGGACGACTGTCCAACGGGTTGTATCTCCTCGACGTTTTTCCCACTGCTCTCACCACCGTCTCCACAACTGATTGGCATCGTCGTCTGGGACATGCCCCCCTTCCGATTCTCAAGAAAGCTCTTCCGACTGTTTCTCTCCAAGAGTTTTTTTGTGAATCTTGTATTTTCGGCAAGCAACGCCGTGTATCTTTTCCTTCTTCATGTACTCGGAGTGATGCTCCTTTATCTTTAATACATTCTGATATCTGGAGCCCTATAAGGTCCCTAGTGTTTTTGGTTACAGATATTTTGTTACATTTATCGACGATTACTCGCGAGTTACCTGGTTGTATTTACTTCGTGATTGAACCGAACTCACAACTACGTTCTGTACGTTTCTTACAGAAACGTGCACTCAATTTTCTACTTGTGTCAGAACAATTCGTACAGAAGACAATGCTCGCAAGTACACTGGTCGCACCTTCACCAATCTCTGCGCTGAGTTCGATATTCTCCATCAGACTTCATGTGCATATACTCCCGAACAGAATGGCATAGCAGAACGGAAGAATCGTCACCTCCTTGATGTGGTTCGATCTCTTATGATCCAAATGCAGGTTCCTCCTCTTTATTGGAACTTGTCGTTTCTACAGCTTGTCACTTCATTTATCGCATGTCATCATCCGTCCTCAACTTTGTGGCGCCCATCACTCTCCTTTATCCATCCACGACTCTCTTCTTTTTCACACCTCGTGTGTTTGGCTGTACCTGTTATGTCCATCACCTCGGTCCCTCCACTGACAAGCTAGCCCCTCGGGCTACCAAGGCGACGTTTGTTGGCTACTCCCGCACTCAGAAGGGGACCAGGGGTATGTCTGTTTTGATCCTACCACTGGTAAGACAGTTGTGTCTGCTGATGTCTCCTTCCATGAAGACCAACCATATCACACCAGTCCCTCTGATCCCCTTCTTCCTCCTCCTCTACCTCGGCCCTCCGTACTCGTAACATCTCCATTACCACCACTTCTACCTACCCCTCTACCCCACCAGTCCAAATCTCATATCACTCTGAACATCCCACCACCAACAGTCCCCTCCAAATCCCTTGTTATTCAAGTGTACACTCGTCGTCCTCCACGTCCAGATGCCCTGCAGCAGCTTCCCTCTACCGGTGTGATCTCGCGGCCTGTTGATCCGGCATCCTCTTCGACGACACATCCCATGGCCAATTATGTCTCTCTACACCGGCTCTCTCCGCTTCTTCGTGCCTTTGCTCTCTCTCTCTCTCTCCTCTATTTTTGTACTTAATTTTGTGCAGGAAGCTCTCCAGCATCCGCGGTGGCGCGCCGTCATGGATGACGAGATGACGGCTTTTGTGGGGTAATCACATTTGGGATCTTGTGCCCCTTCCTTCGGGTCACAGTTGTGTTAGCTGTAAATGGATCTTCACTATCAAACATGTCGCGGATGGAACAGTTGATCGCTTAAAGGCTTGGCTTGTGGCTCGTGGCTTTACCCAACAGTATGACCTTGATTATGAGAAAACTTTCTCCCCAGTCGCAAAATTGAATTCGGTTCGGGTCCTTCTCTCCTTAGCTGTTCATCGTCAGTGGCCCCTCCATCAGCTAGATGTCAAGAATGCGTTCTTGAATGACGATCTTCTTGAGACAGTGTACATGCATCAACCGCCCGGGTTTGAGACCACGGGGGAGTCTCGGGTCTGTCTACTTCGCAAGTCTATTTATGGTCTCAAACAATCTCCACGGGCGTGGTTTGGGAAGTTCAGCAAGGTCGTTCGTGAGGTTGGCTTCAAGCAAAGCTCGGCAGATTCCTCTCACTTTACTCGTCACCAATCAACTGGGCCAATCATACTTCTGGTCAATGTGACGATATTTTTATCATTGGTGATGACTCAGCTGGGATACACCATGTGAAGCAACATTTAAACTCTATCTTTCAAATCAAAGATTTGGGCAATCTTCGCTATTTTTTTGGACTAGAAGTAGCACGATGACCAGATGACATTGTCTTATCCCAGCGTAAGTACTGTATTGACCTTCTGCAAGATGTTGGCCTCTCGGGTTGTAAACCTATGGAAACTTCGATGGAAGTCAACCACATGTTGTGTGCTCAGGGATCTGAGAATGATTCTCTTCTTCCGAACCCGGAATACTATCGTCGTCTTGTGGGAAAACTGATATACCTAACAGTTACAAGACCCGACATATCATTTGCGGTTGGTGTGGTCAGCCGGTTTATGGATACACCACGGGTCTCTCACCTCCAGGCAGAGGAACGCATCCTTAGGTATCTGAAGACTTCCCATGGGCAAGGACTTGTGTACAAGCTGTCTTCCTCCCTTTCTCTTATTGCATACTCGAATGCGGATTATGCGGGCACATTGGATGATTGACGTTCAACTACTGGGTTTTGTACATACTTTGGAGGAAATCTTATCACATGGCGGAGTAAGAAGCAGACGGCCGAGATCGAGTACCGTGCAATGGCGGCTGTTACATCTGAAATAACCTGGCTTGAAAGTCTTTTAATGGACTTGGGAGTAAAATTATCCTCACCTTCAACATTGTTCTGTGACAGTCAAGCTCCGATACACATTGCAAAGAATCTTGTGTTCCATGAGAGGACTAAACATATTGAGGTTGATTTTCACTTTGTTCGAGAAAAGGTTCAAGCAAAGGAGCTAAAGCTTGAACATGTTCCTGCCTCTGGACAAGTTGTTGATATCCTTACCAAGGCGTTGCCTCGCAAGTTGTACTACCAGTTCTTGTCCAAGCTTGGTGCATATGACTTATACGCTCCAGCTTGCGGGGGAGTGTTAGATAATGTGGAGGAAAACAATGTAAAGGCCCATTTATAGGCCCATTTTTCCTTTCTCCTTTAGTCCCGCATCTCCTGTATAGGATTCTTTTTCCCTCTCTTCTCCTATATATTTGTATTCTTTCTTATATTTTACACACGAAGAAGTATATACAAGGTTGGTCCTTTGTTTTCTACAAAACGTATCAAAATGTGCTACTGCTACATCAATTTACGCACAATCATTGGAAACAGTAAAGATTGGACATCCCAGCTTTACACTCTTCGAGATGTCAAATGGTACTTTGAACGCGGGTGAGTATCAACACAATATTTGACGAGAGATCACCAAAAGACATCACATCAAGAGAGAGGAAGAAAGAAAGTTTAAGTGATTTGGTCCACATCAATATCCATTGTCAAAAGAGAGTGGGGTTTCTACAAGGTAGAAGACAAGAAGTTACAGGGATCTTCAACATATCATAGTCAAATTTTAGGGTTCTCTATTTCGGTCCATGTACAAGTGCTCTTTTATATCAACAGCTTGTAGGATATATATCAAAAAATTTGAAAGATATTTATATAAAATAAAAAGTGGGTCTGCAAAAAAAATTTCACATTTTTTAACTTACAAAAAAGTTGAAATAGGAGCAGGCCTCCCATAGCATTAGGTACTTTTATGAGAAGAGATAAATGTACAGGTTTAATAAATGTGCCGTTAAATAAATTAAAAGTAACACAAAGTAGAGAATAAGAATAGAACTACTTACTATGGATGAAGAACTCATGAGGAAGAACACAAAAAATTTTAAAGTACTGATTATGTCACAACATTTGAAAGCTACTAAATGAACCCAAAAAATTTGTGCAACTAATTATAAATATATTGGGCATGCACTTGTTGCAATAAGTCGTGTAAATAATTAGATTAACAATAAGATCAAGCATGTTTCCATTGTTATTGCAGGGCATATTATTTATCAAATTGTAACTGGAGCAACTAATATGAACAAGTCACGAGTATCACGGAAATTTCACCACGATGAATAACTTATATAGCTTGTCATGACAATAACTACAATTTGAAACGGGGGTATAATCCATGCATATTTATACTACAATGAATAGCTTTTTGTTTTCTCATAACTGTTTGGGATTCAATAATTAGGATATTTTTCAATAGAACAAAACAATAATAAGAAAGAAAAATAAGAGATAATAAATGGAAAAGATCAAAAATAGAACTCCAATTTCTTTCTAATCAAATGTTTTAGTCGCTTGAGATTCTTCCCATGAATGTTTGGGCCAAACCATCAATTGAAATTTCTACAATTGGATTAGTTTCAATTGACATCACAAGAAAATCATCAATTGGATAATTGCAATTGCTCTGAAAAAATTATCTTTCATGATACAATCTGAGTAAATGGCCGAGATTATTGACTATTGAATTTAGATTGTCATAAATATCTAAAGATGTGAATAAAATATTGGATAACATATCATGTGAATCAAGCGTTCTATAAATCCGAACTTTGAGATTAGCGATTAAAAGAAAATGCACACTTCTATGAAGAATGTGGAATTCAACTATTAAGCCCTTGACGCCATGACTTTGTGCTAACCCCACTTTCTTCAAATCATTTTAAATAACTACCAACAAAGATATTCTCTCACAACTCTAATTCAATTTCAAGAGACTGCATTCCAAGGTCATCTTGCCAAATAGATCATACCATTTTGGGGGTAAGAAATCAACGCATGTGGAAGAATATGGGATTTTGAGCTCTCTCCGACAAAATTAGCTAGATTAGGGTGTTTATGTTTTTGAAATGGATCCATTTCACTATACAGTTCAACACCCTCCAGTAACTCATGAAACCCTGATTCATCGAGATCTTCTTGCAGCTCATAACTGGACTCGACTGAGTTGCAGTATGTGGATATATTGCTCAAAAGATGGCAGACACCCTGCAATAAAAACAGAAAGTAATCTCACACATTCAAGATTGTAATCGAAAAGATCAAACAGTTTTGAATCATTAACAGTTTGAGAAAGAGTGTGCCATCCGACAATAACAATATAGTGCATTTCTTATAATACACAAGAAAATCATTGGTTGTTACTTGAGATGACAAAGGCAACCTTCCATATAATAACAACAATTCCTATGTTTTCACAATACAAAAAGCAGTGCAACGAAATAACAACCATACATACAGTTGTGTTGCACTGCAGCACAATTACCTCAAAAGTCAATTGGTTGAAGGAAAGAATGCAACAACGCAAGAACACTCCCAGATGACTGTTGGGATCCAAAAATATTTGATCATCTTCCAAATGCCCACCGTCGGGAGTAGCAATAACACCTAGAAAGAATAAAAATAACATCAGTATTTAGATTAAATGATATTCGGCACAGCACTGTATATGGGCATGCTTTCCCATGGTGGTTTTATACTACCTCTCAGCTTCTCAAAAAAATTAAATAGATCATCTGGCGAAGAAATCTCTGAGAGACTGCTCATCAAATGTTCATGTAACCAGCCATTGACTGAATCCTTGACAGCATTCAATTGGTTTACCAAATCCACTAAAGGGGGCTCAACAAAATCATTACATGCCTATAAATTCATAAACAAAAAGCTTATTAAGAGAAGTACTACAGCAGGGTAGTATAACAATCGTTGTGAAAATTTTGAATTTTTATTTTTATTTGTCATGTCCAAATTAAAAGCATGAGACATCATACCGCTCATAGTCAACAAGCCTGGACTTGCAACTCACGGTATGGTATTCCTACTGTGACTGCATGGCCGAATCACAAAAATGATTCAAACTTTACATGAAAATTCAGAAATTTCCATCCAAAAAGCACTTTTTCTTACATAAATTCCATAGAGCGAGTAAATGAGGGGCATATAAAGAGGGATTAACACAATTAACTACTAGAATAACCCAATGCAGCAGCCTTAGAGCTTATTAAGAAGGTCATCTCCTAATAAACAATAATCACTCGAGCACATCTTTTAGATATTCGGGACTGAGCAGTTAGTTCAAATTACAAGCTAATCAAGTTAAGCTAAAATAGACTGGGTTTAGGTAAGAAGGAAAAGGGATCCAACCCTGGTGAGGGAGAAAATGAAAAGGCCGAGGCGGTTATGCTGGGAAATGGACTCGAAGGGGAAGGGGACGGTCTGCTGCGACGGCGGAGCAAAGAGCTGGATCAGTTGGCAAACTGCAACTTTGTGTGGTGTGAGATCAAAGACGGCAAACCCGTCCTTCGAGACTCCGGCGGCAGCAATCCTGCTCATCTTTTGCTGTAGCCGAAAATTTGCGTTGCTGGGTGTTGCAGCTCAGCGAGTCGGTTAGGGTTCAGCTTTCTTATGCATAAATCTTCACACGGGTGATGGAGCTGAGTCAGTCGAACAAGGCCGGCGAGCGTCGGCGAGTAAAATAATGGCAGAAGGCCACATTACTCCTCGACAAGATCGGAAATCAGAAAGATTTTCGATCAGGTTCAGCGGGAAGCAAAGAGGCGAAGCAGTCCTATAACGCCAAACTTGACGCTCCCGCTCGATCCGATTAATTTAGATTGTGTTAGCTCACGGACCCGTCTGAGTGTGGCCACAGATAAGGAGAGAAAGATTGTGCACACGATATTTTGACGTGAAAAAATTCTTCAATCGGGTAAAAAATCACGCTACCAGATCTGTGCTGGTCGAACTCCACTATCTGCTTTTGATTACAACTTGCTTGAATAATCGAGGACAACTGACCGCTCATCGTTACACTTTGGAGATGAGAGAGAGTTAGACTCACGACGAGCAACAGGCTGCTTCGCGTGAGGCTACTTGTTGGGGGATTGTGGACAAACGGGTCTTTGTTGTAGTAGGAAATTCCTTCACGTCGCTCGCTCGTGGACTTGGGCGGAATTTTGGTGGAGAGGTGGTAGCTCGAAGATGGCTCGAAGGTGACTCGTAGGAAGAATCCAGCAGAGCTCTGACATGAGGGGGAAGAAAGTGGATGAGAGAAAGATAAGAAATGAGGAGACTTGAGAGGCCTTTTTATAACCTCCAGGAGGTGGTTAGGGTGGTTATGCAGTTATCTGCACACCGTAACCACTAATATCATAATTTTAAGTATAGTTTAGGACGAATATTATTCGTATATTTAATTTTACTAAGTGCAGACCCCTACTACAAACATCCCCCACTACTGGTGGAGGTTACCCGCATCGGACGGTCGCGATCATGACGAAACGATCTGACGGCGGGAAAAGTGCCCAAAGAGGGCAAGAGAGGCGGTCGGCCACCACCTCAAGGATGGCCGGCCCTGGCGAAGGCTGAGATGCTGCAAATAGCCGTCACATTATGTGTTGGAGTACCATGACAACCAATATATCTTACATGATCTTCAACGGGTATCATCACATCTACATGTGCACCATCAATTGTACCTATGCAGTTCTTAAAGGATGACATATAATGACAATCATACTTGATTTTCAAAGATATATCTCTAAAATGAGGATCAATTGGTTGTATAACATCAATTGATAGTAGCAAGATATAGTTTATATGTGCTGTAAGTTGCAACTGGAGCAAACAATTGTAGGTCACAATTTAGTCATCTCAAATGGCTGCAAGGCTGGGCTTCATCGAGACAGCCGACTACAGAGCTCAATTTCGTCCGCATAGGAGACTGCAGAGCTCGATTTCGTCAGCGCGGGAGTGAGTAGAGACAATCGACAACTACAGTATTGGGTTCGATGAAGAGGGAGGGGAGGCGATCTGCAAAAGACGTAACTTATGGGGTCTCAGTTGGGAGGGAGGCGAGATTCAGTGTGACAATGACTTACCCATATCCTATTTTGATGGTTTATTTTTAGGTAGGTTTTGTGTAATGTTAATTACTTGGTATGCACATACCCAATATTAGTTTGCACATGACGATCTCGTTTATTAAGGGTCTGTTTCGCTCCCCCACCCCGCCAAAAGCACAATGGAGGCGGAACAGAACGCAGGACGACGGTGGGACAGAGGCTCCAGCCTGACCAATGCCCCACCTCCATCTCGCCTTCGTCCCACATCACGCCGGAGGCGCAGCACAGTTCCAAACGAGGCCTCAGTTTGTGCATTAAAACATGCTTGCATAGTATGAGATGTTCCATGTCATTTACCTCCACATGCAATGGCTTTAATAGCTTTCACACTAATAAGTTAATAGTAATCATTTTATGCGAACAAATAAAATAAATTGAATATACATTTTGGACCGCTTTATATTAATGAATAGATAACTTACAAGAATGTTATGTATAATAACTAAAGGGATAACACAAGTACAATGCTAGTCTTGGCAGATCAAAAATTTTTTTATCAGGGCAAATAATTCACAAAGTGAACATTTTAGTAACTTTCTGTATCCAGGGATGACATGATGCTGACACGCGCTCGTATCTTGATAGCCGAAGACCGCACAAATGATCTAACTGGATCATCGCGGACAATCATTTCGATCTTGTGTGGGCATCCAACATCCGGACCCAAAAATTTCCCAGACACGGCGACGCCAAGAAGAAAAATCTCAATTTGCCAAGATGACATCAGCTTTTGGATCAAGATATCGACGCCAAATGTTGCCCGAGCCAGATTCTTCGTGATGATTCTTCCGTAGCGAGCAGCTCCTCATGGGACCATCATACGTAAAAACCTTGGTTTCTGAGCTCACTTTGGCCGAATCTGCGACCTTCCAAGTACCAGGAAGCTTGAGATACTTGCCGTAGAGTGCCACTGCAATCACTATGTTATCCTGAGTGTTCCTGAAATAGAAACCAATAACTGTTCATCGGCCGCAGGCAAGATATCTCATAAATCATTGTGGTTAATTACTGGGACAACCACTTAGAATTCGCGTTATTACAACTACCTCCTCTCTACATTTTAAAATTACAAAAACCTCCCATCTAAATTTGTTCCATTAATAAACCCAGATAGCGGCGTCGAAAAGACCAAATTACCCCCGCTACATTGAACTACAAAAACTAAGAAATTATTTAAGCATTTGTGTGGCTTATTAAAGGTTAAACTGGGGAAATAAATAAAATAGTACATTTCCAAAAATATTTTCAGCCACATTGGAAGGGGATAAACAGAGAAAATCAATAAAAAATAGAGTTAATTTTACCATTTCTCTCCAGAATTCTCGTGGAATGGAATTGAGTGTGGTGTTAAAACCTAACAAACTCATAGTAAAGGTTTTTGTGATTTCAAAAAGCAGAAGGAAAGAAGATCTCTGTAATTATGTGAAGTCTCAAATTAAGATTACGGGAAATTAAAAAATTTACCTTTCGTGTTTCAAATTAAGAACTTGATTCCACCAAAGAACTGAATCGAGAAAATTCTTATCGAGTTTTGCGGCATCAATCAGAAGCAGCTTCGGGTCGGGCATGCAAGCATCTTTGTCATATGGTTTCTCAGATATCCAGGTCTTTGCAGCTGTTCTCTGGATGGCATTTAAGACGGCTATGTCTACATAATCACCCAACCTTCTGCTGCAGTCTTCAGCAGCTGCAATGGCATAAGGGCCCAAATCCAAGCCAAAGAGCTCCTCGATGCTACCCTGCAGTTGGAAAATTTTACCAAAAAGCCATGCATAGGGCTAATATGTGTGCTTCAAATTACAAGGCATGTTTTAAAATAGTACGAATGTATTAGATTTTGCCACATAGTTGGAAATCAATATGGATTTTGGACATTAAAAACACCAAGAAATCCGACAAGAGAATTGATTGGGCGCAGTTAGAAATCAATGTGGCTCTTTAACTCACTAACACCCACCAATTCCCGCAAAAGATTAGTGGCTCTTTAACTCACTAACACCCACCAATTCCCGCAAAAGATTAGATAGGGCACAATTAGAAATCAATTTTAAACGCTACAAACACCTAGACGTCAAAAAAACGGCCGTACCCGTACCGGGTACATTTCCGGTACTGATACGCGTACCGCACGGCTGGGTTCGATATTATCGCGCTTTTAGTTTTTTAGGTTTCATTTCTTCCGATCCCGCTCCCTACTCCCGCTCCCGCCACCGCTCCCTGCTCCTGATCCCGTCGCCACTCCCTGCTCCTGCTCCCGATCCCGTCGCCGCTCATTGCTCCTGCTCCCGATCCCGCCGCCGCTCCCTGCTCCTGCTCCTGCTCCCGATCCCGTCGCCGCTCCCTGCTCCTGCTCCAGCTCCCGTCGCCGCTCCTGCTCCGGTTCCCGTCGCCGCTCCGGCTCCGGCTCCCGTCGCCGCTCCGGCTCCGGCTCCCGTCGCCGCTCCGGCTCCGGCTCCCGTCGCCGCTCCGGCTCCGGCTCCCGTCGCCGCTCCGGCTCCGGCTCCCGTCGCCGCTCCGGCTCCGGCTCCCGTCGCCGCTCCGGCTCCGGCTCCCGTCGCCGCTCCGGCTCCGGCTCCCGTCGCCGCTCCGGCTCCGGCTCCCGTCGCCGCTCCGGCTCCGGCTCCCGTCGCCGCTCCTGCTCCGGCTCCCGTCGCCGCTCCTGCTCCGGCTCCGTCGCCGCTCCTGCTCTTGATCCCTGCTCCTGCTCCTGCTCCGGCTCCCGTCGCCGCTCCTGCTCCCGACGGCAGGTACTTCTTCTTCTTCTTCTTAATGTGTTGTTAGTTCAATTAATTAGTTCAAATTAATTTGTGAATGTACTGTTAGTTCAATTAGTTAGTTCAAATTAATTTGTAAATGTAATGTTAGTTCAATTAATTAGTTCAAATTAATCTGTGAATGTAATGTTAGTTCAATTAATTAGTTCAAATTAATTTGTGAATGTGTTGTTAGTTCAAATTAATTTGTGAATGTGCTGTTAGTTCAATTAGTTAGTTCAAATTAATTTGTAAATGTGTTGTTAGTTCGTGAATACTGAATATTGTATTATAGTTCAAGTAATTTATTAATGAATGTGATAGTTCATGTCTGTTAGAGTGTTAGTTCATTCCTGTATTATAGTTCAATTAACCTTCTTCATCGTCCTGCTGTGAGAGAAATTGGAGCACATACTCATTCATTCACTCATTGAGAAGAAACAAAATTCTACCACAACGAGCTGATGATTTGGCGTACGTGCATAGTAATCTACGTTTACTATCGAGGAGAAATGAAATTTACAGTCAAGGAAGGAGTAGAATGTGGGATATAGGAGGAGATGCATGGGCAAATCCTTTTGATGGAGTTGGCATGTTTATGGTTGCCAACTTGTCTTTAAATGAGCCAGAAATTGAAGATGTCTTGATCTCCAACAATATGGAGGAAGATGAAGAAAATGAGTGATGAACATCGTTTTATTTGAAATAATTATGAATAGCTTATGTCTAAGTACTTCATGTTATATTGCATTAGTTATGGACTTGTACTTCAATTGATTATTTATGTTTCATGTTTTATTGTTTTGAGAATTTATAATTGTATTTGTGATATATGCATATATATTTATTTGTTAGAAAAGCTCATGTAAATGGCTCATTATTGAGCTCATGTTTTATTGTTTTTTCCTTCTTCTCCTCTTAGTCCCACATCATGTATAAGATTTCTTCTCTCCTTCTCTCTCCTATATATATGTATTCTCTCTTTGTATTTACATACACAAGCAATACATACAAGTTTTGAGCTCTCTCAACATGGTATCAGAGGGAGTGGTCAAGTCACAGCGGCTTCCTCTTTTTTAACCGCCCCGAACATCCGCCTTCCCTACCCGTCGGCTCTTCCGCGGCTTCTCTCCTCTACTCGCTTCACCGGCTCTTCTTGTCGCGAGTTTCCCTTCACCGGCTCTTCTTGTCGGCCTCCCTGCGGTCTCTCTTTTTCTAACCGCATCCTCTCCCTCTTTCCCGTGGATCCACCCTCCCCCCACCCTTCTTATAGTCACTCTCTCTCAAGACCCGTGGGACCCATTCCCGGGTCATCCTTTCTCTATCCGCTGCGGGTTCGGTCTTATCCTCGCCGCTGTTTCTTTTTCGCACCAGTCCGCGTCTTCTATTCGCGCACAGGTCGCCCCTTCTCTTCCCGCCGCAAGCTCTCCTCTTCGCTCGCGATCTTCTCCCTTCTCTTCTCCCGCGCGGCTTCCTTGCTTACCGTGCGGCTTCCTCTATTCCCGCGGTCTCTCTTTCCGTGGCGATTTCCGCACTTGGTCGCGGCTTCTTCCCCTGCCGCTAGTGTTCTCACTCTGACCGTGCGGCATGTTTCTTCTTCCCTTTCTCTCTTCCCGCACGGTTCCCTCTCAACTCACGCGGTCTGCCTCCTTCTCGTCTCCCCGCGCGGTCTTTTCTCTAACCGTTGCGGCCTCTCCTTGTGTTTGAGTCGACCTCTCTGGTCACTCCCTCTCTCTGGCCGCTAGTTTTTACACTGTGACCGTGCGGATTGCTCTTCTACACTCGGGTCACGGCCTCCCTCTCCTTCTCGCCTGCTCTTGTCGCTGACTCACTGTGACTACCCGCTGCGGCCTCTTCTGTAACCGTGCGGGCTTGTCGTGCAAGAGTATTCTCCCGCAGTGAGCCAGTGATCTCTCCTCCGACGGTTTTCTTGTCTAACTGCAGCGACCTCTTCGGCCTCCATGGGTTCTTCTGTGGATTCTACCGGCCAGGCGGCTAACACCTTTGCTGACCGCCCGACCCCTCCTCCAGAGCTCCGCGATGAGCTGCGGATCACTACAATTTCCCTCTCCGGAAAAAAGAACTTCATCCCATGGGTGCACTCGATTCGCCGAGTTCTACAGGCCAAAGGTCTTGGTCTTCATCTGACTCAGGGACCTTCGTCCCCTCTTACCGACGACTGGCTGCGCAACGACGACCGCGTTCAGACTTGGCTACTCAATTCCCTGGAGGGTGAGCCCTACCAGATGGTCATGTACCATGAGACGGTCAACGCTATGTGGGAGGAACTTCACTCCTTATACTCCGGCAAGGATAGCCTCCAACACCTCTATGATATTATTACCGACCTTCAGGCTCTCGATGCTGGCGGGGCTGCAGACATGACGTCGTTTGTCGCTCGAATCAAGACTCTTGCGGAGGCCTGGATCCAGCATCAGCCTGTTACTCCTGATCTTACTGCACAACGGGCCCAAAAGGAAGTCGTTTGCGTTGCTATGATGATGGCTCGTGTTTCGCCACATCTTTAGAGTATCTGGGCTCATGTCCTTGCTTCGGCCACTACTCCTCTCTCTGATTTGTGCTTTATGCTCCTTCGCGTGCCACTGCTCCTGGATACTCCTGGCCCCTCCTCTCCGGCCATTCTTCAGCATGCCCTTCCCCCCTTGCTTTCCTCACCACCTTATGCTCGCGGTGGACGTTCAGGCTCCCGAGGACGGGGACGTGGGGGTCGGGGCCGCCCAAAGTGTTCCTATTGCGGACGGGACGGCCACACTGAGGTCGTCTGCTACAAGAAAAATGGATACCCTCCTCGACCGACTGCGGCGGTTGCCACTGACGACTCCACCACTGGTGCCGACCTTGAGGCCGTTCGTCTCCAGCTACAGCGAGTCCAGGGGCTTCTTATCCCTCCTTCAGCTTCTGTTGCCTCCACCTCCACTGCAGGTAGTGCTTGTTTTTCCTCCAGTCCGCGTTGGATCTTGGACTCGGGTGTCACTCATCAAATCACTTCGATGAGGCCCCACCAGTACTCGGATGCTCCTCATCCAAAGTCTATCACTGTAGCTAATGGGGCGATTGTTCTGATCTCTGGTTGCGCCGACATCTCCCTCGACCCCTCCATCTCTCTTCGATCGGCTCTTTATGTTTCGGGCTCTCCGTTTAATTTGCTTTTTGTTGGTCATCTACTCATCTTACTAATGATATGGATTGCTCTGTCATATTCACTCAGTCTACTTTTTTGATACAGGATCGGCAGACGCGGATTACCATTGATAGGGGTCGACTGCAAAACGGGCTCTACTTTTTAGACACCTCTCCTACCGTCCTCTCCTTCGTCTCCTCCGTTGATTGGCATTGCCGTCTTGGGCATGCCCCTCTGCCAGTCCTCCAGAAGGCGCTTCCTGATGTATCTCTCCCTGTTTTTCAATGTGATTTGTGTATTTACGGCAAACAGTCGTGTTCTTCCTTTCCCGCTCATTGTACTAGGAGCTCTGCTCCTTTTGATTTACTATACTCCGATGTTTGGGGTCCTTTCAAAATTACTAGTATCTCTGGCTATCGATATTTTATCACCTTCATTGATGATTATTCTCGCACAACATGTTTTACTTACTTCGTGATCGCTCCGAGCTTCCTCGTGTGTTTTGCAACTTTATATTTGAGACTCGAACGCAATTCTCCACAGCCATTAAAACGTTGCGCACCGAAAATGCTCGAGAGTACACAAGCCACGAATTTGCCCATCTATGTGCAGAGTTCGGTATTATTCATCAAATCTCTTGTGCATATACCCCCAACAAAATAGCATTGCCGAATGAAAGAATCGTCACCTCCTTGACATCGCCTGCTCCCTCAAGCTTCAAATGCATGTTCCGAAAATCTACTGGAACTTTGCGGTCTCCACCGCCCGTTTCCTCATCAACCGTCTCCCTTCCTCGGTGCTTAACCATGCCACTCCATTCAACCTCCTATTTCCCTCAGCTCCAGCCTTCCCTCTCACACCCAGGGTCTTTGGCTGCACCTGCTTCGTCCACCTTCTCGGACCGTCCTCGGATAAGTTGGACCCCCGGGCGGCCAAACATATTTTCGTCGGCTATTCTCGTACTCAGAAGGGCTACGCTTGTTATTCTCCAGTTACCCGGAAGGTCACCGTCTCCGCTGATGTTACCTTTCAGGAGGATCAACCTTTCTTCTCTTCCGCTCTAGCCACTCCTTCCCCACTAACATCTCCACCACCACCCATACCTCGCCCTGTCATTCCCGCTACTACGCCTTTTTCCCCGGGTCTTTCCGACCCTGCTCCTGCTCCCTCCAAGCCACCAGTTATCCGTGTCTACACTCGCCGTCAACCTCCTCGTTCTATTGCCCCTCTGCAGTCGGCCTCGACCTCGGCTACTCCGCGCCCTGCTGATCAGGTATCTGCCTCCACTGCTCATCCTCTGGCGAATTGTGTCTCCTTACATCGCCTATCTCCCAAACTGCACATTTTTGCTACTTCTCTTTCCTCCATTTCGGTTCCTAACTCTGTGCAGGAGGCGCTACAACATCCTGGCTGGCGAGCCGCCATGGAAGAGGAAATGGCTTCTCTCTGGGCCAATCTGACCTGGACTCTCGTACCACTTCCTCCGGGTCAGCAACCGGTTGGGTGTAAGTGGGTCTTTGTCGTCAAGCATGCCGCTGATGGGACGATTGATCGGTTGAAAGCTCGACTGGTAGCCCGGGGCTTCACCCAACAGCCAGGGTTGGACTATGAAGAAACTTTATCACCATTGGCTAAACTCAACACCGTTCGGTTCCTCATCTCCGTCGTTGTCCATCGCCGGTGACCCTTACTACAACTGGATATTAAGAATGCTTTTTTGAATGACGACCTACAGGAAACAGTGTATATGCAGCAAACTCCCGGGTTTGAGACCACGGGGGAGTCTCAGGTGTGTCGCCTTATGAAGGCTCTGTATGACCTCAAACAATCCCCACGGGCATGGTTTGACAGGTTCAGTAAGGCCCTTTGGGAAGTTGGTTTCACTCGCAGCTCGGCAGAATTCTCGCTGTTCACTCGTCACCGGACAACGGGAACGGTTCTTCTATTAGTCTATGTTAACGATATCATCATTACGGGAGATGACTCGAAAGGAATACAGGAGGTCAAACAACATCTAGGCACTGTTTTTCAAACAAAGGATTTGGGGCCCCTTCGGTATTTTCTGGGTCTTGAGATTGCTGGACGCTTAGTTATTAAAGGCGCAAAGCGCGCCAAGGCGCAAAGGGGTCTTGGAGCCTAGGCTCAAGGCTCAAGGCGCAGGCGCGCGCCCGAAGAAGACAAGGCGCAACCACATTCATTTTAAATAATTGACATTAAACATCAATTCATCTTCTTGAACATAATCTTTATATATTCTACTCATTAATAATTCATTACTATCATTTATATCTCTTATAAAATATAATCAATATGATCGTCTGCGTCATATCTAATTCTCAATGATCGATTATGTATCAAAAACACTAAATCATATAAAAATTATTGAGTTTTTGTATTATTTTTTTCATTATTTTGAAAAAAATAGGTTTACAACAAAAAACACACTCAGGCGCGCCTATAATGTCCAAAGGCGCAAAAAAGGCGCACGAAGGCGCAAACCTCTGAGCCTGGTGAGCCTGGAGCCTTAGGCGCGCCTTTAACAACATAGGCTGGACGGCCAGATGGCCTCGTCCTCTCCCAGCGGAAGTAGTGCCTCGACCTCCTTCATAATGCGGGTTATTCAGGTTGTAAGCCGATTAATACCCCGATGGATGTTAATCACAAGTTATGCGCTAAGGCATCAGACTCAGATCTCTTACTCGAGAACCCAGAATACTATCGTCGCCTAGTGGGAAAACTGATCTACCTCACGGTAACCAGACCAGATATCTCTTTCGTTGTTGGTATTGTCAGCCGGTATATGCATTCCCCTCGAAGATCTCATCTTCAGGCCGTTGAACGCATTCTCAGATACCTTAAAACGGCTCCTGGTCAAGGATTGGTATACAAAACCTCATCTTCAGCTCCAACATTGATGGCTTATTCTGATGCTGATTATGTTGGTTCACTTGATGATCGGCGATCAACCAGTGGGTTTTGCACATACTTTGGAGGTCATTTGATTACCTGGCGAGGCAAGAAACAAACAGTTGTTGCTCGATCATCGGCTGAGGCAGAATACCGGGCAATGGCTTCGGTAGTTTCAGAACTAACTTGGCTTGAAAGTCTTCTTACCGATCTGGGTGTAAGACTCCCTTCCCCAGCTCTTCTCCTCTGTGACAGTCAAGCTGCTATACACAGCCAACAAACCGGTCTTCCACGAGAGAACAAAATATATTGAAGTTGATTGTCACTTCATCAGAGAAAAGGTTCAAATGAGGAAGATCGACCTGAAGCATGTTCCAGGGACAGAACAAGTTGCGGATGTCCTCACAAAGGCTCTTTCCAGTACCCTCTTCTATCAGTGCTTGTCCAAGCTTGGCGCTTACAATTTGTACGCTCCAGCTTGCGGGGGAGTGTTAGAAAAGCTCATGTAAATGGTCCATTATTGAGCCCATGTTTTATTGTATTTTCCTTCTTCTCCTCTTAGTCCCACATCATATATAGGATTTCTTCTCTACTTCTCTCTCTTATATATATGTATTCTCTCTTTGTATTTACATACACAAGTAATACATATAAGTTTTGAGCTCTCTCAACATTATTAAATTTAATACAACGTATCCCGCTGTACCCGTATCCTTGATTTTAAAATTTTGTTGTACCGTCATACCGGATACGTATCGTACCCGGTACCCGTATCCGTACCGGTGCTTCCTAGACAACCACCCACAAAATTTTATATAAGATGGCCTAAACGGTGTTGTAGGAGATCACTGATGTCGTTTTAACAATTCACTTTAACTTGAGTTTAGCTCACCTCAACGTCATATAGATGAGATTCAACACAGCAAGTATGGCAGATAAATTTTATTGATTTAACCAAATATTGATTGTAGATATCAATTAGTACGGTTTGTTTAGATGAAATTGATATCTGGAAATAATAGAGATCCAATTTAATTGTAAGATCTTTAATTCCAATTCCAATGCCTTAATTCCGTCAACTGAACGGACCAATAGAGACATTGCAACATTTAGCAATAGCTAAATGTCCAGGAAATAAAAAATAGGAATTTCACAATAATAAAGGCTGATTGACTATAGCCTATAATCCCATTTTGCTTATCTGCTTCGGACCTAATTTCCATCTGGTCAAGACCCTTGTGACTTTTGCATGCGTATATGCATAGATGTTCCACCGTGTGGATGAATGTCAGTTTACCTGTGAGAGCTGCAATGTGTCCAGGTTAATGCATGAAAATTTAATTGTTTTTTTTATTTGTGAGTACATGATAAGCAACTTTAGTGGGTTGGTATTAGCAATTATAAATCTATCTTATTAGAAGTGTAACTATCTTAGATTGATTATTTAGAAGAACAGTGACGGGAATGAGATATAATATCTAAATGTAAGGCCAAATGTCAGGTCATCCCTTGGACCCCACCTGTCTACAAACAAAAGTTGGACCTTGCGTGGAGATGCACACCGCTGGGACAATACTCTGGAATCAAGGAGAAATGCAAGAAGACATTCTGATACGATGTGGTCGACTCATGCTATTATTAGTTTATGTAGCCCAAGGGGCATTATTGTACTTTATATTTTCCCAACTCACCTATATATAGGAGTGGTAGTATGCTTAGAGAGGTAACTTGGAAGTCTAGGGTTTTGGCTCTCTTGGAAAGTGGAGTGTCAAGTAGGACCCAGCCTTCGAATGTTTGGCGAGAACTTGTTCTCGATTGTATCTTTTATTATTTAATGTAACGCATTTTCATTCCTATGATCTTGATACAATGTTATTGTATCAACTGGTCCGACCTGCCTCGATTAGGGTTCTTCTGAACCCTAATAACACTGGTTCACCCCCTTCCCGATGCTTGATCCACCGCTATAGCTTCCACGATTAGGGATTCTGCTCGATCTGCGGCTCCCTCGTTCTCCCACATCACCGACGCTCCGGCCATCTCCCTGTTCCGAGCGCCTTGCGGCGTCTCTCCGGCCCGTCTCCCTATTCGCACGTTTCGCAACAACCCGTCGCGTTGTTCTGCACGCCTCGCGGCGTCTTTGCGGACCCACGCTTCAATTCTGCCGGATGCTTCCGCCTCGACAACATCGTCAGCTTCTTCCAGCAGCGATTCTACCGCGTGCAGCGCCGTCAACCGCCCCCATCGCTTTCCCCATCCTTCGACGCCTTTCGTCGACGCCGTCCGACTGTCCAGGCGTTTATATCGGCTCCTCCCTACGTTGACATCCGCTTTCATCATCTTCCACGCCTTCCGGCGGCCCTCCTGCGGCTTCGGAGGCCATCCAACGACCATTTCTCCTCCTCGCCGCCTTACTCCGTGTTTGGCCGCCCGCCTACAGCTATTGCAGCCTTCGACGCTCCTTGCAACTACTCCTAGTCGTGGTTCATGCACACCGACGAGAATACCTCCACCACTGCAAACTCGGACTCCCGGCACATGGATCACATTGAGGCCCAGCTGATAGACCGCACGCTCCTCCTTCGAGGACTTACCCCAACAGTTAATCGCCCTCCAGCTCCACCTTCACCGCCACGAGTTCTAACCGAATCCGACAACATGGGGTTTTGGCACCCCACGACATACAGTTCCTCGGCTCACCTCCGTCGGATTGAGATTTCGGTGTTCGATGGCACCGACCCTCTCGGGTGGATAGCTCGCGTCGAGCAGTTCTTCGACTTCCAGACCACCCCTGCCGACCAGAAGGTCCCCCTCGCCACTATCTATATGGAATGCTTGACGCTCCATTGGATGCGTTGGATGCGCCTGCAGGCGCCTGACATGTCCTGGCCCACATTGAAGGAAGAACTCCTCTGCCACTACAACAGCCGCCAGGCGGGTAACGCCTTTGAGTGCCTCAGCTCTGTCCGCCAATCTGACTCTGTGGCAACCAACATCGAACAAATTCATCGCGGTCGCTACACATGTTCCCGACCTGGCCCACGACCACTACTTGGGCTATTTTGTGGCGGGTTTGCACCCCCACCTCTGTGCGCTCCTTTGGGTCCACAACCTGACTACTCTTTCCCGCGCAATGGAGCGGGCTAGGTATCTCGACGAGGAACTCTACCCAGCCCCACCATCCTCCTCGACACGGCCGACCCCACCATCCTCCTCGACACCGACACGGCCACTACTGACACCTCTTCCGCCGCGGTCACTACCGCCACCTCTTCCGCCGCGGCCACTACCGCCACCTCTTCCGACCGTGGACCCTATGCCCCCACCTGGGCCCTAGCTACTGACGCCAGCCGTGCATCCGCTACCTCCACGTCCACCGGCCCCCCGACGGCCCCATCATCTGTCTTACCAACAACAAGAAGAGCTTCTCCGCAAGGGCCTCTGCTTTCGCTGCTAGCAACCACTCTCGCCCATCCACATCTGCCCTCTCAGGAATCTCTGTGTGTTGCTGGGGCCTGGGAGCTGAAGATACTGATCCTGACTCCAGGGAACTGGATCCGCGGATGCTGTCTGACGACCCCTTTGACAATTGACCTTGAGGACAAGGTCGTTTTTCGGGCGGGGCGTGTTGATACGATGTGGCCGCCTTATGTTATTATTAGTTTATGTAGCCCAAGGAGAATTATTGTACTTTGTATTTTCCCAAGTCGCCTATACAAAGGAGTGGTAGTATGCTTAGAGAGGTAACTTGGAGGTTTAGGGTTTTGGCTCTCTTGGAGAGTGGAGTGCCAAGGAGGACCCAGCCCCCGGATGCTTGGCAAGAACTTGTTCTCGATTGTATCTTTAATTATTTAATGTAACACATTTTCATTCCAACGATCTTGGTACAATGCTATTGTATCACATTCTGTGAGTAAGTCATGTCGTACAGATTTGGATAAGATTAAATAAATGTGAGTACATAGATTAGGTGTTTTTCATAGGTAGTTAGTGTCTTAGTTCAATCTTACTATGCATGTCCAGGGACTCTTTAAAAGGAGTATCATATGTGTTTTTCATAGGTAGTTAATATGTGTCTTATTTCAATCTTCCTTTGTATCATATTTCAATCTTCCTTTGTATCATATTTCAATCTTCCTTAGAATGCAGGTCCACGGAATCTTTATAAGGGGTATCATGTGTGTCCAAGGAATCTATACAAGTACAATGTAATGGTTGGAAGTATCATGGAGATCCCCTATTTTGTATCTCTACTAGAGATGGGCGATCTTCAACCAGGCGGGAGCTCTCTCATAGAACTATTGTATCTATTTCTTCGTGCAATTTTTGTGTGATCTTCTGATATGATCCGGAGTCGCTTCAGAGCAGTCGATCATTGGAAGGGGCCAATGGGGCCAAAGAACAAGGAGACTGAACCAACCGGTTCAGTCTCACCATCCACCTAATCGAACCGGACAGGCCCAGCCGGTTTGCGGCTAGGTTTTTTTTTTGGGGGGGGGGGGGGGGGGGCGGGGGGTGGGGGGGCACCCCCTAGGGGATCGGAACTTCTTTCAGGTAATTGCACTTTTCCTTTCCTAAGAATAGCAGTGGCATACCAAGTGGTATCAGAGGAGTCGCCCTCCACCATCGGCCATGACAAGCCATGGCACACGCCTCATGACGCTGGAAGAGGGGCAGCAAGGCCTACGGGACCTCATGGAGGCGCTGAAGCAGGAGTTGTCGCAGAAGATGTGCGACGGGGAGCGGTCCCATGCGCCGATGTTGGAGACGACGAAGGCGTTAGAGGAGCAGATCAGCCGCATTGAGCGGGCGGCCGATCACGGCAAAGGGATTGCATTCGATGGCGGGGTCGATCCCAGCGGCGCGGAGGATTCAACGACCGACAAGAGGAATGTGGGATGCATTCCGCCGACGGGATCTAAAGGCGGGATCGAGGGCTCTGGCGGGGCTACGGGAGTCGGGGCCCCGGTCCAGCGAGCACCAGGGCAGCAACCGCATAGCGTCGGAAGGCCCGACAACAGCTTTGGAGGCTCATGCGGGTTCACCAGGGACCCGGGAATGGGCCGGCAGCAGCGGAAGCCTCCTTGGGGCTGGTGGGAAGGAGAAGGGGGCAATGAGATAGGCATGGCAGGGCGCGGGGGCGCACGAACCCCGCACAGATGGAAAGACGAAGGGTCTACGGAGGACCACTGGGGTCGAGAGCCCATCATGCAAGGCAGGGGAAGGCCAGGGGAGAACTGAGGACCGTGGAATCAAGGGTGGGGACTGCCTCCAGATTTTCCGGAGGCACGGGCACCGCAGCCACACCGACCACTCGTGCAGCCCCGACTAACGAGGATGGAGTTTCTTAAATAAAAAACTGGAGATCCATTAGAATGGATTGAGAGGGCCGAAATGTTCTTTGAGTGACAAGAGATTCTCAAGTATCAGTGGGTGCACATCGCTTCTTTTCACTTGGAAGGGAATACCTATCAATGGCTCAGTTGGAGGAAGCAGCGGCCCTACCCTCCATGGGAGGAATTCTGTGATGGACTCATCACGAGATTTGGACCGACCAAATATGAGAACTTTGATATGATGTTGAATAAGCTACGACAGACGGGAACCGTCAACGAGTACATAAGGGAATTCGAAAGACTAGCTAACTGGGTGCAATGGTCAAAGAAGTCACTTTTGGGGTGTTTCATGGCCGGACTCAAAGAGAAAATCAGTGACGAGATGATGCGTTTCGGCCCCGGAGCGTAGCACAAGCTATCGGGATGGCTCGGTTGCAGAAAGAACTGGGAAGACACAAGGCGGCAACAGCTTACCGAGGAAGCAGTAAGGAGGCAGAACAGGGTACGGGCAAAGGGACCAACAACCCATCTACACGGAAGGAGGCAAGCGATTGTCGTGGCAGGAGATGTAGGACCGACGGGCCAAGGGGTTGTGCTACACTTGCGACGAGCAATTTGTTCTCGGACACAAGTGTAAGGTGGTTCAGGTATACATGTTGCAAGAGGAAGAGGAACCGGAGGCCAATGAGGTCAGCTCTGTCGAGGAGAGGGAAGTCCCATCCTAGTAAGAACTGTTAGCCCCTCACCGGACGAGGACAAAAGTTCTGTTGATCGCAAACCACATTGAGAACCATCGACCTTTCCTTGGTCGAGAACGAGGGTCATGTTATTGATTACAAATCACGTCGAGCACTGTGGCCTCTCCCTGGACGACAAAGAAAAGCATGCTCTGTTTTCCAGCCTCTCCGACACTTGACAAAGAGGAAACACCTTCCAGCACCGCTGCCCTTTTCCCATATGTTGAGCAACGTCAGCCAGCTACCCAGAACAACATCATTACAAGCTGCACAATGTTCCAAACACTGTTTCTAGTTTCCTGCTTCAACGGGCTACTGATTTGGGCTTCTCTCCAGCCGTGGTAGACGACATCCATGTAAAATTTCAGCCCCCATCAGTCACACCTTGATGCCAGTTACATTTGTCAATTCCCTGCTCCACCCGGTTGCAGGACCTGCTCCTCCTGCCACTGTTCACACCCTCAACAGCCCTTCGACAGCATCCAGCCATTGTTCGGAAGGTTCTTCGTCTACCAGCAAGCCTCTGCCTTCAATTCCTGTCTTTGGAAAGTGCAAACCTGTGCAAAATCCAAAACTTTCAGTGGCAGAATTGCTTCAAGCCCGCGGTACCAACCAGAAACTGCAACAAATCAGCCCTTCTTGGTTCAAATACTTGTGTAAGTTCTTAGTAGGAAGTTACTATTTTTTGTTGATTATTTAGGTGAATATACATATTATTGGGGATCTTGATTCGTACTAATTTGCCTAGTTATTGTTCTATTTGAAAGGGATATTCATCGAGCATTTCTTGGAAGTACTTTCAGTTTTAATTCAACTAATGTGTTTGCTTATCTAACCCATTGTTTTTCAATTGTGAATGTTTGTATTTCACTTATTAAACTTAACAATCATTGTTAATTCAATTGTCTTACACTCATGTGCATTACATTATTTTAGGACTCCATCGTCACTACACGTGTACACCTACATTAAAGTTCCATTAGTACATGGTCACACCACAACCTTCACTTTATCGTGCATCAATAACCATCATTAACTACTTTCCCCACCACCAAATTACTCATATAACCACCAATATCTCCACAAACTACTTCTGATTCCTGCAGCAACTACTCTTTTTCCTGCAATAACTGTCAATACAAGGCAGTTTCACCAAAATTCTGCTTCCAAACACTATCGTACCTTTTCCCTGCCTCCAAGAGGCAACCAAACCCCTCCCACAGCCTGAATCCCATCCACTGCCCTACAACCTGCCTTCCATCCTTAATTCCAGCAACCAAAATTTACATCTAAGCATCCAATCTCTACCATCCACCTTCCAGAAGACTGAATATAGTCATTCTAACTCGGATCGGCGCTGGTTTCCATTTCTGTGACGGGAACTGTAATCGCCTGCCACAAACCACCCCTTCCCCACCTAGGAACAACTTATGCACGTCCAGCCTAAATTCCTTGCACCACTACGCCGTATCAGCCAGCCAAGATACTAACCAACTCCACAGTTCACGTACTGGAACAATCAACTGTCTTCCATTCCCCCCGCACCTCCTAATATCCACTCCAGGACTTTATTCCAACAATCATACAGTCTCTCTCCACTGCCAAAACTCTCCAGAAATGCCCATTCAGCCCTTCATAGTCTTCCCCCACCTTTTCTGTACTTCGGCTCCCTAAAACCTGCAGAGGAATGCTGCAGGATTGCTGTCCAGTCCCTGCATTCAGCAATCATTCTCTTCCTCGGGATCTGACTGCTTATGTAAGTTCTAATTTAGAAGCCTACATTACTTGGTGTTGAAAATTTGTTCGAAAAGATATTACTTGGGATCTAAATTCGTATTAGTTTGCTCAATTTCTTATTCTACTTGAGAGGCGTATTCATCAAACATTTAATTGAAGCACTCTTACATTAATTTTAATTGGATCTTGTCTGTGCTTCTAACACAGAATCGCAAGCGTGCCTGTTTGTGAATTCTTCTACTAATTTTAGAATCTATTGCAATTGAATGTTGGATTAGCGCATGTGCATCACATCAGTTTATGTTTTCCTACATCACTACACTTGCATTCATTCATTAGAGTTTCCATTAGGCGCAAACGCACCCTCAACATTCATCCTGCGTCAAAGCTTTACCCATATTTAAAAAAGAGGTTAATGCAAATTCAAACCCACGGACGGTTACAAGCTGACAGCAGTAATAATGATCTGAAAGCCACCCTTAGATAATATCGAGGAAAACAGTCAATTTGTAATTGGGAAAATGCTTCTGTTAAAAAAAATCATACTTTGTATGGAAAAGAATTTAAAAAAAAAATTAATAACAGTAATAAGAGGTCAACCGATAAAAAGTCAAAGAACAGACTAAAAGATCAAGGAAACAAAAAAATACCTGAATAATCATATCAGGCGACAAAAAAATAAATTTCCTCAAAGAAGGTTTGGAACTTGGGATGAGAAAAGGGGTTAGCTCATAAATAAATTTCCATTCTGGTGCCATGCTTCTAAGTTTCTCTTTGACTTCATTTTGTCTGGATAGGAAAAACAATGTTAGCAGCTGCACCGCCAGGCTTATCAGAGCCATAAGCAATCATATAAATAGAAACACAAGTATTAGAAATGCAAAAAGAAACTAATTCTTAAGAGAATGCTTCTTACCCAAAGACATCCAAGTTGGAATCAGGAAACAATACTTTCAGCTTGTAATAGGCCAATTTCACATCTTTAGGCACAAAAAAACTGAAATAAACATGCTCTGGCAATCTATACATGCAAACAAAAACATCAGAACATCAATATTTAACAATGCAACTTGTAGTAGCAGAAACTAAATCCTTCAAGTAGACGAAATAATTTTAAAATAAAATTGTTTGACTGATGTTATCAATGAAAAATGACACCAGAAATATACATCACATTCTCACATTGATCGTGACTAATAATGTGTGCTAGTATGTTTTCCAAAACCCTGACATGTCATAATCATGGATTGTGAGAGAAACATGTAATGGAAACTGCAATACAACACGCTCTCTCCATGCCTTCACAACATGAGAAACACTGTTGTGGGGGTAAATGATCCATCACTGTACGCATAAAACAATAACAAATCAAGACTAAACCATTCAGTATTCTTGTGTAAATAATATTCGCAGTTGAAGCTCCCAAAAAAATTCTATTTTTTATTACTTTTTGGTGAACTAAGGATTACATGCTGATATGGGCTCCTGGATAACGACGGTAGAGTTGTCAAAGGATGGTTGGAGGTGGGGATAACGGTGGCGAAGGCCACTGTGGAGCCGGAGCCATAGCTGTCTAGATGGGGTGTGCTGAGAGAGAGAGCAACCACAATCTCATTTAAGATGAAGGAAATAGATTTGATTTCTTTGATACCTTCACACAAATACCACGTGCCTTTAAATAGGCTACAAGACTCATAATGACTAACTCTTAACTAATGTTATATTAATGACTCATCATTAATAAAACGATAATAATAAAAGACATTAAAAGATAATAATAATTAGGCTTGTTGCCTGAGGCTCATGACATCTCACCCGACCTTCAAATCAAGCTTGTCCTCAATAGGGTTGCAAACGAGCCAAGCTCGAGTCGAGCTCATCGAAAATAGCCGACGCGAGCTCAAGCTCGAGCTTTTTTTCGAGCTCGAGCTTTTTTTCGAGCTCGAGCTTTTTTTCGAGCTCAACGAGCCTATGTTCAATGGGCTCGAGCTCGAGCTCGGCAGAGCTCGACGAGCTTGGTAAGCTCCACGAGCAGAGGCTAAAGGGGCAGTCCTAAAATCTATTGTACATCGGCATTTGCCGCCCGTCAGTTGTCGTGCGTTGACTGTCGCTCGCGAGAAAGACGTCGCACTCCACAACCGCTAAAGACAGGGACAAAATATAACATATTTTATTATATTTAGTTATTTAATAATATTAAATATAATATTTAAAATAGGTTTAGTCCTTACATTCCGGACTCGGAAAATATTTACTAATATTTAAAATAGGCAGCATACCTATGAATACAAAAATGTATCGGGACACGGGAGTTCAGCTTTAACTTTTAATATATTTAGTTATTTATTAATATTAATATAATATATTATTTAAATTATACAAATATACAGATATATAAAAGGTCAGACGGTCAGACCTCGGAACTCGTTGAAGACACCTCGCCCAGCGGGCAGCGACAGCAGGTAGATATTATAATATATTTACTAATATTAAGTTATTAATATATTTACTATATATAGGAAAGCTCGCGAGCCCATGAACAAGTCTTATTGGGCTCGAGCTCAACTCAAAAACAAGCTCGAGCTCGAGTTTTTTTCAAGCCAGCACGTCGAGCTTTCGAGCCGGCTCAACTCAACTTGCACCTCTGGTCCTCAAGCTCGACCGATATGATCATTTGACTCCTTTATTTCATGCCAAAATAGCTCTTATGTTGATGTAGCAGGGGCGGTAGAGAACGACAAGACTTCATCGTGCTCACCAATATCACAGATGATTGTGATATTGTCGGTGGGTAGCATGTGTGGCGATATGATTGAAGAGGAGATTGCGGCATGATCTTTAAATGATTGAATTAGTGGTGGAGAATAATCCACAGATGTCAGATGACTACTCAAAATCATATCAATTTTCATGCGAGTGAAAGTAGTGTCACCGGCGATTTTGGCACAATCAATGTATGGCAGCAGCGTGTCCTTCTGAATAAGAACATTAGGTTTCGGTTAGTTGAGGACTGCAGCACTAACTAGATTATCAACAACATCCACCTAATGGGTAGAGGCGTCGGTTGTGTGATGAATATTTGATTAATTTTGCGTGCAATTTTCATGTCGTAGAGTAGGGCGATGATGACGGCGTCGTAGAAGGTCATTGTGGACTAGTGATCGACCCTCACGGCCTCTGAATCGCGTTGTGAAGCCGTCTCAGTTATCATTGTTAGGATAAAATATAATTAATTAATTATTGAATACACAATCAATTATTTTAAAATTTTTATATAATTAATTAACTTATTAATCAATTAAAACAAATTCATCAATGAGGTTGGACGTTGATGCAAACGACTAACAGAAAGCGGGGCAGGGTCTGATGAGGTCCAGGTTTTATGGCTCCAGAAAGGGGGCAATCTGCAAGAATAGCACATGGCTTGAAAAAAAAGGAGGCGATCCTGCAGGTAGGCAAAAGCTATTTGTGTCTTGATGGCGTGAGGCTCGACACACTCTCGACTTTCGATTCCGGTGGACAAAATTTATTTGGAGGATGCAGGATCTCAACAGAAAGGATGTTAGGCTCGCCGAAAGAATGCCGAGATCCCTTCTCCCGCTCTGGACGTAGCCGCTAGAGGGAGAGAGTCGTTCACCTTCTCTGGATACAGGCGTGACGAAGCGGGAGACATGCGAACGGCCTGGACTACTTGCTTTGGGGTCAGCGCCAATACGAGTACGGGCGCATGGTCTTGACGAAGGTGTTGTCGTGGGGCTAAGCAAACTGAGAGAGATGTCAAACATTGAGAAGGACATTGTTAAGGGGGAGGTAAGGTGTGTGTAGAATGAAAAAGAGGTGTCAAAGATGGAGTGGGAAGTTGAAGACGATCCAGTAGGCGGTGACCGTGATGAAGATGAAGGCATCTTTTTTTTTGAAAATGTTGTTGGATTGTACGGAAGAGAGGAGGGACCTAGCTCTGACACCAAGTTGGTACGGGCTCGCCATATAACATCAGCAAAGTTGTCAGAGGATGGTCGGATGCGGGGATGGCGGTGGTGAAGGATACTGTGGAGTCGCAATCGTGGGTGCCTAGACGGGGTGTGCTCGGAAAGACCTACCACAATCTCATTCAAGACAAGAGAAATAGATTTGACTTCTTTGATGCCTTCACACAAGCAACAAAAGCATTAAATAGGCTACAAAACTCATAATGACTGGCTCTTAATTAACATCTTAATGAATCAACATTAATAAAATGATAATAATAAAAGACATTAACAATAACTAGACTTGAGGCCCATAACAGATGCCTACTTAATTTTATTGGAAGGGCTACTAAGTACTAAGCACCATAAAATATTCACTCATGAAACATTCTAAACTATTTAAGAAGATACTGCATACATTGACTAATTACTAATAAACAACATATATCTTTATGTGCAAACCTTGAGGTAGATATAGTCGAGTTGGCTAGCACAGCAAGTACTCTAAGATTCAAACACTCAGTCCAAGTAACTACATTAATCCTTTCAATTTCCGCATCATGCTTTTGAACATTTGTATTTTGCACCTTAAGAGGATCTTTGGTGTTGGTCAACTGCAATGAATGAAAATTATAATGTAAAGTAGACTGTAGTCAAATTCTTTAGAAAAAAAAACAATGTGAAATTATTGTAATTATATATGTCATAAATGCTTAAGTTGTCTCACGCTAAAAGTTAAGAGACAATCAAGTGAAAGTTCCCAATCAATCCAGTGAGATCATAATGAAGTAAATACAAACACGTAGCCCTAAGAGGAGTATATAATGAGGTTGGAAGAGAAAAGTGGTTTGCCAAGAGAAATATGGGAGGGGAAACACAATGCTCCCTTACTGGTATGCAGTATTCAAGAGGTTCTAGAGATATTACTAGGTGGCAATATTTGAAATCTCTTCCGACAAGTAAGGGTTCGCTTGTTTGGATGGAATTGAAATTGGATATCAAAAATGCGACTAAGACACTTCCGATATCGCTGGGAAGGAATACAGTGCAAGGGCAGACTGGTGCACAAAGCATCCCTGTGCAGCAAGGGTCCGGGGAAGGGTCCCACCACAAGGCTGAAATGCAGGCAAACTTTACTCTGCATATTTGCAAGAGGTATGCTTCCAGGACTCGAACCCGTGACCTCAAGGTCACACGGCAACACCTCAATCGGTGCGCCAAGGCTCCCATTCCATCATTTATTTTGTCTCAAAACAATGAAATTGGAATTTACCCCTTCAATTCCAATTCAAAAGGATAAAAGATATTCTTAATCCAACCCATCTAATTCTCACTTTAAACATCAAGACCTAAAATTAGTGGGGGGGTGGGGGGGCCTTTTAGCCACCTAAAACAATATATTAAAACATGAAAGTCATGGTTATTAAAGAATAATTTCACCTTAGGTATTGCTTGAAATATGGCGTGCAAGATATTTTTATGTAAGAAATTCAATGGAAAGGATTTATCCGTATACCCAAAGACATGAATAGCATTGTCTTCAAAGGTAAATTGCCATCTCTATAGCGGGCCAACTTCAAGAATTCAATTTCATCTTTACAAAGATCAACATCAATCATATGAATCAACGTTTTTTTGTCAATAGCTTCAGAACAGTGAATGAATGAAAGTGGAAGAAGAAAAACAAATATGGCGGGCATGATTTTGTTACGTAATAAATTCAATGGAAAAGACTTATCTGGATACCCAAAGGAATGAAATTGGCTTCAAAGGTAAATTATCATCTCTTTAGTGCGCAACCTTCAAGGATTCAATTTCATCTTTACAAAAATCAATATAAATCATATGGATCAACATTTTTTTGTCAATAGTTTCAAAACAGTGAATGAAGAACAAAAGCGGAAGAAGAGAAACATTTTTCTGTCACAGACCGAGCCGTAACTCGTCGAAAGCTTTTCCGGAGAGGTGGCTGGAGGCAGGAATGGTGGGGAGATACAATGGAGCCGGAACCGCGACGCCTTATGAGAGTTTGTTTGGAAAATTACTGAGCTACAAGCATATTCGAATCTTTGTATGTTTATATTACATCGGAACTTATATTTGTTAAAGGATAAAATTGAAATTATAAGCTGGATGTGTATATTTGTTGGATATCCTTTTAGGATGGAGGTTGTATGATTTGGAGAAAGTTGAATATTTTGTTTCGAGAGATATTTTTTCGGAAACTGAGTTTTCATATGCCGCCAATATTACACATACAGAAAGTCAAATATTGGGGAAAATTATTCTAAAGCTACTGGTCATGCCAATGATGGGATAGTTGATGAAAGTGAAGAGGTTCCAGTCTTCCAGACATGAGACATCATGTCAAAGAATGGAATCCAAGCTCTAGGTGGTGAGGATAATGAAGAGAGGGGTCAGGGGTGTTGTGGGTGAAGAAGTTGAAGTACTGGATAAACAATTTGGGCATGGTCGTGGAATGAAGCAAACGTCAAGCCCCATGATGATCATATGGCACATACTGCTCGGTTCATAAGCTCTTCTGCACCACACCCAAACTAATCTCATCCTCAAGTACTCCTTATTCTATAACACAATATCTGAATTGTGATCATTTTCTCTTCATCGTCTTACTTTTCTTAGCAGTAGTGACAGTTAGTAGAGAGCAGCTCCCTATGATGAAGCGGTCAAACACTTCCGATGGAGAAAAGTCATGAGCAGCGAGATTGAGGTTTTAAAAAAAAATGGGATATAGGCATTGGAAGATCTGCCTCCATGAAAGAAAGTCATAGGAAGAAAGTGCGCTTACAAAATCAAGTATAATTAAGACTGAACCATCGAGTGATACAAACCTAATTTGAAGATTCTTAGTAACGATAATATTAAAGGAATAGACTATAACAAAAGTTTCACTCTTGTTGCAAAAAATGGTAATAGCCAGAACTTTCTTATTCATGATACTAGTGAAAGGTTGGGAACTTCATTAGATGGATGTTAACAATGCATTCTTACATGGAGATTTAACGGAGGAATTTACATGAAAATGCCTCCCGGATTTACAACTCCTCTAACTGGGAAAGTTTGTCAATTACTTAAGCTTTTTATAGGTTGAGGCTGTTGAGCTAGGAATCATGATGTTGGATTGCTAAATTCACAAATGCCTTGAAACAATATGCTTTTCTCAATCTCATTTTGACTATTCATCGTATTCGATGTTTACTTGTGTATTTTGTCTATGTTGATGATTTTGTAAATGGAGGAAATAATGGGATCACAATTCAACAATTCAAGACGTATTTGTGTTATAGTGCTTTTACATGAAATATTTTGGGTGCGTTGAAATATTTCTTGGGAGGGTAAGTGATTGAAAATAAGGATAAATTTTCTCTATGTCAACAAAAATAAGCATTGGATATAATTACTAAAGCTGGACTATAAGGAGCCAAGTCGATTGAATTTTTTGTGCGGCAGAATTAGCACTACTCCTTGGAAGAACCTGATAAGTATCGGAGGCAAGTCAGCTGACTGATTTATTTGTCACTTGCACAACCCGAATTGTCCTATGGGGTACATGTTCTTGCTCAGTTTATACAAAAATCAAATGATAAACATTGGGAAGCAGCTTTGTGAGTGGTACGATATTTGAAGAATAATCCTGGTCAAGGCATATTTCTTCGGCCCAACTGCGATCTACAATTGCGGGCATATAGTGATTGGATTGGGTGGGCTTCCCTTAACTCGACTATGTATCACTGGGTCCTTTTGTATTATTGGGTAGTTCACCTAGTGTCTGAAAAACCGAGAAACAACATATTGTATCGCGATCATCTGTTGAAGCGGAATGCGGGACTGACTGCAACGACATGTGAATTGAAATGGTTGAAATAATTACTTGCGTCTTTGGGAATGACATATTTTGGACCTATGAAGCTTTGTTGTGGTACTCCAAGGGCATTACACATGGTGAGTAAACCCTGTGTTTCATGATCAAACATAACATATAGGAGTATATTATGATCCTATTTGAAAAAGTTCAAAATGCAGATTTTAAGATCACGTATATGCAAAGTTCAGATCAGGTAGACAATATCATGAGATACATTTGAGGATATTTATTTGGAAACAAATGAATAGCCTAATGGTGTAATAGAACCTGCTGTATATAAGTGTCCGGATGTTTTCATTCAGGTTGAGGGAAACAATTTTTCAAGAAAGCCTTCTTTTCAAATTAAAATTAGTAACGAATACAAATTGCTAAAATATGGATCCGAACATCCTTAGTGAAAAAAACATAACCCTAAGAAAGGAAATTACCGGAGCGGGATTCGAATCAGAAACGAAGGGCATCCAGCTGCGGCTGCTGTCAGCTGGATGACGGAAGTGACTGGCAGGGAAGAGCTGGAGAGCGGCGAAAGCAAAGACGAGCGCGAATGAAACAGCTTGCAGGACTGGACGGGGTCGCGGGGGAGGGTCGACGTCCGGAAGGAGAGGGCCGCCGCCTAAAGAAGGAGGCGGCCTATGGGTAGACAATCTCGCCGGCCTCTTCCATAGCTCTGATTCTGAAGGAAAGGTGCCGCGTTCGGCGGAAGCCATGCGCGATTTTGACTGCAGCAGAGGAATCTGTGAAACAGTGAAAATTTCTGGGTCCGGGATGGATTTGAAGCAATGAGGAAGCTCTATTTTTGCGTTTCATGTTTTAAGGGTCTGTTTGGGGGCAGCGGTTGCGGATCAGAAAGCTGCTTTCTGATCCGCAACCGCTAATATTGGGTGTTTGATAGAGGGGCGGATTAAAAAGCGCTTTTCAAAATTCACGTTTTTGCTATTTTTTAGGGCGCAGCAACCTCTTCGCGTCTGGCGCTTTCAAAATCCGCGGCTGGTGGATTTTCTTCCCGAATCCGCTGTTCTCCCCTCCCCGATCCCGCATCAACTCCTCTCCAGATCCGACGATTCTTGCAGATCCGGCGTTTCTTCCCCATCCTGATCCCGATCCGGCCCTTGTGATCCCGATTCCGCGTCGTCTTCTCGATCCCCCGTCGGCGTTCCGCCCGATCCCCGTCGGTCATCTTCCCGGCGCTTCTCCTTCTATCGAACCGGCGAGAACAAGCCCTAGAGCAGCTCCAGTTCCCATCTCCGGCGCTTCTCCTTCTAAACGACAACGCCGGGCTTCTTCCCCGTCGTCGCTGTCCCAAACCGACCCGAAGACTAGGGGTGAGGAGTGAAAACCGAAAACCGACTAAACCGATCAAACCGACCAAACCGCACCGATTTTGAAACCGAACCGTCCGGTCCGGTGTCGGTTCGGCCTTGAGCTTTTGAAAACCGAAGGACTATCGGTTCGGGTCGGTTTTCAGGTTGTGAAAACAGATCAAACCGAACCGAACCGAGTTTTTTGTTTAACATATTATACTTAAGCATATTGTCTTATTATGAGGAAATTAATTGTCTTATTGCAACTTTGTATTAGTGGGATGACTGAAGTGAAGATGTTTATTTCAACATCTCAAGAATTCTTTATCATCACCAAGCAATCATGGTTATGGATTATACTATTATCTAGATCTTGCGTATGCATTGCCATCTGTGATAATATATGCAGTCAAGTATAAAGGAAGTAAATATTAACAGTTGCTTTTGAATTTGTGAGACTTGCCTCATTAAAAATTGGGAAATTTAGGGAAATGATTAGATAAGACAGTGAGTGAAAGCAAAACATATCATTGAACATCATGGATGGAACGATTTTAAAAAGAAATGGTTGCGTGTGATTATTTTCTCTTGAAGTGGTTCAATTTATTTTTTTCCTTTTATCACACCTTCATATGAACTCTTAATTCTAATTCAGACTTTATAGTCACCCTCCTCTTTATCTAGCAAAGTTTCAGGAAAAATAGGAATTATCAGTCTATATTTTCGTAAGAGAGAGTTATAACATTTTCAATATACTATTTGTTAAATCTTTCCATTTTCATGTTGTCACACACACTAATGGGTTTGTTCGGCACGGTGGTGGCGATTGACAGTGTTTATGAACTGTGGATCGTGAACGGCTGACCTCACCTAAGGAATTCCATCCACTTTTATGTTCAAAACTAATTTTCTTTTTTTGGTGGCCGTCATAACCGTTGTCATGTCAATCATACATTCTATGACAGTGGCGTTTTTTGTCCAAACTCATCGGAGCAAAAACGCCCCGCCAAACGGAGCCTAAATAGATTGTGGTGGTGACGTATGCTTTTACTAATAAAATTGATTATTGCTAAAGAAATCTTTATGTGTTTATCTCAGTAAGCTAGTTTTGTAGAATGTGAGCTCCTAAAATTTTTTATGACTGCAGATGAACTACTGCACTTTTAGTGAAGTTTTGTGTGATGTATTTGTTAGTTAGTTTCAATAGCTATTAACAATCTTGCACATTTACTGTGTTGAGTAACTTCTCAACCATGCCCCCCCCCACCCCAAGATTCTTGAATTGAAAAACTTTTTGGATAAGTTTCTACACTTTAAGAGATATCAATCTAGATATGATTGTTCACAAAAAACCGACACCGAACCGAAAAAAACCGATTGAAAACCGAACCGACATTGAACCGAACCGACCGAACTTGGTTCGGGTCGGTTTGGACAAGCCAAAAACCGAGGCATGTCGGTTCGGTTTCGGTTTGGGTCCAAACCAACCCAAACCGAACCGCTTGTAGGCCTACCGAAGACCGTGGATTCGCCTGCTCTCCCCTGCACCGTCGCACGTCCCTGAGGTATATCCCTTCTCCCTTCTCCTGATTTACCAATTTACTTCTGATTTTGCATATCTGTTTTTGATTTTGTATGGATGTGTGTGTTTTTGATTTTGTGGATGTGTGTGTGTATGGATGAATGTGTGTGTGTTTTTGAGGATGGATGTGTGTGTGTGGGTGGGTGTGTGTGTGTGTTTGTACATGGATGGAAGGAGCTGAATGTGTGTGTGTGTGTGTGTGTGTTCATGGGTGGGTGTGTGTACATGTATGGATGTGTGTGTGTCTTTTTGATTTTGTGGATGTATGTGTGTTTGTGTAGGGATGAATGTGTGTGTGTTTTTTTTTTAGGATGGATGTGTGTGTGGGGGGGGGGGGTGTTTGTACATGGATGGTTTTGTGTTTTTGAGTATGTGTGTGTGTGTGTGTGTGTGTGTGTGTGTGTGTGTGTGTGTGTGTGTGTGTGGATGAATGTGTGTTTGTGTGTGTACATGTATGGTTGTGTGTGTGTGTTTGCATAAATGATTGTGTTTGTGTGTGTGTTGAGTTTGTGTGTTGGATGTGTGTGTGTTGAATGTGTGTGTGTGTGTGTGTTGGATGTGTGTGTGTGTTTTTGATTTTGTGGATGTGTGTTTGTATGTGTGAATTTGTGTGTGTGTGTGTGTGTGTTGTTTATTTTTTTTTGTGTGTGCATGCTTTATGTGTGTGTGTGTGTGTATGTGTGAATGAGGGTTTGTTTGTGTTGGGCTATGTGTGAGTGTGTTTGTGTGGGGTATGTTTGTGTATGTTTGTGTGTATGCTTTATGTGTGTGTGTGTGTGTTGTTTATTTTTTTTTTGTGTGTGTATGCTTTATGTGTGTGTGTGTGTATGTGTGAATGAGGGTATGTTTGTGTTGGCCTGTGTGTGTGTGTGTTTGCATAAATGATTGTGTTTGTGTGTGTGTTGAGTTTGTGTGTTGGATGTGTGTGTGTTGAATGTGTGTGTGTGTTGGATGTGTGTGTGTGTTTTTGATTTTGTGGATGTGTGTTTGTATGTGTGAATTTGTGTGTGTGTGTGTGTGTGTGTTGTTTATTTTTTTTTGTGTGTGCATGCTTTATGTGTGTGTGTGTGTGTATGTGTGAATGAGGGTTTGTTTGTGTTGGGCTATGTGTGAGTGTGTTTGTGTGGGGTATGTTTGTGTATGTTTGTGTGTATGCTTTATGTGTGTGTGTGTGTGTTGTTTATTTTTTTTTTGTGTGTGTATGCTTTATGTGTGTGTATGTTTGTGTTGGCCTATGTGTGTGTGTGTTTGTATGTGTGAATGAGGGTTTGTTTGTGTTGGGCTATGTGTGTGTGTGTTTGCATAAATGATTGTGTTTGTGTATTTTTTTGGTGTGTTTGTATGAATGTGTGTGTGTGTTTGTGTTAATATTTTGGGGGGGGGGGGGGGGGGGAAATTGTTGTATGTGTGTGTGTATATGTGTGTTTGTGTATGTGTGAATGTGTGTGTGTATATGTGTGTTTGTGTATGTGTGAATGTGTGTGTGTATATGTGTGTTTGTGTATGTGTGAATGTGTGTGTGTGTGTGTGTTTTTGAGGATGAATGTTGTGTGTGTGTTCTTGCTTATGTGTGTGTGTGTTTATGTATTTAAGAATGTATGGTTTTATGTGTGTTTGTGTGTGTGAATAAGGATGTGTGTGTGAATGTGTGTGTTGGGTGTATGTGTGTGTGTAAGTTTTATGTGTGTGTGTATTTGTGAATGAGGGTGTGTGTGTGTGTATTTGTGAATGAGGGTGTGTTTGTATGGATGAGTGTGAGCGTGTGTGTGTGTGTGTTTGTATGGGTTTATTTATGTGTTTGTTTATTTATCTCATGATTTGTACTCATTATTATAATTGCGGTCATAGGGTATAACATAATGGTAAAGGATGGAGGAGTAGTAGCGAGTTGGGAGACAGCTGAAGTGATGATATTCTGTGATCTCTGCCTTAAAGAGATTGGTTTAGGGAATCGGCCCACCACCCACTTTAGCAAAGACGGGTGGAAAAATTTGATTGCGGGGTTTAAGGAACGAACAGGGAAAGCTATGATCGTTCACAAATGAAAAATAAATGGGATCATTTGAAGAAAGATTGGAAGTTATGGAAGGAGCTCAAACATGGCGAGACCGGTTTAGGTTGGGATCCGGAGAAAAGAACTATTGCCGCATCAGAAGATTGGTGGGCAGAGAAGATCAAGGTTAGACCAAATTAGTGTTTGATTTCATAAAATTGGTTTTTGATGTCTGACTCTTTCTAATATTGGTATATTGGTTTGAACAGGTTGTTCCAGCGGCAAAAAAATTTCGAGCCGGTGGAATTGCACCCGACTTGGAGGAAAAACTGAACAACATGTTCAGTTTGGTTGTCGCAACCGGAGAAGACTCCTGGGCTCCTTCAATTGGGAGCTTGCCTCCCGACGTGGACATGATTCAATTGGAAGATAATGATGTGGCAGATAACATCGAATGTAACCCAGAAGATGTAGGAGGTGCTTCCACGCCTTCTGGGAATGCGTCTTCCTCGGCTGTTAAAAGAAGAAAGATCGGGAAAAGCAGGGGAATTGCAATGTCTTTGATGTCTGAGTTGCATCAGTCAACTCTAGCTGTGAAGCCTCCACCAGTAGTCACTATCAAGGAGGTGGTGGAGTTGATTTCAAACCTTCCAGAGATAATGGAAGACCTGGATGTATACTACTTTGCACTCGAGCGCATGAGGGACAAGTCCACTAGGGAGATTTTCATGAGTATTCCAGAAGGCATGCGTGCTTGGTGGATTAAGAAGGCATACGAGAAGAGGGCGGAGTGATAGGATTCTATTTTAGATTTTGCGTTTTGCATTGCGAACACTATGATGTTTCTGTTTAGATTGTGATGTTTGTACCGCATGATGACTCTTATATGTTTTTTATGTATCGTACTTGGAATTGTAGTACATGTTTTTTCATTATCTTTATATGCCTCTAAACTTTGTTCCGTAATGCTTTAAATGCAGACACTATCATGGATACGCATGACTTATCTTCTGAAGATTCTGGGGATTCAACAAGTATCTCGCCGGAGCGAACGCAATATATAGAGTATTGCCGTACAGTTATGTCATCGATAGAGGTGATGGATTACCTTGTTCGAGACACACGCCCATGCATGACATCCACTCAAACAGGTGCGAAATGGATAAAAGAATTACTAGATGGACATCCAGATAGAATTCATGATGCATTTAGGATGTCTAAACGCATTTTCATAGATTTACTTCATAAACTGGAAGTAGATCATGAACTTCAAGGATCACTTCGGACGTCTTCAAGAGAGATCCTAGGGATTACATTGTATATTCTAGCACAAGGAGGTTCCATTAGATTAGCGAAAGAACGGTTCCAACACTCGACAGAAACAATTAGTAGGTATTTTGCTAAAGGCCTTAAATCTCTTCTGCTACTGTCAATTGATGTTATACAGCCTATTGACCGTCAGTTCAGAGATATTCCAACCTCAATAAGGTATGACCCTCGTTACATGCCATTCTTCAAGGATTGCGTTGGTGCTATAGATTGTACACATGTGGATGCGAGGATACCGGTAGTAGATCAAGTACGATACATAGGACGCCACGGCACGACTACGCAAAATGTAATGGCAGTATGTGATTTTAACATGTGTTTTACATTTGCCCTGGCTGGATGGGAGGGATCTGCTCATGATAGTCGCATATTCGCACGCGCTTTGGCAGACGATAGATTACAGTTTCCGCATCCCCCACAAGGTATACTAGTGAATATGTTTAGATTCAATATAATTTAAAGTATGTTCGAATATTGACCTGTTTAGCAAACAAAAAAATGCAGGTAAATATTACTTAGTGGATGCTGGATACCCATTGAAGACGGGTTATTTGAAGCCGTATCCAGAAACAAGATATCACTTGCCAGACTTTGTCCGTGGGACTCGGCCTGTTCAAGGCAGGCACGAACATTTCAATAAGGCTCATTCATCTCTTCGCAGTGTGATTGAACGAACGTTTGGAGTGTCGAAAAAAAAGTGGCATATTTTGAGCAAAATGCCACAGTACAGCTTCAAGAAACAGCGTTCCATAGTGCTAGCAACAATGGCCTTACATAACTTCATCCGGAGACATCCGTCTCGCTGGGATCCTGAGTTTAATGCTTGTGATGCTGGTGAGTCTTCGTTCGTTCCCTCAGAGGATGGAGACCATGCGACAGAGAATAATCTTGAAGGGGAAATGTGGGATGCTGCTGGAGCAGAACAGATGTCTACTGTGCGAGATAGCATTGCCGAAGAAATATACAGTGCGCGCAGGTCAACATTTGATTTATGATTTAGTAAATGTTTAGGGGCTTTAAAATAAAAAATTTTTGATTCATATTCATTTTTTTTCTACCAGGTGATCAAAAGGATTGAAAGACGCAGTCGCGGGATTCAACAAGACTTTTTTTGCTATGGTGTAGAACTATGTACAAGACTACTGTAATCAGTAATTTTTAAATATTTATGTGTTTGAGTTTTTAAAAACCCAGCTTCCAAAAGCTGTTCCACCAAACAGCAAAAATAGAAAATCGCTCTTTAAAGAGCACTTCTGCACAAATCACCCAAACAGACTGCAGCTTTTCAAAACTGCTCCCCAGAGAGCTATTTTAAAACAGCTCTATCCGGACAGCAGCTTTTCAATCCGCCAGAGCTGTCCCAAACAGACCCTAAGGCTTTGTTTGGCGCGACGTTTTGAGAGCAGGAGGCCGTGGATTTTTCAAAAGTCGTGCCAAACAAAAATTTAGAAAACGCTGCATACATTACAAATGATTTCAAATGTATTCATTCAACCACTTATGATGAATCAAAATGCCGCAAATGTTTAGTATGTCCAAAACTATTTTTTCAACAAAATATCATTATCTGCACCAAAATCTTTAAACAAAATATCGGTCGGTTTAGAAATATATTTAATTTTCAATTCCTATAAAGATGTGTTGTATATACGAGTTAAGTGTATATAAGAATATATAGGTCCTTTTAAACTGCGTCTTATACGTACATTTTCATGAGAAGTGTTCAACATGAAAGTTGTAGATCTCGAAAAGATCTACAATTTTTATGTTGAACACTTTTTAATTTGAAGCACTTTAGATCCCCGATTTGAACCCTGAAAAAAGTTACGTCGTACATATGTACGGACTCCCGAGATCGGAGTGACTTTTTTCGGGGGCCAAATCGGAGTCATAAACGGCTTCAAATCAAAAAGTATTCAACATGAAAGTTGTAGATCTCGTCGAGATCTACAACTTTCATGTTGAACACTTTTTGATTTGAAGCCGTTTAGGCCCCCAATTTGGCCCCCCAAAAAAGTCATGCCGAAAATTTGTACGTTCCGTGCATGTCTTTGTTAGGGCCAAAATTGAAGGCTTAAACGGCTTCAAATCAAAAAATGATCAACATGAAAGTTGTAGATCTCGATGAGAACTACAACTTTCATGTTGATCACTTTTGCAAATGAGAAATATTTGGGGCTCAAAATTCAAAAATTCAAAATTTGTCCAAAAACAAGATTGATTTGCTAGTAGTAATTTTTGGAAAGAGAAAAAAATGCAAAAAATGACTGAATTTGTTGTTTTCTGGTTTGCTAGAAACGAAAGTGGGGTTGCTAATAACAGCACCCAATTTTAACTGCACAATGGATTGTGTTGGAAGTGAAATGAAGAAGATTTTTTTTTTATTTGGCTTCGTTTGGCGCGGCGTTTTGGCTGGCCTTTTAGGGCAAACGTCGCCAAATGGCGGGTAAACAAACGCTCTCCGGCGGCGTTTGTTCCGGTTGGACCCGCTGCACCATGAGAAACGGGGCAAAAAGCCATGTTTCGAACCCCCGGTCATGCCTTCCGGTTCGAAAGCTCCGGCTGGAGCAGTCACTTCCGCCCGCCACCGCCATGCCAAAGGAACCCTGAGCCGATAAGCTTTGCGCTTTCTCCGAGTGATTAATTAACAAAGGTTTTTCAGAGTCACAAGCATCATCGAAAATGGTAAGATTTGAACCATGATCATGATGATTCATAATTTACTTTTGATAGAGTTCCCTCTGAAATCTTCGAGTCAAACCGGGGCATATCGTCCAAGGACACAAAAGTAGAGCCGGCCAAGCGAGCTGCGCGCGCCTGAAAGGTCTGAAAACATCCAAGAAGAGGGAAAAACTGCGCACACACCCGCTAGAGCGCCACGACAGCGCAGGCGGACGATGCGTCGGCGCAGCCAAACTCGAGTTGCTCACCACCAACACCTCCAGATGGCCTCCTCCCGCAAGCGTAAGCCCAACCCTAACCCTCTTGGTCGGCCAAGAGGGGAGGGAGGTCGGTCACGGCCTCAACCCTAGCTGGCAGCTTCCCCCTTACTGGAGGCGGGCAAGACAGAGGGAGGAGAAGGGGGTGAGGCTGGGATGCTCCGAGAAAAGGAGAAGGCTCAGGTCCTTCCAGCGGCGGCAGCTCGAGAGCGTGAGAGAGAGAGAGACGGGAGAGGTAGAGGAGGGAGATCCACCTTCCTGTCGGCGACGGGAGAGAGGGACGTGAGAGGAAGAGGAGGCTTCCTCCTTCCAACCGGCAACCGATCGAGGGAAATCACGGCTCCTGCGAGAAAAAGTTGAGAGAGGGAGAGAGGGAGATCGGGAGAGGGAGGGGGAAAAGACGGCTTAGATAGGGGGAAGGGTTAGATTTAGGGTTTATATCAAACCCTAGCCCAAGCCCTCTATCTGCAAACCAAAACTTTACACGCACACCCTCTGAACGCACCCCAAAATTATTTCGATTAAATTTGGGGTGTTACAGTCACCCTCATTCTTCTTCAACCTATACAAGCGTTGTTTTAACAACAATCTTGTGGTCAACGACTTGGCTGGATACACTCCCTCAAACTTCTTCCAAAGCTTTGTTGCAAACTTCTTGACACCAATGTTAAAGAGCACATTGTCATCAGCACACATCCTGATGGCACTAGTAGCCCGCTCATATAAGTCAATCCACTCTCATCCTTCACTTTAGCGATATTTTTTTCTCGTCCCCGCAAAACCCGCACTAGCCCCTGCTAAACTAGCATATCTTTTACGTGAATTTGTCACATACTAAAATTTCTGATGTCATTAAACTTCTCCACCGAGTACCGAGCCAAAGTTGCATTCTTCTCTGCCATAGTTGTCTTTCGGTCATTCACCGTCGCTTACAAATCTTTCGTTAAAAACTCAATCAGTCTATTACATAATATAGATACCACTTGTTGGGATTTTCGATCACAAAAGCACACTTCCTAGAAACAACTAAATACATAAAAAAAATTAATAAGTACTCAAATTAAGAGATACAAATATGAAAATATACTGCAGAAAGAACTCGAAGTACGAAAATCTGCAGAAGTAACATGAACTTAACTGCAATCCGTAAAACGGACACACAAGATATGTACCAGAACGAACCTTTGTCATCATCAGACGACCAACCACCGCCACCACTAACGAGTAAAGATCCAAGTCAGGACTTGACCTTTTCGCGAACGCGCAGCCCACCAACCCCACCACTTGTGCACAATCACCGCTACCTATGCGTATGCAACCATAGAGAACCGCACACCTTGCCGCAACCCAGGAATCTGACGTCTTGTCGTTACATGCATGCTTTTGCTATTCATTGCCGATGTAACCGCAATCGGAAGTTGATGCCCACATTCGCCTTCGGTCGTGCACTTCCGGTCTCCTCTTCAATACTTTACATCTCTTTGGTTTGGCTTTTGGCGTCCTCATAGCTTTGCTTCCTTCACTTTTTATAAAGTCAAATTTCAGTAACAATGAGGTCACGAAACACTTGTTGTGACCTCTTTCCTAGAAGCTCCTCATACATGCACCCATTCAAAGCACATGAATGACCGGAAGAAAAGTATTCATTGACGGCCAGTAGGTGAGAAATGTGAATCATGTGAATTTGAATAATCAAATCAACTCAATAGAAGCAGGCTGCTCATTCTCCACCCTGATGTTGACTCCCTCAACCTCCTCGGTAGGGCCGAGAAAAAGGACCTCCTCATGTTCTTCCCCAAGCACATGATCAAAAGCGGACTTGTCCCATGCATTACCATTTACCACACCACATTCCCTAGTCGCACCCTACAGATTTGCCCACCGCCAAGAAGCTCGTCCACGACATGCACGAAGTTTGGCTGCAACGTCAATCCATAAAAAAGGGTGACTGAGCGAGAACGAAGGAATCAATCGGGTGCGAGTGAGTTTGGTTTACACCTATAAGTTTTATGTTTTTTAAATAAAAGTTTTAAATAAATAAAATTGTATCCACATATATGTGCTAAATGGTTTGCAAATAATAATTTACTTTAACTTTTTTTATTCTCGTTGCAGCCAAACTTGACGTTTCTGTAGATTGATCTAAACTGCACAGTCTTAGTCCGGGAGCGGTCGAGTGCGCAAACAGTCAATGTAGGTTGAGTTGAGCGAGACATCTATCGGAGCAATTTTTTGTCACGAAAAATCTCGGAAAGAGGTGAAAACTATATGACAGGAGCTGTGTCGACCAAACTTCCGCCGTTATTTGGTTTTGCACAAGGATTTAAAGAAAAGGCGAGGACGACAGACTGCTCATAGTTACAATTTGTAGGGGGAGAGAAAGGACTCTGAGGGTGACAGGTCACCGCTCACAGAGCTGGATATTTTCTTGGTTGTTGCAGGGAGTGTCGTGCTCTGAGTTCTTTGACGGCTTTTGTTGGTGGTCGGAAGTTCAGGCAGCGCTTTCTGCACGGCTTAGAGTCAGTGACTTGTCTCTTGTTGCTTGCAGAGGTGTCTGGAGTGGTGGATTTGTTGTTGCGCAAAGGACTTTCTATGGAGTGCGTGAAGTGGGCTTTGCTTGTAGAGAATCAATTATATAGTGGAGTGTGAACTAAGTGGAGAGTGCACAAGGTGAAGTGTGCGTAGGGTGGAAATCTCAGAGTGGCGCTCAAAGATAATCAAAGAAGATCTTTGAAGGCGTTCGAAGGATTCTTCGAAAGGCGTAAGAGATCTTCAAGGGGTTCCTTGAAGAACTCTCACGCGCGCACGACGCGTAGTGGGAGGAGAAGAAAGCGGAAGGAGAAGATCCCAGGAGAAGAAGATGAAATGAAGGAGGACTCCGAGGTCATATTTATAGGTCCCATGGGGGTTATGGCGGTTACATAGTTATTCATATACCATAATTGCTTTATGTACTATTGGTAGACTGTTTTCTTATAATTTATTATGCACATTTTTAGGAGGCTTGCTATAGGCACGCCGAATATTAAATTCGGTCATTTGCACCCCCATAACAGGTAGTTACGAAGTGGTTAATCAGCGATCATACGGTGGAGATTGCATGGCGACAATAGTCTAATTGGAAGAGATCTGGCCGTCGACGACGAGGGGATCCAGCCGGCGGTGGAACTCGGTCGGCAGGAGGCCAGCGCGACTACCGGTCGGGAAGCTGGGTGCGGCCCCTCGCAGTCGCGTGTGTGTGATCGCAAGGCGCGACAACGACCTCTTGTGACACGTGCGTGTGACAGCGTGGCGCAATGGCGGTGCCACAACCCGTATTTTCCCAACAATTAATTTATATCAGAGTAAGGGAAAATACGCGTCGTGATGCCACACCGTGCAGAGGATAACTGCAGACGCTCAGGCAAGACCCCACACTCTACAGTTTTAAAAGAAAACATATGTTATTATGAATGAAATCCAGTTTAATTTGAGAAGATAGCCGTATCTCTCGGCTTAGTGGATCATCTAGTCCACAATTCAAAATATAGTTATACGTTTGTGGAAGATACTTGTTTAAATTTACTCTAACATCCTGCATGAGTATAAATGTCCGAGAAAAACAACTCGTGCTATGCAACTCTAGATTTATAATAAGTATAGGAAAAAGTCTTTACGCTAACCAGAAAATAGTGACTTAATTTTGAAAGAGATTGCATGTATGCTTTACTAATAACATATTTTTTATAAGCTTAAAAATATCTAACATACAACCCTAGCAATAAATCATCTCAGAGAGCAAGTAATCTGAATCAAGCATAAGGAAACAACATCAGCTAACAAGTGTCAAAAATTAATAATCCTGTGTGCGTCAACAACCTGACACGAACCCACAATACAAGTAGGTCTGAACTAGGAAAGAAAATTAAAACAAAAAACTACCTCGCTACGGCGAGGTGAAAAGCCACAGCAAAAACTACAGCTCAAAGAGTCCAAAAACCAGCTCCACTACCTGCTACTGTTCTGAATCTGAGACATTCCAAAAACAGAACACCTCAGCAAGAAGATACAAATGGTGACAGCAAAATAAGCTAAAATAAACAAAGGTCAAAAGGGGTACCAACCTAAGACCAACGGTACTGAAGTAAACTATCAAACAAGAAAAAGAGCACTTACGTGAATCATCATGTACATCAACAAATACACAAGATGCACAAGGCTATGAGGTGACAAATATAAGTAAATCATAAGGAAGGAATTGCACAACCCTTATTAGACACATATGGTAAGCTCTACCCAAAAATACGGGCGAGGTGGTCACTTAACTGGACACACCCCTCGCGAATATAATATTCATCTAACTGTGGGGGAGTCTCATACCCTCCATCATACACCGCAGATGCCCCAAAACCCGGTAGACTTCCACGAAGCACCAATAAAGGAAACAAACCTTGCGGAGGTGGTTACGACCGCTAACACCCGCAATCAATAAAGCTCAAAGAAACCACAATACATATATCTCGAGAAATGACACGTCGGATTCTACTTAACATTCTAGATTAAAGAAGCGATTGATCAACCTCTAGGAAGGATACACACTCCTAGACAAACTCTAATACACTCTACACAATTGATAGGGTGTTTAAAGTCAATACTAAAACTCTTCATCATATACTACAATGCTACAAGGTTGAGTTATCATGACAAGAACATATAAAATCGAGTGGACTTCAAAGATAAATCTAACATATCTACTAATTGGAATGACAAAAGTGCAACAAGTTTTAAAGAACATAAAACGTAATGGTTACCATCAAACCAGACACGAAAAAACGAGGGTAAATCACCACTTGCCTTGGTTTTACCAGGAGAGTTCATTGAAACGCTCCACGTCGTAGATTGGGGCAAAGGAACGCGGGAGGAGTCAAAATTTGAACAAAAATGTCCGAAATAGAGGTTAGGGCCGAAAAACCCTAACGAGAAAACTCGAGGAATGAGAAAGATTTTACCACGATGGCGTAGCTCTCGACGAGAGCTTTCCAGATCTATATTCAGTTGGGAATTTGGAGCACCGGAGCACCGGAGCACCGTCGGCGACCACTGGAAGATTAACGAAAATAATCTCTCTCTCGCTCACGCGCTCTGGTTTAGGAGGAAGTCAGGGAAGATGAAGTTTAATTTCTAATAACCTAAGTGGGAGAATATATATATGTATATATCTATTTATAAAATATTCTGTCTAAACCGGAAGGAAAACGTACCAATTACGAGCAGTTTTGCGGGAATCAAAAATAGAGGTCTAGGATGGCTTCAAATCGTAAAATGTCCTACATGAAAGTTGTAGATCTCATCGAGACAAACAAATTTCATGTTAATCATTTTTTCGTGCGCCCGAACTCAAACTATACATGACTACTCGAGACGGATGACCGACTACTCGAGAACAAATTTAGAGGTACTCGAGAACCAGGAAGCACAGTACTCGAGTAATAAAGCATTACTCGAGTAGTCAAATGAGTTACTCGAGAACCAGAAAGCACAGTACTCGAGTAATTAAGCATTACTCGAGTAGTCAAATGAGTTACTCGTGAATTTGAAAAGCATTACTCGAGTAATAAAGGAGGCAGCTCTCGAGAGCAATGAACAGATCATTTGACAAGAAGGAGAAGGCCACTCGAGAAGATCCTACAACCACCCGAGAACTCAACAATTAAAGAACAGTGCTATGAGTAGTGTTTTTTACAAAAATATCCAAAATCAAACTATAGAGATGAATAGAGAATCTAATTTTTGAATAGTGTTTTAATATTAAAATATTCATATTTATATTTTTGAACAAGAAAAACGAGTTCAAACGGAGGCCCAAACACGCGCCGAATTAAACGAAGCTCACACCGTAGGCGAACACTGACGCTACGAACTCAACGGCGAAGCCAAAACCTAAATCCGACGAGTCATTCCCGAGATATAAATTTTCAAAGTATACGGCGAACATAAATTATACAAAACTTCGGAAAATCGCCGAGACCCGAATATCACTCGGATTGCGACGAAACTTGACGAACAAGACTAAAATTACTTAACTAAATTTCCAAATACAAAAATTTTCAATTACAACCAGAATTTGGCCGACTCGACCGCACGGACGCGAAAATGCCTTAACAGCGATGCGCCGTCAACTCGACGTTAAAAGTAACGTCATGACGTCATAAATATGACGATACCAAATCAAATAAAATCATTGAAAAATCGGGGGCGTTACAGGCGGCCGGGCCGTAGGCACTTACGGCCGCGTGCATGCAACTGTGAGGCGCGATGGCGGTTCTGCCGTGTGCGGTGTGCATGTGGTGGTTGGGGGACGGTTTCCACCATTGATTAGTAGGGTCAACCCACTTAGCCCCATGAATTATGACTATTTGCAGCCTGAAATTACTATAAATGAAGTAGAACCCCATCAATTCCTTTTATCCCTGAGAAACGTAGAAGAGCCCTCAAGGCTCCATGCTCATATATTTTAGGTCATTGTTATGCACAAATCAACTTCAGCTAAGGGCAAATCAAGGCTAATGTTAGACAAAAATACAAAAGGCATAGAGATTTGTGAACACATAAAAACTCGATCTGCCCATTGCCGATCCTATTTTTTTCTTAATTGTGCAGTTTACTCGTATCAATTCTTACAATTTTCTTTACAATAGTGTACCTATGATTTAGGATAATTTTATTGACAGACCGCAAAAAGGTGTTGACAAATATTTTTTTTTTTAAACACGCTTTTCTCTATCTCCTCACTTATACAACCTATCGGCAGCCCAAATTTATCCACCGCCCATGAAAATCCCTCCCAATCGCGATCGCAAAACTCACCTTGGCTCCATTTGGCACGGTGGTGACAGTCGTAAACGCATGAGTTAAAACGTCATTGGTTAAGGATCACCAAACAAACATCATCCGCCTGAACATAAAAGTTGATGAAGTTCCTTAGGTGGGTGTTAACAAATGATAATTTAACCTCCGTGTTCATGACCGCCACCATCGTGCCAAACGAAGCCCCCGTCCCTACCCTCCTCGGTGCCAATCACACACAACCTTTCCTTTCCTGGTCACCACCGCCGCTCGCTAGCTCCGTCAGACGTTCTGCACTGATGCTAAATGCCCTCCACCATGTCTCGCCACCGCGGAATCCACCTTTTTCTCCAAATATAGGTCATTTGCAACTCCTTTATTCTCTAAAATAGAATTTTTCTCTCCCTCTCTTAGATTAAAGTTGTTTCCATTTCGATTTTGTTGTTGATTCGGTTGACCCGAGTGGTTTCTATTTGATTTTTGCTCTCCAGCCCAACCAGTTCGATTTTTGATGTTTCCATGTCACATTTCTCCGGATTTATTTGCTTTTTTGGCTTAGATGAGACTAACTTTTTCAAGCTTTGTTGTAGATTCACAATTTGCATGTGCCGTTCATTTTGAACTGCAACATGCGGCGGTTCAATTAATTTTGAACTATAAACTGCATATGCAGTTCAACAAAATCTGCAGTTCAACAAAATCTGCAGTTCAATTAATTTTGAATAGTATTGAGTAGATTGGATTTTAGTTGTGTGTTTGGATTGACCAACTCCAAATCTGAAAGAAATTTCAGCTTTTCTAATAACTTTGATTCTATGCTAAATGCAGGACATTTAATTTTTACATTCAAAATGTGGTGAAAAAAATGAAGCTCTTCTCTATGCCGCAATATATGCAGCTAATTTTGATTTGCTCTTTTAGTTTTGATGGGCTTCACCATCATTTATAGGAGAAAAAGACCCCCCATGATCTCCTCCAAAAGTGGAGCATGAGTGGGTCATCCCCATGAACTCTCATGATGAGAGAACCATGGGGGAGCGGGACCCACTCCCTCTCCCCATGGAAGGAAGCCGCCACCACCTAGCCGGCTTAGCCGCCTGGCCGCCTGGCCGCCTGACCAAACCGCCGCCTTGCCGCCTAGCCGGCCTAGCCGCCGCCTAGCCGCCACCGCCTAGCCGGCCTAACCGCCTGGCCGCCCGGCCAGATCGCCGCCTGGCCGCCTCGTCGGGCCGCAACCTAGCCGGCCTAGCCTCCGCCGCCTGGCCGCCACCTGGCCGCCGCCTAGCCGCTACCGCCTAGCCGGCCTAATCGCCTGGTCGCCGTCCGATTAAGGGGGTAACCACCCACTATCCCACCACTTTAGTGGTGGGGCCCGCCCTGATCCTCCTTTGGAAGCTATAAAAGGACCCCCAGAGGCTCCTCATTTCTCATCTTTTCCTCTTACGATTCTTCTCCCTCTTCCTCAGGTGAGAGTTCTCCCGCCTCCTCCACCATGTCGGCCACCTCTCGCCGCCAGCCACTAGCGGCCACCAGCGGCCACCAGCGACCACCAGCGACCTCCAGCGGCCACCAGCGGCCATCAGCACCCGCCATCGGCTATTGGCACCCCATCAACGCACAGTTGGGAAGGTGGCGCCCAAAGTCAGAGGAAGTCGAGCGAAGAAGACAGTCGTAGCCCGCAAGCACGCCGTCCCCGGGCGCACGCGCCAGAAGCATCATGCGCATTCCACCGTCTAAGTCACTTTGGCGGAGCAGTCTGTTGCCCGCCGGCAGTTATAGTCATCCTCTCTCCCCGCAAGTTGTAACGGGAGCGGCCTGCCGTCCCGATTCATTCAACACACTGTAATCACCCTGATCTAGTGGATTTTGACTGGCAGCGAATTGGTCACGTGGTTTTTTACCCGGTTGAAGGGTTTTCCACGTTAAAACTCCTTGTGTACATTTCCCCTCTTCAAATGACTGTGTGCGCGCTCGATCGCTCCGCAAGCTAAGGCGGTCCAAGTTAGTCCGGATCGACCGGAGCGCCGAGTTTGGCCGCAACAGTTTGGCGCCGTCTGTGGGAAACATTCCCATCATCCTTCGCAGAGCAAGTTCACCATCCCTGCAACCGCGATGGCAAAGAGAAGTGCCCGCACGACCGAAGGGTCCACACACGGCGGACACACTGAACTAGCATGATCTCACTCTCTAGTAGACGTCCCACTGACCGCTGAAACAATTTTCGCCCCCGTCACCGCTTTGGAGGGGCGTGTTCGCCAAATGGAAGAGCAGCAGACTGAGATGCTCACACTACTTCGGAACTTAGGAGCCCCTCCAGCTCCACCAGGGTCACCACCGCCAACTAACAATCCTCCGCCACTCAATCCACCAAGGAACCAGGAAGCCCCTGTGGGGCAAGAAGAGCTTGAGGACTACTCTGACGCTGCCAGTTCCACTCATCCCCCTCCAAGGGGAGTAAGGGCGGAGCGCCCCCGCCACAATCTAATTAATGATGCTCACATCCACCCTCTCCTGACCCGCGAAGAAATCAGGGAGGTCGTCGCTGAAGAATACCGCCAAGCCGCTTGAAGAGATCTTCACCCGCATCGGCCGCTCTACCATGGCTCCCCCTTGGCCCCGCAAATCCTCGACCATCCGATCCCGCAGGGATTCAAACTCACAAATATCGAAACATTCGACGGAATGGACGATCCACTCGAACATGTTAATCATTTCACCACGATCATGAGGATCTTCCATGCCTCTGATGCGTTGCTGTGTCAAATATTCCCAACCACCCTCAAAGGGCAAGCCCGAACATGGTTTCACTCTCTAAGAGCAGGCACCGTTACCAGTTTCGCCGAACTGACCAGACAGTTCTCCGACCAATTCATTGCCAATCGGAGGATCGTCCGCGATCCATCACATCTCTCTGGAATCTGCCAAAACGAAGGAGAGATCCTCAAAGAATTCTTCCAACGTTTCACTGCAGAAGCCCGCCAAATCCCAGGAGTCGACCCCGAACTCCTGCGGGGAGTGTTCCTGGGAGGTCTCCGCCCTAGCGGTTTCTACTCAGCACTTATGAGGGAAACCGTCCCCAACTATCCAGATCTGGTGCACCGAGTCGAAGCACAGATAGTCGCGGATGAGGCTATTGAAGCTCATCGACGACAGTTCGACGGGGCACAAAAAAGAAAAAGGGACAAAGAGTCGACCCCTCAGCGCAAGGAGGGAAGATTCCCTGAGGAGCGTCGAAACGGACAGCGCAAACGAGATTTCCAGAGAGATCTGCCTAGAGATTATACCCCTCTCAATACTTCTCGCACCAATGTTTTATATGCCATCCAGAATGAACCAGCACTACAACGATCAACGCAACCACCCCCTAATCCCAAGAACGATCAGTCTAAGTATTGCGAATACCATCGAACAATCGGGCACACCACTGAAGATTATGCTCGCCTGAAAGAGGAGATTGAACGTCTGGTCCGGCTAGGACTGCTCGGTAGGTTTTTGCAGGGAAGGGTGCAGGAACAGCAGGATCAGCCAAGGCATCCCAAGGACCAGCAGAATGCCCCGCCGGCACCTGGAGGAGGATGGCAGGTGGTAGGAAACATTGAAACCATTGTCGGATCACCTGTTCTGACTACACAGATACTGTCAGTGCACACCGGAAAGGAATCCCATGAAGATAAGAAGAGTAAGCGAGACACCACCAAATCATTTGGAGATGAAGACCTCATCGGTATCTGAACGCCACATCAAGACCCACTTGTAATCAGCGCTGGCATCGGAGACCCCTGCTACAACGTCAAACGAATCCTCGTCGATAACGACAGCTCAGTCGACGTCATTTTTGCCACCACCCTCCAAAGTATGAATATATCCCGGCAGCAACTAACTCCAGCAGCTGGCCCAGTGTACGGTTTTGACAACCATCCAGTCCAAGTCATCAGAACAATCACCCTACCAGTCACCTTGGGAGAATTTCCCAGGCAAATCACGCAGGAAGTCCAGTTCGTGGTAGTGGAATCAAGTTCAGCATATAATGCTATCTTTGGAAGGCATGTTCAGACCACCTTCAAAGCTATCCCATCTATCCCCCACCTAGTGATGAAGTTCCCAACTCTCGGAGGAATTGGAGTAGTACGTGGAATCAAGAAGCCGCTAAAAATTGCTATTCTAAACAAGCACAACCCACCAAGCCTACCACACTAAATATTGATGATTTCGACCTCAGAGATGAAGCAGTTCTGCAAAGGGGGGCACCCATCGAGGGCCTGATCGAGGTCCCCCTCTCTCCGACAAAACCAGATCACACCGTTCAGCTTGGGTCCCTCTTACCACAGCATGAGAGGGAAGAGTTAGCAACCTACCTGCGAGAGAATAAAGATATCTTCACCTGGTCCCCGGAAGATATGCCTGGAATCGACCCTCAGGTCATCCAGCACTCCCTTAACATTAATCCCGCATGTCAACCCGTCATCCAAAAGAAGAGAAATTTCGCCCCCGAGAGACTCCAAGCGATAGAAGAGGAAGTTGAAAAGCTCCTCCGCGCCCAATTCATTCGAGAGGTTGGCTACCCCGCTTGGGTGGCCAACGTCGTCCTAGTAAAAAATTCCTCGGGGAAGTGGAGGATGTGTGTGGACTACACCAACCCTAATCAGGCTTGCCCTAAAGACAGTTTTCCACTTCCCAGGATAGATCAACTAGTTGATTAAACTGCCGGACACCAACTACTCAACTTCATGGATGCCTACTTCATGGATGCCTACTCAGGGTACAATCGGATTCGAATGAACCCGACCGACGAGGAACACACGGCTTTTCGTACCGACAAGGGAATCTACTTCTATAAAGTAATGTCATTCGGACTTAAAAATGCAGGAGCTACCTATCAGCGACTCATGAACAAAATCTTTAAAGAGCTCATCGGCAGATCCATGGAGGTGTACGTAGACGACATGCTAGTCAAAAGCATTCGTCGTGGTGACCACTTGAAAGATTTGGAGAAATGCTTCAGAATCCTTAGGCAGTATTGAATGAAACTTAACCCTAGCAAGTGCGCCTTCGGGGTCACTTCGGGAAAGTTCCTAGGGTTCATGGTTACCCAGCGAGGAATAGAGGCCAATCCAGAGAAGATTAAGGCTCTCGAGGAAATGTCTCCGCCCAGATCACTCAAAGATGTACAACGGCTGAATGGAAGAATCACAACACTATCCCGATTCCTAGCTCGAACAGGAGACAAGTACCTCCCCTTCTTCAAGATCCTTCGAGGAGCGCGAAACACTGGATTTCAGTGGACGGACGAGTGCCAGTCAGCCTTTGAATCCTTGAAGCAATATCTTGCCTCCCCCCGCTTCTTTCCAAGCCAGCTCCTGGAGAGATTCTCTTTTTATACCTCGCTGTCACGCCAGCTGCATTAAGTTCAGTTCTAATTAAAGATGAAGGGGGAGTTCAACGCCCCATTTACCACCTCAGCAAAATCCTTTCTGATACAGAGACCCGGTACCCGGCTGTAGACAAAACAGCCTTAGCGCTGGTCTTCTCTGCCAAGAAACTCCGCCCCTACTTCCAAGCACACACCATTAAAGTATTAATCGAGTTGCCACTCCGAGCCATTCTCCAGAAACCTGAAGCATCCGGTTGACTGGTTAAGTGGGCCGTTGAACTGGGAGAGTTCGACATCCACTTCCTCCCGCGCTCTATCATTAAGTCTCAAGTCTTGGCTGACTTCATCATGGAAAACACTCTACCAGCAGAAGCAGAGGTCGCCCCAGCGGAGTTCGGGCAAGCATGGACATTATATGTGGATGGGGCCTCAGGAGCTGAGGGTGCTGGAGCAGGCCTGCTCCTTATTAGTCCAGAGCTCGTCACTATGGAATATGGACTCCGGCTAAAATTCCCGGCTACGAACAATGCTGCGGAATACGAAGCCCTCATTGCAGGACTCAAGCTCGATGTCAGCTGCCAGGTCAAGCAGCTGACCGTTTACTCTGACTCTCAACTCGTTGTCTCGCAGGTAGAAGGAGAATTCGAAGCAAAGAACGAGCAGCTAGCTTAATACCTGCAGCTCGTCAAGTCCCTTTTCACCCAAATCCCATAGTTTCAAATTCTACATATTCCCAGAGAACAAAACAACAAGGCAGATGCCCTGTCAAAGCTAGCCACGTCCTCAACACGGTACCAGACAAGAAGACGCCAGATAGAGGAAATAGCCTTCCCCAACATTCATGGCCCATGGAAAGTGACAAAAATCAATAAAGCAGGAGAGTCATGGACAGCCCCGCTAATCGCTTACTTAAAAGATCAGCAGCAGCCTGAGGATCACAAGGAAGCTCGCTGCCTGAGAATGAGAGCAGCAACGTTCACCTTGATAGACGGAGAATTGTACAAACGGTCCTACGCAGGACCTTACCTGAAGTGCCTATCAGATGAAGACGCCGAGTATACGCTCTGCGAGGTCCATGAAGGGATATGCGGCGAGCACCTTGGAGGAAAAGCCTTGGCCAGAAAAATCCTACGACAAGGGTTTTATTGGCCAACTATGAAAAAGGAGGCAACGGAGTTCGTGCAGAAATGTAGAAGCTGTCAAGTGCACGCCAGCATTCCCCGGCAACCTCCTGTAGCCCTCACATAACTACAAGGAGCTTGGCCATTTGCACAGTGGGGAATTGATCTCCTCGGGCCTCTGCCGCTAGCCTCTGGTCAGAGGAAATTCATTATTATGGCAATCGATTACTTCACCAAGTGGGTCGAGACAGAACCACTAGCCAAGATAACCGAAGAAAATGCCAAGAAATTCGTCTGGAAGAACATCGTGTGTCGCTTTGGCATACCGGCGATCATCATCACCGACAACGACACCCAATTCACGGGAAAGTCCTTTACCAAGTTATGCGAGGAATTGAAGATAGAATTACGACACACAGCGGTATCGCACCCGCAAGCTAATGGGCAAATTGAAGTGACTAACCGTACTATCCTGAAGGGGCTGAAAACACGACTAGAAGAAGCTGGGGGGCAATGGGTCGACGCTCTCCCTAACGTGCTATGAGCATATCGTACAACAGAAAGGACGCCTACAGGAGAAACACCTTACAATCTCTGCTATGGAACGGAGGCCATTATCCCGCTCGACATCGGCGTCCCTAGCTCCCGGGCATCTAACTTTGATCTCCAGTCAAACGATGAAGCACTCCGTGACAACCTCGACTTGGTCTTCGAAGTACGAGAAGAAGCCGCCCTCCGCGCCGCCGCCTACCAACAACGCACGGCCCGCTACTACAATCGACGGGTAAAGCTCCGCCCGATCAACGTGGGAGACCTAGTCCTTCGCACCTTGAAAGCCGCTGGAAAAGGAGCACAGGGCGACAAGCTATCTCCAACATGGGAAGGACCGTTCATTGTCACCGCTATGGTAAAACCAGGCACGTACAAATTACGGAGCGCCGAAGGAAAAACCCTTCCCCGCACGTGGAACGCACAGAATTTGCGCCGTTTTTATCAATAATACGTTATGATTTTCTTTATGTAGTAATTTTACCATTCAAAACTATATGATTTATATAAGTCGTAAGCCTGATCTCGTGCAGACTATTATTTATTCAAGGTATTGCATTTTGCTTTCTACAAACGTTGTGTATTTAGTTAAGATCCAAGGCCTCCCTAACTTACGCAACCAAGCCGCGAGCCAGTCTCGCGCACAAAGCCGTGGGCCAGTTCCACGCAACCAAGCCGCGAGCCAGTCTCACACACAAAGCCGTGGACCAGTTCCACGCAACCGAGCCGCGAGCCAGTCTCGCGCACAAAGCCGTGGACCAGTTCCACGCAACCGAGCCGCGAGCCAGTCTCGCGCACAAAGCCGTGGACCAGTTCCACGCAACCGAGCCGCGAGCCAGTCTCGCGCACAAAGCCGTGGACCAGTTCCACGCAACCGAGCCGCGAGCCAGTCTCGCGCACAAAGCCGTGGGCCAGTTCCACGCAACCAAGCCGCGAGCCAGTCTCGCGCACAAAGTCGTGGACCAGTTCCACGCAACCGAGCCGCGAGCCAGTCTCGCGCACAAAGCGGTGGACCAGTTCCACGCAATCAAGCCGTGAGCCAGTCTCGCGCACAAAGCCGTGGACCAGTTCCACGCAACCGAGCCGCGAGCCAGTCTCATGCACAAAGCCGCGGACCAGTTCCACGCAACCGAGCCGCGAGCCAGTCTCATGCACAAAGCCGCGGACCAGTTCCACGCAACCGAGCCGCGAGCCAGTCTCATGCACAAAGCCGCGGACCAGTTCCACGCAACCGAGCCGCGAGCCAGTCTCATGCACAAAGCCGCGGACCAGTTCCACGCAACCGAGCCGCAGCCAGTCTCATGCACAAAGCCGCGGACCAGTTCCACGCAACCCAGCCGCGAGCCAGTCTCGCGCATAAAGCTGCAGACCAGCTCCACGCAACTAAATCACGAGCCTGATTCATACACCCTCGCAAAGATCTACTCCCTCTCTATCTTTGCAACTAGGCCGCAAAATCGAAGACGCCTCGAAAAAGCTCTCGAAGATTTGGGAAGGGCGCCACCAACGCCCTCCTACCCCGCCACTTCATGGCGAAGCATATTTGCACAAAGCATATGACAATAACATAAAAATGAAGCTATCATAGAAGACAAAAAATTTCAGCCCTAAGGGCGACAATCTCAAAGGCTACAACGAAAGCAAAAAGCAACAAATGTACGACAAAACATACAACAACAGGTAAGCACTACAGCTACTCTCCATCGGCATCTGAGTCAGAGGGCTCGTCCCCGGAAACGTCCGCAAAGCTGAAACTGGAAGTGTCACACCCAAGGTGCTTGCCTACAAGCGAAAAGCCTTCGAGACGACGCGACGGAGCGCCAGCTCGCGTATATCATCCATCTGGGGCTCCACCTTCGTGGACCAAATATCATCACGAACCTCTTCCACAATCAAGTTGCGATCTGGAAGATAGTCCAGCGACTCCAAGTACTCCGCAAGCCCTGCTGCCTTCAGCTCTGATGCATGGTTGTCAGAGGACAACATCTTCACCTGCACCTTCGCCGCTCGAAGCTGAGTCTCATGGCCAGAAACCTCCGCTCGTGCCGCTTGCAGCTGGGTCCCCAAGCCAGATGTCTCCTCCTTCGCATGCTTCAGCATCTGAGTGGTCCTCTCCACCAAAGCCTTCTCCACATCTAAGGCGGCACGCGTATCTTCCAGCTCAGACTTCAGCTCTGAGCCAACTCGACGAAGCCGCATAATATCCCGGACATGTTCCTCCTTCAAGGAGGCAAGCGAGCTCATCGACAACCGAAGCTTCTCCTGCAAAGCAAGGTATCCGTCCTTCAGACTCACGTAATGATCGTTCCAAGTCACTGCAATCTGCGCCTGAGTCTCAATCTGCAAAAGAAAGACACACAATCAGTCACTTTCAAAACAAAAAAGGAAGGAAAAAAGACAGTCACCCCCTTACCGCATCACTCATCGCCCTCAAGGAAGAAGACATCCGTGGAGCCGATGTGCTATCAAGCACCGGAGGAACCGGGGAAACAGGCAATTGCACCTCTGGAACTGAATCGTCAGAAGCTACCACCACAACATCAAGGTCATCAGCAGGGGCCATCACTGCTTTCCTCTTCCGGCCCCCTCCCTGAGAAGTCATCGCCACCTGAACCGCCCCCACCGAGATGCCACATCCCAGCAGTCGCTTTTCCTCCACGTAAACATATATGTTGAAGAGACGGTTGACCAGCTCACGAGGCTCGGAGAATCCCAGCACTGGGGAAAAGTCTCGCTCCCTCCCTTTCACACGACGGCAACGGTCGGAAAGCGCATTCAACACCTCAGGAAGACCCCAGGAGTTCTTCACATATCCAAACAAAGTGTTACCGTGACGGCGATCTTTACGGGCCTCGAACCCCAACCAAGTCTTGTTGCTACGCACCTCAATCCGCTCGCCACCGTCAAAGCGCACGTCACACCAATCCCGAAACTGGTCCAAAGAAAGCGAGTCCCCATGCTCACGGAAGAAAGCAACCAAGCCCATGATTCAGACAACCCCAGTCGGAGAAAACTGGGAGACGGGCACTCCGCAGAACTTCAAAATCTCTATCACCTCATCACAGGGCGGAAACCGGAAGCCAGATCTGAGGGATACGTCACAAATCGTCAGCCACCCACGAGGAGGATTCTGAACCCGCTCCTCGGGCCGCGGGATCCTCACTTCTAAGTCAGCAGGAAGACCATACTTCGCCCTCCAAACTTCCACACCGTCTTCAGTCAAGGAGGAGCGCAAACGCATCGGACTAGAGGAGCGCTTCGTTACCTGTACATGATGAAGAATAAAAAATCAGGTCACAGCTGTAAGGGCGCACAGTACAAAACCACACAACCCTCGCTTGAGCACGCAAAATGCATGCAAAACCCGCCCGCGCGCACAAGACCGGCGCACACAAGCCGCGCAAGACCTGCGCGCGCGCGGCCTGCCTGCGCGCGCGGCCTGCGGGCGCGCGGCCTGCGCGCACGGCCTGCGCACGCGCGGCCTGCGCGCGTGCGGACTGCCTACGCGCGCGGCCTGCGCGCGCGCGGCCTGCCTGCGCGCGCGTGCACGACCTACCTACGCGCGCGGCCTGCGCGCACAGCCTGCGCGTGCGCGGCCCGCCTGCGCGCGCCCGGCCAGCGCGTACGCGGCCGGCGCGTGCATAAGGCCTGCACGCGCGGTCAGCCCGCACGCTGCCAGCACGCGCAGCCAGCGCTCGCCCCCGTGGCCCTTCTCTGTGCGCGCCGCATTGACGCTCGTGTACCGCGTCGGCCTCCGTCTGCAGGTATCCGGAGCTCGCTCGCCAAACCTCCGCGTTCTATCTTACCTTGGAACCACGATCCATCGCCGCCGCCTCAGATTTCTCGCCGGCACCCACCATGACAACAAGGAACTGCAAAAATCTCTCCTCTCGCGTTCACTTCGCTCTCGGACAACAAAGATTTGGGGGGTAATTGATGAGCTTCACCATCATTTATAGGAGAAAAAGACCCCCCATGATCTCCTCCAAAAGTGGAGCATGGGTGGGCCATCCCCATGAACTCTCATGATGAGAGAACCATGGGGGAGCGGAACTCTCATGATGAGAGAACCATGGGGGAGCGGAACCCACTCCCTCTCCCCATGGAAGGAAACCGCCTAGCCGCCACCACCTAGCCGGCTTAGCCGCCTGGCCGCCTGACCAAACCGCCGCCTTGCCGCCTCACTAGGCCGCCGCCTAGCCGACCTAGCCGCCGCTTAGCCGCCACCGCCTAGCCGGCCTAACCGCCGCTTAGCCGCCACCGCCTAGCCGGCCTAACCGCCTGGCCGCCTGGCCTCCCGGCCAGATCGCCGCCTGGCCGCCTCGTCGGGCCGCAACCTAGCCGGCCTAGCCGCCGCCGCCTGGCCGCCGCCTAGCCGCTGCCGCCTAGCGTGCCTAACCGCCTGGTCGTCGTCCGATTAAGGGGGTAACCACCCACTATCCCACCACTTTAGTGATGGGGCCCGTCATGATCCTCCTTTGGAAGCTATAAAAGGACCCCCAGGGGCTCCTCATTTCTCATCTTTTCCTCCTACGATTCTTCTCCCTCTTCCTCAGGTGAGAGTTCTCCCGCCTCCTCCACAGTGTCGGCCACCTCTCGCCGCCAGCCACCAGCGGCCACCAACGGCCACCAGCGGCCACCAGCGGCCACCAGCGGCCACCAGCGGACACCAGCGACCACCAACGACCTCCAGCGGCCACCAGCGGCCATCAGCACCCGCCATCGGCTATTGGCACCCCATCAACGCGTAGTTGGGAAGGTGGCGCCCGAAGTAAGAGGAAGTCGAGCGAAGAAGACAGTCGAAGCCCGCAAGCATGTCGCCCCCGGGCGCACGCGCCAGAAGCATCCCGCGCATTCCACCGTCTAAGTCACTTTGGCGGAGCAGTCTGTTGCCCGCCGGCAGTTATAGTCATCCTCTCTCCCCGCAAGTTGTAACGGGAGCGGCCTGTCGCCACAATTCATTCAACACACTGTAATCATCCTGATCTAGTGGATTTTGACTGGCAGTGAACCGGTCACGTGGTTTTTTACCCGGTTGAAGGGTTTTTCACGTTAAAACTCCTTGTGTACATTTCCCCTCTTCAACCGACTGTGTGCGCGCTCGACCGCTCCGCAAGCTAAGGCTGTCCAAGTTAGTCCGAATCGACCGAAACGCCGAGTTTGGCCGCAACAAGTTCTATTATTTTTGACTAATTACTCCTCATATACTATCTAACATTAGTAACATATATATATTGTTTTCTATAATTTTTGAAGAATTTATAAGGTGCTAATTATTGAAAATTTTGTATAGCTTAGGTAGTTTTGATTTAGTTTTTTTTAATTTTTTTTTTCTTAATCTGTCATTAACAAAATGATCTGTGTTTATATTTTTGTGATCACCATTAACAATGAACTGTCATTAGCGTAAACTGATTTGCCAACGACACAATCCATAATTTATTCTTGCTCTATTTTGTAAAATAAATTTAGCTCAATTTTATGTGCAAATCAATTTTGGGTATGTGCAAACCGTTCTTTCAAAAAAATTGTCAGAACAACTAGGTGCAGACCAGCCCTTTACGGATTCACAAGTATTTATGATTTTTTAATTTGATTTGCACTTAAACCTGTTTTGCACGAAGCGGAACCTTATTGGCACAAAATTGCACCCTAAATTTATTGCATATTACCCGTACTGCATTATGTTTATATGTACTGCATTATGCTTATAGGTACTGCTTTAGGGAACTCATGGAAACATTGTGATTGAGAAATTTTAATTCTAGACAATTTTTTGTACCATTTACCTAGTGATTGGTGGTTTTGCAAAATTTTAATTGAAGGGAAAAAATAATAATATTATATATAAACTTAAAGGCAAGCACCAAACAGTAGTTAGGGTTTCTATTCCATTTTTCTGTGCCGTATCTCCCGTTCTTTCCCATTCTTTTTTTTTTCTATGAACGCCTCTCTCGCTGGTACGCATATAGAACATAGATCTGTGCTTCTCATCTGGAAGCTGCTCGACAAAGCAAAGTTACCCAATCTGCCGGAGAGGAGGAAGAAATAGGGACTTCTCTCGGCTAGGTCGACGGTGATCCTACAGGCGGAAACTGGTTCTGAGCTTGAGAAGAGGAAGAGCGTTGGAGCTTGCCGGAGAGAGGGAGAGGATGGAGCACCAGAGAGGGAGAGAAAGGGCCCGCAGCTTTCAATCTTGTATCGCAATCTCTCCCAATACTGAAGGAAGAGGCTCGGTTTTCAACACAGCGTGTTTTTTTAAAAGGTAAAACCTATGGGTTTTTGCGGAATTCCAATTCCGGCTCCATATAAGACCAAACGAACGGCAAAATTGGAATTGGAATACCAATTCTAGGGAATACCCAATTCCAATTCCCTGGCCCCAATTCTAGGGAAACGAACGCACCCTAAAGAAGGAAATATTTGATTATAAGGCTAGTTATTCTTTTGTTACATTGTTGTTTAAGAATTGATAGTTTTCTCTCAGGTAATTGACAAAGTGCACCCTCGAAATATTGACTTTTGATAAAATGTATCCCGAAAGTTTAAAATTGGCAAAATGAATTCCCAAAGTGATTTTTCTTGGCAATGTGCACCATAGAGTGTACATTTTTGTCGTTTCATTTTTTGCCTACTGAGGGTGCACAGTGTCAAGAAAAACCATTTGGGAGGGGTGCATTTTGCCAATTTTAAACTTTTGGGGTACATTTTATCAAAAACAGATATTTCTAGGATGCACTTTGCCAATTACCGGTTTTCTCTCTTACCTGTTAGCTGTTATTTTACATAGTTTATGCACATAACTAGGATCATCTCCATTTGAGCTACATGAATACTAACCGTTTCATGGCTTAGATTGATTCTTCTTGACGGGTTTAGTAATTCGACCTTTTTTTTTTCATATAATCAAACAATTTTTCACCTTTAGATAAATGAGAATCCATCCATACTCTGAAATGGACCAAATGGAGGGGTCCCAAATGGAGAGGATCTCCATCCGATGTACAAATGTACTGCGTAATATATGTTATTTATTATTATTTTATTTGATCTATTACTTGTTAGTTGTTGTAGATTTAATTATTATTCATGCTAGTTATGCTAACTGCCAAATTTTTGATACTCTTTCTTTTGCTTACAATTCTTGGTCTTACTATCATATACGTTATTTCTTCTCACACTTGTTCTTAATTTTTAGCATTTTTTTTGTAATTCATGATCAGAAAATATCCATATAAATGCATTTTTTCACTCTTTGATCTTTATGACAGCTTCATTATGAATTTGATATAAATATATTTGATTATTGAACGTGTATATTTTTCTTATTTCTGAATTATGTACCTTAATTGATATACATATCTGTTTTGAATGCCGTATGCTTACTTTTTTTTTTTTTTTCTAAATTACAAATAACAATTCTTTGTGGTTTTTAAAATTTTCATTTTTTTATTGATTACAAAATGATGCAAAGATTTAGCCTTTTAAGATTTTTAGATCTTTAACATTACGCAAATCATTATATTAGGAAAGTTCTGATATTTTTTTTTATCAGAAATCAGTTAGCTTTTTCACAGTTATGGTTAGCTCACTTTGACTATAATGAAAAAGTGTTGTAACGAAAATTCATTTATGTGCTGCTTGAAGAAAAACTCCCACTAAGAATGCCAGTGTTCAAGGCCCTTTTTGGTAAAAATATCTCCCGTTAAATTAAATTATAGCAATTATTGAAGATAAATGGTATACCTCTTTTATAAAATGTTGCAAAAAAGCTTGCTAACGGGAGATTAATCTCGAGAGTCTAATGATAGTTAAGGTGTCATGAACTTCGGTTTTCTATTTGATCTGGCACTACTATGCAGGGTAAAAATTGGCTTTAGATGATTTTCGATTACATAATCTATTTATGCTGATGGCTACATGAAGCTGAGTGAAAAACAAGAATTCATAAAGCTGACTCCAAAGAATTGGAAAAGACTATTGATGATGATGATGGTTTCTCATGTGTGGTAGTTAAAATCTTCAATCAAATTGATACTCGGATCATGCTTGCATTTTCATGTTTTGTTGCGTTCAAATGCACCTAGAATCAGGGTTCATGTGTAGTGTGGTAAACTTTGTAAAGTGGTGGATTACTGGTTCCATTTGTTATGAGGTCCTTAAACTGAAAATGGTTTGGTTAATTGCCCCATAGACCCATACTTGATAGTTGATGAATATGTTATTATGCGAAGTTGTTTGGACCTCTCTCATAAGCTTTTTGATTGGAAGTTGGTTTGAGCAGGTATGAGTAGATTTTGTTCAAAATCGCCTACATAGCATTTCAATTTAAGAATTAAGCATATCTTCTTACTGATTGTCCTTACTACTTGTCTGGAGTTTTGGTGTAGGGGATAGGATATTGAGATATTGTTTAAAAAGCGAGGAAAAGCTGAACAAGGCTCTTGAAGCGACAATTCAATTTCAAATTCCATATATGATGAAGAAAACTAATCCCAAGCAGATGATTTTCTGAGATCATATAGATATGATGCCTCTATAGTTTTCAATCTGATATGGAATCAGAGATTTACTTCTGTTGCTTGAGCCAATGTTGTACCCCCTAAGTAAATTTATATTAGTTATTTGGTACCTATTGACGGTGCGCCACGACCGACGTGCGTTTATACCCGCAGGAGGCGGTGATTTGTTCTCCGGACAGACGATTGGAGTCCATGGTCACGTCCGGATACGTTTTTCCATTCAGTTTTATATTTTGCACTTTTTATTTCGAGTTGTATTTAGCCCCTGATCGGTCCAGACATTATGAGTCGTTCGATCGGGGTGGTTTTATTTGGGTTATGCTATGCAAGCAGCGGTTCATTTGGGTGCGGCGGTTCCTATCTAGGGTTATTTAACCCGGCGGTTTGGGGGTGTGGAGCATTGCGAGTTTTGGAGAAAAGTTCCGAACCCTGCGGTCAAGCGGTACGACGCCGTCTTCTTCTCCCCCCTCCGGTGCGACGCCGGTGACGCCTCCTTCGCCATCCTACCCATCTCCGGTAAGCCTGCCCCGACAAGCCTCTCCGCCTCCTTCCCTGTCCAACCCGCAACCCCTCCCACTTCGTTGGTTTTCCCAGTCGGCAACCCCTACTCCTACCCCCACCCGTCGGCTACCTCCTCAATCACCGTCGGACCACCCACTTCCACCTCCGCTGCCCTCCCATTCCTCCTCCATCGGAAGCCCGCTCCTCCTAGCACAACATCAAACCAACAGTAAGCCCTCTCCTATTCTCTACTGCTGTTTAAAGCCTATCCTCCAACTTCCCACCCAGTCCACCACTACCACTACCACAGGGTATTCCACTCTCCCTCCTCCACAGGCCACTGTGCAACCACCCTCCCTCCTTCGAACGGCCGACTATCACCATACCACCTCCCCTACAACCATTCCCCCCCTCCCCCCCAACAACCCACCCGAGCCAGTACCAACCCCGCTCTACTCCCCACACCGTTCACTTGCCGCCGACAACCGCCGCTGTCGTCGCCTGCATACGCAAGTCGTGGTATGTTGTTCTTTTCTTTTGCTGTTGTTTAGATCGGACTTATATTATGATGGATTTCTACTTTCTTTGCTATTTGTTCAGTCGTTGTATAACTTGCGGGACATATTCTGTGATCACTTAAATTATTCGTCTCTTTTGTTTGCATCTTGATATTTTGTTCTCCTTAAGCAATTAGTTGCAACTGCATGTGCCCTACTGTTTCATTTAAAATAATTAATTACTCGCTGCTATTACGGATTACTTGTGCACTTCCACTCACGTCATCGCAATTAGGTTTGCATTTAGAAATTCCTTTTCGAGTCGACCTGCCACTGCATCACCTATCCTGCCAAGTTGCCTCTCTGCCAAGTAGGCTTCAGAATTGGCAGTTTGATCCGTGATTCCATTTATGGTGATGCAAACTAATAAATCCCTAGTGAATTTTTTCAGCACAGTTTATCTAACAAATAAACCCCAAGAAAATTTTTTCAGCACAATGCCGACATCTCTCTCTCTCTCCCCATATATATATCTATATATCTCTAATATTAATTACTCAAATCTCCCCTATGAGTTTGCATAATTACAGGTTATTTGAAATTACAAAAACCTCCCCTTTGAGTTTATATTTCATAACATGTATGGAGTATGGACATTTGCATAATTACAGGCTGCATCCTGTAAACCTGCAATTTTGTAAACTAACAAGTGATGTCCTGGTAAACGGTCCTATATATAGAGACTTTGTTGTGATGGAGTTTGACTCAATAATTGTGTGCGAGAATGGTGCAATTGTAGGCAGTGCATGTTTCATATGCGAGAATTGGTCGAGTCAGAAGAAGAAAGTGATATTTATGTTTCTATAGAATGAAGTCTTTAATTACAAACTTCCCTGTCATTTCATATGTTTTCTTCTCTGCAGAAGAAAGAAGCCTTTTGCATTGTTTCCTGTCTTGATTCCTCCACCTAAAAGGAGAGATATCATATGTTGTCAGTAATTAGTCAGCACTTTCTTTGTTTGCTGCAAATAGTTGGGATAAAAATTATTATTATTATGATGGTTCTGCATGAGTTGCTACTGAAAATCCCAATGAAATTGTTACTTGCAATTCCCGTTTTCTAGTATTCAAATACATATGCAATGAAGGTTCAGCTTCTAATGAAGGCTCAGCTTCTAATGAAGGCGGCAATGGACAATGGTGGATTGCTAGCTCCATTTCTATTTTCTCTTTCCTACTCGTTCCATGTTGTCTTTCATGGTTCTAAGAAGCTTGAAAAGTCCAGGTTAATTATACCATAGTCCCATGTTTGGTAGTTGAATATGCTAGGTGTACCAAATGGTTTGGTCCTCCCACATAAGCTTTTTGATTGGATACTGGTTTGACTGTTACTGGTGTAATTTCACTGTTTTCCCATTTTGTTTGGCTGGAGTCTGGCGCAAAGGGAAGGTTGGGTGAGTTATATTTAAAATTTTGTGGAAATGCTGAAGGAGGCTCTTGAAGCCGCAGTTCGATTTCTGGTTCCATATATGATGAAAAAAACTAATCCCAAGCAAATGATTTCCTGAGATCATACCTGCGTGATGTCTTTTTCACAGTTTTCAATCTGATATGGAATCTGGGATTTACTTCTGCTGCTCGAGCTAATGTATACTCAGCAAATTAATCTATATGCTACGAAAGCATGGATACTTTCCTAAGGGCCGCTTACCCGTACTAGGTATGTTTTCGGTACCGGTATGTACCCGATCCTCGACGGATACACCTGTTATTCTAGTATGAGGATAAGTTTGGATTTGATAGATCGTTCTGCATTTTGTGCTGTAGTTTTTAATCTGATATGGAATTACAGTTAAACTTTTACCGCTTGAGCCAAATGTTGTACTCCCCAGAATTCATATTTGTTTTTACAAATATCCTTGTTATTAATATGTTTTTAGAAATGCATGATGCATAAATCGACTCCAAATAGTTGGGGTAAGCTGATTGAGGATGACGATGATAATGATGATGATTCCTCATGCATATAGGTCCAAAATCCCCTATCAAATTGATACCCGGATCATGCTTGCATTTTCATCTTTTGTAGCATTCAAATGCTGACAACACTATAATGGGATAAAGGCTTGAGTGTTGTTGCAGCATTCAAATGCTCTCTAAATTGGGGTTCAGTTGTAACGAGGAAGGCTTTATAGAGTGGTGGATTTCTGGTTTCATTTGTTATGAAGGAAAACTAATCCCAAGTGAAAGATTACCCCTTTCGTCCTACTTTTACCCTCTCTGTTGGTACTGTTGTTTTTTTGGTATCCCTTTTCTCTCCCTCAGATGTCTGTTAAAATTTCTCGTTCTTGGTTCATTAATTGTTTTGGTTATTTGTTTCATAGTCTCATGTTCTTGGTTAATTGTTTCTAATTCCATATACAAAGAAAAAAACTAATCCCAAGCAATTGATTCTCTGAGATTATACCTATATGATGTGTTTATAGATTCCAATCTTGCATGGAATCAGAGAAGTTTTTTTCCATTGTACTAAGCCTCTGCTATCTGGTTGGGTGTAAAGAAGAAGGGGATATTTATGTTTCCATATATTGAAGTCTGTAATTACAAGGAGGCTCTTGAAGCGGCAATCTGATTCTGGTTCCATACATGACGAATAAAACTAAGTCCCAAGCAAATGATTCTCTGAGATCATACCTATATGATGTCTTCTTCATAGTTTTCAATCTGATATGGAATCTGACATTTACTTTTGCTGCTTGAGCTAATGCAACACTTCCCAAATTAATCTATATGTAGTGATTGGGCAAAGAGCCCTAAGAGGAGTGGACGTACATGACGGGGGGGGGGGGGGGGGGGGGATGATGGAGTGAGGTTGCAATAAAGAGTGAGAAAAAATTGAAGGAGACTCGTAACATCTTGGTATTAGAGCACTTCAATCTCCCGCTCATCTCACATACAATCCGTCATTTTTCTAGGAGGCAGAACCGCATCGAGAGGTTGTTGATACCAGCTCCGCCCTTGATCGGCATTCCCGCAAGTGATTCCGACGCCGAGCGGCTTGCTACCACATTCGTCCTCCGTGATTCTTCTTCCGCCGACATCGATTGCTCCTATCAATGCATATCGAACACCCTGTTCATTCCAACAAGGGATTTGGGACCTTCGATCATTAGGGCAGACTCATGCATCCCTTCCCTGCCCGGGAAGCATCCTAAAAGCTCGTGCGTCCCTTCCCGTTGTGCGTATCCCGCAAGTGATTCCGACGCCGAGCGGCTTGCTACCACATTCGTCCTCCGTGATTCTTCTTCCGCCGACATCGATTGCTCCCATCAATGCATATCGAACACCCTGTTCATGCCAACAAGGGATTTGGGACCTTCGATCTTTAGGGCAGACTCATGCATCCCTTCCCTGCCCGGGAAAGCATCCTAAAAGCGCCCCTTCCCGTTGTGCGTATCCCATTCACCGTGACAACCTTCCATTCACACAGCTTCTCACCGCTACCTTTTTCATCTTTCCTTCCTGTCCGCAGTTTCGCAGTGCCTTTTCCGCAATTTAAAGTAAATGTTCTTATGATGTTTTTTTCTGGCTACAAATCTGTTAGAGCTGTCCCTGTGTTGGGAGTATGTTATCAAGTTATAATGTTTGCTATCTTTCTTTATTATAAAAAGCTATTGTAAAATAATTCAGTAATGTGCCTGCCAAAGCAAAAGATTCCCAGCACCCCCTGCTAGTAGTATCCACACCTTTTTATGTTAAATAGTCGAGGCTCAAAGTAAACCATAGTTATTGCATTGATTTTATTTTTTAAGCGATATAAATGTTAGTAATGAATGATTAATGAGTAGTATAAATGAAGATTTTTATCAAGAAGATGAACTGTTGTTTGATGTTGATTATTTAAATTGAATGTGGTTGTGCCTTGTCATTGTCAGACACATGCCTGCACCTTAAGCCTTGTGCCTAGGCTTCAAGATTCTTTTGTGCCTTGGGGTGCCTTGCGCCTTTAATGTCCTGACTCTCATCAAAGGCAATAATCAAGAGGGACTAATGAGCTAAATTTTTTGTCATTAACAAAGCTTTTCTATTTGTTCTGGTACCTATTGTGTAGGACAACAACACTTGACTTTGGATGATAATCTGTCATGGAATCTTTTATACTCTGTTACCGAATATATGTTTATGCTGACAACTACATATTTATGCATGCAAAACTATCAACTATGTATCTCAGTCATTATATTCTAGAACCGTTTCAGCCGAGAACTGTTCTGGAACTGAAGAACTGCCTGTTGTAAACTTACAAATTAGTTCCAATTTTAGTTGTAAAAGATGTTTTTTGAAAAGAATTTTTTTCAAATGTTTTACAGGTACTAGATTGAAACTATGAATGCAATTGAAAGTGGTGAAGTTAGCTCTCTTTGTTATGTAGGGAAATGATCCTAAATGAGTTTCATTCTTTTTCTACTCTCGCGCTCTCTCTTCCCCCTTCACATACACATGCGTGTGCGTACACGCACAAAAAGGTTCCATTTCTTTCTCTGATGGCCTTTTTTTTCAAGTCCGTTTTCTCCACAAATCTTTGCAACCCACAATTTCGTAGTCGGTTTTGGTTATTTGTTTCGTAGTCCCATGTCGGATTGATAAAAATACCATTTGTGGTCTCATTTTATTTCATGCTTCTAACAAATTACTCAAATCTTTTTTAATAATTGGGCATTTGTAATCTCACTGATTGCCCTTTTTGTTTGGCTGGACCGGGGAGCTAAAGAAAGGCTGATGGAGTGATGTTTAACTGATGAGGAAAAGCATAGCAGACTCTTGAAGCTGTACTCGGTTTCTGGTTTTGTATACGACGAAGAAAACTAATCCCAATCGAACGGTCCTCTGAGATCATACCTATATGACGTCTTCTTCATAGTTTTACTTATACTTTCGCACTGTTATCTTAACAAGTTGCCTATTTTTGCGAAGGCTTAAGAGGGCTAGTTGGACATTGCATGTGGAAAGAAGGTATCAAAAATGTCAAAGCATTGCGAGAAGCTAAACACGGTCACTAGATTTATGATTTCGCTTTTAGCTAATCCCAAATGAAAATGCTTTGAATCACGTTCGACTTGGAAGCACAAATACTTGCAATCAGTTTACATATTATATCAGCAACATTTAGAGTTGGAAAGCTTTGTGATTTCTCATAAATTTAGGCTCCGTTTGGGGGGACTTATTTTTATCGGTCAAGCGGTTACGACCGCATGAACCAGACATTAATTAAGGTCCGGTTGTTGCGATCGCAATCGCTTGACCGGTGAAAATAAGTCCCTCCAAACGGAGCCTTAGTTTAAAAATTTGGATGCTCCCAAGTTTGCTCATTGCTCACAAGTTACGTAGCAATGAGAAAAGGAACGTGAAAAAAAGTTTTTGATGAGAAGCAATGTGAGTCTTTTGATTACATTCTTTCATTGACAAGTCCTATCCATAATATGCTACAATTTGGTGGGTGGGGGGCATTAATCTTGTTTTCATTCAATATTTGATATGCTGTCTTTGTAATATTTTGTATTTGTATTTAAATAATCAAAAACTCAAAAGCTTATAATTTATTAGTTTTACAATTCCCGTATCTCTGTATCATATCTCCTGTTTTAGTACAACATAGATGTTCACAGTGATCTCCTGTTTTAGTACTCAGATATGTTAGGCTCTATTTGGCACGGCATTTTTGCTTTGGTAAGTTTGGACAAAAACATCACCGTACTAAAATGCATGTTTGGCATAACAACGGTTACGACCACCACCAAGAAAATAAAGCTAGTTTTGAGCAAAAAAGTGGATGAAGTTCCTTAGGTGAGATCGAGCGTTTACAAACAACGGTTCGTAACCACCGCCATTCATGACCGCCACCGCCATGCGAAAATGAACCTTATTCTCCTTCTCTGGCTCTCTCATGACAATTCTATTGGCTGATGCCATCTAGCAGCATCATCATAGATAATTGTTATGTTCGTTACGAGTGTCCATTAAATTGGATGCACATCAAAAATAGTGAGCAGTAAATTATGTTCTTGATATATTATAGTTTTAATTTTGTTATATTTTTAGCCCCTTGGTAAGAAGGGGATGTAAAAATGCAGGGTAAGAGGGGGATGTAAAAATGTGTGAAATCAGAGTTGATTCAACTCAAAAACTGAAATTTCATTTGATCTGGATCTGATTTTGAGCCGCTCAAAAATCTTTTGGTTCGGTCGCCGACTGGACTGCTCGGAGTTGGATTAATAACAGCCCTAACTGGTGTTGGTAAATCTCTTGCCGAGGAGCTTGGAGACCGTCAAATCCGCTCCCCCAAATCCGTCCATCACGGCTTTTGCACTGCGGAATTCAGCTCGTGCGGTCGAACTATATGTACATGGAACAGGCAAGTGAATTAAAGTACCTCAACTTCAGCTTAGAATTTAAATACCTATTTCAAACTTAACCTAAAGTTTTGAGACCATCATTAGAAGAAATAGAGATGGCTCTGTTTGGCACAACTTTTTTGTTCCGGTCAGTTTGAACAAAAGCGCCACCGTCATAGAATGTATGTTTGACATGACAACGGTGAAGACTGCCACCGTTTTTATGTGAGGCCGGGCGTTCATGAACGCCGGTTCATAACCATCGCGTTCATGATCGCCACTGCCATGCCAAAAGGACCACTACTTTAAATTAGGGTAAAAGTTGAGGGACCCATTTAGATATTTTGCCATGTTCTAGTGTCAAACTATATATATGGTGGCTACTTGAAGAATATCTTTGTGCATCAATATAGAATCTGGTAGGCTATTTATCAGTTTGTAGGACTCTTGTTAGATTATAAATTTGTGCTTGAGAAGGGTCATACCCGCCTCGAATAACCACGCTGGGCATGCCTATCTTCTCAGCTCCTATTACCCCAGATTGGCTCCCTGCAATGAGCACACAGTCTTGAACCGTCAATCCAACACACTCTGCGGCAGCCCGTAGGGTTGCCACAATCAAGTCGATGCTGCAGAGCAATTCACCGATATGTCAAAAATTGCAAGAACGCACTACAAAAATTGCAAAGATTGGCGACGATGAATCCCACAAACCAAGAGACATTATAGTAACCATCAGGAAGCAAAACTTACTATCAAAAAGGTGTAACAATATTTATCATGATGATGAAGTTTAGATAGACTCGCTCGATCAAAGATCCTAGCTTGATTGCCAGCCAAAACATATTGTTTCTCATTCTTAAGTACATTTTGGTCATCTTTCTTTTATGTTTTATTGCGCCCTAAAAAAATACTTGGTTCATAGTTGGCTAGATATGAAGAAATCAAAATAACGACGACTTCTGTCAATAGTGTGAACCTGGACTAAGGCCGATAGAGGTTGTTCCTCCTGGACCTGACCAATCCGAAAGGGGAAAAAAGTATCTGAGTACGACTCTAGAGTATCAGTGTGTGACTTATCTCAACACTTTGCCGGTGGTTGCCCACGAGTCATTTTTTTTCACGCTCATCCAAGCATCCAGTTGAATGGTGAAAGCACCCAATTCCTACCAAAAGTGCATAAAGAAGGATTTCAAAAATTCCTAATTCGTCAAGCAGGCAAAGTCAAATTCATCAGATCAATCCAATCCCTAAGAGGCTAAGCTCATGAAGTTCTCTTTCAAGAGAACAACATATTTGAATTGGAAAATAACTTAATCTGATTCACCTCTTTCACCACCAACGAATATGATCATCTTCTATAAAGCCTAAGATTTTTCTCTCCTCCCTTCAAATAATTACGCTCTTTCCCTCATCCTCTTTCTCTCCAAGACATATCATTGATAAACTCATGCATTGTGATTATGTTACTTGAAAACTACATATTACTTGAAATTGCATTGATCTCTTACAAAAACATAAATTACCCCCTTTACCTACCCCAACCCTTCTTTTACACGATAAACTTAAACCTAGGTCTTATCTTGAGAAAAAGTTTCGAAAAGAAAATTTGATCAATCTAAGCAAACAAGAGAACAACGACATCAATGTGATAATTCGAAGGACTTGTTGCAATATGAAGCACTGAACTACAGGATACACTCATAAATCCATGCACCATCATGGGGGTATTGATATGGCTGAATATATAAGAAACTACCAAAGGAATGTACTAACCAAAACTCGAGAGTGTCAGGGAGGTGAAACAACATCGCGGGGGCATCGTCGAAATCGTAAGCAGCGGGGGAAAGCATCACCGGAAAACGGAGCTCGACCGGAAGACGAGAGCAGTGACAAGAGCGCCAGGGAGGTCAAACCTCCACATGATTGACGATAGGATCGACACAATGTAGAGAAGCGCAGAAACAAAGAGCAGGCTTGGCGCAGAGAAACTATTGCCGTCGAGGGAACAAAGTCCACTCCCGTCCACAGAATCAAAAATCAATCTAGTGGACGGGAGCAGAAGCAGGACTCCCCCATGGGAGCAGGGGCAGGACCAGTTGACGAGAACAAGAGGAAGCGGCGGAATTGAGAGAGGAAGCAGCAGAATTGAGAGAGGAAGCGGCGGAATCGAGAGAGGAAGCGGCAGAATCAAGAGAGGAAGCGGCAGAATCGAGAGAGGAAGCAGCAGAATCGAGAGAGGAAGTGATGCGGGACCGGAGTCCACCGGCCCCGCCACCTTGGCATCACCACCAAGGGGCCCACCTGGAGTCAGCACCAGGCGGCTTTATCAGGCCCGCGGGCCGTACACCCCAACCAGCTCTCCGCCACGGCATCAGCACCGCGCGGCAGGTTGTTGAGGCCAGGGCTCGATCCCCTGACCTCCTAGATAAGAGGCCCTCAAGCAACCTCTCATCACCAACTGACCCGCGGATCAGTTGGTGATGAGAGGTTGCTTGAGGGCCTCTTATCTAGGAGGTCAGGGGATCGAGCCCTGGCCTCAACAACCTGCCGCGCGGTGCTGATGCCGTGGCGGAGAGCTGGTTGGGGTGTACGGCCCGCGGGCCTGATAAAGCCGCCTGGTGCTGACTCCAGGTGGGCCCCTTGGTGGTGATGCCAAGGTGGCGGGGCCGGTGGACTCCGGTCCCGCATCAGGAAGCCATCGAGTAATCAGGTCCCCAACAATTAGAACGACGAAATTTCAGGGAGGGGCCAATTACTGCTCTGATACCATGTTAGAAGATTAGAAAGGAAATGCTTGATGCAATTTATTCTTCTATAATAGGGTAATTTATAAGTTACAATGACTATTAAACCTAAAATAACGGTGTGAGCCCCATACACACATAAAAACTCAACACTAATAACTTCAAGAGAAGGAACTGACTTACTTCCAATAAACAGTAGGACACTCATATATAATAATTTGAGCAATCTAAGCATACAAGATAACATCAATGACTCAACGTCAATGTGATACTTGAACTACAAGATATACTTAGAAATCCATGCACCATCGCGGGGACATTTTTATGGCTGAATAAATAAAAAATTATCCGAGGAATGGACTAACCAAAATTCAAGAGTGTCAGGGAGGTGAAACAACACCGCGGGGCATCGTCGAGATCAAAAGCAGTGGGAGAAAGCAGCGCCGGGAAATGGAGCTCGACCGGAAGGCGAGAGCAGTGATGAGAGCGCCAGGGAGGTGAAACCTCCACACGAAAGACGATAGGATAGGCACGACACGGAGAAGCGTAGACACAAAGAGTAGCCTCTGCGCAGAGAAATCATTGTCGTCGAGGGAACAAAGGCCACTCCCGTCCACAAAATCAAAAATCGATCTCGTGGACGGGAGTGGAAGCAAGACTCCCTGACGGGAGCAGGGGTCGGGCCAGTCAACGAGAACGAGAGAGGAAGCCATTGAGAAATTAGGTCGCCAACAATTTAAACGACGAAATTCAGTTAGGAGTCAATTTCTGCTCTGATACCATGTTAGAAGATTAGAAAGAGAATGCTTAATACAATTTGGTAATATATAAGAGTTACAAGGAGTACTAAACCTAAAGCAACGGTGTGAAACTACTGCCCCCCCCCCCCCCCAATAACTTCAACAGAAAGGAACTGATTTACTTCCAATAAATAGTAGGACACTCCTCATATATAACACGAACACATAACTATATGTTGTGCAGATTTGTTGGTGCATGTTTTGTGTGTATCGATGTTACCAAATGACTTGATCCTTAAGTTAAATATAATTTAAACATTTCATAAAAATTCTATTAAGTCACTTCCATTTTAAGGGTTTCCATGTCAACATTAAGTTTCCTTCTACCATTTTGGTTCTATTTAGAAACAACAAAATCAGAAAACACATCAGAAAAAAATATCCTTCGAAACTAACAAGGCTACAAGAGTTAATTTCCCCAGTAGATCTAAAAGAGAGATGTTTCCAGGAATACATACCTTTCAGTTGAGCTAGTATCAATATCAACAGTCAATTTAAGAATGGAAGCAACCTCCTCAGCAACTCTTTGCTTCTCCATAGAAACTGCCATTATAGTACAAATGAAACTCAGGGAGAGGAACTTAATGATTTACATTGAGTGTGATAAAGAAGGGGGGTATATAAAAGTTTCAGGCCAACCAGCTTTTCGTGCTTCTTTAGCAAGCTGCTCATCTAAACTAGATGACACTCCTTTGCCAAATATAAGCTGTCCATAGAAACTTTGTTGCACTTCCTCCTTTCCTATGATCTTTACTTTGACTGTTCGTTCATGGCCAAGCTTCTCAATCACAGATCTGGAAAATTTAGCATAAGAAGTGAAAATATGAAGTTATGCCTCGCAAATAAAACTTGCACTCACAATATCCGAGAAATGGTGGAGTGCAACAAATGTTGAATATACTACTAACTTGGGTCAAAATTAGAAAAAAAGGGCTACAAAAGATTTGAATCGGAGTACTTAAGGATCTTCTAGAAGCCTCTTTTATTTTGGGTCAAGTTTTCATTTATTCTAATTTTAAATGTAATAAAAGAAAAAGATGATTGCATCCTTAGTTGAGGGTTTAAGAAAAGGATAACCTCACCCTTACCGTAAGTTTGATTTTCCTTTAAATTATTACGGGATGATTGAGTTTAATAAGTCCATTAGTTCTTCTTGCTTCTTGCTTCTTGCTTATCCATGTTGTGTATGTGGAGTTTACCTTTAGGTATCTTGTTTAAATTTTGTGCGCAGTCTTATTAACCACCTCCATGAATTGGTATTAGATATACGTGCAAAATCTTTTTCGCATCTTTTCTAATTTCTACCTTGAATTTCCCATTTCACCACATCCCATTACCCCATATCTTCCCATTTAGTCCAATATTTCACATAACTGCAATTTAGCGGCAAATACAAATCATAGTATTCTTGTCGACATGTTGCAATTAATACCAGTAAAATCCAAATTATAATACTTGCAACAATCATACATAAATCCCATATCTCGGGTACGAGCAGAAATTTCGCCTGCCCATTTGTCCCGTAATCCCACACCACTGGAAAACAAAATCCCCCAATATTGAACCATGCTGCGAGTAAATAACCCCTCATTCACTCACAACTACTACCACACACTTCTACCCCGCATGTAATGTATAAGCTAATTTTAATTTATGTTTTCTCTCCCACTAATTTGAGTTACACATTGTTTTTCATTGTTTAGCTTAATTGGGCATAATTATGAGTTGATGAGGAGAATGGAGCAATGAGATACAACAACACTCAAGCCTTTATCCCACTATAGTGGGGTCGGCTATATGGATCCTTTGTCGCCATTGTGCCCTATCTTGTTTCATAATCTCACCAATGCCTAAGTACATCATATCGTTCCTTATAGTTTCATTCCAAGTCTTTATTGGTCTACCCCTCCCTCGTTTAACATGCCTAGTGACTAGACTCTCACAACGCCTAACAGGTGCCTCTAATGGTCTCCTTTGCAAGTGTACAAACCATCTTAGTCGAGCTTCTCGCATCTTCTTTGCAATTGGTGCTACTCCTGTCTTATACCTGATACATTCATTCCTAATTCTATCCAGTCTTGTGTGTTCACACATCCACCTAAGCATTCTCATCTCCACAACTCCCATTTTTTGCTCATGCACACAATTCACTGCCCAACACTCGGAACCATAGAGCATCGCTGGTCTAATCGCAGTACGGTAAAACTTGCCCTTACGTTTTAATGGTACTTTACGATCACACAAGATCCCTGATGCGCCTCTCCACTTCAACCAATCTGCTTGAATTCTATGTGCCACATCTTTATCAATACCTTCGTCGTTTTGAACTATCAATCCAAGATATTTAAAACATTCACTACGAGAAATATCTTGATCACCCAACTTAATAACGAAGTCATCCTTCCTTCTTGCACTGCTAAATTTAAACTCCATATACCCCATCTTTGCCCTGCTCAACCTAAAACCCTTCTTTTCTAAAGTGTTTCAGCAAGATTCAAATTTTGTGTTTTCACCCTCGTGCGTCTCATCGACCAAAATGATATCAACCGCAAATAATAAACACCAAGGTATTGCTTGTTGGATATGTCCGGTGAGCTCATCTAAGATAAGGGTAAAGAGTTAAGAGCTTAAAGCCGAACCTTGATGTAAGCCAACATTGATAGAGAATTATGTGTTAATCCTCCAAATGTCCTCACCCTTGCCGCTGAATTTGTATACATATTTTTGATTATGTCAATGTATAAGACATTTACACCTTTCTTTTCTAAGACAAAAGACAATGAGTCTCCTCAAGGTCAATGTATAATACATTTATTCCATAAGATCTCTCTTGGAACTCTATCATAAGCCTTCTCAAGGTCGATAAATAGCATATGCAAATCTTGTTTTCTTTCTCGGTAGTTGTCAATGGGTCTCCTCAAGAGATGTATAGCTTCCATGGTCTACTGCCCTGACATGAATCCAAATTGATTCTCCGAGATGTTAGTCTCCCGTCTTCTTCTTCTTTTTATTACTCGTTCCCACAATTTCAAGGTATGACTCATCAATTTAATTCTTCTGTAATTAACACAATTTTGTATATCTCATTTGTTCTTATACAAAGGTACCAAGATACTTTCTCTCCATTGGTCTGACATCCTCTTTGACTTCAGTATCTTTTTGAAAAAAGATGTAAGCCACAAAATTCTTTTATTCCCTAGACATTTTCATACTTCGATGGGTATATCGTCTGACCCAACCACCATTTCATTTTTCATCTTCTTTAGAACATCATTTACCTCTAATACTTGAATTTTACGATAAAACGTTAGGTTCCTATACTTCTCCGATTTACTTAAATTTTCCAAGTTCAATTCATTGTCTTTTGTTTAATTATAGAGTTGATAAAAGTATATTTTCCATCGCTCTTTAATATCCACATCATCCGTTAAAACTGTATCTGTTTCATCTTTTATGCATCTTACTTGATTTAAATTTCATGTCTTACTTTCTCTAGCTCGAGCAATACTATATATGTCACACTTTTCATCTTTGGTATCTAGTCGCTTATAAAATTTTCCATAAACTTGATATCTTGCTTTACTTACGACATGTTTAGCTTCTTTTTTGACAACCTTATACCCGACTATCCAAGTCTTCCTTGTTCAATAAGGACCTGATGGAGGTTATTGGGGCCCATTAGAACAATGTTTAGAACTATTCCAAACTGGATCTTATTAGGACCTTGATAGCAACAATTGGAAGCATGTATCCCCAATCAAATTGTTGTTCCTGAAGCCCTATCCAAACCCTAATCCAATTATTGAGATTCCGATAAATCTATTTCCAAAAATGACTGAGGAATGCTGGGTTATTTTGGCTTGGGTTCAATGTCTTAGATATTTTAAAGCCTTCAATAGATTATTTACAAACATTGGATGTGATTTTCAGTGCTGGAGTTATTTAGGAGATGATCGAGGGGAAATATTGATGTACACTCATCTGCCAAAGAGTAACATTAGTACCAAAGTGACAATATTGAAGTAACTCATCCCATTTACCTCACAATGCTATAATATGCTTGGACCAATATGCCATTTTTTTGAGGAGAGAAGAGCTTAGAATTTAGTATACACATGATAGAAGTTCAAGTGATACAGGACAAATGTGGTGAGTGTAATCGTGCACTAAGGAACTCTATTTAAAGAATGTTCATGTCATAGGAATCTAGAATGATGTGATGCGAAAATAATTATCCAATGAACAAATATAATAACTGCTAAAATTATTAATAGAGTCCACAATCAATCACGTTTGAGATTAGACATTAGAGAAATAACTAGATCAAGTTAAATTAAAGATAAATGCTTTAATTAAATGTTAACCGAAGAAATCTAGCAAAGTAGAATAATCCTTGGGCATACACCAATGAAATAATATCCAAAATTATGTTTGTTCACCAATTGCAACATTATTGTTGAAAATGTCACATAATGTCGGTAAATTAGTGTTTTGTAGTAGTGAGTGGGTTTAGTCCAATACCGAGAATCGAGTGTTATGTGTCCATGTAAACTCCTACATAATGCCCCATTGTAGATGAATATATTTGCACTGTCTAATTATTTCTCCCTTCCAACATGGTATCAAAGGCAGTAAATTTCTTTCCTCCGTGAGCACCCTAAGGCTTTATTCCTTCGCACGCTGTTTTCGTTCACTGCTCGCATAGATCCCGTCGTGGGGCTCTTCTTCACCGTCACATGCTTCTGCCGCTTCCGACGTCGTACCTCTCCCGGCGCTACTCTCTCGGCTCCCAACTCACACGACGTAGACCGTCAACCTCATCTGAGTATTCTTCCTTCTTTCTTGCGCCTTTCGTCGACGTCGATACCCTTCCAGAGATCCTTTCGAAGATTCCGCCTGGTAGTGCCGACGCTCTCAGCTATTTCGTTCGTCTCATAGTGACGACATCGTCGATTGTTTCCCGCTACTGCCTCGTCGATCCCTTCTCCTGTCTGCTATCGTTCAGTTCTGCTTCGTTGGAACCCTTGCTGCGTCTTCTTATCCTCTCATCGATGATGGGTTACTCTACTTCCTGGGTTTCTCCGCTTCCACCGTTGCCGTCTGTACTCCTTCCGCATCTGCTGATGAAGATCCTGTTCGATATTCTTGCTGCTGTTGTCGACGCTGTCCGGGCTGCATTCCTCTTGTTGCCGAGATTCAGCATTTGCATCTCTATCGCTGCCCTTCTGGTTTCTATCAATTCCAGCGGCTGCTGCCCCTTCCCGTTTCCCTTCCACGGTTTCAGATCTAGGCGACGATGTTGTTCAGCTACTGCTTGTGTTCCAGCCGCTTGCCACTACTTCATATTCTCTTCCCGTTGTCTCCTTTCTCTTACTGCTACTCATCGATGAAGCTCCAGCCACTACAGCCGCTTTTGGGGGTGCTGATATCTCACCGATACTGAAGCTTTTTGTGTTATTTGTTGTTTTTTGTGTGACTTATGTTGTTTCTTTCTTTCCTTACTGTTATGCTTTCATGCATGTGTTTTCCACATGAGGGGGAGTGTTTGGCTATGTCCCCGGCTTGATTCCCCGGTTTGGAATTTCCCCCGGTGGCTCGTCTGATATTTTGTCCCGCATCACCTACCTCCATTGCCGTTAGTTGATGTGTCCAAGTTGAAGGTTCCCCCTTCAACTTGAGGGGTAGTGTTGGAAATGTCACTTAATGCCGGTCTATTAGTGTTTCGTACTAGTAAGTGGGTTTAGTCCCACACCATGAGTCGAGTGTTACGCGTCCATGTAAACTCCTATATAATGCCCATTGTGGATGAATATATTTGTACTGTCTAATTATTTCTCACTTCCAACAATTATAAACTTCAAAGTAGATCATACACAAGTAATGAGAATCCGGTGAAGTGATTGCTGAATTTAGGAACTGGACAGCAATGGGGTCGTAATTCTGCACATATTTCAAAATTCTGGAAGAGGTCTGCTGTAATGATGGATCTCGGTGGGGGTGGCTGGGAGGAGATGGTAATTGGGATGGCCGGCAAGTTGCTGTGAAGGTGAGGGGAGGGACTAGAAAAGGGTGATTTGCTGCAGGGATTGAGGTAGAATGCTGATTGACCGCAGGGAGGTTGGCTAATGCAGGATGAATGTAGAGTGAAAGTGCAATTGTGCTCTAAGGGCAACACTAATGATTTGTTTTTTGTGAAGTGCCGTGAAGATCTCGAGAAGATGCATTGTAAAAGTAAATACCCGAATAATTACAATAAATGCTGAAATTATTAATAAATTCTACAAGCATTCATGCGTTTATGTGCTGAGAAAAAGGCTTTACAGGTCAAAGGAATTTGAGAGTGAGAGGAAGAGAAGGTTAACTGGGTTTTTGGAAGAAATTAAGAGGATGATGGTAGTTTAGGCAAGGGGTAGTGCTTAGCCATGAGAGGATTTCAGGATAGGCATCATAGTTGATGGGTACCCCTTTATTAATAGAGGATTTGGGGCTGCGATAAGCAAAAAACCCCTCCATTATGAGGAGTGCTCATAATGGAAAGAGTGGGAGGTTCCATAACCTCCTCCACTATGGGAATGCCCATAGTGGAGATTGGAGAAGACCTTTGATCGCCAAAACCATCCGCTTCAACGGGCACACCTCGCACGACCCCTCCACTCGGTGGAGGCTGTTCGGGATCCAACCATTGTCGACAGAATGGCCACCCGACCACCAAAAACGTGCATGGTAGAGCGCGCGGTAGGCCGCGCACGATCGCGTGCCACAATGCGCACGATCGAGTGCGCACCCTTGGCCATGCCGCCCTTAGCCGTGCGCCCCGTCGTGCGCTTCCCCCTGCCATGCAGCTATGTGCACGCTCACGACGTTCCGTACCAGATATCTAACCGGCGGTTCCGCGTTCACGACATGCTTACAACGTCTCCACACTAACTGCGTGCTCATAACGCTTCCAAGCTCACTGTGCACCCGAAACACTTATGTGCTCATTGCGTGCTCAAAATGTCTATGCGCTCACACAAGCACGCTCATAACATTTCTACGCTCAAGCAAGCGCGCGGAATTACTTCCAAGCGCACACTACAATTTTACCTCTTTACCAGACTGTTCGCAGTTCCCAGTTCGCAGTTCGTTGCCGTCACTACCACCAATATTGTCTGAACTGCCCGAAGGGTAAAATCGTCATATCCGCAAAAGTGGTGATCCGTGTGCTCCATATCAAGGAAGGTGATATGTCCGTCTGGTAGTTATGACAGTAACAACGACGCATTTACCAAATCATCCCTATCAAAAGCTATAAAAGGAGCACAAAGCCTTCATTTCAAGACACCATGCCTTCATCACCAGAGAGACAGAGAGAGCTCCGTCGAAGATCCTTCAAAGTTCTCATATGGCGTTCAAAGACTCCCTTGAAGACCTCCTTCGGGACTTGAAGATCTCCTTTAAACCCCTCGAAGATCTCCTTTGCGCTTGAAGGTCACCTTCAAGTCTTTTAAGGATTACGTTTATTTCTCTACAAAACACTCATTATAACGAGCGGGGGTCTGTCACCCTCGAGTTTTCTACTGCTACTTGTAACACACAAAAATAGTGTAATTTGGTCAGAACCAATCCAGCCACGTAGTTTTTCACCATTTCCGGGTTTTCCACGTTAGAAGTTTCCTTGCCAACTATTAGTATTCTCTGTGACTGTTTGCATGCTCGACCCACTCTCGATCTAAGACGGCCCGTTTCGACCGATCTACAAGAGCGTCGAGTGATCCACAACAACAGTAATGTTCTATAAAGAAGTAATCTTCTAGGGCGATTATTACAATTTTGGTGATCAAGGCTTACGTTCAAGTTTCTCTAGGAGTTGTTATGTGTAGAGGAGGGGACGATCTTTCTCATGGGCAGTGAATGTGACACGATCAGACTTGGGATGGGGGGAATTGAAGTTCCACTGGGCTGAGAGAGCAAAAAACTATCAATGGCAGCAGTTAAGGGCAGTTTTCTCTGGACTTAACGGGAAAAGTAGTTATCAAGTAGTTATGAAGGTGATGGATGGTTATGGTGATGGTTAATGACGATTATAACTTACATGTAGTTACGATGGAAGTTGGTAAAGGAGAGAGGGGGTGTGTCTGGCCGATGCTTTGAGAGGTGGTACAGGCGGCCGGAAAAGATGGGGAAGAAGTGTTGGTCGGCCAAGGGGGAGGGGGAAGTGGCTCTAGAATTCCACAGATTTGGCATTGCGAGAAGATTACGAGATTACGAGAACCAGACAATTTTGTCCAACTTCAACAATATATGAAAATCAGCCCCTAGACCCATATTTAAGATTTAGACCTCAGTACAAATGACCAGGATCATCTGGGACATAAACCACTAAATTGGCATGAAATAAAAATACAAAAATAAATATGTTGTTGTCACTTTGAACGCGACCACCGACTTAGATCGCCTATCCAACAATCTTATCTCCACCTCTGACATTTGTAGACTCGTGCAAACTTTGGTAAATGTCGGTCTACCCTTGATCTGCGATATGCATCATTGGCAGTTACAACATCTTACTAAGAATTTCAAAGGGGAATTACCATCACTGGGAATGAATGACAATTAATGGGGTGCTGGGAAGGAGTGTAGACGTTAGAAGAACCCTAGAAGGGCCTTGGCTAGTTCCTGGGAGGCAGATTCAAGTGAGTGGCTAAAGGGATTTGTTGGCTTGAAGTTCTGGGAAGGGAAAAGGTTAATACGAACAGGGATAGGTGTTGGAACCTAAAAATAACTGCCCTGGACAGGCAGTTATTGCTGGAAATGGAAGGTTATATGATGAATTGTTAATTGGAATAAGATGGCTATAGGTAGCCATGATAGGGGAGGTGGTTATTATGGTGCTTGAGGCTGGTAAGCGGCAGGTTTGGTAGTGTGGCATACGAAAGAGGTAGTGGGTGGGTGGTGGCTGGCCAAAATGGAATAAGAGGGTTGTTCTAGGCATCAACACTTAATTCCATGGAATCGGCACCATAGAGCGGCTGCAGGAACCTGAATATTTGTCCAAATTCTGCAATACCCAAAAATCACACTTGAGCTCTATTTATATATATAGAGATCATTATGAACGGTATAGATCATCCGGAACTCCAATCCCTAGGAATGCATGAAATAAAAAAACATAAAATAATCACGTCATCGCTCTGAACGCAACTGCGGGCTTCGATCATAATTGACGCATGAAAAATTTACAGGCGACGGACGAAATGCCCTAACCCTAGATGAATGCAATCAATCGATCTGAGCAAATGAAAGCACAAACAAACCTAAAATGAAGATTATGAAGAATGCACGCATGCAATCTGATGAACATGATGCCCAACATAAACCCCAACAAATGCAATGCAAACAAATGATTCAATCAAGCAGGTATTTCCAAAGCACAATTAATTAAATAATAAAATTAGTTTGCCCGAATCACATTTGATCACATACACTATAAATTAAGTAAATACATGATAATTGCAATTAAGTGAAAGTGCACAAAATTAAATGCATGTGAATAAGTATTGCATGTCTCAGAAATAAAATGGTCAACTCAATTTGAGTAAAATATTACTAGCAATAAACGAGAATAGTCGTACAATGTAAAGGAAATTGAAACTACAAACTCACCTAGTAATCAGTGTCATGGTGGAGGCAAAGATATAGTGGCGGCGGCTATCCAAAAGGGTGAAGGCTACTGTGTAGGGGCTGTCGGAGGGGAGAACAAGATGCCAAGAGTGGTCAAACAACCATAGACAGGGGCTGTTTGGAAGTAAGGTGGTTGTAAGAGGAGGTCTGGTTGTCTGCTTGGGATTGGGGAAGATTAGGGCTAATGGACACTGGCTATTTAGGAAGGTGGGTGGAGACCTACTGTGGGAGGTGGTGTTCTGTGGCTGGTTTCAAGGAAAACTGCAGAGTGTGGCTGGTATGGCGAGGTCACCACCTGAGGCAAGAAGGGGTACGACGGTGCAAGAGGTGGTCGTAAGAGGGGTTGGGGTTGATGTAGGTTGGAAGGCCGACAACAACCGATCTGAAGGAGACCGGGCACGGTTGCAGCAGGGGATCCATGAAGGTCTACTATTGTGAGGGATGGCGGCGGCTACTGGAGGAAGTGGCGGCGGACATGGGGGCGTCGACACTCCCTAGAAATGGGAACCGACGGCTTTGACACCACGCGACACACTCGGTGTCGCATCGAGAAGGAGATGACTGAGTGGCTTGCGTATGGAAGTTGAACTCTCAATCCGCTCACATGCTAAACTAATGATATATAAACAGATTTTTTTAGTTAAATGTATCTGACGGCCTTAATCGTCTGATCATGTAGCTTAACTTAATTCTCGAAATAAAGCTAAAAAACAAAAGAAAATACATAAAAAACAGGAAAAATCGAGCTGGTCATAATCACATACCCCAATCGTCCGTTCGACAATCCAAAAATGTCAAAAATGAAAAATCGCTCAAATGAGGCACACTCAATCTCCATCACAACTCTACCTCCTGCATAAGAAGACCGTGCAGGTACAAACAGGTAAGAACGACATAGTAGAAGGCCTGCCATATGGAAAAATTAGTGGACACTGGAGGAGGAAGGAGAAGCAAAGTCTGTCATAAGAATATACGAAGAAAATGAAATGCCCTCAGCCATAAGAAATAGCTTGTAAGATTAAAATTTATGGTTGTACTTAAGATGGACGATTCGGTGTTCGTAAAAGGAGACCATGGCACTAAATGAAAAATGAGGAAATCAAGATATTTTTTCTATCAAATTCTAGAAAAAGTAACTTAAATGAGGAAACTATCTATGGCCAGTGTTTGTAGATGTTTCCTTAGCTTCGAAAATTGAAGAACCATATCTAAGGTCAACGTTGAGGGAGGAGGAAGCTGTCTGCATGGTCTACTTGTCTATGGCAAATAGCCATTGATCCATAAGTGGAAAAGAACTGCAGATTTGTGTTCGTCCGTGTCAGAGAAGGGTAAGCATGCCATCATAATAGAGGAAAGCCACCTTTGTGTCATCATCGACAAAGAAGAAAGGCACACCTCAAATGGGGAAGGGTAGTTTCTTAGGTAGAGCTTCTTTGTCATCATTGTCTGCATCCATATGAGGATGGCCAATAGAAAAGCGTCATCGACTGGGAAGAGAGCCATATATTAGAATTTGGAAGAAGTCTCTCATACCATACAATGATATAAACAATATAAATGTTTTAAAAGTGATGCTTTTCATCAATGATGATTATACTGAGTTGTAGGATGCGTAACTACCAAACCAAATAAATCATAACTCTATAAACATAAATTAATTGACAACTCATTGCAATATATCTTCATTAAAGAAATTATTTTAAATTTACTATTTTTGGTTCCCTATACAAAATTGCGATGCTAATGGATAAAAATGAACAAAGACGCATTTGAGTGAAAGGTTATGAAGAATCGGGCATATGAAATCTTCCGGCAAACAATGAATTTAAATAGAGTGAAATGAAACTGAGCAAACCTGCAAACTTCTTCTCCGTTTTTGCTATAAGCAGTGAGTAAAACTAGAGGTAGACCTTCTTTAATTGCTTCATCAACAAAACTGCCACCAATAATACAAGTCTTACAAAAAAAATAGGGAGTAAGATATATCAAAAGAAAATGAATTACTAAATAAGTAAACTGCTTCAGAAAATGACCCAGAAGAAGACTTGGATCCACATTCATGTGTTGTTCTATAACTTTGATAAGATCTAAATAAGCAATGGAACAGTTGCAGGAAATCTTACCAGAGGAATACCACACACAGGGGTAATGGTCAATAGCTAGCAAAAGAGAACAACCACACGAGGCATACAACCAACCCTAAGGGCCAAGCCCTGAACAGGTGGCACACCAGCAGCTGAGGAACTCCTCTGCCGTCCCACTCCAGACAAAAACCACAAAATAAGCATAACCTATTACAACCCTACCATTTGCCTTATATACTTGGCAATTACATGACTAAAATACCCTTCCCAAAACATTCAAATTACTTCTTAAATCCCGCCAAAACTACCTGCACACATCAAACTTACCATGCCGGAGCTTAATTGTTCTTTGCAAAGTATTAAAATCAAATTTTTTAAAAAAAAAACTCTATCCTAAGTGTGTCCAAAAATCTATCATTATCTTTACAAATGTTATCATCAGATATGCCACCACCTCCATTACTCATGGAGCATTATATTAAATATGGGTCTAGGGGCTGATTTTCCACATTAAGAGACTTGGGTCAGAGATTCAAATTTCAGAGGAAGTATGTTTTTCAATGTGCATTATATTAACACAAATTTCATCTAGAATTCTGTTCAATGAAACCAATTCAAGAAAAATAATCAAATACTGACAAAATATGCCAATTGCTGCCTTCCCTCTATGGAACACTGGGATATAACACAGTCTCAGATACCGTCTTTTAAATATTTATGTAATAAAGAACGATTCACCCCTAACATTCATGTTGACAAAGCATTTTCTAAGGGTCTTAAGAGAATATTTTTGACAGGGATCATGCCGCACGCCCTGTGAGAATCTACTCTCGCTGACCACAAACCCAATGATGACAGGAACCACTCATTACGAGTGGATTGCCGATCATAGTATTTTCTGTTTTTTTTTTCATTTTCTGTGTTTTTTTGGAGGTTACAATGAGTGGAGTCACGACAGTTCATTGTCCCTCCCTAGGTTATAAATGAGCAGAGGGCTCCATGAAAGGCTATTGAAGGTCGGAGCAAAGAAGCCTCTTTTTGATCACCCGGTGACAAAGTCGAAAATCCAAGTGCGAAGTTTGGACACAATTCCTCCTCTTCCCTCCCCACACTAGTCGGACACACCCTTTCCCTTCCACCTTTATCAACTATGAACCCCTCTCCTCCAAGCAATCCAACCGACCTGATGTAGGGTAGGCTAAGGGGTGCACAAATTCAAGAATACTCGGGATGGAGATGAGAATCTGACACACTAGCCATAGTCTATATGCAATGATACCGTCAGTGACGACGACAAATTAGTACGAGCAATAATAATAAACCCACACAATAATATTAAGAAAGGAGAAAAACATTTAGTTAGCAAAGCATTCAATGGCTTGCCTCTGCTCGGAGGGCCAAAGCAAAACGCGCGGCAAATGAGTCCCACCTGCAAATCACAAGCAATTCAAAACGATCTATCCACAAGAAATTTATCTAAGCAAATATAAGATCCAAATCAATAATAATAATGTTGCCCCAGTTGACCCGCACTTCGCTGAGCGTGCGGAGCCAAATCACTCCCAGAATGACGTCAATACCACCGAGGCCAAGAGCGTAGAATTCCGTGGTCACCGGACAGGACCCCACTGCAAGGGAGAGAGCAGTGCACCACCCGTGGGTCGGCCGGCGACGGTCATCACCTAGACAGGCTGTAATGTCAGGAGAGGGAACCAAGGGAAGGTGAAGATGGTGCGCAAACTGGGCTGAGAGGAAGTTATAGCTCGCACCACTGTCCACCATGACCACAATGACACGATCACACAACGTGCTTGCCAACTTCATGGTCTGAGGGCCCGAGATGCCGCCCATCGAGAAACAGGGCAGCTCCAAGCGGTGAAAAGTAGGCAAGGTGGTGTCCACCACGACATCACCCTCGGATAGCTCAAGGGTCTCGAAGTCCTCTAAGGTGACCTCCGGATCGAAGTCGCCGATGATGACATGAAACTCCTTGATGGAGCACACATGCGTAGGAGAGCAGGGCTGATGGCACCGGAAACATAGAACCTTGCTGCGGCAGTAGTTGTAGGTACTGTTGGAGATGCGCTGGGGAACCTCCGGTCGTCCAAGTCGGTCCCCCCATGGGGCGGCTGCTGCGGGGCTATCAAAGGAGGTGGCCTCCAGGGCAGCTGAGACGAGTGGTGACTGGTTGCAGGCGCAGGCGTCCTAGGGGCGTGGATGGCTTCCACCAGACGCATCATGTCAAGGGCGTTGGAGACCGTGCGGGGATGGTGCATGCGGAGGTCGGAGCGGATATGGTACAGGTAATAGTCGGGTGACAATCTGGGAACATGAGTGACCAAGGCTACAAACTCGTCAATGTAGCTGTCCAGGCCGGCTGTCTGGCGGATGTCGCATAGCTGCTCGGTAGCGGAAGAGCCAGAGTAGCGGGTGTTGTACTGCCGGATCATCTCCAATTTGAGCTCGGATCAGGAGAGACACGGGTTAGATTGGCGAAGCTACTGGGCCCAGTGGAGGGTCGAGCTGTCCAAACCAACCACAGCCGTAGACACCTTGTCGTGCCCCGATGTGTAGTTGAGGTAGAAATATTGTCCCGTCTTGGAGATCCACCCATCGGGTCAACGCCGACAAAAGAGGGAATATCAAGGGAGAGGGCGAGCCGGCCCGGAATGGCCGAAGGAGGCAGCGGAGGAGGGTGTCCGGTGGAAATTGACAGCGTCCCGGCGCCGAGGAGAGAGTCGTCGTCCGCGAGCGAGCCGGAGCCGGACGCGACCAAGACAGTGGTGGCGGACACCTAGAGGGAGTCAATCTTGGAGTGGAGGGAGAGGAGGGAGGCATGCACAGATGTGACAAGTTGTTCTTGAGCCTCGACGCGACGACTAAGAGCTTAGGAGGCGGTATCTAGAGCGGGGTCGCCGGAGGAGAGAGTGGTGAGAGCCATGGCCTGGAGACGTCAGAGAGCAGCCGGTAGGGGGAGGATTTGGTGTAGATCGGCTGAAAAAGGGACTCTGGCGTCCGCCCGTGGCGCGGAAACGACGGATCGGGAGCGGACTCAGATGTCACTGTGTGGAAACAAAGCGCTGTGCGGGATCGGCGGAAAAGGCGTTACACGGGATCAACGATTCAGAATCAGCAATTCGACACTGTCGCGGAGCGGAAACAAGCGCGGAATCGGGTGCGGGGTCGGGCGCAGAACAACAGTGATGGACGATTACGAGCACCGACGGCGAGATGGCAGGAGGTGAGGCAGGTCAGACCAAATTGATACGATTCCGGAGAAGAACCCGACGAGGGGAAGGGCCGACGATGGTGAGGGAGAAGAGAGGGATTAGAGTTGAGAAGAAAAACCTTAGAGAGCAGCCCTAATCCTCATTCATCCAAAAACCTTAGGGAGCAGCCCTAATTCTCATTCATCCAAGGATGATTTGAGTACAACACTACCCCTTATAGGCGCGGGGTGCGGATAGCGAAAACAAATAACAATAAAAGCATACTCATACATAATATGAAAATAACATACTGCGAATAGAAATAAAATAATCATGTCGGTGTCGCATCTTCGGTTCCTCCTCCAGACGGACCCGTCATCGTCTTCCTCCGCGTGTAGACCCGCCACGGTGTCTCGTCGACGCGTGCGTCCGTAACAACTACCCATCTAAAAAAGAATGCAGGTTGGCAACCCAATTAATGAAGAATTGCATCGAGTCTAGAGAATACTGTCATTCAGTGGGTTTGCAACCATGAGTGTGATACTTTTATTTACTGTGACAACATAACATTTTAACTTAATTTCCAAATTAATGAACCAAAATCTGCAATCACTAATTGCATGCATCAAACTAACATAACAAAACTTCAATTGATAAAAAAAGATAATTTACACTAACTACTCACTAAGTTTCATGTGAATACATCAATGACCACTTAAGAAGACATGATAAACATGAAAATAGCAACCTATAGCAAGCACACAAAGCAAAAGATCGAAATATATTGAAATGCATAACATGAAAGGTTTATTGGAATTAAAGAAACTCAAACTGTGTATAGTTCACAAGATAGTAAATGTTACCGATTGAAAATAATACTCACTCACTTTTCAACTCCTGGTCGTAAATTGAAATTACTTGACTTTGCAAAGTCTTCTAGAGCTTTCTTCTGTAAAAAAGCTAAGTACTAAGTAATATGTAATCATAAAAATAAGATAACAAACAATTTAATAAAAATATTTAAAGTTAAAGATCGAACAAATCTTCAAGTGAAGAAGAACAGCACCAAACATTGATCAAAATAACACTGTATATGAAGAAATTACATGGTCATTGGATAGAAACTAAATTAGCATGTCTGAAAGGATAGCATAATTCAACTCGCACAAGGTTGAAACAGTCGTCACTGTTTCTAACATTACAATATAGTTTTTTTAACCGAAGTTGAAAATGAAATTTTATAAAACATTTCGTTTCTTAGTTAATTTTTAGTTCATTCCTAGTTCTTTCTTAATTAATTCTTAGTTAATTGGTAGTTCATCCATAGTTCATCTGCAGTTCATTCTTAGTTAATTTGTAGTTCATCCATAGTTCATCTGCAGTTCATTCTTAGTTAATTTGTAGTTCATCCATAGTTCATCTGCAGTTCATTCTTAGTTAATTCGTAGTTCATCCATAGTTTATCTGCAGTTCATTCTTAGTACATTCTTAGTTCGTTCTTAATTCATTCTTTGTAGATTTTTAGTTCATTCTTAGTTTATTCTTATTTCAACCTTAGTTCATTTTTAGTTACAACCTCTCAAAGTTTCACTGCAAAAATTTGATTTTGTTTGACACTTAGCTGCTGCCAGATTTAAACTCCGGAAGGTAAAAGATATAATTTATTAGTTCAAGGTGAATTCCTGGAATCAAAAGCAAACTTCTTTCATTGGATTAAACAAATAGACCCTAAATGTCAATTAACCCAGTTACCGTACTTCAATTAATTGCAAAGATGCAAGCACTGAGCAAGAAATAATGAATGGAAAATGGGGATTCAAAAATAGGCCCCAAATAGTTGGGATCAGGCCGATGATGATGACTATAATCAGTTAATGTACTTGCTAGATCTGATTAGTTTGATTTTGGGTTTGGTTTTAGTTTGATTTTGGGTTTGATTTTAGTTTGATTTTGAGTTTGGTTTTAGGTTCGTGCATTTTAAATTGTCTGATTTCATAATCTCTGCTTGATAGATCCAACAATCTTATCATAGTAAGTGACTTTTTTTATAATCGAATTGATCCAAATAAATGACATTTACTTTTTTTTAAATGACGTGTTTACTTTACTAATATTGATCCTATTGGCTTATTAAATACAAACTGATATTGGTCCTAATAAGTAACTTACCATCTTATACAAACTAACAATGATAACTTTACTTCATACAAATAGTTAGTAAATATTTACCCTTGCAAATAAGTAGAGGATTCAAAAGTTGGGGTAGCTAACAAAAACAGAAAAAAAAATTGTGGCAGAAACTACCTTCTCCCGCAATACGCTTTTCATGAATGCTTCTTTCTCATTTGTGGGCAATGAAGTAGGCCAACCAATCTGCAAAAGTCATGCAAAAAAAAAAAACAAGTTACGTAAAACTCCAAACAAGAAGATGCAAGTTGCATAAAACTTCAAATAAGAAGAGACAAGTTACTCAAAACTTCAAAATTTTGTTTCATTTTTATTTGGTAACTTTAAATTAAATAATCAAACAAATAAAATTAAGCTCTATTAATCCGTGAAGGTTTTTGATATCGCAAGGAAAGAAATGATCAGATATTAAAAAAAGAATCTAGAAACAAACTAATAAAAAAATGAAATAATTTTTCTTTAATCTCCGCAAAGATTCATTTTGGATTTCATTTCTTCTGATGCATACTACTTCGTATTGTATCATTTCTTTTGATTTCCTTTATTCTGATTTTTTGTTCACTTTTACAAGTAATAATTAATCTATTTAACTTCAATACCCAACTCCATGGATGCATTCTTGAAAGTCTCTAGTGTCGACTAAATCCACCTAGAGGGGGGGGGGGGGAGAATAGGTGTCGTGCAGTCTTTTGCGGAATTAAATTTACCTGCACAAATTAACAAACAGAGCACAAAAAATACACAAAGAATTATAGTGGTTCCCCGATTTGGGTATGTCCACTTTCCCCCTTCGACCTATCTCCCACCAAGGGACGACTCGGTCACTTCTCCAAACGGATTGAAATCCAATCCTCACACTACGGAAGGAACCCTTCCAACAAAGGAGTCACAACTCCACCACCACGGGTTGCACCCAACCCTTACAACAAGGAATGAAAATTCCTTTACAAACAAAGCTTTTGGAGATTCCGATGTCCTTCTTCGTTCGTTGTAGCTTGCACGAAAAATACGAAGAGTCCACAACCGGATTTCTCTCTTGGAATGGGTCTTCTCAAGATCGGCGGCGGCGATACTTTGTAGATCCAAACTTCTTGACGAAGCAAGCAAGTTCTACGAACGATCTCAGTCGGATCAGTCGTCTCAACCAATTCGGAATGGAGAACAAATCTCGCTTAACGAATCGGAAGACAAGAGATCTCAAGAGAGATGCGTGAGAGGCTCGGCTTGCCTCGGTACTGTCGTCGGAAGATCAAAGAAGATCGGAGTTCAGCAGCGACGACGAGCTTGCGAGCGACTACAGGCGATCGGCGGTTTCCGCGATCGGCTAGGGCACGGCGTCGGCTGCTTTCGTTTCTGCGTGAATGTCTGTCTGTAGAGGTTCAAAATACGCATATATATACCATGAGCCAACCCTAATGACCGTTGTGGGGCCCACAAGGAGAAACCCTAGCCCCGGCCGAAACAGCGCACAGCAAGTTGGTTCGGTCCAGCGAACGAGGAAATTTGCCTAAGGCAAAATCGGCGGGAATCGTTGGTGATTCCCGTCGATGTCGACGGGAATCACTCACGATTTCCGTCGATTCTGCCTTTGCAGAATCCCTGTTTGAAAAACTGTCAGCCGGAAGAAGTCGGCGGGAGAGGCTAACTAATTCTCGACGAATCGGCGGGAATCACTAACGATTCCCGTCGAAGTCGGCGAGAATCACTAGCGATTCCCGTCGAATTCGGCGGGAATCACTAGCGATTCCCGTTGAACTTGACTTAGAAGAATTTTCTCTTCCTTCCTTTGATGACTTGGTCTTTGACCCATCTTTGCTCCTTCTGCTCTTGATCTACCTTGACCTGTACTTGAAAATAAGCACACTCCAATAGAGAGAGCACACGTGAGTCAACACACTGATCTACTCAACGAGGGATTACGTTGCGCAGACCCGTGTATATTGACCCACTGCACCCTGACATTGACGTGTACTTAGCATGGAATAGCTGCAAGCACAACTTGATAGAAGATCGTCAAATACATTGTGAATCCATCTTAGCTTGACTGGAGTCTTCTTCAAATCCGGGTAATTGTGGATACAATACCCAATAATCTCCCCCTATTTGAAGAAGCCAAAATCCTACTAGCTAAGATGAATTACACCAACCAAAAAGATATATATAAAAGTATGCGAGACAAGAAATCAGAATAATAAGATTTCACGCATTCAAACCAAAAATAGAATCAGCATATGATCATGTGTATATAAATCCAAAGTGATGTCCATTTTTAAATTACAAGAATAAAAGTAATAGAAGTACACGCATATTGAAAATTAAATGTCTAGATTTCATGTCTATCCCTCCTTTGCCTCATCATCTCTTAGTTGTTTAGCCAGGAACTTCTTGCTTTGCCTTTCAAAATATTTTTTTGGCTTTGGATAGTACCTGGGGGGAGGAGCTTTGTTCTCAACTGTGTTTGACCTGAAGAATATGTTTCTTTTTGCCTCATATTCTTTATGCATTTCTCATTCATACTGACTATATACTTCATTTCTGTTCAGCTCTTCCCGCTGTTGTAGCATGAATGTATCAAGTATAATGCTCCTAGACACGGAACTCCATCGTTCGTTCTTGACTTCACTTTCCTTCCTTCTTGATTTCCTCTCAGCTGGATTGTCTTTAGAAGTTCCTTCTTGAAGCTTTCTTTTCCCTTTCGCAATCGCTTCTTGATCAAACATTGCACTGTGAGCAGCTTTGGCAGCGGCTTTAGCAGCCTTTCTGGCATTAGCTTCACTTAAGGGAAATTCCTCAGCAATAGCAACCTCATCAGCAACAACAGTAACATCATCAGTAGGATTAACAGAAATATGTATACCTGAAGCTTGCTGAACTAGCCAATGACAACTTTCAAATACATATTCGTTTGATTGTTTGAAGTTGTCGACCATGATTTGCTCTAACCCCGCCATCTTAGCTGCATATTCCTTCTCCCCTTTTTGGCTTCTAGAGCAATTGAGTTTGCATAAGAGTGCAGTGACTCATCTATATGCTTTACATTCTGAGTGAAATCAGCCAGCGAGGTTTTCTGATTCGAGTTGAGGGTTACCACTTGAAAGTCTCTAGTGTCAACTAAATCCACCTATGGAGGGGGGGGGGAATAGGTGTCGTGCAGTCTTTTGCGGAATTAAATTTACCTGCACAAATTAACAAACAGAGCACAGAAAATACACAAAGAATTATAGTGGTTCCCCGATTTGGGTACGTCCACTTTCCCCCTTCGACCTATCTCCCACTAAGGGACGACTCGGTCACTTCTCCAAACGAATTGAAATCCAATCCTCACACTACGGAAGGAACCCTTCCAACAAAGGAGTCACAACTCCACCACCCGTGTTGCACCCAACCCTTACAACAAGGAATGAAAATTCCTTTACAACAAACTAAAATTGAATGTAAAAGAAAATACAAACAAAGCTTTTGGAGATTCCGATGTCCTTCTTCGTTCGTTGTAGCTTGCACGAAAAATACGAAGAGTCCACAACCGGATTTCTCTCTTGGAATGAGTCTTCTCAAGATCGGCGGCGACGATACTTTGTAGATCCAAACTTCTTGACGAAGCAAGCAAGGTCTACGAATGATCTCAGTCGGATCAGTCGTCTCAACCAATTTGGAATGGAGAACAAATCTCGTTCAACGAATCGGAAGACAAGAGATCTCAAGAGAGATGCGTGAGACGCTCGGCTTGCCTCGGTACTGTCGTCGGAAGATCAAAGAAGATCAAAGTTCAGCAGCGACGACGAGCTTGCGAGCGGCTACAGGCGATCAGCGGTTTCCGCGATCGGCTAGGGCACAACGTCGGCTGCTTTCGTTTCTGCGTGAATGTCTGTCTGTAGAGGTTCAAAATACGCGTATATATACCGGGAGCCAACCCTAATGACCGTTGTGGGGCCCACAAGGAGAAACCCTAGCCCCGACCGAAACAGCGCACGGCAAGTTGGTTCGGTCCAGCGAACGAGGAAATTTGCCTAAGGCAAAATCGGCGGGAATCGTTGGTGATTCCCGTCGATGTCAGCGGGAATCACTCACGATTTCCGTCGATTCTGCCTTGGCAGAATCCCTGTTTGAAAAACTGTCAGCCGGAAGAAGTCGGCAGGAGAGGCTAACTGATTCTCGATGAATCGGCGGGAATCACTTGTAACACCCCTTCCCAGTATTTCAGAAATCAGCCGTCCGGCCGGGTCAGCGATATAAAGAAAACTAGGAAACAGTATTAAAATTAGTAGCAGCAGGTAATAAATTCTATACTAAGCAATTTAAGACTTACAGCGGAAGTTTAAAAAGTAAACTAAAGGTAACCACATACCTGATGTCTGGATTCACAGAGCCACTAAACAGGAAATAGAACTGAATTAACTGAAAATCTGGTTAACCATAAATAGTCTGATACAAATTAGATAGAAACATTAATCTATTACAATGTTCTCATCTACAAGTACAAACTGACATAGAGTAAACTGAATAAGATAAATAGTACAAACTGACGCCACCATAAAGCTCATCCTAGACGTAGTTTCCCACCTGGGTCACCTGAAAAACAGTGCCCACGAAGGGTCAAAGTAAGGAAAAATAACCCCTCCTAGTGACACTAAAACTCAGTTTTACATATGAATGCATGTATGCCTTTGAAAATTAATTTTTATGCATTAAAAACTTTTATGCTATGTGCTATGCATGCCTTCGCACTATTCTCTGGTCACACATCTACTCGTACTAAGCACGTGACTTTTATTTTATTAACTCAAGTCCTGGCGTTCACTAACTAGCGTACTGTTTCATGACAGGTCTATACTTGAGTTCTAGGTGGCTTCTAACCTGCTCATCTACTAGGAAGGCTCTATGCAGAGTAGTTCCTAACGCGCAACTGAAACTGACGACCCGAGACCATCTTACGAACCCAATTGTTCTAGTGTCACGCGGACACGGTCTCGAATCTACTAGCTGGCTCAAGGGAAGACACTTCCCAAGTCTGTACTACTCATAAGGTTCCATGTGCCTTATGAGAAAGGTAGTGCGCCTCTACCTAGCACGAAAGACCTCTGTGTGCTGGCTGACCTTTTTGGTCTGACGCTACTCTGCAAGGGATAACTTTTCTGGTGTACTACTAAGCGACCCTTGACTTTCTTGTGGTCGACTTGAAGGGACATTCACGCCCTTGGTTGGACAATTTCCAAACCTACTTAGACGTTTAACGCTTTCGTACTCTATGTTTCTGTTCATGATCCGACTACTTGGGTCTTAGGGAAATCGTGTCACCCTACACATTTTTCGTAACCGTTTTCCTATCACCACACCTTTCTATGCATGGACATGGTACTTGAAATAAATCTATTTATGTGTATAAAAATACATACTTTTTACTATGTCTAAATAGCAGAAGTTAGGTTTCCTTACAGCGGTGCTACGACGCTCGTAGACTCGGCGCGGCGACATCTCCTCTTCCGAAGGCAAATCCTACTACTGGGGACCTTCAGAATGCTGCCCCGACCCCACCAAGGTCCTGCAATTTAGGCCAGCCCTAACTTCATAATCTTTTCCCTTTAGGGTTTTCCGGTGAAAAAATCCAAAACAACTAGGGTTACAAAAATTAGAAGCTAAACATACTAATTTACCTTTACGCAGAGCGATTGAGGTTCCCAAGGCATCCTACTCGAATTCCGCGGTGAAACTCGAACCCCAAAACCTAATTAGGGCAAATAAATCCAAAACCTAGGTTATTTTAGTTTCCAAAACGAAGGATTTCCACAAAGGAATAGAGAGAAAGAGAAAACGGACTTACCGAAACCAAGAATCGGATTTCACTTCTCCGGTTAGGGTTGGAATCGGCTCTTCCACGGCCAAGGAAGGAAAAGGAATGCTTCCCGGCGCCTGTAGAGGAGGGAGGAGAAGTCAGAAATGGCTTCTGGAGGGGGATCGGCCGCCGGTTAGGGCTTGCGGAAGTCGCCGGCTGCGGGATCGGGAGACGTCGGGCTCGGCGTCAACAGGAGACAGAACACGCGAAAACGGGAGAGGGGAAAATGTCGGGCTGCGCTCGGTTTATTCCGTGAGAGAGGATTTCGTGCGGGTTTTAATATTAGCGGGATGCGGTTTCCTTCATAAACGCAAAGAGGAGAGTGGGGAAAAATTACTATTGGCAACCCAATTTCACTAGAATACCACTTAATACATGGCTATCGGCACACTCCCAACTCTCAAATAAACGGTCGCGACTCGCCCCTACAATTTAAATAAATATTTTGCGTCAATATTTACGGATGTTACATCACTAACGATTCCCGTCGAAGTCGGCGGGAATCACTAGCGATTCCCGTCGAATTCGGCGGGAATCACTAGCGATTCCCGTCGATTTTGACTTAGAAGAATTTTCTCTTCCTTCCTTTGATGACTTGGTCTTTGACCCATCTTTACTCCTTCTTCTGCTCTTGATCTACCTTGACCTGTACTTGAAAATAAGTACACTCCAATAGAGAGAGAGTACACGTGAGTCAACACACTGATCTACTTAACGAGGGATTACGTTGCGCAGACCCGTGCATATTGACCCACTGCACCCTGACATTGGCGTGTACTTAGCATGGAATAGCTGCAAACACAACTTGATAGAAAATCATCAAATACATTGTGAATCTATCTTAGCTTGACTGGAGTCTTCTTCAAATCCGGGTAATTGTGGATACAATACCCAACAATTCTTTTATAGTACACAATTTTTTTCTTGATTCTATTTATTAGGTCATATCTCTAATTTCATTTCTATATAAATTTTAAGTATTAATCAATGTGTGGTTGTGGCAAGCCCACGTCGTGGACATGTCGCCGGATAGGATGGAAATGATGTTTCCCCTTTGATCCACGGTGACGACCTAAGTTGGGTTGAAGATTGGAGCCTTTCTGTGGTGCGTGGAGAGGGGGCGTTGAGGAGTGGAGGGGACCCCTTGATAGTAGGAAGGATCCTGGATGAGGGAGGCGACATCGACCGGGCGCTGGACAACACTGGGAGGCAGCCTGGAGGATACACTAGATAGTGGATGGGATGCCGAATGCCTAAGATACCCTGGCACCGAGCAGGAGGGTTGGCCTCAATGTCAACGACTGGTCGAGTGCTTGAAGGTGCACAGGCAGGAGGCAACTAGTCATGCGGCGTGAAAAGGAGGAGTCGGTGGAGGTGGAACTAGAGAGGGAGCTGTTATGGATCTGTTTATCTATTATTATATGTATGGAGTCGAGTCGAGTGTATTATAAGCGTCGTATGAGTCTAGTCGTAGTCGTCGTTATATTTTAATATTTTAGCGTTTATTGTTGTATTTACAGTTATGACATTCAGGGATCTTATATATAGACCCTTTGTCATGTATGAAGGAATCATTTTAATGAAAGAAACTTTATTTCCTCAAACCTAAAAGATATTTTGTAAGCTCCCTCTCTAGAGCACGCCCCGCTTAGGCAGTCGAAATCAAGACTCCGTAGTATCTCTGACACCATCATCTTCACTTCCGGACACTCCTCTGGCAATCTCCGAGTAGGCTCATAACAACTTGGTATTACATGCTCTTTCCTCCCCCTTCCGACCAAACATCCTTCCTCCACGCCTCCTCCGCAAATTTCCATCGGGTCTGCCCCCCCCCCATGCATCAACGATCGACTGTCCCAACAACCCTAACAATGCCCCGCTTCATCATCATCCTTGTCAATAGCCGCTCTTCCACTGCCATCATTGATCATTCGTTGCTCCCTCCAATGGAAGGCAAAGTCTTCTTCAATGATGCCATATATCTTCATCGTCTTCAGAAGCTCGGAATCACCCTTCGCGGAATCGCAACTGCCCCTAGACCTGCCATCTCCCAGTCCCTGTTCGTCGTCGACCAGAACCACCTCTTCTCACCCCATCGCTTCCCATGAAGCCATCTCTCTGCTACCTCGCGCTATGTTCTCGCACGTGAAGTAAGCAAACCGGCACGCCTACCTTGCATCCAAATCCCTCCTCGAGCCCCCATCCCTCGTCCTAAAGACGAGCAATTTTTGGGTACGTGTAACGCATTGTGCGGGAGAACATCTGATCGTCCACTTGTCGTGATTCATCGAAAATTTGACCGTATTTGGAATTAAAAAATCCACCTGTATTTTTCGCAGAATCTGCACCGTAGGATCGCGAATCTTACAGCTGAATATAAATCCCGCACGGTAGATCAGGATGCGTTACCCGTACCAAAATTTGAGCCCCTCAAGACGCACTCCACACGCCTGTTGTTCATCCCTACACAATTCCCTCGAGCCTAATGCCGCCTTTTTGCATCAAACCACACACGCCAACGAAAGTTCCTTTCCCGGTCTCGTAACTCATGCATGCCTGGGAGTCGAATTCTTCCCATTTTGAAATCATAAGTCAGAGGGGTCTAGGAATTAATTTATTTCCAATTAGGGGACTGATCTTTTAATTGATTATTCAATTAATTGATTGATTGCTTTTTAATCTCATTAATTCTTTCCTCACTTGATTATGATGGACATGCAACTACACAACAAAAAATTAAGTGTCACGGATGCGGCCGTCATCGGATCAATATGCTCGATGTTGCAGGAATTCATGACCTCCACGAATGTCTGCCTTCGGGATGCTGACGCACTCCTTCACAAGATTAAAAATCCACGACACCACGAGCCACCGTCGAGCCCATTAGAGCAATCGTTGCTCCCACCATCGGCCGCAAAAGTCCCTCCGCTTCCCGCCATTCGTGTCATTCCTCCGTCGCCACCGGTCCATGCGGTCATCACTTCGCCGCCACTTTTGTCGGTCCCTACTCTGTCGATCCCGACGACAACTGATGCACCATATCTCTCCACGGAAGTCGTCTCTCCGCCTCCTCCGCCGCTAATGTCGGCCATTGCACTGCTCGGACTCCTGCTCTATTGGGGCTAGTTCCCCTGGCTATAATCCCACCGTCCGCCTTACTGTTCTACTCATCGTTGCTCTGTCAGCCCCACCAGACCTGGTCCCTTCACCACCTATGTTTTTGACGGCACTGCCGCTACTTCCTGATGCCGATGCTGCCGCGCCATGCTCTCAGGAGCTATTTTGGAGGGAAATCAAGGTGCCTGATGAATCGAACGTCTGCATAAAGTGCGAGCTTAAGGGCAAGCTCGATTTCAAGGGCGGGGAAATATTATGAATCTATTACGGATACCTCGTTAGTTATCTATTATTATATGTATTTTGTCAAGTCGAGTGCATTATTAGCGTCGTATGAATCTAGTCGTAGTCGTTATATTTTAACATTTTAGCGTCTATTGTTGTATTTATAGTTATGCCATTCGAGGATCTTATATATAGACCTCTTGTCATGTATGAAGGAATCATGAATGAAAAACTTTATTTCCTCAACCCTAAAAGAAATTTTGGAAGCTCTCTCTTGAGCACGCCCCGCTTAGACAGCCACGGTTAAGGCTCTGTAGTATCTCCACCACCGTCATCTCTACCTCCGGCCACTCCTCCGGCAACCTCCGAGTAGGCCCATAACAGAAGCCTTAATGATGCGGGACCGGGAGTCCACCTGCTCGCCACCTTGGAGTCCCACCAGGGGACCCACTTGGAGTCAGCACCAGGCGGCTTTATCAGGCCCGCGGGCCGTACACCCAAAAAAGTTCTTCGACATGGAGTCACCACCATGTGACAGGTTGTTGAGGCTGGGGCTCGATCCCCAGACCTCCTAGATAAGAGGCCTTCACCAACACTCTCATCACCAACTGATCCGCGACTCAGTTAGTGATGAGAACTCGCATGAGAGTTCCTTATCAAGGAGGTCGGGGGATCGAGTCCCGGTCTCAACAACCTATTGACCCTGTTGTGGGGCCGGGGATGGGTTGGGGTGTACGGTCCGCGGGCCTGATAAAGCTGCCTGATGGTGACTCCAGGTGAATCCCCTAGTGGGACTCCACTTTTATGATGCGGGACATGAGTCCACCTGCCCGCCACCCTGGAGTCCCACCAGGGGGCCCACCTAGAGTCAGCACCAGGCGGCTTTATCAGGCCCGCGGGCCGTACACCCCAATCAGCTCTCTGTCATTGAGTCACCACCATGCGGCAGGTTGTTGAGGCTAGGGCTCGATCCCTAGACCTCCTAGATAAGAGGCATTCACCATCGCTCTCATCACCAACTGATCCGCACTTTTATGATGCCGGACCAGGAGTCCACCTGCCATCCACCCTAGAGTCCCACAAGGGGGCATACCTGGAGTCAGCACCAGGCGGCTTTATCAGGCTCGCGGGCCGTACACCCCAACCAGATCTCCGTCATGGAGTCACCACCATGCGGCAGGTTGTTGAGGCCGGGGCTCGATCCCCATACCTCCTAGATAAGAGGCCTTCACCAGCGCTCTCATCACCAACTGAGCCGCGGATCAGTTGGTGATGAGAGTGCTGGTGAAGGTTATCTATGAGGTCTGGGGATCGAGCCCCAACCTCAACAACCTGTCACATGGCGGTGACTCCATGACGGAGAGCTGGTTGGGGTGTACGGCCCGCGGATCTGATAAAGCTGCCTGGTGGTGACTCCAGATGGGTCCCCTGGCGGGACTCCAGGGTGGCGGGCAGGTAGGTGGACTCCTGTTCCGCATCACTTAACCTCTTCGATGCCTAAATAAAATTATTATTCAGTATGTCTGACTCTAAATATAAGTCAGGTATACATACAAAGTCGCAAATGAAAGAGTGACCGGTCCGGACCAACACAAGTGAAATAACATAAATGCAACAAATAAAAAATAAATGCAGAATAAAAATCAGATCTAGGTATACCAACACCCGATCATCCTACCAACTTTTCCATAATAACATGTGATGAAAGCGTCCCTGAAATCTCTCCTCTCCTTTAGATCGAGTTTGTGCTCAAGCGTGAAGTCAGGGCATGCCTTTTAGAAGTCCTCCAGTGTCTCCCAAGTCTGCAGTGGTCCGTCCCATTGAGTAAGTATATTACAGGCCCCACAATTGAGGCGGGACTGGCCCTCAGTGGCCGAGGTACTAGTTGCCCACCGTGTCAATCCTCTCCAACACTTCGAAGGGCCCATGTATCGTGGTGAGACATGTTGCTTAGGCGTCGTGAGTCAGTTGCATATGGGGATGCGACCTCAACCATACTCGGGTGTGCATTCGGAACTCCATCGACATGTGCTTGTCATCATAATATTTCTTAATCCTCTCCAGAGTCTGGAGGAGATGCTCATGTGATGCGACCAAAATCTGGCCTCTACTTTGAAGTAGCTGGTCCACCCCATCCACCTTGGTCTCCGCTAGTTTGTAAGGTATGATGGTAAAGAGGTCATAACCAAAGATCACCTTGAATGGTGTCGTCCTCAACGAGTGCTAAGAAATATATTAGGGGTGTCTCCCCCATCTGTTATCCCTTACGTTTATGTATGTCATTATTTAGAGTCATTATATGTCATGTATTTATTCTATGTGTTGGCACATGCTGCGTATCTAAGTTATGCTCGTGTCGACGCATTCGCATATTATAATAATCTTGTCATCGAGTCTAGTGCATGTTATTTTATACAAGTCCAAGTTCTTGGACTTATTATGATTATGTCATCATGTAAGTCTATATAAGAATCCTTGGGTCATGAATAAGCAAGACTCCCTCCCTTCATCCTCCCCCGCATAGGTTAAGCTCAGCTCCTTCATCACATTCTTCGCAGGTTGAGCACGGTTCCCTTGAATCTCCACCTCTGACAAGATATTGATGTGCTATAGGTTTACTCGTAACAACTTGACATTAAAGTTTTTCAATCCGCGCTAAGCCCTCTTTCGAGCATCCGTCATCGCCCAAACATTCCTCCCTCTAGCTCAAAGAGGCCCTAGGCGTTGCTGCCTTCCTCCTTTTTGTACCCAATTGCACATTTGCAAATCCACAACATGCTTAAGCATCAATGCAAACAACATAGTCGACACAAACATTTTTGTCTTTCCCTTCCAACGACCAAACGATCAGAGCGGGACTTCGAGATAGATAGCTTCAGCATTGACCGAACGATCCCAGTGTGGCCTCCTTCGAGTTTATCCACTTCCTCGAATCGGTAACATGATTACGACTTCTCTCCAGTAAGATTCCGACTTTGCCACCTTCCAATTAACGATGATAACTTTCAATCATTGTCATCCAACTTCCAATTGGCCCTTTGATCGAAGGATTCTGGCTCCTACCTGTGCGCACTGTCATCGAGACTCCTGCCTTCCACCATCGAACAAGTAAGCCTTACCGCCTGTCATTCTATCCCAATCATGCCCACAACCAAAGTCGCTCTTTTAGGCCATTTCCTGCGCCCTTTCTCCATTTCCTTCGCATGGAGCCCGACACCTAGCATAAATGTGAAGTTGTTTCAATTATTAATTAATTATTTTTTCTCACTTCAACGTGACGGCATTTTCCGATGATCAAGCTGAAATCCACGAGATATTATGAATGATGTGTAAGATATTAACAACATCAATGAAAATGCCTCAAGCGTTGTTGCCATTGCACCCCAAGCTCTTGAAACCTTGCCCGAGAGGACATGATAAGGATTCGGGGCCGGATATAAACATTGAACAAGGAGCGTTCAACACTTTGACTATCAAGCCATACCACTACTGGTGCCTATAGTACTAATCTAGCTGACTATTCTCCAACCATAGTAAACAAGAAACCAAGGAATGTAGGACTAAGAACTTTCCATAATCTTCAGGCTAACAACTAGCGACCTTGTACTATTTGAGTGACCAATGGTGGCGGCCGACGGTGTCACTTGTTTCCCTTTGTCTGTCACTGTTGCCACATGATTCTCTTTGTATAGCTTAACAACCATATCCGCTGCAATGTTTAGATTGCAATTATCCGCTCAATGGTCGAGCAGCCTGTAACGGTCCAAAAACCGCCACAATTTGAATCATTAGCTCGAGCGAGTTTTTCACATAATTATGCGCAGCAAAATGAATATGTAAAATGTACCAGTGCAAACCTAACATCACATTTCATTTATTTCCAAAATATACACTATCTACAAATATTCTACTACGAATCAAGCCAACCAGAGTACAAAATATATATATCATGCTAACCCGTGGACGAGCCACGTCTTCAACTGGTATCTGATCGGCATCTGCCTGAGCCCGTCTAGCGGGGTCTGGTACGCTGGTGCTCGGTTCCTAAAATACATGAAACATCTCATTAGTTTAGAAAACTAAGTGAAATCCTTACTTTTTACCTGTAGCGCCGCACTGCAAGCAGACAAAAGAGTCAGCAGTAATAAATCTGTATAATCATATTTCTAATCTAAACAGGTAAAAATCATCTATATCTGATTTCAATTCATATTTTCATATCAATTTCCTTTCTTCATATTTCATTCGCGAAATACTAAGGGTCATTCAACTATTTCATTCATCTGGGTCCGTCGACCCATCATATCTGTATCCACTTTAGGGCGCTTCGACGCACAAGGCTTCAACGCCTCCTAAAGGAATTCATATCATCTGTAGGAGTTCGACCCCCCCTACGAGGTGTGAGAGTTCTACCCCCCTCACGAGGTGTAGGAGTCTGAAACTTCCCCCTACTAGGCCGACCCTTCGCATTTCATTGCGTCGACGCGAGTTCAATTCATTTCTATTTCTATCAGTTCCTTTCATGCATTTTATATCAAAATAGAATATGTTTTATTTGTTTCCCCTCAGAATTCTATCGCTAGCTAACTTGTGTTAGCGTTTTCGGCGATTCATCAATTCGATAACAGCTGAAAAGTAAGTAGCAGCTTCACAGGAAAAGAGGAAAAAGCAGTAAGGACTCACCCCAAGTTTTCCTTTGCCCTTGACCCTCGTAGGATTCTCGCCGCGTCTATCGCCGGACGCCATCCTCTGCAGTATCAATAAATCATTTACTTTAGGGTTGCGTCGCAAACATACACGAGCAGACTCCTAAAACGGTCACAACTACGACTCTAGGAGTTGCCTAGGGAAGGACTAGCATGGGTGACTCCTTACTAAAAGTGCAACATTCCAATTTGCTCCAACCTACAACCGCAAGGGTTGCCGTCAAGGCAACTCCTAGGGATGTGAATTGCAGCTCATCATAAGGGATAGTCCCATCATATCTCACATAATCAGCCCACACAAACAGCACAGCCGGCACACACACACAACTCATCCCACAAAAACGGCATCACAACACACAGCCGGCACACCACAGAAAAGGGGTAAAACAAAACCCTAACTACCTCTTACCCAAAAATGGCTCAAACTTAAGATGTAGAGTTTTGGAAGCCATGCAGAAACTTTTGGACACAAAAGGAAGTGAAGAACACAAAACCCCCAAAACCCTAGGTTTCCAATCATCTCCAATCCATACACAAACTCCAAAATCAACACAAGAGGAGTGGAGGAAAGGAGATTACCTTTCAATCGCAAGAAGAATCACAAAAATCGGAGGAGAAACGAGCCCGGTAGAGCTAGCGACGGAATCGGCTTCTGCGGCTCTCTCCCGTCGAAATCCCGTCCAACTGAAGCAGGAAGTCGACGCGATTTATTTAAGAAGGCTTGGGAGGTCACCGCGTAACCGGTAGCACCGGTTACAACAAATAAAAACCGGCCCTAGGAGGTGGCAGCCCATTATATAAGATTCAAGCTAATGTAACAGGCCAAACCTGCCAGCTCATATAACATATCATTCCAAGTGCAACAATAAAACAAAAAAATCAAATGCTGTAAAACGACTGTCGCACAAAAATCGATTGCAACAAAATCCGAACCTCAAAGTAACGTGCGACGTCGAATAGACACTGAAATTATTCTTTCATCATCGGGGAGTATTCATATAGTTTTAGGAAACAAAATATAATTAGTTAAAATTTTCGGGTATTACAAACTCTCCTCCCCTTATGAATTTTCGCCCTCGAAAATCACGCATCCTCACGATTCCCAAAGAAAGAGGGAAAGATATTCAACATTAAGTCTTCTCGTTCCCAAGTAGCATCCTTGGCAGGGTGGCCGGTCCACCAAACTTTGACAAAGTTCACTTGTCGATTCCGAAGATTTTTGCTTTGCCGATCAACAATCTGGTAAGGTGTTGTCGGACTTGATAAATCAGCTTCTATCTGCACGTCACTGGCAGAGATCATCAATTCTGGGTTCGGAATATATCGTCTGAGTGCAGATACATGAAAAACGTCATGCAACCTTTGCAATTCGACAGGCAGAGCTAGGCGATATGCTACTTCGCCTATTCGTTCAATCACAAGAAAGGGACCAACATACCTCGGACTCAATTTTCCAATCCGTCGTAATCGAGAGATCCCTTTGAACGGTTTAATCTTCAAACATACTTGATCGCCCACAGCAAATTCCATCAGACGATGTCGGACATTATAATACTTCTGCTGACGATCCTGAGCAATTTTCATTCTTTGATGAATGATGCAGACTTTTTCTTCAATTTTCTCTATCCTCTTTTGTGGGAACAGTTTCGTTTCTCCATCTTCTGCCCAACTCAAAGAAGTTCTACATCGCCTCCCATATAGAGCTTCAAACGGGGCCATTTGGATCGTTGCTTGATAACTATTATTATAAGCAAATTCAGCTAACGATAAGTATTTCTCCCAAGAGCCTTTCAAATCCAACACGACCATTCGCAACAGATCCTCGAGCATCTGAATGGTGCGTTCAGACTGGCCATCTGTTTGCGGATGGAAAGCAGTACTGAATAATAATCTTGTTCCCAACCTGTTGTGAACTCGCCGCCACAAGTCAGAAGTAAATCGTCCATCACGATCTGATGCGATCGTACGTGGAATACCATGTAATCGTACGATTGCATTGATATAGAGTTCTACCAATTTTTCCGTCGGTCCACTTTGCTTGATTGGTATAAAGTGAGCACTTTTTGTCAATCGATCAATGATGACCCAAATTCCATCATTCTCAGCTTTACTGCGAGGCATGCCAAACACAAAATCCATCGCAACATCATCCCATTTCCATTCCGGAATGGGAAGAGATCGAAGATACCCGGCTGGCTTCTGATGTTCTGCTTTCACTACCTGGCAGGTAACACTGAGCAATATACTGAATGATATCTTTTCGCATATGAGGCCACCAGAAGTCCTGTTTCAAATCATGGTACATTTTAGTCCGACCGGGGTGAATCGAATATGGCGTATTATGCGCCTCGTATAGGATATCCTTTCTAAGACTATCAGCATCTGGGACACATAATCTGTCATTCAAAAACAATAGTGCATCCTTTTCAACAAAGGCACTCGCTTCTCCCTTCTTTAATTTCTCAAATATTCCCATCAAGAAGGGGTCTTGAGGTATCGCTTTCTGGATTCTCTCTTTAAGCGAATATTGAATCCACATCTGGTATAATTGTGCTTGTCTTTCTTCAGGCGTCAATATCACGCATATTTCCATATCCTGAAGCATATAAAGAAGCTTCCTATTATATCGCGAGGTGACGGACATCGCAGCAATACTTTTCCTGCTTAAGGCATCCGCAACCACATTTGCCTTACCTGGATGGTATTGAATATCCAAATCATAATCTTTAATAAACTCTAACCATCTACGTTGGCGTAAATTAATTTCCCGTTGATCAAAGATATATTTCAAACTTTTATGATCCGTAAAGATTTCACAACGAACACCATACAGGTAATGGCGCCAAATTTTTAATGCAAACACAACAACAGCTAATTCCAGATCATGTGTCGGGTAATTCTTTTCGGCATCCTTTAATTGTCGGAAAGCAAATGCAATCACCCTTCCACGTTGCATTAATACGCAACCCAATCCTTTATAGGACGCATCACTATAGATTTGAAAACCATCAGAACCTTCAGGCATCACCAACACTGGCGCTGTTGTTAATTTTTCCTTTAACGCTTCGAACGCTTGCTGACAATCATCTCCCCACGTAAATACTACGTTCTTCCGAGTCAATTGTGTCAAAGGTAGTGCTAGCTTCGAGAAGTCCTTGACAAATTTCCGATAATATCCAGCTAAGCCTAAGAAGCTTCGTACTTCAGTTACAGATTTCGGTCGAGTCCAGTTGAGGATTGCTTCAATTTTCGCTGGATCAACAGCCAAACCTTCTGCATTAATTACATGACCGAGAAAGGCCACTTCGGTTAGCCAAAACGCACACTTTGAGAACTTGGCATATAACTGTTGTTCCCTCAACGTTTGTAAGACTTGATGCAGGTGTTGGGCATGTTCTTCTTCCGTTTTGGAATAAATCAATATATCATCGATAAAAACTATCACAAACTGGTCCAAGAATGCCTTGAACACACTATTCATCAGGGCGATAAAAGCTGCAGGAGCATTCGTTAGGCCAAAAGGCATCACCACAAATTCAAAATGCCCATACCTGGTACTGAATGCTGTCTTGAAGACATCTTCCTCTCGAATTCTGAGCTGGTGATAGCCGGATCGAAGATCAATTTTTGAAAATATACGTGCACCAACTAACTGATCGAACAGATCGTCAATACGTGGCAGAGGATATTTATTCTTTATTGTCAACTTATTCAGCTCACGATAATCAACACATAGACGGAGAGACCCTTCCTTCTTTTTCACAAATAATACTGGAGCTCCCCAAGGTGAGGTACTTGGTCGGATAAATTTCTTATCAAGCAGTTCTTGCAATTGAACTTTCAATTCTGCCAATTCTTTTGGTGCCATCCGATATGGAGTTTTCGCAACTGGAGCAGCTCCTTCGATCATTTGAATTTCGAATTCCACTTCTCTGGCCGGAGGCACACCAGGTAATTCTTCTGGGAATACATCTACGTAGTCTCGCACTACAGGTACAGCCATAATATCTTTCTTTTCTTCTTTTATTTCTTTAATCATTACCAATATGGCCTCACAGCCTTTCCGTACCATTTTCTGGGCTTTCATTGCCGAAATACTGATTTTAGCAACTTCCCCCAACCCTTGATAGATCATCGGACTTCCATCTGGGCATTTAAACGTCACCTCTTTTGTTTTACAGTTAATAACCGCTTCTCGATCCGATAGCCAATCCATACCAAGGATAATATCATACTCAACCAACGGCAAGACCGCGACATCAGTTTCAATTCTTTTATCGTTAAAAGGTAGTGAGACTATGGCTCGCTCCTTTGTCATCAAAACCGTACTATTCGGTAATAATACGCTCAACGGTTGCGCAATATGATATGGTTGTATATGAATTGATTCCAGAATTGATGTTGAAATGAACGATTGACTAGCCCCAGTATCAAATAAAATTTTCAAAACTTGATCATGCATAAGTAGCATACCTGTAACAACCGTATCATCTGCTTTCGCCTCTTGTTGTCCGAGATTGAAAGCTCGGGCTTGAATTAGTCTCTCATCTCGGGCCCCTTCAGCGGGTGCTGATGTTATCGACTCCCCTTCCCTGGAAGTCCCAATATGATGCATTCTCTGAGGCGGTAAAGCTGGGGCTCCCCTCGAACTTTCATCTCTTTGCAACTTCGGACAATCCTTTCGCCGGTGTCCCGGCTGGCGACAGTAAAAACAGACTCCAGTCAAGCATTCTCCTCTGTGCATCTTGCCACATTTGGTACATTTGATCGCCGTTGTTTGGGACACTTGAGTGCTACCAGCCGTTACTGACTGTTGATGTTTCTTCTTTTTCCAAGGAGCTTCACTTGTTCGGCCCGATTTCTCTTGGCTAGCTTCTTTGAATCTCTTCTTCATTTCTGTCCTCCTTTGCCTCTTCTCAGTATCTAACTCGACTAATCGAGCTTTCTCTACCAGCAGTGCATACTCGGTAATATCAAATGGAACCACTGAAGCGCGGATATCATCCCGTAACCCTTCCTGAAATCGTAAACAACGTGCTTCCTCGGTTGCCACTGCAGACTCAGCATAATATGCAAGACTGGAAAATTCGGCTTCATACTGAAGGACAGAGCGGCTTCCTTGAACTAATCGCAAAAACTTCTCCTGTAGCTGCCTCTTCTCAGTCCTCGGCACAAACCACTTTGTAAATTCCCGAGTAAACTCTGCCCACGTCATATTTGCCAGCCCACGTGTCTGAAACTTCCCTTTCATTAGATTCACCCACCATCTCTTCGCTTCTCCTTCCAGAAGAAAAACGACCAACTCCACCTTCCTCTCCGCAGGGCACCACATCGTATCAAATATGGTTTCAATTCGCAAGATCCAGTCTTCTGTCTCGATCGGAGACAACCCACCACGAAAAGTCGGCGGTTTCAATTCCAGGAATTGCCTCATATCAATATCAAGCAAACGAGGTTGTTGCGGTTCCGCAGGTACTGGAGGAGGCACAGCTGGCATCACTGGCGTTACTCCATGAGGAGGCACAGTTGGAGGGGTGTTCCGAACCAATCTAATTGCCTCAACAATGGCTTGAGCAATATCCAAAATATGAAGTGAGGTAGACTGTCGTCCACTCACGTTTTCTTCTGACCTGGAATCCCTTGAGTCCGCAGGTTCATTCAAAGCTTCGCGCATCCTGCGACTCGAATATACTTGGAAAGGTTCCTGAGGTCATAAAACAATTCAGTACATTCGAGTATACATTTGACATCATTGTGAGTTATATGTCATTCTGGTACTCTCTGCAATCCACGCACTGTGAAAACCTCCCTCTGATACCACTTAATTGTAACGGCCCAAAAACCGCCACAATTTGAATCATTAGCTCGAGCGAGTTTTTCACATAATTATGCGCAGCAAAATGAATATGTAAAATGTACAAGTGCAAACCTAACATCACATTTCATTTATTTCCAAAATATACACTATCTACAAATATTCTACTACGAATCAAGCCAACCAGAGTACAAAATATATATATCATGTTAACCCGTGGACGAGCCACGTCTTCAACTGGTATCCGATCGGCATCTGCCTGAGCCCGTCTAGCGGGGTCTGGTACGCTGGTGCTCGGTTCCTAAAATACATGAAACATCTCATTAGTTTAGAAAACTAAGTGAAATCCTTACTTTTTACCTGTAGCGCCGCACTGCAAGCAGACAAAAGAGTCAGCAGTAATAAATCTGTATAATCATATTTCTAATCTAAACAGGTAAAAATCATCTATATCTGATTTCAATTCATATTTTCATATCAATTTCCTTTCTTCATATTTCATTCGCGAAATACTAAGGGTCATTCAACTATTTCATTCATCCGGGTCCGTCGACCCATCATATCTGTATCCACTTTAGGGCGCTTCGACGCACAAGGCTTCAACGCCTCCTAAAGGAATTCATATCATCTGTAGGAGTTCGACCCCCCCTACGAGGTGTGAGAGTTCTACCCCCCTCACGAGATGTAGGAGTCTGAAACTTCCCCCTACTAGGCCGACCCTTCGCATTTCATTGCGTCGACGCGAGTTCAATTCATTTCTATTTCTATCAGTTCCTTTCATGCATTTTATATCAAAATAGAATATGTTTTATTTGTTTCCCCTCAGAATTCTATCGCTAGCTAACTTGTGTTAGCATTTTCGGCGATTCATCAATTCGATAACAGCTGAAAAGTAAGTAGCAGCTTCACAGGAAAAGAGGAAAAAGCAGTAAGGACTCACCCCAAGTTTTCCTTTGCCCTTGACCCTCGTAGGATTCTCGCCGCGTCTATCGCCGGACGCCATCCTCTGCAGTATCAATAAATCATTTACTTTAGGGTTGCGTCGCAAACATACACGAGCAGACTCCTAAAACGGTCACAACTACGACTCTAGGAGTTGCCTAGGGAAGGACTAGCATGGGTGACTCCTTACTAAAAGTGCAACATTCCAATTTGCTCCAACCTACAACCGCAAGGGTTGCCGTCAAGGCAACTCCTAGGGATGTGAATTGCAGCTCATCATAAGGGATAGTCCCATCATATCTCACATAATCAGCCCACACAAACAGCACAGCCGGCACACACACACAACTCATCCCACAAAAACGGCATCACAACACACAGCCGGCACACCACAGAAATGGGGTAAAAAAAACCCTAACTTCCTCTTACCCAAAAATGGCTCAAACTTAAGATGTAGGGTTTTGGAAGCCATGCAGAAACTTTTGGACACAAAAGGAAGTGAAGAACACAAAACCCCCAAAACCCTAGGTTTCCAATCATCTCCAATCCATACACAAACTCCAAAATCAACACAAGAGTGGAGGAAAGGAGATTACCTTTCAATTGCAAGAAGAATCACAAAAATCGGAGGAGAAACGAGCCCGGTAGAGTTAGCAACGGAATCGGCTTCTGCGGCTCTCTCCCGTCGAAATCCCGTCCAACTGAAGCAGGAAGTCGACGCGATTTATTTAAGAAGGCTCGGGAAGTCACCGCGTAACCGGTAGCACCGGTTACAACAAATAAAAACCGGCCCTAGGAGGTGGCAGCCCATTATATAAGATTCAAGCTAATGTAACAGGCCAAACCTGCCAGCTCATATAACATATCATTCCAAGTGCAACAACAAAACAAAAAAATCAAATGCTGTAAAACGACTGTTGCACAAAAATCGATTGCAACAAAATCCGAACCTCAAAGTAACGTGCGACGTCGAATCGACACTGAAATTATTCTTTCATCATAGGGGAGTATTCATATAGTTTTAGGAAACAAAATATAATTAGTTAAAATTTACGGGTATTACACAGCCCATGCACCAACAGGAGGAGGTAGAGGAGGCAAGGAATTGGCATCAACACTCATCATGATGGGAGACGGCTAGAAGTCTGAGTTGAATTTTGTAGCATTGCCAAATTACGAACCCTTTCAAAGCCAAGAAGGGGGTGAAATCTCCAAAAAATGTTTAGGTATCACCATAGTGTAAAAGCTATAAAACCCATCATCTCTTCGCCTATCGGCTCACCGCCTTTACTAGCGACCCTCAGTCAGAGACTTGGTGACTACTACGAGTTTACCCAGATTGTGCCACCATCGACTTCAGTTGGCATAGGAGGCCTAATCACCACCGGTATAGGGACTTCGGAGGGACGTGCTAAGGGTATCCAAACCTCGCAGATCCATCAACTTTCTCGTACAAAAATATTTGACCAGCATGCACATGGGTTAGTTATAATTACGATGAGCAGTATACTCGTGGATATCAGTGCAAAAGACTTTTTTATCTGCAGAAGGGCTCTGATGATGAGGGAATCAAATTAAGTTGGCACCGTCGTTGATCTCCCTTGAGATTGAGGTCAAACTCATTTTGCACAGCGGGAGAGATGTTACGGGCTTCGTGCCCAGTTATTATGTTGTTTTTATGTGGTGTGGGGGGTTTATAATGAGTTCATTAGGTTTTATCGTATTTTATCTTACTATCGAGGATTTACATTTTTGCCCATTGTATTTCTCTTATTAAAAGGACTCCATGGGTCTTGTAATAATAAGTAAGAAAAAATCTATTCATTTCTCCTTTGATGAAATTGTGGTAGCTCTCCCCTCCAGAGCACACTCCACCTAGGCAGGCGCGGCTCCAACTCCACTATATCCTTCGACCCCTTCATCTCCGCCTCCGGCCCCTTCTCCAGCGACTCTACCAATGTCTTACGGCAAGCCCGTAACAGATTCCTTCTGATATAATCATATAACACATTGTTGCTTCGTAAACCTACCAAAAAATTCGATGATTCTTACTCTACATGGATCATTGTGTAATTCATAAACATGATGCAATATCATTGTATGATATGACCAATAAGCCAATTCAATTTAGATGTGATCAATTTCTAATACCTTAACCACAAAGAGTCAAACCAAGAAGCAAAAGAGCCAAACCAAACCATCTTCCTGCTCTTCTAGACACATTTTCCTTTATGGACAAATTTACCTTGTTTATATTAAATACTTAAAATAATACCTACATCATTAATTAGAGTATCACACACACACACACATATACTACATCATTATTTATTTGATTATTGAAATTATGATGAATTCAATGAAGGATTACTTTTTTTTTTGCTTTTTTATTTTCTTGCTACTTAATATTTGTTATGAATGACTTTATACCAGTCTCGCTAAAAACAATGTAAGATGCTCAAAAAGAGGTTGGGCACAAATATGGCTAGAGCACTGAAAATCATGCTCTCCATTTGGACAGATATTTACATGGAGATTGATGCAGGACGACACGTAGGGTTTACGCGTTTGTCGGCTTTTTTATAGGACACCCTAAATGCATGCGATGACTAAATTAATTTTTGGCAAATTTTAGAGCGGGCGCAACACTTTTAAAATTTCGCAACTTGGATTTTTAAAGCACAAATCGCTCTTTTCTTTAAAATGAAATTTTACTTAAATAAAGGTTCAAAATTAAATCCGGGGACGGAAGTTCGCAACTTCGTTCCGTTCCCCTTGTCGTAGCAAAACGGAAATCGTGAACTCCAAATACGTTTCCGTTTGGATTTTTCGACGTAGCGTTTGGTGACGAATTCGGACGAAAACCCAGCAATAAGTCTAATGATCCTAATGAGAACACTTAGACACACACAAAGGAAGGAGAAAGAAACAATTACCCACGGAAGAGGCGTCTTCCGTATTCCGAAGTCGACGGCGATCACGCGAGGAACTTCTCTTCACCTTCGATTTCCGCTCCGAGGTCGGCCGCTATCGCACACGGGCACCAAAGAATTAAATCACTCCCTCACATAGGGTGGTTCCACGGAATCACTCAACAAGTAAGGAAGCCACAAATTAACACATCTAAAATTCACTCGCTCTCACACTCAAGGTGGATCCACGTAATCTCAAACACTCGCGGTGGATCCATGAAATCTCTAAGCACTAAGGGTAAATTAACTCCTCCATCCTAAATCACTCTATAGGAAACACCTACAGGAAATTCCTATTTCTAAGTTCACAGCAGGGTAATCACAAAATTTCACAAATCACTTCTCCCATATGAAACAACAAGGGAATAAATAACCAAGCACAGTAAAATTTACTTTACTGTTCACCTTCTTCTCCACGAAAGACTGCCAAGCAAGCCTACAGGAACCAACCTATTCTCCTGATTCAAAATAATCTCACTAATTACACCTAAACTTAACCTAACTCTAACAGGTAGCATCATACCACAACATCAAATTCTATACATTCATCAAATTTTTCACCTAATTTTATAGAAGATGTTTACTGTTCATCATCTTCTTTACATGAGTCAATACGCAAACAGCAACTATCTTCACCTTCCCTAACACCTACAATTCTCACACGCCTAACACCTACAATGGGTCACACAGAGCTTAATCACGCCTAATCTCTAACTGGAAGCACACAGCAACCTCAAACGGGAGAAAAAAACTCACAGCAATCTTCTTCATTTTCAACATTCATCACCTCTAAAACAAACAACAGAATCCCTATTTATAGGGTTACAAACAGAAAAGAGAAAAGAAATCCAAAACCTGCCACGGCCATGGAGGAACTGCCCGAAGCTTGAGGTGCGGCCATGGCAGAAACTGCAGAAGTTGGGGCGTCGTGGCTCGTCGTGGGGGAGAGCTACTCCTGGCCCAACGTTGATTTCGGGGATGAAGACGCGCGACCGAATCGTGGGCTGGACGTGGTAAGGTCGGCGAGGAGCTTCCGCCGTTTCTTCTGCAGCTCTGGGTGCGTGAAGTCCGTGCGCAGGCGCCGAAGAACACCCGAAGCATCAAGCACGGGCGAAGCCCGTGCGCAGGCGGGCGAAGCCCGCCTGATGCGGCCGAAGGCCGCCCGAGAGCATCGAGCACGAGCTTAGCCCGTGCGAAGATGCTCGTATATTAGTATAGATAAATAATATTATATATTATTAATATATAATATAATATAAATAATATTATATATAATATAATATAAATAATTATATCTAATATTATTAATAATATTATATATAATAATATTAATAATTAATATATAATATAAATTATATAATATTATTATATAAATTAGGACCTACAACATTATTAAATGAGGGAGAGGAGGAGGCCGGAGACGGATGGGGAGGAGGGGTGCACCGTGCACGGGAACAGCAGGAGGAGGAGGCGGAGCAGGAGGAGGGGGGGCAGGCCAACCGCCGGACTCCGGCCTACCCCTGCCGGCTCCGCCGGCTCCGGTGGGTCCGGTGAGGCGGCCGCCGGCTGTTACGGAAACCAGATTCCATCACCAACGGCGTTGAGCTGAATTTTTTGTTAATCATCTTCTTCTTCAGCCTGCTTTTTCCCTCGCCTTCAACAAAATCACTCATCTTCCCGGATTCGACGGGCCACTTCCCTTTCGGCTGGAGACAGGGTGAACCTCGCTCAGATCTCTCTTTAACAGATCTCTCCTTAGCACTGTTCTTATAACGGGCTATCCGATGAGGCGGCCGGCGGCGACGTTGAGCTGAATGTTTTGTTTTTAACGGCGAGCGAACACACAGGCGGGAGGGGCAATTTGGGAAAATCAAATGTAACGGACGCCGGATTTACTGTAAAACTCCAGAGTTCCTTTATATATTAGTATCGCACGGGCTACGTCCGTGCTCGATGCTCTTCGCATCGGCATTACCACAGCTGTGACGGTACCTCCGCCCAAACTCACCCCCTCTACGACACTTAATGCTCTTGAACTGCCTTCGGTCGCATTCATGTGTTTTTCGCCTGCCAGCGAACAAACTTCCGCTGTGCTGGATACTCTATGCGGTCTTAGGGCGCATAGAAGTGGGCTTCACCCGCTTCCACGTAATTCACCAGCTCGGTACTGTACGCGTCACTCGCGTCCCCCGGAGCGCATATGCAAAATCAACCCTTCGACGACACTCGATCAAATGACTGGGTTCAGCGAGCCCCTGTGGCGTACGCAACAGTACAAACGCCTCGACAGTGTTCCAGCGCAGCGACGCTTATGCTGCTCAAAAACCCCGTCCACGATCCTGGCGTTGAGTGAACTCAAAGCCACGATCCTGGCGTTGAGTTCACTCAACGCCACGATCATGGCGTTGAGTGCACTCAACGCAACGATCATGGCGTTGAGTGCACTCAACGCCACGATCGGATCGTGGCGTTGAGTGCATGGCGTTGAGTACACTCAACGCCATGATCATGGCTTGGAGTTCTCTCAACGCCATGCACTCAAAGCCATGATCATGGCGTTGCGTTGAGTCATGGTATCGACTGCTCTCAACGCCATGATTATGGCTTTGACTGAACTCAACGCCATGATCATGGCTTTGATGCACTCAAAGACATGATCATGACTTTGAGTGCACTCAACGCCATGATCATGGCGTTGAGTGATCATGGCTTTGACTGCACTCAACGCCGTGATCATGGCTTTGACTGCACTCAACGCCGTGATCATGGCTTTGACTGCACTCAACGCCGTGATCATGCCTTTGACTGCACTCAACGCCGTGATCATGCCTTTGACTGCACTCAACGCCGTGATCATGGCTTTGACTGCACTCAACGCCATGATCACGGCTTTGACTGCACTCAACGCCATGATCATGGACGGGGTTTTTCAGCTGCATAAGCGTCGCTGCGCTGGAACACTATCGAGGCGTTTGTACTGTTGCGTACGCCACAGGGGCTCGCTGTGCCCAGTCAATTGATCGAGTGTCGTCGAAGGGTTGATTTTGCAAATGCGCTCCGGGGGACGCGAGTGACGCGTACAGGACCGAGCTGGTGAATTAAGTGGAAGTGGGTGAAGCCCACTTCTATGCGCCCTAAGACCGCATAGAGCATCCAACACCGCCGAAGTTTGTTCGCTGGCAGGCGAAGAACGCATGAATGCGACCGAAGTCAGTTCAAGAGCATTAAGTGTCGTAGAGGGGGTGAGTTTGGGCGGAGGTACCGTCACAGCTGTGATAATGCCAATGCGAAGAGCATCGAGCACGGGCGTAGCCCGTGCGAAGATGCTCGTATATATAATGATTAAACACAATCATAGTGTAATTTTTTCAATTTTTTATGAATTTTTTATTAAAATATTATTACTTTGCAATTATTATTATTATTATTCAGATTACTTTTTATAAAATTATTATTAACAATATTCAGTGTATTTCAATAAAATAATTATTTATTTAATTTTTCTTAAAATTCATATAGTTCTAAGTTTTTTTTAATAATTTCTCCGCCACCTCCTCGTCGGCCACCTCCGCCACTTCCGCATCGCCCCATCTTTCTTCTCTGCCGCCGGCCTGCAGCGCCCACCACCTCCTCCTCCACCGCCACTTCCAGCGCCCACGTCCTCCTCAGCCACATCCGCAGTGCCGCCGGCAGTGGAGACGCTCCTATTTCGATCTGAAAACGCCGACGGTAACCCGGGAGCGGCCAGCGGTGCCGACAGATTGAGTTTTTTTTCGACCGCGGGGGTGAAGTTGATGATCTTGGGGAGGATGCCTCTGGTGTTTCCGACTTTGCCGCAGTTGTCATGCTCCGACGTCGTCATGGTCCAGCCCCGAAGCAGCCCTGCCGGAATATTCCAAAAAAACGGCAGATGCGCTGCGCTCCGCGGCAGCTCTAGCTGGTCCAACACAAATTCAAAAAAACATCAGATTTTTCCGAAGAGCAGGGGCAGAAGAAGACATACCATTAATCCGGCACAGAGGGTTGAAGCTTCTTCTATGGACAATTCATAGACAGAGGAAAACAGGGGTGGGTGCGAGAACCTAACTTATAGAGCTTCTCATCAAGATCTGTGGAAGATGATTGTGGTGAAGGTTTACGGAGAAGAAGACAATCGAACGGAAAGTTGCAGTAAAATGCCATTAAGAGGAAGAAATGCTAGTGAGGGGGATGTGGCGCCGGTAGCAGCACCGCCTGTGTCGGCTCAATTATTTTTGTTGTTATGGCGCATGAAGCGGCGGAGATTTGTCGCTGCGCAGGGCGGCGTTGTCGCCTAACCCGGCCAAGCTCGCCGTCATCCGGCGACCCCAATGCTTCTGGTGACGTCTTCAAAAAAAACACTACTCCGCTCACGCTGCGTATTTCTGCCGCCGCCGCCGCCTCCCTAGCGCTAGCAAAACCCACTCCCTCTCTCTCTCTTCTCCCTCCCTCTCTTCTCCCTCCCTCTCTTCTCCGCTCCCTCTAAAACCAGAATGTTCATAATACTTGCAAATCACGCATTAACTTTCATGACTCCAAAATTAATTTTGAATCCGGATTCAACCACAGTTCTTGTAATGATTTTCTTTATAAAAAAAGAAGAAGAAATATTCATAAGATTTTCATACATCATAAGATTATAAGTTCGATCAACAAATATACGATTATGGTATCTCTGAATCAATGAGACAGAAAAATATCCCCAAATTTGTCCGATGAAGAAAGAAGCCGACGATCCCAAATCAACTGATAAGAAATCCAACTTTGGGAGAGCCCATTACATGGCGAGAGGAGGAGGAGGAGGGGGATGAGAGTGCGCGGCTTAGTTGCCGAGCGTAGCGGACGACGGCGTGAGCCCAGCGGCGGATCACTTCCTTGAGCCGAAGCGGATCCAGCACCAGCAACGGGCGATCTTGTCGATAATAAATTGGAGAAAAACAATGAGATTGAGAAAGAGAGCAAACACATACACAGGACTTTGATGCAGGAGTTCATCAAAGATTTCACCAGACATTCACATGAGAAGCAAGAAAGGGAAGTTCTTTCATTCTTCATTCATTCATAGCAAATTTTTTTGACAACAATAGAAACGTTACCGGATACATTTATATCGCTAATATGTCATAATTGTGCAGAAAGGAAATGAAATTGGAAACAACATAAAAACAGGTAAGAGAATAAAGGGGGCTTCATTCTACTGCTTCGTGTTCTGTGACTTCATCTTTGTCCACACCATGTCTCTTCGACTCTGCCGCAGTGATGACTTCAGCATTAACAGCTTTAATAGATCTATTTTCACCTCCACCGCTTCTTCCTCTGCTTTCCGCCACCTCCATCTCTCTCTCTTTCTCCAACAGCCATGCCGGCCACCTCCATCTCTCTCTCTCTTTCTCCAACAGCCATGCCGGCCACCTCCATCTCTCTCTCTCTCTCTCTTTCTTTCTCTCTCTCTCTCCAACAGCAGACATGGACTGGCTCTCAATCTCCTCCCCTCTCTTTCTCTCTCCCCTCCCTCTCTCTCTCCCCCATCACCGGCGGCGGCGGCGTCGCGAAGGCGGCGGCTGTAGCAACAAATTTTTTTCCGCCAAACTCTCCCAGAACCATGGTCGGCCACCTCCATCTCTCTCTCTCTCTCCACAGCCATGCCCGCCAACTCCATCTCTCTCTCTCTCTCTCTCTCTCTCTCTCCAACAGTAGCCATGGACTGGCTCTCGATCTCCTCCCCTCTCTCTTTCTCTCTCCCCTCCCTTTCTCTCCCCCATCACCGGCGGTGGCGGTGTCGAGAAGGCGCGGCGGCGGCAGCAAATTTTTTTTTTAGCCGGCAGCAGCGAAGGACGGCGACCGGGAGGGGAGGGGCAATTTCGTCAGTTCAAATGACCTGCCAGAGTTGCCAACAGAACGCGAGAAGCAGAGCCCGGCGGTTGGAGCTGAAAACAAACTACTCCGGAGGAGGCCACCACCGCGACAGATCTTCCACGCCCTGCAAACGAAAAATAAACACCGACATAAACCCGACGGTGGAGGCCACCGCCACCGGCGGATCAGGCGGCGAACAGAGCGGACCCCGTCAACGGTGTTGCCGGACAGCGGCGACCCAGTCGGGGGTGTCCTTTCAGGTCGCCGGCAGCAGCGCCGCACTCCACTGTAGTAAAAACGTAATTCCGGCAAGCCGAGCATTTTTCTTTCCACGAACCTCTCTCTGCCCTCCGTCGCCTCTCCTCCGTCTCCCCTGACACTTTCCCGGGCGCAATATCTATTAATGTTTAAGCGGTGGAGATAAAGTAGGAGGACGCAGTGAGATAAAGTTTTTTTGTTTTTGACGATGTCAGTGGTCTGCATAGGATGAGGCGGCGGTGCAGAGAAATGGTGACATTAGTGACACGCGGCAGTAGCACGTGGCAGGAGGCGGAGTGAGCGTGCAGCGGCGGGGTAAGTAGGCGGAATTTTTTCGGAAATTCACCACCGTGACAGAGAGATGGAGCAGGCGAAGCTGCAGGGGCAAAACCGTCCGTTCAAATGTAACGGACAGGTTACTGTAGCAAGCAAGAGTTTGCTTATAATAGTAGTATAGATATATAAATATATATTTTCTGAAATTTTAAAACTTATATATATATATTTATAAACTTATATATATATATATCACAAAATACACAAAATAATTACGACAATTACAAACGACACAATGCAATATGCACGACTCAAGGTCGAAAAAAGGTCCGGTAGGGTGCGACGTCAAGCACTCTTGCGACGAGCTGATCTGGGTTGGTCTCCACCAGAGATGCTTCTCTAGTCTAACATGGACGACAAGAAAGGATTTGGATGAATGAGATTCACTGAGTGGAAGGGTATGAACTAAAATGGATCCACCAATCTAAATTCTAAAATGATGATTAAAATACTAAACATTGAGGGTATGTGTGTCAATCTAAATTCTAAAATGTTACGCCCCCGGTTGGTTCAGCCCCGCTGTCGCTTGTCTCCTCTTGGCCCCGGGTATAAATACTTGGGTCATTTGGTCTCGGCGAATACCATCAAGGCGGACCCCAAGAAAATCGAGAGCATGCTGTCGTGGCCGTGGCCCCAGACTGTGCGAGCACTGTTGGGCTTTCTGGGCCTAACCGGCTACTACAAAAGATTCGTGAAGGACTATGAAAAGATCGCCAGGCCCCTTACTCAGCTGCTACAGAAGGATGCTTTTGTTTGACAGGCCGAGGCAGCCTTTCAGTCCCTCAAGGGGGTCATGACATCCACGCCGGTTCTTGCTCTTTCGGATTTCACCAAGGAGTTTGTGCTTGAGACCGATGCGTCGGGCGTGGGCATTGAGACCGTATTGATGCAGGAGGGCCGGCCCCTAGCATTCTACAGCAAAGCATTGGCACCCCACACGTTGGGACTCTCCACGTATGAAAAAGAAATGTTGGTCATCATTCATGTGGTGGCCCTGTGGAGGCCATACCTGTTAGGGCGACACTTCAAGATCTGCATCGACCACCAGATCCTGAAGCATCTTTTGGAGCAACGAGTCTCCTCTCCTCTCCAACATAAGTGGGTAACGAAATTATTGGGCTATGATTATGAGATCCTCTATAGGCAGGGCAAGGAGAACCTGGTTGCCGACGCCTTGTCTCGCTTACCGGAGGGCGTCGTTGCTCAAATATCGGGCCCCTTGCTCGACTCCCTCAACGACATAAAGGAGGAGGTCATGCGTGATTCAGAGCTGAGTACCGTCATGGAAACCCTTCAATTGGGACATGACACTGCACCCGGCTATCACCTCCAGAATGGCGGGCTATACTATTAGGGCAGGGTGGTCATCCCCGCCCAGTCTGCTTGGAAGACAGTCATGATGCATGAGTTACACTCTTCACCGACCGGCGGTCACGCGGGCGTTCTCCGCACCCTCCAGCGGGCACGGGTAAATGTTTTCTGGAAAGGGCTACGACGTGATATACAATAGTTTGTGCAGCAGTGTGACATCTGTCAGAGACAAAAATATGAGACTACTTCCCCCGCCGACCTACTTACACCATTGGAGATCCCGCACCACATCTGGGACACCGTGTCCATGGACTTCATCGACGACCTGTCTAAATCTCAGGGCAAGTCCGTTATCCTGGTAGTGGTGGACAAGTTGTCCAAATACAGACATTTCTTGGCCTTTAGTCATCCGTACACCGGCGAGTCAGTCGCCGATCTCTTCGCACGAGAAGTCGTCCGCCTTCATGTAATTCCGCGTGCCATCATTTTCGACCGAGACCCGACGTTTGTGGGTACTTTTTGGAAGGAGCTCTTTCGCTTATAGGGGACCTGCTTACGTTTCAGCACAACCCATCATCCCCAGACAGATGGCCAAACAGAGGTTCTAAATCGGGACCTCGAGACATACCTTCGCTGTTTTGTGATAGACGAGCCGTGGACTTGGACAGGTTGGCTGCATTGGGTCAAATACTGCTATAACACCTCTTACCATTCAGCCAGCAAGTTGACCCCATTAGAGGTCGTGTACGACCGCCCCACGCCCTCGTTGAGCAGTTATGAACCAGGCAGTACAGCGTTGCCAGCAGTTGATCGGGCACTTCGTGATAGAGACCGCACCCTCGCCACTTTGCGGGAGAATCTCCGGACAGCACAAGACCACATGAAGACGCAAGCGGATAAACATTGCAAGGACCGGGAGTTCGCCATTGGCGATGAAGTGTTTCTCAAACTCCGTTCCTACTGGCAGATGTCAGTTGCCCACCGAACAAACCAGAAGTTGGCACCACGTTATTATGGTCCCTTCTGTATCCTCCGTCGCGTGGGTCCTGTCGCTTACACTTTGGAATTGTCGGAAGGATCGCGGATACACCCGACAATTCATGTATGCTTATTGAAGCGGAAGATTGGCAACACAGTTCAGGCGAGTCCTTTCCTACCCGAGGCAATGGTCGCAGGCGAACTACGGCCACTCCCCGAGCACATCCTGATGATCAAGTGAAAACACTGTGGCGCAGAGTGTCGTCCTGAGATACTTGTCAAATGGAAGCATCTAACCGCAACTCACAATACTTGGGTGGATTTGATGGAGTTCTGGGAGCTCTACCCGGACTACCACCTTGGGGACAAGCTGGTTCTTGATGGGGAAGGGAATGTTACGCCCCCGGATGGCGTCCGGCTATTTGGGCATCAATATGCGCGCAGGCGGAAAGAGGAGACAAGCGACAACGGGGTTGAACCAACCGGTTCAGCCCCCTCTCACTAAGGCCGACTGTTTGAAGCTGAACCACCCGGTTCAGCCCCATGTGTGGGGGGGACTGGCCGGCCCCCTCTTGGCCTCGGGTATAAATATTCACGGGGTGGTTCTCTTGGTTCATCATTCAAGTACAAGGTATTCTTCTCCTCCCTCCTTCAAACTCTAATTTCTATCTCTTCTTCCTCTAGATCTCTATCTCTTCTCCCTCTAGATCTCTATCTCCTCCTTAACAAAGGGTATGAACTAAAATGGATCTATCCACCAATCTAAATTCTAAAATGATGATTAAAATACTAAACATTGAGGGTATGTGTGTGTGCGAGCATGTGTAAATAGTGACAACAATTTGCGGGGTATGGATAGAAAATTAACAAAGATGCTCAACTTAGTATCATGTAAATAACAATCTTACCTGGTTAAAAAATAAGATTAGCATCCTTTCTTCATCACCAGCAGTCTTCCTGTGGATGTAGATTTTTCTTATCTGAGTGCAAAACTTCAAATTTCAAAAGAACCAATTCAAATAGAACAAGAAGAATTTCTGATATGATAGAAAATAGCTGGCACAACATTCTAGCTGAAGAGATTCACAAGAAGACAATAAGGAATACTCGTATCACTCTATACCTTTTCAAATCTGTATATATTGGTTCTGTCCAATTGGCACAATCCAGCCCAAGTTTCTGAAATGCTGAAAGAAAAAGTGAAGTTAGGGCCAGATCCTGGAAGAAAGTTCTCATTTATAATTACAACTCAGAGAGAGATAAAGAAAGTGTAACAACAATTACTCAAGAGATAAATAATTAGAATTACAAGAGAGATATTACACTAAGCCTTAGTAAGAAAAATGAGAATTGAGGTTGGACAGGTGCCCGTACTGCATAGTTCGCACCTACATTGAAAGCCTGGCGGTTTTCTAGGCGAGATACATCTGCAAGAACCCTGAAGGTTGAAGAAAAGTATTATCAGAAGTAAGCGAGCAGTATAATATATTTCAAAGCCCACTACAGATATTTGCTTTTCATGAAACAACGAAAAGTATTTAGTTATAGCTTGCTGAAATAGAGTATAACTAAAACAATGAAATTGACAGTCTTCTACATGATGTGCTTTTACCAAATTGAATTTTCATCCAAGTTATTATCATCACTAGCTAATAAAATAATTGACAACAGGGAAAAAATGTACTGCAGAAATCCAGATGATAAGGAAAAAAGAACAAAAATATAGTAGTAAATTTGACAGTTGGCATCTCAAAACATCTTTACAGTCTCTTAGGAAAAGAACGTAGGTTTTTGTTTTTTCCCTCCTTTTCATATCACTCTAATGCTTATAAAAGATACTAAAATGACGTGATTTAATTTTAATGTATGTTTTACCTAGATGAATAACTAATTGATCAGACTTCTGATGAAATAAGTGAAAAGTGAGAACAAAAAAATATAATTGGAAGAGAATGGTTTCAAATTAGTAGGAAAAACAAAGTATTTGATACAAAATTTTAGTGTGTGCTACATTAACCCTTGTTAACAATTATTGTTAGAAGATAAGTGATTTATGTGTCATAGGTATAGCTTAAATGTATTATCTATACCATTTAAAACAATAGTGCTATTTGGAAGCACACCAAAAGACGAATCAGAACCGTCCGATCAAGTCCCTTCAAAAACTGGCCATTGGATTGAAGAGAGGAGGACTACCAATATCGTTTCCCCCAAAATCCAGAAATCCTGATCCCCTGTTTCGCTCCCGTGCCTTGACGGATTCACCGCCTGCTGCCGGCGGCGAAGCCGCCGGCGGTGGCCCTACCCGCTCGCCGCCGGACAACCCTCGGCGGGTTCGCCGGAGGCCGGCAAACCCCCCCGGTGGGCGCCGGGCAGGCCGCTGGCGGAAGCGGCGGCCCCTGCCCCTGCACGGGTTTTGTTTTTTTCTATTTTATAATTTAATAATTAATTAAATAATTTATATTGTTTATAATTAATAAAATTATTAAAAATTCAGATAATTAAAATTTTGAATACTTTTAAATTTTAAAATTTTAAATAACTGCCGGGGGTGGGCGAAGCCCGCCGGGGGGTCAAGCGGGAGAAGCCCGCCGGGGGGTCAAGCGGGCAAAGCCCGCTTGGTTGCAGGCGAAGTCCGCAACAACGCATCGAGAACGGGCGAAACCCGTTCGAAGATGCTAGTACATAAAAATGAGAATAGAGATATCATGGAGTAAAGGGTTAAATATACAAAATTGGATTTATGATACAAATGTGGGGCTCATTGGCACATGATGGGGATAGGTTTCTGATCCTTCAGGCCTATCCGAGAAGACACAGTGTTGAATCAAGAAATGTTTAGGCAATGAGTCTTTCAGGTATTTTCCCATGTGCGAGTTGTTTCTATATAAAAAGACAACCAGTTCAGAGATGAGAGAGTGTTCTCCTTTGAGTAATTTATATTGCATGCATAATTTGTCAATTTCCTTCATGAATTTCCAGCTTCAAATACAATAGCTAACAACTTAGTCCGACCTCTGCCATCTTCCCCGCTAATAGCCATGGACCACATCTCAATCTCTCAGCTTGACACGTTGCCGCGACTTCCATTCACTTCAATGTTGTGCCACACTAATACATGTATCAATGACGATTGTTGATCAACAAGCGCCATAGCCGCATCCATTGATCGTAATGTGCTACTCAGACAAGTAGATACTAGTATGTTAGCTCGACTCAAATGGGTGAGAAAATGATGATATACACTTTTGTTGATCCGCTTCCAAGATAAATGTGCTCTTTCGTTTGCTTCCACAGGGACTCGTCATGCCCTGCCACCTGAGCAATAGTCGGAAGCATGGATGAAATGGATCACGTCATCTCCAACTTCGCCACATGCATGGAAGACCCGCATACCTCCATGGCATACATTCTCCACATTACACACCCCTCGCATAGCCCCGTTGGAAGAAAAACAACAATGCAGTCTCCTAATTCAGCAGTGATTGACCTCACTTGGTCGGCTAGCACTCTGATTCAGTTCCAACCATCTACCAATCTACGTCGATTGCACCTCAAATCCCACAAATGCCAAAATATTCTGTTGTTCGTAGATCCCCTTGGATCACTCCCACAGAGCAGTTTTTAAAATTGCAAGCTATAATGGAAAGTCACAAGGTTCACAGAGTTCCCTTGTCCATGATCTAAAATAAAGGGTTTACCAAGCTATAATGGAAAGCCACAGTGACATTTTATCCTTATCTCTCTCGGTTTGGGACTAGCAGAATAGCACGACAATGGTTGATGCTCCCAGGAGCCCGACTCAACAGGAGGTGGAGGAAGCTCAACACCTCCCAGGATCCAGACTCAACTGGAGGTGGAGAAAGCTCAACACCTCCCAGGAGCTCGGCTCAACTGGAGGTGAGGGAAGCTCAACACCTCCCAGGAGCCCGACTCAACTGGAAGTGGGGGAAGCTCAACACCTCCCAGGAGCCCGACTCAACTAGGAGGTGGAGGAAGCACACCACCTCCCAGGAGCCCGGCCCAGGAGCCCGACTCAACTGGAGGTGGAGGAAACTCAACACCTCCCAGTAGCCCGATTCAACTGGAGGTGGAGGAAGCTCAACACCTCCTAGGAGCCAGACTCAACTGAAGGTGGAGGAAGCTCAACACCTCCCAGGAGCCCGGCTCAACTGGAGGTGGAGGAAGCTCAACACCTCCCAGGAGCCTGGCTCAACTGGAGGTGGAGGAAGCTCAACACCTCCCAGGAGCCCGATTCAATTGGAGGTGGAGGAAGCTCAACACCTCCCAAGAGCCCGGCTCAACTGGAGGTGGAGAAAGCTCAACACCTCCCAGGAGCCTGGCTCAACTAGAGGTGGAGGAAACTCAACACCTCCCAGGAGCCCGACTCAACTGGAGGTGGAAGAAACTCAACACCTCCTAGGAGCCCGACTTAATTGGAGGTGGAGGAAGCTCAACACCTCCCAGGAGCCCGACTTAATTGGAGGTGGAGGAAGCTCAACACCTCCCAGGAGCCGACTCAACTGGGGGTGGAGGAAGCTCAACACCTCCCAGGAGCCCGACTCAACTGGAGGTGGAGGAAGGTCAACACCTCCCAGGAGCTCGACTCAACTGGAGGTGGAGGAAGGTCAACACCTCCCAGGAGCCCGACACAGCTGAAGGTGGAGGAAACTCAACACCTCGCAGGAGCCCGACTCAACTGAAAGTGGAGGAAGCTCAACACCTCCCATGATCCCGGCTCAACTGGAGGTGGAGGAAGCTCAACACCTCCCAGTATCTCGGCTCAACTAGAGGTGGAGGAAGCTCAACACCTCCCAGGAGCTCGTCTCAACTGGAGGTGGAGGAAGCTCAACACCTCCCAGGAGCCCGACTCAACTGGAGGTGGAGGAAGCTCAACACCTCTCAGAAGCCCGGCTCAACTGGAGCTGGAGGAAGCTCAACAACTCGCAGGAGCCTGACTTAACTGGAGGTGGAGGAAGCTCAACACCTCCCAGGAGCCCGGCTCAACTGGAGGCGGAGGATGCTCAACACCTCCCAGGAGCCCGGCTCAACTGGAGGTGGAGGAAGCTCAACACCTCCCAGGAGCCCGGCTCAACTGGAGGTGAATGATGCTTAACACCTCCCAGGAGCCCGGCTCAACTGGAGGTGGAGGATGCTCAACACCTCCCAGGAGCCCGGCTCAACTGGAGGTGGAGGAAGCTCAACACCTCCCAGGAGTCCGACTCAACTGGAGGTGGAGGAAGCACAACACCTCCCAGGAGCCCGACTCAACTAGAGGTGAAGGAAGCTCAACACCTCCCAGGAGCCCGACTCAACTGGAGGTGGAGGGAACTCAACACCTCCCAGGAGCCCGACTCAACTGAAGGTGAAGGAAACTCAACACCCAGGAGCCCGGCTCAACTGGAGGTGGAGAAAACTCAACACCTCCCAGGAGCCCGACTCAACTGGAGGTGGAGGAAACTCAACACCTCCCAGGAGTTCGGCTCAACTGGAGGTGGAGGAAGCTTAACACCTTCTAGGAGCCCGACTAACCTGGAGGTGGAGGAAGCATAATCCTCCTAGGAGCCTGACTCAACTGCAGGTGGAGGGACCTTCTCGGGGGCCTTTTCTAAGCAAGACCACTTATTTTTCATTTGGTCACCTGAGAGATCAACCAGTCTTGACGGCTAGTGAGAGCATGGTCAACAGAATCATTTTTGGGGCCTCCAAACAAAACTACTTGCTCATTTCAACCTGCCTCTTCGAGAGATCAACCTGTCCTGCCTGCTAGTGAGAACCTGGCCAATAGAATCTGCTCGGGGCTTTCATTAAACCCATATCTTTCATATACAAACCATCACCGAGTGACTTCCAGTCCTGTCGGCTAGTGGGAGCCTAGTCAGCGGGACCTGCTCGGGGCTACCATTCAACCACATCTTTAATGTTCAACCTGTCACCGAGCGACTTCCAGTCCTGCCAACCAGTGAGAGTCTGGTCAGCGGGATCTGCTCAAGGCTATCCATTTAACCACATGTTTCCATGTTTAACCTGCCAAAGTGGATTAGGAGTGATAGTCACTTGAGCCCTCACCTTAAGAACGAGTTGTTGTCCATGATTATCCTAAACATGGATGCTCGCAATATCACGAGAAGACAACTAGGTGAATAGGGTAAAACGACCTCACCAACCTGGAACCTCGCGAGAAGAGGACTCACAGAATATGGTGGAATGAAATCGCAAACTTAAAACCTCGTGACAAGAGGACACGCGAAAAAAAGGAGGGGAGGAGCATCCCGGGGCACGAAGCCTCAAAATAGATAATTTTTTGGCGAGGGCTTGTGAACATGAATTCGTTGAGTGTAAACCATTGACGAGGTTATCTCGCGGGTATAATCTAACACCTACATAAGTCAAGGCCCACACCCTTGCAGGTAGATGCCAACACTTGTCGAACATGCACTTTATGTCCGTCCCCATATGGTGCGTGCCCCAATGGCTTAAACATCTAAGGTAATACCATTGCATGTCATATGAAAAATTCTCATAGGTTTTACCAAAGTACCCACGGGTGCTAGCATGCATCATGTATGGAAATATAGCTCTTTTGGAAAGGGGGAAACTTCGGCGGGGTAAGTGCCACATTCAAACTCGCCCAGATTTGAGCTCGCCAGACCTTGAAATCGCCCAGACTCGAGCCCGATTTCATCTCGCTGGACCTCAAGTTTCCCTAGGATGAGGTCACCTGAATCGGGTCGCCTCGCTTTTTGCGAGCAAACCACATGTGAGTAGAACATGCCTGAGTACTCGGTCACTCGCCTAAGTACTCGCACTGCCAAAGGAGCACCTTGATCTCTCGCCTAGCACCTTGAGCACTCGCCCAGCACCTTGAGCACCTGCCAGAATTCTGAGTGCTCGCCAAGAACACAAGTACTCACCCAGCACCTTGAGCACTCGCCAGAATTCTGAGTACTCGGCAAGAACATAAGTACTCACCTAGCGCCTTGAGCACTCACCAAGAACAGTTAGTCTCACCGTCAACGCGATGAGTTTATATGGTCACACATAAGAGCGTTTGGAGAAGTAGGAGGAAGGATTATGTTGGTCTTACTCATATTGCATATGAGTGAAGGACCAATAAAAACGTTTGGAGAAGTAGGAGGAAGGATTGTGTTGACCTACTAACTCATATTAGATATGAGTGAAGGACCAATCCTATGACTAATTGGAGTTGGGTTGGATCGGCTAAATGCTCCTTAGATATTGTGAATATTGTATGGAGCATAACAGCTTGACTTCATGACAACATTGTGAATGTCGTCGAGAAGGCTTGCACTTAATATGTTTATTGTTGAAATTGGAATCTGGTTCCAAGAAAAGTTCGGACCCTAGGGGTAACTTGCACCTATTTCTCCCAAGGAAGAGCATTTGACCGGTTGCTTGGTACTAAGAAACAGACTCTAAGCCGCAGCGAGGAGATCCCGTCATACACCCGGAAGATCAAAGAGAGATTCCCCTCCCCAACCAATGCTGAGCTGGGCACCTTGGAGGGCACTTGGGGCCAACCAGGACCAACCATAGGAGGAAGCCAAAGAAGAAGCCCCCTCCAAAGGTCCCCATAGGGTCTATTTATAGTTTTCAAGTCTGGCCTGCAAAGAGCGGAATCCCGTCTTTTGGTTTTACTATAAGCAGTCCAAATTGGCCTACCAACAATGAAACTCCGCTGTTTGGAGGAGCTATTAGCAGACCCAAAATAGACCTCTGGACCCTGGATCTCGCCTCTGGACCCTGGATCTCCCCTCTGGACTCTGGATCTCTCCTCTAGACCCTAGATCTCGCCTATGGACCCTGGATGTCGCCTCTGGGCCCTGGATTTCGCCCCTGGCGGTGACTTCTCATGCACTCGCCCTAAGTAGACGAGATCCTCTAGGGCATCCTCGGTCGTCTCTAATCTCGACGAATTACGGGTTATACATTTATCGGTCGGTATGTCGTCGAGACTACAAGACGATATTATGAATATCATCGAGTAGTCAAGGCGACACCCGATAGATCCTTCTTGTCTAAATATACAAAACGATATTGTGAATATCATAGTGTAGTCAAGACGATCTTTGAATATCGTCGAGTAGACAAGATGGCACGCCGATAAGTCTTAGTTATCTGAATTTGCAAGATAATATTGTGAATATCGTCGAGACATCAAGACAATATTATGAATATCGTCGTGATGTCAAGACGACATGACCGACTGTCAACATTGGATATATATCATCGCGATGCTGTGCGTATCGTCATGATTGTCTCGATGATATTTCAGCTCATCACGACGCTATTCTTTGTTTACTATAATTAAAGTGTCGGGTCTGCGGATAGCGGAGGCACATGTCTGTCTTATATCTCTGGGGTGTAAATAGACATGCGATTAGGTTTTTCTGAATGCCCTTTTGGAGATCACACGAAAATCAGTTTCCCGAGATCTAGAATGCGCCGCACCTGCATCTGCGAGACCTAGCTCCAGTCATCGCAGTCGTCGTCGCCTCTCCATAGACGAATCTAGCAATTCATGGAGGCGTTGAGTGCATTCTTTCTCCGACCCAGATCTTGCTGGACAAGTTAGCGGGGTTCTCCGTCGTTTGTATGGATTGCTATAGAGGCGCTGATTTGCGTTTGCGCTCGATATTCAGCCACCTTCTGGAGCATCTTAATCAACTAGAGACTCAATTCCAAACAGGTAATTTCACAATTACTGTATTTACTTCTTGATTCATGACAATCACAAGATCCATAGTTATAGTTAGGGTTTCCTTGAACTCTATTCCGCTGCACACATCTGATGTGTAACCCCTAAAAAAACCCATCAACTACTACAACTCCCTCAATGTGGTTCACGATTCGACCTCCAACCCAACATGCTAACTCATTGGAACCCAGCCGCATTACAACGACAACTTTATCTTGGAGCACACTTCAACTTGGATTCCTTTCCTTCTGGATAAGTTTCATTCGACAGCCACGAGTGGCCACACTGAGACATTTCACGCATATTGATGCCTAGAAACAACTCTATATTGGAGCGGCATGATCAAAACAATACCACAGTTTGAAGTCAGCTGCAACACCTTCCAATGCTTCAAATACCAAAAATGGCCACAATCAGTTTACGCAAGTCGATACCCATCCCTGAAGTTATATGGGAGAACATCATTATGGACTTCATAGCATGTTTACCCAAATATTTGGGTATGATTGTTTTCTAGTGTTCATTGACAGATTATCCAACTACGCTCATTTCTTGCCTTCACGACACAAATATAAACTAGTTTGGTGGTCAGTCTTTTTTATTACGAGTATGACTATACGGATTTTCCGCTTCAATGTCATCGATCAAGATCTACCTTTAAAAGTACCTTATAGTCAAAAAAAATTAACATGACACAAAACTCCATTTTAGTTCAACCTTTAACCCCAAAATCGATGAGAGGCAATAGGAACACTGGATCTGAGCAGAATTTTCTACGCCTAAAATTTTGCATTATATGCCTGAAGAAATCTGTGTCTTCATAGTATCAAAATACCTTTTGCATCGTGATTAGATACTCTGCCAGGTTGTTTTCCACTTAAATCATACTCAACAACAATAGACCTGCCATGCCAATAACACCATTGTGACCTGACCTTCATCCAAGGAGATCAAGTTTTTTTATCATACTCTGCCCATATAGCCAAACATCCCCTCTGGGAGCGTTTACTCCAGTTACCAATTTTCTACTATTGCCCATTTGCAGTACTCGAATGATATCTCCGGCTATCGAAGACTTGTTACCACTCCCTTATATTGGTGGGAGTGAGACATATATACATATTTATCAAAATGCTCTAAGGATACATGAGTAGACAGGGGACCAGTGGTTAACAAGGGGAGTCATTTTCGTATCACGAATTGATTGGTGTAGTGGCCTACCTCCTCCAACTATAGGTCACCAGCACATTCACCTTGTGCTTCACATTTTATATGAAACACATCATAGGTAATCCATCAGATCAAGGACTTAGCATATAAAGGCAACTGGTTAAGGGATCAGGGTCTAGGTATTCTCTCATTTCAATTTGGATGTCGATAGCGTTGGCGAGGAGAAAGCTTTCCTCTTTGAATCTTTAACATGTTTTCTTAATGTCAGTTTCATTCATGGATTTTTCTCTTCAAATCTCATAGCTAACAAATGAGGTCAGTTATGACAAAGTATTGGATAACTAACGGACCACTTTAGCTATGCTGAGTTGATGGAAATTAGAATGCAGAGATGGATGTGTGATAAAAATAGGAATGAGTGACCTGTACATCGAATGATAGACAGTGCACGAGAACATAAAATTAGTGTTTAAAGGTTAGGAGGAAAGGGATAGATATAAGGTGACCTGGACAGAATTTTTTGTTAGCACGCGAGGAGATTGAACGAATAAGGACACTTGCATTAAAGTAGAGTAAGAGACATGCTCTAGCCAAGATAAAATCGAGGGATAGTTTCCTCGCCCGGGAAAACAAAGATTCGAAACCCTAAAGCAAAAGATAACCAATAAACACACAACCTCCCATGTATAGGAACATGTTATGTGCCGAATTCGGACGTGGCCGGAGGTGGAGATGGCGATGGTGGAAAAACTACGGAGCCGTGATTGCGACTGCCTAAGCGGGGCTGGCTCGTTGGAGGAGAGAGCTACCAAGATCTCGCATTAAAGATGGGAACTAGAACTTTATCATTGCTTAACAGATACAACGCTCCAAATGCCTTTATATAGGCTTACAACATATACAAAGACAAAAGATAATAATAACACCTAATAATTAAACCCGGTGCTTGAGGCCTCCCTACATAATTATAACATAAACTTACTAGAGATAATCATAACTGGATACGCGGGCGCGGAGTCCGTAAAATCTCACCCTTCCTCCAAAAAGAGCTTGTGATGCAGGACATGCATCACACCTGCCTTCCTCCAAAAAGAGCTTGTGATGTAAACAGGTTGATTCATGCACATACCAACCAGTTTATTTCTATATTAAGTTCAATCCGAGAGACAACATGACTGAGTCAAAAAATCTTGTTTTAGCTCATCTAATATCTTTAGTGCACTAAGATAAATTTAAGCTTTACTTGACTTTGATAAAAAGTGATAACATTATTATTTAGTAATAACTTCATTAGTAAACATAAATTTTACTATACTTTTTCATCAAGATTGACAGTAATTCAGTTAGCTAGTTATTCCTCACTTACTATGCAAAATGGACATGGGTTATAAAATAGGATTCCAAGCTAGTCGTCCGTGAATAATCTGCTAGAAAACAAATAATTAGCACTTTATTTGAGCTACTCTATATGGGAGGACATAAATTTAAAAATAAGCATATATATATTTTTATCTTCTACATTTTTGTAGAGTTTCATAGATTACCTAAGTAGAAAAACATAACAACAACAACACTCAAGCCTTTATCCCACTATAGTGGGGTCAGCTATATGGATCCTTTGTCGTCATTGTGCCCTATCTTTTGTCATAATCTCAGTAATGCCTAAGTAGAAAAACGTAAACAAATATAAATTTTGTTAATGTATATTTGATTATATAACGGGCTCGGATGCTTAACGGATCTGGTTCAGAAATCGGGATATCCGATACCTGTATTAAACTAGGATTTGCCTATAAAACCCAAGCTAGGGGCAACGGGAATGTAGTTACACTTTGACCACCACTCGGGATGCTCTGAGCGACTTAACATTCTTGAAGTTTAGCCCAAGTCGCTCGGATTCCCGTGTGTTCATTTCTCTTTCCCGATCCCAGCGCCCGCCTCTTGGAGTTGGAATCAGAAGGATTTTTCCCGGCCGCTGCTCCGATCGGAAGAAAGGAAAATTTTGGGACGCCTGGAGAAGAGGAAAAGTCCCGCCGCCAGGTTTTCTTCAGATACCACCGTTGTTTTCGGTATGGGACAGAAAATATATTTTTTAAATTTTCTCTCGCTACTGCTGCGATCGGGACAAGGAAGAAGGGAGTCGCGGCTTTTGCCTCCACCGGCCCACATCTCACCGGATCTGACTTTTTTGCAGCCGGTTCTGCATTTTTTCACTGATCGGGAATAGGGAAAATTTTTTTGGTCACCCCTTGTGACGTTTTTCTGTGTTCGGCCGCCTGGAAAGAAGGCTTTCCCCATCCGTCTCCCGTTCTTCTTTGTTGCAGATCTCGTCGCCAGTCGAAATTTTGGCCGCCGCTGCCGCCGGTAGGGAAGGATACCGCTCCTGTGCTTGATCTGGAAGCAGGTCAGAGGAATTTCTGGGATCGCCGTCTTTGCCAACCCAGTTTGTCTTCTCAGATTTTTGTAGCTTCTCCTGTTGCCGGTAGATCCAGTATAAGGAGGTTGTTTCCTTAGCCCATCCTGATCAAGGAGCCGGCTGTTTGCATCCAGATCTTGGCCTCTTTGCCAAGTTTGTTGTGAGATTTGTTACACCTACCGAGCACTGTCGCTTGGAGGAAGTGCTCTTCAGCTGCTTTCTTAAGTGGGGATTGCAAAACCGAAGAAGGAACCTTAATCGTTTGCTTGATCTGGTGGAAGGCTTCAAGGTCCAAGATCCTTGGTAGCAATTTTTTGGAAACATCATCAAGATTTCAGATCAAAGGAACTTATAATGATGAATGAGAACAATTTCTCGTCTCCGGTTCCAATGATCAAATTGGAAAAATTCACAGCGATAGAGTTCAACGACTGGAAGTTTAACACTCAGTTTGGGATGAAGTACCTGAATGTGTTCTACATCGTTCAGTCTGATCGTACTGATATTTTGGGACTAACGATGATGCACAGTGGATCGCTGATGAGAACTTTTGTCGAGATTATTTGCTGAACTGTCTATCCTCCAGCCTGATAAAGACTTACATCAAGATCAAGACTGCCAAGGAAATCTGGGAGGTATCGGAGGAGCACTTCAAGCAGGACCTGTCCAAGACTCACTTGGTGGACAAGTTCCATTCCTTCACATTCAACGAGGAGAAAGAGATTCTCCCCTAGTATCTGAATTTGAGAATTTGGTAGATTCTTTGCATGGTGAAAATTTTTCCCTGCCAGAGAGTTTTGTTGCTGGCACTATTATTTATAAATTGTCTTTCACGTGGTATAATTTTAAATTTTAAATGTACCGCAAGAAGATGTGGGTTGGTCTGAATGACCTCAAACGTTGTATAAGCATTGAGGATGAAAAAAGTACTAGACACGCATTAGAAGCTGTTAGCAAACAGAAAGTTGCTACTAATATGATCTCTAACTCCAAACGCATGCTTAGCCCTAAAAAAACCAAACCTTCTCAGAGTAGTTCCCAAGTTGCAGGCACAAATAAAAAAATAAAAAATTTTATGGACAAGTGTTTTAACTGCAACAAGTGGGGGCACAATGCATCTGATTGCAGGTTTCCTAAGAAGGAAAGAACTAGAGCACCACAAGACGGCAACTAAGCCAATATGGTTAGTCTTGCTGAGTAATCCAACTTTGTTGCTATGGTTGGAAATGCGAAGGTCATCACTGAGTGGTACTTGGATTCGGGGGCAACTTGTCATCTTTGCAACAATGTTAATCTGTTGATGAAGCACACTGCTGGAAAAGAGTCCGTGACGACAGCAAATAGTAAGACAGCTGACGTGCTAAAGGTGGGGAATGCAACCTTGTTGCTATCCTCAGGTAAAACTTTAACTTTAAAAAATGTTAAATTTATTCTTTCACTAACTGTTAATTTAGTGTCTATTAATTTATTGTGTGATGTTGATATGTCATTCAATTTTTGTAGCGGTAGAGTAACACTGTCAGTTAACTTACACTATTTTGGTTGTGCATACGTCCAAAATAGAATGTACCGACTAAGTCTAGTAAACGAAGTAGTTCAAGTGTTCAACAAGTTCAATCAAATTTAGTTAGCCTTAAAACTCTACATGAGAGACTAAGACACGTAAACTATATGAAAATATTCCAATTTACTAGAACTCACCAGATCACCTTAGACACTACTCAGACTAAGATCACTAGGAAACTTTTTAGTGCGGTTATTAAGAGCACAACACCCCTAGAACTAAAATATTCTGACATTTGTGACTTTAAAGTTTTATCACCAAAGGAGATAAGAAGTATATGATCACCTTTATAGATGACTGTTCAAGGTTTGTCACATTTACCTTCTTAAAACTAAAAATAAAACGTTTGAAAAGTTGTTTTTTCAAAAGCAGGGTAGAAAATCAACTTGACATGAAAATCAAAAGGTTTAGAAATGATAGAAGAGAAGAATACATGTTCAGTGAGTTCAAGTATTTTCTTGCCTCTCAAGGAACCATAGCAAAAACTACTGCTTCTTACTCACCCCAAGCAAATGGTATGACTGAGCGAAAGAATAAAACGTTAATAAAGAAAAGTTAAACTTCATGCTCCTGATTGCTGACATGCTTACTGCTTATTGGAGAGAAGCAATTTTAACTGCAAACCACATTCTAAATAAAGTCTTTCATGCTAAGTTAGAAATTACACTCTATGAGATTTAGTTTAAGAGACCCTCAAACATAAGTAAACTTAAGATATGGGGTTGTATATCCTATATTAGGATTTTCGACCCAAAAAGGTCTAAGATTGGACCTAGAACCAACACATATGTTTAACTAGTTTGTGTTAAAGATAGTGATGCAGATAGATTCTTACATATTTCCAATAATATAATTATAGAATCTAGGGATGCGGTGTTCTTTGAAGATAAAATTTTTAAAGAAAAGAATCTGTCACTCCATGTATGCAAACAACTATTACTGAGGAAGATCTGGAATCAGTACCGACCAGCTCCTATTCAGTTCTTGTAGACAATTCTGGCATAGAATCTATGAGGACTTCTGTGAGAGAGAGAACTCTTAAAAACTTTGGTATTGATTTTATTACTTACCACGTTGAGACTGATTCATTCACCTATAAGGAAACGATGAGATCAAGAGATTCACTACTCTGAAAAGAAGTCATTGATGAAAAGATGAACTCTCTACTTCAGAATAACACCTAGATATTGGTTGATAAGCCAAAAAGGGCAAAAACTATAAGGTATAAGTGGATTCTGAAAAAAAATTAAATCATGATGGTAGCATAGCTAAGTATAAAGCACACCTGGTGGCTAAAAATTTCACGCAAGTTAGTGGAGTAGATTATTTTGATGTACACTCACTAGTGTGTCACCTGACAACCATTAGGATCATCCTTATCATTGCATCTACTAAGAACTTTTTTGTTCATCAAATGAATGTTAAGACTGCGTTCTTGAATGGAGATCTGACCGAAAAGATATACATAAGCCAACCTGAAGGCTTCATTGTAGAAGGTCACGAAAACAAGATCTGTAAGTTAATTAAATCATTATATGAACTAAAACAAACACCAAAATTATGATATGAAATTTTTTTACTATAATGTAAAAAACATGAGATTCATGCCGAGTTTCTCTGATAAATGTTTTTACATACATCATAAATCAAATAAAGTTGTTATAATATGCTTGTATGTAGATGATATGTGGATGACGTAAAATCAGGTATAATAAAATAATATAGCATTAAAGTACTATGTGTAGCTGAAACTATACTAGACATGCAAGTGAGTTTTGGGAAAAATGGTATTTTCCTAAGTCAAACCACTACATAAAATTCATGTTGGATACGTAAAGATATAGTAAAAGCAAAATAGTAGAGACAACATATGACTACAATAATTGCTTAAAGCCCAATGAATGAGTTGCGATTAGCAAGTTAGACTATGTTAAACTGATTGATAGTCTCATGTATGTTATGATCTGCACCAGACCTGACATAGCTTTTACGGTAGAAATGTTAAGCATATTCACTAGTAATCCTAGCCAGGACCATCGGAGTATCCTTGATATGCTCATGAGATACTTAAAGCACACAAAAAAATATGTTTTATGTAACAATGATCATCCTCTAGTTCTTGAAGGATATTCTGATGCATCATGATGCTCAGAAATAAACGACTGCAAGTCCACAAGTAGATTTATATTCACACTAGGAGGAGCAACTGTAGCTTGAAAGTCCAAGAAGCAATCATGCATTGCTCTCTCTTCTATGAAATTCAAACTCTATGCTCTGACTTCAACAGGAGAAGAAGCGGAGTGGATAAGAGATTTAGTGATGAACATTCCACTGACGATCCTGAAAGGATAAATTTCCAATATGGCCCTCTCATTTATCTTAAAGTATAAAAATAGCCTTGTTTTACTAAATCTTCCCAATCTCGCCCCTTTTTGAATTGTTGGCAGCCAGGTGTGCCCGGGTGCAGAAATTGTCTGCTTTTTAGGATTTAAAACTTCACTAACGATCAATTGTTTTAACTAATGAGGATTTAAATTTATATAGGATCGGCTCGGCTTCAGCATTGATGGGCTCCGATTTGCCCCATGCGAGCAATTTATGAGCAAAAATAGCAAAACATTTTATCCAATTAACAATCTCAAAGTAATAAACTAAATAGCTTGTGCATTTTCAATAGAGCTGATGCCTCATTTTTGCAAGAAACTAGTAGTGCATTTTTCCATAACGTCTAAGAAAAATTCAAATTAAAACATAACAAATACATGCTAAAACAAAACACATGAGAAAAAGTTTTCCAAAATGTCTTAAAAGAGAAATCCATTTCCGTCTTGCTATAACTAGTGCATTCCTCCATAATGACTGAAAAAAATTCAAAAGAAAACATTATTACAAAGATTTAAATAGATAATTTGTACAAAAAAAAGTGTAATAAACTTTTATAAACAAATAAATTCTATTTTTAACGTTAATGTTGAAGCCCGTCAATGCTGAAGCCGATCGATGCTGAAATTTTTTAATGTTAATCCTATATAAATGTAAATCCACATTAGTTAAACCAGTTGATCGAAATTAATATTTTAAATCCTAAACAGCAGACAATTTCTGCACTCGAGCACACCTGACTGCCAATAATGTAAAAAGGGGGCTACATTGGGAAGATTTAGTAAAATGGGGCTATTTCTATACTTAAGATTAATGAGAGGGCCATATGGGAAATTTATCCTCCTGAAACTGAGTTCTGTTGCAGTTTACTGCGACAATCAGACTACAAAAACGATTGCTACGAACACTTTGTTCAATGACAAAAGAATACAACTAATGATGAAACAAGCCTGGTTGACCTTCCTCACAAGTCAAAGGATTATGACTCTGATCGACGTGAGGTCAAAAGATAATGTTGCAGACGCGTTGACAAAAAGATTAAATAGAGTCCTTACAAAAAAAACATCGGGGGAGATGCGATTAAAATTTATAGAAAGCTGAAATTATCCTCTTATGTTTATGTTTTGACGGTAAAAATATATAACTGGAACATTCAAACATCTAATAACAGACTGAAAATTCTAAATAATTTCTTGATGAAAACCCAAGATGGTTAGATGCTAGTCATTCCACATTTGATGACTTAACATCTTTATCACTGTAAGTTGATTCGAGAATTATTCAATTGGGAATATAAATTCATAGTGAAGGTTAATCTAACATTAATGATTATAACACATTATTTCATACTTGATAATGTTGCAAATGATGTTGTGTCAAATCATTCCACACTTGATGATAAAGTACATAGTAATCATTAATGAGTAAGGCTTCATTTGTTTATGTTTTTTTTGAGCGTTTCGTTTTCAAAAAACGCAGAGCACGACAACTTTTGCATTTGTTTTCCCGCAAACTTTTGGAACCGCCTGCGTTTTATCGGTGCTCAAAAATTTCTGGATCGAAACCTTGAGGGAGAGCTCCGTTTCTAGCGTTTGGGCCAGACCTATTCCGACTGTGCATCTTCCCCGCGAGTTTGCTGCGCCGCCATCCCGTGCGCCGCCATCCCATGCGCCACCATCCCGTGCCATTTCCATGTTTTTTTAGGTCCGGCGCCGGCGGCTCAGGTGCTGGCGGCCTGCTCGGAGCTCCCCAGGGGGCTCGCCGGTCCCCGGCGAACCCGCCTGGGGTATCCCGGAAGCGCTCCGGCGGTCCACCGCCGGAGCGCTTCCGGGATACCCCAGGCGGGTTCGCCGGGGACCGGCGAGCCCCCTGGGGAGCTCCGGGCAGGCAGCCAGCGGGAGGCAGGGCGCGGGAGGTAGGGCGGGGCACGGCAGAGCCACGTCGAGGCACGACAGAGGCAAATTTTAAACAGTAAAATTAAAAAAATACATAAGTTATATAGTATAAACAGTAAATTATATTAATAAAAATAATTAAATATATATATAATATTTTCAAATATAAATACATATATATATATATTAAGGTTTTAGATATAAGAAAAATAATTAAAAATTATATAATATAAATTATTTTATAATAAAATTATTTTCAAAACGCCACTGCAGTTTTGCCAAATGATTCTTGGTTTGGAACAGCTCTGCAAACACAGACTATCTAAACAGATCTCCATTTCCAACATTCAGTTTCCAACAGCTCCCTTTGCAAATATGTCTTTACAACAGCTCCTTTTACAACCGCAACCTCTAAACCAAATGAAGCATAAGATAATAATGTTTGATTTATTAAAATCAAAACTTAACTGGTTCTAGTTAAATTGGATAGATATGCTGACAGTGTTACTTCACTACTGCTACAAGTACTAAATGCATTTAGGTAGAGCTAGTTCACTTTAAAACATTGTTGCATATGTTTATGAATTCATAGAGTCTAAACTCATGAAATCCTTTGCAGACGCTTGTGAAAATGGAGGAGAGAAAGTAGACTTTGACCTGGATAATGATGATCTACTCTCTGAGTAGAATTGTTACGTGTTTGATCCATTATGACTATGTTTTTAGACTTTTATTCCTGAGTTGCATTTTTATGTTTGAATGCTTGTTTCTGTTTATGTAAAACTCATATTATGTTTAATTGTGTTTTCTTCTCGGGATAATGTGTAAAATCTGAAACTTGATATTTTCTATTTTTCTACACTCTGAAACGTAAACGTTATATTTCACAAATATAAGAAAAAATTGTTATATTTGAATATATAACGGGCTCAGAGATTTAACGGGTCTGGATCAGATACCAGGATATCCGATACCCGTATTAAACCTAGGGTTTTCCTATAAAACCCAAGTTAGGGGCAACGGAGAGGTAGTTCCACTTTGACCACCACCTGGGATGTTTCGAGCAACTTAACAAATTTAAAATCAAGTGAAGCATGGACAACATGATTCTATAGATCTGGGACTGATTTAACCTGTCTAAACTAGGTTTTTCATCTATAATTGGTCTAGAACTGAACATGCTAATCAACCCACTGAGCCCCAAAAGTTGTGATGACAAACAATTGAATTAGGGTTCTCAACTCACAAGCAAATGAATACAAATTTCGTGAAGACAGAACTGTGGAAAGACTGTCAGCAATCAAATCAACAAAATCGTGAATTTCTCCTGGTGTACAAATCTTCCACTGTATTGGTGATATTCGCTTGCCTTCTTCATCCACTACTTGCTGGGAATTTCAGATTAATCCAAAACTCGGTTGAAGAAAAAAAAATCAACAGTGCCAAGAATGATACAGAGAGGACTGAAATAAAAGAAAATATCGACTAACCCATCGACTTCGATCAGTAGGCCAAGCTGCCTCGAGGGCTCCGGATTTATGCTTGGAGAAGTGTGAGATGAAGGGATAGATCTCTTGGGCTTGAGGATGTTGAAACGGTTAATCGGCCGTAGAATGGAAGCGGGCGTGGAGGGGAATGAGGGCGCGGGGATAGCAGCAAGTTTGTAAACTTCAGACTTGAGAGTGCGCGATCGCAACAGCGGAAAGGAGTTCGGGATGAAGAGAGAAGAGGCGGCGGCGGCGGAGGCGGCGGCGGAGGCGGCGGCGGAGGCGGCGGCGGAGGCGGCGGAGGAGGCGGCGGAGGTATCCATGGCGAGCTCCTCTCAGTGTCCGGTGGGCTGAACAGCACGAGGAAGATGGGAGGGGCTAGAAGTGTTAGCATTTTCTGCTGCTTTTTCTTTTAGCCTCATTTAGAATCTCAGATAGATGAACATGAATTTTTATTTATATTTTAAAAAAAGAGGACCGTTGACTAATCCACCACTAATTGAGTGATTGTAATTGTAACCCTTCACTTTGTTATATGTGAGATATTTAAGCTTCCTTTGAGGGTACTTATTTTTACCGATTAAGCAATTATTATCGTATGAACCGGACCATCTTAATAATTAAGGTCCGGTTCATGCGATCGTAATTGCTTGACCCGTAAAAATAAATCCCCTCAAATAGAACCTTAATCTCTTATAAATTCTTTTGGAAACAAGTCAAATGTATGATTATGAAAAATTAACAATAGTCCTTTTATAACTTATAGAAAATCAAACATTTTTCCTCTATAATATAGAGGTGTCATCAATATTTAACCCAATTTTTAAATAAAAAAAATTTAAAAAAATATTATTTAAAAGTGAATTTCAAAGTACAACTAATTTGTGAAGTTTGGGAAAGAAAAATAAAATTAAACCAAGTGTGGTCATTTTGGTTACCTCAAGTTAAAAATTATATTTTTTAAATTTATATATTTTGAAATTTTTGAAAAAAAAAATTGCGCAAATATTTTGAAGAGCAGCGTCCTTGGTTTGGAAAAAAGTTCAGCCACAAGGATGAAATGTTGATAAATTTTATTTTGTATTTTTGCAAGAAACTACTTTCAAGACTCGAGCGATGACTTCAAAATCACACGATAACACCTCAATCAATGCGCCAAGAGTCCCCTTCAAAAATATTTAGTGCAAATGAGTGGATTAAAATTATTTGATTGTAAAATTATTTTCTTTTTGTTGTGTAGTATTTTTTTTTCTATTATAATACTCACAATAAAATCATCTAAGGGCGAGTATTGCTCATGTATGTACATATTTATTAGAATTTAAGCATCAAATTTGTTGCGGTTCGCTCAATGCCCTCGGTAGACCGGTTCCGGATCGGTCCGTCTTAGCTTCGGGCGATCGATTACGTACACAGTCAAAATAGAAACAGAAAAATTGTACGCACACAACTTTTTAGCGTGAAAAACCCCGAAAAGGGAAAAAAACCACGTGGCCGGATCTGTGTCAGCCAAGATCCACTATTTGTCTCTGTTACAAAGCTCTTGTAGAGAGAAAGCGAGGGCGACAGGCCGCGCCTCGTTACAAATACTGGAGGGTTGAGAGAGCTCTCCTCGGGCGACAGGCCACCGCTTCGGAGTTTGTGCACTTTGACGTGCGTCTTTCTTGAGTGCTTGCTCTTCTGGCTCGCGCGCCGCAGGATGCCTGCGCTTTATGCCTCGAACTGAGGAGGGTTGCCTTCACTGGCACTTTGTTTCCTTCCTTCTCTGGGCGGCGCTCGCAGAAGAACCTGCCAAGTTAGTGAGTGAAAGAGGAACGAAGGAGGAGGGTAGAGAGAGAAGCCCTGGGGAAAAGTAGGAATGAAGAGAGAGAAAGCGAATGAGAGAATGAAGTCGGATCCCCTGAAATGAACTATCAGGGGTGCTTATATAGGGTTTCCGAGGTAGTTATGGTGGTTACGGTGGTTAATCGCAGATCGGAGGGCCGTGATCACTTGTGGCGATCGGAGGTCCGTGACGGCCCGCCATGATCGGACGGTGGAGAGAAGGTCGACCCACGATGGTGGTCGGAGGAGGCGCGCCAGCCGGTGGCCGCCCGAGGGAGGGGGCGGCCGGCTGCGAGGAGGCGGCCGGTCCTGGGCGGCCGGCCAAGGCCGCCCGACCGGAGGGGGTCGGCCGGCCGCGGCCGCCGGCCGCGAGGAGGCGGACCGGCCACGGGCGACCGGCCGAGGCTGCCGGCCGCTAAAAGGGGGCGGCCGGCCGTGGGAGGCCCGCCGCCGGCCGCCGCCCGCCTATAAAGACGGCGGCGGCGGTAGTTGCAATTTAGCGCGCGGAAGTTACGACCCGGTGCGCAGGAGTTGCGATCTGGTGTGCGGGAGTTACGATCCGTTGCACGGGAGTTGCGATCCGGTGTGCGGGAGTTACGATCCGGTGCGCGGGAGTTGCGATCAGGTGTGTGGGAGTTACGATCCGGTGCGCGAGAGTTGCGATCCGATGCGCTGGAGTTATCATAATTATCTATAAATCAAGGGTACCCATCAAAATTAAAATTAAATAACTGTAATTTGCAAAGGAAAGAATACAAAATCAGCATTAAAGAGGATATTAGTTTCTAGATATTTCCCTTTTGGAGGTTTGAAGCTCTATCACCTATGAATCACAATTACAAAGATATTTTTAATATTTTAAAAATATTTAATCATGGCTAAAAGAAACTCATTGGAATGAAAATTTAGCTCGCTCATTTAATATTAAATCTTTTCATTTGTTCAATTAGAATAATAAGAAATAAACGCCACTTTAAAAAATTGTAGCATTTTGGTCACCGAACAAACAAATCTCATGAGCACAATAAAACATATACACATATATACGAAACTATGTCTGCCGCTCGCACCCCTAACACGGTGAAAGTGCAAGCGGAGACGAATGGAATAGGACGCGATAGACGGGTGTGATTGACAGCTACGGCTTTATACAGGCAGAGCTCGCCAGGATGCGGGTGAATCCTGCCCGAGAGATAAATGCAAGTGATCACTTCAAATGTTCTGCAAGTGATCGGGTAAAATTGGGGTTAGAAGCAATAGAATTACATGCCTTTATCCATCAACCTTCGGAAACTCGAAGGATCATTTTTCGAGTTTGAAATTGCGCATTTAGAGTCCCCCGATTTCAATTTTTTCTGTTTTCGATTAGAAGTACTATGTGAAATTTTCGGGTGACTATTAGCTCTATCCAATTGTCGAAAATCAAGCGCCGGTGAAACATTTTCCCGATGTCTCATGAAGCTGATTGGTCGCTTTCGTATCAAGCTTCTTTTTTTGTGTTCTAATTTCATTTTGAAAACTGATGTTTCTTCTTGGTTCTTGGTTTTGAAGTACTCAAATCATTTGGAATTTAATGAATTATAATATATAGGCTTAGCTTCAATCATTTCTTACATGTCATGTAAAATTTTACATTTGTGCTGATTAAAGTGAAAAACATATATAATTTTATGTCATGGGCAGCTGAACAGAGCCTTTGAATGGAAAGCTCAGCAAACATATGTCTTTCAAAAGAACAAAAATATCTAGCCAAGCAACCTGAATGTCAAGGGAAAAATGAAGCCAACGAGAAAAAAGCCCACATCTCTAAAATTTACATGCAAACAATTATTGAAAGAATCAGCATAGAAAGCAAACAAGAAATAATTTCATCACATACTATGAATAACAAACATTAAAATTTAAAGATGGTTGATGGGAACCAGACAGGAAGGGACCAACTACAGTCACTCTGAGAGGAGAGGCAACAAGGACATACTCCTAGTAAAGGGAGCCCCATAGACAGATAGTGACCCCATCTAATTATTGTATAGTGTGTATGAGCTTTCAGTTAGAATCAAGAGCCCCATAATCCTATCGGGACACCAATACAGCAACATGTGATTTTGTTGTCGATGTGCAATTTTTTTTCTTGTTGCTTTGGTGTTTTAAACCTTGGGCATGTCTGTGAGAAAGGTAAGAAGCATTTTGCCTTAAATTTCCTACTCATATATTACAAGTTCAAGATGCCTCGCCACAGACAAAATTGGCTCCCTAGTAGCACATAGGCTCTGCGAACCTCTTCTGCCCAGGGTCTTCTCCATATGGCATCAATTCATTGTAGGTGGGAGGTCTACAATAATCTTACCATTCTTCTTCTCCCTTCAAGATTATGCACCCTAGAGGAGCAAGGGGGAGAAGTAGTTATTTCATGCAACCTTCGATCCGGTCATTCATCGACCTTAGCCTCTTTCTCATGCTCGAGCTAATAATTCAAAGGCATCTATTTGGAGTGGATGAAAGACTGAATCATGTGTCTCTTTATAGACTTAAAATGATTGTAGTGGAAGTAGGTGTTTGATATTGGCCAGTTAGTCCTAAACATAACAAAAAAAAAATACACATATTAATCCAAAAACAATAGTCGATGACATTCACACACCATTTGGCAATCTGATTAAAGAAGGTGGAACTTGCAAACCAATTACATTATATAAAATAATGAAGATCTTTCTATACATGATGTGTTGAATTTGTTGAAGTGGAGTTGGGCGGCCTGATATGGCAGACCGCCAGCGGTATGGTGTGGCGGGTAGAAGGTGGCGGTTAGCCGGAATTCGGCTTCTTCTCTTCTCTCATGCGGTCTGGATCAGCAAGCAGCCTGGGAGGTAACCGGACGGTTAGCTATGTCTAACCGCGACTGTTGCGGTCTGGATTGTGAGACAGCACAGTCTGCTTGGAGCGTGTCAGGTTCTCTGACTGGCGAAGGGCCAGACGGTTAATGCGGTCTGCGGAGACTAATCGATCAGTTCGCTGGGGCCTATTCGTGCGGTTTGTGTCCGAGTTCGTTGGTTGTGTGGACTTGGTCATGGTGTTATGACAAGTCCGGTTTGTTGCCTAGTTCACAGTGCATGCATGGTTGCGCGGTCATCTAGCTCTGGGGCGGAAGCTTCTAAATGTGGAAGCAGGGGGAACGATGCTCCTGGTGTGCCCGAGAGGAGAGTTAGTTCAGAAGAAGCAGCGAAAGTGGTGGATCAGGGTCAAGCCCTGCGGAGGTCAAAAAGGATCATTATTCCACCAGCTCCATATAGGGACTGGAACATGATGAGTTTTGTCTCATGATTCTTCGCATGTACCTTGGATGAGCGGGAGCCGTCATGCTTTGAAAATACCACTGACATTAAAGAGTGGGAAAATGCTAATGATGAGGAGATGACCGCCCTCAGGAAGAACGGGACTTGGGACCTTGTGCCCGAGGTCGAAGGAATCACTCCTGTGGCATACAAGTGAGTTTACAAGCTGAAGAAGAAGACTGATGACATCATCGAGCAGTACAAGGCTCGCCTTGTAGCTCGGGGGTTCTTGTAGCAGTATGGGGAAGATTATGAAGAGACGTTTAGTCCGGTGGCCAAGATGACTTTAGTTTGGGTGATGATTTCTTTGGCGACTTGTCAATGATGGAAGATTTGGCAACTCGACGTAAAAAATGTTTTCCTTTACGACGAGATTGACAAGAACATTTTCATGTTTGTGCCACCTGGTTATATTTCTGAAGAACATTCAGGACACATCTGTAAACTGAAGAAGCTCATCTACAGTTTGAAGCAAGCGCCTCGGGCGTGGTATGAGAAGATTGTCAAATACCTCTAGTTTTGCGAATACTTCACATCAGACTCATATTCAAGTCTATTTGTTAAGAAGATGAGGGAGCTTCAGGTCCTAGTACTGTTGTATGTGGACGATATGATCGTCACCAGAAACTCGGAGGAAGAGGTAGCAAGGCTCAGGGCTGAGCTTGCTATCAGGTTTGAGGTGAAGAATCTTGGGAAATTTCATCATTTCCATGGACTCGAGGTTGAGAGGAAGAAGAACGGCGTGCACGTTTCTCAAAAGGGGTATACGGAGAGAATCGTGAAGCGATTCTGCATGCGGGAAGGGAAGAGCAGCTCTACTACTCTGAAGGTCGGTTTAAAGCTTCAGCGTGATGAGGGAAGGATTCTTTCAGATCCCTTGGTGTTTCAGGCTCTCGTGGGAAATCTCATATATTTGACAAATACAATGCCAGATATTGTCTATGATGTGAGCTGAGTAAGTCAGTATATGACGGAGCCGTGGCAGTCTCATCTAGTGGTGGTTAAGAACATTCTGAAGTACGTGAAGTCCACCTCGGACATGGACCTCTTTTACGTTTGGGACACGGGCTTCCGTTACATGGCTACACGAATGCTGATTATGGGGGAGATTCTGATGATCGGAAGTCGACATCAAGATATGTCTTCATGTACGGGATGGCGGCTATCTCGTGGTGTAGCAAGAAGAAAGATTCAGTGACTGTCTCCACTACGGAAGTAGAGTACAAAGCTTCAACCTTGACAGCTCAGGAAGTCATCTGGCTCAGAAGATTAGTGGAGGACATCTATGAGGAGGTGTGGGGTCCTACTCTGCTGCGCAGTGACAACAAGAGTGTTCTCAAACTAGTCAATAATCCAATTTGTCACGCGCGGATCAAACACATCGAGATTGAGCATCACTTCGTTCAGGAGAAGGTGTTGGAGTGGTCTCTAATGGTTGAGTATGTGCAGAGTCGGGACAACGTCGCGAATATCTTCACGAAACCGTTGTCGAAGGGGCCGTTTACTCGATTACAGGGTTTGCTCAAGCTGGATTCCACTTCAAGGGGAGTGTTGAATTTGTTGAAGTGGAAGTGAAGTGGAGTGGGGCGGTCTGATATGACAGACAACACAGACCACAGAGACCACCAACGGTCTGGCAAGTAGAAGGTGTCGGTTAGCCGGAATTCGGCTTCTTCTCTTCTCTCCTGCGGTCTGGTTCAACAAGCACTCTGGGAGGAAACCGGGCGGTTAGCTATGTCTAACTGCGACTGTTGCGGTCTGGATTGTGAGATCACGCAGTCCTCTTAGAGCTTGTCAGGTTCTCTGGCTTGCAAAGCAGCAGACGATTAGTGCGGTCTGCGGATACTAACCGATCAGTTCGTTGGGGCCTATTCACACGGTTTGTGTCAGAGTTCGCTGGTTGTGTGAATTTGGTCATGGTGTTATGACAAGTCCGATTTGTTGTCTAGTTCGCAATGTCCGTGTGGTTGCGCGGTCTGCTCTGGAGTTCGCCGAGTCCGCTATACTGTGCGGTCTGGTTGCGGAGACCGACAGTCCGTCATAAGTGCGATGATGGCTCGGGATGCGTGACTGGATTACAAGTCCACGCGGACTGAGGTTGTTGTCCGCTTGGCTATGCAGACTGGTTGATCTTTCCGCGTAAGCGGATAGGTGGTTTATCGCGCGCGGACTGGCTCGTGTGTCTGCACTTCTATACAGATAGTGTCTTCAGTGAAGGATTGATGTTGGTATTCGCACTCGTGCGGATACGAGGTGCTAGCTGCAGGATGACAAACGGTTATCATATCGCTATGGGCGGTGATCACACTCCCCATGTCGCCTATAAATAGGAGTCCCTGACTTGTTATATATAACAAGAATAGTGACAACTTAGCTCGTATTTTGATCATGCGGTTACGGTTTTCTAACCGGCCGACCAAGTGAAGTTGACTTGTCTGTACAGGATGTGCGGCTAGTACTGGGCGACTAATCAACTAGTTGGAAGACTCAGTGTGGAACAATTCGCGGCTACAGTCAGCGGTATACAACAGATCGTAGTCTCAGCAACTTGAAGTCACTTCCTCCGGGTTGCGGTCAGTTCGAGCAGTTCGTCTGTCGATCAGTGGGTTCTGTTCAGTTCATCAACATTCATAAAGGCAGTCCGCGCGGCTTGGTTGCAGTTGGCGACTTGGCGATCTTGGCGGACAGGGCCTGCAGTCAGCGGCTTGAGAGGTCTGTGTGGTTACAATCTTCAGACCGCGTTGTTTCTTTTTGCTTTTAATTTTTTCTGCTTCCATCGGGTATATTGCGAAATCATGTCTCGCAATGTATGTCTCACCCTATAAAGAAGTTGTTAATAATTCAAAGTTTTGAGACTCTTGTGCTTATATTGCTGCTGATTTCTACTTGAATTGGTTGTGGTTAAGTGTTCTTGTGACCTTTCTCGGCTTCCTTGAAATTTTACATGATGATAAGTGATGCATAAAGCCCATTTTTCATAGTTTCAGAATATATAGCTAACACTACCAATCCATAATCATCCAAAGTTGAAAGCAAACAAAAAAGCTAAAATCAAGTCAAAACCCACACTACCAACCATTAATCCCTAGAGATAATTGGCTCTCATAAGTCTTTACAGATTTAAACAGGTAAACCTTTCTGCCAATAGAGAGAGTTAATCACTGACCTGAAATTGCATGCCCAGCATATAATGCAGTCGTTCATTAATTTGATGTCTAACCCAATATTCAGAGAGAGATGCTTCACTTGGAGAGAAAAAATGCAATATCACGAGCAAATTCTCAAAGTTCAGTATCAATTCAGGTTCCCACTCTTTAGCTGGCAGCCGAATCCTCCATTCATCTGATGCTCAAGTTCATGAGATGCTGCGGTAGACTTTCTACATCCAAAGGTAGAAGAAGAGCTCTCCATCTTACAGGAATATATTCTAATTATCTTATGAACTCCAATGATGCCTCACCCATCAAAAGGAGCTCTTTTACTGCATAAGACTTGGAAAAAAAACTGCATGAGAATGAATTTGATGTCTTACTTGAGATCAGCACTATTCCTCCCATCGCTCTTGTCACCTATTAAATTATTCTCCATGAATTTAGATCCTGAACAGCGTCAGTCTTTTCAAAATTTACATCACCTACAAAATTATTCTCCATGTATTTAGATCAAGAATACAGTCAGCCCAGCATCCCTTGAAACCAGAAAGCTTCTAAAATTTTATAAACCCCCTTTCACTCCATTTCCAACTGTTTAGGCTCTGTTTGGAATAGCGGTGCCAATTGTCAACGCAATTACGAAAAACACGGAAGTGTTTAGATAGTTGCAGACAGGAATGTTCTTTTATTAGCATTGGTGTTTGTGAATAATCAAACCCCAAAATGTGAAAATTGGGGAAAAAGTTGTCAACAAAGTTCCAAACACCCGATAAACTATCACCTTTACATTTACTATCACAATTTCACACCGCCACCGCTCAAAAGCCACCATCTTCCCAACCAGGGCCTTATACTTCACTTCATCTCATTGTGGCTGCATAACCCTTCCCTCTGAAAGGAAACAAAGTAAAAAAAAACCAGCCTTGGTTGAACCCAAAACTCAGAAATATCTCTTGATAACCATCAGTCTACCATCTCCAAACTAAGGAATAAGGGCACTAATCCTGGGGATTCTGGAGCCAATGGAGTCCATCCAACAAATCTGAATAGACGCTCCGATCCATGGCTTTCTTCTTCCTCCCCAGCTCCTCCAAAAGCTCAAACGCTTCCTCAGTCCTCCCTCCCCTGCACATCCCTTCAAAAACCGTTCTATATGTCAGAATATCCGGAGCCATCGAATTCTCCAGCATGTCAAGCAAAACCTTGATGCACTCATCAAATTTCTCCTCCAAGGCCAAGCTGCAAATCAAAGACATGTAGATGCTGCTTGTTGGCACAAATCCTTTGTTCCTCATCTCTCTGAAAAACCCAAATCCCTGATCCAGTAACCCCTTTTCGCAAAACCCCTTGGTAATATATCCATAGGTGTATTCATTGGGCTCGCAGCCATAGAGCTCCATCTCACGAAAAACCCTCAACGCTTCGTTCATATCCAAGCAAATGGAGTAGGCCTTGATGATTAGGTTTAGGGTCAGTGTGTCCGGGATTACGCCGGTGGTCTTCATCTGACGAACTAGGGATCGGATGGAGCGAAGGTAGATGTAGCAGACGGGGGGCTTGCCGAAGCGGTTGAGGATGACGCCGAGCAGGAGGGAGAAGGTCTCGAGGGATGGACGGCAATCGGTGTCTGGACGGAGCATGAGCCTGTAGAGCTCGAAGGCGCGGGAAAAGAGGCGGCGGACGGAGCAGCAGAAGCGGATGGCGGAGTTGATGAGAGGGGGGTCTGGATGGCAAGCGCCGGAGAGGATGTCGGAGATGAGGGATTCGACGGCGGAGAAGCGGCGGGAGGAGACGGAGATGTGGAGCATGGTGTGGTAGGTGGAGGTGGAGTGGCGGTAGCCGGGCTGGAGGGAGGTCCAGCGGAAGATGTCGAGGGCGAGGTCTGGATCAGATTGTTCGCGGAGAGCGGCATCGACGTCGGCGGAGGTGAAGCCGGGGCGAAGGCGGGAGACCCAGCTGTCGAATTGCTTCTCAGTTGGTGTGGAGGAGCGTGTTCGGGGGTTAGGGTTTAGGTGAGAAGCAGGCGTCGTTGTTGAGAGGGAGCGGAAAATGATGTTATTGCTCTGGAAGAGGAAGGGTTTTGTTTTGGAGAAGGCGGAGAAGAGAAGGCGAGGAGTGTGGACAGCCATGGCGGTCTTCTGGCCGGAGGGAGGAAGGGGAGGGACGGAGACGAGAGATTATTTTTACCCTAACTATTCGCCTTCTTCTCTCCCGGTTCACGGAAGCAGCCGTCTACCCAGCTCCCAAAATCCGCCTCCCGTTTCCGTACTCCTCGTGCCGCTCCTCTTTCCGGCAACCGTTTGCGGCAGCCGCTCCTGTCTCCGGCAGTAGATCGAGGAAGAAGCAGTCCCCCCCCAACTCGCGAACTCCGCCTCCCGTTTCCGTACTCACCGAGCCGCTCCCCTTTCCGGCAACCGATCGCGGCAGCCGCTCCCGTCTACGGTAAACAACCGTCTATGCAACTTCTACAACGCCGCATGTTTCATTTCGCCTTCTCATAGCAAATACTCAAACCATTTCTACACCAAGCTTGAAGTTTCCTCCTATCTGTTTCACTCGTTCTACTGCTAGTGTATCACACGTCTCTTGAAAAAAAGACTGTATATATTCAGAACACTTACCTTGCGCGGTTTTTAATTCTAACAGTTTCTTAGGGTCTGTTTGGGGCAGCTCTGGCGGTTGGAAAATCTCTATTCCAACCGCCAGAGCTGCTTTCAGTCTGTTTGGGACAGCTCCCTGTGAAGAGCTTTTCAAAAATCTGGAGCTGTTTTGCAGCTTTTCAGAAATCTCTCCCTCCCCAGCTTCTGCTCCCGCAAAATAGCTTTCTCTCTCACATGTTTTGGAAATCTAATGGTTTCTTCAGTTGGAACATGCTCAGAGGCCGGACGGCCTTCCTCCGGCGATTTCGAGCCCCGGACGGCTTTCCTCCAGCAATTCCAAGCCCCCGGCGTCCTTCCTCCGGCGATTCCGAGCGCACTTCTGCACAGAACACCCAAACAGTCTGCAGCTTTTCAAAACTGCTCCCCAGAGATCTATTTTAAAACAGCTCTATCCGGACAGCAGCTTTTCAATCCGCCAGAGCTGTCCCAAACAGACCCTTAGTGAATCTATTTATCCTGTCTTTCTTAGTTTTACCATTTTCCCTCCATGATGCTTTAATCAGTCTGACAAATTAGAAGAATAATATTGTGATGCTTTTATAGATTGTAATATAGAGCTATTAAAAGATGTATCTTGAAAGTCTAAATTAGTACCACTTTCAATTAATTCTCGTATTATCTTAGTTCTATCCTGATGATCTTTAGGCTCTATTTATTTGGGTGTTTCGTTGATTGGTTTTGGGCAAATGCCGTCGGAAGGAGGGTAAACAAATGACCATCCGGCGGCGTTTGCTCCGTTTCCACACGCCCGCCTTGAGAAACGCCCCAAAAAGCTCCGTTTGGAGCAGCCACCTCCCTCCTCCAGTTCGAACACTCCGTTTCCACCCACCGGATCGACCCGCCACCGCCGAACCAAATGAAGCCTTAGTATGTAAAGCACAGAATAGAGCCTTATCATGATCATTAGTATTTCCTATGTTAGTATTGTTGCGGACTAACTCGATGCCCCGGTCGGACCGGATTAACTTGAACCGTCTTAGCTCACGGAGCGGTCGAGCGCGCACACAGTCAATGAAGATGAACAGTAGACACAAGTCTTGATGACGTGAAAAAACCCCTTAAATGGGTAAAAAACCACGTGACCGGGTCTGTGCCGGTCAAATTCCACTAGCTTCCAGTGATTACAATATGCTTGGTGAATCGGGACGACAGGCTGCTCCCGTTACAACTTGAGGGGAGAGAGAGACTGTAGTTTCTTGCGGGTAACAGGCTGCACCGCGAAAGTGACTTAGACGAGGGAACGTGCGGGATGCTTCTGGCGCGCGCACTCGGGGCGGCGCGCGCTTGCTGGCTTCGGATGTCTTCTTCCTTCGGCTTCCTCAAGCTCTGGGGCGTCCCTTTGCTGACAACGCGCTGACGGGGTGCTTATAGCCGCTGGTAGCTGCTGGTGGACGCTGGTGGCTGGTGGTGGCCGCCAGTCGCTGGTGGTGGCCGCCGGTGGTTGCTGGTGGCTGGTGGAGGTTCACGGCGAGCGGAAGCCGACTTGGTGGAGGAGGCGGGAGAGCTCTCACCTGAGGAAGAAGAAGAAGAGCCGGAGAAGAGAAAAGGTGAGAAATGAAGAGCCCATGGGGGTCCTTTTATAGCCCCCATGGGGAGGTCATGGTGGGTCCCCCCACTAACTAGGTGGGTTAGTGGGTAGTTACCCATGGATCGGACGGCTACGGAGGCCCCATCACAATCGGATGGTGGAGACACGGGAGGCGTGCAACCGACCGAAGGTGGTCGACGGTGGTCGACGACGGCGGCCGGCCGACGAGGGGAGGCGGACGGCCGGCGGCGGGAGGCGGGAGGCCGGCGGCGGGAGGCGACCGGCCGGCGGCGGGAGGCGGCCGGCGGTGGGAGACAATCGGTCGGCGGGCGCCGGTGGCCGGCGGGCGCCGGTGGCCGGCGGTGGTTGGCGTCGAGTGGCGGTGGTTACCTCCTTTTGTGATGGAAGAGGAATTAATGGAGAGATAAAAGGGGAAGTGGGCTCTCCCACTCTTCTCCTATCATGATGGGGATCATGGAGAGTGGGTTGACTAGTCAACCCCATGATTCCCTCATTTGGAACGGCTATGCGCACCCCCAAATGCTTTAAAAAGGGGTTAATCCCCATCAATTGCCCCCCAAATCCTTATTGTTGAGGAACAAAGTGAAAAAACAACTTAAGATTTTTTTCCTCATCTCCCTCTAGGGCTGATATCGAGTCGAGTTCGAGCGATTTTGGCTCGGCTCGAAATCGAAGTTTTCATTCCGAGTCGGCTCGAAATCGAAATTGATTTCGAGTCGAGTCGACTCGACTCGAAATGGCTCGATTCCGAGTCGGCTCGAAATCGAATCGAGTCGGCTCGAAATCGAATCGAGTCGGCTCGAAATCGAATCGAGTCGGCTCAAAATCGAATCAAGTCGGCTCAAAATTGAATCAAGTCGACTCAAAATTTAGCAATTTTTCGTTTTATTCCTAGTTTGCTCAAAATAAAATTGGGCAACACTATACATTTAGCAAATGAAACACTCAAAACCTTCATTCTTTTTATTTAGGTTTAAATTTTGTTATTTTTAAATTTTAAAATAAGAATATATTAATAAATACATAATTTGTTTAATTAAATCGAGTTGATTCAAATCATATTTCGAGCGATTCAGGGCTGGCTCGAAATCGAGTCGAAATCAAATTCGAGTCAAATTGAATCGACTCAAATTGAGTCGAATCAATTTTAACCGATTTCGATTCGGCTCAATTTTCGAACGATTTTCGAGCGATTTTTTAGTTTCGAATAATATGCTCAACCCTATCTCCCTCCTCTTTGCCCCCATGACTTCTTCCGGAGAGAGGCGGAAATGACGGAGAGCAGCGCTTCGAAGGAATGCACATGAGTTTCATGAAGGGAGAGATGCCTGGTGACGGCTTCGAGCGGCGTCGAGAGAGGTGTCCGCTTCCTCGAAATCGAGGCGCGCGGTCGGGGTTACACCCCTAGCCTCCTGCGGCCGCGCATGCTCTTAAAGGGAAGGCGGCAGGCAGAATGCATGGCCGGCCACGGGTGCAGGTGCCAGCGCACCTGGCCGTGCGGTGGCTGACGCGCGACTGCCCGCGCACGGGGGTGCGCGCGGGTGCGCGCGACCATGCGAGCGGGTGTGCGCGCGACCCTGCGAGCGGGTGCGCGCGACCATGCGAGCGGGTGGCTGACGCGCGACTGCCCGCGCACGGGGGTGCGCGCGGGTGCGCGCGACCACACGTGCGGGTGCGTGCGCGACTCTGTGCGCGGGCGCGCGCGACCCTGCTCGCGGGGCGCGCGCGAGTGCGCGAGCGCGCGACCTTGCGCGCGGCCGCGCGCGAGGGGGCGCGCGACCCTGCGCGCTGGTCCGCGCACGCGACCCTGTGCGTGGGCGCGCACGCGACCTTGTGCGTGGGCGCCCCCCCCCCCCCCCTGTGCGCGGGCGCGTGCGCGCGTCTGTCCTTGCGAGTGGATGGGCACGTCGTATGCTGGCTGTGCATTTGGACTTTGCACGTGCATGACGCGATATGCACAACTTCGCCTTATGTGTGCTAGGCGCAAGGTATGCGACGTGTGCACGATGTACGATGTGCACGGTATGTAATGTGTACGATGGGTGAGTGACGTGTGCGCGATGCACGCTGCATACGCGATGTGCGCAAGGAGTAACAGACATGGCGGACTAAGCGCCCAAGGGAAGAGATTACTGAGATGTGGAGTTTTTGTTGCCCCCCGAGTGTATCACCGAGTACTTCTTGTACAAGGTCGGAAGGGGAAACTTGCTGCGGCAAGGTTCCCGGATGCAGAGTGGGTGCTTCCATAATGGTACCCCAGTTGGCAAAGTTCATCTTGTTTTGCGTAAGTTTGACGTGTGACGTTGTTTGTGCGAGACTGACTCGCGGCCTTTGCCCGAATGAGACTGGCTCGTGACTTAGTTTGCACGGCTCCTGTCCGCGGCTTAGCTTGCACGATTCAGGTCTGTGGTTTTGTCGCGAAAGGGGGCAGACCCCTGCAAGGTTGCACGATGAGTAATGTCGGAGAATGTAAATACTCGATCCGACCGTTATAGGTGCTCCATCCGGGTGCCGGAGAACGTTAATGTTCAATCCGGGTGCAATCGCGAGGGGGGCAGGCCCTGGCGATGGCGTCGGAGAGTGTATGTACTCAATCCGACCATCAGAGAACGTAGGTGCTCAATCCGGGTGCCGGAGAACGTAGGTGCTCAATCCGGGTGCAATCGTGAGGGGGACAGGCCCTAGCGATGGCGTCGGAGAGTGTATGTACTCAATCCGACCGTCGGAGAACGTAGGTGCTCAATCCGTGCGCCGGAGAACGTATGTGCTCAATCCGGGTGCAATCGCGAGGGAGGCAGACCCTGACGATGGCGTTGGAGAGTGTATGTACTCAATCCGACCGTCGGAGAACGTAGGTGCTCAATCCGAGTGCTGGAGAACGTAGGTGCTCAATCCGGGTGCAATCACGAGGGGGGCAGGCCCTGACGATGGCGTCGGAGAGTGTAAGTACTCAATCCGACCGTCGGAGAATGTAGGTGCTCAATCTGGGTGCTGGAGAACGTAGGTGTTCAATCCGGGTACAATCGCGAGGGGGGCAGGCCCTGACGATGGCGTCGAAGAGTGCAAGTACTCAATCCGACCGTCGGAGAATGTAGGTGCTCAATCCGGGAGCCGGAGAACGTAAGTGCTCAATCCGGGTGCAATCGTGAGGGGGGCAGGCCCTGGCGATGGCGTCGGAGAGTGTATGTACTCAATCCGACCGTCGGAGAACGTAGGTGCTCAATCCGGGCGCCAGAGAACGTATGTGCTTAATCCGGGTGCAATCGCGAGGGGGGCAGGCCTTGGCGATGACCGGACGTTGAGAGGAAAAGTTGCTGAAGAACCTGCTTGTTCGGTTTGTAAGCACAGTTTTACCTTAAAACAAATATGATATTGTACTTGGAAATAAACTTGGTTTGCGCAGACCTGAGCTTGTGACTTTTACTGTTCTAAAGTGACAAAAATAAGATGATGGAAAAAAACAGATGATTAACACCATTAATAAAAGATAAAAATGCAAAGGGATGGATGCAACGCAAATTCCGGGCTGCAGGTGTGTTGTAGAGGGTCATCCTGCGTCGGGGAGAGCGCCCATCCTAGGTATTCGTTGTTGGGGGTCCGGCGGTGGTCTGTATGTTGCCGACCATCTTCCTTCCTCCAACGTTTCCTTATGATGGGATCTGTGCTTGTCCTTGCAAAAATCTCCTGAGGATCCTCTGGCGGACAAGACGTTCAATTTCATCTTTTAGGTCGGCACACTCTTCGGTTTTGTGACCCGTTGCGCGGTGGAACTCACAGTTTCTTGTCTGATCGGCCTTGGGGTTTGGCCGCGGTGCTCTTGGTCGTTGGAAGTCCGGATCATTCTGAATGACATACATCATATTAATGCGGGTGGTATTCAGAGGGGTGTATTCCTGAAGTGGATGTTGCCCTCCATTCCTTGGAAGGTCACGTTGACGGCTATTGCGGCGACGTTCACTCTGACATCGTTCTTCTTGTCTTGTGAGAGTTGGTTCCTCTTCCTTCTTCTTTTTCAGTCCTCCTTCAAACTGTTGTCGGTGTGCTTCAATTGCTTCGTCGGCTGCTATCTGAGCCTCGACCCAATGAACGAGATCTGGATAACTGGGCACGGTCTCCCTCATGAGTGCTGAATAGAAGCCGCTGGGGCGGAGTCCGCCAAGTAAGACGCCTCTGAGAAGTTCGGGGTCGATGCCCGGAATTTGACGCGCCTCAGATGTGAAGCGGCGAAAGAAGTCCCTGAGGGATTCTTCTTCATTTTGTCGAATACCTGAAAGGTGTGAGGAATCGCGAACAATTCTCCGATTTGCGATAAACTAATCGGTAAATTGCCTGGTCAGCTCTGCGAAGTTGGTAATGGTGCCAGTTCTCAGGGAATGGAACCATGTATGGGTCTGTCCTTTGAATGTTGCTGGGAACACTTGGCAGAGCAACTGGTCTGGAGCGTTGTAAATCCTCATGATAGTGGTGAAGTGGTTGATGTGTTCTAGTGGATCATCGGTCCCGTCGAACGTCTCGATGTTTGGAAGCTTGAATCCATGTGAGATGGGATGATCGAGGATTTGTGGCGTCAAGGGGGAGCCTTGGCAGAGTGGTTGGTGAGCATGAAAGTCTCTTCTTCCAGCCTGACGGTATTCTTCGGCTATAACTTCCCGAATTTCCTCCCGAGTAAACCCTTCGAGAGGAGGGGGTAAACGTCGTTGGCAGGATGGTGATGAGGATGATCTGATCTTACTCCTCTTTGAGCTGGGTGAGTGGAACTGGCAGCGTCAGAATAATCCTCGGGCTCTTCTTGGATCCTTTCCAGGTTTGGTTGCAGTGGAGGATTTGCTGGGGCCGGCGGCATCGGGGGAGAAGGAGGTGCTCCCATGTTTCGGAGCAATACATGCATTTTCGTTTGTTGTTCTTCCATTTGGCGGACGCGCCCCTCCAGGGCGATGACGGGGGCGAAAGCTACTTCGGCAGTCAGTGGCACGTCCATTAGTGAGTGGAATCGTGCTGGTTCGATGTGTCCGCCAAGTACGGATCCTTCAGTGGTGCGGGTACTTCTCTTTGCTATTGAATCTGAGCTTTGGAAGCGGTAAAGATGAGGGACTTGTCTTCTGAAGGATGTTGGGAATGTTTCCCACAGACGGCGCCAAACTGTTGCGGACTAACTCGATGCCCCGGTCGGACCGGATTAACTTGAACCGTCTTAGCTCACGGAGCGGTCGAGCGCGCACACAGTCAATGAAGATGAACAGTAGACACAAGTCTTGATGACGTGAAAAAACCCCTTAAATGGGTAAAAAACCACGTGACCGGGTCTGTGCCGGTCAAATTCCACTAGCTTCCGGTGATTACAATATGCTTGGTGAATCGGGGCGACAGGCCACTCCCGTTACAACTTGAGGGGAGAGAGAGACTGTAGTTTCCTGCGGGCAACAGGCTGCACCGCGGAAGTGACTTAGATGAGGGAACGTGCGGGATGCTTCTGGCGCGCGCACTCGGGGCGGCGCACGCTTGCTGGTTTCGGATGTCTTCTTCCTTTGGCTTCCTCAAGCTCTGGGGCGTCCCTTTGCTGACAACGCGCTGATGGGGTGCTTATAGCCGCTGGTAGCTGCTGGTGGCTGCTGGTGGCCGCCGGTTCCTGCTGGTGGCCGCCGGTGACCGCCGGTGGCTGCTGGTGGCTGGTGGAGGTTCACGGCGAGCGGAGGCCCACTTTGTGGAGGAGGCGGGAGAGCTCACCTGAGGAAGAAGAAGAAGAGCCGGAGAAGAGAAAAGGTGAGAAATGAGGAGCCCATAGGGGTCCTTTTATAGCCCCCATGGGGAGGTCATGGTGGGTCCCCCCACTAACTAGGTGGATTAGTGGGTAGTTACCCACGGATCGGACGGCTACGGAGGCCCCATCACAATCGGATGGTGGAGACACGGGAGGCGTGCAACCGGCCGAAGGGGGTCGACGGTGGCGGCCGGCCGGTGGCGGGAGGCGGCCTGCGGCGGGAGGCGGCCGGCCGGCAGGAGGCGGCCGGGCGGCGGCGGGAGGCGGCCGGCCGGGCGGCGGCGGGAGACGATCGGCCGGCGGGCGGCCGGTGGCCGGCGAGCGACGGTGGCCGGCGGTGGTTGGCGTCGAGTGGCCGGCGGGCGGCGGTGGCCGACGGTGGTTGGCGTTGAGTGGCGGTGGTTTCCTCCTTTTGTGATGGAAGAGGAATTAATGGAGAGATAAAAAGGGAAGTCGGCTCTCCCACTCTCCTCCTATCATGATGGGGATCATGGAACGGTTATGCGCACCCCTAAATGCTTTAAAAAGAGGTTAATCCCCATCAAGTATCATCACTAATATATGTTGTCACCACCTCACTATTGTTATAATTTACGGTTGTAATTAACGGACTCTCTTTTTTATTATTTTTGATTTGTGAATCAGCCCCAGCTTCAAGTAATATTTTTGTTATTTCGTTACTATTCTGGCGAGCTCTAGCTGCCAAATGTAAAGCAGTATCACCACCTTTAACTGGGGTATTAGGATTTGTAATAAATAATGCTACTGCATCAGTGAATCCCAAAGTTGTTGCCATATGTAAAACAGTCATACCTTCGTTATTTTGAACATTTATAGGATCCTGTAACATTTGCTCAAATATTTGTAGTAATGGCTAGCTCTAATGTTCCTTTTTGGATGTTCTAACACACACGCACACACAAGGAGAGAGAGGAAGATTAGCAAAAATAGCAAAAATATAAAATGTGGATTAGAAAAACATTTTGCTACATTCTAACATGCTCCATAATGTTAGGCCACTTCAACTATTCATTTCGATGCTACATTTCTTAATATTTTTTGCTCATTAATATTGAATTTTTTTTATATTATTTTCCTATTTTTAGGTTATATCTTTATGGAAGAATTTTCAAGTGATAGCTTCAAATTGTTGGAGTATGAGACACTTCCGTCTTTACCTATAACTAGTAAGAGTTATTTATTTACTAATTGATGTCAATATTACACTGTGGTTTTGCATAGGATTCTCATACGTACTTTTCATATTCCTCTAGATGTCACTAATGAAAATGAAGAAACCATTGAAAAGATAAAAGTGGATGTTGGTTGTCACTTTGAAACAGATTTATTATTCGATTCTAAAGAAGAGTTCGTTAATCGAATGAGCTCGTGCTATAGGTAGGAATTTGGATTACGTAGTAACCATAAAATCGTCTGATAAGCTGACTAAACGACCAAAAACTCGTGTGTTTCTTGGTTGTGATAGAAGGGCTAAATATCGAGAAAGTCAGAACAAGAAATGTTGGGTGAATAAAGGTATGCGTATGTCCTCTTCAAAGCGTTGTGGTTGTTTATTTTCACTTAAGGAGCAAAGAGATTTAATTACTGAAAAATGGATGGTTTACATATTATGAGGGATACACAATCACGAGAGAGTTCATCTGGAAGCACATGCATACAGAGGAAGATTAGATAAGGAGGAGAAAAAATTAGCAGAACAGATGTATGGTTCCGGGGTGAAGCCACGCAAAATACTAGCCGCGATGAAGAAACAAAATAGTGAAAATACCACGGTTATTAGGACAATTTACAATGAGCAGGTGAAGTTACAAAAGAAAGAGTTGGATGGAGGAACGCCTATACAATATTTGTTTAAGTGTTTGAGCGATGCAGGTTACATTTCTTTTAGCCAAATTTGCTCAACTAATAACTAATTGGAAAGGTTATTTTTTGCACATCCGGTCTCTATAAAGCTAAGTAATATGTTTCCAACGGTTTTTCAGTTAGACCGCACATACACATGAAGAACTTGAATCCACAAAGCGTGATCCATCATATTTTGAGTACGTCTTGATGGAGGAGAAAGCAAAAACAAAGGTTCGTCCAAAGTTGAATGCACGCAAGCGTACAATTTATAACAATGTTAATCCTTTGCTTATTAATAAATTTTTGGATGATGTTCATGAGCAAATGTCTTCTTATTTATCACATCACATTATAGAGACTATTGATGAACTTGGCAATGGGCATTGCAGTTATAAAGTCATTGGCCAAGCATTAGGAATTGAGGGTGGTTGGACATAAGTTCGATTCGATCTCCATGAAGAACTTGAATCAAAATTAACATTGTATGATATCACGTTTGGAAAACCAAGAAGGGAAGAATTATTATTTTCACTTGAATTCAATACAACTCCAGCGAGTTTGGACAAATGGATGTCGATGCCGGATATGCGACTCATTATCGCTTCTTGCTACAATATAATATTAGTCAAACTATCTAAAGTTCAATCATTCACCTTTCTTCCGTTACAATCACCTCCACCGGAAGAACCCAAAATTATTTTCATTGGATTTATCGATGGTAATCATTTCATTGAACTTCACATGCGTGATGGATGTCCGTTATCGTTGATTTACCCTCTTTGGAGAAGGTATTGTGGAGAAATAGCACAAACATGGGAAACTTTAATTGCATCAAAGATTAAAGCGGCGGAGAAGAATATTGGACATTCACCTTCATTGATTAATTTGGATGACTCTTCTTCAAAAAGTACAACATATTAAATTAATTTTGAATAAGCAATGTTTCTCGTGATATTTTCTGGTTATAACATATTCCATTAATTCTTAACAGTATAATGCAAGCTATTGCTAGACTTTTGCAAATTTCAATATCAAGATCGGCGTTTCAATGTTTTGCAAATATCAATATCAAGGCCGGCGTTTCAATGTTTTGCAAATATCAATATCAAGGTATGGACATTCATATAAATAAATTTATATTTTCATTTGATGGGTATACGTACATATGTTCATTTGTATGATTGCAGGATTATTGATTAAAAATCAAGTTTGGGGCCCAAACAAAGCAGGACTTTGGGACATATAAGAGCATGATTTTTGTATTTTCCATTTTCTATCTAGTATGATTTTGTGGTGATTTTAATGGATATGTTGTTGGGTTTAGCTATGAGACAACTTTAATATGTTTGGCTATATAATTTTTGGTGTAATAGGACAAGTATGTGCAATAGCTTGCAAATTAATCGATCAACTTATGAAGGTAATTCATCGGGATAAAGTTTCAATGAAATGCTATGTGAAATAGCAGCTATGCAGGTCGAAGGAATTCCACCATTGTGAAGATATCAACATATGTAGTTTTGCTTCTCATATATTTGGTTTGCAAAAAAATTAGTGAATGCGGGGTGCGGATAAAATTTTCAAAAATTTTGGGGTGCGATTAACAATGAGGTGCGGCAATCCAAATATCGGAGTGCGATTATAGTTTCGGGTTGCGGTTAACAATGGGGTGAGAATAGCCAAAATCGGGTTGCGGTTAACAATCTCCTTTTTTGCTGAAACTTTTAGCAAAATGTATCCTAAAAATTTAGGTAATTGTTAACCGCAACTCAGTTTTAACTATTCACACCTCATTGTTAACCGCAGCCCGAAAATATAACCGTACACAGATATTTTTCTTGCCGCATCCCAATATTTTTTTTGCCGCACCTGAAAATATCCCCTATTGATGTGCGTGAGACGGTTAATAAAGTAGTGTTGGGCGATGATTTTTCTCAGGAGCGCCGACTTGTTGGGAGCGGCTCGGCGAAGAGGGAAGATGGGAGCGGCAGCGAAGAGAGGGACACGGGCGCCGACGGAAAGAGCACGCTGGAAGGAGCGCCGATTTGTTAACCGGAGAGGAAGATGGCGCATGGAAGATGTCGGAGACAGAAGCAGCTCGGCGAAGAGGGAGAAGCGAAATGAGGGAGATGGGGTGCGAGTAAAGTTTTAGAAAAAAGTTTTTTTTAATAAAATGGGGTGCGGATAGCCATATGAGGTGTGCGGTTAACAATCGCCAAAATTTAAGGATGTTGATAATTGCAGGTTTATAATAAATATTTGCAGGTCATATTTTAAAATATACATAATTTATTACCTAAATTAAATATTATAATTGCATCCCCCACTTCAAGCCTTAAAATCCTGATTTCCCTCTCTGCATGTCCGAACGGACCATCGGCCGCCGTTTGGACTGCTCGCAAACACTGCCGGTGCCATCCGGTGTCGGTGCACGCCCGAACGGACCATTCTCCGTCGTGCTCTTCCCACACCTCTGATTCTTCTTCCCACACCGTCGGTGCCCCGTTCCTCCTCTAAATTTTGTTTTCACGCAGCCGACTCCAAAATCCCAATCTCCTATTTTCACACGAAAGCGAAATCATATCGAGCTCTTGCTTCATTGGCTGCTGGGGCGAAAGGGTCCGATCCTCGCTTCACCGGCCGCCCGAGCGAAAGGATCTTGAGCCCTTGCTGCTAGGGTTGCTGCAGCCGACACAACTTCTCCAATCTTCATCTGCTAGGGTTGTGGCAGAAACAATTCCCGAGGGAGTTGAATTTCTTTTCATCTGCAGGGTTTGTTGTTCCTGGACGAGTAGAAGTTTGGCACTTCCGCAAATATTTCTTCCCATTGGAATTATGATTTCTGATTTTTGTATTTGTAGCTTAAATGGGAATATGATTTTTGTGTATCGGACGTTTTTTGTGTATGCAACAGCTATTCCCATTCAACAAATTTCTGATATGTGTGTTTAGAAATTTTTCAAAATACTAAAAACTCATAAGAAAAAACCGTGCAAGGCTATTTTTTGAGTTTACGTTTGGGACAGTTTATGTTCATGAATAATCTCTATTCAAAATGCGGGCTAGTGTTCATTTTGGGGAAGATGTATTCAGACTGAATGATATGTGTTCATTACTATAGCGGAGCTGAATGATAAAATATAGTTTTTGTCATTTTGGTTGTTTGAATGATAAAATTTATGTTTTGCTTTCAATGATTTGTGTGTAGTTTTTTGTTTATTTCAAATTATCAATTAGTAGAGGGAAAAAGATTAAAGAAATTCAATTTTTTTCTAAAAAAATGCTGCAAATATCTCTCGGAACTGCAAATATCTATTTGTGGGTTGAAAATATCCAAAAACTGCAAATATTCATTATAGGTTTGCAAATATCAACGTCCAAATTTAAATATAGCACAATCCACCTTCTAAAATTAGTTTTTTTTGGTAATGTGCACTTTAGGCTGTTATAGTTTCTTCTATTCTATTTCGCGAGCTTTGTCGCGGCCGGCCTAGCCGCCGGCCTGGCCGCGTCGCGGCCGCCCGGACCGGCCTCGCCGCGGTCGGCCTGACCGCGCCGCGGTCGGCCTGACCGCGCCGCAGCCGGTCGGCCTGGCCGCGCCGCCCGGCAAGCTGTAGCCAGGACACGGCAGGCCGCCGCCGGCCTCCAGGTCGGCCGCCCCCGCCGCCGGCCGCCCGACCGGCCACCTCCGTCGCCGTGGCGGCCCGTCACCATGGACGACCTCTCCACCATCTGATCGGGAGGAGACTCTCCTCGCCGTCCGATCGGGAGGGTAACCACCCACTAACCCACTACATTAATGGTGGGGCCCGCCATGATCCTCTTCCAGAGGCTATAAAAGAAGCCTCAGGGCCTCCTCATTCTTCACTTTTTCTTATCCGGGTCATCTTCATACTCAGGTGATAGCTCTGCCGGCCTTCTCCCTCGAGTCAGCCTCCAGCCGCCGCGAACCACCAACGGCCACTAGCGGCCACCAGCGCACCACCAGCGCACCACCAGCCCGTCATCAGCAGAAAAACTCCCAAGTCCCGGAGCGAATCCAAGGAAGAAGGCGACTCCTGCAAGCAAATACGTGTCGCCCCGAGCGCCAGAGCACCCGGGTCATCCCTCGCATTTCAACATCCAAGCCACTCCTGCGACACAACTTGTTGCCCGCAGGGAGTCATTGTCTCTATATTTCCCCAAACTGTAACGGGAGCGGCCTGACGCCCCGATTCCCCAAACACATTGTGTACAACCCCATATTCGCTGGGAGGGACCCAAAGGCTTCAGTGGTCAGGATTGGGCTAGTCTCAGGCTAGCCTCGGGTTAACCCTAAGGCATACTTGGGGAGTTCTCGTCCTGTAGGAGCTCTCGCCAAGGGCAGGCGAAAGCTGAGGAAACCAGGGTAGATAGTCGAGCTCTCGGCAGGAGAGATCGTCGACCGACCAAGGCAGATAGTCGAGCTCTCAGCAGGAGAGATCGTCGACCGACCGAAGCAGAGGGCCTGACTACGGAAGCTCCCGCCTTAGGGAAAGCTCCCTCCCAGGGCAGGCGAGAAGGCCTTAGGTGAACCTTCTTTTGCATTGACATCATGACTACCTAGCGCGAGAACCTTCCTGGCAGAAGCTCTCGCCAAGGCGGGCCTAGAGGGGACCCAGCGAGAGCCTTCTAGGCCGGGGGTCTCGCCAAGTGGGCCCACGGGGTGGGACCCGGAGTCCAGAGGAGACTATTTTATTATTATCCCGAGGTAAAATTACCCAAATGCCCTTGGGAGGACAACGGGATTTGGCTATTGGCAGACCCTTCAGGGGTATTTCAGTATTTTCAGGCCAAAAGAAGACTATAAAAAGACCCATAGGGGCTCTTTGGAAGGCAAGGGCTTTTTCATTTTTCCCTCCAACTCTAGTGCCTTCTGAGGAGCTCCCAGCCCAGCGTTTGGCTTTGGAGGGGAAGCTCTCAGAGATCTTCCGGGTGTGTGGTGGGACCTCCCAGCTGAGGCTTTGGGTCTATTTTAGGACCTTAGCAGCTAGTCAGGGGGGTCGAGATTTGAGAGAAGTAGGCGTCGGCTGCACTTTGGTTCGTGAACATTCGTTGAGGTCATTTTTGGCTTCAACAGTTCTGGTGCGGTGAGCGTGGAAGCAGCCGGTGTAAGAAAATCTCGAGTTAAGTCCCATGGCAGGAGGCAAAGGTGAAGGATCAGGCGCAGGAGGATCCCCCACCCGAGTGGACGAGGCGACGAAGATGTTTGAGGACTTCAGGCGAGAAGTCATGCAGACGATCAGCTTGGCCTTATCGGCAAGGAATGAGTGGGAGACGCCGCAGGTTCCGGTGGAGGTGGTTCCGCTGCTAGGCGAGAACGCTCCAGGGCAGCGCCTCGGGAAGGAGGTCCCGGTGGAGGCAGGCGAAAGGGACGTAGCCGCGCGGGAGCTTTTCCCAGGCCAGCGTCTCGAGAAGGAGCTTCCGGCGGATCTGGGCGAGAAGGAGGCGACGGAGCGGGAACTCTTCCCTGGGCATGGTCTCGCGGTTCGGTCCAGCCAACCGAGGTCGCGAGACGTGCCTTCTCGCCAGGCGGGAGGCGATACCCCCTTTAGTGAGCTCATTGTCTCGGCCCCAGTGCCGGAGGGGTTCCGGGAGCCGGACATGACCTACTACACCGGGAAGGATGACCCGGTTCAGCACGTGCAATGGTTCGAGGACGTGGTGTCCATCAGGCAAATGTCGGATGTCTTCAAGTGTAGGCTTTTCGCCATCACTCTGTAAGAGAAGGCCAGGGACTGGTTCCACCAGTTGCCGGCGAGTTCCATCTACAGTTTTGAAGATCTGCGCAGAGGTTTCTTGTTGAGGTTCTCGACTTCAAAGAAGCGGAAGAAGGAGGCTGAATGCCTGTTTGTAGTGAGGCAAGGGCCGGAGGAGACGTTGGGTCACTATGTCGACCGATTCCAAGAGGAGGTTCTCCTGGTCCAGGAGGTCCCGGGGTATGCGCTGATGCTTGCCTTCACCCTGGGGCTGAGGCCAGGGTTTTTCAGCATGGAATTGAAGAGAGTGCCCCCTCTCTCTTTTGAGGAGCTCATGGAGAGGGCGGCGAAGGAGATAGACTTCGAGAGGGCAAACCCTGCGTTTGCAAGGAAGCTGGCCAGGTTGGCCGAGGATGATGTGAAGGAGCCGGTAGTGGGAAGGCAGAGAGAGCAGAGGGAGCCGAGGGAAGATAGGAGAAGAGAAGAGCCCCGAGGGCAGGGACAACAGCATGGGGGGGCCAGGGAGCCGAACAACCGACTGGGTTGGAGGCCTCAGGAGGGCCACCCCCAGGGCCAAGGAGGACTTCAGGGAAGAGATAACTTCCGGGAACAAAGAAGGCTGGAGCAGGGAGGATGACGACAAGGACCAAGAGGTCACTTTCCACCGCCGTAGGAGGCTATGGAGGTGGGAAGGGGAAGAGGAAGAAGATTTCGGGGAGCCGGAAGAAGGGGAGGAGGAGAAGGAAGGGGGGGCAGGGTGGCGTTGCCTTATTGTGACTTCCATCAGGAGGAAGGTCACGCAACGGCCACCTGCCCAGAGTTTCTGGAGATTAGAGGGGCCAGAGGGGTCGGAAGGCAGGATCCGCCTGTAAGGATCGTTGAAGTGCAGCGGGAAGAGGTTGAGGACAGATGTGAAGACATGATTGACGTGGGGACCCGAGGAGGGATCGGAGTGATCCATGGGGGAGTGGGGATCGAGGCAACCCGCAAGGGGAGCCTTCAAACCATGTTCCGCCGAGGGGTCGCCTCGACCTCCCAGGCTCCCCCCCAGAGGAGAAGATCACTTTCTCATCCGCGGATATGTCAGACTACGAGGATCCGTTCTGCGACGCGCTTGTGATCCAGACGGCGGTGGAGAACTACACCGTCTCCCGGATACTGGTGGACAACGGGAGCTCGGTGAATGTGATCTTCAAGAAGGCCTTCGACGAGATGAGGGTGGAAGGAAAAAGGGTCCTGGCTTCTGATGGACCGCTTTTTGGCTTCTCCGGAGAAAGGAAAGAAGTGGAAGGAGGAGTAGGCCTGCATGTAAGGCTTGGGGGCATCTCACGGAACTGTCGGTTCGTGATCGTGGACGCCCCGAGTAGTTACAATGCCATCTTTGGACGCCCCCTCATCAACGCCTTTCGCTGTGTACCCTCCTCATACCACCAATGCCTCAAGTTCAACAATGGAGGGGTGCAGGTTAGGATCAGGGGGGATCCGAAGATGGCAAGGCAATGCTATGTGACGGCGGTTAACACCGTGTCATGGATGGAGGAGGCAGAGGAGTTGGAGAGGGAGATGGTTGAGCAGGAAGGAGTTGAGGAAGGGGGAATGAGCCTGGGAGAGGCGATAGAGGTTGTTAAGGAGATGGCGGAGGTGGGGGAGATCAGCCTAGAAGAGGCGAGAGGAGTGATGGATGAAGAAGAGCAGAGGCAGGAGGAGAGCCTGGAGGAGGCGATGGAAGTTGATGAGGTTGGGGGAGAGGAGCTCGAGTTTGAGCAGGAAGAGGCAAGGGTAAGTTGGGAGCGGTCGGGGCTGGAGCCGGCCGAAGAAGTGGTGGAGATGGAGGTGGTTACAAGAGCGGGGGAGGTGCAAAGGGTTCAGATCAGCGGAGGCTTGAGCCTCGAGGATCAGGAGCGGATGCGAGCCTGCATCCAAAGTAACGTCGACATCTTCGCTTGGAGCGCGGCAGACATGCCGGGCATCGACGCGGACGTGGCCTGTCATCGCTTGAACCTGGATCCCAGAGCCCGCCCCATACGCCAAAAGATGAGGGCCATCGCCACCAAGCTGGAAGCCCCCATCCGAGAGGAGGTCAAAAAGCTCCTGGACGCAGGCTTCATCTCAGAGATCTAGTATCCAGGCTGGATCTCCAACGTGGTAATGGTAAAGAAGGGAGGAGGAAAATGACGCATGTGTGTTGATTTTTCTTTATTAAATAAATCATGTCCCAAGGATTGCTACCCCTTGCCTCGAATCGACGCGCTGGTTGACTCAGCCGTTGGTTTTTCTCTTATGAGTTTTTTAGATGCATTTTCAGGTTACCACCAGATCCGGATGCACCCTCCTGATGTCAAGGATGTTTCCTTCATCACGAGAGAGGGATGCTTCAGCTATAAGATGATGCCCTTCGGATTGAAGAACGCAGGGGCAACGTACCAACGCATGATGGATCGAATCTTTCGAGATCAAAGGGGAAGGAACCTGGAGGTCTACGTGGACGACCTCATGGTCAAGAGTAAGTGTGTTGATTTCCACTTGCGGGACTTGGAGGAGACGTTTGCCACCCTGCGAAGGTTCAAGATGAGGTTGAACCCCTTGAAGTGTGTCTTCGGGGCTAGTCGCGGGAAATTCCTCGGACACCTCTTGACTCCCGCGGGGGTAGAGCCTAACCCCGATAAGGTTAAGGCTATACTAGACCTGGAATCACCTCGCAGTGCCAAAGAGGTCCAGCGCTTGACCGGGAAGTTGGCCGGGCTAAGCAGATTCCTCTCTCGGTCAGGGGATAGGTGTTCCTCTTTCTTTAAAGTGCTTCGTGGTAACCAAGTATTCGAATGGACGGCCGAATGTGAAGAGGCATTTCAGGGGCTGAAAAGGCAACTCTCCCAAGCTCCGTTACTTCAAAGCCCGAAGGAAGGGGAGGACCTAGCCTTGTATCTCGGAGTGGGGGGAGAGGCAGTGAGCTCTGTCTTGGTTAGGGAGGAGGGGAAGAAACAATTGCCCGTCTATTATGTAAGCCGAATCTTAAAAAAGGCGGAGATCCGATACCCCATCCTGGAGAAGCTAGCATATGCTTTGATCGTCTCGGCTAGGAAGCTCCGCCCTTACTTTCAGGCACACTCGATTAGGGTGGTAACCGATCATCCTCTTCGCAAGGTCTTCGAGGGGGTGGAACATTCAGGAAGGTTGGCAAAGTAGTCCATCGAGCTAAGCGAGTTTGACATTTCATTTGTTCCAAGGCTCTCCATCAAAGCCCAAGCCGTGGCGGACTTTTTGGCGGATTATGTCACCGAGGCCGAGGAAGAAGAGCCGAGGTTGTCGGAGGCATGGAAGATGATGGTCGATGGAGCCTCAGGAAGGCACTCCCTGGGAGGAGGTGTGGTGCTGATAAGTCCCCAGGGGGTTACCATAGAGCAAGCGGTGGCCTTCCACTTCCCTATAACCAATAATCAGGCGGAGTACGAAGACGTGATAGCCGGTCTCCGACTGGCAAAGGAGTTGGAAATTCAGGATGTGGAGGCCTTCACAGACTCAATGGTGGTGGCATCGCAGATCCGAGAGGAGTTCGAGGTCCGGGAGCCTACCCTCGCGAGATATCTATCAAAGGTAAGAACTATCATTGGAGGTTTCCGTTCTTTTTCTATTCAACATGTTCCCAGGGAGGAAAGCGCGGCAGCCGATCGACTGGCGAAGTTCGGGCCTCGGGGAGGAGGTACCCTAACCGAACTATTTCGGCCAGCCATTGAAGAGGGGGAGTTGATGGAGGTATGTCAGCGGTCCTCATGGATAGATCCGTTGGTGACCTTCTTGACCACAGGAGAACTGTCGGAAGAAGTCAAGGATGCAAAGAACTTCAGGCACAAGGCGGCTCATTACCTGATGCTGGAAGGGAGCTTGCATCGGAAGATGTTGTCAGGACTCCTCGCGAGATGCGTGACCGAGGAGGAAGTCCCAAGGATCCTGGAAGAGGTGCATTCTGGAGAATGCGGCAGTCATTCAGGGGGAAGGACATTGGAAGCAAGGGTGATAAGGCAAGGATATTTCTGGCGGACTTTGAGGAAGGATACCACTGAGTTCGCAAGGAGGTGTCGGAAGTGCCAAGTACATGCTCCCCTCCAGCTCTTGCCCGCCCAAAGGCTTCGAAGCATCACGGCGCCATGGCCCTTCGCCATTTGGGGAATGGACCTGGTTGGACCCTTCCCTCCAGCTAGCGGGCAGAGGAGGTTCCTCCTAGTTATGATTGACTACTTCTCCAAGTGGTTGGAGATCAAGCCTTTAGCCAAGGTAACCTCCCAGGTCATCAGGAACTTCGTTTGGGGGGAAATCATTTGCAGGCACGGATTGCCCCAAGCGATAGTGACAGACAACGGTCCTCAGTTTGCCAGTGAAGAATTCATCAGTTTCTGCACCCAATTGGGGATTGACCTCAGGTTCGCCTCTGTCCATCATCCTCGGAGCAATGGCCAGGTGGAGGCGGCAAACAAGATCATTGTCAGCTTGCTCAAAAAGAAGGTGGAGAACCTGAAGGGTAACTGGGTGGAACAGCTCCCTTCCGTTCTGTGGGCCTTGCGAACGACTCCGAACACGGCCACAGGGGAGACCCCCTTCAAGCTCTCTCATGGGTGTGAAGCTGTCCTCCCGGTGGAGTTCGAGGTTCGGTCCCCAAGGGTCGCGGCCGCAGTCGAGGGAAGCGAAGCTGGGAGGTTGGAGAATGAGGAAGGGTTGCACCTCTCATTAGATATGGTGGAAGAGCTGCGGGATGTTGCCGCCATTAGACAAGAAGAAGTAAAACGGCGAATGGCTCGGTACTTCAATAAGCACATCAGAGTCAAGCAATTCGCCGAGGGGGATCTAGTACTGAAAAAGGTCGACGCTGCAGGAAGGTCGGCCGCGGTTGGTAAGCTCAACCCTAGCTGGGAAGGGCCTTATATAGTAGAGAAGGATCTGGCTAATGGAGGCTACTATCTCCAGGATGCGGAGGGAAGGACCTTGAGTCACACCTGGAATGGTGACGATCTGAAGCGCTTCTACCTGTAAAAGGGAAAGAAGGATTGTAATGTTGTAAACAACCATTGCATTTTCAATAAGTTTATTTCAGAATATTGACTATCTCTGAGTATGCGATCTTTATGTTTTTTGTTTTAACTGGCTATGACTCCTCATTTCAATGATGGAATAGGCCTGGTTGAAGGAATCTTCATCAACACCCCGAGCTCGGCTCGGCCCCAGGTAGACCCGCTGCGCAGGCTCCCATCTAGCTGGCAGGTCCGAAGGCTCGCCTGTGGGGGAGAGGTTTGGTTATCTTCATCAACACCCCGAGCTCGGCTCGGCCCCAGGTAGACCCGCTGCGCAGGCTCCCATCTAGCTGGCAGGTCCGAAGGCTCGCCTGTGGGGGAGAGGTTTGGTTATCTTCATCAACACCCCGAGCTCGGCTCGGCCCCAGGTAGACCCGCTGCGCAGGCTCCCATCTAGCTGGCAGGTCCGAAGGCTCGCCTGTGGGGGAGAGATTTGGTTATCTTCATCAACACCCCGAGCTCGGCTCGGCCCCAGGTAGACTCGCTGCGCAGGCTCCCATCTAGCTGGCAGGTCCGAAGGCTCGCCTGTGGGGGAGAGGTTTGGTTATCTTCATCAACACCCCGAGCTCAGCTCGGCCCCAGGTAGACCCGCTGCGCAGGCTCCCATCTAGCTGGCAGGTCCGAAGGCTCGCCTGTGGGGGAGAGGTTTGGTTATCTTCATCAACACCCCGAGCTCGGCTCGGCCCCAGGTAGACCCGCTGCGCAGGCTCCCATCTAGCTGGCAGGTCCGAAGGCTCGCCTGTGGGGGAGAGGTTTGGTTATCTTTATCAACACCCCGAGCTCGGCTCGGCCCCAGGTAGACCCGCTGCGCAGGCTCCCATCTAGCTGGCAGGTCCGAAGGCTCGCCTGTGGGGGAGAGGTTTGGTTATCTTCATCAACACCCCGAGCTCGGCTCGGCCCCAGGTAGACCCGCTGCGCAGGCTCCCATCTAGCTGGCAGGTCCGAAGGCTCGCCTGTGGGGGAGAGGTTTGGTTATCTTCATCAACACCCCGAGCTCGGCTCGGCCCCAGGTAGACCCGCTGCGCAGGTTCCCATCTAGCTGGCAGGTCCGAAGGCTCGCCTGTGGGGGAGATGTTTGGTTATCTTCATCAACACCCCGAGCTCAGCTCGGCCCCAGGTAGACCCGCTGCACAGGCTCCCATCTAGCTGACAGGTCCGAAGGCTCGCCTGTGGGGGAGAGGTTTGGTTATCTTCATCAACACCCCGAGCTCGGCTCGGCCCCAGGTAGACCCGCTGCGCAGGCTCCCATCTAGCTGGCAGGTCCGAAGGCTCGCCTGTGGGGGAGAGGTTTGGTTATCTTCATCAACACCCCGAGCTCGGCTCGGCCCCAGGTAGACCCGCTGCGCAGGCTCCCATCTAGCTGGCAGGTCCGAAGGCTCGCCTGTGGGGGAGAGGTTTGGTTATCTTCATCAACACCCCGAGCTCGGCTCGGCCCCAGGTAGACCCGCTGCGCAGGCTCCCATCTAGCTGGCAGGTCCGAAGGCTCGCCTGTGGGGGAGAGGTTTGGTTATCTTCATCAACACCCCGAGCTCGGCTCGGTCACAGGTAGACCCGCTGCGCAGGCTCCCATCTAGCTAGTAGGTCCGAAGGCTCGCCTGTGGGGGAAAGGTTGGCTCTGGTGATACTTTGTTCTTAGCCACTTCTACGACACCCCGAGCTCGGCTCGGTCCCAGGTTAACCCGCTGCGCAGGCTCCTATCAAGCTAGCAGGTCCGAAGGCTCGCCTGCGGGGGATAGGTGGAGTCCTTGACTTTTTGATCCTTGGTTCTTGGTTGGTAGTTACTACGTTACAACGAGCTCGGCTCGAACCCCGGTAGACCCGCTACGCAGGCTCCCATACAAGCTAGCAGGTCCGACGGCTCGCCGGTGGGGTAGGGGTTTAATTGGTCGGAAAAATATATGAGCAGGGCCCTGGCCTAGACCGGAGGCAAGGCCCTAAAGGTCTCGGCTCAGAGGTCTCGGCCAGTAAGGGTCTCGGCTCAAAGGTCTCGGCCAGTAAGGGTCTCGGCTCAAAGGTCTCGGCCAGTGAAGGTCTCGGTCAAAGGGGGTTCTCACAAAAAGGAGGCTCCCGGCGGGCCTGGGCAGGACGACTTAATCGGCGACGCGAGGTTCCCGCCTAACTGATCTCTAAGAAAGGTTACCCTAAAGAGACTAAGGGTCTCGGCGGAAGCTCGCGCGGAAGCCATTCGACAGAATAATATGCTTTCAAGCACACACTGACAATGAAAGATGAAACATTACTTTACATAAAATTAATTACAAAAGTTAGAGCCTCTCGCTCATTACAATAGAAACAAAAAGAAAAGAAAAGCTTAGGGGGACGCGCTGTAACTCCCGCTGGTGCTCTCGCTTAAATCATCGCCAGAGCTCGCTTCCGATGTCTCGCCAGCGGCGGTAGAAGACCTCGGGATGTCTGAGGGAGGCGAGTCCGGCACGCCCGGAGGTTTGGGAACTGGATCGTAGAGCCAAGGAAGGAGTTGGCGAGCGTCGATGGTCGCGCCGTCCTCCCGAAGCAGCTTAACGTCTCGCAGCATCTCGAGCGTCAGCTTGACGGTTGCCTGCGCGTTGGCTTGCAGCAGCTTGTCAACATCGTACTCCGAGAGGTAACGACTCCGCAGCCTCGCATCTAGCTCCGGAGGCGGGACCTTCGCCATCTCAGCGCGAAGCTGTTCCCTCAGGAGGACGCTCTCGCAGCGCGCGTTGGCCAGCTCTGCGCGCAACTCCTTGACTTGGGCAGAATCCTGTGAAAGAAAAAAAGAGCTCAGTCTGGAAACATCGCACAGCCGTAACTTTGAGAAACGAGAGCAAGGGCTCAGGAGGGTCTCGCTTACCTCGATCGCGGGCCGTAGAGACAGCGCCAGTCGAGCATCCGCAAGCTCCTGTTGAGCTCTCGCGAGTTCTTCTCCTGCGGTGTGCGCTCGAGCCACCGCATCTTCCCTTGCCTTGCGCATATCGGTGAAATTCTTGTCGAGGGTGATGCTTCGGCGCGCACACATATGCGCAAGCTCGAACCCGCGCAACAGAGCCCAGATGGCATCGAAGGCTAGAAGGCGGGTAGACATCTGGTCAAACACGTTGGCATCCTCTCGGCTGTAAAGGCCATATCCAAGCGCAAAGGCCTCGCCAGTCACATCTTCCCCCTCCGCCCAGCTGGGGAGGAGCGTCGTATCCTTGATCGAGTTTGACTCGGGGTCCCATTCCATCTGAGGCTTCCCCTCCGCGTCGGCGTACTTCATGCCGAAACCAAAGTTCCTGTGCCCTTTTGGCAACTCCCGGGGCGGAACTCTGACGGAGGTTTCGGCGGCGAGCACTTCTCCCCCAGCCTCGCTTGCGGCTGGTGGGTTCCCGGTGGAAGCCTCGGTGCGGTTCTTGGCGGCGGCATCCATCTCGCTGGCCCTTTGGAGGATCACTTCGAAGGAGCTGCCTGCGGGAAGGGGTTGGACAGGCGAGACAGCCGGGGCTTTCCCCTTCTCGTGAGCAGAAGGTTTGGGCCTCTTCAGCGTTCGGAGAGGAGGAAGGGTGACCTTCCGCTTCTTGGCTAGTGGCGGCACAGGAGGGACTGGATCGTTTCGGCAGGCACTGGCGCTAGCTTCCGCGAGCGCGAGAGAGCCTCTCGCGGCCAGAACCTCGACACCCCGGCCTTCAGCGAAGGGTTGGCGCAGAGGGACCTCCCGCTCTCCTGCAAAGTTAAAACACTTCAGCGCAAGAAAATCTTTGATAAAAGAGGGAATCTGAAGCGAGACCGTACCTTCTCCCGAGTGAACGAGTGGGAGGGAGTCGACGTCCCGCCTGAGGAAGGGAACATCGAACTCCTTGGTCCCAAAGAATTCCAGGATTGCGCTCTCGCGCGATCCCAGAGTAGGCAGTTTGTAGGCGGCGTCCTCGTACTGAACGGGCTGAAGCGGGACGTTGCCGAAGTCCCCGCTGACATAGACGAATTTCTCGCCCCAGTGATGGTGCTTGTTGGCGAGACCGGTAACCTCGAGCAGTTGCCCGGAGAAGAAAACCACCCCCCTTGGCGCGGAAGTTGAATAGCTTCCGGAAGATGGGCAAACTGAACTCGATCCTCTCGGATCACATATAGCATATGAATGCTATAAGGATCGCGACCGAGTTCGGGTTCAGTTGGGCGGGAACCACCCCATAGTAGCGAAGAGCAAGCCGAACCTCCGGCCAAAGGGGAAGGCGGAAGCCCACCTCGAAGTGCTCGAGGGGGATGGCGAGCTCTCCCGCCTCCGGAGTATTCACCCTATCGTGATTACCCGGGTTCCGCGCCGAGAAGCCGGCGGGAATGTAGCGGTCAACGATCAGGTTATATTCGTCGAGGGTGAGCTTGTAGGAAGGGAAAAGGTGTTTTTGGAAAGCTTCCGCGCAATGGGCGCGACCCTTGTTCTCGCCAGGCATGGTGGGTTTGCGAGCAAGAGCGAGAGCTGAAAAGAGGTCGAAGCGGAAACAAGAGCGCGAGAGCAAGGAAGGAAGGCTGAGGTTCCGGATCGAAGAAGTAAATGTGGTTGGTAGACTTCTCTATTTATAGGGAATCGTAATCATCAGGGATCCATCCGACAGAGAGAGAAAGGGACAGCGGAGTACAGCTGTCAGAATCCGGGCTAACGGCGCCTCGATTTTCCCCCTCGGGATGGCAGCGGTCAACGGTCGTTCCGGGTTTCGACGCAACTATCTGGATTGGCGCAAGCCTCCTAGATTGGCGTAAGCCTCCTAGAGTGGCGCAAGCATCCTAGATTGGTGTAAGCGTCTTAATTTAAAAAGCCTCGGAGAGCAATAAAAAGAAAAAGAAAAGAGAGACATGGGTAACAGCGAGATCCTCGCTAGCGCAAGCTGGATAAACTTAATTAACAGTAATGTTTATTACAGATACATTGATAAAAGAGATACATTGAGATCCAAGGCGGGAAGGCTAATAGGGCTTCCAGCTCCATCGTCCTCGTTCTCGCCGCCTAGTTCTTGGGGGCGCCAACGGGTTGAAGTAAGACGATAGGGTGGTACACCCAAGGTTGATCCGCCTGGCGTGATCCCGGATCTGCGAGATGCACCTCCCTGGCGAAGACTCGGCAGAAGGCCCTCCCGGGCAATCAGTCTCGCCCAAGAAGAAATCCCGCTCCAGAGCCTCCAGCCTTTGCTCCACAGATTCGCGGAATGCTTTCGCCGCGGCAGCATGGGCACGGTCTCGCCGGATAAGCTTGGCCAAAATGACCGAGATCCTCCTTCGTCTCCCCTTCGCGCTCCCAGCACTGTTCAAGGTTTCTTCTATCTCGCCAGACGAAGGGAGAGGGGACTCTTCATCCTCTTCTTCCTCTTCTTCTTCTTCATCTTCTTCTCCTTCCTCGTTGACTCCCGACCGCAAGCCAGGATCACCTGCGAAAGAAACGTGCGAGAATTTTGGTTAAGGCATGGCGATCAGCGGTTTTAAAAGGTCTCGCATACCTGCGGTAGGGCGAGAACCGTCAAGCGACGTTGGGCGAGAAGGCCCAACCCCTCCGTTGGTCCCGTAGAGGAGGTGGAGAGGCTTGCCCAGCCCCGGGCGAAATGGCTTGCGCACGATGATCTCGGCCTGGCCGGAAGCATGGGGGGAGTTGTCTTCCCTTAAGTGACGATCAGCATCCTTGAGAGTAGCGGAAGGTTTAGAAGTCACCCCTCCCGCCTGCAGGATAGGATTGGCCGCCGAAGGAGGCACTTCAACGGTTCTCACTTCATCTTCCCGGGTGGTTAGACCCGGGTCGGCGGGAGTTGGCACTGCGAGAAGACAGTTCAGAAAAGAAAGGGTCGGGTTGAAACATTGACAAGGAAAATGTACCTATCGTTCCGGTCTCGACTGGAGGAATCCTCTCCGAGACCCGCGTTTGGTCCTTGGGGGAATGAGCGGGCAGGTTCGAAGAACTTGGCGGGATCTCGATGTCATCGTTAGGAGCGGGTTCCTGCGAAAGCTTACTTTAATCATCGGATCTAGTGTACAGTCAGCTCGGTAGGCACGGTTGAAAGGCTTACCTTCTGCGGGGAAGGATCCCCCGCCGGATTGGGAGTGGGGGAAGGAGGATCCCTGTTCTCGCGAGAAAGGTCCCGCCGGACCACCTTCGCCCTTTTCTTTTCTTTCTTCTTCGGCTCGGAAGGCCCGGCGGTTGAAGTCTTTCTCGCTAACCATGGAGCCACCGCCGCACAGTTAGCCAAGGCCCGCGCTTGGGCAGCGACTAACCGGTCTTGGAGGTCTTGCGGAAGTGGTTTGGCAGCACGTTTGGGATGCATGGTAAGCTCGCGCAAAAATCCCTGGGGCGAGAGCTCAGTCGAAAAACAGTATTTCAAGGGCGAGGCATATGGTCGCCTATCGGTGCATATTTATAGCCGCAGTAGGACCCACCAAAAGATTCCCCTGGTTAGCTGGCACGTGTCCATCGAATATTTTGGGGGTTGGACTTGTCTTGTCGAGCGCAGGGCTAGCTCGAAAAGAGCGGGGATTGTGTACAACCCCATATTTGCTGGGAGGGACCCAAAGGCTTCAGTGGTCAGGATTGGGCTAGTCTCAGGCTAGCCTCGGGTTAACCCTAAGGCATACTTGGGGAGTTCTCGTCCTGTAGGAGCTCTCGCCAAGGGCAGGCGAAAGCTGAGGAAACTAGGGCAGATAGTCGAGCTCTCGGCAGGAGAGATCGTCGACCGACCAAGGCAGATAGTCGAGCTCTCAGCAGGAGAGATCGTCGACCGACCGAAGCAGAGGGCCTGACTACGGAAGCTCCCGCCTTAGGGAAAGCTCCCGCCCAGGGCAGGTGAGAAGGCCTTAGGTGAACCTTCTTTTGCATTGACATCATGACTACCTAGCGCGAGAACCTTCCTGGCAGAAGCTCTCGCCAAGGCGGGCCTAGAGGGGACCCAGCGAGAGCCTTCTAGGCCGGGGGTCTCGCCAAGTGGGCCCACGGGGTGGGACCCGGAGTCCAGAGGAGACTATTTTATTATTATCCCGAGGTAAAATTACCCAAATGCCCTTGGGAGGACAGCGGGATTTGGCTATTGGCAGACCCTTCAGGGGTATTTCAGTATTTTCAGGACAAAAGAAGACTATAAAAAGACCCATAGGGGCTCTTTGGAAGGCAAGGGCTTTTTCATTTTTCCCTCCAACTCTAGTGCCTTCTGAGGAGCTCCCAGCCCAGCGTTTGGCTTTGGAGGGGAAGCTCTCAGAGATCTTCCGGGTGTGTGGTGGGACCTCCCAGCTGAGGCTTTGGGTCTGTTTTAGGACCTTAGCAGCTAGTTAGGGGTCGAGATTTGAGAGAAGTAGGCGTCAGCTGCACTTTGGTTCGTGAACATTCGTTGAGGTCATTTTTGGCTTCAACACATTGTAATCACCAGAAGCTAGTGGAATTTGACCGGCACATACCCGGTCACGTGGTTTTTTACTTATTTGAGGGTTTTTCCACGTCATAACACCTTGTGTCAACTTCACATTTTCATTGACTGTGTGCGCGCTCGACCGCTCCGTGATCTAAGACGGTCCAAGAAACAACCGGTCCGACCGGGGCATCGAGTTTGTCCGCAACTATAATATATTTATCAATAAAAGTTATTTAGTTCATTTACGATATATGCCTTAACTGCAGGAACCTATCCTCCAACTCGTCCCTCGCTGACTGAGGTACAAAATGTCCCAGTAAAGCTGCTCTGAACTCCTCCCAGGAGATGTCTGCGCAATCCACCCCAGCAAGGGTGGTGTCCAGCTGTGACTTCCACCACCTCTTCCCATGTGACTCTAGGCAGAAAACTGCAAAAGCAACTGCCTCCTCTGTCGGGCATCGAATCCCCGCAAGCATCTCGTAGATGATGTCCAACCACTCCTCTGTGCGGACTGCTGACTCCGTCCCTAGGTAGGGTGGAGGAGAAAGCCCCCGGAAGGCACTCATCCAGTTGGCCCCAGGATTTGGATGTGGAGCCGGGGCCTGCTGAGCCCTGAAGGCCTCCAGAATGGTCGTCAGTGTTTGTCTCATCTCCGTCTGCTGGAATGGAATAGGAGCCTGCGGGGGTGGATGTAACGCCCCCGATTTTTCTGCGTTTATTTTTATTCTCGTTTGGCGTTACGATGACGCGTTTCCGTGGCTTGTGCCATTTGTGAAGTGTGGTTTAGCTCCTTAGAACTGAGTGCCCTATTCTGTAGCCTGTTGGCAAGATCTCCCTAGCAAGCCGAGTCGTTTTGGGTGACCCGGTGTGGCCTCTCGGGGGGATGTTGGTGTTTGGCTTTATTTGGGTATAACTCGAGTTCTGTTCGTCGAAAATTAATTTCGACTTTGCCGTTGTGTACGTAGCATGGGTATTTAGCTACGGTGCGAATTTCGTCGAATTCCGAGGTAGTTCGGTTTTCGCGTCGTTTTGGTGCTTTATGTAATTTTGTAATTAATTATATTATTATATATTAATATATATATATATATGATAGAAATATAATAGCCGGTCATCTTTTTCTTCACGTTAAAACCGCCGCCCCTGTACGAGAGGAAACGGGAAACCGCCGAGCCTTGTCTTCCACCGCCGATTCCCGGAGCGTTTGTGGACGGAATTCGATTCCGAGAGTGGATTCGGATTGCTCTCGTCGAGACCTTCATTCCTACGGTAAGAAATTCGATTTTCGTGGAGTTTTAGGGGGATTGGAATTTTTGGTTTTTGAGGTTTCCACCATTAAAGTTCGGATTTGCTTGTTAGGTGAGTTTTTGGTGCTGCTCTTTCTAGTGCAGCGTAAAGAGGAGGGAAAGCCGACCAAGCTTCACCGAAAATCGAGGCAAGTGGCGTTCTTGCCCTTGCCAAGTTGTTTTCTTTTGTTTAAAGCCTATTGTTTCTATCGTTTTATCTCCTATTTTTCCGTCTCGAATGATTAGTCATAGTTTGAATGGTAGTGGCGCGCGTCGTTGGTAGTTTCCTACTGCTACTGTAGTTGCGTGGGTCGTGTGCGCGTTCCGGTGTCGTCCGGGAAATCCCAACGGTACAGGTTAACCGCGCACGGTCATCAACCGTTAGGGCGCACGACCACTGGTCGTGTGCCTCTGTTCGTGCGCGGCTGTCTTTTTATTTTCCAAAGTTCTGTCTCGTCAATCGCACGAGCGCTGGCAACAGTGCGCACGACCAGTGGTCGTGCGAAACTGATCGTGCGCAGTTGCTAGGTTTTCTGTCAGGTTTCCCAGGTTCACTTCGCACGACCATCAACCAATGACCGCGCACGACCACCGATCGTGCACTCTGAATATTTCTTTTTTTGGCACTCGTGTTTAGCTGGCGTCGATACGCGGGTTAGATGGGCATGAGTGTTTTGTGTAGTGTTAAGGTAGTAGGGTAAGAGTTATTGTTGTGATAGTTCGCTTTGCGTGGCACGTTGAGTGAGTGAAGCTCACTCAATGCGGTGTCGAGAGGACCCAGCGCCATGTCGTGTTGAGTCATTTCAACACTTTCTTTTTTCTCTTTCCTCGATTTACGTTTCTGAGTGAATTCCTTGTTTATATTTGTAATTTCCTTGTCGACCATGTTGCTCTTTCCTAATGGCCGAATCGTGGGTCGTGGGTAGTAGTGGTGGTTTGTAGCTCTTTATGGGGGTGGAGTTGTGTAATTTAGCCAAGGCCACTATTGATTTTCTTGCTCCAGGTATGGTCTGGGCATGTGGGTGGAAGGTCCCTTGTGCTTTCACGTGTAGACCCTCGAGCTTGTTGACTTGGACGTGGTGGATGGGGGGACTGAGTTTGTCTCCAATCCGGTTCCTCGTTGTTAGTTTTTGCTACTACCACCTCCCACAGTTTAGGGTGTTAGAAGTTTCTTCCTTGGTAGTTTGCAGCACTTTTGGCTCTTGGTAGCCTAGTAGGCCCTGCAGGATGTTGTTCCTGGGCCGGGTTGTTGCTGTTTTCTCGCACGTAGTGCTTTTCTTGTTGTCCTGTTTTGGACAGTTGTGGCTCTTTCTACTGCATGTTTTTCAGGTACTTTGTCCCTTTGGTTGACTCTTTCATGCAGTTTTTACCTTGTTTAGCTTGCTGAGGTATTCTGTTTTATTTTGGAATACCCCAGGTTCTGAGCCGTAGCCAGTTGGGTGGCTAGTTTGCAGTGGTGGTGTTGGTGGACTCTTGGTCTTTGGAGTTCCGTTTGCCGTGTTGGTGAAGTAGTTTTTCAGTACTTTCTTACAGACATACATATATGCCAGTGGGTTCGTGTCAGGTTGTTGGCGCTCACTGGTAGTTTTTACCTTTGTACTTGATATATTTACTTATGCTGCTACCGTTTTCTGGAGATAGTCTACTTGCTCTGAGAAGGTTTTATGCTAGGTTGCTAGTTATTTTTGAACTATAATTATTATTATAAATAAAGCTCATGATCAGCATGTTTTATAAGACGTATTCACTATTTTCCAAATCACGTATAAAGACCGTTTTCTTATATATTATATAAATTAAATGTAGGGTCTTGCATAGCATGAGTGGTTCTCTTGGGACCCTTATGTGCTCTTTAGGATGTCAAACCTAAATAAAGTATGTTTCCGCAGCGTATAAATATAGATTTTCTTTTGTGCACTAGGTGATCCACTGAGCCGAGGGATACGGTCTCTAAAATATAACTGATTTTCTAATCATTAATCACATGAATTTCTTTCATTAAGTTGGTAGTTGGTTTTGCCTGAGCGTCAGCAGTTATCCCCTGCTTGACGTGGCATCATGACGTGTGTTTTCTCTTACTCTGATAATTCTTAATTCGGAGAAAATGCGGGTTGTGACAGTTGGTATCAGAGGGAGGTTGCTTGACAAGTTAGTTGAGCAACCTTTCTTTGTTTGCTTTTTAGTAGTTCAGCAACATGTCATTCACACACCGATATGTCATCAGCATGTCTTGGCAAAAGCACGAACACTACACTCATAGCGTAACATAAAGTATACGGTGCATATTATGTAGTATGGGATGCATAATATGTGTTCGTATATGGATCCACCATAGGGGCAATATGTGAGGGTTATGTAGTATGGGATGCATAACCTCACCACATAGCTGCGACTAGCACATTTTCTTTTTCATTGCATGAGAATGTTATGTAGTATGGGATGCATAACATTTTCATGTGTACGCCGCTCATAACATGCATTAGGGCCTTTTTAGAATGCATAACACAAACATGCATATCATAACATTGCATAAGCACAACGTGCCATGCTAAAGACTGGCAGGATGACATATGTACACACATAAGTTTTCAAATTAATATAAAAGTCATGCATTCCCGATCTAGGCACAAGAGTTAGTAAGGTGGTGGTTAACCATCCTAGGTTAGGGCATAACATCTAAATTTTGTTAAAAAGATAAACTCTCAGAGCAAGTTTAGCAGCTTTAAGTCTATATCTATATATGTATTGTCTGTACTTGTATTTGGTTCTAGACGTTGTAGTAGAGTCTAATTTGTGTTGTTATGATTTTTTAGAATGGCTAGGCGTCCTACGACTCGATCGACTCCCCTGTCTGAGGGTGAGTCATCTAGGGCTCAGAACGATGCGGTGATCGAGAGTCTGCGTCAGAGTAACGATTCCTTGGGCAGACAGTTGGAGGAGGTGCGAGCCCAGATTCAGTCTTTGGTGGCGGTCGTGGCAGGTCAGACTCAGGGTGTGCAAGTCCCTGTGGGGGGGTTAGCTGTTTCTCCTCCTCCTGCACCCTTGAGACCTCCAGTGGTGGTGCCAGCAGAGATGGCCTTCATCTCGTAGTTTCAGAGGCTGAGCCCTCCCACTTATGATGGGAAGACAGATTTCATGGTGATAGACGACTGGCTGATCTCCATGAAGGAGATGTTCTCGTATTTAGGGATTGCAGATGATCAGAGGGTGATGATAGCCGCCTATCAGCTTAAAGGTTTGGCTAAAAGTTGGTGGCTGAGAGAGAAGGAGAGCTTGGTAGCCGGATGCTCTTGGGAGGTGTTCAAGGAGATGCTGTTGAGGAAGTTCTTACCCTCGGTCGAGCGTGACCGCCTCATGAACGACTTCCTCCATCTGAAGCAAAGACAACTCACGGTGGGTGAGTATGAGATAGAGTTCAGCAAGTTAAGCCGTTTTGCCCCTGGATTAATCAGCGTTGAGGCTGATCGAGTTAAGCGATTTCTCGGTGGATTGAGGAGTGAGGTGCAGCAGTTGACCAGTGCTTATGGGTCAGAGACTTATGCAGGTGTAGTAGAGGCTACTCTGAAGGTGGAGGCTATTGAGACCGCGAAGAGCAGAGGCCATCAAATGAGGTTGGACAAGAGAAAGTCGGTGGAGGAGAAGAAACCCCAAGTACCCGGTGCGACTCCGGGAAAGAGGGGCAAGGTGGAGTGCAGCTTCTGTGGCCGGTCAGGCCACCCTGCCGAGAAATGTTTCAAGAAGGCAGCAGCTTAGAGGAAGGAGCAGGTTCATGCGATTCAGGGTGCTCCTAGGAGAGATGTCTCCTGTTCCATTTGCAAGCGATCCGGCCATGATGCGGCTCAGTGTTGGACTAAGGATAAAGTCTGCTTTCAGTGTGGGCAGAAGGGTCACATCAAGTCGAGGTGTCCTCAGCTTCAGCCAGCTCTTCTTGCAGTTCCGTTACAGGCTTTACCTCCACCTCAGCGTGTGGACAAGGGAAAGGGGAAGCTGAACGTGATCTCTTCCGAGGAGGCTCAGGCTTCGACCCAGGTCATCTCAGGTTAGTTGTTTGTTGTTTTTCCAGCCTGGTAGTTCTATTTGCTAGAATGTTTGCAATATGGTTGTGGTAGTTCCTTAGTTTTCTATGCTCCTATAGGGAAATTTAAGGTAAAGAACCACTGGGCGCGGGTTCTGTTTGACTCCGGCGCTACCCACTCATTCGTGGCTAGAGCCTTTGTGGAGCGACATCGGTTGACCTTAGATCGTGTTCGGGATTCCTTCCGTGTCAAGTTTCCCTCTGGTGAATCTGTGTTGTCAGATTTGGGCATTTTGGATTGCCCTGTTTTGTTGGGGAACTTTCTTGCGAAGGCGGATCTGAAGATGATTGATCTGGAAGACTTCGATGTTATTCTGGGCATGGACTGGCTCTCTAGGTATGATGCAGTCATTCAGTGCAAAGGAAAGCGCTTGGACTTCATCAGGGACGACGGTCAGCCCGGCAGCGTGTATGCTGACCCGTGTCAGGTTTCTCCTGTCATCTCTGCGGTATGTGCTCAGAGGTTGTTTCTTTCTGGTTGTTGTGCTTGTTTAGTCTTGGCGATTGAAACCGCTGTTAGCGTACCACGCTTGGAGGAGATTCCTATTATTTGTGGTTTCGCCGATGTTTTTCCTGATGACCTTCCTGGTCTTCCTCCCGAGCGGGATGTTGAGTTTGTGATCGATTTGGAGCTGGGTACGCGTCCTATTGCTAAGACGCCGTACCGGATGGCCCCTCGTGAGTTAGAGGAGTTGCGAGGTCAGTTGGATGAGCTGTTGGCTAAAGGTTTTATCAGGCAGAGTTCGTCGCCTTGGGGTGCTCCTGTTTTGTTTGTAAAGAAGAAAGATGGGTCGATGCGGCTTTGCATCGACTATAGAGAATTGAACAAGGTCACTATTAAGAACAGGTACCCTCTGCCGAGGATCGATGATTTATTTGACCAGTTGCGTGGTAGCACGGTGTTCTCCAAGATCGATCTTCGTTCTGGTTATCATCAGCTCAGGATCCGTGAGGCGGATATTCCACGGACTGCGTTTAGATCGAGGCATGGATACTTTGAGTTATTGGTGATGTCGTTTGGTCTGACCAACGCACCATCAGCCTTCATGGATATGATGAACAGGGTGTTCAAGGATTTCCTCGACAAGTTCGTCGTGGTCTTCATTGATGACGTGTTAGTTTATTCTCGTAGCGTGGAGGAGCATGAGCAGCATTTGCGTTTGGTCCTATCAGAGTTGAGGAACCACAAGTTATTCGCCAAGTTGAGCAAGTGCGAATTTTGGTTGCCTCAGGTTTCTTTTCTAGGCCACGTGGTGAGCAAGGAAGGGATCTCGGTCGATCCAGAAAAGATTGCAGCAGTGATGGATTGGAGTAGACCAAGTACGCCTAAGGAGATCAGGAGTTTCTTAGGGTTGGCTGGATATTACAGAAGATTTGTGGAGGGTTTCTCTTCCCTAGTTGCACCGTTGACCAAGCTGACTCAGAAGAATATGGCATTTGTTTGGAGCGAAAAGTGCGAGGAGGCTTTTCTGGAGCTAAAGAAGAGATTGTGCACTGCCCCCGTTCTGACCCTGCCTACTGAGGGTGTGGATTATGATGTATATGTGGATGCTTCGCTTGTAGGTCTGGGATGCGTATTAATGCAGGTTGGGAAGGTGATTGCCTATGGGTCAAGGCAGCTGAAGACTCATGAGAAGAATTATCCTACGTATGACCTTGAGTTCGCAGCGGTTATTTATGCGTTGAAGCTGTGGAGACACCTACTTTATGGGGCTCAGTGCAAGATCTTCACTGACCACAAGAGCCTGAAGTACGTGTTCACGCAGAAGGAGTTGAATCTGCGCCAGCGGCAGTGGCTAGAGTATGTGGCCGATTATGATGTAGAGATCCAGTATCATCCGGGCAAGGCCAATGTGGTGGCCGATGCCCTGAGCCGAAAGACGGGAAAGATCTTTAACCTCTCCGCCGATCGGTTAGTTGAGGAGTTCCTCCTTATGGATATTTTAGTGGGATGCTGTGGTTTGCAGAGTAGTTTGTTAGTGGCAGAGCCGTCCTGGATTTCTTTGACCAGACTGCACCAGAAGGACGACCCGGATCTGTTGCACCTATTCATCCGGACAGAGAAGGGAGAGTTGCCAGATTTTGCTATCGATGATGCGGGTACTTTGAAGTACCGCGGCAGGTTTTGCATCCCCGCCGTTGGGGATATTAGAGGTATGATTTGTAGAGAGGCTCATGGATCCAGCGTTGCCTATCGTCCAGGATCTACGAAGATGTACCGTGACTTAAGGCAAATTGCCTGGTGGTATGGCATGAAAGGTGATATAGCCCGATTTGTTGCTGAGTGCCACATTTGCAAGCGCGTGAAGGCCGACCATGGAAGGCCTGGTGGCAAGTTGACCCCGTTAGAGATCCCGACTTGGAAGTGGGAGAGTATATCTATGGACTTCATTACGGGCTTACCAAAATCTCCGAGGGAATTTGATTCTGTTTGGGTTATAGTGGATAGATTGACGAAGTGTGCTCACTTCGTGCCTTATAAGATTGATTACCCGATGAAGAAGATAGCGGAGTTGTACTTGAATGAAGTCATCCGACTCCACGGTGTGCCGGTTAGCATCATTTCTGATCGAGACTCCCGATTTACTTCTCGTTTTTGGCAGAGCCTGCAGGAGGGTTTGGGTACGGATCTGAGATATTCTACTGCGTACCACCCACAGACCAATGGGCAGACGGAGCGGGTGAATCAGATTATTGAGGATATGATCTGATGCTATATTTTAGACCACGGCGGAGCGTGGGATGAGCGGCTGCGGCTTATGAAATTTGCTAACAACAACAGTTATCAGGAAAGTTTGCAGATGGCTCCGTTCGAAGCCTTGTATGGGAGGCGCTGTAGGACTCCGTTGTTTTGGGCCGAGGCTGGTGAGAGGCCGTTGTTGGGTCCTGATGCGCTGGAGGATATGGAAGTCGCCGTGAAGCTTATTCGGGAGAAGCTTCGTATAGCTCAGGAGAGGTACGAAAAGAACGCCAATCGGCGTAGGTCTGCTTTGGAGTTCTCTGTAGGGGACCTTGTATTTCTTAAGGTTTCCCCAATGGTGGGTGTAAAGAGGTTTGGTAAGAATCGGAAATTGGACCCAAGGTATGTGGGCCCGTTCGAGATCTTGGAACGGATTGGCGTGTCAGCTTATAGATTGGGTTTGCCAGCAAACTTCCCAGGAGTTCATAATGTTTTTCATGTTAGCCAATTGCGGAAGTGTGTGCGCAGTAGTGGGCAGGTCTTGGACGTTGTGCCCCAGTTGGAGCCCAACCTCTCTTTTGTTGAGGTGCCGGTTCGTATTTTGGATACTCAGGAGCGAGTGCTGCGAAAGAAGTCCATACCGATGGTGAAAGTTCTGTGGAAAAATTAGGATTTGGAGAGCGCGACTTGGGAGCTAGAGTCGGCCATGAGGAGGGCTTACCCTCACCTGTTTCCCTGATTTGATCGGTATGTTTCCCTTCTTGTAACTCCTATTGGTTACTTTTCCTTCTTTAGTAGGAGTGTTGTGCGTAAAGTTTCGGGACGAAACTTTCTTTTAGGGGGAGTGACTGTAACGCCCCCGATTTTTCTGCGTTTATTTTTATTCTCGTTTGGCGTTACGATAACGCGTTTCCGTGGCTTGTGCCATTTGTGGAGTGTGGTTTAGCTCCTTAGAACTGAGTGCCATATTCTGTAGCCTATTGGCAAGATCTCCCTAGCAAGCCGAGTCGTTTTGGGTGACCCGGTGTGGCCTCGGGGGGATGTTGGTGTTTGGCTTTATTTGGGTATAACTCGAGTTCTGTTCGTCGAAAATTAATTTCGACTTCGCCGTTGTGTTCGTAGCATGGGTATTTAGCTACGGTGCGGATTTCGTCGAATTCCGAGGTAGTTGGTTTTCGCGTCGTTTTGGTGCTTTATGTAATTTTGTAATTAATTATATTATTATATATTAATATATATTTATGATAGAAATATAATAGCCGGTCATCTTCTTCTTCACGTTAAAACCGCCGCCCCTGTACGAGAGGAAACGGGAAACCGCCGAGCCTTGCCTTCCACCGCCGATTCCCGAAGCGTTTGTGGACGGAATTCGATTCCGAGAGTGGATTCGGATTGCTCTCGTCGAGACCTTCATTCCTACGATAAGAAATTCGATTTTCGTGGAGTTTTAGGGGGATTGGAATTTTTGGTTTTTGAGGTTTCCGCCATTAAAGTTCGGATTTGCTTGTTAGGTGAGTTTTTGGTGCTGCTCTTTCTAGTGCAGCGTGAAGAGGAGGGAAAGCCGACCAAGCTTCACCGGAAATCGAGGCAAGTGGTGTTCTTGCCCTTGCCAAGTTGTTTTCTTTTGTTTAAAGCCTATTGTTTCTATCGTTTTATCTCCTATTTTTCCGTCTCGAATGATTAGTCATAGTTTGAATGGTAGTGGCGCGCGTCGTTGGTAGTTTCCTACTGCTACTGTAGTTGCGTGGGTCGTGTGCGCGTTCCGGTGTCGTCCGGGAAATCCCAACGGTACAGGTTAACCGCGCACGGTCATCAACCGTTAGGGCGCACGACCACTGGTCGTGTGCCTCTGTTCGTGCGCGGCTGTCTTTTTATTTTCCAAAGTTCTGTCTCGTCAATCGCACGAGCGCTGACAACAGTGCGCACGACCAGTGGTCGTGCGAAACTGATCGTGCGCAGTTGCTAGGTTTTCTGTCAGGTTTCCCAGGTTCACTTCACACGACCATCAACCAATGACCGCGCACGACCACCGATCGTGCGCCACCGATCGTGCGCTCTGAATATTTCTTTTTTCGGCACTCGTGTTTAGCTGGCGTCGATACGCGGGTTAGGTGGGCATGAGTGTTTTGTGTAGTGTTAAGGTAGTAGGGTAAGAGTTATTGTTGTGATAGTTCGCTTTGCGTGGCATGTTGAGTGAGTGAAGCTAACTCAATGCGGTGTCGAGAGGACCCAGCGCCACGTCGTGTTGAGTCATTTCAACACTTTCTTTTTTCTCTTTCCTCGATTTACGTTTCCGAGTGAATTCCTTGTTTATATTTGTAATTTCCTTGTCGGCCATGTTGCTCTTTCCTAATGGCCGAATCGTGGGTCGTGGGTAGTAGTGGTGGTTTGTAGCTCTTTATGGGGGTGGAGTTGTGTAATTTAGCCAATGCCACTATTGATTTTCTTGCTCCAGGTATGGGCTGGGCATGTGGGTGAAAGGTCCCTTGTGCTTTCACGTGTAGACCCTCGAGCTTGTTGACTTGGACGTGGTGGATGGGGGGACTGAGTTTGTCTCCAATCCGGTTTCTCGTTGTTGGTTTTTGCTACTACCACCTCCCACAGTTTAGGGTGTTAGAAGTTTCTTCCTTGGTAGTTTGCAGCACTTTTGGCTCTTGGTAACCTAGTAGGCCCTGCAGGATGTTGTTCCTGGGCCGGGTTGTTGCTGTTTTCTCGCACGTAGTGCTTTTCTTGTTGTCCTGTTTTGGACAGTTGTGGCTCTTTCTACTGCATGTTTTTCAGGTACTTTGTCCCTTTGGTTGACTCTTTCATGCAGTTTTTACCTTGTTTAGCTTGCTGAGGTATTCTGTTTTATTTTGGAATACCCCAGGTTCTGAGCCGTAGCCAGTTGGGTGGCTAGTTTGCAGTGGTGGTGTTGGTGGACTCTTGGTCTTTGGAGTTCCGTTTGCCGTGTTGGTGAGGTAGTTTTTCAGTACTTTCTTACAGACATACATATATGCCAGTGGGTTCGTGTCAGGTTATTGGCGCTCACTGGTAGTTTTTACCTTTGTACTGGATATATTTACTTATGCTGCTACCGTTTTCTAGTGATAGTCTACTTGCTCTGAGAAGGTTTTATGCTAGGTTGCTAGTTATTTTTGAACTATAATTATTATTATAAATAAAGCTCATGATCAGCATGTTTTATAAGACGTATTCACTATTTTCCAAATCACGTATAAAGACCGTTTTCTTATATATTATATAAATTAAATGTAGGGTCTTGCATAGCATGAGTGGTTCTCTTGGGACCCTTATGTGCTCTTTAGGATGTCAAACCTAAATAAAGTATGTTTCCGCAGCGTATAAATATAGATTTTCTTTTGTGGACTAGGTGATCCACTGAGCCGAGGGATACAGTCTCTAAAATATAACTGATTTTCTAATCATTAATCACATGAATTTCTTTCATTAAGTTGGTAGTTGGTTTTGCCTGAGCGTCAGCAGTTATCCCCTGCTTGACGTGGCATCATGACGCGTGTTTTCTCTTATTCTGATAATTCTTAATTCAGAGAAAATGCGGGTTGTGACAGTGGAGCCATATTCTGTGCCTGAGGTGTCTCCTGCTGTGGGGTAGGGTTCGTCGCAGGCTACAAGGAAGAATTCCAATTGTTAGATAGCGTACAAATGGAATGAATGGAAGAGATAAAGTGGACTTTTACATGCGATTTCCCTTATGAGCCCACCACTGCTTCCCCTACTAGTTTGTCCGCAAACTAAGCTTGCGCGGGGTGGCCTAGGATTTTTGTGGACTACTTCTCTTGGATCGATGTTTCCTCTGATACCAGTTTGTAAGACCCCATTTTTTTCTTTTTAAAACCCCGGGATCTTATGCCCAGAATCGTTGTTTTGCGGTGACACCGACACTCGGGAAGGTCGCCACTACAAAATGCCAATCCTGCCAGTCTTTTACGATCACCAAAGAGAAAGAAGCTTAAACCAGTTCTTATAAAACTAAGTCCACAATCACATATAATATAAAATATGAGAAATCATATCACGTCCACATGATAATAGAAGTACTGAGGAAAAACAGTACAATGAAATATAAACGGGCGCAAGCCTGGTACATCAATCCTCACTACAAACTCTCGCGGAAGCTAAGTAAACTAAACACTCACGGAGCCAGTAGCCGGTGCTCCTATGCTAGACTGGCCCACCTCCATGTGCAACGTACTCCGCTGGTACTGTATCCCCTGCTGCTACTCCCTGTCTCCCATCCGGAGCCCCTGGAATGTTGTGGTCCGAAAATCGTTAGTCAAAAAGACTAAGTCCTATCATCCCCTACCTCTTCCCCATGGCTCCTAGGCATCGAGTGGGGAGGAGAAAAGGGAAGCTATGAAGGTGGAGAATAAACAAGCAGAAGACAGTAGAACTATTCTAGCAGTTATTTATAATGTATATACAGCTAAGGAAGAAAAGTACAAGCTAGCAGTTCTATAATATCGAGCAGTAAGGTAAACAGGTAAAGTATAACAACATATGTAAGAAAGACATACTAAGGAATAAGTAACCTTAACTTATAAGAATGTTCATACAAAATTATAAGTTAAGGAGTCTTCCGCAAGGCTCCCATCGTATAAAAAGTCTCATACCGATTTATACGTTGGGGTGTAGGTTGAATGCAAGTATGAGTGTAGTGATATGTTATGCCATGATTCATGCAAGTGCAACTCACGCACATGACTCTATGCGCACAGACCTTTAGTTCTCCCTTTTTGGGTAGCTAGCTTCACTCCCAAGAACCTCCGTAGTGGCAAACGGAGACAGTAGGTCGGGCCCCCACTCCTAGTCGGGTATCCACATTACCAGGCCTAGTCATTTCGTACGCCTCTAGAAGGATACAACCTAGAGTCACCACATACTAATGCTGGCCATATCCACCATACTTCCTTTGGCTAAGTGTAAACCACACTCGCTGAGTCAGCGTATCGACGACAGTGTGAACGACAGTCCGATACCGATGACCCACTACCTTTTTCTTATGCACATGCAATAATAATATATTATCCTATCGAGCCATCGGCTCGCCGGGCTAACCTGCCCACCACTAAAACCACCGAGCCTACCGCTCGTGAGACCCAACCTAACTCCCATGATACTGGGAATTGTGAGTGTAAGTGTAATCCCAGTTATATTAATTACTCATATCATTGCTTATTCTTACGGTTTACGTTAACCCTGGACTGCTCAAGGCATTCCCCGTGAAGGGCTCTCGAGGGCACTAGGAACTACGATGGGCTGAAGCCCAAAGCTCCCTTTCGCAAGACACTTACTATTATTGGTTAATATCCAATCTCTGATCCCTTTTAATGTTATATTAGATCTAACCCCAGTGTATTTGACTCTTCTTCTCCGCGGGAAAGACGATCTTTCATAGATCCCGAGCACCACCTACACTAGTCAACCCATCATTATTCCCAATGATGAACTCCTTAATACCTGACCTCAACCTATAGCCTAATATCTCAACTCTCTAAGTTCATTTTGCAGTTTTACTATGTGCGGACCATCCTAAGCTATATGATATATATGATCGGAGGTACTCCAAATTTTCATCCAAAAGCCTTAAGATAATTAATGAGGGTTTAACATGACATGATTAGCCTAAATCCAGAAATTTATAATTTTCTAATTAAATTTGATATTTAATTAATTTTTCCCAAAATTAATCCATAGGTGATTTGAACATGAAGTACTAGATTTACTTAGTGTATGACCATGAAAAAATTATGAACACTGTAGGATAACAAGATATCAATGAATACTAAATATCATCAACTTTCATAAAACATTTAACCTCTAAATATTTAATCCAAAATAATTCATATAAATAGGGGTATTGAAGGAAGTACCAAAAATACTAGTCCAAAAATTCCTCAAATATTAACAGAGATACATTATTATCATAATACTTCACTTCCTAAGTTTCATGAAATTCCCAAGTCAGTAAACTAGGTAAAAGATTATTCTAAGGAAAACCATCATAAGACACTTTATGAAGACACATCTTTGTAATCTCAATTTAACAGCATTTAACAATTTTCCCATGCTTCTATATGCCCTAATATGCTCCTTGACTAAGTATCACAATTTTCCAGCAAACTATAATATTTGTTTCATATTTATCCAGGTAAGGTGCACTAATTTACTTTACAAAGGAAGTACTTCAAGTAAAGCTTCAACCACTCCAAATAAACTATTAGTGCAACCTAATGTCATTTGATTAACTATTACAGAATATCAAACCATTCTACCATCTATACATCATATTTTCATCATTAACATAAAAAAGGGCAATATGAAAGCTACTACTACAAGGATGATCTACTGATCTCTAAACACCCTAAGATAAATACCAGAGGTTAATAATACTATGAAATTATCCATACCAAAATATCACCAAGATTCAAGGTCATTTGACCCATAAGATAATTTCTATGGTTTAAAGTCCTAAATACTTATTAAGTGGTTTATGTGGGGTGCATGTGTCTAAATACCACCATATCCCTTCCTAGGGCATTTCACCACCCTAGGATCTCATGGACTAATCCCCAAGTCCATCCATGAACATAATCTCCTATGTCCTTCACAATCTCCCAAGGTTCAACCTTAGGGTTAGCACTAGGGTCCTAGAGCAAATCCACCCTAATCCACCCCATAATCCCTATGAGAGTATTAAATGTCATGTCAAATCAGTGACCCAAATTTTAACCTATGTTGAGGTGGTTTGGCCACAAACCCACAAGGGCACTTTTGACCTAAATCCTTTTGGGCAAGGCTAGGGTTTGCTTATTTTCAAACTAAATCATCTCCAAAAGGGATGAAAATTTATACAGAGTGTTATGATGACCCCAAGGACCACTCACCAAAACTTGGGAGGGTTTGGAGGTCATTAGGTCCCCTAATTAAATTACCCTGGAATTATTAAATTATTTCAAAAACTATAGAAAAAGTATCTCTAAAAATGCCAATTTTTGGACATTACCTAGGTATAGGTTATAATGACTTCTTGTCCAAATTTCAGGTCATTTGGACATGTGATGAAGTGGGGGCACTCATTTTAATCTCTGACTAGCCCTAAGTATATACCCCACCAAAATGAGTGCTCTGGTCAAACCAGATATCCAAATTGGTTCAAATAAATTTTAAATTAAAGTACACCCATAGGGATACAATTTACATGTTTACCACTTTCTCTTTATAGGCCTCTAAGTATTTTTAAAATAATTCCTAAGTTGACTGATTTTGTGTGATAGAATTATACAAAATATATAATATATATAACATGATCTTGCACAAATCTTAAAGCAGCATGGACGACATCTGGTCATCTTCAAGCTCCAGCCTACGGTCCCGATTCCCTCTTCCTGGGACAAATTCAAGCCGCCGCTGCCGGCCACCCGGCCATCTCCCTGGCCAGCCACCACCTCCACCACCTCCGCTGAGGTGGTGACTGTCGATTGGCGGCGACACGGCCGCCGGAGGGGCGGATTCCGGCGATCCAATACCCGTTTTTCTCGGAAAAACCATGAAAATATTTCCCTTGATCGGGCTCAATTGAGACCGTTCCTTGTCCCTAATTAGTCCTATGATCTACCCATAGAAGGAGTAGAGGAGGACCTTATTGGTGGTCTGGAGTCGAGCCGATCGCCGGGTTGCCATTTGCGGTGGAGGTGCCGCCAGAGTTCTGCAACAACACTGTAAAAGGGCTCGAAACCGCCGGGGGAAGGGTGAAAACGACTCCCTGATGCCCAGTGATGCTTTTAAAGCACTCAAATGGGGTAGTGTAAGAGTGTAGGCTGAAATGGCCATTAATGACCATTAAATGTCATTTTCGGCCTTGGTGGTGGGGGGTGAACTTGGGCTGATTATGGCTGTTGGTCTCCTCCAAATTATCCAGCAAAGATGAATCCAGCCAAAGGAGGTGAGGGGAGGGGCTCTTGATCTCCTATGTCATGAATGCCCCCCTTATTTCCCCACTTTCTCTCTCCTCCATTAAAGATACAATGGAGTTTTCTCTCTCCTAGTCACCTTGACTGATTATTATCATCTCTCTAGCCTAATGACAGCCCACTAACTCATATTAATCATTAAAAATGGGTTAGCCCAAGTGGGGGAAATGGGTTTAAGCTTGGATTAGCCCATTTAGGCTAGTTTGACCTAAACATAAACTAGGGTTGACCTTGGTTAACATGACCATTTGGGTTGACCCTAATGGGTCCTTGGTGACCCATTGGCCTCCCCTAGGGTCTAGGTAGGGTTAGGTAGGGTTGACTTGGCACTTTGGAGGTCACTTGACCCTTAGGAAGGGTACTTTGACCAAATTAGGACTAGGATTGACTTGGGTCAACTTAGCCTCTTGGGTTGACCCTAATGGGTCCTTGGTGACCCATTGACCTCACTTTACGGTTAGGAGGCCATGGGTGGGGTCCACTTGGCTAAGGAAGGGTCAACTAACCCTTAGTAGGCTAGCTTGACCCACTTAGGGTTATGGTGGTCTTAGGCCAACTTGGCTACTTTGACTGCCCCCCAATGGGTCCTTAGTGACCCTATGGATCTCCCAAGGGGGTTAAGGGTATTTTGGTAGGGTCATGGGGTCAAGTTGGAGCCTTAAAGTCAAAACCCTAGGTCTGGTGGTGAGGTTGTGTTATAGGAAGAACAAAGTGATCTTCACCTTGGCCCTTGTTCACCTGACCCTTGAGCTTCTTATGGTTTTGTCATGACCTAGTCATGACAAAACAAAACCTAGGGGTCTAGTTGTTTGAGGGATGTTACAAGCATGGTGACGAGATGCGCACAAGCCGATTGGACGTCGTGGCGAGTCTACACATGTAGGAAGGTGACAGATACTAGTCCGTGGATCGTGGAAGAGACCTTTGAGGAGTGCACAACTTAATTATTTATGTTTCAATGTTGTTTTGAGTTTTTTGTAGACCACTTTTATTTCATTCTTTTAAATTTGATTTTGACTTTAGTTGGAACCGATTGAAACCAGACCAAATCGCATAGAATCAGACCAAACCATTAGTCGTAGGTGTACAACCCCATATTCGCTGGGTGGGACCCGGAGACACCACTGAGGAATTGGGCTAGGCTCAGGTTAGCCCTGGGTCAGCCCTAAGACATACTTATAGAGTTCTCGCCCTGAAGGGGCTCTCGCCAAGGGCAGAAAGTCGAGCTCTCGGCAGGAGAGATCGTCGACCGACCAGGGCAGATAGTCGACCTCTCGGCAGGAGAGATCGTCGACCGACCGAAGCAGAGGGCCTGACTACGGAAGCTCCCGCCTTAGGGAAAGCTCCCGCCCAGGGCAGGCGAGAAGGCTCTAAGTAAGCCTTCAGTCGCGATAGTTTCAAGACCGTGAGGGGCGCGAACCTCCCTGGCAAGGGGTCTCGCCAAGGTTGGCCCAGTGGGGGGTCCAGCGAGAGCCTTCACGGCCAGGGTTCTCGCCAAGTGGGCCCACGTGGTGGGGCCCGGCGCTCATAAAGAGGATTATTTTATAATATATTATCCCGAGGTAAAATTACCCAAATGCCCTTTGAAGGACAGCGGGATTTGTCTATTGGCAGACCCCTCAGGGGTATTTCAGTATTTTTAGGTCAAAGGAAGACTATAAAAAGACCCATAAGGGCTCTTTGGAAGGCAAGTTGATCATTTTCCTCTAGCCCTAGTGCCTTCTGAAGAGCTCCCAGCCCAGCATTCGGCTTTGGAGGGGAAGCTCTCAGAGATCTTCCGGGTGTGTGGTGGGACCTCCCAGCTGAGGCTTTGGGTCAGTGTTAGGGCCTTAGCAACCTGTCAGGGGTCGAGGTTTGAGAGAAGTAGGCGTTGACTGCGCTTTGGTTCGTGAACATTTGTTGAGGTCATTTTTGGCTTCAACAGTTCTGGTGCGGTGAGCGTGGAAGCAGTCGGTGTAAGAAAATCTTGAGTTAAGTCCCATGGCAGGAGGCGAGGGTGAAGGATCAGGCGCGGGAGGATCCCCCACCCGGGTGGACGAGGCGACGAGGAAAATGTTTGAGGACTTCAGGCGAGAAGTCATGCAGACGATCAACTTGGCCTTCTCGGCAAGGAACGAGTGGGAGACGCCGCAGGTTCCGGTGGAGGTGGTTCCGCTGCTAGGCGAGAACGCTCCAGGGCAGCGCCCCGGGAAGGAGGTCCCGGTGGAGGCAGGCGAGAGGGACGTGGCCGCGCGGGAGCTTTTCCCAGGCCAGCGTCTCGAGAAGGGGCTTCCGGCGGATCTGGGCGAGAAGGAGGCGACGGTGCGGGAGCTCTTCCCTGGGCAGGGTCTCGCGGATCGGTCCAGCCAACCGAGGTCGCGAGACGTGCCTTCTCGCCAGGCAGGGGGCGAGACCCCCTTTAGTGAGCTCATTGTCTCGGCTCCAGTGCCGGAGGGGTTCCGGGAGCCAGACATGACCTACTACACCGGGAAGGATGACCCGGTCCAGCACGTGCAATGGTTCGAGGACGTGGTGTCCATCAGGCAAATGTCGGATGCCTTCAAGTGTCGGCTTTTTGCCATCACTCTGAAAGAAAAGGCCAGGGACTGGTTCCACCAGTTGCCGGCAAGTTCCATCTACAGCTTTGAGGACCTGCGGAGGGGTTTTCTGTTGAGATTCTCAACTTCGAAGAAAAGGAAGAAGGAGGCTGAGTGCCTGTTTGCAGTGAGGCAGGGGCCGGAGGAGACATTGGGTCGCTATGTCGACCGGTTCCAAGAGGAGGTTCTCCTGGTCCAGGAGGTCCCGGGGTATGCGCTGATGCTAGCCTTCACCCTGGGGCTGAGGCCGGGGTTCTTTAGCATGGAGTTGAAGAGAGTGCCCCCTCTCTCTTTTGAGGAGCTCATGGAGAGGGCGGCGAAGGAGATAGACTTTGAGAGGGCAAACCCTGCGTTTGCAAGAAAGCTGGCCAGGCTGGCCGAGGACGACGTGAAGGAGCCGGTGGCGGGAAAGCAGAGAGAGCAGAGAGAGCAGAGGGAGCAGAGGGAGCCGAGGGAAGATAGGAGAAGAGAAGAGCCCCGAGGGCAGGGGCAACAGCATGGGGGGCCAGGGAGCCAAACAACCGACTGGGTTGGAGGCCTCAGGAGGGTCGCCCCCAGGGCCAGGGAGGACTTCAGGGAAGAGATAACTTTCGGGAGCCCAGAAGGCTGGAGCAGGGAGGATGGCGACAGGGACCAAGGGGTCATTTCCCACCGCCGCAGGAGGCTATGGAGGTGGGAAGGGGAAGAGGAAGAAGATTTCGGGGAGCCGGAAGAAGGGGAGGAGGAGAAGGAAGTGGGGGCAGGGTGGCGTTGCCTTATTGTGACTTCCATCAGGAGGAAGGTCACGCAACGGCCACCTGCCCAGAGTTTCTGGAGATTAGAGGGGCCAGAGTGGCCGGAAGACAAGATCCGCCTGCAAGGATCGTCGAAGTACAGCGGGAAGAGGTGGAGGACAGATGTGAAGACAGGATTGACGTGGGGACCCGAGGAGGGATTGGAGTGATCCACGGGGGAGTGGGGATCGAGGCAACCCGCAAGGGGAGCCTTCAAACCATGTTCCGCCGAGGGGTCGCCTCGACCTCCCAGGCTCCACCCCCAGAGGAGAAGATCACTTTCTCATCCGCGGATATGCCAGACTACGAGGACCCGTTCTGCGACGCGCTTGTGATCCAGACAGCGGTGGAGAACTACACCGTCTCCCGGATACTAGTGGATAATGGGAGCTCGGTGAATGTGATCTTCAAGAAGGCTTTCGATGAGATGAGGGTGGAAGGAAAAAGGGTCCGGCTTCTGATGGACCGCTTTTTGGCTTCTCCGGAGAAAGGAAAGAAGTGGAAGGGGGAGTGGGCCTGCATGTGAGGCTTGGGGGCGTCTCACGGAACTGTCGGTTCGTGATCGTGGACGCCCCGAGTAGCTACAATGCCATCTTCGGACGTCCCCTCATCAGCGCCTTTCGCTGTGTACCCTCCTCGTACCACCAATGCCTCAAGTTCAACAATGGAGGGGTGCAGGTTAGGATCAGGGGGGATCCGAAGATGGCAAGGCAGTGCTATGTGACGGCAGTTAACACCGTGTCGTGGATGGAGGAGGCAGAGGAGTTGGAGAGGGAAATGGCTGAGCAGGAAGGAGTTGAGGAAGGGGGGATGAGCCTGGGAGAGGCGATGGAGATTGCTGAGGAGATAGCGGAGGCGGAGGAGTCGGGGAAGATCAGCCCAGAAGAGGCGAGAGGAGTGGTGGATGAAGAAGAGCCGAGGCAGGAGGAGAGCCTGGAGGAGGCGATGGAAGTTGATGAGGTTAGGGGAGAAGAGCTCGAGTTTGAGCGGGAAGAGGCAAGGGTAAGTTGGGAGCGGTCGGGGCTGGAGCCGGCCGAAGAGGTGGTGGAGATGGAGGTGCTTACAAGAGCGGGGGAGGTGCAAAGGATTCGGATCAACGGAGGCTTGAGCCTTGAGGATCAGGAGCGGATGCGAGCCTGCATCCAGGGCAACGTTGACATCTTCGCTTGGAGCGCGGCAGACATGCCGGGCATCGACGCGGACGTGGCCTGTCACCGCTTGAACCTGGATTCCAGAGCCCGCCCCATACGCCAAAAGATGAGGGCCATCGCCACCAAGCTAGAAGCCCCCATCCGAGAGGAGGTCCAAAAGCTCCTGGACGCAGGCTTCATCTCAGAGATCCAGTATCCAGGCTGGATCTCCAACGTGGTAATGGTAAAGAAGGGAGGAGGAAAATGGCGCATGTGTATCGATTTTTCCTTATTAAATAAATCATGCCCCAAGGATTGTTACCCCTTGCCTCGAATCGACGCGCTGGTTGACTCAGCCGTCGGTTTTTCTCTTATGAGTTTTTTAGATGCATTTTCAGGTTACCACCAGATCCGGATGCACCCTCCTGATGTCAAGGATGTTTCCTTCATCACAAGAGAGGGATGCTTCAGCTATAAGATGATGCCCTTCGGATTAAAGAATGCAGGGGCAACATACCAACGCATGATGGATCGAATCTTTCGAGATCAAAGGGGAAGGAACCTGGAGGTCTATGTGGATGACCTCATGGTCAAGAGCAAGTGTGTTGATTCCCACTTGCGAGACTTGGAGGAGACGTTCGCCACCCTGCGGAAGTTCAAGATGAGGTTGAACCCCTTGAAGTGCGTCTTCGGGGCTAGTCGCGGCAAATTCCTCGGGCACCTCTTGACTCCCGCGGGGGTAGAACCCAACCCTGATAAGGTTAAGGCTATTCTAGACCTAGAATCGCCTCGCAACGCCAAGGAGATCCAGCGCTTGACCGGGAAGTTGGCCGGGTTAAGCAGGTTCCTCTCGCGGTCAGGGGATAGATGTTCCTCCTTCTTCAAAGTACTTCGTGGCAACCAAGCATTCGAATGGACGGCCGAGTGCGAAGAGGCTTTTCAGGGGCTGAAGAGGCAACTCTCCCAAGCTCCGTTACTTCAAAGCCCAAAGGAGGGGGAGGACCTAGCCTTGTATTTAGGAGTGGGAGGAGAGGCGGTGAGCTCCGTCTTGGTTAGGGAAGAGGGGAAGAAGCAGTTACCTGTCTATTATGTCAGCCGAATCTTAAAAAAGGCAGAGCTCCGATACCCCATCCTGGAGAAGCTAGCATATGCTTTGGTCATCTCAGCTAGGAAGCTTCGCCCTTACTTTCAAGCACACTCGATTAGGGTGGTAACAGACCATCCCCTTCGCAAGGTCTTGGAGGGGGTGGAACATTCAGGAAGGTTGGCAAAGTGGTCCATCGAGCTAAGCGAGTTTGACATCTCTTTCATCCCGAGGCTCTCTATCAAAGCCCAGGCCGTAGCGGATTTCCTGGCGGACTATGTTACCGAGGCGGAGGCCGAAGAACCAAAGCCGCAAGAAGCGTGGAAGATGGTGGTTGACGGGGCCTCAGGAAGGCACTCCCTGGGAGGAGGTGTGGTGTTGGTAAGTCCTCAGGGAGTTACCATAGAGCAAGCAGTGACCTTCCACTTCCCTGTAACCAATAACCAAGCGGAGTATGAGGCTGTGATAGCTGGCCTTCGCTTGGCAAAGGAGCTGGAAATCCAGGATGTGGAGGCCTTCACCGACTCAATGGTGGTAGCATCGCAGATCCGAGGCGAGTTCGAGGCCCGGGAGCCTACCCTCGCAAGATATCTATCAAAGGTAAGAACTATTATTGGAGGTTTCCGTTCTTTTTCTATTCAACATGTTCCCAGGGAGGAAAGCATGGCAGCTGATCGACTGGCGAAGTTCGGGCCTCGGGGAGGAGGTACCCTAACCGAACTATTCCGACCAGCCATTGAAGAGGGGGAGTTGATGGAGGTGAATCGGCGGTCCTCATGGATGGATCCATTGGTGACTTTCTTAACCACAGGAGAACTGTCGGAAGAAGTCAAGGATGCAAAGAGCTTCAGGCACAAGGCGGCTCATTACCTGATGCTGGAAGGGAGCTTGCATCGGAAGATGTTGTCAGGGCTCCTCGCGAGATGCGTAACCGAAGAGGAAGTCCCGAGGATCCTGGAAGAGGTGCATTCTGGAGAGTGCGGCAGCCATTCAGGGGGAAGGACATTGGAAGCAAGGGTGATAAGGCAGGGATATTTCTGGCGGACCATAAGGAAGGATACAGCTGAATTCGCAAGGAGGTGTCGGAAGTGCCAAGTACATGCTCCTCTCCAGCTCTTGCCCGCGCAAAGGCTTCGAAGCATCACGGCGCCGTGGCCCTTCGCCATTTGGGGAATGGACCTGGTTGGACCCTTCCCTCCAGCTAGCGGGCAAAGGAGGTTCCTCCTAGTGATGATTGACTACTTCTCCAAATGGCTGGAGATCAAGCCGTTGGCCAAGGTAACCTCCCAGGTCATCAGAAACTTCGTTTGGGGGGAAATCATTCGCAGGCACGGATTGCCCCAAGCGATAGTGACAGACAATGGACCTCAGTTTGCCAGTGAAGAATTCATCAGTTTCTGCACCCAATTGGGGATTGACCTCAGGTTCGCCTCTGTCCATCATCCTCGGAGCAATGGTCAGGTGGAGGCGGCAAACAAAGTCATCGTCAACTTGCTCAAAAAGAAGGTCGAGAACCTGAAGGGTAGCTGGGTGGAACAGCTCCCTTCCGTCCTGTGGGCCTTGCGAACAACTCCGAACACGGCCACTGGAGAGACCCCCTTCAAGCTCTCTCACGGGTGTGAGGCTGTCCTCCCGGTGGAGTTCGAGGTTCGGTCCCCGAGGATCGCGGCCGCAGCGGAGGGAAGCGAAGCTTGGAGGTTGGAGAACGAGGAAGGGTTGCGCCTCTCATTAGATATGGTGGAAGAGCTGCGGGATGTTGCCGCCATCAGGCAAGAAGAAATAAAACGGCGAATGGCTCGGTACTTCGATAAGCACATCAGAGTCAAGCAATTCGCCGAGGGGGATCTAGTACTGAAAAAGGTCGACGCTGCGGGAAGGTCGGCCGCGGTTGGTAAGCTCAACCCTAGCTGGGAAGGGCCTTACATAGTGGAGAAGGCTCTGGTTAACGGAGGCTACTATCTCCAGGACGCGGAGGGACGGACCTTGAGTCACACCTGGAATGGTGATGACCTGAAGCGCTTCTACCCGTAGGAGGGAAAGAAGGATTCTAGTGTTGTAAACAACTGTTGCGTTTTCAATGAGTTTATTTCAAAATGTTGACTGTCGCTGAATAGGCAATCTTTATGTTTTAGTTTTAACTGGCTATGATCCCTCATCTCAGTGATAGAATAGGCCTGGTTGAAGGGATCTTCATCAACACCCCGAGCTCGGCTCGGCCCCAGGTAGACCCGCTGCGCAGGCTCTCATCTAGCTGGCAGGTCCGAATGCTCGCCTGTGGGGGAGAGGTTTGGTTATCTTCATCAACACCCCGAGCTCGGCTCGGCCCCAGGTAGACCCGCTGCGCAGGCTCTCATCTAGCTGGCAGGTCCGAAGGCTCGCCTGTGGGGGAGAGGTTTGGTTATCTTCATCAACACCCCGAGCTCGGCTCGGCCCCAGGTAGACCCGCTGCGCAGGCTCTCATCTAGCTGGCAGGTCCGAAGGCTCGCCTGTGGGGGAGAGGTTTGGTTATCTTCATCAACACCCCGAGCTCGGCTCGGCCCCAGGTAGACCCGCTGCGCAGGCTCTCATCTAGCTGGCAGGTCCGAAGGCTCGCTTGTGGGGGAGAGGTTTGGTTATCTTCATCAACACCCCGAGCTCGGCTCGGCCCCAGGTAGACCCGCTGCGCAGGCTCTCATCTAGCTGGCAGGTCCGAAGGCTCGCCTGTGGGGGAGAGGTTTGGTTATCTTCATCAACACCCCGAGCTCGGCTCGGCCCCAGGTAGACCCGCTGCGCAGGCTCTCATCTAGCTGGCAGGTCCGAAGGCTCGCCTGTGGGGGAGAGGTTTGGTTATCTTCATCAACACCCCGAGCTCGGCTCGGCCCCAGGTAGACCCGCTGCGCAGGCTCTCATCTAGCTGGCAGGTCCGAAGGCTCGCCTGTGGGGGAGAGGTTTGGTTATCTTCATCAACACCCCGAGCTCGGCTCGGCCCCAGGTAGACCCGCTGCGCAGGCTCTCATCTAGCTGGCAGGTCCGAAGGCTCGCCTGTGGGGGAGAGGTTTGGTTATCTTCATCAACACCCCGAGCTCGGCTCGGCCCCAGGTAGACCCGCTGCGCAGGCTCTCATCTAGCTGGCAGGTCCGAAGGCTCGCCTGTGGGGGAGAGGTTTGGTTATCTTCATCAACACCCCGAGCTCGGCTCGGCCCCAGGTAGACCCGCTGCGCAGGCTCTCATCTAGCTGGCAGGTCCGAAGGCTCGCCTGTGGGGGAGAGGTTTGGTTATCTTCATCAACACCCCGAGCTCGGCTCGGCCCCAGGTAGACCCGCTGCGCAGGCTCTCATCTAGCTGGCAGGTCCGAAGGCTCGCCTGTGGGGGAGAGGTTTGGTTATCTTCATCAACACCCCGAGCTCGGCTCGGCCCCAGGTAGACCCGCTGCGCAGGCTCTCATCTAGCTGGCAGGTCCGAAGGCTCGCCTGTGGGGGAGAGGTTTGGTTATCTTCATCAACACCCCGAGCTCGGCTCGGCCCCAGGTAGACCCGCTGCGCAGGCTCTCATCTGGCTGGCAGGTCCGAAGGCTCGCCTGTGGGGGATAGGTTGGCTCTTGTGATACTGTGTTCTTAGCCACTTCAACGACACCCCGAGCTCGGCTCGGCCCCAGGTAGACCCGCTGCGCAGGCTCTCATCTAGCTGGCAGGTCCGAAGGCTCGCCTGTGGGGGATAGGTTGGCTCTTGTGATACTTTGCTCTTAGCCACTCCGACACCCCGAGCTCGGCTCAAACCCCGGTAGACCCGCTGCGCGGGCACCCATGTGAGCTAGCAGGTCCAACGGCTCGCCGACGGGGTAGGGGTTTGATTGGTCGGAAAAATATGTGGGCAGGACCCTGACCTAGACCGGGGGCAAATCCCTGAAGGGTCTCGGTTCAGGGGTCTCGGCCAGTAAAGGTCTCGGCTCAGGGGTCTCGGCCAGTAAAAGTCTTGGCTTGGAGGTCTCAGCAGATCGCGGCCCGGAGGTTTCGGCCAGTGAGGATCCCGGCCCAGAGGTCTCGGCCAGCAAAGGTCCCGGTTAAAGGAGGCTCTCGCAAAAAGAAAGCTCCCGGCGGGCCCAGGCAGGACGATTCAATCGACGATGCGAGGTTTCCGCCTAGCTGATCTCTAAGTAAGGTCACCCTAAAGAGACTAAGGGTCTCGGCGGAAGCTCGCGCGGAGGTCATTCGGCATAGTAATATACGCTTAAAAAACACAATGACAGTGAAGAAATGAAACATTACTTTATATAAGGTTAATTACAAAAGTGAGGAGCTTCTCGCTCATTACAAAAGGATATTCAAAATAAAAGACAACTTAAGGAGACGCGCTGTAGTCCCCACTGGTGCTCTCGCTTGAAGCATCGCCAGAGCCTTCCCCGGACGTCTCGTCAACAGCGGTAGAGAACCTCGGGACGTCTGAGAGCGGCGAGTCCGGCGCGCCCGGGGGTTTGGGAACTGGGTCGTAAAGCCAAGGGAGAAGTTGGCGAGCGTCGATGGTCGCGCCGTCCTCCCGGAGCAGCTCGACGTCTCGCAGCGTCTCGAGCGTCAGCCTGACGGTCGCTTGAGCGTTGGCTTGAAGCAGCTTATCGACGTCATACTCCGAGAGGTAGCGACTCCGCAACCTCGCATCCAGCTCCGGGGGGGGACCTTCGCCAGCTCTGCGCGAAGCTGTTCCCTCAGGAGGACGCTCTCGCAGCGCGCGTTGGCCAGCTCTGCGCGAAGCTCCCTGACTTGGGCGGAATCCTGCAAAAGGGATAAAAGATTTTAGTCTAGACGCGTTACACAGTAGAAACTTCGAGGAAACGGGGACAAGGGTTCAGGAGGATCTCGCCTACCTCGGTCGCGGGGCGCAGAGACAGCGCCAATCTAGCATCCGCGAGCTCCTGTTGAGCTCTCGCGAGTTCTTCTTCCGCGGCATGCGCGCGAGCTATCGCGTCCTCTCTCGCCTTGCGCATATCAGTGAAGTTCTTGTCGATGGTGATGCTTCGACGCGCACACATATGTGTAAGCTCGAACCCGCGCATTACGGCCCGGGTGGCGTCGAAGGCTAGAAGGCGGGTAGGCGTCTGGTCGAACACGCTGGCATCTTCCCGGCTGTATAGACCATACCCAAGCGAGAAGGCCTCGCCGGTCACATTTTCCCCCTCCGCCCATCGGGGAAGGAGGGTCGAAACCCTGATTGAGTTTGTCTTGGGGTCCCATTCCATCTGGGGCTTCCCCTCCGAGTCGGCGTACCTGACGCCCAAACCAAAGTTCCGGTGCCCTCTCGGCACCTCCTGGGGCGGGACGTTGGCGGAGGTCTCGGCGGCAACCACTTCTCCCCCAGCCTCGCCTACGGCCGATGTGTTCCTGGCGGAAGCCTCGGCACGGCTCTTGGCGGCGGCGGCGGCATCCATCTCACTGGCCCTCTGAAGGATCGCTTCAAAGGACTTGCCCTCAGGAGGAGGTTGGACGGGCGAGACCGCCAACGATTTCCCCTTGTCAACGGCCGAAGGCTTGGGCCTCTTCAACGCGCGGAGAGGAGGAAGGGTGGCCTTCCGCTTCTTGGCCGCTGGCGGCAGGGAAGGGACTGGATCTTCTCGGCAGGCGCTGGCGCTAGCCTCCGCGAGCGCAAGGGGGCCTCTCGCTGCCAGACCCTCGACACCCCGGCCTGCGGCGAAGGGTTGGCGCAGAGGGACCTCCCGCTCTCCTGCAAAGTAAAAACGCTTTAGCACTTCAGCGCAAGAAAATCTTTGACAGAAAAAGGGAATCTGAGGCGAGACCGTACCTTCTCCCGATTGAACAAGTGGGAGGGAGTCGACGTCCCGCAGAAGATAGGGGACGTCGAACTCCTTGGTCCCGAAGAATTCCAGGATTGCGCTCTCGCGCGATCCCAGAGCGGGCGGCTTGTAGGCAGCGTCTTCATACTGGACGGGCTGAAGCGGGACGTTGCCGAAGTCCCCGCTGATGTAAACGAACTTCTCGCCCCAATGGTGGTGCTTATTGGCGAGACCGGTGACCTCGAGCTGTTGCCCGGAGAAGAAAACTACCCCCCCCTTGGCACGGAAGTTGAATAGCTTCCGGAAGATGGGCAGACTAAACTCGATCCTCTCGGATCGCATATAGCATATGAATGCTATAAGGATCGCGACGGAGTTCGGGTTTAGCTGGGCGGGCACCACCCCATAATAGCGGAGAGCTAATCGAACCTCCGGCCACAGGGGGAGGCGGAAGCCCACCTCGAAATGCTCGAGGGGGATGGCAAGCTCTCCCGCCCCGGGGGTATTCACCCTATCATGATTCCCCGGGTTCCGCGCCGAGAAGCCGGCGGGAACGTAGCGGTCGACGATCGCGTTGTATTCGTCGAGGGTGAGCTTGCAGGAAGGGAAGAGATGTTTCTGGAAGGCTTCCGCGCAATGGGCGCGACCCTTGCTCTCGCCAGGCATGGCTAGTTCGTGAGTAAGAGCGAGAGCTGTAAGGGAGTCGAAGCGGGAGCAGGAACGCGAGAGCACGGAGGGAGGCTGAGGTTCCGGATCGGAGAAGTAAATGCGGTTGGTAGACTTCTCTATTTATAGGGAATCGTAGTCATCATGAGTTCATCCGGCGGAGAGAGAAAGTGACAGCGGAGTACAGCTGTCAGAATCCGGGCTAACGGCGCCTCGGTTCTCCCCCTCAGGATGACGGCGGTCAACGGTCGCTACGGGTTTCGACGCGACTGCCTGGATCGGCGCAAGCCTCCTAGACTGGCGCAAGCCTCCTGGGTTAACGCAAACCTCCTAGATCAGCGCAAGCATCCTAGATCGGGGTAAGCGCCTTGATTAAAAAGCCCCGCAGAACGATAAAAAGGAAAGGGAAAAGAGAGACATGGGTAGAAGCGAGACTCTCGCTAGCGCAAGCCGGATAAAACTTAATTAATAATAATGTTTATTACAGACATTGAAAAAGAGAAACAAGGGGAGAAGAAAAAAGAGATACATTAAGTTTCAGAGCGTGAAGGCTAGTAGGGTTTCCAGCTCCATCGTCCCCGTTCTCGCCGCCTAGTCCTTGGGGGCGCCAACGGGTTGAAGTAAGACGATAGCGTGGTACACCCAAGGTTGATCCGCCTGGCGTAGTCCCGGATCTGCGAGATGCACCTCCCTGGCGAAGACTCGGCGGAAGGCCCGCGCGGGCAATCAGTCTCGCCCAAGAAGAAGTCCCGCTCCAGAGCCTCCAGTCTTTGCTCCACGGATTCGCGGAACGCTTTCGCCGCGGCAGCATGGGCACGATCCCGCCGGACAAGCTTGGCCAAGATGGCCGAGATCTTCCTCCGCCTCCCCTTCGCGCTCCCTGCACTGTTCAGGGTTTCCTCTATCTCGCCAGACGAAGGGAGGGGGGACTCTTCATCCTCTTCTTCCTCGTCTTCTTCTTCCTCTTCCTCTCCTTCCTCGTTGACTTCCAAGCCAGGATCACCTGCGGAAGAAACACGCGAGAATTTTGGTTAAGACATGACGATCGACAGTCCGACAAAGTTTTCGCATACCTGCGGCTGGGCGAGAACCGTCAGCCAAAGTTGGACGAGAAGGCCCGGCCCCTCCGTTGGTTCCGTAAAGGAGGTGAAGAGGCTTGCCCAGCCCCGGGCGGAAGGGCTCGCGCACGATGATCCCGGCCTGGCCGGAAGCATGAGGGGAGTGGTCTTCTCTCAAGGGGCGATCAGCATCCTTGAGAGTAGCGGAAGGTTTAGAAGCCGCCCCCCCCCCCCCGCCGGCAGGAGAGGATTGGCCACCGCGGGAGACACTTCGGCGGTTCTCGTTTCATCTTCCCGGGTGGATAGATCCGGGTCGGCGGGAGCTGGCACTGCGAGAAGACGGTTCAGAAAAGAAAGGGTCTGGTTGAAATATTGACAAGGGAGAATGTACCTATCGTTCCGGTCTCGGCGGGAGGAATCCTTTCCGAGACCCGTGTTTGGCCCTCGGGGGGATGAGCGGGTAGGTTCGAAGAGCTGGGCGGAATTTCGGCGTCATTATCGGGAGCGGACTCCTGCGAAAGCATACTTTAATCATCGAATCCAATGAACAGTTAGCTCGGTAGGCACGGGCGAAAGGCTTACCTTCTGTAGGGAAGAATCTCCGGCAGGATTGGGAGTGGGGGAAGGAGGATCCCTGTTCTCGCGAGAAAGGTCCCGCCGGACCGCCTTCGCCCTTTTCTTTTCCTTCTTCTTCGGCTCCGAAGGCCCGGCGGTTGAAGTCTTTTTCGCTAACCATGGAGCCACCGCCGCACAATTAGCCAAGGCCCGCGCTTGGGCAGCGGCTAACCGGTCTTGGAGGTCCTGCGGAAGCGGTTTGGCAGCACGCTTGGGATGCATGGTGAGCTCGCGCGAGAATCCTGGAGGCGAGAGCTCAGTCAGAGAGTCGTGTTTTAAGGGCAGGGCGTATGGACGTCCATCAGTACATATTTATAGCCGCAGTGGGACCCACCAAAAGATTCCCTCGATAGGCGGGCACGTGTCCAGCGAATATTTTGGGGGTTGGACTTGTCTTGTCGAGCGCAGGGCTAGCTCGAAAAGAGCGGGGATTGTGTACAACCCCATATTCGCTGGGTGGGACCCGGAGACACCACTGAGGAATTGGGCTAGGCTCAGGTTAGCCCTGGGTCAGCCCTAAGACATACTTATAGAGTTCTCGCCCTGAAGGGGCTCTCGCCAAGGGCAGAAAGTCGAGCTCTCGGCAGGAGAGATCGTCGACCGACCAGGGCAGATAGTCGACCTCTCGGCAGGAGAGATCGTCGACCGACCGAAGCAGAGGGCCTGACTACGGAAGCTCCCGCCTTAGGGAAAGCTCCCGCCCAGGGCAGGCGAGAATGCTCTAAGTAAGCCTTCAGTCGCGATAGTTTCAAGACCGTGAGGGGCGCGAACCTCCCTGGCAAGGGGTCTCGCCAAGGTTGGCCCAGTGGGGGGTCCAGCGAGAGCCTTCACGGCCAGGGTTCTCGCCAAGTGGGCCCACGTGGTGGGGCCCGGCGCTCATAAAGAGGATTATTTTATAATATATTATCCCGAGGTAAAATTACCCAAATGCCCTTTGAAGGACAGCGGGATTTGTCTATTGGCAGACCCCTCAGGGGTATTTCAGTATTTTTAGGTCAAAGGAAGACTATAAAAAGACCCATAAGGGCTCTTTGGAAGGCAAGTTGATCATTTTCCTCTAGCCCTAGTGCCTTCTGAAGAGCTCCCAGCCCAGCATTCGGCTTTGGAGGGGAAGCTCTCAGAGATCTTCCGGGTGTGTGGTGGGACCTCCCAGCTGAGGCTTTGGGTCAGTGTTAGGGCCTTAGCAACCTGTCAGGGGTCGAGGTTTGAGAGAAGTAGGCGTTGACTGCGCTTTGGTTCGTGAACATTTGTTGAGGTCATTTTTGGCTTCAACAGTAGGTTTGGTTTTGGTTCTTGTTAAACCATAACCGGAACCATTGACATGACAGTTCCAAAAATTATTCTAGAACCGGAATCAGAACTGGAACCGGTCAAAACAAATAAGGTTTTGGTTCTAACTTGAAGAACCGTTGCCTTAGCGATTCGGTTCATGATTTTAGTAGAACCAGAACAAAACCAGAACCGTGACAGCTCTTGCTCCGGGCTCCGGGCTTGGAAAAATGTTAGGTCCTCGGAGCCTCGACAGAAGTTAGCGCTCCGCCCTTGGAAATTTGGCAAAGTCCATTGAACCTTGATGGAGCGTTCCGGCTGGGAAAATCTCTAAGTCCATGGAGCTTTTGCGCAAGAAGAGGAGCGGAGCGAATTTCTAAGCAGAGGATCGACCTAAGTCCACGATCTCGCCAGAAAACCTCTGAGCTCTCTCTTGCATCTGGAGTTGCTTGTCTTCAAATGAAGGTTTAAGAGTCTATTTATAGTTTTCTGGAGGAATACGTTGGTAATGCGCTAGGGCGGAATTTGTGCTGACAAATGATGTCGCTCCATTTCGATCACCTGAATCATCAATTTTAGCAAAAAGAGGAAGTGCCCCTCGGGCGGCTCGGGCAGGGTGCCTGGAAGCGGCGGCAGTTGGCGGAGTCCGGAGGTGGCGGCTGCGGTCGGAGGCGGTGGCGACAGCCGGAGGGGGCCGGACCGGCGGCGCGCGCGGCGGGCACGATCGCGCGAGCTGGCTGCGCGCGGTCACATGGGGAGCGGCATCGCGGACTGGCCGCGCGCGATGCACGCTCTCGCGTGCAGACTAGGCGCGCCTGCGCGGCCTAGCCGTGTGCGTGCATGGGTTCGACCTTTTTCTCGGATGCTTCCGGGACTCGGGGAAGCACAGCTTCACGTGCGTGACTTGGCTGGTTGGGTTTACTCATCCTCTGTCCGAGTCTTTTCGGTTTGACTTCAAAATTTCAGGGGAACCCCATCAATTTTAAATGTTTTTTTGTTTACATGTAACAATATATTTGGATTGCACATATACTTTTTTTGCTCTACGTGTAAATATGATTTGCCAATTATCCATTTCTTATTTGCACATAACATTCACTTTTTAATATTGTAATGAAAAGCTTCATTTTAAAACTACATTGTATAGATACAAGTACTTTTTTTGAGGTGTTTCCCACAATGACTCTTATTAAAATAAATTTTACTTCAGAGTTTCCAACACAACTCACTCCTTTGCCACAAAATATATGACTGTAATATTGACTATTCTAAATTATTAGTGAAAGTCCATTAACTTTTTTTTTGTTTACTTTGGATATGAGTTTCAAAGCGTCTTCATTTATCACACCACTCTCATAAGATATTATATTTTTGTCATTTTTGTTCCATTGAGTTTGGACAAAAATAACACCGTCGTAAATTATGTGTTTGATTTGACAATGATTATAATTACAACCAAGAAATAAAATACTAAATTTGAACATGAAACAGATGGAGTTACGTAGGTGAGGTCAGACTATTACGAACGATGGTTAGATGGAGTTACGTAGGTGCGGACAGACTATTACGAACAATGGTTAACCATTGCGTTCACGACCATCACCACCATGCCAAACGGACCCTTAGTGCTCTCATACCAAGAAAAAATATTTGTCCATTTTAATAGGCTTTTAGTCTATTTGCTCAAGATTGAGATCCTCTCCATTAATTTAATTCCAATGGAGGGAATTCATTTCACTATCAAGATCATCCCTTACGTATCCAATAGTGTGAAATATTATGGATATTTCAAAATCATATATTTTTAGGTTGCTGATATTTGTACATCACAAATGAGTATTTGTAATTCATGAATGTTTGTAGACCACATAATTATATTCGTACTCAAACTGCTATTTATAAACCAAAAAATGAAAATTCAAAAAAAGCTAAGAATGATATAAAACAAGCATAAAATTATTTTCTCCCATTTGATAAAATTAGGAATGAAAGTACGAGGGATACGACATGAATAGCACCAATTGCGGAGAAAATGCGAGAAGCGCGCCTAAGATGGTTTGGACATGTACAAAGGAGATCATTAGAGGAACCTGTTAGGCGTGGTGAGGGTCTAGTCAATAGGCATGTTAAACGAGGGAGGGGTAGACCAATAAAGACTTGAAATGAAACTGTAAGGAAAGACATGATGTACTTAGGTATTAATAAGATTATGACAAAAATTAGGGCACAATGCCGACAAAGGATCAATATAGCCGACCCCACTATAATGGGATAAATGCTTGAATGTTGTTGTTGTTGTACCATACATATATTTGAAAATAAACACCTGAAAAAGCACTAAGAACTTATACATTTTACCTAAAGCTAAGATATCTCTTCCGCTCAAAATAAAGTGTTCTTGCAAAGAGTAGTAGCTTCAAATAAAATTTTTTAATAGAACTAGCAGTAGTTGGATCTCGCCAAATAGTGCGGCTAAGTCCAGATTACGCTCCGTCAAGGCGGAGATCTAGCGATCCAACGGGCGTGAGCAGCGATTCCAGCGGGCAGCGGCAGCATGACACACACCTCCGGCAAACGGTTTGCGCGGGTAACAGACGCTCGGGCGAACAGAAGAGGAGGAGCTGGTCTGCGATTAACGATTATCATCTTTAAGAAAGCTAAACAACCCGAAAAGTAAGTTACTTGTAGGACATTGTAGGACACAGAGATCTATTTGTGGTCTACGAATATCAACACCCTATTTTGAATAGGTTAGATATAGCTCTTACAGAACCAAATATATATTCCTTGTCATTTGCGGAATCTTCAAATAAATTCGGATTCTGTGCATCAAATGTGAGGAAGCCTTCTGATGCGCTCAAGCTCCAACTAATTACGTCGTTATCTCCCTCCCCTGCTCAAGCTCTGCTCTCTTCTTCTTCTAATTGCGGTCACAATCCTCAACCCATCTCCCCCAAACTACCCCCTCTCTTCTCTGCTCCTTCTCCTCCCATTCTTAAGCAGATTATTCCACTCATTACCTCGTGAAACTCTGGTTTGAAGTCCCTATGGAGCCTCACTGCAAGCCATTTTCTCACGGGGGGAGGCGCCTCTTCGAACTCCTTGAAGAACCGCAGGAGCCATTTCTGCTCGAAGTCTATCTCTTGGAGAAAAATGGCGGCCATTCATGCAATCTCCTGAAATCCCAGCAACATTCAATAAAGTGCTGGCCGACGGAAACTTGCAGAAGACTTTTGGGATACAGTTCACAGGGATTCAAGAGACGGAGAGGAGGAAGGGAGTTGGCTTGTGTTCTGCCCAAAAATTGGAACTTTAAGCTCCGAAAAGCTCTGAATTTGGAAAACAGAGCCCAGGCCCGATCTGGGCGGTTCGGCAGATTACTTCATTCATGCGAGGAGGTATTGGACAGCAGGAGGCGCTGGAAAACCATGCCGGATTCGAAGCAGCTCAGCCCTGTTTCAGTATTTGAATTGCATTCAGACGAAGGCTGCTCTGCTCACAATCACTGTACTCTTTGCCTGGTTTTCATTGATTGTTGAATTATCTGTCAATTGATTAAAAATGCTTTCTTTCTATTATTATTGTTTTTTTTTTCTTTTGCTCGCGTGCTTGTAGCGATGGAGGAAGAGAACACATCATCAACCTCGCCTGTGAATCCAGAGACGGCCGATGAAGAATCATGTTATAATCAGCATAAGAATGACAGAAACGGCAAGCTTCGATCGAATCATCTTCTCCAGCAATGCGGGAAGGAGTTTGAAGAGAGGATTTTTGGGCGTCGTGAGAGTTTGGGCCACCACAGAGTCGCCAAATTAGCCATGGAAGTGCAGGTCGTTTCCTTTGGCGCAGCCAGCATAGCAGAGTGGATAGATGTGGACCGCATTGGGACCACAGCAGAGTGGAGCCGATTCACTGCGGAGGCAATGGAGATTGGTTTGGTGATTGAGGGATTCATCTTTGATGAGATCAGAGAGGAGGTGGTTGTAGAGATGCTTGGCTCCCATTGTTTTGTGCAGAGATATTCTTTCTAATTTCTGCTGTAATTGGAATCCGTTCTTCCCCTTTTCGCTAAGCAAAAGACAAGTCCAAATCAGCCTTCTTGTTAATAAATTTCTCTTCTTTTTACACCTGTTTCTGGGAAAAATTTTAGGTCAGGATCGTGAACGGTAAGCATCGTCCACACAATCAATGAGAAGCCACAAATGATGAGGGTCCCGTGCAAAAGTGTATGGCACAAGCCACAACTGCGTGAGCCCCACCTCCTTTACAAGCTCCTCATTGATGCAGGACCATGAGCATCATCCCTCCTGTTTCCGGGGCCATTTGAGGAGAAATATATTGTTTTTAATTTTTATTCACAAACTTCACTGAAACAAATTGTTCGGTAAATCTCTAGTCTTTCATGTCATCTCAAAAAATCTTTTTTTTTTTTAAAAAACATAACTCAACACCTCCCACAATCTCTCCCACCAGAAATCTCTACATTTGGAATGGAGGTTCATTTCATGGTATATAATCTCACTAATGCCTAAGTACATCATGTCTTTCCTTATAGTTTTACTCCAAGTCTTTATTGGTCTATCCCTCCCTCGTTTAATAAGCCTAGTGACTAGACCACCACAGTGCCTAACAGGTGCCTTTAATGGTCTCCTTTGTACGTGTCCAAACCATCTTAGTCGAGCTTCTCGCATCTTCTCTGCAATTGGTGATGCTCTTGTCCCATCCCTGATACATTCATTCCGAATTTTATCCAATCACGTGTGTCCACACATCCACTTAAGCATTTTCATCTCCGCAACTCCCATTTTTTTGCTCATGTACACAATTCACTGCCCAACGCTCAGAACCATAGAGCATCGCTAGTCTAAGCGCAGTACGGTAAAACTTGCCCTTAAGTTTTAATGATACTTTACAATCACATAAGATCCCCGACGCGTCTCTCCACTTCAACCAACCCACTTGGATTGTATGTGTCACATCTTTATCAATAACTCTGTCATTTTGAACTATCAATCCAAGATACTTAAAACACTCACTATGTGAAATATTTTGATCACATAACTTAATAACGAAGTCATCTGTCCTTCTTGCGCTGCTAAATTTAAGCTTCATATACCCCAATCACTGTTGAAAATGTTGAAGTGGAAGTGGGCGGTCGGAGGAAGGCAGACCGCACAGACCACAGTTACCACTGCTGGTTAGTGCTGTTAGGTGTTGGTGGATAGCCGGTTTCTGGCTAATGTTTCCTTCCCACGGTCTGTCTCAGCAAGCCTCCTGGAGGTAATCAGGCAGTTAGAATTGAGCTAACCACAACTTTTGCGGTCTGTATTGGGAGACTGCGGGGACCATTGAGTTGGAGGGTTCTCTTGTTCGTGTAGAAGCTGCGCAGTTAGTGGAGGTTAACCGCAGAGCTCGTTGTGGTCTGTCCGCGGTCTATATCCAGAGTCCGCTGAATTTGTGAACTTAGTCACGGTGATGTGCCAAGTCTGTGTTGTTGCCTAGTTCACGGATTTGTGCGGTTTGTCGCCAAGTTATCTGGTTGCGACCCGACTTTGCAATCTGGTTATGGTGTACGTACTAGTGTGCGGTCTGTTGCTGCAAGCCGCAGGATGATGTGCAGTTACCCGATTGCTTATGGGCGGTGACCGCACTTCCCTGGTCGCCTATAAATATGGGTCTCCAGCTCGTCATATATAGCAAGAACAGTGAGAACTCAACTCACGTTTTGAACTTGCGGTTAGACTTTGTTAACTGTGCGACTAACTGAAAATTGACTTGTGCTGTGGAGGCTGTGCAGCTAGCACCGGGCGACTAGGCAACTAGTTGGAGGCTCGGTATGGAACAATTGCGGATAGCTGTTTGCGGTATACAGCAGGTCGCGGCTTGTGCGAATACAAGTCTTCTTACTCGAGATTGCGGATAGTTCAATAAGGCAGTTCACCCGGTCTCAGCGGGTAGGCTATTTCCCAGTTCATCAGCACATGTTCGCGGTTAGCTTCAAGGTCAAGCGACCTTGCGGTCAGACGACTAAGAAGTGGCAGACGGGGTTGTTCTTAGCATTTATTAAAGGAGGCCGTCCGCGCGGCTAGAGAAGCGGTCCGACAGTTCGGCGGTTTCGGCAGTCTGAAGCTATTAGCAACGGCTTGGCGGTTTCGGCGGATAAGCGACTTTGGCGGTTACCGGGTTCAGTCCGCCTGTTCTACTTTTGTTTGTATTTTTTGCTTCTATTGTGTGCATTGCAAAATCATGTCTCGCAACATATGCCTCGCATTGTAAAAAAGATAGTTGATTTAATTACAGTTCTTGTTCTTCTACTGCTTCTGATTACTTGCTTGATTTGATTGAGCATTCTTGCTACCTTTCTCAACTTCCCAAAATTTTTTACCACAGCCAGCATAATTACCGTAATAAAAGGGGAAAGAAAGCATTCCGCTTTTCAATTTTATTTGTCAATTACAAAATGTTCAAAATTGTTAATTTATATGTTTTTTTTTATTTTTTGAAAATGTGCTCCCGTAGGAGCAGAGTTCCACAGTGTCGCAATCAGAAGAGGAAAGAAGCTGTCACTCAAGAGTTTAAAATTACCAAAAAATCTCATATAATTTAGCAAAATTACAGGGCATGTCCGAATAAATGTTGTTTAGGGTTTTGCTTTTCAAACTTCATCTAAGCCCACATTAATCGCCTCCAACTAATTTTGCACCTAATTAAAGCCTTCCTTAAAGAATTTGTGGCATGCTTGGCAGCTCATGTGAAGGTGATTCATACCTATCATTACTTCATATAAATCATAACTTGATGATGTAGCAAACACACCGCGGAAGGATGCAATCAGTCAGGAAGGGAAAAGGATTTGGGCTCGCGCATTACGCCGGAGAAGTCGCCGGCGGTTTCATCAACAAGTGCAAGGAGGAATGAACTCGGAGACATAGTTGGCCAACGAATCTCAAGTGGGCTTGAATTCAACGGACAGCTGGGGCGGATTTAGAGGACGGTCAAAAGGGACACTGACACTTACATTTTTTTTTAAAATTTGTTAACAGCAGACTAAAATTTTGCTATTTGGAAGTCAAATTTGACTATTCGCATTCCAACGCATCACCTATGGGAGAAAGACTCGTCCTTCATCTTATCTTACCTTATATATATAAGGTAATATAGATATTTGGAGGTACAACACAGCTTCAATATTGATCATTGGATCATGAGAGAGACTAGGGGGAGAATTTGGAGAGAGGGAGAGAGGAGGGAGATGGAGAGAGAGGGGGAAGGAGAGAGAAGGGGAGAGAGAGGGGGGAGTGATAAAGAGAGAGAGTGAGATAAATTAATTTTTATAGATTAAAATTTGGAAAATTTTATAAAATAAAAATAAGAATAATACTTCATATTTTTTTGTGGTCATTTTAAGTATTCATATGTATATGTTCTGAAAAAATTTTTTGGGGTGCGTGCGCAACCCGCTTATAGGTGGGCAAAGCCCGCAGCGACGCATCGAGCATGGGCGAAGCCCGCCTGGATGCGGCCGAAGGCCGCCCAAGAGCTTCGAGCACGGACATAACTCGTGCGAAGAAGCTCGTATGTATGAATATATATATCTTCCCTTATAAGAATATAAGCTTTGGTGTCAGTCACGCGAATATCCGCCGTTCGATTGAGCTCCATCAGATCTCAATCACTCATTGTTTTTATCATTAAACAAACAAAATCAATAGGTCTCCTACACCTATTGACGGTGGAGGACGAGAGATAGAGAGGAGGGGGGATTGATGAGTTTAGGCGGTGGATATCTGATGGAGCAGCTCCTGAGTTTAGGCGGTAGATATTAAATAAATATATTGGCTGTCATTTGTTTAATCTCACGATGTCAGCCTGACACATGTCTTTATATTATTATTGTATATATGGAGAGACAAAGAGAGAGAGAGAGAGAAGAGGGGAGAGTGTGTTGCAGGAAAAATTTTAAAAACATAAAAATTGTAATCATGATTTATATTTTTTTTACGGTCGTTTTGAGTACTCATATGTATATGTTGCGGGTGTAGTTCGTTTTGATGCGGGCGCAACCCGCAACGAGACATTGAGCACGGGCGAAGCCCGTGCGAAGGCGGGTGAAGCCCGTCTGATGGCGGCCAAAGGCCGCCCGAGAGCATCGAGCACGGACAATGTTATGGCGATGTCAATTCGCATCATAAAATCATTTACTTAATAAGTCTTCAATAACTTCAATAAACAAATAAATATGGTATTAAAATGTAATAAATAAGAGATGCTTTTCAAATGGAGTGAGTGTTTTAAGAGGGGCGACACCCATAAATTATGCGCATTATCCCAATTTGGCTTAAATATGTTCTCCATGTTAACTATTGCCTAAATAAATGCTCATGTTGTCAACTTAGCAATGCGTTTATTTCTCTAACAGCAAAATAAAATACAACAAATTCTGATATTTATTGGAGGTTGCGCATGACATATTATTATTATTAAATGTATAACTATACGAGCATCTCCGCACGGGCTACGCCCGTGCTCGATGCTCTCGGGCAACCTTCGGCCGCATCAGGCGAGCTTCGCCGGTACTTCATGGTTTGGGTGTGCAGGCGGGCGAAGCCCGCCTGATGCGGCCGAAGGCCGCCCGAGAGCATCGAGCACGAGCGTAACCCGTGCGGAGATGCTCGTATATATATATATATACTTTCTTTAAAGCCCGTTTTTTTGAGAACAGCTGAATCACAAATTGAACGGACCAACTATGCACACTGCGCAGGATAAGTTATTTGCCCACAAACACCTACTTATTTCTCGCCCAAAATACCCCCAAACTCAAAGGAATATCGAGATAGCAACAGTGAAAAGGACAAAAAGGTCTCTTCTACTCATCCTTAAATAAGATTGCTGCTATAGCCTCATGACCGCTGTACGTAAGTCTCTTGGGAGGAGATAGAGAGAGATTAGGAAGGTGGGAGAGAGAGAGAGAGATTCCGGAGAAGAGAGAGAGACATTGGAGCTTCCTACGAGAAAAGGGGAGAAAAGGGGAGACATGGTCCTCCCATCATTGCCCATGAAGTAGGCTCAAACTGTTAGAATAGGCCGCTTATGGAGTTATGGCCTTATGGGTAAGGGGGTATTAAAGTATAAGCACATTTTACGGTAAAGTACGGGCTTTCATTGTATGGATGCCCTTATAGACGTATGTGAGCATTCACAGAGAACGTTGGATGTCTGCACTTTACGGTAAAACACATCAACCGCATTGTACCGCCTCTTTACCATCCGCTCATACTACTACTATTACTACTCATGATTTATTAGGTTTTCTTAGTCCTCCCCTAAACCCTTTCGAGAAATTATAACCTTGCTTCGGCTCCACCAATTTCACGTCGTCTGAAAACAAATAGGACACGTGCCGTGAGTCCACTCGTCAAACTCGTGGCCGGCCCTCCACAATAATTTCTCTGAACTTCAGCCGATCACTATAGCTTCGTGCCCGCACCACCACCCGCACGGGTCTCCATTTAAAACCAATTCAAAGTAAACTACTCTGGCATTTCTCATTAACCTATGTTAATCTCTTCCTTGAGGGCCACATCACCTTGTTTATAAGGTCCATCTCAATAGTACCATTCACATCGTATTCCTTCACTTAATCTCCACATGATATCCGCATTTGCTTCATATAACATCCACGCGCGCCCCACCCTCCTTAATTCAACCTCGGGTAGTCCCCCACCTTCATGCAACCCCTAATGATCGATCCCTCCTCCTTGTTGGACCACAATGGGACAACTAGCTACCAGCCCACCACCCTCTTCCTACTTGGACAACAACTAGCCACTTCACTCTTCCCTCTTGAAATTGCCATCAAGTCCTCCCTACCCTTCGAGTTGTAAGCCCCACCTCCCATTAATTCTCCACAATTGGCCAAGTAGTCGCTTTTTGTTCTCCTCCGCCTCTTCGACCATGTAATGCAAGCTATATCAAGAGGTTTAGGGTTGATATACAATATAATTTGGTTATTTCTTTCAACTTTGAGTGAGAAAGCATGCAATTATTTTTGTAGGTGAGCATCCCCTAACAAGGGAGGAGCGGAGTATAATACTTACAGGTTTGCGAGTGACGGGAGCGTCATCGTGCAGGGAGAATGTCATGTCCGAGAGAATGTCGCGCGGGGCACAGGAGCCCCGTGCACTATCGCAGTTAAGATATTGTCGTGATTGACCATAGGGACGGAGATTTGTGCTTGTCACTCGTATACGTACATGAACAATGTTTTTTTTTTACTTCATTAAGTTCTAATAATCCAAAGATTTTGAATATATTTGGACAAGTAAAAAAAAATATTTTATTCATTTTTGTATTCAAAGAAGTTAAAGGATGAATAGTACTCAACGTCATTTAAGGCGAGAAATATTTAGGTACGAGTAACACATCATTCTTGCAGTGTGTTACTCATACAATCGTCTGCTTTGTGATTCTACAGCAGAACATTTTTGAACAAAAATACAGTCGTATTGAAATACGGTCATATTTATTGATATACGATCATATCTCGATCAATCATGAATTTTTGTAAAAATCGACAGTCTTAGAGCACCTAACGAATAGTGATCATAAATGAGTATGTACACATTTTTTTTCCATTTAAGGCTGGGTAACTGGGTGTTGTTCACTCCTTCAGTTTTTATTTGAAGATATATAAATAAATTAACATTAATATATTTATATATTTATATATAGCCGACATGATTAATGAAAAATTCTGACCTGATTTCCCTAAACTATACAAATATGAAGTGGTTTTATAAAATCGAATAAAAGTTCGGCCCTCGATCAGGCGATCAGAGCTCTGTCAAGCACGAGGTTTTTTTGCTACGGTGAATTTGGACAAAAACGTCACCGTCGTAGAATGTATGTTTGGCATGACAACAGTTATGACCGCCACAAAGAAAAGATAACTAGTTTTGAACCTAAAAGTGGATGAGGTTCCTTAGGTGAGGTCAGACGTTCACGAACGACGGTTCATAGTCACCGCATTTACAACCGCCACCACGTTCACGACCGCAACCGCCGCGCCAAATAGAGCCCAGATTTCTTTCATCTCGATCCAGAATTTGCGGATTTGATTCGAACCACGCGCAGAAACATATCCAACCCACAGCGATACAGAGAAGGTTAGGCGCATCAATTCTTGCAGGTGCACAAATTGATGGGGAGCCCAACATGAGCATGAGATTGATTATGATTTGGTGTCAGCTGGGAAGCTGACTATACATGTGTCAATTGATTTTGAATTTTAATTCAGAGTCAGGAGGATGTTTCAACACAGTGAGAAATGCATCAAAGCTGCAATCTTTGAATTAATGGTTCCATGTTTGATTATTATGACTACAGGTGATCACACACACACACACACATTCAGAGTAGAGGACATCTCTGAGAACTCTGCAGAAGCCTTCAGAAGCAAATTGAAGGAAAAAGGGGTATATTAGCAAAAAGCTGGCCACAATGAGACAAAAGAGCGCAGCCGCATATATATACATGCATACACACATAGAAGAGTGATAGTGCATATGGGCCCCTCCATGAGGACGACACTCCCGCCGTTCGCAGCCCCCAAGAGCATCAAGAACCCTGATGACTGGTGCTGCAATATCAAAAGAAAAGAGGGGTGGAACCCTGTAATTTTGCAAACATAGAGAGGAGGTCACAGTAAATGACCATATATATTGCAAACTTAAAAAGGTAGGCCTCAATAAATAATGACCATATATATAGAGGGGAGGTCTCTAAATAACCCTATATAATTATATAACTATATATATATGGGACATTAAGGAGGCAAAAGTGGGCAGCCAATTAATTGTTCACCTGTGCTGCAGCGTAGTAGTAGCTGGTGTCACCATGTGTTCGTATTTCAAATACAGAAAGAAGCATGCATGGAGCGCAAGGACAAGAGAAAGGCGAGTGAATAGTAGCCTCCTTACATAATCTGCAGCCAAATAAAGTCCACTTCTCCATTTTAACCCACAATATACCCTCCTACCAACAATAAGCCCCCCTACAAATAATCCACCCGGGTCCTAAAGTCTGAACATATGTTTCTTTTTGAACTCTTCAAATGAGTGACAGTGCACGGGAGGCCCCCCGTGTCTCACGCGGCAGTACTTCGACTACGACAGTGCCCTGGTGTGACAACGCTCTCTTCACTCGTGAACCCCTATGCGCTATGCTCTCCATTCAAAATCACAACCTTTTTATTTATTAGGATAGATAAATATTGTATTGTTTTAAAAGGTGTAGTTAATTCAACAAGGTTGAGTCTTTACAAAAAAAATTTAAGTGTTCATCATAACTTGGTAATTGGTGGAATGGTCAAGTCTACCTATGATTGGTTGTGGGTTCGATCCCAGCCTCTCAAGAGAGCGCTATTTTGCAATTATTAATTTTTCAATGTAGATAGGGGCAAAATTGTAATTCCATGTCTTATGGTAGTCACCTTAAAATATAGGCCTAAGAAACCCTATCATAGTAGGTAGCTCTAATAAAATTAATAACTGGCTAGATTTGATTTCAGTGAGATCAGACGGTTAGGATTGCTTTGATGGTCCTCCATGGTTACACCATGGTTTGCTCAAGTATTTCTTTGCATAGTACAGATATGGCTGAGAGTCAAAGTTGATGCCGCCATGAAATAAATATATGGACAGAAAGCATAGCTAGAAGCTACGAATATTCTTATAGAATGCAAGCTAAGAGCTGTTAAGTAACACAGTTTGAAGAACACTTTTTCCTGATTAGGGGAGCTTAACATATTTGATTTCTAATCTCTCGTAATAAAAGAGCAATGTTATTAGCAGTCAAGTAATAGCTATTTGCAGACCTAAATACGCCTAAAACAATTATTGGCAGTCTTAAAAACAGCGAATATAAATGAACTGTGTTTAGCCATTACAGGACTGCTTATAACATTGCTCTAATAAAACTCATAGACTCCATAAGAAGAATCTGAACATTATTTTGCTTGAAATAAATGGGGGCCGGGAAGAACAATTTCTTGTTTCTAGTATAGAATTCAAACCTTCTGTACCATACTTGAGTTACTGCAACAGATTTTGGCCTTTTATGTTGGGATGCATTCAGTGAATAGAGACAAAAACACAGGTGTCTTCATAAAAGTCCATGCAGACGCTGCTTTGGAACTACAGTTGGCTGCTTTTTCATTCAGTTTCCCAACCTTTCCATCCTGAAGACAAAAATATTATATGGACGGCATCAGATGGATTGATTGGCAGGGCAGGGTATACATCTTAAATCAAGAAAATATATTTATAATTTATATATATTGGTGTATTAGACAAATAACACTAACAAAACTTTTGCTTGGTGCTAAAAACCCTAAATTTCGATCAAGGGCATAAAATAATTTGATAGATTTTATCATTTTCATCCATATTTCTAACGGAATATCTTTTTTTGTAAACTGGAAAAACTTAGAGGGGGAGTAAATGTAATTTCAAAAGATAGAAGGGTGCGATCTGTAATTACTCAAACTCCTAGGGGAGGTCCCGGTAATTAACCCTATATATTATTATTATTATTACTGCTATTACCCCTGAAGCCGATCCACGTATCATCACTCATCAGCATAAATGCGGCCTCCCAACAGACTTCAATGAATTAACCCAGCACTAATATCTCCAACCCCACCCCTTCCAGCTCTGTTGTTCTCCAAGAATGAAGGCATACAAATTTAATTGTTGAGAACCCCCAAAAAGAATTAGCTATATATTATGAGTCTGATCGGTTCTCACGAAAGTAAGATCTCATTAGAAATATTAGAAAATGGTGCAAGAAACTATGACATAAAATCAGAACGACAATTAGAGATCCCACAACCGAAAAGACCAAGATTTACAAGTTCCAATGACCACAGAGTCATTCATAAGAATACAAACGTTCAATGTGGCTGATACAGTTCATATATAATGTTCAATTACATGAGCATTGAGCAACATGATTAGAGATGAATATCTAAAGCAAGCTACACTCATTCTCCTTTTTTGCGGCAAGCAGCGACTTCAAACCTCATGCTGCATTGCACATTCCAGCACCACAAAATTAACGTTGTAAAACAGGGTCAGGCAAAGCTAACGGTCCAATGCTCCCACACTCTCAAGCTCTACGACAAGGGTTCTCCAAAAAGGAGTACCACACACACTCACACAACTTGCAGTTAGTACAATAATATAGACAATTACATGAGTATAGTAGCAGGTGAAGCTGCAACGGCAATTATAAGAGCAACAATTTAATCACGCAGATGCTTTATGAAAGATGCAGCTATACAATCAGAGCGAGGTCTAAAATCAGCACAACAAACAATAGTGAAAGCATCCTCATCAATCGTCATATCTAAAAACTATCTCAGAAATGAAGGTTCTAAAGTTTACACCTCAAGACAATTCATCAAAGTAGGAATTGCTCAGAAATCATAGTATTGCCAACTCCAAGTTAACTGCCATTTAAATTTTTGTGAGAAACCTGGAGCTTTAGTGCTTTAGTCATATGATAGGATTGTGAATCTGTGATGAACAAATGGGCACAAATACTTTGGAAATTTCCTCTGATTCTATTGTTTTGATCTATGTTAAATAACGTGTAAAGAAATACCAAGGCAATCGGCCCATGTAAAGCCCTCTTAGAGAATAGTTCCACACCTTAGGATGATGTTCAGGCTCTCCTCTCTCCTCCTATATATAAGTATAAATACTTGTATTGTATTCAAGCGAAATTATTGAGAAATTGATAAATATTAATAATTTTCTCTCCATTCACATTCTTCTACATGGTATAAGAGGAAAACGGATCATAACGTCTTGTACGGTCGGTTTCGCACCACGGGATCACTCCTTTCTGATTGCGCGGTTTGGCGAACTCCTTGCTGGCTGCTTCCCCTGCTGTCGAGCTTTTGCTCCAGCTCCTTCTACCCCTCTCTGCTGGTTATATAGATTGCCTCTGACATCTCTCGAGACCCACCTGTGCCCCCTCTTGCGAGCTCTTCCTGCCTGCTCGCATGATCGCTGAAGCTCCTGTTTGCTAGGCTCTTGACTGCATCTTTTCTGCGAGCTCTCCGTATTGATCTCCCATATTGCTTTGCTCGCCTGCCCGCCTGATCGTTGAAGCTCCTGATTTATAGGCTCTTGGCTGCATCTTTCCCGCGAGCTCTCAACCCTGATCGCTCTGCTCGCTTACTAGCATGTTCGTTGAGCTCTTGTTCGCTTGGCTCTTGGTTGCCTCCTTCCTACGAGCTCTTTGTCCTGGTCGACCAGATCGCCTACTCTCCTGTTTGCTGAGGTCTCCTCATTTGCTTGCTCCGCTTGCCTAATCTCCTGTACTCTTTCCCACTTGTTCGCTGATGGCCTGCTCGCAAGCCCTTGGCCGCCTATTTTTAGGAGCTCTCCTCGCTCTTGATCGCCAAGCACCAGCCCGCTTTGCTCCCACGAGCTCCCCCTGCCGCAAGAGGTCTTTCCATGTTTACCGTGCTTCTCGCCGCGGACTCTGATCGCTTGCTCGCCAGGTTTCTGCTCTTTCCTAGCTGCAGTTGCCTCAGCTCCTTCAGTGGCCTCCTCTTTGATCGTTGAGCCCGCCCTCACAGTGATCGCCTCGGTGCTCTCCGAACCGCGCTTCTCGTCCTTGGCGGTCTCTTATTCGCGATTTCTTGGCCTTGAATGATGCCTCGTCTCCTCTGTCCCATGTCGCGACTACTCTTCCTGAAGTTCGGGATTTGCTCCGAATAACCACCGTCTCTTAGTGGCCAAAAAAATTGTGGAACGGATTCACTATGTGCGTTGTGTCCTCCAGAAAAAGGACTCCATCATCATCTCACTAAAGCAGCCTACTACCCCCACCGAGAAATGGCTCTGTGATGATGGGTGTGTCCAAACTTGGATTTTGAATTCTATGAGGTGAACCATACCCTATGACCATGTATCATGAAACGACCAACGCTATTTGGGACGAACTTCACTCCTTATATTCTGGCAAGGATAATCTGCAACATCTGTTCGACATCTTCACCGACCTCCAATCTCTTGATCCAAGGGTGGATGGTGACCTGACTTCCTTTGTTGCGCGATCCAAGACTTTCATTGAAGCCTGGATTCAACATCAACCTCTCTCGTTGGATCTAGCTGTCCAACGAGCCCAGAAAGAAGTTGTTGACATTGTCATGATGATGACCAGTATTTCCCACATCTACACAGCATTCATGCTAATATCCTTTTGTCCTCAACCCTGCCCTCTCTCTCCGATGTGTGCTCATGCTCTTAAAAATGATGCTGCCACCTGATGCTCCCAACACTGTCTCTCCAAATCTTCTCCAACAATTCTCTGCTACTCATTTGCCCTTCTGCCCGCTCATGGAGCACACACTGCCTCTCGCGACAGAGGTCGATGTGGTAGGCCGCGTCCCAAGTGCTCCTACCGTGGTCGGGACAGACATCTTAAGGCCACTTGTTATAGCAAGTATGGTGTCCCTCCTACAAATCTTGCGTCTATAGAGACTGATGCTCCAACCGTTACTTGGCGTTCGATTTGGGAAATCTCTGATACTCGAATTCAATTTCGATTTCGAGCTGCGTCCCAAGTGTTCCTTAATTTTGATCAAGGAACACTTGACATTCGTATTCCAGACCAAAGATTTGGGAAATCTCTGATACTTTATTGACATCGAAGTAGCTCGTCGTCCTGACGACCTTGTCCTATTTCAAAGAAAGTATTGTTTTGACTTTATTCATGATGCTGGCTACTCTAGTTGCAAGCCAGCTGACATACCCATGAATGTCAACCACAAGCTCTGTGTTTATACCTCAACTCTGATATACTCCTACGAAACATAATGTACTATCATCTTCTTGTAGAAAAGTTGATCTATTTTACAGTTACAAGACTTAATATATCCTTTGTTGATAGGGTTATCAGTCGGTTTATGCATGCTCCAAGGACCTCTTATCTCTAAGCAGTTGAGCGCGTTCTCTGTTATCTGAAGTCTACTCATGGACAAGAGCTCGTATATAAGCCCTCCTTGTCTCTCTCTCATTACCTATTCTGATGTTGATTATGCTGGATCCTTGGATGCTCGCCGTTCCACAAGTGATTTTTGCAAATCTTTAGTGGACATCTTGTCACCTGGCGAAGCAAGAAACAGTATGTTGCCGCACGTTTATATGCAGAAGTTGAGTATTGATAATATCCTTTGTCGCCTCTGAACTTACATAGCTGGAAAGTGATGTAGGGTAGGCTTATACGAAGGGAATTTTGGACATGCGAATGAGTGTGACTATGACTTAGTAGAACTACGGGTGGGGAAACCACCTCAAGTGCAATCCGTATTAGATAACACAACCACACAAACAATAATAATCTCAATTTGATTAGTTGAAAGCAGTATAAATATTTTCGAGCAAACTAGTTTGGTCGGCCTCCATTTTGGAGGGGCAAACTAGAGCTCGCAAGGGAATATGTCCCTGTAGGACACGATTAGTCATGAGAGCAAATCCACGAACATAATACTTTAATAAATAAGCAAGCACACTAATATTCAATAATGAAAACGGTAACAAATCACCAAAACAAGTCTTACAACCATAGAGATGGTCGGTGTTGCAGTAGGGCGTCGAAATTAGCGAGATCCGCGAGTGTGGAGGCTGACTTGAACTGGACTTAGCCTAAAAATGGTTGGTTGGTTCCTGGCTTGGGGAAGAATCAGACCTGTATGAGGGTGGACGACAGGATCTGGAGGGGGAAGAGGGTGGAGGGGGTTGATCGGGTATAGGAATGAGTTTGGTGGCGGATTTCGAAGGGAACAGAGGTGGCGGGGAGGGGGGGAGCCGGATCCGTGGAAGGGGGTGTGGCTGAGTGGCAGAATCAGGAAGGTGATGAGGAAGAGCCACCAGATCTGTGGAGGGGGAAGAGCTGGGTGGCAGAATCTAAAAGGAGATAGGGATAGACGGTAGGATGTGAGAGGGGGAGATGGCTGGAGTTAGGGGTGCAAGTTGAGTTGAGCCGGCTCGAAAGCTCGATGAGCCGGCTCGAAAAAAGCTCGACTCAAGCTCGAGCCTGTGGAGCTCGAGCTCGAGCTCAAATATTAATGTTCATGAGCTCGCGAGCCGGCTCACGAGTTTTTTATTCCAATTTTTTTAAAAAAAATATTAAAAAAATATTAAAAAATAAGAAAATAAAGCTCATGAGCTAAAAAGCTCGCGAGCAGCTCGAGCTCGCGAGCTCGAAACTCGAGCTCGAGTTCGATAATTTGGCATTGAGCTCGAGCTCGAGCTGGGATAAATGAGCTCGTCGAGCTCGAGCTCGAGCTCGAAATGAAAAGCTCGAGCTCGAGCTTGGAAATTTTGCCAAGCTCGACTCGAGCTCGACTCGTTTGCAACCCTAGCTGGAGTGGCAAAATCAGGGGAGGAAATAGAGGCGGGACGGCAGATCTCAAGAAGGAGCGGAGGCTGGAGTCGTGTAGGGGTTCTGTTAGGGAGCACAGGAGGGAAGAGTAAGGCTAAAGGTGTTGGTTCGGCTGGGGATCGACAAGGGAAAATGGAGTAGGCGGAGGAAGGTAACTCACATAGGAATCGACACCTGTGATTGCGGTGTCGGCACCGCGAATAATCACCGGAAATGGAGAAGGATTTGATATTCAGCTTCTGTAGATGAACTTGCAACAAATACAAGTAGGACATTCTATATCAACGACTATGATGAGCCGAAGATATTAGGATCTGATGCTCCTGAAATAAAACATAAAATACAAAAATAATATATGAAATCAAGTAGATCTGGACGCATCTGTGAAGTCGGATTGACGATCCGATCAAGTCCTCCTGCGCAAGTAGACAAACGGTGGTCCTGCCCTTCAGCGGATAGAAGGTGACGACTGATCCCCCATCAACTCCCCCGAACTGAAATGCCTTCAACTCCGATGAATGGAAACGGTCATATTGTAGTCAAAGTCTAGGGGTGAGTCGATCAAGCTCTTCGAGTGCTATCCAAGTTTCATCAGTGTGTGGTCGCCTGGTCAAAAGAACCAAGTAGCGGCAAACTAGAAGGTCAGCAAAAATCACAAGCTTATGTGCCATAATCTCCTGAATGCTCTCAAAACTTTCCTTACAGGTAAGTGGAACCGGTGATGTAGTAGGTGCCAATGAAGAAACTTGGGAATCCCGATTCAAAGGTGTGTGGAAATCTGGGGAGGCCTGAACAGGAGGGTACATCTGTGGTGAGTGGGGCTCAGGTGGGGTCCGGTCGTAAGGGTTCACATAACTGTGAGGCTCGTAATGGGGCATCAAGTCTTTAGTGTTAAATATAAGGTGAATGCCCATACTCATTGGAAAGTCAACTTCGTAAGCATTGATCCCAATTCTTCTCATGACCGTGTATGAACCCATTCGCTTGACACTCAATTTTTGGTTGGCCCTTTGGGGATCCTCTCCGCACGAATTCAGACCATAACCTGTTAGCCAATCTGAATTATTTGTTCACACCTGCGACTATCAACATAAGATTTATATAGTTCATTGTTAACTGTGATCTTTCTACGGATTGACTCATGGATGTGCGAATGACTCAACAAACTCACTAGGACGAGACTCAATTGGGACGGGGAGCAGGTCAATGGGTTTCCTATGATCATAAAAAGAAATAACATGGAACAGACTCAACACAGTGGAATGATTGACCGAATTCTTGTATGCAAACTCGACAATAGGAAGGTCCAAATCTCAACTAGCTGGTTGCTCTCCGACTAAACATCTCAGCAGATTACCTAAACTCCTATTGACCACCTCTGTCCGCCCATCTGTCTAGGGATGGTAGGTAGGAGATAACTTCAAGGTCGTGCTGGTGGCGTGCCATAAGACTTTCCAGAAATAACTAGTTAAGCACATGTCACAATCTGATAATATGGACTTGGGAGACCGTGAAATCGGAATACTTCTCGTATGAAAAGAGAAGTGACATAGGACACATAGGATGTTTTGTTGCACGCAATGAAGTGCGCCATCTTCGAAAATCTATCTACTACAACAAAGATAGAATCATGTCTGCGCATCATACGAGGGAGTCTCAACACAAAGTCCATGCTAATACGTACCCAAGGTTGATGTGGGACAGGGAGGGGTGTGTAAAGGCCCGTGTTCTGCTTAACCCCTTTTGTCGTTTGGCAAGTGCGACAGTGCCTAACTACTCGAGCAACGTCCCTCTGAAGACTCGACCAATAAAACCAGTCCTGAATTAATGAGGTGGTCTTGTCCCGACCAACGTGGCCAACAACACCGCGTGTAGCTCCCAAATCAAGAAATTCCTATATGAAGTACTAGATACGCAAAGCTTGGACCCACAAAATAAATAAACCTCAGACAGCAGGAACCCCTCAGTGGGTTCTGGGGGATCACGCAGAAAGGCCGAGTATATTTCCCCAAAATCGGGCCACGAACTATAGTCCTCAGATAATCGCTCAAACTCAATCACATTACCCTCATCGCCTGTATGAGGGTAACCCGACGACTCAAGGCATCATCGGGTTATCTGAGAATTCAGAACATAATGAAAATCGGTCCTGAACTAAATTAAAATGAAAATAATGAAAATCTTGAGAACATAATGAAAATCTTTCATGCACTCGACAGTGTCTTTACCAACTCATTTTCCAAGAACTGTAGTTGAGTGGCATTTCCTTCACATTCTACAACTACTATGTGTATTCGCTTAGTATTATTCTGTGATCATGTTTGTCTATTTATTTAATTCTTGAATGTCCTTTATTTAATTATTTGCAACTTAAGAAAGTAACCCTAAATTAAATTTGTTGATCTCAGCTACTAATTAAGGGCAGCTTTAAAAATTAATTAATTAATGAAGTCGAATGTTGGATATCCTTGCTTGGTAAATCATGTAGTTGCACCACATCAACCTTAGGAAAGTGAAAGTTTAATCACCAGGGGTGTTTGTGTGTGTATCTGCAGCTTTCATATAGCATGCAATAGATCATAGAAGAGGAAAAGACAAATATTTAGATAACAATAATAGTATTTATTACCAATGACAATGTCATGGACATGCTTAATCATTACCATAAGTTATTTTTTAAGAGGAGCTTGTGCCTTCATGCTGAACTCCTTTCTCAAGCAATCCTCCAACTGACTGAAGAGTGAATTGAATAAACCTGTAAAAATTAATAAGATTATATTCATTGTATATCAATGAGCAAATGGAAACATGTATGGTTTAATGTTTTACTATCAGCAGATTATGACAAGGGTATTTATAAAATTGTAAAGTTTGTTTAAGAAACACAAAAAGGAAAGAATAAGGGCAAATTTTTGTAAAATAAAGTACTAGGAATTTGTATATTTTAACAAGCTTTTGAGAACCAAACCAGAAATTAAACTGGAGAAAGGAGCCGCTAAAGCTCCGACCTGACAAGGATATAAATATTAAACTGTTGGAGACTGAAATTCATTCCTTAATTAAAGGTAGGTCACTCCTCTATATATAATAGAGTAGTGTATACAACAATACTAACACTCACTCTCAAATTGGGCATGTTATACAATTTATACAAAAATTTTTCTCTCAAATTGGGCATGTTATACAATTTATACCAAATTTGCTAATTAAGCTACAAAAATTACTTCACTTAAGTCTTTAGTAAGAATGTCGGCAAGTTGTCCTTCCAGTGGAATGAACAAAATAACGATGAGCGCCTTCATAATATTCTCTTCGACATAATGTGATGCAGTGGTAGGTCGACTCAAAACGGTTTTTTTTCCAAATGCGAACCTAATTGCAATGTGGTGTAATGAGAGTGCACAGTGGTAGGTTGACGGCGCGCCACGACTGACGCGCGTGTATACCCGCAGGAGGCGGTGATTCGCTATCCGGACGGACGATCGGAGTCCATGGTCGCGTCCGGATATGTTTTTCCATTCAGTTTCATATTTTGCACTTTTTATTTCGAGTTGTATTTAGCCCCCGATCGGCCCAGACATTATGAGTCGTCCGATCGGGGTGGTTTGATTTGGATTACATTATGCAGGCAACGGTTCATTAGGCAGCCGTTCATTTGGATGCGGCTTCTAGCTAGGGTTATTTAACCCGGCGGTTTGGGGTGAGGAGTATCGTGAGTTTTGGGAAAGAATCCTAGAACCGTCGATCTTAGAGGTGCGACGCCTCTCTCTTCCGCCTCTCCGGTGTGACGCCGGGTCGTCTCTTCCGCCCCTCCTCCGCACAACCCGCCACCCCGACTGGCCGCCCAGTCTCCTTCCTCCGAGCACTCCGCCGCCCTGACTAGCTGCCCCGTCTCCTTCTTCCTCCGCACAGTCCGCCGCCCCGACTAGCCGCCTCGTTTCCTCCCACCTCTGCCTGAAACAACCTCTGTCGCCCCTCCCTGCACATCATCAAACCCTCAATAGGCTTTTCTCTTCCTCACCCAACCCGAGCCCCTTTCCCTACTGCTATTCTAAGCCACTCCACCAACTCCCCATCCAATCCTCTGTCGGCCACCATGCAACCACCCTTCCTCCTTCAAAGTGTCGACCACTACCCTACCACCTCCCCCTACAGCCATTCCCTGTAGTCCACCCGAGTCAATACCAGTCTCGCTCCACTCCCCACCGTCACTTGTCGCCAACACCTGTCGCCGCCGCCGCCTGCATATGCAAATCGTGGTATATCGTTCTTATCCTTTATTGTTGTTTATTTTGGCACTGTATCTGTGGTGGATGTTGTTCTTTTTTGTTATTAGTACCGCTGCTCGTGTAACTTGCGGAGTTTATTCTGCGCTTGCTTAAAATTGTCTGCACCTCAATTGTTTGCAAAATTAAAATTTTCATTCTCCTTTTAATTAATTAATTGTGTCTGCCGAGCCTCTGCTTTTAATCATATAATAAATTGCTATTTGCTGCAATTTTGAGCGGACCACTGTGCACTCTCATTACACCACATTGCAATTACGTTCGCATTTGGAAAAAAAAAACCGTTTCGAGTCGACCTACCACTGCATCAAATTGGTATAAGAGGGCTAGGTTAGGGTCATTGCATGTGATGCAATGAAAGATCGACTCGAAACGGTTTTTTTTCCAAATGCGAACCTAATTGCAATGTGGTGTAATGAGAGTGACAGTGGTCCGCTCAAAATTACAGCAAATAACAATTTATTATATGATTAAAAGCAGAGGCTCGGCAGACACAATTAATTAATTAAAAGGAAAATGAAAATATTAATTTTGCAAACAATTGAGGCGCAAACAATTTTAAGCGAGCGCAGAATAAACTCCGCAAGTTACACGAGAGGCGGTACTAATAACAAACAAGAACAACATCCACCACAGATATAGTGCCAAAATAAATAACAATAAAGGATAAAAACAATATACCACGATTTGCATATGCAAACGGCGGTGACGGCAGTTGTTGGCGGCAAGTGACGGTGGGGAATGGAGCGAGGCTGGTATTGACTCGGGTGGACTACATGGGACGGCTGTAGGGGAGGTGGTAAGGTAGTGGTTGACACTTTGAAGGAGGAAGGGTGGTTGCACGGTGGCCGACAGAGGATTGGATGGGGAGATGGTGGAGTGGCTTAGAATAGCAGTAGGGAAAGGGGCTCGGGTTGGGTGAGGAAGAGAAAAGCCTATATGATGTGCAGGGAGGGGCGGCGGAGGTTGTTTTAGGCGGAGGTGGGAGGAGACGGGGCGGCTAGTCGGGGAGGCGGACTGTGCGGAGGAAGAAGGAGACGGGGCAGCTAGTGGGGGCCGCGGACTGGGCGGAGGAAGAAGGAGACGGTGCGGCGGGTTGTGCGGAGGAAGGAGGAGGGGCGGAAGAGACGACCCGGGGTCACACCAGAGAGGAGGAAGAGAGAGGCGTCGCACCTCTATGATCAACGGTTCCAGGATTCTTTCCCAAAACTCACGATACTCCTCACCCCAAACCACAAGGTTAAATAACCCTAGCTAGAAACCGCCGCATCCAAATGAACGGCTGCCTAATGAACCGCTGCCTGCATAATGTAATCCAAATCAAACCACCCCGATCGGACGACTCATAATATCTGGGCCGATCGGGGGCTAAATACAACTCGATATAAAAAGTGCAAAATATGAAACTGAATGGCAAAACATATCCAGACGCGACCATGGACTCCGATCGTCTGTCCGGATAGCGAGTTACCGCCTCCTGCAGACATACACGCGCGTCGGTCGTGGCGCGTCGTCATAATGTCTATCCAATTCAACATGATCTGTGTGATCATGCTGAACAAGATTATGAGCAATATTTATAGGTGTCTTGTTGTTACTGTTAGATAAGCACATTTAACTAGGTCCATTTTGTATTTTTTGTTGTTATTTCTCTCTCCTCTTTAGTCTCACATCTTGTATAGGACCTTGTTCTCTCTTTCTCTCTTTCTCTCATCTATATGTTCACTTGTATTTTACACAAGTGAACATATATACAAGGTTGGTTTTTCTCCTCTCTACATGGTATCAGAGGGAATCGATCTCTCTTTGCGGCTAGCATTCTGCTAACCGCCCGACCTTCCTCTCTTGTGCTCGGTGCGATCTGGTGTTTCTAACCGGTCGACCTTCTCTTCTCGCGCAGGGCGTGACCTTGGCGGCAAGGATTTTCCTACCCGCTTCTCTTCTCCTTCTCATTCTCGTGGCCTCCACCTCTACCTCTCTCCTCTTTATAGGACTCTCTCTGACAAGTGGGTCCCTCCCTCTTCCTCCCTATCCGCGCGGTCTCTTCTATACCCGCGCGGTCTTACCTCTCCTCTCCTCTTCGTGGGACCTCCTGCGGTTTCTTACCGCGTGATCTCCGCGTGCCTAACCGCGGCCTTCTCTTGCACGGTTTCCTGCCCAGCGTCTGCGGTTAACCGCTGACCCGCACTCTCTTCTCGCGCGGTCTCTCTCCTGCTATCCGGCGCGATCTCTCCTCTTGCTATCCGCAGCGCTCTCCCGCTATCCAGAGTCCTCCTCGCGCGGTCTGCTCCGGCCTTGTCGCGGTCTGCTCCTGCCGTGTCGGCGTCCTTCTCGCGCGGTCTGCGGCCTGTTCCTGCTCGCTGCTTATAGCCTTGTCGCAGAATCCGTTCGTTGCTCGCCGCGGACTGTTGCTCGCCGCGACCCCTTTCTATCCGCTTGAGTGTTCTTTACTCGCGGTCTCTTTTCTCTGCCCGCTCGTGGTCTCCTTCTCTGACCGCTGTTGTGCTCAGCCAGACCGTGCGAACTGTTGCCTCCCGCATTTAGGTCGCGGTCTTCTCCTCCTTCTATCCGCGCGGATTGTCTCTGTCCGCTGTTCTCTATCCGCCTCTGGTTGCGGCCTCCTGCCGCTGGTGTCTTCACATCTTGACCAGACAGTCTCCGTTCTAGTCGCGCGGCCTCCTTCTGTTGCCGGTCTGCTCTCCTAGCCGCTTCCCCTCTCCATGAGTTCTTCTGCTGATTCTACCGGCACGACGGCTCCTCCTGCAGACCGCCCGGTCTCTATTCCAGAAATACGGGATGAACTCCTTATTACTACAATATCTCTGACTGGCAAAAAGAATTTTGTCGAATGGGCGCATTCTGTTCGCCGGGTCCTGCAGTCCAAGGGGTTTCTTCATCACTTGACCTAGGAAGTTACCGGTACTCCTACTGACGATTGGTTACGCAATGATGATCGTGTGCAGACATGGATCCTTAATTCTCTTGATAGCGAGTCCTATCGCCTGACCATGTACCACGAGACGGCCAAAGGCATGTGGGACGAGCTCCATACCCTTTACTCCGGCAAGGATAGTCTCCACCATTTGTATGACATTATCACTGCTCTCCAGGCCCTTGATAGCAGTGGCAGGACCGATCTGACCTCCTTTGTTGCACAAGCTCGGTCTTTGGTCGAGGCGTGGATCCAACATCAGCCTCCTACTGTGGACCTTGCTGCACAACGTGCCCAAAAGGAAGTTGTGGGCATAGCCATGATGATGGCTCAGCTACCCCATCACCTTCACAGTGTACGGGCTCACATCCTCTCCTCTACTGTTATCCCGTTCTTCTCAGATGTGTGTTCAATGCTTCTCAAAGTTACCCCGCCTCCGTACGTGTCTGGACCTCCTTCACCGGCTCTTGTCCAGCAGGTCCCTGCTCCTTTACTGCCTCTTCCCTCTTCAGTCTGTGGAAGCCGCTCTGATTCTCGGGGACGTGGTCGAGGTGGACGGCCTCGGCCTAAGTGCTCGTTCTGCGGCAAAGATGAGCATCTTGAAGCCACGTGCTATCGCAAGCATGGTCACCCTCCTCGTCCGCAGGCGTCTGTTGCTGCCACCGACTCCTCTCCAACTCGTACTGACCTCGACGAGGTTCGCCTTCAGCTCCAGCATCTTCATGGACTGCTCAGCCGCCCGCCAGCCTCGGTAGCCTCCGCTGCCTCCATCTCCAATGAAGGTATCGCTTGCCTCTCCTCTGGCCCGCGATGGATCCTCGATTCTGGTGCCACTCATCACATCACCTCTGTTTGGCCGCCTCAGTGCTTGCTTTCTCCTCACCCGAAGTACATTACTGTGGCCAATGGGGCATATGTCCCTGTCTCCGGATGTGTTGATATTCCTCTCACCTCTTCTCTTTTCCTGCGCTCGGCTCTTCATGTTCCAGACTCTCCTTTCAATTTACTTTCTGTTGGTCGTCTTACTACTGATTTACATTGCTTAGTGACATTTACTTCTTCTTTTCTGATACAGGATCAGCAGACGCGGACTATCATTGGTAGGGGGCGACTGCAGGACGGGCTCTACCTTCTTGATGACTCTCCTACTCTCCTCGCCTCTGTCTCCTCTACGGATTGACATCGACGTCTTGGTCATGCTCCTCTCTCAATCCTCAAGAAGGCTCTCCCGGATATATCTCTTCCTGTTTTTCAGTGTGAAACCTGTATTTTTGGCAAACAGCCACGTTCATCGTTTCCTTCTCATTGTACTCGGAGCTCCGCTCCTTTTACACTAGTACACTCCGATATATGGGGTCCGTACAAGATTATTAGTATTTCTGGCTATCGGTATTTCCTTACATTTATTGATGATTACTCGCGTATGACATGGTTGTATCTTCTTCGCGATCGTTCTGAGCTTCCCCGCGTCTTCCGGGCGTTCATTCTTGAAACTCGCACTCAATTCTTTGCGCCCATTCGCACTATTCGCACCGACAATACGCGTGAGTACGACATTATTCACCAAACCTCGTGTGTGTATACTCCACAACAGAATGGTGTCGCCGAGCGCAAGAATCGTCACCTTCTTGATGTAGCTCGCTCCCTTATGCTTCAAATGCAGGTTCCCAAACCATACTGGAACTTTGCGCTCTCCACGACCTGCTTTCTTATCAACCGTCTACCATCTTCCGTTCTCCAGAATGCTACTCCTTTCGGCCTCCTATTTCCCTCCACACCGCCTTTTCCTGTTACTCCTCGCATATTTGGGTGTACTTGCTATGTTCACCACCTCGGTCCATCTACAGACAAGTTGGATCCCCGTGCAGCCAAACATATTTTTGTAGGCTACTCACGCACTCAGAAGGGGTATGTGTGCTATTCGCCTACTACCCGCAAGGTAACTGTCTCTGCAGACGTCACTTTCCGGGAAGATCTTCCCTTCTTTTCTGCTCTGGATATCGCTCCTGTTCCAGGGCCTGTCGTTCGTCCTGTCATCCCTATTCCCCGTTCCTCATCATCTCCTCCTCCTGCCCAGCCTCCGGCCCGTCCACCTCCACCTGTTATTCGAATCTATTCTCGACGTTCTCCTCATCCCGTTGCCCCACTGCAGTCGGCTTCGACCTCTGATGCTCAACCACCTGCTGCTCCGGTTCAGGCCTCCACCGCTCATCCGATGGCAAATTACGTCTCTCTACATCGCCTTTCACCACCACTTCGTCACTTTGCCACATCATTATCCGCTGTTTCTGTCCCTAACTCTGTGCAGGAAGCGCTTCAACATCCAGGCTGGCGGGCTTCCATGGAGGAAGAAATGACGGTCCTTTGGGCCAACCAGACCTGGGCCCTTTACCTCTCGGTCAGCACCCTGTTGGGTGTAAATGGGTGTTTGTCATCAAACATGCTCCGAATGGCACTATTGCCCGACTGGTGGCCCATGGATTCACTCAGCAGCAGGGCATTGATTATGAGGAAACTTTCTCTCCGGTGGCCAAGCTCAACACGGTTCGTGTGCTACTCTCCGTGGCTGTACACCGCCGTTGGCCCCTTCATCAGCTCGATATCAAGAATGCCTTTTTGAATGACGATCTTCAGGAAACCGTCTACATGCGCCAACCGCACGGGTTTGAGACCACGGGGGAGTCTCATGTGTGTCTTCTAAAGAAATCCATCTATTGTCTCAAACAATCCCCTCGGGCGTGATTTGACAAATTTAGCAAGGTGGTTCAGGATATGGGTTTCACTCGGAGTTCTGTTGACTTCTCCCTCTTCACCCGACACCGGGCAACTGGAACCGTCCTTCTGTTGGTTTATGTTGATGACATCCTACTTACTGGGGATGACTCAAAGGGGATTCAAGCGGTCAAACAGCATCTAAACACCGTGTTTCAGACCAAATACCTAGGGAATCTTCGCTACTTCCTCGGTCTTGAAGTCGCACGACGACCGGATGGGCTTGTCCTCTCCCAACGGAAGTATTGTCTCGATCTTCTCAAAGATGCTGGCAAGTCTGGTTGTAAGCCAGCTAATACCCCGATGGAGGCAAATCATAAGCTCTGTGCTCATGCCTCTGATAATGATCTGCTTCTCCAGAACCCGGAATACTATAGACGCCTTGTCGGAAAGTTGATCTACCTAACAGTTACGAGGCCTGATATATCGTTCGTTGTTGGGGTTGTCAGTCGGTTCATGCATGCTCCCCGGGTTTCTCATCCCCAAGCTGTTGAACGGATTCTCCGGTAGCTTAAGCCAGCTCCGGGTCAAGGGCTTGTTTACAAAACCTCCACCTCTGCTCCAGCATTGGTTGCTTACTCTGATGTCGATTACGCTGGTTCCCTGGACGATCAGCGGTCGACCAGTGGGTTCTGTACTTATTTTGGAGGTCATCTCATTACATGGAAAAGTAAAAAACAAGCTGTGGTCGCTCGATCCTCCGCGGAAGCTAAATACCGGTCGATGACATCGGTTGTCTCTGAACTCACATGGCTTGAAAGCCTTCTTGCTGACTTGGGAGTAAAACTTCCTTCATCTGTTGTTCTATTCTGTGATAGTCAAGAGGCCATACACATAACAAAGAATCCAGTATTTCACGAGCGTAAGAAACATATCGAAGTTGACTGTCACTTCATACGGGAAAAAGTTCAAATGAAGAAACTTGAATTAAAGCATGTTCCGGGCACTGATGAAGTTGCTGATATTCTCACGAAGGCTTTATCAAGTACCTTGTTCTACCAGTGTTTTTCCAAGCTGGGTGCATATGATCTATACGCTCCAGCTTGTGGGGGAGTGTTAGAGAAGTCTATTTAACTAGGCCCATTTTGTATTTTTTGTTGTTATTTCTCTCTCCTCTTTAGTCCCACATCTTGTATAGGACCTTGTTCTCTCTTTCTCTCATCTATATATTTGTACTCATTCTTTGTATTTTACACAAGTGAACATATATACAAGGTTGATTTTTCTCCTCTCTATAGTTACAATATAAGTTTGGCTTTGTTTGTTTGAGCTGATGGGCACAGCTGCGGTAGACCCAAATCGGCATTTTCAATTTTACTGGCGTTTGGAGGCACAGTTTTGGAAAGCTCCGTATTAAAAAAAACAGACCTTAAGTCAAAGTTGAACTGCAAGGAATACCTCCTTTTCGGGTATCCATGGCTGCATGTCTAGCCTCTCGAATCACAAGTTCCTCATCTGGCTACTCGCCCCCCGCATTTGTCGCTGCTCTCCATCATCAACGCCGTCCTGATTTTCTACCAGCATCGCGAGACCTCATCCAACTTTCAAGTCCTCTGCGAGGGATCCACTTGTCTTCATCCTCACCACACAGATCCGGCGGCTCCTCGACAGATCCCTTGAAGGTGAGAAAAGTTTTCCTTTTCCAGTCATCCTGTTCAGATTTTTTTTGCATTTGTTCGCAATGGCAATGAGGATGGATTTGTTCTGCATTTTTTTGCATTTGTTAGTGTTGAATAAAATATCTGTAAATACACATAACAAGGCCCAACTAAAGCCCACTACTTCTATAGGAATTAGTCTCAAATCTTAAAATGAGATTATTGCTCTCCTCTCTTCCTATATAAGTGTACAAATTATTGTATGTAAAGGTGTGAGTGAATATAATAAATTTATTATTTTATTTCTCTCATTTTTTATATTTTTCCACATGGTATCAGAGCGAATCAAATTCTAAATTTTCTTCTCTCCTCGATCTCCAAGCCAGACTATGGGGTGTGTGCGATCTGGATTTTGTTGGCCACCTCTTCTCTGGCTCAAAATCTCCACAACAAATCCCTCACTATTTTTGGCTTCTATAATTTCTCCCTGCTGCCAACTGGGTCCCACCCATCCGGAGTTTGTCGCGACCGCTTCTTTCTAAGCACTCTGTTCATCGTGAGCTCTCCTGCGATCTCTCTGTCGTCGAGCTCCCTCTGGCTGCTCCTCCCTGAGATCGCGCTCTCTTCTGGTTTCGTCTTTTCCCGTTCAGGTCGTCAGATTGCTCAACTCGCCTGATCGCTCAGATCGCAGGGCCTCTGCTTGACCCGTTCTCCTAAATTCCCTTCAATTGTCGAGCTCCTCTCTCTGCTCTTCATGCTACTCCTATTCGTGATTTCCCCTGTCACGAGGTTTGTTTGTCCGCCAAACAACCTCCTGCCAGCGTGTTATTTCCAGTCTGTACGCTACATCTTGTCTGCAAGAATCTTACAAGCTCCCTCTGATCACCGAGCTGCTTCTTCTCCCTGTTCGCAAGCAGCCTCTTGTCTGCACACTGCATCTTGTACGCAACCGGACTCCCGTCTGTGTGCTATTTCCAGTCCACACACTGCATCTTATCTGCAAGAATCCCACGAGCTCCCTCTGACCATCGAGTTGTTGCTTCTCCGTCGAGCTGCCCCCTAACACCTGCTCTTCCTATCTGTTAGCCTCTTCTTGTCTACAAGATCCCAAGAACTCTCCTTACCATCCTCTTCTTAACTGATGTTGCTTGCTTCTGGCGGCTTCTGCACTGGTCCTCTGTGTGACCGCACCCTCGGACCTTCCCGCCGATTTTTGTTGCGCTCCTTGTCAACTTTCATGGCCTTGAATCATGCCCTGTCTCTTCTGGCCAATGTTGCGGCTCTCGTACCTGAAGTTCGTGATGAGCTTAAGATCACCACTATCTCTCTTAGGCTTTGTTTGGGACAGCTCTGGAAAATGAAAAATTTGTTGTTCAAATAGAAATAATTGAACAGAATTCTTTGAGAAGTTGTTCTAAAAAAGTTATTGTTTGGATAGTTTTTGGAACAGATGTCCGAGTTGAATAACCCTAATGCTTTTGATCTCCCCCCGTCGGCGATTGATTTGTCTCCTCCAATCCAATGCGGATTGGAGCAAGAGATTGAAAGGGGGCCGAGAGGTCGGAAACGGATGAGGATCTCTTCGTCCTGATCTTTTTACACCGCTTGCAAAGTTGCAGAGGAGATCAAGTCATCCCGCCTTCGGTCGGATCTCTGGCGGCCTCCACCGCCGCCCCTGTATTTCTGATCGTGATGGTAGATGATTCCCAGGAGGTTGGGATTTGTCTCGTACATGTCCTACTAGCCTGCGCGGAGGTTGTCCAGCAAGAAAACTACAAATCGGTCGTCGTTGGAACCCAAAAGAAGATGAACATGGTGGAGATGGAGAGAAGGTTGGAGAAGATGTTGAGATTGGTGAAGAAGGCGATGACGGAGGTGGCCAGCAACATGACGACGGTGGCGTTTATCGGCGTGTCGGTGCGCGGATGGATGGCGGCGAGCCACGACGGCAGAGGAGAGAAGGCGGCGAGATTGGGAGAGAAGGCGGCGAGATTGGGAGCGTCAGGCGGAATCGGGAGAAGGGGAGACGGGATTAGAAAACACCAAACGCGATTTCTGGAGCGCAAAAGCAGGACGGCGACAACTCTCCGAAAATACCCCTAAATGCCGGTTTTAGAAAATCAATTTTCCCGAAGCAGACAAAACAGACGCGTATACAACTCTGGCGGCTGGAAAAGAACATTTCAACCGCCAGAGCTGCGCCAAACAGAGCCTTAGCGGGAAGAACTTGGTTGAGTAGGTGCACTCCGTTTGTCGTGTTCTTCAGAAAAAAGGCCTCCTTCATCATCTGACCAAGACCGTTCCAACTTCGCCCACCTTGGAATGGCCCGTGATGACGATTGTGTCCAATCTTGGATTCTCAACTTGATGGACAGTGAGCCATACCAAATGACCATGTATCATGAGACGACCAAAGCCATGTGGGAGGAATTTCACTCCATTTATTCTGGAAAGAACGACTTGCAACACATGTTTGACATCACCACGGACCTTGAATCTCTCAACTTAGGGGTGACTGGATACTTAACCTCTTTTGTTGTGCGGTCCAAAACTCTAGTCGAGATCTGGATTCAGTATCAGCCACAAACAGTAGATCTCGCAGACCAATGTGCTCAGAAAGAAGCGGTTGGCATCGTCATGATGATGGTGTGTTCCGCCTTATCTCCATAGCATTCGGGATCAGATCATATCCGCCTCCACCATTCCTTCTCTCACGGATGTGTGCTCCATGGTTTAAAAGGTCATCCCAGCCCCCCCGCCGATGTTCCAGGAACTCTCCTTTGCTCCAACAATCTTCTACATCTCACCCCACTCCTCCATTCGCTCGTGGAGGCCGCACCTCTGCTCGAGGTAGGGGTCAAACAGTCACTCTCACCTTAAGTGTACCTATTGTGGCAGGGATGGTCATCTTGAGGCCACATATTACCGTAAGCACGGTGTGTCAACACACCTGCATGCCTCTATTGTCGTCAATGCTCCAACCAACACTCAAACAGACATTGATGTCTTGCGCACCCAACTCTAGCAACTTCAGGGGACGATCGATTATTCCCCCAGCTCTGTTGCGTCTATCTCCAATGAAGGTATCTCCTGTCTCTCCCATATTCCAACTTGGATTATGGATTCTGAAGCAACTCACCATATTACTCCAAAGCAACCTTCTCAATACTTGGACTTTGAGCACCCCAAGTATATCACTGTGGCCAATGATAACATAACCCCAGTTTCTCGATCGGCCTACGTGCCCCTTACTCCATTCACTTCTCTTCATTCGGTTCTTCATGTTCCCGGCTCTGTTTTTAATCTTCTCTCAATAAGTCGTCTAACTTGAGACCTTGATTGTTATGTAACTTTTTCAACCACCTCTTTTGATGTGCAGGATCGACGGATGCAGGCTATCATTGGTAAAGGACAACTGTCAAATAAGCTCTACACTATGGACATCCCTCCCTCAATTCTCTCATTTGTTAGCATTGTTGAGTGGCATCAACGTCTAGGGCATGCCCCTCTCCCAGTGCTCAAGAAAGCTCTTCCAATTCTATCCCTCAAAGACTTCACCTACGATTCATGTATCTTCGGCAAACAACATTGTTCTTCTTTTTCTCCTCATTGTACTTAGAGCAATGCTCTTTTTGTTCTAGTTCATTCTGATATTTTGGGCCTTTATAAAATAACAAATGTTTCTAATTATCGTTACTTTCTTACCTTTATTGATAATTACTCTCGCATGACATTGTTATATTTACTTCATGATCGCTCTGAACTAACTAGTGTATTTTGTGCTTTTATTACTGAGACCCGTATCCAGTTTTCCAGCACGCTTAAAATTCCTGAAACTGACAATGCCATGAATACACAAGTCATGTGTTTACTAATCTATGTGTTGAGTGTGGTATCATTCATTAATCCTCATGTGCGTATACTCCCCCCCCCAAAAAAAAATGGAGTAGCTAAACGCAAGAATCATCACCTTCTTGAGACCGCTTGTTCTCTTATGTTTCAAATGCAGGTTCCCACACTTCATTGGGTTTTTTGCGGTATCTACTGCTTGCTACCTCAACAACTGCATGCCCTCATCTATTCTAAATTTTACGACTTTCATTAGCCTCCTTTTTCCCTCCCCACCTCCCTTTCCAGACACGTATTGTGTCTTCGACTGCACCTACTATGTTCACAATCATGGCCCGCCCACCGATAAGCTTGCTCCTCATGCTACCAAATACATATTTGTTGGTTACTCTCAAACTCAGAAAGGTTATGTCTGTTACTATCCTAGCGATCGGAAGGTTGTTATATCTGCTGATGTAACATTCCTCCAGAATCAGTCTTATCATTCTTTACATACCACTCCTCCAACACCTCATATGCTTTCGCGCCCTACAGTTTTTGTTACTTTAAGCCTGCCACCTCTACATCCAATATCGACACCAAAACAACAAAACCACCTCTTCTCCGTGTGTATACTCGTCGCTCTCCTCGATCTGATACTCTACAACAGTTACCCCTACTAATGATATCTCGCGGTCTGAACATCCGACACCAGCCTCTACTGCTCACCCTCTGGCCAATTTTGTGTCCTTGCATCGCATCTCTTTGGTACTTAACAAATTTGCAACTTTATTATCATCTATTTTTCCCTAATCCTCTGCAAGAGGCTCTTTAACATCTGAGGTGGCGGGTGGGTATGGATGAGGAAATGTCTGCTCTTTCGGCAAATCAGACTTGTGATCTTGTCGCTCTTCCTACTGGCCAGATTTGTGTGGGTTGTAAGTGGGACTTTACCATCAAACATGATCGGGATGAGACAGTTCAACGTCTAAGTGGGTCTCTACCACCAAACATGGCTTGTGGCTTTACTCAATAACAAAGCCTCAATTATGACGAGACCTCCTTACCTGTAGCAAAACTAAATATTGTTTGTATTGATCTCTCTCGTTGTTCATCAACACTGGAAATTGCATTAATTGAATGTCAAGAATGTTTTTCTCAATAACGATTTGCAGGAGACTGTCTGCATGTAACAGCCTCCCGGGTTTGAGATCACGGAGAAGTCCCTAGTATGTCATCTTAAGAAATCTCTTTATGGTCTCAAACAGTCACCTCGAGCATAATTTGACAAGTTTAATCATATAGTTTGTGATGTTGGGTTCACTCGAAGCTCAGCCAACTTTTCTCTATTCACTCGTCATCGTCTGACAAACACGGTGATTCTCATGGTGTATGTCGATGATATTTTGGTTACGGGAGATGATCTCAAAGGAGTGCACATAATCAAGCAAAATTTGACTTCGGTCTTTCAAGCCAAACACTTGGGAAATTTTTGGTACTTCCTTGGTCTCGATGTTACACATGTACTGATGGTCTTGTCATATCTCAACAAAAGTACTGTCTTGACCTTCTTCATGATGTTGGCTAGTTTGGATGCAAGCTTGCTGATGCACCAATGGATATCAAAAACAAACTTTGCGTTCATGCCTCCGGCTCTGATCTTCTTCTTCAAAACCCAGACTATTATCAGCGTCTTGTAGGGAAGCTGATTGATCTTACAGTTACAAGACCCGATTTATCTTACAGTTACAAGCTCCATTAACATCTCACCTCCAGGCAGTTGAGTGCATCCTCATGGGTGCTCGGATTTTTTTTCGTATGTAGTATGTGAAATCTCTAGTCCTTTCTAGGTTTCTATTAACTCTAGCAGACATACAAATAAAGTAGCAGGTTAATGAAGCAATGCAGAAATCTGTTTCCTGTAAGAGTTCAGAAAAAGGTTGATTAGCGAAGTCCAACAGATGAGTTTTTGGTCTATGCATGCATAATTTCTTTGGATTATCAACTCAATTTTTAACTGTTAAGATATTTTAAGAAATCTGAGCACCAATTTCTTTCAGCGCACTTCATATCAATCTGAGCACCAATGCACTTCATATCAATCTGAGCACCAATGCACTTCATATTTGTGAGGAATCAGTCAAACTTCTAAAACAATATCTAAGAACGGTCATCTTGATTATATTATAGTGTGCAAATGAAAAATAATTTATACTTAGTACTCTTGTTTAGCTGGTGTTTTATATCTATCGTTATTGTTGACTCAGTACCTCCCAGAGGTTTTACAATTGAAAAATATATATTTTACAAAACTCTCTTTTTACTAAATAATTTTTATGCACGGCTTTTCGAACAGCTCTGCAAATGAAGTTTTACACAAACAGTTTTTTACTGCAAACTATATTTTTCACAAATATCTCATTTTTCAAACTCCATTTCTGTTAGCTGCTTTTCGATCAGCAACAACCAAAATAAGCAGAGCCTTTATCGTATTGTCTTCAAGAACTCTGATATCTAGTAGTAATGTGTGAAGCCACATTTCTTCACATATTTCATGAGTCGGATCTGAACTCAGCTTCTGCACTGAAGCAAGACGACATAGGTTATTTCTTGCTTCTCCACGTGACAAGGTTTCCCCTCTAACATAAGAAATTGTATACAACTTCTCAATTTAAATTCAGACTCCGATCAAGGTTCGCGACGGTGTTGCTTCCACCGGTTGAGTTAATTATGTTTGTTTGCATGTCAACTAGTACATATTGGGGGCAATATACGATTTGATTTTAGACGTGTCGCAGAAGTGCGCGGGAAAATTTCATGTTGCGATAAGAAGATTCCATTCAACGGTGGTATTTTTGTATTATATAAGAGACGATCCAAGCAGACCTAGCTGACACAGGTCCTTATCACAGAGCTCATTATAATCACCATTTGAGAGGTGTTAAGGGGCGTCCTAGGTAAGGTACCCAATGTGGAGGGCGTGGTGGAGTCGGGGCGGCTGATCGCCTAGGCGTTTGCCGAGGTAGGTGGTCGATCGGAGAAACAGGAAGGGTCTAGGTGAGAGGTCGGCCTCCACCAAACGTGTCATGTCAAGGACGTCAGAGATCATCCGAGGGTGATGCATGCAAAGATGAGAGAAGATGTGTGACAACAGACTCTGCATGAAAAAACTCAGGTAATGGTCGGGTGGAAGGGCGGGAACGTGAGTGACCAAAGCGACAAACTCATCAATGTAGTCGTCTAGGCCAACTGTATGGCAGACGCCGCAAAGATGTTTGATGGCGGAGGAGCCGGAGTAGCGGGTATCATACCGCCAAATCATCTCATGTTTGAGCTCGGGCCAGGAAAGGAATTGGTTCGCTTGGCAGAGCCACGGAGCCCAATAGAGCACAGAGCCGTCGAGACCGACAAGAATGGTGGACACCGTGTCTTGTTCAAGCATGAAGTTGAGGTCAAAGTACTGCTCCGCCTTCGCGATCCACCTCATCGGGTTGGTGTCGACGAAGGATGAAATATCAAGGGAGAGAGCTGAGCGGCCCGGAGTCGGATGGGATAGCGGTTCGGTTGGGGGTCTCGGCAATATGGCGCCAAAGAGGGAGTCCCCGTCCGCGGGCGAGCCAGATCCGGAGGCGGCGGTCGACGCTTGGAGGGAGAGGAGCGAGGCGTACATGGAGGTGATGAGCTGATCTTGAGCCTCGACACGACGATTAAGGGAGTCAGAGGCGGTATTTGGAGCAGGGTCACCGGAGGAGCGAGTGTTGAGAGTAATGGGGCTGGAGTTGTCGGACAGAGGCTGGAAAGGGGCGGATCTGGCTGGGGTTGGCGTATGCAGAGGGCCAGCAGCCTTTCTGTGGCAGATCGGGCTGGAATCAGCGGAACAGGGTAGGACTCGGCGGATCGGCGTTGGACTTGCTGGATCAGGGATGCACTCATCGGATCCGGGCCTGGAGTGGCCGATGCAGTTGCTGGGAGCAATGGATCGGCGAGGGCGTGATCGGTTGGTGTGGTTGAAAATCAACGACTCTACGCGGAAAAACGCAGAGCTTGATGACAGGGAGAGACGGATCAGAGCGGGATCGGGTCTAAGGTCTGCGGACAGCGGATGGAAGGCACTGACGGCGAGCTTGGCGGGCAGTGATGGAAGATCAGACCAAATTGATATGAACCCAAAGAAGAATATGGCAAGGGGAAGGGACCAATGGTGGTGAGAGAGAAGAGAGGGATTAGGTTTGAGAAGAGAACTTAGGAAGCAACCCTAAAAATCCATTCATCCAAAGATTAAATTCGAATACAAGCATACAACGCCATTTATAGCAGCGGGGTCTGCAAATCAAAACCAAAACATTGAAATAGAAATAATCAAGGAGATTCATCATCCACGACTGACGGGCTAGTATCTGTCGCATTCCTACGTGTGTAAACTCGTCATGGCGTCTCGTTGGCGTGCAAGTGTCTCAGCGGCGTGTGCACATCTCATCGACATTTGCGCGTCTCGTCGGCGTGCGCGACCGTAGCACGGACCCATGTATAGACACACCTGGGCAAGTGTCCGAGTGTGTTTTTTGATAAAATTTGTCTGGTGTGTTTTTTGAGAAAAAGTTGGCTTGGTAAGTATAAAAAATAGCCTTTGGGCTAAAAAGAATATAATTTTGGGTTTTCTTTTTTATTTTCTTTTTTATTACAATATGTACTTAGGCATTAGTGAGATTATGACAAAAGATAGGGCACAATGACGACAAAGGATCCATATAGCCGACCCCACTATAGTGGGATAAAGGTTTGAGTGTTGTTGTTGTTGTGAAGGGGGTCTGCTAGTACTGGCTGAAGAGGTTTTCAAACCTGGACAAGAACTAGTTGATGGGTTCATGATGGTCCAACTAGTTTGATAAGCCAATCAAGTTCAGTTTTCCAAAGCTTGTATTTTAATATAAATCAATATAAAAATCATAAACAAAGTTAAGGCCGGTGAAGATATACGAGTAAGAAGGCAAGAATAGAAAAGTATTTGTCAATGAGGCATGACCCAGTTGGGTAAGCTGAGGCCCCATGAAAGGGAGGTCATGGGTTCCATTCTCACCATGCGCGAGCTTTGTCTACTTATTTAGTATTTTATTGTTTGATTAATTGTTGTTTAATGATGTGGTCATTGATGCTTATTGTTCTCAATGAAATGATGCTTGTACATTTATTATTAAAAAAATAGAAAAGCATTTGAATATATTCTCTTATAACTTGCAAGGGAACATTATGATTATGTACATGTAAAAATTACTTGTAACATTGCACTCCTAATATATTATGTCACAAGCTCATGGGAACGATCGAGTCAAAGGATGAGCTGTGATGAATGAAGAAGACAAGGATTGATGAGAGTGGTGTTTTCCCCCTTGACCATTGGTGGCGACCTATGGTGGAGTAAACAAGAAGAGCCTTTCCGCGAGGTCCGGCAAGTGGGTCGTCAAGGGTGGAGGAGCGGAGGGCGTAGATGGAAGCCTTGGTGCTCACCAGAAAGGCCGTATGAGGCCTTTCAGCGATGAAAGCATTCGTCTGTCGACTGCGTTAGACTGTAGTTGCATGAATGGCAGTGGCTGCTGGAGCACTGGTCATAATTGGACAACAGTCAGGTTGTGCGAGGAACAACCTGGTAAGTCTGCCTAGCGCTGGGAGTGCCCTAACAGGTCGGCTGCGCCCAGCACCCTAGGAGATTGGTTGCGCCCAGCGCCCTAGGAGAACGGTTGCGGTATTGGGGTCACCCTTCGTGGTTGTCGGCTACCTTGGATGCTAACCTTGGGACTAATTGGGGGGGAGGGGTATTGAGTGGTTTGAGTTGTTAGCACCTAGGTCACAAGCCAACGCAAAGGGAGAGCGAGTTGTTGAAGTTGTTTGTGGAAAGGGAGCCATAAACCTCATATTGATGCCCAAATCAAATCATTATTATGCATGCCTAAGCCACTAACCGAACCAAAGTAAAGGTAAAAGTAAAAGATAGATTGCGACGTCCAATGCCCGTCGTCGTGTTGTCTCTTACCATAATAGTGTCCCTCAACTGTACCCCTGACACACCCCACTTTTTCGGATCGACAAGCTCGCAGTGGAGGAGCATCGTCTTAAAATCAACTGATGGTGCCCGCTAGAGCACGAAAAGAGATCTCTAGCTTATTCCTTGCCCATGGTTTGGCGTCCCTGTCATTTTCCATCTCCAGCAAAACCAACTTCTTGTACAGATGTTTGTTACGTAAATCTTCACAACTACTGTAGATCCCCTTTGCACGTTGCACCGTCATTTTTGACAGAGTCAGGCAGTGGATGAAAGAAGGGGTCCCAAAGCTGACACCCATCCTCCCCTAAGGAGGTTTTTCGGTTTGTTCAAGGATTGGTGTGGGGGGAGGAAGTGGAAGTTGTCGTATGTCGTGGGCTTTGTCCAACTGAATGTGACAGTCACAAATGTAAGCTAGGCGCAGGGCAGTGATGAGATCCAGAGGGCCTTCGAACTCAACATCCAAGTAAAAGCGCTCTTAAAGCTCGAGAATAAAGATTGTCTCTTTAGCAGCTGCTCATGCCAGATGTTTGGTGCATGTGTCAGTAATGTCTAACATTTCTCCGGGTAGTCATCGACGGCTTCGGTATGCTTGGGGAAAACAAGTGTCCTAAGAGATTGTTTTACATCGACAAACCAAAGTGCATGTGAAAATATTGTTTGAAGTCGTCTCATGTCATGTAGAGTTTCTCCATGTAAAGATATAGGAGCCACATATGACTCTACAAAGTGATAGGCGGCCAATCAAATCCACTCCGTGTTCAGCGTCCTCCGATTAGCAAAAAAACTACTTGCATCAGGGAAATCATTCCAGTGTGTTGTACGTGATGGAGTCGATAGTGTGGCACTTACAAAAGGAGCGGGCCAGAATCGACAAATGTTGTGGTTGGAGTGGTGTGTGTTGGATGAAGGGGCGTAAAACGAATGGCACGGGGATCAAAGCCAATGAGATCCACAACATTGAAAGAGACAGTTGTGTCTTAAGGAGGCCCACAGGAGTCGGCGGTGACATGGGTTGTGGTGGAACAATCATCGGGCTCTATGGCTGCGCAGAGATCAGAATGCGAGACCATAAAATGCGCATCTGATCCTGAAGTTTAATCTGTTTGGAGGAGAAATCACACATGTTGTATTTATAAGTAATTAATTAGTACATGTGTAATTAATAAATTAAAATAAATAAAATGATAGCGGACAAAGCAAGACTTTGTTTGCATCTTGATGATGTGAGGTTTGATGAAAACTGTGTGTCTATTAGAAACAATGTCGACGAGATTAGCAAGTAACAACGTTGATTGTGTGCCTCGGGAAAAAGGCCTTGTCAGGTCTGACCAACACGGTGTCGACTGCTACTGGGAATTAAGTCGAGGCGCGGCAAGTTGCATCAACAGAGGACATCATCGATGGCCACAAAGTCGATGAAAGCGTCGACTAGGAGCATCGTCGACTGAGAGTGATGCGGTCAATGCAGACGGAGTCGTCGGAGGACGACGATGAAAGGTCAAAACTCCTTGAGGGGCATTGATGTCGAGCGTCGTTGTCAACCTCATGGAATGCGATGAGGCAGACAGCGGGGCATCAATTAGTGCTTTGTTGAGAACAGGGGTACGGGAAGTTAGCAGGCCATAGAATTTTTGACGGAAGACAGTGGGGCTTCGGCTATATCTGAACTGACAAGTGTCAGACACCGCAGGCGCTAGAGTGGATCTGAGGGAAGATGTTGTTGGAGATGTCGACGTTGACAAAAAGTTAATGCTTCGATAATGGTCTATGTAGATGCGGGGGAAGGAATGCAGTGTCGGGGGAAGGATGGGCTCTGATACCAAGTTTTTATGGGCTCACCGTAGATCTTCAGTAGGGCTGTTAGAGGAGCGGTCCAAGGAAATAATGTCGGAGGCGGAGGATACTAAAGAGCTGGAACTGCGCCTTCCTAGCCGGGGTCTGCTCGTGAGGAGGGAGCTACCATAATCTCTTCAAGAGGAAAGGGAATAAACGTCATTAATTCGTTAATATCTTACATGGCTCCTAAAGCGGCTATATATAGAACTTACAATGACATGAGCGTAAATAAACATGATATAAAAGAGATGCATGAAACACTATGTTATGATCCTCTGTCAGTTATCTAGTTAATGACTCCATCCACCACAGGATGTTATGGGCTTATTTTTGTTGGGCGATCGATGGAGGCGGAGATACAAGGGGCAAGCTTTAGAATGGTGGTTGAGGAGGAGAAGTTAGAAGAAGCTTGGAGAAGAAGATGAGAGGGAAAACCCTAGAGGAGGAGAAAAGGGTTAGAGAGAGGAGAGGAATTTTAGAGAGATAAAAAGTTCATATTTCATTGTTTAAAAATCCAAATACAAAACAAGGCTCTCTTAAATAAGGCACCAAGCGCATGTGTTTAAATACTTGATACAACACAAAACATTAAACACAAAAAGACTACATAACAACTCGACTCAATATGACTTACTACAAATACATAAAATACTAATTAACTAGATAACTGGCAGAGGACCATAACACTCAAGTTCTCCTTATCTCTCTAACATCCTCTCTCTAGTTCTGCTCTTCTCACCCCCTCCCTTCTAGGGTTTCATCCTTCTCTCACCTCCTCCGTTATTTCTAGGGTTAACACTCTTGTATCTCCAGCTCCATCCTCCACCTGCCGCTCTCCGGCAATCCACCAAAAGAGGCAAAGCTGACGACTCCAGCTCTGGTGTTGGCGGCGAAAGAAAGACAACTATCGAGGTGTGAGACATGCGGAGGGCGGCGAGCTTGAGGTCGAGGTCGAGGTTCGCATCCAGGTGGCTGAGCTAAGCTGCCCTCCGAGCAATACGATGGTCTAGCTTGGTGAGGGTGGTGAGGAGCTCAATGCGGTCGGCAGGGCTAAGGCTCAGTTTGGGGGGACTTATTTTCATCGGTCAAGCAGTTACTACTGCATGAACTTGACCTAATTAAGCCCCGGTTCATGCGGTGGTAACCGATTGACCGGTGAAAATAAGTCCCCCCAAACGAAGCCTAAGTGACATGATGGAAATGTGTAAGAATTAATTAAAAATAAATTAATTAATCACTTATAAATAAGGAATTAATTAAGTTACAGGAAATTAATTGATTGTGATATTTCTGGAGATGACTTGAGGGGGTGGAAAAAATGGTGGTTTTCCAAAAAAAGAAATAAATAAAATAAGAAGGAGATGGGATGCGGGACAGGCGTGTTCAGGAAAGGTGGAATGACTGGTGATGTGCTGGAGGAAAAATAAAATAGGAGCAAAAATTATAATAATAATAATAAAAGAAGGGTGTAGGAAGGCGGTTCGATAGAGGGAAAAGAGAAAGTGGGTGGCTCGATACGGCAAAAAAAGAGCAGGCGGTTCAGGCGTGTTGTCGGGGGAGGGAGGATCTTGATGCTGGTCGGCTGTGTCGTAGAAGAGAAGCCGTTGAATGGCTTGGTTGCTGGATGGGTTCGGCAAGCTTGAGGGGAGGGGGAAGCAGTTGAAGGTTTGGCACAGCAGCGACTTGGATGAGTTGATGAAGCGAAGTTGGCGCTGGGGAGGAAACTTGTGGGTCTGGCAGGGAAGAGCAATGGTAGGGCGTAGCGGACGGAAGTGATGAATGGCGCAAGTGTGGAATCGACGGTGATGGAACAACAGCTGGTTGAAAGAGCGGCGGTAGCTCTGGCTGGGAACAACGAGGCTGAGAAGCAGGCGCGGAAGGCGTCCCGACGGAGCGTGCGGAAAGTGTTGGTGGGCAGCGGAGGAGACGATGCTGGGACGATGATAAAGCATGGAAACAACGGAGTCGATGGGTGTGGAGCAGGGGAAGAGTCCAGCCAAGGAAGGAGGGCTCTGATACCAAGATGTTATAGGCTTATTTTTGTTAGGCGGTCGATGGAGGCGGGAATAGGAGGGAGTTTAGAGAGAGAATTGGAAATTGAAAATAACTTGCATTTGCCTACTAGTCTTGGCTCCCAACCGGGTATTAATAGTCACACCAAAATGCCCCCTCCTTGGGCTTAGACATAGAGGATCAAATATGCATAATAAACTATAAAGTAGAACTAGATACGGGTCCGCAATATACGCGACCAAGAGGGACCATAACATCTCCACCCTACCCGATGACAAGCTTGCCCTCAAGCTTGTTCTGTGGTGATGATCGGTGTCGGATCCCTAGTGTCTGTGTCAGCATCCCGTTCTGCGGCAAGGTCGTCTACCTCCAGCCAAAAGAGGCACTTGCAGCGATGTCCACGAAAAAATGACTCGGCGCAGTTGTAACAGAGGCCATTGGCATGGCGTTCACTCACCTCCTATGTAGACAGTCGGCGAATGGTGGTTGGGCGGTCGGCGCGGTCGGGAGCAAGGAGAGTGACTGTGGGCGAGGGAAGATGGCGAGGGAAGAGGGCGAGGGGTGTGGCTGGACCCCTCGGTGTCTAGGTGATGTAGATGAGGGCGATCAAAGAGCATATGCTTCTCGCAGATGCGGGTCAAGCTCATTGCAGTCGTCAGATCTGCGGGGGCCTGAAATTCCACGTCCATGCAGAGACCTTCATGGAGTCCTATCGTGAAGATGAGCACCTGTTGTGTAGGAAGAACTGAGGGTGTGCGGGCCAGTCGGACCTGAAATTGTTCGAGGTACTCGTCGATCGGACCGGTCTATCAGAGAAAAATGAGATCCCCCAAGGTATTGTTGTAGAGGGGGCCAAAGTGGAGGGTGCAACTCACTTTGAAATCCTCCCAAGATAGGAGTGGTTTCTCCCATTGCATTTGGGAAAATCAAAGTTGGGCGGGGCCCATCAGGTGGAAGGAAGCAACGTTGAGCCACTCTTCCCAAGGGGTGCGTTGATGGGCGAATAACTTCTCACAACGAGAGAGCCAGGCCAAGGGGTCTTCGTGGCCATCGAATATTGGAAAGTCCAGTCGCATGTATCGTGACACACCATTGCCCTCGTGCCATGGAGGATAAAACTCTGGCGGGGTTGGCGGCAACGACACGACAATAAAGGAGCCCGTTGTCGGTTGGGTCATTCGGTTAGCCGCAAGTTGGGCAGTGACGACAATGATGAGTATCTGCTACAAGCTTGGCGAGGGACTCAAAGATTTGAGAGAGAGAGGGCGGTTCGGCCATTGCTGGAGGATAAATGGGTGGGTTGTCGGCGTCGGAGGGTTGGAGTAAGGTTGAACCGGCGGTGGCAACAACCCGGTAGAGGCAGCGAGTAAGGGTCCTGTTAGGATCATGACAGCACATACATCTTCTCATCCAACGGCAGCCTTTCCAACGCGTGGAAAGATCACAGCATAGCCAACCTTTGCATCCGAGCCATCCTGCTAACACTTGGCAGCATCCAGAGATATTTGAATTAGAATTAATCCTCTGTAATTAGTAACGGTCAAATATGGAAAGGGATATATATACCCTGCTAATGTAATAGTTATTATCATTCTGGATTAATAAAGTGTCTGTTCTCTCTCTCTCTAACTCTCTCTGTCTCTCTCCCTCTCTCTCTCTCTCTTTCTCACTCTCACACTCTCTCTCTCTCTCTTCCCGAATCTTTACCCTCCTTTTCTTATTTCTTTTCCGGCGGCCGTCCGGCGACGGCGTGCAGTTCTTACATTTTGGTGCTCTCGTTCCGAACTCACCTCACGATGGCCGAACATACACGCTCGAAAGATAGCCAGAATTCTTATCAAGAATTGCAGACAGCGGCCAAACTGGACAAGGAGGCTACTACCCGGAGCATTACAGATCTCCGTGACGATTTATATGCAAAAGAAGCCCTCCTTATCCAACAAATTGTCGACACACGCAATGAATCAACAAACAAGATCGACACCTTACGAGCCGACATGATGACTCAATTCAAGAACGTTCAGCTAACTCTGGATCATTTATGCTCGCGGCCATTTAACCCAGAAACAGGCCAATCATCAACAGCAAACGGGGTTCTAGGTCCAGCACCGACTACAGCCCCCACCCAGGTAGTTTCGAACCCTGCTTCTCAAGATTATAAATTTCAATGTCCGCGCTTTAGCGAAGGAGACCCTACCGATTGGCTATATAATTTGCACCTTTATTTTCAATTTCATAACACCAGCCCACGTGATTATCTTCTTATCGCTGCCTGCCATCTTGATCGACCAGCATCTAGATGGTATCAGGCTACGATGCGAGACCAACCCACTATTACCTTCCAAGCTTTTGTAGAGGCTTTAACAAAACGATTTGGCCCTTCCACTTATGACGACCCAGCTGAAAAATTAGTAAAATTAAACCAAACAACAACTGTTTTGGAATATAAAACTCAATTTGAAGAATTTTTAACGCGTATTCCGGGACTAACCAGCACATTTATTACCAGCGTTTTTATTTCCGGTCTTAAAACAAGTATTCGCGGTATCGTTAAAATGCAACGTCCGACTGACCTTCACACCGCTTTTGCGTTAGCAAGAATGGTGGAAGATCAGGAGCTGGAACATACGACAACCCTACCACCAACCCATCGACCAGATTATCATAAGACAGTACCCGTATATGCGCCGACTATTCCACGACAATTTCCACATTTACAATGGCATCCACCAACCCAACCTTCCACAAATATACAACCCAAACATCAAAACCAACAGAACTATCCGATCCGTCGACTATCCGCAACGGAACGCCAACGCCGTCGAGATTTAGGCTTATGTTATAGTTGCAACGAAAAATATAGTTTTGGACATAAGTGTAAAGGTTCAGGAACCCTACTTTATTTCCAGGGGTCTGATGAACCTGACGTATGTGAGGATGTCGTGGACAATCCAAATTCGGACAATCCAAATACGGACACTTTGGATAATAATGGGGCCGTTTGTTTTTATGCACTCACTGGCGAACCACCCGGTCGTTGCCTTAGGTTGACCTCTTACATCCTTAATCAACCTTTAGAGACGCTGATCGACAGTGGTAGTTCCCATGATTTTATTTCCACCCGAATGGCCAAATACTTGCATCTCACAATATTAGCAATTCCACCATTCCAGGTTTTTATGGGTAACGGAATGTCAGTCCCTTGCCAAGGCAAGTGCAATGATATCAACTTGCTCATTCAAACAATGACATATAAATTATCTTTATATGTTCTTCCTCTTCATGGCGCAGACCTCGTATTAGGAGTACAATGGCTACGATCTTTAGGACCAGTAACCACCGACTACTCGACTCTTACGATATCTTATACAACCAGCGATGGCCCAGTGAAGCTACAAGGACAATTGACTCTCCCGGAAAAATCAGTTTCATCATCGCAAGTATCACGCCTCATGTCACTTCAGGCCTCGGCATTATGTGTCCTGACATCAGACTTTCCATCACCCGTACAACACAGAAATGAGGAATTCCAATTAGATAGTTCATTACCCATTCGATTTCAGGATCTATTACTGTCTTTTCAAAATCTATTTTACAAGCCAAACACACTACCTCCAAAAAGGGGAATAGACCACGCCATTCCTCTCGTTCCAAACCAAAAACCTGTCAATGTTCGCCCATATAGGTACCCACATTTCCAAAAAAATGAAATTGAACGACTAATTATGGAGATGTTACAGGCTGGCCATATCCGCCCCAGCACCTCTAGTTTTAGTTCACCGGTAATTTTAGTAAAGAAAAAAGATGGTACTTGGAGATTTTGCGTAGACTATCGGATATTAAATAATTTAACAATTAAAGACCGCTTTCCCATACCCACAATAGATGAGTTATTAGACGAACTCTGTCAAGCACGATTTTTTTCAAAGCTGGACTTACGTTCCGGTTACCACCAAATACGAATGAAAGAAGCCGATATCCACAAAACGGCATTCAGAACTCATCAGGGTCATTATGAATTTACTGTTATGCCATTTGGACTAACAAACGCTCCCTCCACTTTTCAATCATTAATGAACACAATTTTTCAACCTTATTTGCGTAAATTCATTGTGGTTTTCTTTGACGACATTTTAATTTTCAGTACCACAGAGGACGACCATTTCTTACATTTGGCCACAGTTTTGAAAATATTAGATGATAATATACTTCACATAAAACATTCAAAGTGTTTCTTCCTTACCACCGAAATTGAATTCTTAGGCCACAATATATCCAAGGGGACGGTTTACCCAACTAATACCAATATAGAGGCAATCCGACAATATTCCACACCCATTAACCAAAAAGAGGTTCGAGCTTTTTTGGGATTAGCTGGATTTTACCGAAAATTTATCCCTGGATTCTCAATCCTTGCAGCTCCTATGTCAGATTTGTTAAAATCGATAAATTTTACTTGGACTAGTGACACTCAAAAGGCTTTTGACACACTTAAAAAAATGTTAATTTCAAAACCAATTCTCCACTTGCCAAACTTTACCGAACCTTTCCAGATAGAAACAGATGCCTCTGGAACAGGTATAGGGGCAGTGCTGCTACAAGCAAAGAAGCCTATAGCATATTTTAGTAAGAAATTAACCCCACTTATGCAAAAAAAGAGTACTTACGTACGAGAAATGTATGCTGTCACTGCGGCAGTTGCAAAATGGAGGCAATACTTACTAGGCCACCCATTCCAAATATTAACTGATCACAAGAGCCTACATAATTTACTCACTCAAGATTTGCATACACCGGAACAACAACTATTCCTAGCCAAATTGATAGGTTACGATTACACAATTAAGTATAAACCAGGCAAAACAAATGTTTTAGCAGATGCCCTCTCCAGGTCGTGTGTTGATCATCCAACCACAACCCACAATATTACTTTAGAATCCACACCAGCATCACAAATGTACACATTAGCGGTCACACAAGCCACATCCACATTGCTGGAAGGATTAGAACAAGCATATGCCGAAGACCCCTTTACCCAGCAAATACTAAAAGACATTAGAGACAACCCATCCCTTCGGCCCCATTGGGGACAAAAGGGAGGAAATGTGTTTTACAAGCATAGGTTATTCATTCCCCAGAATTCCACAATTATCCACAAAATAATCACAAACGCACATGATAGCATCTATGGAGGTCACTCAGGAATAAAAGCAACCCTACACAGAATCCAGTCGCAGTTTCATTGGAACCACATGAAAAAGGACATAGTGGCGTACATCAGCCACTGTGACCTGTGCCAGAAGGCAAAGCCATCTAACCATTTACCGTATGGGTTGCTGCAACCCTTACCAATTCCAACATTGATATGGTCAGATTTGACAATGGATTTTATAACGCAGCTCCCTAAATCTAATAACTATTCAAATATCATGGTAGTCGTTGATCGTTTAACCAGAGCAGCCCATTTTGCTCCCATAATTTCTCCAATAACTCCGCCAACGGCGGCAAAGGTTTTTTGGGAAACAGTGGGAAAATTACACGGGATGCCAACCTCTATCGTATCAGACCGTGATTCCACTTTTTTGAGCAATTTTTGGACTGTTTTGTTTAAATTACAGGGAACTACACTACACTTCAGTTCCGCCTATCATCCGCAAACGGATGGATTAACGGAACGAACTAACAGATGTTTGCAACAATTTTTAAGAATATATACACACGAACAACCAAACAAGTGGTCTCATTACCTAAGCTATGCAGAATTTCATTTCAATACTTCAATTAATACTTCGACCGGCATGTCTCCTTTTGAGGCCATGTTCGGTCGACCGCCCCCTGGGCTTTTGACTTATTCTGAAGGTAGCACGAGGATTGAAGCAGTGGAGCTCACATTGCGGACTAGGGATGAAATACTACAACAGCTACGGGAAAATTTGCAAAGATCACAACAACGAATGAAGATGTATGCGGACGGAAAAAGAACAGACAAAAAGTTCCAGCTACATGACTGGGTCCTACTGAAGCTACATCCGTATCGGCAGCTCACACTCCACAGAATGCAGTGCAGAAAATTGGCTCTCCGCTTTTACGGACCCTTCCAGGTGGTGGAAATCGTGGGAGAAGCGGCGTACAGGTTACGGCTACCAGAGGGCTGCAAGATACATCCCGTCTTTCATGTTTCCCTACTCAGGACCTATCGACAAAGTACAGACAAACATATTACGCCTCTTCCGACGAGCAGCTACAACAATATGCCCTTACATTTGCCGTTAACTGTCATCAGTTTAAGGGAGGTTGTTAGGGACAACCGGAAAATCCCTCAAGGGCTAGTCCAGTGGAAAGATCTTCCACCCGAGGATAGTACATGGGAAGATCTAAACTCTCTACCAGCGGATCTACAGAAAACAGTACAGGAAAACTTACTCACTACCGGGGAGGACCTCACCGACGAACTCACTACCGGATGGCTACGAAAAAATAAAAGATCTAAACGAGAGAAGCAGAAGACAAAGGAAACCTCACCAATCGACATCTTTCACTCCAGGAACGGGAACACATCAGCTCCTGCTCCAACACCAGCAACGAGAGCAGAAAACGTTTACCTGGAGTTACTCCAGAAGTCGGATCCACAAGAAATCAACCCTTCGAAGCAACTCTCCAAAGCACAGAGTCCTTCCTCCACCAACGACGCCGCCTCGCCACTGTAGCAAACCCTAAGCTGTGAAGGTAGAAGGAAGGTGAAGGTAAGCTGAACGATGTGGGCATCGTTTTTTTTAAAGCCGGAGGTATTTGTTAGGATCATGACAGCACATACATCTTCTCATCCAACGGCAGCCTTTCCAACGCGTGGAAAGATCACAGCATAGCCAACCTTTGCATCCGAGCCATCCTGCTAACACTTGGCAGCATCCAGAGATATTTGAATTAGAATTAATCCTCTGTAATTAGTAACGGTCAAATATGGAAAGGGATATATATACCCTGCTAATGTAATAGTTATTATCATTCTGGATTAATAAAGTGCCTGTTCTCTCTCTCTCTAACTCTCTCTCTCTCTCTCCCTCTCTCTCTCTCTCTCTCTCTTTCTCACTCTCACACTCTCTCTCTCTCTCTCTTCCCGAATCTTTACCCTCTTTTTCTTATTTCTTTTCCGGCGGCCGTCCGGCGACGGCGTGCAGTTCTTACAGGTCCCTCGTCGATGGAGGAGTTGAGTAGTATGCGATGTGGATTAGGGCTGGCGGAGAGCGGCCAGGGCGAAGCTGGTCGGGGCGGAGCCGGTTGAGGCGGAGGCGCGGAGCAAGTCGGGGAGTAGCGGATCGGGGAGGAGCCCCCGTCAATGTTGGAGCTCGTAAAGTGCGGAGCCGGCTGGGGGAAGCGGCCGGGGGTCGACGGTGGGTTGGAATGGATAGGTAGGCCACAACAGGGGAAGAAGGCGGTAGATCTGGAGTTTCGGCGGCGGGGAGGAGAGTACCCTCTGATACCAAGTTGTTACGTGCCCTACATTGAGAGCGCGTGCACGGGGGAAGTGGAGGGAAGTTTTCGAGGGAGGAGAGACCCTTCTTGGATCCCCGGGGAGCAATGGCGGTAGGGAGGGAAAACACAGGCGAGGTGATTGCAGTTGGCTTCGGCGGAGGCGACAGCGCGGGCTTGCGGGGAGCTGGATATTGGGAGTCGTCGGATTCGGCGATACGGGATGCAGCTAGGATTAGCACCTGAACCGTAAACCGGGAATGGGAATAGGAGGGAGTTTAGAGAGATAGAATTAGAGAGAGAATTGGAAATTGAAAATAAATTGCATTTGCCTACTAGTTTTGGCTCCCGACCGGGTATTAATAGTAACACCAAAATACCCCCTCCTTGGGCTTAGACACGGGGGATCAAATACGCATAATAAACAATAAAGTAGAACTAGATGCGGGTCCGCAATATACGCGACAAAGCGGGACCATAATAGATTCATAATAAAATTTGTGTAGCATAACGGGCAATAGATAGTGGGGGCCCATAACAGATGATTGGTATACTAATGCAATGTCCATGTAAAAATGATGCACATTAGTAAGTGAATCAAACAATCACATCAAACATATTTCTTGGAAAGAAGATGAATATTGAGAACCTGAAACAGGTGTATCTTTTGTCACTGATGACCATCTCACTAGAACCGTACCAGGAATCTGTTCGAGTACCTAAACAAGGAATTTGGATGGCAATCAAGGATGCAATGTTATAAATGAAGAATTTGCATGGCCATTAATGAAATAAGTGGACATACTGAAACACAAAATGCACATTGTGACTCGGTAGGTGTGTTCAATGACTGCTTTTCAGCAATTTTTAATAAATCAACACCATTCTCCAGTGATATATTAACCTGCTAAGTAGATGAAGTCGCATGTAAAATGGTTTTATCCTTCAAAATTGAAAACAATATCTTGCAAAGCTTAGTTCAAAGACAAAACTTTACCCTGATAGAAAAGGAAAGAAGGTCAGACTTGCAAGAAAAGCCCTTGTCGAAGAAAAAGAATTCCGATGATTTTAATATTTGAAATGCGCCATTTTGACGTTTCAAGCCCTGGAAAAAGGATATTTCTTAGAAAATTGACCAAGCTAAAACAACAAACAGTTAGGGGATGTAAAAACATACAGAAATATAGTAAGTAAAACATAAACAAAGGCAAAAGATAAAAGTAGAATGCTCCGTGGATCAAATTTTCAAGTGAAGGAAAGTGTGAGATTTGATAATTAAGTGGATGATGAAGATAGATAAACTAACATACTTAAAAGAGAACATCAATAATTCGCATGCAACCTACATGAAGAAAAAGTAGGATCTCAATATATCAAGGCTACAGGCTACAGAAATAGTAACGTTAATCAATACACACTTCAGAAGTTATAAGAAAATAATCTTCTTAAGTTTCATTACAGGAAAAAAATTGCTGGCACAGATATTCTTAGAAGTATACTTTAGGTTCAAGTTAATTTTATCAAAAGCCTAATAAAAATCGAGGCAGCAAGTTGTTGAAAAACTAAAATTCATAAATAACCAAGTACTTTAGAAGTATGCCATTATTTATCATTCATCTTTCCTTTGAGATTTTAAGCACTTTAGACAATATAATAAATATACATATTATTGAAATAATCTGTATAAAGACCAGCCCATTAGAGAGACCATTAGTGTATAAAGTATAGTGCCACATCTCACAATGGACTTGTAGCCTCACTCCTCCTTCCTATATATATGTAGGAACACTTATAGTTGAACTTTTAAAGGTTATGAGGAAAATAATAAGAAATTAGAATTTTTCATTTTATGATCTGAAGTCAAAGAGAATGTCAGACCAATGGAGAGAAAGTATATTGATACTTTTGTATAAAAACAAAGGAAATCTACAAAATTATATTAATTAATTAAACTAATGAGTCATATCATGACACAATGGGAACGAGTAATAGAAAAAAGAGTAAGACGAGAGACTAACATCTCGGAAAATCAATTTGGATTCATGCCAGGGCGCGAGGGCGGTCGACCATGGAAGCTATACATCTCTTGAGGAGACTCATTAACAACTACCAAGAAAGAAAACAAGATTTGCATATGTTGTTTATCGATCTTGAGAAGACTTATGATTGAGTTCCAAGAGAGATCTTATGGAGAGTCGTAGAAAAGAAAGGTGTGAATGTATCATACATTGACATAATCAAAGATATGTATACAAATTCAGTGATAAGGGTGAGAACATCTAGAGAATTAACACAAAAATTCCCTATCATTGTTGGCTTTTACACCAAGGTTCGGCTTTAAGCTCTTATCTCTTTATCCTTATCCTAGATGAGCTCACCGGACATATCCAACAAGCAATATCTTGGTGTTTATTGTTTGCGAATGATATCGTTTTGGTCGATGAGACGCATGAGGGTGCGAACACAAAACTTGAATCTTGGTGAGACACTTAAAAAAAGAAGGGTTTTAGGTTGATCATGGCAAAAATGGAGTATATGGAGTTTAAATTTTGCAGTATAAGAAGGACGGATGACTTGGTTATTAAGTTGAGTGATCAAGATATTTCCTGTAGTGAGTGTTTTAAATATCTTGAATTGATAGTTCAAAAAGATGGAGGTATTGATAAAGATGTGACATAGAATTCAAGCGGGTTGGTTGAAGTGGAGAGTCGCATCAGGGAACTTATGTGATCTTAAAGTACCATTAAAACTTAAGGGCAAGTTTTATCGTACTGCAATTAGACCAGCGATTCTTTATGGTTATGAGTGTTGGGCAGTGAATTGTGTCCATGAGCAAAAAATGGGAGTTTCGTAGAAGAAAATTCTTAGGTGGATGTGTGGACACACGAGACTGGATAAAATTCGGAATGAATGTATCAGGGATAAGACAGGAGTAGCACAAATTGCAGAGGATGCGAGAAGCTCAACTAAGGCTCTATTTGTTTGGGCGTTTTGATACTCCGTTTTGGGCAAACGCCGCCGGAAGGAGAGTAAACAAATGAACCTCCGGCGGCGTTTGCTCCGTTTCCACCTGCCCGCCTTAAGAAACGCCCCAAAAAGCTCCGTTTGGAGCAGCTACCTCCCCCCTCCGGTCCGAACACTCCGTTTCCACCCGCCGGATCGATCCGCCACCGCCGAACCAAATGAAGCCTAAGATGGTTTGGGCACGTACAAAGGAGACCATTAGAGGCACCTGTTAGGCATTGTGAGAGTCTAGTCACTAGGCATGTTAAACGAGGAAGGGGTAGACCAATAAAGACTTGGAATGAAACTATAAGGAAAGACATGATGTACTTAGGCATTAGTGAGATTATGACAAAAGATAGGGCACAATGGTGACAAAGGATCCATATAGTAGACCCCACTGTAGTGGGATAAAGGCTTGAGTCTTGTTGTATTTTGTATTTCTCTGCAAATATTAACCAAATTATGGCTAAGGTAAGTTGTGCTTCATATCAGTGTAGCATATCAAAAATTAAGATATAAAGATGACCCAAATAACATGAGCCTTACCACTACTAACCGAGAAAAACATTTCAAATCAATGAAAGCCTGCAATGCTTCCATCATTTAAGCGTATTGGATATGAGCCTTTTCACATCTGTTCTGCATATCCTCTTGTATCATCAAAAGTATTTAAATGAAGGCGTCATTGGTGATGGGAGACGCGGGTATTAGAACAAGGCAGTGAAAACCTAGATCTAATATCAATTGACAGAGCAAAATAGTAAAGAGGAAACTTACCACGAGATATTTCGAGAACACGCTTAAAGTCGGCTAGTGTTTCAATGCCATGAACGAAGTTGAAAACAAATACAATCATAAACTCAAACCCAAAAAGGATAGCCCGGTGCACAAAGCATCCCCGAGCAACAAGGGTCTGGAGAAGGATCCCACCAAAAGGGTGAAATGTAGGCAAACCTTACCCTGCATTTTTGCAAGAGGCTGCTTCCAGGACTTGAATGACCTCAAGGTCACGTGGCAACACCTCAACAAGTGTGTCAAGGCTCCCCTTTTGACGCGTATTAAAAGCAATCATTTTGTCTCGTATTGAGACTCCAATTAGAAATCAAGGTCCAAATACAATTAATTACAATAGGTCTCGAGCTTTCTATATTCGATCAAAGTACTTATACATCCTATTTGAATTCCAATAGACTTATCGTAGCAACTTTGGGACTTATGTTTATATCAGAACACTAGAGGTCCCCATACCCCCTTTAGTATCACAAGATCAAACATGAATAGGTTAGTCAAGACCCGTTAAGAATTATTTTTTCATTCTTCGCTGGTATCCAAGGGTCAACACACAACAAATAGAAAATTCAAGATAACACTAATAGTGCATGCCATGCTATTGGGAAGATAGTGCATTCTAGAACCAAAAAGAAACCATCACATTCCTCTACGCATCACAAAACCAACGGTGCAGAGGTTGCGCCCATAACGCTATGTGCATCGCCTTGCAATTTAGTGCATTAATTGCAACTACGATCCATAATTTTGTGTGTAGTTAAATTTTCATAAACAAGTGAAATCGACAATGGTAGACCACAAAACAAAACACGTTATAATAATCATCTCATTGTATGTACTTATATCAAAATACATAATAACAAACTAAATCAAATTTATAGCGAAAAACTAGAAGCAAAGAAATAAACTTCCTAAGATGGACACTAGTCGAAAGATAAATGGTTGTGAACAATGAGATCTATCACCCAAAAAAACATGATTGGTAAACCTCGAGCGTAAAGGAACTTCGGCTTTTCAAAGGAGTATTGGACGAAATAAATGCTTTGCTCGGGGGAATAAAACTCCAGGCAAGGCCCCATCGAGTCGTATGACCCTGAACAAACTCGGTAGTCTTCACAATAGACACCACAACCTCACGAAGCTTTGATATTAAAGATTTTAAGTTGGCCTTTCTCCCAACCATCGTTGTGAACCACCTAAAACAAAAGCAAAGGGTGGAATAGCTCATCACTTCTCCCTGAGAAATGCCATGAATAGATAAGATACAAAGTACTTGTTATGAATTCCAGCAGTTTCCACTGACTTTACCTGAAAGAAAGTTTGAGGCCTACACTATCCTCAATTATGCGAGTAATAAAAGCTCTTTCCCCGCCAGGGTAAACCATTTCCTCCGGTGTTCCTTCGCACGAAGTTTTAGGGTTGAGACCCGCTTCCTCAATGCTCTCAAAAAATGGAGGATTGCACATGCAAAACTCAAAAATTTCACCATCTTTAACAACTCCTGCAAGTACAGGGAGGGTGCCAGACTTCTTGATATCAAGCAGTTCCTGATGATCCTCATTAACAATATCACTTGCACTGGACATAAAATGTCCACAACTAAATTGATCAGAAGCATCCCTAATCTCGATGAGTTCCAAAAGGTGGGGATTGCTCTCTACATTTCTTTTTGCCCACTCTAGAGCAACAACCGTCACATCTGCACACAAAAATGAAGTGAAATCTTCACAGGGCCATTTCCTCAAACAGTACAAGTGCACACTTGACTGTATATCAGGTCTTCACAACCAATCAATATGGAACGAAGAAATTTACCAGACCCAACAAAACTCCAACCTAGCAAAGCTGCCCCAAGGAGCGGGTATATACAATTCGCACCAGTCCCGATGTCAAACCCTCTAATTCGGGCATTTGATCCCTGCATCGAGGGGATAAGTTCGGAAGACAGGAGGTCATTAATCCAATGAATATAATTCGATCGATTTGGCACCGTAGGGCAAAGCTGCCCGTCGGGAATCCACCTGAAAAGCTGACAAATTAAAAATCAAAGTAAAACAAAATGATCAAAATCGCGAAGAGCGAACGGAATGGGGGAGTGCCAGTTGACGCCGTGGTCGTTGAGAAGGAGAACGCGGGTGAGCTCGCGGGTGGCGTTGAAGTCCTTCCAGTCGATGGTGGGGCGACCGGAGCGAGAAGGGAAGACGAAGGGCTCGAAGGAGGGATAGAGTGAGGCGAGTTGGGCGAAGTCCGGCGGATTCTCGGCGTAACGGTTGCTAGGATGAATCGCCGGAGGCTGTTCCCGCCGCCTCTTCCTGCTCAGCATCTCTATTCGTCGACACCCCCTTGGTAGCTTAGCTACTCAAGTAGTAACAAATGTTGCTTCATTAAGCCCAGCCCACGATGAAATGGGCCTGCGCGTCTTGACAAATCAGACTTCCAAATCACAAATGGGCCAGTGAAACATGGGCTTTTTTTGCGGAAGCTTATTTGCTCGTGTTTCACGAAAATAAGCACATTTTGAACATAAAATGTGATGAGTAGCAAAATATACATATTTTTAGTTTATCAAAGTGCATGAATTTTTTTAAGTGAAGTTAAGCATTCACAAACGACGATTCACAACCACCGCATTGAAGACCGCCACCACCAAAAAACGAAACAATGACTAAACAGTGAAGAGGTTTGGGACCACGTCCATTTGGCGATCCAACTGTCCAAAGGGCTCATTAGGGATTTGCTCTAAAAAAACTTCTTAATTAATATTTGGCTACTAACAAACTATTATTAATAGTAAATCATGAAAAAATAATTATTATTTAGAAATCATTTTTTATTATCAAATCATTAAAAAATTAATAAAATATTTTGCCATATAAAATAAAAATTAACTTAAAGGTTTCTTTGATGCCGCGATTTAACTCGGAAGAATTTTGTCAAAAAATGTCACTGTCGTCATGAAATACATGTTTGGCATGATGGCGGTTATGAACCCTACCAATAATAATAATAGTTTTGAACATAAAAGTGAAATAAGTTCTTTATATGAGAGTGAACCTTCAATAAAGGTGGTTCATAACTGCGAACGATGTGCCAAACGAACCCTAAGAGTCTGTACATTTGAACGAAATTGAGCTTCTGAAATTGAAATTGAAAATCCATTTTCAATTTTGTCAATCGTTTTCACGTTTGACGTTGTAATTAGAATTTTAATAAATTTCGTGAAATTCTTTCTGATCTATATAAAAATTTGATAATTCGGTCGAGACACATTTCGTGGAATTGAGCTCCGGTGAATTTTGACAAAAACTCCACCGTCATAGAATGTATGTTTGGCAAGACAACGGTATTGACTGCCGTCAAGAAAAAGAAACAACTTTTGAACAAAAAAGTGGATGAAGTTCCTAGATCACGCATTCACGAACGACAATTCATAGCCGCACCAAACGGAGTCAGAATCTTACTCGACAGCGGCACAACATATTCTTCCCACCAACTCGAGTAAAAAAGCTCAGCCACTCTTTCTATGAATGAACGATTGACCGTCTTGCTGACCAGACAGGCCCCAATGATTTCATGCAACTGCAGGGAACAATTCGGCGCATGATAGATGAGACAATGATTCTGAGTAAGTTTCATCAACCAAAATGTCATCTTCCTCTGCAATTCATCGAAGCCGTGATTAAAAATGAATGGGAGAATGATAAAAAATGCATTTTTTTATACAATAAAGAGAACAAATGGGCATATGCTCTGTACTAAAACAATATATACATCTTCATGTGAGCATAGCAGAATAGACAAAGACAATCATTTTAGGCACATGGCCTTATAATCCAATCAGAAAGATTGGAAAATTAGCTGAAAAATGTCCCTTCTAGCTCTTCTACCTGCCATAATATACTAGTATACCCTCCCCCTTTTCTCTCTCTCTCTCTCTACATTTATATAATAACAGCAATGACAAGATGTCAATTTCTGGTGGCCATGATATGGAATCTGTCTCCCTCTCTCTCTCTCTCTGTATTGCCAGCTCTACCACAAAGCAATAAAGTATGGCCACTAATAATGGAGGTAAGACTGGCTGTATGGATTTTGTCAGCATTAAGAGACATTCATAAGTGAAAGAGAAGCATACATTTTTGATCTTCATGTATATGTAAGGAAGTCTCAAGCCTTAAACTTATTCCTAAAAGGAACTTTTCCCCCAAATCTGCATTTTTTTTTCTGGAATTATCTTTACTACAGTATCTCCTTCGGGTAGTAGCTGAAGCAACCTAAGTTCTTCTTTGCATTCTTCGACTATTGAAAAAAGAACCACATGGATTCTAAAGAACAGTTAGCTTCGAAATTGTTGGGCTTATCCCGACTAGTGTCACTCGGGGCCGGTGTGGCATGTGTTTCAAGCATATTTGACGAGGAAATACGAATAAGTGCACTTTTGCAAGCTTTTTATTGGAGTAAACTCATATGTCCCTCATAAGAAGTAAAAACTCAATTTTTGTCAACCAAAGTGAAGATTTTTTATTTTTATTATACACCACTGTTTCAGTTCATTTCATCTTTTAATCCCATTTTATTTCCTCTTTCCAACTAATCTTGCAGATACAGTTTACTTCATAGTTTACTTTCGTTTCTTTAGACAGAATTGGCTCCTGGAATTAGAATTGAATGTCCATTTTCATTGCAATTGAACCTCTAATTTAAATAATTACGCCCAATTGAACAGAATGTGAATAAAAATATTCTTCATTGACAAAGTTCAAAGTAAAAAAAATTACAAGTAAAATTATCAATTATGATTCTAGCTCCCATCCTTCACAGAAATTTTAAAAAACTCAAATTTCCATCAACCAAACAAGAAAGAAAGAAGAAAATATGTTTTCACACATTCACTTCAAGGTAAAAACTAATTTCAATACAATTCCTATGTCATTTCAAATTAAATTTCAATCGCATTTCATTTATTTCAATTCATTCAAACTAAGCAAAGGCTTAACAAGTATAAATAAGAGATCCAGGGGAAAAATAGATGACTGTGCCTCTTAACATGAATTATTTTCTATTGTACAGCACCTTAAAAGCAGCAAGCACTTCTCAATGATTACATAGAATACAAAAATTCCATATTCATCACAAACCTAGCATGTAATCCACATAAATTCCATTAATCTAGAAGATATAGAACTTGCCATTCTATAAAAGTTGACTTTGTAAACTGTAAGTAAACAACTAATACTGAACAACAAATTTTTTTTTCTGCAAAAGAATGGAAGGCTTGAAAGAACCCAAAGCATCTAAAAATACTGACAATAGACCTCTATCTACACCTCCAAAGAAATGGTCTTCTAACCGTGGCGGTTGACATTCGGCTCCCGTTGACTTCACTCAACCTGCTCGCCAATTAGATCAAGGCCAACGGACAAAAATGAGAGGCCTTGAAAAAGCAGGAAGTAGAAGTGTATGCCTTGAGCGGAGAGCAAGCTGCGAAAAGCGGCGGTCAGAAGAAGGAAGGCGAGCGCGAGCTCTTTCCGATATATCCTGTTGTGCTTTTTCGCCTTTTTCTTCGGAAGAGTCGCTAGTTCTTTTGCGATGGACTCAAGTTCAGGCGCGGAACCGACGCGCTGGTGCTTAGGCTCTTTCTCGAGCAAGGATAGGAGGTCGCCTTCAGAAGATCGGCCGGATTTCTTCGTAACGACCCATTCGTAGGCGCTGCCGAGTTGAAATAAGCCGGAGATCATGGCATTGAATTTGGTTACTGACATTGTGTTCTCAAATAGAAGGTAAGGGACAATGAATGGGAATGATCTAGGGGAAGGGAGGATGTTGAGGAAAGACATTGTGGCTGGAATATAGCAGACTACCCAGGATGGTAGTTCGGCTTCAGGGACAAACATGGTCATGGGGAGGATGATACAAAAAAGGGTGAAGGAATAGAATGGTAAGATGAGTTTGCGCAGGAGAAAGAACAGAAAGATGAGGTTGGCTTTCTTCCAGAATGAAATCTGCAAAGGCATTGATGACAAAGGTTAGCAAAACTAAATGCTTAAAAGTTTGACTTTTTAAGCCAGGGAAACAAACTGGAGCCCGGATTTTACATTGAAAAATACATCATATGCATTTACATAAAACAAGTACAACATGTTAAGAGTAAAAATGAGTAAAACCTTATCACAAGAATGAAATGTTGGCACATTTTTGACATGTTCAAGGTGTGCAGATTGTGTGCACAACCTAAAAGTTGACATACAAATAAGACATTTGTATAATGTTTTACAAAATATTCACATTTAAGTTATTTACATTTATTTGTTCCTTCATCATGAAATGTGGCAACAAAATGCATTGAATTATATGATATGAATTTAAATTGTTATTAATAGTAGTTTAACAAGCATTGTTAAAATAGCAAAAATTTAATGTTTCTATAATATAAACTAGTGCTTATGCCATGCATCTACAAGGTTTGCAATATGTTTTTTTAAAGTTTGGGTTTGATATTCATTACAAATATTTTGAACAATGATATAATTATTAAAATCAACATGGATTGATGTTGATTTAGGCTTCGTTTGGCATGGCGGCGACGGCGGTCATAAACGCGGTGGTTATGAACCAATGTTTGTGAACGTCTGACCTCGCCTAAGGATGTTCATCCACTCTTATATTCAAAACTAGTTTTTTTCTTGGTGGCGGTCATAACCGTTGTCGTGTCAAACATACATTTTATAATAGTGTTGTTTTTGTCCAAAATCACAGCAAAAACGCCACGTCAAACGGAACCTAAAGTTAAACTATTATCATGCCAATAATCAATATAGTAGTTATGTTTTATTTGGATATCACTAGAGAGAACAAAAAAAAATGAAAATCTGCAGAATGTAAAGAATATAAAAGTTTGGGTAGTTCAAAAATTCCTACTCTATGATGATTGCGCTAGGGTTTCCTATTGTTATGTTTGTGATACAAAATTAGAAGAGATTGCATTTAATATAAACAAACTTCAGGGTCATATAAAAGGAGAAAAAGACTACAATATAACAATTCGAGCTGATGGTTCCTTCCCCGCACCCCTCGGGGCGAGTGATTGTTGGTCCCGCACCAATCCCCAAACCTCCAATAGTTTCATTAATAATTACCTATTAAAATTCATTCCTGGTTTTTGGCTTTATATTTACTTTCTAGTACACTACAAAGACAAACTTTTTGGAATAGTAGTTCTATGTTGAGGCAAACTCCTGCAATAAAGAAGTAATGGTGGATATAGCTATCAATGTTGAAGGTGGAGTATAATTGACTCTTTGAATTCAATAGAATAAAGACTACAATCAGAGCACATTCAAGAAAGATGAAGTAAAATCATATGAACACAAAATATGTTATGAAGCCAGAGGTTAAATGAGGCTGTTTGTATTTCAATTTTTTTTGCAATGAAAAACATGTATTTCTTCTATTATAAACTTAATTGTTTTCAAAAACTAACAAAAACATAATCATGACAAAAATGCTTGTAGTTGGTAAGAAAAGCAAAATTTTCATTTTCATTATTGGTTTTTGATCATGTCGCTATACGTTGAGTAGTTTTGATATAATTAAAATTTTAATATGTTGTTATTATACTTAATAGCATATGTGAATGAGTGCAATATCTTATTTCTCAAATGAATCCCCAAAATATATTTTTTAACTAGTTTAAAAAATTCATATTTTTCAATTTTTTCCATTTTATATGAATAAGTTTTATAATAATCACACATAGCATCTCTCCTTTCCGGCTTTCGCCTTCAGCTGTGCTCAAGATATCTTCTTCCAGCCAGGATGAGCATTAAAAGCTAGTTATGGAAAAAGGTGAAAGCCCATATACTGTGCTTTCACTGTTATGATAAAAAAAACTGAAAATGACATGATAAACACAGAGTAAGCAAATTACATCTTTTTTTCTCTAAAAAAAATGATCCCCAGCACTAATAGACACCCCTTCATAACACCTACCTTATAAAAAAGGATTCTGAAAGAAACTGCTAAGCCTTCCTATCAATCACACAATTTACTTTATCACATGGCCTGAAGCATCTGGTTTTGCAATAAATGAGGGCTTCAACTCCCACATGTTAAGTTGTTTCAAACAGAAACATAAAGGTGGAGATGGTTGTGGGAAATCTATATAGCTAGTGATGGCTGACAACTAAATTAAGTAGCAATTAAGGTGTAGATGATGTGTGGGTCACCCGTGTGCTGTTCATTTCAGTGCTCATATGGCAGACAAGCCTCCTCCATCTGCCCACATTTATGTCAATGCTCCAATATATTTTCAACAAATACAATTCGACCCAATATTTGGTAATAAAAGAAGGGTTTTTAAAACCCATGAATTCAACCTAAAACAACTGATTTGTTGCAGATGAAGGAGGCCAGGGATCTGTGTTAAGTGCGCAAGGCGGCATGAGTTCTTCGATGTGGGACTAATTCTCAACACATCCCCGCGCGTGGAGGGCCTTCAAATTCTAACACGCGATCTTCTTCTTCTTTTTAATTGGGCGGCGTGCTGTTGGGCGTTTGGCGTGTATTATACTGATATCGGACGCAGATTCTAAAGTGGTGTCAAAGTCGAGGGCTCGGCTAGGAGTCAAGCATGTTCATGGGGGTTGTGGCTCTCATCGGTCTTTGTTGCTTTCACCATGACTGAGCAATGTTCAAAAGCAGATTAATTGTCACGATAAATTCACATGGTCGAGCGCGCTTTTGGGGCATGGTACTTGATGATGCTCAGAATATTGTCTGAGGGGGATGGACGATGTGGAGAGCTCTCAAATCTAGCGGAGATTGCTAAGACACACAATAGCGCTAATTTAGTCGCACATCGGATAAACGAAATATATGTCAGCGTAGAAATAACATGTTGTGATCCCTCGTCAGTGAGTTTAAGCTTGTTGGTTGAATATGAGCTTGACAGCTGGTGTATCTCATCCAACTTCGATTCACCTTGTTTTCGGCTCCAACTCTTAGAGACGGATGGTCTAAATAATCCACACTTCATCAGCAAGTGGAAAGAAAGAAGAAGAGGAGTAAATTCTGTCGTAATATGCATCAAATTCCATTATAAGTCAAGCTTAAGAAGAATATCACCAAAGGCCAAAAGCAATATGTCGAGAAGCTGGTAGGTCATATCATTATTGATTTTCTAATTGATAACCATCCAAAAGAACCCGCTGGAATGAATAAAATAACACCAACAGCCAAAAATAAAATTGTTTCAAAATTAACAAAATTAATTACCTTATAATCTTATTATATTTTAGCTGCCCAAGATTAATAAAAACTAATGGGAATTAACTGAGAACGTGGAGCAGTGGCTTCCTCTAGAATAATTCCAAGCTCAATGTTATAATGGTATTAAACTTCTACCCAGAATTTTATTTTTTTCAAATTAGACAAACAAGCATCATAGCTGTCCTTGATTAATTATTAGGCTAATTGTTCAGATTCAGCAGGAATTTACAGTAGCTTGAACAAACCAAGTAAAAATAAAAAGGTAAATTTGATAGATGCATTTTCAGCTTGTTATTTCTGAAACGGCTAAAGAATGAAAAAGACATTTTTTTAGGGCAATGTTATAAGCAGTCCTATAATGACTAAACACAGCCCATTTATATTCACAGTCCAATGAATTTAAGTGTTTTTAGGACTGCGAATAGTTATTTTAGGTGTTTTTAGGACTGTGAATAGCTATCATTGAACTGCTAATATAACATTGCCCTTTTTGCCCTTTTTTTAAGGGGCAGCGAGGATATTAAACTTAAACAAACGGAGTATAACATTCTTGAAAAAGAATACCTTTGATCTGATAATATCAGGCAAACAAAGTCGGAATAACTGCATTGGGCCGGAATGCCACCGATGTTGCTGCTTCCTGTAAGCCTCGTAGGACTCGGGCACCTCACATTGGCACTGGAAAAGGATACAATTTGAATCCAGATGAGACTACAGAGAATCAAATACTTCAATCCTTAATGAAAATACGTAATCTGAAGGGCAAATTCTCCTGAAACACACCTCCACATCGTTCAAGAAGATGAACTTCCAGCCCTTCAGATGCGCACGAACGGCAATGTCCATATCCTCCACCGTGGTTCTCTCCAGCCACCCTCCGGCGTCCTCCAATGCCTTAATTCTCCAAACTCCGGCAGTCCCGTTGAACCCGAAGAAGTTGAGGAAAATGCCATTGACCTGCTGCTCTACCTCAAAATGGAAGCACAGATTGACGTTTTGAAGCCGGGTCAGCAAGTTCTCATCTTTGTTAATAAAAGACCACCTCGCTTGTACTAATGCTAACTCATCATTACCCTGCCGATTCAACTTGATGGTCAGAAGAAAATTCAGAAATAAAAAAAGATGAAGAATCTTGTCTGCTCAAGGGAAGCCAATTGTGCAACCTTGAAATGGGGAATGGTTCGTTTCAAGAAATCGGGCGCCGGCTGAAAGTCTGCGTCGAAGATTGAGACGAATTCGTAGTCCTTGACATAGCTGCAATTCATGGCTAACTTCAAATTTCCAGCTTTATAGCCTTCTCGGATCAAACGATGACGGTAAAGGATTTGAACGCCGGTTTTCGCCCACTTCTCCACCTCTTCCCGGATGAGGGCCTGCGTCGTGGGATCGTCGGAATCATCCAGCACTTGGATGAGCATGTTTGACTTGGGCCAGTCCAGGTTGCAGACTGCGGCGATGGATTGCTGATAGACCTTCAAAATGCAGGGGAATTGAGCTCAGGTGAAAAATTCAAACGGGAGAGGCTATAAATCAATGCACATTTTGAAAAGATCTCTCTGCTTACCTCTTTTTCATTGCACATGGGCATCTGGATGAGGACCATGGGGAAGTGCTTCCCGGCTTCAAAATCCTCTGTGCTGGATTCAGCGACTGGTTTGATTCTCTTGAACCGGATCCAGAAGCAGCCGAGACACATAACGAAACGGTCGGCGCTTTGAACGAGGAAGAGGACGACGCAGGCGTTTGCGAGAAACTGGAGAAGCGGGGCGATGTAATCGGCGCGAAAGCTGAGCCAGGAGGCGTAAATGGAGCCGAAGGAGGAGAAAAAATCGACGCTGTGGAACTCAGGGGCGGCGGAAATGTGCCAGCCCTTGAGATACGCGGCGATCTCGAAGGCCAGGAGGAAGACGGAGAGGCAGAGGAAGATTTTGATGAATGAGTAGAAACGGCGCCGTACGATGGGGCTCTCGTCTGCGGGAGATGCGGCGGAGTCGGAGTCGGTTCGTCCGGCAGCAACGCGGCGGCGGACGGCGGAGGCTAATCCGACGGCTGCGGATGCAAGTGAGGCGAGGCAGCCGGCGGCGCGGTGGGCCTTGAGGAGGAGAACCCACGTGATCTGCTTCGCGTTCTTCTCCTTCCCACCCTTACGAACTCCGGCAATCTCGTCGCCGGCGCTGACGTCGTCATCTTCAAGAGAAGATAGCTCTGAGATCGACCAGTTGGGGTTCTCCATCTTCACCACCACAGGGGTGCCCCTGTGTTTCTCCTTCCCCCACCATTCGAAAGACGGCGCCATTGCAGCGAAAACCAGCAGAAAAAAAATACAAAGATCCAAGCTTTCCTTTAATTCGCCCACAGAAATTAGATCCCCAATCACGCCGGTCAAGCTCTCATCCCTCCCAGCCCACAGAAATTAAAAGAAGCGCGCGCCTCTTTTATTCTGCTTCTCCGCACCTCAATATAAACCAACAAAACCAAAATGCAACAATAGCTATCCACGTCTTCTTCTTTGGATTAAAAGAAGGAGAGAAAAGAAAAGAGGGGGGAGGAAGAAGAAGAACAAAGCAAGGATTATTCTTTAGCTCTTCTCCCTTCTTTCCTCTACCATTCTTATTTTATTTTCGGAAGAATTTTTAAAATATTTTCTTACCGTGGATCAATAATGGCCAATCTAACGGAGATTGAAGTGCCAGTCGGTGGGAAGAACGCGACGGAAGACGCACAGCTGGAGATCAACAGAAATGTGAGAATCGAAGGTTCTTCTCTCTTTTACAAGCGCATTTGGGGGAGTAAATCGGGGGGAAAATGACTTATTAGAGCTAAATCCCTCATTGAGATTTTCATCCGCCGCATATTTTCTCCGCTCAATTTCTTTCCTTTATCCAATTGAAACAATGAACTAAAAATTCCTTCTTTTTATCATGGTAGGAATTAACCAGGGGGGTGTGCAAAAAAAATCAAGAATCGAATCAAATGGATCAATTCAAGACAGTTCTAATAATTCTCGGTTCAGATATGGTTCTTGAAAAGACAAGAATCGATTTTTTGGGTCCGTTTTCGGTTCTTGCAGTTGGGTATCCGAGGACCGAATGTTGAGAACCGAATATCTAATACTTGCTATATATTCACTATACCCACATTTTCAATCTCCGATCATTAAGGCTCCGTTTGGGAGGACTTATTTTTACCGGTCAAGCGGTTATGACCGAATGAATCGGGACCTAATTAAGGTCTGATTCATGCGGTCATAACCGCTTGACCGGTGAAAATAAGTCCCCCCAAACGGGACCTAAATCTCACTCGCCTAACTCCTCAATACCCAAACCATGATTCTCCTATCAGTTATTTTCTAAACTCAATCATTCTACTTGCAATCTCCATCCTTTCAGCCATCTAAATGAGACTCAGTCGAGGCATTTGGTAGACTATTCTAAATTGAAACGTTGAGCGCGCGAACAACCAATGAGAAAGGAAACGGCTGGCAGGAAGGGTTTTTTACGTGGAAAACCCCGAAAATATGTGAAAAACTGCGTGACCGAATCGGTGCCAACCAAACTTCCACTACCAGTTGTTTCTTTTACAGGGCTTCTGAGAGAATGAGAGTACGGCATGTCGCTGCTTGTTACAACTTGCTAGGGAAGAGAGAGAGGCGTGCGCTCTGAGGGTGACAGGTCACTGCTCACGGAGCTAAATATCTGTCTTTGTCGGCATTGGAGAACACGCGCTCTTGAGACTCAGTGGTTTTCTCTCTGCACTTGGAGGATGGAGTGGCCGTTCTGTGCGTCTTGGTGTGAGCGGCTTTCCTCTTGCAATTTGTAGTTGGGATCAGAGCAGTGAGGGCTTGTAGTTGGCTGGAAGGCGTTGTGAATGCTGTGAGTGATCATTTAAGTGTTTGAAGGTCTTCAATGGCGTCTTCGAAGGTAAATGAGATTTCTAGTGGACGAGAAGTAAGGGAGGAAAAAGGTATGAGTGAAGGAGAGACTGAGGTTCTATTTATAGGCCTCATGTGTGGTTACAGGTGTTACACGTTATCCGCAGACTATAGCCATCTTTTTTACAATTTGCAGGCCAATTTTGCATAGTTTAATACGCGTATATTTTTTATAATTTTACTATGCACAGAATGACAATATTTCAGCAAAGCACGCCCACCCATAATGGGTGGTTGTGCCGGCGGTTACACGGGCGGTCGTGCAGTGGTGGAACTAGAAATTTATCTCAACCTGAGCACGCTTAAGAAAATTAATTTAAACATATTAAAAACTCTTCACTTTATTCAGTATTCATTTAATTTAAGTGTCCATGATATTTTAATTTTTAACAAATTTTAACTCTTATAAATTCTCTTGATTTGAATATCAAAAAATATTTAACAATAAGTATCATTAAATATTTAGCATTTCCCATCAAAAACCAAAATCTATTAAGTTCAATCACAAGAAGTCAAATATTTTGGGCTAAAGAATAATATGTAGAAGAAAACAATTGCAATAAAATATATAATTTTTTATGATCATGAAAAACTAAAAAAAATAATTAAAATACCAAAAATAAGAGAAGAGATGACAAGAAAGTGAGGAAACAAAAAAAAAATTACAAATTAAGAAAATGAAACAAGAAGAAGATGAATAAGGAGGAGGAGGCAGAAAAAGAGAAACAAAAAAACAAGGATTAGATAATTAAGAAAAGAAAAGAAAAATGAAGGAATAATAGTAGATAGAAAACTGAAGAAAAATCTGAAACAAAAGTGATTCCTGAAGCTGCAAGGTAGTAGGGCAGGCAGTGGCGGATTCAGAAGGGGGGAAGGGGGGCCCGGGCCCCCCCAAGAATTTTGAAGTTTATGTAGCTTTAGTTTTTATTAATTGATTTAATTTTTATTAATTATAAAACATAAGTTATGTATATAATATAAGTGATGAAATTTATAAATTATAAAATATAAGTATGTATATAATATAAATATATATATATAGTTAAGAACTCATGTGAACTTATTTTCAGATCCAATTTCTCTCTCATGGACAGAAAGAGATCATCTATCTCGCATCACTCGTCTGAGTCGTCTCTCTCTCCCCTTTCCGCTAGGGCTCGCTGAAAGCCTCTTAGGAAGAGCTCTTCCCTGACAGTGGCCGCCGGTTGACAAGCTAATTCGGCTAATTTTGACAAGCTAATTCGACTAATTTTGACACTTCCGATCTCAACAGCGACTACAGAACAGTCATGTTCTACTATGAAGCTTATTAAAACAAGACTGCGCAACAAAATGGAGGATGAATTTCTGGCAAATTATATGATTCTCTACATAGAACAGGAAATATCAGAGAAGATCGAGAAAGATATGATCATTGATGAATTCTATGAGTTGAAAAAACCGGCGTGCATAACTAAAATAAGGTAACATCCATATTGTAAATTTTCTTTTATTGTTAATGCTAAAATTTCAAATTTTAAAATTTTTTGCTTATTATATTTTGATTAACAATTTTTTTAGGCTCCCCTTTCTTCGAATCATGGATCCGCCCTCGCAAGACTAGCGTTAAGGCTAGAGTTAGACATTTTTTGAGTTTTGAGCTAAGTTTTGAGCTAGGTGACATCATCACCATCATTTCATGTAGTTTTTGAGCTAGAGGATAGGGTAAGAGAAAATTTTTCGGTCCGTAAAATAGACTGTGGCTTCCTCCACAAATAAATATTTGCTTTACTGTTGGGGCCCACCTCCTTCATTTCGAAATTTGTAGTTCCTGCACCGTAAAGTGCCCCTCCGCATCCTAGGGTTTCTTCGCCCGTCCGCCACTTCCTCCGCCGGAAATCTCGACGTTTTTTTCCTCGCATTATTTCACTGAGTGCGCCCTTGGTCAGAACGAAGAAGGTAGATTCAAATATTCAAATCATTTCCCTGCGTGAGCCTCCCCTGGTCTGAACGATGAAGGTATATTTTCTGTTTTTCTGGTTAAACATAATCTGGAATTTATTAGGGTTTATAGTTTTTCTTGTGTTCTGTTTTGCTTAGTTAGTTCTTGTAGTTGCTTTCAGTTTAGTCTTATGGTACTTGCAGTTGTTTTTTCGTTCAGTGTTTGTTTGCAGTTGATTTTTCATTCAATGTTTGTTTGCAGTTATTTTTACGTTCAGTTTTTATTTGCAGTCGCATTTTTTAGTCGTAGTTGCAGTTGTATTTTGTAAAGCCATCTGATTTTACAGGTGTTGCATGCTCGATAGCAAATACTTGAGTTGTAGATGCGCACCTAACATATTCACAGCAAATGTTACACCCCTCTTGAATACATTATCTGAAGAATGCATTGTAGTACTAAGGGATGTCTGGATCCTTCTCCTGTTTCAAATGTCAAGTATTCCGCAAAACATACCAATGATCTATATTCTTCTGAGGTTATACAACAGGGATAAGAAAGCCTTTCAGCTGGGGCATTACCTTGTCAAGATGTCTGTCAATGGACTGTTGATGAGGAGTGGTCTCCTATAGTGGAGGGCAAAAGAGTAACTATGTTGGTTAAATATTTATTAGCTCTGTTTTTTTTTTCGTTGAAAAGTTTGAAGGTCCTTGCTTGTATTACTAAGATAACATGTCTTCCTAACTTTGTGAAATACAACTGACCTCTTGCCATCCATGAATTCCTTCACATACAGTTTGGTCATTTAAGTAGTGTAGGTGTTATTCGAAGTGCTGGTAGCAATATCGGTGTCTTGGAGGGTTGCGTCACAGTATTACCGGTATGAGATGTTCTAACCAACATTGTATTTATTGTATTATGTTAATTCATATTGATATAACTGTCTTTTATATTTGAAGCTGTGGATGTACAAACATACAAGGCTCCAGTCTACGTTGGTCGACTTAGCATGCCCCAAAATATGTCGTTGGTCTCCAACTCTTTCTTACAGTGTCAAATTTTGCATTAAAGTACAAGAGAACATATTTATCAAGAATTATGTGTGTTCCTCTCGTCACTGTCCGCTCTATGTAAATCCTCCAACCATTTATTTTCTTGCAAGTTTTCTCTATTAATCATCTCATTTCAGTAACTATCAAACTCAAACTCGCTATCACACTTGCTCATGCATTTATAAAAAAAAACCCGTGAACACTTTTTTCATTATTAAAGCATGATACTTTTGAAAGTGCATTTTTGGAGATATACCATTGACATAAACGGTAATGAGTCCTTGTTAATACTCGTTCAATAGCAACGACCATGGCTTGATCTTGATCTGTGAATATAGTTGTCGATTGTTTACCTCCAACGAATTTTAGAAAAGTATTGAAGACCCAACTAAATGTATCGATAGTCTCCTCAAAAATGAAAGCACCACTGACAAATATATTCTGCTAGTGATTGTTAACTACAATGAATGGTGTGCAAGCTAAGTTATACTTATTCAATCTGTATGTCGTGTAATGACATCACCGTAGCAGTCATAATCAATTTTGCTGTGTCCGTCCATCCAAAAAAAGCTTATCAATCTATTCAACTCGTCAGTTCGAACGTCATATGAAAATATGTTGTCAAATTCTTAATAAGGCTACCCTACATTTTTGAAATCCTGCGATGAGATCTCAGTAGATGTTGCTCGCTCTCCATCGTTAACGGGTGATTGTGTTCCTCAACGAACTTTGTTACTGTCCAATTTATATCATCTGTATCAGCGCTAAAAAAAACACAGACGACACAATCCGTCCGTGTTTCTAATTTGCGGTACTCTTTGGTGAGGTCCTCACCTTCTTCAATCCAGCTTTGGCACAGGTATATTCTCTACTTTTTATAATCCTTGTGTGTGTCCAGTAGCTCAAATGTTCTTTCCGAACATTCAAACTCATGTTATGAGCGTATTCGCAATACATAGCATACAGCTCGTCTTTTGAATGCATAATTGGAAAAACAACCGGTTATTTATTGACCTGAAAAATCGTATGAAAGGTTAATTTATTCCTAAAATAAAATCGAACTGCAAATAAAGATAAAAAATAGTTGATTTTAAAAACAGTTGGAATTCACATATTAAATGCAGTTGAAAACTAAATTGTAAGAAGTCAAGCTAATGTTCACCTAATCAGGACAAAATTGATTGCATCACTGTAATAGAAAACCAAACTTACATTGTTCATTCCCTCAGTAGCATTCTTGGAAGAGTCTTGAGTACTTGTTGCTCCGTCAACAAACATTTTCTTGTACCTTTCTGAAGTAAATGTCCATGAAAAACAAGCTTACAGATCTAAACTTCCAAAAAAAACTCTAATGGTTATAATGAGAGTGGTTCCATGTACTAACCTTCAAAAAATAACAGTCCGGACTTAATTCGCCGAATTTCAAGACCTCACCGGATACTTCAAAGAAAAGGGGGTTCCAACACTGGAGTGAGTTGAGATGGAAGAAGGCTGAAGCTCAAACAACAGTTGTTTTGGTGGGTGTCCAAGCAACCTGGATGAATCTAGGTATCCATTCTTTCCGCTGAGAGCTGAGGAAGGAGTTCGGGAATTTTTTTTCACAATTGGGCAACAGGGAGTGGGCCCCAACAGGGAAACAAATATTTATTTGCGGAGCAAGCCACGATCCGTTTCACGGACTGAAAAATTTTCTTAGGGTAAGACAGCTACACCTAAATTTTCCCAAAAATCAGACCCAAGCATCAGATAGTGGAGATCACGTAAGGACGATCAGACAGCGACGAGAGGGGTCGACTGGCGTTGGTGACTGGCGGCGAGGCACCATCGGTGGGAGGCCGCAAGGGGAGGAGGGAGTGGTAGGTCGTTGCCCCTCGCGACCGTAGGCGTGCGGCCGGACATGAGGCCGACCGCATCCTCTTGCAGGGGCGGTATCATGGCCGCGAGAGGTGGTGGAGGCTATCCGCCGGGGGCGTGACAGTGGACAATCGCGGGCTCGCGCGTCCGCGTAATGCTGTCGCGGCTGGCAGTGAGGCCGGTAGCGGACCCACGCGGTCGCGAGGAACGGTGACAACAGGCTACGTGGTCGGCGACGGCCGCACGGCCCCGCGCCACGGTGGCGTCCGACCATGAGGCCGGGCATTAGCGGCTTGTGGGGCGGCGGTTGCCGCAACGATTGGGAGCAGCTTTGGCGTGTGGATCGTGCAGGGTATTGGGCGCGTGGTGGTTAGCGTGCGGATCACACATGAATTTGGCTTGCGGATCACGCGTGTGGCGGTTTTTCCCATAACTCCCAACTAAATTAGTGAGGTACATGAAATTCCGGCTATTTGCAGCTTAAAATTCATATAAAATTGGAGGAGACCTCATCACTCTTTAATTCCTAATTTATATAAGATTTTAAATAATTTTAAACAATTTGGCTATGTATAGTGTACAACTCATATTTGTCGAGGGTAGACTCTACCAGACTCAGTTCAGCAAGAGTGAAAGTCAACAAGTCAAGACATAAGTCAGAGTCAGCACACAAGACAATAGAAGGTCTGAGCGAGTATGACAAGCTCCCCTCGCATACTCGTCAGGTAGGCGACTAGGTCAGTTACTCGCTCAACCTGAGCGAGCTCCCCAAAGAAGTCGCCTAGTCATCAGAGGTGGGGTTATAAATAAGACCCCCCCTCCCCTTGGATTTACATATAAATAGGACCTTAGATGTACGAGAAGATGGACTTCGAAATCTCACAAAAGATCTCGACCACCTCATTTCCTAGATTTGAGCTGAGTCTTTGGATCCTTTCTTCAGAGAGACAGATCGCGAGCTAGCGATTATCCATCTTAGTCGACGCCTTTACTTAGTCGCGAGCTAGCGATTATCCATCTTAGTCGTCGCCTTGACTTAGTCGCCAGCTAGAATCTACCTCGTACCATGCTGGACCATCTTTGGTTGTGTAGGGAAAGCTTCTTCTAAACATCCGGGTACGTGGTGGGACCTCCTTGTCGCAACGTCTGAGATCCTTTTTGTTATCTGACTGTTTTTGCGTCTTAGCCCGTTAGCCGTCAAGCTCGACCACTGAACCGGTAACTTTAAACTGTCTTGATCTGAATTTTGGAATAGAGATTTTCCCGGCTTCTACATACAGATTAAAAATAATTTTTTTCCAACAAAAAATTTGTGCATATAACATACAGTACATATTGTGCAGTGATTCTCCTTTTTGCAGGACCCAACGCATTTTCAAAATTCTTGACAGCGACTTACATTTCGAAACTTCTCCTTCCGTCATAGCAAAATCGACGACCTAGCTGCTCTGAGAGAAACTGACGACATACAAGCCCTCAGGCTCCGTTTGGCTCGACGTTTTTGTTTCTGTGAGTTTGAACAAAAACGTCATCATCATAGAATATATGTTTGACATGACAATGATTATGACCAACATCAAAAAAAAAAAACTAGTTTTGAGCATAACAATGAATGAAGTTCTTTAGGTAAGATCAGACGTTCACGAACGACCGTTAATAACCACAGCATTCACGACCGCTGCCGTCATGCTAAACGGAGCCATTAGTATAACACCCTACATGTATTATATTAGTTGGTAAGATGAACAACACGGTTCGCCCTAACCCCCATGTGCTTGAGTATTTTTTAAAATTTGGGGTTCAAATATGAGTTCGAACGATTGATGTATAAATTCTTCATTGGCATATAAACAACTAGTGATTCGCTTAACACATGAGTTTAAGGTTTTGTGTTAGAATTTGAATTTGACTTTCACTTCAGATTTCTTCTCATTTGTTACTCTCCAACATTATTCACCCAAGCATATTGACTAACGAAATTTAGCGGAGACTTTTCTCGTGCTTCTCGAAAGATACTGAGAAAAACATAGCGTTGACAAAAGAAAAGCCTTCTTTGAAAATTTCTTCCATCATTCATTTTTTTAAGGAGAAGATGATGGTGACTATTACATGTTCATAAAATCTTTATTTTGAAACATTCATATGAAATTTTCTTGACTAAACTATATTCAAGCTGACATTTCTCATGAATGATGTCGGCTTTATCGTCTTCTTCTTTTGCACGCAAGCCCCCGGACGAGCTCCCAGGCAGGGATGCCGCCGCACGCGACCACAAGCGCGCAGGCACGTTCCGCCGGGGGCGCCTGACGCCGCGCCGGAGCCGGGGCTCCATCCCGCTGCAGGCCGCCTCCTCCGCGCGTCCCCATGCCGGGGCCGCCTCCTTAGGGGTCCTCTGCGCGAGCGCTCATGTCAAAGCCGCAGCTCGCGCCCTCCGCCATGCGCACTCATTCCACCCGCCCACTCCCCCTGATCGGGACATAGAATAATTTTATGAAGAAATACTGACCTTCTTAGAGAGAGCCATGACAACGGCAAGATCACGTGAGCTTTAAGCGAGGACTCTAAGAACTCTGCAGCAATGTAAAAAAGAGAGCAAAAACTCTCTACGATTTATAAGGCTTATAGGAGGGCATATAATGGAAGACTATGTTAATGCCGGAATACCTACTGCAAAATTCTCCTGTCTCAAAAAGGGCAGCGGAATAAATCAAATCTTGATCAACTATCTCGCAGAAGGGGCATGAAATATATCTCGTGTTATGGCAAGAAATCTTCAGTTTAAACCTCGATTAACTTTACTCTGAATTTTGGGAAAACGGTTATTCACGGTCAGCGTTGATGATCATACGGCTCCAACCTCCAAGTAATCGCAAGCACTAGTAAAATTTCTGCACTCATCACTTAGTGAGTCCTGATTCGTGGAAATTTGGGGGCATTCGATGGGATTCCCCCTGAGATTTTTCAAACCAAGGACACAGAGGCGAGCCAACCTAACCAGGCGAGCGCGCACGCGAAGCCGCGCTCGCCCAGAGACCAAGAAACACCCTGGAAGGAGGGCAATGCCAAGCCCCCGCCCACACAAACGGCGCGCGTTGGCAGCGGGCCCACCTGCGAGCGGCCAACCCGCACTCGTGGGAGGCCAGCGCGCTCTCCCGCATGCGCTAGTGCGCGCGCGGCGGTCGCCGCCTCCGCCGCCCACCACCACCACCGGGCAACCTGTTCGGCCCGCCCCGGGGGGCACTTATGTCATTTCATGCAAATTGGTGATTCAAGTGATCAAAACGGAGCGACGTCATTCGCCACCTCTAAATCCGTCCGGGAGCAATTGTCAGCATAACCCTCCAAAAAATTATAAAAGAGCCTACGTGACCACATTTGAAGACAGACAACTCCAGAGATTAGAGAGAGATTTGAGGTTTTTCGGCGAGAACGTTGAACTTAGGTTGTTACTCCACTTGGAATTCGCTCTACTCCCTTTCCAGCATGCACAACACTCGTTGCTCACTTGAACGCTTTTGTGAGCCCGGGAGAAGGTACTGAAATTTGCTTTCGAGAATGTTGGCGTGAAAGCATCACAAGGCTTCAAGAACTTGACATTCTTCTCCGCGGGAGCGCTCTCATCAAGACTCCGACTCCGCGGGAGCACTTTCATCAAGGCTCTGAGCACCTAGCATTTTTCCCCATTAAATTTCTCTCACCAATGCTTCTGGTACTTTGTTTATTTTCTGATATTCTTGTATTCAAAGCTTCTAAAGGAGAGGTGACATGTCACCCTTCGATGAAACTCTCAAAACTTATAAATTAAGTGAAATAGTGAATTTTGGCCCGACACAGATCCGACCACGTGATTTTTCATGGTATAAAAAGTCTATTGTCATTTGCTGCTGGATTTTCTTTGACTGTTTGCGCACCCAGTCCAACTCCGATCTAAGACGGTCTGATTCTCCAAACCAGGGGAAAACCGGGTGACCCACAACAATATGTAATAAATCTCTTCTAAACTATAATTCTTTCCTCTAGGAAGAGGGGTGAAATTCACCTTTCAATATAATTATAAAAATTGCGTGCTCGGTTCGCTCGGTGCGGCATTTCTGCTTCGATAAGTTGGACAAAAGTGTCACTATCATAGAATGCAAGTTTGGCATGATAACAGTTATCACTGCCACCCCAAAAAAATATTTATTCTTAACATAAAAATTGATGAAGTTTGTTAAGTGAGATAAAGAGAGCCTTAGGCTGTGTTTGCACCCCCTGGCTCGCCCCTGCCGGAACGGCGCCCTTGCCGGAACGGCGCCCCGCCGGCCGCCGGATTCTCAAACACAGTCTTAGTCTTTATTTTGATTTGCGGTAAACAATTTCTTAACAAATTGTATATTAATAAAAAATGAGTATTTTTTAAATATAAATATTATATATAGTTGATGGGGTTTCCCCTAAAATTTCTAAGTCAAACCACCGAGATTCAGATCAAGTACGCATGAACCCGACCGGAAAAGTCACGCGCGCGAAGTCGCGCTTCCCCCAAGTACCGGAAGCACCCAAGAAGGAGATCAAACCGTCGCACGCGCCCAAGCAACGCCCACGCATGCGCACGGTTAGGCCGCGCAGGTGCGCCCAGCCTGCGCTCGGGCGCATGCGGCAGCGCGCTGCGCCCGTCGTCGGCCCCGACCGTTTCCGGCTGTCGCCGCCACCTCTGACCTCCGTCGGCCGCCGCCGCTTCCGGGCACCCTGCCTGAGCCGCCTGAATCGCCCTGGGGGAACTTCCGTCGTTTTGCTTAAATTGGTGATCCAGGTGATCTAAATGGAGTGATGTCATTCATCAACACAAATTCAGTCCCGGCACAATTACCGATGTATCCATTCAGAAAACTATAAATAGACACTTAGGCCTTCATTTGTGAACAAGTAACTTCATAGGCAAGAGAGAGCTCTGACGTTTTCCGACGAGATCGTGGAATTAGGCCGATCCTCCGCTTGGAATTCACTATGCTCCTCTTCTTGCGCAAAGGCACCATGGACTTAGAGATATTTAGTCGGAAAGCTTCCACCAAAGTTCCGTGAACATAGCCAAATTTCCAGGCCAGAACATTTCCATCGAGGTTCCGTGGACTAAACCAAATTTCTAGGTAGGAATGCTTCCATTAAGGTTTGTGAACTTAGCTAAATTTCCAAGGCCGGAGCGCTTCCATCGAGACTCCAAAGACTCTGTTTCAGTCCATTATTTTTGTACTTTGCAATTGTAATGGAAAAGATCTATGTCATGTGTTTTTCACCTTTTCAAGGTTTTTCACGTCAAAAAAATCTTTTGTCATTTGCTGCTGTTTACTTTGACTGTTTGCGCGCCCGGTCCAATTCCGAGCTAAGGCAGTCTGATTTCTCCGGACCGGGGACAGACCGGGTGACCCGCAACAGTTTGGCGTCGTCTGTGGGAAGGTGTTCCCAAAAGCTCTAACAAGTTGCAGTATACCCCAACTATAGAAACAATAATAAAGGGAAGCACGCACATCACCAGCCAGTCGTCTTACAAAGCGCCAAGTGACCAGGCATCCAACGGCTTGCCCGCTAGCCCTATGTCGCGCCTCGAGGAGGTGATCGCCGCACTAACATCATTATTAGAAGAACGGATGCACCAGATGGAAGAGCGCCAAGCGCAAACGCTTATATTGCTAAGGAAATTGGGATCCTCCCATACCTTGGGGCATGCCCAGTCGAAGGCGACCAAAGGTCATTTCCTTCAGGACACTGATCGCTCAGTGGGGTGGTCGCGCCACACACCACACGGACGCTGGGGGGGGCACTGCCCGCAGGAAGCCCAACCATCGGAAAACGCAATTGGCATCCTGGATAAAACTCGAGAGCCAAGGGGCAACAACGCTTTGCCAAGCTCGGTCTCTCTCTCACGGAGGTTTTGTACGCCCTGAGGAACCACCCTCAACTTCGTAGGCCTAAGGCGCTCCCGCAAGGCAGGGGCGACCAGTAAGCCCAACCCCCGAAAATGCAGTAGGCATCCCGGCGAAACCTCGCGAGCCGGGGGGGGGGGGCAACAACACTTTGTCGAGCTCGGTCTCTCTCTCATAGAGGTTTTGTACGCCCTGAGGAACCACCCTCAACTTCGGAGGCCTAAGGCGCTCCCGCAAGGCAGGGGAGACCAGTCAAAATATTGCGACTTCCACAAAGGGAATGGGCATGACACAGAAAAGTGTATGCGCCTAAATAAGGAAGCCGAGCGGCTCGCGCGATGCGGATTTCTTAGTGAGCTCCGCGGAGAGAAAGCATCCGCGCCACCAACCCTGGTCAAACCCATAGAAGGACAGTACCATGAGTAGGTCGCACCCAGAAAGCATCCGGAGCCAGTCCAGCTAATCGCTCCCAGTGCACCAGGATCTTTCCCTCAGCACATCCGAGCAACCCTCGGAAGCCCGCCAGTCGAGGTGGCCAGGATATTAATCAATAACAACGTATCCGCCAACGTGTTATTCTTATCATCGTTATTCCAACTCGGAATCTCTGGGAGAAATGTCAGCTTGGATCGGGAGATGCACACGCAACGGGACACCCAACAATCTCCATTGTGGGAAGTATCATCCTTTCAGTAACTCTGAGAGTCCCCCGATGCTAGCAATAAATGCTTCTGGTACTTTGTTTATTTTCTGATATTCTTGTATTCAAAGCTTCTAAAGGAGAGGTGACATGTCACCCTTCGATGAAACTCTCAAAACTTATAAACTAAGTGAAATAGTGAATTTTGACCCGACACAGATCCGACCACGTGATTTTTCATGGTATAAAAAGTCTATTGTCATTTGCTGCTGGATTTTCTTTGACTGTTTGCGCACCCAGTCCAACTCCGATCTAAGACGGTCTGATTCTCCAAACCAGGGGAAAACCGGGTGACCCACAACAATATGTAATAAATCTCTTCTAAACTATAATTCTTTCCTCTAGAAAGAGGGGTGAAATTCACCTTTCAATATAATTATAAAAATTGCGTGCTCGGTTCGCTCGGTGCGGCATTTCTGCTTCGATAAGTTGGACAAAAGTGCCACTATCATAGAATGCAAGTTTGGCATGATAACAGTTATCACTGCCACCCCAAAAAAATATTTATTCTTAACATAAAAATTGATGAAGTTTGTTAAGTGAGATAAAGAGAGCCTTAGGCTGTATTTGCACCCCCTGGCTCGCCCCTGCCGGAACGGCGCCCTTGCCGGAACGGCGCCCCGCCGGATTCTCAAACACAGTCTTAGTCTTTATTTTGATTTGCGGTAAACAATTTCTTAACAAATTGTATATTAATAAAAAAATGAGTATTTTTTAAATATAAATATTATATATAGTTGATGGGGTTTCCCCTAAAATTTCTAAGTCAAACCACCGAGATTCAGATCAAGTACGCATGAATCCGACCGGAAAAGTCACGCGCGCGAAGTCGCGCTTCCCCCAAGTACCGGAAGCACCCAAGAAGGAGATCAAACCGTCGCACGCGCCCAAGCAACGCCCACGCATGCGCACGGTTAGGCCGCGCAGGTGCGCCCAGCCTGCGCTCGGGCGCATGCGGCAGCGCGCTGCGCCCGTCGTCGGCCCCGACCGTTTCCGGCTGTCGCCGCCACCTCTGACCTCCGTCGGCCGCCGCCGCTTCCGGGCACCCTGCCTGAGCCGCCTGAATCGCCCTGGGGGAACTTCCGTCGTTTTGCTTAAATTGGTGATCCAGGTGATCTAAATGGAGTGATGTCATTCATCAACACAAATTCAGTCCCGGCACAATTACCGATGTATCCATTCAGAAAACTATAAATAGACACTTAGGCCTTCATTTGAGAACAAGTAACTTCATAGGCAAGAGAGAGCTCTGACGTTTTCCGACGAGATCGTGGAATTAGGCCGATCCTCCGCTTGGAATTCACTATGCTCCTCTTCTTGCGCAAAGGCACCATGGACTTAGAGATATTTAGTCGGAAAGCTTCCACCAAAGTTCCGTGAACATAGCCAAATTTCCAGGCCAGAACATTTCCATCGAGGTTCCGTGGACTAAACCAAATTTCTAGGTAGGAATGCTTCCATTAAGGTTTGTGAACTTAGCTAAATTTCCAAGGCCGGAGCGCTTCCATCGAGACTCCAAAGACTCTGTTTCAGTCCATTATTTTTGTACTTTGCAATTGTAATGGAAAAGATCTATGTCATGTGTTTTTCACCTTTTCAAGGTTTTTCACGTCAAAAAAATCTTTTGTCATTTGCTGCTGTTTACTTTGACTGTTTGCGCGCCCGGTCCAATTCCGAGCTAAGGCAGTCTGATTTCTCCGGACCGGGGACAGACCGGGTGACCCGCAACAGTTTGGCGTCGTCTGTGGGAAGGTGTTCCCAAAAGCTCTAACAAGTTGCAGTATACCCCAACTATAGAAACAATAATAAAGGGAAGCACGCACATCACCAGCCAGTCGTCTTACAAAGCGCCAAGTGACCAGGCATCCAACGGCTTGCCCGCTAGCCCTATGTCGCGCCTCGAGGAGGTGATCGCCGCACTAACATCATTATTAGAAGAACGGATGCACCAGATGGAAGAGCGCCAAGCGCAAACGCTTATATTGCTAAGGAAATTGGGATCCTCCCATACCTTGGGGCATGCCCAGTCGAAGGCGACCAAAGGTCATTTCCTTCAGGACACTGATCGCTCAGTGGGGTGGTCGCGCCACACACCACACGGACGCTGGGGGGGGCACTGCCCGCAGGAAGCCCAACCATCGGAAAACGCAATTGGCATCCTGGATAAAACTCGAGAGCCAAGGGGCAACAACGCTTTGCCAAGCTCGGTCTCTCTCTCACGGAGGTTTTGTACGCCCTGAGGAACCACCCTCAACTTCGTAGGCCTAAGGCGCTCCCGCAAGGCAGGGGCGACCAGTAAGCCCAACCCCCGAAAATGCAGTAGGCATCCCGGCGAAACCTCGCGAGCCGGGGGGGGGCAACAACACTTTGTCGAGCTCGGTCTCTCTCTCATAGAGGTTTTGTACGCCCTGAGGAACCACCCTCAACTTCGGAGGCCTAAGGCGCTCCCGCAAGGCAGGGGAGACCAGTCAAAATATTGCGACTTCCACAAAGGGAATGGGCATGACACAGAAAAGTGTATGCGCCTAAATAAGGAAGCCGAGCGGCTCGCGCGATGCGGATTTCTTAGTGAGCTCCGCGGAGAGAAAGCATCCGCGCCACCAACCCTGGTCAAACCCATAGAAGGACAGTACCATGAGTAGGTCGCACCCAGAAAGCATCCGGAGCCAGTCCAGCTAATCGCTCCCAGTGCACCAGGATCTTTCCCTCAGCACATCCGAGCAACCCTCGGAAGCCCGCCAGTCGAGGTGGCCAGGATATTAATCAATAACAACGTATCCGCCAACGTGTTATTCTTATCATCGTTATTCCAACTCGGAATCTCTGGGAGAAATGTCAGCTTGGATCGGGAGATGCACACGCAACGGGACACCCAACAATCTCCATTGTGGGAAGTATCATCCTTTCAGTAACTCTGAGAGTCCCCCGGTGCTAGCAATAAATGACGTTCAATTCATAATCATCCAAGCCACCTCAACCTGCGACGCCATCCTTAGGGAACCAATGTTAAGGGCGCTCTGTGTCGACGTGCTAGCTCAAGGCATTACATTGGACGACCACTCGCAAGATGCGTCTCCCAAGAGACCCAGTATGTGAAAGTTCGGGCACAGCTTAAGCCAGCGCGCCCCCTACTATATACTGCTTTTCGTATTTTCAAAAGAATAAGTTGCAGGAAGAAGCTCGTAAACACCAGTATCTTCATTTCCAAGCAATGAAATATTTGATTCCATGACAAACGACGCACCTCCCGGGCGAGATCGGTGAAATCTCTTCTACACCTCCAAGGCGAGATCGGTGAAAGCCCTTCACACCTCTCAGGCAAGATCGGTGAAAACCCTTCTGCACCTTAGGCGAGACGGACAAAGGCCTGTCTGCACCTCCCAGGCGAGATGGACACAGGTCCGTCAGCACCTTCACTTGGACAAACCCCGGTTTTCCTGAGGCGCGAACGAACAAAGGTTCTTTGCCATCTCCACCCGGACGGACCCCGGTCCTCCTGAGGCGCGAACGAACAAAGGTTCTTCGCCACCTCCACCTGTACGGACCCCGGTCTTCCTGAGGCATGAACGAACAAAGGTTCTTCGCAACTTCTACCCGGACGGATCTCGGTCCTCCTAAGGCACAAACAAACAAAGGTTTTTCGCCATCTCTACCCCGACGAGGTTCTTCCGAGGCGCGAATGAACAAAGGTTTTTCGCCACCTCCACCTGGATGAACTCCGGTCCTCTTGAGGCGCGAACGAACAAAAGTTCTTTGCCACCTCCACCCGGACGGACCCCGGTCCCCCTGAGGCGCTAACGAACAAAGATTCTTCGCCACCTCTATCCAAATGGAACCTAATCCTCCTGAGGCGTGAACGAACAAAGATTCTTCACCACCTCCACCTGGACGAACCCCGATTCTCGCAAGGCGTGAACGAACACAGGTTCTTCTCCACGTCTACCTGGACGGACCAAGGTCCTTCACCACCTCCACTCGGACGGATCTCGATCCTTCTAAGACGCAAATAAACAGAGGTTCTTCGTCGCCTCCATCTGGATGAACCTCGGTTCTCATGGGGCCCGAACGAACAAAGGTTTTTCGTCGCCTCTACCTGGATGAACACTGGTTCTCCTAAGAAGTAGACAAAAATGCTTCACAACGTCCACTCGATGAACCATGTTTCTCCCGAGGCATAAGCGAACAAGATCTACTCGCCTCTATATCCTAAGCGTCATATGGCTCTCCCAAAAAGCGTGAGTAAACAAACAACACTCGAGCAAAGCACTACCCTACTGAGAGCTCCATCCAAATGCAACAGATCCAAAAGCCAAAAAGGGTCTTCGCTCAAATAAAAGGCTCCCCACGGGCTACATCATCATGAAAAACAAAAACATGCAACGACACAGAAATATGTCTACAAAATAAAAACAGGCAAACCAAAGCAAACATGTGAATAAGAGGCCCACATGATCATCCCTCCATGATAGCATCAACATCATCGTTTGAGACATCCTCCACGCCCAGAGATTCACGCTCAAGAAACCTCAGAGCAGCTCGAAATCCATTGTCGTGTAACATCCAAAATTTGACGTCGCGTTAAATTAAATTTCAGGGTCCGATCGCAAACATATTTAATCGAGTCGACGTCTTGTGGAGGTAATAATCTACTCTTAATTAATTTATTATGTAAGAAAACTAGGGAATGAGGTGTCGGCTTGAAATGTATAATAATTCGTAGCGGTCACAACATTTTATTTTGCTTGCGCGTTCTACATTGACAAAAAGATAATAATAATTATAAAAAATAGCAATAAACCCCGCTCTTGGTAGAGTTTTTCCCCACGGTTATGATAATCGTTCGATACCCTCGCACGAAGTTGCTCCCAGATAAAGTCCCGCACTTCTCTCCCTCTCGGGGTGCACTGATTGTAAATAGTGTAAACCCTTCCTTCGCTCCAGCACGCGCATCGGCGACTTCTCTCGAAACCGCCAGTTAGAGTAGCAGCCAGAGCCTAGATCGGCACTTTCACCTTCGCCAAGAACCGACGCCGGCTTCTCCTTCCTCCCTAGCACCGTAGGAGGTGGATCTTTAGCCCTAGTCGGCGGGAAGAATTTCTAAAGCACCGTTTTTGGTTCCGGTGAGTGTGTTTTGCTCTTTCTCCTCCTATTCTAGGGTTTCTTCACTTCGTTATCAATATTTTACCCTAATGCCTTTGCAATTTCAAAAATTGTAAGGGTTGACATTTTCGGGTGTTAAGGCTTGTTCGATCTTGGGGTAAACCCTTGCCGTGAAGTTAAGGTAATGAATTTTTGTTGGATTTTTCTTTCGAATCAGTTATGTTTCGTTCACTTTGACAAGTTTTAAAGTAATCCTAAATTCTGTGAGATCTAATTTCATAGAGATTTTCACTTAATTTCAGATTTGTTGAAGTGTTGGTGCTGCGAATCGGAGAAGCTTCGTAAATTCTTACCACTGATTCACGGTGAGATCTTTATCTCCGATTTCCTTTGTTTTCAATGAGATTCTAATTAGCGGGTTAAACTCACTTAGAAATTGATTCTAATCCTAAAAATTATATGGATTTTATTTTAGGTTCTCCTAGCCTTTGGAAAGGGAATACTTTGTCTCTAATTGGAGGAGTTCGTCGTGAATAAACCCTCTTGAAAGATGAATCATGTCACCTAGCCATGTGTACGAACATCGTAACACCACTGTAAGAAATCCGACTCCATTTAGTTGAACAATTCAGACTACAGAAATTCATGTTTTATTATGTTAGTGTGCGTATTTAGGAAATACAAGTTCCTATAGTCAGAGTCAAGTTAAATGAGTAGTTATACACTTAGGCTAAATTAGTAGATTCAGTTTCATGAAACCCTAAGCCCAGTAAAGTTAGCTAGATTGCTACACCGAGGTTGACTCACTGAATACTAGTCTAAGTTACTTCAGAAAGATCGCGAGGAAAGTTTCCCTTGTGTTTCTGGTGGAGGCACACCATCGTGTTCTCAGAGCCAGCAGACCACCACTCAAACTTCGAGCTCAGGGTCAATGACCCTTATTACAGATATGAAACTCATAAGATTGGAGTCTGTGTCTCACTTAAGGAAAACTTAGTTCAAGGCACCATCAGATTTGCTACTCAGACTGCAGTTTCTAGTTGTGCACTGTCGTCTTTAGTGATAAATGTTAATAAGATAGTGTTGAACTTGGTTGATACTTATAACAACCGTGATTCCAAATCTTCAGAAATCAACAATTTAGAAAATTCAGAAATTAGTGTGTCAAATCACACGATTGGTCGATTCTATGCCAGTTCATGATCTCAAGTGTCAAGTTTTATATTAGAAAGTTTATGCATATTCTAAATTCATATAATAATCACTTAAAATATTTCTTTCCTTAAGTGTTGCTGGATAGAATAGTTTTTCTTACTCTTCAATGAGTCTGACTCATTTGGAACTTGTTTTTACAGGAGGCTCGGGTCAGGGGATCCGCTTAGGATAGACGGCTCAGTTTTCAGTCATCAGTTTTGTTCAGGTGTACCACTGTTGTTGTACTTTGTTTTTATCTACAGACATTTGTATTTGTTGTACTTTACTCATGTTTTATTGTACTCGTTTACTTTAGACTGACAGTATATCAATTTTATAGTGTTGTTTATTGTTCTAGTTGGCTACATGAATTCAGCGTATGTGACGTACCCTTTTACCCACAGTATTTATATTTCTTACTCTACTTTTGATGTTAGTTTCCTTTAACACTTTTAATTTACATGTTTTATACCAGTTTATATATCGTTACTTAGTTTACTTCTTTTCGCGGCCCGATCGGACTGTTGATTCCCTGTTAAACTAGGTTGGGGTGTTACATGTCGAAACCTAAGCAGTATACAGCATCATGCTCATCCTCTACGAGCGGGTCGACCTCCGTCGCCACCATCTCAGAGTGCGCTTCCTCCGCAATGCGATACCACTACACCTCAAAGTTGGGGGAGGCTCTGTACTCGACCTCCGTAGTTGCCCACATGGCCTCGACCTCCTCCTGCTCCGTAATCAATCGAGCGTTCTCTTTCTTCAGCCGCTCAATCTCCGCCTCCTGCTGGTACATCACAGCGTCGGCCAGCTCGACACAACGGACAAACTCCGCAAGAGTCGCATCGGCGGATACCAAACTCTCGCGAAGAGCTGTGATCTCAGTGTCAGTAGTACTCAGCTTTGCCCGGAGAGTCTTGACCTCAGTTTGGGAAGAGGACAACTGGGACTCCGCATAAACCATTTAGGGAACAACTTCCTTCTTCTTCCCCCGAGCCTCCGCCAGCGAGTCCTCGGACGCGGCCAGCTTTGTCCGTAGAGAGAGAAAATCATCCTTCGTGATTACGTAGATATCGTTCCACGAGAGTGCAATGTTGTGAGCTTCATCTAGTTGCAAACATGGAAAACAAATTATTACAACGCGCAACACAAGGCAAAAGAGGGGATACTGGGGGCAACAGACATACCTTCTGGAGAAGCGCTTGGCAAGAGGAGCATTCACTCTCCTTCCCCTCCCTGTCACCAATGGCGGCTCGGGGATTGCTCGAGAAGTCGACATGGTCACGAGAAGTTCTGGGACATCCTCGGTCTCCGCAGGCGGCGGATCAGCAACCAAGTCGTCCGGACAGTCATCAGCAACATCAATAAAAAACCTCGGGGGCAGTAGAGGACGACCCGCCTCCTCCCTACCACTGAAAAAAGTCCAACTTTCTCTTCTTTTCACGCTCCAGCGACACGGCACAACTCCGCTCCACATATGTCGAAATGCTTGCGAGAACTAGCCGCTTCTCGACGATAAATGTGATGATCTTGTGGAGAACAACGTTCAACTCGTATGGATCCTCAAAGTCCAGCAATGGAGTAAAGTCATACTCCTTCCCTGTAATGTGATAACAACAGTCAGGAGGATCCCGCCAAGCCTCGGGTAGCTTCTACTGGTTTTTGACAAACCCAAATAGTGACTCACCATGACGATGGTCGGTCTTGTTTTCAAACGACAACCATCTCTTATTGCTTCGCACCTCGACCCGGTCGCTAGAGCCAAGGCAGACTTTGTACCACTCGTGGAAGAGTCGAACTAACATCCGAGAGTCGTGTTCCTGAAAGAAGCAAAGCAGCCCCATAATCATCGTTAGCCCCACAAGAGAAAACTACGTCACCGGAACGCCGCAAAACTGAAATACTGTGACCGCCTCTTCCGTGGGGGGAATCTGAAAGCCCGCCTTCAGACACCCCTCCGTAATCGCGAAAATGGCCCCGAGGAGGGTGCTAAACGCACTCAAGTGGAGAAGAAATCACAATCTCCACGTCTGCCAAAATGCCGAAACGCTTCCTCCAACTACCCATACGGACAAGGTTCAAAGTCGACGGAAGGCGCATCGATCGCTGCAAAACACCACCTTTTGACACCTGCAAAGAAGACGAGCATTAACATCAAAAAAAGCAAAGGAAAGAATCTCTCGCACATAAGAACAAACGCGCCCGTGCAAGGCCTTACGAACAACGACAAACATGGCCCGCGCAAGCAACCCCGGACGCAAGCAAGCGGTCGTCTCCGGGCGCGCACGCGGGCGCAGGAGGCCCCGTGCGTCCGAGCGCACCCGCACACAACCGAGCGCGCTCGCCCGCGCCTGCGGCCGGACTCGGGTGCGCTCCCTCCGCGCGCTTTGCGTCCGCCACCTCCGAGCTCGCCTCCCCTTCCGTGCGCCCCCGCGTCAGCGCCAATTTGCACAGAATCCTCTCGCTTGCTCGTTCCTCGCTGCCAAGGCACGAAAATGCTAAACTTTTTTCGAGGGAGACATGACAGTCGCAGGAACACAAAAATCTCAGGAAAAAGCTCCACAAACTTCAAAATTTCTGCAACAATACGAGGAGAAGTGAATGACCTTCTCTAATTTATAGGCCTCAAAGGAGGGGTCATAATGGAAGGCGTTCAAGATGCCAAAATTTTCTGCCTCAAAATGAGCAGTGAATAAACTTCATTCTTTCTCCAATATCTCGCTAGAATGACAGATAATTTTCTAATGATCGGGACGCTCCGAGAAAAGCAGGAAATTTTCGCGCTCATTGCTTTGCGGGCCATGACTCACAAAAATTTGAGGGCATTTGATGGAGTTTTCCCTGAAATTTCTAAGTCAAACCAGCGAGATTCGACTCAAGTATGCACGAACCCGAACGGACAAGTCACCCGTGCGAAGCCGTGCTTCCCCCAAGTACCGAAAGCACCCAAGAAGGAGATCGAACTGGCGCACACACAGATAGGCCGCGCAGGTGCGCACGGCCTGTGCGCGCGCTCGCAACCTGCGGGCGCGGCCTGTGCGCGACCAGCCAGCGCAGCCGCACCCCGCGCGGCCCGCGAGGTCGCGCCCCCGCATGCGTCGCGCCCTCCGCAGGCCCCGACCATCTCCGGTCGCCGCCGCCGGGCACCCTGTTCGAGCCGCCTGAACCGCCCGGGAGGCACTTCTGTTGTTTTGCAAAAAATGGTGATCTAGGTGATCAAAATATAGCAATGTCATTTGCAAGCACAAATTTCGCCCCGACGCAATTACCGACGTATCCCTCTAGAAAACTATAAATATGTCCACAAGCTTTCATTTGAGGACAAACAACTTCTGTGGTAAGAGTTCTGAGATTTTTCGGCGAGATCGTGGACTTAGGTCGATCCTTCGCTTAGAAATTCGCTCATCTCTTCTTCTTGCGCAAAGGCTCCGTAGATTTAGAGATTTTCCCAGCCGAAATGTTTCCACCAAGGTTCCGTGAATTTAGCCAAATTTCCAGGCCAGAACCCTTCCGTCGAGGTTCCGTGCACTTAGACATTTTTTTAGGTCGGAACACTTTTATCGAGGTTCTGTGGACTTAGCTAAATTTTCAAGGCCGGAGCGCTTTCATCAAAGCTCCAAGGAATTAGTTTCAACTCCTTACTTTTGTACTTTGCAATTGTAACGGAGAAGCGGTCTGTTGCCCTCCGAGATCAAATCTTAATCCCCGTAAACTCAAAAAAACTAGTAAATTTTAGCTCGACACAGATTTAGTTACGTGGTTTTTCACCATTTCCGGATTTTCCACTTAAAAAAAACCCTTTATCATTTGTTGATGTTTACTTTAACTGTTTACACGTCTGATCCAATTATGAGCTAAGGCGGTCCGATTTACCCGGACTAGGGACAGTTTGGATGACCAACAACAATAGTAAATAATAATAATATGAATTGATCTGCAAATGAACTAACCTGTGAGAAGTGGATAGTGGAAAATGCAAATTAATTAAAAAATGCAAATTAATTTAAAAAATGTAAAATTATGATTAGCAGCTGGGTCCCGGTGAGAACTGAGAACTGGAGAGTGGAAAATCGTGCACCGACGGGTAAGCACATGGAAAGAGCGCGCATAATTGCGAGATATGCGGAGAGGCTGTCACGGCGAAGAAAAGAGCACGCATAAATGCGCGCTATGCGGAGAGACTGCTGCAGCCAAAGAATAGGACATGGGTTCTCTCACCCCAGGGTGTCGGCAGAGATTCCCTCACCACATCACATATCAATATTTGTGCCGTCTCCCTCCGCCACTATGAAAATACTTTTATTTATTTTTTTAAACTTTTTCTACTCCATTTATATTATTTTATTATCACGTTTAATTTATTTAACATAAAAAAGAATTTTCGTTTATAATAGATTAGGTTTCGTTTGTTTCGGCATTTCGCCGCCTCCGTTTGGAGCAAACGTCGTCGGATGACGGGTAAACAAACGGCCGCTGGTGAAGTTTGCTCCGTTTGCACCCGCAACTTGGAGGAAGCGGCCCCGATCCGCTCCGTTTCGACTCCCACCTCTCTCCCTCCTGTTCCAAAGTAACGTTTCGATCCACCGGATGCACCCGCCACCACCGAACAAAATATAGCCTAATAATAGCTTATACATTGATGCTCCGTTTGGCATGGTGGTGGCGGTCATAAGCGCATGGGTTAAACCATCATTTGCTAAGGATCACCTAACGAACATCATTCGTTTGAACATAAAGAAGGATGAAGTTTCTTAGGTGGACGTTAACGAATGAAAATTTAACCCTCATGTTCATGACCGCCACCACCGTGCAAAACGGAGCTTGAGTTTGGTTGTCGTTGCTAAAAGCCGCCGTTCGTGAACTCGGGACAACTCGAGACGACACCTAAGAAACTAAGGCTTTATTTGGGAGAGCGATTGCGGTTGTAAAATGAGTTGTTTTAAATACAGGTTTATAAATAGAGCTATTAGGAACTGATTGATGGAAATGAAGATCTGTTTGGGTAGTCTGTGTTTGCAGAGCTGTTCAGAACAAAAAATCATTTGACAAAACAGCGGTGACATTTTATAAATATTTATTATTATAAAATATTTACTATTATATATATTTTAAGTATTTTTTATAATATATATTAATAAATAATTGAAAATAATATATATTTACAAATTAAAATTATTTTTATTAATTTAATTTTACTATTTTATACCATATACTATAAGATATATTAATTTTACTATTTGGAGGAGACGGCGGCGGCTAGAGCTTGGAGGCGGAGACGGCTAGAAGCTTGGAGGAGGCAGATGCGGCTAGAGCTTGGAGGAGGCGGAGGCGGCTAGAGCTTGGAGGAGGCGGAGACGGCTGGAGTTTGGAGGAGGCGGAGCTTGGAGGAGACGGCTGGAGCTTGGAGGAGGCTGTGTTCGTCGGAATTCCAACTAGGGCTGGAGCTGGAGCTTGGAGGAGGCGGCACGGGAGGAGCTGGCGGCGCGGCAACAGCGAGGGCGTGGACAGAGGAGTTGGGGTCGCGGAGGCGGCGGAGAGCAGCGGCGTGGTGGCTGGGTGTGTGGTGAGAGGGAGGAGGGCAAACCGCTTGGGGTGAGGGATGCTGATTCGCCATTGCCGGAGCAACCCAAAATAATTCTAAAATTGTTTATGCGCTCAAAACGCTGATGACTGGAGGTCCAGGATAGCGGAAGCTAGCGGGGGAATTCCTTATGAATGGAAACATGAGTGTTCCCATCGGGAGGCGGATTTGCGGAAAACCAAATGAAAAAGGTGTGCAGCGTTCTATTTCAGAAAAACGCACAGGAGCAAAACGCGGCGCCAAATGAGGCCTAAAGCTCCGTTTGGGGGGACTTATTTTCACCAGTGAAGTGGTTGCGATCGCATGAACCGAACTTTAATTAAGGTTCGGTTCAAGCAATTGCAACTGCATGACCGGTGAAAATAAGTCCCCCCCAAACGGAGCCTAAGCTTGTCAAAAGATTTCCATTTCTTTTAATATGCTCTAAGTTCACCTAGGCTATTTTATAAGATTTTAATGCTTTATTTTACCTTTTACATTTATATTTAAGATCTATTTTGATCGCTGAGACGTGTGAAGGTAAAAATGAGAAACTTAAATCTTAGCGAGACATTTTTAGAAAAAATGAGTTTAAGATTAAGCAAAGCAAAGTCAAAGTATATGAGCTTAAATTTAGTAGTACAGGAAGGTTGGATGACTTCGTTATTAAGTTTATTGATCAAGATATTTCAATGCTTTAAATATCTTGGATCAAAAATTCAAAAAAAATTGGGGCGTTGGAGGAGAGGCGCGACAGAGATCTTATGTAATCACAAAGTACCATTAAAACTTAAAGGTAAGTTTTACACATGACAATTAGACCAGCGATGCTCTATGATTCTGAGCATTGAGCAGTGAATTGTGCACATGAGCAAAAAATGAGAGTTACAGAGATGAGCATGCTTAGGTAGATGTGTTGAAACAAGAGACTAGATAAAATTAGAAATGAATGTATCAGGAATACGACAGGAGTGACACCAATTGCAACAAAGATGCGAGAAGTTCAACTAAGATGGTTTGGACAAGTACAATGTTAGGTGTTGTGACAGTTTAGTCACTTGGCATGTTAAATTGGGGAGGGGTAGACCAATAAAGGCTTGGAATAAAAGTATAAGGAAAGACATGTTGTACTTAGGAGTGAAATTATGACTAAAGATAAGGCACAATGACAACAAAAGATCCATATAGCTAACCCCACTATAATCGGATAAAGGATTGAGTGTTGTTGTTTATATTTAGGCTCCGTTTTGCGTGACATTTTTGCTCCGATGAATTTGGACAAAAACATCGCCACGACAAAATGTATGTTTGGCATGACAAAGATTATGACCGCCACCAAAAAAGAAAACTAGTTTCGAATGAAAAAGTGAATGGAATTCCTTAGGTGAGGCCGGGGGTTCACAAACGACTGTTCATAACCACCGCGTTCATGACCGCTACTATCGTGCCAAACCGAGCCTTAGATTCTTACCAAAGATTTTTTGCTAGTACAAATTTGTGCTAAATGAGGGAAACTTTTTTACTATAGCTGGGAGTGCAATGTGGGATCAGCGCAACGCGCTGCGCACTATAATCCAGGACACCAGCTGGCATTTGAGACCCGGGCCGAATGATGAGGGAGCTGTTGTCTATTGTTGGTCTCCATGGTACAATCTGCCCAAACTTAAATTTAGTCAACTGTGAAAGTAAACGGGTCGAGCTCGCTTATCTCCGACGTGCGAACTTACCTGATGATTTGATAACATCGAGCCAAAAGTTCAATTCCTAAACTCAAATGTCGTAAACCAACACTGAAATGCTCGGGATAACGGTAGTGATAACGATGATCGCAGAAATATTCGCAATCTTTCAAGTCTTTCCCAGTGTTATTTTGCCGAGGCATGATATGTTATACTCACAAAGCCATCATGGTGTCATGAACAATCTCCTCTCTGAAGGCAAATGCCATGCGAAAAAAACTTCTCCCTCACAACCCTAAACACTAGTTATCAAATCCTATATAACTAGTATTTTATTTGGCAGAATAAATACCTCAAATGGATAGCCATGAAAAGCTCTCTCTATATGCAGTAAGAAGATTTCTTCTCCAGATAATATTCATTTAGCCAACTCTTGATCAGTTTCAACTCGGCGTCCCTCAGATCCGACAGCCATCTGGGGTCGTCCTTCGTCGAAGATCGCAGGTCAATATGATGCGCACCTGAAGAACAAAGGCATTATAGTTTTTCTATAAGTTTAAGAAATTGATGATTGTGAATGATTTCTGTAGAGCAGTACCCAGTTTGGTAACAAGGGCAATAATGCTGTGAGATATGTTCTGGAGGACACTGCAGAAATCAGAAACAATAGATAGTGAATTGATGAGCAAACTAAATCTACACTCAGAAAAGCTAAGCTGAAGTGAAAACTTAACCCTCCACCACTCCATGGATCCAGCAATCCATTTGAGAAGATGATGTTACTCCCAAATTTCTTCAGGACCGTACTAATATCCTACAGAGAACACAAGAAGGTCACAAAAATCCAAAGTAGGTATTTAGTTATCTCTATAATCACATTGTAACTAAAGTTTTCATCTTTATCTATTCAATCTTATGAGGTATTTGCATATACAAAATGTGTCACGTCTCTGCAAATGCTGGGTTAAGACTGTCCCTATTATCAGGGGTCCCCTGCCGTTGCGGCAAAATTTATCTTTTGGGGTTTCTTTTCAAGTTTTTTTAATTGCGAGCTATTTTGAAAAAACCAACCATATTGTCGAGTATCATATGAACTATGCTAGGTGTAGAGTATTTTCTCTTTGCTTCTTTGTAATCTTAAATTTCCATACTGAAAATATATGCTTCTGCCAGTAGATGTCAGTCTACTTTTGGGTGAACCACATATATTCTTTTGTTGTGCAATTTTGTGATTCTTCTTTCTCTCCTCGAGTATCTGTAACATTTAACATCCTATAGTTACCAATAGATACCGAGGGATTTTAAGATAATGGAAAGTGCAGCAGGTGGCATAAGTGTAGAGAAAATAAGCGCTCAAAACGTAAATATAAAATTTCCAAGTATCCGGAGCGTAATATCCTATAACATAGACGAACTTCAAGAGGTTACCATCTTAATAATGAATCTAAGAAGCATAAAAGTATTCTGGTTTTGACTTACATGGCCACCAAATTCTGTGGTTACCCATCTAGGCCTTGGTCTTACATCATACTTCTGAATGCAAAAATCAGCCAATGCAGAGAAATCAAAACTGGAGGGGGGAAACATGCTACTATCCTTGCTGCTGGACAAGGGCATGACCATCTCCGTACAAGCCTGCTCGATATCAAAACAAAAGGAAATAGTTTTATGGACATAAAGATGGGAATAATTACCAAAACTTCCACTGGAAGTTAGCATAATTACAGGTTGCACCTCTCTTACTTTTGAAATTACAAAAATCTCACCTAAAATGTACATTTCATAACATTAAACTCTCGTGAAGTTTACATTTCATAACATTAACCTCCCTTGAAGTTTACATTTCAGCATCCATGCACAAAAATGCCTCCTGAAAATTTATTCTGTGGTGGTATTTTTGTGCATGAATGCAATGAAATGTAAATTTTAGGGGAAGTTTCTGCAAATCCAGAAGTAAGAGGGGTGCAGCCTGTAATTTAGCAAGGGGTGGTCCCCATAAATGGCCCTATAGATAGATAGTGTATTTTTATTTTGACTGTAAACAGACCTGCCAATCCCACCCACTCATTCCGTGAGGATCATCTTCAAGGTCAAAGCAATCAACGGTACCAGAATAGTTGTAGTAGATGCTTGCTCCAGCAAATATACGGTCCAGGATATCAGCACCATCGGGATAACCATCAACTTTTTTGCAAACCTGTAATAGTGGCATATAAGCTGACAAAAAATAATTACGAGAAGGTTGTTGTTGATGATGATTGTTGAAATAATTTGCATACAGGCCGAGCGGTTACCTATGTGTAACCGCCCGGTGTTGGTCGATTGAAGAAGGCCGGGCGGTTACCAATGTGTAACCGTCCGGTGTTGGATATTGATATACTCTGTATAAAGGCCAGGGGGGTTACACATGGGTAACCGCCCGGTGCTGCTGTTCAGTTACGGCTACATGTTCTAGTCTGGGCAGTTACCTATATTGTAACCGCTCAAAGTAATTAGTCTCACATCTTATATAAAGACGGGTGCACCAGTGCAATTGATTGATTGATTGATTGATTGAAGAAGAATAAAAAAGTTTCCTTTTTTTGTATTTTTGGTTTCTGACATGGTTTGAGAGTCATTGATCCTTGGCGCAGACTCTTCTTCCTAACCGCCCGGATGACCTTGTGCGGTCTCCATGGTTGCCAACCTTAGTGCGCAGACTCCACTTCGTTGTAGTTTGTACGGTCTCCTCTATTGCTTCTTGCTACCTCACGTTGCTTTGTCATGAGATCCGTCGAGCGATCTCTTTGGTTTTGAGGCCTCAATTATTTCTCTGTTGAGACTTACTCTTTTAGACCTCATGTGTTTCGACTGTCAGCTGAGCTCGCAGTGCTCTCCCCTCCTCCTGTCATCGCGGAGTTCTCCGTGTCCGCTGCTCCATATATCCTCTTTGTGCAGTTTCTCATGGACACCCCTGTGTCGACCTCTTCCCTTACTCCGGCTTCGCTTCCTGAAGTGAGATGAACTGAAGATTACTAATATTTCCCTCAATGGAAAGAACTTTGTGGAACGGGTGCATTCGGTGTGCAGTCTTCTCCAGACTAAAGGGCTGCTTTGTTTGTAACTCATGCCCCGCATATTGAATCTACAGAGCAATGGTTCTGTGATGATGGTCGTGTTCAGTCTTGGCTTCTCAACTATATGGAGGCTGAGTCATATCGGATGGTCGTGTACCACGAGACTGCTCATGCCATGTGGGCCGAACTTCGGTCCCTCTACTCTGGGCAGGACAGTCATTAACATCTCTACGGTATCTTTACCGAGCTTCAAGCAGTTGAGCCAGGTGTGACTGGGGACCTGACCTCCTTTGTTGCCACGTCCAATAAACGTGTTGAGGCATGACATCAGCATTAGCCCCACTCTTTGGATTTCGCAGTACAAGTGCAGGAGTCTGTGGGCATCACTCTCCTAATGGTGCAGTTACCACCCCACCTTCACAGTGTAAGGGAGACTATCTAATCATCCCCCACTGTTTTGTCTCTCTCTGATGTGTGCTCCATAATACTTAAAGCAACCACCCGAAGATGTGACGCCTGCTTCTCCAACCCTTATGCAACACTCTCCAGTCATGCAACCTCCTCCTGAGACTCGGGGTGGTCGACCAGCATCTCGCGGAGGCGGACAGGATAATCGTAATCACCACTCTCGGCCGAAAAGCTGTCTTTGTACTTAATGTGGCCGCCCAAGCCATACAGAGGCCACATGCTCCAAGAAACATGACTTTCCATTACCACCATTGAATGTGCCGCCTCACGCGGCTCCGGCGATGATTGTTCATTCGACCTCCCACTCTGATGTTGATGCCTTGCGTTAGGAACTTCAACCTCTTCAGGAGATGTTTACCCAGGTTTCTGACTCTGTCGGTTCTACCTCCAATGAAGGTATATCCTGTTTTTCCCACAACCCGGTCTGGATAGTGGTCTCTAGTGCTACCAACCTTATCACCCCGCACAAACCTTCTCAGTATTCGGAGGTTACTTCTCCTAAGATCATGATGGTGGTCAATGGTGATACTACCCCGGTCTATGACTCTGGCGACGTGCCTCTCACTAATCCCTTCTCCTCCGCTCTGTCCTTCATGCTCTTGGCTCTCAGTTGAATCTCCTTTTTGTTAGCCACTTCACTTAGAATCATGATTGCTTAATCATGTTTTCTCCCCCCTTCTTTTGTGATGCAGTATCGACAAACTCGGACTATCATTTGTAGGGGCCAACGTACAAATGGATTGTACACCATGGATCTTCCCTCCATTCTATCCTTTGTCACCTTTGTAGACTGGCACTGGCGGCTTGGACATGCTCTTTTGCATATCCTCAAGGGGCTTTTCCTGAGTTTTCCTTTTCTGATTTTCAATGTGAAACATGTTTTTACAGGAAACAACATCATTCTACTTTTCCACCTTATTATACTTAGACCTTTGTTCTTTTTTATTTAGTGCATTCTGGTATTTGGGGCCCCTACAAAATGGCTAGTTTCTCTGGCTATCGTTACTTTGTTACTTCTGTTGACGATCAATCTCGCATGACGTGGTTGCATATGATGCGTAATTATTCTGAGTCACTTAAAATCTTCCGATCTTTTCTCACTGAGACAGACACAGTTCTCATAGTCTCTCAAAACTCTTCGAAACGGATAATGCGCACAAATATACTAGTCAAGAGTTTCACAAAACGTGTAATATGTTAAGTATCATTCATCAAACCTTTTGTCCCAATACACCTCAACAAAACGGTGTGGTCGCGCAAAAAAACGTCACTTTCTCGAGGTTGTCCGGTCCCTTATGCTCCAAATGAAGGTTTCTACCGCTTATTGGCATTTCTCCGTTTACACCGCTTGCTGTCAGATTAACTGTATGTCATCTTCTGTTCTAAATTTTGTCACTCCATTTTCCACCATTTTCCCACCCACCTCTCCCTTTCCCCTGACACCCCGAGTCTTCGATTTTGTCTGCCATGTCCATTATCTTGACCCAGCTATGTATAAGCTAGCTCCTCGTGCAATCAAGTATACGATTGTTGGTTAATCTCGTACCCAAAAGGGCTACATTTGTTACTCTCCACCACTTCGGAAATTTGTCACTTCCGTTGATGTCATCTACTTTGAAAATTAACCATTCCACCAACCTGATGAGGTGGTTGAACGTCTGAAAATTTGTCTGGTGGCTTGTGATTTTACTTAGCAACATGACCTCAACTACGACGAAACCTTCTCACCCGTCGCAAAGCTGAATATTGTTAAGTCTGATCTCCTTGGCCATTCATCAGCATTGGTCGTTACATCAACTTGACATCGAGAATTCTTTCTTGAATGACGACCTCGTTGAGATCTTTTATATGTTGCAGCCTCCTAGTTATGAGACCACAGAGGAGACTCTTGTGTGTCATCTCAAAAAATCTATTTATAGTCTCAAACAGTCTCATCGGGTCTAGTTTGATAAGTTCAGTCGGGGGCGTTCATTATGTTGGCTTCACGCATAGCTCGGTTGACTTCACCCACTTCACTCGACACCGCCCGAAAGACACAATAATACTTTTGGTGCACGTTGATGATATTCTCATCACAAACGATGATCTCAACGGTATAGTCATGATCAAAAAGCACCTGACATCCAAATTTCAGATTAAATATTTGGGGTCTCCCAAATATTTCCTTAGTATCGAGGTGGCTTGTCGACCTGATGGTCTCGTTCTTTCTTAACGGAAGTACTGTCTTAATCTTCTTCATGACGCAGGCTCTCTGGATACAAGTCCATTGATACACCTATGGATGTCAACCATAATTTATGCACTCACGCTTCTGATTCTGATATGATCCTTCCTAACCCAGAGTACCATCATCATCTTGTAGGCAAACTCATTTACCTTACAGTTACAAGTTTTGATATGTCCTTTACGGTTGGAGTGGTCAGTCGTTTCATGCATGTTCCACGGATTTCCCATCTCCATGTCGTTGAGCGCATCCTTCGGTATCATAAAACAGCTCCGGGACAATAACTTGTGTATAATCTCTCCTCTTTATGTCTTGTTGTCTACTTTGATGCCGACTATGCAGTATGTTTTGATGATCTTTGATCAACAAGTGGGTAATGCACATATTTTGGTGGACATTTTATCACCTAGAGAAGCAAGAAGCAATCAGTGGTTGTGTGCGCTCAAATGCAGAAGTTGAGTACCAATCAATGACTTCTGTTGTTTTTGAACTCACATGGGTGGAGAGTTCATTCATATTGCCAAGAATTCAGTATTCCATGAACATATTAACTATTAAGTACATCGAGGTCGATTGTCACTTTATTCGATAAAAGGTTCAACTTAAAAAATTAGACCTGAGACATGTGTCTGCTGTTAGACAAGTTGTTGATATGCTCACTAAGGTTTTACCTTCATCATTATATCATCAGTTTTTATCCAAGCTTGAATCCAATGATTTATATGCTCCAGGTTGTTGGGGAGTGTTGATCTACATATAGGTCGGGCAGTTACCTATGTGCAATGTTGTAAATATCGGATGTCAGAGATATATCAGATCGAGTCTTTAATGTCGGAGATATGCCGTGGATATTTTAAAATATCAGATTTTTATATCTTATAAATACTTTTTTTTTCTTTTTCTGTATGCTAACTATAGTTATATTATAAAAATAGAAAAATAATATAACAAATAGATAAAAATGAGTCATTTATAGTACAAAAAAAATCAAATAGTATCTAAAATAAAATATTACTAACTGTAGAGAAGAACTCAACCTTGTATATACTATCTCAATAATCAAATACAATGTATGAATACACATTTATAGGAGAGAGAAAGAGAGAAGAGAGTCTTATACACAATGTGGGACTAAAGAGGAGAAAAAAAGAAATACAAATAAATGGGTCACTTTACATGGGTTTTTCTAACACTCACCCGCAAGCTGGAGCGTACAGACACTGGTAGAATATGGTACTTGGTAGAGCCTTTGTGAGGATATTAGCAACTTGTTCAGTAACAGGAACATGCTTCAATTATATCTTCTTCATTTGGACTTTCTCCCGGATAGTCACAGTCCACTTCAATATGTTTCGTTCTTTCATGAAAGACTGGATTTTTTGCAATGTGTATAGCCGCTTGGCTGTCGCATAACAGGATGGCAGGTGAGGAAAGTTTTACCCCTAGATCGGTAAGGAGACTTTCAAGCCAGGTAAGCCCAGAGACAACAGATGTCATCGATCGGTATTCTGTTTCAGTTGATGATCGAGCAACCACTGCTTGTTTCTTACTTCGTCAAGTAATGAGATGACCTCCAAAATAGGTACAAAAATCACTCGTTGATCGGCGATCATCCAAAGAACCGAAATAGTCTGCATCAGAGTACGCAACCAATGTTGGAGTAGAAGATGAGGTTTTGTATATCAATCCTTGACCCGGAGCTGTTTTAAGGTATCTAAGGATGCGCTCAACAACTTGAAGGTGAGATGTTCACGGGGCATGCATAAACCTGCTGACCACCCCAACAACGAAGGAAATATCCGGTTTTGTGACCGCTAGATAGATAAATTTTCCAACCAGTCGTCGATAGTATTCCAGATTTTGAAGAGGAAGATTTGTATCAGAAGAATGTGCACACAACTTATGATTTGCATCCATTGGAGTAGTAGTATGCTTGCATCCCGAATAGCCAGCATCTTGAAGGAGATCCAGACAGTATTTCCTTTGAGAGATGACGATTCTATCCAGTCGTCTTGCGACCTTAAGACCAAGGAAGTATCGAAGATGCCTCAGATCTTTTGTTTAAAAGACGAAACTGAGGTGTTATTTGACTGCTTGGTTGCCCTTTGAAACGTATCCAGTGATTAAGATGTCATCAACATAAAACAAAAGAAGAAAAGTTCTCGTTGTCTGATGACGCGTGAACAGAGAGAAGTCAACTGAACTCCGAGTAAATCCGACTTGTCGGACGGCCTTACTAAACTTGTCAAACCATGCCCGCGGGGATTGTTTGAGACCATAGATGGACTTCTTAAGATGACAAACTCGGGACTCCCCCGTGGTCTCAAACCCGGGAGGTTGCTGCATGTAAACCGTTTCCTGGAAGTCGCCGTTGCTAAAAGCATTTTTGATGTCCAGTTGGTGTAATGTCCATTGGCAATGCACAACCACGGAGAGGATAACACGAACGGTGTTAAGCTTGGCCACTGAAGAGAATGTTTCCTCATAATCGAGACCTTGTTGTTGGGTGAAGCCACGAGCCACCAAGCGGGCCTTCAGACGGTCAATTGTCCCATCAGGAGCATGTTTGATAACAAAGACCCATTTACACCCAACAGGTGTCTGACCGTAGGTAAAAGTACCAAGTTCCAGGTCTGGTTAGCTCAGAGAGCTGTCATTTCTTCATCCATGACCACCCGTCAGCCAGGATATTGGAGAGCCTCCTGCACAGAGTTAGGTACAGAAATCGAGGATAATGAAGTGGCAAAGGTCTGAAGTTGTGGAGATAGGCGATGTAAGGATACATAATTCGTCATAGGATGAGCTGTAAATTCTAGTGTCGGATCAGCAGGATGCGAAGCATCAGAGGTCGAGGCCTACTGCAGTTGAGCACTGGAGGCAAGATGACGACGAGTGTAGACACGTATAACAGGAGGCTTTGCAACAGGGGGAGCCTGTGCCGAAATTCTTGGTCGTGGAGTGGTAACGGGAATGACAGGACGTAGGACGGTTGGTGGTAGAGGTGTAGGATCTGAAGCAGAGAAGAAAAGAAGATCCTCCTGAAAGGTAACATCAACAGAGATTGCCACCTTGCGGGTCGCCGGAGAGTAGCATACGTAGCCTTTCTGTGTCGGTGAGTAGTCAACAAAGATGTGTTTGGATGCCCGGGGATCCAATTTGTCCAAGGATGGACCAAGGGTGTGAACGTAGCACGTGCACCCAAAGATACGGGGTGTGAGAGAGAATGCTGGAGTAGACGGGAACATGAGGCTGAATGGAGTGGCATTGTGGAGTATGGGGGAAAGAAGACGGTTAATCAGATAGCAAGTCGTCGAAAGAGCAAAGTTCCAATAAGCTTTGAGAACGTGCATTTGAAACATGATGGAGCGGGCCACATCGAGAAGATGTCAATTCTTACGCTCAGCGACTCTGTTTTGTTGGGGGGTATAGACACATGAATTTTGGTGAATAACCCCAAAGTCAGAGCAAAGAGTCGCAAATTCGTGGCTAGTGTATTCACAAGCATTATCAGTGCGGAGAGTTTTGATGTTCGTGGAGAATTGCGTGCGAGTCTCAAGGAGGAAAGCCTGAAAGACACGAGAAAGCTCAGAGCGATCACGAAGTAAGTATAGCCACATCATTCGCGAATAATCATCAATAAAAGTTAGAAAATAACGATAACCAGAAATGCTAGTGACTTTGTACAGACCCCAAATATCGGAGTGTACTAAAATAAAAGGAGCAGTGCTCCGAGGACAATAAGATGAAAAAGATGAACGAGGTTACTTGCCTAACACACATGATTTACACTGAAAAAAATATAAAGATACATCTGGTAGAGCCTTCTGGAGGATTGGTAAAGGGGCATGTCCAAGACGTCGATGCCAATCAACGGAGGAGACAGAAGAGAGGATAGCTGGAGAGTCATCAAGGAGGTAGAGTCTGTTCTGCAATCGCCCCTTACAAATGATAGTCCGCGTCTTGTGATCATGTATTAGAAAAGAAGAAGAGGTAAAGGTTACAGAGCAATTTAAATCATTAGTCAGGCGACAACAGAAAGCAAATTAAACGGGAGCCCAGAACATAAAGAGCCGAACGTAGAGAGAGAGAAGATGTGAGAGGGATATCAGCCGAGCCGGAGACGGGAACAGTGTCCCCATTAGCCACTGTGATGCACTTAGGATGAGGAGAATCCAGGTATTGATGTGGCCGCACGGAGGTGATGTGATGGGTGACACCTGAGCCCACTATCCAGCGCGGACTAGTGGAGAGACAAGCGATACCTTCTTGGGATATGGAGGCAGCAGAGGCAACGGAGGCAGGTGGGAGACTGAGCAGACTATGGAGTTGTTGGAGCTGAAGGCGGACCTCTTCAAGGTCAGTACGAGCGGAGGAGTCGGTGGCAGCAACAGTGGCCTGTGGACGAGGAGGAAGCCCATGCTTGCGATAGCAGGTGGCCTCAAGGTGGTCGTCGTTACGGCAGAAGGAACACTTTGGGCGAGGCCGGCCTCCCCATCTGCGGCCCCGAGATCCGGAACGCCCCCCGCGAGAATGAGGGGGGGAAGGCAGCAGGGGTGCAGAAGTCTGCTGAAGGAGAGCCGGGGACGGAGGAACAGAACTATCAGGAGGTGGTGAGACCTTGAGCATCATGGAACACACATCTGATAGTGAGGGGGTAGCAACCGAGGAGAGTATCTGAGCCCGAACGCTCTGAGGATGAGGTGGGACACGAGCCATCATCATGGCAACACCGACAGCTTCTTTTTGAGCAGGTTGTGCAGCAAGATCCAACGTAGAAGGTTGATGTTGGTTCCACGCTTCAACCAGAGTCTTGGCCCGAGCAACAAAGGAGGTGAGTTCGGTGGCCCCGCCAACATCAAGGGACTAGAGATCAGTGATGATGTCATGAAGATGTTGGAGACAATCTTTACCGGAGTATAGAGACTGGAGCTCATCCCACATTGCCTTGGCTGTTTCGTGATACATGGTCATACGGTGGGGTTCGGTATCAAGGGAGTTGAGGAGCCATGTCTGAACCCGACCATCGTTGCGCAACCAATCGTCAGTAGGAGCAGCAGGAGCCACTTGGGTCAAGTGATGTAGAAAACCTTTGGACTGTAGTATGCGGCGAACAGTGTACCCAGTCCACAAAGTTCTTCTTCCCGGCTATCAAAATGGTAGAAATCTACCACTCATCACGGAGTTCAGGGCCAAAGGCCGGGCGGTCTGCAGACGAAGAAGTCGTATGTCTGGTAGACTCAGGAGAGGTCGTCATGGCAAGGCGAGCAGGAGGCTAGGCCGGCGGACAGAAAAAGCGAACAAAATGGAGACCGCACGGTCTGGGTGACAACACACCAGCGACAAGGCAATGAGGCCGCCGCGACCAGAATGCGGAGCAGATAGCTGGGAGAAGCCGCCGCGACTAGATAAGAAGAGAAGTCGCATGGTCACGGTCATAATACACCAGTGTCAAGGAGGATGCCACGACCAATATGCGGAGCCCGCAGCAGGGAGGAGAAACCGCTAACGACAAGACAAGTCGCAGCGACTAAGCGGAGAACAGGCCAATCGAGAAGGCCGCACAGTCACGGTGAGTACACAAGCGGGAATGGGAGATGTCGCGACCTAGATGCGGAGCTCGCCGAGAAGAGGGAAGCCGCAACGAATAAGAGAAGCAAATCGCGGAGAGAAGAGAAGCCGCGGAGACTAAGACAAGTCGCGCCGAGCAGGGAGCAGAGCAGCGAGAAGGAAGAACTTGGCGGGTAGACTAGGAAACCGCAACGAGTAAGAGACTCAAATCGCGGCGAGAAGAGAAGTCGCGGCGACTAAGACAAGTCGCGGCAAGCGGGGAAGAAGGAAGAAGGAAAGCGGGTAGTGGTCGTGATGAGAGGGAGACCGCGCGGACAGAGAAGGAGATCGCGCGGGCAGAGGGAAACAAGGAAGGGAAGGCCCCACCTGTTAGAAAGGTTATAAAGGGGAGGAGAAGGAGAAGAAGTGGTGGAAGCCACGAGAGAGAGAAAGAGAGAGCAGAGGAAGCGGGTAGAATGACCTTAACCATGCAGGAAGTCGCGGTTACTGAGACTCTAACCAGGAAGCGGTTAGAAAAGGGGGCAGGCCGCACGACACTGTGGCTAAGCAGGAGAACAAGCCGCCCGGTAAGCCGGAAGAGCAGACAGTTAAAAAAAATCAGGCTGGACCGTCACGCTCTGATAGCATGTAGAGAAGAACTCAACCTTGTATATACTACCTCAATAATCAAATACAATGTATGAATACACATTTATAGGAGGGAGAAAGAGAGAAGAGAGTCATATACACGATGTGAGACTAAAGAGGAGAAAAGAAGAAATACAAATAAATGAGCCACTTTACATGGGCTTTTCTAACACTAACAAATACAAAATTATACATTGTAAAATATATTTAATAGTATACAATAATTTTATTTTGATAACCATAAGTTTCTTGCAAAGACTTGGAATAGGTAACATCGGGCGGTTACCCATGTGTTATTGCTACCTGTTGTAGTCTGGGCGGTTACCTGTATTGTAAGTTTGTAACCGCCCAAAGTAATTAGTCTCATATCATCTAGTGTACATTCTCTCACCTCCTTTATTTTATATAAAGAGAGGTGCAACTGTGTAAATGATTGATTAAAAAGGAATAAAAAGTTTTTTTATTTATTTATATTTTGGTTTCTTAGAATAATGATGATGAAGATATGAATATAAGGAAGATAGAGAGAAGTAAGAATTAATGAGAAAAAACGATTTAAAGATAAGTGGCATCAACACTCTTTGAGTCCAATGGAAACAAACTAATTTTATTATAAAAAATTTAATTTTACTATAATAGGTCATTGACATAAACAGTTCATTTGGCACGGCGGTGGCGGTCGTGATCATGGTGGTTACGCACCATTGTCTGTTTGGCGCGGCGTCTTGATCCTGTGAGTTTCGACAAAAACACCATCGTCATAAAATATATGTTTGACTTGACAACTGTTATGACCGCCCCAAAGAAAAAAACTAGTTTTAAACATAAAAATGGATGAAGTTTCTTAGATGATGTCAGGCGTTTACGAATGACGGTTTTCAACCATGCGTTCACGATCGTTACCACTGTGCCAAACAACCCCTTAATAGTAGGTAATGGGCAACAACACTCTTGGAGCCAAATGACATAACATTGTTACAATTGCATCCAACGTCTATATAAAAGCATTTTTCTTTGTCACCATATGCATATTTATTTGATGTACCGAGAAAAAAATCTAAAAGCTCGTAATTAGATAACAAGCAAAGTCGGCCAATGCGACTATCCTTGGAAAGGGATACTAATCTTTAAAATAAACCAGATTTAATTTTTTTAAATATACATTGGTTCTCCATTTGTTGTTGAATTTTCAACCATTAATATTGGAGATCATATCAAGATATTTGATTTTTTCGATAAAAAAGAAGTCTATAAATTGTGGCTTCTTTTTGAATAGGAGTGACCAATTTTATGACACATTTTTTTTTACTTAATAGATCGTGCAACTTTATTGGGATTAAGCATAGGACGAAAATTTCTCAGCCCAAATCTGTCGAATGCAAATTTTGATCAAATCATACGTCTCAATTACAAGGCCACTAAAATATTTTTCTACGAGATTCACAATATAACTAGGAAGATGTTTCAAATATCACACATGAGTCCTTGGACATTCCAATTCGATGTATCCCATTTCGTATCTTTGTGTCCGAGAATCAACAAATTTCACCCGCAATCTTAACAAGATTTTAGGCTTTCTTTATCAGCTCCAATCACTCGGTCATTTCCACAAGCACAAATTCCTTTTTATGGAAGTAAATATTTTTTTTCACAAAACGATCCATCTTATCTCCAATTTATTTGTTTCATAATGGAAATATGCATGTTGTCATCTATCCAGCTATCTCTCGACATTAGATAGCTAACCAAACCCTGATTTGCTCAGGAGAAATTGGTCCAATTCAAAGTTGTTGGTGTTTATATTAAACAATCATAAATAAAAATTATGACTAATGAGGTTTCAGGATTTCAGGGTAAACTATACAAATATTTATTCAAGATATATTAGATGTCGTTCAAGTGAAGGTATACAAATTATTTGACACAAACTACTATTTTCGTTGATCCTCATTATTTACATTACTGAGTATTGATATGAATACGACCTCCCGGCATGCATCACCCTCTGCATATGTAGCCCGAGGACATTATCGTATGTCCCACTCTCTATATATAGGAGTGTTAGTATCTCTTAATGTTCTATCTAGGAGATATTGTGAGTTTAGGGTCTCCTAGGTAAGAGAGACTCTTAGGGGGAACTAGTCCTCAATAGTTCAGGTCAAGCTTATCTCGGCATTTGTATCTATATTTTGTGTTCAATTTTACAATTTCAGTTCTTGATAGTGTGCAACTATCAATTGATCCGGCCTGTCATTCCCTTAGGGTTTCCTCATGAACCCTAAGCTCATACAAGATTTCGATCCAGCCGATCCAGTTCTCCTCAGTGCGTTGGTTCGCACCCGCGTTTGCGCTCCGCTCCAGTGCCGGTTTTGGTCCATCGCTCTCGTCCTCACCTCGCATTGCCTTTCGCCAACGCGCTCGCTTTACTGTTTTTCAGTGTGCCATCTTCCCCGGCCTCTCCTCCCCGCGTCCCTCTGCCTCCAGCACCTCGGATCCATCCACACACCGCCATCGACTGCTGATTTCACAACCTTGACACAGTCTACACGATCCATCGTCACCCACCAACACCCCCAATGACTTTTTGCTGCTCTTGGTCTCTTCCTCCGCAGCCTTCTGTCGGCACACACAGTCCACAACAGCCCCGTCACTTCTCTTCGTTGTGCCAACCGCTGTTCCACCCACATTCAGTCCCGCAGTCTGTTGTCTCCCTCTCGCACCTTCGTTCTATGCCCCACACCTGTTCAATGACCCTACACGTTGACGAGGATGCCTCCACCAGTGCCTTCATTGATACTTATCGCTTGGATCAACTTGAAGCACGACTTGATGATCTCACTCTCCTCCTTCAAGAGATCGTGGCCACGGCGATTAACCACCCACAGACCCCTCCACAACCACCACCGCAAATCCATCAGCATGTCCCGTACTACAAGGAGTTTCTACACCCTGCTACAGACATCCACCTGGGTCATTTCCATCGGATCGAGATCTATATCTTCGACGACACCGACCCCGCGTTTGAATCGCCAGTGTCGAACATTCTTCTACCTTCAATTCACACCTGGCAACCAGAAGGTTCCCCTGACCACTATCTATATGGATGGTTAGGCGCATGGTTATTAGGATCGCGATCCAGATCGTAGGACAAGTTTTGTAAATCGATCTGGATCTTACCCAAGATCTAAATCGACACATCTACGACTAAGATTACGATCTGAATCTTAGGATCGTTAGGATTGTAATCATGAACCGATTTTACCGGTCCAACCAAATGGAACTAGAAACATGTCCAACCCTATCCCGACCCCATTCAACTGGTCCAATGTCGATACCCCATCACTTAACCATATCCCCATCACGTTCCCCATACCCAAGGGAGGAACCAAGTCTGGGCACGGTAGGGCACGTGCCCGACCGTTTTTATCGCTAACTTAGGTTAGTTCCATCCCGCTCCCTGCTCCTCCTGCTTCCAAGGACCCGATCCCGTCGCCGCTCCCTACTGTGCCCTACCGTGCCCAGGCGGCAGGCGTAGTTCCGACCCGTGCCCGTCCCCGCTCCGGCGGACTGCGGTACTTCTTCTTCTTCTTCTGATTCCGATGATGATGGGCTTTATTTACAGCAATGTATTTACTGGATAATCGTTTAGTTAAAGGAACAGAGATCATGCCTCTTGATATTAGATTAAACTTCTGCTTTTCACAACCTCCTTAAGGACAGAAAGAAATACGGGCTGAAATCTGGACTGAAACAGTCCAGATTTCACAATCTGGACTGGACTGAAATCTCAGTCCAGATTGTTGTGAAATCTGGACTGTTTCGGTCCAGATTTCACAATGATATCTTTGAAAAAAAAAAACCGGGTCGCTGCCCCCGAACCCTCCCAATTGACAGTACTTAGATTGTACCCGTGCGACTTCAAAATCCCAGTTCCGCCACCATACCCCATCGCATAATCTTATCTTGCTGTTTTACACTATCTCAAGTGTCGACTGCAAACGGAGGCCATGGGTGACGTCTTGATCGCTTCCATTCTAGAAAAAAACTTTTTTCCATACCAAGTTCCATTTCAGATGGTGACCATGTCTTCTCTTCCATTGCAATATATGAACAATCCAGTGACTTCCTGCTTCTAAGCCGGCATTTTCACTTCCATTCTAACGTACGAGCAATCTGTTAGGGGACGAGTACGGCACCCACATATGCAGCTATAATAAATGAAGGTAAACTAGAACAAATATAAATGCAAACAGATACAAGAATAAGTGAAGAGATGACCGTCTGATGAGTACGTTGTGGATGCGTCAGACACGCACGATCACCGCAACACCACCTCTAACAGTCAACCCTAGCCAAGCCCAAGTCGGCAACAACTCTCTTCCTCTAACACTGGTGGTTGCCCCCACCAAGTCTGACTGCCTCAAGTCACTTGCGATTCCTCCTCTCTCGGGAGTCGGTGACTCCCACATAAACAACAAGCGCAACACTCCTTCACAAACTGAGAGGGGAGAAATCATCTCCTTCACAAGCAAACGGGAGGCACAACTCCTTCCGAGAATAGGGTCGATGGTTCCTGCATCCACATGGGAACGAAGGAGGCATTTCTCTTTCTGCGTACAGGAACAAGGGAGGGGCGGCGTTTGCACACTCTCGCGAACAATAAAACCAGTGAACAACAGTTTCACTCTTTCGTGAAAAAAACCTGGGGTGAGGATGACTGCCTTAGGCCACAGAAGCATAAAAAACAAACCGGATCTGGATCTTGTTCGAATCCAGATCCAAACAAACAACCATACAAACTGCCACATTGGTTCGAGATTCGGAGCCACCACCTGCACAAAACACAAACCGTACAAAGCATCAATTGCACTAGGCACAATCTGCACACAACATCAACTGCATTGAGCACCACCTCAAAGATTTGAGGTACCGGCCGACATGCTCTAATCGACAAATCTCTGCTCGCGCTCAACCTCTATCTGCCGATGTAACTGGATCGCTGAATCTGACTCGCTTAATAAGAGCCCCAGAAGGGCGATCCACTGCACCACCTCGACCATCCACACTGTCGGCCGTAGAAATCATGAGCACACCACCTCGCATCGTGGTCCCTATCAGCTGGTACAGACTACCGTGTTGCACAGCTTGCATAAGCAAAGTGCATCATCACGTTATTGTCAGAACTCCACCTCTCGCTGCAAAATTGCACCCACTGGAGTCCAATCTGTTCAGCAATATCAAATTCCTACGCAACTTGAAAGCTTACACACTGCTCTGTCATGCGTCTTGATGTCCAACATCTCTGTCCCAGTGACCTCACATGCTGAGCCATCACCCGGAAAGACTGACCCAGTTGTCACCTCCAGTGAACTGAACATCGCCGCATCTGAGCAAATGTGTTGTGAATCACCATAATCCAATATCTAGCTATCAGAGTCACTATGACTCTCAGTGATGGTAAGAGCGTCATCAATCTCCTCTGACAGGGCTAGTGCCGCCTTATCCGTACTCTGGGCATCCCCAGAACTCTGTGGATAATTCCTCTTGATATGACCGCATTACCTGCAGTGGTAGCATGTCGCTACCTTCCTCAATGCAGATATGGACAGTGCACTCTCAGATCCCTTCTTGAACTGCCTCCCTCGTCCTCCTACTGCCAAAGCATGCTCACCCCCAGGAGTGGGGCCCAATAGCATCTGACTGGACAATAACATAGATGTGATTAGCTTCAGTTCTACTGTGTCCTTCCCATAAAATAGCGTGAGCTACATATGCACGTACACAACAGGAGCGAGGTAAGAAAAAATAAAACATTATCTTCTTTCTCCACCTTCATACCAACCATATGCAGTTGGATGAGAAGGACACTGAACACATTGAAGTGTTCCTACACGTTACTACTCACTTGCATCTTAAGGATGTATAGTCGTTGCTTCAGCAACAGGCTTGTGGTCAACGACTTGCTCGTGTATAGTCATCAAACTTCTCCCACAGCTTGACAACAAACTCTTCAACACAGATGTTGAACAACACCTTATTGTTGAAGCACATCCCGATAGCGTTGGTGGCGAGCTCATCCAACTCTAGCCACTCAAAATCCTTCACTGGAGCGGGCAAAGACATACGTCCCCGCAACACTTGCATCAAACCCTGTTCAACCAGCATGTTCTTGACCTAAATCTGCCAAAGACAAAATTTCCGCGACCGTCAAACTTCTCTTCTGAATATCTAACTATCACTATATTCTTACTTTCCATAGCTTCCCTCAGCATCTCTAAGTGATTTAATTAATTCACAGATCATATCTGGGAAGGTAGGGGGCGGACCAATGTCGTCACCTATCGTTGGCTCAACTCTAAATCGGAATATCCAATCAGACACCTACGAACCTCACTTTTATATCACTTGTTAGGGGCTGAGTAAGACACCCACAAGTGCATCTACAATAAATACAGGTAAACTAGGACACAGGTAATATAATAGTGGTTCGCAAACACGCTGACACCCACACAATTATATATATATCACAATATAAATGCAAACATATACAAGAATAAGTGAAGAGATGACCGTCCGTTGAGTACGTCGTGGATGCATCAAAAACGCACGATCCGCGACAAAATCAGAGATCTGGGATGCAATCTGCCTAGTGGACGCACAAGGTTCACCAGAAACCTTCGACGTCAATGTCCGACGTCCAACACCACCCCCACCGGAGAGAAACTCTATCGAGGTCAACTGCACTCACGCACGTCTTCGACACCAAGCATACACTGCAACACCACCTCCAACGGTCAACCGTAGTCGAGCCCAAATCGGCAACAACAACCTTTATCCAACATTGGTGGCTGACTGTAAGGTCGTTAACATTACAAAGTTAAATTTCTTCTCTCTTCCCTTTTGCTCTCATGCCCATTCCCTCTGGTGATCACGTCAGAAACATAACAACTTGGTGCTCTTGTTGATGCCTTTGATGGACGGGCTTCCACATTCACCCCCTGCGTCATCATCATCTTACACACGACCAATTACATGGCACGATCTTGATATGCGACATGGTGTATACTTGGAACAATACTCCATAGTTTGTGAGAATTTACAGGCTACTCAAGATAGTTTTACTTGGGAAATTCAACAAATGCGCTCTTCGTTCGCTACCGCTCAGCAAGAACACGAAAAATCACAGGAAAACATAATAAATTTTATCAAGAATTTACAGATTTCAAAACAGAACTCTAGCAGTGCATGAGATCTTTCTCAGGATCAGGACAAGGGGTCGCCAATATAAGGTTTCAGGCTTAGCAATTTGAACATGGCGATTCATCACAACCTGGGGGACTACCTTCCTTTTCAAGCCCACAACATCCTAGTTCAATTTGATCGCACAGATGCTCACTGCCTTAGGAAGAATCAATAGGAGAAAGGCCCAGGGATTTATGTCATACCATCAATGCGTCTAGTAGTGCTCAGGTATCTCTTTTTGCGGAACACTAGGAGGGTTTTGACATATGATGCGATCCTAGCGATGGTGACCTCTATAGGGCTCCTGACGATGATCTCAGGACCGATCTGAGTCTTTTGACAAGGAGACTCTTAAAACCAACTGAATCATTGTAAGAGATATTCTTAAAAAACTTTTTCAAATATCGTATAGATGCAACATTTCCACAAGATAATCCTTCTTCAACAAAGCACGGAAGGATTTGATTATTTAAGCACTGTGTGGATTCTTGAGAATATGGCAACATCAGACACTATTTCTCTAACCATAAAAGGATGGATTCAATAAAAGAAGATAAATCCAATCCTGTGAGGAATTATAAGGAAGAGGATGAAGAGCCCTAGAGAAGGATAATCTTCGGCTAGGGTTCTTGTACAGAACTTCTTGTTGAGAAAGAGGAGAATTATGAATCTTGAAGAAGAGAAGAGTCAATGCAGAATGAGTATTTCTTCGTGCTATTATATTTGAAATATTCTCATGTATATATATACATATATATACATAAATATATATGAGTGACAGTGCACGAGGGGTCCTCGTGCCCCACGCGACAGTACCTAGCCCGCGGCGTCAGGCTTTGCCCGCCCCCGCCGAAGATTAAGAACCCTACTTTAAATTAAGAGACCCCTCCCCACAATTGTTCGAGTTGTCTTCCATCAGATCAAGTTCATTTCATGTTTTTTGGATGGAGTTCTCTCAATGTCCTAACAAAGCTTCGTCGGCCGCCCTATGCCTCGCATGACAGTACCCCGGCGGGCTTTGCTTGCCTCCGGCAGGTTTATTATTTTTATTATTTTTTAAAATCAGGCTCTAATTAGAGCAGAAAACTGCAGCAAACTGTTATAAATTAGAAAAATCCAAATTAAATAACTGCTATTTTAGGGCATGTGACATGGTGGAGTGGAGATTGAAATAGAACAAAAGAGTGGGGAATGTATGCGAACCTAACTGAGTTTAATGTCATAGGGGACTGCCTCTATTTAGCCTGCTGATATACAAAAAAAATCAGAGATGTGGACCCTTAAAATGGGGTAAAAGTGCCCAGAACATAGCATTTAAGGCGGAAGTGTCAAACCTAGTTTGGAGTCACGGTGGAAGAATACCCGATGAGAACGAATCATACACAGGCTTTGAATCGGTGAGTGCCGTGGAAGGTAGACTTTTGGTTATGGTGGGAGAGTACCAGAATCTCCCGTTAGAGGGATGAGAGTCTCCCCATCCTGCGAGCAGCGCATTAGAGGGAAGAGAGTCTCCCCATCCGGCGAGCAACAAGTTTGTGTTGCAGATGTTGTCAACGGATGTGGGATTTCGGGAGGCACGTGAGACGGGAGAGGCATGAATAGAAGGAGAGGAGCGAGGAGGAAGGAAGTAATGTAGAGGCAGAAGAGCGGTTGCACCTCGCGAGAAGTGGAGAGGTCAGGGAGGAGGCTGCATCGCTCGAGTGGGTGAGAGAAGAATCGTGATCGAGGAGAGTGATTTAGGGAATTGTCGAGATTTGAAGAGAGAAGATTGTGATTGGATGTTTGATCGGACGGTTCCGACATTTTGGATGGTCTTTTGGAGGATCAAATGGTCACATAAGTATTTCTATTTATAATATATAGATAGATAGATAGATATACATATATATACAAATATATATATATATATATATATATATATATATATATATATATGCTGCAGAATATACACATTCCTTTATTGTTTCAATCAGCATAAATACCTTTAAGAAATGAATCAGTAATTGCTTGAATTTAATCTCAATCATGGATTTGATTAGCTCTGAAATTGATCAAAGTCGTTTGAACGGATCTCGACATTCTATTATATATGCGTTGAATACTTGTTGGCGTACACCGAAATATTGTGAAGAGAGATTTAAACATAAGCTGAGTATTTGTGCTCTGAGCAAACTTTCCTATGAAGACGAATACGATGCAAGGAAGGAACATATCTTTCAACGTGTTGAATAGTTCTCGACGAATGACATAAACTTCTCAATGTGCATTGAATACTTCTAGACGCACAAAAGTTTAATTAAGTTAGATTTTCCTCTTGAGTGTATTATGAAGTTTTGGCAGCTTAGATCTTGATTACATCTTTTACTTTTACATTATATTGTCTTTCTATACATGTATAGGCAATTGCCTAAATCATTTTATTTATTCAGGTATATCAAATCATAAGTGTTTTTATCAACAATCTCCTCTTATTTGAAATAACAAAATTTACATTAAAAAAATTTTAATGATTTTTTTAGAAAGAAGAAACATGAGGTTCTGGGTAGAAACATATAGGAATAAACACAGAAAGATAGACAAAATTATATACCAAAATCCAATTCATTCTATTATATTATATGTCATCCTGAATCTTTACATTAAAAAAAAAGAGAAACTAAAAGTACAATTAAGAGGAGAAAATACTTCAGTTCTTGGACCCCTTAATGGTGTTTTTAACAAGAAAATCATAGATATGAGAGAACAACTGTTCTTGAATCATTTCACGGTATTTGGAGAAACTTCTTGGCTCTCTACCAGTATTATCCTTTAATGATTTTGTAGAGAGAAGTCAAAACTTGTATGTATTGATTGTGTAACTAAATACAAGGAGAGAATACAATTATATAGGAGATGAGAAGAGAGGAAAAAATCCTATACAAGATGTGGGACTAAAGAAGAGAGAGTACAATGGGCCTATTTTGGGCCTTTATACATGGGCTTTTCCAACACTCCCCCGCAAGCTGGAGCATACAAATCGTATGCGCCAAGCTTGGACAGACATTGATAGAAGAGGGTACTAGACAAGGCCTTTGTGAGGACATCCGCAACTTGTTCAGTACCCGAAACATGTCTGAGGTCGATCTTCTTTAGTTGAACCTTTTCCCGGATAAAATGACAGTCGACTTCAATATGTTTAGTTCTCTCGTGAAAGACTGGGTTCTTGGCGATGTGTATAGCAGCTTGACTGTCACAGAGGAGAAGAGCTGGTGAAGGAAGCTTTACACCCAGATCGGTGAGAAGACTTTCAAGCCACGTTAGTTCCGACACCACTGATGCCATAGCCCGGTATTCTGCCTCGGCTGATGATCGAGCAACGACCGCTTGTTTCTTGCTCCGCCAGGTGATCAGATGTCCTCCAAAATACGTGCAGAAGCCACTGGTGGACCTTCGATCATCGAGGGACCCAGCATAGTCAGCATCCGAGTAGGCTACCAGAGTCGGAGTAGAAGAAGATACTTTGTACACCAGTCCTTGTCCAGGAGCCTTTTTGAGGTATCTGAGAATGCGTTCAACCGCCTGAAGATGAGAGCTCCTGGGGGAATGCATATATCGACTGACGATACCAACAGCGAAGGAGATATCTGGTCTGGTTACTGTGAGGTATATCAATTTCCCAACTAGGCGACGGTAATACTCTGGATTATCTAGTAGGGTATCGGAGTCAGAGGCCTGCGCGCATAACTTGTGATTGACATCCATTGGGGTGTCAATTGGCTTACATCCTGAGTAACCCGCGTCATGAAGAAGGTCAGTGCAGTACTTTCGCTGAGAGAGGATCAACCCATCTGACCGTCTGGCGACTTCTAGGCCCAAGAAGTATCGAAGGGGACCCAGATCTTTCGTTTGAAAAACTGTGCTCAGATGAAGTTTGACCGCCAGTATCCCATTCGAGTCGTTCCCAGTAATAATGATGTCGTCCACATAGACGAGTAGAAGGACGGTCCCTGTAGATCGGTGGCGAGTGAAGAGCGAGAAGTCGGCGGAGCTTCGAGTAAAACCAATCTCCCGGAGGGCCTTACTGAACTTGTCAAACCATGCCCGGGGAGACTGTTTGAGACCATAAAGAGCCTTTCGAAGATGGCAAACTTGAGACTCCCCCGTGGTCTCAAACCCGGGAGGTTGTTGCATATAGACGGTTTCCTGGAGATCACCGTTCAGAAACGCATTCTTGACATCCAGTTGGAGTAAGGGCCACTGGCGGTGTACCGCAACAGAGAGGAGAACCCGGACTGTGTTGAGTTTGGCCACCGGGGAAAAAGTCTCCTCGTAGTCGAGGCCCTGCTGCTGGGTAAAGCCACGAGCCACAAGGCGGGCCTTTAGGCGGTCAATAGTGCCGTCAGCAGCATGTTTAATAACAAACACCCATTTACACCCAACGGGTTTCTGACCGGGAGGGAGAGGGACGAGAGTCCAGGTCCGGTTAGTCCAGAGAGCAGCCATTTCCTCCTCCATGGCAGCCCGCCAGCCAGGATGTTGGAGCGCCTCCTGCACAGAATTAGGAACAGAAACCGAGGAAAGAGAAGTAGTAAAAGTGTGAAGAGGGGGAGAGAGGCGATGGAGAGAAACGTAATGAGCCAGAGGATGAGCGGTGGATGTCTGTACCTGATCGTCCGGGCGCGGAGTGACCGTGGTGGAGGCGGACTGCAGTGGGGCCATAGAGCAAGGGGGGCGACGAGTATAGACCCGGATGATGGGAGGTGCGGGTGGTACAGGAGGTAGAGCTGGTGGAACCGGTAGCAACGGCGTCGTAACGGGGAGAACTGGTCGTGGGATGGAGGGAGGTGAAGGAGCCGAAGGGAAAGGAGTAGGGAGAGAATCCGAAAAAAAGGTTGAGTCTCGCGGAAGGTGACATCCGCAGAGACAGAGAGCTTTCGAGTAGCAGGAGAATAACAGAGATACCCCTTCTGAGTACGAGAATAGCCCACAAAGATGTGTTTAGCCGCCCGGGGATCCAGTTTGTCCGAGGGCGGGCCCAGATGGTGGACGTAACAAGTGCTACCAAAGATACGGGGTGGTAGAGGGAAGGGCGGAGTTGAAGGAAACAACAGGCTGAACGGAGTAGCATAGTGGAGAACGGAGGAAGGGAGACGGTTGATGAGAAAACAAGCCGTGGAGACCGCAAAGTTCCAGTAATGCTTGGGCACATGCATTTGAAGCATAAGGGAGCGAGCTACATCAAGTAAGTGACGGTTTTTACGTTCGGCAACGCCGTTTTGTTGAGGCGTGTAGGCACAAGATGTTTGGTGGAGAATCCCGAATTCAGAGCATAAAGTAGTGAAGTCGTGGCCAACGTACTCACGAGCATTATCCGTACGCACAGTTTTGATAGTGGTTTGAAATTGGGTACGAGTTTCAACGATAAATGCACGAAAAATGCGAGGAATCTCGGAGCGATCACGAAGTAAGTATAGCCACGTCAGGCGAGAATAATCATCAATGAAAGTAATAAAGTACCGGAAACCAGATATACTAGTATGTTTATAGGGTCCCCATACATCAGAATGCAACAAATCAATCGGAGCAGAGCTCCGGGTACAATGAGCAGGATAAGATGAACGCGGCTGCTTGCCGAGGATACAAGACTCACACTGAAACGGATGGAGAGATATATCAGGGAGAGCCCGCTGGAGAACTGGTAGAGGAGCGTGGCCAAGACGGCGATGCCACTCGGTGGAGGAGACGGAGGAGAGTATGGTAGGAGGCGTGTCAAGAAGGTAGAGCCCGTTCCGCAATCCGCCTTTACCAATGGTAGTCTGCGTCCGGCGATCCTGTATGACAAAAGAAGACGAAGTGAATGTCACGGAGCAATCCAGATCAGCAGTAAGGCGACCAACAGAAAGTAAATTGAAGGGGGAACTCGGAACATGAAGAGCCGAGCGGAGAGGAAACGACGGGCTGAGAGAGATGTCTGTCGATCCGGAGACGGGAATAAGAGCGCCATTTGCCACGGTGATAGACCGCGGGTGAGGAGAGTCCAAGTATGTGGCAGGCTGCTTGGACGTAATGTGATGAGTGGCACCGGAGTCCATGATCCAGGACGAACCGGTGGAGAGACAAGCCATACCTGCTTGGGAGACGAAGGTGGAGGCCAGGGAAGCAGGAGGCGGGTTGAGCAGGCCCTGGAGGTGCTGGAGCTGGAGCCGGATGGCTTCAAGGTCCGGAGAGGCAGGAGAGGAGGCATCTGCGGCCACCGAAGCCGTCGGGCGAGGAGGATAGCCATTCTTGCGGTAGCAGGTTGCTTCAAAGTGACCGTCCTTGCCGCAGTATGAACACTTCGGCCGCCCCCTTCCACCACGTCCGCGGCCCCGAGAGCCAGAGCGGCCACCACGAGCAGAGGGAGGCGAGAGAAGCAGGGGCGGAGAAGCCTGTTGAACAAAAGCCGAGGAAGTCGGTGCAGGAGTATCCGGAGGAGGCGTCACGCGGAGGAGCATGGAACAGATCTCAGACAGGGATGGAACGGTGGAAGAGGCCAGAACCTGAGCCCGGATAGACTGAAGGTGAGGCGGAAGACGGGCCATCATAATAGCAATGCAAACCGCCTCCTTCTGAGCGCGCTGGGCAGCATGATCCGTGGTAGAAGGCTGATGCAGAATCCAGGCCTCGGCCAGAGTCTTAGCCCGAGCAACAAAGGACGTCATGTCCGGGGCGCCACCGGTGTCGAGAGAAACGAGATCGGTGATGATGTCGTAGAGGTGCTGAAGGCTGTCCTTGCCGGAGTATAGAGAGTGCAGCTCATCCCAGATAGACTTGGCCGTCTCGTGATACATGGCCATCTGATATGGCTCACCATCCAAGGAGTTGAGAAGCCAAGTCTGCACACGACCATCGTTGCGGAGCCACTCGTCCGTAGGGGGATCCGGGGAAGCCTGGGTGAGGTAAGACAGGAGACCCTTGGCCTGGAGAACCCGACGCACAGAATGCGCCCAAGGGAGAAAATTTTTCTTCCCGGAGAGAGAGATGGTAGTGATGCATAGTTCATCGCGCAGGTCGGTTGGACAAGCCGGGCCAGTGGAGTCAACAGAGGAACCCATGGTTCGGGAAGGGAAGCCGCGTCGACCTGGAAGGAGACCGCAGCGAACTGATCAAAGGCCGCAGCGAACTGACCAAAAAACGCAGCGACCAGGGAGGAGGCCGCCGGAGAAGCTGTCCGCAGAGTGAAGCAAGGGCGGACAAGCTGGAAGAACGAACCCGCACGGTCACGATGCGAACACCAGCGGCTATACAGGCCACGACCAGAGCGGGAAGTCTTAGACCGCGAGAAGGCGGCGAGAATGAAGAGACCGCGAGTAGAATATCAGGAGCGGCAAGAGGAAACAAGCCGCAAGAACCTGAGACCGCGCGGATAGGAGGAGAAGCCGCGAGTAGATTAACTCGAGCGGCGAGAAGGAGCAAACCGCAAGGAAAAGACACCGAGCGGATAGGAGGAGAAGCCGCGAGTAGACTAACTCGAGCGGCGAGAAGGAGCAAACCGCACGAACAGGCGCCGAGCGGGTAGGAGGAGAAGCCGCGAGTTGACGAACTCGAGCGGCGAGAAGGAGCCCGCAAGTAGAAGATGTCAAGCGGATAGGAGGGGAATTCGCGCGGGCAGAACGAGAGACCGCGCGAGGAGGATGGAGGGTGGGGTCCACGAGAGAAGGGAGGGAAACTATAAAACGGGGTGGTAGGAGGAGAAAAGAGAGAACCTGGAGCCAAGGGGAGAGACAGCGGACTGTCCGTCGAGCCTGCGGACAGCGAGCGAGTAGCCGCGGGTAGACACAAAGGGAGACCGCTGGAGAGCCCGCTGGAGACCGGAGACAATCCGCGAAGAGGCCGCCAGAAGGCGGCGGGTAGAAGAGGTTAAGACCAACCTGGCTCTGATACCATGTAGAGAGAAGTCAAAACTTGTATGTATTGATTGTGTAACTAAATACAAGGAGAGAATACAATTATATAGGAGATGAGAAGAGAGGAAAAAATCCTATACAAGATGTGGGACTAAAGAAGAGAGAGTACAATGGGCCTATTTTGGGCCTTTATACATGGGCTTTTCCAACAGATTTCATCACGGATAACCATCTCTTCCAATCTTCAGGATCATTATCATAAACATCTGACAAGCTGTCACATCTTCTATGAAGCTCAAGTATCATATTCTTAATTAATGATTTCTGATAATCAGAGTCAATAATGGTTTCCCCTTTTGGAGCTACAAAAGTTCAAATACTCGTGAGGTCGTAGTATGACGTCAAGTCTTCAATATTAAATATTGGATGGATACTCATGCTTTTATGGATATCCAGATCATTGAAAAGTGGGATTGACTCTAATTTGTCTCATGACTGTGTAGAGACTTATTCGCTTAACACTCGATTTTTAGCAAGCCACCGAGGGAGCCTCTCAACTTGGATTCTCACCATCACCAACTCGCCTATATGAAATACCTGCTCTCGACTATGAACATCGGCATGCAATTTATATGATTCATTACTAATAGTGATCAGTTGTCGGACCAACTCATTTACCTCATGCAAATGATGCGTAAAAGACTCAACTAACTCCCTGATGCGGGACACTAGGGCAACAAGGATAAATTTGATAGTCTTCCTGAGCTCATAAACTAGTACTACATGAAATGGACTCAACTCAGTAGGCCTATTGGTTGAATATTATAATCGAACTCCGAAACGGGGAGGACTGAATACCAATTAAATGCATGCTCACCCACTAGACACATAAGCAGGTTCCCTAGGCTCCTATTAACCACCTCAGTATGCCCATCAGTTTGAGGGTGGTAATCAGATGAGCATTTTAGCATCGTGCCTGTTTTGTGTCATAACGTCATCCAAAAATAACTAATAAATCTCACATCTCCGTCGGACACTATGGATTTCGGTGGACCGTGTAGCCTAAAGACGTTCCTCGCGAATAGTGACGCGATACAAGATGCGTCTATAGTTTTGTTGTACGCAATGAATAGTCCATCTTCAAAAATTGACCGACGATGACAAAAATAGAGTCGTGCTTCCTCAGAGTGTGAGGTAGCCCGAGCACAAAATCCATGTTAATATCTACCCAGGGCTGGTGCGGTGCAGGCATGAGAGTATAAAGACAATTGCATTGTTTCCCTTTGGCCTTCTGGCAGGTACGACAATGTCAGATGATGCGATCCTTATCCTTCTTCAGGCTCGGCTAACATAAGTGGTCCTCAACAAGAGTTATCGACTTATATGTACCAAAATGTCAATCAGTAACGCCAGTGTGCATCTCTCAGAACAGGTAATCACGATAGAGGTCTTAAGTATGCATAGATGAGAGCCGGATGTAAATAACCCTAAATAATTTGAAACCCCTCAATAGGCTCTGGTGAATCTCTCGACAACACAGTGTATATCTTGCCAAAATCAAATCAAGTCGGATAATTCGTGATTACTCTCTCTCAAATCCATCTACTCGTGCACTTAGTGTCTAAAACAAAGAGACTCAGCGGCTCAGAGCATTCGTAAGCATGTTCTTAACACCCGCACGGTGTTTAAGAACGTAGTGAAAATCCTACAGGTACTCGATCCACTTGGCATGTCGATGTCCTAAATTCCTCTGTGAATCTAAATAACGCAACACCTAGTGATTTAAATAGAGCGCAAACTCCCGGGGTAGGATATAATGCCTCCAGTAGCATAAATACTAAACAATAACACAAAACCCTTAATCGTAGTTCCATTATTTTGCTTTGTTTTGTTCAGTTTCTCACTAAGTAAGAAACTAAATGTCCCTCCTGAATCAATGTCACCTATGCCAACATCATATTCATCGAATGCAACCTTAAATGCCTTACTGAAATCAGGGAGTCTAAAAAACGAGGCAGACGTCAATTTCTCTTTGATCACTTCAAATGCCTGAGTGACCGCTACAGTCCATTGAAAATTGCCCTTACGTAGGCAACTTGTGAAAGGGGCTGTGATAATGTTAAACCCCTTCACGAACCTCCAATAAAAAGCAGCAAGTCCATGAAAACTGTGGGTCTCACGAATAGTCGAAGGTATGAGCCACTCGTTGATGGATTTGACCTTTTCAAAGTCAACTGATACTCCAGTGGTGGATTGGAAAATAAGTGGACTGACTCGGACAGGAATGAGCACTTATTCAAATTCATGAATAATTTCTCTGCGTGGAGAATATCAAATAGAAACCTCAGGTGTGTGAGGTGGTCGGCGTGAGTTTGATTGTAGATCAGAATAACGTCGAAATATACGACCAAGAACTTGTGTATGTAGGGCTACAACACTTTCATAACTCTCATGAATGTACTCGGGGCATTTGATAGCCCAAATGGCATGATTAGTCACTCGTACAAACCGTCCTTCTTGGGAGTAAGAAGGGTCGGGGTCTGCGCAAGGACTCAAATTCTCGCGTATGAAGTGCTTCTGAAGAAACTCATCGGCCCGCATCTTGAGCTCGGTATTGCAAGGTAAATCGTCGGATTTGATTCTGCATTTAAAAACCTCCCCTTAGCCTCCATAGGACTTTACCATGCATCACGCACCCTCTACATCAAGCCTACGTCGGGTATCATATCAGGTTTTTCATGGCTTACAACCACGCTAGATATACTCCTTTGAATCTCGTGTGATTCCTCACGTAGCAAGCAACATTATCAAACTATGAAATAGTACCCCGACCAACATTTGGATACTACGAAACGCCGGCTTAAGAGACAATTCAACAAGAAGCAAACAAAAATCTCCCTTTGACTTAGTTCCCTTTGATTATCTTCACATGAAGTGGAGCTAAAACATACCTTCACACCAAAAGAATTGGCCAATCTCTCCTCACTTCGAGTCAATCTCCCATAGTTATCTTCAAAGATCGCACCTCTCCATGTAGATGGAGTCTATGTTCAACTGATATATCTAAGCCAAGTCCTTATTTTCATAATAATTATTTTCCATCAAATCCTGGATGCTCTTGGTTGATTGGTAGAACAGTAATAGGCTCCATGGATGAATAAGTAATGTCATCATAGTTAGGTTGCCCCTTTGCCATGCCTCATACAAAGGGTCTGTCATAGAACATGTTTTTTGAGTGGGCCTAGAAGAGGTAGTGACTCCCATTTAATTTAGCATACATTACTCCCATTATCGAGTAATCATTGACGAGATTGCTCGAGGTAAGAGTAATAAGGTCCAATAAGGCATACTAAATATTAAAAATAAAATAAAAGGAAAGTTGTAACATGTGGGAGATACATGAGGGGAAGTGTGTAGCTCAAACCAGTGCATCGGTAAGCTATTTTAAGGAGCAGTACAAACACTGTTTAAGGCAGAATTGGAAGTAGAGAGAAACAATTGTTTCTTTCCAATGCGTCGTTGCACTGCATCATTCCATTGCACCATTATGCATGAAATATTTATTGTTGATGTTGTAGTGATCGAAGAACAGACAGACAAGTGGAGAAGAGCATCCCCATAAATAAATAGCAAAACGAATGCATGTGGTTTCATCTCCAGTAATGAAAGGTGTGCATGGGTGGAATTGACGACCTTAGCACTTCATTGGAATAATATGGCACACCGTCATGAGCTGATAGGAAATAATAATAAGGCATTACTGAAGCAAAGATAAGATGAAGTCTGAGTTTAGGTGGTGATCTCGCTTGGAGGCGTGCACCACACAATTTGACGGTGTTTATACCCTCTCAATAGGGTGTCTTTCTACCTTTGAAAGAAATTTTTTCACTTGATCCTCTTTTTATCTTTGTAACTAACTTAGGGGCGGCTTTAGATAATAGGTGATGTTGGATTAATATCCCTTAAGAAACTTGATTGTTGGTGGTTCCATTATTCTTTTTGTTGTTCACATAGGCGTGCTGCCACACGGGTTCATTCACGTGGCCATATTGATCTGTGTGGTTACATGAATCCAGGTGATCTGGAGACATAAATACATCATTAGAGAGCTAGCTAGGATTTAACGGTTAAGAGGTTCTAAATGATTACAGAAACCTCAGATTCACTATGTTTCCCTTATTATTCAAATTAAACTAGATGAGGTCACAGATATCCTCAAGGTAAGTAGAAAATTTAAAGATTAAAAAAAGAGATCATTCCAATGCCCCTGCAGAAAGATTATCGAATCAGTTGGTGATGAGAGCTCTGTGGAAAGACTCCTATCTAGGAGGTTGGGTGTTCGATCTCAGGTCTCAACAACCTGCCGCATGATGATGACTCCATGGCGGAGAGCTGGTTGGGGTGTACGGTCCGCGGACCTAATGAAAGGCGCCTTGGTGGACTCCAAGGTGGGCCCCCTGTTGCTGATGTCAGGGCGGCAGGCAGGTGTGACGTTTTTCCTACATCAAGAAGACTAATGATTGGGCACCACAAAATCAAGTGTGGACTCGGTGTACTTACGGGAGATTTTGGCCATGAAGGAGAAAGAGTAAATTTTGTTCACCTACAAGTTAGCCTTGATTTAAGGAATCATGCAGAAAGAATGGAGAAGTGGTTACAACTAAGGGTCTTTTATAGACCCAGCTCCCACCGAGGGAACGCTGGAACGTCGAGCTGGAGCTTGGGTCTCCAGATCGGAACGCTGTCTTGAACGGCACCCTTAATAGCAGATATGGCCACACTGAAGGCTACTACACTAGAGTCTACGTTTGGCGAGGGGCTCCCTCTGCCTCGATCATTGTCGTGGAAGAACTCCACCGGAGATCCAAATGATGCTTACCTTCTAAAGTTAAAAACAAGGATTGATCGTGGCATGAACATTACATCAAGAAGCCTTATCTACCTTGCAGGTGCAACATAGACGGTTTTTCAAGAGATGTTTTATCAATAACGGATGATATGAAGTGATTTTTAGTATCTAGTTACTTGTCATACCATAACCACTTTTTGCAGCATTGGCATTAATCAACATTGTGAACTGCAAGCCAGGTTAACTAGTCAAATTAGGATTGCTCCAAAATCATGTTGTAGAACTTAAAAATAGAGGTCAAACTATAATCCCAAGTAAGAGACATTTCCATTAGTTCCTCTTTACCAAGGGAATTTAGCATTTCTAAATAAATGATATTAATTTGAGAAAAAAATAGTTAAAGGAGCAAAGCAGTTGAACACCTCAACATATATTACCAAATAAACTACTTCAAAATTCTGAAAAACTATGATATAGTAATATGCAGCATGTTTTGTTAACCTCTTATCTTATGGACCTGTTGATAGTTCATCTATATTTTACATAAAAGAAAAATTGGATAAACAGAGAGTATAATCAGGCTAATCAACAATTGAATTTCTTTTCTAATCAAATATTTTTATAAAATCAAAGATATTTGTATCATTTATAAATTTTCTATCTTAATTATTTGAATACTTTAATACAAGAATTCTTGCAGAGGGTTCCCCCTTTCCCGACAACTCCAGTGCCTCACCACTCGTCATCCCCCATTTTGAATTTGGCAAACCAGAATTTCTCACAGGGTATAAAGAGTGGTGAGTTAACTGTCACTGCTGGGGCACAGGAGAATCGCATGCCAGACTGCTAGTAATTAAAAATTAAATTCAGCATAAACATTATGCTCTAACTGAAATTAGTAAAAAAACTTAACCTCCTTAATGGGGTGAGCTGGCAAAGGCATAAGAAAGTTGGAAGCATATGGATAATCCACCATCGCAAGGTAGCTATAAGCAGAGTCTAGCCAGTTTGAAAGCTGTTCTGTATCGATAAGATCCCTGCCATTCAACAAAAACATGACCAAAAGATAATATAAGAGATGAGTCCAGAGGTAAAAATGTTTATGTATATGAATCTACCATCTTACTTGCAAAGCCTAAATTTTCTACTAAGACCTATAAGGCCGTGTCGTTGTTTCCCTCGGTCTTCCAACACATTCCAAGACTTCTTTATAACATCAAAGCAGTTTGGACTTTCACGCTGAAACTTAACAAGTCAGACACTAAAGCATTAAAATCTGATTGCATCAAAAATTAGGCATGAATACTTGAACCTTGAAATCATTAGAAGCGATATCATAGAACGAATTTGGAGGGACGAGATCTTCGAACTGCAGGATGGGTGCTGAGGATGCGAGTGCACCAATAGCAATGTGTGGATATTTTAGCCTCATCCAAGCAGCCAACACTATTTGACAATCAATTAAAATAAAATTTATTTCCGAGCCCTAACAAGGAATGACAAGTTCCATAGATAAAGTGTGAATAAAGGTACTATATAAAAATGTTAATGAATTTACCGTGCACTACCTCAAACTAGAACTTTAATGCTCAATCTCTAATAAGGTATATTATGATTTAAATATCAGTATGAATAAACTGAAGTTTCATTTAGAACATTAGGGCTCCATTTGGCACGGCATTTTTGCGCCGGTGAGTATGGAAAGAAAACATAACCGTCATACAATGTTTGATAGGCATGATGGTTATGACCACCACCAAGAAAAGAAAACTAGTTTTGAACATAAAATGGATGAAGTTCCGTAGATGAGGTCGGACGTTCACAAAATATGGTTCATAACCACCACGCTCACGACCGCCACCGCCGTGCTAAACGAAGCCTAGGTTTAAGAATTATGAACTGCATTAAGTAATTATGTTCACAAGCCGACTATTAGAGTAAGTATTAATCAATCTTTTGGATTCATGGACAACCCAAACCCAAGTGAGCTTTAATGATTATGGCGATTCAAATGGAATGATATCATAAAAGGACCAATGTGAGCTGAAGCAATGCTAGAAAATGGGGACATTGTCAAACTTCTATAGGCAACATATCCTAAGAAATTGAACTCGATCGGATATGGGGATGAACAAGTCCACGGGATAACATTGGGACTGGAGATGGAGTGGTGTTACGTGGGAAATTGAAATAGAGTAAAGAAAGGGAATCTACCTTTAGGGAGGTAAGTAGTTTGGCTTTAAAGAAAAGTTGGATCACATTATTAATGTAAGCATGTGCAAATTGTAATGCCAAAATCTTACTTCCACCATAGGAGCCGCCAAATAGAATAACGGGGCTATCTTCAGCTGACATATTCCGCTTAAAATCAGTGAGCAATGTAGCAAAATCTGCAAGTGCTTGTTCAGTTGTAAGATATGCCAAAGACTTGGCATCTTTGTAAGCTTTCTCTTTGCTGCCGAAGGGCATAGACTCTCCGTAATAACGATGCTGCCAACGATGATATGGTGAAAATGTTATGATAAAGAAGATTATTTGGAATCATTAATTTTTTTTTAAAAACTGAGTATCTTGAACAACACTAAATAGGCAAACACAATTCTTTTCTGACAATAATACATCAAACTCCTTATTTAGATATGGGAATAATTACAAAACTCTCCTCTAACCTTGCATAATTATCGGAATCTCCCATCTATCTTTTAAAACTACCAAAATCTCCCCTCTAAGTTTACATTGTTAGCATACATGCACAAATAAATAAACCGAGAAATACCGCTTCAGATGTATGTTAACAATATAAACTTGTAGAGAAAGCTCCAAACCTTGTATATACTTCTTGAATTGATAATTACAAGTATGAATACATTTATATAGGGGAAGAAGAAAGAGAGAAATCCCAAACCAAGATGTGGGACTAATACAAATAGAGAGAGAAGAGAGAAGGATGGGCCCCTAGATGGGCCCTAAAGTAGGCTTTTCTAACACTCCCCCGCAAGCTGGAGCGTACAAGTCGTAGGCACCAAGCTTGGATAAAAACTGGTAGTATAGTGGCCGGGAGAGAGCTTTAGTCGGGATGTCAGCAACTTGGCTTGCAGCAGGAACATGCTCCAAATCTATCTTCTTTGCCTGTACCTTTTCTCGGATAAAGTGACGGTCAACTTCAATATGTTTTGTGCATTCGTGAAAGACTGGATTCTTGACAATATGGATTGCCACTTGACTGTCACAAAATAGGGTCGTTGGTGATGAGAGACGAACACCCAAGTCTCTCAGAAAGCTCTCAAGCCAAGTTAACTCGGAAACAACAGCAGCCATAGCGCGGTACTCAGCTTCAGCAGAAGAGCGAGCAACCACATTCTGTTTCTTGCTACGCCAGGTTATGAGATGTCCACCGAAGTAGGTACAAAAACCTGTTGTGGAACGCCTATCATCAATGGACCCGACATAGTCAGCGTCAGAGTACGCGACAAGGGATGGAGATGTGGATGGCTTGTACACAAACCCTTGTCCTGGAGCGATCTTGAGATATCGAAGAATGCGCTCGACAGCTTGAAGGTGAGATGTCCGAGGAGCATGCATAAAACGACTTACGACTCCCACAGCAAAAGAGATATCTGGTCGAGTGACCGTAAGGTAGATCAGCTTCCCAACCAAGCGTCTATAGTATTTTGGATTTGTAAGGAGCTTGTCGGAGTCAAAGCTGTGGGCTGAGAGTTTGTGATTTGCATCCATAGGAGTATCCGCAGGTTTGCATCCAGAATAACCGGCATCATGAAGGAGGTCCATACAATACTTCCGTTGGGATAACACAAGACCATCAGGGCGTCGTGCAACCTCAAGCCCAAGGAAATATCGAAGGTTGCCAAGCTCTTTGGTCTGAAAAATGGAATTTAACTGCTTCTTGATATGTTGTATCCCTGTAATATCGTCGCCAGTAATGAGGATATCGTCAACATAGACAAGTAGGATCACAGTTCCGGTTGACCGGTGTCGGGTGAAGAGGGAAAAATCAACAGAGCTTCGAATAAAGCCAATAATACAAACAATCTTGCTGAATTTTTCAAACCAAGCGCGCGGGACTGTTTGAGACCATAAATAGATTTCTGAAGATGACAGACCCGAGACTCCCCCGTGGTCTCAAACCCGGGAGGTTGGTGCATGTAAACAGTCTCCTGCAGATCTCCGTTGAGAAACGCATTCTTAATATCCAGTTGATAAAGTGGTCAATGACGATGAACAGCCAGGGAGAGACGAACGTGAACTGTGTTCAATTTGGCAACCGGAGAAAAGGTTTCCTCATAATCAAGACCATGTTGCTGAGTAAAACCCCGGGCCACGAGGCGGACCTCTAGACGCTCAACGGTGCCATCCGCCGCATGTTTAATAACAAAGATCCACTTGCAGCTAACACAGGATTGACCTGCAGGAAGAGGAACTAGATCTCAAGTTCGGTTAGCCAAGAGAGCCCGCATTTCATCTTCCATGACCGCCCGCCATCCGGGGTGGTGAAGAACCTCCTGTACAGAATTAGGGGTGGATATAGAGGATAAAGAGAGAGCACTCTGACGGAGTTCCAGAGAGAGGCGGTGAAGAGAGACAAAGTTGGTCATCGAGTGGACAGTGGAAGCAGTTGTCGGAGCCGCAGGTTGCAAAGCATCATTAGAGCGGGGCAGCTCTCGTATGGTAGTAAACGAGGGAGGACGTCGAGTGTACACACAAATGACTGGTGGTGTAGGTGGTTTAGGTGGGATGGGTGTGGGAAGTAGAGGTGGAATGGTGGAATTTACAGGAATAACAGGGCGCGGGAGAGGTGGCGGAGGAGGAGGGTCAATAGGTTGAGAGTAATACGGCTGATCTTCGAGGAAGGTGACATCAGCAGAAGTAACCGCCTTGCGATCCGTGGGAGAAAAATAAACGTAGCCCTTTTGAGTTCGAGAATAGCCCACAAACATATATTTAGTGGCACGGGGGGCAAGCTTTTCAGTGGACGGGCCAAGATGATGAACAAAACATACGCACCCAAACACGCGTGGGGTGATGGAGAATGGAGGTTGGGAGGGAAAAAGGAGATTAAAGTGAACCGCAAAATTGAGGATAGATGAAGGCAGGCGGTTAATAAGAGTGCAAGCGGTTGAAACCGCAAAATTCCAATATTGTTTTGGGACATTCATCTGAATCATAAGCGAGCAAGTGACCTCGAGCAGGTGGCGATTCTTGCGTTCAGCAACGCCATTTTGTTGGGGGGTATAGACACAGGAGTTCTGATGGATGATCCCAAACTCTGCACAGAAGTGAGAGAAGGTATGACTAGTGTATTCACGGGCATTATCGGTGCGAAGGGTTTTAATGGTTGTGGAGAACTGGTTGCGAGTTTCAAGGAAAAAGGTACGGAATACACCGGGCAATTCAGAGCGGTCACGAAGGAGATACAGCCAGGTCACCCGAGAGTAGTCATCGACAAATGTGACAAAGTAACAGTATCCAAAAACACTTGTAATTTTGTAAGGGCCCCAAATATCGAAGTGAACAAGATCAAAGGGAGCAGGACGCCGAGAAGGATGTGGTGAGAACGTAGAGTGATGATGTTTCCCATAGATACAGGACTCACACGTGAACTCGTGGAAGGACACGTCTGGGAGAAATTTTTTGAGGATGTGTAGAGGAGCATGACCCAGACGTCGATGCCAGTCAACTGAGCTAATAGACGACAGCACCATTGGGAGAGACGGATTAAGGATATAGAGACCATTCGGCAGATGCCCTTTTCCAATGATGGTTTGCGTCTTGCGATCCTGCACAACACACGAGTTAGAAGAAAAAATAACAACACAATCGAGATCAGCAGTGAGACGACCAATAGAGAGAAGGTTGAATGGAGAGCCCGAAACATGAAGAGCAGAGCAAAGAGTAATGGAGGGAGTGAGGTTAATATCTGCCGCACCAGAGACGGGAAGTGTGTCCCCACTAGCACCAGTAATGAACTGGGGATGCACGTCGTTCAAATATTGTGGTGGTTTCCGTGATGTAATGTGGTGAGAGGCCCCGGAATCCAAAATCCAGGATGAGCTGTGAGCAAGGCAGGAGGTACCACCATCGGAAACAGACACCACAGAGCCCGGAGGACAGCGGATCATTTTGCAAGGAATAATCCGCAGCGGTCAGGGTGACAACGCACCAGCGGCAAGAAACGGCCACGACCAGCGCGGTAAGAACAGTCCGCAGCGGCGAGAAACACGCAGGCTGCGCGGATAGGAGAAGACCGCAACAGAAGCAAACACCTGGAGAAAAGGAACCAGACCGAGCGGATAAAGACAAACTGGGCCAAGGAAACCACAGCCTTAGCGAGCCGAGAAGCGGCAACGGGGAAAAACCCCGGGGAAGGAAGTCGCCGCGAGAAGGACCAGGGCGCAGCGGGAAGGACCAGGGCGCAGCGAGAAGAAGCAGGTCGCACCAAGAAGATGCAGGGCGGGAGGCCGCAGCGAGAAGGGGATCAGTCCACGCGATCACACCAGCGATTAGGCAGATCGCGACCAAAATGAAGAAAGGGAAGCCCGCACGGTCAGGTGGACAGCCGCGGATAGAGGTAGAGAGGAGAACTCGCACCGGTAAGGAAAGGTCACAACGGGAAGCAAGATACTGCGAGCTAGGAACTCGAGCGGTCAGCAGACGAGACCGCGAGTAAAACAACTCAAAGCAGTAAGAGGAAGGGCCCGCGGAGGACAGGAAGAGAGACCGCAACGGGTAGACAGAAAGGGTGTCCGCGCGGGTAGAGCAAGCGACGAGACGAGCCCGCGAGAAGAGGAGGCAGGCCGCAAGAAGAGGAGGCAGGCCGCGGCAAGAGTCTAGAAACAGCCACGCGAGCAGGCGAGAGGAGAGGAACTCGCGGCGGATAAGAGAAGAGCCCGCTGCGGGGAAGGAGAGGTCCGCGAGTAGAGAAGCTCGAGCGGACAAAAGAAGAGATGGCGCGGTAAAAAGGAGAGTCCGCAGCGGATAAGGAGAGGAGCTCGCAGCGGAGAAGAGGAGACCGCGAGGTTGAAGAACTCAAGCAGCAAGGAGACCGCGGTCAAGAGGAGAGGAGCTCGCCGCGGATAAGAAGTGAGCTCGCAGCGGAGAAGAAGAGCGCGTGGCAGCAAGGAGAAGAGCTCGCAGCGGACAGGATGAGAGTCCGCAGCGGATAAGGAGGTGGTCCCCACGGGTCAGAGGAGAAGATGGCTATAAGAAGCCAGAGGAGGGTGGAACCACGGAGGAGAAGAAGAGAAGAGGAAACAAAGAGGGCAGTCCGCAGAAGCTATGCGGATAAGAGTAGGAAATCCGCAACCAGAGCGGATAGAGCCGCAGACCGGAATGAGGCGGGTAGGCGGGAATGAGGCAAGCAGTCCGCAGAAGCTAGGCTAGCAGTCCGCAGAAGCTAGGAGAGCAGTCCGCAGAAGCTAGGCGAGTTGGCGGGTAGAAAGGCAAAACCGCAGGCTGGGGACCGGTGCCTCAGATACCATGTAGAGAAAGCTCCAAACCTTGTATATACTTCTTGAATTGATAATTACAAGTATGAATAAATTTATATAGGGGAAGAAGAAAGAGAGAAATCTCAAACCAAGATGTGGGACTAATACAAATAGAGAGAGAAGAGAGAAGAATGGGCCCTAAAGTAGGCTTTTCTAACAAAACTTAAAGGGGAGATTTTCATAACTAGAAAGATATAGGGGAGGTCCCAGTAAATAACCTTTCAGAAATATTTTAAACATAGATTTGTTTTACTTTATCTCAAAATTCATATAAATTGCCCGACAGCAGCCCAGTTATCTGATTATTATTTTCGAATATTTTAAAAAAATTCAGAAGCTAACTATTGACTCCTAAGAAATTACAATAATTTACATGTCATATACAATCTATTGAAATTGAAAATTGGCAAAAAATAGCTAAGAACTTTGAGCAATGCTAGTGAAATTGTTGGGAGCAGATCCAACTGTTGAAGCCAAAATTGACCTCTCGTGGAGTTCGGGGTCTCAAAAGTGGGGTGACCTCACACCTACTACACTCGGAGGAACGTCACGGACCTAAGACCTGGGAAACTAGGAACAGACCCTCGGCTCTAGCGTGGAGGTCTCACCTCACACCCGGAAGACCTTTGATGTCTCCCCCTCCCTAGCCAATGCTTGAGCTAGGTGTCTTGGAGGAAGAAAGCCAATGAGATTTAAGTGACTAAGAAGCAATGCTCTCCAAGGCACTCTCAAAGGTCTATTTATAGATTTTCCAAGTCTTGCGGTTAAAAATGACCAAAATGCCCCTAGAGCAAATAAGCCTCAGACCAATAACAAACCTCAACACCATGGGGTAAAGAAGTAATCCCCCCCCCCCCCGGAGGGCAAAACGGTAAATGCACGACCCAAAGAGGTCCAAGGGCGGGAGGAGGCCAAGCCATACCCCCACCTCCCCGGGCACCAGAGACGAGTGGGCTAACCGCACGGGCGAGACCCTGGCCGCCGGCCAGTCTCGCCCCGCGAGCTCACCGCGCGGGCGAGACCCTGGCGGCCGGCCGGTCTCGCCCCGCGAGCTCACAGCGCGGGCGAGACCCTGGCCGCCGGCCGGTCTCGCCCCGTGAGCTCACCGCGCGGGCGAGACCCTGGCCGCCTGCCGGTCTCGCCCCGCGAGCTCACGGCGCGGGCGAGACCCTGGCCGCCGGCCGGTCTCGCCCCGCGAGCTCACCGCGCGGGCGAGACCCTGGCCGCCGGCCGGTCTCGCCCCGCGAGCTCACCGCGCGGGCGAGACCCTGGCCGCCGGCCGGTCTCCCCCGCGAGCTCACCGCGCGGGCGAGACCCTGGCCGCCGGCCGGTCTCGCCCCGCAATACTAACACGCGGGCGAGACCCTCGCCGCCGGCCGGTCTCGCCCCGCGAACTAACTGTGCGGGGCGAGAGCCTGACCGCAGGCCGCTCTCGCCCCCGCGAGCTGACCGCTCGGCGGTCTCGCCCCGCGAGCTCACAGCGCGGGCAAGACCCTGGCCGCCGGCCGGTCTCGCCCCGCGAGCTCACCGCGCGGGCGAGACCCTGGACGTCGGCCGGTCTCGCCCCGCGATACTAACACGCGGGCGAGACCCTGGCCGCCGGCCGGTCTCGCCCCGCGAACTAACTGTGCAGGGCGAGAGCCTGGCCGCAGGCCGCTCTCGCCCCCGCGAGCTGACCGCCCGACCAGTCTCGCCCTACCCAGGGCTAAGGTGCAGGGGGCGGGATCCTGGCCTCCAGCCGATCCTTCTGCTCCTACCTCGCACCTATCGAGCCGGGGGAGGGTGTCGGCCAACTCGACGCACCCGCTCCCGAAAGGGGTCAAAGGGGGAGGTAGATTTTTCCTCCCCCTACTAGTATATTACAAGAGTTAAGCCAAAATTGACCACCAAGAGTGCAAAATCTCTCAAAAGCTTAAAAACTTATAGTTAGTCATGCGCCTGCCGGGAGGGCCCTACTCTGCGAATACGGGGTTGTACACCAACGGTCTCAGATCAAGCCCATCTGTCACCAACAACGGGGATTCCGACAGCAATAAAGAAGATCACAAGGCAAAGGATCATCATTGACCGGGGAGGAGAATAATGACCGTAGATCGTAATCTACGGTCCTGAAAAGCCGCATCTTCCAAAGCAGCATCCGGAGTATCCAAATATTAGTATTTCGAATTATGTATTTCCATTAAGAGTTATTTCCTTTATTTCCATCTATTTCCTTTATTTCCTGCTATTGTACCGTTAACATTCCAACGGTAACTTAGGATAGCTCTATTTATAGTCCAGTAATCGTGTATTAAGATTAAGCAAGTAATTAAGTTGTTTTCCCTTCTTCTGAATTCCCTTCCTCCTATCGTCTCTCCTTTCTCCGGCCACCTCTCGGCCTTCCTCCGGCGGCTTCCGCCATCCAGCTCAACGGGATCGTAACATTTTGGTGCTCTAGTTGAGATAATTCTGATCTCGTTGTATACACCATGGGGGATGGGTTGAGATCGATAGCGGACATCAAGGCTGCACTCCAAGCCGAGCAAGCTAGCAGGGCGACCCAGTTGGAAGAAGTACAACAACGGATGCTAACAGAACTCGCTCAACAGACACAAAAGATGCGGCAGAAGTTCTCCACCGAGCTTCAAACAAAGGAGAATCTGTTGGCCCAACAAATTTTGGAGACCAAAGAGCACTCGACAGACCAAATCACAGATCAGATCTCTGCCTTACGGAGAGATATGATGGCGCAATTCGAAAAATCTATTCAAGAAAGGGGGCCAAGCAGACAAACGGCCGATCATAATCGAGGAGGCCCAGAGCGATCATCATCGGCCACCTGATTTATATCCAGCACAATCATCAAACGACATTCTTGGAACCGGTCCAGCTCGCAACCAAAACCAGGTAACATCTAACCGACCCGGGAATTTAGAAATTTCATGCCCTCGTTATTCTGAAGGTGACCCAACAGATTGGTTGTACGAATTAAAACAGTATTTCGAATACAATGAGATTCGAGCGCAAGACTACCTCTTAATTGCTTCCCCACACCTCGACAAACCGGCCTCTAAATGGTACCAAGCCACCCTCTAAGACCACCCTTCCTTAACCTTCACAAAGTTTGTGGACGCACTAAAAAAAAGGTTTGGCCCATCGTTGTACGTTAAACTCGCGGGACTGTTGACAAAACTGCAACAATCTACTACGGTGCTTGCATATAAAAGGGAGTTCGAGGAACTAATAGCCAGGGTACCAGGACTGGTGCCGGACTTTGTCACCGACATGTTCGTCTCCGGCCTTAAGAAAAGCATTAGAGGACCAGTAATGCTAGCCAGCCCCATAGAAATTCATGACGCATTCGCAAAAGCCCGAATGCACGAAGATCAACAAAACTCGAATAATAGGGGCCGAAATCATTACCACACAACCAACTATAATGAGACCAACCGAATTACCACACATACAGCCAGGCCGAAATTACCACCAATCAAACGGCTTTCACCCGGGGAGTTACAGGCAAAGGCGGGAGAAGGGGTTGTGTTATAACTGTGATGAGCATTACCATTCGGGTCATAAATGTAAGGGAAGAGGAGCACTATTATACTTAGGGGGTACTTAAGAGGAGGAGGAAGACACGGATACCTTCCCCGAACAAATAATTGAGGAGGCAGATCCCACCACCATGATTTGCTTGCGTGCCCTGACAGGGGCAATACCGGATCATGGATTAAGAATGACGGGACACATAAGTAATCAACCACTGGAATTATTTATCGATGGGGGAAGTACCCACAACTTTATTTCCCACCGGATGGCCCAATTCCTTAAACTCCCAATCCTGAAAATCAACGAATTCCCAGTCTTTATGGGTAATGGATCAACAAAAAGTTGCAGAGGGAAATGTAAAGACACGCAGCTACTCATACAGGTCAACCGCTACATCGTTCACTTATATGTCCTCGATATCGAAGGCACAGACCTCATATTGGGGCAGAGATGGCTAAGGACTCTTGGGCCGGTAACCACAGATTACAAAAGGCTTACTCTCACATACCAAGGGCCGTAAGGACAAGCGACCCTACTAGGTCACCAAAAGGGGACCCAGGTTGGTCGGGTGTCATCATCGCAGCTTATGTGTATGGTGGCTTTAAAACCCTCCGCTATGTGTCTGTTGATCACCATTGAATCCTCCAGGAATGGGTCAACCCCACAAACGCTAGCCGAAATAAGGCTGTCAGGCCCCTTCCAAACGTTATTAGTTGAGTTCGAACACATATTTGAAGAACCCCGAACACTCCACCCATTAGGGACATTGATCACAAAATCAACCTAGCAAATAACACGACCGCCCCAAACTTAAGACCTTTTTGTTACCCACATCATCAGAAGGACGAAATTGAAAGGATGGCAGCAGAAATGCTCTAGAGCGGCCAAATCAGGGCCTCTACCTCCGCATTCAACTCCCCCGTACTCTTGGTTAAAAAAAAGACGAGACTTGGAGGTTTTGTGTGGACAATAGGGCCCTCAATAAGATAATGGTCAAAGATAAATTCCCAATACCCACCGTCTACGAACTACTAGATGAGCTGAATAAGTCCCGCTACTTTTCCAAAATAGATTTAAGGTCGGGATACCACCAGATCCGGATGGCGGATGGGGATATACATAAAACCGCCTTCAGAACCCACCAAGGGCATTACGAATTTTTGGTAATGCCCTTCGGCTTAACCATGCCACCTCAACCTTCCAAGCCCTGATGAATACAATCTTTCAACCGCACCTCAGAAAATTTATCGTAAATTTTTTCGATGACATCCTAATTTATAGCTCCTCTGAAAGCAATCACATTGAGCACCTAAAACAAACCTTGACAATTTTAGTGAAAAATAAGTTGTATGTAAAATTATCAAAATGTTATTTTTGCTCTCAAGAAATAGAGTTTTTGGGTCATATGATTCGAGAGGGGGAAGTATTTCCCAATAAAAGCAATATTGAAGTCATTGAGCACTTCCCATAACCAAGGAGTCAGAAAGAAGTTAGAGCCTTCCTAGGATTAACCGGGTACTAATACTATAGGAAGTTCAAACAAAATTATGCTAAAGTCGCTTTCGCCCTCACGGAGTTTTTTAAAAAAAATCATTTTCATGGAACAGCAAAGCACAAGAGGCTTTCGTAACCCTCCAGGACAAGCTAATTTCTTATCTCGTTTAGCCCTGCCGGATTTTAGTAAACCATTTATAATCGAGACCGACGCATCCGGCACCGGAGTGGGAGCCATTCTTAAACAAGCCGATAAAACAATAGCCTATTTTAGCAAAAAACTGACACCATCAATGCAAAGGAAATCCACATACATCCGGGAATTGTTTGTTGTAACGGCAACGGTCGGCAAATGGCGTCGATACTTGCTGGGTCACCAATTCTTGGTACTAACAGACCATCAGAGTTTACATCACTTGCTGACCCAATAAATACAAATCCCAGAACAACAAACATTCCTGTCTAAGCTACTAGGATATGATTTTATAATCAAATACAAAGCAGGGAAAAAACCAAGCTGCAGACCCATTATCTAGGATACCCGAGAGCCCAGAACAGCCAACCCAAGGAAGCCTTAACATGCTGACAGTCCCAACCTCGTCCATATTGGAGGGATTGGAGATGGACTATGCAAAAGATGCATTTGTTCATAATTTTAAAAGGGAGCCTCACTCCTAAACAAACTGGAGACAACAAGGCAATTACATCATTAACAAACAACGCATTTACATTCCAGAAAATTCAGAAATTAGGAAAAAGATAATATTTGAGGCTCACGCCAGCCTATTGGGGGCCCATTCTGGAATCAAGGGGACCTTATACCGAATCCAATCACAATTCTATTGGCCCAATCTAAAAAAAGAAATCACAGCATTCATTAAAGCCTGCGACATATGCCAGAAGGCCAAAGCCACCAATCATGGACCATATGGCTTGCTGCAGCCCCTACCCGTGCCCCAGAGAATATGGGCATACTTAACCATGGATTTCATCACTTAGTTACCCCTATCTAACGGCTTCATCATAATTTTAGTCGTCGTAGACAAGCTGTCGAAGGCAGCACACTTTGCTCCCCTCAAGCGCCCTATTTTGGGACCTAGTGTCGCCCGAGCATTCTGGGAAAACGTGGGGAAGCTCCACGGCATCCCAGAGTCCATAATTACCGATAAAGACTCAATATTTTTAGGTGATTTCTAGGTAGAGCTTTTTAAACTTTAGGGCACGAAGCTAAAGTATAGCTCGACCTATCACCCCCAGACCGATGGACTAACAGAAAGAACCAACAGATGCTTAGAACAATACCTACGCATTTTTACCCATGAAAATCCAAAAAAATGGTCAAGTTATTTGTCTTTCGCAGAATTTCATTACAATACGACATATAATTCTTCGACCAACATGACCCCATTTGAGGTCATGTATGGTCGGCAACCCCTCGGTTTGCTTCCTTTCTGTGCAGGAACCTCCAGTAATGAAGCAATGGAGGAAACATTGCAAACCAGAGAAGAGTTACTGCATCAACTAAAAGAGAACCTAGCAAAAGCTCAGCAGAGGATGAAGAATCAAGCAGACAAAAAAAGGGTCGAACTCAAGTTAGAAAAAGGCGACTGGGTGTTATTGAAACTACACCCTTTCAGACAGCTCTCTATGACCCGACCCACAGGGAGGAAGCTCAGTTTAAAATACTATGGTCCCTTCCAGGTATCTAAATTCATTAGCGAGACAGCCTACCGCCTCGATCTCCCTCCAGAATCAAGGATCCACCCAGTATTCCATGTATCCCTAATCAAACCATACGAAGGCAACCCAAAGGTACAAGTCAACGAACTACCAGTTCTCAGTTGGAAGAACAACCCTCTACATCAACCCCTAGTCGTCATCAGCACTCGCAAAATCATCAGGCATGGAAGAGAGGTACCTCAAGCGCTAGTACAGTGGCAGGGTTTACCCCCTGCCGACAGCACTTGGGAATACACTGCAACCCTGGACGAGTTCAGACAAGCGCAGAACAAAGAAACACCAACAGGACACGGGGATCTCGCTTGGTCAGTCACGAAAAGACGGACACCACGAAGGGGAAAGACTACGCTAGATCTACTTCAAGACATAGAAGGGAAAGCGTGGGGAGCTAAAAAGGCAAGAACAAAAAACACGAAATCTAAATCAATAGTCGCCATGACAGTCAAAGAACTTCCTCCTCCTGCAGAAGTAAGGAACTTACCCTATCCTCCCGGATCCCCAGCTAGAACAACGAGTTGCAACCCTCAGAATCAACCCATCACTGAAGCTGTCGTCTCAGTGATTCCAGCCAGGATCGTAGAAGACATAGCGCAAGAACCCCCACACCCAACTGCTACAGATCTCGCAAAGCATCGCCGCTCAGCTGAAAGCATCGCCGCTCAGCAAAAAGCATCGCCGCTCAGCTGAAAGCATCGCCGCTCAGCAGAAAGCATCGCCGCTCAGCAGAAAGCATCGCCGCTCAGCTGAAAGCATCGCCGCTCAGCAGAAAGCATCGCCGCTCAGCTGAAAGCATCGCCGCTCAGCTGAAAGCATCGCCGCTCAGCTGAAAGCATCGCCGCTCAGCTGAAAGCATCGCCGCTCAGCTGAAAGCATCGCCGCTCAGCTGAAAGCATCGCCGCTCAGCTGAAAGCATCGCCGCTCAGCTGAAAGCATCGCCGCTCAGCTGAAAGCATCGCCGCTCAGCTGAAAGCATCGCCGCTCAGCTGAAAGCATCGCCGCTCAGCTGAAAGCATCGCCGCTCAGCTGAAAGCATCGCCGCTCAGCTGAAAGCATCGCCGCTCAGCTGAAAGCATCGCCGCTCAGCTGAAAGCATCGCCGCTCAGCTGAAAGCATCGCCGCTCAGCTGAAAGCATCGCCGCTCAGCTGAAAGCATCGCCGCTCAGCTGAAAGCATCGCCGCTCAGCTGAAAGCATCGCCGCTCAGCTGAAAGCATCGCCGCTCAGCTGAAAGCATCGCCGCTCAGCTGAAAGCATCGCCGCTCAGCTGAAAGCATCGCCGCTCAGCTGAAAGCATCGCCGCTCAGCTGAAAGCATCGCCGCTCAGCTGAAAGCATCGCCGCTCAGCTGAAAGCATCGCCGCTCAGCTGAAAGCATCGTTGCAGTTAAGGCAAGAGGAGAAAAGTGAAGACCTAAGCGCTGAGGACAACGTTTTTAAAGGGGAAGATCCAACGGTCTCAAATCAAGCCCATCTGTCACCAACGACGGGGATTCCGACAGCAATAAAGAAGATCACAAGGCAGAGGATCATCATTGACCGGGGAGGAGAATAATGACCGTAGATCGTAATCTACGGTCCTGAAAAGCCGCATCTTCCAAAGCAGCATCCGGAGCATCCAAATATTAGTATTTCGAATTATGTATTTCCATTAAGAGTTATTTCCTTTATTTCCAGCTATTGTACCGTTACCATTCCAACGGTAACTTAGGACAGCTCTATTTATAGTTCAGTAATCGTGCATTAAGATTAAGCAAGTAATTAAGTTGTTTTCCCTTCTTCTGAATTCCCTTCCTCCTATCGTCTCTCCTTTCTCCGGCCACCTCTCGGCCTTCCTCCAGCGGCTTCCGCCATCCAGCTCAACGGGATCGTAACAGAAATGGGGACTTTGTCAAACTGAACCAAAATCCATAATACTAGTTAAACTTATTTCCAATAAGCTATAATGGCCTCAAAGGAGAACAATTAGTACTGAAGAGTAAAAATGTTAAACCATAGTTAACAGTATACAATCATCATTAGCCTTATTCAAATGTGCATTCATACATCACTAATGCATACAATTTAACAATATAGAGGAAATGAAAACATTGCAGGGATCTGAAGTCTAATTGATGCAGAAAAAACATGTAACAGCATGTTTTAAATTAACAAGTCCCTACAGCAAATTCCAGGACAAAGGAACTGCTTGCATGTTGTAATTTCAAAATTTCAATTCCCCAAATTTGAAGATTATTTACTAGTCCCCAAAAACGGAGCAAACAATCAACCAGAAATGCCTAATTTACCGTTAAGCTATTGAAATTCCAACTCAGGATCAGGTATTCCAACAAATGATTTGAATGCGAGAATCAGATTAAACGAGGAAGCGGGAAGATAAAGACCTCCGCGAAGATGACGAGGGAGGAAAAACGGTGGGCGATCTCCCAAACGAACCCGGTGTTGTCGGAGAACCACTCGATGTCGCCCTCGTTGCCGCAATAGAAGAATATGGGGGCAGGCGGCGCCCACAGTCTGCCGATGGGCCCGACGAGGTACCTCTGGTTGAAGCTCGGCACATCGGCGAAGCTGAAGTGGTCCAGCCGCTGACGGAAGTACCGCGTCTGGTACTGGGCGGCGTGCTTACTATCGCCGGCAATGTTTCGGAGGCCGGAGCCGGCGAATCGGCCAAGGAATCGCGGGCGATGTCGGAGCGCAGCTGAATCCGACGCTGCGACGAGCAGGATGAGGAAGGCAAAGACCCGTTTCATCTCAGAAGACAGTGGGGGGTTTTAGAATTATTTGAAAAGATTCTGATGTCACCAGACAAATGAAGAGGTATGAATCAAAGTTGGGTTGTAGAAGATAACCTCAAAGCCACGTGGCAGATTCAAGGCGAAACATTGTTTGGGCGATCATTTGTGCTCGTGTGAGACCATTATTACTTGCTGAACGATCATTTCTCCATCAAGAGAATTTTGCATTAAAACATTACAAAGTAGAGTGCCGTGGTGAGCACGTGGTCTTCAACTTTCCGGTTTGGAAGGAATAATTTTTTAGGAATGTTAAGTGCAAATTTATTTTGGCTACGTTTAAATTAAGGTTAGGTGCAAATTATCCAAAAATTTTAAGTGCAATCCCAAATGTTAGGTGCAAACCCAAATGTGAACTCTATTAAGCAAGGAAAGGGAAGCCAAATTATTAAGCAGAGCATCTTTACTAAAAACGAAGAAAACCAGTGCGCTCTCTTCCTTTTCAGTGGATCCAGATCCGTTTTCTTCTTTCCTGGCGGGAGGAGGGCGGCGCACCCGACGAGCTTGATGTCGGAAATCGGGATGCCGACGACGGCGGCGTAGATCATGATCCAGATCCATCTTCTTCTTTCCTTGCCGGAGGAGGACGGTGCCGCGCAGGAGGCCAGTGTTTTTTTCTTGAGCTGCACCTAAAGTTTATAAAGAAGAAGGAAATTTAATTTTGATTTTTTATTTGGTTTGCACATAGCCAACATAACAACACTCTAATTTTTTGCTACGTTTTCTGTTTTGAAAGCGAGTAAACATATGTCGGCTAAAAAAAATTTTAAAAAAACAAGTATACATTTGTTTTGTCGGCGAGCAGTATCGATTCAATAGTGAGCATGCAACTCGTGCTCCTTCCTCAAAAGATGCTACCCGTAGTCAAAACAAATTTCGTTTGGAAGGGGACCGATCAAAAAGCATCATGTATTTTTATTATAAAAGATTTCTAAAAATATTCTAATTAATATTTTATAATTATTTTTATTAAAAAATAAATATCTTTTTCTTGAAATGCACGTAGGCTTAGCCTACCCCAAAAAAAATCTCGCATAGAGCTCGCCGAGACTATACTGTTTCTCATCTCAGGTGCCTTTCGGTCAGGATCTAACCTTTATTTATAGGAATCGGGTGTTGTCCGAACGGGCAGGCTCAGGAAAACCGGGTTGCACAAAAAAGGGGGGTCGGGCGGTCACCAAAGCGAGCCCACGCGACCTCGGGCGATCATCGAAGCCGAGTCCGTGCAGACTCCCGGACGGGAGGTCGCGCTGCCACGGGTCGTCCCTGAAAGCAAGTCCACTCGGACTCCCGGACGGGAGGTCGCGCGGCCTCGGGCAGTCACCAAACGCGAGTCCGCACAGACTCCCGAACAGGAGGTCGGGCGGCCTCAAGCGGTTAATGAAAGCAAGTCCGCCCGGACTCCCAAACAGGAGGACACACTAACTGTGACGAGCCAGGCTCGGCTCCACTCGGGACCACGTCCACCGAGGGAGACCCGGCAGGACTCAGCTGGCATCGTCCGAGCTGCAGCCCAAGCACCCCCAACCCCTCTCCAGCCCACCGGCGGGTTGTTGGTGGTCACAGCCGCCCTTTGATGAGTCAAACTTGATAGTCAAGCGCGCACCACGGTGACTTCCCAGGAGTTTACCCATCACAGTACTATTCCAGTCCGAGGAAGCTTAACTATGGAGTTTTTCCGCTTCTCATCACCAATTGAGCTCCGACTCCACTCGGGACCGCGTCCACCGAGGGAGACCCAGCGGGACCCAGCTGGCGTCGTCCGGGCTGCAGCCCAAGCACCCCAACCCCTCTCCAGCCCACTGGCGGGTTGTTGGTGGTCACAGTCTCCCTTTGATGAGTCAAACTCGATAGTCAAGCGCGCACCACGGGGACTTCCCAGGAGGTAACCCATCCCGACACTACTCCAGCCCGAACACGCTTAATATGAAGTTTTTCAACATCTCATCACTCATTGAGTTGGTCCCGCTGGGTCTCCCTCAATGGACGTGGTCCCGAGTGGAGCCGGGCCTGGGTCGTCACACTAACATGGCAAAGAAAACTGGCTAGGCCGATGTGGCCACGCCACCTCCCCTCCAGGAGCTCTGATTTTTGGGTAAATAATTGTATAAATGTACATATACAGACGTACAGAAACAATTATTTCTCAATTATCACATTATTTGGAGCTCTGCCAAGCAAAATAGTTGTTGTGAAATAACAGTGGGCGTGTATGCTAGGGGAAATTATTGGAACCGGAGCCCGTTTGGAAATCTAGGTCCGGGTTTAACCCGGTAGCGACACGTGGCGCGATCACAGCGGCATATTAAAGCCCGCTATTTTTCTTCTTCTTCCGCCATTTCTTCTCCTCCAAACGAAATTATTCAAACCAACTCTGCTCCAACGAACTGTGATCGGAACTCCGGCGAACTGTGCTCGAAACGAAACGTCTTCCTGCGCTTCTGCATCGTCGTCCTTCCGAAGTCTGTTTCTGCAGCTTCTCGTTCGGATATCTTCTACAGGTCAGTTCCTGCCCTTGTTCCCCTTGTTTTAGGGTTTCTTTGCTTATATCTTGCAATGCCTGACCGTGACGATGGAAGACGATCTCGTCATGATCTGTATAACGATCCCCTGGGAGATCATAAATGTTTTCCACCATGGAGATCACTTTTGATCTCCATGGAGATCACTTTTGATCTCCATGGAGAGAGATCACAGTTGATCTCCATGGAGAACACAGTTGAGCTCAAATTTGATCTCCTGGTCTCCTGGTAGATCAAACATGATCTCAAGCCCGGATATCAGTTTAGATCACCCAGGAGATCAAATTTGATCTCCTGGGAGATAAATTTTGATCTCCCAGGAGATCCAATTTGATTTCCTGGGAGATGAAATGCGTTGTCTAGCCTGGAGATCTTTAGTGATCTCCTGGAAGATCCAATTTGATCACCAGGAGATCAAAATTGATCGACAGTTAACTTGTTAAATGTGTTAACTGATGTCAATGGTTCCTCCTTGTTTGACAGATATAAATGGAGAAAGGTGGTAGCCGACATTTTCTAAGTGAGTATATTAATTTTACAAATCAACTTCTTTTCTATGTTTGTTATATACACTAACTGAATTATTATATGATTTTAGATATGGTTTTTGGAGCATACCACAAGCATGCATGTTTCTTTTCCTGAACAAAGACCACGACTGCTTAGATCAGTGGCGGAACTAGCAAATTTTTGAAGCCCGGGCACAATTAATTTAAATTTAAAATCAATTAACAATATTATTTAAATATTTATACATCAATAGTGTTAATTCAAAAGTGAATTTAAATATTCAAATTTGTAATCATTCAACACTACATTGTAGATTTATAGAACAAAAAATAACATGATAAAACTTACTTCTCAACAAGCTACTTTTCTTGTACACATGTTCTGAAAGCAGTAGATAATTGTGTCATTTGTAATTTCATCAGCAACATCTTTTTCAATATAAGCAATTAAGCAATCATTCATCAATTCATCACTCATTCGGTTTCGCAAACGACCCTTTATGATCTTCATTGCAGAAAACATCCTTTCAACGGTCGTTGTTGCAACTGGAAGGAGACATGCCAATCTTAATAATCTAAAAACTATATGAAAATGTTTGTCCTTTTTCAATTCCACTAATAGCTGAAGAAGTCCATTTATGCCTTTAACGTGAGATAATATATCAACTGAAATTGTGCGCATGTCACAAATATAAGTATCAAGCTGACCTTCAAGTAGTTGCAGTTCTATTGCAGTGAAATCGTATATATAGAATTCTGCAAGTCGAAGTAACTTTTGTTTGTCATATGAACCAAAGTTATCGCTGGGATCAAGGCAAGAAACACATAACAACAACTCAGTGTTAAGTTCATCAAAATGATCATTCAATTCATTTAGCATCCAATCCAGTACTGTATTAAAAATTTCAACTCTAAAGTGATAGACATTTGTAATCTCATTTGCTCGACATCTTGATCTCCCTGGTTGAACATACTTTTCATCCATATTTGGGACTTCTATACCATGCTTGCTACAAAAAGTGGATACTTCAATCATGAAGGTTTGCCACTCAATATCATTATTCCTCATTTTGAAGAGTAGATGTTTTGAAACCTTCACAAAATTCATTGCATTTACAATATCTTGATCTTTCTTTTGTAAGGCTTGAGACAATTCATGTGCTTTTGCAAGAATATTTTTCATCAAATGCAGTAGAAATATAAAATCAAAAGTCAAGATACGAATAAGAAGAGTGTTCGCCATCCCCCTTTGATTTCCATCTGCACCATCAACTGTGATAATCTCAAGAACATCAATAATAAAAGAAAACATACGAATAAAATTCAGTACGGTGCCAAAATGTGAACTCCATCTTGTATCTCCAGCTCTTTTTAGTTCCAAAGGTTGATTCAATCCTTGACCGCTTTCTAACTCTCCACAACCAAGCTCCCGAGCAACTCGATCAACTTCCAAAGCTCTAAGTGAATCGCGTCGCTTACAAGAGCCTCCAACCACATTCAAAACAATGTTAATAAGTGAGAACAAATCTGCAATTTCAAAGTGCCCTTCTGCTACTGCCACTAGGACTAGTTGAAGTTGATGAGCAAAACAGTGAACATAAAAAGCACATTTATTTTCTCTCATTATCAAAATTTTTAATCCTTTGAACTCGCCTTTCATATTACTAGCTCCATCATAGCCTTGCCCACGTACTTTTGAAATACTGAGTCCGTATTTCATAAACAGATTTTCTAGAGAATTTTTAAGAGAACGAGCTGTTGTGTCAAACACATGAACAAAACCCAGAAGACGCTCCATAATTCTACCTTTAATGTCCACATATCGTAGAACAACAGCCATTTACTTCTTGGATGAAACATCACGAGATTCGTCAATTAATATAGCAAAACATTCATCTCCAATATCCTTAATAATTTCTTTTGTTGTCTCACTTGCAATTGCTGAAATAATTTCTTTTTGAATTTTTGGAGAGGTCAGCTGACAGTTAATAGGAGCATTTCCCAAAACAACTGATTTTATATCATCGTTGTGAGATGCCAAAAATTCTAAGAGTTTCAGAAAATTCCCTCGATTCATTGACTCTTTTGTCTCATCGTGCCCACGAAAAGATAATCCTTGGTGTAATAGAAATCAAATGCAATCTATCGATGCACATAAACGAGCACGATATTGTAAACTTTGTGTTTCATCTTGTCTAGCAAATGCAATCTGAATACCTTGTTTTTGATTCATCAATGACTCGCACATCATTCTTGAAGCATTATGTGCAGTCAAGTGATTTCTCACGTGCTTCTCTAATATCGTTCTATTTTTCCAATACTTAAAACCACGAGAAACAAAAGTAGTATCGCATCCTCTCTGAGGGAAAATATAACAATAAAGGCAATACGCTTCATCTTTTTCTGCGCTGTACTCTAACCAACCCTTGAATTCATTATACCAATTCTTATTGAATCGTCGTGCTTTCTGACCAATCGTAGTTTGAGGAAAATTATCTAAACGAGGTTGACAAGGCCCTTTCTGTAAATAATATCTTCTGACTGATTCCTGCTCATTGACATCATAAGCGTTAATAGGTTGCCTCATACCCGGATCAGATGGTAAATTCTCCAAATTAATATCTAGACGATGTCTTTTACCACTTTGATTGTGGTCTTGTAAACTGGACCCAGCTTTTAACAGAAATTTATCCATCCAAATGACCTAAGTTAATAGGATGAAAAACTAAATTAATTGCTCAAAATGACCTTGGTATTCAGAATGACCTAAGGTTCTATATGCTCTACATTCTTCAATTGAAAAAAAAAATCATGACCTGACGGTACACGGGGCAATGCCCCTACGGCCAAGCGCGATCGTACCAGGCCCGCGAGGGAAATTCCTAAGGTTCTATATGCTCTACATTGGAGGGGAGTTGCAAGATGTGAAATCAGTCAAACAAGTCCAATTGATCGTCAAAGGTTGATGCGTATAGTCTAAAAGGACGAATGAAATCATTGTAATAATACAAAGATCTCTCTAAAAGAGTTTTATGGGTAAAATATTTATTCACAAGTGTAATAATACAAAGATATCTACCCATGAAATCATTGCTAGAATTAATAATAAAAATTCACATTCACTCACAAGTCACAATCAAGATTAGAACAATAAAAAGTTAGTAATTTCAGATTAACTTATGATTAAATTGTAAAAGAATAAAACTGGCAAGGGGCATCCATCCCCCAAATTGAAAGAAGGGCAACAGCAAGGGGGCTTCCAGCCCCCAAATTGAAAGAAACAGCCCCCTTACTGTTGCCCCAAATTGAAAGGGCTCGCTTCCCTCTCCTTCATTCTTCATGTTCCATGTGTTCTGTCATGAGAGGAAGCATCTTGTTCCATGTGTACTATATATGTTCCTAGGGCCTATGCCTCTCAACACAGTACCAATTGGCTGTAAGTTGGGTGCTTGTGTTCAAATAGTTTTCATATCCTGCTTATTATTTCTCTTTTTTAGCATGTGTTAGTAGAAAGGGTAGACAGTAAATATATAATTTTTTGAATTAGAAGATTAGTTGCAATGTGTTAGCTCTTTTTTTGGATAATGTTTGCAAGTTGAAAATCTTCTGGATCCAGAAATCTGGATCCAGAAAATCTGGATCCAGATTTCTGAATCAAGAAATTTGGATCCAGATTGATCCAGATTTCTGGAAAAAAAACAAAAGAAGAAATCTGGACCCAGAAAATCTGGATCCAGAAAAATCTGGATCCAGAAAATCTGGATTCAGATTTCTGAATCCAGAAATCTGGATCCAGAAAATCTTCTGGATCCAGATTTCTGAAAAAAAAAACAAAAGAAGAAAACAGATTTTTGATTTCTGAAAGAAGAAGAAGGCTTACTTCCGGCCAGTTCCGGGAGAGGGCACGAACGACACGAACGGCGGAACGGGCACGAAGGGCACGAACTACGTAGGGCACGGCCGCACGGGAGCTGGGCACGAACGGCAGAACGGGCACGAACGGGAGTTACGGGAGAGCGGCGGCGGGCACGAACGGGAGAGCGAAGGCGCCTGTACATATAGCCGAAAAAACACACCTGGGAGATGGTCTGAAAAATGTACCTTCCAGTTAAAGGCTTTGTGCACCAATGTGCCTCGAATGACTGACGAGCAAGTTAATATTAATATACTATTAATAAATTTCAAAAAAGATTATGCATATCTTCTAACATATTACACACAGATGATCTCCTGGGAGATCAAAAATTATCTCCACTGTACAACCCCATATCCGGCCGAGCGGGATCCTCCCCAAGTGGCAGACTTGGGGCGAGCTACGAGCGACGTTTTGACGTAGCCCCGTTCGGGGGCATGCGAGTGCTCGTGTGGGCGTATAGAGGTCTTACAGGCATAGACTATCTAATGCAATGTTATACAATATATATCTTATATTATATATAATAATATAATATATATTATATAAATTATGTAATATATGAAAAACAAAGAGGAAGTAGGGGAGCAGGCGGGACAGCATGGGGGGGGGGAAAAACAAAAGGAAAAAGACAAAAAGCAAAGAGCAGGAGGAAGAAAAAGAGGAGCAGGCCATCGGGTACGGCAGAAAGAGGAAGGAAAAAAAGCCATGAGAGCTTTTTTCCCGGCCGGCTGGAGCTCGACGCCGCCCGCCCCTCTCCCCTCGGCCCCTCTCCGCCTCTCTCGGCCTGGAACGGCCAAACAGGGCTCAGCCCCTCTTCGCCTCTCTCGGCCTGGAGCCCGGAACGGCCAAACATGGCTTCCCTCTCCATCTCTCTCGGCCTGGAGCCCGACGCCGCCCAGCTCCGCCCTTCTCCATCGTCGACCGGCCAGCAGCCCGACGCCCCCTCTCCAGATCTCCTCACCCTTCGCCGGCAAGCCCGAGCCCGCCGCTCCACCTCCTCTTCCCTCTCTCGGCCGCCTGGAGCAGCACAACCCGACGCCAACACCGAGCTCCTCCTCCTCTCCCGCCGCCGGCAAGCCCGAGCTAGGGCTCGGCCCCTCTCTTTTTCCCGGCCTAAAGCAGCATAGCGGGGCCGAGCTCCTCTCGGCCCCCTCTTCTAGGCCGCCTCCAGCGGGGCCGAGCTCCTCTCGGCCCCCTCTTCCAGGCCGCCTCCAGCGGGGCCGAGCTCCTCTCGGCCCCTCCTTCCCATCGCCGCCTCGAGCAAGGGCTCGGCCTAAAAGAGAGCTCGGCCACCGCCATCGCCGCCTCGAGCAAGGGCTCGGCCTAAAAGAGAGGTCGACCACCGCCATCGCTGCCTCGAGCAAGGGCTCGGCCTAAAAGAGAGCTCGACCACCGCCATCGCCGCCTCGAGCAAGGGCTCAGTCTGGAATGAAGATCGGCCACCGCCGCAGCTCCCAGCACCGCCGCCAAGCACGCGCCAAGGGTAACGATGTTTCTACTCGGGCAGGTGAAGCCCTCAATTTACATGTTTGCATGGAAGCCCTCTCCACCAACGGGTGGGGGAAGGGAGCTCTCCGACGGGTTGACGTGTACGTCCCCGCTAATTAATTGCATCTAGTATCCGGAAGTGCGAGTACGGATTTAGGCATGTTGTGTGAAGCCCATTCGGACGTACGAGCCGAATTGGTGATGTGCTGTGTGAAGCCCATTCGGACGTATGAGCTGAATTGGTGATGTGCTGTGTGAAGCCCATTCGGACGTATGAGCCGAATTGGTGATGTTCTGTGCGAAGCCTGTCCGGACGTATGAGCCGGATCGGTGATGTTCTGTGGTTCCCGGAGAAGACTCCGAGGAAGTAGGATATTATCTATTTGCAGGGAATGCGCACCGTAGCCCCGAAAAAGGGGTGTACGGAATATGTTTGGCCCGCTTATGTTAGCCGATTGTAGTTCAGCTGGCAGTCGTTCGTCAAGACGCTGGCGTACAGGTGTTGCAGTACCAAGCGGGGAATAGCGGGCTTAAGCCCAAGCATGGGCCGGCCCTCGAAGGCCTATTTTTATTTATATTGCCGGCCTGCGTGCCGATGTACGGAATTCATATTCCTGTAATAATTTATAACCTGTGATGCTCTGTGAATGTCTGATTTACCTTTTCTGCTTTGGGCGAGCGGTGTGCTCGTGAACCGCTCGTCCAGTGGGAGCCCCGAGGTTTATGCCGGGAAGCCCCTGTTGGCCTGTTGATAGCCTTTTAAGGCAGCGGAGTCGCGCTGTTTGCAGCCTAGTTGGGCGGCGTATCGTAGAATTGCTCGGCGATGTTGCGTCATTAGTAGGGCGGATGAGGAGCATTTTGTATAGACCCAAGGAGATACATCTGGATAGGAGAGAGTTGGTCTTGAGACCCTCCTTAGATGTTCCGGTCGGCCAAGAGCGCCTTCCAAAAGTGTCTTAGCTCAGCTTTTGGCTTGGGAGGGGAAGAGTTCGTTAGTCTTCCGGGTATGCGGTGGGTCCTCCACGCTGAGACCTTGGGTCTGTCCCTTACGTTCCTAGTCTAGGGCCTAGATCGTTCATTTGAGTGTAGTAGGTGTGCGGTCACCCCTCTTTTGGGACCCCGAACTCCACAGAAGCCAATTTTGGCTTCGGTCATTTTTGGCTTCAACAGTTATGGTGCGGTGAGCGTGGAGAGTGACCAGCACGGAAGAACTCATGCGAACGTCTTGGCTATAGAAGATGAACTAAGGGACGACCATGGTCTTGTGATGAAAGAAGTCCCCTCCCACTCCTCTTTAGTCGATCTTAACCATCATAGCGTTTCGTCTCCCCTCTGGTTCCCAAGAGGGTGGACGTAGCGGGTAGATGTGCCTCGTGTCAGACTTTGACTTGGTTGACTCTGTCAACAGTTCTTTTGAGTTATTTGATTACCTTTATTTTTGCTTATAGTTGGTTTGGAGAGGAGACCCCGAGAAGACCCGCTGACCAGGCTCTCATCAAGCTGGCAGGGCTGTAGGCTCACTCGGGGGTTGGAGTTGTGTTGGGGAGGATACCCCCGAGAAGACCCGCTGACCAGGCTCTCATCAAGCTGGCAGGGCTGTAGGCTCACTCGGGGGTTGGAGTTGTGTTGGAGAGGAGACCCCCGAGAAGACCCGCTGACCAGGCTCTCATCAAGCTGGCAGGGCTGTAGGCTCACTCGGGGGTTGGAGTTGTGTTGGGGAGGAGACCCCCGAGAAGACCCGCTGACCAGGCTCTCATCAAGCTGGCAGGGCTGTAGGCTCACTCGGGGGTTGGAGTTGTGTTGGAGAGGAGACCCCGAGAAGACCCGCTGACCAGGCTCTCATCAAGCTGGCAGGGCTGTAGGCTCACTCGGGGGTTGGAGTTGTGTTGGAGAGGAGACCCCAGGTAGACCCGCTGCACAGGCTCTCATCTAGCTGGCAGGTCCGTAGGCTCGCCTGTGGGGGATAGGATTGGTTTGATCGTCATCGGCACCCCGAGCTCGGCTCGGCCCCAGGTAGACCCGCTGCGCAGGCTCCCATCTAGCTGGCAGGTCCGTAGGCTCGCCTGTGGGGGATAGGATTGGTTTGATCGTCATCGGCACCCCGAGCTCGGCTCGGCCCCAGGTAGACCCGCTGCGCAGGCTCCCATCTAGCTGGCAGGTCCGTAGGCTCGCCTGTGGGGGATAGGATTGGTTTGATCGTCATCGGCACCCCGAGCTCGGCTCGGCCCCAGGTAGACCCGCTGCGCAGGCTCCCATCTAGCTGGCAGGTCCGTAGGCTCGCCTGTGGGGGAGAGGTCAGGTTCTTGGTTCTGCACTACCCCGAGCGCGGCTCGGCCCCAGGTAGACCCGCTGCGCAGGCTCCCATCTAGCTGGCAGGTCCGAAGGCTCGCCTGTGGGGGAGAGGTCTGGTTCTTGGTTCTGCATTACCCCGAGCGCGGCTCGGCCCCAGGTAGACCCGCTGCGCAGGCTCCCATCAAGCTGGCAGGTCCGAAGGCTCGCCTGTGGGGGAAAGGTTGGCTTTTGAGATGTTTTGGTTTAGCCGCTTCTACGACACCCCGAGCCGGGCTCGGCCCCAGGTAGACCCGCTGCGCAGGCTCCCATCAAGCTGGCAGGTCCGAAGGCTCGCCTGTGGGGGAAAGGTTGGCTTTTGAGATGTTCTGGTTTAGCCGCTTCATCGACACCCCGAGCCGGGCTCGGCCCCAGGTAGACCCGCTGCGCAGGCTCCCATCAAGCTGGCAGGTCCGAAGGCTCGCCTGTGGGGGAAAGGTTGGCTTTTGAGATGTTTTGGTTTAGCCGCTTCTACGACACCCCGAGCCGGGCTCGGCCCCAGGTAGACCCGCTGCGCAGGCTCCCATCAAGTTGGCAGGTCCGAAGGCTCGCCTATGGGGGAAAGGTTGGCTTTTGAGATGTTTTGGTTTAGCCGCTTCTACGACACCCCGAGCCGGGCTCGGCCCCAGGTAGACCCGCTGCGCAGGCTCCCATCAAGCTGGCAGGTCCGAAGGCTCGCCTGTGGGGGAAAGGTTGGCTTTTGAGATGTTTTGATTTAGCTACTTCATCGACGCCTCGAGCCGGGCTCGGCCCCAGGTATACTTATTGTAAGTAAGGGTATAAGGGCAGCAGGGAGCGTTACAAGTATCGAGCGGTTCAGTTATGATCCAAAAGGTGCACGGAAAGTTTAGCGTTTTGAACGCAATTTTTGGATTTTCTCAAAATTTTTCTTTTGGGTCGGCTCCCGCTCGCCGGATATTTGGGATTGGACATTTCTTTCCGAGCTTGTACCAACCTCGAAAAGAGCGGAGATTGTGTACAACCCCATATCCGGCCGAGCGGGATCCTCCCCAAGTGGCAGACTTGGGGCGAGCTACGAGCGACGTTTTGACGTAGCCCCGTTCGGGGGCATGCGAGTGCTCGTGTGGGCGTACAGAGGTCTTACAGGCATAGACTATCTAATGCAATGTTATACAATATATATCTTATATTATATATAATAATATAATATATATTATATAAATTATGTAATATATGAAAAACAAAGAGGAAGTAGGGGAGCAGGCGGGACAGCATGGGGGGGGGGAAACAAAAGGAAAAAGACAAAAAGCAAAGAGCAGGAGGAAGAAAAAGAGGAGCAGGCCATCGGGTACGGCAGAAAGAGGAAGGAAAAAAAGCCATGAGAGCTTTTTTCCCGGCCGGCTGGAGCTCGACGCCGCCCGCCCCTCTCCCCTCGGCCCCTCTCCGCCTCTCTCGGCCTGGAACGGCCAAACAGGGCTCAGCCCCTCTTCGCCTCTCTCGGCCTGGAGCCCGGAACGGCCAAACATGGCTTCCCTCTCCATCTCTCTCGGCCTGGAGCCCGACGCCGCCCAGCTCCGCCCTTCTCCATCGTCGACCGGCCAGCAACCCGACGCCCCCTCTCCAGATCTCCTCACCCTTCGCCGGCAAGCCCGAGCCCGCCGCTCCACCTCCTCTTCCCTCTCTCGGCCGCCTGGAGCAGCACAACCCGACGCCAACACCGAGCTCCTCCTCCTCTCCCGCCGCCGGCAAGCCCGAGCTAGGGCTCGGCCCCTCTCTTTTTCCCGGCCTAAAGCAGCATAGCGGGGCCGAGCTCCTCTCGGCCCCCTCTTCCAGGCCGCCTCCAGCGGGGCCGAGCTCCTCTCGGCCCCCTCTTCCAGGCCGCCTCCAGCGGGGCCGAGCTCCTCTCGGCCCCTCCTTCCCATCGCCTCCTCGAGCAAGGGCTCGGCCTAAAAGAGAGCTCGGCCACCGCCATCGCCGCCTCGAGCAAGGGCTCGGCCTAAAAGAGAGGTCGACCACCGCCATCGCCGCCTCGAGCAAGGGCTCGGCCTAAAAGAGAGCTCGACCACCGCCATCGCCGCCTCGAGCAAGGGCTCAGTCTGGAATGAAGATCGTCCACCGCCGCAGCTCCCAGCACCGCCGCCAAGCATGCGCCAAGGGTAACGATGTTTCTACTCGGGCAGGTGAAGCCCTCAATTTACATGTTTGCATGGAAGCCCTCTCCACCAACGGGTGGGGGAAGGGAGCTCTCCGACGGGTTGACGTGTACGTCCCCGCTAATTAATTGCATCTAGTATCCGGAAGTGCGAGTACGGATTTAGGCATGCTGTGTGAAGCCCATTCGGACGTACGAGCCGAATTGGTGATGTGCTGTGTGAAGCCCATTCGGACGTATGAGCCGAATTGGTGATGTGCTGTGTGAAGCCCATTCGGACGTATGAGCCGAATTGGTGATGTTCTGTGCGAAGCCTGTCCGGACGTATGAGCCGGATCGGTGATGTTCTGTGGTTCCCGGAGAAGACTCCGAGGAAGTAGGATATTATCTATTTGCAGGGAATGCGCACCGTAGCCCCGAAAAAGGGGTGTACGGAATATGTTTGGCCCGCTTATGTTAGCCGATTGTAGTTCAGCTGGCAGTCGTTCGTCGAGACGCTGGCGTACAGGTGTTGCAGTACCAAGCGGGGAATTGCGGGCTTAAGCCCAAGCATGGGCCGGCCCTCGAAGGCCTATTTTTATTTATATTGCCGGCCTGCGTGCCGATGTACGGAATTCATATTCCTGTAATAATTTATAACCTGTGATGCTCTGTGAATGTCTGATTTACCTTTTCTGCTTTGGGCGAGCGGTGTGCTCGTGAACCGCTCGTCCCGTGGGAGCCCCGAGGTTTATGCCGGGAAGCCCCTGTTGGCCTGTTGATAGCCTTTTAAGGCAGCGGAGTCACGCTGTTTGCAGCCTAGTTGGGCGGCGTATCGTAGAATTGCTCGGCGATGTTGCGTCATTAGTAGGGCGGATGAGGAGCATTTTGTATAGACCCAAGGAGATACATCTGGATAGGAGAGAGTTGGTCTTGAGACCCTCCTTAGATGTTCCGGTCGGCCAAGAGCGCCTTCCAAAAGTGTCTTAGCTCAGCTTTTGGCTTGGGAGGGGAAGAGTTCGTTAGTCTTCCGGGTATGCGGTGGGTCCTCCACGCTGAGACCTTGGGTCTGTCCCTTACGTTCCTAGTCTAGGGCCTAGATCGTTCATTTGAGTGTAGTAGGTGTGCGGTCACCCCTCTTTTGGGACCCCGAACTCCACAGAAGCCAATTTTGGCTTCGGTCATTTTTGGCTTCAACATCCACACAGATGATAAGGTTTCTCCTTGTCGAAAAATCATTTTGATCTCCCAGGATATCAAGAATGATCTCCTGAGAGATCATGATTGATCTCCTGGGAGATCAACAATGATCTTCTAGAAGATCAAAAGTGATCTCCTCACTTTTATTTGCATGGATATTACACTCCATTTTCTAGGAGATCATTGTCGATCTCCATGGAGATCAAAAATGATCTGTGTGGAGATCATTGTTAATCTCCTTGTGGGTCAAAAATGATCTCCACACAGATCATAAGTTTTATCTCCGGAAAATCATTTTGAACCCTAGGTACATCTATTTGGAAGTACAAAAGTTTATATAATGGTATTCCATGAGCTACGTTATCGACATACCTGTAACTTCGCCATTCACCTAGAATCCCGACGGTGGCGTAGAGTGAACTCCTGTGAAACCGACGTCAAAACTGCAGAAATAACGGGATTTAATGTGCCGCTGTGATCGCTCTATTTCTAGAGGATAAAGAACAGTGACGAAGATGAATGAGCAATTATCTGGGCCTCGGCTTCGCCAGTCTCCTGGTTATAAATTTTGCGCGGGAGAAGGAGAAGAAACGGCGGAAGAAGAAGAAAAATAGCGGGCTTTAATATGCCGCTGTGATCGCGCCCCGTGTCGCTACCGGGTTAAATCCGGACCTAGATTTTCAAACGGTCTCCGGTTCCAATAATTTCCCGTATGCTAGAGAGGTTATAAGTCCTTTCTCATAATCAAATTTCGCTCTGCAACAAGCCTGCGTGGAAATAGTTCATAACCATAAGGATCACCGCAAAGAACACAAATTAGACAAGCTGAATTATAAGCTACCGAAGTTCACAACTTTACATATTTCTCGACAGTCGCATAGCCCTGGGGAAGGCCAGTGCAAATGGCATGACATGGAAATCACTTAGGCTCCGTTTGGCATGGCGGCGGCGGCCGTAAACGTATGGGTCAAACCGTTATTCGTTAAGAATCGCCTAACAAACATCATCTGTTTGTGTATAAAAGTGGACGAAATTTTTTAGATGGGTGTTAACAAATGGCAATTTAACCCGCGTGTTCATGACTGCCATCACCGTGCCAAACGGTGTCTTACTCTCTCATTATAGTTTAGATACACTGAGGAAATGGTTTTTAGAGTAAAAGATGATTATGTGACACAGATTTATGTGATTTACTTCAAAATAGGCTACGTCCATAAATAGCAGGAGTTGGATTTGTTAAGGTATGTTGAAGGAAAAAAAGTATATTGATATAATATGTTAACGAGTTACTTAGCGGTTTGGTATAGATCTGGTAGGAATTCAATAACCCGGCATAGATTTAGGGTTACGCCTATAAATACTCATAATGGGGGCAACGTGAATGTCGTTCCAAACTTGACGGCCACACGGGATGCTTCGAGTACTCTAACATTTTCGAAGTTGTTTTTATTTGAGTTTAGGGTTCCTTTTGCGGTTCGGTTGGTTTTGACTTACAGGCCTAATTTGAACCGTGAAATGGATCCCAACCTTAAAATAATTCTCTTATATGCAGCCCCGAAAATATTTATTTATCTACCTCCGTAACAACCGTATCAAGAAGAAGAATCGAAATGCGTGCTGAAGAAGATACGGAGGAACAGAAGCACAACCGTTTTCATCAAATAAGACCTCTAGAAAGCCATGAGCAGAACCGCGTCGCCATCAACGCCATGCCAAACAGAGACGAACTTTCACCGTCCCGGAGTCTCTTTCTACAGACATAAATGCTGAAATATTTAATGATATATATAAAAAAGGAAAACTCCATGCGTTATGGCTTTCATTGAACTGGAGAATACTCGTTTCTACAAATAAAAGCCCCAAACTTGCAGGGAAACAGGGGAGCCCTGGAAGAGATTTGAAGAGCCGAGTAGAGAGAATGACAAACTTTTGATAGTTTCAAGATAATTTAGATCTGGAAGCATATAAATAAGAGTGAAAAAGAGTGAGAGAGACAGTAAAAGGAAGCCTGCTCGAATTAAGAAGGCGAGAATCGTGCGGATAATAATGGGCGAAAAACAGGATGGAAGAGAGTGGTTATACTGAAGGATCACAGCCACAGTGTCTGTTTCCGGCATGAATCCCCCCTACAGCTGAAAACTTCTTCATATTTCTTAGTCTTTTTCTTCATTCTTGCCCAGCAGCCTCTGCTCCATGGAGAATTTATTGCCAAGTTTCTACAACTGTATTTTCTTTTGTTGATCTTGTGGGCAATGTTATAATTTTCTTGTATGGGCTCAGAATCATCTAGTAGGAGCAAATACAGAGTGGTATTTGTAATTCAGTTGGCATTACAACAAATATGGACATGGATGAAGTTTTTGAAACGTTGTTAATGATTTGGCGACGTTTTTATAAACGCCACAAAGGTGTTGCAGTTTCATTCGTCGCCAAAAATATCCGCGACGTTTACATTTAATAAAAGTGGCATGTTTTGGCCACGTTTTCACGTGCAAACAACAAACGTGGCAATATTGAGCCACGTTTTTTTTAAACGTTGCCGGCGGAGTCTTGCTCGATGATCTAAGGTGTGTTACACGCATCAATATTTTTTTCTAGGATTTGACCTTTTCATTAGGGCCGCAAAACGGCAAAAGCATATGATATTGACACAGTTTGCTGCTGAGTTTTTGCTTTGCTTGGTTCGGATAAAAACACCCTCACAGAGAAAAAAAAGAGAGTTTTGAGCATGAAAGTGGATGAAATTTGTTAGGTGAGGTCGGGCATTTACGAATGATTGTTCGTAATCACTTGGTTCAGATTCGGCACTGCCGTCAATGAAGTTTGGCCTAGTTGGATAAACCGAGATCCCATGAGAGGAGTGACAGGAAGGTCATGAGTTCGATTCTCACTGTCGTGTATGAGTTTTGTCTACTTATTTAATAGTTTATTGCTTGATTGATTGTTGTTCGTACAGTTTCGACGTGGATTCATGTTCCATGTCCGGAGGCTTGACATGTCCATCATGTTCCATGTCCGCACAGTGTCGACGTGGATTCATTCGAACCCTCGGAAGAGGATCCAGATCCTCTCCATTTCTGATGATTCATTTCTTCATCTAATGGATAAGATAATCCTAAAATATATCTAGTGGTGGAGAATTTTTTGATTAAAAAATTATAAAAAGAAGAAAAATGATGAACCCATGCAATCAGGAGCTTTCTATCTAAACCGTGAAATAAATCCCCTCCATTACGTCAGAAATGAAAAGAATCTTCATGGCCCATAAGACAGCCAAAACAGAGCATAGTTCAAGATGAGAGTCCAAAGCACTAATTCACTTATATAGCCTACTTCTAAAAGCATCGCGCTATAAACACAGTTCTAAAAGCATCGCTACAAATACAATCCCTGAGAGCCCTGAATCAAAATCTCTTCAAATCTCCTCTCCGTTTGATCTTTCTGTGCTGGGCACTGCAACCGAGAATATCTGATGTTCGTCGGCCCCGTTGGAAACTTATCAGGCCCCTCTCTTCCCCTGCGCCCTCTCTATTTTCAAGTGTACGTTTTCCTTCAGTTCGAATCCCCTGTTTCCAGTTCTCTGCACAGTTCTCTCACCGTCCTCCATAAAAGGCAGGCAACAAGGAGAGAAGCGGCGAACTGCGCGCTTCAACCTTCTCCCAGCTCTTTAACACCTCCTGAAACCATCACCAACCATTCACAATTCTGTTCTGAAATGCTGTTCCATTCATATTCCATTAGCAAGATAAGAACATTTCTTCTCTTCATTTCACTCCTCTTCTCCCTCCTCCTGACTAACTCCCATCAAAAAAGAGTCTTTACCCAAGGTAAGAAACCATTCATGGCCGCTGCACATCCTTGATAACAACTTACACTTCTCTAAAAGCACTGAATTGCAGGTAACTCGGCGTTCACGCGCGAGAAAATCTCAAAGGTGAGATTTTTAATCACCCCTTCTTCTCAATTTAACCAATTTCTGTCTTCCTTCAAAATAATGCGGGTTACTGCAGGCCGAAGAAAAGAAGGAAATGCTAATGGGGAACTCCATGATTGGGTCAAGGCCGCCGCAGTGTGAGAAGAGATGCCTGGATTGCGTCCATTGCGAGGCAGTTCAAGTTCCGGCAACTCCTCAACAGAGAAGAGCCGCAGTTCGTCAGTTCAAGATCACCAATGAAAGAGACGACGTCTCCAATTACAAGCCCATGGACTGGAAATGCAAGTGCGGAAACTTCATCTTCAACCCTTAAGAATGCCGTGTCGATCTCCTTTTTGGGTTTTTTTTTTTCAGACTTCGATCTGTAGATTCTGTACTGAGCAATGCAGAGGCTTGCTGATTTGATGAAAAGAAGACATTTTTCTTCTCCGGATTCCGCCATGAGAGGCCTTGTCGAGATCAATAAAAAGCTGATTTCAAGCAAATCATAAGATGATATCGAAGCTTGCGTTGCAAGCAAATGATATCTGGGCATCTAAGATATTAGGGTAGGCTTTTAGTCTGCATAAGCAAAAGAGGAAAGGTCGGATATTTCGTACTGGATGATTATATTCATCAATTAATTATTATTATTATTTACCATTTTATTTAGGCTCTGTTTGGAAAATGGATGACATTTTAAAAGGGATTCTGGGGGTAAAGTATTTTTTACAGTGCAGTATGTCATCCAATATATACGAGCATATCTCAGTTCTCGTGGAGATGCACTTCAAAAAAGAGATTCAAAACGGCTAATTAGTAGATTGCACCCTCAAAATAAAGAGTTTCAACAGAATGCACCGCAAAATTCTCGTCATTGGAGGGGAGGAGGACGACCGTGGAAATCAGAACATGGTTGTTCATCTTCTTCCTCCGTAAATCAACAATTACTCCGGTCCAACTAGTCAAAGATCCGGCCCTTTTCACTTCCGACGATCAACACCGCAAACCGCAGCCTGTCGAAGCTCTCAAGACCCTCGTTGTCAAAATCCCTCCCTCAGCCTGAAACGACAGTCCTCAGCTGGAGCTCAAGCAGCCAGTCTCAAAACGGCCATTTTTCGTCCTTTCAGACCCGGCTGTTTTCTACCGGTGCTTGCCAAACACATCTACACCGATTCAGCCTCACCAGGCTACAGCCAAAACGACTTCTCAAACACAGCCTTGGGTGATGTGGGGGCACTAGAAATGGGATATGCGGCCGAAGCAACTTAGATCATCCCGAATCCCTTTCCTCCCTTATATTTTCAATAGCATAAATTTTCGCTCATGAATAATCTAAAATATCATCGCCTTTCAATAGATTGTATTATTCAAATACGATCATATTATACAAATGCGATCGTATATTTTCGCAAATAATTTACACTCGTTCAAATCACTAATTTATTACTACCACTATGTGTTATGTGAATCTAAGAAAAAATTGAAGTAGAGGAAGGTTTTGTAATTTTTTTTTGAAGTAAATAGCATTGATAGGCTTTCCAATGTTAGGTCATGGGGGAAGATATCAATCATAACTACCTGTTCTGCCCCTTGTACCAGTTTCTTGTCTGCTTTTATTGCAGCCACAGATCCAAAAATTAAAATTTTGAAGAAATTATTGTGCTGGCAGCGTATGTTGATTTTTAATGAACGCTCATGATTGATCCTGAAAGCATTTGGACGCTCTTGATTGATTCTGAAAGCATTTGGACGCTCTTGATTGATCCTGAAAGCATTTATCTTCTGGTTGACGACTCACTCATCCTCCCAATGAAAATTTACTTTTAGGCAAATTGCAGAAACCTAAAGAAATATATAAGGAAATCAGATTAAATATATACATCCATTATCCATATACTATTGGCGATCAGCGTGCACGGGGTAGTTATGGCCTTGGCAGCCGGCCTCGCCGGGCCGCCCGATTTATCGGGCGGGCTTTTTTGGCCCGAGGGCCGGAGTCATTATTTTTTTAAATTGGCTATTCATGTGCTGAAATTCGGACATTCTTATTCGTCTGGCCGATGATTATTCAGTAAAATTACAAGATCGCCTCCGCTAAAATTTATAAATAGATCCTTTTTTACCTTCACTCACATTTTTTCCACCTAGAAATTTCCTCTCGCGCTCTGTTTCTTTCTCTCCTTCACTCAATATCTCTCTTTTTCCACAGATTCTTCACGAGGACTTGTTTTGTATTTCTCCACAAGCTTTTTCAGCACCAGGCCTTCCAGCATGCCGATACTCAAAAGCTCGTGTGATCTTCACCACGTGCAGAAGCCCCCCTAGTTACCAGAGCATTGCTCTGCCACACTCCGAACACCTCCCTTCTCACACCTTGCACGCTATAACGAGCAGCAGTTTGTCGCCCTCGCCTTCTTCTGAAAGCCCTGTAAAATAACGTTGTTTAGTGGAAATTTGGTTGACACTGAATCAACTGCATGACTTTTCACCCGGATTACAGGTTTTCCACACCAACAAAAGACTCATTCTCCGTTCTGTATTTCTCTGATAGTTTGCGTGCACGACGGCTCGACGGGCTAAGATGGTTCAATTAGTCTGGTCTACCAAAAGAATCGAGAGGACCACAACAGTTATAAAGGACTAAGGCTCTATTTGTTTGGGCGTTTCGCTACTCCGTTTTGGGCAAACGCCGCCGGAAGGAGGGTAAACAAATGAACCTCCGGCGGCGTTTGCTCCGTTTTCACCCGCCCGCCTTGAGAAACGCCTCAAAAAGCTCCGTTTGGAGCAGCCACCTCCCCCCTCCGGTTCGAACACTCCGTTTCCACCCGCCGGATCCACCCGCCACCGCCGAACCAAATAGAGCCTAAATGTTTTATGTTTGGATGTTGTTCGCAACACGACAGTATTCCGCTAATGCTAATGCGACTTCTAGTGTGTCCACTGCTTGGGCATTGTTATAAAGGACTAAATATTTGTTATAAAGAATTAAATAAGTCCCGATTAATACGGTCATGACCGCTTGACCGGTAAAAATAAGTCCTCCCAAACGGAGCCTGCAACCTCAACCGAACCGTCGTTTTTGCTTATATATCCCTTTATGCTCATATTGCAAAAGCATTCACAAGTCTATTTCTATTTAAACAAGCACACATTCTTTGTCAATTCTCACTTGTGTTTAATCTTTGGAGTCTGCAGCGTTGTTTTCTTATTAATTCTGCAAAAAAAAGATATCGGCAGATTTTTTTTTTGTTATTTGCAGATCAATTTAGACAAATAAAGATAAAAGATATTCATTTTTTGCAATTACAAAAAATATTAAAACTTTAATTTGTAATCCAAATAAACAGTTAAATATTTGATATGCAGATTAAAAATTTTATTTTGCGTGTACCAATTACCTCAAACAAGCACATGGGTAACAAACTAACAATGGCTCCGTTTGGAGGTTATTTTCACCAGTCCACAGGCTAAGCCGCTTGACCCGTGAAAATAAGTCCCTTCAAACGGCCTTAATATCCGGCATAACAAATATTTTCTTAAATAAGACAAATCGAAAAACAGAGTAGAGCTTTGACTTGCGGCTCAGATCTTTTGAGTTCGATCCAAGCAAACTTTGATCTTCCAGCCGCACAACACCCTTGCCAATTGATTTAGGCTCCCTTTGGCACGATGGTGGCGGCCGTAAACACATGGGTTAAAACGACATTCGTTAATGAATCACCAAACGAACATCATCCGTTTGAACATAAAAATGAATGAAGCTCCTTAAATGGGCATTAACAAATGTCATTTTAACAGTATTCATGACCGCCGCCACCGTGCCAAACGGAGCCTTAAAAAAATTGGGGCAATGAAACTATAATTGGAAGTCAAATGTTCATTAAAATTGGACATATAATTCTAATTCTAATGTCTCAATTCCGCCGAATGCCAACGCTTTTCACATCGAAGTATGTCCGGCTTTTCAGATGCGTAACCCGCATTTTTATCAAATTGCATGGTGAAGATTATTGGCCGGAGATAATATTATTTAATTAGAACACGATGGTTACGAATTGTCATCCGTTTGACACATCATTTTTTGCTCGGATGAGTTTGAACAAAAATACTACCGTAATGAAATCTATGTTTGACGCGACATCGGTTATGACCGTAATGAAGAAAACAAAACTAGTTTTCAACATAAAAATGAATAAAGGTCCTTAAGTGAGAACAACCGTTCACGAACTACGATTCATAACCAATTCGTTTACGACTGCCACCGCCGTGCCAAACTGACTCTTACTTGATGTCATAATGATAAGAGGAATCTCTTGACCAACCTTCATCTACTTAGCAGCAAAATTTAAAATGGTCTGCACTTAGCAACCAAACAGGCCCTTCGAGTACATAATGGGTGAACATGAATAAGAAAACGCCAAAACATTGTCCACATGAAACCAATTTTGATTTGTGTCGCAACTGGTAATTCCAGTCTCATTTCTATTAGCGAGCGGCACAAGCGGGAGATAGTTAGAACTCAAACTTAGAGATGGTAAGAACAGCCGTAAATACTAATGCCCAAGGCCTTGCTTGCGTATATGCCCGCCATATAAACACAAAATGACGATCGGTATTCACACATAATAAAATCTTCCATACAACATCGCATGTTGGGCATTAGTAATCTTCTTAACTTCGCCGTGAAAAATACACTTTACAAAGTTCATTTCTAAAGCAAAGAATTCGGCCAAATCGCCTCCGCCATTATCCAGGTAGGACGGGCGTTAGATTATGTAAATGTTAGGCCCTAAAAGTTCCAAAGGCAGATAAATTTGCTTAGTTTGGCAGGGCGTTGCTGTAGTGAGTTTGAACAAAAACTCAACCGTCATAAAATGTAAGTTTGGCATAACAGCTTTGACCTCCATCGAAAAAAGAAAACTAATTTTCAACATAAAAGTGGATGAAATTTGTTAGGTGAGGTCGGACATTCGGTTCATAATCACTGCGCTCATGACAGCCACCGGCGTGCCAAACGGAGCCAAAGCATCACCATCTTTCTGCTCATCTTTTACTATCGTGGATCCGCCGCCGCCGCTCTCGGAGGTTCTTCTCTGCCACGACCTTCAGGCATACCATTCGAGCATGTCATAGTGGATGCCTTCCGAAGATTCGTAGGCCCCTGGCCTTGGGATTCTATCATCGACTCCCTTGACTTCTTACCTCCTCCAAATCATCATTAAACGCTGCAGAATTCGACATCCCGGCTGTTGATGGTATCAAAATCAATCAGCTTCAACATCCCTGCCGTCTAGTTGAATATCGTCTTCAGTAAATTAGAGAAGAGCTCTCGTGCTTAAAATCTACCGTGAAAGTTGTCTATCATATCGTTCAGGTCACATCCCGTGATTTTCTCGTGTTCTTCATATAAACTCCATACTAGGTGTGATAAAGATGGAGGTGTTGATAAAAATGTGATACATAAAATCCAAGTAGGTTGGTTGATGTGGAAAGGCGCATCAAGGGTCTTATGTGATCGTATAATACCACTAAAACTTAAAGGCAAGTTTTACCATACTGCAATTAGACTAATGATGCTCTAGGGTTCTGAGTGTTGGGCAGTGAATTTTGTACATGAGAAAAAATGGGAGTTGCGGAGATGAGAATGCTTAGGTGGATGTGTGGACACACGAGACTGGAAAATCACGGGATGCAAGAAACTCGACTAAGATGGTTTGTACATAGACAAACGAGACCATTAGAGGAACATGTTAAGCGTCGTGAGAGTTTAGTCACTATGCATGTTAAACGGAGGAGGGGGTAGACAAATAAAGACTTGGAATGAAACTATAAGGAAAGACATGATGTACTTACGCATTAGTGAGATTATGACTAAAACACAATGACGACAAAGGAACCACATAGCCGACCCCACTATAGTGGGATAACGGCTTCAGTGTTGTTGTACTGAAACTAACATGAATATAACTTCCACTCCATTCCTGATTCTAAGAATCTAACTGCAGCAAGTACTGAAATTTTCTACATGATTTCTGATTTGGATATAAGCATGCAGCACTATGAAGGCATTTTCCATTGAGGAAGTAGAGGACAGGAACACCAGAAAGAATGGCTTTATTAGGGTAGTCTGATAGGGACCCATTTTAATGAGGGTGGGTTTGAAGCAATGCTAGTTTGGAATTTTTCAAATTCAAGCCAATGAAATAACACCTCTGCTTACAGGTATCTGTTGGAATTTGATGTGCATATAACACAGATTGGTGTGCCATTAGCGGCCTCCATCTTTTCGGGATTAGTCCCACATCATAGAATTTAGATTTTGGGTCTCCCTCTTATGTGCATAAATAGAGGATACATGTGTAATGTATTGTATTGATTCTAAGAGGAAATAATAATAAGTTTGATTTCCTTATTTTCTACTTGATATCAGAGCCAGGTTAGGTGAAATTAAAGGGAATTTTTTTTCTTTCCCGGGCTGACTTTCTGCCAGAGAGGGCTAGCCTTTCTTTGAAAATAATTTCACTCCTTTCCTGACGTCAATAGAATTTTTTTTCGGAGTCCGTTGATTGCTTTTCCTTGAAAATAATTTCATTACCATTCCTTGAAATTAATTTTTCTGCGGAGTCTGGCGAATCGTAGGATCTTGAGATATGATCTACACGCTCATCTCCCTGAGCCAATCCCAAGCATCCCGCAGCGGAGTCCGGCAGAGCGAAAGGATTATCGCATAAAGGAGTCCGGGGAGCGGAAGGATTATGGCGTGAAGGAGTCCGGCGGGCCTTTGTACGCTGAATTGCCGCAGTAGGAGGCGTGCACAGTAGGAATACACGCGAAACTCTGCTGGAAGGACCATCCGGCGAGCAACTCTGCGGGGAGGAAGGCCGTCAGACGCGCGCGTGAGGCTTGCGGGGGAGAAGGATCATCGGCTTGCGCAAGGAGAAGGCGCGCAATCATCCGCTCTGCGGGGAGGAAAAAAGGTGTGGCATCGTCAAGTCGCATAGGGAGAAGGTGCGCAAAAATTTGTGCGCACGCGACAGCGAGAATCGTGGGAAGCAGCGCATCTAGAATTGTGCATCGTGCATCGCGGCAGCTGGAACATCGCGCAGAAGTTGTGGCATGCGCACGATTGCAGGAGTGCACATTTCAGCGGATCTGGAAGGTGAGGACCGACGACATTGCGGTAGATCTGTTTGCGGGAGCGCGCATCACGGGAGTGTGACATGCATCGCGGGATCTGACAAAGGAGCGCAGAGCGTGCGGCTTCTAGCGCGTAGGAAGAAGCTTTACAGAGGCATTCCGTGGATTCAGATTCGCAGACTGCGCGCAGGGGGAGAGAGCGCAGAGGGAGTGTGCGGCAGAAATCCTTTGGATTGCGCACAAAGGGGACACATCTCTTCTGTCTGGAAAGAGAAACATTGAGCGTGAGATTTTGGTAAAAGGTGTGGTGACTGTGGAAATCTCAAACAGTTGTTTAGGAAAAATACGATGCAAAGAATTCACGCCCTGGAGGTAAAGTCTACCTAGTGCAACAGAAAGAAGGACGCTCAAGTTAGCGTTGCGGCCCAATTTGTTTTTGCGGCAAAATAAATTGAAAAAAAAGTTATTAACCAAGAGTTGCGTGGGCTCATGGAAAAACTGGTTGCCAAGATGGAGGAGGCGGATCTAAAATCGTTCTTCGAGTTCCTGTGAATGTCAAAAGGCGAAGGATTGGTTCAGTCGTCATCGCCTCTGGTAAAGCTGGATCTTCCCCCCCAAGGAGTTGAAGCTCGATGGACCAACTGCATACTTAAGTTGATCGTGTCGGGTAAAAAGGGCACTCTCCAGAAGGAACTGGAGGGCTATCCGACTGGCGAGAAGAAAGAACCAGAGGACTCTGATGGGTACAATGAGTGGAAGACTACACACAGCCTGTTGCATACATGGTTGTTAAACACTCGCGTCTATCGCTATCACGGTGGATGACATAGAGATAGTAAGCGATGTTTGGAGGAAGTTACAAAAGCACTATGCAGGAGCCGACAACAATATGCGCGTGTTTCAGATTGAACAGGAGATTGAGACTGTAACTCAAGGGAATCGCTCGATCTAGGAGTAGGCCACAGATCTGGAGCGATTATGGACAGACTATGATTATTTTTCACCAGTCGTATGCTACAAAGACCCTAATGCAGGAAATGAGAGTGAGATGCTCAGAGGCAGACTATGCACTTTATGAGGGGTTTGAACCCGACTTTTGAGCAAAGGAGTGCGATGTTGTTACTCAGCCAAAGATTCCTACCCTGGACGAGACAATCTTAGCCACGATGCAAGAAGAAAGCCGGATTATGCTCCAGTCTAGTATAGCTGCACCCGTTGAGGCAAAATTAGCCCTAGTGGTGACCAATCTTGGACCCCCAAGGTACAAGAGTGAGACACGACAATGTTACAATTGTGGTGAAAAAAGTCATATCCGACTAGCGTGCCTCAGCCACCAAAAGAACGGGATGCACTTGGACGAGGAATAGGAGGCTAACGTGGTCGCGGCCGTGGGGGTTGTAGTGGTCATGGAAAAGGATGCTACCGAGCAAACCTTATGATAGCCGAGGAAGAGGCGGACGAAAGTAGGAATGAGATGGACAGCTTAGAGGAGCAGAAAATTGTGAATGCTTACTCCCAACTGATGTGGAGGAAGGAGAAAGGGGTGACTGACGATGCACTAATGCCAACTTCATCAAGGGGTAACATTGTCTCGTTCGTTCATTCAAACACGGGTACAAGTGAAACCCTTGCCCTCGCATCTATATCCAATACTAGATTACAGGATGGGATAGTCGATTTGGGTTCTTCTAAACATGTCACTGGGGATGCTAGGGAATTCCTTTCATATACTCCCCTAGCAATCCCAGAGCGCATCCAAACTGCCGATGACACAACTCAACCAGTGATTAGTAAGGGTATCGTGTAATGTACCAACACTTTGACTTTGTTCAATGTTGTGCATGCTTCTTCCTTTCCCGTAAATCTCTTATCCATTAGTGTTATCATATCCCAACTAAAATGTGTTGTTTTGTTTGGTATTTCGAAGGTGATCTTCAAGGAGAAGGAGACCGACAGAAGACTTGGGACTGACACATGACATAGTGTCCTGTGGTACTTGGATAGAGAAAATATGGACTTAGTACTTTCAACCATTATTAAAGAAGCTGCAGAAGTCGGAAGGAGTGCGGAGGGCATAATACTACTTCATCATCGGCGTATGGGTCATCCGTCTTTTGTTGTTTTGAGTCAGATGTATCCCCTTCTTTTTAAAAGGACAAATAAAGAAAAACTTGTATGTGATGCGTGCAAACTAGAAAAACACACCAGAAATTCTTATTCTAGTTCTGAAAGTAGAAGTTCCCATTTATTTAATCTGATACATTCTGATGTGTGGGGACCATATCCTACGTCCACTATAAATGGATTTCGGTATTTTATTTCTTTCATTGACTACTTCTCACGTGTAACTTGGCTCTATTTAATGAAAAACAAAAGTGATGTGTTTGCTTGCTTCAAGGACTTTCATAAAAGGGTTCAAACTCAACACGGTGCGGTCATAAAGGTGTTGAGATCTGACAATGAAACAAAATACACCAACAAGGTGTTTGAAGAATAGTTGTCCTCACAGGGAATCCAACATCAAACTACTTGCCCATACACACTGGAACAGAATGGAGTAGCAGAACGGAAGAACAGACATCTTCTGGAAGTGACTCGAAGTATGATGATAACGATGAAGGTGCCAGAATACTTGTGGGGACAAGCCGTGCTAACATCAGCCTACTTAATCAATCAGATGCCCTCACAAGTATTGGATCAAAAATCTCTGATTGAGATACTGCGAGGGAAGAGTGAAGATATTTTTTCACTCAGGACCTTTGGTTGTGTGTGTTTTGTTCATGATAAAAGACCAAACGTGGGAAAATTATATCTAAGGGCTCTGAAGTGTGTTTTTGTTGGGTATTCAACGACCAAAAAGGAGTATGTATGTTGGAGTCCGGTGGAGAGAAAGTTATTCGTCAGCATGGATGCCACGTTCAAAGAACTTGAGTCATATTACTCCTTGTTGGGGTCCAGCAATGCCCTCGGTGTTGGGAGGTACGGCGCGAGGCGCTATGACCCACACTAGTCGAACAGAAGGGCGTGTCCCCTGGGCCTAACTGGCCGCCCTGTGGATCCTGCCTAGGGTAGCCAGCTCCATAAAGGAGTGGTAGCGCCGTCCTCAGATAGTCCGGGCTTTTGGGAGAGTTGGTAGCGTCGTGTCCCTACAAGTGGTATCAGAGAAAGGTTACGGGTTCGAAACCCCGGGGTCGTTTCTGGGGGTGGGGGATTGTTGGGGTCCAGCAATGCCCCCGGTGTTGGGAGGTACGGCGCGAGGCGCTATGGCCCACACTAGTCGAATAAAAGGGTGTGTCCCCTGGGCCTAACTGCCCCCCCCCCATAGATCCTACCTAGGGTAGCCATTGTTTGGTTCCAGCAATGCCCCCGGTGTTGGGAGGTACGACGCGAGGCGCTATGACCCACACTAGTCGAACAGAATGGCGTGTCCCCTGGGCCTAACTGGCCGCCCCGTGGATCCTGCCTAGGGTAGCCAGCTCCATAAAGGAGTGGTAGCGCCGTCCTCAAATAGTCCGGGCTTTTGAGAGAGTTGGTAGCGTCATGTCCCTACAAGTGGTATCAGAGGAAGGTTACAGGTTTGAAGCCCCGAGGTCGTTTATTTGGGGGGGGGGATTGTTGGGGTCCAGCAATGCCCCCGGTGTTGGGAGGTACGGCGCGAGGCGCTATGACCCACACTAGTCGAACAGAAGGGCGTGTCCTTTGGGCCTAACTGGCCGCCCCGTGGATCCTGCCTAGGGTAGCCAGCTGCATAAAGGAGTGGTAGCGCCGTCCTCAAATAGTCCAGGCTTTTGGGATAGTTGGTAGCATCATGTCCCTTCAAGTGGTATCAGAGGGAGGTTGCTCAAAAAGGATCTAACCATCTGAGTGATCTTTCAAGGTAGCTACAGACTGTCCTTATGGGTTCAAGAGTGAACTATAAGGAGCTGGGTGCCATGAAGCTTCTATCTGCAGGAAGGAGGGATTTGACATCTGGAAGGAAGGGGTCAGGCTGTTCATAGAAGCAGCTGACCCTAGAATCTTTATAACTGTTAAAGAAAGACCTTTCATCCCCATGAAAGTGTCTGTCCTGGATGCAGACATCCAGACACTCAAGACTTATGATGAGATGACAAAGGATGGAGTCATTCTTGCCACCATGGAAAAGATGGCTCAGAATGTCACTGTCAGTGCAATTGATGATTCTACCCTTCAGAATCTGATTCACTGCAAAACGGCAAAGGAGATGTGGGACACTCTGGTGATCTACATGAGAGGCACAGAGGAGGTCAGGGATGATAGAAAGTCTATGCTCAACTAGGAGTATGAAGTCTTCAGACAGTTCGGGCTTTTGGGAGAGTTGGTAGCGTCATGTCCTTACAAGTGGTATCAGAGGGGGTCACGGGTTCGAAACCTCGGGGTCGTTTCTGGGGGGGGGATTGTTGGGGTCCAGCAATTCCCCCGGTGTTGGGAGGTACGGCGCGAGGCGCTATGACCCACACTAGTCGAATAGAAGGGCGTGTCCCCTGGGCCTAACTGGCCGCCCCGTGGATCCTGCCTAGGGTAGCCAGCTTCATAAAGGAGTGGTAGCGCCGTCCTCAAACAATCCGGGCTTTTGGGAGAGTTGATAGCGCCATGTCCCTACACTCCTCTTTGATTGACTCGCCTCTTGGAGGGCCACTCGGTGTAGAAAATATAAGATAAGAGGAGGAGGATAGCTGCAATAGTGAGAGGCAGATAATGAGTATATCAAAGTCAGTTGAGGCATCGATTCTTGAGGAGAGAGAATTAGTTGATGATGACCCACAGACTCAGGGGGAGTTAAGAATGTATGTGAGAAGAAGGCAGCCGAGCGAGACTACAATGCCTACATTGCCACATGTGTCAAGCCCCTTGCCTCTGCCTACTCCGATCCTTGAGACACCTGCACCATCCACCACAATTTCAGATATCCCAGGTAAGATAGCCCCTCGTCTCTCTATTCTCACTCCCTTATTGGTAAGACAAAGTTCCCGCAAGAATATGGGAGTCTCGCATGTCCGATATGACTTTCCACAAGACATTGCCAAATTTGTTTCATACGTTCATATATCCCCTGCACATGGAGTATTCATTACATCTTTGGACATTGTTTTTATTCCTAATTGTTGGTAGGTTGCCAAAAGGAATCTTCGATGGAAAGCTGCAATGCTAGAGGACGGTACGGACCTAGAACCTTGTGTCGCTAGATGGTGCATTAGAGAAGAATAAAACTTGAAACCTTGTGTCACTACCACCGGAGAAAAAGACAATTGGGTGCGAGTGGGTGTTCACAGTGAAGCAAAACCCAGAGGGTCAGATCGAGTGTTGCAAGGCCTGACGGGTAGCAAAGGGTTATAGTCAGACTTACGACATTGACTACGACGAGACCTTTGCATAAGTCGCAAAAATGAGCACGGTAAGGACATTCATATCCTTGATAGCAAATGGGAAATGGAAACCACACCAGCTCGACGTAAAGACCTTCATGGGTATCTACTCGAAGAAGTATACGTGGAGGTACCACCAGGCCTTGAAACAAAACAAATAGTTGACAATGTGTGCAGACTCAAGAAATCACTGTATGGGCTAAAACAATCTCCTCGAGCCTGATTTGACAGGTTTAAGAAAGTGATGGTTAACATGGGATATCGACAGACCAATACTGATTATACCGTGTTCTTTAGGCAAAATAGAGAACACACTATGATGCTTGCTGTGTACGTGGACGATATGATTATTACGGGCAATAGCGAGGAAGAAATTACTCATTTAAAGATAAGATTGGGCAAATAGTTTGAAGTGAAAGACTTGGGGCAGCTAAAATACTTCCTTGGGATAGAAGTAGCTCACGGTACAGAGGAAATTGTTCTATCTCAACGAAAATATGTACTAGATCTGCTCAAAGAGACGTGCATGTTGGGATGTAAACCCGCAGTTGCTCCTATTGACCAGAAGTTCAAACTCAACCCTGAGGCAAGAGAGCCAACTCATAAAGAGAGATATCAGAGACTTGTAGGTAGCCTGATCTATTTGAGCCACACCCGTCCCGATATATCTTTTGATGTGAGCGTAGTAGCCCGCTATATGCACGATCCCAGAGAAGGACACTTGGATGCAGTGTATCAGATTCTGAGATACTTAAAAAGTGCATCAGGAAAGGGATTGATCTTCCGAAAGAATTAACATCTGAATATAGAAGTCTATTGCGACTCTGACTGGGCTAGCTGTGCAGATGACAGGAGATCCATATCGGGATATTGCATGTTTGTGGGGGCAATCTTGTCTCCTAGAAAGGCAAGAAGCAAACTGTGGTAGCGAGAACTACAGCCGACGCAGAATACATGGTCATGACCTCAAGTGTAGGGGAGTTGTTATGGTTGAAAGCCCTGTTAAGTGAACTTGAGATAGATCAAGACAGACAGATGACACTGTAGTGTGATAGCAAGTCAGCCATTAGCATTGCGAACCATCTCATCCAACATGATAGAACCAAACACATAGAGATCGCTAGATTCTTCATCAAAGAAAAGTTGGATAGCGGGATACTGAAGCTCGGTCATATCACTACAAAAGAACAAGTGACTGATTGTCTAACCAAAGGACTTAACTCACTGGATTTGTGTAGATTGTGTGACAAGATGGGCTTAACGGATATCTTTCCCTCACCTTGAGGGGGAGTGTTGGAATTTGATGTGCATATAACACAGATTGGTGTGCCATTAGCGGCCTCCTCCTTTTTGGGATTAATCCTATATCATAGAATTTAGTTTTGGGTCTCCCTCTAGTGTGTATAAATAGAGGAGCCATGTGTAATGTATTGTATTGATTCTAAAAGAAAATAATAATAAGTTTGGTTTCCTTATTTTCTACTGTATCAAGTAAAGACGAAGACGAAGCAAAAAATCAAAACCATACACAAATTTTAACGTGATTCACTTTTTATGTCACTCCTTACACACTAAAGCATCAGATTGGGAATTCAAGCTCATCAACGCCTTCCTAAACTCCAGAATAACATGAGTAAAATTTGATCCTCCATTAAAAAATGCAATATTTTCTAACAAATCCCAATCTCTCATGTGGCATTTCGCAAAATAATCTTTTTTTACGTGATTCTTCGCAGTCTTTCAATCTTTCGTCCGATTTCATCAAGTTTTACTCATCACTAACAGCACATCAAAAATTCAAGAAGACAACTTCCAGGAACCAAGTTTCTTTTCTTGCATATCATGCACCAATTGCATGCTCTTATTTGCACGAATTCATCATCGAACGAGACAAAATTTTCAGGGGGTATTATTTGCAGCAATCATACCAAACATAGAATTCCATTCATTATATCAACAAGATCATGAAAAGCTTACAGTTTTCATTACCAAATCTTAGATATGGAAAAAGGGTTCTGCACCATACCTAATAGCATGCCAACTCAAGCTGCATGAAGTTCTGCTTGCAACAGTCCTCAGCAGACAATTTCATCATAATCATGTCTTGTAACATCATCCTCCGGTAACACCGAGGTCGGGACGAGCCATTCTCTCTTCTTTTGTAGCTCCATTGTGAGACATGTCACCTTCGTTCATGACGAAAGATACAGTTTTCAAGTGTCCGTCTGATTCTTCTTCCCTTGCCTTCGACTTTCCTTTATCTTCGAGTTTGTGCACAGGTTCTACAAATTTAGCAGGGTTTTCATCTTCAAAATGAATCAAGTTTGATGTTTTGTTCCCCGGAATCTCTCCATATGATTCCACAGAGGAATTGCTTGAAGTTGTCATAGATATGGCAGCGGGTAAAGCTGCCGTGCTATTTGTCTGCATCTCATTCTGGTGTATAAATCCCAAATTTGATCCATTTTTCTCTGTTGGAGTCCCATTCAGAGGATAATTAGTTGCTTCAGGGAAAGTAGTGTTCTCCCCCCAAGAACTAATACTAGAATTGATCATAGAACCGTTAAAATCCCCCATTGCAGAGAAATTATCAAACTTAGAAACAACAGCAGCTCCAATTGATAAATTCCCCCTCATATCCGCATCACCAATGCCGAGATTCTTATCATCGAAAGTTCTTTCATCTGCAAAACCTGTTTCGACCGCATTCGAATGAGTTTCTTGAGGGACGGACATCGAAAAGTTCTCTCTTTTGTGGTTCACTTTGATTGCACCCACAGCACTGTCCTCATGGCCTTGGCTATGGCCGGAATCCGTTTCCTCCGCCGGAGTCTCATTATCTTCTTCGCTCGTGAACTCCTCCTGCTCGTTCTCCTCGCCTTGCCGATCTTGATCCTGCTCATCGATCCAATCATCAGCACCGCCTTTCCCTTCTTCATCCTGGGACTCTTCCTTCTTCGAGTCTTGATCCTCTTCCTCTTTGTCTTCCACCTCGGATTCGCCTTCGTCAACCGAGCGATGTGTCTGGCTACTCGAATCGCTCTCCAGGACGACAGGAAGATCCTTCATTGAAAACCTGAGGGGAAGAGGCTGCTCCTCAACTACTTTCCTCTCCTCAAAAGCTCTCTTTTTGTCACGAGAATGCTTCACCTGGTAAACCAGCCATATGCATATAGCAACCAGAAGAAATACCTGAATGAAATGTCTCAATTTAAACCCTCCTTTGGATCTCTGATTCCTGCTTGAGGATTGCCTCATCATGCTGAATCTCTTCAATGGCGCTTTTCAGCAAATCTCTGCATCCATTTTTTTCACCAAGCATGAAACAAGATCAGAAAATAAAGAACATGCTAAAACCCCTTCAATGAACTAATAAATACAAAAAAAAACAATTTATATACAGGAGCAAGAACAAACCCTAGATATCCCCAACATCAAACACTAAACAAAATAGGCACCAAATCACATCACCCCTTCATCAAAATCCAACATTTATAAGCTTTCCGAAGTAAACAAATCCACCGAATCCCAATCAAATGAAATCCCTAGAACAAACCCTAGTTCCCCCCTCCCCACTACTCCTGAAGATTCATCAGAAATCATGAATCGTTCTGAGAAGGGCCTGCAATACCTGAAGCTGCTGTCAATTCCGGCAAGGGAGAGGACGGGGATGAGGAGGAGAAGAAGAGAGAACAAGATCGGAGCCAAATAGCCAATGGGTTTCTCTCCTATTCGAAGAAGGCTTTTTCTGTAGGAGAACTCATTGTCGTCTCCACCTTCTTCAAGTCATGAGTGCAACTTAGCTGGCTTTCAACCAGTGTCAGTTTTCATTGTCGCTGCCATCACCCAGGCGAGTTGTTCGAGGTGGCGCCATTAGCGGACTTCTTCCATTGCATTTGAGCACGCCTGAAGGCTTAAAGTCTTAAGAAGAGACAAAAGAACCTTCTTTAACATTAAAAAGAATTAGTTTTCCTTTTAAAGCGCATTCATTTCAGTCAACAAAGAGGGATGGAGGAGGAAAGGACTACAATTTGCGCTGTTCTGTTCTATTCTATTATATAAGAGCTGCTCAAATCTAAGAAAACGCATGTTAACCTTCTTTTAGTTAAGAGAAATTATTTCATAACTGTGGATCAGAATTTAGATGCGAGGAATTTATTGTATGCCGACACCCACCGATCATAGTCACTTTAAAAAGTAGGTGAAAACTTTCCTCACTTTATCAGACTTTAGGAGGAAAATTATTAGGGTAGTTCAAAAGTTTTTAGTTTTCTGACGTTTCTAGGCTCAGTTTGGTGGGACTCATTGTCACTGGTCCAGCGGTTATGATAGTCGTGCGCAAAAAGTCTAATCGGGCCAGCCCGGGTCAGGCCTGATTGGGTTCGGGCTTTTTGCCAATCGGGCCCGGCCTGGGCTTTTTATCTACCGGGCCGGGCTCGGGCTCCCCCGCAAAAAGGGAGCCCGGTAAGGCCCTTCAGACCGGGCCGGGCCCGGGCCGACCCGAATTTCCAGGCGGGATTAAATCCCACATGTTCCTGTTCAGGCGGAATTTAATCAGGCGGGGAATGGGCGGGATTTAATCCCGCCTGATTCTTATCAGGCGGGGAACAGGCGGGATTTAATTCCGCCTGATTCTTATCAGGCGGGATTTAATCCCGCCTAAAATCAGGCGGGAATGCGGGATTTAAATCCCTCCTGATTGGCGGGATTAAAATCCCGCCTGATTGGCGGGATTTCACCCAGCCCGGGTGCCGGGCTCGGGCTAGCCCGGTGCCCGGGCTTTGCCCGGCCCGGCCCGGCCCGGACACCTGGCTAAAATTGGGGGCCCGGTAAGGCCCCCAAGCCCGGGCCGAGCTTTTGTCGGGCCGGGCCTAGCCGGGCTTTTTCCGGGCCGGGCCCAGTCTTTTTGAACACGATTAGATTACGATCGCATGAATCAGACTATAATTAAGGCCCCATTCATGCAGTCATAACCACTGGACCGGTGAAAATAAGTCCCCCCAAACGAAGTCTTAAGAGTAAGTCCCTACACTTTCTAATTTTATGAAGTTCGCCCTTAGGAGAAATGAATATTTTTGTAACGGAAAAGTTAATAAGATTGCTTATGTGACATAGTGAAGAGAGAGAAACAAAGATGTGGGCTTTTTGGACCTCATTATTTGAAGGTTTAAATTAAGCATAAAGCCAACTAGTTTTTTTTTTGGTAAAATCTCTAATAAATGACCCTCTAAAGTTATCATCATTTATCGAAAGCTGTTGTTATTAGAAAATCATAAACGTTTATCCGCAGATTAAATATTTTTGTGTTTATAAATTACAATTCGCAAATCAACTTAAATTTTAGCAATTGATGTTTTCTACAACAAAGGAACTTCTCCGATAAACTTTTGAGTATATGCCGACGACGGCATTCCAACAATTTGATATGGATTTCATCATTTTGACGTGAATCTCATCATTTTTTGTTTACAGTATTGGCTCAAAAGATTGACAAAAATATTCGTTAATTATCTTTCACTATGCGTGAGAAGAACGCATTGATTGTTAAAGTTAAAACTTGATCTGCGAATAATAATTTATAAATATGAAAAAATTTATCTACGGATAAATATTTATGATTTGGGAATAAGAACTGTCTTTATCAAACATGTCCCTTAATTTTTATTTACTTGAAATTTAGTCTCTTATCTTTAATTCAAATGTTATTTTAGTTTATTTAACATTTATGTTAAATATTTGAGGAAAAACTAGTAAATTCATAAAGATTTTAAAAATTACACTTACAAAGTTACAATCCATATGGTCCATGGAAATTCTCATGGCTAACTAGCTAGAAGAAGGAGAAAGCCATTTGGGGATGTCAAGTCCGTTGGTATTCTCATGGTTGCGGCGGAGGAAAACATTTCTTTTGGGGGAATTATTTGTGCCAACTATAGAGCGTATCGCGGCCGATCTTATTTCACGGTGCGGAAATGCCGATGCGTTCCCACCCCTCTTCCAGTGCAGGAACATTAGATCGCTTATTCGTAGAGCAGAGATCCTTCTCGCCCTCTTAAAATTCCTCGGCCTATGACAACTTGCTTGATGGAGCTCTATTTTGTGATCCACAGGGCGACGATACTCCTAGACTTCTGCATCCAATCAAGCTGAGGAATTTGAAAAGGATCAGTCAGCCACCACCCGATCAAACCGAGTTGTGTTCATCTTTCTTCGGTCATTTAAAAATTCGAGATGCAAAGTATTTTCATGCAAACGTTGAGTATCTCGAGGATCAGATTGGTATCCACGGCAAAGACGTCGAGGCCGTGATTGCACTTATTTGATACTGTCGATTTCTGCTCTTGGGATCCTGCTGCCCAATTTCTTTGTATCTTATAAAACACCCGGTGATCACGTCTTCTAGACAGACCTTTCACCTATCGCACTCGCACTGATCTCTACCTCCTCCAGCTCTGGAAATTTTTTTGGGTACAGGTAGCATTCCCAGAGGAAGCAACGCGAGTTGCGATCTCGTCAGTGGATCAATCCTACTTGACGTCCGATCTAGCGTGTACTCGCTTAATTTTTTCTTTTTCTTTTCTCCATTTATTGTTGGTGGTCAGATCTAAAATCAAGCGATCATCCCAACTCACACTCCTTCCACTAAAAATGCCACCCGTAGCCAAAATATTTCCCCAACTCTGGCCCATCTAAGAGAAAATACTATTTAAAATATTTATCTTAACATGACACTATTTTGTTAATTGTTTAATCAATTTATCAACATTTAATCAATATTTTTCATTAACTATGACTGATTTCATTACAGTTGGGGATGAATTTCAAACAAATAAAAATTGAGGGTAGGCTTCGTTTGGGGGGGGGGGGCTTATTTTCACCGGTCAAGCGGTCACGACCGCATGAACCGGACCTTAATTCCGGTTCATGCGGTCGTGACCGCTTGACCGGTAAAAATAAGTCTCTGTGAGCGGGGCCTTAATAACGAAGGATGACTTTGTTGACTGGTTTAAGAGTTTTACCTTTAAAATTCATGCTCTAGATGAGACGAGTTTATCGTTTTAATGTTTAAAAATAAAAAATTAATTATTAATCAATAAAAATATAAACTTTAAAATTGTCACTATACAAAAATTTAAATTTTCTGGCCCAGTAGACCTGAAATATGCAAAGTCACTCTTGTCAGTACAAAAATTTAAATTTTCTGGCCCAGCAGATCCGTAATATTCAAAATATTAACTTTGAAATTGTTGTGAGTCACTCAAGGCGCTCTTGAACCGGTCAAAAACGAATCATCCTAGCCTGCGAGCAAGTTGAGCGTGCAAACAGTCACAGAAAAAGTTGGCGGCTGGCAAGAGAGTTTTTTATGTGGAAAAAATCTGGAAAGGGAAAAAAATCACAGGATCGGGACTGTGCCGGTCAAATTTCACTATATCTTTGTGTGTTACAAGTGAAATTAATTAGAGAACTCCATGGCAACATGCCGCCTCACGTTACAGTAATAGTAGAAGAAGAAGAGCCTTCGAGGGTGGGTGACAGATCACCGCTCGAAAAGCCAAGTATTTTCCGGACTGCTGGAGTAGAGAGCAATGTGCTCGGTGTAATTTGGGAATTGCAACTGGTGCTTGGAATTGGGAGCAATGTACTCAGTGCAATATGGAAAATGTTGATGTTGCTCGGAGTCAAGGGCAATGTACTCGGTGCAATCTGGAGTCATCAGTTGTTGCTCAGAAGCGAGAACATTGTCCTCGGAGCAATCTAGAGTCTGCAGCTGGTGCTCGGAAGCGGGAGCATTACGCTCGGTGCAATCTGGACTCTGCAGCTGGTGCTCTGAAGCGGGAGCAATGTGCTCAGTGCAATCCCCAAGAGATCTTCAAACGCTTGCGGAAAAATCTTCAAAGAATCTTCGCACACCCATGATGGGGTTTATTGTTATGCGTTTATCAATGATGGATTATATGGTTATGTGCACATCATGCCACACCGTCATGCAGATTTCCGTTATTCGCACTCTGTCATTACATATTTTACTTTGTGCATACGTGTATTAACGTAATTAGATATGCACACACTCATTATGTGGGTTCAGTTATACGCACACCTCTTAAATGGGTGGTTACGCAAATGATACAACGCGGAGATTGCACGACCAAGATGGTGGAGGATGGGCGGTGGGAGTTGAGCGGCAGCCAAGGGTCAGACCGGTGGAGGTCGGACAGTGGTGGCCGGCAGGTGGAAGCCGGCCAGGGGACGGAGTTCAGTCGGGCAACCGACCGTGCGGCCAAGGAGGCCGATCGTGAAGTCAAGGTGGCCGGTCGGGGGGCGCCCACACGACCAAGGAGGCTGGTCGAGCGGTCGGCCAAGTGATCAAGGGAGCAACCGTGCGGCCAAGGGATTGCGTGGAGGCGCGTGGTCGTGCTACCGCGCTTAAGGGCACACGTGGCAGTGCGGCCGCATGGCCGAAGGACAGCGCAACCTTGTGGTCGCGCTTCAGCGTCACATAAAAAATTGTGCCTACCCTACGGTGGCGCCAGCCACATCCTGACGGCGAGTACCAACAACAATAGAAGAAGCATCTACAAACAATACGAACCATTGGAGTACTCGTCGAATCCAGGTGCAATCGCCAAAATCCTAGGATAACGTTGAGCCCTAAAAAACTTGCCCAATCAAAAATACTTAGTAGGTTGGTGTGCATCTTCACCACCCTGAAAGAATAATACAATTATTGCGGGTTGCCCGGTTTTCTTTTGGTCAGGAGAATCGGAACGCCTTAGCTCTTAGTCAGGTCGGGCGCGCAAACAGACAAATGAAGAGCAAGCAACAAAGACACGATGCGTTTTTAACGTGGAAAACCCGAAAAGGGTGAAAATCCACGTGGTCGGATCTGTTTCGGGCCAAAATCCATCATTTTTCATTCGTTTACAGGTATTTGAGTTCCTCGTAGGGTGGAAAAAAATTTAGGTGGGTTACTCTCACCTAGAAATATGGGCAGTATTAAATACTAACCGTTGATCTGATATCCTACAGCCCGTATGGTGTTAAATACTGACCGTTAATTAGTATTTTGATCAATCATGTTATTTCTGCAAAAAATCAATGGTCAATATTTAATACTACACATATTTCTATGTGAGAGTAACCCACCTAATTTTTTTTTCATAGGGTGACAGGTCATCTCTCCGTTACAAGCTTTGGACGCAAAGAAATGGAAAAATGTCTAAGTCCGTGAAGCTTTGAAGAGTGCGTCCGCAGGAGCTTCTACGAGTGTGTTCCCCAGAGCTCTTTCTTTCATCTGCGTGCACATTGTGCGTGAGCGGACTAGAGAGAGAGCAGAGCGATTGAACGATCTAAGTCTCACGTCATCGTCAGAAAACCTCAGAACTCTCTCTAATCTCTCAAGCAGCTTGTCAGCTTGTCTTCAAATGAAAGCTTGGGGAACTTTTTATAGCTTTCTTGAAGGGACGCATTGGTAGTTTTACTTGCTAAATCTTGAATTGACGAATGACGTTGTACAATTCCGATCACCTGGATCAATTTTTCCAAAACGACAAGCATGCCCCCCCCCCCCCCCCGAGCGATTTGGGAGGCCAAGGAAGGTTGCCCGACAACGAAGGCGACTGGAGGTGGCGGAGGCCGCCGGTACGCTCTTGCGAGCGCCCATGCAGTGTGCGTACGCGAACGGGGAGCTTTCGTGCGTCGCGTGCATGTCTGTACGGCGTACGTGCCTCCCTCGGGTGCATGTGTGTGCCTGCCTTGGGATTGCATGTAGGTGTGTTGGTCGGGTGCATACCTGGGCATGTGCGCACGACATGGACTATACGCCCTTTTGTTCGGCGACGATTACGTTCTCGCGGAGCAGGCCCTTTTCGGGGCGGTTTTGAGGTCGTCCGAGCGAGCACGGCTTATGCGCATGGTTCACTAGGTCGAGTCGTCTGCCTTGAGTGCCTCGGCTCGGTCTCATTCGAAAATCCTCGGGTATTTGTTAAGAGTCCAAGGTGGGTTCGCATTTTAAGGTCATGTTAAATATCTGATGCATAATGTCTAAATTTTTACCACATTCAATTAGCTTTTTAACAGACAGGCCCCTCTACCCTATCTTGTATCTTCTTTGTATAACACGTAATTCATCGAGATCATAAATGTCTAAGGATGACACTTCAAGAAACCACCTCACTTGGCGGCTGTTCACAGACCTCTTTTGGGAGATCTCATTCAGAAGATCTCGTCCATCAGATTTCGTCCATCAGATCTCGTCTGGGAGATCTCGTCTAGGAGATCTCATCCATCAGATCTCGTCCAGCAGATCTCGTTTGGGAGACCTCATTTGAGAGATCTCGTCCAGGAGATCTCATCTAGCAGATCTCGTTTGGGAGACCTCGTCAAGGAGATCTCGTCCAACAGATTCCAAACAGCAGGATTCCGTTGCCGGCCGACCATTTTGGGCTGCACTTAATAAAACCAAAAGACGGAATTTCGCTATCTATAGATCATTTTCAGAAAACTATAAATACACCCCCAACGACACCTTTGGAGGGGACTTCTTCTGTTTCTCTCTTCTTAAGCTGATTCTGGTTGTCGAGAGCTCCAGCTTACTATTCACCGTGGTATCCGGGTTGACAGTCTGGTGCTCTCAAGTGCCCTCCAAGGTGCCCGACTCAGCATTGGATTGAAAGGGGAGGCTCTATTTGATCTTCCGGGTGTGTGGCGGGACCTCCTCGCTGTAATTTGTGGGTCTATTCTTAGTTATTCACCCTTCAAGGGAATTTCTTGTGTTTGTTAGCCTCTTCTCTTCATATCTCATCTGGGTCGATCACTGAACCAAAAAACTTTGATTACCCGCAGGTACGAACACAAAGACCAATAATCTTGGTTCCAATATTTTTGAGAATCTCTCTCCAAAATCATGTGGTTTACAACATGTTGCCTCCAAAAACCTAATCCCTTGTAATCAATTTATCCCTACACTAAAATTTCAAAGTCATATCTTTTTGCATTTTTGGAGCCCAAACATAACTTAGGCCTGTTTGTCGTAGGCATGAAGCGGTGGTGGAATTTTTCCGTCCAGAGTCCGGACACTGGGCGATCTCTACGAGATCATATTTTGATCTCCTGAAAATTGCCACGGAAAAATTGGGTGATAACGGAGTCCAGACTCCAAACGGAAAAATTGGGTGATAACGGTCATGCACATAATGGTTACGGAATAATTTTTATGTTCAAAATTATTATTATTTTTCCTCTTGGTTGCTGTCAAAACACAATTTGTGTCAATGACATTTTTGTTCAAACTCAGCCAAGCAAAAAAACGTCAATCCAAACAGACCTTTACCGTTCCACTTTCTGCGCATTTCTGAGAGTGGAGTGTGTGCCACATCCACTACTAATAAGATTCTATATCAGGGGATAAAATTGTACACCTTTAGTCCTTAGTAATTGGGACTTGCCCACAATCAACTCAATAACAAACAAAAAACTGCTGTATTTTGGGATTATTTGCCACATCCACTACTAATAAGATTCTATATCAGGGGATAAAATTGTACACCTTTAGTCCTTAGTAATTGGGACTTGCCCACAATCAACTCAATAACAAACAAAAAACTGCTGTATTTTGGGATTATTCACAAACCTAGTAAGATTCTATATCAAGGGAAAAAATTAGACTATATATAAATAAAAAAATGAACAATGTAGGCAATTTAACTGCTACAGCCTGCCTAAAATAAACTAAATTTGTGTGTAATCTCTCAATACATCTGCCAAAATGAATCCAAAAGTACAGAAATAAATAAATTCTCTTCATTCATTTTTTTCAATGTGAAGAGTTGAGGTATGAACAGCAACAGCACAAGCTTCCAGGATTTATTTAAACATTGTTTAATAATCTGCTCTGGATCTCTTCAACAAATCTTTCCCTTGGGATATCTTCCTCCTGGTGGGTTTTGATGTTCTTCAATTTCAGCACACCCCTTTCCAGTTCTGACTCGCCCACGAAAACGACCCAAGGGATGCCGGATTTGATGGCTTCATCGATGTAATTCCTCGCTCTTTTGTCCAGCCCAAACTCGGTTTCTATCTTCGCATCCCACAGTGGGCTGACAAGCTCTGAGGCCAGAAGAAGATCTTTGTTGAGGATCGCCACCAGGACTTGAGTGTCCATCGCTCGGATCACCTGAAGGATAACCGACCAAATAGATGAAGCGGAATGGATCTACAAGAGGCACAGCAGTGTACTTTTTCTTGGGAAATTCCACTCGAGAATTTAAAGGTAAGTAGGTATAGACAAATTAATAATGGAAACAAACAAAATTGTGCTATACAAATATCTGTCACCATCATTAGCCTTATCTCAGCTGCTTTTCATAGGCTTCATGAATCCTTTTCTTTCCTTTGTTTTTGTTGAGTGCAGCCAAAGATATTAAGAACAACTCATAAATAATTTAAAATTTCATCTATTTATGTCTAATATGTTCAATTGTGCAATGGTGACAAATGATCCATATAGCCGACCCCACTACGATGGGATAAAGGGTTGAGTGTTGTTGCTGTTTGTCTAATATCTTCAATTATCATATCTTTGTAAATGGGCTTTTTGGCGGAATGCACCCCCCAATATGCTTCAATTGGCGTAATGCACCCCAAAAATTTAAATAAGGCAGAATGCACCCCCCATTTCCTCTGTTTTGGCGGAATGCACCCTCCTAAGGGGTATTTTGGTCAGTTTTCCTATTAGGTTTCCCCCCACCCTCAAAAACACCGTGTATTAGCTTATTAGGTTTTCTCACTCCCGAGCGGCGGTAGTTCGTGGCCGATCGTCCCAGTCGCCGATCGCCGTGGAAGTCGCCGATCGTCAGTAGCTTGCCGCTCTTTCGTTCTACTCTCGGCCGGAAGAGTTCCTCCAGAAGAAAGGGACGAGCTGTTCACTCCCGAGCTGTTCGCCGTGTTTGTCGCCGATCGCCGCTGCTTCACGCTCGTCCGGCTGTTCTCCGGCCTCTCTCTCTCTCAAACCGAAGGTATGAGTTGGGGAAGTGGATTTGATTCATTTTTTGTGTTGCCTTTGTGGTGATCTTGGGTCAGTGGCTTGCGCTGATTCATTTTTTTTTGTCTTGGCCTTCAATTGATATGAACCTGTCCACTAAAACACCTTATTCTTAGCCGAACCAGTCCACCATCCATGTTGCCCCTTATTCCGACCACTTTATAACATTTTATATACATCACATGAAATCCTTAAATTCCCTCAAGTAACCTTATCATACACATTGTACATATCCTAATCTATTTTTTTCTTTCCAGTTGTGGGAATCTGGTCGTGCTTCAGTTGTTTTCCCCGGATCTTTGCAGAAAAAGTCTCGGTTTGTCTGAATCTCAAACTCTGGCAGGTATAAAAAAAATTCTGGGTTTGGTTTGTAGTTTAGGGTTTGTTCTAGTTCTTGCTTAAGTATTTTTTTTCTTGTATATCTAGAATGTCAAACATGAATTGGGAAAATTTTTTGGTTGAAGAAGAAGATCTAAATGTCTCTAGTAGTAGTAGTGATTCAAGTTGTAGTGAAGATAATGATTCGTCATTTTCCGATGAGTTTGTGGAGAGTGACTTTGAATTAGATGATGTTATTTTTGATGAGAGTGTGGATCATGAAATCGAAAGTGTAGGTAAAAAGGATGAACAAAAAGGATACACAAGTAAGAAACAAGGAATACATATTGGAGAGCGCGCAAGTAACATTTCATCGACACACAAGGTTTCTCAGATTCAAATTTATCAAAACAATGCAAATAACTATGACTTTGAGTTTAATGTTGGAATGTGTTTCAATAATGCTAATGATTTTAGAGAAGCAGTGAGAGTATATGCTACTACGAAAGGGAAACCAGTAAAGTTCACCAAAAATTGTAGTGATAAAATTCAAATCACCTGTGAATGTGGATGGGTTCTATTTGCTTCTTTCATATCTAAGAATGAGAAAACGTTCCAGGTCAAAACAATTAAAGGTGAGCATACTTGTTGTAGAGTATTTGCATCAAAACAATGCAAGTCAAAATTTCTTGCTAGCAAGTACGAACAACATATTAGAAGCAATCCAGAATGGCCAGCAAGTTCGATGCAAGACATTATGCAGATTGAGAATAAAACAGCTCTTAGCATTTGGAAAATGTATAGAGTGAAGCAACAAACAAATAAATTAATAAGTGGTTCAGAAAAGGAGCAATATGCGAAGTTGTGGGATTACTGTGAGGAGCTTTATAGGACTAATCCGGACACGACAATCAAGATTAAGTGTAAACATGATACGTCTTCACAAACGTGCATTTTCAAACGACTTTACATCTGTTGGGGTGCGTTAAAAAAAGGATTTATGGCCGGTTGTAGACCTATAATTGGCTTGGACGGGACTCACTTAAAAACAAGTTTACGTGGTGTATTGTTGAGTGCAGTTGGTATTGATGGTAATAACAACATGTTTCCTATTGCTTATGCTATTGTTTTGAAAGAAAATACAAAGACTTGGCTTTGGTTTGTGAGTTTTCTTATTGAAGATTTGTGTATTGAAAATAGTTGTACGTGGACTATAATTTCGGATAAGCAAAAAGGTCTTATAAGGGCTATTGAAGAGTTATTGCCTAATGCCGAACATAGATTTTGTTTAAGGCATATGTACAATAATTTTAAACAAAAATTTAGAGGTCTACAACTAAAAGATTTGTTATGGAGAGCTGCTTCTTCTACTAGGATTGTTGATTTCAACAATGAAATGGATAAATTGAAATCTTGCGATTTGAAGGCTTATGAATGGGTGAAAGACAGGCCAGAAAGACATTGGGCAAAGTCTCACTTCAGTACTTGGTCAAAATGTGGCATGCTGCTTAATAATTATTGTGAAGCCTTCAATAAAGTTATTTTAAGAGCTAGAGATAAACCCATAATAACTATGTTGGAAACTATCAGAGTTATTATAATGAAGAGGCTCCACACTCAAAGGGACAGAGTTCTTAAATTCAATGGAGATGTGTGCCCTTCTATTCAGAAAATTTTGGAAAACAATAAAAAAAATGCACACGAGTTCACTTTGGGTTGGAATGGCAATCGTAAATTTGAAGTTAATGGTTGGGCAGGTGACAAATGGACAGTTGACTTGGGCTCAAATTGTTGTAGTTGCAGGCGATGGGATCTAACAGGAATTCCATGTGTGCATGCCACTGCATGCATTTTTTATCAGAGGGAGCAAGTTGAAGAGTATGTGCATCATTGGTACAAGAAGGATATGTTCATGAGGGCCTATGAACACTTATTAAATCCCATAAAATCTCAAAAAGAATGGCCACTAGCAAACTTGAATCCGATTGTGCCTTGGTCAATTATTCAGAGAAAGCCAGGTAGGCCGTTGCGACATGCTAGAAGAATGGAGGAGGAGTTGGAGGCGGCAAAATATGGTATTAAAAGACATGGTATAAAATACTCATGTTCTATTTGTGGGATGCGCGGACACAACAAAAGGAATTGCACAGTTGATTCAACAATGCCTTCAACGTCAACAAAAAAATCTAAACTTCCGGTAAGCAAAATAATCATTACCATATCTTCAAACATTATGAATATATTTTCATATTCAATTTTTTATTGTTATCATTAATTTTGTGTAGGTACGGAAGATTACTTGATGTTTGATGAAAATGTCATCATCCATATGTTTTTGGTAAAGATAAACTGCTTGTTGTCAACATCCATATGCATTTGTTATATATAATGTTATAAAGTTTACTAAAAAAATATTATTTTTTTGAAAGCAGGTGTTGCGGGGAAAAATTGCGTTTGGACGGTGACATGTACTAGACAAGTTTTGAAGAAATTAATGGATGATATTTTGTAATTTTTGTGTATTTGGATTAATGTATTTGGATAATTTTTGTATTTTTAATTAATGTATTTGGATGATGTTCTCAATTTTCATGGTATTTTAGGTATTTTGAATTAATGTATTTTGAATTTATGTATTTGGAAGAAATTAATGGTGTTCTATATAATGTTATAGTTATAATGTTTTGTAATTTTCATGTATTTGGATGGTGCTCTAGATTCCATTTTTATGAATTTTTCAAATAGATAAGTGAAAACAAAACGAATTAGATTGCGTCATTTCGAAAAATGAGTTTAAATACTCAAAAATAGACTTCATAATCACTTGTTAGGTGACGAAATGGCTAAAATTCAGCTAAAACAAATATTTTTTGGTCAAATGAGGGCCCAGGACCAAAATACCCCTTAAAAAACAGCTCGAGGGTGCATTCGGCCAAAACAGAGGAAATGGGGGGTGCATTCTGCTTTATTTAAATTTTTGGGGTGCATTACGCCAATTGAAGCATATTGGGGGGTGCATTCCGCCAAAAAGCCTTGTAAATGTCACTCAAATGATTCCTACAATATAATAATCCCTTCGTTTAAATTCTTTAATATTGGCTCACATACTTATTAACATTATCACTTCCATGATAGCCAACTTAGCTGTTAATGATTTTTTATAACTCAACAATCAGACCTAGATAACATCATACACATTCTTAATAAAATCTAAGACTAAGGCTCTGTGAAAATTTCATTAAAATCTTGTCAGCCATGACCACAATACGGAAGACAGTTTCATTAGGGACAGGTATACCTCATTTCCTTCCTTATGAAGCTGCTCCATTATTGTGAAGACTCTTTCAATTCCAAGGCTAACTCCCACAGCAGGTACCTGTTTTCCGCTAAACATACCCACAAGATTATCATATCGTCCTCCAGCAGCAATGGAGCCGACCTGAAGTGTGGATAGTCGGAATAATGAGCAAGAATCGACAACAAATACATCGTGATATTTTTTAACAGGGGTCAGAATTACAAAACATTCTTTACCTGAGTAGCACCTTTGAAAACTGCTTCAAATATCACTCCAGTGTAATAATCAAGGCCTCTTGCAAGACTCAAGTCAAACACTATTTTTCCAAGACATTTTGACTTTTCAAGCGCTTTGAACAACAACTCGAGTTCATTCAATGCACTTGAAGAGCCGCTGTGTCCCAAAAATGGGCTATCCATGCCTTTTAGCTCTGACAAAAGTTCAAGTGGTGACCCTCTTTTTTTTACAAAAGAACCAATCCTGTCAGCAATTTCAGCAGCTAAGCCTTTCTCCTCTACCTAGGAAACAATATTTGAAAGAGAAATATAAAATTTATCAACGAACATAATTTAAAACAATAAAATGAACGCAATTCTACAAACCTGTAAATTTACATTATATAGTTTCAATAATTACATTAGGGATAGTTATGGTCATTAAGTTATAGCATCTGTCCAAAATTTTTATGATTATGCACTTCATAATGACTATTCTTAGTGTAAGAAATTTAAACCATAGAAGCTATTCTTGGATTTATACAGTTAAGAGACAAATTTAAGCACGCTATAAGAAAAAATCTCGGTTAACAACTCAATTTAGTAATATTCACTTTAACCTAGGTATGGTAAAATTGAGGGTGGGACGGCACAATGTTAAGGTGGAGGCACCAACCCCTTCCCTGACCTAATATTTTTTGAAATTGTTGCCACAAATTCTGAAAAGCTTTAGAATTCATTGGTGCCACTGAATTTTCAAACAATGTAAGATAGGGCTTTTTGGCAGATTGCACCCCCCAAATCACCTTCTTCGGCACTTTGCACCCCCAATTCATAAATATTGCACTTTGCACCCCCCATTTGATATTTTTTGGCTCATTGCACCTTTTGGTATTTTGATGAAGGGCAAATTGGTCCAACTACATACCATTTCTTCTATTCCTCTAACCCTAGCCGTCATTCATTTCCTCCGGCTTCCCTCCTCTCGTCTTCTCCGACAAGTCTTTTCCTCCCATCTTTGATTTCACTGCGTTCTCAATGCAATGGTTCCTACTGAATCATCCATCAGCTAAATCTTTAGAGCTCACAGGAGTTATCGGTTGCTCGGTGTTCTCGCCGGATTAGAAGAAACAGTCTCTTCTGCGTTGGATTTGAGCCGATCTTATGTTGATTCAAGCAGCTACGGCCCGATCCGGTTAGAACTGGTATGTGAGAGTTTCTTGTTGGTTTAGTTCTTTTTCTTGACGGGATCGGTTCTTCATTCATGATTCCGCTGTGAGAAACTCAGCAGCCCGCATGTTTTTTTGTGTTTTAGGGTAATTTCAGCTTGCTAATACGAAAACTCTGATTTCTACTATATACGGAACTCTTCGATTATTTTCTATTTGCGCCTATTTTGGTGATTAGATAGATGAACTTGCAATGATTTGTTTCTTTTAATCCGGCATGAAATAAGCTATATTGTTTTTACAAAAAATGTTTCGAAATTTTTAGGTTTTTCTAAAAAAATGTCTTCAAGTGGAGATGTGGATTGGCAAAATATTTTGATTGACGAAAATTGTTTAGAACAAGGAGATGATGTCGATAGTAGTAGTGATTCATCGTACATGGAAGAGGGGTCGGACCAAGATAAATCATCGCTTAGTGATGGCTTGATTGATAGTGAATTTGAAGTTGATGGTGTGTTGTTTGATGACGACATCGATGGAGAAATTCAATTGGTTAGTGAAAGAGCCGAGTTAAAAGAGCCTGTAAAAACGAACGTTGGAATACATATAAGGGAGCCCGGTAGTCAGTCTTCAGCTCAGGCACAGAAAGTGAGATGCACACAACTAAATGTGTATCAAGAAGATGAAAATAATTTTGATTTTGAGTTTGAAGTAGGCTTGTGTTTTAATAGTGCTACTGATTTTAGAGATGCTGTAAAGTTGTATGCTACTAAGCAAGGTAAACCACTGAAGTTCACTAAAAATTGTAGTGACAAAATTAAAGTAACATGTGATTGTGGTTGGCTTATGTATGCTTCTTTTATGTCAAAGTGTGAGAAAACATTTCAAGTGAAGACGATCAAAGGAGAACATACATGTTATAGGGTTTCAAATTCTCAACATTGTACATCCAAGTTTCTTGCGAAGAGGTATGAGCATAATATTAGGAGTAACCCGGAATGGCCCGCTGGTTCAATGCAGGAAATTATGCAAAACGATAACAAAACTTCTTTAAGTTTATGGAAGATGTACAGAGTAAAGAAGCACGCCTCTAAAACAATCAGTGGAACAGAGATAGAGCAAATATAACAAACTTTGGGATTACTTTGAGGAAATTTATAGGACCAACCCTGACACTACAATCAAGGTTAAATGTAAGCATGGTTTGGCTTCACAAACATGCATTTTTAAGCGGCTATATATATGTTGGGGTGCATTAAAGAAGGGGTTCATGGCAGGATGTAGATCTATTATAGGGTTGGATGGGACTCATTTGAAAACATCTACTGGTGGTGTTTTACTATACGCTGTAGGCGTTGATGGCAATAATAACATGTATCTTATTGCATATGCCATTGTCTTAAGGGAAAATACAAAGACCTGGACATGGTTTCTTAGTCTTCTTATTGAAGATTTGTGTATTGAAAACACACATACATGGTCTTTTATTTCGGATAAGCAAAAAGAGTTGATTAAAGCAATTAATGAACTACTCCCAGCTGCCGAGCATAGGTTTTGTTTGCGGCATATGTACAACAACTTCAAACAAAAACATAGAGGATTGTACTTAAAAGACTTGCTATGGAAGGCAGCATCAGCAAGTAGGCTGACAGATTTCAACAATCAAATGAAAAAGTTGAAATTGAGTGATAAAAAGGCTTATGAATGGGTTAAAGAAAAAAATGGAAGACATTGGGCTAGGTCTCATTTTAGCACTTGGCCTAAATGTGACATGTTAAATAATTTTTGCGAGGCTTTCAACAAAGTTATTTTAAAAGCAAGGGATAAACCTATAATAACCATGTTGGAGACCATAAGAGTTTTATTGATGAAGAGACTACACACACAGAGATAAAGTATCAAAGTTCAGTGAAGATATATGTCATTTCATACAACGCTTGTTGGAAAGTAACAAAAAAAATGCACACAACTTTATTTTAGTATGGAATGGACACCATAAATTTGAAGTTGAAGGATGGGGAGGAGACAAATGGACCGTTGATTTGAATACATGGAGTTGTAGTTGTAGGAGATGGGATTTAACAGGTATTCCTTGTGTGCATGCAACAACATGTTGAAGACTATGTTGGACATTGGTATAGAAAGGACATGTTCATGAGGGCATATGAACACATGTTGAATCCAATAAATTCGGCTAAGGAGTGGCCGATAGCAAATTTAAATCCTATTATTCCATGGTGTAATGTTAAAAAGAAAGGAGGAAGATGAGCTACAGGGGAAGAAGACATATGGAGTGAATCGGCATGGTATGAAGTACTCATGTGGCAATTGTGGCATGGGAGGACATACAAAGAAGAGTTGTTCCGAAGCCCCCAAAAGTCAAGACACAACTACGCGGTCGAAACAACTGGTAAACATATTTTATTCCATTAGTTTTTTTAAAATTATGTATTATTTTGGCTATATTTACTCATTGTAATGTTGATATGCAGGCGAGAAGAAATGTGAGTTGATCTCGGGGACTGATCGTGATCTACTAGAGTTGATATTGGGGATCTATGCAGTTACTATTTGACATTTTATTATTTTGAAGTTAAACATGTTTATGTTTAAACTATTGTAATGTTCAATTTTTGTAATAGGTGTTGTTATGAACTTGGAGTAGTTGTTTTATGATGGATTGTTAATTACTAGTTATCATTCATTGTTTAGGTGTCATATTTGATGTTGTAATAGTTGTTGTTGTTCATTGTTTAATCAAAAAAGGCACGCAATCCGAACAAAAATGCTATCTTAAATTCGGGTTAAATGTAAGCAGACTCGGCGGAGTAAGCAGTGGACGTGATCTTTGAATTTTAGTGCAATGTTGAATTCGGGTTGCATACAGGTGCAAAAGAATTCGGGTTCTATATGCAGGTGCAATGTTGGAGACCATAAGAGTTTTATTGATGAAGAGACTACACACACAGAGATAAAGTATCAAAGTTCAGTGAAGATATATGTCATTCCATACAACGCTTGTTGGAAAGTAACAAAAAAAATGCACACAACTTTATTTTAGTATGGAATGGACACCATAAATTTGAAGTTGAAGGATGGGGAGGAGACAAATGGACCGTTGATTTGAATACATGGAGTTGTAGTTGTAGGAGATGGGATTTAACAGGTATTCCTTGTGTGCATGCAACATCATGCATTTTTTATCGGAGGGAAATTGTTGAAGACTATGTTGGACATTGGTATAGAAAGGACATGTTCATGAGGGCATATGAACACATGTTGAATCCAATAAATTCGGCTAAGGAGTGGCCGATAGCAAATTTAAATCCTATTATTCCATGGTGTAATGTTAAAAAGAAAGGAGGAAGATGAGCTACAGGGGAAGAAGACATATGGAGTGAATCGGCATGGTATGAAGTACTCATGTGGCAATTGTGGCATGGGAGGACATACAAAGAAGAGTTGTTCCGAAGCCCCCAAAAGTCAAGACACAACTACGCGGTCGAAACAACTGGTAAACATATTTTATTCCATTAGTTTTTTTAAAATTATGTATTATTTTGGCTATATTTACTCATTGTAATGTTGATATGCAAGTGAGAAGAAATGTGAGTTGATCTCGGGGACTGATCGTGATCTACTAGAGTTGATATTGGGGATCTATGCAGTTACTATTTGACATTTTATTATTTTGAAGTTAAACATGTTTATGTTTAAACTATTGTAATGTTCAATTTTTGTAATAGGTGTTGTTATGAACTTGGAGTAGTTGTTTTATGATGGATTGTTAATTACTAGTTATCATTCATTGTTTAGGTGTCATATTTGATGTTGTAATAGTTGTTGTTGTTCATTGTTTAATCAAAAAAGGCACGCAATCCGAACAAAAATATTATCTTAAATTCGGGTTAAATGTAAGCAGACTCGGCGGAGTAAGCTGTGGACGTGATCTTTGAATTTTAGTGCAATGTTGAATTCGGGTTGCATACAGGTGCAAAAGAATTCGGGTTCTATATGCAGGTGCAATGTTGAATTCAGAGTGCAAAAAGGCACACCATCTTTGAATTTTTGTGTATAATTGACAATTGATATTGACATAAATTGACAACTTAATCCGGACAAAAAAGTCAATATATGATGCTGTACAAATAATATGCTGTATAAATTGACAATTTTTACTGCATATTTGAAGCTGTACAAATAAATTAATTGTGGCTAAAAAAATTAGGGGTGCAAAATGCCAATATATGAGATTTCAGCATATTTCGGACTAAAATGCCCCTTGAAAGTAAGCTTGGGGTGCAAAGTGCCAAAAAATATCAAATGGGGGGTGCAAAATGCCAATATATGAGATTTCAGCATATTCCGGACTAAAATGCCCCTTGAAATTAAGCCTGGGGTGCAAAGTGCCAAAAAATATCAAATGGGGGGTGTAAAGTGCAATATTTATGAATTGATGGTGCAAAGTGCCAAAGAAGGTGATTTGGGGGGTGCAATCTGCCAAAAAGCCTGTAAGATAGCATTGAGTTTGTATTTAATTTGAAGGTCAAGGCTCGCGAGCAACATTCACGATTAGGCATGCATATATAGCGAAGAACAAATGATATACGTTAATTACAAATGATAGAGTTCTCCTAGGAGAGACATCTTTTAAAGTAACTGAGAAGTTGGGAAGGGCTCATACTGGATAGCGAAGAACACACATATATTATATAACTTTAGAAAATTTCAATCTAATATAACATTAATCTCATTAAAAGATAGTGTGACAAGTTTAAGTGTGTTTGATCTATTATATAAGAATGCAGATATATGTGAACACAACCTGCAAAGTTGAAATTGGGTGGTAAAATGCAGTGCTTTTCTGATAAGAGAATATAGAGATTACATGAATAGATTTTGTTAAATTAAAACAATGGTAACCATACCACATGGACACAAAATAAAAATGTTAGTAGGTGATTACATTCAATAGATGGTATAATGATAGATCAAGAACCTCAACAACGGAAAGTTTGTGTTATATATGGTGATTCTCCAGTGGTACCCTAAATTTCTCCCGAACTTATTTTTTGTAAAATAAAGACAAGAATTGATTATAGAACTCTTACTTCATTAATACTTGAATGGGGGTTCCATGAAATGAAAGAACGGAAACTGAAAATTAATAGGGAATCAATGTATTCTTCGTTCTTTTTCTGGAGTGATTCATTCTTCCTAAACGCGTCATACAATGGAAAGGAAAAATATTATTATACATATATAGGACAAACAACACGTGACATCACGTGAACAAAAGAGCGGGAAAAATAAAAAACGTAAACCAAAACACTTATCACGCATATATTCAACTCTCCCCCTCAAGTTGAGAATATATATCGACCATCCCCAACTTGACTGTATCGTTCACGAAGTTATCACAGCTTAATCTCTTGGTGAAAACACCGGCTAGTTGATCATACGAATTCACAAATGGAGTACAAATATTTACCTTGTCTAGGTGATCTTTGATAAAATGTTCGTCAACTTCAACATGCTTCGTCCTATCATGTTGAACCGGATTGTGAGCAATACTGATGGCCGCTTCGTTGTCGCAGTAGATAGTAACTAGTTTGTTTACCTGGAGACTCATGTCTTAGAGAATTGTCTTCAACCACAATCTCTCACAAACTCCTTGCGTCGTAACCCTATATTCAGCTTCAGCACTTGAGCAAGCAACATCATTCTGTTTTTTGCTCTTCCACGATACAACGTTGCCGCTCACAAACGAGCAATACCCGATAGTAGACATTTCATCGTCTTGACTACCGGCCCAATCGGCATTTGTAAACACTTTAATTTCCAAAGGATGGCTTGCAGAGAACAAAATCTCACGTCCAGGAGACTTTTTGAGGTATCTCAATACCTGATACGTTGCTTGCTGATGGCGAATTGTGGGAGAGCGCATGAATCTACTTAGAACATCTACGACGTACGTAATATCATGGCGAGTATGAGATAAATATATGAGCCTCCCAACCAATCGTTGGTACCTAGAAACATCCACTTTCTCTCCACTAGTATCAACATCAATATTGCGATTAGCTCATTAGCCTCAATAGGTGTATCCACGGGAGCACACCCAAGCACCCCAGTTTCCTCCAGAAGATCAAGGGTATATTTTCTCTGTAAGATAAAGATCCCCCGACGAAACCTCGCTACTTCAATTCCCAAGAAGTATTTCAACTTTCCCAGATACTTGACTTCAAATTCTCTGCCTAATTGTTCTTTCAAGTGTACGATCTTCTCTATGTCATCTCTTATAATTATAATGTCATCCACATACACAATGAGAATCGATACTTGAGCTCCTCTCCTCTTGATGAAGAGAGTATGATCAGCCTGTCCTTGAGTACAGTCTAGTCGAAGCATGGTCTTGTTAAACCGTCCAAACCAATCTCTAGGGAACTGCTTCAGGCCATAAAGGGATTTCTGCAGACGGCGGACCTTTTCATTGGACCCATCTTTGGTAAAGCTAGGAGGGATAGTCATGCAGACTTCTTCTTCCATATCACCATGCAAGAATGCATTTTTGACATCAAGTTGTTGTAACTCCCACCTATGACAAGCAGCACAAGGGAGGATCACCTGAATAGAATTCATCTTTGCAACATGGGCAAAAGTTTCATGTTAGCCAATTCCTTGGGTTTGGGTATACCCTTGAGCGACCAAACGTGCTTTATACCGCTTCACCACCCCATCTTGATTCTGCTTCACAGAAAAGATCCAGCGTGATCCAACCGTTCGCTTCCCAGGGGGAAGAAGAGCAAGCCGTCATGTTTCATTTTTTTCCAAGGCACGCATCTCTTCTTCCATAGCCTGTTTCCACTCAGGTATCTGAACAACTTCCTGTCAGGTCTTAGGAAGCACGATAAAGGAAAGAGATGAGGTAAAAGCTATGTGAGACTGAGAGAGATGTGTAAGAAATGTAGTGGGCAATGAGGTGTTTGGTGCCACCAGTTTTACCTTAAAGACGAGCAAGGGGAACAAGGAGGGCATCATCTGAATCTTGAGCGGAGACGGACACCGACACCTGTGGAATATCCACAGTATGTACTTGCTCAGTAGTCCGAGGTTTGCGAGAGTATGTATATAATATAGGAGGAATAGAGGTGGTAGAAACAGAAGCAGTACTAGGAACAGGAGTAAAGGGAATATGAGGAGAGACAAAAATCAGGAGAGGAGAGTCGATGGTCTCGTCACTGTTACTACCCGTCTCCCCCTGACGCGGACCAAAATACGACTCCTCCTCACGAAAGGTAACATCAACAGTGCAGTAATAGCGACGTGTAGGGAGGTGATAACACCTATACCCTTTAGTGGTAGGAGAGTAGCCAACGAAAACACATCGGAGAGAGCGAGCATCCAGTTTATCGCGATGCAGGGTATAAACATGAACAAAGCAAACTGAGCCAAAGATGCGAGGAGCGATGTGAGATGTGTGGACTATGTGATTTTTGGCTAAACGGGATAGAGGAGTATCGTAGGAAATGGAGAGAGACGGAAGACGATTAATGAGATGAGCGGCAGTAAGAACCCCATCTCCCCAATAGGATTTATGAAGGTTCGTTGCAATTAACAAACATCGAGCAACCTTATGTAAGTGCCTATTCTTCTGTTCGGCTACACCATTTTGAGTGGAAGTGCGGACACATGTAGTTAGGTGGATAATGTCATGTTCGGCAAGGTAGGCACCAAACGCTCCTCGATCATCATTTTCCCCACCATTATCACTACGGATCACACGAATGGTGTCATTGAATTGATTCACAACCATGTGATGAAAGGACTGAAAGCAAGAAAGCACGTCACTCTTCCTTTTTACTGGTGACGAACATGTTTTTAAGTGTTCACATGTGTCACCAGTAAACGATTTAATTAAACTACTGAAAGCAGAAAACAGTTTTATAAGATAGAAAGCGGAAGGATGGCCAAGGCGCAGATGTCAGCGTCGGATGAAATGTAGAGTTGGAGCATTGGTGGAAGAGCACTGGGAGATGACAATTGGTTCAACAAGTACAGCCCGTTAACGTTCCTACCACTGTCAAGCATCTGCTTCGTATCTAGATCCTGAAACATACAAACATCAAAAAAATACCACGGGGCAATTTAAAAAAGCATATAAGTGGCCAATGGAGAGAAGATTTCGAGGAAACGAAGGGACATGTAAAACCGAAGAGAGAGAGAGGTCAGGAGAACAGACAACGGTTCCTTTGCCCGCAATAGAAGAAAGGGAACCATTAGCAGCAATGACCTTATCACGGCCATGGAGAGGAGTATAGGAGGTAAAAGCTAAGGCAGAGCCAGTCATGCGATCTGTCGGACCCGAGTCGATGATCCACTCGGAAGGGAAAGAAGACACAACATGAGCACTGGAGATACATGAAGTGACAAACACAGCAGTGGAATCAGAGGATAGGGGGTCAGACTGGGAACGCAACATACGACGAAAATCCTCTTAACTTCATAGTAGGAAGACCCCCAAAATAGTCCTCATAAACTTCAGTGGAATGCGCGGAATACTGAGTACGGGCAGCAGCCTGACGACCACCACCACGATGACCACCTCTCCCTTGAGCACCAGAACCCCAACCAGAGGGAGCAAGATGAGGATGGAGACGAAAGGAGACGTCCTTAGTATGTCCTTTCTTCCCAAAGTGCTTGCATAAAGGTGGAGGTCCTCGAGTAATCTCAGCAAGAGCAGAGTGGTCAGTAGAGAAACAAAGAGGGCGACGACGATTCTCATCACTGAGAAGCATACTGAATGCTTCCCGAAGAGAGAGAAGAGGCTCGTGGTGGAGGACATGCAGGTGAACCACATCAAATTCCATATTGAGCCCCATAAGAAAAATGTGAACCCGGAAGCAATCTTTATTCTTCTAAAGAGCCCGTGCATCGACAGTGCAAGCAGCGGTAAAGGTGTTGAAATAATCCAGTTCTTAATACAGGCGTTCGAACTCAGAGTAGTAGACAGAGACATTTATGGTGCCCTGCTTCAACTCCAAAACACGTCGAGTGAGTTTATAAATCTGCATCGAACTGCCTTCCTCGGAGTAGGTGTCATAGGCCTATTTCCAAATTTCATACGCATAATCCAAAAGCATGTAGCTGCGATACACCTGAGGGGACAAAGAATTAAGTAAACACGAAACAACCAAGGAATTGTCCGTATTCCATTTTCTCCATGAGGGATCAGTACGTGGTGGCCCAATAGTGGTACCATCAATATGCTCGCATAGCTGGTGATTTCAAATAGCAAGTTGTGCAACCCTGGACCATTCCAGATAATTTGTGTCATCCAAGTATGTGACCACGATGTCTCTGGCAACCCCCATGGAGGACAAAACAGTCGGAGACAAAGGGCCTCCCGGAAAAACCGGGTGAAGAAAGCCACTGAAGAGGAACACCGCCAAAGAGAGAAGAGGAGCGGAGCTGGAAGGCGGAGCTATGGCTGCAAACGAGCCGAGCTCAACAAAAATAGCCGGCTCGAGCTCGAGCTCGAGCTATTTTTTTAAGCTCGAGCTCGAGCTCGACGAGCCTGTGTTCAACAGGCTCGAGATCGAGCTCGCCAGAGCTCGACGAGCTCGGTAAGCTCGACGATTGAAAGCACGCCGTCCGCCCTCGTCTGACGTCGTATGCCGCTCGTCAGCCGCCGGTTTATCCCCGAACTCATCCTCCACCGTCCGCAGCTCGCCGTTCCTCAGTCGCTGTCTGAATTCCACTGGCCTCGCGAGGAAGATGATGGCGTCATGGCGTGAAATCCTAGAGTCAAAAGATAAAATGAATATATTAAATATTATAATATATTATATAATGCCTTAACTCTGAAGCCTGAAATGATGAAAGCAGCAGATCATTTATAGCTACGAGCACACGTTTAATGGCTATATTATAATATATTTATTAATAATGTATAGCTATATGATGAAAGCAGCAGATCATTTATAGCTACGAGCTGTCCGCATTATATAATGTATAATTGTATTTTATTGTATTATAATATATTTATTAATATTATTATATTATATTATATATATATATATAAAAGCTCGCGAGCCCATGAAACAGGGTTATTGAGCTCGAGCTCGAGTCGAGTTTTTTTTAGCCAGCTCGTCGAGCTCTCGAGCAGGCTCAACTCAACTTGCACCCCTAGGCGAAGCCAGGAGGGAGAGAGACGCTGGAAGGCGAAACAGTGGGAGACGCGCGCTGGAAGGGGGAAGGATACACGTGCTGGAAGGAGGAACCGGGCAGGAGACGGGCGCTGGAAGATGGGACGGCGGGAGGCGCGCGGGAAGCGAACGCGGTCGACGGAGGAAGCGCGGGGGCTCGACGAAGACGAGGTCGGCGAACACGGCTAGGGCGGACGGGATCGGGAGAGTCGGCTCTGATACCAAGTGGAAAGGAAACATTATTATTTTGTTGCACTAGATTAGGCCAAGCATACATATATAGGACAAACAACACGTGACATATCACGCGAACAAAGGAGCGAGGAAAAAAAAACGTAAACCAAAACGCGTATCACACATATATTCAACTCATACAACCTTACAATGCACTACGCTAGTGTGCTTGTTCCCCCATATCCCTTAGCATGACAAGTCTTTGTGAAATCATTTCCAATGGGAAGAAAAAAGAATGTATTAAGAAACTTTCAGGACCGAACCCTAGACTCTCTAAAACTCTCTTAAAAATGTGCATTTTGAGTTGAAAGAAAGATAGCACATAGGTAAGTAAAGGTGAGATTAAAAAAATAACACCAATATGATGGAGAAATAGTCTTTATGATGAAGTGTTAGAAAGAAAAAATAGATTGACAAAAGATTACATGATACAAACTAGGTTATATTGACTAAAAGTAAAAGAGTTAACACTTCAAGTGACACTCGGTGGAAAGAATGAGTGAAGATTAAAAGCTAACTCTAATTACTTGTGATAAGCGTAATGATGACAATGGTGGTAATGATTGATTAACCAAATCAATGCATTCCATTAAGAAGACAGAAGAAAGATATACAAACAAAACTTGTCAGCCAGAAAACATAAAACTCATCACCACTGCATGCCACTAAAAAATCTACGAGTAAATTTGATGAGGGGAACTGAGACTAGACATAGGAGAACTGGTCATAATGATAACATATGAACTCATATATCAAAATTCATAATGATAACATATGAACTCATATATCAAAATATAGCAAAGATAACTAGAATGCACGAAAAAAAGGCCATGTCTCGGTATGAATATCAATTGTTGAAAGATATATCAATAGAAAATGTTAGAGCTATAGTAGCCTATTAAATGAAAAATTATTGCCATTTTTTATTAATGACAAGTGCTTTCACGTGAAGGAGTGTGTCACACTAATTGTTAATCATTAAAATTTGAACATCACTCACAAGTTCCCTTTTCACTTGTTCAAACGACTGTTTATCCAATTTGTCAATACTCGAACATACTGTTCTCAACTTTTCTGATGGGACACCACAAATTTCAAGCATTCCATCTAACAGTTTTCTGTGATTCACCTTAACCTGTACATGAGCAAATAAATTGTCAGATAGAATATCCATAAATTTGTAAGAATAAAAATATACAGTACAGTTGCATAAAAGCATACAAATTTCCAGTCGTTATACTATTTTGTACTGCATGCGAAGGCAGATTTATTAAGTATAATAGAAAAAATGGAAAAATTGCCAATAATCAAGGGAAAAAACTACCTCATAATTGCCAATATTGAGTTCATCTAATAGTTCAGTCAAAACTCTGATAACCTCGAAATCAGGTTGCATCACTTCATACTGACCAGCTATATCAAAATCACACTGATAAAATTCACGGTATCTGCCTTTTGATGGGTTGTCTCTTCTATAAACTTTGGCTATATGGTAACGTTTCAGTGAGCTGATGTTATTCATGGCAATATACCGTGCAAATGGAACAGTTAGATCATATCGCAAAGAACAAAGCTCGCCGCCCTGTCAAAGGTTGATAAGCATATGACACATCTTGTACTACAAAATTTTAACTAAAATAAAAAAAGTAAGTACAAATTAATATGAAGACATTCAAATTAATATGAAGACATTCACCCTAAAACGTGTGACATTCACGTTTTTTTTATTTTTTTCTTCATTATTACATCATATATTAAATGAAGACATAACTTATGTGCCACAAAAATGCATCATATCTTAAATAGGAGTCATGAATAAATATATGTAATCACTTGAATCCCACAACTCATCATTAAACACTTTCTCTTTCACATGTCTTTCTCTGTCATTATCGCAAAACATACAAATTATATTCATTTTCGAGTATATTCAGGTGTATCTGGCAATATCTGAAAGTAACTGCATCCAAATTTTTTAATCTAAAATTAAAAGAAAAAATGCCAAGAGTTTCAGGGACAAATTTCCGAGAGTTTCAGGGACAGATTTCCGAGATCTTCTTCACTCCGAAATGTTTCATATATGATACATAAGATCATTGTAAGTACCCATGCTTCGCACAAAAAATACTGCTGCTAGAAAAGAAATCCATAAACTGATGCTATATAAAAGGTTTGACAGATTAATTTAAACAGGTGTGAATCTTAAAAGAAAATTGAAATAAATAAAAGAAGGGGTTTCAGCCCCTCAACTGTTATGGAGGTAAGCTAACTTAGGTTCAAGGTCAGATTGCCTAACCGAGTCAGCACTCTGGAAATCAACCTCGATGGTTAAAATTTAACTAGCTTTCACTTGGGAAGGCATATCAATGTATTAACAAAATGATGTCCAATGGAACTCCATTAGTTTCCTGATTTGGAAACTTACTAGACAGATATTTTAAATGAATGTATACTAAAATGTAAAGACAAATCGCCAATGGTGTCATTTCATATGATTGAACTCAAAAATGCAAAGGTGAATTTCTAAAATGAAAAGATGAATTTCTAAATACCAAAGAAGAATTTCTAAAAGGTCAGATTGCCTAATTTTCTTGTTGACATTGTGATACAAATACCGAAGATATAATTATGATCAAAATACAAAATTTTTTAACTAAAATACAATTTGAACAAAATCAATTTAGTAATAATTAAACGATATCAGACATCAATTAAATAATACCCATGCTTTTGATGAATGCAAAACCTTTGGGTAATTTAAAATTGGAAAGATTATGCTAGATTAATATTTTGAGGTGCTTGTCAGATTCTTAAAGAACTGAATTTGCTAAAATAAAATGAATGAGTCTAGTTAAAATATTTTGAAGAGTGTTGCTCATTAGATAAATCTAAACGGACAAATAAGAAACATAAAAAAGAAGCATAAATTTGAAGAAAAATATACAGCACTTTCTATAATGGAGACATTTTATTATTAATTCGAGAACTTAAAATGAGGTGAAACATAAGTGCTTGAATATTTTATTAGGTTGAGAAAATTTGTAGACGATCATTATTTGCATAAAAATTACTTTGTTGTTAGGGTAGATTACACCCGTGATCGCTTCCTGTATCATGCCAATTAGACAGGCAGGCATACAAGAACCAAAGCGGAACCTGCTCAAAAGTCTGAAATGTTATGGGCTAGTGCAGGGAGCTCTAGATTTTCCAAAGAGAAGATATAGGATCATCGGGAGAAACCAAAGCAAAAAACTACAGCGCTGACATGATGTTGGACTGCAGCCGGCATAGGACTGGAGAATGTGCTTGATATAGAGGTTACGGGTAGAGTAATTTCACTATCATGAGAATGAGAACAATAATAGCACTAACACCTTAGAAGAAGTCCCTACAAACTAACTTATGGAATCATCATCCTCAGGACCTAGGGGAACCTAGAACCAAAAAAAACAACTATTGGGATGTTGTACAATGTCATGCTAACATTCAAGATGAATAATCCATTACAGAGAAATCAACTCTTTTGATCCCGATGCACCGTCAATAAACAAATGATCGAGGTTTATGTGAAGTATGCCTAGAGCCATTCTTTAGTTGTTTGGCACAATGGGGATCCAATATCAAGGTCACTTTAAGAGATGTCAAGTAACCTACGCGATCTTCACTTACAACATATCATGAAAAATATTGATATTTGCAGCATGTTGGGACAACCTTGATACTAAGAAGACATCATACATGATGGAAGTTTTAATACATATTGTTTGGAAAAGGATAGAATCATATTCACTCCATCTGAATAGAAGGCTCAGATTATGTCTTTAACATAATCTTTTAAATGTTTGAAGTCCAACAACAGTTTTAACACAAGCTGTTCTAGGTATATTCTAATGTTTCAATGTGTGACCGAATCTGATCAAGGCCGTTTCATGATTAAGGCTCTGCTTGGGAAATGCCCGGTTAATGTGTGACCGCAAGAGCTGATCAAGGAACTCCATTAGATTCGGTCACACATTGAAATTAATGTGAGATATGCAAGAGTTGATCGATCCACTGAAGATTATGGAGACGGATGCGTGGATCGGCGATCAAATGTGGAACCGGCGGCGTGGAAATAACTTAGGTGGTTGTCCTCGATGGTGAAAGGTGGAATCGGACCGAAAATAGATAGATCCGGCCACGTATGGGTAGATTCGTATCGGGGCTGGACAGTCCGGATCGGGACAGTTTTGAGAAAGGGCATCAGTGGGGAAGTGGATCCACGGAAGAAGAATGATTGGGGGGTCGGAAAGGTTGCGGTGGTGGCTATGGGACTGGGCGACTACTATAGGAGGGCTGCCGGGCTGGAGCAGGGCCGCAAACAGTGGAGCCGGTGGGGAAAACCTGGGAGAAAGGAGGGCTTTACTGGTGTGGAGGAGGCAGATTGTTATGGGAGCAGCGGCAAGAGGTGTAGCCGTTGTTTAGGGCTGTGGAGGCGGCAGACTATTCCTGGTCGGCGGTGGACAGCAAGGGAAAACAAAACTATAGAGGTGAACAGTAAATATAATTTATGAACAGTGAAAGTGAACGGAAAATATGGGTTTTCTGGACAACCATTGTGGCTGGATTTTGGGGGCTATGGGCTGCAGGAGTGAGTTTGGAAGGGGGAAATGAAGCCTAGGGTTAGGGAAAATCTTGAGGAAAGAGATACAAGCCTAGGAGTCGTCACCTAGGGTTCCACGGAGTCGGCACCGTGGGATGATCGCGGGAATCCGGGAATAACTGTCCAAATTTTGCAATAACTCAACTCAGTCCACTACCTATCTATTTAGAATAAAAGGAGAATTAGGACATCCCACCATCGACGGCTATGATTGGCTGAAGGTGAGGCCACTCAAATACATCAAATTACAACGTAAAATAATAAAGTAATATATCAAATTGATTCGCAACGCGAATCCGGACACATCTGCGAGGTCCGATCGTCGATCCGAGCACGCTATATATGGAAAGTCACCAATCAGCCCCGAACGAGCCCAAAACTCATCCTCCACTGGAGATCATCATCTGTGCTCCGCATAAATCTCCCCGGCTTGAAAGAATTCATCTCCCGATGAATAGGGATCGGAATTCTCTCGATGTATGTCAGGTAAGACTCGAAGAGGTCCACCAAAGTTCGCCCAAGTGTCGTCGCTGGAAAAATGTCCTCGCCAATCAACTCCCCCCGACTGAAAAGCTGTCATCTTCGGTGAATGGAGACGGTCGTACTGAAGTCGAAGTTCAGGGGCGAGTCGATCGAGCTCTGTTGCAAGTACCCAGGTGTCACCAACATCTGTAGTAGGAATGCACCGGTGGAGTCTGGTCTCCATGATGCTCTCAACGCTCAACTCACTAGTGGTGGATCCCGGTGCAATCGGCAGTGTCGTAGGTGGAACCAAAGAAGACAAGTCCTTAGGTGAGTGGGTGTCAGAAATGGGTGAACTGTGGTGGCCATCAGACGTGGGTGTGCTATGAAGGCGGAAAGGAAACAGAAGTGGAGGTGTGGGCGGCTGGAAGTCCCCACTGCTTGGGTCCACATACTCACGAGGCTCGTAGTACGGCGTCATATCTTCAACGCTAAATACCAGATGGATGCCCATACATGCAGGGATATCAAGATCATAGGTATTTGCTTTGATCTGGCTCATGATTATATAGGGATCCATTCGCCTAATGCTCAAGCTTTTGGCAAGCCTCACAACGCAGATTCTCACCATCACTTGCTCGCCTTCATGAAGTACCTGCTCTCGCCGATGAACATCCGCATGTGACTTACAAAATTTATTATCATTACGAATTCTTCGTCGGAACGACTCATTCCACATATGCAAACGACGAACAAACAACTCAACAGACACATGCAAATGATGAAAAAATGACTCAACAGACTCATGCAAATAAAACAAGACCGACACAACATGCTCTCTATGGGAAAATCTAATAATAACCTGAAAATCTATCAAGCGAGGTGGCCTATCAAGACACTATCTTGGTGGAGTGCAGAAAATCTTGTTCAGTGTGAGACGAGTGCTCAGATGACCGTGAGAGACAGCTACACTAAAATACGAGCTCGTAAAGAGTCAAATGTCTCTCGGGGAACGTAGCACATCAGGGGGCTCACCAGGTGTGTATGAAAATTCATCGCGAATGAGACCACCACTTGGGTGAAAGTCGTGTACACCAACTAGAAGACGTGGCTCTATAGTGTGGAGAGTGTCCCCGAAAGTAAATAACTCGTCTGGTGGGTCAGCAGGCGGTCTATCCAAAAATTCAACAAGAGTGTGATGTGTCAGTAGGTGGTGCCCTAAATATTGGATGCTCCTCACAATATCCATCCTCTGGGGAGGGGTCAGGAACGATAATGGAAGAGGCTTCCATAAATCGATACTCATACATGCGGGGGACACCTGAATCCCATCCTCATCAGGATGTGGCGGATCATCCAGAGACTGAATTGGGGGCTCGTCATAGAACTCGTCACTAGGGTCATGGTCCCCCAGATGAGCACTATCGTGAGGGGTAATGTCCCCGTGAATGGGTGACATAGCCACTACGATACTACGAGATCAACACCAGACTCTGGGCTCTCGGTCGTGGTGTGACTCCGGGCAATGACAAGGGGAGAGCGACATAGACCTACACTCAAGAATGGGTCCATAGGTGCGGTGTCAGGAAATGGGTCTGTGGTAACTAACCCGCTGTATGGCAGAGGAAGAGGTGTGGTGAGAGACTCAACACTACAGACTCAATCAGGCTCACTCTCAGTCAGGGTCACAAAAGACGGGTCAGAAACAAGAGATAGGCCACTCACTAGGTTAAGCACCTCACTAGGGTGAGAGCAATCCACATCAGGTAAAACTTTTGTCGTGGCTGACATGATAGTAGTATGCATCGTGGTAACCTCAGTATGGGAGAGTGAGAATCTCATTGACCAGCTCTTGCGGATCTCAAAAACTGCTTATAACGAAGGGCGAGCTGATATGTCTGCTCGAGAGACTTCGAGCTATGATAAACTACCTTAGTACGTATGTCAGACCGAAGCCCAGTCTGAAATCGGGAAATGATCGTGGCTGGGTCCTCAAGGATATCACTTATCATAACTAACTCATCAATGCGATCCATATACTCAGCGACAGACATGGATCCATGCTGAAGGGAAAATAACTGGTCGAGCAAGCGACTCCGATACGACGAAGACAAATACCGTTGACACAATGTACGCTTCATGTCCACCCAACTAGTGATGCGATGAAGACGGTCTCGCTTGCGGGTCCTCTTAACGCTAGACCAATATGCTCTCGTCTGATCTAAAAGTCAAAATTTCGCAAACTTGACGCGACACTCACCGAATAACTCAGAATGATCAAGATAATACTTCATATCCACGAGCCAACAACTATACTCGGGACTCGATGAACCGTCAAAGGAATGGGCAACTGTATGAAACTGGCTCTCAAGATCTCTCTCAAAACGACGATCCCTAATATTCATCCTAAGTTAATCGAGTCGTGTCGAAGGATCAAGAAAATCTGCTCGCGTGTACGGATAAGAACGACGACAATCATCATACTGATCGTCTCTAGCATAATGTGGTCGTATCGGTGGGTCAACACAATCTCTGGAAGTGGTGTAATGCGATTGAAGATAACTGTCGTAGTAATGTGAGGGTCTTCCTGACTGGGATCTGTGAGAGCGGGTGCAAGTAGACTCGAGATCTCCAAAATTAGAAGAGGAATAATCGTGATACATAGACATAATGAAAAACATATAGACTCTACAATCGAAAAGAGTGCAACCTAGCTTTGATACCAATTAACGGAGGACGAATCTATAGGTGGCGGGCAGACGGTGGCGACCTAACCCTACATGCTATGCAAATTTGACGGTTAAGCAACAGTTAAATAATGAATTTAAACATCTCACGTAGATAATTCAAGACAAGACAAAATATTTTATTATGACAAAAATAAGCTTAGGCTTTCCTCCGCGTGGAGGGCCAAAGCAAGAGCGCGCATCAAATAAATCATGCAAAGCACAATAATAATCTAACAAACAACTACCATACAAGATATTCAAACGAGTATAAGATTCAATACAATATAAATATGCTAAAAATAATAGACCAATACAAGAGAACTCACCAAATAGTGGGCTGACCGAGGCACTGAAGATTTCAGAGCCGGATTCGTGGATCGGCGATCGAATGTGGAACCAGTGGCGGGAAAATAACGCAGGTGACTGTCCTCGGTGGTGGAAGGTGGAATCGGACCGAAAATAGACAGATATGGCCACGTATGGGTAGATCCGAGTGGGGAAGGGATAGATCTGATATTTTAAGAACGGATTCGGTCTAGAGAATGATGAACGGGTGGAGGAAAAAATAAATCGGGGTTGGACAGTCCGGATCAGGACTGTTTTGGGAAGGGGCGACAGTGGGAGAGTGGATCCACGAAAGAGGAATGATTGGGGGGTAGGAAAGGCTACGGTGGAGGCTATGGAACTGGACGGTTGTTGTAGGAGGGCCTCCAGATTGGAGCAGGTCCACAAACAGTGGAGTGGGTGGGGAAAACCAGGGAGAAAAGAGGGCATTACTGGAGTGGAGGAGGCGGCTAGTTATGGGAGCAGCGGCAAGAGGTGTAGTCGCGGTTTAGGGTTGTGGAGCCGGCAGACTATTCTTGGCCGGCGGTAGACAACAAGAGAAAACAAAACTATATAGGTGAACAGTAAATATCATTTTTGAATAGTGAAAGTGAATGGAAAATATGAGTTTTTCGGACAGTTATTGTGGCTGGATTTTGGGGCTGCAGGGGGCTGTAGGAGGGAGTTTGGGAGGGGAAAATGAAGCCTAGGATTAGGGAAAACCTTGGGGAAGGAGATACAATCCTAGGAGTCGTCACTTAGGGTTCCACGGAGTCGACACCGTGGGATGATCGCGGGAATCCGGGAATAACTTTTTCCAAATTCTACAATGACTCAATCAGCCCACTACCTATCTATTTATAATAAAAGGAGAATGAGGGCATGCCACCATCGACGGCTATGATTGACCGAAGGTGGAGTCACTCAAATACATCAAAATAAAACGCAAAATAATGAAGTAATATATCGAATTGATTCGCAACGCGAATCAGGACACATCTGCGGAGTCCGATCATTGATCTGGGCACGCCATATATGAAAAGTCATCAATCAGCCTCAAACGGGCCCAAAAGTCATCCTCCACTGCAGATTCTCATCTCTGTTCCGCATCAACACCTAACGAAGGAAAGGTGCAACCACATTTCATTTTACACAATAAACATCAAACATCAATTAATCTTCTTAATCAAATTCTTCATTCATTCTACCCATCAAACATTCATTATTATTGCTTAAGAAATGGAATTAATGTGATCATTTGCATCATAGGGAAACCTCAAAGTTCGATTATATTTTACAAATACAAAATCATTCAAATATTGCATAACTATCACGCCATGTTTTCCTTTTGGGTGGAAAAAAGCTTACAACACAAACATCACCCAAATGCGCTTATTACGCTCCAAAGCGCAAAAAAGGTATGTGCCACGGCTCTAAAGTACGTGCCAAGATTATAAGGCGCACACATGAGTTGCTATGCTAACGTGCAAACCTCTAAGCCAGGTGAGCCATGAGTATTACAGGTGCATATATAATCGAAACTCCAAAGTAATATTTTTTATTGAATTGATTTCCCCCACCTTAAAATATTGTTCACATGACAGTATTGTCATTTATAACTAAACAACCACCACACTGATGTTCTCTTAAACAGATAAATTTGCAATTTCATTCAAAACAACATTGAAATTGAGTTTCTCCAGACACCATAACTTTTGCTACCAATGGTCCCTAAGGCCCCATTTGGGAAAGCTTTTTACCTCCTTTCCATTTCCCAGAAAACGCCACTGAAAGATTTAAGCCGTTTGTTTTCACTACTAGTGGAAAAAGGAGCTCCATAAGTCGCTCGCGATATTCGTTCAACCCGACAGGCTCCTACTCTCACGCCTCCGCCTACCGCAAACCTAGCAAGAAGTTCTCTCCCGTCTTTTGTGTTTCCAGTTCAACGGCAAATCGATCTTCCAACTCTCAATCTTCCATTGTCGCTGGCTAGAGATTTCACTTGGCGCAATATTCTCCTCTGGAAGAAGGAAGGTCCTAGCAGCCCTAGCAATATTCTCCGTTAGCAGATAGTGCAGGTCCTCTCCCAAATCGGCGTCTATTTCGTCGGTCGTCGTCTGTTTTCAGTCCCGATTGGAGATAAAGCCCTCATCAATCGAATCACTATTTGCGACCCAGAATTCTATTTTCTCATCAATCCAATCACCGTTCACGTTTTTTGTTGAGGATTCACTCTCGTTAATTCATAGAGTCCAATAAGCATATCTTGGGTTGGTATGGAAACGGGATCCCCTATAGCTGGAGACAAGAGATTACAATTAAAAAATAGAGTTTCGTTTCGAAAGGCAATGAAAAAAGCTATTGAATTAACTGAACAGACGGGTATAAAAGGAATTCAAGTGCAAATTGCAGGGCGTATCGACGGAAAAGAGATTGCACGTGTTGAAGGGATCAGAGAAGGCGGAGTATTTTTAACCTGTCTGTTTCTATGTAAAAGTAATTTATGGTCCAAGTAATATTCATCAGGTAATGGAGTTACCTTCCTGGAAAAATTATGGGATTTCTGGTTTGATATTTTGCTTTGAACATGAATTTCAGAAGTGTAATGATTTGAGCCTCTTTCAGACATTGCCCGCAGTTGGGCTTTCTTGCTTGATTTCACGTTGTTGCCTTTCAAGCTCAAGAGCATGGAGAATAGACAGCTACCTTCATTTTTTTTTAAAATGCCACAGCAAGAGCACCGTTTATTTACAATAAAATGATTTGTTCGTGACATCGTGTCAACATAAAATGATCATCACCCATTGTCAACATAAAATGATTTATTTGCAGCAAATGCAAGAACAATATTAAATTACAATGTTCGTAGAAGTTTGATAAAATAAATAAATATTCAGGTAGGTAAATTGAAGTGAACATGCCATATTTACCTGAACCAAAGCTGAATTACTAATGTCATTGGCATTCTCTTTAACAGTGTATAAGAGGATCATTCTACTGATAAAGTATTTCACATGTTCGTAAATCTGACTTGGCCTCAGATAAAATATTTCAAATGTTTTCTTACAGCAGTCACCAAAAATGAGATTTGCCAAACAGTTTATTTTTAGTTCTGAAAAGCTCTGCAAAAGGAGTTCGCTCAAACAGATTTCCATTTGCAATGGACCTTTTCCAATAGCTCCTTTTCCTACCCTCATTTTGCTACCACTCCTTATCCAACCACCACCGCTCTCTCAAACAGACCCTAAAACTCTTCTTTTTCACCATTGCTTTCCACACCACCACCATCATCCCAAATTGAACCTTAAGCCCAGCTTGGGAGAGCGGTGTAAGTTGTGAACAGGATTATGGAAACCGCAGGTAGAGTTTGGGTAGATGAGTTCACAAACAATATTTTCTAAAATGACATGATAGGCCAAAATACCAGCACAATGGTGTGTGTGTGTGATTAAGCTTTAGCGGTGATTAATGTCCAGACCCAGGAAAACAGAATTTAGGCTAAAACAACTTTAATGGAAGTTCCAAAAGCAGATAAACAATACGAGTGTGTTTAATATCACTGTTTCACATCACTACAACTCAAACAATACAACTACCCAAGCAGAGCCTTGGTTTATTTCAAAATACTTTCCACATATGTTGAACTATACCAAGACATACGAAGAAAAACTTTGAAGTGAAATTTTAATAAATCATTATTTTAAAGAATAAGTTGAAGATTGAAGCACATTGTACTGGTTGAACTGCACTACCAAGCATTTACACGGGAATATATATTTTATAGCAATAATTTTGGTGAATAGGAAAAGAATAGTGAAGGTATTGACTGATTATTGGATCAAGTTGATTGTAAAATATTTTGAGCTTTTGGCAAGTACCTGATCAGCAAGGTCATATATCAACTTGGAATCCTCGCCATATTTTCCGGTGAGAGTCTCCCTCAATTCAAAAACAGGAGTATCAAGAGCCACGGCTCCGTGCCTCTTAAAAACTTTATTGATAATTGAAAAGGCACGCACTCTTATAGCCATTTGGTCTTTACCAAAATCACGAGTGCCCTAAAGCAAAGGAAATGTGGGTTAACTTGTAGAAATCTCAACTCATTTGAATGGGAAGAACAATTATCTAAAGACTTTGTAGAAAGATAATACCATTTCAACATTTAAAAAGAAAAAGAGAAAATAGACTAACAAAATACAATGTAAAAAAATTGATTTAAACATAAATGGATCAAAATATAATAAAATGGGATAAGAATTAACATAAAAAACTAGTGACCACATGAATACTTTCAGAATGACAGTTATAATCATGATAACATGCAATTTTTTTTTCAGCCATCATAACTTTTCAACTTATTCTTTTCATATTAATTCTATCTTTTCACCATTGGTGTATTTCTAGTTTTCTACTCTATGTTGTTCATGCACAAGTCGCATAAATTATTTTCTACAATCTTATCATCAATAGGTAGCACTCATATAGCATCTCTAATACAGTTATCATCATTTAAAACTCTTATCTCCTTAATGTTATCAAATATCCATCTTAATATATTCATTGCGACTTCAGCTTGTTTGTTATAGAATTCATTGACATAAGAGTCTATCAGCTACATAAACTTACAAATATACACATATCTATGAAAACAAACAATTTGACCTTACATAATGATAGTTCTAGTTCACCGCATCTAAGTTGTAGAGTACTGGGAACAGAAGTATAACCAAATTACCATTACATAAGGTTCATATGCAGGAAGATGATACAATAAATCTAGCATTAAGTAACCAGTGTCCTAATTGTATTAAAAATGCATACATGGTTCTGATAATGAAAATAACAGAAGACATAAAATCATCATCCTATGACATCTTATCTTCAGCATCAGACGGCTATAAGCTATCTAAAAAGATAAATAAAAAAAACTATTTTTATGTCAAATGAGCAAATACAAATCTTCTCTAAAGTCATTAACAAGTTAAAAATGATCATCATATATTGATTCAATAACAAGAAACGAGAACTCACTTTAGGAATTTTTGGCAGCCTTCTTGTTTCATTGCTCTCAACTATCTCTTTGATTTTCTCAAGAATGGCACCAAGTACAGCATCATCAAGATCAAAGCATGGTGACAGTTGCTCTGCCCACTGAACCAAGGCTGAAACATTGTCAATGGCTGCATCATTCGTAGACCGAAACCAATCCATAAGAATCTGCCTCACTATAGCAGTCCCTCTTCCCAACGTCTTCTTCTTCCTCTTCTTCTTTTCACTCTTCTTCTCATCTTTTGTGCTCTCTCCACTACCAACTTCTTGTTTATCAACTGAATCATCCATCTCAATTGCATACAAAGACATTACCATCTCCCAAGAAAGAATCTTTCCAAACTTCTTCACAAGCTCATTTACATTATGAAAAACTACAACAGAGTCTGAACCAAAATAAGCTTTTTCTATAATGAAGTGTAATTCCTCTCTCATCGTGTCCAAACTAGGACATTTCTCCTCAAATTCTTCCTTAATAGTCTTTCGGAGTTCTCCGCTACCCAAGAGAGCAACAACAGACTTTGTTCGATCCAAGCTAATCTCACTCATATAACCAACTGACACTGCTAACTGTACCACTGAATCCACTAATAAGTTCTCCTTCCAATAATCTCCTACCTCGGTATTTCTGGTATTGATGACAGAATTCAACTCCGTCCTAATCCTTCCATGCAAATATTTCACGGCTTCTCTAAATCTACCATGAACCTCCGGGATCCCAGTGAAGGCCTTAGAACTCACCTGACCAACAAGCTTCGATCCAAAGAGTAATGCTCTCATATCACTTCTGACATCAGTCTTATCCTTCCGGGAGAAATCCTCCCCAGAAGGAGATAAATCGAAGAGGGCAGGGTCAACCCTCACTGCTTCGCAAGACAAAGCTGCAACAGCATCAGATAGCTTTGCCAGCGACGACGAGCAGAAGTCTAGGATAGAGCATATCCCAACAGAGGACGCGGCCGATCTCAATATGACGCCGATTTCATCCCTGTTGACGCCGCCAAGTTCATCGGAGCGTTTTCCGTTTAACAAGCATAGAGAAGTGAAGAGACCGAGCGGAGATCCGAAATCTAGTAAGTGGTGGCCGGAACAGAGATCTAGGGCTTTCTCGACGAGGCTGGGAAGAGAGGGACGGATGGTGGAATCAGAGAGGACGAGCTTGTTGAGGAGGACGGATAGGGAAGATCGGGCCTCTTCTAAGGCAAGGAATTTAGATGATTCTTCTTTGGACAGTGGTGGCGGAGAAGAAGACCCCCTTCCTCCGGTCGTGACGGCAGTAGCCGCGCCGCCAGTGAACGCCATTACAGTGGCTGGAGGGAGTTCACGCCGGCGATTATGGTTGGAGAAGGAAGAACGCAGAAGTTTCTTCACAACAATCTGTCCGAACCCAAAGCCGATATCTGCGAAAGGGGCTTAAAAATCTGATGCGTATACTTCCGCTGCGCCGCCGCTGATCACCGGGTCCGCCTCTTCTGCACAGCGCTGCTTCACCTGCAGAGCCTTCTACCACAGCACAAAACAACACCAGGAAGCGATCACAGCAATATATAGATAATTAACCCAATCTAAGGGTATGAATGCCCTGAACGGATGGCAAGATGGAGCAGGGGAATCTCTCCCATTGCTGCCGCCGGGTTATTACGATCCGGCTGGATCCCTAAATCTCTGTCCGGGTGATTGGTGATTGGTGATTGGAGAAGTGCCCGAGTGGAGATAACAACGGGAGGGATTTAGAGAGAGGAAAAATAAGGGATGCAACGCGCATAGAGTGCTCACGTGGTAGGCGGTGAGTGGACGCGGACGGCGTCCGAGTCCCGGATGCAAAAAAATTTGCTTCTACAGCTAAAATAAAATCAGTTTTTCCACACCCTTTCACAAGCACACAGGAGATACATATACTCTCCCAACCCTAAGAGGCCAAAAGACAAACATGCCCCCAACAACACTTAAAATAACCACAATAGACAAACAAATATAAAAATAACATAACAATGCTTCCTCCATCAGAAGTTCCTTGTCCTCAAGGAACAAGGTGCGGCCAACGCCTCCGAAGCGACCAAAGATCTTCCCATGTTGCCTCCTCCGGTGTACTGTCAACCCACTGGATGAGCAGCTGTGTTGTCGGTCGACCCTCCTTGTTGATAAGACGACGACCCAATATCTTGACGGGCTCCACAAGCACATTTCCCTCTGTGTTAACTGCCGCCGGTAGGGGTAGTTCAACCCCTTCGTGCGGGCCTTTATACTTCTTCAATTGTGAGATATGAAACGTATGATGTATCTTCGTTTCCTCCGGCAAATCCAACCGGTATGCCACTGCCCCCACCCGCTCCACCACTGGGAAGGGACCAAAAAACTTCGGTGCGAGCTTGTGCGCCCGATGCCCCTTGAGACTCACTTGACGGTACGGTGTAGGCGCACCCACACACGCTCCCCCACCTCAAAAGCGTGCTCCCTCAGTTTCGTATCCGCTAAAACCTTCATGCGATTCTGAGCCTTAGCAAGGTTGCTTTTAAGTAGTTGCATTACCCTATCGCGGGCTGCCAAGGAACGGTCTACCGCCTCCACTGTCGTTGTCCCCTCCTCGTATGCCGGCAACGTCAACGGCTCCTGCCCGTACACAACTTCATATGGTGTCATCTGGATGACACTATGAAAGTTGGTGTTATATATACCACCACTCCGCTAGCGGCAGCCACGTCACCCAACTGCGTGGTTTATCAAAACACATGCAGCGAAGGTAGCCTTCTAAACAGCGGTTCACCACCTCTGTTTGCCCATCGGATTGAGGGTGGTAGGTCGTGAACATGTGTAGTTGTACTTGGAGCACCCGGAATAACTCCTGTCAAAAGTTGCTAATGAAAATCGTGTCCCGGTCACTCACGATAGAGGTCGGCAACCCGTATAGCCGCACCACCGAGTTGAGGAACACTTGCGCGACTGTTTCCGCCTTGTAAGGATGGTGTAATGCCATAAAATGCGCTTGTTTGCTCAACCGATCCACCACTACCAAAATTGTGGATTTACCACTGCTCTTCGGGAGGCCCTCGATGAAATCCAAAGAAATTTCCTGCCACACCCGTTCCAGAATGGGCAAGGGCTGCAGCAGCCCCATCGGACGCTGATTGTCCGGCTTGCATTGTTGACAAACGGTGCAACTCTGAATGTAATCGTACACATCCGACTTCATATTCTTCCAATACACTCGTCTCTTCATAGGCTTGTACGTGGCAGTGATCCCCGAATGTCCACCCATGACGCTATCATGATATAGTTGCAAAAGAGTCTTACGGACCTCCACGTCCCTTCCCACCACTAGTTTCCCCTTACGTTGGAGCAAGCCTTGCTGCCAACTGAATTTTGAATGAGCCGCACCATCCTTCTCCTTATCGCCGATCACGGCCTTCAACCTAGAATCACTCTTCCATGTCCTCTTGATCAAGTGCAGCATGTCCGGTTGTAGGAAACTCGCCACATACAAGGTAGCTTCCGGTTTTTCATGTACCCGTGAGAAGATGAAGATTGGAGAAAAACGGATCTTCTCCAAGGCACCACAAGGGTATATTTATAGATTTATGAAAACGGCCTGCAAATAGCCGACATCCGCTGCTCTAAAATTACTGAAATACCCTGGTCTGGTCTGCCAACAACCACATTCCGCTGTTCTAACAACTATTCGCAGCCCACTAGGGGAAAAATAGAAGACCCTCAAGTCGGGCGAGACCCTCAAGCCGGGCGAGCTGCTCAAGGGGCCGGGGCGAGTGTCGGCCTCCCGCCGCAGCTGCCGCCTGAAAAAAGGGTCGGGTCGGGTGCCGGCCTCCTGCCACACCCGCCCCCTAAAAGAGGGGTCGGGGAGAGTGTTGGCCTCCCGTCACATTTGCCCCCTAAAAATAGGTCGGGGCGGGTGCTGGCCTCCCGCCGCACCAGCCCCGTAAAAGAGGCTGGCGTGAGTGCCGGCCTCCCGACGCACTCGCCCCCTGAAAACAGGTCTGGGAGGGTGTCCTCTGTAGCACCCCCCCCCCCCAATCTTTTGCCCGGGTCGGGCCGGAGGGGTACTACTGGCCCAAAACGTCCAACCAGTGCTCCTTAGGGGAAACGATCCACCCTGTCTAAGCACTAGATGGCCGCCTTGCTCGGCTCGAATCACAACATTCACAACCCATCAGAGTGTAGCGGAAGCATTAACAGGAAATCAGTGCAGATATATATAACACATCATATAATAATACAGAGGTTTTAGGGTCGAAGCCTAAGTGTTTATATAAGCTCGTGGGCTATACATGTACTACATATAATCCTCACACTCTCTCTCCTTATGCTGCTCGGCGGTACTCACATCTCTAAACTCTGAGGACGTCGGGGGTACATTCGCTCGAGTAGTCCTAGCCGCTGACGTAATCTCCTGCGGCAGCGGGTCACTACGATGCTCTGTTTCCTGTGAATGGTTATTTAGATAACTGTTAGTCACAAAACTAAGTGGAAATAAATCTCCTCCCCGGATCCATATACTGGGGGCGAGCACACACCCACCCAACATAAGCAGATAGCCGAAGCAAGAGAGGGTTAGCATAATATTTCATATATGTATAGCTAGGAGTAACTATAAGAGAGGGTTATCACAATATTTCATATATGTTTTTGAGGTCGGTCATTCGATAGGGCCACTTTTCACACCATAGCCACCCACGCGACAGCATTGGAGTTGGACCAGCGGACAGTGGCTCAGCAGTGCAGAGGCTAGGTAGAGATTCCTCGAGACCAGAGGTGAGACGGAGGAGTCGCTCCCTACAGACAGGATAGAGAGCACAGGCAGAGACGCCGCAGACAGCCCTATAGGCGCCCATCAGTACCCCCAGCACCCCCAGCCGCGCAGCCAGACATCAGACCAGCTCTAGCACCACAACCTGCACTAGTGGCCCGACGAGATGTTCCCTTCGCAGGGAACTGCTTCTTATGTCAACAGACAGGAGATATGAGAGCTTTCTGCCCACAGGCGACAGGGAGACCGGGATTATGAGCAGTTCAGGGTGGACAGCCAGCACGGGGACAGGGTCAAAGAAGTCGTAGAGGCAGAGCTGGCAGGAGAGGCCAGCAAGGCCGAGCAGCGCCCCTGGAGGCCTACGCACTGGACCTGCAGCACGGACCGGCCCCTAACGTAGTTATAGGTATATACTTTAGGCGATAGAGAGATACCAGATCTTACTACTGATGTTGTATATTATTTGTATATATGTGCTTACATCTTTTGTATTAGTTAGATGATATATATGTATATACTTCATATATCATTAGGAATCTTGTTGATAGAAGAACACCCTGCCAAGACCCTTTTCGATACAGGAGCGACACATTCTTTCTTTTCCCACGAATTCATCGCAACAAAAGAGAATATTATTCATTCAATCGGACTATCTATACGAATTCGTTTGTCGGACGGGTCGGATATGCCATCTACGGAAAAGTGCTCGTTCTAGGCTGTGCTGGGAGAAGTAGAATTTGAGATCTACGCAACCATCCTAGCAATAACCGGATTTGACATTATTCTGGGGATGGACTGGCTGGCCGAGCGCCAGGCACAGATAAACTGTTCCACGCGAGAAATCTGACTATAGAACCCAAATGGCCAGAGCATCACGTTGACAGGTGTGCCCTCTGTCTCGCACATTATTCTAACTTCTACGCAGATTGTGAATTTAGTCCAGTAGAAGGACGAAGTATACCTTATCTATTTCGAGATGGAAGATAAAACTCAGGTGCTCGCCAAAGTTCCAGTAGTCCGCGACTTTCCAGATATTTTTCCCGAGTCCCTCCCGGGATTGCCGCCCCAGCGAGAGGTCGATTTTCAGATTGAGCTCGTATCCGGAGCACGGCCAATATCACGAGCCCCCTACCGGATGGCCCCAAGAGAGCTGACTGAACTGAAAATCCAACTACAGAAACTGATAGATGCTGGATTCGTCTGTCCTAGTTCCTCGTCCTAGGGAGCCCCGATGCTTTTCGTCAAAAAAAAAGACGGGACACTGCGACTGTGCATCGACCACAAGGAACTAAATAAGCTTACTATACGCAACACATACCCCTCCCTAGGATCGACGAACTGTTCGATCAATTGCAAGGTGCATCCGTGTTCTCCAATATGGACCTGAGATCCGGCTATTATCAGCTTCGAATTCGAGAGGAAGATATTCCCAAGACTGCCTTCAGCTCCCGATACGGTCTATATGAGTTCCTAGTGATGCCCTTTGGGCTCACCAACGCGCCCTCCGCCTTCATGGCCCTGATGAATAAAGTCTTCGAACTCTTCTTGGATCATTTTGTCATCGTCTTCATAGACGACATCTTAATCTACTCAAAGACCAAGACGGACCATACTCGACATTTGCAAATGGTGCTATTAAAACTCTGGGAGGACTCTCTCTTCGCCAAATTCAGTAATTGCGAGTTTTGGCTAGAAGAAGTTGGATTCTTAGGCCACACGATACACAAGGAAGTAGCAGCAGTAGACCAAGCCAAGATCTAGGCAGTACAAAATTGGCCGTCACTCAGGACGGTTGCGGACATCCGGAGTTTTCTCGGTCTTGTCGGATACTACAGGAAGTTCGTCGAAGGTTTTTCCAAGATTGCACTACCCCTAACTGCTCTCACCAGAAAAGACGTCGCATTCTGATGGACGCCGGCGTGCGAGGCTGCGTTCGTCGAACTGAAGAAGAGGCTGACTTCTGCGCCAATCCTTACGATCCCCACAGGGAACGAGGGATTCCAAATCTATATTGATGCCTCCCTGAAGGGATTGGGAGCTATTCTAATGCAACATGACAAGGTAGTGGCATATGCATCTCGGTAATTAAAGCCGCATGAATTAAATTACGCAGCACACGATTTAGAGTTGAGCGTCGTCGTCTTCGCCCTTAAAATCTGGAGGCATTATCTATACGGAGTAAGATGTGAGATCTTCTCCAACCACAAGAGCCTCAAATATATCTTCACGCAGAAAGAGTTGAATCTCCGGCAGCGCCGATGGCTAGAATTTTTATGCGATTACGACTTCGCTCCACAATATCACCCCGAGAAAGCTAACATAGTCGCTGACACCTTGAGCCGCCAGCCTGCGATAGCCGGGATTTGGATGAAGCAGATCCCTAAGGAACTATTCTAGTCCTTGATGGACTTGGAGATTACCCTGGTTGCCCGAAGAGATCCGGAAGAGTACCATGCTCAGCTGTATTGGATGGAGATCCAATGCGACATCCGAGATCGGATACGTGATGCTTAGAAGATCGACCCATAGGTAATGCGGATCATCCGATCTCGGTAAGGAGGGGCACTGGAGGATTATAATCTGCATGACGGGATTCTACAATTCAAGCATCGTATATTCGTTCCCGCTACCGGAGGAATTCGTGAAGAAATTCTGCAAGAGGCCCATCAGTCCAGGTACTCGATTCATCCTGGTATAGTTAAAATGTGCGTGGACCTGCGCAGGACCATTTATTGGCCTGGAATGAAAAGAGACGTCACCAACTTCGTGGCCCAAGGTCAGACCTGTCAGAAGGTTAAAGCCGAATGCCGCAGTCCAGGAGGCCTATTACAGCCCTTGCCGATACTGGAATGGAAGTTCGAAGATATCTCCATGGACTTCATCCACGGCCTACTTCGATCCCGCGCTGGGAATGACTCGATTTTGGTGGTCGTAGATTGACTCACCAAGGTAGCACAGTTCATTCCAAATCGACAGGGTGACGGAGTTGATATCCTGGCCAGAATGTTCCTAGAGCAAGTGGTCCGATTTCACGGAATACCAAAGTTCATCGTATCAGATCGTGACGGGCATTTCACATCTAAGGAATGGAGGCGGGTCCAGGCATACTTGGGGAACCAAATTGACTTTTAGCACCGCCTTCCACCCGCAGACAGACGGACAGACAGAGCGGACAAACCGGACGATGGAGGATCTACTTCGATTGTGCATAGTGGAACACAATGAGCCGTGGGAGCAGCTATTACCGTTAGTCGAATTTTCTTACAATAACAGCTACCAGGCTAACATTAAGATGGTTCCATACGAGGTATTGTATGGAAGACGTTGCCGAACCCCGTTGACTTGGGCTCAGGAAGAGGACCCGGAAGCCTTGTGAGTAACTTACATTGATGACACTACGGCAGCGATACGGCTAATCCAGGAGCGAATGCGGGAAGCACAGAGCCGAAAAATATCGGAGGATCTCGCAAAACTCGGCGAAAGTCCACCTAGTGTCAACTACCTTCACCTATGGGGGGGAATAGGTGTCTTGCACAGTCTTTTAGCGGAATTAAAATTATACCTGCATAATTAAACAAAACAACATAGCACAAAAAATACACAGGCAGTTATAGTGGTTCCCCGATTTGGGTACGTCCACTTTCCCTCTTCAACCTATCTCCCAACAAGGGACGACTCGGTCACTTCACCAACCGGATTGAAATCCAATCCTCACACTAATGGAAGGAACCCTTCCAACTGAAGGAGTCATCACTCCTCCACCACGGGTTGCACCCAACCCTTACAACACGGAACCAACGTTCCTTTACAACAAAAGAAAAATTAGAATGTATAAGATACAAACTACTTATGGAGCGCTTGGTATCCCTCTTCGTTCAATGTAGCTTTCTCGACGAAGACGAAGAGTACACGACCTAAACGCTCACTTAGAGAGGATCTCCCTGAAATCGGCGGCAGCAAGAAGTGCGACGGCAAGAAGTGCGATGGCGGAGCTTTCGGGATCGACGGCGGCAAGGTTTGCGGCGACGAGCTTTGTAGATCCAACCTTCGTAGCAAAGATAGCAAGGTCTACCAACGATCACACTTGGATCGATCGTCTCAATCGATTCGGAAAGGGAAGGTATTCCCGATATACAAACCAAGAGACAAAGGATCTCAAGATAGAAACGTGAGACGCATTGCTTGACTAAGCTTCTATCACCGGGAGATCACGATGAATCCAGGATCAGCGGCGGTGACTTTCTCCACGAGCGACGACGGCGGCGGAAGAGAAAACCGCGATCTAGGTCACGTCCGTGACGGCCGATGTTCTCGTTTTTTGTTCACCTTTTTTTACGTTCACAATAGGAGTGTATTTATACTGTAGAATACTTCCTCATAACCGTTGTGGGCCCCCACAAGACGAAACCCTAAATCCGGTTCAAACAGCGCGTGTATACTTGGTCCGGTCCAGCGAGCAGAAGAAATTCTCCCAAGGCAAATTCGGCGAGAATCATTGGTGATTCTCGACGAATCGGCGAGAATCACTTATGATTCTCGCCGAATTCTACTTGGCAGAATTCTGGCTGAAGATCTTTCCATCCGGAGAGAATCGGCGAGAATCACAATTCATTCTCGATGAATCGGCGAGAATGCAAAGTCATTCTCGACGATTCGGCGAGAATCACTTAGTGATTCTCGACGATTCTGCCTTGGCAGAATTTTAGACGGCGTTGAGACAACCGGCTGCACTTGGCGAGAGTCAGCGAGTGATTCTCGACGATTCGGCGATAATCACTCGAATTGGCGAGAATCACTTAGTGATTCTCGACGATTTTTACTTAGACGATTTTCGTTTTTTTTCCCGTGAGTTGCTTTGACCCAACCTTGCTCCTTGTCTGCTCTAGATCTGTCTCAGCCCTGTACTAGAAATTAAGTACACTCCAATAGAGAGAGTACACGTAAGCCAACACACTGATCTGCTCAACGAGGGATTACGTTGCGCAGACCCGTGTATATTGACCTACTGCACCCTAACATTGGTGTGTACTTAGCGTGGAATAACTACAAGCACAACTTGAAAACATATCATCAAATACATTGTGAATTCATCTTAGCTTGACAGGTGGCTTCCTCAAATCCAGGTAATTGTGGATACAATACCCAACACTCGGGCCAGAAGGGAAGTCGCAAGCCGGCGTCAAAATGACGCAGCGACAAGACGAGCGCGCCCTCAACATACATGTTGAGTCGCTCGCCGCGAGCAGGGAGTCTCGCCGAGTATCCCTCCTGCAATAAGCGCTCTCTGAAAGTCGCCAGATCCCTTTCTGTGGTGATTGACTTCTTAAACACCGCGTCGGCGAAGTTGATGGCGTGAGCCTGTCGGCAAGCGCTAGCGTCGTCACCAACCATGTCCGCGAACTGCACGCAAAGAAAAGAGAAAGAAGTGCGAGAAGATAGGCTACTCGGGAGGAAGAGCTAATCGCGACACACTTATGACCCACCAACCCCTCCTATTTATAGACAAAGGCAAAGACAGGGGGGTCTGCCCGTCTCGACGAGTAGCAACGAAGGTCGCGCAATGTAGTAAAGGCGTTGCGATATTCGCCAGAACCTGCATAAGCTAACTCGATACATCGAAGAAATAAAAATCGCGCATGGAGAAAACGAGGAGCATGGTCGCCAATAAACGCAAAGGAGGAGCATGGTCGCCAATATCTGAGTAACTACAAAGTCGTCAATGACGCAAGAAAAAAAAACAAACTATGTCCTAGGTGACCACTCCGGAGGATGGGGATGTCGCCCGACCCAACCTATCTCGCGCGCTCGTCGGTAGTGCTCCGTCGCCAGTGCCGTCGCATCATCGCCATGCCTCAACTGCTCCTCCATCCTCTCCAGTCGCCCCGCGGAACCCATACTCGTCCGAATGCCGGCTAGCTCGTCAAGGACCAGCTGCAGGCGATGGTTCTTCAGCTCCAGCTGGCGATCATTCTCTTTCACCATGTGAAAGCGAGCCTCGTAGCTCTCCAAAGTCGCCTGAAGCCCTTCCACTTTGGCCATCCTCGCCTCCAGAGCCGAGATTCGTCGATGAGGGTCGCAGATTGCGAGCTGATCGAATTTGCTCTCCAACTTCATGTAGGCGCGGGCTGCTGCATGGCGATACTCGCTCCCTGACAGACCGATGTCATCTATAAAGGTTGCCCCAGGGGTCGTCGGGCGATCTGAAAAACAGGAAGACAAGTCGTCAGAACGAAGGCATATGACATGATCAGAGGTGAAAAAACTCACCGCGACGAGGAGATCGGGACCGGCGCGGCGAAAGAGAACGACCAGAAGCATCTCGCCTCCCCGAAGACGAGCCGCCAGGGTTGTCGGAAGATCTGCCCTGCCCGCGTCCTCCCGATCCGCGACCGCCATGATCGGAATCCCCAACTCGCGGGGGGAAGTAAGCCGGTCACGGCCTATCCGGCTTCTTCAGCGGCGACGGAGCCTGAGACGAACTCGCCGGTTGATGCGGGGTCTTCGATGCAGGAGGCGGAGGATGTCACGTAAGGTCCGCTCTCTGTTGAGCAGACAAAGGCGGCGGCAGAGGCAAGACGATACCCGGCGCCTGGCTAGGAGCAGCGACCAAGGGCGGCGGTGGCGGCAAAGAGACGCTAGTCGCTGGCAGCGTCGCGTCGCCCACGGCAGAAGAAGCGACTTTACTCGCCGGGGGGGTCCTTGCTTACTGGTGCGACTTCCCTAGCGGGGAGGTCCTTCGTCAGCAGTTCTTTGCTCGCCGGGGGGACGTCCTTCGCTAAGGGAGCCCCCGATGCCCTCCTCGAGCCAAAATTCACCCGAACTAGGTGAGCGGTCCGGAGCGGCCTGTCAGCTGCTAACGCGAGCAAGGGGGCCGAGCTCAAGGGGGTGACGTCAAGAGGCACATCCGCGACATTCGGAGGAGAATCTGCACAGTAAAGAAAATTAGCGAGAAGCATGTGGCGACGAGCTAGCAGGAATGAAACTTTGAAGAACGGCGACCTGCCATGGTGACGACTTCGATCCGGGACGGTGCAGGCTCCTTGGCCGCTTCGGGATTCTTCGGCGGACTGTTCATGACTGACTCGGGAATGTCTTCGAGCCCTAGGTCGCTCAGAAGTTTCTTGGTGCTGGCAGAAGGCGTGGGATTCCTAGTCGCCGTCGCGACTGGCTCAGAAGGTGGAGGTGAGTCGACAACCGTGGTGGCGGGCTGTTTGGGCTTCTTAGCCTTTTTCCTTTTCAACGGCGGAACCTCGGAGGCGGCATCCTCCTCGCGCGGCCTTTTTGGTCTTGCGATACCGAGGAGACCAGACAAGGCGGCGAGTCCGTCCTGAAGCATCTTCGCGTTGGACTCCGACATATTCGGCGAGCTTCAAAGTCCGTCTCGGAAATCAACCCCCCTATTTATAGACTCCACCAAGCCCGCGACAAGGCGAGCAATCCGGATACTCAGCAGGTGTGCTCGCCGAATAAGTGTTGGACGTTTCTTTCAGGGCTCCTACGTCGCCCAAAAAGAGCGGGAATTGTGTACAACCCGTATTCGACGAGGGTAGGCCCTACCACCGCCAGGTCATCAGAAGTCAAGGTCAACAAGTCAAGAAGGGGGTCAAGATCAGCGCCCCAGGCCGCAGAAGACTCGAGCGAGTATGGCGAGCTCCCCAGGCCTACTCGCCAGGTGGCGACTAAGGCGGGATACTCGCCTGTCCCGTGCGAGCTCCCCAGAAAGTCGCCCGATCGCCAGGGTGGGGGTATAAGTAAGACCCCCCTTCCTTTGGATTTCCCTATAAATAGGACCCCAGGGGTACGAAGGAGAGGACCGGAAATTCTCGGATAATTACTCGCGAACTCCAGCTCGCGCATCTCCTTCGTATCTAGCTCGGCCATTCTGGTTGAGAAGGGGTTGCTTCGTCTAAGCGACCGGGTACGTGGTGGGACCTTCCTGCCGCAGCGCCTGGGGTCTAGTTTCTTTAACTCATCCTTTTCGCATCTGAGGGCCGTCTGACTTCACTGCGAGACCGGTAACCTTAGGTCGCCTAGTCCGATTCTGAGGCCGGGATTTTCTTGGCTTCAACAATGATGATATGTTGATTACATCGGGTGATAAGGTTTTGATCAGGAAGTTGAAAAATCCAACTCAAAATCAGTTTGAAATTAAAGAATTAGGTGCAGCTATGAAAATATTCTTAGTATGAAAATTCATAGGGACCATCAAACAGGTAAATTATGTATTTTAAGAGATACATATTGAGAAAGTACTTGGTAAGGTTAATATGACTGCATACATGTTTCTACTCCACTTGTTGCACATTTCAAGTTATTTTCAAACTTTAGCCCACTGATAGAGGAAGATGTGGAGCATATGATTCACATATCTTATGTTAGTGAATTTGGTAGTCTTATGTAATTGTGTGCACTAGACCTGACTTGACATATGTTTTCGGCATGGTGAGTCGGTATATTCATAATCCTACTAAGGATCATTGGAGTGTTGTAAAATGGATTTTTTATATGTAAAAGGGACTTTTGGTATTGACACAGCTGCACACACACACAGCACTCTCTCACACACACAGAAGCACACACAACACTCTCTCTCTCACACATAGCAGCACACACACAAACACACATCAACACACAAAGGTTTCACAGCACACAAACACACACAACAATACACACACACACACACTCACGGCTGCACACATACACACACACACATAAATCTGCGCGCACACACACATCAACACACACATAAAGCTGCAGCACACACACACACATAGCAGCAACACACACACACACACATAGCAATACACACACACACAGCAGCACACACATACAGCTGCATCACACACACACACACACTCACAGCTGCACACACACACACACATCTGCACACACAGCTGCAGCTACACACAAACATTACAACACACACATTACACATTCCAACAGCACACACACATTACACATTCCATAAACACTCATCAACACACGCAGCAACAACACACACACACTCACAACTGCACACATACACACACAAACATCAGCACACACAACAACACACACGCATCAACACACACAACAGTAGCTACTGAACTCATCACACAACCCATCACTCAACACACAACACAACTACACATCTTTGCTAGAGAAATAAACAAAAAATTCATCCAAAATAATAAGTAAAAAAAAATTGGAGAGGAATGGGAAGGTATACCTGCTGGAGATTCCTGATGATTGCTCCACACGAACAAAAATGGCGGATCTGCACAGTGCAAGCAAATGGGAACGTGATCCCTGAGCCGAAGAGAAATCGAGAAATTTCAAGAGGGATAAGAGTGATGCCGGAGAAGCATACATGCGCCGAAGATGTTGGCCAATGATGTGATCCCTGAGCCGGAGGGAAATCGCGACGGAGAAGCTTTCCGATGGTGGTGTCGGAGAAGAAGAGTTGTGCCGGAGGCGGGAAGTTGTCGGATGCGATGCGCAGTTCTTCGTGTCGCCGGAGCCGAGCGCACAGTGGCCGATCGATGAGAAGAAGATGATCCGCAAGGCGATGTCGGAGGAAAAAATTCCGCAACCTAAAAACGCGAGGAAATGGAGGTGCAACACACAGTTTCCGCCCATAGTTTTTTCAAGCCGCGGGTTTTCAGCTGCGGGTGGAATGGATAGCGCCTAAATAAATGAAAAAAAAGCAACTTGGGCGTTTTTAAAAAACGGAAACGGACAAAAACGCTATTCCAAATGGGGCCTTAGACTCTATTTGTTTGGGCGTTTCGCTGCTCCGTTTTGGGCAAACGCCGCCGGAAGGAGGGTAAACAAATGAACATCTGACGGTGTTTGCTCCGTTTCCATCCGCCCGCCTTGAGAAACGCCCAAAAAAGCTCCGTTTGGAGCAGCCACCTCCCCCCTTCGGTTCGAACACTCCGTTTCCACCCGCCGGATCGATCCACCACTGCCGAACCAAATGGAGCCTTAATTTTAGGGCGAGAATTAAATACGGCCGTACGATTCGATATCCAACGGTTGAGTTGTTTTCGCGAAATATTACGATATTGAAAAAATTTACGAGAAACACCCCTAAATCACGCCCCTTGACAACTCCGCGCTACAGAATCTCTATACACCCATCATTCGTGGCATGGCGTAGCGCCATAGGGCTAAGCTTTGTGGCGAAACGCCGCGTCAGTTCATAACTTCACGGTACGTTTCCTGATTGGTTCGCTCCATTCCAAACCCGTTGGGAGCTCCATTTCAACAGAGCACCGTCAAAATCACATCAAACGGTGAATATCCAGCCTCAAAACTTACGGTGGCATTCTCGTAGTTTCGCTGAATAAACAGCCTTCTTTAATTAACAATTCAAAAACTAAGCGGGCAAATAAGAACCGTTCGTTAACTAGAGTTAATTAAGACGGTTAATTATTTCATTAGTCGCCTTAACCCTGATTAGCAAATATGGTTAGGTGCCTCTTCGTTCTTTAAATAGGGGAAGGGGACGCAAGCGGAAGGCATTTGAAATTTGAAAGGCGTCATCGCACACGCCAAACCCTAAATCCTCTTCGTCCCTCTTCGCTTTCTTCTTCCTCTCTCCAATCTCTATCCAAGAGATTATCTCTGATTTCTTCGTCTCTACACGAAAATGAGAGAGTGCATCTCGATCCATATCGGCCAGGCTGGTATCCAGGTCGGCAATGCCTGCTGGGAGCTTTATTGCCTTGAGCACGGCATCACGGTAATCTCTGGAATTTTCTCTTCCTGATTATGGATCTACAGTTGTTTTCTTCGGATCTGTGAGATCTTATAGGATTTTAGTTGTTTATTTCTTAATCTTACGGTAGATCGGACATTAATTATTCTTATTGTTTGATTAGCCGGGAGATCCCGCTATCTGTTTTTTCCGTGAACCAGATGTCACAGATCTAGAGTTTAATGCAGCATTTTTTTTGTTTTTTAATTTTATAGTTCTGTTTTGTTATAATATGCTGATTACGGAGCCAGATACATGAATTGATCGGTTTAGTGAAATTGTGCATATAATTTCAATTGCTAGTTGGGAGATCCCCCTCTGTTTTTTCGGTGAACCAGAAAACCTAGATCTAGAGTTTAATGCAGTTTTGCTTTGTTTTTGAATATTTTTAGTTCCGCTTTGTTATAATATGCTGATTAGGGAGTCGGATACATGAATTGATAGGTCTTGCCTAGGGTTTAGGGAAATTGTGGATATAATTTCAGTTGATTAGCTGGGAGATCCCGCCATCTGTTTTTGCTGTGAACCAGAAGGCGTAGATCTAGAGTTTATTGCAGTTTTTTTTTTTGAATTTTGTAGTTCTGCTTTGTTTATAATATGCCGATCAGCAACTATAGAAGGGTAATTTCTATTGCATTTTAAAAAATCTCATGTAAACAGATCAAATATGTGTTTTAATGTAATTGTATTGCAGCAGCCACTAAAATTAATCTGCTCTTTGCAGCCTGATGGCCAGATGCCCGGCGGCAAAATTGTTGGCGGTGGAGACGATGCTTTCAACACTTTCTTCAGCGAGACTGGCGCAGGGAAGCATGTCCCTCGTGCTGTTTTTGTTGATCTTGAACCCACCGTGATCGATGAAGTGAGAACCGGCAGTTATCGCCAGCTCTTCCACCCCGAGCAGCTCATCAGCGGCAAGGAAGATGCGGCCAACAACTTTGCCCGTGGCCATTATACCAGTAATTTCTCCTTCAACTATCGGATACGTTTTTTTCTCTCTTTATTATCTGATCATTTCTAAATCTGTCTGCAGTTGGCAAAGAGATTGTCGACCTTTGCCTCGACCGTATCAGGAAGCTCGCCGACAACTGCACCGGCCTCCAAGGCTTCCTTGTCTTCAATGCCGTCGGCGGAGGAACTGGTTCCGGCCTCGGCTCTCTTCTCCTTGAGCGGCTTTCCGTCGATTACGGCAAGAAATCAAAGCTCGGTTTCACGGTGTATCCTTCACCGCAGGTTTCCACCTCCGTCGTCGAGCCTTACAACAGCGTCCTCTCCACCCACTCTCTGCTGGAGCACACCGACGTCTCCATCCTGCTCGACAACGAAGCCATATATGACATCTGCCGGCGATCTCTGGACATCGAGCGCCCCACCTACACCAATCTCAATCGCCTGGTCTCTCAGGTTGTGTAATTCCCGCCTCATCTTCTCATTCATTCTTTTTGAATTTTGCTGGGCAATTAGCGAGTTGCACCCTCAAATTACATTGTTCAACCATCTAAACCGTCCCCGTCTTCTGTGTTCTAGGTGATTTCATCTCTTACCGCCTCCCTCAGATTCGACGGCGCTCTGAACGTGGATGTGACCGAGTTCCAGACCAACTTGGTCCCTTATCCAAGGATTCACTTCATGCTCTCTTCCTACGCGCCGGTCATCTCCGCCGAAAAGGCGTACCACGAGCAACTCTCCGTTGCCGAAATCACCAACAGCGCCTTTGAGCCATCGTCCATGATGGCCAAGTGCGATCCCCGCCATGGAAAGTACATGGCATGCTGCCTGATGTATCGCGGCGACGTGGTCCCCAAGGACGTGAACGCCGCCGTGGCCACCATCAAGACCAAGCGCACAATTCAGTTCGTCGACTGGTGCCCCACCGGGTTCAAGTGCGGGATCAACTATCAGCCGCCGACAGTGGTGCCGGGAGGCGACCTCGCGAAGGTGCAGAGGGCGGTGTGCATGATCTCGAACTCCACCAGCGTGGCGGAGGTGTTCTCCCGCATCGACCATAAGTTTGATCTGATGTATGCGAAGCGCGCCTTCGTGCATTGGTATGTTGGCGAGGGCATGGAGGAGGGAGAATTCTCGGAGGCTCGGGAGGATCTGGCTGCACTGGAGAAGGATTACGAGGAGGTTGGGGCTGAATCTGGGGAGGGCGACGAAGGCGATGAGAACGATGATTACTAATTAGTTAGGTCGCTGCTTGGTTCTTCCATCTTTCTATCTTTCATTCTTTCCCCAGTTATTTCTTCTTGCCTTCTTCTCTACTGAGAGTTTATGTGTGTGTTTGTTATTGTGTTTCTGAACTTTGCTGCTGCTGCTGCTGAAGCTTGGTAGACTTTACTCTTTTTGTCTACTTACTTACAATCTGATATTCCAGAGTGCAAAATTACATTTTATTCAAATGATGCAATTTCACAGCTGACTTTTCAAATTTGCAATGACCTCAAATTCCTTCACCATTTATGAACCGAGCATTTTTTTTTAAATATGGAGAGCAAAATTCTCTATCTAGCAGCAAACCAATTTTCTAACCATTTCTTTGAATTATATATCCTCTATCCTCAAATTAAATTTCTAACCCAATAATTTAATTAATAAAAGTTATGCCAGCTATGATTTTTTTTCCTATTGTAATTTTTCCTTATTGTTATTTATAATGAACTTATTAAGAGTTATTGAAATCATTATATTTTTTTGTCAGGTTATAAGATACTTTTGTTTTTATTTTATTTGTATTCTATTTCTATATAATGCTTTTGTTTTTTTATGCATTAATTTGTGAATAACAAAAATATCTTGAAATAATATTTTTCATTACCTTTAAATTTGCGAATAGCAAAAATTTATGGATGGATAACAATTTTGGTCTTTGGAGGAATTGAAATGTGTGCCGTCATTTAAGAATTAAGAATATAATTAATTAATAAAAAGTTTCTGATCGGCTTTTGTTCTTTGTGTGCCTTCGCCTCCTTGAGCCCAGGATGCCGATCCCGGCTTTATTATGCTTTCCAACATTTGCCATTTTCCTTATTTACCCCGCTTTCTCAGCAGACTCAGCTCAGCTCATTAGCCTCATTAGTAATAATTAAAATATTAAATAGTCAATCAAGATTTCACAAAACTGCTATTTGTCAACCATTTTATCAAAATATTTCTAAACCATATAATGAAATAGAAAGAAAAACAAAGTTTGTTCACACAAAAAATAATTAAAATCATTAGCCTCATTAGTAATAATTAAAATATTAAATAGTCAATCAAGATTTCACAAAACTGCTATTTGTCAACCATTTTATCAAAATATTTCTAAACCATATAATGAAATAGAAAGAAAAACAAAGTTTGTTCACACAAAAAAGAATTCAAAAAATTATTAATAGAGGAAAAAATTTTGCTGGTGCAGTATTAAATACTGACCGTTGATTTCCTGCAGAAATAACATGATTGAGAAAAATATTAATCAACGGTCAATATTTAATATAATATGAGTTATAGGATATCAGATCAACGATCAGTATTTAATACTGCACATATTAATAGGTGAGAGTAATCCACCTAAAATATTTTCCCAACAGAGGGCGGCACATGACTTTTCATTTGCTAGAAGCCAAACAGTATTGTTGAAACTAGCCATCATAGCAGCTTCTCTCTTTTTTTTTTTGTTATCGCTATGGGTTGTAAATTATAAAATGGTTTGCAAAAAATTAATTGATTTATCAGTGATATTGATTTGCTTATAACACCACCACTCCTTTCTGTGAGTGCACTTTTACAGGATCCCAAATACCAAATGATTGGAAGTCTAACCAAAATTTGAGCAAAAAATATTTCATCACAAGCATCCCACAAAAGCTAAAGGCTCCGTTTGGGACGGCTTATTTTCACCGGTCAAGCGGGTTACGACCGCATGAACCGAACCTTAATTAAGTTTCGGTTCATGCGGTCATAACCGCTTGAGCGGTGAAAATAAGTCCCCGCCCAAACGGAGCCAAAATCACTTAACATCACCACCAGCATCACACGAACATATTAACTTACAAAAGCTCCTCTTCCTTCTATAGATAAACCCGCATAAAAAAAACTCGAGTCTGAGAGCGAAATGGAATACCAACCGGTCGGACTTTGAATAATAACCTCCAGGAAAGGAAACTGACCGATCCCATCATATCATCTAAGAGAAATATCCCTCAACCAGCACACTCTCATTTGCCACCTCTAGCCGCAGATCCTTCAATTCCCTCTGCTTCATGCCTAAGAAGGGAAGTGAGGCCTCCCTACGCCCGCTCCAAACCGGGCATAATTCCATGACAACTTTTTGCACAAAGCCTTCTTCAAGGAGCTCCAATCCATCATCGTCCCTGATATCCAGCACGAGACTGCACAACCCGCGGCGCCCGCAGTAGTCCAGAACGGAGTTCAGATTCATCTGCTCGAGGAACACAATTTCGACTTTCTCCGACTTTGGTTCCACGTGGATGCTTTTCTCAGCAATGACGACAGTGCGAGATGAAGAATCGGCGATGGCACTGGGGAGATGCAGTGAAGTCATGTTCCTGGCTATGATTATATGGAGAGGCTGGCTGGCCCCTGGCTCAAGAGATATAGGTGGAGCCGAGGCACCGGTCAAGAAGCCACTGGAAACCACGAAGCCGTCGTATTCTTGGGCCAGTTTTGAATAGTATCCGCCCGGTTGATCTGCACCTCTGCCGAGATGATTTAACAGCCTCCCGTCGAATGAAAGCGAATATCTGCAATCATCGTATTTTCGTTCATGCAAAACTGCAAAAAAATATTGTCGTGGATAGACAAAAAAGCAGATGAAAGAGGAAATAAATCACTGCTGGAAACTTGGAAAAAAAGTATTTGGGCTTCTCTGAACTTCTGAGTGTAACAGCTAGTTGGGCGCAAGTGAAAAGCAGACGAGATTTTTCGTAAGCGATGAGAAAGACGAGATTTATGGTGTTGGGTAAAAGGTAGTTATTTCTAAAACTATCTGCAATCCATCAAAGGGCGTTTGGAGATGCTTTTCGCTAACCGGACTCGAATTGTTCATGCGCAATGCCCCAGTAATTATTTCTAAAACAAAAAAATTTACCATACCTTAGGCATATTAATCATTGGTCCCCAGAGAGTTGAAAAGGTCCCCAGCAAGGATGCTGAAGCTTCTAGGGGCTTAGAAGAGAGGCCTTTTAGCGAGTTGTAGAACAATATAGAATGGTAAAGATACCTTACGAACCTTCTAAACAGGCTTTGAGGTGTGTAGAAGATTCTTGAAATATCTTATGTGTGGGTGTATTGTAGAACAATCCATTATTTCTTAGAAAACCTTTGTACTTTTATGAAGTACAGGTCCCCTTCCATTTGTGATTACGAAGTCAAAAATCAAAGTTTTAGCGCTCAAAAAGTTTGAGTCCAAATTTGAACTTTTTGAGTATTCTGATGCGTGTGCTGGAAGGCTGACTTGGAGCAAGGGATCCTAAGGCTGCAAGGGTCTCGATGCGATAATTCTTTAAGATCGTGGCACGTAACATTAGAGCAAATCGAGAGTTGGGTAGGTGTAATGGAGGGATCAACAACAAGGGAGTACGCCCAAAATGTACCCCAAACGACTTAAGGCTATGTTTGGCGCGGTGTTTTTGCTTCGATGAGTTTGGACAAAAACGTCACCGTCATAGAATGTATCTTTGGCATGACAACGATTATGACCGCCACCAATAAAAGAATATTAGTTTTGAACATAAAAGTGCATGAAGTTCCATAGGCGAGGATGTGCGTTCACGAACGACAGTTCATAACCACCGCGACTGCCACCGCCGTGCAAAACTGAGATCCTAATATTCAACAACACAAATGGTGACAAAAAATCTAATCCCTACTCTTGAAGGGAGTCGTCCACGAAGAAGACATTAAAAAAAATTATTAAGAAACTTTGGCTCCGTTTGGGGGGCCTTGTTTTCACCGGTCAAGCAGTTACGACCGCATGAACCGGACCATAATTAAGGTCCGGTTCATGCGGTTGTAACCACTTGACCGGTGAAAATAAGTCCCCCCAAACGGAGCCTTTTATCTTCTCCTTCAGATTTTATATTTCATATTATATTTCTAGGGGCATTTACCAGGACCTCCCCTCCATGTTTGAAAAAATACAGATTGCACCCCTCTTATTATTGAAATTACAAAAACCTCCCCCGAATGTTACAATACATAACATTTACCTCCCTTGAAGTTTACATTTCATAATATTCATGCACAAAAATATCCCCCTCAGAGCTATGAAGCACGGATACTTCCCCGAAGGCAGCGTACCCGTATCGGATACGTATCCGGTACCGATACGTACCCGATACTCGATGGATACACCTATGCGGGAAAACTTGGACTTAGCACATCATTCTACATATTGTGATAGGAGTCTGTTTTTCTAGAGTAAACAATAGTTGGCTCTATGCTAGGAAGCGTTGGTACGTCCAATTAAGTTGTGTATATGTACCAAGTATGTTTCTGGTACTTGTATGCTTCTGTTATAAGTATGTGTATTCAACGTGTCGATACAACGCAAGTTATTAACAAAATAACTAACTTGTCTCTAGACTAACCAGAGATTGAAGCTGTTGATCTCCGATAATGAAGTTGATCCCCAACAATGAAGAAGAAGAAAAACTTGATGAGTAGACTTAAATTTAATTTTATCTCTTTTAGTTAAACATATAAGATGTTAAATTTTGTAATATTTATGAATGCTTAATGTTTGAAAACTTCATGTTATGTTACATTGATTTGTGGACTTGTACTTCAAGTTATGATTTATGTTTGATGTTTGCTTAATGCTTAATATTTGTTATAACGTATTATGCCGTATCCGTATCCTTGTTTTTAAAATTTTGTCGTACCGGGTACGTATCGTGCCCAGTACACGTACCCGTACCGGTGCTTCCTAGCCTCAGAGTACATTTTCAAGGGAGCTATTTTGAGCATAGATGTTATGAAATGTGAACTTCAGGGGGCATAAATGTTATGTTTTGTAACATTGAGAGGAGGTTTTTTGTAATTTCAATAATAAGAGGGGTGCAATCTGTAATTATGCTAACTTCCAGGGAAAGTTTTGATAATTATTCCTATATTTCTATTATAAAAAGACAGCCTTATTTAATATTCAGTAATACAAATGGCAATGAAGGTTCAAATTCCTCCTCTTGAACAGAACCTTTGATGAGGAAGGCATACCATCAAATTTCAGAAGGTGCCTTTGATTAGAAGAAAAGATTAAGCTTCGTTTGGCGCGGCTTATTCGCTCCGATGAGTTTGGTTAAAAACACCATTATCATAGAATGTATGTTTGGCAAGACAATGATTATGGCCGCTACCAAGAAAATAAACTAGTTTTGAGCATAAAATGAATGAATTTTTTAGGCAAGGTTGGGCGTTCACGAACGGCCGCCACCACCGAGCCAAACGCAGCTGTTAGAGATATTATATTTTAATGTTATTGTGTTTAGTCCCACACCGCCTATCGGTGTTGAGTGTCATGTTGTAGCTCCTATTTAAAGCCCCTATGTGGAAAAATATATTACACCTTTCATTTCCATTCTCCTTTCTTACAGTAGCCTTAGGCTCCGTTTGGCACGGTGGTAACGATCGTGAACACGGTGCTTATAAACCGTCATTCGTGAAAGCCCGACCTCACCTAAAGAACTTCATTCACTTTTATGTTGAAAACTAGTTTTCTTTTCCCGGTAATTGTAAATGCTAACATTCCTATCCTTGTTCAACTTTTTTTAGCATTCACCTAGTTGATTGTTGATGGACTCCACTAACTCATCGACGCCCAGGAAGGCAAAAGATCAAGGCTACAAGTAGTGAAGTCTTCGACATTGAAAAAGATTGAAGTTTTTGTGATTGTTCTTGTTCAAGAATAAATGAAACAAAAAATAGAGTAGAACTAAGAGTGTATGACTATTTGCAGGAGCAATGAAAACCATTGCAGGAGCTATGATTTATGAAGACCTAAAAGGGCAAAAGCTCAATTGGTGCATTGCTTCAAGGGGATTATACGAAGCCTGCAATTGTCTTCGCAAAAGAAACCAAGTCCAAAGGAAGGCTGAAATCTATGCATCACACGAAATGCATGTGTATCCCAAATCCAAGAGGACAACAAGCTCAAATCCAAGTCAATGAAGGGGCCAACCACCATAACTCAATGTGTATAACCCGAATTCGTTGAGATCAGAGATGACTGAGCACGACTTAGAAGATCTCGCCCACGTGGGGCGAGTAGAGGATATCTCACCCACCTGGGGCGAGTGCAGGAGATCACGCCCAGCTGGGGCAAGTGGGGTTAACGAGCTCGCACTCACCCCTGGTTCGGGGCGAGTGGCGAGTCCCAGCTTCACCGGGTACTCGCCACTCCCAGGCGAGTCGGCATAGAACGGCCTGGACTCCAAACAGTGGGATTCCTCTGTTGACAGACCAATTTGGGCTGTCATTAGTAAAACCAAAAAGCGGGAGTGACTATTTGCAGACCATACCCCCTCCCCCTTGAATTTGCCTATAAATAGAATCCCGAGACACAAGTAGAAGACGTCTTCATCACCCCCCTATGGTGGGTGAGTTCACTGTCCGTCTCGCTTGTGCCGAGCTCAACAATGGTTTTAAGAGAAGTTCCTATAGACTTTTGGGTGTGTCTTCTTCACTGCAGTACGCGGGTCTTGTTTGTAGGCGATTCAGAGGAATTTCTTGTGCTTGCTAGCCTCTTCTCGTCATATCTCATCTGGGTCGATCACTAGGCCAATAAACTTTGGTCACCCCCAGGTCCGAACAGCAGAGATCAAAAATCTTGGTTCCAACACAGTGAGGGTATCCATTCAAAGACAAATGATACGTGCTACAGATCTAGAGGATCCCCCACACAGGATAGTGCTAATCAAGACCAATGAGGAAAATCAAGAGGGAAATCCATGGAGATCACTGCCATATATTGTTTGTAAGCCAACTTGAAAGTCCAAGCAAGTTTAGCCTGCTGTGTACTAAATAGGGGACATCCACTAAGGTAATATAAACCATAAAAAAAACTTCAAGCAGAAGAACATCACCTCCATTAAATCTGTCTTTTCCTTGTGTTTATTTTTCATTTTCTTCTTTCTTCCCGAAAAGAGAAATCATCCTCCAAAAATCAAACCTTGTTCCCACTTGAAAACTTGTATCAATGAGTTACAACATGAGCATACAGTAGGCGGAAGAAACAATTAGACGGAATGCCCTAATCCGGGCTAAGCATTCATATTAATAGGCGAGAAATACACGTGACCTATCACGTGAATACATAAATGAGACAACATAAAATATAAAATGTAAAACAAAGCGCGTCTAACGCGTATATTCAACTCTCCCCCTCAAATTGGGAATATATATTGATCATTCCCAACTTGGCCGTATTGTTCATGAAGTTGTCACTGCTTAGCCCCTTGGTGAAGACATCGACAAGCTGATCATATGAGTTCACAAATGGAGTGCAGATATTCCCCTTGTCAAGGTGATCTTTGATGAAATGCATGTCAACTTCAACATGTTTCGTCCTGTCATGTTGAACCGGATTATGTGCAATACTAATGACAGTCTTGTTGTCGCAGTAGATAGTAATTGGTTTGTTCACCTGGAGACCCATATCTTGAAGAATTGTCTTCAACTACACTCCCTCACATACTCCTTGCGTCATAGCCCTATATTCTGCTTCAACACTTGAGCGAGTAACAACATCCTGTTTCTTGTTCTTCCACGAAATAAGGTTGTCACCCACAAACGAGCAATACCCGGTAGTAGATTTTCTATCATCTTGACTACAGACCCAATCGACATATGTAAACACTTCAATCTCCAAAGGTTGGTTTGCAGAGAACAGAATCCCACGTCCTGGAGACTTCTTGAGGTATCGCAATACCCGATATGTTGCCTGTTGATGGCGAATTGAGGGAGAGTGCATGAATCTACTTAGGACACCCACAACATACGTAATATCAGGGCGAGTATGAGATAAATATATGAGCCTCCCAACCAATCGTTGGTATTTTTAAGCATCCACTTTCTACCCACTAGTATCCACGTCAATCTTGTGATTAGTCTCAATTGGAGTATCGATGGGAGCACACCCTAGCATCTCAGTTTCATCCAGAAGATCAAGGGTATACTTTCTCTGAGAGATGAAGATCCCTTAACGAGACCTCACTACTTCAATTCCCAAGAAGTATTTCAACTTCCCCAGATCCTTGACTTCAAACTCCTTGCTCAGTTGTTCTTTCAAGTGAACAATCTCCTCTAGGTCATCACCAGTAATGATGATGTCATCCACATACACAATAAGAATTGATACCTGCGCTCCTCTTAATAAAAAGGGTATGATCAGTTTGTCCTTGAGTATAGCCTTGTTGAAGCATGACCTTGTTAAACCGTCAAAACAAAGCTCTCGAGACTGCTTCAGGCCATATAGGGATTTCTGCAGACGACAGACATTTCCATTCAATCCTTCTTTGATAAAGCCCGGAGGGATAGTCATGTAGACTTCTTCTTCTAGATCACCATGCAAGAACACATTTTTGATGTCGAGTTGTTGTAGCTCTCATCCACGACTAGTAGCACAAGAGAGAATCACCCGAATTGAATTCATCTTTGCAACAGGGGCAAAGGTCTCTTGGTAGTCAATATCTTGGGTCTGGGTATACCCTTGAGCAACCAAGCGAGCTTTGTACCGTCCCGCCACCCCATCTTGATTCTGTTTAACAGAGAAGATAGATTGCGATCGGGTATTCTCTTGGGCCAACAGACGACAGATTGCGGTCGGTCGATCGCCATCTTTGCTCTTACCGAGCCCATTGTCGGATCTAGGAAGGTGACACACTACACCCCTCGGAGGGTCCATCGCCGCTACGACGCCCCAGATGCAAGCGAACTATCAAAATATGTTTATCTCAGATACGCGTGAGGCTCATGGAGTTTGTAAGTTTCATGAGTTCTGAAACTTAACATCCAAACGAAGGAGATCGTGGAGCCCGACGGTGAAAAAGGGAACCTGATATGCCGCCGACACAGGCAGGGCGCAAGCAAGGAAGACTTAAAATTGTTTTAGTAATGATTATTATAAGGATCGAGCAGACCAGCACAAGCAGGAACAAGTCTTTGAGGCGGGATAACAAGTGTTGATTCACATTTGATCTGAGAGGATCCCGCAGGAACCAACGAAGAAATTAAGCGCTCGCCGAATGAGCTCCTATACAGTTGTACGGCGGTTTGGTACGAACGCATATGAGATCGACATCCCTCATGGTATGAGTATCAACCGAGTATTCAACGTAGAGGATCTGACTCCTTACTACACGTAGCGCGTGTATGTGGACCCTTTCTCCGCACCTCTACCTGAGCCCTCACCTCCTACAACCCCCCACTTGATCCTTCGCCTCCAATTACCCACCAGCCCCTCCATATTGCCACCCGCGGAGTCGCTCCATGAGGATCACATTGCACCATCGACAGTTCCACCGACATAACAGTCAAACGAAGATACATTATAACCAGAGTCATCTACTTCTACAGATGACATACTTCAGATCATCGGTCACGACTTCTACACTACAGGCGGACAAGATATTGTACGTTATCTTGTCTGTTGGAGCGGTCGGCCTCTACACGATGCTACTTGGATTAATTCAGAGGAGCTTGAGAGACTCGCCCCGCGACTACAGAGTGAGTACGACCATCTACACTCACCATAGATGAGTGCTTTCAAGTCGAGAAAGTTGATGGCGTGCAAGTTGCAACGCCTGACACAGGTGTATTCCCGCAGGAGGTGGTGATCCACTACCCAGTCGGACGATCCGAGTCCGTGGTTGCATCCGGATGGTCGATCCGATCGGCCCGGACATTATGGTCGTCTGATTCGGGTGCTTACGTAGGTTATATGATTATATGTATTGTGCAAGCAGCCAGCGGTTAATATCTCAGGGTTATATAAAGTTAAACAACGGTTTGATGAAGGCATCAAAGGTTTGCGCAGAAAAGACAACCGCTCGTTCGTGTCTTCCTCCTGGTGCGATGCCTGAAGGAAGCCTATGTTACGGATCCTCATTGGCGCAAGACGTACGAGCGCCGCGGGCCTCACGTATTAACCGCCTAGACCGTCGCGGGGTATCTTAGTTATTTTATTTCCTACTAAGTATTTTGTTCCTCATGTTTAAGCCTTATGAGAGGGCATTTAATATTTGCGTTGAACCGGTTTTATCCACTTTATAGGTGGGGCTTGTGGTTTGGAATGGCAAGAAGAAAGTAAACCAAATTCTCCTCTCTCTCTCTCTCTTAATCTCTCTCTCTCTCTTACTTTTCCCTCACCCGCTCGATCCCGAGTTCCGCCTGCCCTAGCCGCCGCACCTTCCGTAAATCCCTCATCGCGTCCTAGCCGTCGTCGCCTTGCCGTGAGGAGCTTCTCCTCCCCGTCTCCACCATTGCGCCCAAGGGGTCAAGGAAAGGTTCTCCCTCCCTCCTCCGGGACTTTCCTCTCCACCGACCGTTCACGCGCTCGCAATCCCGGGAACGCAACATATTGGTATCAGAGCCAATGGTCCTTCCACCGGCCGCCGACATCGTCTCGTGGCCACCGCTCCATTCCGCCGCTGCAACCAGCCCAGATCCGGGTAACCCCGCTCCACGCAGCACTGTTCCCTGCTGCCCGCACCAGATCCGACCGGCAACCGCCCAGTGCCACCGATTTCCGCCGTTTTCCAACAGTCCACCCCCCATTCTCCTTGGATCTTCGCTTGGCGGAGGTTCTATCCTCGCCTCATCCACCGGCCTACTTCCCCTCCCAGTTTTTTCTCCACCCCGGTTATCTCCCTCCATGGCGGATGACACCACCACCGGCCTAACATTGGCCCAATTTCTGGAATCCTTTAAGTCCATGATGGCGGACAACCACCAAGATCTCCTCGCCGCGATCCGACCAGCCGGCATGCCGCCGCCTAGTGGGACGGCCTCCGCCTCCTCTCCATCGTTTCCCGAGCCACAACACCATCCCCTCCAGACCGAGCTCCCAAGTCGCTCTGACTACTCTACCGTGCCACGGTTTGTTAATTTGGATTTTCCGATCTTTGAGGGCCGCGATGATCCCCTTACATGGTTGACTCGTTGTGAGCAGTTCTTTGCGGCACAGCGTACTCCGTGGGAAGATTGGTTGGGCGTCGCCTCTTTTCACTTGATGGGCTCCGCCCAATTGTGGTTCTCCAAACTTCACCGGGAGAAGCCCCTACTTACTTGGGAGGACTTCAAGACTCAGTGCAGTCTGCGCTTTGGGCCTCCTCTACGCTCCAACCCCATCGGTGAATTGATTTCTTTGCGATATTCTGGTTCTATTGACGACTACTTGGAGCGGTTTCAGGTGCTCCTTGCCCGCGCCCCGCCAGTTCCAGCGGCACACCAGGTGGCTTTCTTTACCGCAGGGCTACATGAGCGCCTTCGTATGGACGTGGAGTTCCAGAGCCCGTCGGACCTCACTACCGCCATGAGTCTGGTGTGTATCTGCGAGCGGCGCATTTTGCTGGACCGCCCTCAGATGAGTCGTCGGGTCCACGACACTACTTTCCGGCACCCCAGTCCCGCTCAGCCGCCACCAGGGTGAGGTGCGACTCGGCCGAAAGAAGGGGAGCGACCGACCCACATACGACGCTTGTCTACTCAGAAGATGAGCGAGCGCCGTGCAAAGGGCTCTGTTTCAATTGTGATGAGCCCTACACCAAGGGGCATCGATGTAAGCGCCTCATTTGGTTAGAGGTCGACGACCCCTCCGACGACAACGTCAGGGATGACGAGGCCGGCCACCCTGCTCTCGGTCAACGCCATATCAGGCCCTCATTCGGGGGACATAGTTCAGATGGCCATATCTGTGGCGGGCCACCAGCTACTGGACCTCATGGACACCGGCAGTGCACACAGCTTCATCAGTGACCTCACGGCTCAGCGACTTCAGCTACCAGTTACTACTCGCAGTCGTCTGCGTGTTGTCGTGCCAAATGGTGCGGCGATGGTCTGTACCGGGGTTTGCCGGGATGTTCCGATCATTGTGGACGAATTTCACTCTCGCGTGGATTTTTTTGTCATAGCTTTGCGCGGGTTCGAGGCAGTTCTGGGAACGCGATGGCTGCGTACTCTAGGGCCGATTCTATGGGACTTGGACGCCCTCACGATGACTTGGGGACAAGGGCCCTCATGGACAGTGTGGCAGGGCCATCCGACGGGGGATCCTTCTCCTTCCAACCCGAGTATTCTGCGCAGACCGGTCTCTCTACTCTTCTTCGGGAGTACACCGACACCTTGGCCGCGCCGACTGGGCTTCCCCCCTTGTGCCGCCAGGATCACCGTATTTACCTCCTTCAAAACAACGCACCGGTGGTCGTTCGCCCTTACCGTTATCCCTTCCTCCAGAAGGATGAGATTGAGCGCCAGTGCACCGAGATGCTTCGACAAGGGATCATCCGCCACAGTGTATCTCCTTTCTCTTCGCCGGTCCTGCTAGTCCATAAGAAGTACGACTCTTGGCGCTTCTGCGTGGATTACCGGGCCTTGAACGCCCAAACCGTGAAAGATAAGTTTCATATTCCAGTTGCTGAAGAGCTGTTGGATGAATTACATGGCGCGCACTATTTCTCCAAACAGGATCTTCGTTCGGGGTACCACCAAGTCCGCATGTTTCCAGCGGTCGTGGAGAAGAAAGCCTTCCGCACACATCATGGCCACTTCGAATTTCTCGTGATGCCCTTCGGGCTTACCAACGCCCCGTCTACCTTTCAGGCCCTCATGAATGAGGTATTTCACACCCTTCTTCGTCGTTGTGTGCTTGTTTTCTTCGATGATATCTTGGTCTACTGCAAAACATGGGAAGCGCACCTCGACCACCTCAGACAGTTTCTCCAGCGTGTACGAGCTCATCGGCTTTACAGTTTCTCCAGTGTTCTTTTGGCACCGACAAAGTCGCCTACTTGGGGCATATAGTCGATCACACGGGCGACTCGGCCGATCCGGCTAAGATTCAGGGGGTCCTCGACTGGCCCGTTCCTCAGCCGCAGCGGGAGCTACGCGGCTTCCTGGGCCTCACTGGCTACTACCGGCGTTTCATTCAGGGCTTCTCCGCCATTGCCGCCCCCTTGTTATCTCTCCTACGACGCCAGTGTTTCACGTGGTACACCACCGCCTTGGAGGCGTTTCGAGCACTACAACAGGCCTTAGTCTCGGCCCCAGTCCTCCAACTACCAAATTTTGGGAAGGCGTTTCAGGTGGAATGCAATGTGTCGGAACATGGTTGCGGCGCGGTACTTCAACAGGGAGGCCACCTGATAGCCTATTTTAGCCGCAAAACGGCTCTCCACCACAGGAAGCTTCCCGTCTACGAGCAGGAGCCTATCGGCCTGGCAAAGGCCGTCCATCACTGGCATCCCTATTTATGGGGTCGTACCTTCTTGGTCCGTACCGACCACTTCAGCCTCAAGTATTTGTTAGATCAACGCTTGACGACCGTGCCACAACAACGTTGGGTGAGCCGTCTCTTAGGCTACGATTTCAGGGTGGAATACAAGGCCGGTCATTTGAACCGTGCGGCCGACTCTCTTTCTCGCCGTGACTCGCCCGAGGCCTCTCTTTATGCCATGTCCGAGCCGTCCTCTTTGTTTCTTCCCCGCCTCCTCCAGGAGATTGACGGCACACCGGCACTCACCGAGCTACGACGCCGCATCCAGGAAGGGCGCCTGCCTGCATGTTGGGCAGTTCAAGACGGTCTCATTCACTACAAAGGTCGTTTTTACTTACCGGCTACTTCTCCTTTGGTCGCCGACATCCTCGCAGCCGTTCACGAGCGTACTCACGAAGGCGTCCACAAGACCCTTCAGCGCCTCCGCACCGAGTTCTTTTGGTCGGGCCTCAAGCGCAGTGTTCAGTCTCACCTCGTGGCCTGCGTTATCTGCCAACGCAGCAAGACCGAGTCCCTCTCTCCAGCCGGCCTACTACAGCCTCTTCCAGTACCGACACAGATATGGGCCGATATCTCCATGGATTTCATTGAGGGACTACCTTCTTCCCAAGGATATTCTGTTATTTTTGTGGTGGTTGATCGCTTCTCCAAGGGAGCCCATTTCATTGCCATGAGCTGCCCCATTACTGGTCCCATCGTGGCCCGTGTTTTCTATGATCGTGTGTTTCGCCATCACGGGGTACCGGAGAGCATCGTTTCTGACCGCGACAAGGTTTTCACATCTCAGTCTTGGCAGGAGTTGTTTGACCTCTGTGGCACCAAGCTAGCACTCTTTTAAGCCTACCACCCGCAGTCCGACGGGCAGACCGAAGTGGTAAACAAGACACTCGAGATGTACTTGCGTTGCCTCACGGGGGACCTCCCGAAGGATTGGGTCCACTGGTTACCATGGGTGGAGTACTGTTACAACACATCCTACCACACCGCCCTCCAGACCACTTCTTTCCACCTGATCTACGGTCGAGATCCACCCCGCCTCCTCACTTATGTTGCCGGCTTGGCCCGCTCCACCGCCATCGACACCGAGCTCCACACGCGGGATGAGATATTGCGCCTCGCTCGGGCTCGCCTACTTTAGGCCCAAACACGGATGGAGACCAACTACAACCGCAACCACCGCGAGTTATTCTTTGCTCCCGGGGATTGAGTTTGGCTCAAACGCCGGCCTTACCGCCAGACCACAGTCTCTAAGGGCGCATACCAGAAGCTGGGACCTAAGTTCTTTGGACCCTTCGAGGTTCTCCACCGCATTGGGGACGTGGCCTACCGTCTCCGACTCGACGACGACGCACAGATCCACGACGTCTTTCATGTCTCGCAGCTTAAGCCGTTCGTGGGCGATCCTCCAACAACACCCTTGGTTTCATTGCCACCGCCACCACCGCACAAGCTTGAGGACAAGCTTGATGTCGAGCAGGGAGGAGATGTTACGGATCCTCGTTGGGGCAAGATGTACGAGCGTCGCGGGCCTCGCGTATCAACCTTCGGAGCGTATCTTCGTTATTTTATTTCCTACTAAGTATTTTGTTCCTCATGTTTAAGCCTTATGAGGGGGCATTTAATATTTGGGTTGAACCAGTTGTATCCACTTTATAGGTGGGGCTTGTGGTTTGGAATGGCAAGAAGAAAGTAAACCAAATTCTCCTCTCTTTCTCTTAATCTCTCTCTCTCTTACTTTTCCCTCACCTGCTCGATCCCGAGTTTCGCCTGCCCTAGCCTCCGCACCTTCCGCAAATCCCTCATCGCTCCCTAGCCATCGCCGCCTTGTCGTGAGGAGCTTCTCCGCCCCGTCTCCACCATTGCGCCCAAGGGGTCAAGGAAAGGTTCTCCCTCCCTACTCCGGGACTTCCCTCTCCACCGACCGTTCACGCGCTCGCAATCCCAGGAACGCAATAGCCTCCTAGTGCAATTTCGGGCGAGTTCTCCCCTCTGCCTCCCTCTTCCCTGTTTCTCCTCGATCCCGTCGACTCCCACCATCCCAATGCCAACCAGATCCCTTCTGCTTCCTCCTTCCCAGCGCCAGCCTTACCCCGCCGACTTCCACCGTTCCCCCGTCCCAGACTCCTTCCCAGCGACAACCTTAATCCCAACGGCCTCCTTCATTTCTCACTCCTCTCCGTTCCAGAACTTGTCCTAACATTCCCTGCCTAAGTCCTATACCTTTCCTCCACCGTAAATCCCATTCCTTCCTCTCCGTGAAATCTACAATCAAATCACTCCACACGTGAGCCCCTCCCACGACCACCAAATGCAAAGCCATCCCCTTTGACATCATCTGATTCCTCCCACCCCCTCCATGCCACAACAACCTTGGATGCCCTCCAACGACCGTCATCGTCATCGCCTGTACATGTGAATTGTGATTCGTTGTCTTATTTTCTGTTGTTGTTTATTTTGACACTCAAATTGTGATGATTTTTTGTTTTCTTGCTATTAGTACTTTCGTTGTGCAATATACAAGACTCATTCTGTACGTGTTAAATAGTATTTGCGCCTCTGTCATTTAAAGAATTGATATTTTTTTTTAATTAATATTTGTGACTGTGCATACCTTTGTTATTTTTTTATAATAATTAATTATTATTGCAGTTGTTAGTGCAGTCCTCTTGCATTTTCCATACTTCATCGCATATAGGTTTGCATTTAGTAAGTCCTCTCTGAGTCGACCTACCATTGCATCAAATTGGTATCAGAGCCCTAGGTTAGGGTCACTTGCCTGTTACGTAGTAGTAGGGATTATCGTCAGTCCATGTTGAGTCACAATCACATCGACGATAGGACCGCAAGTTCACAGTCAGACATGATGTCTGCTGAATTTCGAAAACTAGTTCTCGATTGATTTGATTAGATGGGAGCCCAATTCGAAACCCTTAGGGGTGATATTGCGAGGGTTAGCACGTGGGTTGATCAGTTAGAGACACCTAGAGGTCGAGCGACTCCTCCCTTGATGAGGAGCCTCACAAGGATCCACGAGATGCTACACCGCCTCATCAGAGATGTGGTAGAGACATTCCTCGTCAAGACCCCCTCCCATTGTGAGAGGGAATTTTTGTCGTGATTACGGGTATCGACGAGATTCGGGGAGGGATCGCCGTCCTCCTGTTGAGCCTCGTCCGCCCCCACATGGTCGTAGAGATCGAGCCCCTCCTGCATGATACGACTACGACTTTGATGATCAGTATGGTGACTACCGTGAGCCACGCCGCAGGATGACTCCAGAGGAAGATGACATCACTCGGTGTATCCGCATTGACGCGTCCTCCTTCGACAGTCACCTGGACCGGAAGGCATTTAGTGATTGGCCTATGGATATGGATCACTACTTTGACTGGTTTGAGATGAGTGACGAGACGCGGGTTTGATTCGCCAAAATGAAATTGATCGGCCAAACAAAAATCTATTGGTCAAGTTTGGAGAGGTCACTTGAGCGGGATGACTATTACTCCATCACTCGATGGGATGAGATGAAGCAGCGCTTGCAAGATAAATACCTCTGAGCTTCGTATCACGATCAGCTTTTAGATCAGGTCTATGCACTGCGTCAGAGGACTCTCTCTGTTGCATATTATATGTCACGATTTGACGAGCTAGTAGTTCATAATGATATTATGGAGGAGTCGACCTACCACTGCATCAATATGTATCACTCACAACAACACCAATCATTGCTAAAACATGACCACAGAGGAAAGAAACAGTTTAACCAAAATAAGGTGAAGTAAACCTCGAGCACTAAAGTAAAATATGGTTCAGAAAAAAATGGTGCAAAGATGGAACATTAAGGTTCTCTTTTTCATTCCTTTAATTTCACTCAACTTCTTCCAGTTTTTTGAGCAGCAATTGGTATAAACTCTATTTAAATAGATCCTTTTGAATAATATCTGACATTTTAGCTTTAGCCCAAAATTTACTTTTTAACACTCTAGAATTCATCAGCATGCTTATGACACAAATAAATCTTGTTCATATTTAGAAATAAGCCCTTTCCTATTAACATGTCATACATGCAATTAATGAAATTTGTCCAAGCCAAAATTTACACATGCATCTAAAAGCAGTCTAAGTTAATCACCCATAAATAAAAAGCAGCTACTACTATACCTTAAAGTGACAAACGGTTTTCCAGTATGCATTCGATGGATATATGCTTCATTTAGTTTCTGGCACAGCATCTCTTCGACGCCAACTATAACATCAATCCCCGACGCTTTAAGCTTTTCCACGCCTTTTGAAGCAACAATGGGATTAGGATCCACCATGCCAATAATCACTTGCTTAATTTTCGCATTAATTAATGCTTCTGTGCAGGGAGGAGTCCTCCCATAATGGTTGCATGGTTCAAGGCTTACATAAGCTGTTGCATTCTCAGCCAACTTCCCAGCATCTCTCAGAGCAAAAACCTAAGAGTAAAAAAAAATTGCATAAGAATTAGCAGTCATATGAAGATTAGAAAAAGTATTGCTTGCAAACTTTTTAAACAAGCTAAGGCGTACTACAAATTTTCCAATTTAATCATAGAATTTCATTACTAGACTTTCTAGCATACACTTGTTTTAAGAGATTGACTAGCTTTGTCGAGAGCTAGTCCAACTAGCTAAGCCAAGAAACACATCCACCTTTTGCCCCCATTGAAACAGAAGATAGAAGACTACTAGAATGAAGATGGAGAGCTCTTCAGGACAATTAAGTGAATAAAAGAAACAAAACACAGGACAATTAAGGTCAACGCAAAAATATGCAAGGAGATTACTAGGATATTTAATTGGTTTCATTATTAAAATTAAGGTAATCTTTAATGGAAATTATTTTACTTGCAGGGTGTGCAGATGAGTTTATATAAAGGGACGGATTTGTGAGAATTTGCACATCCTACCTCCATTACAACCAATTTGACACAACCATACCATGCATAAACTCTCACTCACTCAGAAAAAATGATGGGCTCCCTCCAATGAGGCACCCTCATCTACAATCGATGTCATCTTACTATATCTAAGGCACCCTCCATTGACCAAAATAGTATCTCCCCAAAAAATGTTAAAAACTAGGACAAGTTGTTTCAACTCATAGTGGACAATGTATGTCTGCTGTATTATCTACGTACTATCTAGGCGATGAGGTAGTTTTTCAGGCGGTGGATTTTGTTTGTTTACCTTTTCCTCCCCTCTCATATACAAAATCATATAATATACTGCAAAAATAAAAAATTTGATGAGACTACGGAAGAAGAGCCATGAAAATTATATTTATAAGATGTTGCATTTATTAAGGAACATGGAGACGAAGAACAGAAACAAAGACAGGAAGAGAATATGATAGAACTATAGAAGTAAGAAGATGTTAGTGAGAATTTGAGATAAAATCAAAGAACCTATATACTTCCATGAACAAAGGTCCCAACAAAAAGGTGTTTAGAAGAGGGAGGGCATTAATTAAACGAATAAGTGAATGAGCTAATATTATGAAATACCCTCTTTACACTTATATTACGTAAATTAAAATTAATTTAGGTTTTAATTTTGATTTATTCCGAATTCAAATTAAAATGTAGGAGGTGGGTCTTGAACCAAATAAACACAGAATATAGTGAAATCATGATTTGGAAACTTCAAATATGGACTATTATGCTGGAGATGTGGCGCGGACGGTAGAATTTCCACGGGATCACCGGCGAAGAGCAATAATCCCAAGCACAGTTGAGGATGGAGGTGTGGCGCTTCCACGAGATTGCGATGGGGGAGGTATCGGGTCGATGAAAGAGGTGAGGCCCGTAAGGCGCTAACTGAATCGTTCGTTTTAAACCTTAAACTGAACTAATATTAAACATTTGGCATTAAAGTTGAAAGATATAAAAGGAACTTTAAGATATAAATACTTAATCTTCTAATTTTTAATATTTTAAAAAATGATTTGTCTTTATTTGTCCGACTTATGAAAAATTAGGAGCTACAACCTATGAAGCACCGACACTTCAAAATGCCCAGCGTGTCGGTGTCAAAGAGTCCGACACTCCTCCGACTCTCCGACACTCGAGTCGGAAATCCGACACTCGAGTCGGAAATCCGACACGCAGGCTCACGCGGGACTCGTGTGTCCCTCTCAATCGGACACGTGTATCCCTAAGTTAGCTACTCATGATGAAGCGGGTGGTAATTTATCTTGAAAGTGTCTTTACTCCTTTCTAGCATTTCAAGTAGTGAAAGTGGATCTACTAGTGACGTAGATATTTTCTTTAGAAAAAAGAAGATTGAAAGTGGGGAAAAAAGTTTGCATGTGAATCCATTATTTTTACTGATGATATATAATGGTAATGTGTTAATGTTCTATCATTTTTGATCATTTGTTAAATTTTGCATTTGAATATTTGATAAGTAATATTTAAACATGACTTAACTTATGTAAATATTTGTTAATTGTTATTTTTTTATTTTTTGTTAAATGTTTTAGGATTTTCATAATTATAAAAAATGAATATTTAATATACGTGTCTCAGCGTGTCGGAATATGGTATTTTTTGAGAATTGACGAGTCGCGTGTCGTGTCGTGTCGTATCGCGTGTCCCGTGTCGGTGTCGGAGCAACATAGGCTACAACAGTCCATTTGAAAGTTACGGGGGAAAAAGTCTTTCCTCTAAACTATAAGGGTGTCACAGGTACTTAAAATTATGTCAGTTAAATTCCTTATCAGAACTTCTCGACAACATCAAAATCTCACATTCATTCTTCTAGGCCCAATACTTAATCAAAATTCTCTCTTAAATCTAAACTCACCTTACAATTATCTGCTAAGGTTAACTCCCTTCCCATATAACTCGCTTAAGAATTATACACCTCATCCATAGTTCTCGCCTAAAATATTTTTACTAAAGCCCAATTTTAACCTTATGTAAACTTACCTAGCTTAATTTTCCTACTGATAATAATCGCCCAGTTTAATTTCTCTATCCAAGTCCTCGCCATGTCCATGACGCTCCTAATAAACCACCCAAAGCGTAATCAATACTAATTATCTAACAATCTTATTGCCATACATATATATAATACTTGTATACTAATCATTTATGTAGGTTCGGCGACCATCCATTCAGATGAGAGACCACCCATGAGGCGAGTTAAGTCCCTCGCACTTGAACACAATAGTTATATAAGGAACGACGATTGATCAAGCTCCGCTGCATAGAGACTACTATACATTGATGGTCGAACAAACCACCCTTCGACAATACGGACCCTGCAACAGAGTAAATCTCTGACTAGATGGGCCCATCACCGGACCAGTCTCTGAAAAGATGGATCAGGATTTTTTATGGCAACAAAACACTTCTTTTAGTGGCCTCCATTATGTTGCCTGACACACAATTTGTTCTCCTGCAGATCATGGTGGCCTGGGTCTACATGCTTCGTCCAACTAGATTGGGCCACTTCGGGCTCGTTTCACCTGGGACCTTCTGTCGTCTCACTCCTATTTATTTCACTGTGTCATGTCCCCCAAATATTCCAATAGATTGTGGGAGCTTTCGACGCGGCGGCACGACTCTCCGGTATTCAAAATTATTCAAGATGGAGGACGAATTATCAATCATATTATACGTTGGCATATTAGTACGGGAGCCTGCATAGATATTCTAAATGGTACATGGCTTTTGGAACGGGCATTGGCGTCATGGACAATGCTTTTAAATTGTTACTCACTCGACTCCTTGAGGGTGGCTGATTTACTAACCAAAAATGGGGCAAGGAACCAACCTCTTCTGCACCTCCACTTTGGTTACGAGCTTGTTGAGCTGTGTTGAATGGTGGACCAGGCCTCAATCAATTAAGTGGTGGGTCCCACCAGCCGGACTGCAGTTTGAGCATTCAAACCAAATCCCCCATGGCTAACTCTCGTTGGGACTTTGACCAATGGGTTGTAGGTTGTTGAGGAAGAGAGATTTGATCCTGCAACCTCCTTTATAAGAGGATGTTACCACCAACTCTTATATCCAAGTGTGTTTGCATCACACTTGGCCACTTGGGTATAAGAGTTGATGTTAACATCCTCTTATAAAGGAGGTTGCGGGATCGAATCTCTCCCCCCTCAACAACTTATCCATTTGTCAAATTCCCAACAAGGATTAGCCATGGGGGATTTGGTTGGGATGCTCGGACTGCAATCTGGCCGGTGGGACCCATCACTTAACTGGTTGGGGTCTAGCCCACCTTTCGACAAGCCGATTATGCAAACCCGCATTTATGGTGATAGGGCGCAAGATACACCGGAATTTAAGCATCACTTTAATGGAAAATCGACTACTTCTATTGCGTACTCAGCTTTATTTCCTGAAGCTTCTAATGGCTTCCATTGGCTCAAAACTCTTGCTCTTCGCCCACATGAATGGTTGTTCTGGTGGTGCCTCGCTCATGATGTCATCCCGACCAAATCTTAGCTCGTTCGTCGTGGTCTTTTGGAGGATTTTACTTGCACGTGGGGTTGTCCTACAGTTGAGGACCAGGACCATATTATTGCCCGATGTTCCACTCTTGCCGCAATGAATTCTTCTCTACAACGTTGGGGGATTCATTTACCATTGTTCCTGAGCTGGGTGGACCTCCCTGTTCGTGTTTCTGCTTCAAGCCGTGTGTCGATTGGAACTATGCGAGTTCTGTGTTATGCCGTCTACCAAGCCTAGCGAGCCCGAAATGCAAAGCATCATGGCCGCGAGTTCGGTACCCCGGATATGTTAGCGGTAACTATCATGGAGACTATCAATTTTCCTCCTGACCATCCCACCGGATATCACTGGAGCACTAACCAGCCGCGTAGACTATTTTCTATCATTCTCGGTACCCCATTCTGCTAGGCTGGATCAAAATTAATACTGATGGTGCACTATTCCCTGATCACTCGGTGAAACTGGGTATTGTTGTGCAAATTGACAAAGGCGAGGTTCTTGCTGCCATTGGTTATAGCATCCCCCACTAGGACCTGAGCGGAGTGGAGTTTCAGGCATTGCTTGACCTCAGACGCATTCTTAACCAGGATTTGTTTGATGTTCGTGGGGTTATTTTGGAAGGCAATTGTCAGAATGTTATTGATTTTTGCAAGAGCTCTATGAACCGTTCTTCCTGGCATGCCGCCCCACAAGAGGACAGGGTCATCTCCTTAGCTGATTTCTCCCAAGTGCTTTTCCACCAAATTCCTCGGGAGGCGAATCGGTTAGCTGCTTTTTGTGCCAAATTTGGCAAATGTTGTACTTTTGTTTCGCATGGTTTGGATCTGGCCACTCCTGAGTTCTGTGAGCATGTTCAGGATGACTTGGATGGCATGGTCTCGTTGTAGCAGTTTGTTTTTTTGTGCTTCTTTAGTAATGCACACTTGCACATGCACTTTTCAAACAAAAAACGAACTAGTAGGACCCAAACACAGTGGGTCGGCCCATTTTTAGTCCAACATATATGTTTTTAAGAACAACAGATAAGCCACTTTGTGACCCATTCTGACACAAGTCTGGTAAAACATCACCATGGACTTCATCATCAATCCATATACCTCATCAGCAAGACATCCATCCTTATCCTCGTTGACTGATTCTCCAAAAACGTTTTTTCATGCCACTATCAACACGTCGTGATCACCACATAATCATTCAATTACATGGAATGTCAAAAAGCATAGTCAATGATCAAGACACAATCTTTCACAGCTCCTTGTGACAGTCATTACAAAAATTCAATGTACAAATTAAAAACAACCTTAGTCAGTCACCCTCAAACTGATGGACAAATTGAGATAGTCAATCATTGCCTCAAACCATATTTTCCTAGTTTTTTTGGACAAATCCATCCAGTGGGCCCACATTCTCTATTGGGTAGGATAATAGTACAATTAGAGCTATATATATTATGTGAGAACCGATTTAACACCCACTAAACCATATACAATTGTGACTTCTACCATTTCAGATTATATTCACGACAAACCCTCTAAAACGCTCTTTGACAAAAATCTTGACAATTGTGACCAATTTCTCACCCTCCTCAAAGCAAATATTCTAAATGTCAAATTGCAACAAGAAGAAATTAGCAGATAAACATCATCCAAATTGTGCCTTCAACCAAGTCATTGGGTCGTCGTTCGCCTACAACTATATTGACAACAACAATTGATTGTTGAATGTCCGCAAAACTTAGCCAATAACACTGAGTAATTCTAAATCCTTCACGGATGAATGTCTTCTCCTACAAACCTTGGCTCCCAGATGGCTCCTGCAATTATTTAGACTTTCATGTCACATTGCTCAAACCATAATGTGGCCCTCTCACTCAACTCCTGCTGTCCTCCATAGAACTTCCTAATTCATAAGAAAACATCTTACAAATCTACAACTTTGATGACAAGGTTATTCTTGAAAGGGTATGGAATGATAAAGCGCAAATAGCACATTACCAAGTAGTCCTCAAGATGACTTAACAAATGTCCTCATTTTAGAAGATTATTAACTCAATATTTATTGAAAACTCAAAAGAAAATGATGAGCATGCCTTACCTCTGAACCACACGATCATATATAGTACCTTTGAACCAGATGATCACATCTAGTACCTCTGAACTGCAAGAGGCCATGCTACAAGCATAACAAATTAAAGCAGATACTCAATAATGTTGGTGTTGATGCTACTATTATTGAAGTCCCTTGTGAGGGCAACTATCTTTTCAAAATTGTCAACTGGCATAGCCCACATCACAAAAGAAGAGAATGATTCAATTGTAACCACAAGAAGCTAAAACAACACAGCAATCGAAATTTCAGAAGGCTAAAAATAACTCAGCAACTGAAACAACTGTTTTTTTCCCTACAAAGGCCTGAGCATGATGTCTCATCCTCGGACATAAAACTTGGTCAGGGAGACTGAAAAATGGAAAACACTTTTTGGATATCAGAGCACCCAAAAATCAATCAACAAAACTAAGATGAACGATCAAGGTTCTGCACCACTTCCACATCACAGCTGCAGTCTACTGCAACCAACTCTAAAAAGCATGCATGACCAAGTTTTGTTAGGAAATTATATTTTGTTGCAGAAAACTCCTTCATTGGTCTTCTAACAAACCACCAATATTTTTTATTAAGATATTTGGCCACGAAGTAATTTCTTGGTCTAATTTGGGTACAAATTTTTGACCTAAATTTGAAGCCATTGAGTAAATGAAAAGGTACATTTATCTAACTATAAAAATATTATGTCAATATTTAAGCCAATTTAAATATTAATTGATCATTCCAAGTTAAATTAAAACTTAAATATGAGGGAATATTCTCCACATCTCAACAAATTCGCCATAAATTCAAGAAATAGCTTACTAAGATGGTGTAAGATGATAGAAAGAAAGGACAAGGAAAGTGAAAGATAACACTTGAAAAAGCTAGAAGAAAGATAATGAAAAATGAAAAAGATCAAGAGCAACTAATAATAATGGTCAATTCCTGACTGAAACCAACCATAAACGAAGGGGTCAAATTTAAAGGAGCTTTTAACATCAAAAGATAATAAATGAGGCATTAAAGTACTAAAGTTCAAAAACCTCCTATTGATTTCTTCATTTGATCCTCTCACTCCTAGTAGCTAATTTTTTTGTTTTAATTCCAAACAATATTAAACTTCTCCTTTTGAGACTTGCTAAAGCCCCATTTGGCGCGGCATTTTTGCTCTGGAGAGTTTCAGCGGAAGCCGCCATCATAGAATATATGTTTGGCACGACGACAATTATGATGGCCACCGGGAAAAAACCTTGTTTTTAACGTAAAAGTGGATGGAGTTACTTAGGTGAGGTCGGGTGTTCAAGAACGATGGTTCATATCTTCAACATTCACGACCGCCGCCAACATGCCAAACAAACCCTAAACCTGTAAAATATTTTCCACTCTATAAACCTAAAGAACACTTTCAATAAACCTTCCTGAAGGTGAAAACAAGGGGGCATACAATGAGCTTGATGGATTTTTGGCACATTGCACCCCTCATTTGTTCCTGTTTGGCACTTTGTACCCCAAAATTTTAAATATGGCACTTTGCATCCCCATTTGCATTTGATTTGGCACTTTGCGCCCTAGAACATTGTAATAAGGGATATTTTTGTCCAAATTACTTACCAATAGACATATACGCCTGATTCCATCTCAGCGCCTCCAAATCCTTCAGGCATAACCCCTTAAATTTAAGGAATTTTGGACTCGTCTGGGCCGAAAATACCCCTTAAATTTAAGTCTGGGTGTAAAGTGCCAAAACAAATGCAAATGTGAGGTGCAAAGTGCCATATTTAATATTTCGAGGTGCAAAGTGTCAAACAAGGGCAAATGGGAGGTGCAAAGTGCCAAAAAACCGAGCTTGACTTCTATCAAAAAACCAGGAACACATTTCCTACTACACCAAAGAATTCAGGTTCTACATCAAATTAACAAAAGTTAGAAAGGAAACACTGACCAAATTGAAATACAGAAAGGCCGAAAATAAAATGAAATTAGATGAATACCTCTGCATGAGGCTGTCCCGCCTTTGGATGAAACCCTTGGCCAACAATCTCCCCATCCTTTACAATTACACAACCCACCATTGGGTTAGGGCTAGTACAGCCAATGGCCTTCTTAGCAATCTCCACACACCTCCTCATGTAAAAAGAATCGTCCATCTTTATGCATACGGCGCCAGAAAGACCACGCCTATTTCTGGATGCGCGGAAGTTTGCACGTTCTACTTGAGACGGGACAGCGAGTCCCTCTCGCCAGACTTCGAAGATGGAAGGGAGAAGCATTGGCATGAGAAAAACGACTGTGAACGCTGTTCTGTGGTGGAGAAGTTGAGAGATCTGAGAATTTGCACCATTTCACATGGGGGTGAAAAGATTAGAGATGTGGGAATAGATGAGAGTTGGGATCTTTAAATTCCACTGAATTGTTTTAGCACATTGAATTGTTTAGAACATAGTAGCTTCAACAAGAATCTGGGGAGGACAAGATAACCAGATCAATTCGCAAGAAACAGTCGATGAAGATAATAAGAAACAGAAATTGGCAACATTTTTACACAAATTGTTACACAACATTTGTGAAACAGAAATTGGCAACATTTTTAATTGTTACACAAATTATTGTTTTCTAATGTTGGTATTGCAGCTACGAAGAGAACAAACCAGATGTATTTTCCAAACAGAAATTGGCAAATGAATTGAACCCGCAAGGTAACTAAATCCTGTCATGTTTTTTTAGAACTTATAATCATTTTCTGCAGCTGTTGGTATTGCATCAAATGCATCCCAAGTATTTTCCAAAGGTGGACGAAAATACCATCAGCAAATCAGGAGAACGAAAATACCAAACCAGCAAATCTGGGAAGAAGAAGATCTACGCAGCTAGGAAGAGAACAAACCAGAGGAGAACTTGAGAGAAAATGACGCCGACGACGGAGAGAACGACGGAAATGGGCGAGAATAGGGCCGCCTCGGGAGATGTGCGAGAAAAAAGCCCCGTCGACGGAAATGCGCGAGAATAGCACCGCCGACGGAGAGAACGTGGCCGCCGACGGAGATGTGCGAGAAATATGCGCAGGGTTTACGCCGTCGTCGACAGGGAAGGGCGATTGGGATAGGCTCGCGAGGGAGAGTGTAGGGTTTTCGGGAGCGGCTACAGCGGTTCGCAGGTTTGGACAATAAAGTGAAAACAAACACTGCTTATTGTCGCAGTTTGCGGTTCGCAGGTTTGGCACGGCTTATTTGCTTCGGTCAATATAATTTTGGCAAAGTGCATCCTCGAAATACAGGCTTTTGACAAAATGCACTCCGAAATTTTAAAATTGGCAAAACGCACCCCCCAAAATGGTTTTTTTGGCAAAGTGCACCCTCAATAGGCAAAAAAATGACCAAAATGTACACTCTAGGGTGCACATTGCCAAAAAAATAATTTTGGGGGATGCATTTTGCCAATTTTAAAAATTGAGGGTGCATTTTGCCAAAACTCTATATTTCGAGGGTGCACTTTGCCAAATGCCCTCAAAAATATCATTATAATAAAATGTGTGTTTTACCAAGACAGGTCATAACCGCAAATAAATTAATTTTGACTTTTAAAAATAAAATACCTGAATTTTTTAAGGCAAAGTTCATTGTTCACGAATAATAGTTCGTAACCACCGAGTTCACGACTGCTGTCAAACAAAGGCTTCGTTTGGGAGGATTTATTTTTACCGGTCATGCGGTTACGACCCATGAATCAGACTTTAATTGAGATCTGATTCATGCGGTCGTAACCGCTTGACCGATGAAAATAAGTCCCATCAAACGGAGCCAAAGCCTAAATAAGGACCCATTTCTGAAAGCAAAACAGAGAAAAGCTAGTTCTGGACCCATTAGTGTGAGGATTGCACTTTTAAAGTCAAATGTGGGGTATCTACTGGTTGGCCACACAATTTAGGGTGATTTTTTTTTGCTTTGGTGAGTTTGGACGAAAACATCAAGGACATACAATGTACGTTTTGTTATTTATGACAGTCATCAAAAAAATAAGACTAGTTTTAACATAAAAGTTGATGAAGTTTCTTAGATGAGTCCCGCCATTGATGAACGAACAGTCATAACCACCGCATTTGTGACTACCATCGCCACGCCAAATGAAGGCTCTGTTTGAAAGCTCATTTTGACTCTATTTCATTCTTAACGGACCGGAGAACGGGTGTTTGGCAGCATACAAAGTGCTACCATTTTAAAGATAAATTTTTAGGTGAGTTACTCTCGTCAATCTTTTAGGTGCGGGATTAAATACATCCGTACGATCGGATATCTTACGGCGAAGTTGTTTTCGCGGAATACTGCAGTATTCTAAAAATACTCACTATTGTCAAATATGATAGTATTTTGATTAATCATTTTGTTTTTACAAGAATCAATGGTTTAATGTGCGTGAGCATCGTGATCTTGGGTGGGAGTAATGCACCGATAAATCTCTCCCAATTTTAAATGATCGTTTTAAAAAGTCATAAAAAAATTGAACAAGTGGCAATGAGACTTTTTAAACGTGAAAATTCAGGGAAATGTGAAAATCCACGTGGTTTGTTCGATGCTGACCAAATTCCACTAATTTTTTTGTGTTACAGGTTGTCGAGTTCTCGAGGGTGACACGTCACCACTCATTACAATGGAACTTAATGGAATGCAAATGTAAAATCTCCAAGTCGCCTTTGAAGGAGGTCTTCGAAGGCGGAGGAGATCTTCAAGGGCCGAATGAGATCTTCAATGGGAGCTTTGAAAGATAGTGGAGAACTCTGAAGGATCTTCGAAAGAGCTCTTGAGGGTGGTGAATGCAAGGTTCCTTGAAATGAAGGCTCTGACTCCTTTTAAACTTTTTGACAGGGATGATTCAGTAATTACACCGATGTAGCCGTCATAACTACTGGACAGACGAATCCCTTTACTCGATCTGGAGCACATGGATCGTCATTTTTGCATATATGACAATTTTGCCCCTGAGCAGTTTGGGCAATATTGGCGATGGTGATGATAACGAACTGCGAACAACGAACTGCGAGCCGCGAACTGCAAACTACGAACCAAGTTGCAAACTGTGAATGGCGACCTGCGAAATTGCAAGCCGCGAACTGCGAGCTGTGAAACTGCAAGCTGTGATCCCCTAACTATGAACCGAGCCGCAACCTGCAAATAATGAAATGTGAGTTGCGAGTTGCGAACCGAATTGCGAATTACCAGTGAACAACGAAAAGTGAGCTGTGAATTGAGCCGCGAACTGCCATCAAGCTGCGAGCCATGAGTCGCGAACTGCGAGCCACGAGTCGCGAACTGCAAGCCATGAGCCGTGAACCGCGAGCTGCAAATTACGACCCATGACTTAAGAACTATGGGCCGCGAATTGCGAGTTGCGAACTGCGAACATCCATGTTATTCTTGAAAAAGGAGATGTGACTGACACCGCAAGGTGCGGCACGCGACGCACAGAAGCTACGATATGGCAATAGGCTAGCGCAGAGGTCGCCGCACCAAGGAGGTGCAACTGGAGTCGCGCAGCGGTAGGCGTGGCGCGGAGGTCGCCACACCAAGGAGGTGCGACAGGCACCGCATGGCGGGACAACTCTTGCGCAGCAGTAGGTACGATGCGGAGGTCATCACACCAAGACGTACAGCAGGCGCTGCGTAGCGCGACAAGCACTGCATGATAGCTACTGGGTGGTGATAGATGTTGTGTGGAGGCTGTCGCACTATGAGTTTGTGGTAGGCATCGTAGAGGAGGTACTGTATGGTGTTAAGTATTGCACAGAGGTTGCCATACGAGGGAATGAGGCAGGTGTCGCACTGTCGCAATCGTGTGGCGGGAGCTACCGGTCAGTAGGTGTTGCACAGAGGTTGTCGCACCAACAGGCGTACACATGCGCTTTATGGTAGCCACCGCGTGACGGTTGTTACTCCAAGGAGGTGTGGCAGGCGCTGCGTGACGGTTTTTGGTGATTTCCTTTACTACAAGCGGTGAGTGACCCCACTTCCTCTATTATAAGCACCAATCATAAATTCATAATGGAAGAGGTTTCAATATCCGCAACCTCTTTTTGATTTATAAAGGGTGGTGTTAAAGACACATCATCTTCGGCTTTGTGCACATCAATATTATGTGCACCCATTGGAATTTTATGTGCACACCAATGCTATGTGCACTCAGTAGACCTTTTCAAAATTTTAATTACAATATTCGTCTTTCCTTTAACAACACCTTTAGTACGTTGATTTTCTCGAAACCACCCACCTCTATCGCAATCAAGCATTATTCTAGGTCTCGCACAAGCGGTTATATTATCAGTCCGTTGAATTGTAACAATAAAGCCAACTCTTCTTGCAACATTACGAGCCCACTCAAGCAAATTTTCTTTGCTTGGAAAAATAGTATCTGTGATGAATTCATGCCCAAATGTCCACCCTGCAGGAACATATGTCAAAACTGTAGAACCGGAAGAGACATTAATGACAGGAATCGGGAGGTATCAGTGGATGAGACATTACCCAAAATATTAAGGGTTATTTTTTTGATGTTAGTGAGATGCCAAAACATTAATGGCGGGGAAGAGAGAATCGGGATTGCGTCGGAGGAGAAGGTGGAGGAATCGGGGGGGGGGAGGTTTCGCCGGATGCAATCGGGAAGAGGAGCGCCGAATATCGCGAAGGAGGAGGCGGACTCAATGCTTCGGCTTTAGTTTATGAGTGGGGTTTAGAAAACCTAAAATATTAAGGGTTATTTTTTTTGATGGGTGTGCACATAGCTGAAAATGGTGTGACTTTAACACCACCCTTTATAAACTTAAGAGGTATCCACCTCGATGAATATATGATATTTTTCAATAATTTTAAATACAAATTTGTCCATTTGAAAAATCCAATCATCCTTTTCAAATATTACAAGAATGTGCACAAATTGGTACTTAAAATGATTGTAAAAATATCATAATTCATATACCGTATTTTAAAAAAATGGATATTTAAGAACATGCTTGTTGCGGTTCATTGGGGGCTCCTGTAGACCGGTCTAAATTGCACCGTCCTAGTCTGGGAGTGGTCGACCGCACAAACAGTCAATATAAGTTGAGGTGGTCGGTAAGATAATTTTTTAACGTGAAAAACACGGAAATGGGGAAAAACCATGTTTCTGGATTTATGACCACAATACTTCAACTAGTCTTGGGTGCTGTTGCGGAGCTTTTAAAGAATGCGAGAGCGACATGCCGTTTCTCATTATAATTGTTGGGGAAGAGAGATAGTTGGGCTCGGAGGGTGACAGGTCTAGTGACAGAACTAGGATTTCTGTTGGACCCGGACACCATACAAAAATAACTAATTATACAAAAAATTTTAATGCAACATTTTAAAAAATATGTCAGTTAATTAAAATAAAAGTCAAATTACATACCGACTAACAAACTATTTTTCGGGTACACATATTTTGGTAGCGTGCGATGATTGCTTCATTAGTTATGGTTGTCACAATGCTCTTCTCAATATAAGCAATTAAACAATCGTTCATCCATTCATCTCTCATTCTGTTCTGCAAACGACTTTTTATTATCTTTATTGCGGAGAACATTCTTTCAACAGAAGTAGTTACAACAGGTAAAAGACATGCAAACTTTAAAAGCCAATAAACAAGTTGGAAATGATAATGTTTTTTTAGTCTCCACTATTTTTTGAACAAGTCCGCTAATTCTTTTTACACGAGAAAATGTATTAGTTGATCGCATATCCAGAATGTACACATCCAGTTGACCTTTAAATAATTGCAAATCTACTGGGTTGAAATCATGATGATAGAATTTTGCTAGATGAATTAAGTTTTGCTTATTAAAAGAAGCAAAATGATCATTCGGGTCAAGACATGAAACACAAATAAGCAGCTCAGTATTTATTTCTTTGAAACGATCATTCAACTCATTCAATACCCAATCAATTACTGTATTAAATGGCTCGACCCGAAAAATGATGGAAATTTGTGATATCTCTTGTTTTACGTCTTGATTTCCCAGGTTGAACAAATGTACTATTTATATTAGGAACATCAATCATATGTTTACCACAAAATTTAGTTACTTCAGTGATAAATAACTCTCATTCAAACTCAATGCTTCTCAAATTAAATAACAGTTGTTCGTTAATTTCACGAAATTCATTGCATTGATAATATCTTAATCTTTCTTTTGTAGTGCCTGTGATAACTCATTTGTCTTTGTCAGAATAATTTTCATTAAGTTTAGTAGGAATACGAATTCAAATGTTGATATATTATTGATAAGATTGCTAGCGGTTACTCTTTGATTACTATCAACTTCATTCTCTGAAATGATTTCAAAAACATCTACAATTGATGAGAACATACGTATGAAATTCAACACGGCACCATAATGAGAACCCCACCGTATGTCTCCGATTCCCTTAATTTCTAATGGTTGATTTAACTCCCGACCAGTTTCTAACTCTCCGCAACCAAGTTCTTGGACAACACTATCAACTTCTAATGCTCTGATATTATCATGATGCTTACAAGCGAGCCACCTACAACATTCAGTACACTACTAATAAAAGAGAACATTCCTGCAACTTTAGAATGACCTCCTGCAACAACAACTAATATCAACTGTAACTGATGAGCAAAACAAAAAATATAGTAAGCAGAAGGATTCTCTTTCATAATCAATGTTTTAAGACCCTTAAATTCGCCTCTCATGATAATATAGAAGTGAATGATTCCACTTAATCCAAGAAGGAGTGGAAGCAGTATGTGGAAGCAGAGTCATGGTTCTCTGTAATACCAGTGATTCCAATGTATCCGAGAAGAAGAAGAGCAGAGTCATGCTTCTCTCTATGATTTTTTATGTTCTTCATTTTCGTAATTTTCATTATCCTAATTTTCACTATCAGTTTTCTAACTTTACAATCTTTATTGTTGTAAAAGATCTTCTTGAAATAATTTTTTGGATTTGGCATTCGATCGTCGACTCGTCGTAACACGTAGCAGGCAAAATAACTTGGAAAAAAAATCAACTACCCCCGAGATCACCAGATCGCCTATAGGCAAAACCCTACGGAGATGAAGCAAACAGCAAAATGCTAGAATCAAAACTTACGCACGATTGTGCACTTTTTTGTAACGACCTGGCCCGCTAGGAGCGCAGCGCCGCCCGATCCACTAGCAGCCCAAGGAGGACCCATGACACCACAGTGGTACAGTCGGAATCTATAAGGCCTGCAGGCCGTACACCCCAAAGCATCCCGCGCCTGTTTATCGGCCGCGCGCATTGTTGCCACGGGATTTCGAACCCGAGACCTTGATAAGGAGCCTTTAATACTACTCCTTATAACCAACTGAGCTGCAGCTTAACTGGTGATGAGAAGTGAAGGAATTTCATATTTAAGCGTGCTTGGGCGAGAGTAGTACTGGGATGGGTGACCTCTTGGGAAGTCCCCGTACGACCCAACTTAACTAGAGAGTTCGCTCATCAAAGGGAGGATGTGACCACCAACAACCCGCCAGTGGGCTGGAGAGGGGTTGGGGTGCTTGGGCTGCTGCCCGGTAGCGATGCCGTGGGGCGAGACAAGCTGCGGCCTCTGAGCTCTAAACCTGGGTCGTTACATAAAAAGTGCACTTTTATGGAACGGCCCGGCCCAGCTGCTCAGAGGCTGCCACACCCAAACATGGGCCGCACATCGTGGCCCGCCTACCGGCACCGCTACAGGGTTGCAGCCCAATACACCCCAACGCCTCTCCCGCCTGTTTTTCAGCAAGGCGCGTTGTTGGCGCTTGGTATCGAACCCGCAACCCTTGATAACACCCTCTTTCAACAGGGCTCATCACCAAGGGTTGTAGGTTCGATACCTAGCGCCAACAACGCGCCTTGCTGAAAAACAGGCGGGAGAGGCATTGGGGTGTATTGGGCTGCAGCCCTATAGCAGTGCCGGTAGGCGGGCCACGCTATGCGGCCCATGTTTGGATGCGGCAGCCTCTGAGCAGCTGGGCCGGGCTGTTACACCAGCAGACGTCATCATCGGCGTCCTAGTAAACTCACATTAAATATGTCAATCAGCTTTTCGAAAAAAATTGTCATTAAGCATATCAGTAATGTTTTTAATGTGCTATCGTTAAACTAATCAACATTATTAAAAAAACGAAAAAATACTTTATGAATCAGTACTTTTTGCATTAATTAATTGATTGTGTTTATTTTAAACAAAATTAATTAATTAATAGAGACAGAATCCTGTGCTTGTCATGGTTTGGGATACTGTAGGGGTTGGTCATAGGGGCGGAGCGATAGCCGGCCTAAGGTCCGCAAGCTGTCGGCGATCTTTGCTCTTTGCCCGTGATTAGCGATCGTTGACCACCATCCCGATCGATGATCGACACCCAGCTTATCGTGAATGTTTTCAATAAAATTTTAATGTGATACTTTTTTAAAATAAAACTTATGGAAATTTTAATAAAATTTTCGTTTGATGCACACAGTCTGGCGCAGGACTCTCGTGTCCCATACGATAGTACCCAGTCATGATAATACCTTTGTCCTCTGCACATGCCCGCCTGCTCTCAGGCGCCATTGTGTGGGGGTGTGCGCGCAGATGCCCTAGCTAATCCTCGCTCCAGACAGACCGTGCGGATCTCTCCCTACTCGTCTTCCCTCCCAACCGACCGTGATTGGCATCGTATTCCTCCAGACCAACGCGACTGCCGGTAATAAATATAGGGCGCTGTTACGTGCACACCACTTTTGGCTATGTGCACACCACTGATATGTGCACACCGTTGATATGTGCACACCATTGCTATGTGTACACCATTGATATGTTGCACACAATTGATATGTGCATTACTCTAGGTCTCACACGAGCGGTAATCTTATCACCCCTTTGAATTGTGATAATAAATCCTATTGTTCTGGCTACATTACGAGCTCATTCAACAAGATTTTCTTTACTTGAAAACACAATGTTATTAATGAATTCAGGTCCGACATCTACAGATGAAATTGTATTGGAATCTTCAAAGGTTATTAACTTTAAATCTGAACTCATTTTAACACAAGCCCTGAAATTTGTAAAACTAAAAAATTTAGCAATAGGATGTTGGGATCACAGGTATGCAGCGCCTTACACAATATCAGGATTCACATTTTAATCGGGATTCCCAATAATACAGCGTCTAACACAAAATATGTAATGCATTGTTAATTTATGCAGCGCCTTACCTCCACGAACTCCGGCGGCAGAAGTAAGGCCAGGGGGACCGGCGGCGGACGGCGGGATTCCACGAATCGGGTGGCAGAACTCCACGAAACAGGCAGCGAAACTTCAGGAATCGGTCGCCCGAACTCCACGAAAACTACTCGATTCGTGGAATGAAACCCAGAGGACGAACGGCCGACGGACGACGCACCTTTGACACCCAGCGGCCGGTGAAATCTGTGCACAGAAACAACGAGCGAGACGGAAGCTTGGGCGAAGGATAGGGTTTCAGGTATCGGGAGAAAAGAGGGGCGGGGTGTGCCCTTACGCAGCTTGAGTAGTAAAGTCTTGTGCTATGAATGCATAGATTCAGTATGGGTGAGATTGAGAACAAATATTGAGATTATTTATTTTAAGACATTGGTGTGCACATAAACAACAATATGTACGTGCACGTAACAACACCCTAAATATAAGAGATCTTACTCTCTTTTTTTCGATTTCAGAGAAACTCCTCTCTAATTGTGCATGTTTGAGGAAAGACAACTTTTGCTTTTTAATATTGTAAGGATGTATGTATTTTACATTCAGCCTTCTAGTATATTTTCGAATCGTACAAGCGTTGAAATGGCTGATTTGATAATGCCGACCAATAAAGACGTGCCAATCGGATCAGTTGACTCCACCATTGGCCAAGACGGTTGACATTAAGGTGATGGAGATCCTCTTCATCTAGACTAAAGGTTATATTTGGTTCGGCGGCGGTGGGTGCATCCGGTGGGTCGAAACGTCACTTTGGAACTGGAGGGGGAGATGTGGGGGTCGAAACGGAGCGGATCAGGGTCGTTTCCTCCTTGCCACGGGTGCAAACACCGGCGGCGGCCGTTTGTTTACTCGTTGTCCAGCGCCGTTTGCTCCAAACGGAGGCGGAGAAACGCCGAATCAAACGAAGCCTAAAAGGCTCAGTTTGGCACTGTATGGGTTAAAACCTCATTCGTTAAGGATCACCTAATAAACATAATCCGTTTGAAAATAAAAGTGGATGAAATTTTTTATGTGAACGTTAACAAATGACAAATTAATCCCCGCCCGTGTTCATGACCGCCACCACCGTGCACGGTGGTGACGGCCGTAAACTCATGAGTTAAACCGTCATTCGTTAAGGATCACCTAACAAACATCATCCGTTTGCACGTAAGAGTGGATGAAGTTCCTTAGGTGGGCGTTGACGAATGACAATTTAGCCCCTCATGTTCATGATCGCCACGACCTTGCCAGACACGGTGACGGTCGTAAACGTATGAGTTAAACAAGCCGTCATTCATTAAGGATCACCAAACAAACATCATCTATTTGGACATAAAAATGGATGAAGTTCCCTAGATGACGCTAATGACAATTTAATCCCTATGTTCATGACTGCCACCACCATGTTAAACAGAGACTAAATGAATAGTATTTATTTGATGATCAGAATCTCTTCTTTATTTGTTTAAGGGTATAATTTTTTTTGTGCATATAAAAAATATGAAAGAATGAGATTATTAAACTACTTGAATTCTCTCACAAAAAATATTGATTACCATCAATTTTACTACCCACAAATAAAAACATAAAAAAAAGATGGATATTTCCGCCTAGGTAATTCTGCTCTTCGCCATTCCCGATCCCATCTCCGCCATTCCCGATCCCGTCGCCTGTCCCGATCCCGGCCCCGCTCGGCTGTCCGTCCCGATCCCGGCCCCGCTCGGCTGCCCCGTCCCGATCCCGGCCCCGCTCGGCTGCTCCCTCCCGATCCCGGCCCCGCTCGGCTGCTCCGTCTCGATCCCAATCCCGGCCCCTCTCGGCTACTCTCTCTGCCTAGGTCTTCTTCTTCTTCTAAGAAATTTCTGAATTTCTGTGATAGATTAATTTCTGTATTTCTGTAAGTGTAATGGACTGAAATAGATTGATTTCAGTGAAGTGAAATCTGGACAGATTTCACAGAATAAGATTTCAGTGGAATCTTCTTCTGCTTCCTGGAGTGCAGAAATCTGGACTGATTTCAGTCCAGATTTAGTGAAATCTGAACTGATTTCAGTCCAGATTTCACTGAAATCTTGCTTACAAAAATATTTTCCTTGCAAAAAAATTTTTTCGGGCTCACTGCCCCCGAACCCCCGCTCAGAGTGCGCTGCCCCCCGAACCTCCCGAATTGACAGTAATTAAATTGTGTCCGCGTGACTTCAAAATCCTAGTTTCGCCACTGGTTATCATTGCCATGATAGCACCCATAATTAATATTTAAAGTTTAGTATTTGTTAGTTATAATAGCATCAGTCGCCCCTTCATTCCTGCTCTCATTTCCGGTGAAGATTCTGGCAGAGCCTGCTCTTCACTCCGTCAAATCTTTCGGCCGAGGTTGCTGCCTTCTCCTACGGCTAAACCCCCTCGTCGTTGCATAGTTTTAGAAATAAAAATCCTTGGTCGTCATCAGAACAACAAGAGAAATAAGCGGTCTCCTTCACTACCTTGCAAGTTTGCCTAATGGTGGTCATGGAAGATCACGCAAAGGTTTTTGTGGTGGCAGGCATTGGCGGGTCCAGGATATTAATAATGAGGGTGCATAATTTTTTTTAAAAAAATAACAATGTAGTTGCTTAGATCTAAAAATGTAGTGAATTACGTTCGATGCACTCAACTCATGTGCGTCAAATACACGATATTTGTTTTTCTATGTTCGCGTCTCACCATATGAATGTCTCCAGGCATTAATGCTTTTATCTTATTAAAGTTGTTTCACTTTCATCTGACCATCATTTTTGACGTTTAAATAGTCAAAAATTATTGCATCGGCAATTGTAATCCAAATTCACTAAATATTTTGAAAAATAATGGAGGGGCAGTGTCCCTCACACCCTCTTCTAAATTCGCCCCTAATGACAGAAAGGTTCGCCAGTTTGAAAGGAGTTTGACCATCTACCCCGGCAGATTGCTGACATTTGTGACAAAAACATGATGGAGCCGAGCAAGCAACAGATCTTCCACCTCGGCGTTGTCTAAAATTGGAGCTGTCTTGCTCAAAAAATATGGAAGAAAATATGAGCGGGAAAAAACGGGGTGGCTGTAAAACTAAAAATAAGATGCCAGTATAAATGTCAAATATTAAATATTAAATATGGGATACTAAATTACTAATGCTATTATAAATGCTCATAAGTTTTGCTCTTTTTGTACAGCATGTTCTGACTGTCAAGAGAGATCTCAGCGAGGTAGAGGCGGGAAGAAGAAAATCAGAAAGAATACTGTACAAAGGCCGTCAATGCGATCTACCACGGCCGGAATCATCGTTCCTCCGATGAGAATTTTTTGAGCAAGCAGCGCCGATTGAAGATCTTCAACTGAACGAGCAAGAAGCTCCCGTCGTTCTCGGCGGCCGATGACAATAGCAAGAGATCGATATTTAATATTTTTGATATTTTCAATGGAAGCGCGCGATGGAGATTGCTGACATTTGTCAATACGTCGATCACGGTTAGATCCACGGGAACTGTGGATTGAGAAAACAGAAGACGGATGATTAGATCTATCAAAAAGCTTCTGCTGATTGTCTCATTCTTTAATTTCTACTGGCCATCGATTCATTTGTTTGTAGGAGTCTTCTCTTCCGTCTTCCTCCCTTTGCATCTCAACCCCGGAGATCTGGTTCCGGCGACGTACCAGGATTCGATATCCGGCAAACCTCCGCCAGTTGCCGCGCTATTAAATGAAAGAATCGCCCATTCGCTCCCATCGCCGATTGCCCTGTTAATCATCGGCCATGATCTATCCTGCTGTGTTTTTCTCCTTACTCGTCTTCTTCGCCGTGCCGGTGCCGGCGGATGACGTGGAGGTAAGCATTCTCTCCGGCGAAGAACTATCCGGGCTTTACAGCCTCCGGTTCTCCCTCGGCATTCAGTACAGGGACTGGCCACGGAACACTGATCCCTGCTCAAATTGGACCGGGGTCGTGTGCCGCTCCGGCAGAGTTGTCTCGCTCGAACTGACCGGTCTCCACCGCAACCATTTCGGCCTTCTTAGACCTCAGTTTGCCATCGACGGCGTCCGCAACCTCACCGGCCTTGAGCGATTCGTTGCGACCGACTTCCTACTACGCGGTCCGATCCCGGACTGGCTCGGCTCCGGCGTTCTACCTTCCTTGTCGATCCTCGTCCTCAAGTCGGCGGCCGTCTCCGGCGATATTCCTTACTCCCTCGGCCTGGCCGTCAGCCTCCGCGTGCTCACTCTCTCGGACAACTCCATCACCGGCAACATTCCTCCCACTCTCGGAGACCTCCCCAATCTAACCTCCCTCGATCTTTCCAAAAACTTACTCTCCAGCTCGATCCCGCCGGAGCTCGCATCTCTCCAGAATCTCTCCTACCTTAACCTCTCCTCCAACTATATCTCCGGCGCCATTCCTCCATCCATCGGAATGCTCGCCAAACTAAAAACCCTATCTCTCGCCGGAAACAGCTTAGAGGGCGTCGTCCCAGATATACTCGGCAATCTTTCTCTGCTGGAATCCCTCGATCTCAGCTCGAACTCGCTCGCCGATGTTTTACCGGAGCTCCTCTTCAACGCCGCATCTCTTCTCCGCTTCGTCAATCTCAGCGGCAACTACTTCGACGGCCCGCTCCCGAATTCCACATGGTCACTTCCCTATTTAGAATACTTCGACGTCTCCTCTAATAATCTCACCGGATCTTTTCCAGAATCGGTTCCGGCGAACTTGAATGCCAGTGGAGAACTATTCAACATGTCCGCCAATTCGTACTATGGATTACTTCCTCCTGGAATAGGGCTGTTTCTTCAGAGGTTTACTGCTGTCGATCTTTCAAAAAACTACCTGAAGGGCTTCGAGCCACTTGGAACCAAGGGGGAGAAAAACTTTTATTACGGATTCAATTGCTTCCGTGATGCAATGAAACAGAGGAGCTCAGGAGATTGTGAAGCTTTCTACAAAGATATAAATATACAATTTATTGAGCCTGATCCACCCTTTCAATCTCTAGATAGTTCACAACCTAATAGGAAAAGTATTCACAGCTGGATCAACATCCTGATTGTAGTTTTGGTGGTTTCTGTTATTCTCATTGCCATCCCTCCACTGGTTTTTTTGTATTGGAAGAGAAGCAGAAATCAAAGCAGTAGTCAATGTGGGCTGGTGTCTTCTTCCAAAATCTTGGAGAGTTCACAGAAAATTATTGGAGAATCCTTCTCCTATCAGCAGTTGGTCCAGGCAACATCAGATTTCAGCAGCAGAAATCTTATAAAGTTGGGGCATTCTGGCAATCTGTATCATGGTGTATCGAAAGATAACATTTCCATTGTTGTGAAGAAGATTGATTTTCATGCGGAGAGGGATTCTTACCCAGTGGAGTTGGATTTGTTTTCAAAGGATTTGAATGGAAGATTAGTTCCATTTATTGGGCATTGCCTGGAGAAAGAGAAGGAAAAGTTTTTGATATATAAGTTTATGCCCCATGGAGATCTTTCTCTGGCATTGTTTAGGGCACCAAGGACCGAAGGAGAGGGGCTGCGGTCGTTGGACTGGATCACCAGGTTGAAGATAGCAACCGGGGTGGCTGAGGCTCTCTGTTTTCTGCATCATGAGTGTAATCCTCCGCTGATTCATAGGTTTGTGTCACCTCGCCTCAGAACCAGGTTTTACTGATTTTGGATGGATATATGCTTTATGCATCACGAAACACTGTATATTTTATGAGCCATCAAACCAAATTTGTGGAAATTAATTGAGTAGACATTGACATGTTAGCACTTTGTATTGTTAAAATTTCAAAAGGTCCGTTCGTTTGGACGGAATTGAACTTTGAAATAATCATTGAAAGTTCATTTTTATTGAAATTCAACCTCAATTCCTATTCAAATTCCAATTCTGAAGTCCTAATTTTGTCCAAAAGAATGGACCATAAAGGGTTAATTCTGTTGGATAAAAATGCGGCTTCGGAATTGGAGTTCTATTTCCAATAAAAATGAACTCCAATTTTAAGCGCACCAATTGTGTCCAAACAAACGGATCTCGGGTCTGTTGATTTAGACGGGATTGAGGCTGCAACTAGAAATGGAGGTAGATTTTCATTGGAATTGACCTTCAAATCCTCCTAACCAGCACTCCCACAGTCTCTAGTGTTTCTTATCTTTGTTTTTATCTAATTTATTATATAAAATTCAGTCGGCTCTCTATTGATCTACCCAAGCTGCATTTAATATTATCAATTTGATATTACGTATTACTTTTGTCTGATATTGTATTTCTTGATCTGTGTTATGGGTTCCACGCCGTCATGTATCTGTTGGGAAATCAAGATCCCACTGTGCTTGCGTAACCGGCCACACAGAAGAAATACATGCAACAAACATAACAAAAAATGCAACCAGAGAACACAGAGATTTACGTGGAAAACCTTCTCCAAATCAATGAGGGAAAAACCACGGGACGGGACACTCGAAATCAACTATAAAAAATAATAAGGATTACAACAATAAGAACACTAGGTTTGCCCGACCTAGATCCCCTCAGATTCACAAATTGAATCCCCCCTCTCAGATTACAGTAGAAACTCGTCTCTCAAAGAAAAAAGGTCACAAACTTCAGATCTCTTTTCAAACCCCTAAGACAAACGAAGACAGGAAAGAGAGCAAAAATACTCTTACAACGGAGACAAAATAATGATCTGAGAAACTTCTATTCTTCTTCCCGAAGAACTTCACTGGCAGCAACAATGACAGAAAGCCGATCTTCTTCAGAAAACCGTGAGCAGCAATCTTCTGACTGACGGCCAAATAACTGTAATTATTATTTCTGGAATAGTTCGTGGCATATTTAGGGCAAAGGGTGAGGTTATCTCAGCTCTTAGATCAAACCCTAAACCATCAGACAACAAAAAAACTGAGACTTATAGGTTCCGTCAGCCATCACTCGACGCCAAAGCACTCGACGCCAAAACACTCGATGCCAAGCCACTCGACGCCAAGGCACACTCGACGCCAAAACTGCTGTTTCACTCGACGCCAAAGCTGCTGCTTCTTCACTCGACGTCAAGAGATAGAAAGCCCAGTCCTGCTTCCAGCACAACTCCAGACCTGATCTGAATTTTTCTGAGTCGATCGATTCTTTAGGGGCTGGACCCCAACAACATCTAGCAATTATATTATTACTAGTCTTTAGGTATCAAGTCAACTTGTATGAGTCGAGTCGTGTTGTGTCGAGTTGTATAAGTCAAATCGAGTTGAGTCGTAGTTATGGACTTATGGGTTATCATAGTCTTAGCATTTAATGTTCACAGATCTCTTTTTCGCTCTAACTCTTCTCCTTCTCTCTCTTCTCTCCTTTCTCTTCCTCTAGTTCCTCTTCTCATCCTTCATCCTTATCCATTATAGTATTTTCCTTGCTACTTCTATTTGCTCCATAGGCATATGTTTGTGATTGTTTTGGTGAATGTTGAATAATTTTCACTCTAGCAGTTTACTTAGTGCCTAAACGGTAAAACTAAGACCATATATTTGTGTAAGAATTATTTTTCTTTGGTGAAATATTACCCCCTTCTTATTTTATCCTCATAATTTGTTCTTTTTACAACCAAAAAACAATAATAAGAAAAAAAGAAGAGATCAATCAATTATTATTATATTATTATAACCAAAATGCATATTATTATTTATCCTCAAACTTGTAATAGACATTTGTCCTCATATTTTTCTTTGGTTGAATTATTTTTTGTTTGTCACTAATGTTCACAGGGATATCCAATCAAGTAGCATCCTTCTTGATGAGAAGTTTGAAGTGCGCCTTGGTAGCTTAAGTGAAGTGTGCGCTCAAGAAGGGGAAAGTCATTCAAGTGTAATTTCTAGAATGTTGAGGAGACAACAGTAAGTTACTCCTACACAACTTTCTCAGTTCAATTTTCCTCCACCTGATGCTCATTGTTAGAATCCAAGAAGAAAAATTCTCTGGTCCATTTACATGTGTTTGGATCTATATAACAAGGAAACCTAGTTTATGGCCTTAAATGTTCTTTTTAAATTAACAAACTGAAGGTGAATCCATGTCCCCTACCATCATAATATAAAAAGAAAAGGGTAGCCTGGTGCACAAATCATCCCCGCTCAGCGAGGGTCCGAGGAAGGTTCCCGCCACAAGGGTGAAATTTAGGCAATGCCCTGCATTTCTGCAAGAGGCTGCTTCCTGGACTCAAACCCGTGACCTCATAATATATCGGCTTTCTACAGAAGTGGCTGAAAAACTAATATTACATAGCCGACTGCATAACACATTTAATCAAAATTTAGAAGATTGGCATTACTGAGTGTGCAACCTGTATTTGGCGAATAGGTTGAAGACTTCTCAGAGCAACATAGGGCGACTCCAGACACTCCACCTGGATTTTCTCCCCCCCCCCCCCAAGAGCAGTGTGGAGCAAGTCCTGACACTTTGCTCGGACTCGCCAGATAGACTAGTATGAGCGAGTCCAGGCACTCCGACCAGATTCACCCCCCAGAGGAGAGCGAAGAGCGAATTCAGGCATCTCAGTCGGACTCGCCCCCCCGAGAAGAGCGAGGCGAGTTAAATTTGATCTGACTCACGAGCCCTCCTTCTCTAGTCCAGATCAGTTCTCAAAAGAGTCGCGAGCCCTTCTTTGGTCCGGAGCAGTTCTCAAAAGAGGAAGAGGCTGTTTGCAGACCATTCGGGTCTGCAGGTAGTAGTATCAAAAAGGTAAGCAGAGCTGTTTGCAGACCATCTAGGTCTGCAAATAGCAATTTGGTTAATGTGGAGGCCACTACCCTCAGACCAACATGACAATTTTACCCTCAAAGAATTTTGCTTATAAATAGGATCCCAAAACCCCTCAGAAAGAGGATCGCCCCCTCTCCCCTCCCCTCCCAGTTCCCGAGCTCACTATTGTTCTTTCTGTGGTGCTGGCTCAGTACTAGGTTTTGGGAGGTGAAGTGTTAAGCACTTTCGAGTTTGCGGAGGGACCTCCTCACTGCAGCCTGTGGGTCCTTGAGTAAGCATTAGAATCCTGTCGGTGAGGGTCAGCCCCAAACTTGAAATTCTTAGCTGTCGGAGTCCGACGGTGAGCGAAGTAACCCAAGTTATCCCTCTTGGTCCGAACTCCGTTGATCTGGTTTCTGGGTTTCAACATTTTTGACATGGTGAACGTGAGACGGGCCAGACAAACTCACTTCCTATGGTCGAGTTTGTAATAAGGAGCGACTTCGCGGAGTTCAGGAAGTCGATGGAGGACACCCTGCTAGCCCTACTTACACGGAAGTAGTAGGAAGAAGTAAGCCGGAGTTCTGGAGGAAGGAGGAATCAAGGAGGCAGGAAAGAAGAGGTCCTCGTGTGGGTCAGGATTAGCGTGAACCGGAGAGGAGGTTTCTGGTCCCTATCAACAGGCCGACCTGGAGGCCCCTAGGAGGAGGATATCGGGGAAGACCAAGGAGGAGGTTCTTTCCTGAACGTATAGCTCACTTCAATTCCCCGAAGAGGGGAAAGGCCCAAGGAGACAGATTCAGCCACCTCCTCTGAAGGCTTACATGACCCGCCGAGATCGGGGCCGAGGCAGAGGAGCGAGAGCTCGACAGCCCAGGAGAAAGGAAAAGCGTAGAGTGATGTCCTACTATGACTTCCACCACGTGGAAGGTCACGACACAACAATGTGTCCAAAGCTCTTAGAGTCGAGGATAGGAGCAGAAGGGGAGCCCGTGAAGGGCAGGAGGACCTGAGAAGAGAAGCAGTAAGGAATGAGTAAGGAAGAGCTCCAACATTGAGAGGGTGCGAAGTTCGAGCAGACCGGGGTGGTCTAGGAGGAATCAGAGTGATCCACGGGGGAGTGGAGCTAGATGCCACCCGAAAGGGAGTCTCCACGCAGTGTATCATCAGAACGTGTCTTCGACTTCTCAAACTCCACCCCCGATAGTAAAAATCTCCTTCTCAGTGGAAGACATGATGAGGAATGAAAACCCCTTCCACGACGCGGTGGTGATCCAAGCCGCGGTAGAGTACTACACGGTATTCTGAATCCTAATGGATAATGAGAGCTCCATTAATGTGATTTTCAAGAAGGCGTTCAACGCGATGAGGGTGGAGGAGAAGAGAGTCACCACCACAGATGGACCTCTCTTTGGATTTTCTGGGGAAAGGAAGGAGGTGGAGGGAGTGGACCTGGTCATGACTCTAGGAGGAACGATGAAGTGCTGCAGGTTCGCTATCATCATTCATTAATGCACCAAGCTGCTATAACGTCATCTTTGGCAGGTCCCTCATTAATGCCTACCAATGCGTACCCTTGTTCTACCACCAATGCCTGAAGTACAGCCGGGGAGGGCCGCAGATCAGGATCAATAGTGAACTCATGGTGGCGAGGCAGTGTTATCTTAACGCTGTCAACACTAGCAGCTTGATGAAGGAAGCTGAAGAGGTGGACCGGGTTCTGGAGGAGATGGCTAGGCTAGGGGTAGTCGAAGAGGTAGAGGAAAAGGAAATTTGAACTAAGGGTGGGAGTCCCAAAGAGGTAAAAATCAGTGGGGAGCTGAAGGAGGAAGACAAGGGGATGATCCTGTCTTGCATCCAGGAGAACACCAACATCTTTGCTTGGAACGTCGCAGACATGTCAATCATCAATGAGGACATTGTTTGTCATCACCTCAACCTCGACACATGGGTCCATCCTTTTTAACAGAAGAAAAGAGCAATGACCACTACTTTGGCTAGGCCCATGAGCCCATCCGAGAGGAGGTCAAGGAATTGCTGGACGCGGGGTTTGTGTCGGAAATTCAATGCCCAGGCTGAGTTTCCAATGTTGTAATGATGAAGAAAGGGGATAGGAAGTGTCAAATATGTATTGACTTTCCTTTCCTTAATAAAGCTTTCCCCAAAGACTGTTATCCTTTGTCTCGAATTGACGCACTAGTATATTCAGTTGTGGTTTTCCTGTTATGAGTATTTTAGACGCTTTCTCTGGATACCATCAAATTCATATGCACCCCCCGATATAAAAATTGTGTCCTTCATCATCAACGATGTGTGTTACTTTTATAAGATGATGCCCTTTAGACTCAAAAATGTAGGTGCAACATAACAAAGAATGATGGACAGGTTGTTCAATGATCAAAAATGGTAAAATTTTGAGGTGTACGTCGACGATCTCATGGTGAAGAATAAAAGTGTGGAGGAACATCTTCAGAACTTGGCGGAGATTGTTTCCACTCTTCAAAAGTTCAAGATTAGGCTCAACACGGCAAAGTGCGTTTTTGGGGAAGGGAAAGGAAAATTCCTTGGTCTTCTCTTGATCCCGGCAGGAGTAAAGCAGAACACAAGCAAGATTAAGACAATCATAGAGATGGAGGCCCCGAGGAGCATAAAAGATGTTCAGCGCTTAACAGGTAGGTTGGCAGGATTAAGTAGGTTCCTATCCAGAGCAGGAGAGAAATGCTCATCCTTCTTTAAGACCCTCTGAGCAAGTTAGAAGTTTGAGTGGACAGTAGAGTGTGAAGAGACTTTCTAAAGCTTAAAGGTTAAATTGACGTAGGCACCCCTGTTGCAAGGGCCAATGGAGGGTGAGGATGTCTTCCTTTATACCAGGGTGAGGACCAAGGCAGTGAGCTCATTCCTAGTCCAAGAGGAAGGTAAAAAGCAGCTCCTGGTGTACTATATGAGTAGGGTCTTGTAGAATGCAGTGTTGCGCTACCCCATCCTGGAGAAGTTGGCATTTGCATTGATCATTTCCGCTCGGAAGCTCCGCCCTTATTTTCAGGTGCACTCAATCAAGGTGGTGAACGATCATCCTCTTCACAACATCCTGGAGGGGGTGGAGCACTCGAGGATGTTGGCTAAGTGGTCAGTGGAACTCAGCGAATTCGACGTCACATATATCCGTCGGTTGGCGATGAGGGCTCAAGCTGTAGCTGTTTTTTTGGCCGACTACATGGTGGAAGTGGGCGAGGCAAAAACACCCAAGTGGGTGGCCTGGGAGATGTATGCAGACGGAGCATCAGGGAGGCACTCCATGGGAGTGGGCATCGTCCTAAGGAGCCCTCAAGGGACAAAGATTGAGCAAGCGGAATCATCTCGGAGCAAAAGGGCTTGACTCCCACGAGAGATCAACCTGAACCCACCAGCTAGTGAGAGCCTGGCAGCGGAATCATCTCGGAGCAAAAGGGCTTGGCTCCCACGAGAGATCAACCTGAACCCACCAGCTAGTGAGAGCCTGGCAGCGGAATCATCTCGGAGCAAAAGGCTTGGCTCCCACGAGAGATCAACCTGAACCCACCAGCTAGTGAGAGCCTGGCAGCGGAATCATCTCGGAGCTAAGGGGCTTGGCTCCCACGAGAGATCAACCTGAACCCACCAGCTAGTGAGAGCCTGGCAGCGGAATCATCTCGGAGCTAAGGGGCTTGGCTCCCACGAGAGATCAACCTGAACCCACCAGCTAGTGAGAGCCTGGCAGCGGAATCATCTCGGAGCTAAGGGGCTTGGCTCCCACGAGAGATCAACCTGAACCCACCAGCTAGTGAGAGCCTGACAGCGGAATCATCTCGGAGCTAGGGGCTTGGCTCCCACGAGAGATCAACCTGAACCCACCAGCTAGTGAGAGCCTGGCAGCGGAATCATCTCGGAGCTAAGGGGCTTGGCTCCCACGAGAGATCAACCTGAACCCACCAGCTAGTGAGAGCCTGGCAGCGGAATTATCTCGGAGCTAAAGGCTTGGGGCATGTTACCTGAACTCCTGCCAAAATTCAACATCCTCAAAAGGGGAAAAAGGTTGGGTTACATGACCCTCTTGACCCTATCGGCCGGGGGTTGGACTCATTACAACAACATAAAAGAAAGATACATTACTCCGCCGAGGCGAGGCTTCTTCAGGGGGTCCGGGCATGGTGGTCGCCCTCCGATTACTTCCCACTAGATACCTCCATCCTGCTCAGGCTCTCCATGATCTTCTCCATCTCCTCTGCCTTAGCCAACCAAGAGATGGTGTTGACTGCCGTGACGTAGCACTGCCTCGCCATCCTGGAGTCTCCCTTGATCCTGACCTGGATCCCATCTGAGTTGAACTTGAGACATTGGTGGAAAGATGAGGGCACGCACCGGAAGGCGCTGATGAGGGGCCTTCCGAAGATGGCGTTGTAGCTGCTTGGAGCGTCAACAATGACGAACCTGCAGTTCCTTGAGGTCCCCCCCAACTTCACCTGGAGTCCGACTCCACCTTCCACCTCCTTCCTCTCCCCTGAGAATCCAAACAGAGGTCCATCCGACGCCACTATCCTCCTTGGCTCCACCTTCATCCCCTCGAACGCCTTCTTGAAAATGACGTTGACCGAGCTTCCGTTATCAATCAAAATCCGGGAGACGGTGAAGCCTTCGACGGCTGCTTGGATGACCAGGGCGTCGCAGAAGGGATCCTCATGCTCTGGCATATCCTTTGATGAGAAGGTGACCCTTTCCTCCGGGGGAGGGGTCTGGGATGTCGAGGCAACGCTCCGCCGATACATCACATGGAGACTTGCCTTCCGAGCGGCTTCGATCCCCACCCCCCCGTGGATCACAGCTATACCACCTCGGGGTCCTACATCGACCCGGTCCTCACACACATCATCACCCCCTCCTTGGGGTAGAGCTTCAATCCGCTCCGGCTGCTGCTGGGCTGGAGCTCTCGCCCCTCTCACCTCCAGGAACTCGGGGCAGGTAGCCGTGGCGTGACCTTCCAACTGGTGGAATTCACAGTACGGCAACTCTACCCTGCCTCCCCCTCTTCCCTTGCGGTTCCTCCTATCTCTTCGGCCAATCACCATCGCTTGCTGGGGTGGGGGCAGGAGATGTCTTGGGGCCTGCCTTTGGAAGTTGAACCTCCCTTGGCCCCCATGATGGTTCCCTCCATCCTGGATGAGAGCCCTTCCTGGACCATGGGCAGGTCCTCCCTGCTGCCTCCAGCCTGGCTCCGGACCCTCCTGTCTCTGGAACCCTTGAGCTCTATGCTCCTCTCTCCTTCTCCCTTCATGATGCCTCGAGCCGCCTTGCTCCTTTGACTCCACCTCTGTCAACCTCGCCAACTTCTTCACAAAGGCCGGGTTGGCTGCCTCCATGGCTATCTCCTCTGCCGCCCTTTCCATCAGCTCCTCAAAGGAAAGAGGGGCCTTCCGAGTCAAGCTCATCTTGAAGAACCCTTCGCGCAACCCCACCGTGAACGCCATCTGGAGGGCATACCCTGGCACCTCCTGGATGTCAAGGACCTCCTCCTGGAACCTGTCAACGTAGTGGGCCAGCGACTCCTCAGCCCTTTGCTTTAACAGGAAGAGGGACTCAGGACCCTTCTTCCTCTTCTTGGAGGTGGAGAAGCGAAGCTGAAAGCTCCGGCTCAAGTCTTCGAACCCGAAGATGGACCTCGGAGGGAGTTGATGAAACCAGTCCCTTGCCTTCTCCTTCAACGTGATCGCAAAGAGGCGACACTTGAAGGCATCCGTCATCGGCCTGATGGAGACGGCATCCTCGAACCATTGCAGATGCTGGACGGGGTCATCCTTCCCGGTATAGTAAACCATGTCTGGCTCTCTGAACCCCTCGGGAATGGGAGCTGAGGTGATCAACTCACTGAAGGGTGACCCCCTAAGGGGAGCTCTCGCCACCTCCACTCGCGCGACCTGCTCGCCTGGGGGGTTAGCTCTCGCCGGGCTAGGGAACAGCTCGCGGCCTGGGAGGTCTCGCTCAACCCCTTCTACCATCCGCTCTTTCCCAGGCCTCCTGTCCGGCATGCTCACTTCCCCCCCTGCTGGGGTGATCTCGCCTTGCCCCCTAGGAGCCAGCTCGCCGAGACCACTCTGAGTTAGCTCGCCGAGACCCCTGGGAGCTAGTCTCTGGGGGGTGGGGGTTGAGCTGTCAGCCCGAGGGGCAATGCTTCTAAGCATCCCCATGATGCCTTCGATGGAAGCCATGAACTCCTCTCTTCCTACAAAGGGTCCTAGGTTGGGGAGACCACCGAGGTCATCACTACCTCCCTGATCTCCAGCCATGACACTCTCCCGAGATTTTCTGTGCTGGTCACTCTCCACGCTCACCGCACCAAAACTGTTGAAGCCAAAAATGACCGAAGCCAAAATTGACTTCCGTGGAGTTCGACCCTTGGGGAAAGGGGTGACCTCACACCTACTACACTCGGAAGAATGTCACGGACTTAAGACCTAGGAAGCTATGAACCGACCCTTAGCTCTAGCGCGGAGGTCCCACCTCACACCCAGAAGACCTTTGAGGTCTCCCCCTCCCTAGCCAATGCTTGAGCTAGCCGCCTTGGAGGAAAGCCAAAGAGAAAATAGTGGCTAAGGAAAGAATGACAAAATCCTCTCCAAGGCACCCCTAAGGGTCTATTTATAGTTTTTCCAAGTCTTGGGGGTAAAATGACCAAAACGCCCATGGGGCCAAAATGCCTCCAGCCAATAGAAAACCTCCACACCGGGGGGCAAAAAGGGAAAATCCACCTCGGGGGTAAAACGGTAAAAGCATGAGAGGTCACGCCCTCAGGCCCCCCCCCTGGTCGGTCTCGCCCGGCCTGACCGCGAGGCCGCGAGGCAGGGGCGAGAACCCGGCCCCGGGCCGGTCTCGCCCCGCCTGCTCTCGCCTGGCCGCGAGGCAGGGGCGAGAACCCGGCCCCGGGCCGGTCTCGCCCCGCCTGCTCTCGCCTGGCCGCGAGGCAGGGGCGAGAACCCGGCCCCGGGCCGGTCTCGCCCCGCCTGCTCTCGCCTGGCCGCGAGGCAGGGGCGAGAACCCGGCCCCGGGCCGGTCTCGCCCCGCCTGCCCTCGCCTAGCCGCGAGGCAGGGGCGAGAACCCGGCCTTGGGCCGGTCTCGCCCCGCCTGCCCTCGCCTAGCCGCGAGGCAGGGGCGAGAACCCGGCCTCGGGCCGGTCTCGCCCCGCCTGCCCTCGCCTAGCTGCGAGGCAGGGGCGAGAACCCGGCCTCGGGCCGGTCTCGCCCCGCCTGCCCTCGCCTAGCCGCAAGGCAGGGGCGAGAACCCGGCCTCGGGCCGGTCTCGCCCCGCCTGCCCTCGCCTAGCCGCGAGGTAGGGGCGAGAACCCGGCCTCGGGCCGGTCTCGCCCCGCCTGCCCTCGCCTAGCCGCGAGGCAGGGGTGCGCCTCTGGACTCCGGCCGGTCCCGCAGCTTCCCCTCACACCTATCATGCAGGGACGGGTGTCTGCCTACTCGCCGCCCCCGCCCCTCAAAGGGGCTCAAAAGCTTAAAACTTACTAGCATGCCTTATGCCTTGCTTGGGTCCTCCCGTCGCGAATACGGGGTTGTACAGCCGAGATCTACAATTTTCATGTTGAACACTTCTCTTGAAAATGCCCCTAGAAAACACAGTTAAAAAAGGCGCGTATTTCGTTTTTAAAAAAAAATATTTAAAAAAAAACAGGGCCGAGCTAAGCCTGGGCCCGGCCCGGCCCTAGGGGCCTTAGCAGGCCCCTCCCGGAGCCAGAAGCCTGGCCCGGCTGTAATCAGGGCCCGGGCCCGGTTCGGGAAAGCCCGGGCTCCGGAGGCCCGGTTTAGGCCCGGGCCCGGGGGGCTTTATGAACACGACTACAACAGTTTGAAAGCCATTGCAATCTTTGCGGACAACTTGTGTCCTGTGTTGTAGTGAAAGATATTTTGAGTGTTTGTTGTGACGTGTTTGTAGCGTTGTGTTGTAACACACGTATGCACGTGTGGTGTCAAGTCGTAATGGAGAATTTATAATCTTGTTAAAAGTGAATATATATTGCCATTGTCTTTCTTTGGTGTCCACCTTTATCACTTCCAACAATAAAGAGAAGTAAACCAAACGATTCTTTCAACCAGTTGTATTTTTCTCCCACCAAACGTGGACAGAAAATGCCCAAATTAAAGCTCAGTTTGTTTGAGCGGTAGGAATGAGAACTCCTACCATGCGGCAAAAGGCTAAAAATGGAGTTTTTTGCCTTTGGCCGGCATTGCTGTGAGAATAAAGGTTTACCAAACACGTCTTACTTCCGATCGTTTTCTCTCTTACTAGAGATGAGCTAAAAGCCCAAACAAACAGAACATTAAATTATAATACCCAACGACACATAACATTGAATGAGTGAAGAATTTGAATGTGGATATATGGAAAAACCTCTACTACTGTTTCTTAACAAATCAGACATTAACAATACCTTTTTTCTGAAAACTGGGTTTTATTCTGATTGTTGTTCTTCATGCCCTTCAATAGCTGCATATATATCTATTTAGGCAGAAACTGCTAATTTTCAGTTTAGTAATCTAACAGTTGATCTTTCTTGTTTGTCATCTTCAGGACACCGGAGCTGGGGATTTCTGGTGCGTGACATTCTTTCACAAACTTATCAATTTCCATTCATTTTACTCGTTTTTTTCTCATGAGCTCAATCGAACCATTTCTTATTCTCAGCGAATGGATCCACACGCTCGCCGGCGACTTGCGCCTACGACGTATACTGCCTAGGAAAAGTGATGCTTGAACTCATCACCGGCAACCTGGGCATCAGCTCTTCCGCCGGCATGATTGATACCGAGTGGATGGATCAATCTCTGCCGTACATCGACATCAACGATAGGGACCTCATAACCAAGATCGTCGATCCGACGCTCATGGTCGACGATGACCTCCTGGAGGAGGTATGGGCGATGGCGATCATGGCGCGGTGCTGCCTCAATCCGAGACCAAACAAGCGCCCTCTTGCCCGTCATCTCTTGAAGGCGTTGCAGAATCCGGTGAAGGTGGTGAGGGAGGAGACTTTTTCGAACTCCGATCCCTCGAGGAGCAACTCGTTTCACAGCTCGTGGGTTGCGACTTTACTCGGCGGCTTACTTCACGGTTCGCCGGAAAGGGCGCCAGTCTCAGGATAGGTGACAAGAGATCTCGATGTAAGGCAGGCGGGCAAGCCCTGAAAGGCCTTGAGGGAGCCTGGGTGATCGCCCGTTGTCGGGTGTTGGAGATTCACGAGAGGATTTCCCGCAGCGAAACGGGACTTCTGGTGAGGTGGATGTGTAGGGAGGATAGAATCCACCATTGTTTTCCAACTTGAGAGAGATCTGCTGAGCAGAATGGGCATGGCATATGGTTGTAATTTGGCTTCTGGAGGCTGGAGAGAAGCAAAACTGCAACCTGATATGCTGGCGCGGCTGTTTTGAGATACTGTAACTCCGGTTTGTGATTTCATTGTTCCCCCCTTTTGTTCTTTTGTTAATTGGTGTATCATGTACATTTGTTTTACAGAGGATTATTTTTTTGTGTATGTTTTCGTTATAAAAAAAGGAGAATAAAATGATTGAAAGGAGAAAGCTTTTGATGAAAGAAAATGGAGAAGATAATTTGCTTGATAGTTTTACTACTGGAGATATATTGAAATAGCTGCAGAATTCAGGCAGTGTAAAGTTTTTGTTTTTCCTGTATTTGTTAAGCTCTACAGTTTTTTCTGCTGCAGATGGGGTAACTGAAATCGCTGCAGAATTCGGGCAGTGTGGAGTTTTTGTTTTTCCTGCATTTGTTACGTTGTTGTGTAATTTGTACATTTGTTAGTTATATATTTTCATTGTCCGCTAGCTTCTAATTTTCTTAGAGGAGACCAGCAAAAATGTAAATAAATTGGCTCCATTTGGTACGGCGGTAGCGGTGATGAACACTGAGGTTATGAACCATCGTTTGTGAACGTCCGACCTCGCATAAGGGACTTCATTCACTTTTATGTTCAAAATTAGTTTTTTTTCTTGGTGGCGGTCATACACTCTATGACGGTGGCGTTTTTGTCCAAACTCACGGGAGCAAAAACCCCATGCCAAAGGGAGGCAAAATAAGCATCTCTGTCACACAAAGTCACCTTTTATCAGACAAACCTAAACCTTTGAGTCAAAAAATTCATGCTTGTCAAATCCTCCATGAGATTATTTTGTTCATTCAAAAACATAAAGGTTGAGTCCTAGTGTTCAAGCACGCATAATTCATGGGCACTTTTGAGATTACCAATATGGTTGAACTCATAAGTTGCCATACCAGAGTTAATGTAATTTAGAGCTACATCATTTAGCCATCTTAGATCATATATGAAAGATTTTTTTTGAACAAACTCTCTCGCTCGCTCTCGCTCGTCCTTGCTCGCGCTTGCTGGCTCTCGCTGGCTCTCGCTCGCTCTCGCGCGCGCACACACACATGTCATTTGTTAACTGCCACCTAAGGAATTTCATCCACTATTATTCCTTAACAAATGACGTTTGTATTCACTTCTCTTCTCTTTGGGAGCACAAAATTTTGTAGTCCGAACCAGCCAGGGAGGCACTATATGCATGGATAAAGAGAATATCTGTGTTATCACCGAGTGGCTGCAGGCACATAGCTTCAATCCCAATCTATTTTTCGAATGAAGGCCTTCAGCTCACACCGCTAGATTCATTCAATGAATCTCTGACCAAAATTGGAGTAAGTGAAAAGACTATTTGAAAAGAAAGACTCATAATACAGTAGCTTCCGGCGAGGAGTGAGACTTTGCTTTATCGAATCAAATGCGGCGTCTGAATCATGGAGCAGACGGAGCTTTGAATGCAAAAAATGTCTGTACGTTACACGCACGGAGAGGACCGCGGGGAAATTGAAAATCCTCTTATGTTTTTTTATTTTTTTACAAAATAAGTCATGAAATATTGATGTATCTATTTTTACGCCCAATATAAGTATCTATATGACTATATTTTGAGATGAAAATACAACTGTAAAAAAGTCTTTGGTGGTAAAATTCTCTAGTGGTAACAGAAAGAACGAAAGTGAGCTTGGGCTCTAGGCAATCCTCTTTCTGAGGGGTTTTGGGTCCTATTTATAAGCAAAATTCTCTGATGGTAAAATAGTCATGTTACACGCGCAAAAATTTTCTCTTTTAGTTCATTTTTTGAACTAAAATCCAATACATTTTTATAAGAGCGGTGTTATGGACACACCATGTTTGGCTATGGACAGCCAACGGTTATGTACAACTCAATATCGCTATGTACAACCCATTTACATTATGTACACACCAAATTGCTATTTGCAAACCAAGTATTAGTAAAGTCATTTAACCCTTCAAATAATTTTTAAAAACATTAGCGCTAAAAATAAATACATTAAACAGTTATTTACACAAAATAGTTGAGTCCAAAAAAACGATATGAAGTCAAAACGCCACTCTCACTCTCAGTAGTAAAATGCATCTCAACATTTATGTTATTGTCTTTATTTGAGTCACTCAAAACCAACAACGTATGTTCCTAATCCATTTTATCCTATATGAAAAACAATCAAAAATATAATTTTATGGATAGGAACATAATTACTTCAAGCCAAATACTAAGAAAATGCAATATAATAGAAGTAAAGCAACAAAAAAAACAGAAATGAAACAATCAAAAATAGATCATAGATCTACTTCTATTCTTGAAATGCGAGAATTGGGCTTCTCCTTTCCATCATTGCTTGCACATGATCAAACTAAACCAAATTCGTTCTCTCTGTTCTTCACACCAACCAAGATTATCACTGTCCAAACAACCGCCTCTCTTTCAGAAATTTCCTCAAACACCTTAAAGACATTAGTTATTATCAGGAAAATCAAAGAGGATCCAGTGCCACTACTTTGAAATAATAGCAGATAGTGGGATTAGAGCTCAATAGGCATTTGCATTTCAATATTTGCAAGCGACGAAACAAAAAAAGAACATGATCCCCGCTTTCTTTTTTGCTTTATGTACCACTGATGCTTTTTCTCTCTCAAATTCTCCATTAGAAATCGACAAAATCTGTAATTATATGGAGAAAATAGAACAAGATCAAATGATTCTATGTATATCACTGCGGACTTCAGCGCTGAGAGAAGGTGATTTGAGCCAGGCCGAAGAGAAAGCGTCGGCCTCCTAGTAGCGCAGCCGAGAGGGCTGAGACGGTGCAGAGCGTGGGGGAAAAGACGAAGCAGATGATGGACGGAGTTTGGGAGGCGGTGAAGGGGACCACGAAGATAAAGGAAATTGTGACAGGGAAACAAGAGATAACGGGATAGGCTGTCCATAGCCTTAGAAGAGAAATCAGAAATTAGGCATTTTAAGTGGTATTATTTTGTATTTATGGTGTGTCCATAGTCATTTAGGATGTGTCCATAGTCATTTAGGATGTGTCCATAACACCGCTCTTTTATAATCAATGAAAATTCAGCCGTACAAATCTTTCATACCTTGCACGCGCAAAAAATTTCTCCCTTTGAATATCTTCACTATCATAACATTTAGAAGATATTTTTAAAAATAAAAATAAAAGAAAAAAAGAGTAAATAAAACGAAAATAATGCATAAAAAAAAGGTCCCACCGAGATTTGAACTCGGGTTACTGGATTCAGAGTCCAATGTCCTAACCACTAGACCATGGGACCGTTGTTATTTTAACATTTACTTTATTTTATTAAAGCAAAACGATATCGCGATGACCGGCAACAGCCGACAAGCGTGCGCGGCCTCCTCTTCGCTGCCGGCCGCCTCTCTGACCAAATCCACCTCTTCTTTCCTTTCTCTCTGATTTCTATTACCAATAGCCATCGGATATTCTTTCCGGCCTCGATTTGGTCAAAAGGATACGCAAATCTCAAAGCTATTTGGAATGATTCAATGGCTTTTGCCTTCGCAGAGCCCACTTCTTCCCATTTCCATTTACATGTTTCTTACTAATAAATCACAAAATTGGAGCCCACTGTCTTCCACTAATTTAACCAAACTTCCTTTACAAAACCTCTTTTTTGGGCGGAGTTGAGGGATAATATGATGCCATGGGCTGCAGCCCGCACACCCTCAACCCCTCTGCGCAACTCGGCGGATTGTTGGGGCCGGGGCTCAGACCTTCTTGATGGAATAGACTTGCTCGAACTACCATCACCAACTGAGATGTAGCTTAGAGACTCAAAAAATGTGTTAGGAACGTCGATGAAACATAAGCGGCGAGACAATTTATTAAACAAGGATGGGGTCAGCTAGACATGCTCGCCGCGAGTCTGCGGGATTCAGGAGACGAAATCAGAGAAGAACATGGGAAAAGGATCTCAAGGAGACTCATTCCAGCTAAATGAAAGGGAGTTAAATACATCACCTCTTTAAAGATGTTTTTGAAGAGCCCAAGGGACTACCTCCGATGCGGCAACACGAGCACGGGATTCCTTTGAAATGAAGGGTGATAGTGAATTTGAGACCCTATCGATATCCTCCTCTCCAAAAGAATGAGATTGAAATTATGACAAATGAAATGCTTAGTTGTGGCATTATTCAGCCGGTCGTCTAGCTCGTTTGCATAGTTGTCAGTCCTCTAGCTCGTGGCGGCTATGCGTTGATTAACGTCTTCTGAACTAATAGACTGTGAAAGATAAATTCCTCATTCTGATAATAAAAGAACTCCTTGATGAATTGGATGGAGCTACTTGGGCCTTTTTGAGTTCTTTGTTAGGCCCTTTGGGCTAACGAACCTGCCGTTCACTTTTCAGAGCCTTATGAATAGAAAATTTGAAGATCAACTCCATAAATTAATTCTAAATTTTTTGACGATATTCTGATTTTTAGTAAAATCCGGTTAGATGATGTTAAGCCCTTGTGTTTTACCTCGAATACCTTGTGGCAACATCAACTCTACCAGAAGCAGAAAAGTGTGGATTTGGTCTACGACATGTACACTACCTTGGACACATCATTTTCGATCATGAGGTATCGACCGACCCCGTGTGAAAACTCAAGCCATGGTGGCCTGCCCGTGCCATCATCTCTAAAAAAATTGCGAGGATTTCTGGGTTTAACGGGATATTATCACACGGTTCATAAGAGATTATGGGTGCATTGCCCGTCCCATCAGGCCATCACTGATCTTCTAAAACAGAAATCGTTGAAGTGGACACCTAAAGCTGAGCAGGTATTTGCTCAACTCAAAGAGGCTGTATCGAAGCCGCCTCCGGTATTAGGGCTCTTTGACTTTGAGAAAGAACTCACAGTGGAGACGGACGGGTATGAGAGTTGGAGCTGTATTGATGCAAGAGGGCATATCGAACCCCCTTTTTTAAGAAAAGCTCTGGGCATTTGGAATTGCTCACTATCCATCTATGAAAGGGCTTGGCAAGATATTTCACTAGATTTTGTTCACCTAAGGCTGAAGTGGTCTTCCTATTTCTGAAAGGGCTTGGCAAGATATTTCACTAGATTTTGTTTGCGGATTACGAACAAGTAAAGACAAATCTGCTATATTGATGGTGGTGGATTGGCCTAGCAATCAAGCTACATTTTCCGCCCGTTACTCATCCTTACACAACAGAGGGGATTGTCTTTCTTTCCCTCAATCCGATCTTCCGTCTCCAAGGTATGCCGGCCTCTATAGTGAGTGATAGGGATTATGTTTTTGTGAGTTTGTTTTGACAAGAACTAGACCGGCTTCTGAAGGTGCAGCTCAAGATGTCTACCGCATGCCATTCTCAAACCGATGGACAAATAGAAGTCGTAAATCATTGCCATGAGAATTATTTGAGGTGTATGCGTTCGGATAAGCCTCGCAAATGGGTGGGGTGGCTGCCATTAGCGGAATGGTGGACAGACACCAGCTTTACATGTTCCTTATGTGGAGGACTTTAGCAACCTGGAAGCAGTGTAAGGGTCCTAGACAGAGAGAGATAAAGTCGTCATTGCAGAATTGAATCTTAACTTAGCACGAGGGCTGAACCGGATGAAGGTTATGGCTGATAAGCATAGACACAAGTCACACAAGCATGAAATGGAGAGGCTCCTGGGCATATGTCAAAATTCAACCTTATAGACAAACTAGCATGCGTCCACATGGAATTCGGAAATTATCGGCTCTTTTGAAGTCCTTCTTTCGGAGACTCTCTTAGGAGTTAGGACAAATCCTACTGCAAGTGTTGGTTCTTGTATTTCCCAATCATTTTATACATTTCTAATGCAACATAGTGCCGCGAGAATTTTCTTAAGCTCTTTGTGATTTGGCGCACAACATAATTGAAATTGAGCTCTCAATTTCAATTTTGATGTTCTGCGTGCATCAAACAAAAAAATCCCTTCCAATTTCCAACTTAAATAGGTTGGATTCATTTGTATCCGCCACCCTGCTCTAGCCGGATGAGGAGTGAAAACCGAAAACCGACTAAACCGATCAAACCGATCAAACCGCACCGATTTTGAAACCGAACCGCCCGGTCCGGTGTCAGTTCGGTCTGGAGCTTTCGAAAACCGAAGCACTATCGGTTCGGGTCAGTTTTCAGGTTGTGAAAACCGATCAAACCGAACCGAGTTTTTTGTTTAACATATTATACTTAAGCATATTAATATACTTTTGCATAACCGATCAACCTGTATAAGCGTTAAGCATATTAATATACTTAAGCATATTAATATATTAAATGTCAGTTTGAGAGAGCTCATAGCATTAAGTCATCTTAATATCTTATATTCTTATTTATTTGAGATAGCTGATAGCCTGATAGTGATAGCCACATGCCCACAGTTTCGGCATACGGGTTTCAACTTTCAAGTTTTATTATTTATTAAGTTCATTTTTTTTCTATTTCAGTTTTCCGAGACAAGGAGTTGATAGCCTGATAGGGTTTCGTGAATCGTCGGGTCTCCGGTCTCCACTCTCCGCACTCCGCACTCCGCAGTCCAGTTTCCGGTTTCCCACTTTCCAGTTTCCTCCCATTTTCCGGCGCCGGCGGTTCGCAAATCACAAATCGCAATCGCAGATTCGCGTTGTCGACGAAGACGAGACCGTTGAGGGCAACGACGAGACCGTCGAGGGCAATGATAAGACCGTCGAGGGCAACGACTGCGGCGACGACGGAAGACGACTGAATGATTCTGATTTCTCCTTTTTGGCGGTGTTTGGCCGTGCGGCGGGCGGCGACTCCGGATGTCTAGTTCGAAAATTCCTGAAATTGTGCTCATTTCCTTGCGTTTTCCTCTCCTCTCCTGAGCTAAATTGGTAGCGACGCATCACGCAGCGTGCCGCCATGGTCGTGCCCTAATTTCCTCTTCTCATCAGCTCTCCTTCGACTCAGACTACATCGAGCTCCAGCAACTTCACTACTTCAGGTATATTAATCGCACTCTTTTCAAGTTTCAACTACTTCTCTCCAGCAACATCAAGCTCCAGCAGACAGCAACTATGTTACTTGCGTCTCTCACTCTCTCTGAATTGATTTTACTTTTTTTATGAATCGCATGCGCTCTTTGTAAAGTGAGCCGCTGCTTGGGTTTAAGCCTCCAATTGTCCCGATTCCAGCATAAATTTATTCCTGCTCAGTGCTTGGTCGATTCAGCGATTCAGCCCGATACCTGGTATAGGTAAACCCTGCACTCTATTTTAGAAGTTGCTTTGGCTTTATTCTTAGAGTTAGTTTTAATTTTTAAAAAAGGGGCTTCAAGAATATTTAATGATCTTCATCGTACCATACATCATCATACCAATTCCTATAGACTAGTTTTTGCAGTCACCAATGGAGCCATTTGGGCTAATCTCAAATTAGTTTCGTCCACATGATAAAGGTTTTTAATAGGTTAATTTTGCAAGTTTAGTTGCAATACATGTTTTGAATTCAAATTATTATTTTTAGTTATTGTTGGAATTGTCGAGCCAATGTTAGTCTATTAGAGACTTTTTGTGCATTTGAGTTTAGTTTCACATTGTAGTTTCAAGTTTAAGGCTCCGTTTGAGAGGACTTATTTTCACCGGTCAAGCGGTCACGACCGCGTGTACCGGACCTTAATTAAGTCCCGGTTCATGCGGTCGTGACCGCTTGACCGGTGAAAATAAGTTCTCCCAAACGGAGCCTAAGAGTCTTTGTATTTCCTATATTAAGCCCCTATGATGATGAATGAAACTACTCCTATTTCTCTTTTATTTCTTTCAATATGGTATTGCACCTTATAATTTCTTTTCATATTTCCAATATGGCTTACTTTATTGGATGATACTCTATTAATGGCACAGTGGTGGCGATTGACAGTGTTTATGAATTGTGGATCGTGAACGCCTAACCTCACCTAAGGAATTCCATCCACTTTTATGTTCAAAACTAATTTTCTTTTCTTGGTGGCCGTCATAGCCGTTGTCATGCCAATCATACATTCTATGACAGTGGCGTTTTTTGTCCAAACTCACCGGAGCAAAAACGCCCCGTCAAACGGAGCCTAAATAGATTGTGGCTGTGACATATACTTTTACTAATAAAATTGATTATTGCTAAAGAAATCTTTGTGTTTATCTCAGTAAGCTAGTTTTGTAGAATGTGAGCTCCTGAAATTTTTTATGACTGCAGATAAACTACTGCACTTTTAGTGAAGTTTTGCGTGATGTATTTGTTAGCTAGTTTCAATAGCTATTAACAATCTTGCACATTTACTGTGTTGAGTTACCTTCTCAACCATGCCCCCCCCCCCCCCCCCACACACACACACACACCCCAAGATTCTTGAATTGAAAAACTTTTTGGATAAGTTTCTACACTTTAAGAGATATCAATCTAGATATGGTTGTTCACAAAAAACCGACACCGAATCGAAAAAAACCGATTGAAAACCGAACCGACATTGAACCGAACCGACCGAATTCGGTTCGGGTTGGTTTGGACAAGCCAAAAACCGAGGCATGTCGGTTCGGTTTCGATTTGGGTCCAAACCGACCCAAACCGAACCGCTTGCAGGCCTCCTCGATTTCAGACAAGAACTACAATATTTTCGTGTCTTGAGCATTGCTTGGATGGAGATCCTTTTCATTTGATCAAATGGAGGGTATCAATTTCACTATCCACATTGAATCTTATTTATCTAATGTGAAAAATATTGTCTTTATGAAAAATATAAAAAAGAATGAGATAATCTAACTGTGGGCTCGTCTTTGTAATGAATATATTCCATTTGCCTCAAAGACTCAAAATGGAGAGAAACTCAATCCACCCCAAACGTCAGGTTGGAGTGTCCCAAAAAGAATGTCAGGTGGAACGACAAATAGCTACACGCGGGTGAAACGCGGAGCTGTTTGGCATGCCCCTATCGCGCACCACAACTGAACTTTTCCGGCACGCCAAACACAACCTAAGTAATTGATAGACTTCATCACCTTTAAGTTGACGCAAATACGTTTGTTACGAAATCCAGAGTGTACGCTAAATGATTGAATAATGTGACAGCTTGATGAGTTGAGTTTCTCATCTATTTATTGTCTATTATTTATTATTATTATGAGCTCTTAGGGTTTGTATAATTATAAGTACCTCCATTTTATGTTCAAAAAGTTTGGTCTATTTACCAACTCCTCGTTCATATTTTAGAATATTCCAACTTTACCCTTTGTAATGACTCAAAAATATAAGGGTTGTGTTTGTGGTGTTCTTGTATTTTGTATGGATGTCTTTGTAATATTTTCAAACATTGGAGGGATGTGTGTATAATATTTTCAAACTTTGTTAATGCATATATAAACAATCGTGTAGAGGAAAAAAATTGATCATTTAACTTGATAATTATCATTAGATTAACTTATTAGATTAATATAATTTTGCAAAAATTATCTTTGTTTTATATTATAATTTTAAAGGATATATTTTCCTCTCCACGCATAGTATATGATTTCATAACTTATTCTTCTTGGCAAATTTTTAAAGAAATATATTCATTTTACCATACAAATTATGTTATTTAGTCACAGTGCAATAATCCAAGTGAGGCAAAATTCGAAGCACATACATTTTACTACACTAAACAATTCATCATTGTTGAGAAATATCTATGTTCTAAAGCATGAACATAATATATCAGCTCACACTTTACAAAAAATCATCACTTTCACAACAACAAAAATATGCGGTCACTTCATTCTTCAAATGTTTCGACTTGGGCTCGTCCCAACCTTTTCCTTCTATGGACAAAGATAGTTATAGAATTGAAGCTTCTAACAACCAACTGTATGTAAAACAATATATTATTTTATTTAGCCCAAAATTATAATGAACAATTAATTTATAACATATGAACTCTTATTATGTAGCTGGAGAACTACATGAATATAATATCTTATTTATCTATATATGTATATATAATATAAAAGCTCAGATCATTTGGGTTCCATGCATCCTTCTTGATTTATGTCAAAATGTGAGCAAATTTTTGACCCAAAAAACAACAAGCAAATACAGACATTGGTGAAATGGAGTTTCTTTAGTTTCACAAATCATAACAAAGAAGCTACAAAACTTTTCAGTTCTCTCGAAGGGCAATGCATTTTTCGGCACAAGCGAAATAGTCAACCGGCCATTATCCGCATGGAGACATCCCAAAGTGTTTATTAATCACCTGAAGGCTTCGAAACAGCGGATGCGGCGCCTGAGGAAGCACAGTTCTGATAGACAGGATGAAGGACGTGGCCTCCGGTGGGATCAACATGCACCCACTTGCGGCCGCTGGGCTTGTGGCGTTCAAACCGCACGTGCCCTCCTTTCAAAGCAAAGAGGGTGTGGTCTTTTCCCATCCCAACATAATCGCCGGGATGAAATCTCGTGCCTCTTTGACGAACAATTATGTTCCCCGGTATGACTTTCTGTGCGGTACAATTGGCGGTTATCGTCAATACTATTATAAAGGCAATAATTTGGTGTTGATTTGTAGAATATATGATGGGTTTTCCCCCATTTTTTTGGTTGATTAGTTTAGGGTTTCTATCATTAAGTTTCGCCGCTCAGCACTCCTGTGGAATATTCTGTTTTGCAGAATATAAAATGGGAGAAAACGAGCGACGGTGGTGCTGTCCTTGCCGGAGAATGGACAAATCCCATGCAAGAGTAATTACTCATGTTAAAACGAAAGGCGAATATATTGAGGATGATCCAAACGTAGTAATAGCTTGTGAGCCGAGGAAACTGACCTCACCACCAAATTTCTTCACTCCCAGGTATTTGGGGTTGGAATCGCGGCCATTTCGCGTGGATCCTGCAGTCTTTTTGGTGGCCCAGCGCCTGAAAAGCATGTTCAATCCCCCTGATGCTTCTGGAAACAAAAGGCGGTCCCAGATTATTGCCATTTAATTCTCCATTAAGAATATGTTGAAAAGCTTGTTTAAGGTGATGGGATTATTACCAATAGCAGTAGGATACACATTAGCACATGAAATTATATCTTTAAGACCCATTCGCTGGAAAATTGCTGAGAAACTCATGCTGAAAACTAACGATAAGGAACCTGGTAAATTTGCAGCAGTTTTAAAAAATAGCAGGCCAGAAACAAACATCTATAAAACTTAGAAAAAAATCAATTGTCCAAGAATAACAAAGAAAAGCAAGAGCCAACTATAATGGGAGCACTGATTTTTTTACAAGTTAAAAGTTTGTTTGACAAATTCGAACAAACCAGAAATAAGGGGATGAATGATCTTCAACTATGAGTTTAAAGGAAATTTTATTAAAAGCAAAGTGTACAACACTTTAAAACATAGTCCAATTTGATCTGTAAAATAATAATTCCATAAAGTGCCTTCAAAAAAATTGTGATAACTGAAAAAATAAGTTAGAGACTCCACAGCTCAAAATGGCAAAGTGGGAGACTTTGATAAAAGAGGAACCAAATGTCAGAAATTGGAGAAAAATAGAAACAGATATAGGAAGAAGCATCAACAGGATTTTCTTGGAAACTGAAAATAAATTTGTTAGGAAAAATCTAAGATCCACTTGATTGGATGGAATTGAGGCTTCGGACTTGAAATTAGAGGTCCAATTCTAATAAAAAGTACTTCAAACTTTAATTCTAGGCCTCAATTATGTCTAACCGAACAGACCCTAATTGCTTAGATGGAAAGATCCATCAGGAATAACAGAAATCAGGGCAAAAAAAAGACAGATTTATGTGGTCTATAAAGAAAGTAGAAGAGAAGATTCAGATTTGTTTGCTATCAACAAGTAAAATGTGCTTGCACTAAAAAATAGGTCCTAGAAAACTGATCTTCCAACAACCCATGGACATTCAGGCTCCATTTGGCACGGCGGTAGCGGTCGTGAAGGCGGTGGTTATGAACCGTCATTCGTGAATGCTCCACCTCACCTAAGAAATTATGTTCACGTTTATGTTCAAAACTATTTATCTTTTCTTGATGGTGGTCATAACTCATAACCATTGTCATGCTAAACATATATTCTATGGCGGTGGCGTTTTTGTCCAAACTCACGGGAGCAAAAACACTTTGCCAAACGGACCCTCAATCTCACTACAAAGGAAGTCCAAACTCTCTTGAGCTAAACACGGTAAAATTCATAATATCATGCAGAAAGATAAAAAAATTGAATAGAACATAAATAAAAAGATATAAGCTATAGTAGAAAATATCTACTCAAATGAAGATGGCATCGCACAACAACACAAGTCATCTCTCCCTCCTTATCTATCTCTTTGTTTTTTTCTTCTCAGCAACATCCTGTTATAACCCTCAAGCTCAAAAAAGCTGCCCTCTTACTAGTAATATTTATAGAGACGAGAGTTGAAGGTGGTCGGAAATTATTTAAAATATGATTCAAGTTCAACTTGAAGCTAATCCAACATAAAAAAAACTAAAATATATTATTACACAAGAACAAAGGCAATTTATATTCATCCTAATATATGAATTGGTGCTCATCCTAGCCATATCATATTCGCTCCTTTGACACAATAAAGCCAAGAAATACCGGGCATAACATTTATGAGAGACCTTCCAACGCAGGACAGTTGTACTGAGTGTATGGAATAATGCCCTAACAAAACTCTAATGAGCGAGTGCTCATGGAGTGACGTAGGGATATAAGAATGTTGCGATGCACATGGGATTGCCAACCGTTTAATTATAATAAACTTTGAAATTATCATTAAGTCCACAAACATTCACATTAGAGATTAAGCCTTAGAAACACAAGCAAGATCTAATTAAATTTAAAAAGAGTGTGTGATGCAGTATAGGTTGTGAATGATGGATGCCGTAAAATGCAACCCAAGTGAAATGACGCGTGACCACCAAAAAGCCCTATTGTAAATGCACATGCAATTGATGTTGTCCGATTCAAATAACAATGATTAATTGATAAAAATAAAGAAAAACATATGCTATCACAGCCACTAAATATAGTCCAAGCATACAATAGAGAAATACAAACACAAAACTATGACTTATGCGTGCAGGTGGCAACGAAATGTGATATTGTGGAAATAAAATGGTTGTTGGGGTACTGTTGAGTAGAAGTCAATGGGGTGGGCCGGAGGGGGGAGAGAAGGTGGATGGTGGCCGGGGAGGATGAAGGAAGTGGCTCGATGATGGCAAAACGAGTTGCAGTAGGTGTAATTGGCGGCGGGAAGGGAGAACCTTAGGGCTAGAAGTGTTGGTGGTGCCGGAATGGCGGTTCTGCGGCTGGAGTGTGAACGGTGTGTGGCAAAGAAGCGGGAAAAAGCCGCAGAATGCTGTCAGGAAGAACAATGCTATGTCAGATGAAAGCACGAGATGCGGCAATGGATGAAGCAGCGTGATGTGTTGAAGTTTGAAGCAGCAGGATGCGTCAAAGTATGAAGCAGTGGTATGCGGCGATGTGGGAGAACGACAACCTTAGGACTCGCACAAAGGTAGGCCTCACAGAGTCGCACCAGGAGGCGAGGGACTGACGGTTTCTGATGAAGGAAACTATCAATCTCCCCTCAGAACCGTTGCCCTGCAAGTATAAAAAGATTATAACTGCTAGGGCACCCGGATTGGACAGCTCAGAATGTCCGAACTAATCGAATGTCAAATGCAACTCGAAAAATAAAAACAAGTACATGGAATCCTCTCGAAATGACCGCCCGGACGCATCTGTGACTCGGATCGTCTGAACGAGTAGCAGATCGCCGTCTAATGCGGGAACAGAAGTATGTAAACTGACGATCTCCATCAGAGCGCTTCGATTAATTACCAGGTGAATGAATCTTTCAAGTAGAATTAAAACTGGATAAACTTTTACAAATTAGGATCCAAAATCATATGCAGTTTCACCAAATAATCAACACAAAAGTGATTTAGGATTCAAATTTGAGCTAACGCGAGTAATCGGAGTTTGAAGGTAAAGGGTTGATTTGAATGGCTGGACAGCAGGTTTACTGAAATGCACTGTTTTTAACGCCTTGGACTGAAAATCTGCATAGTTTGAGTTCCCGGAGTGAATTGATACAAGTGGGAAAGTGTTATGTATTAAATTTATGTTACCGTTGTCTTTAAAATATATGTTCTTTAAATTTTTTGAACCGTGTTGCGGCGGCAATCGTGTATATTATTCTAACAGTTAATAACTTAATATTGTTGGTATCGTGGTTAGTTTCTGATATCAGTGGGTGTATGCGAGGTATTGTAATTGTGTGAGTAAGGGATCTACAAAAGAATGCCTTCTTCTTAAAATTATTATGAAAATGGTGATTGTTAAGTTCCCCAAATCCTTCTCAAAATCTCTGGTCACTATTCTTCTCAGACGCCACAGACTCATCCTTCAGGCCAAGCCTTGGAAGGTCTATTCCCCTGCATTCAATTTAGAATCGTATCAACTGATATGAGAGCGGCTATCCTTGCCGTTTGGGCCGTTGCCATGAGCGATCGCAATGCACAGAATCAGGACTTGAGCTGTGAGGTGGAGAAAATCCAAAAGTCCATGACTGAGATGAGCATGTGTTACAGATATGCGTGGCGGACGCGGCGCGAACTGATGAAGACGAACCGGGCGCGTCGAGAGCGGCTTGGACCAACGAAGACGACCCGGGCGAGATCGGCGCGGAGGATATTTAAATATTAAATATGTTGCTAATTAAATTTGTTGTTTTATTTGCTTGAGACATTTTTAGTATTTTTTGTATTTCCTATTTTCCGCATTTCCTTTTGTATTCGCTCCTCGTCACTATAAGAGGGCAAGCGGACCATGTAATTCTTATCTTGGATGAATGTATGTTTTTCCCTTCCTCTAATCTCTAACCCTAATCCCCTCTCTCATTCTCTCCCTCCCTTTCTCTCTCTCCCCCTCACGATTTCCCCTACCACCGCCTACCCTCGCCCAACATCGCAACAACATGCAGCAGGCCTCCTTGTTGGAAGAACTCCGGCTCATGATCTGTAGGATGGCCGTAGAACGTGAGACCACTTCTTCAACAACCAACCCCCATCACAACCAGCACATAAGGCTCATCAATATTCACTATCAACTAATGGTGCACAGTTGGAGTTTCCCCAATTCACTGAGAATGCTGTCAAGGATTGGATCTACAAATGCGAGCAATTCTTTGAAGTCGACAAAATGTCGGTCGAGTTGAAGGCGAGACTGGCCGTTGTCAGCCTGGAGGACAAGACATTGTCTTGGCATCAATTGCTTATGAAGGCCCTGGAATACCATGATGAGCTCTCATGGGAAGAATTTGTGCAGGCCATTTTATCCAAATTTGGCTTCCATGTTTTTGAAGATCCCATGAGTGAACTGAAGGAACTTAAGCAAACTTCTTTTGTGCAAGCTTATTTGGATGAGATTGAATGCCTAAGGAATAATGTACTTATACCAGAAGAGTACGCCATTAGCTTCTTCCTCGTAGGGCTTAAAAAGGAGATTGCCTTACCAGTGAAAATGTTATTCCCTGAGTCCTTACAAAAGGCTTACAACTTAGCTAGGATTTGAGAACAGTACTTGACCTTGGGTGCAAGAAGGGAGGGAATCAACACCTACTCAAGTATTTGTAAGTCATCTAGTACCCCCCCCCCCCCATTCTACCAGTGGACAACCTTCTCGCAAGGTCAATAAAATATCTCCCAGAGAAATGGAGGAGCAAGGGGCTAAGGGGCCATGTTTTTGGTGTGATAAAAAATTTGCCAGAGGTCACAAATGTAGTGGTAAATGTCAAATGTACATTTTGGAGATGGAAATGGATGAGGAATGCGACGAAGAACACGAATTTCTCCCCAAGGAAACTGAGCCAGATACAAAAACATTGAACCAGGACCTCTCATAACACCACAAGTCTCGATGCACACCTTGACGGATATCAATGACTACCACACTATGAAGGTGACTGGATCTCATCAAGACAGCTCCATCTCTATTCTGATTGACATAGGAAGCAACCATAATTTCATTGATGAATACATGACACATATCTTGCATTGCAACCTAGTTTCCATTCAAGTATTCAAGGTGGTTGTAGCTGATGGGAATCACTTATTAAGTACTCAGATGTGCCCAAAATTCAACTGGCTCATCCAAGGAGTTTCTTTCGAAGTTGACAGGCTCGTGTTGCCACTAGAGGGCTGTGATATGGTGCTCGACATTCAATGATTCATCACACTTGGCCCAATTTCAGTGGGATTTCTTGAACCTGAAGAAAGAGTTCCACGCCTAAGGCAAGAAGATTGCACTAAACCTTAGGGAATCACCTCATCAATAAAAGAAGGATGCATAAACTCATTCAAAAGGCCCCTCAGCTTTCCTGCATGACCGTCTGCAGGTTACATATGGTAGAAATTCAAACACACACCTTACACCTTCTGTTTATGAAACCAGAGACCTCTTCAGAATGTCAGGATACAACCTTGCCTCAAGAATTAGCCCTGTTATTACAAGAGTATTAAGACATCTTCAACATTCCCAAAGAATTGCCTCTTTTCAAAAGCCATGATCATCACATCTACTTGAAGGAACCCAACCACATCATTAATATCAGACCTTATAAGTATCCCTCCATGCAAAAAACTAAGATTGAAGGGATGATTAGGGAATTGTTGGAGTCGGGAATTATCAGAGCAAGTAGAAGCCCATATTCTTCACCTATAGTCCTAGTTAAGAAAATGGATGGGTCTTGGAGGATGTGTATAGACTATAGGGGTCTAAATAAAAACACAATTAAGGATAACTATCCCATTCCCTTAATTGAAGAACTGTTGGATGAGTTGGCCGGGGCAACAATATTTTCAAAGCTAGATCTACGATCAGTGTACCACCAAGAGAGAATGACCTCCAAGTACATCTACAAAACAATCTTCAAGTCTCATGAGGGTTATTATGAGTTTGTGGTAATGTCATTTGGCATAACCAATGCCCCTTCCACCTTTCAAATCCTTGCGAATTATATTTTTCACCCTCACTTGAGGAAATTCATTCTCGTCTTCTTTGATGATATATTAGTGTATCATGACACCTGAGAGAAGCACTTAGGTCACCTTAGGAATACCTTCCAAATCCTAAGGAATGGAAAATTGTATGTTAAAAAAAGTAAATGCACCTTTGGAAAGCTTCAAGTGGAGTATCTTGGACACATTGTGACTTCACAAAGAGTAAGGGCTGACCCCAAAATAATAGGAGACATGATTGTTTGGCCTATTCCAAGGTCCCTAAAGCAATTAGTGGGATTCTTGGGATTAAGTGGGTATTATTGAAGGTTCATCAAGCGATATGGTTCTCTAGCTAGGCCACTCATAGATCTCAAGAAAAATCAATTCATATGGAGTAAGCCGGCAGAACAAGCATTACTCCACCTTGAAATGGCAAGCAATAATCCCCCAATTCATCCCCGACGCGTGTATGGATGGCTCGGTGGGGCCGACCACACGCTCCACTGTCGAGGCCCCATCGGAAAACGCCAATGAGGCTATCCTACGCCGTGTCGACGCCCAGGAATCCCTTGTGGCCTCCATGCATGCCTCTCTGCTCGCACTTCACGCCAAGTTTGATGCTCTCCAACCTTCCGCCGCCTCTTCCGCCAACGGATCCGCATGCCCGAACACCGGCGCGCCCATCCTCGGGGCGACATCACAACCGCACATCGGGGATTCCGCGCACCCTTTTTCCCCTGGCCGTCCAGCCCTTGCCTTGGACCTCCCCACCTTCGCTGGGGTGGACCCGATTGGGTGGATCGCCAAGGAGGAACAATACTTTGATCTCCACCACACCCTCGAGCAGGACAAGGTCTCTACCGCCGTCGTGGGATTCGACGGCTTTGCCCTTCATTTGGCCCAGTGGTTCCGACAGTCCAACCCAGCTATCTCTTGGCCGGAGATCAAACAGAAGATATGTCAGCTGCTATATCGGATCCGCCATCGAATGACTGCGCGGGGTACGCCAAACTGAAGCATTAGTTGATTACATCGATGAATTCGTGGCCTCGTCACCCATGTTCCGGGCCTACCATCGAATCATTATCTCAGCTTCTTCATGCAGGGCCTTCTGCCCAACATCCGGTCTTGGCTCTGCACCCATCACCCCCGGACGGTTTCCGAGGCCCGCGACATGGCCCGCATTGTGGAGGCGAATTTGTCTCCTTGACCCCCGCCGACTCCAAGCGGGCCTCCGCAACGATTCTCCAACCGCGAGTTCGACGACCTCCGTCGCAAAGGGCTATGATTCTGCTGCCGACAACCCTACTCCCCTACCCACGTCTGGCCAGTTAAGGAGTTCCACGCCATCATCGGCGACTTCGAACCGGAGATTACTTTGGCGGATTTTGAGGACCCCGAGATCACTGCGAAGGACACCACCGAGGCTGCCGCCGACGTCGGCCATCACAGTTTGGAGCTCCCATGTTTCTCCGTGGGTGGCATTTCAGGGTCTCAAACCATGAAGTTGGCGGGCAAGCTGGGTGACCGCCACATTGTCATCATGGTGGACAGTGGGACAAGTCATAATTTTCTTTCCTCTCACTTGGCCCAGCAGCTCCGCCTTCCGATGGAGCCCTCTCCGAACTTCACTGTTAGTTTGAGCGATGGTCGCCGCCGCTCGATCCAGGGCTGTTGTCTGGCCGTCTCGCTTTCAGTGGGTCCTTACTCGGTGATGACAGACTTCTACGTCTTCGGCCTTGGCAGGATCGAAGCATCCTGGGAGTTGCGTGGTTCTGCGCGCTGGGCGACGTGCGTGTCAACTGGGGGACTATGACGATGCGATTCCTCCAGGACGGTCGAGAGTGTTGCCTTGTGGGGGATGTCGCACTACTTCGCTCACCCGTCTCCTTCCGCACGATTCAGAGAATTTCGGACGTCGATTTTTTGTCATGGCTCTGGTACATCTCGGACGCCGCGCCGTCGGACCCATCACCACCTCCGGCCCTTCAGGCCCTCCCGTCCAAGTTTGCGGACCTCTTTACTGCACCATCCGGGTTATCGCCGGCCCGCCACACAATTACGACATTTCTCTTTAGCCCGGCGTGTCGGCAGTCTCGGTCCGACCGTACCGCTATGAGCACGTGCAAAAGGACGAGATCGAGAGGCTTATACGCGACATGCTGATAAGGGGCCTCATCTGCCCCAGTGCGAGCCCCTTCTCCAGCTCGGTCCTCTTGGTCAGGAAGAAGGACGACAGTTGTTTTTCTGCGTGGACAATCGGGAGCTCAACAAAGCCACTGTCCCAGACAAGTACCGGATCCCGGTGATTCAGAAGCTTTTGGATGAACTCCATAGCGCGACCATTTTCACCAAGCTGGACCTCTGTGCTGGCTACCACCAGATTCGCGTTGGCCGGCCGACATCGCCAAGACAGCCTTCCAGACCCATGACGATCACTACGAGTTCCCGGTTATGTCCTTCGGCCAGAACAACGCGCCGACAACCTTTTAGGCCATGATGAACGACAATTTTCGCCCGGTACTTCGTCAGCACATGCTTTTTTTTGATGAAATCTTGGTCTACAATTTTTCTTGGCAGAAGCACCTCCAGTACACCCGTCATACGTTGTCCACTTTATGACGTCACCACCTTAAGCTCCACCCAACAAAGTGTTCCTTTGGGATTCCGGAGGTGTGCTACCTGGGACACACCATCTCCGCTGCAGGGGTCGCGATGGCCAGCGACAAGATCGAGGTGGTCCTCCAATGGCCAAGACCATCATCTCTCTGTGATGTCCGCGGGTTCCTGGGGGCTGGGACTGACAGGGTACTACCGTCGGTTCATTCAGGGGTACGACGCGTTGGCCCGGCCCCTCACCCAGCTCCTGAAGAAGCCTACTGAGGGCGCCTTCGAGTGGTCGGCGACGACCTCCGTCGTTTTGTTGCACTTCAGCAGGCCTTGGTTCGTGCCCCGATGTTAACCATGTCGGATTTCTCATAGCCCTTCCTCGTGGAGTGTGACGCATCGGGCGTAGGTGTGGGAGCCGTACTTATGCATTTTTTAACACTATCCACTGCCGCTCCGCTTATAAGAACGAGCTCATGGGCCTCGTCCTCGCAGTTCAGCACTGGAGGCCCTACCTCCTAGGCCGACGGTTCGTGGTCCGCACCGAACACCACAACCTCTGCTACCTCCTACAATAGAAGATTGCTACGCCCGCTCAACAGGTGTGGGTGGCCAAGCTACTGGGCTACGACTTCAGCATCGAGTTACGGCCAGAGAAGGCGAATCACGCGACCGATGCCCTCTCTCGCAACCTCATACTTGCAGTCATCTCCCGCCCGGTCTTGGAGGATGTGGATGCCCTCCAACGGGAAGTAGAAGCCGACAGACACTCAACAGCATTCAGACAACACTTCTCGTGGACGCCACAGCCCGCCCACCTTACTCCTTGGTTGACGGCCGCCTACTCTTCAAGGGCCGCCTCGTACTCACCCCCACCTCCCCGAGCATTCCCCTGTTGTTGGCCAAGTTCAATGCTTCTCCGACGGGGGACACGTCGGTGCTTTCCGGACGTACCGACGGCTGGCAACCTCACTCTATTGGCCTCACATGTTCCGACAGGTCAAGGCCTCCGTGGATGCCTACCTTATCTGCCAGAAGGCCAAGTACGAAGCCATGTTTCCGGGTGGTCCACTTCAGCCCCTCCCAATTCCCAACCGCGCTTGGGACGACGTCGCCAACTCGCCATGGATTTCATCACATGACTGCCTCGATCACAAGGACACGACTGCATCCTGGTTATGGTGTACCGGCTCTCGAAGTATGCTCATTTCATCCTCCTCCGCCATCCGTACACGGCTGCCACATTCGCCAACAGCTTCATCCAGGGGGTAATGCGCCTCAACGGGCTTCCCCGGTCGATCGTGAGCGAACGCGACCCGCTCTTCCTTAGTACCTTTTGACTACACTGTTTTGCTTACAGGGCACCCGTCTCCGCATGAGCACAGCGTACCACCCACAGACCGACGACCAATCGGAGGTCCTTAACCGGTGTTTGGAGATGTACCTTCGCTGCTTCGTGGGGGAGCAACCTCGTAGCTGGGCCAAGATCTTGGGTGGGCCGAGTACTCTTACAACATCGTCAACCATCAGGCGGTCAACACTACTCCATCTGAGGCCGTTTATGGCCGTCCTCCACCGTCTATTGTCTGCCACCTTCCCGGGGAATGTTGGGTGGAGAGATTGGCCACCGCTCGCCGCGACAGGGCCCAACAGAAGATGGTTTCCTTCGCCAACAGGGAGTGTCGGGACCTCTCCTTCGAGGTGGGAGAGAAGGTTTTCATCAAACTTTATCCCTACAGCCAGCTTTCGGTGGCCCGCCGACCATGCCCGAAATTGGTGCCTCGATTCTTCGGGCCCTTCGAGATCCTCGCCCGCATAGGGGCGGTTGCTTACCCCCTTCGCCTCCATCCCGGGAGACGCATTAATCCGGACTTCCATGTCTCACAGCTACGGTGCGTGGCGGGAGAGCACGCCACCATGGATCACATTCTAGCCGACCTCGACCTCTCAGGGGAGATGCCCTACTACACTGCCTCGATCCTCAATTGCAGACGCCGCACCCCGGGGGACCATACATCCGAGGAGGTCCTTGTGTCTACGTGGCTGCCCCGGAATGATTTCCGCCGCCAGTTCCCCGATTACTGCCTTGAGGACAAGACACATTTTCCAGGCGGTGACATTATTACGGAGTTGCACGACGCCGAGCCTCCATAGAAAGTTTACATGCGCCGGGCACGTGTAACAGACGACCCCACCGAGCCCGCGGAGGAGATCGCGGCCTAGTCATTAACGTCCCATGTATTTCAGCATTTATGTTTTATTTCAGCAATTACGTTTTTATTTTGGCATTTATATTTTGGCGGATTATTCGAGCCGTTGTTCGCACCCCACTACTATAAGGGGTATCGCTTATACTCGTTTTGGAGATCTTGGATGAATGTGCGTTTTCCCTCATTTCCTCTCTAACCCTAACTCTCCCCTCTCTTTCTCTCTCTCTCCTCTCCCTCTCTCCCGTTCTCCTCCCCAAAGCCGACCTACGACCCATTGCCCGGGTTCGTACCACTGGGAGTAACCATAAACTGACTAAACACAGTTGTACAAAAATGTAGAATGAGTAATGATTAAATAATGTAGTTTGCCCACTAGCCTCCTATATCTTCAGGCATCCAAGTAAATTGGCCCCACTCTTTTCTCTTTCATAAGTTTCACATTTGGATATACAAGTTTTGCACCCCAACCTCCAATATCTTTCAAAGTTCAAAGTGTATTTATGTTGTGCATTAAACATATTGCCGTAGAACACCATGTCATCTAAATCCCTAAAAAAAACTCACCTTGCATAAATCCTATTATAAAATGTTATATACCTTCAATTCACTAATGTCAATTACATGAATATCTGTCATAACAAAATCATTTGCATATACTACCCACAAAACAAGACATCATGGCCTTTGTGTTTGCTTTAAGCCGTAAAGAGATTTCTTTAATTTACAAGCCACCATACACTTCCCTGAGCAACAAAATCTGGGGATACATCTAGCTGAAAAGGTGGCTACTCATATTTGGAAACTAGTGACAATCTTTCAAGCATAGTAAAATTAAGAATTTTGTTGAATCCTTTAGAAACTAACTGAACTTTATATTGTGCTACCAATTCATCTGAATTAATTTTCACAGCATATGCCAATCAACACCTCGCAAAGATGTTCTTTACTATCACCATGCATAAAATTAATAGCATGATTATTTATGCTTTAAATTCATATACAAGCTTCTATAAGCATATATTCAATTTTTTTAAACATAATATATAGAAATTCAACAGTATTTATATGATGCGTGACATGAACATGAAAAATGATAAATTTTGCATGAAAATAAATGGCACATATAAAACCACATTTGACAGTCTTCTTTATCAATTCCAATAATTAGGCATTCATGTATTAAAACTAATGTATAATGATTAATCCATGGCAATAAAGTACATTGGAGATCCATAAATAATCTGAACAATAAATTAATTTGCATACAAACTTAGAACACCCAGTACATAACGCATGTTAATTAATTAGCAATAATAGCATGAAATCAAACACTTATCATATGAATAATGAATAGTTTGTAAATAAATTCATAAACCATTTATCCTCTAAGAAACCATGATTTGACAATAAAATATCAACCACATAATCGGTCATAATAATATATACATTAACATTCATGGATTATTGCATCACAAATAAAGACTATACAGGACATAAAATCATAAACTTTTAACTAAAACACAGATATAACTTAAAACACCTAAGCATTTACCATCAACTAATATAAAAAAATTAAGAAAAAAACATAATCACTAATTAAACTATATGACTAATCATGTGGAAAGTCCATAGCTTCAATTGCAAAATCCATAATATTAATCATCATATAAAAATTTGTTTCCCCAGTAGATGTGTATATTAAACTAAAATAATAATTGGCAATCATTAACATTCCCTAAACTACTTATGCATCAATTATACAATCTAAATATTACATAAGAATTTATCCAACATCACATGCATCAGATTAAACCTTATGCCAATTCTTTGTTACCATCATCGTACTCCCAAGATCAGAGGTCAATGTATGGGTCACTAGAAGTATAGATGCGCACTTGCACAAGGAGACATTTGACACGAAGATTGGAGAACTCGCCGAAGGTCCAGCACCAAGGTGACATCTCACATCAAGTACTTCAGTGAGTTCTACGAGTTCTAGTTCCAATCCAAAGTTTGAAGAAAGATGTTGGAATATTCCCGTCCTTTTCATCTTATGTTTCCATTTGCATATTGTAAGACCCTAATTGGCCATATGAGACCTCATAATTCAGAATTTGATGTAGACTATAAGGAAAGGAAGAAGAATTGGATAAGTGTATAAAAATAGGTGATAGAAAAGGAAAAGCGGGAAAATGAAATGGGATTTCTGATCCTCTTCATTTAGAATGAGTATGTATAAAAGATCCTCCTACGTTCGACAACGAAAATCGTGACAAGAAATAAATTTGATATTGTTATTACAAGGTTCAAAAACTTCGAAGCAGAACACAAACACTTGTAAGCGAAAGCTATAAGCACAACATCTAGTGTAGAATCAAAGAACTCAATGATCTGGATCGTAATCGTCGATGCATGAGGGTAATTCACATGTATCTAACTCGGGCAGCCCGTGGCCGGTTATCAGAGACTCTCAGTCTATAAAAAAAAAAGTCGCCACTAAAGAGGAAAGGGCAACCATTCTGAAGGTACCATTTAGAGGTCTCCATATCCTTTACCCACTTGCAAATATTGGTTTTAGGAGGGATGAGTCCTTCACACTCTCGGCTATGCGAATGGAACTCTTCAATAAAATGATTACTCTCACTCTCTCTCCTCGTTTTCTCTCTTCTCTTGATTCAGTAACCTCTAGGTCGAAACCCTTCACAAGATAATTTCACTTCAAACAATCACAATAACCACATATACTCATTGTATGCCCAATAATTAAGTAGATCATACATAAAACCTAGAATCGTCAATACATAAGAATCAATAAAGCTCAAGAGAGATGGGTTACCCACTTGGAAATTCTCGCCGCCTCCGTCCCTCCTCAACTAGGATGTCGAAACCCTTCGCTCCCAACTATGCTGCATGAAACCCCAGTCGTACACCTCCACGAGCACCCTGCTCCGCCGACGCCAACCGCCGCTCGTCGTGTGAAGCCTCTCTCTCCGCCGTCAACCTTCGCCGGTGCAGACGGGCTCCTCCACCTGCTCGACAAACTACAGCTGCCTCAAGCCTCTCTCTCTCCCTCCATCTGTTTTAGCCTTTTAGGCAAAATTGTTAACACCAAATAAAATTTTTTATTTGCATATAACAATGCTTAAGCAATTAGTAAAAAATTTTAAAAATGTGTGAAATCCTTTACATAATACCTCTCTCGTACTTCACATTTTACAATAATAAATACATTTCACTCGAAAAATGTCTTAGGCTTCGTTTGGGAGGACTTATTTTCACCGGTCAAGCGGTTACGATCGCATGAACCGGATCTTAATTATGGTCTGATTCATGCGGTCATAACCGCTTGACCGGTGAAAGTAAGTCCTCCCAAACGGAACCTTAATTAATAGAAACTAAAATAATTTCACATTTTACAATAATAATTTTTATCACTTTTGCTCAAGTTGTATTTTGAGATGTCCTATCAGCACACAGTTCATAGTGCAAAATTTTCATTTAGGAAGCAATGCCAAAGGGAGGCTTCTTTTAGACAAAGGCACACATATCTTGCCTAAGAAATTAGAAATGTATGCACCTTGTTAAATGTTAATACATCAAAATCAATCTTAAAAATAATTTCATAAACAAAACAAATTAATAAAATGGTAGAAGCTTAACCTTTTATGAAATTCTTATAGAAATGTGAAGCGGCGCCGGCGGGGGTGACTTCCATTGATGGCGCCGAACTTCTTGTAAGAATCTGGATGGCAGCTAGAACTGAATTGGAAGGGGGTAAAATGTTTCAATGGAAACTCTACCCTCAAACTCTAACCCTCATTTGACACTGAAGAGTGGTACATGGGATCTTTTAAAGCACAATAAGGTGGAGAATTGTCAATGATAGACATCAAAGCTCCATAGACATCAAAGTTCCTCCAACTGTGAAATCCCGACCTCCTCCTCCAACGGCAAAATCAAAGAAGTCAATAACAAACACATTGCAATTTATCAAAACGGCATAATGCTGCATTATGTAATCATATTAACATATCTCATCTATTATATATACTATGACATAAAATATCTAATTTATGCATTGAATTATACATGATAACGATATATTGACAGTATTTTGGTGAAATAGCGAGAGTTCTGATAGTATTTTTTTTTGAAATACTGAGAGTTCTGACAGTATTTGATCAAATACACTATATTATAACAGTATTGCGGCTTCTAAGTTTTCGCCGTGGTTGAAGGTGGAGGAAGATCGGGAAATCTTAGTCGTGGTTGTGGCTTTATCGTCGTTGAAGGAGGCCGGGGTTTCGGTGCGGGAGGAGGGCAGTGTTTCGGTGCGGGAGGACATCCAAATTTCGCCGCGGGAGGAGCAAGGGGGTGTCGTTGCAGGAGTAGGAGGCGGTGGAAAGGTTGCGGCAGGAGGGAGGAGGAAAGGGGAAGGTCACCCGCATGGGGAGGATGGGGGTGTCGTCGCAGGAGCAAGAGGGGGAAAATGGCTGCGGGAGGAGGGGGTGTCGCCAATGTAGGGTTCAGCTTTCTGTAGAAGAGAATTTTTTAAGAGATTCAGGACATTTTTTTAAGAAGAAAAGGAGCGAGGTTCAACAATAGAAGGATATTTATTCTCCTGCCTAGATTTAGGTGAGAGAAACTCATGCAGAAACAAATTTTGTTTTAGGGGTGTAAATTGTCTATTTTGATTTGATATTAACAATTGCCTTTTATCATATAAAACACATTATTGTAAATTTAAGATCAAGTTTTTAAAATAAGAACAAAAAACAACCATTTTTCCAACAAAAAACAAGCTTCTAATGAGGCATGGACGCAATAATCTCTCCCACAAAACATATCCATATCCAACCAATGTCAAACATCACAACTTTTTCAAAAGTCAACTATGTATATGCCTATAATACTTGAACATTTGTCGAGTTGATCCAATCCTAACCAACCATAACAGAGTGATCCAATACACCCAATTATGATGCTCCAATACACAATGCCTATAATACTTGAACATTTGTGGAGTTGATCCATAACAGAGTGCTCCAATACACCCGATTATGATGCTCCAATACAATGGGAACATCAATAACTATGAGGCCAACATCAGACAAAGCTGAACAACAACAACAACAACAACAAATAAAAACACAATGTATACATCTTAACATAAAAAATATATGAATAATGACAGACCGTTACAATTGAAGTTAAAAAAAACACACAGTAACTTATAGCTTGTAATCCCTCGGGCCTCTTTACCTCTCTATTTCTTCTCCCCAAAGCACAAATATATTCTAAATTACGAAAATGTTGCTCCATTTCAAGATTTAAACAAAATTAAACTGAAGTAACAACTGCTCAGAAAAGGAAAATGCGGTTTATGCTACACAAGAGAGCTGCCTTATTTCCGAGTCCAGAGCGGAAAAAAAAAGGTAAATTGGGCTGGAGTTCAGCGGTAGAGGCTCTCTGATCTGAGGTTCTCGGCAATCTCGGTTTCCCACCTGTCCCCATTCTCGAGCAACTTCTCCTTGTCATACAGCAGCTCCTGTCGGAACGAAAGTACACACCAAAAGTTTAGCGAAAAGTGAATGGGAAGTAGCAGTTGGAAGTCGAGTGAAACGAGGCGATCAACCTCGTGGGTTTCGGTGGTGAACTCAAAGTTGGGGCCTTCGACGATGGCATCCACGGGACATGCTTCCTGGCAGAAGCCACAGTAGATGCATTTTGTCATGTCGATATCATACCTGCGCATCCGAACCCAGAGCGTCAATAGAGAAAAATGCGAGCACAATGCTTATAAGTTATAACACTTGGGCAAGCTTAGGCTAGAACATAAAGCAACCTCGTGGTCCTCCTGCTCCCATCCTCGCGCTCCTCCGCCTCAATTGTGATGGCCTGTGCCGGGCATATCTGAAGCATTGACACGAAATAATATTTATATAGAGTCACGAAACTTGCCAAAGCAGGACGTCTCAAGCCAATGAAGTTAAGACCATGGGTTTGTTGGTTTAGGTGGTGGGAGAGAGAGCCGTGGGAATGAGAGAGGTGTGATGCAGTGGAAGATTTTGAGCGGTGGTGGTGGAGATGAGAGTTTACCAAACGGTTTTAAAGGAGCGGTGACGATTTTCTCGTAACGAAGATGGATAAAAAATGCGCAAACAACAAAGCCCTATATTTGTGAGTGTGATGAATGTTACTTATTTCTCCAAACCGAACAAAACCTAAACTGATCGGCGCGGTTCAATAATCGGTGTGGTTTGGGGTGATTTTTCGGGAAGGTTTTTAGTTATGTTAGAATAATTTTTAAAGTAAAAAATTGATATTATTATTTTTATATTATATGATATAGAAGTATAATTTAAAATTGTGATAAACTAATCTTCATTTTAAATTTACTATATGTAAGTTTGCTTCAGTCAATTTGTGAGTCAAGAATATTATCTTAGACAAAATTTCTAAGAGAGAAAAATCATATACCATAAGTAAAAAAATATTAGAAAATTTTGAATATTTAAAAAAATAGTGAAACTATAGAATGTATTTAAGACAAATATTGGTATTAATTCTGAATAGTCGTCAAAATAAATTACAAAAATTTATGATATCTACATTGTTCTCAATCATCATTCTACAACTTATTATGCACCAAATCAACATATAATCCAATGCGACAAATTTACTAACATACACATAAGCAAAGTTAACATAATTAGGTCGTGAGGGTTTGAGGGAAAAACTAAAGAGGCGTGAAAAAAACTTAATTCGACTTTTGTGAAGGCTGGCTATATGATTGAAGTATAAATTATAAAGTATTTATATATTATTAATTTATTTCGATTCGGTGGGGTTTTATTGGTTTTTGAAAACTGAAAACCGCACGGAACCGAAATAATAGTGGTTATCCTAAATGAAAAACCGACGCTACACCGAACTGAATGGTTCGGTGTGAATATCGGTTCGGTTTGGGAGGTTTCTATTTTTCGGACACAACCCTAGTGATGATAGCTGTGAACGCAATTGTGAAATATGCACAAACATTTTGATAGTTCAGGTACAAATGACATTTAATCTGTGTGAACAAACATTAGCAGATCTAGAGTCCAGCACGCCCTGACCACATAGCTAAATGCTATGGGTCAACATTATCCACGTCGATTATGTTACGCATATTTTATTATAAGTCTTTAAGTATGTTATTTCGAGTTGTATGATTTTTAATATTGTGTGCATATCATTTATTTTGTGATTATTTACACTCACACCACTTGTAATGATCCAAATATACCCTTTGGGTCATTGTTTGAGTTATTAATGAATTTAATCAAATTATGAATATTTAATTCCTCTCACTAGTTCCTTTTTCCTCACATTTCTAGTGTTAGGGTTGAGCACATCTCCCCTTCTTCCTCACCCCTCGCTTCTACGTGGGTTGAGCTTGACTCCCTTTGTATACCTGTCTCCACTGCCACCATCGACGACGATACAGGCTAGGCCCATAACATCTTAGTATCGGAATCATCGATCCTCCTCACCCCATCAAACAGCAACCGATGGTCCCTCTTCTTTCCGCCTCGACGACTCCGTCCATCGACTCTACGACACACCACAAAAAATTGACGTCGCTCATCTCCTTCCCTCTCCTTCCCTCTCGTGCGGATCATTTCAATCCCACGACAACTTCTTGGAATCGTGGAGCTGCCTTCGCTTGCGCCGACGCCCGACGCCTACGCCGAGCATTCCTGTAACGCATGATGCCTTTATGCGTTCCAGTAATCTCTCTGATCGTCCTTTGCGTCTCCATAGCGGATCATCGCCCACATGAGCACTCAGCGACATCGTCCCGAACACGTCAGAGTAGAGTCACAGAGTGGCGTTCTTCTTGTGTGCATCGTTCTCGTGCGCTCTGTTCTCGTGTTGCCAAAGTTTTCCACTCCTCGAGCGGCATACACCCAAACCGCAGCAGGTCAAACCGATTCACGAGACTACGCCAGGTTGGCAGCAACTGATGGCTCTCCAGGAGCTATTCATCTAATTAATTGCTTGATTATTCATTTGATTAATGGATTAATTACTTACTGTGGCATGACGCCGAGCCCTGCCCAACAACTTATCCTCTGTTCGATGTACCGAAAGTTGTTGGAGATGTCGGCATCTTATGATGTTGTGGTCTTGCGGCTCTCCGCCAACATTGACGGAGTCTTCTTCGGAGACTCGATTCCACCAGAGCAGTCATTCCTCCTACCCACACACTAACATGCTTCACCGCACTCCGTAATTCTTGTCTCTCCACCATCACCTCTGGTTGTTTCCACCACGCAATTCACACTACCGGCATCGTCGCCTCCCAGGCGCGCTGGAGACACCACAATTTGTGCCGCATCCGACCGTCTCCGCGGTCTCCATCCCACAACCTCTACTCCGGCCACTTGCCCCGTCGACCCCTCTAGAGATCTTCCTTCCGACGACCGCCCCCGAGTCGATACCACTGCTGCTCATGTTCAGTATGATCCTTCATCGCCCTCGATTGTCCACATTTACCGGGCACACTCGCCCATACTATAGAGCTTTTGTAAGATAGTCTTCCTTCTGTCAGCGCCTCAATGACACCAAATCCATGTTGTCTCATGTGCCTCTTGTGAGCGCGATGACAACCCGTAACTCGTTGCAGCCGCCGCCACGGCAACACGCTATCGGGAGTTGTTTTGGAGAGAAATCAACGAGCCCGATGATCCCTTCATTCGAGCCACGTTTGAGCTTGAGGACAAGCTTGATTTGAAGAACGGGTGGGATGTTATTGGTCCACATTATTCGCGTCAATTATGTTACACATATTTTATTACAAGTCTGTAAGTATGTTATTTTGAGTTGTATGAGTATAATGTTATCGAGTCAAGTCATTACGAGTCTTTAGGAAGGTTTTTAATATTCGGCGCATCTCGTTTATTTTTTTGTTATTTACACACATGCCACTTGTAATGTTTTAAATAGACCCCATGTGCCAATGTTTGAGTTATGAATTAAATTATGAATGTTATATTCCTCTAGTGCTTTTCTTCTCCTCACATTCATAGGATTAGGGTTGAGCACGGCTCCCCTTCTTCCTCTCCCCTCGCATTCTCGCCAGCTTGAACTCAACTCCCCTTGTATCTCCATCTTCACCATCAGCTCCGACGACAGACCCATAATGCATATATTTTTAAAAATTATAATTAGCAAAATGCCAGTCTTGGGTAACCAGCATACAATAAAGTGGCATGTTTAAGGACAACATTGTGTACTTACAGCTTCACAGAGCTTGCAAGCAATGCAGCGCTCCTCTCCGCTGGGATAGCGGCGTAGAGCATGCTCCCCGCGAAATCTTGGACTTAAAGGCCCCTTCTCAAAGGGATAGTTTATCTGCAGCAGAGGATCACAAATGATATATATAGCTTGCTAAATAGCACAGTTTATCTTCTGCAGAAAATTATTGGTAGGTGCAACAAACAAGCTAGGAATTGAATAATAAGAAAGTGCAACTTACAGTGACTTTCGGTTCAAAAAAGTATTTCAAGGTCAGCATCAGCCCACGAACCAGCTCCGTGAGAAAGAGTGTGTTCATGCTACGTTCAAAGACTGCAGTGCAGACAAGATGTCAAAAGACTTCTTCCCACTAAGAAACACGCATAATTAGTATGTACGAATAAAGCTGGATCCCCATGGTCATAGCTAAAGATAGTAAGAAGCAGTGGGCAGCATACCAGAACTCCAGTCTTTGGATATTTCCCGCGCAATCTGCTCCCTCTCCTCATCCGCTGCATGCAGGCACAATCACAGCTAAGTATGCTCTAAAAAAAGATTTTGGTTGAAATGGAACATTTATTTTCAGTTCGCTAATGGTAAGAAAATGCAATCTTTTTGAAAGAAAAGATAAATGGTAAGACGTAGCAAACCTAACATCCAAAAAAACAGAGAAGTTGTTATATGTGTAGAAAAGTACAAAGAGTAGTGGGAGTAAAAGCTGTAAACTTTGTATATCTTTCTTGTGTATGTAAATACAAGTATGAGTACATATATATAGGGAGAGAAGAGAGAGAAGAGTCCCTTTTTCAAGATGTGAGACTATTACATAAAGAGGAAGAAGGCCTATGATGGGCCCTTATATGGGCATTTACATGTTCTTTTTCTAACACTCACCTGCAAGCTGGAGCGTACAAGTCGTAGACACCCAGCTTGGATAAGAACTGATAAAATAAAGCACTTGGTAGGGCCTTAGTGAGAAAATCAACAACTTGGTCAGTAGCCGGAATATGTTTCAATTTCACCTTGTTCATTTGAACTTTTTTCCGAATGAAGTGACGGTCAACTTCAATGTGTTTCGTTCTTTCATGGAAAACAGGATTCTTAGCTATGTGTATGTCAGTTTGACCGTCACAGACTAAGATAGTTGATGAAGAAAGTTTTACTCTCATATCACCTAGGAGACTCTCAAGCTATGTGAGCTCAGATACAACAGACGTCATCGAACGGTACTCAGCTTCGGCCAAAGATCGAGCAACCACAGACTGTTTCTTACGGCGCCAGGTAACAAGGTGACCTCCAAAGTACAAAATCCGTTGGTGGAATGCCGATCATCTAGGGAACCAGCATAATAAGCACCTGAATATGGAACCAATGTTGGAGTAGACGAGGAAGAAATTTTGTATACCAGCCCTTGACCATGAGCTGTTTTCAGGTATCTCAGAATACGTTCGACAGCCTGTAGATGAGACATCCGAGGAGAATGCATAAACCGGCTGACAACCCCAACAACAAAGGATATATCTGGTCTTGTGACTGTCACATAAATCAGTTTTCCAACCAAATGTCGATAGTATTCTGGATTTGAAAGAAGATCTGCATCAGAAGCATGTGCACGCAGCTTGTGATTGATATCCATGGCAGTATTAACCGGCTTGCATCCAAAATAGCCAGCATCATGAAGAAGGTCGAGGCAGTATTTCTGTTGAGATAGGACAAGGTCATCATGATGTCTTGCGATCTCCAAGTCAAGGAGTATCGAAGGTTCCCCAGATCTTTTGTTTAAAAAACAAAGCTAAGGTGTTGTTTGACCACTTGTATTCCCTTCGAATCATCTCCCATGATTAGGATGTCATCGACATATACCAAAATAAGAACTGTTCCTGTTGTTCTATGTCGAGTGAACAAAGAGAAATCTGCCGAGCTCCGAGTAAAGCAAACCTCGTGAACAACACTACTGAACTTATCGAACCATGCCCGAGGAGATTGTTTGAGACCATAAATTGATTTCTTAAGGTGACAAACTCGGGACTCTCCCGTGGTCTCAAACCCCGAAGACTGTTGCATGTAGACAGTTTCTTGGAGATCACCATTGACAAAAACAATTGATATCCAGTCGATGTAAGGGCCGTTGGCAATGCATAGCCACGGAAAGGACACGAACCGTGTTTAGCTTGGCCACTGGAGAGAATGTTTCCTCATAATCGAGACCCTATTGTTGGGTAAATCCACGAGCTACCAGACGGGCTTTAAGACGATCAATCGTCCTATCAGGGGCATGCATGATGACAAAAACTCATTTACATCCAATAGTAGTCTGTCCCGGAGGAAGAGAAACCAGATCTCACGTCTGATTAGCCTAGAGGGCCGTCATTTCCTCGCCAATGGCCACCCTCCAGCCCGGATGTTGGAGAGCCTCCAACACAGAGTTAGGGACAGAAATAGAGGATAATGAAGTAGCAAAGGTTTGAAGCGCCGGGGTCAGGCGAAATAAGGATACATAATTCGCCATAGGATGGGAGGTGGAGGCAGAGGTCGGGTCGACAAGTCGCAGAGTGCCGAAGGTTGAAGCTGACTGCAGCGGGGCAGCGGAGCTGGGAGGCCAACGAGTATAAACACGAAGAAGGGGGGGTTGTGGAGAACCAGAGTTGGGGAGGAGAGGAGTTGTCATGGTGGTAGTGGAGGAGGAGACGTAACTGGGATGACGGGTGGTCTTGGTAATGATGTTGGTGGAAGAGATGACGTTGGAATGGAGAAAAACGGTTGATCTTCCAGAAAGGTAACATCCGCCGAAACAATTACCTTGCGGGTAGTGGGAGAGTAACAAACATACCCTTTCTGAGTACGGGAATAACGAACGAACATATGTTTGGTTGCCCAAGGATCGAACTTGTCGGTGGAGGGACCTAGTAAATGAACATAGCAGGTACAACCAAATATTCAAGGTGTGAGAAGGAATGGAGGTGTGGAAGGGAAGAGGAGGTTGTACGGGGTGGCGTTGTTAAGAACAGAGGAGGGAAGACGGTTAATGAGATATCACGTCATCGAAACCGCAAAGTGTCAATAAGCCTTGGGAATGTGCATCTGAACCATGAGGGAGCGAGCAACATCAAGAAGATGTCTATTTTTGCGCTCAGCCACACCGTTTTGTTGGAGAGTATGTGCACATGAAGTCTGATGAATAATCCCAAACTCAGAGCAGAGGTTATAGAACTCATGACTAGTGTATTCTCGAGCATTATCCATCCATAGTGTTTTAATTTTGTCGGAGAATTGTGTGTGAGTCTCAAGAATAAAAGCCCGGAATACACGAGGTAGCTCGGAGCGATCACGAAGTAAGAACAACCATGTCATTCGAAAATAATCATCAATAAAGGTGATAAATAACGATAACCAGACACACTTGTTATTTTGTACGGACCCCAAACATCAAAATGGACTAACATAAAAGGAGCAGAGCTCCGGGCACAATGAAGAGGAAAAGAGGAACGATGTTGTTTCCCCAAAATACAAAAATCACATGTAAAAGCAGGAAAAGTAACATCAGGAAGAGCCTTCTTGAGAACCGGAAGAGGAGCAGTGTTCAAGACGTCAGTGCCAGTCAACAGAGGAGACGAAGGAGAGAACTGTATGGGAGACATCAAGAAGGTAGAGCCCGTTGTGCAATCGTCCTTTACCAATGATACTCTGCGTCTGTCGATCCTGCATCAGAAACGAAGAAGAGGTGAATGTGACGGAACAATCCAAATCGGCAGTAAGACGACTAACAAAAAGTAAATTAAACGGAGAGCTCGGTACATGGAGAGCAGAGCGAAGAGAAATAGAGGGATTGAGAGGTATATCAGCAGAGCTGGAGACAGGAGCGGTGTTGTCATTGACTACGGTGATAAATTTTGGATGCGGAGAATGCAAGAATTGGGGTTGCTTTAAGGAGGTGATATGGTGAGTAGCACCTGAATCAACTATCTAACGCGGACTAGTGGAGAGACAAGTGTTACCTTCATGAGAGACGGAGGCAACAGAGGGCAGGGGATTTGTCGAGCAACCCCTGAAGTTGTTGGAACTGGAGGCGGACTTCATCAAGATCAGCACGAGTGACAGAAGGGCTGAGGGCAGCAACAGAAGCATTTGGACGGGGGAGGCCATGTTTGCGGTAACAGGTCGCCTCAAGGTGTCCATCCTTACCACAGAAAGAACACTTAGGCCTCGGTCGGCCACCTCGACCTCTCCCCCGAGAGCCTGTACATCCCCCACGAGTAGGGGGGAGAGGAAGTAATGGTGCAGAAGATTGTTGGAGAAGAGCCGATAAAGGAGTGTCGATAGCATCAGGAGGCGGTGAAACCTTTAACAACATGGAACACACATAAGAGAATGTGGGAATACTAGCAGATGAAAGAATCTGAGCCCGAATACTACAAAGATGAGGCGGAACACGAGCCATCATCATGACAATACCAACAGCTTCCTTTTGAGCGCGCTGGGCAGCTAGATCCGTAGTCGGGAGCTGATGTTGAATCCAGGCCTCAATCAGTGTCTTGGACCGAGCAACAAAGGAGGTTAACTCAGTAACATTGCCTGAGTCAAGGGACTGAAGATCGGTGATGATGTCGTACAGGTGTTGAAGACTATCCTTGCCAAAGTACAGGGAATGAAGCTCATCTCGTATCGCCTTGGCCATCTCATGATAAATGGTCATGCGATAAGGTTCGCTATCACGGGAGTTGAGAAGCCAAGTCAGAACACGACCATCGTCACGCAGCCAATCATCAGTAGGTGTAGGAGTATCTTTAGTTAGATGATGCAGAAGTCCCTTTAACTGAAGTAACCGGCGGACAGAGTGCACCCACTCAACAAAGTACTCCCAGTAAGAGAGATGGCGGTGATTCTCAACTCGTCACGGAGTTCGGGAACGGGAACAACAGCCCTAGTTGAAAGAGAAGAGGCAGTAGAGGAATCCATTACCAAGCGGTCTGGTTGTTAAGCTATACAGCTATCCGACAAGGCAGGCACAGCAGAGTATCCGGCAAAGCTAGTCGCGCGGGAAACGCAACGACAAGGAGAGCGGAGAAGAGAGAATCCCGCAGATAGCACGAGAGGTGAGACCGTGTGGCCAAGAGGCTGAAGCGAGCAGCAGCAAACCGCGGGTGGAGACCACGGGACTAGATCGAGCAGTAGATGGGCAAACCAAGTGAGTGGGCGGCAAGGAAGAGGAAGCGGCCTTGAGCAAGAATGCAAAGCAACACCCAGAGAGAGCAGGGAAGACCGCGGGTGGAGACCGCGCGACTAGATCGAGCAAGTAGATGGGCAAACCAAGTGAGTAGGCGGCAAGGAAGAGGAAGCAGCCTTGAGCAAGAACGCCAAGCAGCACCCAGAGAGAGCAGGGAAGACCAAACACGGCAGCTACAAGAGACGGGCCGAGCAAGGAGAGCAGCGGCTACAAGAGAAAAGTCGGGCGAACAAAGAAGGCTGGTTGTCAGAGAGCAGCACCTAGAGAGAACAAACACGGCGGTCAAGACCGCGACAAGTAGAGAGCAGCCAAGAGCTAGACCGCAGCGAGTAGAGAGCAGGGGGAAACCAAAACATGGTGATCAATCCGCTCGGCAAGGGAAGACCACAACGAGTAGAGAGCAGCCAAGAGCCATACCACAGTGGGCACTAAGTAAATCGTAGCGGATAAAGAAACGCAGATCATGCAAACAGATCGCGCGAATAGATTGCGAAAACAGAGTAGAGAGCGGGCACAAAGTAGACCGCAGTGGATAAAGAGACACAGACCACGCAAACAGACCGCGCCAACAGACTGCGGAAACAGACCGCGCCAACAGACTGCGGAAACAGACCGCGCCAACAGACCACATGATCAGGAACAATGAAGCCAAATCGGACAAACCGTTGCGGGCAAAGAGCAAACCGTAGGAGGACAGGACGATGAGACCCAACAGCTGAGTCTATAAATGCACAAGGAGACCTGAAAACGAAGGTATGATTCAGTTCACCTAGCACCCGGCGGACACGAAGGAGGTTGTCTGCCTAAGACAGGAGAAGACAGGCTTGAGCGGTTAGACAAACCACTGTAACCGCTTAACACGGGAGACCGCAGGGGGTGTGGCGGTTAGGAAAACACAGGCCGCCCAGAAGAACCTAGCTCTGATACCATGTAGAAAAATGCATAGAGTAGTGAGAGTAAAAGTTGTTTCTTGTATATGTAAATACAAGTATGAGTACATATATATATAGGGAGAGAAGAGAGAGAAGAGTCCCTTTTTCAAGATGTGGGACTACTACATAAAGAGGAAGAAGGCCTATGATGGACCCTTATATGAGCCTTTACATGTTTTTTTTCTAACAATATGAAATTGCACCGATGCTCAAGTTGTGATTAAATGCAGTATCCTCGGGAAACAATAATTATTTTAATCTATATATAGTTTATTTCGGCCACTAATCTAGAGAGGCTTGAATGACAATATTTAGCTCGACTAATATTTGAAAAAATGTCATCTACATTGAGCGCATCATTCACTTGAGAGAGATGGTTTAGAATATAAGCAACCATGGTAGGTTTAATACATTAAAATGGCTTGATACTTAGAAAACCAAAGCAAGTTCTTCAAGAGCAAAATCATTTCCGTGCGTATTTGGGTCCACTTCGTGATTTGTATGTGATCTTTAAGAGTAAATTCAGGGTAGAACGATCTCTAGAAGTAAAAAACCTACAAGGGTGAGTAGCAAGTGTACAAAACACGAAGGCAAGATCACCAGCCATTGAAGCATGGATGATAGTGAGCTATGACAATTTATGATCTGTAACTACGGTTTTATTTCCCGCACTAACCAATTTCGACTTCTTTTTGCTGCCAATAAATTGTAATCAAGGTCCAATGGCTTTTGGTAAGAGTCTTCTTTCAGGGGTTCGTCTCTCTTGTAGAAGGAAATTTGTGATAAAAGTTAGGCATTTCCAAATGCTTCCTCTCATAAGACATCAAGAAGGACATCTACATAGGATTGTGGACCACGTTGGCTCCAAATAGTTGGGATAAGATTTTTATGATGATGAAGATGCCGACCCTTTGACAAACTGTGACAACCATAGTTGTTTCCAGTTGGCCAGTAGCAATGACTTCAGCTGTTGGGCAAAGTGGTAGTAAAATTGATGAAACTGCAAGGAAGAACTTCATTTGAAGTCTTGTTTGTAACAGAGATATCTGTTTGAGAGAACAATTATGTGATACTAATTATATAATATTAAATTTAATAGTAACAGTAAAAAATTACAAAATATTATAAACTAAATAATATTTGAGTTATTTATTAATACTATAATTATTTAACACAATTGTCTTTCTTTGTTTTATAGTAATTTGTGTTATCATATTCTTCTGATTTTTTTCCTTCTGCTTCATCATTGTGGGTAACTTGCATCATCCGTGTCCTTGTGGTTTAGATAGCATTTTGTTTTGAATATGATGTAAAGGTCAACATTTAAAAAACTTCAGCAAGACTTATTACACTATTCTTTGGAAATGAATTTTATTTTAAAAGATGTGCCCAGAGGTCCTTTGCCTTATGCAAGTTTGAACTTCAAAATCTTGACAATGTCTTCCTTCTTTTCAAGTATGACTAAAAGTACAATAAAACTGATATACAATCTTAACATGAATATCACATTGGCTCGGTATTGAATGATTGCATCCTTAATTTCCCTTCTATTCATGAAATAGTTTACCTTTGGGAACGTACTTTTTCCCTCACAAATCACTATTTTATGCATGAAATTTTCTATAGCATGGAATGTATGTGTTCTTGATTTCATTATCCCAGATTTTTTTGACTTCAATACTTCATCAATAATGGTAGATAACGAAAAGGCGAAGAATTCTGCATCAAGTGTGCCAGATTAGAATCATCACCTTTAATCATTAATCTTGTGTGTCTAGAATGTGAAGTAAAACTATGCATATTTGCACATACAGCGGGTGCAGCTGCTCCAGCTTGAATCTACAATACATAAACCATCCATCATTTAACATATTTCAAATATATATAGAAAATCCAACACATGAACTAAGAACTCCCTGTTTCATTAATTCTATCATATCAAATGAATGATATACTAAAGGGTAAAAGGCAAAATGTTCAAGAAAAAAATTACTTTAAATGAAGAAAAAAATTATTATATCAAATGTAATGCATCACACAAGACCATAAACTATCAAAAGCAAGCTTCAATTTACTTTTAAAAATGCTAATTTAAAGTTCTAAATATCTCTTGAGGAGACTCATTGACAACTATCGAGAATGAAAAGAAGATTTTCATATGTTGTTTATTGATCTTGAGAAGGCTTATGATAGAGTTCAAAGAGAGATCTTATGGAGAGTCTAAGAAAAGAAAGATGTAAATGTATCATATATTAACATAATCAAAGATATGTATACAAATTCAGTGACAAGGGTGAGCATCTGGAGGATTAACGCAGGAATTCCCTATCACAGTTGGCTTACATTAAGGTTCAGCTTTAAGCCCTTATCTCTTTCCCGTATCATAGATGAGCTCACCAGACATATCCAACAAGCAATACCTTGGTGTTTATTGTTTGCAGATGATATCGTTTTGGTTGATGAGACACACGAGGGTGTAAACGCAAAACTTAAATCTTGGCGAGATACTTTAGAAAAGAAGAGTTTTAGGTTGAGCAGGGCAAAGCCAGAGTATATGGAGCTTAAATTTAGCAGTACAAGAAGGACAGATGACTTCGTTATTAACTTGGGTGATCAAGACATTTCCCGTAGTGAGTGTTTTAAATATCTTGGATCGATAGTTCAAAAAGACGGAGGTATTGATAAAGATGTGACACAGAATCCAAGTGGGTTGGTTGAAGTGGAGAGGCGCGTCAGGGATCTTACGTGATCGTTAAGTACCACTAAAACTTAAGGGCGAGTTTTACTGTACTAGAATTAGACCGGCGATGCTCTATGATTTTGAGTGTTGGGAAGTGAATTGTGTACATGAGCAAAAAATGGGAGTTGCGGAGATGAGAATGCTTAGGTGGATGTGTGGACACACGAGATTGGATAAAATTAGGAATGAATGTACTAGGGATAAGACAAAAGTAACACCAATTGCAGAAAAGATGTGAGAAACTCGACTAAGATGGTTTGGACACGTACAAAGGAGACCATTAGGTGCTCCTGTTAGGCGTTGTGAAAGTCTAGTCACTAGACATGTTAAACGAGGGAGGGGTAGACCAATAAAGACTTGGAATGAAACTATAAGGAAAGACATGATGTACTTAGGCATTAGTGAGATTATGACAAAAGATAGGGCACAATGGCGACAAAAGATAGGGCACAATGGCGACAAAGGATCCATATAGCCAACCCCACTATAGTGGGATAAAGGCTTGAGTGTTGTTGTTGTTGTGTACTTCATATGTCTCCTGACATCCTTTTTATTTCTCTGCATATCACAATGGTTCATAAACTAAAAAAAATATCGAAGCATTTGGGATTTCACGGTAGTTAAGTTCTAGGATTGGCCAAGACTAAATAGAGATAGACAACCAGTAGAGTAGATTTAATAAATCCTCACACCCAATTTATACTTGTGCTAACAAAGTGTTAACTATATGTAGCACATATTTTTGCTACATTGCGAATTATTTACCTTTTAATATCCTTATTTCTTCTCAATCCTTCAAAATTATTTAATTACACATCTTATCGTTGCATTGTCCTCTCAGTTGTATGTGCCTTCATTTTCTAATCTATTTACTTATTACAGGACAACTTGTAATGCATTTGTAACTTCGCAAGAGATAACTAGAGGTGAAGACGATGACGGGAGAAGTATTATAGAGCAAAAATGATTGTGTTAGGGAAGTGTGTTCGGGAGAGAGAGCTACAATAATCTCATTTAAGGGATGCGAGAGTTTGGAATATAAATAATTATTATTCCAAAGAATCTAACTAATTACATGAAAGCTTCCCTCATTATATGTAGAGGAATTTGATGACAAAGACCAACCGACAATGAACAACATCACCTCCAAATGGGATAGAGACAAGAGTCCGGGTACCTCGTGATGTCAAGACAGAGAATTCCTCATCCATAGTTGCTTTCCAACAAGGTGTACAAAGAGCTTCATGATGTGTAGTAGAAACGGTGATGGTAGAGAGTACCTAGGCAAACTTGTTACATCTTACATGAAGGCCTGAGATTGACATATGGTGCTACATTAGTAAAAGGATCTTGCGACTCCATTTACCCCTTTCTGTTCGGCAATTGGAGCATCCAGACCCGAGTATGCTAAGGTGACGTAACCTTCGAAGAGGAGAGCAGTGGACTGAGAGGTTACAGAACCTTCTGAAGAGGATAGCGTTGGCCTTTGAGCTGATGGTGGGGACACTGGAGTGGAAGGAGCGAGGACACATGAGGAAGAAGGGAGGAGACAATAATGATAAGGAAAGGGTGAAACAAAAGGTATATGTTCAGGAGATGGTGGCAGTTTTAGGATGTCAGTTGAAGGAGCATGCATGAGAGAGAAAGATGAAATAGAGGTGAGAGAAGGTGAGGTGGGAGAGATTGGAGGAGGGATCTTGAGAATAAAAGTCCCTTCGTTGGTGCAGAAATAAAGGGTAGACTGAAGAAAGGTGACGTCAACAGAGACATTGGCGTTTGAAATAAGGTCGAAACAATGATATATCTTCTGAGTTAGAGAGTACCAAAAGAAAATACACTTGGTGGCGCGAGCGGCGAGTTTATCGCGACCAGAAGCAGGAATGTGGATGAAAGCACTATTGTACAACCAAACATGTGGGGTGAGGGGAAAATGTGTACTAGACGGATATAGAAGAAAAAAAGGTGTCTTACACTAAAGAGTAGAAGAAGGCAAACAATTAATTACAAACATGATATGGAAATCACATGACCCCAGTAAAAACGCGGAACATTCATCTGACACGGGAATGTTTGAGCAACATCGAGGAGATAACAATTTTTTTCTTTTCGTCATTCCATTTTGTTAGGATGTATGCACACAACTAGTTTGATCAATAATACCATTGGTGGTGTAGAAAGATGAGAATAACTTAACTCATGTATTCTTTCGCATTATCAGTCCGAATAATTAATAGATAAATTGACCTGAGTGCGAATTTCATTAGAAATTTTTGAAAAAAGAGCAGGAGTCGACGAGTTCGTGGACAGAGCTCGTAGGAAAAGCTTTGAGAGGAATTCGCGGGAGGTAGGGGAACTCACCATAGGAGCTCGTCAACATGAGAATCGCAGATGGTAGTGAGGTCTCGTTGGAGGAGAGTTCACGAGAGGTTCCTGGAGCTCGCAAAACTGGGAGAGCCGGCAGGCCGCGCTGGGACTAGAGATCTAGAGGTACAACTCACAAGAGGAGGTCGATGGCAACAACAATTGTGGGAGTTGAGGACATTAAGAACTTGACAGTCGGTGAAATTGATGATGCTACGGAGATCGCTTGCGGGATGGAGATATCGTGCAGGCTCACACTAAGATCGATATGGAGGATGAAGCAGAAGGACTCGCTGAAAAGAATTCGCATGACTAGGACTAAAAGACGTTCACAGGCACAGGACTCGCTGGAAGGAGAAGAAGTCGCGTGCAGGGGAGGTCATTTTATAGTATTGTGAGAGTGGGGTATTTAGACAGAGCGTCGATAATGCAAGAATGGAAAGCTCTGCGATGGCGAGCTCCCTGAGGGCTAAAATAAGGAGTTCTTGTGAGAGCTGAAATTTCGCATGGGCCTGCTTTCATGTGAGGCCAATAGCGATTACACGAGACCGAAAAGGTCCATGTGAGACCAAGAGTTTTCGCACGAGAGATTTCCCAAGGCTCTGATACCATGTGAGAGTTTGAAATATAAATAATTATTATTCGAAAGAATCTAACTTATTATATGAAAGCTTCCCTCTTTAAATAGAGTAGAGGAGAAGGAATACATTATAATAGGAGATATGAGACTACATAAGAGAAAAAATGTACAATGGGCCCCTTTAATGGGCTTTCAGTATTGGGCTTTAACAAGGGACAAGAAAGAGACCTTAATTTATGCTTATTTCACTCATGGCCCTAGTGATCTTTAAATAATAATGCAATGATGACACGACTGTAAATAAGTGCCAACAATTAGACTTGCTACAAAACTACCCAAAGAAACTATGACTCAAAACGACAAATTTAACTCTTAACGACTAACAATTCCTAAGTAACTATTAATGACTCAGATGATACAAAAATTAATTGAGACCGCGATGACGATTCATAACATCATTAAAAATATGGACATAATAGATATGTGAAGGGGGGACTAGCCTCTGCCCATAACACACCATCCCTCGTTTCTTCGATCTTGTCTTCAAGCTCGGAACCATGGTAAGGAAACTGGGCTTGAAGGTTGGCCTGATCAGGATTTGGTTCCTTAATCTCTCTCCAGAATAATGACATGCCTCGTTGTCATGTCAAAAAATGTCATCTCGGTGCCATCATAAGGGTGGCGAATAATCCACAGGCAGAAGACATGTCTTTCGTTGTGGTGTTGCCCGGTAAACGGGATTGGACCTAACACATAATTAATCCGCAGGCAGAAGCCATGTCTTTCGTAGTGGATGGTGATTGTTTGGTGACGGTTGGAGGAATTAGTGTCTCGAAGAGTAGGGGAGTAGTGTGGCCCTCGACGATGACTGGTTGAAAGTCGGGAAGGACCTTTAATCATGTGATAGGTGGTGGACTATCTGTTCGCAGTTATAAGGTCATCGAATGTGGCATTGATAGTGGCATAAAATGCTTGTGAAGAATTGAAAGAGACCACCAAGTTAGTCGTAGCTTGTTTCCATTCTGATATGGCCTATAAAAGTTTTTGTTGTGCCGCCCCATGCTGTCCCCAGCAGATGTCGTGTTGACAGTCTACTAATTAATTACATAATATTTAATTAAGTTTGTTCCCCTTTTTCTGAAATAAAATAAAATTACAAATAATCAATTAATTAATTTTAAGAAATAATAAATAATCACCGTGAACAATTAATTAATCACGGCGATTAAATAATTATCGTGAATAATCATCGTCATATCATTTTTAATTAATCATCGTGATCATTTTTAATTAGTCACAGTGATATCATTTTTAATTAATCACCGTGATATTATTTTTAATTAATCAAGTGATTAATTAAAGTATGAGGAAAATGTGTTGGTTGGAAGATAGAAAAATGTATTGTCCCAGACATAAGTAGGGGCGAGGCTTCAAAATAGGTGGTATGTGGCTCAAAACCAGGAGGCAGGCTGTCAGGATAGACTCTATGTTCGAAAAGGAGGCTTTGTGTCGATGTTAAACAGGGAGGGAGACCCTGGCTCTGGACACAAAAACAAGGATAGGCGTGGACAAGTGTGAATGTTGAGGAAAATGGCATGGTGAAGTCGATGATGCAGGGGAGACGATTGTACGAACGGACGATGGGCTCAAATCTGGAAACGTGGTTGGACGAAATATGGCAGCACTCAAAATCTGCAAAGACGTCGACACCTACCTGGACGAAGAGGTAGCTCGTTGAAGTGGTCATGGGAGGCTAGGTTCCTGTGTAAGGTCCTCGATGAGGTTTTTTTAGCGTGCTGAAGTCGGGGAAAGTGATTGGGCTAATGCTAGTAGACCAACAATCTGCTTGTTAGGGTTGCAGGGATGTGCAAACGGAGGAAAAGTGAAACCCGAGCGCTAGAGTGAGCGTCGTGCGTTGGAGGTAACTGTCGAGATGCGATATCTCTGAAAATGACGGGTTGTGTCGACTGAGAAGATGCATTGAGAACTTGTCCAAATTACGAAGTTATTACAGGCAAACCCGTAATGCGTCGGTAACTTCGTCGAAGATGACCAGAGGTGTGCTCGAGAGAGAGAGAGAGAGAGAGAGCTACCACAATCCCATGCAAGGGACAAAAAAAAACTTTAATTCACACTTCATTCATGACCCTAGAGGTCTTTAAAGAAGAATGCAATGATGGCACAACTGTAAATAAGTCCCAAAAATTGGACTTATGACAAAACTGCTCAAAGACACTAACTACAACTCATAAAGATACATTGACTCTTAAAGATTAGCAACTCCTAACCAACTACTAATGACTCATATGATACAAAAGAGCTACAATGATAATTAATTGAAATGACTATGGCCCCGTTTGGTGGGACTTATTTTCAGCGGTCAAGCTGTTACGACTGCATGTACCGAGCCTTAAATTAAAGCTCGGTACATGCGGTCGTAACCGCTTGACCGCTGAAAATAAGTTCCCCCAAACGAGGCCTATAATGACCCGGCGATGGTGTAGATGACTAGAGATGATCGGAGATGACCGAAGGTGTGCTCAGGATCCCTCAAAACATTGTTTTATGCCTAAGTTTAACCGAGGGATGGGATTCGCATTTACAAATGTCATTCCTTCTCCATCTCCAACCACCGCCTCTATTATGGTTCGAGAAGAAATCCGGACTAGGGGAAGAGCCTGTGGTGAGGGGGGAGAGAAAAGGAGATTAGGGTTAGAGAGGAAACAAGGGAGCAACCTTTTTCATAACACGTCCAAGATAAGATTAATACAAGGTCCACATGCCCTCTTATAGTGGCGATGAGCGAATACAAAAGGAAATAACGGAAATAGGAAATAATGAAAATAGGAAATAACGGAAATTACTAAAAAGTGCATCAACCAAACATAACAATATATTTAATATTAAATATCCTTCGCGCCGACCCGCCAAGGTCATCTTCGTCGGTCCAAGCCGCTCCTGACGCGCCCGGTTCATCTTCATCGGTCCGCGCCACGTCTGCCATGAATATCCGCAACAACCGCACTCTCAAATATGCCTTAACAATAACTTATCCCGCATGTAGCTCTTCTATCTCAAACATATCAAATTAATTATTTTAATTGAATTAATTGAGACTTAGTTGTTTGGTTTAACCAAAAACTAATTGTTGTTGAGATAAATGGAGCTAGAATATCAAATTCATCAATCTCTAATATTATTTGTGAAGTATATATATATACATATTTCTCCCTTAAATATATTTAATAGTGTGAGTAACACTCAAATTAAAATTTCTAAAAACATAATATAGCAGTACCATTATATTACATAATTACCAATGTGTATGCTAACCCGTGGTGATAAATGGACGTGAATCTCCAACCTTCAATGGGAATAATTATTTTAAAAAAAAAGTAAAGTGAGGACTCATAGGAGCGACTTACCCTACATAGATTTTATTCTTTTTAGAAAATTGCGAGGGGTAAAATCGGCAAAGCATAAAGTATACACAGTTTATAATTTATCCTTGTATTTGCCACAATCCTAAACATCTAATTTTTTCTGACACAAATATTTATTTTTCAGATCATTACACATCATCATATTAGATTGAAAAAGATTTGTAAACCTCAATATTCTAATATCTCCCAAATCTCCTAAATTTCAATAAAGATTTCATTTAAAAGCCTATTTCATATGTATACATCATCACAAAAGCCAACTAAACTTCTCTTCTTTTATCAATGCGTAATATTATACTTCACGATAATATGCTTTAATTGGTCTTCCAATGGTAGTTTCCATTAATTTTATAAACTTGCTATTTCAACGTCCACGTACTCTATGTAAAAAAAAATAGTCCTAACCTCGGCCTAGTCAACCTGCATCCCCTTTGCTACTACAATTGAAAGGTGTGACATGAAATGTGCGGGTGATGTCTAGATAACCCTTACCCATTTCTCAATGCAATCATTTAGTGTAAAGCAATTATGGTTGACATCTTAAACCATTGCCTCCTTATCACAATCAAGTAGATCTTAGTGTGCCACCTTTAGGATCTCCTGTAAATCTTCTAATCTCAAAAATAATTTCAGGCAAGCCTATTTCACCTTTTATCCACCGTGATAAGAGCTCAATAAACTTCACATTTTGTAAACAATGTGCAATATTATACTTCAAGATAATGTGCTCTTATCACTTGTTTGTCTTCCAATTAAATGTCAACTCCCAGCCTTTTTCACTACGATTGAGAATCACGCCTCTTGCAAGCAGTGTCTATACAATCCTTACTCATTTCTCACCACAATTATTTCATGCCAATCAATTAGGATTGACATCTTAAACCAATTCCTACTAAACCACTATCAGATTAGATTTTACGATGTCATCTTTTAAGGAAAACCTGCCAATAAGTACCACATTTGGATATATTTTATAAATTTTGTCTTATGTTCACAATTGTTGTCAAGCTGACATCAATGCTCAAATTTCATATCAGAATTTGGTACTGAAATGATGTCAAACATCAACCTTTTTATTAGGGTCCGTTCGGTTGGAGGGAATCGGTGAACTGGAATTAGAATTGGAGGTCATTTTCAATTGAATTTAATCTCCAATACTAATTTTAAAGCTCAATTCCGCCCAAACGAACAAAGCCTTAGGGATTGGAACAAAAGTTACTTGCCATCAAAAGAGAATAGAACATGTCAAATAATGTATATCTCAAACAGATCTACAATCGTACGATCAAATAAATCAACTAGTTGCAAATGATAGTACATGGGCAGTACTCAAGTCAATTTGGTTAAGTGGAGTAGAATAGGGCTGACTACTAAATTCATTACAGAAACAAACTCAACATGTGAACTACTTTATATCATTATTTCTTCAAAAAGCAAGAAACTTAGGTAAAATGTAAATATATTAAGGTTGGGTCGAGTAAAGCGTTGTGGAGCCACTAACACAATATATGTCCAACCAAAGAGTCACTATTGCACTACATGTCACGTCCACTATAGAATGAATATTTGATATCACAAGTATTTTTATACAATCATTACCATTTCAATAATGATGGGAGTTAAATTTTCATAAAAGCAAATCATAAGCTTAAAAAATTTAGGAATCCGTTTTTTGTAACACACAAAACTTAATTTGATGCAACTTTTACAAAATGTAACGATGCAAAAGGCCTGGAAATAAAATCTAGGTTGATCAATTCCTAAAAATATGAGAAACAGATTTTGTATCTTCACATATGTTCAATATACGTAACATCTAAAATAAATACGCAATGGAATTTTTAATCTTCTTTTCAAAGTTCAAAAAAAAAATTTTAGCTCGACATAAAGATCGAAAGACAATTAAAAAGAATCCATAATTCCTAATTAAATAAGTATTTTTGTCAAAAATAAGCCCTAAAAAGATGAATCTTAGAAAAATGAACAAGTATTGTCACATAAAAATGATAATTTTGAACATCTCATAAGGTATAATCTCTTCATGAAAATGACCTCCTTTACGTGCTAATTCCTTAAAACATATTGATCAATCGGCAAATGAGGATATCACATCAAATAAGCATCCTCTTTGTACATGTGCATATTTCCTTTCTTCCTCTAACTTCCCAAGGTGCATAAATTGAAAGCTCGCTAAAAAAGGAATACCTATATTTTGCTCTCAATAAGAAACTAATCTCGACACGAAACCTGCCTCTGACTTCCTTATTTTGCTCTCGGCCCAAGCAGACATGCAGGCGTCTTCTTTGATTCGATTCATGCATTTTTCCGAGCGAGAGGGTGTCAAGCGAGGCTGGGGGTCCAACCGTCACCCCGCATTGTAGGAGGGAGACGGAGAGCAGCAATAGTACTGTTGTGCGAGGCACGGATTCTAATTCATATAAGCATGTTCTCGTTTATATAATCATTCATCAATCTATCCATCTAATTTGTTCACAACTCCATCTTAACACCTCTAATTCGTGCACACTCAACTGAATAAGTCTTTAGAAGAAGAACAAAAAATCATTCCTTGCACAGTATTTTGGGTGTTGTCTCAGCAGTCTATTTATTGTTCATTCTAAGAAGATACTGCCTCCTCAAAAATATTCAGCCAGCTTCTACTTAAATTTAATCCCACACACACCCCCATCCCCCCACCGGCAAATTTTCTTCATACCTTATTATAACCAGCAAAATATGAAGAGATCGCCGATATCTAGGGTTCTAATTGATTGTCATCCCCAAATAATGAAAACAACATATATTTCAAAAACCAAAGATCCTTCTGACACCAAAATCCAATTAACATTCAGATAAGAACTTGGGACGGGAAATATTTTCTCCCGCAAAAGAATTTCATGGAATATTTGAAGCGGAAAGCAGATGACAGAGGCGTTAATCTAAAGAAATGGGAGGAGACAATCGAGATTTACCGCCGCCTGCCGAGCGCGGAGAACTTGGAGGGATCGACGAGCTAAAATCCCCGCCATCAATGAAGAGTCGAGAGAAACTGATCGATTCGAGGAGGTGGAAGAAGAGAGCGACGATGAATGGCGGTGGAACTCCACGCTCCCCGTTTATTGCATCCACACCGTCCATTTCATCACGGAACAATTGAGATCACCGGTGAAAAACTCCATGATCTACTGGAGAGACGACTGACCATCAACCGTTCATTGATCTAAATTGCACGAACAAGTAGGTGAATGGACGGACGATGCTCGTGAAGGCTCCTCGCATGTGCGAGAGCTTAGCTTGTGTTTATGATAAATTAAAATTATATTTTAAAACATTATTCGATCACCAAAAAATATTATGTATTTTTTAATACTAAGGCTTTGTTTGGCTGCACGTTTAGGCTCCAGTCCACCGCAATTTTTGGTGCCGCCCCATCAAATAGAAAATAGGGATCGGCTTTTATCAATCGTTGCCGCGCTATAATCGTGGAAAAGTAGCGATCTGGAGTCGCGAAAATTTCTCACGACTCCAGGATCGCGCAAAATTCGCGATAGCCTCTGCCCTAACCCCCGCTCCACCGAAAGGGAAGATCGGCGAAGAGAATCTTCTTCCCGGGCGCAGCGGCTACTTCCACGACCGTCTTCCTCGACGACGACCGACGCACCGCCTCCATCGACCGACAGCGTCCCTCCCGAGCCCGAATTGCTTGTCGACGCCGGCGTGATTACTTTCGCCCGATACATAGCGCTCAGCAACGCCTCTCCCGAAGGTCTTCTTCGACGACGAAGACAGACGCATCGGCGCACACCTCTGGTATTTTTTCCGTCGTATTCTTCCGGTTCCGTTCAACCACCAGAAGAACTTCCTGCATAGTCGTGATTCCCCTCTACCTCCTTCTTTGTCGCAGGTCCAAACAGTGCAATTCTCTCTTCTCCCTCCCTCACTGGTTTTACAGGCATACCTGCTAACTACCTCCTTCTTTGTCGCAGGTCCAAGCAGCGCAATTCTCTCTTCTCCCTCCCTCACTTGTTTTACAGACATACCTGCTAACAGAAGGGGATCGGACCTTCGATTATACCTAACGCCGGCGTCCCTCCGGCAACTCGAATCCTCAACCAATTTCTTTCGATTCGATTGGATTCGTTTCTTGGTAAGTCTTCGGGCATCCCTTCTTAGAAAATCATACTATTGTTAATTGGAAAACTATGTTATACTACCAATTCCACTTTTTATTCTTCTAAAAATGTAGTGAGTAATGGATTCTTGCAGTCTATGCTTTCTTATGTGTGTGTTTATGTCATTATGTGTATGTGTGTGTGTGTGTGCGTAATTGGTTAGACTGTTTTGTGTGTGTGTGTGTGTGTGTGTGTGTGTGTGTGTTTGAATTGTGATTGTGTTTACTTGTGTGTGTGTGTATGTGTGTGTGTGTGTTTGAATTGTGATTGTGTTTATTTGTGTGTGTGTATGTGTGTGTGTGTGTTTGAATTGTGATTGTATTTATTTGTGTGTATGTGTGTGTGTGTCTGTTCGTGTTTGTGTTTATGTGTGTGTGTGTGTTTGAATGTGTGTGTGTTTGAATTGTGATTGTGTTTATTTGTGTATGTGTGTGTGTGTGTGTGTGTGTGTGTTTGAATTGTGATTGTGTTTATTTGTGTGTGTGTATGTGTGTGTGCGTGTGTGTGTGTTTGTGTTTATGTGTGTGTGTGTGTTTGAATGTGTGTGTGTTTGAATTGTGATTGTGTTTATTTGTGTGTGTGTGTGTGTGTGTTTGAATTGTGATTGTGTTTATTTGTGTGTGTGTGTGTGTGTGTGTTTGAATTGTGATTGTGTTTATTTGTGTGTGTGTGTGTTTGAATTGTGTGTGTGTGTGTGTGTGTGTGTGTGTTATAATTGTAAAGCCTGCTACAAATTTTCTGATATTGATATTTATTCTTGATGTGCAGTTAACGAGCGATGATTGAGGGACAAGTTTCATCAGCAGGACGGTCCACGATTATGCTTTTTAACAATGAAAAACTCTTTTGAGAACTATCTGTTACATTTTAATATTGTTATTGGACACTTAAAATGAATTAAGTTAACATGTTCGTTTTGTGTTAGTGTTGCTTGTGTTTAAAATTAGAAAAATAAATTGTGTACCGCACAGCTGTTTTACCTAACAGCTCCGCCAAACAGAGCCTTAAACAGCTTCTCCGTTTGAAACAGTTCTGCAAAAGCTGTGCATCCAAACAGTTTCACAGATTCTGGCACCACTCTGCTAAACAGCTGATTATTCCACCATTGTTTTCCACCACTGCTTCTGCAGTCGCTGTAGCTAAGCCAAACAGAGCCTAAGTGACGGAAATGGGGCTCGGCCCGTATGACCAATCGTAACAATATTCTGATCGTGATAGTGATCGGGGCGGACCCTAGCGTGACAGTACTTCGGTCATGTCATTGCCCCGACATGATGGCGCTCCCGTCGAACACTATACTCCGCCCGTGGCTTGTTTTTCCTTGTGCATGGTGGGTTTGCAAGCGAGGTGAGAGCACATTTTTATTGTGGATAAAAAATTTTGATTACATGAGAGCACATATTTTAAAATTAAAAAATACATAAATTAATGGGAATTGAATTTTGCAATAAAAAGGGGTAAAACGGAAAGTTAAATGTTTAAACAAACGGTGTTTTCCCTTTTAATATAGTATATGTATACACACATACACACAAGTGACAGACACGAGCCTCTGCCCATATAGCCAATCACGACAGTACCTTGACCTCGACATATACGGGACTCCGCCCTTGTCAATTAAGTAATGCAACTTGAAATAAAGATACTACCAATTATTTTACCTTAATATAAATATTAGCATGCATATTAAATCAAATTTAATTAAAAATGATAAGTTTATAGCGTTGTTAGGAGCACACCTATTTTGGATACTAGCACATCATTGATGTTGGCACACCACAAAATTTATTTGCAACCCAACTTTTTATGAGCATACTGACTTGATTTTTTGTAAAAAAATCTTGAGCATAAAAAATTCTTTTAATGGGCATGATACATTTATCCCAAAATGAAATTAAAACAAAATGACATCAAAAGTTCATACAACTGAAACATAAGCAACCCAAAATGCAAAACAGCAACTCAATGACGACCTGATATATTGCCCGAACAAAAGTTCTCTCATTTTTGTATTGTACTTGACCTGTAATCCAACCTGCAATAAATAAGCAAATAAAATACAAGTTTAGTGGTTTTTAACAATAACAATGGTATTAAGCAAAGTAATTATTACACACTGTTTCAATTATCGCCTAAATTAACTAAATCACCATCAAGATTTTTTAAACGCAGATTAACCTGCAAGGACTACCAAGTGAATATTAGTTAGATAAGTAAATTAACTGAAATATTTGTGCTGAGGCAAAGTAAATTTTACACACCGTTTCATCATCTTGTTGATTTTTCACATTCCATTCTCCTGCAATCTTTTCATGATATCATAGTCATGGAGTGAATATAAGAGGTAGTGGACAATCTTCTTTTATCAACAAACGAACAAAATGATTGTTGTTAACGAATCTAATATAATTAAATCCACATGCGGTTAGGTGGAGGTGTAGAATGTAATGGCAAAATTGTGAATGACTGATACTTTGAAAAATGAAAGAATGTGACGTTGTAACCTACAATCTTCATTCATCCAAATTCGAATCTCTCTGACCAAGTAACAAAAAAGGACAACCACAACGTTTGAAGCTTGTTTTCCTTAAACTTTTCTTAATAAATTCTTTACCACGCTGAATGTCACGAGGAAACCCACCTTTATCACAACTTAGCATATATTACCCTGGGTTTAGCACGTGCATTGATCTTATCAGCGCTTAGGAGTGTAACCACAAACCCTAATCTTCTCGCAACTTTTCGGACCCAAGCAATTAAATTTTACTTGCTTGGAAACACTGTGTCTGTGATGAATTCGTGCCCAACATCTATATTTGTATTATTAATTAACTCCTGAAATTTCACTCTCTTGTTTACAGTTCATCATGCACAAACACAAAATACCCTGAAATTTAAATTTGGACAAATTGCATAAACACATAGCTAGTTTTAAATATTTTTGAACAATTCAAAATTTCAACAACAATACCAAAATGAGGCAACAAGGAACATGTGTAATGAATACAAAAACTTATAAAAGTTTTGGAAACCACGCTCTGGAGGAGAAGATTTATACAAACGACTATATTTGTGTTAATGATCCAGGGAGAAACGTGAATTTGCTTTTGTGGATCCAAAGTGAATGGTCTGGAGGAAGAAAAGAAACCACCAGTGTTTTGAACAATCTGAAATCTTGTAGGAGGGGGAGAAAATTTCAAAATTTATGTGAAGCTAGTGTTCCAGGCGGCCAAGCTCCGACGGGATTTAGGATGACCTGTAAGAGAAGCACCATCGGGCGAAAAGTTTATAAGAGGGCGAGCATAAACCTGGGATTCGCGGGGTGGGAGGGGGTGGGCGGAGTCGCGTGAAGTTCACTAGAGGGGTCAAAATATACCTGTCGGGCGAGCAACGGGGATGTCCGTCGGAATGGGTAGCGAGCGGCTTCTGGGCGGGAGAGCGGGAAAGGATCGTTGATTTAGGGTTTGTGAGAAGGAAAGACGTGAAGTTCATAGAGGGGCCGAGTGTGCTCATAAGACCGGGTCTTGGGCTTAAAATATTGGGTATTATTTTGATTTTGGGCGTGCTAATATTGTAAATAGGTGTGCTATTAACAACGGCCTTTTAAAGGTATCTCATCAAAAATACCGCTAACATGTCTAATGACAACCTTTACTGAAAGAACCGCTGACATGTGTAATGAAGTCTAGGAGCTCTAAAAACTTTTATTTTTTATGAATTTTGTTAGTATATTTAATTTGGTGATATAGTGTAATTACATAAATGGGCACAGAGACACACACACGAATGACAGATACAGGACTCCGCTCGTACGATCAATCACAACAATGTCACGATTATAACAGTACCCCGACTGTGAAAGTACCCGACCGCAACAGGCAAGGGACTTCCCCATATCAATTAAATAAGGCAATTTAAAATAAATATTTTATTAATTAATTAAAGAAAAATAGTTATACAATATTTTCAATTTTGTTAAAAAAATTTCATCATTATTTATATATAATCAATTTTTTATCCTTACTTTTTCTAATAAAATTAATTGATTTTATTCATTACTTTTCAAATCAACCTTAATAAACTTGACATTGGGGCTTCACATATACTATCGTAATCAGAGTACTGTCGTGATTGATCGTAGAGAGGCTCGCATATCTTATGTATTTCGATCTAAATTTGCATAGAAAGGTACGAGGCATCTCCATGTGATATGGCTAATTGGACAATACAGGATTGTAAATAATTATTATACTTTTGGCTCATCAAACACTTAACCTAGGAGTGGTGGTTAGCATCTAAAAATAACAAATCAGAGAAACTGCACTCTACTGTTCTGTCTAAATAATGTTTGTAAATATTATGATTATTTGAGTGAGTTAGATATTAAAACGTCCATGTATTGTCACGCAAAGATCCGAGACTTTCCTTTGAATTTGGGGCTTTAATGCATCGCGTCCTCGTGTTCAAGGAAGGTATCCCACTGCATCGCCCATTTTCCACCAATAATGAATCGACAATGCTCGGCGAGCCGAACCACATATACGGAGGGGATCCAATCTGGGAGCATGCCTCAATATATGTCACCATTGATATGTTGTAATGTCGCCCTCCGGCCTCCGTCTCCGATTTTGCCCCTTACAACTATCCGGCCGTCGCCGTTTGAGTTCACACAGAATCAAGGCTCCGGGCTTTCTCCTGATCCGTGACTTGCTCCTCGCCACTATGGCTCTGTTTGGAATAGCTCTTGCTCCTCTCCATTATGGTCTATTTGGGACAGCTCTGCCGGATGGAAAAGCAATTTTCCATCCGCCAGAGCTGTTTTATACCTGTTTGTTTTGCGTTTTTCTAAAACCAACGTTTATGATGATTTTCTGAGAGCTGCCCCCCCCCCCTAATTTGCTCCAGGAAATCACGTTCAGGGTTCTGAAATCCCGATCCTGCCTCCCAATTCTCCCGCAAACTTCGGCAACTTCCAACTCAGACAAGCTTAGCCGCCGGGAGAGGGTGGGATCAAGGACGCGGACAACCATAGGAAGTGGTCAAAGAAGTACACCATCTCGCCAGCATTGGTGAGTACGGCGAGGATGCGGATGGGAAAGGTTTGGCCCTGGGAGCGTCGGCGGGCATTGAATCCGGTGAGGAACCGGCCGACGCAGAAGGCCTTGCGGATGAGGCCGGCAAAGACCTCACAGAGCTTGGCATGGCGGGCCAGGGAGGGGCGGGCGGGATCGGCACGTGGTGAACGAGCTTCGCGAGGAAGACGACTAGCTTGTCGATGGTGTCGCCGTCGGGGCTCATGGCGGAAGAAAACTCTAATCGCATTCCATGTTTTGCTCTACCAAACAGTAAATAGCTTTTTTTTAAAAAACTTCTCAAAGAAAACTCTAATCACGTTCCATGTCAGTGACTCTTCCTCTTGCTTCCAGAGTTTAAGGCCCCGCAATTTCTTATGTTCTCAACATTTCAATTTGCATACCATCACTTATCCGCTTGACAGTTGTTTGTGTTCCATGCTTCTACGTCCATTTCATGTAATGTTTTCACCTCATCCTAGCTTCAATACATTTTTCAAATGATCTTCAACCACACAATTATCAGGGGCGTGCACTACCACTGAGCAAAAAATGTTTGTGCGTCCTCATGTCCCTCTCATGTGGCAGCATGCGGACGTGCAAAATGTTAGGATATTGTGTTAATATGTCCGCGCGTGTCAGGACCGACTCGGAACGGCCCAACGGGTTTCGTGTCACTAGGGTGTAACGGCTCTACGCTGGAGATACTATATAAGGCCATTCCACTTTGATGAGCCTTAGTGGACTATCTTGAGCAGAGCAATTACACAAAAGAGATCATATCAACAACTCGTTATGACTTAGGATGATAAGCTCATGGGATTGATCTTACTTCACCGTCGAGAAGCGAAAGAACGCCTTCATGTTCAAGCTTAGCGAAGACGTGACTTGCTTGCAAAGCGATGCGATCTAAAACCTCATGTAGATGCTAGATTTTGTGAGTTAATATTCTTCTATGTAAAGCTTTCGTCTCACCCATTGTTATCAGCTCCAATTTTTTTTTTGCATAGATAGCCAAAACTATGGGGATAGCAGCCCTAAAATATTTAGAGCAGAACTATACATACCTAAATCTTACATAAAAACCACAAAAAGTGGGCCCATACATAATAAAATATATTATTTTGTCTTTTTCACACACCTAAAATACACAGAAAAGTAAGATTTGGATTATTTTATTGGGTGTGAGGCCCACTTTTTGTGGTTTTTATGTATGACTTAGGTATGTATAGAATTATCCAAATATTTATGGATACTTAAGAGAAGATTTTAAGTCCAAATAAAAAGTTATGATATGCAGGAATTGAAATACCGCCACATTTATAATTGCATGTTTTCAATTAATATCCAAATAATAATAATAATAATCAATCTTTTTCATAAAAGACTACTAAAAGAGAATATTATTACCCAAAAAAATTTGCTCGAGAATTTCATTCACTCCCCCCACAAAAGTAATAATAATAATTTCTGTTATGCTTAACTTCTTGTTCCAGGAAAAACACATCCATCGAAACCTGCAAGATTAAAAAGATTCATTTAATTCATATAATAATTTCTAATTTAAATAAAACCGGGCATGAATGATCCAACACTCAGGCCAGAAATATTTCCAGAAATACTTTAGGGTTCAAAATATTCAATTTAAAATCACGAGGGATGAAGAAGAACAAGAACAAGAAGAAAAATCTTACTTGGATCGGTAGCAGTAAGCATCGCCGACTGCCGGAAATCGCAGTTCCAAGTATTCCGGCCGGAGACCTGGAAGAGCTGGTTCATAGCGTAGGCGGCGTGAGATCGGACGGTGTTCGGCTCATAGCACATTCCTCCAGGCTGGATCGGACGGCAATCCACACTCGCCTGCCCGCAGGCGTAGTCCAGATTTTCCTGCAACTCTTGATCAGTCGCTTCCTCCTTCGGCACGCACCACCGCCCTGCCGGTGAAGCCGACGGCGCAGCCGCCGAAGTAGCCGTCAGCCCGGCATCGTATGTCATCGTCAGATCTGTCCGGAAGAGGCCGAAGGATCTCTCCGATGTCGGCCCTGGCTTTAGATCCTCGTCATATAGTGCAAAAATGTAGGTCTCCACCGATTTCCCCGGCATCAGCGGCGTCCCCGCCATGGATCTGAGATGAGCGATCAGGTTCCCGTTGAAAGCCCTAGCGTTCTCTATGTTCGTCCCGACCTCATCTGGATCGCCGCGGTACGGCCACCCGGTCTCGGCCACCACGACATCGACCCCCGGGAACCCGGCTGCGTTCAGCGCCGAGCGAATCGCGTCGATCTGGGCGTCGAACATGTTGGTGTATGTAATCCTGGTCCCGGCGTCGAATCGGCCGATGTTGGGCTGGAAGAGGCAGAACGCTAAAGTTTCGGGGCGCGGATCGCTGCGGTAGGCGAAGAAGGGGTAGGGATTGATCATGAAGGGGGATCCGGTGGTATTAAGGAAATCGAGGACGGCGTGAAGGGAGGGGGCGAGATCGGAGTGGAAAGCGCCGGCGGAAGGTGGTTCAGATTGGGCGAGGACGGCCATGGAGTGAACGGATGAGACCTTGATGTCGGAGGCCAAAGGGGAGGCGGCGAGGGCAGATCGGAGGTTCTGCATCGCAGGGAGGAGGAGGGAAGCGATTGAGGGGTCTCCGGAGGAGAGGGCTTCATTGCCGACGGAGACGGCGGAGATGGAGGTGGAAGGGAGGAAGGGGAGGACGTTGGCGGCAACCCAACTGGAGGCGGCGGAGGGGTCTCCCGCTAGGGAGGGGATATCGCCGTTTCCCGTGCCGATTACAGCCGAGATTCGGGTGCCGGCGAGGGCGCGAAGGATGGCGGGATCGGCGCCGTATAGGCGAATTTTCGCGACGGTGGTGGAAAGCAGGAGCTGGACGGTGGACTCCGGCGATGGGAGGTTGTCAGCCACTTGCCCGTAATTCACTCCGATGAACGACTGGGCACCTTGGGTTTTCAAGAAAATCCATTAAAAGTATAAAGGTCAACAAATTCAGTTAGTAATAATTAAAAGTGTTATAGGAAGCCGGGAAAGAGTCAGTCGGCACTGTTATAAAAGGAAAGTCTGATTATGCGGAGTATTATAATTCCCAGCCGGAGCTCCGCCATGGCTGTGTTTGTTATAGTGGATACAGAAATCAAAGGGTCAGAGAAGCTTACCCGTTAAGGAGAAAAAGAAGAAGGTGAGGAGGAGTGTAGCTGTCGGGAAGAGGCGGCGGCTGTTCGGCGCCATGGCTTCGCTGCTTCGCAGGGGGAGGGCGACAGTGACGTGAGAAATTGGGAGAACTCAAAATGGGTGATTTCGTAATAATAGGCTATTTTTTAGGGATGGATGGAACTAGGAAGGATTTTTTTTGGAAGATTCGAGAGAAGCTTTTATCATTTTTGGTCGGTAATGACAGCGGAGCGACGGCCCCACGTGTTGGATTTCTACATCATTTTAAAGGAAATTTATTTAGAATTTATATATGATTTATCTATCAGGTTGTGAGGCTTTCTTTTGTTTTTCAAGATGTGTTCTTTATGATTTAAGGCTCCTCTTAGGCCTTAGATATTTACATCCGGGTTTATTTGTCATTAAGGTTTAGTAAATCATGAATTGGATTCTCACAGTAGGTGAGTATTGTCTATTTATTTAGTAATTTGTTTTTGATTGATTGTTATTTAATGATGTTGTCATCAATACTTAATGTTTGCAGTGCAAACATACTTATACATTTATTACTAAAAAAAGATAGGGCTCCATTTTGAAATCTAAAGGCAGGAGAAACTCTAATTTGTCCCTTTGAGGAACTCAAAGCAGCAAAGGCGATCAAAAATATGGAGGAGAGATAATTTTTCGGTTTTCTTCTATTTTTCAAGATTTAAGGCTCCTGTAAATTCTTAAATACGGGTGAGTGGGGGATTATTTGGACCGGGCTCCATTCCAAAATCTAAACTCTGAAGAGACTCTAGTTTGTCGCGTGGAGAAAGCAACAGAACCCGTTTTGCATCGCGCACAATCATTCTCCATCGACCAGGCACCAGAACCGAAAAACTTGCGATTTTGGGAGGGTGCTTACTTTCAATTGTAATATAGAATCTGATCGTGATTAAATTAGAAGTCCACAAATGAATATTAACATCCCATAACAACACCAAATCATACATAAATTTTACGAATATTATAAGTCCATAAAAACACTAAACACACATAAGTTTTAATACTCTACTGGTATATTCTCACCCCAACACTAACTCACAACCCCCACGCTCCTCGGTCACTGCCCAACTCTACCGTTCCCGCTTTCGTCGCCGACAACTCGCCCCGTCATCTCCACCTTAAACAACTCTTTCGGCGGAGGCTGCTGCTGTCTTATGGGCTTAAATAAGAATTCATTCCCACAAACTTATGCAAATGATGAAATTTCGACCGTGAATTTGTAGAAGAAGAGGATGACCTTGATTTACAAGAGGTTGTACTGAAGATTCTGATGGGAAGACAGAATGGAGATTCTGTCTGGGCTAAAAGGCAAAGGTGTTATACTGCTTTTTATGAGCTGGGAGAAAAGGTGGCCTTTAATAATAATATATAGTAATTTAATGGTACCAATACCATATAATTATCTCTCAAAAATATAAATATGAAATTCCAAATTGGCTAGGATCGGGAAGGTGGTTGGAAATTAAATAATTAGCCTCTAAATCAATCTTCAAGCCATTTGGATTATCCATGCACTTTACGGTAAAGTGCGGGCATCCGACGGTTTGTGTGGATGCCCGCACACATCTCAAAGCAAGTATATCTCATCTCGCTTTGAGATGTGTGCGGGCATCCAACGATCCGCGTTGGATGCCCGCACTTTACGGTAAAGTGCAGCGAATGCACTTTACCCCCCCCCCCCCCAAATCCCATTCTAAGCCCGCATGGATAGCAAGGATGTTTTAATAACCCAAAAAGTGCAAATAATATTAAATAAAAAAAAAGTGTTTGAGATAACAATGGTAATGACTACTTTTCAACTAAAAAATGAAAGGAATTAAGTGAGGCTTGATGGTTCATAATCACTGCATTCACGTCTGTCACCATCGTGCCAAACAGACCTTAAGACTAAGGCTCCGTTTGGGGGGACTTATTTTCACCGGTCAAGCGGTTACGATCGCATGTACCGGGCCTTAATTAAGGCACCGTACATGCGGTCGTAAACGCTTGACCGGTGAAAATAAGTCCCCCCAAACGGAGCCTAAAAGTAGATGCGAGTGAATAGCTTATTGCCATCAGGCTTCTAAACCTTTGGGAGACGAAATTATTTAGAATACAAAAGAGCCTCAAGTAGCATATTAAAACGTTATGATACAGCTAATATACAACACATTACTGGGAATGGGATTAGAGTTCATTGGAGTAGAGACACTCCTGCACGAGTTGTAGCAGGTTGGGATTCTCCAGTGCAGCGGCAACTCTCTCCTTGTCATTCAGCTGCTTGTTAACTGCTGGTTCCAAACAAAAGAAGGATTCAGAGTACAAAGTTAGAATATGACAAGAACAAATGAAGAAGCCCAAATAGTTATAGTTAGGATAAAGACGAAGATGATGATGATGATGATGATTCATTTCGAGTAATGTTCGGTTCTTCAACGCCCAATCATGTGCGAGTATATATGGGTCGACGGGTCTCATGATTTCTATTAAGCTCATAAGTCTGGACGAGTTTTCCAGGGTGAGACTAATCAATTGATGATTCTTTCCTATTTGGTTCATTCTGATGTTTGGTGGGCGTCTTAATCTTTTTTTGGTTTTAATAATTTTAATAATTTTTTTTATTTTTATTAAAATATGATGTAGTTAGGCATTAGTGAGATTATGATTAGATACGGCGCAATGACAACAAATGATCTACATAGCCGACCCCACTATGGTGGGATAAAGGCGTGAGTGTTGTTATTTTTATTGATGATAATTTTTGCATGACTTGGATATTTTTTATCGAAGATAAAACTTATATTTTTATAGTTTCCAAAAACTTTACGCTGAAATAAAAAAACTGTGTTATTTCTTTTAAAAGTGTTTGAACAGACAATGTGAGAATATGTTATCAATAAACAAACGTTTCTTTCATTTTCACGACATTTTACATGAGACCTCTTGTGTTTATATAGACCTAAATAAAATGTAGATAACAAAAGAAAGTCCTTTACTTGAAATTGTATGTTCTCTTATGTTTGCTAGGAACATTCCAAATTTTATTGGGGTCAAGCGGCCATTACTGCTTGTTTTTTCATTACTGGTACGCTTGTTCCTCATTTTAATTATTTTTTTCCTAATAGAGATCCTTTTCATTTTCCAGCGCACATGTTCGGTCAATAAATTTGATCCACGGGTAATTAAATGTGTGATTTGGGGACATACGGGCCTTTAAATGGTTATTTTTTCTTATTCTCAGGAAAAAATAAAGCATGTTTAAAAAAAAATTTAATTTGTAGACTGATATTTGGAGGCTCTCACATGTGACTTCTGTGGACTGAAATATGTATTGTATTACTTTAATTGATGACTGCTTTAGGATAACATGGACATTTTATTGAAATCACATGATATATTTCTTCCCATGTTTAGGGTCCTTCAAGCGTGTGTCTTACCTTTCTCGATACTCTTGATGTCACTTCTATAACTTGTTATGTGGGTCTTCTCTCGCTAGTCCAGAATGGAGGAACACTATATCAAAAGAGATGGCCACCTAAACTCATAATCAAACTTCATGACTGATCTTGTTGTCTTTTGATAAGAAAATCATTACTTGCCGGTAGAACTTCAACCTTAAATATGCTTATGATTGCTCAATGGCTCGGAACAAGGTTTGCGTAGTTAACTATAGCTTTACCCAATCCTACGGTGTTGATTACCATTTGATGTTTGCTCTTGTTTCAAAACTCACTTCCACTTCTGTGGTAATTTTTATCGCTGAATCATTTAAGTGCCTCTACATCAATTGATTCTTAAGGATGTCTTCTTCCAAGACTCCATGTGGAGGCCGCTGCAGAGATGCGCTATCAGAAGCTGTTCTGGAAGAAAATTAACGAACAAAGATCATGTAGTGCAAGCTTCGCTCAAGCATGAGGATAAGCTCGATTTGAAGGGCAGGTGAGATGCTATGGTCTCACACGACCAGCTATCTACGTCGTTAATTAGTGTCATCATGCATTCATGTCAGACATCTTTTATTAATCGAGTAGATATACGAGCAAGTAGTGTTTTATTTTTTCATGTTGTTATCTTTATCTTTGGGTATTTACAACTATACTGCTTTGTAAGTCTATAAATAGACTCATTTGCTCATGCAAGAAGTTATAAATGAAAATTATGAAGTTTCTATTCCTCTCTCTATTTCTTTTCTCCTCCTCCCATTTCTAGGGTTAGGGGTGAGTAAGGCTCCCCTTCTCTCTCTCCCCTCGCATTCTCCGCGGGTTGAGCTCGGCTCCCCTTGTATCTCGTCCTCCACCTCCACCTCCACTTCCAACCACATTATGGGCTAGGCCCATAACAATATCCAAGTATGTTAAGCGCATGCACGTTAACCCAACCAAAGAAGCGAACAAACAATTTAGGAGAAATATCAGTTAGTGCAGGCCAGGTTCAAAACTAGAAGAGCTTAAAATTGTATGTCATCAAATACCTCCACATGGGTTTCTTTTTTTCAATAAATAAGGTCCTCGGAATTAATTTAGATATTAATTAACATTGATTGGGGGATAAACTTACTTTGAACAAGCCTCTAAGGGTGATCATTCCCGTCGCATTTGAGAAACTTACGGGGCCGACATTTTTTGATCGTCGGATGGACGATAGAAGTCAATAAATGCGTCGGGCTCATTTTTCTGCATTTTTATGTATTTGCTTTATTTTTCAAATGTATATTTTGGAAATTATGTCAAGTAATCCGATCGAGTGATTTGATCTATCAGATCACCTAACCTAATTCCCCCTTCCCCCATATTATGCTATCAGTTGGTTAGGGAAAATTATCGAGGGTTTCAGAAGAAGAAATTTTTGTCGATCATACTGGTGCGGCTCCAGCCCACGTGCGGTGCGGCACTGTCGGTTCCGCCTCCAGGGGATGCTAACACCCCTTATTCCTCCTCCCTTGCCTGATGCCTCTAGCGCCCTGGTTTGAGCTCGTTGTTGTCTTCCCCTTTCTCCTCTACGTCGACTACCGCCATTCCTGCCCACGAGATTCCTTACATTCGTCTTTTTCCACCAACCTCCGGTCATCTTCCACGTCCTCGAGATCCCTTCCTGCAACAGCCAGCACTCCCATAGTCGTTATCGGTTGATGTACCTCCTCCTTGCAGCCCATACAATCGATGGCAACCCTCTGCCTTCATTCCCACGACAATCCACTGCCCCTCCCAGCTATGGGAACCTCTGTTGCCGCATCCAATACCCTTCATCATCCTGATAGCCACCACACACAACCTTCACCACCACCCTAACCTCCCGTCGTCGCCTTCGACGCCCTCCACCAGCCCGACAGACACCCCCCGCGGCCTTCAAATTTCCTCCACAGCGTTGTACAGCCCTCCTTCCTTCTTCCAGAACCTCCATCAGCCCCACGACCCCCCCCCCCAGCCTCCAATCTCCTTTACCAGCACTCTGACAACCCCTACACAACAACCTTCTCCCATTTAGACAGTCATCGCCACCATCGAAGCTTCCCCGCCACCACCGGCATCAATTACTCTGTGAGCTTCATTTCTACTGCATTATATGGGTGTTGCATTTCTTGAAATATTTGGCTCGTATTAATTTGATCTGTCACTTTCATTAGACGTGCATTGCTTATTCACTGTGCATTTGCTTATGGTGTAATATTTGTGATTGACCGCGACTCAATTATGTGAGTTTTATGTTTTATTTTTTAAATAATGGCACATCAAAAATGCTTGTTTGATTGAATCATTCACGAGCATCGCATTAGAGTTTAGGGTTTAAGTTGGTGGTGTCTTGTTCATTAGATTGTGCGTGTTTGCATTTCTCCAGCAGCTTAATATTAGGATTTATTATAGGTACATTGCATCCATCGTGTACTCGATTGCATTACATTTAGGATTAGGGCAACGCACGTTTGTCACTTGTAGATTCGTCCCACGTTGATGCATCATACGTCGCATCCTTCATCGCATCCTAAGTCTCGCATTTTAATTTTTCAGTATCTATTTATTATCGTGTATTTCTTTCACGCACCTGCTTTTATTTGAAATTGTTCGGCTTTTCGGGTTGACAGTCCGATGAGATCTTAAATAAATAGGTCCGGTAATTTTAGTCGTTAGGACGTAACGGGCAAACTTAAAATTATTTAAAATGCATTAATTTAGATTTTAAAAAGGCAGAATATTATGACGCTAAGAAGTGAGAAATATCACGTTGAAAATAAATTCAAATTTGTATTTTTTTGGAAAGGATTTTATGGGATATTACTACTTGGAAATCATTAAGAGGGAAAAAATTGCGTGAAAGCTAACATATAGCCCGCCAACTCATTATTTGGAAAGTTTTAAAGTTGGAAAAGCTTTGGGCCGGATCTCCCTATTTAGAATTTTAGTTAAGTTTTAATAAAAAAATCATTTATTATAAGAAGGTTGCTGCTCCCTATAGAAAGGAAGGTCGGATAGCAGGAATTAAATAATGTTTCAATTTAAGCATTGTCGGCTCATCTCCTCTCCGTACAGTGCTCCAGAAGCCGCCGATTCAATGATTTCGACGATCGGCCATTTCATTCCATCCGCCGCTCAAGCCGCCATCTTCAACCAGTTCCATCACGCCGGCCTACTCCACTGCTCAATCCGTCGGTCCACTCCACTACTCAATCCGTCGGCCTGCAGCGAGCTTGTGCCCGCCACTCTCCTCTGGTTGGCTGTTATGTGGCCGCCTCCACCACAGCCATGTCCCCCACCACCGACAACTCCAACCGTCCAACAGCCCACCTTCTTTCTCCACTGCTTTGTCGCGTGAGTGGGTCGTCGACTTCAACATTCCATTCCGCCCCCCCCCCCTGTTCGATCAAGCCGCCGGTTGGAGTCAAGTCAAGATTGGACCTGCTCACCCAATTTGACCCAACGGTAACAAATGCTCCTCCATGTGCGAGAGGCCGATCTCTTGTGGTAACTTTAACTGGTCTCATGCTCGCAACTATTTGGTTTTAAATGTATGCGTATCTTAAATAATTAAAGAGCTTGCCCCGAACGTTTTAATCGCTTTAATTAATGTATTTCATAAATTATTATGCGTGTATTGCTTGTGGATCTACAACTCTCGCCGCAGTTCAATCTGTTAAGCACTCGAGTGAGTAGCTCTCAAATAAAGATTAACGGATTTGCAAACTTCAACTTTGGAAAGCGATTTTGTGTGCGAAAGCTCGATTTGGCTCGCTAGACCTCTTTTAAAAATTAAAGAAATCAACTTATTTTCAAATTCCTAATCTTATTTTATAACAAATAAAATATTTATTGCTAAGAATATTATTTTTATTTTCAAACCTTAGATTGGTTTACATTAGCTTGGTATCAGAGCAGTCTGTGATTCGCTCCTATCGTGAATCACGTGATCCGAATTTTAAAGAAAATATAGTTAATAAAAAAAAACCTATTTCAAAATATTATAATTTATTATTAAAAAACACACAAAAAAGTTAAGACTTTATTTTATTTTAAAAATTTTAAAAAATAATAATAATTTTTTTCCTAATTCAAATTATTTTTAATATGGAGGATTTAAACGAGTGCATGAAAATCTTAATGAAAAATGTCGAGTTCGTCATTACCGAATTAAAACAAAATATGAATGGGTTGTGCACTGATGTGCACAACCTTGAAACGACAATGCGAAAGCAATATATTTTTCCTGACTACGTCCCAACTACGAATCAACCGGTGGAACTTGCGCTTCAAAAAGGTGATAGTCCCATCTCTATACTCGTCGTTTCCACCACGAGCACTTTGGCCCCACTAGTCTCCACTATAGCACCTCATTCAGTTGAGGAGCTCCTTCATGAGCCCCAGCTCCAAGAAGAGGAATTGCACCCTCATTCCCCCATCCTAACTGAAGCGGTGTCCCCACTTATTTACACTGACTCACCAACAGTATTCACAAAGTTTCTTCCCGAGCCCCTGCTCCAGGAAGAACGTAATAGCGATGTTACCCTTACCTTGGATGACACGATTTCGATCACAATTCTCCCAACGATAGAGTTGGCTAGTGATAAGCCTCGCACCTTAGGTGACATAGACTCGAGCTACGTATGTCCTGAGTTTTCTCACCCACTACACTCACCAACACTTGAACCTACTGACGTTACATTTGGTGGTCACCCACCCGTAACACTATTGTCACCCCCATGTATTGATTTTGTATTTGGAAAACACCACTTATGTTATTTCGTCATCCTATAAATATAAATCTTTTTGAAAAAAATGCTATCAAATTATCAATATATTCAAGAAAAATCATGTTTTAAGGATATAATAAGAACTGCTAAATTTTTCACACCCAATAAAGACACGCGTTTTAAAGGATTTTTATAGAAATATTTAAATGATAAAATTGGTATTAAGTTAGATATAAGCGGATTTGTGGAACTACAACAATATATTAAATATTTTATATCAAATTTTTGGAATATATTATGGGGTCGAGATGACACCGAATTCAAGTTTAGTGGCGCTTATCACTCTTTAACCAATAAACTGACTGAAATCGTTAATCAGATTTTGAAGAACCTTCTTAAACGTTTAATTGGGGAAAATCTAAAACAATGAGACTTTGTTCCTCCAAAGACAAACTTCACGTGTAATAATTCTAAAAATCACTCTCTTAATATATCTCCTTTCGAGATTTTATAGCATTGTCCCGACCACCTGAGCGTCATCATTTTTCATTCCATGAACGTATTTCCTTCGGTGTGCAAGCTCATATTAATTATTTAAATGAACTGCATAAAATTGATACTAACAAATTGCGAGCAACCTTTGAAACATATAAATTCATGGTCGGTCGTTATCGTTGTGAATTGTCCGTTTTCAAAGAAAGATTGGGTGATTGTTTACTGCAGGAGGTTTGATCTAGTTCATGATCAGAAGCGCATTGGGCCACCAGTTGAGCAACCCGTCAAGCCCCAGATATTCCACCCAATCTAGCACCAGTGACGATGTCAGAACTCTCTATCGCCAGTTTTGCGAGGTCTCGTCGGAGTCGAGCTCTTTCAAGCCCGGGAAAATTGATGCATCCTTCGTCGCATCATAAGTCTTAAATTTTAATTTTTCAGTATCTATTTATTATTGTGTATTTATTTCATGCTCCTGCTTTTATTTGAAATTATTCGGCTCTTCGGGTTGACCGTCCGATGAGATCTTAAATAAATAGATCTGATAATTTTAGTCGTTAGAACGGGTAAGCTTAAAATTATTTAAAATGCATTAATTTAAAATTTAAAAATGGCAGAATATTATGACGCTAAGAAATGGGAAATATCACGTTGAAAATAAATTCAAATTTGTATTTTTTGGAAAGGATTTTATGGGATATTACTATTTGAAATCATGAACAGGGAAAAAATTCTGTGAAAGCTAACATATAGCCGGCCAACTTATTATTTAGAAAGTTTTAAAGTTGGAAAAACTTCGGGTCAGATCTCCCTATTTAGAATTTTAGTAAAGTTTTAATAAAAAAAATCATTTATTATAAAAAGACTGCTGCTCCCTGTAGAAAGGAAGGTCGGACAGCAGGAATTGAATATTTTTTTCAATTCCTGCATTGTCGGCTCATCTCCTCCCCGCACAGTGCTCCAGAAGCCCGTCGATTCAACGATTTCGACGACCGGCTAGTTCATTCCAGCCACCGCTCAAGCTGCCATCTCCAACCAGTTCCGTCCTGCCGGCCTACTCCACTGCTCAGTCCGTCGGTCGACTCCACTACTCAATCCGTTGGCCTACAGCGAGCCCGTGCCCGCCACTCTCCTCTGACTGGCTGTTACGTGGCCGCCTCCACCGCAGCCACGTCCCCCACCGCCAACGACTCCAACTGTCTAGCAACCCACCTTCTTTCTCCAGTACTGACTGCTCTGTCGCATGAGGGGGTCGTCGACTTCTGCATTCCATTCCGGTACCCCCCTGTTCGATCAAGCCACCGATTGGAGTCAAGTCAAGATGACCCAACAGCAATAAATGCTCCTCCATGTGCGAGAGGCCGATCTCTTGTGGTAACTTTAACTGATCTCTTGCTCGCAACTATTTGGTTTTAAATTTATGCGCATCTTAAATAATTAAAGAGCTTGCCCCGAACGTTTTAATCGCTTTAATTAGCGTATTTCATAAATTATTATGCGTGTATTGCTTGTGGATCTACAACTCTCGCCGCAGTTCAATCCGTTAAGCGCTCGAGTGAGTCCCTCTCAAATAACGATTAACGGATTTGCGAACTTCAACGTTGGAAAGCGATTTTGCGTGAGAAAGCTCGATTTGACTCGCTCGACCTCTTTTAAAAATTAAAGAAATCAACTTATTTTCAAATTCCTAATCTTATTTTATAACAAATAAAATATTTATTGCTAAGAAAATTATTTTTATTTTTAAACCCTAGATTAGTTTACATCACACGTCATATTGGTATCAGAGTTCCAAGTCCGGGCTTTATTTAATACGCAATAGTCGAGTCTATAGGTTCCTTCATAGCTAGTTATTGCCGTCATTCCTCTCCTCTATTTGGGGATCCCGAGTCTATCTACATTGAGCAATTGTGCACGGGGCTTGGTCATCTCATTACAAGTCCAAAGGAGACGAGTTCTTTTTGGGTCGGGTGAACAAGTGCAGTACGAACTAGCGCATGTGTGAGATTAGACATCCAATTTATGCAACATAAAGCTATTTAGGATTACTTTGAGCAACCACCATCCTCTGTCTCTCCCATTATTTCCCTCAATTTTTTCTCTTTCGCTTTATTCCTCCTATATTTCTCTGCCCTAAGCTATATTGCAGTGTCAGTATGATTATTTGTACTTTTCTAAAATGCTACTGAAAAGTAAATATTTGGATAACGGTGATGATAAAGTGCTAACAACTCTAAAAGATACTACACTTGTCTTCAGATTACCTTCAAGGTCTAAGATAACAAGTTTATATTAGAATTATTTAAATTATAAAAACAGCATGTCAATTTTTGTAAGAAAAAAAGGGTGTCATATAAAGGAGTGGGTAGTTCAAAATTTATCCTTCGGAAAATTATTTCCTATCAGTCACCAAGCACTATATTTGTAAAAAAAACTACCCACCACAAAATTTTCTAAAAAGCAATAGGAAAATTGTGGTCAAACATAAGTGTGTCAAGGGCCAGAAAAACTTGTCCCATAGGCAGTAGGCACCCTAAAACATGATTAAATTTTAAAAACAACAGTAAAATTAGTATAGGCCTATTAACTATATGTATTGTCATTATTCCAAATAATGACATCTTTAAGAATTGAGAGTAAGACATACCTGATTCCTCATTGGCATGAGACCCTGGGGATACATTGATGTCAACCTGCAGGGTGATTGAAAGATTCCTATATTAAAAAGAAGTTATTTCAGTGTCTTATTGTTCTTATAAAAGATCATCAAAATGATCTCCATTATCTATTCATTTTCTCCGTGTTCTTGGGTCCTGCTCAATTATTTTGTCACTCTTAAAGCATTATTGTATCCACGGATGGGCGGAGCCCGTTCGCAACCAAGAGTAGTCCGTCATGGATGTAGCCCCGTGCACGAATGCTAGTGTGTGTGTGTGTGTGTGTCTCCCTCTCTCTCTCTCTCTATATATATATGACATCCTATCATGATGTATGAAGAGGTAGGCATGTGACACTGAACTATAAAAATCCTAGCGGTGTGGTAAAGGGAAACTTAATTAGGATTTAGTAATAATGTGCATGCACATGACAGAACGACAGATTGTGAATACTAAAGTGTTTGGAGGCTAGCACAAGAATATGACAATGGATTACAAAGCAATTGAGAAAAGCTTGCGATTTCAAGTTCATGTTAAGGCCAGGGTGCTTAAATTAAATACATAGTGACTAAACTCATTCATAACAGTATAATATCAATTCCTACAAAATGAACAAGAAATAAACTTCAAGTAAGAACTTGCACAAGCATAGGAAACTGGAGGAGGTGATGATGTTTCAGAGGTCGGCGAGTGCTAGACAGCCGTTGGTTGGGCTTTGGAAGAGGCTGTGAGGGGACTGGGTGGGGGTGGAGAGCTACAGCTGGATGAATGGGAATAGTGGAGGAGCTTTCGGATACGGACCCACATTTGGGGACCTACAAGCGCCACACCTCGGCGCGCATCGCTTAGACACGTCTTTTACAATTCTTCATTGCATAGTTATTTTTGGCATTTGCATTTTATTTCGGATTTTTCAGATATTATTCCATGTAGTTTTGGCCTCAAAACCAACGACCAATCATAGTTATTGATTCCGGGTGCCCTAATTTTCATTTATTATAAATAGGTTGTTTAGGGCTGTCGTCGTTTTGATTGTTGAATGTGTGGAGAGTTTCTTCCTTCATTCCGATGATCTCCTCCGCGGTGCCGACTCCTTGGGAATGACCAATTCGACGCACGCTCTTTCTTTGGCCCTCCACGAGGAGGGAAACCAAAGCATGTTCGCTTAAATAAATTACTTTGCTTTGCTTTGAAATAGTTGCGTGAGATTTAATTATTTATTATCTAATTTGAACTCACACCGTCGAGTTTGCATGACATGTATGGTTAGGTCACCGTTTATCCACCGTCTATAGATTCGTCTTGCGACAATTAGTATCAGATCTAGGTTACGAGCACACTTTTGATACGCAGTTTTGGAGTCTATATGTTTTCATCATGTCTGTGTTTCACCAACATTCCCCTCCTCAATTTGGAGGTTTCGAGTTCACTTACATACGCCCTCATAGAGCCTCGTCAGGGAGATCCTCACGTTACTACGACGATTATTCTCGATCGCAGCACACCATGTTCAGAGATCATGTTGACCCACTTGCACGACCTCACTATGGTAGAGACGATCCATATGATGATTATCATCAAGCTTGTCAAGGCGACATGGCGACAAGGCGACCAAGGCATTAAAGGGTGTACCAAGGCGAGGTGACCAAAGTGTTTAACATGCTCAGTAAAGTTTAACTCCCTTTTAAACCACAACATGCAAAATAATTGGAATGATTATTTTCACTCTCACTCACATGGGGTAACTGAGCTAAAATCACTCTTCAAATAGTCAATAGTTCTCTACATTATCAACAAAATATAAGCATTCGACAGTAAATATTGAACACTCTAAATAAACTTCTAAATTTCATACAAAGCATCCACAACCACTACAATGTTAGTGGTCACAAAAATAAGCCAACTATGACATTACAAAATTATACTTAAACAAGGTAAAAAATATATGCATTTGAAAAACATGAATGTGGGAAAAAAACGCACGTGATTATATCTTTGTTAGCGATGATGTAAGTTGATTTAAATGAAGGTAAAGGTAACACAAAATCACCCATCTGTAGAATAAGATGAGAAAAAGATGATTTAGTTACTAGTTTGTGAACTAATAAAATTATGATATGACATTATGACGTCATTCAAACAGAAACACAATAACATTCAATCACATGCATTGCTCAAAGTGAAACACATGTTATATATATTTAACAAACATACAGTCATTAAGAAAAATTATCAAAGCTTGAATACCAAGGAAAAAGTAAAGCTACAGTAGCAGGTAAGAAGTCTTCAATATCAAGTTTTCAAAATAATAAGTTAGACACTTAGGCCAAATTCGTCTTTAATATCAAGTTTCAAAATATTAAGTTATCATCTTCTTCATTTAAATGTCCCTCCTCCACTGGACCAGTTAGGCACTTAGGCTTGCTCCAAGATCATTTGAATTTGCTCTGTGCTTTGGATCTGTTTTTGGATAATGGGTTGCACATAAGCTGCTTAAATTCTCAGATCCAACAACTCTCTGAACATTGGACATCTTAGCTCCTTTCAAGGACAAAAAAAATTTATCAAACTAGCATAAAAATATGTACAAGTCACTGCAATTAACAAGTCACTGAAATGATTGAACTATATTTTATGTTTGATGCTTAATAGATAAAGAATTAAATAGCAATTTAACATTAAAAATATAATTTAGATTTTACTAAAGGTAACTCAGAAGAAGATGATTTATTCTTAGAACATAAGAATAGTAGCAATGGCTGGTATAGTAGCAGAAGAAGTTATTTTTGGGTCAGCTAAAGTTACCTCTGGTGCCTCCTCAGATATTAAAATGGCTACTCAAATGGCTGTAGCTATGGTAACAAATTGGGGATTAAGTGAAGTAATAGGATCAGTATATCATGGGGTAGCTAATGAAGATTTATATACTCACAGCAGAGGAGGTGAGCATAATCATATGTCTCCTCATACCGCAGAGTTAATTGATAAAGAGGTAAAAAGAATTATTGAACAAGGATATAATTTTGCAAAAAATATCCTGACTCAACATGTTGAACAATTACATTTATTAGCAAAAATGCTAATTGAACATGAGACATTAACGTGTTAGCAGATTAAAAATTTATTAAGTAATAGAGCCTTAAATTCAGAAACAGGAAATTTATTTCCTACAAATAGATTAAAAGCAGAAAATTTAGAAGAAGAAGAAGAAGAAGCCGGACCTTAGCCTGCGGGAGACGGAGGGAGCGAGCCTGCGGGAGACGGGAAAAGCCGGACGGAGCGAGCCTGCGGGAGACGGGAAAAGCCGAAGGGAGCGAGCCTGCGGGAGACGGGAAAAGCCGGAGGGAGCGAGCCTGCGGAAGACGGGAAGAGCCGGAGCGAACCTACGGGAGACAGGAAGCAGCCCTAGCGTCGGGAGAAATAAAGCATACGCGAGAAATAAAAAAAATCGCTATCCGAGAGAAATAAAGCATACTCGAGAGAAAACAAGCATACTCGAGAGAAAGTTTTTGTGCCTAGGCGTCTAGGCGTCGCCCTGGGCGCCTAGGCGCCTCTAGGCGGACGCCTAACACAAATGCTGCTAGGCGTGCATCGCATAGCGCTCTTGTGGGCGCCCGGGCGCTGCGCCTAGGAGTCGCCTAGGCGATGCCTTGATAACATTGATTATCATAGTTCATATTCTTGCACGCAAGTGGATCGTAATGATCCTTCAACAAGACGCGATTACCTTAGGGATGATTATCATGAAAATCATCATTTTGGCAAAGATCTCGAATGTCAGTTTTGTACCGTTGCCCCTTTACCCTTTTTTTGATGGTTCATCGAGTCTTGAGTCATTCAGTTATTGGTTCGTAGATATGGAGTATTATCTCAATCATTTTGAGTTATTCGGTGAGCGTCGCATTAAGTTAGTGAAACTTAGACTTCTCGATCAGGAGAGAGTATTGGTCTAGCATTGAGAGGATGCGCGAGCGTGATAGATTTCATTGCATAACCAGTTGGGTGGACATTAAGCGTATGTTGTGTCAAAGGTATCTGCTTTCATCATATCGGAGTCGCTTGCTCGTGCAATTATTTTCCCTTCAGTAAGGATCCATGTTTGTCGTTGAGTACATGGATCGTTTGATGAGTTAGTTATGGGGAGTGATATCCGAGAGGACCCAGTCATGACCACTTCCCGATTTCGGTCTGGACTTCGATCTAACATACGTACAGAGTTGGTCTATCATAACTCAAAGTCCCTTGAGCAGACATATCAGCTCGCCCTTTATCTTGAGCAAATTTTGAGATCCGCAAGAGCTGGTCGATTGGATTCACATTTTGACCTTTGTAGTACGAGTCCCTCCCATACTGAGGTCATCACAACGCCTGTCATTGTCATGTCTGCCACGACAAAGTGATACAGATACCTGATACGGATTTCTCTCATCCCAATGAGGTGCTTAGTCCGGTGAGTGTTCTACCTTTTGTGTCTGACTCTTCTCTGGTGACCCCAACCGAGAGTGAGTCAAAACGACCTATTGACACCCCTACCACAGACTCATTTCTTGACACCGCACTCACAGACCCATTCCTGAGAGTAATTCTATGCCCCTCCCCTTCTCATTGTTCTGAGTCACGTCACGACCAAGAGCCCAGAGTCTGGTGTTGATCTCGTAGTGTCCATCTCATCCACTCATTGGAGCACTACCACTTACGATGGTACTCATTTGGAGGAACTTGACCCTAGTGACGAGTTCTATGACGAGTCTCCTGTTGAGCCTCCTGATGATCCGCCACATCCTAGAGAGGTTAAGATTCAGGTGAGTCGGTCGCTTATTAGTTTTGAATTACTAACATCACTTCCGTTTTCATCTCTAGTCGTGCCACAGAGAATTGATCTTGAGGGGAGCAGTATGTATGTAGGGCCTCCCTTAAGTGCATTTGAGCATACTTCTGATATTTTGGGGTCCTATCTGGTGACACATCACACTCTCGATGAGTTTTGGGACGCACCATCTGTCGATCCACCAGATGAGTTCTTTATTTTCAGGGACACTCATCACACTATAGAGCTACGTCTTCTAGTTGGTGTACATGATTTTCACTCAGGTGATCGTCAAATTCGCGATGACTTTTCATACGTACCCCCTAGTGAGCCGCCTGATGTGTCACATTTCCTAAGAGACATTTGACTCTATACAAGCTCGTATTTGAGTGTAGATGTCTCACACGGTCACCTAAACACTCGTCGCACACTGGATTAGTTTTTCTACACTCCACTGAGAGAGCCTCCTGATAGGCCACCCCATTTTGTAGATTTCCAGTTCATTGCCAGACTGCCTCATAGAGAGAGTGTTGCGTTTGTCGTATCCTATTTGCATTATATGTAAGAGTCTGTTAGGTCATTTGTTCGTCATTTACATTCTCTGCATGAGTCCATTGATTTATATGTTCCTCATTTGCATGTGCTACATGAATCGGTCCGACGAAAAATCAATATTGGTAATAAATTCTATAAATTGCATGTGGATATTCTTTGGCAAAGACATGTATTTCAAGAAGGCGAGCAAGTGATGGTGAGAATCCGCGTTGTGAAGCTCCGTGCGAGACCTGTTAAAAGTTTGAGCGTAGGTGAATGGATTCCTAAATAATCATGAGATGGATCGAAGCAAATACCTATGATCTTGAAATCCTTGCAAGTATGAGAATCCATCCGATATTTAATGTTAAAGATCTGACGTCATACTACAAGCCTCACGAGTATGTGGACCCAAGTAGTGGGGACCCCCAGTCGCCCACACCTCCAATATCGTTGCCTTACCACCCTCATAGTCCACCCACGTCTGATGGCCACAACAGTTCACCCATTTTCGACACCCACCTACCCGGGGACTCGTCTTCTTTGGTTCCACCTACGACACCGCCGATCGTACCGGGATCCACCACTCGTGAGTTAAGCGATGAGAGGATTACGAAGACCAGATTCCACCAGTACGTTCTTACTACAAACGTTGATGACATCTAGATACTTGCAGCAAAGCTTGATCGATTCTCCCCTGGACTCCGACTTCAGTACTACCGTCTCCATTCAATGGAGATGAAAGCTTTTCAGTCCGGAGGAGTTGATTGATGAGGATACTTTCCCAACGATGATACTTGGATGACTTCTGGTGGATCTCATCGAGTCTTACCCGGCATACATCGAGAGAATTTTGATCCCTATTGGTGGAGACCGGTCCAGATCAGGTCGACGCAAAAATGTCCGATGTTGCACCTGACCGGACCTTTATCGACCCTGAGTCTTGCATATATATATAAACTTCTAAATAAATATATATGTATATATAATTTGATTTAATTTATTGTACAAGGCCGGTCCAAGATAGCATTAAAGAGTGGCCCGGTTCTTCCTCCTCCCGATCCAGAGCTGCAGAGAAAGTGGGTTCAGACATCGCGATTTAGGCCTCAGTCGTTGCTCCCGACCTTGCCGCTGCACGCGACCCCTGCGCCGCGTCTTCCGCCACGTTCTACTCCAACACAGTTTCCGCCCCCTTCTACAGCCTACACGAGCCCTCCTCCGGACGGTTTCAGCTCCACGTTTAAGCTCTGCCCTGGCCGCTCATGGAGGTTCCGGTTATTTTTCAGTTAGAATTTTTTCATTTTCTGAACCTAATATAAAGGGGATCCATATTCTGTAATGATTGTTGATGAAGAACATATGTATGCTTTGGTTGCTACTTGTAATTGTCTCCGTGTGAAGGTCGTGAGGTTGAAACTGTGTGAGTTTCTGTTTGATGTAGTTTCCTGATTAGAGGTTGAATGAAAGATTCCAGTGACTCTTGAATATTTTGATGTTGAAGATGAAATTTCTATTTGCTGTGAACCTGTGAATCCCCCATTTGAGAGTGTCCAACTGTAGGAGTTAGATTGTTTTTTGAGGTGTTTGTTGTGCTTCTTGTTGGAGGAGACAACAACCTGTTGCTGCTGTAGAAAGGTTGTTGTATGTTAGGATTAGTTTTTATATTTGATTCCCGTTAAGGTGGAAGGTGACCTGTGAATGAGTTTGTGAACTATGTTTTGTGGTTTCCTTGCACACTTGAGCGACTGAGATTTCGTGGATTCACTTAAGTGTGAGAGTGAGTGAAATTTCTGTGGTGCCCATGTGTGATAGCGGCTGACTGATGAAATTCCTCGCGGGATAGTCGTCGACTTCAATTGCGGAGATCGTTTTTTTTGTGGTTAACTTGTTTGTTTTTCTTCCTTTGTATGTGTCTACAAATTATTCTCGTAGTATAATAGATTCATTGATGAGTTTTCGCCTGAATTTTGTCAGCGAACACTACGTCAAAAACTCCAAACGGAAACGTATTTGAAGTTCATGATTTCCGTTTTGCTACGACAAGAGGAACGGAACAAAAGTTATCAACTTCCTTCCCCGGATTTAGAATTGAATCATTTTTTAAGAAATTTAATTTTAAACAAAATTCTTATTTTCGTGCTTTACAAAACCAAAGTTGTTTAATTTCATAAAGTCTACGCAACACCCGCTCAAATTTTTGTAAAAAAATCATTATTCATTGCACGCATTTAGGCTTTTCTAGTGTTAGAAACCGTGGTCGGGGGCCCAAGACTCCAAATTCACACACGGGAATATTGGGGAAAGCCCGGTCCACGGTAGAATGCAGTCTAATGGCAAAGAAACGTCTCCAACCAAATCTCCTGGGGCCTACGCAGGGTAAATACCAGGTAGGTTGTTGGAGTCGGGGATAGAACCCCCCCGTGTGTGAATTCGGAGCCTTGGGCCCCCGGCCACGGTTTCTAACACCTAGAAAAGTCGACAGCCGCGCAAACCCTACGCGTCGTCCTGCATCAATTTGGTATCAGAGCTAGGTTTCAAAAAAAAATTAAGTTTCGGAATCCACCCTGCGTACAATAGAAACCCCACATAGCATTTAGATTTCCAAAAAAAAGGTTTTTTTAAAGCTTAATCATATATTTGTATTTTACTTGTTTGTTTGCATGCATCTGCATAATGGTAGGTTAGTGAGTATGAGTTTACTACACCACAATTCACCACCTGAACACACTCACGAGATAAACTCTGAGATGCGTCAAGTTGAACGTGGTCAACCGAGTCGTGGAAACGAAGGGAATGAACCACCCCAGTGGTTTCTACCTTTCGTCCACCAAATGTCGACGTTAACTGAGAGTATATACCAGATGCGAGAAGGGTTTGAACACCTTAGTGTTAGGGTGAATAATTTAGAAGTACCCCCTCGAGTTTCAATGTCATCTCCAATTCGAGATGAGCATTATGTGTGAAGTTGTGAACCCATCACGATGTTCCACATCATTACGTGGAAAGGTCTACACTTACGAGAATCTCTCTTTTTGAGGAAGAGGTTAGAAATCTCTTAGATAGGTTTGACTTTGAATATGATCGGGGTAGAAATTCCCCTAGGAATTTTCCCGATCCACAACGAGAGCCTTAGCTATGTATGCGAGATCATTATCAGGAGAGACCCTATAATGACGTAGCAAGAGAAGAGCATCCTCGAGACCATCGTCGGCCTATACCGGTCATGCATCGTGATGATCGATAGAGAGAGTGGCATCGACTGCCACCCCTACGACGTCAAGACAATTGTGATCCTTACGATGATGAGAACGACTATCCTCCTCGGGATAGGCGACCGGATCTCATACGTGTGGTGAAATTAGATCCGTCACTTTATGATGGTTCTATGGATCCCATCTTTTCAGACTAGGTTATAGACATAGAGACCTACTTTGAGTGGTACCTTATGACGAAAGACCAAAAGGTTCAGTTCGCCAAAATGAGTTTGTTTGGGCGAGCGAAAATCTTTTGGATATGTGAGGAGCGTAGTTTAGAGAGAAATGGAGACCTCTCATTACCCATTGACCCCACATGAAAGCCATATTGGAGGAGCAGTACATTCCCTAGCACTATCAGTCCCGTCTACAAGATGAGTTGACGTCACTACGTCAAGGGTCTAAATCAGTATCTGACTACCTAGTTGAGATGAAGGACCTTATGATTAGGTGCAACGTAGTAGAACACCCACGTGACACCTTATCTAAATTTAAGTGTAGACTACGATCCGAGATCCGCGATGAGTTGATTCGATATGGTCACTATTCCCTAGCTGAGACTATATCTATCGTCATTGATATCGAGGAGCACCAGAAGAGAACCTCTCGGTTCAAATATCAACCAAAAACAAATACTCCTTATAAGAAGGAGGAACCAAAAGGTAAGGAGAGTGCATCGAAGCCTACCTCGACCTATACAAGAGATCAGAAAGGGAAATCCCCTATGGGAACTATGACTCCTCCACAAATTCGATGTTATGAGTGCCAGCAGATGACTATATATTTATGGTTTGTCCCAAGAGGAAATGCGCGTTAGTTATTCATGAGGTGACTGAGGAGGACGATCCTGTCGAAGAAGCTATAGACGAGAAAAATTCAAGCATTTTGAATGACAAAGTGTACGGTACGCCAGGTGATGAAGAGAAAGATCCTGACGTTCTAGTGGTGAGATGCATGTTATCTACACCACAAGAATCAACCAATTATTGGCAGACGAACATCTTCTAGGCCTACTTTAAGGCTGGGGAGAAAGTGTGTCGTTTAATAGTGGATAACGGGAGTTGTATGAATGAGATAGCTGAAACAGCTTTACCCCGCATGGGCCTCACTGCTGAGCCACACTCTTCCCCATTTCAGATAGCTTGGGCCACCAAGACTACATTATCGGTAACTAGGAGATGTTTAGTGTCTATCACTATCGGTACGTACTCCGATATGATCTGGTGTGATGTTATGCCTATGGATGTGTGTCATGTATTACTTGGATGACCTTGGTTGTACGACTGAGATGTCACCATACATGGCAGGTCCAACACTTGCTCCTTTCTACTGGACAAAAAGAGGGTAGTGTTGACCCCGGTGCAACCCACAGCACCAGTATCCCGTGCGAGCCATAGTGCAAAAAAATCTCTTCCTCACACTGAAAGAAAGAAGACTCTTAGCATTATACGAGCACCGGGTTCCATCGAGAGAGCTTTAATGGTGGATTCGATTATGCCTTAGTGGTCTTACAGGCGTCTGGCTTATCATAGATATATGGTCTATTCATATACCTGCTAGGAGACTCTTCCAGGAGTTCCGGGATATACACCTTGATGAGCTTCCGACTTAGTTACCTCCCATGAGGTTTATTCAGCACACGATAGATCTTGTACCTGGAGCTTCACTCCCTCATCTACCCCATTACTGATTGAATCATGCCGCCCACGAAAAGCTACAGAGGCAGATCAAAGAGTTATTAGATAGAGGGTTTATTCGACATAGTCTTAGTCCTTGTGCGGTGCCTGCCTTCTTGTCCCGAAAAAGGATGGTACTTGGCGTATGTGCGTTGATAGTCGTGTTGTCAACAAAATCACTATGAAATATCGATTCCCGATACCCCGACTGGATGACATGTTGGGCATGTTGACTAGAGCCACAATCTTCTCTAAGATCGACCTTCGTAGTGGTTATCCTCAGATCGATATACGCAAAAAAATGAGTAAAAGACTGACTTCAAGTCGAAGGATGGACTTTATGAGTGGCTTGTGATGCCCTTTAGGTTATCCAATGCCCCTAGTACTTTTGCTCGGATGATGACCTAGGTCTTCATACCATATATTGGGAAGTTTGTAGTAGTCTATTTCAACGACATCTTGATTTATAGTCGGACTGAAAGTGAGCACGTGACTCACTTACGTACTATCTTCGAGCTCCTACAAGCCGAGCGACTATACATCAATTTGAAGAAGTATATCTTTATGCCTGAGTCTGTTATCTTTTTGGGTTATATAGTGAGCTCTGTTGTCATCACTATGGATCTCGAAAAAGTACCAAGCGATTCGTGAGTGGCCTACCCCTCAGAACATTCACGATTTTTGTAGTTTTCATGTACTAGCCACCTTTCATCGTCGATTCATCAAGAACTTTAGTACGATTATGACACCAGTCAGACAATCACTGAGTGTACCAAGAAGGGAAGTTTCCAGTGGACATCATTGACTGCTAGAGCTTTTGAGATTATCAAGGATAAGATGTCCACTGCACCTATTTTGAGACTCCCTGATTTTAGTCAGGTGTTCGAGGTATCCTGTGATGCCTCTGGGGTTGGGATAGGAGGTGTACTTAGTCAAGAGGGTCACCCCGTTGGATTTTTCAGTGAAAAGCTCTCAGACCCGAAACCTAATTATTTCAACTATGAGCGTGAATTCTATGTGATTGTACAAACGCTGCGTCACTGGAGGCACTATTTGTTGCTCAATAAGTTTGTCCTCCACTCCGATCATCAGACGTTACGTTATATCAATTCGCAACAGAAGTTGAACCCTCGACAGGCTAAGTGGGTATCACATTTACATGAGTACACCTTTGTTCTCAAGCACTGTAAGGGAACGAAGAATCGGGTTGCTGACGCACTTAGTCGAGTCACCCTCGTATTATCTCAGATGCGTACTCAAGTGATAGAATTTGAGCGTACCAAAGACAACTATTACAGTTGTCTTGATTTTAGTGGCATTTACGATGTGATACGATCAAATCCCTTTCACGATGAGACCGATTATCTCATTCGGGGCGGATATTTGTTTTGTTAAACCCATTTATGCATTCTCATCACCTCGTTGCGAAACTTCATTGTATGAGAATTACATGACGGAGGCTTAGGTGGATACTTTGGACGTGACAAGACGACAACCTTAGTAGAGGAGCGATTCAATTGGCCCGGGATAAAGCGGGTTATCACACAGATTGTCAGTAGCTGCCGCACTTGTCAGGTAACGAAGGGCAATAAATAGCCCGCTGGATTATACACGCCTTTACTGATGCCTAGTATTCTCTGGGATAATGTTAGCATGGATTTTGTACTTGGGTTGCCGCGCATTTTTAGAAAACACGATTCCATTCTTGTAGTGGTCAATCGTTTTTCTAAAATGGTGTATTTCATTCCCTGCAACAAAACGGATGACATCTTTCATAAAGCTCGCATTTATTATAAAGAGGTTGTCGCACATTGAGCAATACCTAAGACTATCGTTACTAATTGAGACGTCAAGTTCACTAGTTATTTCTGGAAGTCACTCTGAAGACTGTTAGGTACTAAACTTCTATTTTCGACCGTCTATCATACACAGATCGACGGTCAAACTGAGGTTGTGAATAGAAGTTTATGAAATTTATTACGTTATTTAGTAGGAGATCACTAGAGAAATTGAGATCTAATTCTTCTGTACGCTCAATTGGCCTATAACAATTCGAAGAATATATCCACGGGTTTATCTCCTAATGAGGTTGTTCATGGTTACACTGTACGAGTGCCGCTAGATTTAGCACCACTGTCACCCACTTTTAGGACTAGCCATTTTGCACATGACTATGCATTGCATTTGCATGACTTGCATAAAGAAATTGAGCGGAAATTGCATAATACTAATGACTTATATACAACACAAGCTAACAAACATAAAAAAAACTACTAGTTTCAAAGTGGATGACTTGGTCATGGTCCGGCTAAATCCGGAACGGTTACCTTCTGGTACCGTAAAGAAGTTAACTGACCATAGAACTGGACCCTTTCGAGTAGTAAAGCGGATTGGGCAAAATGCGTTTAAACTTGAAATGTCTTCCGTTTAGGGAGCAAATCCAGTTTTTAACGTAGCCGATCTGACTTTATTCCACAATTATCCACACGAGTAATTAGATTTTTCATTGTCTTCTCCTACATTTAATTCTTCTGGGGTGGTGAGTGCTAGTGAGGAGCCACATTCAGAACATATTGACACTCATTCAGTTACTGACACACCACCTGCAGTTCTTCCTTTTCTCACTGACAGTTTTCAGGCTAAGCAAGAGACACCGGGAGATTCTTCCATACTAGTTCCCAGAGCCGCTGACCGACTTCCGCAACAGATCTTAGTTCCTAAGCAGATATTGGATGACGAGACAATGACCATTACTGATGGTGATTTTCAGAGATACTTGGTTCGTTGGCATGACAGACCAGAGACCGAGACCAACTGGGTTTTGATCGAGAAGTTACAGCGCATGGATGCAGATCTTCTACAACACTACCATCGGAGCACTCACCAAAGATGAGTGATTTCGAGAGGGGGAGAGTTGGTGGAGACTAGTCCAGATCAGGTCGACGCAAAAGTGTCCGACGCCACACCCGATCGAACCTCTATCGGCCCTGAGTCTTGTATATTTTATTTGTGTCATTTTACATATTTTGTAATTTTGCATATTTGTGTCATTTTGCAAGTTTTGTTAAGAATATATATATATATATATATATATATATATATATATATATATATATATAAACTTCTAAATATATATATGTATATATAATTTGATTTAATTTAGTGTACAAGGTCGGTCCAAGATAACATTAAAGAGTGGCCTGGTTCTTCCTCCTCCAGATCCAGAGCTGTAGAGAAAGCGGGTTCAGACATCACGATTTAGGGCTCAGTCGTTGCTCCCGACCTTGTTGCTGCACGCGACCCCTGCACCACGTCTTCCGCAAGGTTCTGCTCCAACGCAGTTTCCGCCCCCTTCTACTGCCTGCACGAGCCCTCCTCCCGACGGTTTCAGCTCTACGTTCAAGCTCTGCCCTGGCCGCTCATGGAGGTTGCAGTTATTTTTCAATTAGATTTTTTTTCATTTTTTGAACCCTATATAAGGGGGATCCATATTCTGTAATGATTGTTGATGAAGAACATGTGTATGCTTTGGTTGCCACCTAAAACTGTCTCTGTGTGAAGGTCGTGTGTGAGTTTCTGTTTGTTGTAGTTTCCTGATTATAGGTTGAATGAATGATTCCATCATTCCAGTGACTCTTGAATATTTTGATGTTAAAGATGAAATTTTTGTTTGTTGTGAACTTGTGAATCCCCAATTTGAGAGTGGCCGATTGTAGGAGTTAGATTATTTTTTGAGGTGTTCGCTGTGCTTCTGTGCTTCTTGTTGGAGGAGATGACAACCTGTTGTTGTTGTAGAAAGGTTGTATGTTAGGATTAGTTTTTATGTGCTTGTGGCATGATTCTCGTTAAGGTGGAAGGTGAACTGTGAATTCTGTTCTGTGATTTCCTTACACACTTTAGTGACTGAGATTTCGTGGATCCACTTAAGTGTGAGAGTGAGTGAAATTTCTCCGTGGTGCCTGTGTGGGATAGCGGCCGACCTCGGAGTGGGAGATCAAAGGTGACGAAGAAATTCCTCGCGGGATCGCCGTCGACTTCGATTGCGGAAAGACATCTCTTTTCGTGGGTAACTTGTCTTTTTTCTTCATTTGTGTGTCTACAAATTATTCTCGTAGGATAATAGATTCATTGCTGGATTTTTGCCTGAATTTTGTCAGCGAACGCTACGTCCAAAACTTCAAACGGAAACGTATTTGGAGTTCACGATTTCTGTTTTGCTACGATAAGGAGAACAGAACGAAAGTTGTCAATTTCCTTCCCCATATTTATAATTGAACTATTTTTTAAGAAAAATCATTTTAAACAAAGTAGTTATTTTTGTGCTTTACAAAATCTAAGTTGTTTAATTTCATAAAGTCTGTGCAACTCCCGTTCAAATTTTTGTGAAAAAATCATTATTCATTGCAAACCTATGCACCGTCCTGCAATACTTATTCATCGGGAGATGAATTCTTTCAAGCTAGGGAGAATGATGTGGTGACGACTTACCATATATGGCGTGCCCGGATCAATGATCCGACTCCGCAAATGCGTCCGAATTCGCGTTGCGAATCGATTTCATATATAACTTTTTTGGGGGTATTATTCCAGGTAGTTTTGGACCTGAAACCAACGACCAATCATAATTTTTGATTCTGGGTGCCCTAATTTTCATTTATTATAAATAGGTTGTTTAGGGATGCCGTCTTTTTTATTCCTGAAGGTGTGGAGAGTTTCTTCCTTCATTTTGGTGATCTCCTCCGCGGTGCCGACTCCGTGGAGCCCCCTTGGTGACGACTCCTTGGGAAGGACCGATTCACCGCACGCTCTTCTTTGACCCTCCACGCGGAGGGAAACCAAAGCTTGCTCGCTTAAATAAATTATTTTGTCTTGCTTTGAAATAGTTGTGTGAGATTTAATGATATTTGAATTCACACTGTCGTGTTTGCATGGCATGTAGGGTTAGGTCACCGTTTATCCGTCGCTTATAGATTTGTCATGCGTCAGTTGAAGTGTGCTTGGTTTTGAGGTATCGAAATCATTAATGATATATATATATATACCTCACAAAAACTACCCGACACCCTAGCCCCTCCCGCACGCAGATGCATCGCTCCCTCCGCCCAAATCCGGCGCTCGACTCCGCCGATTGATTGCTCCTCTCCATCCTCCTCCTTCATCACTCCTCTCACGGCGAGATAAGTTAGAGAGGATCTCGCAAGTCCAACGTCGATCCTCTACGGAACTACACTCTACTTCCCCGCGAACGAGGTCTCAAACGAGGGCCATAACACTTTCATCAATAAGGGATGTTATGGTGGAGTTGTTGGGGCCAAGAAAGGTGACTGGAGGTTTGTGGAAGGTCTGGTGAGGGCTGCCGCAGATAGTGGGAGGGGTTGGGGGACATCTGGCTTGATGGGAGGATGCAGGGAGGGTATTCAACAGGCTGCTGTGGAACCGGGAAATGTTTTCAGCAGCCTGGAGATGGCACGGAGCACTCCTGAAGGCTGACAGATGCTTTGAAAATGCAGGGAGGCAGTTGGAGGGGGGTCAGTTGGGGAAGCAGTGATTCTGCGTTTAGTTGGTGTACAGAGAGCAGGAATTAGTTTCATGTGGTCGGATGAGTGGTCAAAAGGAGGAATGGGATGGTTTCCTTCAGTTAATTTAGAATGGAGCGAGTGATTATTGGTAGTAGTCATTTATAGATTAAATGAGGGGGTGGGTAGTTTATGGATTGGTATGCGAAGAGGTTAAGGCAGTTGTAGGAAAGTAGTGGGTATTCCAACATGGCGGCGGATGCTCTATCGCGCCAGAAGACTTCAACCAAACTGGCGGCCATCTCCCGACAAGTTTGGAAAGAGGAGGGCACCATACAGGGTGAGGTGGAGGCCGACCCGACCCTTCGGCCTAATCATTGATAGCTTGCGGACAGATGCCGCCGCTTGTCCCCTGTAAACACTTGTAGGAGGTCGATTGTTCTATCAAGGCCGGTTGGTCTTCTCTTCCTCGTTGGTCAGCATTATGCGACTTTCGCTGAGTTCCACACTACGCCGTTAGCGGGACACACGAGCGCGTTTCACACTTACCGCCGCCTCGCGGTTGCGCTTCATTGGCAGGGGATGATGCGACATGTGGAGGAATATGTCACGACCTACCTGGTCTGCCAGCGTTCTAAATATGACGCCACTTTCCCTGGGGGTCTTCTGCAGCCCTTACCCATACCGATCTCATATGGTATGATCTGACGATGGACTTCATTATGATACTCTGCGCTCTTCAGGATACGACTGTATCGTCGTCGTCGTGGATCGTTTGTCCAAGTATGGTCATTTTCTTCCCTTGCAGTATCCTTTCACGACCTCGGTGGTGGCCAAAATTTCATTTCCGACATGGTCCAACTTTACGGTTTCCCCCATTCGATCGTCAACAACCAAGACCCAGTTTTTATGAGCACCTTCTGGTAGGAGTTGTTCAAACTCCAAGGAACGCAATTATGGATAAGCTTTGCTTACCATCCCAGACGGACGAGTAATCCAAAGTACTGAATTGACGCTTGGAGACTTATCTAGGTTGTTTTGCTCAAATCGCCACAGGATTGAAGTAAATTGATGGGGTGGGCTAAGTTTTTCTACAACACCTCCTTCCACTATTTTGTCGACAGGACACCATTGGACACCATTCCAAGCCGTTTACGTCCCCCCCCCCCCCCCCGCCCACCGTGATCTTGAATCTATCAGGCAAATGTCATATCGGCGCAGTTTGCCCTTTGCCGCCTACCCATTGTTGCGTGACCGCTAGTCCGCTGCCCCTTGTTCGTTGTGGTCTCTCGTGTCTCTTGCCGCAGTCTGACCGTTGCCCCTTGTTCGCCTGCCCTTTGCTCTTGCGTGACCGCTTGTCCGCTGCCCCGTGTTCGTTGTGGTCTCTCTTGCCGCTTGTCGCGGTCTAACCGCTTGTCGGCTTGTTCGTTGTTGCTTGGTCGCCTATCCATTGTTATTTGGGCGTTGTCCGTTGTGCCCCTGTTGTTGTGTGCCTCTCCTTGCGACTTCTTCTCCAGGTCGCTGCTCGGGCTCTTCTAGCCGCGTGACTTGCTGTTTTGTGTTGTTCGCCGCTCTCGCAGTTCGCCTGTTCGCCGGATCTTCAGTCCACCAGTTTACTGTCTAACCAGACCCTAGTGTTGTTGTTATCATGGATTCGACTGCTGCCTCCTCCCTTTCTGGTCGTGTTGTTGTTGCTCCCCTTGAACTTTGTGATGAACTTCGGATCACTACCATCTCTCTTCGCTGAAAACAGAACTTTATTGAGTGGATTCACTCAGTTCGCCGTGTTCTGCAAACTAAAGGTCTTCTTCATCACCTGACAAGGGCTCCTCCCACTGCACCCACTGAGGAGTGGATATTTGATGATGGTCGTGTCCAATCATGGATTCTCAATTCCCTGAACACCGAGCCGTATAGGATGGCCATGTATCATGAGACAGCTCATGCAATGTGGGAGGATCTTCACTCTCTCTATTTTGGAAAGGACAGTCTTCAGCACCTGTTTGACATAATTACCAATCTTCAATCACTTGACCCTGGAGCTACTGGTGACTTGACTTCCTTTGTTGCTAGAGCTAAAACTCTTATTGAGGCATAGATACATCATCAGCCTCCCACCATGGATTTGGTTGCACAACAGGTGCAGAAAGAAACAGTTGAGATTATCATGATGATGGCATGTGTTCCACCCCATCTTCATAGTGTCCGAGCTTAGATTTTGTCTTCCACCATTACTTCGTCCCTATCGGACGTTTGCTCGATGCTTCTGAAGGTTAGTCCTCCCCCGGATGCTCCTACAAATCTAACTCCGGCTTTCCTCCAGCTGCCTATCTCTACTCTTACTCCTGTTCGTGGTCCATCGGCTCGTGGCGGTCGCCAGTCTAGGGGACGGGGCCGTGGTGGTCGTACCCTCTTTAAATGTTCTCACTGCGGTCGGGACGGTCACCTTGAGGTCGCCTGCTATCGCAAGCATGGTCTGCCTCCTCATCTTACTGCTTATGTCACTACAACTTCTCCCTCCGCCACCAGTGATGACATCGCTGCTCTACGTGCTCAGCTCCAACAGTTATAAGGGGTAGTTAGTCGCTCCTCTGGATACGTATCGTCAATCTCCAATGAAGGTATATCTTGCCTCTTACAAAGCTCTCACTGGATTGTGGACTCGGGTGTTATGCATCACATCTCTCCGCAGAAACCACCTCAATATTTGGGCATTGCTTATCTGAAGCTCATCACAGTGATCAATGGTGACACCACCCGGTTTCTGGCGCTGTCCATATGCCCTTTACTCCAACCCTTTTTCTATAGCTTGGTTTTTCATGTTCTGAGATCCCCCTTTAACCTACTCTCTGTTAACCATCTTACTCATGACCTCGATTGTTGTGTAACCTTCTCACGCTCCTCTTTTGTTGTGCAGGATCGACAAACGCAGAATAAACTTGGTAGAGGTGGTTGTCCAATGGGCAGTGTGGGATCCAGGAATTTAGAAATTGGGGTGCACAAAAAAAATTTAATAATATATTATAGAAAATGAAAAATGTTTGATATTATAAAATCATACACAATTACATATAAATGTTTTAATTGAAAATTACAAAATACCAAAAAAATTACAATTGTCCACGATGAGTCTTCATTTTTAGAAAACGATCAATCACATCATCATCGGAAATTTTCAAAAATACGTCTCTTTCAATAAAGTTAACTAGACAATCATTCAATATTTGATCGCCCAAACTATTGCATAATCTATTCTTGACACAATGCATGCCCGAAAAGACTCTTTCGACACTTGCAATAGCCACAGGAATAATCAGTATGAACTTCAATAGCTTGTATAATTGTTGATAAGCAAAATGTTTCTCAGTTTCAACAAGTTTCATAGAGAGATGATCAAGGTCGTTCAAGTCAGAAAACCTCTCATCGCTTTTCATATTCACAATGAAATTGTCTAGCTAAAAATCAAGATTAAACAACTCCAAACTTAAAAGATTATTAGGATAAAATGTTGTAAGTCTGAGAACCTTTTGTTTGTCAAAACAACCAAAGGAGTTAATAAGATTCAAACAAGTCATACAATGGAGCAACTTCATACTCATCTCATCAAACCTGTTATTAAGCGCATATAATTATAAATCAACGACTTTTAAGAAAATTGATACCTGATAATGATGCAAATATGTGCAGTTTTCAACAAATCGTCTTGATCTTCCGCGCGGAACATACATATCATCCATTTTAGGAATATGAAAAATATATTTACCACAAAAAATAAGACCCTAAAGCCTGAGAGACGGGGATCTCCGAATCTGGAAAGAGATGAAGGATTTTAGAAATGGCTGGACTGGACCGCTGCCCGCTGGATTGCTGGACTCCTGGACGCTCTGAAGAAGTGAAGCGACGAAAGAAAATCGTGATATTCTTACACGGGGACGAGGAGAGGAAATGACCTAGCCGCGGGATGCGGAGGAAATGACCTAGCAGGCAGCCGCGAGATTTGAAAATAAAGGTTGAATTCGAAATTGCGAAACAGGTCCGTGAGGCAGGCCGCTGATTAAGAATTTTGGGGGTGCATAGTTTAAAATTTTGCGCTATCAATACATATTTTTGGTCTACAAATATAACACCTACTAGATATGCGCAAAAAAGGGGGTGTCAGTGTCCCCATGGCCTCCCTTTAAATCCGCCCCTGCCAATGGGTTGTATCTTTTGGATGTTCCACCTATTGCTCTCTTCACTGTCTCCTCTGTTGATGGACATCGTCGTCTTGGACATGCTACTCTTCAGATTCTCAAGAAAGCTCTTCTAGATATTTCCCTTCATGAGTTTACTTATGAATCTTGTATCTTTGACAAACAACATCATGTGTCTTTTATTTCTTTCTGTACTCGGAGCGATACTCATTTTTCTTAATGCATTCTGATATTTGGGGACCATATAAGATCCTTAATATTTTTGGTTATCGCTATTTTGTAACATTTATTGATGATTACTCGCGCGTTACCTGGTTGTACTTACTTCGTGATCGTGTCAAACTCCCATCTATCTTTTGTGCATTTCTTACGGAGACTCGTACTCAATTTTCTACTTGCTTAAAAGTTATTCGTACTGATAATGCGCGTGAGTATACCAGTCGTACCTTCTCTAATCTGTGCACATAGTTTGATATTATCCATTAGACTTCGTGTACATATATTCCTCAACAGAACGGCGTGGCCGAGCGAAAAAATCGTCATCTTCTCGATATCGCCAGATCTCTCATGTTTCAAATGCAGGTTCCACCACTATACTGGAACTTTGTTGTTTCTACTGCCTTTCATCTCATCAATCGCATGTCCTCGTCCATTCTCAACTTTGTGGCCCCATTTACTCTCCTTTTCCCTCAAAGACTCTGTTCTCTTTCCCGCCTCGCGTTTTTGGATGTACATGTTATGTCCATAACCTTGGTCCACCCACTAACAAATTTATTTCGCGTGCTACCAAATTTATATTTGTTGGATATTCTCGCACCCAAAAGGGGTATGTCTGTTATTCTCCTATCAATGGTAAAATGGTCGTTTCTGCTGATATCACTTTTCGTGAAGACCAACAGTTTTACACCATTCCTATAGATCCTCTTCTTCCTCCGCATCAACCTCAGCCCACAATTCCAGTCACGTCTCCACCTCTCCTTCCCACAACTATTACCACGCCAGTCTAATCCAAACCACCTCTCCTTCGTGTATACACTCGTCATTCTCTCAAATCTAATGCCCTGAAGCAGCTTCCCTCTACTGGTGTGATCTCGCGGCCTGTCGATCTGGCATCAACCTCTACGGCTCATCCCTTGGCAAATTATGTCTCATTAGTCCTTACATCGTCTCTCCCCATCTCTTTTTAAATTTGTGTTCTCTCTCCTCCATTTCTATACCTAACTCTTTACAAAAGGCTTTCCAGCATCCGGGGTAGCATGCAATCATGGATGAGAAAATGACTGCTTTTTGGGTCAATCGGACTTGGGATCTTGTACCTCTTCCTCCTGGACAGAGTTTTGTTGGTTGTAAGTGTGTATTTGCAATCAAACATGTTACGAACATGACAGTTGAACGTCTAAAAGCTCAGCTCGTGGTCAGGGGGTTCACTCAACAACAAAGACTTGATTATGATGAAACTTTCTCCCCAGTCGCCAAGCTAAACTCTCTTCGAGTTATGATCTCCTTAGCAGTTCATCGCCAGTGACCTCTACATCTGCTGGATATCAAAAATGCTTTTCTGAATAGCGACCTTCTTGAGACTGTCAATATGCATCAACCGTCCGAGTTTGAGACCATGGGGGAGTCTCGTGTATGTCTGTTTAGGAAATCTATCTATGGTCTCAAACAGTCTCCCCAGGCTTGGTTTAAAAAATTCAGTAAGGTCGTTCGTGAGGTTAGCTTCCATAGAAGCTCGGCAGACTTCTCCTTTTTCACTTGTCATCAATCAACTAGGACTGTCATTCTCCTGTTCAATGTGGATGATATTTTGATTACTGGTGATGACTCCACAGGGATACAACAAATTAAGCAACACTTAAACTCTGTTTTTCAAACTAAAGATCTGAGAAATCTTCGATACTTCCTTGAACTTGGGGTAGCAAGACAACCTGATGGCCTTGTCCTATCACAACGGAAGTATTGCCTTGACCTTCTTCAAGATGTTGGCCTCTCAGGGTGAAAACCTGCGGAAACCCCGATGGATGTCAACCACAAGTTGTGTGCTCATGAATCTGACTCTGATTCACTGCTTCTGAATCCGGAGTACTATCGGCGTCTTGTGGGAAAACTGATATATCTAACAGTTACGAGACCTGATATCTCATTTGTTGTTGGAGTGGTCAGTCATTTTATGCATGCTCCACGGATCTCTCATCTTTAGGCAGTCGAACGCATTCTCAGGTATTTGAAGACTGCTTCTGGACAAGGGCTCGTGTATAATTCATCCTCCTCTCTATCTCTTATTGCGTATTCTGATACTGACGATGCGGGCTCTCTGGATGATCGACGCTCCACTACTGATTTATGTACCTACTTTGGAGGAAATCTTATCACCTGGCGTATAAAGAAACAGTTTGTTGTTGCTCGCTCTTCTGCTGAAGCTGAGTATCGTGCAATGACAGCTACTGTGTCAGAACTTACCTGGCTTGAGAGTCTTCTTGGTGATTTGGGAGTTAAACTATCCTCACCATCAACTTTTTTCTACGACAGTCGGGCTGCCATACATATTGCCAAAACTCCGATGTTCCATGAGCGAACAAAACACATTGAAGTTGAATGTCACTTCGTTCGGGAGAAGGTTCAGTTGAGGAAATTGGAATTGGAGCATGCTACTGCTTCTGGGCAAATTGCTGACATTCTTACCAAGACATTATCACGACCATTATATCATCAGTTTTTATCAAAGCTTGGTGCCTACGACTTGTATGCTCCAGCTTGCGGGGGAGTGTTAGAAGTGTTAGAAAAAACATGTAATTAGGCTCGTTACCTTGGCCCATGTTGTGGCTCATTGCAGTCTTAGATTAAACTAACATCTTAGATTGAGATTACTCTCCTCTCTCTCTTCCTATATATATGTATTCTCTCAAGTTGTATAGAAGATTTTTTTGGCATTAATAAAATTTTCACAGTTTCCTACAAAATCATTGAAACATACTTTTTTCATAATCAAGATAAGAGAGAAATTTTGCTCCAAGTCTTCAATGCTTTGCAGGGAAGACTGCATTAGCTTGACTATAAGAGAAACCAGACACTAACCTTGAAATGTGGAGGGAAAGACTGCATTAGCTTGACTCTCAAGCACAAACCAATAACGGTTGCCATACTACAATGCTGGACAGTAGGGGTGAAATTTATCCTACAATACACAAATCAGTTAGCATTATGATAGTATCTGTTCTAGTACTGGCAGTGACAAAGAAAAGAAAATTCGACTACACATAAAAGTTGGACAAATACCGTAAATTTGAGTAGTATCAAGGTGCATTATATGAGAAACATCTCCATAATATGCATTGCATGATAAAGACTTTGTTTCTAAATGGAAAAATAAGAAAGATAATCCAGCAAAATAACTTTACGGGTAATTCTGAGAACGTGAATAGCATCCAAGCACTAAAGTAGAACTGCAAAAGCTTTAAACAGGTGAAAATAAACCAACATGAAGATAAAAGGGTAAATCACATTTAAGTTCACATGTGCTGATATTGAAGTTAGTTTATTAGAGAATAACAAAAGCATTCTATCCCTCAATAATGTGACAAAGGCTAACGCTTTTTATAAAGGCAATATTCATATCAGAGAATACTTTTCAAGAATTCAAGCAATAAACCTCTGCTATTATTTTCTTCTCTCTTCCAAAAATGGACAAGTTAGAAGTCTTAAACAACAAAGAGCCTTCGTCACTCGATTCAGCATTTTCATTTCAAAAGGCAACATCCAATAAAGTTTAGTATGCAAACAGAAATGCAGCAATAAGAAGCATGAACTGAAACAACCTAACCCATAATATTTGAGATATTATCAGCTTTGGTCAATCTATCTGATGTGGTGTGATGACTTACCATATATGCGTGACCGGATCGACGATCGGACTCCGTGGATATGTCCGGATTTACGTTGCGAATAAATTTAATATATAGCTTTGTATTTTTCAAGTTTTATTTCATGTAGTTTTGGCCCCGAAACCAACGGTCAATCATATTTGTTGATACTGGGTGCCCTAATTTCAGATTAGTATAATATGATGTTTAGAGCTGCCGTCATCTTCATTGTTAAATGTTTGGAGAAGAAATCTCTTCATTCGGGTGATCTCCTCCGTGGTGCCGACTCCATGTAACCCCTTGGTGACAACTCATTGGGTAAGGTCTTTGTATCTTGTATTTTTTTCCTCCCCCACCCTCCACCTTTCCTATTTTTGTTGTCCAGTCTCTGCAAACAGCCTCCCCCTCCCTGCAAGAATTTCTCCCTGCTATCCAGCCCTGCCAGCCCATTGCATCACCTTATTCCTCTCCCAGACCAACCGCCGCCCACCACAGAACACCCCTCCAGCCGCCTCCTACCCTCAAAGCCACCTTCTTCATGCTGTGTACAGCCACCGCCTGCCCTCAACCATCCCGTCCCCGTTGTGTCCAGCCACCGCCGCCCTCATAATTCCCCTCCAGCCCCCTCCCACCATCAATCTGCCGCCCAACTACCCCAATATCCAGCAGCCGCCCAACTCCAGAAGCCCTACCAGCATCCTTCCCTCTGGCCGCCGCCAATTCCCACTCGTGGAGACACCTCCCACCGCCTATTTCCCACCGTACACTCCCTTTTAACCCTCCAACATTCAGATCTACTATTATTACAGCAGCCCTAATATCCGTACTGAGTTTTTGTGTGAGTTTTGAGTTGTAAAACATTATTACCATTTGTTTATCACATGCTCTCTTGGATGTTCAGTTTATTATAGTTTTTATGTCTGGATTAATCTATAACTGCATGAAGGATTTACCGTTGCGCGCTCTTGCTTTGGCCCTCAACGTGGAGGAAAGTCTAAGCTTGTTTCACCTTAATTAATTATCTTGTCTTGTTGTGAATTTATTTGCGTGAGATGTTAATATTTATTATCTGATTTGTGATTAATCTGGCGGGCTTTGCATAACATTTAGGGTTAGTTCACCGTTTACCCGCCGTCTATAGATTCGTCCTGCGTCACTATCTCATATTAAGCTGACCAAACAATTTTATCATTTTTCATAGAGATGGCTTACCAGCACATCCTAAGATGTCACCCATCCTAGAATCTGATGAAAGACATGCGTCACACTTGTCTGTCACCCTGACATCACCATCCCCCCCACCCTGGCATCTCACCGAGGCGGCTTTCATTACGGTTGTAACCCCAACCAGCTCTTCGCCTCCCATCACCAGGAAACAATAGGTTGTTGAGGCCCAGGATCAAACACTCGACCTCCTAGATAGATCTGTTAGGGATGAGAGCTCTGGCAAAAGACTCTTATCTAGGAGGTCGGGTGTTCTATCGCAGGCCTCAACAACCTACAGTTTCCTGGTGATGGGAGGCAGAGAGTTAGTTGAGGCGTATGGGCTGCATCCCTTATGAAAACCGCCTTGGTGAGATGTCAGGGTAGGCCCCCTAGTGGTGATGTTAGGATAACAGGCAGGTGTGACGTCTGTCTTGCATCAGAATTACTTTTATAAATGCATGTTTAGCTCTGAAATTCCCATCAGAACTCCGTCCCTTGCTGTTGAAACTAGAAGCCCAGACTCAAAAGAGCTTATGGGGATAAAACCTGAGTTATTAAGTACTGCACAAAACCTAAATTAACAACCATCCCAGAATGTCTTTCCTGAGTTGACCGAAAAAATTTCCAAAGTTTGTGCGTTTTCCACAATATGGAGTATAAGAACTGCTTCAAATTTTCCCGTCACAAGACAGCAAGAACGAGACATATGATCAAGAGTATCGCAAGTAGGCAAATGAAAGCAAATGGTAAAGGCAAGCTCCTTACTGAATTCGGCCTAATTTCTCATCGACAATGATGGACTCCTCTGAGAGCACGCTGAGCTGTTCGAGAGAGTAGGGATGCTCCGGGTCCCTAATATCCCTGACCGAATCTGAATCCTTTCCAGTGAAGAAACGTAGAATCAGAAGTAAATCAATAGGTTTATCGAATCATTACCCAAATCAATGCCTAATTCATTGAAAGCTTCCGATCACCAGAAAAGGGAAAGAAAACGGAGAAGAAGGTTGATTCCTTTCCCAATTGCGTAGAAGGAGAAAAAAGGGATACCAAATACATCAAGGGGATCCACTGCATTGTCCGAGTGAGGATGCTCGGCGCGGGTGACTCTCTCCTTCTTGGCGTGGACGACTGGATTCGCGTTAATCAGCCCCAGCGTCATCTCTCTTCCTTCCTTCCTCCTCTCCTGTCTCCCTCCCTCCCTCCCTCTTCCTCTCTCAATTCAGACTTCACTCTCACAATCCAGAAAAGATCGCTTCATCGTCGTGTTGGAGCAGAAAATGGAAATACATCGGCGCCCCCACAGGAATATTTATGTACATAATTTCGACATGCGCAGTAGCGCACCCACGGGAATATTTATGTACATAATTTCTCAAATTCGCAGCCCAGGAATTAAAATTTTTTTTGAGTGGTGTTACGGGCACACCAATTTTGGCTATGGACAGCCAAAATTTTTGGACAACTCATTTCAGCTATGTACACACCAACTGGCTATGGACACACCATTTTAAAAAATCAACATTTGCACTAAGCCATTAAAAAATTTCCAAAAGAGCATGTTGGCATATCAATATATAATTTTAAACAGTCCAAAATACACTAATAATCGAAGAGAAATCTAATCAAGTCCAAAATAAGAATTTGACTGTAGTCAAATGTAATATATTTGTAAAAATCTAAAATTACAAAATCTTTCAAGCAACAGTTTTGCGTTCATTCCCGCATCCTGCATCAAAGTAAAATTATAAAATATGAGAGTATGTTCGAATTAAAATATAAATTTAAAATTTAAAATTTGTACCTAGACATCATTCGATGATAAGTAGTAATGTTAATTATCCATTCAACCTTTAAACCTCATTTATCTGCACAAAAAACATTAATATGAGAATTAGTAGTTATATTTAGCAACGTAAATTTGACCAATAATTAAAAATTTAGCATACCTTATCATGGATCTGTCAAATTAATAATTCCTTCAACTTGTTCCTTGCTAACAACCTCTCTAATTCTTGCATTGTAATCCAAGTCCCACATTTCCGCAATGGTAGCATGATATCTCTGCCATGTACTGATTATTGGAGGTAAGGGGCAATCCTCCCGCACCAATAATTGAATGAAGTGATTATCATTCACAAATCCAATAAATATAGTCTTTCGGATTGCAGGAGGCGCAGAATGTAAAGGTAGAAATGTAAAAGATTGAAACTTTGAGTAATGGACAACTGCCACATTATAGCACGATGCGATCACTAATCCCATGTCCGGCATTGTCATCCATTTGTCCAGTAGAGCCGGTACTGCAACACAATCCAAGGATGATAAAAGTTCGGCCCGTCTCACATTTCCAAATACTGTATTGTACAAAAGCTCATAACTTTCCATTTCCTTTGCAAGGTCTTTTCGCACTTTTAACCAATTTTCACTCATATCAAGTGCATGGCCTACCACTCGATACCCACAATGCCCATCACCAATTACATTTTTGGCATCAATTATATGATTGGATATATATGGAGGCATATCCTGACGAATACATTCAACAAAGTTGTTCTTTCCCGCTCTTCTTCTTGGAGTAAGCTTCTTTACTTGACGTTTTTCATGATGTTCCGCAATTAACACATGCTCAAATAAAGAGAGTTCTCTTTTTGTTGATTTTTCATCATCTTTAAATTTTTTATAGCTTTTTTGTGGTCTTCCTTTCAACCTTGCGGGCATTATTGGTTCTTTAGTTTGAGTGGTCGTGGGCTACAATATTTCGCGCAACTTTCGTTTCATTTTGCTTCTTTGAGAATTGCTAATACTAGTGTATTTTCTTAGTACACCGTCTAAGTCCATTTGTATGTTTTTCATTTTTTCATCCTCCTCTTTTATGTTTGTATCCCCCTCTTTGGTTGCTTCTAAAGTGAGTTGACGCCAATGTTTATGGACCATCCATAGAGGGTATGCCAAAGATTGGTTGATGTAAGGCACCAATTCATGAGCACACGGTAAACCCATTGTATTTCGCGTTTTATGTAGACATTCGGTTGCCTCTGGATAACCATTTTTGATCATTTCTTCCTCTCTTTTAATTGCCTCGAGAGCTGCAATCGAAACATAACCAACCAAATTTGCATACAATGATCCCCTAAAATCGGTATTAACTTGTATTGAACTTTGTCCGAAAGATCTTTTAATCTCTGTATGTTGCAAAGTGAGCATTTGATCAAAAATTTTCCAAATGGATGACAAGTTACAAACAGAAACTTCAAGAAATCTCTTAAGATGACTATGTCCGCTCTCCACTCGATTAGTGGTGCAATTACCGAAATGCAATAGTTTATCTGTCCAGGCTGAAACAAAATACTCTCTGTAAGGCTCTATCCAAGTAGTCATCACATAATGTAACACGACAGTATTTTTTTCGGAATATTTACTTAATAAGAAGTTCAAACATGTGTTATAATCATGTAATGTTGGCGAGTTAACTAACTTTTGCCATTCAATCAAAAAACTTTCACACTCTTTTCCATTTTTGAAAAACTTCTTGCAATGAGCTAATATGTTGCGGCTAATATGCACTTGACATAATATAATTTTTGCACCCGGAAAGACATCCTTTATAGCATTCAACAATGCTATCTCTCTGTCAACAATCAACACACCTGGCATAGACTTTGAATTAAATATACCTTTAAAACAATCCAAGGCCCATCTGTAGCTACCTTCAGCTTCACTTGATATAAATGCAAAAGCGGAGAAAAATGTCAAATTTGTGGATGTGAGACCAACCATGGAAAACAAAGGCAATCTGTAACGATTAGTTTTATAGGTGCAATCCATGATAAAAACGTCTGGAAACATATTGCTCAATTGAATTGAAGTTGGAAGAGCGAAGAATAAGCTGTCCAAAGCATAACTAACACTGTCGACATGATTATAGCTTGTGTATCCCGCATCTGTAATACATTTATACAGAAATTGGATAGGAGTATTACCATTCAACTCTTTCTTGTACAATTTCATTTTCTCATTATAAATTGTTCTCATAATCGAAGTGTTTGAAGGATTTCGTTTCTTTAAAGTGCTGAGTATCTTTCTAGGCTTCACACCGGATGCATACATCTCCTCAACAGTCTTTCGTTCATTTTCATTCAATCGACACGCATAGCTGTGAGCCTCTAGGTGAACAAAAGAATGGTTATGCAATCCACACTTAACTTCTACTTTCCACTCATCGGCATATGCATTTTTTTGGCCCAATAAAGAGAACGGACATCCACATCGTTTTGAGCTAGTTTTCTTTAAATTTTGTTTCACTCTATTTGAATGAATACGCGGGCAACCCCCTTTATCGCAACCCAAAAAAATTCTTGGCTTAGGCCTACCATCAAGCTTATCCGCTCTATGAACGACAATAACAAAACCCAATCCATTGGCGATTTTGCGAGACCAATCAGTCAATTCATCTTTTGAACGAAATATAGTGTCAGTCATGAAATGCATTCCAACGTCAACTTGATCGGCATTAGATGAGCCACTCGTTAACAACAACGTGTGCTCTTGATTCATTTTGATCTAAACATAATCGGGAAAAAGTAATGCATTGGAATGATATACACATTAACATCTAACGGTGCACATGCTATAACCAAAAATAACGAACCACTCAAATACCTGTGAGACAGCTTTTCCAGTTGAAATGGCTCTTTCAAGTCCTTGGGTAATAATGTCACTCCCTATGTACTGCATAATAGATCACAAATATAAATACATTGGACTGATATACTCTCATTTGGGAAGAAGAAAAACTTCAAAAGAGATGCTTAAACAAGCAATTGAGAACAGCCCTTAGCAACCAATAGAGCTTTATAACAATCTACACTACCATCAACCTTATATTTGAAAATATAGAACAAACAACAACCAATGCAACGTTTATTTGGAGGTAAAGGGGCAATGGACCAGGTGTTATTTAATTCCATAGCATGCAACTATTCTGTCATTGCCTATCTCCAAGTACGTATTTTAACAGCTTGATAAAATTGAGGTTCATAAGTGGTAGAGACTTGGAGGATGAAATTTTTATAAGAATGATTTAGTTTATCATAGTTGAGATATTGATGAATAGGATAAGGGAAAAACGAGCTGGCATAATCATGTAGATATGCAGGTTGTTTTGATGGACGAGTAGATTTTCGAACAGCAATGTTAGAAGAAGAAACCAGAGGATCTAAAGTTTGTCTAATAGAAGGTGAGGAAAGGGGATTAGAAGATGTGGTAGGGGTATCAGCAGGAATATCAGCAACCACGGGCATAGGAGATGGTATGAAAGGAGGTTGAACAAAATCATTTTGAGGAAGAGGAATAACCAAGTAAGAAAATGGGTCAACTGATAGAGGATTGAGATCAGTATTGTGAAATGAAAATTGATTTTCATGGAACACAATATCACGAGATATGAAAAAATGTTCCAGGCGGGCGGCTGCATTACTGAAGCCTTATCAGGGATGCTCCAGGCGGGCGGCTGCTCGTCTAGATCGGCAATGGAGGCATACAAAACCTCCTGATGAGGGTACAAATCAATATAAATGGACATCCCTGCACAGCTAAAAAAAATTGAAGCCTTACCTCTCGTCGACTGCCCTGAATGCTCCAGGCGGGCGGCTGCTCTGAAACAGTACAATAAATGGGGGAGGAGGAAGCACACCGCCAGTAGTCTTCGATTTAGGGGAAATGTCGGTGTTTTCCGGCGGCGGGGAGCGGCGGCGAGCGGAGGAATCAGGAGGGTCGGCGGCTGCGAATGACCTAACTCGCGAAATCCCTAGCTCGCGAACGCACGGCTTGGGTTGTCCATAGAGGGATATATTATATCTCTTTAGGTGAGATTATTTGAGTTTAGTGGTGTGCACATAGCCGTTATAGGTGTGCCCGTTACACCACTCAAAAAAAATTGGCTTGGGCCCTCCTCATTCCCTCATTCGCTCTTCTTTTTCCCGAAAATGAGTATTGAGCCGCTTCTTCCGGTCCAGGCGAACTACTACGGGCAGTCCAGGCAAGCTTCTTCCTCCGGTGACAATGTTTTCAGGTTTTTTTCTCTCTCTCTCACTCGGCGAGCTAACTTTGTCAGATGCAGTGTCCTAATTTCGCTCACATCAGAATGTGGCTTTGGGAGATTCCCCGCATTATTCTGACCACTGAATCACAGATTGTTCTCAGATATAAGCTTCCACAGCTTGGAACCCCACAGCTTATTCACAGATATAGTTCAGTTCTTCTCTAATTTAGTAACATGTTTAACTATATGTTTCCCTCGGCTGACCTTGGCCCCTCCATGTAGCTTTTTTTCCAGATCTAAATGTCGTCCGAGAAAATCGATAAAAATGACATCAATGTAAGCACATCAGCCCCTCTGTATTGTAGATCATAGGGATTTTACAGTCGTATTGTTTCCCTAAATTACGACTGTATTGTGTATTGTAATTGAAATGTATTTTAAGTTAAAATTGCAGGCGTATATGAGTCAAAGAAAATCGTGTATTTTTTGTTTAAATTACATTCGTATCTTCCTTGTATTTTTAACTTGCATCTTTTTTGTCTTCATGTGCAGAAAGCCCCTATTGTTTTCCTCATTGTACACTCGGAGGCTGAAACGTACACAATGTATTGTAATTATGCCCACACAGCAGGATTTAGTGTTCGAAAACAACACATCATCTACTGAACGCACACAAGAATTATTAAAATTCGAGAATTTAGCTGCGCCAAAACAGGTGTTAAGAAAACGAGGCCTTCACCGAAAAAGTACCGCAAGTTGAAAACTCATACTAGATGTCTAGCCTGCATTGCCTTTCACACGGATATAGATGGAAAGAAATGAAAAGTAACGAGATTTGTTGATGAGTATAATCATCCACTGACAAAGGAGAACGAAAAGCATTTGCTGAGCTCTAATCGTAGCATATCTGAAATGCAAGCTAACTTAATGAAGAATATGACAGAAGCTGGAATTAGAGCAATGGATACATTTAGTTTCCTTTCTGGCAAAGCTGGGGGTGTTGAAAATATTGGGTTTTGTAAGACTGATGTCTTCAACTTTGTTCAACGGGAAAGAAAAGCGTTAGTAGAAAGCGGCGACACAGCAAGCTTACTATAGATTTTGCATGAGAAACATTTGGAAGATAATATGCTCCCATATGACGTAAGAATAGACGGGTTGAATAGGTGGACTAGTTTATTCTGGATGGATGGGCACAGCAAGATCGACTACGACTGCTTCGGTGATGCGCTTATTTTTGATATGACGTATAGACTTAATAAATATAATCTGGCATGTACACCATTCATCGCCGTGAACAATCATTGGCATAATATTTTTGTTAGAGGTGCTTTCATAGCTGAGGAGACCATAAAATCTTTTTGTTGGGTGTTTGAGACGTTTCTAGAATTGGTTGGTGGCAAGCAACCAATTTATATTTTCACGGATCAAGATCAAGTCATGACTGTAGCTCTTCAGGGGGTATTCACTAATAGTCGTCACCGTTTGTGTCAATGACACACCTCAAAGAAAGCCCCTTCTAAAGTCCCGAGTTTTAACAAAGATAAAGTAGTTTGGTCTTATTTTTATCAATGAATGAACAAGTGCGATATTGACGTTAGGTTTGTAAGATTTTGGATTGAGATGATGACGAGAGGAAATCTGCAAGAGAACAAATTGTTGGGTGATTTATATACAATCCGAAAGAAGTGGTCAACCGCCTTTAACAAAGATATATTGGACCTTGGAATTTTGTCCATCCAAAAAAGCAAATCTTCTAACAATCGTTTGCATGGATGTTAGAAGGCTACAAGTACCCTCGTTGAGTGTTTTTTGGGTCTGCAGAAGATGGTTTCATCGTGGCGTCAAAGCGAGTGTGACGAAGACTTAAAATGCAAACACGGTGTTGTTAGCTTGAGATTTAAAAATTGTTCTCTTTTGAGACAATTGTCGAAGCTATGCACTCGTAAGATTTTTCCACAATTGAGAAAACCTTCAAGGAAGGAGCAGTGGCAGTCACTATCGTTGATGAAACGAGATACGATGATCATCAAATTATTTATGTGATGAAGATGAGTGAAGACGAAGATAAGAGATTGTTTGTAAGCTTTAATTCTGCAACCCTAGATGTTGATTGTTCGTGCAAAAGTGTTGAAACTAAGGGTGTTTTATGTCAACATATACTGAGGGTGTACAACATTCGAAATGTCAGTTAGATCAACCTGAAATATGTACTTAAAAGATTTATAATTAATGCAAAGAAGAGCATTTACCTGCCCAATACAGCAGCCATGATCGAGCATGAGTCGATTACAAGGAACATATAGTAAACGTCTTGAAGATTTGTCTAAAACAACGGATGATATGGTGGATTGGGATGAGCAAGAGAAGAAGGGTTCTTGGAGCAGAACGACATGGGCGCAACATCTGTTAGGGATCCAGCGATGAAGAGGCCTAAGGGAGCACCAACTGAGCGTATGAAGGATCATTGGGAGAAAACAACATTAAAACAATGTAAGTTTCTCTGATTGCACCTAAATTAAAATTCAAGACATTTTAATACTAAATAAAAATCATGTATCTTCTTAAACAACAAAGATAGGAAACACCAAGAAGAAGATGCATACTGTACCAGTCAAACTTACTAAGATGAAGGAGTTCAACGTCATATATGACTTAACAAACGAATCTTCACCCATAACAAAAGAGTTCAGCTTCTTCAACGAGTCCACTAACAAGCAACCATTTTCGCAGGCGACTGACAATCCAATTGCCTTTGGTTTACTTGATGATTTTAGTCTAGATATGACATTTAATTTTTTGAGTATACCTGATGTATTTAAATGTTGAAGGTTATGGCCTTCGATGTTGGTTATGTAAAAGTATAAACCTTGAAGGTGACTGTCTGCATGTATCTGTTGTGTTAATGACTTCAACTATTTAATTAAATGAAATTTTCTCTCTTGCAAGTCATACATGCGGGAACTGTATTTTCTATTTAGAGTCCAGTCGTAAAACAACATTTGATACAACTGTTGCTTCACTTGGCCTTCGAGAAGTTCTCATTAATTAAAGGAGCAAATGTTTTTAGTATATCGACAATGATTTCAGCAGAAAATTTTGGCACATCAACACTCCACTTCTGACAAGTACTTTAAGCAATCGACTTTGTTGATAACGCCGCTTCCAAGAACATCATTAATTGGCCAGCTAAGGAATCCTTTTGGCATGGATACACTAATGTATGTATTTAGTAAGGCAACCTATAATAATGACAATAGTAAGATTACATTATCACCAACAATAAAATATGACAACACCGCATATCAAATCAGGCAAAACTGCATGATGTTGACTCGTCAAGAGAGAGTCAAAATACTCTCATCGTGCTTCTTTGATGTAGCAACCCAACAAACTCCAATGGCTGGGGAAGTGGCACGACATTTAAATAATCTCCACCGATTTCACAGTATCGAGCGTAACATGACTCACTTGAGCTTGGGGATTTTGAAATTTCTAGCGCTTCATATACTGCAATCAAGAGATGAACAAATGTTACGTACGCGCGGATACGACTGAAATTTAAACTGAAAAAACATGATTTTTTTTAACTCAGATACGACTGTAATTTAAGCTGAAAATACAGTTCAAACACGATCATAATTGCAATTACAACTATATTCTAAACTGAAAATACAGTCGACTACTTACTGCATAATCAGGAGAAATGTAAAGGAAGCTCTTCATTTGTTTGACTGCTCGTTTTCGTTTTCAGCAAAGCATTAGAGTATAAACATTTAGATGAGTATCCTCTATCCACCCTGTTCCCAATAATACATCAAGCAATCCTCTTGTGAATGTAATATTGTCAATATGAAATATAGTCTGACCACTAAATCAATGAAAGACTTCAGTAAATAAACAAAAATAAAATGGTACTTTTAACAATGAAATTACTTTTCCAAAAAGTTAGTCAAAACAAAATTTATTATATCACATAATCGATCAGTAATATAAGGCTTTCCTGGATAGTCTTTGCTCTTCTTTTCACCTCCTCTCTTCTTTACTTTCTTAATCAGAGTACGCACATTTGCCTCACTCCCAATCTCCGTCCCTTTTGTCTGGGTTGATGGGTATAATGGTAGATTTAGTAGCAGTTGTCAGATTGGCCAATGTCCCTTCAATAGTAGATTTACTGAGGTTGATCTATGTGGCTTCAACACATATTTCAGGGGGTGATGAAGGATGAGGAGATGGTAATCGTTGGCCTTCAGTAGGTGTTGGAGCTTGAGGAGACCGTATGGTTTTATATCTAACTGCAACGGTCTGCTTCTCTCATCGATCTAACGGTTTGGCTCAGCGGTCTGATGGTGAACCTCAGCTAGCGGTCAGGTGGATAGCAGCAGTGGCGGTCTGAGGGATAGTCGCAGCAGCGACCTGGGTGTTAGCCGCAACAGCGGTCTGGCAGAAAGCCGCAGCAGCAGTCTGGTGATTAACCACAACAGCGGTCTGGAGGTTAGCCACATTGGTCTGGATGTAGCCGTAGCAACAGAGTGGATGTTAGTCGCAGTGGTCTGGAGAAAGCCGCAGCAGCAGACTGATGGTTAACCGCAACTGTGGTATGGTGGCAACCCACTGTTGCGGTATGGTGGCAACCCACGGTTGCGGGTTGGTGGCTTGCCGCAGCAGCGGTCTGATGGTTAGCCGCAACTGCGGTCTGGTGGCAACCCGTAGTTGCGGTCTGGCGGCAACCCGCAGTTGCGGTCTGGCGGCCTGCACTGGTGGTCTTCCCTGGCAGTGTGGCGCCTTTCCTTAGTAGTCGCTGGGTATTCATTTATTCTTTGTATAGTGTGCGGTTTGACTTTGTCAAACCGCATAGGCCGCGCGGATTGTATTTAGTCTCACATCGTTTGTTGTATTCTCTCATCTCCTCCGTTTTCTATAAATAAGTGGGCATACCTATGTAATAATTATCTTTTTAGAGCAATAAAATTTGTCTTTATTAAGCTCTTTGTACATAGTATCAGAGCGAATCGGTCATTTGCTCAAGTTCGCGCGGCTTCTTTTTGTTTTGTTCGCGCAGTTTCCCTTCCTGCCCTCCCTTGCTTGTTCTGTTCGCGCGGCTTCTATTCTATTCACTTGGTTTGCTTTGCAGATAGTTCTGTTCGCGCAGTTTCTTTGCGGCTTATTTTCCGCCTCTCTTTTTAGTCGCTTGTCTTTGCGACTTGTTTAGCTCGCGCGGGTTATTTTTTTCTACCTGTGCGATTTCTTATTCTTTTTTATGAACACTTCTCCTCTATCTTCTTCTTCTACTGTCACTGCCCCTTCTTCTCTTTCTACTTCTTCTTTCTCTGCTTCTGGTAATTTGGGTACTGCTTCAAATCTTATAGGTCCCAAATACCCTGACTGAAGTGTGTCCTTTATTTTTTTTTGTTGCGTTCTCAGCGCAAACGTCATCATTTGATTGATGATCCCCTCCTTCTGGCTCTGTTAATTTTGATAATTGTGATGCTTCTGATTCTTTGGTGCGTACGTGGTTCACCAATAGTTTGTCTGATGAGTGTCTTCCTGTCATCTAACATAATCCCACGATCAAGACTGTCTGGAATCATCTTGCCGCTTTATATTCCAAGGGAGCCCAATTTCGCGCATTTATACTCTGCATGCCGATCTTTTTGCTCGACCAGTCATGACTTCTACTTCTGCCTATCAGGAGGTTCAGGCTCTTGGTGCTGAACTTTTTCAGTATAGACCTTTTTCTGCTAATCTGGCTGAACAACGCAAGCATTTTCAGGAGCTTATTGTTGTTTGCTATCTTCTTCGCCTACCAGACACTTATGTTATGATCTGTCAGCAAATTCTTGGAGAGGCGGATACTCCGACTCTGGATGCTACTGCTGCCAGAATTTTTATTGTTACTACTCTTCTTCAGCGTCCTCTGCTTCCCTCTCCTTCTCTGTCTCCTGATCTTGTTGCTCATCCTGCTCGTCATGACATCTCTGGTGGCCGTGGTGGTCGTACTGGTGGCCGTGGTGGCGGCCGTGGTTATTCTAAGCATATTTGTTCTCATTGTGGCCGACTTGGTCACTTGGTTGATCATTGTTGGACCAAACATCCTCATCTTCGTCCAACGTCGGCTGATTCATCCAAGCAATCTACTTCTTCTCTAGCTACTTTGGGTGTTGCTCAGTTGGCGACAACGAGTAGGTGGTTTATTGATTCTGATGCTACTATTCATATCACGGGCAATTCTTTCTTTTCATCTTATCTTAACAAAAGCACCCGGTTACCTCCGATTCTTATTGCGGATGGTTCTCCATCTCCAGTTTGTGGTTTTGGCACCGTGCATGTTACTCACTCTCTTCAGCTGCAAGACACTCTTTATGTCCCGAATTTTCTGTGCAACATTCGTTTTGTTACTGCTCTTTGCAAATAGTTGAAATGTGAAGCTATTTTTACTGCCTCCACTTGTGCTTTTCAGATTCCTCATTCCAAAGAGATGATTGCTACTGGGACTGAGAGCGACGGCTTGTTCTATCTTGATACTACTGCTTTTTCTGCATCTTCTTCTCTACTTCAGTGGCATCTTCGCCTTGGGCATCCCCCTCCTCGGATTCTTTATCAGCTTATGCCGGATTTACCTCGCTGCGACTCTTCTCTTGATTGTGAAGCTTATCAGTTTGGCAAACATCAATGTTGTACTTTTCCTGCTAAGCATGGCCACAGTTCTTCTCGTCCGTTTGACCTGGTTCATTCGAATATTTTGGGTCATGCTCCCCTTCCAACTGTTGATAGGGGTAGTTTGCATTTTGTTACATTCATAAATGATTTTTCTCGTTCTATGTGGTTGTATTTGTTACGAAAACGCTATGAGATTTTCTCTATTTTTTCTGCATTTTATAATGAAATTCGTACACAGTTTAATACCCCTATTAGAACTCTTCGCACTGATAATGCTAAGGAATATCTTAGTCATCAGTTTACTTTGTTTTGTTTGGATCATGACATTGTCCATCAAACTACTTGCCCTTACACTTCACTACAGAATGACATTGCTGAACGTAAAAATCGCCATCTTCTGGATGTGGCTCGTAGTCTTCTCACTCATATGCATGTTCCCCGGTCTTATTAGGGTCATGCGGTTCTTCTTTCCTATTTTCTCATTTATTGAGTTCCGTCTTCAGTTCTCAAAGGCAAGACTCCTTTTTCTATTCTACATCTTGATAGGACTTCTGTTACCTCTTCGTATCTTTGGATGCACTGCGTTTGTCCATTCTCCTGCTTCTGGACGTAACAAACTCTCTCCTCATTCTATCAAATGCGTCTTTTTGGACTATTATCCAACACAAAAAGGATATCGTTGTTTTGATCCTGTTCTTCGGAGACAGTATGTGTCGGCGGATGTTACTTTCTTTGAGGATGCTCCATTCTTTTTTTCTCCCTCTCTTCATCCTTCTTCTGATAGTTCTTCTTCTTTTCCTAATGTATCGGCACTTCTTCTGGATCCTTGGATCCCTGCTTTCTTCTCCTCCTATTTCTGATTCTTTTATTTCTGACTCTTCTACTGTCCCTGATTCTTCTCCTGAGCCGCTGCCACCAGCTCCCAGGCCAGTAGTCTCTTCTTTGGATGGGGCTGATATAATAGGCAGGTCAGATCTGGATCTTCCGATTGCTCTTCGGAAAGGTGTTCGCTCCTGCGCCCAACATCCTCTTCAGACTGTGGTCTCTTATGCTCAGCTCTCTCCTTTGTCTAGAAGCTTTTCTCTTTCCCTCTCAGAACATGTTGTTCCAACCTCGTATGAAAATGCTCTTGTTATTCCTCATTGTAAGGCTGCTATGGATAAAAAGATGCATACTCTTACTAAATGGGTACTTGGACTCTTGTTCCTACTCCACCAGGAGCTAATGTGGTTGGTTGTCACTGGGTATTAAGTTTCTCCCTGATGGTTCTATTGATCGTTACAAGGCACGAATTATTGCCAAAGGTTTTACGCAGACCTATGATGTAGATTTCTTTGATACTTTTTCACCGGTGGCTAGGATTACTACAATCTGAGTGCTCTTTTCAGTGACTGTCAACAAAGATTGGGATATGTCTCAATTGGATGTGAAGAATGTCTTTCTTTATGAAGATTTACAAGAAACTGTATATATGGAGCAACCTCCTGGGTATATTGCTCAGGAGGAGTCTCAGGTCTGTAAACTGCGAAAGACGATCTACAGTCTTAAGCAAAGTCTCAGGGCCTGATTTGATAAGTTCAATGAAGTTATTTCTTTGGTTGGATTTGCTCGAAGTGCTGCAGATCACTCGTTATTCATTCGCAAGACATGAGCTGGTCTTGTTATCCTTGCGATTTATGTGAATGATATTCTTCTTACGTGGGATGATAAAGAAGGTGTGGATATGACAAAGAAGCATCATCTTCAGTATTTTGTTACTAAAGATATGAGATCTTCGAAATATTTTTTGAGAATTGAAATATATAGGAAATCAAGGTCTATTGTTCTTTCACAGCGAAAGTATGTCTTGGACCTCTTAAAAGAGACAAGTCTCATTGAAGCTAAGCCTGCTCGATCTCCGATGTCTGTTGGAGATGACAAGTGTTGGAGTGAGGACTCACCTCTTCTTGAAGATATCACCAGGTACAGACGGCTTGTGGGGAAACTCATTTATCTAACAGTCATAAGACCGAATATTTGTTATGTAGTGGGAAGAGTGAGCCAGTTTATACAATCTCTTAAGGAGTGTCATCTTTAGTCAGTAATGAAGATTCTAGAGCATGTGAAAGGTGCTCCAGAGAAAAGACTTCTATTTCAAGAAAGGGGACATTTAAAGATTGAGGAATACTTTGATGTCAGCTATGTAGATGATAAGGAAGATAAAAAGTCCACGTCTGGGTTCTGTATTTTTGTTGGTTGGAAGAGCAAGAAACAAGTTGTAGTCTCCAGGTCATGTGTAGAAGCCGAGTATAGGAGCATGACTCTAACTACTTGCGAGCTGAAGTGGTTACAGACACTTATGCTTGATTTTGGAGAGGTTAATGATCATCATCTGTCAATGTTCTGTGACAATAAGACAGTCATATATATTTCGAGGAATCCGGTCTTTCATTAGAGGACGAAGCATAACGAGGTTGATTGCCACTTTATTAGAGAGGTGATTTTGAAGAATTAGATCTGCACTCCGTTTGTTACCTCAGAAAAAGAACTAGTTGATTTTTTCACCAAGCAAGTTACTCCTTCTGGGAAGGTTTATAGCAAGCTGAACATGGTAGATATATATGCTCCAGCTTGAGGGGGAGTGTTGAAGCTTGAGGAGACCAGGCGATTTTATATCTAACCGTAGCGGTATGCTTCTCTCAGCCGTCTGGCGGTTTGGCTCAGCGGTCTGATGGTGAACCACAGCTTGCGGTCAGGAGGATAACAGTAGTGACGGTCTGAGGGATAGTCGCAGCAGCGGCCTGGGTGTTAGCCGCAACAACGGTCTTGCAAAAAGCCGTAACAAAAGTCTGGTGATTAATCGCGGCAGCGGTCTGGAGGTCAGCTGTAATGGTCTGGATGTAGTCGTAGCAACATAGTGGATGTTAGTCGCAGTGGTCTGGAGAAAGCCGCAGCAGTGGACTGATGGTTAACCGCAACTGCGGTATGTGGCAACCCGCGGTTGTGGTCTGGTGGCTTGCCGCAGTAGCGGTCTGATGGTTAGCCGTAACTACAGTCTGGGGGAAACCCGCAGTTGCGGTCCGGCGGCCTGCACCGGCGGTCTTCCCTGACAGTGTGGCGTCTTTCCTTAGTAGTCGTTGGGTATTTAGTTATTTTTTGTATAGTGTGTGGTTTGACATTGTCAAACCGCATAGGCCGCGCGGATTGTATTTAGTCCCCACATCGTTTGTTGTATTCTCTCATCTTCCCCATTTTCTATAAATAAGGGGCATACATATGTAATAATTATCTTTTGGGAGCAATAAAATTTATCTTTATTTAGCTTTTTTTACAGTAGAATTAGACCTACTCTCAAATAAACTTCTAAGTGAGTCAAAATTTCTCAATGTTTCCTCTCTTAGAGAATCTACTTGATGTCTCACCTCACCCTTAATAAATCCCCGTAATCGGGTTTCCAAGCCCCACAATCCTTCCTATGTCCTTCTATGCTTAGCCTTCTCATTCACCTCTAACTTTCTTTTCCCTTCTCAGTCACAGCCCTCACCTTTCCCAACATGACCATCTCTATCTTTTTTAACTCCCCCCTCGTTTTCTCCGCCTCCTCCCACTCATCCACCGCCTGATCAAAATCATAACTAAAAATTTGGTCCCTATCTCTAGTAGACTTAAAATCGGACTCTTCCTCCTCCTTTTTAAGTAGTGTCCTTTCGCAATTATGAACATTTTTAAATTTTGGTATAACCTGCACCTGCACAAGAACAAAATTTAATTAAGATTTGTGGTAGTTAGATACATAATTAAGCTTTCTGTCTTAATTTGAGAACAATGCATGTGAGTCACTCTTCGACAGTTTTGGCAGAGCGCAACAAAATTTAGTGTTGTAACTAACTTTGGGAGGCCCATGAAACATCCTTGGTCTGGCACGACTATCAACAATTGACTGTACTGTTGTATGCTCGTAGAACCAAACCTACAAAATGAGGGGGGAGTTTATAATATTGAAAAAAAAACATAGCTTAATCGTCAGAAACAAGTAACTCTTACCAATAGCACCATGGCGCAGCCTTCTAAGTATCCCAAATTTGAACCGAATTCTCGTAGAACACTGAGTCGGCTTAAGCCAAGCAACTGTGAATGCAAGAACCTATGGATGGTCTTTGGCCAATTGTACTCTGTAAACGAAGTGATATTGCCAAGCGTATTGAGACAAGCCGGAAGCTTGAGGCCCTTAAGAGAAAAAAGGACAACTAACAGATACTTGACTAATGCATCGACTCTCCTACTCTCCAAGGTAAGAGAACTTCTCTTCAGCAAGCGACTTTAACTCATCAATTAGCTGCTTGTGAGTAAGGTCCAACAATGGCAGTATAGCAAACCTAAAAACACGGCCTCTATTTGGAAGCCTCAATATCATCGCAACCTCATTCATTATCAACCGAAGATAATAATTGCCTATCAAAAAAGCTTGTTTGTCCCTATTGTAACACCGTAAAAGAAGATACAATAACGGAATATTTTGCAGAAGATCTGACATTCAGAAGAAAGGGAAAACTTTGGCATCTTCAAGAACACTTTTTGATTCAGCTGTTAATACATCCAATAACGAACGTGCATCGGATTTAAATGTCGAAACAACGCACCGTGAACTGAGATATGGGCTTCCCTCGGGCATTCTCAAAAGGTATTACTGCAAGGAGTAATACTAAAACTGAAACAATAGTATAATTTATTAAAGCTGTTATATATGACTGTAAAATAAACCAACATCCACTAAAGAATACGCCTGTAAATATACTCACATAGTTAATGTAAATACGACTGTAAAGGAAACCATAAAGCGACCGTAAATACAACTATAAAAACAACTGTAAATACGACTGTAAAAGCTTGCTTGTCCCTATTGTAACATCCAATTAATAATACGACTGTAAATAAGGCTATAAAAGCGACTGAAGATGGCTCTAAATAATCCATCTTCAAGCCTTCTTCAAGCCTCTTTCGGGCCTTCTTCGATTCACTTGCAAGTCATCGCCTCACCACCAAAATCTGTCTAAGTCCACGAACAAACGACGAAAAGGAAATTCCTACAACAGCAAGCTCACGTTCGTGAGCATCGCCAAAGCCACAAACCTCATGCGGAGCAGCCTGTTGTCCGCCGTGATCTTAAGTCTCTCATCTCCAAAGTGTAACGAGTAGCGGCATGTCGTCCTTGATTCTTCAAGAAAGCTGTAACCGCAAACAAATAGTGGATTTCGACCGGCACAGACCTGGTCGCTTGGTTTTTTACCCGGTTGAGGGTTTTTTCCACGTCAAAACATCGTGTGTACAATTTCTCTCTAATTGATTGTGTGCGCGCTCGACCGTTCCGCGAGCTAAGACGGCCCGAGTTATTCCGGTCCGACCGGGACGTCGAGTTTGACCGCAACAACACTTAATATATCTGCCTAGTTCTTTCTATAAAATCAATTTATAAAATTTTCCTTTTAGGGTACGAGTAGTATTGTTGAGTACAATTATAATTTCGTGATCTACAAATAATAATGGTTATAAATAACCAGCTAAAATGTATGATTATCAATCACCTTTAATAATGGGGTGTGTATAATGTTTTGACTCTATTTTTTAAAAATTAAGATAATAATAATGATAAAAAAATATAAAGACTCTAGAGCTCAAAATAGATTAATAACAAAGCGCACATTTATTAGTGAGCAAATAGAAAAATTGTAACGCCCTAAAACCTGAATACGAATAGATCAAGGGGTGTCTAATACCCTTACATAAGTCCAACAGAGTTTTGTGACCCTTAGAGAATTGAACACAACGCTCGTCGAGTTAACACGACGTCTAGCTGGTTAACCCGAGAGAACATGACGATCGTCGTGTGTACACGACGATTCGTTGTGTCACACAAAGATTTTGGCTAAGCGGTTCCTGATAAGGATCACCACTCTGGGAATAGTACGGACGGAAGCTGATTTGCAAAATACTGATCGTGAGCGTCCGATTTTTAATGAAAGTTGATCAAACAATCCAGATTAGTCTGTCCTTTAATATTAAAGGTCTGACAACAATCTTATCTTCCTATCTTTAGCATTTGAGAGGTTTAGATAGATTTGGAGAGAAAGGAGAAGAGGAAGGCAAAAGCTTGTTTCGGCGATTAACCGCTCTGAAGCTTCGATTTGAGATCCGTTTTTGTATCCGTGAAGAGCAGCTCGGTGCGGTTCTTCCCAGCCGATTAGGACTCTGTTTAATGGCGCTGAAACGATCGTCATGGGTAACGATCCTTCTTCCTGGTGCTAGGACATGCTTGTCCTATTTTATGTGATATTTTGCATATGGAAGTGTCTTCTTTGCTAATTAGCAAAAAATTAGACTTCTTCCGGGTCGATTGTGTCCGTCCCTGACATATTGTGCATATAAAAGTCTGCTTGGTTTGTGCATTTTGGCATACTTTGTGAATCTCATCTGTGACATGTTAGTCTGGATTGGTGATGCTTGATTGTGTTCCGAAAAATGATTCTGAGAAATGTTTTGGTGTGTTGCAGTAGGTTAGCTTGAGGGAGCTCGTAAAGCTCTTGGTTGAATCTTCGTTGTATTGTGGTGGTAGAATGTAATTTCTCCGCATATCCATAGTGGAGAGCTTTTGTCCCCTACGATGGTTGTGATCGCGAAGCCTGTGTCCTCTCTAGTGGATTACGTGTGTAACGTGTTATGCTGAAGGTCGTGAGTGCCTAGCTTGTTGTGAGATAACTCGGTTATCATATTAACGAGGCCGAGGTGAAGCTGTACACGCTCCATGACAATGTGATTCCGGTGATTTGAGTACGGGCAAAGTTGATCCGAACTCGTCTCATGCTAGTCGGTGAAGAGGCCGCTCCTCGGTGCACGGTTTGATCTTGGGGAAGTCCGTGAGACGTAATGGCCTTTGACGACATAAGCTCAAATTACCATTAAGTTTGTAAAACTGAGGACTGAGGTGGGACTCGGGGAGTAACCAGAAGCATTCATTGAGAGCATGAAACGTGTGGTCGTGCGTGCTAATGTTTGTGGTGATTGTGCATATATTGATTGTATTTGACTTGTTAGTACTTGCACTTTTTTGTTTAGATATATGTTGTCATATTGCTTGCTTGCAAGGAAGGAGTACCACCACCCTGAGAATGGGGTGTGGTCGTTACACCATTGTGGTCAGCTAAAATTGACCGTTGTTTTATTTTGCCACGTCTTTTGGATTGTACATGTGCAGGTGCTGGCGAGCTGAGCGGAAAATAGCGGGTTGAAGCTCATTGTTGTGCTGGCCCTCGAAGGCCAAGGAGTTTTGTAATTTCCATGTATTGTCGGTCTACGTGTCGATGTATGTTAATCATGTAACCATGTTTAAACTCATATAAGACCTTAAGGCCAAGACTATGATTGTGTGTACATTGCTAATGTTGCAGTGGACATTCTGGTGATTAAATAAAAAAGCTCATGTTAGTCAGTGGCGGATCCAGAAAATTAATAATGGGGGTGCACAAATTGATAATGGGGGTGCACACAATTTTTTTGAATGTGTCATTGTGTTCTAAAAATTTTAATATGGGAGGTCAATCATCAACTTTCTTCAAAAAAAAAAAATTTGAACGTTTCAATCTTATCGGAGTTGTATCTCCCTCATCTGGCCACCGTTTTTGACGTATAAGTAGTCAAAATCCATTGCCTCGATGAGAGGAACTCAAATACACTAACTATTTTGAAAAATAATGGGGGTGCCAGTGTCCCTCGGGCCCCCCTCTGAATCCGCCCCTGATGTTAGCGTATATTTCTTATTTGCGTTGTTGTTTGGTTTGGTTTGATTTATTTTCATTGCATAACTTTTTGGCTTATTCAATTAATATGGCGCGGGATTTCCGACCGGACCTACTGTTATATTTTTTGGAACAGGCAGGATGTTACAAAAATAACCACGCACAAGTTTCTTGCAACTTACATGGTGCGCTTGAGGTCCTTTTGGCACGGTGTTTTTACTCAGTTGAGTTTAGACAAAAAACGTTAATGTCATAAAATGCGTGAGTGGTACGACCACGATTATGACCGCCAACTAGGAAAAAGAACTATTTTTTAGCATAAAAGCAGACGAAGTTTCATAGTGAGGCCCAATGGAGATTTTCTCCATTTAGAACACACGGATATTATTCATTTCATGATCATGATTAATCCTTAGCTATTCAAATGAGTTCGTTTTTTAGTATATAAGAAAAATATAAAAAGATGAGATTATTTAACCCGTTGAATCCCCTAAGAATAAATCATGTCCTTGAAATGTATACTATATATCCATTTGGTTCCAAATGAATAGACTTTTTGAGCAGGTGATATCAGACGTTCGCGAACGGCGACGATTCATAATCACTGCTTTCACGACCGCCACTACAGTGCCAAATGGACACTAACATAACTTTCTAGCATAGCCTTCCACAACACCTCAACATTTCATCTTGAATAACAAGAAAATTTCATTATAAAACATCTCAAATTATAAAACACATCTTACCATGCAAAACAACAATCATTTCAACCACATAAAAATAATTTCTACAAGATTAATAAATCCATAATCATACAAATTGGCAGCTCAAACATCGTTGGATCCTGATCCAAAATTTACCAAAACCATGTCCTCGGCAAAATTTTCTTCCCAACAAAGCGTCAGTTTAATTAACAATCTCCTTCCTTTCATCTTTGAACTGTTTTCCTATTTTTTGGGCATCAACAAAGTCTAATAACGTTTAATTATATATATCTGAATGGCGATAACCTACAGAAAGCTCTACTTGTATCATTATACCCTTCGAAGGAAAACAGTCAATGCCCTCATGATTCAACAACAGCTCCCCGCACTTTCAACGACAGCTACCCGAATCCAAGAACAGCGGGTGCCAAGCGCATCAAAGGCTCCAACGCCCCGGGAGCGAATTTCCTCGCAAAGAGAACGCAAACTGACGAATGCTGGCCGTTGTAGAAGCAATCCTGGCCGACCAGCAATTTCCGGAAGAATTCTTCGGAGATGTCGGCCTCCCCGAACGTGGCGGGGTGTGCACCGCCCCTCGACCAATCCGTGAAAGTGATGCTCCTGTTGGCTATCAGATTCGGCTTTTCGATGTGAAGCAGGGTGGGGAAGTAATGCTCGTCCACGTAGCACGGCGGGCTGCAGAACTCCTTGAACGCCGCGTAGAACTTCGTGTCCTGAACCATATGGGTCGCGAGTTCTCGGGCGACCTCGAACCACTGGGAACCTTTGCGCCACTGACTGATATCAATCAATGGCGCCATTTGCGGATTATACCTCCCTCTTGCATGGGGGCTGGGATTGTCGAAGGAGTCCACGAAGCTGTAGTCTGATCTCTTCAGGTAGGCGTAGATTATGCTGAAATTGTAGAGAGGTATGCAGGTCTCCGAAAGAAGGATGAACCACTCGTTCGAAACGTCGAGCAATGCGTTTGCGAGAAGCCTCCTCTCTGCATCACACATACTTATCGTTCCCCATTCCGTCACCTGTGAGAGAAATTGAATGCATAAGACAACGGAGACGCTGAGCCCACATTATCTGCGTTTGGAGTTTAATTACTTTGAGGCCAGTTAGCATTCTGATGGTGCTCGAAGCAAGAAGATCAATGATACAAAAATGTTTCCAAAGTCTGTCATAGATCAATTGAAAAATCTCATATAATTAATTAGATTAAACTGTCGTGATACTGAATTAAGATTGTGATGCGCATTTATTTTTCATTTGAAAAAGCTTTCGATCGACAGTTTCATTAAATTTAACTGAATAAGATGGTGAATTCAAAAGTATTGGCCGGAGAAGTTTTTTTTGAATATGAGGAAGAGCATTTGACCGTTATGACTATATGGCCTTAAAAACTATTAAACAGCTCCTATTGAATTCTCAATTGGCAGTTTTAGCCCCCCAAAAAGGGGCACATGATTGTCATGTGCCAACATGTGCAAAAAAAAATCATATAACTTACAACTTGTCTTATATTTCCTCCTACAAGAAAATTACTATCAGAATTTGAATCCCAAGAAATTCCTTAGCTACAAATATATATATATATATATATATATATATATATATATATATAATTTAATTGGCACGTGGTACCATGTTCTGGGTTTGAATATGATGCTTGAGCCTAAATTTAGAGGATAGCTTCAACAAATGAACTTGTAAAGTGCAGTTCCTTGCACTTGAAGCAAGTTTTGCTTAACTTAGATGCTTCAAAGCAAAAAAAAAAGTCACCAAAAGTATACTTGAGAGTTGAGAGCAGTGGAAGATTGAAGGTAAGTATGGACGAATAGATGCTTGGTACTTGAAACTTCATCTTGGATATTCTCTAGGTAGTCAAAAGCAAAATAAGGATTAAGTTCAATTCGGATAATTTGATGCCAAAACCCATAAGTATCATATAATTTTCTTATTATCTTCCAAAATAAAATATTTTATTGCGATCATTAATATATATTTATTAACAGTGATGAGCGCAAATTGTAAAAGTAGTGGGCGGGAGTGGTGTGATTTTGAGAAAACGGCTTTAGCAATCATGAGTTGCTAGGAGGAAGTCGGAGGCCTCATCCCGAGTGGAGATGTAGGGGAGCTCTGACGTCAAGGAGATGTCAATCTTGGTGAGTGGTTGTCATCCTCATCAAGCGGCTGCAAAGACAGAAAGGGCTGCGCAGGTGCAAAGACGGAAAGGGCTGCGCAGGTGCAAAGACAGAAAGGGCTGCGCAGGTGCGCTTCTAGGGAGGGTGACTGCATATAAAGTCATGTGTAACCTAAATAGGAAGGGTGAGAATAAGTGTTGCCTGGATTTAGATTTACGAAAAGCTTATGACTAGTTAATCAAGACTTCACATGTCATATCATGCGGTGTATGTGTTCTCGTTGTCTTTTTAAATTCTTGTCAAAGGATCCTCACATGATTATTTTATAAGTTCGTGTAGTTTTCTTCTGAGTCACTTATTATCTCCTCTCTTTTCCTTGCCGTGTATTATTTTTTGAGGCTAATGGATATGGAGATCGTTTGTTACGGAACTTCACGATGACGAGCCCAATTGGCAAGTCTACACGCGCCGGACGCGTATACCGCAGGTGCCCACCGAGATCGCGGAGGATAATTAATATTTATTATGTTCTATGTTCAGGCATTAGTGAGATTATGACAAAAGATAGGACACAATGGCGACAAAGGATCCATATAGCCGACCCCACTATAGTGGGATAAAGGCTTGAGTGTTGATTAATAATTTCTGTCTGTCGCATTTTTAGTAATTTTTATTTTCCTAATTTCGGGTTTCCTTTTGTGTTCGTCCCTCGCCTCTATAAGAGGGCGCGTGAACATTGTATTTGGCATCGCGGATGAATGTTATGTTTCTTTCCTAACCCTAATTCTTCTCTCCCCTTTTCCTTCTCTCTCTTTCTCTCCCTCTCCCTTTCCCGTTTTCATTGCCGCCGCACCCCCCCCCCCTCTCACCCGGATCGGCATTAAGTGGTCCGACCCGCCCTCTCCGCCCGCCTCCAGCAGTCGGAGAACCAGCACCACTGATCCAGTCCGACGGCACGCAGCTGCCGACCACGCCAAGCCGCCGCGTCGCAGGTCTCGGTCCGCACAGGCCTCCGTCCGCGCACAGCCGGGTCAACCTCCCCGCGCTGAGCGCAGGTCCGCGCAGGCCTCCATCCGCGCACCGCCGGGTCAACCTCCCCACGCCATCACTGCCCTTCCGCTTGGAGCAATGGCCCCCAACATGCATTCCTCCGTAGATACTCAGCAGGAAGACATCGCCGCTGAAGCCCTCCGCCGAGTCGAGGCCCGGGAGGCCCTTATTGCCTCCATGCACGCCTCCATCCTCGCCCTTCACGCCAAGTTTTATGCGCTCCAGCCTTCCGCCGCCTCGTCCACCAGCGGTCCCGCGGGCTCGGGGTCCGGCGCGTCCCTACTCAAAGCGGCACCGTTTCCGCACGTTGGGGACATTGCAGCCCTGCTGCCCCCGGGCCGCCCGACCCTTGCTTTGGATCTCCCCACCTTCGTCGGCGTGGATCCGATGGGGTGGATCGCAAAAGCGGAACAGTATTCGACCTCTACCACACACCTGAACAAGACAAGGTATCAACCGCCGTCGTGGGGTTCGATGGTTCCGCCCTCCATTGGGCATGATGGCTCCGCCAGACCAACCCAGCCATCTCGTGGTCGGAACTCATGCAGGAAATGATAGGCCGCTACGACAACTGTTACTCGGGCTTCGTTGTCGAACGGTTGTGCGGGGTACGCCAGTTAGGTGCGCTGGACGACTACATCGACGAGTTCGTGACCCTCGTCACCTATGTTCCAAGCTTACCACCGGCTCACTACCTCGCATCCGCCCCCTCCGGGCAGAGCCCCCCCCCCCCCCCCCCTCTCGGGGGGGGGGGGGGGGGGACCGTGGCAGACCACCACCCCAGAGCCACAACCCTCGCGGATCCCCCCATCCGTCCGGCAAGCTCGGCCGGCTGCCCCTCATCGGTTCTCCAACGTGAGTTTGATGAGCTCCGACGCAAAGGGTTGTGTTTTCGCTGTCGGCAGCCCTACTCCCTGACCCACGTCTGTATGGTCAAGGAGTTTCGGGCCATCATCGGCGATGTTGAACCAGCGGTCACCTTGGCTGATTTCGAGGACCTCAAAATCACAGAGGAGGACGTTACCGAGGGCGCTACTGATGCGGCCTTTCATCGGTTGGAGCTTTCGTGTTTTTCCGTGGGCGGCATTTCCAGGCCGCAAACCATGAAATTGGCGGGCAAACTGGGCGGCCGCCACATTGTGGTCATGGTGGATAGCGGGGCGAGCCACAATTTTCTCTCCGCTCATCTGGCACACCAGCTCCGCCTTCCGATGGAGCTCGCGCCAGACTTCACGGTCAGCTTGGGCGATGGCCGCCGGCGCACAGTCCAGGGTTGTTGCCCATCCGTTCCACTTTCAGTAGTCCCTTACTAGGTGACGGCAGATTTCTACATTTTTGGCCTCGGCGGAATCGACGTCATCTTGGTCGTGGTCTGGCTCTGCATGCTGGGCAACGTGTGGGTCAACTGGCACACTATGACAATGCGGTTTCTCCAGGACGGTCGGGAGTGCTGCCAGGTGTGTGATGCAGCCCTACTTCGCTCCCCCGTCTCTTCCCACACAATTCAGAGGATGACAAACGTCGACTTTTCAGCATCGTTCTGAACCACCTCGAACGCTGCTCCACCGACCCCGGCACCACCTCCAGTTCTACGGGACCTCCTGTCCGAGTTTGCGGACCTCTTTCCGGCCCCATCAGGTTTGCCGCCAGCCTGGACACACGACCACGCCATTCCTCTTCAGCTCGGCATGTCGGCAGTATCGGTCCGCCCGTACCGCTATGGGCACGTACAGAAGGACGAGATCGAGAGGCTCGTCCACGACATGATGATGGGGGCCTCATCCGCCCCAGTGCGAGTCCTTTCTCCAGCCCGGTCCTCCTGGTAAGAAAGAAGGACGACAGTTGACGCTTCTGTGTAGACTATCGGGAGCTCAACAAAACCACAGTTCCGGACAAATACCCGATCCCGGTGATCCAGGAGCTCCTGGATGAGCTCCACGGCGCTACCGTCTTCACCAAGCTGGACCTCCGTACCGGCTACCATCAGATTCACGTTCGGCCGGCCGACATCGCCAAGACGGCTTTTCGGATCCATGATGGCCACTACAAGTTTCTGGTTATGCCTTTTGGCCTGACCAAACGCACCGACAACCTTTCAGACCACGATGAACGAAATATTTCGCCCGGTACTTCGTCAGCATGTACTTGTTTTTTTGATGACATCTTGGTCTACAGTTCTTCTTGGCAGGAGCATCTCCAGTACGTCCTTCAAATGTTGGCTACTCTATGGCACCACCACCTCAAGCTCCACCCAACTAAGTGCTCTTTTGGGGTCCCGGAGATATGTTACTTAGGGCACACCATTTCCGCTACAGGAGTCGCAATGGACAGTGACAAGATCGAGGCGGTCCTCAAGTGGCCAACCCCTTCGTCTCTCCGCGATGTTCGCGGGTTCCTGGGCCTGACAGGGTACTACCGACGGTTCATCCAAGACTACGACACGATTGTCTGGCCCATCACCCAGCTCTTAAAGAAGTCGGCTGAGGGCCCCTTCGAATGGTCGGCGGAAGCTTCCGCCGCTTTTGTCGCTCTCCAGCAAGCTCTGGTTCGTGCCCCGGTGTTAGCTATGTCGGGCTTCTCCCAACCCTTCCTCGTGGAGTGCGACGCGTCGGGCGTCGGCGTGGGGGTCGTACTCATGCAAGTCGGTCGTCCGATGGCCTATTTCAGCTGCGCATTCTCGGAAACCATCCGCAGCCGATTAGCGTACGAGAATGAGCTCATGGGCCTCGTCCTCGCAGTACAGCACTGGCGGCCCTACCTCCTGGGCCGACGATTCGTCGTCCGCACCGACCACCACAAGTCAAGTACGAAGTCATTTTTCCGGGTGGATTTCTTCAGCCCCTCCCGATCCCCGGCCGCGTGTGGGACGACATTGTCATGGACTTACATGACTGCCCCGCTCTCAGGGGTACGACTGCATTCTGGTCGTGGTGGACCGGCTCTCGAAGTATGCGCATTTCATTCCCCTCTGTCATCCATACACAATAGCCACAGTCGTCAGCTTCATTCGGGGGTCGTGCGCCTCCACGGTTTTCCCCGATCGATTGTAAGCGACCAGGACCCGCTCTTCCTGAGTACCTTCTGGACGACATTGTTCCGCCTACAGGGCACCCGGTTACGCATGAGTACAGCGTATCATCCCCAGACCAATGGTCAGTCAGAGGTCCTCAACCGGTACTTGGAGGCTTACCTTCGCTGTTTCGTGGGGGAGCAGCCGCGTAGCTAGGCCAAATGGCTTGGGTGGGCTGAGTACTCGTACAACACCGCCCACCATCAGGCGGCCGACACTACTCCGTTTGAGGTCATTTACGGTCGGCCTCCTCCATCCATCGTCTGCCACCTTCCAAGGGAATGCCAGGTGGAAAGCCTGGCCACTGCTCTTCGCGATAGGAACACTATTTTGGATCATCTGAAGCACCACCTCCAACGGACCCAACAAAAGATGGTTTCCTTCGTCAACAAGAAACGTCAGGACCTCTCCTTCGAAGAAGGAGAGAGGGTCTTCGTGAATCCCCACCCTTACCGTCAGCTTTCAGTGGCCCACCGACCGTGCCCAAAATTGGCTCCCCGATTCTTCGGGCCATTTGAGTTCCATGCTCGCATTGGGGCGGTCGCTTATCGTCTTCGCCTCCCAAGCGGGAGACGCATCCACCCAGTCTTTCATGTCTCACCGCTACGGAGAGTGGTGGGCGAGCACGCCACAACGAATCAACTCCCGGCTAATCTCGAACTTTCCGGGGAGGCGCCCTGCTATCCCGCCTCGATCCTCGATCGCTGATGCCGCATTCCGGGGGACCATACATCAGAGGAGGTTCTTGTGGAGTGGACCGGTCGCCCCGACTCCGACGCGACGTGGCTTCCCCAAGATGATTTTTGCCGCCAGTTCGTCGATTATTGTCATGAGGACAAGACACAATTTCCAGATGGCGGCATTCTTACGAAACTTCACGACGGCGAGCGACATTATCGTTAAACACACAATTGTGCCACTACACAAACATGTTTGTCATGTGATTTCTGGCTTGATCTATGTGGATGGATCTTGGTTAGCTTGTCCTCAGATCATTGTTTTAAATGTCCTCCGACATGTCTCCCGAAATGTCATTTTTAAAGGTAAAATGATATGTTTTTCTAAAAAAAATAGATTATGTCCTTTTGTAAAATATAGGCCGACATGTCCGATTTTTTCCGATATATCGGCCGACACGACTTTTAAATATATCTCACGCTATATTATTTAATATTATATTAACACACTAGCAGCATATGTTTAAATCACATAAATATATTGTTGAAAATCATGAAGTGAAAGTGGTGGACTGGGCAACCTTTCCGCGCGGCCTGTGCGGACAGGACTGGCGGCTTGCCAGGTCGGCAATGGTGCTGCAGTCGGCTTTTGCTCTGGCGGCCTGGGCGGTCTGTTTGCGCGGCCTGTGCGGACAGGACTGGCGGCTTGCCAGGTTGGCAATGGTGCTGCAGTCGGCTTTTGCTCTGGCGGCCTGGGTGGTCTGTTCACGCGGACTATGCGGACAGAGGAGGCGGCTTGTCAGGCCGGGTTGTGTTCAGCCGGCAGTTGGTTCCCAGGATGTAACCGGGGGGATAGGATTGTTATCCGCGGAGCTCGCCAAGATTGGCAAGATGCGGACTCGGTTGGAGTTCGCGGAGTCTGGGTTGCGGACTGGACCAGGGCTCGAGAGATCGGCATGGCGTGTGCAGTCTAGCTCTGGTCGTGCGGGTGGTGGAAACCGCGGAGTTTGCCGGTTAGAGCGGATTGGCGCTGGAGTTCGCCGGGTTGTTCGGGAGGTCGCGCGGACTGTGCGGACTGATATTTCTGTCCACCGAGTTTGGCAACAGTCAGCTTTGTCTGCCTTGGCTTCGAACTCGGGGTATGCGGACTGGAGTGGTGTCCGCAGGCGCGAGCAGACTGGAGCTATGTCCGCGGGTGGGCGGACTGGGGCGGATCCAGGCGGACTGGCTTCTATCCCGCCTTCTTTGATGTCAAGCGGATAGGCTGGTGTCCGGCCTTGTCCATGCGGACTGGGCGGACTGCTCTGTGCTAGCTGCTGGCTGGGGTGGTGTTTCTATCTACTAGGGCGGTGACCACACTCCTCTTCATGCCTATAAATATGACCCCCCCCCCCCCCCCGTGACATCATAATTATCTGAATGAACGGTAAGTTGAGCGTGGGTTAATTGTTGCGGCCTTTGATTTTCAGTCCGCGCGGTTTGAGAAGGTTAATTTGTTTGTTATTTGCAGGTTGTGCGACTAGCACTGAGAAGCTAGGTTTTTGGTGTTGACTGCAGTCAGGGATCAGTGGAGCTTGCGGTTATCAATCAGCGGTTTGCAGCAGGTCGCGGTTGCGGCCAGCTGGTCTTCTCTCCTTCAGCTTTCCCAGTTCAATAACTTGTCCGTCGGTCTCGGCGGTCTGTTCTTCAGTTCGACAGCGGCTTGATCGTGGACACTGGCAGCTAAGCGACTTCTGCGGTCAGGCGGCTTGCAGAGAGCGGACAAAGGTGTTCAGCAGAATAACGGGTTGTCTACGGTCTATGCGGACTCCGCAGTTCAGTTCGGTGCAGCAGAAGCTTGGCAGTCTCGGCGGTCTCTGAGGAAATCCCCCCGGCTTGTTGTTCTTGCTTTGTTTGTAGGTTCTTCCTTTGTACATCGGCGAATCATGTCTCGCCATGTATGTTTTGCCGTGTAAAGAAGATTGTCGATAATACAAGACTTGTTATTGTCTTCTGTTGTTTCTGATTTATTGAGTTTGGTTTATGGTTGAGTGTTCTTGCGCCTGTTTCCCGTTTTCCGCTTGATCAATGTGTCATCTTAATAACTTTGAAAGTTTTACTTGGTATCAGAGCTATCTCCCTGATCATCTTGAGAAATTTTAACATATATAATATTATGTATATTTAAATTGATTAGACTTATTGTTTCGATTTTTTAACATTTTATTTTTACAACCAATTTTATATAATTGTTTCAAAAAATTAAAATATTACAAAAAATATGAAACATTTAATACATTTATTAGTTGATTGTTTACATATTTTAAATATAAATGTATAAGTTTGAAAAAATTTATAATCAATCAAGGTTTTTTAACTTTTAAATATTCATTATTTGTAATAAACTTATTGTTATCAAAATAAAATTATTGTATACTATTAAATATATTTTGCAATGTGTCATTTTGTATTTGTTAATAATATTTTAATATAGATACTATTCGATTTTTTTTTGTAATATAAATGTCTCATTTTTATCTATTTTTTTTTTCTATTTTTATAACATATAATTATAGTTAGTATACATAAAAATAAAAAAAAATATTTATAAGACATGAAAATCCGATAATTAGTATAACTCAATCTGATATGTGGCCGACATCCGATATTTAAAACATTGCCTCAGATAACCATAAAAATTGAGTGTATTTGCTTTGCACAGTATTTTAGAGAAATTTAAGAAGTGGACAAGTCTTCCACTCAATCATGAGAAAAGTGTTGAAGTTATAAATACTTCTGGTCATCTTGTTTCTCGCACCGAGCTAGCCCACGTGAGCTTTGCAGTTTTCTCTACGTTAAGGGACTTGATCTCTTAGGGTTTGTGTGTGTGAAAAATCAGGATCTGGAAAGCAAACATCGGAAGCAAGGGGGAGTTCGCCATTCATGTATGAGGAAGGAGAGAGTTTCTTGTGAGATTGTAAGAGGTTGTTCTCACTGTAAGTCTTGCTGCCTGCAAACTCATATTTTCTTGGATAATACAGGTGGAAGAGGCGAAGGGAGAGAGAATGTAGCCCGGATTTGGGTGAACCTCTGTAAATCTGGTTTTCCTTGTGTGTTCGTGTGCTCTTGTTTTTTTTTGTTTAGTTTTTCGTTCGTTGTTGTCTTCTCTTTTGGGCTCGTTTCTCTACAAAAAATTGGTTGTTGTCCTTTGGAATATGATAGACTCATTAAAATAGTTATCTGGGCGATTATTGGCACTTGGATGTAGAAGAATATTACTCTTATAGGGGCAATCGTTTGATTGAACGGAAAGGTGCTAATTTTATTTGGCAGGGAGGAGCGCATGCTATTAATTAGCCGGATCTATGTCAGCTTAAGTCGTATTGATGCTTCAACTAGCTCTCATATGGGAGGTTTTAAAAGATGTCATATTCAATGTCGTGGACATTGGATTGTGCTTGTCATCACGGATCCCCTGTTCCATGGAGTGCATAAATTCTCATATTATTTGATGAGATCTATTCTCGACATATTGATAACATGTAGTAGAATGAATTTGCATGAGCACCTTGTTTTTTTGTTGTGCGAGGTGACCGAGGAAACTAAGGATGATCTCTTTGTCGGTCTCCGGTATCCAAAATCAATTTAAAAAGGAATTTATAGTAATTAGGTGGGGCTAGTCGGAAGTGTATTGTCTCCTAGGAGTTAACGAGATAAACTTGAAGCATTGTGAAAATTCTGGGGAGAGTGTCGAGGTTATTTCCACCGGCTTGCGGCTACAAATAATACTGTTTGAGGGTAAGGAATCCTCTGACGCGAGGTGATGGGCGATATAATGGAAGAGTTGGCTGTTCTTTCCATTACATCGTGAACGTGTGGGAGAAACATTGTTGAATCTTCCTTTTGGGGGGGCTGGGCTTGGCTGACATGAATGTGTCATGTGTGCATATGGTTATATAGTGATTTTTATTAATCGGAGTATTATTTTTTTTAATCAAGAGTTTGGATATATTTAGCTGCCATCTGTATACTTCACTAATCATTTCCATCAAACCACGTATTTCTAAATGTAAAACGATCACTTGTAAATCCTAATCTAGACTGGGATTCAAATAACCATTTTGCCAAGTCAACCATGACACCCAGATTCAGAACAATGCAAGGTGCAAAGAAAGACACTGCATAAAACAATGTCCTCTTATTTCTTGTGCTAAGACACTGCATAAAACAAATTGGTTGTCAAACTGTTGGACCATTTAAATCTCTTCCACAAATAGGACACCGGGATAGAAAAGAGGGGGAAAGAGAGACAGGGGAGAGAAAAATGTGATTCACAAAATGAAATAAACAGTAATTTAACCAAGTCTTCTGTCTTAAATTTGTTTAACCAGCTCAATCTACCTGGTTCAAAGCTCTTCTGCAGTTGTACCACAGCCCACACAATGTCATCTTCAATATCAAGAACAAGCAGGGAGAGGCTGTTACAAGTAATAGTTCAAAAATAGCCCAAAATTGATTCAACTATATTCAATTTTGAGTCAATTTTGAGCTCATAGACTCAAAATTGATATTGATTTTTGACACAGGCTCCACAATAGCTCCATCTGACTCCATGAATATGCATAAACATTAAGAAGAAAAAAAACTAAATTTTCAATTATAATTGAAGCAGGAATCAAAATTTTCAATATTGATGAATCAGTCAAACTCAAATGGAATTCTAATAATTGTTCTGATCAGTGAGTAGGTGCGGATTCTCCATAATATAATTCAAAAAAACGTGATTGAAGCCTGATTTTGCTCAACCACTAACTGGAAGGAAAACAATAATAAGAATTTGCTATTATTAGAGAACATAAAATACCTGGCTAGGAATTTGCCTCTTATTGAACACAGAATCCGTGGGGTAATTGGCAACATAGCTGGGCAGAGAGTGTACAAAGATAGAATAAAGGCCTTCATTCCCCCCTCTGAAGAATCTCTCCCAGAGGGGAGAGAGAGGTAACGGCCCCCTCGTCATGAACATGAACGCAATCTTCGGCACTCTGTTAAACGGATACTTCTTCACTTGAGGAGTAAAGCTCGCAGCCCAGAAAAGCTCCTCATCAGTCATATTATGCATCAATCTCGAAGGCGGCTTGACCCAGCGATCAAGACCGAGTGGCCCCTTAGCGACCCATGGCACAGACACAGATCCCGATTGCCATAGAACAGTTTTCGGCGTGTCGAAGAAATGGGAACCAAAGAACAGAGCGCCGGAGAGAAGAACAAGCGCGAAGGGAATGAAATATTTCATGAGTGTTAAGAGATAGAATCTGGAATGAAACTTGGGCAGGAAATCCTTCCCATCTTCCGCTTGGAAAACCCTTGGAAGCATATCGCGATGAAGTGAAGGCCCCGAGATGCGGATTACACCGTCGAGATTGCTAGGTTAGGCATTCTCGCACCCCCGGAGTTATAAAGAGCGGCGATCTTCCACATAAATGGCGTATCGAAGATGAGTTTGGCTTGATGAGAACCGAATACAGGTGATCCAGATGAATGAATTTGTTCTCTCCGACGATTGAAAAGAAAATTTTTGAGGAATGGCTCCGGAATGGAAGCGGAGGATGATCGGGAATCACGAGGAGCGCGGGAGGTGAAAGAGTCCACAGAGACGCAAGCATGGGAAGAGAGAGAGAGAGTTTGAAGAAGGGAAAATCGGGTTCAACAATAGGTATGGGGGTCAATGCGCGCACCCTTTACGTGCCCGGTTCTGTTTCGGAAAGAGTATTTGCTTTACATTTAAGAGTGGTGGGAAGAACATATTTTTTTTTGTAGTTAAAAGATATTGTGTACATGAGAACACATTTTTTTAAAATTAAAGAAAAAAGAGATGAAGGTATATTAAATTATAAATTAATGTGAAATAGTTTTTATAGTGACAAAGAGCTGCAATGGAGAACTATTGACTTAAAATTATTGAGCTGTTTTTGAATTTTCAAAATCACATATTTTATCATTCCCATCTACCAATCTTTGATGTAGACTTTTTTCAAGTCGCTCATATACTTTGAATGACACATGCGAGAATATTTCTAGGAATGAGGATCAAGTTATATGAATTGCTCTATAAAAGGAGAGGGAGACAAGCTATAAAGCACACACCAAAAATCAAATCAAAATGGGATAATGCCTTGAACAGGAGAACGGTAGTGTGCGAGCGAAGACGACGGTTTGCGTCAACATCCGAATGTGGGTTGCATCGACAACGAAGAGTGAATCACGCGGGTAGCGGCAAGGTGTCAGATTCGCAGGTTGTGGTAAGGTATGTGATGCTCGACGGTTGCAAGCTTGTGGGCGATAGTGGTTGTGCACAAGTGGTGACATTGGCGGGTTGCGCCTCCACGGTAAGGTCAAGTCCTAACTTGTATCGTTTCTCGGTGGCGCTGGCGGTGGTTGGTAGTCTAACAACGATGATGAAGGTTTGTTCTGGTACGAATATTGTGTGTTCGTTTTATGGAATACAATCAAGTTTATATTACTCCTGCGAATTTTCGTAGTTTGAGTTTTTTTATATTATATTTCATATTTGTATCTCTTAATTTAAGTATTTATTACTTTTAATGCATTAATAAAATTATGTGACGTACAGACTTTCTTGTAACTCTGTATTTAGATATTCTTAGGAATTGCACTTCCGTGACTAAAAACCCCCCAACAAGAAACACCTGAGGGAGGTTCTGTAGTCGGCTAATTGGACATTTGAGGAAAAGACAGGTGCAGAAACAAGCCAACACCAACCCTAGCCGCTTAACCAGCAACTGCTCCGAACCTAAGACATTCAAAGAAAGAACACTTCAGCAAGAAAGTACAAGTGATGATCGAATATTAATAGTTAGTAAATATCCAGAAGAAGAGGACGAAAAGGGCTAACAACCCCAACAAGAGCAAAGCTGACAATTTTAATAAGTCATAGAACAATGGTAAAGGTTTTGCTTATATAATTCCAGTAAGAAATTGCACTAAGTGTGAAACGAAACCCTGCTTCAAGAATATCTGCAAAGCAAGCAAAATAACATATTTCTATACAAAGAGGAGAAAGAGACTGAATGACTCTAAACACGTGAATCATTAGCAATGACAAAAACTCATGATTTTGAGTCGGTGATCACATTGTCCAATACGAACTAACAGACCCCCCCCCCCCCAAAAATAAATATCTCAAAAAGGCACTGTGGTACATTGTTCAACACAACCCAACAGTCCATAAGAAGAGACAAAAACCCACCAAGTGCAATGATTCATGAAACAACGTCATGTTGGTGGTCCTTTATCCACTATCAACCTAGTCGTAAAAACACCTCCAAAACCCTAACCTAACACCCAAAAAAAATACACTCATGACAAAAGGAGAGAACAATCCAAAAATTTGCCCTAAGACCCATACTCGACGAACTGACAAAACGGCAAAAAAAATAAACTAAGTCCAGCTGAATTCGTCGAATGTACCCGACGAAACCAAGGGATGCTTGACGAATTGACTTGACGATCAACGACTACTTTCGACGATACTCGACGAACAGGACTCGATTCGGCGTATATACTCTACGAAAAGGACTTAGCGGCCCGGTCACTCAACGCTTCTAAGCCTCGTCCATACTCGACGAATTCGTCGAGATTACTCGACGAATTTGCCTTCACTCAACCCCATGACCAACGATACTCAAAAAATTTCGACGGATACTAGACGAATCCTAATTTCTACTCGACGAACTAAACGCTCCGAGCGCTCCGTTGATGAGGATCGGACTTAAGAACTCCTAAGCAACGTTTGTTGAAACTTTACTGGGAAAAAGGAAGTCAAAATCGCATTACCTAACACCCAAAAATACAAAAAAACGGGAAATACTTACCACCCACGCGTAGATCTCGGCGAGAGCTTTCCGAATCTCTCCTCCTCCGACGAAACCGACCGTCGGAACTCACCCGATCGACGGCCGGAAGCACGCAACACCACCATCACTTCTCTGACGCGAAACAGCCGACGACAGAGATGAATAGGGTTCCGTCAAATCAAGGGCTATATATATATATAATATTATATTATAAGTAATTATTAAATAAACGTCCAAACGATCTAAAACCCAAACCAACTCGAAATTTTACAAAATTCGCACCGTAGCTAAATATTGAGGCTACGAATATAACGGCAATGTCGAAATTGAAATCCGACGAACAAAACTCGGGTAAAAACTCCCTGAAGTAAGAAAGCCAAATATCTCAAAAAGGCTCCACCGAGTTCCAAAACAAACCCGACTCGCAAGGGATATCTCAAAAAATACACTAGAAATTAGTCAAGCTAATCTTCTAAGTCAAAATCTCAGGTACCAAATGAGCAACAGTCACGCTCCAGCAACGGTATCTAACAACTATGCGTCAACGTAACGCTCTGACGTAATAAGTACGCCATCAAAAGAGTTAAAATAAACATCGAAAATTTGGGGGCTTTACAGTCACTCCCCCTAAAAGAAAATTTCATCCCGAAACTTTACGCACAAAAGATCCTACTATAGAAGGAAAATAACCGAGGGTTATAGAAAATAAAAAAACTTACCAAACAAACTAGGAGAGCAGATGAGGATGAGGCTCCCTCATAGCTGACTCTAACTCCCAAGTCGTGTTCTCCACGTCTTAGTTCCGCCACAAAACTTTAACCATGAGTATTATCTTCCTTCGCAACACCCGATCTTGAGTATCCAAAATGCAAAAAGGCACCTCAACATAAGAAAGGTTAGGTTGCAATTGGGGCACCGAATCAAGAATCTGCTGGTCACTAATTAAGCGCACATTTCCGCAACTAGCTCACATGAAACACATCAAGCACACCAGAAAAATTTGCGGGCAAATCCAGCCTATAAGCTGACACTCCAATGCATTCAACAATCTTGAAAGGTCTCACATACCTAGGATCCAACTTGTGGTTCTTTCCAAACCTCTTAATACCAGACATCGGGGAAACTTTAAGAAAAACCATATCCCCAACAACAAATTCCAAATCAGTCCTTCGTCGATTAGCATTCTTCTCATAAAGCTACCGATCTATCTGAAGCTTTTATCGAATGTGCGTCATAGAGGTATTCATCTCTTTTAAAGCTTATGGATCCAACAACGGTCCTTCACTAACCTCGGCCCAAAACAAGGGAGTTCTACAACATCTCTCATACAAATTCTCAAATGGGGTCATCTGCAAACTCTCTTGATAACTGTTATTGTAAATGAATTCCATCTGTCTCAGTCGCTCGTCCAATGCTCCTCCGTGGTCCAAGATGTAACATCTTATCATGTCTTTCATAATCTGATTTACTCTCTCTGTCTGACCATTGGTCTGCGGATGATAGGCGGTTGATTATCTAAGGTTAGTGTCCAACCCTTCCTGTAAACTTTTCCAAAAACGAGAAGTAAACTTGGAATCTCGATCCGATATAATACTAACAAGTACTCCATGCAGTCTGATGACATCATCCAAATATAACTATGTTATTTTATTCATAGATTAATCAATCTTAAATGACACGAAATGAGCACACTTCGTCAGTCTATCGACTATAACTCATACTGAATCATGTCCTTAGGGAGACCTTGGCAAACTAGTAATAAAATCCATAGAGATACTCTCTCACTTCCAACTTGGAATGTCTAAAGGCATCAACTTGCCACCAGACCTTCCATGATCGGCCTTAACTCGCTTACAAGTGAAGCACTCAGACACGAACTTGGCTATATCTTTCTTCATATCATACCAACAAACGATCTGCTTCAGATCTCGGTACATCTTTGTAGAACTAGGTCAGGGTAGTAAGGAACACTGTATTCATGCACCTCACTGCACAGCTTAACTCGAATATCCTCGACAGCGGGGATGCAATATCTGTCGCGGTACTTCAAAGTACTGGCGTCATCGATCGAAAAGTCTGGAAACTCCCCCTTCTCAGTTCTATCACGAATGTGCTGCAAATCAGGATCGTCCTTTGATGTAACCTTGTAAGCGTAATCCATGAAAGCTCTGCTACTTCCAAGCTACTTGTCGAGTGCTACTTCCGACTGAGATACCCATCAACAGAAACTCCTCCATCAAGGATTCCCCTGAAAGTCCAAAGATCTGTGCAGTCTTCCTACTCAGGGCATCGACTACCACATTAGCTTTACCCGTATGGTATTGGATCTCGACGTCATAATCCGCGACATATTCTAACCATCTACACTGGCGCAAATTCAAGTCTTTCTGAGTGAAGATATACTTCAAGCTCTTATGATCCGTGTAAATCTTGCACAGCGCGCCATACAATAGATGTCTCGACAACTTCAAGGCATAAATTACTATCGCAAATTCCAAATCATACGTAGGGTAATTTCTTTCATGAACTTTTAACTTCCTCAACCCATACGCAGTTACTTTTCCTTCTTAGATCAACACAACTAAGTCCGGCATGTGATGCATCTATATATGCAGCATACTCTACTCCTTCGGTAGGCAAACATAGAACTGGAGTAGTGCAAAATCTCTTTTTCAGTTCCTGAAAAGATTCTTCACATTTATCGCTCCAAATAAACGTTGTGTTCTTCTGCGTAAGCTTAGTCAGCGGCGCAGACAACGTAGAGAAATCTTCCACAAACCTCCTATAATATCATGTCAACCCTAGAAAACTTCTTATCTCTTTGGGTGTGGCAGGTCTTTTCTAGTCAATTACGACAGCTACCATTTCTGGGTCTACTGAAATTCCATCCTTATTAACAACATGCCCTGGAAAGGAAACCTGAGATAACCAAAACTCACACTCACTCAACTTAGCATACAACTTATGCCCCCTCAAGGCGGATAGAACTAACCGCAAGTGCTGGACATGCTCCTCAGCATTTCGAGAATAAACCAAAACGTCATCTATGAACACAACCACAAAACGATCCAAAAAATCCTTAACACTCTGTTCATCATATCCATGAAGGCAGAGAGTGCATTTGTTAAACCAAAAGACATTACCAAGAACTCATAATGTTCATGTCGAGAACGAAAAGCGGTCCATGGAATATCCATCTCACGAATCCCCAACTTGTGGTAGCCCGAACGAAGATCAATCTTTGAAAACACGGTACTGCCACGCAACTACCACGCAACTGGTCAAACAAATCTTCTATTCGCGGCAAGAGATACATGTTCTTGATTATTACCTTATTCAGTTCCCTATAGTCAATGCACAACCTCATTGATCCATCTTTTTTCTTCACAAACAACACGGGTGCACCCCAAGGCGAAGTATTTGGCCTAATAAAATATTCTGCAATAACTCATCCAGCTGGGTACGTAACTCTTCCAGCTCACGCGGGGAAATACAATACAGTGCTTTAGCTATAGGACGAGTACCTGCCTCCAAATACATAATGAACTCCACATCTCTATCAGGCGGAAGACCAGGAAGGCTATCTAGGAAGACATCCGGAAACTCTCGCACCACGGGAACATCTTCGACATGCGACAGACTATCAACAGTTTCCAAAATAGAAATCAAACAAGCAAAACAACCAGAATTCAAAAGTTTCGGAGCATATACCGCATAAACAATCGGGGAATCCTGGCGCGGAAAACCATAAACACTTTTGGGGTGGTCGTTGTCCATCTTGAAGTCCAAGCACTTTACCTTGCACTAGATAACATCATCATATCTGGACAACCAGTTTATGCCCAAGATAACATTGAAGTCCTCCAGGTCTAACACCTTCAAATCCGCAAATGTTACAAAATCTCCTAGAAGGATCGGACAACTCTGGATACCTTGGTCCGACACCACTGAATCACCAGAGGGAAACTTGACGCAAAACGAAACGTCAATCTGATCAAGAGTCAGACGATGACGCTCTACAAAGGTCCTAGCCACGAACGAGTGGGTCGCACCAGAATCGAAAAGGACACGCGCCCAATGGTTCTTTACCTTAAACTTTCCTATAAAATCACAAACATAACTAACCGAACAACGTCGAAATTATAGCTAAAAGCTAAGAAGGAAACTATGTTAGGATCTAACCTGAAATCACCTGGGTAGACGTCTGCGCTTCCTCCATAGTCATCAAATTAAGCTTGTCATTCCCTTTGTCCAAATGCTGCGGCGGCGGCAGTTCCTGAAGTGGAACTGGCTGTAGCGTGGGCTGAGTCTGCGGGCAGCTTGACTTGAAATGTCCATTCTGTCCACATTGAAAGCAGACCCTTTCCTTAGACCAACAATGCGCAGCATCAGACCCCTTCTTCTTGCGCACAATACAAACCAAATCTCCTTTGGGAGCGCTTTGAATCGCATGCACTTGCTCCTACTTCCGAGCTCCCAACCTATTGAAACATCTATCAAACGGATGGTCAGGCTGGCCACAGAAACTGCACACCTCCTTGCTTCTTTTCCTCGAAGCAGAACCAGATTCCTGAGAGTTCTTAACACCTTCAGACTTCCTCTTATCTTTTCTCATCTGCATGCCTCGGTTATTGGCATTATCAATAGCTTCAACCTTAAGAGCAGCTTCAACTGCCTCCACATAACTCTCAGATCCATAGGCACTAACCAACTGCTAGATGTTATTCTTAAGACCACTCAGAAAGCGCTTAACTCTTCTAGCTTCAGAAGATACCAAATCAGGGGCAAACTGGCTCAACTTGTTAAACTCTATCTCATACTCACTGACCGTGAGTTACCTTTGTTTCAGGTGCAGAAAATTATTCATCAAGCGGTCTTTCTCGACCGACGACAGAATGTTCCTTAGCAACAACTCCTTGAAGGACTCCCACAAACACCCGTCCTTAAGGTTCTCCTTCTCTCTCAAACACCAGCTCTTCGCGAGACCCTTAAGCTGGTATGCAGTGACCATCACTCTCTGGTCTATAGAGATTCCGAAGTACGAGAACATCTCTTCTAGTGTAATTATCAAATCATCCAATGCCATGAAGTCTGCTCTACCGTCATAGGTAGGGGGTCCTAGTCGCTGAAAATTCGAGATAAAGTTCATTTCTAGTGGCAGCAGGACTGGAGGCACCAAAGGAGTGGGAGGAATGAGAACAGCTTGAACCATAGCAGGGTACTGCACTCTCGATTGTTGTCCAGAAATGACAGATAACAATGCTTGGATCTGCGACTGCATCTCCACCATTTGCCTAGATAGAGCCTCATTGCTCTGCTGCAGTCCCTCAATCAAAGCTTCACTCTGCGCACCAGACAACTCGCCCTCAGAATGGGGATCCGCTCTCGTCGCAATGCGCTTGGGCGGCATCCTAAGAATATAATGAATAACCAATCAAAACCTAGCTTAGCCGCTAGAACTACACAACTTAGTTCAGACCATACATGCATAGATACTTGCTCAAGCTGCTAACTTACTCTGGGATTTTCATTAATGATGTCATGTTTAACTTAGGATGATATACCGTCATCCTATTGACTTATGTGTATAGATCATGAATGCATGAATTATCATTCTTTTTGTTTTAAAACACATGTGTGTACGTATGTCATCATGTAAATCTTTAGCTTAGCACGTGTGCTAATGCAATGCTATGTCATGCATATTGTGATATGCAATCTAATAAAGACCTTAGTGCATGTTATGAGCAGCTTACACATGAAATATTATGCATCTCATACTACATAATATTGCATGTAATGAAAAGTAAAATCTAATGTGCATTCATGTGATGATTGTTATGCATCACATACTACATAATAATCATATGTTGCCTCCTATAAGGATCCATATACAAACACATATTATGCATCTCATACTACATAATATGCCCTGTATACTTCTTTTCATGTTTATGAGTGTAGTGTTCATGCTTTAGTCAAGATGTACTGATAATATATTGGTGTGTGTATGAAATGAACCAAGATAACTGAAATCTATATGAGATAGTTGTTCGACCAATAGCCAAAAAACCTATCCTTCTGATACCAACTGTCACAACCTGCATTTTCTCCGCATTGAGATAATATATCAGAGTAAGAGAAAACACGTGTCGTGATGCCACGCCGTGTAGGGGATAACTGCAGACGCTCAGGCAAGACCACAACTCTATATTTTATATAAAATCCACAAGTCTAATTTGAAGAGAACAATGAATTTAAGTTAAATCTTAATGGTTGTATCCCTCGGCTCAGTGGATCAACTAGTCCACAAGTAGAAATATAAGTATACACTACGGAAAATACTTTGTTTATTTTTGACTAACATTCTACATGAGCATAAACATAAACACAAGACAACTCATGATATGCATACCTCTAGATTTAATATAAGTATAAGAATAACCTTTACGGTAGTTAAAATATGGTGACTTTTATTTAAAGTAATGCTATGCATGAGATGTACCTTTATACTTTTAAAGTAACTAGCATGCAACCCTAGCATAAAACCTTCCCAGAGAGCAAGTAAAAATCATTAAGTCGTAAATAAATAAACTTAGCAGCTAGCAAGTATTTAATATCTTACAAAAACATGTGGGCATCAACAACCTGACACGAACCCACTAAAGATATGTATGTCTGAACTAAAAGAATACAAACAACAACTACCTTATAAGGGTGAGGAAAAGACAGCTGTAGAAACAAACCAACACCAACCCTAGCAGCTCAACCGGCTACTGCTCCGAACCTGAGGCATTCAAAGAAAGAATACCTTAGCAAGAAAGTATAAGTGGTGATCGAATATCAGCAGTTAGTAATAATCCAGAAGAAAAGGATGAAAAGGGCTAACAACCCCAACAAGAGCAAAGCTGACAATTTTAGTAATAAGCCATAGAACAATGGTAAAGGTTTTACTTATAGAATTCAAGTAAGAAATTGCACTAAATGCGAAATGAAACTCTGCTTCAAGAATATCTGCAAAAAAGCAAAATAACATATTTATATACAAAGAGGAGAAAGAGACTGAATGTCTCTCAACACGTGAATCATTAGCACTGGCAAAAACTCATGGTTTTGAGTCGGTGGCCACATTATTCAACACGAACTAATAGATCCCCCCCAAAAAAATAAACATCTCAAAAAGCCACTGCGGTGCATTGTTCAACACAACCCAACAGTCCATAAGAAGAGACAAAAACCCACCAAGTGCAATGATTCACGAAACAATGTCATGTTGGTGGTCCTTTATCCACTGCCAACCTAGCCATAAAACACCTCCAAAACCCGAACCTAACACCAAAAAAATACTCTCACGACAAAAGGAGAGAACAACCCAAAATTTTGCCCTAAGACCCATACTCGGCGAACTGACAAAATGGAAAAAAAAATAAACTAAGTCCATCAGAATTCGTCGAATATACCCGACGAAACCAAGGGATACTCGACAAATTGACTTGGCGATCAACGGCTACTCCCGGCGGTACTCGACGAACAGGACTCGATTCGACGTATATACTCGACGAAAAGGACTTAGCGGCTCGGTCACTCAACGCTTCTAAGCCTCATCCATACTCGACGAATTCGTCGAGATTACTCGATGAATTTGCCTTCACGCAACGTCATGACCAACGATACTCAACAAATTTCGATGGATACTAGACGAATCTTAACTTCTACTCGACGAACTAAACTCGACGAATTCTGACCCAACTGTACCCATACTCAACGAATTTTCCTTAAACTAATCCTACCTATATTCGACAAAACCTGACCGAAACTTATATTACGACTATGGATCCTACATGACCGCACCCTACACTACTCCTACATTCTAAGGAGAGAAGAAAGTAGTGAAAAGAACAACAAGAAACATAGCAAGGGGAGGATTCACCGCTTGCCTCGAAACTCCCAAAATCCGACGCTCCGAGCGCTCCGTTGATGAGGATCGGCCTCAAGAACTCCTAAACAATGTTTGCTGAAACTTTACTGGGAAAAAGGAATTCAAAATCGTATAACCTAACACCCAAAAATCCAAGAAACGAGAAATACTTACCACCAATGTGTAGATCTCGGCGAGAGCTTTTCGAATCTCTCCTCCGACAAAACCGACCACCGGAACTCACCCGAATGACGGTCGGAAGCACGCGACACCACAGTCACTTCTCTTTCGCGAAACGGCTGACGGCACGGGTAAGGAGATGAATAGGGTTCCGTCAAATTGAGGGCTATTTATACAGATATATATATAATATTATATTATAAGTAATTATTAAATAAACGTCCAGACGACCCGAAACCTAAACCAACTCGAAATCTTATGAAATTCACATCATAGCTAAATATCGACGCTACGAATACAACGACGAGGTCGAAATCGAAATCCGACAAACCAAACTTAGGTAAAAACTTCCCGAAGTCAAAACACCAAATATCCACTGAGTTCCAAAACAAACCCGGCTCGCAAGGGATATCTCAAAAAATACACTAGAAATTAGTCAAGCTAATCTTTTAAGTCAAAATCTCAGGTACTAAATGAGCATCATCCATGCTCCAACAATAGTATCTAACAACTATGCGTCAACGTATCGCCCTAACGTCATAAGTACGCCATCAACAGAGTTAAAATAAACATCGAAAATTCGGGGCCGTTACAATGTTGGTGTAGTGACGCTAGATCTTAGAGTGAAGAGTGATGGTCTTTAAACCATACTGAGAGTCATTACGACTTTGATACCGGATGTAAATTATATTCTAGTGCATCGCAACACGTATGTTCAGATGCATCGATGTTCAGTTCTCTGGAGGTGATGACTGGATTTGTCTATTTGGGTGACTACTCAGGTTGTGTTGTTATATAAACAGAGGTAGTGGAAATATAGATGCATGATGGGGTGGTGCGATGGATTGAGAGGGTTCATCCGGTGCCAAGATGCATAAGAATTTGATATCATCAAACAGATTGGTCTTAGGTTGTTGCAGCTTTGCGGCTAAAAAAGGAGTTCTAATAGTGACATGTGGGCATGTCGTGCTCATGAAGGTTGTGTAGTTCGGTAGTATGTACCGACTGATGGGAACCATAATGTTGGGTGGTACACCCATGATTTCTATGGGTGATATGGTGGATGATCGAGGCAGTGCAGCGGATCACCCTTCTATAACTCCGATTTAGTGTGCCTATTTTTTTATCTGATATGTAGACATCCTGTAGGTAAATCAGAACAGAGATGAAGTTTGATTTGTGATAAGTCGACAAATGCCTCTAGCTTGAGGTGGTACTTCGTGCATATTGGTGATTCGTGCAAATTGGTGTTTTATGCAGACATTGCTTCGTGTAGACATTGTTTCGTGCAAATGATACTTCACATAGAATGTGGTGTTTGAAATTCAAATCAAGGTGGTGATTCTTGAGTTTATTTTGAATTTTCAAGCTCACATGTTTCACTTTCCCCATCTACCAGTAGCCAATGCGTACTTTTCTTCAAGCCGCTCATGCGCATTGAATGAGCACATGCGAGGAAGATTTTAGGAAAGGGAGGGAAGTTATATGAATTGGAATTGTAAAAGAAGTGAGGCGAGTTATAAAACACACACCAAAAGCATGTACCCTTACACTTCTTGATGGGTACCCCCTCTAAATTTGGGCTTCAGTTAGCAAAACCCCTCTATTATGGTGAGTGCTCATAACGGAGGGGGAGAGAGGTTCCCATACATCCTCCATTATGGGAGTGCTCATAGTAGAGAAGACCCTTAACTGCTAAAACCACCTACGACCGCGGGGACGTGAGTGCACTTCCTCACGTCCTCGGGCACACCTCGTACGACCCCTCCACTCGGCGGGGGCGGTTAGGGCCCCAACCGCTGCTGACTGAGCAGACACCCAAAATGTGTATGTCAGCCCGCGCCATCACGCGCACACCACATAGCGTGCAATCGCGTGCACACCCTTAGCCATGCATCCCTTAGTCATGTGTCCCATTTGTGCGCCTCCCCTTGCCACACAACTACATGCACACTCACTATGTTACGTCCCAGACTTCTTGCCAATGCCTCTGCACTCACAAATCCTTCTGCGTATGCACCACAATTCATTTTGCTTGACTCTTATATACACTAAGATTGCAGGACTGTTCGTTTTCATCACCATCACTGCCATAGCCGGTCCTACCCAAACTGCCAAGGGAAAAAATCCTTATTTCCGTAAAAATGATGATTCGTGTGCTCCAGATCGAGGAACATGATTCGTTCGTTCGGTAGTTATGACAGTTAGAACTGAGTAATTACCAATCTGTCACTGTCAATAGCTATAAAGAAGACCAGTGTTTTCATTTCAATACCCCTTGCCTTCAGCACCAGAGAAAGCTCCTTTGAAGATTCTTCATAGTTCTCATTTTGCGTTCGAAGTCTCCATTTCGGGACTCGAAGATTTCCTTTCAAACCTTCAAAGATCTCCTTCCATACATTCAAAGATCTGTTTTGTGCTTGAAAATCTTCTTTAAGTCTTTCAAAAATTTCTTATCTTTCTCTACAAACACTCATTGCAACGAGCGCTGACATGCCACCCTCGAGCTTTCTACCACTTGTAACACAGAGAAATATTGCATTTTGGTCGGCACTAATCCATCCCCGTGGTTTTTATCCTTTCGGGGTTTTCCACGTTAAAAGTCTTCTTGTCAGTTGTTCAAATTTTTTGTGACTGTTTACGCGCTTGACCCACTTTCAATCTAAGAAATTTCATTTCGACCAGACTACATGAGCGCTTAAAGCGACCCACAACACTTCTGATTCGTAATTTATTTATAGATCAAAAGCTTCATCTTGCAAGATGTATGGTCACTGGTGGTTGGTGTTTTTTCCCTGATGTTATTGCATTTAACACATTGCTTTGTCAACTTTATTAGTTTGTATGAAAGGTTGTAGAGATATTTGCTGGGATTGTTCAGTAGCGATGGGGTTCCCCCTAAATTTCTAACTCAAACCAGCAAGACGCGGACCAAGTACGCATGAGATTGACTGAACCGATCATGCACATCAAAGTCGCGAGCCCCAGAAGCCCCAAAAGAAGAAGAAAAACCCAAGCACGTGTGTACGTCCCAATTAGCGCTAGGCCCCCTCGCACGAGTTCTGAGTCAAGAGACTTGACTCGGGCTCGGGGCGCACTGGCAAAAGGTGTCAAGTGTGTTGAACGGAGTGATGGGTTGAGTGATATCCGATAAAATGGTCAAGGGAAATTCGTCGGGAATCATTGTTGATACCCGACGAATTCATCGAGAATGCCCGGTTATACTCACTGATCGTCGAGAATGATGGCCGATCGTCGAGTATCATTGACTGATACTCAACCCACTCAATGCCAGAATTTCCGATAAAAGGGTTAAGGGACATTCGTCGGGAATCATTGTTGATACCCGACGAATTCGTCAAGAATACCCGGCTATACTCACCGATCGTCGAGAATGATGGCCGATCGTCGAGTATCGTTGACTGATACTCAACGCACTCAATGCCAGAATTTTCGATAAAAGGGTTAAGGGACATTCGTCGGGAATCATTGTTGATACCCGATGTATTCGTCGAGAATACCCGGCTATACTCACAGACCGTAGAGAATGATGACCGATCATCGAGTATCGTTGACTGATACTCAACACACTCAATGCCAGGATTTCCGATAAAATGGTTAAGGGAAATTCGTCGGGAATCATTGTTGATACCCGACGAATTCGTCGAGAATACCTGACTATACTCGCCGATCGTCGAGAATGGAAGCTGATTCCCGCCGAATTTGACTTGTGCATTTTTTGCCCAGGCAGATTCGATGGCTTGTGCAGGCGGAACGAACCGGATTTCGGGATTCGTGCTGGATGATCCCTTGGACCGGTCATTTCAAATAAGACCTAATTTGGGCGGTCCAATCAGAGGTTGACACATGGCAAAGTGACATAACCCTAATGAGCTAATATAAATAAGAAGAAAACTAAACCCTAGCCGTCACTTCGATCATTGCCGAGCCCTTACCCGCGCGAAACCATCGGGAGAGAAGCGGATCGTCGGAGTCGGAGCTCTGAAGGAGGAGAGGCTTGCTGGAGCAAGCCAAACTTTGGAAGAGGAGAAACGCCATCGCCGTCAAGGAGGAAAGGATGCCGCGGAGGAGGATGACTAGATCCATGGTCGGTAATGATGGTACCGCTGGAAATGAGGTGAGCTTCCTCCCCTCTCCCTTGGTGCTAGATCTGTAGTTAATATTCTAGGAGAGATATTGACTCCATAGAGTCTTGATGATGAGGAGGAGATTTTTTAGGGAAAAGTCATGCCTAGGTCATTTTCTAGGCTTAGTCTCCTCCAACCTCTTCATTCTTCAAAGTGAAGATGAGAGAGTGATTCGTGGAGAAGTATGGCTTTGTGAGGGTGAATAAGGGTGGACGTAATTTCTGGAGAAGTTTTTGGGAGATCAATGCAAGGAGGAAGATGAACGGATGTCGTTCATCTCACCTTAAGATGCGTGCAGAAATCTGATTTCTGCACGCAGCGATCTTCGTGGCCAATTTCGGGGGTGTTCTGGTCATATTTGGGTTTTCAACTCAACATGAAAGTCGTATCCCTTAAAATTATCTTTCCAACGAGTTGTTGCACGTTTCCAGGCGATACCTGTAGCCATGGGAAAGTCAGTTCGAATCTGCTGCGATTGGGGAAAATTCCACCCAGGAAATCTGTATCATGTACGCAGCAGGCTTCGAGTGAATTTCTGGTGTGATGCGATCATATCTGGGCTTTTGACTAAACACAAAAGTTGTAGCCCTTGAAATTATCTTTCCAACGAGTGGTTACACGCACTTGCCGGATTCCTGTAGCCACGGGAATCCTTGGTCGAAGTTGCTGCCCGGATTAAGGCTGCACCTAAATTCTTGGCTGTGTAATGTGGAATTCGATTTGGTGGAATTTAATGTTGTGATCCAACTCGAGGTTTGGGTGAGCTCTTTTGACATAATCATCATAACGATATGATAGGTCGATGTTATAAATCTGAATTCGTATAACGGGTTGTGGACAAGCTTAATTTAAGGAATGAGCCTGATATAAATTGGTAGATGTATATTGGTGTCATTATCTATATCATGTTGAATTCATTTGGAAGGGTATATAAATGATTTAACTATGGCCATGATGTATGTTGAATGGATAGAAGGGAATTAGTAATCCAATGCTTAGAGTGTCGTCAACCTACGGATAACATTGTGGAAGTTAACAAGTGCGGTGTTGACCGTCACTAGTTGGAATGAGGTTGAGATGAACAAAGTTGGACGGTTGGGCTTGGTCCTCGGTGTTCACGTCCCGAGGCTCCTTCCGTACCTGATGGATGGTTGGGCTTGGTCCTCGATGTTCACGTCCCGAGGCTCCTCCCATGTCACGATATTGTGGAATTGCATGTGGTGTGAGTCGACACGCGGTGTCGCAATCCCGTGTTAAGGATAGTGTGGCAGGTCTACGGGCTCACTAATCGTCACACCGATGGGAGTTGACAGTTAGACCTTGGGCAGTTGGGCTTGGTCCTCGGTGTTCATGTCCCGAGGCTCCTTCCGTGTCAAGTGAACAGTTAGGCTTGGTCCTCGTGCTCACTTCCGAGGCTCCTTCTGTTTCATACCTTAGGCCAGTTCGGGGCTAGGATCTTGGTGCACATTTACCCAAGCGAACCCGTTGAGCCGTAGTACGCATGTGAGCTCCGCTATTGTGTTCTTAGCATTGAGGCGTACGGAGGCCTAGGCCAGGTAGTGTGGAGACCAGCCTAGTAGTGGAGATGCCCGCTCTACTGTCACCATTTGGCCACGACGGTTGATGCCTGAGAGGTTAGCTACCTGCTCGAATAGTTGGAACTATAAGTCTGTGTCGACATAGCGATTGCATGTGCTTGATCATGGGTGTGTCATTGCATTGCATACATAGCATTGCACTTCATTACATACACAAGACCCTCATCGTATAAGTTTGTATGTGCACTCCTATACGATGAGTTACTTTCTGCTGAACGACCCTCAACTTATATGCTTATATGGACATCCATATAAGTTGAGTTACTTACTGTTATAACATTATACTCTCTTGCTGCTGTAGATGGTAGAATTGTAGAATAAGAGGTTGCTCATTTATACACTACTTATATTGCTACTTATGATATGTATACTTACTTCACCTGCTTGTACTACTGTTTTATATATATTGTACTTGTTCCTTTCTCCGCCCGGTGCCGAGGAGTCGCCGGGAGAGCGGATGTGAAGCCACTTAGTCTTTATGACTAACGGTTGCTACGTCTTACTTTTTAGGAGGAAACCCCACAGGTGGAGCAGCAGGTCATGCAGCTAGACAATAAGGCCAGGACGACAGGGCCTGAGGGGACGGTACCGTCGCTACCGTCGGTTACAGATGTGAGTGAGAGAGATTTTATTGTAGCCCCTCAGGGCAATTCTATTTACGTACTCTTATTATGTAGAAGCTTGTTTAGCTTCTCTTTTGCTGTACTTATGGACGTATGCTTAGTGTGGATTGACTTCTTTATATTATTATGGTTGGGTTGGCATTTATGTGTTTATATTGGTTGTAGCCGGCAGGATAGGCGTCTTGTGGTACAGGCTAGCCCGAGTGCTAGTGTTACCGCAGGACGGCTGTTCTGGGCATAAGACCCCTCTCGTGCCGTGTTTTGTGTTCCGGGAGGGGGGGTCTTACAACGTGCACGACAGGGTCGCGGGCGCGCCTGACCTACGTGCATGCACGAGTGGCCAGCGCGCGCGCGAACACGCCCTGCGCGGCCTGCCTGCTCGGCCCGCACGCGGCAGACTTACACGACCGCACCCCGTGTGACGATCCAAATTTTGCGCAATAAAATATTTTTAATGTCCCCGATGATGAGAACTCAAGGCAGTACGATTTTATGCGCTAAACTTTTTTCGAACTTTCTTTATTTTGTTCATTATTTGATTTTCTTATATTGTGGGGGCGCTAATACCCAAATGTTTGTGATGGCTCTGTTTTTTTTTGGATTGAAACAAATGATGAATTAGTGTATGTGGGATGTCATTAGTGATTTGGGCTTGTGTTGGTTGGGTGTTGTGCTGGCTTATGTATTGACACTTGGAATTTAATTGGTGGCTGAGTTGGAAGTGGATTGTGACACATGGGTGGCTTGTTGTTGGCTGGTGGTTTAACTTGGGCTTGTTTGGGTGTCACCTGGATCAGTGAAATGAATGTGTTTGGCTTCTTATTGCCGCTGGCCACTTATCTCATGTTATTAAAACCATCCGAGCACTTCTCTAATCCCGCATTTTCATCTCTTCTGCGCTATTTCTCTACTATTGAGTCTCGGCTGCTGCTCTCGATTTCTCCTTCTTACTGTGCTCTGCTTCTCCATACTCGCTGTCGTTCCTCTTATTCCTCTCCTCTTCTTAGTAGTTGCTGCTATAGCTGCTCTGTGCCGCTGTTTTGTGCCACCGACCTTGTGTTGCTGACACTCTGTCGCCGGTTTCGGGCTTTACTGTCGTAGAATTTGAGCTGTTGTTGCCGCAGAATTTGAGTTGTTGATGCTTGTCTCCTCTGCTTCCTACCTTCTTCAGTGCCTCCTTCGGAGAATTGGGAAGGATTTCGCCACACTACCGCGATCTGAGAAGAATCGATTGCGCAACGACTTTCTTCCTCCCTCTCCCGCTGTAAGGCTACTTTCTTAGAATTATTAGTCGGCTATAACAATTTTTCAGTGATTGATTTCGTTATTCAATTGTTGATTTTTCGTTTTTTGGACTATTTTGTGGGCAAGTTGTACTATTTTATGGGCTAATTGCGCTGATTTCGGGGGCTTGGTTAAATAGTATTTTACCTTGCTATTTTGAGTCATTTTTGTGTTTTTGGACAACCATTTTGGATATTGAATTTAAGTTGACATCCTTCTGTAGGGGATGATTTTGTGCTGTTTGACGGCTGATTTTGTGTTGGCAGCTTTGTTAAAAGGCTGATTTTGTGTTGGACAACAAATATTAATTGATTTTGCCGTTTATTTGAGTTGGCTTTCGTATTTGGAAAGATTTAAAACGACTTTTCTTAAACCTTTGACACCCTTAAAAAAAATCTAAATCCCTTTAAAGCATCAACGCTACGCATATTAAGTGACGCAACCCAATTAAAGTCCGTACTTTTTCAGTGATTTATGAGGCCGAGAAACAAGAGGATGACGTCTCAAGATAAGCGCGGCGATAATACAGAGAAGGATACTAGTAAAGAGTAGGCGTTGGTGAGTTTCTAATTTCCTGAATTATGTCTTATTCATGTACTTTTCATGTTTCCTGTTTTAGTTTTTTGAAAGATAATACTGTATGTGCATATGAGTTTAACTTAATGATATATCGCTATGTAATAAAATGTGGTGTTATGTTTTTTGTGTATTATGGATCATTATCCTTTGCTGCGATATTTTTATTGAAACTACATTTAATTCTCGAATTATTTAGGGAAACCGGCAAAAGGGTCTTCACACCCCGCGCGGTCGCACTCGTGCGGCCGTAGGGCCGCACTCCCTCCCCCGCCCGGCCGCACAACACGACCGCTGTGTCATGGCCCGTAATTACCAGACGTAATTACTACCAAATAGACCCTCAGACCTTCATTTGAAGACAAGCAACTGCAGAGGAAAGAGTAAGCTCTAAGGTTTTCGCGAGATCATGGACTTAAGCCGATTCTCCGCTTAGAAATTCACTCGGCTCTCCTCCTTGCGCTAAGGCTTCAACACGCTTCAAGTCACGTCAACCGCCTCCGCGAGAACTCTATCATCAAGGCTTCACATCAATGAGAATGCTCCCTCCATAAGCTCTGTAGACTTAAAGAATTTTCTAGTTGGAACGCTCCCACCCAGATTCCGCGAGCTCAACAACATCCTAAGGCCTGAGCGCTTCCATCAATGCTCCGAGGACTTAGCCGTTTTTCCTCATTTTCTGCACCTGTAACGGAGTAGCGATCTATCACCCTCCGAGATCAAACCAGACTTTGTAAAACTCCAAAAAGCTAGTGGATTTTGGCTCGGCACAGCTCCAACCACGTGATTTTTCACCCTTTTCAGGTTTTCCATATAAAAAAGGTCTCTTGTCATTTGTTGTGGTTTACTTTGACTGTTTATGCTCCTGGTCTGATTCCGAGCTAAGGCGGTCCGATTTCTCCGGACCGAGGAAAGATCAAGCGACCCACAACAGTTTGACGTCGTTTGTGGGAAGGTGTTCCCAAAAGCTCTGACAAGTCTTAACATTCCTCGACCAGCAGCAATGACAAAGAGAAGCCTGCACCCCGCCATCCAACTAGCTCACAAAAAGTCTAGCGATCAAGCATCCAATCACTTGCTCGTAAGCCCCCGCCACTTTTAGAGGAGATCATTATCACGTTGGCGTCATCAATGGAGGAGTGGATGCGTCGGATGGAGGAGCGTCGGGCTCGAACACTCGCCCTACTAAGGAGCTCATAGACCACTAAGCCCTTAGGGGCACCTACCATGCTCACAGATTGGGGATCACTCCCTTCAAGCTGCCACTCGCATGGCAAAGTCGCTCACATCGCATGTCACATACAGACCTGGGGGGCACAGGTCGATGGAGGCGCCTCACATCAGGAATCCCTTATCCAGACAGAGCAAAGGGATCGAGCGAAGAAGAAGCTGAGTATGAGCCTGATGTTCGGAGAAAGGGACGGATGCCTCAACGACACTTCAAGGACTAGAAGGAATCACAATAACCTACACTTCGTTCTGCTCACCCACGTGGGCGTACCAATCACTAAACAAGCCCCCAATACAGTCATCATTCTAGGAGGTCAGCCACCAACGATCCCAAACCAAATGACGCCCGAAGGAGTCACCAGCTATAGGGATTTCGTCATAGGAAATTTACCGGGCGCCGACTGCCTAGTGTTCCTCGCATTTCCCGATGGGCTCTTGATGAGTCCCTATTTCATACCGAATTCTGAACTCATCTAGGCTCATTTGCATGTCTTTGCACTTCCATTTAGCGCCATTAGCACTTCTTTTTGGTTCGCTACGACATTCCACGTCTTGTGCACCTTTTTAGCCTATTTCTGTGCATGTGTGTATTTTCCTTTTGTTGTGCATTATATTTATGTCTGTGACTGCCATGTCGACATCCTGTCCAGTTTTCCTGCAGGTTCTGGGATCGTGTGGGCGTCCGGGATAGGGCTTTCACCATTTTTGACAAAGGAGCCAATGGTCGTGCGTTTTTACCCACGCACGACCATCGACCTCTTTGGCGCACGATCATCGGTCGTGCGCAGTCATGACCTCTTTTGTGAAAGTTCTGTCCCGCCATATCGCACGATCACCAGCTATACCGCGCACGATCACTGCTCGTGCGTTGTCGATTGTGCGCAGTCATGACCTCTTTTGTGCAAGTTCTGCCGCCATATCGCACGATCACGAGCCATAGCACGCACGACCACTGATCGTGCGCCTGTGATCGTGCGCAGTGTTTAATTCTGTTTTCTATAAATAGCGCAGGTCCGCCCTAATTTGGGAGCCCTCGATATTCTTCTGCTGTTTTTCGTCCCAGACGAAGGGTTCCGCCATTTCCCTTCATCTTCCACCATAGGGAGGTGCTCCGGTCAAGCTTTCAACGCCAAATCATAGTTGGAGCTTCCTCTCGGCCTCCTCCTTCATCCTCGAGCTTCAAGGGAGATTTGACCTAGCTTTCTCCACCAAGCTAGGAGGAGCATGTGCTTTCATCTTCCGCAGCGTGATACGAAGAAGACGAGCCATTGGGAGTGAGTGACAGCCTCCTCTACCCCGGACACAGTTGAGGACTGTGTTTGGACTCGGATTGACAACCCGGGATCCCAACCGTGATCCCTCAATAAGGCTTCGGACCCGGTCGATTTCGCACACTCCTCTTAAGTTGTTGTTGTTAGTTTAGTTTCATTTCCATGTATTGATGAAGTATTTTTACATTGATAAACACTTTCACTTATTCATGTCTATGTGAGTTATTGTGATTTTGTTATTTTTGCTTGAGGTGCACTATATTCCATCCTCCGCCATCCTCCTTGCCGCACTAGCAATTGCTAGTGGCGTGCATTGCGAAGAGGTGCTTACGACCCTCATTCCGCCGTTCTCTCCACCTCATCCGCTAGCCTACTCGTCCATCCGCCTTGCGAATCGGTGCATAGTGGCCCGACTAGTCTTCATCCCGCCTAGCGAAGCTTTGCATAGCGACATTGCATAGGAGTAGTTTGTAGTATTTATTTTCTGTTTCCGCAACCATCAAAACCCCCCATTTCATTACCTCTGACCCGAGAACTTCAATCTCAAGTCCTCCTCAAAATTAACTCCACCTTACTGTGTTCCTTGTGAGATCGATACTTGGGAAAACTCGCCCATTTTATATTACTTGTGCGACCGGTTCACTGCCGTGATCTTTTATGCATCAAGTTTTTGGCGCCGTTGCCGGGGAGCACAGACGTGTGAGTTTTTGGAGAGGGAGATTATAGATTGAAGCCCTTTTCCATCTGTTCATTCCATGTTTTATTTTTCTTTGCTTTAGTTTTTATAATTTGTTGCTTATTTTTCTGTATTCCTTTTCTAATTTTGATATTTCAGTAGCAGGTATTCCTTTTTATTTATCTGCTTGTGTGTAGTTAATTTTTGCTTAGAAAATTCTCGTGGTGAATTCTTTCTTGCTGCACCATGTATTCTTATGCGAATATCCGTTGTCGTTGGTGCGGGGATTATAGGCATAACAGTGATGAGTGCCCCACTGAAGAATGGGAGCATAATTCTCGTGGTTCAGTGTATGGAGCACCGTTGTCTTATGATACTTCATACACCGTACCCCAGTCTTATGGTCACTATTCTTCTCCGCCTTCACCTTTTTCATATTCCTCTCCGGTCCCACCTGGACCAAGGAGTAATGGAAAACGATGTTTGTATTGTCGTAACACCGACCATGTGTTGAAAGATTGCGCAGAATTTCAGCGCCAGTTGGAGGCGGATGATGAACCGGATATCCGGATTGTCTCATCCACCTCTCAAAGGGCTGCTCCTTCTGATTCTGATGATGTATCCGCAGTACCACCTTGTCTATGGGGGACTGCTGTGGATACACCCATCAGACTTTCTACTGATCGATGTGACGACATTGCGATACCGTTGCCCTCTATACCTGCTTCCCCTCTTCTTGATTCACCCCCGGAGGAACCTGCACCTACTTTCTCTGATGTTGTTGTTCCTCCGCTTTCTTTGCAAGAATCATCTACTCCCCTTTTTAGTGAGTTGGTTGATGATGTTGTGCCCTTTGGAGATTGGGAATATGAGGATGCGCCATAGTGTGACGAGGATATTATTCTCATCAATGGAGAGTATTATATCTTGGAGCACGGTGACGCACCGAGGTGTGTTGATGAGGAGATCCTTGCTGATGAGGAAGTTTCCACTTCCTTGTTGGATGAGGGGATCCAAACCACCACCGAGGACCTCCTATTCCCAGATCCCCATCGTCATGACTCATATGACGCCGACGATGATCATTGTTCGGAGCCTGCTCGGAGTGAGACCGGGACCACTCCCCCGATTAGTTCCTTATGTTCTTCGTCTCCTTTATTTCTTGATCCCCTTTCTATATCTGAGCCCGTGCGAGTTGAGTCTTCGCAGGTGCCTCAGGAGGACTTGGAGCTTTTTGCTCGAGCCGTGGATGATAGCATCCTCTTTCACGAGGAGGGTGATTCCTCCTCTGTTGAGGAAGCTCCATTCACTGCTTTCTCCTCCTGCCGTCTCCCTGTAGTGGATGATACCTTGCAAGGCAAGGATTTTTTGTGTGAGTTGAGTGAGGACCAGGCCTCCTCCTCATCTTATATTCTATTTCCTCTACTTGCAGTTTGCAAGTATTATTATTCAGGTAGAGGGGTTATTGTTCTATCACCGTATCAGTACCCGTTACCAACACGGATATTAGAACAGTTACCTGTTCATTTTTCTTTTCATAGGCCCATTAGCTAGAACTGTATAGAATTTAATAAGTCGTGCTGGGATGACAGTAACCCCAGTAGTTATCTTATATTTTCTGCATTTTATTTTTCATGTCTCGTTTTAGTTTTAGTATTTCTTTTTGTATATTTTTCTTTTGTTTTTGCGGAGATCACCCCTGCAGGTTTCCATTGCGAATTCATTCTGGCGGGGTTGTGATCCTTCGTTTGGCGGGCCTGCTTCTACTTTTCATGCGTCTTCTGGTATGCTCACTAGCTGAGCATTGGGTAACTTCTCCCCTTTTCCCTTTTTGATTTTAATTTCAATATCATATGTTGTTTAGTTTAAGTCTGGGGGAGAGCTAGCTAGTTGTTGCCTTTTGCACGTGCATATTTCATGCGCATACTAGAAGCTTTTATAGTTTTATTTTGATTAGTTCACTGCATTGCACTCCACTGCACCCACATGAGCGCGTGCTTAGCTGTTAGCGTGCCGCGAGTTAAACTCATTTCTTTTGTTTGATTTGGAAAAATTATTGTGCTAGTTTAGGATTGCACGATAGAGTAAAATGTTGGCTTTGCTGTGTTCCTAGTCAATTGCTCTCGTTTTGTGTAGAAATTTATGTAGAATTAATTTTTCTGTATGCTTATAGTTTTATATTTTTCTATTTGCGTAAATATTTCTTATTCTACTCAAAAGTTGGTGAATCCGGTGTGAATCAAACCGTAGCGTAGGAATGTGTGTAACCGCTACTAGACTCATTTTGCTCGAGTCGGGAGGAAGGATTATCTTTCTCGGTGGCTAAGAACTTGCCCCAAGCTACTCTTGAAGCATGGGTACATGGTTACTTAAGCGCGAGTGTGATGTAGGCCATCATTTTGGCCTGTTTGAGCTTTGTACCATTCCTAACGTCATATCCTCGCTAAACCCCGTTGTGCCTACCCTTCTTTTGATTCAGCTCCACCATTATTTCACCAAAACCTCATAGCCGATCCTAGTCGCACACCCAAGTCGAGCTTAGTGTTTTATATTTTCATGTTGGGTTGTGATGTGGTATTTTTATTCGTGAAAATGTGGAAGCGCGCCCAAGTTTTTATTTGCTGAGAATTTGAAAATAAAAAGAAAAAAAAAATGAAATGTTTGTAAAAAGGAAAAAAAAATGATGAAAGAAAAAGTTTAATTGAAAATCTTTTGGAGATGATTTTGATTTGGAGTAGGCGGTGCACACACCCATGTTGCAAAAATCAAGTCTGGGGGTGTGGTGCACCTGGTTATATTGTGGTTTGCTGAGCGATTCTTTTAGGCTAGCTCATTTGGGTTAGGTGCATAGTCATTCTTTTTATCATTGCTTACCTCACCGTAACCCAAGCCCCATGATTCTCCTAAAGACCTACGGATTCGCGCTTGTGTCGAACTAGTGCCGTGGAGAGAGTGTGAACGGGTAAGCGTATGGTCCCCGACATTGGTGGATTCCTTTGGAGGTGATCCTGAGCCCCGATCTTTGGCAAAGCTCACCTTAGTGACCAGTCTACTTTCTTCCTACGCGTGACCGGTTGATTCACCGTGATTCTATTTTTGAGTAGTAATAAAATGTTTTTACGCATTGTGAAAAATATAAACTATTTTGCATAGTTAGGAATTTCTTCTATTGTATTTTTATGCACGCGGGCATGCGACTTCGCATGGTACTCCGTTCTGCAATTTCTTTGTTAGCTAGTTCTTTTTCCTTGTCTGCTTAAGTTGTGTTTGCTCGGGACGCGCAAATAGTTAAGTCTGGGGGTGTGATGAGTCCCTATTTCATACCGAATTCCCTACTCATCTAGGCTCATTTGCATGTCTTTGCACTTCCATTTAGCGCCATTAGCACTTCTTTTTGGTTCGCTACGACATTCCACGTCTTGTGCACCTTTTTAGCCTATTTCTGTGCATGTGTGTATTTCCCTTTTGCTGTGCATTATATTTATGTCTGTGACTGCCATGTCGACATCCCGTCCAGTTTTCCTGCAGGTTCTGGGATCGTGTGGGCGTCCGGGATAGGGCTTTCACCATTTTTGACAAAGGAGCCAATGGTCGTGCGTTTTTACCCACGCACGACCATCGACCTCTTTGGCGCACGATCATCGGTCGTGCGCAGTCATGACCTCTTTTGTGAAAGTTCTGTCCCGCCATATCGCACGATCACCAGCTATACCGCGCACGATCACTGCTCGTGCGTTGCCGATCGTGCGCAGTCATGACCTCTTTTGTGCAAGTTCTGCCGCCATATCGCACGATCACGGGCCATAGCGCGCACGACCACTGATCGTGCACCTGTGATCGTGCGCAGTGTTTAATTCTGTTTTCTATAAATAGCGCAGGTCCGCCCTAATTTGGGAGCCCTCGATATTCTTCCGCCGTTTTTCGTCCCAGACGAAGGGTTCCGCCATTTCCCTTCATCTTCCACCATAGGGAGGTGCTCCGATCAAGCTTTCAACGCCAAATCATAGCTGGAGCTTCCTCTCGGCCTCCTCCTTCATCCTCGAGCTTCAAGGGAGATTTGACCTAGCTTTCTCCACCAAGCTAGGAGGAGCATGTGCTTTCATCTTCCGCAGCGTGATACGAAGAAGACGGGCCATTGGGAGTGAATGACAGCCTCCTCTACCCCGGACGCAGTTGAGGACTGTGTTTGGACTCGGATTGACAACCCGGGATCCCAACCGTGATCCCTCAATAAGGCTTCGGACCCGGTCGATTTCGCACACTCCTCTTAAGTTGTTGTTGTTAGTTTAGTTTCATTTCCATGTATTGATGAAGTATTTTTACATTGATAAACACTTTCACTTATTCATGTCTATGTGAGTTATTGTGATTTTGTTATTTTTGCTTGAGATGCGCTATATTCCATCCACCGCCATCCTCCTTGTCGCACTAGCAATTGCTAGTGGCGTGCGTTGCGAAGAGGTGCTTACGACCCTCATTCCGCCGTTCTCTCCACCTCATCCGCTAGCCTACTCGTCCATACGCCTTGCGAATCGGTGCATAGCGGCCCGACTAGTCTTCATCCCGCCTAGCGAAGCTTTGCATAGCGGCATTGCATAGGAGTAGTTTGTAGCATTTATTTTCTATTTCCGCAACCATCAAAACCCCCCATTTCATTACCTCCGACCCGAGGACTTCAATCTCAAGTCCTCCTCGAAATTAACTCCACCTTACTGTGTTCCTTGTGAGATCGATACTTGGGAAAACTCGCCCATTTTATATTACTTGTGCGATCGGTTCATCAGCTCTCTAGGAAAACGCCAAAAGAAGTTTGTGCGATATCGCTCCAACTGACAGAAAGCTTATTCGGGGGGGGGGGGGGGTAGGACACGTGGTCGAGGAAGAGTACGGGTACAGGGGGCACCTCGGCCCAGACGTGGAACACCCAGTTCACCTTATCTCTCCTCTATCCCCGTAAATCTTGGTGCATCCCATTCTACCTGGCATCAAACTCCTCAACCTTGATATTTTTGATAGGATAGATGACCCTTTGACACATGTCCAGCACTTTGCCACCTTCATGAGAATCTACAATGCCTCAGACCCGCATATGTGTCGAGTGTTCCCAACAACTCTAAAAGGAGAGCCTCTCGCTTGGTTCTACTCCTTAAAAGAAGGGGAAATCAAATACTTCACAAAGTTGGATCAACTTTTCACAAATCAGTTCACCGCCAACCGGCGATTCATACGCCTTGCAAGGATCCAACAGACTCGGGGAGAGCTGCTCAGAGATTTCATCCACCGATTCACCACAAAGGCACAACAGGTCCTGAAAGTTAACCCTGAGCTTCTATGCAGTCTTTTCCTCGGGAGACTCCAACCCGAAAAGCACCACGCCATGCTGAGAACTTAAGTAGGGCCCAGTTACATTAGCCTTGTCCGTCAAGCCGAGGCACAAATCACGATAGAGCCAGTAGCTGAGGAACATCGACCGCCAGTCGAAGGAGGCTGGAAAAGGAAGAATAATTACGCGTCACCGCCGAATCCTGAGGGAATATCAAGCACCGCGTTAGCCCTAGCTTAGCTCGGGGGCACTACCAGTACTAGACTTTCCCCGGAACATCACAAGCGAAAGTTTTGCTCTCCATCTGCAAAAATCAAACCCTCAGGAAGCCAAGGGCTCTCGCATTGAACTTCGGAGACCAATCCAAGTGCTGCAACTATCATCGAGGATGAGGGCAAGCCACAAAAGATTGCATATGCCTGAAAGAGGAACTTAGACAAATCGTACACACTGGTCTACTCAAATAATCTCAAGGGAAAAGGACAGTGACCCAGTCAGCCTCAACCGCACCACGCCTACGCTAGTCTCCTCTAGGATGCAAGGGACCATGCAAGGCTCGAGCTGGTATCGGGGGGGGGGGCAGAAAGAAGTGCTCCCAACATTATTAGTTTGCTTCTTGAAGAATAAGCCGTGAAAATATATTCGCGAGTGCCTATATCTTTCTTTTCAACAATGCATCGTGTGTTTCCGTTCTACCGCAGCTGGGTCATCGCAAGGCGAGATTGGCGAAAGCCTTTTCGCACCTCCCATTCAAGATCAGAAAAAGCCTTTCTGCACCTCACAGGCGAGATCGGCGAAAGCCTTTCTGTACCTCAAACGAGATCGATGAAAGCCCTTCTACACCTTAGGCGAGATGGACAAAGAACTATTTGCACCTCCCAGGCGAGATGGACAAAGGTTCATCTGCACCTTCACCCGAACGGGTCCGGTCCTCCTGAGATGCAAACAAACAAAAGTTTTTCGCCACCTCCACTTGGAAGAACCCTGATTCTTCAGAGGCGCAAACGAACAAAGGTTCTTCGTCACTTCCACCGAACGGCCCACGGTCATCCTGAAGCGCGAACGAACAAAGGTTTTTCGCTACTTCCACTTGTACAAACCTCGGTTTTCAAGAGACGCAAACGAACAAAGGTTCGTCACGCGCTATCTTCACCCAGAAAGACCCCGGTCCTCCTAAGGCGCGAACAAATAAAGGTTCTTCGCCACCTCCACTTTGACGAACCCCGATTCTTCTTAGGCGTGAACGAACAAAGATTCTTCGCCGCCATCACTTGGATGAACCCCAGTTCTATAAAAGCACGATCGACCAAAGGTTCTTTGCCATCTCCTCTCGGACGAACTCTGGTTCTCCCAAAGCACGATCGAACAAAGATTCTTCGACACCTCCTCTTGGACGAACCTCGGTTCTCCCAAAGCGCTGTGGAACAAAGGTTCTTCGCCACCTCCTCTCAGACGAACACTGGTTCTCACAAAATGTGATCGAACAAAGGTCATTTATCACCTCCACTTAGACGAACCCCGGTTCTCCTAAGGCACAAACAAACAAAGGTTTCTTGCCCTCTCCACTCGGACGAACCCCGGTTCTCCTAAAACACAGATAAAGGTTCTTCATCATCTCTGCTCAAGACACGAGCAAACAAGGGATCATTGCCCCCAAATCCTGAGTAGTTTATGGCTCTCCCAAAAACGCGAGTAAACAAACATCCACCACCATTCAGACGGACCCCGATCCTCCCGATACGTGAACAAACAAATGTTTTTTTCTATGTCCACTTGGACGGACTCCAGTCCTCCCAAAATGCAAGCGGGCGAATATCTCCCCTAGTGATATGTTCAATATGTCAGTATTCAAGCTAAGCGCTACTCTACCAAAAGTGTACGCACACCAAAGCACAAACAGAACATGAGAGATCCGAAAAAGAGTCTCCATCCAAACAAAGGCTACCCCACGGGCTACATCATCAAGTGACGGTGCAAAGATGCACCCGCAAGATAAAGCAAAGCGGATCAAACAAACAAAAAAGGGCATAATGGGATCGTCCCTTAACATCGACGTTCACATCATTCGAGTCATCCTCCATGCCCAGATCACCGCGCTCCAGTAATCTTCGAGCAGCCTGAAACCCCTTGTCAAAGCCCAAGCGGTACATGACATCGCACTCAAGCAGATCAATCCTAATCACCATCGTCTCAGAGTGGACCTCCACTGCGATAAGGGATCGCTCCATTTCAATGTCGTGAGACCCGTTGTACTCAGTCACCGCAGGCGCTCGCAAAACCTCAACGTCGCTCAACTTCGCGGTCAGCTGAGCATTCTCTTTCTTCAATTGTCCCGCCTCCATCCAGACGGACTCAGGTCCTCTTAAATAGCGATCAAACAAAGGTTCTTCACCACTACCACAAGGACAGACTGTGGACCTCCTCAGACAAAAGCAAGCAAAGTCTATTTGCCGAATCTCAGACCCTCTCAAATCGCGCACGATCTAAGGTCCGTCACCGCCTCCTAAAAGAAGCAGACCTCCGAGTCCATCTGCACCAACAAGACAAGGGGGGCAAACGTACTCCCTCATCGCACCTAAGCAGCGAGCACCCACGGCTAACACCCGATGACAATCTCCAGCAATTGCGCATGACGAACAAGGAACATAAAAGCACTAGATACTCTCAGGTCGTCGTAACACATGTCACAACACCAAGTCTCCACCACAAGGACAACATCAGGGAACGACTCAACAACTGTCAGGATCCCCTGCCTAATAGAGATGGGGGGATCTCCACCACGCAAGGCCGACACCCTAGGGAAGTTGCAAGCTCAACACGTCACACAAATACTCGCACGACCGAGCAAAGGAGGTGACAAAGGCAATATGTAGGCCAGCAACACCAAGTGTGCATACGACATAGATGCAATAAAGTGCTTTCCTGTAATAAACACCAATTGTCAAGACAAAGCTTGCTCAGGGGACCCCACATCCTTTACACAACATGGATCCCCTTGCCAAGTATAGGACAGAGATTAACAATGCGTACGTCCAACCATTACGAACCTACCTTTAGAGCCGTCATCGCAGGGCCCACTCAACTATCTAGCACCGCTCCGCTCAAGGCCCCAGAACTCCATGCATCCTGCAAATGCGAAAGCTCGCATCATTGCAATATCCCAAGACACAGACGTCATCGATGACCTCCGCCTCCAAAAGCCCCGTCCCAACTCCTGGTAGGAACATACGCTGAGTATTTCTAAGTTAAAGCATGGAATCAGACGCCATGTCCTTCCACGTATTTAGGTGATTGCATGCCCGCTGGTCCTTCCGCAACAAACAAGGGGGCAGAACATCGCTCCACTTCAAAAGAATTCGTCGCCAGCGCGAACTTTTCGCGACAACCGTACAAGCTAACACACATCGCCATGCTCGAGGAAGAAGTATGCAAAGCAGCACGCTCTCACACCAACACAACAAGCAAAGCACAAAGTGGGAGAATGTTTTCCCAAAGCGTGATAGGCGCCGCACAACCAGCAAGGGCAAAGCATAAGTAGTCAACTGCGAGCATCACTACCTAGGCATCCCCCGCGAAATCTTCAGCCATCGAAGCAGACACGAGCGGTTCCAAGGAGTCAATGCCCGCATCGAGGCCATACTAAGGGACATTTTCCGCCACAAATAAAAATAACTCGTGGCACGCACATACTGAAGCAATTCTAAGTCTGTGACTCTCAAGGCAAGTGATCGGGGCTAAAAATTATTGGGCTTGACGCTTCGCGAGTCACGAACAATGAAAATTTGGGGGCATTTGATGGAGTTCCCCCCTGAATTTCTAAGTCAAACCGGCAAGACGCAGACCAAGTACGCATGAGCTCGACCGGACTAATCACGCACATCAAAGTTGCGAGCCCCGGAAGCCCCCAAAGAAGAAGTTGAACCCACACACGCACATGGCAAGGCCTCACATGCGCGCCTGGCCTGCGCGCAAGCGCGAGCGGCCTGTAATGTCCCAATTCGCGCTAGGCCCCTCACACGAGTTTTGAGTCAAGAGACTTGATTCGGGCTCGGGACGCACTGGCAAAAGGTGTCAAGTGCGTTGAATGGAGTGTAGGGTTGAGTGATATCCAACGGATCGAAAGGAAATGGTCTAAGGGAAAATCGACGAGAATGGGAGTTGATACTCACCGATCGACGGGTATCGGGAATGATACTCGCCGATCGACGGGTATCGGGAATGATACTCGCCGATTCGACGGGTATCGATGGTCGATACCCGCCGGATTCAAGATTGCTGATTGAGAATTAGGCTAAGGGAAATTCGCCGAGTATCATTGTTGATACCCGACGAATTCGTCGAGAATGCCCGGCGATTCTCGCTGATCGTCGAGAATGCCCGGCGATTCTCGCCGATCGTCGAGAATGCCCGGTGATACCCACCGATCGTCGAGTATCGCTGACTGATACTCAACGCACTCAACGTAAGGAATTTCTGATAAACGGGCTAAGTGAAATTCGCCGGGTATCATTGTTGATACCCGCCGAATTCGTCGAGAATGCCCGACGATTCTCGCCGATCGTCGAGAATGACGTTTGATTCCCGTCGAATTTGACTTGTGTGTTTTCTTCGCCCAGGCAGATTCACCGGCTTGTACAGGCGGACCGAACCGGACTTCGGGATTCGTACTAATGATGATTCCTTGGACCGGGTCACTTCAATATGACCCATTAGGGGCGTTCCAATGGGGAGTTGACACGTGGCGGAAGGATTTAACCTAATACATCGGTTTATAAGAGGAGATAAAGCCGAACCCTAGCCGATCGTTCTTGCCGTCATCGTGGACCTCGCAAAACCAACGGAGCCAAGGGAAGCAGTCGGAGTTCCTGGAGGCGGCCTTCTCTCTCTCTCTCCCCTTCCTTTGCCGTGAAGAACAACCGCACCAAGCAAGGGATGCCGCAAAGAAGAATGACTAGATCCATGGCCGGAAATGGTGTTACCGCTGGAAACGATGTGAGCTTCCTCCCCTCTCCCTTGGTGCTAGATCTGTAGTTAATATTCTAGGAGAGATATCGACTCCTTAGAGTCTTGATGGTGAGGAGGAGATTTCTTAGGGAAAAGCCATGCCTAGGTCGTTTTCTAGGCTTAGTCCCCTCTAACCTCTTCATTCTTCAAAGTGAAGATGAGAGAATGATTCGTGGAGGAATATGGATTCGTGAGGGTGAATAAGGGTGGACGATTTTTTGGAGGAGTTTTTGGGAGATTGGTGCAAGGAGGAGGATGAACGGATGCCGTTCATCTCGCCTTAAGATGCGTGCAGAAATCTGTTTTCTGCACGCAGCAACCTTCGTGGCCAATTTCGGGGGTGTTCTGGTCATATCGGAGTTTTAGACTAAACACAAAAGTCGTATCCCTCGAAATTATCTTTCCAACGAGTGGTTGCACGTTTCCAGGTGATTCCTGTAGCCACGGGAAAGTCTGTTCGAATCTGCTGCGATTGGGGAAAAATCTTGTACACAGCAGGCTTCGAGTGAATTTCTGGTGTAATGCAATCAAATCCGGGCTTTTGACTAAACACGAAAGTTGTAGCCCTTGAAATTATCTTTCAACCGAGTTATTACACACACTCGTCAGATTTATGTAGCCTCGGGAATCCTTGGTCGGAGTTGCAGCCCGGATTAAGGCTGCACCTAAAATTCTGGGCTGTGTAACGTGGAATGCGATTTGGTGGAATTTAATGTTGCGATCCAACTCGAGGCTTGGGTGAACTCTTTTGACATAATCATCATAGTGACGTGATAAGTTGAGGTTATAAATCTAAATTCATATAACGAGTTGTGGACAAGTTTAATTGAAGGAAAGAACCTGATATAATTGGGTAGATATAATTGGATAAATGTATAAATGATTTAACTATGACCATGATGTATGTTGAATGGATAAAGGGGAATTAGTAATCCAATGCTTAGAGTATCGTCTCCCTACGGGTAGCATTGTGGAAGTAACAAGTGCGGTGTTGACCGTCACTAGTTGGAATGAGATTGAGATGAGTAAAGTTGGACGGTTGGGCTTGGCCCTCGGTGTTCACGTCCCGAGGCTCCTCCCGTATTTGATGGATGATTGGGCTTGGTCCTCGGTGTTCACATCCCGAGGCTCCTTCCATGCCATGATATTATGGAATTGCACGTGGTGTGAGTCGACACGTGGTGTCGTAATCCCGGGTTAAGGATAGTGTGGCAGGTCTACGGGCTCGCCAATCGTCACACCGATGGGAGTTGACAGCTAGACCTTGGACGGTTGGGCTTGGTCCTCGGTGTTCTCGTCCCGAGGCTCCTTCCGTGCCAAGTGAACGGTTGGGCTTGGTCCTCGTGTTCATTTCTGAGGCTCCTTCCGTGTCACGCATAGGCCAGTTCGGGGCTTGGATCTTGGTGCTCATTTACCCAAGAGAACCCGCTGAGCCGTAGTACGCATGTGAGCTCCGCTGTTGTGTTCTTAGTATTGAGGCGTATGGAGGCCTAGGACAGGTAGTGTGGAGACCAGCCTAGTAGTGGAGATGCCCGCTCTACTGTCACCGTTTGGCCACGACGGTTGACGCCTGAGAGATTAGCTACCTGCTCGAATAGTAGGAACTATAAGTCTGTGTCGACATAGCGATTGCATGTGCTTGATCATGGGTGTGTCATTGCATTGCATACATAGCATTGCACTTCATTGCATACACAAGACCCTAATCGAATAAGTTTGTATGGGCACTCTTATACGATGAGTTACTTATTGCTGAATGACCCTCAACTTATATGCTTGTATGAGCATCCATATAAGTTGAGTTACTTACTGTTATAATATTATACTCTCTTGCTGTTGTAGATGGTAGAATTGTAGAATAAGAGCTTGTTCATTTATACACTACTTTTATTGCTACCTATGATTTGTATACTTACTTCACCTACTTGTACTACTGTTTTATATATATTGTACATGTTCCTTTCTCCGCCCGGTGCCGAGGAGTCGCCGGGGGAGCGGATGTGAAGCCACTTAGTCTTTATGACTAACGGTTGCTACGTCTTCCTTTTTAGGAGGAAACCCCGTAGGTGGAGCAGCAGGCTATGCAGCTGGACAGCTAGGCCAGGATGACAGGGCCTGAGGGGACGGTACCATCGCTACCGTCGGTTACAGATGTGAGTGAGAGAGATTTTGTTGTAGCCCTTCGGGGCAATTCTATTTTCGTACTCTGATTATGTAGAAGCTTGTTTAGCTTCTCTTTTACTATATTTATGGACTTATGCTTGGTGTGGATTGACTTTCTTTTATTGTATGGTTGGATTGACATTTATATGTTGATATTGGTTGAAGCCGGCAAGATAAGCGTCTTGTGGTACAGGCTGACCCGAGTGTTAGTGTTATCGCAAGACGGCTGTTCTGGGCATAAGACCCCTCTCGTGTCGTGTCTTGTGTTCCAGGAGGGGGGTCTTACAAATGGTATCAGCTTGCTACGATCCTCCAAGGAGAAAGTCACTTAACAATGGTGCCACCCCCGTTTGATTAGTCAGTTTGGGGACAAACTGACTTAGCGGAAGCAGTGGTGTGCCCATATATAATTCACACTAAGTTTGTCCATCTTTAACCATAGATTAGCCAACCTAACCTTAGGTTTGTACCCTATGTGTAGATCCCAGTACATGCAGAGCCAGTGAGGGGCACCCCCGCCCCGTCCGTGCCTACACAATTCCAACAATCAGAGCTGGGGCAGACGCTCACAGCTATTTTGGATGCCTTTAGGTCCCAATCTCAGCAGGCACCTCTACAACAACAGGGTCCGGGATCTAGTTGGTTAAGCACTTTCTGAGCTCTCTCCCCTCCCGCTTATATTGGGACAGAGTCGGCGGTGCGTACGGAAGAGTGGCTCGACACTATACAAGAATTGTTGGCAGGAATAAGATGTCCAAACAATATGGCGGTGACCCTTATGGTGACACTCTTAGAACTGCACGCCAAAAGGTGGTGGAAGTCCCTCATGGGCTCCACTTTTCGTGGAAGAGTGTACACGGACATTAGTTTGAGCGAATTCTTTGAAGCCTTTTTAGAGCATTTCATCCCCTCGACCGCTCGGGATGGTCTTGAAGAGAGATTTTTTCAACTAAAGCAAGGGTCCATGTCGGTGACAGAGTACCAACGGGAGTTTCAGCACTTGGATAGATTCGCTGACTCCTATGAGTTGGATGATAGAGGGTACGCAAAACGATTCTATAAAGGCTTGCGAGATCCCCTAAGGCAAACCCTTTTATTTATAGCGGACTCTAGTCTGGCGGAGATTATTGATATGGCGAAGAGATTGGAAGCAGACCACTTGGGAAGTGGTAAAAGGCCAGCGGAGGGCATGATGGAAGCCGACCCCAACAACATAAGGAGATTTGACAATAGAAGAGGAAGAGGATATCGGAGGGGTGACAGACGTTTCCCCCAGAACTTTAGAGAGGCGAGCCCGGTTCCGCAACCGCCAACATTACCTCCATCTCAACAATTTCAGCAACACGGCGGAAGACAGGAACGGGTGTGCTTTGAATGCAACCAACCGGGCCACATTCGACGCTACTGCCCGCAACTGTTTGGAGATGCGCCTTTTGCTCTCCCTCCAGCAGCCCCGTGGGGGAGAGGGTATGCGCGTGGTCGAGGACGAGGACCACGAGGAAGAAACCCCGGACCCGCTCGAGATTAGATGTATGCCTTGGATATGACTCAAGAGCGGAATCCTCAGGAGATGATTGCAGGTATGATTTGAATTAGCCCTTTTGCTTCCATTAATATCTTCTAGTGGCTTAAGATATACTAGACGTCTAGCTTGAGTATTATTAAATGACACTTAGGCACCGTAATGGTCGGTGGGAAACCGGCTTATACGTTATTTGACAGCGGTGCCTCACATTCTTTCGTGTCTGAAGACTTCATCAAGGATATACACGAAGTACAATATTTCACTGGTATTGCTCGAAGATTACACCTCCCAGACGGATCTGAGATGACGGCAACCGCGAAGTGTGAGTTGGAGATAACCATTGGGGGAAAGACCTTTGATACCCCCGCCACAATTTTGAGAATACCAGAATTTGACCTCATTCTGGGCATGACATGGCTGGATTTGCACCATGCAAGAATCGACTGCGCGAAGAAGCACATCTATTTGAGACATAGGGATACTGATGTAGTCTTCCAAGATATAAATTTCGCACCACGAATATTGTTATCCTCAATCCAGACCTTGAAAGCTCATATGAGATGGGATGAAGTCTACATGATATGTTTCGAACTAAAAGAGATGAAGGTAGATGTGAAGGATGTGCGGGTAGCATGAGATTTCCCTGAGGTATTTCCTGAAAAATTACCAGGGTTACCCTCGCATAGAGAAGTGGATTTTCAGATTAAGCTTGTATCAGGAGCTAAGCTTGTATCAGGAGCTAAGCCTGTCTCCAGGACCCCTTATCGGATGGCCCAAAAAGAACTCGCGGAGTTTAGAGTTCAACTGCAGGAGTTGGTAGAATCAGGGTTTGTTCGCCCCAGCTCATCACCTTGGGGAGCCCCTGTTCTATTCGTTAAGAAGAAAGATGGAACCCTGCATTTATGTATAGACTATCGGGAACTCAACCGACTGACGGTACAGAACACCTATCTGTTACCTCGGATCGATGAGTTGTTCGACCAACTGGTGGAAGCGCATTGGTTCTCCAAGATAGATTTACGCTCGGGGTATTACCAATTGAGAATACAAGAGGATGATATTCCAAAAACGACTTTCAGCTCAAGGTACGGCTTATATGAGTTCACAGTGATGCCGTTTGGGCTCACAAATGCCCCATCAACTTTCATGAGCTTGATGAATAAAGTGTTTGAGCTCTATTTGGATGTCTTCGTCATTGTGTTCATTGACGACATCTTAGTCTACTCGAAGTCGGAGGAGGAACATGTCGGGCATTTGGCCTTAGTTCTGGAAAAGTTAAAAGAGCACGCCCTGTTCGCCAAGTTTAGCAAGTGTGAATTCTGGCTTAGGGAAGTGGCTTTCTTGGGTCATGTAATCAGTGGGGCTGGACTAGTTGTGGATCCGACCAAGGTGCGTGCCGTGAAGGAGTGGTCGCCCTTGAAGTCGGCGGCCGATGTGAGGAGTTTTCTGGGACTTGCTGGATACTACCGCAAGTTCGTAAAATGATTCTCCAAGATTGCCCTCCCGCTTACTTCTTTGACAAAGAAAGGTGTGTCATTTGAGTGGACACTCCAGTGTGAAGCGGCATTCCAGGATTTGAAGGATAGACTTACCTCCGCCCCCATCCTTGTCCTTTCGTCTGGGAAGGAAGGATTCCAAGTTTACACGGACGCATCTTATCAGGGGTTGGGAGCGGTGTTGATGCAGCACGGTCACGTAATTGCTTATGCTTCAAGACAATTGAAGAAGCATGAAATCAATTACCCGGTGTATGATTTGGAGCTAGGAGCAGTGGTGTTTGCCTTGAAGGTATAGAGGCATTATCTGTATGGCGTCCACTGCGAAATCTTCTCGGATCATAAGAACTTGAAGTACGTCCATACCCAGAAGGAATTGAACTTAAGACAACGGCGGTGGTTAGAGTTTCTATGCGACTATGAGTTCACCTTGAAATACCATCCTGGAAAAGCGAACTCGGTAGCCGATGCGTTGAGTAGGAAAGTACTCGGCTCGAGCCCAGAGTCTCGGTTGATGAGCATGGAGTTGGCACGGATGATCGAGGAGATGGACATTACCTTAATAGTTAATGCTTCTTCGGAATATACAGAGTACCTGCCCAGCATGAGCATAGTTTCTGATATCCGGGACCGGATCCGAGTGGAGCAAGGATTGGATGCGGCTTTGGCCCCGACAATAAAGTTAATCGAAGACGGAACTACCGACGAGTACACACTAAAGGACGGCCTCGTTTACTTTCGTGGCCTGCTCTACATTCCCAAAGGTGGCAGAATCCGGGAGGATATCTTGAGAGAAGCACATTGCTCTCAATATTCCGTGCACCCGGGAATTTCAAAGATGTACGCCGGCTTACGGAAGACGATGTGTTGGCCCGGAATGAAGAAAGATGTCCGATACTTTGTCATGCATTGTGAAGCCTACCAAAGAGTGAAGGCGGAGTGCAGGATCCCCGGTGATCTGTTGCAGTCATTGCCAATCCCCGAGTGGAAGTTCGAGGATATTTCCATGGACTTCGTACATGGGCTACCTCGCTCCCGCTCAGGAAATGATTCAGTGTGGGTGATCGTTGATCGCCTGACGAAAGTTGCCCGGTTCATTCCTATGAAGAAGGAGGCTCATGTGGATGTCTTAGTACGCCTTTTTGTGGAGCAGTTTGTACGGTATCACGGCGTACCTAAGACGATAGTTTCGGACCGTGATGGTCGTTTTACCTCCAAGGAGTGGAAGGCGGTACATGCGTATTTGGGCTCGCGCCTTACCTTCAGCACCGCATTTAATCCTCAGACGGACGGGCAGTCTGAGCGGACCATCCGAACACTGGAGGATCTGTTGAGGTTGTGTGTGATAGATAGGGGAGAGCCGTGGGAAAGACTCTTGCCCTTAGTGGAATTCTCCTACAACAACAGCCATCAAGCTAGCATTGGCATGGCGCCCCATGAAGCCCTTTATGGAAGAAGGTGTAGAACCTCCTTATCTTGGGTGCAAGACGAAGACCCGAAGGCATTGGGAATTGAGTATATTGACGATACTGATGCGGTGGTTAGGCTGATAAGGGATCGCATTTTGGAGGCTCAAAGTCGGCAAACGAAGTATTATAACGCAAAGCACCGTATGGTGGAGTTTCAAGTGGGTGATAAAGTGTTCCTGAAAATCCGGCCGATGCATGGAGTGTCACGGGTGCGGGGAGTGAAGAAGCTCATCCCACAGTATATTGGACCCTATGTCATAGTGGAAAGGATTGGCCCTTTGGCCTATCGGCTGGAGCTACCGCCCGAGCTAAAAAATCTCCACGATGTGTTCCATGTATCGTCGCTTCGGAAGGCGCTGTTGCGGCCTGAACAATACATCCCCACAACTGATGGTAAGGTGGCATCTGACAGATCTGTGCGACTGGAGCCGGTGCGGATCGTTGATAATGAAATAAGAACCTTGCGCCGCAAAAGTGTGCCTCTGGTAAAAGTTCTATGGTCTAATCATGGGAAGGAAGAATTTACTTGGGAGCCGGTGGACTTGCTGCAGAAGCGCTACCCGGAGTTGTTCTCCCAAGGTAACATTTTATAGCGCATAATATTTTGTACTTGCATCCCTATAGCCCTAGCCTGATTTCGGGGACGAAATCTTTTATTTTGTTTATAGGATTTGTAATGTCCCAATTCGCGCTAGGCCCCTCGCACGAGTTTTGAGTCAAGAGACTTGACTCGGGCTCGGAACGTACTGGCAAAAGGTGTCAAGTGCGTTGAATGGAGTGTAGGGTTGAGTGATATCCAACGGATCGAAAGGAAATGGTCTAAGGGAAAATCGACGAGAATGGGAGTTGATACTCGCCGATCGACGGGTATCGGGAATGATACTCGCCGATTCGACGGGTATTGATGGTCGATACTCGCCGGATTCAGGATTGCTGATTGAGAATTAGGCTAAGGGAAATTCGCCGAGTATCATTGTTGATACCCGACGAATTCATCGAGAATGCCCGGCGATTCTCGCCGATCGTCGAGAATGCCCGGCGATTCTCGCCGATCGTCGAGAATGCCCGGTGATACCCACCGATCGTCGAGTATCGCTGACTGATACTCAACGCACTCAACGCCAGGAATTTTCGATAAATGGGCTAAGTGAAATTCGTCGGGTATCATTGTTGATACCCGACGAATTCGTCGAGAATGCCCGACGATTCTCGCCGATCGTCGAGAATGACGGTTGATTCCCGTCGAATTTGACTTGTGCGTTTTCTTTGCCCAGACAGATTCGCCGTCTTGTACAGGCGGACCGAACCGGACTTCGGGATTCGTGCTGATGATGATTCCTTGGATCGGGTCACTTCAATATGACCCATTAGGGGCGGTCCAATGGGGCGTTGACACGTGGCGGAAGGATTTAACCTAATACATCGGTTTATAAGAGGAGATAAAGCCGAACCCTAGCCGATCATTCTTGCCGTCATCGTGGACCTCGCGAAACTGACGGAGCCAAGGGAAGCAGTCGGAGTTCCTGGAGGCGGCCTTCTCTCTCTCTCTCCCCTTCCTTTGCCGTGAAGAACAACCGCACCAAGCAAGGGATGCCGCAAAGAAGAATGACTAGATCCATGGCCGGAAATGGTGTTACCGCTGGAAACGAGGTGAGCTTCCTCCCCTCTCCCTTGGTGCTAGATCTGTAGTTAATATTCTAGGAGAGATATCGACTCCTTAGAGTCTTGATGGTGAGGTGGAGATTTCTTAGGGAAAAGTCATGCCTAGGTTGTTTTCTAGGCTTAGTCCCCTCTAACCTCCTCATTCTTCAAAGTGAAGATGAGAGAGTGATTCGTGGAGGAATATGGATTCGTGAGGGTGAATAAGGGTGGAAGATTTTCTGGAGGAGTTTTTGGGAGATTGGTGCAAGGAGGAAGATGAACGGATGTCGTTCATCTCGCCTTAAGATGCGTGCAGAAATCTGTTTTCTGCACGCAGCAACCTTCGTGGCCAATTTCGGGGGTGTTTTGGTCATATCGGGGTTTTAGACTAAACATGAAAGTCGTAGCCCTCGAAATTATCTTTCCAACGAGTGGTTGCACGTTTCCAGGTGATTCCTGTAGCCACGGGAAAGTCTTTTCGAATCTGCTGCGATTGGGGAAAAATCCTGTACACAACAGGCTTCGAGTGAATTTCTGGTGTGATGCGATCAAATCTGGGCTTTCGACTAAACACGAAAGTTGTAGCCCTTGAAATTATCTTTCCAACGAGTGGTTACATGTACTCGTCGAATTTCTGTAGCCTCGGAAATCCTTGGTCGGAGTTGCAGCCCGGATTAAGGCTGCACCTAAAATTCTGGGCTGTGTAACGTGGAATGCGATTTGGTGGAATTTAATGTTGCGATCCAACTCGAGGCTTGGGTGAACTCTTTTGACATAATCATCATAGTGACGTGATAAGTTGAGGTTATAAATCTAAATTCGTATAACGAGTTGTGGACAAGTTTAATTGAAGGAAAGAACCTGATATAATTGGGTAGATATAATTGGATAAATGTATAAATGATTTAACTATGACCATGATGTATGTTGAATGGATAAAAGAGAATTAGTAATCCAATGCTTAGAGTGTCGTCTCCCTACGGGTAGCATTGTGGAAGTAACAAGTGCGGTGTTGACCGTCACTAGTTGGAATGAGATTGAGATGAGTAAAGTTTGACGGTTGGGCTTGGCCCTCGGTGTTCACGTCCCGAGGCTCCTCCCGTATTTGATGGATGGTTGGGCTTGGTCCTCGGTGTTCACGTCCCGAGGCTACTTCCATGCCACGATATTGTGGAATTGCACGTGGTGGGAGTCAACACGTGGTGTCGTAATCCCGGGTTAAGGATAGTGTGGCAGGTCTACAGGCTCGCCAATCGTCACACCGATGGGAGTTTACAGCTAGACGTTGGACGGTTGGGCTTGGTCCTCGGTGTTCTCGTCCCGAGGCTCCTTCTGTGCCAAGTGAACGGTTGGGCTTGGTTATCGTGTTCATTTTCGAGACTCCTTCCGTGTCACGCATAGGCCAGTTCGGGGCTAGGATCTTGGTGCTCATTTACCCAAGAGAACCCGCTGAGCCGTAGTACGCATGTGAGCTTCGCTGTTGTGTTCTTAGCGTTGAGGAGTACGGAAGCCTAGGCTAGGTAGTGTGGAGACCAGCCTAGTAGTGGAGATGCCCGCTCTACTGTCACCGTTTGGCCACGACGGTTGACGCCTGAGAGGTTAGCTACCTGCTCGAATAGTGGGAACTATAAGTCTGTGTTGACATAGCGATTGCATGTGCTTGAGCATGGGTGTGTCATTGCATTGCATACATAGCATTGCACTTCATTGCATACACAAAACCCTAATCGTATAGGTTTGTATGGGCACTCCTATACGATGAGTTACTTATTGCTGAACGACCCTCAACTTATATGCTTGTATGAGCATCCATATAAGTTGAGTTACTTACTGTTATAACATTATACTCTCTTGCTGCTGTAGATGGTAGAATTGTAGAATAAGAGCTTGTTCATTTATACACTACTTTTATTGCTACCTATGATTTGTATACTTACTTCACCTGCTTGTACTACTGTTTTATATATATTATACCTGTTCCTTTCTCCGCCCGGTGCCGAGGAGTCGCCGGGGGAGCGGATGTGAAGCCACTTAGTCTTTATGACTAACGGTTGCTACGTCTTCCTTTTTAGGAGAAAACCCCGCAGGTGGAGCAGCAGGCTATGCAGCTGGACAGCCAGGCCAGGATGACATGACCCGAGGGGACGGTACCGTCGCTACCGTCAGTTATAGATGTGAGTGAGAGAGATTTTGTTGTAACCCTTCGGGGCAATTCTATTTTCGTACTCTGATTATGTAGAAGCCTTTTTAGCTTCTCTTTTGCTATATTTATGGACTTATTGTTGGTGTGGATTGACTTTCTTTTATTGTATGGTTGGGTTGGCATTTATATGTTGATATTGGTTGAAGCCGACAGGATAGACGTCTTGTGGTACAGGCTGACCCGAGTGTTAGTGTTACCGCAAGACGGCTGTTCTGGGCATAAGACCCCTCTCGTGTTGTGCCTTGTGTTTCGGGAGGGGGGTCTTACACGGCCAGCGCGCGGCCGGCCGGCCCCCGCACGGCTAGCCCATGCGGCCGCATTCTGCGCGGCCACACGCGGCCGTAGGGTCACGCCCCAACGCGGCCGCACCGTGCGACCGCTATGATGCGCCCTCGCGCATCCGCACCACGCGACCGCTGTGTCGCGCCCCCGTGCGGTCGCGCCCGCATGTGCGGTGCTCTACACGCGAGTGCCGACGGCAGACGGAGCCGCCACAGCCGTCGCCGGTGACTCCCACCATCTTCGGCCTCCTCGCTGCCACCGACCACCTCCTGCCACCGCTGCCTCCGGGCGTCTTGCTCGGGCCACCCGAACTGCCCAGAGGGCACTCCCGTCATTTCGGCAAAAATGCTGATCCAGGTGATCAAAACGGAGCGACGTCATTCGCCAACACAAATCACTCACCTTCGCAATTACCACCACGACCCTCCAGAAAACTATAAATAGACCCACATGTATTCATTTGAAGACAAGCAACTCCAGAGACAAGAGAGAGCTCTGAGGTTTTCCGGCGAGATCGTGGGCTTAGGCCGATTCTCACTCAGGAATTCTCTTCGTTCTCCTCCTTGCGCTAAGGCTTCAACACGCGCAAGTCACGTCAATCGCCTCCGCGAGAGCGCTCCCATCAAGGTTGCGCATCAAAGAGAGTGCTCCCTCCAAAAGCTCTGTGGACTTAAAGAATTTTCTAGCCGGAACACTCCCACTCAGGTTCCTGCGAGCTCAACAACATTCCAAGGCCGGAATGCTTCCATCAAAGCTCCAGAGACTTAGGTGGCGTTTGACGCGGCTTATACGCTGCGGTGCGGTGGAAACACACCGCTATAATCAATGTAAAGCACCGTTTGGCGCGGCTTATATCTAACCTCCATTTTATTTCCTCCGCCGTTTCCGCTTATATCATCCGCCGCGATATTTTATCGCGTCCAGCCGCAACTTCGCTAACCTAACCCCCTGCGATCCCATCTTCCTCGCTCCCGCTCACGATTCGCTCCCGATACCCCGCCGGCACTCCCGATTCCGCCAGCGTATACGGTCGGCGTTGACGCTTATCCAGCGGCGGCCTTGCTCCCACATCTACCTCGGCATCGACGCTCTTCCATTCGCGCAACCCGGCCTCGCGCGACGCCACCGAAGCCCTCTTCGGCGCAAAACCTTGCACGTCATCTTCCCCGGCTGATTTCTCCACAGGTTTGTTCAATTCCACCTTGCTTTTAGGGTTTTTTTGGTTCCTCATGTGTTGCAGATTTCCTGATTTCTCCCTTTTTCATCGATGTTAGGTAACAGAAAATCACCACGTTCCTCCGACGCTTTGAAGATTATTGCATCCATTAGGTAATCATCCTGCATCCACCCTTGCTCTGCATCTATTTTTCGGTAGAGAATTTTTTTAGATCTATGTATTGGACTGCTTTTTCTTCATCAAAGTTATATGAATAGATCAATGTATTTTTTTGGATCAATGTACTGAATGTATGTGTGTTATATATATATATATATGTATGTATGTTTGTGTGTGGTGTGTGTTTGTGTGTGTTGCGGGATGGTATATGTGGTGAATTTTTTGTTGTTAATGTTGTGTGGTGAATGTGTGTGTGTTGTATGTATTTGTGTGTTGTAAAAGTTGTGTGGTGTTGAATGTGTTGTGTGAAAGTATGTGTATTATGTAGGTTTGTATATGTGTTTGTGTGTGTGTGTATGTTTGTGTGTGGTGTGTGTTTGTGTGTTTATGTTTGTGTGTGTGGTGTGTGTGGTGTGTGTTTGTGTTTGTGTGTGGTGTGTGTTTGTGTGTTTATGTTTGTGTGTGTGGTGTGTGTTTGTGTTTGTGTGTATGTTTGTGTGGGTGTGTGATTGTATATGTGTGTGTGTGTTGTGTTTATGTTTGTGTATGTGTGTGTATGTGTGTTTATGTTTGTGTGTGTGTGTGATTGTATATGTGTGTGTTGTTAACAATTATGTTTATCTATTTCTTACTTTAATTTATTTGAGTGGTTAATTAATTTTTAACACATTAATAGGAAAATATTACTTGGTCGATTCTGGATATCCTTTGCAGAGAGGGTATTTGAAACCATATCAAGATACAAGGTATCATTTGCCAGACTTCGCACGAGGTGGTCGTCGAGCAGAGGGACGTCGAGAGATGTTCAATCATGCTCACTCATCGCTAAGGAGCGTGATAGAACGATCGTTCGGCGTTTGGAAGAAGAAATGGGTCATACTGCGGGACATGCCGAGCTATAGCTTTGCGAAGCAGACAAATATTGTGATGGCCACGATGACTTTACATAATTTCATTCGTCGACACCCTTCCCGCAACGATATAGATTTCAATGAGTGCGAACAGGAGAGTCAAGATGATAGGGTGGCCTCACAAGGGCGACAAGAAACCTGCTCTGACACTGCAGGTGGAGTAGAGGAGATGATCGCGCTACGTGATAGTATAGCGGATCAGTTGTATGAATCGAGAGCATAGCTCGAGATTGCAGGCGTACCTTGATTTCTTGTGTTATGTGTTTATTTAGACTAAAGAATTTTTTTTGGAAAAAAAAATTCGATTCAAAACGGAAAACAACTTATTCAAAACTCTGTTTTCAAAACTCCATTTCATTCAAACAGTTTTTTGAACAAAACTCTGTTTTCCAGAATCAGTACTTTTTCCATCAGTAACTTTCCATCAGCAACAACCCAACCAAACAGACCCTTAGCCGTTTTTTTTCATTTTCTGCACCTGTAACGGAGTAGCGGCCCATCGCCATCTGAGATCAAATGAAACTTTATAAAATTCTCTGAAGCTAGTGGATTTTGGCTCAACATAGCTCCAGCCATTTTGTTTTTCACCCTTTCCGGATTTTTCACGTAAAAAACATCTCGCGTCATTTACTGCGTTTCATTTTGACTATTTGCGCGCCCGTTCTAATTTCGAGCTAAGACGGTCCGATTTCTATGAATCAGGAAAAGACAGGACGGATGACCCGCTACAAATAGAAAGCTATTTTGCCCACTGCTTCCCTCGTGCCTCTTGCTTGATTACCGTATTTGCCGGCGCTATACAAGCTAACATCCTAACATACATATTGAGAAGATTTTGTGCCTTTCTAATTTCTATCAAAGTGAGCAATAAACAAAAGCTTTTAAAACCCGTCACAGTTGAATGTGGATAAAAAAGGGTAATGTTAAAAGCACTCCAATAATCGCTATTGGCACACCATAAAACTCCCCAAATACCTCTAAAAACCCTAACAGACCAAACCCTTAAAGCTTTAAACGCACTCCACCCGACGGCGCTCCACATCCCGCTGTTTGGCCTTCTTCTCACCCGCTCCCAAGTGCTCGCCGGCGTCGCATTGCGATCTACCGCTCCAGGCGAGGCTTCCGACGTCGGCGTTTCACTACTTCAGTGGTTTAGGGCTTGCCGCTACCTCCCGATCGCACGGAGGAGGAAGGTCGTTTCACTACTTCGGTGGTTTAGGGCTTGCCGCTACCTCCCGATCGCACGGAGGAGGAAGGTCGGTCCGTCTTCCCCCACCCCGACCCCCCATCTAGTCACATTATGTTGTTTTAACTTCATTTCTTCCTCCTTCCTGCTTATCATAGCATCGGCGAGTGTGATCAGCGTGCCCCTTTCCGTCGACAGTCCTACCTCCCTGCTTGGTGTAGCAGCAGAGCAACATTCTGTAAATCAGGTATTTCCTACCTTCCTTCTTGAGTTATCATACTATCTCCAACATCTCATCTCTATGCTTGATATTTCCTATCTCCTCCTTGTTTAACCACGGTTGTTCATCAAGGCTATTGATATTTGGGCTGCTGTCTGAAATAGATCCACTGAAAATTAAAGCATAGTAGAGCAGTGTATCATCACTTAAGCATCCCGTCTCTATTAGTAGTTGACTAATCTCAAGTAGAAAGATATAGATATCTGTTGAAGTGAAATAGCTGTTTGACGGGCACATGTTACTTTTCTACTGGTTTTTCAAATAAACCGTTTCATTTCTAAGAAGATTTGGGCCTTTTGCTCAATCAAGAGATATAATGAAGTCATGTAGGAGGTCACACACACAACCTTGAGAGTGGTGTTTATTGAGTTCTTTTCTCAAAAGGAACGGCATACCTTCATAAAGCTCCGCGTGCCATGGAGACATTTCGACCTTTACCACACTTGGGACAAGGGCGTGTCGATGGACTACCCGGGGGTAAAACATCAAACTTAGACATCTCATGAAGCCTTGGCAGACACCAATCTGATCGAGGAGGATCAGATATTGCATACTCAGAGCTAGTGCTTGGCTAACAAGTCAAGCGGGTTGTTGTATGTGCTTGTTCTTGTTGGAGGAAAATGCTATTCCACCGTAAGAAAGCGTTCAATTCATAACTTTTTTTTTCAGAGTTAGGTCGCCACATTGCTCTGTAGCCTTATCATGTTGATGGAGGAGAGAACTCGAAATGAAAGCATCAAGAGTTAGTCCATTTTCACTTAAACAGAAATTTAGAAATCTCTCAGAACAGAATTAGTCCATTTTCACTTGCAAATGTTAATTTTACTTTTAAGGAACTCACCTGTAGTGCTGCATCATTGAGTTGAAGTTTTTCCAATGCATCGCGCAGCTCAGGAAATCTAACAAATAATTGATTTGAAAAGAAGTATTGCTTCAGAGGGATACTAATGATAAGTAAAAAAGTAAGAAAACAAGATAGCATAAACTATATAGTTTTCACTCTATATATATTGTACATGCATTGAGTGATGTACTATATAGTTTTGCGATTTTTAAAAGGAATTTCTTGATGTATTTGCAGGTGAATATGATGTTTGTATAAATTAAGAATTGTTTTTTTTCCTCTACTTATAGTTGCAAGCTTGGAGAGTGCAGAATCATTCTTGCTGAGGAAGGTGCAAAACATAAACTGCAGAAACTGTAGCTCCATTTCCCAAGGTTAATTAATGAATTGTCACAAGTTTCCTAAAACAAACTAAATCTAATGTGCTTTCTTCTATTGATTCAATTGCTAAATTTAACTAGCAATTACATAATTTATTTGTTGCAGACCTTTTTTGTGAAGCTTGCTAGTAATTGGCAGGGCTTTTTTGTGAAGCTAGCTGTTTTCAACCACCAACCGCAGGTATGAAAATCCTGGTCAAAGCATCTTTCAAATGTTAGCCAATTTATTTCCTAATGCACATGCAATTTTATAGGATGGATGTAGGCATACATTTTGATACTGGCACATTTTTTCCTAGTAAAGAAAAATTAGTTCAATGGGTTCGCAATATTGCCACGGGGTTGGGATTCATTGTTACCATTCAAAGAGCAGATAAGATTGATGGTAGGCCCAGACCAAGGGTTTTTCTAGGTTGTGATAGGAGTGGTTTCCCGAGAGATAATCAACAGAAAAAGGGCTATGTTAAGAGAAATATAAGAAAAACAAGCTCTAAAAGATGTGGTTGTCCGTTTGCTTTAGTTGGACAAAAAGAATCGGAGGTAGATGAGTGGAAAGTACAAGTCAGGTGTGGACTGCATAATCATAGTTTTGTTCATCTTGAAGCACACAGTTACGCAAGTAGATTAAATTCCGAGGAACAAAAAATAGTTGCGGACATGTATGCTTCTGGTGTAAAGCCCAGAAAAATATTATCAGCGTTAAAGAAAAGAAACTCCTCAAATACATCTGTCATGCGAACAATTTACAATGAAAAAGTTAAATTATTTAAGAAGGAGTTGGAAGGAGCGTCTCCTATTCAGTTTCTTTACAAGTCCATATCTGAGGCAGAGTACACTAGTTTCAATGTGGTGCACCCGATTACTGAAAATTTGGAGTCATTATTTTTTGCTCATCCAACATCGGTTCAACTAAGTAATATGTTTTCCGATGTTTTTATCATGGACTGCACGTATAAAACAAACCGATATCGATTGTCGTTGCTTTCTATAGTAGGGATTACCTCCACAAATATGACATTTTATGCTGCGTTTGCTTTCATATCAAGTGAAACGGAGGACAGTTACACGTGGGCCTTGAACTGTTTTAAAACAGTGTTATCTCCTACATCATTGCCTAATGTATTGATAGTTGATAGAGAGATTGCACTGTTAAATGCTATTAAATTGGTTTTCCCTGAAGCAAAAATCATTTTATATATGTCAAGTTCATATTAATAGGAATGTTCTTGCGCACTGCAAAAAAATGTTTACACAAGGAAAGGAATTTGAAGGGTTTATGTCTGAATGGCAACTATTAGCTTACTCACCCACCGTACATGAATACAACGACCGATTGAATTCCATGTTAATGAAATACTCGGAGAAGTACTCGAATGTTTTGCAGTATGTGTTAACAACTTGGATAGACCCATACAAGGAGTACTTTGTTAGTGCATGGATTGATAAATATTTGCATTTTGGAAATTCTACCACCAACCGAGTGGAGGGCGGTCACAGCCATTTAAAGAAATTCTTGGAAGTTTCTATATGTAATTTGTCAGCTATATGGAAAACATTTCACCAAATGTTAACATTGCAGCATATAGAGATAAAACGATCATTTGGGCAGAGTTCCATACAGGTGAACAAAGGTTTTAGGGGATCACTATATACTAATCTACTTGAGCATGTTTCAGTTGTAGCTTTGGAAGCAATAAAGAAAGAGGAGGAGTTGGTTAAGAATGGTCAAGCGGTGGACTCTACAAATTGTTTACACAAAATGAGGTACACAATGGGATTACCATGTGCTCATGAATTAATTCCATATGTACAACAATCTTCGGGTTACCCATTATGGATGGTTCATAAGCATTGGAGGCAACTCATTTTGAGACCTTCATCGGTTGAGGCAAAAAAAAAAGAGGAAGAGGTTGACTCAGTTGGGATCATACAGGTTGAATTGGATGGCTTGCTAAAAAATTTTAACAATGTAAGTGATGCCCAAAGAAATGAAATGAAGAAAAAGCTACGGGAAATATTGGAGCCTACGACGAGTCAAACCTTAGAATCACGTTTGCCTATTAAATTGAAAGGGAGACCGCGTGGAAGTTACAAAAAAGTTTATGGATGAATACAAATCTACAAAGAGAGAGCTCTCATTGTTTGAGCATGTATTAAAGGGGGAAGAATATCCAAAGAGGAAAAGGGGGAAGTTAATGCCAAGAAGAAACCAAAATAAGAATAGGTTTCTTGAATGTATTCGGGAAGAAATGCCTGCATATATTTCTTCTCATATTATTGATGTTGTAAATGTGGTTGGAGACGGGCATTGCGGTTACAGGGTGATCGGTTTAGCATTGGAAATGGGTGATAACTGGTTGCAAGTGAGGAAAGATCTTATTGAAGAAATCAACGCAAATGAATTTCTATATAACAACATGTTTGGGAGTTCAAGACGATCAGAGCTTCTGTTATCTCTGGATTGTTCTTCAATTCCTGCACCGTTGGACAAATGGATGACGATGCCGGATATGGGATTAATTATTGCTTCACGTTACAATGTGGCGGTTGTTCATTATTCTAAATTCCAGTCTTTTACATTCCTACCTTTACACTCAGCTCCCCCATTAAATCGGAAGACTATCTTTATTGGATTTGTTAACGACAATCATTTCATACGATTGTTGATGAGTGAGGATTGCCCACTACCCCCGGTAATATCTATGTGGATGAGGTATCATGCTTCAGTTGCAGAAGAGTGGGACTTGACTTATGTTTCACAGGATAGAGTGGGTGTTAAGAAAGAACAACTGGAAGCACTAATTACTTTGACTGGACCTTGATCCTAAGGTATGTATTTTTTCCTTTTCAATTCATTATACAACATTTATTGTTAATTTCTCACAACATATCTTGACGTGCAGATGCTTATCTTTTTGTTGCATTGAGCCTTCATTAAAATGCATAATTACAACATATTAAGGTATACGATTGCGATTAATTTTTTATTTTTCTTGGCTTGTCTTTTTAAAGCTTCTATAAGATATTTAACTTGTGCTCATTTTTAATTACAGCTGATTGGATATGGAGGTCATTTGGATATATTTATCGGCCTCAAACGAAAATGATTGACATAGACAATTGCGATAAATCTTCTATTTGGTTCTCTTTGTCTAACATATATTATAATTTTGGAACATATTGCAATTACATTTTGGAAGCATGATTGGTGTGTACCTCATTTTGGGTATATAACAATTACATTTTGGAACCATTTAATAATTAATTTTTGGCGCTCATTTTAATTTTTTTATTTTGGTGTGTTAATAACCATATGGTGTGTAAATATAATATTTGGTGTGTATTTAACATTTGGCTTTTAAAAGCCAAAAATGGTGTGCTTTTAACACTACCTTTTTTTTATATAACTCCACGGCATTTCTGTACGCCGGTACGGAAAATTTTTCCAACAAAAATCGGTGGGTCGTGCCAAATTATTTCGAGCTCCTCCCATTCCACACTATACTTTACACAGATTAGCAGAGCAGGGTCTCCGTTGTTCCCCCGTCGATGGCGCTCGAAGCTGGCCAATACAGCCTTAACTGCGAACTTCGAGCACACGAAGACGATGTATAGTCATCTCCCACTTCACCATTTCCATATTTTTGTCGCTCACCCCAATTTTTCTTATTTCGACTGTCGAACCCTAAACCCTAACACCTCCTCTCTCACCAGGTTCGAGGAATTTGTATATGCGATGGCTTTGGGATTGCCACCTCGTCGAGGGACAGAACGGTGAGGTACTGGACACCGGATCCCGAGAGGAAGCATAGGTATGTGTTATCGAAAACCCTCGCCGGCCACTCCGGTTTTGTCGGGCCGTTGGCATGGATCCCTCCCTGCGAGCGGTTTCCCGACGGAGGAATCGTGTCTGGTGGGATGGATGCGCTCGTCTTGCTTTGGGATCTGAGGACGGGAGAGGCAGTGGAAACGATGAAGGGGCATAAGTTGCAGGTGACGGGTCTTGTAGTCGATGACAATGGGGACATCATTTCATCATCTGTTGACTGGTATGTGCTACATTTCGTTTTGTAATTGAATAGTTGTATTGGCGTTTACTATTTTATGTGTTGAAACCGGAAAACCGGCCTCTGTGGAGTTCTACCCTTGGGGAAGGGGTGACCTCACACCTACTACACTTGGAAGAATATCACGGGCCGAAGACTTGGGAAACTAGGAACAGACCCTCGGCTCTAGCGCGGAGGTCCCACCACACACCCGGAAGGTCACAAGAACACTTCCCCTCCCTTACCAATGAGAGCTGGGTACCTTGGAGAGTTCTCTCAACTCTACCAAGAGAAAAGCTAGGGAGGAGGAAGCTAAAAGCCAATGCCTCTCCAAAGGTACCCAAGGGGGTCTATTTATAGTTTTTCCAAGTAGTCCTGGGGTCAAAATGACCAAAATGCCCCCAAGGCAAACATACCTCCAACCAATAGAAAATACCCACACTGAAGGGTAAAAAGGGAAAAATCCTCCCCAGGGGCAAAGTGGTCCAAGGGCGAGAGGAGACCAAACCACACTCCTCCCGCCTCCCTGGACGCCCAAGCCCGGGGGGGGGGACTAGCCGCGCGGGCGAGGGCATGGCCGGCCGGTCTCGCCCGGCGAGCTGGCCTCGCGGGGCGAGAGCCCGCCTGGCCGGCGACCTCGCCCGGCGTGCTGGACTCGTGGGGCGAGAGCCCGCCTGGCCGGCGGCCTCGCCCGGCGAGCTGGCCTCGCGGGGTGAGAGCCCGCTTAGCCGGCGGCCTCGCCCGGCGAGCTGGCCTCGCGGGGCGAGAGCCCGCCTGGCCGGCGGCCTCGCCCGGCGAGCTGGCCTCGCGGGGTGAGAGCCCGCTTAGCCGGCGGCCTCGCCCGGCGAGCTGGCCTCGCGGGGCGAGAGCCCGCCTGGCCGGCGGCCTCGCCCGGCGAGCTGGCCTCGCGGGGCGAGAGCCCGCCTGGCCGGCCGGTCTCGCCTCTGCTCGGGGCTAAGGGGCAGGGGGACGAGACCCTGGTCTCCAGTCGACCCTGCTGCCCCCCCCACCTCGCACTTCACCTCGTCGGGGGGTGCCGGCCAACTTGCCGCACCCGACTCTCAAAAGAAGGGGCAAGGGGGGAGGCAAATTTTTCCTCCCCCTACTAGTATATTCCAAGCTAGAGCCAAAATTGGCCACCAAGAGTCCAAAATATCCAAAAAGCTTAAAAGCTTAAAACTGGCTCTGCGCCTGCCGAAAGTACCCTACTCTGCGAATACGGGGTTGTACATTATGTATGTAATACATCACCTGGTGGCAACAGTTTCTTGAGCTACTAAACACTTGGGTGTCAATAACTGCCATACCTGGTGATTGCCGCATGTAAGCCATGCTTTATCTTCTTCTTCCTTCGATTTACTCACGCCAGGGGTACTGTAACAAAATACAAATCTGGCATAACGATACCATAGAGATGCAATGGGGAATGGCCTAGAGAGGAGATGGCCGGAGATAAGGGAGAAAACGAAGGCCGGGAAGATGGCCCGAGATGGGAGAGACGAGGGGGGGGGTCGGGACAAGCAGAAAACATAGCAAACTTTATTAATTCATTTCTTCTTAATCCCTATTACAAGCACTTGGGTTATATTTATAACCCCCAATAGGCAATTACAATATCAACGGATGGGGACACGTTGTATAATCCTATACTTAGACTTGTTACATAGCCTTCGCCTATTAAAAACGACGTCCTTGTCGTTTGTTGATCTTATCCAAGCAATTTTGATCCTAAGAGGAGGAGTTGGCCGGGCTGAGCTGTGTTCTTTCTCCTGGGATGCAATCTTGAGATGCAGAATCCGAACAGGGAAGGTACTCCATCGGTAGTGATAGAAAAGAAGGCGGTGCTATTAGGAAGGAGTCGTGGTGGAGACCAACCCAGATCAGGTCGACGCAAAAGTGCCCGACGCCGCACCCGTCCGGACTTCTATTGGCCCTGAGTCTTTTATATATTTTATGTGTATCATTTTGCATTTTTTATATTTTGCAATTCAATGTAATGTTGTATTTTGTGTGTTTGGAAATATATATATATATATACGAGTGACAGTGCACGGGGGGCCCCCCGTGCCCCGCGCGACAGTGAAGCCCGCTCTCGCTGGGCTTCGCCCGCCCCGACTCTTATAAATATAAGAGTCGGTTCTTATAAATATAACTTTTTCTGTGATGACACCATTTTAATGTTAATCAAGAGTTTAATTAATTAATCAAAAGTTTATTTAATGTTTTTATTTGAAATTATTTATTATTATTATTTTTGTTTTAATTATTCTTTAATTAATTTTGTTTTATTAATTTCACGTGCATTTAATTAATTGTCCGAACTGTATGATTTAATTAATTTCATTAATTAAGTAGTTAATGAAGAATGATTAAAAAAACTAATCATTAAAATAAAAAATAGACGGTCGAGATTGCTTTGAAGGGTCTCAGATGTTACACCGTGCATTCACAATGGTCAACGATACTTCTTTGTATATATGTATATATATAACTGTAAAGTGTCCGGTTCAGTTCTTTCCCAAGCCGGCCCAACACTGTGCTGTACTTCCTCCTTGTACAAGCAGCTGTAAAAAGAAGAAAACCCACAAGTTTTTTTTCGGGTTAGGGCTCCCGGCCGCGACATCTTCTTCCCGAGTTTGGCGGAGCACGTTCGCAGCTTCCGCGGCCCACGATCTAGCCATGCCTGCTTCCACGACGCCCTATCCTACTGTTTCAGCCACATCTGCAACCATGATTCCTCATCCCGACAGTTCCGCCCAAGCTTCCCCATGACCGATTCCTCCACAAACCAGCGGTTTCTGGTGATGCCCTATAAAAGACAGAGACGATAAACAGTTCGGGGGTGATTGATGTGGAAATGATGAGATGTATTTGATTGTTGCTGTGTGCTACCTGCCTTCCGTTGAGGGAGACGATGAATAGTAGATGAAAATTTGGGATTGCTGCTCTTGTGTGTCTAATTCCTGTCAAAGTTAGGTGAAATCTGAAGTTTGTTTGCTTCGGTTGAGAGCTGTAGGTTGGTAAATGTTGATGAAGATTTTCGATTGCTTTGCTGCTTCCATGCTTGGAGCCCTGTTAAATGGTGTGAGATTATAATGTTGCTGTAGGAGTTAGATGTTAGTGAATGCTCTTGCTTGCCTCCTTTCTTTATTTCCCGTGAACAGGCTTATGCGGTGGCTGAGAGAAAAGTTGTTTGCTGCCGCGATGTTAGAGATAGGAAAGGTGTTCTGGCTGTTCTGAATCCGTGAACCGTTAATGTGTGAAATGTTTAAGTTGTAGTTGAGTTAGGATTTTCTGGTTTGCCTTTTGATATTGCCGCCTTGCCGATGAACAGTTGTGAATGAGATTGTGTGAGAGATTAATTTTCTGTGAACAGGGAAACAAGCGAAATTAAATTTCTGTTTAGAGATTTCGTGGAACCACCTTGAGTGATTGAGATTTCATAGATCCACCTTGAGTGTGAGAGTGAGTGAATTTTAGGTTGTTAGTTTGTGACTTCCTTACATTGGTGAGTGCTTGAGATTCCGTGGAACCATTTTCGTGTGAGAGTGAGTGAAATTTTTCCTTGGTGCTCATGTGCGATAGCGGCCGACCTCGGAGCGGGGAGATCGAAGGTGACGAGGAATTTCTCGCGTGATCGCCGTCAACTTCGATTGCGGAAAGTCGCTTCTTTCTATGAGTAACTTATTTCTTTCTCTTTCTTTGCGTGCGTCTACATTCTCTTTTATGATTTTAGATTCATTGTTGGGTTTTCGTTCGGATTTTGTTAGCAAATGTTACGTTGAAAACTCCAAACGGAACGTATTTGGAGTTCACAATTTCCGTTTTGCTACGAAAAGGGGAACAAAATGAAAGTTGCGAACTTACTTGCTTGGATTCAGAATTGAACCATTATTTTAAGAAAATCCATTTTTTTAACAAAATGGTTTTTTTGTGCTTTACAAAAAACAAATGTTGCTTAATTTCATAAATTCTGCGCAACGGCCGCTCAAATTATTTTTGCAAAATTCATATTTCATTGCACGCATTTAGGGTTTTCTAGAAAAAGCCGACAGACGCGCAAACCCTACGCGCCGTCCTGCATCAATTTGGTATTAGAGTCAGGTTCCGAAATTTTTCTAATTTTCGGAATCCGTCCTGCGTAAAATAGGGAACCCACATAGCATTTTATTTAAAAAAAAAAAAAGAATTTTTTTTAGCATAATCATACATTTGCATTTTTTTTTATTTGCATCCATCTGCGTAGTGATAGGTTAGTGAGATACGTCGAGTTGAACGTGGTGAATCGAGTCGTGGAAGCGAAGGGAATGAACCACCCCCGTGGTTTCTACCTTTCGCCCGCCAAATGACGGCGTTAGCCAAAAGTATACACCAAGTGCAAGACGTGTTTGAAAACCTTAGTGTTAGGGTGCATAGTTTAGAAGTACCCCCTCGAGCGTCAATGCCACCTCCAATTCGAGATGAGCATTCTGCCCGTCTACATCACAATGACCCACCACACTACGTAGAAAGACCTACATTTAGGAGGAACCCTCTTTTTGAGGAAGTGGTTAGACATCCCTTAGATAGGATTGACTCTAAACACGACCAAGGTAGGAATTTCCCTAGGAATTTTCGTGAACCCCAACGAGAGCCATTCCTAGGTACGCAAGATCATTATCAGGAGAGACCCTATAATGACGTAGTTAGAGAAGAGCGTCCTCGAGACCATCGCCGACCTATACCGGCCATGCATCGTGATGATCGTCCTAGAGTTGACATCGATTGCCACCCCCATGGCGTCAAGACAATCATGATCCTTACAATAATGAGTGTCCTCGTTCTTATCCTCGTACTCGAGTGGATCCTATAGGTTCGAGGTAGAGTTCAGTATCACTCCAATTATCGATACTTAGAATTAGAAGCTTATCAACTAGTATCAAAGCTTTACCTGGGCCATAACACTTTGCAACTATGTGAGATCACAGTACCCACAATCACGACTTGCGGAAGGAGGTTGAAATCGTGAAAGAAAATCTTGAAAAATGGATGATAATTATGACAACCTTAAGGTGGCTCTTCAGGATATGGACCAACGACATTCATGCACCATGGATGAATTACACCAAATGTTCACTGGCTGACCATGGAAAAGGCATGGGTAGAGCACACCTACCACAGCCATGCTGAAAACAGAGCTTACCATTGTAATATAGATTGCTCTCTACCCACCAGAGGCGCCCAGTTAGATTTCCCACTGTTTGGAGATGCAATTCTTGATTGGTTGTATCAGAGTGAACAATTCTTTGAAGTTGATGGAACGTCGGAACTGCTGAAGGTGAAGTTGGCGACAATGAGTTTGGAGGAAAAGCTCTGGCTTGGTTTCAAATCTTCTCCATGGTCGGATCGGTTCGGTTCGGTTCCACTCAAAACCAGAAACCGACCCATGTATGTTCGGTTACAAGTTTTTGGAACCAGAACCGACCCACGGTTCTAAATTATAGAACCGGATCTGAACCGAATTGTTCGGTTCGGTTCTACTTGCCTTCAAAAAAATATTAAACCATGAATGTTTATATGTGAAAAATAAAGACGAGTTAATGCTTACTTTAGAGACTTGTTTGTTTAATAAAGTTATAATAAAATTTGAATTAAAATAGGTGACATAGACTGAAATGTGATTAACATAACTTGCTTCAAACAAATTAGGATTCAAGACATCTCTACATGTGTCATAAAGTTCAAAAATGGCATACTAAATAATTCTCTTAGAGTTGCAGCTCCGATACGCATGGGCCTGCTAGAGCAATAAACTCCATTCATCTCAATCCTGGAAAGCACTTTCTCACTAGTCTCTTATAGTCATTAAGAAAAATTATCAAAGCTTGAAGACCCCAAAAAAATCTACAGTAGTAATCGGTGAACGGAAAACAACCGCCACTCCAACACTACCTTCTAAGGATGGGTGCATAAGAGGAATATGCATCCTTAAATGTAAGCTAGCAGGAAGGCGTGAGAGAAGAAATCCTAAGGCAGCCGCAGTAAGGCGTGTGAGAAGAAAGGACCTAGAGAGTAGAGAGTAGAGAATCGACACGGTCTTGCATGCTTAGAGAATCAACGAATCCAACCTTCTTCCAGTTCCGGCGACGACGAACGAGCGGCGATGTGGGCTGCGATGAATCCAACCCTTCTCGATTTCTCGCCTTCTACTCGATCGTGAGTAAATACCAAATAAACCCTAACCGGCTAACCCCATAATCCCCAAGTATCGTGACTAGGACCGCGTGAGGAGTGAGCCGCGGGAGTCAGACAACTGGATAAGGCAAGGCGTGAGTTTATTTATTGATATCTTATTCCATGATTCTACTTTTAATAATTGATTTTTTAATTTTTTTTAAAAAATATAGGTTCGGTTCGGTTCCCGGGTACCCGACCACAGGAACCGAGAACCGAACCGAACCGGTGGTTCTAATATTTTTTAGATTCATACCCGAACCATGTAAAACGAGAACTGATCCGAACCGTCGGGTTCGGTCCGGTCCTCGGTTCTTCGGATATTTTTGCACAAGCCTACTATTCATGATCATTTTGCACCCACTTTGTATGAAGATTCAATGAGTGAGATCAAAGAACTGAAATAAACAACCACAGTGCAAAATTTCTTTATGAGTTTGAGGCTTTTCAAGACAAATTAATCATTTCTGAAGATTATGCCCGCAACTTCTTTTTAATGGGTCTATGGAAGGACATTGCACTAGTTATATGTATGTTCACGATTTCCTCTCTTCAGAAAGTCTATGGGTTGGCAAAGGATTCAAAAGCAACATAATGCTCTGGGGGGCGAGCGTGGCTATCATCACTAGGGGGGACGACTGATAATCCAGGCGTTGAAGGTTCCAGATCTTCCATGGAACTTCTGCTCCCAATTTAAGCCGACATCAGCTATCTAAAATCACGAAGTAGACCCCCCCTCCAATGGAAGAGAAACGACTCAAGGGTTTCTGTTTCTGGTAAGACGAGAAGTTTTTCAGGGGTATAATTGTAGATCTATGACTTAGCTTTATGATGTAAAAATGAATTGTTACAATCCACGAGGAAGATGGTGGGCCCATTGGATTAGAAGGGATGCCGTTCGGGGGAGACCGCCTGACCATCTTGGTTTTCTTCGGTCTGAAGGCAGGGCTGAGCGACCCTCGAGCTAGCCAGGGGGCGGTATTGATGACCTGTGCCCGCGTGCCCTCCCTCACGGCCGCTAGGCGAGCACACATCTCCTCTGATATGGGCATCACTCAGCTACAGTAGTTCGCAAAGAAAAAGAGAAGCAGAAGGTCGGGGGATTTCTTTGAGCCTGGTGGTATATATAGCAAGAAGGTCAGACTCACCAAAAGATTCCCTCCAGCTCAACAGACACTCACCGAACACGTGAGTTGAATGATTCTTTCCGAGCTTTGCGAAAGCTCAAAAAGAGCGGAGATTGTGTACAACCTAGTATTCGTCGAGTGGGTCCAACAAAGCAGAAGAGGGGGCCCTCTGTATAACCCGACCCACATCCGCCAAGCGGGCGAGCAAGCTCAAGGTGGAGCCAGCCCGCATTCGCCAGGCAGGCGGGCGAGCCAGCCTGCATCCGCCAAGCGAGCTGAGCGAGCCGGGCCGCACCCGCCCTGATGACTGGCGAGCTGGCTCGCTTTCTCCCCATGAGTGGGATGCAAATATCCTATGATTAATGTGATTTGGTCTGCCAATATCTTTACTGAACATCGGAGTTTCGCTGTTGGCAGACCACTTTTGGGCTGCATATAGCCGTTTAGAACAACAAAGTTGCGCTATTTGCAGGCCAGACTTAGAAATCTATAAATAGGCCCAAGGGGGTGCCTCAGAAGACATACTTTTCTTATTTTCTGGTCTTTTAGCGTTTTCTGATGTATCCTTAGCTCAGCACCGGCTAAGGAGCGGAAACGCTCTAAGATCTTCCGGGTGTGTGATGAGACCTCCGTGTTGTAGCCTTGAGTCAGTTTTGAGTTCTAAGTCTTCAGTAAATCAAGCTCACTAGGAGAAGTAAGTGTGCGTCACCCCTTCCCTAAGGGTCAAAACTCCACAGAAGCCGGTTCTTGGTTTCAACACATTTATTACGTTAAATTAATCTATCACAATAAAAATAAATTTACACGATAAAAGAACTTGCTAAAATATAAAATGAAATATATAGTACTTTATTCATCAAATGAATTATTACAACAACCGACAAACATACAATCTATAAGACTCGTACTAGAGTTGATCATTCAGGTATCTAATACCCATGGATCTAACATGACCATCATGCTTTCTCTGCGCGAGAGGTTTTGTTAGTGGATTCACAATATTTTCTTCAGTCGACACTCTGCAAATGTTCACGTCCCCTCGATCGATAATCTCACGAATAAGATGGAACCGCCAAAGTATGTGCTTGGAGCGTTGATGAGATCTAGGTTCCGAAGCAAGTGCAATTGCACCGTTTTTATCACAGTAGAGAACTACGAGATCATCAATGCTATGAACTACATCTAATCTAACTTGCCGATGAATTTCCTAATCTATACAAATTTTTTCGCCGCATTCGCAGTGACGATATACTCGACTTCAGTAGTATAATCATAAACTGTCTCCTGGTTGTAACTCTTCCAACTAACATCTCCTCTATTTAGGCAAAATACAAATCCTGACTGAGATTTTAAGTCGTCCCTATTAGTTTAGAAGCTAGCATCCGTGTAACTCTTTACAACGAGCTATTCCTCTTCACCAAATACCAAGAATGTATCCTTAGTCCTTCTCAAGTACTTTAAGATATTCTTGACAGCAATACAGTGACTATTACCGGGATTAGACTGATACCTGATGTCATGCTCAAAGCATAAGAGACATCGGGTCGAGTACATATCATTGCATACATGATTAATCCAATTGCCGAAGCATATGCAATAAACTTCATGCGGTCCTTATCTTCACAAGATTTATGACACTGGTCCTTAAAGAGACTCATACCATGAGACATGAGTAAGAATCCTTTCTTGGACTCAAGCATGTTGAACCGTTTCAACACCTTATCAATGTATGTACTTTGGGTCATACACATCAACTTCTTCGATCTATCTCTATAGATTTTAATATCAAGTATATAAGTCGCTTCGCCCAAGTCTTTCATAGAAAAGCAGTTCCGTAGGTTGTTCTTAACAACTTGTAGGGTCGGTTTGTCATTCTCGATCAGCAGTATGTCATCTACATACAATATCAGAAAGACAACAATGCTCCCACTAATCCTCTCGTAAACACACGGTTCATTCTCGTTCTTGATAAAACCAAACTCTTTTATCTTTTCATCAAAACGAAGATTCCAACTTCGAGAAGCCTGTTTTAATCCATAAATGGATCTCTGCAGCTTGCATATTTTAGTGGCTTTATCTGAAGATACAAAACCCTCGGGTTGTGTTATATACACTTCCTCAAGGAGATTTCCATTTAGGAAAGTCATTTTGACATCAATCTGCCAGATCTCGTAGTCATAATACGCTGCAATAGCAAGCAGAATTCTGATGAACTTAATTATAACAACAGAGGAAAAGGTCTCATCATAGTCAACACCATGAGTTTGCTTGAAACCTTTAGTCACTAATCGCCATTTGAATGTCTGTACTCATCCATGTCGGTCTTCTTCTTGAAGACCTACTTGCACCCTATGCGTCGTACCCCTTCAGGTGGTTCCACCAAGGTCCAAACTTGGTTTGCATACATAGAGTTAATTTTAGATTTCATGGCCTCAAGCCACTTCTCGGAGTCCGATCCACACATAGTCTCTTGGTAGGTTGCAGACTCATCATCATGATCCATAAACAACACATTACCTATTTGAGATACGAGAAATCCATATCTCTCGGGCTCAAACCTTGGTTTAACAGATCTACTTGGAACTTGTGTTTCTTGAGTAGGCTCTCCAACTACAATAACTTGTAGTCCTTGCTCAGGTTCCAATTCCGGTTCATTCACGGTTTGTTGTTCTTGAACTTCTTCAAGTTCTATCCTGTCAGTCTTTCTACTATCAACTCTTTCTCAAGAAAGACACCAGTTCTCGCAACAAACACTTTGCCCTCGGACGGTAGGTAGAAATAGTACTTACGAAGCACGGATATGTCTTATTTAAGCCCGTACCCGTACCGGGTACATTTCCGGTACGGGTGCGCGTATGGTATGCGCTGATACACGCTATTAGGTTTCAGTCGGGTTTTGCTTCCGCATTTCATTTCTTCTTGCAGCGCATCGCCTTTTCCTTCTTCGCCGATCCCGTGTTCCGCATTTCTTCTTGCAGCGACGGCCTTCGACGATCCTTTTTGCGGCCTTCCTCTTCTTCTTCGATCCCGTACGCTGCGGCCTTCGACGATCCCGCACGCTACGCCTTCGACGATCCCGCACGCTACGCCTTCGACGATCCTGCACGCTGCGCCATTCGACGATCCGACCTTCGACGATCCTCTTCCGCAGGTAGGTCTTATTCTTCTTCTTCTTTTGATGCAAGTAGGGATGATAATGCGCCACTTTGGGATTATGTATCTCTTATCTATAGTAGAGAAGTTGGTGGCGAAAACAGAAAATGTAAATGCAATTTTTGTGAGATAGATTTCAGTGACTCGTATTCTAGAGTAAAGAGTCACTTACTAAAAATATCCGGGAATTGTATTATGGTATGTCCAAAAGTAATATCGTTTCATAATGCAAGTCAAACTTCTCAATTAGTTGGGGAAACGAAAAAAAGAAGAGGGAGACCTATTAATATGACTTTTCAAAATAAAGCTAGAGATGAGTTAATGAGTCACATAGCCAGGATGTTCTATTTTGGTGGTTTGCCATTTCATCTAGCTAGAAATCCATATTATGTTAGTTCATATAAATTTGCTGCTAACCACAATCTTGATGGATTTGTTCCTCCTGGATATAATGCTCTCAGAACAATACTTTTGCAGAAAGAAAAATCAAATATCACTAGAATGCTTCAGCCAATTAAAGATACTTGACCCCTAAAGAGAATCAGCTTAGTCAGTGATGGTTGGACAGAAGCTCAAAGAAGACCTTTGATTAATTTTATGGCAGCCTCCGAGGATGGTCCTATTTTTTTAAAGGCAGTTGATGCATCAGGTGAATATACGGATAAACATATTATTGCAAATTTGATGATTGAAGTTATTAATGAAGTTGGTGCCGAAAATGTTATACAAGTTATCCCTGATAATGCACCGGTGTGTAAGGCAGCAGAAGCAATTGTGGAGGCACGATTTTCACATTTTTTTGGACACCTTGTGTTGTGCACACTTTAAATATAACATTAAAAAATATTTGCGCAGCCAATAATACTGATCGTTGTGCAACAGTTAGAGAACAATGCAGATGGATAACTCAAGTGGCTAATGATACTCAATCAATCAGGACTTTCATAATGAATCATCAATACAGGTTGAACATGTATAACTCTTTTGTTTCACTGAAGTTACTTGCAGTTGCCGAGACACGATTTGCTTCCACTATAGTGATGTTGAAGAGGTTTAAACTTGTGAAGATGTGCTTACTTAATATGGTTGGATGTCCCGAATGGACTATGTTTAAAGCAGATGATGTTGAGAAAGCTCTAGAGGTTAAAAACATCATCTATAATGACAAATGGTGAGATGATGTGGACAAGATCCTTGATATAACAAGACCCATATATGATATGCTTAGAGTTTGTGATACAGACAAACATAATCTTCATCTAGTATATGACATGTGCGATTCAATGATAGAAATTGTGAAGCTTGAAATATATAAACACGAGAAGTTGACGGACTTGGAAGCTCATTGCTCTCTTTATGAGACAATTTATGATGTTCTCGTTGATCGATGGACCAAGAGTTGCACACCACTACATTGCATGACTCATTCTCTTAATCTAAGGTAATTTTTTTTCTTATTTGATATTAAACATTTACTATGATTTATTTATTTACTATATATTTTTATTTGTAGGTATTATAGTCGAGAATGATTTGAAGGAGGGCCAAATAGAGTTGCTCCAAATACGGACGAGGAGATTTCTTTGGAGAGGAATAAATGCTTAAGAAGATATTTTTCTGATGTGGTTGAGAGGAATATAGTAATCAATGAGTTCTCTAGGTTCACGGGATTTGGTCAAGCTTTTAGTGAGCCAGATAGTTTGGAGAGTAGAGCTTCATTATTGCCCAAAGATTGATGGAGTTACTATGGAACTTCGACACCTAAATTACAAAAATTTGCTTTGAAGTTGTTAGGTCAATCTTCTTCATCGTCCTGTTGCGAGAGAAATTGGAGCACATACTCATTCATTCACTCATTGAGAAGAAACAAAATTCTATTACAACGAACTGATGATTTGGTGTACGTGCATAGTAATCTACGCTTATTATCGAGGAGAAACGAAATCTACAGTCAAGGAAGGAGTAGAATGCGGGATATAGGAGGAGATGCATGAGCAAATCCTTTTGATGGAGTTGACATGCTTACGATTGCTAACTTGTCTTTAGATGAGTCACAAATTGAAGATGGTTTGATCTCCAACAATATGGAGGAAGATGAAGAAAATGAGTGATGAACATCGTTTTATTTGAAATAATTATGAATAACTTATGTCTAAGTACTTCATGTTATATTGCATTAGTTATGAACTTGTACTTCAATTGATTATTTATGCTTCATGTTTTCTTGTTTCAAGAATTTATAATTGTATTTGTGATATATGCATATATATTTATTAAATTTAATACAACGTATCTCGCCGTACCCGTATTTTTGATTTTAAAATTTTATCGTACCGCCGTTCCGGATACGTATCGTACCTGGCACCCATACCCGTACCGGTGCTTCCTAGAATAGTACCCTTTAGTTTTCTTAGGATACCGCACAAGATAACATTTATCCGACTTGAATCCAGCTTGTCAGACATTTGACGTCTCGCGTATGTCTCACAACCCCAAATCTTAATGAATGACATATTAGGACGCTTCTCAGTCCATATCTCATATGCTGTCTTCAGAACCGTTTCGTTGGAGCACGATTTAGTGTAAAAACAACAGTCTCTAGAGCAAAATCCCAAAAGGAAACAGACAGATCTGCATGACTAATCATCGACCGTATCATGTCTAACAGAGTACGATTCCTCCACTCAGGCGCACCATTATGCTGCGGTGTTCTGGGTGGAGTGAGTTTTGATATAATACCATACTCTTTCAGATGATCACGAAACTCATGACTCAGGTATTCACCATCTCAATCAAATCAGAGTGCTTTAACCCTCTTGCCCAACTGGTTCTCCATTTCGTTCTTAAACCCTTTGAACTTTTCAAAGGTTTCGGATTTGCACTTTATAATATACACATATCCGTATCTACTGAAATCATCAGTAAATGTAACAAAGTAGAAGTACTCACCTCTAGCCATAGAACTCATGGGTCCACATACATCACTATGTACTATATCCAAGAGATCATCAACTCTCTCATTAAAACCAGTGAAAAGGATTTTAGTCATCTTGCCTAACAAACAAGATTCGTATCTATCAAATAATTCATAATCAAATGAGTTTAGTAGACCATCTTTATGGAGTTTGGATATGCGTTTCTCATTTATATGGCTCAAACGACAATGCCAAAGGTACATAGGGTTTGAGTTATTTGTTTTTAGTCTTTTAGTATTTTCTATATTATAGATCTGTTGATCTAAGTTCAAAATATATAAACCATTAAATATTTGGGATACATCATAACAAACATCATTCATAAAAATTGAATAACAATTGTTCTTAATTATAAACAAGAATCCTTTCATGTCAAGACATGATATGGATATAATGTTTCTAGTTATGAAAGAAACATAATAACAATTATCTAGTTCTATTATAAGCCCACTGGGCAAAGAAAGACGGTAAACTCCCACTGCGACAGCAACAACTCTTGCTCCATTGCCAACACGCAGGTCCACCTCCCTTTTACTCAACATTCTTCTCTTTCCCAGTTCCTGCACATTTATACAAATGTGAGGAGCACATCCGGTATCCAATACCCAGGATGAAGGAACAGAAAGGTTTATCTCTATAACATAAATACTTGAAGCGGAAGTCATACCTCCCTTCATTTTCTGAATACCCTCAATATAAGAAGGACAGTTTCTTCTCCAATGACCAGCCTTGCCACAGTGGTGACATTTCCCTTCTTTCGCCAAGCTTTCTTCTTCAGTGCTGAAGACTTGGGCTCAATAGATGACTTAGCTCCTACCTTCTTCTTCTTGAAACCCTTCGCCTTGCCCTTGTCTTTATGCACCATCAATATGAGACTAACAGACTTGACCTTCTTCATATTGATCTCGATAGTTCTTAACATGCATATGAACTCGGGGAGTGTCTTGTCTATTTCATTCATATTGTAATTTAAGACAAACTTCTCGTAACTGTCCGACAACGATTGCAGGATCAGGTTTGTAGCCAACTCTTGGCTTAGAGGAAAGCCTAGCCTTTCAAGGTTCTCTATATACCCAATCGTCTTGAGTACGTGAGTCTCTACTGGGTCTAGAGCTCCCATCTTACACTGAAACAACGCCTTGGTGACGTCAAACCTCTCTTGGCAAGCCTGCTCTTGAAACATTTTCTTGAGATGCCCGTCAATTTCCTTACAACCCATGTTCTCATGTTACTTCTGAAGCTCAGAGTTCATGGTTGCCAGCATGAAGCATTCGACATCCAAGGAGTTGTCTTGATACTTCTTATAAACATCTTTATCAGATCGGGATGCATTCCCGGCTGGCTCATCGTGAGATTTCTCTTCTAAAACATAGAGCTTACGCTCTTGCCTGAGAACAATTTTCAGGTTTTTGTACCAGTCCAGATAATTTATCCCACTCTATTTTTCCTTCTCAAAGATGGATCTGAGGGACAGGGTGGAATGAGATCCACTTGCTATGTAAATTCTACAATGATTTATGCAAAGAAAAATTCAGTACTACATTTCTAAATACATTTTATTTCAATTAGGGCTTTAATTAAAATTACTCCCACTATTTTAATCATACTGATAACCCTCGATATCAATTCTGAGAGTTTATGCGAGCTTCTCTCTTAGTGGACAAGATCCGTATTTCACCAACACTATGAGTCAGCTTTGACTTTTCTCTCACAATGCAATTATTTAGGTAGACAACACTTGCCGATTGCATCATCATACAACTCTTGTATGGTTGGTGAATAGCTTTTTATTCACATCCATCATACGGTGCATGCCAACCCTATGCTTCTGGGCACTCAACATTTGAGGTCACCCAGTTAAGTTTGACCTGATGTCGACGGTGGGATATCACAATTATCCGCTCGCACCATTACCAAGATAGATTAATGCACCTTGCTTTGACAAACCCACACTTCATCGATCGAGATAGAAAGAGTGTCATCCATCAGAAGACATCCAAATACTTAATATTTCATGAGAGACTTTTAAGATAATTGATTAATACTTAATCATGGTTAACAATTAACCAATGTGCACATCCACAAAATACTTATAACACTCTCAATCCAAATACATCCCAGATGTGCACAAAGAAGAATCATCAACACTTGACAAATTGAGCTAAATCTGAACATCTAGAAACTTTCTAAATCTTCAGATTTATATGCACTGGACATGCACAACACCAACTCCACTTACACAGTAGACAAGCTCGTCTCTCAATATGAGATTCAAAATCTAACACACGTGGTTTCACAAACCAACAAGAGGGACAGTTACTGTTAAGGAAAAACTAAGATATCACAACAAAATCACATGCGTTTCTGACGGAGTTCCAAGGGGCTGCGCCCCTAACGGGTTTTTAGGGGCAGAGCTTTGGGTATTTTAAAAAACTACCACCGATTTCACACAAAATTCCATCAACATTTGATGTTGTAGGAATAACTTTGGGCATTTAGAACACTTCTAAATTTTTAGATCTACACGCAATGAATTTAACAACTTCTGAAATAATGATCATCGCTCGAAACCTCACTCTGATATCACTATTGGGTTTTGATATACGTCATAACAATTGTGCGCAGCGGAATTAGGAACAAGAAAACCCAGAAGAAATGTGAATCTAGCGATGAACATTGATCAAGAATTAACATAACCATAAATAAATTATAACTTTGAGGGATTGAGTCAATACTCAACCAAGGTGCTCCGATGAAGTCCAACGAACGCTAACGGCCGGAGTTCCGAGCGTAGAATAGTGTCCACACCTCTACGGATATCCACACGAGCACGGAGGACCCTTAGACTCTTGTTACACAAGATCTAAGTTGGAAGAAGGTATGCCCTCAACGTCTCCACAGTTTGCTAGATCCGTTAAAGGAGATGCGACAATGACAAAGATGAAGCCTTAGGAAACACTTTTCGGCGGCAACTGTAGATCAGCGAACGATCGGCGACAGAAGTTTGCTATCGCGACATAGGCGGAACTGTTCCGTCAGGAAGAAGAGTCGCTGTTTTAGTCTCGCTCGATTAGGTCAAAAGAAACAGTAAGTATCTATCGATTTACTGTACATATCGTATATATACAAGATACCGAAGCAACCGATACTTCCAGACCACGCCGAGCTGGACTTAAATGAATTAAACCAGAGGAAACAGAATTCATCGAGCATACACGTCGATATTAGCCGAATCAAAAATTATTCGTCGAAATAACACAAACATACTCGACGAATCGAGATAGACCAAACCGTACAAGTATTAAGGCGATATACGACGAATCGACGATATATGACGAATCGACGATATTCGACGAATAAGTCTAATTCGTCGAAACTATCATTACAATACTCGACGAACCCAAGGCAGATTCGTTGAGTCTATCATGACGATATTCGACAAATTCCAACTCATTCGTTGAAACCTTAAGTGATACTTGATGAATTTCCCTTAGATTCTTCCGACCACTTACCTGATGACCCATATTCAAATAGGTCCCGAAATGAAAATTCTTTACATCTAGAACGTCATATGCTTGATCCTTCACTCATATCACGTATGAGCAAGGTCAACACAAACCTTTCCAACTTCTCCAATGCTCTTATGTGCGACCCCATATGGTCATATTGTGTTGGCAGTGAGACTACATGTTTGATTACTTCCAGATCACCATGATAACACCAACAATATCTACGCATGGTCTTATTTTAATTATTGATTATTATTGTAAGTAATGAAAAATTATCTATTAAATAAGTATCACTCCTTTATATATAGGAGTGATACAATGCAAACCTCAAATAGTTACCAAAAATACAGGAATAAAATAAACCAGGAACTCTAACACTCCTCCTCAAGTTGGGCTTGTGATGTCTGTCAAACCCAACTTGGTCATAATGTTTCCAAATGCCCTATGACTCAACTCTTTAGTAAGAGCGTCAACCAACTATTGATCAGAAGGGATAAATGGAGTGCTCACAACTCCACTCACTATGTTCTCATTGATGAAATGCCGGTTGACTTCAACATGTTTAGTGCGGTCATACTGAACAGGTTTGTGCGTTATGGTAATAGTCGCCTTGTTATCACATTAAAGCCGGATGGGACCCTTGTTTTGAATCCCAAGTTCGGACATAAGGAACCAAATCCACATTCCTTCTAATATTTCATGAGCCTTAGCTCTGAATTCAGCTTCAGTATTGGACCTGGCAACAACCTATTGTTTTTTTACTTCTTCAGGTTAGCAGATTTCCCCCAACCAGAGTATTATATCCAGAAATGGATCTACGGTCATCAACAGATCCCGCCCAGTCAACTTCTATGAAAACTTCAATGGTTAATTATTTGTTGGGAGTAAACAAGATGCCACACCCAGGAAAGGTTTTGAGATATCAAAGAATCCAGTGGGCCATATCTAAGTGGTGAGATTTGGGTGAATGCATGTATTGACTGATAACTCCAACATCATAAGAGATATCTTGATAAGTATGTCATAGGTAGATGAGCCTCCCTACACGACGTTGAAAACCATTGATATCTATAACAACTTCTCCATCATCCCTCTCCAATCTATGGTTTGCTTCAATAAGGGTGTCTGCAGGTCTACAACCACTCATCCCCGTTGTCTTAAGAAGGTCCAGGATGTACTTCCTTTGGGAAATACCATACTTAGATCTTGTAACTACAATGCCAAGGAAGTACTTGAGGTTCCCAAGATCTTTTATCTCAAATTCATTAGCCAATCAGAGCGGTTAATTTTTCTTGCCTGTGTTTTATAAACAAGTTATGGTCGGCCTTGCTCTAAGTATACCCAAATGCCATCATGGTTCTTTGGAACCTTTCAAGCCAAGCCCCCAGGGATTATTTTAGGCTATATAAAGCTTTCTTTTGTCTGCATACCTTTCCCTCAGATCTCTCAGTGGCAAGATCCGTAGGCAGAGACATATATACTTCTTCCAAATTCCCATGGAGGAAGACATTCTTCACGTCTAACTAGATGAGACTCCACCCTTCGCAGACAGTACGAGAAGAATTCTGATAGAATTCATCTTTTCTACGGGAGCAAAGGTTTATTGATAGTCAATCCCAACAATCTTAGTGTATTCTCCGGACACCAATCTAGCTTTGTAATGTTCAAGAAGACCATGAGAGTTTTGTTTTGCCCAAAAAATCTACTTGCACCCAACAACGGTCTTACCATGATGAAGAGAAACCAGATCCCATGTGCAATTAGCCATCATCTCTTCTAGCATTAGCTTTCTTCCACTTTTGGTGCCCCAGAGCTTCCTGTCAAGAGGAAGGGATGGATGTGAAGGACAAAAAAGTGACAAAGGCTCTATACAAGGAAGACAACGAGTCAAAAGTCACATAATGAGATAAGGAATGCCTAGTAGAAGCTCGATTACCTTGGAGACCAGTAGATGGATCTGGCGGTGGCTCCGGTATGGCATGCAAAACCTGATTGTTTGTGCCCTTCGTAGACCAGTATGGACCTGCAAAATATGATGAGGAGCCAATGCCGGAGGCAGAACAATAGGAGGAATAACAGGCTGATATGGAGGAGAAATATATGGAGGAATAGAGGGTGAGCTCAATTTCATGGTAATAGACTCCCTATGAAGTGAGGTCCTATAATAAGACTCAGATTCATGAAAAGTGACATCCATGGAGATAAAAGTCTTTCGGGTCATAGGATGAAAACACATACCCTTTTTGGGTGGGAGAGTAGCTAATGAAGACACACCGATGTGGATGGGGGGGGGGTCAAGCTTGGAGATGTGATGCACGTGAACAAAAAACACATGCCCAAAGATACGTGGAGGAAGCTGAGTAGGAGTAATGTTGAGAGTGTCCAAGGGGGTTTTGTTTTGAAGGATATGAGTAGGCATGCAATTAATAAGATGCGCAACCGTGAGGACGACGTCCCCCCAGTAATATTTGGGAAGGTGCATCTGGAGTAAGAGACACCGAGAAACCTCAAGTGTGTACTGATTTTTAAGCTCAGAGACCCCATTCTGAGTAGGGGTTTAAACATATGAAGCTTGTTGGATGATACCTAAGTCACTGAGATAGCGTTCAAAGTCGGAGTCAATGTACTCAAGACCATTATCACTTCCCAACATGGTAGCATGAAACCGAGTATCGATCATTTTATGAAACTGATGAAACAGGGGAAAAACTTCAGTTTTGATTTTCATTAGGTAAACCCAAATGCAACGAGAAAAATAATATATAAAAGTGACAACCATTTACAACCAGAAATAGAAGCAAACAGACAATGTCTCCAAATATCAAAATGAATAACCTCAAAAGGAGTAACGCTCAGAGGGGACATATCTGTAAGAGAAGCCCATTTGCTACTTACTAAGTGCACAAACATCACAAGTAAAAATGTTAAACACAGAGTTTGACATAGCAGGTAAGAAAAGTTTCATAACAGGAATAAAGGGATGTCCAATGCGACAATGCCAGGACTCCAAATCAGAAGATGATGCCACATTAAGAGCCTGCAGAGAAGTCGAGTTGGAGGGGTCAAACAAGTAAAGTCCATCGCACAGGCTACCAGAGCCAATCACCTTCCTCGTCTTCAAGCCCTGAAAGATAAAAGAAAAGGGGAAACAATCACTGAGCAATTCATAGAGTTAGTCAAGTGACAAATAGAAAGAAGGTTTCAAGTAAACTTATGAACATGAAGAACGAAAGAGAAAGTGAGGGAAGATCAAGAAATGGTTCCTCTTCCAGCAATAGAGGAAAAAGAACCATCAACAATACTTTGTCCCGACCAGATAGAGGAGAGTATGATACAAAATCTGGAGCAGAGCCAATTATATGTTCGGTGGCTCTGTTGTCAAAGATCCATTGGGCGGAGGGTAGGCTGGTAGCAGAATGTCCACCTAAATGTCCACCTGGGGGTCCCTGGTGGTCATAAGAGGATGAAGTAGAGGTCTCAGAAGATTGACCATGCATCAGACTTCAAAATGCCCGAATCTCTTCATAAGAGAGAGCAAAAGTAGCACCTGGAGTGACATATCTTCAAAAGCATCTGAGAGATGCACAAATATGGACAGAGGACGACCTTGAGAGCGAACATACCCGCGACCACCACGAGAGGCAAGAGCACTCTGGGAGGAGGGAAGCCATGAAGCTTGATGCAAGTGTCCCAGTATGACGGGCCTTCCTGCAATAATCACACAACAGATGATCCTTCTCAGTAGAATTGGGCCTGTAGTCATGAGAAGGACGCCCACCGTGGATAAACTGAGCAGCAAAAGCAGAGCCCTCCGTGGTAGAGTCAGGATGTAACGTCTGACAGCGATCAAATTCTTGCTGAACAAGATTGCAGACTTCTGGTAGAGAGGGAAGAGGAGAACGCTCAAGAATCTGGACACTAATTGGATCAAAATCTCGGCGCAGACCATGGAGAAATTTAAAGATCCGGTTGCGTTTCTCTCGAGCCCGAAAAACACTTTATCTTCAGGTGAGATAAGGGTAAGAACATCAAAGTGATCATATTCTTGGTAGAGCTGAGTAAACTCCAAGTAATAGGAGGAGAGGGAACAATCGCCTTGCCTCAAGAGGAATATCTGTCGATGGAGTTGGAAAATCTTAGCGCCATTCCCACGACAGGAATAAGTAATCTCAGCATGCTTCCAAATATCTACGGTAGTGTTTAGGAACTGAGCAGCCACGACATCACCAGGGAGTTTTCAGATTCCCATTGAGACCAATCTGTAGAAGCCTGAGCGGGGTCCTTCGTAGTGCCAGTAACATACCCAAACATACAACGGATTTTATGGGCAAGAGTGATAGAATGAGCTTACAAGAGATAATTGGTTCCATCAAATTTCATAGTGATAATTTGAGGAGTCCCATGGTCTTGGATAGCGCGACCGGAGCCCAATGCCGACATCAGGGAGAAATCAATACACACACTGGAAGACATATTTGGAGAATTAACACTACCTTCCATAGCAACATGAGGGTAGAAACCACGGAAAAAACCCAACCGGATGAAAGGGGCGCAACCCTAATAGCTTCTCATAGAAAGAGAAGAACCAAAATGATCCATGCGAAGGAGCCGAGCCAAGAACACAAGGAGAAGATCAATAGATGGTTCATTCCCTCAAGCATACTGTCGCACACTCCCCGCGGCCAGAAGAAGATTGTTGTGAAGAGGCAATCGCTGCTGGGACGAGATGGAAGGGGTGGAAGACGGTGCTGGGCGGAAGCGGAAGGATCAGTGTTGCTTGGGAGCCGCTGCTGTGCGGAAGCGGAAGGAGCGGTGATGGACGACGATCGAGCGAGCGGTTTTGGCGACACTGATCAGGTGAGTGGTGATCGACGACGATCGGCGGATCGGGCGACGGAAGCATCTAACGAACGGGCGAGCGCGATTAGGATTCTCTTGGCTCTGATATCATGTTGGGAGTAATGGGAAATTATCTATTAAACACGTATCACTTCTTTATATACAAGAGTGACAAAATACATACCACAAAGAGTACCAAAAATACAAGAATAAAATAAACAGGAAACTGGAACAATTCCCACACGATGAGTCACATGCTCCCATAATGATAATCAAAATTTATTCTAATTGACACAAGGAGAACACATAACTCAGCAAACAACCACTCAGTTACAATGCCAATTAACTCCAATTCCCCCCTTCAATGCGTTAGTAGCTGATGATAACTGTTTACTTAATAACAATATATATGTAACAAGTTCAAATGGAGCGTGCAAGGTACTCCCTTTGAAGCTGACATGTTACTCTTGCCATTGGGGTGTGTGATATGGTGTCGGGAATTCAATGGTTAATTACCTTAGGAACCATTCAATGGGACTTTTTCATCCTTAAGAGGGATTTCCATTATGGAAATAAGAGAATTGAGCTTCAAGGCAGCTGGAATGTAGGCAATGCCATCATCAATAAGAGTAGAATGATTAAGTTTGTTGAAAAACCAGCAACTCTATGATATCAATATGTTGATTGCAACCACGGGTTACCACCTCACTTCCAGCGAGTGAGCTATGATTGCAGAATTGGAAGGAGTTTACAATTCAGGAGGTATGTCCCAACAACCCCAAGAACTATCTTCCTTACTAAACAAATATAAAAGTGTCTTTGAAGTTCCAAGGGAACTGTCGCCACATAAATCCCACGATCATCACATAATCCTTAAAAATTCAAGTCAGTATACTAATAACCAGCCTTATTGATATTCGTATACCCAGAAAACAAAAATTGAGAAGTTGATCAAAGAGATGCCGGTTGCAGAGGTAATACAACATAGTAAAAGCTCATTCTCATCACCCATCGTCTTGGTTTAAGAAAAAAGATGGATCATGATGAATGTGCATTGACTACAGAAGGCTGAATGTCAATACTACTAAAGATTATTTTCCCATGCCAATTATTGAATAAATGTTGGCTCATCAATCCAGTCCCAGTTAGATTAAGGGCTAGATATCAAGTAAGAATGTCTCCACAGGACCTTGAGAAAACAACCTTTAAATTCCATGAAGGGTATTATACGTTCTTAGTAATGCCTTTTGGGCTTACCAATGCACCCTAGGCCTTCCAAAGCCTTATGAATCAAATCTTTCATTCTCATGTAAGAAACTTCATTCTAGTATTCTTCCATGACATTTTAATTTATATCCCGCCATGAGAGGGCCACATGGTGCACTTGGAGCAAACTTTACAAATTCTGGTGAAGGAACAGTTAAGAAAAGTAAGTGCCTTTTTGAAGTGCCACGCATAGACTACCTTGGGCACACCATCTCGGCTCAAGGAGTCTCGGCAGACCCCCACAAGTTGGATGACATGCAAGCTTGGCCCAGGCTAAAGACATTAAAACAACTAAGGTGATTTTTTTGGGTTTCTATGGTACTACAGATGATTTATTAAAGGCTTTGTGTGTATTCTGGCCCCCACATAATTTTTAAAGAAAAATCAATTCCAAGTAAAAAATAGCATTCAAACAACTTAAGATTGCTATTAGTACATCTCCTGTCCTAGCATTACCTAATTTTCATAAAAATTATGTTAGAGACAATCAGACAAATGCCTCAAAAGTTGGCGTGGGAGCCATGTTACTTCAAGAGGGTCACCCTATCTCCTCTTTCAACAAAGGAGTGGGCAAGAAACATCTGGCACTATCAGTTTATGAGAAGGAGCTTTTGGCAATTGTCTTTGTAGTACAAAAATGGAAACACCATTTCATTGACATGCACATTGTGATACACAATGATCATCAAAATCTGAAGTTTCTTAAGGATAAAAAAGTTTCAGAATCTTTACAACAAAAATTATGGCTAAATTAATGGGATTTGACTATTCCATCAAGTATAAGAAAGGAACGGACAATAGCACCGCTGATGCCTTTTCCAGAAAAATTGTCGATACCGAAGGCCAACTAGATACATTAGTAGTCAACACTACTTATTTGGTACAAAATTCAGTTGTCTCAATAGTAAGATGATAAGATTCAAAGTATTATCCATAGTAAGGAAGTAAATCCAACTGTTAAACCCTACTATTTGTGTTCCAATGGCCGGCTTAAAAGGAGGGAAGTTGGTGGTAGGAAAAGCTGAAGAAGTTAAGAAGCTGTTTTGCCATATATTTTCATGATTCAAGCATAGGGGGTCGTTCGGGTGTGTATGCAACCCTCCAAAAAATTAAACAAAATTTCTATTGGAAGAACATGAAGGCTCATATATATCAGTATATTAAGCAATGTGCCGTCTGCCAATAATGCAAGTCTCCAATGCGAAGCCATTAGGCTTATTACAATCCTTGCCTATTCCAAAGAATGTATGGAGAGACATTTCTATGGATTTCATATTTTCATATAAGGAATTCCACCATGAAATGACTATGAAATAATCATGGTATCGTGGATCAAAAGTATGCCCATTTTATATTTATCAAACATCCTTATTCGACGTCAACAAATGCTCAAATATTCATGGATAACATACTTATGCTCAAATATTCATGGATAACATACTTATGCTCAAATATTCATGGATAACATACTTATGCTCAAATATTCATGGATAACATACTTAAACTCTATGGGATGCATCATTCCATTGTAACAGATAGAGACGCAATTTTGTAAGTAAATTTTTGCAAAAACCTTCCAATCTTCAACAATGAAATTGCACACTTTTGCGGCTTATCACCCCAAACCGATGGTCAAATAGAGGTAGTTAACAGGTGTTTAGAAAACTACCTACGGTGTATTACTTTTAATAAACCATTGACATGGAGTCGATGGTTGCCCCAATCTGAGTGGTGGTAATGTGGTATAATTATCATACCATAGTTCCATCCAATTGAATCCATATAAGGTAGTTTATGGTTAAGCCCTTTCATTACATATTCCATATTTAGCTGAAGGTAGGCGGAATCAGATTTGTGAGACAACATTTGAACTCAACCCAGAATAGAATGGAGCAACTAGAAGATAAGGAGAGGAAGGATAAGGATTTGTAGACAAATATAGGGTTTATATTTGCCTACTGCCGTATAAGCAATCCAACCTTCAGGCAGTTGTGTTTGGCAAATTATCGCCTCGATATTTTTTCTCCTTCCGGATTAACCAGAAATTCAGTCCATCGGCCTATAAAGTTGATTTTCCCTCTTTTCTCCACATTTCACAATTCCTTCCGCATTTCACAATTGAAGCATCATGTGGGGATGGTTCCAACTTCAAGTTACTTACTAGAACACCTTACTGCAGAGGGAGTAATTTTAAAAGTATCAGAGAAGATCCTGGGCAGGAGGCTTGTTCCTCGGCGAGGCCGACCTGCATCTCAGATTTTAGTCCAATGGTCAAACATAGAGCCTGGAGACACTAACTGGGAAGATTATCTGACGATCAATGTGACATTTTCCACCTTCGATCCTTGAGGACAAGGATTCTTAAAAGGGGTGGGGGGAGTATTGTTACATTTCATTTTGTATTTGGATAGTTTTATCGTGTTATATTTGAATGATTGTATACGACTAGTAGCCACTACATTGTATCCGTGTAGCGGCCATCGCTAGCCATAACCAATCAGTGATCACTTTGTAGCGGACAACTGATAAGCGATCGCCAATTCGCCATGCAATTGATGTTTGAGTGTTTTATGTGTATAGGACATCATCTGGTGGGAACAATTACCCGAACTGTCAAGCAATTGAGTGTTAATAATTTCCCTACATGATGATTTCCGTGTGTAAGCCATGCATATATTGGCTATGGGTGTATAAAACTGTTATGAAATTGCTTGTGTTCTATCTTCTGCTTCCTTCAATTTATTCATGCAAGGGGTATAGTACTGGTTTCTACTTCATATTACCCATGGTACGAATTAAGAGCTTATCAATATATTTTTGAGCGCAAGGTTATTGGGAAGTACTGTATTCTGATTGTTCCTTGTGGACATGCAAATAATTCTCCTCCCTAAAATTATTTACACGCCTAGTTGACCCTGCTGGAATTTTTTCTACTATAACTGTTTACAAATTTAAGTTTTCAAATTAGAAACATGTGAGATGGATTTTGACTTTGAACACTTGCAAGTGAATTTGCATTATGCTAACATGAGGCTCTAAAACTGGATCTTGGGAACCCTTTACCTATCTTAACCCGTCAGCTCCTAAATGTTGGAATAGACCTAGGACCTCTAGTATCCTTGCATTGCCGATCCCTGTTTTGCAAAAATCCTCTTTCAAGAAAAGAAAGATATTCACATAGTAAGGTATTCACTTAATCAGGAACATGTACCGTGAAAATACTATTCTGATATTAGTGAAACATATCTTTCTCTTATCTATATTATCAATATTTCCATTTATTTGGAAAGTATACTAGCTATAGTAATTTAATAAGACTTGAATTGTCTTTTCAATGTTTTTTAGGGAATGACATTGATTAAGAAATGTATTCAAGGAAAGTGTTTGTTCATTTTTGATGGATTATTTGTTTGCAATAAGAGTTTAAGGATGGAGGTGGAAGGTGGGGGTGAAGGATGCATACTGTTCACTAGTGAAATTATGATATAACATTCTTTCTATTTGTTGAGGTTTATTTGTGATAAACTGACGCTTGAGATTGACAACATGAGATTGGTGATATGGAATATTTTACGGTATTGGGTTTCAAAGGAGATCTATGATAAATGCTGATTTATATGGGATTGCTCACAAATATGCAACATTAGTTGGAGTCAAACTATTAATCTAAAGGAGTTATTTATTACTATCAAATCATCAAATACTAAAATCTCCAATTTTGATTAAATTTTTTTGACCTTTTATTAGAACTTAACAACATGAACATTAATGTTCATGGCCGCCACACAAATATTTTAATCAAATGAACAATAGAAAAAATATATTATATTCGACTGACAAAACTTAATGAAACTTCCAACCAGTAACTATAAACATATAGAGGAAGCGAGAGAAAGGAAGAAAGGGTAAATAAGCAGCTGATAAACAAGCTACACGCTTCTACCTGGTTACACCTCTTGGAATGCTTCAAGTATTGTATTTCATTAGTAATTGCAATCTTGAAAGGAGAAAAAAGATTTGCACATTCAGAAGTAAATTTTTTGGTTGAGCCTATCGAGTTGAATTACCCCCTTCTTCCAAAATACATAATTCCTTCCACATTTCACAATTGAAGCAATATATGGGGATGACTCCAAATTCAAGTTGCTTACCAAAACACCTTACTTCAGAGGGAGCAATTTTAAAAGTAACAGAGAAGATCCTGGACATGAGGCTTCTTCCTCGGCGTGGCCGACCAGCATCTTAGATTTTAGTCCAATGGTCAAACACAGAGCCTGAAGACGCTACCTGGGAAGATTACCTGACGATCAAGCGACGTTTCCCACTTTCGATCCTTGAGGACAAGGATTCTTAAGGGGGGAGTATTGTTACATTTCGTTTGTATTTGAATAGTTGTATCATGGTATATTTGAATGATTGTATATGACTAGTAGTCATTATGTTGCTTGTGTGTAGCCGTCGACGCTAGCCGTAACCGATCGACGTTCGCCCAGTAGCGGGTAACCAGTCGGCGATCGCCCAACAGGCAACCAGTCGGCGATCGCCCAACGGGAAACTAGTTGGCGATCGTCCATCTGGCAACCGGTCGCAGATTGCCCATCAATTGATGCTTGAATTTTTTATGCGTGTAAGAAATCACCTGGTTAGAACAGTTACACGAACCATCAAACAATTGGGTGTCAATAATTACCATACTTGATGATTGTCATGTGTAAGCCATATTTATATTGGCTGTGTGTATGAAAAGGTTATGAATTTTTTTTGTGTTCTATCTTCTTCTTCCTTCGATTTACTTACGCCAGGAGTACACTACTGGTTTCTTCTTCGTACAACTTGCGCTCAGAATTTAGAGCGTACCAGTATGTTTCTGAGCGCAAGGTTATTGGGAAGCACTGTATTCTGATTGTTCCTTTTGGACATGCGAATTGTAATGCTCCTCACTAGAATTTTTTACACACCTAGTTGATTCTGTTGGAAATATGTCTACTATAACTGATTAAAACTTTAACTTTCAAATTAGAAACATATGAGATGGATTTAGATTCTGAAAATTTGCACGTGAATTTACAATATGCTAGTATGAGGCTCTAAACTGGATCATGGGAACCTTTTACTTACCTTATCCTGTCAGCTCCTAAATGTTGAAATAGAGATCCAGGAGCACTCATATTCTTCATTGCCGATTCCTGTTTTGCAATAATCCTCTTCCGAGAAAAGAAAGATATCCACGTACTAAAAGAATTCAATGAAGTAGAACATGTACCATGGAAATACTATTCTAATATTCTTGAAGCATATCTTTCTCTTATCTATATTATCCATCTCTCCATTTATTTGGGAAATATATTAGCTATAATAAATTAATAAAAAGTCTTGAATTGTATTTTCATTGTTTTTGAGGGAATGACGTTGATAAAGAAATGTATGCAGGGAAAGTGGATGTTCATTTTTGATGGATTATTTGTTTGCAATGAGAGTTCAGGGATAGATGTGGTAGGTGGGGGTGAATGATACATATGGTTGATTAGTGGAATTATGATATAGCGCTGTTTCTATTTGTTGAGGTTTATTTATAATAATCCAGCTTATAAGATTGACAACAAGAAATTGGTGATATAGAATTTTTTATGATATTGGGTTTCAAAGGAGATCTCTGAGTAGATTTAGATGCGATTGCTCACAAAATGTAACATTAAATGGAGGCAATCTATTAATCTAAAGAAGCTGTTTACTACTTTCAAATGGTCAGTACTAAAATCTCCAGGTAAATTTTGTTGATCTTTTATAAGAACTTAACAACATGAACATTAAAGATCATGATAGACACACAAATATTTTAATCAAATAGACAATAGAAAAAATAAATTATGGACAGCTTGACAAAAATTAATGACACATCCAACCAATAACAATACATGTATAGAAGAAGAAAGAGAGAAATGAATAAAGGGTAAATAAGCAACTGATTAACACGCGACACACTTATACATGGTTATACCCTTTCTTGGAATGCTTCAAGTATTGCATTTCATTAGTTATTGTAATCTTGAAAGGAGTAGAATGATTTGCACACTCAAAAGAGTTTTTTTGGACTGAACCATAGAATTCATCTTTTACATGCTTTGGTATCCTTATTTATGACCCCAACTAATACAATGATATTATTAGTAAGAGAAATCATTAAGTGTGGAAGGCATACAAAAACTGTAGTTGTGGATTACAGCTAAAAGACTCGAAGCTAGGAGCAATTTTGTGGTGAGCAAGAAAAAGAGAACCTGAACAAAATAGAGGAAAGAGAAAGAGATTTTCAAAGAAAGATCAAAATATAAAGGGCGAGAATATATATTTATATGCATATATATGTATATATATATGTACATGTATATATATGAGTGTCAGAGTGTGTATTATTATATATATATACATGTACACACACAGGAGCAGGACTATTCACGGGCACACCCAGACATATTTTGGAGTCCAATTTTTGTGAAAAAATATAGGTTTCTTCGTTTATACTAATTGAAAAACTTTAATTGGTGTTTTCTCCTCAACCACTCAATGAAATTAAAATCCAAAAGTGGCGTTGGACTCTTTTTGGAAAAAGCACATAAGATTGGTCCCTTAATCACATGTTTTCATGTAGTTTTGATATGATAACAATGTCGAAAAGATTGATTTTTCAGAGCTAATTGCTAGAGATCTGGTGATCCTATCGATGAATCGTCACCACCAGACTTGTAGAAAGTACACATAGTTTCCCTGAAAATTTCAGTTCAATAATTAAACTTCCATTTTTCAGCATGGTGTGCGCCCACCACCACTTGCCTTTTCTGACTATATTGCCAAACTTTATTTGAGGGAGGGGGTAAGAAACTTGTGCACTAAAAATTTGGCGATTTGTGAGATTCAATTCATATAATCTTTTTGATCAAGATAAATAATTATATGCGATGTTTCAAAATCGCAACTCCAACCTTTATAAAAGTGGGTTTCCCAGTGCAACGAAGCCTGTAGCTTGGCCTCATACTTCGGTAAATTTCCAGCTTGGTTCCATACTCAGAGGAAATTTCACAAGGTCATGAAGCTAATAGCTCATCCTCTAACTTGATAGAATATCCTGAGATAATTAAACATACAATTTTTGCAGAATCTCTCGACTTGATTGAACTTGAGGCTTGACATTGGATATGACCACCTTCAACACAACTCTCCTTCCGAGATTGTAGCCGACGATAGGCAAAGATTTCAGAGGCATAAGACAATCATGCTGCACAAGATATTCAAGCCGCACAAGCGGTCAAGTTGCACAAGTGATGTTGATGCAGTACATGCGTCACACCTGCTCGCCACCCTGGAGTCCCACCAAGGGGACCCACCTGGATTCAGCACCAGACGTCTTTCATTTGAGCCGCGGCCCGTACACCCTAACCGGCTCTCCGCCATGGAGTCACCACCATACGACATGTTGTTGAGGCCGGGGCTCGATCCCCAGACCGAAATAAGAGGCCTTCACCAACGCTCTTATCACCAACTGATCCGCGGATTAGTTAGTGATGAGAGCGCTGGTGGATCAGTTGGTGATGAGAGCGCTGGTGGATCAGTTGGTGATGAGAGCGCTGGTGAAGACCTCTTATCTAGGAGGTTTGGGGATCGAGCCCTGGCTTCAATAACCTGCCGTATGGTGGTGAATCCATGACGGAGAGCTGATTGGGGTGTATGGGCCGCGACCCTGATGAATGCCGCCTGGTGCTGACTCCAGGTAGGCCCCCTGGTGGGACTCCAGGGTGACGGACAGGCGTGACGCCTGGGCCACATCAGATGTAGGGTAGACTCTATGCGAAGCTATGTAGACTAATGAAGATAAATCTATGTGCACTAAACAATAATCCAACAACAATATCTAAGAATACTTAAATTTATCAATGATACAACAAAACTACCCACCTTGAGTCGAACAATAAATTATGGAAATACGTAATGTAGTATATATGCAAGAGTGTGAGAGAATAAGTAAGCTTGTGAATAAGTTCCAACAAGTAACAGTATAGTTGGACACAACAATTACAATCTAATATTACCCCAAAAAGTGGATTAACACACAATTCAACACAAAAGAAACTACATCCCAAAGAATGAACTTGCAATTACTATGTGAATAGAAAGCTCAGTGGGTGTTCAATCAGACGTCGATAGCCGGATAAGCGATGTGATACTGAATCGGGACTAGCAAAGCGGAGTCAAAGGGATATAATGGCCTGTTTGAGTGTTGGAACTGGTCGGGTAGGTTTGTTAGGGAGTAAATGCTTGTTGTACTGCAGGAATTCTGAATTCTAAGTGTTGGATGGGTATTACAGAACCCAGAATATGGATTTCTGAGCAGTTATGGCTTGCAAACCGAGGATTGGGGATGGTGTAAGAGTTCTGGATGCATATTGGTCCTATTGGGTGATGGGAGGAGGGCTGGGGTGACTGAGGAGAGGCTGGTACGGTGATGTGTGAACAGAGGTTTACTGGATTGGAGATCTCCTGGTGCTGGAGTGGAATTGTAATTTCTGGATTAGGTTCCTAGACAATCGAGAACAATCCAGGCGAGGGAAATTTAGTTGGCCTACGGATGGGGGTGAGTGTGAATATAGAGAACGGGACTACTTGGGAAATTTGAGAAGGGAAGTGGACATGGGTTTCAGGAAGTAGGGGAACATTGTTTCTGGGAGTGGGCTGGTTGTGAGAATAGGGATAATCAGGGTGGTTGGTAATTAATGGTAGTCGAGATCAAGGGAAGTGGACTTGTGGGTGTAATCAGCCGGCTGTAATGTGGAATGAGCTGTTAGTTGTAAATGAGAGAAGTTATGATATGGATTTATTGGGAAGTTATAAGTGGTGAGAAGTTACTTTGGTAGTTATTGTAATTTATTGGTAGTTATAGGCAAATATGATGATACTATGGGTAATGGTAGTCGAGATCAAGGGAAGTGGATTTGTGGGTGTAATCAGCCGACTGTAATGTGGAATGAGCCGTTAGTTGTAAATGAGAGAAGTTATGATATGGATTTATTGGAAAGTTATAAGTGGTGAGAAGTTACTTTGGTAGTTATTGTAATTTGTTGGTAGTTATAGGAAATTATGATGATACTCTGGGTATTGGGGTAATACAGAATGTGGTAAATGCCAACCAACCTTTATGGTGGCCGGTGATGGTGGATTATGGCTGAAGCCCGAAGGTGGTGGTTGTGGTTGGAGGTGAACTGGATGTGATTGAAAATGAGAAAAAGAGGGGAATTGGGTGGCCGACCAAGGTGGGAAGGGGAGGGAGATGTCCTTCGCAACCGGACTTCGACTTCGACACAGGTGATTAAAATGATGAATTTTCTTTCTAATTTTCAATGTTTCCAAATTGAGTCTTCTATCTCCGTATATAGGTTATAATGATCTTCAAAACAAGCTAAAAAAATCTAAAAAATACATATAATCCTAGATCAACGATCTGTTCAAAATTAGCGGTCTCAATCATTACCGTGGACCCAATGTGTGGAGCACTTCCATGAATTCTCCCACGTTGAAAGCATTCATCTCAGTAAATGCAGGTGATCATGCTCTAATTTGAAGGCTAGGTGAATCCCTCAAGGTTTGGTGTTATTGTCCGAAGGTTGTGGAAAGGTTCAGGACACGGCTTGTGGCTAAGGGATACACGTAAACATATGATGTTGACTTATTCAAAATCTTTTCTCCTATAGCTCGGTTAATTTCCCCTCACATTTTGATCTCTGCTGCAGTTAACAAAGCATGACCCCTCTACCAACTTGATATCAATAATGCTTTTCTATATAAAAACTTACTAAAAGCTGTCTACACGGAGCAACCATTGGGGTTTGTTGCTCTGAGAGAGTTTTTTGGGAAATCTTGTAAACTTAATTGATTTATTTACGAATTGAAACATAGTCCACAATTTTTTTTTCAAACATTTCTCACATGTTAATATGTTATGATCCAATTTGGCTGCAGACCCCTGTACTGTGACCATTCAGTGTTTGTAAAAGGTTCCACAGTTGGTATTATCATTCAAATAGTAAATGTTGATGATATTGCACTTTTGAGAAGTGACTCAGACATGTATACAAGCTACAAAGTAACATCTTCTAAAGCTCTTTGTGACCAATGATCTAGGCAAACTCCGCTACTTTCTGGGCATTGAAGTTTAACACAACAAATTTGGTTTTTCTTTAAATAAAAGGAAGTATTCTTAGTCCTTCTTCAGGAAACATGATTACTATGAGCAAAACCCGCAATATCCCATATGAATCAAACCAACAACTTGTGGAAAATAATTGTGAAGAAGTCATTGACCTAAAAAAGTATAAGAGATTAGAGGGCAAGTTAATATACTTAATTAATAATTAGTAGGTCAGATATATTATTTGCTGTTGGATTGATCAATTAATTTATGGACAAACCAATAAAATATGACTAGGATGTTGTTTTACATATTCTTCGTTATCTAAAATGATCGCAGACAAAGGACTACTCTCTAAAAAGAATGATCATGTTGATGCCTCTATATGCTTTGATGTTGACTACGCCAGTTGCCGACTTGATATAAAGACTTCTAATTACTGTACTCTGGTCGTGGGAAATCTCGTCACATGGTACAATAAAAGCAAAATGTTTATGTCAGATCGAGTGCAGAAGCAGAATATAGAGTAATGGTCCAATGTTCTTGTGAGCTACGATTGGTCAAGTCTCTTTTGGAGGAGTTTGCGCTGTACTTACATTGCCATTCTTCTATATTGTGACAATCGTGTTGCTACGTTCATTACCAGTAAACTAGTTTTTCATGAACACACAAAACGCATTGAAGTTGATTGTCATTATGACTCTGTTTGGGACAGCTCCAGCGGTTAGAAAAGCTATTCTCCAACCGTTGGAGCTGTTTTTAATCTGTTTGTTTGCCCCGCTTTATGAAAATTGCGGATCTTAAGATGCCAATTAATGAGTTTTTTGGAGCGCTGCCACCCCCCGCGTTCGCTCTCGTAAAATAACGCTTAGTTTTTTTTTGGATTTCTCCTTCGTGATTCCTTCCCCAGCTGACCGGTCTCGTATTCCCCAACTTGCCAACCCGCTCGTCCTCTTTTCCCCGATGCCCTAGCTCGCCTGGTTTTCACCGACGGGTCGTAATCGATACTCGCGCGGCCCCCGACGGGTCCTCCCGTTCCAGCCGAGGATCGACCCCTCTTCGTTCTTCACTTTACTTTTAGGGTTTCGCTCGTTCCTAGTTTTTTCCTCCTGTTCAGCGAGAGTTTCGTTCTTCACTTTTGTTTTAGGGTTTCTCTCGTTCCCAAGTGGGGTCGATCCTCGCAGGGCTCACCTGTGATTCTTCTCCTCTGGCGCTAGCGCTGGCTTCGCCTGTGGTTCTTCTCTCCGATTCTTCTCCTCCAGGGCTTCACACCTCGCATGTGGTTCCTAGTTGTCGATTGGATCTTCCCTTTGCCACTGATTGAAGGAGCCTGCAAACATTTTTGTTTACCTGCAAGCAGTAATTGTTGTTATTTTCCAAACAATGTGCTACTTTTTCAAAACAGCTTCCTAAATAACTCTATTTAAATAGCTCTACTTGATCAGCAAATTTTTCATCCGCGAGAGCTGTTCCAAACGGAGCCTATGTCAGAGATGCGATTCTTGTAAAAATGATCCTCACTTTATTGCTAAGTCTGAAGATCATGTTGCCCTCCTCACCAAAAATTCTAAATGGGAGGAAAACTTCACAGTTGTATAACAAGTTGTACATGATTGATATATATACTTTAGCTTGAGGTGGTATTAAAGTCCAAAGGAAAAAAAACTCATCCTTGGGCCCATATCCATTTTTTCTTTCTCCTCCTATTTTCCCCCACATCCTATGAAAAATTGTTGAAATCTCTTACCTGTATATATATATGTGCATTATTACTTCTGACTAGTTGAATACAAAGATATTTTTTTTTACAGAAATGAAATAGAAAAAGTACATTTTGTAGGTTGTATTTAAAAAAATTCAAGTTTAATTGAAGTTGCAATTCATAACCGAAGCTGTTTTCTAATTTATAATCTGGGACAAAGAGCACAAAAATGAGTTTTTAACTGTTAGTTTCTTTCAAGCTTATTGGGACTGGCAAGTTCTAGATGCGCTTGATATATTGTAAGTTCACCTTAATGCCTTTGGCAGTTTGGCAACCCAAGCTTTGTTTTTTTTGAAATAAGTTGATGGCATCCCATTAAATTTTGAGTGCTTTCTTTGTTGTAATTTGTAATATGATGTCTTGTTTGAGTAATCTTCCAGTACGATTCGGCGGTGGATTAAAGGTCATGAAGTTGAACTTTGGGAAGCTCATAGCATGGCCATTCAGGCAGTTACAAGGCTACCATCTGGTGATATTGTTACAGGTAAATTGTTCCCTCCTCCAAGCACCACTTGCATTCACCGTATGCACAAAAAAGCCAAATTGGTTATATTTATATAGATGTGGACTTGATATCCTTGATATGTATGGTTTGATTTTATAAAACATTTATTTGAAGGAATTGACATTTTATGAAATAAATGCAAGCTTTTTCATGCGTTTATCTGCTATTTTGTTTCCACGTATCTTGTGACCGGTAAATGTTTCTCTCCAACCTCCACTTGCGTACAACCGGATGCCAAAAAGGACATTTTTTTATTTCTATGGATGTGGATATTGATATCCTTGATATGAATGGTTTGATTTTACCAAATTATTATTTGAAGGGATTGACTGATGTTAGGGTAGGTTCTAAGCGAAACTAAGGACTATGGAGGTTGTTGGAGAATATAAAATATTAAATAATTTCACAAGGGGTCTCACTCCTAAATATAGGAGGGATAAATTACAAGGGGGCAAGAATGAGAATATAAAAATAAACTGCGAAAAAATAAACACATGATTTTTTCAAATGCACTTAGACTTAATCCCTTGGTGAGAACATCTACTAATTGTTGATCGGAAGCGATGAATGGTGTGCTCACAACTTCTCTTTCTATGTTCTCTTTGATGAAGTTGTGATCAACCTTCACGTGCTTTGTGTAGTCATGTTGGACAAGATTGTGTGCAATACTAATGGCAGCTTTGCTGTCACAATCGAGTCTCACTGGGTCCTTGGTTTCCATGCCGAGATCATTCAAAAGAGACGTAATCCACAGTTCTTTGCAAATCCCATGAGCCATAACTATGAATTTTGCCTACACTCGACCTGCCAACCACATGTTTTTTACTTCTCCAGGTAACCAAATTACCACTGACTAGAGAACAATATAGACTTCAACAGTTAATTCTTTGATCAGTGAGAACAAGATACCCTTTCTAGGAGAGGACTTGAGATACCATAGGATCCCGAGAGCAGCCTTTAAATGATGCGTTTTTGGTGAGTACATGAGCTGACTGATGACACCAAATGCTTAAGAAATATCTGGGCGAGTATAAGATAAATGGATAAGTTGACCAAGCAGTCATCGAAATCCAGTGATATCTGCTACTGCTTCCCCGTCATCTCTTCCCAATCTATGGTTGACTTCAATTGGGGTGTCGGCATGTATACACTTGAGGGCATGAGGATCAAGTTTGACATTGGGGTGCACATGGACAAAGCACACTCACCAAAAGATTCGAGGGAGAAGTTGAGTGAGAGAAACATGAAGAGCCTCGAGAGGGGACTTGTTGCAAAGAACACGAGTAGGCATGCAATTACTAAGGTACGTAACGATAAGTATCAGATCTTCCCAATAATGCTTGGGAAGGTGCATATTTAGGAGGAGGCAACGAGCTATCTCAAGGAGGTGATAATTCTTGCGCTCAGCGACTCCATTCTGAGCGGGGGTATAGACACAAGAGGTCTGATGTATAATGCCCCGATCACTGAGATAACACTCAAAGTGAGAGTCAATGTACTCACGGCCGTTGTCATTGTACAAGACTTTAATGGAAGTGTTAAACTGGGTAGCCACCATCTTATGAAAAAGTTGAAATACGGTAAAAACATTTTTTTTGTTAAGTATATTATTATGGGTCCTTTAATGACATTATTTAATATTAATTATTTCTTAATATGTTTTATTCTGTTTTAATAGTCGTGTCCTTATATGACGTCGTTATTTGTGACGTGCCCTTTTTAGTCGCATGTTCAAGTCTGACGTTATTCCCTTTAACGTTCTTTCCTTTTTAGTGTCGATTGTAAGTCCTATTAAAGGACATAGTGGGTCTTGTATCAATATGAAAGAAAAAAAGTCTATTTTCACTAAACCTAAAAGAGATCTTAAAAGCTCTCTCTTTCTCGAGTACGCTCCGCTTAGGCAGCCACGATCAATGCTCAGTAGTATCTCCGCCATCGTCACCTCCACCTACGACCCCTAACCCGACAACATTCTAAGACCCATAGCATATACCCAAGTACATAGAAAAAATCAGTCGATAAATGCCACAAACCAGTGAAACCCAGAAATAGAGGCAACAGGGAAAGAAAACATCAGTATGGACTACGACCTTAGTTATTAAAGGCGCAAGGTGCACCAAGACACAAAAGGGTTTTGGAGCTCAGCACCAAACATTATTTCAGCTTCTCGCTCAAATTCTTCATCTAGTCTACTAATTAATCATTCATTACTATCGTTTATATCTCTTAAAAAATAGAATCAATGTGGTCACTTGCATCATATCTAAGTCCTAACGCACAATTATCTTTCAGAAACACTAAATCAATAAAAAATTATTCAATTCTTTCATTTTTTTAAAAATTTTCTACAAAAATCTCACTCAGCGCGCCTTTTATGTTCCAAGGCGCAAATAAGGCGCAAACCTCTGAGCCTGGTGAGCCTGGCGCCTTAGGCGCACCTCGCCCGAGGCGCGCCTTTAACAACATAGACTACAACAAAAGGAGAGTCACTACGTTTAGAGACATGATTAGGAAATAAAATGTGCATAGTGGATAGAGAGGATGGCCTAGGCGGCAGTGCCAAGAGTCCACAAAAGTGGTCTAAGCTGTAGATAGAGCATGCAGAGAAGAGACATAACTGGAGGGTCAAACAGGTAGAGGCTATCACACAGTCTACCAAAGCCAATCACCGTCCCCGTCTTCAAGTCCTGAAAGATACACGAGCAGGGAAAAAAGTTACTGAGCAGTTTATAAAATTAGTCAGGTGACTAATACAAAGTAGGTTATGAGTAAGCTTGGGAACATAAATAACAGAGGAGAGAGTGAGGGAGGAGCATGATATGGATCCTTTCCCGACAATGGGAGACATGGATGCATCAACAATGCTCACTTCATCCTTACCAAACAAAGGTATGTAAGACATAAAACCTGTAGCAAAATCAGTCATGTGGTCTGTGGCGCTGGAGTCTAGGATCCACTGAGTGGAAGAGCGAGCTGTGACAGAGTGAGCACTTGGAAGCCTCTGTTGAGCATATGAAGAGATAGCAGACGCAGAAGAGTGGCCAAGTATGAGGCGGCGGAATGCTTGTATCTCCTCAGCAAAAAGAGCAGGAGCCTCAGGGGCATTGGATCCACTGTGAGCAGAATCATCCACAACATCAGAGAGGTGAGCAAAGCGAGAGGGAGATGGTTGACCCAGGGAATGATCAATTCCACGATCACCGCGAGGAGAAGGACCCCCACGAGGAGGGGGGGGGAGCCATGAAGGTTAAAGTAAGTGCCCCTAGTATGGCGGGTCATCCCACAATAATCACACATTAAATTATCCTTGTCCATAAACTTGGACTTAGTGTCACAGATAGATCAGCCACCGGGACTGAACCAAGCAGTCAGGGCTGAGCCTTCTGCAACAATATCAGGTAGAAGAGTATGTCTGCGATCATATTCTTGCTGCACCAAACTATACACCTCAGGTAAGGAAGGAAGAGGAGATCACCCACAAATCTAAACACTAATAGGATCGAAGTCATGATGGAGACCATGTAGATATTCGAATATTTGGTTGCGTTCCTCCCTTGCACGGACCGACACTTCATCCTTTAGAGAGACAAGAGTAAGGGAATCGAAGTGGTCATACTCTTGATAAAGCTGTGTCAACTCCAAGAAGTAGACTGCTGGAGGACGGTCCTCTTGGCACAAAAGGAATATCCGTCGTTGCAATTGGAAGATCTGAGCGGCATTCCTGTGACAAGAATATGTAATCTCCGCTCTGCCAAATGTCGAACGCAGTTTCCAAAAATAATTAGTCGCGGGCAATCGTTTCCTTCATGGAGTTGGTCAACAACGACATCATTAAGGAGTTCTCAGATTTCAATTGAGACCAATCTGGAGATGTTGGTGCCAGGGCCCAGGTGGTACCACTGTCGTATCTAAATAGACGACGGATCTTAAGAGCCAGAGTAATGGAACGAGCCCAAGGGAGATAATTGGTTCCATCTAACTTATTAGTAGTGATTTGATGAGTCCTGTGATTATGGGAGATACGGATAGAGTCAGTAGAAGGCAGAGGATCTGGAGGAGCCCTTCCATCGGAGGAGACATTCGGAGAATCAACACTCCCAGGCATAACAACCATAGAATAAAAATCACGGGGCTCCTGAAAAAAGGATCTCACTCATAGAAAGGAGAGAAACTAACACCTATCTTGACAGTGGAACAACCGGAGATCGCAATCACGCATGGAAATTGGGGGGGGGGGGAGAAAACATCCCCACAAGAAAAAGGAAGAATGGACGCCGGAAGAGCAATCACGAGCTCAAGTCAACATAGATTTGGCGTCAGGAAGATCCGAGATAGGCAGAGGCAGAGCGAGCTGTGGTACCTCGTGGCATCCAAGTTGAAAGAGATAAATTGAACAAGTACGGTCATCCCCTATTGGGATGTACTATTAAACCAAAATTGGGATTATCAGCAAAAAACTACGGTAGAACGGTTTATGAATGTCTATGTGGTGGACTTGATTTTACTAAGGATGATGAAAACGTGAACTCAACCATTTATGCGTTGGAGAGATCGTTTCTTATTTTGTGCCGAATCAATTTATAAAGCGCAAGCTGAAACTGGTGAAATCAAAGGGCATTACTTGAATACAACTGCGCAGTAGTCGTGCTGAGAGGAGAGGCGGAGGTGGAGAGGGGCTGCTGCGGAGAGGATCAACGCGAGAATGATCGGCGGAGAGGCGATGCGAGAAGGAGCAGTTGCGCGAGCTAGGGCACGCCCAGCTCTGATACTATGTTTAAGAATAAAAAATGTTAATTAATTTCACAAGGGGTCTCACTCCTAAATATAGGAGGGAGAAATTACAAGGGGCAAGAACGGAAATATAAAAATAAACTGCGGGAAAATAAGCACAATTCCAACAGAGGCTAATGAATGGAACTCTATATGCATTAAAAGTAATCTGACGTCTAACTGCGACGTCTAACTTTGCGATAGTAAGCTTTATAAATAATATTACAAGACAAATCACAACTAAGTTGAATTCCAAATTGGAAAACATGTAATGCAGTATATATGTGAAAGTGCAAAAAAAAGACAAACAAATAAGTCTTAATAAGTTACATGAGACTTGTAGGTGAAGATTGCAGACTAATATACCTAAAAATCATTAATAAACATGCAATTCGACACAAAATATCACAACCAATCAATAAACTTACAATTCTTACGAGAGAAGGCTCAAATGGTGTTCAATGAGGTGCCGATGACTTGGTGGGTAGTAGGATGCTGAAGTTGGCCTGTTAGAGGGGTTTGGGATGACTCGATCAAACTGTAAAGGGTGTTGGAATGACCTTCTAGAAACCTAGAAGTTATTTCAATGGCTTTCGGGGTTGGGAGTATGAAAAACAGTGGAGTCATAGTACTTCAGATAGTTCTTGGAGCAATGTGGAAGGCTGAGAAGTGAGTAATTGATATGGGGAATGGGACTTCAAATAGTTCCTGGAGGTGTGAATGGAGGGGCATGGCGTGAATCTGGAAGGCAGAGTTATGGGGGAAAGTGGTTGGGAGTAATGGAGGACTGCGATTATCATCGGGAGAGTTGAATGGCTCACTTTAATTCATAGGAGAGTCGTCTTCAGATCAACAATCATTACATGTGAAGTAATTGATTTTTTTGGTTTGTTATAATAGAACTGATAGACGCACGCTATCGTCAGACTCAAAATTGCATGTTTAATCACAAAATAAGGATACAAATATTTAGACAAGCTCAATTCAAACTCTTAAGGGTAGGTTCCCTTTAAGAGTCTTCTCTCCAATGAAAGTAAGTGATGCGGAGCATAGACGAGCACTTGCAGTGGATGACGAGTTTTGAGCTCGTTCGGGGTCAATTGACAACTTTTCATATATGCCGTGCTCGAATCGATGATCGGACTCCGCAGATGCGTCCGGATTCGCGCTGCGAATCAATTTCATATATTAGTTTATTATATTTGCATTTATTTTGATGTATTTGGGTGGCCCCACCTCCGGCCAATCATAGCCGTCGATGGTGGGATGCCCTAGCCTCCTCTTTATTATAAATAGATCATGCATGGGATGAAAAGATGCATTGCAGGTTTTGGAGAAAGAAAATCCCGGAACTTCGCGATCACCCCACGGTGCCGACGCCGTGGAACCCTAGGTGACGACTCTTAGACGTTCAAACTCCTCCCCAAGGTACTACACATCCATAGCCTTCTTCTTCCCCCTCCGAAACCCTCATCCGCAACCCCTATAACCCCCAAATTTCAGCCCACAATTGCTGTCCAGGGAAAAAACGGTTACTGTTCACGGTTGCTGTTTACTAATGATATTTACTGTTCATCCCCTATAGTTTCTTTTCCCCCTTACCTGAAGCCGCCGACCCCCTTAGCCGACCCTGTCACCGCCGCCCCCTTCCCCCATTTCCTCCAACCCGTGCCTCCCTCCACCGCCCTTCTCTCAGCCGCCGACCACCCATTCCCACCCCCTTTATAGCCGGCCCCATCCATCCCTAACCACCCCACCGCCAACCACTCCTTCCCTTTGCGGATCCACCTCCAAACAGTCCTAATTTCCAGATCAGTCCAGATCTGGAAATTTCAGCCCCTGATCCACTATTTCCACCACCCGTCCACTCCCTTAGACCGGATCCGCTACCAAAAATTAGATCCATCCCTCCCTCGCCCGGATCCGCCTCCACATAGCCGGATCTATCCATTTCCGGTTCGATTCCACCCTCCACCGCCGAGGACAACCGCCTACACCGTTTTCCATGCTGCCGGTTCCACTCTCGATCGCCAATCCACGCATCTGGCTCCGAAATCTTCATTGCCTTAGTCAACTTACTATTTAGTGAGTATTGCTGTATTGGATTATTATTTTTCAGCATTTATTTATCGGATTAGATATCATATTTGTTTGAATATCTCGTATGGTAGTAGTTTGTTAGATAAATATTGTAATTTGCCGGGTTCATTCGCCGCTCTCTCTCGCTTTGGCCCTCCACGCGGAGGAAAGTCTAAGCTTGCTTTTGATTTAATAAAATATTTTGCCTTGTCGTGGATTTATTTTGCGTGAGATGTTTTATTTATTATTTAATTGTGATCTAACCGTCGGACTATTGCATAACATGTAGGGTTAGATCGCCGATTTACCGCCGCCTATAGATTCGTCTTGCGTCACTAAGGCAACAAAATCTCAAAGATATGAAATAAAACTCACTATCTCAAAGATTGTGCCCTTAGGTTACATAAGCAGAGGAGGACATGTGTCTAGGAGGTCCTATCTGTATCAACACTCCTCTCCCGAAAATCGATTTTGTCCTCAAGGTCGAGGTTCGTAGGGGTCATTTTGGAGCGTTAGCGGATCTAAGTCATCAATGTTAGGACCGTCTTCTTCAACTCCGAGTAGCACACATGTATTTTAAGGGGGAAGATTTGGGTGCACGAGTACGACCGCTGGAAGCGAAAGCAAAGGCCCTTGCGATGAAGCTCGAAGTGTTGTTGGTGAGATAAACACTGAGGCGACTGGGGGGCCGGTGGACGTCGAACTGGAGGAACTGGCAGCGGTTGAGGTGGACCTAGCAGCTGGGGAACAAATAGAGTCAGGTGGTCCAAGCGGGGGAGAGACGACGAACATCTTGGCAGTGGCAGTGACTGCTGGGGTTGGCAGGACGAAGGGATGACTGAACTTTGTAGAGTTCCTCGTCGAGACAATGAGCTTTTTCCATGACGTGGGAGAGAGGAGTTGGGTTGTAGACCCGAACCAAAGGTGAGGTTGCAGACTCCCAAGAAAGTACCCAAAGTAATGGTCAGGGGATAGACTGTGCAAGTCGACCTCAATAAACTCGTCGATGTTGGTGGCCACGGTGCCAGAATGACGGCGGAGCTGAGACGCTCGTAGGCATTACCTGTTTGACGGGTGTCATAGCGGCGGAAAAGTTCCCTTTTCATATGGTCCAGGAGAGGTTAGGGGCCAGCTGGCGCATCCAACTCATTTAATGTAGCGCCGAACCCTCCATATATATGGTGGACAATGAAACCTTTTGGTGGGCGGGGGTGAACTGAAGGTCGAAGAGCTATTAGGCACGGGTGATCCAATTGAGAGGGTCTGTGCCGTTGAACATATGTATTTCTATCCGGTGGAGATAGGCGGGTGGGTGCTTGTAGCGGGGTGAAGAAACCCCATCTAGTCAGGGACGGGTCGATGGAGTTGCAGTGGTGTCCAAGGGGACCGATGGGTGATTGACCGCTGTGGTTACGAACCCACGAAGGAGGAGAGTGAGATCAACAAGCCGAGCTTCGAGTCGATCGAAACGAGTGGATTTGGTAGAGGCTGAAGAGGAAGGGTCCTCATCGGCCTGGAGACATGGTGCGCCCGGGTCATGTTACAAAGGAGCACGTCCGAGTCATGCAACGAGGGTGCAGAAGGGAAGGAACGAATGAGGCTGTTGAGTGACGGGGAGGCGCAAGAAAGGCACTGGGGGATTTTGGAACAATAGTCGATGGGAAGCTGCTGTGTCCGAGTTTGGACACATTGGAGGAGGTGCACCAATTGTTGGATGGGGGTGGGGATGTAGTAGGTGGTGAATGCAGTTGGATGCTAGAGAGCGCGCAGGAACCGTCGTGTGGTCGGGCGACAGTGTGAGGGGATGCGACAAAGACCGACTGATGGACTAGATTAATCTTTGAATTGAAGCTGACGCGAGGTGAGGTCACGATTAGTCACTGGCATCGACGAGAGAGTGTTAAGCTCGCAGAGCGTGCAAGAGAGAGCAAATGCTCGGGTCCCTGACATCATGTAGATGGTTGAGGCGAGATGAGGGAGGTTTGTGCTAAAAGCAAGCAGTCGGCGGAAGACGTGCAGGATCAGGGTTGCTTAAGTGAGCGGGGCGGATGAGGCTGCCACACAAAAGATTGAGCGGATGTAAAATAGGCGCATGCGTGACGGCGGGCGATTGCTACTTGAAACAGTAAAGGTGATCTATTTAGGGTTCCAGCAGAAACCTTAAATGAGCGGCAAGTTGGAACAGTTGATAGACACACGCTATTGTCAACCTCAAAATTGCATGATTGATCACAAAATAAGGATATAAATATCGAGACAAGCTCGATTCATACTCCTGAGAGCGAGTTCCTTCTAAGAGTCTTCTCTCCAATGAGAGCCTAAGACTAAAGTTCTCAATGATAAATAATAATGACTCACTACCACTCCCTTATATAAGAGAATGAGACATACAAAATACGGTAGTGCCCTTAGGCTTCATATGTAGAGGAGAATGTGTGTCCAGGAGGTCCTATCCGTATCAAGAACACTATATTAAGTTAGCTATGGGGTCTAATCCCTATGCTTCACAGCAAATAGTAATGTTATTATTGGTACATTGTTTGTAGTAGATGGAAATACTTTTGGATATTTGGTTGCAACGTAAATGTATTTTAATCTGTTTATTGGAGTAACTGGGGATTGTGTTAAATAGTTATGTATGTGATAGTGTGATACTGTCTAAAGTGGAAATTTCTCTAAAAATACTCGTAAATTATGGCACCATCAATTACTACAAATTAAGGCCAGAAAGTCGTCCGTGCTTGAATATTTTCTCTGTGAGCTTCTACTTGAATGTAAATTTCAAGGCTCTGAACTATCATATTTAATAGATTATTTCCATTTAGAGCAGGGACTCTCTTGAAACAGCTAAGAGGAAAAAATAATCATATCTCAGCCGCATCTTCTTGCATAGACCCATTTCTAGTTGATATATGACAATTAATAGATTATCGGGAATGCCCTGTTAGCATCGCCTGATTTTATGTGCTTTATGTGCACGAACAAGCATGTTCTGTGATTGAAGTATTTATGCACCTGATAGTCTTCTTACACAAGATGTGCACAGAACAAAGTGAAGTAACTTATTGATTTCTTGAATTAGAGCAAATCACAATTGTTCATTTTTTGACCCAAATGCTTTGTTTTATCCAGTTATTATCGTGAATACTTCCATGAGTAATATGCTGTTTTAACTGAGAAGTGATGATTTCCTTTTTAGTGTAGGCTCCAGTGATTCATTTATTAGGCTTTGGAAAGGAAAGAATTGTCAACATACGTTTGTGGGGCACACAGGTTTGATTGTTTTTATTTGTTTTCTTTTTTTTGGATTCTCATGTCAAGCATTAGGTCTTGATGAAAGCTCTTTCTTAGCAGATGGTCATAATTTGTCATGCCGACCCCACTATGGTGGGATAAAGGCTTGAGTGTTGTTGTAACTAAAATAAGTGTAATATTAGGTCTGTAGGTTTAAGATACTTTCTGCCATAATACCATGTTCTCAGTGTTGTTATACTTAATATTAGATTTTAATTAGCTCTGTAATCAATATTCTGTTATAAATTGAAAGCCAAAGAGATGCTTTCCGATCATGAAGCAAAGTTATACTGATAGTATTTGTGTGAGCAATTTATAATTTCCCATCTTTGGAATAAAGTCTGATTTGAAATGCAAAACCAAGTAGAGATGCTCTCTCTTCCAAAATCTTGCTCATGCAACTTGATGATCAAGCTTGTAGATGTCGACCGACACGACTGTTTTGAGGACAAAACATCACGTTTTCGCCACAATTTTCCAATATTGCGGGCGATATATCTGACGGAACCGACATTTCACCCGAAAACGGAGGCGATATATCACACACTTATATAATAGTTTATATATATTATATTAAAAAATCGCTATTTCACGTGGTTAAATGGAGAATAAAAAAGGGCCAATATTTATTATTCTCATAAAATGTCACATACATACTACATTGTACAATGCGTCTCCATTTATAGAAAGAGGGAGAGATAGCTAAATACAACTCGTGATGTGAGACTAAAATATAAGCTTAAGAGGAGAGAAGCCTTATGAGCCTAAATACATGGATCCGGATCCCCTGGAGTTCCTCCGGGAACTCCAGGGGGTGGAGTTCCTCATTTGCGCAATAACGGAGCTGAATTACAAAAAGTGGTTAACATGAAAGTTGTAGATATCCCCGAGACGAATAACTTTCATGTTGAACATTTTTTGATTTGAAGTCGTTTAGACCCCCGATTTGACCCCCGATTTGGGCCCTTGTAGGGTTTAGGGATATCTACAACTTTCATGTTAACCACTTTTTGTAATTCCGCTCCGTTATTGCGCAAATGAGGAACTCCACCCCCTGGAGTTCCCGGAGGAACTCCAGGGGATCCGGATCCTAAATACATGGGCTTTTTTATTCTTAACTTGTAACACACGCCTACCCTAATCTCTTTAGTCGTCATTTTGGCTCTCTCCTTCCTTCCCCTCTGGTTCTCTTGCGATTCTTTGTCTCTATGGGATCTGGTGTAACGGCTCGTAATCCGCCCCAATTTAAATCTTTTATTCGGAACAAGTTTTCACATTAATATAACATAGTAAATTCATTTCGAAGCAAAGGAGAAGTACCAAGGGACAACATAAAACAACATTCCATTCATTTAAGCGTAAGGTACATCATGTCACATGCCAGAATATAGGAAAAACGATTGCTATCACAAACTAGTACATATGTACTGTAGAGAAAAGAGCACAAAGAGTTGGAAAATTATAAAATTTTGCATATACTTCTTGTGTATGTAAATACATGTATGAATACATTTATATAGGGAGAGAAGAGAGTGAAGAGTCCCAATTTCAAGATGTGGGACTATTACAAGAAGAGGAAGAAGGCCTAAGATGGGCCCTTAAATGGGCCTTTACATATTCTTTTTTAACACTCGCCCGCAAGCTGGAGCGTACAAGTCGTAGGCGCCCAACTTGGACAAGAACTGATAAAATAGAGCACTTGGCAAGGCCTTAGTGAGAAGATCGGCAACTTGGTCAGTATCCGGAACATGTTTCAGTTCCAACTTCTTCATTTGAACTTTTTCTCGAATGAAGTGACAGTCAACTTCAATGTGTTTCGTTTTTTCATGGAAGAAAGGATTCTTGGCTATGTGAATCACAACTTGACTATCATAGAGTAAAGTGGCTGGTGAGGAAAGTTTTACTCCCTTATCACATAGGAGACTCTTAAGTCATGTGAGCTCAGATACAACCATTGAACGGTACTCAACTTCAGTCGAAGATCGAGCAACTACAACCCGTTTCTTATTGCGCCAGATAACAAAATGACCTCTGAAGTACAAAAACCGCTGGTGGAATGCCGATCGTCCAGGGAACCAGCATAATCAGCATTTGAATATGCAAGCAATGTTGGAGTAGAGGAGGAAGTTCTGTATACCAGCCCTTGACCAGGAGCATTTTTCAGGTATCGCAGAATGTGTTCCACATCCTGTAGATGTGACACCCGAGGAGAATGCATAAACCGGCTGACAACCCCAACAACAAAGGATATGTCTGGTCTTGTGACGGTTAAATATATCAGTTTTTCCACCAATCATCGATATTATTCTGGGTTTGGAAGAAGATTTGTATCAGAGACATGAACACACAGTTTGTGATTGACATCCATAGGAGTCTTAACTAATTTACATCTAGAATATCCAGCATCCTGAAGAAGGTCAAGACAGTACTTCCGTTGAGATAAGACAAGACCATCAAAACGCCTTGCGATCTCAAGGCCAATGAAATATCGAATGTTCCCTAGATATTTCGTTTGAAAAATAGAATTGAGGTGCTGTTTGACCACTTGGATTCCGTTTGAATCATCTCCTGTGATTAGGATCTCATCGACATACACCAAAAGAACTTTTCCTGTTTTGCTATGTCGAGTGAACAGGGAAAAATTCGCCGAGCTCCGAGCAAAGCCAACCTCCCGAACAACTCTGCTAAAATTATCGAACCAAGCCCGAGAAGATTATTTAAGACCATAAATTGACTTCTTAAGGAGACAAACTTGGGACTCCCCCGTGGTCTCAAACCCGGGAGACTGCCACATGTAGATAGTTTCTTGGAGATTGCCATTGAGAAATGCATTTTTGATATCAAGTTGATGTAAGAGCCATTGACGATACACAACAACGGAGAGGACACGAACCGTTTTGAGCTTGGCCACGAGAGAGAATGTTTTCTCATAATCTATACCCTGTTGTTGAGTAAATCCATGCGCCACCATACGGGTCTTAAGTCGATAATCGTCCCGTCAGGAGCATGCTTGATGACAAAGACCCATTTACATCCAACAGTAGTCTGTCTTGGAGGAAGAGGAACCAGATCTCAAGTCTGATAGCCCAGAGAGCCGTCATTTCTTCGTCCATGGCCGCCCGCCAACCCGGATGTTGAAGAGCCTCTTGTACAGAGTTAGGTACATAAATAGAGGATAATGAAGTAGCAAAGGTTTGAAGCACCAGGTTTAGGCGATCTAAGGAAACATAATTTTCCAGAGGATGGGCTTTGGAGGGAGAAGTCGGGTCGACAGGTCGCATAGTGCCAGAGGTTGAAGCCGACTGCAGTGGGGCGATGGAGCGCGGAGGTCGTCGAGTATACACACGAAGAAGGGGGGTGGAGACCCGGAGCTGGGAAGGGAAGGAGAAGAGATGGTGGAGGATACGGAGCTGGTGGGGGTGAGGACGGTGGAGTGAAGAAAAACGGTTAATCTTCCAGAAAGGTAACATCAACCGAAACTGTCACCTTGCGGGTAGTGGTCATACCCTTTTTGAGTACGAGAATAACCAACGAATATATGTTTGGCCGCCCGAGGATCGAGCTTGTCGGTGGAAGGACCAAGTAAGTGAACATAGCAGGTACAACCAAATATTCAAGGTGTTAGAGGAAATTGAGGTGTGGAGGGTAAAAGGAGGCTGAACGGGGTGGTGTTGTCGAGGAGGGAGGATGGTAAGCGGTTAATGAGATAGCACGCCATCGAAACCGTCAAGTATCAATATGTCTTGGGAACATGCATTTGAATCATGAGAGAGCGAGCAACATCAAGAAGATGTCTATTTTTACGCTCAGTCACACCATTTTGTTGGGGAGTATACGCACATGGCGTTTGATGAATAATTCCAAACTAAGAGCAGAGGCTATCAAACTCATGGCTAGTGTATTCACGAGAATTATCTGTCCGGATTGTTTTGATTTTGTCGGAGAATTGAGTACGAGTTTCAAGAACAAAAGTCCAAAATACACGTGGAAGCTCGGAGCGATCACGAAGTAAATACAACCATGTCATGCAAGAATAATATTCAGTAATGGTGAGAAAATAATGATAACCAAAAATACTTGTTACTTTATATGGGCCCCAAACATCAGAATGTACTAACATAAAAGGAGCAGAGCTCCGGGTACAATGAGGAGGATAAGATGAACGATGTTGTTTCCCCAAAATACAAGAATCTCAAGTAAAAGTAGAAAGATGAACATCTGGAAGTGCCTTATTGAGAGCAGGAAGAGGAGCATGCTCAAGACGCCGATGCAAGTCTATAGAGGAGACAAAAGAAAGAACAGTAGGGAAGACATCGAGAAGGTAGAGCCCGTTGTGCAGTCGTTCTTTACTAATGATACTCTGCGTTCGTCAGTCCCACATCAGAAATGAAGAAGAGGTGAATGTGACAGCAATCCAAATCAGTAGTGAGACGACTAATGAAAAGTAAATTAAACGGAAAGCTCGGGACATAGAGAGCCGAGCGAAGAGAAATAGATGGATTTAGAGGTATATCAGCAGAGTCGGAGACAGGAGCGGTGTTGCCATTGACTATAATGATAAACTTGGAATGCGGAGAATCCAAGTATTGAGATGACTTCAATGAGGTGATATGATGAGTTGCACGTGAGTCTACTATCCAACGTGGACTAATGGAGAGACAAGCGATACCTTCATGAGACACGGAAGCAACCGAGGCAACAGAGGCAGGTGAGTTGTGGAGCAACCCTTGAAGTTGTTGGAGCTGGAGGCGGACTTCATCAAGATCATCCCGAGTGGCAGAGGGTTAAGGACGACAACAAAATCTTTTGGACGAGGAGGTAAACCATGCTTGCCATAGCAAGTTATCTCAAGGTGTCAATGCTTTCCACAGAACGAGCACTTAGGCCTGTGCCGTCTAGTTTGACCCCTCCCCCAAGAGCCAGTACGGCCCCCACGAGTAGAGGGAAGGAGAGGGAGTAATGACGTAGAAGATTGCTGGAGAAGAGCCGTTGACAGAGGGTTAATAACATCAGGAGGTGGTGAAACCTTTAATAACATGGAGCACACATCAGAGAATCATGGAATAGTAGATGAGGAGAGGATCTGAGCCCGAACACTATGAAGATGAGGTAGAACACGAGTAATCATCATGGAAATACCAACGGCTTCCTTTTGAGCATGCTGGATAGCTAGATCCGTAGTCGGGGGCTGATGCTGAATCCAGGACTTGTCACGACCCTTCTAATAATAATTATCAGAGTGCGCTACGGGTGGGTCGTGATGTCACATGCATGAGTGAAAGAAGTTTCATGCCTGTTAGACGGAAACAAATTTAATGCTATTAGATTTAAAATAGTTAATTTGAAAAAAATATTAGTTTGTTTTTATGCGGAAGCTTTAATATAAAGTGGTGAGAGAAGTTGATGCACATGTGTTTTAGAAAAAATCTCATGCCACACAGTGCTGATACAAAATATTAATGCAATAACCGAAGAGATGCACATGCCATTAATATTATATTCAAGTGTATTATTATAGCCTAGCAGATTGTGCATAACATAAGGAAAAAGACTGACATAACTAGTACATAATCATCAAATCCGACAGTACAAGAACAAAATACATAGAACTTGATGAAGCAACAACAAAAATAAACTCCAGGAACACAGGAACTCGACGCAGAACAACTCAAGAATGTAACGAACCCACTTTCTAGGCTACCATTGCAATTTTCATAACAATTTTTATAATCTCATTTCACAGAGTCGCTAGATAATTGAACATTCAACAATATCATTACAGAGTATACAAAGAAAAAGTGCAGGAAAGTAAAACATTTTATTTATTTAACATATGATCAAGTACATCCGATCATCCAAAAGATAACCCGACATATGTATGCAAAAGGTGGGTATCTCATATCTGTACTATATAGAAGAGTGCATCACATGACTATAACAAAATGTGACTATGAGCAAAACATCAAAACTACACTACTATGCTACATGACAAAGACACTACAGACTACTGGAAGCAAAACTGGAACTCGTCGTGTGGGTAATTTGGATCACGACAGGCAGCCTTGTGGGCATCCAAAACTCCGAAGACTGCGGTGACGACCTCGACCTAAATCTTGTACATCTTCTCACAATGTGAAAGGGGTCGGCTAGAGCTGTCGGGAGTGTCTTCCTCCTTGACATGTTTAGTTACATTTTCTACTAGTCAAAAGATTAAATGAATTCTTATTGTTCCCTTGATTACTATGGTGCCTTATTTATATTTTACGGATTTATTATTTCATATTCCCTTGATTACGTTATCTCTCATTTATCTTTTTCATATCATTTCTTTTTCATCTTCTTTTCATTATTTCCTTCTTTGTATCATCTACTTGTATTTATTTTCATGTGGTTTGTATTGGTTTTTGTTTCCTTACTTATACTCTTGTTTTATTTTCGGGCAATATTAAGGGCACATTAACATTTCTTTACATTTATATAGTGCACTTTTGTCTTCTCTTATTCACACACTCTCATTCACGTGCCTTTTCTTTTTCGCACGCTTACTCACTTTCATTTCATTTTGCATTGGGAGGACATTCGCCCCACCTTCACCAGTTGGGTTCACCCCTAGCTTTGCCCATTTCATCACATTATCCGCTTTTACTTATTTAATTCATTTACACGATGACATGATTAATTACATGATTAATTATGTTTCTTTTCTTCTTTACAACATGAAACAAACTTAGCAGTAATAATCATGCAATCGTAAGGAGAGCAATTATAAAAAGAGTATGAACTCACAGTGGCCTTCCCCTTTCCTTTATCACTTCCACCATCATTATTATGCCTTCCACTGCCACGGGATGCCATGAGCTAGATCGTAAATATTTTAAGAACATTAGATTGATGTTTCCATTGAGGTCAAACATAACATACTTCCCTTTGATGAGTTCCACTTGACCTAATTAGGTCAATGGATTTTAAATGACTTTGGGATTTGCTGCCTTAATGTTTGAATTAAGACTTTTCACTGATTTTGTGAAGGGCAACAATCTCTAGCCTCCAATTAGCAATTTGGTGTAATCCCTACCTCCAATTAGTGATTTGGAGTCAAAGGGTAACCCTTTCCCTTGAAATAATTGACAACTAACTATTATGAGGATGAGGTTATGCTCCAATTGAGAAGTATACATGCTAGGAGTCCTTTCCTATCCTTATGCATACTTCAAAATTTCGAAATCAAGATTATAATACTTAGGCTTACACTCAAAATTACTTGAAATCAAGGATTAGGGCATAATAATCCATTACAGAAACTTTTCATATGAAAAGAACAAAAAAAAGATCCAAAACCCCAAAACCCTAGGGTTTCTACCCTTTTTAATCAGTGTAAAATCACCATAATAGAAACAAGAGGAGTATAAAGGAAGAGATTACCTCTCAATAGAAGGAAAAATCATAGAAATCAGAGGAGAAACGAGCTCTCAGGAGCTAGCGGCGACGTGCGGCTTTCGTAGGCCTTCAGCGGCTCCTGCGTGCGGGACTAGGAGAAAATGAACATCAACCGTTGTTTTATTCCTTTTTATCGGGCTCCGCTTCTTCCTAGAGTGACACACACATTTATGCGTGATTCACAATTTAACCGGTCGGTTCACTTGTTTCAGCCGGTCATTCCTTTTACTAATTAAACTTATATGTTAAATACCAATTAGATTCTTCATTATGTAATGAAATAATACCTTTATAGTTGGTGGCGTCACAAAGAAGCAGACGACGCTGACCTCAAGGCAAAATCCAAAAACAAGATGGAAAATACCTTAGAACAAAAGATTAAACAGTGAGCAAATAACAAATTAAAGTGCGAGCAGAGTAAACAAAAATATTTGAGTACCAATTTATCTTGTAGCAAAACTAGTAAACTTGCAAGTAGTCACGCAGAAATGACATAAGCCGTAATCGATGAACTGCGTAGGTGTTTGCAATGGGTGCACATGGTTCACACTCAGTTCAGACGCACGTCTTATTAGAATTGCACCATTTAACTGTTACCTTTCAAAGATTGCTTATGACAATATTGGATTATATGATTCATAGCTTTAACGACATTCTATCATACTATGTTACGCAAATAAGTGATAGTTTAAATGTTGTTCGATTACATTTATGATCATACGAAACAGATACGAGAACTAAATCCAAAGTTTGCAAGCGAGAGAGAATTCTCTACTTGTCTTAAGGTGAAGCCGAAATGGCTGGCAATAGCTAAGCGGCGCAAGCGAGGTCAAAGGCGCTATTTGAACCTGTTCAAGATCCATATTTAAAAAAGATATTTGACTTAACGAAATTTCTACGCTGACACATGCATTTGTTATTCGCAAAAACTCAAACAAGAGAGGGTTTGAAATTTACCTCCCTCAAAGGAGCGGGGAGAGGAGACTACCATGAGGAATTCGAGGTTTTGGTGGCGCTTGGGTTCATGAAACCCTAAACTAGAGAGGGCTTTGAGCGATCCCGCTGGTAGCGTCGTCGATTGATGCCGAAGATCACAAATAGTTCGGGATTAGTTGATTAAAAGGGCAAAAATCTTTAATCACAAGTTGCTTGAAATTTGGAGCACGAATAAAGCATTAAAGATACAATAAAATTCTGAATAAGGGTGAAAGTGAGGAGATCTTACCCAAGAAAGACAAATCTGAGCTCAAGAAAGAGAGGGAAGAAAACCCTAAGCATCCCTCTCACAAAACCCCGGCCAGATCGAAGAAGAATCAGAGAAATTAAGGTTTCCGCAGAAGGAGGTTGCTGTCTTGAGGAAGAGGAGTCTTACTGCCGAGCCTTGAAGGAGAATGTGGAAGAAAATAGTTGTCGGCCTCAAGGAAACTGCCGGCCAGAGGAATTGTCGGCTTGTGGGAGGTGAGAAACTGTCGGCTAGGGGAAGGTGAAGAAACGCCGACCACGGGGGAAGGAGGAGGAGGTGTCGGGGACAGGTCAGGAGGAGCCGGAGGAGGTGGTGCCTGCGGAACTGGGAGCAAGAGAGAGCGACGGGTGCGGAATCGCGGGAAGCAGGAGCCGACATAGGAGCGAGATCGGCAAAGGCCCTAGCCCTGAAATGAAAAAAATAAAGAGAATCGGGGGGCTCCGTTTGATATAGAGGGAAATAAACCCTAAAACTTATTTACAATAATGCCTTTGTTATTACAATTGTTTTTTTATGAGTTGTTACAGGCCTCAACCGACGACTTGGACTGAGCAACAAAAGAGGTTAAGTCAACATCACTGTCTGAGTCAAGGAACTGAAGATCAGTGATGATGTCATGCAAATGTTGGAGATTATCCTTGCCAGAGTATAGAGAATGTAGCTCATCCCACATCGCTTTGGCCGTCTCATGATACATGACCATGCGGTACGGTTCTCCATCAAGGGAGTTGAGAAGCCAAGTCTGAACACGACCATCGTCACACAGCCAGTCATCAGTAGGTGCAGAAGGAGTATCCCTAGTGAGATGATGCAGAAGTCCCTTGAACTGAAGTACCCGGCGGACAGAATGCACCCATTCATCAAAATTCTGACAACACTGCCTGACAGTTAGGAGAAGCGTCTAGGAGAGGCGGCTAGGAGAAAGACTGCAGACCGAAGCAACGACAGTAGCAGTGAGAAGAAGTCCGCAACAACTAGAAGAGGTTGGCAACGTCTTAGAGTAGAAGAGGCCGACAAACAACAAGGCAAGTCCGACAACGGCTTAGAGAAGGAGAAACCGGCGAACAACAATGCAAGGCAGGTAGCCGCTAGAGAAGGAGAGGCAAACAAACAACAAATTAAGACTGGTAACGCTAGAGAAGGCCGCAACAAGAAAAGCCGCAAAGAGAGAGAGGAGCAGAAACTCGGCTAGATAAACTCGCAGCGAGTAGAGGAGAAGAAGTTGGCAACGACTAATAGAGAGAAGGCCGCGACGGGCTGAAGCGCTGCGAGCAGGGAAAAACACCACGACGAGCTGAGAAACGGCCGCGGCGGGATGAGAAGCAGTGAGCTGAGAAAAAGACCACGACGGGCTGAGGAGCAAGCGAGCTGAGAAAAGTCCGCGGCGGGATGAGAAGAGACCATTGAAGAAAAAGGCTGGTGCGGTAAAAGATACAGAGACCGGCAAGCAAAACCGCTGCGGGCTCGAAAGGGCAGACCGCTGCGGCCAAAAGAGACAAACCGCTGTGGCCAAAAGAGACAAAATCGCTGCGGCTAAAAGAGGCAAACCGCTGCGGCAAGAAAGCAGCTGACAGAATGAGGCGAACCAAGCAGACCGTGTTAGAAACAAAACAAGCCGCACGATGGGTCCCAACAGCGTTGTCTATAAAATCAAGGGGACACTTGTCTAGAAGACAATGAGCAACACAAGGTGAATCGTGCGGTTAGAAGAAAACTATCCACCGAGGGATGCGGATAGGAAGCCGCACCAAGGGTTGCAGGTAGAAGATGTCTATCCGCCGAGGAGTTGCGGTTAGCAAACCGCACAGAGGGTTGCGGTTAGAGAATCAGAGACCGCCCACAGGGATCATTGGCTTTGATACCATGTAGAGAAAAGAACACAAAGGGTTGAAACATTGTAAAGCTTTGCATATACTTCTTGTGCATGTAAATACAAGTATGAATACATATATATATAGGGAGAGAAGAGAGTGAAGAGTCCCAATTTCAAGATGTAGGACTATTACAAGAATAGGAAGAATGCCTAAGATGGGCCCTTAAATGGGCCTTTACATATTCTTTTCTAACATGTACAACACACATACGATAGTAAAACTCTAATACAAATTATAACAAAACTCTAACTTGGATCGAACCACACCCTCTCTTTTCTTCATTTCAGCCTCCGTAGGTAACCTCCTAGCGGGGCCTGACGCGCTGACGATTTTATCCTAAAAAGAGAAATCAACAATAAGTTATTTTAGAAAATTAAGTGAGTTTCTTATCTCTTCAATCACATTATAGACAAACACGAAGAGTCAACATCAATATGCTTATACACACACACACACACACACACACACACACACACACACACACACACAAACAAACACATGTAGCATGAAATGTGAAACAACAGAGTAATCATGAAAATGACTGAAATAACACTTACTTTATTTGGGTTGCGTCACTAGTTACGCGTAGCGTTTGAAGTTAAAAGGAATTTGCTAATAGGCGTTTAAAATCCATCAAAATACGAATGTCAACATAAACGATAAAAGAAATGTTTATACTTGCTTTTCAACCAAAACAGTCCTCAATCGAGACTGCAAATCTCAACCCAGTCGTCAAACGACACAAAATAGCCAAAACAGCTCTCAAAAATAGCTCAAAAATAGTCCAAACATGGAAATCAGTCCCAAAATGAACATAAAATAGCCCACTAACACGAAAGCATCAAAATCCGCATAATGAACTTGCAAAAATAATACTAAGCAGCCTAAACAACCCACCAAAACAACCACCAAATATGGAGGAAACCTAATTTCAGCAAGTCACAGCTATAAGAAATGCATATGATAATGAAGGAGAACATTCTTACAGCGGGAGAGGAAGGAAGAATGGCGCTGCACAACCGATCCTTTTCAGATCACCGAAGTGTGATGAGATTCTTCTTAGGTTTCCGGAGGAGGCTCTGAAGAAGGTAGGTAGCAAGAGAAAGAAACAACAGTAACTCCAAGAGTGGCGGCACCAAGCCCTCAAACAACGACACAGGAGAACAATCGACGACACAGAACCAGCGGCTCAGAAACAACAAAACAACATCAGCACAGAGAAGTAGCTTCCAGAGAAGGAGAGTAGAGAAACAACAACCATGAAGGAGAAGAAGTAGCCGGAAACAACAAAACAACACAGAGAAGTAGCTTCCAAAGAAGGAGAGTAGAGAAACAGTAACCAGGAAAGAGAAGGAGAAGTAGCCAGAAACAACAAAGCAACGCCAACAAGGCAGCAACAGGGCAACGACAGAGAGAAGGCACAGAGACGGGAAGTGCGGAAATAAGAGAGGCTCAGGCACGATTTATAACAGGGGATAAACGGCCATTAGATAAAACCCCACCGAATAAATAGAAGAGGTGTCACCAAATCAGCCCCAAAGCACAAATTAACCAACACTTGGCTTATCCAAGTGTCAAAATCAGCCAAAACACACCAAATCAGCTAGCACAGTCATCCAGCCACTTAACTAATGGCAACCCATTTAACAAGCCCATTTTACTAATGGCAGCCCATAATAAAAAAATAAAGCAAATGTAACTAATAAAATGAAACGGAAAAACACAAAAAATTACGACAAACTCGTACTTCTTTGAGTTCTCAAACAGGGATTAATAAAATTATTTTGCGCATTTTTGGAGTGTCACAACTCTTCTCTTTTTAAAAGAGTTTTCGTCCTCGAAAAGATAAAGATAACCAAGTTTTATTTATGTTCATTCAATATTTACATGAAAGAAACTACATTTTATTTTCGATGATAGGGAAATGCTCGCGGCATAATCATTCGCTCTTCTGGGACTTGAGGAACTATGGCAGGGGCAGGTGCAGCTGGAGCAGAAGTAGGTGTAACTAGAGCAGGAGTAGGAGCTAAAGCTAATGATTCAACATGTAGTTGATATACTTGGGGTTGCGGTAGAAGCGGCGATCCTCGAGAGTTGTATTCTTTATGCATGAGCTTTGAACACGTTCTCTTCGTGTGGCCAGGCTAACGACAATAATAACAAGCTCCAACTAAACATTCTCCTCAATGCATTCATCCACATTTGACGAACTTCGTCGTGGTTGCTTGGGATACATTACTAGAAGATGGACTAGTCTGGAATGTTTTAATGTCTTTATTTTGGGCTTCATCTTGCGTTGGTGTTTTTGTTATTTTTCTTTTTTCACTATCTCGACGCTTTTGCGACTTTTCCTGATCAATCTCCACTAATCGCGCTCTCTCGACCAGTTTCCCATATTCTAAAATATAAAGAGGTACTGACAAATTACGAATATTGTCTTGCAGTGCTTGTTGAAACTGTTGGCAACGATCTTCTTCGGAGGTCACGAGACTATCAACATAGTATGCCAACTTGGAGAATTCAGTCTCGTACTGCAGAACTGTCTTTGTCCCTTGAACGAGTCGCATGAATTGGTCGTGCAAGTCTCTTTTCTCTGACCGAGGCACAAACCAGTTTGTAAATTACTGAAAGAAGTTTGTCCAAGTTACAAAGTTACGCCCAACAAATTTCTTAGCGACAATATTATTCCACCAACGCTTCGCCGCACTTTCTAATAAAAACGAAGCTAATTCAACTTTCCGATTCTCCGGGCAGTGCATGACTTGAAATATTGTTTCTAAATGGAGAATCCAATCTTCAGTCTCCAAGGGAGACAAGCCTCCGATAAAGGTTGGTTGTTTTAACTCCATGAATTGTTTTAGGTCAAAGTCCATTTGACGATCTTGTGGGGTAGGCGCTACAGGTGCTACACGAGGAAGATCAAGAAGAGGGTTCATCGATTGTTGTCGAGGAACAGGTTCAGCTTGAGGAAGTGTGGGTCCTAGAGCAGCTAACGTAGGAAATACTAACTTAAGAGCTTCCGCAACTGCTAATACAAATTCCGAAGGTCGCTGATGATGCCCATTATCGTTTCCTTCCGACCTTGTATGTTGTTGAACTTCGTGCTCTTCTCGCATTGTTTGACGACGACGACTGGAGTATACTTATATGGTTCCTATGAGTGAGTTATAATTAATTACGATATATTATTTGTGTTATGCCTTCGTACTGCCTACAACGCAAATTATTGAAAACCTTTCCCTCTAAATACCAAATTATGAAGACCCTTATTCCGTGCTTCTTCAAATGATTCGAGAATCGAACATAATTTCAATAAAAAGGTCGCAGCATCACAATACAAAAACCATAAATACCGGATATTTTATTCATTTACAACAATTGATAAAGAACTACGAGTATTTATCCATACTCGTTACAAAAATCACAATCATAGTCGGTACACGAGGCTTTATGCCTTTCCTGAGCTTCACCAATGCCTATAAATATCTTTAACCATACCTTCACCAGTTCTTTAGGGGGAATCCTCTTCGGTGCGCTAGGGGACGCTCACATTGCCTAAAAATAAAGTCCACTATGGGTTAGTCATAAAAAATGACTGTGAGAAAAGTATTTTGTGAAACGGTTATACATGCATGCAATGAAGAATAACAATATGCATACATTACAATAAACATCATTTTCATAATATTTCCTTTTAATACTAACTCTTAACTTACCCCTTAATTTTAGTTACATAAGATAGGAAATGTTAAGACATGCAAACTTGAATTGAGCCCCACCCCTAAAGGGCAAAAGTGTAGGCTCACCCCTACTGGTGAATCCATCAAAGGATTCAAATCTTTCACATTTTCTTATGCAGAGTTTTATTATTCTTATCTTAACATCATTTACATAAAACATGTGCTTTAACATAAAATTTTCCCTCAAAAGGTTGTATCGCTTTTCCCTCGCCCACATTTGTTTATAGCGATTTATCATTGAGTGAAACTCATTTGCACATGCAGTGTTTATAAAAAGTAAAACAGTACTACCAAAGAAAATACTTGAATAAACATAATCCAAGAAATAAAAAACTCGCCAAGGCCTTGCCTTTTCCTTTATCCTTCTCGGGTTCATCGCCACGTCGACCCTGTGACGCCATCCTCTGGTTTCTTGGCCTTGAGAACCACTGAAATAGCAATTATTTTATTTGGGTTGCATCACTAGTTACGCGTAACGTTTGAAGTTAAAAGGAATTTACTAATAGACGTTTAAAATCCGTCAAAATACGAAAGTCAACATAAACGACAAAAGAAATGTTTATACTTGCTGTCCAACCAAAACAGTCCTCAACCGAGACTGCAAATCTCAACTCAGTCGTCAAACGACACAAAATAACCAAAAACAACCCTTAAAATAGCTCAAAACAGTCCCAACTTGAAAATCGGTTCCAAAATGAACATAAAATAGCACACTAACACGAAAGCATCAAAATCCGCATAATGAACTTGCAAAAATAATACTAAGCAGCCAAAACAGTCTACCAAAACAGCCACCAAATATGGAGAAAACCTAATTTCAGCAAGACACAACTATAAGAAGTGCATTGGAGAAAGGAGGAGAACATTCTTACAGCAGGAGAGGAAGGAAGAATGGCGCTGCACAACCTTTGCTTAATTTTAACGGAATATTCTTAAGCTATACCTTTACTAGAAATAATTAGCCGACCACATCTTCAATTTCCAAGTCCATGGACCCATCTAAGCCATCATAGTGGATCCAATTCTGTCATCAGCCACAAAGCCAAGGCATGTACATAATTTGGTTTCAATAACGGAATTTGAAATGATAACAAAACTAGCGTCGCAAAAACATCGGAAATCTCGAATTTCAAAATTAAGCGTGCGATGTCGAATCGACACTGATTTTCAATTCTCATCATTGATAAATTAATTTATTATTTCTATTATATACTAAAATATGTATTAAAATATTGGAAATTATAGTTTTGGTCTTACAACTGGTTCTCGCATATGGGCTCTTGTTCTTTGGTGGTTCTCTTATCATTGGCGGTTTCTCTGGTTCTACCTTACCTTTCGCGACTTCTTGTTTTTGGCACCGTGAGATTTTTAAGCTTTTGGTGGTTTGTGTTGAGGTTCTGTGGTTCTCGACTATTTTCTTGCTATCCTCTGCGGCTCATTTTCTGGATAGTCGACACTGTGATTTCTTTTTTAAAGAATTTTCATTTCTGTGGTTTTTGCGGCCTTTCCAAGTTTCTATGGGAAGTATTGAATGAGATTTTTTATTTTTTTTTGCTTTGTGCGGCTTCTCTCTTTTATTTCTATGGGATGTGAATGAAAAGATTTTCACGACATTATTTTTTTGCCGTGTGCAAGAGAAAGAAGAAACGGCCGTAGAAAGCAAAAAAAAAAACAATAAATTCTCATTCCAAACTTCCCGCAGAAACCCGGAAAAGTCGCATAAACCGCAAAACCACAAAAATAAAAATTCTTAAAAAAACTCACAATGCCGATTGTCGAGAAAATGAGCCACAAAGGAGAGCAAGAAAGTAGTTGAGAACCACATAACCTCAGCACAAACCACCAAAAGCTTCAAAATCTCATAGTGCCGAGAAGAATCAGCCGCAAACCGCAATGTTGAACCAGAGAAACTGTTAGAGATGAGTGAACCACCAGAGAATCAGAGCCCCAATGCGAGCACCACCAGAGAAAAAAAACTAGAGAACCAGTGCCCAGAGACAAGGGAATCAATGGTAAAGGAAAGTGAGTCAAAATGGCAGATAAAGAGATTAGAGCAGGCATAAATTAAGGGGAGTCAAAATGACCGGTAAAAAACAACGTTTTTTTAATATAATTATATATATGTTGTTTTCTGGCTATACATCGTTTTCGTTTGATATATCACCCACAATATTGTAAATCACAACTTTTGACTAATATGGCTAAAACATAGTGTTTTCTCCTCAAAACTGCCTGGTCGGCTGACACGTTGGCCGACATGTCCATGTTGGACATGTCGCCTGATATCTACAAACTTAGTGTTAAATGATTAAGAAGGAAAACTACACAAGAAATATAACATGGTTATAATGTGCAAGAGGATTTTGTTGTGCTGTGTGTACATCTTGTGCAACATGCAACATGAATGATGACGTATTAGGATTCATAAAGCTGACTCTAGTAGTTGGGATGATGCAAATGATTGAATTATTTTCTTTCTTAATATGGTTTATCTTTTTATTGAAGCAATTTTATTTGTTTATTTGAGTATCATTTTTATTTATTAAATCATAGTGCAGTCAAGTACCTGTGTATTCACCTTGGCTTATTTCTATTTGAGCGGGAATCCACTACCAGCAGGAAACCATACTGATAAACTTATTGTTTTGTTATATATGGCTTTAGTTTTTTTAACTGCAGATTTATGTGATTCATAAAAGCCATACAAAACTGTGCATCCCTTTTTTTGTTTTTCTGTCGGTTAAAGTTAATATCTTGAATATCATGGCAATGCTTTACCTATGTAGATACTGTACGAGCTCTTGCTGTTATCCCAGGTTTGGGGATTCTTTCTGCATCACATGATTCGTGAGTTTCTGGAGATTTTTTTGCTTTTTTGTTGTTGTAAAGGCTAACTACCGTGTGTTACAAATAACAGCATGTTTTGGATTCACTTTGTTTCATCTTATCTATTTTAAGTTTCATATTTATGTAATAATTGTAGCATAAGAATGCACAAGTTATCTACCCAGAAACAGTCATCTGAGTCTCTATGTGGACATTTGTGCGTGGGCTCACTCGTGTGCATAGTAGATGTGACCGTGATCCCCACCTATTCTCTCTCTCTCTTGAGGTCCCTTCTCACTCCCTCTGCCTCTATTACACTTGATTGGGGTAAAATGGGAAGCTAAAATATTACACTATAGAGGGGACCTCACTTTATGTTCGCGCACACACATACTAGTACACATGGTAGCACTGGGGATCCATTAATATAAGTACTCTTGTTTGGCATCGGAAATACTCTGGTTGTTGCATAATATTCCGTGTGTGCAATATCCAGTTTGTAACAAAAGTACTCTTGTATCATAAATACTCTGGTTGTTGCATAATGATCCTTGCATGCAGTATCCGGTGGCGACAGTATCTTCGGCATCGTTTTGTCTCCTAGATAATTTATTTATTTTCCTTTATTATATATATATATAATATATATATATATAATATATAATATAATATATAGTATATATATATAATATATAATATATTATATATATAATATATATATATAATATATAATATATTATATATATATAATATATATATATATAAACGTAAAATTGGCCATTACAATCTTAGCACTATTAAACCATTGCATAGTTTTCCTTTCTGTATAAATATAGATATTTATTATTTTAGTAGTAAATGTGTTAGTAGTTGTAGCGTGACCAAATATTTTTTAAATGTAGTAGGTTTACATTACTAGTAAATGTAGTAGGTTTACTATTTATTATTTAGAATGATATATGATTTCAAAATTACCAGAACGAATGTCAAATACATGATAGGCAATTTGAGTATTGTAACATTAGCAATTATCAATCTGTCATATTAAAAAGAGATATCTATGTGTGATATGTTTAATTACCTCCATCAATTATTCAGAGGAATGCGGGTATAACATTTAGAGTTAAGGTTTGTGACTAACATGGAGAAGTGCCTCAAAATAGTATGCGTTAAGAGGATACCATCGATGCTTAAAGATATTTTTTGTATAATTGCAATTAGGACAATAATTTTGTGTGGGTCTTGGTATTTGACAACAAAAAATTGTTAATATCTGTAGAGAAAAACTCAAACTTGTAAATACTCTTTCTATATCTCAATACAAGGTATGAATACATATTTATAGGAGGGAGAAAGAAAGAAGAGAGTCCTATACATGAAGTGGGACTAAAGAGGAGAAAGGGAAAATAAACAAAAAACATGAGCTATATGGGCCCCTTTACATGAGCTTTTTCTAACACTCCCCCGCAAGCTGGAGCGTACAAGTCGTATGCACCAAGCTTGGACAACAACTGATAGAATAAGGTGTTTGGTAGAGCCTTTGTGAGGATATCAGCGACTTGTTCAGTGCCTGAGACATGTTTTAGTTCGATCTTCTTCATTTGAACTTTCTCCCGAATAAAATGACAGTCTACTTCAATATTCTTTGTTCTCTCATGGAAGACTGGATTCTTTGCAATATGTATAGCTGCTTGGCTGTCACATAGCAGAATGACAGGTGATGGAAGTTTTACCCCGAGATCGACAAGAAGGCTTTCCAGCCATGTTAGCTCAGAGACAACCGAAGCCATTGATCGGTACTCTGCTTCTGCTGAGGATCGAGCCACAACGACTTGCTTCTTACTTCGCCAGGTGATGAGATGACCCCCAAAATAGGTACAAAAACCACTTGTTGATCGACGATCATCCAAGGACCCGACATAATCGGCATCAGAATATGCAACTAATTTCGGAGTAGAGGATGAGGTCTTGTAGACAAGTCCTTGACCTGGAGCAGTTTTTAGGTATCTGAGGATGCGCTCAACAACATGAAGGTGCGAGGTGCGCGGAGCATGCATAAATCTGCTGACCACTCCAACGGCGAAGGATATATCTGGTCTAGTAACTGTTAGGTAGATTAATTTCCCAACAAGTCTTTTATAGTATTCCGGATTTTGAAGAGGAAGATCAGTGACGAAGGCATGAGCACACAACTTCTGATTTGCGTCCATTGGGGTGGTAGTAGGCTTGCATCCGGAGTAACCAACATCCCGAAGGAGATCCAGGCAGTACTTTCTCTGGGAAATGACAAGACCGTCTGGCCGTCTTGCGATCTCAAGGCCAAGGAAGTATCGGAGTTGACCCAGATCTTTAGTTTGGAAGATTGAGCTAAGGTGCTGTTTAACTGCTTGGATGCCCTTTGAGTCGTCTCCAGTAATCAAGATGTCATCAACGTATACCAATAAAAGAACAGTTCCAGTTGTTCGATGCCACGTAAAGAGGGAAAAATCCGCAGAGCTTCGAGTAAAACCGACTTCCCGAACTGCCTTACAGAATTTATCAAACCATGCCCGAGGAGATTGTTTGAGAGCATAAATGGACTTTTTCAGATGACACACTCGAGACTCCCCCGTGGTCTCAAACCCGGGAGGTTGCTGCATGTAGATAGTTTCCTGGAGATCGCCGTTTAGGAAAGCGTTTTTGATGTCCAGTTGGTGTAATGGCCATTGCCGATGAACCGCCACGGAGAGAATGACACGGACGGTATTCAGCTTCGCGACTGGAGAGAAAGTTTCCTCGTAATCAAGACCGTGTTGTTGAGTGAAGCCACGAGCCACCAGTCGAGCCTTGAGACGGTCAATCGTCCCATCTGGAGCATGTTTGATTACAAAGACCCATTTACAGCCAACGGTTCTCTGGCCTGGAGGGAGAGGTACCAGATTCCAGGTCTGGTTCGCCCAGAGAGCCGTCATTTCTTCGTCCATGGCCGCCCGCCAGCCAGGATGATGCAGAGCTTCCTGCACAGTGTTAGGAATAGAAATAGAAGTGAGGGAGGTGGCAAAAGTGTGGAGTGATGGAGAGAGGCGATGTAAGGATACAAAGTTCGCCAGGGGATGAGCCGTAGAATCTGGTGCCGGATCGTCAGAGTGCGAAGCATCAGAGGTCGAAGCCGACTGCATTGGGGGTAACAGAGACAGGGTGGCGACGGGTGTAAACTCGTATAACAGGTGGCTGGGGAGGAGGGAGGGCCTTGTTTGCCAAGGGAACAGGGAGGGCCTTGTTCAGACATGGTGGGGAGGACAGAGTGGTAACCGGAATAGCAAGACGTATGACGGCGGATGGGGAAGGTGTAGGATCAGAGGTAGAGAAAAAAGGGAGATCTTCCCGAAAGTTCACATCGGCAGAGACAATCACCTTCCGAGTAGCTGGGGAGTAACATACATAGCCCTTTTGGGTCCAGGAATATCCAACAAAGATCTGTTTGGTTGCCCGGGGGTCCAACTTGTCCATGGAGGGACCAAGAGTGTGGACATAGCAAACGCATCCAAATATGCGGGGTGTAAGGGAGAATGGAGGAGTAGAAGGGAACAGAAGGCTGAATGGAGTGTCATTTTTGAGAATTGGTGAGGGAAGATGGTTGATGAGGTAACAGGCCGTGGAGAGAGCGAAGTTCCAGTAAGATTTAGGAACTTGCATTTGAAGCATGATGGAGCGAGCCATATCGAGTAGATGTCGATTCTTACGTTCGGCTGTTCCGTTTTGTTGCGGGGTATAGATACATGATGTTTGGTGAATAACCCCGAATTAAGAGCAGAGGTTTGCAAATTCATGTCCAGTGTACTCACGGGCATTGTCCGTTCGAAGAGTTTGGATAGTGGTGGAGAATTGGGTGCGGGTCTCGAGGAGGAATGCCCGAAAGTTCTGGGGAAGCTCAGAGCGATCACGAAGTAAGTAGAGCCATGTCATCCGAGAGTAATCATCGCTAAACGTTAAAAAATAACGATAACCAGAAATGCTAGTAACACGATACGGTCCCCAAATATCAGAGTGAACTAACATAAAAGGAGCAGCGCTTCGGGTACAATGAGATTGAAAAGATGAACGCGGCTGTTTGCCGTAAACACAGGTTTCACACTGAAAAACAGGTAAAGATACATCGGGAAGAGCCTTCTGGAGGATGGGTAAAGGGGCATGCCCAAGACGGCGATGCCAATCGTCGGAGGAGACAGAAGCCAAGATAGCTGGAGGGTCATCAAGGATGTAGAGCCCGTTCTGCAGTTGACCCTTACCAATGATAGTCCGTTTCTGTTGATCCTGTATCAGAAAAGAGGAAGAAGTAAAGGTTACTGAACAGTTTAAATCTGTAGTAAGGTGACCAACATAAAGTAAATTAAAGGGAGAGCTCGACACGTGAAGAGCGGAGCGAAGAGAAAGAGACGGAGTGAGAGGGATATCAGCGGAGCCGACAACAGGAACCGTGTCCCCATTAGCCACGGTAATACACTTGGGATGTGACGAGTGGAGGTATTGTTGTGGTCGCCGAGAAGTAATGTGATGAGTAGCACCAGAATCCACTATCCAATGTGGATTTGTGGAGAGATGAGCCATACCTTCATGGGAGATAGAGGAGGCAGAGGCAACCGAGGCCGGAGGGCGACTAAGCAAACCATGGAGTTGTTGCAGCTGAAGGCGGACCTCGTCAAGATCAGACCGAGAAGAGGAGTCGGTAGTAGCAATAATAGCCTGTGGGCGAGGAGGAAATCCATGCTTCCGATAGCAAACAGCTTCGTGGTGACCATCCTTCCCGCAGAAAGAACACATTAGAGGCAGTTTGCCGCGACCTCGGCCTCGTGAGCCAGAACATCCCCCACGAGTTGACGGGGGAAGCGGGAGAAGGGAAGCCGAAGTTTGCTGAAGTAGAGCTGGTGATGGAGGGGCCGGATAATCAGGAGGAGACGGTACCTTGAGCAGCATGACACACACATCGGACAGTGAGGGAGTAGCCGCGGAAGAGAGAATCTGTGCCCGAATGCTCTGTAGATGAGACAGAACACGATCCATCATCATGGCTATGCCAAAAGCCTCTTTTTGAGCACGTTGTGTCGCAAGATCCAGCGTGGGAGGTTGATGCCGAATCCATGCTTCGACCAGAGTCTTGGCCCGAGCCACAAAGGACGTGAGGTCGGAGGCTCCGCCACCATCCAGATGTTGGAGATCAGTGATGATATCATAGAGGTGTTGTAGACTGTCTTTACCAGAGTAGAGGGCTTGGAGCTCATCCCACCTGGCCTTGGTAGTTTCATGATACATGGTCATGCGGTATGTAGAGCTGTCACGGTTCCGGTTCTACTAAAACCATGAACCGAACCACTAAGATAACGGTTCTTCAAATTAGAACAAAAACCTTATTTGGTTTGACCGGTTCCGATTTTGGTTCCGGTTCCAGCTTAATTTTTGGAACCGTCGTGTCAACGATTCCGGTTTCGGTTCAACAAGAACCAAAACCAAACCAACCACTAACGGTTCGGTCTGGTTCCATGCGGTTCGGTCCGGTTCCAATCGGTTCCAACTAAAACTAAAATCAAACTTGCCGAAATGAGATAAAAGCGACCTGCAAATAATAAAACTCAAAACAACATCGAAATAGAAATAATTATGTTGCGCACTTCTCGACGGTCTTTTCAACGATCGGTGGGATAGTATCAATCGCCTTCCTACGCGTGTAGACTTGCCACGACTTTTAGTTGGCTTCTGCACGTCTCGTCGACATGCTCAACCGTAACAACCGGTTACAATTCGTTGTTTTTCAAGATTACTAATAAATAGTAGTTGTATATCTTCTATATTTTTTAAATAAAATATTTAAAATTGAAAATATATTATATAACTATAAAAAAATAAAAAGTGCACTGTAAAAATTGACTGAAAACTGCACCAATGTCAAATTATGCCACACGGTTTTTATGCGGTGAAGTTTTGTTCGGTTCAAAATCGACCCCCTTTAGTGCGATTGTGGTTTGAGTTCAAACTGAACCAGCTTCACTCGTGATAGTAAGTATAAATATTATAGATAAATTATAAAATAATAACAATATAATAATAATAATAATAAACGAGTTGCGGTTCGGTTCTACTTCGGTCCGGTTCGGATCGGGTCTAAAAATCTTGAAACTGCTTGAGACTTGTATGTTGCGGTTCCGGTTCCGATCCGGATAATAAAATGTAAGAACCACACCCGGACCATTGTTGTTCACGCTCCAAAATTCAAACTGGAACCTGAATAATTTGCGAACGGTTCGGTCCGGTTCTTTGCAATTCGGTTTGCGGTTTTCGGTTTTAAGTGACAGCTCTAGCGGTATGGTTCACTATCCAGAGAGTTGAAGAGCCATGTCTTCACCCGACCGTCATTGCGTAGCCACTCATCCGTTGGAGGAACCAGAGCAGCTTGGGTTAGGTGATGAAGAAAGCCTTTCAATTGAAGGACACGGCGAACCGAGTGCACCCACTCCGTAAAGTTCTTCTTTCCGGTCAAGACGATAGTCGTAATCCGCAATTCATCGCGAATTTCATTTACAGGAGCCGGGCGGTCAGCAGAAGAGACCGGCGGAACAGAAGAATCAATAGAGGAGCCCATGACCGGGAGGAAGAGAAGCAGGCCGCGGTTAGGCAAGGAGACCGCGCGAGAAGACCACCTGAAACGGACAGACAGAAAGTCGCCCGAGCAGGCAAACCGCAGCGGTTAGGCAAGGAGACCGCGCGAGAAGGCCTTGAGATCGCGCGATAAGACCACCAGAGGCGGACAAAGATAGGAGGAAGCAGGAGAGGCCGCACGGTCACAGTGAAAGAAGACCAGCGGCAAGAAGCCACGACCACGTGCAGAATCCGCTGCGAATAGAGAAGAAGCTGCGAGTAGACGAACGCGAGCGGGAAAGCGGAGGAAGCCGCGAATAGAGAACTCGAGCGGGCAGAAGATGCGAGTAGAGAACTCGAGCGGGCAGAAGACGAATCCGCGAGTTGACAAAACTCGAGCGGGCAAGAGAAGGAAGCCGCGAGTGGGCAAACTCGAGCGGTCAGAAGACGAATCCGCGAGTTGAGAGAACTCAAGCGGGCAAGAGAAGGAAGCCGGGCGAGTAGCACCGGAGGAGGGGCCCACGGATCAGAAGAGAAAAAAAGCTATAAAAGGAGGAGAGGGAATGAGGAGGAAGTTGGCTCCACGGAAGGAAGAAGGCGTGAGCGGATAGGAAGAGGAGGCCGCATAGCCGCGCGCCTAGCGAGAAGAGGAAGGCCGCCCGGTTAGAACGAAGGGAGGGCGGTTAGCAAAAATTCTAGCCGTCAGGAGAGATCGATTCCCTCTGATACCATGTAGAGAAAAACTCAAACTTGTAAATACTCTTTCTATATCTCAATACAAGGTATGAATACATATTTATAGGAGGGAGAAAGAGAGAAGAGAGTCCTATACATGAAGTGAGACTAAAGAGGAGAAAGGGAAAATAAACAAGAAACATGGGCTATATGAGCCCCTTTACATGACTTTTTCTAACAATATCTAACTTCAATGTTACAAAAATGAGAGAATAAAAATTATATATTAAAGTGTTACAATATGTTACAAATGACTTGTGTTATTTTTTCTTTCTCGTTTTGTATTATTTGCCTCCATATATAGAGAGAGGATGAATGCTTGAAATGATTTGAACTGTTTATTTTCCCTCATCCAACATGGTATCAGAATTGGTGCTCCTCGTACCGTAACCGACTCTCGATTGTGTCCACTTCCGCTCAGCCCACTCCGTCGCTCATTCGCCTCTTCGCTCAGGTCCGCCTTCTGCGTCCATTTTTTACTCGCCTTTCGCGTCCGTTTTTTTCTTGTCTTCCAAGTCCGTTTTTTCTCGTCTTCTGTGCATCTCTCTTGCAAACTATCATTCACCCCCAGTAGGGACTCTTCCACAACCTTTCCTCGATTCTCCAGTGACTGCCCGACGCCGTTTCCTCCATGCAATGAAGTTCCTTCTCCTTTCCGACGCCGTTTGATCTTCCGATCGTTACATGAAGTGAGTTTCTCTTCCTTTCCTCTTCCATATTTGTGTTTGTTCGGTGTAATGGATGCCCTAAGTCTTGGGTGGTCTCCAATTTTCTATTCTTGAGCCACCATGTCAAGCAGTATTGATTCTCCCGCTCCCTCATCTGCGGTTGTTCCTCCAGTAAACTCTCTTCGTGGGAGCCATGATCACAATTCTCCTTAGATTACTACCATTGCGTGGACGATTCCAATTACCTTTCATGATCTCATTCTATCACCTTGGCACTCAAGAGCCGTCGTCTCTTTGGTTATGTCAATGGTCAAACTCGGGAACCGAAGAGGCCTTGCTAGATTGGATATAATGGGATTCAAAGAACTCTTTAGTCATGTATTGGATCACAAATTCTATGCGGGAGCCCATAGCTCACAACTATTATTTCTCGACATTGCTGCTGTCATTTGGTGGAGAGCGAAGTCTACTTACTCTCGGAGTGGTAATGCCGGTCAGATCTTCCAGCTGAGATGGAAGATATCCTTACTCCATCAACGTGAACGCCCTCCTTCCATATATTATTTGGAGTTTACACAGTTACATCAGGAATACAATCACTTTGATCCTCTTACATTTGTTAGTCTTATTGATGAGGCGATGATTCATTCCCAGGACGACTGTAACCGAATCTTTTAGTTTCTTCATGTCCTTCATCGGAACTTTGATCAGATTAGTGTTCATATTCTGGGGCGTTTGCTACTACCGTCTCTCCCTAAGGTCTACAGTATTATGCATCAAGAATTCAATTGTCGACAAACCTTGCTTCCCGAATCTATACCTGGGAGTTCCGCCCTTGCTCCTACCTCTTATATTCCGGGTGTTCGTCGGACCCGTGATTATAAGATAAAGGGATCTGATAAAGATCATCTGCTTAGTGATTATTGCGGGAAGAGCTGTCACTCCAGGGATACTTGTTTCGTACTCCATGAGTTTCCTCCATCGAGAGGGGGGCACTACACCTCGTGGTGGCCATCATTTGGGAGATTTTTGGGTCGTTATGCCTCTCCTCGTTCTACTCATCTCTCTAATGCTGTTGCAGACATTCCTCCTAGCTATACTGGACCCGACTCGTCTGCTCTTCCCGGTGCATTCTCGGCAAATGAAGTGCTTGCCATTCGTCGCATGATGCATGGTCTTTCTATGAAGTCTGCTGCGTTATCTTCCTCTTATGCTTACAATGTGACTCCAGATGCTTATTCTGCTATATTCTTTTCTTCCACCTAGTGGATCATTGATTCCGGGGTTACAAATCATATGATTGCTCTGCCTCAGGTTTCATATCATATACCCTCTATCTGGCCGTGATAAGGTGAGCATTGGTGATGAGCCTCTTTCCTCTGTCGCCGGAAAGGACTCCATTTCCTGCTCCTCTCGTCTTGTCATTGGTTCTTCATGTCCTCAACTTCACTCATAATTTACTTTCTATTAGACACTTAACTAATTCTATGAACTGCTTTGTAACTTTTCTTCCTTTTTTGTTTTTTATGACCCGATGATGGGGAAGGTGATTGACTCTGGTAGCACGGTCAATGGTCTTTATGTGCTTGAGTCCAACACAGTTCCATCTTCACAGAATCTTCATTCAAGTATTTCTCATCCTTTGTATTCCTGAATTGTCGCCAGAGACACCCATTTACTCCTATTATGAAATTATTTTTTCCTGTCATGTCTACTATTATTTTTGATTCTGTGTGATGTGTGCACTCTTAACAAACATCGACATACTACTTTTAATCATGTTTTGTTGCCTAGTTCTATCCCTTTTGTTGATATTCATACTAATGTATGAGGACCTTGCACTATACTTTTTTTATTTCTGGTTGTGCTTGTTTTGTTAAATTTATTGATTTTTTTCTTGCACTACTTGATTATATTTACTAAAACAAAAAAGTGACACATTTCTTATTTTTCAACAATTCCATAAAATGATCTTCATTCAATTTCATATGAATAATAAAATCCTCCTTAGTGACAATGACCAAAAATACATGAATTCGTAGTTTGAGCGATATCTTGCTGATCATGACATTATTCATCAAACTTGCGCTTATTCCCCTGCTCAGAATGGGGTTACTGAGCATAAAATTACCATCTGTTGGAAGTTGCTCGATGACTTTTGTACACCTCGCAGCTTCCCAAATATTATTGGGGTGATGTGGTTCTCATTGCGACATATCTTATCAATCGTATGCCGCTGTTAGTCCTTCGGAATGACACCCCTCTTGGCAGTTTCCATGTGCCTCCTCATCTTTCCCTTAAGAGACACTTTGTTCCTATCCGCCACCCTCACACTCCTAAACTTGATCCCCGAGCGCTCAAGTGTCTTTATTGGTTACTCTCCGACACAAAAGGGATACAATTGTTTTCATCCACCTATAAAGAAAGTCTCTGTAGTTATGGATGTCACGTTTCATGAACCAGAGACATACTATACTCCCTTGGGTGACTCTACTTCTATTACCTCTCCCATTGTTTCTTTGCCAATTCCAATACCTTATCCCTCACTTGCGGGGGGGGGGGGGGGGGGTCTATACCTTTGGAAATGAGCCCCTCTAATGACTCTCTACCTATTCCTTCTATTGCTCCTAGCTTGTAGGTGTATACTTGGCGTATTAAGGGGACCAACACACATGACCCTACTATGCAACTAAAACAACCATTAAATCCCGACTCAGGGCCTTCTGATGCACCCATTGCTCTCTAGAAAGATATCCTATCTTGTACCTATCATCCCCTATTGCATTATGTATCTTACGACTCTTTTTATACTTCCCATAAGACCTTTGTGTCTTTTCTTGTTTTCATTTCCATTCCCTCGTCTTGGCAGGATGCACTCGAGATACCTATATGGCGAGAGGCGTTGTTTGAGGAAATGATTGCTCTTAAGAAGAACTAAACATGGAATTTGGCGCACCTTCCCCATGGGAAGAAAATTGTTGGGTGCAAATGAGGGTTCTCCATCAAACAGAACTAACTCTTAAGAAGTTGCTGAAAGTTGTAAAGCGAGGTTGGTGATAAGTGGTTATACAAAAACCCTTGGAATTGACTATCAGGAAATATTTTCCCCAGTGACAAAGAAGAACACTATTACAGTTCTATTATCTTTTGCCCCCTACATGGGGGGGGGGGGGGGGTCTTTGGCAACTTGATGTGAAGAATATATTTCTCTATAGGAACTTGGATGAGGAGGTTTATATGACTTCCACCAGACCTTACTCCTAAAGGTTCCGAGGGGCAAGTTTGCAGGTTAAAGAAAGCCCTATATGAGCTAAAACAGTCTCCTAGAGCTTGGTTAGAGAGCTTTCACAAAGCCTTAGTGTCATTTGGATATCACCAGAGCAATGTTGATTATACATTGTTCATCAACCATAAGACTTATAAACTTACTGTCCTCATTATTTATGTTGATGACATTGTAATATCATGTGATGATGTGGAGAAATTAAGATTCTAAAACAAAAACTGACTAGTGAGTTTGTGCCATCTCTTAATTTCAGAGGCTAGTGGAGAGACTGATCTACCTGTCTCATACACGACCTGACATGTCTTATGCATTGAGTGTTATCAGCTAGTTCATGTTTGCACTTATGACTCGCTATATGGATGCAACCCATAAAACTCTTAGGTATCTCAAATCCTCATCGGGGAGTGAAATCTTGTTTTCTCCAAATTCTTATCTGCAAATTGAAGTTTACAATGATGCTGATTGGGCCGGGTCAATTGAAGATCGACAATCTACTTCAGGATATTGTCTCTAGTAGGTAGAAACCTTGTCACTTGGAGTAAAAACAAGTCGTGGAAAGATCAAAGTGTAGAAGCCGAGTTTAGGGCTATGACTCATGGAGGCTATGAAGGCCTATGGTTACGTTCCTTGATGAGTGACTTGGACCTTACTGAAGCCGAACCCATCCGACTGTATTGCGACAACAAGACAACTATCAACATCGCCCACAACGTTGTCCAACATGACCGCACTAAGCACATTGAAATAGATGATTATTCATCAAAGAGAATATTGGAAAAGGAATTGTGTGTACATGCTTTGTTCCCTTGGACATACAACTTGCTGACATACTCACGAAAGGATCGAGTGGAAGTATCTTTGGAAGGATAGTTGACAAGTTGGGCATGATTAACATCTCCTGTCCAACTTGAGAGGGAGTGTTACAATATGTATTGTTACAATATATGCTACAATTGACTAGTGTTATTTTTTCTTTCTCGTATTTTATTATCCGTCTATATATAGAACAGTGGATGAATGCTTGAAATGATTTGAACTATTAATTTTCTCTTGCCCAACATAAAAAATAAATATTTTGATGAAAGATGATGGTATTTTAAAGAGTAAACTTAAGTGGTTTGGGCATATACAACAAATGCTTGAAAATGTAATAATTAAATGAGTAGATAATAATTATTGTTCAAGTATAAGTAGAAGGATTAGATCCATGGTAATATGAATGGAAGTTACTCAAGATGAAGTAATTTAGCTCTTTTGAAAAAAGACCCATAATATGTATAAATGTGGCCCATTTGGCCATCTCTCTCTTAGTCTCCTTTAGTCCCACATTTTAGATTCAATCTTGCTACTTCTCAGTCTATCTATATAAGCCGCCTCTTGTACATGCAATATATATAATTTGAATATATAAAAGTGGAGAATATTTTAGTTCCTCTTTGTTTATTCTCTAAACTTGTGGTTTCGTACATGGTATCAGGGACATTCGAATCCTAAAGTTTTTTCTCTCGGTTTAGCTCTTGCTCCCGTTGTAGGCCCAAGCCCGCACTCCTCTTTGCCCGCTCGCGCGGTCTCGTGACCTCCGACTGCTCACACAGTCTATTGGCCTCCCTCTTAGAGCTCGCACCTCTGCTTCCACCTCCGTGCTTCATAACTGAACCCCATGCTGCTGTTTTATAGACTTCGTCAGCTGTCTACTGGGACCAGTGGAGAACCCTGGATTTTCATCCGACCCGGGCACGAAGTAAAAATATAGATTTTTGATTTTTTTAATTCAATCTTAGTTTGACATGTAACTGCGCTGAGATAAGCAAGTAATACAATAAGTAAGGTTTGCCGGGTAACACGAGAAATTTCATGTAATCGTAGGAGGCAATTGAGGTGTCATCCATTAATAAGTGAGGTCACCCTTTAAGTGGCGTTTGGTTGGGCGGATTGCCTTCGGTGCCGCTAGGCCAAGCCGTAGTTTTCTACACAAGCCGTGCTTTGTTCCCTGACCATCAAAACCATGTTTATGAATCTAGTGGCGTAAGAAGGATGTGAATCATGGAGGCTCTTCGTCGCAACAGCGAGGGGGGTGGAGCAGGTGGCGACACTGCCTCCAGTGACGCAAGAACTAGCAATGACATCGTCGCAATGGTTGGGACGGTGGCATTGCCACTTGCGCACTCTTCCTCTGTTTTTACTGTAGCTTCTGTAATTTCCTCTGTTTTGATCTTCAATGAAATCTGCAAGCTCCGACTGCAAAAATAAATCTAACCTGTAACTAAGAGAGAAATTTTTAAAATACAATAAATTCAAATGGTGAAATTATCAATTGCTTTTTTTTTCTAAACCATTTCCACCAAAAAAACTATCGATAAATTTTGCAAAGATAAAAAAATGGTAAAAGAGTAAAAAAAGATGTTAGTGAACGGACCTGCCTGCTCTTTCTCCGTCGACGTGTTGCTTCGTTGCAGGATTTTGAGTTCGACGAGGCCCAGTGAAATGTGATCAAAAGTGAGCCCCGACATGATCCCGACGAGAACGACAAAGACTTGGACGCCTAGCACTCCCGTCGTAGAAGAAGAACCTGTGGGGGTCGATTGCCGCCTCGCGCTCGCGTCTTGCAGATGAAAACCCAAATCAACTGTCTTCCCATCAATCCTCTTGCTGGGATCATCAAACTCCTTGATGTCCTGTGAGAAACCTCCCTATTGAAACCTCGTCTGTAGACTGCGCTCTCCCGCCCCCTTAAATTTCGCAAAAACACACCTGGGCACGTTCCTAGGTGTGTCCAGGTGTGGGTCCGCGTCAGGGACCCACCACTGATCCTGTCCACGCATATTTTGTTCACTCAGACTCTGAGCCCGGTTCACTCCGACTCTAAGCTCGCGTTACTCCAACTCGTGCCCTCCTATTCGCTCTCTCATGCATGTTGTCTGCTTGTGCGCTCTCACTCGTGCACGATGTCTGCTCGCACACCCTTATTGACGCATGGCATCTTCTAGCCCACTATAACTGCTCGCACATCGCAACTGCTTGCATACCGCAACTGTTTGCACACTGCAACTGCTCGCACATCGCAACTTCTTGCGCATGGCGTATGCTTGCACACCGCAACTGGTTGAGCACGACTTCTACTCGCACGCTTCTGTGACCGCCATTTCCCTAAGGTCACACTTCTTGCTCTGTTCACATAGCTCGCTGCTCCTTTTGAGCCCGACCGCAACAATCACTGTGACTGCGCTCCCCTGTGTACCCACTGCGTCCTGCTGTGGACCACCCATCTTTGTTTGCTTCCTACTGTGTCACCGCTGCCTCCTACTGGTGATCGCCCGACCTTGTCTGCCTACTGGTCTCTGTGATCGCTCCTCATCTTTCCCGACATTGGGAATGAATGCTTCTCCTACTTCCTCAACTCTTCCTTCCCTTGCTCCGGCTCCTCCCTCCTCCGATGCTCTGGATGAACTCCGGATTACTACTCTCTTACTTGTCGACAAGAAGAACTTTGTGGAGTGTGTACTCCGTTTACCATTTTCTTCTAACCAAAGGCCTCCTTCACCATCTCACCCGTGCTTCTTTTATCGATCCAATAGAGCAATGACTTCGCGATGATGGCCATGTCCAATTGTGTCTATTGAACTTCATGTATGATGAACCATATCACTGCAAACATCTTATCATATCCTACTATGCCCACACTGTCCGATGTTTGTTCGATGTTGCTCAGGGTGACGCCGCCACCTTCTCTTCCGCTGCTTTCTTATCCAATTCTGCTACATTAGGGCTTTGATCACCGGCCTCCGCCCGCTCCTACTTGTGGTTCCCGCTTTGGTTCCCGAAGCGGTGGGCGTGATGGTTGAAATCTCTCTAAGGGCCAGACATCTTACCCCTGTACTTTTTTGATTGGGACGACCATACTGAGGTAGTTTTCTTTAAGAAACATGGTTTTCCTTTGCCACATGCTCCATCTCTTCCATATGCCTCCTTGGATGTTGATATTTCTTCCACTTCCCGCTCCGACATTGACACCTTACAAGAGGAACTCTAGCTTCTTCGCGGGCTGATCTCCCATCATTCTAATTTTGGTGTCTCTGTCTCCAATGGAGGTATCTCCTTCCTCTCCCATAATGTGTATAAATGACGCATTCGGCCACCTCTCTCTTAGGATCCTTTAGTCCCACATCTTAGATTCAATCTTACTCCTCCCCCTCTATCTATATAAGGAGCCTCTTCTATATGTGATATATATAATTTGAATATATAAAAGCAACGAGTATTTTACTTTTTTAAACTTGTGGTTTCGTACAAGGTTTAACTCCTCAAGCAACACTAGACAGTACCGTATTCAAAATAAAAATTCATAAAGCCTACATAAACAATTGAGATAAGCTATGATGATAATCATCACATGTATATGTAATTATATAATATATTATTGTTTGTGTGTATACATGAATATAAAAAAAATATAATCATAAGTAAATAATAAATAAATGCATATATATATATATACACTATATTACAACAACAACACTCAAGCCTTTATCCCACTATAGTGGGGTCGGCTATATGGATCCTTTGTCGCCATTGTTCCCTATCTTTTGTCATAATCTCATTAATGCCTAAGTACATCATATCTTTCCGTATAGTTTCATTCCAAGTCTTTATTGGTCTACCCCTCCCTCGTTTAACATGCCTAGTGACTAGACTCTCACAACGCCTAACAGGTGCCTCAAACGGTCTTCTTTGTATGTGTCCAAACCATCTTAGTCGAGCTTCTCCCATCTTCTCTGCAATTGGTGCTATTCCTGTCTTAAACCTGATACATTCATTCCTAATTTTATTCAGTCTCGTGTGTCCACACATCCACCTAAGCATTCTCATCTCCGCAACTCCCATTTTTTGCTCATGTACACAATTCACTGCCCAACACTCAGAATCATAGAGCTTCGTTGGTCTAATTGCAGTACGGTAAAACCACCTTTGGTTAAACATTCACTTTCCGATTTACCCCTTTTATTAAAAAAATACCAATTTTTAGATTGTTTTTTTAAATTTTAAAAAATGTATTCTCATATAGACAAAGTCCTCCACCTATAATAAAAAAATGTGTTCTCCCCGTCGCTCGCAAACCCCTGTGCACACCACAAAAATGAGCGACGAGCAAAGTATAACACCTAGGAGGTTTGCGAGCGACGAGAGCACCGTCGCGTTGGGACAATGTCGTGGCCGAGATAATGTCGCAGGGCACGAGAGCCCCATGCGTACTATCGCAGTTGAGGTACTATCAAAGTTGGCTGTAGGGGCAGATCCCCGTGCCTGTCACTCGTGTATATATATATACATATATATATATATGTATACATGTATACATATATATATATATGTATACATCTATATATATATATATAGATAGATGTATACATATATATATTTAGATGTATATATATTTATAGATGTATACATATCTATATATCTATATATATATGTGTATACATATATATAAATATGTATACATATTTATATATATATATATATGTATATATATAAATATGTATACATATATATATATATGTATATAGATATATATATATATAAATATGTATACATACATATGTATATATCTATACATATGTATATATATAGATATATATAGATATATATACATATGTATATATATACATATATATATGTATACATATAGAGATATATATATATATATATATAGATATAGGGGCGGAATCGTATGAGAATACATCTTATATGCGAACTGTGCGAACTCCCTGATTTGGGCACCAAAATGGACATGTAAGATATGTTTTTTGACTGGCTCGACGAGACCTACAACTTTCATGTTGAACATTTTTTCTAATTTTGCACGTATAAGGCGGATTTTGGACCCGAAAATATCTAAAAAAACAAGACTAAGGACGCCCAGATATTTTCGGGTCCAAAATCCGCTTTATACGTGCAAAATTAGAAAAAGTGTTCAACATGAAAGTTGTAGGTCTCGTCGAGCCAGTCAAAAAACATATCTTACATGTCCATTTTGGTGCCCAAATCAGGGAGTTCGCACAGTTCGCATATAAGATGTATTCTCATACGATTCCACCCCTATAGATGTATACATATATATATTTAGATGTATATATATGTATACATATGTATATATAAATATGTATACATATATATGTATATATCTATACATATGTATATACATATATATATATATATATATAGATATATATACATATATATACATATGTATATATACATATGTATATATATGTATATATATCTATATATATATATATATATATGTATATACATATGTATATATATATGTATATTTATATACACACACACACACACGAGTGACAGGCACGGGTCTCCGCCCCTACGGCAAAATCGCGACTGTACCTTGATTGCGTAAGTGAACGGGGGGCTCCGGTGCCATGTGCGACAGTACTCCGACCACGACAATACTTCGACCACGACGGTACTCTGAGTGATAGTGTACGGGTCCCTCCCGATAGTTCTTAATTTTTTTTTATGTTATTGTTTTTTTATATTATAGTTTTGTATTATTTTAAATTATAAATATTTTAAATTATTAATTTATTTATCTTGATATAATTTATTTTTTTAAATTAATGAATTTTTTTTTAAAAAAAACTACACGTCCCAAGGGCCCGATGTTGTTTCATCTCCAAAATTAAAAATTCACTTTGGCTAACGTGTCAACTATACGTCCATCTATACAAACCATTTGTCCTCGGACGCCTAACCCGTGAGCACGGGGAGTTTTATTTCCTTTTTTTGGGTTTTTTAGTCCCACATCGTGGGTTTAGTTGTCTTTTGTCCGTATAAATATCAGGAGAGTGGCACTTGACTTGCAATTTAATGCATGAGTGGGCTAACCAAATCCGACTAGCTATCCCAAGTGGCCTAACCATATTGTTGTTTCATGTGCAGTCTATCTGTGCACATACCTGTTTATGGGATTTTTTTTTAGAGTTAGGAGGGTAAAAATGTAATTTCACATTGTAGGGTAGAAGTCTTATTAAATTTTTAGGTTTATGACACCCTACGATCCTAGGTGTAGGATCCTCTTTAAAATTTAGACGGACGATCATGATTCGTTAGTGTGATCGAACAACTGAGATGTTATGATGTAGAGAGATTGAATGGTCCGAATTGATATATATATAGAGGGGTAAAATGGGAAAGCTGAATGTTTAACGCATGTTTTCCCTTTTAATATAGTATAGATAAAGAGACTGAACATTCTCACCATAGTTCATGCATTTAGTGCTTCATACCTTCTTCAAACTTTCAAATTTAAACTCATAATGCTTATTTTTCTTTTTTTAAGCTTTCAGTAGGGATGAGAAAGTACTCAGATGGCATATAAAAACTCGATTATAAGTTTAATTTTATCAATGCATTTTATTGCTGTAGAATTCCACCAAGTACTGTAAATATCATCAACAAACATGTGTTTGTTTCAAATCATTTGAAATATTCTTTAATCGCTGTTAACTTACATGCAATTTGAGCCACCCATGATAAGATTTTAAGTCATTAGATTGATGATTAAGTGATTTAGATGTACTTGAAATTGTGTTTATCTCAATGGGAGGTAAATGATGATTGTACATATAGGTGGATAGAAAAATATTCGTGCCCATTAATTACTTTGTTGTTTTGCATAGACATTTGATTTAAGCATTTTAGTTGTTATTTTATGCCCCTTTACATTTCACATTATGAGTTGGTGAATTACAGCTCTGTGAGGCTCTGGACTTTAACTGGCCAACTGTTGATGGAAATGCTGGGACATTCTTCTCTTGTGTATTGCGTGGATGCACACTCATCAGGGCTTGTTGCAAGTGGGAGTGAAGACTGCTCGCTCAAGATATGGAGAGGTGATTTTCAGCACTGTATATCAATTACTAATTTCCACTAGTAAGCCCATTTGTTTCCAAGTCAACATCATATCGTTGGCATTATATCATCTATTTGGAATCTGTTTTTTTAGTCCCTGCTACAAGTTGTGAGTACGTCACTAAAAAATAATTAATTAGTTCTTTCAGATGCTGCAATGAAAGTTTTTTTCTTCAGGAAAGTTATACAAGTGCAGCTTTGTGTTACGTGCTCGTGATTGCGAGCGTCTGCATGGGGGAAGAGGAGGGAAGTCCTCAAGAGAGGCGGAGAGGGCGGCCCGGCGAGCTATGGCGGCGTGGTGAGGTGTCGATCGGCGGAGCAGCGGGTTCGGTGTGCTGAGCGGCTAGGGTTGGATGGAGCGGGTTTCTTTCCGTGGAGTTAGAGAAGGGTAGAGAGAGAGAAATAGAGAAAATAAAATATTAACTTGTGCTTGCTTAGTTCTAGTCTTGGCTCCACCCAAGTGTAAATAGTCATCAAAATGCCTCCTCCTTGGGCTTAAACACGGAGGATCGATTACGCATATAAAATTATAAAGTAGACTAGATAAATAGTTCGCGACATGCGCGACCAAGGCGGGATCAAGGCGGGACCGTAACATCCCCACCCTTCCCGGCGACAAGCTTGTCCTCAAGCTTGGTCTGTAGTGACGGTGGGCGTCGGATCTCCAGTGTCAGTGTCAGCATCCTGTTCAGAAGCCGAGTCGTCGACCTCCAACCAGAAGAGACGCTTGCAGCGATGTCCACGGGAAAAGGGCTCGTCGCAGTTGTAACAGAGGCCCTTGGCACGACGATCAGTCATCTCCTGTGGCGACAGTCGTCGAATTGTAGCTGGGCGGTCGGCGTCGCAGTCTGGGGCGAAAAGACTGGTTGTGGTCGATGACAGGGGCTGCGGAGGACGCTTGGTCCCTTCGGTGTCCTAGTGGTGTAGATGAGGGCGGTCCAAGAGCAGACGCTTCTCGCAAATAAGAGCCAAACTCATTGCAGTGGTTAGATCTGCGGGTGCCTGAAATTCTACGTCCATGCGGAGGCGCTCATGGAGTCCCGCCGTGAAGATGGACACCTGCTGTGTCGGGAGAACGGTGGTAGTGCGGGCCAAGAGGACTTGAAATTGTTCAAGGTACTCGTCGATCGGACCGGTCTGTCGGAAAGAAATGTGATCCCCTAAGGGATTGTTGTGGAACGGTGGGCCGAAGCGGAGGGTGCAGTTGACATTGAAATCTTCCCAAGATAGTAGCGGTTTCTCTCGTTGCAGTTGGAAAAACCAAAGTTGTGCGGGGCCTATCAAGTGAAAGGCCGCAATATTGAGTCATTCTTCCCAAGGGGTGCGCTGGTGGGCGAAGAACTGCTCGCAATGAGAGAGCCAGACTAAGGGGTCTTCGTCGCCGTCGAAAATGGGAAAATCCAGCCGCAAGTATCATGACACCCCGTTTCCCTCGTGTCGCGTGGGAAAAATTTCGATAGAGTTGGCAGAATTGGCACTTCACTAGAGGAGCCTGCTGTTGGTTGGGCCGGTCGGTTAGCCGCTAGTTGGGTGGTGACGGCGACAATGAGGGTGTTGTTGTTATCCGTAAGGAGTTTGGCGAGAGACTCAAAAACTTGCGAGAGGGAGGGATGGTCGGCCATTGCGTAGGAAGAAATTAGTGGGTTGTCGGCGCCAGAGAGAGTGGAGGAAGAAGGGTCCGGCAGTGGAAGTAGCCCGGTAGAGGCAGCGAGCAAGGGGGCCCCGTCGAGGGAGGAGTCGAGAAGGATGCGCGGAAGAGAGGGGCCGACGATGAGCGGTCGGTACGAAGCCGGGTGCTGAGTGTTTGAGTGCACGGAGGGGCCGTGCGGGTCGGAGGTGGTCGGGACGGCGCTGTGCGGGCCAGAGGAGGTCGGGGAGGGGCCGAACGGGCCGCAGGGTTGGGGAGGGGCCGTGCGGGCCGGAGGAGGTCGGAACGACGTTGTGCGGGCCGGAGTCGGTCGGGGAAGATCTGGCGGTTTGGCGGCGGGGAGGAGCGTTCCCTCTGATACGAAGTTGTTACGTGCTCGTGATTGCGAGCGCGTGTGCGGGGGAAGAGGAGGGAAGTCCTCAAGAGAGGCGGAGAGGGCGGCCCGACGAGCTATGGCAGCGGCGGCGGGGTGAGGTGTCGATCGGCGGAGCGGCGGGTTCAGTGTGCTGAGCGGCTAGGGTTGGGATGGAGCGGGTTTCTTTCCCTGGAGTTAGAGAAGGGTAGAGAGAGAGAGAGAGCTAGAGAGAGAGAAGTAGAGAAAATAAAATATTAACTTGTGCTTGCTTAGTTCTAGTCTTTGCTCCACCCAAATATAAATAGTCATCAAAATGCCCCCTTCTTGGACTTAAACACGGAGGATCGATTACGCATATAAAATAATAAAGTAGACTAGATAAATAGTTCGCGACATGCGCGACCAAGGCGGGATCAAGGCGGGATCAAGGCGGGACCGTAACACTTTGTTTATATTTGTACTTCTATTTTCATACAACTTCTGCTGCATCCTCAAGGCTATTTTGCAGTACGTGTAAATATTTCATGTTGTTTATTATACCTTATTTTATACAAATCAAAGAAAATCGTTCTGTTTAATGGCAATGATAGCCCTTTTTTTTCTTTATCTTGATATGCGTTAGCATTATCAAATTGATAATGTCAAGGTATAGGAAATTATTTGTTGTACTATGTATTATACGAAATTATTTGTTGTACTATGTATTATACGAATGAAAGGAAATCATCCAATTTAAAAGAAATCATCCAGATTAATTGGAACATTAGTTTTTTTTTCATCTCAGTTGCAAATTAATGAAATTTGAAGGATTATTTGCTTTTACCAATTATGAAGAGTCTTAGGTGTCCTTTTTAGGTGGTTTTAAGTTAGAGAGTTAATTATGTGTCTTATTTATGTGTTAATTTGGATTTTATTTAATGTAACTTTATATTTTTATTACGTTTGGCTATTTTTTCGATTAGTCTATTTTTTAAGAACTTCCTGGCATATGTTTCATGAGTGAGTATTTATGGCCCTTGAGGCATCACAAAGGTAAGAGATAAAAAGTTTCTAAACCTTAGGTCCTTTCAGATTTTGGTTTCTCTCTCTTCCTCCTTCTAGGCTCAAAAATGCTCGTGTATTACTACATTCTAGGCTCCTAACAACTTGTATAAGATCCATATTTTCCGCCTTTTCTAGTGAGTGATAAATGAACCAGATGATCCAGTTATTACATTCCTATTCCGAACTTGAGGATAAGCTTAATTGAAAGAGAGACGTGACACGGGGCAAAATATGCAAGTGGACTCTAAAAATGCAAACCCTAGGTGCAGTGCTAGGGTAAATGAACTTTGTTTAACCTAGGATAATGTAGGCATGCGGATAATGATCCAAAAACAAATTGCACTTAATAATAAAAGCATAAATCTCACTTAGTTTTCACATAAAAGTAGTCAATAAATTTTGTAAGAAAGCAAATTAGACTTTTCTTTAATTAGAGGGCCAAAAGCTAACATACGCAAGAGATTAATGTATTTCAAGTCACGATTAATCCCAAATCAAATTTACTAGCATAGCAAAACATCCATAGCCATATAAATTACTAAGTACGCACACCAATAATGAGGAACACTGAAGCCCAATAATATACACTCACAAATGTGTGTGTGGGTGGGTGGGGGGGGGGGGTGGGGTGTAAACACATGAAGATCCTGTGATCGGGAGGTGATGGAGGCTTTCCGGAAGGAAGATGGTGGCATATGGATGTCCTTGACAGTTGGATGCTCTCCAGAGGATATGAAGAGGCAACACAGGTAGTGTGGGTGATTGGAGAGGCAGTGGGGGACTGCTTCAGGTTTTCAGAGGGGAGACTACAGGTAGTGGTGGTAGCTGGTAGGTCTTGGAAGAGAAGGCTGCAGGTGGGGTGACGGCCAGAAGAGGCAGGGAGAGAAGCTAAAGGGCGGTGATTGAATTGTGAGGCTTCGGGTTTGTGAGGATGGTTGTTTAGGAAGGTGGGAAGGTGGTCAGCTGGGTCTAGAGGGATCCAGGAAGGCTTCAACTAGGGGATATTGAGATGGGTGGTTGGACAGCTGTGGGTAGATAGCATGAATAAAGTTTAATGGCCGGGGAGTTGGGGGTGGGGGTGTGGGTGGGGTGGAGTGGAGTTGGTTGTGAAGGAAACAATGAGAAACACAAGAAAAGGACAAATATACTGTTGAAATAGAAGAAAAAAATATTTGGTGCAATATATTCATCCACAAATGGGCTTTATATAGGGCATACAAGGACTCTTAAACTTGAAACTGCAATGTCGGACTCACCCAAACACTCCTAAATGACTGTATAATACAACAACACTAATAACTTCAACACTCCCCTCAAGCTGAAGAGGAAACCTCCAGCTTGAAAACATAAAAAAGAAATTTTATGGTGGTAGGCTAAGTGAGACAAATCAACAGACAAGCCACCAGGGAGAATCCGTCGGGGATAATCCGCACAAACGGCGGTCCCACACGACACGGTCCCCGTCACGGTCCCCGTCACGGTCCACCGACCATGAATTCGCTTGATAAGAATTAACAAATGGGTGATCAGGGATACTCCCACACAATTAAACCCGCTGGATAAGGTCAACTAATAAAGACCATACCACTTAACCATCAATGCAAAAAAATGGGGAGACGCAAACAACGCAAGACAAAAGCCAGGAGGGTTGTGTGGGACTAAGAAAAGAGTCTGAAAATATCATCCGAGTCGCCTTTGTTTCTAATACTCTCCCTCACGTTGAATACGCGTGCATGATGGCATAACATACACATAACAAACACTATCAGTAATCAAGCAAATATACAAAAAAAAGATAAACCATCAAAGAACTCAAGAATCAACGAGCGGATGACACCCTCGATGTGGAAGATGTGACTGAAACCAAATGCGCATCAGGCTGGAAGAAAATCTGCGGCTAGAGTTTTGTTGATGAGTGGCGTTGAGCGAAAGAATGGAGGCTGACAGTGTGACGGCCCTATTTACCAGGCTACCATCACAATTTTCATTCATTATCCCAATATACATAAGAGGCGCCAGGAAATTGAAACATTCAGCAGTTATGATGACAGAGTACGTTAAGAAAAATGCAGAAAAGTAAAATTTTTTATTTATTTCACATATGATCCAGTACATCTGATCATCCAAAAGATAATCCAACATATGCATACAAAAAGTGGGCATCTCATATCTGTGCTACATAAAAGAGTACATCACATGACTATAACAAGATGTGACTATGAGCAACAGATCAAAACTACACTACTACTATGCTACATGGTAAAGCCACTACAGACTACTGAAAGCAGAACTGGAACTTGTCGTGAGGGCAATCAAGATCGCGACAGACAGCTTTGTGGGCATCCAGAACTCCGAAGACTGCGGTGACGATTTCGACCCAGATCTTGTACATCTTTTCACGGCGTGAAGGGGGCCAGCTATAAGTGCCGGGAGTGGCTTCCTCCTTGACCTGTTTAGTTACATTTTCTATTAGTCAAAGAACTAAATGAATTCTTATGATTCCCTTTATTACTATAGTGACTTATTTATGGTTTGCGGATTACTCATTTCATATTTCCTTGGTTACGTTATCTCTCGTTTATCTTCTTCATATCATTTCTTTTTCATCTTCTTCTTGTTGTTTACCTTCTTTTATTCATCATATACTTGTATTTATTTTCATGTGTTTTGCATTAGTTTTATTTCCTTATCTTTTATACTCTTCAAGTTGTTATCGGACAATGTTAAAGGTATATTAACATTTCTTTTCATTTATATACCGCGCTTGCGTGCCTTTTCATATTCACACACATTTCTTAACGTGCCTTTTCTTATTCGCACATTTACTTTCATTCCGTTATACGTTGGGAGGACATTCACCTCACCTCCACTGTTGGGTTGACCCTTAACTTAGCCCACTTCATTACATTATTCATTTACTTTTCATTTTTCTTCATTTACATGATTTATTTAGATTCCTCTTCATTTCAACATAGAACATAAGCATATTTAAGAATAATAATCATGCAAATCTGAAATAAGAACAATTATAAAAAGGGTAAGAACTCACCGTGACTTTCCCTTTTCCTTGGTCATTCCTGTTACCGTCATTGCTTCTTCCGCTTCCATGAGATGTCATTTCCTATAACATACCGTCCTTAAGTATGTTAAGAACATCAAATTGATGTCTCCAAACATCGTTTATTACTTTTAAATTATCCGTAATCAACTTAAAACTATTAATTTGTTTTCTCTAATTAGGTCCACCATGTCATAATCCCCTTTGATGGGTTCCACTTGATCTAATTAGGTCAAAAATATTTTTAATGGCTTAGGATTTTGCTGCCCTAAGTTTTGAATTAGGGTTTTTCACTTATTTAGGGAAGATCAACAATCTCTAGCCTTAATTGAGTGATTTGGAGTCAACGGATAACATTTCTTTTAAAATAATCTATACCCTAACTCAATGGTGAGGGATTCGAGCAAATTTGAGACATATGCATGCTAATAACCCTGAATTAATTATGCCCTAACTTTTATACAAAGGCTTTTACTATATGAGAGAGGTGTACAACTAGGGTTTCACTCAAAGCACTTAGAGCTGCACTTAAAATGAAGGAAATCATGGATTATAGCCTAATAATCCATTACAAATACATTGTAGAAGAAAAGAATCAAGGAAATCCAAAAACTTCAAACCCTAGGTTTTTCTCCCTTTTCAAATACGTGTAAAATTTTCATAAAAGGAATAAGAGGAGTGGGGATGAAGAGATTACCTCTCGATAGGAGGAAAAATTAGAAGAAACGGAGGAGAATCGAGCTCTCAGTGAGGATCGACGCCGTGCGGTTCGTCCGTTGCCTGTAGCTTCACGTGCGGGATCGGGAGAGGAAGAAATGAACAACGGCCTTTTCGTTTCTCTATTTTATCGGACACTGCCTCTCCCAAGCACGACACAACCATTCATGCGTGATTCGCAATGAACCGGACAGTTCATTCACTTATCCGACCTTTTATTGTTACACCCCTTCCCAGTATTTCTGAAATCAGCCGTCCGGCCGGGTCAGCGATATAAAGAAAACTAGGAAACAACATTAAAAATAGTAGCAGCAGGTAATAAACTCTATACTAAGTAATTTAAGACTTACAACGGAAGTTTAAAAAAATAAACTAAGGGTAACCACATACCTGATATCTGGAATCACAGAGCCACTAAACAGGAACTAAAACTGAATTAACTGAAAATCTGGTTAACCATAAATAGTCTGATACAAATTAGATAAAAACATTAATCTGTTACAATGTTGTCAACTAAAAGTACATGCTGAAATAGAGTACACTGAATAAGATAAATAATACAAACTGACGCCACCATAACGCTCATCCTAGACGTAGTTTCCCACCTGGGTCACCTGAAAAACAGTGCCCACGAAGGGTCAGAGTAAAGAAAAAAATAACTCCTCATAGTGACAACTAAAAACAGTTTTCATTATGACGAAATGCATGCCTTTGGAAAATAATTTTATGCATTAAAAACTTTTATGATATGTGCTATGCATGCCTTCTCACTACTCCCTGGTCAAGCATCTACTCGTACTAGGCGCGTGACTTTTATTTTACTAACTCAAGTCCTGGCGTTCACTAACTAGCATACTGTCTCACGTCAGGCCTATACTTGAGTTCTAGGTGGCTTCTAACTTGCACATCTACTTGGAAGGCTCTAGGCAGAGTAGCTCCTAACGCGCAACTGAAACTGACGACCCGAGACCATCTGACGAACTCAAATGTTCTAGTGTCACGCGGACACGGTCTCGAATCTACTAACTGGCTCAAGGGAATTCAATTCCCAAGTCTGTACTATTCATAAGGTTCCATGTGCCTTATGAGAACGGTAGTGCGCCTCTACCTAGCACGGAAGAACTCTGTGTGCTGGCTAACCTTTTTGGTCTGACGCTACTCTGCAAGGGATATCTTTTCTGGTGTACTACTAAGTGACCCTTGACTTTCTTGTTGTCTACTAGAATGGACATTCACGCCCTTGTTCGGAACAAATTCCAAACCTACGAACACGGTTAACGCTTTCGTACTCTATGTTTCTGTTCATGATCCGACTACTTGGGTCTTAGGGAAAATCGTGTCACCCTACACGTTTTTCGTAACCGTTTTCCTATCACCACACCTTTCTATGCATGGTCATGCTACTTGAAATAAATCTATTCGTGTGTATACAAAATATATACTTTTTATTATGTCTAAATAGCAGAAGTTAGGTTTCCTTACCGTGGTGGTGCGACGCTCGTAGACTCGGCGCGGCGACATCTTCTCTTCCGAAGGCAATTCTACTGCTGGGGACCTTCAGAGTGTTGCCCCGAGGCCACCGAAGTCCTGCAATTTAAGGCAAACCCAATTATATAATTTCCCCTTTAGGGTTTCCGGTGGAGAAATCTCCAAAATGCCTAAGGTTGCAAAATATATGTGCTAGCTTCGCATATTACCTTTACGTGGAGAAATTATGGCTCTCCAAAGCGTCCCACACAAAATCCGCGGAGGATCACGACCACCAAAACTTAAATAGGGCAAATAAATCGAAAACTTAGTCTAGGTTAACTTCCAAATCGAAGGATTTTTCATGAAGAAGGAAGACTAACGAGCAAACAAACTCACCGAAGACAAAACGAAACTTCAACTTCCTCCGATTAGGGTTAGATCCGGTTTCTTCCACGGCCAAGGAAGAAAGAAGAAGACTCACTGGCGCCTGCAGAGGAGGGAGGAGTGGTCGGAATAGGCTTCTGGAGAGAAATCGGCCGCCGGCTAGGGCTACGGGAGGCGGTCGGTCGCGGAACAGGCAGCGTCGGCTCGTCGCTTGCGGGAGAGCAGAACACGCGAACACGGCAGAGAACTAGTCGGCTTGCGGTTTATCACCCGTGAGGAGCGGGTTTTAAAATTAGGGGGAATGCGGTTATTTCTTAATAACCGTAAATAGAGAGGGGGAAAGAAATTGCTATTGGCACCCCAACTCACTCTATTACTTGCATACTAACCCATTATCACCGTGCGTGCCACATCTAATATAAAATGTGTTACGCACAAGAATTAACGCACTAAATAAACTAATAGACGCTAATATTAGGAAAAGTAACCTTATACCTTGACGACGAGCTCCCTCGATCAACATTCGTCGCGGCACGACCCTACAAGATAAAAATAAATTTCGCTTAAAAAATTTACGGATGTTACATTTATTACCTCATATATACATAACTCTTTATGTATATCCTTTCAAATTTTTTCAAATATCAATTAAACTCATAATTATGGAGTGAAATAATACCTATATAATAGGCGACGTCACAATTCTCCCCTCCTTATTGAATTTTCGTCCGCGAAAATCTTCAATCTGAAGGTACATCAAACAATTGAGGGAAGAAATTTTTCATTACTTCTTTTTCCCACGTTGCCTTATGAATACTATTCCCTTTCCACCAAACTTTGACGAACTGAACTTCTCGATTTCAGATTCATTTATTTTGCCAATCTACAATCTTGTATGGTTCAGTTGGGCTTGATAGATCCGACTTTATTTGAATCTGTTCAAAAAGAACTATTTTCTCCGGATCTGCTACATATTTCCTCAGGAAAGAAACATGGAATACATCATGAAGATTTTGAAGAACATCTGATAATACTAGGCGATAAGCCACCGGTCTAATCCTTTCAAAGATGACGAATGACCCTACGTACCTTGGACTAAGCTTCCCAAGTCGACGAATTCGCGAATTCCCTTGAAGGGCTTTATTTTAAGACATACCATATCACCTACATTAAACTCTACTTTTCGATGTCTGATATTGTAATATTTTTGCTGTCTGTCTTGAGCTACTTTCAATCTTTCCCATACAAGTGTAAGTTTATCGTTCATTTTATTCACTTAGTTCTTTGGAAATAACTTTTGTTCGCCATCTTCTGCCCAGCTTAGCGGGGTACGACACCTTCGCCCATATAATGCCTCGAATGGTGCCATCTGAATACTTGACTGGTAGCTATTATTGTAAGAAAATTCCACCAGCGATAAGTATTTTTCCCATGAGCCCTTTATATCGAGTACTATCATTCTCAATAGATCTTCCAATATTTGGATAGTACGCTTAGATTGACTATCTGTTTGTGGGTGAAAGACGGTACTATATAATAATTTTGTTCCCAACTTTTTTTGTACTAGCTTCCAAGTATCCGATGTAAAACGTCCATCTCTATCAGACACGATAGATCGGGGAATCCTATGATATTTTACAATAACATCGATGTACTGATCGACTAACTTCTGTACTGGACTATCATTTTTCATAGGAATGAAATGCATAACATTCGTTAATCGATCAATAATTACCCATATACCGTTGTTCCCAGCTTTACTTCTTGGTAGTCCCATGACAAAGTCTATGGTTATGTCATCCCATTTCCACTTAGGGATCGACAGTGATTGTAAGTATCCGCCAGACTTTTGATGTTCTGCCTTCACAAGTTGGCACGTGTGACATTTGATAATATATTGGATTACATCAGTCTTCATTCCTGGCCACCAGAAGTCCTGCTTGAGATCTTGGTACATTTTTGTTCTTCCGAGGTGAATTGAATAAGTTGTATTATGCACTTCATAAAATATTTCTGCTCAAAGTGTATCAACATTAGGAATACACAATCTTTCATTCAGAAATAATAATCTATCATTCTCTGTAAAAGCAGTTGATTGTTCACTTGTTATCTTTTGCAGAATTTTCACAAATATAGGATCCTGGTTCATCGCCTTCCTTACTCTTTTTTTAATGGAATGCTCTGTCATTAGTTGAAAGAGTAAACCTTGAGTCTGGGAGGTGGTTATACATATAAGCATTTCAAAGTTTTGTATCTCTCACAACAACTCCTGCTTGGTTTGTGGTACAATCATAGGAGCTTAAGTGTTTCCTACTGGGCGCATCGACAACTACATTCGCTTTACCGGGATGATATTTGATATCCACATCATATTCTTTGATAAGTTCTAACCACCGTCTCTGGCGCATATTTATTTCCTTATGAGAAAAAATAGTCGGGATCAAAGAAGTCAGTGAAAGACGAGATCCACACAACGGGAGTTGAACCAAGAAGCAGATGAGTGGAAGAAGAGCACATGTACAAGAAGTCGACGAGACCGAAAAATAACGGCTCACGGGAGAAACAACGGCTCACAGAGTTAGAGAAGAAGGCATAGATGCTCCAGGCGATTGGAGAAGGAGACATGTCGTCTGGATCAACAGAAGAAGCTATCGTCGACAGGAGCGGAAAATGCGGAACAGAAGCAGGGCCACGAGGAACCGTCGATAAAAAACTGGAGCAGGAGCTAGAAGGGTCACGATCGTTGATGAGGACTGGAGGCAGGATCAACGATGGTTGAGGAACAAGGAACCGGTGAAGTCGACATCAGTGCTCGACAAGATCAGTGGCATGAGCATTAGGCTGGATCGACGATTGGAAGATTGTCGTCGACAAGAGGCTCGACTTCAAGATCAGTTGATGTGATCGATAAGAGCCACGGGAGGCGGAAGCATGTGCGAGCAGCTAACGGGAGCTGCGAGGCAATACGCCTCACAAATGCCCTATACGAGAGCGGAGTGAAATGTTACCTGCCAGAAATTTTAAGGAACCAACAATTTTAGGGCTTTACATAGGGCATACACGGACTCTTAAACTTGAAACTACAATGTGGGACTTTAGTCAAACACTCTTAAAGGACTCTAATAATACGACAACACTAATAACTTCAACAAAAATTAAGGAACAAGCCAATGATTCGCCACCTTGTGGTTTCGTGGAGTTGACACCACTAGATATCGATGAATTCTGGGAAGAATGTCTCCAAAATTTGCAATCCCACTGGAACCAACCCTCAAGGCTCTTATTTGTACTAATCATATTTAAGGTATATTTCATTGGTGGCTACAATTGGCTGCACATGATATGTGTTCCATTTCCTCAAATAAAACACAAAAAATAAGGAAAGTTCATCTAAAATGTCCAAACGGCGATCTAGACACAACTGGAGACTGCGTGTTCTGGAGACCCGGGAATGAACTTCCAGAACCAGGAATGTAAATCAACTTCTCCCTGTACCAATTCTAGCGGCAATCAATGGAACCGACAATTATCTGGAGGGTGGGGAAGGGAGGAAAGTGGGGGTGGGTGCTCCGTTGGGAGAAAGGGAGGTGGAACTGAGCGGTTGGGAGATGGATTCTGCTGGGGGGGGGGGTGCGTCAATTTCAGACTTCCTGGACAACACCTGGGCAGCGGTGAGGGTGTTGTGGTAGTTTTGCAGGATGTGAGGTGTGGCTAGTTGCTGGAATTGAGAGGGGTTCAATTGGAGTAGGGGTGGTTCCACGCGAGGGCTGTACAGAGGTGAGTGTTGTAGTGGAGAGTGAGAGATCGATATTGAATTTAGGAAAGTTAGTGGACTAGATTTTAGGGGGGGGGGGTGGTAGAGTTAGTAGGGGATGTGGTAAGGTAGATATGTTGGTGGTGGGGTGGTGGCTAGCCGAAGGTGGTTTCCGGAGATCACCGAAAAACAGAAAATTTAGGGAATTTTGTGAAGGTGATGATGATTTAACATAGATGTCCGAAAATATTTTCCGGTGCTTGTTAGAAAAAAGAAGATGAATGAAATTGGCGGGGGAGGTGGTGGATTGATTTTAGAGGGGAGTTTGAGGTAGTGGTGGTGGTCAGCTAGTGGAGGTGGGGAGGAGGGGACCAACCAAGGGAGGTGGAGGGGTGGCCGGCTAGGAGGTGTGGAGGGGATGAGGTGGAGATAACTTTCAAGCTTCGACACTTGGATTTTCCGGCTTCAACACCGGGTGATCGAAAAGTGGATTCTCTTCACTCAATTCTCAATTCTTCTAAATGAGCTCTCTATACCTATATATAGACTAAGGTGCACCATGGAAGGACATGATTCTCCGATCATGATGACTCTCAAATACATGAAAATAAAAACCAGAAAATTACAAAAATAACTAAAAATATCTGATCAACGATCCCCATAAAATAAACGGCTCCAATCGTCGTGTGGTCCTATGAGCGTCGTGATCCCCATCAATCACCAATATTCCTTATTTTGTCTAACAAAAGATCATGTTTTACCGTACAATAATCTTTACTTTGAGTTTCTTGTTTGTTCTTGGATATTATTGTTCCTTTGCCATGTCCCCATGTTCTATATCTAGACGTTTAACTTTGCAGTCTTTCACATGAAATTTGTTCAAACTAGATGGCGTATGTGTTCAGAGCATTGAGCACCCTGGCTGTGTTTGGGATGCCAAGTTCTTGGAGAATGGGGATGTTGTGACTGCCTGTTCTGATGGAGCTGCAAGAATTTGGACATTACACAGTAACCAGATTGCTCCGCCCCTGGAGCTTGAAGCATATGCACGAAAACTCTCTCTCTACAAAAGCAATAGGTACAATTTGTTGCTTGATTTCTACTGTAATGTTTGAAAAGAAAATTAAAGCACTAGGAACAACTAGACGTATTTAAAATTCTTAAGTTATAGTTTTGATTGGAAACTTTGCATAAAATACTACCAACTGTCGGTTATTTGGTGGCTCTTTTAAATTTTATTATATTTCTTGTAATTTCCTTGATGCTTTGCAACTGAGAATTTAGCTTCTTTTTTAGTTCATTTAGTAATTCTAGCTACCCGATTAGAAACTTGAAAATGTAGATTTGTATGACTATACACTAACAAGAAGGTCAGAAGAATTATTTTAAGGGTTAGAAATTGTATTGTTGGACTAACATGCTTTACTCTGTCTCTCTTCCTTCACCCAACCTCCTCTATCTGCATTTCCCAGGAAGAAGGTTGGTGGCTTAAATTTGTCAGATCTTCCGGGTTTAGAGGCTCTGCAGACTGCAGGTTCATGCTTTGGACTTTTAATTTTGTGTACTTTTCTTTATTTGGTCTTGTGTTATCTGCAGTTCCTTTCTAATTATAAAGTCAACTTCTGCTCCTGCATTGAGGCCATTGTGTATGAGATCATTATTCTGGTGGAGAAAACTTTCTGAAATTGTCCCTTCAAGGATTAACTACCAACAAAATAGTATCGGCAATACAACAAGCAATAAGAAATGATTACTTAAAATGTTGAGGATTCTGCTATGTTGGAGGGGATAAATGTTGCTGAGCGAAGCTGATTCTTATTGAAACAATTCCAATCAATTCTTATTTGAAGTGCTTACAAGAATAGTTACTTGAAGTAACAAAAGGAATCAGCCCTTCACCCAGTAAAGTCTTGATTCTGATTAACTAATAACAAGGAAAGTGTAAAAATGTGCACCATTGTGATACACCATAATTGTTGATATGCACGTTTGATATCACAAATGATATTGTTAGAACTTATGAAAGCATTAATTCGTCAAATAGCTTAATGAACGCTCAACGTTGCTAAATGAATTGACCCTTCCGAATTCATGACAAATTCAAACATTCAAATTTTTATCGTTTCCCAGATGATGACAAGAGGCCATATTCCTTATACTTGATGTACACATCCTAATCTAGTATGCAAATCAAAAAATCAATTATGGCATACACGGCGTACGTTAAATCGCGCTCATACATGATGTACGCCTAAGATGAGATATATCAGACTATCCATATTTAGCAAAAATCATTCCGAGTTAGTAATCTAGTACAAATGTGAACGTTGAGCCAATCTGATAGCATTTGGCTATGGATCGGCCATGTCATCAATCCTTTCATTTACTTCAGAAGGTCCTAAGAGTGGACTTAGTTTCTTCATTATTTTGAGTGGGGATATACCTTTCACAGGCTTCACATGTAAAAAAATCTCTGACGACAAAAGTCATGTTTGTGTCTCACGTTTAGTATTTTGATTGTTAATCCTGTGCAATTTTTAGTCTTTCTAGTATTTATTGAGGTGTGTATTTGAAATATCTTTTGACCTGGGTTTTTTCATTCTATTTCTTTTATCTGTTTCTACCCAACATAGCATTGTGCGACAAGACCTCATCCCGAGCTTCAAAGGAGGCATCTGAATGTTGTAGTGGTAGCTATTATCAGACAAAATTTTTACCAGGAAGTCGTGCTCTTCTCATTTCACACCGAAGTCAAACTCATCCTTAAGAGGTCTTCAAGTATTCTTCTATTGGTCCTTTACGTCTGGCTCTCTATTTGAGGTTGAAAGGTCATGTTATATTTTAGCTTTGTATCCAAACATTTCTGGACAAGCTCCCAATCTTGAAAAGTGGAATGATCATCAAGGTTAGAGATTATGTTCTATGTGGGGTGGTAGAGTTTGACAATTGATTGCATGTATGAGTATCAATTTATTCACATTGTCATCTCTCTTGTTTGGGTATAATTTTGTTGAGGATTCACGTTGGGGCATCACATACCAACGTCGCGCATGAACCTTAAAGGAATGAATCTCACATTATATTTTTTCATGCTGCTTATGTTAATTGCAGAACAAGTTTTATTTTAGACCTCATTTTTATGTTAAGCTTAGTGAGGGGGCATTTTGGAATAATAGGGTTTTATTTTATATCTACTAGATATTTGTGTAGGATGTGGGATGTTTTAATTATGAAATATTATTCTAATTTCCCTTTCTCTCTCTTCCACCCCCTGTGCTTCCAGCCTCTCGCGCACCAGCACCAACAACTTCGGTCGATTTCATAGATCCCGTGTCCGTGGCCGTCGATCCTAGTGCCAGGGACTCGATCAACCACACCTCACTTGACCCAGGACATTCCTCTGATTGTGCGTCTGCCCAAAATTGTCCTCCAGCCTCCATCTTTGTAGGGATTCTTCCTACCCCCCACCAAACCCCTCTCCTTCCAGCAACCCCTCTCATGAACGAGGGCGGCCTGACTTTGTCGCAATTCTTGGAGTCCTTTTAGAAAATATTGACGACTCATAACACTGTCATCATTCAAGCAATCAACAGTTGCCTTGACGCCGCCACCGCGAACTGCTTCTAGCTCCTCTCACGAAAGCCCGTCCCCACAACGCCCTGAGTTCGATCCGCCTCGCTTCGAAGGTAGCGGCGTTCTCCTTTATGTGATGATGGACTTTCCCCTCTTTGACAACTGAAGGACCCCTGAACTTGGCTGACGCAGACGAGCAATTTTTTGCTAACCGACGCTTACCGAGCTGTTTCGATTATTGTAGAGGACATTCACACATGGATTTATTGGTGATCACTATTTGGGGCTTTGAGTCCGTTTTGGGGGTTCAGTTGTAGCAAACCTTGGGACCGTTGCTTTGGGATTTACTTCCCTACGATGACTTGGAATCGTGGCTCCCACAAGACGAAATGGCAGGGTTGCCCCGCTGCCACTTTGCGGTGATCCTTCTTCGTGCAGACAGATGACACGGGGCACACCTGTCACAACCAGTCTAAACAAAAGTGAGAGTGCGCTTCGTGCAGGTCATGATGTCACATGCATGGGAAAAAAAATTCATGTCTATTACACGAAGTTGAGATACTGATAATTAGTTTTAAAATAATTACTTTGAGTAAAATAGATTGTTTTTATGCGGAAGCTTTAGAGTTTATCATTGGAAATTAAATGCACATGTATTTTAATAAAAATCAATGATATAAGAATACTTGTACAATTTCATGCAATGACAATCTCAATGAAAATGAACATGTAATAATATCAAATTCTAGTGTATAGTTTATTTAGCCTAACAGATGTCTATGATAACAGAGAAAATGACTGATCATAATTATTACATAAAAAAAATCTGACAGTAAAGAAAGTAAAATGGAGAGAACCTGATACAGTGAGAAGATAAATTTCTAGAAGCAGGATCTTGACACAAATAGGGCTCGAGTAGCTGGGGACGTGGACACAAACGCTAATGCAAATTCCAAAACAAGAAGGAAAAAGTCTCATAACATTGAAATAAACATGTGCAAAGTAAAAAAATGTATGAGCAAGGGAATCCGAAATATTTGTGTACCAATTTCTCATGAGCCAAAGCTAGAAAGACAGACAAGTAAATGAGACAAGCAAAAATAACTAGAATTTTAAGCCTACTTCGGAGTATAGCACGGACGTGTTCAAGTAATAGCATAAGCTGTAATCAATGAAATGTGTAGGTATTTTTATTTGATGCACACGATTTATATTCAAGTTCAGATGCAAGGCTTATCAGAAAATTTGTGTTTGCTATGACCATTTATTTGTTCCTGTTACAAAAACAAGAGGAAACTCAAGTCAGAGTCTCACATCAATTAAACACTATTTTTCAGTGCTTGCTTATGACATTAATGAATTAAATGATTCATAGATTGTGATTCTAGCAGGAATGAATTTGCATAAAAACGAAGAATTAAATCATGGAACAATAGTTACCCAAGTCTTGCAACCAAACATGTATCAGAAGAAAAGATCTGATGGCACTCAAAACTAAACAGAGAGTTTTGAACCTTGCATGTTTGAGAGGTTAAGGTTATATTAAAAAAAAGATTTTTCTCAAGTAAATCACAAGGGTAATGGCTTGAGTGTTGTTGTAAATTGTAGGGGTAAGTTTGACATGCATCAATGCTTAGATAACAAGTATTCATCTAGATTAAACCATTCTAAAGCATGATTATCTTCCATGTAAAATATGTACGTTATGAACATGATATAAAAAACACCAATCATATAATTACTAACCAGAAATCGTTACAATTATTATTATGACACTTATTATGCATGAACAAAAATCTATCGTTCTTCCAATTATATTTCAAATGAGAAAATCATTGATTTAGGTGAAAATCTAAATAAAACTCACTCATGATCACAAACACATGTCATTCCAAATATATTAAAATATAAACTACTAATTTATCAGATTAGACATTCATGAATTAAATTCATTTGTCTGATCAAATATTCAAGAGTGAAGGGATTTAATCATAAGAACAAACACATTAATTAAAGCTCAATATTTGCAAGAGAGAGGAATCTCTACTTGCCTTAAGTAAGACTGAATCTGACGGAGGTGACAAAGCGGCGTAAACAAAATCAGAAACCCTATTTAAACCTGTTTAAGAACGATGAAAGAGATATTTGACAATAAGAAAAATCCTACGCTAACACACGCATTTTCATCCAATAACTTAAACATGAGAGGGTTTAGTGAATTACCTTCCTAAAAAGTGAGGAGAGAGGAGATACCACAAAGAAATTGGAGACTTGACGACACTTTGGCGAAAAAAACCCTACATCGGAAGGGGATTTGGAGAGGTCCCGCCAATCGATTCGATGAACGACGTCAGTGATCAAAAACAAACCACGGTTAGGCAATTCTAAGAGGGTAAAAATCATGAATCATAAGTATACACAATTTTGGAGACAAACAATTTCATGGATGATTAAGAAAATTCTGATTACGAGTGATGGAGGAAGAATCTTACCAATAGGAACCAAATCCGATTCCAAGGAGGAGAGGGGAGGAAACCTTAGGCGGTCGGAGGGAGAAAAGGAGTTGCCGGAGGAAAAGGAGGCGACTGCCGACCTTGAGGAGGAGGAGAAAATGACTGCTGCTGCTTGGGGAGGAGGAGGTGGCCGGTTTTTTTGGAGAGGAGGGAGAACAAATGGCCTTGAATAGAAGAAGGGGAGAGGAGAATCCGTCGGCTAGGGCACAGAGGAGGCGGTAGGGCGGGAGAAGGGCGAGCGGGAGCATCTGGAGGCGGAACCGAGAGCGGTAGAAGTCGCGGAAGGCGGAATCGAGAGCGGGGAATCGACAGGGAGCGGGTGCGGAAAAAAGACCTAGAACAAAAATAAATATATCGGGGTAGGGGGAGCTGCTCGGTTAGATAATAAAATGGGCTAGGCTTATTTTTTTTGTTAATTATAAATATGCCACTAAATTAAACCCCCCACTTTTATTTTGATTTAAAACATGGGTTGTTACAACACCAGCCTCGACTCTCTTTTGTAGGAGTTCAACATCCCCATGACTTCACCCACGAGCCTTCCTACCTTTCGAGGACATGAACACTGCATCTTCCTTCTGCCAAACGCGGCCCCTGTGTTATTCCGCTTCTACCACTATCCGTTCCTATGGATGGTGAGATTGAAAGACAGTGCACCACCATGCTACAACATGGCCTCATCCGCCATAGTGTCTTCCACTTCTCTTCTCTGGTGCTCTTTGTCTATAAGAAGTACAACACGTGGTGATTCTTTATGGACTACCTTGCATTGAACGCGCAAACAATGAAGAACAAATTTCCCATACCTGTTGTGGAGGAATTACTCAACAAGTTGCATGACGCCCGCTACATCTCCAAGCTCGACTTATGCTCGAGGTACCACCAGGTCACATGTTCCTAGCCGACACAGAAAAGACAGCTTTCCACACCCACAACGAACACTTTGAGTTCCTTGTGATGCCCTTCGGGCTCACCAACGGGCTGACCACCTTCCAAGCCCTCATGAATGAGGTATTCCTGGACCTCCTTCGTCGTTATGTCCTTGTGTTTTTTGACGGCTTCCTTGTGTACAATAGGACTTGGGCATCCCACCTGGCCTACTTACTCATCGTATTTCAGCTCATTCACGACCATAAGCTGTTCTTGAAGCAGGGCAAATGTTCTTTTGCAACCGACAGGTCTCCTACTTGGGACATATCGTCAACAACTCCAGAGTCTCCGCCGACTCCACCAAATTCCAGGGGGTGATCGTCTGACCGGTTTCCCAATCCCTCTGCGAGCTCTGCGGTTTTTTGGGTTTCACGGATTATTACCAACACTTCGTTTAGGGGTGTACTCCGTGATTGCGACACCCTTGCTCTCCTTATTGATGCGACACACATTCTCTTGGGATGACACTGCCATGGCAGCCTTCCGGGCCCTTCAGCAGGTATTGGTGACTGCATCTGTGCTTCATTTACCAGATTTCACCCAGACGTTTCAGGTAGAGTGTGTTGCCTCAGGCAAAGGGTGCGAAACTGTCCTTCAGTTTAGGGATACTCCATTGCCTATTTTAGCCAAAAGACAACCATTCATCACCAAAAACTTCCCGCTTGCGAATAAGAGTTGATTGGTTTGTCTACTCATGGGGTCGTACATGACGCTGATAGGCGAAGTCAACATCTATCGAAGGGTACGTAGTAGATGAGCAACTAGAAAGATTCTTTATTCATATCGATCACTTCGGTCTGAAGTACCTCCTGGAGCAGCGCCTCAGCACAACACCACTACAACAATGGGTCAACATGCTATTGATATATAATTTTTGGGTCGAGTACAAGGCGGGTGCCTTGTACTGCGCCGCTGATGCTCTCTCACACCGCGACCCACACGGGGCACTCTCTTTGCTCCCTCCCGGTCTAGGTCGACTGTCCTCACCAGCCTCAGATAGGAGGTGCATGATTCCCTAGCCCTCCTAGAGCTCTTCCACTGCCTATAGGGGGGAGGCTCCCCTCTTCTTGGACTGTCAGAGATGATCTCATCGTATACAAGGATAGAATTTACCTACCAGCAATTTTCGCCCATATTCCCACTATTCTTGCTGGCACTCATGACACGACTCATGAAGGAGTGTATAAGACCGACCCTTCAATGCATTCGTGGGGAATTCTTTTGGTACTACCTCTAAGGTTGCGTGCAAGACTTTATTGCCTCATGTGCAATTTGTCTGCGGAGTAGGGCGGATCACCTCCTTCCATGGTTGTAAATATCGGATATTGGCGACATATCAGATTGAATTTTTATATGTCAGATGTACGAAGTTGGAGAAATGTCAGAGATTTTTTAAAATATCAAATTTCTATATCTCATAAATAATAAATTTATTGTTATGTATAATAACTATAATTATATGTTCAAAAAGTAAAAAAATTTAATATAACAAATATATGAAGAATGAGTCATGTATATTACAAAATAATTTTAATAATATCAAAGATAAAATATTATTAACAAATATAAAATGGTACATTGTAAAATATATTTAATATTATACAATAATTTATATTGATAACAATAAGTTTATTGCAACTAAAAAAGATTTAAAAGTTAAATATCTTTGATTAATTATAAGTCTTTTCGAACTTATAAATTTATATTGAAAATATTCAAATAATCAACTAATAAATATTTTAAATATTTTCACATTTTTTGTAATATGAAATAAAAAATTTGTGAAATAATTATACAAATAAGTTATAAGAATAAAATGTTAACAAATTTAAACATTAAGTATTATTGATTTAAAATACGTAATATAATACATATTGGTGATCTAACATATATTGCTAGTCTGTTAATTTAACATAAAATAAAATAGCGAGCGATATATTTAAAAGTTGTGTAGGTCGATATATCGGAAAAAAGCGAATATGCCGGCCTATATTTATAGAGAACATAATTGTTTTTTAGAAAAATATATTGTTTTGCACTCAAAAACGACATGTCTCCCGACATGTCAGACATGTCGGAGGACATTTAAAATAGTGCATCTTTCCAACGATCTTTCTTCAGCATCTTCCAGTGCCAAAACGATTGTGGATGAATATTTCTATGGATTTCATAGAGGGTTTACTTACCTCACGGGGACAGTCTATCCTCTTTGTGATGGTAGATAAGTTCTCCAAAGGGGTCCACTTCATTGCAATTAGCCGCACTCTTATCGCGGATGGGGTCGCCCGTTTCTTCTTCAATCAGGTGTTCCACCTACATTGATTTCCCGAGAGTATTATGTTCGACCGGGACAAGTTCTTCACCTCGTAGTTCTGGTAGGAGTTACTCGCGTTGTGCGACACCATGCTCGACCTTTTCTCGGCCTATCACCCGTAGTCGGATGAACAAACCGAGGTGGTCAATCGAACCATCAAGATGTACCTCCGTTGTATCACCGAAGATCTCCTTAAGGATTTTGCATCCTGGTTACCTTGGGTTGAGTATTGTTACAGTACATCGTCTCACACCGCCCTCCAGACCATTCATTTCCGCATCATCTATGGTCGACCCCTCGCTTACTCGCATATGATGCTGGATCGGCGATCTCGACAACTATGGACAAGTAGTTACAGACCCGCGACCAGTTTCTCAACCTCGCTTGCGAGCGGCTTCTCTAGACCCAAGCCCGCATGTAGACCGTCTACATTCGGGCTCATCGTGAGCCCTTATTTGCACCCGAGGATTGGGTATGGCGGAAACGCTGACCTTGTCAGCAAACATCCATCTCCAGAAGTCCTTACCACAAGTTGAGACCCAAATTGTATGTGTTATGTGAGATTTTGCAGTGCATAAGTGACCTGGCATACTGCCTCCAGCTCCCACTGGAAGTACGAAATCACAATGTTTTCCACATTTCACAGTTGAAGCCGTTCATTGGAGCGCCACCCTTGGAACCCTTGGTCCAACTCCCACTGTAGCTGCTTGACAAGCTTGATGTTGACGAGCGAGGAGATGTTGCGGATCCACTTTTTGGTGTCACGTACCAATGTCGTGCACGGGCTTGCAATTAATGAATCCCACAAATTATATATTTTCATATTGAACACGTTAGTTGCGGTCCTAGTTTTATTTTGGACCTTATTTTTATGTTAAGCCTAGTCAAGGGGCATTTTGAACAAATAGGATTTTATTTGGTGTCCACCGGGTATTTGATGGAGGATGTGGGATGTTTTCATTACGAAAGATTATTCTAATTTCCCTATCTCTCTCTTCTTTCTCTCTTCCTCCCTCTGTTCGGACCCGGTACTTAAATCCCTTTGCACGCCATGAGCGCCTCCCCCAGCATCGCTAATGCTCACCATCAACTCCTCCCTCTCCGCCGACTCCTTCCATCGCCGGGATAGGTTCCCGTGGGTCCAATAAGGGGAACTTCAATCTCCTCTAGGACTTCTAAATATTTCGACCGCACATGAGATCTCAAATGGGGATCCCTATCAGAATTCTGCCACTTTGTGTGCATATCTATTATCACCCATGTATATTAATTACCTTATTTAGATCTTGGTAGACCGTGGATAAAGTTCATGAAAATGTCCTCGAACTGCTTTTTTTGGATGGACAATGAATATAAAAGGCAAGTGTTTTTTTTAATTGTCCGCCTTAACAAGTTGGCAAGTATGACTACCACACGAACTGGGCCATGCTCATCTTCATTACTAGACACCAAAAAAAATGTTTCATGTTTCGATACATCTTTGTGCTACCCTGGTGGATGAAATCTTTTGAGTTGTCGGCCCTCATGCATCAAGTATATGCAATTATCAAATTTGGCCCATAAATTCTGCTTCCTTTTTAGAAAATCTCACGAGATAGTCAATTTGACACTTTCAATTTGCTTCCTTTGAGAGTCTTTGGAAATCCTCATCCATTTTCTGAGCTTCACGAATTCGGTCGTTTTTGGAGCATTGAATTTCTATCTAGTTCAGTTTTAGTTCAAATGTCCTGCTCGTTTTGATTCGACATATTTTAACATTTTCAAATTCTCTGATGAGACACACTTAGGTATGCATCCAATTAATAGTAGTCATTCCATTTTGCTCAGAGTAACGACCCCGATATTGCCTTCCCCGATAATATACTCCTCTCAAATTCACTGTTCCCCAAAAATTCTACCCATCTTCTGTCTATTATTGAGTTCCTTTTATGATAATATGTTTGTTTTTTGTGATAAGTGGAGATTTGTACCTTGACTCCATTGAGATTGTGAGACCGATTTTTTAGCAATAATCAGTTTTGTGGATATCGGCCGACATGAAGGTTTGGGAGCAAAAACGACACAAAACCGGCACAATTTCGTTTCGTGGCGTTTTGAAAATAGCGGTCCGACATGTCGGTTAAAACCGACATGTCGGCACCAAATAATGCCCGATATCGGGCGTTATTTTACCTTTTTTTATTTATTTTAAAAAATATTTTATTAATTCTTATTTCTTAATAATAAAATGACCCTGCTCATTTCACAAGACCCCGCTCATTGCTCTCCCCGTCGCTCTGCCCTAGCTCTCCCCGTCGCTCTGCCCTAGCTCTCCCCGTCGCTCTGCCCTAGCTCTCTCCGTCGCTCCTGCCCTAGCTCTCCCCGTCGCTCCTGCCCTAGCTCTCTCGCGCGCGTCGGCGACACTGTATCTCTGGTTATTTCTTCTCCCTGCTCGCTGGTGCTCTCTGGTTCTCTGATTCTCCGGTGCTCTCTCGTTGGTGCTCTCCCTCTCTCGCGCGTTGTCGGCACTCTCTCTCTGGTTCTTTCTTCTCCGTGCTCGTTGGTGCTCTCTGGTTCTCTGGTTCTCTGGTTATCTGGTTATCTAGTGCTCTCTAGCTCGCTGGTGCTCTCCCTCTCTCGCACGCTGTCGGCACTTTATCTCTCTGGTTCTTTCTTCACCTTGCTCGCTGGTGCTCTCTGGTTTTTTGGTTCTCTGGTGCTCTCTAGCTCACTGGTCCTTTCCTCTCCCTGCTCGCTGGTGCTCTCTCGGCTGGTTCATTCTTCTCCCTACCTCCCCCTCTCATTCTATGGCTTTGCATTTCATTTTTTTTAGTGTTATAATATTACACCAAACATATTATCTAATATTAACTTTTTAAAAAGAATGAATACGTTATAATAAATGAATAATTAATAGTTTAATACATTGTGTTGTCATTTTAATTTTCACAGTACATTGGTGGCGGCTTAACGGTGCTGATACGTCGTACCTTAAAACTATGACCATGAAAATTTTAAGTTTGACTACTTCATCTTCTGGCTGTCAGAGGAACTGGAGCACCTTCGAGATGGTATACATTAATTTAGTTATGTAGTTAAACATTTATATCTTATTATATGATTGTATGCATTATTTAACTCTTTTTAAAAATGTACAGATACATTCTAAAAAGAGAAATAAACATGATAGCAAGAGATTGAACGATTTAGTATTTGTAAAGTTCAATGCTTTGCTAAAGTCGAAATATTCAGAGACATCTCGGGATCCATTGACAGCTAAGAATGTTGATTCTGGAATGGTACAAGAGTGGATGGTGAATGTTGATCCTGAGGAGGATGAAGATGAGGATGATGAAGTCTTTCCTGGCGAGGGGCTGACATGGGCGCAAATTGTCAATATAGTCGACGCTGATCATGATGAAATGAGACCTCAAAGATTAGCTACAAGCAAAGAAGTGGCAATTAGTTATCAAAGAAGGGGAAATAGAAAAATATCTGAAGTGGACGAGGGAGATCTAGAGGGTTCATCGGATGAAGATCATATTCTATCTACTCTGCCGACTATAGATGAGTTTTCAGGTGATGAAGAATGAGGTATGTTTGAAATTTGATTTTTTGAATTTTAATCTTAAAATCATTAGTTTTGCAAATTTTCATCTTTAAAGTGTTGTATGTTAAATGCTACATATAGATTTTAATATTTAAAAGTTCAATAGGTTGTAAAATAGGTAGTACTGTGATATGTATAAAAATTAAAAAATAACATTTAATTACATATATAATTAATTAAATATTAAAATCCGATATATGAAATATCCCCGATATATCCCCCGATATATAAAAAACCGACATAAAAACCCAAACCGACGTGTCCCCGACATCCAACATCTGCAACATTGGCAATAATACTATTGCGGTCATTTCTAAGTCATGAGCTGTGTAGTTCCTATAAATACCTTAAGAAAGTCACTGTAGTCCACGTAACAAGGTAGCGCCGTTGATCCCTCCTCGAATCCCTTTAGCTTTTCCACTTCATACCATGACCTAGAGGATAATACACACACATTGATACCTCGTAGGGTTTGGCAGCAGGGAGAAAGAGGGAATCGAGAGAATAAAAAGTCCAAGGAGGGTTCCTTGGCGGCTCTAGGTCCCAACTCTCATTCCAAAGACCGAAGTTCCAAAATAATCCAAATTACAATAATATGGGTCTGATATACCCCCAACATAATGTCAAATACGTAAAAAAAGAAAAGTGCAATAATAATAAGATAACCAAGCATGTCTAATCACGCACCTTCCCACCGCCTGGGATATTCGCGGTCTCGACATCCGACTTCTTCTTTCTAGAATATACTCGTCATGATGTCAAGGACCCCTCCTGTTCTGCTTTGTCCTCCTTTGTAGCAATACTCTATCTCGAAAATTTGTCTTGTCTTCAAGGCAAAACTCAGAAATTTGGATGTGAAAGTCATCATTGTTCACCCACATGACGTCAGAGTGAGGTCACTGTTGCCACACTACCAAAACCTGTTCCCGACCACGACTATCCACCATGACGTTCTTGCGGTCCAAAATCGATTCATGCAAGAAGACCATGGAGCCGTCTGAGGCAATATTTGGCAGAAGCGTCTCCTCAACAGAATGATCTAGGGCTGATATCGAGTCGAGTTTGAGCGATTTTTACTCGGCTCGAAATCGAAGTTTTCGACTCGAACTCGACTCGAAATCCACTCGAAATCGAAATTGATTTCGAGTCGAATCGGCTCGACTCGAAATGGCTCGATTCCGAGTCGGCTCGAAATCGAATCGAGTCGGCTCGAATCGAATCGAGTCGGCTCGAATTGAATCGAGTCGGCTGAAAATCGAATCGAGTCGGCTCGAAATCGAATCAAGTCGGCTCGAAATTTAGCAATTTTTCGTTTTATTCCTAGTTTGTTCAAAATAAAATTGGGCAACCTATAAATTTAGAAAATGAAACACTTAAACCTTTCGTTCTTTTTTATTTAGGTTTAAATTTTATTATTTTTAATCTTAAAATAAGAATATATTAATAAATACACAATTTTTTTAATTAATTCGAGTTGATTCGAATCATATTTCGAGCGATTCAATGTTGGCTCGAAATCAGATTCGAGTCAAATTGAATCGACTCAAATTGAGTCGAATCAATTTTAACCGATTCCGATTCGGGTCAATTTTCGAACGATTTTTGAGTGATTTTCAAGTTTCGAATAATATGTTCAGCCCTAGAATGATCACCCACTACTCTCTTGAGCTGTGAGCCGTGAAAAACTGGATTGATCCGACTAGAAGTGGGAAGACGAAGGCTGTAGGCCACCTCACCGATGGAGGCAATCACCTCAAAAGGACGTTGAACCAGGTGGAAAGCTTCGGGCGGGCACAATAAGCTTACTGAGGACTCGCGGTATTGACGAAGCTTGATGAAAACCGGTTCCCCCACTTGAATTTGGATGTGTCAACGACGCTTGTTGGCTTGTTGGAGCATCTTCTGTTGAGCCTTGTGGAGGTGGGTACCCTTATAGTTTCATCTCGTTTCATGAGCTGGGTGCGTACGACCCTGACGTGACCCTCACCAGGAAGATGTTGAACAATGGTGGGCGGAGGTCGGGCGTAGACGACATGGAATGGGATCATTCCAACCTTAGTTATTAAAGGCTCAATGCACACCAATGCGCCAAGGGGTCTTGGATCCTTGACACCAAGCTCAAGGCGCAGGTGCACGCCTGATGAGGGCAAGACGTAATCACATCCATTTTAAATAATAAGCATCAACCCTTAGTTCAGCTTCTTGATTAGATTCTTCATCTGTTATACTCATTAATCATTCATTACCATCATTTATATATCTTAAAAGTAGAATAAATGTGTTCACGTGCATCACATTTATATATCTTAAAAGTCGCAACACTCGATTATGTGTCACAAAAACTAAATAATGCAAAAATTATTAAATTCTTACATTATTTCTTCCTTTATTTTTAAGAAGGAAAATTTATTGTAGAAATCTTATCCACGCGTACCTTTTTCTGCTCCAAAGGCGTACAAACTTGTCAACCTCTGTGTCTGGTGAGCCTTAAGCCTTAAGTGTGATTTTAGCAAGGCAGATGCCAACAGACTGGTGGAAGGAGGTATTGTAAGAAAACTCCGCCCATCCCAACCACTTGCTCCAATCACGGGTCTGTTGGATGTAAAGCACAGTAAGTCTCCATACAACGATTCATGACCTCAGATTGGTTGTCCGTTGAGGGTGGTGGGCAGAGCTCATCCGCAGTTGCGTTCCTTGGAGCTTGAACAACTCCTTCCATAAGGCACTCTTGAAAACCGGGTCGCGAACGCTAACAATCAAATGGGGAAAACCCGTTGAGTCGCACTACTCCGGTGATGAAAGCTTCAGCCACCAATGATGCCGAAAACGGATGTAGTAGGGAAATGGAATGGCCATACTTGGACAAATGGTCCACCACTACAAAAATGCGGTCATACCCCGAGGAGCACGAAAGGCGCGTGTTGAAATCCATAGCTAAGTTCTCCTAAATCATCTCTGGTATCACTAAGGAGAACTTAGCTATGGATTTCAACACGCGCCTTTCGCGCTCCTCAGGGTATGACCGCATTTTTGTAGTGGTGAATCAAATTCCCTTTATCTCTCTAACTCCCTCTAGGATTTCCTCATCCTCTTTCCCCAACTTCTTCTCCCTTCACAAGCTCTAGGGTTTCAACGCCCTTGTATCTCCGCAGTCCATAACATCTGACCCTTAGCTTTTCATTTGCGTCGACGCATTTTCCAATTTCTAATTCGTTTCATATTCAATTTCAAAATATAGGAAATATCAATCTCATACAAAGAAGTAGCTCAGAGTAAAACAATTTTACATGTTCATAATTGAAATTAATGCAATATATACGTAATCAAAGCGGTTAAGACCCACCACAACTTTTCCTTTGCCCTTATCCTTCATAGGGTTCTCGTCACTCCTATCGCCAGAAGCTATTCTCTCTTGTATCAAGAAATCATTTACTTTAGGGTTGCGCCGATGAATAGTTACGAGCGGATTCCTAAGACGGTCACAACTACAACCTATATAAGTTGTCTAGGGGAGGACTAGCTTAGGTTCAAAATGAAAACAAACACAAATCAAAATTCAGCCACTAATTATTTCAATAGGGCCACCAATTGGAGCCAATAACCAACCAACACTGGTCAACTAATAAGATGACAGGTGGCCCACAACAATCATTACAAGTGGCAGCCAATATCACTACCATCTAGAGCTCAAACATCAGCCGTCCATCACCCATTTTCAAAGTAATAGGGCAGCCAACAACAGCTATAAATTGCTGCTAAGAACAACTCCAAGGGCTGCTGAAGTAGCAGTGCCAAGGCTGCGAACATCAGCTCTAATCTAAGGCAAAATCCTATCAAAACAGTTGGCCAACAACAATAAAACAGCACAACAGTCGGCCAACAACAAGAAAACAACGTAGCAGTCGGCCAACAACAAGAAAACAGAGTAGCAGTCGGCCAACAACAAGAAAACAGAGTAGCAGTCGGCCAACAACAAGAAAACAGCGTAGCAGTCGGCCAACAACAAGAAAACAGCTTAGCAGTCGGCCAACAACAAGAAAACAACTTAGCAGTCGACCAACAACAAGGAAACAACACAACAGGCCAACAACAAGAAAACAGCTTAGCAGTCGGCCAACAACAAGAAAACAGCTTAGCAGTCGGCCAACAACAAGAAAACAGCTTAGCAGTCGGCCAACAACAAGAAAACAGCTTAGCAGTCGGCCAACAACAAGAAAACAACTTAGCAGTCGGCCAACAACAAGAAAACAACTTAGCAGTCGACCAACAACAAGGAAACAACACAACAGTCGGCCAACATGGCCAAGAAAGAATTTCCACCAAAATCCCATACAAGAATCAAGGTAAAACCAAACAATTAAATCAACACAAATTAACTATTCAGCACTATTCAACACATTTAGGGAAGGGGGGATAAAAAATCCCAACTCAATAAATCCCCAATTCTGAAACCCTTGCTGGCCAAATCCAAGATGGCTCGTAAATTGCAGAAATTAGGAAGTGAGGGGGAGAGGAAGAAGGAGCTCACAGTGAGGAATTTCACTCCCAAATTGCTGGCCCTAGTCCAAAATCCTGCTAAGTACAACAAAGATTGCGCAAGAAGGACAAGGCCACAGCCTCAATCGAAGTCTCCCAGCACCGTCGACGAAGGAGAAGTGAGTATCGAGCAAGGGGAAAGAGGATCAAAGAAGCCTTAGGCAGTATCCATCCCGTTGAGAACTCCAGAAGGCAGAAGAAGTGAAATGCGGGCTTCCGAAGGCGGACGAATATATATATCAAAACGGATACATTCGCCACCGCCTCGAGTAATTATTCCCCCACCGCCTCTAGTAAATATCTCAAAAGAATAAAGGCCAGACGATATAATTTTATATGATATCAAGATATGATAAAATTATCCAAGGAACAACCAGGCAAAACCAACCACTAGCCATCCCATAATCAAATCTGCCACCACAAACTTGATTCAACCACCATATATTCAGCCAAGCTACTTGGTGAAAATCAATCGCCATCAATCCAAAATGATCTATATCACAAAATAAGACAGAACGAACACACCAAAAATATTCGAAAAAGTTCGAACTTCAAAAAAATAAGTTGTGACTTCAAATCGATACTAAATTATTTTCATCATCGGGGAATTATTCTCATATTAATTAACATACTTTATTTATATCACAAATAACATTCGGGTTTTACAATATTGACTATTGCGATTGGGATAATGCTTGTTTCGACCCCTTTGATAGTAGTGTTGAACCTCTCAATAAGGTTCTTCATCATCGCAAGGAGGGTGTTTATGAACATTAAGGTTGTCAGTTAAGAAGTTGTTGAGGTCGTCCTTCGTTTGCTCTTGATAGGCACTACAGTTTCTGCTAATTGCTCCTTGACATCTTGCATAGGGATTCAACTTTGTTTTTAAGGATGTTGATCGTTCCATTAATGGTGGTGTGTTCCTTATGGGTGGTTTCACAGCTTCTTATCATGATCAAGGTTGTAGATGTTGGATATCGGGGACATGCCGGTTTAGATTTTTCATGTCAATTTTAATATGTCGGGGGATATATCGGGGATGTTTCATATATCGGGTTTTAATATTTAATTATTTATGTGTAATTATTTATAAATTTAATCATTATTTATGTATTTATATATATTAATATATTAATAATTTGATATTTATTGAACTCCTAAATTTATCAAACTAATATAAATATTTTGTGTTACACAAGTAATAACACTATAACACGTGAAATAAAACAAGTGGAAGCAGAATGTCTCGAAGTTGTCGATGACAATGGAAGATACGAAACATTTAGTTCATAATTCAAAGACCGCACATAATTGAAGTCGATGATAGACTTGAGCAAAGAAGAAAGCCAGAGGAAGGGAAAAACTACCTAAACAATGAAACAATTTTGGTTTATTGTCTATTAGATCATAGACACTAATTAAAATAAATTGAAAAAATTCGATAAAATGTCGGGATATATCGGCGAATATATCGGTCAATAACAAACATATCGGAGGATATATTCCAAAAAGGATATTTTGCAAAAAAATATCGTAAAATGTCGAGATATATCGGCGAATATGTCGTTTTGTCCATGAAACCTTTATGTCGGACGACATGTCGTCTATGTTGGAGAATATCCACAATAGTGATCATGATAAAATGACAATTGATGAAGAGGGGAAGGAGCAATAGTGCTATACTACTATTTGATGTCGATGATGATCGAAGAGTGTTAACACTTAACACAGGCACCATGTGCAAGACTACATGACCAAATGTGGTTTGGTCGAATACACGACAGAGAGTTACTGGAAGTTTTATTTTCTCCAACATGATCATTACAAGAGGCCATATGCATTATTTATAATTGAATAATTCCTCAAGTAGCAAGTCAATTTAAAGGCTAGAAGATAATGCAGGAGTAAAATAAATGATAATCTAGTGTGGAAATCAAACCGGTCTACTATGGCCTTTCTTAATATGGAAATAGATGAGTCATAATGAAGATTTTTCTGCACGCAACTCGCTCCCGGGGCAGTCACACTCGCCTTGATGTATGTATTACAATACACCACATGAATTAGGATTCAATCAGTATTATGTGACAGTTGATATTTTATTGCATCCGATTGTTGGCTAAACTTCGATGCAAATCAAGGCATGCTTGATTTAAGTTTAAGGTTGTTTTAAGCTTGTTTAAGTCTCAGCCCAATAAAATGGCTTTAATGTGGACCCCACATGTTTACTTGATTCTTGTCTTTCATACACATTTAAATCCAATTTGGACATGTATGATTCCTTAGCATTTGATTTGCACCTAATAGTACATACCTTTCTTGGTAGACGGGCGCCAAATAGAATAAGATTTGGTGGATACACCGCTTGGAGATACCGAATTCTCTATCATGTCTCCAAGCTTAGGCGTTCATTGCATGTTATTTATTGTTATATTTAAGATAATTCTAAGTTTTTTGTGTTACATTGATTGCCATTTAGCAACATTTCCTTATATTGTGTGATAAAGAAAATTTTTGTCTTAATATTAAGAGCTTCTTATGGCTACTCCAGGTATGAATGATGGGCAAACAAAAGTTGTAAGAGAAGGGGATAATGGTGTTGCTTACTCTTGGAACGCGAGGGAGTATAAATGGGATAAGGTATAGTCATCTCAAAATATCTAGACGCACTTATTTATTTTCTCAATTATTGTTATTTTATCATGATTCACTATACCTATCTATGATATTTCTATCAGTCACTTCATTATTACTTCTTTGTGGGTGCAGGGGGTGACCAACTCCCACTTACATTTGCTTGGCCCATTTGGTTCTGTGTGCTTGCTAATTTTAGGAGCAATAATTCTGAACAATCAATTAGTATACATTAATAACTCTACAACAACAACACTCAAGCCTTTATCCCACTATAGTGGCTTAGTGGGGTCGGCTATATGTATCCTTTGTCGCCATTGTGCCTTATCTTTAATCTCACTAATTCCTAAGTACATCATGTCTTTCCTTATAGTTTCATTCCAAGTCTTTATTGGTCTACCCCTCCCTCGCTTAACATGCCTAGTTACTAGACTCTCATGACGTCTAACAGGTGCCTCTATTGGTCTCTCTTGTACGTGTCCAACCATCTTAGCCGAGCTTCTCACATCTCTTCTCTGCAATTGGTGCTACTCCTGTCTTATCCCTAATACATTCATTCCTAATTTTATCTAGTCTCGTGTGTCCACACATCCACCTAAGCATTTTCTTCTCCACAACTCCCATTATTTGCTCATGCACACAATTCACTGCCCAACACTCAGAACCATAGAGCATCGCTGGTCTAATTCCACTACGGTAAAACTTTCCTTTAAATTTTAATGGTACTTTATGATCACATGAGATCTTTGACGCGCCTCTCCACTTCTTCAACCAATCTGCTTGGATTCTGTGTCACATATTTATCTATACCTCTATCTTTTTGAACTATTGATCCAAGATATTTAAAACTCTCACGGAGGGAAATATCTTGATCACCCAACTTAATAACAAAGTCATTCATCCTTCTTGCACTGCTAAATTTAAGCTCCATAAACTCCGTCTTTGCCCTGCTTAACCTAAAACCCTTTTTTTTCTAAAGTGTCTCGCTAAGATTCAAGTTTTGAGTTTACACCCTCGCGCCTCTCATCGACCAAAATGATATCATCCGCAAACAATAAACACCAAGGCATTACTTGTTGGATATGCATGGTGAGCTCATATAAGATAAGCGTAAATAGATTAGGGCTTAAAACGGAATCTTGATGTATGTCAACAGTGATAGATAATTTATGTGTTAGTCCTTTAGATGTCCTCACCCTTGTCACCGAATTTGTATGCATATCTTTGATTATGTCAATGTATGATACATTTACACCTTGCTTTTCTATGACTCTCCATAAGATCTCTCTTGGAACACTATCTTAAGCTTTCTCAAGATCGATAAACACCATATGCAAATCTTGTTTTCTTTCTCAATAGTTGTCAATGAGTCTCCTCAAGAGATGTATAGCTTCCATGGTCAACCGCCCTGGCATGAATTGAAATTGATTGTCCAAAGTGCTAGTCTCTCGTCTTACTATTCTTTCTATGTTGCAAAAAAACATATTGTGGTTAGAGACTTTAGTAAACCAAGAAATCATTGCGTTTCTAATATACAACATGCAATATTACATTCTAGACACAATTTATTAAAACTTTTTAAATACTGCAGGTTATAATCTCAGGTGTCCATGAAGTTAACTAGGATGATTCTTTTTTTTGATTAAAGATTAATTCGTGATGGCAAAATGGTTTATAAACTGGTTCAATTAGGCCTTCTTGAATAGCAATGCTTGATTCACTTGACAAATTCTTAGGCTCATCATATTTAAATGCATGACGCTCATTGACAACAATGCTGACCAAAATGGTGAGTATGGACATGGAGATGGATGCATATATGAGATTGTAGTCCATTAATGAAATAATACAAATAATGATTTAGAGGAAGCTCGTGGATGTGGGTAACAAGCTCAATGATCTAGCACAAGAGGTGCTATTGTGGCTGAAGAAGAGGAACGAGGTATTCCGATGAGTAGGGAGGCGATTGATCCTGTAGCTCGACGAGTTGACGTGTGATGCACATGGAGCTTGAAGCTGTAACCGCTGATGTTCTAATCACGATGGAGCGGAGGAATGAATTAGAGAGATAATTTTGATATTAATTATTTCCTATTCATCTGTTATTCCCTTCGGTAAGTAGGAGACAGCCCATCAAAATAATGTCCAAAGCACACCCACTTAGATCTTAACATAAATGAGTAAAATACGGTAAATACATTGCAAATAACAAGAAGTGTGATAAAATGTTGAACTTAATATGTGCGCAGATTCACATGTCACTGATAGGTCGTGCCTTAATGTAGACCATAACATCGCATTGTAAAGCAATAAGGCTATCTAGGAGTAATTTTCGATAGTTGTTTTGGTTTCATGTAACAATACAATGGAGGGGAGAGGGTTACTGCACAGTGGCTAAGTAACAATGCTGAGAATTAATTCATTTGTGAGTGGATCAATCTCGCCATTCAATCACAAATTTGTCCTCAAATACAAAGGATGTTCATCCTTCACATTAGATGATGCAACTGAGTTTGTTGTGGAACACCTCAATCCAATGAAGTTCACAAAACATGAGTCCATCCGACCCCCATGTGATATGACCTTATTAAATATATAGTTAATAGACGCTTCAAGGAAGAACATCATTGTTGGAGTTATCACATTTAAGTTAATTTTATATTTCAATCTATGTACTAGTGTCTTTAAGTATGTGTGTATGGGTTTAGTCCCACGTGGTATGTTCATGTTTCTTGTCTCATTGTAATCCTTTAAATATCCATTTATGGGATGAATAGTGCACTTTCCATTTCCCCTCTTTACTTCAACAGGGTATCAGAGCAGAAGTCGATTCCTTCCTTTTGTCGCCCAGAAATTTTAAATGTTGACGCATCTTTTGCTCTTTTTTCGAGTTCGACCTTGTGCGCCAATCGACGTCGCTCGTTTGCTGTTTTAGATCCAGTCGTTGAGGCTGTTTGTTCGGTCACTGATCCTCGAATAGACGACGATATCCCGTGACATCCGTGGTATCGATGTCTTCAACATCATATCTTCCCGTCGCAGATCCCGTCGAGCTTGTTCGCTTTCCCGTTTCTTCAATTTGTCGTATCCACGGCTCGTTGTCAACGACTCTTGCACTTTTTTGTCGCAGATCCACGTTTCTCCCTCAAAGCCGATCCAACCGGCTTTCTCATGTCACATGAAGATCAACGCCGAGTCCGTTGTTGCTCAGATGAGTTGATCTCGTTGATCACTGGCCTCGATGATCTCTCGTCGCAGATCCCATCTATTGATCTCGACGACGACTCCTTCGCAGGTTCAGAGCCCGACGACAATCTCCCGACTCTAGATCTGTACGGCTTCCTACGTTTATCTACGTCCGCGCCTCCTCGATGTCTCTCTCCATTCCGATCTTCATGTGTGTGCTAAACGCCGATCTCCCAAACTACCAACTGATTGCGTGTGCTGGACATCGATCTCCCTTTGCTTCATTCTCTGCTTCCACTTCCTCTTTGGTGACCTTTGCTACTTCAATTTGTTGCAGTCAATTGTTGTGCTTCTTCAGATCTATGTCGGCTTCATCAACTTAATGCAAGCAACGTGGATTCTGTCAACTTCCTGTAGAACACCGGTGCTTTCTTCGACGACCGTGCAACCCTAGATTCATCGCAACTGCTCATCTTCAAAGGTACCGACTACTTCTTGATGATGGAGTCGTTACTTCATGGTGTTATCCTCTTGCCAATGATGGAGAGCTTCTTGATAGTCTATTAGTCTTTACGTTGTCTTCCGTTATATTGTCATTGTTTGTGTCATCCTATTGTTTGTTTTTTGTGTTTTTTATGTTTTCATGCACATGTTTCTCACTTGAGGGGAGTGTTGGAAACAATGGCAATTCGGACCCCGACTACGGTGGACCCCCACATAGTGGAATTTGTCTGAGTGGACCCTCATATGCTGGATATTTGTCATCGCGGTGGTATTCATCGACTCTCTCCTTAGTCCCCCACGGCCCGCCACGCATATGCCTATGTGTTGCTATTTGCATCTCCCCTATTTCCTCATTTTGATAGGTGCATGTGCTCCAAAATGAATTTTCTATGTGGATGTCTCGTTGTGTGTTTAAATGTACACACTTGAGTCTACATCTTCCGTTATCGTGTTTCTTCCACATGATTTATCGAGTGTAGATGATGTTGTCATACTACAGTATGTTTGTGGTATTTATTGATGGAATCGTGTGTTTTCTGCGCTCATGTCATCGCATCCTGAGCCCCACCGATGTCCGTCTTTTCCCATCTCTACCTCAATTTCCTTTATCAACATATGTCATTTTCAAGTTGTGGGTCTTACTTTCCAGCTTGAGGGGGAGTGTTGGAGTTATTGTATTTAAGTTAATTTTGTATTTCAGTCTATGTATTAGTGTCTTTAAGTATTTGTATATGGGTTCAGTCCCACATAGTCTATTCAAGTTTCTTGTCTCCTTGTAATCCTTTAAATACCCTTTTATGGGATGAATAGTATCTACTTTCTATTTCCCCTCTTTATTTCAACACTCATACAGCCATTGCATCATCCTAAGTATCACACAACAATAAATGACGACCAATAATAAAGTGCACTAAGCCATCCATAAGGTGTGCACAGTCCAATTCATAAAATTACATCATAACGATACAATGCTTAGAAAATGCTTGATTACATGTGTAATGGACTACATGAACAGTTTATATGATTATATTAAAGTGGTAGAGCAAATGTAAGTGACAATTTCCACTTATTGGGTAGAGTTGCAGCTTCTGCAAAATAAATCATTAAACGTCGATCATCAAACGCTTTCGCTCTCCCAAGCTATACCACGAGTCCTTCAAGAGGGAATGCCCCACACACCCTCATACCCACATGACTTATCGTAGCCCATTAATAATATGTATATGGAAGTATAATGTGATAAGTGAATACATAAGCTTGTTAACATGATAGAATGCAAAAAGTATAATGCGATAATTGAATACATAAGCTTGTTAACATGATAGAATGCAACTACACAATCACATGCAAAATTTATATCAACGCAACTGGTAATAGCAAAAGCATTCAAATCATCTCCCATGTCAGAAGGCTTTCTCAAATGTTAAGGTTCTACTTAGCTACACCTCAAGATTGTCTCAAACTAGGAATTCCAAACACATCCTAGTAACAATGTCTCGCCAATCATCCATTAATGATCTGGTCCACTCGAAGAGTGACCACTCATCATTCGCCCATTACTGACTCTTATGATACTCCCCGTAAACATGTTGAACAATGATAGGCGGAGTTCGGCCGTAGACGGTTTGGAATGGGGTCATACAGAGTCACAACACAAGCATATTATAATACAATAGCTACGCCGCACTCACGACATCTTACACATTTAGCCATCAAGCCTCACACAAATGCAACAATCTCGCCTGCTCCATGGCTATGAACGTTTATACCCATCTAGACAAGGTATATTGTCGGCCTACTTTTTAGAGTGTATCTCACACATATATCGATATCATAATCATTGAATGTGATCGGTTATACTCATAGACTTTTTTGCCAACCTTCTTGGTCATTCAGTTGAGGTTATCAGTTATACCTGCATGAACATTCCCTTCTACCATCCTCTCAAGTCATTAAGCATATCATGCATCGCAATTCACAACAAATATCGTAGCACAAAGTGAGGTGCTAGCAAGCACAATGACCCTCTCACAAAAATAAGGATCATCAATTCGAACACTCTTACCTGCACAATGACATTAGGTCTTGTATGTAATAACCTACGACGACTCTCACAAACACCACTAAACACCTCTCACACCTGGCCTCACTATACACATATGCTAACTCAATATACAAACATGTCTCTACCAAGTTGGTACGCCAACTCCCATTTTAGCATCTCTAGGAATATACCATTCCCCATCACAAATCTATCAACACGACCCACAATACTAAATATAATCGACCATCCCATACATGACTTTACCACACTAGATCATCATTTCTAGGTAAACCACTACCCATAGTCATAACCAGCAAACAAATCAATGTTCGTATAACAACCATAAGTTCTTTAACTCCACCTATCTTGAGTATGTGGGGACAACCAAATTAGAATCATCAATCATTACTCTAGATAGACCATCATTATTCATTGTATTGCATCTTTGATCCATGCTAAGGGCCCATCTCTCTAAAACCTCAGATTTAGGGTTTCTAGGCTCCATCGAACCCTAGGGTAACCACCAAGCCTCAAGACATACAAGCAATACCCTAAACCTTACAACTCATAGTTTTCATGCATAGACGTCAATTAACAATCTCTACATAGTATGATTTCAAGCAAACACAACTAGTTCGGCCAACCAGACCTACCTGATTTCATCAAAATATGCTTAGGCTCAAGGCTTCATAGGGTTTAGGGCCACATGCACTCACAAAAATAATTATAAAAACTACACCAGATCTCGCCTAAGAGATCGAATCCGACCATACCATTTATCTAAAATGAGAAAAATAGACTAAATCGTCCAATACTCAGACGAGTAAAAGATGTTATCTTTAGGGTAGGAGGCGATCATATCCTAGATTGTCTCTATGATCCCCAATCACGATCTTGGCTAATGACGTACCATCCATCAACAATCTCTCACAAAACTGACATCAATCAAAAGTTTGCCAAGACCCGAAATTGAACAGAACCTTGGATCAAAATCTATACAAACTCCTATAAAATTGAATGAGAGAGAAGGAAGGGGAAACTCACTGGTTCATTAAAACACATCCGCAAACTTCTGGGATTGCACCTTCCTTCCTAACAACCTCAAATCAGATGGTCTCCATCATTATCTCCCAAAATCTGGAGGAGAAACTCCAAAATTCTTCAAGGAAAACATTGTGATCCGACAAAGAAAAAGGAATACTTCTACATGCTCGCTACATCGCTTCCTCGACGACCTCGAGTCCAAGTCTGGGCACCATCTTTATCTTCCTCCAAGAGATTGATGGGAAATACCATGTGAGGAGATTGAGGTCTCCTCCTCTCATTTTAAAACCGAAGGCAATAAAGGGAGGTGAAAAGAGTTAACGAGGTTTCTAAAACACCTTAATATGCCCAAGAACCAATCCCATCCATTGGATTCAAGATTGCCCAAGTTCCACAACTCAAAACGAGTTCAAAAAACAAGTTATGGGAAAGTACCCGACTGCGTCCTTGGGCGTGTAAGCCTTGGTAATTCAGATGTAATATATGTGAGAGACGATACACGATTACTGGCCGTGCAGGCCGACACTACCGCGTACCTTTCAAAAACACACGCACTTAACCTACCACGGTGCACACTCCCATAAGGTCAAGTACACACCCAAGCGATAGACGCAGTCAAGTATACGACCGTGTACTTGGCCTTGTAATCAACCACCATCCCAAATCTTGATTCTCAACTTCACTTCGACACGATGCAAACTACAAAATTCCTCCCCTACAAGTTTGCATGCAAATATTGAATGAAACGAGGAAAACGATGTGTTACGCGTTGAACTATAGAAACTAAACAACACCCAATAAGGAGATTCCATCGATTTAAATCATCCTTCGTCAATGTTACTTTCTTATGCTCATCATAGCATGTTGTCACGGACTTGCCCCCCTTAACAACATCATGCGGGGCCCTAGCTTCTTCTCGCGCCCTTTCACCATTAGCCATGTCAGTCTGTTTCAACAACAGTTGTGCAAGATGAGCAAGAGAGCATTTAGAGAATGAGAGAGCAAGTGTATGCTCAAGAGCTTTGTATTGCTTGAATGCTTTGATGGTTACAAATGAGAGGACCTCCTCCTTATACAGGCCTCGTAAAATTTCTCTCCAAAGGATGGAGGGGACTAAACTATACATTTTCTTAATTATTCTATTTCTATTTTTGAAATACCATATAGCCGACCCCACTATAGTGGGATAAAGGCTTGATTGTTGTTGTTATATATTATATGTACAACATTCATGAATTCTTTATGATTACTCTAGAATGTTCTCATGAGATCATCTTTGGATACTCTTGATTTCTCTTTTTTTTAATGAACAAAATTCTCCAAATTCGAATTCTCTAGAAACTTGTCAAGTGTCGCATGAAAACTATCACGCATGGACTAAGAGATGGTAGGTCGTGTCATTCTCGTCCACCCATCTTGGCAATACTCTTGTTACCTCATAATGCTGAATGATGTCCTTGAATTTCCATAGGTCTTCCAATGTCTCCCATGTAGCTCCAGACTCCGATCTTCCTTTTCGTTTGGTCAAGTATTGTGTGTTAGGTTGCACACCCCTTCGTTTCATGAGCCTCTTGGTGAGAACTTCCACCTCCTTGTCAAAAAGTTTTGTCTTCACTAAGGGTGCTCTTTGAGATATTCCTATTATAAGATTCTTATCATCCTCATAACATGACTTTAGCATGCTAACATGAAATGCATGGTAATTCCTCAGGGAGTTAGGTAGGTCTAGGCAATAGGAAACCTTACCCATCTTTGCAATGACTATAAATGACCCTTTTATATTTTCTGACCAACCCTTTGTGCACATCGCATAAAGCTTTGAATTGTTGAGGCTGTAGTTTCACCATTACCTTATCTTCTACTGTGTACTCCATTGTTCACATCCACGTCTCATCCCACTTTTTCATTCGCCTGTAGGCTTTTTCTAATTAGGATCTAGCCAATCTTCTTGTTCCTTCTATTACCTGGCCATCGTCTAGGCTCCTCGACTTGTCTCATCATCCGCAATGATCGCCAAAGTATACGGTCTGAGAGTTGCGGCTAGTTCGAAAGGACTGGACTCCTTCTTGTGGCCTCCTGTAAGTTATAAGAGAACTGCGCCACGTCCAACAAATTGACCCAATTTTGTTGGTTAGTGCACACAAAGTGTTGTATGTAGCACTAGAGAAATGACATTCACCCTCTCTATTTGTCTAATTGTATGAGGGTGAAAGCTTATGGAGAAGCTTAATTTAGATCTCAACAATTTAAACAACTCTGTCCATAGTTTTCCTGTGAATTTAGGGTCATGATCACTTACTATCACTCTGGGAAATCCCAAATACTTCACTATGTTCTTGAAGAATTGTTGAGTTGTCTCCTTTGATGTAGTATCTTTTGTGTTTGGGATGAAAGTGCTATACTTTGAGAATCTATCTACCACCACTAAGATCGATTAATACCCTTCATATTTCGGTAACGCATTGATGTAATCGAGTGTCACTGACACCTATGATTCTTTCGCTACTTGCAATGGCTGCAATGTCTCCAAGAGTTCGACTTACTCCTTGTTCTTCACCTTATCTCGCTAATAAACAAGACATGTCTTCTCATATAATTTTATGTTATATCTCATCCATGGATAAAAGTAAGCATCTTCTTTCAGAGCCCATTTTGTGTCTTTACACTCCATTATTAAGTACCTTTGTAAGTTTCTACACTTTGGGATATACAATAGCCTTTGTTTGGTGTAGAGTGGCCTATCCTCTGGTCAAAATCTTCTTGTTTGATCCTCCATAGCCAATTGCATGAGCTTCTTGACAACGGGATCCTCATTCAACCCTTGCTCTTCTTTAGTAGGTTTGTCAATGATAGTGCTCTCCTTGAGTAGTGCTTGACAAATCTACGATAGTAGTTCACCAAGCCAAGAATTAATCTAAACTTGGTTACCTTCGTCATCTATTCCCATTCTTGTATTGTTTGCACATTATTTGTATCCATTCGCAACCAACCATGCCCAATGACATGTCTAAGTATATGTTTCTCATCTTGGCCAAAGGAACACTTCGACCTTCTTGACATATAATTCATTCTCCTCAGTAGAGCCTTTCAGTGACATGTTTTGGTCGTCTTCCCCATTCCTTAGAAAATGTGAGTTAGCAGGTTCATTTACAATATACTATCATTTCTGCCTGGACAATTAGACATCCAACCCATAATCACAATGACCCAATTGCAAGAGCAGAGCTCTATCAACCGAGCTATTTCCCCCAAGTCGAGTGAAGCGTGCATGGAAGAGTCAAATGCTTCTTCTATTCTTTTCCCTGGCGCAGTTGGGCTATCCTGGACTTAGATTGATAAGCTCTTCAATGATGTTACTAAATACAACAATGTCGTCCATGTACACCACCAAAAAATTGTCCAATTATGGATGAAATATTTGATTCATCAAGGTGCAGAAGGTTGTAGGTGCATTGGTTAAATCAAATGACATTACCAACCATTCAGAACATCCATAACTTGTGACACAAGTAGTCTTAGGTTCATCTACTTCAACATTCCGCACTTGATGAAGACCCTTTTGCAAGTCCATCTTGGAATAGATCTTCTCCTTTCCTAGCACGTCGAGGAGGTCAACAACCATCACCTTGTTTAGAGCTCGATTAGTTTGTGCATCACCACAACATTTCGTCCTTATTTTACAATAGTACCAATACATCGAATGGTGCCTTCAATTCCCGACTCCAGTAGCTCTTGTAGTTGCTTTCACAACTCTTCTTATTAAAGTGTAGCCATTCGATATGATGCTTTAGTGGCAACTCTGCGGGCATGATGTCTTTCATTTTGCGCTTGAACTTCGGCAATATGGTCGGACGCTTCATTATGTCATCGCTTCCTTCCTCCTTTATTGTGACCAAGTATATCAGCTCTCCCTTTTTGTACTCCTTTGCTATTTGCCTTGCTAATAGTTGTTTTGCCTCTTGTTTGCTATTGTTTGTTGGCCTTCCTCCATTACTATCATGCATTCAACTTCTTCTAAGATGCAAACTGAGCGATGTTCTGGTATAACTATGACTTGTATTTCCTTCAAAAAGTCCATCCCAAACACAACATTGTTGTCATCCATGTATGATATTGAGAAGTCAACCCAGCCCTTCAAGGTGTGCATGCCCAATTCCACTTTGCGTGCATCTCCATCGAGTGGCCTAGCATTGCCGTTCACAGTCTTTATCCAACTTCTGCCCTTCACAACTTGTAATCCTAACCTCTTTGCTTATTTTTTTGTCATGAAGTTGTTGAAAGCTTTATTGTTCACTAATGCCTTGGTAGCTTTCCCATTTACAATGCTTCTACATATATTAGTCCCTTGCTTGATGTAGCTTTTGTTGACCTTATGTTCAAAGCATTTAGCAATTGCAATGAACTGATTTGTGATGTACCTTATTCCTATGGTGTGACATTGTGACTCTTCACTATTGCTGAAAATGAATCAAGTTTTTGGCAACAACTTATCGTATGCAGCCCCTTGCACACAACATCCTCCCCTTGGTGTGAAGTTCTTCTTTTCAAATTCCTTCCATGGATCTGAATCGGGTAAAGTTTCGGATCCTCCCTTGTAATGACCATTCTTGTTGTCTCGCCGGTCTCCTACACCTTTTCCATAGTTCATCTTGTCTTTCCTTTCTTAGTTTTTTTGAATGGATTGGGCTGATGTTGAAATCTGATAAGAGAGTCAGCGAAAGATTGTTTCCAATAACAACTAAGTATTGATAAATTTGTAGGAATTTTTTGGATTCAAGGTCTTTCACCTGTTCTGTGAAGATTATAAGTAATAACTTAGAGGCAAAGGTCAAACAATTCAGAAATCTGGACTATGAGGTAATGCATCAAGTTCCTTCATTGAAACCCACTTGCCGTTATACACAAACATCACTTTCTCAAGGTCATGCATCATCACCACCACAACAAAAACTCTTTGAGTATTTGGCTCAAGCATTAGAACTAGCATGATCTTCATAAAATAATAGAAATTCATAAAATAATAGTAATAATGCACGTCTTATGTGTTCTACATGTAGTAGTCAATGTCTTCATGGTGGAATAACTAGTCATTAAACTTTTGAATTATGTTGTATGCTATGAGATCAACACATGCTAGAGGGTCCAATAAGGATGATGTCACTGTAAGACCCCTCCTGAAATCATTTTTGTCACGGCATTAAGGCGAACCAAGGCGAGCGTCGGACGCCTTGACGCTTAGGCGACAAGGCGGACGCCTAGGCGACCACAAGGCGAGCAAGTCGCAAGGCGCCAATTTACTTCAATTTTTTTTAAAAAACAGACTATAGACTGCGGTTATTATAATTACCGCAGTCTATAGTCTGCAGTCTATAGACGACGGTTATTATAATAATTATAATAACCGCCGTCTATAGACTGCGGTTATTATAATAACCGCAGTCTATTGTCGTCTATAGACTGCGGTTATTATAATAACCGCAACCTTAAAGCCTGCCTGCCACACTTTAGACAGCTCTTATTATAATAACCGCTGTCTAAAGCTCCTTTTTTTACCTAAACCATCCAAAAACCCTAAACAAAATTCGTAAAGTAGCGCAATGATATTTAACTACTACCACACAATCACACATATAAATATATATGTTACTATGTTAGTGCTAAATACTAATATAGAACTATAGAGTCAGCGGGTTTAGAGTTTAGACATGTACAATAAGGGTTAAAATGCAATATCTAGGCTAATATATAGAGTTATTGTGTTTTTAGGCTATCTAATACAAAAATACACATTGTGTTGTTTATATACATTTAGCATAGCCAATACATGAGATTGGAAGATTCAGTGGGTGTCTGCTAGGCTGCTACACAATGTTTATAGTGTTTTGATACTACTACTACTAATAATAATAATAATAAAAACATTAGCACTGAGATCAAAACTGAGAAAGGTCTTAGGAAAAAATATACCTAAGTGAGAATATGAGATTTGTCGAAGAAGAATCTTCAAATCGAATCAAAGGAGAGCAGAAACTTGAACAAAATAGTCTTTAGGGTTTTACGCAAGGAGCAACGGCTATAAGAACCAAAAAGTCGAGGCAAAAACGAGATTTTTACGACACACGGTTTAAAATAGATAGTATAGACTACGGTTTCTATAATAACCGCAGTCTATTGTATGGTTCACGGTAGAATAGACTACGGTTGTTCTACAACGCCGTCTATTCTTGGGTAGAATAGACTGCGGTTTATATATAAACCGCAGTCTATTCTAGGGCTCAGGGAATAGACTGCGGTTTTTATATAAACCGCGGTCTATTCCCATATTTTTTTTAAAAAAGGCGCTCATCGCCTTGTTTACAATTGGGCGCTGGGACGCCTAGGCGACGCCATGACAAGAATGCCTAAAACCCAAACCAGGTCGGGTCCAAGGCGGGCCTTACTGCCCAAGACAGCCATCCTACGCTATCTGAGTGGCAACGAACCACTCTCTAAGCGCAGGATGATCGTCTTGTCAGGCTTGCAACACATCACATTAGTACACAGTCAGAAACAATATCAGAAAACCATCTATATATATACATAAGCAAAAGACCGTAGCCTTATGTTTAAACAAGCAGCTCAGTGGACTCAAAACAACTACACTCTCTCCAAACACATCACTATACTCTAAGGACTCACGTCTCGGAAGTCGGGAGACGAGACAGGTGCATCTGCTCGGGCAGACTCTAAGGCAGGTATGCTCTCATGCGGTCGCTGGGCCTCATGCCACACCTTCTCCTAAAAAGGGTGTACAACAACACGTTAGTCAAAGACTAAGTGGATACACACCTTCTCTCTAGATCCCTAGCCTGGGTATGAGAGTAAGTACCAAAAATCAAAAGGAAAGATAGCCAAAGCAATGAAACGGGTTAACAACAACATATATAAATAGATGCAAACTTGAATGATAGGTTGTTTAGACTGGACTGGTGGTGTAGGTGTGGGAAGAAGGGGTGGAAGCAGAGACGTGACTTGAACCATGGGCCGAGGTAGAGGAGGAAGAAGAGGATCAGTAGTGTACAATCTAGTGTTCGTCGAGTGGGTCCAACAAGGCAGAAGAGGGGCCCTCAATGCAATCCGGCCCGCATCCGCCAGGCAGATGGGCGAGCCAGGACAACCGGCCCGCATCAGTTCGGTAGGCGAGCGAGCCCAGGGGGCAGCCGACTTGCTTCCGCCACGCAAGAGGGTGAGCCGCGCTCGCCAGCTCGCGCTCGCCTAAGTGGCCATCCGACCAAGATCGTCGGTCCGCCTCCGTGTAAGGGGAAGGCGAGCCGTAGGAGCCCGGCTCGCGCTCGCCTAAAGAGAGAGGCGAGTTGCGAGAGCCAGGCCGCGTCTGCCCAGTTGAGTGGCGAGTTGGTCCCGATTTCCCCCTGTGAGCAGAGTGCAGATATCTCGTGGTTAAAATAATTTGGTCTTCCAAATGTGTTTAGGTCTGCATTTAGCTCCTCAGAACAGTGGAGTTTCGCTCTATGTGCAGGCCAGGTCTAAAATTCTATAAATAGACCCAAGGAGGTATCTCAGAAGGCAAGCTTTCTAGTTCTCTAATTCCCCGAGCTTCTTGCGCTTTCTGAGGTGCCCTTAGCTCAGCGCAGGCTAAGGAGGAGAAGCGCTCTAAGATCTTTCGAGTGTGTGGTGGGACCTCTGTGTTGGAGCCTTGGGTCGGTTTTGAGTCCTAAGTCTTCGGTCAATCCAGGTTGCTAGGAGAATTAAGTGTGCGGTCATCCTTCCTCAAGGGTTCAAACTCCACAGAAGCCAATTCCCGGTTTCAACAAGTAGGGATGGTGTGATTTGGTTGGTCTTCTCGAAAAGTGACATCAGCAGACACAACTAACTTCCTGTCTGTAGGAGAATAGCAGACATATCTCTTATGGGTGCGAGAGTATCCAACAAACATATCTTTTGTAGCCTGTGGGGCAAATTTGTCATTTGGTGGACCAAGGTTATGGACATAACAAGTACATCCAAAGACGCGAGGTGTGAGAGAGAAGAGAGCCTTGCATGGGTAAAGGTGAGTGACTAGTGCCACAAAGTTAAGGATAGACGAAGACATGCGATTGATGCGATGACAGACAGTAGAGACAACAAAGTTCCAATAGAGAGGAGGAACCTGCATTTGAAACAGGAGAGATCTAGCAACATCAAGAAGATGACGATTTTTCCGCTCTGCTATGCCATTCTGTTGAGGGGTTTACGCACACGAAGTCTGATGGATAATACCAAACTCGACGCACAAATTCGAGAAGGTCCGACCGGTATACTCATGTGCGTTATCAGTACGGATAATCTTTAAGGAAGTAGAAAATTGAGTGCGAGTTTCCGTAAGAAATGTGTGAAAGGTCGACGGGTGTTCGACACGATGACGAAGTATAACTAGGTCACACATGAGTAATCATCAATAAATGTTACAGAATAACGATAACCAAAAATACTAGAGATTTTATACGATCCCCCAATATATGAATGCACTAATAAAAAAGGAGCATCGCTTTGGGTACATGGGGAAGTAAAAGACATGATGTTGTTTGCCAAGATACATGATTCACAAGAAAACTTCTGAAGAGGAACATCGGGAAGAGCTTTCTTGAGAATCTGGAGGGGAGCATGCCCAAGATGATGATGCCAATCAACAGAAGAGATAGTGGAAAGAGCAGTAGGTGGAACATCCAAAAGATACAGCCCGTTGGACAGCCGCCCTCTACCAAGTATATTCTGCTTTAGTCGATCTTGCACGACAAAAGACGAGCGTGAGAAAGTTACACAATAATCAAGGTCCTATGTAAGACGGCTAACTGAGAGAAGGTTAAAGGGGGATCCCGGAACATGAAGAACCGAGGATAATGAGAGAGATGGAGTAAGAGGCATATGAGCAGCGCCAGCAACCGGGGTCGTGTCAACATTTGCTACAGTAATAAACTTGGGATAAACAGAATCTAAGTATTGAGGTGGCTTTTGCAGAGAGGGATGATGCGTGACATCCGAGTCCACAATCCAGTGAGAGCTGTGAGAGAGACAAGATATACCTTCGTTGGAGATCGAGGCCACGGATCCAGAGGATCGACTAACCGCCCCTTGTAACTGTTGGAGTTGAGCTCGCAGAGCAGCAATATCTTCACTGGTGGTGGAGGGAGAAGCGGTAGTAACAGAAGCAATAAGGTGGGGAGGCAGACCATGCTTGTGGTAGCAGGTGGCCTCAAGATGACCGTCCCGGACGCAGTGAGAACATTTAAAGAGGGTACGACCACCACGGCCCCGTCCCCGAGATTGGCGACCTCCACGAGCCGGTGGACCATGATTAGAAAGAGCAAGAGTAGCCACGGTCTGCTGGAGGAGAGTCGGAGATAGATTCAGAGCCTCTGGTGGAGGAGTAACTTTCAGGAGCATCGAGCAAACGTCCGAGAGGGACGGCGTAACAGCGGAAGAGAGGATATGAGCTCGAACACTATGAAGATGTGGCGGAACACGAGCCATCATCATTGCAATACCAACTTCTTCTCCCTGCACGCGTTGCGTAGCCAAATCCGCGATGGGAGGTTGATGTTGTATTCATGTCTCTACAAGAGTTTTAGCACGAGCAACAAAGGAAGTCAAGTCGTCAGTATCCCCGGGGTCAAGGGATTGAAGATCAGTAAGTATGTCAAATAAGTGCCGAAGACTGTCCTTTCCAGAGTAGAGGGAGTGAAGATCTTCCCATATTGCGTGAACCATCTCGTGATACATGGCCATCCGATACGGCTCGGTGTCCAGGGAATTGAGGATACATGATTGGACATGCTCATCGTCACAAATCCACTCCTTAGTGGGTGCAGTGGGAGGAGTCCTTCTGAGGTGATGAATGAGACCTTTTGTCTGCAGAACACGACGAATGGAGTGAACCCATTCAACAAAATTTGGTTACCCACGAAGAGAGATGGTAGTGATCCGTAATTCATCACGAAGCTCAGGAGGAGCAACATTATCACGTCTAGGAAGAGAAGTAGCAGTAGTCGAATCCGAAGCCATGCAGACTCAATATCTGGCGAATAGGCGAACTGCCCGGGCGGTAAACAAGAGGGGCAAGCCGCGGAATGAGACCGCAAGAGCAGAGAATGAAGTCGCAGCAGCCCGCGGTAAGCAGCAATGAACCGGAAGAGCGAACAGCTAACCCGCGGTAAGAGACCGCGAGAGCAGAGAACCACGGAATGAAGCAACAAACCGTGGAAGCAAACCGCGTCAAACAGCAACCCGGGAAGGCAGCAACGACCAAGGCGACTACAGAAAACAAACTGGACGAGCAGAGAAGATAGGCGGCCTCAACGAGTATCGAGTAAGAATAGAGGCAGCGGAAAGAGGTAATCCACCAACAAGAAAGGCAAACCACAGAAAATACCGCAGAGGACCGGCGGTCTAAGGAAGGTGAGCAGCGAATAGCGGCCAGGCGAGCAGAGTAGAAAAGAGAAAGAACAAGCACAAACAGCAGCGGGTAAAGACCAACAAACCGCAGGGGATCAAGAGCAGACCACAGCGGACCAAGAGCAAACCGCAGTGGCAAGGAGAGGCAACCCGTGCAAAGAGAGAACTGACTGCCACGAGCCAAAAGAGGAGAAGGCTGCAACAATCAAAAGAAAGCAGACCGTAGCGGGAAGAGGTGAGCTGACCGCATCGGATAGAGGAGAAGTAGACCGCAGCGGACCAAGATCAAACCGCAGTGGTTTCAATGCAGTGGGACCCAGGAGCGAAGGCTATAAGAGCATGAGGAGAGCCAACGCGAAAGAAGGGAACAAGCGCGCGTAGAGCCCGGCGGATAGAAACAAAGCTAGCCGACAGATCAGAAAGAAGGAGACTGCCTAAAGGGGGGAGGTCATAAAAACGCAGACCGCCTAAAGGGAGACAGTTAGAAAAACGCAGAGCTCTGATACCATGTAGAAAGTGGAAAAATGTAGATCTTATTCATCCAAAAACTATCTTTACACTTGGAGAGAATACACATATACATAAGAAGAGAGAGATGAGAAAAATCTCAAATTAAAGATGTGGGATAAATCTAAATCTAATGGCCTAAATACAAGGCTTTTCCAACAATAAAAAATAAGATAAATTCACTCACCATATTTAATTTCCATCTATTTTTATTTCTTCCTCGACACTAATCTCAGATGCGTCATTCTCCCAACCTAAAAATAAGAATAAAGGATTATTAAATATCGAACTATTAAATCACTATTGAATTTGAAAGCATTAAAAATAACATTAAAACCCTAGAACTTCCCTACCACTAGATCTCAATATCGGTTGAAGAAGATGGATTATTGGTAAGAAACTCACCTCGGTCTTGAAATTGGAAGGAATCAGGGATTAGTGGCTCGAAATCCACCAAATGAAGCTCTATGTTTGCCTGCTAGCGCAAAACGAGAAAATGAAGTAGAGGCACTACTTCAATGGTTGCATGGAGAGTGCGGCCGAACTGAAATGACTGGAGAAATAAGGGATGCGATTTTGACTCCAAGGCGCTGCTCGAAAATGCCGAGTGCCGAACTTGGGATGTCTGGAAATGCGTTGCTCCTTGATTTTAATTTTTTGTCCCAACTCCATCCTCCAGGTGCAATTCCGGCATATATCCTGCGCGACCGTGCTTTTAGCTATATCATTAATTACCGGTTTGATTTTATTGGTTTGCACCTTGAGGAATAGTTTTCAGCCACCTAGAATCGAAACTGAACTGAACCGTTCGGTTCGGTTTAAAAATCGGTTCGGTTGGATCGGTTCGGCCCGGTTCAATCAGTTTGAGGTTTTTATGCACACCCCTACCAATTACAGGAGTATCTACCCACGTCAGACCCTTCTCTACTTTATTATCTCTCTTATTAAGGCAAGTTATAAGGCCAGGAGAAACATTAACATCCTTGATATATTTCTTGTTGACCTCACCCTTACTTTCATTTTAGTACATTGATCATCCTAATTTGCTAGTCATCCTCATTATCATCACTAGAACATTCATCGCTTGATTTTGTTCAAAAAACATTCTTTCTAGCCTTAAATGCATTTCTACTATAAATCTTTGAATGCTTTATTTACAAAAAATGGATAGAATCTTTACTTAAGGAATCATAACTATTACTCATTTTCAACAACTTCCTTTTTCTCTTTAGTTTCATCATCTGAACATTCTTTGTGAACATCTTTCACATCATTACAAGAAGAAATTTTTTATATAGTAAATAGTAGTAACCTATGCAGAAGCTCACCTTGAAATGAATTTTGGTGCACGATTCGTATATGACCCCATCTTCCTGTAACCACTTACTTGTCAGCAACATGAGTATTTGATATTAGATGTGAGGAATTTTTTTGGGTTGTCAACAAAGTATTTGATGAAAATTAATCGCTCCTCATTTGAGTGATCTGTCATTATAAACATTTTTGGATCGTCGGACGGACGATCGGAGGCCGTGCTTGCGATGTGCTCGATTTTTCATACTTTTGAAATGTATTTTGGGAGTTAGGGTAAGTTATCCGATCGAACGACCATGGACATCAAATATACTTAATTTAAACACGTCACTTTATATACATGCTATTCAATTTATGGTAGACATCGAGAGTTTGGCTTTGCAAGAAGTAGCTTAGTCCTGACAATATGCCACTTGTGAGGCCCCAACCACCTTCTCCACCTCTGTCCAAACCCCCACCGCCTTCCCCACCTTCACCAACTCTGTCTGAGCCTTTCTTGTCCTTCAGCACTGCATGTCTTCTCTTCATCCTGCCTGCCTTCATCCAAATCGCCCCTTCTAGGTCAACCTCCGACCCTATCACACTATCTTAAATTTATGAGAGTCATCCCTATCATCCACACATTAAAATCGACCCTCTCCAAGCCCCTTCCCAGCCAATATCAACCTACAAAGGCTCGTTCTCCCCAACGACATCCCCTACATAACAACATTCTCCCTTCCGGACAGCCACCCCCTCCATCCAATCTTCCCTCCACCAACATTGATTACTTAGTGAGTATTCTCAATTATTTCTAGTAATATTTTGCTCAAGTTATTTTCTTAGTTCTTCCAATGGACTTATATGTCTTATTCACATGAGAATCAATGTTTTAGTACTTTCAATTATTTGTCTCTTGATGTCAACTATGGTTGTTTTATGCGAGTATCAATTTGTTATTTAATTAATTTCATGTTAGAGTAATTGCATGATTGAATCACTTACATTTGGACCTCATTAGAGTTAGTCGTGGGCATCAATTCATTGGATTGCGTGTTTAATTACGGCTTGTACTCACATCTTCATTTTAGGGTTGTCCGCAGATCCATTGTATTTGTTTGTGCTTATTTGCATTACATATAGGGTTAGGGCATTGAATGCCGGTCACATGTAGATTCACCCTGTGTCAGTATTGGGCCCCATTATGCATGATCAGCCTTTTCATTTTCTTTTGTTCATATAAAGGAATTATGATAGCCCAGACTAAGGTTCATAAAAGTAAGAGCTCTATAAGGCTCTTGCTATACACTTCTTTACCGCTTTTGGATTTGCCACTCCAATTTGTGTCGAGTTATTTGTGCATGTAGCTCATTGAATCCTCGTTTGAGGGTTGTAACTGAGCCTGCTCCAATCCTATGTTTCAAGGGAACTGACATTAAGTGAATGAGGAATATTGTGTGAATGACACAGTTTGGAGGTGTCTAGGCGGAGTTGATTCACAGATTTTAGAGATGGACTCGTAGTTTGGATAGGATTCACAGGTTGGAGACTGGAGGAGGTTGATCCATGATTCTCAACCTTGAAGATCTGATCCTAAATGATGTGTTTTCAGGTAGGTAAATGGAAGCACACCAATCCAAAATCTAGTAGAAGTTTACAGCTCCAAAGAATCAACAAGTCACAAACCGTCGATTATGGTTAAAATTTGTCTTTATTGCATCATCACAGCTCATTTTCAGTTGTACCGGTTGGATCTCGAACTTCTCCTTTAACTGATTCAATATCCGCTTTGATTCTCAATATATTACAATTTAGTGCTATTGTTTTGTGTCTGTTCTTGATCATTTTGATGATGGTTTAATTGTGTGTGAAGAGAGTGAGTAGCAAAACAAGGGAGGACTAATTTGCAGGGGTTTAAGAACATTATTGGTCAGAATGCTGTAAGGGCCAAACAATTAAATTAAGCTTCAAGATGCTCTTGATTTTACTATTCACTTTTGTTAAGATACTTGATTAAAGTATTTGTGTTGCATTTATCTCGTCATTTTTCATGCCCATTGATACGTCCTTGTATGTCATGATGACTTGTGAATTTCTCTATTTAGTTATTTATAATTTATTTTACTTTATAATTCACTTTCACCGATTCAAAATTAGATTGGAGAAGTTGTTGATGGACCAGGAGATGGAAACAGTAGGCCAACACTTGGTGGCCTTCAATATGATTATGGTACATTTTTTTCTTTTAGGGATTTGATGCTATACTTTCTTCTTTATGACCTATGAACTTTTTTCATTCGTAGTTTTTGATGTTGACATTGGTGATGGTGAACCTATTCGTAAACTGCCATACAATCACGGAGGTAATTTCTTTTCTACATGTTTTGTGAATTCATGTGATGTCTGTGTGTCACCTCCATCTCCATTCATTTAATTGAGTTTACCCTTTTTTTACTATGCGTATATACCTTCATATTTTTCATAACTTCTATCTGGCAGCCTTATTTCAGGTGTTTCACCTTAATATAGTTTTGCAACACCATTTTGATACGAAAGATGATCATAATCACGAAGTGTATAACAAAGAAATTATCAAAGCTACATTATAACTATCAGTTGTGCTACACTGATATCAGATATGTGGTCATCTCACTAAAATCCAAATCAACAAAAATATGATTATCGTCTGTAAATAACAAGGAATGAGAAAACAATTCTTAGTAGGAATAATCTCACCTGTAATCACTTAGGCATAGCAAAAGCCCTAAATATCCTTACATAATACACATATATCAAACACCCACTTAAAAAATGCATGCGTGTTAGCTAGTTGATTGATGAATCAATGGAAGTTGGTGACTTATCTCCACTAGAAAGAAAAGGCTTAAAAGGGGGTAAGGAGGAAAGGGATTGGATTAAAACAAAACACTAGAGGGATCAAGTTGGGTATGGTAGATTCCACTAGTGCATTCAAACTTTATAGTTAGAAATCAGCAACTTCTCATCCATGAAATGTGAACTATACTCAAACTGAGTTTTGTATACCAGCATTGCATGAGGAGAAATGTTTACCTTAAAAAAATAGTTGGATCAACAAATGATTCTGAGATATCTTTAAAATCCAGGTAAGTGCCTGCGGGTTTGTATGGTGGGCATTTCCAGCTGTACATTGCCGTCAATATGTGATATACTCATGCCTAGAAAAAGTCGGATTCAAAATACCTATGTTGGGTAAACACTAAGAAATTAGAAATTATCTTTTTCCAATGTAAGTTGCTTTTCCAATGTACCTTGTATTGGCACAAAGCGTAAGCTTTATATTGTCAAGTGTCAATCAATCTTTATTTCCATAGAAACGAAAATCTCATGTTCATCATTCTTACCCAAATCTAAGCAACTATTAACATGATTTAAAATATCAAAATACAGAATAAATATGCATACTAATTAATTCAAGGTAAGCTGCGAGTACAGATGCTCTAAAGTGAAGCCCAAAAGTGAAATGCAATGTTACTACTAAAAGCCTAAATGTAGATAGATGAAAATGAAACAGTCAGATTACTAATTTGCAATAAGTAGTTAATTAAAATAAAGCCTAGTCAGGAGCACATTCATTCACATGAAAATGAAATGGAAAAAATGAACGCTACTTCAGAAGAAATTGAGGCCCAAGTATTTTTAGCATGCACCAAATAAGCTTTGCAATTCAAACAATTTCATGGAAACACAACATATACTTATCCATGTAAATATAGTCCAAATAACTATAAAAGAAAATAAAAGCACAACTTACGTGCGCAGACAACGACAACATATGTCAATAGTGGAAGTTCGAGAACTGTTGGCTTTGTTGTCTGTTTGTGATGGGGAGTTGGGGTAGTTGAGTGTGGAATGAGACTGGGTGAGGAGGGGTCAGGAGTCATTGGGTGGGTCAGTAGGGGCTCTAAGAAGTATCTTCTAGCGCAAGAGTAACTGAGGATGGACGAGGGCGGGGGAAGGAGTTGTAGAAGGGTGAGGTAGGCTGCAGATACGAGGGAGGCATCACGGGAGGAATCAACAACGAAAATTAGGGTGCAGAGGGGGCTTGGGGTGAGAAGAAGCAGGCGACGTCTACTTGCACTAGGGAAAATTACAGTTTGCAATGGGGATGACATAGTAGTTAGCGGCTTGCCATGGAAGAACTTGGAGGGCTGCATCTTATAGTGGGGAGACGGGGAAGACAACGATAAGGAAAATGGGAAGGGCCAGTGAGTTGCACCTCAGGTTGACGACGTCACACTATAGAGACCGACAATTTTGGATTCCAACTTCCAAAACTCAATCCCCATAGTAGCTGCATGTACATGTATAAATAGAAAAAAATACAACTAAGGCTCTCAAATCAGATGGCTCATATTGTTCGGACCAAGCATTTGTCAAATGTAACTTGAAAATAAACAATAAATACATTAAGCAGGCTCGGAACGGTCATCCAGATGTATTTGTGGATCAGATCGTGCGAACGGGTAACGGCTGGGACTGGGGTAGGGCAGGGGAGGATATGAAGGAATGGGGCTTAGGCGTGGTGGTGGAGAAAGGATCCGCATACTCACCCTCCTCGTAATACGGAGTCAAGTTCTCTATATTGAATATTCATTTTATTCCCATATTTTGAGAGATATCAATTTCATATGCATTCTTCCCGACCCTTCGTATGACTGTGTATGGACCTATCCGTCGATCACATAATTTCTTTGTTGTTTTCTCGGGGAAACTCTTAGATCGGATGTGAATCATTACTTGCTCCCCTTCATCAAATTTCTGCTCTCTTTCACTGATCTACCTGAGTTCTATGATATTCACTACCTGCTGCAAATATTTTTTTTGAACTGTTTTATGACTTTCTTGCAAATATTGAATGCAGACTCTGTAGACGCACCGAGACAGGATTTTATGGGGATTTGGGATTAGGTCAATGAGCTTCCTAGGGTCATAACCTAACATAATGCGAAATGGACTCAAACGCATAGTCCTATTGACCAAACTATTATACTTAAATTTCGCCATGGGAAGAATAGAAGCCCATATTGCAGGGCTATCTTCTACTAAACATCGCAAAAGGGATCCTAAACTACGATTGACAACTTCAGTTTACACATTTGTCTTTGGGTGATTTGCACTGGAAAACTTCAGCTTAGTAACAGTCTTCTTCCACAATGTTTCCCAAAAATAACTCAGGAATCTAACACTGCGTTCAAAAACTGTAAACATCGATAACTCGTGATATTTAAAGACTTCTCTAAAGAACAGGGTTGCAACATGGGAGGTGTCAACGTACTTTCAACAAGAAATGTAGTCATTTTTCAAAAACTGTCCACTACGGCAAAAATGGAGTCGTGCTCAGGGAGCTCGAGTGCAGAATTCATATTGACGTCAACCCTTGTTTTGTGAGGAATAGAGAGTGGAGTGTATAAGCCAGTGGATTGGCATGTCCCCTTCACAGTCTAACAAGCTTGTCAATGCCTAATAACCCTCACGACTTTTTTTTCAGGCTAGGCCAAAAGATGTCCTTAAATAACACAGTAGTCTTATCTCGACCAAAATGTACAACATCGCTGCCTGCTTATAACTCCCTGATAAGGAAATCTCAGATGTCTTCCTATTATATGTAGACGCAAGCGCCAAAGATTAGATAACCATCATAAATCATATAACCCTCCTGGGGCTCAGGGGAATCTCTCGTCAGCACACCATAAATGTCGCTAAAGTTAGGACACTCTGGGTCGTCATATACTAATTACTCGAAGCCCACAACATGAGTGCTCATGGTATGCAATAGACTAACCTGATGACTTAAGGCATCAGTTAGCTTGCTCTCAGCACCTTCTTGATATTTGAGAGTGTAATGATAGTCCTGCATAAACTCTACCCATTTTGCATGATGATGACTCAACTTCTGCGAGTCAAGGTATTGCAGGGCCTGATGGTCAAAGTATAAGACGAACTCCTTATGCAGGAGATAGTGGCGCCAATAGCGAAGTGTCTGCACTACTACATAAAACACACATTTGTAATTAGAATATGTTTGTTGGTCGTCATCAGTTTCTCATTAAAATAAGAAACTGGGTGACCCTTCTGATTAAGTACTCCACCAATACCAACTTCTGATGCATCACAAGCTAGCTCAAATGCCTTGAAGAAATCTTGGAGACGCAGAATAGGTGCATGTGATAATTTATGCTTAATTTGTTCGAGCGCCCTCGTGGCCACATTTGTCCATACAAAACCGACCTTACAGACCAGTTCATAAAGGTAGCTAGAATAGAATTGAATCCTCTGACGATCCTTTTATAAACGGTGTTTAGTTCATGAAAACTATGAGCCTTATGAATATTCATAGGGATGATCCACTCACGAATTGGGGGTCAACAGATATACCAAAAGCGGGGATAATATATGATAGAAAATGGACATATGTGGATAAGGAGGAAAACTTTGTCATATTGGCGTACAATTGCTCCTTCCAAAGGAGGTCGAATACTAAGCAAATGTGGTGCGTGTTCAATGCGGTCTTGACTATATATATCAAATATATCGGCAAAATATACAATCTAGAATTTATCCATATAGGATCGTAAAACTTGCGCCATCTCTCTCATGAATGTACTGGGCACATTCGACAACCATAATGACATGACTAACCACTTGTATAACCCGCTCTTCGTCTTGAAGGCCGTATTCCACTCGCCCCTTTTTTGAACTCCAATCTGATGGTACCCGCTATGCAAGTTGATCTTCGAAAAGATCTGGACATCAGCATCGCGTCTTAGAGGTCATCAAGACGAGGTATCAAAAAACAGTACTTAATTGTGATCTTATTGATAGCTCGACTATCATTACACATGCGTCAGCTCCCTTCCTTCTTCGTGGTAAGAAGAGTACATGCTGCTCAAAGACTAAAGCTCTCACAGATGAAATTCTTCTGAAGAAGATCATTGACACACCACTTCAACTTGACATGCTCAGTCGAGTTTGTGCAGTAATGAGGACAATTGGCAACGATACCCCGATGAATTAATCAATCGCGTGTTGGATGTCTCTCATGGAAGGAAGCTCATCAGGGACTTCCTCAGGCAAGATATCAAAATAATCATCGAACAAGCGATGAATGTATAGATCAGTAATCACAATGTCAATAGAGGTCTCAATAGAAGTCACCCCTCCTCAATATGTGTAACTAACTCGACTACCCTGCACTAACCCAAATGTCCAAACTCTTTTGTCTCTTATCAAAGAATACACACGTGTTAGATTGACCATAAATGTGGGATCACAGTCATATAAGCAAGGGTATCCAAGTAATATATGCCCTACATCCATGGGTATAATGTCGCACCAGACTTTATCCTAAACAGATGTTAAACGAATTGATACCAGACATCTCTGTGTAACCTGGGCGGTAGACCCTTATGACTGTCGGCTCCGGTGGCTATTGTCGATGGGGGTTGGGGTAGTCGAGTGTGGAATGAGGCTGTGTAATGGCCCGGAGACCATCACAAATGATACAGTAACATAAGCCAAGTTTTGAAAGCACATATATTGTGCAGTAAAATATATAGTAATCACAATGAACTTACATCAAGTACAAAATAACTTTTATTTTATTTCTTACATTATTACATCCAGATATAAAAGACAAAATTTTTACATATGACATACTTAACGTACATGATCTCGTACACGTCTTGATCCTTCAGCTTGAGATCTATTATGAGTTTCAGGGGTGGTTGTATTGACGATGTTCGGCTCCTAAAAAAATTGTCCACAAATGGGTTATCCTAAAAAGACTAATTGAGATTTTAAGTCGTTAACCACCAATACATACAATTAAAGTGAAATATTAGCAACATGCATTCAAAGAACAATATAAGAATAACAACTGCGTATGGTATGTGTATCTGTATGCACATGTCTAACAAAAACATAAATAGTCATAAAGCAGTAGGAGTGTCAACATATATTTGAAATTGTTTTTTATTTGTTTTATACTTATAACGAGAAAATGTCGAGGGTATCAGTATAACAGTATCAATATAAGTATTTGGGTCTGACCTCTCAGGGTCAACGACTACCAATGCAGTACATTCATCATGTGTTAATGCTTTTCAGCCTATTACTTTGGTTTGGTAAGGTATTAGGTTAGATATAGAATACATATTATAGATGAGGGAGAGACCAAAACCTAGAACATTTCAAGATGTCTAAACACATAAATCCCCCCCCCCCCCCCCCCCTATATAGATGAGGGAGGGAAAAAATAAAAGGAAATACAATAATATTAAAGTAATTAATTAATCTAATTAATATTAATCAATTAATTAATACCATTTAATTACACGAATTAATCACGACAGCTTCTATGCGCGCTCCCATGACTCCTGTGAGGTGGTGTGCTCAGGCGGATGCAACTTCGTAACAATACGTCACCCTTGAAAATTGACCTTGTTCACAAGGTCAAGATTAGAAGATTTGTCGGGGTCCTTAAAAATATTGGGAGCGGGTATAGTCGAAAAGAATGACGGTGAATTGGAGGATTAATAAGGATGATTAAAAGAAGTGGTGAGGGGAATGGAATTTATGATGGGTGTAAGGCTGAGTGCACCGGATAAAGAAAAAATTAAAAGGAGCGGGCGGTAGAACGACAGGCGAGTGGTAAAAAAATAAAAGTAAAGAGGGGGTGTGGTTTGCTGGTGTGGAAAAATGGAAATAAAGAGGATGGGACAATAAAGAGAAGGAAGAAAGTCAAAGTTGGCAGCTAGTGAATAGGGGTAGCCTACGATATGGGAAAGAGGAGGCTTGCGTGGGGTGCACAATATCTTTGAAAAGGTGATGTCAGGAAGATAAAAAAAACTGAGCAACCCGACAAGAGCGGGAGATGGAGCGCTAGGCAGGGCGGGGGGCTCGAGAAGCAGGAGGAGTGGGCATCGACGACGATAGGCGGAGGTGGAAGCACGGGCTGCGACTGTTGCTGGAGGAAGCGAAGTTCTGGAGATAATGCGGATGGAGGAGGTGAAGACGATCGTGGGAAGATGTGTTGCGCTGGGAGATCGGCGGAAGAGTTGTTGGCTGACAGCGGAAGATGGATTCCGATAGAATTTCGGGCTGCCGATGCAGGAATCGGCGCGGGCTGGGGCTGCCGGAAGACGGATCCTGAACGATGCGATCAGCCATAGAGTTGCGGGGAAGCCCCTGTCAAAAGCGGAAGTCGGGATACAACGCGGTGGACTACATGATCTGTGGAATGTCCGAAGGCCTTGGCGTTGATCGACTGGACGCGCCAGATGCTGGAGCGGGATCAGGCGCCTCGCATGAGCGAAGGCATCGTTTGCTCTAGGTTCAGTCGGCTATGATGCGGATGTCAGCAGGGGCGTAGTGTAGGTATCTCTCGATGTCGTGGTTGGGAAACTGAGAGGAGACTCATGCAGGTTGTACGTGGTGGCCGAGGTTTGGATGGCTGAGGGCAGAGGACCATGAGGTTGGGTCACGATAGCCAGTCCGTCAAACTCGAGGAGTCGGTCGACTTTGGTTTCGAGACTGCGGAGCACGACGTAGAGGTTAGCGAGCATATCGGTCCAAGCACGCACAAACGGAGATGGCGATGGGGTCGAGGAGGTCGTCCATCGTGATACGATCCCTGATGCATTTGAACAAGAGGACGGGTGCGGAAGGTCAGACCATTGTTACGGACATGAATGTTGCACGATCCGGAAACGAACAAGATTGCATTAATCAAGAAAACACGGATACAATCTTTAGCGAACTCCGACCAAAACCACGGAGGTTGGCTCCTCCAATGATCCCTCTCTCTAAATGAGAGCCCAAAACCTAGAACATTCCAAGATGCCTAAACATATAAATCCCTCCTCCTTATATAGATGAGGGAGGACAAGCATAAAAGGAAATACATTAAAGTAATTAATTAATCTAATTAATATGAAGTAATTAATATTAATCAATTAATTAATTCCATTTAATTACAAGAATTAATCACAGCGACTTCCATGTGCGCTCCCATAACTCATGCGAGGTGGTGTTCAGGCGGATGCAACGTCGTAACAGATATCCTTACTACATGTTATGTTACATAGCCCCTTTTTAATATTGTTAGACTTTAGTTTTATTATTTATTTTATGCTTATATGATTGGCCTCCTATATATTATGGAGGGGCTCTTATTTTCCAAGCAATGAATTGAAATCTTATGTTCTAACATGGTATCAGAGGGTGCGATACCCTAATCCGTTCCGCACGAAGTCCCGCCGCCTTGACCACGCTCGTCTGCGTGCGACGTCGGAGCCTTAATCCCGCAACGCTCCTTCCCACGTTCTCCCGTCGGCGCCTCAACCCGCTCTGCCCGCCTCCGCATCCAGCCTTCGCGCACCCCATCACATCCGCTCCTCTTCCACGTCGCCCTAATCCAGCACCTCCGCTCTGTCCCTGTTTTTTTTCTTGGACGCCATATCCCGTGGGGGATGTGCTTGTGAAGCAATTCCGTGGATTTCTGGCGTCTATTTCTTCTGCGTGAGGGGTTGTTTGTTGTTTATTACTTCAGACGCACCTACCCAAATACTACTGGGGCGATGTGGTCCTCACGGCTACACATCTTATTAATCGGTTGCCAACTCGACTCCTAAACCACAAGACACCGTTAGAAACTCTCAATATCCCTTCTACGAGCTCACCCCTCGTATCTTTGGATGTGTGTGATTTCTCCATGTCCACCACATTTCCAAACTTTATCCCCGGGCGCTTGCATGTGTTTTCATTGGATACTCAAACACTCAAAAAGGGTATAAGTGTTTTCATCCTGGGACCTGAAAGATTTTTGTCACCATGGATGTCACTTTACATGAATTTAAGCCCTATTATGGGAGCTCCCTTCAGGGGGAGACTGGCATCATGAAAGTGAGCTCCCCCACTATCCCTCTACCTATATCTCCTCCATATCAGCCTCCCGTCTCTTTTCCTACTATCAACCCTGTGGATCTGCAGCCACTTGTGGATTCGCCGTCTCCTGTGCCTCCTCGTCCTACTCCTCCTTTGCAGGTTTATACTCGTCGGCAAAGGGGTACAAATGGTCAGCTCCTGCACACTATACTTGAAGCCACATCTGAACCGTTTATAGGTCCTCAAGGTAATCGTGCTTCCACCCTACATCCCTTATCTTATTATATGTCTTATGACTCATTGTCCTCCCGACATAGAGCCTTTGTCACTTCTCTGTCCTCCATCTCCATTCCCTCCTCGTGATATGTGTCATGACCCTTCTAAACAAAAGATATGTAGAAGCTTTAAAATATAATAGTGAGAAATAAATGCGTATGTATTTTATTAAAACTCATGTTACAAGTTCTGATACAGATTTTCACGCAATGACAAATGCTGAGAAATGAACATGTAAATAATGTCAAATTCTAGTACATATAATATTTAGCCTAACTGTTATCCATGATAAAAGAGAACATGGTTGATTGTAATTATTACATAAAAGAAATATCCGACAGTAAATGAAATGAAACATAAACATATAACCTGATACGGCGAGAAGATAAACTTCAAGAAGTTGGAGCTTGACGCAGATCAGGCTCAGGTAGCAGACGGCGCAGCCACGCACGCTAGGGCAAATTTCAAAACAAGAAGGAAAAAATATCAGAATATTGAAATAAACAGAAGCAAAGTAAAATAAAGTACAAGTAGAGGAAACTGAAATATACGTGCATCAGTTTTCATGAAGCAAAGCTAACAAGACAAGCAAGTAAGTGAGACAAGCAGAAAAAACTTAAATTATTAGACTACTCCGGAGTTAGCATAGATTCGATCACGTAATGACATAAGCTGTAATCAGTGAAAGATAGAAGTGTTTCAATTTGATGCACATGATTCTAATATAAGAATGCGAGGCTTATCAAAAATTGTGTTTGCTATGACCATTTATTAATTCCCGTTATAAGTCAAACAAAAACTTGAGTCAAAGCATCACATCAATTTAACACTATCTTTCGAAGATTGCTTATGACATTAGTGATTTTAAGAATTCATGATTTAAAGATTCCTAGCATATAAAGACATGTACTAATTTATCGATTCAGATATACAAAAGTAGAGTTCATAAACATTAAAAGGGGGAATTGAGCCAAGAAATTGAATTTACCTAAGAAGCAAAAAGATATGATGACACCCAAAATTAGAAAGTAAGCTTTATATTTTGCAAGGTTCAAGTAATCACGAGTGATAAGATTATTATGCATCATTTGTGGATAATAAATACTCATCTAGATTAAATCATTCTAATACACGATTATCTCCCAAGTAAACATATGTACAGTCCGAATATTATATAAAATCACAAATCATCCAATTGCTAAAAAATAAAATTATCATTATGTTATTTGTTAATCATGCCCAAAAATCCACCATACTTTGAGTTATACATCAAACGAGAAATGCATTCATCTAGATGAATATCCAAATAAAATTATTTGCGATCACAATCTCATGACATTTCAAACCTATTAAACCCTAAAATATTAACTTGTCAGATTAGGCATTCGATATTTCAATTCATTTGATGGATCAAATATTCAGGAGTGAAGTCATAAAATCATAAGAACAAACGCATTAAATTAAACTCAATATTTGCAAGAGAGAGAGATCTCTACTTATCTTAAGGTGAAAATGACGGCGACGACTAAGCGGCGCGGGAAAAATCAGAAACCTATTTCGAACCTGTTTAAAAACAAAAGAGATATATTAAAATCCACTACGCAATACATGCATTCTACGACGCGTAATTTAAACAAGAAGGGTTACACAAATTTACCTCCCTTAAAAGTGAGGTGAGAGCAAAAACCACGAAGAATTCAAGAGTTGGCGGCGTTTAAGCTTGGGGAAACCCTAATTCGGAGAGGGTTTGGGCAATCCCGCCAATTGAATCGAGAAGCGGTACCGGAGATCAAAAATACAAAGGCGGTCAGACGATTATAGGAGGGCAAAACTTATATTCACAACTACAAGCAACTTATAGCACAAAATAATTGAAAACGATGCAAGAAAAATATGAATAAAGGGGAAAGGGGGGAGATTCTTATCCAAGGAAGCCAAATCCGAGCCCAAAGAAGAGAGGGGAAGAAACCCTAGGCGTCCCTCTCGCAGATCCCCGACCAAAATTGAGAGAGTAGAGGGCGGTCAGCCCTAGGAGAGGAGGAAAAACTGCGGGCCTTGAATAGAATAAGGGGAAAGGATTGCCAATGCTGTTGTCATCTCCTTGGAGTAAAGGGAAGAGGCGGAGGAGAAGTTGTCGGCTTCTTGGTCCGCTGGCTAGAGCTAGAGGAGAAGTCGGAGGGGCACCAGAGGAAGCAGGGAGACCATGAGGCGAGCGGAGCTAGCTTGCGGGGGTCGGCACGGGAGCGTGGGCGGCGGGGGAGGCGGAATAGTCGGCGCAGGGGAGACGCGGGTTGAGCGGGATCGGGAGAAACCCCGGGCCGAAGGATTAAAATGATCTGGGGGGCTAGTTGCTCGGGTAGGTATTTTAGAGGAGAGTTTAGGTGTTGGCTAATTTTTTTTTTATAATTACAATTATGCCACTAAATTAAACCTCAACTTTATTTTAATTTAAATCATGGGTTGTTACAACAGGTAACTCTGGGACATCAAAAGTGGAAGGATGCTATGCAGGAAGAGATGATTGCCCCTGAGAAGAACTACGCATGAGACCTTGTTGATCTCCCTCAAGGCAAGACCGTGGTGGGATGCAAATGGATTTTTTAGGTGAAACAAAACCCCCAAGGCCTTGTGGACCGTTACAAGGTTAGGTTGATGGCTAGAGGATACACCCAAACGGCCGGGATTGATTATTAGGAAACCTTTGCCTCTGTTGCAAAGAGGAATTCTATTAGGATTCTGTTCTCGTGTGTTGCATGCAAAGGGTGGAGTCTCAGCCAGTTAGACGTGAAGAACGTCTTCCTCCATGGAGATTTGGCAGAAGAAGTTTATTTGGCTCTACCCCCGGGCTTCAAATCTGAGGGATCTGCGGGAAAGGTATGCAGATTGTAGAAGGTTTTATATAGCCTAAAACAATCCATGAGGGCTTGGTTTGGGAGGTTCCAACGAGCAACGATGAAATTTGAGTACACTCAGAGTAATTCTGATCATACTTTATTTGTAAAGCACAGACAAGGAAAATTGACGGTGTTGATAGTTTATGTGGATGACATTATAATAACTCTGGATGACATGGAAGAAATAACAAACCTGAAGACAAGACTGACTAGTGAATTTTAGGTAAAAGATCTTGGGAGTCTTAAGTACTTCCTTGGCATAGAGGTTTCTAGATCCAAGCACGATATCTTTATCTGCCAGAGGAAGTACATCCTTGACTTGCTGGAGACTACAGGGATGAGTGGGTGCAGACCTGCTGACACCCCCATTGAAACAAATCATAGATTGGGAAGGGATGGTGGAGAACCTGTCACAGATATCAACAGCTTTCAACGGCTGGCGGGGAGACTCATCTACCTATCTCATACTCGTCCTGATATCTCCTATGTTATTGGAGTTATCAGCCAGTACATGCATGCTCCCAAGTCGCACCACTTGGATGTTGCACATCAGATTCTTAGATATCTCAGAACTTCACCGAGACGTGACATCTTGTTCTCTCTTATTAAAGAATTACCCATTAAAATTTTCACAGATGCTGATTGGGCAGGGTATGTTGATGATTGTAGATCTACGATCGGGTATTGTACCTTAGTGGGGGGCAATCTGGTGACTTGGAGGAGCAAAAAATAGCATGTAGTTGTCAAATCCAGTACTGAATCGGAATTTTGGGCTATGGCCCCGGGCACTTCTGAAGGAATGTGGATTCGATCCCTTTTGCTTGAGCTTGAGATTCGAAGCAATGACCCGATCCGATTATATTGTGATAACAAGGTCGCTATTAACATTGCTCACAATCCTGTTCAGCATGACCACACTAAGAATTAAACATTGTGAGGGGAGTTATTAGCACTCTGCTTGTCCCCTCGGATCAACAGCTGGCTGATGTGCTCACAAAAGCCCAGTCTCATACGTGTTTTAGTAACATTATGTCCAAGTTGGGTGTGACAGATATCACTAAGTTCAACTTGAGAGGGAGTGTTAGGCTTTAGTTTTATTATTTATTTTATGCTTGTATGATTGTCCTCCTATAATTTATGGAGGGGCTCTTATTTTCCAAGCAATGAATTGAAATCTTCTGTTCCAACAAATCTATATATTTGAATTTACCATACTCTAAGCTTTCGTAACATATGCATCGAATATTTTTGATAAATCTTTTCAACGATGATATTTACTTTTCATCATCGGGGATTGTTAAAAATAATAATAATAAAATCATTTCAAAATAAATGTTAGGTATTACAATTTCATACCTCCATATAAAACGTTTTGTTCTCAAAACTTTCAATTAGTTATCGAATAGGAGAGCAAAAAAGTCCTTCAATTAGACAAAGAGAATTAGGGCACTCAAATGGGACAACTCATTACATCCGGACCAATCAGATGCCAAATGCAACCAGAAAATAATAAATAAATACATGAAACAAACTCAGAACGGCCATCCGGACGCATCCGTAGACTCGGATCATCCAAACAGGTAGTGGCTTACCTCATGTGGGAATAAACGTGTGAACCATCGATCTCCATCACCAACACTCCATATGAAATACTAAATACAATAATGGCAATGTAAGTCAATTAACTTGTGGTTCTTATGTTATAAGGCACCTTCCATGACTATAATTAACTCACATTTTACAGATAACCCTTATGACGTTGCTGACAAGTGGCTTCTGAAGGAAAATTTACCCCTTTCTTACCGTCAACAGATTGTGGAATTTGTACTACAAAATACTGGCCAGAGGGATTTTTCACTTGACCAGTCATTTCGTGATCCTTACACTGGCTGTATGTTTAAAAAATGTTACTAGTACTTTCCATTTACTGGAAATCCTCTTGGTCATATTTTTGCCATATTTGACATCATTCTCAATTAGATCTATCTTTTTCTGGATTTCAGCTAGTGCTTATATCCCTGGAGAAACTTCCTTTTCTGTAGGTACGTACGGCTATTATTAAAAAACATTAGCAAAACAAAATTTCCTGTTTTCCGTACAGCCATTGTGTGGCATTAAATACCTAAATTTTATTTATTATTCTGTTAATACAGGCACCGTGGTTAAACCTGCTTACAAGCATATTCCAAAGGTTGCAATCTTTTGCTTTAGCTCCATGTTTCAACTTTCTTATTATAACTCATTGCCTTCTGATAACTGCATACCTACTTCAGCAGTGTCACTTTCTAATGCAATTTCTATCAAGTTTTTCATGTGAATAGTCTGAGTAGTTGTACCTGTTGGACTGAAACTATTGTGTTCAAACATGCACCTATCCGTGTAGAATGTAATGTTCATAATTAGACATTCCATCCTAAGCCTATGTTGCACCGACACCGACACGGGACACGCGATACGACACGACACGACACACGACTCGTCAATTTTCAAAAAATATCATATTCCTACACGCTGAGACACGTATATTAAATATTCATTTTTTATAATTATGAAAATCCTAAAACATTTAACAAAAAATTAAAAAATTAACAATTAACAAATATTTAAATAAATTAAGTCATGTTTAAATATTACTCATCAAATATTCAAATGCAAAACTTAATAAATGATCAAAAATAATAGAACATTAACACATTACCATTATATATCATCAGTAAAAATAATGGATTCACATGCAAACTTTTTTCTCCACTTTCAATCTTCCTTTTTTAGAGAAAATATCTACGTCACTAGTAGATCCACTTTCACTACTTGAAATGCTAGAAATGGGTAAAGGCACTTCCAAGACAAATTGCCACCCGCCTCACCATGAGTAGCTAACTTAGGGACACGCGTGTCCGATTGAGCGGGACACGCGTGTCCGATTGAGCGGGACACCCGATTGAGCGGGACACGCGTGTCCGATTGAGCGGGACACGCGTGTACGATTGAGCGGGACACGCGTGTCCGATTGAGCGGGACACGCGTATCCATTGAGCGGGACACGCGTGTCCCGCGTGAGCCAGCGTGTCGGATTTCCGACTCGAGTGTCGGATTTCCGACTCGAGTGTCGGAGAGTGTCGGAGAGTCGAACGAGTGTCGGACTCTTCGACACCGACACGCTGGGCATTTTGAAGTGTCGGTGCTTCATAGTCCTAAGCTATTTAACCCTTGGTCTTTAACTTTGATCAAACAATGGCAGCACTACATCTGTTTCTTGTCCCATCCATAATTCTTTTTCAACGACTGTTATAATGTTGTAATTTTATATTATTTTTGTAATTAGTAGATATATTCCTTTTGTCTTTAGTGTCTTTAGGTTTAGAGGCCCAGTTGTGTATTGTAGAATAATGGAGTAAACATTGTATATACTTCTTGAATACCAAATTATAAGTATGAGTACAAATATATAGGGAGAAGAGAGAGAGAGGGTAATCCCTTATACAAGATGTGGGACTATTACATGAGGAGGAAGAAGGCCTATAATGGGCCTCTAAATGGGCCTTTACAAGATGTTTTCTAACAGCTTTCTAACACTCCCCCGCAAGTTGGAGCGTACAAGTCGTAGACGTTTAGCTTGGATAAGAACTGATAATATAACGGCCTAGAGAGGGCTTCAATTAAGATGTCAGCAACTTGTCTTGTAGTGAGAACATACTCCAATTCTATCTTCTTTGATTCAACTTTTTTCTCGAATGAAGTGACAAATCAACTTCTATATGCTTTGTTCGTTCATGAAAGACAGGATTCTTGGCAATATGTATTGCAGCTTGACTGTCACAAAATAAGGTCGCCGAAGATGAGAGTTTGAGTCCCAAATCATTGAGAAGACTTTCAAGTCAGGTTAATTCAGATACAACAACAGTCATAGCTCGGTACTCGACCTCAGCAGACGAGCGAGCCACAACGGCCTGCTTCTTGTTACGCTAGTTAATAAGGTGTCCACCGAAGTATGTAAAATCCGGTTGTGGAATGCCTATCATCAAGAGAACCTGCGTAGTCAGCGTCAGAATACGCAACAAGAGATAGAGAGGTAGATGGTTTGTAAACGAGTCCTTGTCCAGGAGCAGTCTTTAGATATCTGAGAATGCGCTCAACAGCTTTGAGATGAGATTCCTGAGGAGCATGCATGAAACGACTCACAACCCCCACAACAAATGAGATGCCAGGTCGAGTAACCGTAAGATAAATCATCTTCCCCACCAAGCGTCGATAGTATTCTAGATTTGTAAGCAGTTGGTTGGAATCAGAACCATGTGTAGAAAGTTTGTGATTTACATCCATAGGGATGTCCGCAGGTTTGCACTCTGAGTAGTCAACATCTTGAAGTAGGTTAATACAATACTTTTGTTGGGATAAGACGAGACCATCAGGTCGTCTTACAACCTCAAGCCCAAGGAAGTATCGAAGATTTTCCAGGTCTTTCGTCTGAAATGTCGTGTTCAAATGTTGTTTGATTTGTTGTATCCCTGTAGAGTCGTCACCAGTAATTAGGATATCATCAACATACATAAGGAGAATCACAATGCCTGTTGACTGATGGCTGGTGAAGAGGGAGAAGTCAATCGAGCTCCGTGTAAACCAATTTCGCGAAAAACCTTACTGAATTTCTCAAACCAAGCACGCGGGGACTGTTTGAGACCATATATAGACTTCTGGAGATGACATACATGATACTCTCCCGTGGTCTCAAACCCGGGTAGTTGGTGTATGTAAACATTTTCTGGAGATCGTCATTGAGAAAGGCGTTTCTAACATCCAACTAATGGAGGGGCCATTGTCGATGGACAGCCAAGGAGATCAGGACCCGAACATTATTCAACTTGGCAACTGGGGAGAAGGTTTCATCATAATCAAGGTCTTGCTGCTGAGTGAAATCTCGGGCTATGAGGCGAGCTTTTAGGCGATCAACAGTCTCATTCGTAGCATGTTTGATAACAAATACCCACTTGCAGCTGACACAGGACTGGCCGGGAAGAAGAGGAACCAGATCCCAGGTCCGATTAGCCTAGATGGCAGTCATTTCATCATCCATGGTTGCCCGCCACCCCGGGTGCTGAAGCGCTTCCTACACAGAATTAGGGATGGAAATGGAGGAAAGAGAAACGGCAAATTGATGGAGTGACAAAGAGAGGCAATGTAGAGACATATAATTCGCCAAGGGATGAGTCGTAGAGGTTGATGCTGGATCAGCAGGCCGCGGGATGTCATCGGTAGAAGGGAGCTATCGTACATAAGTATTCTTGGACTTACGACGAGTATAGACACGGAGAGGTGGTGGAGGTAAAGAAGATACCAGTAGTGAGTAGGGAAGAGGCGTGAGAGACGGAGTTGTGAACGGAACGGCAGGACGAGCTGCAGTGGATGGTGGAGATGGGGTGGAAGGAGATGAGTTGAATGGTTGATCCTCACGAAAGGTTACATCAGCCAAAACAATTAGCTTGCCCGGTTAGTGCTTGTCATTAGGCGGACCAAGAAGATGAACATAACACACACAACCAAAGACACGGGGTGCGAGAGAGAAAGGAGACTTGGAAGGAAAGAAGAGACTAAATGGAGAGGCGAAGTAGAGTACAGATGAAGGCATTCAGTTGATAAGATGACAGACAGTAGAAACCGTAAAGTTCCAGTATTCAGTGGGCACCTGCATTTGAAACATGAGTGATCGGGCGACATCGAGGAGGTGTCGATTTTTTCGCTCGGCCACACCATTTTGTTGGGGGCTATAAGCACACGAGCTTTGATGTATGATGCCGAACTCGGTGCATATATTTGAGAAGGTGCGCCCTGTATATTCGCAAGCATTGTCAGTGCGAATGATTTTTAACTTAGTAGAGAACTGCGTACGCGTCTCAGTAACAAAAGTACGAAAAACAGATGTCGGTTTTGTACGATCACGAAGTAGATATGACCAAGTGAGACGCAAGCAATCATCAATAAATGTGACAAAATATCGATATCCAAAATATTAGAAGGAACTAAAGAGAACAAAGTATCACTCTGGGTACATGTAGGAGGAAAAGAAGTACGATGATGTTTGTCGTAGATATATGATTCACAAGTAAACTCTCGCAATGAGACATCAGGAAAAGCTTTCTTGAGAATCGGGAGGGGAGCATGCCCAAGGCAGCGAAGCCAATCATCAGTGAAGATAGCAGAGAGAATGGTGGGTGGAACGTCCAAGAGATACAACCCATTCGACAGCCGCCCTTTATGATGCAGGACGACGTGTAGGGTTGCGCGCTTGTCGGCTTTTTCTAGGAAACCCTAAATGCAAGCGATGGATAAATTAATTTTGCCAATTTTTAGAGCGGACGCAACACTTAAGAAATAACGCAACTTGGATTTAAGCACAAATTTACTTTTTTCATTTCAAACAAAATGAATTTTCTTAAATAATGGTTCAATGTTAAATCCGGGGAAGGAAATTCGCAACTTTCGTTATGTTCCTCTTGTCGTAGCAAAACGAAAATCGTGCACTCCAAATATGTTTCCGTTTGGAGTTTTCGACGTAGCGTTCACTGACAAAACTCGGGCGAAAACCCAGGAATGAGTCTATTATCCTACGAGAAAAAATAGAGGTACACCGTACACACAATGGAAGAGATAAAAACAATTACCCACGGAACGAGGCGTCTTTCCGTATCTGAAGTCGACGGCGATCACGTGAGAAACTTCTCGTCACCTTCAATATTCCACTCTGAGGTCGGCCGCTATCGCACACGGGCACCACTGAATTATACCGCTCTCTCACACGAAGTGATTCCACGGAGTCACTCACTCTAGAGAAGTCACAAACCTAACAACCTAAATTCACTCGCTCTTCGCACTTGAAGTGGTTCCACGAAATTAACTCACTCTCTCCCTCACACACAAGAATGGCTCCGCAAAATCTCGACACGCGAGATAAATTTCACACTTGTTCACACAAAGTGGCTCCACGTAATCTCTAAGCGCTCTAACCGTTTGACCTTCCCCTCTCCAGGAAGCAAACAACAATCCTAATACAACTCCTCAACCGGAAGTTCAATACTGCAGCATCCCTATTAACCTACGAGCACAGTAAAATTAAAATCACGGTTCCCTAATTTAGACTTTACAACAAAGTGATCTGGTCACTGTTCATCTTCCTAATCTCGCCTAACTTCTAACATGAATTAATCACACAACAACAACAGGTTTTCATCACAAAAAACACCTCAAAATTAATCTAGCACCTACAGTCGGCCACTCTCAAACAGGGGCAAACACACAATACCCTCTTACAGGAATCAAAACGAAAATATCATTCTCAGAATATTCATCAATCACCAAAAAATACAGGATACAGGGGATCCCTATTTATAGGGTTACAAAAACAGAATACACATACAAATGAAACGAAACGAAACGAAACGATATCTGAACCCAATCGCACGCGTCGTGGAAGAGGCAGCCATGGCAAGGGCTTGGCGGAGCAGGACGTGGGTCGGCGGAGCAGGACGTGGGTCGGCGGTTGGGGCTCCGAAGGAGGCGGCGGCGGCGTGGGGCTTCACGCGTGCAGCGGTAATGTCGGGGTAGGAACTGGCGCTGGCCTGCGGGATCGGGAAGATGAACAGGAGTGCCTTTTTTTTGTTGCGTGGCTGACTCGGGCCGATCTCCAATCTTAACCTAAACTTCATATATATAAGTATATATATATATATATATATATATATATATATATATATTAATATGTGTATATATATAAATATATATATTTAGTATATATATATGTTTATAAATTTATATATATATATATATATATATTTCAAAAAAACCCAAAATATACAATTACATAAATTGCAAATTAACACAATGCAACGTTTAGGGCCGATAGTGGTCCGTCCAAGTGCGACGTCGGGAACCTTTGCGACGACCTGATCGGAGCTGGTCTCCACCACTTTGCCAATGGTACTCCGCGTGCGGCGATCCTGCAAAACAAAAGCGAAAGGAGAAAATGTTATACAACAGTCAAGTTCTTGAGTAAGGTGACTAACTGAGAGCAGATTGAAGGAGGATCCTAACACATGAAGAACCGATGATAGAGGGAGAGTTGGGGTTAGCCGAAGATCAGCCGCGCCAGAGACCGGAGTGGTTTCGCCATTTGTGACAATGATGAACTTGGGATAAGCAGACTGTATATACTGCGGTGATTTCTGGGATGTAATGTGGTGAGTAGCACCCGAGTCCACGATCCAGTGGGAGCTATGAGAGAGGCAGGATATACCTTCAGTGGAGAAAGACGCAACCGAGCCTGGCGAGCGACTGATAACGCCTTTGAGTTGTTGAAGCTGAGTGCGAAGAGCGTTGATATTTTGTCGAGTAGAAGAATCTGAATCCTGTGGAGGAGTACCAATGGGAGTAGGAGCAGCAGTAGAGGCAGCAAAGTGTGGAGGCAGACCATGTTTGCGGTAGCATGTAGCTTCAAGATGGCCCTCTTGACCACAGTAAGTACATTTGAAGGCAGAGCGTCCAGCACGTCCTCGTCCCCGAGATGTGTGGCGGCCTCTCCTAGCTGAAGATCCACAAGCTGGAGCAGGAGTAGGTAGGAGGGGCTGCTGAAGGAGAGTTGCTGGAACCTCAGAGGGAGGTGTACCCTTGAGCAGAATATAGCAGGCATCGGACAGTGAGGGCGTTGTAGAGGAGGAATGAATTTGAGCCCGGACACTGTGGAGGTGGGGAGGAACTCGGGTCATCATCATCGCAATCTCAACCGCTTCCTTTTGCGCTCGTTGTGTAGCAAGATTCGTGGAGGGTGGCTGATGTTTTATCCAGGCCTCCGCCAGAGTTTTGGCTTTGACAACAAAAGAGGTCAAATCACCTGTTGTGCCGGGATCCAGAGTTTGAAGCGCGGAGATAATATCAAATAGATGTAGCAAGTTGTCTTTGCCAGAATAGAGAGAGTGAAGCGTCTCCCACATTATCTTGGTCGTCTCATGATACATGGTCATGTGGTAGGGCTCGATGTCCATGGAATTGAGGATGCAAGATTGGACCCGGCTGTCATCACGCAACCATTCATCAGTAGGAGAAATGAGAACGTCCTGGGTAAGGTGATGAAGAAGACCTTTAGTTTATAGAACACGACGAACAAAATGCACCAATTTCACAAAGTTGTTCTTCCCACTGAGAGAGATGGTGGTGATCCGAAGCTCATCGCAGTCTTCAGAAGAGGCAGACGCTGCACGAGCGGGAAGAGAGGAAGCCGCCGTGGAGTCCATGACAGCAAGAGGGCGGCAAGGGCAAGCCGCAACGACTAGAGGAGCAAAGGCCGACGAACAGCGATTAAGATCTGGCAGCACGAGTAAGCAGCGATTAGAAGAGAAGTTGCAATGGCTAGAGGATCAAGCAGACAGGCGGCAACAGGCACAGGCGAATAGGCCGTGCGAACAAAGAGAAGGACCGTGCAAGAGCACTAGCCGGGCGAGCAACAGCGGATAGCAGTGGATAAGAGTTGTGAGCAGATAATAATGGAGAATAAGAGGTGGCCTGGAGGACAGCGGACCAGAGGCAGCTACGAGAAAAGACTGCGGGAGTAGAAGCGGACCGCGACGGTTAGAGATGCAAACCACGGTGGTTATAGATGCTGACCGCGACGGTTAGAGATGCAAACCGCGACTGTTAGAGATGTAGACCGCAAGTCGCAATAGAGCAAGCGAACCGCAGAGGGCGGACTGCAGTAGGAAGCAGCACCGGCTTGAGGAGCAAAGGCGGTTTGAAGAGGCACCGGGCAGATAAGATTCTGCGCCTAGAGATGCAAGACCGCGGTTGCTAGAACAGGGGCAAGCCCGCAACGAGTAGACAAGCAAGTTTTAGGCCGCGACAAGCAGTCCGCGCGACCAAAAAGGCACATGATAGATGAAGAAGACCATGCTAATCCACAGGAGTGCGCAGTGGTAGAAGATAAGTCGTAGACCGTGCGAACAGGAGCAGGCCGGCAAGAGCAGTTCGCGAGATATGCCGAAGAAGACCGCGGGGCAGCAACGAACAACGACAGTTCGCAAGGAGCACGGGAAGGAGACCGGTTCGGTCTGAATTGGAGTGGGGCCCAGAAAAATCCCTATAAAAGGGAGGGGGGAGAGACAGGAGGGAAGAAAAAAAACGGAAGTCCGCACAAAGGGTTGCGGTTAGGAAAAATGGAAGACCGCACAAGGAGTTGCGGTTAGGAAATGGAAGACCGCTCAGGGAGATTGCAGACCGGTTTCCTGCTCTGATACCATGTAGAAGAATTGAGTAAAGTGGCGTTTGGTTTAGCTGATGGGCGTCGGTGCGGTTAGGAGAAAACATAGTTTAGGTTAACAACGGCGTTTGGTTTGGTTGATAGTAGAAACTTTGTTTATTAATAAACGCTACAATATGCCTATCCTTAAACCGCGCCTTGAAACCCCGTCTGACCGCAGCCGCTGCGCCTTGAAACCTCCAGCCTCCCCGTTCTTCTTCTCCTTGGTGAAATTCGCAGGCCTGACCGATGACGATGGGGCAGAGCGCCATTATTTTTGCCTCTCGCGTTTGTTCCCACGGCTTCGATGATGTTTACCTTCATCGGGTTTGACCTACTCGAGAAGATACTCGGCGAAACAGGACCTGAACGAAGCAGGTCAGAGAATCGCTCCATTAAAAAACTCAAAGCTTCGATATTTACCCTAACGAAGTAGGGCAGAGAGTAGACCTTTGCCTGGAAGGTCCTGAACGAAGAGGACTCACACCATTGCCTTGCCTTCATGGTTGGAACCCGCTAATTCTTCGCCGGCAATGGTCATTACTGGCCGCGAACTTCGAACTGGGAGAAGATGAACAGTTAACTAGAGCTAGGGTTCTAAAAAAATCACATTTTTCTCAACTCTAGAGGGATTTTATAGCACATTTTTCTCAATTTTTTGTTCAAATTTCTTCGTAATTTCTTCAAATTTTAGAGCAAATTTTGCAGTTTTTTTGCTGTTTTTTTTTTGTTCAAATTTTGTTATGTGAATTAGATATGGATTTGTTGTATTTGAAGAAAAAAAATGAACTGTTGTGGTGGCAGCAGGTCCTCTAACATGATTCAACTTTTTTAACAATAGGATTTCAATAACTTATGTGTTTGTGTGCTTACAGTTGTTTTTATTAAGGAAAACTCCGTTTTGTTTACAAACAGCTTTTTTAAAACTATGTTTTACAAATTCCATTTCACCCAAACAGTTTTTTAACAAAACTCCGTTTTCCAGAATCAGTACTTTTTCTATCAGCAACAGTTCATCAGCAGCTTTCCATCAGCAACAGCCCAACCAAACAGAGCCTAAATCTTGTATATACTTCTTGAATACCAAATTACAAGTATGAGTACAAATATATAGGGAGAAGAGAGAGAGATTAAGCCCTTATAGAAGATGTGGGACTATTACATGAGGAAGAAGAAGGCCTATAATGGGCCTTTACAAGATGTTTTCTAATCAGTTTTCTAACATGTATAAATACCCATTCATTATTAATGAAAGATGTATGCTTTTATTTCTTACACAACATCAGATCAATAATAGGAACCACAACCTAATGCTACACACGTGCCCCTCGCCTGAGACCAATTGACCGTCCTTCATTGTAACCGGTCGTTAACTCCAGTTTTGTTCCTCCTCTGCATCACGATTGGCATTCCTTACTTTTGTCGTCCATTAGAGATACGCTTCATTTTTTCCCCCAACTTCTTGTTTTTCCGATCAATCGACATCGTTTTGTCATCCAATGAACTCTTCTAGTGGCATTTCATCATTCGATCGACAACTTCTGTCGCATCTATCTAGGACTGAACATATTATTTGAAACTCGAAAGTCACTCGAAAATTGCTCGGATATTGAGTTGTATCGGAGTCGGTATAATTGATTCGACTCAATTTGACTCGAATCACATTTCAAGTTGATTTCGAGCCTGCAATGAATCGCTTGCAAAAGGATTCGAATCAACTCGAATTGATTAAAATATTATGTACTTATTAACCTATTATTATTTTAAAATGAAAAATAGTAAAGTCTAAACCTAAACTAAAAGATTAAAGTTTTAAAATGTTTCATTTACTAAATTTTGAGTCAACTCAATTTAGTTTCTAGCCTACTAGGAATAAAGAAAAAATTGTTCAATTTCAAGTCAACTTGATTCCATTTTTAGCTGGCTCGGAATCGAGCCATTTCGAGTCGAGCCGATTTGACTCGAAATAATTTCAATTTTGATCTGAGGCTGACTATTTTTTTTTTATTTCGATTTGACTCAAAATTTTCGATTTCGAGCCGAGCCCTAATCACTCGGACTCGACTTAAATTCAGCCCCACATTTATCGACTCCCCCTTCTTGGTATTAGCAGTATCTGCCGCGACCGACACCTTCCTTCCATCGTCCAGTGAACTCTTTCGGTGCATCTCATCGCCGGTTGACACCCTACCATCTTCCAAAGTCAATACAAATCCATATCCAAATCTGTAACCTACTGCTAATGCACTTACATTCGCTGTTGTTGATGAAGTAGCAACGTAAACTCAGGGTAAGATTTGCCTACATTTCACCCTGTGGTGGGACTCTTCCCCAGATCCTTACTACACAGGGAGGCTTGTGCACCGGGCTGCCCATACTCTTCTGGTATCATTTGCCTGAACATGTTTTGCTTGGCATGAATATGGGATAATTGTCGTTTACCTACCCTGAGATTTAGCTAACTATTATATAGATCCTTGAGGCTTGGAAAAATATTAAGGGCCTCCCTTATTTGAGTTTTTCATCCACTTGTCATTAATTTAAAAGTAAAATGACCCTTCTTGCCTTTTAATATTACAGAATGAACTTTTTGTGTCCACGGAAAAAATGTTGAGAAAAGAAAAATGGCCTAAACACGTAATTGACTTTTTTGAAGTCATTTTTGATTTAATTGTTGAAATTTGAATGAAAAGGATGATATATGGGGAGGTATTTGATATATTGGAAAAGCTCATGGGTTGTACGATTGTTACCTAGATGTAATGGGAGGTAAATGGTAATTATCTCATGAAAGTGCATTAAGGAAACCATTTTCTTCATGTTCAATTATGAGTATTAATATAAGGTCTGGTTTGCTTTCTAATTAAGTTATACGTAAATTTTTTATGCTATCCTCATGTTCTTGGGATTCTACCAGATTATAGCAATATTCTCCATGATTACGTGGCTTGATTTCCATCTCTGCGTAAATTTGTCTTAGAACTAATTTTCTTTTCCCTTTCAACTCGGACCTAAAATGTTGGGTTGTTTCTAATTTCTTGTATCATATCATCCAGAAAGGAATGCTTCTCTTTGAGATTGCACAGTTTGATGGTATTCTGAAGAAAATTACAGAATTCAATGTGGCACTCTCAGCTGAAATGGTGATGTTTTCTAAATGAATTTTGCTCCATTTAAATGAGGATGATTTGTTTACTGCACTTTCTATTTTGTCATCCATTTACTTAAATATTTGTTAATTAGTGCCTAGTGACTTTATTTTAGTAATCGTATTATCCTGTGGTTCTATGTTATTGTTTTGGCTACTAGTTAAATATTATGGTTTTATGTGTACTCAACCTCAATTCATTTTTTTATTTATTAGTGTCAGGTGTTGTTTGTGAAAATGTAAAAACTTTCGCTGATCTAGTTTTATGTACCGTAGAAATGGATTGTATATTGAGTCGGTGGAGGATCGGATCGAAGGAGATAGACCTTCTTTGTTCCTTTCGTCCTTGATGATTCTTGTGATTTCCTATGGTGATTACCAAGAAAAATAAGAGATGCATTAGGAATTTTATCACTTGACATCTTTGTATCATAGATTCATTAGGACTTTTAGCACACTGGTGGCTCTCATCATCATCGCCCAAATTTCTATCTGTAGAATTAAATTTCATACATACATGTGTTTGTGTTACGCCCCCGGACGGATCCGAAGGCGACAACAGGGCTGAACCAACTGGTTCAGCCCCCACTCTATAGATGGCGGCCCTCGGGGGGGGGGGGGGGGGGGGCTGAACCCACCCGGTTAAGCCCCAATTGGGGCCGGCCGGCCGGCCTTGGTCCGGGTATAAATATGCCCGGATCCTCCTTGGGGGGGCATGCAAGACATTTACAAGGTATTTCTTCCTTCTCTCTAACCCTAGCCGTCTCTCTCTAGTAGTTCGTAACATTTGGTATCAGAGGCTTCTTCCTCCCAACTTTTTTCTCGTTCCGGTTGACATTCCGCTCGCCGACTCCCGCATCTCATCACCGCATCGCATCAACGACGACTTCCGCATCGCCTTCCGCGTCGAGCCCCGCGCCGTCCGAACCCACGCGTCGACCGCTCGGTCGCATCTGCTTCCGCCGCATCAGCATCGGCCGCCGCTGCATCGCGTCCGCTGCCGCACCCTCTGTTACAGCCGATCGCACGTTCCTCCACCTCCGCTGGCCTGATCCGGCCAGTCTGACCCCGTCTAGCTTCCGTTTCGACCCCAGAGGACGGCGGACTGCATCTGGATGCCGCATCTGCGTCCTACTGCTCTTCCAGTGGCTGCCGCACCGCAGCCAGGCGTCGATCCCGCTGTTGCGGCCTCCGCCGCATCCTGCTGCATCCCGCTTCATCGACGACTCCCGCGGTTGCTGCCTCTGCCGCATCCTACTCGCATTCCGTCAGCCGCTGCTTCTAGTGTGCATCCGATTGCGCCTCCAATTGTTGCAACTTCACGCACGCTCCCACCATGGTGACTCGCACCCAAGAAGACTCCAATCGGCTCGCACATCTCGAAGAAAAATACACCGGTCTGACTGACACCGTGGCAGCCCTCGCTGATAAGTTAACGACATCGGAGAAACGTCTCGAAGAGAAATTGGATACCCGCATGGACGAGCTTAAAAAAATGTTGACTCAACACCTTAAAGGAAAAGGTGTGGTGGCCGAGACCAACACAGTACAGTTTCCCCTTCCTACTCCAGCCTCCGAGCACGACGACCGAGCCTCTAGCCTCAATGGGGGGCTTGGAATTGACGGTGAAAGGGGAGGAGGCTCACGCCGACCACCGGTATGGTCCGGGGCCACCCCATTGGGTGGAATCGCCGCGTCTGCTTTGGATTTCCCTCCTCACCGCGAAGACCGCCAGGAGGACCAACGACCCCACGGGCTGGGGAACTCACCCCGTGATGGGCTCCTCCCTATTCCAGGAGCATGCGGACGAGGAGGAGGCGGATGGGAGTTTAGACCGCCTTTCTTGGGAAACCCCTATGGAGAGGATTGGGGGTACCCACATGTGGCCGCTGATCAACGGCTACCGCGTCGACACAGGCAAGAGTACGGAGGACTTGGGCCACAACTACCACGCGCTTATATGCCGCCGAAGATTGCCCGCATGAACTACCCCAAGTTCAAGGGAGGTGATGCACTCGAGTGGGTCCAAAAGGCAGAGTTATTTTACAGCTATCAGGAGATACCAGAGACGTAGTGGGTAAAGTAGTCGTCCTTCCACCTTGAAGAGGACGCATACCAGTGGACCCAATGGTTCCTCCGGGGACGAGATCACGCGCCATGGCACGAGTTTGTCGACGGATTCACCGCCCGCTTTGGTCCCCTTGAGTATGAAGACTTCGAGGCTCTTCTTCAGAAGCTGCGTCAGAAAGGGACGGTGATGGAGTACCGAACCGAGTTTGAACGGTTGGCCAACAGGGTGCAGTGGAGCGAGAGGACATTAACAAGTTATTTTATTTCTGGCCTGAAGGAGGACATCAGAGATGAGGTGCATGCTTATATGCCGCGCAGCTTGACACACGTTATCAGCTTGGCCCGGATTCAGGAAGAGCGTCTCAATCGACAAAAGTTCAGGGGGGACACTTCGAGGAACACTACACACCTGCCCGACACAAAGAGGGCTCCAGCAGCTGCCGATAGGGCCACAATGAAGAAATTGACGTGGACAGAGCTACAGGATAGGAAGGAGCAAGGATTGTGCTTCAACTGCGATGAAAAGTTTACCCCAGACCACAAATGTCAGAGGATCCAGGTTTACATGTTGCAGGAAGATCCGATGTCGGATGGAGATGGAGGGGAACAGGGGCACATTATGGATACAGTCGAGTACGGGGTATCTTCCTTGACCATGGCGGGAGACTCCGCTCCACCCACTATGAGTATTGCGGGGAGGATTGGCCAACAACAGGTGACCATTCTGCTTGACAGTGGGAGTACACATAACTTTATTAGCCCGGCAGTGGCACAGAAGCTGGGGCTAGAGGTCATCACGGATGTCACGTCGCCGGTTGTGGTGGCCGGTGGACACGAGCTGCATTGTGAAGGCGTGCTTCCGAACGTGGAACTCAGTGTGCAAGGGTACACCGACAACATGGATGTCTACTTATTGCCCATCCAGGGGCCAGATATGATTCTGGGGGCCCAATGGTTGCGACAGCTGGGCAGGGTGACTCTGGATTGGGAAAGGCTGACTATGGAGTTTGCTAGAGCTGGGAGAGAATACTGTCTGCAGGGAATCCACATCTCGCCAATGCCAGGGGGCTCTTTTTGCTGTTTGGAGCGGCTACCAGATTCCCACCTTGAGGACAAGCTGGGTCTTGATGGGGTGGGGAATGTTACGCCCCCGGACGGATCCGAAGGCGACAACGGGGCTGAACCAACTGGTTCAGCCCCCACTCTATAGATGGCGGCCCTCGGGGGGGGGGGGGGGGGGCTGAACCCACCCGGTTCAGCCCCAATTGGGGCCGGCCGGCCTTGGTCCGGGTATAAATATACCCGGATCCTCCTTGGGGGGGCATGCAAGACATTTACAAGGTATTTCTTCCTTCTCTCTAACCCTAGCCGTCTCTCTCTAGTAGTTCGTAACAGTTTGTACACTTGTATAGGAAGAGAGGAAGGTGAGAAAATCTCATTCTAAGATGTGAGACTAAATCATGAGGAAATGGGCCTAAGCTGGGCCTTACAATGAACCTTTATTTTTACATATTTTCTTCAACACTTCCCCGCAAGCTGGAGCATACAAATTGTAGGCACCAAGCTGTTACGGGCCTACTTCCGTAACAGTGGCAACTCGTCAGAATGGTGGTCGGAGGTGGAGATGACTATGGCGGAGATACCGTGGAGCTGGAACCGCGGCTGCCTAGGCGGGGTTGCTCGTTGGAGGAGAGAGCCACCAATTATCTCACTACAAGGGACAAGGAATTAGAACTTCATTTCATTCATCACTCATTACAAGACTCTAAGGGTCTATATATAATAGGACACAAGGGCATAATTGTAAATACGCAACAACTACGATTGGACTCATACGACACTTAATAACACACTCGACTCGACGTAATACATATAATAATAGAGCCATAACATCTCATCCGTCCTTGAAATCGAGCTTGCCCTCAAGCTCAAACTCCATGTGGTGACCGGATCATCCGGCAGCTTAATTTCCTGCCAGAACAGTGCATGATATCGCGTAGCGACGTTGGCGGCGTCGGTGAGTAGCGGCGGCGCCGTTGGAAAGACGAGCGGCGTAAGTAATGACTTTGGCAAGGTCGGTGGAGCGGTGAGAAGCAGCAGCAGCAGGTAGGTCGGGGAAGCGACGACTGGCATAAGGAACGGATCTGTAGGTGGTGAGGTGACCGTCGGAGTCGGTAGAGCGGTGGCTGGCGGAGCAAGTGCTAGCGGAAAGACGACCATGATGTCTGATGAAGGTGGCCCAAGGTGGGGTGGTTCCGCCACGACATGTGATGGCGGAAGGGCACTTACCGCTAAGAGCGGTGGCATGTCAGCGGGCGGCGCAGATGGCGACTGCACAAAAAGAGACGGCGGTGGAAGCGGTACGGACACGGGCTGGGGCAGAAGGCGGATGTCGGGTTCTTAATGTGGTGGAGGAGTGCGTCGGCATTCCGAAGTCGTGTGTCCATGGAGCTCATCATTTCCCGTAGCCACGATTGGATGGCGGCAGCATCCTCGGTAGTCAACTTGATGGTCCACATAATGCAATTAATTAATTAATCAAGAATATTACTTGATTAAATTAATTAAGATTGATTAGGGGCTGCATGAGACTTTGAAATAAAATTAAGAAGGGGGGTGGGGCCCAGCTGTTTAAAGAGTAAAATGAGGATGCTGGATGGAATAGGGGGTGGGGCCCATTGCCTTTAGTTGTAATAAAATAAAATAATACTTGTATGGGAGTGGTTCAGAAGTCAGAAGGATGGCAGAGGCAGTTGTTTAGAAAAAGGCAGCAGCGTGCCGTGTGCGGGGCTCGTTGAAGCGCGACAGGGAGGGGGCTCGATGAAGTGGCGAGCTACGGCGGTGATGTAGAGGAGGGGCTCAACGGCGTGAGCGGCTTGGGAAAAAGACGGAGGAAAATGCGTGATGTTCCGTCGCCTGCGCAGGACTTGCAGGAGTAGAGATCGAGGATGACCGACGAGGCCGAAGACGATGCTGCAGGGCAGAGTGTTGGCTGGCGCTTGAGGATGTTGCGGCTGGGAACGATGTTGCGACTGGAGACGATGCTGCAGGACAGATGCTGGAGACGATGTTGCGGCTGGAGACGATGCTGCGGCTGGAGACAATGTTGCGGATGGTCTCGATGGTCGGGATCGATGTTGTTGCGGCTGGGAAAGAAAAAGCTGGAGCCCTTGACCGCTAAAGCTGGAGGCCTTGGTAGGAGAAAGGTTCACGCAACGGGGCTGTGGCGTCGGATCTGCTGCAGCCAGCAGATGATTTTTTTTTATTTGGAAGGTGGAAGATGGGTAGAATGGTGTGAGTCCGCCGAAGAGGATCTATCCCTCTGATACCAAGTTGTTACAGGGCTACTTCCGTAACAGTGGCAACTCGTTAGAATGGTGGTCGGAGGTGGAGATGACTATGACGGAGATACCGTGGAGCCGGAGCCGCGGCTGCCTTGGCGGGGTTACACGTTGGAGGAGAGAGCCACCAATTATCTCACTACAAGGGACAAGGAATTAGAACTTCATTTCATTCATCACTAATTACAAGACTCTAAGGGTCTGTATATAATAGGACCCGAGGGCATAATTATAAATAAGCAAGACATAAATAAAATACGCAACAACTACGATTGGACTAATACGACACTTAATAACACACTCGACTCGACGTAATACATGTAATAATAGAGCCATAACACAAGCTTGGATAAGAACTGATGATATAACGGCCGTGATAATGCCTTTGTTAGAATATCGACAACTTGCTCAACAACAAGAGCATGTTTCAATTCTAGTTTCTTCAATTGAACCCTCTCTTGAATGAAGTGGCAGTCAATTTCAATATGTTTGGTACGTTCATGAAAAATAGAATTTTTGGCAATATGTATAGCAATTTGACTGTCGCAATAGAGAATGACCGGTGAGGAAAGTTTCACACCTAGGTTACTTAGAAGACTTTGCAATTAGGTGAGCTCAAATACATCAAAGGCCATTGACCAATACTCTGCTTCAGCAGATGAGCGGGCAACTAACGACTGTTTCTTGTTGTGCCAGGTGATAAGGTGTCCATCAAATAATGTACAGTATCCACTTGTGGAACGACAATCATCCAATGAACCAATATAATCAACATCAGAATATCCAATAAGTGATAAGGGAGACGAAGAAGGCTTGCATATAAGTCCTTGTCCAAGAGCAGTCTTAAAATATCGAAGGATACGCTCAACTGCCTGGAGATGAGAGATTCATGGTTCATGCATGAATCGACTGACAATTCCAACAATAAATGATATATCAGGTCTCATAACAGTGATATATATTAACTTCCCCACAAGACGAAGATAATACTCTGGGTTTGGAAGAAGTAGATCAGAGTCTGAGGTATGAGCACAGAGCCTGTGATTGATATCCATAGAAGTGTCAGCAGACTTGCATCCAGTGTAGCCAACATCACGAAGCAAGTCAAGACAGTGCTTTTGTTGAGATAGAACAAGTCCATCAGGACGGCGAGCCACCTCGAGACCAAGCAAGTACCGAAGATTTCTCCGGTCCTTTGTTTGAAAAACAAAAACAAGATGTTGTTTGATCATGTGTATTCCTGTGAGATCATCTTTTATAATCAAAATATCATCAACATACACCAAGTGAATTACTGTGTCTGCTGGACGATGACGAGTGAATAGAGAGAAGTCATCTGACCTTTGAGTGAACTCAACCACATGAACAACCTGACTAAACTTGTCAAACCATGTTCGAGGAGACTGTTTGAGACCATAAAGAAATTTGTTCATATGACATACAAGTGACTCCCCCATGATCTCAAACCCAGGAGGTTGCTGCATATAGACTGTTTCTTGCAAATCGCCATTTAGAAAAGCATTTTTGACATCCAATTGATGCAAATGTCAGTGGTTATGAACAACGACGGAGATCAAAACACGAACAATATTCAGTTTGACGATCAGAGAGAAGGTCTCGTCATAATCCAAACCTTGTTGTTGAGTAAAGCCACAAGCCACAAAGTGAGCCTTCAGACGTTGAATTATCCCATCCTGGACATGTTTGATGGAAAATACCCACTTACAACCCACACAGGTCCAGAAAATACCCTAAAATCTTAAACCCTAAGACCTTAAACCCGATTTTGCGTCTTCTGATTCTGCACAACTAAAGAAGTGGAAGAGAAAGTCACATATCAATCAAAGTCTTGAGTGAGACGGCTAATAGAGAGGAGATTGAAAGGAGAGTTTTGAACATGAAGAACCGAGTGAAGAGTGATGGAGGGAGTAAGGGTGACGTCGCTGAGCCAGAAACCGGGGTGGTATCCCCATTGGCAACAGTGATGAACTTGGGATGCACATAGTCAAAGTTCGGCGAGATGTGGAGATGCGGTCTGCAGGAAAGCTAACCGCACTAACAGATAGGAAGGTGTGGGCAGTAGCTGGGCCGAATACAAACAATAAAGTTTTCGGATCAATTTCTCTCTGATACCATGTAGAAAATACAAAACGGGAAATATTCTTGAATTTTATTTCTCATTAAATTCCATACATACATGTATTTGTTCACTAATATAGGATGAGATGAAGGAGAGAAAGTTTCATTCTAAGATGTGAGACTAAATTCTAAGGAGAAAATGGGTCTTACAATGGGCCTTTATTTTTACATATTTTCTTCAACACTATTTATAATATGTTTAAATCCCAAAATTCTAAGGGTGCGTCAAGTGTGTATTTTACCTAATCTTTCAAAAAAAAAATCTGAGTTGATAAAATCTCTCAGCATAATATTTGCTGATATGTACTTAGCAGACATCAGACACCTGCAGAATAGAAGAATAAGTATAAATAACTAAATAATAGAACGAGGCAGTTCAAACTCAATTAAAGCATCTCCATATTGTCAAATGTAGTCAGAAAACATCTGATGAGAAGTTCTAATGCATAATTAGTCCCATTACATGCCAAATTTTAATCTGTGGATGATAAAAAACAAGATACAGAAAATTTAAACTGCAATTTTGATGCCGCATTGACTCTCTCTTAACCCAAAGGTAATGCTTAATGAAACAAATAGCTTCGAGGGCTGAGACCCCAATCCCAAACAAATCTTAGGAATGAACTGCAACCATCTCAGTAAACCGCCTCTTCTTCTGAGTGGAGAAGATTGTAAAATTAGAAAAACAACTAAACATAAATAGAATCAATAAGCGCACATTGTCTTGCGATAAAGAAAGGGAAAGAGAGACTGAGAATGAACCCTAAATACTGCAAAAATGGAGGAAGTTGGGAAGTGGAAGACGATTGGTAATAGTTCCAGATAGAGAAATCAAGTACATTGATCACCGGTAACAAATAGCTTCATCCGCCGCACACGGCCCCCAAACAGCTAATAGTTGAAAAATGGAATAAAACATTATTTCAAAAAATCTAGAAATTAACTATTGCTTATACATAAAGGAGATGAAAAACAAAAACCAAGATGAGAGGTGTGGGACTAAAACAATGAAAAAAATATTGACTTTTATATTGGGCAGTTATAATGAGCTTTAGTTTACTTAATTTATCTAATTCAACTCTCCTCCTCAAGATGAGAGTATATGTCGATCATTCTCAGCTTTTAGATATTATCTGTGAAGGTGTCATAGCTCATATCCTTGGTGAAGATATGTGTCAGTTGGAGATTGAATGAACCGAATTGCAAATGTTGTTTTTCTCTAGGTGGTGCGTTGATGAAATGTCTATCAATTTCAACATGTTTTGTTTAGTCTTGTTGAACTGGATTATTAGCAATGTTGAAAGCAGCTTTTTTTCGTAGTATAGTCGTATAAGATTTCCTTCTTGTAGTTCCAAATCCTTAATAATAAATTGAAGCCAGAGTCCATCGCATATCCCTTGTGACATTGCTCTGTATTTTGCTTCTATGTTGGACCTTACTACCACGTTTTATTTCTTCTCTAGGTGATAAGATTTCCACCAACAAAGGAACAATATCCGGGGGTGGATTTTCAATCATCTTGGCTTCTAATCCAATCAGTATCGATAAATACTTTAACATTCAAATGCTTATTCTTGGAGAATAGTCACGTTCGGGAGATTTCTTAAGGTGCCATAGCATCAGTACAATGACTTCCTGATGTTGCAATCTGGGAGAATGCATGCATCTGTTTAGGATCCCAACTGCATATGTGATATCAAGACGAGTGTGTGTGAGATAGATTAACCTTCCCACCAATCTTTGGTAGCTAGCGGAGTTCACCTTCTCACCATCCTTGTCTTCATCGATTTTACAGTTCACGTCTATGGATGTATCTGTCGGTTTACAACTAAACAACCATGTTTCTTCTAGAAGGTTCATGCCATATTTCCTCTGAGAAATGAAGATTCTACAGTCTGATCAAGTAACTTCAATTTCTAATAAATATTTTAACTTTCCAATATCTTTGACTTTGAACTCCTTGCGCCTGCGTGCTTTAAGCCATGTTATTTCTTCCAAATCATTTTCAGTAATAATGATGTCATCGGCATAGACAATGAGAATATCCACTTTCTCTGCTTTCCTATTAATAAAGAGGGTTTGATCGGAGTGACCCTGTTTGTATCCCAATAGAGTCATGACTTTTTGGAATTTCCTAAACCATGCTCTAGGAGATTACTTCAAACCGTAAAGAGATTTTTTATGTTGACACACTTTCTCTTCTGATCCCAGTTTTAAGAAACCTGGTGAAAATTTTATGTATGCTTCTTTAAGATTGTCGTGTAAAAAACATTGTTAACATCTAGTGTTGCAGATCTCATCCCAGGCATGCAACACATGATAAAAATGCGGATGGAATCCATTTTGACAATCGGCTCAAAAGTTTCATGATTGCACACACCAAGAGTTTGAGTATACCTCTAAGCAACTAGTCATGCTTTGTATTTTTCTACGACCCCTTCTTGATTCTGTTTAACAGAACATTCATTTGGGTCCATCGAGTTTTTTTCCAGATGGGAGATGAGATAGTGCCCAAGTATGGTTCTTCTCTAATGTCAGCATCTCTTCTTCTTTTGTCTTTCTCCATTCTGGTATATCTATCTTGTTCTGCGAAGTATTAGTAATACGAACAGATGATAGAGAGGAGATGAAAGCTTTGTGTGTATGTGTCAAATTGTGATAAGAGATATAATTGGCAATTGGTTCTTTAGAAGAGGTCGGTTTACTCTTTAGATGTATGAGAGGTCAATGGAGATCTTCATCGGGACCTGGTTCGGAACATTGTATCTATTGTGGTTGAATGATAGGGATTTGTGATGTCTCAACACCAGTGTTGCATTATTGATAGATCTGGGGAAAGGGAGGAGTAAGCCCTCAGACAACACAATTTGGGTGTGGACAGGACTGAACGTGTTGGTTGGAGTAGTGGAAGGAAGAATATGTGAGGCCGTAGTGGCAAGAGGAATGGTGGGAGCTTTGATATCAATGTCCCTTGCTCCCTAACAAGAGCCAAAGAATTGTTTGTCTTCTTTAACTGTAATGTGCATGGCATAAAAGAAACGTCAAGAGGAAGTGCGGTACAAACGCACTAAAATGGGATAAAGGCTTGATTGTTGTTGTTATTGTTGTTGAGAAGCGCGAGGGTGTAAACGCAAAATTTGAATCTTAGCGAGACACGTTAGAAAAGAAGGGTTTTAGGTTGAGCAGGACAAAAACAGAGTATATCGAGCTTAAATTTAGCAGTACAAGAAGGACGGATGACTTCGTTATTAAGTTGGGTGATCAAGATATTTCCCGTAATGAGTGATTTAAATATCTTGGATCGATAGTTCAAATGGACGAATGTATTGATAAAGATGTGACACATAGAATCCAAGCAGGTTAGTTGAAGTGGAGAGGCGCGTCAGGGATCTTATGTGATTGTAAAGTACCATTAAAACTTAAGGGCAAGTTTTACTGTACTGCAATTAGATCAGCGATACTCTATGGTTCTGAGTGTTGGGCAGTGAATTGTGTGCATGGGCAAAAAATGGGAGTTGCGGAGATGAGAATGCTTTGGTGGATGTATGGACTATGGACACATGAGACTGGATAAAATTAGGAATGAATGTATCATGGATAAGACAGGAGAAGCACCAATTGCAGAGAAGATGTGAGAAGCTCGACTAAGATGGTTTGGACACATACAAATGAGATCATTAGAGGCACCTGTTAGGCGTTGTGAGAGTCTAGTCACTAGGCATGTTAAATGAGGGAGAGGTAGACCAATAAAGACTTGAAATGAAACTATAAGAAAAGACATGATGTACTTAGGCATTAGTGAGATTATAGCAAAAGATAGGGCACAATGGCGACAAGGGATCCAGATAGCTGACCCCACTATAGTGGGATAAAGGCTTGAGTGTTGTTCTTTGCTTCAATTTGCATCATGAAATATCTAAATAGAGGGCCTCTCAGATTCGAGTGTTCAGACTACCATAGTGCCTTTAGACGGTTCCAATTACCTTGAATAACCCCGAGCGGCACAGCATGCGATCCGCATCCATCAATTATACGCATGTTTAGATGTGTCTGTTTTCCATATTCACCATCCCAACATTGATAAATTGGATGCTCGTTCCCACAAATGTGTTTTCGTGAGTTACTCTGCTATGAAAGAGTAAAGGCTTGAGTGTTTTCGTGAGTTACTCTGCTATGAAAGAGTATAGGATTGAGAAAAAAAAAGATGTGTGGTAGCCTATAGAACTGGAGTGCGCCAATAGGATGTAACGTCGCGTGTCATTGGATTAGGTTGCAGCTCGCAAGAGTGAGTTTGCATGAAGTTGCAGGAAGGGCAGAGGGGTTCGCAAGGATCACAGGAGATGTTTTGAGAAGCGACGGGGACTATTGCAGCGAGTGCAAAAGCTCGTTTAAATATGGAACTTCATGAACACAGAACCTTCAAAAGGTGTCGCAGATCGCCGAACACTAGAATCTGGGCTTGCTGGAATACAGAGCTCCCTGAATCACAGAACTCACAGAAGGATGTTCTCGGCGAAGGTCTTGCAGATCACAGATGGTGAAGAGGTGCAGAAGAAGTTTCATAGATTGTAGAGATCTCATAAATCGCGAGAGAAGAGGATTGCATTGGGTGAGCGCAGAAGGCGGGTAGAGGAGTCAAAAAACGAATCACGCATGATGCACAAGTCACGGTTCACGGAGGTCACCAGATGCACCGAAATTTTGCGGTGAAAAAATGTGCAGTGAAAGAAACGTCGAACTCCAATACTAACTTAAGAAATGGAATAAAATATTATTTCCAAAAAATAGAAATTAACTATTACATGACACTTCTATATATGTACAAAGGAGGATAACCCAAACCAAGATTAGAGGTGTCAAACTATAACAATGAAAAAATATGGGTCTTTATAGTGGTCCATTACAATGGGCTTTAGTTTACTTAATTTATCTACTTCAACTAAACAACAACAACACTCAAGCCTTTATCCCACTATTGTGGGGTCTACTTCAACTAAAACAACTTGAAAAATTATCAGGATCGCTTCCAACACTGCAAAGTTGCAACCGAGTGAGGAAGGAGCAGTCGGGTAAGGAATGGAGCGGTTGTGCCGAGGAAGGAGCAATTGTGCGGAGGAGGAAGGAGGAGCAGTCGAGCAGAGAAGGAAGAAGGAATCATGGGATATGTTGACGTAGGTGGAGAAGAGCAAATCTTCGAATGGAGGGGGTGGGTCGCTCAAACAGGTGACCTAATTTCACTACAAGAGATGATCGGGTGGGATTTTTTTCTTTTTGTCTGAGGATTTATTTGGTATTTTAATATTCCCTATTCAAATAAAATGTGAAATTTATTGTCCGCGGATAATTGAATTCGGTATGCATGTAACAATTCCAATAAAATAGAAGACTTATGTGAAATACAATCCAAACATCAAGGTGATGTTTACCCTATATCTGTTGAGAAAATGTACCTTTAGATTTTGGCGTTCCTCTTTTTGTCGATCTCACCTTCCGATATATCCACCCTCGGGCTTAATACACCCAGCAAAGGCATAGTCACCCCCCTCCCGGGGAGTCAAAGGTAGCTTACTTTTAACCACCCCACCCACCCCCCGAAGGTAATACCATAAACATCCATCATTCCAAGCCTGAGAGAGTACATGTGCAGAGTTTTTCTAGAAATAGTTTTGGTGAACAAATCAACTAATTGGTCCCCCATAAGGCACAAGCACAGTAATAATGGTTTGGTTCTGAATCTTTCTCCACACAAAGTGTCAATCGATCTCTATATGTTTAGTCTTTTCATGAATGACCGGGTTGTTGGCAATGTAAATACTAGCTTGATTATCACAATGGAAATTCATAGCTTCCAAGACAAGAAACCCCCATATCACCCAAAATAGATTTTAATCAAAATCAACTCACTTGTCGTAATGGCAATGACACAATATTCTGCTTTAGCAAAAGAACTAGCAACAGCTTTTTGCTTCTTACTCCATGAAACAAGATTGTCACCCACGAAGATAGAGTTTCTACTTGTAGATTTTTTATCAGAGGAGGAACCGACCCAATCAGCATCACAATAACCTTAAATTTTAAGGTGGACATGATTTTGATAGACAACGCCTTTTCCAAGGTCCCTTTTTAGATACTTAAGGATCCGAAGAGCAACAGTATGTGTTGGAACCCCTGTTTTGATTTGGGCTAGGTTCACTTCTTAGGCTTATTGACCCATATTGTATAGTCAGGGTCAGTGTTTTGGTTTTTTGGTCTTAGGTCAGTCCTCCAAAGTTTATCTCCATGAACCTGCCTGAAAAGTGCCTCAGATTCAAGCCTTAGAAGATTCTATGCAATCTGGGAATTTAGTTCGACGTTTGTCAAACTCAGCTCGAAGAACTTGGAGATCCTTCTCTAAGTTGAGCAAGACGATCGTAGAACTCTGGTCGACGACATCCTTCAGAAGAAGTTATTCTGTGGTCGACGTTTTCTCTCAGTCTATTTCTCAGCTCGACTATTTCTGGTGATTCAAGTTCTGTGGTCGACGTTCTTTTAGTTCAGAGCAAACTCTTAGGTCGACGAACTTGGAGTACAATTTCAGTTTAGTTTATTCAGTTCGCAGAGCTCAGGTCGAAGAACAGGATTTCTTAGGTCGACGATCTCCGATTGCAGCTCGACGAAATCTGTTCCCTAGTCGACGAAAACTGTAAGATGTCTTGTTCTTTATTCTTTCCATATCCGTTCCTTTATTACATTAAGTCGTAATTTCGCTGAGTAATCAATGCTTATATTCCCTATGAATATAGCCGTTTATGGCAGCATTGATTATGGTATTCATCAGAGAATTTGTTTGACATATTTCTCGGGACAGATGAGGAAATGAATATTGAAAAGGCACGCTTGTCGTTTTCCTTCCCAGTTTTCTAGCAACGCATTTATTGCATGATTTGAATTCGCAAAAGAGAGTTTTTGATGTTCGTTTTTGATATACTCTAACAGAAAGAGATGTACAAGACACAATAGTTTTTACAGAACAAAAGGCACAACAACAGTACAGTGCAGGAAGAAGAAAAGTGTTCTCGGGTTCATTGTTTCAGAGCTGCTCTCAATCTCTATTCTTTCAGTGCTCTGATGAAGAAGAAGGAAGAAGAACAACAATAACATATCCAGTGTCTTCTTATTCTTCTTTTCCAGGATCTTGCAGAGACAACAAATCTCCATCTGTCTAGAGTTCCTGGATCTTGTTTTACAAACCTGAAGGCCTATCTCACCCTTAGCAAAGCGTCTCATCCTGAACCATCAACATCTCAGGGGGGGGGGGGGCTTTGACAACATTCTGAATCCACAAAGTCTTCTCAGTTTGCTAATTGAGAAAAGAGAAGACTCTCATCAACCTTTCCTTCCACCTCTATACAGGGTTTTAACTCCCTTCAAAAGTTAGACTGGTTTACAAGTCTCCTTCCAAAAGACTTGAGATTGGTTTTTGGGCACCTGGTCAAAAGCTCAAAGGGTTGCTATATCTCCCTAAAAATAGATATATTGGTGGCAGTCACCTGATCAAAACCTGTAGTGGATTCCTACCAGGGGTGGCAGAAGAGTGGATGTACCCAGTTGGGGAACCACTATAAAGTTCTTGTGTTATCTGGGTTGTGCTTGCTGTTTCCTTTGTTCTTGTGTTGTGGTTAGCTTAGTTTAGTTTTTACTTTCTCTGATATCATTGATTAGCTATATATATATATATAATCACATACTTTGTCACTTAACATAATATTTGTAAAAAGACAAAAAGCTTTATATAAACTCTATTCACCCCCCCCCCCTCCCTCTAGAGTTATTCAGATATTATCTCCCCCCTTTTCTTTCATGATGGACTTTAGGATTGTGCATAAATTGACTAACTAACCCAAACTGCAAGTGAGATTTCGGGTCTAGTGATAGTCAGATTAATTATCCTCTCCACAATGTGTCGAAAGTCCAACTTCCTCCTAAGATCAGGAGAATCATCCTTGTGAATTTCATAACTTGCAACCATGGGGATGTCCACAGGTTTCACTCCCAGATATCCAGTGTCAGTGAGAAGATCCAAGACGTATTTATGTTGGGAGATCATAATTTTTCCACTAGATCTGACAATTTCAATTCCAATAAAATATTGGAGGAGACTTAAATTTTTAATTTCAAAAGTAGAGACCAATGCTCCTTTAACAGAGTAATGTTTTGATCATCAGTTCTAGTGATAATGATATCATCCACATAGACAATAAGAATGATGGTACATTGCTCCTTTCTGTAGATGAAGGCTGAGTGATCATAAGAACAACGGGAAAAATTCAGACTCAAGAGTTTGACATTTAGTTTTTCAAATCAGGCCTGATGTGATTGTTTAAGGTCATACAAAGCCTTCTTTAGACAACATCCTTTGTCCCCCCTTCCTTCTCATCTTACAGGCATTCCTCCACTTCATAATTTATCATCCCTACCCTCTTTCGATCTTCTTTCTTCTCCAAGTCATTCTCCATCTCCTCCAGATGAGCAAATGACAGATTCTCATCCCTCATCTTCTACCATCAATCCATCTGTCTCTACCCAAATCCCACCAGAATTCTTAAAATTCCCTTCAAACTCTATCTCTTCCATATTAGAATCCATCTCACCCCTTCTAAAACAACTCATAGCAGAGGCCATTTCACCTCTTGCTTCCTCCATTTCTATTCTTGCTACTCAGTTTTCTGCCCTCCCTGTCCCTCCTTCTGTCAGGGGCCTGGCTCCAGTGCCTACTGAAACCAGGCAGGGGGAGATGCTCAATGAAGAAGCAGCTCCAGTAGCTCCAGCAGCAGAAATAACAGCAGCAGGTGAAGATATTGTTGATACAGAATTACCTGATGCAGAACTGCTTTCAGAACTTCCTGACTCTTTGGATACAGACTCTGAGACATCTGATATAGATCTGGACATTTACTCAGGAGACTGTTTCATCTCTCCAGATGTTGATCTGCTTTCAATTTTGAGCCCTTTTGACCTCCTGTACATAAATGTTATTTATTTTATTTCCAATCAGTATTGTACAGATATTGTCTGTTTTACAGCTTCTATTAGCTCAGAGATGATAGCTACTATTAAGGCGAGTTTTGATGTAATCCTTAAGCCAGATACAATTGTTCTTGAGAAAATATCTGAGGCTGAGCCCAAGATTATGTCTCCTCCCACTTATGTGATGGATGACTCTCCTTTGCCTGATCTGGACTCCTTTCTGTCAGAGGATTCAGAAGATGTAATTATGACTGATCCAGTGCCAGCTGTGCCTCCTCCAGCAGAAATTGTTCCTCCAGTCCCAGTTCAAGCTCCTGCTCCTCAGGCTTCTCCTCCCCAGATTACAGCAGAACAGCTCAAGGCAATAGATGATTTATATGATTTCCAAGATTCTTCTGATGATGATGATGATTCAGAAGAAGAAGATTCAAGTTCAAAGAAAAGGAAGCTTAAGAAAAAAATTTCAGTACCAGTTCCCAAGCCTAATCCCAAAAATGATATCCCCTTCTATATTCTCAATAAGATCAAGCCTTATCAAGGTATGCCTCACTGGATGAAGCTTTCAAAGAATGAGCAGAAAGCTAGGAATAAATCAAGGAGATACTCTCCCCCTCCTCCTCCAAAAAGGGATGGGAGAGGTCTTCCTCCTCCTCCTCCAGCTGCAGGTGCAACTGGACTTGCTAGCCAGAGATCTTCTATTGTCACTCAGACTTATTCCAGGCAAGGAAGAGCTTCTCAGTCTTCTGGAAGCCGGTATCCTCCTCAGAAACACTCTTACTCTTCCAGAAGTTCTGCTCCTTCTCCAGCTATGCAGTTCAACCCTCCTAGAGCTTCTTTCTCTCCCAGAAAAAGCAAAAGCCCAGAGAGTCCTCCCATTATAACATATGATCCAGAATTGGACCCCAATACTAGAATGACAAGATTCAATGAGCTGGTAGCTCTCTCTCAGATAAGGAAAGCCAGAGAAGAAGGCAATGATGTCTCTCAGTTCTCAACTATGTCTTCCTACAGGAAGAAGGAATTAGAGAGATACCAAGTTGGAAAGTTATTCAATGTTGATGAATACATGAATCTCCATCCATAAGCTGTAGTTCCAAGGGCTACTACCCAGAAGACCCTTGGTGATGTTGATATGAAGATGACTATCAAAGAAGCAACAGATCCCAACAGAACCATATTATTTGCAAAATCTTCTGCTCCTCCAAAGGACCCTTGATTTATTTCTTTTTGTTGTCTGTTTTTATTGTCTTTTGAACAATATCTGTCCATAGCTTTTATTATTGCTGATAGCTTATTTATTCTATCAGCTCTATATCTTTTGCTATGATTTTCTGTTGTTATTTATTTTCTGAAGTAACCTCATCCAAATAGGGGGAGATTGTTGGAACCCCTGTTTTGATTTGGGTTAGGTTCACTTCTTAGGCTTATTGACCCATGTTGTATAGTCAGGGTCAGTGTTTTGGTTTCTAGGTCTTAGGTCAATCCTCCAAAGTTTATCTCCATGGACCTGCCTGAAAAGTGCCTCAGATTCAAGCCTTAAAAGATTCTATGCAATCTGGGAATTTAGTTCGACGTTCGTCGAACTCAGCTCGAAGAACTTGGAGATCCTTCTCTAAGTTGAGCAAGACGATCGTAGAACTCTGGTCGACGATATCCTTCAGAAGAAGTTATTTTGTGGTCGACGTTTTCTCTCAGTCTATTTCTCAGCTCGACTATTTCTGGTGATTCAAGTTCTGTGGTCGACATTCTTTCAGTTCAGATCAGACTCTTAGGTCGACGAAGTTGGAGCACAGCTTCAGTTTAGTTTATTCAGTTATTCAGTTCGCAGAGCTCAGGTCGAAGAACATGATTTCTTTGGTCGACGATCTCCGATTGCAGCTCGACGAAATTTGTTCCCTGGTCGACGAAAACTGTAAGATGTCTTGTTCTTTATTCTTTCCATATCTGTTCCTTTATTACATTAAGTCGTAATTTCGCTGAGTAATCAATGTTTATATTCCCTTTAAATATAGCCGTTTATGGCAGCATTGATTATGATATTCATCAGAGAATTTGCTTGACATATTTCTCGGGACAGATGAGGAAATGAATATTAAAAAGGCACGCTTGCCATTTTCTTCTCAGTTTTCTAGCAACGCATTTATTGCATGATTTGAATTCGCAAAAGAGAGTTTTTGTTGTTCGTTTTTGATATACTCTAACAGAAAGAGATATACAAGACACAATAGTTTTTACAGAATAAAAAGCACAACATAGTTTTCTAACAGTACAGTGCAGGAAGAAGAAAAGTGTTCTCGGGTTCATTGTTTCAGAGCTGCTCTCAATCTCTATTCTTTCAGTGCTCTGAAGAAGAAGGAAGAAGAACAATAATAACATATCCAGTGTCTTCTTATTCTTCTTTTTCAGGATCTTGCAGAGACAACAAATCTCCATCTGTCTAGAGTTCCTGGATCTGGTTTTACAAAGCTGAAGGCCTATCTCACCCTTAGCAAAGCGTCTCATTCTGAACCATCAACATCTCAGGGGGGGGGGGGGCTTTGACAACATTCTGAATCCACAAAGTCTTCTCAGTTTGCTAATTGAGAAAAGAGAAGACTCTCATCAACCTTTCCTTCCACCTCTGTACAGGGTTTTAACTCCCTTCAAAAGTTAGACTGGTTTACAAGTCTCCTTCCAAAATACTTGAGGTTGGTTTTGGGGCACCTGGTCAAAAGCTCAAAGGGTTGTTATATCTCCCTAAAAATAGATATATTGGTTGCAGTCACCTGATCAAAACCTGTAGTGGATTCCTACCAGGGGTGATAGAAGAGTGGATGTACCCAGTTGGGGAACCGCTATAAAGTTCTTGTGTTGTCTGGTTTGTGCTTGATGTTTCCTTTATGCTTGTGCTGTGGTTAGCTTAGTTTAGTTTTTTACTTTATCTCTGATATCATTGCTTAGCTATATATATATATATATAATCACCTACTTTGTCACTTAACATAATATTTGTAAAAAGACAAAAAGCTTTATATAAATTCTATTCAACCCCCCCCCCCCCTTGTAGAGTTATTCAGATATTATCTCCCCCCTTTTCTTTCATGATGGACTTTAGGATTGTGCATAAATTGACTAACTAACCCAAACTGCAAGTGAGATTTCGGGTCTAGTGATAGTCAGATTAATTATCCTCTCCACAATGTGTTGAAAGTCCAACTTCCTCCCAAGATCAGGAGAATCATCCTTGTGAATTTCATAACTTGCAACCATGGGGATGTCCACAGGTTTCACTCCCAGATATCCAGTGTCAGTGAGAAGATCCAAGACGTATTTATGTTGGGAGATCATAATCTTTCCACTAGATCTAACAATTTCAATTCCAAGAAAATATTGGAGGAGACTCAAATTTTTAATTTCAAAAGTAGAGACCAATGCTCCTTTAACAGAGTAATGTTTTGATCATCAGTTCTAGTGATAGTGATATCATCTACATAGACAATAAGAATGATGGTACATTGCTCCTTTCTGTAGATGAAGGCTGAGTGATCATAAGAACAATGGGAAAAAATCAGACTCAAGAGTTTGACATTTAGTTTTTCAAATCAGACCTGATGTGATTATTTAAGGTCATACAAAGCCTTCTTTAGACAACATCCTTGTTCTTTAGGAACTTCCATACCAGGCGAGGGAGTCATGCAAATTTCGTCATTTAAGTCATTGTAGAGAAAACATTTTTGACATCCAATTGATATAAGGACAATTTGTTAGCAATAATAGATAGCAGAATTTTAAAGGAGTTGAGTTTATCAACCGGGGTAAACGTTTCTTGGAAGTTATTCCCATCAATTTGGGTTAATTCTTTACCAATGAGTCTTGTTTTATATCTATCATGAATGCCATCTTGAAGATATTTGATAGTATATATCCATTTACTTCCGACGATATGACGATATGACGCCCATGAGGAGTATGAATAATTTCCCAAATATTTTGATGTTGGAGAGCATGCATCTCCACTTCCATAGTTTTCTTCCAGTGAGGATTAAACATAGCATCTCAAAAATTATTAGGGATTGAAATAGAGGAAACTAATGCAAGATCAGATTTTAGAGGGAGAGATGGAGTGATACCCAACATATTTATCAATAGGGTATCTGGTACGATCACTATGAATTTGGAGAGAAGATAAATCACATTGAGTGGTCTCAGTGCTTAAATCTGCGTAGTGGTGGTGAGTGGTGGGACATGAGTATGACTCTTGTTCAATTCTTCTTACACATTTCCTTTGATAGACTTGAAGATTCTGCCTTCTGTTGTAGACATGCAGATCTTTTGATGACATTTCCTTTTCAACGGGAATATTTGAGCTACTTGGAGGAAGAACGTCTACGAGAGCTGGGAGAAACAACATCATACAACTCTCACCTTCATATTTCTCTTGCTAAGTAACATTTTTTCTTCTTCCAAATAATAGGGAATGTGTTCAAAGAAGGTAACATCTTTAGATATAATCCTTCTATGTAATAAAGGTGAATAACATTTATACCCCTTTGGTTAGCAACATACCCAACAAAAATACATTTAATATCTTGAGGATTTAATTTTTCCTTATGTGGTCTCATAATATGCACAAAGACAACACATCCAAAATTTTTAAGAGGGAGTCTGAATAATGTGAGTGTTAAAGCCCTTATAAAGAGCCCATTATTGGGCCCATGTTTTATTGTTTTTCCTTCTTCTCTTCTTAGTCCCACATCTTGTATCGGATTTCTTCTCTCCTTTGCCCTCCTATATATTTGTACTCTCTCATTGTATTCAGATACACAAGTAATACATACAAGTTTTGAGCTCTTTCAACATGGTATCAAAGCCAGGTTCCCGGTTCCTGCGGTTTCCCATTTTCTAACCGCCCAGACCGCCTTCCTCCCCTACCCGCAGACTGCTTTGCGGCCTCTTTTCCTACCCGCTTCTATCCGCGGGTTCCTATCCTCCGGCTCTTCTCGCTGGCCTCCCTATGATCTTCCCTCTTATAACCGCGCCTTTCTCCCGTTCTCTCCTGGCCTCCTCCCTCCCTCTGGCTCTCCTTTTATAGCTCTCCCCCCCCTCTGCCAGGTGGGCCCTGCCTTCTCTCGCTAGTCGCTCGGTCTTCCCGCGCTAGCCGCTGCCTGGCCTTGCCGCTCGACTTCTCCTACCCGCTGCCTTCTCTTTGCCGCTCAAGTTCTCCTACTCGCGGCATATCCTTCTCGCGCCTTCGCCTGCCCGCTGCCTTCTTTTTGCCGTTCGAGTTCTCCTACTCGCGGCCCTCTCTTCTCGCTACTTCTCCTACCCGCTGCCTTCTCTTTGCCGATCGGGTTCTCCTCTCGCGGTCTCTCCTTCCCTTTGTCTTCTCGCGTGGTCTCTCTCTAACCGCTGCGACCTCTCTCCTTGACTGTTTGAGCTGACCTCTCTTGTCGCTCCTTCTCTGGCTGCTAGTGTGATCATTGTGACCGTGCAGTTTGTTTTTCCGCACTCAGGTCGCGGCCTCCCTTTCTCTCTACTACTCTTCGCTGCTCTTGTCGCTTTGACTACCCGCTACGGCCTCTCGTGTAACCGCGCGAGTACTCTCCCACGGCGACCTCCTTTCCCGCAGCGCCCTTTCCCTCTCTTGTCTCTTTGACTACCCGTTGCGGCCTCTCGTGTAACCGCGCGAGCTTGTCGTGCAAGAGTACTCTCCCGCGGTGACCTCAAACCGAGGCGGCCTCGTCAACCCGCTGCGACCTCATCAACCCGCGGCGACCTCTTCGAACCGCAGCGCCCTTTCCTGCTCGCTGCGGCCTCTCCGGTCTCTATGAGCTCCTCCGTTGACTCCACCAGCCAAGCGGCTAACCCCTCTTCGAACCGCAGCGCCTTTTCCTACTCACTGCGGCCTCTCCGGTCTTTATAACCTTTATTGATGATTATACTTGCACGACGTGGCTTTACTTACTACGTGATCGCTCCGAGCTTCCTCGCGTGTTTCGGGCTTTTGTACTAGAGACTCGTACACAATTCTCCACAACCAAAAAAACATTGCGCATTGATAATGCTCGCGAGTACACTAGCCACGAATTTGCAAATCTGTGCGCGGAGTTCGGTATTATTCATCAGACATCCTGTGCCTACACCCCTAGCAAAAACGACATTGCCGAACGGAAGAACCGACACCTGCTTGACGTCGCCCGTTCCCTCATGCTTCACATGCATGTTCCCAAAGTCTACTGGAACTTTGCGGTCTCCACTGCTTGTTTCCTCATCAACCGTCTCCCTTCCTCGGTTCTCAACCATGCCACTCCGTTCAGCCTCCTATTTCCCTCCGCTCCGGCCTTCTCTCTCCCACCCAGGGTCTTTGGCTACACTTGCTTCGTCCATCTTCTGGGTCCGTCCACGGACAAGTTGGATCCCCAGGCGGCTAAACACATTTTCGTCGGCTATTCCCGTACTCAGAAGGGCTATGTGTGTTATTCTCCGGTTACCCGGAAAGTCTCTGTATCTGCTGGCATTACCTTCCGGGAGGATCAACCTTTCTTCTCTCCCCCTTTACCCACTCCTCTACCACCGACCTCTCCACCACCATCCCTCCCCCGACATGTCATCCCTGTTACTGCGCCTCTTCCACAGGTTCTTCCTGGCCCAGCTCCTGCTTCTTCCAAACCGCCTGTTATCCGTGTCTACACTCGCCGCCCTCCTCGTTCCGTTGCCCCTCTGCAGTCGGCTTCGACCTCGGGCACTCCGCGCCCTGCTGATCAGGTACCTGCCTCCACTGCTCATCCTTTGGCAAATTGTGTTTCCTTGCATCGCCTTTCTCCCCACTTACACACATTTGCTACTTCTCTTTCCTCGGTTTCGGTTCCTAACTCTGTGCAGGAGGCGCTCCAACATTCTGGCTGGCGGGCCGCTATGGAGGAGGAAATGGCTGCTCTCTGAGCCAATCATACATGGACTCTTGTACCCCTTCTTTTGAGCCAGCAATCGGTTGGGTGTAAGTGGGCCTTCGTCATCAAACATGTTGTGTTGATGGGACGATTGACCGACTGAAAGCTCATCTGGTGGCTCGTGGCTTCACCCAACAACAGGGATTTGACTATGAAGAAACTTTTTCTCCGGTGGCCAAACTCAACACCGTTCGGGTCCTCATCTCCGTGGTTGTCCATCGCCGGTGGACCTTACTCCAACTGGATGTTAAGAATGCCTTTCTGAATGGCGAACTCTAAGAAACAGTGTATATGCAGCAATCTCTCGGGTTTGAGATCACGGGGGAATTTCAGGTATGTCGTCTTATGAAGGCTCTGTATGGTCCCAAACAATCCTCACGGGCATGGTTTGACAAGTTCAGTAAGGCCCTTCGGGAAGTTGGTTTTACTCGGAGCTCGACAGACTTCTCGTTGTTCACTCGTCACCGAACAACGGGAACGGTTCTTCTGTTAGTATACGTTGACGATATCATAATTATAGGAGACGACTCGAAAGGAATACAGGAGGTCAAACTACACCTGAGCATAGTTTTTCAAACAAAAGATCTGGGGCCCCTTCGGTACTTCTTGGGTCTTGAGGTTGCCAGACGGCCCGATGGTCTCGTCCTCTCTCAGAGGAATTATTGCCTCGACCTCCTTCATGGTGCTGGCTATTCAGATTGTAAGCCAATTGACACCCCAATGGATGCAAATCACAAGTTGAGCGCTCAGGCATCTGACTCAGATCTCCTACTCTAGAATCCAGAATACTATCGTCACCTCGTTGGGAAATTGATCTACCTCACAGTAACCAGACCGGATATTTCCTTCGTTGTTGGTATTGTCAGTCGATATATGCATTCCCCTCGAAGATCTCATCTTCAGACCGTTGAACGCATTCTCAGATACCTTAAAACAGCTTCTGGTCAAGGATTGGTATACAAAACCTCATCTTCAGCTCCAACATTGGTGGCATATTTTGATGCTGATTATGCTGGTTCCCTTGATGATCGACGGTCAACCAGTGGTTTTTGCACATATTTTGGAGGATATTTGATTACCTGGTGAAGCAAGAAACAAGCGGTCGTTGCTCGATCATCAGCTGAGGTAGAATACCGGGCAATGGCTTCGGTGGTTTCTAAACTAACATGGCTTGAAAGTCTTCTTACCGATCTGGGTGTAAAGCTCCCTTCCCCAGCTTTCCTCCTCTGTGACAGCCAAGTTGCTATACATATAGCCAAGAATCCGGTCTTCCACGAAAGAACAAAACATATTGAAGTCGACTGTCACTTCATCCGCAAAAAGGTTCGAATGAAGAAGCTCGACCTGAAGCATGTTCCGGGGACTGAACAAGTTGCGGATGTCCTCACTAAGGCTCTTTCCAGCACCCTCTTCTATCAGTGCTTGTCCAAGCTTGGCGCATACGATTTGTAAGCTCCATCTTGCGGGGGAGTGTTAGAAAAGCCCTTGTAAAGAGCCCATTATTGGGCCCATGTTTTATTGTTTTTCCTTCTTCTCTTCTTAGTCCCACATCTTGTATAGGATTTCTTCTCTCCTTTTCCCTCCTATATATTTGTACTCTCTCATTGTATTCAGATACACAAGTAATACATACAAGTTTTGAGCTCTTTCAACAGTGAGATTTGGACATATGAGTTTTAAAGGATACTTCCCCTCCAAAGTATCAGATGTCATCTGATTAATTAGGTAGACAGATGTGAGAACTCCTTCATCCTACAGTTCCTTGGAGACATGCATATCTTGTAATAGACAATGAGTAGTTTTGATAATGTGGTTATGTTTCATTTTTGCTACTCCTTTTTGCTACTTCATACTTGCGCACTTGTGAATGCAGAATGTCAAAAACCCGATGGATTTCTAAAGTCGTTTCCGATTCCGGAAAGGAAGTTCGATGAAATTTCTATGAATTTCTTGCATGGCTTACGGAGATCGCAACATGGGAACGATTGTATTTGGGTGATCGTGGACTGTTTGACGAAAATGTCTCACTTCATTCTGAACCAGAGTGATGATTTAGTAGAAAAGTTGGCAAAGCTTTATGTTCATAACATAGTCAATCCTGGTTTCAGCCACATCAAAAGAATTGGGAAAAGCCGACTTCAAGGTCTTCAAGTTAGCGTGCCCAAATCTTTTATGTCACGACATCAATCAATCAATATTTGAGGATTTCTGGGTACCAAAAGCAAGTTGGTAGGAAATGAAGGAATAATAAATAGATTTAAGGGCGATATTAGGTGAGATTTGGATAACTCATTTACCAGTCACCAATAAAGAAGATCCATCAGCGAGTCTAACACTTCCAGATGCATGAGAGACATAAATAATCCCACTAGAAGTTCCTGTCATATGTTCATAAGATCCCGAGTCATTGATCCAGGGAGTATGCAGTTTCATAGTAGATAGGGAGGTAGTTTGAACATGAGCAGCGGTACCATACATGCTAGTAACAAGAGTTCTACTACCAACATTTGCCTTCGGGGCATTTAGCTTCCTGACTAAACTTTCATTTTCTACCATATGGTGGGTGACCTGTATTCTCCAATGTGTCATACATAGCCGTTTGTGATCTCACATACTTTCCATTAGTGCCACGACTCCAACCGGAGGAACCAAGTTGGGATGCAAGTCCCAACACTTATCTTTCCCTTGTCCCTTCTTCCAACAGTGGGGACACTTCATCTTACTCTTATCTTCATGCTTTATGTTTCTAGAGTTTCACTTTCTTTGTTCAGTTACAAGAGCTTATTTCTCATATCCCACATACGCATCAGTACGATGAGAGTTTATACGACTAGCCTCTCCTCAATTGTACTGAAAGGAACTAGCGTTCTGAAGCTCCAGAGGCTCCAATTGAACCGAAAAAACAAGGCAAGAACAGAGTCGACTGTGGCAGGAAGCAGTAGGAGAAATAGCGTCAAGTGTGGTAACTGCATCGATAAACACCGTCGAGGACGGCGGATGATAATGATCCAAGATGTGCAGTTCGACAGAGATCCCGATCGAGGGAAGGGAAAGCCTAGCGAAAGACGATCGAACCTTTAGGTGGATGTCGACGAGGGATTAATCCCCTCTGATACCATGTTGAGAGAGCGTGCCTTTAGGTTTTGGCATTCCTCTTTCTGTCGATCTCACCTTCCGATTGATCCACCCTCGTGCTAATACACCCAGCAAGGATATAGTCAGCCCTAGCGAGTCTAAGGCAGTTTGCCTTTTAACAATCTCTACAGCTCTACTACCCTTAGGTTGTACTATGAACATTTCAGAGCAAGTGTCACCTTGCATCAGTGTGTTTGCAATCAGATAATGGAAGGAAACAATTTTATATTTTTTTTTAGTGTTTGAAAACAGGAAATTAGATTTCATTATTTATGTTCACATAGTTTTAAAGCCTATCTTGTTATTTTGCAATCATGATGGCCTTTCTTTACACACTTCATCAGTAATGATGTATTTTAGAGTGTTGAATAGACGTTGTAAATTCATGTAAAAGTTTAGTGGATGTAATTAAACTCGTCTTTTCCAGTCTACCTTATACTTCTTGCAGCCTTGTAATTGAAGCCATATCTGTTTAGTTACTGATTAACATGATGATATTTTGCAGGAGCATAAGACATTGTCTTTGTCCGAACTTGAGTTATCTAGGTTGTCTGCAATTGTAAATATATTAAAAGACACAGCACATTACCACAGCAGTACATTTGCTTATGTTGACTTCATTGTATTGTTGAAAATCCTAAGAACATGGCCAATTTCTATGATTTTTCCAGGTAAAGACTCCGTGTTTAATGTGCTAATTCTGGTTTGTTTATTTAGGCTGGTCTGTTTTCTTTCTCTGAACATGCATAATTCACTTTACCTCTTCAAATCCTTTATACTAGCGTCTCTTGTTGTCCTCCACATAAATTTTGACATTATAAAAAAATTATGGTAAATAGGAATATTAGATGCAGTGGAATTAAGAAATCACACTTATATCAAGGGATGTTAGTGTGATGGTCTTTCAAGCAATCAGATGCACATATATGATATACCAAAAGGAAATTGCATCCATATGCATATCTACTTTCAGATGATAAAATACTAATGAAAAAAAGTAATATGAATATTGACGCTGAACATCTTATTCGATTGTACCAAACCTAGATGATGCTAAAATAGTTCACTTGTCACCTTCCCCAGTAGCCTTTCAACAGAAGTGTCATGGCATTGTCCGTGACATATTTGTCCTAGCTGCATCTGACGACAGAAGAACCATGTGTCTTGGTTGCATATGTTTTATTTACTAAGTTGATAAATCAAAAACTGTTATAAAATTCTTTATTTATTTGTCTTTTTTTCCTTAATTGATTGGTCCACTCATTCAAACCTCTTTTAAAAAAAGAGAACCTCCTTGAAAGCACTGACCTTACTTTCATTCAAATAATTCTATTAGCTGAGTTGTCAAACTAGGCACTATGACTAGCGAAGGCCTCATTTCCTCTCCGTCGCATGCATGCTCCTCCTGCTCTCATTATAACGCATCTTGTGGAATCTTAACTGGGACTAGCTGTTCGATTGATCTATTTAAAAAGTAAGAGAAGGGACAACCCAGAGGTTTGAAACTGTAACCACCTTGACACACGAGTCCCCCTTTCTTTTTCTACCTCATCACTTTCCTCCAATCTCTCTGAGATCTCAAACTCTGCCGCATATCTCTACTCTAAAATCCTGTTCCCTTAACTTCACTAAAACCATTGAGAAGATCATAGCAGGGCATATATGGTAAATTGTTGGTAAATTATTTTTGTTCTTCTACTATAATCCTCAACTTAGAAGATCGTACTTTCTTTTTTGCCTCACTTGGCATTCCAGGATTGGCGGATTTGGACTGCATCTACAGGTTTGACAACCTATACCCCATCCCTACTTACCTATATATAGTCTTGTTTTGGAACAATAGAGGCATCCTTTTGTGGGGGACTACTTCCGACTTCACTCAGAATCAAGAGATCTTAGCATTTTCTAGAGGGCACTCTTCGACAAGCACCCGGGCATGCGGTGGGGCTGTTACCCTTAGGTTTGGCATTGGAAAGATAACTGAAATTTCTTAAGCAAATTCCCAAGAGGAGATCCTCTTGTTAGTCCTAGGCTCCAATTCCAAGTCCAACTTCAATGATAAAGATAAAGATACATGAGGGAATATATACATATATATATATAACCCTCCTAAAGTGGCAAAAGCTGCAAATAATATTAAAAGAGAAAAATGAGGAGTCGCGCCCTCAATTCGTCTTGTCAGTTATCTTTGGTCTCTGAGAGTAAACTCGCCAGTCGCGACGCCTTCGCTATCTGAGTCGTTCTCCTCCGCCGTAACAATACCCCATCTGGAAATTTTCCTTGTCCGCTAGACGAAATTCTGAAAACTGAACGCGAAAGTCATTGCGGTCCCACCACGTAGCATCCGACTGAGGGTGGTGTTGCCAAGCTACCAACACCTGCTCACGATCAGTTGTGCGATCCAAGATGAATTCTGGAAGGTACATGACGGCGCTATCAGGCCCAAATGTGGATGGTAATGATTCTTCGACGGTGTTGTCCCCCATCACCTGTTTGAGCTGCGAGATGTGAAACACGGTATGGATCCTGCTGTGGGCGAAAGGAGTCGATAGACCACCTCGTCGATGTGTGTGATCACCTCGAATGACCCATAGAAATGGATGGAGAACTTCGAGTGACCCCACTGTGTAACGGAGGCCCGACGGTAGGGGCGAAGCTTAACAAACACTGAGTCTCCAATCTGAAACTGCATGTGACAACGAAGTTTGTTGGCATGGTGGATCATCTTTTGTTGTGATGCGTGGAGGTGGGTCTTTTGTAGCCTGTGTCTCATCGCGATCTCTGAGTAGATCTCGCATGACCCCCACATGGCATTCTCCTGGGAGGTGCTGAAGGACGATGGGTGACGGGCACTCGTATATGACCTGGAGAGGAGTCATGATTGAGGGGGACTGCAAGAATGTTCTTGATTTTTGCGGCCGATCCTTGCAACGATCGGCCTGACTGGACCCCATGTTTATGGCGCATGATCTTTCCTTTCTGGTGGAATTCAACCAGGTCCTGCTCTGCCATATCCCTTGTGAGACTAACCGCCTGGCTGATTTTTGTGCTAAATTTGGAGTGGCTAGTGATTTTGTTTGGCATGATGTTGTGAGTGTTACTCCCGAGTTCTTGGAAATTCTCCAAGATGACTTGGGGAGTATGCCTGGGATGTAATTTGTATGTTACCTTTATTTTGATTATGCTAATGCAATTATCATGGGGAGGAGTCATGCCGGTGGAGTGGTGGAAGGCTGTGTTGTAAGAGAATTTTGCCCATCCCAACCACTTGCTCCATCCCATTGTCGGTCAGACATAAAGCAATGTAAGTACATCTATAAGAAATGGTTCAGGATCTCGAATTGATCATTCGTCTGTGAATGGTAGGTCATCCGGAACTGCACCCCCTATAACTTGAATAACTCCTGAGGCATCGACAACCAACGGTGCTGTAAAAGGATGTCGTTTTGGAAGGAAGTGGTTGTACTTGGACAGTCGGTCCACTGCCGCGAGAATGCAGTTGTACCCTGAGGAGCAGGGAAGCCGCGTAACTAAGTCCATCGCCAAATCTACCCAGATTAGGTCGGGCAAGGGCAAGAGTTGTAAGAGGCCCCTTGGAAACGTGGCCTCGTACTTTGAGCGTTGGCAGACCAAGTAGGTGGCAACTTAGTCCTCCACATGGCACATCATGCCTCTCCAAAAATGTGTCGTAATTATGCGGAGGTAGGTATGGAAGGCATCGGCATGGCCGGCGGCTGGTGTGGCATGATACTCATCGAGGAAGTATGGAATGCTGGGAGATGAAGCCGAAAACACCATTCGTCCCCGATATATATTCGGAGGGCACGCAGACACATCAAGACGTAGGTGGTCAATGATGCCTCGCAGTGTCGGATCGGCTTCTGCATCACTTTTTAAAGTAGCTGCCTTTTGCAACACGGGGCGGGAAATGCTTTCAATTCTGATGCGCTTGACTGATGAGATAGCGCATCCTCCGCGACGTTCTTTCCCGTGCGAAACTTCACAATGAAATCGTAACCCAAAGTTTTGTCTCCCAAACTTGTTGCGTGGGAGTTGTTATTTTTTGATTTAGAAGATAGCGAAGGTTATGGTGGTTTGTCCAGATCACAAACTGCCTCCTGAGCAGATAGGGCCGCCAATGTTGGACTGCCAGAACGAGTTCCATCAGCTAGTTGTTGTAAGCGAAACGGGAGCAGACGGTGGTGAAGGACCGGGTAAAGTACGCAATGGACTGGCCAGCCTGTATGAGAACCACCCCGACACCGGTACCCGAGGCGTCGCATCCCACCGTGAATGGCTGCAAGAAGTCTGGCATGGCCAGAACTGGGGCAGTCACTAACTCCTGCTGTAAGACCGAGAATGTGGTGGCTGCCCAGTGGGCCAATGGAAAGTGGTGTCGGTGAACTTGCGAAGCAGGTGTGTTAGAGGACGAGCCGGAGTGCCATAATCTCGGATGAAATGACAATAATAGTTGGTCAGACACAGAAATGCTCAAACATCCCACACTGTACGAGGTTGCGGCCACTGCACAACCGCTCGGAGCTTGTCCGGGTCCTCAGTCACTCTCCAAGTCGACACGACATGGACATGGTATGAGATCTCGCTTTGGCCGATCACGCATTTTTTCAGGTTAGCAACTAACGAGTTCTACCTCAGGGTCTCCAAAGTAAGCTCCAGATGGCGCAAATGGTCCTGCCAGGTCAGGCTATATACAAGAATATCATCGAAGAACGCCAGAACAAACTTACGAAATACCGGGCGAAAGATGTCGTTCATCGTCACCTGAAAAGTAGTCGGGTCATTGGTCAGGTAAAAGGGCATGACTAGAAACTCGTAGTGCCCTTCATGAGTGCGAAACACTATCTTGTGAATATCTGAGGCACACACCCAGATTGATGGTTTTCGGAGCGGAGATCGATCTTGGAGAAAATGGTGGTGTTGCTCAACTCGTCCAAAAGCCCATGGATGACCGGTATGGGGTATTTATCGGGTACAGTGGCTTTGTTGAGCGCTCGATAATCCATGCAGAAGTGCCATATGCCTTCTTTCTTCCACACAAAAAGGATCGGGCTAGAAAATGAGCTTGTATTGGGACTGATAAATTCAGACGTCAACATATCGGACACGTGGCGTTCGATCTCATCCTTCTTAATATGGACATATCAGTAAGGATGAATTGAGATCGCTCTAGTGCCCTCCTGGGGTGAAATAGAGTGATCGATGTGCCGGGTGGGGGGGAGGACGGGAGTGAAGACATCGACAAACTTGGCCAAAAGAAGTGAAAGTTCAGGGGGGGAGAGGCCAAGGCCGGCGGGGCGGGCTGGACCGGCGGGGTTAAGTGCCACAATAGGGCCTGTAAAACTGTGAAGGCCGTGCGCTGAGCAGCGTGTGCAGAGACTGTAAGGCGTTGTAAAGACGCATCCCCCACGAGTGTGCAAGGATGAATGGCCCACTTTAAGTCATTCGCATTGAAGCCAATTGTGGTGAATATTGACCAGAGTTTGGATCCACACAATCCCGAGAATTACGTCCACACCGCCCAGAGGAAAGACGCAAAAATCCTCGATCATACTGTCAATGCCCACATAAATAGGAAGGTCGTGACTAGGGGTGTTTAAAAAAGTCGGGCCCGACCCGGAAAAAGCCCGGATAGGGCTCGTCCTGGACCGTTGGCCATCCCCCAGGTGGATGAGAAAGGCCGCACTCGGATCCGTGGGAAGCTGAAGGCGAATCACGAGGTCCGTCAAAATGAAGTTGTGGCTTGTGCCGCTGTCGATCATGAGTTCTGCGAGGATCCCCCGAATGCAGCAGGTCCATCTAGGTCTAGCAAAGTTGTGTCGGTTCGATCGGCAGTGGTTCCTCCAAAACCAAGGCATCAAAGTCGGTCATTGTGATTTCAGCATCATCATCACTCATCAAAATACGCATCTCCTTGAGCGGGTCGTCGTGGGTCGGCGAATAGAGTCGCTTATAGCAAAAGCATAAACCCTTACTGCGCAGCTCATTGTACTCCTGGGACGAGAGACGGTTATGAACCGATGGTCATTGCGGTCAAGGAAGTTGCGGCAACTGTGAGGGTTGAACTGTGGGAAGTGGTTATGTTGCTAGTGGCTGCGGGTTTCCGCTCAGAAGAAAGGAAATGCGCGATGAGGAGCTGACTGTTGTTGGAGGCCCACGAGGCCGGTCGGTGGACCGGATTGAAAAATACGCCTTCACTAAGCAAGCGACCTCCATGGCATCTGAGATATCCCGAGGGTGGTTAGTGCACAGGCGAGAGTGGATGTGGGGTTGAAGACATTGTAGGAAGAAGCACATGTAGTGATCCAGCGGAAGGCCAGACACATGGTTGGCCAACTCAATGAAATCGTCAATGTACATAACCACCAAAGATGAATCTCAGAGAGCACGCAAGCTCTCCACGACATTGTTGGAATGGTGGTTATCATAGTGTTTAACTAGAGCCACCTCGAGGTCCGCACATGAGAGGATCGGGAGGCATTGCATAACCAGCGAACTCAATGCAACGTGGAGCCCTCCATTGTTAGGAGCATTAGGAACACCTTATGTTGATCCAGTGTGGCCTGGATGTCAAAGAACTGTTCGGCCTTAACAATCCACCTGAGAGGATCCGAGCCGTTCAAATAAGGAACCTTTAGGGTTCGAGGAGCATGGGCGGTGGCAAGGGCGTACATGGAGATAACTTAAGTAACTGCTAAATTAAAGGAGTTATCCGGCGGTTAGTCCTCCAAGACAGGAAGATGAGGAATCCCTGGCACTCGGAGGCCGTAAATCTCTCAAGTAATTCCAGAGATGGAAACCTCTTCGAGGCGCAAGAACCTCCACACCAACCTGCTAATTGATCACCCTTGGGAACAAGACGACGATTACCATGAAGTTGCAGAGATCGGTCATTTCCCCGAAGGATCTCTGCATGCGTTCGAACTAGTTTGCATAACTATCGTTCAATTTGAAAAGCGTATTCGCCGAGCATTTCGTAGAAGCAATCTTTGTTTTAATTCAACGAATACTTGTTTGTTATGTAATTCGTTGTTTTCAATTGTGTATGCTTGTAATTCTCTTTATTAATTTCAGCATTGGTTGTTATTTTATTTGTCGGGCACTTGCATGAACATTGCATTATTTTAGGATCCCCACTCCAGCATCTATATATTAGAGTTTCATTTGATATAATCACCTCACTTCCTTCGCTTAATCCTCCGTCAGTAACACTTCAAGTGGCTTATTCCTTCTAACAGGATTGAGCCTTCTAGGCAAGTCAATTGATTGGAAAACCTGTCATTAAATTTTTTGACAAGATGACAAACTATGCCATTATGCTTTTACAAGGCTTGTGTAATTTTTATTGCTACAAACGTGTTTCTTCTGCTTGGATTTGCTGACACAGTCGTCTAACGCTGCTCCATTATTTCTTCCATGTAGTAATAGATATTTTCAGAATGTTAATCTTGCATCCTGATGGGGCTAGTAAGCTTCTCCAGCACACTAAGAAAGAAAATGGTATGAGCGTGATAGCATTTTCTTCCAACGTTTTACTTGTGAAAGTATTTTAATAATTTACTTCCTGAAATGTTAGATTCATTTTCTTAAAAGATGGTTACTTTTTCCTTGGTAAGATGCCTCTATCTTTATGTTCTGAGACTTGAACTTTCTGAATTGGTTCAGATGTATTTTTGGAAATGCTAAAGAGAACAACAACACCCCCAGCACATGCAGGAAACCTTTTAACCTACATACGTGCTATCACAAACCTCTTTAAGCACTCATTTTTCTCTCAGTGGTTACAAGTTCATTGCAGTGAGGTAGTCTTTCTCACAGATTTTCAGACATATTACACTTGTTTTTGTTGTTCAAAGAAGAAGAAACATGTAGCATAAAGCTATGCATATTAGTTGAATGTAGACAAATACTAGTGTCTGCATTAGTTTTTAAACTTCAACTGATCAATCAGCTGTAGCAATGGAACCTCTGGTATAAGCAAAATCAATGCTAGTGAAGTTGTAGAATGCACTTAATGAATCAACAACTAATAAATAACGATATCACTAGATTCATGCAGTCTGTGTTCGCATTTGTCAATTTGCCATCTGAAAGTTTTGAAAATATCTATTAGATTGAGACTGTTTTTCTAAGCTCATATAATACAGGAAGTAATGCTGAGTGAAGTTGAAAAAAAAAACTTTCACCATAAGGTTATTGTTCAGAGCTTAGTCCTACATTAGGATACTCATACAAACTTGTGCACTCAACATAGATTCTGCACCCATCCATTTAATCAATTAGTTTTTAGATTGAATGTTTAGATTCTAACATTGTATCAGAGCAAATTAGGCGCAAATGCCCGCTCTCATGTCACCTAATTTAAAAAGTGTGTTAAAGGTGACAAACCCTACATGTGTGGGGAGGTATGTTGAAAGATTATTCCCTCCTTAGGAAATTCATTTAGATTTGTGCACTCAATATAGATTATGTGCCCCTCCACCTTTAACCAATTAGTTTTTAGATTGTATGCTTAAATTCTAACAATTATTATATAATTTTTTTTGGCAATGTTAACCTATTTTGGTAAAGTTAGATAGCATTCTTTTGAATGGCATAATGGCCAAAAAGGGACATTGTTTCTAGTAAATGTTTTTAAATTTGTTTATTGTGGAGCTGATGACTACGATGGTGGTTGCAATGTTTAGATAACAATTGGTGATGGAGGATCGTGGATGTAATCTATAGGTGTGACTAGTGGATGCAAGTGTTTGGTGGTTAACTCTGGAAGCCAAATTATATTATTGATTATGTAAATATCAACATTTGCTTCTTCATGTTTCCTGAATGAAAATTAAAGAAAAACACAGCACTACCTTTGAGTAAAGATACAAAGCCTAAATGGCATGAGAAAGCGAACAAGGCACTCCTGGTGGAAGATATGGAATCCTTCTAAAGGGAACTTACAAGATTTGATTATATTTGGCTCCCAGAAATAAAGGAAAGAAGATTATAGCCTATAAACATAAATTTTAATATTGTGAAAATATACTACAAGATTGTCAAATTTAATTCTTCAACTGCTTCTTTGATTTTGTCTTTTGAGTCTCTTCTTGCTTTGTTGGACAACAAAAAACCTCAATGCTTGAGAGCGCTTCTTATTGTGTTAGATCTTAATGTGCTTTGTTGTTATTAGTTCAACCCCCTTTACTCGCAGAGTCATATGTTAGGAAACAAGCTAACCTAATCTCACCGGGTGGTGACGGTATCTCAATGAGTGGTTGATGATGCTTAAATATTTTGGGGCCCGTATGAGATCGTCGACATTGAAGGAGGAAAACCTAAAGGTGTGACTCTTCTCTCTCGCGTCATGGTATCAGAGGGGTTGAATCCTCCATCGTCGTCGGGCTGAAGGTTCGACTTCCGCACTCGTCGTCGTTCTCTGCCCCGATCGGGGGTTCCGTGCATTGATTCTTGCGCGGTTCCATCCGCAGTTTCCTGCGCAGTCTCGTGCGTTGTTTTCCAATCGTTGGTTCCTGCGCGGGTTCATTTGTCTCCTGATCGTTGGTCTCTTGCATCGTTTTCTCCCCTGCTTGCGTTTACTGCGTCGTTTTCTCCGGTTCTGTTTTTTCAATCGTTGTTGTTTCGTGTGGGCTCTTTCTCCTGTTGTTGTGTTGCCTTCTGCCCAGCAAGACTGTTATGTTGTTGTTTCCTTCATTCCACTATTCTCCTATCAGCTTCTGTTGTCGGCCCAATATTTTGGGTTATCTGCTGCCCTAGCCGTGTGGTGTCGCCGTTTGTTGTCGGTGTGGGGAATCCTCTTCCTGTGTGCTCTTATGGAGGACAAATTGAAAAGTGTTAATGTCTTTGAAGGGGTCGTTGATCAACCTAAATACTATAGTGGAGGAAGTTCTAACATGGACTTCAATCAGGGTGTTACACGCATCAAGCTCAATGGGAGAAACTACCTCTTATGAGATCAGACTATGCAGATATTCATTGGGAGCCATCGAAGACTTGGGTTTATTGTCGGATCCAAGCCGGCCCCAAGCAAGGTTGATCCTCTATATGAGGAATGGGAAGGTAAGAATCTGATTGTAATTAATTGGCTTGTCAACTCTATGGAATCCAAGATTGCAAGTCACTTTATTTTCTGTCAAACTGCGAAAGAAATGTAAGAGCTAATCGAACGAAATTATTCAAAAAAGAAGGATTTGGCAAGGATACATCAACTCCAGACTGAACAAATCCACATGACAGGAAAGGGTGATTTCGAGGAATATTATAGCAAGTTTACCCATAAGTGGGCAGAAATTGATCAATGCTATGATATTCAGACTATTGAAGACTACAAGACTGAACTTATGCAACGAAGGGTGTTTAAAATGCTTTCTGTTCATCCTCCTTAATTTGAATTCCAGAGAATTTAGATGTTGGGAAGAGATTTTGTGCCTGATTTGGAGACCGTGGCCCACTATATTCGGGGGGAGGCAAATCATATAAACTCTCTTCGTACGGATGTTCATATTGGTCATGATAAATCTGCTCATGTTGTTGAACAGAAGAAGTGGCATTCAAGAAAAGACAAGAAGATAGGAGTAAAATGAAGTGTCCTCACTATGGGAAGAAAGGACATGGGAAAGAGAAATGTTGGGACCTATATCCTAACTTGATTCCTCGAGGATGGATTCGTGGTACTAATGGGAAGTATGTGAGATCTCAGACTGCTATGTATATTTATAGAACACTGGTTATCTTCTGGCGGAAAATGAAAGTTTGATTAGAGAACTCAAGGCCTTGAAAGCTAGTACTTCTGGGGGACCTCTTGCTACAGACTTGGCTGGTACGGCTGCTTATGTTTGCACTAACTCTTTATCTTTTAAAGGGTCTTCAGCTCCTTGGATCATTGACTCGGGAACATCCGACCATATGACAGGGTCTTCTATGGGTATTTCCTCTATTCTCCTGCATCTGACAGTGTGAGACTTGCTGATGGTCCCTCGGCTTCGGTGACTGGTAAAGGGATCATTCAACTTTCTCCCTCTATTTCCCTCAAATCCGTTGTAGTTGTTCCTTCATTCCCAACAAATCTGTTGTCTGTGAGTAGATTAACTAAATAACTTAACTGTGTTATCACATTTTTTTCTCTTCTCATTGTATTTTTTTAGGATCTGGCGAGTAGGAAGATTATTGGTGGTGGACATGAGTCAGGTGGTGTGCATGTCATGGACACCGGACATGCTTTTGCTGTGTTGAGGTCCTCCAAACCTAATCAATTGATGTTGTGGCATAAGAGATTTGGGCATGCTAGCTTGAAGACCTTAAAGGCTATCTTTCCGAGTTTTGTTGATGTAGCTAAATCTACTTTTAACTGTCAGTCTTGTGAATTTGGTAAACACTGTAGAACCAACTATGCACCTAGTCGATGTGTGAGGTGTTTTGATTTGATACATTCTGATGCTTGGACATCTCTTATTTATTCTGTGAATGGATTTTAATATTTTGTTTTCTTCATTGATGATTACTCGCGCTCACTTGAGTGTACCTTATGCAAAGGAAAAATGAAGTCTTTGAAATATTTCAACTATTTTATCATTATATACAGACTCAGTTTGACGCTAAGATTTTAATTTTTATGAGTGATAATGAAGGTGAATATACAGGTGGTGATCTTCAGAGGTTCTTGGGAGATTATAGCATTATTTTTCAAACTTCCTGTCCTGGAACTTCTCAGCAGAATAGGGTGGCCGCGTCACATCATTGAGACTACTTGTTGCTTATTGGAAGAGATGTGCGTCCCTAAGGGACTATGGGATGAAGGTGTTCTCACGTCCGCCCACTTAATTAATCGGATGACCATTGATACTTTGGAGTGAAAATATCCCCCAAAACATCTTTGCCCAAATATGTCATTATTCAATTTTCCTAAGATATTTGGATGTGTTGCATTTGTTCATATTGCTGGACCCCATAAAGATAAATTAAATCCTCAAGCGATCAAATGTGTGTTTGTTGGATATGCTGCCAACCAAAAGGGATATAAGTGTTACTTTCCAGCTCTTCGGAGAATTCTAAAGGGGAGAGTGATATGATGTTACCCCTACTTATGCTAGTAGATGTACTTACTCCAGGTAGTGTGGATGTTCAAGTTAGGAAGGAAGTTCTCACCAATGATCTTCATGTGTATAAAAGAAGGAAGAATCTTCAAGTCTACCGAAGAAGACAGAACAAAAATATTGGGCAAGAATGTCATACTCATGCTCCACCATCCACCACCACTCCGCCAGATCCAAACACAATCCTCACTCAGGAGACCACATTTACTCTCCAAATTCATAGTGGTCATACTAGATATTCTATTAATAAATATGTTGGGTATCACTCTATTTCTCATTTCTTAAAAGCTTATCTTGCTTCAGTTTCTTCTATTTCTATTCCTAACAATTTTTCAGAAGCTATCCTGAATCCCTATTGGATGAAGGCTATGGAGGAGGAGATGGATGCTCTCCAATGTCAAAAGACCTGGGAAATTGTCCTTATCTCTCATGGGCGCCACCCTGTTGGGTGCAAATGGATATATACTACTAAATTTCTTCAAGATGGACTTGATAGATATGAAGCTAGATTGGCTGTCAAAGGCTTTACTCAGATCGATGGAGTTGACTTCCAAAAGACATTTGTTCGCGTTCCCGTTGCTAAATTGAATTCTGTCAGAATTTTGTTGTATATTGCGGCTCATAAGTCTTGGCGTTTACCTCAGCTTGATGTGAAAAATGTCTTCCTCCGCAGTGAATTGGAGGAAGAAATCTACATGACTCCCCCACCGGGCATAGATATTCTTAAAGGACATGGGTGTCATCTTAAGAAAGTCTTATGTGGCCACAAACAATCACCTCGTGCTTGGTTTGTCAAGTTAAGTGATAAACTCCTGAATCTAAATTTCTCTCGTTGTACATCTAATCACTCAGTTTGTCTACAGGAATGAGAAATGTACCGTTATCCTCATAGTTTATGTAGATGATATCATTATTACAGGAATTTATGATCATCATATTACTTTTGTAAAAAGGGAATTAGTGTCCGCCTTTTAAATCAATGATTTGGGTCTCATTCGATATTTCCTTGGGATTGAGATTGCTCGATCTGTCGGGAAGATTATGATCTCTCAGCACAAATATGTCTTAGATTTTCTCAGTGATATTGGATATTTTGGGGTCAAATCTGTGGATAGTCCCGTGGACCCTAATTATGATATTCACAAGGATATCTCTCCAGATCTTGAGAGGAAGTTGGAATTTCAATGCATTGTGGGGAAATTGATTTATCTAACTATTACTAGATCTGATATCTTGTTTGTTGTTGGCTTAGTTAACCAATTCATGCATACTTCTGAAGTTCATCATTGTCAAGTGGTTCTTCACATACTCAAATACTTAAAAAAGGACCCCGGAAAAGGCATCATCTATCAAGATCATGGTCATCTTAAGGCTCACGGGTACTGCAATGCTGATTGGGCAGGTTCTTCCCTGGACAGAAGATCTACAAGTGGACATTCCATCTTTATTGGTGGCAATCTTGTTTCCTGGAGGAGTAAGAAACAAAATATGGTTTGTTCGTGTTAAAATACAAGCTAACATAACCTCACCGGGTGGTGACTATATCAAACCGGATGGCTGATTAGCTTATATTGGGACATGTTAGTATGGATCGAGATAGATGAGAAAACCCTAAAGGTACGCGCTCCTCCTCTCTCAGCATGGTATCAGAGGGGTTTGTTCCTCCTTAGTGTCTGCCTTAAGGCTCGGCGGTTTGTTCTTCTCTCCGCAGCATTGTCTTCGGTCCTCGCTGCAGCGCCGTCGTCGGGTGTTTGCATCGTCGGCCTGCGTTGATTCCTTTGAAGCGTCGTTGTCCAGTTCTCGCAGCAGCGTTGATGTTGTCGGTTCCGCAATTGTCGTCGCCTGTTCCGTTGTTTCCTCGTGCTCTCCGGCACCTATTCCGGCCGTCTGCCTCTGCCTCTGCCTTTTCCTCTGTCGATCCAGGGTTGCGCTACTCTTGGTTGTCGCAGCTTCCAGGGCTGTCATTGTTGCCTATGCCTCCTTCCTTCTTTCATCCAGGGCTGTCGTTTCTTCCGCATATCATCCAGGGCTGCTAATTTGGGTTGTTTCCTCCAGTCTTTTGTTTCCTTGGTCTGTGTTGCCTGTGGGTTGTGCTTCCTGAAGGGAGCTTTTCTTCCTGCTTATCAAGCTTAGTTATTAAAGGCGCAAGGCGCACCAAGGAGAAAGATGCACCAAGGCGCAAAGGGATCTTGGAGCCTTGACGTAAGACTCAAAACGCAGACGCACACCTGACGAAGGCAAGGCGCAGCCACATACATTTTAAATAATCAGCATCAAACATAATTTCAGCTTCTCAATCAAATTCCTTATCCATTCTACTAATTAATCATTCATTAATATCATTTATATCTCTTAAAAATAGAATCAATGTGGTCACTTGCATCATATCTATGTCTCAACGCCCAATTATCTTTCATAAATACTAAATCGATAAAAAATTATTGAGTTCTTACATTATTTTTTTCTTAATTTTTGAAAACAATTACAACAAAAATCTTACTCAGGCTTGCATTTTATATTCTAAAGGCGTAAATAAGGCGCACAGAGGCGCGAACCTCTGAGCCTGGTGATCCTGGAGCCTTAGGCACGCCTGAGGCGGACCTTTAATAACATAGCTATCAAGTGTGTGCTCTTATGGAGGATAAATTGAAGAGTGTAAGTGCCTCTGAAGGGACCGTTGATCAACCTAAACACTATAGTAGAGTAAATTCTAACATGGACTTCAATTATGGTGTTATTCACATCAAGCTCAATGGGAAAAACTACCTCCTATGGGCTCAATCTATGAGGATATTCATTGGGAACCGTCGAAGACTTGGTTTATCACCGGATCCAAGCCGGCCCCGAGCAAGACTGATCCTCTCTATGAGGAATGGGAAGGTGAGAACCTTACTGTGATTAATTGGCTTGTCAACTCTATGGAATCCAAGATTGCTAGTCACTTTCTTTTCTGTCAAACTGCAAAAGAAATGTTGGAGCTAATCGAACAAAATTATTCAAAAAAGGACCTCGCTAGAACATATCAACTCCAGACCAAGCAGATCCACATGACCGGGATGAGCGACTTTGAAGAATATTATAGCAAACTGACCCATAAGTGGGTTGAAATTGATCAATACTAGGCTATCCAGACTATTGAAGACTACAAGACTGAGCTTATGCAACAGAGGGTGTTTGAAATGCTATCTGGTATCCCTCCTGACCTTGAATTTTAGAGAGTTCAGATATTAGGAAGAGATTCAATTCCTGATCTGGAGACAGTGGCCCACTATATTTGAGGGGAGGCAAGCCGCATCAACTCCCTTCATTCAGATGTTCATATTGGCCATGAGAAATCTGCCCTCGTTGCTGAGCAGAGGAAGTCACATTCAAGGAATATGAGACAAGAAGATAAGAGTAAAATGAAGTGCCCTCACTGTGGGAAGAAAGCACATGGGAAAGATAAATGTTGGGATCTTCATCCTCACTTAGTTCCTTCATGTTGGATTCATGGTTCAAATGAGAAATACGTGAGATCCCAAACAACTATGTATGGCAATTTGGAAAATATTGGGTATCTTCTGGCGGAAAACAAGTGTTTGACTAGAGAATTCAAGGCTCTGAAAGCCAATGTGACTGGAAGATATTTGACAACTGACTTGGCTGGTACAGTTGCTCATGTTCACACTACCTATGTGTTCTCTAAAGGACCATCTTCATATTAGATCATTGACTCGGGTGATTCTAACCACATGACTGGGTCTTCTGTGGGGGTCTCTTCTATTTCTCCTACTTCTGGCAATGTGGGACTTGCCGATAGATCCACAGCTTATGTGACTGGTAAAGGGGTTATTCATCTTTCTCCTTCTGTTTTTTCTCAAATCTGGTGTTATTGTTCCCTATTCCCCACAAATCTTTTATCAATAAGCGGTTTAACTAAACAACTTAACTGTTCTATCACATTTTTCTCTTCACATTGTGTTTTCCAAGATCTGGCAAGTGGGAAGACGAATTGTGGTGGACATGAGTCTGGTGGTGTGTATGTCATGGACAACGGTCATGCTCTTGGTGCTCAGAAATCTACCAATACTTTTGATTGTCAGTATTGCGAATTGGCTAAGCATCATAGAACCAGCTATGCTTTTAGCCAGAGTCGAAGTGTGAAATGCTTTGATTTGATTCATTCTGATGTTTGGACATCTCCTATTTGCTCTGTGAATGGTTTTCAATACTTTGTTTCTTTTATTGATGATCACTTATGCTTTACTTGGGTGTATCTTATGAACAAGAAAAAAGAGATTTCAAAAAAATTTCAGTTATTTTATCACCATGTGCAAACCCAGTTTGAAGCTAAAATTAAAATTTTTAGGAGTAATAATGGAGGTAAGTATACTTGTAGTGATCTGCAATGGTTCTTGGAAGACCATGACATTATTTTCCAAACTTCCTGCCTGGGACCCCTCGGCAGAACGGGGTAGCCGAAAGGAAGAATCGTCATATCTTGGAGACTACTCGTTGTCTGTTACAAGAGATGCACGTCCCGAAGGGACTATAGGATGAAGGTGTCCTCACTTCCGTCTATCTAATTAATCGGATGGTCACATGTACTTTGGATGGGAAGTACCCCCCCCCCCCCCCCGAAGCTTCTTTGCCCAAGCATGCCCCAATCTTCCTCCTAAGATATTTAGATGTGTTGCATTTGTTCATATTGTGGGGCCTCTTAAGGATAAATTAGGCCCACAAGCGATAAAATTTATATTTGTGGGATATGCTGCAACCAAAAGGGGTATAAGTGCTATTCTCCTGCTCTCCGGAGAAGGTTTATACCAAAAGATGTCACCTTTTTTGAACACACTCCCTATTACTCTGATGAGGGCAAAACTGTTATTTTACAGAAGAAGAGCCAAGATCAGAGTGATACAATGTCACCCTTACTTGTATTGGTTGATGTGCTTGCCTCAGACATGATGGATATTCTAGTTAGAAAGGAAGCTCCCACCAATGACATTCGTGTATACAGAAGGAGGAAGGATCTTCAAGTCTACAGGAGAAGGTCAAACAGAAATATTGGACAAAAATGCCCCACTCATGCTCCATTACCCAGTACCACCTCGCCAGATCCAAGCATCAACATCACTCAAGAGACCACATCTGGGCTTCAAATTCATAGTGGTCGTACCAGATATCGTATTGACAAGTATGTTGGGTATCACTCTATCTCTCCCTCCTTGAAAGCTTATTTTTCCTATGTTTCCTCTATTTCTATCCCTAATAGTTTTTTAGAAGCTAGCTTGAATCCTCACTGGATAAAGGCTATGGAGGAGGGGATGGATGTCCTACAACGTCAAAAGACTTGGGAAATTATCCCTATCCCTCATGGGCGTCATCCAGTTGGGTGCAAATGGATATATACTACTAAATTTCTTCAAGGTGGAACTCTTGATAGATATAAAGCGAGGTTGGTTGCTAAAGGCTCCACTTAGGTCGATGGAATTGACTTCCAAGAGACGTTTGCTCCTGTCGTTAAACTGAACTCAGTCAGAGACTCAGAATCTTGTTGTTAATTGCGGCTCAAAAGTCTTGGACCTTGCACCAGCTGGATGTAAAAAATGTCTTCCTCCACAGTGAATTAGAGGAAGAAATCTATGACTCCTCCACCTGGTATGGATGTTCCTAAAGGACATGGGAGTCACCTTAAGAAACCCTTGTATGGTCTCAAGCTGTCCCCTTGTGCTTGGTTTGCCATGCTAAGTGACAAACTCTTGAACTTAAACTTCACTCGTTGCACCTCTGATCACTCAGTCTTTGTCTACAGATATGAGGAATGTACCACAATTTTTATAGTTTATGTGGATGATATCATTATTACTGGGACTGATGACCTTGTGCAAGGGGAATTGGCTTCTGCCTTTGAAATCAAAGATTTAGGCCCTCTTCGATACTTTCTCGGGATTGAGATTGCTCGTTCTGCCGGTAAGATTATGATCTCCCAGCGCAAATACATCTTAGACCTTCTCAGTGACGTTGGATATTTGGGAGTCAAACTCGTGGATAGTCCTGTGAAACCTAATTATGACATTCACAAGGAGACTTCTCTAGATCTAGAGAGGAAGTTAGAATTTAAGCGTATTGTGGGAAAGTTGATTTATCTGACAATTACAAGACCTGACATCTCATTTGTTCTTGACTTAGTTAGTCATTTCATGCACAGTCCTAAAGTTCATCACTATCAAGCAATTCTCCTGATTCTCAAATACTTAAAAGGGGACCCAGGAAAAGGCATTATCTATCAAGATCATGGTCATCTTAAGGTCCACGGGTACTGTGATGCCGATTGGGCAGGTTCTTCCCTGGATAGAAGATTTACGAGTGGATATTCTATCTTTGTTGGTGGTAACCTTATTTCCTGGAGAAGTAAGAAACAAAATGTGATTGCTCGTTCCTCCACTGAAGCTGAGTATCGTGTCATTACGGTCTCTACCTGTGAACTCATCTGGGTTAAATCTATCTTGGGAGAAATGGGCTTTCATGTTCGTGAGGTCATGTATTTTACTGTGATATCAAGATGTTATTCATATCGCCAACAATATTGTCTTCCATGAGAGGACAAAACACATTGAAATCGATTGCCACTTCGTGCGAGACAAAATTCAGGATAAAACTATTACTTTGGTGTTCGTGTCATCTGAAGATCAACTTGCTGGCATTCCCACCAAAGCCGTTTCTGGTTAATCACTTCATTCATATGTCCTCAGGCTCGGGATGCTAGATGATTATAGTGTCAGCTTGAGGGGGTTGTTAAAATGCAAGCTAACATAACCTCACTAGGCGGTGACTATATCAAACCGAATGGCTGATTAGCTTATATTGGGACATTCCAATATGGATTGAGATAGATGAGAAAACCCTAAAGGTACGCGCTCCTCCTCTCTCTCAACAGTTTGTTCCTCCACTGAAGCAGAATATCATGTCATTGTCATCACTACATGTAAACTGATTTGGATTAAATCTATCTTGGGAGAAATGAGCTTCCCTATCCTTGAAGTCATGCACCTTCATTATGATAATCAAGCTATTATTCACATCACTAACAATCATGTCTTCCATGAGAGGACAAAATACATTGAAATCGATTGTCACTTAGTGCGGGACAAAATTTAGGATCAAACTATCGCTATAGTGTTTGTACCATCTGATGATCAACTTGCTAACATTCTCACCAAGGTTGTCTCTGACAAATCTCTTCATTCATACTCGCTCAGGCTTGGGATGTTGGATGCTTATGGTGTTAGCTTGGGGGGGGGGGGGGGGGGGGGGGTTAAGAAGCAAGCTAACCTATTCTCACCGGGTCGTGACGGTATCTCAATGAGTGGCTAAAGATGCTTAAATATTTTGGGGCCTGTATGAGATCAACATTGAAGAAGGAAAACCTAAAGGTGCGCCTCTTCTCTCTCGCCTCATCATACCCTATTGACCGTTACCAATTTCCAATCTTTGTGAGTTTTTCTCTAAGTGAATGTTATCTCCGCTCATATTGATGTGGAAGCCCTTAGCTTCCAATCATAATGAGCTCTTCTCTCAGCGCAAAGGGCCAGAATCTTGTAAACGGACCTTCTTCTTTCTCAATTCATCATTACACTCAAGTTTATCAGTCAATACATTAATACTTTGTCCTCTCCTTAGCATCTCCCTCAATCCATTGATATGTGTCCCCCTGATCTCTCTCTTTCATCTTCCAGCATACCCATAATGACCTCTGTTCCATTATTCTTACTCGTGATGACCTCCATACCACAATTGTTTTGTAGTTTTATTTTCATCACATTGTGTTTTTTCAGGGAATTACAATAAATGTTGTGTCAATTATCTTAATTCCTCTTGGTCGACCCATCTAGATGCCATAAATTGGGTCTGTTGGCTGCAATAACAAGACCCTGGGTTCCAAATTTCCCATGCCTCAGTCTCGTTTCTTGTACGATTTCCTTTCCTTCCTGGACTCCTGATGACGACTTTGATATAAACTGTGTGTTTTTGGATTTGACACCTTTGGCTTCTTTTGTTTCGTGAGCATATTTACATATCTTGGAGATCTATCTGATTTATCCTCTCTCATGTGTATAAACCGTGTGTCCTCTTTTTAGTAGGATTTCACTCCTGTACAATCAAACTTTGGAGTGTTGGAAGGGTGACTACCTAGCTTCTTTGTGTACTACTTGGCTGCACTAGGAAATTTCCTATTCCTTGCCAATAAGGTTGTCTCTTTTTGCCCATGTATGATATTGATGACCTTTTATAATTGTCCTTTCTACAGTTGTATTTATTTCTTAATCTGGCATATATAGCTTTATCCGAATAGGAATTTTCATTGCATTTTCACCTTTCTTTTGTTGTGGGTTATTGTAGTTAATATTTGGCTTTGTTGTCTTGGGTTCGACAATTCTATTACTTTTTGATATTTTTCTTCCTAAGTATTAAAGTTCTGACTTTGGGGTGTTTGTCAGTAGAGCATTTGTAATCAATGATATGTTTTACTTGATGGGATTACTTGATTCTTCTCATCTTGCTTACCCTTTTATTCATGTTGCTCATGAGAATTCAAAAAAAATTCCACTTTTAAGTTTTAAGATCCTCCCATTTTTGTCTATTGACATTGCAACAAACATCGATATTATATGAGGGTACCTGTCTTCTAGAAGGCTGCAAAAAAATAGATTGATAGATATCCAATTGAACCATCTTGCATGGTTATCTCATCAAGTCTTTGATGACGGAAAACTTGAGCTATGCTAATATTCAATTCCATCTCTTAAACCTTTTTTGACCAAACCACGGCTTAAGGGTTATGCTATTGATATTTTTCTCCGCTGCAATAACATTGATTCTCTCGTCCTCCTCTCAATTTTCATGAAAGAGTTTGGAAAACTTGAGCTACACTGATATTCTATTCCATCTCTTAAACCTTTTTTGACCAAACCACGGCTTAAGGGTTATGATATTGATATTTTTCTCTGCTGCAATAACATTGATTCTCTCATCCTTCTCTCAATTTTCATGAAAGAGTTTGGAATTTCCAACATTTTCTTTTTTGTGGCTAGTTAATTGACGTTGGCCACAGAAATTTCACAAGATATAGTTTTTTGTAGGTGGGATTTTTGTCCATTGACATTTTTGTTCCCTTTTAATTATAGTGCAAAAAAAAACCTTCTCTGATAAATTTTGTATCTTCTCCCGCTTCCTTAATTCTTTAGTTTTATGGTTGTTGGTATATTATATTGTCTTGATCGAGGTCAATGATATGAAATAAATAGAGATTTGTTTTCAATTTAGGAATAAAACCTGGAGATGCATATCATTAGTATCTTTACATCTCAAGATTTACCCCCAAAAGATTCCCAATTTTGCTCTGATTATCTTTTTGTTCACTTATCATTGATGTAACCCATGGGATAGAATCCACAAATATGAGTTTCGTTTATGTTTGCATGTTATATCTTAATGATCTAATATTTTAGACGAGCATTCTACCGTGCCAGGGCATGATTGCTAAAATTCAATCAGATAAGGAAAATTTCTCTAGACTGGCATACCTATGTTGGTAAAATTTGGGTTCATTCATGCATCAAAATGTTGTGGGCTCCTGATTGAGATCGTGTTAGGGAGTATGAGGGAGAAATCCCATAGAGGGTTGGAGTCCCTCTTCCGAAAAATTGGAGGAGCTATGGTGGCTGGTACTTGATCGAGAGGGGGGAAGTGGATTCTGGCTTGCAAGCGGCAGCTGATCGGCAAACTTGCAGATGCAATCCTTCGGTAGAGAAAATAGGTTACAGGAGAAAAGAAAAAGGGAAGAAAGAGATGGAGAGAGATTCATGTTTCCCCCTTCCTATGACCACCATAATTACCTCCCCACTTCTATTAACCTTCATAACTACCTCCCCATTTCTATTAACTACCGTGATTACCCACCTCTCTTATAACTACCTATGTCCTTTCAATAACTACCCATTTCCTTTCCATAACCTCCTCTCCCCACTACCACTACCTCCTAATCGGCAATGCCTACCAACCACCCAAGGAATTACCCAACCCATTAAATAATGGTGTTCTCTTTTAACTCCCAACCATCATAGCCCTCCCCTACAAACCAAATACTGGACCACCCCATTTTGTTCCTTCAAGCACTCTATATCTTGCCAAGCCACCCTGAAACTCCTACTTCTCCATCGAATCCTCTTAGTCCCCTTGTCTCCTTCCCTCATGTTCTCAAGCCTAAACAACCCTCTGCCGAGTACTCATGTTACGGTCTTAGCTCCCAGAACCGGGCTAGGCCCCAGGCAGGCCTTAATCCTCCTAGTCAAATTCCACGATTCCCTCCTACAATTTCCAGCCTGGGTACCGTAACAGGGTCGCGGCCCATCCACCCCGGACCTCCTTGATAAGGAGTCCTTAACATGACTCCTTATCAAGGAGGTTCGGGGTTCGATCCCCGACCTCAACAACCCGATGCACTGAGAACAAGTGCGGAGAAGGGTTGGGGTGGATGGGTCGCGGCTCTGTTACGTCACCCAGGCTGGAAATTATTGGAGGGAATCGTGGGAATTGCCCGGGAGCTCTCAGAATCGGGCTGGGCCGGTTGGTGATGGGAATTGGGCCCTAGGCAAGCCTCTCAATCCCTGGCTCAGTTTGTGATGGGAGTCATGTTATGGACTCCTTATCAAGGAGGTCTGGGGTCCGATCCCCTGCCTCAACAACCCACCGTACTGTGAACAAATGCGGAGAAGATTTTGGGTGGATGGGTTGCGGCCCTGTTATTGTACCCAGGTTGGGAATTGTGAGAGGAAATCGTGGGAATTGTCCAGGAGGATTGAGGCCTTCCTGGGGCCCAACCCAATTGTGGGAGCTACAGTCATAACAACTCGCCTCCAGGCCCTCCACCGAATAACTATGTTTGCCTCCAGCAGCTCAAATTTCCCTTGGACAAGCCTTCTCAATTTCTCCTAGCTGGCTGGAAATCACCCTGCTTCCCTCCCAACCCGCGGGAAGTCATCATCACCTTTTCCAACCTGTCTGCAACTCCCTCTCTTTCCTCTTTGAGCATCATCCCATGAGGACAAGAAAATTTCTCCGAATATACCACCGTTGGGGATCAAAAACATTTTTCCTCCCCCTTACCCCCCAAAACCCCATACATATGTACATTTGTCTTTGGAGTTGTAATTTTCTTCATTGTGAGAATTGTACTTAAATTGTCACTGATACTCATTCAAAGTTTTTGTTTTCTTCCTAGAACTTTTGGGATTTGCGTGGCTTAGATTGCTGTGCATTGACTAATGAAGCAACATGAATCCTTGAATAAGGTTCCGGTGTGTTAAACACTATACCTAGTACATGAACTATTAAGGCCTCAATTGTATATTGACCCAACTATGAAAGTAATATTTAGAAATTGGGCCTGACTATCAGATATTTGAATAACACTCGGTGATTGTGCACCTTTATTAGGCTCTAATCGACGCACCCTCTCACCGCTCATGAAGTAATTAATTGTAAACTTTCTCTGAATCTTTTAATCTTGATTGTGGTTACATTACTAGCATTCATTTGTTTAATTTTTACATGCAACCTTGTTCTCTGTGACATTTATTTATGTGTGGTTCTTACATAATTCTTATGTATATGAATGCGCCTTTTTAAATTTGTTAAACCTCACTTATCAATGCCATAAATTGTCTTTAGGATTCCACCACATGCACCACCGCCCTATCCTATGTTAAAAGGAAGGTTGTCTCTATAGCTCAAACAGAAAAACATTGCATTAGAAGAATATCTCACAAATGATTTTTTATTTGGGTTAAAAGTTTCGAACCCTAGAGTCTCAACTTTAAGCAAATGGCAATACCACTGTGATACAAATCTTTTGCTGAAGAAATGTATCTATTGGATATAACATAGATGAGAAGATGAACAACGTGTGCCTAATTCCATATTGAGCTTATATCAAAACAGGGAGGGGGGAGGGGAAGAGTTTATGCTTAGCAATTGTCATTTAGATGTGAATCTGAATGAATCATGCATGGCCTTCAAGAATTGTCTTTGTTATTTTGTATTAGTTATATAATTATTTAGAAATGCATCTTGAATCTATTATTTCATATGACAGCATTTCTTAAGTTATACTTTCTATTATTTGCAGATTCTTGATGCATTGTCAAATTGTCAGGCATCATTTAACAAGAATGTGCGTTTATCTTACTCAACCTTGGTACTCAAGTAAGCAGCTAATTAATCTTAATTCTGCGAAGTAAAGTTGTTTTTACTAAGTCTCATGTAGTCATTGACATTTTATTTTATATGAGAGCATATTCAAGAACAATTCAAATGACGCAGAGTTGGTTGTTTGATGTGGATGTCCCGACACTGGATGTGTCGACGCTAATGCAATCCTACGTGAGTGTGCGTAATGGATGTGAATGAATTCAATCTAAATGATGCATGTGGGTTTTAACTAATTCCGGGACAAAATGTTTGCAAGTAAAATTATAAAGTTTATGCAAAATCACCACAATGCGAACTTCAATTTTTCGGTGCGTAAGCAAGGCCACGCATGATTTTGTTAGAAATGCTTTCAACTACAATTTCGCAAGTGGGAACTTATAAAATTAGGAAAAATGCAATAATAGCACAATAAGATTAATTCTCAAGCAAATATAAAATGTCCTCACAATATTCAATATAGATAGAATAAACACTGTACGAATACTCACATGGCAATGGCGATCTGGCAGCTGTGATGGAAAGAGATCCCTGAAAGTAGGCCGCGGCTATTCTTGGTTCTAGAGAGGAATGGATTTGAGGAGTATGGAAGATTGGAAAAAGGAGCCAAGATAGGCAAGCACCTGGAGGAAGAAGTCCACAAATAGCCCAAGGTGTTATGTGAGACTTTACAAGTAGAGGAAAAGTGAAGTGGAGGCAAAGGATGGTCGTGGGAAATCTCACCTGGAAGGGAGAGAATAGGTTAACGACAAGTGTGGGTGGGGGGGTGTTCCGACTGACAGGGATGGCAGATTGGAAAAAGGAGGCAAGATAGGCAAGCACCTGGAGGAAGAAGTCCACAAATAGCCCAAGGTGTGATGCGGGACTTTACGGGTAAAGGAAAAGAAAAGTGGAGGCAAAGGATGGTCGCGGGAAATCTCACCTGGAAGGGAGAGAATGGGTTAACGACAAGTGGGGGGGTTCCGATTGACAGGGGAGATGTGAAATTGCAGCAAGGACGTTCTGGGGCTTCGAACGGTAGAGGAGGATTTTTGCAACAGTTTTGGGAGGAAGGAGGCCAGGCGATCGGCTGGTTGGAACGCGTGGTGAGGATCGAGCGACTTACGAAAAATTACAGGGGAACGGTGTAGATCCACGACAGTTAGGGCTTTGGCATGATGGTTCGGCCAGGAACGAGTGAGGAAGGGATTAGGCTTGCATATGGAGGAGATGAATGAGAAGAGCATGCTGGAAGAGGCAGCGTGGCTTGGGGTCACAGGCGTTTGGGAAATTGCCAATGAACAAGCTCGACATTTTTTGATGGAGTGGTGGGATCATGCGTCCTGGAGTAATGGAGAATGTCGGTTATGGCAGAAGTCGTAGGAACAAAGGGGTGGTAACGGTGGCTCCACGGGAGGCTTAAAGAAAGACACAGAAATGATTATTTCAGGAAACAAGACTGGGACATCGCACCGCGAAGGATTGTCGGATCTAAAATCCTTCACAAATTCAACAATGAAAATAAATCACAGCGTCCGCCCCTATTTATAACAAGAGGGGAGGTTGGGCACCCGGCGTGAATGATTATGATTGTCCGTTGCGCCCGGTGGCCTAAAACACTAAATATAAGTCCAAATTAAAATAAAATACATATTATTAGTAAAATGGAGATCTGGGTGCACTCGCGGTCTCGGATTGTCGGTATCGGATCGTCGATCCGATCAGCGCCTCCTGTGCGAATACACGAATGCGGGCCCCGCCGAATGGTGACTCGAAATCCAGCGCCGATCCCCATCACTAACCTACCATATGGTGAATTAATCCATATGTCATTATGGTGTTATAATTAATACCATGATTGTACCGTTAGGTTGGTTCATTTAAATATGTAGGTATTCATTTACTTATATGACACGTGATAGTTATTTTATTGATGTCTGCCTTGATTTCGACTGTTTTTTAGTCATTTAAAATGTAAAGTGTTAACTGCCAGATTGCTAAGCTTTCTTTTAGGATAGTTAAGGTGCAATGATATTTTTGAACTGTCCTTGGTCCGAACAATTCTAGTGATAGAGAACTTGGAGGTGCTGCGAATCAATAGCTATTTCTCTAAAATTTCAGTTCAATTTTTTCCAACTATAAAATGCTATGTCTAAGTTTGAATTATCATTTCTTTGTTAAATAATAAACACTGAACTACATGAGCACCGTGCTAGACTGCTAGAATCAATAGTGTTGTAGCCACTGTTACTATTAACAAGTCATCCAACAGATTCAAAAATTAGTTCTCTGATGGCGACTATTGTCTTGTGTATTTTTGGACCCATATGTGATTGTGAACTATAATGAGAAGTCTACCCTATGTTTTTTCAAACAAAGTTCTATATTGCATAAGGATGCATCCAATTGTCATCCGGGTCACAATTTTTCATATATTAGCATAAATCGCAGATCTTTATTTTGTTATATTTATAATGCCATCTTTCCAAATTGATTTGTTACAAAGTGTTGCTCTTCCAGTCTCACCGCTATACTCTTCAACCACCTCTCACCTTATCCAATGACCCACCGCCAAGCCTTCGATCACTCGCTAGCCTGCTCCCTCTCTCAGTTGCGAACACGGGAAGCAAATAATCCTATTCTCCTACTCATCAATGCCCCAATCCAGAATTGTGCAGAGAGGATGATGGCATTCATGTAGCTGATTTTGATGCACTTGAGTTGGATGATTACCCTTCTTCGACAACTAGTGCAAGCCTAACCTGATCGGAGCTTTCCCATCATTCAGGTGCTGGTATTTTTCAGGCTTTACACCATGAAAATCTACGAGCAGCTACAGAATCACATAGTGATGGTTATGATTGATAGTGGTGCCAATCGCAACTTCTTTTCCCATGATTTGGTCATCAGTTAATATTTACGATTGACAGTGATAAAATATACGATAAAATATATTTTAAACAGTTAAGTGGCATAGTGCCCATTATATATTGACAATTTGCCAAAAAATGCACAAAAATATCCAAAATACGGTTAATTAGTGTTTAAGAGTGCTTAATCCATGTCTAAATTTTAAGAGAAACTAAAAAAAAATGAAACATGACGTCTAACACATCTGTCATGCTATCTAGAATGTTCTATTGTCCAAGTTTCCAAGGTTGTCTAGCATCCTACACTTGCCCTTCAGAAATGCCCATGCTTCATGCTTGCGTGTAATTTGGATCGTTGATGCTATGAACTGAAATCTCAATAGGAAGTATTAAAATTTCAAAACCTTGGCCCTTGGACATCAATCAACGATAAAGAAATGATAAACTTCGAACATTAGCACCAAATGTTGACATTCCACTTTGTCAGTACTGAAATAGTGAAATACACTGCTTGCTAGACAGACAGGTTCTTTACCAGATTGCGCTATAAGGAAACTAGCTTGTCCCTTAGGATTAGACCTCCTTACCCCTTCATTTATACTTTTTTTCTTAACAATTCTTTCTATCAAACAAAATATTAAAAAAATCTCCTCTCTCTGATCTTATTGGGCTACTTCACCTTAAAAACAAGACATTTTTTGTTTGTATCAAGTATGATGTCATTTCAAAATTTAGTTCTGACATGTCCATCAATTAGGATACTTGGAAACTTGTATGTGGTATACTGTATCTGAAAAGACATGACGATTCTTAAATATGGATTCCTTTTATGATACTGATTGGTGGAGAAGAAGAGTGATTTGGTGTAGAAGAGAGCTATGAAAGAGGGTCTAGTTGAAGGAAGATAGAGGAGAGTATACTCCTGCTTAACTTTAAATAATTATTCATTAATTGGGCCCATACATTCCTTATATAGTGAGAATACCAACCGCATAAAGGCTCTTATAGTAAACATAACAACCCATAGTTGAACACAGGATATAGAAAATACATAACTGTAATACAATAACATATAACCACAAATCTGAATAACTGTAAGCATAATAATACTTTTTTTGGTCTTTTTGTTGTGTACGACATCTGATATACCTCATTGCATCACTTCTCTTTATAAATTTATATTCCCAGCTTTTGTTTTCACACCCGCTGAACATGTTTAGGTTACCCTTAGGTCAGTTTTTATATATTACTAGATATTAAGATCGCTACCTCCCCTTATGTATCAACGAGCCTATTTCATTTTCATTTACCATGTTTTGTAGTTATGCTGTGCTGCTAATTGGATTGAAGGATACTCAAGGCCAAGGTCAAGTTCTGTCAGCTGCTCTTGAGGTGTTACTTTTGCTCCATATTATAATGTCAACATTTACCTGCATGCTCCTGAAAGTGTCAAAATTTTGATTTTTTTTAATCATCTGATTAGCTTACTCTTGATTCACTTCTCATATCCATACCTGGCTTGCTATTGCAACAATCTGAAGATTGCAGAGAATCAAAGCCTAGATGATGATTCAAAATTTCGCGCACTAGTTACTGTCGGATCACTTGTATCCTTGAAAAACGAATTTTTATCTTTTTTTTAGGATAATTGATATTTTATTATCACTAATCCATCCTGTTTTTGATCTCTGTAAATTGATTGATTCTGAAGAACTGGCATTTGGTCTTTCTAAACTTGAGCGTTTGAGGAGATCTGTTTTCTGTTTACTCTATTACAAATAATTTCATTGTGGTTTCTCATCACTTATTTTTTTTAATCTCTTCAGTTCTAACACCCTGGGAGAGCTCTTCGCACCCTGTGAGGATTTGACATAGTCAACAAGTACTTGTGCCTTTCTGCTATTCAACAAATACTCCTGCCATTTATCTTTTTTTTTTGTTCCCTATATTTGATATTTTGTTGTCCTGACTTTTAAAAAAAACTTAATTTTATTCAGTAGGGAATTCCTCTTTAGAGGTATTGTTTTGGCATCCACCTAAGGTGAATTGGTTATATGTGGAGGGGCTCCAGCTCTGTATTAAATGCTCGTGACTATATCAGTTTTCCATTGTTGAACTATTCTCAACAGTTTCTCATGCCTGTAGAGTACATTTTTCACCTCCATTTTTATTTTTAATTGGGGCAGGGGAGTGATTGTTAGACTTAGCCTACTCTAATACTTTATTAAAACTAGGAATCTAACCCTAAATTATTTGCCTGCGTCTGTTGGTGTTCTGGAAGTATTGCTTTAGTCCCACATCATTTATCTTAGGTTTCCTAATGTGCTTCATAGGTTTTGGGGAGACTATCCACTCTAACCAGCTGATCTCGAGGTTGATGAGAGGGTTTTATCTCCTCAAAGGAGAGGTTTTGGCATTGCAAGAAGGGAAGATAAGTTGTAATGTATAGCTCGGTTTATGGGGATCGAGGAAGGAGGGAATGGAATGGCCCGGATCAGAGGAGAGCCATAAAGAGATGTTGATGGTGACAAGCGGAGGGGCTTTTGATAGCTATCATCGTAATTATTGGTGGCTAGAGGATACCGGCGGAACTGTGGCAATAGTAGCAAGCAATGTTGGATAGGGCGTCAGTTGTACTAGAGTTTGGTTCTGTCAGTAATAGGGACAGAAATCGAGGTCGGTTTTGTTGCTGTGATTGCAACTAGTGGTTTTATCGAGAGTGGATGATGTTGGGGTGTTGATGGATGAGAGTTCCATGATGTTGGTGTGAGGGTTGTGGTCGCAAGTGCAGGAGAAGTTCTTGGTGAGGGCTATGGCTGTGAGGGAAGCCAGAACAACGGCAAGGGTATGGTTGGAATTAGGGGTGTTCACGAACCGAATCGAATCGAATAGCTCTTCAATCGAATTCAAATTTGACAATTGAAATATGAATCAATTAAAGATGAACACTTCCTGAAAAACATATTTACACGTGATAGTTAGAAGTGTTCCATTCTAAATAGACCAATAACATGATGAGAACAAAAAAGAGCACAAAATAGCTCACTCATTACAAACAAAAAAAAAACTCAAAAGAGAAGTTCAAACTTAATTATAATCAAAATAAAAGTGTCATCGACAGCTACAAAGAAGACCAAATAAATATAAATGGATAGTCTCCTCCCCCTTCTACTGCCCTTTCTAGAAGTGTTATCTGTGGAAATTGGAACCCCAATGTTAGTCAGCTCAAGAAGGGATGGTGTACAACCAAGAGAGGGGAACCCAAAATCCTAGACTCTCTTGGATAACACATCTAGGTCATCGTGAAGTGGAGCCGACTCCCACAATAGAAACCCACAACCTTGTCATCCACCGTCAGTCACTCCTCCCTACCTTCTCCATCGTAGAAAGTCAAGATCCAAGAAGGGACACAGAGATTTTCTTTAACCCTTTTCTCATTCAATGCCACGTACCTAATCCCAAAACGGTGAGCTGACAGTCCACTAGAAGACCAAATGACATTGTTGTTCGTCTATGCAAACCCTAGCAATTTCTCATAGTGGACTTCATACTTGATAATGTCTTAGGAGTAAGAAAGGATAATTTGGATCCTCAGTCATTTGGCTCACATTCTAAAGAAGAGTTCTCTGGACGATTCAGGCTCCGCGAGAAATACGGGAAATTGTCTCTCCATTTGTATCATGTCATTGTTTTTCATTTATGCAAACCCTAGCAATTTCTTCGGCGTATCCGCCGGCTACACTTGTAACTATCACGTGTCATGAAATGTTGAATTCGAATTTGGGTTCGAATTCAGATTCAAATTTAGATTCGAACATGGATTCGAATTCGAATTTTATAATATTTAATTATATATAATGTTCAAAGGCTTGAGTGTTGTAATTATATATAATGTTCAAATATAATTATATTTAATATTTAATTACATATATTAATTTTATTTAACTATATATTTTATTATTCGTGAAATATTTGTGAATCCTTCGAACAATAATAAAATTATTCGGTTAAAAATTCGAAAACTATTTGAATTCGGTTTCGAATCCGGATTCAAATTTGAAAAAAACGAATTTTAATCAAATTTTCACGAATTGAATCCCGAATTATTCACGAATTATACTATTTGTGAACCGCTCTAATTTGAACAATCTGTGTGTGCTAGGGGAGATTGGGTGAGATCAGGTTGTAGGAGAGAGGCTAGATTTTGGTTTTTGCTCTGATACATTGTTGAGGGTAAAATTTATCTTATTCAAAAAAACTCCCTTTATTGAAGAGAGGTTTTAGTCTGTTTTAACAATAATAAATTTAGCAAAATCTATGCGAAGACAATGGGATGGCCACTAATAAGCTTAATGTATTTCCTGTCAAGCAATCTCTCTCTCACTGCCTCTCTCTCCATTTTTTCCTTCTATTATTTTGTCTCTCAATTTTATAAATGTGTTACGGCTAGGGGAGAAATACTTGCATTAATCGAAAAAAAAATAAGGATACAATCATGAGGCATACTCGTGTACTTCTTCTTGAGACTGGTTCCTCCAAGAAGCCTAATAACATCCAAGATGATAAGAACTCTCCCATACCACGTCCTTATATAGGGAGGGGGGCTCACAACAATAAACATAAAAAAGAGAAGATAAAAGAAGTTACGCGCACGTGCGTAACAATACATCCCGCCAGAAAAATGATCTTGCCCTCAAGGTCGGAGCTTTGTCCTCCACTAGTAGTGATATGCCTGCGGGGGCCTAGACGTCGAGGTGCCTGGAGCGCCGTCCTGAGGTACATCGAGGATCGTCAGCGCGTCCAAGTCAGCAGCGGTGAGCTTGTGCACGTCCTCCCTGATGAGGCACCGGAGCTCCTTCATAGGACAATCATGAGTAGGCGAGTAGGGTTGTCTGCAACGAAAACACAGGCCCTTGCTCCGTAGGTCATGGTACTCTTGGGTGGAGAGGCGGTTAGTGGGGACAGGACGGTTGTTGCATGGGCCCATATTGGGTGGACGAAGTAGAGGTAGCAGTGGCGGTTGGAAAGTATGGTTGTTATGGAGGTTTAGAGGGAGGTAGTGAGGAAGGAGGGTCCTCAGGTAGCACAAGGAATTCAGCCTCCACCAGTGGGGAGAGGCCATGGCTTGGTTCACAGTGACTGGCTCAAGGGTGCAGAGGTGGGTTCGAATATGGGGTTGCAGGTTGCATGTAGTATGCAAAGTTATGATCGGGGGGAAATTCTCGGACATGGGTGACCAGCTCTATAAACATATCCACGTACGAGTCAATGGAGCCGGTTTGGCGGACTCCGCAGAGGCGCTCGATCATGGAGCCGGAGTAGTGGTGGTCGTACCGCTGAATGAGGGCCTCTGTGAGGGCCGTCAAAGTGAGGCCAGGGGAGGATTGGATGAGCCAGCGGACCCTTCCATGCCGACGAGTGATGTGGAGACCTGTTGCGCCGAAGGAGTCTGGTGAATATCAAAAAACTGTTCGGCGAAGGCAATCCACCCAAGTGGGTCAGTCCCGTTGAATGTGGGAATGTCAAGACGTGGGAGCTGTGGAGGTAAGCCCGTCAAGGCGGGATCCGCGGGAGCCACTGTGTCGGGGGGTCCCAAGGCGGAAGCAGTAGTAGGACCGGAGTGTTGGTCGGGCTGCAAGTTGTGGAGCATGGTCATAATCGTCGAGAGTTGCTCGGCCCGAGCCTCGAAATGAGATGTGAGGCCGAAGATGGCATGTTCGAGGGCGTCCACGCGGGATTCCATCTGGCTCTTTGGCATAGGAGGCCGAATGCACCGAGTTGGAGGTTGGCAGGAGCGTGCCAGAGCCGAGAAGGGCACACTAGCGGCGGGCAATCGTTGCGGAAGAGCTGGCGGCGGCAGAATAGAGCAGGACTGGCGGAGGAAGGTGCGAAAGACCGGAAGTAGGCCGGCGCTGCGGAAGAAGTGGTTGGAAGCCCGGCGTCCAGACGGCGACAACCCAGCCGAAGCCCGACTGCGGCCAACGGAAGCCAGGCGCTATCGGCGGAGGCGTTGCGACGAACCGCGGCCAGGCGCGATCGGCGGATGAGGGCGATGACTGCTAGATGTCGCGTTCTCGCGAGTCGGAGACGCGGACAGCGCACGTCGATATCGCACACGGACGGAACCCGATATCGAACATCGAGGTCGGCTAACAGTTGATGCAGAGGAAACCCAGCGGCGCACACTAGGCAGGCGGGAATGGCTAGGTCAGACCAATGTTACGACTAAGGGAGAAACACTTGCATTAATCGAAAAAAAACAAGGATACAATCATGAGGTATACTCGTGCCCTTTTTCTTGAGGTTGGTTCCTCCAAGAGAACCCAAACCCTAATAACATCCAAGATGATAAGAACTTTCTCATACCACCTCCTTATATATGGAGGGGGGCTCACAACAATAAACATAAAAAATGACGATAAAAGAAGTTACGTGCACGTGCGTAACAAAATGCCTCATACCTATTTGCAGATTGTGTTCTTAGGCTGTTTTTTGGCACGGCTTATCGCAAGCTTATTTGTCTTTGTGAGGTTGGACAAAAATGTCTTTGTCATAGAATGTATGTTTGGTATCACAAATATTACAAAAAAAGAAACCAGTTTGAGGCATACGATTTTGTTATGACAATAACATTTTTGTCCAACCTCACCGGAGCAAATAAGACGCGATAAGCCGCGCCGAACGCAGCCTTAGTGACAGTTTTTGCTTTTTTTTTCTGTCATGGAGCCATCCTTGACTCATTCCATATCAGATGCTAGAAGGTCTCGTTAAATCAATTGGCGTCGCCTTTGACGTTCAGAGTCTAGCCAGACACGCAAAATCCTCAAATGACGCAAAGATTGCCGAGGTTGGAGCCGACATTGAACAGCTGCTTACATCCACCTGACCGCCATTATACTTCCACCATCTTGGTAAATTCACCAATGCTCTATTTTAATCTATAACCATCTTTTGTGAATTGCATTTCCTTTGATTCACTGCTGCCTTTTCAGTGGACTGCTCATCAAACTCAAGGTGCCGCAAATTTTGATGGGGGACTTCACGTTCTAAAGATTTTTAACTTTAGAGGCTGAAAATTATTTTATTTAATAGTTTATATTTTGGAATTAGACATGGAAACAACACAGCTGCGGTTTCTGCTGTGGGCGGCTGCAGGCTCGTAGATGTCTTTTGGGGGAGTTTATGTTCAAATGAACCGTTTTTTTAAGGATGAAAAATGGAGTGCTGTTGCTCAATACTTAATAGATGCGTCATCTTTTTCTTCTGTTGAAATTTATCTGGTCTTGCTTCCTTCTATCAGCTCACTTGTGGCTTACACTGTATTTTACAGAATGATGCTTGAGGTGATAATTTTAGGCTGTCTTGCGTGAAATTTTAGAGTTTGGTTTTCAAATCCATGTCCGGGTAAAACAACAGCACCACGTGTAGCGTCATCTCGGAAGACCGCTAATGTTCTGTTATTTTAGCACAGGTTTTGTTGACATCTCCTGGGAGATCATTTTGGGTCTCCAGGGAGTTCTCCCGGGGTTCATTTTGGGAAATTTAGAGAAGTCGCATTCCCACGCGCTTTAGACAAGGAAATCACTGAAATTTCATGTGCTTTCAAGATTGTGGCACATGGGGCATTGTTGTTTCACCTGGACCTAGATTTGAAAACAAAGTCCGGTTTCAAATATTTCACCTGTTTTGCAGGGCATTTTAGCTTCGGTGAGTTTAGACAAAAACATCACCATTATAGAATGTATGTTTGGCATAACAGTTTTTATGACTGCTACAAAGAGAGGAAAACTAGTTTCGAACATAAAATTGAATGTTCTTTAGGTGAAGTTGGGTGTTCACAAACAACGGTTCACGACCATGTGTTCGTGGGCACTACTATCATGCCAAACAGAGCCTTAATTACGCAAATTATCTTTTGACCTTTTACATCCATGTGTCTTGTCTATTATGATATTATCTTATGTTTGATGGATGTTGCTCAATTTTTTCTTTCTATTTATATACACTAGTAATTATCCAAAAAATTGAGAGTTAGCATAAACAGGGTAAATATACAAAAAAAATTGAGAGTTGTATTTCTCTCGTCTTTTAAAATTACAAAAGTCTCCTATGTAAATATACATTTCATAATATGCACGCACAAAAAATACCTGATGTGTCTCTTTTTAGGGATCGTTTTGTGCATGTTATGAAATGTAAACTTACAAAGATTTTGTAATATTAAAAATTGGATGGATTAAACGTGTTTTAACATGCTTATTGGGGAGGTCTTGTCGTATTATTTTCTTTTAACTATAATAATTTAAAAAAATACACATCTGACCTCAATGCTCTGTTTTCACAATCTAAAGTCGGGAAGTTCTGATATATATATATATATATATATACACGTGTAGGGTTCATTTGGCACAATGGCAGCAGCCATGAATGGCTTACGAACCATCCTCCGTGTGGCGCTGTCGTATTTTTACAATCATTGAAACGATGCAGAAAGAGAATAGTAGGCCAAATTTCTTGCAAATGCTAGCTGACATTGTATGGCAAGTCTTCATGAAACAAAAAAAAGAACGAAAAAGTTGTTTGTGAGTATAAAAGTTATGTATTAACTAAAATGACAAAGATGCAAATACTATATTATAGAGTTGTTAACCGCAGTCAAAAACTCAACAGGATAATTTAAAATGACAACACCGCAGTCAACATTGAAATAAGGATTTGTTGTTCCTCTAAACAGCATAAATATACTCGAGAGGATAATTTAATGCTTCTCCTCTTTGGGGACATCATTCTTTGGTACCTTTGGGTCCAACTCTTTAGGCACTGTTCCTTCGGCAGACCTGACATTAATGCATGTTAGTACATACTTATACAATATTTGCTTGGGGTTAGAACTTATGCCTCCAATCCACATTCAGTTGGTTTGTAGGTGGAGGGGTCAGGATTTATAGCATGTGTATAAGGCTGTATAAAATTTCCCAAGAACAATGTTAAATACACGAGATTATATGAATTTTTCAATGTAGGTCTATATTCTAAGCATAACCCCTCATATGTAGAATCTTCAGCCTTTAATATATGCTCTTATATAAAACACGTGCTTCCAGCATAAATTTAATTGGTTATAGATGAAGAGAACCCTCAAGTGTGGGGGTTTTGACTTATAACAGCTGCTCTTATATCATGTTAGGATTTATGCTTCCAACCCATAACCAATTGATTATAAGTGAAATGGGCACCGGATCTATTAAGGTTCCGTTTGGTGTGGCATTTTTGTTCCGGCGAGTTTGGACAAAAACGACACCGTCACCGTCACCATCACCAAGAAAAAAAACTAGTTGTCAACAGAAAAGTGGATGAAGATACTTAGGTTAGGTTGGGCCGAACGATGGTTCATAACCACCGTGTTCACGACCGCCACAGTCATGCCAAACGGAGCCAAAGTGTATAAGATTACTCGAGTTTTCCAATGTACAAATATATTCTCAGCATTAGGAATCACCAATCTAAATAGAAAACTAATAATCACTTTCCAATTCTACTCAAAAGAACCCATCATCCTCGACCAACATTTATTAAAATACTACAAGAAAATTATGACAGTAGAATCTTAATGAAATTCCAACAATTAAACCGTTCAAAGGATACATGACTCTTACCTGATCCTACTTAACTGCAATTAAAGCATCTTATAATCCAAATGCGTTGAACATTCATTACTTTTTTAAAAATAAGTTTTTTCATGAAAATTAAGACTACAGACTAAGGTTCTGTTTGGTCAAAGTTATGTAAATAGCCAGTAGAAGAACCATGATCCGGTGTTAAGACGGTCAAACGAGATGCAAAGGTGCAATTAAAAGTTTAAGGGTAGCCCGGTGCACAAAGCATTCCCGCACAGCGAGGGTCGGGGTCGGGTCCCAGCACAAGGGTGAAATGCAAGCAAACCTTACACTATATTTTTGCAAGAGACTGCTTCCAGGACTCAAACTCGTGACCTCAAGGTCACACGGCACCAACTTAACCGGTGCGTCAAGGCTTCCCTTCTTATTAAAAGTTTAAAATTTCAGATAAATTTTCATTTTAAAGTAATTTAATATCCATCTGTTTCCTAATTTCTTAAATATTAGAGTGTGTGATGCGCCACTGCTCTAAATAGTAGATGCATCATTGTAGATAGTAGTGTTATCAAGATAGCAATGTTGGTTTCCATCGCTTCCAAAGTGTGGTTCAAAGTTACCTTTGCATGAATAATGTAATAAAAGGGTAGCCCGGTGCACAAAGCATCCCTTCAAAGTGAGGGTCTGGGGAAGGGTTCCACCACAAAGGTAAAATGTAGGCAAACCTTACCCTGCATTTTTGTGAGAGGTTGCATGAAAAATGTAATGTCATCTAAAAATTTAAACGGTGGTTGTCATCTTTCAATTTATTGTTATTTTTGTAGCCGTCAGATAGCATTTAGTTATCAGCTAGTTTGACGTTTGACTTTGGTTCTCTGGAAGAAACATGAGGTCCTGCTTCTAGTGGAAACATTCTATTGGGTGGTGTTCCCGCTTACCGGATTGCAAATTAATACAAGAACACTCAAGCCTTTACCCCACTATAGTGGGGTCGGCTATATGGATCCTTTGTCGTGCCCTATCTTTAGTCATAATCTCACTAAAGCCTAAGTACATCATGCCTTTCCTTATAGTTTCATTCCAAGTCTATATTGGTCTACCCCTCCCCTATTTAACATGTCACCTCTCACAATGTCTAACAGTTGCCTCTAATGGTCTCATTTGTACATGTCTGAACCATCTTAGTCGAGCTTCTCTCATCTTCTCTACAATTGGTGTCACTCTTGCCTTATCCCTGATACATTCATTCCTAATTTTATCTCGTGTGTCCACATATCCACCTAAGCATTCTCATCTCCACAACTCCCATTTTTTGCTCATGTACACAATTCACTACCCAACACTAAGAATCATAGAGCATCATTGGTCTAATTACAGTACGATAAAACTTGTCTTTAAGTTTTAATGGTACTTTACGATCACATAAGATCTCCGATGCGCCTCTCCACTTCAACCAACCTGCTTGGATTCTATGTATCACATCTTTGTCTACACCTCCATCTTTTTTAACTATCGATTCAAGATATTTAAAGCACTCACTGCGGGAAATATCTTGCTCACCTAACTTAATAACGAAGTAATCCGTCCTTCTTGCACTGCTAAATTTAAACTCTATATACTCCGGTTTTGCCCTGCTCAACCTAAAATCCTTCTTTTTAAAAGTGTCTCGTCAAAATTCAAGTTTCGCGTTCACACCCTCACGCGTCTCATCGACCAAAACAAAAAAATGAGGCAGGGGAAAGTTTTGAACCCACGTTCTAAAGAACAAAACTGGCACCTTCAACCAACCACTCCAGTTGACGTTGCAAATTAATACATTCTAAGAAAATGTATTGGAAGATCAAGCTGATCGATCTTGTAAGTATCATACCAAATCTCGTCAATCAAGTCATTTTTTTAGAAATATGAGGCATTTAAGCCGGACAAGAATTATTTATGCAACTGTTATTAGAAATAATAGTTAAAGTGGCTGACATATGTTAAGGCATTGGTATTACTCTGTGAAACAAACAACTTGTGTGTTATTCCGCATCGTTACACCAGATTGCGTGCTAGGTTCTCATGAGACTTCTTCTCAAACTTTGATCTTCTAGAAGTTCTGGATTACATGTGGACGTAACGAGCTACGACTGGCAAAAATTGTCTAATCCATGTCCAACATGAGTCAACTTCGGTTCTGTTTGGAACTAGGAAAAACAGTGGTGGAAACAGCAGTGGGATTGGAAGTGACAGTAAAAATAGTGGCAGGAAAATCAACAGCAGAAAAAAAAAAAGGGCTGTCGTCATACGGGTAGAGAAAAATGAAAGTGTGGAAAGCTCATTTTAGGTTTTTTAGATGTGGGAGGGTTCATTGTTTTCCAAAAAAAAGGTGAAAATACATTTTTAACACAAGATTTTTTTTTCGCAGCCGGAAAACCAGATGCCTCCAAAACAACTGTGACTATGGAAAATAAATCCAAGGGGGCATGCAAAAAAGTATCAAACTAAGCTGCTAGTCGCATCGGGATGTAGAAACTTCCCAACTAAGCAGCATGGTTACCATTTTTCTAGCTTTAGTTTCAACAGAGAGAGGCGACCTCAAACTATTTTTGATCAAGTATGGGAAAGAACTAAGAAGTAACCTCTCGTGTTTGGTTCTGTATCTTCTTCAAATAACGAGGGTGGAAACCATCTTCTAGCTAAAGAGGACAAATAAGATATCATACATGGAGAAGGGCTTGAACAACTTTCCATTAATCAGAATTCAAGAAGTAGCAGCTAGTTGACGGATCTAAACACTATACAACATCAATAAGTAGCTTTATCACTATTTTCCTGGTCCAATTAGTATGAGAGAACAATGGAGATGCCTAGAGGAAAATGCACTATGAAATTATTGGCATAATATTTCCCCATTGGCTTGGCCTAGCTGCTTGTCCCTCCATTTTCAAACAAAACAGAGTATTTGAGTCAGAAACATTGAACCAACGACTAGGAGAAGGTAAGAGATATAGAGGCCTAAGCTGGAAAGATCATTAGCAGGCGTGAGGAGAGGGAAAGATCATAAGTTGCTTTGTAGTGGATTGGGGGAAATTGGATCCAAGTGTGCAATTTTGGTGGGCTTTACCCTTTTGGGTTTTGAATTGATGGGTTTAGGCTTTTTGCTAACTCAATCTCTATAAAAAAAACAATGATTATGTACCATACTATGCTCCAGCATTTATTCATGACAATAGAATTTTAATGTCTTAGTTGAAATTATATGAGATTTTTCTTTCAATCGTCTTATATCATCTTATAGTGACCCTACTCAACAAATTTTTAGATACATGACATGAGATGCTAAATAGATAAGAAAGGAGGGAATATTTTTAAATAAGAATAAACAGAAGTATACTGACAACCATTCAAAAAAGTTGAGAGCAAAGGAAGATAAGGAGTAGAGGGAGGACAAGAGTCTGTTGGGCATGGTTCCCTTCATATGTGGAAGGGACCATTGGAAGGCAACACCATGAACTTGGGGTCAATTACAGTGAATATATTGGGGGCACGTGATCAATTTGAAGGGTTAGTGATTCTTAACCATCGATCCAATTTGACGACTCAAATTTGGCTAAGTTGTGTTTATAGTCTTGAACACTCCTCTAACCTAGGGATTTTTTTCAGCCCCTGAACTAAGTGAGCAGCAGAGCACTGAATATGGTAGAAGGATGAGTAAGCTTCAGTAACTTGGTGCCTAGAGAAGTTCTTTGTAGCTGAAAGCGCAAGTACTGGTGACCGTTGGTGCATATTCTGGACAGCTAGAGGAGTTCTTTGCTGCCTCAAGCAACATAAGCTTACAGTTTGTCCAGTAAAGGAGAGAGAATTTTGTAATAATGAGAAGGAGATCAAAGGAGATCAGGGGTTAATTGAAGGGTGTTTGGAGAGAATCACATTAATTCGTCTTTGTTTCTTTGTCGGGATACATGTATCTCTACCTTTGTACTTTCGATATCATTTGCGGAGTTAGGGTGATCCGTTCTCAGATCAGAAGGGGTCATTATAGAATGTTAGTAGAGATTGCCCTATTTTTAGTGGAGACTTTTTGTGTTTGACCCTTCACCCAAGTTCTGTTGTTTTTCATGTATAAATCTCAAAAAACAAGCTCATATTTGAAAAGCAAGCTCAAATTGAAGGAGGGGTATGTCACGGGCAAAGACTAACCATTTTTTAATTCATGTTTTATGTATATTTATTATTTTAGGTCAATTTGAATAGATTAAGTATTTTAGTTTTTAAGTAGTTTTTGCAAAATTCGGAGTTTGTAGACTAATTAATGTGCGTCATGCATCTTCAATTTAGGAGCCCCCATGAATTATAGAATGAAAAAAAACTCCTCTTCTAGGATGCCGTGGTCAAGGTTCCATTGTCCCGTCATGATTCTAGGATCATAGCACCTTAACATTAAAGCAAAAACCTTGCTAGCAGAGATAACTAAGTAGAAGAATGCTTTTGTTGTAATTTGTAAGTGAAAATACCAGTATCAAATGGGAGGCAAGTGAGTGAAAACAGAAACAGAAAAAGGGTCCAATTTAATGAAAGAAAATCAACATTAGTATTGTTATAATGCAGGTTGATGTCACTAAAAGGGAACAAATGACGTGGGTAGTAATGTCAAAGAATCCTCATGATGCTACTATTCGTCTCAAACATTGAAGACGAAACGATAATAACGACATTAATTTTGTGCAGCATCAACCAAACGAGAAAAGTTTCTGATTTGGGAAGGTTTGTTGTTTTTGTTTTGCTTTTTAAATCTCACCTAACCGCGCATAAATAACCTCCACCTAATTTTTCACCTAATTAAAGTCTTCTTTGAAGATTTTGTGGAATTTTTGATAGCTCATGTGATTCACACCTTCCATGCATGAAATCCTCCTAACCACCTACTGACCTACCACATTACCTATAAGTCATAGCTTGTTGATGGAGCAAATACACCACGGAAGAAATCCATAAGTTAAGAAAGGAAACGGCTCGGGCACTACGTCGGAGGAGTCGCCGATTTAATCGTCAAGTGTAAGGCAGCATGAACTCAGAGGCGCAGTTGGGCGATGGAGTTCAAAAGGGCTCGTTTTTAGCTTGAGCAGAGCTTTGAACATGAAAGTTGGCATCGATTTTTCCGGTGGTGGTTGGTCGTCTAATGATGACGAAGTTTCGTTCTGGCACGAACCTTGTGCATTCAATATTTACAGATTGCAGTCAAGTTCATATTAACGTCGCGCGGATTTTTGCAGACTAAAGTTTTTTGCAGTATATTTATCTTTTGTTTTGAGTACTGATTAATTTTATTGTGTTAATAATATTGTGTAAAGTGTGTGTTTTCTTGTGACTCTGCATTTAGCTATGTCTGGGGATTGCGCTTCTACAGTCGGAAATCCGAACAAGTGATATCAGAGATAGGTTCCGCAAGCGATTGATTGGGCATTTGAGGAAAGGTTTGACTACGATCGTGAATGACTAGGTCCTTTTCACATCATTTCAAATCAAACATTAAATTAATCAGGTCTCCTAATTGTGTTGGAGGATAGCTATGGCAGAGAGGAATGCGACTTTGGCTCAGTACTCGGTGGAGTAGTTTGATGGCAGCAGAAATTTTAGACTGTGGCAAATTAGCGTCAAGATAAGTTAGTTGACCAGGGGCTGATACAGGTTCTACAGAGATGAGCTAAATTGACAACTTGACCACTGAAGTGAAGGACAAGGAGTGAATTGACTTGGATTGCGTGTCATTAGCATCATCAGGATGTGTTGACAACAATGTGCTCTTTAACATTGGCATTGAGAAGTCTGCATCCAGCTTTAAGAGAAGCTTGAGAGATTGTATCTAGCCAAATCTTTGGCCACAAGGTTATATGGGCAGAAGATGTAGGAGGATCGCAACTTACAGGAGCATTTTAATGTGTTTAATGATCCTCTATGCTAATTGCATGTGATTGGTTCAAGGGTGGAGGAAGAAGATAAAACTCTAATACTTTATACCTCGCTCTCGTCGTCTTTTAAACACATGATGATCACGCCCTTGTATGGTAATATGAGCTTGGCTGCACTGTGTAAACGGATACACAAAGTTCATGCGAGAACGAACCTCGTCGTCGTCAAATGACCAACCACCACCACTACCACCAAAGAAAATCAATGCGAACTTTTGTATTTGAAGCTCTACCCAAGTCTTTCCCGCTAAAAAACGAGCACGCTTGAAAACCACCGACCAACCCTGCCTCCAAGTTCACGTCGCTTACACTTTCCAATTAAATTGTTGGCGACTCCTCCAACGTAGTATATGCCCGAGCCTTCTCCCTTCTAAACTGATGTTTTCCTTTCATAGTGTTTTTGCTCTACCAACAAGCTATGATTTATACAGGGCAATGCGGAAGATGACTAGGAGGATTTCATGCATGGTAGGTGTGAATCATATGGGCTATCAAACATGCCGCAAAGTCCTCAAAGAAGACTTTAATTAGGTACGCAATTAGGTGAGGGTAATTAATGTGGGATTATGTGAAATTTGAAAACAAAATCAAAACAACAATCTCCACCTTGGTTTTGATTTCAAACACTACCACCATCTGCAAGAGACATCATCTGCACGAAGCAATGTCTGCACGAAGCATCAACTGCACTGAGCAACACCACAAGCCCGATGTATCAGCCAACTTATCGCAAGTTGACTTCATATCCGCTCGGGTTCACCTACCAACCTATGGGGTGTCGACGAACCCAAATCACAAAAGCTAACTCACATAACTCGAGTCATAAAAGGGCAATCAATTACACCACCTCGATCATCCACCATATCACCTGTAGAAATCATGAGGGTATCACCTTGCACTGTGTTCCCTATTAGTCGGTACAAGCTACTGAACTGCACAGCTTTCATGAGCATGACACACATGTGTGTCACTGTTAGGACTTCTTCTCTTACCGCAAAATTGCAGGCACCTGAGTTTAATCTTCCCAACGATATCTGAAACTTGGACACTAGTTGTACCCTCTCAAGCTTGTGCACCACTCCGACATGCCCTTATATGTTCACTGTCTCTGTGCCTGTGACCTCACAACCTGAGTCACCTCCCAAATAGACTGACTCGGTCGTCACCTCCAGAGAACTAAACATTAATACATCCGAGCATATGTGAAGTGATGCGGCAAAATCCAAAATTCAACTTCTATCAGAATAATCATGATTCTCAATGATGGTATAAAGACCACTCTCCACTCTCAGATCTAGAGTCACCACACTTGCATAGTGGAAGTCTCCAAAACTTTTTTGCACATTGCGAGTTGTTCCTTCTGATGTGACTGCTCTATCTATAGTGATAACAAACAACTCCCTTCTTCGACGCCGATCGAGCGCACACACCCCTCGATCCCGTGTTGAACGCTCTCCCTCATCCATCTACCGCTAAAATATGCTCACCCCTAGGAGCGGGGTGATTCAACATCTAACTGAACTGGATTAACAAAGGAATGAAGAGAATTTGATCATTGTGGCAGAACTCTTCGAATATTCTTATGCAAAAAGACCAAGGGCCCATTCTTTTGTAATGTTTTGACCCGCTGTTTTTGTTTTGAGATTTTGAAAACCCAATTTTCGCTGTTCGTTGGGCTATTTTTTTGCCGTTTTGGTTTTACACTGAAAATGCACGGTTTTCATTTTCTTCTAAAACTACCCCGCCTCAAAATAGACCTCGGGAGGTCTATTTTGCGCGGTTTTGAGAATAGAAAAGGGGCGGCAATTCTTCCTCTCTTCTTCCTCGGAGGAGATTTTCCACTGAAATCTCCATCGCTTCTTCCTCCAATGACAAGCGCCAGTGTTCGACAGCTATGTAGGTTTCTATCCTCGTCGCCCTTCCCTGAAGATCTTGCTACCCAGACGACCAGATTTGCGGTTTGGAGAGCTCCGGCGAGTAGATCTACGGTTGGACGACTGATCGAGGAGAAAAGGCGTGTACAAGATCCATGTTCCTTTGAAACCCTTGCCACCAGTAGGAAGACGGATCTCTCACTTCCCTTTTCTTCCACCTCATTCCTCTCTGTTGTTCAGTGTTATTTAGGTCCCAAACAGATCAAATTAAAAATTATATCCACGATTTCCAGTACCTCTAATTTGATTTTGATGCCAAAGCAGCAAATCTTTGGTTTCAAACTGAATATGGGAGAATAAGAAATCCTTGTCTAAAGTTTTATCAAGACAAGTTGAATGATGCTCATGAAATTGTTGGATCAATTAAATTTCGCTTAATCAAACTGAAAATCATGGTGCAAACGAACATAAGTTTTCGTTTTATCTCAAAACGAACTTGAAAATCATGCCGCAAACGAACATAAGTTTTTGTTTTACCACAACAAAAACACTTGATTTTTTCATTTTGAAGCAAAACGAAAACCTAATATGAAAACGGTGCAAACGAATGGGCCCCAATCCAAATACATTCTCCAACTGAAATTTTGGCAATGTACGAGAATGACGAGCGTAGCACCTCTTTAGAACTATGAAGATGAGAGCACTGGCCACTGGGTAGAACTTTTCACAGTCTACTAGAAATGAGTTTAATCAAACGAACCCAATAACCACGGCTTATAATTTTGAGCTCCACATCCAATCAATCAACGAGGCAGAATGAAATTGTAAACCAACCGTCAATTCTCAAACTGATCAAAGGAAACTAAAAGTTAGCTTTGGCATAATCAACAGTTCAAACCCTATAAAACTTCCTCACATTCCGGTAAACAAACTCGAATATTCGTACATGAAAGATGAATATTGGTGGGGAACAAGCAATGGGGAGGAAGACTGTGGGGAGTTAATAAAGCTTACTTGGTGGCGGAAGCGGATTCCTCCTCGAGCCAGTTCCTGATCTGGCGCATGTTACGCCGGAAGATGGACGCGGATTGCTTGACGTCGCTGCGTAAGAGGAGGACGGCGGCGCTGACAGCCGCCACTGTGAGGATTAAATTGGTCAGCGCCATGGGCGCAGCTCCTTAAAGCACCAAATGCTTTCGAGAGGAGAGATGAAACTTGGGAATCACCGATGTGCGTGCAGAGACCAAAAACGAGGGAGGATACCGTGTAGATCGGCGAGCGGAGAAGATGGACCGCCGGCGGTGTGCTGCGGATGAGGAAGGGGCGCGGATGAGACGCGATCCGGTAGTCGCCGCTTGCGAGGAGAGGAATCGGGAATGGCTGCTCTTGCGATAGGGTTTCGGGGGAGAGAGCTTTTGCGGGCTGGACGGAGAAAAAACAGCCGCTCTGGTTCGGAAATTTTTTTGGTGCACCGAGCATTCAGGTATGAACGCTGGGCGTATTTTTATACTACAGATTAATTAAGGCTCATTTTAAGTAAGATGTGGCGATTGTTATCCGCACTACAGTTTTGGTTATTCGCACATATTTTTTCCTAATTTTTCGCGTTTTTTAAAAATATATCTTGTACATGCATTTTTACGAAAAGTGTTCAACACCAAAGCTGTAGATCTACAACTTTCGTGTTGAACACTTTTCCTGAAAATGCATGTACAAGACGTATTTCTAAAAGGCGCGAAATCTGGGTGTATTTCCAAAGTACGTCTTGTACATGCATTTTCAGGAAAAGTGTTCAACACGAAATTTGTAGATCTCGATAAGATCTATAACTTTGATGTTGAACACTTTTCTTAAAAATGTGTGTACAAGACGTATTTCTAAAAGGCGCGAAAAATTAGGAAAAAAATATGTGCGAATAACCAAAACTGTAGCGCGGATAACAATCGCCTAAGATAGTACTCGTATTATGATGATAATTGAAAAAATTTGGTGATCTTATTTTACGACTAATTTTACGAACTTATGATATAACGGTAATGCATGAAATTATAGGCATAATTTTTTCAGTTATGAATGAAATGAGTAATATGGTATTTAAAATGAGCGTAAAAATAAGAACATTAATATTTTGTAATTTATTTTTTAATTAAATCGAAATAAGTGATTTAGAGCATAAAAATGCGCTCAGCGTGCATATCTCTATGCACGCACATCGCACCTAAAAATTTTCCCTCTTCTAATATTAGTATCGCACTATTGGCTATCCACGTTCAAAATTTGAGTTTTTTTGGACTTTAGAATTCCTATTAGCAAGCACTGCACAAATTTTTTTCTTATTCACACTTGCCCCTCTCGTGCTTACGCCTCCCTTCCCAACTGTGATTCCGTCGGCGACCCTTCCTCCTCTATTTTTGTCCGGCCTAAAGGGCTCCAAATCCGGCAAGTACTTCATTTCCCAAGCGGCGTTCTTTATCCCGACGCATTCTCCTCCATTATCTGAGAGCTATCTTTTTCACATCCGGCGATCTCTCTTCCTCTTGGAAATGGTGCTCCTCTATTTCACGATTTTCAAGCACTCATTCCTCCTCCAAGCGGCGATGCTCTGCTTCTCATTTTTTTCAATTTTTGAGTGCGCATAGCGTTCGTGTTTGCGGATAGTCAATTTTAAAAAATAATGCTTCCATATAGCCAAAATTGTGGTGCTAATATCGGCACCCTTTTAATATAAGTCGCACTAAACGTAGCTTATTCCAAAAAATACTGGTGCGTTTCAACCGTACCGCAGGCTAAAAGCCTAACAAACACTATCTTCAGGGGCGGATCTAAGGGGGGCCGGCGGGGGCCCGGGCCCCCCCCCCCCAAATTTTGGCAAAATAAATGATAAATTTGTGTTCCTCTCATCGAACCAATGGATTTTGACTACTTATACGTCAAAAACGGTGTCCGAAAAAGTGAGAGAAGAACCCGAAAAGGTGGAGACATTTAAATTTTTTTTGATTGGAAGATGAGAAAGTTTACATGAGAGGCAACCAATTTAATTAATTTTTGTGGAGATAATATATACAAATCTAGTTAATATAGTTGCAAACAATTTTGATTCCGCCAAGTCCACCTTCTTCTTTACTCATAGCTTCTTCGAAATGTCTGAAAGAAATACTATCATCTTTAACACGATATAACGCGACATCTTCTTTACTTAACTCTTGTAATCTTATTTATTTTCCCAGTGTCTCCTTTATTACACTCTAAGAGTGCACGAGATCAAAGCCAATGAATTTTAACTACGTGTTTCTTTAATTTTTTGAATAGTTTAGGCACCCCTTGTTGAAATTCTCATTCTCTGCAGTAGGAACATGCTTTCACACTTTTACTTTGAGTTTGTTTTAATATGAAGTTCTCTTACTTTGAAGAAGAACTTTCATATGCGCTTAGGGGTGTTGATGAATGATGACGACAATGAGGTCAGTCGAATATTTAAATACTGATGATAACACTCTACATTTTTTTTGCAACTCATACTTTGTAGCATGGAGGTCATCTTAAATATTTTCATTGCAACAACATTTTTTTCTTGGATTTATTTGCTTCATCACACAAATATTTAACCCTAACACCTGAACAAATAATTCAAATTGGAATTGTTAACACTCTTTATATTCTCACATATCAAATTATTGAAATGTTAATATTATGTATACTACAACAAAGATCAGACTAGTATCATGTAATATTCCATTTGTTCTAAAGCTGATTAAAGATTGAGCTCGGATGTCTCTAAATAGATAAACTGCAATAAGAAATAATTTTTTTATAATCCAATTGTGATATCTTTACATGTACAAATTTTAGTATAGACATTGATCATAAAAAAAATTATTCGCTGTTTGATTAGGCCCCCCCTAATCAAACTTCCTAGATCCGCCCCTGACTATCTTAAGCACCAAATTCTTTTTAGATGAGAGATCAAACTTGTGAATCACGGAAGGAGGGCATTGGAACTGCTTTGCGAGCATGCAAGGATAAAGAGGAAAATAATTTCCTTTTTTTCTTTAAAGAAATTTAATGTAGAATATTTAAGTACCCACTACTGGGCCTGTTTTTTTTTATTCCTTCAAATCGGTAGGAGCAACTTGAGTAGAGGAAGGTAGGAAAATAAATAGTATTTTTTTTCAATCGTTCGGGCCCACATTTTTCTCCTCAGGTGCAATTGAAAATTTCGCTTCTCCATCCCGCCGAAGACTATTTTCTTTACCCCCCCCCCCCCCCCCCCCCCGTCGAAGACGATTAGGGCTGAAATAAGGAAAAAAACATTGCCTACACGAGCTCTATCCCCTCAACTACGACCAACATCCTTTGTGCACAAACGTGAAGACCGTATTACAGACTCTTGCGCAAGGGAAAAGATCAACTAGAATCGTTTTTACACAGCAACAGTACTCAGAAGTTCTTTTAAGTGTGAAACATCAAAGATCTTGATTTCTCAAATGTCGATCAACGAAGATCTACCTGAAAATGCAACTAAGTACACAAATACTGTAAGAATACGATTGTAGTAGCAGTAATACGAATATATTAATAATACTAATAATACCATATTAATAGTAAAATTAGGACAAATAAAACCAAACTTACAGTGATTAGTTCATTGTTATTCCTCTAGGGCATCAATGCTGATCGTTCTTAATGTTGCACACAGCGTGTAGAAGAGGGAAATCTTAGGAGGCAGTGATGTTCATTGGCGTTGAGGGAATAGGGAAGTCGGGAGAGGCGGCAATGTTCCGTCGGAGAAACATCCGCATTTCATCCCTAATAAACTTAGGCGATTTCGGGAGAGGCGGCGATGTTTGCCGACGTTAAGGGAGTAGGGAAGTCGGGGGAAGCTTTGACGTTTGGTCGGAGAAACATCCACATCTCAGCCCTAATCGAGTTCGTCGGGATGGAGGAGAGAAAATGGAGGAGAGAATTTTGAACGGCGAGGAAAAAACATGTGGGACCCGCTCGAATAGGAGAATCCTATTTATTTTCCCACGTAGAGGAGCATAGGTTGCGCCTACCTAAAAAATTTGAATAAAATCGAGTGAAATAAGTGTACAACCTCGTGCCCGGCGAGTGGATCCGTCAAGGGAAGACCCAGTCGATGGGGCTTAGTTTAGGTCTTAGGCGAGTGTAGTGGGACCTCCTCGACTCGCTTAGGGGGAGTGGTCAGAAGCATGGGGGGAGTGGAGTGTATAGGCTCGCACTCGCCCCGGGCCCATGGCGAGGGGTGGGCGAGTGGGGTGTCGGACCTGCACTCGCCCTGGGGCCCAGGCTGGCGGCGAGTGTCAGCCCCATCGAGCGCTCACCGCCCCTAACAAGTGGCATTTTCATGGACCACTCGCTCAGTAGTGTCTTTTACCAGAATGCCAATGTGAGCTTGTCAGTAGCCTCTCTGAACAGCGGCGTTACATTGTTGGCAGACCAATTTGGGATGCGGATAACATTTTATAACATCAGAGTTGCGTTGTTTGCAGACCAGACTTGGAATTCTATAAATAGACCTTGTTGGCATCTTTGGAGGGGATCCAGTCCTTTTGGCTTCTTTCTCTTTGGATTATTTTGGTTTGGCTGCGAAAGCCATCTAAGGTGCCCATCTCAGCTTTTGTCTTGGGAGGGGAAGCGCTCTAGAGATTTTCCGGGTGTGTGGTGGGACCTCCGCACTGCAACCAGAGTCAGTTTCTAGTTTCGAGTGACTGGTTAGGAGCTCAAGTTCGGGAGAAGTAAGCGCAAGCTGCCCTCTTGGGTCTGAACTATCGTTGAGACCAAGTGTTGGTTCTAACAACATGCATTGGGGTTTCCTAAGAAAAACCGATAGGTACGCAAACCTTACGTGATGTCCTGCATCATCAAGCTTTTATCTCATTATTGATCACTAATGCCTAAGTACATCATATCTTTCCTTATAGTTTCAGTCCATGTCTTTATTGGTCTACCTCTCCCTGTTTAACAATGCTTAATGACTAAACTCGCGCAATGCTTAACAGGTCCCTCTAATGGTCTCCTTAGTACATGTCCAAATCATGTTAGTCGAGCTTCTCGAATCTTCTTTGCAATTAGTGTCACTCCAATCTTATCTCTAGTACATTCATTCCTAATTTTATTCAATCTCGTGTCCACACATTCACTTAAGCATTCTCATCTCCGCAACTCTCATTTTTTGCTCAATTACACAATTCACCGTCCAACACTCCGAATCATATAGCATCCTTGCTTGCCTAGTTGGTGTCTAATTTCATACTTATATTATTTATAAAAATAATATTGGAAGTTTTATCGTTTAAAATAATGATTTTAAGAAATATATAGGAACTAAAATACACAAATAATAATAATAGAGAATTGATATTAGCAGTCCATAAATGGCTATTCGCAGTCCAAAATATAAAGAAAAATCCTCCTTTCTTCGCAGTCCATAAATGGCTATTCGCAGTCCATAAATTCCTTGATATATCACTGCTCCTGTACTGCTCCTACGCGCCTTTTAAAACTGCGTCTTTTAGGAGCATTTTCAGGAGAAGTGTTCAACATGAAAGTTGTAGATCTCGACGATATCTACAACTTTCATATTGAACATTTTTTGATTTGATGCCGTTTAGGCTCCCGATTTGGCCCCCGAAAAAAATCACGCAGAACATTCAAATGTTCCGCGTGATTTTTTTCGGGGGCCAAATCGGGGGCTTAAACGGCTTCAAATCAAAAAGTGTTCAACATGAAAGTTGTTGATATCGTCGAGATCTACAACTTTCATGTTTAACACTTCTCCCGAAAATGCACCTAGAAGACGCAGTTCAAAAAGACGCCTATTTATTTTAAAAAAAAATTATTTTTTTTTAAAAACGGGCCCGCGCTAATTCCATTCTTCCTTTCCAAAATTTTAAGGTTTTCTAAGGTCCAATACATCCGAGTATTTATTTATTTTGTGTTTGTTTCCTCTTGCAGATGATCGCTACGAGGGCTCTAAATCAACATTTTTGCTCACTTTAAACATTTTGTTGTTTGAAATTTTATTTTTGTATAATTGGACTTTTATATTTTTTTATTCTACCTAAGAACTTTATTTGGACTGCGAGTTTTATTTTGGACTACGATTATAATTTATGGACTGCGAATAGAAGTGGACTGCGAATAGCCATTTATGGACTGCTAATATCAATTCTCTAATAATATAGGGAAACAAATGTTTCATGTTTCGTCCCACGCTGAACGGTGATCTCTCAGCTGAGCTTTCTGTTCTTCCTCGAGTTGGAACCCCGGTTCTCTCCTACGCCGCCGCGGCGCGATGTCGGCCCGGAACGGCCCACCGAAGCACCAGAATCAATACGCATGGAAACCTAATTCCGGCCATAAGAAGAACGATAATGTCCCTTACACCTCTCTTCCCGTTTCCGATGGTCACCTTTCATCCTCTCTGATGTTTATTTTGTCATTCTTTTAGGAATTGGGCGGAAAGTCTCGGCCGTACTCGGAGGTCACCGGAGTCTGCCCACGCTGCAAGGAACAGATTGAATGGAAACGCAGGTCGCCTTTGATTCCTTTCCTTAATAAATGAAATCCCTCTTTGATAGGGTTTATCGGGGTTGTAATAGATGTAATAAAGAAAGATTTAACATTGCTGCCCCTTTTTGGTTGCGTAGGTATGGCAAGTACAAGGCCCTTGTAGAGCCTACCAAGTGGTAAAATTTCATAGCATATAACCCTCTCTTCTTCCTGCTATGTTTCCCCATTTTTTCCTTCGTTCTCTTTGATGGAATTTGTGCGTATTCCTCAGTCAGAAGTGCACCAAGAGAGCGGTTCGCCAGGCCTACCACCGTATATGTGCTGGCAAGTATCTCAATTTATAGATTATTATATTCTACCAGATTGAATGTTTGCAAATTTGTTTGTGTTGATATGCTTTTGTTGAATCAATGAACACTTTTTGTTATAGGATGTGCAAAGGATCTCAATGTGTGTGCTAAGTGTTGTTGCAGCAAGAGTCAGATTGTGGGGAGGTGATTTTGCTACTGTCAACTCTTTCTTCCTTCTAATTTTCATTGAGATATTGATTGTAGTAGTGCACACACACACACACACACACACACAGCAACAACAGAACCCATATAGTCCCCAATCATTGGGGGTATGAGTGGGGGAAGATTGGAAGCAGACCTAACCTTTGGGACTATGCACTCTACAAATATATATATATATATATATATATATATATATTGTAATCTGATGTTCACTCTACAATTTTTTTGTATATAGGGATCTGGCAGAGGTAGAGGCTGAGCAAAAGGCACTCGAAGAGGTTTGCCATCTCATTTTTTTTATTATTATGTGTGCAGCATTTGTTCTGTGATTTATACTTTGGAGATTTGAGAAGTTTGATTTTGCTTACAGGCAATTAAAAATGCTCGTGAAAGGGATAGACGGACTCTGCTACGAGCTGTAAGAATTTAAAACTGGATCCTTCAACCAACTGTGATTTTCATGTGTTGTTCACATTGCACTCTTTTATGCCACTAAGCCAAATTAATTTGTTGTTGTCTTTCTTTTGCATCTGCTTATTTTGAAGAAAACATATTTTTAATTCATACAACCATCACAGGGCCTCAAACTTTTTTATCCTAGTAAATGTAATTATGTTTATGCATGCGAACTTAGAATTTTGATATTGTGTTTTGCATCTAATTGATTAAATAATTTTACTTTGTTTCTCCAACAAAAAAATTTGCAATATATTTGCCTCTTGTAGTTGAAGGAGTCCAAACGTTTCATATTACTTAAGCCTTCAGAATAATAACAATTAAAAAAGACGAGAATGTTAACTAGAGCATACCTTATTTTTTTAATTCAAAAAATCCCAAGCTTCAACATTCTTGATCGGCGTCATAATCATAAAAATAACATTTTCCTTGTGATATATCAAGAAAAATGAGCAATATGTCGGGGGTATGACACTACATTTTACAATAATGATTATGAGAGAAAGAGTTCTCAACAAACCATGCGAAGATTCCTTTAATAACGTCCATATTAATGGCTTCAAATCCAGAGGAATCGACTCATTCAGGAGTGGCTCGGGTTCAGGCGAGCGGTTCAAGTATGTTTTAAACTACAATATTATGTTCATCTAAAGGCCAGTTCAATGATTAGAAGGGAGAAATCAAAAATTAGGAGTAGCTAAAATGCAGGAAGCTAAGCCCCAAGTTGTTAAACGAAGAATGCATCTGCAAGTAGAGAGTAGTGTGATAAAGTGTAGATAAGAGAGTTTGTAGGGATGTCCATAACAAACTATGAGTAGCTCACATGGAAGGTTAGACTGAGGGACATAACCTTTACAAGTCGCAAAGAGGTTAACCAAGAAGATATTAATTTTTTTCAGTTTTCAGAGGTAGGTTTTCCGAACTTCAATAAAGTCATTTCTTTCTTATTCTTCTTGCTTTGTCTGTTTTCTTGAGCTTGAACGATCATGGAGTTCAAGTAATACTTAGCTAGATTAAGGGCAAATTGGGTCCAACACCCACAAAAGGTTTGGTGAGCATCTAGTGCTTGTTAGGTATAGAAAGCATGGACATAGACGGATCAAGCAGCAATTATGATGAGCAAGACAACATCTACGAAGGAGGTTCAGTCACACAGCAAGACCTGCAACGTATGACAGAGCAAGTCGAACAAATGATCCAAGAGATTTTAGAGGCATCATGGGTACTCGCTACTAGGTGGTGAGTTTACTGTTAATCACTACCCATTTCCTCCCAAATTAGGAAGAATCTGGGAGAATGGAGAGCAATGGGCATCAGAGCCTCGATGAGGCAAGGGAACTGACATCAGTTTACAATTCTAGAAGATAAGACATTCAAGACATCTGATGGGTGGGTGGGTAGCCTTACACGATGACACCCATCTGCACTGCACTCCATTCAACACAATGATGACAGAGATTCTTTATGCAATTAAAGAGAATATTTACTTCAAGAGGCCATTAGCAATCGCTTGTTTAAATTTATGTTGCAAGTATCATTGCAATCATGACCGTGATCACGTGATGTGAAGATTGCAAAATGTTGCACGAGATCATCGAGGAGCTCATCTGGATAGAAGTTGAAGATGTTCTTGGCGGCAGTGCTAGAATGAGAACAAAAGGAACAAAATGGAGTAGAAAAAGAAAAAAATGATACTCCAATGAGGTAAGGAAACCGACATGAAAAGGTATCTGTCGTACAAAAAATTAACTATCAGTATTAGGATAGAAAACAGAAAGAGGAGAGTGATGAGTGAAAGGAGATATTCTTTGTATCTGCATTTTATGATTTATTGAAAGTATTTTTCGTAAAATAAACTAATCTTCAGCCCATAACATAAATGAGACCAAAGAGTATACTTGGAAGAATTTTACATTGTACCCAATGAGAAGCCTCTTCTATGGAATTGAAGTCGGAGATGGTATAGCTTAAACTTTAGAACCCCTTGGAGAAAAGACCCAAAAGTTCCACATACCTCTCATTTTCTCCACAAAATTGAAGTATAGTTCAAATTTGAGAAACTCTTTGAAGAGAGGGCTTAGAAGATGACATAGCTTACAACAAGAAGCTACGCCGAATTTAACTGGCGGTAGTGTAGCTCAAACTTGAAACACCATATCAGGGAGGACCTGAAAGATGATAGCTAAGCCTCGTATTAAAGAAGACCTGGAAGACAACATAACTGCAAAAGGGAAGCCTCTTCCGTTGAGTTGAACCTCGTGGCATTTAGCTCAAAATTAAGAAACCCACTAGGAGAAGACTCGGAAGACGACATAGCTTCCATCAAGCCTCTTCCATAGAACTTTAGTCGGCGTTCATATAGCTCAAATTTTAGAACCCTCCATAGAGAAGTCCTGGAAGATGACAAGCTCCCAATGAAAAGCCTCTTTCACGTAATTGAAGTAGACAGAGTTGTTTTGGGGAATTCAACTGTTTCAAACGCCTACTCAGATTGGTGCTTCACTACAATTATCTGCTCTTCCACTTTGTCGAAGCGATTATCAATTCTTCTCCTTATTTTTCTTGTTTTGCGTGAAGGAGGAGCACTTCGTCGCGGATCAAAGGATCGTGATCATCCACCGTTTCTGAAGAGTTCAAAATCAACGCGATGAGTGGATCAAGATCAAAAGGACAGCCCAACTGCTCTAAAATGTCTTACTAAGAACATGTAGGGAAGGAACATCATGACAGGTTTTCTATCCAGGTGTTAGGAGATGTAGCAGAGACTAAAACACCTCATTTTCTTCAGTAGTAGTGTAGAGCACCTCCAATATATCCTTAGGTGATGAGGAAACTGTTGAAGTCATTAGTTTTATATTAATATTTAGGTATTTAAGTATGTATGGGTTTAGTCCCCATATTGTGAGTTTGAGTTGGTGTGTCCATGTAACTCCTATAAATTACTCCTTTGTGGAAGAATAAAATGCATCAAGTACTTATTTACTTCGATTTTAACATGGTATCGGAGGAGGTTTTATTTCCCTGAAATTTTGGCGCCCTAAAATGTTGGAGATCTGAAATTTTAGATGGAAATCTTCCGCTTCCGCTCCCGCTCCCTTTCTTTTCACTCTCGGTTTCGTGTGCCCAGGGCTCAGTTTTTTCATGTGGCCCCGTCATCCACTCCTGTCGTTGCCTTCAGCTCATGTCGTCGATTATCTGTGAGACATATCGTCTTCTGATTCAGTTGTGATCCACGACTTGTCGTACTTCTTCCAACTCCGGATCATCGAAGGCAAGTCTCCCTCTATTGATGATCCAGTCAACTCTCTCCTCGCCTTATTCTCTGGTCCCGCCTGGAGCTACTCCCGCAGATTTCGTCATGCTCAATGATCTCCTGTGTCGATCCCATTGACGTCTTCCTCTTCCGACGACTCTCGTCATGCTTCCATTGCTGATTCCGTCGACGGCTTCTGTCGACAATCTCGATTGTTCTTCCATAGTTGATCTCGAATCTTGTCCTCATCAACGATCAAGTCTATTGTTGCTCCAATCCTCATCTACGATCGAGACCCTCTCGGCTCCAGATCTAGAGCCCGTCGAAGCTCCTGTGTTGCTCATTTAGACTTCTTCCTCTATCGATTATGTGCCCTGCTACGGTTTCTTCTCGTGTCAGCCAACGTGGATCCTTATCGACGCCTTCCCCTGCATCTGTGAGTGTTCTCCAACAACGTTTGTGGATGCTACTTCGACGACGTCTGCAGATGCTACTTCGACAACGTCTGCAGATGCTACTTCGACGACGTCTGCAGATGCTACTTCGACGGGGATGAATCCCTTCCATATTGCTTCTCTCATGGCAGTACCGTCGTTGTCTACTCCATTTTTTGTCAGTGTTTTCTCATCCCCTTGTTGTGTTCCAGCCTCGGCCACTCCACTGCTCCAGATTCAGCCGCGTCCCGCCGCTATCCTCGTTTTTCTGATGATTCCTGTCGATTCCAACCGCCAAATCCCCTTCTAGGGTGGTAATCTCTCAATGATGGAGCCTCTTGTTAGTTTTGTCGTTGTTTGTGTCGTTAATCATCTTTGCAGTTTCTTTTTAGTGTCATCTTAATGTTTGTGTGTTGTATGTCTTCATGCACGTGATCTCTCACGTGAAGAGTGTTTAGGATGAAGGCGAATCAGATGATATTTTTAGACTCTCGCCTTAGTATTACATGGCCTCTAGGCTTATTGGTTGTGTTGTTTGTGTCTCTCCAATTTTCTTTGTTGTTGGGTGAGTGTGGTATGATATTTGTTGGTTGATTTTTCTATCTGGCGGGTTGTATCATGTGGAGGTATCCCCGATCACCCATCTATTGATTTCTATCCAGCAGGTTGTATCGTGTGGGAGTATCTCCGGTCAGCCGTCTGTTGATTCTATCCAGTGAGTTCATGGTTGGTGGACCATGATGTGTGGAACCGTGTCGTGCGGGATCGCCCTTTGTGCGGATTATCCCCGATGGATTATCCCAGTGGCTTATCTGTTAATTTGTCTGACTTAGCTTACACCATTACCTTTCTTTTTATGTTGTTTTCAAGTTGGAGGTTTTCCCTCTAGCTTGAGGGGGAGTGTTTAAGACTTGAAGTCATTAATTTTATATTAATATTTAGGTATTTAAGTATGTATGGGTTTAGTTTCACATTGTGAGTATGAATTTGTGGATCAATGTAACTCTTATAAACTATCCCTTTATGGAAGAATAAAACGCACTGAGTACTTCTTTTCTTCGATTTTAACATAAACAAACTGATCTGGGTCAGTAACTGTTATATCCGTGACAGGGTCAAGATTCATGTCTAGATCCATAGAAGAGTCTACAAGGTCTGAATTTAGTTCAACATGAAACCACAAAAGGTAATGGTGAAAGAGTTTATTACCTTCGACGATGGGAGGGAGGTCCCAATGCCTTCTTAAATTTGGAGGACCTAAAACACAACGTAGCTTCTTGGGTGCATGTCAAACAATTCTTCAAGGTTTAGACACCGAGCTTTTCTTTTGAGCATAATCGCTGAAACTCATTGTTCTAGGAAGAAGAAAGGTAAAATGAAGACGCAAGTTCAAAAAGTTCAAGAAGGTACAATGATCGAATTGCTAAAAAGAATTATAAAAATCTCAAGAGGTGCGATGTTTGAAAGATGATTTGGGTGGTTCAATGATGCATCCTTCGTCGCATCCTAAGTCGTGTATTTTTAATTTTTCAGCATTTATTTTTTATCGTGTATTTCTTCCGCGCATTTTTTTTGAAGTTGGTTGGCTCATCAGGTTGACCGTCCGATGAGACCTTGAATAAATAAGTTCGGTAATTTTAGTAGTTAGGACGGTAAAGACAAGCTTAAATAAATTATGACGACAAAAGATCAAAAAGAGAATAAAATCAAGTTGAGAATTATAAGATATTTCCTGATGTAGCATCCACGGTAATAAAAAAATGGAAATAAATATTTGTTGTAGCATTGCAAAAGAAGAAATGCACAAAAAAAGGAAAATGTTGATTTTGATCCTCTATAAGAAGCCTCCATGGTAACAGGAAGAAGGTAGTCAGGGGAAAAGACATGGAGCGACAAATCGTCATTCTCCTGTTTCACCCGACGTCCAACTCCAGTCCTCTGCAACTTCCCGATCCATCTCCTCCTTCGTTCAGCACAAAGCCCACCAAAGCCGGCATCTCCTGCGGCCTCCCGTTCTCCGACATCCACGACAAACGGCATGCGCTAATCGTGGGCATTTCTGTCGCCTCCCCGTCCGCATCTGCCACGGCGGGACAGTTCTGGCACCTTAGCGTCACCCCGCATCCTCCGTCTGTTGGTCGCCTTCGACATCTCATTCAACTCCGGCGACCCAATCCGACTGACGTCTACGTCGACGTTTTTCCTCCGTCAGACGGCCTTCTCTCTGCCATCACCATTCTCCCAATCGTCATTTGACCCATTCCTTCATTCAGCCGTGGTCCTCTTCTGCGCTAATCGGGCTTGAACTAGATTCACGCTCATGGGTAACCTCATCCCTCTTGCTTACTCATATTGGACTAATTTTATGCGTCATAATTAATTAATTTAAGCTTGCCTCATATGTTCGCACTATTTTCATTACCGCTATCCATAAATTGTTATTTGTGTACTTTGCTTGTGGATGTACGAATCTCGCTTGGTTCAACTCGGTAACCGCTCAAAGAAATATCTTCGGATAACGATTAACGAATTAGTGAAATTCAAACGTTAAGAGTACTTTACGCGCGAAATCCTCGATTTGGCCCGCTCGGTCTCTTTTAAAAAATTAGATAAAACCACTCATTTTCCCTAATTCTAATTTTATGTTATAACAAATAAAATATTTTTGATTAAAAAATATTTAATTTTTGAAACCCTAGATTTGAGTCTACATTATTCAAGCTCTCAAGGATTTTTTTTATGGGTGGCAGCTAGCTTCTGTATTTTGGTTCATGGGAGGGGACTTCTTCATGTTCTTGGTTAGCGCTGGTTCTTCCGATAAGCTGTTTTTTTTTTGTTTCTTCTTCTTGTTGTTCTTGCTTCCTGCGAGCCCGAGGTTGTACATTATGCATTTTTTTAGGGGTTTGAACAGTCATGGAGGTCTAGTGATTCTTGGCTAGCACTATATTGAAAAATCGAGGTCCAATAGTTGAATTTTAATATATATATTTAATAAACTTTAACTTCTGATTTCTAAATGTAATAGATGTCAAAGTAAATCCTAATAATAAGTTAATAACAATAAATAAATATGAGAACATGTACTTGTAGAAATTCTTAAGCTGTGCCTTATTTATCTAAAGTTTTCAGGTTTTGATATTTTTTGATCACTCGTTATCAGAAGTTAAGACTGCCAAATTGTAGGGTAAGGTTTGCCTACATTTCATCCTTATGGTAGAACCCTTCCCCAGACCCTCACTGTGCGGGGATGCTTTGTGCACCGGGCTGCCCTTTTTATTATCAGAACTTGAGACTATATATGCAACAGGAACCTTGTCCAACAACGAACTTGATGACCCAAGTTCGTCCTTACCGTTCTCTTGCACTTTTTTCTGATATTCATCTCCAAAACTGATCTACAACTCGTCATTGTTCCTAGTTCGACATCCATAATATCTCCAATCTATCATGCCAACCTGTTACGTGCCTATTTTGGTGATTCGTCGGAGGGCTACGGAGATGGGGGTGGGGATACAAGGGTGAGCCTAGAAACGGAGGAGATGAGAGAGAGAGGAAACCCTAAAAGGGAAGGGGGAGAGAGGAGAAGAGCTTAGGATGAGAAGAGAAATCTGATAACTTTCTTGCATAACCATTACAAGACCCCCAAAGACCCTATATGTAGGTGCCGATGGCATAACCGTAAATAATACATATATCAAATATTAAAACGCTACTACACGACTCGATACAACACGACTCAGCATAATAATAATAATAATAATAATAATAATAATAATAATAACGGACGGCGGATCCGTAACCTCCCATCCGTCCTTCAAAATGAGCTTGCCCGCAAGCTCGAACTTCATGTGGATGGTCGGCCCCTCAGGCAGCTTGATCTCCCGCCAGAACAATATCTGATCGGGTGTAGCGGCAGCGATGGTGTCGGTGAGTAACGGTGGTGCCGTCGGAAAGACGTGCGGCGGAGGTAATGGCTTCCGCGAGGTCGGTGGAGCGGTGTGGAGCAGCAACAACAGTGATGACGGAGAAGCGACGGCCGGCGGCAGAAACGGATCCGTCGGGGTCAATGGAGCGTGGGCCGACAGAAGAGGTGGTGATAACAATATATTTATTTTGCACTTTGTTATTTCATATTTTGTTGTGTACGTATTTATTTTACTCGCACTCGCTATTCGCACACCGCGCCTATAAGGGGTAGAGTTGTGCTTTTTTTATTATTATTCTTGGATGAATGAGAATCGGGGCTGCTCCCTAAGGTTTTCCTCTCAACCCTAATCCCCCTCTTCTCCCTCACTTCCGCTGACCCTCCCCATTGTCGGATTTCTCTCGGGTTCATATCAGCTGATTTGCGGCCATTCTTCATTCGATAGCGCAGATGGTTGTTATTTCCTTAAGCCCAAACTTTTGAAAGAAGAATCGTCGAAAATGCCCCACCACCTTCTAATAGCTTCCACCGCCGCTTGTCAGATAACATGATCATAACTCAAGATAACATAAGGAGTAAACCTTGATCCACTAACTCGGTTGTTGACAAGTCTCGCTGTTAGAGTTGTCACATTTAAGTTAATTTTGTATTCCAGTCAATGTATTAGTGTCTTTAGGTATGTGTGTTTAGCCTCACATGGGATATCTCTGTTTCTTATGTCCTTGTAATCCTTTAAATACCCCTTAAAAAGAAGAATAAACTTGCACTTTCTATTATTTTCTTCTCTTAATTTCAACTCTCACAAAATCGAAACTAACCTTTTGTTTGTGAATGTTAATCAGTTTGTGGTCACATGGAACTAGAGAGTTGTTTTGTAGTTTCTTCAATACACAATGGGTACTATTGGAAATGTCTATTTTTTTCTCAAGGAGTGATGTATAGGTATTGGAGGGATATATGTTCATGTCGGACCCTCTCACAATGTTGGATCCTACACTAGCGCGGGTGGCAACAATTCTTTTTATCACTCTCGGCCACATTAATTTGATGCAAATATCACAAATTTAAACCCAATCTAATGGCTTCCAAACATATTATCACTTCTTATTTTTATGTTCCATTTTATGCTTAAGCTTCATTATCTTTTGCCCTCTCTTATCTAACTTATGGCCAATCTAACAGATGAATAATGGGAAGGCTGGTAGTAAAAAAGTGGCTGCGAAAATTGGGAACAAAAGTGAAGAAGGGGGTCTCTTTCCTGCTGCCTCAATCGACGAATATGCTGAACTAACTGATCAAAATGACAGCGATGACGATGAATTTTGACGACATCAAGTTAATCCTGGAGGCGAATATACTCAACTCAATAAGGCTCCGTTTGGGGGGATTTATTTTCACCGGTCAAGCGGTTATGAGTCCCGATTCATGCGGTCATAACCGCTTGACCGGTGAAAATAAGTCCCTCCAAACGGAGCCTAAATTGAAAATTGAAATGATACCTGTGAAAATGAAGCATTTGTTAATTGACTCGGAACAGATTTTAAGCATGCCTGGTGTTTCATGGTTCATGAAAGATTGGTTGCAAAAAGACTTTGTTTTTTCAGTTTTGGTTGTACAATGAACTCTCAGATTATGGTACTTGTATTTGAGTTATGTATTTTTGGCAAGAATAAATTTTGAAAAAGAAGAAAGAGCAATGCTTCTGGTGATATAATAATATTTATATTTGTAATATGAAATAATTATCCAAATCTCCCGTGTAAACTAGCATAATTAGTGAGAGCACCCCTCTTATTTTCGAAATTACAAAAAACTCCCCTTAAGTTTTCATTTCATTACCAAAACCTCTCCTGGTCTTTTCATTTCACTGTATCCATGAAGAAAAATACCCCCCTGGACACTGTTCATCCAGGGGGGTGTTTTTGTGCATGGATGTTATGAAATTAAAACTTCAGAGGAGGTTTTTGTAATGAAACAAAAATTTTAGGGGAAATTTTTGTAATTTCGAAAATAAGAGGGGTGCTGTCAGTAATTTAGCAAAGTTAGAGGGGAGGTCCCGCTAAATGGCCCTATATAGCCCTTTGTAATATTTCATCTCAAAATTGTTTTGTAATTTTTTTTTCAAATGAGTATGTAAAAAGATTATTTCTATAAATACCAAAGTATTATATATATGAGCTATGCATATTATTTTGTGAAGGTTAAAAATATACATATTTTTCATCTTTCTCTTATTTACTTCTACTGTGGTTTGTGTAATATTCTTGTATCTAAGTGTACAAAAAGAATCGGACAACCGACCTGAAATCAAATTGGACTGATTAATTTGTTGGTTTTGGTGATTCTTGATTCGGTACTGGTCCCAAAAAAAAATGGAACTGATCCTTTGGTTTGTTTCTTAGGGTTTAAGTTGCAATTAATATATAAATATATTGTTGATCAAAAATAATTAGTTGTTAATATATATATATATATATATATATATATATATATATATATATATATATATCTTTACTACTATAATAGAAATACTGTGATCTGCAGATAACATGAGTTCGAAATTAGAGGGTAATTAGGTGGCCGTCGGATTTCAGATTTTTGATCATGAACCGTTGGATCAAACCAACCCTCTATCCAGACTTTTTTATAGGCCTCTTAAACCTACTTTAGGACAGTCCTAAATCTACTATAGGACAGCAAAAAACTAGCAGACCTGCAACCGGCGAGCCCGCAAACAACCAGCAAGCCCATCCCAGTGAGCCCGCAAACAACTAGAAAGCCCGCCCGCAAGACAGCCAGCCAACATTACTTCAAATATCTAATGCTGAATATTGAATATATACCCGCAAAAAACCGAAGAATGGACGGTGTGGGACTAAACCCGCCTGTTTAGGCACGGAAATCAGATTTTTCGGGGCCCAATCTGAGGGTCAAGATGGCTCTAAAACGAAAAGTGGTCAACATGAAAGTTGTAGATCTCGGCGATACGAACAACTTTCATGTTGATCACTTTTTGATTTGGAGCCTCCTTGACCTTCGATTTGGGATCCGAAAAGTCTGGGAGGCGAGACTGCTACAGTAAAGGCACGGAAATCAGGTTTTTCGGGGCCCAATATGAGGGTCAAGATGGCTCCAAAACGAAAAGTGATCAACATGAAAGTTGTAGATCTCGGCGATCCGAACAACTTTCATGTTAATCACTTTTTAATTTGGAGCATCCTTGACCTTCTATTTGGGACCTGAAAAATCTGGGCGGCGAGACTGCTACAATAAAGGCACAGAAATCTGGTAAAATAATAATATATATATATATACGAGTGACAGGCACGGGCCTCCGGCCCGATGGCCACGCGCCACAGTACCCGGCCGGCGACGGCGGGCTTCGCCCGCCCCCCGGCGGGCTTCGCCCGCACCCAGACTGTTTTTTTATATATATTATTATTATATTACCTGATTTCCGTGCATTTACTGTAGCTGTCCCGCCGCCCAGACTTTTCGGGTTCCAAATCGAAGGTCAAGGAGGCTCCAAATCAAAAAGTGATCAACATGAAAGTTGTTCGGATCGCCGAGATCTACAACTTTCATGTTGACCACTTTTCGTTTTGGAGCCATCTTGACTCTCATATTGGGCCCTGAAAAACCAGATTTCCGTGTCTTTACTGTAGCAGTCCCGCCGCCCAGACTTTTCGGGTTCCAAATCGAAGGTCAAGGAGGCTCTAAATCAAAAAGTGATCAACATGAAAGTTGTTCGGATCGCCGAGATCTACAACTTTCATGTTGACCACTTGTCGTTTTGGAGCCATCTTGAACCTCATATTGGGCCCCGAAAAATCTGATTTCTGTGCCTTTACTGTAGCAGTCTCGCCGCCCAGACCTTTCGGGTCCCAAATCGAAGGTCAAGGAAGCTTCAAATCAAAAAGTGATCAACATGAAAGTTGTTCGGATCGCCGAGATCTACAACTTTCATGTTGACCACTTTTCATTTTGAAGCCATCTTGACCCATATATTGGGCCCCGAAAAATCTGATTTACGTGCCTAAACAGGCGGGTGAACAGTTCACCCGCCTGTTTAGTCCCACATTGCCTGGAAAAAATTAATTTTTGGGTTTAAATACAGTTGTGTGCATTATATTGTTGAAGATTTTGCTTAAGCAGGCTGGAGGGCTTGCTTGCTTTCATGGTCTGGCCCCTTGCAGGCTGGTGGGCTTGCATTCTTTTATGAGTTGGCCCCTTGCGGGCGCTTGTTAGTTTTTGATTTGTTCATCTAGAAGGGTAAAATGGTCATTTCATAGGTTTAGGACACCCGACCCTAGTAGGTTTAGGATACCTACGAAAATTTGGAGAGACAGATCGGACGATGCTGATTAATGAATCAAAATCGGACGATTAATATTTGTCCAACGGCTTTTAAAAGCATGGTTTAAAAAATCATACCATATATTTTTATATATGACGAGCATCTTCGCACGGGCTACGCCCGTGCTCGATGCTATTCGCATCGACAGTACCCAAGCTGCTACGGTATCTCCACCCAAACTCGCCCCTCTACGACACTCGATGCTCTCGGGCGGCCTTCCGCCGCATTCAGACGGGCTTCGCCCGCCAGCGCACAAACTTCAGCTGTGCTTGATGCTCCAGGCGGTCTTACGCTGCATAGAAGCGGGTTTCACCCACTTCCACGTAAATCACCATCTCGACCCCGTACCCGTCACTCGCGTCCCCCGGAGCACATATGCAAAATCGGCCCCTCTACGACAGTCGATCAATTGACATGGCACAGGGAGCCCCCGTGCCCTACGCCATAGTAGCCCCGCCTTGATAGTGCCCCGGCGCAGCGACGCTTTTGCAGCTCGCAAACCCCTGTGCATACGGCCCCTGTCCCTGGTGCTCTTCACGGACCTACTTTATCGTGTGAACCGGGATTGCGAGCTGCATAAGCGTCGCTGCGCCGGGGCACTGTCAAGGCGGGGTTACTATGGCGTAGGGCACGGGGGCTCCCTGTGCCATGTCAATTGATCGACTGTCGTAGAGGGGCCGATTTTGCATATGTGCTCCGGGGGACGCGAGTGACGGGTACGGGGTCGAGATGGTGATTTACGTGGAAGTGGGTGAAACCCGCTTCTATGCAGCGTAAGACCGCCTGGAGCATCAAGCACAGCTGAAGTTTGTGCGCTGGCGGGCGAAGCCCGTCTGAATGCGGCGGAAGGCCGCCCGAGAGCATCGAGTGTCGTAGAGGGGCGAGTTTGGGTGGAGGTACCGTAGCAGCTTGGGTACTGTCGATGCGAAGAGCATCGAGCACGGGCGTAGCCCGTGCGAAGATGCTCGTATAACAATACACTAACTAATGTCTCTACTCACTCTCACGCAAAGAGAAGCAAACAACAACAAAGGTTCTATTTCCAATTATACGAAGGTAACAGCAAGCAAATTCTTTAACGTAATTATTTCAGTAATAGTGTTTATCTATTCACAGGCATTAATCACAGCAACTGCCGGAAACATGCCAGAACTTCCTCTCTTCAAAGTTAATAAATTAACATCAGTTCAACAAATGCTAATGGGAGCATCAACGAACATCTATCAGAACTTTTTACAGAGATCATACAATGATCAACGAACATCCCCTTGCGAGCTGCAGAAGCGTCGTCGCGCCGGGACACTGTCGAGGCGGGTACTGTCGTGTAGGGCACGGGGCTCCCAGTGCGCTGTCAAATGATCGAGTGTCGTAGAGGATTCGAGGTTGGGCAGAGGTACCGTCACAGCTGGGATACTGTCGATGCGAAGTGCATCGAGCACGGGCGTAGCCCGTGCGAAGATGCTCGTATTTGTATATTATTATTGTTATCACAAAGCGATAACAATAAGATGACCACGTCGCACATAATAATTACCATTAGTTTTTTGTATGGATCTAAAAATGATATCTGGGTAAATTCAATAAATTGTGTTCTTGTAAAGAAATATTACGCCCCATGTTTATGGGTTGCTTTATTTTTAAAATATTTGAAGGAACAAATGCACAATATTTTATATCCATTCACTTATGAAATGTGATGTTTCTTAAACTGTTTGATATGAAATCGATTTGAGTGTCTTGTGAGGTGAAACCACTTTGAGTATATTCTTCTTCATAACTATGTGTATGATGTCTATAGTATGAATAGGATTCCAGCTTAGTGGAAGGAGAGTATCCTTGGAAAGGAAAGAGAGAAGCAGGGGAAGGATAAGAGCGGATTTGACCTAAGAGGAGAATTTGAGAGGAGAAAGAGAACGAAACAACAACACTCAAGCGAGACAATAAATGAGTAATATATAACCATCTATGGCCCTTAAAAAACGCATCACTGAAGACGTACGCTCACGATGACATCTCTGTGGGCTCGTGGATTATGCGTCTTGATGCAAGCTATGTCAATGCTGCAGTGGCTCCAAGCTAGGTATCCATTTTAAGCAGCTTGTAATTTTTTTATCTGGAAAAGTTGTTGCATATATTTAGATTGACTTCATGATCAATAAATCTAGTTTTAATTGGAATCCTTGGGATCTCCATTAAACGCCTTGTTTTGTGGATCTGGGAATACTTTATAGAGTCAGTTTGTTACTCATCATTGTGTAAGTCTTGGTTCTATGTTACACAATAAATTTAGTTTCTAGACAGCTGCAAAGGTTTTTTCGTGGACACTTGTAATAGTCGTGCTTTAGAAATGATAGTTTGGGTTTTTACTTTGTTTTTTGTGTAACTAAAATGATTGTTGTTAGAACTACAAAATCAAACAGAAAGCAACATTTTTAGCAGAAATCAACTTTTTATTTCAGCAGATATTAGGACCGGCGTGAAACTGTAAACAAAGTAAGAAAAAAACAACCTACCAGCGAGAAAGAGGCGAGAAAGCGGCAAGTCCTTTTTCAGAATATCAGGGGCGTGACCGACCACATGCACAAAATAAATTGGATCAGATATCTCTCCTCTATCAACTTCCATTCCTCCATAATGGTCTCTTCTTGAATACTCAATTCATTTCTAGTTCAAACAGCACAGGTGTACATAGTAGATACTAACCAAAAAATAAGATCATTGCTCCACTGTAAACTTAAAAATAGTTGATTTTATGCCAAACGATAATAAAGAATCAGAATTTTTAAATGTATGCATTGCAGCATTACACTGTCAATATAACTACAACTAAATCACACACGATTGTGATCAATATGCATGCCCGTCCTAAGCATGTCTATCACCTTAAGCATAGTTCAAACTAAATATTATGAACTGCAATATAATCAAATTAGGACAACTAAGCTGGTTAGTGATTTCTTTCTATTTGTAAATTAAACATAAGTATTAGAAATTAATTAGGTCTTCCATTAAAGCCAGAGTATGTATAACTGAAAATTTCAATGAATTGATTGAATTATAAGCTAGACTCTGTGAATGAGGTAGAGAAATGCAAACCAACAGTACTAATTATAAGAATAGAACAAATTAAAATAATATTCAAACAAAAAAGCAGAGTGGATAACAAAGCCGGTGAGGCCTTTCAAAATGAAGTGTATGTGTGAAAAATATATATAAAGGAAATTTAATGATTTCAAACCTAAGAGTGTACCGGTGAGACTTTAAATTCTAGGATTTCCAAGTTGTGCAAGCGAAATGGTTTAAGAATGAGAAGTTAATTCGAGGAAAAATGTAACATAAAGCAGTGTAAGACAACGCAATGATTAAGTATTTGTTCAAAAATACTCACGGGTTGCAAACATGGCCGGTTGCAGTGGAGTAAAGAGTGAGGATGGGGGGTTAGAACTCGATTTTTTTTTAAATGAGTTAGAGCTCAGATTTATGCATTACTTAAATAAAATTCAGATATACGCTTAAAAATAACACAATCAAAATTTGAAACCTAAAAGTGATAGGACACAATTGAAATTTGAAAATTAAAACTGATAACACAGTTGGAATTTGAAACTTAAAAGAATCAATGCTAACCTAATTAATGTCAGTGATTGAAGCAATGCGATAGGATTTGCCGTTGATGTCCACCGTAACTTGAGTAGAAAGGGCATAACTGGCGGATGGTCAACCAACCTGCATCTTGAAGAAATATAGTAATGAGACATAAAGAACCTAATTTGACTCATTTTCAATGCTGACTACAAAGAGTACAGTAGCGAGAGAATCAATTAGCGGCAAAAGAGTGCAAACGTCCACGGTATATTCACTTTAAATTACTGTCAGTACATAAACACTGAATTAGCACAAACCTGAGCAAATAACTAATATGTAGCACAATGAATTAGCATATGAAAGGGGCAAACAATTGGAGATGCAGGAGGAACAGATGGAGACGCATATGAAAGGGGCAAACAATGATTTAGCACAAAGCTGAGCAAATAACTAATACGCAGCAGTGGTATCACAAAGAAATATAAGGGAATCATTTGGTCATTTTGTAGAACGAAAAAGTAGTGCAGAAATGATTCTAAAAATGTTCGCTGAAGTGAAGGTAAGCAGAGATCGAAGAACTGAAGTTTGTTATGCACAGTGAAGCGATATCAAAAGATACAAACGTTTGTAAAAGTTAGGCTATGCATATGAGAGGCCTACAAAAGCATGAAACACAAACTCCGTACCTGATATGGAGTTTAGAATGGCGAGTCGCAGTAGAGACAGCGGCGGAGGAAGCAGCAGACGACGGAGATCACAATGGCGAGTAGATCCTCTCCGGCGATGGTCCAACGGCGGAGATGAGATGGCGTTCTGCGAGGAGCAGCGATTGCAGCGGGGACGAAGCAGGGCGTAGGCGTGGCGCTGTGAGGTGAAGCGGCGGAGATGTTAGGCCGAGGTGTGGGTTGAAGAGCAAGGGGGAAAAAGCGGTGGAGGGGAGTTTATAGAAGATGCAGCTAGGGAATTGAGAGGAAACACCGACACTGGGAATTGAGAGGAAACAGCGACCCTATGTCTATCCATGAGAAGAGCGGTGAGAGGAGGGGCGAGTGGGGCTTGCAGGTGCGAGGAACGAAAGGGCGGCACGGGGCAGGCAGACCTGTGAGCAAAAGCACGGAGATGAAAGCGCGAACCTGTGAGCAAAAGCACGGAGACTGGAGATGAAACGTTGGGAAATAGAGAAGAAGATGGGGTACTTACCGGGGGAAGAAAACGGCGGTTTGCGCGCAGGTGGAGTTGTTCGCGGAGTAGGAGAGCTGTCGGAGTGAGTCGGTGAAGAGAAGTGATGAGGACATATAACTCCCGAGAGCGGCGCGGCGGAGGGTAACACGCGTGAGCAACATAGAAGGCGGAGCGGGCAGGTAAGGGCGGCCTTGGCACGCGGCGGAAACGGCGGAAGCGGCGGAGCTCACGGCGTTTTACCCGCGTGACCGACGACAGACGGGGACGGGACGGAATTCCAATACATCTTTATTAATATAGATAAAGATATATATATAGGGGAGATATCATGTGCGGGCGTACGGGCAATGGTCAAAACGACTTCAAATCGAAAAGTGATCAACATGAAAGTTGTAGATCTCGACGATCCGAACAACTTTCATGTTGAACACTTTTTGATTTGGAGCCTCCGTGACCTTCGATTTGGGACCCGAAAAATCTGGGCGGCGAAACTGCTACAGTAAACTTAAAATTTTCCAATTTTCGGGTCCCAAATCGGGGGTCAAGGAGGTTCCAAATCAAAAAGTGATCAACATGAAAGTTGTAGATCTCGGCGATCCGAACAATTTTCATGTTGATCACTTTTTGATTTGGAGCCTCCTTGACCCCCAAATCCCCATGCCCGTACGCCCGCACCTAAGCTAGCCCGCATATGATATGTATTCATATATATATATATATATATATATATATATATATATATATATATATATATATATATATATTCATTAATCTCATATATATATATATATATATATATATATATATATATATATATATAATATATATAAAGAAATAGTATGGTCTATAAATATCATGAGTTCAAAATTTCAGGAAATAATATAGATCATCAGATATGTCTCAATAATCCAACCACCGTTGGATCTAGCTCAATAAATCAGCTCCCTGTTTCTCCACATTTTTGTAGGTATCCTAAACCTAGAATTAGGGAGTCCTAAACCTATAACTTTAATTGGGCTACTATCCTACAATGGGAAATTACTATTTTACCCTTGAGGTTCTTAAAAAAATTCCATTTGGTGGGGCTGCAGCAATACACAAATCTGCGGCATACCAGCCCGATCTAGCCCGCCCGCTCCGCAAAAAGCCGCCGGGTCTAGCACTAACCCAAGCCCGCCTGCTCTCTTAAACTTTGAACAAAGGACCACTCATGTATTATTTAAACCCGAAAAGGCGCCGACCTTGGGGATCAAACCCAAAACCTTTTCTATGATAGCAGAAAACCTCACCAAGTGACTTGAAGATCACTTTTGGCTATCAAATATCTCTTCCTCTTTCGAAACTCTCCTTCTAAGTCAACTTCAAGTACCCATTTCGTATTTCGTTAAATTTCAATGTAACGAGCGGTGATTTGTCACTTTTGAGAACGCAGTAGCTTGTAACACTTAAAGACTTAGTGCTATTTGGTCGACATTGAATCGGTCACGTAATTTTTCACCATTTTCGTGTTTTCCACATAAAAAAATCTGCTTACCAGTTGTCCGAATTTTCTGTAACTATTTGCGCGCTCAACCCGCTCCTGAGTTAAGGCTAAGACGGTTCGCTTCGACCGCTCATAGCGCTTCAAGTGACCAGCAACAAGCCCTTGTAATCATCATATTATACGTACAATCAAATATCTACTAGAAAAATGAATTATTTTCTAAATTTTCTTCCTCAATGTTTCTATGATCTCATCAAGAAGTAAAAATTTTAGAGAGTTGTTAATTGCAAACTATAAATGTTTATTTATAGAACAAATTTTTCATATTTATAAATTATTATCCGCAAACCAAGTTTAAATTTTAACAATCAATGCATTCTTCTCACAAAAATGTCGGACAATGAAGAAATATCTTTGTCAGTCTTTTGAGCCAATACAAGAGTCAAAATGGTCGAATTCACGACAAAATGAAGAAATTAACGTCAAAATATTGAAATTCATGTCATATTGTTGGAATAGAGTCGTCGACATATGCTTAAAAGGCTGTCGGAGAAGTTTCTTCGTTGTCGAGCCTTGCCCGGGAGAAGAAAACATTAATTATTAAAGTTTAAAGTTGATATGCATATAGTAATTTAGAAACTTGAAAAATTTAGTTTGCGAATAAACGTTTATGATTTGTGAATAACAACCATCTTTATATATATAAATATATACGAGTGCCAGACACGGGGCTCCGCCCTTATGGCCTCGCGCGACAGTATCCGGCCAGCGGTGACGGGCTTTGCCCGCCCCCGGTGGATTTCGCTCCTACGGCCAATCGCAATAATACCTCGATTGCAATAGGTTTAATGCAATTTAAAATGAATATACTATTATTTAATCAACTTTAATACAGTTGATTGGTTTAATGACAACTTCTCGAAAATATCGCTGATATGTCTAATGACAACCTTGCTCGAATTGATCACTTACATGCCTAATGAAAGCCTATCATAGCAAGTGTAGGAGCTCTAATAAAAACTTTTTGAATTTTAATAGATTTTCAGCATTGCCTTTTATTTTGAGATAGCGTAATTAATTGAATGAATAATTTAATTTAATTTTTTTTTGAAATAAATTATATTATATGTGAAGTCATTAAAATATAAACACGAGAATATAATTATATTTTTGAATGTTGTACGAAAGACAACTTTTCCCCTATAATAACGAAAGATATATAAATTAAAAAAATCGAATTTCCGATAAACAAAGGGTGCTGTTATTAACAAACCCACTTTCGTTTCTAGCAAACCAGAAAAAAACAGATTCTTTCATTTTTTGCATTTTTTTCTCTTCCCAAAAATTACTACTAGCAAACCAATCTTGTTTTTTGGCAATTTTTGTATTTTTGAATTTTGAGCCCCAAATATTTCTCATTTGAAAAAGTGATCAACATAAAAGTTGAGATCTACAACTTTCATGTTGATTATTTTTTGATTAGAAGCCGTTTAAGCCTCCAATTTGGGCCCTAAAAAAGACATGCACGGAACGTAAAGATTTTCGGCGTGACTTTTTTCGGGGCCCAAATCGGGGGTCTAAACGGCTTCAAATCAAAACGTATTCAACATGAAAGTTGTAGATCTTGACGAGATATGCAACTTTCATGTTGAACACTTTATGATTTGAAGCCGTTTATGCCCCCGATTTGTCCCCCAAAAAAAGTCACGCCGATCCGGGCGTCCGTACATATGTACAATGTAACTTTTTTCAGGGGCTAAATCGGGGGTATAAAATGCTTCAAATCAAAACGTGTTCAACATGAAAATTGTAGGTCTCGACGAGATCTACAACTTTCATGTTAAACACTTTTTGATTTGAAGTCGTTTATGTCCCTGATTTGGCCCCCGAAAAAAGTCACGCCGATCCCGGGCGTCCGTACATATGTACGACGTAACTTTTTTCACGGTCTAAATCAAGGGTCTAAAGTGCTTCAAATCAAAAAATGTTCAACATGAAAATTGTAGATCACGTCGAGATCTGCAACTTTCATGTTGAACACTTCTCGTGAAATTGTACATATAAGATGCAGTTCAAAAAAACGTATATATTCTTATATACACTTAACTCGTATATACAACACATCCCTATAGGAATTAGAAATCAAATATATTTCTAAACCGATCGATATTTTGTTTAAAGATTTTGGTGCAGATAATGATATTTTGTTGAAAAAGCAGTTTTGGACATACTAAATATTTGCGGCATTTTGACTCATCTATAATGCCAACATAAGTGGTTGAATGAATACATTTGAAATCATTTGTAATGTCATTATATACAACGGGTTATTTTGAAAGAATGAATGTTCTAAACAAAATTTAATTTTTTTTTTAAAAAAATTATATTGGTTTGCCAGTAACAAAATGGTTTTCAAATAGCAATTTTGAAAAATAAGAGTTTGCTAATAGTAATGATTTGGTAGAAACCAAACTGGATTTGCTAGTAACAACACCCTAAATAAATGGGGAAAAAAACGCGATTGTTATTAGCACTATACATTTGGATATTAGCACTACGTTTACTCATAATTTTTCGCATTTTTTGAAAATACTCCTTGTACATGCATTTTTAGGAAAAGTATTCAACACGAAAGTTGTAGATCTCGACTAGATCTACAACTTTCGTGTTGAACACTTTTCTTAAAAATCCATGTATAAGGCGTATTTCTAAAAAGCGCAAAATCTGAGCGTATTTCTAATGTACGTCTTGTACATGCATTTTTAGGAAAAGTGTTCAACACAAAAGTTGTAGATCTGGTCGAGATCTACAACTTTCGTGTTGAACACTTTTCCTAAAAATGTATGTATAAGGAGTATTTTTTAAAGACGCGAAAAATTACGAGTAAACATAGTGCTAATATCGAAAAGTGTATTGCTAATAACAATCGCCAAAAAAAAAAAAAAAAAAAACCTCCAGCATCGTTCCGGAAAGTCCCTTTCCCCACTTCTCCACGCGCCGGTGATGGTATGTTCTACAATATTTTGGGAAACAAACCTCTCTTCTTTGTTGTAAATATAGTAAACTGATAAATGTTTTCCATTAAAACCCCACGCAATCTGCAAGCATTTCCGTCGTCAAGCGTTTCCTGGCATTTTCCATTTACTTAAAAAAAGATCAAAATATGTTTCTTTTCAGATTCTTCGTAACTGTATTTCGAAGTATCCCCATTTAAAGAACAAAATATCAGCCTTGTGGTTGGTTATATAGAAAGGGGATGAACATCGGCTTTGATGGCATGAACTGTGACCAGAGAGTGTTTATCTTCTACTGTGTCCAGGGAATCTTTATCCCCTATATAAAGAGTTCTCCCCCTTCCTTCTATCTTCCCTCTATGCTCAAATCATTCGAAGCCTTCTTCCTGACTTCCTCTGCCTTCAATTGGTACTATGAGAAGTTTTCTTCTAATCATTCTGCTGGTTTTCATTGGCTCCACAATTGCTTGTTCTAATGGAGGATGCAAGGTCAAGACTTTTCTCTTCAGGGATTTTCATTTTTGCAAGCTTCAAAATTTGTTTTTTGCAAATCTGTGTGGATATATTCAATTAATGGGTTAGATTGGGGATACATTGTTGCAGATTCTTGATCCATGTTCGTCGGACAGCGACTGTGAGGCTGGCACTTACTGCTCCTCTTGTTTTGGGGGCTTCTCCGGTTCAAGATGTGTGCGGTCTATGATCACCGACCAGTTTAAGTTGGTGGTAATTCTTTTGTATCTTCTGATACTTTTCATTCATATCACTCAGTTCACCCATAACGAAGTTCTTCCTATTTTATGACGATTTTATAGGTATTTGTTAGGCCCTGTTGACGGGTTTTGAACCCCGGGATCGTCTTAACAGTGGGTCGCGGCCCATACATCCCAACCAGCTCTCCGCCCTGAATTTAGCTTGCGCTTTCAGCAAGGCAGTAGGTTGTTGAGACTGGGGCTTGATTTAGCTGCGACTCAGTTGGTGATGAGTGATAGAACGAAGGTTTTTTATCAAGGAGGTCTGGGTATAGAGCCCCAGCCTCAGCAACCTACCGCCTTGCCGAAAGCGCAAGCTAAGTCCGGGGCGAAGAGCTAGTTGGGGTGTATGGGCCGCGACTCACTGTAAGGACGATCCCGGGTTTTAAAACCTGTCAAGAGGGCCCTAACATTAAAAGGGCACTTCTATATGTTGTGGGTCATTCTTCCACGCTGGGTCAAGTTCTCTTTACACTGGTTTAGCCCACAAACACAGGACCGCAAGCCGTCCACCCCAACCAAATCTCCGCCCTGGTTACAATCAGATTTGCGGTAGGTTGTTGAGGCAGGGGCTTGATCCCCCGACCTCCTTGAAGAGAGACCTCATCTTGTCTCTGCTCACGAACTGAGGCGCATATCCGATTGTATCTGTAGAGGAGAACTGGTTGGGGTGTGCGGCCCGTAGGCCTGTGTCGTGTGGCTCAACTGGCAGGATTAGGCCCTTGTATGCGCAACCCACAACATATAAAAGTTCAGTTGGCGAGGGGAGACAAGATGAGGTCTCTTTTCAAGAAGTTTGAGAGATCAAACCCCCGCCTCAATAACCTGCCACATATCCGATTGTATCCTGGGAGGAAAGCTGGTTGGGGTGGGTGTGCCCGCGGGCCTGTGTTGCGCGGCTCGACCGACGACATTAGGTTCGTGAATGAGCGGCCCACAACCATATTCTAGACATTTTGTGTTAGAAGATTGTTCTTTTGTAAATCATAAGGAGTGCTTTTGAGGGAATTAGTATTATAAATTCATATTTTGTATGCTAATACTTTGATCATGCTAAATGTTTATGTTTCATTGCAAGTATTAGTTATTGGTGGGGAATGAAGGAGATTGATTGATTATCCTTTTATTCTCGAGAATAGTCCCACATCACAAAATGCATGCAACATTGCCACTTAATACATATCATGAACTTATACTACTAATTGATTTTAGGTTGAATTCTTATGTCCTAATTCGATATCAGAGTGTTACTCCATCAGATTAAAAAAACACACGTGTCGAGGATCATATAAATCTTTATTTCTCCTACAATTAATTGGTTTTGGATTGGATGCTTATTGTTGAAACCGGAAAACCGGTCTCTTGTGGAGTTCGACCCTTGGGGAAGGGGTGGCCGCGCACCTACTTCACTCCTGTAAGAAAACGACAAAGAAAAGAAGAGAAAAGGACTAGACCAAGGGCCCGGCGTGGAGGTCCCACCACACACCCGGAAGATCTCAGAGCGCTTCCCCTCCTTAGCCAAATGCCGGGCTAAGGTACCTCAGAAAGCGCTAGTAGGCCGGGGAATCAGTAAAAACGTGCCTTCTGAGGTACCCCTTGGGTCCTATTTATAGGAAAAGATGGCCTGCCAATATACAACCTTCACTGTTTTCGAGGACTGCAGGCAGACCAAAAGGGGCCACACAGTAAAAGTGTGCCATGGCCAAGATGCGAGCTGGACCTGAGGGGGCACTCGCTCGGCAAGGGGTCCGACTCGCCTCGCCCTGGGCCTAGGCGGGCACGGACTCGGCGGACTGTGCTCGGCTAGCGCTGGGCTCGGCTAGACTATTGCCGAGCTCGGGCTCGGCACGACGATCGCCGAGCTCGGACTCGGCACGGAGATCGTCGAGCTTGGCTCGACTATCGTCGAGCCCTGTTTCCGCACCCGAGCTCGTTCTCGGCATGCCGGACTTCGTTCGGCCATCGCCGAGCTTAGCTCGACTATTGCCGAGCTCGGGCTCGGCAAGCTGGGTCCAAGTTGATCTGAGCCGGCCGGTTCAACCCCTGTCGACCACTCGCGGGATACGGGGTTGTACATAATCCCCGCTCTTTGCGAGGTTGGGACAAGCTCGGAAAGAAACATCCAACCCCATGGGATCCGGCGAGTGCGACAGGGGCAATAAGGAATCTTCTGGTAGGCCCCACAGGTAGCTATATATATGTACCCCTGCGCATCTGGCTGACCTTTGCCCTTCCCCAAATTCTGACAAGATGCCGCTCCCCAAGGAAGTCTTAGAGCGACTCGCACGCTCCCGCGAGGAGATCGCTGCCCAGGCCGCGGGGCTGACCAACCTTGAAGCCCCTGCTCGCCGTTTTGCCGATTTCAGCTCGGCCAAGCGGGCGAAGCCCCTTCCCCCGGGGGCCGAACCCATCCTGGCCGACTTTACTGCCGCCTTGGGGAACGGGGCCGGTTCCTCCAACCAGCCAGTTCTTGGCTCCTCCACTAAAAACCTCGTGGAATTGTCTTCCGACCGGGAGAACAGCGGCGAAGCGTCCACCCCTCGGACCAAAAGTGCTCCTGTCAACTCGCCACGGCAGGATCCCGAGGTTAAGGAGCCGGGCTCGCGAGAACTGGCGTCGCCGAGTCGTCTCCCTTCCCGGCAACCCTCCCCTGGATCCCTGGTCGTGGGGAGGGGCGCCGGGATTATCCCCGTTCCCGGCTACCAACTCGCTCCTCAAGAACTGCTGGGGCGTGGCAAGGACCTGCGCCACTTCTCTCCTCGCGCCCACCCGGAGGAGCCAGGCTCGCGCGGTAAGTTTCCGGCATTGCTCTTCTGTTCCGTGGATTTTTGCTTTTCTGACCGTCTTTCAATTCTTCACCCAGAATTTCCCGGGCGGACGGAGGACGGCGAGTCCGTGGATCGACCTCCTTACTCGCCCCTCCCTTCTCCAAGCGCCCTGGACGCCTTCCTGGACTCCGAGGTGGGCAGCCCTGAACGCGCAAGACGGGAGCGGAAGGTTCTCAAGAAGCTGGTGCGCGAGCTCCACGACCTGCGGAAGGACAACAACAGGCTGCAGTGGGAGTGCTCGCGTCTCGCGGACGGTGCTGGAGTCAGCCTGGCGTTCGAGGAGGCGTCTTCCCTGGTGCTGATGGACGAAATCGACGAGAACCTGCGGGTGATAAATAGGAACATGGGGCGGCTTCGCGAACTTCATGCGCGGCGGCCTGCGACGGCGGGCCGGCGAGACCGGGGAGAATGAAACGGCTCTTCTGTCAGTCGGCCGGTACTCGCCCCCGCCCTCGCATGGTCCTCGCGCCCCTATTTGTATTTTTCCTTTTATTTACTCTGAATGGTCTGCATGTAATAATCTTGGAACAATTTTTTAACTACTTTGTATATGTAGACGCTTTTTCAATATTTTGGCGGGTCTTTTCGAATTCCCCCTTCGGGGGCCTGGTTGGCTCGCAGGACTTGCGAGGAGAGGATGGCGAGGTGGCGCGGCGAGATCGGACCGATCGGCCGACTCGCCCTCTCTCTCGCCCTTCTTTACCTTCTTCTATAAATAGACCTTCTCACCTACCCCCGAGGCACGCTTTTATTGCTTTCGAATCCTTGCCTCGCTTCTGTCTTCCCGAGCTCGCGCTTTTCTTTTCCCCTGCGACCATGGTCAAGACCAACCCTGATGCGGACGGTCGGTCTAAGTGCGCCCAGCACTTCGTGGATCATTGCTTTTTCGAGGGGCACATCACAGAGGAGGAGCTCGTCGAGTTCACGGCGGCGTTCGTTCCCCCCGGCTTCCAGGCTCGCAGGCCCGCCGAGCATGAAGCCATCAACTCCTTCCCGGAGGGCGAGCTCGCCTTTCCCATCTCGCACTTCGAGGTGGGACTGCGCCTCCCCCTCTGGCCAGAAATCCGCCAGATCCTGAAGTACTACGGTGCGGTGCCTGCGCAGCTGAACTCCAACGCCATTGCTATGATGGTGGCGTTCGCCTGCTTCCTCCGCCGGGAACGAATTGAGTTCAACCTCGCGGTGTTCCGCAAGTTGTTCTCTTACAAGGCTACCCCCGACGGGGTCGCCTACTTCGGCGGGTCCTTCATCAAGGTTCGCGAGCTGGCGAACAAGAATCACAACTGGATGACCCGGCTCGTCTTCATCAAGGGCGAGCTCGGCAACATCCCCTTTCGCCCCCTGCAGAAGAGCGAGGACATATACCGTCCTCCTTCCCTGTCCGGTAGCGACGCCGACCTCCACAAGTTCTTTCTCCACAAGGACTTCGAGGTCGCCTTCCTCCGCCGCGGCCTTGACTTGCTTCAGCCCGTTCTCCCCGGCGAAGGTATATCTCGCTCAGCCCTCTCGCGGGCTTTATCGAGGTGGATCTCATGTAATTTTTTCCCTCCCTCTTTTTTTGACTAAGTCTTTCTCTGCAGGGGAACGGGTTCTGCCGGAGCATCCGCCGTTCGCCGACCCGGGGATATTCTCAGACCCTCTGGAGCTGGCCCGGGCGGCGGCACTGGCTTGTCGCGAGGAGCAACCGCGAGTCCAACCCCCCGGCAAGAAGCGCTCGGAGTCCGGGGGGTCGAGCTCGCGCCCCGATTCTTCGCTCCCCAAGAAGAAGAGGGCGAAGGTGGTCTCGCGCGGACGGCTGCACCTTCCCTCGTCTCCCGCCAAGTTCATGAGCTCGCCGGAGGCTCTGTCCGACGAGCCGCCCTTGAGTCCGCTGAAAGAAGCCTCCTCCCCCCGAAAGGGGAAGAAGAAGAGCGGGCCGTCCTCCGATTCTACCGGGGAGGACACCGTTCGCGAGCCCAGTCTGCCGAAGGATCACCCCAACTTCGGCAAGGGGTGCAAGAGCAAAGATGCGGCTGGCGAGCCCATCTTGAAGTGGGACGAGGGGGCTCACCGAGTTTCCGTCTCCACTCGCGCCCCCTCCTGGGGAGCTCGCCGGCCGCCCACCGCCCATGCCTTCGCTTTCGGCTTCGGCCTCTACAGCCGCGACAGCGCCGAGTCGTACAAGAAGCTTACCCCCAGTCAGCTCGGCTACGAGGGGATGCAGGCCCACCTGCGGGCCTTCGAGCTCCATCACATGATGGTCCGCCGCGGCTTCCAGCTCAGCAACGCCCTGCTGACTGCCGAGCAGGAGCGCGACCTGGCGAAGGAGAGCGCGGTCGACGCGGAAAGGCGGTTCGGCCTCGCGGACGCTCTACTCGCGAAGTCTGTCGGCGGCCTGGTAATCACTGGATACCTCTATTTACCTTGCTTAAGATTATTCCTGCGCGTGTTCTGAACTTTTAATCTTATAGGACGCCGAAGCCGCTAACGCGATGCGAGACGAGATAGCTCAGTTGCGGGCTCAGCTCGCTGAGCGGGAAGCCCAGCTCGCCGATCAGAAGACATATTCCCGGGAGCAGGAGGCTGTTGCCGCCCGGCTGGGGGCGGAGGTGGAGGAATTGAAAGAGAAGAATAAGGGGCTCCTGGGAGAGGTCCTTCGCCAAGCCGACGCTCTCCTTCCCCCGGACGCCAGCGAGCCGGCCTTCCCCTTCAAGAGGCCTCGGGTGTTTGGCGAGGCTGACGTCGCGGAGCGGCTGCGAGTCAACTCCGTCGAGGCTGCCGAGTGTCTTCTACAGGCCATGAGGGGGACGGGGATCTTGGCGGAAGGCTGCGAGGAGGTCACCGTCCGGGAGCTCCTGCCAACCCTGTTCCCGCCCAGCCCGCTCAGCGAGAAGGAAGATAGCTTTGACTCGCTCTTTGCTGGGGTGAGGGAGAAGGACGCTCGGCTCGGTGACGAGGAGGACCGCCATTCGAGGGGGGAGGGCGAGAGTTAACTTTGTTTTCTTTTCTCTGTTTTTTTTTGTACCCTGCCGAGGCGGGCCTTGTAAACCTGTAATGATAAATCAAAGATATTTTTGCACAATTTTGCTATCTTCTTTTTGAGCTCACTTGCGATGTTATACCCGCGCGCTAGGTAGAGCGACCTCGCCTGTAGAATGTCTTGAGTTAGGACCAGCCCCCGTGGTGCTCGCGGCGAATCCCTAGGACACGTGCTCGCGCCATGTCCTACTCGCGCCTCACCTTCCCCTGAGTCTGGGACAGGACCAGGGCTTCCTTAGTAGCGAGCTGGAGAGTGAGAGGAGGGGGGGGGGGTAGGATATTCCGAGCTCGCCGTCTTAACTGGCGAGCTCGCGCCCTGGTATTTTCCTCGGGCCAACTCCCAGTCTCAACTCCAGGGTCGTAGCGATGTCCATCGAGACTCAGCCGTGCCAGCTAGGTGGGAGCCTGGCAGGGGAGTGACGAGACCTAACCCCAGAGCGAGAAGACTCAGAAACTTTTGTCTTTCCCGGGTGCTACCACCGGGCCAGTCAGCTAGGTGAGAGCCTGAGGGCGGGTGTTGAACATCCTCCGGGCTCAGCCCCAGGGTCATAGCGATGTCCATCGAGACTCGGCCGTGCCAGCTAGGTGGGAGCCTGGCAGGGGAGTGACGAGACCTAACCCCAGAGCGAGAAGACTTAGAAACTTTTGTCTTTCCCGGGTGCTACCACCGGGCCAGTCAGCTAGGTGAGAGCCTGAGGGCGGGTGTTGAACATCCTCCGGGCTCAGCCCCAGGGTCATAGCGATGTCCATCGAGACTCGGCCGTGCCAGCTAGGTGGGAGCCTGGCAGGGGAGTGACGAGACCTAACCCCAGAGCGAGAAGACTTAGAAACTTTTGTCTTTCCCGGGTGCTACCACCGGGCCAGTCAGCTAGGTGAGAGCCTGAGGGCGGGTGTTGAACATCCTCCGGGCTCAGCCCCAGGGTCATAGCGATGTCCATCGAGACTCGGCCGTGCCAGCTAGGTGGGAGCCTGGCAGGGGAGTGACGAGACCTAACCCCAGAGCGAGAAGACTTAGAAACTTTTGCCTTTCCCGGGTGCTACCACCGGGCCAGTCAGCTAGGTAGGAGCCTGAGGGCGGGTGTTGAACATCCTCCGGGCTCAGCCCCAGGGTCATAGCGATGTCCATCGAGACTCGGCCGTGCCAGCTAGGTGGGAGCCTGGCAGGGGAGTGACGAGACCTAACCCCAGAGCGAGAAGACTTAGAAACTTTTGTCTTTCCCGGGTGCTACCACCGGGCCAGTCAGCTAGGTGAGAGCCTGAGGGCGGGTGTTGAACATCCTCCGGGCTCAGCCCCAGGGTCATAGCGATGTCCATCGAGACTCGGCCGTGCCAGCTAGGTGGGAGCCTGGCAGGGGAGTGACGAGACCTAACCCCAGAGCGAGAAGACTTAAAAACTTTTGCCTCTCCCGGGTGCTACCACCGGGCCAGTCAGCTAGGTAGGAGCCTGAGGGCGGGTGTTGAACATCCTCCGGGCTCAGCCCCAGGGTCATAGCGATGTCCATCGAGACTCGGCCGTGCTAGCTAGGTGGGAGCCTGGCAGGGGAGTGACGAGACCTAACCCCAGAGCGAGAAGACTTAGAAACTTTTGCCTTTCCCGGGTGCTACCACCGGGCCAGTCAGCTAGGTAGGAGCCTGAGGGCGGGTGTTGAACATCCTCCGGGCTCAGCCCCAGGGTCATAGCGATGTCCATCGAGACTCGGCCGTGCCAGCTAGGTGGGAGCCTGGCAGGGGAGTGACGAGACCTAACCCCAGAGCGAGAAGACTTAGAAACTTTTGTCTTTCCCGGGTGCTACCACCGGGCCAGTCAGCTAGGTGAGAGCCTGAGGGCGGGTGTTGAACATCCTCCGGGCTCAGCCCCAGGGTCATAGCGATGTCCATCGAGACTCGGCCGTGCCAGCTAGGTGGGAGCCTGGCAGGGGAGTGACGAGACCTAACCCCAGAGCGAGAAGACTTAGAAACTTTTGCCTCTCCCGGGTGCTACCACCGGGCCAGTCAGCTAGGTAGGAGCCTGAGGGCGGGTGTTGAACATCCTCCGGGCTCAGCCCCAGGGTCATAGCGATGTCCATCGAGACTCGGCCGTGCCAGCTAGGTGGGAGCCTGGCAGGGGAGTGACGAGACCTAACCCCAGAGCGAGAAGACTTAGAAACTTTTGCCCCTTGGGGGTTTAAGCTGAGAGCCCCTTTACCCCCACTATTTTGACAGAGCATAAAATACGACAACGAGATTTGTTTTCATTCTTAAAGCCGAGATATTTACAATATTTTCAAGGGTAGAAACGTTTCAGATCATCGCCACTCCAAGTGTGGCTGAGGGTGTCCCCTCTTATATCTTGGAGGCGATATCCCCCCGATTTCAAGACCTCCTGCACAATGTAGGGGCCCTCCCAATTGGGGTGGAGTTTTCCCACAGCGGCTGATCTTCCTGCTGCGTCCACCTTTTTCAAGGCAAGGTCCCCTTCCGCGAACTGCTTGACACGGACGTGCTTGTCGAAATACTTGGCCATCCTTCGCTTGGCCTCTTCCTGCCTGATGACGGACAAGTCGCGTAGCTCTTCCACCATATCAAGGGAGAGTCGAAGCTCCTCCTCATTCTCTGACCTCCATTCTTCCCTTCCGGTCCCTGCCTCGACGACCCGAGGCGTCTGGACCTCGAATTCGATAGGTAGAACGGCCTCGCAACCGTGAGAGAGTTTGAAAGGTGTCTCCCCTGTGGCCGTATTGGGGGTGGTCCTCAAGGCCCAGAGGACTGATGGAAGCTGTTCCACCCAACTTCCCCTCAAATTCTCCACTTTCTTTTTTAAGAGGTTCACTATGATTTTGTTGGCCGCTTCCACCTGCCCGTTGCTCCTGGGGTGATGGACAGAAGCAAACCGAAGGTCAATCCCTAGTTGCTCGCAGAAACGAATGAACTCCGCGCTGGCGAACTGAGGTCCGTTGTCCGTGACGATAGCTTGTGGCAGCCCATGCCTGCAGATGATCTCTCCCCAGATGAAGTTCCTGACTACCTGAGAGGTCACCTTGGCTAGAGCCTTCACCTCCATCCACTTAGAAAAATAATCAATCATGACCAACAAAAACCTCCTCTGCCCGCTGGCCTGGGGGAAAGGTCCTACGAGGTCCAGCCCCCATATGGCGAAGGGCCACGGTGCCATGATGCTTCTTAACCTCTGAGCCGGCTGGAGCTGGAGCGGGGCATATAGTTGACACTTATGACATTTTTTCGCGAATTCGGCTGCATCCTGACCGAGGGTGGGCCAGAAGTACCCTTGCCTGACGATCCTCCCTTCCAGGGTCCGACTCCCCGAATGACTCCCACATTCACCGGAATGGACTTCCTCCAAAATTTTGTGCACCTCTCTTTCGGCCACGCAACGGGCCAACATCCCTGAGAGGGTTTTGCGGTACAACTGTCCCTCACGTAGGAGGTAGTATGCCGCCTTGTGCTTGAGCCCTCTTCGGTCCATCCCCTCCGGGTATTCTCCGGTGGACAAGAAGATGACGAAGGGATCCATCCATGAGGGGTGCTGTTCTACTTCCATTAGCTCCCCCTCCTCGATGGAAGGTCGGAAGAGATCCGTAATGGTGCCTCCCATCCGGGGACCGTGCTTTGCTAGCTGGTCGACTGGCTCGTTTTCCCCTCTTGGCACGTGCTTGATTGAGAAGGTCTGGAAGGTCCCAATGACTCCCCTCACCTTCATCAAATAGAGCTGCAGGGTGGGCTCCCTTGCCTCAAACTCCCCCTTGATCTGGGAAGCCACCACCATGGAGTCAGTGAGGACCTCCACGTCATGCACCCCCAAGTCTCTTGCCAGGCGCAGACCTGCGATTACAGCTTCGTATTCGGCTTGGTTGTTGGTGATAGGAAAGTGCACTACCACGGTCTGCTCGATCTTTATCCCTTGGGGGCTTTCTAAGATGACCCCAATCCCTAAAGAATGCTTCCCCGAGGCACCGTCCACCCTGACTTTCCAGGGGAGGGGGCGAGTGAGTCTCTCCTCCGCCACCTCGACCACATACTCTGCCAGGAAGTCAGCCATAGCTTGGGCCTTGATTGAGAGTCGAGGGACGAAGGAGATGTCGAACTCGCTCAGTTCCACCGACCATTTGGCCAACCTACCTGAATGCTCTACCCCCTTGAAGATGTTGCGCAGGGGGTGGTCGGTCACTACTCGAATTGAGTGTGCCTGGAAATAAGGCCGAAGCCTTCGGGCTGAGATGATTAAGGCGAAGGCCAGTTTTTCCAGGATGGGGTAACGGAGCTCGGCCCTCTTCAATATCCGACTCACATAATAGACGGGGAGTTGCCTCTTTCCTTCTTCCCGAACTAAAACCGAACTCAAGGCTTCAGCCCCGACCCCCAGATATAGGAATAAGTCTTCCCCCTCCTTGGGCCCTTGGAGCAGGGGGGCCTGAGTCAGCTGTTTCTTTAAAGCCTGGAATGCCTCCTCGCACTCCGAGGTCCATTCAAACCTGTGACCCCCTCTCAAAGTTTTGAAAAACGAGGAGCACCTCTCTCCGGCCCGGGAGAGGAATCTACTCAGCCCTGCCAACTTCCCTGTCAGTTGCTGTACTTCCTTGGTGTTTTGTGGCGACCTTAGCTCCAAGATTGCCCTTACCTTATCTGGATTAGGTTCTACCCCAGCGGGGGTGAGAAGATGCCCTAGGAACTTTCCCCGGCTTGCCCCGAAGACACACTTCAAGGGGTTCAACCTCATCTTAAACTTGCGGAGAGTGGCGAAAGTTTCTTCCAAGTCCTGGATGTGGGAGTCGACATCCAAGCTCTTGACCATGAGATCATCCACGTACACTTCGAGATTCCTCCCCTTCTGCTCTCGAAAGACCCTATCCATCATTTTTTGATAGGTAGCCCCTGCATTCTTTAGCCCGAAGGGCATCATTTTGTAACTATAACATCCGCCCCCCGTGATGAACGAGACGTCTTTGACGTCAGGGGGGTGCATCCTGATTTGGTGATAACCTGAAAAAGCATCCAGAAAACTCATTACAGGGAAACCGACGGCCGAGTCAACCAGCGCGTCGATCCGAGGCAAGGGATAACAATCTTTCGGGCATGATTTATTAAGAAGAGAAAAGTCGATACACATCCTCCACCGGCCGTCTCCTTTTTTAACCATTACAACGTTGGAGACCCAGCCGGGGTATTGGATTTCGGATATGAAGCCAGCCTCGAGGAGCTTGGCGACTTCCTCTCTGATTGGCTCGGCGAGCTTGTCCGTGATGGATCTCTTTTTCTGCTGGATGGGGGGAGCCTCCGGGTCAAGGTTGAGGCGGTGGCAGGCCACGTCGGGGTCGATCCCTGGCATCTCCACAGCGCTCCAGGCGAAGATGTCCACGTTCCTCTGGATGCACTCCAGCATCCTGCCTTGAGCTTCCGGGGTCAGGCCTCCGCTGACGCGGACCTTCTCCACCCTGCCTCCAATGGTGAGGACCTCCATCTCCTCCACCTCTTCCGCTGCCTCCAGACGGGACTGCTCCTCCCATTCCTCGATACCTCCCCTTCCGGGGGCGAGGACTTCTTCCTCAGCCTCCTCGACGGCCATGGCTTCGGCCGACCCCCGAGTCTCTTCCGCGACCTCCCCCCGAGCGCGGCACTCCGCCTCCATTTCTTTGTCAGCTTCCTGCTCCTCCTCCAGCCTCCGCCCCATCTCCTCGGCCCCCTCCAACCAAGAGATGGAGTTTACCGCCGAGACGTAGCACTCCCTTGCCTCCTTAGGGTCTCCTCGAACTCGGATCTGGACCCCCTCGACGTTGAGCTTTAGACACTGGTGGAAGGACGAGGGGACGCAGCGGAAGGCGCTGATGAGGGGTCTCCCGAAGATGGCGCTGTAACTGCTAGGGGCGTCCACGATAACAAACTTGCAGTTGCGCGACTGCCCCCCTAGAGTGACATGGAGTCCCACTCCTCCCTCGACTTCTTTCCTCTCCCCTGAAAAGCCGAACAGAGGCCCGTCCGAGGCCAACACCCTCCTGGCCTCTACCTTCATCGCATCAAACGCCTTCTTGAAGATGACGTTGACCGAACTCCCATTGTCCACGAGGATCCGGGAGACAGTGAAATCCTCGATGGCTGTCTGGATAACCAGCGCATCGCAGAAGGGGTCCTCGTGACCCGGCAAGTCCTCTCTGGAGAAGGTGATTTTCTCCTCCGGGGGAGGGGATTGGGATGTGGAGCCAACGCTCCTCCGGTACATAGTGTGGAGGCTTGACTTACGGGAGGCCTCGATCCCGGCCCCCCCGTGGATCGCTCCGATCCTTCCCCGGGTGCCCACATCAGCCCGGTCTTCACACCGATCCCCCTCCTCCCGAGGCCGGATCTCCTCTATCCGAACTTCCTGATGGTCTTGTTGTTGCTGTTCCCTTCTCCCCCTCATCTCGAGGAACTCCGGGCACGTGGATGTGAGGTGCCCCTCTTCCTGATGAAAGTCACAATAGGGCAGGTCCACCCTGACCTCCCTCCTTCTCCTCGGCTGTCCTCTCCTCCTCCCCCTCATGGCAATTGCCATTGCCTCCTCCTGGTCGGGGAGAGGGGGTCTCTGACCCTGCCTACCCCCCTGGGGGTTGTACTGCCCTCGGCCACCCTGGCGGTTATCCCCTCCCTGATAACCCCTTCGTGGTGCCTGGTCTTGCCACTCGGGCCTCCATCCCAGACGGTGGGTTTGCTCCGGACGCACCCACCTGGGTTGCGGCTGCTGCTGCGGCTGCTCCCTCTGTCGAGGTTCAGCCCTCCTCTCCTCCTGAATTCGGCCACCCCTTGGCCTTTCCTCTTCCACGGCCCACTTGGCCAACCTTCGCGCGAACTCTGGATGTGCTGCCTCCATTTCGGCCTCCCTGGCCGCCCTCTCTAGAAGCGCCTCAAAAGACACTGGAGGTGACCTCTTCAGTTCCATTGCGAAGAACCCGGACTGGAGACCCAGGGTGAAGGCCACCATCATGGTGTGTCCTGGCATCTCCTGAACTTGGGACAGTTCCTCTTGGAACCTGTCCAGGTAGCTCCCCAGGGTCTCTCCCACCCTCTGCTTGATGCGGAACAAAGACTCCGCCTCCCTCTTCCTCTTCTTAGAAGTGGTGAATCTCAGCATGAAACCCCGTCGCAGATCCTCGAAGCAGTAGATGGACCCGGTCGGGAGCTGGTGGAACCACTCTCTCGCCTTTTCCCTGAGGGTGATGGCGAAGAGTCGGCACTTGAAGCCGTCTGACATCTGTCGAATGGAGACCATGTCCTCGAACCACTGGATGTGGTGGACCGGGTCTCCTCTCCCGGAGTAGTAAGTCATCTCCGGCTCGCGAAACCCCTCGGGAACGGGGGCTGAAGAAACGAACTCGCTGAAGGGGCTCCCCCCCTCAGCCGGGCGAGTCGGGAACTCCCTCCCTGCCGTCTCGCCGAAGTGGTACTCGGCGGCCGAGCCGGGGAACAGAACTCGCCCCTGGAACTCGCGCTCGTCCCTCTCGGCGGGCTCCTTCCCTGGTCGCCTGAGCGGGGCGTCGTCGCCGAGTGCGGGAACGGCGACCACCGGGACAGCCGGTGTCGCACTCTCAGCTCGCATGCCGAGGGCGGTCCTGACGAGCCCGAGGATCTCCTCTCTGAGCTCCGCCGGCATGCTCGCCGCTGGGGGTGGGGGAGGGGGTGGCGAGTTGCCCCTGCCTGATCCTTGTCCCTCATCTCCAGTCATCGGGCCTGTAGGAGGTTTTCTCTGCTGACCACTCTCCACGCTCACCGCACCAAAATGTTGAAACCGGAAAACCGGTCTCTTGTGGAGTTCGACCCTTGGGGAAGGGGTGGCCGCGCACCTACTTCACTCCTGTAAGAAAACGACAAAGAAAAGAAGAGACAAGGACTAGACCAAGGGCCCGGCGTGGAGGTCCCACCACACACCCGGAAGATCTCAGAGCGCTTCCCCTCCTTAGCCAAATGCCGGGCTAAGGTACCTCAGAAAGCGCTAGTAGGCCGGGGAATCAGTAAAAACGTGCCTTCTGAGGTACCCCTTGGGTCCTATTTATAGGAAAAGATGGCCTGCCAATATACAACCTTCACTGTTTTCGAGGACTGCAGGCAGACCAAAAGGGGCCACACAGTAAAAGTGTGCCATGGCCAAGATGCGAGCTGGACCTGAGGGGGCACTCGCTCGGCAAGGGGTCCGACTCGCCTCGCCCTGGGCCTAGGCGGGCACGGACTCGGCGGACTGTGCTCGGCTAGCGCTGGGCTCGGCTAGACTATTGCCGAGCTCGGGCTCGGCACGACGATCGCCGAGCTCGGACTCGGCACGGAGATCGTCGAGCTTGGCTCGACTATCGTCGAGCCCTGTTTCCGCACCCGAGCTCGTTCTCGGCATGCCGGACTTCGTTCGGCCATCGCCGAGCTTAGCTCGACTATTGCCGAGCTCGGGCTCGGCAAGCTGGGTCCAAGTTGATCTGAGCCGGCCGGTTCAACCCCTGTCGACCACTCGCGGGATACGGGGTTGTACACTTATGTTATGTTCTCATATAGTTTATGAGTTTTTTAGAATAAAGGTGTTTGATCTATTTCATCATACAGTAGGACTTCTCTAATAGGTGGGATTTCTTTTTAATTTGTTATCAACACTTATTTTCATACTGCAATTAGACTAGCGATGCTTTACGGTTCTGAATGTTGGGCAGTGAATTGTGTACATGAGCAACAAATGGTAGTTGCGGAGATGAGAATGCTTAGGTGGATGTTACACGAGACTGGATAAAATTAGCAATGAATGTATCAAGGATAAGACGGGAGTGACACAAGTTGTAGAGAAGATGCGAGAAGGTCGATTAAGATGGTTCGGAGACGTACAAAGGAGACCATTAGAGGCACCTGCTAGGCGTTGTGAGAGTTTAGCCACTAAGCATGTTAAACGGGGGGGGGGGGGGGGGGATAGACCAAAAAAGGTCTGGAATGAGACTTTAAAGAAAGACGTGGTGTATTTAGGCATTAGTGAGATTATGACTAAAGATAGGAAGCAATGGCGTCAAAGGATCCATATAGCTGACCCCACTCTAATGGGATAAAGGCTTGAGCGTTGTTGTTGTATCCATACTTATTTCCAAACTGCCAGGTTGCTGATATATTTACTTAATATATGGTAACCTTATTCATGATAGTTAGCGTTAGGACACCAAAATCTCAACAACAGGCATTTGCTACCAATATGACTTCTCTCTAACTTTAATTTAAAGCTTTTCCCAATTAAATATGTGTGAGAGGGTGCTCGAAACATCCGGAGGAAGGTCAAGATGGAATCATCTCTCCGTTGCCCCCAGCTAGGTATATATAGAGCCAAACCTAGGGTTTGTACGCGCAAGGCCCCCGACCCTGTTATTCGTCCGAATATACACTTACAATCTCCTCCTATATTCGTGACAAATAACGGTGACGTTTCAGGGTTGAAACTGATGATAGATACAACTCTAGAGGAGGGGTGAATAGAGTATTCAAAAATTAAGACACCCTACTCAACTCCCTTAGAGTTAATTTGCGGAATTAATTTATAGATATTGATAACCCTAGAGCCTAACACAAAGTGTAGTGCACAAGAGAGAGCTAACTGTAATTACAGTTAAGCTTGGGATCCTATCACAGCAACTAGCAATCCTAGTTATTTCTACTCACAGCCACAGTACAATGAATTAAATAAACAGCTCAGACGACACAAGAAAATTTATAGTGGTTCCCTCTAAATAGGTACGTCCACTCTTCTACCACCCTGGTAGGAATTCACTACAGGTTTTTGTTCAGGTGCCCTGCCACCAACTGATCTGCTTCAGGTAGATCAAGTAGACCCTTTGAGCTTTTGATCAGGTGCTCAAAATCCAACACAGGTTTTTGATCAGGTGCCCTGCCACTAAGAGTTCACTTTTGAAGGGAGTAATAACCCTTTGTACAGGAGGTTGAAAGAGTTAAGGTTTCTTCTCTATTGTTAAACAGATTAGAGAAGCTAGTGGATTGCACAGAGCTAGAAGCTCTAAAGAATCAAGGCTCCCCCTGGCTTAGAGAATATCCAGGAAGGAGTCTTGCTTCAGGGTGCAGGAACTCTTCTGAACTAAGACAAAGAATTGTCTTGAGGTTCTGAAGGAGAAGCTTGAAGAAGATTCTTGATTGTTGAATGATTGTTCTTCTTCAAACAGCTTCCTTTCTTCTTCTTCTTCTTCTTCTAAAGGCCTCTGAGTGAAAGTCTTCCTGTAAGCAGGATGAACTCAGGATGAAGAAGAATGCAGAAGAGCTTTGATCTTCTCAGATGAATATGAAATTCTGAGAGCTGTAGAACTTTCTTGCTTTCTCTCTTTTTCTATGCTGCTAAGTGTATATGATCTGGGTTCTGTGTCTCTTCTCTTCTTTCAAAAGAAGCTCTTTTTATATGAGCCTTTGCAACGGCTTTAATTTGAGTTTGAATCTTTGTCTTCTTCTGGAATCAGCAATCTGGGCTGCAAAAAGCATAAAGCAAAAACAAATCCTGCAGACAGACATACTATAAGAGGATAAAACTTTCTAAGAAGCTGCATAACCAATCAGATAAGAAGGGGCTAGAAAAAATCACATCAGAAAGAACTCTTTACAGCCAGAAAAGACTTTCTGAGTCTAACGGCTATAAATGACAGCCTGACAGATAAAGCAGAAAATAAGACAAAAGACATGTCAGAAAGGATTGACTTATGCATAAAGGTAGAAGCAAGGATTTGCTTTGAAATGATAGCATAAAATCAGACTAATATAAAATATAAAATATGCCAGATAATAATAATAATTAAATAACAGAAATAAAATGAATACAAAATTAACTAAGGCAGACAGAAAACGTCGAATGACATTCGGAGATAGTCGAACGACTCACGGAGATAGTCGACCTATCAGTCAGATAGTCGACCGACTCAGATAGTCGAACTATCCAGGCAGATAGTCGACCGACTCAAAGCTAGACAGAAAACATCGAGCTTAGCTTGACAGAAAGCGTCGAGCTTAGCTTGACAGAAAACGTCGAGCTTAGCTCAAAGTTAAAGCGATAAAGGCAGAGCGCTGATCTGAGCTCGACGATCGTCGAGGCAGATACAGCAGAACGTCGAGCTGTCAAGAGACAAAGCTAGACGATCTGGAGACAGACGATAGTCGACCAACAGGAAGACGATCGTCGATCGACCGATCGACGATAGTTAGAGCTGTCACGGTTCCGATTCTACTAAAACCATGAACCGAACCATTAAGGTAACGGTTCTTCAAATTAGAACCAAAAACTTATTTGGTTTGACCGGTTCCGGTTCCGGTTCCAGCTTAATTTTTTGAACCGTCGTGTCAACGGTTCCGGTTACGGTTCAACAAGAACCAAAACCAAACCAACCACTATCGGTTCGGTCCGGTTCCATGCGGTTCGGTCCGGTTCTAATCGGTTCTAACTAAAACCAAAATTAAGCTTGACAGAATGAAATAAAAGCGGGCTGCAAATAGTAAAACTCAAAACAACATCGAAATAGAAATAATTATGTTGCGCACTTCTCGACGATCTTTTCCGCGATCGGTGGGATAGTATCAATTGCCTTCCTACCCGTGTAGACTTGCCACGAATTCTAGTTGGCTTGCGAACGTCTCATCGGCATGCTCAACCGTAACAACTGCCTACATTTAGTTGTCTTTCATGATTACTAATAAATAGTAGTTATATATCTTCTATATTTTTTAAATAAAATATTTCAAAAAAATATGTAAGTAAAATTGAAAATATATTATATAACTGTATAAAAATAAAAAATGCACTGCAAAAATTAACTCCAAACCGCACAAATTTCAAACCATGTCATACGGTTTTTATGCGGTGAAGTTTTGTTCGGTCCAAAATCGATCCCCTTTAGTGCGATTATGGTTTGGGTTCAAACTGCACCAACTTCATTTATGATAGTAAGTATAAATATTATAGATAAATTATAAAATAATAACAATATAATAATAATAATAATAAACGGGTTGCGGTTCAGTTCTACTTCGGTCCGGTTCGGATCGGGTCTAAAAATCTTGAAACCACTTGAGACTTGTATGTTGCGGTTGCGGTTCTGGTTCCGGTTCGGATAATAAAATGTAAGAACCACACCCAGACCAATGTTGTTCACGGTTCCAAAATTCAAACCGGAACCCGAATAATTTGCGAACGGTTCGGTCCGGTTCTTTGCGGTTCCGGTTTGGTTCCGATTTGGTTTGCGGTTTTTGGTTTTAAGTGACAGCTCTAACTATAATCGAACCAGAAACTTCTTAGCCAGAATTTCACTGGATAAGAGACTACTCTACAACTAGAGGGAATCTAACCTATCAAAAACCCTTTGACCATAGATAAATCTTTGGGTCAAGAGACTAAAGGAAAGACTTAACTCAAATCCAAACTAGGATACCAACAATCTCCCCCTATTTGGGTTAAGTCTTTCAAAAACTAAACTACCGGAAATAAATAAAATAAACTAAAAACAAACTAAACAACCTAATAGAGATCCTAACCCAAATCAGAACCAAAGGTTCCAACAATCTCCCCCTATTTGGGTGAGGATCCTATTAGCAAAATAATATTATAATAAATATATATTTGCAAAACATAAGATATATAAAAAAGAAAAGCTTTGCATTGCAGGCTTCGGTTTTTGATAAAAGCTGGCTGCTTGCAGGCATTTGCAATCTCTCCCTATGTTGATGCGGTACCTGTGATTGAATGAGACTGGGATGACTTTGAATTTTGATTGATTCATCCAGCTCATTCTTATAAATGGTGCCTGCAGAAAGCTATGGTAGAGATTGCTCTCTCCTTGAAAAAGGGATATGTTAGCATAAAAAATGATATTTGTTCAGCAAATATAATTAGGATTCTGGATCTGAAAAACAAAATCAGATATCTTCCTTCCTATAGAATTTCTTTTCATCAGACGAGATTCAAACTCAGCTGACCAATGCAACTAGAGTAGAGGACTCAATCTAGATGAAATTAGAAAATGATCTATAAGAAATAGAGTTATCTGACAGAGAATTCTTTATTCAGAAATCCGAACAAGATATTGAACAAAATATCAATCAGATATAAACAGCCTTCTAGAACTAGTGTAAAGAGGAATCCACTAGTGGACTTGCTATCGTTTACTTCTGAGCACCACGATGCATCAGAATATCCTTCTAGAACTGGAGGATGACCACTATAATATAAATCATACTTTCGGGTGTGCTTTAAGTAACGCATCAGCCTATCAAGGGCATCCCAATGGTGTTGGTCAGGATTGCTAGTGAACCTACTTAACATGCCGACCGTGAAGGCTATGTCAGGTCTCGTACAGACCATAGCGTACATGAGACTACCAAGCAGTTTAGAATAATCTAACTGTCGAACCGCAGCCCCTTCATTGGGCTTTAAGCGGTTAGAATAGTCATATGGTGTCTCAGCCGCTTTCCGTTCACTGTATCCTCACGTGTCCAACAAGGACTGGATGTAGTGGCTTTGACTTAGGGAAATGCCATGTTTCCCAAAGCTCACTTGCATACCTAGTAACGCATCAGCCTATCAAGTTCTCTTTACACTGGTTGAGCCCAAAAACACAGGATCGCAAGCCGTCCATCCCAACCAAATCTCCGCCCTGGTTACAATCAGATTTGCGGTAGGTTGTTGAGGCAGGGGCTTGATCCCCCGACCTCCTTGAAGAGAGACCTCATCTTGTCTCTGCTCACGAACTGAGGCGCATATCCGATTGTATCTGTAGAGGAGAGCTGGTTGGGGTGTGCGGCCCGTAGGCCTGTGTCGTGTGGCTCAACTGGCAGGATTAGGCCCTTGTATGCGCAACCCACAACATATAAAAGTTCAGTTGGCGAGGGGAGACAAGATGAGGTCTCTTTTCAAGAAGTTTGAGAGATCAAACCCCCGCCTCAATAACCTGCCACATATCCGATTGTATCCTGGGAGGAAAGCTGGTTGGGGTGGGTGTGCCCGCGGGCCTATGTTGCGCGGCTCGACCGACGACATTAGGTTCGTGAATGAGCGGCCCACAACCGTATTCTAGACATTTTGTGTTAGAAGATTGTTCTTTTGTAAATCATAAGGAGTGCTTTTGAGGGAATTAGTATTATAAATTCATATTTTGTATGCTAATACTTTGATCATGCTAAATGTTTTTGTTTCATTGCAAGTATTAGTTATTGGTGGGGAATGAAGGAGATTGATTGATTATCCTTTTATTCTCGAGAATAGTCCCACATCACAAAATGCATGCAACATTGCCACTTAATACATATCATGAACTTATACTACAAATTGATTTTAGGTTGAATTCTTATGTCCTAATTCGATATCAGAGTGTTACTCCATCAGATTAAAAAAACACACGTGTCGATGATCATATAAATCTTTGTTTCTCCTACAATTAATTGGTTTTGGATTGGATGCTTATGTTATGTTCTCATATAGTTTATGAGTTTTTTAGAATAAAGGTGTTTGATCTATTTCATCATACAGTAGGACTTCTCTAATAGGTGGGATTTCTTTTTAATTTGTTATCAACACTTATTTTCATACTGCAATTAGACTAGCTATGCTCTACGGTTCTGAATGTTGGGCAGTGAATTGTGTACATGAGCAACAAATGGTAGTTGCGGAGATGAGAATGCTTAGGTGGATGTTACACGAGACTGGATAAAATTAGCAATGAATGTATCAAGGATAAGACGGGAGTGACACAAGTTGTAGAGAAGATGCGAGAAGGTCGATTAAGATGGTTCGGAGACGTACAAAGGAGACAATTAGAGGCACCTGCTAGGAGTTGTGAGAGTTTAGCCACTAAGCATGTTAAACGAGGGGGGGGGGGGATAGACCAAAAAAGGCCTGGAATGAGACTTTAAAGAAGGACGTGGTGTATTTAGGCATTAGTGAGATTATGACTAAAGATAGGACGCAATGGCGGCAAAGGATCCATATAGCTGACCCCACTATGATGGGATAAAGGCTTGAGTGTTGTTGTTGTATCGATACTTATTTCCAAGCTGCCAGGTTGCTGATATATTTTCTTAATATATGGTAACCTTACTCGTGATAGTTAGCGTTAGGACACCAAAATCTCAACAGCAGGCATTTGTTACCAATATGACTTCCCTCTAACTTTAATTTAAAGCTTTTCCCAGTTAAATATGTTGCTGACATTAGGTAATATATGAAAAGTGTTATTTACCGGGACCTCCCCTCGAAGTTTGCGTAATTACAGCTTGCACCCCTCTAACTTTTAAAATTGTAATTACCTCCCCACAATGTGTATATTTCATAACATCCATGCACAAAAAGACCCCCTGAAAATTTACTCCGAGGGGCTACTTTTGTGCATGGATGTTATAAAATGTAAACATTGAGGGGAGGTTTTTATAATTTTGAAAGTTAGAGCAACTTCGAGGGGAGGTCCCGGTAAATAACCCTATATGAAAAATGCTAAAAATAGTATGTGTTCTTGGATCAAGTATAGAAGACTTTTGGATGAAAGAGTCAATTTTTTGCTCATCGACTTTTGGTTTTTTCTGCCAATTGGAAGCTAAAGATGAAGTGGGTTTTGGAATGGTTTGTGGGTATTATTATGATGGGCAGCCTTGAAGGTTTTGACGTGGAAAAGAAATTAGATCTTTTTGTTTCTTTTTGCCTTTCAAACGCTTTTCAGAATTAAGGTGGTTTAGGCTTGACTTAGAGATGCTTTGCATTCATTTACAATCATATATTTTGACTAAATTGTCATTACTTCCTAATGGCTTATTAGGGTAGTGAGAAGGAGAAGAAATCATAACTCCATTTATCTTTTACATTCGCTCGCATCATCATCATCAATAGCCATACCTCAACTCTTTGGCTCGGCTTTTTGTATCCTCTTTTTTCCAATGCTTTCAGAGGTATCGAATCCAAGCTACGCAAATCATCGTAAACAACTTTGATCCATGTTACCTTGGGCCTACCTAATCGTTATCTAATCTGATACGACCCAACTGGGCACTAGGCTGCTCACAGGGCTATCTCACCCAGGATCCATAGCCAGCCCCAGACGGTCGCACATGGGCCGCAACCCATTACCCATACACCCCAACCCCTCTCCTCAGACCCGCTTGGCTGCTCACAAGGCCCGCAACCCAGGATCCATAGTTGCTCGGCGTCGAGGCGGGTTGTTGAGGTGGGGGCTCGATCCCCAACCTCTTAGATAAGATACGCTTCCGCGGAACTCTCATCACCAACTGATTCGTGGGCCTTGTGAGCAGCCTAGCGAGCCTGAGGAGAGGGGTTGGGGTGTATGGGCCGCGGCCCATGTGCGACCGACTGAGACTGGCTATGGATTCTAGGTGAGATAGCCCTGCGAGCAACCCAGTGCCCAGTTGGGTCGTATCATAATCCCACACCGTTGTATTCAAAATCATGCAGTGTAAGATTAGAGGGGTTGAAAGGACTTCAAGATTTTGTGTGAGAGAGAATTTTAATGCATAAATATCAATTTCTGATAGGCATGTGGAATCTGACTATTTTGTTTCACTAGACTTGTCATCAGCGGCTTCTTAACTTCCCATCCTAGAATTTTGTCACTAAATTTTGAGTGGAGGCTGGAAGTTTAGAGGTCCTAAATTCTTGATGGGGAGCCTTTTAGTGTGAGAGGGAGAAAGATAAATGAAACTCAAATTTTGTATTAGGATCATGAGCATTTAAATATGCTTAAAAGAGGGGTACAACTATAAGTACTATAGAAGAATAACTCTTTTTCATTATTATACATGAACTAAATGATGTACAAATTATGCTTCTCCTTCATCCCTATCATCTTGGTCTATCACATCAAGGAGGGAGTATCATACAGTCACAGCTATCCCAGTCTCAATCTTGATCATCCGATGTTTTGAATTCTAACCCGATTTTTCATTTGGACTTTTGACCCTTTTCAGTAAAAAAAAATTTGTGACCTCGCTTGATGTGCGGTCATGAGCAATCCACAATATGACCCCTTTATGGTCCCTCTTTTTGAGGATTTTGTTTTCTGCAAAATCATAGTTCTAGGTGTGAAAATTCCTCTCCGCCGTCTCTTTCTTGTATGAATTCGCTATGCTAGAAAATTGTCCCTTCGGATTAAGTCTCCTTCTACTCATGTCAAATGTTAGAGATCCTTTTTTCAGTAGAAGGTCCACATTAAGTGATTCTTCATGCTCCATCAGCAGGTTATCCATTGTTGGTAAAACCTTTTTGAGCTCACCATCATTGCTTCACCATGGCATGGATGTTGAAGGATAAATGTAGTTCATTTCAGGTCAGCTTTGAATAAGGACTATCTAAAATCATTTATTTATTTTATTTTAAGGTGAATATATGCTCTCTTGCATACAATGAACAGGCAATGGATTCCACCAAATTACTTTTTTGTTTACAGCCCGCCATATTCCTGATAACAATGGTATTTTTTGTCGCAGAATAATTCAATGCCTTTCAATAAATATGCATATCTAACCACCCACAACTCTTTTGCGATTGTCGGGGAACCAAGTCACACTGGAGTTCCAAGAACCACCTTCACTAACCAGGAGGATACTGTCAGTCAACAGCTAAATGTACATGATGTTTGTTCATTCTCTATTCTAATTAAAACAAAGTTTACTTTTAGAAAGATAAGAGATGCAATTTCGTATTCAATTTATTTGAATCTTTTGTCTTACAGAATGGTGTTCGAGCTCTGATGTTGGATACTTATGACTTCCAAGGTGAAGTTTGGTTATGTCATTCAATAGGGGGGAAATGCAATGACTTCACTGCATTTGTAAGTTAATTTCATACGAATGTTTCTCATTTATTGTTAGAACTTATGCATCCAACTTAAAACTTATTGTTTTATGTGAATATTTTCTACGCGAACACCCCCTCACATGCACATCTTTGACCTTTAACTTGTCTATTTATTTTTAATTATGCTACCTGAGAGTGGGATAAAGGCTTGAGTGTTTTGTATGTGACATGAGAACCTTATCTACACCAATATCAGTTAACATAATTTGACAAATTTGATGTTGAGTGTATGGAGATTAACAGAACCCACTCACATGTCATCCAATTAAAATAAAAGTCTAGGTAGTAGAAGTCAAAATATGGGCGTGTTAAAGATAAAATCCGACATCGGAAAACTCATGTAATCTTGTGCACTTAGTATAGATACTAACCCTTCAACCTAAATCCAATTAGTTATAGCCTTACAGGTGAAGGCACCCATGACATATATTAAATGCAAGAGGGTACCTGATTTTTTCTATGTGAAATTATATTCTCAAGAATATGTAATCAATCATAAAATATCGTTCAAATGCACAAACTCGATGCCTGTTGCCGCATGATAATTTTATTTGGTTTATTGTGCATGCCTACATAGTTCTTAACTTTTGTTTCCAAACAACTTAAATGTAGGAACCTGCTGTTGACACTCTTAAGGAAATAGAAGCATTTCTAGATGCAAACCCTTCGGAGATCATCACCCTGATCTTAGAAGATTATGTTCATGCTCCAAATGGATTGACTAATGTCTTCAATCAATCGGGACTACTGAAGTTTTTGTTTCCATTGTCGAGAATGCCACTAAGTGGGCAAGATTGGCCGTTGATAAGTGACATGGTCACTAAAAACCAGCGCCTTCTTGTTTTCACTTCAATGAGAGCCAAGCAAAACACGGAAGGCATTGCTTACCAGTGGAATTTCATGGTTGAAAATCACTGTAAGCATCACCTCATCTTTCGCTAAAGAATGTGTTCCTTCAATTCTTAATTTCCCAAATTCTTCTCCTTCAAATTTCCTTTGATCCAGAGTTGGATGTTCTTTGTTTGGGCATTTCTTCAAAAACTTGTTTGATGCACCGTTGCTCGTGTAATGTGTTGTTCAATGTTCATCACATTCTCTAGAAAATGGTCTCAAAGCCATTGATCAAACCACGAAGAAGCTCTGAAATGCACGTTTTTTGAAACTTGTAGATGGAGATGATGGAATGAAAGCTGGTAATTGCTCGAACCGCGCCGAATCCGCTCCTCTTACTGACACGAGCAAATCTCTCGTGCTGACAAATTATTTCCCTTCAATACCGATTGAGGCGGCATCATGTGGTCACAATTCAGCAGAACTCATAAACATGCTCCGTGTTTGTCACGGGGCAGCAGGAAATCGCTGGGCAAACTTTGTCGCTGTCGATTTCTATAAGGTTTGTTGAAAACAGTTGTGGTTAGTTTATATGAAAATATTGAGATAATATAAATTACATTGAATAATGTCTTTTTTCATAATGTAAATTCCCTTATGTTTCGTTCTCTTCCTGCAGAGGAGTGAGGGAAGAGGAGCCTTCCAAGCAACTGACATGCTTAATGGGAGGCTTTTATGCGGATGCGAAGATGTTCATGCTTGCGCGGTAAGATTTTCAAGAAACTTTCTATAACTTCTCCATCTGCTGCAACTGTGGGGTTTGAATAAAAGAATTCTGGGTTTAAATAATGGCTCGCAGCATGCAGAGGACGATTAAATTGGGTCTCCCATCTTCTATCAATAATTTTTAGGACATCCTTATAATTTTCCTCTTTCTCATTGAAATACTTTATGATCGCCACTTTAGCTCTATCTATCGCTTCGTATATATAACTCATGGCTGGTCTTTTCTCTCCATCAACCAATCTCAGTACACGTACCAAAGATCTAAATCATTTTAAAATATACAATACACTTCTCCAAAAAGAGATCATCAATATAATGTTATGCACTTTCTTATCAACACTTTACTTCGCCCACTTGCTTTAGAGCAATCAAGTGAAGTGAACATCTTTCTCAAATTGTTCCTCTGCTTGTCAATGCGCCGAAGCGTAAGGAAAGAAGTTGTAAATCTCTTCATAGCTAGTTTAACAAGTTCCACTTGCCCTGTAAAGGTCCTCAACATATTGACAAGACCAGGGCTAACATAAATATAACTATTTATGGTCATTGCTCTTTTTAATGTTCGATTAATGCTAGACATCTTCCCAATATCCTCCGACATTAAATCAATGCAATGAGTAGTACATGAGGTTCAATATAAATGAGGCTGTTTTGCTTCCAATAATTTACCTATTAGGTATCATATAAACAAAGAAACATTAAAAAAGGTTCATTACATTTGATTAAGAATTTTCGGTGAAATGAAAATTGAATAAATAATGAGTTATACCCGCTAGTATGTTATCGCTAACACTATCAGTAACAATTTGGACAACATTCGTCTCTCCAACTCGTTCCACCACCTTATCAAGCAACTCAAACACCTCTCTAGTCTTGGAATAATCTGATGCATCGACATAACTGATGAAAAATGTTCCTTTAGATGAATTCAACAAAAAAAATTATTAGAGTTCTTTGCTTCCTATCTGTCCATTCGTCAACTGTGATAGAACGACCGTATATCCTCCATTCATTCTCATAAGCTTTCAACTTGTCTTTGACTTCACTCTCTTCATTATTTAGCAATGGCACATGAATCTCATGATAACTGAGCGGCTTAAATCCAACTCCAAATTGTCTAATGGACTCCACCATTACTAAAAAACTAGGATGAGTCACAACATTAAATGGGATTGTTGTGTCATACATCCATTGAGCTATATGCTTGCAAGCTCGCCCTCTCAGCTCCTTACAAGTTTCATTAATAGAGGTTTGCTTCGTAGTTTTTTCTTTTCTTTTTTTGCACCATCTTTTCTATATTGGGTGCAAAAAAATCATCCATTAGCCTTTTAACCTGAGGTTTCTTGTATCCACTAGCTCTCCTATGAACCTTCTCTCCAAAGTCATCCTTTTCCTCATCACTTCCAAAAGTATCTGTATCTGCAAAGTCAGGGAATGTGCGCTTATCCGTGTTGCTAGAAGTTAATTTGTTCCCCTTAAACTCTTGCATTTCTAGGCGTATATGTAGGGGCATTTGAGACAAGACTTAGTATTCCTAAAGCCCCCAACAATGTGTTGCTTAACACGATAAATTTCACCCTTTGTAACTTTCTCACATAAGATACAAATCAAATCATTTTTGTTATTGGGAGTCAATTGCCACACATACTTCGACATGGATCTTTGGCTGATTAAGCAGTAGATGACCCGCACCTTTTTATTCCAGCCTATTAGACTATTTTTACAAAATAAAGAACTAGATATAAATCACATAATCATCTAACTTAAAAGAATATAAGTATGATAATTAAAGAGTCAGGACTGAGAGGTGGAGAAGACCATAGTATGCAAAAGAGGAAACTGCTGTGAGAAATCTGGAGAAGAAATACGAAGAAGAATATTTCTCACAATTTTACAAACTTGCAACAATCCTAGATAGAGCAATGCATTCAAATATATTATACATCAATAATTGCATAACTGACGTTAAAAAAATAGCTTTAATAATATGTGCATAATTGATTTTTAGTGATTTGGGTGCCCAGTTCACTGATTTTCAGTAAACTAGCAGCCCAATTCACTGAAAATCATGTTGAACTATTATATTATAAGGGTATTATTGTAAATGTGCAGATTATATAAAGGAAGGGTCTCTCCATGAGAGAACTAACCCTAATCATTTTTCCAAATGTCTACATGGTATCAGAGCCGGCTGTGAAGGGCAGGAACTGCGGCGGCTGTGAAGGGCGGCTTCCCTGCATCGTCGATCTCCTGCGGCGGCTGTGAAGGGCAGGGAGATCGGCCTTGGTCCCGACGACAGCCGGGTCTGTGGCCTCCTGCATCGTCGATCTCCTCTTCAGCGTCTCCCGCGACATTCTTCTCGACTCTGGCCGCGACGTTCTCCCGCGACCGGTGTTCGCTTTCCCGCGTCGACCTCCCGCGTGGATCTCCGACAGCCGGATCCGCGTCGACCTCCGACTGCGGCCTCAGGTGTGGTGAGAAGTGGCGACCACGGTGAGAAGTGGCGCCCAGGTAGGGATCGATCCTACGACTTTCTGCTTAGGAAACAGAGGTGCGGCTTTCTGCGCCAGGGTGAGAAGTGGAAACAGAGGTGCGACTTTTTCAGCGGGGACGCAGGCGGGATCTGCGTGTTTTTTTTTTCAGCGGCGTTTGCTACCGGCAGTCAACGTTATAGATGGGAACGTCAGTGACTAGTCAAGATTTGAAAGAGATCCTGGAGGGAGTGGCCAGGGTTTTTCAGGCCAAACTAGAGGAGAATTCTAGTAGGTCAACTGGTGTTGCACCAGAGTCGGTGCAGATGATGCAGAAGGTAAAGTTGTTGCCGAATGATGTTAAACTTGAGGGGACAAGAAATTATCTGAGTTGGTGTAGGAGGGCTTTGTTGAACCTTCGCATCAGCGGGATGGAAGGGTTTGTGAAAGGGGAATGCACTGAGCCGGTGGAGAAGGCAAGTGCCGAGTGGAGAACATGGAGCAACACTAATTCGCTAGTGATTTCTTGGTTGCTGACTTCTGTGTCTTCAACTATAGCTGGGATGGTGGAGTCTATCTCAAGTGCCGCTGATGTCTGGAAAACATTGGAGGGGATGTACTCTTGGGCCGGGAGTGTGATGATGATGATGGAAGTGGAGGAGAAGATCGATGCCACCACACAGGGGGAGAAGACGGTTCATCAATATGCAGCGGAGCTACGTCACTTATGGGCTTATTTGGATCACTATGATCCCTTATCACTGCAAAACCCGACAGATGTTCTTCTTGGTAAACAGTATCTTGAGCACAGGCGGGTGGCTTGTTTCCTCAAGGGCCTGAATCCAAAGTTCGAGGGAAGGAGATCCGCGATGTGTCACCTGTCATCTCTTCCCTCATTGGATGAGGCTATTGCGTCGATGGAGCAAGAGGAGATCAGACAGAAAGTGATGCCAGGCGAGACCTCACCTGTTGTTCGATCGGCATTGGTGGTACCTGATACTTACTTCAGAGATGATAGAGAGTGCTACAATTGTGGAAAGAAAGGGCACCTCAGCTACAATTGTCCTCAACCCCGCAATACTGGTGGTAGCCGGGGAGGTAGAGGACAAAGAGGTGGTCGTTCAGGTCGAGGAGGTAGGGGACGTGGAGGTCGAGGAATTGCTCACCTAGCTGTGGCAGAGGAGTCCCAGACTACTGTGGAGGTGATTGAACAGGCTGGGAGTTCCAAGGGCAAGGTGCAAGTCACTAGGGATCTGGATAACACTACCTGTTTTGGTAACTTTGCTGGTTATGCTCAATCATTTACAGGTACTCAGGCTCAGGCACTTGCATCTACTAAAACTCATATTGATTGGATCATAGACTCTGGTGCATCTAGACATGTTACAGGAGCATCGAGTGAGTTTGCATCATATTATCCAAGTAAGCATATACATCCTGAGACAGTTCAAACTGCTGATGGGACATCCCAACCCATCAGGGGTACTGGCTCGGTCCATTGCACTTCATCTGTTATCCTATCATCTGTATTGCATGTCCCTTCGTTCCCTGTTAACTTACTCTCTGTTAGCTCACTAATTGATCAGTTGAATTGCACTGTTTTGTTTGATCGGGATATGTGTGTCTTTCAGGAGAAGGAAACGGGGAGGAGGATTGGGACTGGCATCAGGCGTGATGGGCTTTGGTACTTGGACAAAGAGACTGCAATGATTGCTGCTGCTATGAGTGGAGGACCAGAGGGAGAAGCAATGCTTCAACACTGTCGACTAGGGCATTTATCTTTTGACAGCTTGAATAGGCTTGAACCTGAGATGATGAAGAAAGTTAATAAACAAGATTTATTTTGTAATGCATGTGAACTTGGAAAACATACTCGTTCTACTTATAAAATGATTGGTCTTCGAAGTCTTGAGCCATTTGCTCTTGTTCATTCTGATGTTTGGGGACCATGTCCTGTTATTTCTGTCAGTGGTTTTAGATGGTTTGTAACCTTTATTGATTGTTATTCACGTATGACCTGGATATATATGATAAAACAAAAATCTGAAGTCTATAAATGTTTTCAAGACTTCATGGCCTATGTGAGAACTCAGTTTGGAGTGCAGGTGAAGATTCTTCGAACAGACAATGGGACTGAGTACGTCAACAAGGAATTTGCGGCTCTCGTTTCTAGTCAGGGAATTTTACATCAAACCACTTGTCCAGACACTCCTGCTCAGAATGGAGTGGCTGAACGCAAAAATAGACATCTACTGGAAGTGGCACGCTCTTTAATGTTGACAATGAATGTGCCAAAGTTTTTGTGGAGTGAGGCAGTCATGGCAGCATCATATTTGATCAACAGGATGCCATCAAGAGTATTAGGGATGAAGACCCCATGTGAGATGCTCTTGGGCTCGAATGGGTTTGTCGTTCCACCTAAATTGTTTGGGTGCACATGTTATGTGAGGGATCACAGAATAATGACGAGTAAGTTGGATCCGCAAGCAGTTAAATGTATCTTCGTTGGCTACTCATCAAGTCAGAAAGGATACAAGTGTTGGTGTCCCACTGAAAGAAGGTTATTTGTCAGCATGGATGTGATTTTTCGGGAATTTGAACCTTTTTATGGGGCGAAGACGGAGCTGAGCTCATTGTTTGGAGATGTCTCTACTAACGCTAGTAGAGAGGGGGAGAATGAGAATGAGAATGACTCGACTAATGCTAGTAGAGAGGGGGAGAATGAGCATAAGAATGACATTGTGGTTGGAATGATCCCATGTCCTATTGAGCATGGTGACTCGCCGAACAGCCGTGGTGACTCAATAGTGGGTAAACAAGGTCCGATTGGGAATGGTGACTCGCCGAACAATCGTGGTGACTCAATAGTTGGCAAGCAAGGCAATGGGGAGTTGAGAGTATACACAAGAAGACAGAAACAACAACATGAGCAGGCTCCTGTGATCGTGCCAGTACCCACGCTTGTTGATGTCCCAAGTCCCTCCTTTCCCGTGTCACCTTCACTTGAGTTGGGAGGTAACAATTCCTGTCCTAATACTTCTAATGATAATGCTTTGCCCCGCAGAACCTCTCGAGTCAATGCTGGAATACCTCCAACTAGGCTTGGTAGTTGGGAGACTGACATTGTGAATTACATATCGTATGCATCCATTCCACCTGCATATAAGTCATTCATTGCATCATTGCATTCTGTGCATGTACCTAACACCTGGCAGGTAGCTAAACAAGATCCCAGGTGGTTGAGCGCCATGCTAGAGGAACTGCAGGCCTTGAAAAAGAATGACACTTGGGAGCTGGTACCTTTGCCGATTGGAAAACGTGTTGTCGGATGTAAATGGGTGTATACTGTTAAGCAAACTCCAGAGGGCAAGATTGACAGATACAAGGCCAGGTTGGTTGCGAAAGGTTATAGTCAAACGTACGGCATTGACTATGATGAGACATTTGCTCCAGTAGCAAAAATGAGCACCGTTAGAATGTTGGTGTCGTGTGCTGCTAATTTTAATTGGCCACTACACCAACTAGATGTCAAGAATGCTTTTTTGCATGGCAATCTCCAAGAGGAGGTGTATATGGAGATTCCACCGGGTTTCGCTAATGCTCAAGTAGCTGGGAAGGTATGCAAGTTGAAGAAGTCTTTGTATGGACTAAAACAATCCCCAAGGGCATGGTTCGATAAGTTTAGACTGGCAGTTTGTGGTATGGGATACAAGCAGTGCAACGGAGACCATACAGTTTTTTACAAGCACTCCAAAACATGTATTACTATCCTGGCTGTTTATGTTGATGATATTGTAATCACCGGAGATGATGCCGAGGAAATCCTACGGTTGAAGAGGCAGCTAGGAGAGGCATTTGAAGTTAAGGACCTGGGGCAATTGAAGTACTTCCTTGGAATTGAAATTGCACGGTCACGGAAAGGTATAGTGCTTTCTCAGCGGAAGTATGCTCTGGATCTCCTCTCCGAGACAGGGATGTTGGGGTGCAGAGTTGCATCCACTCCTATCGAGCAAAATCATAAGATGTGTGCCGAGGGTGGCGACCCGGTATGCAAAGAGCAGTATCAGAGATTAGTTGGACGGCTTATATATCTATGTCATACAAGACCGGATATCACTCACGCAGTGAGTGTGGTGAGTAGGTATATGCATGATCCCAGAGAGCAGCATATGGAGGCAGTTCAAAGAATTCTCAGGTATATTAAAGGAAGCCCAGGAAAGGGATTATGGTTTAGAAGTTCTGGCCATCTGAAAATTGAAGGCTATTGTGATGCTGATTGGGCGGGTTGTATGGATGATCGTAGGTCTACTACAGGCTACTTTGTTTTCGTTGGAGGCAATCTCATATCTTGGCGTAGAAAAAAGCAAGATGTGGTGGCAAGGTCTACAGCTGAGGCCGAGTACAGGGCTATGGCAGTTAGTCTGTGCGAATTGATGTGGGTAAGAAATATGTTATCTGAGCTGCGCTTGTTTAGAGGAGACTCGCTACAACTCTGGTGTGACAACAAATCGACAATCAATATAGCCAATAATCCTGTTCAACATGATCGCACCAAACATGTGGAGATCGATCGGTTCTTTATCAAGGAACAACTAAATAGAGAAGTTCTTACTCTGAACTATGTGAAATCACAAGAGCAGTTAGCCGACTGTTTAACGAAAGGTTTAGCTTCAAGAGAGTATGAGATTTTTTGCAACAAGATGGGAATGATTGATATCTATCGCCCATCTTGAGGGGGAGTGTTGAACTATTATATTATAAGGGTATTATTGTAAATGTGCAGATTATATAAAGGAAGGGTCTCTCCATGAGAGAACTAACCCTAATCATTTTTCCAAATGTCTACAAATCATATTAGGAATACATGGATTCTCACAAAGATTAAGACTACACAGAAAACTTCGAAAACTTAAGTCAAATACCAACATGGTGCCACATGGATGAACTCCATCTCGAGTTAAGCTATAGATCTTATCTCAAAATGGAATCTCCTATCACAATAAGTCAATAACTACTACTCCTATAACACCTCAATCCTCATTACTTCTTTTCCTATTCAAAATAAGGAAAAGACTAATCCTGATTTGTGGATACTAATGTCAAAAGTTAGTTTTTGGATCATTGGATGTCAATCTGAAATGTTATGCTATTTGGTAGGGCTTTATATATTAGGTAGCTTCATAACACGTGAGTGGCTTACATCTTGTTTTTGCAATATTAGGCCTTTCACCAGACTACTTACATGTGAAACATGAACACAAAAAACATAAGCACGTGCACATATGTACATATTGTACATGAACAAAATACATTTGTTAGAACCTAGATAAGAATATATGTAAATGCATGTATATTAAAAGCAGCACCAAAACATTTGCCAAGTCTTCTGCAGCTTTGATGGTACACTTCCCATGCATTAGCTAGCAGATGGAGCCCATTAGAACTAAAGGGGCTCTACAACTGAACCAAATAAAACAGTTGTTGTGCAACTATGACAAAAAGGTGAAGGTATTATGGACAAAATTATAGTGTTTGGTTAAGTAGAAGAAAATAACAAAAGATTAAAGAGTCCAACTTCCAGGTGCTTAAAGTAACTCAAATAGGATAACTGAACATGTGAAGAAAGTAATCTTACCGGGAGGGATACAAGCATTATCGACCAGAACTATCGATTCTTCCTTCTGCATCTCCGACGAGCGGCGGCGCCTCCGGCGAGAACTATCAAGCGTACAACGGGAGTCGGGAGGGATACGAGTGCTATCAACCGTATAGCGGGAGGGATACGGGAAAAATGAGTTGGGATTAAGGCGCTAACCTGATGATAACCCTGAAAAAGGGTTAAACCGAACCAGTTTTAAACATTTAAACCAGTATTGGTCCCAGGCGCGCCTCAAGGAAAACCCTAAGGTGCGCGCCTGAAGCACATCGCCCGCCTTGGCCTTGCCAAGGTGCAATTTCTTGCCCTCTATGTGCCCGACACCTCAGGCCCGCCTCATGCATGCCTTTCAAAACATAGGTGACGGGAAAGAAAGTGTGGAGGCAGGAGGTGAAGAGGTGGAGAGCAGTTCTGCTCTTAGAAGGTTAAAGCGGACCATCGTGCTTCCAATTCGCTTTAAGGAAGGCAATTTGGTAACACTAGTCTCATGTTACTTTGCCAGGTCACTTGATGAGCGGAGTCGTCGTGTTATGACGAAGCCGCATGTGTGAAACAGTGGTTGGAAGCCATGGATGAGGAAATGAGTGCCCTAAAAAAGAATGAGACTTGAGATCTTGTACCCAAGGTGAATGTTGTTACTCTAGTCACGTACAAGTGGGTGTATATTATTCAGAAGAAAACAAATGGAAGTGCGGAACGGTACAAGGCTCGCCTTGTAGCTCGGTATTCTTCACAACAGTAAGAGGAGGACTATGGGGATACATTGAGTCCCGTGGCAAAAATGGCCTCAATGCGAATGGTGATTGCGTGACAACTTGCAAGGTTGGAGGTTGTGGCAACTCGACGTGAAAAACTTTTTCTTTACGACGAGATTGACAAAGATATCTTTATGGTGCAACTGCCGGGGCACATATCTAAATCTCACTTAGGGCATGTGTGCAAGTTGAAGGAGGACTTGTATGGTTTGAAGCAAGTGCCTCGGGCTTTATATGAGAAGATCGCAGAGTATTTGCAGTTTTGTGGGTACTATACATCAGACTCAGACTCTAGTTTGTTTGTGAAGAAAAAGGGCAAACTTCATGTTCTTGTGTTGTTGCATGTGAATGATATGATTGTGACAGGAAATGATAACGAAGATGTGACAATGCTTAGAGCTGAGGTATCTATTCATTTCGAGACGAAGGATTTAAGAGAATTGCATCATTTTCTTGGTTTGGAGGTGGAGAGGAAGAAAAATAAATTGCTTGTTTCTCAAAAAGTTTATGCAGAGCGAATCATTTAGAGATTCAGCATGAAGGAAGGGAAGAGTGGTTCTACTCCACTAGTTCGGTTGAAGCTACGTCGAGATGAAGGTAGGGTCCTCTATGATCCTAAGACTTTTTGGGCTATAGTGGGGAGTTTGATATATTTGATGATTACAAGGCTTAATATCTCGTTCGCAGTTGACCGAGTAAGTTGTTATATGCATGAGCTTAAGAAGCCTCATCTGGAGGAGGCGAAGGGAATTTTGAAGTATGTTTGAACAACCTTGGACATAGGGTTATTATATGGCAGGGATACATGTTTCTTTCTACATAGATTTTCAGATGCTGACTATGATGGAGATGTTGATGATCGGATATCGACGTCGGGGTACGTCTTCATGTGTGGTTCAACAACAGTTTTGTGGTGTAGTAAAAAGCAGGACTCAGTGTCCATCTCCACTACCGAAGCAGAATACAAAGCGTCATTTATTGTGGCTCAGGAGTGCATTTGAATTCTCCGACTTGTGGGGGACGTGTTCAAGAAGATCGAAAGGGCTACTTATATCCATGGTGACAATAAAAATGCCTTAAAGCTGACTAATCTTGTTTTTCTTGCGCGGACATTGAGATCAAGTATCACTTCATCCAGGAGAAAGTGTTTAACGGAACCATCTCTGTGGACATATTCACGAAGCCCCTGACAAAGGGCCATTCGAGTATCTACGTGAACTACTCGGACTGGTGACAGGAGCAAACCTTTAGGGGGAGTGTCTAAAATCAAGGTTTGCTTTGCGGTTTCTCTTAACCACACACTCTTCGTAACCATATCTTGCTATCTACCCATTCTAAACCGCCCTTCTCTTTTCTAAAATAACTTTTCTCCATACAAGTGTATGTTCATCCACTTATTCACTCTCCTCCATCCAAATGTATGGTCAATACATGCCCTCTCTAACCGCCGCCTCATAGCCACACACTTCACCGCCAAGTCACTCTCTATAACCGTACCCCTCTAAAAACCACTCACTTCTCTAATTAAAAATGCTACCCTCTTGGTGTTCTCTCAAGTTTTTGTTTTGATTTCTCTTCGGTTCTAACCATACTTCGAAACTTTATTTTTTCAAATTGGTTGTTAATTTGTGTAGAATTTATCCTTTTTCTGTTTATCATTGTTGGTTCTCATTACGATTTAGATCGTATATTGTGCATAGTGATGAAGCGATCTTTCGAAATAGATCCAACAAGAGAGTCAACTGCTTCCTGGAAAGATGCTTCCGCATACACCCGTATTATATCCTCGGTTCTTGATGGTTCCCGTATTATATCCTGGTTTTTATTTTTTTTAATATAAGCATTTCATCAAACAACTTGTATTGCAAGAAAACATTTTTAAAATTTAAACAAAACTAATGGATAAAAAATCTATATACCTAGGCCTTTAGTGTTCTTATTTCAAGATAGAAGATGTTAGAGATAGATATATCTCAGAGTGTATAGCTCATGTATGTATATATATATATAGAGAGAGAGAGAGTGCCCGACACGGGGCTCCGCCCCTACGGCCAAGCGCGACAGTACTCGGCCCAGCGACGGAGGGCTTCGCCCGTGCCCGACACCCGCCCCTATGGCCAAACGCGACAGTACCCGGCCAGCTACGGCGTGCTTCGCCCGCCCCGATGGATCGCTACGGGCTACGCCCGCAACATATACATATGAGTACTCAAAATAACCGTAAAAAAATCTAAATCAGTATTACGATATTTATTTTGTAAAAAAAATATTTTTATTCGTAAAAAAATTTATTCTCTCTTTATTCTTATTCATTCCTCTCTCTCTTTCCTTCTCTTTCATCCGCCCTTTTTCTTTTTAAAAATTTACCCTACTGCCTATCTTTCTCTCTCTCCTTCTCTCTCATCCGCCCCCTCTCCCCCTCTCTCCTCTCTCTCCATCTCTTTCTCTCTCTTCGTTGGCACCACGCCACCACCGCCCTCTCCCTCTCTTTCTCTCCGCTCTCTCTAGTTCTCCCTCTTTCTCCATCGAGTTTCTCGCCCATCTCTTCATCTTTCTCTCTCCATCTTTTCCCTCCCCTCTCTCTCTCTAGGTGTAGGAGCTCTAGCAATTTCTTTTTTATCCATCAGATAAAAATCAGCGGTGATTAAATTCTGAAAATACATCTGACGGTCACAAATACTTCAATGGATTTTAAATGTATGGAATTAAAAAGCCAGTTGATATATCTTTATAAGTAGTAAAGATGTACGCTATTGTTGAGTAATGATTAATTGAATCTCTTTTCTTATCATGGTAGCAGAGGTAGGTAAACCTAGCCGCCCTTCCGAACTCGCGGTCTCCCATCTCAGTCCGATTGCTCGATCCCGTCTCCATCCGGGCAACCGATCGACGATCAACGAAGTTCTCCCGCTCCGGACGTTCCGATCCCGATCGGCTATAGAAGCGATCGCGATCCCGACCTTCTCGATCCTCTTCCGATCGACGCAACTTTCCCTGATCCCGCTCCGGACGAAGTTCTCCTGCTCTGGATGCTCTGATCCTGATCGGCGGTAGCAGAGATTGCAATTCTCATCTTCTCGATCTTCTATCTGATGTATCCTCCTTCCGTTACCCTTCAATTTCGCCGGATACCTGCAACTATAACCACCAGCAATCTCCTATACTTTCACAGACAGATGGATATTACCTCAGAACTCAAATGAAATTGAAATTAGCGAGCAACAGGGATACACAATCCTAAGTCAACACGCCTGAACGGATTGGGAAGGAGACGCATGGACAGTTCCGTGGCAACCACCAACACGACAACAAGAACAACACAACTTTCTTCATACCCGGTTCAACAGAGATCCAACAATTTAAATAAAACCCTAACATGACTCAAAAGACCAAAATGCCCCCAAAACAACATAAGAAAATACATAATTCCCAAAATAGGTCATAGCATTGCCTCCCCCATCAAATGTTCCTTGGCCTCAAGGAACGGTGTCTGGCCAACGCTGCCAGAGCAACCATAAGTCCTCCCACGTCGCATCCTCCGGCGAGCCATTGATCCACTGAATGAGCAACTGTGTCACTTCGCGTCCTCCCCTGTTGGTAATGCGGCGATCCAAGATGGCAAGTGGTTCCACAAGAAGATTGCCCTCCTCATTGACCGTCATCGGAAGGGGCTGAAGTTGATCGGGTGGCGGTCCGGAATACCTTTTCAGCTGCGAAATGTGGGAGGTGCGATGTATCTTGGCCCCCTCCGGTAGAGTCAATTTGTATGACACTGGCCTAATCCTTTCAAGCACTTGGAAAGGGCCAAAAAACTTCGGTGAGAGCTTATGAATGTGATGGCCCCGAAGGCTGACTTGCTGATAGGGTTGTAACCGAATCCAAGCCCATTCCCCTACCTCCAGAACATGCTCCCGACGTTTGGAGTCCGCCAACTTCTTCATGCGGTTTTGAGCTTGCGCCAAGTTGTCCTTAAGCATCGTCATCACACGATCCCGTGCGGCGAGAGAACGGTCCACCGACTCCAGTTTAACCGCGCCATCTACATAAGGAGGGACGGTTGTCGGCTCCTGGCCATACACCACCTCGTACGGTGTCATGCGAATGGCGGTACGATAAGTAGTGTTGTACCACCACTCGGCGAGGGTAACCAGCTAGCCCAACTATTTGGTTTTTCAAAGCACGTACAACGGAGATAGCTTTCCACACACCGGTTCACCACCTCGGTCTGCCCTTCAGATTGAGGGTGATAAACTGACGACATGTTGAGTTGAACTTGGAGTACTCGAAATTGTTCTTGCCAGAAGTTGCTGATGAACACTATTAGAAAAGCCCATGTAAAGGGCCCATTATTGGGCCCTCTTTCTTTATTTCTCTCTCCTCCTTCTTTAGTCTCACATCTTGTATAGGATTTATTCTTCTCTCCTCTTTCCTATATATTTGTATTCTCCCCTTGTATTTACACATTGAAGTAATACATACAAGCTTTTGGGTCATTCTCTACATGGTATCAGAGGGACTCGGTGCTCCTGCGGATTCCGATGTCTATCCGCCCGACGGCCTGCGGTTTCCGCGGCCTGACGTTTGTGTCCGCACCTCCTAGTCGCATAACCTCTGCGGCCTGCCCTTCTCCTCTCCGCTCCCTCTCCTTCTTCCGTGGAACCACTCCTCTTATGGTCCTTTTATAGCCCTCTCTCTGATCTGTGGGGTCCACTGCTTCCCATAGTCCGTTGCGGCCTCTCTCTGTCTGCTGCGAGCTCGGCGAACTCGCTCCCTAGCTCTGCGGTCTCCTTCTATCCGCTGCGAGCTCGGCGAACTCGCTTCCTCCTCTTGCTCGGCGAACTCGCTCCCTAGCTCTGCGGTCTCCCTCTGTCCGCTGCGAGCTCGGCGAACTCGCTTCCTCTTCTTGCTCTATTTGGTATGCTGCGAGCTCGGCGGTCTCCTTCTGTTCATTACCTGTTGCTATTGCGAGCTCCCTTCTGTCCGCGCGGCTTTCTCTGTCCGCTGCTGTTCTCCTCCCTCTTCTGGCGGGCAAGTTCTTTTCCCTGCCCACCATGGACTCGCCCCTCTCTGCGATTTCCGTCTTGCGGACTGGTCCAGCCCGCAACGGTCGCCCTCTAGTCGCCGCACATCTCCGCGCCTTGACGAGCTCTCCCCGCTTGTCTTCTCCTTCTCCATCTCGCCGCGGCCTGCCCGCTCTTCTCGCCGCGGACTGCTCCAGTCTGCCGCGGCCTACCATTGCTCGCGCCTTGCCTAGCGCGTCAGTACTCGCCGCGACCTGCCTTCTGCTCGCTTCCTCTCCTCCAGGTAGCCATGTCTTCTAGCGATTCCACTACAGGTACCCCCACGGCAGACCGCGTGGCTCCTGCTCCTGAACTCCGCGATGAGCTTCAGATTACTACTCTTACCCTCTCTGGGAAGAAGAACTTCATCCCGTGGGTTCACTCCGTTTGGAGGGTCCTGCAAGCCAAGGGCCTTGCAAGTCACCTTACCCAGGGACCTCCTTCTCCTACTACTGATGAATGGCTACGAAATGACGGTCGCGTCCAGACCTGGATCCTGAACTCTCTGGAGGGTGAGCCCTACCAGATGATCATGTATCATGAGACCGCCAAAGCAATGTGGGATGAACTCCACTCCTTGTACTCGGGCAAGGACAGCCTTCAGCACCTCTTTGACATCATCACCGATCTTCAAGCGTTGGATGTTGGCAAGGCTATGGACATGACCTCCTTTGTGGCTCGTGCTAAGACTCTCACGGAGGCCTGGATTCAGCACCAGCCATCTACTACTGATCTCGCTGCTCAGCGTGCCCAGAAGGAGGCTGTCTGTATTGCTATGATTATGGCTCGAGTACCGCCACACCTTCACAGTATCCGGGCCCAGGTTCTGGCATCACCTGCTACCCCCTCCTTCTCAGATGTTTGCTCTATGTTACTTCGAGTACCACCTCCCCTGGAGACGTCTGCACCACCATCGCCGACCCTTCTTCAACAGGCCCTTCCTCCCTTACTTCCCCCACCATCTTCTGCTCGGGGTAGCCGTACGGGCTCCCGTGGAATGGGCCGTGGTGGTCGAGGTTGCCCAAAGTGCTCATACTGCGGCCGGGATGGACACACTGAAGCTGTCTGTCACAAGAAACATGACTACCCTCCTCGCCCGCCTACTGCTGCTACCGCTGATAGCCTTCCACCCATCGGTACGGATCTTGAGGCTCTTCACCTTCAGCTGCAACAACTCCAGGGGCTACTCAACCCTCTGTCTGCTTCGGTTGCCTCCACCTCTACTGCAGGTATTGCATCCACCTCCATTACAGGTACTGCCTGTCTTTTTTCCAGTTCTCGTTGGATCCTGGACTCGGGAGCCACCCACCACATCACCTCCCTGCTGCCGCCAAGGTTCTCAGATGCTCCTAATCCCACATCTATTACTGTGGCCAACGGTGCGAGTGTTCCGGTCTCCGGATGTGCTGATCTCTTGATCCACCCCTCCATCTCTCTTCGCTCCGCTCTTTATGTGCCGGCATCACCATTTAATTTACTATCTGTTAGCCATCTTACTACTGATATGAACTGCTATATCACCTTCACCTCTTCTGGTTTTTTGATACAGGATCGGCAGACGCAGATTACCATTGGTAGGGGTTGACTGCAGAACGGGTTCTACCTCCTCGATGTCTCTTCTACCGCCCTTTCCTCTGTATCATCTAGTGATTGGCATTGCCGTCTTGGGCATGCTCCTCTACCTCTCCTCCAGAAGGCGCTTCCTGACGTATTCCTGCCTGTTTTTAAATGTGATTCATGTATTCTTGGCAAACAGCCACGTTCTTCTTTTCCCGCACATTGTACTCGGAGCTCTGCTCCTTTTGATTTAATACAATCTGATATTTGGGGTCCGTACAGGGTTACCAGTATCTCTGGTTATCGTTACTTTATAACATTTATTGACGATTACTCTCGCACCACATGGTTGTATTTACTTCGTGATCGCTCAGAGCTTCCTCGTGTCTTTCGGGCTTTTGTGTTAGAGACTCGTACGCAATTCTCTACTCCTATCAAAACATTCCGCTCTGATAATGCCCGTGAGTACACTGGCCACGAGTTTGCAAATCTATGCGCAGACTTCGGGATTGTTCATCAGACGTCTTGTCCCTACACCCCTCAACAAAACGGGGTTGCAGAACGAAAGAACCGCCACCTTCTTGATGTTGCTCGATCCATCATGTTTCACATGCATGTTCCCAAAGTATACTGGAACTTTACGGTCTCCACTGCGTGTTTTCTCATCAACCGTCTCCCATCTTCGGTTCTCCAAAATGCTATCCCCTTCAGCCTTCTCTTTCCCTCCGCACCTGCCTTTCCTCTCACCCCCAGGGTCTTTGGTTGTACTTGTTTCGTCCATACCTTGGGTCCCACTATAGACAAATTGGATCCCCGAGCAGCGAAACACATTTTCGTTGGCTACTCCCGCACCCAAAAGGGCTATGTGTGTTATTCTCTGGCTACCCAGAAAGTCTCTGTGTCCGCCGATGTTACTTTCTGGGAGTATTGACCCTTCTTCCCTCCTCCCTTACCGCCTCTTCCACCACCAACCACTCTACCACCTTCCATTCCCCGACTGGTTATCCCTGTCAACTCGCCTCCAACCCTCCCTCAGCCGACTCCCACTATTGCTCCTCCTAAGCCGCCCGTCATTCGGGTCTATATTCGCCGCCCTCTTCCTTCCGTTGCCCCTATGCAGTCGGCTTCGACCTCGGCTTCTCCGTGTTCTGCTGCTCCGGTGCCCGCCTCTACAGCTCATCCGATGGCCAACTATGTTTCTCTACATCGCCTCTCTCCACATCTTCAGACATTGGCCACTTCACTATCCTCGGTCTCTATTCCTAACTCCGTACAGGAGGCTCTTCAACATCCTGGGTGGCGCGCTGCCATGGAAGAAGAAATGGCTCCTCTTTGGGCAAACCAGACTTGGACCCTGGTGCCCCTTCCTCCCGGACAGAAACCAGTTGGGTGCAAATTGGTATTTGTCATCAAACATGCTCCTGATGGGACCATTGAAAGACTCAAAGCTCGTCTGGTAGCTCGTGGCTTCACCCAGCAACAAGGTCTCGACTATGACGAGACTTTCTCTCCGGTCGCCAAGCTCAACACAGTCCGCATTCTCATCTCGGTGGCTGTCCATCGCCAATGGCGCTTACTTCAACTGGACATCAAGAATGCTTTTCTGAATGGCGACCTCCACGAAACGGTTTACATGCAGCAACCTCTCGGGTTTGAGACCACGGGGGAGTCTCGGGTGTGTCACCTTCTCAAATCGCTCTATGGTCTCAAGCAATCCCCTCGGGCATGGTTCGATAAGTTCAGCAAAGCTCTCCGGGAAATTGGCTTCACTCGGAGCTCGACTGACTTCTCATTGTTTACTCGCCACCAGGCAACGGGTACGGTTCTCTTATTGGTATATGTCGACGACATCATCATTACTGGAGACGACTCGAACGACATACAGGCCGTTAAGCAACATCTGAGCTCCGTCTTCCAAACTAAAGATCTGGGACATCTTCGGTACTTCCTAGGTCTGGAGGTTTCTAGACGATCAGATGGTCTGGTTCTCTCTCAGCGGAAATACTGCCTTGATCTTCTTAATGATGCAGGCTACTCTGGCTGCAAACCTGTGAACACTCCCATGGATGTCAATCACAAACTATGTGCTCAGGCCTCGGATTCTGATACCCTTCTACAAAATCCAGAATATTATCGTCGTCTAGTTGGGAAACTAATCTACCTAACGGTAACAAGACCTGATATATCCTTCGCCGTGGGGCTCGTCAGTCGATATATGCACTCTCCTCGAAGCTCTCATCTTCAGGCAGTGGAACGGATTCTCAGATACCTCAAGATAGCTCCTGGCCAAGGACTTGTATACAAAACCTCATCTTCCATCCCAACATTGGTGGCATACTCTGATGCCGACTACGCTGGCTCTCTTGATGATCGACGATCCACTAGCGGGTTTTGCACATATTTTGGGGGACATCTGATTACTTGGCGCAGCAAGAAACAAGCAGTGGTTGCTCGATCCTCAGCAGAAGCAGAATATCGGGCAATGGCTTCTGTGGTTTCGGAACTCACATGGATTGAGAGTCTCCTTGCCGACCTTGGTGTAAGGCTATCTTCACCAGCTCTCCTCCTATGTGACAGCCAAGCTGCTATACATATTGCCAAGAACCCGGTCTTTCACGAAAGAACGAAGCATATTGAGGTAGATTGTCATTTCATCCGAGAGAAAGTCCACCTGAAGAAGATCGAGCTCAAGCATGTTCCGGGTACTGAATAGGTCGCGGATGTCCTCACAAAAGCTCTACCAAGTACCCTCTTCTATCAGTGCCTATCCAAGCTTGGCGCATACGACTTGTACGTTCCAGCTTGCGGGGGAGTATTAGAAGAGCCCATGTAAAGGGCCCATTATTGGACTCTCTTTCTTTATTTCTCTCTCCTCCTTCTTTAGTCCCACATCTTGTATAGGATTTATTTTTCTCTCCTCTTTCCTATATATTTGTATTCTCCCCTTGTATTTACACATTGAAGTAATACATACAAGCTTTTGGGTCATTCTCTACAAAGACATTGCCCCGGTCACTCACAATGGATGCGGGTAGGCCGTGCAGCCGGACAATGGAATCACGGAAGACTTGGGCGACCGTCACTGTCGTGTATGAATGATGCATGGCTATGAAGTGGGTCTGCTTACTTAAGCGGTCGACAACCACCAAAATAGTAGATTTCTCATGGCTCCTTGGTAACCCATCGATAAAATCCAAGGAATATCCCGCCAAACGCGATCCGGAATAGGGAGTGGGTGGAGTAAACCCATTGGCCGCTGATTGTCGGCCTTACATTGTTGGCATACCGAACATTGCAGGATATATTGGTAAATTTCTGATTTCATTTTTTTCCAGTAGAATAATCATTTCATGCGTTGATAGGTGGTTGATAAGCCCGAGTGTCCTCCCATCGTTCCCGCATGCTACATTTGAAACAGTTGAGTCTTAAGATTTGAATCATTACCAATTACAAGCCTTCCCTTGCGCTTGAGCACGCCATGCTCCCAGGAGTACTTCGGGTGAGCAGCACCTTCCCCTTGGCCAAAATAATCAGTTGGAGTCGAGTATCCGTCCGCCATGATTCGCGGATTTTCTGGAGTATGTCTGAGTTGAGAGTGGAGATGGCGTGCAGCGTCGCCTGTGGTGCTTCGTGGACCCTTGAAAGCGCATCCGCACATATATTTTCCTTACCCTTCTTGTATTGGACCGTAAAGTCATGCCCCAGCAGTTTTGACAGGAAGCATTATTGCGTCGGAGTGGCTAATTTCTGTTCAAGCATGAATTTTAAACTATGATGATCCGTGCGGAGTCGCCATTTTTGGATTGCCAACATTATGACGAGTAGCTCCTTTTCATACGTAGACAGCCCGGCGTTACGAGGTCCCAATGCTTGGCTAAAGTAGGCAACCAGCCTCTCGTGCTGTAACAAGACAGCACCTACACCCGACTCTGATGCGCTCGTTTCTACAACGAAGGGTTGACGGAAATTGGGTAGTTATAGGACCGGTGGGTTGGAGACCGCCAGTTTCAATTGCTGGAATGCTTTCTCCGCGGCTTCTGTCCATGCGAAGGAGCGTCGTTTCAATAACTCCGTTAGCGGTTTCGCCAGTGTCCCATATCCTTGAATAAACCGGCGATAATATCCGGTCAGTCCCAAAAAACCTCGGACCTTCTTGATGGATGTGGGAGTTGGCCAATCAATCATAGCCTGGATCTTTGTTTAATCGGTAGTCACCCCGTGACCGGAGATAACATGCCCCAAATAATGGACTTGCGTCAATCCAAATTCACATTTACTGCGTCGGAGCACGAGCTGGTTGGTGCGTAAAATGTCGAAGGTGAACTCCAAATGCTTGAGATGTTCTGTTCACGTTGTGCTAAAAACCAAAATATCATCAAAAAATATGAGAATAAATTTGCGAAGTTGACCTTGGAAGATGCGGTTCATGAGTCTCTGAAAGGTTGACTGGGCATTTGTTAGGCCAAATGGCATGACAAAAAATTCGTAGTGGCCTTGATGGGTGCGAAATGTCGTTTTGTATACGTCTTCCTCTGCCATCCTCACTTGGTGGTAGCCGGCTCGTAGGTCCAATTTGGAGAACATGACTCCATGAAGTTCATCAATCAATTCCTCGATCAAAGGAATTGGGAATTTATCTTTGACCGTGTTTTGGTTCAGACGACGGTAATCCACACATAGGCGCCAAGAACCATCATGCTTCTTCACGAGCACCACTGGGGACGCAAATGGGTTGCAGCTATGTCGAATGACCCCTGTGCTCAACATTTCGCCAATGAGGGTTCAATCTTTGTTTTTGTAACGGCGGGTAGCGATACGGGCGAATGTTAATATCCAGTCCCGGTTCCTTCAAGAGTATATGGTGCTCCAATTCTCTCCGCGGTGGTAGGCCCTATGGTTCCGCAAAGAGATCCGAAAACTGCTGCAGTAAATCTTGTAACAATTGCTGGTCGGTTGGAATTGCCAGATTCCCCGAAACCTGCCAGGAGCGAAAACCCGGTGAGTATGGTTGTTGTCCGTCCCCGTCAGTCTCCTGCACCTCACACAGGGCAAGCATGCTGAGCTGTCCTTCCTTGCCCATCAATTTATGGACACATTTCTCCTTGTCCCAGGGGTCCCGACTCTGTTGTGAGCCCCGAAGAGTAATACGCTTCCCTTGACTTGAGAATTCCATCCAAAGGTTGTAAAAATCCCTGTTCACCGGCCCAAGAGTGATTAGCCATTGAACTCCCAATACGAGCTCACACCCGCCCAAGGGTAAAATCAACATGTCTGGCGTAAAGATAACGCCCTGCATTCGCCATTTAAAATCAACTACCCGGTTGGCGCTAACTATTTTTTTCCCGTTGTCCACGGCTACTTAAAATGGCGGTATAGGTGATAATTCACATTTGAGGCGCTGCGCTGCTCCTTCATCGAGGAAATTGTGTGTACTCCTCGAGTCGATGAGTACCTGAATGGGATGACCTTCGTATGACGTCGTGACCCGCATGGTGTTATAGTGTGTCATTCCGGTTAAACCATATGGACAGACAATTGGGGTTTCGGCTGGTCTTCCTCATCTTGTAACATGTCAAGCTCATTGCCATCTTCTACAGCCGACACCTCATCTTGCACTGCTTCCACGACTACCTCCATGAGAATACGCCTGCCGTCGATTGGGGCATTTGTGACCTGGAGCGTATGGTTTGTCACACCAAAAACAAAGGCCCTTGCGGCGCTTCTCATCTACCTCCGCGGATGACATCTTGCGTGTCGTGGGGGGTATAAAACGTGGATTGAGCTCGGTGCGTTCAACAGAACTTCCCTGACTGCTGCCCGGAGTACGCAATGTTGGGCGTAAGGAATGGCCGGTTTGTTCCTCGCGGTGATAGGTCTCTTTGCTGAATGTCGTCCGCTGGCTACGATAAGTCAGTTGTTGCTCTTGGAGTCTCGCCAATGAAAAAACTTCCTGTAGTGACTTAGGTTGAAACATTCGAATGGCATATTGAATGTCCTCGCGGAGACCGGCCAAACAGAAACTAATTGTATGGTTCTCAGCGATTAGCACTCGATGCAGAAGCAGATCAAACTCATCCAGATATTCTTGGACGGAGGTCTTTTGTTTCAGATTTTTTAATTCACTCATGGGATCGTCGAAGAGCACCGATCCAAAACGTCCATGTAGAGCCTGGTTGTATTCCTCCCAAGTCGGCCATTGCCAGGTCAGACGCGCCTTCATATACGCCTGATGCCAGTATAGGGCTTTCCCCTCCATGTGCACGGATGCAACCTTCACCTTCATGTCATTTGGATTACCATCTATATCAAAAAATTGATCACACCGATATATCCATTCGAGCAGGTCCTCACCGGAGAAACGAGGAAACTCCAGACGCGGAAAATGTGTCGCAATGTGAGTCAATGCCGACGCCGGTGTTCGGCTGTCTGGCGAAAGATGTTGTTGATTGTCACTTGTTCGATCCCCCTTCCAGCCAGCGAGCTAGTTGCGCAATTCTTCCCTGATGGCTTGAACCGACCGAGCCAGATCTTCCTGGCCCTGTTTGAGAGCTTCGATATCCGTTTGCTGGTGCTTGGATCGGGTGGCGTCGGAGACAGGCATCGTCGCACGCCGAGATGGCTCTGATACCTTGATGTATCCTCCTTCTGTTACCCTTCAATTCCGTCGGATACATGCAACTATAACCACCAGCAATCTCCTATACTTTCACAGACAGATAGATATTACCTCAGAACTCAAATGAAATTGAAATTAACAAGCAACATGGATACACAATCCTAAGGCAACACGCCTGAACGGATTGGGAAGGAGGCGCAGGGACAGCTCCGTGGCAACCACCAACACGACAACAAGAACAACACAACTTTCTTCACACTCGGTTCAACAGAGAACCAACAATTTAAACAAAACCCTAACATGACTCAAAAGACCAAAATGCCCCAAAACAACATAAGAAAATACATAATTCCCAAAATAGGTCATAACACTATCCCGATCAACGAAGTTCTGCCACGTTTTCTTCGCTTTCGCCACTCGTCGACTTCCGACTTCTTCCGCGATTCTTTTTTTTGCTTCTGTCTTTGTCACCTTCAGCCTATTTTTCTCCCCTGCTTAACCCCGTGGCCTCCTCCGCTGCCTCTTGCAGTCGCCGGAACTCCTCCGCAGCATCCTGCAGCCGCCAGTCTCCATCCCTGATCGACGCAGCTCCTGTTCAGGAAGCTCTTGTTGTCTCGTCTCTTCTGCCCGCCTTCTCGATTCTCTTCCAGCTGATCTTGTAGCCCTGATGGTCTCGTCTTACTTGCTGCAGCCCATTGTTTCTTACTGCAGCCTACTGCCTTCGTCGGGTTATAGTGCCTCGATGCAGCCTGTTACTCATCCTCAGGCGCCCTCTACTGCTCAGTCTAGCGCTCTTCGTCGCCCGCCGATCCACTGTCACAACTGTCAGTGTCTTGGACATGTCAAATCTGAGTGTCGCAAGATTCAAAGGGCTTAGCAGTCTAGTCAGCAGCGTGCTCATGGTGCTCCTTCCACTCACTTTCCGGCTCTAGCACGGTCTTTCTCTGTATCTGAGCTTGCTCAGCTGATTGTCCAGCAGTTCTCCCAGCAGGCTTCAATGTCTCGCTCCTCTCAGCCGGCTGCCTCCGCCCCTGCAGGTATCTCTCCCTCTACTTGTTGCTTAACTCTGGAGCCTCCTTTCACATGACATATGATGTCACTCATCTCTTGTCCTGTCAGCCCGTCTCCTCTGCCCTTAGTATTATGGTAGCAGATGACACCACTCACCACATCACTAGTCATGGCCTCTTTCATACTAGTCATTTTTATGTTCTCGATGTTGCATACATACCCAAGTTATCCATGAACTCCATATCCGCCAGCCAACGCACATCACACGGTTGTCTTGTTATTTTTGATGAGTTTACATGTAGTGTGCAAGATCGTCTGGCTGAGACACTCCTTGGAGCTGGTCATCGTCGTAGCGGGGTATACGTCCTTAATCGTCTCCACCTTCCATCCACTCATCGTCGCCGACAACTTCCTCCCTTTGTCTTCCTTCAGTGGGTTTCTCTCAGTGGCATCACCGTCTTGGTCATCCCAGTGGTTCACGTCTAACTTCTCTCATTATCATGATTTCCTTGGCCGTGTTTCTATTGATCGGTCTCACTCTTGTTCGGGTTGTAAGCTCGATAAACAACTACAACTCTCCTATCCATCTAGTGATTTCAGGTCTTAGCGTCCTTTTGACTTGGTTCATTCTGATGTATGTGGACCCTCACCTTTTGTCTCCAAGGGCGGACACCGGTATTATATTTTTTTTATGACTATTCTCGTTATTGTTGGGTATACTTTATGCATTCTCGATCTGAATTTTTTCAGATCTATGTTACTTTTTCTGCTATGATGCACACAGTTTTCTGCTTTCATACGTATCTTCTGTTCTGATTCAGGGGAGAGTATCTCTCTTGTGTTTTTCGAGATCTGCTAGTTACTCACATCACTCTCCCTCAGCTTGCTTATCCCAGTGCACACGCTCAAAATGACACCACTGAAAGGAAACATCGCCATATTATTGGGAAAGCTCGCACCTTTCTTATCTTCTCTCATGTTCCTCCATATTTCTGGGCTAAGGCTGTTTCCACCGCTGTCTATCTTATCAATATGCAACCATCCACTTTCCTTCAGGGTCAGTGTCCTAGTGAGTGTCTGTACTCTCGACCCCCACGTTATACTCATCTTCGTGTTGTTGGGATATCGGTGTTATGTTCTTCTTCCTCCACGTGAGCGTACTAAGCTCTCTGCTCAATTTGTTCCTTGTGTCTTTCTTGGATACAGTACTGAGCACAAGTGCTATCAATGTTATGACCCGGTTGCACGTCAACTTCGCATCTCACGTGATTTTACTTTTGACGAGTCTCACCCTTTCTTCGTGCCCTCTGTCCACTCGACCCCACACTCATCCGTTACTCTCTCCGACGTGCAGTTTCTCACTCTTCCCATCTCCCCGCCTTATGTATTCTCTCCTCCGCTATGTCCACCTCATCTTCCCTTGTCGCAGTCTACTCTGCCACCTCCTCTTCCCTTGTTGCAGTCTACTCCGTCATCTTCTCACTCCTCTTCGTCACCTACTATCCCTCTGATATGCTCGTCCTCTCCCTTCCATATCACTACACTCGTCACCCGCCTTCTGTTCCCTCGCCTTTTGTTCCCCCAGACTCAGTGCATGTCTCATCCAGTGAGTGTCCCATGGATGATCCTCATGTGCATCGCAACCCACCTCGTAAGCGACGTCCTCCCGGCCCCCTTAGCCTTTCTACACTGTCGCTGGACCTGTCTGTCCTTCCTGCTACTGCCTGTGGTACTCCAAAGCCAACTTCTTACCTTGAGACTGTCCAGATACCTGAGTAGCAGGCCGCCATGTCTGTTGAGTTGGCAGAACTTGAGCACACTCGTACCTGAGAGTTTGTCCCTTTTCCACCCGGTGTTGTGCCTATTACTTGCAAGTGAGTCTTTAAGGTCAAAACTCGCTCAAATGGTTCTGTGGAAAGGTACAAGGCTCGATTCGTGGCTCGTGGTTTTCAGCAGGAGCAGGGATGAGACTATGACGAGACCTTCGCTCCGGTCGCTCACACGACTACGGTTCATACTCTTATTGCGGTTGCAGTTGTTCGTCACTGGTCTCTGTTCCAGCTCTACGTGAAGAATGTCTTTCTTCACGGTGACCTTCAGCAGGAGGTATGCATGATTCCCCCTCCGGGTTTCTCCTCTCCTTCAAGCCTTGTATGCCGCTTACGACGAGCTCTTTATGGGCTCAAGCAGGCGCCCCGCGCGTGGTTTGCATGTTTCAGCTCAGCCATTACAGCCGACGGTTTTCTCTTGAGTTCACATAATCCAGTCCTGTTTGTGCATTCCTCCTCTCGTGGTCGGACTCTTCTGTTGCTTTATGTGGATGATATGATTATTACTGGTGATGATCTTTTTCATGTGACTTTCGTCAAGCGGCACCTTCAGTAGCAGTTTCAGATGACCGACCTTGAACAGTTGAGCTACTTCTTGAGCCTTAAGGTCGCCTCTACAAACCGTGATTTTCAGCTCTCTCAGCGGCGTTACACATCAGATCTCTTAGCTCAGGCCACTCTCTCTGACTCTCATACTGTGGACACCCCTATGGAACTTCACCTTCAACTACGTCTGGATGATGAGGTTCCACTTTCTGATCCTACTCGCTATTGTCATCTCATTGGGAGTCTCATCTACCTCACTATTACTCGGCCCGACATTGCCCATGTTGTTCATGTGTTGAGTCAGTTTGTTGGTGCGCCTACCTCTGTGCATTATGATCATCTACTGCGGCTCTTGCGTTATCTCCGGGCGACAACTTCATGAGACCTCTTCTTCTCTAGCTGTAGTTCTATACAGCTCTGTGCTTACTCGGATGCTACTACCTAGGCTAGTGATCATGTTGATCGTCGATCTGTCACGGGTTTCTGTCTATTCTTGGGTTTTTCACTTATTGCATGGAAGTCCAAGAAACAGTCTGGTGTCTCTCGTTCCAGTACTGAGGCTGAGTTTTGGGTCATGGCTACCACCGCTAAGGATATTATTTGGCTCCGATGGCTTCTTGAGGACCTTAGCGTCGCATCTCTAGATCCTACTCCACTCCACTATGATAACACTGGTGTCATTTAGATTACACTGAACCCAGTGAAGCACTCTCTTGACAAGCATATTGGGGTGGATGTTTTCTTCCTACGAGAACAGTATGGTCATGCTATTTTTGCTCCTCACTTTATTCTTTCTAAGCAGTAGCTTGCAGATTTGATGATTAAGCCACAAACGCGGAACCAACATATATATTTATTGTCCAAACTCTCGGTGTATGATCCCCCTTAAGTTTGAGGGGTGGGGGGAGGTGTTAGAGATAGATATAGCTTAAAGTGTATAACTCATGTATATATATGTACACCTATTGTTGACTAATGATTGATTGAATCTCTTTTCCTATGAGAAGAAACCAACAAATGTGAACAACTAGAAAAAACCTTAGGCCTGATCTTGGATGTTGTAGGCATCAAGGTCAGTAAGAGATGGCCGTTAGAGGTGGAAGAAGAAATCACAGAAGAAAGATCACACTTACCAGACGGCAGGAACCGAAGATTGATTCGCCATCGTGGCTGATCGATCGGGTTAACCAGACGACGGGGAGAGAAAGTTGATCCCCTCTAACGACAAAACAATAGAGGACGAGCTAACCCTAAAATGGCGAAGCGGGAGACGAATTAGGGCTCTCCCTGGAATGGCGCAATTGCAGATGTTTTAAGGAAGGAAAAAATAGGCTTGTATATGTTTTAACGAAAGAAACACACATGAGTAGGAAACAAATTTTCCTAAATTTGTAGGGGGAAATTATTGGTTATGTTGGATGGTGGTGTGCGGATAGCGGTTTTATTATGTATTTCTATTTATATTCCTCCCCCTTTGTGGGAAAACCATGTAATTTCATTTTTCCCCTTCTATTTGGTATCAGAGCAGGCGGCTAACCCTAGCCCGATTCTCCCGTCCCGCACGTCGTCCGCGCCGCTCGTCGCTCGCCTGCGCCGCTCGCCTGCGCCGCTCGCCGGTTGCCTGCGCCGCCTCCTGCACCTAACGGCGGCCCCGTCCAAGGCGATGTGATCGCCTGCGCCGCTCGCCGCTCGCCTGCGCGACGCGTCTCCCGCTGCCCTGCGTCTCCCGCTGCTTTCTCCCCTGCGTCTCCCGCTTCCACCCAGCCATCTCTCGCCTGGCTCGCCTCTCGCCTGCGTCTCCCGCTGCCACCCAGCCGTCTCTGTGATCCTTGGTTTTTCTATCCCTTTGGGATGAGATTTTCTTCTGATTAGGGGACTTCCTCTTCCCCCATGAATTCCAGATTTTCTCCTTGTGTTTAGGGGGCTTCTTCCCCCATGCATTTCAGATTTTCTCCTTGTGTTTAGGGGGCTCCCTCTTCCCCCATGGATTCCTCCTCTCTTACTTCGACTGATGGCTTTGTTCGTCGCATAACTACCTCTCTTCTCAATGAACGGAATTTTATCGCTTGGTCCAACTCCGTGCGAGTTCATCTTGCCGGACATGACAAGCTCGATTGGCTTGAACCTAATGGTGTTCCAAAACCTACCGACGACAAGGCTATCCGTCAATGGCGCACAGAAAATTTCAAGATTCTCGGGTGGCTTCAATGCTCCATGGAGCCCAGGATTTACGAGCAGTTTATGCGGTTTGATTCTGTGCCGTCTCTTTGGGCTGCCTTGACGCGTACCTATGGTCACACCCGCGTTGATACGCGGATTTATTCTGTGTTTCAGGAGATTTCTACCGCTCGTCAGGGGGACCGTTCCGTGCACGAGTACTTTACCTTTCTCTCTGGGAGATTCCAGGAACTCTCAGACCTCGAGCCGCTTAGTGCTTTTCCCCATCCCGAGGATCTGCTTGTTGCCAAGCGTCGTCAGGAGAGGCGGGAGACCTACCAATTCCTGATGGGCTTGCGGCCCGAGTTTGAGCAGATTCGGGTTCAGATTGTCAGCATGAACCCTCTTCCTGATATTTTGGATGCTTACTCCATGGTTGAGGAGCATGAGCATCGTGCCCGCTTGACTGCTGTCTCTTCCGTTCCTGCTACCGTTCCTCTTCCAGATCATTCAGCCCTGGCGTCTGGTCGTTCTTCTTCTGTGCGAGGGGGGCGGACTTCTACCCCCCGTGGCCGTGTGGGTGGCCGCGGGAGCCCGTTTGCTGCTGTTCAGTGTCAGCACTGCCTGCGGACTGGTCACGAGAGGGCCAGGTGTTGGTTACTCTTTCCTCACCTGCGCCAGCAGTCTTCCGCTACTCGTACCGTCGCCGCTACTTCTTCCGACTTTGGAGGCCAGCCTGATTACAGTACCTCTTCTGGGACTTCTTCCGCTGACTGGAGTCAGCTTATGGCTCAGGTGCAGCAGCTTCAGTCTCAGCTTCAGCAGCAGTCCTCGTTTCAGCCTCCTTCTGCTCAGCCGTTGCCCACCTCCTCGTCGTTCTCGTCGACCTCGGCATCTGCGTCAGGTACCTCGACGGCCCTTCATGTCACTCATGAGGGGCATTCCTCCCCTTGGGTGATTGACTCTGGGGCCACTGATCATATGACTGGTGAGCCACACTTTTTCTCCTCTCTTGTGTCTCCGAGTGTCCATCGGCAGGTTCGCCTTGCTGATGGCTCCGTGACACCCATTCTTCACCAGGGCACCGTTCCTCTCTCACCCTCCTTCACCTTGGGATCAGTTCTTCATGTTCCCAAGCTTGCTTTAAATCTTCTTTCTGTTAGTCAACTGACTCGTGCATTACACTGCTCGGTGACATTTTTCCCTTCTGGTTGTGTTTTTCAGGACTTGACCACGAAGAGGACTTTTGGCTACGGCCGTGAGCGAGACGGGCTTTACCAGCTGGATCTCCCACCTCAGACATCATCACCCTGTCTTCCACCACCATCCATTGCTGCTGCTGCTACTACATCTTCTCTTTGGCATGCCAGATTGGGACATGCGAACCCTAAGATTGTGTCCTCCCTGTTTCCGAGTGTCTCATTTGAGCACCCGTTTCAGTGTGATGTGTGTCAGCTTAGCAAACACACACGCACTTCTTATCCTGTTTCTATTTCTCGTAGTTCTGCTCCTTTTGAGATTGTTCATTCAGATGTTTGGGGGCCTGCCCCGGTTGTATCTTATGATGGTTTTCGTTACTTTGTCTCTTTTATAGATGATTTTACTCGTTGCTGTTGGGTTTACCTTATGCGTGCAAAATCTGATGTTTTTTATTTTTATACCCAGTTTTCTCATATGGTTGCTACTCAGTTTTCCTCACGTATCCGGATTCTTCGCTCCGATAATGGGGGGGAGTACACTTCTTCCTCTTTTTCTGCTTTCCTTGCTAGCCAAGGAACTCTTCATCAATTCTCGTGTCCCTACACCCCCGAACAAAATGGACTGGCAGAACGCAAAAATCGTCATCTCCTGAATGTGACCCGCTGCCTTCTCCTTGGGTCCCATGTCCCCAAGTTATTTTGGAGCGCTGCTCTTCTTACGGGGACCTTTTTGGTCAACCGTCTGCCTTGCCAGCCTCTAGCGGGTCGGATTCCTCTGAGCCTCCTATCTCCCAGCTGCCCTTTGTTTCCTATTCCCCTTCGGGTGTTCGGATGTGTGTGTTTTGTCCAAGACCGTAGTCCCACTCGGACTAAACTTGATAACAAAGCTATTCGATGCTTATTTTTGGGATATTCCTCCTCATCTAAGGGATATCGCTGTTTTGACCCCACTTCTCGTAGGACTTTTCACTCCATGGATGTGACATTCTTTGAGGATACCCCCTACTACAGTATCCCTCCACCATCACTCAGTATCCCTCCTTCCACACCACCACAGCCGGCCCCTGTCCCCCTTGCTCCGTTACACGACTCGATTCCGGCTCAAACATATACCCGGGGTCCACGTGGGCCCTCACATGTTCACCCTATCCTTCGTACTCCGCTGGTAGAGCCCAGCTCACAGGACCTGATGCCATATCCTCTGACAGGTGATGTTCTTCCTTCTTCTGACTTGCCTATTGCACTTCGCAAGGGTAAGCGTTCTTGTGTTACTGACCATCCTGTTGCTAGCTTTGTGTCCTACCAGCGTCTCTCCCCAGGTTACCGGGCTTTCCTGACTGCCACCGATCAGATCAGGATTCCGCATTCGACGACTGAGGCATTCCAGCATCCTGAGTGGGTGGCGGCTATGGATGCTGAGATGTCGGCTTTACAGAGGGCTGGTACCTAGCGTTTGGTCCCCCTTCCCACCGGCAAGAAGACTGTTGGGTGTCGGTGGGTCTACACCATCAAGTATAATGCTGATGGGTCTCTTGCACGCTACAAGGCTCGCCTTGTCGCGAAGGGCTTCACCCAGACTCCAGCGGATTACGGGGTGACCTTTGCCCCTGTGGCCAAGCTTTCTACCGTCCGTCTTCTTGTTTCCCTCGCTGCCTTCCTTGGATGGCCTCTTCACCAGCTGGACGTGCCGAATGCCTTTCTTAATGGCTCTCTTAATGAGGAGATTTATATGGATCCGCCGCCCGGTTACGAGCTTCAGGGGGAGTATTTGGGACGTGTCTGCCTTCTGCTGATGGCTCTGTATGGGCTGAAGCAGTCCCCTCGTGCGTGGTTTGAGCGGTTTGGGACTGTTGTGCTTCAGAGTGGGTTCACCAGATGTCATGCAGATCACACATGCTTTGTTCGGACTGCTGCGGATGGTCGCATGGTTATTATTCTTGTCTATGTGGATGATATCATCCTTACTGGTGATGACAGCTCGGGTATTCTTCAGATTAAGGAGGTGTTTCGTACGACATTTGAGGTAAAAGATCTGGGACCTCTGAAGTACTTTCTCGGAATTGAGGTGGCCAGATCCACGCAGGGGATCTCCTTGTCTCAGCGCAAGTATACACTCGACCTTTTGAGTGATACTGGCCTTCTTGGGTGCTCTCCAGTATCTACACCCATGGACCCGAACCACCGCTTACACGCTGAATCCGGTGACCCTCTCCCTGATCCGGGCAGATACCAGCGTCTTGTTGGCAGGCTTATCTACTTGACCAACACTCGCCCAGATATTAGCTTTGCTGTGAGTGTGGTCAGCCAGTTCATGCATGCCCCCCGTACTTCTCATCTTGATGCAGTTTTTCGGATACTTCACTACTTGAAGGGATCGCCTGGCCTCGGGCTCTTCTACCGTTCGTCCCCATCTCCCGGACTTATCTGTTACACAGATTCTGACTATGCTGGTTCCATCACTGATCGGCGCTCTACTTCAGGGATGTGTACGTTCTATGGTGGCAATCTCATTTCCTGGAAGAGCAAGAAGCAGAGTGTCGTCTCCCGCTCCTCTGCTGAAGCTGAGTACCGAGCTATGGCCCATGGAGCCACGGAGCTCCTTTGGCTTCGTACTCTCTTGACCGAGCTGGGCTTTCCTCCTTCCGGTTCCTCGACGCTGGTGTGTGACAACCAGTCTGCTCTCATGCTAGCCTCCGACTCTGTTCTGCACGAGAGGACTAAGCATATTGAGGTTGATATTCATTTTCTCCGGGAGCACATTCGTTCAGGGACTCTTGCCACGACCTATGTTCCCTCCGCCGAGCAGACTGCAGATGCCTTCACCAAGGCGGTTGGACCTTCCAGACTTCTCTCTACTTATGGCAAGCTGGGCTTGCTTGATCTCTTCGCGCCAGCTTGAGGGGGAGTATTGGTTATGTTGGATGGTGGTGTGCGGATAGCGGTTTTATTATGTATTTCTATTTATATTCCTCCCCCTTTGTGGGAGAACCATGTAATTTCATTTTTCCCCTTCTATTGAAATTTGCCGCGCCATTTTACATAAAAAACGTCGCCAATAGTTTATTTTCGCGGCGCTTTAATAGAAAAACACCGTCAAATTCGTATATGTTCAACTCGGGTGGGAGACAGAGGGACATTGTTGAGGGGAGCTTGAGAGGGAACAAATCACGTTGTTGCACCGTGTGTCCTCTCTCCGCTCCTTCCTCCACTTCCTTGACCGCCTCCCTTTCTCACTCTCTTCGACTCTCCCTGAGACAAAGAAGATGAACTACAATTTCTTTCGCTGTGATTGCGAGAAAATTGTAATCCAGTGAACGGTGGCAGGAAAAATTGCACATTTCTGCGCACACATTGACACAAACATTACTGTTCATCTCCACATCTCCCTTTATGTAGTATATAGAGGCAGTCCTCTTTTACATAGGCATACAACATTAGGAATAACTGCACCACCAAAGAGTTTTCTTAATGTGATCACAAATGGTGTATCTTTGATTATTTGGAAGTTGTATATTAGGAATGTGAATTAAAGTGGAATTGAAGTTCAGTTTGATACACCAATAATCAAATATATTTTCAACCCATAATTTTAAGCTCAACAGCTTAATATTTCTATGTCAACATATAGAGGCAGTCCTCTCATGCCTTTGTATTCTACATCTGCTGATTCTTTCATTGTTGACATATACTTTTCTTTTGTCCAGCCTGGATCTACCTCTGCAGCATGTACGCGATGAGAAAGGGCGAAGCAAATTCGGAGAATGAAAGATTGCATTTATGATTTCTAAGAATAATATGCAAATCCTGTATATAATTTGAAATTTTTGTAGAAATTCAAGACAATTTGTAATACCAGCTCATCATTCAACACAGCACTTTACATATTATTGGTATTTTCATCAATCTGAAGAACTGTTGCAGCCCTTAGCGTCTGCCTCCAAAATGGCAGCGAACGAAGAACATACCCAGGGCTCAAGCGGAGCTCCACGTTCGTCGTTAAGCCTTTTTCACTGGCTAATGACGGACGTGAAGTCTGCGCCAAATTAACAAAGCTAAATACATTCATCAATTTTAATTCTTCCTTTGAGATGCTGGTTGAGTAATCAATTATGTGTTTACTTGATTAATTATTTTTGTGCAAGCATGTTATGAAATATAAACTTACTGGGAGATTTTTGTAATTTCAAGAGATAGAGAGGTGCTATTTATAATTATGCCAACTCTAAAAAAAGATTTGGATAATTAAAGTGTAATAATTAATGATAAGGTGGGAAACCCAACCCATGAAGCTATAGCAGATTTATAGATTCGCAATTCTGTTACAGCAGATTTATAGATTTACTTATGGAATATAATCACACTACAGAGATATTCTTGTTATGACTTGATAAATAACCCATGGCTCTGTTTCAGATAACTGTGATGTTTACCAATATTTGGTATTTTTATGGCAATTTTTTTTATTTTTTTGTGGGCTTTGGGATTTCTTGATTGTTAAGAGCATCTTCAATGGGAATATCTATATTTAGAGATTTTCATTGTATCATGCAGAACATGATGAGAGCAACTCCAATGACGTTCTTCATATTTGAAGAACATGAGACTTATATATATATATATATAATAAATATAATGATAAATTTTAGCGTCACTAAAATCTCTTTTTTTCTTTTTTTATGATAAATAAAAATTAGAAGATCTTCAATATTAGTCTAGTTTTGTATATATTATATGTCAAATATAATATATAATATATATTATATTATATGTCAAATTTGAAGAAGTATATTAACGACTACGAAGATTATAATTTAATACTAAAGTTTTTCAAATAAATAAATTAAGCAATAAAAAAAATGCCGCTCGGCAGCATTTCCTTTAGCGACGAGTTGGAGTCTTTTTTTACAAAAATTGGGGATTGGCATTTATAGAGCACCGTTAAAGATGCTCTAAAACTTGATCACGTGATGGCATTTTGACCAAAAAGAGCATTTTTGAAAAAAAAACATTTTTTGACTACTTTTTTGTGGTTTGGGGGGGTTCATTTGACCAAAAACATCATTTTTTAAATAAATAAATAAATAAGATGTTTTTTTGACTTCCATATGCAATGAATTTGTGAGTACACATAGAATAAGATGGCAGGAAAAAGTCTGTTGCCTTTTACTGGCTTGTTGTGTGTGTGGTGTAATTTTTCCATCCGTACTTCGTTTCGAAATTTACGCTTGGGGTTTTCCTTATTTTGTTGCGTGGAGGAAAGAACAGTGGCGATCCATTTGCTGGTGTGGAGGAAGGAAGATATATTGAATCTCCTAGGAGATCATATTTGATATCCTGAAGATCATATAAGTTATCATATTTTGATCTCGTAGGAGATCAAATTTATTCTATCAGTAATCACCCGAAGTCTGGAGCCTAGATGGAAAAATTTCGTGTGTTATTAAACTTATTAACTGAATAATTAATTTAAAATAACCTCTCTTTTAAAAAAATTGATAGCTTTTGATTGGGGCTATAATTAAAATTTTAATAGAAACGGCCAATACATTTCCTTAAAGGTGCCCTAAAGCATCCCCAAAGATTTCAATTAGGGCAAACTTATGCCGAACATGGGAGTGATGTTTGAATGGAGTAATATTTAGATCAGGACTCCTGACCATGCTCATGGTCCTCCACCAATGAGGAGCTTGTAATGGAGGTGGGGCCCACGCACTAGTGACTTGTGTCATACACTTTTGCGCGGGACCTCTGCAGTTTCTAGCTCCTCATTGGTTGTCCCGACCTTTCTTTAGATCAGGAGTCCTGACCTAAAAATTAACCGTTTGAATGAGAGTCCGTTTTCAAAATTTCCGTCCAAGGTCAATGAGGAGAGGTCTGCTATCCACTTTTTGCACGTGGGCCAGAGTTAAAGAAAGTAAGTCATTATTAGGAGATCAAAATTAGCTGAGGAGATTATTAGGAGCTCAGTACAAATTAATTCAGTGGAATAATTACCAAAATTAAGTAATTACATGTTGTACCTTCTTACTTTTTAAAATTACAAAAATCTCTTCATTAATTTTACATTTCATTATATTCATGTGCAAAAATACTCATGAAATATAAACTAACAATAATGGTTTTGGTAATTTCAAAAGCAAGAGAATGGCCCTTAATTCAGTTTATATGTATTTTTAAATTAATAAATAATTAGGGTTTATGATGTATTTCAATTAATTAAAAAGATGATAGACAAATTTCATGCTAAAAATGTATTTAAGATTTAATGATTTGCAAATAAAAACGTTTTATGGACCACATTCAAAAATTCTTAAAAGATAAGCCAACTTCTTCTGGAAAATTATATTTGCAGGTTTCAAATTGATAGTTGCAGGCTTGCAACCTTACGATAACTGCAACCCTCATATCGATATTTGCAGTTCAACATAATATTTGCAGCTCACTTAAAAAAAATTTATAAACTTTTTTCTTTTGCATGGCCCTCTATCCTCGTCCCAAGAAACTAAAACTGGAGGACAACGAGGCGGCAGAGCCGTCGAAAAACAATGAAAGAGTGGGAGATCACTTCGGGAACTCCATTCTCAAGTAGGAGGAGGCTTCGATGGCTCTCATCGAGCACCGCACCAAAAAGCTTGAACATCTTAATCAGAAGGCTGCCTACTACCAATCCCAGGTTCTTCCATATCCTTCCGATCGACGGCCGTTTTAGCCCTAGATTCGCGAGGTCGTGTTTTCTTCTTTTCCTACACTGAGCTGGATTCTATTGTATGAATACAGGTTGAAATCGAGTATAGGAGATTGCAGGAATCGCAGTCGCAGCTTGCTCTGTTGCGTCTCAGTCGAGGTCCATCTGAACCCGTCTATAGCAGTAGATCGATCGAGGAAAGTGAACGGCGATGTTTGGCGATGTCCAGCGAAATAGAGGGCGAACGACGAAATCGCCGCGAACCAGGCCAGCTAAATGGGTGAGATCCACTTCTAGAATGTTGGAAGAGGCGGCGTCCGGCGAAATAAGCGGCGATGGCCGGTGAAGATAGCCGCGAGCACCGGACCACGAGAAAGGTGGCGTCGGTATCGCGAAAACAGGGAGACGGGGAGGAATGAAAGGGGCGGCAATTAGAGGAATTTTTAAAAGTTATATTGAAATAGTTAGGATTATTTTAGGGGATACAATTATTCATTTTAGACCTGCAATTATAAGCATTCTTTTTCTTCATTTGGTCAAAATAAAATCAGGAAGATCTGTTTGTCACAGTAATCAAAGTTTGACTTGGGGTCATTTAGCGTTTTCCGTTGAATAATTAGCATGTGATTGGGCCAAATTTCATGTGCATTGAGAAAGCGTTAAATGATTAGCCCTTAACGGTGCTATTATTAACTTAATTAAAAACTCCAATAATTAAGAGCGCGGCTCGGAGTATCTGCTCGCATTTCTAGGTGATCGTTATTAAACTCGGCGAGATCTACAACTTTTGTGCTGAACACTTTTCCTAAAAATGCATGTACAAGACATATTTTTCGAAATACGCTCAGGTTTTGCGTCTTTTAGAAATACGTCTTGTACATGCATTTTTAGGAAATATGTTCTACAACTTTCTTGTTGAACACTTTTCCTAAAAAAACATGTACAAGAAGTATTTCCAAAAAATACGAAAAATTAAGAGAAAGTACAGTTCGTCTTGCCAAAACTGTGATGCTAATAACGATCACATTTTTTTCTCTGAGAGAAGCTGCAGAATTTTGTATTTCCCCCCATTAATTAATCGATGGCCGGTTTTTAGTGGAATTTGATGAACCGGCGCGGTGGCCGAGTTTGTTTGACCGGTCGCATCATGCATTATGAATGCATGTTAATCTAATTTAATTAGGATATAATTTCTGTCGGCAGCTCATGATTAATTAGGGATTAGTTAGACGATTATGGGGGGAGATGCCTGTGTTCTAGCTCGATGCTCTCGGGCGGCCTTCGGCCGCATCCAGGCGGGCTTCGCCCGCCTCTGCACAGGCTACGTCCGCCTCCGCACCGGATTTGCCCGTGCTCGATGCGTCGGCGCACTACACACGCATCAAGGTGGGATGCGTCCGTAACATATACATATGAGTACTCAAAATGACCGTACAAAAATATACATCAATATTACAATATTTATTTTGTAAAAACAATTACGTTTTGACGTTAAATTTTTTTTCTCTTCCCCACTCTCTCTCTTCGTATCTCTCTCTCCCCGCCTCACTCTCTCCCTCTCCGTTGCACACTCTTTACATATAATAATATATATAGTATATAATAAGATATATATAATAATAATATATATAATAAGATATAGATATAATAATATGTATAATATTTGCCGCAATCTCTCTCCTCCTCTCTCTCCATCTATCTGCCTTCTCTCTCTCACTCTCCCTCTCTTTCTCTTTCTACAATCCTTTCACGGCAGTAGGGTAAGGAGGTCTAGTGTTTTTTATTTTTTAATAAGAAAAACAATTGACGGCTGCTGCTAGTGTTTTTTATTTTTTAATAAGAAAAACAATTGACGGCTGCTGAAATATCATGTCAAATCTGACGGCCGAAATCAGTTCAATGAGTTTAAAATTCATGAGTTTTATATTTCTTTATATATGGTAGATATATATATATATATATATATATATATATATATATATATATATATATATATATATATATATATATATATATATATATATATATATATATATATATATATGGTAGATATATATATATATATATATATATATATATATATATATGGTAGATATATATATATATATATATATATATATATATATATATATATATATATATATATATATTGGTATGCACATGATGAGACAATGGTGAATCATTCCTCATTAGTATTAAATTTATAATTTCGCTTTTAAATTGGCGATTGTTATCTGCACGATAGTTTTGGCTATCCTCATTTTATTTTAGGTGTTTTTTCCCCCAGAAGTTAGATAATCGAACTCTATTTTGGCTATTGGCGCCCACGAGTCCACGACCATCCAGACAGTTTCACCCCTTCGCCGGCGGTGCAACCCCGCCTACACTACCTCGCTGGCGCCCGTCCTCGCAAAATCTGTCGCAGTTTTGTTCAAGTTTACATTCACGACGAGCATCGTTTTTCTAAAGCAAGCCCAACCTTTGAGCATAATTCTCTGTCAATGTGTGCCACTTGAAAGGATATGAACCTCTCTATTTAAAATAATAATCTTAGAAAAGAATAGAAAGTCATTTCAACGACATTAATATTAAAGTATTGGCTTTAAGAAAATGAAAGTCATTTCTGTTGTTCGTTGTTGAGTGTGGTTCTCATCCGAATCGGTAAAATCACCGGGCGCGCTAGTTGCGGCTCGTGATTTCATTCTTGTGTTTTACACATATACCTATATATATATAACAATACAAAAGAGTTTTTTTTTGGTTCAGTTATTAAAGAAGAAAAAAAGGGCAGTCGGGCTTTGACTGCACTGAAAAGAAATCGGGTAGGGTTTTGCTTTGTGTGCCGCTCTTCCTTCCGGTTCGCAAAAAAAAGCCGCAGGGAGCGCTCTGCCCCCTTCTCATTTGCTGGAGCCGCTGTAGCCGGCCGCCCCTCTTGCCGTTTGCTGGTGCAGCAAGATCGACCGCCTCCCATGTGCCTGCTGGAGCCGCTAGGGCCGCCGCCCCTTTCCGGTTTGCTGGAGCAGCACGATCGGATGCCCCTATGCCTGCTGGAGCCGCTAGGGCCGCCGCCCCTTTCCTGTTTGCTGGAGCAGCACGATCGGCCGCCCCTGTGCCTGCTGGAGCCACTAGGGCCGCCGCCCCTCTCGTCGTTTTGCTGGAACAGCGATCCGCCGCCGGCCTCCCTCATCTCCTGTATGCTGGAGCCGGGTAGATCCGCCGCCTTCTCTTCGGGTTCGTTGGAACCGTAAGGCAGTTGCCGCCCCTTTCGTGTTTGCTGGAGTAGGGGCTGCCTCTTCGGGTTTGCTGGAATCGCAAGGAGGCCGCCGTTCGTGATCAGATTTTGAAGGTTTGTGCATAGTCGCCTTCTTCGTGGCCGTTGGAGGAACGTCGTCTTTGACGTTGGGACGGATTGTTCAATCCGTCCTGGTAACGATTTCTCTATCTTCGTTGTTTCTCTCTTTCAAGTATTGTGTCTGTGTGGTTGTTGGAAGAGGTTATTGTGGTGGTGTAGATCCTTTTTGGATCGTGGTTGTGTTGGAGGAGTGAAGATCTTTTGTGCATCGGTGGAGGAAAAGCCTATAATCTGTGCGTGTATTTTCACACACTTTTAGTGGAGGCTTTCTAGGTTGGACTTCGATCGTCCCGTGATTTTTCACCCAATTGGGTTTTCCACGTTAGAATTCTCTGTGTGCTTTTCTGTATTTTTGTTGCTTTTATTTTCGTATTGTATTGTTGTTTCGCTTGCATACCGTTGAACGCGGTCGCACAGGTGCTCGCTCAAATTTGCAACAGGTGCACTGGTCGGGATTGTTTGCTCGTATTCCCAACATTCGTATCAACAATTGTAGAGTGGAATTGGCTTTCTGGTGGAAAGCCGTCGATATTCACACAAAACTAAAAACTCATTGGTTCAATGTCTATCTCCAGGTGCGGATATTGAGATTGTCAACATTGGTTTTTCAAAAGAAGAGTAATTTTTTCTGCATGAATGCGATTTTTTTTTACCAGACATGATTTTTTCGCCTGAACACGATATTTTTGCACGGACGCGATTTTCTAGCCAGGACGCTATTTTTTCGACAGGACGCTATATTTTCGCCCGGATGCATTTTTTTCGCCTGGAAGCGCTATTTTCGCTCGGATGCGCTATTTTCGCCCGGACGCAATTTTTTCGACCGGAAACGGTTTTTTTGCACGTGGGCGTTTTCTTCGCCCGGACGTGTTTTCTTCGCCGAGACGCGATTTTTTCGCCCAGATGCAATTTCTTCGCCCAGACGCGATTTCTTCGCCCAAACGCAATTTCTTCGTCCGGACGCGATTTCTTCGCCCAGACGCGTCGGGGCGAAAAAATCGCGCCCGGGATTAAAAGTTGCGTCTGGGCAAAAAAGATATGTCGTAGTGAAAAATTTGAGTTCGGACGGAAAAATCGCGCCCGTGCGAAAAAATTGCGTCTCGGCAAAAAAATCGCATTCGAATGAAAAATTTCGCGTTCGGCCCAAAAAATTTAAGCTCGTGCAAAAACATCGCGTCATGACAAAAAAATCGTGTCCGTGCGATAAAATTGATGTCTGGCGAAAAATCCGTGTTTGTTATTTTTAATTGAGAGCACTGACCAATGTCACTTCCTATGATTAATAATCTTTCTGCAAACGAACAATAAAAAGTAATTAATGTCAATTCCTATGACAGAAAGTCATCACGCGGCCGAACAAAAGAATTAGTTTTAAACTCAATGTCATTTCTCATATGTATTGATATTGGATTAAAAGTCAATACTTCAATATCAATGTCGTTGAAACGAACGGACCTTTAATGCTTTTATATGTTTCTCTTAAATCGAATAAAGCGCGTGATTGCTAGTAAATATGAAAACAAATACTACCTGTTACCAATTTATTCAAGTAATATTGTCGTGACTCTTGAAATATTTGAGACCAAAAAAAAATTTTGTTACATTTTTTAAAATTTTAATTTGTAGATACCGCAGATTTAATTTGTGGATTTCAATTTGATTTGTGAATATAATTTTAACAAAACTGTTTTGCGGATATTAACAATTTACGAATAGTCAAAATTATAATTCGGATAACAATCGTCTTTTAATTGTATATCAATTTATAATGGTCACATTAGCAGCAACTGATACATTTTCCCCCTTGGTTTTATCTTAAATTTGAAATAAATCCTATATATCTTTTATGAATTATGTAACTTTTAATACTTTGTGATAAAAATCTATGAACATTTGGAAAATAAATCAATTTTAAAATTATTATTCAGTCTCTTATAGTTTGTGTTGATGCGCGAAATGCGGCTCCAACCAGTTAACGGGTGTTCGATCTCACAGGCTAAGGATGAAGGAAGAAGGGTCGCGGGGATAGAGGAGAAGGCCTGCTCGAGCAGAGAGAAAGAGCTTGCTTGAGCAGAGAGGGAGTTTGATCTGATACTGTCGAGCAGACAGCTATTTGAATGGTTAGCTTTGCAGGTTGACGCCGAGAGAGGAGAGAAGAAGAGAGGAGGCCGCTAGCAGCGCCAACAGCAGACTTCGCCCGCCGCGGCTTGAATGCCACTCTTGCGACGGGCTTTTCCTTCAATCAAAAAGAGTTACAACTTGCCATTTCACCATTACATAAAGAGCAGTAAAGGGTACAATGGGGGAAGCTGGCGGCTGAGGAAGGAGATGCCAGAAACTAAGTAAAAGAGGCTGCCGAGGACTGGAAATCGGAGGCTGCGAAGGCTGCGCAAGCTGCTGAGAGCAGAAAAAGCTAAGTCCACAGCCCTTGACGACCTGGGCGGACTGGAAATCGGAGGCTGCGGAGGTTGCGCAAGCTGCTGAGAGCAGAAAAAGCTAAGTCCACAGCCCTTGACGACCTGGGCGGACTGGAAATCGGAGGCTGCGGAGGCTGCGCAAGCTGCTGAGAGCAGAAAAAGCTAAGTCCACAGCCCTTGACGACCTGGGCGGACTGGAGATTTGAGTCCGCCGACCTTGCTTGATCAACCTTGACGGACTGAGAAAACTGAGTCCGCAGCCTTTGATCAAGGTTGCAGTTCTCCTCCTGATGATGCTGAATGAGAGGTCCTGGGGGGTATTTATAGGCCCGGGGAGGATCTTCTAAAAGCGGGGCCCAGTGACGTCATCTTCGACGAACTCGGCGGACTGAGACGACCTCGGCGGGCTGAGACGACCTCGGCGGACACCAACCTGAAGAACAGGAAGAGGGGGAGGCCTGAGGAGCAGGCCCGCCCCTAGGAAGGGCGGCCTGAAGCCAGGCCGCCCCTAAGGGGGGCGGCCTGAGGCCAGGCCGCCCTAAGGAGGGGCGGCCTGAGGCCAGGCCGCCCCTAAGGGGGGGCGGCCTGAGGCCAGGCCGCCCCTAAGGGGGGGCGGCCTGAGGCCAGGCCGCCCCTAAGGAGGGGCGGCCTGAGGCCAGGCCGCCCCTAAGGGGGGGCGGCCTGAGGCCAGGCCGCCCCTAAGGGGGGGCGGCCTGAGGCCAGGCCGCCCCTAAGGAGGGGCGGCCTGAGGCCAGGCCGCCCCTAAGGGGGGGCGGCCTGAGGCCAGGCCGCCCCTAAGGGGGGGGGGGGGGCGGCCTGAGGCCAGGCCGCCCCTAAGGGGGGGCGGCCTGAGGCCAGGCCGCCCCTAAGGGGGGGCGGCCTGAGGCCAGGCCGCCCCTAAGGGGGGCGGCCTGAGGCCAGGCCGCCCCTAAGGGGGGCGGCCTGAGGCCAGGCCCCCCCTAAGGAGGGGCGGCCTGAGGCCAGGCCGCCCCTAAGGAGGGGCGGCCTGAGGCCAGGCCGCCCCTAAGGGGGGCGGCCTGAGGCCAGGCCGCCCCTAAGGAGGGGCGGCCTGAGGCCAGGCCGCCCCTAAGGAGGGGCGGCCTGAGGCCAGGCCGCCCCTAAGGGGGGCGGCCTGAGGCCAGGCCGCCCCTAAGGAGGGGCGGCCTGAGGCCAGGCCGCCCCTAAGGAGGGGCGGCCTGAGGCCAGGCCGCCCCTAAGGGGGGCGGCCTGAGGCCAGGCCGCCCCTAAGGAGGGGCGGCCTGAGGCCAGGCCGCCCCTAAGGAGGGGCGGCCTGAGGCCAGGCCGTCCCTAAGGGGGGGCCTGAGGCCAGGCCGCCCCTAAGGAGGGGCGGCCTGAGGCCAGGCCGCCCCTGGGAAGGGCGGCCTGAGGCCAGGCCGCCCCTAAAGAGGGGGCGGCCTGAGGCCAGGACGCCCCTAAGGGGGGCGGCCTGAGGCCAGGCCGCCCCTAAGGAGGGCGGCCTGACGGCGGAAGCCTGGGGCCAGGCTGGACAGGGGAGCCGAGCCTTGCGATGGTTCGGTCGAGTACTGACGCCGATAGATCGAACCTGCGAACTGATATAGGTTTGCCTCCTGCAAGGAAACAAGGCTGCATGGTTAGCCTGGCCAAACCTCTTGGGCCAAAAAGGGAAAGCCGAGGCAAATCGCGATCCTCGGGAGGGTCCCCTTGAGTGGACCGCGACTTGCGAGCTAGAGACCTTGGGAGGGGTCGCCGATTTTGGGGGTTAACATAATCCCCGCACTTTTTTAAGTTCCGAAGGAACTTCGAAAAAGTAGGAGACCCACAAAAAATCGCGATCCTTCCCTCAGAAATCAGGAGAGAAAAATTAGAGTTCAGGAGAGATAGAACCTGATGTCCCTCCTCAGAACAAATTTACCATTGCCTATTTTTTACCTGCGAAGAAAAAATCAATACAGGTAAAAGGAGGTATATCTTGTGTGTACCTGTGTTGAAAAGGACTTGCTGGTATCTGTTGACCTCTGCAAAAGAAAGGTAAGCAACAACAGATATGGTAGAAGAGTAAGGTGCAAGTATCTGAAAGGAACTTGCTACTATCTGCTAGCTTCTGCAAAAAGAGAATAAGCAAGCAGATATGACAGGGAAGAAAACTAAGTCACAAGTACCTGAGAGGAACCTGCGGATGTTCCCTATTGATATGATAGGATATGATCAGGTAATAGAAGAGTTACCTGGCAAGCTCTGCTATTAATTGAATAAAGTTCAAACCGTGATGACGATTTTCTCTTGTGTGACCAATATTAATGTGAAGACCCAGATCAGCAAGATAAGAAAGTCCGAAATTACATTCAATGATGACATGGTCTGCTAATCAAGAAAAATCATATGCTGAGAATAAATGATGTGTAGCTAACATCTGATAAGAGAACTTGTTGACCATCATCTGATAAGAGCTTATGCAGGCAGCGTATATAGGATGATCATAAGCCAAGAGAAGTATTGTAGATCTTTAGAATAGGTTGTATTCAACCTGCAAACCTGCGAGAAGGTAAAAAAGAAGAGAAGGGGGGAGCTACATCCCGAGGATGAACTAAAAGGTTGAATGCTGCCACAGGTGTTCCCCGTGGGCATTATGCATCACTTGCCAAAGTCATCCTGGGTGTAGTCCCAACCAAAGCGGGCTGGCCGCACATCCTTTAGAAGGGCACAAAGAAACAAGAAATAATCCTAAGAAGGATCGACAGATGCACTGCTCTCTTGCCTCGGGTTACAAGCATCGCTGATCAATTAGACTAGTTGCGCCAAGTGGCATATTGCTTGTCTGCGGATTGATCAGCGGAGTTGTGAGTCCCGCGGAGGCACGGATTGAGAGTACCATAGAGTGTTCGGCCGTCACAGTTGTGAGATGATCGAGGAGACAAGGCTACACTTGATTGCCATTGCTTGTCATGCAAAGATCATCGTAACTGTAACGTATCCCTAACGGAGCACGATAGAACTATCACAGGAGGCCTCCCCTAGGCACTCACACTGCTCTAGACATCGGCCGGGATCCGAAGCCCCGTCATCCTCCGCACGAGAGTTGAACGGCCCCCACTACACACATATGAGAAAACTCCTCATCATATGTGGTCACTGTGGTTTTACGCCAGAGGACAATCTCGAGGGGGCACTGAGCAAGACTTGGCGATATCTCGTTGGTTTTAGTGATCTCTTTGGCAAAGAGAAAAGTATGGAGAAGAAGCATCACAAAAAGGGAACTGTGTTAGTATGAGATCTCTGACGTAAGCTTTATTGAATGAAAAAATGAAACACTTAGAAGTGCTGAAAAGTAAAATGTTTGAAGAGTAAAGTAAAGGCAACCAGTCACGATCGTGAGGGGCTTTGAGGAACTGCGATCGGTCATAGCTGATGACGCAAGAACTGTGTCCTCTTTGCTTTAAAACAGCCTTCCAAGGGGACCTTCGTCAACGACATCGATGCACTCACCCGGAATATCAACGAGCCCCAGCCGGCCCTCATCATGTATCTCTATACACTCCTGCTGCCCCTCAGCCACCTCCTTGCCCTTGGAGGTGGAAGGTTTTGCAGAATCAATTCTCTTGACCAGGTCATCGATCTTGCCCTCGATAAGTAATCTTTCAACTAATCGCCGAAGGGCCTTGCAATTTTCAGTTAAATGACCTTTCTCTTTGTGGAATTCACAGAAAGGGTCTGAATTTCTTGATCTCTGATTCGCCGGTTGGTAGGGCCTTTTGGAATATGCCCTATCCTTCATGATTTGGCAAACTTCCTGCATGAACTCATCTAGTTCAGAGTTAGGCGAGCCATCATCTTGCTGATGAATCGACGCTGCTAGCGGAGATGATGCTGACAATGGTAGCAGTCGTTCTTGGGCACGATCATGGCCTTGGAAGGGGGGTTGACGATGCGGAAATCTTCTTGCTTTCCTAGAGAGAGATGGAAAGTCTTTCCGAGGGGACCTCGGAGGCTGCCTGTAAGAAGAAGAATTTTTCTCCGATACAAGCCTGGAGACGAAGCTGGGGTTGCTCTTTTCACCGCGGATATATGAGTTGGCTAAACCAATCAACTCTTGATAAGTTCTTGGCGCTCGGACGTTAGCTTCAAACTTTAGAGGGCCTTCGCGCAAGCCGTGGATGAGAGCCACTCGGTACATTTCTTGATCAACGATCTCAATATCTAGGATTTCTTTCTGAAAACGATCCACAAAATGAGACCAAGTCTCATTATCTCGCTGCCTGATCTCAAAGAGGGCTTCCGGGCCTCCCTTCCTCTTTGAAGAGGTAGAAAACCTGAGCAGGAACTCCCTTCGCAAATCCGTAAAGGAAGAGATTGACTGAGGTCGCAGTCCATAGAACCAGTCTCTTACTTGACCATCAAAGGTCGTTACGAGGAGCTTGCTCTTGGTAGCATCGGAGAGGGTCTTGAGAGCAACGGCTGATTCAAAAGCTTGAAGATGCTTGACAGGATCAGTCTCCCCGGTGTAAATGGGCAACCGTGGCTCTCGAAAGTTGACTGGAGTTGGTTCATATCGAACGCTCTCTGTAAACGGCGATGGCTCTTCTGGCTCTACTGCATAAGGAAAGTAAGGAGCATGAGCAGTAGTTGCAAAAGGAGCAGGAGGATAGGAGTAAAAGGTTGCTGCGGGAGGAGCAAAGGCAGGAGCTGAAGAGGAGGGGTGACTTCCCTGAAAGTTCAAAAATCTGGCTGGACTTCCCCGGGCAGCTTCCCGGAAGAAGTTTTGACGAGCTGCAAACTCATCATCTTGAGATCGCAAAGGAGCTGCAGGTCCTTGTGGAAAAGTTGGAGTATAAAGGGGAGGATAGACCGGCGGATAAGCCGGTGGATAGACTTGAGGAGTCTCTGATGTTGGTGCTGGATTGATTGGAGGAGCCGGCGCTGCTGAAGATTGAGCGGCCAATTGCTGCGTGAGAGCTGCTAGAGTTCGGTTGATGGCTTGAAACTGTTGGGCAGTTTCTCTGCGAGATTGCTCTAAGGCCTCCCAAAGAGAATCATCACTGGGACTTGGAGAAAGACTCTCGGCTGGTTGATGGTCTGTCATGAGTAACCACTGCTTTCACTGTCTAATCGAGATCTGAAGGCCGCGTGTTAACTGTTGATGCGCGAAATGCGGCTCCAACCAGTTAACGGGTGTTCGATCTCACAGGCTAAGGATGAAGGAAGAAGGGTCGCGGGGATAGAGGAGAAGGCCTGCTCGAGCAGAGAGAAAGAGCTTGCTTGAGCAGAGAGGGAGTTTGATCTGGTACTGTCGAGCAGACAGCTATTTGAATGGTTAGCTTTGCAGGTTGACGCCGAGAGAGGAGAGAAGAAGAGAGGAGGCCGCTAGCAGCGGCAACAGCAGACTTCGCCCGCCGCGGCTTGAATGCCACTCTTGCGACGGGCTTTTCCTTCAATCAAAAAGAGTTACAACTTGCCATTTCACCATTACATAAAGAGCAGTAAAGGGTACAATGGGGGAAGCTGGCGGCTGAGGAAGGAGATGCCAGAAACTAAGTAAAAGAGGCTGCCGAGGACTGGAAATCGGAGGCTGCGGAGGCTGCGCAAGCTGCTGAGAGCAGAAAAAGCTAAGTCCACAGCCCTTGACGACCTGGGCGGACTGGAAATCGGAGGCTGCGGAGGCTGCGCAAGCTGCTGAGAGCAGAAAAAGCTAAGTCCACAGCCCTTGACGACCTGGGCGGACTGGAAATCGGAGGCTGCGGAGGCTGCGCAAGCTGCTGAGAGCAGAAAAAGCTAAGTCCACAGCCCTTGACGACCTGGGCGGACTGGAGATTTGAGTCCGCCGACCTTGCTTGATCAACCTTGACGGACTGAGAAAACTGAGTCCGCAGCCTTTGATCAAGGTTGCAGTTCTCCTCCTGATGATGCTGAATGAGAGGTCCTGGGGGGTATTTATAGGCCCGGGGAGGATCTTCTAAAAGCGGGGCCCAGTGACGTCATCTTCGACGAACTCGGCGGACTGAGACGACCTCGGCGGGCTGAGACGACCTCGGCGGACACCAACCTGAAGAACAGGAAGAGGGGGAGGCCTGAGGAGCAGGCCCGCCCCTAGGAAGGGCGGCCTGAAGCCAGGCCGCCCCTAAGGGGGGCGGCCTGAGGCCAGGCCGCCCTAAGGAGGGGCGGCCTGAGGCCAGGCCGCCCCTAAGGGGGGGCGGCCTGAGGCCAGGCCGCCCCTAAGGAGGGGCGGCCTGAGGCCAGGCCGCCCCTAAGGGGGGGCGGCCTGAGGCCAGGCCGCCCCTAAGGGGGGGCGGCCTGAGGCCAGGCCGCCCCTAAGGGGGGGCGGCCTGAGGCCAGGCCGCCCCTAAGGGGGGGCGGCCTGAGGCCAGGCCGCCCCTAAGGAGGGGCGGCCTGAGGCCAGGCCGCCCCTAAGGGGGGCGGCCTGAGGCCAGGCCGCCCCTAAGGAGGGGCGGCCTGAGGCCAGGCCGCCCCTAAGGGGGGGCGGCCTGAGGCCAGGCCGCCCCTAAGGGAGGGCGGCCTGAGGCCAGGCCGCCCCTAAGGGGGGGCGGCCTAAGGCCAGGCCGCCCCTAAGGGGGGCGGCCTGAGGCCAGGCCGCCCCTAAGGGGGGCGGCCTGAGGCCAGGCCCCCCCTAAGGAGGGGCGGCCTGAGGCCAGGCCGCCCCTAAGGGGGGCGGCCTGAGGCCAGGCCGCCCCTAAGGAGGGGCGGCCTGAGGCCAGGCCGCCCCTAAGGAGGGGCGGCCTGAGGCCAGGCCGCCCCTAAGGGGGGCGGCCTGAGGCCAGGCCGCCCCTAAGGAGGGGCGGCCTGAGGCCAGGCCGCCCCTAAGGGGGGCGGCCTGAGGCCAGGCCGCCCCTAAGGAGGGGCGGCCTGAGGCCAGGCCGCCCCTAAGGGGGGCGGCCTGAGGCCAGGCCGCCCCTAAGGAGGGGCGGCCTGAGGCCAGGCCGCCCCTAAGGAGGGGCGGCCTGAGGCCAGGCCGCCCCTGGGAAGGGCGGCCTGAGGCCAGGCCGCCCCTAAAGAGGGGGCGGCCTGAGGCCAGGCCGCCCCTAAGGGGGGCGGCCTGAGGCCAGGCCGCCCCTAAGGAGGGCGGCCTGACGGCGGAAGCCTGGGGCCAGGCTGGACAGGGGAGCCGAGCCTTGCGATGGTTCGGTCGAGTACTGACGCCGATAGATCGAACCTGCGAACTGATATAGGTTTGCCTCCTGCAAGGAAACAATGCTGCATGGTTAGCCTGGCCAAACCTCTTGGGCCAAAAAGGGAAAGCCGAGGCAAATCGCGATCCTCGGGAGGGTCCCCTTGAGTGGACCGCGACTTGCGAGCTAGAGACCTTGGGAGGGGTCGCCGATTTTGGGGGTTAACAGTTTGTGTGTGTAGCCCCGTACTATTGGAGGTGGAGATCATTAATCATCAACAGGGAAGACCATAGATCTAAGGATACATTTGGGGTCGGAGGGCAGTATTTGAGATTGGGGATGGAGTGGTCGGAGATAGTGATGAAGATTAAACGATTTTTCTGAACATGACCTCCAATCTGCCGCTAGATTTAGGCATAAAAAGGGGTTTGAATGATCAACGATTTCAGACGAAGGTCGCTCAAATAGGAAAAAACATAGCTTTTAAGTTTTTTCAACTGAGGAAAAAATGGCAAACGAATGGAGCCTAAGAAGATAGGCTCAATTAATGTATGAACTATTGTATGTAGTTTTAAGATGTTTAGAAGATGATGCATTTTTCTTATCTTGGCACATACTTCTCATTTCGATTTCTAAAACCTAGCTTTGGAGCATGGAATTCAAGGTTTATTGAAGTAAAATAATTATAGTGTCAATATATTTTATACATCAAGGTAAATTAGATAGCACATTTTCTGTATAGTTGTAACATCAAATATAATAATTTTTTTGGCATTGGGATGCCATGGCATGGTTGAATAAATTTGGGTGTTGTTAAGACCACCTGGGGTGGATCTAAGGGCAGTGGGCTCACCCCCCCCCCCCCCCCCCCCCTCTTGTCCCCAAGAATTTTGAACAAATATTTTTCTTGTTGAGGAAATGAATTTTGGCTATTTATATGTAAAAAACGATGACCGGATGAGAGAGAAATGACTAATATAAGATGTAAACGTTCAAATTTTTTTGGCTGAATGAAGATGATGTCTAACCCCTTTATTGAAATTCCTAGATCCGTCTCTGATTACAACACCAATTGTTGATGTTCAAAGTCATCCATGTTCGTACACCACAAAATTTTATTTATAGGCCGACTGCTTATTTGCAAATCAAATATTTTTTAAATTTCTTGTTCTTTTCATCAATTAATGTGTATAGAGAAACTGTGTTTTGCCAATGCAAAAATATCATCTTTTTGAAGCAAATAAATTTGAGAATCTTGTAGCTTCTCAAAACTGGATCTCCTCAATGGTTTAAAGGTTTGACAAATGGTTATCTAGTTATTAAAGAAGCCTAATTAGATCATTTTGTAGGCTGGTTCTTCCTGCGAGCATATTGACCGTCCGGCCAGATCTGACTCTGGTTTCACAAATACTGTTTTTGTACGATTCTCCTTTCATCCGGCCTCTACTAATTCAAACTACTAGTGAACAAGGGAAAAAATTTGGGTACGGTACCCGCACAGCTACAGTGTCGTGCGAGTACCCATCCAGCCGTGTATTTGTACATCAAAAATTGTGTGAATGCATTGACGTGCAATCGAACGACCGAATGCAGTACTCGCAAGACACTGTAGTAGTGCGAGTAACGCGTGCGTGTGTGTGTGTGTGTGTGTGTGTGTATATATATAATTAAAAAACATTGAGCTTATATATGTAATTTTGTATATATATGTGTGTGTGTAATTGTTGCGGGTCACCTGGCTTTTTTCCCGGTCCAGAAAATCGGACTGCCTTAGCTCGGAGTCGAGTCGGGCGCGCAATTAGTTAAAGAAAACCGCAACAATGGTTAAGAGACGTTTTTGACATTGAAATCTCGGAAAGGGTGAAAAACCATGGGGCTGGAACTGTGCCGAGCCAAAATCCGCTAGCTTCTTGGAGTGTTACAAAGATTGGTTTGATATTGGAGAGAGACAAGTCGCTACTCCGTTACAAGTACGGTAAATGAGGAAATCAACTAAGTCTTTAGAGTCTCGATGGAAGCGTTTCGGCCTTGAAATGACATTGAGCTCGCAGAAACCTTGGTGGGTGTGTTCCGGCTGAAAAATATTCTAAGTTCACGGAGCTTCTGAAGGTTGCGTTCTCGTTGGGCGGAGTATAGATGAGAGCACTCTCGCGGAGGCGATTGACGTCACTTGAGGTGTGAGGAAAACATAGCGCAAGAAGAAGTATGAAGGTAGCGCTCTCGTTGATGCGGAGCCTAGATGGGAGGACTCTTGCGGAGACAGTTGACTTCACTTGAGACATGAGGGAACCGTAGCGCAATAAGAAGAGCAGAGCGAATTCCTAAGCGGAGAATCGGCATAGGTCCACGATCTCGTCGGAAAACCTCAGAGTTATATCTTGTCTCTGGAGTTACTTGGCTTGAAATGAAGGTCCGAGACATATTTATAGTTTTTTAGAGGGGCGCGTCAGTAATTACGTCCGGGAGTGATTTGTCCTGGTGAATGACGTCGTTTTGTTTCGATCACGCTGATCACAATTTTTGCCTAAATGACAGTAGTGTCCCCCCTTTCCCCCGGGCAGTTCGGGCGGCCGGCCAGACAAGGTGCTCGGAGGTGACGGAGGGGGCCGACGCCCACCGGCGGGGGCCGCCGCCCACCGGCGGAGCGCGGGCGCAAGGCACGCTGCGTGCTGGCGCGGGCGCGCCGCCCGGGGCACAGACGTGCGGGCTAGTCGTGTGCGTGCCTTGTGCGCGCGCAGGTTGCGCGCAAGCGCAGGCTGCGCGTGCCCCGGCGCGGGCCTGGCGCATTCGCTTGGTCTTCCCGAGTGCTTACGGTTCTCTGTGTGTCGCTGGATCGGTTGGGCTCACTTTTACTTGAAGCATCTTGACTCAAAAACTTCACGGGGAAATTTCTAGCATCTTTTAGAACATTCCAGCCTTTAGAAGATCACCTGTCATACTTGGCGGGATGCTGGTTATTGATTAAAGCTTATTTTATACCTGTTTTGAGATAGGAATTTTTAGGCAAAATATTTTCGTCTATTTGGATGCCTTCCATTACAGTTCCTTTCTTGAGGCCCATAAAATAGAGGTGGTCATTTTGCTTGAGCGTCGCTCGCTTGCTCACGCTTTGAGCATGGATGACAGAGGACTTTTGTCAATGATTATTGGGAGAACTGGGATTCGTCCGAGCAGAAGTGGCAAAGAGCTCTTGCTCATTTGGCCCTAGGAGAACCGGGTTCGTACCGGTGAAGGTGATGAAGGGCATTTGACCGTTCGTATTTTAGGAGAACCGAGGTTTGTCCGAGAGGAGGTGAAGAAGAACCTTTGTTTGCTCATGCCTCGGGAGGACCGGGGTCCGTCCGGGTGGAGGTAGAGAAGTGTCTTTGTTCGTTCATGCCTTAGGAGAACCGAGGTTCATCCAAGTGAATGTGCAGATGATCCTTTGCCCATCTTGTCTGGGAGGTGCAGACAGACCTTTATCCGTCTCGCCTGGGAGGACTGGGGTCTGCCCGGGTTGAGGTGGCGAAGAACCTTTGTTCATTCGCTCCTCAGGAGAAACAGGGTTCGTTCAAGTGAATGTGCAAATGAACCTTTGCCCCTCTCGTATAGGAGGTGCATACAGACCTTTTTATGTCTTTTCTGGGAGGACTGAGGTCTATCCGGGTGGAGGTGGCGAAAAATCTTTGTTCGTTCGCGCCTCAGGAGAACCAGGGTTCGTCCAAGTGAAGGTGCAGATGAACATTTGCCTCTCTCACCTGGGAGGTGCATACAGACTTTGTCAGTCTTGCCTGGGAGGATCAGGGTCCGTCCAGGTGGAGGTGGCGAAAAACCTTTGTTCGTTCGATGATGCGTGCTCGACAAGTGCACCGGTAGCTCAAGTAATAAAAAAGGGGAATAGCTCCCCAAGTATTGATCTCACAAGGAACATATTAAGGTGGAGTAACTATCGAGGGGGACTTGAGATTGAAGTCCTCAAAGTCGGGGTGGGGGCTTTTGGGTTGCAAAAACAAAATTAAACTAAACTAAATAAATTACTCATATACATGATGCTATGCACTGCTTCGCTTTGTAGGATGGAGACTATGCAGGCCGCTATGCACTGCTTCGCAAGGCGGATGGACGAGAAGGCACGCGAATTTAGGGTCGCATGCACCTCGTCGCAAAGCACACAACTAGCAATTGCTAGTGCGGCAAAAAGACACGGAGAGACGGATGAGATGAGGCGTAGGCGTTCCTTACTTGTATAAATAATAAGACATTCACATAAACATGAACGATAACATTAAAATAAAGCTAGGGTTTACACAATCATCAAACAACAACCAAGAAATCAATAAAAAATCTACTACAATCAAAGAGGTGGGAAAAATACAACCGATGTACGAAGACGCATCAAAGTTTTACGGCCGAATCGAGGGTTGTCAATCCTCGTCCGAGCTCGGGCTTCGAATGTCGTCCGAGGTCCAGAAGAGCTGTCTCCTTCTTCCATGTTACCCGTCTTCTTCGTCAATAATCTCCGGTCACGTTCTTCACCGAAGAACTCCACGAATGCAGCGAGAAATCCTTCAAAATGAACCTTGGAAGCTTGCGAATGATGGAGGAGGCCAAGAGGATGCCCCAGCTTAAGATTTGCAAGAGTATTGGGGTTGGAGTACCTCACGATGGTGGGCGGCAATGGAGCGATAAAATAGGGTGGAACAGGACCTGTGCGAATCGCAGTTGAAGAAGCCCTCCAAAACTAGTGCAAACCTGTGGTATTTATAGAAAATGCGTCAGAAATAAAGACACGCATAGTCGAACGCACGACCGTGCGTGGATCGTGCGATAATAAACTCGCTGAAAGACCCAACCTGGAATAAGAAGTAGACCGTGTGATTTTGAACACGCACGGGCAAAACAGCTCGTGTGCGAACAAAATGCACGGGTGGTAACAGAACACTAAACTTCCAGGCAAAGAGAGATCATGTGTTTTCCTACACGCACGGTTGAATCCAACCGTGCGTAAAGAAAACACACGAACAATAATTTCTTAAAAATATTTTGACTAAAAAAGGAGTCGTGTGATTTGGTCACGCACGGGCAAAACAGCCAGTGCGCGAGCAAATCGCACGGCCCATGGTAGAGTAACAGAAAAGTTATAGGCATCGCACAACTGCATCAACCGTGTGTAAAAATAACGCACGACCGTGCGATTCCTACAGAAAAGAACTAGACTAGAATGTGGCTCTACCCACCTACACAGGAAAACCACAGCTGGGGCACAGACCTCAAGCACTCACAGAAAACTAAAATAAACAAAATAAAAATATGGGGAGCACCATGTGCTTACCCCCAGCAAAATAGTGCGCATTTGCACACCACAACTGACAAAATGTGCACTTCGTGTGAAAGTGGAGATCAAGTGAAATATGAACAATTATAAGCTATCTGTGAAGTGCAAGTGCATGAAAACGAGCTCAGATGAGTCTGAAAAACACTATATAAATCATACTCTTCACATCCCTAGACTTAACCATTTGCTCGTCCTAAGCAAATCATCCCTCAAGTGGATGAGAAAAACAAATAGCTGGCTTAGAAACTGCAAGGGCGGAGTACCATGCGAAGTTAGATATACATGTGCATAGAAGTACCGTAGAACAAATTACTAATTATGCAAAATAGTTAATAATTTTCTAAAAGCGTATTTATATATTATTACTACTCAAAAATAGAATCATGGCTAATCATTTGGTCATGCATAGGGAGAAAACAGACTGATTGCTGAGGTGAGCATTGCCAAAGACTGGGTCTCGGGATAACCTCCAAAGAAATCCTTCAATGTCAGTGACTATACGCTCGCTCGTTCACACTCTCTCCACGACACAAGTTTGGTTCACGCACAAATCAGTAGGACTTTAGGTTTAGACTGGGGCTTGGGCTTAGGTGGGGTATACAAGGATAAACATAAAGGCTGCGCACCTAACCCAAATTAGCTTGCACAAAAAAGATATTATCCACGCACCACAATATAAAACGTGGGTGCACCACACCCCAGACTTGGAATTTAAATTATGGGTGTGTGCATCAGCTACTCCCAAAATAATTTTTTTCCATTCTAACTTTTCACATTTAACTTTTTCATAATTTTTTCTTTTGAATTTTTTTCAAATCATTTTCTTTTCTTTTTCTTTTCACAACCAATTTCAACACATTTATTCATTGGAGCATATCCACATATCCACATAAAGAACACCCCAACAACACCCCCAACATGAAAATAAATCAGCAACTAGAGCTCGGATTTGGGTGTGTGACTAAGATCAACTTTTTGACTTTGGTGAGATATTGGTGGAGCTGAATCAAAGGATAGGATAGATACAAAAGGGCTAGCAAGGATAGAGCGATAGGAATCGATACAAAGGCTCAAACGGGCCAAAATTGTAATGCCCCAAAAACCCTAACAAGGATTGGAAGTTAACACGCGACGGTAGAGTTAACGCCGACGTTAGCTATTTATTAAATCGTCCGGCATCTCGGGAATCTACCACGCGGCGGTAGAATGGTACCGCGTCGCGTTAGCACTCAACGCGTTTGTTGAATCGTCGAGAGGATTACCGCGTGATGGTAGTGTGTTATCGCGTGGCGATAGCACTTGACGCTCTCAACGCACTCGACGCTCTCTACGCACTCGACGCTCTCGATGAAGCGTTGAGTGACTACCATGCGACGGTAGAAGCTAACGCTCGGCGATAGCTCGAGGTAAAGTATCGCTTGGCGGTAGTAACTTGACGCGCGACGGTAGCCTGTCACGTGGCAGTAAGGTAGAGGATATTTTAGAGCGACAACACGATGTCGATTGGGCCAAGCGGAAACTGCCTATGATACTGCGCGACGGTAGTAGATACCGTGCGGCTGTAGCCTCCAAATATAAGCTGGGCATGAGATTGAACTCTCATTTTCTCTCTATCTTGGTACTTGAAGTCTTAAGGGAAAGAGGCTGGGGCTTAGTGTTGCAAGCTTGGTGAAGGATATCCTGTCATCGGAATTAAGAGTCGATGTAAGATCCGTGAAAAGGAAAGCGAGGCGCTCCTTTCCATCCGAATTGAAGACTTATTCATGGCTCCGAAAAAGTCTACAAGGGTAACGATCTTCCTTCTTGGACAAGTGAAGTCCTCTTTTTTGCATGTGCATGGAATCCCTCACCAAAAGGTGAAGAAAAGGGGTGTTTCCAGCGGGTAGATCGTTGTGATCCCCGATAAAACTTGCATTTAGATCTGGAATCGAAGTACGAAATAGGTATGTTGTGTGAAGTTCATTTAGACTGGTTGGTCTGGATTGATGATGAATTGATTTGCCTGTCGGAGAAGACTCCGTGGATAAAACGCGTGGTTCAACGTATAGAATCTGGGGTCTGGGGGTGTGCAAGATGCTGCAGTGATAGTACTGGAGGTGATCTCTAGGAAAACACCCAAAAATGGGGAAGAAACGAATTCTATCCCTACCGCGCGCCGGTTGTGCTACCGTCGGCGGTAGCTTCCAGTAAGATATGAGACCTGTCTCTGGGAGACCTGGGGTCATTGTTTGAAGCTATGAAGTCATCTAAGGTGGCTATGCGTGTTAGCCTGAATGTTGTTGCGAAGCCTGTGTTTGTGAGATAAGGTGTGTAGCATGAGAAGCTGTGAGCCTAGAGAGCCCAACTATTGGCCATGAGTGCCATGATTGATCATTACAGGCTCAGGTTCTGGGTACATGTGAGCGGCAAGTGATGCTGAGAGTCTGTTGTGCCCAACAAAAAGGCCAGAAAGCCGAGCGGGCAAGGGGAATCTAACCCACATCTTGTCATGGGGCTTGATTGCTTCGGCTTTTGTCAATGACATGGCAATTTGAGCAACGAGAAAAGTGCTGAACTGTAGCCCGCATTATGTCGTTCGGGCTGGATTGCCTAAAGTAAATGACTTTAGGCATTGGCATAATGAGAGTCTTAGGCCACGTGCCGGAAAGACTAGAATGCTCAAGTATACCGTCAAGTTTGGCATTGTGGATGGTGGTGGGACCCGAGAAGTCTGGTACACCGAGAATGTTCCCTGAGTGCATGGAACGTTTGGCCGTTGAGGAACTCATTTGTGATATATTGAATGGTGCTTGAGTGTGTCTTCTTGTGATATATCTATGTGTTAATGTTATGACTGCAGAGAAGGAATACCACTGCTCCGGGAATGGGGTAGGGTCGTTATAAATTGGTCAGCTGAAAGCTGACCGTTGCCTTGTTTACCACCCTTGTGGTGGATTGTCCTTGTGCAGGTGCTGGAGAGCTGAGCGGGAAATAGCGGGTTGAAGCTCTTTGATGCTATGTCGGCCCCGAAGGCCAAGCGAAAGCTTTTTAATGTTTTCATGTGTGGACGGCCTGCGCGCCGATGTCTGTACACCACACTTTTGAAGCATAACTATAAGGCCTTAAGACCGTGACTTTTGTGTATTTGGCAAACATTCCTGAGATATATGTATATATTGTGGACATTTGCATGTATTGAGTTCAAGTTAACTCATGAAGCTTTCGCTAGAATGCTCTGAGTTAGAATTCGTTTAATCTTTATTATTAACATGTAACTCCGCCGACTGTCTGTGAAATATGGCGCGGGGGCCCGGTCGGACCCTCTGTTATATTTCATGTGATGGATTGAGGTGTTACAAAAATGATGACCTATATCACACTCGCATAGATGAACTAACCTATACTTATGCTTCGAGAATAGCTTGAGGTAAGTTCTTAGCCACCGAATGAAATCATCATTCCTCCCAATTCGAGCAATACGAGACTAACGAACGTCTACACACATCCCTACGCTACCGTCAAATTCAAATTGGATTCACCATTTTTGAGCAGAATAAACAATATTTACGCAAATAGAAAAAGTATAAAACTATGAGTATAAAGAAAATTTAATTCTACATGAATTTTTAAGCGAGACGTGAGCACTCGACTAGGAGCACTATATGAGTAACCATTTTACTTTGTCTCACAATCCTAAGTCAGCACAGACATTTTCCAAATCACACAAAAGAAATGAAATTAACTCGTGACGCGCTGACGGATAAGCACGCGCTCAAGTGGGTGTTGTGATGTGCGGTGAATATGAAATAATACTTATACAATTGAAACAAAAGTACTTCTAGTATGCAAATGCGATGTGCTCGTGCAATGGGTAACGACATAATAACTCTTCTTCCCCCGGACTCAAGCTAAGCAATACTACAAATGATAATGCAATAACAATTAAAATAGAGGCTAGAGAAGAGATTACCCAATGCCCAACAAATGAGCATACCAGAAGATGATGTTAATACCGTGAAGGAAAAAATCCAAGTCTGCCACCAAAATGATCACCACCCAACAAAACGGAAGCACCAAACAAAAGCAGATATAATATATATAAATGTTAGTGGATTAGATAAAACAAAATAGAAAAATTGAGTTATCTCCTAGGAGTTCTTTTCTTTATCGTTCTTAAGGTGGACCAAATACCTCCAGTTGAGCTCGGTTCCTGTGAGCTATCGACCTTCTTTCAACCTCCAGTTGAGTTCGGCACCTGCGAGTTATCGAACTTCTCCCCACCTTTAGTTGAGCTCGGCTCCTGTAAGCGGTCAACCTTCTCTCCAACTCCAGTTGATTTCGGCTTCTGTGAGCCGTCGACCTTCTCTTCACCTCTAATTGAGCTCGACTTCTACAAGTTGTCGACCTTCTCTCTACCTCTAGTTGATCTTTGTCTTGACAGGTATCGACCTTCTCTCTACCTCAAGTTGAGCTCGGCTCCTACGAGATGTCGAACTTCTCTCCACCTCCAGTTGAGCTTCTTCCCGACAGGTGTTGACCTTCTCTCCACCTCTAGTTGAGCTTCCTCCTGACAGGTGTCGACCTTCTCTCCACCTCTAGTTGAGCTCGGCTCCCGCGAGCTGTCGACCTTCTCTCCACCTCCAGTTAAGCTTCCCACTAACATGTGTCGATCTTCTCTCCATCTCTAGTTGAGCTTCCTCCTGCAAGCTGTCGACCTTCTCTCCACCTCCAGTTGAGTTTCCTCCTGTGAGGTGTCGACCTCTTCTCCACTCGGCTCCTGTGAGGTATCAACTTTCTCTCCCCATCCAGTTAATCTTGTACTGCGAGGTGTCGACTCTTCTCCATCTCCTTCAGTTGAGCTCCACTCCTACAAAGGGCCTTGCACAGCATATCGTTTAGTGTCTTTTCTCCGAACTACGAGTCTTATATTATTTTTTAAGCTCGAGTCGAGCCCGAAAAAAGTGGGGATTGTGTATAACCCGTAATTCGTCGAGATCATAAGCGTATAAGGAGATGGATATTCGCAGACCTTGCCGCGAACAGAGGCGAGCTTGGGCGAGTATAGGCGAGCTTGGGCGAGCAGAGGCAAGAAGAGGCAAGCAGAGGTGAGCTTGGGCAAGCTTGGGCGAGCAGAGGCAGCTTGGGATATCAGAGGCGAGCTTAGGCGAACAGAGGCGAGCTTGGGCGAGCAGAAGCAAGCAGATATGAGTACCTCACAAGTATGGACGAGTAGCCATTGGTACTCGCTAGTAAAGGTTGGATACTTGCCACCCCCTCCTAGGATTTCTCTATAAATAGCCCCCTAGGGGTTCTAGAAATGAACTTTTGGAAGAGGTTGAGGTCCCCCCAAGCCTGATACTAGCCAAATCCATGCCTGCTCAGTACCTCGCCCATCTTTTGGTTGTAGAGGGGAAATTTCTCCCAGACTTCCGTGTACGTGGTGGGACCTCCCTAGTGGAGCACTTTGGGTGTGCTTATAGACAATTTACTCTCTCCTACGCTAGCTATCTGAATTATGGTGTCTGACTGCAGAATCAGTAACCTTAGGCTGCATTGATCCAAATATTTTGGAGTTGAGATTTTCAGGTTTCAACAGACATAAATGTTAGATCTTCTGTCGCATTGTTGTTGGTTTGAGGTGTTTGTGTGCGACAAGCGCTACTTCCAAAGAGATGCAGAGTTCTGGGATCGTCTTCCCATAGACGGCGCCAAACTATTGCAGGTCACCCGGCTTTTTCCCCGATCTAGAGAATTGGATCGCCTTAGCTCAGAGTCGAGCTGGGCGCACAATCAGTTAATAAAAACCATAACAATGGATAAGAGATGTTTTTGACGTGGAAAACCCGGAAAAGGTAAAAAACCACGTGGCTGGAACTTTGTCGAGCCAAAATCCACTAGCTTTTGGAGTGTTATAAAGATTGGTTTGATATCGGAAGACAACATGCCGCTACTCCGTTACAAGTACGGTAAATGAGGAAAAACAACTAAATATTTGAATTCTTTGTTGAATTTTGTGAAGTGAAAGTGGGGGTTGTTCAGGCTGTCCGCGCGGCCTGGGCGGACTGGTGGTGCAGCTTGGTCAGTTTGTTGGTGCGGTCTGGATGGCCTATGTTGCGGTCTGATGTTGGTGTCCGGCAGATCGGCAAGTTGGCTTTGCACTGGAGCGGTTTGGCAGTCTTGCTTGGGAGCTGGCGGACTGGGTCCTTATCCGCCGAGCTCGCGCCAAGTTCTTGGTTGGACTTGGTCATTTTCTATGACAAGTCCAGTGTGTTCGTTGTGTCGTATTGTCCCCTGGTTGACCGGGCGGTTTGCCTGTTGGTCGTGGACTTGTGTGCGGGCTGGTGTTGTGTCCGCATGTAGTGTGTGGACTGTTGTTGTGTCCGCATGTTGTGCAGCTTGCGGGCTGGTTTCTAGCCTTAATGTCAGACAGTTGTGGTTGGAATGTCCGGCCTTGTCCTTGCGAACTTGGCGGATTGACCTGTTCTTATCGCGGACTGGGGTGGTGACTCTATCCACTAGGGCAGTGACCACACTTCTCTACGCGCCTATAAATAGGACCCCCCCCCCGTCACATTAATATTAACTGAATGAACAGTAAGTTTACTCATGTTTAAGTTGCTGCGGACTGGTTTTTGGTATCCGCCCAGGTTGAAGGGGTTAACCGATTACTTGTTGTGCAGGTTGTTCGGTCAACGATAAAGGACCAAGGATTTGGTTCTAAGTCTGCGCGGACTCTGTGGCTTCAGCAAGCAGTTACTACTTGTTGAAGCCAAAAATGACCCCAACGAATGTTCACAAATCAAAGTGCAGCCGACGCCTACTTCTCTCTTATCTCGACCCTTGACTGGCTGCTAAGGTCAAAAGACTGACCCAAAGCCTCAGCTGGGAGGTCCCACCACACACCCGGAAGATCTCTGAGAGCTTCCCCTCCAAAGCCAAATGCTGGGCTGGGAGCTCCTCAGAAGGCACTAGAGTTGGAGAATAATGAAAGCCCTACCTTCCAAAGAGCCCCTACGGGTCTTTTTATAGTCTTCCTTTGACCTGAAAATACTGAAATACCCCTGAGGGGTCTGCCAATAGCCAAATCCCACTGTCATCCCAAGGGCATTTGGATAATTTTACCTTGGGATAATAATAAAATAATCCCCTTTACGAGCGCCGGGCCCTACCACGTGGGCCCACTTGGCGAGAACCCCGGCCGTGAAGGCTCTCGCTGGACCCCCAACTGGGCCAACCTTGGCGAGACCCCTTGCCAGGGAGGTTCGCGCCCTTCACGGTCTTGAAACTATCGCGACTGAAGGCTTACTTAGGGCCTTCTCGCCTGCCCTGGGCGGGAGCTTTCCCTAAGGCGGAAGCTTCCGTGGTCGAGCCATCTGCTTCGGTCGGTCGACGATCTCTCCTGCCGAGAGCTCGACCATCTGCCTTGGCCTCTCCATCTTTTCCCTGCCCTTGGCGGGAGCTCCTACAGGACGAGAACTCCACAAGTATGTCTTAGGGTTAACCCGAGGCTAGCCTGAGACTAGCCCAATCCTGACCACTGAAGCCTCTGGGTCCCTCCCAGCGAATATGGGGTTGTACACTACTAGTCACATGCGACTAAGAAGCGGTTACTCTTCTGCAACTTTCTCTTATATTCAATAAGTTGTCCGCCTTTAGGAGGCTTACTCAGTTGGTGGCAGCAGTCTGTGCGGTCTTGCGACTAGGCGACCTCGCAGTCTAAGGCGGTCTGTAGTTCGGCGAACAGAGTTCCTTTCAGCACTGGAATAACGGGTAGTCCGCGCGGTTTGTTGCGGTCTCGCGACCTGGTGACCTGAGCGGACTCCTTTAGCAGTTAGCAGCAAATCCGGCAGTTACTACTTGAGTTCGTGTGGCTTGTTTTTGTTGTACTTTCTCTGCTTTCTTCAGATTTTTTGCAAGTATGTCTCGCCATGTATGATCTGCTTTGTAAATAAGATCTTCTTTTAGTACAAGATTCTTGTTCTTGCTTTTTTACTTTCTGGTTTACTTGCTCAAGTGTGTTTAGTGTTCCCGCGCCTTATTCCTGCTCTGCGTTATATCAAATTTCAACATGGTATCAGAGGGAACAGTGACTTATGCAGTGAATCCCCTCAGTTTGCTTGTTACTTCTGTGAGTAAGCAATTGGGTTTGTTGCAATGGAAGTTAGGTATGTAAGGGGTCTTGGAATTGAGCTGCTCACACCGACTAACTTCAAGAAGTGGAAGTCGTGTTTGATATGTTATCTTATTAGTGAGGATCTGTGAGATGTTGTCGATGGTGATAACAAGCAGGAGGTTACTGCTGCTGCTGGTGCCCGCACTGATGAGGTGAAAGCTTGGAGAAAAACTAATGCGAAAGCAGAGTTTGCTCTCAGGCGAGCTATATCACCGGAACTCTTTGATCACATTCTTGGATGTCAATCTGCTGTAGAGATCTGGAATTTCCTTGATGGGTTGTTCAACAGGAAGAACGTAGCTAGACTATAGTTCTTAGAAAATGAGTTGGTCAGAGACCTCAAGGAGATCTGTCCATTTCCAAGTTCTTCCTCAAGATGAAGAATCTCTATGATGAGATCTCAACTCTTGCCCCTGATGAGCCTATCTCTGAAGCCAGGTTAAAAAGGCACATAATCTGCGGCTTGCGGAAGGAGTATGTGACCTTCGTGACTTTTGTTCAAGGTTGGGCTACTCAGCCATCTTTACTGGAGTTAGATAACTTGTTGGCTTTGTAGGAGAGTCTGGCTAGACAGATAGTCGGTATTATTATCTCTGAAGAAGGTAGTGAAGCTCTCTTTACAGGAAAGAATAAGAAATGGGAGAAGAAGAAGAAGACTGTTCCTAGTGATGGCCCTTTAACTTCTTATCAACAAGAGGGAAGCGTTGCTGCTAAGCAGGATTGAAAGAAGGAGTGGCTCAAGTGCTATTGGTGTAACCAGCCAGGACACTTCAAAAGGGACTGCAAGGTCAAGTTGCAGCCTGGACATGTTGCAGACAAGGAAGAAGCTTGCTCTAGTTCTGAGGAAGCCGGATGGGGAGGAGCATTTATGACCGACACTTGTGTTGGTGCCTTGTCCTTCGTCGACTGCCAGGATGACAGTATCGTAGACTCTGGGTGTGGTCATCACCTCACCGGAGACAAGTCCAAGTTTTCCTCTCTGTAGACATTCACATGTAATGAAGCTATTATTACAGCTGATAATTCTATTTATGTAGTAAAGAAGGAGGTTGTGGTGTCTGTGGGCAGTGATGAGGGTCCACTCACATTAAGGAGTGTCTATCATATACCTAGCATAAAGAAGAACCTCTTCTATATGACTAATGCAATTGACGCGGGCTATCACGTTCTGTTTGGGCCAACAAAAGTGAAATTTCTCCGCAACGTATCATCGGTTAAGGTTGAAGTTGCTCATGTAGGGAGAAGGGTTAGAGACTTGTTTGTTTTATCAACAAGCTCTTATGTTGATCGGATGAGAGCCAATGATAGCACTGCTATTTGATATGAGAGACTAGGGTACATAGGGATGGACAAGTTGAAAGTTATGAAGATGAGAAGCCTTGTGAAAGGCTTGTCAAAGTTGTCATCTTACGGAGATGGCCATGTCTGTGGAGGATGTCAGTTCGGAAAGGCTTATCGCCTTCCATTTGACAAGTCTCAGACAAGGAGTAAGGTACCTTTGGAGTGCATCCATGGTGATTTGATGGGGCCAACTGCTGTTGCTAGTTTTGGAGGCAGCAAATACATGCTGGTGCTGATTGATAACTACTTAAGATACACTTGGGTGTATTTCATGAAGGAGAAGTCAGCTCTTTCCAATTGTTTGTGGAGTTTAAGGAGCTGGTGGAGGGCCGACTTGGCCTGCGAATCAAGAAGTTTAGATCAGACAACGGTGGTGAGTTTGTATCATCCGAATTTTCTAAATTCTGTAGGAAGCACGGGATCCAGAGAGAGCTTACTTGTGCTCATACTCCACTATAAAATGGAGTGGCGGGGAGGAAGATCCGTGATTTGATGGAAATCTGCAAGTGCTAGCTTCATGCAAAGGGCATTCCCAGGTCCTTTTGGGCGAAAGGAATGGCCTGCGCAACTTATGTCATCAATCGGATGCCTCTAAGTCCGATCAACATGAAGTATCCTCATGAGCTGATGTTCAAGGAGAAGCCTAGTGTTGAACATCTTAGGGTATTTGGATCAACTTGCTATGTTCATGTTTCAGATGCTCAGATAACAAAGCTTGATGCAAAGACAAGGAAGCTTGTCTTTGTAAGTTATGATGAGCGAAAGAAGGGATGGAAGTGCATGGATCTTGTGACAAAGAAGTTCGTTGTATCAAGAGACGTTGTCTTTGATGAACTTATGTCGTATGGAGGCAGCTCGTCTGTGGAGTTACCAGAGACCAAGTCTTATGAAGGTCAGAAAGAGGCTGCTGTAGATCTTCAGGTGGAGATGCCTGTATCACCACGAGCTCCAGGTGCTTCCAGATCTGGGGCAGAAGCTTCTATTTCAGGAAGCAAGGGGAGCAACGCTCCAAGTGTGCCCGGGAATGAAGCTGATCCAGAAGAAGCAGCAGAGGTGGTGAGCAAGGAGCAGACTCTTCGGAGATCGTAGAGGATCATCAAGCCACCAGCTCGTTATTGTGAAGGAAACACGGTGAGCTTTGTCTCTTGTTTCTTCGCAGGCCCCCTGGATGAGCAGGAGCCTTCTAGATTTAATGAAGCAACTGAAGTCAAGGAGTGGGAAGATGTCATGGATGAGGAGATGACTGCACTTAAGAAGAATGAGACCTGAGATCTTGTACCCAAGGTTGATGGTGTTACTCCCGTGACTTGCAAGTGAGTGTATAAGCTGAAAAAGAAGGCGGATGGAAGTATCAAGCAATACAAGGATCGCCTTGTAGCTCGAGGATTTTCACAATAGTACGGTGGAGACTATAAGGAGGCGTTCAGTTCCGTGACGAAGATGACTTAAGTTCGAGTGGTAATGGCTTTGGCGACTTCCATGGCTGGAAGATGTGGCAGCTATATGTAAAGAATGCTTTTCTTTATGGGGAAATCGACAAGAATATCTTCATGGATTAGCCTCTGGGATATATTTCTGAAGATCATACAGACTATGTCTACAAGCTCCGAAAAGCTCTTTATAGTTTGAAGCAGGTACCTCGTGTTTGGTATGAAAAGATAGCAGAATACCTCCTGTTCTGCGGCTAGCTATCTTGCTTCAAACTCAGACTCAAGCTTGTTTATCAAGAAGAAGGGGGATCTCTTAGTCTTGGTGTTATTATACATGGACGATATGATTGTCACGGGAAACTCCAAGGAGGAGGTAGCTAGGCTCAGGGCAGAACTAGCTATAAGATTCGAGATGAAGGATTTGGGTGAGCTCCACCACTTCCTTGGACTCGAGGTAGAGAGGAAGGAAAGTGGCATACTTGTGTCCCAGAAGGGCTATGCATAGGGAATTGTTCAGCAATTCGGCATGCGGGTGGGGAAGAGTAGCTCTACTCCTTTTGACTCTGAAATTAAGCTTCGGCGAGATGAAGGGAGGATCCTTCCTGATCCTCTTGTGTTCTGGGCTCTGGTTGGAAGCCTTATTTACTTAACGATTACAAGGCCAGACATTGCTTATGCAGTTGGCCGAGTAAGTCGGTATATGGCGGAACCCGGGAAGCCTCATTTGATGGCGGCAAGGAACATCCTGAAGTATGTGAAGTTCACTTCTGATATGAGTCTCTTTTATGGGCGAGACACAAGGTTTATTCTTCCAGGATACTCGGATGCTGACTATGGGAGAGATTCAGATGACCGGAAGTCAACATCCGGTTATGTTTTCACGTGTGGATCAGCCAGTATCTATTGGTGTAGCAAGAAGCAGGACTCAGCGTCTGTCTCTACTATAGAAGCGGAGTACAAGATTTCGGCCTTGGCAGCTCGAGAAGTCGTTTGGTATAGAAGGCTAGTAGAAGACGTCCATGAGGAAGTTTTGGGTCTCACTCTTCTCCACGGTGACAACTAGAGTGCTCTCAAACTGGTGAACAATCCAGTTTGTCACGCAAGAACCAAACATATTGAGATTGAGCACCATTTCATACAGGAGAAGGTATTGGAGGGATCTCTTATGGTTGCGCATGTTTGGAGTGAGGACAATATCGCATACATTTTCACTAAGCCGTTGTTAAAAGGACCTTTCACTCGTTTACGAGGTTTACTGGGGCTCGTCTCCACTTCTCACTTCAAGGGGAAGTGTTGAATTTTGTGAAGTGAAAGTGGGGGTTGTTCAGGCTGTCCGCGCGGCCTGGGCGGACTGGTGGTGCGACCTGGTCAGGTTGTTGGTGCGATCTGGACGGCCTATATTGCGGGCTGATGTTGGTGTCCGGCAGATCGACAAGTTGGCCTTGTGCTGGAGCGGTTTGGCGGTCTGGCCTTGGAGCTGGCGGACTGTATCCTTATCCGCCAAGCTCGCGCCAGGTTCTTGGTTGGACTTGGGCATTTTCTATGACAAGTCCAGTGTGTTTGTTGTATCCGCATTGTCCGCTGGTTGACCGGGCGGTGTGCCTGTTGGTCGTGGACTTGTGTGCGGGCTGGTGTTGTGTCTGCATGTAGTGTGTGGACTGTTGATGTGTCTGCATGCTTTGCAGCTAGCGGGCTAGTTTCTAGCCTTAGTGCCAGGCGATTGTGGTTGGCCTGTCCGGCCTTGTCCTTGTGGACTTGGCGGACTGACCTGTTCTTGTCGCGGACTGGGGTAGTCACTATTCACTAGGGTAGTGACCACACTTCTCTCCGCGCCTATAAATAGGACCCCCTGTCACATCAATAGTAACTGATTGAACAGTAAGCTTACTCGTGTTTAAGTTGTTGCAGACTAGTTTTTGGTATCTGGCCGGGTTGAAGGGGTTAACCAGTTACTTGTTGTGCAGGTTGTTCGGTCAACGATAAAGGACCGGGGATTTGGTTCTAAGTCTGTACAGACTCTGCGGCTTCAGCAAGCGATTACTGCTAGTCGCATGTGACTAAGCAGCGGTTACTCTTCTGCAACTTTCTCTTCTATTCAATAAGCTGTCCGCCTCTGGGCGGCTTACTCATTTGGTGGCAGCAGTCTGTGCGGTCTGGCCACTAGGCGACCTCGCGGTCAGGCGGTCTGTAGTTTGGCGGACAGAGTTCCTTTCAGCACTGGAATAACGGGTAGTCTGCGCGGTTTGTTGCGGTCTCGCGACCTGAGAGGACTTCTTTAGCAGTTAGCAGCAAATCCGACGGTTACTCCTTGAGTTCGCGCGACTTGTTTGTGTTGTACTTTTTCTGCTTTCCTCAGCTTTTTTGGCAAGCATGTCTCGCCATGTATGCTCTGCTTTGTAAAGAAGATCTTATTTTAGTACAAGATTCTTATTCTTGCTTTTTGCTTTCTGGTTTACTTGCTCAAGTGTGTTGAGTGTTCCTGCGCCTTGTTCCCGCTCTCCGCTATATCAAATTTCAACAGCCTTGATGGAAGCGCTCCGGCCTTGGGACTACATTGAGCACGTGGAACCTTGATGAGAGCGTTCCGACTAAAAAATATTCTAAGTCCACGGAGCTTCTAAAGGTTGCGCTCTCGTTGACGAGGAGCCTAGATGAGAGCGCTTTCACGGAGACGATTGACGTCACTTGAGGCATGAGATAACTGTAGCTGAAGAAGAAGGCTTCATTTGGTTTAGCATTTTCGAGCGGCGTTTGGAGCAAACGCCACCGAACGGAGGGTAACAAGACAAAACTCCGTCTCTGTTTGCTCCGTTTGCACCCGCAGCAAGGAGGAAACGCCTCCCACCGCTCCTTTTCGACCCCCACCTCCCCCCCTCTGGTTCGAAAGCTCTGTTTGGACCCACTTGCTCCTCCCGCCACCGCTAAACCAAATGAAGCCGAAGTCTGGAGGTAGCGCTCTCGTTGATGCAGAGCATAGATGAGAGCGCTCTTACCGAGAAGGTTGACGTCACTTGAGGTGTGAGGGAACCGTAGCGCAAGGAGAAGAGCAGAGCGAATTTTTGAGCAGAGAATTGGCCTAAGCCCACGATCTCGCAGGAAAACCTCAGACTCTCTCTTACCTCTGGAGTTGCTTGGCTTGAAATGAAGGCATGATGGTATATTTATAGTTTTATGGAGGGACGCGTCAGTAATTGGGTCGGGGAGTGATTTATGCTGGTGAATGCCGTTTTATTTCGATCACGCGGATCACCATTTTTACTGAAATGACAGTAGTGTCCCCTTCCCCCCTGGCAGTTTGGGAGGCCCGGGCAAGATGCCCGGAGGAGGCGGTGGCGGCCGGAGGTGGCGGAGGTCGCCGACGGTGACGAGGGCTGGCGCTTATTATCAAAATTGTCGGCCTATTCAAAATTAGGGAATTTGTGAGCGAGGGGTTGCACGCGCGCAAGCCGTGCGGGCGCGCGCGCTGGCCGTGTGTGCCAAGTGTGGGCCTGTCGCGTTCACTTGGTCTTCCCGGGTGCTTACGGTTCTCTGTGTGTCGCTGGACCGGTTGTGCTCACTTTTACTTGAACCGTCTCAGCTCGGAAATTTCATGGGGACTCTAACAACAATATTTAATGAATTAAATTAGATTATAATACTGACACAATAATTAATAAATTAAATTATAATACCACACAACAAATTTCTAAGTAACCAAAATATTTAACAAGAAAAATCTAAATACAAGTACTTAAAAATATGGATTGCGAATGTTGATTTGCATTGTCAAAATGTATTGTCACTCGTAGCGCAAAACAGTGTCTGTAACTCTGGTAGTAGGGTGATAAATAAGAGCGGTGTTAAGTGCAAATCAATTTTAGATAAGTGCAAATCAATCTTATTAAGTTCAAATCAATTTTAGATAAATACATCTAAATTTTTTCGGTTTGCAGATAATCATAATTTGTACGTAGCCAAAATAAATTTGGATATAAAATTACTCATAAATAAAGAGAACTGTTAAAGACAACCCAATTTTCACTATTGACAACCTATGATTAATTGTTGGTCATGAAATTTCACTTGCATATCAATATGTTATTAGCATCCCAATTTTCGCTATTGATAGCTTATGGTGGGAGCGGAAATTTTCGTCGGCAGCTGCAGGCGACGTGAGAGCACATGAACCTACAAATCTTCAGCTTCCAATAGGTTTTGTTTAGGGGAAATAAAAGACTGGCCTTTACAAAAATTATTGATCTGCCAATAATAAAAGTTGGTCTATATATTATAATCCTCTAAATAAAGCTTTAAAGCGGAATTGAGTTTCATTTTGCATGAGAATTTTTTTCCCTGACTAGTCGTAAAGTGTAAACTGTATTTAATAATTTGATATATAAAATTACAAATTACGAACATATAAAAAATAAATAATAAAAAGTATAATTTTTTTTAAAAAAAAGGATTTTGTTTGTTATACCGAAAAGTGGTTGTCTGGGCACTAAAAAATAGCTGTGCCAGAAAAAGCATTGGGAGTCGGAAGAACTGACAGGAAAGTGGTGACAACATGCACACGTGCGTGTGGAGGACCACACGTGTGTCTGGATAGGATTATCCTTGTCGTCATGTTGGCGTCCTCTGTACCCTTCTCCAACCATTCGGTAATCCTATCAACAAGCTAGAAATAATAATTAAAAAAAAAATCCTCCAGCTGATTGATTAAGGTCTGTCTATAGCAATCGTATCTTAGTCGCACGACTCTTAAAGAGCATCCAACGACACTAACCACGTCATACGAACTGCTTTCTGAAAGACGGATGCTTATAGTTTCGGCGACTTTTACTCAGTCAAAGCCGTGAATTTTGGGTCCAGGACCAGTTTTCCCGACCAATAATATCCCGCCGCGTTGCATGTACTTTGCAAAGTAATAAAAAATAATAAAAAATAGAATTACTGAACGTTTTATTATCTATTCGGAATAAATTGAAGGAATTTTTTTTTGTGCGCCTACCAGCTTATGCTGTTTACAACAAATTATAATACATGATATAACTAACAATAACACTCGAGCCTTTATCCCACCATAGAGAGGGGTGTGCAGTGCCGCTTTCTACGGAGCATGATTGCATTTATGGGAGCGGTATGCGTATATAAAGGATCCTGCGAAATTGAATTGCATTTTCAATGTAAAATACAATTGCAACGTAAAATACCGTTGCAAATGAACTGCATTTTCAGTGTAAAATACAGTTGTAAAATTATTTTTTGCATATGTATTTTCAAATCAAAATATATGCATATGACTACTTAGATCATAAAAATACAAGGATCAATATTTCATTATTTTTTTGGTGACCCAAAAAATCAATATGAAGAAAATTTCATTTTACGCATGATACTTACATGTGTTTTAACGTATTTATAAATTAGCCGCTATCTGAAGAGTGGCGTGTGAGAACATGATATGGAGAGGGGCTTGTGTGGGTGATGTGGGGAGCGATGAGTGGGGCATTGTTGGATGAGCTATGCGTCTGAACTAGCCCTGCCAAGGCTTCTTGGATCCATTTTTCACGCACATTATCTTTTATGGACTATAACTTGGGGTCAAACCGACATAATTACACGTTTTTGGGCTCGTTGGAAACGTCTCGACGAGCTACGCGCAATTGTCGCGATCTCTAGTGTGGATTCTCTATCTCACAGCCTGAGTGAGAGAGATGAGGGAATATACGGGAAAATGATGAGAGGAATGGAGCCCATGCACCACATGGGCGAGGAGAGCAACTCAGGAAGAAAAATAAAAAGACAAGGAATCTGCACAGCTAGCTGCACTCGTGCAAATGGTACTATATGACAATCTTCTTGATTGCCTAGCTAGTCAATAGGCCCCCCACGTTATATATTTCAATGGAAAACCACCACAGTGAATTAGTAAGGCTTCCTTTGGTCGGCGTTTCGCCGCTTCCGTTTGGAGCAAACGCCGCCGGACAGCGGGTAAACAACCGGGCGCCGGCGGCGTTTGCTCCGTTTGCACCCGCCGGACAGAGGAAAAGCCGCCAAAATGGAGCTTTTTCAACTCCGCCTCACCCCCTCCGGTTCGACCCCTCCGTTTGGACCCGCCGGCTCCTCCCGCCACCGCTCAATCAAACGAAGTCTAAGTCCTAAGTATATATATATGTTATTATATTCAGACAAAAACTATGTGCAAATTGAATTTGGCTATGTGTGCAGGCCGTGTAATTTCATAATTGTTCTGTGCAAGGCGAATGCGTATACGGATTGGCAGCTTCTTCTAGTATTTTTAGTTTGGCCTCCATTTATACTTGGCTGCACGACCGAAAATGAAATGCATATTAATTATAACATCACCCAAAATTTATTAAGGGAGACTTTAATTTGACTCAGTGGGACCTGCATCAACAAGTGGTCCTGAATCCCATTAGGTCCGATCACATAAAAATGTCTTTTTTAATGAGATATTATTTTACAATTGTTTTTATGGCCTTTTATATTTTCTATTTTTTAATCAATTTTATTGAATTATTTTTGATATGATGTTATATGAATGTATTTGATGTGTGGACACAATATTTCTTTGTGTATAAATTCTTGCTTTGGCACAGAGTATCACTATTTTAATTAATGCCATAGGAGTGGGTAATTGGGGCAAATCTGCCCTAATAGCTCTTATTAGAACCTAATTAAGCATCTGGAAGGGTATAAGTTCAATATTAATTACGTTAATGATCCTTGTATGCAGGGGCGGACCCACACAGCGCTCAGTTCATGCGGCCGCCCATACTAATTTTTTTAAAAATTATCACTAATAAAAATTAAATTAAAATTAATTTGTGTTCTTATATATATAATATATCGCAAGTATTTGTTAAATTTTCAATAAAATATGAGATATATTGATCATGGTCTAATTAATGTTCTCGAGTGATTATGGTGAGTTTTATTTTTCATGAGCTTTTTACATAAAAAATTATTAAAATGTATATATATGTTCAATATGTCAATATATTGCATAAAAATTCCTTAAAATATAGACATATTTGTCATATATTTACACATTGTATATACAATTATTAAAAAACATGAATATAATGTAAAAATATATGAAATTAACATAACATATTCATATATTTTTTAATTTATACCTGCTGATTAAACTTTTTTCAAACAAAGAACCCCACACACAGAAACGAAGGCTAGCTACTAGACTTTAATTATAGACTTTAAAATGTAGAAAATGTAATTATGGACTTTAATATTAATATTAGGGGCTACTAAACCTTACTTAACAATGGCTCAAATGTGTTATTATCTTTTAAAGATTTATTGTAGTCTCTTTCACAAGTGAGGTGAAACGAACCTGGCATAATCATTTTGTGTGATTGCTAGCACTCACACGTGTGAATAGATGGACCTGCATGCCACTCTCCCCCCTATCTCATGAGTTTGGTACGTGTGCACTTGTGCATGCATCAAATAAATTAATTCCTTTAATAATGTGTACTAAAATTTTGGTTTAATTTGTTTTTTTTATTCTTCGATACTATGGATGATAATAATTCATGTATCTGACCCTCTCAGGTGTGATGCAGTGATGTCCATATTTATCGTATTTTTGGCTATTCATACTCAAAATTTGAGAGTTTTTTTGAAATTTTAGAATTATTATTGTTGTGATCTAACTCGGCGCTCCTAAACCGGTCCAGATGTGACCGTCTTAGTCCGAGAGCGGACGAGAGCGCAATCAGTCACGAAATAAAAGTACAAGTGCACAAGACAATTTTTACTTGGAAAAACGCCTCAACGGGATAAAAAATCACGTGACCGAGTCTGTGACGGTCAAATTTCACTATCAGTTTCAGATTACAACTTGCTTGTAGAATCGAGCTGAGGGCGACGGGTCGCTGCTCGTTACACTTGGAGGGTAAGAGAGAAAATCTTTGGGGCTCGGCGAGCAACAGACTGATCCACGCGAGATTTTGCTTCCATGATCTTGATGCGTTGAGCGAGCTTGCCGGTGGCAGTGTGCGAGCGAGATTTTCTCCCGGGACGGTCACAGCGTCTTCTTCATGGTGATGTTGGGGACTTGGCGGAATTCCCGGTGGAGTGGCGGTGGCTCGTAGGAGAACTCTGGAGGAGGATCAGTGGCTCGTAGGAGAACTCTGGAGGAGAAACGGTGGCTCGTTGGACAACTCTAGCAGATCTCTGGTCTGAGAAGGAAGAAAACACGAAGGAAAAAAGTGAGAAATGAGGAGGTCTGAGGTTTTTTAATTTTATAGCCTACAGGGGATGGTTACGGTAGTTATGCGGCTATCCACACACCGTAACCACCCATATTAATATTCTTATCATAGTGTTTAGGGTGTATAATTTTCGCTAAATGCATGCCGTCATTAAGATCATGATGCCCACACTAACGGTGGAAGTTACGCGGGTGGTTTTTTCCCCGGAACGGACGATATTGACCGCATCGAGTTGATCGGACGGAGGAGGAAGGGGCGGCGCCACAGGTAATGGGAGAGACGGCGAGGGAGGCGGCCGACTCTTGCGCCGGTCACTTCCCCATTGGAAAGGAGCTTTTCGACAACCAACCGTCGGCGCAGTGTCAGGCGGTCAAGGGAAGCAGCCGGCCAAAGCTGGCGGTGGTTGGATGTGCCTCTAGCACGCGGCCGTCGGTTGCGCAACCGATTGACTAAGGACCCGGCACCGGCCGGCAGCAAGGTGTGGCCAACCAAGCGTGCCCAGCTGGAGGTCCGAGCGCGACCGGCCGCCACCACCCGTGCCTTCCCACTGCCGGAATGGATGTCGTTGGAGGGCGGGGCCCCCGCCAGTCTGGGTAGCCGCACCGGCGCGACCTCCTCGGCGGTCGGAGGCCGGGTCGGCACCGGGTCGGCCGACCGGTTGGGGAAGAGAGGGAGGGAGACCGATCGATTATTTGGAGTGGGATCCCCCGCGCGCGGATCGCGCGACTGTCAAACCCATGTTCCCACTAAAATTGTGGGGACATGAGGAGTGGGCTATTCACAACTCAATATTCTTATAAAAGAAGTATCATCCCTACTAATCGTCCCTCGAAATCCTGGGCATTAGATACCGGCACAGGAGAAGAGTAAGAATTTCTTCTTTCCCAGCTTGAGAACTTTTGACGGTGACGACGAAGATGGAAAACAGAGAAGGAATAGAGAAGGTGCAGTGGATGGCGGTGCTCCGTATACCCATGTATGACGTTAGGCAAGGGGGAATGGTAGAACATGTGCGAAAGGGGAGAATGCATGCGCGCCTCGCGCGTCGTGCCGACAAGCCGGAATGACTCTGTCGAACCGGCTGCGCCCTTGTAATGTGTGCGCGGTCGGGCGTGCGCCTACCAAAGGAGCGGTCGGGCGTGCGCTCACTCGAAGGGCACGTGAACGCGTGCGCAGGCGCACCCGAAGGTGCGAGCGGCCGTGCTCGCACGCCATGCGCTTCTGCGAGCCCCCGCTGGTGCGCGCGGTCGCGCGCACGCACCCACAGGTGCGCTCGGTCGCGTGTGCGCACCCGCAGGTGCGCGCAGTCGCGCGCGTGCTCCCTTGTGCACCGCTCCCGCGTGCACCACCACCTTGCGCACTCCTGCGCGTGCCGCCCCCCCCCCACCCGCACCGTTCCCTTCCGTTCTCCCTTGCGCTCTCCCCCGCTCGTCGCTCCCTTGTGCACTCCTGCACACGCCGCTCCATGTGCGCTCCCACGCACTTCATTCAGAGTACGCCCTTGTGTGCTCTGCTCAGAGTGCGCCCCTACGTGCTCTGCTCCATGCGCACGTCCCGCGCCCCCTTCCATCAAGATGGCTTCCAAGAGCACGCTTCACATTGAAACCATGCTGATAGTTCACTACCTGAAAAAATTTATGTTTGGAAGATGAGAAGAGATCGCAGAAATACTCAACTACAGCAGAAGCCAAGTAATAATCAGTACAACAGAAGCACAAGAGTGATAAATTGGAATTCAATCTGATTTACAAAGCGAGACATAAATTGGGAGACATGATTTCGCAAATGTACCCAAGGAAAACAAAAAATATAAATGTAGGCAAAGAAGAAACCGCACGAACATAAATTGTAATCGCACAAACTTCTCAAGCCTTATCCACTAAGACCGGCCAAGTCGCATGTCCGCAACTAGCCGCGCGGACTGGCTGTTATCGAATGCTGGCAATCAAGAAACAAAACCCGTCGATATGTCGGGCGAACTCCAAACTCTATTCGCAACCCCGAGTAAGGTGACTTCAAGTCGCAGAAACCGCGACTTGCTGTTATCCGCTAACTGTTAACCGCAAACAGTGTAACACCCCAGAATCTCAAAATATGTTTGTGCACAGTTTTGAGTAGTTGGCTGTTAGACACGGCCTGGGACACGGGCGTGTCCCAGGGCGTGTCGGTGGTACACGGCCTGGGACACGGGCGTGTCCCAGGGCGTGTTCGATTTAAAGTTCGAATTTGGCCTATTCGAGTCAGAGCCGTACACGGCCGTGAACACGGCCATGAACACGGGCGTGTCAGGCTGGACACGGGCGTGTCAGCTGCCGTGTTCCGACCCGTGTACTGGTTTTGGAAGTCGATGAGTGCCGTGTAGCAGGGGACACGGGCGTGTCTCAAGAATGACACGGGCGTGTCAGGTTCGACACGGGCGTGTCGATGCCCGTGTTGTTCAGTCGGTTCCAAACCGCGTGTGCCGCTTAAGGGTACACGGCCTGTGACACGGGCGTGTCACAGGCCGTGTCAGCCAAAAATTGGGGTTTTGGGCAGATCTCGGCCGTTCGTTTCCTTCTATTTGGATCTTGTGGTCCAAAGCTGTTCCAGCCTCTTTAAGGCCGTGGATTGAGATGAAATCTCATTTCCACTTAGCCTTTCTCTCTCTAAAGAGAAGAAAGAGAGGAGAGCTTGGAGGAGGAGGAGGAGGAGCTTTCCGACAGCCGGTGGAGCTTCGTCGAGCCGAATAGAGAGCCGAGTGCAGCGTTGCGGAGGCAAGGCCGTTGCGGTGATTTCCATCCGGCTAGTTTTTCTATGGCGCCGAAGCGATCGTCAAGGGTAACGATCTTTCTTCCTTGGGCAGGTGAAGCCCTTTGTTTTGCATGTGCATGGGATCCTCCATCAAGAGATGGAAACGCGTAAGTGATTCCAGCAGTTGAGTCTGCATCTAGAGCCGGAAGTATATAGTACGGCATAGGCATGCTGTGTGAAGCCCATCCAGACGTATGTCGGGATTGGTGATGTTTATATTGCGAACCGGAGAAGACTCCGTGTATTCATCGTTTAGCCTGCGGAGATGGTGAGGACGATGTGTTTGGTGAGGATGCTTTGCATAGCTCCTTTGGTTGCATGCTTGTAAGAGCGGGTTGATGGAGTGCGGACACCTCTGAGTGGGTGGGTGCGTGAGGTCTTCAACAGGGGTTTGGAGGCTTATGCCCATTCTACCAAGTGGCGATGAACACCTCTGAGTGGGTGGGTGCGAGAGGTCTTCAACAGGGGTTTGGAGGCTTATGCCCATTCCACCAAGTGGCAATGTTAAGATCGGGTGAGCGGTCGATTGGTAGCAAAGCAGCAGGGCGAATTCCCTAGGCTTGTTACACTACGGGGGTAGGTCGACTGATAGTGCTCACGGGTTTTGGTGTGGTGCGTACCTCTGAGTGAGACGGGTGCGTGAGGTCTTCAACAAGGGTTTGGAGGCTTATGCCCGCCTACCAAGTACAAACCATAAAAGGTGCCCTGAGTGCACGGAGCGCCTGGCATTGAGGCCGGCGTTTGTGATGTTGGGTGTATGTTATTTATATGTTGAAATTGCTATACATGCAGGGAAGGAACCACTGCCCCGGGTAAGGGGTGGGGTCGTTATAATTGGTCAGCTGAATGCTGACCGTTGCTTTGTTTATCACCCATGGGGTGGACGTCCATATGCAGGTGTTGCGGGCTGATGGTTTGAGCGGGCAAAAGCCCATGCTGCTGGTAGGCCCTTGAAGGCCGTGCGAAGTATTGGATTTCATGTGTGGCCGGCCTGCGTGTCGATGTATGAAATTATATATGTTGTAAAGAGTAACTTGTAAGGCCTTAAGGCCGTGTGCGGTGTGGTTTTGTAAACATTCCTGGTTATATATATAAATGTGATATTTATATATTAGTGGACATTCATTGTTATGAGTTCTTGCACTTAATAAGCTTCCGCTAGAATGCTCTGAGTTAGGACTCGTTTGGTTTGGTATTATCCTGTGACCTCACCGTCTGTTTGTGGCATATCGTGTGGGGCCCCGGCCGGACCTTCTACTATACGTCATTTAACGGATGGGGTCGTTACATTTTGGTATCAGCGCTTTTGTCGGTCTTCCCTTCCGAATTCGTGGTCGAATTCTTTTGTGGGGTGGCGAGCACATGTTTGTGCGACCTGCTGTAATGCTAATGAACTCAAGAATGTCCACTAGGAATGTGTGTGTGTGTCTATTCGGTGAGTTTGCCGTATTACCATGGAAAGTAATGCTATCTTGTTCACCTATAGGTGACGAGGAGTGGAGCTGGGCAGTCGGAGCCCCAGCGTTCGGATGAGAGTGCGGCACCACCTGAGGTGCCTACACCTCCCCCTTCTGCGGAAACGGTGCGCTTAGTTGCGGAGGTGATCTTTGCTATGCTTCAGGCACAACCTTTTGGGCAAGCGAGGCCCGCTGTGGCGCCAGTGCACGTTGGTGCGAGGCAAGAGCATGTTGAGGTTGGTGCGAGGCAAGAGCACGTTGAGGTTCCGGTTGCTGTGCACGCAGCGGACGAGCAACTTAAGCATTTTATGGAATTTAATCCGCCTACGTTTGTCGGGGCAACGTCTCCAACAGAGGCCGAGGATTGGCTCTCTAGAGTGAAAAGAATCCTGGCTGCGCTCAGGATTAGTGAGGAGCAGAAAGTCCCGTTAGCCACTTTCCTCCTGGAAGGAGAGGCGAGGCTTTGGTGGGATGAGATCGAGTTGCACCAGTTGGGAGGTAGAGATCTGGGCGACATATCGATGGACGAATTCTCTAGATTATTTTGGGCGAAATATTTGCCAATGGCGCAGAGAATTGCGATGGAAAATGAATTTCAACGTCTGGTACAGGGTGATAAGACTGTGGATGATTACCTGCATGAGTTTACCAAGCTCGGTCGTTATGCGGGGTCGACGTTTGCGGACCAGGCGCGGAAGACAAATAGGTTCTATGAAGGGCTGCGTGATGAGCTGAGGTTGGCTCTCTCGAGTTCAGTGAACCAAGGATTCCAAGCATTGGTGCATACCGCTAGTGCGCTAGAGAAGGATTTGAAGCGGGTACGGGAGAAGAAGATTGTAGCGGTGGAAAAGTCCGACTTCAAAGTTCCGCCATCAGAGCAATCAGATTTCAGGAAACGTGATAAGAAGCGGTTCAGGCCTGCTGAACAAACTTCTTCAGATGTTGCGTCAGGAGCAACATTTGAGCAAGAACGGGTTGAGCCGCGTACATGTTTCATTTGTGGGAGGCCAGGGCATATCGCGCGATTTTGCTGGAATGGTGCGTCCAAGGGTGAAAGAAAAGCAGGTGCGTCTTATGACGAGAAGGGTAAAGCTGTGGCAGAGTCGTCTGCAACGCGGGCGCAACCGCGTATATACACTCTTGAGATGCAGGAGCCGCAAAGCTCAAATCAAGCAGAACATCAAATCCGTGCTTTAGACTTAATGGAGGCCGCTAAACGGATTCTGCGAGATGCGGAGAAGCCGAAATAAAGTGGAGTGTGCACTTTATTTTGTTGTCTGATGTATGTATGTATGTATGTATGTATTTCTGTTTGAGACAAACAGTGTGGTGGTACGATTCCATGGGGCGAGCCAAGCTGTGGCCTCTGAGCTCTAAACCTGGATCGTTTTGGGTTGTATCGCAACAGCGTGGTTGTGTTGATACTTGTGCGTTGCGCTAAATTTCGGGACGAAATTTCTATAAGGAGGGGAGGGTTGTAACACCCCAGAATCTCAAAATATGTTTGTGCACAGTTTTGAGTAGTTGGCTGTTAGACACGGCCTGGGACACGGGCGTGTCCCAGGGCGTGTCGGTGGTACACGGCCTGGGACACGGGCGTGTCCCAGGGCGTGTTCGATTTAAAGTTCGAATTTGGCCTATTCGAGTCAGAGCCGTACACGGCCGTGAACACGGCCATGAACACGGGCGTGTCAGGCTGGACACGGGCGTGTCAGCTGCCGTGTTCCGACCCGTGTACTGGTTTTGGAAGTCGATGAGTGCCGTGTAGCAGGGGACACGGGCGTGTCTCAAGAATGACACGGGCGTGTCAGGTTCGACACGGGCGTGTCGATGCCCGTGTTGTTCAGTCGGTTCCAAACCGCGTGTGCCACTTAAGGGTACACGGCCTGTGACACGGGCGTGTCACAGGCCGTGTCAGCCAAAAATTGGGGTTTTGGGCAGATCTCGGCCGTTCGTTTCCTTCTATTTGGATCTTGTGGTCCAAAGCTGTTCCAGCCTCTTTAAGGCCGTGGATTGAGATGAAATCTCATTTCCACTTAGCCTTTCTCTCTCTAAAGAGAAGAAAGAGAGGAGAGCTTGGAGGAGGAGGAGGAGGAGCTTTCCGACAGCCGGTGGAGCTTCGTCGAGCCGAATAGAGAGCCGAGTGCAGCGTTGCGGAGGCAAGGCCGCTGCGGTGATTTCCATCCGGCTAGTTTTTCTATGGCGCCGAAGCGATCGTCAAGGGTAACGATCTTTCTTCCTTGGGCAGGTGAAGCCCTTTGTTTTGCATGTGCATGAGATCCTCCATCAAGAGATGAAAACGCGTAAGTGATTCCAGCAGTTGAGTCTGCATCTAGAGCCGGAAGTATGTAGTACGGCATAGGCATGCTGTGTGAAGCCCATCCAGACGTATGTCGGGATTGGTGATGTTTATATTGCGAACCGGAGAAGACTCCGTGTATTCATCGTTTAGCCTGCGGAGATGGTGAGGACGATGTGTTTGGTGAGGATGCTTTGCATAGCTCCTTTGGTTGCATGCTTGTAAGAGCGGGTTGATGGAGTGCGGACACCTCTGAGTGGGTGGGTGCGTGAGGTCTTCAACAGGGGTTTGGAGGCTTATGCCCATTCTACCAAGTGGCGATGAACACCTCTGAGTGGGTGGGTGCGAGAGGTCTTCAACAGGGGTTTGGAGGCTTATGCCCATTCCACCAAGTGACAATGTTAAGATCGGGTGAGCGGTCGATTGGTAGCAAAGCAGCAGGGCGAATTCCCTAGGCTTGTTACACTACGGGGGTAGGTCGACTGATAGTGCTCACGGGTTTTGGTGTGGTGCGTACCTCTGAGTGAGACGGGTGCGTGAGGTCTTCAACAAGGGTTTGGAGGCTTATGCCCGCCTACCAAGTACAAACCATAAAAGGTGCCCTGAGTGCACGGAGCGCCTAGCATTGAGGCCGGCGTTTGTGATGTTGGGTGTATGTTATTTATATGTTGAAATTGCTATACATGCAGGGAAGGAACCACTGCCCCGGGTAAGGGGTGGGGTCGTTATAATTGGTCAGCTGAATGCTGACCGTTGCTTTGTTTATCACCCATGGGGTGGACGTCCATATGCAGGTGTTGCGGGCTGATGGTTTGAGCGGGCAAAAGCCCATACTGCTGGTAGGCCCTTGAAGGCCGTGCGAAGTGTTGGATTTCATGTGTGGCCGGCCTGCGTGCCGATGTATGAAATTATATATGTTGTAAAGAGTAACTTGTAAGGCCTTAAGGCCGTGTGCGGTGTGGTTTTGTAAACATTCCTGGTTATATATATAAATGTGATATTTATATATTAGTGGACATTCATTGTTATGAGTTCTTGCACTTAATAAGCTTCCGCTAGAATGCTCTGAGTTAGGACTCGTTTGGTTTGGTATTATCCTGTGACCTCACCGTCTGTTTGTGGCATATCGTGTGGGGCCCCGGCCGGACCTTCTACTATACGTCATTTAACGGATGGGGTCGTTACAAACAGTTCCACACCAAGCTTCCACTAGTTGTCTAGCCTCCTGATTCTAGTCTCACCGTCTGCACAGATAGTCAACCTCACTTAGACCCTAAACCCTAAATGTAACTGTAAGTTTTAAGCACGAGCTGAGTTCTCAGTGTTCTCAATTATATATGACGAGCTGGAGAATCCTATTTATAGACGTGAGGAGGAGTGTCATCACTGCCCATATCGATAGGAAAACTACTCGTCAATCCTGCAGCTAGCATCACGTATTCGCACAAGTGCGGATACAAGCATCAATCCGCCACTGAAGAAAGAGTTGTCCGCAAAGAAGTGCGGACACACAACTTTGTCTACGAACCAACCCACAAGACAATGTGGGCAACTCCGACAGTCCGCATAGCTGAGCGAATAAAACCATCAGTTCGCGTGGACTTGGACATCGCAGTCACGCGTCCTGATCCACCTCGCGCTAATGACGAACTGCATAACTCCACATCCAATCCGCGCAGTTCGGCGGATCCAATAACCAGACCACGCACCAGGAGATCTCCGCGGGCTAGACAAAAAACTAGACTTGACACTCCAATGACCACGTCCACAACGAGCAAACTCCGCGATCTCCAAACAACCGCGTCACCTGAGAACGAGGTCGCGCCAATGCCGAATACCAACACTAGTCCGCACAATTATGGACTGCACCTATCCAGACAACGCGGTCTCCAGGTGATCAACAGATTAAGCAACTGTGTCAATCTCTACGATCTCAAAACCAAATCGCAAGCACAGAAGACAGTCGGACTTGGCGAGCTCTAGATGAGTCTGCAAGAACAAACATGACGGACTTGACGAACTCCAGATGAGTCCGCCACAATCGCGGTTAGACAACCCTAACCGCCCAATTACTTCACCAAGAGTGCTTGCTGATCCAAACCGCCAGAGGAAAGAAGAGGTCAACCCGGCTATCCGCCCGACCACAGCAGTCTCGGCGAACTGTGCGGTCTGCTACCTCAGACCGCCCACCTCCACTACCACTTCAATAATTTCAACACAAGCCTATCTCAGAGCGCATAGCTCCTCAAAGCAAATTCCAGCACTCACAACACGCATAACACCTGCCAGTTGATAGCAAGCCCATAAACAACAACAAGTTAACCACTCTAGACCCCTCTGAACGTAGCAGGAGGCAAGCTGCAGAGATTAAGGCGTAAAGAACACGCCGCACAAGCCTCCAGGCGGCAGTCGAAGTTTTCGGGACGCTCAAAAGTCCAGCACTCCCCGCTGTAGCAAACAAAGGAATTTAGCTCCATATGCGGCACTGATGCAGTCACATAAGTTTTCACCAAGTTGACGAGTTTTTCACTGATGGTGGAATGCTTAATAGCTGTTCGAGCTCAAGTCATTAATATTTATTTTTGTAGGTTCATCGAGTTCATGAGCCGGCTCAACTCAACTTATGCTCGACGACCTCGTATTGATCCTCCCACGTGCAGCTCTCTCTTTCCCTCTCGCTCTCTCTCCTCCCCCACCATTAAAGAGCATTAAAACTTTGAAAAGGAAAGGTAGTCACATGGGTAGGAAAGCAGAAGAAGACAGCAAGGCGTTCCCTCGTGCAATGGTGTGTGATTGATAGATAGCCCCATCTATCTATTCATATTTCATTGTAGCCTCTTCTTCTTCCCTATTAATTTTCACTCTCCCAATTTTGGGCTTTCCCTTCCATTTATTCTCTGTGTGTGTATCATAAATGGGATATGAAACATACGGTGTGCGGGAGTGTGCCCTTTACCCAGCGGCAGCTAGCGGCTGCGGGCTCGCCGGCCACCAGCCGCCCTGAATTTACCGGCTGCCCTGAATTCGCTGGTGGGCACCAGATCAACCTCTCTTTCTCTCTCTATGTATAATTAAATAACGTGGACATGTGCGTCGACATTCCTCACACGTGCATGTGCCCATGAAAAGTTGAAAACTCCTTTCTTGTCCCAATCTCAGCTGGAAACCTTTTCCCCTTATTTTTTTACTTCCTCCACCTTCAAATACTTCATATTTCCTTTAAATAATAATAAATTAATAATATTATTTTATTAAATTGCTACCTTACTAAATTTTAAAATGCAGATATATTATATTATTATATATATATAGGGGAGGTATCAAGTGCGGGCAAGTATCAGTGCGGGCGTGCGGGCATAAATTAAAAGCCGCCCGATTTTCATTTGATTAATCCGATTAATCGATAATCATTCCATTAATTAATCCCTAATTGAAGGTGCATCGGGCGAATTCAGGGCGGCCGGTGGCCGGCGAGCCCGCAGCCGCCGGCCGCCGCTGGGCAAAACGATTTCAATTAATAATTAAAATCCGATGGCTGATGTTGTGTTGTTGTCTGCCCGCACGCCCGTACAGTAAACCCGCACGATTATTATATATTCCCATATATATAATAATTTCAATTAATAATTTTAATGACTTGATATATATTACAATCAATTTCAAATAAATTAAAATATCATATTCATTTAAGGAATTATACTATCCCCAAATTTAGAGTAATGGTAAAAATCTATTAAAATTCAAAAACTTTTTAGTAGAGCTACTACACCTACTATGATATATAGACTATCATTAGACATGTATGTCAGCGGTTTATTCAAGGAAGGTTGTCATTAAGCATATCAACTGTATTTTCAAGGAGCTACAATTAAATAAATCATATTTATTGAAGTTGATTAATTAATATTATATTAATTTTAAGCTGCATTAAATAATTGATAAGAGCGGAGCATCAAATCTATCGCAGTCGACGTACTGTCGCAAATGGCTGTAGGGGCGAAGCCTGTCAGAGGCGGGCGAAGCCCCCCGCCGCTTGCCTGGTACTGTCGCGCGAGGCCATAGGAGCGGAGCCCCGTGTCGGGCACTCGTGTGTGTGTGTGTGCAGGTGTGTGTGTGTGTGTGTATGTATATTTGATTACATTAAATATGTAGTCTGAACCTTCCAAATTTAATCTAGAACATCTAATATATGTCAAACCTTACATCGTAGCCATTCAAAAAATTTTAATTTGAATGATGAGAGAGAATATTACTAGGTCTCCTACCCCTATATAGGATAGAGGAGAGAGAGAAATTGATTTTTAAATAAAAATGAACATTTTTTTATAAAATAAAAATTGGAATATATATATATATATTTACGGACATTTTAAGTACTCATATGTATATATTGCGGGCGCAGCCTGCAGCAATGCATCGAGCACGAGCAAAATCCGGGCAGAGGCGGGCGAAGACCGTCTGGATTAGCCCGAAGGTCACCCGAGAGTATCGAGCATGAACGTAATCCGTGCGAAGATCCTCGTGTGTGTGTCTATATATATATATATATATATATATATATATATATATATATATATATATATATATATATATATATATATATATATATATATATATATATATATATATCAATGTATAGAATTACTTCTCTGGCACTGCCCCTTTACTTCTCCACATCAGTACAATTTATAAGATCTTCTGTACAGTATTGTGTTTAGGTCCTTTAGGATAAGATGTTTTTCTATGCATTATATATTTATACATATACAAATATTTTCAGATCTAGAAGTGAAATTTCACTGCTCACTTACAAAGCATTTAACAAATACAATAAAATATATTAGTGATAGGCACAGGATCACTCCTCCAACCAATCATGATAGTGCACGGGGACCGTCCGTCCCGTGCGACATTACTATGGTCATGACATTGCCCGATGCGATGGGGCTCCCACCGTTCGTAAACCCCATGAGCGCTATATTATGCTCGCTGCTCATTTTTTTCATATGCACGGCTGTTTGCGAATGACAAGAAATCACTTTTTTTAAGATTAAATAAAAAACACATACATAATACATTAAAGAAATTGAAAATTTGGGAATAAAGATAGGTTAAATTCAAAAATTAAATATTTCACCTAAAAGTATTTTTCTTTTTTAATACAATATAGATAAATCATTACATTCTTCCAATCATATATTCATTGTGTACTGCTGCTATTTGTCAAGATCAGAAATACATATGGAGGGCATAACAAGTCACTTCGGCGATTTCACTGGATCACCTCGCCGACCTCAGCAGCTTGCCTCACAGGGGTCAGCAGATCATCTCAGCGAACTCAGCAGATCCCTTCGACAAGCTCAATAGATCACCTCAGCGAGCTCAACAAATCACCTTGCCGACCTCAGTAAATAATCACCTCGGCATTGATCGCCAACCTTCGCAGATCACCTTGCCAACCTCTGTAGATCACCCCATAGATGTAATCATGTTATGGTGAGGCTTTGACAAGTATAATATTAACTTCAAAACTTTTCATTATTAAAATTTCAACAATTATAATGCATAAATAAATTTCATATATACCATAATTCTCATTATAAGTGGTGTCGGTGCCCGGTTTTCTTCCGGTTCAGAAAATCGGACTGCCTTACTTCTGAGACGGGTTGGGCGCGCAAACAGTCAAAATAGATCCAAACAGGAATGACACGGAGGAGTTTTAGCGTGGAAAATCCGGAAAGGATGGAAAATCACTTGATCGGATCTGTGCCGGGCCAAAATCCATTATATTTCATTTGTTTACGAGTGAGTTCCCCGTAGGGTGATAGAGCACCTCTCAGTTACAAGTTTTAAGTATAGAAAAGTGAAAAAATGTCTTAGTTCATGAAGCCTTGAAGAGAGCATCCGCATAAGCTTCTACGAGTGTCTTCTTTTAAGTTCCTTCCTTCATCTGCTACTGCATATGCATGCGTGTTGACTGTTGAGTGTGAGTGGACTAGAAAGAGAGAGAGAGAGAGTAGAGCGAAATCCGAGCGATGGAACGATCTAAGTCTCACTTCATCGTCGGAAAACCTCACAACTCTTTCTAATTTCTCAAGTTGTTTGTCTTCAAATGAAGGCTATGGGGTTTTTTATAGCTTTTGTGAAGGGACGCGTTGGTAATTGGGCCCAACTGAATCCTGAGTTGACAAATAACGTCGCTCCATTCTCATCGCCCAGATCACCAATTTTCCCTAAATGGCGAAGATGCATGCATTGGTTGTGCGTGTGCGTGCCGGCTGGCCGTTCACGCAAGAGCCGCCCGTGCAGGCCGGGGCCTTTGTGTGATTGGTTTTGTCACCCTTTTCAGGGTGACTTTGGACCCTTCGAGTGGGCGCGGCTCGCGCGCGCCGTTCACTCGGTCTGGTCGGCTTGCTTGATCATTTTGATTTGGTTTGACTCGGAAATCATTTGGGGGAATCTCATCAAATACCCCAAAAATTTTCGCGAGTCATGATTCGCGAAGCGACAAGTCCAAAATTTTTTGACCATGATCATTTCTCTTTGAGATCATAGACTTTGAATCATTACTTCGTGTGCACAACAGTCATGCAGACATAGTCAAGCTTTGGTGATGAACAATACTCATGGACCTATAAAGAAGAATTTTATATTTACAAAAAAACTATCTCATATTAAACTATAGAAACTCTCATAAATTATCTCAATTATATAATCATAAAGTGAGTAAACCAAATTCACATTTTATCCGTTTGCCCTAAAGTTGATACAAATTACACAAGTTGCTCATGTTTTTGTCAACAATTAATTCATCAATTATCTTCTCCAATGGACATGTGGAAGGGCTTGGGTGGTCAGGAAGTGGCCACACAGATCCTTTTTTGAACAGGAAAAAAAAGTCATGCAAGAAAATGGACTTGATGTAAGAATCTATACACACATGAATGCAAAGTAAAAACACGAGAAAATGAACGAAAATTTAGGTTCACTATGTCGGACTCGAACATAATATGCGCTGAATCCGAATGGTCGCGGCGGATTAAAGATGCATACACGACAACAAAAAGATTTTTATCGTGCTATTTGTCTCGCTTGTATATTCCTATATTGTATGGCAACAAGAAGATTTTTATGAAATGATTAATCATTTTTGTTTGATGAGGGATGGTTGTTAGCAATAATTATTCCATGATTGAATGTTGTGCTGATTGAGTTGTCACATTTAATGATATTTAAACACAATATATTGTGGGCCAAGGATTTGCCACCTCAGCATCATGGCCTAATCCAATGATTTGCATGAATAGTCAAGGGTAGTCTACCATTAAACCCTGGGAAAAATAGTTGGATCTTTCATTTGAGGTGAGCAATATTCTCACAACTCTATAGATTATATTTTGTTATCAATCAATATCATAGCTAGCTTTGATTGCACGTGCTCATAATAATGTCGATTTTATGATGATTTATTTGACACGTTGTTTTTGCTCGGGTTAATTTTGACATGGCGATGATTGTAGCCTCAATCATTTTGAACCTAAACACAAACGTGATAACATGGGCAAGACAGGGGAAACGGGGTGGGGGGGTGTAAAGTACAGATTTTGCACTTTACGGTACAGTGCAACCATCCAATGGCTGCGAGTGCATCACATCTCGCTCGGAGATGCGTGCACATCTCAGATCGCGATATGATGCACTCGCAACCGTTGGATTGTGCAATATATGAGAAATTAATGTGTTGGTGTATAAATATTGGGTAGTGTTGATCTTTAGTCATAAGTTTTAAGTTTTCATGTTGAATATTGCCGGGGCTAGCTCACCTAATTAATTTATGTCCTTTGTATTTTATTTATTGAATTGCATGTGATGTTTACGATAAACCCTTTGCGAGCATACATATTAGGGAACACTGGTTTTTTTTTTTAACGAGGCCTTAAAGATTCATCTCTCACTATCTTTCCCATAGTACACGCACAATCGTGTTTGTAGCGCCGTCCATTTTCACGGCATGCAGCCGTGTTTGGTAAAGAGCCAGCATATTGATGGAGCTAGACATAATTTATAACTCATGATCCCACCACGCGAACAAATCGCACGCGGCCGGTCGAAACGGCCAGCCGTCGCTGCCCCCCGGCGACCGGCCCCTCCTGGGCCGGGACGCTCCCCGCCGACCTTACCCCTCTCAGTCCGCGAGGCGGCGACCATGGGTTGCAGTCGCGAGCCGCAACCGGCACCACGCTTGGCCTCTCCGGCATAACCACCATCGTTAGTGGAGAAAATCATTTAATTAAAACGGTGTGCGTATAAAAATATTATAAAAATAACTTGCACTCAAAACAATATTAATTATGGCCTGGACCTAATAAATTGGATGGTTACGGTCTGCGGATAACCGCATAACTACCGTAACTTTCTTTTGAGGCCTATACAAAGGCCCTCATACCCCTCTCATTTCTAACTTTTTCTCCTCCATACTTTTTCTTCCTCAGGTCAGAGCTTTGCTGAAATCCTCCTACGAGTCACCTCCCGTCGAGCGTCTTGAGAAATTGACTAAGTTCACAACATCCCGGTGCATAAGTCAACTCCCCAACCGTCTCCAGAATCATCAATTGTGCAAGGTGCCATGCAAGACTTTCGTAGCAGTTCGCCTGCACTCGTCGCAACAGCGCACTGTGCCAAGGCAGCACCAAATAAAAGAGCTCATCACCTATAACAAGAGACGGATTTTGAGCTCAGTGAGTGGCGGCTGTCGCCCCTCTGAGCGCACTTGATTTTCTTTCATCCCCGAGTTGTAACGATGAACGGTCTGTCGCTCTCGATTTCCCCCGGTATACTGTAAACCGAAGCCGATATTGAAGTTTGGCCAGCAACGAGCTGCTCACGTGATTTTTTACCCAATTTACGAGTTTATCACGTTAAAAATCTTCTTGTGTACTCATCTATTTACTCTCTTACAGTTTGTGTGCTCGACCGCTCCACGACTAAGACGACCTAATTTAGTCTGATCCACTGATTTGACACAAATCAGTGGATGCATCAACACCAAAATATTGATCCTTAAGGGTCCCTTCGTTTGAAAAACATTGATATTCAAAATTGGTTTTGAGAATATAAAAACAAATATGTTGTTTGGATGAACGGTTTTATAATAAAATTGGCTTTTAGACTCAAAGTCATCGATATTCAAATAATCCTACAAAATCATCCATCGAATATTGAGATCATGCCGTCAGTTTTATGATTGAGCATTCCGAAATTGAGAACTAACCCGGGTGTGCGCTTTTCGCCCGGGAGTGCATTTTCACATCGGAGCTCGTTTTCGCCCGGACACATTTTCCCCAGGGCACGAGTTTTTGCTCGGGCGAGCAATTTCTCTTGGGTGAGCATATTTCTCTCGGGCACGCGCATTTCCTTGCAAGGCGTGCTTTTTTTGCCTGAGCGTGCATTTTTGGCCTGGGTGAGAATTTTTGTGCGAGCACGCAATTTTTTTGCTAGGGTGCCCAATTTTCGCCCAAACGCGCATTTTTCGCCTATGTGTGTTTTTTTTCTTCCAACCGCACATTTTTTGCCCGAACGCACATTTTTCACCAAGACGTGCATATTTCCGACCAGGCGCGCAATTTCTCCCCATTCACACATTTCTTGCCCAAACTCCAGTTTTACGCACGACCCCATTTTCACTCTGATGTACATTTTATATTTTTGCGCGCATTTTACACTTGGATGCAGTTTTTCCCCAGGCGCATTTTTTCAATTTAGACCTGCATTTTTTTGCCCAAGTGCGCATTTTTTCCCTTACACAAATTTTCGGCTCGGGCACACACATTTCAATTAGCTTGTGAAACCATTTTCCTACCCCCTACATCCATTTTCCTCTCTGGCACACATTTTTCGCCCTTGCGTGCGTTTTTCGTCCGGGAACACACTTCATGCCTGGACACATTTTTCGCCTGGAAGCACATTTTTCCTGCTCGGGTGGGCATTTTTTCTACCTGCCACATGTTTTTCGCCCGAGTGCGCATTTTTCCCCGTGCGCACGTTTTCCATCTGGGCCCGTGTTTTTCCCCCGAACATCTGTTTCCCCAGGTTTTCTCTTTCCTTTCACATTTGGCACATTATTTTTTGTGTGTTCTTATGATTTTCTTTGTTTACAATTCTCGAAAGCCAATGTCTTTAATCAGAATAAATAAAAGTGACCTATGACAATTCCTATGATAGAAAATTATCATGCAGTGAACAACAAAATTGGAATTGAACACAATGGATTGAAAACTAATCCTTAAAAACAAATGTCTTACAAATGAACGAACTCTAAAATAAATGATCATTATTGTTGCGGCCAACTCGGTGCTCTGTAAACCGGTCTAAATTGCATCGCCTTATCGTGGGAGTGGTCGGCCTTGCAAAAAGTCATTGTTGGTCGGGGTGAACGAGGCGACTTGCCAGTAAGATAATTTTTTAACGCGAAAACTCCGTAAAAGGTGTTAAATTTTTGAAGTGAAAGTGGCGGTCTGACCGGACAGACCACACAGCTAGATGATGGGGGTCTGATTGCTCAGACTGCGTGGTCTATCGTGGCGAATAGCCAGTTCGGTTAGTGTTCAGCAGTCAGCTAGTTTCCAGACTTATAACCGTGCGGATTGGTTATCTATCCGTGGGAGTTGTGGACTCTTCTGGAGTTCGCCGAGTTCGACTTGTTGCAAACTCTTCTAGAGCTCGTGAGATGTGCTTTTGATCTTGTTCTCTGGTGGAGCGGTTTGGTGGAGATCGCGGAGATCGCCGGTTAGTGCAGTCTAGTTCTTGTATCCGTTGGTGTTGTGTTTGCACAAGGGATTGCTGGAGGTGTGGACTTGGTCACGTTTTATACCAAGTCTGGTTGTGCTCAGTCTGGGAGTTCGCAAGTGTAGCGTAGACTGCTTCTCTATCCGCCGAGTTCGGCATCTTGATAACCCGGTTTGTGCTCTAGTCGCGAGCTCGAAGTGTGCAGACTGGAGCAGTGTCCGCAGGGTGCTGCGGACTGGTTGCTGTATCCGCAGTGTCCGCAGGTGCGGCGGACTGGTCCTGGTTCTGGCCTTGACGGTGGTGTTCAAGGTGGATAGGATTTTTGTCCGGTCTTGTCGGGGCGGCAAAGGTGGACTGATTTTATGTCCGCGCTGTGTAGATATGTTTGTGCTAGCTGCGAGAAGGGTGGTGATCCTATCGGTTAGGGCGGTGACCACACTACTCTCCGCGCCTATAAATAGGACCCCCTGTCACATCATAAAGAACAAACGAAGGAATAGTAAATGAGCTTGGGTTGTTTGTTGCGGACATGTTTTCGTATCCTCGCGGTTTGAGAACTTAACCGGTTTTGCTGTTGCAAATTGTGTGGCTAGCGTTGAGAAGTCAGGGACTTGATTCTGACTTGCGTCGGGGACCAGTGTGAGTTCTTCGGATATAATTGGCGGTTTACAGCAGGTCGCAGCTTGCGACCAGATGGCCTTCTCATTGCCAATCTTTCCCAGTTCGATAAGGTTGTTCGCTTCTAGCGGTCTGTCCGTTTAGTTCGACAGCAGCTGTTCGCGGTTATCTAGCGACTAGGCGACCTCACGATTAGGAGACTTGCAGATTGTAGATAGAGTTCTTCAACTTGGAATAACGGGGTGTCCGCGCGATTAGGTTGCGGTCTGGCGACTTGACGGCTTCAGTGTATTCCTTAGTTCAATTCGGCAGAGTTGGACGTTATTGGTTCGGGGATGTCGTTTAGCCCAAGGTCGCTAAGGAGCCTCAAGGTGCTGGCAGAGCGCGCGGGATTGTTTGTCGAAACGGCGACCTGTTCCGAGGGAGGAAGAGGATCAACAACCTTGGAGGTGGATATCTTCTTCGACTTCTTGGTTTTATTCTTTTTCTGGGGGGGGGGGGCAAGTCGGCAGCTACATCGTCCTCCCGCGACCGTTTAGACTTAACAATGCCGTGGAAGTCGGACAGAGCGACAAGGTTGTCTTGAAGGAGTTTCTCGTTTGCGTTCGACATTGTGCGCGAGCTCTGGAGATCCACCTCAAAACCAGGACCCCTATTTATAGAGAGTCAGGCAGTCGCCAAGGGCGAGCAACTCGGATACTTGTTGTAGCAGCTCACTGAATACTCGTTGTACTCACAGTTAGAGGAGGATCATGCGAACCATTTGAGGTTGGTTTTGCACACCTTGAGGAGGAGTCGACTATATGCCAAGTTCTCTAAGTGCGAGTTTTGGCTATCGTCTGTGGCGTTTCTCGGTCACGTCGTTAGTGGGGAGGGTATTGCTGTGGATCTGGCGAAGATAACAACTATACAGGAGCAGCCCGTATTGACTACAGTGGTGGAAGTCCCGAGTTTCTTGGGACTTGCCGGCTACTACAGGCGGTTCGTGGAGAACTTCTCGCGGATAGCTTTACTTATCACTACCTTTACGAGAAAGGATCAGAAGTTTGTGTGGTCGCTGGAGTGCGCACAAGCTTTTGATGAACTGAAGGGTCGTCTGAACACGACGCCTATTTTGAGTTCACCAGTGGTATAGATGGCTAAAAGATCTATAACGATGCCTTAGGGAGCGGCTTAGGATTCGTCCTCCTAGAGTTTGGAAAGGTTATAGCGCACGGCTTACACCAGCTGAAGGTGCATGAGAGAAACTATCCCGTCCACGACTTGGAGTTAGTGGCGGTGATATTCGCCCTGAAGCTTTAGCGACATTATTATTTGGCTTGAAGGTTAACATCTTTACGGATCATAAGAGCCTTAAGTACCTGTTGAACCAGAAGGAGTTGAACATGCGACAAAGAAGGTGGATGGAATTCCTCGGAGATTACACCTTCGAGATACACTACACACCCGGGAAGGGGAATGTGGTTGCTGATGCTTTGAGTCGCAGAACTCCAACACGAGCAAACTGGTTGTGCATGCATGATGAACGTTTAATCCAGGAATTGGAAGCCTTGGGTATCACCTATGTCGACATTAGTACTAGTGCAAACACATGCTTGAACTATACGGATGTGCAGTGTGACCTTGTGGACAGAGTTCGAAGAGCGTTGGAGATCGATGAGAGCATGAAGCGCTATGCAGCAGAAGGGTCAAATTCCCAGTTTTTGGTTGAAGACGGTCTTCTGCGGAAAGGTGATCGCTTATGCGTCCCAAAGTCTGGCACTCTACGAGAAGATTTGATGTATGAGGCTCACAACACCAAGTACTCAATCCACCCGGGGAGCACAAAGATGTACAAGGACATAAAGACACTGTTATGGTGGCCAGGTATGAAGAAGAACATAGCCCTCTACGTGGCAAAATGTCAAACGATCGCGCTAGTGAAGGCCGAGTGCCAACGACCAGGAGGCTTCTTGAAATCGTTGTCGATCCAGGAGTGGAAATTTGATGATATTTCCATGGATTTTGTGCATGGTTTGCCAAATTCATTGCAGAAAAATGACTTTATCAGGGTGATTGTTGATCAGTTGACCAAAGTTGCGCATTTTATCCCAAATCGAAAAAGTGATCCAGTGGAGAAGCTAGCAAAGTTGTATGTGGAGAACATCGTTCGATTACATGGCATCCCTCGCAGCATAGTTAGCAACCGTGATGTGCGGTTTACGTTCGGTGATTGGAGGCACGTTCATCAGTCACTAGGCACAAAGATCAAGTTTAGCACAGCCTTCCATCCACAGACGGACGGGAAAACAGAGAGGACAAATAAGATGATGGAAGATATTCTGCGAATATGCGTTTTTAATTTCAGATAGCGTTGGGAAGATCACGTTCACATGGTAGAGTTCGCCTATAACAACAGTTACCAGACGAGTATTCAGATGGCCCTGTACGAGGCGTTATACGGCAAGAAGTGCCGCACTCCGTTAGCATGGGCAGAAATCGGTGATACCAAGCTATTGAAGCGCAAAGATGTTGATGAGGCGAATGAGTCCATACGGACCATTCGAGAGCGGTTGTTGACCACCCAAGATCGTCAGGCGAAGTATTACAATGCCAAACACCGGAACGTGGAGTTTGCGGTTGAAGATTGGGTATACTTAAAGATAAAGCCTTTCAAAGGAGTGTCGAGAGTTCGACGCTTGAAGAAGCCGAGTCTCAGATATTTAGGGCCATTTAAGATCACCGAGCGCATGGTCGAGGCAGCTTACCGACTTGCTTTGTCGACGGAGCTGAGTGGGTTGCACAATGCCTTCCATATTTCTGTGTTGAGAAAGGCGGTGCGGGAACCCGATTCTGTGTTGGAGGCCGATAGTGTGCCGGTGGATAGTGGCATATTTACCAGAGTGGCCCCAGTTTGTATTGTCGATAGTGACATACGACAGTTGCGAAGAAAGACAATCAAGATGGTGAGAATCCGTTAGGAAACTTTTGGCCGCGAAGAGCTTTCTTGGGAGCCAGAAGAAGCCATTAACGAGCAACACCCCGACCTATTTTATTCAGGTACGACGAATTTCATTTTGTTATTCATATTTTAAATTTTGGGACGAAATTCCATTAAGGAGGAGAGAATTGTAAAGCACCAAAAATAGTGTCGCGAGGTTAAATGAGTTTGGGGTGCTTTTAGGGGGCGTGGGCTGCGGATATCATTTCATGGCTAGGGTTTTTATATGAAAACTAACTAAACCCCCCTCCCCACTCATTCCCTCTCTCTCAGCCGTTTTCCCCTCACTCTCCCGATCTATCTCTTTCCCGATCTCCCTCTCGCTCTCTCTCACTCGGTGAAATCGGAAGGAGGAGACTCGATCTGGAGCCCTCTCCCCCTCTCCCGTCGCCGCCTGAAGGAGGACCCGAGCCCGACTCCCGAACTGCCGCCGCTGGAAGGAGCCGAGCCCGGCCTACTTCCCGCCGTCGCTGGAAGGCCCAATCCTTCTCCTCCCTTTGTCCAGGACGCCGTCTGTAAGGGGGAAACCCGATCTTTACTCCTCTCCTTGTCTAGGCCGCCGACGGCTAGGGTTGAGTCCGTGACCGACCTCCCTCTCCTCTTGGCCGACCAAGAGGGTTTTTGGGTTAGGGTTACTTTTGCGGGAGGAAGCCGTCCGGAGTGTTGGTGGGAGCAACTCGAGTTTGGCTAGGGATCACGACGAAATGTTCGATTTGAAGCTCAGACCGGTGCGTGGAAACCAAGTCCGTGACGACCGAGTCATGCCTCAGAAACGCGCATCAAGGGTAACGACTTTTCTTCTTAGGCAGGTGAAGCCCTTAATTAGCATATTTGCATGGAATACCCTCTCCACCGACGGATGGGGGAAGGGTGCTCTCCGACGGGTCAATTTTACATCTCCGCTATTAATTGCATTAGCACCCGGAAGCGCGAGTACGATTTAGACATGCTGTGTGAAGCCCTTCCGGGCCCCATAGTCGGTCAATTGCCCGGCCCGGTGCCCGGGCCGGGCCGGGCCGGGAAAAGCCCGGTTACTGGGCTTAGCCCGGGACTGGAAAAGCTCGGGCTAAGCCCGGGCTGACTCTTAGAGCCGTTGAAAACCAACGGCTCTAAGAGCCGTTTGTTTCCAACGACTCCAAGAGCCGTTTGTTTCCAACGGCTCCAAGAGCAGTTGGCTGCTACTTGGCCACTTGGGCTGCAAATAGCAGGCTAGCTGCTATTTGCAGCCCCCCCAAAAAAAATTTAATTTTAATTTTTTAAAAAAATCTATAAAACCCCCCTCCTTCTTTCTCTCTTTCATACACTTCATACCCCCTCATCCCCCACCTTCTCTCTATTCTCTCGTAATTTTCACCCTTCTACCGTCCTACGTCGAATATGTCGTCAACACAAGCGTCTTCTTCATCATCCGTCGCTCACGAAGTGGTGGAGCACAAGCGTACGACGCCGATTTGGGAATATTTCGAATTAGTGCAAGTCGGCGCGGAGCAAAAGACGAGGTGCAAACAGTGCTCGAAATTACTTTCAATCACTGGCAACTCGACACTCGCAAGACACGTTAAGTCTTGCGCAGCCAAACAAGCTCCTCCCGAGTTGACCCAGGTGCAATTATCGGCATCCGGACAAATTTGGACGTACGATCAAGGTCGGCTAGCTCCCGCAGCGGGAGCTACAGGGGAATCACAAGCTTTGGTTTTTTTTTATGAATAAAAAAACATTTTAATTTTTTTAAAAAAATAATTAACCGGGCCGGGCTTAGCCTGGGCCCGGCCCGACATGGGGGGCCTTACCAGGCCCCCAGGGAGCATAGCCCGACCCGACCCGATTACAGTGCAAAGACCGGTCCGGGCCCGATTCGAAAAAGCCCGGGCCAGGCAGGCCCAGTCCAAGCCCGGGCCCGCCGGGCTTTATGCGCACCACTTTTATATACTGATATAGTGATATATACATTTTTTCGTATAAATTAATTTTATTATTTGTCTTCCACTATTATAGAATTATAGCTAGCTGCATCTTTATTATTTAGGTAATAATTATATGCAGTCTCACTTTGATTATGTGCAAGCCGTGTATTTGAAAATGGTTATATGCAGGCCAATTCCTGAACAGGTTCACAGGTTTTATGAGTTTTTAATTTGGCCTACCTTTATCCATGAACTGCATACTTTCAAAACTGAGCTGCATATAACATGACCTATTATTTATCTCAGCACATGCCCCGTGCTGCTGATGACCTCCAAAGAAAACATATATGCAACCTCCAAAGAAAACATATATGCAACTAATGCAGAAACCAACCACCGTCTCAAAATTCCCAACCACTCCCTCATTCATTGAATTGAAGGCGGTAAAAGAATCTAAATCCGTCATACCGCAATTTTCGTTAGGCGTACCGTATTTTTTCCTAATTTTTACGTCTTTTAGAATACGCATTGTAAATGCAATTTTAGAAAAAGTGTTCAACACGAAAGTTGTAGATCTCGTCGAGATTTACAACTTTGGTGTTGAACAATTTTCCTAAAAATGCATGCACAAGACGTATTTCTAAAAGGCGTGAAACCTAGACGTATTTTCAAAGTACGTCTTGTAGATGTATTTTTAGGAAAAGTGTTCAACACAAAAGTTGTAGATCACGTTGAGACCTACAACTTTCGTGTTGAACACTTTTACTAAAAATGCATGTAAAAGACGTATTTTCAAAAATCACGAAAAATTAGGAGAAAGTGCGGTGCACCTAGCGAAAACTGCGCTGCCCTTAACAACTCCCTGTATATATATAATAATAATATATATATATATAGCATCTCATGCCTAAACAATATCTATGCAAACCTAGCAAGCTAGTGCTGCAGGCCTGCAAGCTGCAAATTAAAGGATATATATATAATAATAATAATAATATTAGAAAGAGAAGGCTAGGCTAAGCTAGTTAGGAGATAGCAGCTCTCTTTCTCTCTCTGCCTCCGTCAAATCGCCATCCAAGGATCTTCTTGGGGCCGTGCCCTTCTTCAAGTCGCCATCTTAGCACAACTTTTTTTTTTTGTTTTACTCGTATAATAATATATATAATATATTTTTAACGCTGTAAAAGTTAAATAAATTAAAATTTAAACTATGGGACGAATTAATTAAGGAAGACAATAAATGGCCTGCCCTTCTTCGTAGCAGCTGCATGGGGCTTGTGGTAGAGAGAGATATAGGGATTGGAAGACTCTTCGGTAGACCGGCCGCTTCTTTCTTTCTGTCTCTCATTTCTATATCAAGTCTTTATTATAGTAGATGAGACCGTGCATGAGATCCTACTTTATAGACCCATCAAAAATTAGCCCCCGTTTTGGACGGCTTATTTTATTGATAATTACAGGAGTGTTTAAAAAAGGGCGCTGCTATTCGCACAGCAGTTTTACCTATTTACACCGTACTTTCTCCTAATTTTTCGTGTTTTTTTGGAAACACTTCTTTTACATGCATTTTTAGGAAAATTGTTCAACACGAAAGTTGTAGATCTCGTCTTTTCCTAAAAAATGCATGTACAAAGGTAATTCCAAAAGGCGCGAAGCCTGAGCGTATTTCCAAAGTACACTTTGTGCATGCATTTTTAGGAAAAGTGTTCAACACAAAAGTTGTAGATCTCGCCTAGATCTACAACTTTCGTGTTGAACACTTTTCCTAAAAATACATGTAAAAGAAGTGTTTTCAAATACAACAAAAAATTAGGAGAAAGTGCGGTGCGAATAGCCAAAACTGCGGTGCGGATAGCAGCGCCCTTAAAAATATGGCTGTAATTTCTAATTTGGATTTTAATTGTTGGATTGCCGATTTTACGGTCGGATTTCCTCTAGCTAATACACACGTTTGTGCGCGTCGGTCGGTCGCACAGTAAAATGCTTCGTTTTGCACGTACTGCGGTAGAATTATGAACAACGTGATTATAAACCTTAATTTATTAAAAGGACCCTAAAAATAAGGCTCTGTTTGGCACGGTGGTCACAGTCATTAACATGGAGGGTTAAACCGTCATTCGTTAAGAATCATCTAACAACATCATCCATTTGCACATAAAAGTGGATGAAATTGTATAGGTGGGTGTTAAAGAATAACAATTTAACCCCCATGTTTTTTATTTCTCAAAAAAAAAAACCCCATGTTTTTGACCGACGCCACCGTGCCAAACACGAGGGTTCGTTTGGCACAGCGGCGGAGGTCGTCAATGTATGGGTTAAATCGTCATTTATTAACAATCACATGACAAACTTCATTCGTTTAAACATAAAAATGGATGTAGTTTATTAGGTGTGTGTTAATAAATGACAGTTTAATCCTCCTGTTAAAAGACCATCAATGTTAACCCTCAGTTTATTAGGTGTACTTTATTCATTTAATAATGCGGTGAAGGAGTAAGAAATAAATTCGCCCTAAAACCAAAAGAAATAAATAATTTCATCATATAGTAGTAGCTTAATTTATAAGATTGCACACGTGTAGCCGTTGGCTCCTCTCGCACGCGCCGGCATCCATCAATGCTTAATTTTGACATTCGCAAAAATTAATTACCAAGTTGCAGCCACACCCGCCCGTATCCAATTTCAAATCTTACGCCGTTTTTGTATATCCTAACTTCATATAAAGTTAATCTGACAGGACACCGAGCTCCCGTCACAAACATCCGTGCACACGATCCTGTGTCAAGTGCTCTCCCTCGTATCTATTTTATCGTGTGCATGGGTGTTTGCGAGTTGCATAAGCGCCGCGGAGTCGGGACACTGCCGATGCGGGGTACTGTTGCGTAGGGCACAGGGGCTCCCCGTGCCCTGTCAATTGATCGAGCGTCGTAAATGGGGCGAGTTTGGACGGAGGTAACGTCGCAAGGTGTAATACAGACCACTGTTGCTACTTCAAAAGGTTTGACAACTCTTTTGTTAATCTTATTCTATATATAGATGACGTGCTTATTACAGGAAAGGATAGAGAAAAAATAACCAGGCTAAAGAAAAGGTTGTCAAATAAGTTTGAAATGAAGTACCTGGGAGCTGCCAATTAGATTCTAGGAATGAGAATCAGTAGGGATAGGGCTGCCCATATACTAAAGTTATCTTAGACTGAGTATGTTGGAAATGTTTTGGGCTGTTTCTACATGAAGGGTGCGAAGGCTGTGGCCAGGCCCTTGGCCAGCCATTTTCAACTCTCCAAAAAGCATGAGGAGCGAGATTATATGGAAAGGATTCCATACGCCTCAGCTATTGGCAGCCTGATGTATGCCATGATCTGAATCAGAGCGGATATTGCACACTCTGTGATAGTTGTTAGCAGATACTTGGGCAATTCGGGCAAGGAACATTGGGAAGCAGTTAAATGGATTTTCAAGTATTTGAGAGGGACATCTGAGAAGGCTTTATGTTTTGGTGGGTCACAAATTACGTTGCAGGGATTTGTAGACTCAGATCTTGTAGGAGATGTGGATGATAGGAGGAGCACTACAGGCTATACATTCAGTTTGGATAGTGTTGCTGTGAGTTGGGTATCAAGGCACCAGAAGATTGTTGCTCTCTCTACTACAATATGTGGTCATTACTGAAGCTATCAAAGAAATGATTTGGTTGAAGAGTTTTTTGAAGCAATTGGACAAAGTTCAAGAGAATAGCATATTATACAGTGACGGTATAAGTGCTATTCATCTAGCCAAGAACACGCTTTTCACTCTAGAACAAAGCATATTCAACTAAGGTATCACTTCAATCGTTTGCTTATTGAGGATGGTTCGTTATCTTTGGATAAGATTCACACAGATCTGAATCCTGCAGAAATGTTTACCAAGGTAGTGACAGTAGAGAAACTGAAGCTATGTTCAGCTTCAGTTGGTCTTGTTGCTTGAGTTCATAGGAAACGGTGAGCCACACCACTACCTTTTTTGAAGTTCATTGTTGTGGTTACTGTTGTTACAACTTAGTGGGCCAGATGTTCGAATGTGTCTCCAACTGCGAGATTGTTAGGCTTGTGGAGCCAATGCGATGTTTGTTTTTTATTTATTCATTGGATTAACGCCGATTCGCTGTTCTAGTCGGGTCACCCTTTTTTTTGGCGATTGTTATCAGCACTACAGTATTGGTTATTCGCACATGTTTTTTTTTCCTAATTTTTCGCTCCTTTTGGAAATACGTCTTGTACATGCATTTTCAAGAAAAGTGTTCAACATCAAAGTTGTAGATCTCATCGAGATCTACAACTTTCGTGTTGAACACTTTTCTTGAAAATGCATGTACAAGACGTACTTTGGAAATACACTCATATTTTGCACCTTTTAGAAATACGTCTTGTACATGCATTTTCAGGAAAAGTGTTCAACACGAAAGTTGTAGATCTCGATGAGATCTACAACTTTGGTGTTGAACACTTTTCGTAAAAATGCATGTAAAAGACGTATTTTTAAAAGGCGTGAAAAATTAGGAAAAAATATGTGCGAATTACCAAAACTGTAATGTGGATAACAATCGCATTTTTTTCTCCCTATTTATTGTAGCCTCGGGACAAAAAAAACAGTAACTATTTTCTTTCACCTTTAGTGGCTCCGTGGTTTTCTCCCTAAAAAGGGTTTCCACATAAAAACATTTTTCTCCCTATTTATTGTACGTCTCGGGGCAAAAAAACAGTAAGGGTCCGTTCGTTTGCACGGAATTGAGCCCCTGGAATTGAAATTAAATGTCTAATTCTAATTCCATCGTTCGTCTTCACGCATGACGTTGGAATTTAAATTTTAATGAATTCCGTAGAATTCATTTTGAACTAAAAACAATTCTTTCCAATCTATATAAGAATTGGACAATTTCGGTCCAGACACATTTTTAAGTCCGGGAGCGATTTTTTCGCCCGGACGCGAATTTATTCTCCCGAGCGTGATTTTTTCGGGCGGGCGCGATTTTTTCTGCCATGGAGCGTTTTTTTAGCCCATGAACGATTTTTACGCCCGGGCGCGATTTTTTCGCCCGGGCGCGATTTTTTCGCCCGGGCGCTTTTTTTCGCCCGGGCGCTTTTTTTTCGCCCGGGGCCGTTTTTTTTCGCCCGGACGCGATTTTTTCTCCCGAAGCGTTTTTTTCGCCCGGACGCGATTTTTTCTCCCGGGCGCGATTTTTTCGCCCGGGCGCGATTTTTTCGCCCGGGCGCGATTTTTTCGCCCGGCCGCTATTTTTTCGCCCGGGCGCGTTTTTTTCGCCCGGGCGCGGTTTTTTCGCCCCGACGCGATTTTTTCGCCCAGCGCGCTTTTTTCGCCCAAGCGCGTTTTTTTCGCCCAAGCGCGTTTTTCTTGCCCTGCGAGATTTTTTCGCCCGGACGCGATTTTTTCGCCCGGGCGCGATTTTTTCGCCCGGGCGCGATTTTTTCGCCCGGGCGCAAATTTTTCGCCCGGACGCGATTTTTTTCGCCCAGGCCCGATTTTTTCTGTCGGGCGTGTTTTATTCGCCCGGGCGCAATTTTTTCGCCCGTGCGCGATTTTTCGCCGGGGCGCGATTTTTTCACCTGGACCCGATTTTTTCGTCCGGCGCGTTTTTTTCGCCCGGGCGCGATTTTTTCGCCATGCGCGTTTTTTTCGCCCGACGTGTTTTTTCGCCCAAGTGCGTTTTTTTCGCCCGTCGCGTTCTTCTCGCCTGGCGCACTTTTTTCGTCCGGGCGTGATTTTTTCGCCCGGACGTGATTTTTTTCGCCCGGACAAAGATCACGGCTAGGTGAAAAAAATCTCGCTCGGACAAAAAAATCGCGTCCGGGCGAAAAATCGCTCCCGAGAAAAAAATCGAATTTCAATTCCACAATATTCGTCAATATTCTTTATTAGGCGAACATTAGAATTGCAATTCGTCTCCAATATTTAATTCCACAATATTCACAAATATTCAATTCCAATATCGAATTCCAATTCCGTGCAAACGAACGGACCCTAACTGTTTTCTTTCGCGTTTAGTGAATTTTCAGTGGTGTGGCTCCGTGATTTTCTCCCTAAAAAAGGGTTTCCACATAAAAACTGTGCGTGCTCTCGTGATTGATTTCCTCTCATCTTGTTTGCTAGTCTCTCTGTTTTTTTGCTCTCAGTTTTCATGAATTCTCTGCTTCGAACTCATTACATTCAGCTGCCTTCGTTGAGCATTCAAGGAAATAATTAAGGATGGAGCCGACGACACGCGTGCACTGCAATGGCGCTCAGGACTATGATTCATGATCTCCATCTGTGAAAACAAATTCAGTCGGGCTAGTAGGCCAAAGTCCTCAACATCGGGCCCGCCCGGATTGATGCTGCCCAGCCCATTTAATAAATAATTCCCAATCAGCCCCTGCCATTTCCTTTATCTATAAATCTATAATACACATACACCAAAAAATTAGGCAGCCATAGAGACTACTGTTGTGTGGGATAAGCAGATGTACTTGAAAGGCATGTGAAGCTTTTCCGATTTTCTTCATTTTAATATGTTATTTTTTGGCTTTACCTTTTTATTTTGTTACACTTGCATGTTTTTTTGATGACACTTGGTTGATTTGAATGATTGGGAGTTCGAAAATATGATCCCACATGCCTTTATAAATTTATTATGGATCGAGAAGAAATTTCGGCTCCGTTTGGGAGGATTTATTTTCACCGGTCAAGCGGTTACGATCCCATGAATCGTAACAGCTTGACCGGTGAAAATAAGTCCTCCCAAACGGAGCCTTCAAAGTGATGGTAGAGTTAATAACTGACCGGCGAACTCTGCGGTTACACCAAACTGCTCCACCAAAGCAAGTCCAAGGCATAAGCCTATTCCGAACTCGCAAGCTCCAGAAGAGTCCACAAACACGCCGGATTTGGCGAACTCCTGAAGAGTCCGCACTCCCGCGGATGCCAATCCTAACCGCCCGGTTACATCTTGGGAACAAGCCGACTGCAGAACCACTGGCCGACCTGGCTAGTCGCCAATCCAGTCCGCCCAGTCCGGGCGGTTAGTCCGCCCAGGCCGCCATTTCTGTCCGCCCAGTTTGCGCGGACAGTCCGTCCAGACGTACCGCCACTTTCACTTTAAAAAATTCAACAGTAAATTGCATTCATAAGTTCGCTCCATAGTGTAAAATGTTATGTTCTTTAGAAAACCGGATAAAGAAGAACTCGCTTTTGAAAAATATGGCTCCGATTGAAGGTCCGGTTCATGCGGTCATAACCGTTTGACCAGTGAAAATAAGTCCCCCCAAAAGGAGCCTAACTCACAAACTGAAAATTTTGTCATGGAACAGTGATGGAAATCTTACAAAATTAGAACCTCATGAAATTCTGTACAACTAATCAAGGGCGTATGAGCTCAAATCTTGCTGTGAACCGTTCCTGATGAAGTTTTAAACGCGGCTAAAAATAGGATAGAGCTGGGTCTTAAGAACCGCACCTTATTGTAGAAGGCGAAGAAGCATCTCAACTAACAATTGCACATTAATTGGATGGCCCCGCAATCCTTACTAATGTTAGCCACAACAACAAGCTAGCTTCAATTCTCTTCTAAGGGACTTAAGAGTGATTGCTCGGCGCACCCATAAGGCCCCTCGGCGATGTCTGAGGATGGCAGAATAGAGCCACCCCCCCCCCCCCCCCTGCTCTGCGCACCCATATGGCCCCTCGGCGATGTCTGGGCGATGTCTGAGGATGGCAGAATAGCTTCAATTCCGATACGACTGACGCCCAAGGTCTTTTCATTCCTTTTCGCTTCTCCGTCTTTGAGTAATTTTTACGTACGCGCCTCGAACGGCTCAGTGCCGTGTGAGGGAGATCACTGTCGTGTACTCACACATCAAAAATCGTGCGCACATAAAAAACAGTGCGCACTGTTAGAGGTGGAGCCTGACTGCGTTGGATGTACTGGTCACTCGACACGATTTCGCCGGAAGATAGAAGCGGTGTAAGTTTCTTTTGAACGTTCTTCATAGTGAATTTTTGTGGCGCGAGTGGTTGTGATTTTTTTCCCGGACTTGAGTTTTTCCACGTTAATATCCTATGTTGTGATCTGCGTTTTTCGTCCTTGTTTTGCACTCGTTTTTCTCAACACGCACATCAAAAATCGTGCGAGTGATTTGATGTGCGAGTGCACGGTACCTAAAATCCAAACAAAGCTTAATTAGGCAAAGCTTTCAGGAGTCTCGGTGTGCTCTTGAAACTTGCTCAACTCTTATATATATATATATATATATATATATATATATATATATATATATATATATATATATATATGGCCGCGTTCATATGAGAAGAGAAATGCCATGCGAACTGTGCGAACTCCCTCATTTGGGCACCAAAATGGACATGTAATATATGGATTTTGACTGGCTCGACGAGACCTACAACTTTCATGTTGAACACTTTTCCTAATTTTGCACGAATTAGCCGGATTTTGGACCCGAAAATATCTGGGCGGAACGAGTCACGTTCCGCCCAGATATTTTCGGGTCCAAAATCCATATAATCCGTGCAAAATTAGGAAAAGTGTTCAACATGAAAGTTGTAGGTCTCGTCGAGCCAGTCAAAATCCATATATTACATGTCCATTTTGGTGCCCAAATGAGGGAGTTCGCACAATTCGCACGGCATTTCTCTTCTCATATGAACGCGGGCCTATATATATATATATATATATATATATATATATATATATATATATATATATATATATATATATATATAATAAATGCGGGTTAGCAAAAAATTGAGGATTAGTTTATTTCAAGAAATTCACTTTGAAATTAATGTATATAGCTTCATATTTTGAATTTAGTCCCCACTTCATGTTTTTCATGTAGATAGCTAGCTTCTCTCTAACCATGAAATATTGAGCATCAGTCAACCAATATTGATCGTTTGCATTAACTATATAGTCTGCATTAAGATATATAAACAGTAGAAAGAAATATATTTTCCTTCTTAAATATAACACAACTCACAATCAATTTTTACCATAAAATGTAAAGTGCAGCCCAATGCACATAGTATCCTCGTGCAACGATGGTTTTTGGGGAAGAATCTCACCACAAGGGTGAAATTAATATAGACAAACCTTACCTTGTATTTTTGCAAGGAGCTGCTTGCAGGACTCGAACCCATGACCTCAAAGTCACACAGAAACCGACTTAGATATATTCCTCTAAATCTAAGTCATGAGTTCATGGCAGTTCCATAATTTGAAGGACTATCGCTAACTTGTTGATTTGTCTCACATTTAGAGTTGAAGTTACTTTGGATTCTATGCCAAAATGTTCTAAGAAAGATTTTAACATAACTGTGCAATCCCGTATTTGTCGAGTGGGTTCATCAGGCACTCACCTCTTGGGCGAGATCTCCCCTGGCTCGGCTTGCCCGCCCAAGGAGATTTTCTATTTACTAGTGACATCTTACTTTTGGTCTGTCATTAGCCGTTCCAAACAGCGGAGTTTTGTTGTTGACAGACCAGTTTGAGTTGTGTTTAGTAAAACCGTAAGGCAGGATCTCGTTATTCGCATACCACTATCAGAAAATTATAAATAGATACCCAAGGGCATCTTTGGAGAGCACCTCATATGGGCTTACTTCTTCATTGATTAGCTTTGGAAGGCAAGAACTTCAACTCACTATTCACTTTGGTTTTCGGGTGGGTAGTCGGGAGCTCTCCTAGCCCTCCGAAGATGCCTCATCCAACATTAGATTTGGAGTGGAAACAATATAAGATCTTCCGGGTGTGTGGCGGGACCTCCTCGCAACGACTTGGGATCTGTTTGAGGTTCTCGTGGGAAGGTCTCCGAACTCTAAGTTCTCAACCTAGTGCATTCGTACGGGAGAAGTAGAGGCGAGCTACACTTTCGGTCCAAACTTCTCGTCAAGCCATGCTTTCTAGGTACAATAACGACAATATATATTTTTTGGGAATTGTTAAAAGCAGTGGCGGAACTAGGATTTTGAAGTCGCACGGGCACAATTTAAGTACTGTCAATTCGAGGGGTTTGAGGGGCATCACTCCATAGAACGAAGGAGAATCACCTATCCTTTACGCTGGAGCATGACTCCATCATCTCTAATTTAGCAGCAATCCGAGCATGACAACCGTTAGTAATATTGTTCAGATACACCAGAGGAGTATTCCAAATCAACTACAAAAAAAAATATAATGCGAAATGCTCCTTTCGATTTATCTGAAGAGGAAAACAAGATCAAGGAGCCCTAATAATCCCAAAAACCTACTTCGGTGAAATCCTTTGCGATCTTTGGATCTACATCACCCATGACTCACCCTTCTTGCAGAGAACAACAGCTGCCTTAAAAAGAATTCAATTGCTTCAAACCATAATACTCTCAAAAACCTAAAACAGATCTTCATCAACAAACGAACGCCGACGAAATGGTAAAACTCGAGTAGCATCGAAAATCTTCATCGCTTTCTGATCGGATTGAACAGAAGAGAAACACTCAAGTTTGATCGATCAATGTGAAGGGAAAGATTATTTGGTACCTTTAATGTGGAGATCGAAGAGAAAATCGTCATTGCTTTCTCGCAGGATTGGGTATATTCATTTCTGGACTGATTTCAGTCCAGAAATCTGGAGATTTCTGGACTGATAATCAGTCCAGAAATGAATGGTTTTAAGTTGAAATCAGTTAAGAAATCATTGAAGAAGAAGATAATACCAGCCGGAAGCAGCGGGAGCAGCGAGAGCAGCCGGGCAGCTAGGGCACGGGAGCAGCGGGCAGCGACGGATAGGGGGATTTCTTCTCCCCCGTTGAAGATCGCGGAAAAAGCGGTCGGGCACGTGCCCTACCGTGCCCAGGGCTAGTTCCGCCCATGGTTAAAAGCAGTGTACTTTTAGCTATGCTGATACCAAATAACTCCTAGTTTTATTCTAAAACTGTTGTCCTAAAACTACTACTGCGCTTAACCCTAAAGTTTGCATTCTCAATATTGTAAAACACTTTAACATTGATCATTAAATCTGTTAAAATTTCTCAAGATGATCGGGGAGATAGCTCTGATATCAAGTAAAACTTTCAAAGCTATCAAAATGACACCTCGATCAGGTGGGAAACGGGAACCAGACGCAGGAACACTAAACCATAAACCAAGCTCAATAAATCAGAAATAACAGAAGGCAACAAACAAATCTTGTATTATCAACAATCTTCTTTACAAGGCAGGACATACATGGCGAGACATGATTCGCCGATGTACAAAGGAAGAGCATACAAACAAAGCAAGAATAACAAGCCGGGCGGACTGCCTCAGAGACCGCCAAGCTTCTGCAGCACTGAACTGAACTACGGAGTCCGCGTAGACTGCGAACAACCCGTTATTCTGTTGAACACCTTTATCCGCTCTTTGCAAGCCGCCCGACCGCAGAGGTCGCCTAGCTGCCAGAGTCTGCGAACAAAGCCGCTGCCGAACTGAAGAACAGATCGCCGAGACCGGCGGACAAGTAATTGAACTGCGAAGGCTGAAGGAGAGAAGATTGGCTGGCTGCAACCGCGACCTGCTGCAAATCGCAGATTGTTAACCGCAAACTCCACTGATCTCTAACCGCAGTCAGCACCAAAAACCTGGCTTCTCAGTGCTAGCCGCACAACCTGCAAACAACAACCCGGTTAACCTTCTTAAACCGCGCAGACAGAAAATCCGAGGCCGCATCAATTAACTAACGTTCAACTTACTGTTTATTTAGTTAATTATGATGTCACTGGGGGGGGGGGGTCCTATTTATAGGCGCGGAGAGGAGTGTGTTCACCGCCCTAGCTGATAGAAATACCACCCAGACTCGCAGCTAGCACAGAGCAGTCCGCCCAGTCCGCATGGATAAGTCCGGACACCATCCTATCCGCCTGCCTTCAAAGAAGGCGGGATAGAAGCCAGTTCGCATCCCTACCGGCACCGCACCAGTTCGCAACAACAATCTCCACGACCAAAGGCACAGACCACCCGGCCAACCAGCGGACATTGCGGACTCCGCGATCAATCTGAACTTGTCATAGATCGTGACCAAGTCCCCAACCAGAGAGGTATCATAGATCGTGACCAAGTCCCCAACCAGAGAACCTCTGACGCGAGCTACGCGGACACGAACAACAGTCCACCCAGTCCGCCAGCTCCAATCCAGTCCGACCAGACCGTGGATATTCAACCTATCCGCACGGCTACCACCAAGGACACACCACCAGGCCGCAACACCAGACCGCTCAGGCCGCATCACCGGTTTGCAAGACTATCCGCCCAGGTCGCGCGGTCTGTCCGATCAACCCTCACTTTCACTTCAACAATTTCAACAAAATCCTCCCCTCATCATTAATTACAAGCACTGTATTTTTAACTATCTTCACACCAAATAACTCCAGATCTTATTCTAAAACTACATACTACTGCGCCTAACCCTAATCATTTATCTTTGCATTTTCAGCATTGTAAAACACTTTAGCATTGATCATTAAATCCTTGCCTTATTACATTGTTAAAATTGCTAACCCAACGGGAAACAAAATTTTGGATTGATATATTGTAAAAGGGAATATAACTGTACTCAGTATAATTAAAAACAATAAAACATTAATTAATAAAATCTAGAAATTGGTATTTATATAATAGAAGTTGCAAGATTAAAGTGAAAAATCTAATGGGAAGAGGAATTCAAAATTTTGCACTTCTATATGATCAATATTGCTTACCTACTATGCATAATAATGTGTAATACTAAAGTAGAAATAAGAAGGAACAACTCATATCATCGTCTATTGATGATCACAACAAAGTGCTTGAGAAACAGTAAATCAGTGGCAACACATTTGTTAGTCATGAAAATATTCGATAATTCATTATACATATCTCTATCACATCACAGTTAAAATACTTACATGAAATTTTCAAAACTTGCCTAGTCTAACCTAAAAGAACACGGTAGTTACTAATTATCAACTCGTTAAAACTTACTCGTGAGTCAGCCGATCGACATGTTACTACTCTTTGATAAGCACATCAAATGTGCATACATCGTACCTCTTTAATTTCGCCCTTCCCGTCACACATCTTGTTTTGCGATACATCATGACTCTAATCTAGAAGGCTTTCTCAGGGAGCCCCGAGATGACATAGTATGCATCCAATACTCATAGCCAGGTATCCATCTTGATCATTCAGCCATTCATCTCGATAACTTTCTCATCGTATGATGGGTGGACGATTCACCCTTCTCACTCTTTTCCCCTTTTCCGCTCTCCCCCCTCTTCACCCTTCACTTTTCAAGGTGTCTTGTTGCCCATTTTACGCATCGTTCATCAAGAATTTCACTTGTGCACCACTCCGCCAACTTCTCTGAGAAGTTACCGACTAAGCAGAACTTGTATTACTGTTTCCACTAAATCTATTCACTCCACTACCTTCCGCTCATTCTCGATGAAAGAACACATTATCTTTGTGGTTTATGATGACAAATTTTTATTTACAATGACCAATCTTCTCATTTTCTAGAAACACTGTTCTTTTTCCCCACTAAAAAGATCACATCCTTACCACATCAGTCACTGACATGCTCACCTTATTCGTGAAAATAATGGACGATAAAAGATTTAGATTCTGTGTCGATCATAATTGTGTGTCTGTTCCATAGCCTCCTTTCACCGCACTAACTTAACTAATGCAACATGAATATGTATTTTATTATAACCCTTCTATAAAGTAAAATGGAATGATAGTATGACACACAAATCCTATTTTATTAAACACAGTATCCAACACTCATTTCCATCTCAAATATTTTAAAGGAGAAAAAGTTTAATCATAATATCCCAATATGACAATATATCTTATTTTATCTTATATATATAAGAGAATATAAGTATTTGGAGGCACATCATAGAATGAGTATTGACCATTGGATCATGACAGAGAACATGAGGGGGATTTGGAGAGAGAGAGAACAGGGAGAGGGAGAGAGAGAGAGAGGGGGCGGGAGAGAGAAGGAGAGAGAGAGGGTGGAGTGATAAAGAGAGTGGGAGATAGGAGTAATAAATTATTTTTATATGCAAATTTTATAAAATAAAAAGTATGAATAATAATTCATATTTTTTGCGGTAATTTTAAGTACTCATATGTATATGTTTTGAAAAAAAAAATAAGATTTTGAGTGCGTGCACAATCCGCTCATAAGCCGGCGCAACCCACAACGACGCATCAAGCACGAGCAACGACCGCCCGAGAGCTTCGAGCACGGGCGTAGCATGGGGGAAAAGGTCGGTAAAACAAAATATATTGTGTATCACAAGATAAAACAAAATATAAGAATACAAAAAAAATATTTAATCCCAAAGTACAATGCAAAATATATTTATTCTGAGAAGTACAAGAAAATGAAGCTATTTATTTTCTCGTACTTTTAAATGTCTTGCATTCTTAAAATCTTTTTTGCTTCACATTAAAAAAAAAAATCAAATTATTCATTTCATGGTGAAATCAAGTGCAGCGTACGATCGAGCTAGCCGAAACAACACAGGCTTAGATGCCTTCTTACCAACCTCTTCCCCCATGCACGCCGGAAACATTTCGTGTTTACAATTAATGCCGTCTAAATTTCTTTTTTTTTTCCCTCCTTTTTTATGTCAGCGCAAGAATTTACTGCCAAAACCTACTGCGAGGTAAGTAAAGTAACTCAGGCGGCTATATATATATAGAGAGAACAGAGAGAGAGGCTTATACCAGTTGAAAGAATAACAGCAAGTGGGAACTACTGAATTCATTCCGGCCATTTTTGTTCACCATGGTTTTAGTGGAATCAATCCTTGCTCTGGCCTTTGGATTTCTCGGTCTCTGCTGTGGATTGTTGAGGTGGAATGAGGTGAGATACAGGAAGAAGGACATGCCTCCGGGAACTATGGGCTGGCCTCTGTTTGGAGAGACGACAGAGTTTCTGAAGCATGGACCCAACTTCATGAAGAACCAGAGAGCCAGGTTGCTTCTCTAATTCTCCCTCCCTCTTGCTTTCTCTATTTGGTACTTCAATGCGCGCACTTTATGTTTTAATGATTCTCTTGTTTTTTTTTTTGATTTTTGCTCTTTGAGCTTTTTTCAGAATCAAAACTTTATGATTTATGCTTTTTGAGGATTTGATTTTTCACGTTTTTCTTCATTTTTTCCATTGATTTAATTAACATATTCTTCCTCTAATTAATTAAGGAGATTCTCAGTCTTTCTCTTTATGCCTTTGTTTGAGCCTTTTTTTTTTCAAAGAGAGGAGTTACTTGGACACGAGCACTCTGTTTTTCTTAAACTTATTAGTGTATCAGTAAATAGTGTTTTTGTGCTTTGAAATTTCCTTTATCATGTTTTTTTGCTTATTATTAAATGGTTTTTCACCTTGAGGTAGTATGTGTTTTTTTTTACCGTTGACATTTCTTACCGTGAGGCCTTTACTTCGTGATGTAGTTCTCCTCTGTTTCTGACTTTTTTTAATGGACAATTTGCAGGTATGGAAGCTTATTCAAATCGCATATACTTGGATGTCCCACTGTAGTCTGCATGGATCCAGAGATCAATAGATATATTCTCATGAACGAAAGCAAAGGACTTGTTCCCGGTTACCCACAATCCATGTTAGACATATTAGGAGAGTGCAATATTGCTGCTGTCACTGGTTCTCTTCACAAAACTATGAGGAATTCCATGCTCGGCCTCATCAGTCCTCCAATGATAAGGGATCATCTTCTTCCTAAAGTCGACGAGTTCATGAGCTCGCATCTCAGCAATTGGAGTGATCAAGTTATTGATATTCAGGAGAAAACCAAAGAGGTTGGTGAAGACTACACCTTTCTAGTGTCTTCGGCAGAACAGCAAATGGGAAAACTACTAATTAGAACAAAAATGTGACCCGGGAGAAAACACGAGAAACAATGCCTACTCAAACACTTGATCACAAACATCTCAATCCTTGCATAGTATTTATGACTGAGTATACAAAACATTAATAAAAACACAAGCAAGCATGCAAGCAAGCAACGAAAATGTTAATTAAAATAAAACGCACAGATAACTTGTGGGGATCAGTCTTTTGGCCTGCATTAGCACTAATATTATGAACTTTTTTGTTATCAGGTGGCTCTGTATTCTTCTCTGAAGCAGATTGCAGGAATTGAAACTGGCCCTGTTTCTGATGCCCTCAAAGCTGAAGTATTTCAGCTTGTTTTAGGAACTCTCTCATTGCCAATCAACCTTCCAGGCACAAATTATCGGCGAGCTTTTCAGGTTTTAATTCGTGCGATCGATCATGCTCCATTAATGAAAGAAAGATGATTAAAATGATCCCATGATTATTGAGGATGTGGTGATTTTAACACCATTTTTTGTTCCTCCAATATGATAGACTTGTCCAAATGTTACCAACGCTATATCCTCTTCCATTGATTTCTGACGATTGAGCTGGGAGGACGATAATGATCTGGCTTGGATAAGTCGAGAGACGAGAACAAAAACTGCTGTCAAAATCAATACTTGTTAACTAATTATGGCAACATTTTGATCATTTTCTCTGTTTTGTGTGTGTGTTTTTAATCCAATTCTTAAATGTTCCATTGTTATTCAGGCTAGGAGAAAGATTGTTGAGATTTTGAAAGATGTAATTGAGAAGAGGATGAGTTCTCTTTGCTCCCAGACTGATATGCTTGAGCTACTCCTCAAGGCCGATGATAATATGAAATCAAAACTGACTGAAGAACAGATCATAGATTTAATCATCGCCCTCATTTATTCTGGCTATGAAACCGTCTCCACGACTACGATGATGGCCGTCAAATTCCTCCATGATCACCCGGAAGCTCTTCTAGAACTCAGGGTAAAAGAATAGTGTTCACTGAGCATAAATTTTACCGAATCGGCAAATTTCAATCTTTCTTTCAAGTTTAAAACTTTTGGGTACTCTGGTTATGTTACAGAAGGAACACTTTCAGATCAGGAAAGGAAAGTCGGCTAACGAAGGAATTGATTGGAATGATTACAAGTCTATGACATTCACACGAGCTGTAAGCAGAAAAGACCTGCATTTGCTTCTTCTGAAGCCGTTTTGTTAATTTTAAGCTAGCTGTTAAGTGATGAAATGTTTTTTTTTTGATTCAGGTGATTTTTGAAACCTTGAGATTGGCCACTGTGGTTAATGGGGTCTTGAGAAAAACTATTCAAGACATAGAAATGAAAGGTAAACTTATAAAAGCTTAACTTCAATATATATACCTGCTTTAAAAGGTATTGATTCTCAGTGTAATTTTGAGTTGCAGGATTTGTAATTCCGAAAGGATGGAGAATTTATGTCTACACAAGGGAGATTAACTATGATCCTTACTTATATCCGGAGCCGCTGAGCTTCAATCCATGGAGATGGATGGTGAGAAATTCTCTATGACCATGTAAAAGCAAACTTTTTTCGTAAAATCAAATTCTCTATGTTTTTATCTCTAAAACATATATTTTACCATGATAACATAAACAATTATAAGTTGTTTTTCTATGATAACAGAACAGAAATCTTGATTCACACCAGTATTTCATGCTGTTTGGTGGAGGCAGTAGGCTGTGCCCTGGGAAGGAGTTGGGCATAGTTGAGATTGCTACTTTCCTTCACTATTTTGTTACTAGATACAGGTATTAACTTTGCTGATATTATACTGTATTCATTAATTGAGATCTCTTGCATTGTTGAAATGTTTAGTACTAAATTATACCACTTCATATGATATGATGTAGATGGGAGGAAGTTGGAGGAGTGACAATACATAAATTTCCGAGAGTCGAAGCGCCCAATGGATTCCGAATCAGAGTTCAGAGCTACTGAGCTCATTGTATACACAGATTAATATATCTTAGCCAACACATGTTCATAGATTTTTTTTTTCCCTTTAATTTCCCCCCTTTTTGGATTCTAAACTGTGAAGTAGAGATATGGGGAGGAAGGGCTACTTCGAGACGAACTTCATTTCAGATGTGTGGACGAAAGGTTATATTGACAACATGTTAATCTTGAACCTTTGAGAAGTAAAATATTAGTCTTTTTTTTCGAATGATTTTGAACAGCTTGGGCCAAATTCAAGGAGGATTGAAAGAATTAGAGAAACTAACCCTTGATGATGATGCTTGATTAATATATCTAAAATATATACTAAATTAGAAGGGAATAGCAGTTTATTAATGAAAATTTTTTTGGCTCCTCTTTTTTTTGTCTCCCAATTTTAAGATCAATTTTATCCCTGCCTATTTTTGTAATAAAGATAAAGCTTGTAAGAGGCCAAAAAAAAGGTGATTTAGGGATGGTGGCGGGCATCATAATCATTGTCATGCCAAAGGTATATTTTATGACGGTGGTGTTTATGTCCAAACTGAACAGAGCAAAAATGTTGCGCCAAAAAGTATCCAGTGGTGGTCGTGAATGCATTTGATTATGAACTGCCGTACCCGACCTCACTTGAGGAACTTCATTCACTTTTATGTTCAAAACTAGTTTTCTTATAACAGTTAACATGCCAAACATACATTCTATGATTGTGGTGTTTTTTGTCTAAACTCATCGGAGCAAAAACATTGTGCCAAACAGAACCTTACCCCTCTACTTTTCGAATTGATAAGTAAATTGGAGGGTTCATATCCTTGTGAGCTACAAAACCCTACTCCTTTTAAGAAGAGTATGTAGGAAGATAATACCTTTGTTAAATAGCAATTATCATTCGCTAAGGCTCTTAAAAAGAATTATTGCGTGCCAATATTTAAAGTCGTAAACTCAAGCTCGTGGAGATTTTAAGTAAAATATTATATTCATAATATATCAATAGTCATAACTCAAATTTCTTCACACAAATAAATTGTCTATCACATAATTATGTGTAAATCAATGAATATATATAATTTATTTGAATTTTTCTTTTAATATAAATTGAGCGCACGAATAATAAAGCAAATAAAATTAATCAAATTCTTTTATTTGTTTCTATAGAACTTTGTTGATTTATCACCACTTTAAGATAAAATAAAGTTTTAACATGTATGCATGAATAATATGAATATAGTCTCTTTAACTATTTATGGACATTTTTCCTCCCTAGAAAAATATTCATCATTTCCAACAACATTAGAGCAACACCGATATGTGAAACACATCGTGCAAATCACTTAGCTTCGTCGAAAGAGCTAATCGATAGACAGCTTCTCCAATCTGCTCAACCACTTCAAACGGATCAAGATACCTCAGACTCGACTTTCTCAAGCACCGAATCCTAGACACGCCTTTAAATGGCTTTATCTTCAGATATACCCAATCGCCAACCGCAAACTCCACGTTTCGGTATTTGGCGTTGTAGTACTCAGCTTGCTTATCTTGGGCCACCAATAGCCGCTTTTGTATAGTGCGTATAGTCGAATTTACATCTTCGGTTTCTTTACGCTTATACAATTTCGATTCGCATGTTTCCGCCCAAGTTAAAGGAGTACGACACTTCCTACCGTATAAACTTCGAATGAGGTCATCTGAATGCTAGCTTGATAACTATTATTATAGGCGAACTCGATCATATAGAGATGGTCCTCCCACCTCTTCTCGAAATTCAAGACGCACATACGGAGCATATCCTCCATTGTCCTGTTGGTCCTCTCGGTCTGACCATTCGTTTGCGGATGAAAGGTCGTACTGAACTTCAGTTTAGTACCCAACAACTGGTGAATTAGCCTCCAATCATTCGAAATAAAGTGAATATCTCGGTCACTGACGATGCTACGGGGCACACCGTGCTAACGTACTATATTGTCAACATACAACTTAGTCATTTTTTTAACTGAACCGTCCTTCTTGTTCGGTATGAAGTGCAATACCTTTGTCAATCGGTCAACGATCACCCACACAACATCGTTCCCGTTTTGTGATCTCGGCGACCTATGAACGAAATCCATAGAGATATCATCAAACTTCCACACAGGAATTGACAATGACTTCAGGAAACCTCCAGGCTTCTGACAATTAACTTTTACTAAAGCACAAGTTTGACACTGCCACGGAAAGAGCTATTCCCTTCTTCAAACCCGACCACTAGAACATCTTTTTCATATCCTTGCACATCTTTGTGCTCCCTGTGTAGACAGAGTATTTAATAAAGTGTGCTTCATACATCAACTCCTCCCGCAACTTACCCACATTTGGGACTCACAAACGACCGTCCTTTCTCAAAAGATCGTCATCCAAGGAGAATTGAGAATTTGACCTATCCGCTATATAACGCTTCATACTCTCATCGAGTTTCATTGCTCGCCGAACTCTGTCTGCGAGATCATATTGCACCTCCGTCCAGTTCAAGCACGCATTTGCAGTGACATTCTTGTCAACACAAGAAATATCTAAGGCCTCTAACTCCTGGATCAGACGTTCATCATGCATCTGTAGCCAACTTGCTCGTACATGAGTCCTACGACTCAAGGCATCTACGATCACATTTCTCTTCCCGGGAGTGTAATATATCTGGAAAGTGTAGTCCCCGAGTAACTTCATCCATCTCCGTTATCGCATATTAAGATCCTTCTGGTCTATTAAGTACTTAAGGCTCTTATGGTCCGTGAAGATGTCAAATTTCACGCCATATAAGTAGTGACGCCACAACTTAAGTGCAAAAATCACAGCCGCCAACTCCAAGTCGTGGACTGGATAATTTCGCTCGTGCACTTTCAACTGGCGTGAGCCATAAGCTATAACTTTTCCGAATTGGAAAAGAATACAGCCTAAGCCGCTCCCTGATGCATCACTATATATCTCATAGCTGTCTGTACCATATAGCGAACTCAAGATAGACGCCGTGGTCAAATGACTCTTTAACTCCTCAAAAGCTCGTGCGCACTCAGGTGTCCAAACGAACTTCTAGTCTTTCCTTGTCAGTGTGGTGAGAGGTAAGGCTATTCGCGAAAAGTTCTCCACGAAGCGCCTGTAGTAGCCAACAAGTCCAAGGAAGCTCCTGACTTCCGCTACCGTAGCCAACACAGGCCACTCTCGTATAACAACTATGTTCGCCGGATCCACCGCAACACCCTCTCCACTAACCATATGGTCAAGAAAAGCCACCGACGACAATCAAAACTCGCACTTTGAGAACTTGACATAAAGTTTATTCCTTATCAGGGTATGCAAAACCATCCTCAAGTGATTTGCATGATCTTCTTCTGATTGAGAGTATACCAGTATGTCATCAATAAAGACGATCACAAACTGATCTAAATACTCCCGAAAAGTTCGGTGCATAAAGTCCATGAATACTGATGACGCGTTTGTAAGCCCAAACGACATTACAGTGAACTTAGAGTGACCATAACGTGTACCAAACGTCGTCTTGAGAATGTCACATTCCCTAATCCGCAACTGGTAATAGCTAGACTTTAAATCTAGTTTTGAATAGACAGTTGATCCCACCAGTTGATCAAACAAGTCATCAATCCGTGGAATCAGATACTTGTTTTTCTCCGTCAGCTTGTTCAATTCTTGATAATCAATGCATAGACGCAAGCTTCCATCCTTCTTCTTCACAAAGAGGACTGATGCACTACAATGTGACATACTTGGACGTATATAGCTTTACTCTAGCAATTCTTGCAATTGAACTTTCAGTTCCGCCATCTCTTTTGGCGCTACTCGTTACGGTGAGCGGGTCACATGTTTCGCACCTGGTACCAACTCAATAACGAAGTCAATCTCTCGCTGGGGCGGTAAACCAGGGAGATCTTTAGGAAACACATCAACATAATCCGATACAATAAGAACGTCACTCAAACTGGACTTCGGCTCAACAACCTCCAACAACGTGAAGAACAACTCCGCGCCCTTCCGAATAGCCCTGACTACTTGGAGAGCAGACATCAATATCATGTAGTGACAAATGATTATATCATGATCACATGAGGATTAGGTTAACATAATTCAATAAAGGCTAAAGAGAACTATAGTTCATAAGCACTGATAGCTTATGCCACTAGCTTGTCCCCATCAAGATACTAAAAAAAGAAGGAAATAATTGTGTCATTGTAGTGACAAATGATTCTTATGAGAGAAACCATTTATATATATAACAATAATAGGCACGGGCCTATGCTCCTATGACAAACTACGACACTACAAATTAATAATGCAGCTTAAAATAGACGGGCCACCAATTAATTAATACAAAAATTAGTTCTACATCACTTGTTGAATTTTTGTAAAAAAATCTTCTCCTAATGCTTATAAGCATGACAAATAAACTTTAATGATAACTACTCAAAAATTCCAATGACATTTTTAACGACAGCTTTTCTCGAAAGTATCACTAACATGTTTAATGACAACGAACCATAGTAGATATAGAAGCTCAACTAAAAAATTTATTTGAATTTATAAATTTTTATCATTACTTTTAATTTAAGCATAGAATGTAAATTTTAATTTATTTTTAAATAGATTAACATATGTTAAGTCATTAAATTAAAACAATAAAATTATATTTAACAACTTTGAATGTTTCACCAAAGGCAAAATTTCCCTTTAAATGTCTTCATCTCTAGTAGCACCCATTTTTACTTAACCATCAACGGGATGAAACCGTAAAATCCAATATTTGTTTAACATTTTGTTGTCAAAATTTCAATCATTTGTTATCTTAAGTTATACATTTTGTTATTTTACATACAAAGTACCCGTCTTAACAAAAATCAAGTAAAAGCCCCAAAATTCTAATTTTACAACTTTAGGCAACCATCCTTCAGATTTTTAAAAAAATGAAAAAACACAGCATCAAATTTATTAGAATCAGTTAAAATCACTCATTTGCATCAAACTTGATTGAAATCAATCAAAAATGTAAACCAAATCAAGATTTGAAAACGATGGGAAAAAGGAGAAGAAATAGATTACCAACTAAAATTAAGTATATCACAGGTTGCATAAGACGATAACCAGCACAAAAATTCTTCCATTGCCCACTTGGAACAGGTGAAGATAGAAGGAATAGCCCTTCCAATCATAAATCTATTAAAAATATATTTAATTTACATTTTTACATGTCACTGGCCCCTTCTACAGTTCTACAATCACATTTCATCCCAAAATTGTGAGAAAAACACAAGAAAAAGGCCAGCAGCAGAAACCCCAATAGGAGGTCAGGAGGAAGGAATGCTGGAAGCTCTCAATTAACAGCACTAACCACCAGCAAGACCCAGGAACAAACGCTGGAAGCAATCATCCATCTGCAAAACCTGCAGCACTCTGCTTTTACAGGGCTGCAATGACTCCAACACTTTTACCACAGTAAAACAGTAACTTAACGAGGAATTGCAGTTGGTAACCACCTCAATGACAGAAAACACAGATGCAAATCCTAGGAATACAACACATTCTAATGACTACATCTAATCATAACATAAACATGTTCAGATGTTCTACTTTCAGCAAATGCCCCATTCGCGGGAAAACTTGGGATTGTACCAGTTTTTTGGATTGTTTTGAAATGTACTAAATTCAGGGTATTTTGATAAATTCATTAGTTGAAGGGTTTGAGATCTACCAAACGCAGCTGCCTATCACAATTTTTTCTATGCAACCCTTTTCTCCGTAGTGACGATCTGTTGCCGCCCATGGACGTAGTCCTATTTTGTGAGCAATATAATTTCTTGTGGTGTGTGTGATTATGTGGTTCTTCTTTTTCTTTGCTTGAAATTTGTAACAAACATCACAAGCATGCTTCTTCTATAGAAAATTTGGTGTCAAAGCAACTACCCGCATTAAAAAAACATAGCTGAAACCACTAATAAAATAAAAAAAACGTTATTTTTTAAACTATTCATCCAAAAGCACACATCTTGAAGTTACAGGGAATATAAACTTTGCGATTGCTCAAGTTTTCTCCTGATCAAATGATTGATCATAGCAAGATTCGTCAACTTCCAGTATAAATATTCTTTTATAGGCATGCATGCATATATAAAAGCAAATTTTTTTGGTAAACGAAGTTAGTATTTGAACTAATTGACTGTGAAATTGGTCACTATAAACCACTGTTGTTAGAGGATAAAGAATAAATTGATTTGTTTTTGGGAGAAAATATAAATAACAAGTTTTGCATTTCACAAAAAATTAAGTTACAGAATATGCCCCCTATTTATAGGGAGAAGGGAGAGAAGGAATATACAACAGTCGATGTGAGATTAAAATACAACATGCGGATAGGCGGTTAAAAAATTTCAGGCCGCCTATAACTGAGCGATTAGACAGACTGTCTGCTCCACACAGGTAACCGTCGGCCTCTACTCAGTCCGCCGCCGCCGCCGTCCTGATCAGCAGTTCGCTCAACACAAGCGGATAGATGCATAAGACCGCCAAACTTCAGGTCAGCTCCCTTGATCATCAGGCGGCAACAACCGCCTCTACCTGCAGCTTCAGCTCCGCCTCTATCTGCAACATCAGCTGCTCAGACCGCGGCCTCTATCCGCAGCGACTACACCCTCTTGACCGCCAAACCCGCAAAATGGTTGAATAACCCTAGGCTGGCTAGAACTCTGACCAGACCGCCAGAGGCAGTCCGCAACACAGCGGAACCAGACCGCCAAGGCTAAACGCCACTACCAATCCGCCAGACCGCCAAACCTCCAGACCGCCTGGTTCAAGCCGCCAAGCATCCAGACCTCCTGGACCAAGCCGCCAGACCGCCAAACCGCCCGACCAAAACGCCAAGCTCCACAAAATCTAACACTCCTCAAGCTGGAGCATATATGTCAACCATGTCCAGCTTGTCACAAACATCTGAAAGAGAGGCAGATACTGGTTTGGTAAAGACATCTGCAAGGTCCTTGTCAGAAGTGATGAATGGAGTATATATTTGATTCTTCAGAATTTCTTCTCTGACGAAGTGGCAGTTAACTTCAATGTATTTTGTCCTTTCATGAAAAATTGGATTCTTTGATATATGTATAGCAGTCTGATTGTCACAAAACATGGGTAAAAGATGGTCATATATCCCCCCAAGTCAAGCATAAGGGCACACAACCATTTCAACTCGCAAGAAGTCGATGTCATGCTTCAGTACTCAGCTTCAGCGCTTGATCGTGACACAACAGACTGTTTCTTACTTTTCCAGCTGACACTAAAAAGGTGCACAAACCGAAAGTATATTTTTTATCTTCTTTATTGTGAGCATAGCTAGCATCAGAATATGCTTCTACCTTTAGATGGTTATGTTTTCGAAACAATAACCTCTTCCTTGAAGACCCTTTCACATGCTCCAGAATTTTTAATGTGGATCGAAGATGACACTCTCTGAGAGCTTGCATAAACTGACTGACCCTCCCTATAACATAACAAATGTCAGGTCTAATAACAGTCAAATATATGATTTTTCTTACGAGCCGCATGTACATAGTACTATCTAAAAGAAGAGGTGAATCCTCCGTCAAACTCTTGTCATCACTAACAGCCATAGGACATCGAACAGGTCTTGCCCCAAGAAGACCAGTTTCTTTCAAAAGATCTAACGCATACTTCCGTTGTGAAAGCACCATAGAGTTGTGTTTCCGCAAGATTTCTATCCAAAGGAAGTACTTAGGAGAACCCATATCCTTTGTAACAAAATATTGTTGAAAATGTCTCTTTACTAGATCAACTCCTTCCTTATCATCACTAGTAAGGAGAATATCATCTACATAGACAGCAAAAACCACAAATCCTTTAGTAGTCACGCGAATAAGAAAAGAGTGATAAGCAGAGCTCCGGGTGAAGCCAATAAGAGAGACAACGTTGCTGAACTTGTCGAACCAGGCCCGTGGGTTTTGCTTTAGACCATAAATTACCTTTCGTAACTTGCATACCTGGGACTCCACCTGAGCAACATACCCACGAGATTGCTCCATGTAAACCAACTATTGAAAATCACCATACAGGAAGACATTCTTCACATCTAATTGATACATCTCCTAACCTTTGTTAACCGCTACAGAGAACAAAACACGGATAGTGCTGATGCGAGCCACTAGGAAGAAGGTATCAAAAAAGTTCACACCATATGTTTGAGTAAAGCCTTTGTCAACAAGCCTAGGCTTATAGCGGTCAATAGTGCCACCCGGATGAAACTTGATGACAAAGACCCACCGACAACCAACCATAGCCACACCTAGAGGAGTAGGGACAAGATTCCAAGTACTCCTTTCGGTTAAGGTCTTCATTTCTTCATCCATTGTCGCTTTCCAATGCAGAACAGAAAGAGCCTCCTGATAGTTAACCGGGACAGCATTTGCCGAGAGAGCAAGGGCAAATCTCCTTCCAGTTGGGAATAAACGAGCATAGGACACAACATTATGAATGTAATGTGTAGTGCACGTTCTAACTCCCTTCCGTAGAGCAATAAGAAGGTCAAGATCCGACTTGTCTTCTGTAGTAGATCCATCCATCAGAGAGATTACAGGCTCGGGCTGTCAACAACGACTCCAAAGATAAGGGAGAATCAAAAGACAGAGACGAAGATAGAGGAACTAGTATGGGAAGAGGAGATAACGACGTCAAAGGACGAATAAAAGCAGGTGAGGGAGCAGAAATAAGAGGAAGAGATGGTGAAACATCGGTTGGTGAGGGAGTAGAAGCTCGAGAAAAATAAGGTATATATTCAAAGAATGTAACATCAGCAGAAACAAACTGTTTCCTGAGTAGAAGATCAAAGCACCGATACCCCTTTTGGGTCGGACAGTAGCCCATAAAGACACTTCACCGAGCAAGGTGAAAGCTTGTCACGACCAGGAGAAGGGGAATGCAAAAATGTTGTGCAGCCAAAAACACGGAGAGGTAAAGAAAATGGTTAAGCTCCTGGATATAAAATGAAGAATGGGGTGTTTCCCTGAAAAATCGATGAGGAAATACGGTTGATGAGAAAGCAAGAATGAAGCACAACATGTCCCCCCAGTACGATCGGGGAACATTCATCTGTGTGAGAAGAGTGCGAGTAACATCCAGGAGATGTCGATTTTTGCGCTCAGCAACCCCAATTTGCTGAGATGTGTAGGGACAACTAGTTTGATGAACTATGCCCGGATGGATGCAAAAATTGAAAAATTGTTGACTAAGATATTCTCGAGCATTATCAGTTCGAAAAACTTTAAGAGAAACATCAAATTGAGTTTTTATCTCATTATAAAAGGTTGTGCACACAGAATAAAGTTCAGAACGTTCTCTTAAGAGATACAACCAGGTACAACAAGAAAAACCATCAATAAAAATAACAAAATATAAACTCCCCTACCAACAGTCCTAACAGGAGCAGGATCCCAAATATCTGAATGAATAAGTTCAAACGGATGAGAAGAACTACATCTTTGTCTTGCAGGAAGGGAAAAACGATGATGCTTGCCAAGTTGGTAGGTCTCACAGTTCAAAGATGAGTCCTCTTTAGGCAAATCTGCCAGGAGTTGGTATATGAGACGAGGAGGAGGATGACCAATGCGACAAAGCCATTGCATAAGAGAACTGGAGAAAGCAATGACATTGTCGAGGAAGAAGAGCTCATTGCATTTAGTCCCAGTAGCAATATTCTCCCATGAGTGTGGATCCTGAAAAGAATAAGTAGTAAATGTAAATGTAACCATGCAGTTTAGCTGTTTATAAAGAGCAGGAATAAATAGTAAATTGCACGGAAAAGACGAGACGTAAAGTGTGTCCTCAAGCCACAGAGTCGGAGTGGAACAGACTGTACCAGTCCCGCATACTAGAGACAGATTACCGTCCGTAACAAAAAACGGGAGGAGACCGGTGATGCTTGTCGAAGCAAAAGAATAAACCAGGGTCATATGATTAGTAGCCCCTAATCAATCAACCACTTACCCTGAGTGACTACATTAACACTGCACAAAGAATAAGAGACAAGGGACGTGGACTTCTTTGTATTGTCTCCCGCAAATGGGCGAAGATGAGGATATTTAGCCCAGCAACGATCAACAAGATGACATGTCTTGCCACAATGAGACCAGACATGACGAGACACACCACGCCCACCAGTATGACTTCCATAGCCACTAGAATTACCCGAGCGAACTTGATGAGCAAATGTGTTGGGAGGGGGAGGAGAAGCAAGCAGAGGGCGTTGAAGAAGAGTGGTAACAACTGCAATACGGGCGGCAGTAACATCAAGAGTGAGAGAATTAGCTTCGCCAAGAATTTGTTGCCTTATCATGTCATAAGAGTCTAAAAGGCGAAGAAGATAACACACAACAAGAAGCGCTTGAACGAGTTTGTGCTGCTCAGCTAGATCAGCGGAGAACGAACAATGTTATAGAATTTTAGCGCCAAGAGCTTGCACCTCCTGATAAGCAGCAGTAAAAGTTAAAGTAGGGAGAGCAAACATACCAGCATATAACGTGCATATGCGCGAGGTCTGAGCGCCTTTCGAATAGAGAGCAGCAAGATGAGTCCAAGCGGTTTTAACAGTCTCATCATGTCGAATAACAGGAAGACACTCATCAGAGTAGGGATGCAAACGAGTCGAGCTTGGCAAAATTTCCAAGCTCGAGCTTTTCATTTTGATCTCGACAAGCTCATTTATCCCAGTTCGAGCTCGAGCTCAATGTCAACTTATCGAGCTCGAGTTTCGAGCTCGAAACTCGAGCTTGAGCTTCTCACGAGCTTTATTTTCTTATTTATTTAAATTTTTTTAAAAAATATATAAATAAAAAGCTCGCGAGTCGGTTTGCGAGCTCATGAACAACACTAGATGATCTTGAGTTCGAGCTCGAGCTCCACAGGCTCGAGCTCGAGTGGAGCTTTTTTCGAGTCGGCTCATCGAGTTTTTTTAGAGCCGGCTCATCGAGTTTTCGAGCCGGCTCAACTCAACTTGCACTCCTACATCAGAGAGACTATTGGCAAGCCACGTTCTAACCAAAGCATCATTGACATCCTAGTCATCAAAGGCAGCAGATCCACGAGCGGGAGGGCCATCAATGAGATGATGGAGTTTGCGTTGAGACCTCAACAAAAACACAAACGAAACGCTCCAGTCTGGATAATTCGGGTCTGTCAACTTGGAAGCAGTTCCAAGATTGCATGACGAAATAGAAACAGTTGCACCAGTTTGAGAAGAAGGTGCGGATAGACAAGAAGAATACTCGGTATCTGCCATGAAGAATGCGACTAGGAAAAGAGTCCGCGCGGTTAGAAGGAAAGCACAGCGGGTGGTCAAAGAAAAAAACCCAGAATCCGCAGAAACAGGAAAAACCGCAGAAGGCGGGCGGTTAGAAAACCGGAATATGCAAGGATCACAGAAGAGCAAAGCGGGTGGTTAGAAAACCGGAAACCGCAAGGATCACTGAAGAATAAAGTGGGCGGTTAGAAAACCGGAAACCGCAAGGATCACTGAAGAATAAAGTGAGCGGTTAGAAAACCGGAAACCGCAAGGATCACTGAAGAATAAAGCGGACGGTTAGAAAACCGGAAAATGCAAGGCTCGGGTGAGCTCTGATATCATGTGAGAAAATCTAAATAACAAGCTTTGCATTTCACAAAAAGTTAACTTACATGAGTATGACCCCCTATTTATAGGAAGCAGAGAGAAGGAATATACAACAAACAATGTGGGACTAAAATACAACATGCGGATAGACGGTTAAAAAATTTCAGACCGCCTATAACTGAGTGGTTAGACAAACTGTCTGCTCCACACAGGTACCACCGTTCTCTACTCAGTCCGCTGCTACCGTCCTGATCAGCAATTCGCTCAACACAAGCGGATAGATGCATAAGACCGCCGGACTTCAGGTCAGCTCCCTTGATCATCAGGCCGCAACAACCGCCTCTACTCGTAGCTTCAGATCTGCCTCTATCCGCAACTTCAGCTGCTCATACCGTGACCTTTATCCGCAACGACTACACCCTCTTGACCGCCAAACCCGCAACAGGGTTGAATGACCCCAGGCTGGCTAGAACTCTGACCAGACCTCCAGAGGCAGTCCACAACACAACGGAACCAGACCGCCACTACTAATCCGCCAGACCGCCAAACCTCCAGACCGCCAAGCCTCCAGACCGCCTGTACTAAGCCGCCAGACCGCCTAACAGCCAGGCCCCCCGACCAAATCGCCAGACCGCCAAGCTCCACAAAATCTAATAGTTTTCCTTACATAGATAAATATAGATATATGCATTGATGTCATAGATGAGCAGATAACTTTAAGAACTAGAAAATGTAATCAAGATAGCATAAATTTTATAAAACTACAGTGAGCCAAATTGACGAAGAACGAGTCTACAGGTGGAGAATAACCAATACCCTAACCTAAGTATCACGCAAACGGACATACGACATACGCAAATGAAGCTACAACCAACCTTAAATGATATGAGCGCATACACACGATCCAATAACATACCAATTTAATGCAAGTGCAAATGTAAGTCCGATTTAAATTGATAATAAGTAATTAACTAATATAAACTTAACAACTGCACAATTGTTCAGAGAAAATTGAATTGAAAGCAAGAGTGATTCTACAAATATTTGAGGCACAAGTAATTTTAAGCACGCGCCGAATACCTATGTTACACCGACACCGACAGGCGACTCGTCAATTCTCAAAAAATTCATATTCTGACACGCTAGGACACGTATAGTAAATATTTTTTTTATAATTATGAAAATCCTAAAATATTTAATAAAAAAATGAACAATTAACAAATATTCAAATAAATTATTTCATGTTTAAATATTATTCATCAAATATTCAAATGTAAAACTTAACAAAATGTTAAAAAATGATAGAATATTAACACATTACCATTATATATCATCAGTAAAAATAATGGATTCTCAAACAAATATTTTCCCCCACTTTCAATCATCCTTTTTCTAGAGAAAATATCCACCCCACTAGTAGATCTATCTTCACTACTTGAAATTCTAGAAGGGGGCAAATACACTTTTTTAGGAGCAAGACTCGTTATTCTAGCATTCAACTCTTCTAATTTTTCCATCTCAAATAGATCACTCCTTGAGACTTTTCCACACTTTCCAATTCATTTTTCACCAATTATTAATAAATATGCTCTCACTCTTGTATATGAACTTATAAAAACATTTTTCATAAAAATTGCACTTCCAAAACAAATTTCCTCTCACCTCACTATGGGTAGCTAGCTTAGGGACACGCGTGATCGATTGAGCGGGACACGCCAGTCTCACGTGAGTCAGCGAGTCAGACTTTCGACACGCATGTCGGAGAGTGAAGAGACTCCGACACCGACACACTGGGCATTTCGAAGTGTCGATGCTTCATAGCCGAATACATACTGCAAGTCAAGGGATTTTCATAGAAACAAACATATAACATTGCATGATTTGCATCTCAATAAATATAGCACCAAGTGCATAATAATAGAGAACAATAAACAACCAACTATAACTTACGCGTGCAGGCGGAGACTAAGCATGACAGTGACAGTAATCAGAGAGTTGCTGGAACAAAACCATGCTGCTGGAATGTAAGGACATCAGGCTAATGGGCAAGTTTCAGATTTGGTGAGGTGGTTGGAGGGTGGTTCCACGATAGGGCATGGGTGCAAGAGGTGGCCGACTGATTTAGGGATGATATGGGACTGTGGGGAGGGGAATTGGACGGGGTCGGGTGGGTCAAGGCGCTGTTAGTGGGCTGGTAGCAGAGGGAGACGGGTTGGCAAAAGGGGATACTTGAAGAGGGGCGGCTGTAGGGTTGGGAAACAGTGAGGGGTTCAGATATAGGGGAGGTGATAGGGAAGGGATGAGGTCTTGAAGGTAGTAGGGCTGGAAGGAGGACTAGAACGGGTGGGGAAAGGGTTTCCTAGAGGGAATTCAACGAGCTGGGTGGCAGCAACAGGCGGGAGGAGCTTTGGCGGCGGGATCGCACTTGAATCGAATGACTCATATCATCCGGGCTGATCGAGTGTCCAATATAACTCAAAATACATAAAATAATATATCAAAAAGTCTCGGAGCGATCGTCCAGACACATCTGTGGGCTTGGATTGCCCATATAAGAAACCATCACAAATTCATTGTATGGATTAGAAGCAATACAAAGTGATAGATAGTTAAGTTGAGTGTAACATAAATAAGACGTTGATATAAATGTGTGGAAAAAATATGAAGACCAAGATAGTAAAAAATAGAATGAGAATATATAAGCAAAGATGCATCAATAAAATGGGTAGAAAAATTTAAATTTAAAATATTATGCAGAAAAAGGGAGGCAAAAAGTAATAAAACTTGAATCTGTGCAAAGAAGATTGGACTTTTACTTGGACAAGTATTATAAGTGTAGTTCACAAACTAAGGCTCCGTTTGGCGTAACGGTCACGAATGCGGTGGTTATGAACCACCATTCGTGAATGCGTGAATGCCCGACCTCACCTAAGGAATGGCATCTACTTTTATGTTCAAAATTAGTTTTCTTTTTTTATGGCGGTCATAACCGTATTCATGGCAAACATACATTCTACGGCGGTGACAAACATACATTCTACGATGGTGGTGTTTTATGTCCAAATTCACCGGAGCAAAAAAACCGCGCCAAACAAAGAAAAAAAGCCACGCCAAACGGAGCAAAAAAGCCACGCCAAATGGAGCCTAAGTCGTATTGTTATGGACAAGATGGAGTGCGCCATACCTTTCGGGTGCAGGGTGAAGAAATAGAAAAGTAACAAAAATAAGATCTTTATTGAGAAAGTTGAAGAATCTTACACAAGATAAATAGTTTGAAATATTATTTATATGATTCATTCATAATAAATACAACTCCATTTTAAACTATTACATCACCAACTTAACACATTACATCCTAACTTTTAACCACCACATCATTTTACATCCTAACTTTTAACCACCACATCCTAACACATTACATTACCCACTCTATCATTCACATTGTTCAATACCTCATGTATACAATCCCCACATCTTGTAATAACCACCTATTACAACTGAACACTACACAAATTATTACATGACTAAAAATACATTGCAGTTAACGAAATAAAAGACAGCTAACTCATAACTAAATTGAAGATTTAAGCAAATACATCTACAGGTTTTTTCTAGGCTGAGGCCAATCTAAGAAAAATCAGCTAACCGTTTCGAGTGAACACACCTCCAACATTATTTAACAACACGTAGACATCTCCACCATACGTAAATAAATGGTAGAAAATAAAGACATGCACAGGCAAATAAATGTGTAATACTAGGGGAAAATGAAGCCAACTCCTTACAGAAGGTCTTCTTTCTAATACTAAGGCACTTCAACATGATAGTTATAGGAAGAAAAACCGATATAATAGTCAATACCGACATTACATCATTTACCTGGAAGAAATATTTCACCAAGAATCCAAAATAAAGGTTAATTGATGTGAGAAGTATACTTCATCTCCAGCGACTTTTAGTGACCAACTGATAGTATCCATCTTCTCCATAGAAATTCCTGGAAAGACTAAAAATGAGTGTACCGGAACAACAATAAGGCAAATATGATAAAAATTAACTTCATTTTTTCAGGACAAGTATCTCAGACAAAACATGGAAAAGAATAATCTTTACATCCTAAATAAAAAATAAACTCAAGCAAGATGCAGAACCACTTGTCTCCAACAGAAAAAGTGGCAAAAATAGATTTTGTTGATAGAACAATCAAGCTTGATCTGACTGCACAAGATGGTAAAAGCGGTACACTGAAAAACACATTTTCAGTCTATGCGAATTACTGGGCCAACCACCATGATATTGGCGTTCACTTGTAGAGTTTGGCATTTTATCTTAATGCTATTGGAAGAAAAGTGGTCTTCAAACCAACTAGTTCTCTTTCCCTTGATAATGAAGATTATGAAACTTTGAGAAAGGAATGCAAGTAAAATAGCACTCAAAAGCATCCACCGTTCCTCCATAATTTTGTATTCATAATGCTTTTTCATTTTAAGCTTCATATTGCCAACCATGTGCACCTTTTTATTCTACTTGTAGATAAAAGCCGAAAAAAGAGAAAATAATCCAATTTATTAATTTTTCATACTTCTATTACAACTTGTACATGTATGCATACATATACATAGGAAGAGAGAGGAGAAGAAAACTCCAATCCTATGATGTGGGACTAAAGAGAATGTACATGGGCTCAAAGAATGGGCTTTTCATATTAGGTCTTTTCATTTCTTCATAACACTCCCCCGCAAGCTGGAGCATACAAGTCGTAGGCGCCAAGCTTGGATAAGAACTAATGATACAACGGTCGAGAAAGGGCTTTAGTTAGAATGTCAGCAACTTGCCCTGTAGCAGGAACATGCTCTAATTCTAACTTCTTTAATTGAACTTTTTCTCGAATGAAGTGATAGTCAACTTCAATATGCTTGGTTTGCTCATGAAATATGGGATTTTTGGCAATATGTATAGTTGCTTGACTGTCACAGAACAAGGTTGCCAGAGATGAGAGTTTGAGTCTCAAATCATTTAAAAGACTTTCAAGCCAGGTTAGCTCAGATACAATAGCTGCCATAGCACGGTATTCGGCTTCAGCAGACGAGCGAGCAACAATAATCTGCTTCTTGCTACGCCAGGTAATAAGGTGTCCACTGAAGTATGTACAAAAACCAATTGTGGAACGCCTATCGTCAAGAAAACCTGCGTAGTTAGCGTCATAATACGTAACAAGAGATAGAGAGGTAGATGGTTTGTAAACGAGTCCTTGTCCCGGAGTAGTCTTCAAATATCTGAGAATGCGCTCGATGGCTTGGAGATGTGATGTACGAGGAGCATGCATAAATCGACTCGCAATCCCACAACAAATGAGATATCAGGTTGTGTAACCGTAAGATAAATAAGCTTCCCCACCAAGCGTCGATAGTACTCTGGATTTGTAAGTAGTGGGTCGGAATCAGACCCATGTGCAGAAAGCTTGTGATTTACATCCATAGGGGTGTTCGTAGGTTTGCGTCATGAGTAGCCAGCATCTTCAAGAAGATCAATACAGTACTTCCTTGCGACCTCAAAACCAAGGAAGTATCGAAGATTTCCCAGGTCTTTCGTCTGAAATGCTGAGTTTAAATGTTGCTTGATTTGTTGTATCCCTGTGGAGTCGTCGCCCGTAACTAGAATATCATTAACATACACAAGGAGAATCACAGTGCCTGTTGGTTGATGACAGGTGAAGAGAGAGAAGTCAGCCGAGCTCCGTGTAAACCCAACTTCTCGAACCACACTACTGAATATTTTCACACCAAGCGCAAGGGAACTGTTTGAGACCATATATAGACTTCCATATATGACATACACGAGACTCCCCCACGGTCTCAAACGCGGGAGGTTGGTGCACATAAACAGTTTCTTGGAGATCGTCATTGAGAAAGACGTTTTTAATATCTAACTGATGTAAGGGCCACTAACGATGCATGACCAAGGAGATCAGTACACGATGGTATTTAACTTGGCGACTGAGGAGAAGATTTCATCATAATCAAGATCTTGCTACTGAATGAAACCCCGGGCCACAAGGCGAGCTTTTAAACGGCAATAGTCCCATCATCAACATGTTTGATAGCAAAGATCCACTTGCAACTAACATAGGACTGGCCGGGAGGAACCAGATCCCATGTCTGGTTAGCCCAGATGACAGTCATTTCGTCATCCATAGCAGCTCGCCACCCCGGGTGTTGAAGAGTTTCTTGCATAGAGTTAGGAATGAAAATGAAGGAAAGAGAGATGATAAATTTTAGGAGTGGCGGAGAAAGGCGATGTAGAGATACATAATTTGCCAAGGGATGAGCCGTAGAGGTTGATGTTGGATCAGCGGGCCGCGGGATGTCATTGGTAGAAGGGAGTTACTGTAGGGGATCAGTTTTGGACAAACGACGAAAATAGACACGAAGAGGTGGTGGAGGTAGAGAAAGCGCCGTGAGCGGTGAATGAAGAGGTGGGAGAGACTGAGTCGTGACAGGGACAACAGGACGAGCGACAGGGAAAGGTAGAGACAGTGTGGAAGGAGAGGAGTGGAATGGTTGATCCTCAAGAAAGGTTATATCCGCCGAAACGATCAGCTTGCCATCGGTAGGAGAGTAAAAGACATAACACTTCTGGGTGCAGGAGTAGCCAACAAATATACATTTGGTGGCGCGAGCAGCTAGCTTGTCAGTAGGCGGATCAAGAATATAAACATAACATACACATCCAAAGACACGAGGTGTGAGGGAGAACGAAGACTTCAAAGGAAAGAGGAGACTAAACGGAGATGCGAAGTCGAGCACAGAGGACATGCGGTTGATGAGATCACAGGTAGTAGAAACCGCAAAATTCCAGTATTCTGTGAGAACTTGCATTTGAAACATGAGTGGCCGGGCGACATCAAGGAGGTGACGATTTTTCCGCTCGGTTACACCGTTTTGTTGAGGGGTATAACTGTATAAGCACACGAGATTTGATGTATAATACAAAACTCAGTGCATAAATTTGAGAAGATGCGACTAGTATATTCACGAGCATTGTCTGTGCGAATGATTTTTAACATAGTTGAGAATTGCGTACGCATCTTAGTAAGAAAAGTATGAAAAACAGATGTCAGTTCAGTACGATCATGAAGTAGATATAACCAGGTGAGATACGAGTAATCATCAATAAAGGTAATAAAGTAGCGATATCCAAAAACATTAGGAATTTTATAGGGTCCCCAGATATCAGAATGCACAAAAGAGAAAGGAGTATCACTCCGAGTACATTTAAGAGAGAAAGACGTACGATGTTGTTTGCTATATATACAAGATTCACAAGTAAACTCTTACAATGAGACATCAGAAAGAGCCTTCTTGAGAATCAGCCAATTGGGAGGGGAACATGTCCAAGGCGGCGATGTCAATCAACAGTGCAGACAGTAGAGAGAATGGTAGGTGGAACATCCAAGAGATAAAGCCCATTCGACAGCCGTCCTTTACCAATGGTACTCCGTGTTCGGCGATCCCGCACAACAAAAGAAGAAGGAGAAAAGGTTATACAACAGTCAAGTTCCTGAGTAAAACGACTAACTGATAGAAGATTGAAGGGGGTCCCCGGAACATGAAGAACCGAGGATAGAGGGAGGGTGGGGTAAGCTAAAGATCAGCAGCGCCAGAGATCGAAATGGTGTCGTCATTTGCTACAGTGATGAACTTGGGATAGGCAGAATGTATGTACTAAGGTGATTTCTGGGAGGTAATGTGGTGAGTAGCACCCGAGTCCACAATCCAGTGGGGGCGATAAAAGAGACAGGATATACCTTCGGTGGAAAAAGACACAACAGGGCCAGACGAGCGATTGATAACGCCTTGGAGCTGTTGAAGCTGGGTGCGGAGAGCGTTGATGTCTTGCCAGGTAGAAGAGTCAGAATCCTGTTGAGTGGCACCAGTGGGAGGAGGAGCAGCTATAGTAGAAGCAGTATGGTGTGGAGGCAGACCATGCGTGCGGTAGCAGGTGGCTTCAAGATTTCTCGACCACAGTAAGTACATTTAAAAGCAGAGCACCCAACATGTCCTCGTCCCCGAGACGTGTGACGACCTCCTCGAGTTGAAGAGCCACGAGCTGGAGCAGGAGTAAGTAAAAGGGGCTGCTGGAGGAGAGCGGGAGAGAAAATTCCCGGGACCTCAGATGGTGGTGTAACCTTGAGAGCATAAAGCAGACATCAGACAGCGAGGGCGTTATAGAGGAGGAAAGAATCTAAGCCCTGACACTGTGAAGATGGGGAGGAACACAGACCATCATCATAGAAATCCCAACAGCTTCCTTTTGTGCCCGTTGCGTAGCGAGATCCGTGGAAGGAGGCTGATGTTGTATCCATGCCTCCACCAAAGTTTTGGCCTTGACAACAAAGGAGGTCAAATCGCCCGTTGTGTCGGGATCTAGTGTTTGAAGCACAGAGATGATATCAAACAAACGCAGTGAGCTGTCTTTGCCAGAGTAGAGAGAGTGAAGGTCCCCCCACATCGCCTTGGCCGTCTCATGATACATGGCCATGCGGTATGGCTCGGTGTCCATAGAATTGAGGATCCAGGATTGGACCTGACCGTCATCGCGAAGCCATTCGTCGGCGAGGACAGTGGTAGCATCCCGAGCAAGATGATGAAGAGGATCTTTGGTCTGGAGAATGCGACGAACATAATGCACTCATTCCACAAAATTCCGTTTCCCACTGAGAGAGATGGTGGTGATCCAAAGTTCATCATGTACTTCAGGAGAAGGAACAGCAGCACGAGTGGGAAGAGAAGAGACAACGGTTGAGTCCATGGGGGAAGGAGAGAGGAAGGCGGCTTGGCGAATAGAGGAGGACAGGCCACAAAGGGGTTCGCAGCGGGCAAAGCTCTCAGCAAGATGAGCTCGCAGCAAGGTGAGCTTGCAGCGGGCAAGGTAGATGAGCTGCGGTTAGAAGAGCCCGCAACAGACAGAGCTCGCAGTGGCTAGAAGAGTTCGCAGCAGGCGGAGATCACAGCGGCTAGACGAATGGGTAAGGAGGCTGGACGGCCTGGCGAATAAAAGAGGGCGGCCTGGAGCAGGAACGGCCTGGCGAATAGAGGAGAGAAGACTAAGAGAGCAGCCGAGAAGGGAGAGTCTGCAGGAGGCAGGCGAACTGAGAGCCCGCAACGGCTAGAGGAGAAGAAGAGGCTGACGAACAACAAAGAAAGGTCGGGCAGCAAGAGCAAGCTGTGGTCAAGAAACCAACACAGGATGGAAGCACAACTGAGAAGCCGCGACTAGAGAAGGCCACGAGGAGAGAAGGCCGCGACTAGAGAAGCCGCAAACATACCGTAATGGGGCAGGAAGAATGTTCAGCAGTCCGCGAGAAGTTTGGCAGACCGCAATGAAGCGAGAAGAGGTCCGGTTGTCCGCGAGAAGGTTGGCAGACCGCAAGAAAAACGCGAATGCCTGAGGTCGCAAATAAAGAAGCCACAACAGACAGACCGCAAGCAGACCGCAATGGCTACTCACACGAACAGGCAATGCAGGCCGCAAACCGCAAATTGCAGGGGCAAGCGAGGGGACCCACCAGTAAAAACTATAAAAAGCCAGATAGGGGGAACAACAGAGGCAGGAAAATAGAAGCCAAGGGAGGCCGCACAAGGGCTGCGAACAGAGGTCCACAGACCGCCCAGTACCAATGGGCCAAAAAAGGCGGATAGAGTCTAATAGACCGCGCTGGCGAGCAGCGGGCAGCGAACAAAACCGGGAGACCACTAGAAGGGGAGAAAACCGTAGCAGAGAGGAAACCGCATGTTTGGTGCGGGTAGACAAAGTGTAACAGCCTAGAGTGATCGGCGCTCTGATACCACGTAGATAAAAGCCGAAGAGAGAAAATAATCCAATTTATTAATTTCTCATACTTCTATTACAACTTGTACATGTATGCATACATATATATGGGAAGAGAGAGGAGGAGAAAACTCCAATCCTATGATGTGATGTGGGACTAAAGAGAATGTGCATGTGCTCAAAGAATGAGCTTTTCATATTGGGCTTTTTCATTTCTTCTTAACACTACTGATTTCTTCATCAACGCCATATCTCGGTGTGAGCTCCATCATTCGCAAGTTGGTGTTACCTAATCTCTTCCATGTGAGAGCTTCTTGATCTCTCCAACATATTTTTCTATGCAAGAATATCTGTAATTCTAAATATAATTTAATAAGATTTGAGCTACATCCCTCAAACATATTCTGTAGTGATATTCACAGACATAGTTTTGATGCGCACTTTGATTATGTATAACAACACCACTCAAGCATTTTAATTATGTATATGAGAAAAAATTACATATATGAGAAATAATTTGTAAATGAGAAACAACGAAAATTTACTCCTCAAGATGATCCGGGCTTGTGAGCTTTTGATTTTTTTATTTGTCTTGTTTAAAAATTATCATTTAGAGATTTTTTTCCTAGTCATCTACACCATTACAGGTCCCAAATCCAGATGAGAAGAGTTGATGTTAGGTTAAAAGCTAATCGTAAATCTCACATAAAATCAAATGAAATAAATCCAATTCAAAAACAAGGCTCATCTAGGTGCAATATTATGATTATTTGCAACATGAAATTTAGTGACTTAAAATGAAAATAACAAAGAAATGGTGAACAAATTGATTAAAGAAGAAGAATATTGTTTGTTTACAAAGGACAAAGTGTAAAGAATAAAACAATCCAGGACATTGGGGATGGTTACACGTTCATGTATTTTGAAAATGTTAACAGCAGGAATGGACTGATATGAATAAGTTTAATGACAGTGATTGCAGTTAAGATAATTATTTATAAAGATATTATAAAAGTGTTTAGTGCTTATGAACATCAAGTTAGATTAGAAAATAAACTAAATGATCAATTCGGAAAAAGCTGACCGGCTTACTAGAACGTGCAACTCGGGAAGAAAGGATAACTATTGGTTGTGATTTAAATTGGTATATAGGCACTGGTTGGATAAGCTATAATAAGATCACTGTGAATATGGAATAAACAATAGAATCACAATGAGAGGTTATATTTAATTTCATTGTAGATCTTGCAATAGCAAAGAAATGTGAAAAATATGCCATTGGAGTACATCATGGTGCATTAAATACAAATTCTATAAAATTGCAATTAAAATGAGAATATTGTATGGATCTAAGTGTTAGGTAAAAAAAAGTGATTAACATTTAAGTGTAGTATGACAGAAATGAGAAGGCTGCATATATGCATGCCTAAATTACAAAACATAAATTAAGGATGATAAAATAAAATAATATGGATAGCTTGAGCATATCTAATAAAGGTTAAAAATGCACTGATTAGATGAGTAGATAGAATGACAAAAGGAGTAGATCCAAGGTAACATAGGTGAAAACTTTCCAAGATGATTAACATAGCTTAGGTTTAACTCGTCATGGCGCACTTAAGAAGCACAAATGGAAAACGGATTCATAAAGCCAACCCAAAAACGGTGTTTAGGGTTGAAACTCGAAATAGAATAGGGAGCGCAGCCAAGAAAGGAAACTTGCGCTAAACATACACTAAGTTTAACAAAATGCATTCTTGGATGAAAGATCACAAACAGACTTCACAATTCCTAAAAATGTAACTGAAATGCGGAAAAGTAACCAACTTGAAATTTTCTTTCTAATAAATTAGCATAAGGTGTTATTGGGGAACTCCTTAAAGGGTTATGGATCAACTAAGAAACATTAAATTGTTACATATGCTGAAATCATGCAAATCAGTGAACTAAAACAGCTGCATTGCATAAATTGACATTTTCCGGATTAGCAAGCCTAAGTGACGTGAAAAAAATAGCCACAATTTAGGAAGCCACCTTATAAAAAATGAAATAACTAGTTAACTTCGAAAGTTTTATGTAGTTTAAGCATAATACAAAAATAGGCAAAACATATTTCTTACTCGGAAACAGGATGAAGACTTACGCGAGGTCTGCAATAGTCTTGGATTTAGTTACAGCCTTTCCTTCTTCAAATTCAAGACAAGAGTAGTGCATTATCATTTCCTTCAAAGTTTGTTTGGTGCTTTTCACATCATTGTCCCATAAAATGCACTGCAGGTATGATCATGACAAGATAAGACCAAAAGAAAAAAAAACATATTAATACTACTGAAACAAGCAGACCAACTGGTGGTAGAATACAAACACCTTTCTCACGTACTCTCTTTTGATATCCTCCCAAGGCAACTTCCCTTCTGCATGAAAAATGGAAGCATTCCAGAGAGCACCTCTAGCCACCATTACTGATGTAGCACCTAACATAAAGTATAAGAAACATGCACCATAGGACCTAAGAATCTTTTAGTTTTCACAAAAAAAAAAAAAAAAAAAGGAATGTGGCAAATGGTTTAGTTCAATACACATTAAAGCAGAGTTCAAAAAGGTAAGAATAAAAAAGTATCTTTAAAAAAATCTATAGGCTTGTAAAGCAAAGTTCTATTGTTTCCTGTCCACTTACTTTGCACAATAAAAGAAAAAATATAATGAATTACTGAAGTTATGTTATCAATTCACTATTTCCAACCAAACTATATTCATAAGCACAATCCATTCACTTTCTCTTCAATTTGTTACAAGTTCTGGGATTTCTCATGAACTTTGTGGTTCCAACTTCTAACAGTGTATTGAGTCTGTACTAAGTTAAGCTATACCTTTATCACATTTTCATAAGACAGCAGTGAGTGCCTCCGAGAAGTTCACAATAAGTTAATTTTAAAATATTTTCTGAATAGGTTCAATATGAAAGTGACACAAATGAAGATATCAATCAATATTAATAACATCGCGTAAGAAGATTATGCATCTTTTAGTTTTCATAAAAACTAAAATAAATAAATGCTGCACATGGTTTAGTTCAATATTCATTAAAGCAGAGTTAGCAAGGCTGGGAAAAAAAATATGAACTATCATATTTGCTCAAAATGTTCTTGCAAAAATGCACAGTAAGTTTGCCTACATTTCACCCTTGTGGTGGGATCCTTCCCCAAACCCTCACTGCGCAGGGATGTTTTCTGCACTGGGCTGCCCTTTTTTTATTTGCTTCAAATGTTCAATATGAACGAGCCACAAAAGCAGATATCAATCAAAATTAATAACTTTATGGGATTTTTTAAGTAGGATGAGATGGGAGAGTGATGCAGGGTAGGTTATGAATGTGGAGGCTCTAAGATGAGGTCCTAAGTTGAGTGTAATGAGACCACCAAAAATCCTAATGGATGCAATTGAGGTAGTCCGATTAAAATTGCAATAGTTAATTGATTGAAATTGATATATCCATCGCCGCATCCGAGGACGCGTGATACTTACGCGGCCAAAATTTCTTTTTATTTGTTAATTTACTTTGTCGTTTTAATTTTCCATACACTGATGTTATGTTGACTTCCGGCTCATCGGTTTGACACACCCTGTTACAGACATTCATGACAAGGTGCGTCCATGGACGGTCTACAAGCGGCGGGAACTGCATGCGACGGTGACGGCGGGCGTGGCTCGGACCAATGAGAATGAACCGCCTATGGCGAGCGCGGAGGACAATTAATATTAAGTTTATGTTTTGTTTTATATTTATGTTATTTTGTAATCTTTGTTATTGACACCCCTCCACTATAAAAGGGGCTGGTTGGACTGGTTATGTTTTATCTTGGATGTGTTATGAAAAGGGTTGCTCCATTGTTTCCTCTCAAACACTAATCCCCGTCTTCTCTTCCTCTTGCCTCCGGCTCTCCCCCTAGTCCGGATCTCTTCTCGTACGGTAATATTTGGTCCAACCTGCCGTTCCGCCCGCTATTGAAGCCGCCGATGTCCCGCCCTACCTCTTCTTCGTTCCAGTCGTTCGGTGTCGGTGTTCGCGTCCGTGCCAGGACGCGCGAGGACTGGCGTCGCAATTCCGTGAGTTCGCACAGTTGGCGCTTCGGTGCCGCCTCCGTGACAGGGCGTCACGATTTCGCTTCGTTCGCCTCCGTGACAGGAAACGTGAGGCTCCGCCGATCGCCCAAGCAGCGGTTCCGCAGATCCGCCCTTGCCCAGACTGTCGATCCGCCTGCTTTGCTTCTGCGACACCCTCCCCCGTGCCTTCTTCGTGCCCCCCTCTTCCATGGCTCCTCAAACCACTCGCGCCCAATCCGATGCTTCCGCTGCCGAGGGCCACGACGACACCGTCAACATCGCCTCGATGGACACGACGCTCAGTTCGCCTCCATCCAAGCCAGGCTGCAGGCCATCCTTGCGCACCTGGATGCCCGCCCTGCCTCGCCCGCGTTCTCCGCCATGGGAAGCTGCGCCTCCTCCGCAGATGGAGGCTCGCTGCTCGGCACACCTCCCCTACCCGCCACCGTCGTGCCTCTATCGAGTCGTTCGACCCTCGCCCTTGACGTTCCGCATTTTTCCGACACCGACCCCATGGGGTGGATCGCCAAGGCAGAACAATACTTCGACCTCCATCTCACACCCGAGGCGGAAAAGGTTGGCATTGCCATGGTCGGCCTTGACGGATCCGCTCTCCATTGGGCGCGATGGCTACGCCAATCAGCCCTACATTTCCTGGGGGTAATTGAAACAGAAAATAGTCCAACGGTACGAGCCCCGCTACGCCGGTTTCGTCGTCGAGCGCCTTTGTAGCATCCGCCAACTGGCCAGTCTCGATGCCTACATCAACGAGTTCATCGCCCTGGTGACACATGTTCCCGGCCTCCCGCCGAACCACTATTTAGGCTTCTTCAAGCAAGGCCTCCACCCGTCGATCCGTTCTCGCCTACGTACCCACCAGCTGCGGACGGTCTCTGAAGCACTCGATCTAGCGTGTGCCGGGGAGGAGGATCTCTTTGCTCGTCCGTTGGCCGCCACTGGGCCCTCTCCTCGGCTATCACCACCACGGGACTTCGATCGCGACCACCTACCACGGTCGGGCCTCGGCCGGGGCGCACCCCGACCACCCAGAAGCTCAAGAAAAAGGGGCTCTACTTTTGGTGCCAGCAACCTTATTCTCCCAATCATGAGTGCATCATGAAAGAATTTAATGCAATCATCGGGGACCTTGGGCCCGAAATCACATTGGAGGACTTTGAGGCACTTGAGATCATCGATGAGCCGCAACCCCCGGAGGCCGTCGGAGCCACCTTCAACCGCTTAGATCTTCCCTGCTTCTCAGTGAGCGGCCTCACCGGGCCTCGGACGATGAAGTTGACTGGCCACGTCCAGGGGCAACAAGTTCTCATTATGATCGACAACGACGCCAACCACAATTTCATTTCTCATCGTTTGGTACGACAACTCTCCATTCCATGTACACCATCGTCGGACTTCACTGTCTATTTGGGAGACGACCGCCGACGTCGACCGCGGGCTCGTGCACCGCCGCGCAGGTGGCCTTGAGACCTTGTTCAGTTACAAAAGATTTCTATGTATTCGAGTTGGGCGGCGTTGACATTACCCTGGGCGTGACATGGCTAGCGACGTTGGGCGACGTTCGGGTCAACTGTGTCGAGATGTCTATGCAGTTCATATGGGAGGGGTCACCCTGCCACCTCATCGGCGACTTTTCTCTTCTCCGCACACGGGTTTCCTTCCGTGCCTTCCAACGCACTACTGATGTGGCCTTCTCCGCATGGCTTTGGCAGCTATAGGACGAGCCGGTGCTCCCTCCCGACCTTTGATGTCTCCTCGAGGAGTTCTTTGACGTGTTTACGGCCCCCACAGGCTTGCCTCCGATGCGGGCCACTAACCATGCCATTCTGCTGCAGCACAACACCTCGGTCGTATAAGTCCAGCCTTACCGTTATGGGCATGTCCAGAGGATGAGATCGAATACTTGGTGTGGGAGATGCTCATGGGCGGCCTCATCCTCCCCAGTGCAAGCCCATTCTCCAACCCGGTCCTCCTCGTGCGCAAGAAGGACGAGAGTTGACGCTTATGTGTCGACTACAAGGAGTTGAACAAGGCCCCGGTCGCGGACAAATATCTCATTCCAGTCATCCAAGAGCTGTTAGACGAGCTCCACGACGCCGCCTTCTTTGCGAAGCTCGACCGTAGAGCAGGGTACCACCAAATCCGGGTTCGGCCGGAGGATGTACGGATATACCAAAGATAGCGTTTCAGACGCATGATGGGCACTACGAGTTCCTGGTTATGCCCTTCGGGCTGACCAATGCACTGGCCACCTTACAAGCCACTATGAACAACATTTTCGAGCGATACTTCGTCAACGCGTCCTTGTTTTTTTGATGATATTTTGGTGAGTAGCTCATCCTGGAAGGAGCACTTAGGTCATGTTCGTTGCACGCCCAGGACAAACCATCAGCGTCATCTTGTCTACCGTAAGAATTGTTCGTTTGGTGTGACCACGATTAGCTACTTGGGCCACACGATCTCAGCTCAGGGCGTGGCCATGGACGACGACAAAATCCAGGTGGTTCTACATTGGCCGACTCCTTCCTCCCTTCGGGACGTCCGAGGCTTTTTGGGCCTCACCGGTACTTATCGACATTTCATTTGAGAGTACGACACCTTGGCTCGACCCCTCACATAACTACTCAAATCTTCCGATGATGGGCCTTTTTTGTGGACCCCAGCTGCCATGTTTGCATTTACCGCCTTTAAGGCGGCTCTTGTGAATTGCCCAATTTTGGCCATGCCCGACTTCAATCAACCCTTCATCGTGGAGTGTGATGCCTCGGGCACCGAGGTGGGTGCGGTACTCATGTAAGGTGGCCTCCCCATGGCTTACTACAACTGGGCATTCTCCACCACTGTTCGAAGCCGTTCGACATATGAGAACAAGCTCATGACACTTGTCATGGCAGTGCAGCACTGGAGGCCGTACCTCTTGGGCCGCCCCTTCATTGTCCACATCGATCATCATAGCTTGCGGTATCTTTTTCAGTAGAAGATTTCCACGCTGACACAACAACTTTGGGCAGCAAAGCTCCTGGGGTACGACTTCTCCAACGAATTTCGCCCGGGCCGCACCAACCGAGCGGTAGACGCTCTCTCCCGACAGGTGCAGTCCCCGGAACTCCGGATCATCTCCTGCCCGGTCTGGGAGGATGCCGCAAAGATTCAACACAACGTGGAGATGGACTCGAACCTAGCAGCCATTTGAACGACCCTCATCGCCGACCCAGAGGGCAACCCTCCTTAATCTTTGGTGGGCGGCCGACTCTTCTACCTGGGCCACTTAGTGCTATTCGCGACCTCAACTCTCATTCCATGCCTCATCGCCGAGTTCCATGCTACTTCAACCAAGGGCCACGTCGGGGCTTTCCGCACCTACCGGCGTTCGGCGACGTTGTTGTACTGGCCACACATGTTCAATCAAGTTAAAGCCCACGTGGTCACCTGTCTTCTATGCCAGAAGGCGAAGTACGAGGCTATGTTCCCGGGCAGGTTCCTTCAGTCCCTGCCAATCCCAAATCGCATTTGGGAGGAAATTGTGATGGACTTCATCACACACCTTCCCCGGTCCAACGGGTTCGACTGCATCCTCGTCGTGGTGAACCGACTCTCCAAATACGCGCACTTCATTCCCCTCTGACACCCGTATACGACCACAGGAGTTGCCGACAGTTTCATCTCCGGGGTCGTTTGCGGCTCTATGGGTTTCTGCGGTCGATTGTGAGCGATCGCGATCCCCTCTTTCTGAGCAGTTTCTGGACATCCCCGTTCCGCCTTCAAGGCACACCTCTGCCTACCATCCGCAGACGGATGACCAATCAGAAGTCCTCAACCGCTATTTGGAAACTTACCACTATTAGCGAGAGACCAGATACGTGGGCCAAGTGGTTGGGTTGAGCTGAGTACTCGTACAACACCGCCTACAATCATGTAGCGGGAACGACTCCGTTTGAGTCCGTCTACAGCCGACCACCACCGGAAGTCGCGTGACACCTACCTGGGGAGTGCCTCGTGCCGAGTTTGGCAACTCACCTCCAAGATTGGGACATCATTCTGGAAAGTCTCAAGCATCACCTCCGTCGGGTTCAGGCAAAAATGACATCTTTCGCCAACCACAAACTTCGTGACCTCTCCTTTCAAGTTGGCGAGAAGGTCTTCATCAAACTCCATTCTTACCTCCAACTCACGGTCGCCAAACGCCCGTGCCTGAAACTCACACCGCGTTTATTTGGCCCGTTCGCGATCGTGGCCCGGATTGGCGCCGCCGCCAAAGAGCTCCAACTTCCCGAGGGGAGCTGAATCCACCCCGCTCTTCCACGTCTCTCAACTTTTCCGCTTTGTGGGCGACAATCCGACACTGGATCTCATTCCGACCGATCTTGACTATTCCGACTCCAGCCCCATATATCCGAACAATATTCTAGACCGCCGCCATCACCTTCCCGGAGATGCGGCCCCAGAGGAGATCCTTGTAGCATGGCGCTCCGCCCCCCGTCTGAGGTCACTTGGCTACTACGAGATGGTTTTCGCCGTCAATTTCCTGACTTCTGTCTTGAAGACAAGACAAATTTTCCAGATGACGACATTGTTACGGACATTCACGACGAGGTGCGTCCATGGCGGGTCTACACGCGGCGGGGACCGCACACGGTGGCGACGGCGGGCGTGACTCAGACCAATGAGGATTAACGCCTATGGCGAGCGCGGAGGACAATTAATATTCAGTTTATGTTTTGTTTTATGTTTACGTTATTTTGTAATGTTTGTTATTGACAACCCTCCACTATAAGAGAGGTTGGTTGGACTGGTTATGTTTTATCTTGGATGTGTTATGAAAAGAGTTGCTCTCTTGTTTCCTCTCAAACCCTAATCTCATTCTTCTCTCCCTCTTGCCGCCGACTCTCCCCCTAGTCCTGATATCTTCTCGTACGATAATACACCCGGTGAGACCTTAAATAAATTGTCCGACAATTTGGAGCTAGGACGTGTAAGGCAAGCTTAAGCTCCTTAGGAATGCATAAGGTTAAGGAGACAATATCCCTAATTAGAGGACTTGATTTATTTAGAGGAGAAAAATTAAGGAACTATACTTTGGAATGTGTTAAAAGGTATAATAATGTATGCTATGTTTGGAAACAAATAAAATCCAAAGCCTAAAAAAACTGAATAAAAGGAACCTCGTTCAAACAATGATGCAGCCGGTCACGAACCCTAATCGTTCCCTCTGTCGACCGTGAACCCTCTTCCTACAGGCACTGCCCGCTCCAGCCATTGAGTCAACTCTCCACTAGGCTTCTTCCTCAACCGATCTCAGCCAACCCTGGTCACAACATCCACCGACAACAACTTTGCCTCATAGTGACAAACGAGTAGACGTTTGAGGATCGAGTTCGACAAGACTGCACCACCTTTATCTGATCGGATCGTCGTCGACTTCGGCGCCCCACACCGACGATTCAATCCCGCCTAACAAAATCGTCCATAGATTGTCAAGCTCGACCGCCCGGTTCATTCTCACAGCCGGGACCAGTTTGGTTCACATGAGGCAGCCACAGAGGGATTTGAGAAGGCAACCTTCCGCCGTAGTTTTGAGTATACTCCGGTAAACTCCGCCCTTTTTCGTGCTCCCATTCCTTAGCCTAATCATATGCAATTTCAACTAATTAGTAAGAGATTTCCTTGAACGTTCAATTTATTTATATTGTCGTTATTCCATAAATTATTGCTTGTGGTTTATGCTTGTGAACGTACGAATCCCGCTACGAATTAGACGCTGAGGAATTTCTTTCAAATAATGATTAACAAATTCTTTGCTGAAACTTATCGTCAAGAGGTTTTACGCGCGAAAAGTTCGATCTGGCCCCTGACCAATTTTCAAAACTAAAATCGATCACATAAAAATAACATACTTTCAAAACCCTAATTTGGGTTTACATCAGAAATACAGTTGATTCAATAGCACATTTGATTACAGAAATGATTTAAAGAGGCATGAATTAATTTACAAACATTTGAGGTGCAAATAATTCAAGCGTGCGCTGAATAAGTCCTGCAAGTCAAACAATCTCACAGAAGTAGATATCATATCCAGTAAATATAGTCAAAGCATACAAAATAGAGAAACACAAACACCAAACTACGACTTACGCGTGCAGGTGGCGGTGAAATGTGTCAATGGCGAAGATCCGAGAATTGTTGACTCTAACAAAGGAAGAGGACTGCTGGGTAAAGGGCCAAGGGGACCAGGTAGGCAACAGGTTTGAGTGAAGGGGGTGGCTCGGGAAGTGGTCGAAATGGCTAAGGTAAGCAGTCAAGAGTTCGAATGGATGAAAGAGGGCTTGTGTAGTGATATTCGGCGTCGGGAATGGGTAAATTGGGGTTGTCGGTGGAGGAAACAGTCGTGGTATGCAAAGGAGGAGGTGGCGGGCTGTTGTTGGAAGAGATGTGGGCGATTACGGTGGAGAAGAACTCATGTCTTGCTGCAAGAAAAGTGACGGGGCTTTCCGTTTGCAGGATCGAAGAGGTTGCAGTTTGTGGAACCAAATGTGGAGTGGGTTGCAAAATAAAAGGGGCTGCGATAATGGGGATGGGACGATCGACGGGGAAGTGAGGATTAAGAATGAAGTTACCTTGGACTCACACAAAGGGAGGAGGCCTCTTGGAGTAGCACCGAGAGGAGAAGACCGACAGTTTCTGTAAACAAAACTTTCGAGCCCCCTAAAATGCTGCTTGTACGTGTATATAAATGGAAATAATCGTTAAAACACCCAGATCGGATGACTCATATTGTCTAAACCAATCGGGTGTTAAATACAAAGAAGAAAAAAAATATAGAAAATTGGCTCGGAACGACATTCAGACGCATCTGTGGACTCGGATATGCGGGCCAACGATCTGCATCGGAGAGTCCTTCTAAAAATATAATTAATTTGATTACCTAAGTAAATTAACGATGTAAACCATAATTTGTGGGGATTGATAGAGATCTCATGGTGTTTTGGGTCATATGATGAGGTTTAAGGAAACCACAGAATTAGGGACAAAATGATAAGGCATGGCTGGGCAGGATCCACCCAAGAGTTGGGAGTTATTTTGAGAAGAAAATAATTAAATGTTGTAACAAGCTCGTACAAATTTGTCTATAAAGTTGTCACACAATACATGGGGTGTGGGTGTTGGAGTCTCACATCGTCAATTATCCATTAACAGTTCTTTTATGCATACTTTTATTATGCGTCTTTATGCACTGAGTTTGAGTGTATGAGTCAAAGTCAAGTTGAGTCGAGTCTTTAAAATCTAAGGGTCCGTTCGTTTGGACGGAATTGGGCGAACGAAATTGGAATGATGACCCGAGCGAGAGAAGAATTAGGGCTTCCTCGTTCTCGCCCTCATCGACGATTGCATGCGCGCATTCCATCTCTAGAAATCCTCGTCGACGGCTGCAGGTGCGCATTCAATCTCCAAAAATCCCCGTCGACAGCTGCAGGTGCGCGTTTCATCTTTGCCGACAATTCCTCTCCGCTCAAGGAGGCTAGTCGATGCCCCCTCTGCGTTTTTCAGACCTCGGTAATCTCTCTTACAGCAAATCCAACTCTTGGCGGCCCTTCCCCCTCTTTTTGCACCAGGTAAACCACAAGAAACAAGTGCTACGATTGCTTTAGGGTTACTCTTTCCTTCTTAGACAAATTCAGATTATATGATTGCGTTCTCGCTTTCTTCAGAATCAATAACAACTCTCCACACCTCCGATCAGAGGACTTCTTGCAACAATCGAACCCCATCCGTTGACTTCCTCTAGCAACCAATCTTCTTCCCTCGATCCTATCAGGTAGCTGCTGAAAACTTCTCTTTTAGTGAATCCTTGGGCATTTTATTGGCGTCCCCTAGTTGTTGCACGTTTTGAATGTCTTTGTTACGCCCTGGATAAAATGAAATCACTCCAAGGGGGAAACCTCTTGGCCAGCCCTACGCTCCAATACTTTTCAATTCAAAATCCAAGACAAGATACAAGGGAAGGGTTCGGGAGTTATATAACCTCTCCCGCACATAGAGAAACAGAAATAAAGTGCAACAATGGAAGTAAACATCATAACGGGAAATAAAAATAGCATATTGGCGATCATGTTCCCCGTGGTGGTCCCATCCGCCGGTTGACGCCTTCGAGAGTACACAGACCACGTCGACGATACTCCTTCCCCTAGGCCGCCCTCCTTCGTGTCCGTAACAATACCCCCATCTGGAAAATTTGCCTTGTCCTCAAGGCAATACTCCAAAATGCGAAAGTCATCACGATCCAACCACGTCGCCTCAGAGTGGGGTCGTTGGTGTCATGCGACCAGAACCTGATCTCGGACCCGACCCTCCACAGTGATAAGTTTGCGGTCCAAGATCGCCTCGGGAAGGTAGATGGTGGAGCCGTCAGATGCCATGTTCGATGGAAGGGTCGCTTCGATCGGGTCCCCTACCACCCGTTTGAGCTGAGACACGTGGAAGACTGGATGTATGTGACTATGGGCGAGCAGACGGAGGCGGTAAGCCACCTCGCCGATGTGGGCAATCACCTCGAACGGGCCGTAGAAACGAGCCGATAGCTTGGGATGAGATCGGGACGCCATTGAGGTCTGGCGGTAAGGTCGAAGCTTGACGAATACCGTGTCTCCCACTTGAAAATGAATGTCCCGCCGACGCTTGTTCGCATGGTGGAGCATCTTCTACTGTGTGTGGAGGAGGTGGGTTAGCAGAATCCGGAGAATCTCGTCACGGTCCAAAAACTGGGTGCGCACTGCCCCGACGAGACATTCTTCCAGGAGATGTTGGATGACGGTGGGCGGTGGTCGGCCGTAGACAGCCTGGAAGGGGGTCATGTCGGCCGAGTACTGGAAGGACATGTTGTAAGAGAACTCGACCCACCCTAACCATTTGCTCCGGTCCCGCGGCCAGTCAGAGACGAAATAACACAAGTATGTCTCCAAGCAGCGATTCATAACCTCAGTCTGCTCGTCTGTCTGGGGGTGGTAAGCAGAACTCATCCGGAGCTGAGTGCCTTGAATGGCAAGGGCTGAAGTAGACTGCCCGGAAATGCGGCCTCATACTTCGAGCACTGGTAGATGAGGCATGCTGCCACGAACTCTTCCACGTGTCGCATCATGCCTTTCCAATAGAGTGTCGCTGCGAGGCGGCGGTAGGTACGAAATGCCCCAGAGTGGACCGTTGTTGGGATAATATGGAACTCCGACAGAAGCCGCAAAATGATGGGTGGAGATGATGAAATGACCAATCAGCCCCGATAGAATAGACGACCTCCAAGAAGTGTGTACGGGGGGCAAGCCTGAGCATCCGTCCGTAAGTTCTCTATGATGTTCCGCAAGGTCGGATCGGTCTCCACCTCTCTCTGTAAGGTCTCTGTCTCCTGCCAACCTGGACATGATATGGCTGTCAATTCCACAGATGCAGTCTGCCGGGATAGGGCGTCTGTCGCCAAGTTGGACATGCTGGAACGGTATTCCACCGTGAAATCATAGCCCAGTAGCTTTGCCACCCAAAGCTGTTGTGAGGGATAGTCATCTTCTGACTGAGAAGGTAACGAAGGCTGTGATGATCTGTGCAGACGATGAAATGGTGTCCCAAGAGATACGGCCGCCAATGCTGAACCGCCAAGACGAGTGACATCAACTCATTTTTGTACGCCGAGTGAGATCGAATGGTAGACGAGAAGGACCAGGTGAAGTACGCCACTGGTCGCCCGACCGGCATAAGCACCGCGCCAATGCCCGAGCCGGAGGCATCACACTCCACTATGAAGGGCTGAGTGAAATCTGGCATGGCGAGAACTGGGGCTGTTACCAAGGCTTGTTGTAGGGCTGTGAAAGCAGTAGCTGCCTCAGGGGGCCACTGAAACGCCGCGTCGGTCATTTTGCGTAGAAGGCGTGTGAGAGGGAGCACCATCTTGCCGTAATCACGGATAAAACGACGATAATAGCCAGTCAAGCCGAGGAAGCCTCAGATCCTCGTAATGAGCGCGGTGTCGGCCACTGCAGGACCGCCTCCACCTTGTCGGGATCCATAGCTACCCCTTGAGCAGACACGGTGTGACCAAGGTAGGAGATCTCACTCTGAGCGAACGCGCATTTCTTCAAATTGGCGACTAGGGAGTGCTGTCGTAGTGTCACCAGAGTGGCCTCTAGGTGGCGCAGGCGATCCTGCCATGTCAAGCTATAAACCAGTATGTCATCAAAGAAAACCAGAACATACTTACGAAGCACTGCCCGGAAGATGTTGTTCATGGTGGCCTGAAAGGTTGTCGGGGCATTGGTTAGGCCGAACGACATGACCAGGAACTCGTAGAGGCCGTCATGAGTGCGGAAGGAGGTCTTCAGAACATCTGCCTCGCGGACTCGGATCTGGTGGTAATCGGAAAGCAAGTCAATCTTGGAAAAATAAGTCGCTCCACTCAGCTCATCTGGAAGCTCCCGTATCACTGGAATCGGGTACTTGTTCGCAACGATGGATTTGTTAAGCTCCTGATAGTCCACACAGAATCGCCAATTGTCGTCCTTCCGGACTAGAAGGACCGGACTGAAAATGGGCTAGTGCTCGGCCGGATTAGGCCGACAGTCAACATATCAGCAACCAAGCGTTCGATTTCATCCTTTTGGATGTGGCCGTAGCGGTAAGGGCAGATTGAGATCGCCTTGATTCCCTCCTGGAGGGGAATATGGTGGTCGGTTGGGCATGGCGGTGGAAGAACCGGTAGTGATTCAAACACTGAGGCAAAGGCCTCCAAGAGGCGAGACAACTGGGGTGGATAAGCGGTAGGCGGCGGTGGTAGGTGTGTGGGCCCCGAAGTCGTGATCTGCCATAGCAATGCGCAAAAATCCACCGAGTCATTGAGCTAAGCTGCGCGCGAAGAGATGGCGATCCGCTGGAGGGAAGCCTCACCCTGAAGCGTGCATGGCTGATTGGCCCACTGGAAAGTCATCTGCATGGAGGCCCAATTGTGTTTGATGTCGCCCAAAGTCTGCAACCAGGTGATGCCCAGAATGGTGTCGACCACGCCTAAGTGAAACACATGAAAATCTGCGGGGTCCGTATACTCGCCCAGCTGTAGAGAGAGGCTGTGGCATAGGCCTAGAGTCGGCGATCGACGGCCATCCCCGAGGTGAATGACAAAACTCCGTGTAGGGTCTGAAGGCAATTGTAAGCAAGTCACGAAGTCATGGGAGATGAAGTTGTGGCTCACGCCACTGTCGATCATGAACACCCCCGGGGTTCCCTGGAGGAGGCCCTGGAGCTTCATGGTGTGGGATCCTGTGATGCCCCTCGTAGAAGCACATGAAAGCTCTAAACTCTGCAGACCAAGCTGCGGCGGCTCCTCTGGAGGATCGTATTCTAGTAGCAAGGCGTCAAGTTCCGCACCTGTCACTTCGTCCTCGTCAGCACACATGAGAACCCGCAGCTCCTTCAGCGGACAGACGTGTGTCGGGGAATAGGGTTGCATATATCGAAAGCACAAACCCTTTCCCCGTAGATCGTTGTACTCCTGGGTGGTGAGGCAATGGGGGGAGGGCGGCCGTGGTGGCCGAGGGGGAACAACTGGCCAAGGGGGAGCGGCTGGATGAGGCGGGTCCCCTGGTGGCAGTTGCGGCGGAGGAGTCACGAACGTGGCCGCAAAATCAGCTTCAACCAACCGGGCACCTTCCAATGCGTCAGAGAGATCCCGAGGGTGATGGGTGTGTAGGCGGGAACGAACGTGGGGATGGAGACCCTGAAGGAAAAACTCGAGGTAATGATCTGGAGGAAGACCGGGAACATGGTTGATGAGCTCAATGAACTCGTCGATGTACTGGTCCACGAAAGTGGTATGTCGTAGGGCACATAAGCTTTCCACCGTATTGCCGGAGTACCGGCGATCGTAGTGCTTCACCAGCGTGTGGGCCAGGTCGGCCCAGGTAAGAAGTGGGGTCGACTGACGCAACCAACAGACCCAATGGAGGGCGGAGCCTTCCATGAAAAGGGTCATCAGATCCACTTTCTGTCCCTTCTAGGTGCCATGAATGTCGAAGAATTGTTCCGCATTTGCAATCCAGTCGAGAGGATCAGTGTCGTTGAAATGAGGCACTTCGAGGGAGCGCGACGCGTGGGCTGTGGCCAGCGTGGCGAGTGGAGGGTGAATTGACGGGGAGGCGGGCTGACTGGTGAACGAGGAGGGATCTTCCACAGGCGACGATGTGGAGGGGAGGCTTTCCAGTCGGGTCTCCCGAGCCTCCATGCGTTGGAGAATCACTTGAATCGACACGAGATAACTAGCTTGTTCATCGAGGCGGCGCTCGACAGTGTCTAGACGGGCTTCAGTCATTGCGCGGGTGGTCGGACGCCGTTGTCAGAGCGCCAGTAGCCGATGGAGGTACCGAAGCTTGCAGGAAGAAGTGCGGAAGAAACCATAGGAAGGGAGCGTGCTGAGGAACGCAGAAGCCCGGAACGCAAATACCTGGAAGAACAGTGTCGTCGAACTAGCAGGCACGATCGAAGAAGACGCAGCGTCGTGCAACGTGTCCCGAGGCAAGCGCGTCAGAGCGGTGCGAAGGAGGCGCAGACAGGTGCGAGCGACGCAGACCCAGCTGCTTGCGACGGGAAGGAATCGCACGCGAAGAAGCTGCTGCGGACAACCTGGCGGTGCTCGATAGGCAGGCGGGAACGGCGGGTCGGACCAATGTTATGCCCTAGATAAAATGAAATCGCTCCAAGGGGGAAACCTTTTGGTCAGCCCTAGGCTTCAATACTTTTCAATCCAAAATTCAAGACAAGATACAAGAGAAGGGTTCGGGAGTTATATAACCTCCCACGCCCATAGAGAAACGAAAATAAAGTGCAACAATGGAAGTAAACATCATAACAAGAAATAAAGTGCGACAAAAGGAAAATAAAAAATGGGAAATAAAAATAGCATATTGGCGATCATCGCGCCATGTTCACCGTGGTGGTCCCATCCACCGGTCGACGCCTTCGAGAGTATGCCACGTCGACGATGCTCCTTTCTCAAGGTCGCCCTCCTCCGTGTCCGTAACAGTCTTCGGCTCCATTTGGCACGATGGCGGCGGTTGTGAACGCAAGGGTTAAAATGTCATTCATTAAGGATCACCTAACAAACATCATCTGTTTGAACATAAAAGTGGATGAAGTTCCTTAGGTGGGTGTTAACAAATGACAATCTAACCCCCATATTTATGAACGCCACCACCGTGCCAAACGGAGCCTTCGTTTCCAGGAACCGGAGACCTCGAATTGGCTTTTGTGGAGTTCCTCTTTTGGGAGCGAGATAATGGCCGCTTTGGGTTGCCTTTCTCTAATTAATTCACTCCCACTTAGATTGTTAACTCCGTACCAATGAAACACTAAAAGTTTCGTATTCAACTAGCTATGGCTTATGTCGTACTTCGGATTTTGTTTAGTGTAGGTTGGCTTAGATTGGAGAAGAATTTGGAGTTGTCAAAATAATCTAAAAAGGGCCATGCCGTTGTGTCACGTTTATGAGCGTCGCACCATTGCAGTAAGAAGTTTTATTCTTATTGGTTAGACATATCATCTCTTGTAGATTTATTTATTAAGTTGTGCCTGAATTCATGTGAAATCATAATGCTTTTAGCCTTTTTATTTCATAATAAAAGACAAATAAACTAGTACAGAACACACATGATATTGAATTCTCATTCTTCAGTACTACATAAATTCATATTAAGAAAATTAATTTAGTACAAAGTACGTATGAAATTGAATCAACAGTAGTATATGAATTCGTATTAAATGTGAATTAAATTAGCATAATTCGACAAACAGATCAGAGCACGACTATAATAACTAACAAATGAGTTATTACTTATTACAGAACACATGTGAAATTGATTACATATGAATAAATAATTGATTACAGAGCTCACGTGAAATTGGATCATAAGTAGTGTATGAATCCGTATTAAATGTCAATTAAATTAGCATAATCCGACATACAAAGTCAGTGCATGAAATAACACTATAGCATACGATCATGAATAAATTAAAGAAGTTAATATGTTAATAGCAATTAGACTAAAAGTAAAGGTTAGAATATGTAATAAGTCTCAACCTAGTGACCTTAATTGGACGACATAATATAATAATCGTACCAACCACTAGATGACCAGTTCAGAAGAGGGAATGAGGGGATTTCTCCCTCATGATCGATGGATGCACACCATCATACTCATGTCTAGCAGTTCACATGGGCCTCTAGTCGGGAATTCGACGCCCCAAACAAGATTAGTAGATTTGATTCCTTGTTTGTGACAAAGAGGTACTAGAACACAAATGTTCGCTAGTAGGGGCTCGAAACTTTAGAATGTGCATACAAATCTACTTAACTAAGAATAAGAAGAATGGAAAATATGAGATATCTCAATTCCAAATGCAAGTCAAAATCTAGAAATCTCTATAGGATAATGATTTTGAAATTTAAAAGAAAGTTCAGTTTAAAATCACGGGATAGATCAAACATTTATTGATTCAACTACTTTATAGAAAAACATATATAGAACGTAGTTTACATTTGTTGGCGTAAAAATGTTATTATAAAAGCATGTCCCTATAATTTAATCATATTTTATTTTTAGTGTCACTGGGCGAAAGTCTTTCTTGCTCGCTAGTAGATTGATCCATTTTCAGAATTTTCATTGCATGGACTTCGGGTCAGGTTTCTCGCTCTTACTACCTAGTTGGCTATGTGCTTCAGCTGTAAGGTACTTCTGAGTTTTATTTCTAGTTATTTACTTCCGCTGTAAACTTTAGTTAATCTTATTATGATACTAATTTTATATTTTAGTTTGTTTGACATCATAAGTTTTGGCCAGACTTATGAATTGATGTCTAGCTAGGTAGGGGTGTTACAGGGATCATGTGCGTGACATTCTATGTGTGTGTGGGGGGGGGGGGGCGGGGAGGGGGGGGGGTGAGGTTATGTAAAAGAAGTTTTGATTTCATGATTTGTTCATTATGAAATCAAGCATTCAATCGGCATAACCCACACATAAGAAAATCAAAAGGATAATTGTCATTATCCTTACAATCATTTACATCTCTGTTTCTCTCTCCAAAATCCGAGAAATTATTTACTTTAAGAAATTACAAATAAATGTGTAAAAAAACTAGAACAGGATAATAAAATTCATTTGGTATCATAAAGTATCTCCCCTTACTCATCTATTTACAACATGACCCGAGTCTGATAAGCATGCAAGGTGAATTTCCTTCAGTTCTTGGCATCATATTACATATAAGCATCAACAATCATCCCACAGAAACTCAAGAGATGAGAATCACTCATTTCTTTTGCACAAAAAAAAACAGTAAATAGTTTAAAAAACAAATAAATCATAAGTTACCAGTAACACTTTTTATCCGTTCAAAATGTTCGTAGTCAAAGACATCGCCATTAGCTATAACAGGAATGGATAATGCTGATACAACATCTGCAATCTCACACCACATTGCAGGATCTCGTGGCCTATCTTTAATTCTCCTACATATCACGCGAAACAAATTTATCAAATAAAATCAAACTGATTGTACAAAGCACATAAAGTGATTCAAGAAGTTTTTGTGGATCATAATCAACACTGCCTCTTGCTTAAAATTCACAATAGCCTTTCAATTCAAAAGCCAATAACCTTTTTAAAGATTATTTAGAAAATAATAAGCATTAAGAAATTTCAAAGGAGAGGTTTATCAAGACTGATCACACATGCAGGAAATTGGTAAATATAAGAAAAGAAAGTAACTGAGAATCTGAGATAGAAGCCATGGAGACTACTGTTACATTTAAATAAATGACCACCCGAATGGGGTAATCAGCAGCTTGATTTTTATTTAAAATAAGAATTGATTATCGGTAAATCATCAGTTTGGATAAGATGAAATAGAGTTAATGCCCTGTCATTGGTTCTTTCTGCCTGTCCATGTATGTTGCTCGCAACTCTCAAAATATCATTATTGTTGCTTCCTAATAGCAAATAGTCAACCACCCCCATTTCATGCTCATAATTTTGATGACCAACTCACATCTGCATCATTCATCATATTGGCTCAACCCACTTGCCAATGCAATCATGGTCCACCACTAACTTCTGTTCATGTCTTCATCATTTGCATCTTCCAAGTCTGTCTTATTTTCCACCACACACACAATTGCACACTACTCACTTGCATCATCAATGTACACATCCACAAGCCAGCACTTACGCACAGTCTCTTACATACCATCGCCCATTCATTCAGTCTCTGGATTCTGTGACCAAAAGTGTTAATTCAAGCTCACGCTCTTGCCTATGGCAGCACATGAAGAATATTTATTTTTTTAACTGCCACATGAGGTCGTCTATGAAACATTTTTTTATTTACATAGATGATTATTCCATTGGGATGTTATTGGCTTCCATTTTTATTAAAATAAAATTATCCTCTTGGATAATTTGGATTTAATTTATTTATTATATTTTGTTCTTGTAGAAAAACAAAAAGTAGAGGGAGAAAATCAATATTCTTATTAATTCCTCAAAAAATGCACACACAATTACAAGGATTTGTACATTTGTATAGAAAGAAAGAGAGGAGTCTAAACTTCATTCTAAGACGTAGACTAATCCCAAAGGAAGAAATGAGTCTAAATGAGTCATTGTACAAGTTATCTTAACACTCCCCCGCAAGCTGGAGCATACAAATCGTATGAACCAAGCTTGACCACGAATTAGTGATATAGTGGGCATGGTAAGGCCTTGGTAAAAATATCAGCGATTTGCCCAGAAGTTTCAAGTCCAATTTCTTTAGTTGAATCTTTTGCCGAATAAAGTGACAATCGATGTATTTGGTATGTTCATGAAACACGAGACTCATGACAATGTGGACATCAACTTGACTATCACAAAACAAAGTGGCTGGAGGGAAAAGTTTGACACACAGGTCTCTCAGAAAGCTTTCCGACTACGAAAGTTTAGAAACAACAGAAGTCATTGAATGATACAACCTTTGTAGATGAGCGTGCAACCACGGATTGCTTCTTGCTTCGCCAGGTAACAAGGGGTCAACTAAAATATGTGAAGTGTCCACTTGTGGGTCAAGAATCATCCAAAAAACCACCATAGTCAACATCAGAATAGACAATGAGAGATAATGAGGAGGAGAGCTTATATGCAAGCCCTTGTCCCGGAGCAATCTTGAGATATCAGAGGATGCGCTCAACTGCCTAAAGGTGAGAGATTTGTGGATCATACATAAAGCGGCTGACAACCCAAACGACAAAGGATATATCAGGGTTTGTAACTGTAAGATAGATCGGCAAGACAACGATGGTGCTCTGGGTTAGGAAGGAATGGATCAAAGTCGGAAGTATGTGCGCTGAGATTGTGGTTAACATCCATAAGTGTTTCAGTGAGCATGAATCCAAAGTAGCCAACATCATGAAGAAGATCAAGACAATACTCTCGTTGAGATAGGACAAGGCAATTAGGGCGGCGAGCTACCTCAATACCGAGAAAGTATCGGAGATTTCCTAAATCTTTGGTCTAAAATGCGGATGTCAAGTGCCTTGATCATATGTATGTTTTTGAGATCATCGCTCTTATTAAAATATCATCAACATATGCCGAGATTATTGTTGTACCTGTCGGACGGTGACGAGTGAATAAAGAGAAGACCGTCGAGCTGCGAGTAAACCCAACGTCACGAACGACCCAACTGAACTTGTCAAACCAATCCCGAGGAGACAGTTTGAGACCATGGAGAGATTTTTTGAGGGGACACACAAGAGACTCTCTTGTGGTCTCAAAACCAGGAGGCTGTCACATGTAGACAGTCTCAACGAGATCGTCATTTAGAAAGACATTTTTATGTCCAATTGATGCAACAACCAATGACGATGAACAGTCAGGGAGATCAAGACACGAACAATATTCAACTTTGCAACATGTGAGAAAGTCTCATCGTAGTCAAGATCATGTTGTTGAGTAAAACCACAGGTCACAAGACGAGTTTTTAGTCATTCAATTGTCCCATCTGGGCAATGCTTAATGATGAAGACCCACTTACAACCCACACATGTTTGGTCGGGAAGAAGAGGGACAAGGTCTCAAATTTAATTTGCCCGAAGAGCATCCATTTACTCACCCACACATGTGGTGAAGACCCTGAATGTTGAAGAGCCTTCTACAAAAAAGTTGGGGTGAAAATAAACGACAAAGAAGTCGCAAATTGGTGAAGCACCGGAGGCAAACGATGCAGAGAAATATAGTTAGACAAGGGATGAGCGGTAGAGGCCGGTGTCAGATCAGCAGACCGTGGAGCATCAGTAATAGAGGGTAACTGTCGCAGAGTATTTGCGCGTGGAAACGACAAGTGTACACACAAAGAAGAGGCAAGTTGGGGTATGGTTATTAGTGTGGGGAGAAGAGGAGAGATAAAGGTGACATGAATGGCAAGGCGTGGTAGCAGAGTTGTTGGAGAATCAGTAGTCAAGGTGATGCGGTTTGACGACTTACCATATATGGCGTGACCGGATCGATAATCCGACTCCGCGGATGCGTCTGACTCGCGTTGCGAATTGATTTCATATATAGCTTTGTATTTTTCGGATATTATTTCATGTAGTTTTAGCATCGAAACTAAAGACCAATCATAGTCGTTGATTCTGGGTTCCCTAATTTCAATTTCTTATAAATATGATGTTTAGGGCTGCACTATTTTCTTCATTGTTGAATGTTTGAAGAGTTTCTTCCTTCATTCCGGTGATCCCCTCTGTGGTGCCGACTCCGTAGAGCCCCCTTGGTGACGAATCTATGGGTAAGTTTGAATTTTTTTCCCTCCATCTACACCCCTTCCCTGCCCTGTCCAGCCACCGGCCACCTACAGGAACCCATCCAGCCATCGACCACCTATAGGAACCCATCCAACCGCCCCTATTTCTCCTCCCAGATAAGCCGACCACCCTTCCTCCACTGTCCAGCCCTCTGTACAGCAGCCGCCAACCCTATTCTCCTCTCCCAGAACAGGCGTCCGCCCCTATTTCCCCTCCCAGATCAGTCAGCCGCCCCTCCTCCACTGTCCAACCCTCGATCCAGCAGCCTCCACCCCAATTTCTCCTCCCAAATTAGTCGGTTGCCCCTCCTCCAATGTCCACCCCTTTGTCCAACAGTCGTCGCCCATATTCCCCCTCCCAGAACAGCCGGCTTCCCTCCTCCCTTGCTGTTAGATCAGGGGAGAGCATATTGGTCAAGCATTGAGAGGACCCGTGAGCGAGATCGTCTTCATTGCATTACTAGTTAGGTGGACATGAAGTGTATATTGTATCAGAGGTATCTGCCTTCGTCGTATCCGAGTCGTTTGCTCGAGCAATTGTTTTCCCTTCAGCAAGGATCCATGTCTGTCACTGAGTACATGGATCGTTTTGATGAGTTAGTTGTGATGAGTGATATCCGAGAGAGCCACCCATGACCACTTCCCGATTTCGGTATGGATTTCGATTTGACATACGTACTGAGGTGGTTTATCATAGCTTGAAGTCTCTCGAGCAGCCATATCAGCTCGTCCATCGTTATGAATAGTCTGTGAGATCCGCAAGAGTTGGTCGATTAGATTCTCACCTTGACTTTCACAGTACGAGTCCCTCCCACACCGAGGTCACCACTTTGCCTACCATTGTTCCACCAAACATGATCAAAATGACACCTGATATGGGTTTGTCTCAACTCAGTGAGGTACGTAGTCCGATGAGTGGTCTGTCACTTGTTTCTGACTCGTCTCTTGTGACCCCGCAGAGAGTGAGTCTGAGCGACCTATTGAGTCTATAGTATTGTGTCCCTCACCTGCACCCCCTCTTCTTCCATGTCCTGGGTTAGTTAGCACCCCTACCCTAAACTCATCTCTTGACACCGAGCCAACAGACACATTCTAGAAAGTAGGCCTATGTCATTCTCCCCTTATCATTACTCCAAGTTACATCACGACCGAGTGCCCAGAGCCTGGGGTTGAGCTCGCAGTGTCTATGCCACCCATTCACAGGGACACTACCCCTTACGATGGTACTCATCTGGAGGACCTTGACCATAGTGAAGAGTTTTATGACAAGCCCTCTGTTGAGCCTCCTGATGATCCGCCACATCCTGGTGAGGATGAGATTCAGGTGAGTCACACATGTATGAGTATCGATTTATTGACGCCTCTTCCATTATTGTCCCAGGCCTTGCCCCAGAGGATGGATACTGTGTGGAGCATCAAGTATTTAGGGTCTTCCCCGAGTAAACGTGAGCACTCACCACACTATAGAGTCACGTCTTCTAGTTAGTGTACATGATTTTCACTCAGGTGGTCATCGCATTCACGATGACTTTTCATGCGTACCTCCTGTTGAGACCCTTGATGTGTCACGTTCCCTGAGAGACATTTGACTCTTTACGAGCTCGTATTTGAGTATAGATGTAACACACGGTCACCTGAACACTCGTCATACACTGGATGAGTTTTTCTACACTTCACCGAGAGAGCCTCCTGATAGGAAACCATATCTTAAAAATATCCCGGTCATTATTAGATTCTCCCATAGAGAACATGTTGTGTCTGTTGTGTTTCATTTGCATCATTGACATAAGTATGTTGCGTCATTTCTTCATCATTTGCATGTGTCTGTTGAGTTGTTTGTCCATCGTTTGCATTGTACAATGTTTTAAATGTCCCCCGACATGTCCGACATGTCTTCAGACATGTCATTTTTTAGTGTAAAACGATATGTTTTTCTAAAAAAAATTTATGTTCTTTTGTAAAATATAGGCCAACATGTCCGAGTTTTTCCAATATATAAGTTGATACGACATTTAAATATATCGCATGCTATTTTATTTTATGTTATATTAGCAACTAACATCATATATTTAAATTGCATATATATATTATATTATGTATGTTTAAATCGATTAAACTTATTGTTTCGATTTTTTTAACGTTTCATTCTTACAACTAATTTTGTAAAATTGTTTCACAACATTTTAATTTCATATTACAAAAAATATGAAAACCTTTAATAAATTTATTAGTTGATATATTTGCATGTTTTTAATATAAATTTATATGTTTGAAAAGATTTTATAATCAATCAAAAATTTTTTAACCTTTAAATCTTGTTTATTTGCAATAAACTTATTGTCATCAAAATAAAATTATTGTATAATATTAAATATACTTTACAATGTATCATTTTGTATTTGTTAATAATATTTTATCTTAGATACTATTCCGTTTTATTTTGTAATATAAATGATTCATTTTTTATCTATTTGTTATATTATTTTGCTTTTTTATAACATATAATTATAGTTAGTATACATAGAAATAAAAATTTTATATATAAGTTAGGAAAATCCGATATTTTAAAATATCTCTGACATGTCTCCGAATTCTGGCATCCGACATTTAAAAACCAAATCAAATATATCACTAACATCCGATATTTAAAACATTGCGACCCATCACGAGTATTCGGGCCCACATCTTGGCGGCCCTCCCGAGCCTTTACACCATTTTTACAACCCACCACTCAGCCTATCCCCGAGCCTTTGCCACCACATCTGATGTGATCCTGTCTACGACTCTCTAGAACCGACTCGTTTCTTTAGCTATTTACGGCTTTAATTATTATGTTGATTTATTTCCTCTCTTATCATGTACGCAATTTACAATTCCCGTATGTTTTACCATTTCTCGCATTATGTACCAGCGCGTGAGATTGACCATCTCGCGTGACCCTGAATGGATTGGTCCGGTTTGGTATGGCTGGGGTGAGTCGGCGCATTTCATTAGGTTTTGAGATCATTTGCTGAAATTAATCTCTTTTATTAATTAAAGAGGAGTGGGGGGGGGGGCTATATAAATCAAGTGAAGTTGCCCTAAGGAAGCTGGCTAGGAAGAAAAAACCGAGATTGAGATTCATCTCTCTCGGTCTTTTCCGCCGCCTTCTCTCCCGCACTGTTCCGTCTTCCGCAGGTCCCGACCGACGCAGCCGCCGATTCCCGCTTCCGGCCACCGAGTCTCCACTGCCTGGACCTCCCGTAGCCGTCTCGTCCTCCAGCCATAACCCCTCCGTCGCCTCTTTCTATCCCGTAGCCGACGTCCTTTCTCCAGCCCGCCGTAAGACCCTCCACCGCCGCACCTTCCCAGGACTTCCCCGACTCCAGCCACACCTCCAGTCCTCCACCGCCCCTCATCCCCTCTTCCGCTTACCTAGCCAACCCGACAACAACATCCCCTCCACCGCCAAGCTTCCCGGAGCCGATTTCTCCAACCCGACAACAGTCACCACCGCAACTACAGCCGGAAACACTATCGGCTGCCCGGTACCGGAAGGCCAGAAACGGGGAAGCCCCCCCTGGGTGAGATCTGCTCTTTCCCCACTCCTTATCTACTATTTTACTTGCTACGCATTATGTTTAATTTCAGCAAAGAAATGGTTTCAATCTGATGTAGTGTGCGCTCACGCTAATCATACCTCGCCGTTCGCTTCATCCCTTGTCTTAGATTTCTGTTAGTAAGCCGGGCCTCGTTCGTCACACGTTGAGTCAATTCTTTTTGGGCTTGCACTTAGGATTTGGAGGAGCTTAAATTACATCAATTTGGTGTGGCTGCTGGGATATCTCACTCCCATTGTGGGATAGCCGAGCGCTTGCTTGTACGTAATTCCTAAGTTTGCGAGTTGTTAAGTTGCCCATGGAATCACGAGTGGAGAACTTAGAGGGTAGTGTGGGAGATATAGGAAAACGAATGGAAGAACTTATGACCGCTATCACTACACTCACCCTCTCTGTGAGGGACACAAACCAAGTTATGATAGGATTGCGTACCACGGTTAATAACTTGGAAGCCCAATATCATTTAGGGGGACTTGCTGCTCAGCCCCTACCCCTCCTGCACGACCTCCCACCCCACCACCACCGGAACCTCAACTAGCCTATCAAGATAATAGGAATCCCCCTAGATGGGATGCCGGTATTAAATTGGACGTTGGGGATTTTGAAGGCACACTTGAGCCTGAGGTGTGTCTTGATTGGTGTGAGCGACTTGAGCGATTCCTCAGCTGGAAGCGCACTCCTGCCCACCAACAGGTGGAGTATGCTACCTTGAAACTAAAGGGTCCCGCACTCACGTGGTGGGGGCAAGTCGAGCGGATGCGCTACACGATGGGGCAACCACCTATCACCACCTGGGTTGAGTTCAAAACTCAACTCAAGAGGAGGTACGTCCCCGCTGATTTCTTGCAGACGTTGTACCGTAGGTATCATAACCTACGACAAGACAAACAAACCATTGACGAGTACACCAACGAATTCCTGGTCCTCCAATCACGTTTAGATTTAAAGGAGGAAGACCACATGGTTGTGGCCCGTTATCTGAACGGGCTACGGTACGCGATACGTGACCAGTTGGAGTTACATGATTTCCGGGACCTTGGAGAGATCTCTAGCAGGGCACGACGAGTGGAGGCCCTCCAGAGGAGGACATCCGGGCAAAAATCTACGGACCGGACGCACTATTCCTCATCCTCGACATCAACCAGTAGGACGAGTACGTCTCCTACTCCGGGGCCACCTTCTACGGTTAAACCTATGCTGCCAGCTCCTGCCCCTGCGGGTCCTTCTTCGACTTCCTTGAAGGGGAAGGAGATTGCCACCTCTAGGCCAGTGTTTCGGTGTTACAAGTGCATGGAGCCGGGACATAAATCGTCCGAGTGTCCAAGGCGCCAGTTTACCGCGATTGTTGAGGTTGACGATGGGCGAGATCCCGAGTATGGAATCTGGGAGAGCGAGTTAGTTAGGGATACTGAGGACCCCTTTGAGGGAGAGTGTGAAGTAGAGGGCGAGCAGCCAGATCAGTTGATTTGTGTCCTGCAGCATAGCCTGCTTGCCCCGAGAGCTACCACCGACGACGCTTGGGTAAGACACAATATCTTTCGCACCACTGCGCGTATCCACGAGCACTACTGTTCTATTATCATTGATAGCGGGAGCATGGAGAATTTTGTCTCCCAACGCATGGTAGAGAAGTTAAGCCTCCAGACTCAGAAGTTGGAGCGCCCATATGAGCTATCCTGGGTGACTAGTGGCACCACGATGGTCATCTCACATCGATGTCTTGTGGCGTTCACCATTGGACCGTCCTACTCTGATTCAGTGTGGTGTGACGTTGCACCCCTCGATGTTTGCCACATTCTCTTGGGGCGTCCGTGGCAATATGATCGGAACACTGTCCACGACGGTCGTAGGAACTCTTACTCTTTCGACCACCGTGGTCGAAAGATAGTTCTTCTTCCCCAGAAGAACGGTCTTATCCCGCAGCGCCTCACCCCCTCGGTGACTACCTCGTCCGGGGCTCCTATTCCCCCGACCACGCTCACCACTGTGGCGTATCCGTCCGTCCGCATGTTGTTGACGGAGCGACAGTTTAGTCATGAGATGCGAGAGGGAACCGTCGCCTTTGTATTAGTTGGTCTGGAGTCCCCTACTACCTCTGTGGAGATTCCTATGGCCGTTCGGCCCCTGATTTCCGAGTTTGGTGATCTCACCCCGGACGAGTTACCAGACCAGCTCCCACTGTTGAGGGATATCCATCACTGCATTGATTTAGTCTCAGGCGCAAGCCTACCCCATTTACCACATTATCGTATGAGCCCGAGGGAGCATGAGGAGCTCAGGAGACAAGTATCCGAGCTTCTCCAGAGGGGACACGTAAGGGAAAGCCTTAGCCCCTGCGCTGTCCCTGCCCTTCTTGTTCCCAAGAAGGACGGAACTTGGCGTATGTGTGTTGATAACCGCGCTATCAACAAGATTACCGTCAAGTACCGATTCCCGATTCCCCGATTAGACGACATGCTCGACATGCTGAGTGGGGCGAAGATTTTTTCGAAGATTGACCTCCGGAGTGGCTACCATCAGATCCGGATCCGACCCGGGGATGAATGGAAGACGGCCTTCAAACCACGGGAGGGACTGTATGAGTGGTTGGTCATGCCTTTTGGTTTGTCCAACTCTCCGAGCACCTTTATGAGATTGATGACCCAAGTCCTCAGACCCCTGATGGGAACTTGCGTTGTTGTCTACTTTGACGACATCCTTATCTACAGCCTCGACCCCGATCTGCATCTTACACATCTTCGGCAGGTCCTGCAGATCTTAAGGGAACACCGCTTGATCATCAACTTAAAAAAATGCACATTTCTCACTAGTAGTCTCACCTTCTTGGGTTATATCGTCTCTTCCGAGGGCATCAAGGTGGACCCGGAAAAGATCCGCGCGATTGAGTCCTGGCCCACCCCCAGGAATTTCACTGAGGCACGAGGGTTTCATGGCCTCGCTTCGTTCTATCGTCGCTTTATACGCAACTTCAGCACCCACATCGCTCCCATTACAGATTGCCTCCGCAAGAGGCAATTCGTATGGACGGCCGAGGCGGAGCAGGCCTTCCTCCTTATGAAGGAGAAAATGTCTAGTGCTCCTGTTCTGGCCCTCATTGATTTTGAAAAGGTGTTCGAGGTAGACTGCGACGCTTCACACGTAGGCATCGGGGCAGTACTTAGTCAGGAGGGCCGACCTGTAGCGTTTTATAGTGAGAAGTTGAACGATGCGAAAACAAGGTATTCCACCTACGATCTTGAGTTTTTCGCCATCGTACAGGCTCTCCGTCACTGGCGACATTACTTGATTCAGCGCGAGTTCGTGCTGAATACAGATCATGAGGCATTGTGTTACCTGAACTCACAGAAGGAGGTCCGGCGGCATGCCAAATGGGCCGCCTTCCTGCAGGAGTACACCTTTCACATCCGACATAAGCCAGGGGTCACCAATAGAGTCGCTGACGCCCTTAGTCGACGAGCACATCTTTTAGGGTCCCTACACCTTCGGTTGACAGACTTAGATTCCCAAAGGGAGTTATACGCCACAGATCTAGATTTTAGTATTATTTGGGCAGAGTGTCAGCCGCATGGGGCCGACCCGACAGGACATTTCTGCATACACGGGGGGTTCCTGTTTAGGGGCACCAGGCTATGCATCTGCCAAGGCCCTTTACGTGAGACCTTGCTAGCTGAGTTGCACTCGACTGGACTAGGTGGACATGTCGGACAGGCCAAGATGCTGGATCTAGCGACCTCCCGTTATTATTGGCCGCGCATGAGACAGGATATTATCAGCCACGTCCGCATCTGCCAGACGTGCCAACTATACAAGGGGCAATCCCAGAACACTGGGCTGTACACTCCCTTACCGATTCCCGAGCGGCCATGGGACGAAGTGTCCATGGATTTTGTTAGTGGTTTCCCTACTGCGGCGCGAGGAATTGACTCCGTATTCGTCGTCGTAGATAGATTTTCCAAGATGGCTCATTTTATACCCTGCCGGAAAACCTCCGATGCGGCACACGTGGCCCACCTCTTCTTTCGAGAGGTGGTTCGACTCCATGGGGTGCCCCGTACCTTCACTTCCGACAGGGACACGCGATTCATGAGCTATTTTTGGAAAACGCTGTGGCGTAAATTGGGCACAAAGTTAAATTTTAGCAGCGCGTACCATCCCCAGTCTGATGGGCAGACCGAGGTGGTCAACTGAAGTCTGGGTAATTTGTTAAGATGCCTAGCCGGAGAGCAACCCAAGCAGTGAGACTTAGCATTAGCCCAAGCCAAATTTGCTTACAACAGCACCGTAAACCGTTCCACCAACAAGTCGCCTTTTGAGATTGTGTATGGTTTTCCCATTCCCCATTACGTTGATCGTCATTCCCTACCTTCTTTCGAGCGCACTTCTTTTGATGCTACTACTTGGGTTGAGAACTTGAAAACTTTGCATGAAATTATTCATAATAAGCTGCAGGTGACATCCGAAAAATACAAGGCTAGCGCCGATGACCACCGGCGCGACTTGTCTTTTTTGAAAGGAGATTTGATGCTGGTACATTTTAGAAAGGAAAGATTTCCCAGTGGGACTTACCACAAGCTCCGCCAGCGACGTTTCGGTCCTTTTCCGGTAAGGAAGCGGTTGGGTGAGAATGCCTACCTTGTTGATCTACCCTTGGAATTCGGCACCTCACCGATTTTCAATGTGGCGGACCTATACCAATTCCATGGAACCCCACCCGCTACACCTGTGCCACCACTTATCTTGGAGCCCGGGACGACCACGGGATTTCAGCCGGCTTTCACCCCTACCACGGAAGAGATCGACCAGGTGCTTGATGTACGGGAGTTCCAGACTCGTGCGGGAGCTTACCAGCGCTACTTGGTTACTTGGAAGGGAAGGGACATCTTGGACAACAGTTGGGTCAGCGCCCAAGAGCTTCAGCGTCGGCGCCCAGATCTCTCCGTTGCGGCCATCCACTTAGCCTCGCCGGAGTCGAGTTCTCTAAACCCCGGGGGGACTGATGTGATCCTGTCTACGGCTCTCTAGAACCGACTCGTTTCTTTAGCTATTTACGGCTTTAATTATTATGTTGATTTATTTCCTCTCTTATCATGTACGCAATTTACAATTCCCGTATGTTTTACCATTTCTCGCATTATGTACCGGCGCGTGAGATTGACCACCTCGCGTGACCCTGAATGGATTGGTCCGGTTTGGTATGGCTGGGGTGAGTCGGCGCATTTCATTAGGTTTTGAGATCATTTGCCGAAATTAATCTCTTTTATTAATTAAAGAGGAGTGGGGGGGGGGGGCTATATAAATCAAGTGAAGTTGCCCTAAGGAAGCTGGCTAGGAAGAAAAACCGAGATTGAGATTCATCTCTCTCGATCTTTTCCGCCGCCTTCTCTCCCGCACTGTTCCGTCTTCTGCAGGTCCCGACCGACGCAGCCGCCGATTCCCGCTTCCGGCCACCGAGTCTCCACCGCCTGGACCTCCCGTAGCCGTCTCGTCCTCCAGCCATAACCCCTCCGTCGCCTCTTTCTCTCCCGTAGCCGACGTCCTTTCTCCAGCCCGCCGTAAGACCCTCCACCGCCGCACCTTCCCGGGACTTCCCCGACTCCAGCCACACCTCCAGCCCTCCACCGCCCCTCATCCCCTCTTCCGCTTACCAAGCCAACCCGACAACAACATCCCCTCCACCGCCAAGCTTCCCGGAGCCGATTTCTCCAACCCGACAACAGTCACCACCGCAACTACAGCCGGAAACACTATCGGCTGCCCCGGTACCGGAAGGCCAGAAACGGGGAAGCCCCCCCCCCCCCCGGGTGAGATCTGCTCTTTCCCCACTCCTTATCTACTATTTTACTTGCTACGCATTATGTTTAATTTCAGCAAAGAAATGGTTTCAATCCGATGTAGTGTGCGCTCACGCTAATCATACCTCGCCGTTCGCTTCATCCCTTGTCTTAGATTTTCGTTAGTAAGCCGGGCCTCGTTCGTCACACGTTGAGTCAATTCTTTTTGGGCTTGCACTTAGGATTTGGAGGAGCTTAAATTACATCAACATCCATTGCCCCGTGATCAGCCCACATCTGACCTCCACCTACTCGGGATTCTGTCCCCACCGGTTTCACCTTTGGCACCTCATATCACACCGGATCCTTCTACTAGTGTGTTGAGAGATGAGCTTATCACTGAGATCATTACGCATGAGTCTGTCCCCTCTACAGACGATCTTACGCATCGCTACCTAGTTTGCTGGTGTGGACGATCCATCACCGACGACACCTGGATGCTACCAGCAGAGCTTGATTGATTCGCCCCGGACTTCGACTTTAGTACAATCGTTTCCATTCATCAGAGATGAAAGCTCTTTAGTCTGTAGGAGTTGATTGGCAAGGACAATTTTTCAGCGATGACACTTGGACGACCTCTGGTGGACCTCGCAAGTCTTACCTGACATACATCGAGAGAATTTTGATCCCTATTCATCGGGAGATGAATTCTTTCAAGTCGGGATGAATGATGCGGTTTAGCGACTACCATATATGGCGTGACTGGATCGATGATCTGACTCCGCGGATGCGTCCGGACTCGCGTTGCGAATCAATTTCATATATACCTTTGTATTTTTCGGATATTATTTCATGTAGTTTTAGTCCCGAAACCAACGATCAATCATAATCGTTGATTCTGGATGCCCTAATTTCAATTTCATATAAATAGTATGTTTAGGGCTGCATCATTTTCTTCATTGTTGAATGTTTGGAGAGTTTCTTCCTACATTTCGGTGATCCTCTCCGCGGTGCCGACTTCGTGGAGCCCCCTTGGTGACGATTCCTTGGGCAAGTTTGTATTTTTTGATCTTCCCTCCAACTACACCCCTCTTCTCTGCCCTATCCAGCCATCGGCTACCTACAGGAACCCATCCAGCCGCCCCTATTTCTCCTCCCAGATCAGCCGCCCCCCCCCCCCTATTCTCCCCTCCGAGAACAGCCGGCCACCCCTATTTCTCCTCCTAGATCAGCTGGCCGCCCCTCCTCCACAGTTCAGCCCTCTGTCCAGCAGCCTTCACCGTTATTTATCCTCCCAAATCAGCAGGACGCCCCTCCTCCACTGTCCACCCCTCTGTCCAGCCGTTGCCGCCCCTATTCCCCCTCCCAGAAAAGTCGGTCGCCCTCCTCCCTTGCTGCCACCGCCTCCGCCAACATGGAAACCACCCCCAACCTCCCTTCCCCTACCGGAAAACCCCATATCTAGGCACTCCAGCCAAGATCCAGTCGTCCCCTCCTCTGATCCAGCCCTCCTCCTCTACCGACCAGCCCCTTACCCGATCTTGTCCACCCACCATTAGACCCCCCCAACCCCTGAACGTTCAAATCTACTATTATTACAACAACCCTAATATTTATGTTGTGTTTTTGTATTGGTATTTGGTTGTAAAACATTGTTATTGTTTGGTTATTTTATGCTTGCTTAGAATTATAGTTTATTATGTTATTTGCTCCCTGAAAAATCTCTAACTGCATGAAGGACTGATTCACCGCACGCTCTTTCTTTGGCCCTCCACGTAGAGGAAAACCAAAGCTTGTTTGCTTAAATAAATTATTTTGTCTTTCTTTGAAATATTTGCGTGAGATTTAATTATCTATTATCTAATTTGAATTCACACCGTCGGATTTGCCTTACATGTAAGAGTTAAGTCACCATTTATCCGCCGCCTATAGATTCGTCCTGTGTTACAAGGAGTGAAATGGTTGGTTTTCGAGGAAGGTCACATCCACAGACGTAATTAACTTGTGACCGGTGGGAGAATAACAGACAGCCTTTCTGAGTTCGAGAATATCCAACAAACATATACTTGGTAGCGCGGGGAGCAAGCTTGTTCGTAGAGGGGACAAGGAATTGGACATAACATATGCAGCCAAAGACGCAAGATGTCACGGTAAAGGGGGTGTGGATGGGAAGAGAAAGTCGAAGGGCATCACAAAATAGAGAATAGACGAGAGCATGCAATTGATGAGATAGCAGGTGATAAAGACCGCAAAATGCCAATAAACTTGGGAACGTGCATTTAAGACATAAGTGAGCGAGTACCCTCAAGTGGGTGACGGTTCTGGTGCTCAGCCACACCATTTTGTTGGGGTGTGTAATCACAAAAAATTTGATGGATGATACCAAACTTTGTACATATATTTTGAAACGCATGACGGTCTGAAAAGCTTTAATAGAGGTGGAGAACTACGCATGCGTCTCAGCGATAAAGACATGAAAAACACGAGGTAGTTCAAAGCGATCGCGAAGTAAATACAACCAGGTCATGTGAGAGTAATCATCAAAAAAGTTAAGAAAATAACGATAACCAGAAACACTTATTGTTTTATAAGATTCCCAAATATCAGAATGAACTAAAGCAATAGGATCAAGGCTCCGAGTACAATGAGGGGGAAAAGAAGATCGATGGTGTTTGTCGTAGATGCAAGACTCGTAGGTGAAGTTGGTAAGAGACAGATCGAAGATAGATGCAACAGATTCAAAGAGTGACTGATCAACCTCTGAAGATGTTGGGGCTATGTGCGCAAGGTATCAATGTCTTGACATGTGGTCGAAGGAGCATCTACCGCAATGGAGGCAAGTTGTTGTGGAGGCAGACCATGCTTACGATAGCAAGTGGCCTCAAAATGACCATATCGATCACAATAAGTAAACTTTAGACGATTCTGACTGTTGCGATCCCTACCCCGAGAACCGGTTCGAGCCTCACGAGCCGGTGGAGGGATAGGGTGAGCTGCAGAAGAATGTTGGAGAAGATCCTGAGAGACAGTCCCGAGAGTATCGGAGGGGGAGGGGGGTCACTTTCAAAAGCATGGAGTGCACATCCGAGAGGGAGGGAATGGAAGAGGAAGCCAAGATATTGGCACAGACACTATGGAGATGTGGAGAGACATGAGACATCATCAAGGCGATGTCAATAGCTTCTTTCTGAGCACGTTGACGGCGAGATCCAACATGGGAGGCTAATGTTGAATCCAAGTCTCGACGAGAGTTTTGGACCGCGCAACAAAGAATGTAAGGTAACCATCCACCCCTAGTTCAAGAGACTGGAGGTCCGTGAATATGTTGAACAGGTGTTGCAGATTATCCTTGCTGGAATATAGGAAGTGAAGTTCATCCCACATGGCTTTGGACATCTCATGATACATGGTCATTCGATATGACTCACTATCCATAGAATTCTGAATCCAAGAGCGTACCCATCATCGCGGAGCTATTCCTCGATGGCCGCATCAGGTTGTGCCTTAGAGAGATGATGAATGAGCCCTTTGGTCTAGAGAACATGGCGTATCGAGTGTACCCACTCGACAAAAATTTTCTTATCGCTAAGGGAGATATGGTAATCTGAAGCTCATCCCAAACTTCAGTAAGAGTACTCGCGGCACAGGCCAGAAGAGACGGGGCCCATGACCGACATTAAGCAGGGGAGAAACCGTGAGGACTAGAGGACGATAGCAGAATGTGGTGCAAGCACAAGAAAGAAACTGCAGATGAGCTAAAGAGGAGAGGACGCGGATTGGAGAGGGGGCGGTCATGACTAGCTCAATTGGAGAGATCGTTGTGTGTGGTGGGGGGGGGGGGGGAGGGGGGCACACTGAGCACGGAAGAAGAGTCCATGAAAGGATGAAGGTGCGAGCTCGACAAGCTCGTGGTCTGGGAAAGAGTTCGCAGGTAGTAACCGCGGGCCGTGCGGATACTAGGGCACGTTCGCCCGAAGTAGGAGAGAAGCGTGAGAGAAGCGCGAGAGAAAGTGATCAATCTCAAATAATCCGGTCCGTAGGATCGACTCGCTTTGATACCAATAATACCATGTACAAAAAACACAAAAAGTAGAGAGAGAGAAATCATAATTCTGATTAATTCCTCAAAAATTACACACAATTACAAAGACTTGTACAATTATATAGAAAGAAGGAGAGCAGTTTAAACTTCATTCTAAGATGTGAGACTAATCTCAATGGAAGAAGTGATCCTAAATGGGCAATTGTACAAGTTATCTCAACAATTCTCTTTTATCATAACAGTAGCTTAGGAAAATAGTTGTCATGTTATTCCTATAAATAGAACATATTTTTCTCCACTGGAAATTAGTTGAGTTAGCGAACAATGGTCTTTTCCCCCTTAAAATACTTTCAGTGTGAGACTTACCCTATTCATTTAAGAGCGACAGAGAGCAGTTTTAGCCAACCATATTCCCAGATCTACCTCAAAATCCTATATCCACTCCCATCATACATGGCATCCAAAAATGTGCAAACAAGGATGAATGCCAACCATTAGTAGTAAACAAGATAGAAAACAGAAAAGGTTGAAATGTAATGACAATAAAATAAACTAGAGTACAACATTCTAAAAGAATTTCAAAGCTCACGGGCTTTTTATGACTTAAATACCTTCCATGAACAGCAAGTGCAGAAACACCAGACATCTCAATTCGACGCGCAAATTCCACTGTGTTCTGGGATGAATTGAGAAGACGAATCTTACATGTCACTGCCCCGTCCAAATTTCTTCTCAATGTGGTCAAGATCTGGTAAAGAAAGATGCAACATACTGTCACAGAACTGGATTCAGGACAACTTCCCGACAAACCTTAAAATATATTTTAAATATATGGAGTACATCATGGACAAGTTCAGGTTTAGAGAGTAATGCAGCACCCATTCCTCCACTGATGGAGAATGACTTGGGACAACCCATGTTGATATCTATGGCAGCAACATCTTTGGACCTGCAAAAATAAAAGTGAAGAATGAAGAGAGAGAGAGTGAATAGGTGGCATTTAGTAATGAAAATGAATCTGTAATAGTTGAAACTATATGGTAACAAATTATTGCTCTGAGAACGAACACAAAATTTATAGAAGAAAAAATGATAGCCCCTGAAAATTGGAAGAAAATGTCACTAGGGAGGAAAACTGACTATCAAATATCACAATAGTTTGTAGTAACTATTGCTTTTACATGCCTAAGTAGGAAGAATTAGTTCTAACAAAACTTGGATACCCAGAACAATCAACATATAAGTAGGCAGCCCTTTTAACATATAAGACATTGTCGAGAGAAAAGTAAAATGACTTCAATTATTGGAGGAAACCTGATGCAGGACGCTCGTAAGGTTTGCGCGTCTGTCGGTTTTTTTTCTTTTAGGAAACCCTAAATGTATGCAATGAAATATGAATTTTGCAAATAATTTGAGCGGGTGTTGCGCTGACTTATGAATTAAAGTAACGTTTTCTTTTTTTTATAAAGCACAAACAAAATTATTTTTTGTTTAAAAAGATTTTCTTAAAATAATGGTTCGATTCTTAATCCAGGGAATGAAATTCGCAACTTTCGTGTTGTTATCCCTTGCCGTAGCAAAACGGAAATCGTGAACGTTAAATACGCTTCCGTTTGGAGTTTTCGACGTAGCGTTCGCTAACAATACTCGAGCGAAAACCCAGCAATGAGTCTAGTTAACCTAAGAGAAAATATAGACACTCACAAAGGAAGAGATAGAAACAAGTTACCCACGGAAAGAGACGTCTTTCCGTATCCGAAGTCGATGACGATCACGTGAGGAACTCCTCATCACCTTCGATCTCCCGCTCCGAGGTCGGCCGCTATCGCACACGGGCACCAAGGAGAAGATTCCCTCACTCTCAAAAGTAGAGGATCCACGTAATCTCTAACACTCTTGAGAAGCCAAAAACCTAACAAACCTAAAATTCACTCGATCTTACACAAGTGGTTCCACGAAATCTCAATCATTCAAGGTGGATCCACGGAATTTCTCTGATAATAATAGTATATCTAATTTACTCCTAATCCCACTAGCAAGCAATAGATTAACACACCTTTACCTAAACTCTAACGAGTTGGTCCTCCCCTCTCTAAGAAGCAAACAAATTCATAGCAACAAATTTCCTATTACTATTCACGGAATTCATAGAGTAAACACAGTAAAATTAATTTTACTGTTTATCTTCTCTGATTGCTCCCGCCACAGCTACAAAATTAACACACAGGAGCAGCAGCCTTCATCACACGCTTAACACATATTTCGTTGCATTCGGTTAGGATTTCCTAGAAAAAGCCGACAGGCGCGCAAACCCTACGCGTCGTCCTGCATCAAAACCCTAATCCCCTCTATATATGGAGGCGGATTAGGAAAACCAAGGAAAAAAAATACAATAATAATAATGCTCATCTCAACACCCCTCCTCAAGTTGGGTGTGCGATGTCGAACATTCCCAACTTGCCAACAAGTTCTTTAAAGAAACCATTGCATAATCTCTTCGTGAGTAGGTCTGTCAATTGCTGCTCAGAGGGCACAAACGGAGTAACAACAATGCCTTTATCTATATTTTCTTTAATGAAGTGTCTGTCGATTTCAATAGGTTTTGTACGGTCATGTTGCATAGGGTTGTGAGCAATACTGATCGCAGTCTTGTTATCGCAGTATAGCCTGATAGACTCACTACTTTTAAACCCAAGATCGGTCAAAATGGTACGTATCCATAGCCCTTCGCAGATTCCGTGAGTCATGGCCCTGAACTCCGCCTCAGCACTCGATCTGGCAACCACATGCTGTTTTTTACTCCTCCAAGTGACTAAATTTCCCCCCACCATAGTGCAATACCCAGACATGGACCGTCGATCTTCAATCGATCGAGCCCAGTCAGTATCCATGTACACCTCAATAGTCAACTCTTTATTTGATGAAAACGGGATGCCTTTCCCAGGAGAGGACTTGAGATATCTGAGGACACGATGAACAACATCTAAATGACGAGTCCTCGGGGAATGCATATATTGACTGGGCACTCCTACATCATAGGAGATATTTGGGCGAGTATGCGACAGGTAGGTCAGTTTTCCAACCAGCCTCCGAAAGCTGGGAATGTCCTCAATCATGTCACCATCATCTTTTCCAAGTCTGTGGTTAACTTCGATTGGAGTGTTAGCCGGTCTGCACCCCCTCATTCCTGAAGCTTCAAGAAGGTCTAAAGTATACTTTCTCTGTGATATGAATATCCCGTGTTTGGACCTTGCAACCTCAATACCCAAGAAGTACTTGAGGTTCCCCAAGTCTTTTATTTCAAATTCTTTCTTCAGTCTCACTTTTAGTATTTGAATCTCATTATGATCATCACCTGTTATAATGATGTCATCTACATAAACTATCAGAGCAGTTAGTTTCCCTTCATTATTTTTGATGAAAAGAGTATGATCCCCATTACTCCGGGAGAATCCAAAGCATGGCAATGCCTTGTGAAATCTTCCAAACCAAGCTCTGGGTGATTGTTTCGGATCATACAAGACCTTCTTCAGCTTGCACACTTTGCCTTCAGATCCTCTGGAAGAGAGACCGGGAGGTAGAGCCATGTATACCTCTTCTTCCAGATCGCCATGAAGGAATGATTTTTTACATCAAGTTGGCTGAGACTCCACCCCTTGCAGGCCACACACGACAGGAGAATCCTAATAGAGTTCATCTTAGCGAAGGGTGCAAAGGTTTCCTGGTAATCAATACCAGCCGTCTGAGTGTACCCTCTAGCAACCAGCCTAGCCTTGTACCTTTCCACAACTCCCTGAGTGTTCTGTTTGACAGAGAACACCCACTTGCATCCCACAACAGTCTTTCCTTTAGGCAGATGTACAAGGTCCCATGTGTGATTCTTATCCAGGGCATGCATTTCTTCAAGCATAGCCGCCTTCCACCTGTCATCAGAGAGAGCATCCTCCCACGAAGTAGGGATTGAAGTAGCATCCAAAAAAGAGGCAAAAGCTCTATGGAAAGTAGTTAGGGACGAATATGATATAAAGTGAGATAACGGATGTTGAGTAGAAGTACCTTCCATTGGAGTAAGGGAACCTGACGACGGATCAAATGTCTGCTCTGGGTCTCCGATAGGGGTCGATGTGTTCGTTCCCTTGGTACGACGAGAGTAAACCTGCAGGGGCTTGACAATAGGAGCAGCAGGAGTTGGCGCAGGAGAAATAAGAGACAAATTCGAGTGGTAGTGATATAATGGAGGAATGGGTAAAGGAGTTAAGGAACTCACTTCCAACATAGAAGAGGTCCCCCCCTGAAGTGAGGGCCCGTATTAGCTCTCGGATTCACGGAATGTGACATCCATGGTAACAAAGACTTTCTTAAGAACCGGGTCAAAACATTTATAATCCTTTTGAGTAGGAGCATAGCCGATAAAAACACACTTGTGAGCTCGAGGATCAAGTTTAGTCCTTTGGTGGACAAAACAAACACAACCGAATATACGAGGTTAGAGAGTAGTAGGAGGCACCCCAAGAGTGTGAAGGGGAGTGTTATAACCCAGGACACGAGAGGGCATACGATTAATAAGATAGGCGGCAGTGAGAACGACATCCCCCCAATAGTACTTTGGAAGGTGCATATGGAGAAAAAGACACCTGACAACTTCCAAAAGATGACGATTCTTGCGTTCGGCCACCCCATTTTGAGCAGGAGAGTGAACGCAAGACGTTTGATGGATAATTCCATGGTGAGCAAGGTAGCAGTCAAAGTGAGAGTCCATGTACTCGCGGCCATTGTCAGTGTGAAAGATTTTGATAGGGGTATCAAATTGAGTAGAAATCATTTTGTGAAAGCGCTGAAATAAAGGGAAAACCTCATCTTTAGCCTTCATTAAGTAAATCCATGTAGTACGGGAGAAGCAGTCAATGAAAATGACAAACCAACGACACCCAAAATATAAGAAACAGGGCAAGACCCCCAAACATCATTGTAAATAACATGAAAAGGAGAAGAACTAGGAGATGAAACATGATTAAATGAAATACGATGTTTGCCAAGTTCACAAGCATTACAATGAAAATCAACTAATATAGCAGATAAAGTAGGAAATAAACGTTTCATAGATAGAATAGAGGGATGTCCAAGACAGCAATGCCAGGACTGTAAAGTGACCGCCTGATCAACATGAAAGGCCTGACGTGAAGGTGCAGGGGGTAGAAGAATCAAACACAGAGCCCATCCACCAGACTACCAGAGTCAATCACCATTCCCGTCTTTAGGTCCTAAAACACACAAGAAGAGGGAAAGAGCATCACAAAACAGTTCATAGAGTTTGTTAGATGACTAATTGAGAGTAGATTGCGAATAAACTTGGGTACATGAAGGACAGAAGACAGAGTAAGAGAGGAGCAGGGGATTGTTCCTTTTCCAGCAATGGGAGAGAAGGAACCATCTGCAATGCTCACTTTGTCTCGACCAGACAAAGGAAGGTAAGATACAAAACTTGTAGCAGAGCCAGTCATATGATCCGTTGCTCCAGAATCTATAATCCAGTGAGTAGAGGGACGAGAGGACGCATTATGAGCACCTGAGGGCCCTTGATGAGCATAGGAAGATGAGGGCGCAGAAGGCTCCAGAGGCTGTTGCTGCATCAGACGTCGGAAGGCAGAAATCTCAGCGGCAGACAAAGCAAGAGGAGTAGACTGGGTAGTAGGAGGAAGCATCTCCTCAGAAGCATCAAACAGGTGAGCAGAGCGGGGCAGAGTAGAGCGACCTGGAGAGCGACCAAAACCACGACCGCCACGTGGTGTGGAGCCTCCACAGGGTGTAGAAAAGCCATGAAGACGAAATCAGGTGTCCCGAGTATGCCGGGACTTGCCGCAGTAATCACAGAGTAAGTGATCCTTGTCGGTGGACTTGGGTCTGGAATCACGAGGAGCTCTACTGCCAAACTGAACAGCCAGGGCAGAACCTTCGGGAGTAGTATCAAGGGTCCATGTCTGTCGCCGATCAAATTCCTGTTGAACAAGACTGAAAACCTAGGGAAGGGATGAAAGAGGTGAGCACCCAAGAATCTGCACATTGATCGGATCAAAGCCGCGAAGAAGGCCATGAAGGAACTCAAAAACTCTGTTCCTATCTTCCCGAGCTCGAACAAGTAGCTCATCTTCAAAAGACACAAGAGTGAGGGAGTCAAAGTGATCGTACTATTGATAAAGTTGAGTGAACTCCAAGTAGTAGTGATGTGATCCAAGGTGGGGGTGTGTTTTGAAATAAAATAAAATGCGACCTATTTAAAATAATTGCGATCTTATTTAAAATTAATGTGGCGCGAGAGGACTTAGTGGGCTAATTTAAACGGATAAAATGACCAAAGTGTCACAAACACTCGCGAACTACAACACAATTTTAATGACGTCATGAGACTTAATTCCACAGGCACAGAAATACGGTGGCGGGCATACAAGGCAATGGAAAATAAACGATAATCAGGAGATAAGATTAGTAGGGCAAGCTCATAATAATAAACTACTCATTTATAATATAGACATTAAAATTTACTAAAGATCGCAAGTGAGAAAGATTAGAGGTATACCATAGGGCTCGGGTTCGGGCACGATTTCACCAAACAGAGGCCGAAGGGAAGAGAAGGTGGCTGGAACCTCGATGGTTTGCTGGAGGAAGCTGAATCCGCCGGAGGAAGGCAGAGGAGGCCTCGTCGGTGGCTGGCGAAGCTTCAGGCGGCGGAAATGGCGGCCACCGGGGCTGGCCGGAACAAGAGACTGCACAGAATCGCCGCTGTCAGTGGCCTGGATGCAGAATTGGCAGAGGAAGGGCCGCTGGAACCCTAGGGAAGTTTCTGTGACCAAGTCGACGGCCGATGGGACGTCAGGAGAAGGCGTCGTCGGGGAAGTCGACGACTGGAGGCGTGGAATTCGTCGGAGGAGACGAACGCTAGAGGGGGCGGTGGCGCAGGCAGGCGAGCGGGAGACTGGCGGTGTCGGGCTTCCGTCGAGCAGGAACAGTGAAGGAGTTGCGGCTTCGGGCTGTGCGGTGCTGGAAGAATCAAACCGAGGAAACACCCGGTTCAATTATTCTTCCAGCCAACTGTTAAGAGAGGGGGAGGGTTTGTTTTATAGAAGGGAATTGTGGTTTTTAAGCTATTGGCAGCCATCTAAATGAATATAGGAATTAGGGAAATGGGCCAAAGGGAAGTGGGCTGATTGGGCTCACCCAAATGGGTGTTTTCATAGCTTATAAATGTTTAAATTAAAATAGTTAAATAAATTAAAGCTTGCCCTAAGCTAACCCTTCTTCTAATTAACGGACTTATGCATTTAGAGTTTTGTTGGCCGGTCACACCAACGAGCCAAACAAAATTTTGCGCGAAAGCGTGCGCGATACAAAATTACACAAAAACGCTAATACCGTGCGTGTACAACTCAACACAACAAAATAAAACCAAATGAGCCACAACATGCGCTACACAAATAAAACAGGTACAAATAAAAATAAAGAAGTGTCGCGTGTTGCAACAAGTAGGCAGACGGAGGACGATCACCCTGACGAAGGAGGAAGATCTTCCGTCGCAACTGAAAAATCTGGGCAGTATTGCCCCGGCAGGAGTAAGTAGCCTCAGTCCTTTTCCAAATATCTGCTGCAGTCTCCAAAAACAGATAATTCCGAGCAATCGAGTCAACCATAGAGTTTGTCAACCAAGACATCACTAGAGAGTTCTCAGACTCCCACTGCAGCCAGTCCGGAGAATCTTTGTCCGGTGTCGGAATAGTCCCCAGAACATACCCAAACATGCGTCTGCTCTTCAGGGAAAGGGTAATAGCCTGAGACCACGGAAGGAAATTGGAACCATCCAATCGAATAGTGGTGAGATGAGGAGTATTGTGGTCATGACTGGACCGAGCCACGCCACCGGACAACAAGGTAGTGGAGGAAATCCCGGCACCGGAAGAGAGAGTAGAGGATTCATCATTCCCGGACATGATGAGAGAACAAGCACAAAAAGCCCCACAAACACCTAGAGAGAAACTAGGGTTGGCTCATAGAAGAAGTGACAAACCCAAGAGCTCGAAGAAACCTCCAATAAGGACTGACACCGAAAATAATATCAGGTTAGGTCCATATCTCCAGTGTCAAAACAGGAAAAAAACAGCGAAGAAGAAAACAGGGAAGAAGAAGCGGAATCCGACAGAGAGCGTGAGCGAAGGCTACGTCGAACCGGGATGCGGAACGCGATGATCGACGGAATGCAGAAGCGGAATGTTGCGGAGGCGGACACCAGAGCCCTAATCGTCTAAGGCTCTGATACCATGTCGAGAGAAAAGTAAAATGACTTCAATTATTGGAGGAAACCCAAATCCCCTCTATATATGGAGGCGGATTAGGAAAATCAAGAAAAAAATACAATAATAATAATGTGCATCTCAACAGACATTTATAATCAAATAAGACTTCGACCAGTGAAATTTTTAATGATCTAAAGTATACCATGAAAAATAGTGGGCATGATGTCAGAGCAGTGGGGTATCTTGTAGCTAATTATCAAGTAAAATTTGTTAGGCTCTGTTTTTAGCAAAAAATGAAATTAGATATCGGAATTAGGAATTGGAGTTGATCTGTCTTATTCTAAATTCAAGGGAAAAATTTTTGCACAAACGGACGGAGCCTTTATATATTACACATAGCAGGTGCATGGTATTGAATGTTGAAAGAAAATGTATGCTATAAAAAGTTTGAGTGAAATAGGTCAATTGAAAAGATAAAGGTTGAGTAGAAGCAGTAGAGATGAATCGATCTTTCTTGAGGTTGCCCTAACCGGGCTTACATTTATATAGACACAAAAATAAACTAGCAATAAATATAAAATAGACATATTTAACTCTCCCCCTCAAGTTGGGAATATATATTGATCATTCCCAACTTGTTTGTGCTGTCTTTGAAGTTATCGCTGGATAAACCCTTCGTGAAGACATCCGCAAGTTGGTCGAATGAGTTCACGAAAGGAGTGCAAATATTTCCTTTGTCTAGGTGATCTTTGATGAAGTGTCTATCAACCTCCACATGTTTGGTTCTATCATGTTGCACAGGATTGTGCGCAATACTGATGGCGGCTTTGTTGTCACTGTAGACCATAATAGGATTGTTCTCCTGAAGACCAATATCCCGAAGAAGAGTCCTCAACCACAATCCTTCACAAACACCCTGTGCCATGGCTCTATACTCTGTCTCTGCACTTGACCGAGCTACCACATTCTGTTTTTTGCTCCTCCAAGAGACAAGGTTGCCTCTCACAAAGGTGCAGTAGCCAGTGGTTGATTTTCTATCGTCTTGGCTCCCGGCCCAGTCAGCATCTGTAAACACCTCAACTCCCAATGATTGGCCCTTTTTGAAAAGGATCCCACGACCTGGCGCCTTTTTGAGATACCGCAACACTCTAAAGACCGTCTGTTGATGACGAATAGAAGGGGAGTGCATATACCTACTCAGGACCCCCACAGCATACGAAATATCAGGGCGAGTATGGGACAAGTATATGAGGCGTCCAACCAAACGTTGGTATTTTGAGACATCCACCTTTTCTCCACTAGTATCAGCATCAATTTTATGATTAGCCTCAATAGGTGTGTCCACGGGAGCACACGCAAGCATCCCAGTCTCTTCAAGAAGATCCAGAGTATACTTTCTTTGGGAGATGAAAATCCCTTGTTGAGACCTCACCACTTCAATTCCCAAGAAATATTTCAGCTTTCCCAGGTCTTTAACTTCAAATTCTTTGCTCAGTTGCTCCTTCAGATAAATGATCCCCTCCAAGTGGTCCCCGGTAATGATAATGTCGTCCACATACACAATAAGAATAGAGACCTGGGCACCCTGTCTCTTAATAAAGAGTGTGTGGTCAGCATGACTTTGAGTGTATCCAAGTTGACGCATGAATTTGTAAAAGCGTCCAAACCACGCTCGCGGAGACTGCTTCAAGCCGTACAGGGATTTTAGAACCCAGCACGCCTTTCCCTTGGACCCTTTGATAACAGAGCCCGGAGGAATATCCATGTAAACTTCCTCCTCCAGATCGCCATTCAAAAATGCATTCTTGATATCGAGCTGAAGTAGATCCCATCTTCGGCTTGCAGCCACCGAAAAAAGCACACGAACAGAGTTCATCTTTGCAACAGGAGCAAAGGTCTCCTGGTAGTCGATACCCTGAGCCTGGATATATCCCTGAGCCACCAAACGAGCTTTGTACCGCTCCACTACACCATCTTGGTTTTGTTTGACAGTGTAGACCCAACGAGATCCGACCGTTCGCTTCCCTGGAGGAAGACTCACCAGCTGCCACGTTTTGTTCTTGTCCAAGGCACGCAGTTCCTCCTCCATTGCCGTTTTTCATTCAGGTATCTGAACAGCCTCCTGCCATGTCTTAGGGATAACAATAGATGAAAGGGAAGAAATAAAAGCCTGATGTGCCTGAGAGAGGTGATCATAACGAATGTAGTTGGCAATGGGGTGACAAGTGCTACCCTTCTTACCTATAAGACGGGCAAGAGGAATATGGAGGTCATCATCCGAATCTGGGCTGGAGACAGCCACCGGTACTGGCGAAACATCCGTTGTCTGCACTTGCTCAACAGTCGTAGGACGACGGGAGTATGTGTATATGAGTGGAGGAGCGGGAGCAGGTGGAGGAACGGGAGCAGGTGGAGGAATAGGATGAGCGGCAACAATAGAGACGGGAGCGGGTGGAGGAGAAATAGGGTGAGTGGCAACAATAGGGAGCGGGGAGTCGATCAGCTCGTCACCAGTGCTAGTCATCTCCCCCTGACGAGGACCAAAGTACGACTCCCCCTCACGAAAGGTGACATCGACAGAACAATAGTACCGACGTGTCGGAGGGTGATAACACTGATACCCATTGGTGGTAGGAGAATAACCAACGAAAACACACCGAAGAGACCGCGCATCGAGTTTATCACGATGCGGGCTATGGACATGAACGAAACATACGGAGCCAAAAATACGAGGGGGAAGATGAGAGGTGTGGACAATGTGGGTGTGTTCGAGACGAGAGAGGGGCGTAGCAAACGAGAGAGCACGTGACGGAAGGCGGTTAATGAGATACGCCGCGGTAAGAACAACATCCCCCCAGTAGGATTTAGGGAGGTGAATAGAAAGAAGTAAGCACTGAGCCACCTCCAGCAACTGCCTATTTTTTCGTTCGTCTACCCCATTTTGAGTGGAGGTGCGGACACACGTAGTTTGATGGATGATGTCATGTTCCGCCAGATAGGCGTCAAAGACACCGCGATCATCATATTCGCCACCATTATCACTACGTAACACACGTATTTTGCTTCCGAATTGTTGAACCACCATCTTATGAAATTTTTGAAAGCAAAAGAAGACGTCACTTTTCTTTTTAAGCATATAAAGCCAAGTGGTGCGGGAGTAGCAATCAATAAACATTACAAACCATTTATAGCCAGATAAAGAGGGAACACGGGATGGACCCCAAACATCAGAGTGAATAACATCAAATGCATACAGACTAGGAACAGACACATGAGTAGAACGACGACGAACATGTTTAGACTGTTCACACGCATCACAAGAAAAAGACTGAAGTAAATGATGAAAAACAGGAAACAATTTAGTAAGATATAAGGGGGAAGGGTGGCCAAGACGCTGATGCCATCGTCGAAGATCGTCAAGAGTCGGAGATCTGGTGGAGGAGAGAGCACTGGGAGAAGACTGGTTCAGCAAGTACAGGCCACCAACATTCCTACCACTGCCAAGTGTCCGCCTCGTAGCCAGATCCTGAAAAACACAAACATCAGGAAAGAATGTCACAGAACAGTGTAAAGAGTTAGTCAAGTGACTAATAGAGAGTAAATTTCGGGGAAAAGAAGGGACATGCAAAACAGAGGAAAATGATAGGTCAGGAGAGCAAGGGACTGTCCCTTTACCAGCAATGGCAGAGAGAGAGCCATTGGCAGCAATAACCTTATCACGACCAGAAAGGGGAGTGTATGAGGTAAAACCTGAGGCAGAGCCAGTCATGTGGTCGGTCGCACCTGAGTTGATAATCCCCTCAAAAGGTGTGGAAGACACAGAATGAGCGCTGGACAGTCCTGAAGAAGCAACAGCAGCGTGAGAAGAAGCAGACATAGAGTCAGTGTGGGAGCGCAACATGCGGCGGAAAGCCTCTAACTCGGCCGCAGACAAACCACCAGAGGTGTCCTCCAGAACCTCAGTAGAGTGAGCAGAAGACTGAACCCGGTCAGCAGAAGAACGACCACCTCCACGATATCCACCTCGACCACGAGTACCAGAACCGCGACCGGCTGGAGCAAGGTGCGAGTGCAGGCGAAAACAGGAGTCTTTGATATGGCCTCTTTTCCCGCAGTGACTGCAAACAGGAGGGGGCCGCGGGAAATCCCAGCGAGCGCAGAGTGGTCAGTAGTAGGGCCAAGAGTGCGGCGACGGTTCTCATCGCTGAGGAGCATGCTGAAGGCCTCCCGAAGGGAGGGAAGAGGCTCACGATGGAGAACATGCAGACGAATAGCATCAAACTCCATACTAAGGCTCATAAGGAAGACGTGAACACGGAAGCGGTCTTTATCCTTCTGTAGAGCAACTGCATCAGTCGTACATGCTGCAGTAAAGGTATTAAAGAAATTCAATTCCTGATAAAGGCGCTCAAACTAAGAATAATAGGCAGCAACTGGCATAGTCCCCTATCGCAGTTCCAGAACACGGCGAGTGAGCTCATATATCTGCATCGAACTGCCTGCCTGGGAGTAAGTATCACGGGCTCTCGTCCAAATATCATATGCGGAGTCCAACAACATATAACTCTGATACACCTGAGGAGACATCGAATGAAGAAGCCACGAGACGACCAAGGAATTGTCCGCATCCCACTTGCGCCACGAGGGATCAGAACGTGATGGCTTAACGATAGTACCATCAATAAGGCCATACAACTGGTGGTTGCGGATCGCATGTTGAGCCGCCCTAGACCATTCCAGGTAATTGATGCCATCCAATTAGGGGTGAGGAGAGAAAACCGAAAACCGACAAAACCGATCGAACCGACCGAACCGCACCGATTTTGAAACCGAGCCGCCCGGCTCGGTGTCGGTTCGGTCTGGAGATTTTGAAAACCGAAGGCGTATCGGTTCGGGTCGGTTTTCAGGTTGTAAAAACCGACCAAACCGAACCGAACCGATGTTAGTAATTGATATTATAATAATTATAAATTATGTATATATTAAGTTCTATTTTATAATAATTATAAAGGATGTAAATGACCTATTTGAACTTGAGTTCAAGTCAAGTTCAAGACCACTTAAATTTTATGACTCGGTCAGAGTCACGAGAGTCCTCCTAAATAAATGAAATAATCTCACTTACGGGTTACAACTTGCTTATCTATAGCAAATTAGCTACTTGATGATTGAATGAAAAAGCCTCAAAATTTGAACTCTATTGGGGGCATGCTGTACACCAACTTTTCTGATAACATTATCTTCCAATGTGACCTCATTCAAATATCTTAATCATTATCTGAATTTTATTGTTCTTGAATTATGCCAATAAGCAACTTTGCCCGTAAATGTGGAGATAGTACTGTTTAATAAACGTTAATATTGATCATCACAAATTCTTCAAGTGAGCAGTCTTCAATGGTGGACACCAAACTTGTGTATATATCTTCACAAATTTCTTAAAGTGAGCAGTCTTCTGGTTACATTATCTTCATAAATTTTAATAGACATTAATTTTGATCATCACATAAAAATATTTTTATATCTTCATGTGTATATATCACATAATATCACATGATCTTATAGTAGAAACTACACCAAATAAGCTTGCAAACTCTTTCTCCATAGTGTTGTCGCAAAAAACCGACACCGAACCGCAAAAAACCGACTAAAAACCGAACCGATTATGAACCGAACCGTCCGGGTTCGATTCGGGTCGGTTTAGACAAACCAAAAACCGAGGCATATCGGTTCGGTTTCGGTTTGGGTCCAAACCGACCCAAACCGAACCGCTCGCACCCCTACATCCAATGCAACATTAGTAATCTTCAAAGACTGGCCATGACTCTGAGGAGGATCACCCGAGGGACTAGGCAAAGGATCCGAGCGGGTGGCCGAGGAACCGGGAAGAGCACCGGATTGAGAAGCTGGAGACAAAGTGGATTGATCGTCCATAGGGGAGTACAAAGATCTCAAGTGAAGAAAAAAAACATCCTACGGGTGCGGGCTAGATCTGAGAGCCGAAGAAGACACCCGAGGATGAAAGGGAGGTGGCTCCGGCAGCCCCCATGGAAGGCAAAGCCGCCCCTCGAGCACGGCTGAAGGGGATCACCGCGCCAGCGGCGCGTGCGGCGCGTGCGGAGGAAACGGGATCACAGCGCCAGCGGCGCGTGCGGAGAAAAAGGCCCGAGATCGAGCGAGCGGGAGAGGAGAAGCCGTCGGCGAGCGAGATCGGCGAGCGGGAGAAGCCGTCGGCGAGCGGGAGAGGCGTGCGGGAGACGCGGGCGAGCGGGAGAAGCTGGCGAGCGAGCGGGAGAGGCGTTCGGCGATCGAGCGAGTCCGTCGCCTCTGATACCAAGTAGAGATGAATCGATCTTTCTTGAGGTTGCCCTAACCGGGCTTACATTTATATAGGCACAAAAAGAAACTAGCAATAAATATAAAATATACATATTTAACTGAAGCTTGATTATTTCTCATTATAAAATACATGAGTAAAGAAATGGCAAATGATTTTGGTAGATCTAGGGAACTTCAGCTACTTCTTGCTCATAGTGGGATCTCTCTGAAAAGATACGTATTAAGGTTTGGAGAGATAAAAGGGTAATACTACAGATGTTTGGATAGTAAAAAAATTCAATGAATTTCTAAACGATAAGACATCAAATGTTTGGAGAAGAGGAATTAATATAATTTAATAATGGAGATGTCCAAGTCCTTGGGATTGTCGCAGTTTATAAAATAAAATTAATTTATACAGTAAAGTTAGAAATGGGTAATTAAATATACAGAGTAGAGGAGGAATCTATACTTAGAGATGTGAGACTACATACAAGAAAGAGAAAAATATACAAGAGTTCATTTTAGGTTTTTTTACAAATGGGTTTTAACACTCTCTTTCAGGCTGGAACATCTATATCGAGCAGTCCCAGGGTGGTACAAATATCAGAAAATGATGAAATAAGTTTAGTGAAAATGATATCAATTCTTTATCTAAAGTAACAAACAAAGCACATATTTGCCTGTTGATAACTTCCTCCCAGATGAAGTTACAATCTGTTGGAATTTGGTGTGCAAATAGTACAAATCGGTGTGCCGTTAGCGGCCTCCTCCTTTGGGGATTAATCCCACATCTCAGATTTTGTTTTTGGGTCTCCCTCTTGTGTGTATATATAAGGGATATGTATTGATGTAAAAAATTTATTTACGAGAATAATAAAAGATTATTCCTTTTATTTTCTACTTAGTATCAGAGCCAGGTTGGAAATAAATAAAAAATTGATTCAGAGAAATTCTAGTAATCCCGCATCAGTGATTTCAGCCCTCTCCCGTAATTTTTTATTATTTTCTATCCTTTCTTGGTAGTGATCGGAAGGAATTATTAGGCAAGGAGTAGGAGAGGGCACATCGCGAATTTTTTTTATCCGGTAGATGGGTAATTAACCTGAAAGATTGTAAAAAGAGAAGGATCTCTTCATCCCTTTTATCCCGCTGATCTTTTTCAGTATATCCACTGCGCGAGGAGTAGGAAGAAGAACACACAGTGCGTGGGTACTCCGGTCTTCTTTGCATGTGCGCAGGGAGCGGGAGCAGTGCGACGCGACAGAAGGAGTATCGCACAGGGAGCATCGTGGCATAGCGCATCACGGCGGAAGAAGCATCGTGGCATCAGACATCGTGCAACGCGGCAGAAGGAGCACCGCGAGGAGGATTGGCAGAACGCATGCGCAGGGAGGAGCGGCAGTCGCAGATTGCGGCAGTACGCGGGCACAAAGAGAAGGGGAAGTCGTGGATCTGCGTCGTAGTTGTTGCGCGCAGAGAAGGACCTCAGCTTAGGTCACGTGGCACTTAGAGGAGCGCGCGACAGTAAGAGGAGTGACAGAGCCTGGAGGATTAGGTTGCGATGCTCACAGAAGAATAAGCACATGGTTCTTCTTGCGACAGCACGCGCGCAGGAAGAAGGATAAGGATCCTTGGAGTAACTCTTTGTACGCAGTAGGATTGTCGTGGTGCAAGGGCTTCTCGGCAGTGGCGGACCCAAGATTTTCGTTCGACCCGGGCACCAAGCAAAAGAATTTATTTTAATTAATGAAATCTTGTGATGGCGCCGACCCAATACCACTTGACAACGCGGCGCACCACTACCCTCCGGCCCAACACGAGGAGGGTTTATCGCGAAATGATCCGTTAATCGTTTACTTTGCTCCTATTTAGTATTTAATAAAGAACGATGCAATCAAGAAGCTCGCAAATTAAGTAAAAATACTTGGAAGAGGGAAAAAGGAAAGAAGTAAAAAAGACATGGAAGAGGGAATAAAAGAAAGCTTAGTAAAAGAAAGGAGTTATTTGTTGAAAGTGCTAGTCATAGAACATTCTACAAAGAAAGAAAAAACATTAAGAAGAAGAAAATTGGTGCACTGGTCCCTGTATTGGGACCCCAAAATATAGTATACCAGAATGCTGAATTTCACTAATTTTGGGTAGAAATTAAGACCTATTTTTACAAAAATTTGGTGTGTTAGGCCCAAGAATGGGCTCTCTTTTGATTAAAAAAGCTTTTATTTTAGTGAAATTAACGATGTTTAGAGCTCTGGTATGAGAGAGATCATTGAATTCAAGTCTATATAAATCAAATTGATGTAGGAATAAGAATTCAAGTCCATCGACTGCTAAATGGCGAGGCGGAATGAGAAATCAAGTGGTGTTTGTGGATTTGAATTTTAGATCTCGTGTGAGCATGTGAAACTCAATATATAAAACATGAACCAAGATCATAATGTTCTGCTCCTGTGCCTTGGATTCAACAAAAATGTATATGAAATTTAGCATAGAATTAACCAAATAAATGACCCAAAGTTTGGATTAATTCCAAACAACAGAAGGAAACTGATATGAGATATAAGAAATATCTTATGAAGATTAAAGAGCTCCAAAGCCCAGAGAAGTCCTCTTACAGGCTTGAGACTTTCGGTTCTTATCCCAATGGCTGGGATCTCTTGATTGCGGGTCTCCTTGATGTCGAGAGAGGGTGTGAACCCACCTTTTCTTCCTCCACATGACTGAAAACTGAGAAGTTGCCGCTTAGATTAGTGAAAACGAGTAAAACACGATCCAGATTTTCTCAAAAGGTTCGGCTCCCTTGTGCGTTTCTCCTCCTAGAGCAGAGCACAAACCAAAAAGAAAGTGAAAATTAGGGCATAATCGTGAAAGGAAAGGCGGAAGGCGAAGCGGCGAAAGGAAAGTGGAAATTAGGGCATAGCCGCGAAAGGAATGACAGAAGGTGAAGCCCGGGGAAGGAAAATGACGGAGGACGCGGAAGGCGGAACCGTCGAATTCACGAAATTTTTTTGACCCGGGCACGTGCCCGGGTGTGCCTCCATGTGGATCCGCCCCTACTTCTCGGTGCACGCTTCTTGTGGAGAAATTTATTTTCCAATGGAGAAATTGGTTGTCAAGATGGAGGAGGCGGATCTAAAAGTGTTCTTCGAATTCCTGCGGATGTTAAAAGGCGAGGGATTTGCTCAGTCCCCGTCGCCTCTGGTAAAGTTGGATCTTCCCCTCGTGGAACTGAAGCTCGATGGGCTAATTACTTACCTAAGTTGGTCGCGTCGGGTGAAAAAGGCACTCTCCGGAAGGAACCTATATTTGATTGGCGAGAAGGAGCCAGAGAAGGACTCGATTTGGTACAATGAATGAAAGACTACACACAGTCTGTTACACACCTGACACCTAAACTCAATGGTCGCGTTAATCGTTATCACAGTGGATGAAATAGAGACTGTAAACAATGTTTGGGGGAAGTTACAGAGGCTTTATGCCGGAGTCACTGATGTGGATATCCTCCGACATGGCCGACATGTCGGCCGACATGTACGCCGACATGTACGTTTCATGGGTAAAACGACACGTTTCCGATATTTTTTTTGCAAAATATCTTTTTGGAATATATCCTCTGATATGTCTGCTATTGACCAATATATTCGTCGATATATCCCTACATTTTATTTGCTGGTTTTTTCAATTTAGTTTAGTTAGTGTCTATAGTCTAATAGACAATAGACCAAAACTGTTTTAATATTTATGTTGTTTTTCTCTCTTCCTCTGGCTTTATTCCTTGCACAAGTCCGTCATCAACTTCAATTATGCATGTTCTTTTAATTATGGACTAATGATTCCTTATCATCCATTGTCATTGACAACTTTGCGGCATTCTGCTTCCTCTCGTTATATTTCACGCATTATACTGTTATTACTTGGGTAACACAAAATGTTTATATTAGTTTGATAAATTTAAGAGTTCAATAAATATCAAACTATTAATATATTAATATATATAAATTAAAAAAACATTAAATTTATAAATAATTACATATATAAATAATTAAATATTAAAACCCGATCTATGAAATACCCTGATATATCAAAAACCTAAACCGACGTGTCCCCGATATTCGACATCTACAACCTTGGTCGGAGCTGACAACAACATGCACGTATTTCAGATCGAACGGGAGATTGAGACCGTAATCCAGAGAGATCGTTTGATTCAGGAGTATGCCGCAGATCTGGAGCGACTATGGGCAGAGTATGATTATTTCTCACAAGTCGCATGATGCAAAGATCATGAATGCACGAAAGGGGAGCGAGACGCTCAGCGGAGGACTATGCACTTTTTGAGGAGGTTGAACCAGACATTTGAGCAAATGAGTGCAATGTTGCTCGTCCAATCAAATATTCCTACCCTGGACGAGACAATCTCAGATATGATGCAGAGGAGAGCTGGAATAGGCTTCAGTCTGGTGCAACTACACCCGCCGGGGCGAAATCATCCACACAAGATACAAGGGTGAGACACGATAATGTTACAATTGTGGCGAGATAGGTCACACAGGTGGATGGGGAAAAAGAGGCTACCATGTTCATGGTCGTGGGGGTCGCAGAGATGGTGGAAGAAGAGGCTACCGAGCAAACCTTATGATATTTGAGGAAGAGGCAGACGAAAGTAGGGATGACATGGGTAATTCAGAGGAGCAAGAGATTTTGAACGCTTACTCCCAACTGATGCGGAGAAAGCAGAAGGGAGTGATTAACGATCCACTTATGCCAACTTAATTAAGAGGTAATGTTGCCTCGTTCGCTCATTCAACCACGGGTATGGGATAAACCCTTGCCCTCACATCTATATTCAATACTAGATCACAAGATTGGATAGTCGATTCGAGTGCTTCTCGACATGTCACAGGACATGCTAGGGAATTCCTTTTGTATATTCCCCTAGCAGTCCCAGAGCACATTCAAACTGCCGATGTCACAACTTAGTCAATGGTTGGTAAGGGTACTGTGCAATGTACCAACATTTTGACTCTGTCAAATGTTTTGCATGCTCCTTCCTTTCCTATGAATCTTTTATCCATTAGTGTTATCATATCTAAACTAAAATGTGTTGTTTTGTTTAATATCTTGAAGGTGATCTTTAAGGAGAAGGAGACTGACAGAAGACTTGAGACTGACACATGATATAGTGGCTTGTGGTATTTGGATAGAGAAAATATTGACTCAGCCCTTTCAACCATTATTGGAGAAGTTGCAGAAATCAGAAAGAGTGCGGAGGACATACTACTACTTTATCATCGGCGTATGGGTCATCCTTCTTTTGTTGTTTTGAGTCAGATGTATCATCTTCTATTTAGAAAGACAAATCAAGTAAAACTTGTATGTGATGCGTACGAACTAGGAAAACACAACAACAATTCTTATTCTAGTTCTGGAATTAGGAGTTCCCATTCATTTAATTTGATATATTTTGATGTTTGGGGACCATGTCCCACACCCACTATAAATGAATTTCGGTATTTTGTGTCTTTCATTGACTGCTTCTCACGTATGACTTGGCTCTATTTAATGAAAAACAAAAGTGATGTGTTTGCTTGCTTGAAAGATTCTCATTGAGGGGTTCAAACTCAACATGGTGCAGTCGTAAAGGTGTTGAGGTATGACAATGGGATAGAGTACACCAACAGGGCGTTTGAAGAGTACTTGTCCTCAGAGGGAATCCAACACCAAACTACTTGCCCACACCAGAGCAGAACGGAGTAGCAGAACGAAAGAACAGTCATCTTCTGGAAGTGACTCGGAGAATGATGATAACAATGAATGTGCCAAAGTACTTGTGGGACAAGTCGTGCTAACAATAGCCTATTTAATCAATCGGATGCCCTCACAAGTATAGGATCAAAAATCTTCGATTGAGAAACTGCGAGAGAAAAGTGAAGATATTTTTCCCCTCAAGACCTTTGGTTGTGTGTGTTTTGTGCATGATAAAAGACCAAATGTGGAAAAATTGGATCCAAAGACCCTAAAATGTGTTTTTGTTGGGTATTCAGCTATTCAAAATGACTATATATGTTGGAATCCGGTGGAGAGAAAGTTATTTGTCAGCATGAATGTCACATTCAGAGAGCTTGATTTATATTACTCATCTTCCACTTACTCGCCTCTTGGAGAATCATTCGGCGAAAATAATATGAGACAAGAGGGGGAAGATAGCTGTGGTGGTGAGAAGCGGATAATGAGTATCCCATTGTCACCTGTGCTGAAAGAATCAGAGCCAGTTGAGGTGTCAGTTCTTGGGGAGAGAGAATATGTTGATGATGGGCCTCAGACTCAGGGAGAGTTACGAGTGTATATGAGAAGAAGGCAGCCAAGTGAGACTACAATGCCTACATTGTCACCTATGTCAAGTCTCTTGCCTCTGCCTACTCCTATCCTTGAGACACCTACACCATTCACAACAAGTTAAGATATTTCAGGTAAGATAACCTCTCATCTTTCTACTCCCACTCCCTTGTCGGTAGGACGAAGTTCCCACAAGAATGCGAGAGTCTCACCAGGTTGGAATCGGCGAAAGCACTGGACTTGGACAAGGCAGGAGCCATGGAAGTCAACGATGCGGAGCAACGCCGAGCAGGAATCGTGAGCGACAGACGGCTGAACGCAAGCCGCAGGGAGACGAGCTTCTTTTGGTGACGGCTGGTTGCAGAGGGAGAAAGATCCCAAATTAGGGTGCCGGGTGACGGCTGAACGCAAGCGGAGAGGAAAGGGCTCCTTCCTAAATACAAGGAGCGCTTTACTAGTAGCTTCGAAGCGGAGAGTAAAGAAAGCTCCTCACCAAGGAGCGCTTTACTAGTAGCGCCAGAGCATAGAGTAAAGAAAGCTCCTCACCAAGGAGCGCTTTACTAGTAGCGCCAGAGCGTAGAGTGAAGCGCTTGGGAAGCGCTTTACTAGTAGCGATCTACCCCCGAGGGGCAAGGGGTTGCTGGCATGGGGTCAACCTCTGAACAAGGTAAACCCAATGGCAAAAAAGCGCATTGGGCAGAAGATGATCCAAAAAGCGAAGGCTCACCCTTCAAAGTGCCGGGTGAGATAGGCGACAGGTAGCTTGCTTCCAAGCCGGCCCGGCCGCGAGGAATCAAGCAAGAAATCTTTGCCGGTGCTGACTTGGATCTCGGGTGACGAAAGAAGGCGGCCAGAAGCGACGAGCAGTCGCGGTGCTCCGGCAATGGTCTTGAGGCTACCAGATTTTGATCTGATTCTAGGCATGAATTGGCTCCATTGGAACTACGCGCAGATTGATTGCCCCTCGAAGAGGATCACACTCAGACATGGAGATTCCTACGTCACCATTGAAGGTATCTGTCTCATCCCCCGCCTTTCTTTATCCTCAGTACAGGCCGTCAAGGCCTATGAACAGGGGGAAGAGGTATACCTCATTTGCTTCGAGATGGCAGTGGTAGAGAGTTACATAGCCGATATTCCTAATTGTGCAGCAAATTGGACAAATTGATACGTCTTAGTCGTATCAAGAACAAACACAAATGAGAACTTGATTGCAATAAAGAAAACACAGATACAATCAGGAGAACTCCTGCCAAGAATCAGGAGAACTCCTGCCAAGAATCCGGAGTCTGGGTCGTCCTTGACACTCCACTCTCCAAGAGAGCCCAAAACTCTAACACTCCAAAGATGAAAATAACTCACATCCTAATGCTCCTTATATAGATGTAGCATTCACTACATTACAAAATACATAATAATACGTATACGTATCAGACTTTGTTTGATATCGTAGATGACCTTCTGTAGCTTGCACACGTGAAACTCTCTGTGAGTAACATAACTGAAAGATTGCTCCATGCAGACTACTTCGTGCATATCTAGATATAAGAAGGAATTTCTGAGATCTAGTTGGAACATTTGTCAATTCTGGTTGACGGCAATGGAGAAGAATACCTGGATAATACTAATGCAGACAATCTGCAAGAATGTGTCAAAGAAATCAACACAATATGTCTGGGTGAAGCTCTCGACAAACATATGAGTTATGTATCTGTCCATAGTGTTGTCAGGGAGACATTTGATGACGAAGCTTCGTCGACAACCAACAATGTCGCCATCAAATGGGATAGGAACAAGGGTCCAAGTACATTGAGATGCCAGACAGAGATCTCTTTATCCATAGCTGCTTTCTAGCAAGGCCTACAAAAAGCTTCATGGTATGTAATAGGGATAGTGGTGGTAAGATATTTCAAAGGTAAATTGGCTGCAAGAATGACTAATATTTGCATATGAGACACGACATTAGTAATATGATGTTGTGTACTCCCCCAGACCTCCTTCTGTAAAGCAATGAGAGCATTTTGATCTGAGTCTGCAGGTGTGAAGGAACCGTCCAAAGAAGAGAACTAGCTTAGGAGCTGACATTCGGGATCCGGGAGTGAAAGAAACTATGCGAGCGAGAGGAGCAGTGCGTCAATTATAATGATAAAAAAATTATAAGAGGGGGTATACGTCAAAGAGGTGGTGGAAAAGGTGTGATATCAGGTGGAGTTTGAATTATAGGAGGGGAGACCACTGAGATAGAGGAGGAAATGTGGCAGATATAGGAGTAGGGATCTCAAGAGTAAGGGAACTGTCGTCCTTAGAGTAATATGAGGTAGACTCGAAAAAAAGTGACAACAAGAGAGACATTGTGATGTATCCATTTAATATCGTTATTTCATTTCATGTTTATGTCGTTGTAATTTGTATTTGAGTCGTTATTTGGGTTCGGCTCACCGATTTGACCACTCGGTGGGACTTTAAATAAATGGTCCGGTAATTATTAGTAGTTAGGACGTAAAAAGCAAGCCATATATAAATATGGGGCGCTTAAACCCACTAGGCAAAAGACAAATAAAAGATTATCAAAATATTTCTGTTTTTGCCTCCTTCCCAATCTGCTGTGATTCCAAATATTTTGAAAAATATCCTTTATCAATTCCTTCCCAAAATGAAGATTCCAAGCTATTGTTTTAAAAGCCAAAGAGTACGTCAAAGAAATTAAGTGGGTGAATTAGAAAACGAGTCTACGTTTCTCTGATTTTTCCTCCCACCCAAATCATCTTGACGAAGCTTGCGACACCACCAGCGGGTTCCCCTCCCGTTTCTCCCGACTGTTCGACGCCAAACCTGTCGTCGACCTCGACACCAGTTCCGACAGGTCTCCGCTCCAACGGTGTCAACCCCTAAACCCGCCCTTTTCCACGGATTCTTCTTCAGAAGCGGCAACGAGTGTAATTTTGTCGTCGACTTCGGCCCCTACTTCTGGCAGAACCCTGTTTCCCCATCGTCGTCTTCCAGCGATATTCGTTCTCTTCCTGTGCGCAGTCAGTCTGTACGAGCCTATTCCTCGTCGTAGTTTTACGTATGCTCAGTAAAATCGATCCAGTCTTGCTCTTATTTACTTTGATCGTATGCGCTCCTAAAATAATTAACTTGGGCTTCATCGAACGTTCTTATTTCTTTTATTACCGTTATTTTTCATAAATTATTTTGTGGATTCGGCTTGTGAATGCAAGATTTTCTGCAATTATCACTAGACATTTAAGAACTCTCTCAAATAACGATCAACAAATTTTCAAAAGCCCAACGTCTTTTGAACTTTTCGCACGCTAAATCTCAGATCCTCTCTTTCGGATCGCTTAGGTTACATCACATTGACATTTGGATATATGGTCAAAAGCAGTGATACCCTTCTGAGTAGGTGAATATCTCACAAAAATACACTTGGTGGCGTGGTCAGAGAGTTCGTCACGGTTGGGCGCATGAGTGTGATTGAAAGCAATACAACCAAAGACACAAGGAGTTGAGGAAAAAGGAGTATTATTTGAATAAAGTAGAAAAATTATCTTCCCCTGAAGAGTAGAAGAAGGCAGGCGATTGATGAGAACAATAAATGAGAATCGCACGACCCCAGTAGGACTAGGAACATTCATTTGACATATGAGTGTTTGGGAAATATCAAGGAGACGACAATTTTTTCTTTCAGTCACCCCAATTTGTTGACATGTATGCACACTAGTCTGATGAATGATGTTGTTAGAGGCACAAAAAGATGAGAATTGGTGGCTCATATATTCTCTTGCAATATTAGTACGTAGAATTTTAGGGAAAAACCAAATTGAGCGCGAATTTTGTTATAAAATTTATAAAAAATAGAAAAAAATCCATATCTTTCTTTTAAGACATACACTCAAGTGCATCTAGAGTAATCAGTAAAAGTAACAAAATAAAGACTTCCTTCAACAAACTTGGAGGGCCTAGGAACTAGGTTGTCTAAATGAACAAGATCAAAAGCACGTACAAAACTCTTACAAAATTTAGTAAGAAAACTAGTGTGACGGCACTTGTAGTATTTGCATACTTCATATTTTAAAATAGATACAAACCGAAAAGATGATAGGAGTAGGTGAAGGAGAAGTGAAGGATTACCGTGACGGTGATATCACTGAAGCAGAGAACACGTTATGACAGATGTTGAGGAAATGGGAAGATCATCCAAGTAATAGAGACCCCCTCATTCATCTAAGTAGCAATCATCCTCTTCGATTAAAGATCCTGAAAATTACAATTAGTTTAAGAGAATAAGAAAGAGCAGTGCAATTGTTTTTAAATTGCATTGACGAATAATACATTGCAAGGAAATTTTGGGACGTATAAATTATCGCCCAATTGGAGAAGAGGGGTGGTAATAACAATTCCAATTCCACAAACTGGAGCGGAAGAGCCATCAACTATAAACAGCGATGGTAATCGATTATGCTTCTCGAGGTGAGAGAAGTGCAAGAGAATTCTCAGGCAGGTGATTGGTGGCAATAAAATCAATGAGTCACTTACCCTGAGTAGCAACATATGTGTTACCTGAAGAAGTTGCAATTGACATAAATTGTTTGGAAGCACTAATCGGAGATTCAATAATTGTCGAAGAGAACCATCGGCCGAATTCAGAAGGCAAAGTGGATGCAGTATGAGAAGAAGGCTCAGACTCAGTAGCACTAACACGAGTCTGAGGTTGGAGATGATGATGCTTCATAAAGCACCGCTCGACAAGATGACCAGGCCTCCTACAATGTGAGCAAAGAGGGCGATAATGCATGTCCTCCAATGCAGCTCCCACGACCACGTGCTCCACAACCAACAGAATGAGCATAATTCACAGAGAATAGAGGTGATGTTATAAGAGACTGGCACAAAAGATTGTCACAAAAGAGATACAAATTGCAATATCATCCAAGGTGGGAGTGTCAGATTCTCCCAAATCTGTTAATGTATCATCTCATAGAAATCAGGGAGATGTAGAAGATAGCATACAATAAGCGTTTCTATTGAGATGCAAAGTCAGTAGAGAAAGAGCTTACAATATGAGGATGTTATAGGTGTTACAAGCAACATCCATTGAAAACAAGGATGCAGAATACGTTCTAATGTGTTTTTGACACACATAATGTAGAATATATCAATTTAAATTAATACAAAAAGATTGTGAAAGAAAGAATAAGATGAAGGTAACAAAGATAGAAATCAACTAAAATAATCCTAAAAATAATTTTAAATAGCTAATGCAACATTCATTTAACACATGAATTTATGAAGTCAAACCCAAATAATTGGGATGAGACTACTAAGGATAGTGATGATGATGAAAACGATTCATATGGCACTCTCTAAAGAGAAAAAAAACTGCATCATAGATGTCACTAAGGCTCCCCTAAACTTTTGTTCTTCAATTTTATGTCGTTGTTTAATCATTATCATCTTTTAGAAACTATATTGTACAACCACGTATTTGTCGAGTGGGGTCCTTCGAAGAGACTAGACAGGAAAGGTAAGTTTGACCCAGGCAAGTCAGAGGGGCGAGTGAAGGGGATACCTCCTTACTCGCCCCGGGCGAGTGGCATGGGCGAGTAGGAGCGAGGGGGGCAACTTGGCATGCACTTGCCCCAGACTCCAGGCAAGTGGTGGGTGAGTGGGGTGAGTCGACCTGCACTCGCCCCAGGCTCAGGGCGAGTCTCAGCTTAACCGGGCACTCGCCACCCCATGCAAGATGGAATAATAGTCAGCTCGCCTAATTGTTTAGCCAGGAAACCCAGTTCGGCCTGCCATTAGCCGCTTCAAACAGTGAGATTTCGTTGTTGGCAGACCAATCTAGGCTGCGTTTAGTAAAACCAAAAAGCAGGATTCCACTATCCACAGATCATTCTTGAAAAACAATAAATAGACACCCAAGGGCACCTTGGAAAAGGACTTTTCTTTTGGGTTTCTCTCTCCTCTAGTTGATCCTGGTTGGTCGGAGCTTCCACACTGTTTGTCGTGGTTTCCGGGTGGACAGTTTGGTGTTCTCCAGTGCCTTCCAAGGTGCCCAGCTCAGCACTGGCAAGGGAGGTGAAGCTCTCTTTGATCTTCCGGGTATGTGGCGGGACCTCCTCGTTGCAACTCAGAGGTCTGTTTTTAGTGGCCTACCCCTTGTGGGGGAGTTTCTTTGGTCTAAGTGACCAGTCAAGTGTTCTAACTCGGGAGAAGTAAGCGCAAGTTGCCCCATCGGCCCGAACTCCTCTTTGAACCGTGGTTTCCAGTTTCAACATATATCCTAATTTAATGCAGTATAGATTCATTCAACTTCTTTAATATCTCATCAAAAAATCACTTAGCAATAAAAACAATCAGCCACTCCTCGGGGTTAAAAGCCAACGAAATCATTTTCTAATGCTAAAATTCAACTTCTCCTTAATGTATAACAAGATCTACTTTACAGGGAAATGAAATATGTCGATTGTTATTTTTTGCAAGGAAGGACATTGATACACTATTTACTCTTTACAAATGGTCTGTAAGAAAATATGTGATGGCTACATCTGCAATGACAGAACAAGTATTTATTTATTTTTAACCTCACTGGCTAACATTAAACATGAAACACTCACACTAGCTCAGCAGCAGCTAGAGCCCTTACAGAATCAGAGGTGCCCATCTGAAACACAATTCTATTTCTCTCCTCAGGACAGGTTCTGAAAACAACATCACCTGTTCCTTTCTCTACAAAATCAGTAGTCCCGAGAAAATCTAGCAGAAACGGAACAAGTTAGACACAAGTATAAAGACAATAAACTTAAAAAATAGTTGAGGAGAAACAATATTATAAATTAAAAATATTCGTCTATAAAAAAAAATCTATACTATACTAAAAAGAAAAACTTGGCGTGATCATAGTCCTAAAATAGTATCATCAAATTAACATGAATCATTCGATTTTAATCTCAATCTAATAGAACACGTGATTATTTAATATATATGGTTAGCATAAGAAACTAATGTATATGTTGTTTATGGAGTTCGTAAGCAGGGTCCTCTTGGTGTAGTGTATTACCACAGTAGTACCTGATTGTCACTCGTTAGACTATCAAATATTGTCGTCGTTACACATTGCATATGGGAGGAACCTGGGCACCCCTGCCAGTACATGTTTCAAAAAAAATATTACAGTTGAAGCAGAAATCTTGCCTAGGATATCCTGTGGTAAAATTTATAACAGAATAGAGGGATTCCCATCCATCCTGAGCAAGATTTTGCCTCGAGATATTCTTAGACTCTTTTTTCCACAATTGAATACGACATAAATGAATAATATAGAATCTAAAACTCGAAGTAAATAAGAAACCCCGAGGATAGGTGACTCAACCTTTTTCATTCAAACAAAAATGAAGTTTGTGCAAGCAATACGATCAAATTATACGTAGTGCCGCAACATTCAAAGAGAGCAAAAACAAGCATGAGAACATAAAAAAATAAGGTTCAAAACTTGATTAGCATGGAAAGTACATTCCAACAAAACAGTGATGAGGAATATAAAGAAACCTAGGAAAGTTTTGAACTTTGCACCATTTTCCTGAATATGAAAGTGTTGGTCATTATCGAAACTAGGTGAAGTTATATCAGTGCACTTCAGCAAAATGTAGAACACCCTTACCGAAACAATTAAGAGATGGCCTTATGAAAGCTTCTTACGCACTCACTCTTGTGAGGAGACAATTTAATGTTAATCTAAACTTATGTCCACTTGAATAAATTCTAACAATACAATAGGGTTGTCCTAAACAATTTATTTCCTTGGACCTTTCATCATAGTTGTATCCCTAACAGCAAAAGTGTTTATGCTATCCACTTTCCAAGATGACAAATTCATGTTAATCCTAAAACTTTTCTACTTCCTTTCAATAAACACTTTACATGAACTAACGATATACCAAACTTCTTTGTCTTGCCAAATAAAACTGCATTATATGCAAATAACACAACATAAAATGCTTCTCCTTAAAAGGCTAAAATCAGTTTAAAAACTCCAATAAAGGGAAAATAAAGAGTGTTCTTCGTGTGTCCTTTATGGGTTATGCAAATCTCTGAATTTAAAGACAGAATATTCTTCCTCCTATTGGGGGAAATTGTAATAAATTGAAGTTTAAAAACAGAAACCAACTGCAGAAAAAGGAGATCTTGCGGAATACCATTCACTCGACGTTCACATTTCAAAAATTTGTGATCGATGATCTCCTCCCCGTAGGTAATATCAGCACCATATTCGGCCGACAATAGCCTAAATGGCAGGGTACCCTGCATTAAGATATTTGATATAGTTCATTTGAGTTATTTGAATTTTTAATTGAACGAGAAAGGTTCGTAGAACTGCGTAGCCAGAATGAAGAAACGCAAACAAGGTTCTTGGTTAGCATACTACTGCAAATACAGTCGGATGTAAATAAGATTGATAATTTAGATCGTAGAGACAAACTTTAAAGTAAACCCTAGAATTCAAACCCCCCAAAAATGTTTTGCTTGGTGGGAGGTTGGGGGGAGGAAAGAAGTGGACTGACCACGCGAACCATAGGAGCGAGAACGAGCTTGTTCTCGTAATCCATGGCGGCGTTTCCTCGGACGTTGCAGGACTCCGGCTGAGACCCCGCACGGGAAACGTCGATTTGATCAATGGAGCTCAACGCGCCCTCCTGGCCAGAATAATAGCAGTATCGTTATCATTCCTCCTCATTCATAGTTGATGGGTTCCCAAAATGGGTTTGCTCAAACAGTAGATTTTTTGCCGCGATCTCTACGGGCTAGTCACACCTCAAAATTTCATAACTTTTCACGCATTTTCAAAATACGCTTTGTACATGCAATTTCAGGAAAAATGTTCAACACGAAAATTGTAGATCTCGACAAGATCTACAACTTTTGTGTTGAACACTTTTCCTGAAATTGCATGTGCAAAACGTATTTTTGAAAGACGCAAAACCTGGACAAATTTCCAAAGTACGTTTTGTACATGCAATTTTAGGAAAAATGATCGTCGAGATCTACAACTTTCGTGTTGTGCATTTTTCCTTAAAACATGTACAAGGCGTATTTCAAAAAGACGCGAAAAATTATGAGATTTTGGGGTGCGACTAACCAATAACGAGTTGCGGTTAACAATCGCCAAAAACAAATGCCTGCCCGGCATTTCTGTTCCCCTTCTCTAAATTTAGGGGAGAGCATCGCATGCCTAGGCAAATAGAGAATCATTGGGGTGAAATCTATCGGCATTCCTACAGAAAGACTGATCGGTTGGAGTTGCTCTTATGAACGCAACTACAAAAATAAAATAAGTTCCTTAGATGATGTCGGACATGAACGAACGATAAATCATGACCACCACGTTCATGACCGCCATCATCCGCAAACATAGGCTCCGTTTGGGAGGACTTAATTTCACCGGTCAAGCGGTTACGACCACATGAACCGGACCTTAATTTAAGATCCGGTTCATGCGGTCGTAACCGCTTGACCGGTGAAATTAAGGCTCCGTTTGGGAGGACTTATTTTCACCAGTCAAGCGGTTACGATCGCATGAACTGTGCCTTAATTAAGGTTCGGTTCATGCGGTCGTAACCGCTTGACCGGTGAAAATAAGTCCCCCAAACAGAACTTAAGTCCTCCCAAACGAAGCTATAGCCTAAATCCACGTGTTTTCCATGCCTCAAACTTTTTTGAACAACGGAGATTTATAATTCATAGTGCCACGATTTGAATTTCCCAAATATCTTGGAATAGAATATTCCAGATGAATCCCAAAATAAAATACACATTGAGGGATCCGGGAACTCCAGAGGAACTTCAGAGGGTGGAATTCCTCATTTGCATAATAATGGGGCGTAATTACAAAAAGTGGTTAACATGAAAGTTGTAGATATCCCCGAGACGAATAACTTTCATGTTGAATATTTTTTGATTTGAAGTTGTTTAGACTCCCGATTTGAGCCCCGAAAAAAATCAGTCCGAAAATAAATAATTATTTTCGGACTGATTTTTTTCGGGGCTCAAATCCGGGGTCTAAACGACTTCAAATCAAAAAATATTCAACATAAAAGTTATTCGTCTCGGGGATATCTACAACTTTCATGTTAACCACTTTTTGTAATTCCGCTCCGTTATTGTGCAAATGAGGAACTCCACCCCCTGGAGTTCCTCCATTCCCGAAGGAACTCCAGGGGATCCGGATCCCACATTGAGACCCAATGAGAAGTGCGAAAAAGAAACTTCCTGTGAGGCTGTGACTTGGGGATATTGTTGTTGCCAGGGATGATACAAATATTAAAATCCAAAACATCTCAATGCAGATTATGAGAAAATATCTACAAAATTTTCACAAGTCATCGGGCTCACCTAATGCTTGCACAACGAGGATCCATGGCCGAAAGAAACAAACAGAACCCGCTTCAAAATGTTGGGAAAAATAGCTAGCTCGATATCACGTTACACTGTATTATTATTCATACATATACAGGGAGCTTTGCAACGCTTAAATATTACAGGCCACATAAAAAAACATGCATGAGATAATAAGAAACTTGTTAAAATTGGATCTGCAGATCCTCAGCATCCATTCAGATGAGTGAACATCCATGGCGGCAGCAAAGTGGTGCCCAGTCTTAGTTGTGGCTGGGCTGCTTCCTCTTCATCGTCTCTTCCTTGAAAATTCCTAAATATGTCCACAAAAACCATTCAAATCTTTCACCTTTTCATCACTCAAAGTTCCAGATAGCTAGACCGAGTAGTATACCTGCTGGTGGGAGTAGGAAGAGAGTCTGAAAGCAGGGCATGGGGTGGGGAAGAGCTGTACTGGGTTTGATTTTGCTGCTCCCATGGCACAACACACTGTGCGGAAGCTCTGGCCTTCTCTTTTGCTCGAATCTACATAGAGAAGACCATCAAAGAAAAAAAAAATTTAGAATATGGAACAACAGCAAGGTAACTAGCCAAAGTACAGTTTGTGAAACTTATGAGCAAGACGGCGCACCTCCTTCTGCATGTTCTTGTTTTGCTCCTGTAACATTTTCTCCTGTAAAGGATACTCAAAACAAAACAAAAATCATATTAGCACAGTAGGAAATATCAGCACAACGACAATCTAAAATTTATTTTTGTAGCGGCCTGTATGAAAGTTCCATCAGGCTTATTCCGCTCCGAACAAACGGTGCCTTAAAGTTTATTTTTGTTTTTCATTCACATCCTTAATTTAGTTCTCGTTGCATAAGTTATTTGTGGTCATGACACTTCCAAGAGAACGCTCCATCAAATGGCCGCATATACAACTATCTAAAATTTATTTTTATTATGATCAATAGAGCAAATAAGCATCAAACATAGAATCACGCAACATAACCATTTAAGTAATCGTTTCAAAAATAGCTAATTCACCCGCATAAATAAGCAATATATATTAAGTGATCCTCAACACAAATAACTTATGCAACAAGATTGATTGGGTCTCATTCGAGCGATTTATAAGATCAATGATGTTGGACCCTGAACTGTCCACAGTCGAGGCTGATCCTACCGACTCCTGGTAGTTGAGAACGAAGAAGGGCGGCGATCAACAGATATCTCACCGCACAGCCGGGAGCTTGGCGAATGAGCTCCCCTTTCAGAATTTGTCAGGGTATCATGTTTCCAAGTGAGATTGGAAGAGAGAACTAATTAACTGCCGGTAAAAACCAGGAGCCTTTTGTTGTTCTCAAATGAGGTTATATATGGAGGAATAAATTAGGCCACATCCGTCGATAATGGAGTCTTGTTCAAAGGAATTGTCCTTCCTTTTAAGGTTAATCAAAGCAACCCCCGTACAGTGCGAGGGACGGATATGACATCTTACCCACGATATACATTGGTGGATTAAGGAAAGATTTAGTGGAATTTGGTTAGCGGGGTGGAAGGATAGGGATTTCTAGGAGAATGGAATTTTCCAATGCAGGTAGAGATTTGTCTCTGCAAATGGTAAAAATAGTGTGTTTATCCTCAAAATGGAGCAAGTAGTGGAAAGAGCAGGCTTAATGGAATAAGGTAGGCTCCACATAATCGATAGCTTTTTGGGGATCTCAGACAGTTTGCCATCTCAGAGGTGTCGCAAGAAGGTGTTGTAAAGGTCTATCTGTGTTTTGAAGCATAACAACTTATGTTATGTGTCGGAGAGCGGGCTAAAGGGAATGGGATGTGTAATAGAGCGGGCTAACGGATCGCGAATGTGAATTTTGGATCATTTTGTAGTGGTACTTTAAGATTTATGAAATTGTGCTGATGACGCCGTATATAGTGTGAAGTGGCAAGAGATCTGTGTAATTAACACCAAATTCACTCATGACCAACATATGCCATTTGGATCATCGGATTGACGATCGGAGACCGCCTTCGTATTGTATCGGTGGAAGGTGTAACGCCCTGATTTTTTTAATTCTTGTGTCATAAAATAGATGTTGATGTCTTGATTGATTCCCTTTTAAAGTAGCTTGAGAAGGATTTGAGGGTCATTTAGATGATCTTTTGACCCTACACGGTCAGGTACACGGTCATGTATTCGGCACTGAAGTCCATCTTCCCGAATTGTACATGACCTTGAACATGGCTTGGGTCAAGCCGCGTATATGGCCATGTCTGTGGACACAACAAAGTACATGATCTGACCAAATCGTGTACAAGGGTGTGTCCTTGCCCGGGCAGGGAGTCGTGAGAAGCATCCCCTGCATAGCGAAACGCGGCCTGGGCAGGCCATGTCCCAAGCCATGTACATGCCTAAAAGTGATAAAATTTGCTTGTTTTGAGTTGTGGATTTGGGGGATTTTGGATCCAATGGTTGAGATTGTTCAAAAGACCCTTAGACCGTGGAAGAGGTCGATTGAGGTGATTCTAACCTCATTTTGGAAGTTTGAGAGAGGGGAAGGAGAGAAAGACGACTAGGGATTGAAAGTTCTTGCTATTGGAGACAATTCAGAGCTCCAAAGGACAAGACGAGGCCGGATTCGCGGAGAGCTCGTCATTCCGGTCATCTCCCTCCAACTCTTGGAACTTTTCTATGGTGCCAAAGAGAGCTATAAAGGTAACGATGTCTCGCCCCGATCTTAAACCATTATAAGTTCAAGTTTCTTTAATTCTTTACATAAGAGAATCTCCTCTACTAATTGGTAAAGAGTATGAAATATATTGGTTCTCCAGAACTCCGGGGCGTAGGATTGCGTCCCCGACATGATGTTGCAATAGAAATCTGACACTTGTTTCAGATTTTAAGCATGATGTGTGAATCCTACCCATGGTCGTTGGCCAGGATCGGTTATGTTGCTATGACGTTTGAATTTAGGGCAAACCTAGTATGCGTATTGGATAATAACTCTGAGATAAATGTTATAATGAATGCGGGGTTGGGTAGCTTGAGAATTTTTAGTCGTCTATAGGAAAACCCTTTGTTGGCGTCCGTCAAAATGGTCATTTGTGGATTCAACAACGCAAAACAATTTAAGAGGTAATTATCATTTGACTACCGTGAGAGTAGCTTATTGTGATGGAGTAATGATCACGTGATTTGGAGGTCATTGGAACTGTAAATTGGGAATTCAATGTGCAGAGAGGGCTAGGTTATAGATGATATCCAATATCCGTGAGAGGGGGAATGTGGGTGAGCACGCTTACATTCGCATTGACTGAATGATGTTTAGAGCCGATTTGGGGCTTCCTATTTGTGTTGTGATTGACGACAGAGATGAACATAAACCTTTCGTCAGGGATCTCGTTATGGAGATGAGCTTAGACCTCATATGATGGGATTTAATAAGAGATGATCCTAAACCTGCTAACAAACAATGAATTGGAGATGATCCTACACCTCATGTCACTATACTCGTGGTGGAGATGACCTATACCTACCCGTCGAGTACTTTTTATTGTGTATGCTATGAGAGAATGTGGTCGTGCGGTTATAAGTACCTACAACTCCTATGTTGATTGCATGATTGATGTGTTATCTTCATGTGATGATGTGATAGCCTATACGTGGTTGCGGTGAATCTTCTGAACCCAACAAATGATGGCATGTATAATTTATAGGAGAATCAGTGTGTAATTAACCGGTGACCCATGACCCCCACTAATTTGGTGGGGATCATGAAGGTGACCACCGCGCGCGCGATCAGTGCGCCCGATCCATGCGTGATCCGCGAGCGAGTTCTCATCACGTGCACAACCCAAACAACCGTCCGCGGACAGCCGCAGTCGGCGTTCGCCTGGCCGGCCTTCGTGGGGCCGGTGTCGGGCGGCGTTCACCCGGTCGGCCTCCATGAGGCTGGCGCCGGGCGCCGGGCGGTCGGCCTCATAAGGGCCGGCGTCGTGCGCCGCCGGCCGGCCTCTTAGAGGCTGGGAGGCCGGCGCTGGGCTGCGTTTGCCCAGCCGGCCTCCATGTGGCCGGCGCCGGCCGCCGCCCGGTCGGCCTTATAGAGGCCGACACCAGACGACTTCCGCACAGCCGGCCTCCGTGATGTCGGTGTCGGACGCCGCCCGATCGGCCCCATAGAGGCCCGCGCCAGGTGCCGTTGGCCGGCCTTCTCAAGACCGGCGGCCGCCCGGTCGGCCTCCCCCAACTGGGTCTCCCCCCGGTAGGCCTCCTGTTAACCACCACCATCTGATCGCCCTCCGACGATCACCGCTGTCCGATACGCAGGTAATCACCTGCATAACCACTGGCATAAACATCGATAGTGGTGGGTGCAAATAGCCAGGATGAAGGCGACCTGTGAATAGCAAAATAATACGCACGGGAAACTATAGAGAGTACGGTCTGCGAATAGTGATTTTAGTGGTTACGGTCTGCGGATAATCGCATGACCACCGTAACCACCCCTGTGGCCAATAAATAAGACCCTAGAACCCTCTCATTTCTAGCTTTCTCCTCCGAGTCTTCTTCTCCTACATACTAGAGCTCTGCCGAAATCCTCCTACGAACCACCTCCCTTCGAGAACTTCGAGAATTCGTGTAAGTCCACGACGCTCCGGAGAGAAAGACGTCCCGCCAGCCTCTCCAACGTACAAGGCGTTCTGCGAGTCCTCCTCAACCAATCTCCAACGTGCACCGCTAAATCGTGTAACGTCTGAAAGTGTCTACCACCAACAGAAAGAGACAGATTTTGAGTTTAGCGAGTGGCGGTCTGTCGCTCTCTGAGCGCACATGTGTTTTCTCTTATCCCCAAGTTGTAACGAGGAGCAACCTATCGCTCTTGATTTCTCTCATACCTCGTAAACCGCCACTGATAGTGAAGTTTTACTGACACCGAACCGGTCACGTGGTTTTTTACCCAATTTACGGGTATTCCACATTAAAAAATATTTTTTGTATTTATCTACTAACTCTATGACTGTTTGCGCGCTCGACCGCTCTACAGGCTAAGGCGGCCTAATTTAGTCCGGTCAACCAGGAGCCCTAAGCTGCCCGCAACACTAACTATCATGAAAATTGCATTTCTTAGTACCCTTTTTATATGTTACTCAACTTAGAAGATTTATTAATACCTTATATTCCACCTTTGTAGCATAACTTTTACTTTTTGCTTTTGATACATGTTTTCCGTTCTACGTGCATACTTGCAGGTGTGTTGTAACTTGCCCTAAAGTCCGTTAGGATGGTTGGGGAGGTATCGTTGCACGGTTTGTGGCCAGCTCATAGCTGACCTCATTTTCCCTGACTTGTGTTTGGCTGTAGGTAGCGTAGCATGTGGTGGATCTAAGGTGGCGTTTGGCGCGGCTTATTCCGTGCGGTGCGGTGGAAACGCACCGCTATTTTCAATAAAAGCGGCGTTTGGAGCGGCTTATAATGAAAACTGCGGTTTTAAAATTCCGCTGTTTTCAATACCCCCCAATCCGCAACCTTTTCTTGCGTCTAGCCGCTGCCGTATTTCACGCTATTCGCGAAAAATCTAGCGCGATCCTTCTTCCGCATCGAGCACGACCGGCGATCCTTCTTCCCAATCGACGACCACCAGCGATCCTTTCTTCCCCATCGACAACCACCGGCGATCCATCTTCCCCATCGACGGCCACCGGCATCTCTCCAGATCCCGACCTGGTTGCGTCCAGCCGAAGCCGTATTCGCCAGGGCGTCCAGATTCCGACGTTGTTCCATCGACGACTCCTGGCGTTCCTTCTTCCCCGGCTTTTTTCAAGTTTCTGAGGTATAACTAGTTCTCTTTTCTTGTTGGTGGTCCAAACTCACCAGTTCTCTTTTCTTGTTGTTGGTTGTTCCCGTTGATTTTGCTGAAGCATATGTGGTTGAACAAATTGTTCTCTTTTCTTATGTGTTGTGTGTGTGTTTATATGTGTGTGTGATTGTGTGTGTGAGAGTTGTATGTGTGTGTGTGTGTGTGTTTATATGTGTGTGTGTGTATATGTGTGTGTGTGTATATGTGTGTGTAGGTGTGTGATTGTGTGTTTAGGAGTTGTATGTGTGTTTAGGAGTTGTATGTGTGTGTGTTTATATGTGTGTGTGTGTATATGTGTGTGTGTTTAGGAGTTGTATGTGTATATGTGTGTGTGTTTAGGAGTTGTATGTGTATATTTGTGTGTGTGTGTGTATATGTGTGTGTGTTTATATGTGTTTGTATGTCTGTGTGTATATGTGTTTGTATGTGTGTGTGTATATGTGTGTTGTTGGTGTGTGTTATTGTGTTTGTATATATGTGTTTGTGTGTTTATATGTGTGAGTATATGTGTGTGTGTCTGTATATGTGTGTTGTATGTGTGTATATGGTGTGAGCAAGATTATGGTGTGAGCAAGATAGACTGGGGCAAGTGTATTGTTAAGCTAATCCAATACATACTGAATGGTCTTATAAAAATTTGTTATGGAAGGATATTGAGCATGGTGCTCCAGAACTCCTTTTCATGTATTTGTATCTCTGAAGGGGTTCACATATTCCCACAGAAAAGGTTGAATGCGCAACTGTTTAGTAGATGGAGCAGACATATCAAGCCCAAGGATTCTCCTCATGTTCAACCATCTGTGGTTGTTACACTTTCTATATTCTTTACCTTCTCCTCCACTCTCTTCTACTGAGGCTCTTGTCTCCTCCACTCCCTTCTTCTCTGGATGATTCTCCTATTTATTCTACTTCTCCCATCACTATGATAACTTCTCCATCCCATCCTAACATTACTTGTTCTATTTCACCTTCTCCACAACCATCTTGTATGTCAGCTTCTGAGATGGGAACATTACTCACTCAGGTAGCCCAGGACTTGATTTCCTCATTCTCCTCCAATCTGAATGAACTATCTGTAAGTAATTCATGAAACAACCATCTAGTATGTCAGCTTCTGAGATGGGAACATTACTCACTCAGGTAGCCCAGGACTTGATTTCCTCATTCTCCTCCAATCGATGGTCTTCAGCTCAGTTTCATGAATTAACTACCTCTGTTGAACTATTAACTCAATTGATTGAGTCATCCTCAGCCAACAAGGATTTATTGACTTCACTTATTAATGAAGCTAAAAGGCGAGAGATGTTTGGTGCTGTCCGAGGTAGCTCAGAAAGGATTTCTATAGAAGATGCCGCTGCTGATGAGGATGAGGCTATGGCTGAGCCTGAAAATGTGTATATTATGTGTATATGTGTGTGTTTATATGTGTGTGCTTGTGTGTGTGTGTATATGTATTTGTGTGTGTGTGTGTGATTTAGATTTAGAGCCCGACCATATATTGTTTAGATTAACATTATAATATTTTTGAATGCTGTTTGTATATTTGTGTATGTTTGCCTTATAAAGATGGGCAAAACAAAAGATGGTGGTGTTGCCGCAATGTGGGATAATGCCGATGTTCTGCTCTTTTGCGATATTTGCATAAAGGAGATAGAACTCGGGAATCGACCAACGACGCATTTTAATAAGGAGGGCTGGAGTAATGTTATGAAGAAATTTGAAGAGTCAACAGGGAAGAAATACGATAAGGTCCAATTCAAAAATAAATGGGATCATCTGAAGAAGGAATGGAAACTTTGGATGGAGTTGAAACGCGGTGAGACCGGGTTAGGTTGGAATTAAATTTTATTTTTAAAGTCATTAATTTTGTGAATTAAATTTTTCTTAATTCAGGATTACTAAAATGTATAATTTTTCAGGTTGTCCCGGCCGCCAAGAAATTTCGGTATTCAGGGGTCCATCCAGAGTTAGAGGAGAAACTCACCCTGATGTTCAGTGTTGTTGTCGCGACAGGACATCATTCATGTACCCCCAACACCATCGATGATCCACCAGAGTCTTTTGATGAAAGAGTGATGTCAGATGGTGAACACGTAGACATTGAGGTCAACAAGGGTCCTGCGTCTCATGACGGTACATCAGAAGTTTCCAAAAAAAGAAGGAAATGGAAAAACAAACCTGTTAGCTCTGTATTACAAGATTTGGCGGAGTCTTCTAAGACAATCAGCAGATGCATCCAAGAGCCACCACCAAAAGCTTCTTCTGAGTTTAGCATTCAGCGAGCATTAGACAAATTAGCCATGTACCCGGAAATGGTAGCTGATGAAGAGTTCAATGACTTCGCCATCACATATTTTATGGATAAAAGTCATAGAGAGACTTTTCTGTGCCTTCCAGAATCCAAGAACGTCAAGTGGCTGCGTAACCGTTTCTTTCGTGGGGGTTAAAAAGGGAGCCTATGATACTATCTTAGTTGTTCTGTTTTTGGATTTTGTTATATGTTAGCTTATATTATCTGTTGCACGTACTCATGGTTGTGTTTATCACTATTATCTGTTATGCGTGGACTCATGTTATCTTATCTATTATGTGTTGTTTATCTCTTTCGTGGATGTGGATATCATTATGCTAGTATTCATGGCTGTGTTTATCTCTTTTTGGCATTATCTGTAATTATTCCTGGTGTTTATTAATAGGAAATGTCTACCGATGATTCTGAATATTCGACGGAAGAGCAGGAGACTACGAGAAGAAATTATGCTATTGCAAGTCATCAGTATGTGGTATCGGCGGTATGTTTGGTTTCAGAATATACTGGTCTGTTAACCGGTCCAGTTCCTCGAATGACTTCAAAACAAACAGGAGACAAATGGGTTGCCGAGCTACTACGTGCGCCTCGAGTTCGATTTCATGACTCTTTTATGATGAGTCAAGAAATTTTTATGGATTTATTACTGTCTCTGGAGGAGAAATGTGGCTTCCAAGGATCTCGAAGAACTGCATCAAGGGAAATCTTAGCATTGACGGTGTACATATTGTCTCATAATGAATCAACGAGAAAAACGTGGGAGCGATTTCAGCATTCAACAGAGACAATTAGCAGATTTTTTTCTCATGGTCTTCGCGCATTAATGCAGTTATCTAAGGAAGTGATACAACCATCAGATAGAAATTTCAGTGTAACACCACCAGAGATTCTATATGACAGACGTTACATGCCGTTTTTTAAAAATTGCATTGGAGCGATAGATGGGACACATGTTCACGCATGCGTGCCAGTTGGAAGTCAAGTACCGTACATTGGGAGGCGCGGTAGTCCAACTCAAAATGTCATGGCAGCTTGTGATTTTAATATGTGTTTTACTTTTGTCATGGCTGGTTGGGAAGGATCAGCACACGATAGCCGTATATTCAATTTTGCTCTGAGTGATCCACGTTATAATTTCCCTCATCCACCTCTTGGTAACTATTAACTTTGCATTTATCTATTTATTCCTAATAATATTTGGGCAACTAAATAATAATTATTAACGTGCAGGAAAATATTACTTGGTTGACTCTGGCTATCCAATGCAAAAAGGTTACTTAAAACCATATCAGGACACGCGATATCATCTACCAGACTTTGCTCGTGGTGGTCGTCGAGCAGAAGGACGTCGAGAGATGTTCAATCATGCACACTCATCGCTTAGAAGTGTGATAGAGCGCTCGTTCGGTGTTTGGAAGAAGAAGTGGGCCATACTACGGGACATGTCAAGCTATAGTTTCGACAAACAAGCACGTATCGTGATCGCCACGATGACACTGCATAATTTCATACGTCGCCACCCTTCGCGTGTAGATATAGATTTCATTGAGTCTGAACAAAGGGATCCATGTCTTGGGATGACCTCGCAAAGGCGGGAAGAAGATTGCTCTGACACTGCGGCTGGTGTAGAAGAGATGATCGCACTGCGTGATATTATTGCAGATCAGGTGTTCGAATCTAGAGCATAATTTCCGCGTTGGGTGTTACGTTACGTAGAATTTGATAAATGTATGAATGAAATTTTATTTGGCAACAATGTATGAATGAAGTTTTATTTTGTGTTATATTTGGGGAAAAAAAATTTATTCAAAACTCCGTTTTGTATCCAAACAAATTTTTGAAAACTCCGTTTTGTAAACTCTGTTTCACCCAAACAGTTTTTTAACAAAACTCTGTTTTCCAGAATCAGCACTTATTCTATCAGCAACAGTTCATCAGCAGCTTTCCATCAGCAACAGCCCAACCAAACAGACCCTTAACCCCCGTGTTCATGACCGCCACCACCGTGTCAAACGGAGCCTAAAGTGCATGGCGAAGGTTGTACGGCGAGGTCTGGGAAGTAACTGGATTGAGAGGGGGAAATTGGCGAGGGTTTGATCGATCTAAGACGAGTTGATCTCGGTGAGTCGGCAGAGAAGTTGATGGCGAGTGCCGTTGATGAAGTGATGTCTGATGGAGATTGAAAGGTGGAAGGCGATGGGCTGAAGTCAATACGGCGGCCGGTGGAAAGAAAGCAAGGAGGTGGTTGTCGGTTGGAGCAAGAGCAATCCTTAAGGATCATGTGTCGAAGACCTGCTTCTGGGTATATTGCGAAGTAAGCTAAAGGTGAGGAAAAGCTTATTATATATTGCTGTAATATTGAAATATATCATGTAGGCTATAAAAAGCCATAGGGTCTGCCCTAATAATTCAAGTTTTTGTTCTCAACTTGGTATCAGAGCCGTGGGAAGGAAAATCGCGGCTCTTCCCGTCGTCTTCTGCGACTCCCGTCTCCAGTGCCGCCAGCGACTCCCGCGCTGCCAGCGACTCCCGCGCCGCCAGTGACTCCCGCGCCGCCAGCGACTTCTGCTCCCGCGCCGCCAGTGACTTCCGCTCCCGCGCCGCCAACGTAGATCCCGCCTCCGCCCGTGAGTTCCGCCTGATTCCGCCGTCGGATCGTCACTCGAAGGGGGGCACCCGCCTCTAGGGTTGCGGGAACGACGCACCCGCAGTCTCCAGAGGTTGCCGCCGCCGCATCCAGGGGGGTTGTGGGAAGAACGCTGCCCGCCGTCTCCAGAAGTTCCCGCCATCTCTAGAGGTTGCCGCCGTCGCATCCGCTCACAGCCGCTTCTAGCGGGCCTTCAGTGCCCCTTTAGCAACCACGCATCTGCATCCAAGTGTCTCTCATGATGTGGTGATCGAATCCAGGACAGGAAAATGCATTTGTTGATATCGAACAGGATGCAGTGATCCGTGAGGAAGTTGATGCATGACGTCGAAGAAAGGAACGATGGAAGATGTCTTCAAGATGTTGGGCTCGGATGAGTTGGCCAAATTGTTGAGGGTGTTGGGTTCATCGCAAGGATCAGCGAAATTGAGACTTCCACCGATTGATTTGAAGCTTGACGGGTCGACGACCTACCCGAGTTGGTCACGCCGTGTGAAGAAAATTCTTGCAGCAAAACAAGTCGAGGGATTCTTGACAGGGGCATTGAAGAAACCAACAAACTCGACTGGAGATGAGTGAGAGTTAGCCCACATGACGGTGTTTATGTGGTTTCTCAGCTCGGTTGTCTCATCGATTGCCGCCACAGTAGATGGCCTCGAGGCGGTCATGGAGGTTTGGGACAAGCTGAAGAACACATATGACGGCGTGGAGAACACTCTGCGGGACTTCCAGGTGAAGGGAGAAATTGATGACACTGCTCAGGGAGAGGAGTACGGCTCTGAGTTGGAACGTCTATGGGTGGATTACAATCACGCCTCTGGCGGGATTTGTTGCAGCAACTCACAGTGTCGGGCTTCCAAGATCATCGTGGAGGACGACGATGAAGTTCCTGAAGGGATTAGATGACAAGTTCATTCAACGAAGAGCCTTACTTCTTTCTGATATTAAGATTCTCACACTCACCGAGATCATCTCTGCTATGATTCAGGAGGAGACACGTCTCGAACTTTAGGCAGGGACAGGAGGTTCCACGACTGTGAAGTCAGCACTAGCAGTTGCTGCCCCTGATGTTACAGGACAAAGGGAAGAAACCCGGCGGTGTTACAATTGTGGCAAGGTGGGCCATTTGAGGAAAACATGCCCCAAGCCGCCCAAGGAACGAGATTTGGGTGGTGGACGGGGACGTGGTCGTGTTCGTGGTGGTAGAGGAGGCTATCGGGCCAATTTGGGCTTCACTGAGAGTGCGAAGGAACTTGGTGTTATCTATACAGCGGAGGAGCAGACCCTACTGAGCATGATGGAAGGCATCAAGAGAAAACAGACGGGCGAGGGGAGTAGAGATGGAGCTGGGGGGTCGCTATGTATGCCCACCCAACTGACGGATCTCTCGTTTTTGTGTCTATATTTTCCTCCAGGGCATCAGATTGGATATCGACTCAGGCGCATCACGTCACATGATAGGAAATGCAAGTGAGTTCTCCTACACTCGTCTAGCTACTGTAGATAGCATCCAGAAGGCGAATGGTACGTTCCAGCCAGTGGTCGGTAAAGGTACTGTTAATTGTTCAGGTTCAGTAAAACTATCTAATGTTTTGCATGCTCCTTCTTTCCCAGTTAGTCTTTTATCCATTAGTTTCATAATCACTCAACTGAGATGTGTTGTTTTTTTATATTTCCAATTTGATCTTCCAAGAGAAAGGGACGAGGGAGATACTTGGGACTGGGACTTGGTATAACGAGCTGTGGTATCTGGACCGGGAAGGATTGGATGCGGCTCTCGTTTCTGCGGTAGAGAAGACGAGAGTTAGAGGACAGAGGGTGAGTGCAGAGGATATGCTGATACTTCATCACAGGTGGTTGGGGCACCCATCTTTTATGACTGTAGCTAGATTATTTCTTGCTTTGTTTGAAACAGCAAATAAAACAAAATTGGTGTGTGATGATTGTGATTTAGGCAAGCTTACTAGGAGTTCGTATACGAGTACGGGCTGAAGAATCTCTTCTGTTTTTGATGATATTCATTTTGATGTCTGGGGACCTTATACTGTAAGTTTTTTGAATGGTTATAAATACTTTGTTATCTTTATTGATTGCGCATCTTGTGTTATTTGGCTATATCTGATGAAATCTAAGAGTGAGGTATTTACCTGCTTCCGAGATTTTCATAAACTTGTTCAGACACAATACACTGCAGTGATTAAAGCACTAAGATTAGATAATGAGACAGAATACACTAACAAGGCAATGAAGCTTATCAGCTCATGGGATATTGCACCAGACCAACTGCGCCTACACACCAACACAGAACATAGTGACAAAAAAGAAGAACAGACACCTTCTGGAGGTGGAAAAGAATACGATGCTCAACATGAAGGTGCATCAGAGCCTGTGGGGATATGCGGTGTTAACAACAACACAATTGATCAACAGGATGTCATCACATGTTCTGGGGTGGATGTCTCTGTGTCAGCAGTTGCATGGTCAAAATAGGGGGATACTTCCCTTTAAGGTATTTGGGTGTGTGTGCTTCATGAAGGACAACATGTCGGGTATCGGTAAGCTTGATGCAAGGGTAGTCAAGTGTATGTTTGTGGGCTATTCTCGTACTCATAAGAGGTATATGTGATGGAGTCTAGTGGAGAAAAGATGCTTTGTGAGCATGGATGTTCACTTTAGAGATCTAGAATAGTACTACCGATAAGAGGGAACCCTATCCACGTTAGACTCGTCAAATACCGAAAGTATAAGGCTAGAGAGAAAGGTTGGTGACATATCTGGGAGTATGGCAGAGAGGATCGGTGGAGGAGCAAGAGAGTGATGATGAGCAGGATGAGGTGAATGAGGAGGAGAGGCAAGAGGTGAGACCCACGACTCAGGGAGAACTGCTGACATACAGTAGAAGGAGGAAGCTTCCAGCAGTACCAGATACAGTGTCGACGCCCAGTGTAGCTCCTAGTCCCTTAGCAACGTCACCTCCTACTCCTGGAACACCACATCTCCACACGCCTCAGATGACATCCTTTCCGCTCCCCCTATTTCTTCTCTTATGTTACAAAGAACTACTCGCAGCAATGCGGGAAATCTTCCTGACAGATACGGTTGGGACCTTGCGTCCTTTGTCTCTTACGATCATATCTCCTCTACACACGGAGCATTCATTGCATCTTTGAATAATGCTATTGTACCAAACAATCGACAGGTTGCCAAAGACGATCCGAAATGGAAGGCAGTGATGAAGGAAGAGATGAGGGATTTTGAGAAGAACACGATCTGGGAGCTGGCACGACTACCAAAGGTCAAAAAGGTCGTTGGGTGCAAGTGGGTGTTCACCGTGAAGCAGAACCCAGATGGACAGATTTAGCGTTATAAGGCTCGATTGATTGCCAAGGGGTACAACCAGACCTATGACATCGACTACGACGAGATGTTTGCACCCGTTGCAAAGATGAGCACCGTTAGGACTCTCATCAGCCTGACAGTGAATGGTGGATGGATGTTGCACCAACTAGATGTGAAGAATGCATTCCTTCATGGAGATCCGACAAAGGAGGTATACATGGAGATACCACTGAGGTTTAGTACGACCAAGACGGAAGGCAGAGTCTGCAGGTTGAAGAAAATCCTTCTATGGGCCGAAGAAGTCACCTCGCGCGTGGTTCGACAGGTTCAATAAAGCAATGATTGGGATGGGGTATCACCAGATCAATGCAGATCACACAATTTTTTCCAGGAAGAATGAATGTCACAATACCATGCTTGCGGTGTATGTGGACAACAAGATCATTATAGGGGATGATAAGCAGGAGATTGGACACCTCGAGGGGGCTCTAGGCAAGGAGTTCAAGGTGAAGGACCTGAGTCTTCTTAGGTATTTTCTTGGGATTAAGATTGCGTATGAGGCAGAGAGGGTAGTCTTTTCCTAGAGGAAATACGCACTGGATCTGCTCACTGAAACTGGGATGTTGGGGTGTAAACCTGTTGTGATGCCAATCAATCAAAGGTGTAAACTGGATGCAGAGGCTGGAGAACCAGTAGATCGAAAAATGTATCAAAGGCTAGTTGGGAAGTTGATCTATTTGAGCTACACTCGCCCAGACATCTCCTTCTCTGTGAGCGTGATGAGCCGTTCCATGCATGACCCGAGGAAGGGCCACATGGATGCGGTGTACCGGATTTTGTAATACTTGGAGAGTGCTCATGGAAAGGGGCCAGCCTTTATAAAGAATGGGCACGCGAGGATTGAAGGCTATTGCGACTCTGACTGTGCGAGTTGTGTGGATTATAGGAGATCTACTTCAGGCTATTGCATATTTGTGGGAGGCAACCTGGTCTCATAGAGGAGCAAGAAACAGTCGGTAGTGGCTAGATCGACAACAGAAGCGGAGTACAGAGCCATGGTTGTAGGGGTTGCAGAGCTCCAGTGGCCGAAAGGGATGCTCATGGAGTTGAAGCTGGATCAAGGAGATAGGATAAAGTTGTGGTGTGACAGCCAGTCAGCCATCAGTATCGCAAAAAATCCAGTCCAACATGATCGCACCAAGCATATAGAGATTGATAGGTTTTTTTATAAAGGAGAAGCTTGATATTGGACTACTGGAGTTGAGTCACATCCCGACCAAGGGTCAGGTTGCTGACTGTTTAAACAAGGGTCTCAGTTAAGAGGATGTGATCAGGGGTTGTAACAAGATGAGCTTAGTGAATATCTTTCGTCAATCTTAAGGGGTGTTGTAATATTAAAATATATCATGTAGGCTATAAATAGCCATAAGGTTTGCCGTAATAATACAAGCTTTTGTTCTCAACTTATATAATTAAAGTATAATTGTTACATGCATAACTTTGTTTAACTTTGACTTTCAGGGCGTGAAGGTTTCTTTGACTGTACTGTTTCTATCTGAGACTGAAAGGAAGAGGGAGGAGAGATAATACAAAAGAGAAAAGCAAGTGTAGTGAGATGTATGGGAATATTAGGGGAGTAAATAATATACCCTATTTATATTTATTTATTAGTGGAAACATATCCCTATGTGGTGGTTCTTCAATGAACCACACATAAGGCTTTGTTTGTTTTAGCATCTAGACTCCTCAGTTTCGCCAAAACAGAGTTTTATTTTAAATAGGATGTTTGCTGGCCAAAAGCATAAGCTCCCCCCTCCAAGGATGTATGAACGTCCTTCACATTAAGGCTTGCGGCGGCAGTCTTGAACACGGTGGTTATGAACCCTCGTTCGTGAATGTTTGACCTTATCTAAGAAACTTCATCCACTTTTATGTTCAAAAATAGTTTTCGCTTATTGGTGGCGGCCATAACCATTGTTAGGCTAAACATACAGTCTATAACGGTGGCATATTAGGCTCCATTTGGCGCGGCGTTTTTTTACTTCAGTGAGTTTGGACTAAAACGCTGCAGTTATAGAATGCATGTTTGGCGAGACAAGGGTAATGACCACCACCACGTAAAGAAAACTAGTTTTGAACATAAAAGTGGATGAAGTTTCTTAGGTGAGGTCGGGCATTCACGAATGACAGTTCATAACCACTGTGTTCACGACTGCCGCTGCCGTGCCAAACGGACCCTAAATCATATCAATGAATTCAGTTCGATCATGACCCAATTGAGCTGAATTAGTATTCACTTTGACATTGAAGTTTGTATGATATGCTTGCTATCATCTATCAAGGAAAGTTAGTATGGAGTCCTGACGACAATTAGTAGGTTGCGTGGGTCTACAAATTAAAGGTCAATGATGATGATCTTGAACGAGGACATCAGGAGGCGATAACTATTATGTAAATTTTCCTCTACCACGCTAAAACATGAGTAGCAGGAGTGCAAAGGACAATTATAGTGGCATATCAAATGTTTGAGGAGAAGCCAATTTATAATGGCAGTGAATATAGTTCTGCGAGATGAATGAATCTGTGAATGCTGCGAGCCTTCAATATATGATTTTTAAGATGCAATACTTCTTAATACACTGTCCTGGGGAGATCTAGGCCCTAGATTCCAGGGCCATTAATGAATGATGGTTAATTGTGCCGCAAAAGGTTATAGCATGCAAAATTTAGATAAGGAGGATCCCTTAAGGATAATATGAGTTAGTGATGTGCGTGTCAAAATTTTTAATGAGATTATGGAGATGGTTCACAAGATGAGAAGCATTCCAACTATGGTTGTATAATAAGAATTTCTGATGGTATATAACCACTGGTGATGGATTGCTAAAATGAGAAGAGTTGAAACAAAGAGTTTGAAAGAGAAGTCCATGAAGAAAGCCAATGAATCACATTATGTGAGTTTGAGATAGGACGTAGAACAATGGATAGTGATGGCGTGTATTAGAAAATAACAAAGTCGTAATCGTAACAATCTGAGTTATTTTCTCACACTTTACCGCTTCATTTATTTATTTATTGTTCAAACTTATTTTGTTACTTTTACTGAGATACTTGGGTCAATCTTCTCAAGTGTTGATATGAGGTCACATATGTATTTTGATCTTTTTACCAAGAAATTAAGTCTAATTATCTATATGATCAGGAACTTAAGCGATAATACCATTGAAATTATGAATTCTTAATTCAACCCCTCATATTCAAACCATGGAATCTTCGGTAGATTCAGAGTTGTTATACAACGAAATGGCCTTGCATACCATGAGAATCATCATCTTCTTGATATTACGAGAATGCTTATGCTTTATATGAAATGTTCCTTCATGATTTGAGGGGTCCATCCTCACATCTTACTACCTCATATGTCATGTCCTCTCACCTATTATAAATAACCCATCATCACTCTCCACCGTCTCTCCCATCTCTACTAGCTAAATCACATTTCCTCACTGATTTGAATGTGTTCATTCTGCCCTCATGATAAACTCTCTCCTCATGTCATTCAATGCCTCTTTCTTTGCTAATCTTGCACTAAAAAAGTATCAATGTTTCAATCCACTCACCCATCGTTCATTTTGCGAATGATGTTTATTTTCACGAGACTACTCATATCTTCTCTCCATCCTCTTCATTATGTCAGCATTTGTTTCCCTTTCTTTAGAGACGCATATTGATACACATACGCCTTCAGACGAACCTTCACTACAAGATAAGACTCGGAGCATCTATCATTAATTTATATTACTATTAATTGTATTAACGAATATGTGATGATTTTGTCTTACTAGGACTTTCCCCTCCCTATGTATGGATGGGTTAATGTTTGAATGAGGTTATCTTTGGATAGTCTTTGCAAAAATTTTCTCAAGAGGAACACTTAAAGGGAACCATCCCCTGAGAGCTTGACGTAAGAATGTCTTGAAAGTTTGTATCCATTCTTATGTCTTGGTGTGCTCTGTTAGTGTGAGCCCATATTTAACTGGTCCGACTTGCTGATATCTACTCATCGCCCATGCGGATCATTAGGGACCAGCTCCATCCACCCCAGCTCTCCCCATGAATCAGCTTCCGCATAGACTTCCCCCTCGCGTTGTCGATGCAGTGCATGGGAATATCCATGCAACATGCCACCCTTGTGTCCATGACGTCTACCGGTTTCAAACATCATCTACAGCTTCCTACGACCCCTCTCTCAACGTCACCAAACTTCTCATAGATTCTGCTCATGTCACCATCCCTGGCCCTGCACTTCAACCCATCGCAATCACATGATGCCAGACGCCCACCTCGGTCCCAACTTTTCTTCCGCTGCTTAGCCCACCCAAGAGGTTGACCCTTCTTGACGCAACCAATGCATCAAACCCGACTCCAACCACAACCCTTTCCCCTTAACATCCCTAACTTCGAATCCCCTTCCATCCTGAACTTTGAATCCCCTCCAATCCCTAACTTTGAATATGTTATGGGTCTACTCGGAGGAGTTGTTGGAGGAGCGAAGGGAGGATACCGTAGAGAACTAACCGTGTCTTCTTAAGCAGGATTGCTGGAGAAAGACACCAGATATTTCACATAAGGGACAAGAATTAAAACTTCTTCTTGCTTGCCATGACATTAACCCAAGGGCTTTACATAGAGATATAAATGGGTATACATGTAATTTCCCCCTGACGTAACATAATAAAATAGAAAGAATAAAATATGGGTGCTGTTATTAGCAAACCCACTTTGGTTACTAGCAAACCAGAAAAAAAAACGGATTCAGCCATTTTTTGCATTTTTATCTCTTCCCAAAAAATACTACTAGCAAACCAATCTTATTTTTTTGCTTTTTTTTTTGAATTTTGAGTCTCAAATGTTTCTCATTTGAAAAAGTGATCAACATGAAAGTTGTAGATCTCGATGTGATCTACAACTTTCATGTTGATCATTTTTTGATTTGAAGCCGTTTAGGCCTCCCATTTTGACCCGAAATGAGACACTCACGGAACGAGTCGTCCGTACAAGTTTTTCGGCGTGGCTTTTTTCGGAGCCCAAATCGAGGGTCTAAACTGCTTCAAATCAAAAAGTGTTCAACATAAAAGTTGTAGATCTCATCGAGATCTACAACTTTCATGTTGAACACTTTTTGATTTGAAGCAGTTTAAGCCCTCTATTTGTCCCCCGAAATAAGTCACGCGTCCGTGCATATGTTCGGCATGACTTTTTTCAGGGGCCAAATCGGAGGTCTAAATTGCTTCAAATCAAAAAGTGTTCAACATGAAAGTTGTAGATCTCGTCGAGATCTACAACTTTCATGTTGAACACTTCCTATGAAAATGCACGTATAAAACACAGTTCAAAAAGACGCGTATATTCTTATATGCACTTAACTCGTATATATAGCACAACATATCCTTATAGGAATTGGAAATCAAATATATTTCTAAACCGGACAATATTTTGTTTAAAGATTTTGACACAGAAAAAAGAGTTTTGGACATACTAAATAAAATTTTGCAGCATTTTGACTCATTTCTAATGCTAACATAAGTGGTTGAATGAATACTTTTGAAATCATTTATAATGTCATTATATGTACTGAGTTATTTTGAAAGAATGAATGTTTTAAACAAAATTTTAAATTTTTTTTAAAAAAATTATGTTGGTTTGCTAGTAACAAAATGGTTTTCAAATAGCCATTTTGAAAAATGAGGGTTTGCTAATAGTAATGGTTTGCTAGAAACCAAATAGGGTTTGCTAATAACAGCACCCTAAAATATAGATAAGGGTACACTGCCCATAACATCATAATTTAAAAAAAAAGACTAAAATATAGATAAGGGCATATTGCACATAACATCACTCTCGCCATCCAACATGAACTTGAACTCAAGCTCAGGGACATCCACGATGGTGTGAACTTCATTCGATGCCCTTTTCGTCAGAGTCCTCAACGTCGAGGTTGAAAAGCCTCAAATTTGATATCCAATTGAAGAAGATCACGAAGTTCGGCGGTGAAGATATTAACTTGCATCTCTGGTAAAGTGTGACGTGTGCCAGAAGAAGCTGAAACTGTTCCAAATAATCATCCACAGGTCCCGTCTGTCGTAGTGTCGTGAGGGCACTGAGGGTATTGTTGCGGATGGGAGGGCCGAAATGCAGGTTGCAGAATCACTTGAAAATTTCCACGTCAGACTCGGATGGTCGGTCAAGAGACGAGTGACCTCGTATGTTCCATTCCACTGTTGGAGTTTGTTGGTGGCCAAAGAATTTCTCGCACTTGGTAAGCCAGCCAAAAAGATCAGCTTTTCCCTCGTATGTTTGGAATTCCAACCTGGTATAGCGCGACAAAATAGCAACTTCAAGATGGATGAAGGTTAGTCGCTCGTGGAGGACAAGTGATGGTGGTGGCGCCTGAATACTATTGGTGTGATCCGTAGATGGGGTAATAACAACGAGAAGGGCCGCAGTCAGCTCAATAAGCTTGGTGGTGAGAGCGGTCATGTGGCATTGATGACGTGCAAGGATGGAAGTCATGAAGGTTTGGAGAGAAGCCATGAAATTTAGCGAGTCTCCCATATTGCGGATGGAGGTAGCACGAGAAGAGAAGTGGGTGACGGGAGGCTAAATTGCTCGTAGGCAAATGCTTGGGAGTTATCGCAAGAGTCGCGTCGTCTTCCAATGATGGAAAAAATACTCCAAGTTGGCGGGTGTGGAACTCGAGGGAGAACATGGACAAGTAAGCTTGTTGTTGACGTGTTGGTTCAATCAGTAATTTAATTAATTTTCAAGGTCCGCTTGACGTATGACCCAGGGGAGGAATAAATTAATTCTGATATGTGTGAGTCAGCGTGCAAGGATAATATGGTCGTGTTTGCTGCGGTTTTGGCACCTGTGATGCGCCCGCACAAGGCTCGAGAGAAAAGGAGCGCCTGCTTGAGGGTAGAATGACACTGGGCTCGAGATCGAGAAGGTCGTGGCTACTCAAGAAAGTGGCTGCATATGGGTTTGATGGAATTAGAGGGTGAAGGCGACTGGCTATGGCCGAAGGAGGCGAGACGAGGTTGGATGCAGGCGAGTGAGATCGATCCAGATAGATAAGTCGCGGTGGGATCCAGTAGATCTCATCGGAGATGAAGAAGCGACTTGTCGAACCCGAGAAAGGCGGCGTGGGTGGGGAGAAAAATGCGACTGGCGGCGCAGAAGGACACGGACGAAGGTAGCTGTCTGGAAGCGATTAAAGGTAGCGGTTGTGGTGTCGTGGAAGGTTGCAGTGCTGGATGTCGTGCTTTGTGAACGATGAAGTTGACGGGGTTGCTTGTGGGTGAGGTTAACAAAGCAGCGGCTAAAACGGTGTTGGCAGAGTGCGGTTAGAACAAGAAAACAGCAGAAGGGATCAAAGTGTTGTTAGAACAAGAAAACAGCAGAAGAAAACCGCGACAACCAAAGCGGGGTTGCTAGTTAGAGGAGTGTGCCACCAAATATCTCACATAAGAGATAAGAATTATAACCTCTTGCCTGCCATGACATTAGCCCAAGGGATTTAAATATATATACAAAGGGGTATACACGTAATTTTCCCTTGACGTGACAATAAAATAGAAAGACTAAAATATAGATAAGGGCACGCTGCCCATAACAGAATCTCCTTCCAGTCACCCGCTCTTTTCCCACCTATCCACCACAGTTGATGTTGGCCAACTGCTAGCCACAAATAAATCGACCAACAACAATGACCGCTCAGACATTGACGACTCCTCTTTCACCAACTCTGTCGATCCAAGCCCCCAAAGACACTCCATGCACCCCTAACTCTGTCCACCTCAACATCGCCACGTCAAGAACCAAGTGCCAATTTTGTTCCTGCTTCCTGCTAAGCTCAACTCTACCAACCAAAACATCCAAACCCTCTTCTGACAACAACTCCCATCTTTTGTGACTTTGCCGACTCTGCAGACATAGATCCCCATTTCCTAGATCCCGCAAACACCTCGGTTATCACTGATTGCTCCTTGTCCTCCTCCAAAAGCCTGTAGGCCGACAATCCTCCCATCCATAGCAGTGTATGCATGCTTCATCTCCCCTAACGGGCAACTCTTACATGAAATCAAAATTCCGAGACAACGAGCACCCAATGGCCACAACATGCCAAAACTTTGAGCTCCTCCATGCCACCTACGAGAGTCGTATGTGCAAAATATTTCTTTCCCCCCATCCTGGACCCCATAATATTAATTGGTTTGGAAAAGTATTTCTCTTTTCTCCATCCTGGGCCCCACAACAGCAACCCAGAACTGGCCTTGTCCTAACACTTGTGAACTTGGCTGCCCCACAACATACCTGCTGACAACAAACAACCCCGTCATTATCCCAGCTCGTCATCCATCTTAGTGACGCTGTCAAAATGGGTGAAGACCATGACAAATTCATTGCGCCCTCCCTTTTACTCCACTTAAACTCAATATCATACCTGATATGTTTCACATACATCTCAATTAACTTTGATAGACAAACCCACTAGTTCTCACTTAGTCCCACAAAATTTCCACATCTCCCCATTTTTGCTCTCCTTGAGATAATTAATTCCATCATTAGTTGTGGACGACAATGCACTGCAATAGCCCAAGTTCGCCTTGACATCAACCAACGCTCATCATCAAGAATTTTTGCGTGACCCGAGTCATTAAAGACATGGACAAATTTAGTTAGTCGTCGTTAAACACGAAAGGAATCTCACCACATATGTTTCATCGTTTTGCTTCCATCGCTCTAGAGTAGGACGTCAAACATTCTTTCGCATCTTGACCTTAGGAACAATGTCGGTTTTCACGATAATACAAGACTCGACGCATCTATTATTATTTATAGTTACTATATTAAAGAATATGTAATCATTTTGTCTCATTAGAGTTTTCCCTCCCTATGTGTGGAGGCTTTATGTTTTAATGAAGTTATCTTCTAGCGGTCTTTGTAAACTCTTTTTTAGAGGAACTCTTCGATGGAACTAACCCCTACGAGCTTGGCGCAAGCGTGTATCGTGAGATTGTATCCATATTTTGTATTTTACTGGACTTTATTTTAATGTATTTAGGAGGCTGTCATGATTGGAGAATTATGATCCTTTGTAGTGGCCCCTTGGTTTATCAGGATAGAAAGCTAATTTTGAAGTCATCGAAAGTTGAAGAAGAGAGTTCCTCCTTTTGGTCATTCAGCGCCGAAGTCGGAGCCTAGGTGCGAAGCATAGGAAAGTCCCGTCATTCCCCGTCGTCCCTTTCCTCTACCATATTGCCCATTTTTGGTAATCACCACCACCACTGGCCACCACCATAGCTGGCAACCCTTCTCCCTTCCACCACCCACGCAACTACTTATAATTTCCATGTAACCTCCATAACTACCATAACTACCTCTCCCCGCTACCCATAACTACCCACAAACTATCATAACCACCAATATTAACAACATAAACACCCATCCCTTCCCCACTACCTCTTCACCAAATCAATTAATTTCCCCATACTTACACGGTTAAGTGTTAACACAACTATTCCTAACAATTCGCCCAACAAGATGCAAGTCAATAACCTCCCCATTCAGTTACACAACATCCACCCACCATCTCCAATCCATTCATCCCCACTCCTTTTCCCCTCCCTCCGGAAACCAACTCAACCCCTCTCCTCTACTCAATTTCTAAGTTTTCCCTCTACTTGTTGTATATTAACCCTTAAACAACACTATTTTGAGATGTATTTGCATTGGGGAAATATGTCACACACATTCGCTTGGACGTTCGGCCTCACCTTGCGGGAGTCTCTCAATGCCTCGTTTACTTTATTGTATTAATTAAGTATTACTTTATCCTTTAAGTATTTTATCATGTAGTGGAGGCTCAATCAATATAAGGATCCCTAGGGTTGGAGTCTTGCTATCTTTGGAGTCTTAGTGTTTTGAACTCTCTTGGAGAGTGAAGTGTCTAGGAGGACCCAACCTCCAGGTATTTGGCAGGAGTTATATCCTGATTGTATCCATGCTTCCTTTATGTTTGTTTAATGCAATGCAAGTTCCTTGTTCTTGTTCTTATTCTTAAAACGACTACTGCTGGAACCAGGAAAATCCCGAGTCACAAGAGGTTCGGACCGAGAGGGACCAAATGCTACTTGTCTAGCGGTTGGGACGGGCGAGCTTAGACTAAGGGAAGGTGAGAGGGGCAGGACCTTTTTGGATGGCCTGTAAACATGAACTCGCGAGCTTCAGCGATGAGGTCCCGCCACGCCAGAAGTATATATAAATTTTCCCTCCAAAACTAGAGTTGAGCTCGGTACAGGTGAGGAAAAAAAGGTTTTTGGGAACCTTGGGTGGGAAGGGAACAATGTGCCTCAAAATGTGCCCTCGAGGTCCTATTTATAGGCAATCTAGAGGTTGATTTGTGAATAGACACCCTCTCCTAAAGTAATGAAAATTCGGCGAGCTGACTAACGACGTTGCCACACTCGCGAGGTCTTGTTGGTGAGCTCACTTGGAGAGCTCGGACAGAATGAGAGAAGAGCAAGCCGATGAGGTAAGATCAAGCGCGGCGGGCTCGGCGGCCTGGCTCGTATAGAGCTCGCTGGTGAGCCGCACTCGGTTGAGAGAAGAACTCGTGGCGAGATAAGCTCATGCGCAACGAGCTCAATTGTTGTGGGTGCGAGCTCCAACCTTTAGAGAGCTCGCCTTAGTATATGCAAGCTCTCGATTCTCTTTGCTTGATCCCAGTGTTCTTGCCTTTTTAAACCAACAACATTTATTCGGAGGTATGGAGACTCACCACTGAGTTAGAGCCCACCTCGGAGAATATGAGTTGTACAACTATGATGCATCAACTGGTCCGACCTGCCGCTCTCTTAGGGTTTCCTCCCGAGCCCCAAGATCGTCCATTCTTTTGATTGGTGATCCTTCCACCATGACAGACACGCATCACTACATTTCTGATGTTTCACATGAACCGCCCACCAGAGGAGCCTCCTGAGTAGAGCTGTCACTTAAAACCGAAACCGTAAACCGAACCGGAACCGAACTAGAACCGCAAAGAACCGGACCGAACCGTTTGCAAATTATTCGGGTTCTGGTTTTAATTTTGGAACCGTTAACAACTTTTGTTCGGGTGTGGTTCTTACATTTTATTATCCGGACCGGAACCAGAACCGGAACCGCAACATACAAGTCTTAAACGGTTTCAAGATTTTTGGACCCGATCCGAACCGGACCGAAGTAGAACCGAACCGCAACCCGTTTATTATTATTAATTTTATTATAATATTATTATAATTTCATAATCTATCTATAATATTTATGTTAAAAAAAATTAAGGTGCGTCGCTACGCAATTATATTATCAAAAATTTAGGATAATTACAAAACACTGAATGTAGCGATGACGGATGAAAGATCGTCTTATTTAAAATCTAATAATCTCTATTGGAGTAATATGTAAGATTAACTTTTCTAATTAGTCAAATTAATTTAAGAACACACAAATGAAATAGAGCTCGACTAAACGGTAACTGAAGTGCCAAAAATTTATACTGTCGTTTGTTCTGAGCTCATACTTCGTGATAGCGGATGTTCACAACAGTTGACATGTATTTTCTTTATGAACTCTGCGGCACTAGCATATCCCGTTAGCATACAAAATTACATGTTGTTTAGATTACTACAACAAGAGATAATTACTATAATGTATGCATATAAAATAATCTCTCCACCCGAGTCAGTAATTTATGAATATGCTAATAAAACTTTTGATCAATCATTAGTAGTTGCAATTTAATGAATGATAGTATTCAGAGCTTGCACACCCTTAGGAATCTATTACCAAAAACTAAATAACAGTGAACATAATGTCTGGAATTTCGGATCATTGTGATCTGTAGTTTTCTGCTACTGTGTATGTATATCCATATCAATTCAAAGCCTAGATTTTGGTCAAAACTTGAAGACGTGTATAGGTATAGGTGTGCATACTTTTTTATGGTCAAAAACCTCCAGCAATGAAAATGCGACATATACTAGCCCTCCGATCGTGGAAGAGACCGTCGAGGACTGTGCAACTTAATTATTTCTATTTTGAAGGTGTTTTGAGCTTTTTGCAGACCGCTTTTATTTCATTCTGTCAAATTTGGTTTTAGTTTTAGTTGGAACCGATTGGAACCGGACCGAACCGCATAGAACCGGACCGAATCGTTAGTGACCGGTTTGATTTTGGTTCTCGTTAAACTGGAACCGAAACCGTTGACACGACGGTTCCAAAAATTATGATGGAACCGGAACCTGAACCGGAACCGGTCAAACCAAATAAGGTTTTGGTTCTAACTTGAAGAACCGTTACCTTAACAGTTCGGTTCATGGTTTTAGTAGAACCGGAACCGAACCGGAACCGTGACAGCTCTACTCCTGAGTCTCCACGATGTGCTCATGGGATCCTTACCTACTCGACCTTGAGAACAAGGTCAATTTTCAAGCTGGGGTGTTGATACGTATTGACAATAGGGAAATATGTCACACACATAAGCTCGAACGTTCGGCCTCACCTCGCGGGAGTCTCTCGATGTCTCGTTTACTTTATCACATTAATTAAGTATTACTTTATCCTTCAAGTATTTTGTCGTGTAGTGGGGGCTCCATCTATATAAGGAGCCCTAGGGTTGGATTCTTGCTATCTTTGGAGTCCTAGTGTTCTTGGCGGGAGTTACCTCCATATTGTATCCGTGTTCCCTTTATGTTTGTTTAATGCAAACAACTACGACGCATCATATTTCCACCTCCATTTAACTTTCCATCACTTCCCATCTTCCTTGGACACCAATAACCGCTGCTGTCTATAGCTTTTCCCCTTTGTCTAGTTTGAAATTTCCCCTGTAAGTGACATTCCAGGCTCGGAATTGCATTCCCCAATCACCCAGAATCATATTTCCCCCACTCTAAACATAAACAGCCTAGAAAATTGAATTCTGGGTATTAGAATATCGCATCGAGCACCCAAAACTCATAACTCGTGCAATTCAGAAACAGTCTATTCCCAAATCAATTCCACGTCTACTTACCAAACACCTCTAGCCCTACCAATCCCCTTCACCTTCACCTGACACTCTGAAACCTCAATCCAGTCCCTAGATAGCGCTGTCCAGCCCTTCGAATCCCCGCCGGAAGTTAAGAAACAGTCCACTATCATCTCTCTAGCCACCGACATCTTACCGTACATCCACCAAGCTTTCTATTCCGTAATTATTGTTAGTTTCTTGATTGGTTGTGATTTCTTCTATGTCGAATCTTGTATTAATTCAATGTTTTTTTTTGGAAAATATTAGTCTGCAATCTTTGTGTCAATATTATACTGTGACTTGTCGGGTTGTGTTATATCTTTTATAATTTCAATTATTGCAAACCTAGTCGATGGATTAGTGTCTAATTTATTTAGTCATTTGTAGAATTGGCCTTTACCCTTAGTCCTTTACTAGTTTCTGAGCCCTAGATATCAAGTTTGGTCTAAGATACGTGGAACTATAGTATCATTGTAGTCGTCATTACTCCTCTGCTATTGAGGAATCAGAGTCCATTTATGTTTGATTCTATACAGCTTTTTCGGAGAGATCTTCATATTATTATGTTTATCATCATCGTCCTCAACCCCCCAATTTATAAAAATCGTGTTAACCCTTTGAAAATATTTGATTCTTCTAGAGGTGATTACTATGATGAGTATCATGAATCTCATATACAGAATTATCGTGAGGATGATATCACACGTAGATTTAGGCTACACACACCATCCCTTGACGACCAATTAGACTCAAAGACACTTGTAAATTGATTATTAAACATAGAAGAACGTTTTGATTGATATGAGGTATCTGATGAATGTCACATTGTCACGTTAAATTTTCTAAGATGGAGCTTCAAGGTCAGACTAAGATTTATTGGACTGATCTAAAGTATAGGATTGAGCACGATGGTCTTCGCCTCATATCCCAATGGGTAGACATGAAGCAAGATTTAAGGAGTAGATATCTTTCGATATTCCATAAGACACAAGAACTTGATCAGCTACATGACCTTCCGCAAGGGACTATGTTCGTTTTCGATTATATACTTGATTCCACAAGCTAGTAGTGAGGAGTGATATTCAGGAAGAGCCCATTGCAACTGCTTCTTTGTTTCGATCAGAACTCTGCATAGAAATTTCTGGAGAAATAGGGTTTCCGATTAGTATTCAATAAACCATTTAAGTTGTAATAAAGCACCTTTGTTTTCTTTTAGATAACTTAGTTTAGTTCTTTCTTAATATAACGAGGTTGTTACCAGTGAGGTTCCATCTTACCGCTCAACCGCCTCTTTCTTCCGCAAACTGCCACTCTCCTACCATCTTCGGTGAGGATCCTATATAGCTCAACCTATTAAACTGGACCTAGTGCGCGTTTAGAGCTTGATGGGATGACAAAAATCTGGGCAGTGGTGCAAAAAATTCTACGCATAAAAATAAGAGAAGCATGTGTGTTGTGTTGGATAAGGCGCTGGACACGAAACCTGCTTTGGGCTCGATGGTGATGGGGAAGATTGGTGTGACTTATGGAGTGAGGAAGAAGACATTGGAACAAGTGGAGTCAGTTGGGAATTTGTGGAAGCTAGGGCGGTTGCTAGCCTTGTGTTATGGAGTTAACATAAAGTATGTGGAAGGCATGACGGTCTATGCTTCACATGATTGTTGTTGGAATGTCGGCATTTGGCTGGAACTTAACGCAACTGTCCGGGGCAGGCGATGATGAAGGCGAGTTCTCTGTCGGGATGCAGATAATGATGAAGACATGTGCTCTGCCTTGATCGATGATGCGAGCTCTTCTGGAATGCTTTCATCATGAATGGAATGGTGTGAAGTGGTCGATTAAAGCGCAAGTCAGTGTCGCTGAACTGAGAAGAAGATGGAAAAAATTTGATGGAGGAAGCATAGGGGTCTGTCGATTGACGATGAACCGGTTTGTGATTTAGTTGTGCGTCAATCATTTGTTATTTGTACGGATCAAGGCTTTCCAAAGCTGCCAAATCCACACATTGGAAGAACGTGCGGTAGGAAGGCTCTCGATCCCTAATGGGGTTTCGTTCCGCACATGGAACAAAAGTGAGGAGAAGATCAACAGGCTCCCAGTGCTCAAAAGAAAGGGATGATTTTGGTAGGCAGTGGAGAGAAGATAAGGATTGCTGGACCCCAGTGCTCGAAAGAAGGGGACGTTTTGGTAGGCAGTGAAGAGAGAAGACGGGTTGAGTGCTATTATATTAGATGTTGCAAACATCCTTTCGGGGACTTGTGGTTGGGGCTGAGGAGTCAGTGAAGTTGAGAGTCTCAATACGAGGAGAGAGTGCTCCATGACTCTTTTAGTGCATCCGGAGGCGGAGGTGAAGCCAACAAGGATAAATAAAGTCTTGTAATGGCCACCGGAGATGGGATACTTGAGGGAGAGCTCCAAAACCCTTTTCCAAAACCTTAAGAGAACAAAGAGAGGAATAGGAACTCCAAAATAACTTCTTTCGTATCCTCAGTTATGACCATAATGGTCTATTTATAAAAATTACAAAAGACACAATAACATGAACCATAAATAAGTCCAAACCTAAAATACTCATAATAAGATGCATTGACTTGTAATAAGGACACGTAATAACAGACTAACATAAAGATACATAACATATGGGATTAATGGTGTTTACTTTCAAAATTAATGATGCTTACTTTCAAGTATTATCTTTTTGTTTTTATTACTTGATTTTGATTGCATGTGTTTAATAGGATTGACTTCCATGACTGACATAAGAAAGTTGTCACTCCTTCCTTCAAATGATGTTAGCAACATTTTCTCAACTAGTTAAGAAACCTGAATTGTTTGTAGTTGACTAGATAGTTTAGGAACAAAGCCAGCCGGATACCCACTAGCCAATATTCAACTTATTAATTCTTAGTTTGCATCATTTATATGCCTTATATATATATATATAAGCAAAATATTGCTGTTATTCGAATAAACCAAATGCTGAAAAAAATTCACTTAATTTGCATTGTCCTATGTACACCGGAGTTACCTTTTTTTGTAGCTCAGCAATTGAATCTAACATGAGCTGTATCTGCGATAGAAACCCCCCCACATTTAATAGAAGAAAAGTAAACGAGATTAGACATAAGGGATCCCTTCAATGACATTTTCTGTGGCAGTAAACATAATTTGTTATGGAAATGAGCGTCGACTAACACATTAGGTATATTGAAGGGTTCTTGAAAGGAGATGTGAGTCATACCTTCTTAGACCGTATATGCTTCAAGGAACTTTCGAGCTGTTGGTCAAGATGTTGAAGCTCTTTGAAGCTCAAGGAATCAAGTTGTTCTCCCATAAGATGCCTAAAGTTTCAAGGAAAAATTCACCGCACTGCACTTTGGAAATATAACTATTTACAAATATGTAGCCCGTGTACCAAGACCTCTGTAAGTTTGCAGAATTATAAGTTGTGCTCCTCTATCTTCTGTGATTACAAAAACCTCCCTTTGAGTTTACATTTCATAATTTTGAAATGAAGAAGAGGAAATAGAAGATATATTTTATTCATCTCTCAAAATGGGGTATTAATGCAGGACGATTCTATAGGGGACGGATTAACGATGCCCTAACCCTACATGTAAAATGTGAGATCCGACGGCGAATTCAAATTACCCAATAAACAATCAAATTACACAGATAATTTTAGCAAAACAAAATAATTTATTTAGCCAAGCAGGCTTAGGCTTTCCTTCTTGTGAAGGGCCAAAACAAGAGCGCACGACGAACACGTCCTGCAAATCACAAAATAATCTAGAACAAAATACGACGATTCTATTTATCCAAACCAGTATAATATCACAATACAATATTTAAATGCCGAAAAACAGAACTTCGTATAACAAGAAAACTTACAAAAGTATGAGGGCTATCATAGGAGAGTAGATCCGGCGATATGGAGGCAGGTCCGGGCGGTGGGAAGGTAGATTCGGCTGTATGGAGGCGGATCTAGGCTGCAGGAGGGTGGATCCTACTGTATGGAGGCAAATTTGGGCTGTGGGGACAGATCTGGGTGTGGATAGGCTTGTGGTGGATCCACGGAGGGAGGAGGGTGGCGGTGTGGGGGCTGGATCGGGCTTGGAAGGGAAAATCTGAGTGGTGGAGTGTCGGTTTGGAGAGGAGTGAGAGAGGGGGCTCCAATGGCTGTTGGGGTGTTTCTTGGTGGGCCGACGGAAGGGGAAGGGGGCTGGAAGGGGTGGCGGTGGTTGGACAGGGAGTGGTAGGGGTGGCGGGTGTTGTAGTGGGCTGGAAATGGGCGTTGGATGCTGGACAACAACAGGAAGTGGGGCGACTGCTGTTGGAGAGGTGTGGAGGAGATGGAAAAGAGAATGGGAAGTAGGGGAAGGTGGCTATAGGTTAGGGTTATCTTCGGGGAGCGGGAGAGGACCTAGGAGTCATCACTCAGGGTTCCACGGAGTCGGCACCGTGAAGGGATCGCCGGATTTCGGGAATTCTCTTCTCCAAAATCTGACATAGCTATAACAGCCACCATACACTCTTATTTATAATAAAGAGATATTAGGGCAATCCCACTATCGACGACTATAATTGGTCGGAGATGGGGGAACCCGATTACATCAAAAATAATAATATAATATATGAAATCGTGTCGGACTGACTGGTCGGACGCATCCGTGGAGTCGAATCATTAGTCTGGGTACGCCATATATGGTAAGTATCCAATCGGCCATGAACGAGACCAGAACTCGTCCTCCACCGAGGTTCTGCATCTCCGCCCCGCATCAAGTATTTAAAGGATTACACTGGACGTGTGTTATGTGGGGTGACGACGCCATTTATCTTTTATTTATGCGTGTTAATTTTTAATCGTATTTTTACCCATATGTCATAAGCCCAAATGGGGGGCATGTTGTGAACCTATTTATGTTATGTGGCTAGACTTTGTGATGAGGAAAAAATAGAATAAGAAAATCACTCTATCTCTTTTTTCTCTCTTTTCTATCACTCTCTCTAAACCCTCCCCCTCTTCTATTTTTGATTCCCGGTTCAGGAAACCCTAGCCGCCCGCAAGTCGTAATCGTGTTTCGCGATTCCGCATAACCCCGTCTCTGCATTTCTTCAAGTCGTAAGCCGCCGCCGCCATAGCTTCACCGCCGGTTACGAGATCCAAGAGGGAGGCTCACAACAAACTGGTATCAGAGCCACTCGCCGGCTCATCCTCCGACCTTTGCTCTGCTCGCCCCGACCTGCATCAGCCGCTCAGCTCCGCCGCCGACAAACTCGCCGGCTTCCCTACCCGACACGAGGTCCTCCCAGCGGCCTCCTCTTCCTTCGATTCAGCGGCTTCCGCTCACGCTACCTGCCCCACGGCTTCTGATCTGCGGCCCAGCACCCACGTCGGCCCGTCGTCGGTCTCCGTCCACCACCTAGCCCCGAGGCCAAGGTCTAGCGGCCCCTCCCCACCGTCGGTCTGCTTCCAACACCACCAGTTGTCCGACCAGCCCTATTTCCTATTGCTGACAGTGCTCCATCACTAGCTCAGGTCATGGAACTCTTCCAATCCATGCTCATGACTCAGAAATCCAAAATGGATTCCCTCAACGCACGCTTGGATGCCCTACAGGGGGTGCCTTCTCCTCCGCCTCTGAATACGACAGATCACCCTTCGGCAGGTCGGGTGGACTCGGTCGCTCCGCCAGGCGTGGACTACTTCGCCTACGCACGAACTATTCAAATGGACTTTCCCATCTACGAAGGCCGCGAAGATTCTCTTCCGTGGCTCACCCGTTGCGATATTTTCTTCGCCAACCAACGCACGCCAGATGAGGAACGCGTCGACATCGCCTCCTTCTACTAACTTGGCCCGGCGCAACTGTGGCTCACACAACTTATGCGCGAAAACCCAAATCCTTCATGGGCGGAATTTAGTGTGGCCTGCACTCTGACGTTTGCTCCTAATCTACAGGGAAACCCACTCGGCGATCTGGTGAACCTCAAACAGGACGGCTTCATCGACCTACTGTCTAGAGCAACGTCCGTCTTATCGGAGCAACAAGTTCCCCTGTTCACTGCTGGACTTCACGAGGGATTACGATAAGATGTGGAATTCCATCTGCCACGTGATCTCAACACAACTATGAGCCTCGCCAGGGCTTGTGAACGGCGACCCCTACTTGATCGTCCGTCTTTGGTACGTAGGGACTATAAGGGCACTTACTCTCTAACCAGCTTGCCAGACAGGGCTCCACTGCGGGACGATCCACCGCGGCCTACTGTCCGTCGTCGCTTGTCCCGTACCGAGATGGTCGAGCGTCGCGAGAAAGACTTGTGCTACAATTGTGATGAACATTTCACGCCAGGACATCGATGCAAACACTTATTTTGGCTCAAAGTAGATGATCATCCCAATGAGGACGCGACAAGCGGAGCAGACTTGGCAATACCCTTCGATCCATCTTGAGGACAAGCTGTCTTCGGACAAGGGCGGCGATGTTATGTGGCGCGACTAACCTTCAGACTAAACTAAATCACAAACTCCAACACTCCCCCTCAAGCTTAAGTGGAAACCTTCAGCTCATGCATCATATAAAGGTAATGTAGGTAGGTTAAGTGGGACAAAATATCAGATGGGTCACCAGAGAAAATAAACATCGGGGATAATCTATAGGGGATAATCCACACAAAGGGAGGTCTCACACGACACAGTCCCACATTACACAAACTCACGCAACACAACTCGCTGGGATACAGACGGGCCACCGGGGACACAGACCCACACGACATAACCCGCTGGAATCAAGTCAACAGACGGGCCACCAGGGATACTCCCACACGACACAATTCGTTGGAATACAGACGGACGGTCGGGGACACAGACCCAGGAGACACAACCCGTTGGAATCAAGTTAATCAACAAAGACCATACCATGACACATACAAATCAACAAGGGAAATTGGGGAGACCCAAATAACACAAAGCATAAGCCTGGAGGGCCGTGACAAGTGTCGACTAAGGTGAGAGCTGGGAAATACCATCTGAGTTGCCTTTGTCCCAAACACTTTGTCTCATGTGGGACACACGTGCATGCAAGCATAACAAGACCATAATAAGAAAATATGAAAAATAGCCAAACAAGGACAATTAATGACATAAAAAGCGACCAAAACATCACTAGACTTTAGCATTGACAAGAGATCAATACCCCAGAAGGGGTAACAACAGCTAGAAGTTGAATGCCCATCGAGCACAAAATATGCAACGACTGGAATCAACAAAAACATGAGGGGCAATGACTGGATCAGGAGCAACAAAATGTCTGAGGCTGGAACAAACCAACTGAATGAGAAAACATCGAGGATAGAAGCAGTCGGCAAGATTTATGCCATGGAAGAAGCGATCTGAAAGGGCATCCAGCGAGAACAACTGGATGTGAACAAAGTAGCGCCTGGATTAGGAATCAAAAGACTGAAAGGCTCGCAGAGAACTTCTACGGCGCCGGAGAGCAGATCAGAAGAGCAACCCAATCGGCAGCACCAAGCTGGCGAGTGGAAGAACGTAGGCTACGGGAGCAGCAGACAGGAACATCGGCGAGAAGATATGTCAGAGAATTCGTCGATGTCGCTGAAACCTCACAGAGATGTTGTCATCAATTGTTGGATCCGAAGCCGCGGATTGAGAAGAGACACGATCATAGAATCATCGACAGCAATCATAGATGGGAACGTCGAAAGGTTCGTTGACAGGTCTGCAGATGTGATCTCCGATGGGATCGGCACAAGAGCATGCAGACGAGATCTGGAGCCAGCAAAAGACGCATACGAGAACTACGACAGGACTCCGACGGGAATGGCATACGAAAGAGACGAAGGGATTGAGAGTAATGTCTTCTTCAATGAGGGACGTCAATGTCGAACCCTAAATGACAAAAAAGGCAGCCACAACAGCTACGTGAGAAAGAATCGGGATCCGCGACAGATGCCCTATGGCACACAAGAGTGGAAGCGGATTAGGGAAGAATTATTTTCGCCTTTGATACTATATTGAAATAAAGAAGAGGAAATAAAAGATGTGTTTTATTCATCCCTCAAATGAGAATTTAAAGGATTATAAAAGACATATAAACACTAGTAGACAATATGGGACTAAAGACAATACACTCATAACTAAGACACTATTGCATAACCTGAAATATAAAAATAAATTAAATGCACAAATTCCAACACATAACATGCATGTACAAAAATACCCCTGGATGCTCCTAGTGGGTATCTTTGTGCATACATGGTATGAAATATAAACTCAAAGGGAGGTTTTTGTGATTTCATAGAGGGGTGCAACCTATAATTATGTAAATTCTCGGAGGAGATTTGTTTAATAGTTGTTAAGATGTAATGAAAAAGCTCATTAGGAGGAGCCCATATAAAAGCTCATGTATATTCTATTTAGTCCCACATTTTAGATGTAGAAGGCTCTCCCTCTCTTTCTCACTATATAAGTGTATGTATTCCTGTATTTAAACATATAATAAAATTCTGGGTGATTTTCTCTCTCTTGCGTATTTCTCTACATGGTATCGGACCGTTGCGGCCTTCCTTAGCCCATGTCTGCTAGCTGTTATCATCTAGACCGTTGCGGCCTTCCTTAGCTGCTTTTCTCTGCTCTTTTGTGTCGTTGCGACCTGCTCTTCCTTACCGTTGCGATCAGTCCGTTCTTGTCGCCGCGGTCTGCCCTTCCTTTCACCGCTGCGGTCTGCTTGTCCTTGCCGCTTGGTGTGGTCTGTGTTGTTGTTAACCGCGGTTCTTGCCACTGGATAGTCTTCCCCGGGACCCACGGTCTTCTCTCTGTGTTCGCCCGAAGTTCTCTCTGGCCACTTGTCTGTGGTTACCTGCTTCTAACCGCCAGGTCGCCGTCTTCCAGCTTCTAACCGCCAGGTCGCTGTCTTCTTTCTGGCTACTCTTGTCTGCGGTTTGTCTGCTTATAACCGCCATCTCGCCGTCTTCTATCCGCCCGGACATCTTTTTTTCTAGCCGCCTGACCACTCTCTTCTAGCAGCCATGTCCTTTATGGCAGCTCCCTCCCTTCCTGCATGTGTTGCTACCCCGCCTTCTGAAGTTCGTGATGAGCTTCGCCTAACCACCATCTCTCTCAGTGGGAAGACCAACTTTGTTGAATGGGTGCATTCGGTCCGTCGTGTTCTACAGACAAAGGATCTTCTCCATCATCTCACTCGGGCTAAACCTACTGACCCTACCGATGATTGGCTCCGTGATGACGGACAGGTTCAATCCTGGATGCTTAATTCCATGGACGTCGAGCCGTACCAAATGACCATGTATTATGAAACGGCCAAGGAAATGTGGGATGAGATGCACTCTCTCTGCTCTGTCAAGGACAGCTTACAACACATGTTTGACATTATCTCTGCACTTCAATCACTGGACCCTGGACCCACAGGAGACTTAACCTCCTTTGTTGCGAAGGCTAAAACTCTGGTAGAAGCCTGGATACAACATCAGCCCCCTCCACCAATCATGCAACTCAACGGGCACAGAAGGAAGCTGTTGGGATCGTTATGATGATGTCCCGTGTTCCCAGTCATCTTCACAGCATCCGGACTCAGATTCTTTTCTCTTCCACTACGCTCTCTTTATCTGATGTTTGCTCTATGTTGCTCAAGGTTACACCACCATCCCAGCTTCTCTTCAGTTTTGCTCCAGCAGCCTCTCTTACCTACTGCTCCTCCAACTCGTGGCTCTTCTAATCGGGGAGGTCGCTTCACATCCTGAGGTCGAGGACGTGCGGGGCAAACTACTCTCAAGTGTACTCACTGTGGTCGGGATGGTCGTCTTGAAGCCACTTGCTACCGCAAGCATGAATTGTATTCTCATCTTACTGCTACAACAGTTGATGCACCTCATCACCCAGGCTCTACTTCAACCGAGTCACGCTCGTCTACCCAGTAAGATATCAATGACCTTCGCCTACAGCTTCAAGGCGTTAATCGCTCATCTGGCTCGGTTGCTTCTTTCTCCGCCGAAGGTACATCCTGTCTCTCTCATACCTCTCACTGGATCACGGACTCCGGTGCTACTCACCACATTACCTCCCAGAAGCCACCTCAGTACATGCACTATGATTATCCCAAGTACATCACTGTGGCAAATGACGACACAACTCCGGTGTCTGGAGTTGCTGACCTGCGACTCACTCCTACTCTCTCCTTATCCTCGGTCCTTCATATTCCAGAATCTCCCTTCAATCTACTCTCTGTTAGTAGGCTTGCTCAGGACCTTGATTGCTACCTAATCTTCTCTCCTTCGTCTTTTATTGTGCAGGATCATCGAACATGAAATATCATTTGTAAAGGACGGCTGCCAAATGAGCTTTATCTCTTGGATGTTCCTCCTACCATCATCTCTGCAGTTCCCTCCATTGATTGGCATCGTCGTCTTGGTCATGCTCCTCTTCCGATTCTAAAGAAGGCTCTTCCTGGTGTTTCTTTGCATGAGTTTTCTTGTGAATCATGTATCTTTGGTAAGCAGCACCGTGTTTCTTTTTCACCTACATGTAATCAGAGTGATACTCCGTTCTCTTTAGTGCATTCTGATATCTGGGGGACCTATAAAGAATCCAGTGTTTTTGGTTATCCATATTTTGTTACATTTATTGATGATTATTCTCGTCTCACATGACTTTATCTACTTCGTGATCGTACTGAACTAACCACCGTCTTCCAAGCCTTTATTGTTGAGACGCATACGCAATTCTCTGTTACCTTAAAAACAATTCGCATTGATAATGCTCGTGAATATACTAGCCGCACCTTCCAAATTTATGCATCGAGTTTGGGATTGTTCATCAGACCTTGTGTGTTTATACCCCCCCCCCCCAACAAAACGGTGCGGCCGAGCGAAAGAATCGATATCTTCTGGATGTCACTCGGTTACTTATGTTGCAAATGCAGGTGCCCACAAAATATTGGAATTTTGCTGTCTCTACTGCTTGTCATCTCATTAATTACATGCCCTCCTTTGTGCTTGACTTCGCTTCTCCGTTCGGCCTTTTATTTCCTTCCAAGTCTCCATTCTCCCTCACGTCCCGTGTCTTTGGTTGTACCTGCTATGTCCACTCTCTTGGACCACTGAATGACAAACTTGCCACTCGAGCCACAAAATGTATGTTTGTTGGCTACTACTGCACTCAGAAAGGATATGTCTGCTACTCTTTTGTGGACGAAAAGGTGCTCCTCTCCGCTTATGTCACCTTTCTTGAGGATCAACCCTTTTACTCCACCTCTTCCACACTACCCCCACCTTCTACTATTGCTCGTCTGGCAATCCCGTCACGACTTTGCCTCACACATCTCCTTCTCTTCCTCTACTTCCAGTGCCAGCATTACCTCAACCATCTCCACTTCTCTGTGTCTATACTCGTTGTTCATCCCGGACAAATGCCCTACGGCAGCTCCCTTCTATCGATGCTATCCCGCGGCCTAACGATCCGGCCTCATCCTCTACGGCTCATCCAATGGAGAATAATGCCTCAATGCATCGCCTATCTCCGCCTCTTCTCAAATTTTCCCTCTCTCTCTCCACCATTTTCGTTTCTCACTCTTTGTAGGAAGCTCTCCAACACCCAGGGTAGCGTGCGGTCATGAACGAAGAAATGACAATCTTCTAGGCTAACCGGACATGGGACCTTGTTCCTCTCCCTCCAGTCCAGACTTGTATTAGCTGCAAATGGGTCTTTGTTGTCAAGCATGCTCCAGATGGCACTGTTGAACATCTCAAAGCCTGCTTTGTCGCCAGAGGTTTCACCCAACAATATGGCCTTGATTACAACGAAACCTTCTCCCTGGACGCCAAGTTGAATACTGTTTGAGTCTTGATCTCTCTTGTTGTGCATCGACAGTGGCCCCTACATTAGCTGGACATCAAAAAAATCCTTTCTCAATGGCGACCTCCAAGAGACTGTTTATATGCACCAACCGCCCGGGTTTGAGACCACGGGGGAGTCTCATGTCTGTCATCTTCGGAAGTCTATATATGGTCTCAAACAGTCTCCTCACGCTTGGTTTGACAAATTCAGTAACATGGTTCGTGAAGTTGGTTTCACACGGAGCTCTGCTGATTTCCCTCTCTTCACTCGTCATCAATCAACTGACACTGTAATCCTACTTATGTATGTTGATGACATTCTAATAACATGCGACGACACCATCGGGATCCGAAACATAAAGCAACATTTAAACTCAGCTTTTCAGACAAAATACCTGGGCAATCTTCGATATTTCCTTGGGCTTGAGGTTACAAGGAGACCTGATGGACTTGTCCTATCCCAACAGAAATACTGCGCTGATCTTTTGCAAGATACGGGCTACTCAGGATGCAAACCTGCAGACACTCCTATGGATGTGAATCACAGGCTGTCTGCACATGGACCTAGAACTGATCCTGTTCTTACAAATCCAAAGTACTACCGACGGTTGGTAGGGAAACTAATCTATCTTACGGTTACACGACCTGATATCTCATTTGTCATTGGGGTTGTGAGCCGATTTATACATACTCCTCGGACGTCTCATCTCCAAGTCATCGAGCAGATTCTTAGATACTTAAAGACTGCTTCAGGACAAGGACTTGTTTACAAACCGTCCTCCTCTCTGTCCCTTATTGCGTACTCTGATGCTGACTACGCCGGTTCCCCTGATGATAGGCGTTCTATGACTGGTTTTTGCACCTACTTTGGTGGACACCTTATTATCTGGCGTAGCAAGAAACAGTCAGTTGTTGCTCGCTCATCTGCTAAGGCCGAGTACCGTGTTATGGCAGCGGTTGTCTCTGAGCTCACTTGGCTTGAGAGTCTTCTCAGTGATGTGGGCCTCAAACTCTCCTCTCCGGGCACCCTGTTTTGTGACAGTCAAGCAACCATACATATTGTCAAGAATCTTGTTAAGCCTCCGGACGAGGCTAGGCTATTTGGGAAACATTACAAGCGGCGGCAACGGCGTATGCAAGGCAACAACGGGGAAGAACCAATGGGTTCAGCCCCCTCTTCTTAAAGACTTCGGCTCAAGGGGGTTGAACCACATTTGGTTCAGCCCCATGGGGGCCGGCCGGCTCCCTTGGTTGGCCGGCCTTGGGTCCGGGGTTATATATACCCGGACCCCTCTCTTTTGGGGATTATGCAAGAATTATTCCAAAGGTATTTCCCTCTCCTTCTTCCAAACCCTAACCTCTATCTTCTTCTTCTTCCTCTAGTTCTTCTTCCCTAGTTCGTGCTTAACAAATCTCGTATTCCATGAGCGAACAAAGCATATTGAAGTTAACTGTCACTTCATTCGGGAAAAAGTTCAATCAAAGAAGTTGGAGTTAGAGCATGTCTCTGCGTCAGGACAAGTTCCTGATATATTCACAAAAGCTTTTTCTCGGACATTATATCATCAGTTTTTATCCAAGCTTGGTGCCTACGACTTGTACGCTCCAGCTTGCGGGGGAGTGTTAAGATGTAATGAAAAAGCCCATTAGGAGGAGCCCATATAGAAGCCCATGTATATTCTATTTAGTCCCACATTGTAGATGTAGAAGGCTCACCCTCTCTTTCTCTCTATATAAGTGTATGTATTCCTGTATTTAGACATATAATAAAATTCTGGGTGATTTTCTCTCTCTTGCGTATTTCTCTACAATAGTAAATATATATATTTGGAGATTGTCAGAAGGCAAAGTTTTACATCAACAGTGGTGGATAAATCATTAAAATAGAAAGATAATGTCATATTATCTTATAAAAATAATGAATTTATGCATCATTTGAAGCACAAAAAACTTTTGTTTGCCACGCCTGAAGTAAAAATGTATTAGTAGCTCATGACATAATTACTCTCTCTCTCTCTCTCTATATATATATATATAGACTTCTAAAAGAAGAGATTACCGTTGGCTCTTCTGTAAGCTCTCAACCCTTGACTTCAGTTTACTATATTCAAGGCACCAGTCAGCCTGCATTGCATTCATTCAGGCGTTAACGGATCCACATAACATAAAGGTACATATTGTTGTAGCCTCAGAGATTGCATGCCTTTAATAGCAATAAAGCAAGAAATTTAAAGTGCCAAACAGTTTATCAAGGCTCGCAACATATGAATTAAAATTTCCACTGTTCAAATTTAAGTTTTATGTCAGGGTGCTGTTCTTTTTTAAATATAGTGAAATTCTGTCTGCTGATCTCACTGATCTAATTTTGGCCTCATATTTGCACTGCTTATTAGACTTAGAATGAAACTACAAGGAAAGACATGTACTTAGGCATTAGTGAGATTAATGATTATGAATAAAAATAGGGCGCAATGGTGACACGGGATCCATATAGCCGTCCCCGCTATGTTGGGATAAAGGCTTGAGTGTTGTTGTATTTGTACTTCTGCTTATTCTGTTACTTTCTTCACTCAGATAATTCTTGAAGAGAATATGAATGATTGTATCATTAGTTTTCTTTAGTACTGGCATTCTAGAGATATGGTAGATATTGCAGTTTATAAGGCTTTGAGTTGATTCCTACGACCCTAGTTCTAATAATGGATAAATAATTAAATTAGAAACTCCAAACCTTTTAAATTTCCAGCAAGTAATTAATAATTGGCACCTCAACCTATATATTTGTTTTACTGAAAGAGCACCCAGATACTCACTTTTTTGACCTAAGCATGTTCACTATGTTCTCTCTGACCAACATTCCATATCATATTATTGACCAAATTCAACCTCTCATAACATTGATTCCTAATGCTACCCATGCTTTGATTAATGTGGAAGATAATATTCTCAGGCCAAATGCCGTTCACATATAGAATAGAGAGTAAGATTATAAAATTGGAGATGTGAGACTAAAAACAAGAGAGTAAAAATATACAATGAGCTTCTTTTGGGTTTTTTATCTTTGGGATTTAACACTCTCCTCAAGCTGGAGCATATATGTCAACCATTCCAAGCTTAACACAAATCTGAAAAAGATGAAGAAATTGATCGGGTAAAGATGTTAGCTAACTTTTATCTGAATAAATAAACATAGTGCATATTTACTTTTTGATAACTTCATCTCTCATGAATTGATGATGTTTTTGTTCTTTTATGGAATAGTAGATTTTTACATATATAGATGATAGTTTTATTGTCACAAAATATCAATAGAAGATAATTGTAGATTTCTCCCAAATCTTTTAGAAGTGTTCTTAAGCACTTTAACTTGCACGCAGTCTGAGTCATATTTCTGTATTTAGCTTCTGCACTTGACCTGAATACCACTGTTTGTTCTTGCTTTTTCAAGTGACAATTTTCTCTGGCAAACGTGAAAAATCTAGAAGTAGATTTTTGACTTCCTTTGTCATTTGAAATAATAGGTCTTTTCCCAGAGACCCTTTGATGTATTCTAATATTTTTAACTGGGCTTCTAGATGACACACTCTGAGAGCTTATATGAATTGACTAATCTTTCCAATACCATAGGACATGTCAGGTTTGATTATTGTAAGATAAATGAGTTTACCAACCAGTCGCTTATAACGAGTAATATTTTGAAGGAGGGGACGTCTCATCTCAAAGCTTGTCAGCACCTATAGACAGGATTTTGAGCAGGTTTTGTGCCAAGGAGATAGACTTCATTGAGTAAATCTAGGGCATACTTGTGTTGGAAGAGAACAATAAAATTCTTGTGTCTTGCAATTTCAATTCCCAAAAAATATTTGGGAGAACTCATATCTTTAGTGACAAAATATTCACAAAGATGTTTTTTTGTTATCTCTATTCCAAAAGAGTCATCTCCAGTAAAAAAGACTGTCATCAACATAGACAGCAAGAATCACCAGTCTGTGGTTGGTCTTCCATATAAAGAGAGAGTGATCAGCAACACGTTTGTAAAAATCAATGGTATAGACAGTCTGACTGAATTTGTCAAACCATGCTCGAGGACTTTATTTTAGACCATAAATGGACTTCTAAAGTTTACACACCTAAGATTACCCTTAAGCAACATAACCAGGAAGTTGCTTCATAAAGACTTCTTCGTGCAAATCACCATAGATTAAGACATTTTTTACACCATGTCGACTCATTTTCCAAATTTTATTTATAACAACGAAGAAGAGTACTTAGATAGTACTGATACGGGCAACTGGAGAGGTGTCAAGGAAATCAACAGCGTAAGTCTAGGTGAACCCCTTTGCTACCCGGTGAGCTTTGTATTCAAAATATTGTCAGGAAGAAATTTGATGAGAAGGAATCATCGACAACCAATAATATCAATACCAGGCGGGATAGGAACAAGAGTCCAAGTACCTCGTTATGTAAAGGGAGAGGTTTGTTTATTCATAGCCTTCTTCCAGTAGGGTATACGAATGATGTCATGATAATTAGTCTGGACGGTGTTGATAGAGTGTCATAACAAACCTATAGAAAGGACTAATATTTGTATAAGACACAACATTACAAATCCGATGTTCAGTACTCACCTTTACACCCTTGCGCAGAGCAATGCGAGCATCCAGGTCTGAATCTGTAGAGGAGAAGGAACCCTCTGAAGAGGAGAGAGCTGGACTGGGAGTGGCAGCAGGGACTTTGGAGAGGACAGAGTGAGGAGTTGGCGGGAATTTGGACAACGATGATAATGATAATGAAATGGTGAATAGGAGGTATATGTTCATAATGTTGTGTTAGTTGTGGCATATCTGGTGGAGGTAGGAAAAGAAGAAACAAATGTAGGAGACATGAGGAGGTAGTAGGTAGGAGTGTGGGACCTTGAGAGTCGGTATCTCACCATTCGCGGAAAAATAGGGGTAGGCTCAAAAATGTAACATTAACAGAGATATATTGATGTTTGGAGAAAGAATCGAAACGCCGATCTCTTCTGAGCTGGGGAGTATCCTATGAAGATACATTTGGTGACGTGAGCGGAGAGTTTGTCTCAACCAAGTGCATGAGTGTGGACGAAGATGACAAAACACGTGAGGGGTGAGGGAAAAATGTGTCATCTGGGTAAAGAATAAAAAACGATTTCTTACCCTAAAGAGTGGAAGAAGGTAGTCAGTTAATGAGAAGATAAGAAATGAGATTCACATGACCCCAATAGGAGTGTGAAAAATTCATTTGACACAAGAGTGTCCAAGCAACATCGATGAGATGACAATTTTTTTGTTCTACCACTCCATTTTGCTGGGATGTATGCACACAACTTGTCTGATGAATAATGTTGTTAGACACAGTTGAGAAATGAACCGGTTTAATCTCATTAGGGTAAGGAAACTGGCTTTATATAGCCTACAACAAAAATCTCTCATTCATTATTATTACAACACTCCCCCTCAAAATTGACAAAAGATATTAACTAAGCTCATCTTGTCACAATCCCTGATCATATCCTCCGAATTAAGTCCCTTGATCAAGCAATCTGCTACCTGGCCCTTGGTCGAGACGTGACTCAATTCCAGTAGTCCACTATCAGACATTTCCTTTATGAAAAACCTATTAATCTTTATATGTTTGATTCAATCGTGTTGGACTGGATTATTTGCAATACTGATGACCGACTGACTGTCACACCATAACTCCGCCTTATCTCTTTGATCCAACTTCAGCTCCGCAAGCCTCCCTTTCATCCCTGTCATGGCTCTATACTCTGTCTTTGTTGTCGATCTAGCCACTACTAACTGTTTCTTGCTCCTCCAGAAGACCAGGTTGCCTCCCACAAATACGCAATAACCTGAAGTGGACCTCCTGCCATCCGCACAGCTTGCTCAGTCAAAGTCGCAATAGCCCTCAATCTTCACGTTCTCGTTCCTTCTGAACGTCAGCCCCTTTCCAGGAGTAATCTTCAAGTACCGCAGAATTTGGTATACTGTATCCATATGGCCCTTCCTCGGGTAATGCATATAGCGGCTCACCACGCTCACAGCAAAGGAGATGTTCAGACGAGTATGATTCAAGTAAATCAACCTCCTAACTAGCCTTTGATACATCTCACGATCCACTGGTTCCCCAGCCTTAACACCCAATTTACACTTCTGATTGATTGATGTCGCAGCAGATTTGCACCCCCAACATCCCCGTTTTTGAGAGGAGATCCAAAGTGTATTTCCTTTGAGAAAGGACTATCCCCTCTACCTCGTAAGTTATCTCAATCCCAAGGAAATACCTAAGAAAGCTCGAATCCTTCACCTCAAACTCCTTGCCCAGATCCCCCTTGAGGTGGCCAATCTCCTACTCATCATCTCATGTGATGATCAAGTCATCCACATACACCGCTAGCATAGTGGTATGACATTCATTCTGCCTAAAAAACACGGTGTGATCAGCATTTATCTGATGATATCTCATTCCAATTATTGCCTTCCTGAATCTGTCGAACCACGCGCGAAGTGACTTCTTCAACCCATATAAGGACTTCTTCAACCTGCAAACTTGTCTTTTGTCTTAGTCGCGACAAACCCTGGTGGTATCTCCATGTACACCTCCTCTGCTAGGTCTCCATGAAGAAATGCATTTTTCACATCTAGTTGGTGCAACATCCATCCACCATTCATCGCCAAACTAATCAGAGTCCTGATGGTGCTCATCTTCGCAACAGTTGCAAATGTCTCGTCATAATCGATGACAAAGGTCTGGATGTACCCCTTGGCAACCAATCGAGCCTTGTAGCGCTCGACCTGTCCCTTTGGGTTCTGCTTCACAGTGAACACTCATTTGCACTTGACGACCTTCTTATCACTTGGCAGTTGTGCCAACTCCCAAGTCTTGTTCTTCGCAAGAACCCTCATCTCCTCTTTTATCATTGTCTTCCACTTCGGATCGTCTTTGACAACCTGTCAATTGTTAGATACAATAATACTATCCAACGATACAATGAATACTTCATGAAAAGAGGAGATATGACCATAAGAGACAAAGGAAACAAGGTCTCAACCGTATCTATCAGGAGGATTTCCCGCATTGCTGCGAGTAGTCTTCCGCAATGTCACAATTGGGGAAGAAGTAGGGGGAATGATATCACTTGAGGTTTGCGGTGATGTAGGAGCTCTAGGAGTAGGGACAGACGTATCCAATGGACTAGGAGCTAGATTGGACATAGACACTGGAACGGGTATTGCTGGCAGTCTCCCCCTCCTACTATATGTAAGTAGTTCCCCCTAAGTCGTAGGTCTAACATCTCGACTTTCCTCCTCAATCTCCTCTAGCTGCTCCTCATCACTCTCCTGCTCCTCCACTGATCTGCCTTGTCGTACTCCCAGATTTGTCACCAACCACTCCTTCTCTCGCCTCATATCTTTGGTATTTGACAAATCTGGTGTGGGTAGGGCTCCCTCCTGTCGGTAATACTGCTCCAGCTCTCTGCAGTGAACATCCATGCTCATAAAGCTTCTTTTCTCCACTGGACTCCAACACGCATACCTCTTTTGAGTACGAGAGTAGCCCACAAAGATAGACTTGACTTCCCTCGCATCAAGCTTATCAACACCCGACCTATTGTCCTTCACGAAACATACACACCCAAATACCTTCAAAAAAAGGATCCCCCCATTATGCCCCTGCAACAGCTGACACAGAGACTTCCACCCCAAAACCTACAATGACATCCTGTTGATCAGTTGCATCGCTGTCAACACCGCATATCCCCACACTCTGGGGAACCTTCATTGTGAACATCATACTCCTAGCCACCTCTAGAAGGTGTCTGTTCTTCCTTTCTGCCACTCCATTCTGAGCTGGTGTGTATGCACAGGTGGTCTCGTGAAATATCTCATTGACTGATAAGTACTCCTTCATTGACTTATTAATGTATTCTGTCCCGTTATCCGACCTTAGTACCTTAATCATTGCAGTGTATTGTGTCTGAACATGCTTATGGAAATCTCGAAAGCAGGTAAATACCTCACTCTTATTTTTCATCAAATATAACCAAGTAACACGAGATGCAGAATCAATAAAGATGATAAAATACCTATAACCATTTAAAAAACTTACAGTATAAGACTCCCTAATATTGGAATGAATCACATCAAAGACAGAATAGCTTCTCCGGCTTGTACCAACATATGAACTCTTAGTAGACTTACCTAAATAACAGGCATCACGCATCAATTTAATTTTATGCGCTCTTTCAGAATTAATAGGAAAAAACCTAGCTATAGTTCCAAAGAAAGGATGCCCCAGCCGCCTATGATGAAGTACCAGCATATCCTATGCACTCACCTTTTGTCGTCCAACTTTTATCTTCTCTACCACAGATACAAGAGATGCGTCCAATCCTCCCGGATCCAGATATAACAGCCCGTCATGCCAAGTCCTAGTCCCAAGTATCTGTCTCGTTTCTTTCTCCTGGAAAGACACCTTAGGAATATCAAAAGAAACAACACATCTCAGTTGAATTATTATGAAACTAATGGATAAGAGTCTAACAGGAAAAGAGAGAGCATGCAAAACATTGGATAGTTTTACTAAACCTGAACAATTAACAGTACTCTTACCGACCACTGGTTGGAACGTACCATCCGCCGCCTGTATGTTATCTATAGTAGCTAAGCGAGTGTAGGAGAACTCGCTTGCATTTCCTGTCACGTGACGTGAAACACCCAAGTCAATGATTCAATCTGATTCCCTGGAGGAGGATATGAAAGCAAGAGCAAGCGATCCATCGGTAGGGTGAGCATACATAGTGACCCCCCCCCCCCAGCTTCATCCTTACTCCCCTCGCCCATCTGTTGCGTCCTGATGCCCTTCATCATGTTCAGTAGGGTTTACTCTGTATAAAAAATGTCAACTTCCTCTGCACTGTCAGTCATGTCTAAATTGGCTCGATAGCCTCCTCGGCTACCACGAGCTTGACAACGTCCACGTCCCCATCCACCACCCAAATCTCTCTCCTTTGGCGGCTTGGGACAAGAATGCCTCAGATGGCCCACCTCTCCACAGTTGTAGCAATGTCAGGTTTCTTCTCTCTATCCAGTAACACCAGGGACAACAGCTATTAGGGCTGACTTCATAGTAGTGGATCCTATTGTCCCTGCCTGAAATTTGAGACATGTCTCCTCCTGAATCGTGACAAAGATGGCATCAGTAAGTGTAGGAACCTTCGTACCGGACAGAAGTGGGGCTCTCCTCTGATCAAACTTGTCATCTAATCCCTTAAGGAACATCATCGTCCTCTCTTCCACGGTGATCATGGAAGCACGACACTGTAAGTCTCTACAACACATCCCGCCAGAGGCATGATCATAATCCACCCATAGGCGTTCCAACTCAGAGGTATACTCCTGCACCGTCTTCTCTCCCTGAACGGTGTCATTAATTTCTCTCTTCACCTGGAAGACCCGCAAAGTGTTTCCCACACCATCATATATACTCTTCAACTTGTCTCAAACCTCCATGATCGTATTCAAGTCATCTACCGTTGTGGATATCGATGGGACTACCGAGCTGAGAAGCCACATAAACACTATCATGTGAACGGACTCCCACTCATTTCCTCTAGTCGGATCCTCCAGTTTCTTCACCCCCCGCCAACCCCGTCAAGAAGCCCTCAGCTTGCTTCGCTGCAAGGATTTTTCTCACGCGTCGTAACCAACTAAGGTAGGTAGTCGGTCCATCTAGCTTCAGATCAATCGGTGGAAGTTCCAAGTTCGTCGGTCAGTGTGATGAACTCAATACCCTCAACAATGTGGTCAACTCATCAGGACCCAACTTCTTGAAGACATCCTCCATCGTACCTTCCTTCAGCGTCATGGATCAACTTCCTCACCGATCACCACCTCCCATACCGCCTCCTCCTGCCCTAGATCCAATCACTGCATCCTGAGACCAGGATATGCGGGATGTTCTCAGGCAAAAGAGGCCTACACTGGCTGTACTACATGCGGCAGAGGGAGGAAGAGGGGGTTGGCTGCTAGGGCATCTTTCGAGCAACGTCAAAGACCCGTTGCGGTCGGCCTGGCCGTAGCCAGAGACACAGCCGCTAGAAGCGACCGCTACGGCTGAAGTCGCAGACGGGAGACAAAGAAGTCACGAGACGCGCCTCTGGGAGAGACGGAGAAGTCGCTGGGAGGTCGCGAGATGTAGGCTGATGGCGTGGTGCGACTGAAGAGTGTGCGGCGGTTTGCTTTTCTCGCCTCTGATACGAAATGAACCGGGTTAATCTCATTAGGGTAAGGAAACTGGCTTTATATAGCCCACAACCAAAACCTTCGGTCAAATGGACGAGCAGAACTCTTACAAAACTTAGTAGAGAAAGCAGTTCGGTATTACTTATCATATTGACAAGCATCACATTCTAAAGTGGATTCTTCTGAATTTAAAGATAGGAGAAGCTAGTAGAGGAGACGTATCTGAGGATGACCAAGCCGATGATGCAACTAAAGCAGAGAAGTGGAAATTGCATAGGCAGAGAAAAGAGGCAGATCGTCGAGATAGTAGAGACCGTCGCGTTCAGTTTTAATAGCAATCATCCTCTTGTAGTGAATAGGACAAAACATGACAAATTTCGTGAAAGAGCATTGATAAACAACAAAATGTAAGAAAAATCGTGGATGAAGAGTGTAGTCCAACTGGAGAAGAGAGGTGGCTGCATAATGCCAGATCCACAAACTAGAGCAAGAGAGCCATCCACCACAAAGATCGGTGGTAATCGATTACGCTACTCGGGGTGAGGGGAAAAATTCTCAATCATATGATTGGTGATACTATAGTCGATGAGCCACTTACCCCGAGTAGAAACATGGGCGTTACCTAAAGAAGTGGCAATGGAGAAAATTGTAGCAGTAGGAGGAGGTAGCGGTGAAGCTACCATAGGACAATTTCAGTGAGCTTGGAGAGGCAAGATGAAGCTACGAGCAGGCGCAGGAATATCTCGCGGTCTCAAGGTGCAGTCGGAGCTCGCAGAAAAGACACGTAAAGAACAATCACATGTCATTGGAAGCACTCCCTGGAGAAGGTCGGTCATACCTGAAGTTTGCTCGTTGCATTAAGCGACGCGGAACTCGCAAGAGCAACTTGCTAGACGGCGAGCTTGTTGGATGACGGAACTCCAACAAACGGTGATAATTATCCCGTGAGAGGAGGGATGTGAATGAGTCGTCGATCTTCCCCCTACGATGAGCTCGACGAGAGTGATGCACTAGCATGATGATCTATGAGGGATGGAATGAGCGAGTATTGCGAGGGAGTATGAATAACAGATGGAGAGTTTTGCGGAATTTGCACAAAATTGAGCAACATCTGTCCACAAAGCCTGCAAGTTCCGGGTGAAGGAGCAGAACTCGAGCGCAATTCCCAGTCAAGTAGGCGAGTTCGGAGAGACCAAATAGAGGAGTTTCCTGCGAGCCTAGGAGAATTCGGATCGTGGAGAGTTGACGACTGAAGCTGTGAGAAATCACACGAGGTAGGGCTCCTCCTGCTGGGAGGTCACTGGAAGAACTCACAGAAGGTTTGATAGTCGCAAGTTTCACAGCAAGACTCTGAATCAGCGATGTCGGCAAGTTGAATTAGCGAGTGTTGCTCGAGATGGATCGACAAGTTTTGTTTTGCGAGTGATATAAACAACAACAACAACAACAACAACACTCGAGCTTTATCCCACTATACGGATCTTTTGTCGTCATTGTGCCCTATCATTTGTCATAATCTCACCAATGCCTAAGTCCGTCATATTTTTTGTATAGTTTCATTCCAAGTCCGGTCTACCCCTCCCCGTTTAACATGCCTAGTGACTAGACACTCACAATGTCTAACAGGTGCCTCTAATGGTCTCTTTTGTACGTGACCAAAACATCTTAGTCGAGCTTCTCTCATCTTCTCTGTAATTGGTGTTGCTCCTGTCTTAAACCTGATACATTCATTCCTAATTTTATCCAGTCTCGTGTGTCCACACATCCACCTAAGCATTCTCATTTTTGCAACTCCCATTTTTTACTCATGTACACAATTCGCTGCCCAACACTCAGAACCATAGAGCATCGCTGGTCTAATTGTTGTACAGTAAAACTTTACCTTAATTTTAATGGTACTTTACGATCACATAAGATCTCTGACGCGCCTCTCCACTTCAACCAACCCGCTTGGATTCTATGTGTCCAAGGTTGCAAATGTCAGATGTCGAACTCATGTCGGTTTGAGTTTTTTATGTCGGATTGCGGGGGATATATCGGGGACATTTCAAAATATCAGATTGTATTGTGATATATATATATATATATATGTTTCATAATATTTTCAACTATTAATTAGATGGTAATTATTTTATCCGATTAAATGTAGACTAAAATTTATTAGAGAAAATTAAACTACTAACTTTCTTTTTTAATCGTATTTGATTGGTGTCATTTGGAGTCACCTTCTCACCAAATGCCTAACATAGATCTCAACATGCTATAGAAGAAGCATTAGGTATCTTGCTAGAAATTTCTTATGAATTCATTTTATAAAAAATTATAATTATTTTGAATAAAAAACCTGTAATATTGGGCCGACATTAGCCGACATTTGCCGACATTTGCCGCAATATTGGGCCGACATGCCGGCCGTAATACTGGAAAATGCCAGAATTATTATATGTGGCGATAACGTGTCGTTTCCCCCTCAAAACTGACATGTTGGCCGCAATCTAGAAGCTTGTATGTGTCACATCTTTATCAATACCTCTGTCTTTTTGAATTATCAATCCAAAATACTTGAAACATTCACTACGGGAAATATCTTGATCACTCAACTCAATAACGACACAATCCGTCCTTCTTGTACTGCTAAATTTAAGCTCTGTATACTCTGTCTTTGTCGTGCTCAACCTAAAACCCTTATTTTCTAAAGTGTCTTGCCAAGATTCAAGTTTTGCGTTTGAACCCTCGCACGTCTCATCAACCAAAACGATATCATCCGCAAACAATAAACACCAAAGTATTGCTTGTTGGATATGTCTGATAAGCTCATCTAAGATAAGGGTAAAGAGATAACGGCTTAAAGCTGAACCTTTGTAAGTCAATAGTGATAGAGAATTTCTGTGTTAATCCTCCAGATGTCCTCACCCTTGTCACTGAATTTGTATACATATCTTTGATTATATCAATATATGATACATTTACACCTTTCTTTTCCAAAATTCTCCATAAGATATCTCTTGGAACTCTATCATAAGCCTTCTCAAGATTAATAAACAACATATGCAAATCTTGTTTTCTTTCTCGGCAGTTGTCAATGAGTCTCCTCAAGAGATGTATAGCTTCCATGGTCGACCGCCCTGACATGAATCCAAATTGATTCGCTGACATGTTAGTCTCCCGTCTTACTCTTCTTTTTATTGCACGTTCTCATAATTTCATGGTATGACTCATCAATTTAATTCCTCTGTAATTAACACAATTTTGTATCTCTTTTATTCTTATGCAAAGGTACTGTTGAAGCCAGGAAAATTCCTAACCTCAGAAATAGGATCAAGGCAGCCTAAGGTTACCGGTTCAGAGGTAAGACCAGAAGGCTAGGATGACTAGGATGAAGAACTGGAGGAAACGGGACCCCGGATACTGCGGCAGGAAGGACCCATCACGTACCCGGATGCTCGAAAAGAGCATCCCCTTCTCAACCAAGAATGGCCGAACTAGGTACGAGGGAGGCTAGCTGATGACTTAGTCGCAAGGTCGCGACCTGGTCTTCTAAGGAAAAGGAATCCAAAGACTCGGCTAGTATCGGAAAAGGTGAACTCGCGAGTATCCTGCAGAGGATTTCCAGTGCCCCTCCTCGTAGCCCTGGGGTCCTATTTATAGGCAAAGCCAAGGAGGGGGGGTTCATATTTATACCCCACCCCCGACGACTAGGCGACTTCCTGGAGGAACTCGCACGGGCTGGGCGAGTATCTCGCCTAGTCGCCTACCTGGCGATTATGCGAGGGGAGCAAGCCATACTCGCCAGGTCTTCTGCTGCTTGACGCGCTGACTCTTGACTTCTGTCTTGACTTGTTGACCTTGACTTCTGCTGACCTGACTGTTGTATGACTCATCCTCGACGAATACGGGTTGTACACAATTTCCGCTCTTTTTTAGCGACGTAGGAGTTCGGAAAGAAACATCCAACACTTATTCGGCGAACTGCTACGCCGAGTATCTGAGTCGCTCGCCCTTGACGACTGTCTGACTCTCTATAAATAAGGGGGCCTGCTTTTAAGGCATATCTCCAGAGCTCGCGCACAATGTCGAACGCAAACGAGAAACCCCTTCAAGACAGCCTCGCCGCCCTGTTTGGTCTGCTCGGCATCACCAAGTCGAAAAGGCTGAGGGAGGAAGATGTCGTCGCCGACTTACCCCCCCAGAAAAAGAAGAATCAAAGAAATCGAAGATATCCGCCTCCAAGGTGGTCGACACTCTTCCGCCCTCGGAACAGGTCGTCGTTCCGAGCAGCAATCCCGCACGTTCTACTAGCACCTTGAGGCTCCTTAGTGACCTTGGGCTAGACGACATCCCCAACTTTGCCGCTCACGACTCGAGCCTTCTCAGCTCGCTGAAGGCTCCTGAGGTCGCTAACCCGCTAGCGCCGTCACAGGTCGAAGTCATCTCCCTGTCAGGTTGTCATCTCGCTAAACCACTCTTCCAAAATAGTTGGTCATCATGTGCTTCTCGTTGATATGTTTTCTTTATTCGTAGACTCCCCTCCGGAGGTCGGGAATGTGCCTCTGGATGTCGCCCCCCTGAGCTCCGTGCTGCTACTCGCCCTAGCAGCCGATAAGGCACTCCGGACCGCGCATACGGTCCGGATTAATCTCGGTGCCAAGAAAGCGTCGGAGACTACTCCTTTGGCGAAGGAAAACCCTTCGGCGAGTAAGGAACCACAGGTGAAGGATCTCCCGGCGAGAAAGGATCCTCCAGGGAGCAAGGATCTCCCGGCGAGAAAGGATTCTCCAGGGAGCAAGGATCTCCCGGTGAGCAAGACCGCTCCTACTCCCGCGCGAGATTCAACACTGTCAGCGGCGAGTTCTTTGTTGCTGCCGTCGCCTCTGAATGCGACTTCTATCCAGGCAGCGAGTACCTCTTTACCGCCGTCGCCGCCTCTGACCGCTCAGCAATAGGCTGACTTACAGTGACCTCCCCCGCCTCCTCCGCTGAAGACCTCGCATCCTCCGGCGATTTTGTCGCAGCCTCCACCGCCTCCGTCAAAGACTCTGGCCCGGAAGCCGGATAAGCCGCGGCTGAGTTACCTCCTGCCACGAGTCGGGGACCCTGATTACGGAGGTCGCGGGCAGGGTAGACTAGCCGATCATGTGGGTGGTCCATCTTCTGGTCGGCAAGATGTCCCAGGTCGCGTCCCTTCTCCTCGCCGATCTCGATCTCCTCGTCGCGGTAAGCTTTGTCGTTGTTACTTCCTTTGATCATTTATGCGCTTAACTCTGACCTGTCGACTTTTGTACCTACTCTGACAGATCGCCCGACGACTCCTGGGGAGGCCTTCATTGATGCCATCAGGTTATCAGGGAGCGAGTATCGTCATGTTGCTGCTCGCGCCTGCATGGAGCTGGAGAGCAAGTTTGATCAACTCGCTATCTGTGAGCCTCATCGCCGGATCTCAGCTCTAGAGGTGCGAGTAGCAAAGATGGAAGAACTCCGGACGACTCTGGAGATCTACGAGGCTCGCTTCCACATGGTGAAGAAGAATGATCGACAGCTGGCGATAAACAACCACCGTCTACAGCTTGTCCTCGACGAGCTGGTCGACATCCGGGCGAGTATGGGCTCTGTGGGGAAGCTGACGAGGATGGAGGAGCAACTGCGGCTCGGCGATGACGCTATGGCGCTGGCGACGGAGCATTACCGGCGGGCGCGTGAGATGGGTTGGGTCGGGCGACATCCTCACCCTCCAAAGCGACCACCTAGAACTTAGGATCATTTCTTTTTTTCTTTTATTCTGAACTCGCCGTAAGCAACTTTTTGTAATAAACAGTTTTGTAATAAGCGAGTTTGCATCTTGCCGTCAATTTCCCTTTCATTTTGCTTGTTGTTTATTCTGCGGTGTGCTGAGTTTACTATGCAGGTTCTGGCGAATGTCGCGACATCCTCTGCTGTGCCGTGCGAGATAGGGTTGACGTCGGGTGTCTGTTTTCTCGCCTTAACCGCGACTTGGACTGATACTCGCCGAGGAAGACATATACCCCCTTCCCCTTTGCCTTCGCCTATAAATAGAGGTGGTAGGTGGGACATAAGTACGCTGCTGCGATTTTCTCAACCCACCTCGCGAGTAACCCCTCTGCTCGTGTCTTCTTGTCTTCTTCTTCTTCTCGCCTCTCTTCTTTCGTCTTTTCGCTAGCTCGCCAAAATGGTTGGGGACGATGTCAATGCTCGCCGACAAGCCCATGCCGCCAATTTTGCCGACGCGACCTTCAAGAAATCAATAACCTCAGAGCGAGATTTGGACACATTCAGGGAGCGACTTCTGCCGGATGGATACTCGGCGAGGCTCCCTACTCGCAGCGAGCGACTCAATACCTACATTGAGGGCGCGATGGTCTTGCTGCTTCGCCATTTCGACGCCAGCCTGCGACTTCCATTCTGGCCCGAATATTGCGAGATCCTCCGATACTTTGGGATCGTCCCCGCGCAAATCAACCCCAATGGAGTGGCGATCATCATGAGGTTCCTTTGCTATCTGTGGGAAGAGAGGGTCGCGTTCGACCTTTCTGTTTTCCGCAGGTTATTCGTCTTTGCCACGACTGCCGGGGGAGTTGTTTATTTCTGCAGGCACGTTTGTACTTTAGTGGGGACAGCGAATAAAGTCCACCGCTGGAGCGAGCAGCTGGTCGTCGTTCATGGCGACTTCGCGGGCCTCCTGGGAAGGCCGCACCAACTGTTCGAGTCCTTCCGAGGTCGCCGGTTTGATGTCATCTACTGGAGGCTTAACGTCAACACGCTCGAAGAGATCCATCCGAACGATGGTAAGACTTGAGCGAGAATTATGTATACTCGTCTGCACGCGCCTGTTTATTGGAGCTCGACACTAATCATGTCGCTCGATATTTACAGTGGCCAACGAGCTTCCGGAGAAGCCGCTACCTCCGGCGAAGGAAATCGCCACATCTCTCACGGAAGCCCACCCCCCGCCTGACATTGGGGAGAAGAAGAAACTCGCCAAGGGGAAGGCGAATGTCAAGTCGCCGGGTCCTGCGAGTAAGAGGGCGAAAGTGTCGTCGCCTCACTCTGATGACCAGGAGTCGCCGTCGGAAGCTCGGGCACCCCGCTTCCACCCAAACTATAACCTTGGGCGAGGGGTGGTGGATGCTTATGGTCGCCCACCGGTGACCTGGTCGGCAGACGAACACTTGGTGTCGCTGAGCACCAACCTCCCGTCCTGGTCGGCGGATTGGGAGGACAAGGGGGAGGCCTTTGCCGTCCTCCACGCTTTGTATATGCTAAAACTCGGCCCGACGGAACTCGCCCAGCAAGTCGCATGCTCTCTCGCGCGATCTACCGAGCTAGGACATTACACGACCAGGAAGCTGTTTGAGACCACAGAGGCCTTAAAGGTCATCTCCAAGAAGGCCATAGATCTCGGCATGCAATCGGTCCGTTGGAGGTAGGTCGCTTCCCGTATGCGGCATTGATGATTTTCGACTTGGAATTAGTTTGCTGACAGTTGATACCTCGCAGGCCACCGAGATCGAGGCCGCGAAGAAACTATCTGAATGCGAGGAGAAGCTCGCCACTTCTCAAGCGGAGCTGGAGGCGGCCCAGGTTCGCGCCGCCGAGATGGAAACTCGGCTGGTCACAGCTGAAGGACGAGCGAGCACTGCCACTCCTTGCCAGAGGCGCCGCGGCCGGAAGACGATCCACAATGGGCCGTCAAGCGGTCCCGCGCTCTTTGGGAAGAGAGGTCGTCCGTCCGCCGCAAGATAGCGCGGGCTGCGGGGAATATCATGCTCGCTCGGTTGAGGATCAACGACCAGCTCGTCGAGGGGGAGAAGCAGCTCACCGTCGACGAGCTTATCCCGGAGCTGCTCCCCGAGGGGCCTATCCCGCCCGATCGCGCCCCCTCCTCGTCATCAGGCTCTAGCAGTTCCAACAGTAGCGGCAGCGGCGAGGAAGAAGAGGATGTCGACATCGGAGATGACGAATATCGACCGGATACTGGTGACGACGAGTTCTAATTGCTAGCCGATCTTTGCTATGCTCAGATGTAATAGATTTTTTGACACTTTTGTAACTTGTAATCTTTTGACATATTTATACAAGTTATTTCATTCTTTGCCTTTTTTTTCTCGCATGTTGGTTGATATCGCTCGCTAGGCTCATAGGCTCGGGGAGGATGAGTGCTTGTGACACTTACCCGTGCATTTACGTCGGTCATAGTCGCACACTCGCTACTTGTACGGTCATACTCGTCCAACTACCCGTACAAAGGTGTTCATTTGATTGCCTGTTTGTATACTCGCCATAATCGTTCTCGCATGCTCGCCAAGATATACTCGCCTGCTCGCCTAAGTATACTTGCGTTTGTAAAATCGTCTATCTCGCCGGAGTTAAATCCCGGATGGATTGGAGGTCGGAACCGACATCCATCAGGGGTCAAGCTCCACTGGGGGTGGGAAGCAGTCGACACCCAACAGGAGCCAAGCCCAACTGGGGGTGGGAAACAAACGACACCCAGCAGGATCCAAGCTCAACTGGGGATGAGAAACAGTCGACACCCAGCAAGAGCCAAGCTCAACTGGGGGTGGGAAACAGTCGACACCCAGCAGGAGCCAAGCTCAACTGGGGGTGGGAAACAGTCGACACCCAGCAGGAGCCAAGCTCAACTGGGGGTGGGAAACAGTCGACACCCAGCAGGAGCCAAGCTCAACTGGGGGTGGGAAACAGTCGACACCCATCAGGAGTCAAGCTCAACTGGGGGTGGGAAATAGTCGACACCCAGTAGAAGCCAAGCTCAACTGGGGGTGGGAAAGAGTCGACACCCGACAGGAGCAAAGCTCAACTGGGGGTGGGAAATAGTCGACACCCAGCAAGAGCCAAGCTCAACTGGGGGTGAGAAACAGTCGACACCCAGCAAGAGTCAAGCTAAACTGGGGGTGGGAAACAGTCGACACCCAGCAGGAGCCAAGCTCAACTGGGGGTGGGAAACAGTCGACACCCAGCAGGAGCCAAGCTCAACTGGGGGTGGGTCGATAACTCTCAGGAGCCGCGCTCAACTGGAGTGGTGTGAGTCGACTCGGGGAGGCAAGTAGTCGGTCTGCAGGAGAGAAGCTCGTACAGAGTTCACGGACTACGACAACACTTCAGCGAGAAACTTGGTCTCACCCGAGGAAGTCGTTGGTCGATGTGCAGGAGAGGAGCTTGTGTAGGGACTCGGACTTATGATAACACTTCCACTCAAGGACTTTAATCGGTGCTGAGGTGAGCTCATCCTGTTACTTGAGAGGCAACAGATTGATTAGCTGCAACGATGCTTTACAAATGACTGATACCTTTACCATAGAGATCGTGAAACTGCCAAATCGGGAAGTTGGCGCCCAGGCCTGTTCCTAAAAATTCCTCCAGTTGGAGGAGAGATGCAACCGGGGAGACATAGGCCGACATGCAAGGGAGGATCTGATTTCGGCCGTCAATGCAAAGGCTCGGTCTTATAAGAGCGCTTAAATGCCGAGGCATCGTCCTATCATCCGTACTGGACTATTTAGGGGGAACTGGTCGAAGGCTCGTATCCCGATCCGAGAGTGTAGATCGCTTTCGGCCATGTCATCTGGCTACAACTGCCAGTGTATGAACGAAGGGTAATGTTCCTCCGAGGGTCCTTCAGGACGCACTCGAGGCCAACATCATCCCTTAGGCCTATCCTTGCCCCTCAGTAGGTTATCCCACCTCTAGAAAAACTTAAGGGTTGCTGCCCAAACGGATGCTTGGTAAGGTTGGCTCTTCCTCGAATCCGGGAGGTTGGCGTCTGGACCTATTCCTGATAGTTCCTCCAGTCGGAGGAGAGATGCGATCGGGGGGACCTAGGCCGACATGCAAAGGGGGGAGCTGATCTCGGCCGTCAATGCAGGGGCTCGGTCTTACAAGAATGCTTAAGTCCCGAGGCATCGTCCCATCATCCGCACTGGGCTATTTAGGAGGAACAGGCCAACGGTCGGTTCCACGGATCGATCGTAGAGCTGAACCTAAAAGCTTCCAGACGTCTCGAGGCGGATTAGTATGAAAGGAAACAATCAAACTGGCATTGCTTGTATATATATATATAAGAAAACAAGATTTTACAAGGAGAATACAGTGTTACTGCTAGGGATAGAACCTTTTCAGGTCATCCCCGCTCCAAGTACTTCCCAGCTGCTCCCCGACTTGGTCTTGAAGATAATAGCCTCCAGTGGCTAAGGCTTCTTGGACGATGAAGGGGCCTTCCCAATTAGAATGCAGCTTGCCAACTACTGCTCTTCTTCCCGCGGCGTCTACCTTTTTCATGACCAAATCACCTGGAAGGAAATGTTTGAGGCGGACTTTTTTGTCGAAATGCTTTGTCATGCGTCGCTTGATCTCTTCCTGGCGGATGGAGGCTAAGTCGCGGAGTTCTTCAACAAAATCCAGCGAGAGCCTTTGAGCGTCTTCATTCTCTAGGCGCCATTCTTCGCTGCCGTCTCCCGCTGCTACGACTCTCGGGCTACGAACCTCGAACTCCACTGGTATGAGTGACTCAGACCAGTGGGACAACTTGAAGGGAGTTTCTCCTGTAGCCGAGTTTGGAGTCGTCCTCAGTGCCCAGAGGACTGAGGGGAGCTGCTCTGCCCAATTACCCTTCAAGTTGGTGACTTTCTTCTTTAGAAGGTTGATGATCAACTTATTGGCGGCTTCCACTTGTCCGTTGCTGCGGGGATGATGCACAGAGGCGAATCTAAGATCCGTCCCTAGCTGCTTACAGAATTCCTCTAACTCCAAGCTGGCGAACAATGGACCATTGTCGGTGACGATGGCGAGAGGAATCTCGAACCTGCATGCAATCTCCCCCTAGATGAAATTCTTCACAATCTGAGAAGTTGTCTTGGCCAGAGCTTTTGCCTCGATCTATTTGGAGAAGTAATCGATCATGACAAGGATGAACTTCCTATGTCCACTGGCCTGAGGGAAAGGGCCGATCAAGTCCATTCCCCAGATAGCGAAAGGCCATGGAGCAGTGATCGAGCGAAGGTGCTGAGCTGGTTGAAGCTGAAGAGGCGCGAAGAGCTGACATTGCGAACATTTCTTGGAGAAGGCTTCTGCATCCTTTCGGATGGTGGGCCAAAAGTATCCATGTCTTAGAATTCTCTGTTCCAGAGTACGGGTCCATGAGTGACTGTCACACTCTCCCGAATGAATCTCTTCCAGAATGCGAGGGACTTCTATTTCTGAAAGGCACCGGGCTAGAGGACCTGAGATAGTCTTGCGATAGAGTTCTCCTTCCTGTAGTAAGTAGTATGCGGCTTTGTAGCGGAACTTTCTTTGATAACCATTGCCGGTAGGAATCCGACCCGTTGCCAAGAAAGAGGTGAACGGATCCTTCCAAGAAGCCCTCTACTCGATCTCCATCATCTCCCCTTCTTCGATGGACGTTCGAAAAAGTTCGGTCACGATACCCCCAACCCGGGGATCGTACTTGGCGAGGTAGTCAGCTTCTGAATTCTTTTCTCGAGGTACGTGCTCGACGAAGAAAGATTGAAACCCGCCGATCAGACCCTTTACTTTTACCAAGTATCTCTGCAGGATTGGGTCATTCACTTCAAACTCGCCTTTGATCTGGGACGCGACTACCATCGAGTCGGTGAAGGCCCTGATATCCTGAATTGCTAACTCCTTAGCGAGACGCAAGCCAACCATCATAGCTTCGTACTCCGCCTGATTATTTGTAACGGGGAATAAGATCTCAACTGCATGCTCGATTCGGGTTCCCTGGGGGCTTACTAGCACGACTCCGGCTCCCACGGAATACCTGCCCGAAGCCCCGTCTACGAACATCTTCCAAAAGACTGGGTTAGAAGAACCTTCGTCTCCTTCCATCTTGGTCGAGAAGTCAGCCAAGAAATCTGCTACCACCTGCGCCTTGATCGCTACCCTCAGAGAGTAAGAAATGTTGAGCTCTCTAAGCTTTACCGCCCACTTCGTCAATCTGCCAGAATGCTCCACCCCATCCAGGATACTACGCAGGGGGTGATCGGATACGACCTTGATGGAATGAGCCTGAAAATAAGGACGGAGCCTCCGAGCCGAAACCACCAGAGCAAATACCAACTTTTCCAGAATAGGATATCTGGCTTCCGCCTGACGCAGCACTCTGTTAACGTAATAGATGGGGAGCTGCTTCTTGCCTTCTTCTCGGACCAGCACCGAGCTAACCGCCTCCGCTCCTACTCCCAGATAGAGCAGGATGTCCTCATCTCCCTGCGGTCCTTGGAGGAGAGGAGCCTGGGTTAGCTGTTGTTTGATCTTCTCGAAGGCCTCCTCGCACTCCGCGGTCCATTCAAACTTTTGATTCCTCCGAAGAGTCTTGAAGAATGGGGAGCACTTCTCTCCTGTCTTGGATAAAAAAAAGACTAAGGCCTCTCAGCTTCCCCGTCAGCCTTTGGACCTCTTTGGGATCTCTGGGGGATGTCATTTCCAGAATGGCCTTGACCTTGTCCGGGTTAGGTTCCACCCCCCTGGGAGTGAGGAGGTGACCTAAAAACTTCCATCTTCCAGCACCGAAAACGCACTTGGCCGGGTTGAGTCGCATCTTGTACTTCCTCAGGGTGGCGAAGGTCTCCACTAGATCCGTTATGTGCTCCGTGACGCTTTTGCTCTTGATAAGAAGATCGTCCACATAGACTTCCAAGTTCCGCCCCTTCTGCTCCTTGAAGATATGATCCATCATTCTCTGGTAAGTTGTGCCCGCATTCTTGAGTCTGAAGGACATCATCTTGTAGCTATAGCAGTCATCGCTGGTTATGAAGGAGACGTCGTGGCAGTCGGGGGGATGCATCCAGATCTGGTGGTACCCTGAAAAAGCATCAAGAAAACTCATCATAGGAAGCCCGACGGCGGAATCAACCAGCGCGTCGATTTGAGGCAAATGGTAGCAATCCTTCGGGCAGGCTTTATTCAACATGGAAAACTCAATACATAGACGTCAGCCTCCTCCAGGCTTTTTCATGATTACAACATTGGAGACCCAGCCTGTATACTGGATCTCCGAAACAAAACCTGCCTTCAGCAGCTTCTCCACTTCCTCCCTGATTGGTCCAGCCAGCATGGCGACACTCTTCCTCTGCTTTTGATGAACGGGAGCCACCGCGGGATCAAGGTTGAGGCAATGACAAGCCACATTGGCGTCAACCCCTGGCATCTCGGCGACGCTCCAAGAGAAGACGTCGACGTTGTCCTGTAGGCAAGCGGTCATCTCTATCTTTCCCTCCAGCGGCAGGGACCCTCCAACCTTCAGTAGACCAGGCTCTCCTCCTCGAGAGATCACTCCCACCTCCTCCACCTCTTCAGCAGCACACAACCTCTTATCCTTCTCCAACAGCTCCTCCAACCTCCCTGCGTCCCCCATCCAGTTGATGGTACTGACGGCGTTCAGGTAGCACTCCCTAGAGGCATTGGGATCTCCCCTGATCCTGATCTGGACATCCCCTCATCAGTACTTTAGGCATTAGTGATATGACAACGGAACGGCCTTGAAATAGTTGATGAGGGGCCGCCCAAAGATGGCGTTGTATCCGCTCGGCGCATCCACGATGACGAAGCGACATCAGATCGAAGTCCCGTCGAGAGTAACCAGAAGCTCCACGGCTCCTTCCACCTCTTTATTCTCTCCCGAGAAGCCAAAGAGAGGTCCGTCTGCAGCCTGGACCCGAGATGCTTCTACCTGAAGCCCGACGAAGGTTCTCTTGAAGATGACGTTCATCGAGCTCCCGTTATCCGCGAGGATTCGGTCGACGGTGAAGCCTTCGACGACAGCTTGAATCACTAGAGCATCATGGAAGGGGTTCTCATTCCCCAGCATGTCCTCCTCTGAGAAGGTGATCTCTTCTAGCGGTGGCAGATTTTGCGACGTCGAAGCGACGCTCTTCTTGTAGATTTGATGGAGACTTCCCTTGCGGGAAGCTCCGAGCCCGGCTCCTCCGTTGATCACCCCGACGTGCCCACCTCCTGGGTCGTGGATCACCTCTCCGCGACCTCCCAAGTCGGTACGGTCCTCATTCCTCCTCCTCGCCGGAGCTTGGAATGATACCTGCCCCACCGGGGCCTCCTGTCTTGGCTGCTCCCTCTTCGCAACCCCTGCTTTCAATCTTCTCCTTGCTTCCCAGAACTTCGGGCAAGCTAATGTCTCATGCCCCTCTACTCGATGGATGTCGCAATAAAGGGGAATCTCCGCCTCCTGACGCCTTGCCCGCTGCTCCCGCCTGTGACGCTTATTGCCTTGACGTGTAATAGTCATCGCCTCCCTTCTTCCTCCTCCTCGGCCTTCCTCACGCCGGTTGTCATTCCTCTCCTGCTGGAAACGCGATCTCACTGGTGGCCTCCACTAGGGGCGATTCTCGGGGTACTGGAATCGCCTCTCTTCCCCTCTTCTAGTCGGAGCCTCTGCGGGCCTCCTCTCTTCTCGCCCCCGAGGCCTCTCCTTCCTCCTTTCTTCCACCCTCCTAGGTTCTTCTATCTTCCTCTTTTCTTCTCTTCTTCTCGGCTCCTCCTTCCTCCTTTCGACATGCCTCTCCGCCTCCGGGGACCTCCTAGCCTTCGCTTCTGAAGGTCTCGCTCTCCCCCTTTCCCGCGGTTCGTCTCCGTCCAGCCGCACCAAGAATTCTTTGTTTTTCTCCTCTCCTTGGACGAAAGTATTTGCCCTCTCCACCATCTCCTCGAAGGATCTCGGGGGCTTCGACCCTTTCTTCATGCTGAAGAGGTCTTGCTTCAGACCAAACTTCAAGGCCACCATTAGGGTGAAGCTGTCTACCTCCTCCGCCTCCAATATCTCTTCCTGAAAGCGATCGATGTAGTGACTCAAACTCTCGTGCTGCCCTTGAGTAATCTTGAAGAGGGTCGTGGCCTCCTTCCTCTTCTTTGATGTCGCGAAACTCGCCATGAGGCCCCGATGTAGGTCGGAGAAACAGTAGGCGTACCCTGCTGGCAGTTGGTGAAACCAGTCTCTTGCATTGCCTTTGAGGGTGATGGAGAAGAACCGACATTTGAACGTGTCGGAAATGTTGCGGATGGAGACGACATCTTCAAACCATTGAAGATGCCTGACTGGGTCATCTCTGTCGGAGTAGCAGGTGATAACGGGCTTTCTGAAGCCTTCGGGGACGGGGGCGGCAAGGATCTCGTCACAGAATAGGCTCCTCCCTTCCTGGCGGTGGCGAGTTTCATCCTCGTTGGAGACATCATACTCGCTCCACTGGCGAGCATCACGGTATCTCGCCGGCGACATTGGATCCTGAAAGCGGACCCCTTGGCTGCTCGCCGGATGATGTCACGACTGCATCGGTCTCTCTTCTCTTGCCCAAGCGGGCTCCTTCCCAGCTCGCCTCGGCGGCGCTTCCTCATCCAGCGGTGTCACGCGACGGGGGGAGGTCGCTGTGACGTCAGGGCGATGAGAAAACCCGGCGAGGATGGTATTCTCGATCTTTTTCGCGAACTCCTCGAACACAAAAACTGTCAGAAACTCGCCACCTCGCGCGAGATCGTTAACTCCCGCCGAGTTGCAAACCAACTCTCCATACTCGCCATCATTGGTCATCTCACTAAACCACCAAACTTTCCTCTTTGGCTGCGATCCACGCTCACCGCACCAAGTGTTGAAGCCAGAAAAATTCCTAACCTCATAAATATGATCAAGGCAGCCTAAGGTTACCGGTTCAGAGGTAAGACCAGAAGGCTAGGATGACTAAGATGAAGAACTGGGGGAAACAAGACCCCAGATGCTGCGGCAGGAAGGACCCACCACGTACCCGGATGCTCGAAAGGAGCAGCCCCTTCTCAACCAAGCATGGTCGAACTAGGTACGAGGGAGACTAGCTGATGACTTAGTCGCAAGGTCGCGACCTGGTCTTCTAAGGAAAAGGAATCCAAAGACTCGACTAGTATCGGAAAAGGTGAACTCGCGAGTAGCAAGGTTGCCCTTCTTAGGACATGAAGGCTAATTTGCAAATGCAAGAGATGATCATTCCACGAGGAGCTATGGATTAGGATATCGTCAAAAATCACAAGAATAAACTTCCTTAGATAAGGCTAAAAAACTTGATTCATTAAACTTTTAAAAGTTGACAGAGCATTTGTCGAGCCAAAGGACATAACGAGGAATTAATAATGCCTTGCATGAGATCTAAAAGTTGTCTTCTCAATGTCTTAGGGTGCCATTCAGACTTAATGATCTGCCCAAAGATCTAATTTGGAGAAACTTGTGGCCCGTGATCTAACATTTCTTCAATGATTGGTATGGAAACATATCAGTGATGGTGTTATTCTTGAAATGCCTATAATCAATGCATAAGCTCCATGACCCTACTTTTTAACCATTACGATTGGGAATGAATAAGGACCCCGACTTCTTCTAATCACCCCTGATTCAAGCTTTGTTAATATGATGGTCATGCACTCTGATAGGGGGTAGTGTAGTAGGGGTTGCAAAACAATTCCTCCAACAATTCTACCATTTGCTAGTGCCTAGAGGAATCAGGTGAAACTTCTATTTGGCTCACTGAAAATAGCTACAGTGGTGTAGCTTGGGGACTTCTCCAACAGACCAGGAAAGCCAATTGGTGTGATCTTGTAACATCTTGCATTCTTGCTCATCTGCCATTTATTGATAACTTTGTTGCTTGGGTTATTACTTCCTTAAGGGCGATTTTATTTGTTTGTTTTGAGAGTAGAATTCCTTTTTTAAACGACAAAGGTTCCAATAAAAGACCCCAAGGTGACAAACCACTGAATACCTAGCACCACATCGCCGCCCACTAAGGGAATTATTAGCATGCCGGTGTCGTAATCTACCCCCTGCATAGTCCACTTGAACCTTTCACACATGTAGGTGCTCAAGATTTTGTTGTCGTCGGCTACAACCACGTTGAAAAGTGGGATGGTTCAGTTTGTAGCCCAGGTGCGCCACTGTGGATTCGTCCAGGAAATTACAAGTACTGTTGGTGTCAATGAGGATGAAGATGGGTGCTCCTTCATGAGAAATAGTGCCCCTCATTGCGTGGTAAGTGGTTATTCTGGTAAGTACTGTGAGGAAATTAATCTAGTGCTGTTTATTTATTTCCTTTCTATTTTTGGGACTTTGTGAACCCGGTTCAGCTGGGCTTATTTATGTCTGTATGCTGTCTGTAGCGGTTCCAGGATCGAGCTGCTATTGACCTAATTCCTGGATGACTGCGGCTGTGATAGTTCTCTCCTTCCTCTGCTTTCTTTTTTCCCTGTTTATTGTCATGTGCTAACCTGCAGGAAAGAAGATGAGTATTCGTTATTTTTCACATTTGGTATCAGAGCGATCGGCTCCACGCCATCAGTAGATCAAGGTTTGCATTTGTTCTGGATCTACTGTTCGATCCTTTGGTTGCGTGTGATCTTCCTCATATGGCGAGTTCCTCCACGAATCAAATTTTCTCTTACACCCAAAGCGGGATACCCATTTTCGAAGGGGAATCCTACGACTATTGGAGCAAGCAGATGAAGGTTCTATTTATCTCTATGGGTCTATGGGATCTCATACAGAATGAAGATCCACAGCCCTCTGAGAACACGTCGAATGGTGAAGATAATAAATCAAAAGCTCAACTTCAGCTGGAAAATCAGAAAAGGAATGCCAAAGCTGTTCTCTGTATCCAGCAAGGAGTAGGCCGTATGATTTTGCCATTGATCATCGACGCTGAATCTGCTAAAGATGCGTGGGAAATATTAAAAATAGAATATAGAGGCAGTGAGCGTGTTATCTCTATCAGACTGAATCTACTGTGGAGAGACTTCGATAATCTTGCTATGATAGAAAGTGAATCCATTCAAAGTTTCATTTCCCGAACCACTGTGATTGTAAACCAGATAAGAACCTATGAAGATGACATTCCAGAGAAGCGTATTGTCTCAAAGGTCCTGAGCAGCGTCAAAGAAAGATATGAACACGTGGTGGCCTCTATTGAGGAAGCCAGGGATATCAGCAAAATGACCATATCTGAGCTCATGAGTTCTCTACTTGGACACGAGGCCAGAATGAGAAAGAAAGAGGTCTCAATTGAACAAGCATTTCAGAGTAAAGTTTCACTGGAAACAGGCAGGAATCAATCAGTTAATGCGCCCTGGAATCACCCCCCTTCTCATAAAACCTCTGAAGGCAGAGGGAACACCAGTAATGCACCCTACTGCAAGGTGTGCAACAAATCAACACATCACACAAAAGACTGTATGTCAAAGTGTAAGAGGTGCAGGCGTCAGAATCACCTGCAGAAAGACTGTTGGTTTCGTGACAACAGACCCAAGGAGGAAGCGAATTTCACTCATAACACAGAATCCCTGTTCTACACCTCTTCGATTGGCTTCAATCACAGTGACATATGGTTCCTTGATAGTGGATGCTCGAATCATATGACCAACAACAAGGGGCTATTTGCTAAATTAACTGAAGAAGCTCAATCTGAAGTTAGAATGGGTGATGGAAACACTGTGCGGATTAAAGGATGTGGAATAGTGGCTGTCAAGCTAAAAAATGGAGAAACAAGCTATATTCATGATGTTCAGTATGTGCCTAACCTATCACAGAACTTACTCAGTGTGGGTCAGCTACTTAAGAAGGGGTACAAGCTAACATTTGATCAGGGAGAATGTTCCATTGTTGACAAGAGGTCAAATCGTTTAGTTGCGGTTGTGCATATGTCACCCAACAAAATATTTCCTATTTCCTTACCTTTGCAACTAACAGATCCCCCGGGTCATGCCAAGACTGTCTACTCTAATGGAGAATCGATCCTCTGGCATAACAGATGTGGACATCTCAATTATTCTGATTTGGAGAAATTATCTCATCTAGACAATGGTGTAAGAAAAACTATATGTGCTCAAGGAGTGTGTGAAACTTGTGTTGAAAACAAGATACACAAAGCTCCATTTCCACAACACTCAAACTGGAGGGCCACTACTCCTCTTGAACTTGTTCATGCGGATATCTGGGGGCCAGCCTTCACCCCAACCTTGTCAGGAAAGAGGTTCTACCTGCTGTTTGTAGATGATCACAACAGATGGATGTGGATATTCTTTCTAAATCAAAAATCTGATGTCTACTTGAAGTTCATTGAATTCAAGACCCTTGTGGAGAAAGAGTCTGGACACGTGATTAAGTGTCTCAGGATAGATAGAGGGGGAGAGTTCCTCAGCAAAAAATTTACTTCCTATTGTGAGGATCATGGTATCCAACGACAGTTAACTGTCCCATATAGCCCACAACAAAATGGAGTCGTTGAAAGGAAAAACAAGACAGCAGTAGAGATGGGTAGATGCTTAATGCAACACAAAGGTCTGCCAAAGGAGTTCTGGGGAGAAGCAATGTATACCTCTGTTCATATCCTAAATAGAGCTCCCACCAAGGCTCTATCAAATACAACACCTTATGAAGTATGGCATCATAGAAAACCATCCATACATCACTTCAGAGTGTTTGGATGCATAGCCTATGCTTTAGTGACAAGAGAGCATAGAGACAAATTAGATAAGAAGGGTGAGAAATGTGTCTTGGTCGGTTATAGCCAAGAGTCAAAGGGGTATAGACTGTACAATCCAGCCACAAAGAAGTTAATTGTTAGTCGAGACACGGTATTTGATGAAGCCAGTAGCTGGGACTGGAATACAAATGAGGATCAGAGTCATGTTCTCATGGAATTCCTGGAGGATGTCGATGAAACCTCCCATCAAGGTGAAGTCAGTCAACCGCCCAGTCCAGATAACACAGATGAAACTCACGATGAAATCGGGTATGACTCTTCATCATTTCCTCAAAAATTTAAATCTCTAGCTGAAATATACAGTACCTGCAATGTGGCTCTATTATGCAAAGAACCTGCCACATACACTGAGGCGGCTTCTCTTCCTGAATGGGTTGCGGCCATGAACACAGAGATGGATATGATTCAAAAGAATCACACCTGGGATCTTGTCATAAAGCCAGCACATCAGGGTGTTATAGGGTTAAAATGGATATACAAAATGAAGCTGGATGAAAATGGGGAAGTGCAGAAGTACAAAGCCCGTCTTGTTGCCAAGGGATACTTGCAGAAGCCGGGCAGGGATTTTACTGAAACCTTTGCTCCAGTTGCTATGATGGAGACAATTCGTGCTCTTCTCGCCTTTTGTGTCCAACATCAGTTACAAATTCACAAGATGGATGTGAAATCGGCGTTCTTAAACGGAGTAATAAAAGAGGAAATTTATGTGAAACAACCAGATGGATATGTGATCGTGGGAGAAGAAGACAAGGTGTACAAACTCAGGAAAGCCTTATATGGACTACGTCAGGCACCCAGGGCTTGGAATGATCGAATTGACACATTCCTTCACCAGCAGGGATATACCAGGAGTCCATATGAGGCCTCACTGTACTGTAAATATTACCCCAATGGCCATTGTGTGATAACTTGCATCTATGTGGATGACCTCCTTGTCACTGGAACTGAGCTATCGTTAATCGAGAAGTTTAAGAAATGTATGCAGACAGAATTTGAGATGAGTGACCTTGAAGTCATGAGCTATTTCCTGGGACTCCAAATCCGCCAAGACGAAAACTCATGTTTTATTCATCAACAGAAGTACACATTGGAAATTCTAAACAAATTTGGAATGCAGGATTGCAAGCCCACTTCAACCCCAATGCCAGTTGGATACAAATTGGTTCTAAATGATGGTGCAGAAAAAGTCAGTGAAGAGAAATATCGATGCATTGTGGGATCGCTTATCTACTTGACAAACAGCAGACCCGACATTGAACATGCCGTCAGCTATGTGTCTCGTTTCGTTAGTGAACCTAGCAGCATTCACATGATGGCTGTTAAGCGTATTCTTCGCTACCTTCAAGGTACTCAGGATTATGGTCTCAGATATGAAAGGAGGGAGAAGGGAAGAGATGAACTAAGTGGTTATTCCGATAGCGATTGGGCTGGAAGTCCAGACGATAGAAAAAGTACCAGCGGATATGTTATCCAACTGGGAGGCAATACCATCTCCAAGAATTCCAAGAAACAAAAATGTGTGGCTCTGTCTTCCGCGGAGGCCGAGTACATGGCTATGGGTGAGGCGGCTAAAGAATTGGTCTGGTTAAGACGTCTGCTGGAAGAATTGAAGAAAGTAGAGAGGGCGCGCATCGGTGACATTGAAGGTTGACAGCACCTCCGCCATCGCAATTTGCAAAAATCCAGTGTTTCACAACAAAACCAAACACATACAGCTCAAGCATCACTTTATTCGTGAACTGGTGGAAGAGAAGGAGATCAATCTCGAGTATTGTTGCACGACAGATCAGCTCGCCGACGGAATGACCAAAGCCCTCTCATCAGAGAAGTTCATCGCCTTCCGCCGCGGCCTTGGAGTAAACCGCGCTAATAGAGCCCTAGATTAAGAGAGGGATTGTGAGGAAATTAATCTAGTGCTGTTTATTTATTTCCTTTCTGTTTTTGGGACTTTGTGAACCCGGTTCAACTGGGCTTATTTATGTCTGTATGTTGTCTGTAGCGGTTCAAGGATCGAGCTGCTATTGACCTAATTCCTGGATGACTGCGGCTGTGATCGTTCTCTCCTTCCTCTGCTTTCTTTTTTCCCTGTTTATTGTCATGTGCTAACCTGCAGGAAAGAAGATGAGTATTCATTATTTTTCACAAGTACATGCATAGAATCCTGAGGAAAAATTAAGGGATCCTCATTTTCAAAAGTCTATTCGGGCAGAAGTGCATCTTCTAATATGGAATCCAATTCACCATACAAACTAAACCGCCTAACCTCCGGTTCGACATACAATGCCAAAAAGCTCGACATTTTCCACAAACAGAACGGCTATTGCCGTGCACCACGCATTTTAAAATGACAAATTACAGCTAACAGATCTTGACTTGGGGTGGCACATCACAACTTTTGAATGATGCATCATTATTTTTCTCTTATACCTTCTGTGAAACTGATTCATGCTACGACTCTATGAGACCTCTGTTCAGGGGGAGTCTCTACTGGATAATGAAGTTAGTTCCCTTACTCTTTCTATGCTCCCCTTACCGATTCCTCCAGCCTATAAACCTCCGGCTCTTCTCATTGATACCTATGGTCCAGAGGAGACTAGTTACCTGCTATCAAAACAATTGAAAGTGTATACTCGAAGGACAAACACACAAGCACAACCCATGACTATTGTGCCATCACTGAAACTTCCTTTAGAGTTTGCAGACCGTCCTATTACTCTTAGAAAATGTACTAGACCTTGTTCCCAACACCCTATATCGCATTATGTTTCATATGACTTCTTCACCACCTCACATAAAGCGTTTGTATCCTCCCTAGTCTCGTTTTCTAAATCCTCATCATGGCAAGATGCACTTGGTTATTATGATGGAAACATGCGATGATTATTGAAGAGATGACAACTTTGGAGAAAAACTTTACTTGGGGTCTTGTTCCTCTTCCTATGGAGAAGAAGATGGTTAGATAAATGGGTGTACTCTGTTAAGCAGAACTCATATGATATTATGGAAAGATGCAAAGTTAGACTTGTTGTCAGAGGGTACACACGAACTCATGGAATTGGCTACCAGGAAACCTTTGCTCCAGTTGCCAAAATGAGCTCAATTAGAGTTCTTTTATCCCGGGTCGTTTGTAAAGGGTGTGACCTCAACTAGTTAGATGTTAAAAATAATAATCTTTTCTTCATGGTAATCTAACGTAGGAAGTATATATGCCTCTACCGCCAGGCTTCACTCCTAAAGGATCAGAAGGCAAAGTTTGCAGGTTAAAGAAAGCCCTCTGCGAACTAAAATAATTACCACGAGCGTGGTTTGGGAAGTTTCACAAGGCTATGATTTCTTTTGGTTATAAACGGAATCATGAAGATCATACTTTGTTTGTAAACCACAAGGTAAAGTTACTAATCTCATAGTATACGTTGATGATATAGTAACTACATGTGATGACATTGAAAAACGACAAACCTTGAAACAACACCTTTGTGCAAATTTGAGGTTTAAGACCTTGAAAATCTTATATACTTCTTGTGTATTGAAGTGGCAAGATCCAAACATGAGATTTTCATCTCCCAAAGAAAGTATGTGTTTGACATCCTTGAACAAAGTGGCATGAGTGGGTGTAGACCTGTTGATATATTTATCAAAACAAAGCACAAATTAGGAAGGGACGACAGGGAAACTATTGAAAACATTTTTGGATATCAGAGACGGGCGTCTGATCAACCTATCACACACCCAACCTGACATTACATATATTGTGGAGTTGTGAGCCAATTCATGTACTCACTGCGGACCAGACATCTCAATGCAGTTCATAGGATCCTAAGATATCTGAAATGCTCACCAGGAAGAGGCATATTGTACACCTCATACATAGAGTTACAAATAGAAGTATATACCGATACAGATTGAGTTTGATCTACTGAGGATAAACATTCTACCTCCGGGTACTATACTATGATTGAAGGGAATCTGGTCATGTGGAGGAATAAGAAACAAGTCATTACTCGATTTAGTACTGAAGCTGAGTTTTGAGCTATGACCTATAGTATTTGTGAAGGCCTATGGCTCCGCTCTTTGATGAGTGACATAGGGCAAAGTAAGAAGGTGATGCAGGGCCAGGAGTCCACCTACTGCCACCTTGAAGTCCACCAGGAGGCCCACCTTGGAGTTCACCAAGGGGGCTTTATCAGGGTTGCAGTCGGTACACCCCAACCCTCTCCGCGATGAAGTCTGCCATGTGGAAGGTTGTTGAGGCTCTAGATCGAACACCGACCTCTTAGATAAGAGACTCCGTCCAGAGTTCTCATCACCAATTGAGCTAATTTCTGAGCCTCAACAACCCGCCGCATGGTCGGGTGTTCGATCCCAAGCCTCAACAACCCGCCGCATGGTGGACTCCATGTCGGAGAGGGGTTGGGGTGTACGGGCTGCAACCTTGATGAAAGCCCACTTGGTGGACCCCAAGGTTGGCCCCCTGGTGGACTCCAGGGTGGCGAGCAGGTGGACTCCTGTGCCGCATCAGAAGGGGCCTCTCAAAATATTCTGTGATAATAAGGTCACTGTTAGCGTCGCCCATAATCTGATTTAACATAATTATTTAGCTTCACTAAAATTATTTTACTTCTTTTTTGGAGGTCCTTTACTAAGATCCCTTGCTAAAAAAAAGAGGATCGCAAAAATATACACAGAATGGTGGAGGGAAAACTCAATTTTGTTCAATAGAATATTTCATACATTGAGGAAGAGACAAAGGGATGAATAGGGGTACAATGATACAAATAAGCTCCCTGGGGCATCCACGCATCCCCCTATCCACCTATATATACTTTGGGCGTTTCCATAATTATTTGTATGTCACTCCCTCATAAATAAGAGAGTGGTAGTGAGTCTTTTAGGCTATCTTAGATCATTTGGATTTAATCTCTCTTTGGGGAAAAGACACTTAGAGGGATCCTACCCCCAAGAGATTAGATCAAACTTGTATCGAAATCTTTCATCTCCCTTCACATTAATCCACCTATATAGACTTTGGGCATTTCCATAATTATTTGTATGTCACTCCCTCATGTATAAGAGAGTGGTAGTGAGTTTTTTAGGTTATCTTAGATCATTTGGATTTAATCTCTCTTTGGAGAGAAGACTCTTAGAGGGATCCTACCCCCAAGAGATTAGATCAAGCTTGTATCGAAATCTTGCATCTCCCTTCACATTAATCTATTTTATTTCTCTTTGAGATCGGAAAAGCTATCAACTGGTTCGACCTGCCCTGACAATTAGAGTTCAGTTTCAAGCCATAATTTCCCAACTACGGTCTCCATAGTCGTGGGATGCACTGCGACTTATCCACCATCAACTCCAGCGCTTCACACAATTGACCTGTCCGCGACCCTCTACCATGCCACACAACTCATTCTCCATCAGCTCCATTACCTCGCGCGATCGACTCTTCTGCGACTCTCCTTCGCACTCCACGCGGCATTGATGTCGCTAGCCGATCACTCCCAGCCTCGACTCCACTGCGCACTTCCGGATTATCTCCTATGTGCACTACATATCTTCTCCAATAGCCGATTGCCGCCAACAATGTGAGCTCCCCACTCCACTCCCGTCGGCCACTCTACTCGTCTTCCATCAATGTGCCCTCCCTGCACCAAGCTCGTCAACCATGCAACTCGTCCGCCATCAGCTCCAATCTTCTCTCAATGCCTCTCTCGGCAGCCCCAATGGTCTTTGGTCTCCCTTCTGACACCTTCGCTTCTATTGTCCGCCAACCCCCCCCCCCCCCACACACACACATACACACATTCAAAGCATTTCTCATTGATTCCCCGCCAGCATCGCGCCATTCACCACGGCACCGCCGCTTCTGACCTCTTTGTCCATTCACCGTTTTGCGCCCCGCTCAGTCCAACAATATGTCGTCTCCCTTCACCACATCTGATTCATGCACTGGTCCCATTCCATAGTCTTTCGCGCAAATGAGGATCCCTCTGCTTCAGCTTCCACTGACTCCACCTGCTTGGATCGCCTAGAGGCTTGATTAGAGGATCTCACGCTTTTGCTTCGCGAGCTAGCATCCACCGCTGTCAACCATCCAACGACACCACCACATACCCCCAATCAGCCCGCTAGTGACTACTTGAGGTTCCTACACCCTGTTGAGGGAATCCACTACCTCTGTCGGATTGAGATTTTAGTGTCAAAGACACCAACCACCTCGGTTGGATCGTCCACGCCGAGCAACTTTTTTGACCTCCGGTTCACCCCCGCCAACCAGAAGGTTCGTACCCATGACGACTATTTATATGGAGGGCCCTGCGATGCAAGGGGTGTGTTGGACATACCAATATGTCTCTGATCTCTCGTCCATCCTTAAAGAGGAACTTGTCCTCCATTATGACATGCATTAAGAGGGCAATGCATGCAACCACCTCATCTCTATTTGCCAGTCCAACACTGTTACCACCTACATCACCGAATTCACCAAAGCTGTCGTGCAAATCACCAGACTATCCTTTACCATTATCTATGGTTCCTCTCAGATCTGCAATCACAAATATGTGCATGCCTTCGTGTACACAACCTGTCTACTCTCTCCCGTGTCATGAATCAAACTCGTTGCCTCGACGAGAAACTCTGCGTGGCCCATCCGACCTCCTCTACTTAGCCGCCCCATCCGTTACTATCGCCGCCGAAACTATAATCACCTCTCCATTGCTTGGATCACCCGCTTCCACTTAGATATTCGTTGATCAGCCCGTTGTCGTCACAACCACCGCCATCAGTTCCACATGTCCCACGTCTATAATATCCATGTTCGTTGGTTTTCAAGATTGTATTAGGGACAAGTTCTCAGGACCCACTTCTCTAATATCCATGTACCTATTTACTTGAAAGGGGTGGGGTGTGTTGGAGTGTTTCACAGAAGAATGGATGTTTAATTTTGTTTGGCCATCATATTGATGGGTCTCATATATTTGTGAATTTTAGCACTTCTTGTTGTGTTCCTCCGTAATCGAAGAAGACTTATGAGGAAGGCATGCATGACATTAGAGAAGATGTTCTTATGCCACGTTTTAGTGATAATGAAGACCCTCAAGTGGATCGCGACAATACTCATGTTGAAACTCATCTTCTACATTGAGATGCCATGGATTTAGAAAAAGAACAACGATCATCACTATCAATTTCAGCTATCTGAAGCTTGGAAAAAATACTATGATATAAACGAAATATGTAAAGAAAACATCCCCCCGATCTGTTAGACAAGCTACAAAGTGGAAGACACTGTTTCCATCAAGCTCTGATTCAGAACATTTTTAATGTTTGTTTCTCCAGTTGTGGCTGTGAATGTGATATTTTACTTTTTGTTATACCCACTTTTATGTAAAGAATAGGAACGGTGAAATAAAACAGGGGAGTTTGGAAGTTAATGTGTTCCTCATTTCCTTGCAAAAGATACTTACAATTACATATAAATGGTATCAAAGAGACGTTTTAACTTATTTCACTATTACAATTCAGTATCGTCGTAAAAATAAGCAATTGTGTTAAAGGATACTTCCTAATAAATTTGAAATTTCACAATTAAAATATTATCTATCTATACAAATTCGACATAGCACATATCCTTCTCTTTAATTTTGAGCGCTGTTAAAGACAGTCAAAATAAGGCTATATGCAGGCAAAAATAACCTAATATCTCCTTATTCTCCTCATATCTGCTAGTCATTAGGATATTTAGTCTTCTCGTAACCGCAGGCAAAACCCGAACCCAAAATCTAGGGTTTTCGCAGACTCCTCCTTCCTTCCCGACGCCGCAGCCTCCTCCTTCATTCCCGACGCCGACGAAGCCACGCCTTCATTCCCGACGCCGCAGCCTCCTCATTCGTTCCCGACGCCGGCCTCCTCCTTCGTTCCCAACGCCGCAGCCTCCTCCTTCGTTCCCGACGCCGACGAAGCCACACCTCCTCCTTCGTCCCCGGCGATGTCGTCCGCCTCTCCTCCTGTGTACAACGATCCTAAAAGAGAACCTGAAATTAGCAGAAGGTAAATCTCTATCTCATTCTATCCCTTGAAATTAGATTTCAGACTTTCATGAATTTGTGAGTTGTGTGAATGGGTATGAGTCTACATTTTTTGTCTGTGTGAATGTTTATTTTCAGGGAAACATCTCCAAATTGTAGTAAGACTATGCAAGTCGATGTTGGAAATGAATTTTTCACTGAAAATATTTTTCCAACTAAAGATAGTTTGGTTGATTGGGCTCGCAATGTTGCAAGGGGTGTAGGATTTGTAATAACTATTCAAAGGGCTGACAAGATTAACGTTCGTGGAAAACCCAGGATCATGCTTGGTTGTGACAGGAGTGGTGTACCCCGCGAAATCAGTGTAATAAGGGGTTTGTGAAATTTTTTTAAGAAAAAGTAGTTCGAAACGCTGTGGTTGTCCTTTGGTCTAAGTTCTATTCAAGTCAATAAAGGCTATAGAGGATCGTTGTATACTGAATTGCTAGGGGCAATTTCAGTTGCTGTCTTAGAGTTAATAAAGAAAGAAGAGAAGTTGGTAAAAGCTGGGAAACACGATTCTTCAACATGCACTCACATAATGAGAAACACAATGGGTTTACCATGCTGGCACGAGTTGATACCATGCATTAATAATTCAAGTGCTTTTCCTTTGTGGATGATTCATAAGCATTGGAAACAATTGCAGTTGGAGGATGTAAGAGAAACTTGGAAGGTTAAGGAGGAGAATGAGCCATCACATGACCTTCAAGTAGAGTTAGATAGAATACTCTCAAAATATAATAGCGCATCTGATATTCAAAAAAATGAATTAAAACGAAACTTCGGGAACTTTGAGATCCAACAACAAGTCAGACTCTAGAGCCTTTACTTCCACGAAGCTTAAAAGGAAGGCCTAGAGGGAGCTTGAACAAATGGAAGAATGACATTAAATCTACAAAAAGAGACCCTTCTCTATTTGAGCATGTTCTTATGCCAGAAAAACAATATCTCCACGTTAAAGTTGGCAAGAAAATATCTTCAAGGGGTATAAGATTTCTGCAAATGATTCGTAGAGAAATGTCATCATATCTATCAAAATACATAATCGATGCAATCGACATGGTGGGTGATGGACATTGCGGCTATAGAGCGATAAATGATGGTTTATGTAGGGGGGAGATTAGCTACAAGTTCGTCATGAAGTGGTAATGGAAATAAAAAATAACGAGATTTTGTACACTAACATATTTGGAGTTGAAAGACGGTCAGAATTGCTTTCATCTCTAGATTGTAAGGAAATCCCGGCATCACTAGAAAAGTGGATGTCCATTCCTGACATTGGGCTAGCAGTTGCATCATGCTACAACATCGTCTTGGTTCATTTTTCAAAATATCAGTCAGTCACATTTCCTCCATTGCACTCGGCACCACCAACAGCTCAAAAGACAATCTATATTGGGTTCATGAATGATAATCATTTCATTCGATTATTGATGAAAGAAGACTGTCCATTACCACCTATTTTCTCTCCGTGGTTTAGATATCATGAGTTAGTTGCAGAAGACTGGAATTTACGTAAAGAGTTGGACAATAATGTAATCAGTTTGGCCAATACTTGAAAAGGTATGTAATCGAAAATATATGACATCCTTCTCAATTTAAATTTCAATATTATGTTCTAAAATCTATTTTTGTACAGATCTCTATAATTAGAGTCGTGATGAAATTCACGCCGTCATCGCAACTAATTATGCATTATAAGAGGTATTTCACATTTAGTTTCCATGACTGTAACTGAAATTTTATCATTTGAATTCATTCTCATTTCTTACATTTTTGTGCAGGATAACATGGAATCATGACGTCCAAATTTGAAAACTTTCCAACTATTTTGATGTACTAATTGTTGTAATGTTTTGAAACTTTTGCCGTAACAAAGGACGTTATGTTAAGAACATTTCATTGTACTCAAATTTTGAATTTTCTAATAGTTTTTCATCTTTGTGTGCACATACAAAAAACGGTTGCAAATAACATAACTTTGTGTGCACATAAAATTTGTGTGCACGTAGTCATTTTTGACCTGTTTTTAACATTGCTCTTAATTTTTCACTTTGGCCTAAATTTAACTTTAGTGAATAGCATCAAATTGCGAACTATTTTTGTTCTCGGTTTGAAGTACTGAAACACCTAATAATATTGAAATGTAACTCTCCTACTTGGAACCCTAGCGGACAGCGGTCCTTACAGGCGGCGGCGTTTCTCGGCGGCGCTGGCCGCAGCATTCCCCTCGCGGCGCGTGGTGGTCTTTGCCGGCGGCGGTCTTTTCTGGCGTCGGCGGATCCTGTGCTATGGTATTTTTGCGGCGGGCTGTGGTGCGGTTCTGTGGGGTTTTATCCCGGCTTTGCGGCGTCCGGCCTCAATTAATCCCTGCTCACTGCGGCCTTTTCCCGGCGACGCTTGCTCATCCAACGAGAGAGCGCTTGTGAAGATTCCCTCGGGCCGTCGATGATGACTAAGACCTGTAGCTGGATTGAAGCCCCCCCATTTGGCGCGCGCAGCAGGGGAGCTTGCTATTTTCTCCGCTTTAATTTTGTGAGTGCTGCTTTATTGTGAAGAATTTATTCATCGGAGGTCGATCTCTTTGAACGCAAGGTATTTGTTGTATTCCCTCAACGACTCTAGGGCACTTTTATTCCGGTTTGCCATTGCTCACTACAACAAAATAGGTCTACCAAAGGAGCCACTTTTATTCCGGTTTGCCATTATTTTTTATGTCATTCTCGGCATTTTAAAGCTGTTGTGGGGCTTGAAAAAATGTCGCAAATGCGCCGCGATAGAGACTGCCGCAAAAAGATGTTGGAATTCAAAATGCCACAAGAAAAACATCCTTATATCCCTATTTTGTTGTGGCCGTAAGGATCACCAAAGGAGCCCTAGTTATAATGAAAGAACTCAAGCAGAATATCATGTATATCCTACGAGGAGAAACGGTTACTAGTATATTGGCTGCAATATCATTTGGAGAGAAATCAGATTCAAATATAATTTAGTTGTGGCATATGCTACTTGATCATATTGGTGAAAATGAGATGATGATTCTGAGTAAGCAAGGGTTATTCGGTCACAATTTTTTTTACTTTTGGGTTATGTGAGCATTGCATTTTCGGCAAGGAGCAACTAATTCAATTTTGCAAAGCGGTGCACAAAACGAAAGCTACTTTTGATTACATATGTGCAAATGTTTGGAGACCCTCTCGTGTACCATCAAAAGGTGAAGCAAGATATTTTCTCTTTGATAGATGATTACTCTAGAATAGTGTGAGTGTTCATGTTAAAACACAAGAGTGATGTCTTTAAACTTTTAAGCAATAAAAGGTTCTGGTTGAGAACCAAACTGAAAAGAAAGTTAAGCATCTGCAAACTGACAATGGTTTGGTATTCTATTCAACTGAATTTGATGAGTTTTACAAGGATAAAGACATTGTCTGACATCGTACAGTCAGAGAAACTCCATAATAAAATGGAGTTGCAAAATGTATGAACATGATACTTTTAGAGAGGGTTGGATGCATGCTCTCTAATGTTGGGTTATCAAGGAATTTCTAGGCTGAGGCTGTGAACACAACTTAATATCTGATAAATCACTCTTTTGCTACTGCCATTGATTGTAAAACCCTCTTCGAGGTATGATCTAGTAAACCCACTGATTATTCTCTACTTAAAGTTTTTGGTTGCTCTATCGATTATCATGTTAATGCGGGCAAATTAGAAACTAGAGCAAATAAGGGGATTTTTTTGGGATATGGTGTTGGGGTGAAAGGTTATAAAATCTGTTCTGATGAGTCAAAAGTAAGGTTTTGAGAACCGGATCGGAGATTGAACCGGAGGAATGAGAGGTTCAAGGTCAAATCAGTCCAACCGGTCCAATTGGGGTTGAGTCATAATAACCTAATATTATAAGACATATTTTAGTATTATTACATTTTTTATCATCACACCTAAAATAAACACATTTAATTGAAATATACAAATTGTTTTCATATTCAAATTTACCTAAATATTGAAATTAGATATCAATTAAAATATTATAAAATATTAAATATTCAAAACCAGCTTATGCCGGTCCCAAGCCCGGATGAAAAATGGTGATGGTTCTGTTAGGTAGACGATTGACATAAAATTTAGTCATCCTTATGAATATGATCATTATGACAAAAGATATGACACAATGATGGCAAAGGATCCATATAACAGACCCCACTATAGTGGGATAAAGGCTTGAGTGTTGTTGTTGTATTAAATATCTACAATTTCTTAAAAAATAGTTTTTAAGTCTACTCAAATGTATAAACGAATAATTATTAAATCTTAAATCTAATATTTAATTATTGAGTAGACTATGACTACCTCAAAAAATCTACAATTTTAAAATATAAATTATACATATATATTAGTGTTTATGTAATTATTTCTTAAATTAGTAATATTCTTTTATATTATTTATTTATTGTAAGTTCATATATTTCAATAAGATTTGTGATGTAGGGTAGGCTAAGGGGTGCACGAAACAAGACTTCTAGGGGTGAAAATGTAGACTTAACACACTAACATTAATCTATCTGTAATGGTTCCGTCGATAACGACGACAAATCAATACCAGCAATAGTAATTTTAATCCACGCTAGAATAAATTAAAGCAGAGAAATAACATTCAGTAAACAAACATTAATGACTTTCCTTCGCTCGGAAGGCCAAGGCTAAGTGTACGGCAAATACATCACACATGCAAGTCATAAACGATTCGAAGCAAATTTTCCGCAGACAAAATTTCCAAGCAAATATAGAGAGTCCAATACAATATAAATATGATGAAAATAATAGTCCAATACAACAAAACTTACCAAGTAGTGGACTGATCAAGACAATGAAGATTTCGGAGTCTAATGTGTATCCAATGTGGAACCAGAGGTGGGAAAATGATGTAGGTGGCTGTCCTCGGCAGTGGAAGGCGGGATCGGGCCGGAAACGAATAGATTCAACTATGTGGGGGTGGATCAGGGCAAGGGAAGGATGGATCTGATGTTTATGAGTGGATCCGGGCTAGGGAATGAGGGGAGGGTGAGGGGAAGTGGTGGATCAAGGCTGAAATAGTCCAGATCTGGACTGCTCTGGAAGGGAGGGCTGTGAGAGGTGGTACCACGGGAGGGGAGGTGTTGGCGGCAAGGGAAATTAGGGCTTGAAGGGGGCGATTGTTGTAAATATAAGAGGGAGGGTTAGCGATGTTGTAGAGGGGTGGAGGAGTGGTCGATGGTGGGCTGTAGAAGGACTAGGAGGGGCAGACGACAGAGGAGTTGATGTAGGGGGAATCGGTTTTAGGTTGGGGCTGCTGCTAGGCCGGCGACTTTAGGAGAAAGGAAAGCTACAAGCAGCGGGCGGCCAACGGTTGTAGGGGTTGTAGGGGCTGTGGATGGGGTTTTCGAATGGGAAGATGGAGTCTAGGGTTAGGGGATGCCTTGGGAGGAAAGATACAAACCTAGGAATCGTCATCTAGGCTTCCACAGAGTCGGCACCGTGGAAAGAGCGCGGGATTCCAAGAATTCTCTTCTCCAAACTCTACAATGTCTTCAACCAGCTCACTACTTACATATTTATAATAAAAGAGCAACTAGTGCATCCCGCCATTGACGACTATGATTGACCAGAGATGGGGCCACTCAAATACATCAAATACAACCCAAAAATACTAAAGTAATATATGAAAATGACTCGCAACGCGAATCCGGACACATCCGCGGAGTCAGATAGACGATCTGATATAGCCCTCATGTGCAAGTACACGAATGTGGGTCCTACCTTTCAACGAACCCCTCATGGTGCATGATTTGATAGGTCCCCATGAACTCCTCCTGACTAAAAAGCCTTCATTTATGATGAATGAAGGCGGTCGTACTAAAGTCGAAGTCTAGAGGAGAGTCGATCAAGCTCTGTTGGAAATATCCAGGTGTCGTCTGCATCTTGACGACCCCACCAATGTATTAAGTAATGGCTAGCGACCCGCTTGTGGTAGAAACAAACTGTTGGGATCAGATCTTTGTAATGCTCTCATTGCTCAACTCACGAGTAGTGGATTCCGGTACGATCGACAGTATCGTCGGTGAAACCAAAGAAAACGAGTCCCCGGGTGGGTGGGTGTCAGCAATGGGTAACTGTAGAGGCCATCAGACATGGGCAGACAATGAGGGTGATAAGGTAACGAGAGTGGAGGTGTGGGCAGCTGGGAGTCCTCATAGCTTGGGTCTACATACTCACGAGGATCATAGTATGATGTCAGATCTTTAACATTAAATATTGGATGTATACCCATATTCGCATAGATATCGAGTCTGTAAGCTTATGATTGAGTAGAGGCTCATTCGCCTGTCGCTAAGCTTTTTGGTTGGTCCCGAAGGAAGCCTCTCAGGGCGATTTCACACCATCACCTGTTCGCATTTCTGAATTACTTTCTCCCGCTTTCGCCTATCTGCATGAGTTTTATAAATTTCATTGCACGTAATAATTTGTCGACGAACCGACTCATGCAACTCATACAAATGTCATGCAAATGCTATGCAAATGACTCAGCAGACTCACTAGAGCGTGACTCTAGGGGCTGGGGATAAGGTCGATAGGTTTTCTAGGTTTGTATCCTGACACTACATGAAATGGACTCAACCTAGTAGACCTATTGACTGAACCATTATACCCAAACTCTGTGATGGGGAGATCAAATTCCCAACTAGTGACATGCTCACTCACTAGACACCTCAGCAGGTTTCCTAATATACGGTTCACTACCTCAATCTGCCCGTCCAACTGGGGATGATAAGCCGAGGAAAACCTAAGGGTGGTGCCAGTCTTGTGACACATGGTCTTCCAGAAATAGCTCATAAACCTCACTGTGAGAAAAAGGGGGAAGAGAGAGAAAATACATGGGTAACATACCAAGCCCGCGGGCTTTGCTTAAGTCATACATTGCTTTCCTCAATCTACACACCTGAGACTCCCCCTAAGCAACATACCCAGGAGGTTGCTCCATATAGACTATCTCTGTAGATCTCCATAAAGAAAGACATTCTTGACATCTAACTGAGACATTTCTCAGTCTCTGTTAACAGCCATAGAGAAGAGAATACAGATCGTGGTAATTCGAGCAATTGGAGAGGGTGTTAAAGAAGTCCACACCATAGATCTGAGTAAAGCCTTTGGCAACAAGCCGAGTCTTATAGCGATCGATGGTACCATCAGAAAGAAACATAATCACAAAGATCCGGTGATAGCTAACCACATCAGCTCTTGGAGGGGTAGGGACAAGAGTCCAAGTACCTCGTTTAGTTAGAGTTTTCATTTTTTTTCACCCATGGCGGTTTTCCAATGAGGAATAGCAAGAGCTTCTTGATAGGTAGTTTGGATGACATTGGTCGAGAGAGCGAGAGCAAAGCTCTTGCAGGAAGGAGACAGTCAGGCATAAGAAACAATACCATGAATAGGATGGTGAGTGCATGTGTGAACTCCCTTCTGTAGGGCAATCAGAAGATCAAGGTCCGACTTGTCTGTAGTATCAGATCCATCCGTCAGAGAGACTGTTGGCCCAGGAACTGTAAACAGCGGCTTAGGGATAAAAGCAGAATCATGAGAAAAAGAAGTAGAATCAGACACTGGTGTAGATGAAAGAGGTATAGATTCAGGTAGAGGTGCAGAGATAATAGGTAGAGAAGATGGGTTATCAGAAGGTGGGAGGGTAAAGGTGCGAGAAAAGTAAGGAGCATCAAAGAAGGTGATATCCACAGAAACATACTGTTTCTGAAGAAAATCATAGAATCGGTATTCTTTTTGTCTCAGATAGTAGCCCGAAAAATGCACTTAACTGAGCGAGGAGAGAGTTTGTCACGTCCAAGAGAAAGAGAGTGAACAAACATTGTACATCCAAAGACACGTGGAGGTAAAAGAAATGGTGTCGTACTAGGATATAGAATGAAGAAAAGAGTTTTTTCATTGAGAACCAAAGAAAGAATTCGGTTGATGAGGTAACAAGAAAGAAGAATGACATGTCCCCAATATGACCGAGAAACACTCATTTGAGTGAGAAGAGTGCGAGCCACATCAAGTAGATTGTAATTCTTGCGTTCAGCAACCCCATTTTGTTGAGCGGTGTAAGGATAACTAATTTGATGTATAAAATACTGAGAATTGATGACTAAGGTATTTTTTGGCATTATCAATGCAAATAATTTTAATATGAGCATCAAACTGAGTACGTATCTCATTATAGAATGTATTAAAAATAGAAAAAAGTTTAGAACGTCTTTTAATAAGTACAATCAAGTACATATAGAAAAATCATCAATAAAAGTAACAAAATACAGACTTCCCCTTCCAACTCACTTGATAGGAGCAGGACCTCATATGCCAGAATGAACAAGCTCAAAAGAAAGGGAAGATCTACGTCCTTGATTCACTGGAAAAGACGAACGGTGGTGTTTGCCAAGTTGGCAGGCTTCACAATTGAGAGAAGAGTCTCCCCGAGGTAGATCAGGGAAAAGTTAGTAAAAAAGGCGAGGAGGAGGATGCTCAAGTCGAAGATGTTATTGTAGAAGAGAAGTAGAAGCAGAAAAAGCAGTCGCATTGTCAAGATAGAACAAGTTGTCACTTTCAGTCCCAGTAACAATCGTCTCATTGGACTGAGTATCCTGAAAAGAACAAGTAGTTGAGGTAAAAATAGGCGTGCAATTTAGTTGTTTATATAGAGAAGCAACAGAAAGTAAGTTAAAGAAACAGAGTGACTTAGAAAGTGTCCGCAAGTTGAAGAGACGGTGTGACATGCACTATTCCAGATACGCATACAGGAGACGGAGAACCATCCGCAATAAAAAACGATGGTGACCGGTTATGTTTGTCTAGACGAGAAAAAAGATGAGGGTTTGCCCGTCATATGATTAGTAGCATCAGAATCAATGAGTCATCGACCCGTATTGGCCATATTAGCACTACCCGAAGAGGTAGCAAGAGAAGTGGACTTCTTCGAGGTAGCATCAACCACAGTAGGGTGAAGATGATGATGTTTGACCCAACAGCGGTCAACAAGGTGGTTGGTTTTGCCACAGTGAGAGCAGAGATATCTAAAAGGGCCACAACCACCGGAGCGGCCTCCACAACCACTAAGAATATCACGATGAACCTGAGGAGCAATAGTGTCAGAAGGAGGTGTAGAGGCAAGCAAAGGTTGCTGAAGATGAGTAGTACATCCAAAATGCGTGCAACAGTAGCATCCAGAGTAGAAGTATCAACTTCTCCAAGAATTTGTTGTTGAATCATATCATAAGAATCGAGCAAACGAATCAAATAACACACAATCGGAAGCTCTTGAAAGTATTTATGTTGTTCAGCGAGATTAACAGAAATGGGGCGATGCTGAAGAAGTTCAACACCAAAAGCTTGCACTTCCTGATAAACAGCAACAAGTGTCATGATTGGTCTGGCAAAAATATCCACATACAACGTATATATGCGGGAAGTTTGAGCTTCCTTAGAGTGCAGAGAAAAAAGATGATTCCAAACAGCCTTAACCATCGTATCATGTCGAATGACGGGGAGGCACTCAACAGATAGTCTGTTAGCAAGCCATGTTCTCACTAGAACATCACTGGCGTTTCAGTCATCAAAAGCTGCAGACCCATACGTAGGAGGGTTATCAGTAAGATGATGATGCTTACGCTGAGAGCGTAGCAGAAAGACAAAAGAAACACTTCAATCGGGATAATGTGGTCCAGTGAGCTTGGAAGAAGTACCCAAATTACCATGATAAGTACATTAGCATCATAAAGTGCGGTAAAAAGATACAAGAGCGGGCAGAACAGAGGCGCGAATAGAGTAGAGGAAGAGAAATTTGACATCTCCATAGAGAGAAGAGACAACAGGTAGAGAGGTCTATCCGCACGGATAAAGAGAGGCTGCACAGAGAAAAAAATAAGACCGATAGAGAGACTCTAACCGCACGGTTAGAGGAAGAGACCGGAGAAGAACTTGTCGCAGAAATTGAACAAGCAAGAGGCCACTCGAACATATCAAGAGGCTGTGCGAACAGAGCAAGAGGCCGTAAGAAGGAAGCGAACTGCAGGAAAGGCGACAAGCAAGGGGGGGGGGGGGGCGGAGGGAGGCAAGAAAAGATAGACCGTGAAAAAGAAAAAAGAGGTCGCGAAAAAGAGAGAAGGGAGAAGAACGCAGTTAAGAACTCACACCGGCAAGAAAAAGAGACCGCCGAAAAGAGAGGAACATGCGGTTAAAAAATAAGAAACCGCGTGGTCTACCGCATGCCCAAAAATCATAAATCAGAGCAAATGGACCGATAACTCTGATACCATGTGAGAAAAGAGTTAAATAATCGAACTTTATTGCTCCAAGAAGTTACATAATACATGGGCATGCCTCCTATTTATAAAAAATGGGGAAGATGGAGAATACAAGAGAGAGAATATATGTCTGTCATATGCGACAAGGCGGATAGATAAAAACTATCTGCGTTGGTTGTGCGGTTAGACGGGCTAACCGTATGACTATATAGAGCTAAAAAAGACACCAACACTAGGTTGCTCTAGTCTTTATCCGACAGGTCCAGCAAATAGCTTTAAGAGAGAAAGCTGTGGTTAGACAGTCTAACCGCTAGACCACACCAGAGTTTGTGCTTGAGAACTGCAAACTCCAACTGCGGCCAAGCCTCTACAGATCAACAAAGGACACAACTTCAGGAAGAACATAGGAGCATCTCGGGCGGTTAGGCAAGTGTTAAATGCCTGATCGTCAACTGTATCTGATCTCAGCAATCCGCACGACCACTTCCCCTGATCATCAAACTGCATTGCGGTTAATCGGTGTGGTTTACAACAGACTACTGCAAGACCGCTAAGTCATGTCGCCAGACCGCCAAGACTACAGCTTAACCGCCTGTGCGGTAGCACTGCTAGGAACCCAGAAAGGCAGACCACCAAACCTATATGCCAATGTTATCCGCCAGACTGCCTAACCTATCTGTCTTACCTGTTTACCAGAACGCCTGGTCTCCACATTTTCCAACACTCACATCGCGGTCTGACATGATAAACTTGGGTAGGCCATGCAGCCTAAAAATGTCCCTCATAAAGATGGATGTTACATGAGACGCATCCACTATCTTACGACAAACAATAAAGTGTGTCATCTTCGAGAATCGATCGACCACCACAAAGATGGAGTCATGAAGTCCATGTTGATGTCCTCCCATGGGCGGTGTGGGACAGGTAGAGGTGTGTACTGACCCGTGTTCTGCTTAGTTCCCTTGTCCATCTGGCAGATACGATAATGGAGGACAATGCGAGCCACGTCCCTCTTTAGGCTGCACTAATAGAGGTGATCCTCAACAATGGCTATGGACTTACCCTGCCCAAAGTTCCCAGCGGCCCCTCCCGCATGTAACTCCCAAATCAAGTAATAATTGTAGGAAGTATGGGATATGCACAGGCGAGAGCCACAATACAGATATCCCTCAAAGATCTGATAGCCCTCAACAGGGTCCGGAGGGTCTTGGGACAAGGCGGTATAAATTGCCAAAATCGGGGCATGTCCGATAGTCTAGGATCACTCTCTCAAGCCCATTTACTGTGCACTCATTATCCATAACAAGGAGACACGACGACTCAACGCATCAGCCGGCTTATTCTCAACACCAGCTCGGTGTTTGAGAACGTAATGGAAATTCCGCCACTTGGCGTGCCGGTGTCCTAACTTGTGCTGTGAGTGTAGGTATCATAACGCTTGATGATCAGAATAAAGTATAAACTCTCAGGGGAGGATATAATGCCTCCAGTAGCTCAGAGACTGGACAATAACATAAAATTTCTGATCGTAATTCGAGTATTTTTGCTTGATTTCATTCAGTTTCTCACTAAAGTAAGAAACCAGATTTGCCTCTTGGCTTAATACGCCACCAATATCAACACCAGAAGCATCACACACGACCTCAAATGCGCGATTGAAATCAGGAAGTCTCAGGACATGAGTCGTCATCAATCTCTCCTTAATCTCCTCAAATGCCCTAGTGGTCATGTCGATCTATTGAAACTCTCCCTTCCAAACGCAGCTCGTGAATGGGGCCATGATCGTACTGAACCCCTAGATAAACCTCCTATAGAAGGTGACAAGTCCGTGGAAGCTATGAGCCTCGTGGATTGTCGCATGCACAGGCCAGTCTCGAATGGGCTTGACCTTTTCAGGGTCGATGGATACACCAGTAGATGACACAATAAATCCCAGAAAGTGAACAAACTCAGAAAGGAAGGATCACTTCTTCTGATTCATATACAATTTCTCTCAGCGGAGGGTGTCAAAGAGAAGCCTCAGGTGATCGAGGTGGTCGACTTGGGTCTAGCTATAGATCAGTATCGTCGAAGTATACTATCAGAAACTTGCCCATGTAAGGCTGTAACACCTACATCATGACCCTCATAAAAGTGCTCGGGGCATTCGATAGCCCAAATGACATTACTAACCACTCGTACAGATCGTCCTTGGTATTAAAGGTCGTCCTTGGTCTTAAAGGCCGTCTTCCACTCGTCTCCCTCACGAACTCAAATCTGATGATACCCACTATAGAGGTCGATCTTGGAAAAGATATGGGCATCGAACATAGTATCCAGCAGATCATGGAGTCGTGGGATGGGGAAACGATACTTGACCGTGATTTTATTGATGGTTTGGCTATCGATGCATATGGCCAACTATCGTCCTTCTTATGGGTAAGAAGGGTGGGAACTGCACATGGCCTTAAGCTCTCACAAATAAATTGCTTTTGAAGAAGCTCATCTACCTGACTTTTGAGCTCAGCGTGCTCATCAAAGTGCATACGATAGTGGGGCAAGTTCGGGAGAGAAGTCCCCCGGGACCAAGTCAATAACGTGTTGAATATCCCACGGAGGGGGCAACTCATCGAGAAGCTCATCAAGCATGATATCCGTAAACTCATCCAAAAGGTGACGCACCGCCGGGGGATGGTCGTCAGTGGGGCACTCAAAAGCCATAGTGTCCACCACAATATAAACGATGTCAGACTCAATTTTGTCTCGCAGAAACACGCCTCGCCTCAAGATATGTAGGGGTCTTGAGGCGCTCGTGCTCATAAAAGGCTCAATCTGACCCTTAAATTTCTCCTTGGGCTGGGTAGGCGACAATGTAATCTTCCTCCCCTTGTCATAAAATACACATGTGTTTGAGCCGACCTCACTCAACGCCAAAGCCGTTTTATCGTTGAGAGTGGTGGACACACTCAACGCCGCAGTTTGTTTTGCGGCTATGTGTTAAGGCGTTGAGTGAGTGAACCTTACTCAACGCCATAGCAGTTTTGGCGTTGAGTGAGGCTAGCTCACTCAACGCCGCCGCCAGTATTGCAGAAGGCGTTGAGTGAGAGAACCTCACTCAACACCATAGCTGTTTTGGCATTGAGTGAGGTTAGCTCACTCAACGCCACAGCCTGTTTTGCTGAGGCGTTGAGGGAGTGGACCTCACTCAACGCCATAGCTATTTTGGCGTTGAGTAAGGTTAGCTCACTCAACGCCACAGCCTGTTTTGCTGAAGGCGTTGAGGGAGTGGACCTCACTCAACGCCGTAGCTGTTTTGGCGTTGAGTGAGGTTAGCTCACTCAACGCCACAACCTGTGTTGCTGAAGGCGTTGAGGGAGTGGACCTCACTCAACGCCATAGCTGTTTTGGCGTTGAGTGAGGTTAGCTCACTCAACGCCACAACCAGTGTTGCAGAAGGCGTTGAGTGAGTGAACCTCACTCAACGCCATTTTTGGCGTTGAGTGAGGTTAGCTCACTCAACGCCACCGTCTGTTTAGGTGTTGAGTGAGTGGGGCTCACTCAACGTCATGCCGTGTTGAGTCATCTCAACGCTTTTCCCTTACCTCGATTTTCTCTCCCGAGTGAATTCCTTGATTTTGAGGTTTCTTGTCGGCTATATTTTTTTTTCCAAAAGGCCGAATCGTGGGTCGTGGTTAGTAGTGGTGGTTTGAAGCTCTTAATGGGGGTGGTGTTGTGTAATTTAGCCGAGACCACCCTTTTTATTTTATCTTGCTCCAGGTACGGGCTGGGCAAGGGGGTGGGAGGTCCCTAGTGCTTTCACATGTAGACCCTTGAGCTTTGTTTCTTGGAAATGGTGGTTGGGGGACTGAGTCTGCCTCCAACCCGGATCCGCGTTGTTTTGCTACTACCGTCTCTCACAGCTTAGGGTGTTAGACGTTTCTTCCTTTGTAAATTTGCAACGTTTGGGCTCATGGTAGCCTGGTAAACTCTGCAGGATTTATTTTTGGGCAGGGTTATTACTGTTTCCTCGCACTTAGTGCTTTTCTTTTTGTCTTGCCTTGGACAGTGATGCTTGTTTCGGTTTGCTTACTCTTCTTGCTTACCTTTTAACTTAACATTTCTGTACAGCTTACTTGTTTAGCTTGCTGAGGTATTCTTTTCTTCTTTGAATGCCTCAGGTTCTGGTTAGTAGCCGATTAAGCGGCTAGTTGTGCTGTGCTGTTGCTGGTGGTCTCTCGTACTGTAGAGATCAGTTCATTGGTCTTGTGAAGTAGATTTGTACTTCTTTCTTACAGACATACATACTTGCCAGTGAGTTCGTGTCAGTTGTTGGCGCCCACTTGTAGTTTTACCTTGATACTAGATATGTTATCTTTTTGCTGCTACCTTTTTCTGGAGATAGTCTACTTGCTCTGGGGATGATTTATGCTAGATTGCTAGTTACTTTTAAACCTAAAAATACTATTATAAATATACCTCATGATCAGCATGTTTTATAAAACTCATCACTATTTTCCAAATAACGTAAAAAGATCGTTTTCCTATGTATAGTATAAACTAAATGTAGGGTCCTGCATGGTATAAGATGTCCTCTAGGGGCACTTATGCACTCTTTTAGGATGTCAAACCTGAATAAAGTATTTTTCGCAGCGTATAAGTATAGTTTTTAAATTATGGACTAGGTGATCCACCGAGCCGAAGGATACGACCTTTAAAAATATAACTGATTTTCTAATCATATAACTTATGAATTTTCATAAAGTATAGTTGATAGTGGTTTGCCTGAGCGTCGGCAGTTATCCCCTGCTCGACGTGGCATCATGACACGTGTTTTCTCCTACTCTGATAATCCTTTTTTCTCGGAGAAAATGCGGGTTGTGACAACCATGTTCGTGTTTGTCCCTTCAGAATTGTGGGAAACACTTGACACAACAGTTGATCTGATGCATTGAAGGGGCGCAGATTATCTCGAAGTGGTTGACATGCTCTGGGGTATCATCCATCCCGTCAAAGATCTTGAAGTGGGGTAGTTTGAATCTGTGTGGTGCATGGTACGCTAGAACCTGAGGAGCGAGTAGGGACCCATAGTGAAACGAGAATCACACGGTCGTGGGACGGTGCCTAGCCTTGGCATACTCCTCTTCGATATTATCATTGTTAGCATCTTATGTGATCTAGAAGTAATCAAGGAGTTAATCTCACTACCAACGTAATATGAGCTTATTAGATCGCACATAATAACGTACAGGAAATTGGACAAATGATCGTGTTGGCTCTACTTATATTGGATATGAGTGAAGAACCAAGTTTGAACTCAATGGGAGTTAATCTGTGTCAACTTGATTGGTTGACGATATGGTAATATCAACTTGAACTTAGGTCGACATAATGTATGTTGACTTAATTATCTGCTGACACAATATATATTGACTAGACTCTTCATCGATATAGACTAGAAGACATCGACTTGACTTAGCCTCTGTCGACTGGAATGTTTGTCAATTAGACCTCAAGTCGATATAGTGATATTGACTTGACTGTCTGTCGACTGGAACATTGTCGACTTGACTAAGCATTTGTCGACCGGAATTGTTGTCGATATCGTGATATCGACTGAACTAAACTGTCCGTGGAATGGAACTTTGTCGACTAGATCTCAAGTCGAAACGAATGTCTGTCAAATAGATCTCTAATCGACATAGTGTATGTCGACTAGACCTCTAGTCGACATAGTGTAGTCGACTAGATCTCATATTTTTTTCCTCTCACTCTGATTTGAACCCATTTTACTTAATATAAGATTAAGTCCTTTCTGAAACTGACATATATATAAATATTTGTACGGTTTAGGGTTATAGTTCACTTGGAACATCAGAGAGAGCGGCGGCTCTCGCGGAGAAAGCGTGGATACGATCTTCTCGCTTTATCCTTTTAGTCAAATCTAGCAATTCGAAGGAGACAGAATCGATCTCTGTCCAGCCTACTATCATTCGACGGTAGAAGGAGCTCTCGGTGTTAGTGTGGATACTCATAAAGACGTGTATTTATTCCTGGATTCTCGGAGACTCAATCTACCGTCGGCTTCAAATTTTGAATCAGATGTAGATCAACAGTCAATCGTGAATCTCGATTTCACATCAGGTACCCTTTCGTTTTTCGATTCCTGGTTTTCACAAGATCTATACTTCAGGATTGCCTTGGGCCTCTTGATTTTTTCGCTGCGCATATGATCTTGCTTGACCCAAGACGAAACCCTACAATCTCTCACTTCCTTGTGAGTGAGTCTTTGGGTGGCTTGCCCGATGTTAGCCTCAATTGGGGTGGGTTGAGTTGATCATTTCCTGGTGGCTTTACCCGTCGTGTGGTGTATGCAGAGCTTGCTGCTTCAGACGGCTCCTCAGTGGGATGGTCCTCGAGGTGAGCAGTGTCTCGAGACCGGATGCGCTCATGTGCAATTGTCGGTCACACTCCTGGTGTGATGGATGGGTTGGGAGGATTGGGGACTCCCAGATCTTGCTGAAGGGCGAGCACTTCTACCTGACACTCCTCCTTCAGTCGAACGTGCCCTCTACGGAAGTTTTAGGCGTGTCAATGGCGGCTCCTCCTAGTAGCGGAGCGTTCCTTGCAGACTAGTTGGGGTGGTGGGGGGAGGCAGATCGGTGTGCTCTTCCGGATCCATGCCGTTAGCGGTGCACACACTTCTCTTTGTCATTGCAGTTTGTCAGGGGTGTTTGTTCCGATTAAGCAATGCTTCCAGATATTTGTTGCAGCGCTTGGAACCCCTTCACACACACAACACCAAATTTTTGTGGGTCACTCGGTTTTTCCCCAGTTCAAATAATCGGACCGCCTTAGCTCAAGAGTGAGCCAAACGCGCAAACAGTCAAAAGAGATCCAATAACAATGATAAACAAGACGTTTTAGTGTGGAAACCCCTGAAAGAGTGAAAATCATGTGGTTGGACCTGTGTCGGGCTAAAATCCACTAGTTCCTTCATTGTTACAAGAGTTTGAGATCCCCAGAGGGTGATAGACCACCTCACAAAGGGTGGGGGCATGTGTCGTATGGGCGTGTGTGCGGCACAGGCCGCGCATGCATGCCCACGATGTATGCCATGCTCGCTTGCGCACAGCGAGAGCCCAAGTTGCGTGTGTGCGACGAGAGCCACCCGCGCACGTGGCACTTGTGCACACAAGGCATGTGCGCCATGTGTGCTAGGTCCTCTCGGGACGTACACGTGCGATGTCCCATTCGTCCCCTTTGAGGTGGTTTTAGTGTCCTTCGAGCATACACGGTTCGTGCGCACGACGCGCTAGATCGGGTTGGCTTGCTTGAGCGTTTTGGTGGAAGCCATGTTGGTCTGACTCGGAAATCCTTAGGGGAAACCTCATCAAGACTCAATAGTTTTAGTAGTTTTTTTTATAAAAAAACTAGATGGTTCTTAGAACCTCTTTATCAAAAAATCCAGTGAACTGATTCTTCAACTCTCCCTACTAAAAGACTTTAGTCAATATGGATAGTAGATTCATATCATTGGATAGAAGAGAGGACACGCTCAATTTAAAGAGAATCTCTATAAATTATGTGTTGTCTGGATGTTCATGCTCTATATCTAAATTAATTTGCAGTTTTTTTTAGTATCTTCTTGTAATCTGTGAATCAGTAAATTTGTTGATTGAGGGGTCGTTTGGCGCGTGATGTGTTGTCCGTGCGACCGACGCGGATTCGCCCCATCAAACATCAAACGTGCCGAATGTGAATTACTGTGCAATAATTTTTAAATCTTTCATCTAAAGTATTTTTCTCAATTATTTTTCCGCACTCTTAAGTCCCTAAATGAAGTTAATTGAAGTCAAAGGGATATTTCGGAATAGCTTTGAATCCGCGGATTTTTAAATAGTAGCAGTTATCCCATTTTGATGGATTTATGATTTATCTTGTTTTAACTATGTATCATTGACTATGCCATTGTGTCGGATTTATGATTTCGGAATAGCATTTAAAACACGATTTATGGAGGAGTTCGTACAAAAACTGCTGACTTGACCTTTGACTATGCCATTATGTCTTCTTATTTTTAAGTAAGATATTTGTTTTTCAGCTTATTCCTTTTCTTATAAATAAGATATTTGTTTTTCTTTTTGAAGGCCCTTGCCCGGCCCTCTCTTTGAGAGGAAATTCAATCTTGGACCGGGCCGGTTGGACTTGGGCTTTTTGCCAATCGGGCTCGGCCCGGGCCCAGCTTGAGTCGGGCCGGTTCGGGCTTGGACTTCCTCTCAAAGAGAGGGTATGGTAAGGCCGTTCAGGCCGGATTAAAATCTTGCCTGGAATAGGCAGGATTATCCCGCCAATTAGGCGGGATTAAAATCCCGCCTAATTGGGGGAAATCCCGCCAATTAGGCGGGATTTAATCCCACCTAAATATGGCGGGATTAAATCCCGTCTAATTGGTGGGATTTTCCGTCAGCTCGGGGGCCTGATCCAGGCTAGTCCGGTCCCCAGGCTTTTCCTGGCCTAGCTCAGGCCGAACACCGGGCCAGGCAACCGGCTAAAATGGAGGCCCGGTAAGGCTCCCAAGCCTGGCCTTGGCCCGGGCCGGAGCTAGTCCAGATTTTACCGGGCAGGCTTTTCGGGCCCGAGCTTTTTGTGCACGACTACTTATAAATGTTATTTTTTTAAATAGATATGTACAAAATAGCCTAAATGCAGAGGAGATATAAAAATAATCATTCAATGAGAGAAAGGGGTAACTGAAATATGAATTTGAGGATTAAATTGTATTAGCTATTAAAATTATTTTTTATTAAAATTTGAAATATAAATAAGACAACAAATGAAGTTAAATGAAGAGACAATATAAAAAGCTTTACAATAAGACATTATTTACATTGGGGACTCATCACTCATCCAAGAACGATAAAAGGGTGAATAGATTAGCCCCCAAAAAGAACAAAAAAAAAACCATATACCTACCTGGGGGTCGGCCTCACCGGAGAAGAGTGCTTTTTCTGCATAGGAATAACGCTCGTACCTTTCAAGAATCCTTTCCATGCTACAAAAAAAAGAGATTGTGATCAGAATTTCATGGGAATCCAATGATCATTGTCTCAGCTAGTGGTGCAAATAAATCGAGCTCATCAAAAAATGAAAGCTCGAGCTTTTCCTTAGCTCGAACTTGATGAACTCGCTTTATTTAGCTCAAGCTCGGCTGGAGCTCCTCGAGTTAGCATGTCCTGCACCACAAATTAAACGAACTCTTTTAATTTATATTCTTTATAATCACATAAAGCCGAAATGTCTTAAATTTACATGTAAAATCCAAAATTTTAGATGTCTATGTATTAGTTTTTTAATAATATTATATATATATATATATATTTACTACTCAAAATATTATTTTTGAAATAAAGGTAGCAAGCTGACTCTCAAGTTTATGAACAAGAATGAGCTCGAGTTAGTAAGACACAAGGCTGAGTTGTGTTTTTTTGAGCCGTGACTTCGAGGATGGCTCAACTCAACTGAACTAGTACCCCTAATCTCAATTAGGCACTGCATGCATTGTTAGTATCACATAGCTGCAAGGTTGATTGAAAAACATTTTTTGGTGGAGATTGGCTGAACTCTCACAGTTATAATCTTTGATATGATAGCTACGAGGTATAAAGAAAAAAGTACTTTGGCAACTTTGATTTCCGATCTAACAAACAATAACCTTCGTCCTTGCAGTGGATTAGAGATGAGTTGGCCAATTGCAAGGGACAAATTTTGTTCCTAGCTCTAAACTACAAAATTGAACTGATAATAGTAATAATAATAAAAAGATGATTGTTATTAGCACCGCAGTTTTGGCTAGTCGCATTGCTTTTTTTCCTAATTTTTTGCGGCTTTTGGAAATACGTCTTGAATATGCATTTTTAGGAAAAGTGTTCAACATGAAAGTTATAGATATAGACGAGATCTACAACTTGAAGGCTTTTCCTAAAAATGCATGTACAAGACGAATTTCTAAAAGACGCAAAACGTGAGCGTATTTTCAAATTACGCTTGCACATGCATTTTTAGGAAAAAAGTTCAACACAAAAGTTGTAGATTTCGTCGAGATTTACAACTTTCGTGGTGAACACTTTTTCTAAAAATGCATGCACAAGACGTATTTCTAAAAGACGCAAAAAATTAGGAGAAAATACGGTGCGACTAGCCAAAACAAATCTTATTATATCAAGCATGTGTCGTAAAATTTTCTAGTAAGTCAAGAAATGTCGCAGGAACACTCAATCAAAACCAAAGTCAAGTAAAAAATCAGCAACAACAGAAGCGCACGAGTCTCAAACAGAAATTAACAACTCTTTACACGTCAAGGTATACATTGTGAGACATGATTCGCTATATAACCGATAAAAACAAAAAATAACTACATGCACAGAAGAAACCGGGTCGCCTAATAACAGAAATCGTACAAGCCGCAAACTGCCAATCTGTCCGCGGAAACCGCTAAGTCGCCAAATTGCAACTAAGCCGTGCAGACTGCCTGTTATTGAATGCTGATGAACTGAAAACAGTACCCACTGATAAACCGAGCGAACTGCTCGAACTAACCACAACCCGGAGGAAGAGACTTCAAGTCGCAAGACTGCGATCTGCTGTATACCACAGACTGTAAAACGCGAACTGTTACACACTGAGCTTTCCAACTAGTTGTCTAGTCGCCCGGTGCTAGCCGCACAGCCTGCACAGTACAAATCAACTTCACTTAATCGCACCGGTTAGAAAAACCTAACCACAAGTTCATAACGTGAGTTGAGTTTTTACTGTTCTCGTTATATATGACGAGTCGGGGACCCCTATTTATAGGCTACAGGGGGAGTGTGGTCACCACTCATAGCGATAGGATAACCACCCGTCATCATGTAGCTAACACCATCTATCCGCATAAGAGTGCAGATACAAGAAGCAAACCGCGCACGATAAACCATCTAACCGCTCATGCAGAAAGAATAACCAGTCTGCATAGCCGAGCGAACAACAACCTCAGTCTGCATGGACTTAGAGTAATCCAGTGACGCGTCCTAAGCCAATAACGTGCCTATGACGAGCTGCCGGTCTCTCCAACCAAACCACGCGGTACAACGATCTCCGCAAACTCCAAAGGTAGACCACACAACCATGTGGTCACTGCGACTAGGTAGCCAAGGTGAACATGTCACAACACCGTGATCAAGTTCACACAACCATCGATCTCTGACAACAGACCGCGCGAGCAGTTCACAGAAACCTGTGTAGTTAGCCTCCGCTATCTGCGCTAATCGGATGCTTCCGCGCACTAGAGATCTTGCCAGCTCCAAGCAAATTCTGCGGTCTCACCAACCAAACTGCGTCAGCCACGATTAGCGCAATGCTAACCGCTCGGTTAACTCCCAAGGTGCTTACTGATCCAGAGTACAAGAAGAGAAATAATAGCCACAGCCCGACTATTCGCCAGCAGCTAGCCGCCAGACCAGCGACGGTCTCTGCAGTCTGCCTAAACAGACCGCCCACTTCCACTTCAACAAATTCAACACTCCCTCTTGAAGTGGAAAGTGGAAACCAGCCCGAGTAAACCTCATAATCGAGTAAACGGTCCTTTCAATAGTGGATTCGTGAAAATGTCCGCGATGTTGTCCTGACTCTGCACATACTCAACCATCAAAGACCCCTCCAACACCTTCTCCAGAATGAAGTGATGCTCGATCTCGATGTACTTGGTTAGCGCATGACAAACTGGATTATTAACCAGATTGAGAGCACACTTGTTATCAGCGCGCAACAGAGTAGGACCTCACACCTCCTCATGGATGTCCTCCACTAATCTCTTAATCCAGATGACTTCCAAAGCAGCCAAGACAAAAGACTTGTATTCTGCTTCCGTAGTGGAGAGAGCCGCTAAATCCCGCTTCTTATTGCATCACGAGATAGCTGTCATTCCGCACATAAAGACATGTCATGATGTCGACTTTCGGTAATTAGAATATCTTCCATAATCAGCATCCGTGTAACCATGCAGCTTGAAGTCCGTGTCCCTCTCGTAGAAGGGGTCCATATCCTAGGTAAACTTTACGTACTTCAAGATGTTCTTAGCCGTCACCAGATAAGGCTTCCGCGGCTCCTCCATATACCGACTTACTCGGCCCACAACATACGCAATATCAGGCCTTGTAATCGTCAAATATTTGAGACTTCCCATGAGAACTCAGAACACCAAGGGATCTGAAAGAACCCTTCTCTCATCACATTGAAGCTTTAGATTGACCTTCAAAGGAGTAGAGCGGCTCTTCCCTTCCCACATGTCGAATCGCTTAACGATTCTCTCTGCATAGCCCTTCCGGAAAAGAGCACAATGCTCTTCTTTCTCTCAATTTCTAGTCCAAGAAAATGGTGGAGCTCCCCAAAATCCTTCATCTCGAACCTGATAGTTAGCTCATCCTTAAGACTAGTTACTTCTTCCTCCGAGTTCCCAGTGACGATCATATCGTCAACATACAGTATTACCATGACGTGAAGTTCCCCCTCTTCTTAACAAATAGACTTGAATATGAGTTTGAAGCAAAATAACAACAGAACTGGAGGTATTCTGCGATTTCTCATGCCACGCCTGAGGTGTCTGCTTTAGACCATAGAGGGACTTCTTCAGCTTACAGACGTGTCTTGGATGTTCTTCAAAAACATAACCAGTTGGTTGCACCATGAAAATGTCCTTGTAAACCTTGCTGAAAAGGAAATCATTCTTTACATCGAGTTGTCAAATCCTCCACCCTTGACAAGCCACCAAAGAAATCACCATCTGAACAGAAGACATTTTGGTCACCGGACTGAACGTCACTTTATAATCTTCCTCGTACTACTGCGAGAATCCCCGAGCTACAAGGCGAGCCTTGTACCGCTCGATGCTGCCGTTAGCCTTCTTCTTCATCTTGTAAACTCACTTGCATGTCATAAGAGTGATGTCTTCGACCTTAGTCCTCTCGTTCTTCCCGAGGGCGTTCATCTACTCATTCATAATATCTTCTCACTCCTTAATGCTAGTGACATTTTCAAAGCATGACGACCCTCGATCATCCAAGGGACCTGCGAAGAAACATGAGATGAAACTCACCATGTTCCCGTCCTTATATCGAGCCAGTGGAATAATGGTCCTTTTGGACCACCGTAGGGCTTGACTCTGATCCACAACTTCCGATATTTCTTCTAAACTAGCTCTCATCTCGGGCACACCAGGAGCATCTCTCCCCCTGCTTTTAGATTCAGAAGCTTCCATCCCAGAGCTAGATGAAACAGGAGTACCTGGTGACACATGCAACTCCACCAGAAGATCCCGAGCAGCTTATCCCTGCCCTCTGTCAAACCTGCTCTCCTATAGCTCCATAGATTAGATACCCTGGTATGACATCAATTCGTTAAATACCACATCTCGGGAGACAACAAACTTCTGTGTCTCTGGATCCATGCATTTCCAGTCCTACTTCCTCGCATTATAATAGATAAAGACTAGTTTTTGTGCTTTCGCATCTAGCTTCGTTCTGAGAGTGTCTGGAACATGTACGTAGCAGGTTGACCCAAATAACCGAAGATATTCCACATTGTGCTTCTCCTTAAATATCAACTCATGTGGAGATTTCATGTTATTTGGACAGAGGATCATGCGGTTGATGACATATGCCGCATAGACCATTCCCTCAGCCTAGAAGGCCCTGGGAATGTCTTTGGCGAGAAAAAAGCATTTACAGGTCTCCGTCAAATGACGGATCTTCCACTCTGCAACTCCTTTCTGTTGTGGAGTATGCACACAAGTAAGCTCCTTCCGGATTCCAAACTTTCTGCAGAAGTTGGAGAACTCGTTTGAGTTGAACTCACCTTCATTGTCAGTTCTCAACTTCTTAATCCGCGGACTGAGATGACCCTCCACGAGCTCCTTGAACTCCACAAACTTCCCGAACGCCTCTTCAGCCGAGCGGAAAGCAACCTAAGTCCGCATGGACTTAGAGTAATCCAACTACGCGTCCTGAGCCAACAACGCGCCTATGACGAACTGCCGGTCTCCGCGACCAGACCGCACAGTACAGCGATCCCCACAAACTCCAAAGCAGATTGTGCAATCATGCGGTCACTTCGACTAGGCAACCAAGCTGAACTTGTCACAACACTGTGACCAAGTTCACACAACCAACGATCTCTGACAACATACCGCACAAGTAGTTCACAATAAACTGTGCGGTTAGCCTCCGTTATTCGCGTCAACTGTCTGCTTCTGCGCAATAGAGATCCTGCCAGCTACAAGCGAATTTTGCGGTCTCACCAACCAGATCGTGATAGCCGCGGTTAGCACAATGCTAATTGCTCGGTTACTTCCTGGGGTGCTTACTGATCCAGACTACAAGAAGAGAAACAATAGTCACAACCCGACTATACGCCAACACCTAGCCGTCTGACCGACAACAGACTGTACGGTCAGTCTAAACAGACCGCCCACTTCCACTTCAACAAATTCAACACTCCCCAATGAAGTGGGAAGTGGAAACCAGCCCGAGTAAACCCCGTAACCGAGTAAATGGTCCTTTCGACAGCGGCTTCGTGAAGATGTCCGCGATGTTGTCCCGATTGTCACCACGCAGTTGAGTAGGACCCCACACCTCCTGAGCAGCCAAGACTGAAGCCTTGTATTATACCTCCCAGGATGCTTACTGATCCAGACCATAAGAAGAGAAACAATAGCCACAGCCCGGTTACCCGCTAACACCTAGCCACCAAACCGGCGGCGGTCTCTGCGGTCTGCCTAAATAGACCGTCCACTTTAACTTCAACAAATTCAACATGTGTGAAGTTTAGGGTTCTACCATTTAACCTAATATATTAATTAGTAGATTAAAGTTACTTAAGTGCATTCAATTATTTATTCACAAATACTTCATGGAAATAAGAACTTTTTAAAGTGGTGCCATGTGGTTTTTGTTGGAGTGTGTGATCTAAGATCAATCAAGGGATTAACATCATTGTTAACGTAATATGAACATATGAATGCACTGAAACATGAAAAATGATCATGTTGGGTCTAATATAAGTCTGACTTTAATTTAACTTGAGACATAAATGTATTAATGCATAATAATTAATTTTGAATGAATTAATGTTTGAATTACTAATATTGTTTTCGAACTCAAAATGCGTCATTTAGTTTTGGAACCGAATGCCCGAATTCCATGTGCCTATTACTCATCTCTTTGTATTTTTGAAACGCTCTCTCTACATATAAAAGCATTATAGTTTTCAAAATCGCAAGGAACTCTTTACATGGGTTTCTTTGAGAGAGAGTTAGAAGAAATGAGTGAATATAGACAATCTCTATAAAAACGAAGCTAGTACTTTGTATCAAAATTAAACAATCTTCTTCCTTCAGTGAGGCCACCCGATGATGAGTTGTGCCAGAGTTCCAAGAACCCGCGTGGGTATTGATAGAAACACAAATAATTTCTTGTTTGGTCATCGACAAATCCTCCTAAACAAAATCGAATTTCATTGTTTCGTTGCATGTAAAACGTATATTTATTGATTAGTTAGTTTCACATTGATCTTGTAAGGGGCTTCGTGTATTTTTACACTTTTGATGCACTCGAAAACCAACAATTTTAGCAGTAAAAAATCTCACTGCATTGTACTGTGCTCAGTTGAAAAAATTTCTAAGTTGCACAACACTAAAATTGCATGGTTTGATTTAAAACTCGGTGCGGTTTGTCTGGCGCGCATGATATGTGCATTTTTAATGCTCACCCATGTTCATGGATATTGTTATGAAAAATCGGTCTAAGAGTAGATAATTTTTCCTTTTTTTCCAGATCTAATAAAATAATCTAATGACAAAAATATTAGTGCAATAACGAAACAAAATAGAACAAACACGAGAAATAAGAAAAAAATCACAGACAAAGAACACCAAATATAAAGTGGTTTCCCGAAATTGAGTACGTCCACTGTGCAGATAAAATATTTTATTTTTTTTCTTAAGCATACAATACGGCTAAAAGGGAGAAAAAATAAACCGAGAGATTGATGACAATTTTGAATCCTCCAAGACCCGGTCGTACACGTTGCGACGAGAAAGAAATCCGGCGGCAAGAGAAGAAGACGACAGCCGAGAGTCAAGCACGCTGCAGCAAGGAAGAAGCCCGTCGGCAAAGCTGCTGCAATAAAGAAACCCAACGACAAGGATAACTGCCTCCAACCAAAGAGACACACACACGATTGCAACGGGGAAGGACCCCCAGGTTCGGCCAAGGCTGGCCGACCTCCTCTGTATTCTCCAACTAGCCGAAATCTTCGCTTCTTCATTGGGGATAACCGGCCACTCCAAAATATATAGGTCGACTGAATCCAGTCAAAAACAAGAAAGAAATTTCCTGTCATCAAATGAATAATTGATGGAATATAGGAATTCCAAAAGATGAGAGGGGGCTAGCTGCACCCATGAAAAGAGATCAAATCCAAAAGATCCTCCTCCATCAATGGAAGAAAATATATTATGCCACCGACGCTCTTCCATAATTGTCGGAATTTGGGGAATTCCAAAAAAGAGGAGTTACGAATTGATATGTCTCCAAAAAAGACGTTGATCAAAAAAGGGAAGATGCGTCATTACCGCAACAAGATATGACATCGAAGATTTTGCCAGTTTCACTTTCATGATTTCCACGTTCTTAATCAGAAAAAATATGATGAGGGATAGCCCCTTGTTCATTAAAGGGATAGCATTTGTGAACTCAGAAAACAACATCGACAATCATTTACATCAGGATCATTGTGTAGAGCTAAATCAACTCTCCAACACATTCATACTGATACTTGTTGTCCTATGATGACTCCAACTCATAGTAAAAAAATATGCATTTTATTCTATTTATGGATCATTACACAAGAATGATGAGGGAATACTTCATGAACAATTTCAACGATTTAAAAATCTTGTTTAAAAACAAATTTGTTGCTACATCAAAATTCTGGGAAGTGACCATGGGAGGAAGTATAACTCATAGCAATTCAGGCAATTATGTGAGGATGAGAGAATGGAGCACTGGTTAATTGTCGGAAATGTGTGTGAACAAAATAGCTTTTCTGACAGAAATAATAGAACTATAATAGATATAGCTCCATCAATGTTGAAAGAAAATGGACTAACAAATATATTCTGGGAAGAAGTTGCATATATTGTAGTTTACTTGCTTAATAGATGTCCTACAAAAGCTATTCCAAAAAAGACATTGATTGTGTTAGGTTTGGCCTAACTCAACCTGAAAAACCGGCTCAACAGGTGAGGGTTGCCTCGCCATATAAACAGGTCAGAACAGAGTGGATTGGCGGTGTGGGACTATTATTAACATCCCCCCTCGCCCATAGCATGGATTGACCGGACGGAACCGGGATAAATAGCTCATGGGCGGACCGGACGGAACCGGACAGAAACTGGATGGAACCTGCCTCTGATACCATGTTAGGTTTGGCCTAACTCAACCTGAAAAACCGGCTCAACAGGTGAGGGTTGCCTCGCCATATAAACAGGTCAAAACAGAGTGGATTGGCGGTGTGGGACTATTATTAACAGATTGAAGCATGGAGCGGTCAAAAGCCAACAACAAAAATCACCGATTTTTTGTTTCTATATGTTCTTCCTCCTGATAGATGATAAGGCAGTAAAAGGAATATTTATGACCTTCAGTTAATCAAAAGGTTACCATGCTTAGAATATTTAGATAAATATTATTATTATCAGTCGTGAACGTACTCGTGATGTTGAGTTCGACGAAAATGCATCATGCATGGAACTGGGAGGAAGAAGTAGAATGAAGAAATATTCTTATCACAACATTATCACTTATTGAACGCCACTGATAAAAACTTAAGCACTCTGCCACATATTGATCCCCTTGACAATATCATGTGCGGTTGTAGCTCCTTTGTGCTCCCCTTGACATATTGATAAGTCAGCCTCCTTTGACAATGTTTGAGAGTAAAAGAGCACTTACAATGCATGAGAGAGCAAGAGTGATCTTTAGAGTTTTTTGTTACTTGAATGTTTGGATGGTTACAAATGAGGGAGTCTTCACCTTATATAGGTCCCAAAGACTTTCCCTCCAAAGTATAAAAGAAACTAGAATGTCTCATATTCTAAACTATTTTATACAATTCTTGTATTTACAATATTCATGAATATCCTAGATTACTCTAAAATGTTCTGAAGAGATCATCCTAGAAATCCCCTAGCTTCTCATGTACAATGGTTTCCAAGACTATATTTCTCAAGAATCTTATCGGGGCTAACACAAAACTTTTCATCCGCAAGCCTAACATGGTGGTTGTGACATCCTCCCCAAATTAACTGGGTGATGCCGTCATCTCCTCGTACTGCAAAAGGATGTCTTTGGACTATCACAAATCTTCGAATATTTTTCATGTCACGTCGGACTCTAGCAATCCCTTCCATTGATTAAGTAATGTGTGCTCGATTGGGTACCACACGATAGTTTGTAGGGAGTCTCCCCGATGGACGAGTTAGGGGTGGTCCTTAGGGCCCAAAGGCCAGACAAAAGCTGCTCCGCCAAGTTCTCCCTCGGGTTCTCGACTTTCTTTTTCATCAAGTTCAACACTAACGTGTTTGCTGCCTCAACTTGCCCATTACTGTGGGGGTGGTGGACCGAAGCAAAATGTAGGCCGATTCCTCTCACCTCGCGGAACTCTACCACTCCAAGACTTGCAAACTGAGAACCATTGTTGTGATGATGGAGAGGGGTATGTCATACCTGCAGGCTATCTCACCCAGAGGAAGTTCTTCATTACTTGGGTCATTATCTTTGCGGGATATTTTACCTCGACCCATTTAAAGAAAGTCCGCCATCACTAAGATGAACCTATATAGCCACTATGAGGTGGGAACGACCCGAGCAGATCCATCTCCATATGGCAAACGACAAAGATGTAGTGATAGACCACTAATGATTTGTCGTATGTATCTAAAGTGGTGTGTAGAGTTGGCATTTTCGACACCTTCGAGCAAACCCTTCCTCTTATTCCTAATTGCCGGCCATAAGTATCCTTGTCTCAACACCCTTTTATCTAACGTGCGACTTCCCAAATGGCTCTTATATTCTCCCGCGTTGATCTCTTCTAAAGTCATGGTACTTCTTTCGTTTCTGTGATACACCTTGCTAATGGTCCGGAGATGGTTTTTCGGTACAAGCCGCCCTCATGTAGGGGATAGTACGTTAATTTGCATTTGAACTAACTTTTATCTTCTACTCCCCCTGGGTACTTCCCGTGGTCAAGAACTTAACGTATGGATCAATCCAAGAAGATTTTTTTATCAATCTTCATCAATTTCCCCTCTTCGATCGAGGTCTAGAAGAGCTTTGTTGGGGTATCTCTGATCTTCGGTCTGTTTTTGGTGAGTGTGTCTGCAATGTTATTTTCACCTATCGGTAGATGTTGTATGCTAAAATATCGGAGCATCACAGTCGGTTCTTTGGCTTTCCCCAGATATCATTGAAAGGTCAGGTCACGAGCCTTGTATTCCCTGCGAATTTGGGTGATGATTACAAAGGAGTCAGTATGAACATGGATTTCATGTACCCTTAATTCCCTCGCCATCTACATTACAACTAGCAAGACCTCATATTCTGCTTGATTGTTGGTGACCTCGAATTGCAATTCCATGCCTTGATCGACCCTTATTTCGGTTGGGCTTATGAGGATCACTCCTACGCCCATACATTTTTTTGTTTGAGGCCCCGTGACCAAACATATCCATCTAGGGAGGGGGGTGTTACGCCCTCAACTGTTTCTAGAGCTTTCGTGAAATTGGCGAAAAAGTTGGTCACTGCCTATGCCTTGATCATCATCTTAAGGACATAGACTACGTCAAATTCTCCGAGTTCCACAGATCATTTGTCTATCCTTCATGAATGCTCTGCTCTCTCTTTAGAATGTTGCAGATGTGGTGATCGATCACTACTTTGATGGCGTGAGCTTGGAAATATGGCCGAGCCTCCTTGCAAAAATGACTAGCACATATGTCAACTTCTCAAGCATGGGATGCCTTGTCTCGACACTCCTTGGGTCTCGACTCACAAAATAGATATGTAGTTGTTTCACTCCTTCCTTGCGGACCAAAACGGTGCTCACAACCTCCATTCCCATTCCCAAGTATAGGGTGAGATCTTCATCTGCTTGCGGACTTTGTAGTCGAAGGTCTCCAATTAACTATTGTTTCAAGCTGTGGAGAGCATCTTCGCATTGAGAACTCCACTCAACCTTCTGACCGGCTTGGAGGGTCTTGAAGAGTGGGGAACACTTTTCCCCTGACTTGGAGATGAAGCATATGAGCCATGTATTTCTCCAACTGAGTCGTTGAACTTCCTTGGTACCTTTGGGGTGCATTCATTTCTACAATTTCTTTGACCTTGTTGGTGTTCAGATCGACCTTGTTGGTGTTCAGATCGACCCTGTTTGGCATGAGGAGTCGATTGAGATACTTCCCTTTTCTAGCCCCAAAGACACTTGACTAGGTTGAGTCTCATCGTGTATGTTCGCAGGGTTGAGAAGGTCTCTACAAGCTCCCTTAGGTAGTCTCCAATGTTCTTGCTTTTCACTAGAAGATCGTCGACGTACACATGTATGTTTCTTCCCTTATGATCTTTTAATCCGCGATCCATCATTCTTTGATATGTCTCCCTTGCAGTCTTCAAACAGAACGACATCATAAAAGCCATCATTTGTGACAAATAAGGTGTTCGGGACATCTAGGGAGTGCATCTGAATTTGATGGTGACCTAAAAAGCATCAAGGAAGCTCATGATAGAAAAACCAAACACGGAATAGACGAGCATCCCAATATGAGGCAAGGTATAACAATCCTTAGAGCAAACATTATTCAAAAGAAAGAATTTGATACACATGCGCTACTTCCCTCTGTCTTTTTTTAACCATTACAACATTTACCACCCAAACCAAAATTGAATTTAGGAGACAAACTAGGTCATAAGCAGCTTCAAAACTTCTTCTCGGATTGGTTCTGTCAAGGTTATTGCAATGGATCTTTTCTTCCGTCACATTGGGCAAATGTTGGGTCTAGGTTGAGGCAATGGCAAAGGACATCAGTGTTGATTCTCGGCATGTCCGTGGTGCTCTAGGAAAAGGCGTCGACATTGTCTTGGATATTTACATGCCACTAACTCGAGCTTCTCTTCCTTCGATAGTTCCCGACTGATCTGTATGCTCTCAAGCTCACATTGTTGGTCACCAAAGATAGCATTATAATTATTCTGAGCATCTATAATGACGAACCGGAAGGTTTTCGTGGTTCTACCCAAGGCGACCACCAATTTTACCTCTCCTACCTCATTTCTCTCGCCAAAAAAGCCGAAGAGTGGACCATCTAAATTTTAAAGATTTTACCCTCGAGGGTTTCACATTGATGGCCACAAGATTTTTCTTAAAAACTACATTCACGGAACTCTCATTGTCGACTAGGATCCTGAAAACATTGAAGTTCTTGATCGTTGCCTTGATCACCACATCACCGTGGAAGGATTGTCATGTGCCTCCATGCCGTCAGCCAAAAACACGGTTTCGCCAATCCAGGGAGGGCCTAACAAGGAGGATGATGTACCTACAATAAATAGATTGTAGGATGGATTTGTTTGAGGCCTCGCGAACCGCTCTGCCATGGATTACGTAGATTCTTCTCCACGTGCCAATGTCTTCACATTCTTCGTAGCGAGGTCACTTGAGTTCCCCTCCCAGATCTGGAGCTTTTGTTTGGCATGTAACTCAACTCCAGCAGTCCATTATCAAGCTTCTCCTTGATAAAAAAACCTATCAATCTCTATAGTTTTGGTGCGGTCGTGTTGGACTGGATTCTTTGTAATACCGATGGTTGACTGACTGTCACACCACAGCTTCATCCTTTCTCCTTGGTCCAGCTTCAACTCCCCATGCATTCCTTTAAGCAGCAGGAGCTCTGCAACCCCTACTGTCATGGCTCTGTACTCTGCCTCTGCTGTCGATCTAGCTACTACCGACTACTTCTTGCTCCTCCAAGAGACCAGGTTGCCTCCCACGAATATGCAATAGCTTGAGGTAGACCTCCTATCATCCACACAGCTTGCCCAGTCGGAGTCGCATTAGCCTTCAATCCTCACATGCTCATTCCTCCTGAAGGCCAGCCCCTTTCGAGGGACACTCTTCAGGTATCACAGAATTTGGTACACCGCATCCATATGCTCTTTCCTCGGGTCATGCATGTAGCGGCTCACCACGCTTACAGAGAATGAGATGTTCGGGCGTGTGTGGCTCAAGTAGATCAACTTCCTAACTAGCCTTTAATACATCTCACAAGCTACTGGTTCTACAACCTCTATACCCAGCTTATACCTTTGATCGATTGGCATAGCAGCAGGTTTGCACCCCCAACATCCCAGTTTCAGTGAGGAGGTCCAACACATATTTTCTTTCAGAAAGGACTATCCACCCTGCCTCGTACGCAATCTCGATCCCAAGGAAGTACCTAAGACGACCTAGGTCCTTCACCTCGAACTCCTCGCCCAGGGCCCCCTTGAGGTGGCCATTCTCCTGCTCATCATCCCCTATAATGATCATGTCATCTACACACACTACAAGCATGGTGGTGTGACCTTCATTCTACCTAGAGAACATAGTGTGATCTACATTGATCTGGTGGTATCTCATCCCAATCATTGCTCTCCTGAATCTGTCGAATCACGTGCGAGGTGACTGCTTTAGCCCATAGAGGGATTTCTTCAGCCTGCAGACTCTGCCATCTGTCTTGGCCATACCAAAACCCGGTGGTATCTCCATCACAACTCCTCTGTTAGATCTCCATGAAGGAATGTGTTCTTCACATCTAGTTGGTGCAGCATCAACCCACCGTTCACTGCCAAACTGATGAGAGTCCTAATTGTGCTCATCTTTGCAACGGGTGCAAACGTCTCATCGTAGTCGATGTCATAGGTCTAACTGTACCCCTTGGAAACCAATCGAGTCTTGTAGCACTCAACCTGTCCGTCTATATTCTGCTTTATGGTGAACACTCACTTGCACCCAACGACTTTCTTATTCTTTGGCAGTTGTGCCAGCTTCCAGGTTTTGTTTTTCTCAAGAGCTCTCATCTCTTCATTCATTGCTGTCTTCCATTTCGGATCATCTTTGACAACCTGTCAATTGTTAGGCACAATAACACTATCCAAAAATGCATTGAATGCTCTGTGTGTAGGGGAGATATGATTGTAAGAGGAAAAGGACGTAAGGTCCTAACCATATCTGTCAGGAGGATTTCCCACATAGCTGTGAGTAGTCTTCCGTAATATAAGAGAGGAAGTAAGGGAGGGGAAATGATATCACCTGTGCCCTGTGGAGATGCAGGTGGTCCAAGAGAAGGGGGCGACGTAAGAAAGGGACTGGGAGCTGGACTGGGCACCGACATTGGAACTGGTATTGCTGGTAGCTTCCTCCTCCTACTGTATGTCAGCAGTTCCCCCTGAGTCGTAGGTCTCATATCTCTGCTCTGCTCCTCAATCTCCTCCTCATGCTCATTATCACTCTCCTGCTCCTCCACCACTGATTCCCCCTGCCACACTCCCAGATCTGTCACCAACCTTTCTCTTTCTAGCCTCATACTCTCGGTATCTGACTAGTCTAATGTAGGTAGAACTCATTTCTACTGTAGTACTATTCCAGCTCTCTAAAGTGAACATCCATGCTCACGAAGCATATTTTCTCCACTGGGCTCCAGCATATGTACCCCTTTCTGTGTACGAGAGTAGCCAACAAACATACACTTGACTGCCCTTGCATCAATCTTACTGACACTTGGTCTATTATCCTTTACAAAGCACACATACCCGAATACCTTCAATGAAAGTATCCTCCCATTATGTCCATGCAACTTCTGACACAGATACTTCTACCCTAGAACCTGGGATGGCATCCTGTTGATCAGTTGTGCCGCTGTTAACAATGCATATCCCCACAGACTCTGAGGCACCTTTATGTTTAACATCATACTCCCTGCCATATCCAGAAGGTGTCTGTTCTTCCTTTCCACCACTCCGTTCTGTGCTGCTGTGTAGGCATAGGTGGTCTGGTGCAATATCCCATGAGCTGATAAGTATTCCCCCATTGCCTAATTGGTGTATTCTCTCTCATTTTCTGACCTTAGTACCTTAATCACCGCACTGTATTATGTCTATACAAGCTTATGGAAATCTCGGAAGCAGATAAATACCTCACTTTTAGTTCTCATCAAATATAGTCATGTAACACGAGATACACAATCAATGAAAGTAACAAAATACTTATAACAATTTAAAAAGCTTACAGTATAAGGTCCCCAAACATCAGAATGAATAACATAAAAAACAGAAGAGCTTCTTTGGCCCGTTCTATCATACAAACTCCTAGTAAGCTTGCCTAAATCACACGCATCACACATCAATTTTGTTTTATTTGCTGCATCAAAAATAGTAGGAAACAATCTAGTTATAGTCCTGAAGAAGGGGTGTCCCAACCGCCTGTGATGGAGTATCAACATATCCTCTGCACTCATCTTTTATCCTCCAACTCTCGTTGTCTCTACCACAGAGACCAGAGCCGCATCCAGTCCTTCCCAATTCAGATACCACAGGCCATCATGCCAAGTCCTAGTCTCATGTATCTGCCTCGTCTCTTTCTCCTGAAAAGTCACCTTAGGAATATCAAAAGAAACAACACATCTCAGTTGAATAATTATGGAACTAATGGATAAAAGGCTAACCGGGAAAAAGAAGCATGCAAAACATTGAATAGTGTTATCGAACATAAACAATTAATAGTACCCTTACCGACCACTAGCTGGAACGCACCATCCATCGTCTGGATGCTATCTGCATTGACTAGACGAGTATAGGAGGAGAACTCGCATGCATTTTCTGTCACATGGAGAGATACGCTTGAGTAGATGATCCAATAGGATGCCCTGAAAGAGGATATAAATGTTAGAGCGAGAGATCCATCAGAAGGTGGGTGGGCATACAGAGCAACCCCCCAGCTCCATCTATGCTCCCCTCGCCCGTCTGTTTCCTCTTGATACCCTCCATCATTTTAAGTAGGGTCTGCTCCTCCTCTGTATAGATAACACCAAGTTCCTCCGCAATCTCAGTCATACCCAAATTGGCTCGATATCTTCCTTTTCCATCACAGCCACGACCACGACCACGTCCTCGTCCTCCATCTGAATCTCTCTCCTTGGGCGGCTTGGAGCATGCTTGTCTCAGGTGGCCGACCTCACCATAGTTATAGTACTATCGGGTTTCTTCCTTCTGTCCTGCAACACAGGGGCCGCAACCGCTAGTGCTGGCTTCTCAGTCATGGACCCTCCTGTCCCTGCCTGCAATTTGACACGCGTATCCTCCTGAATCATAACAGAGATGGCCTCCGTGAATGTAGGAATCGTTGTACCCGACAGAAGTAGAGTTCTCCGTTGATCGAACTTATCGTCTAACCCCTTCAGGAACTTGATCGTTCTTTCCTCCACGATGATTTTGGAACCCCGACACCATGGATCACTGCAGCACATCCCACCAGAGGTGTGATCGTAATCCACCCATAGTTGTTCCAACTCGGAGGCGTACTCCTACACAATTTTCTCCCCCTGAACAGCGTTAACGATTTCCCCCTTTATCTGGAAGACCTGCAGAGTGTTCCCCACACCATCATATGTGTTCTTTAGCTTATCCTAGACCTCCATGACTGTCTCGAGGTCATCTACCGTGGAGGCAATCGATGGAACAACCGAGCTAAGAAGCCACATAAATACCGTCATATGAGTCAACTCTCACTCATTTCCAGTCAAGTTCTCTGGTTTCTTCAACGCCCATGTCAGAAAACCCCCAACATTCTTTGCTGTCAGGATCTTCTTCACACGGCGTGACCAACTTAGGTAGGTCTTCGATCCATCAAGCTTAGGATCAATCGGTAGAATTTCAAACTTCGTCGGCCGTTGCGATGAACCCAACACCCTCAACAATATGGCTAACTCGTTCGAGCCCAACATCTTGAAGACGTCTGCCATTGTTCCCTCCTTCGGCTCCATAGATCAACTTCCCCACTGATCACTGTGTCTCGTTCGATTTACTAAATACATCTGTCTTCCCGGGATCTGATCACCGCATCCTGAGGGACGTTATGAGGCACTGAGAAGTGATGAAGACCCGCTAGGTGCGGCGGCACAGCAGCAGAAAGCTGTGGCTAGTATCACGGTCGGCAACTAGTATCGCGGTCGGCAGCTAGTATCACAGTCGGCGGCTAGTATCACGGTCGGCGGCTAGTATCACGGTCGGCGGCTAGTATCACGGTTTGCAGCAGTGCGCCTCCCCCCCACGGCCCCTGGATGCGACGACAGCGGCCTCCGGAGACTGCGGGATCGTTGTTTCCGAACCCCTAGAGGCGGGTTCCCCCCGTCGGGAGATGACCTGTGAGCGGAAGGCCTCCTTACGACAGTAGGATAGCAGTCGCGGTAGATCCGGCGTTGGCGACAGCGATGCGGCAGCGAGCAGGCGTCGGAGACGGAGGATGCGAGGCCGTTCGTCGTCGATCGCGGATGCGGCATCGTTCAGCCTCCCTTGCTCTGATACCAAGTTGAAATAAAGGATTAGTTAATTAGGGCAAAAACCCGGCTATATATATAGCCTACATCATGGTTCTAATACTACAACAGTATGTGTGTGTTTTTGGTTTGTATGTGTGTTTGTGTGTGTTTCTTGCAGCTAATGTGTGTATTTATGTTAAGAAAATGATGTTTGTGTGTGTTTTATTTGTGTTTGTGTTTAAATTTAAAATTTAAATTCCAACCATTGAAATCTGACATACAGCCGAACATTGAAATTATCATTTCCAATTCTAATAACAAAATTTCTGCAGTTAGTCGAACAACTGAATTAGAATTGACTTGAATTCCAATTCATGTATCTCAATTCCTGTCAAATGAACAAAGCCTCAATGAAATCCGCCCAACTATAGGCGGGATTCATTGGAATTTCTTGGCGGGATTTCTTTTTTTTTTTTTTAATTTGGCATGTCACGACAATTATATAAAATTATTTGTATAAAGAAATACTCCTATTAATTGTCAATTAATCTTCCCAAAAATTCAATAAAAAATTATTTCTGCAATTACAAGTGAGAGAATAAGAGAAATTATTAATTGTTGGAAACGATGATAGGCACACACACTAATTAAAAATACAACCAAACAATAACATCATACACACAACTTCAACAACAACTCAACACCCCCACATGAAATTGTCGGCGAGAAACTTCCCGGCGAGTTCCTCCTCTACAGTCGGCGAGCACTTCTTCACCGTCGGCGAGATGATCCTCCGGGAGAAACAAGGTGGCGAGATGGATGAGCTCTTCCACCGGAGGTGGCACTGGCGAGACACACCTCCGGCGAGTGCTGTGGCGAGCACTTCCGGCCAGACGGTTACCCAACGAGACAACTCGGCGAGATGTAACTGCCGAGCGGGTGGGGCTACACGCGAGCGCTCCGGCGAGTTCTCCAGGCGGATTCAGATTGACGAGATGACGAGTACAACTGTGGGCACACCAGGCTGGAGCGGCGCCGGCTAGCTGCTGCTACGAGCACTTTCGACGAGATGCCCAGTGAGATGGGTGCGGGCAAGACAGCTACAGGGAGATGCACCGGTGACACCTCTAGACGGGATCGGGCAGGCGAATAACTGCAGCACGTGGGGTCAAAACAAAACCGCAAACTTAAAGCGCTATGGCGCTTCACCGGGAAAGGAAAACGGGAAGGGAAATCTAACTTTTCTATTTTTTCCCACAAAAGAACTACATGCATGCCTTTTATATAAACAACTAATAACCACCCTCTCTCTCCTATTTAATGCACTCTCTCTCCTCTGCCATTTCAGAAAAAAACAGGAAATACATATTAAAAGCATAAAAAATATGTTAAGTTGACCCGGTCAACAAAAACAATTCCAGCAAACTCCCCTTCAAACTTGACATCTCATGCCGAGTTTGCCTTTGAGCTTCAGGAATGTCTCCACCTTCAAAGCTTTTGTGAAGATATCCGCGATCTGCTCTTCAGTGGGGCAATACATAACCTCAACCGTCTTCTGCTCCACCTGCTCACGAAGAAAGTGGTACCTCGTCTCAATATGCTTGCTGCGCCCATGCAGCACATGATTCTTTGCAAGCTGTATTGCGGACATGTTGTCAACATACATAGTCATAGGGCCCTCCTGTTGATGATGCAACTCCTGCAAGAGGTTTCTCAGCCAAATCGCTTGACAGGTACAGGCCGTCGTTGCGATATACTCAGCTTCACACGAGGACAAGGATATCGTTGCCTGCTTCTTCGAGCTCCACGAGAACACACCTGTTCCCACATGAAAAGCATACTCGGAGGTGCTCTTTCGATCATTCACATCTCCACCATAGTCGCTGTCCGAGTATCCAACCAACTTCAGCTCATCTCCTATAGAGTACTTCAGGCCATGACCTCTCGTCCCATTCACATATCTCAGGATCCTCTTCGTCGCCGAGAAATGGTCCTGCTTCGGCTCCTCCATGTACCTACTCACCACTCCAACAACGTATATGATATCAGGCATGGTGAAAGTCAGGTAGCGTAGACTTCTGACCAAGCTCTTGAATAATGTGGAGTCGACTGTTCCCTCCTTTGAGTCCTTCCTTAACTTCAATCCTGCATCAGCGGGAGTGGAGATAGTCTTGCTATCCTCCATCCTGAACTTCTTCAAGATCTCCTCTGCATACTTCTTCTGTGAGATGAAGATACCATCTTCACTCTGCTGTACCTCCACACCTAGGAAGTAGTTGAGCTCTCCCAGATAGGTCATCTCAAACTCCTTCATCATCCCCTTGAACTCCTCGAACATGGTAGGGTTATTCCCGGTGAATATCATATTGTCTACGTATAGACATATGATCATCATATCACCATTCTTCTCCACCTTCGTGTAGAGAGCATACTCGTAAGGACTCTTCATATAGCCATGCTTTTGGAGATATGCATCTATCCTTCCATTCCATGCACGAGCTCCTTGCTTCAACCCATACAGTGCTCTGTACAATTTGCACGCCTTCCTCTCTTAGCCTTTCACAACATATCCAAGAGGATGCTCGATGTACACATCTTCCTCCAAGTAGCAATTCAGATAAGCGGACAAAGCATCCATCTGCAAGATCTTCCACACATAGTGAGTTGCCAGTGCGATGATTAACCGGATGGTGTCAATTCCCGCCACTGGAGCAAAGACTTCGTCATAGTCCACTCCTTGGACTTGTTTGTAGCCCTTCACGACGAGTCTAGCCTTGTGCTTCTCCACTTCCCCATTCTTATTTCTCTTCACTTTGTAGACCCACTTCACCCCGAGGGGTTTGTGGCCAGCTGGTGGATCGACCAACTTCCAAGTATCGTTCTTCTTGATGGACGCTATCTCCCCATCCATCGCCTTTATCCACGTCTTCTCTTGGTCAGCTTCATCATACGAGTGCGGCTCGCAATCTGCTAAGAGACAATATAAAGAAAAATTATTACGAGTCAGTGTCGTCTCCTTGTAGATCTCCTCCAACCTCCTCATCCTAGGTTGAGGATGTAACACCCCTATCCGTCACATGGCATATAGCAGTAGGTCAGGCCGGGGCCCGACGCCATATACTACGGACAGACCGGTTGGTTACGCGTTGAAACCATTCAACCAATTACACGTCCTACACAAGCACCTAGCGGAAGCATTAAAATTAAGTTACAAGACGAAAGAATCGGGCCAAAGAGCATGAATGTCCACTACAATAACACCCGTAGGAATGTTTCAATACACAGAAATAGAAATGGCCTTAAGGCCTTACACAGTTTGCTTGACATAAAAGTGTTTTCATACTTCGGCTCGCAGGCCGGCCACACATGATTACAATGAAACACTCAAAATTAGGCCTTCGAGGGCCGGCTCAGCAACTTGGGCTTTAGCCCGCTATTTCCCGCTCGGCTCCGCAGCACCTGCAAGTCACAATCCACCACCCGGTGGTAAACAAAAGCAACGGTCAGCTATGCTGACCAATTATAACGATCCCGCCCCCAAAATCGGGGCGGCGATGCTCTTTCCCTGCACTTTATTAGTATAGACAATAAAATAATGTAAACACACTTAATCACAGGCGTAGGCTCGCACGACCACACACCTCGTGCACACAGGGCACATTCACGGCGAACCGGCCAACGTCACGTCAATTCAAGCCATAGACGTTCCCGTTCCACCACCGCCCCTTGGACGGCCAATCATATGAGCATTTTGTCTTCATGGCCTTGGTCACGACAATCTAAGCCATAGACCGCCGAAGACTCTCATCCATGCCAACAGTCCCACCGAACGACATAGATCGGGTACGATTCCGCCTGACCCGTGCTCATTCCGCAACGACAATTTAAGCCATATGCGCAGGTCAAGACTCACCGAGTCCCGTTTCCGCCACAACAATCACATAACCCGGTTATGTTCACGTTGGCTCCCCGGCCATCGTGTTGGCAAAACTCGCTTTTGCCCAGTTTTCCGAGTGCACCTTGGAGTTAATCTCCAAGGCTCCCTGCTGCAATCTACCACGTAGAAAACCCGAAAAACGCCCAAACATCCAGAGTCTTCCCCGGTTCATATGCAATGCAACATCACCGATCCGGCTCTACTTGTCCGAATAGGTTTCACACACAATGCCTATGCCCGTTTTCGCATACGGACTCTATACAAGGGGGACTTCACATATCTACCCCAAGGAACGCTCCAACTCTTCGCTCACTCGCGAGAGAGGGCTTCCTATGCAAAGGAAAAGAGGGCTTCACATACCCTAGGATGAGAAATCGTTACCCTTGCGTTCTTCCGCGGCGCCATGAAAAATCTACGCGGTTGGAAAGCACCGCAAACGGCGTCGCCTTCGCGGATCTGGACTCGGATCGCGATTCAGAGCTCCGACGCTCCACCGGTGGCCGGATCTTGGTCTCCTCCTCCACCTTGCTCTCCCCTCTCTCTAAAACTTAGAGAGAGATTCACTTGGATGAAATGAGGGATTCTAGCTCTAAATCCCGGCTAAAACCTCTCAGGAATAGCCCCCCACCGTTGGATCCAAAGCCAAGGAAACGAACGGCCACGATTAGGCCTGAAATTACAAAATCTGGGCCGAACACGGGTTGCAACACGGCCGTGTACATGGCCGTGTCACCCATTCGCCGTCTCGACCGACTCGATAACCAGCACACGACATTCGACATGGCCTCCGACACGCCCGCGTCGCATGCGACACGGCCGTGTCACGACCCGTGTCACCCCCGTGTGCAACGACCAACATTCTTAACCCGAGAAGGACACGGCCTGTGACACGGCACCAGACACGCCCATGTCACATGTGACACACCCGTGTCTGTGCCCGTGTCATGGCCCGTGTGCACCACACTCGACGAGTGACTGACACGCCCTGGGACACGCCCGTGTCCCAGGCCGTGTTCAGCCTCTCGACGATCGTCGACCCTAAAATTGATGACCGCGCGGCCAACACTGAACCCGAGCACGACACGCCCTGGGACACGCCCGTGTCCCAGGCCGTGTCACCCCTGCCAAAACACATATTTGGCTCAAAACACCACCCGTCACCCTATTGAGTTTCGGGGCGTTACAGAGGAGTGACAGCTTTGCCCCTGCTAGTGCTAGCTCCACTAGAACTGCCTCCACTTGTGCTTGCTCTACTCGAGTAGGGGGTAGAGACTCCCCCTGACTCACCACTTAGTGGTGATGATGGCTCAGCTCCACCAACCTCAGCTTCAGCTTCATGACCACCTTCCTCTTCATCATCATCGAAGAACATCCCCTTCATGCTTCTCACCTTCTCATCACAGCTCCAACAGCTATCCTCCCCAAACACAACGTCCCTTGAGATTATTGCCTTCTCCATCACTGGGTTATACAACTTGTAAGTCTTGCTCATCGGAGCATAGCCCACAAAGATGCACTTCTCGCTCTTGTCATCAAGTTTCTTCCTCCTCTGGTCTGGGACATGAGAATAAGTCACACACCCAAAGACCTTCAAGTGTTTAACACTCGGCTTCCATCCACTCCAAGCTTCAAATGGAGTCATGAACTTCACGCTCTTCGTTGGGCACCTGTTAAGCAAGTACATAGCACACTACACTGCTTCCGCCTAGAACATTTTTGGCAATCCCTTGCCCTTCACCATACTTCTCGTCATTTTCATGATGGTCAGATTCTTCCTCTCTTCGACTCCGTTCTGTTGGGGTAAGTATGACACTGTCAACTGATGAGATATCCCACACTCTCTACAGAAAACATCAAATAGCCTAGAGGTGTACTCCCTACCCCTATCTGTCCTCAACACCTTTAGTGGTTGTCCACTCTCCCTCTCCGCCATCGCCTTGAACTCCTTGAACCTGTCAAGGGCCTCAGATTTAACTTTCAAAAAATACACCCAACACTTCCGACTGAAGTCATCTGTGAAGGTGAGATAGTACTTGCTCCCGCCAACTGAGGTAGTCTTAAACAGACCAGCGATGTCCGAGTGAACTAGCTCAAGCTGCGTCCTTGCTCTTCGGGACTTTCCACCTTCGAACGTTTGTCGCTTCTGCTTTCCCTTCGTGAACGCCTCACAGATCATCTGTGGTGGTGAGATCATGGGCAAACCTTCCACCATCCTGGAATGAGATAAGAGCTTCAAGCCAATGAAGCTCAAATGACACATCCTGTGATGCCACAACCACGCTTCTTCTTCTTCCTCAGTTCTTGCAAGGCACATCGTCTCCTCGACATCCATCCTTAGCGTAAAGACACGATTCGTCGTCATCTTCACCTTCACTACCTCTCTTCCTCGATGATCCTTCATGACCAATAAGCCATCCTTCAACTGAACACAGTATCCTTTCTCCACCAGCTGCCCAAGGCTTAAGATGTTACTCTTCAAGCATGACACATAGAACACATTGTTGAGATGCACCTTCTCGCCATTTAGGGTGACAACTATCAACCATCTTCCTTCCACCGAGATCTTCGAAGCGTCTCCAAAGCTGACCTCACCAACATTTGGCTCAAGGTTGGTGAACAACTCTTTCTCTCCACACATGTGGTTGCTTGCTCCCGTGTCCAAGTACCACACCTCATTCCTTCCTCCTTTAGCTCCTCTGTACGTCAAAAACATCATTGGATTACAACCAGTGTTGTTTGCTTCTGCATAGTGGTTGGTCTCTTCTCTCTTCCTCGGAGCCCAACAGTCATAGCTCATATGCTAGAAACGGTTACAGTTGTAACACTGTACTTAGAACATATCACCTCGGCCTCTTCCTCGGCTTCTTCCTCTTCCTTTTCCTTCATGCCTTCCTCCTTGAGGTTGCTCCGCCTCTCTCTGGTGGCATTGATTTCTTCCTTGGTCTCTTCCTCCTCTTCCTCGATAGCCTCGGCCTCGCTGGCCTCCTCCTCTTCCAGAGCTCTCTCACAAATTCAACTGAGTCTGGAGTGTTTTACCCAAGCCACTTGACTCTTCTTCGTCTTGCAGTATGCGGTACTCATGGGCTTGTAGGGAGCCAACAAGCTCATCCACGGACATCTGGGTGAGATCCTTTGATTCTTCAATCGCCACCACAACGCGACGGAACTTTTTTAACATAGACCGCAAGAGCTTCTCCATGAGGCTCACGTCATCTATCGTCTCTCCGTTGTGTTTCATCTCATTTGTGAGCGTCCGCAGACGAGTCACATAATCCCCAACCTTCTCAGAACTCTGCATCTTCAACACTTCATACTCAGCTCGAAGGGACTGCAGCTTCACCTTCTTGGCCTTATCAACTCCTTGCATAGAGCGTTGCAATACCTCTCATGCCTCCTTCGAACTTTTCGCGTCTGAGATTTTCTCAAACGTCGCCTCATCTACACCTTGGTATAGCAAGAACAGAGCCTTCTTGTCTCTCTTCTTTGACTCTCTCAACGCCGTCCTTTGTGCGTTAGTCAACGCCGCGTCTGCTTCTGTAGTAAGCTCCTCATAGCCGTCCTCGACTATCTCCCATAAATCCTTCCAGGCGAGTAACACCCTCATCTGGATACTCCAGTTGCCATAATTTGTCTTCGTCAACTTGGGGACTTGCCCCGGCATGACACTTCCCATCTCCATCACCTTTAGTCACTAACACTTTCGAGCGACTTTCAGGGATCAAACCTGGCTCTGATACCACTTGTTGGAAACGATGATAGACACACACACTAATTAAAAATACAACCAAACAACACCACCATACACACAACTTCAACAACAACTCAACACCCCCACATAAAATTGTCGGTGAGAAGCTTCTCGGCGAGTTCCTCCTCTACAGCCGGCGAGCACTTCTTCACTGCCGGCGAGATGATCCTCCGGGCGAAGCAAGGTGGCGAGATGGATGAGCTCTTCTAGCAAAGGTGGCACTGGCGAGACACACCTCCGGCGAGTGCTGTGGCACTTACGGCCAGACGGTTACCCGGCGAGACAACTCGGCGAGATTGCCTCGGCGAGATGCAACTACTGAGAGGGCGTGGCTACACACGAGCACTCCGATGAGTTCTCCAGGCGGATGCGGGCTGCCGAGATGACGGGTACAATTGCGGGCACACCAGGCTGGAGCGGAGCCGGCTAGCTGCTGCTGCGAGCACTTCCAGCGAGATGCCCAGCGAGATGGGTGCGGGCAAGACAACTATAGGGAGATGCACCGGTTACTCCTCTAGACGGGATCGGGCAGGTGAATAACTGCAGCACGTGGGGTCAAAACAAAACCGCAAACTTCAGGCGTTACGACACTTCATCGGGAAAGGAAAACGGGAAGGGAAATCAAACTTTTTTATTCATTCCCACAAAAGAACTACATGCATGCCCTTTATATAGGCACACTCTCTCCTCTGTCATTTCAGAAAAAACAGGAAATACATATTAAACATAAAAAATATGTTAAGTTGACCCGGTCAACAAAAACAACTCCAGCATTAATGTCATTGGAGATGAATGTTTGCAATATTAATTGACGAATCTCGTGATATTTTGTCCAAAGAGCAAATGCCCACTATTTTACGATATGTGGACAAGAAAGACGGGATTATGGAACGTATTTTGGGTTTTGTTCTTTTATATGACATAATAATTTTATCTCTTAAAATTGTTTTTGAAATACGAACTTAGTATTTTTAAAGTGGACAAAGGATATGATATCGATGGTGCTAGCAAAATGAAAGACGAGTTCAAAGGTTTAAAAACTTTAATTATGAGAGAATAAATGTGATTTTTATGTTCATTGTTTTGCTCATCAACTTCAACCGATACTAGTGGTTATAATAGAATGGCTCTTTGAAATTACTAAATTGTTCTCACTTATTAAAACTGGTTTGCGAATGTGGTTGAAGACACTTGTAAGCGTCGCGATTTGCTTAGAGCATTGAAAGTTTATCGAGTTACCCGAGAGGTTGGTTGTGGTGAGTTTGAAAGCGATCAAAAATTGAATCAACCTTTGGAATTAAAAAAAAGCTAAAAAAACAAGATAGAGTAAACATTATGAAAACGTACTGAATTTTATTTGTATGTTTTCATTTATTATTGATGTTCTTGACATTACTACAATTGATAGAGTAGAAGAAAATCAAAGTGAAATGACCAACACTTTTCTTATTCGTATCTTGATATTATATTTTTACTAAAATATTATTGCAAAAACACATGAAATATCCCAAACTTTACAAAATAAAGATCAAGATACTGTAAATACAATGAATTTTTGAATGTATCAAAACATCCACTCTTCAAAATAAGAGATAATGATATTGAATGAAAATCCTTCATAATTGAAGTCTCTTCTTTTTGTAATAAGCATGTTATAGAAGTCTCAAATATGAATGAGAGGTATTTGTAGCCAGAGAAACCAGGACGTTGAGAAAATGAGATTACAAATAACCATCACTTCATAGTTGAAAATTTTAATAAAGTACTGAATTTGATGCTAAATGAGCTAAATGATCATTTTGATAAAGTGAACATCGAGTTGTTGTTATATGTTTCTTGTCTTAATCTCAATGATAACTTTGATTCTTATGACAAAAAAATTTAATTCATCCTGCAGATTTTTTTACACACGATTTTACTCCAAAAGAACTGCAACAAGCTACTTGAAGTCCATCTTGATACATATATAATTATGAAATGCGCACAAATTTAGTTGATGCATTATCTCAAGTTAAGGGCGTAAAAAGACTTCTTCAGCTATTAGTGGATTGAAAGATGACAAATATTTTCAACTATTTTTCAAATTATTGAAGTTGACATGTGTCCTTCCAATTGCAACAATTAGCTAGTGTTCAAATGAATGAATCATTTCCGAAATCGAATGTGTGATGAATGAATGATTGTTATATTGCATATATTGGCTAAGATGTTGCTAAAGAAATTACAAACGACACAATCATCTACTGCTTCCAGAATATGCGTTCAAGAAAATGTCTTCTTGAGCAATAAGTTTAATTATGTTGGTTTTGCTTTAAAATGTAGTATTTAATAATTAAGAACTCGGTTATTTATGTTCATGTTTGCATTATCATTATTGATGTATAAATATTGTAATACTCAAGCTAATTAATTTTAAGTTTAAATTTAGTGTGCCTAAACTTCAAAAAATTTCTAGTTTTGTCACTAACTAAAGGGCTATGTCTAGCACCATTTTGTTCATACTCGTTCAACAAAAAGTAATACCTCAATTTTAGAGGTATTTAGCATTAATTATAAGGAATGCATGCCGCTAAAACCCCCTTTGATCACATACATGGCCATAATTTTAGAATAGAGATCAAGCGGCTAAAGTAATTGTATTTCGCAATTCTACTTGTATTTAAAACGTACAATATGATCTTCAACCTCTTGAAAACATATAATGCGCTCTTCTACTTTGGGCAATATTCATATTTAACTCTATATTTTTTGAAGACGGCTCCTTCTATCAAAAGAAGCACAACTTCTTTTTGGTTGCTTCGGGTTTAAGATTTATGATTTTTTAGGATCTAGGGCTTAAGGTTAAAAGTTATAGAGTATGAAGTTTTTTTAAATCTTAAGTTTTAGAGCTAATAGTTTTTGGAGGTTGATGTTCAGAGTTTTAGGGTCTAGAGCAAGTTAGGATTTCAGGGTTTAGGGATTATAATTTTAGAGTTTATTGTTTTTTTTTTTTTACAAAAAATTTAGGATTTAGGAGTTTTTAGAGTTTAAGGTTTAGGGATTAGAGTTTTGAGCTTATGATTTAAGGCATAGGTATTTAGGGTTATGCTTTAGAGTTTTAAAGTTTAAGGATTAGGATTTTAGGATTTTGGGTTTAAGTTTTTTTTAGAAATTAGAGCTTTAGGGTTTGACGTTTAAAGATTAGGGTTTAAAGTTTAGGATTTTAGGATTTAAAACTTCAGTCACCGACAATCCCCTCCATCGAAGCATCCATTCATAAGCCATCCAATGGAGGCTTCTTGTTGATTACCATTGTGTTTAGAAACATATAAAATTACTTATTTGTACAGAATTGTACCAAGATTTTCTTATTGTTTGTTTGTTCATGAAAAATATGAAAACTTTAGCGTGTGTTTCTTTTTAAGGATTATCATAAAATTTTGATTGTTGCTATACTCGTTTCATTTTATAGACTTCCAAAGAAATATGTGTTCACTAACCACAATTTGTCGCCTCTACGTTCACGAAACACATGCTCTTTAGAACCACCACGATCACCACCACCTTATGCCATGCATCACTTAACTCTACAACAAGCAAAATTTACACGACAAATACTGAAGAGACAAATAACGACCTTCAAAATCTCTTAATGCTAATTAAGCATTAAACAATATTTAAATTAAATACTAACAATGCTAAGTATTTGAGGTTTTGTACATATAAAACTCCATCATACGACACTAACTGCATGTCCAATACACTCAACAGTGCCATGCATGCAATATAAACAATATCCTATACCGATTCTGAAAATGAAGACTCGCTGATCTCATTTGCGGCTACATATCCTCCAAATACAATATTGAGCACCATGATACTTTATAGTATTAAATTACTTATTAACAGTACTGTTTATAATATTATTTTTATCCAAACAAAATCTCTTTCATCCCCCCTCAACATGCGACAGGCGGCTTATTGATGCAAACCTATTCATAATATCCTTGTTGGAGTCTGAAACAAACCTATTTGCTTGGATTCATTAATTAATGAATCCAAGTAAATGCTAGTCCAAACTGGGAAATATGCTACTCGACAGGGGCGGACTCACCTTGGGGCGAGTGTGGGCGGCCGCCCACACTCAATTTTTTTTATAAAAAAAATTAATAGTTTTAGTCACGGTTTAAACCGTGACTAATACAGTATAAACCGTGGCTAATACCCTGTGCTTTAAATAATTAATAGTATTAGCCACGTTTTTAGCCGCGGTTAATACTTCGTTCTTTTAGAGAAAATTAATAGTATTAGCCACAGTTTATAGTGTGACTAATAGCTAATTCTTTTTTAAAAAATTCAATAGTATTTGGCTATTAGCCACATTTTAAATCGTGCCAAAAAGTAATACACTAGTCTTAAAAAAATAATTAAATAATAGTAGGCTCGATTTAAACCATGATTAATACGGTAATACCCTATTCTTAAAAAAATTGTATTAGCCAAGGTTTAAATTGTAGACGGCATATTCTCGTCACTCTCAAAGCTCGAGACGGACTTAAGTAGGTTGTGTGAAGCATTAATACATATTAGATATTCATGTTGATGCATCTGACAATTTTGAAGTTCGCCCACACTGAAAAAAATTCTTGCGTCCGCTACTGCTACTCGATCGGAAAATTATTTAAGAATTAAGAAAAAAAAGGATTAAAATTAAACAAGAATATTCAAAATTGCTAGCGCTACGAAATTATAAGAGGCTAATAAGATTAAAAGCGAAAATAAAATACAATTATGAATTAATGACATTTTTACGCTAGCATCCAAACCATTAGGCATATATAGTAATCGATATTATTGGAAGCAAGAAAAAAAACTGTGGCCCAAAGAAGAAAGAAAAATATATAAGAAAAAAAAGTAAGATTATTTATTTATATTATATATTTTTTGCTCTTTTTTTTTTTTTTGCGAAAAAGCAAACATTTAATCCTGTGATTCGAAGCAGCAGCAACAAAATATTTATAAAGTCAATAGCTCCATATTAGACTTTGAGGATTTGAAAATGTCAAAATTTAAATATAGCTATTAATTTTTTAACGAGAAATCAGTAGTCCAAACTAAAAACAGAATTCCCCAACATTATAACATCCCTAGGGCCTAGGGGTGATGTTACTGGCAGCCCTATTTTGACTAATGGCAGTATAAGGATAATGGCAGATCGAGAATTATAATGTTAGATCAAAATATTATTTTGCAGACCAAAGTCACCAAACTAACTTAAAATCCATGATTCTTTTTTGTGGTAGATGGCTTCCATTAAAAAATCAGAGGAAATATGGTTAACCCCTAGTGATGGGTTCGCGAAACACCCAGGCGACAGGTTCGCAAAACCCCCCGGCAACAGGTTCACAATACCCATTACGTCAATACCCTCCTCCCGCCATCAACAAAGCGGCAAAAGCCGCCGCAGCTCCATCCAGCCACCAGTGGTTCCCGGATAGTTGGTAGCTGGCAGAGGACGGGCAAGATAAGGAGAGTTGCATGCGGCGGTCTCAGTCGCCGGAGTTGTGGCAGCAATGGCGACAGAAGCATCATCCCTAAGTTCCGGGAGGGACGAATACACAACGCGCACTAACATGACCGCCGCTTCAGCTGCTACTCTCAACGCGGCTCAGTGCGTCGACGCTTGAGGCAGTAAGCGCAGAGCGTGATCACCTCGCCCCCGTCAATGTGCGTACATCCGGCAACAAGAAAGAAAGGGGGATGATTGCGATTGGGTGGTCAGGCCGGGCTGCAACTAGTAGGTTTGAAGAGAAGAAAAAAATACTTATTTTTTCAAAACATGATTTATCATTAGCAAAAATAGGGCTGCCCATAACATCACCCTATAATATTTATTATATATTTAGTATTTACAATATTTTTAGAATAGTGTTGAATGCAAATCAATTTTAAATAAGTGTAAAATAAATTTGTTAAGTGCAAATCAATTTCAGATAAATATACCTAAAAATTTTCGATTCAGACGAATTGCACTCAGTCAAAACAGATTTGCAGGTAAAATTACTTTATTTTAAGCAAGCTATTAAAAATGAGCCTATAGTGAGTGGCACATCTGCTAATTAACGTGAGATGGACAGGTAGCAGCACTCTCACCCGAAACGGCACGAATTAAAGCCATAAAAGGTGCCGACTCGCGGCACTCTCTGGGATCTCCCAACTTCCCATAATCCCATCACCCCTGTCACTAGAATTGGAAATATATATATATATATATATATATAAACAGACTCTGAACAGGAAAAACAGGAAAAAGAAATACCTAATTAAAGAAAGAAATAGAGAGCTAGCTAGCTAATGCTAATAATGGAAGTTTCCAGTTCCTGTTCAGGATCGAAATGCTTTCCCTGTTGGGGCTAGCTACTCGATCGCGGTATAAATAAATATACGTCACAACTATGTAATGTAAGTTTCTAGATCATGTATATATATATATATATATATAATCGCCTGGAGATTTCCATTTTTGGAGTAGTAGAACTGTAGAACCCTTCAAAAATTATCATCTCCCTCCATAACCCTTTCCAAATCCTACTTCAAATTAAACGGGCGCCAAAGATCCGTGAATCGTCTTCCAGATTCATAAACTTTCAATCGTTCTCTCTCTCTCTCTCTCAACATCAGAAACAGACTCCATCGAGAGATAATTAATTATGCTGCGTTTAGAAGATGGTCGGAGCTAGAAATCGGAGCAGCTTTCGCAGTACTGATCGATTTTCTCGCTTACTGTTTGTTTCACGTGTTTAGAAGAGCACGAGAAAAGAACTATCCGGCCATCTTCTCTAGCTGGATATCGCAAAACAACGCAGTGCAAAGCCGAGAAATCACTCTAAACTAACCAAATCCGAGCTCAAACGAACGTTCAAGGAAAGACATAGAAGAAGGACGTACTAAAAGCTGCGGATCGGTGGATTTGATAAGAAGATCATCGGGAAGCTAGGAGAAGGGAGGTACCTGGAATCGGTGGAGTACTCATAGAGCTTGCCCTTATTGGAGAAGACGATAAGGGCGACGTCGGCGTCGCAGAGAACGGAGATCTCGTGTGCCTTCTTGAGCAATCCCGATCTCCGCTTCGAGAACGTCACCTGCCGGTTTATTTTGTTCTCGATCCGCTTCAGCTGAACTCTTCCCCTCCCCATTCTCCGTCGTCTCCGGCGCTGAAACCCTAATAAGCTAGCTTGATCCGGATGAAAAAAAGGTGAGAAGAAAGAGGGGTGGGGCGGGAGCGATGAAGCTATGAGGATAGAGTGGGAAAGAAAGAAGGGGGCGGTCGGGTTTGATATGGGAGCCGACGGGCAAGGTTTTCAAAACCGGTCTGGTTTGGATTTGCACGTTGTCGAGCTCCTATTGGCTGAACGCACGTGCAGCCGTTACGTCTCTCTCTCCCCTCTGCCCTCCTCGTACGGCCTCTCGCCGAATTTTGACGGCGGAATGCGGTTGGATTGATTAAAATGGGGTTGAGGTTTGCGGTAATTACGGTTCTACCTTTGGAGGTGTAGTTGGTTCTAGAAATGTATTTTTCGTACTTTTTATGTTTTAATATTCATTCCACATAATTTGCAATATTTATCAAGGCACGAATGTTTTATAAACTCCATATTGAATTCTTTGGATTGCAGCGGACGCCACCTGGACGAAATTCTGCAGTTGAAATTTTATTTTAAATTTAATTATAATACAAGTAGAGAAATTAAACTGGAGTGATGATTGATGTTGATTGTGCTAATTGATCCCATAAAAATACAAAATGACGAAACAATGTTCTCCCTGAAAAACCCTTGCGAATATGATAACACCAATACTGGTACTTCCCAGATTAACGTCATCCTAAGTATTACTAGCTAGCCAGATGTTATGGACTTGCCATTTTATAGTCTCGGAATTTTTTTTCTTATGTTACTCTTATTTATGATTACGGTACTGAGTTAAACACTATAAGATTGTCAGTTCCTGAAAAATTGTGCTGATCGAAATACGACAGCATATCATTAAATATGATCGTATTTCAGTACAGCCGTATTTTAGTAAAAAAAATGTTCCGTCGTAGGATCATGAATTAGACAATTGTACGAGTAACGCATCATAATACGAATGATACGAGTGACACGCCAAAATATTTCTTTGTAGCCACGGGCGGATCTAAAGGGGTAGACTGCCCCACCACTCCCCCTTCTCCCCGCCTAAGAAACTTGCAAAATGGAAATGGATTTTGATCTCTTGTCGATACTATGAATTTTAACTACTTGCATGTCAAAAACAGTGGCCGTTTGAGAAAAAAACGACTCCAATAAAATGAAGACGTTCAACTTTTGACCATATCATATTTATGCATTGATCCACCCCAACTAGTAGCATACTTTCAGCCCGACCCGAACCCATCAGCTTGCAATAACGCTTCCTCTTGCCGCTTTTTTAATCATGGATATATTATTGATTTCTTATCATATTTATGCATTCATGTACTACATATTTTACTTTATTTTCCTCTGCTTTTAATTTTATATTTATTTTATACCATTTTATTTTATTTCAGGGATAATAAAATTAATTTTATTTCATGGATCTAATTTTTTCCTCCTAGGGCGAGCCGATTTTCCCGCACGGATTTCATCGGTCGTGCTTAAAATAAATTTTTTTGGGGCAATGTTCCGACGTATTTGGTGGTCATGCATGGCTCCAAGGGACTTTTTCCCGAGCTCACGGTTCATTTTGGGACAAAGACAATGTTTGGGTGGTGTCATGCCCTGCTAGGGCGAACCGGGGGATCAAAATGGGTTGGGGTGTTCTCAAAAATATTGTGTCCCAACTAACATGCGATTGACCCCACGATCATTTGTGGCATTATAGTCAGGAGCGGTGCCTAGCGATCCGAGTGAACTTGATCGAGAGTTGGGAGTGACGGGTTGTGTTGCAGAGCCCCACAACATGATCTATATAACAAAGAAGCAAAGAGTATAAGGACCATTTTATCAATGTTACCAATTTTTTGAAAAAAAAAAAGACCACAACTATAATTTTCATCAAGCCACTATAGCCATCCTATCATTAGAATGGTGAATGTGCAATCATGTATTTGTCGAGTGGACTCATCAATCCATTAGGAAGATGGGGCGAGACTAAGCCTAGGCGAGTCGGCTCGCTTCTAGCCAATCGGCTGGACTTCAAGCCGATATGCGAGTGCAGCCAGTGACACTGATGCCTCCCGCATCAAGGCGATGTAAATCACAAGAATTGAACATCTCAAACTAGCATTGCCCGTATCAAATGGAAGAGTTAAGTTGACACAGCCTTCTAAATTAAGGAGGGGCGAGCGCAGCACATGATAGTGCACTCGCCAACTATGGGCGAGTGCACACCACACAACGTGCACTCGCCCCCCGATTAGAGGCGAGTGGCAAGTTCCCAGCCTTATCGGATGCTCGCCACCCTAAGGTAAGCAGGCCTCAAGAGTAGGGTCGGCGATATGGATCCTTTATCGCCTTTGTGCCCTATACTTTAGTCATAATCTCACTAATGCCTATGTACATCATGCCTTTCCTTATAGATTCATAATGTTTTACAAGCAATGTGAGAGAGAAATTAAGGGCTGTTGTGGATCGCTCAAGGCTCCGGGTAGTCCAGGCTAAATTGAACCATCTTAGTTAGGGAGCGGTCGAGCGTGCAAATAGTTACAGAAAAAGAAAAACTGACAAGACAATTTTTTAACATGGAAAACACGTCAACTAGGTGAAAACCCACGTAGTCGGGTCCATGTCGGCCAAACCTCCACTATTTGATGGCTATTGTACAGGGCTTTTTGAAAAGCTCGAGGATGACAGGCCGCTCCTCGTTACAATTGTTTAAAGAGAAAGAGAGAAGAGCTCGAAGGGAGATATGCCACAACTTGCTAAGCTGAGTGTTTCTTTGTGAGTTGTCTGGAGCGATGCGCTAGTTGTGCCTTGAAGTCCTCTACTGGTGCTTCGAAGCGGGAGCAACTTGTTGCGCTCGTTCTGATGTCTGAGGCTTGGAATCTCGAGTGGCACGCTTTATCCTTTGTGGTTTGTCTCCCATTGAGCTTAAAGGAGTCTAGAGTGGTTGATTTGTCGTCGACCGATAAGCTTGTTGTTGAGTTGAGGGCGCTGGAAATATTGAGTGTTGTGTACGTCCGAATGTTATTGAGCAGCTCTTTGCGGGATCTGAAGTTGGCCTTATCAACTGCTAGCGGTGTGGGACACATAAACTTCAAGAGTTCTGGTGGGCTTAGTCTGTTCGCACTGAGAAAGCACGAGATTGGCTCGGTCGCCACACGAACGACTGATGTGTGAAAGCAGTTGTAGGACCTATTGCGATCTTCGAAGTGCATATTTTATCTTGTAGGAGACTTCGACGGTTGAGACGAAATGTGGCGGACAAAACAGTCTCCAGCTGTCTAAATGAGGCGCTAACAGGAGCGATATGGAGTATAGAGAGCCTGACGACGCACTAAGAACGATCTTGAGAGCAGAGCACAGGGAGGCGCGCACAAGAGCGCGTAAGAAAGAAGCGCGCAAGGCAGAGGCTTGCGTAAGAGAGAACAAGGAAAAAAGCACAAGCACACGGGAGGACGCGCGCGCAAGAGCGCACAAGGAAGAGACGCGCACAAGGGCACACAAGGAGGAGCGTGCAAGGAGGAGGCGCGCACAAGAGCGCTCAAGGTGGAGGAGGCACATAAGAGCACACAAGAAGGAGGCACGCACAAGAGTGTGCAAGGAAGAGGCGTGCACAAGTGCGCTCAAGGAGGAGGCACGCACAAGAGCGTTCAAGGAAGAGGCGTGCACAAGTGCGCTCAAGGAGATGTGTGTGCCAGAGCGCGCAAGGCAAAGGCGCATGCAAGACAGCGCAAGGCAGAGGCGCGCAAGGAAGAGGTGCACACGAGGAGCACAAGGAAGAGAAAGGGAGGGAGAGATTCATAGGAGGAGGAGAGAGAAAATCCGTAGGAGAATTTTCTTGCTAGGGAGAGAATAAAATGAAGGGGGAAGAGATCTATTTATAGATTCCAACATAGGTGATCTAGTAATCCACCCCATAACCTCCGGATGGACGAATAGAAACATCCAAAAAGGGACACACATATCGCAAAATTTATGAAAATAACAAGACCGCCCCCGGGTGTTTTTGGGCTCATCGGAAAAATAATTGCCCCTCTCACAAGGGGAGGGGAGGCCGACATGGTTGGCGGCGGGAGGCTACCCTTGCTAGGCAGTGACGGAAGGACGGGCAGCCAAATCGACTGCCTGTACTAGGCGAATAGGAGGTTTCCCCTTACGAGGACGGCAGTAGGGGGGTGGCAGCCAAATTGGCCGCCCGTCTAGGGCGAAGAGGAGGCAGCCCCTTATGGGGGAGGTGGAAGGAGGATGGGCAACCAAATCGGTTGCCCGTCTCGATAGAACAGGAGGTCGCCCATGTAATACCCCATTTTTTTGTTTCGCCTCTGGGTCTTATGCCCAGAACTGCCGCCTTATGATGACTCCAACTACCAAGATAGACGCCACCGCACGACGTCGATCCTGCCGGCTAAAACGATCACATCACAGTAGGCCAATAAAAGAGAAGTAAATGAGTAATACAAGTCCACTGATCACAGTTCACTATCAATATATATAAAAGAGTAATAGTTCACAATGAGTACAAAGTATGAAAGAGAGTAGAAAAATGAGCTTAAGCCCAGTACATGTCTAATACAAAAGATCTTTATCACACAACTCACACATCTACCGGAAGCAAACTGAAAACCGTCCTCGACCTGTCGCCGAGTAGTAGCGGTAGTGCGAAGCAACTGCTCCTCAAGTTCTGACATCCTCCTGCGACTGGTGCATCACCTCGAATTCCTAAAATGATGTGGTCCACCGACCGTTAGTCAAAAGACTAAGCCACTATCGTCCTCGCCTCACCCCCGCGACTCCTAGGCACCGTGCAGGAAGGAGGAAAGGAAAGATATTTAAGGTGGAGAATGAACAAAAGCAGGTGACAACTACCCTAGTAGGAATATGTACAAGGAACTATAATAAGGTAGCAGTAATGTAAATAAGGTAAAGTACATGGTAGTAAGCACCTGCTACATTATAAGTAATAAAAGTACAAGTAGAGAACTATGGCTACCTTCTACCACAGATAAAATAAAGTAAAGTAAGCTATAGAATAAGTAACCTTAACTTATAAGAATGCTCATACAAACTAATAAGTTAAGGGGTCATTTTGCAAGGCCTATCGTATAAAAAGTCTCATACCAATTTATACGATAGGGGTAGGGGTTTAAATGCAATGATGACATGATATGATATATTATACTGATTTAATGCTATGTTCATACAAGTGCAACACACGCACATGACTTTATACGCACAAACCTTTAGTTTCCCAGTTTTGGAAGCTAGCTTCACTCCCAGGAGCCTCCGTAGTGGCCAACGGAGATAGTGGGTTGGGCCACCCCACTCCTAGGCGGGTAACCGCACTACCAGACCTAGCCCTTATGTATGCCTATGAAGGACACACCATAGTCACCACGTACTAATGCTGACAAACCCGTCAGTTTTTTCCTTGGCTAAGTGAGAACCATACTTGCTGAGTCAACGTATTGATGTCGGTGTGATCGACCGTCTAATACCGAAGACCCACCACCTTTATGCACATGCAATTATTATAAATATGAATCTCTGAGCGATTGGCTCCCCGGACTAACCTGTCCATCACAACAACCTTTCGAGCCACTGGCTCCCCAGACTAACCAGTCTGTACCTATCACCGCCGATCCTACCGCTCGTGAGTCTAAACCAAACTAGCCTCTCGTGACTACGGGGTGAGTGAAAGTGAAGTACTTAGAATTAATCTTATGCTAACAGTTTAGCCTTACAGTTTTGGGTTAACCTTGGATTGCCCAGGGCATTCCCTGTGAAGGGCTCTCGAGGGCACTAGAAACTACGATGAGTTGAAGCCCAAAGCTCCCTTTCGTAAGGTACTTATTATTGTTGGTATCTACCCATGTCCTAAACTCTCTTAGCATTACACTTGAACTAACCCTATGTGTATTTAGATTTTTTCCAAGGGAAAGACGATCCATCGTCGGTCTCGAGCACAACCTTTCCCCTAGTCAACCAGGCTCTCACAACTGACTTCCATTGGTGACCTCATTCATACTCCCCCGATTAAGCCCACCAACTATCTCCTTTATCCCATACCAAGGTTCATATGATTCCTTAATTCTACAGTTTTTACTATGTGTAGACCTAATAAGCTACATGGTGTGCATAAATGGTGATGCTCTAAATAATCATCCAAATGACCTAAGATTATTATTTACGGTCTATCATGATACTTTATGTATAAATCCAGAATATTATAATTTTCCTAATTCATTTGGCATTTATTATATTTTCTGCAAAATCATGCCACCTAGGCTTTGAACACCAAGTATAATTTTCTGACAAGATATGATATCAAAAAAATTATGAAAAGTGTATATAATAAAAATAAAAACCGAAATTCACAATTTTCCAAAAAAAATTTGACCTCCAAACAAATTATTGATTAATTAACCACAAGCATTGAGTAAATCAGGAAATATTAGAATTAATCATCCAAAAATTATAGGAAAAATTATCAGAGGTTATAAATTACCATAATAGCCACCTGACCAAAAATAATAGTTTTATAAATCCATTTGGTGACATATATAATTTATTTAAAGATATTCAGCATTTGACACTTTGTGAAGGATCTTATATGAAAAAGCTTCCAATAATTTTATAAAAATTCACAGTACATATTGATTCCCTAAAATGTCCTCTGACAAAATTTCATAATTTGCCAATGAATAATCAACCTTTAAAAAAATTATCTTATGATCAAGACAAACTTAGGGTTTGTGAATGAAGTACTGTAAATGTCAATCAAAAATTCATAGAAAAATTTTCAGAGAACATTAACATCAATAAAAGATCATTGTCTAAGTTTCATGAACATCCAAGATTATATAATCATGCAATAAAATTATGAGTATAAGTGCCATAATTGGTCCTTAATCATTTCAGAGGGGTTAAATGCTCTTAAAAATTCTAATAACATTTTTAGGGCTTATTTCCACCCTATGAACTCATCTACCAATTTCCAAGACATTCCAAGGATATATGGTCTCATGTCCTTCAATAGGCTCAATATCCAACCCTAGGGTTCACACTAGGGTTTTAGGGCATCTCAACTCCAAACCATCCAAACTCACTTGAGGGGTCGTTTTATATGACAATAAGTCAGTGTCCAAAGTTTCACCAACTTTGGATAAGGATTGATCACTTAATCCTTCAAGTGCACTTTTGACCTAATTTTTCCCTTATATGACCAAACTTTGGTCACACCAATACCTAACCAAGTCAACCCCAAATAGGCTGAGATTTTTACCAGAGTTATGTAATGACCTTAATGGTCAACTTCCAAAATATTGGGAGGTTTTGAGGTCCATAGACCCTAAAATTAAATCATATATGATTTATTAAATTTTTACAAAAACTATAGAAAAATATTCTCAAACAATTCTCATTTTTTGGATATAATGAGGGTATCAGCATAATTAGCATATGATACAAATTTCAAAGTATTTTCCCGAGTGGTTTAGTGAAGGCACTCAATTTAGTATCTGGTCAAACCTATGTATAGGTTGCACCATTTTGAGTGTTGTGGTCAGACCTCTAACCCAAATTGGTTGAAATTAATTTTATAATAAAGTAAACTTTAAGGGCTACAACTTCCATGTTGACTATTTTTCCAGAAAACCCCTCCAAATATTTTAAATAATTAAATCAATATATTGCATGTTAAAGGGTCATTAATCACTATATAATATATATAAATATAATAAAATAATGATGGCACTGTTAATCTTCTTCATTTGACCCGAAAATAGAACGCCAATCCTGTAGCTTTTCCCAAGCTAAACGTCGGCCACCCAGCCACCTCCCTGGTCGGCCACCATCACCACCACCTCTTTCGAGGTGATGGCTATCGTCGGGCAGCGACACGACCGCCGGAGGTGGTGGTTTCTGGCGAACCTGCCACCATGAAAACCGTGAAAATTTCCATTTTTCTCACCGGATCGGGCTCAGTTGAGCCTGATTTCTCTCCTAATTGATCTAGGATACTAGCACAAGGGGAGAGGAGGAGAAGTAATTGTAATCGGGCTTGCTGACGTGTTTGGCGGTGGTGTGCCATGGCCGACAAGCTCTAAAGATTTCCACCTCCCGATCTCTATCCTTGTAACAACTCAGGATTTACAAAAAATGGGGATTTAATTCAATCTATGTTGGAGTGGCAGTTTTGTAATTATGGTGGATTTCCCTCTTCCCTCCTAAACCAATAGTCAGCCCCTCTAATTTTAATCCCGTCGAACTAGGGCTTTCCGTAATTTGACTCCCACAACCCGAAAATCGCAGCCTGTCGGTCCCGATTTCTGCCTTTTGCTCCAGCGCCTCTCCCGATCCCGTCTCCTCCATCTCTCGCGATTGTGCAGTCTGCGTCTCATGCTTATCCTATCGCAAGCCGCCCTTGCTCCTCCTGCCAGTGCCGACCGAAGCTTCGCCTCCTCTTGCTCCTCCGTCTCAAGTCGCCGACAACCTTCCTCCTCCTGTCATTGCCGACAGGAGTTCAACCTCAGCTTCTCCCTCAGGCCGACGACAGCAACCCTTGCTTTAGTCGACAGTCCTTCCTCTCTTAGGGTCGACATCCTTGTTTCCCCCCTTCTTCCTCTTCATTTCGGTCGGTGGTTGCAAGTGATCCACTGAGGGTTTGCTCGTTTTTCCCTATACTCAGAAATTTCTGCCCGGATTTGCCTCCTTGGGCTCGGATTTGGTTCCCTTTGGTAAGGGTTTCCTTTTTCCCCTCTTTTTCTTCGTTCCTTGAATTTATTTTGAAACTTACGTGCTCCAATTTCATATAATTTGTGATTCATAATTTTTGCCCCTTTGTAATCGTCTAACCATTGGGTATTTGTGTTCTCCGACATCGTTCGTCGCCCCTTGATGGTTCTTGAGGCAAATCCCTCTCTGATTAGGGTTTCCCCTATCCAAGCGTCGCCAAGTCTCCATCTTCACGCGATAATCTCTTCTCCCCTCACTCCTGAGGGAGGTAAATCTCTTAGCCTCTCTTAATTTAATTATGTATCGTATAATTGTTGTGCTAGCCTTTTTGTTGTTCATCATGTCAAATTATCAAACTTTGTCTGTGATTGTTCCTGAATAGGTCCAATCAGGATTTCTGATTTCACTTGCGCGCTTAGCCGCCGCCAGTTTCTGCCTCTTTCAGGCAAGTAGAGATCTCTTTCTCTTGTAATCATTGTATTTCAATTATTTGGTCTGATCCTATGATTATACGAATTCACCTTTGTTTGTTTGTATTGTCAAGTAAATTAATGTATCAAATATCTAATCCGGCAAGTAATATCTTAGGGTTAACATATTTGGAATATCATGAGAGGGTGGTCACAGATAATTTTATTTGAGTATTCACTTAGATGAACAGATTTTCTCGTTTGATGTTTAAACCGAAGAATGTTGGATTTTTTGGAATGATTAACAATTATCCTAATGAGAATTATTAAGAATTATATGAATTGCACCCTTTGAATTCACACTTATATGAATTGGATCTCATTTGATGGATGGTTAGGAGACCTATAATTCTTGTGAACATGAGCAATAATTATTTTGAAGGATACAGTTAAGATTCCTTGCTTCGATTAAATGATTTGTGTCATGCTCGTACATATACATACAGTTTTATTTGGAGTATATTTATGTCTGAGAATTGTTTAATCTAAATGAATATTTAGTATCCAGAAAAGTAGCGTATGACGATCGTACCACTCGTAAATACTTGAACCCGCTAAATATATTGCTCCCTATCCAGTTTTGTTCGTGTCATCGAATCTTGTGACGACGAACCTTGTGTCATCGAATCTGCTGTCATCGAATCTGGCTTCTGATGTCTGTCTGGTTTCTAATGTCTGTCTGGTTTCTTAGGTCTAGTTCCAAGACTTGAACGAATGTTGCTCAATAACTCAATTCCTCTCTCGACGCGTTCATGAACTCTAACATTGTACAACTGAATCGCTAAATTTATATCAGGTCTTGTTATGTTTTGAATCTCCTAAATCATGAATCTTTTAAGTCAGTATGGTCATACGCAATCAGTGAAAGGTAGTGTTAAATTGATGTGATACTTGACTCGAGTTTCTGCTTGGCTGGCAACGGAAACCAATAAATTAAATGGCCATACCAAGCTCAATTATTTTGGAAGACTTTCATCTCGACTTACATTAGAATCACGTGCATCAAATAAAACACTTTCACTTTTCACTTGTTACCGTCAATGATATTTCTTGTTCTGTTTAGCTCTTTTTTTGCTTGTCTTGAATAGCAAAGTTTCATGAGAAACTGGTACACTCATATATTTCTGCTTCACTTACTGTACTTTACTCTTACTGTGCTCATGTTTATTTCAATGTTCTGAGGCTTTTCCTTTCTGTTTTGGAATTGCCTTAGCGTTCGTGCAGCGCCGCTAGGTACTCGAGCCCGATCAACATTAAGTTTCAGATTTTATATTTACATTTCTTTTATTATCAAATATTTTTTATGTAATAATTGCAATCAGACATTTTCTCTGGAATCATGGACAACTGCTAGGCTATATAAATATTATATGTATTAGAATTCACAAATAGTTGCATATTCATTCATCTGAATTTGTCACTTGCATGAAAACGTGCATCAGAACTTGAAATCATGAATTTTATAAAATACATGTGCATCAAATATCTTTTCACTGATGAATTTAAAAGCTTCCGCGTAAAAATCAAGCTAATTTTACTCAATAGTAACTATTTTAAAACTATTATCAGCATTTCTGCTTCCGCCTTAGCAGACATGGTTTTCTTTCCGCCCATGCCTATGACATTACGGCCCGCCCGAAGCGCACTTTGACTTTTATCGAGACGGGTCGTGATAGTTGGTATCAGAGGGAGGTTAGAGATGTTGAGAGGTTAGTTCAGAGGATAGAGTATTTTGTAATTATTAAATATTTTGAACTTTATTATAAAAATAAATATGCATGCATCATTCCTTCACTCAGCTTGTCATTTTTGTTGTTCGCGACTGAAACACGCACACACTCACTCATAAGCATGAGTAGTATGCACACGAATGTAAAGGGGTTATGAGCAAACTTAACATTTTGTGCATATGAATTTTCACTAGGATATACACCGCTTGCGAATATTAAATTGTATGGGCGGTTTAATATTTTCAAGTGCGCTGGCATTAGGGTCATAATATACATGACATGTTAAGTGATATGAGCGCTTAACATGACATGTGTATCCATTCATTGCATTCATATCATAAATCATTGCATAAGTGTTAAGTCAAGAACAACAATAATGATTGTACACACATAGATTTACTATCTGCTTGACATCGCACATGTTCTCATTGTTGCACTTGCATGAATATTACCTAGAGTTGTTCAATGAAAATACTGTAGTTATTACATAATTTATGTACCTGACAGTAGGAAATGTGTTAGAATTTCTTATCTTAAGTCTTCGGTATTCGTATTCAGTCTAATTGTTCTGCTCGACTAATAATCTTATCTGGTTCTCCTGTATCTCCTTCTAGATAGCTCCTTAGTGTCAGCAAGGAATGAGATTCTTCTTGTGAATTGCTCTGCTGTATTTCTTCAGCGTTGATTTTTGTTCTTCCATCTCTACGATGACTCGCTTCTGTGGACAATCAATCGTCACTCTGTTTCTTTTCCCTGTTTATGTTCTATCTTTGCTTCGTGTAAGATCTTTTTGCTCCCGGATTCTCGTATTCTGCCACTTAATTTCGAGCTAATTGAAGATATTCCTGTGTTTTCTTAAGTTAATCCTTTGTATCTTGTCATACCGCTAAATCAGAAGAGTTCTCCTGTGAACTTGAATCTGACCTGTATTGCAAGTATCGATAACTTTTCTCTTTATCATAGTAAGTCTCTGCGCTTGTTCTCCTCTCTGTTTCTTTGTATTCATAGTTAACTTCTATGTCTTGATCTCCAAATATTGTTGGAATGAATATCGTCTGAATTTTCGTTGTTTTTGACCCCATTCAGAGAATTCTCAGAAAGTTTAGGGACGAAACTAGCTAAGTATGGGAGAATGTAACAACTCGGAATTTACAAAAAATAGGGATTTAATTCAATCTATTTTGTAGTGGCAATTTTGTAATTATGGTGGATTTCCCTCTTCCCTCCTAAACCAATAGTCAACCCCTCTAATTTTAATCACGTAAACCTAGGGCTTTCCGTAATTTGACTCTCGCAACCCGCAAACCGCAGCCTGTCGGTCCCGATTTCCGCCTTCCACTCCAGCGCCTCTCCCGATCTCGTCTCCTCCGTCTCCCGCGATTGTGCAGTCGGCATCTCATGCTTCTCCTGTTGCAAGCCTCCCTTGCTCCTCCTGCCAGTGCCAACCGAAGCTTTGCCTCCTCTTAATCCTCCGTATCAAGCTGTCGACAACCTTCCTCCTCCTGTCATGGCCGACAAAAGTTCAACCTCTACTTCTCCCTCAGGCCGACGACAGCAACCCTTGATTTGGTCGACAGACCTTTCTCTCTTAGGGCCGGCAACCCTGTTGCTCCCCTTCTTCCTCTTCATTTCGGTCGGTGGTTGCAAGTGATCCACCTAGAGTTTGCTCGTTTTTACCCTATACTCAGAAATTCCTGCCCGGATTTTCCTCCTTGGGCTCGGATTTGGTTCCTTTTGGTAAGGGTTTCCTTTTCCCCTCTTTTTCTTCATTCCTTGAATTTATTTTGAAACTTACGTGTTCCAATTTCATATAATTTGTGATTCATAATTTTTGCCCCTTTGTAATCGTCTAATCTTTGGGTATTTATGTTCTCCGGCATCGTTCGTCGCCCCTTGACGGTTTGTGAGGCAAATCCCTCTCCGAATTAGGGTTTCCCCTATCCAAGCGTCGCCAAGTCTCCATCTTCGCGCGATAATATCTTCTCCCCTCACTCCTGAGGGAGGTAAATCTCTTAGCCTCTCTTAATTTAATTATGTATCGTATAATTGTTGTGCTATTCTTTTTTGTTGTCAATCATGTCAAATTACCAAACTTTGTTTGTGATTGTTCCTGAACAGGTCTTGTCAGGATTTCTGATTTTGCTTGCACGCTTAGCCGGCGCCAGTTTCAGCCTCTTTCAGGCAAGTAGAGATCTCTCTCTCTTGCAATCATTAAATTTCAATTATTTGGTCTGATCCTATGATTATACGAATTCACCCTTTTTGTTTGTGTTGTCAAGTAAATTAATATATCGAATATCTAATCCGGCAAGTAATATCTTAGAGTTAACGTATTTGGAATATCATGAGAGAGTGGTCACAGATAATTTTATTTGAGTATTCACTTAGATAAATGGATTTTCTCGTTTGATGTATAAACCGAAGAATGTTGGATTTTTGGGAATGATTAACAATTATCCTAATGAGAATTATTAAGAATTGTATGAATTGTACTCTTTGGATTCACATTTATATGAATCGGATCTCATTTGATGGATAGTTAAGAGACATATAGTTCTTGTGAACATGAGCAATAATTATTTTGAAGGATACATTTAAGATTCTTTTGCTACGATTAAATGATTGGTGATTTATGTCATGCTCGTACATATACATACAGTTTTATTTGGAGGATATTTATGTCTGAGAATTGTTTAATCTAAATGAATATTTAGTGTCCAGAAAAGTAGCGTATGACGATTGTACCACTCGTAAATACTTGAACCCGCTAAATATATTGCTCCATATCCAGTTTTATTCGTGTCATCGAATCTTGTGACGACGAACCTTGTGTCATCGAATCTGCTTTCATCGAATACGATTTCTGATGTCTTTCTGATTTCTGATGTCTGGTTCCAAGACTTGAACGAATATTGCTTAATAACTCAACTCCTCTCTCGACGCGTTTATGAACTCTAATATTGTACAACTGAATCGCTAAATTTGTATCAGGTCTTGCTATGTTTCGAATCTCCTAAATCATGCATCTTTTAAGTCAGTATGGTCATACACAATCAGTGAAAGGTAGTATTAAATTGATGTGGCGCTCGACTCAAGTTTCCGCTTGAATGGCAACAGAAACCAACAAATGGTCATAGCAAGCTCAATTATTTTGATAAGACTTGCATCTCGACTTTCATTAGAATCATGTGCATCAAATAAAACACTTTCACTTTTCACTTGTTACCGCCAATGTCATTTCTTGTTCTGTTTAGCTCTTTTTTTTCTTGTCTTGAATAACAAAGCTTCATGAGAAACTAGTACACTCATATATTTCTGTTTCACTTACTGTACTTTACTCTTACTATGCTCATGTTTATTTCAATGTTCTGAGGCTTTTCCTTTCTGTTTTGGAATTGCCTTACCGTTCGTGCAGCGCCGCCAGGTACTCGAGCCCGATCAGCATTAAGTTCTAGGTTTTATATTTACATTTTTTTACTGACAAATATTTCTTTAATGTAATAATTGCAATCAGACATTTTCTCTGGAATCATGGACAACTTCTAGGCTATATAAATATTATATGTACTAGAATTCACAAATAGACGTTGCATATTCATTCATCTGGATTTGTCACTTGCATGAAAACCTACATCAAAACTTGAAATCATGACTTACAAAATACATGTGCATCAAATCTCTTTTCACTGATGAATTTAAAAGCTTCCGCATACAAATCAAGCTAATTTTACTCAATAATAACTATTTTAAAACTATTATCAGCTTCTCTGCTTCCGCCTTTGCAGACATGGTTTTCTTTTCGCCCATGTCTATGGCATCACGGCCCGTCCGAAGCACACTTTGACTTTTGTCGAGACGAGTCATGACAATCCTTGAGCAAATGTAGCGATGTAAAGACCTAAACCATCTGCTTAGGATGCTCTGAAGATGATAAAGGGATCAGTTGAGGGAGGGGAAGGGGCATGACTTCAATTGTCATTATTGCCATTAATGGAGAATTTCGGCCAAGGTGAAATCCCCACCAAATTCACCTCCCTTTGGCATGAAATCATAAGAAAGCTTCATATAACTGAAGGGGGAATGAATGGAGCCATTGAGATTGAAGAGAGGAGACCCTTGGCCTTCCAAGCCATGAATGACCCTCTCTTCCTCACTTTCTCTCTCCTCCATTAAAGGGGAAATTGAGGTTTCTCTCTCCTAGTCACCCTCTTTAGAATTTAAATGGCATTTTAAGTAAATATCTGCCTCCTAAAACTAGTGGGCCACTCAACTTGGGCTTAGCCCAAGTGAATTGGGCTTGGTTGGGTTAACTTGAGTTAATTTGAACCAATTTATGGTTGAGTTGACTTTGGCCAATTTAGCCTTTTGGGTTGACCCCAATGGGTCTTTAGTGACCCATTGACCTCCCTTAAGGTCTAGGGAGATATGGGTAGGGTTGTTTTAGGCACCTTGGAGGTCACTTAACCCTAGTTATGACACTTTAACCATTTTAGGGTTTAGGTTGACTTTGGTCAACTTGACCTCTTGGTTGACCCTAATGGGCCCTTAGTGGCACTACAACAAACTGCACCTGTTATAAGGACTGAAATATAACTAAAACACAGTTTGTTACTAATAGCTATATTTAGTAACGAATTTTTTCTGTTGTTACCAAAAAGTACTTTGTGTAACGAATATTTTATATTTTATTACAATAAAAATTAATTTGTTACTATAAATGTAAGTATTTGTAACAACATTAATGTTACGTTACAAATAGTAATTTTTTCTCACAATATGCTTGGATATTTTTAGTCCCACACCGCCAGTTAAAACATCAATTTTGGGTTTATATTGCCCATTCCGCAATGAATTTTTGAAATATGCTGGGCTCGTAGGCAGGCGCGACGGCGGGGAGCGGCGCAGGCGGCCGGCGGCAGCGGCCGGCAGGCGGCTCCCTGCCGGCGGCGGCGGGCGGTGATGGCGGGCGGGCGGGCGGCGGGCGGCGAAATCTTTTTTACTATTATAACTAATTTATTGTAATGACACACATACATTCGTTACAAGAAGTATTAGCGTCGAGCTTCAGAGAAAGACCGTTACATTAAGTTTTTTTTGTTACCAAATAGTTTTTGTAACGATTTTTGGTACTTATTATAACGATTTAGGTCTTTACTATAAGTGCAATTTGTTGTAGTGTGGCCCAATGAACCTCCTAAAGGGTTAGGAAGGTTCAGGGGGGGTCAAGGAGTCAAGGTGAAGCCCTAAAGTCAAACCCTAGGTTTGGTGATTGGGTTGTGTTATTTGCAGTCCAGGGTGATTTCTACCTTCATGCCTTAGTTCACCTGGTCTCCTTGAGCTTCCTAGGATTTTGTCATGACCTAGTCATGACAAAACCATCTTAGGGGTCTAGTTGCTTGAGGGAGGTTACAGCCTCTCATGGGGGCGGCGACAAGAGTACGAGCGACCAAATTGGCTGCTCCGGGTGGCAAGATTGCCGCCCAGCTAGGGAAATAGAGATGCCGCTCCTTGGATGAGGGCCTCGGAAGGGGATGGTAAGCCTGAGAAGAAGGGTCGCCCGTCCAAGAGGTTAGGTCGCAACGACGACTGGAATAACGACGCTTAGTGGTGTTGACTTTGGTCAACCCCACCTCTTCCACCAAAGGAGGTGGGTACTTCGGCTAATCGCCACCCGGATTAGGTGGTACCCATCATTTGCCACCAAAGTCCCCAGAGTTAAAAGCTGGAGAAAAAAGTGGGCGTGGACTTTTCTTGTTAAGTCATACGCATGACGATTTGTAGCATTCATATTAGAGATGAACTGCGCGACAGAGGTGCATAATATAGGCTAGTTACCTAGTAGAGAGCTTGCTTACGACTGCGCATGCAGCAAGATGCAATGGTGGTGCTGAGAGATGAACGTATATGGGGCGCATTGCGTGATAGATATGGTATGCATAAGAGGTCAAGCGTATGCAAGACGTATGTTTGGCATAATGTACGACAACTCATTTTCCAAGAATTGTAGCTGAGCTACTATAATGACCCTAGCCGATCCATCGTGACAATGTCACGGCTCTGCTCTAGGCGTCGCTACCGGGTTGCAGCCCAAGCACCTCAACCCCTCTCTAGCCCACCAGCGGGTTTTTGGTGGCTACAACCCATTCGTGTCCAAAAGGCCCGATCGGGCCGGCCCGGACCGGGCCTGATCGGGCCTGGGCTTTTGCAAACCGGGCTGAGCTCGGGTCCTTCCTTTATCGGGCTCGGGCCGGACTCGGGCTTTGACCCTGGGAAGGGGCTCGACCCGGCCCCCCCGGCCGGCCCGGGCCCTTATTATTTAAAAAAAAATAACTTATTTAAATTATTAAACATTTAAATAAAAAATCGAATAAATTTTTTTATTAATATTGAAATTTAAAAAATCAAAATTACACTTTTACAAAATAAAATTAGGAAAAAAAATGGAATTTATTATTTTTAATAATAATAAAAAAGAAAATTACACTTTTACAAATAAAGGTTGTCCATCTTCTCTTCAATTTCTTCCGAGCTCTCCTCCAACGCTGAAATATGTAGCTTTCTATTCGTAGCATCCAAATAATCCTTGTAGCAGATGCATAGTTCCAGTGATTCTTCATTTAGTCGGCTCCTCCGCTTGTTCAAAATCCTGCCACTAAGAGAAAAAGCGGACTCTGAAGCTACTGTACTAACTTGAATTATTAGTAAATCATGGTCCATACATGCCAAAATAAGATAGGTATTAGTTTTACCTTTCCACCATTTTAAGATATCGAAGTTTTTTATCTCTTCCGCAGTCATAAAATCACGAAATTGTGTTTTTGTATACAATGCCTAATTCGTTTAAACTACTCGATATGCGTGTTTTTTTTCCTGAAAGCTAATTCTAAAATTTTATTTGTAAAAGAATCTTTTGTCCTAGGTTGCGTTATTTCTTCTCGGGGTCGTGAGCCATATAAGTTGTCGTAATAATTAAAACATTCGGTAAAAATAGAATTAAATTTAGTAGTACCAACGTCGACGTTATCGAAACTTAAATTTATGTATAAGTTAACGTTAATTTTATCAATCAAATTTTCTACGCCGTCTACAGCGAATAACGGATTAAAAGCGGCGGCGCATGAAAATGCAGGACACATTTCTCTATAATATTTTAAAAAATTTCTTGTATTACCTCAATTAAAGGAAGTCATCCGGAGTGTTGCTTAAAATAGTTAAGTTTTAGTGCGATATTTACAAAATTTTCAACTACTAACGAGCTAGTTGGATAATACACACCTGTTAAAAAAACAGTCGCCCTATAAAAATATTTTAATAAATCCATATAATGTCACTACAAGAAAAACTTGATTTAGCAAGGGAAATTAGGAAGACTTGATATTCCTTCCTAATTAGCATCAAATTTAGCTACGAAAATACTTTTTTATTTTACCTACAAAAATAGTAAGGGATTTTTTTGTTGCAAAATTAGCAACAAATTTTTTTGTTTCAAAATTTTTGTTGCTAAAATAGCAACAAATGTTTTTGTAGCAAAACTTTTGTTGCAAAATAACAACGAATTATTTTTTTTGCAAAATATTTATAGAGGTAAAAATTATTTTTTTCAAAAAAATGTATCTCTTTTTGACTTCGTTTGGTTCGGCGGGAGCAGACGGGCGTGTAAAAATGCTGTCGTCGTTCGGAACTGGTGGGGGAGGCAGGGATTCTAAAATGAGAGTTTTCGATCCGTTCCTCAACCACGGTGGGAGCACATGGCGCCCGTTTTTTTTCTCGCCATGCGGCGTCGTCTGCTCCCGCATCGACATGAAAATGCCTCGCCAAATGAAGCCTTAATTGAAAATAAAAATTTTAATTTCCTATTCTCTCTTTTAATTTTTTTGTATATAAATAATTTATATACATATATAAATGTATATTATGAAATTATCATCTATCAGCATATATTATATAAATATATTTTTTTGTAAATAACTTTATGTATATATATCATACATGAGTATATATAAAAATGATATATATATCTTTTTCCTTATTTTTATAATTTTATAAATTACATAAACTTTATAATAATTTAAACATTTTCTTACGTATTTATATTATTAACGCATTAAAGAACAGATTTGTTAGGTGAGTGAATTGGTAAGCATCATTTGTTGTGTATAAGTGGTTGTGGATTCAAATCTCAGCAAAGACAAAAGTATCTTTTTTAGTTTTATATATTTTATTATTAAATAAATAAATAAAATACAAAATATTAGCAACGAAATTAGATTTCCTTGCTAATTTAGGAAGGATGTAATACCTTGCTAAAAAATCCTTGCAAATTAGCAAGCAATAAATTCCTAGCTAAAATTAGCTAGGGCCATATTAGCTAGATATTTTGTTTGTTTCTAAATTCATAGCTAAATAAAATTAGGAATGAATTTTGTTAATTAGCAAAAAATTTTGTTCCTTGCTAATCAAGGAATTTCTTGTAGTGTGTAACAATACGTCACAATCGTTATCAGTTAAATCATGATTATTTGTGACAGTGTAATATTCTATAAGAAGTGTTTTTTGTTGAAATGCTCTTTTAAATATTTTATATGTTGAATTCCATTTTACAGACATATCAAATTGAGCTTTCAAATATTTTTGACCTTGCGTGATCATAAATTTTCGAAAATCTTGACTTCGTTGTTCGGTACAATAAATTAATCTAAGCATAGTCCTAATTTTTTCAACATATGATTCCATAGCTTCTAAACTATCTTGTACCACTAAATTAAAAACGTGGCAGACACATTGAGTGTGAAAAAATGCACCGTTGAGCATTGGTTTTAATTCACATTTTAACCACTCCATTGTGGTGTTGTTATTACTAGCGTAATCAAAAGAAAGACTCATTATTTTATCTTTTATTTTAAATTCTTGCAAATATTTAATAATTACTGAATATATAGCCTTACTGGTGTGCGGAAATTCAAAACCTTCAAAACATATTACGCGCTTATTTAACTCCCATGAAATGGGATCGATCCAATGAGCCGTGATATAAATATAAGATAATCTTACCTTTACGCTACTACTCCAAACGTCGTTCGTTAAACTCACATGTCCCTCGAAAGTTTAAAATTTTTTTATTAAATCTTGTTTTGCATCAAAATATAATTTAAGTGCATCGCGTCTAATAGTGGATCTACTTACCTGTTGATATTTGGGCTGAAGTCCTTCGATCGTGTATGTACTCCGTTGTCTCGTCATTGTCGTAGTGACTGAATGGTAACCCATGTCTGATGACGTTTTTCACTTGTAGGTCTCGCTGTCTTGCTTGATCGTATGTCCAAATTTGTCCTGATGCTGATATTTGTCCCTGACTGGACTCAGGAGCTTGCTTCGCAAAACAAGACTTAATGTGTCGCGCTAGTGTTGAGTTGTCGTTAAGAGATAGCAACTTTGAGCATAACTTACACCGCACCTTGAATTCGTCGCCGATTTTAACCTTTGTCGAAATGCTCCCAGATGGGCGCCCTTCGATTATGCTTCACCACTTCGACTGTGCTTTGAGTCGACGACGCCGGCGTTGAGGAGGATGATGCCATGCAGAGAGAGAGAGAGAGAGAGAGAGAGAGAGAGAGAGAGAGAGAGAGTGAGAGAGTGAGAGAGAGTAAGAGAGGGAGAGAGTAAGTGAGAGAGAGAGAGAGAGAAAGTGAGTGGAAGAGAGAGAGAGAGAGAGTAATTGAGAGAGAGAGAGAGAGTGAAGGAGAGAGAGAGAGAGAGAGAGAGAGTAAGTGAGAGAGAGAGGGGGCGGTCGGGTAGGGGGGTGGTGTTTTTATAGTTTTTTTTAAATTAAAAAATATATTTTTTTATTAAAAAATAATTTTATTTATTAAAAAATAATTTTATTTATTAAAAAATAATTTTTAAAAATGCCTAGACCCTAGGCCACAGCAGTCAGCAGCTGTTGCTGCTGACAGCCGATAGGGCTTTCAGCAGTAGCCCTGCTGGCTGCTTCCAACAGCTCTAAGAGCCGTTGGATTTCTAACGGCTCTTAGAGTCGTTGAAGCCATGGAGACAGCAAGGGTCGGGCCAGCCTGTTGGTCTGGGTCGGGCTTCTCCTGGGCCCGGGCCAGGGCCGGCCTGAATTTCAGGCTTTGCCCGGCCCGGCCAGGGTCGGGTATCGGCCCGAGCTAGCCCCCAAAATCAGGGCCCTGAGCCCGGCCTCGGTCCGGACCAGGCTTTTTCCGGGTCGGGCTGAATCGGGCTTTCGCCGGGCCGGGCTCGGGCCGGCCCACTAGGCCCAGTCCTTTTTGACACGACTGCCGGCATAGCCTCCCTTTGATGAGTCAAACTCAATAGTCAAGCGCGCACTACAGGAACTTCCCAAGAGGTCACCCATCCCAGTACTACTCCAGCCCGAACACGCTTAACTATGGAGTTCCGGGATGGGTGACCTCCTGGAAAGTCCCCATATTGTGCCCTTGACTATCGAGTTTGACTCATCAAAGGGAGGATGTGGCCACCAACAAACCGCCAGAGTGCTGGAGAGGGGTTGTGGTGCTTGGGCTGCAGCCCGGTAGCGATGCCTAGAGCGGAGCCATGACATTGTCATGTTGGATCGGGTAGGGTGGTTACAGCTACAATCTTCTTATTAAGCATGCCATCTAAGGCCGTCCAGATCTCAGCAGGCGACCGACATCCGATGATGTGGTCGAAAAGCTCTTGTGAGATTACCCACTTCAGAGTGAACTTTGCCTTTACATTCGTTCTCCTCCAAGCCCTTACCGCCTCAGTATTCCCTCCAGTAGCAACTACCTCTTGCATATCGTTTCCACCGACGACCTCTCAAAAGTTCTCGCCCAGAAGATAGCTCTTCATGCATGACCTCCACTTTTTAAAGTTGGTCTGTGTCAGGAGATCAATTCTCAGATCTCTTGCATAACCAGCTTCCATTGCTTTAACCTTGTTTTACTTGAACTTCAAAAGGAATAACACACCTCTGAGGTTGATCAATTGCTAACTCATCAACACCTCTTTGATATCATATTAAAATTAGTGGAAAGCTGAGAAAGATCACAAGAACACTCAACCACACCAAGCCAAGAAACCAGAAGTAGTAGAAGAACAAGAGCTATAATAAAATCAACTATCTCATTTACAATATGATGCATACAATGCACCCGATGGAAAAAAATACAAGCAAGAGTAAAACCAGCGGACTAACACTAGTAACTGCCCAAGATGTTAACCGTCAAAGTTGTCCACTAAAACCGCCAAGTCGCAGCTAACAGTCCAGACCGCCGAAACCGACGAACTGCCAGACCGCTTCTCAAGCCGTGCGGACTGCCTTCTTATTGGATGCTGAGAAAAACTCTATTCCCTTATTCCCAGTCGCATGTCCGCGAGGTCGCCTGACCGCTGAAGCTAACCGCGAACAGAAGATGTCGAACTGGGAAACAACCTACCCGCTGATGAACCGGGTGAACTGCTTATTGAACAAACTGTAACCCCGAGGAAGAAAACTGCTAGCCGCACTAACCGCGACCTGTTGTATACCACAAACTGCTATCCGCGAACTGTTCCACACTGAGCTTCCCAACTAGTTGCCTAGTCACCCGGTGCTAGCCGCATAGCCCGCACATCACAAGTCTATCTTCACTTAGTCGCGCGTTAAGAAAGTCTAACCGCAAGTTCAAAACTCGAGTTGTGTTCTCACTGTTCTCGTTGTGAATGACGAGCCGGGGACCCCTATTTATATGCGACCAGGGGAGTGTAGTCACCACTTATAAAAGATGGGGTAACCGGTCGTCAACTGCAGCTAGCAGCATCTATCCACACATAAGCGCAGATACCAAAACCAGACCGTGCAATCCATACGGACTCGCAAACTATGCAACATGAACTTGGCACATCACCGTGATCAAATCCACAATACTTGCAGGCTCTGGCTCCAGACCGTGCAAACGCCACTACAAACTCTGCGGTAAATCACCGCTATTCGCGCCTCCCGCGAGCTACCACACGAATCATAACCCCCCTCCTCAGCGAACTCTGCGATCTCACAATCCAGACCGCAAGCTGCGGTTTGCTTCTTTTAACGGCTCGGTTATAACTCCAGGGTGCTTGCTGATACAGACCGTAGGGAAAGAAATACTAGTCAAAACCCGGCCATCCGCCAACTCCTAACCGCGCTAACCGACAACTATATCTGCGGTCTTTACGATCTGCCTTTCTCAGACCGTTCACTTCCACTTCAACAAATTCAAGAATTGTTGTTTTACTTTGGTTCCAACATCATTCTTACAACATAAAAGTATTTAAAATAATAATAAATTATAATATGTTACATTATTATATGAATATATATTTAAAAATACTATTTACTTAAATTTTATAATTCATATTATATCAATAATCATATAATAAAAACACATTTATTTGACATAAACAAGTTGCAGCAGTGCAAATATGAATAAATTTATAATACATACAAGTGACAGGGCCTTCGGCCCTGAGGGCATTCGGCGGGGGTGCGACAATCAGCGAGGTGCGGCATTTGGCGGGGTGCGACATTCGTCGAGATGCGACATTCGTCAGTGGTGCGACATTTGTCGTGGCCGGGGACGACATTTGTCGTGGCCGGGGACGACATTTGCCGTGAGCGGCGACATTTGTCGTGAGTGGCGACATTTGTCGTGGGCGGCGACATTTGTCGTGGGCGGCAACATTTGTCGTGGACAATACCCGCCCCTATGACCTCACGCGACAGTACCCGACCGACGACGGCGGGCTTTGCCCATTCCCGGCGGGCTCCGCCTGCTCCCGACGGGCTCCGCCCGCTCCCGGCGGGCTCCGCCCGCTCCGCAACATATACATATGAGTACTCAAAATGACCGTAAAGAGATATAAATCAAGAATACAATTTTTATTTTGTAAAACAAATTATATTTTAACGTTAAAACATTAATTTTTCTCTTATCATTTCTAGCTTGAGACAATAGGTTTATGGTATCTAGTGTTTTTATTTTTTTATATTTTAATATTATAAAGTTGTGTAATTACCTAAAAGGATATTGTCTTTATACTATACTAATATAAAGTTTGGTATAATTGTGTAATTATGAATACAACTATAAGGATAATATAGGGACATTAGGCAATGTTTCACCAAAGAATAGTTTTCGTATATTAATAGAGATTACATACTGTACAGTTTTAATAAAAATTTTAAATAGTTTTACATAATATAAATTTATAGTATGGGTAGATTTGATTTTATAGCATCTTAATGTTATGGTATGGAATCCTCTTCATTCCCGATTTTAAATGGAGGTTCATTTTATAATTTAGGGTCAGTTTGTTTCGGCGGTGGCGGTGACAAAAGGAGCTGTGAGAATAAAGTTGTAGGAATGGAGCTGTGAGAATAAAACTGTTCAGAACGGAGAAACAATTTGACAAAACAGTGGTGACAGAGCTGTTCAAAAAAGAGAAACAGTTTGGTAAAACAACGGTGGTGTTTCTGTTTCATTTTATTATGAAAATAAATTAAAATTAATATTTATTATAAATTTATTTTATAATAATAATAATCATAATATAATTATATTATTATTTATTTTCATAATAAAATGATTGCTGATTTTCATAATAAAATTATATATATATTTTTTCATAATATAATAATAATCATAATCATAATAATAATCAAATAATATCAAAATCAGAACTTAGGATCAATATATCGCCGGAAAAATAATCTATCGGGAGAAGGAGGCGAAGTGGGGGAGGAGGAGGCGGGGTGGGGGAGGCAGTGCAGATCGTCTTCTCCATCGGCACCGGTGTCGGAACTGCAGGAGATGCCACCAAAACCGGCGATCTTCCCGGGAGGAGGACCAGCGTCACCCCTCCTTAGTTCAACCTCGCTGGCGCACAGATCGTCTTCTCTGTCAGGGATAAGACGATCTCCTTGAGAAAGAACAAGGCCGGCCGCCCCTCGCCCTTGCCCGCAGATCTTCACATTCCACCAGCAAGGGAGAACGTAGTGTTGAAAAGGAGTTCTCAGTAGCTTTGAGAAAGTCGCGTTGAGACCTGATTTTTTCCCCTCCCCTCCATTCCCGACGCAGCGCCGAAACAAACTTGATAAAAAAAATTCTCCGTTGCGGTCGGAAGGCGATGGAGCGGCAACGTGGAAACAAACGGACCCTTAGATATGGACGGTGAAATGAATTAATTTCACCTGAAATAAAGACAATCATAATTCCCAGCTTTGAGCCTCACTTTTCTCCTCAAATTTTCTATTTCCATATTTCAATAAAATACATGCCAGCTCAATGGTCTAATTGAACAAATTTAAGTCTATATTGATTCTCAAATCTCAAATTTGAATCCGGATAAGATGCAAATTGGGAATATATCTCTACTATTATACGAAAAATACTCTTTGCTGAAATATTGTCTGATGTCTTTATATTGCTCTTATAGTTGTATTCATAATTACACAAATTTAAGTTTATATTGTATTCATAATATACTAATATAAAGTTTGGTATCATTATATTAGTATATTATAAAGACAATATCCTTTTAGGTAATTACACAATTTAACAATATTAAAATACAAAAAATAAAAACACTAGATACCCTAAACCTATTGTCCCTAGCTATAAATGACAAGAGAAATATTAATGTTTTAACGTTAAAATATAATTTGTTTTACAAATTAAAATTGTATTCTTGATTTATATTTTTTACGGTCATTTTGAGTACTCATATGTATATGTTGCGGGTTGGGCGGAGCCAGCTGCGGACGGGCGAAGCCCGTCGGGAGCGTGCGAAGCCCGCCGGGAGCGTGCGAAGCCCGCCGTCGCCGGTTGGGTCTTGTCGCGCGCCATAGGGGCGGGTACTATCCACGACAAATGTCGTCGCCCACGTCAAATGTCGCCGCCCACGGCAAATGTCTCCGCCCACGACAAATGTCGCACTACCGGCGAATGTCGCATCCCGGCGAATGTCGCACCCCGGCGAATATCGCACCCCCGCCGACTGCCCCCAGGGCCGAATGCCCCCAGGGCCGAAGGCCCGTGCCTGTCACTTTATATATATATATATATATATATATATATATATATATATATATATATATATATATATATATATATATCTTTATATATAAGGGAATATAGATATTTGAGGGCACACCATGGATTGAATATTGGCCATTGGATCATGAGAGAGAGTATGAGAGTGGGGATATTTATGAGAGAGAGTGGAGGAAGAGGGAAAGAGAGGAGGCGGGAGAGAGAAGGAGAGAGAGATAGAGTGGGGAGTGATAAAAAGAGAGAGAGGGGGGAGAGATTAATTAATTTTTATAGAATAAATTTTGCAAAATTTTATAAAATAAAAATGGGAATAGTACTTCATATTTTTTTACGGTCATTTTAAGTACTCATATATATATGTTTTGAAAAAAAAAAATTTGGATGCGTGCGCAACCCGCTCATAGGCGGGCGCGGCCCGCAGCGGCCCATCTAGCACGGGCGAAGCACGTGAGCAGGCGGGCGAAGCCCGCCTGGATGCGGCCGAAGGCCGCCCGAGAGCATCGAGCACGGGCGTAGCCCGTGCGAAGATGCTCGTATTATATAAATGATTATAGATATTTGAGAACACACCACACTTTTAATATTAGTCGTACGATCGTTTTTTAATCAAATGCCACGGTTGATCTTAGGCAAAAGCCATGGATCGTGATAGGCAAAAGCCACGGATTCCCCCAGCAATCTTCCATCAAATCCGCCAAAAGCTGCATCTGTCATGTCTAATCCCGCCGCACAACACAGATCGAAAGCTCCTCCCGCACGACAGCAGCGGCGAAATTGATTGAAATCGCCGGTGTTCTTCGCTCGATACCTTCTCATTTCGTTCCTCTCCTCATCGGAAACCTCTTTGTGTCTGGGACGACCACAACCTCCGCTCCTCGCGTACTCGCTACTTCTTCTATGCTTTGAAACTAGGAGCTAGGTATCGCCCAGGTGAGCTCCTCTTCTCTACGTCCACAGATTCATTTCTTCATAAGGCCACCAAGGGTTATCGGATTGGTTGTCTCTTTCGATTCATTCGTTGAAGCGCACCATTGCTGGAGTCTTTCAAACTCCGCAGCTTTTTACAGATATTCCCAGGAGAGTTGTAGTCGGCGAGTCTTCCCCATCCTTTCTGCCTCCTCATGTTTTTCTCAGAAGAAAGTGCCTCACCAGCTCCTCTTCGAAGCAATCTACCTTATCAAAGCCTCAAGCCTCCTGGACATAGCCTTATGGCTGCTGCGAGCTTCCTTCAGGAAAGCTCCTCCTCTCTTCCTTCAGGCAAGCTTCTATGTTTTCGATTTTTTTCCTCATATTTTGTCTTATCAACAGCTCATAAAAATCTTCCTTATCAACAAGAGGCATATCTTCCTTAGCAGCTTGGTCCCTCTCTCCGATAAGCCCTGCAGCTGGAACATTGTTCTTCTCTTCCTCTTTTGAGCAGTCGATCGATGCGCGCAGTTTTCGTTCCTTTTTCCCTTTGTTTAGCTTTTTTCATGTTGGGTATTGCAGTCGATCAAAAGTCTTCTCTCTGAAAATGAACTTTGATATATTTTTGTTCTTCTATGTGACTCAAACAACATTGACAAAATAAACTTTGATTTTTTTTAGTTTTCCTCAAAAATTATCCCTTTGGCACTGTCTTCTCCATGAGAGAAAGCTCAAAAAATTATCACTTGATAAGCATTCAATGAGAGTGAGGTTTTTCAAGTTGGGACAAAACCACAAAGCAGTTTGGTTGCGGGCGAAGCCCGCAGCGACGCATTGAGAACGGGTGAAGCCCGTTCGAAGATGCTAGTATGTGTATATATATATATACACAAGCATTTTTGCACGGGCTACGCCCGTGCTCGATGCTTTCGGGCAGCGTTCGACCGCATCCAGGCGGGCTTCGCCCGCCTGTGCACGGGCTACGCCCGTGCTCGATGCTCTTTGGCGGCCTTCGACTGCATCCAGGCGGGCTTAACCCGCCTGCACACGAGCTTCGACCGCGCTTGATGCTCCGGGAGGCCTTCAACCGCATAGTCACCCGCTTCGACGCAATGCACCAGCTCAGCGTCGCACCCGCCACTCGCGGCCCCCGGAGCACTTTGGTGTGACGTCAAAGGCCGAAACAGTCGAGTGCTTCGGGGGCTGCAAGTGGTGGGTGCGACGCACGGGCTGATGCATTGCGTCGAAGCAGGCGACTATGCTGCCGAAGGCCGCCCGACGCATCAAGCGCGGGCGAAGGCGGGCTAAGGCCGTCCGAGAACATCGATCACGGGCGTAGCCCGTGGCAGACGGGCGAAGCCCACCTGGATGTGGTCGAAGGCCGCCCGAAAGCATCGAGCACGGGCATAGCCCGTGCGAAGATGCTCGTATATCTCTCTCTATATATTTTAAGCATTATTTTATTATATTAAATATTTTGTTATATTAAACAATTAATTATATTAAATGTTAATATAATTTATTAATAATAAAGTTTAAATTACCTAACTAATTAATTAGGTTATTATTTAGTTTATATATATAATAAAGTTTTAATTAGTTTATATGTATAATTTTTGAAAGGTAAAAATTCTTATATGTATATGTATGTATGTATGTATATGTATATAAGTCTAAAAAGACTTGAGCTTGTTCTCCTATAATACATGTCGGAATTAGACATATAATATATGTATTTTATAGCCAAGAACGAGATCTACAACTTCCATGTAGAACATTCTTTCAAAATTTGCACGGTTTGGCCGGAATCTCGACTGAAACTTTGCTGGTTCAAAATGAATATAATAATAATAAATTTCAAAATTCAAGCCAACAACTTTTCGGGCCAGATTCCGGCTAAAACGTGCAAATTTTGGAAAAATATTCAACATGAAAGTTGTAGATATCGTTTTTTGCTACAAAATGCATATATTATTTGCTTAATTCCGACATGTATTGTGGGAGAACCAACTCAAACTTTTTTAGGCTTAAAAAAACTTAAGCTTATATATTCCAAACCATATATATATATATATACATACATATATATATATATATATATATATATATATACATACATATATATATATATATATATACATACATATATATATATATATATATACATACATATATATATATATATACATACATATATATATATATACATATATATATATATATATATATATACATACATATATATATATATATACATATATATATATATACACATACATATATATATATATATACATATATATATATATATACATACATATATATCTATATATATATATACATACATATATATGTATATATGTATATATGTATATATAGATATATATAGATGACTAACCCAGGATGACTCCTTATTAATTACAAAACTAATTACACACTAATGCTGAGAAGAAATAATACAAAAAGAAATAATACAAGAAGAAATATTACAAAGACCGAGAGAACTCAGAGAGCCTTCTTCCTCTTGCTCGCTCCTGCCTTACTCAAGCAAATGGCCTTCTTATTTATAGGTGAGGGGCAGGGCAGAGTGATGAATTATTGCTGCTATAATTGAGTGCTTTTACGCTGGCCGGAACGCGCCTTTATTGCTGGCAGGAATAATGGAGTGGTTGAATAATTGCGTCTGGAGGAATTATTGCGCCTTTAGTGCTGGCAGGAATCTTTTGAAGAATGTGGTTGTATGGCTCCCTGAGGCTCAATATAGAGGCTAGATTGGATTTTGAGTAAATCCGCAGCTATAAACGGATTTGATATGCCTTTACCGGTTACCGTTTGAACCAGGCTAGATGAATCGGATTTTGAGCAAATCCGCAGCTATAAACGGATTTGATATGCCTTTACCGGTTACCGTTTGAACAAGGCTAGATGAATCGGATTTTGAGCAAATCCGCAGCTATAAACGGATTTGATATGCCTTTACCGGTTACCATTTGAACCAGGCTAGATGAATCGGATTTTGAGCAAATTCGCAGCTATAAACGGATTTGATATGCCTTTACCGGTTACTGTTTGAACCGGGCTAGATGAATCGGATTTTGAGCAAATCCGCAGCTATAAACGGATTTGATTTGCCTTTACCGGTTACCGTTTGAACCGGGCTAGTCAGTAGATTAAAATATGCTCTACTGATAACGTTAGAGGTTTGGATTATGAATCAAGGAGATCCAAACCATCGTAAGGATCTTGGGCGAATGATCCTCCAAAAGGATCGGGTGAGCTTGAAGGAGATGGTGTGGCTGGAACAGAAGTGGAGGATGAAGTATGGCGATATCGTTGCTGCATTTTTTTTGAATGGTTGAAATTGAAGGAAAGTTTGGAGATCATCGTCCTCGTCGGAAGTCATGAGGAGAGATGATTTTGGAGGTGGCGTTTGGGTGAGTGGCGTAGGTGGAGCGGGAATAAGTGGGATAGGAGGAACGGAAGTAGGAAGTGGGAAGGTTCCTGTTCGGATGTAATGAAGTATGACCCGATCGGAGGCAAGGTCAGTATTAAATTTAGGCCACCATTTGACCTTGAAGACTCGAATGAGAGAAAATGGAAAGTCGTCTGGATGGGTTTTTGTAATAACGAAGCTCCAACAAAAGATCCACGGGATTTTGAAGGAGTTGTGGAATTGGAGGGATTTTTTGAATGTAGTACCGGTGGACTTGGTTAACCAAGTCTGGTAGGTAGAGTTGAGTGATGGTGGGAGGATTTGGGGTGAGGTACCATAGTGTCGCCACCAGTCATAGAACAAGATTAGAAGAATATTTGGACAGGACTGGTGAAAAACTATGAACCAGGAATGGGAGAAGGGTCGAAAAAGTAATGTGCGAAACCACGCAAGTTGGTAATCGTGGTAGGTGTATGCAGGGGGGTTGAATGGAACAGAAAATTGGTGGGGAGTCCAAGGATTGGACCATGAGGATGAGTCAATAATGTTATGAATGACGCATTTTGAAAAGGCGATCTGAGAAGGGTTAGTTTTGTCATTCGTGTGAGTAATGGTAACAGATTGAGTGTCAATAAGAATGAGTTCATAAAATCGTTGGGTTTTGAGTGGGTCGTCGAGCCAATAAGAGTGAGGGGGAAAAGTATGACTACATGTTTTTGGAGTGCGTCATAAGGTGGAGTTTGAGTAAAGTGGGTCAGATGAATATGCTCAGTGAGGGGTTGAGGAATATAGGCGGGATCGGTATGAGCATAATTTGTGGTGAGGGAGAGTGGAGCGGGTGGTAATGCTTTGACATGAGTAAGTACGTCTGAATATGTTAAGGGGGTGAATTTATTTTTAGTTGGTACTGGCGGAAGTTTTTGAGTGCATAATCTTGTGCCGTCTGGTTCTTGGGTGGTGGTGTTGCTGGTTGCTTGCTCATTGCCTTGTAAGAATTCGCGAGTGAGGAAGTCAGGAAGAGAGTTGTCAGAGCCTTTGACATATTCAATATCGAAATCAAAAACAGATAAAAGTGCTTGTCAGCGGGCAAAAATTTGTTTTGAAATGAGGTTTTGTACATCATTTTGTAAAATATATTTGGCAGATTGACAATCAATGCGTAAAAGGAATTTTTTGTTAATTAAATCATCTTGAAATTTTAAAATACATTTAATAATATTAAGTATTTCTTTTTTAATAGTATAATAATTTTTTTGAGGTCCGAGCCAGATGCAAGAATGGTATCGGACTAAATGTTCCTGTGTAGATAGAGGAAGACGTTGTTTAAGAATGCCACCATAACTAATGTTAGAGGCATCAGTTTCAACAATCATGAATACATAGGGATGGGGTAGGCAGAGACAAGGGAGAGATTGAACTCGTGTTTTAATGGTGTGAATGATATTCGTATGTTGAGAAGTCCATGAAGGTGGATTTTTTTGGAGGCGTTGGTATAAAGGATCGAGCACAAAGTTGACGAAGATTGGGAATGAAATCCGAAATGTAATTGAGACAGCCGAGAAAGCGTTGTAGTTGAGTTTTGTCTTTTATGATATCAGAAAATTTGGATGCAAATTCAAGGCTTCGTTGAATTGGAATGATGGTGTTGCGATGAATATGATGTCCGAGAAAGCGGATTTGTGTTTGACATAATTTCATTTTTGAGCCAGAAATTATCAAATCCGTTTATAGCTGCGGATTTGCTCAAAATCCGATTCATCTAGCCCTGTTCAAACGGTAACCGGTAAAGGCATATCAAATCCGTTTATAGCTGCGGATTTGCTCAAAATCCGATTCATCTAGCCCGGTTCAAACGGTAATCGGTAAAGGCATATCAAATCCGTTTATAGCTGCGGATTTTCTCAAAATCCGATTCATCTAGCCTGGTTCAAACGGTAACCGGTAAAGGCATATCAAATCCGTTTATAGCTGCGGATTTGCTCAAAATCCGATCTAGCATCTGTATTGAGCCTCGGGGAGCCGTACAGCCACATTCTTCAAAAGATTCCTGCCAGCACTAAAGGCGCAATAATTCCTCCAGGCGCAATTATTCAACCACTCCATTATTCCTGCCAGCAATAAAGGCGCATTCCGGAAAGACGATTACGGCCAGCTTTTGCAATTATTCAACAACTCCATTATTCCTGCCAGCAATAAAGGCGCGTTCCGGCCAGCGTAAAAGCACTCAATTATAGAAGCAATAATTCATCACTCTGCCCTGCCCCTCGCCTATAAATAAGAAGGTCATTTGCTTGAGTAAGGCAGGAGCGAACAAGAGGAAGAAGGCTCTCTGAGTTCTCTCGGTTTTTGTAATATTTCTTCTTGTATTATTTCTTCTTGTATTATTTCTTCTCAGCATTAGTGTGTAATTAGTTTTGTAATTAATAAGGAGTCATCCTGGGTTAGTCTTCATTTTGGTATCAAAGCTAGGTTCAACTCAAAATAAATTCACCATATATATATATATATATACTATATACAAAAGAATATGGGCAGCCGTTGCGATTGCACGGTGTAACACTTGAGGCCCCTCCAAATTATCCTAACCGTCCGATTTTTATTAGATTTGAAAAAAAAAATTTAATTGAAAGATGTCAAGTTTTGATCCCAGGATTTCAAAGAGAAGAAAAAGGACCCAAACCAACCAACCAAAGAAATATTTAACATATTTAACCCTAAAACCCTATATAACATATTATACTATAATTATTTATTAAAAAAATATATAATTCATTATTGCGAGTACATATATATTATGTATATTATACTATACTATTCGTTAAATATATTTAATGAATTTTTTAATTTAGTCGTTAATTCGTCCGGCGGGGGGCGGGCGAAGCCCGCCGTCTCGAGCTGTGTACTGTCGAGCGTGGCACGGGGGGCCCCCGTGCACTGTCACTCGTATGTATATATATATATATATATATATATATATATATATATATATATATATATATATATATATATATATATATATATATATATATATATATATATTACACACACACACACGAGTGACAGGCACGTGCCTCCGGCCCGATGACCACGTGCTACAGTACTCGGCCGGCGACGGCGGCTTCGCCCTCCCCCGGCCGGTAACGGCGCGCTTCACCCGCCCCCGCTGTTCTTCGCCCGCCCCCCACGGGCTTCGCCCGCCTTTTGCACTCAACGCCGCCTATTAAAAAAGGCGGATGTTTAGTCCCACACTGCCAAATATTTTGCATATTGCGGGTTTAAATATAGGTTCCCATGTTAAGTTTATGAAATCATTGCTTTAGCGGGCTTGCGGGGTGGCGGTATTAGGCTTGCGGGCGTGGTGTGCTGGCGGGCTGGCAGGTCCTCCTTTGGGTTTTGCTAAACCAATTTTTTAAATTATTTAACATAGGTTTAGGACTGTCTTACAGTAGGTTTAGCTAGGAGTCCTACAAAAAAATCTGGAGAGAGGGTTGGTTTGATCGGACGGCAGCTGAATTTCGCATCAATGATCCGACGGCTGAGATTAGTTCTATGGATTTTAAAATCAAGTCTTTAAAAGTCATTCATATTTCTTTATAAATAGTTATATATATATATATATATATATATATATATATATATATATATATATATATATATATATATCTCTTTATTATATAAATCAATAGACATATTTGAAAGCACACCATGAAACTCATCTGGACCGTCCGATCTCCAAGAAATCTCATCTGGTCATTGAATCTAAATAAAGTGTCTGCCATTAGCCATATCTCCCAAAAAACACTGTTTACATCTCAAAATTTCCCGATACTGCATTTCCGCCTCCCGCACCTTCACGAGCTCACCCTGCAGCTGGCGGCCGCCGCCGGCCTGCCCGGCGACCACCGGGGTGGTTCGCCGGCCTCCGGCGAACATGTTGGGGGTTGTCCAGCGGCGATCGTGCAAGGCGGCGGTGGCCCTACCCGTGAGCTCTAGTTTTAGGGCTCACGGGCAGGGCCACCGCCGGCTGTGGCCCTACCCGCTTTCCGCCGGACAACCCCCGGCGGGTTCGCCGGAGGCCAGCGAACACGCTGGGGGGGCGCAGGGCAGGCCCCTGGCAACTCCGTCGCCAACATCAGGCGGAAGCGGCAGCCCCTGCGCCGGTTTCGTTTTTTTTACTATTTTATAATTTAATATTTAATTAAATAATTTAAATTGTTTATAATTAATAAAATTATTAAAAATTCAGATAATGCAAGGATTGTCCGCTGCGCCGGCCCGCCGGGGGGCTTCGGACGGGCGACGCCCGCCGGGGGGGGGGGGGGGGGGGGGGGGGGGGGCGAAGCCCGCAGCACCGCATCGAGAACGGCCGAAGCACGTTCGAAAATGCTAGTATATATGGGCGTGCTGGAAATCCGCTTAACGCGGATTTAATAATCTTCCGCGCTATCTTGGTTAACCGTTGGATTTAATCCAACGGTTAACAAAAAAAACGAAGTGGGGGAGCGCGGCGTCCGATGGCTGCGGGCTCGTCGGCCACCGGCCTCCCTGGGTTCGCCGGCTTCCGCGCCGACGAACCCAGGGCGGCCGGTGAACCCGCATTATAAAAAAATCTGCAACAACAACGGCGGCGACAACACTGCACACCGCCACTGTTGTTGCGTTTTTTTAATAGCAGGGCGGCCGGCGGTTGCGGGCTCGCCAGCCACCGGCCGCCCTGTGCTCGTCGGCGTTGACGCCGACAGCCCAGGGAGGCCGGTGGCCGGCGAGCCCGCAGCCGTCGGACGCCCCGCTGCCCCGCTCCTCCGCTCCCCCCGCTGCCCCGCTCCCCCCGCTGCCCCGCTCCCTCGCTTCGTTTTTTTGTTAACCGTAATCCAACAGTTAACAAAGATAGCGCGGAAGATTATTAAATAAGGGTTAAGCGGACTTCCAGCACTCCCACTATACATATATATTAGTGATTCATAATTTTTCTTTAATTTTCTTTCAAAATATACAAAATGAAAGACAACAGTTTTATACTTATAAAAGATGGGAGTTGATGGTCGTTAGTTTTTGTATTAATTTATGTTAGGGTATTTTGTTATATGTCCGCGCGTGTAAGGACCGACTCGGAAGGACCCAATGAGTTTCGTGTCACTAGGGTGTAACGGCTCTACGCTAGAGATACTATATAAGGCCATTCCACATTTGATGAGCCTCAACAATTTACTCCAATATTTATCACATCACAATATACATGTCACCCTAACACAACTCATATCTAATATTCCTATACCTCAAACATGATGATGACCCATTATTGACTTGCTAACCTACTTAATTTACCAATGAGGCATATGACCGATCAACTTCCTCCTTTACTGATAGCACACATACCGGCTTCACGACACGTCTGTTGTCGAGAAGTCATCCTCGGGTCTCCCCGGGATGGAAAAAAACTCATAAGATACATTAAGCACCGCAAGGTATTCATCTCAGTCGTTCATCTCAGAACCTCTTCCATCAAGTATCACGTGGCCAACTCGTCATCTCACTACTCATTTTTTGGGGGCATTATATGTTAATTAGTCACCCCGCTCACATCGCATGTCTCTCACCAATAACACTCAATCTCGATTATTCCTTTGGGTTCTCCAAGAAGCTACCGAGTAAGTGGAGCTTGTCATGTTTCCACTAATTCCACAATTTTCACTCCCCCTTCCGCTTAATTTTAAGGATAAACGCATTATATCTTTCATAGAAATCTTTATCGTTTCCCCTCTAATCACCAGACCATATCTCTGCACGTTCTCCTTTTTGATACAAGATACATGCACATAGACGTATTTCTTCATACCCATATATATTTTGTGGTTGGATGTCAAGCTCAAACCTAAAATTCAATACGGCGTTCATTCTTAAAAACTTTTTTCTCGAGACTTGACCCTAATTGCCTATATATTACCCCCTCTAAGAATAATAGAGGCATCAGTGATTAATAAATAATCACTACTAATTTCCCACTTCCAAACTCCTAAAAACATGAGAGATTTTAGTTAAATTATCTAGAGGAGGGGCGCAGTTTAGGGAGCAATATTTTTGTGCGTATAACCGTATCATGCGAGTGTATTTCTGATCACCCACGTGGCAAAAAATTCAAGAATAAGAATATATTTTCGCACAAATTCTCACCATAAAATCACAAAATAATTTATGCCTTACACCAAAAAAATTACTCCTAACTTAGGAGACGACGGGCAGCAAGGAGTAGCAAAAAGTGGATGAGGATCACGGGCCCTGATTCCAGACGTAGGATCTGTTTATATATATTTAGTAGTTCCTAGGGATGCCAATTTGGGTGCGTTGCGTGGAAGCAGCACGAGCTAAGCACGTGAGGTCTAGATTAATTTAATCGTCAGGATAAGATTAGGGTTTGATTAATTAATTATTCTCCGTAGCCGGTGGTTAATAATTCGGTCTTCCCCGCTTTTTCCGGAAGAGTGCTCGCTACTGTTTAATGCCTCTCTCTCTCTCTCTCTCTCTCGAGTACAGTGTCACTTTATTTATTAATATCTCCATAAATTAATAAATATCACTTTATTCATATTAGGTAAGGTTTTTATAATGTTGGACTATTCATTTACGGTTCAGCTGAGGTTTAATGCACCGATGCGAGCCTAGAAAACAGTGTGGTTCGAGTCGGACTGGTCGGACCCATTTGACTATAATTTTGTTATATACTTTATTTTACATTTATTTCTCATTATGATTTTTTATAAAATAGATCTTATTTCCGCATCCATACTATATTATAAGGATTTTAGCATGTGAACAGAGAAATATGTTTTTGGTGACAGGTGGGACCCGCACCTCGTTGAGATGTGGGCTGAATAATATTTTTTTATTTCAATTTCCTTGTCACACTTTAAATTTAAATATGTATATATATATTTATATCCAGTGAAAAAATGATTTTATAATTTCAAGAAATATGGAAACTCACATCTTTCACAGGAGTTGTGTAGCACGAGATTGCCGGAACAGTTTCAATATCTCCCCCGTTCATTGTTCGAGGGAGCGCGAGCTTCTCTATTGCAAGACAATATTCACATGCAAAAGTGTTATTGATTCTTTTAATTCTACTTCCAATGTGGGAGGGAGAAGGCAAGGAGTTTGGGAATGAGAAAGGAGAGTGAATGAAACAAAAAACTAAAATGAGCATCGTTATTGTTGCAGATTTTTTAAAATATATATAATATAATATATGATTATTTATTCGAGTGACATTGTTGTATGGGCCTCCATGGGGCACGACAGTACTTTTTCCGCACCCCCTGGAGCGCCCAAGAGCGGACAAGCATGAATCCGGTGGTACTATGCATCGTGGCCGCACGTGGGTCTCTGTGCACTATCACTCGTAAATAGAAAAAAAAGATAATCATCATTTACATTGAAGGGTAAAATGTGCCTACATTTTGTTTTTTAATTCAGCATTACACTGCAAATCATATTCGATTGTTTCTCGTTTATGTAACTGAAAAATCAAAGAAAAACGGAGAAATCATGCGGCTGTGAATATATGTAAGCAAGCTTGTTGAGCCACGTAAATTTATGTACGTTTTTTCTGAGTTGCTTTCTTATTTTTTTCCTTTTCTCCCTTTTTTGATTCCTTCGTTCCTAAGACATTTCATCCTCATGGTGGGACCTTTCCCCAGACCCAAGATAGATTAAAAGCTATTGGTGTGATTTAACTATGTTTCCAAGATAGATGAAAAGCTATTGATGTGATTTAACTATGCTCCCAAGGCAGATGGAAAGTTTCTTAATTAAATGGAGAGTGAGAATGAGGTATTAGCTGGCACCGCTGAGGATCGAAATGTTGCTCGCTAGGTACGAATTGTTTAGTTGCATGCATATTGCATGGTTAGAGGTGGGAGACATCAACATGTACAATATTAATTTAACTTGTCCCAAGAATCTTCATGTTTTGATTATGTCTGTGGCTTGCAGAATATCTCTGTGCAGCTAATGATCATTCAGAGTTTGAGAAGTAAAACCTCTTAGAAGATGGGCTGAGAAGTAAAATCCATACATCTTGAGCCAGACTTGAGCATGCACTGTTGGGTTTAGTGGACATATCAAATGTGCATCGGAAATAGACGTCATATTAAGCATAATAATCAAGGAAACAAGGTTATGCCCACAACAAAAAGTATGACTATCTTTCGAAAGAGTTTGTCGAAGATCAAACGCAGAAATTTATATATCCCTGTATCGGTAATAACACGAACGACCGAAACTCCGGCTCAGTCCATCCAATGGCCTTGCAGAAGGAAGAAAAATCATTTGTCTCTGATGTGAAGTACTAATTTGGCTTTTATGGAGATTGCCTCTATTTTCTCTACTCTTCTTTTTAAGTCACGCTCTCAGCAAACACCCCTGCAAAATCTAGTAGATATGATCTACCACTTTTGAAAAGTGCAATGATTTATATGATCTAGAGAGAGCGTCTTTAGAAAACAGTAAATGAGGAGTAATGGGTATTCATAATATGGTCATTTGGTTCCAAAGTCAAATTAATAATAATTATGACATCAATTTTTTTTCTAAATTAATAATTATCTATTCATTTTCAGTCACATGTTAAATTATAGCTGGGCTTATATTAATGTGCGACCCAATAGATTTATAGTATATCGTGAATGACATTAATCTCATAATTACTACTAAGCTATAGATTCCAACATGCTGGTTTGATGAAATTGAATTTTAGGCTGTAATATTACCTTTGGGAGAAGACACCAAGATGATGAGAAATTAAGGCTCCGTGAGGGGGGGGGGGGTTGTTTTGAGCAAACAGACCTTAATTAAGATCTGGTTCATGCGATCGTAACCACTTGACCGGTGAAAATAGTTCTCTCAAACGGGCCCTAAATAAGTCCTCTCAAACGGACACTAAATAGATGCAAAGGAAAATTATTTTGAAGAAATATTTTTGATGTGCGGATAGCAAAATAGTCTGCAAATAAAATTTCACAATGCGTTAATATTAATGGTATCCATGCATCTAGCTAGCTATAGGGGGGCTGCTCATAATTTTCCTCATAAATTTATTTAATGTTTAAAATAAAATTTGCCGAAGGATGGAGAGGGCCGGAGGGATTATTATTCCACACGTGCCATTTCAACGTCACTCATTTTGGAATCCAGGTCACTCGAATCTCGATCATGAATATTGGGCGAGAAAACCTGAAATAATGCTGCTTACTGTTTGTTATATTTTACAAAAAATGTTATTTTTCTTTAATTTATATATATAAGTTGTTTAGAAATAAAAAAAACTATTATTAGCTTATAATGTCTGACAATATTTTTAAAAAGTCATCTTTTTTTGTCTATATCGAGATATTTAAGTTAAGAAAATCATCAAGATAATTATAGATAAGATTGTAGATAAATTTTGGAATAATGCTGCTTACTGTTCTTTATATTATACAAATATGTTTTATCTAGCACTTTTGAATAAGTTTTTTATTACAAACATATCTATCATGAATATATACCAAAATAAATTTTTTATGTTCTTTTTGGAGTACCGGCCGGTAGAAAAAATAGGGTTTAGAAATTAATGATGGCATCAGGGCGTGAAAAAAATTATTTTAAAAAAATGAACACTGTTTGTAAAATATCTATTTAAATGTTTTTTCAAAAATATGTTTATATTTCTATATTTGAATTTTGGAATAACAAAGTTTTAATATTAATTATTTGAATTTAGAATAATAAGAATGTGTTTTATGACAATCATTTATTGCACAGATAATTAAATATTGTATAAATTCTAAATAATCACGTTACAAAAGGTTTGCGACAAGAAAAAAAACTCTAATAGATGAAGAATTGTGGATGGAAGAAGAAAATAATCAAATAAAAGAAAAACTTGAAATCAGAGAGCATTTTTTAGAAAATCATGTTGGACCTGTTTGATTATCTAATTAGATTCGACACGTCGGAGTCCGGTAGGGTGATAGTATAACGGGGTGACTCGACGAACCCATTTGTGACGAGTGGTTCGAACCTGATCGCGGTTTATGTCAAGATCCTCTAGATGGGAGATGGACGGCCACGATTGATCAAGTTTGCTTGAGGCCCTAGGTTGGGGGTATAAATAGGAGTGCTAAAACCCATCTCAATAACTCCAATAGGTTTTCTCTCCCACTCAAGAAGCCCCAAAGCAGCCGGCCCTAGAGGCATTCTTCCCGATCCAGGAGGCGCTCCTCCGGATCAAGCCCAGGCGGCTCTTCCCCGTTCAGGAGGTCACCCCGATCCCCGTCCATGCGGCGATCCCCCTCCATGCGGCGATCCTCCGGATCAAGCCCAGGCGGCTCTTCCTCGTCCAGGCGGTCACCCCGATCCCCGTCCAGGCGGCGCTCCTCCCGATCCAGTCCAGGCGGCGGTTTCCCGATCCAGTACAGGCGGACTTGGGCTTTCCGCCTCCCCTCTTCGGCGCTCCTCCGCACTCCAGGCGGTGCTCCTCCGCACTCCAGGCGGCGCTCCTCTTGCAACTCCGGCGACCCCAGCAGGTGGCTTGAATCGGGCATCCATCCCGGCAGCACCTCCTAACCTGCATCGAGTTTCATTTTCCTGCTCTCATTTAACTCCATGGCCGGAGGTATAACTTCGTTTAACTCCTCTATGCGTGATCCTCTTTGCGTTTCCGTTGCGCTCTAGGCATGCCCTAGAAATACAGTGTCTAACATTTGGTATCAGAGCTTGCGTATAGAGGTCTAGAATACGGTTTTCAAAAAATGTTTGTGCGAAGATTTCTTCCCAAAAAATTGTTATTTGATGTTTCTCAACAATTCTGTGGAGATTTCTTCCAAAATGCGCGTAGCTTTCTCGTTGGATGCTCGTTCTTTTGTTTGGTGCGTTCAGGGATCGTCGTGGTTGTCTATTGCTGGTTGTTCTGTAATGGTGTAATATTTTTTCAAGGCCCTGTAATGATTCATTATTTATTTATCTGGAATGTGATGTAACGGCAATGGACAACCCCGCTCTCCTGCCCCGAATCCGATTTTTGTGACCACCTTATGGAGGAGATCAAGCGCTTCAAATCCGGTGATCTTTGAGGCTCTCCGATGCGGTGGTGGAGGAACTTTTCAAAATGTCCAAGTCTTGGCGATGGTGGACGATCCAGAGTACATATGAAGCTTTTCAGGTGAAGGCGTTTATGGAAATCGGATTCGGGTCATTTGCTTATGTGAGCTCCAACAATTCTTGCTGTTTATTTGCATTAAATTAGAATACTGGTTTATCGTGATTATCAGGGGTGGTCAAAGCATCCTGATAAGCGCGGTAATAGTGACTGTTCAGGGAACACATCGTGGGGTGCGTTCTTATAGTCACAAATATCTAATTTTTTGCTCATTGCAATTAAATTTTAAGGTTGCTAAAAATTGCTCGGCCCCACAGGGAAGTAATTGATAACAACAAAAAATTTTAATTGGTATATAGTAGTAAGAGTGTATCCCTATTAATGGGTCTCCATGCTCACATGTACGAGTTCTCATTGACCGTGATACATAGTCTTACTAGCTATATAAATAAAGAAAATTAATAAAAATCTTATACGATAGCGGTCATTGCCCACAGGGAGACTGGGTTTTTTATTATTAACAATTAATATGAGTTAATTATTAAATAAAGCTTTTGTGCCATTTTGCGTTATTTCTTATCATTTATATCGTTGTTTTTTAAATAAATTGTAAGCATGTATTTTTCCTGGTTTTTTCTTCAGTTTTTAATACGGTAATCGACCCAACTCAATTATCCCCACTCTCTCAGGGGACAATTATAAAATATGGAAAGATAAGGTAATTCTAGTCTTAGGGTGTATGGACCTTGATTTAGCACTCCGCGTGGATGAGCCTGCTCTCCCCACGGCGGAGAGCACACCAGCTGACCGTACCTTATACGAGCGATGGGAAGGATCCAATCGTCTCAGTATAATGGTGATCAAGACCCACGTCAATCAGAGCATTAGAGGATCTATCCCTGAGTGCAAAACTGCTAAAGAATTGATGGGGGCCATTGACGAACAGTTCGTCAGCTCGGATAAAGCCCAAGCCAGCACCCTGATGGCAAAGCTCTGTTCCATAAAGCTTAAAGGGACGGAAAGCGTACGGGGACATATAATGGAAATGAGAGACATAGCTGCTTAGCTAAAGGCATTGGACGTTGATTTTTCGGAGTCATTTCTGGTCCACTTCATCTTGACTTCTCTGTCTGCCGACTTCACTGCCTTCAAGGTGTCTTATATGACACATAAGGAAAAATGGTCAGTGAACGAGCTATTGAACATGTGTGTTCAAGAGCAAGGAAGACTAAAGCAAGAGAAGCTGGAATCGGTGAACTTTGTGCACCACAAGAAATGGCAATCCAGCAAAACAAAGAGTGACCCAAAAGGCAAGGGCAAGGGGATAGCTGTTCCCATAAAGAAACCGGAGAACATGAAGCTATCAACTTGTTTCTTCTGCAAAAAGAGTAGTCACGTGAAAAAGGATTGCAACAAGTACAAAACTTGGCTCGCGAAAAGGGAAGGTATTACGTCTTTAGTGTGTTATGAATCAAATTTCATAAATTCTCATGATTTTCATAACACATGGTGGATTGATTCAGGCTCTACAATCCATGTTTTTACTGTTATGCAGGGGTTTCAAAGCCTAAGGAAACCTAGTGATGGAGAACTATGCGTCTATTCAGGAAACAAGATGCCGTCTTCTGTTGAAGGTGTTGAGACATACAAGCTCGTCCTTCAAACCGGATACATTTTGGAGTTAGAGAAGACCTTCTTCATTCCTAGTTTTTCAAAAAATTTATTATCTGTATCAAGACTAACGCCTAAGGGCTTTAATTTTCAGTTTAGAGATTTTTCAATTCTGATTATTAAAGATTCAATCCCTATTGGCTCTGATAGAATAATTGATGGTTTATACAATCTTGATTTAGATTTAAATTATATGCAATCATTCACTATAGTGCATGATAATGGTAGTACTCATAATGTGAAAAACATCAATTCATCTAGCTTATGGCATAGGAGATTAGATCATATCTCCATAGAGCGCCTTAAAAGATTAGTGAAAGAAGGCGTCATTCAAGCACTTGACTTCACTGATTTTGGGACTTGCATACACTGCATAAAGGGAAAGCATACAAGCAAGTCCAGTAAAGGAGCTAGAAGAAGTGATGTTAAATTAACGATTATTCACACTGATATCTGTGGACCATTTAACACTCTATGCCTGAATGGTCAAAAGTATTTTATTACTTTCATTGACGATTTTACAAGATATATGTATCTTTATCTCTTGAACGATAAATCTGAAGCACTTGATGCTTTCAAAGTCTATAAGGTAGAGGTAGAGAAACAATATGGTTTGAGTATCAAAATTGTAAGATCTGACAGAGGCGGTGAATATTATGGTAGGTTCATAGATGGAACCCAAAGACCAGGTCCATTTGCTAGATTCCTTCAGGAACATGGAATCATAGCTCAATATACGACGCCTGGTACGCCACAACAAAATGGTGTAGCTGAAAGGAGGAATTGTACCTTAATGCACATGGTAAGGAGCATGACTAGTGTCTCATCTCTCCCTCCTGACATGTGGAGTGAAGCCTTGAAAATGGCCGTGTACATCTTGAACCGGGTTCCATCCAAATCGGTTCCTAAAACACCGTTTGAGTTATGGAATGGATGGAAGCCCAGTTTAAACCATGTGCACATATGGGGTTGTCCAGTAGAGGTTAGGGTGTACAACCCACATAAAAGGAAATTAGACCCAAGGACAGTCAGTGATTTTTTCATTGGCCATGCAGAAAAATCCAAGGGTTATAGATTTTACTGTCCCTCTCACACGCTAAAAATAATTGAAGCAAGGAATGCCAAATTCCTTGAGGAAATCCACACTGATGAGAGTAGTTTTCATAAGGTTGTGATAGAAGAGGTGTAGGAGACTACACACTCTGGTAGTAATGTTGAACCTGGTGGGCTCATACCTGCTGTGGCTCAACACCTATCTATTCGGATCCCAACTTATGAAGACGTGATCGGTGACCCCCCTGTTCAGAACTCTCATGAAGAAGTGGTTAGCGAAGCAATCATCCATGAACCACTACCAGTGGTTGAGACTGCGCCACAACCACCTGATCAACCAGATTTAAGGAGATCTTCAAGAGCCAAAAGGTCGGCTATTCCATCAGATTATGTAGTGTACTTATAAGAGACCGATGATCTGTATAGACTCAATCAGGACCCCCTCACCTTTTCAGAGGCCATGAGCCGTACAGATTCTGATAACTGGTATGAAGCTATGAAGGAAGAAATTAACTCAATGACAGTCAATCAAGTATGGATTCTAGTAGAGTTACCAGCAGGTTTTCGTGCAGTAGGCTGCAAATGGGTCTACAAGACCAAAGTTGACGCTTCTGGTAACATCGAACGATATAAAGCAAGACTTGTAGCCAAAGGTTTCCTTCAAAGGGAGGGTATTGATTATCACGATACCTTCTCTCCAGTTTCTAAGAAGGATTCATTAAGGATAATCATGGCCCTCGTAGCTCATTTTAATCTGGAGCTACATCAGATGGATGTCAAAATGGCATTCTTAAATGGGGAACTTGAGGAGGAAGTATACATGATCCAACCTGAAGGATTCGTTTCGGAGAAAACCATAATCTTGTATGCAAATTATTAAGGTCATTATATGGGCTAAAACAGTCTGCACGACGATGGTATATAAAATTTCACAATGTGATTATCTCATTCGGTTTCGAGGAAAACATTGTGGATGATTGCATATACATCAAGGTCCGCGGGAGCAAGTTTATGTTATTAGTCCTATATGTTGACGACATTTTGCTAGCAAGCAATGATTTGGGAATGATATGAGAGACTAAACAGTTTCTCTCTAAGAATTTTGACATGAAAGATTTAGGGGAGGCTTCCTATGTTATAGGAATCGAGATACATAGAGATAGATCTAGAAAGATCTTGGGGTTATCTCAGAAGGCCTATATCAACAAAATTCTAGAGAAATTCAATATGAAAACTTGTTCCAGTTCAATAGCTCCTATTGTAAAGGGTGACAAATTCAGTTTGTCACAATGTCCCAAAGATTCTCTGGAATTGGAATCCATGAAAAATATTCCATATGCATCTGCGGTTGGCAGTTTGGTCTACTTAGATGTTTGCACTAGACCAGACATTGCATTCGTTGTAGGGATGTTAGGAAGATACCAAAGTAATCCTGGAATGGAGCACTGGATAGCTGTCAAGAAAGTATTACGATATCTCCAGGGAACGAAAGATTACATGCTTACATATAGAGAATCCGACAATCTAGACCTGGTCGGATATACAGATGCAGACTTTGCAGGTTGTTAAGACTCGAGGAAATCCACATCGGACTACATTTTTATGTTGGCTAGTGGTGCAGTGGCATGGAAAAGTGTCAAACAGACCCTCATTGCATCCTCGACTATGGAGGCAAAGTTTATTGCATGCTATGAAGCAACCAAGCAGGCATTGTGGTTGGGGAATTTCTCCTCAGGGCTTAGGGTGATGGATACAGTTCCTAAGCCCATGAAGCTTCTTTGTGATAATGCTGCAGCAGTGTTCTTTGCCAAGAACAATAAAAGTGTGAGCCGCAATAAACACATTGACATAAAGTTTTTTGTGATTAGAGAGAACGTGCAGGAGGGTAAAATCGTCATCGAGCACATAGGCACACTGCTTATGATAGCAGATCTCATGACTAAGGGGCTCCCACCTAAGCTATACAAAAGTCATGTAGAAAGAATGGGACTTGTGGACTCGTTTGATGTTTGAAGTTGTCATGACATTTTATGTTATTCTCCTATTATGATTGATTAATGCAATATTTTCCAGTTTACTATCTCTATTGTGCATGTTAAAGTATTATTAGAGATTTAATATTGCATTAAAGAGTGGGGGCTTTCCACTCATAAAAAAATAATGCCGCGTAAAGCACTTGATAGGATTTAACTTCTACATTGTGATTGCGGAAGGGAAGTGCCTACTGCTTAAGGTACAACCGTTGCAGTCCATGTGGTGGTGACTTCCTATGCAAGTATAAAGACGTCACATAAAGTTTGGGCCAAGAGTCATTGTTTTTATTTAATTATTATGTATGGTCATACGAAAAGGTTTTATGTTCACTATCACCCTATGAGTCTAGTGTTTCTTTACTCTTATAAAGCAAAATTATTATTTTCTAAATAATAGATAGGATTTCCTCCGTGTTGAATCAAGTGGGATAATGTTGGATTATCTAATTAGATTCGACATGTCGGAGTCCGGTAGGGTGATAGTATAACAGGGTGACTCGACGAACCCATTTGTGACGAGTGGTTCGAACCTGATCGCGGTTTATGTCAAGATCCTCTAGATGGGAGGATGGACGACCACGATTGATCAAGTTTGCTTGAGGCCCTAGGTTGGGGGTATAAATAAGAGTGCTAAAACCCATCTCAATAACTCAATTAGGTTTTCTCTCCCACTCAAGAAGCCCCAAAGCAGCCGGCCCTAGAGGCATTCTTCCCGATCCAGGCGGCGCTCCTCCAGATCAAGCACAGGCGGCTCTTCCCCGTCCAGGCAGTCACCCCGATCCCCGTCCAGGCAGCGCTCCTCCGGATCAAGCCAAGGCGGCTCTTCCCCGTCCAGGCGGTCACCCCGATCCCCGTCTAGGCGGCGCTCCTCCCGATCCAGTCCAGGCGGCGGTTTCCCGATCCAGTATAGGCGGACTTGGGCTTTCGTCCTCCCCTCTTCGGCGCTCCTCCGCACTCCAGACGGCGCTCCTCTGCACTTCAGGCGGCGCTCCTCTTGCAACTCCGGCGACCCCAGCAGGTGGCTTGAATTGGGCATCCATCCCGACAGCACCTCCTAACCTGCATCGAGTTTCATTTTCCTGCTCTCATTTGACTCCATGGTCGGAGGTATAACTTTGTTTAACTCCTCTATGCGTGATCCTCTTTGCGTTTCCGTTACGCTGTAAGCATGCCCTAAAAATACAGTGTCTAACAGGACCGGCTTCTCAGAAAGTCCCAAAACATCTATCTTGTAAAAGCTCTTTTGAAAAAACTCATTAATAAAACAACAAAAAATAGTGATGACTAGAATAAAACTTTTTTAGCCGTCATCACCTCCCCAAACAAAAACCTTTGTTACCTCCCCAATAGGGGTGTCCAAAAAAACCGGGCTCACCGGGCCGGCCCGGCCCGGCCCGGTGAAAAGCCCGGTAGGCCCGGTCCCGGGCCAAGCCCGGTTCGGGCCCAGGCCGGGCCATGGGGCCCTTGCGGGCCCCAGTCTAAAGCCACTGCCCGGCCCGGGCCGGGCCGGGCAAAGCCCGGGCCGGGAAAAGCCCGGGCAAAGCCCGGGCTGCTGGAACCAACGGCTCTAAGAGCCGTTGGTTCCAACCAACGGCTCTTAGAGCCGTTGGTTGCCAGCCAGCAACCAACGGCTCTAAGAGCCGTTGGCTGCTGCCAAGCAGCCACTTGGGTTGTTATTTGCAGCCCAAGTGGCTGCTTTTTTTTAAATAATTTTTAAAAATTTTTTTTAAAAAAAAAACTATAAATTCCCCCCCTCCCCCCTCCTTTCTTCCTTTCACCCTCCCACCCTCTCTCTCTCTCTCAACTCTATTTATTTTTTCTCGCGAGCATGTCGTCAACGCAGGCGTCGTCTTCCTCATCCGTCGCTCACGAAGTGGTGGAGCACAAGCGTACGGCGGCAGTTTGGGAATATTTCGACTTAGTACAAGTCGGCGCGGAGCAAAAGGCGAGGTGCAAACAGTGCTCGAAATTACTTTCGACCGCTGGCAACTCGACACTCGCAAGACACGTTAAGTCTTGCGCAGCCAAACAAGCTCCTCCCGAGTCGACCCAGACGCAATTATCGGCATCCGGACAAATCTGGACATACGATCAAGGTCGGCAGCGAGAGCTGCAGGTGAAGAATATCATCAGACGCGGGTTGGCGTTCAACCACTACGACAATGAAGAAGAGACCGAGTACATTCACCAAAGGCTACAACCCAAATATCACCAAGTAAGTCGATCTTCTATTAGACGCGACGCGCTTAAATATTACTTAGATGCAAAACAAATTTTAATAATTTTTTTTGAAAAATTTGAGGGTCGAGTGAGTTTAACGAGCAATGTTTGGACAAGTAGTATAAAATTAGGATTATCATATATGTCTATAACGTGTCACTGGGTCGATCCCGTTTCCTGGGATCTAAATAAATGAATAATTTATTTTGAAAGTTTCGAAGTCCCGCACACCGGTGAGGCAATTTATCAAATAATTTCAAAATGTGTGCGCGAATTTAAAATAAAAGATAAAATTATGAGTATTTCTTTCGATAACGCCACAAATAATACCACCTCAATTGAGTGGTTAAAACGTGATTTGAAACCTATGTTAAACGGCGCCTTTTTTCATACTCGTTGCGCGTGTCACGTTTTAAATTTAGTAGTGCAGGATAGTTTGTCCTATATGGAATCATACATTAATAAAATACGTTTAATGTTACAATTTATTTATAGTTCTAAACAACGACGTCAAGATTTTAAAAAATTCGTAACCGGTCAAGGTCACAAATTTTTAAAACCTCTATTTGACATGTCAATTAGATGGAACTCTACATATATAATGTTAAAACGAGCGATTCGCCAAAAAACACTATTAATGGAATTTTATACTTTGTTAGGTCAACACGAATTAACCGAGTCCGATTGGGCAATTTTAGAAAATTACATGGATTTGTTAGAAGTTTTTTATACTGCGACAAATAGTTTATCGGGCGTATATTATCCTACTAGCCCGCTAGTTATTGAAAATATTGTTAATATTTCACAAAAATTAAATTATTTTAAACAACACGCCGGATGGATCGAATTAATAAAAATAATGGAAATAAAATTTTTAAAATATTATAGAGAAATCCCAGTTATGTTTTCATGCGCCGCCGCTTTGAATCCTCTTTTCGGCGTAGACGGCGTAGAAAATTTTATTGAAGAAATAAATAACAATATAGGCGTAGATCTAAATAATTCAGATTTAGATAATCTGAGTATTTTAAATTTTAACACTATTTTTACTCAATGTTATAATTATTACGATAATTTATATGGGTCGCGGCCCCGAGAGGATGTGTCGCAACCCAAAACATCTAGTAGTTTTAAAAATAAAATGTTAGAGTTAGCTTCTAGGAAAAAAGCGCGCACAACATCTAGTAGTTTAAATGAATTAGGATTGTACACAAAAACACAATTTCGCGATTTCATGTCCACGGACGAATTAGAAAATTTCGATATTTTAAAATGGTGGAAAGGTAAAGTAAATACATATCCTATTATGGCTTATATGGCCCGAGATTTACTAACGATCCAAGCTAGCACGGTAGCTTCAGAGTCTGCTTTTTCTCTTAGTGGCAGGGTTTTAAACGAGCGGAGAAGTCGGCTAAGCGAAGAATCGCTCGAGATCTGCATATGCTACAAGGACCACCTGGACGCGATGAAGAGAAAGCAGCATATTTCAACGATCGAGGATAGCTCGTCGGACATGGAAGACGAGATGGATGCGATCAATTTAAACTAGGGCCACTAGGCAACTTTTTGTATTTTTTTGATTTGTAATTTTCTAATTTTTAATAATTTAGAATATTTGTCATTTGACATTTGTAATTTTTAAAAATTTAGAATTTCATAATTTTTGTATATTTACAGTGTAAATTTTACACATTCCTAAATTTGTATAATTTCATTACATTAATTATTAATAAATTTTTTTTTCAATATTATGTTGTTCAGTTGTTGTGTTTTTTATTTTTTTTTAGGGTAATTTATTAATTTGTAATTGTATATATTTTTTTTAAATTTTTATATAAAATTAAATAGTATATAAATTTTTATATAAAAAAAATTTAAAATAATAACCGGGCCAGCCTGGGGGGCCTTACCAGGCCCCCCCAGGGGGCATTGCCCGGCCCGGCCCGGCCCGGTTGCTTCTTAGGCCCGGCCCGGGCCCGGTTGGGAAAAGCCCGGGCCCTGCAGGCCCGGGCCAAGCCCGGGCCCGCCGGGCTTTATGTGCACCACTACTCCCCAAACAAAAGCCTTTGTTTTGACTTTTGACCAATAATTTGATCGGCTTTTTCCAAATAAAATTTTACCAGTAATAAATTGAACTGATATATTTACAAAATATATTCCATTTTGAACTAAAATTTAATATTAAGATTTGGTAATGTTATTCGGAAATAAAACCGCTATTACATGAAATATAGAGTTAAATATTGATTTTGTGATACGAAAGTTTTTGAACCTAAATAATATATAAGTAATAATATAAATAATTTTATGATGCCATAGATCATATAATTAATAAGAGGATGTCCTCAATGTGTAAATGATAGAATGATGTCATCGATAACGAAAGTAATATAATAATGTCAGCAATAATGTATATAGTAGAACAATGTTTGTATATAGTAGAACAATGTCTGTGATAACACAAGTTTGTAAATAAAATATTAGTCTTAAATAATAAAAGGGTATGATGTTTTTATTTATAAAACATCCGATTCAGAAGTAATTCTTGAGTTCTCCTCTCATGTTCTCTTGTACTGCTCTCATGTGCTATCGTGTTTCCACTTTGTTCGCTCTCTTCACTTATACAATCTCGTATTTACTGAGTGGGTCTCCCCCGCTTGAGCCTGAGGGCGAGGCGAGTGGACCTTATAGGTCCGCACTCGCCCCAGGGCTCAAACGGGGGAGAGACAAGTAGGGTAGATAGGCCCGCACTCGCCTTCAACCCTGGGGTGGCGGCAAGTGATGACCTTATCAAGGCACTCCCCACCCCATGCAAGTAGTAGGCTCAGGGAGCATTCACCTAACATCGTTTTTACCAGAATGCTCATGTTGGTCTGCTAATATCTCCTCCAAACAACGGAGTTTGGCTGTTGGCATACCCATCTGGGATGCGTATAGTATTTCCAAAATGCAAGATTGCGCTATTGACAGACCAAGTCAGAAAAACTATAAATAGACTCTTAAGGGAACCTTTGGGGGGATTGATTTTTGGCTTTCTCCCTCCTCTGGTTTGCTTTGGCGGGTATATAGAGTCTTCCAAGGTGCCCAACTTAGCTTTGGCTTGGGATGAGAAGTTTCTTTGGATCTTTCGGGTGTGTGGCGGGACCTCAGTATCGTTGCTCAGGGCCTGTTCCGTTGTTCAAAGTCTTTGGCCAGAAGTTAAGCTCAGGATAAGTAAGTGTAGGCTACCCCTTTGGGTCCAAACTCTCTTTGAGACCGGGTAACGGTTCCGATATTTTGGTGCGGTGAGCATAGAGCGTAGTCTGCTCAAGAAAATCTGAGGAAAAGTCTCATGCCTGGAGGCGAAGGGGAAGAAACCGGATCGGGCGACCCGCCACCACCGGCGAGTGGTGTCACGGTCGGAATGTTGGAAAATTTCAAGTGGGAGGTTCTACAGACAATTCACCTCGCATTTGCTGCGAGAGACGATCGAGTGGGTGACGCCTTCAGTCCTGGTGGTCACAGCCCCGTCTCTAGGCGAGAACGCCCCTGGTCAGCGACCCGGGAAGGTGGTGCCGACCAAAAGCAGTGAAAGAGATCTCGCTGGGAGAAAGCTGTTCCCCGCTCAGGCGAGTGCTGAAAGGATCGACGAGCCAGCCGCAAGAGATAGATCGACTCACCCAGTGGGAGGAGGGAGCTGTTGGATACACTGAAAACTGTGTACCAAATTTAGAGAAGCCTCACTTAACTCAATGATATACATCAATGTGTATTTGATGGGATGTTGAGTTTCAATGTGCAGGTTAAAGAAATGCAGGAAAATTTTCTCAGTACAAGTGTCGACACTTGTGAGGGAAATGTGTCGACACCAGAAGCAAGATTGTGTCGACACACAGGACTTATGTCGACACACAGAAATTCTATCAGCAGCAATTGTGTTGACACACAGAACTTGTGTCGACACACACTCAACACCAGCTATGTTGAAGACCAGAAGTAGTTGTGTCGAAACACAAGACTTGTGTCGACACACACTCAAAGAAATCTGTCAACAACAACTATACTGAAACTAGAAGGCTTGTGTCAACACACAAGACTTGTGCCGACACACACTCAAAGAAATCTGTCAACAACAGCTATATTGAGACTGGAAGGCTTGTGTCGACACACAGGACTTGTGTCAACACACACTCAAAAAAATCTGTCAACAGAATCTGTGTCAAGACTAGAAGTAGTTTTGTCGACACACAAGACTTGTGTCGACACATCCAACAGAAGCTGTGTCAAGAAGTTAAAGAATGACTGTGTCGACATATTAGTAGCTGTGTTGAAATCATAAATATTTATATCGACACATGGTCTATTTGTGTCGACACATCTGCAATGTTATGCTGAAAGTTCTCTGCTATGATAGAAGTTCAAGGAGGAGTCAGTTGTCAAGACTGAAGACCTGACAGCTGTCATAAGTAACAAAGCTGACACATCTATCAAAGCTGTCAGAAGGCCGTTATAAACCGGATCAACCGGTAACCTTGGATGGATTCTATATATAGACCTATTCTATCACAATCAGAAGCACGATAATAAAAACAAGTGAGGGGAATAAGAGACAAACCCAGAAGAAGGCAGATCCTGAAGAGTCTGCTAGAAAATTCAGATCTGATTCTGAATTCAAGAAGGAAGCTGGATTGAAGATCAAATCCAACTCCAATTGAAGATCAACCTTACTTGGTACAAATTCAAGAAGCTTTGAAGAAGCTAAGATAGGTTGGATCTGTAATCAGTTCAATCAAGAACTGATCAAGAAGCTTTCACCATATTCTCTTTCTATCAGTGTGAAGATTTTATTGTTTCAAACAATTAATTTCCTTGTAATATATTATATAGATCTGAGTTGTAAGCCTAAATTTATAAAGACTGAGGTAGGGCTGAGAGCCTGAGGTAGGACTTGAAAAAATCTCAGTTGTAGGCCTGGTGATAAAGGCTGAGGTAGGGCTGTTGCCTGAGATAGGATTCTTGGGAAGAATCTGAGGTGTAGGACTTGAAGAAGTCTGAGTGGTAGGAACCAGTTGGGTTCTGAGTTGTAAGATCTGTGGATCTGAGATAGTGGAAGGAAGTTTGGCCGAATCTAATTCTCTACTGGATAGGTGAAGGGGGAGAGTGGACGTACCCACAAATTGGAGAACCACTATAAATCATTGTGTCTATGCTGTGAATTTTCTGTGATTATTATTCTTTGTGTTGTGATAATTGTGTTGTGTATAACTTTGTTACTTGCCTGATTTGTTAAAAAGGATTAGAACCTATTCACCCCCCCCCCCCTCGAGGTGTTTGGGCTCTTTTAAATCAAGTCTTTCATGTGGTATCAGAGGGAGGTTACTCAAATATAGACCTAACAGTCTGAGTAGATCTCCAAGGCAATTAACTGTTAGCCAGAATGGGTTCAAGTGAAAATCAGAAGGAACTTGGATCCATGAAACTTCCTATCTATAGGAAAGAAAACTTTGGCATATGGAAAGAGAAGGTCAGATTGTTCATGGAGGCATCTGATCCAAGAATTTACATCACAGTTCAAGAAAGTCCTTTCATTCCAATGAACATATCAGTTCTTAATACAAATCTCAAAACTCCAAATAGCTATTCTGAATGACTAAGGAAGAGATCATCCTAGCAACCATAGACAAGAGAGCACAAAATATAATTGTAAGTGTTATAGATGATTCTACATTCCAGAATCTGGTACATTGCAAAACTTTCAAAGAGATGTGAGACACTTTGATTGTCTATATGGAGGGAACTGAAGAAGTAAGAGAGGATAGAAAGTCCATATTAAATCAAGAATATGAGAGCTTTAGACAAGCCAAGACTGACAGCATAGCTGAATGTTACAAGAAATTTTTTAGAATTGTAAATGAGCTAATGACCTATGGAAGAGTCTTTAGCACATATGAACTGAATGACAAGTTTCTCAGATCACTGACCAAGGATTGGGATACATAAATATGTGCCATCAGAGAGGTGGTCGGGCTTACTGATACACCTCCAATAACCTTGTTTGGAAAACTGTTATCTTATGAGATGCATCTCACTGCCAGAAAGGAGGAGGAGAAAAGTAATAGGTCTGAATATAAAGAAAAATAAGTAGCCTTCAAGGCTAAAGCCACAAGAAAGGGTAGGAAAAAGTCTCCTTCTCCACCCAGAAGAATTGTTGAGGCTGAATCAGAAAATCCTGACATCAACACTTCAGACAGCCACAACTCTGATGAAGATTTTGCTGCATTTACAAGGCAGTTTCAGAGGTTTATAAAGAAGAAGAAATGGAGAACAAAACCATCTATATCCTTCTCCAAAGATGACTATTATAAGAAGATGAAACCTTCCAAGGATGACAGGTATGGCTCTAATCCTAGTAAACAAACTACTTCTAAAATTATTTGTTATTGCTGCAACAGGCCTGAACATGTCACAGCTGATTGTCCTGACAAGAGAAAAGAGTCTAAGGACAAGAAGAAACATCAAAATAAGGGAAAGAAGGAGAAGTCTCTTGTGGCCCAGAAGCTGAAGAGTTGGACTGACTCTTCATCATCAAAATTAGGAGAAGAGGATGAAGCAGAAGCCTATATAAGATTGTTCACTACAGAAGAGGATTGTGTGGAAAAAAAATTCTTGTAAATGATGGATTCCATAAATGGAAGTGAAGATCATTATTGCAGAGGGCTGATGGCTCTATCTGAGGAAGATCAGTGTCAGGATCAGCCTTGTCCCAGTAAGGTGAGTCCAAGTGGTCATACCCTTATATGGTACTTGTACAGTGGATGTTCCAAGCACATGACTAGAACAAGAAGGATGCTGAAGGACTACTCCCCTATAAAAGATGGACCCAAAGTGATCTTTGGTGGATCTGAAAAGGGAGTCATCAAAGGGTTTGGTAACATTTCTAATAACTCCATTACCATCACCCAAGTGGCTTATGTGAAAGGTTTAAAGCATAATTTAATTAGCATAAGCCAACTAAGTGATCTTGGTTATGACACTTCTTTCCATAAGGGTGTGTGCCAAATAATAAGGTCAAATGATCAAGAGATCATTTTGATAGGCACTAGGAAAAGAAATGTCTACTATCTTAACTTTGATAGTGAGAATAAGTACTCACCTATCTGTCTAGTTGCAGATGAGAAAGCATCTCATTGTGTCCAATAGCACAAAAGGCTGGCTCACCTGAACTATAAGTCAATATGCCAACTCTTTAGCATGGAGTTAGTGAGGAATGGTCCTCAGGTCAAGTGTATTAAAGATGATGTATGTTCAGCTTGCCAAAAGGGCAAACAGACCAGGACCTCTTTCCATGGATACGATACCAAAGATTATGTAAGATGTCTATATCTTCTGCATATGGATCTGTTTGGTCCTATGTCAGTACATAGTCTAGGTAGGAAAGCTTATACATTTGTAATTGTGGATGACTATTCTAGATTCACATGGGTTTTCTTCTTGAGACAGAAATCTGAATCCCCTACTGTCTTTCAGAATTTTGTTAGGCAAATTCAGAATGAACTTAACAATTCAGTGGTCAAAATCAGAAGTGACCATGGAACTGAATTTCAGTCTAAATGCATGACAAAGTTCTGTGAAGAACTTGGGATTCATCAGGAGTTCTCCTTACCTAGAACTCCCCAGCAAAATGGGGTTGCTGAAAGAAAGAATAGGACTCTTATTGAGGCAAGTAGAATACTACTAAGTGACTCTTCTCTCCCAGAATATTTCTGGGCTGAGGCAGTAAATACTGTATGTCATATTCTTAATAGAGCATCCATCAATAAAAGACACAAGAAGACACCTTATGAGATTATGAAAGGCAGAAAACCAAGCATATTCTACTTAAGAATCTTTGGTAGCAAGTGTTATGTTCTAAATAATGGCAAGCACTATCAAACTAAGTTTGCTGCAAAATCCCTAGAAGGGATATTTGTTGGGTACAACAATAACAATAGAGCTTACAGGATCTACAACTTGACTACACAAGTTGTAGAAGAATTTGTCCATGTAGTCTTTGATGAGTCTAAGCTCATTAACAGTGAACTGTCTAGCACTTCTGTTAGTCCAACAGGTTTAAAGGAAAGGATGGACAAGCTAACAATTAGTGAAAACCAACCTTCAAGACAGAATGAAGAAAATAATAAATGTTGTCTATGTGGAGTTCAAGACTCATTGGATGAAGATGAAGACAATGAAGTGCATCCAGATGAAGAAAATGAAGAAGACCAAGAGATGGACAGATTTCCTCCAGCACGAAGACATTTGAAGGATCATCCAACACACTAAATCACTGGTGATACAAGTCATGGAGTTCTGACCAGAAGCAAGAGCATGAACACAGTTCTATGTTCAAGCTTCCTGTCCTAGATAGAACCTAAGAAGTTTGAAGAGGCTATAGAAGACACAAATTGGATTGATGTCATGCAGGATGAACTGAATCAGTTCAGAAGATATAAAGTTTGGGAGTTGGTTCCTAAACCAAAGAATCACAATATTATAAGAACCAAGTGGATCTATAGAAACAAGTTAGATGAAAATGGCACCATAATCAAGAACAAAGCCAGACTGGTTGCAAAGGGCTACAGACAGGAAGAAGGGATAGACTTTGACCAAACATTTGCCCCAGTGGCAAGGTTGGAAGCAATAAGACTGTTCCTGGCTTATGCAACTTATCAAGGGTTCAAAGTATTTCAAATGGATGTAAAGTCAGCATTTTTGAATGGTGACTTAAAAAAGAAAGTTTATGTTGATCAACCTTCAGGTTTTGTAAATCCCCTTTATCCTAACTATATTTATAAGCTTAAGAAAGCTCTATATGGATTGAAACAAGCCCCTAGGGCTTGGTATAAAACTTTGTCTACTTTCCTTATTGAGAATAAATTCTCAAGAAGGAAAATTGAAAAGACTCTATTCTTTAGGGAATCAAAATGCAAGATCATCCTAGTCCAGATATATGTTGATGACATTATCTTTGGATCAACTGAAAATAACTTTTATAGAAAGTTTGCCAAACTTATGCAAGAGAAGTTTGAGATGAGCAGCATGGGTGAGCTGAAATTCTTCTTGGGACTCCAAGTTAGACAGACTGATGATGGATTGTCTATATCTCAGTTTAAGTTCATTAAAGAGTTAATTAAAAATATGGTATGGAGTCAGCCTCTACCATGAAAACTCCAATGGGGACAAGTATGCCTATATGTAAAGATGAAGCAGGAAAACCTGTTGATGAGTCTTTGTATAGAGGGATAATTGGCTCCCTACTTTACTTGACTGATAGTAGACCTGACATCATGTATGCTATATGTGTCTGTACTAGGTACCAAGCCTGCCCTAAGGAATCTCATTATTCTGCTGTCAGGAGAATTCTGAGATATCTTAAGGGCACACCTAATCTAGGTCTTTGGTACCCTAAGAATAGAGATTTCTTACTAACAGGTTTTTTAGATGCAGACTTTGCAGGCTGCAAAGAAGACAATAAAAGCACCATAGGTACATGTCAGTTCCTAGGTGGAAGGTTGGTATCATGGAGAAGCAAAAAGCAGACAAGTGTAGCTATTTCCACAGCTGAATCAGAGTATATAGCTGCAGACAGTTGCTGTGCTCATTTATTGTGGATACAACATCAACTTGGAGACTATGACATCAAGGTAAGTAGAATTCCATTATATTGTGATTCTACTAGTGCTATATCTATTGCTAGAAATCCTGTTTCACATAGCAGAATTAAGCATATAGAAATAAAATTCTATTTCATCAGAGAACATGTTGAAAAAAAAGACATAAGTCTGGAATTTATCAACACTAACAAACAAATTACTTATATATTTACAAAACCTATGGATGAAAGTAAATTCAATAATTTTAAAATTGAATTAGGTATGTTGAACCTAGAATAAGATGTTAGGTCAGCACACAATTTCTCAAGAAATTTTGTCTAAGTTAGAAAGTTTGTGTCGACACACGCCAATTGTGTCGACACAATCAACAAATTGTGTCGACATCACTCTGTCGAGACCATGTACTAGTAGATTTTTATGTCGACACACGAAAATCGTTGTCGACACATAGACATATCGACACCCTCAATACTCTATCAAGACTTAAGTAGTCTATGTCGACACAGGCAAAAGTATGTCAACATATAAACATGTCGACACCTACAAAGTACTGCCGAGACCTAGGTCGTCTATGTCGACATATGTAAAATTTTGTCGACCAAGTAAAATCCCTTGTTAGGCACGTCTTTTGACCTTCCTTTTACAAGTATACTATAAATAGGAGAAGACAAAATCTGGCCGGCTGTGCTTTTAGAACTCTCGACTCTAGACTTTGTGTCGACGAGAAATTCTCCCATCGACTCTCTTCTCTCTCTTTCACCAATGGCGCCACAACAAGAAGACAAGATCAATGAAGTATATGAACAGGTACGCAAGGCATTCGAGACTGCCTTGCCAGAAATCAAGGGCGTGATTACCCTAATCACAAAAAATGGATTGGAATACTTGGTCTCTGCACCTTTAAGGATATGGAAGAAAGAAGTTCTTGAATTTTACTCTTCCGCAATAACTGATTCTCAAGGAAAGAAGATAATGTACTCTGTTAATGGTACTCGAGTAAAACTCTCACCAAAGAGTATACGAAAGTCTCTTCAGCTACCCAAGATTACGGAAGAAGATGATATCGCATCCTCCATGACAAGGGATGCACTTTAATGGTGTGGGCTAGATCCCAATACCAAGATTGGATCTTCACTAACCAGGAAGGGAATGAATTCCCGGGGTAAGTTTCTATCCGAGATAATGGGCAAAGTTATTCTCTGCAAAATAGGAGGATATGATAGGATCTCTGCCTACATGTTCAACCTCATGACAAGAGTTATATTCAAAGCGAAAACAGACTGATCAGCTGTAATTTTTGACAAGATCAAAGAGAGTGCCAAGAAGCCTAATCTGGATAGGATATTGATCTTGTATCTTGTTTCACCCATCCCAGAAGTGATGAATCAATGTTCAGGAACCAAGATAAATCACATGAGAAGGATGGATTTGAGAATAATATCCAGATGGGATAGAGTTTTGACCAAAGATGTTTCTACTCCACAGAAACCAGTGAAGAAAGATAAGAAAAAGAAACCTACTACCCAGGAAGCAGAATCTTCCAGTGATTCTGAAGAGCAGGTTATCTTTAGCTCAGATGAAGAACAACCAAGAAAATCACCTACACCACAACCAGATAAAGAGGCTCAAGCCCAAGGGGAGAGCATTCAACTACTAGAAAACCAGATGGTCTCCACTCTAGGGGGAGACAACCTTGAGATTACAATTGTTCAGAACCTGAACAATCTCAGCAGCCAGCCAAAGGGGGAGGTATTGCTGAAGTTGCACTAGAGAGTGAGTATGCAACTGATATTGTTATGGACATAGTATCAGAAATCAACAATGCAGCAACAGTCATCACTAAAAAAGAAGCACAAGATATGCATATGCCAGATCCAAATCAAGATGAGCATCTCCCCTCCTCTTGTTTGGAGAAAACCCTAGAAATGGATCTTAATATCCAGGGAGAACTAGTTGTTGAAAAAGAAAACATTATACCTTATATTCAAATGCAGCAGAAGGTAACTCTGGAGGAGTTATTTCCTGATTTACAAGGAGCTCAACCTGAGGGGGAGATGACAAGGATTGAGTGTAACATCTCATTTCCAGCTAGACCCCTAGGAGTGGTTTTGTCATGACTAGGTCATGACAAAACCCTAAGAAGCCCAAGAAGACCAAGTGAGCTTAGGCATGAAGGTGGAGATCACCATGGTCTGCAAATAGTAGAATTATAAACACTAGTTTAGGATAACCATAGGGTTTCAACATGACTCCATGACCCCACCACAATATCCCTAAACCATTGGAAGGTCAATTAGAGCCCTAAGGGTCCATTTGAATCAACCCAGGGTTGCCAAGTTGACATAGGATCATCCTAGGCCTAAAATGGGCAAGGTGTCCTAACTAAGGGCAATGTGTCCCTAATGTGCCCAACCAACCATACCTAGGTCTTCCCAGACCTAGGATGAATTCAATGGGTCACCAAAGACCCATTTGGGTCAACCAAAGAGGCTAAGTTGACCCAAGTCAACCTTAGCCCTAAAATGGTCAAAGTGTCCTAGCCAAGGGGCAAGTGACCTTCAGGGTGCAAAGTTAACCCTACACAACCCTTCCTAGACCTTAGGGGAAGCCAAGGGGTCACCAAGGACCCCTTGGGGTCAACCAGGACTATGGATAGACCTATGGATAGACCTCACCAAATCAATCTCAGGACAACCCTATGGATAGACCTCACCAAATTGTGTTCTGTGGTCTAACCAGGACTCCAAATCGAGTGAAATCCATTTTTAATTAAACTAGACTTCAAGGGCTACATTTTATATGTTGACCACGTTTTCTGTAGAGGGGTCTAAGTATTTTTAAAAATTAAATCTATACACTGCAATTATAATCACAGAAAAAAAAACAATAAATAGAATAAATTCCTGCACGAATCTTGAAGCAGCATCCAAGGGCTGTTGGTCATCTTCAAGCTCCAGCCAAGGGACGGGATTAGCCCGACCTGGAGCTCCTTCCAGGGCATTTTTCGGCCACTCCGGCCACCTCCCTAGCCGTCCACCACCGCCACCACCTTCGTTGAGGTGGGGGCTATCGCCGGGCGGCGGCACGGCCGCCGGAGTGGCGGTTTCCGGCGATCCCATATGGATGAAAATCCATGAAATTTCTGAAATTTTTCTTCTCCAATCAGGTTCAATGGAGCCCGATTTCCTTCCTATTTGATCTAAAGATCTAACCCACGTAGAGAGGAGTAGAGGAGGACCTTAGTGATGAGTTGTTTCCTTGCCGGTCGCCGCGTCACCATTACCCGTGGTGGAGCTTCTCATGCTTTGAAACAACATAGTGATGTTGCTTGGTTTCTTATGTTAAAGGGTGGAAACGTCTGCTATGAGTCTAGGGAAGCTTTTAAGAGAGTGAAATGGGGGAGGAGAAGGGTCTAGCTTGATGTCCATTAATGGCCATTAAGGGGAATTTTCGGCCATGAAGAAAACCCCTTGAAATTCACCTCCACTTGGTCCAAATTCATTTGAAAACTCCTAAAAACTGATAGGGGAGATGAATACTAATTAATTGGTGAAGGATGGAGGGGTGATTCACCTTCCCCACCATGAATGGCCTTCTTTTTCTCACTTTTTCTCTCCTCCATTAAAGGGCAAATGGAGCTTTCTCTCTCCTCACCATCATGAACGAATTTGCTCATCTCCCTAGCCTATTGGTAGCCCATCTATCACATATGAATAATAAAAATGAGGTTAGCCCAAGTGGGTTTGGGTTTGGGCTTGAGTTAGCTCATTCGAGCTAAGTTGACCTAACACTTAAATAGGGTTGACCTTGGCCATTTTGACCTTTTGGGTTGACCCCAATGGGTCCTTGGTGACCCATTGGACTCCCCTAAAGTCTAGGTAGGTCTGAGTAGAGCTGACTTGGCACTTTGGAGGTCACATGACCCTTAGTAAGGGCACTTTGACCATTTTAGGGCTAGAGTTTACTTTGGTCAACATGACCATTTGGGTTGATCCCAAGGGGTCCTTGGTGACCCCTTGGCTTGCCCTAAGGTCTAGGAAGGGTTGTGTAGGGTTAACTTTGCACCTTGAAGGTCACTTGCCCCTTGGCTAGGGCACTTTGACCATTTTAGGGCTAAGGTTGACTTGGGTCAACTTAGCCTCTTTGGTTGACCCAAATGGGTCTTTGGTGACCCATTGACTTCACCCTAGGTCTGGGAAGACCTAGGTATGGTTGGTTGGGCACATTAGGGACACATTGCCCTTAGTTAGGGCACCTTGCCCATTTTAGGCCTAGGATGATCCTAGGTCAACTTGACTACCCTGGGTTGATTCCAATGGACCCTTAGGGCTCTAATGGACCTTCCAATGGTTTAGGGATATTGTGGTGGGGTCATAGAGTCATGTTGAAACCCTATGGTCATCCTAAACTAGTGTTTGGAATTCTACTATTTGCAGACCATGGTGATCTCCACCTTCATGCCTAAGCTCACTTGGTCTTCTTGGGCTTCTTAGGGTTTTGTCATGACCTAGTCATGACAAAACCACTCTTAGGGGTCTAGCTGGAAATGGGATGTTACATTGAGGTGGAGATGCCACTGCATTCCTCTAGTACTAAGGAAATTGTGGATATACAAAGTTCATCAAATTCTTCTAATGATGAAGAAGCTTCCAAGGCTAAGAAAAGGAAGCTGGTGGCTCTCAAAAAAAGAAGCATAGGCTATATGAAAGCCTTAAAAACTGTCCCTCAAACATCTGCTCTAGGAATAGACTTCCGTTCACTTTTAGTGAAACTGCAAGTGAAAATGGATGAACAAAGACTGTATCTGGAGAAGTATGTGGATGAGTCTCACAAAGAATTACAGTTACAGCTGGCCCAGGATATCAAATCCATCAGATTTGAAGTCAATCAGAATAAAAAGGAGATGACAGATTGTTTCTATAAGGGAGGTAATGTTGTATTATACTTGGCTGAGCAACAATAGCTGATAAAGACTTAAGTTGAGGACATTGCAGTCAAGCAAGGATATATTCTAGAAAATCAATTCAGAACGAATGAAAATCTCAAGGACTCACATAATGAAATTCTCATAAAACTGGGAGGTATTGTCACTGATGTGAAGTCTGAAGTATCCAAGCAAATACAAGAAAATTTAGCTGTTATTCAAACAGCACTTCAGGCATCCCAAAAGACTATTTCTGATCAACTGGAGAAATTCAGAGTGTACTACAAAGAGGGAATAGATTATCTGGCTGATCAAGTAAGGTTTTTGAAAGATGATCTAAGAGATCATGTGGCCAGAGAAGTCATAAAGGGGGAGAGAGTGTTAGTCAAACCTAGCTCTGATCATGCTAAATGGGTATCTAATACCATCAGAGCTACTCTTGGATATCCACCCCTTTGTGATGAAGATAACACTACTGAATCTGGTATTCAACCTGCTCACATTGAAGGGGTTCAACAGGAAGTTGCACAAGTCATCTATCCTCCATCAGATTTTGAAGCAGTATAGCAGGAAGTAAATAAAATGTATAGCCCTCCACAGGAGGCACACAATGTTATTATTGAAAAAGTTGAAATGTCTGAAGCTGCTAAGGATGCTCAGAAAGAGGCTCAACTTTCTAAGAATAGATTCAGAGAACATGCAGAATTAAAGCCTGATTTTGAGCAATGGAGTCTAACCTCCAGAAATATCATTCTTACTGTCTAGAAAGCTGTGAAAGATAATATGCATGATAGAGGCAAATGGTATTCTGAACAAGAGTGGGGTAAATATCAGAAAAGGCAAGATATTATACATCAGTTCAGAAGGGATATCAAAGTTGTGAAGTTACCTACTAACTCTGTGGAGCATAGCAAGTACTTTCCAAAGCCTTATCGTTACCTTGAAAGACAGAAGATCGAGACAGAAGAGCTCAAAAAGAAAGATCTGAAAGGGAAGAAGCCAACTAATGACATAGAATCCAAAGTACAAGCTAAGATTCATCCTGGCAAAGGAATAGTTATCAAGGAGTCTGATCAATCTTAAGGATAGATAGGCTAGACTTAGAACTATGTAAATTTTGTTCTAAACAATCTTGTAAAATCAAACACTTATTCATGTTTAATGAATTTTATCATATTTTGTGATGATATTAAATGTTATCTGTGTTTATAAGTTACCCTGCCTGTGAAATGATTTTATACATCTTAATCTTTGTTTTATTATAAGTGGTGTATATCATTGACTAAGGGTTATGACTTCTCCAAATATGGGGAGATTGCTGGGTACACTGGAAACTGTGTACTAGATTTGGAGAAGCATCACTTAACTCAATGATATACATCAATGTGTATTTGATGGGATGTTGAGTTTCAATGTGCAGGTTAAAGAAATGCAGGAAAATTTTCTAAGTACAAGTGTCGACACTTGTGAGGGAAATGTGTCGACACCAGAAGCAAGATTGTGTCAACACACATGACTTGTGTCGATAAACAGAAATTCTGTCAGCAGCAGTTGTGTCGACATATAGGACTTGTGTCGACACACACTCAACACCAGCTATGTTGAAGACCAGAAGTAGTTGTGTCGACACACATGACTTGTATCGACACACACTCAAATAAATCTGTCAACAATAGTTATACTGAGACTGGAAGGCTTGTGTCGACACACAGGACTTGTGTCGACACACACTCAAAGAAATCTGTCAACAACAGTTATACTGAGACTGGAGGGCTTGTGTCGACACACAGGACTTGTATCAATACACACTCAAAGAAATTTGTTAACAGAAGCTGTGTCAAGACTAGAAGCAGTTGTGTCGACACACATGACTTGTGTCGACACATCCAACAGAAGTTGTGTCGAGAAGTTAAAGAATGATTGTGTCGACATATTAGGAGCTGTGTCGACATCATCAAGATTTGTGTCGACACATGGTATATTTGTGTCGACACATCTGAAGTGTTATGCTGACAATTCTCTGCTATGATAGAAGTTCAAGGAGGAGTCAGTTGTTAAGACTGGAGACCTGACAGCTGTCATAAGTAACAAAGCATACACATATGTCAGAGCTGTTAGAAGGCCGTTATAAATCGGTTCAGCCGGTAACCTTGGATGGATTCTATATATAGACCTATTCTATCATAATAAGAAGCATGGTAATAAAAACAAGTGAGGGGGAACAAGAGACAAACTCAGAAGAAGGCAGATCCTGAAGAGTCTGCTAGAAAAATTCAGATCTGATTCTGAATTCAAGAAGGAAGATGGATTGAAGATCAACTCCAACTCCAATTAAATATCAACCTTACTTGGTACAAATTCAAGAAGCTTTAGAGAAGCTAAGATAGGTTGGATTTATAGTAATCAGTTCAATCAAGAACTAATCAAGAAGCTTTCACCCTATTCTCTTTCTATCAGGGTGAAGATTTTATTGTTTCAAACAATTAATTTTCTTGTAAGATCTTATATAGATCTGAGTTGTAAGCCTAAATTTATAAATGCTGAGGTAGGGCTGAAAGCCTGAGGTGGGACTTGAAAAAATCTCAGTTGTAGGCCTGATGATAAAGGCTGAGATAGGGCTGTTGCCTGAGGTAGGATTCTTGGGAAGAATCTGAGGTGTAGGACTTGAAGAAGTCTGAGTGGTAGGAACCAGTTGGGTTCTGAGTTGTAAGATCTGTGGATCTAAGATAGTGGAAGGAAGTTTGGCCGAATCCAGTTCTCTACTGGATAGGTGAAGGAGGAGAGTGGACGTACCCACAAATTGGAGAACCACTATAAACCATTGTGTCTGTGCTATGAATTTTCTGTGATTGTTATTCTTTGTGATGTGATAATTATGCTGTGTATAACTTTGTTACTTGCTTGATTTGTTAAAAAGGATTAGAACCTATTCACCCCCCCTCTAGGTGATTGGGCTCTTTTAAACAAAATCTTTCAGAAGCCCTTTCAGCGAGTTGATCATCTTGACCCCAGTCCCAGAGGGGTTCCGAGAGCCAGAGATATCCTACTACACAGGCTGGGATGATCCAGTGCAGCACGTCCTGTAACACCCCATTTTTCCTTTTTAAGGAATTTGGAGTCTCTGGAAGCTGCCGCGTGGTGGTAGCCCTTTTTAAACGTGTAGATTTCGAGTTCGACGTGTTGCTTTCGTCGAGTGGGGACTTAACATCGATTGAGATCTAGAGCAATAACGCTAAGTAGCAAACGCCTAACGATAGCTCTACTTTTGGCGGTAGCGCGACGACCTGAGGTAGTTAGTGGGCTCTGGAAGTTACCGCGATGCGGTAGGTACCTACCGCCTAGTGGTAGTGGATGAAACCAATTATGTAGAGGTGATTTCTGGGCATCAGATCTTCTTAGAACTCGAATATATGGCCCAGAAATGTCCTTTCATGAACCCTAAATAGGGCAAATGGGTTCTTTCTTCCCATTTTTCCCTCTGGGTTTGAGAGGTTAGAGTTTAGAGAGAGCTTGGAGAAGGAAGAAGAAACATCTTCCGCCATTAATGAAGCTTCAGAGCTCCGTACGTCGATCTGAGGCTAGATTTGTGGAGAGGGCTTGGAGGTAAACACGTTCATTAGTGCTTCTACAAGTTTCTATGGCAAAGAAGAGGCTTCGTAAGGTAACAACATTTCTCCTCCCAGTTTTTAGGATGCGTGCATGGAATCCATTTCGTTTATGCCTTTATTTGAGCATTTAGGCATCAGATCTTTCAAATGAGAGGGTTTCGGGTCATCAAGGTTTAAGATGAACCACTGGGTCGATTGAGTCCGTCCCCGGCATACTTTTACATTAGAAATCCGCTCTGCTAGCGGATTAGACATTGTGGGTAAATTCGAAATCGGGCCCGGTGGTCCGATTTGGTGATGTTGTTTGACGTGCATATTAGAATTTTTGTTAGAAATCTGATTGCGGCGAAGATACCGTTGTGAAGCCCTTAATTTCGTGTGAGAACAAATATTGGTTTAGGGAGGGAAAGGATATAATTGTTGAATACGATATGGAGGCGTGACTTTGTCTTTGTGGTCGGCTAGCTTTTCCCATGATTTTGTGATTCACGTGTGGAGGGTGTCCTGACAAGATAAGTTCCCTCATGTGAAAACTGACGAGCACGCCAAGCTTTTGAACAAGACCGGGCGATTAAGCCAATGAACGGGCAAGGTCAAGCAAGGGTCTTTAGCATCAGTTGTGCTTAAATTGGTAAATTGGCAAGAACGGTGGATTTGATGGACACGTCCGATGGTTTTATGATCCATGTGTGGGTGTGATCTCAGCAAGAGTTCTTGGCTATGGGCCGGGCTTGTATACCTTTGGGGAAAGAGAATACCCATGTCTGTGATGATTGTGACATGATGATTTGTGATAGTGTGTTAGAACCATATGCGCTATAGAGTGTCTTGGGTGAAACCTAAGTTTGCATGCATGCTACATTATAGGCCCCTTCTATTGATATGCTCAACGTAAAAACGTGTTTGATGCTTGAGATACAAAATCTTGTTTTATTGTAACATCCATGCACCCCAACGTGTACTTTAATTTCCACCTGATCCGGTTCCGGTTATCGGGCTGCAGCCCATGCACCCCAAACCCTCTCCATGGACTGCCTCAATCGGCACCTCTGCCTACTGGCGGATTGTTGGTGGTCACAACTCTCTTTGATGAGCGAACTCGATAGTTAAGTTGGGTCGTATAGGAACTTTTCAGGAGGTCACCCATCTCAGTACTACTCTCGCTCAAACACACTTAAATATTAAGTTCCTCACTTCTCATCACCAAAATACGCACCCGGGTGAAAAAAAACACGTGTCTGACATCAGAGAGAAATGCATACCTCGGTAAAATATGCATGCCTGGGCGAAATACGCACGCCCAGGCAAAAACTATGTGCCCTGGCAAAAAAGGGCGCTCCTTGACAAAAAAATCACACCCGGACAAAAAAATGTGCACCATGTTGGAAAACGCTCCCCTGGGCGAAAAGCACACTGCTGTTGGAATTTTTCAATTCTTAGATAAATTGGAAAGAATTGACTTTTTTTTTCAAAATGAATTCCATGAATTTCATTAGAATTCAAAATCCAACATCTAAATGCGCAAGCGAACAATCAAATTAAAATTAAACATTCCAACTTTGAATCTCAATTCCACCAAAACGAATTGACCCTTACAACTTTTGATAACTTTCACAAAGAGTGTTGCTTGCGCAGAACAGTAAATAACTGTAATTTTCATGTCTCTCACTAACTTTGAGGGGGATTACGTGCGGATCAACGCACCAACTGTCACACTTAAAGCCGTCGCACCCCACAGTCGGCCTCCCTCCGGCCGTCTCCGTGTTGTACGACCGCCCGCATGCGGCCACATGGTCAGCGGACGGCCTCCCGCCGGCCGCCGCCGCGCTGTGCAACCGCCCGCGCGCGGCCATATGGCCCTCTGTCGTCCTCCCGCCTGTCGCCGCCGCGTCGTGAGACCTCTCGCACGCGACCGCACGGCCTGCGGCTGGCCTCCCATCGTCCGTCTTCGCGCCGTAAGGGACCGCCAAGGGAGAACACTGAAAGATTTTTGAAAGAGCTCTCCCTGACATTGAATGCAAGGTGTCTTGAAATGAAGACCCTGAGCTCTTTTAATAGCTTTTGACAGAGGCGATTTTGGTAATTGCGTTATTTTAAACGTCATAACTACCAGCGGACGAATCACACTTCTCAATCTGGAGCACACCGATCGCCATTTATGTGGATATGATTTTGTCCCCCAGATAGTTTGGGCAGTTCGGACAAGACTGGCAGCGACAGTGATGGCAGTGAACGTGAATAGTCCTGCAATCTTTGCGAACACAAGAGGCAAAGAAGTTGTATTGGAGTGCACATCAGGGAAATTTCGCATGCTCGCATGTGCAAGAGTGTTATGAGATCGAGCATCGTGAGCGGGAGGCATTGTGAGCGTGGAGGCGTTGTGAGCGCTCAGTGGGCGCGGTGGCGTTGTGAGCGTACCGTGAGTGCGGATGCATTGTGAGCGCGCCGTGAGCGTACCGTGAGCGCACCGTCAGCGCGGATGCATTGTGAGCGCGCCGTGAGCGTGGAGGCTTTCTGCCCAATATCCGCGCATCCTAGGAAGTGACGGCGGCACACGCTGGACAGTGGTAAGGGTAAGCCTAGCGGCATGCGGCCAAGGCCGTGCACTAGGAGGCGCACGACCAAGACCGCGGGTAAGGGGCCGCATGACCGCCCATCCGAGCGATTTTGCGTCATTCGCTTTTGATGGTTGTGGGCAGTTTTGGTGGTTATGTACTATCTTTTTTATGAGCACTTCCCATAATGAAGGGGGTTATGGGCCCTCTTTTCATTTGCATTATGAGGGCTCTTCATAATAAGGATGAAGATTGTGCTATCCAGGGGCGGACCTAATAAAGGGCGAGTGAGGGCGGTCGCCCATACTGAGAAAAAAAATCGCAGAATAGGGTTTTTCTTTGCGAGTAATCGTGGGCAAAAGACCCGGGCCCAAAAAGCCCGCCCGCACCCGGCCCGGCAAAAGCCCGGTTAGGCCCGGCCCGGCAAAAGCCCGGCCCGGGCCAAGGCCGGGCTTGGGTCCTTTACCGGGCCCCCATTTTGGCTAGTTTCCCGACCCGGTGCCCTGTCCGGGCCGGGCCGGGCAAAGCCCGGTTGCCGGGCTAGCCTGAGCCCGGCCCTGGGTGTGACGCTCGACATTTCCTCGTAAGTGATTGACACGTCATAAATTCATTTGAATTATAAAATATATCCCCGATGATGATAATTTTAATATCAGTGACGTTGTCTCATATTGATTTTTGGGTTAAAGTACGAGTTTATATCATTCACATGCACAAAAATTTCACGGCTTGATGTTATAAATTATGAGTAGATTCAATTAATTGGGTAGTAAACGCACTTGCTGGAAATATTGAATCTTTAGTTCTTGGTATGAGTTGGTGAGTTGGTTAGAAAGTACATATTACTGAAAAGAGGCGGTGGGGGGAGGTGAGCATTTAATGGAGGAGTCTTTTCTTATATCCTTCTTAGAGCATCTCCAATGGGGGAGGTGAACATGACTTTTTTTAAAAAATAAAAATGTTTTTTTATTTTTTAAAAAAAAATTATTTAAAAAAAAAATTTTACGGTCCAAAAAAATTTGAAATTCGTTGAGTGTGCATTTTTAAAAAACATTTTTTAATAAAAAAACAATTTTGTTTTTTAATTAATATCATGTTCGGGTTTATGTTGGATCCATGATTTCACGCAATTAAAATAAAATATGCATTACATAATTCAAAAAAATAATTACATCTGGAATTAAAACTAAAATTCTGGAAGGTCATCACTAAGTTCGCTACGCTTTTCGTGTGCGCTTTCCCCTAGTCGGTCTTCTCCATACCCGGGTATTCCATAGATGCTTCCTCCATACTGGCTTCCTCCTTGTTGTTCTCCTCCGAATTGAGGTCCTCCAAATTGGCTTCCCCCATAATCGATTTCTCGGTAGTGACTGTCTCGGTACTGACTTCCTTCAAATTGAGGTCCTCCGAATTGCGGCCCTCCAAATTGAGGTTCGACGTGTGGGCGGCCTTCATACTGACTTCCTCCATAACCACTACCTCCATACATCCCTCCTACATATTCAGTTCCTCCAAGCGATGAAGATCCTCCAAAAAGTGGTTTTCTAATGTTTCTATTCATAATTTCTTGCTTTTTTTGTCGAAAATACTAACGCTCCGGAGTTATTTTGATGCTATCCAAATCAATCATCATGATATCGTGATCTTGTTTAGCGCTCAAAAGATCTAGTTTTCTTTTTTGATTTTCTGATTTTAACCTCATGATGTCTTCGATAGCAGACATACCATTTGCTCGTTGTTCTTGACTTTTCTTTAAAACCTCTAAGATTTGATCGTTTTTTTTGGTATGTGCTTCAATATCAAAACTTTTAAAACTCGATTGTCTCCTCCTCTCTTTTTCTTGCTTTTGCCCAGTAGGTCGATTATTGGAAGTTGAGATTGGAGATTCTTCATCCCCAGTACTACCAAGATTCATATTATTGTTATCTGAATTTAATTCTATTCCTCTCCCTTGACTGGGAGTGTTAGAACTTAATGTTTGTGACATGTCAATATTTTGAGAGTTCTTATTTTTTGTAGACCCTAGCGTTTCCATCCACTTCTCTGTATTTTTTAAGATATGCCAAACATGCTCGAACATGAAGCCTTTCTTCTCTTTTGAATCAGAGGCATATATGTACAACCCCGTATCCAGCGAGTGGGCTAACAGGAGCCGACCCGGCCGGCCCAAACCTCCCCCGAGCCCCAGGCGAGTTCAGCAAGGTACGCCGAGCCCAGCATGCCGAGTATGGGCTCGGCAATCGTCGAACCGAGCTCGAAGATCGTAGAGCTGAGCCCGACGAGAGGAGGCCATTCATCATGGGGTCGGTCGAGTACGTGCTCGTCTAGAGCCGAGGGGTTGGCGAGTGCCAACGCGACCGTCATCTGCGAGCAGGGGCTTCAGGCCCAACTTTCCAGGCCCGAGGCGAGGCGAGCCGGATTGTGGCATGGAGAGAGGCGAGCTCACTCAACGCCTTCTCCAGTGGCGTTGAGTCAGGCGAGTCAGGTCCGCGGCGCTGAGGGAGGCAAGCTCATCCAACGCCCTCTCCCGCGGCGTTGAGAGAGCCGAGCTCATCCAACGCCCTCTCCCGCGGCGTTGAGAGAGGCGAGCTCACTCGCCGCTTTTCACCTCGGCGTGGGGGGAAGCCTTCTCGCGCCCATACTCGCCACCTCCGCCCAATGGGCTCTTCTCAGGGCCGGCTCGCCCTTCAGTTGTGGGGTGTTTTTACCATGTTACCCCCTTTGAATTGCCTATAGTCCTCGAAAACAGTGACGGTTGGATATTTGCAGACCATCTTTTCCTATAAATAGGACCCAAGAGGTACCTCAGAAGGCACGCTTTCTTGTGCCCGGTCTTCTAGCGCTTTCTGAGGTACCTTAGCTTCAGCACTTGGCTAAGGAGGGGAAGCGCTCTAAGATCTTCCGGGTGTGTGGTGGGACCTCCGTGCTGAAGCCTTGGGTCTGTTCCCGGTCCCTCTCCCTTGACCCTTGGGCTTGCGAGTAGAGAAGTAGGTGTGCGACCACCCCTTCCGCAAGGGTCGGACTCCACAGGGACCGATTTTTCGGTTTCAACACTTTGGTGCGGTGAGCGTGGAGCGTGGTCAGCACAGAAAATCTTCCACAGGACTAATGGCAAGAGACGAGGGGCAAGGTTCAGGAAGGGGGGACTCGCCACTCCCTCCCCCTCCCGCGACGGCGGGGATATCCGCGGAGCTTAGGGAGGAAGTGCTCGGGCTAGTTAGGGTCGCACTCGGCATGCGAGCCGAGAGTACGACACCTGCGGTTCCTGTGGTCGCTGATCCAGCGTTAGGCAACGATGCGCCCCTCAGGCGCGCGGGGAAGGAGGTCGCGAGCGAGGGGGAGCGCGAGCCGAGAGGGCGAGTCCTTTTTCCGGGCTCGGCGGGCGAGTACCTGTTCGGCGAGACGGCGGGGAGGGAGTTCCCAACTCGTCCAGCTGAAGGAGGAAGTCCCTTCAGCGAGTTCGTTTCGTCAGCCCCGGTCCCAGAAGGATTCCGAGAGCCGGAGATGTCCTACTACTCAGGAAAGGGAGATCCGACCCAGCACGTCCAGTGGTTCGAAGACGTGGTGTCAATCAGACAGATGTCGGATGGTTTCAAGTGTAGGCTCTTCGCCATCACCCTCAGGGAAAAAGCGAGGGAGTGGTTTCATCAGCTCCCGACCGGTTCCATCTACTGCTTCGAGGATTTGCGCAGAGGATTCATGCTGAGATTCACCACCTCGAAGAAGAGGAAGAGGGAGGTCGAGTCCCTGTTCCGTGTCAAGCAGAAAGTAGGGGAGACCCTGGGAAGTTACCTGGACAGGTTCCAAGAAGAACTGTCTCAGGTACAAGAGATGCCAGGGCACACCATGATGGTGGCCTTCACCCTAGGTCTCCAGCCCGGGTTCTTCGCCATGGAGTTGAAGAGGACGCCTCCGGTGTCTTTCGAAGCACTCTTGGAGAGGGCGGCAAGGGAGGCCGACATGGAGGCGGCACATCCAGAGTTCGCTCGGAGGTTGGCTAGGTGGGCCGTGGAGGAAGAGAAGCCAAGGGGAGGTCGGGCCCAGGAGGAGAGAAGGGTCGAGCCCCGACAGAGAGAACAGTAGCCGCAGCAGCATAGGTGGGGGCGTCAGGAGCCGAACAACCGATTGGGTTGGAGGCCGGAGTGGCAGGATCAAGGGCCACGGAGGGGCTATCAGGGGGGAGACAACCGCCAAGGTGGGCGTGGCCAGTTTTACCTCCAGGGAGGGAGGCAGGGCCAGAGACCGCCTCTTCCCGACCAGGAGGAGGCCATGGCTATCGCCCTGGGAGGGCGAAGGAGAGGGCAACCGAGGAGGAGGAGGGAGGTCAGGATAGACCTGCCCTATTGCGACTACCATCAAGAAGAGGGGCACACGACGGTCACGTGTCCGGAGTTCCTCGAGGTGCGGGAGAACAGGGAGCAGCAGCGGCAACAGCGGAATCATCAGGAGGTGCGGATTGAGGAAGTCCGGCCTTAGGTGGAGGGGGATCGTTGCGAAGACCGGGCCGATGTGGGGACCCGAGGAGGGATCAGAGTGATCCATGGGGGGGGGGGGTGGGAGTCGAGGCTTCCCGGAAAGCAAGCCTCCACACCATGTACCGAATGAGCATCGGCTCCACATCTCAGACTCCACCCCCGGAAGAGAGGATCACCTTCTCAAAGGAGGATATGCCGGGTCACGATGACCCCTTCTGCGATGCGCTGGTCATCCAGACCGCCATTGAAAATTTCACAGTCTCCCGGATCCTCATTGACAATGGGAGCTCAGTCAATATCATCTTCAAGAAGCCTTTTGATGCCATGCAGGTAGAGGCCAAGAGGGTGCTGGCCTCCGATGGGCCCCTCTTCAGTTTTTCGGGGGAGAGAAAAGAAGTAGAGGGGGGAGTGGGACTCCACGTCAGCTTGGGGGGACAGTCCCGGAACTGTCGATTCGTCATAGTAGAGGCCCCCAGCAGCTACAACGCCATTTTTGGGAGACCCCTCATCAGCGCCTTCCGATGCGTCCCATCCTCCTTCCATCAATGCCTTAAGTTTAATGTGGACGGGATCCAGGTCCGGGTTCACGGTGACCCCAAAGCAGCTCGGGAATGCTACGTGATCGCGGTGAATTCGATTTCTTGGCAGGAGGAGGCCGAGGGGATGGGGAGAAGGATGGAGGAGATGGAAGGGCAGGAGCCCGGAGAAGAAGGTGGGGAGGAAGGAGGAATGGAAGGGGAAGCATGCGAGGGGATGCTCCCAGAAGGGTCGGTTGGGGCGATGATCCCAGGGGAAGGGGAGGTCCTTACACCAAGAAGGGAGGACGCCGCAGAGTGGGAGGAGCAGTCCCGGTTGGAGGCCGCCGAGGAGGTCGTGGAGATGGAAGTCCTCACCCAGGGTGGCAGGGTGGAGAAGGTCCACATCAGCGGAGGGCTGACCCCGGAAGATCAAGACAGGATGCTGGAGTGCATCCAAAAGAATGTGGATGTCTTCGCCTGGAGCGCAGCGGAGATGCCTGGGATCGATGCCGACGTCGTCTGCCACCGCCTCAATCTACACCCGGAGGCTCGCCCCATCCAGCAGAAGAGAAGGTCCGTCACGGACAAACTGGCCGAGCCCATCAGGGAGGAGGTCGCCAAGCTCCTTAAGGCCGGCTTCGTTTCCGAAATACAATACCCCGGCTGGGTCTCGAATGTTGTAATGGTGAAAAAAGAGGACGGCCGGTGGAGGATGTATGTAGATTTTTCACTGCTTAATAAATCATGCCCTAAGGATTGTTACCCCTTGCCTAGAATCGACGCGCTGGTAGATTCAGCCGTTGGTTTTTCTGTGATGAGTTTTTTAGATGCTTTTTCAGGTTATCATCAAATCAGGATGCACCCTCCTGACATAAAAGATGTCTCGTTCATCACAGGGGATGGGTGCTACTGCTACAAGATGATGCCTTTTGGGTTAAAAAATGCAGGGGCTACATACCAGAAGATGATGGACCGTGTATTCCAGGGACAGAAGGGAAGGAACTTGGAAGTGTACGTGGACGACCTGATGGTAAAAAGCAGAGAGGTCGATTCTCACCTCCAGGATCTGGAGGAGACCTTCGACACTTTGCGCAGATACAAGATGAGGTTGAATCCTCTAAAGTGCATCTTCGGGGCAAGCAAAGGCAAATTTTTGGGTCATCTCCTCACCCCTGCCGGGGTCGAACCCAACCCTGACAAAGTCCGGGCAATTATGGAGTTGGGGCCACCTCAGGACGCGAAGGAGGTACAACGGCTGACAGGGAAGCTGGCGGGACTAAGCAGGTTCCTCTCCCGGGCCGGGGAGAGGTGTTCCCCCTTCTTCAAGACCTTAAGGGGAGGTCGGAAGTTTGAATGGACCCCGGAGTGCGAGGAGGCATTCCAGGCCTTGAAGAGGCAGTTGACTCAGGCCCCCTTGCTCCAAGGGCCAAAGGAGGGGGAGGACTTGTTTTTGTACTTAGGGGTCGGGGCGGAGGCCGTAAGTTCTGTTTTAGTTCGGGAAGAGGGGAGAAAGCAGCTACCCATCTATTATGTGAGTAGGGTTCTGAGGAAGGCAGAACTCCGCTATCCCATCTTTGAGAAGTTGGCCTTCGCCCTAATCATCTCGGCCCTGAGACTCAGGCCCTACTTCCAGGCACACTCCATCCAGGTGGTAACTGACCACCCCCTCCGCAGCATCTTCGAGGGAGTGGAGCATTCGGGAAGACTCGCCAAGTGGTCGGTGGAGTTGAGCGAGTTTGACATCTCCTTTGTCCCCCGGCTCGCAATCAAGGCACAAGCAATAGCTGACTTCCTGGCTGACTATGTGGTTGAGGTGGCAGAGGACAAACTCACTCGTCCCGTCCCATGGAAGGTGATGGTAGATGGGGCTTCAGGGAAACACTCCCTGGGGGTTGGGGTCGTCTTGGAGAGCCCCCAAGGGACCCGGATCGAGCAAACGGTGGTGATACATTTCTCCATAACCAACAACCAGGCCGAGTACGAGGCGGTAATCACGGGACTACGCCTGGCCAAGGAATTGGGGGTGCATGATGTGAAGGTCCTCACTGACTCCATGGTAGTGGCCTCCCAGATCAATGGGGAGTTGGAGGCAAGGGAGCCCACCCTACAACGATATCTGGCAAAGGTTAAGGGAATCATCAGCGGGTTCCAGACCTTCTCCATTCAGCATGTGCCATGAGAGGAAAATGAACAAGTCGACCACCTCGCCAAGCGCGGCCCTCGGGTGGGGGGCACTATCACGGACCTCTTCCACCCATCCCTGGAAGAAGGAGAGTTGATGGAGATAGATCGGCGGTCCACATGGATGGACCCATTCACTACCTACCTGTCCACAGGAGAATACCCAGAAGGGATGGATAGGAAGAAGCTCAAGTACAAGTCGGCATATTACCTTTTGCGCGACGGGCAACTTTACCGCAAGACCCTTTCAGGACTACTCGCCCGTTGCGTAGCAGAGGGGGAGGTGCCGAAGATCTTGGAAGAAGTTCACTCCGGGGAGTGCGGGAGCCATTCAGGAGGTCGGACCCTGGAGGGAAGAATCGTCAGGCAGGGGTACTTCTGGCCTACCCTGAGGCACGATGCCTTAGAATTTGTCAAGAAATGCCACAAGTGCCAACTGTTTGCCCCCCTCCAACTGCAACCGGCTCAGCGACTCAGGAGTATCACGGCCCCTTGGCCTTTCGCAATTTGGGGAATGGACCTGGTAGGTCCCTTCCCACAGGCAAGTGGGCAGAGGAGATTCTTGCTGGTAATGATCGACTATTTCTCCAAGTGGATGGAGGTAAAGGCTTTGGCCAAGGTAACCTCGCAGATCATTCGAAATTTTGTATGGGGGGAGATCGTCTGCAGGCATGGGATGCCCCAGGCCATCGTCACCGACAACGGACCACAGTTCGCCAGCAATGAGTTCATTAAGTTCTGTGGAGAGCTCGGGATCGACCTCAGGTTCGCCTCTGTCCACCACCCTAGGAGCAACGGGCAAGTAGAGGCGGCCAACAAGATTATCGTGAACCTCCTGAAAAAGAAGGTGGAGAATTTGAAGGGTAATTGGGTGGAGCAACTCCCCTCAGTCCTCTGGGCCCTGAGGACTACCCCCAACACCGCCACCGGGGAGACGCCCTTTAAACTATCTCACGGAAGCGAGGCGGTGCTCCCCATTGAACTCGAGGTCCGTACTCCCAGGGTTGCCGAGGCAGAAGCTGGAAGGGAGGAGTGGAGAGTTGAGAATGAGGAAGAACAACGACTCTCTTTGGACTTGATAGAGGAAGTACGCGACCTCTCCGCAGTCCGGCAGGAGGAAGTCAAGCGGAGGATGGCTAAGTATTTCGACAAGCATGTCCGGGTCAAGCAGTTCGTGGAGGGCGACCTGGTTCTAAAGAAGGTAGATGCGGCAGGAAGATCGGCAGCCGTGGGCAAGCTCCATCCAAATTGGGAGGGGCCCTACATCGTGAAGGAGGCATTAAAGTCGGGAGGATACCACCTCCAGAATGTGGAAGGCGAGACTTTGAACCACACCTGGAGCGGCGACGACCTGAAACGCTTTTATCCTTGAAAACTTGTACGTACCTCAGCTTTTTCCGAATGCAATGTATTTGACTCTTTCTCCACAATAATCGTAACAATGACATGCAATGTGACGGAACTTCCGTTAAAGAGCGACATTAAACACTCAGAAAATAGTCTAAGTCTTCTCGCTCCGGGGTTAGGTCCCGATTCTCCCGCTGTCAGGCTCCCACCTAGCTGGCACGGCCGAGTCTCGATGGAAATCGTTATGACCCTGGGGCTGAGCCCGGAGGATGTTCAACACCCGCCCTCAGGCTCTCACCTAGCTGACTGGCCCGGTGGTAGCACCCGGGAGAGGCAAAAGTTTCCAAGTCTTCTCGCTCTGGGGTTAGGTCTCGATTCTCCCGCTGTCAGGCTCCCACCTAGCTGGCACGGCCGAGTCTCGATGGACATCGTTATGACCCTGGGGCTGAGCCCGGAGGATGTTCAACACCCGCCCTCAGGCTCTCACCTAGCTGACTGGCCCGGTGGTAGCACCCGGGAGAGGCAAAAGTTTCCAAGTCTTCTCGCTCTGGGGTTAGGTCTCGATTCTCCCGCTGTCAGGCTCCCACCTAGCTGGCACGGCCGAGTCTCGATGGACATCGTTATGACCCTGGGGCTGAGCTTGGAGGATGTTCAACACCCGCCCTCAGGCTCTCACCTAGCTAACTGGCCCGGTGGTAGCACCCGGGAGAGGCAAAAGTTTCTAAGTCTTCTCGCTCTGGGGTTAGGTCTCGATTCTCCCGCTGTCAGGCTCCCACCTAGCTGGCACGGCCGAGTCTCGATGGACATCGTTATGACCCTGGGGCTGAGCCCGGAGGATGTTCAACACCCGCCCTCAGGCTCTCACCTAGCTGACTGGCCCGGTGGTAGCACCCGGGAGAGGCAAAAGTTTCCAAGTCTTCTCGCTCTGGGGTTAGGTCTTGATTCTCCCGCTGTCAGGCTCCCACCTAGCTGGCACGGCCGAGTCTCGATGGACATCGTTATGACCCTGGGGCTGAGCCCGGAGGATGTTCAACACCCGCCCTCAGGCTCTCACCTGGCTAACTGGCCCGGTGGTAGCACCCGGGAGAGGCAAAAGTTTCCAAGTCTTCTCGCTCTGGGGTTAGGTCTCGATTCTCCCGCTGTCAGGCTCCCACCTAGCTGGCACGGCCGAGTCTCGATGGACATCGTTAAGACCCTGGGGCTGAGCCCGGAGGATGTTCAACACCCGCCCTCAGGCTCTCACCTAGCTGACTGGCCCGGTGGTAGCACCCGGGAGAGGCAAAAGTTTCTAAGTCTTCTCGCTCTGGGGTTAGGTCTCGATTCTCCCGCTGCCAGGCTCCCACCTAGCTGGCGCGGCCGAGTCTCGATGGACATCGTTATGACCCTGGGGCTGAGCCCGGAGGATGTTCAACACCCGCCCTCAGGCTCTCACCTAGCTGACTGGCCCGGTGGTAGCACCCGGGAGAGGCAAAAGTTTCCAAGTCTTCTCGCTCTGGGGTTAGGTCTCGATTCTCCCGCTGTCAGGCTCCTACCTAGCTGACACGGCCGAGTCTCGATGGACATCGTTATGACCCTGGGGCTGAGCCCGGAGGATGTTCAACACCCGCCCTCAGGCTCTCACCTAGCTGACTGGCCCGGTGGTAGCACCCGGGAGAGGCAAAAGTTTCTAAGTCTTCTCGCTCTGGGGTTAGGTCTCGATTCTCCCGCTGTCAGGCTCCCACCTAGCTGGCATGGCCGAGTCTCGATGGACATCGTTATGACCCTGGGGCTGAGCCCGGAGGATGTTCAACACCCGCCCTCAGGCTCTCACCTAGCTGACTGGCCCGGTGGTAGCACCCGGGAGAGGCAAAAGTTTCTAAGTCTTCTCGCTCTGGGATTAGGTCTCGATTCTCCCACTGTCAGGCTCCCTCCAAGCTGGCAGGGCCGGGGTCTCGATGGACGTCGTTACTATCCAGGGGGTGGACCTGGGAGTTGACACATGACAAGCGTGTCCGAGCAAATCCGCCAGTTAGAAGGGCGAGCTCAAGGGGTCCTATCCCCCTTGGTTTTCTGTTAAAAAGGGGTTCTTCGATCCACCTCCGGTTGGTGGAAGAACATACCCCCCCCTCCCCGGGGGCGAGCCCGTTCTCGCGGGGTCTGCTCGGCAGAGGGCATTCCTCGGTATGACAAGCGGGCGCCGGCGGCAACCGTTCTCGCGAAGATCGCCTCGCAGGTAAGCGAAGAGTTCGCGAGCCTGGTCGCCGCCAACGCCCGAGGCCTCTCGCCGAACGCGAATCCTAACTCACGTGCATTCTAGCGCGGAAGATAAAAAAAAGGGAAAAAAGAAGAAGAAAAGAAGTCAGAAGCAAAGTTCCTTTCTTTATAATCGCAAAAGAAGGAAGGGCTCGCCTCGGCGAGATTACAGGAAAAGAGGGGGGATGATTACAAAAAGATAGAAAAAAAAGAAGGGAGGAATTCGGTCAGCTCTCGCCCTCCTCTCCCGAATGGCGGTCCTCCTCGCCCCCAAGCGATCGTTCCTTGCCCTTCGCCCCATAAAAAAGGGAGCTGAAGCTCTCCTCCTTCTCGCTGGGCGGAGACGGCGGAAACAGGCTCGGCAGAAGATCCCGGACCGCCACTTCCTCGCAGCCCTCAGCCAGAATCCCCGACCCCTTCATGGCATTCAGGAGGCATTCGGCAGACTCGATCGAGTTGACTCGCAGCCGCTCCATAACCTCCCCCTCGCCGAAGACCCGGGGCCGCTTGTAGGGGAAAGGCGGCTCGGCACTGTCTGGAGGGAAGAGGGCTTCCGTCAGCCGGCTGACCTCGCCTTGGAGGCAGCGGTTCTGCTCCTTTAGCGACTCCACCTCGGCCGCCGACCGAGCAGCAAAAGCCTCCTGCTCGCGCGAGCCGGCCTCCTGATCCGCGAGCCGGAGCCGCAGCAGGACAGTCTCGCCCTCCAGCTCACTGGCGCGAGCTTACAGCACCTTGGCGGACTCGGCATCCTGAAAAACAAGAGGGTCAAACTCCCTGAAAAACATTTTCCGAGTTAAAACAAGGGTTGGTCGACTCTTACCAGCCCGCCTGAAGCCTCGTCGAGTAAGCGCTCGGCGATGTCGAACTGCCGCTCCGCGTCGGCAGCTTTCTCCGTCGCCAGGTCGCGCTCCTGCTCGGCTTTGATCAGGAGTTGGCTGAGCTGGAAGCCACGGCGGACCATCATATGGTGGAGTTCAAAGGCCCTCAGATGCGCCTACAGGCCCTCGTGACCTATCTGCCGGGGGGTCAGGTTCGTGTAGGCGTCGGCGCCCTCCCGGCCATAGAGGCCGAAGCCAAGGGCAAATGCGTGGCCCGTGGGAGGCCGACGAGCTCCCCAGGAAGGAGCGCGAGTGGAGACAGAGACGCGATGGGCTCCCTCGTCCCAGAGCAGCATCGGCTCACCGGCCGCGTCCTTGCTCCTTCCCCCCTTCCCAAAGTGGGGGTGGTCCCACGCTTTCTTGTGCCCGGTCTTCTAGCGCTTTCTGAGGTACCTTAGCTTCAGCACTTGGCTAAGGAGGGGAAGCGCTCTAAGATCTTCCGGGTGTGTGGTGGGACCTCCGTACTGAAGCCTTGGGTCTGTTCCCGGTCCCTCTCCCTTGACCCTTGGGCTTGCGAGTAGAGAAGTAGGTGTGGGACCACCCCTTCCGCAAGGGTCGGACTCCACAGGGACCGATTTTTCGGTTTCAACAATATAACATTTTGGCTTCATTGAGCTACAAAAAAATTACTTTAATCACACATTATTTAAGAAATTTAGGCATTTAAATTCTAAAAAATACTTACAATATCAAGTTCAGAAGCACCGCTGGGGTTTCGTTGCTCTATCTACTGAATACATCCTCGGAATTTGCTTATTTTACTTGCCAAAAGGGACCAACGACAAGAAAGAGATTTTGGGGTTCTCTGCCCTACGCAAGTTTGAGGTCTTGTATTGTGAAAGATGGATGAAATTCTTTCACACATTCTTTGTTCTTTCTGATTACTTCCCATAACGGGGTCTTCCGAAACCTCAAGCCAAGCATAACATATTGCTTGATCTTCTTTTGGGGAGAATGCTTGGTCACGAATAGATGACATGATGACGAGGAAAGAAATTAGAGAGTTCTTGATTTTTGGGATAGAGTGATGAGAACTTGACTTCTGCAATGGGTACTTATAAAGAGTGCTAGAATGGGTACTTATGAAAAAGAGAGGCTTGAGTGGAGAGGGAATCCAATGCTTGGGAGAAGGCATCCAACGCTGGGAAAAAACAAGGCTTCGGGTTTAGGGTTGACAGGATTGACAAGACAAGACAGAGGCTTGAGTGGAGAGGGAATCCAATGCTTGGGAGAAGGCATCCAATGCTGGGAAAAGGCATTCAATGCTTGGAAAAAATAAGACTTCGGGTTTAGGGTTGACAGGATTGACAAGACAAGACAGAAGCTTGAGTGGGGAGGGAATCCAATGCTTGGGAGAAGGCATCCAATGTTGGGAAAAACAAGACTTCGGGTTACGAGATGACAGGATTGACAAGACAAGACAAAGGCTTGAGTGGAGAAGGCATCCAATGCTTGGGAGAAGGCATCCAATGCTTGGGAGAAGGCATCCAATGCTGGGAAAAAACAAGACTTCGGGTTGCGAGATGACAGGATTGACAAGACAAGACAGAGGCTTGAGTGGAGAAGGCATCCAATGCTTGGGAGAAGGCATCCAATGCTTGGGAGAAGGCATCCAATGCTGGGAAATAACAAGACTTCGGGTTACGAGATGACAGGATTGACAAGACAAGACAGAGGCTTGAGTGGAGAAGGCATCCAATGCTTGGGAGAAGGCATCCAATGCTTGCGAGCTATATAAACGCCCTTTTAAGATAGTCAATGATATATTCAAAACAGTCAGTTCTTCTAAGAAAAATGAACTATGGAGAAGGTTCATCCCATTTGCGATCTTCATCATCTTCAGATAATGATGAACAAATACTTCTCAAGTGGGAAGAAGACATTAAAAATTGGGAGAATGAAGATGAAGTTTTAGCTCGCATGCATGCCTCCAACAATGCCATAATCGCAGCTCAACTTCAAGAAGATGCACGTCCGCGACGCAGAGGTTCAATACCTGACCACGTGGTAATCAATCGGGGCTGGATTGAAGGCAATACTAGACTTTGGAATGATTACTTCTCTGAACACCCCACATATGGGGAAACTTTTTTTCGACGAAGATTTCGAATGCAAAAAAATCTTTTCCTTCGCATTGTTACTGAAGTGCAGGAGCACGACAATTTTTTTGTTCAAAAGAAGGATAGTGTTGGTAAGCCTGGACTATCAACAATATAAAAAATTACAGCAGCATTTCGTATGTTAGCATACGGAACATCAGCTGATAATTGCGATGAATACATTCGAATTGGCGAGTCTATTGTGATTCAATGCTTGAAAAGATTTTGTAGGGCAATTGTACAATTATACAAAGATGAATATTTAAGATCTCCCAATGCAAATGATGTAACAAGATTACTACAGAAAGGTGAAGAACGAGGTTTTTCAAGGATGTTGGGAAGCTTAGATTATATGTATTGGCAATGGAAAAATTTCCCAACGACATGGGCAGGCCAATATTCAGGACGTCATGGTGGACCTACAATCATTCTCGAGGCAGTAGCATCATACGATCTGTGGATATGGCATGCATATTTTGGCTTACCTGGATCTAACAATGATATTAATGTCTTGCAGGCATCAAATTTATTTGCAAACTTAACACAAGGTATAACGCCTCCTACCAATTATACAATACTGGGTAAAAATTATGATATTGGTTATTATTTAGCCGACGGTATCTATCCGAAATGGTCAACACTAGTTCAAACCATTTCTCATACACAAGATAAAAAAAACAACACTTCGCAATGATGCAAGAGGCATGCCGAAAAGATGTAGAACACGCATTTGGAGTTCTCCAATCACGCTTTGCAATTATTAAGGGTCCTTGCCATTTTTGGGATAAAAATGTGTTGCATGATATCATGACTGCTTGCATTATAATGCACAATATGATTATCGAGGACGAGCGAGATGAAAATGAAGATATCGTTATTTCTCCACCGCCGTCAACTCAGAATGTTGAAGAGATAGACACAAGTGAAGTCGAAAGATTTCAGCAGTTCCTAAATCGGCATAAAAAATCAGAGACAAGCCGACACATTTCGCACTTCGAGATGCACTGATCGAACATCTGTGGGCACGACATGGTAATGAAACAATGTAATTTGGAAAATTGTATGCATTTTAATTTGAATGTATTTCGGTGTATGTGCAATTTTATTTAGTAAACCGTGTTCTCTAGCTATTTATATGATCAATAATATTTAGAAAGTATGCAATATTAGTCTTGTTTTGTAGGTCTCGAAAAAACAAATTTATTGGTATATTATATGTGGAGTTTGAAATAATATTTTAGTGACTACGAACGTTATTGTGTAATATACGTTTTTCTTAAATATAATAAATATATAATTAAAATAAAAAAAATAAAAAAATAATAATAAATTAATAAATGGAGGGCCGGCATTTCCTCTCCTCCTCTAAATTTAGAGGAGGAGGAGGCGGAAATGTCGCCTCCTCCATAATTGCAGCCTCCAATGCCGATGCATTGGAGGGCAACCGGCCTGCATTTCTGAGAAATGCAGGCCGGTTGGAGCTGCTCTTATCCCTTGCCGCTATAGCTTCATTCTGATCCTCGGTTGTATCGCGCTTAGGGCTCACGGAGCCGTTCTCTTTCTTTTCTCTCCTCATATCTCTCCCTGGATCTCACAAAATCTAGCAAGAGTTCTAAACAGATGTAAAGTTGTTGGACTGGTTTCAGTTAGGGCTCGTGACGTTCAGCAGCTTCTGTGATTTCATTCTTCTGTGATAGATCCACTGTAAGATATATCTCTCTTGATTTGTGAATTTTGTTCCTCTTAAATATCTTCATTTAGACTGGATTTAGACTGGATTTCGACTAGATTTAGACTGTTGTGATAGCACAGTTTGATTCTCTTTTTGGTTGGCCGATGGTTTGAGCCTTCTCTGGTTTCGTATGTATATGTGTACAGTAATTTTGTTGATTGGCCGACTAGTGTTTTATCCAGTCACTTGCTACTCCTCGTCTTTTGAGTTTGGGTGAAGTCATGGCTGGAATTAGGTAGGCCAAGATGTTGCTAATTGCTGAGATATTGTTTTGGTTCTGATGTTAGTTAGCTGCTTTATGAATGTTCATCTGTGAAGGAGCTCTGATGAGCTTGCTTGACCCTAGTTGTCCAATTGGTGTTTGAGCTCTCCAGTAAGTTGATGACTCCAGCTACATGATCTAGCTATTCTTAGCAGATATGCCCAACTTCATTGCTATTTATCATTAGTTTTTTTGATTCAATAGGAATGTATTTTCACTTATGGACTAAGTAGTAGAGGGCTGATTCAATTGGAGTCACTCACCATACATTGTTTCTCCTGAGTCAACCCTATGTGTCACTGTCGTAGTTACAATTGTGATGCAACCCCGATAGCATTAATGATACGATTCCAAAACAGATATCGCGAAGGATGGCATCCCAAGGTAGAAATGACAATGACGCAGGGCATGACGGGGGAAAAGAAACAGGAACGGTGAGACCTATTTGCTTAACTTATGCTGAGATTCAAGAAATTTTGTGTATTTATATTTCTTTTTAAAGTACACAATTGGATTAAGTATTGCATGTAGCATCATGAAACATTATGAAATAATCACTGCAACACGTCCTCGCTAATGTATGGCCTTGAATAAGGCAAACAGGCGACCAAAGATTCTGAGGGGATTTATTATAAATTAAATATTGCTATAATAACGTGCCGACACGAAGTTCTATTACGGGCGAAGGAACGGCATGTACATGAATGAATGATATGAGTATGATGAATTGCCAAATCAGTCGAGCCGAAAGGCATAAACGCGGGTTGACCGTACTGGTTTCGGAACATGATGACCTTACGGGGTCGGCTTAAAAATAGGAAACATGATGAAACAAGTATATGAATGAGCATGGAATCATTCGCCCCTAATAGTACTTAATGGGGAAACTTATGAAACTTAATTATATATGTTCTTTTTTTAAATAGATACTAATTATGCACATGTACTGATAATCTTTACAGTTGAATGAATTATGTACGCCACGATATACATGTGCTGACATACATTGCTATATGAATATGGAACTACTGACATATATCTGATATTCTCATCGTATACCTACTTCAAATTTATGGTAAAGATATTATACATATTGTTATACATATATTTCTCACTTGGTTGCATGTTATAGCAGGTTAAGGGGATATCGTCTCGCTTAGTCTTTAGTAAAGACTAATGGTTTCAAATTTTAACATTTTAGGTACAGGTAAATCACAAACTGGCCAGCGCTAAGGAGATGATTGGGGATACATATATATGTATATGTCTTTACAGATGCTTCCTACCCTGGGTTGATGACATCAGCTACTTTTGTGTTATGAACTTATGTTTATAAAGACTTTGTTAGAGTTGATAATTAATATAAATTCATGTATGTATAGTGTATAAGTATACGGGAACATGATCATGATATATGTACTCATTATGAAATGTGTAATGGTTCAATTATGAATTTATGGAGTAGGAAATATATATATGTTGGTTGTGGCGGACTATGGGCCGTTACACCGGGCTAAGGAAATCCCGGCGAGATTTTAATCCCGCGATTTTAATCCCGCCAGACGTTAATCCCGCCTGATCAGGCGGGATTAAAGGCGGGATTAATCCCGCCTGGCGCCTGATCAGGCGGGATTAATCCCGCCTGATCAGGCGGGATTAATCTCGCCTATGATTAGGCGGGCGCCATATTAGGCGAGATAAAATCTCGCCTTTTTTAATTCAGGCCGGCCCGGGCCCAGCCCGGCCCGGCCTGGAAGGCCTAATCAGGCTCCCTCTTTTGGAGGGAGCCCGAGCCCGGCCCGTCCCGACTCAAATTGAGCCCGGGCCGAGCCCGGTTTGAGAAAAGTCCGAGTCTGATCGGGCCCGGCCTGGCCCGATCGGGCTTTTTGAACACGACTATTCGCGGGCGGGAGCAGCGTCAAATTTTGTCTTATTTTTTTAAAAAATAATATAATAGACAGTGGTTATTATAATAACCGCTGTCTAAAGTTCCTATAGACAACGGTTATTATAATAACCGATGTCTAAAGTTCCTATAGACAACGGTTATTATAATAGCTGCTGTCTATAGCTTGTCTTGCAGATTATAGACAGCGGTTATTATAATAACATTTTTCTATAGTCTGCCCTGCAGACTTTAGACAGCGGTTATTATAATAACCGCTGTCAATTTAATTTCTCTAACTATAAGTGACCATTTTATTAGTTCTCGGGTCATGCATATCTCTCGATCTTCTGGCTGCCTTAGGGTTTGCATTCTGCAACTTTTCCGGCGGGCGGCGGGCCGGCGGCACAAGGCGCATAAGTGTTCGTCAAACAAGATCGGTAATTTTTTTTTCCTTCTCCTCTTTTCTCCAGAGACCCTATTTGTCTTCCTACCAATCCTACGCCAAAAATGATTTCGATCTTTCGGCTGCCTTAGGAGTTAGGATTTCCTTCTCCCCTTAGGGGGTTTGCATATTACTCTATTTCAACGATCCTCTGCGGCTCTGCCCAAACTCACGGGAGCAAAAACGATGGGTCAAACGGAGCCTATTACTCTGGATTTTTTTCTTATGCAATGCATATTGTTGTATTTCTTTGATCAGTGAATATTGATGCATGAATTTGACAGTCAAACATTGATTGAACTATTGAAGCCTTGAACCAATCTGCAGTTTTGAAAATCTTGTGATGTAAGTTTTGCTTGAAGCCTTGAACCAATCTCTTATGTTACACCATAACTTGATTTCTCCATCTTATATGTTTTGAAAATCAAGTGGATGCACATTTTTTTGCAAGAATGTGGATGCAGATTGAACATATCTGATGAGAGTGCAAGCTTGATTTCTTGGGCTGAGTTGTTCACAAAAATAAGCAATTAGTTCACAAAAATTGTCTAATATAATTGCTAATTAAGATAGTTTTTCACATTTAAAATTAAAGTTTTTTCTATTGTGGACTGATCTTTGATGAGTGACAATTGAGGTAGGACTGATAATTTACCGAAAAACGTTCGAGGGCTTCTTGAAATTACTTTATTCAGGATATTACTTCATTCAGGTAAATGCTTCAATCATTTAGTTTGTTTATAGTTGATAATTGTTTGTTAGAAATTTTTTGAGTATTTGAGATAAACTTTATTTTTGGGCATCATGAAAAAAATTTTAAGAGAAAAAAAAGCTTAGAATCAGTTGTTTCTTCCAGTAGAGTTGTCTGTCCACGATTAAAACTCGTGATTATACAAATATCATTGATTGCAACAGAGACTACAAATATCATCATTAAAGTGATTGTACAAGCTGAGTTGTTTTCTATTTTAGTTGACGAAGCTCGTGATTACTCTGTTAAAAAACAAATGTCTATAGCTTTAAGTTATGTTGACAAGAATGGAAGGATAATTGAGGTCATTCTGGGCATTGTCCATGTTGAAAATACGAGCGCTTCATCACTTAAGCTAGCGATTGAGCATTTTTTTGCTAAAAATGGGCTGAGTCTATCAAGTTTACAGGGACAAGGATACGATGGAGCTAGTAATATGCAATCTGAATTCAATGGTCTAATATCATTGATTATGGCAGAAAATCAATCAGCTTATTATGTCAATTTCTTTGCTCATCAACTTCAGTTGACACTTGTTGCGGTCGTAAAAAACACAAAAGATTTGTTCTTTTTTTAGCATGCTCGCAATTATAACAAACATTATTGGGGCATCTTGCAAGCGTAGAGACATTCTCCAGGAGAAACAATTTATAAAGGTTGTTGAAAAAAATATCTAGTGGTGAAGTTGTAACGGGGAGAAGTTTGAATCAAGAAAAAACTTTGAAAAGAGCAGGAGAAACAAGATGGAACCCGCATTATAGAACTTTTCCGAGTTTAATTTGCTTATTCTCTTCAGTTATTGATGTGCTTGAGATTATTGAAAAAGATGACACACTTTCAGAGCAAAAAAATGAAGCTAGTGAATTATTGAATGTTATACAGTGTTTTGAATTTATATTTCAGCTCCACTTAATGAAAACTATCTTAGGGATCACTAATGATTTGTCACAAGCAATACAAAAGACCAATCAAGACCTTGTAAATATCATGACTCTTGTCAGAATTTTCAAGCTACGATTACAAACATTGAGGGACAATAGATAAGATTCTTTACTTCATGAAGTAACTCTTTTTTGCAACAAACAAGAAATTATTGTTCCAAATATGGAAGATAAATTTGTTGCAAGTGGAAGTTCAAGACGTAAATCTGAAGATACTTCAAACATTTATCTTTAGTGTGTGGAATTATTTTATACGATCATAGATCTACAACTTGTCGAGCTAAATAATTGATTTAATGAAGTGAATACTAAATTGCTTTTATGTATGACAAGTTTGGATCCAAGTAATGGATTTTCTGTATTTGATAAGCACAAACTGATTTAATTTGTTGGGCATTATCCCATGGACTTTTTTGCAGTTGAATTAATGAAGCTCGATAATCAACTTGAAAATTATATTATGGATATTCGCTCAAACGATGACTTTGCTATTTTACGTTGAAATTGTATTTCACACTAAAAATACAGTCCCACAAAATACTTTATACGTGTTGTAAGTACAAAATTATTAAGTAGCATGTGACAGGGAAGCAGGAGATATGATTGCGTGAGGGACCAAAAGAGTAAATAAATGTTCTCACTCTGCTGTGATTGTGAATAGTAGTCGTAGTTGGACTGTTGAGCTACATGGGTTGACGTGACAAAATTCGTACGTCTCCCTTCAGGACTCGACACGTGGCATAGGCCATTTCCTTTTTTTTCCTGTCATTATTTTAGGGCTTATTTTATTGTTTTTTCATTTCAAATATATGTTTTTGCAAAAGACGAGGTTCTCGTTTCTCGATTCTCATCTCCCAAGTTGGCTGTAGGCTGTGGATTTACCGATTTAGCCTTCTCTCACTCCTGGCAACGATGGAACCTGTCGCCTTAGATATTTATATATCATTTATAGCCCACTTGCTTGTCACTTGTGGGGAATAATATGTCTACTTATTTACAGTTTATATTTTATTATTATTATCTAATTAATACGCCTAAAATTTAATTACTATTCATAATCTAATCACTATTATTATTCTTCGGCGACGTAGAATATCCCGCCATCTTCTCCCTTTTTACATTTTTATTTGGTAATTAATTTGAAGTTAAGGTTTGTTGCGGCCAACTCGATTTAAATTAGGTCATCTCAGTCCGTGTAGCATTCCAGCAGGCACAGTCACAAAATAAACAGAAGTACACAAGTCAATTTTTACATGGAAAATCACTCAACTGGGTAAAAAATCACGTGACCGGTACGATGTCAGTCAAACTTCACTATGAGCTTTGGGTTACAAATATGCTGCAAAATTGAGAGCGACAAGACGCTGCTCATTAAAATTGTGAATGAGAGAGTACACTTGTGCTCGGTGGGCGACAGGTCGTCTCACGCGAAGCTTGGAGCCGACATCCTTTGGTGATGACAAACGCTCTTGGGCACCGTGCGAGTGCTGAACACGGTCGCAGAACGTGCGGAGTAATGTTGGCGAGGACTTGCGGGATGTTGCACGCAAGGAGGCTTCTCTGAACGACTCGCGAGACTTGCTCTTGGCAGTGGATTTAGACGAATTTTCGGTGGAGTGGCGGCGGCTCGTAGGAGAAATCGGGCAGAGCTCTGACCTGAGGAGGAAGAAAGCCGACAGGGAAAAAGAAGAGAAATGAGGAGGCATGTGACTCTTTTTATAGCTTTCAGAATGTGGTTACAGTAGTTATACGGCTATCCACACATCTTAACCACCCATATTATTATTTTTAGTATAGTTTGGAATGATTATTATTTGCATAATATTTACTAAATATATGTCGATAATTTAATTAATGATATTTCCCCACTAACCATAGTGGTTAGTGGGTGGTTATCCATGAAATGGGCGGCGGCGATCGTAGCGGAAAGATTAGACGGTGGAGAAGGCCTGTCATGAATGGGCGGCCACCTTGACGGCGGACGGTCGCTGGCGAGGGAAGAGTAGGAGTCGTGGCATGTGAGGCTGCCGACCGTGGCGGGAGAGACTGCAGCCGCGGGGAGGGGTGGTCGAGGCACGACCACCCCTTACGGGCGGTGCCCCGCGACCAGGGGGCTTATAGGGAGGGCTAGTCGAGACGTACGTGGCCTCCCCATGCAGGGGGAGCCCCAAGGCCGCGGGAGGCGGTCGTGGCGCGGCCGCCCCATGCGGGAGAACCACCGCGGCCACGGGAGGCGGTCTTCGGGAGGGGCGGCCGCCCCATGCGGGCGTCCTTACAGGCGGAGCCGTGCGGCCGTGAGGGGAGGCCACGAGGAGGGGCGGCCGGGCGCGGCTTTGGCACGCTGGCTGGGTGCATCTTTGGCGCGGCCAGCCAGGCGCGGACCTCCCGGCGCCGACAATGGAGGCACCGCCGGCCGGTCGTGGTGGTGGCTCGGATGGTGCACGTAGTGGGATCGGTGCGCGGGGGATCACGTGTGGCGATCGCGTGCGTGGTAGTTTTCCCATGATCCAACTAAGTTAGTGAGGATCATGAGGATTGGGCTAACCACACCCTAATTTCTTATAAAATCATTTCGGCCTCATCAAGGTTGATGATTTGTTTTATTTAATTTTTAATCATTTTTATTTCCACATTAGACTAAGGCTCCATTTGTTTGGGCGTTTCGTTGCTCCGTTTTGAGCAAACGCCGCCGGAAGGAGGAAAAACAAATGAACCTCCTGCGGCGTTTGCTCCGTTTCCACCCGCCCCCCTTGAGAAACGTCCCCAAAAAGCTCCGTTTGGAGCAGTCACCTCCCCCCTCCGGTTCGAACACTCCGTTTCCACCCGCCGGATCGACCCGCCACCGCCGAACCAAATGAAGCCTTAGGCTCGATTATGCTAGGCTGTAGCGGTGAGAGAAGCAGTTGTGTGAAAATTTGATGTTTTGCATAGTTGTGAAAAAAAAAATAAACATTTTGAAAGATTTGTTTTTTAGACTCTGTTTGAGACAACTTATTCTGATGAATAATCTCTATTCAAAATGCAAATGCAGTTTTACAGTTGTTTATTTGTGCAGCTGTTAGAAAATTATTTATTTTAAAATTGCTGATAAGCTATATTTCATAAGTTGTTTAGGTCTAATTTATGACTTCCCATAAACGCTCAGCTCTTAATAAATATTTGTCACTTTTTTAAGCTATGACATTTGTATTTCTCACATACATTTATTTTGCAATTAAAAGTATTATGTTTTGCCCCAATCAATTTTTGTGACAAATTAATCATATGTGGGGGATTGCTCAAACTAGGCCTTATGTGGGTCTACTCCTGCAACTAATTAGGGCTTCGTTTGTTTAGACGGTGGCGGGAGCATCCGGTAGTTGGAAACGGAGTACTGGGATCAGAGGGGGGAGGTGGGGATCGAAACAAAGCGACGGGAGAGCTTTTCCTCCTTGCTGCGGGAGCAAATGGAGAAAACGAAGACGCCGCCCATTTAGTTAGCCGTTGTCCGGCGCCGTTTACTCCAAACGGCCGGCCAAAATGCCCAAACAAATGAAGCCTTAGTTGGTGACATGGTCCTAATTAACATTCCAAGATTTTTGATAAATAAGAGGATTAAATGTCACCCTCCCTATTATGAATGTATAAATTTTCTTTGAGATTTCTTGTGTGTGTTTTGAACTTCTTTGCTCGAGAATTTAGTGATCAAACCCTTACCTCTGACACTCACAACTATTATGTCAGTCAGTGGTTGTCTTCATTATTTGAGGTGGATTCAAGAAATTTACAAAATGGATCGAAGCGTTAGCGAAGGGCTATAAGAGGGTTTAGGCGGTGTTCACACCAAACCACATTGACACAGAGGCTGAAACGAAAGGGAAGCCTTAATGTACTTAGTCTCCGTATGGGGAGACTTATTTTTACCGGTCAAACGATTACGATCGTATGAACCGGATTTTAATAGGGACTTATTTTCACAGGTCAAGTGGTTACGACCGCATGAACCGGACTTTTGTAACCGCTTGACCGGTGAAAATAAGTCACCCCAAACAGAACCTTAATGTGCAACACGACGTTAGGCCAAAAATATCGTTGGACACCTTGGCGAGTGATCGTGTGAAGAAGAGGGCAAGAGAGCAGGTGGACAGTGGGAGATCAATGCAACACTGAAGCAATTAGCATCTGATACATCGGAGGCATCCGTTGTTCCTAAAGATTGCAGAGATTGGGGTGACAAATGACAATGGAGTTCAACTTCATGCATAAGAAGGTAATGTACGTCCTGGACCCTAGCATGGGTTAATTAAGGAGATGAGCTCGGGGCCGTCAAGAGCTAATTGACTTTGTTGGAAACGTGGATAGGCACACTCTATTTCACCAGACATAACCCCGCTACTAAATAATGATACAACTCAACATCTCTCTTCAACACCACTATACCCACACCTTCTTGAAAAGTTCAACACCAAACTTTAAAATCCGGCGAGAACACCCCTGTCGCCGAGCACACTCTCCTGCCGGCGAGATGGAACGGCGAGCAGGTGGCTGAGAGCTCCAGCAGGCTAGGGTGGCGAGACCTTAGCGGGCAGTCGGGCGAGACTCAATAGTTCGAGTGCAATCCGGCGAGACGGTCTCCCGTGCGGGACAGGGTGGCGAGACCTCCGCGAGATCAACCCCGGCGAGATGGCGCAGGCGAGACCTCCCTATTCTTCCTGCGACACTGGGCGCGCGAGGAGCTCCGGCGAGTTCCTCAACTTCTCCGGCAAGACACCCCTGCGGGTTGCCGATACACTTCGGCGAGACACCAAGCCACCAGCGAGGCGCTCCCGGATGGGTCAGAGTCGGGGTGATGAGGTGTTGCAGCCCTCAAAACACAACCCAAAATCTTTAAAACAACACTTTAGAACCCTAGTGCTTCAGCACTTCACCGGGAGGGAGGAAGAGAGAGGTGGAAAAAAATCTCTATTCAGTAAGCATAAAAGAATTACATACAAGCCTTTATATAGGCTACCCCATCTAGTAATAAAACGACATGTGGCACTCACATTAAATGTCATTCCCATCACCTTTTCTCTCTCTCCTCCGCTTAAAGACAAAATGCATAATAAAAACATAAAAAAATCGTTGACCCTTGGTCAACAAAACAAACTCCAGCAAACTCCCCCTCAAACTTGGCAGCACATGCCGAGTTTTGCCCTTTAGCTTCAGGAACGTCTCCACCTTCAAATCCTTGGTGAAGATATTCGCAATCTGCTCTCCGGTGGGGCAATACACCACTTCAACCATCCTTTGCTCCACCTGCTCACGGAGGAAGTGGTACCTCATCTCGATGTGCTTGCTATGCCCATGTAGCACATGATTCTTCGCGAGCTGGATGAATGACATGTTATCAACATACATCGTCATAGGGCCATCCTGCGGATGATGTAGCTCCTCCAAGAGGTTCCTTAGCCAAATCGCCTGACAGGTACAGGCCACTGTTGCTATATACTCCGCTTCACACGATGACAAGGCAATCGTTGCCTGCTTCTTCGAGCTCCATGAGAACACTCATGTTCCCACATGGAAAGCATACTCGGAAGTGCTCTTCCGATCATTCACGTCTCCACCGTAATCACTGTCCGAGTACCCAACCAACTTCAACTCCTCTCCTGTAGAGTAATTCAGGTCATGACCTCTCGTCCTGTTCACATATCTCAGGATCCTCTTCTCTGCTGAGAAGTGGTCCTGCTTCGGCTCTTCCATGTACCTTCTCACCACTCCAACAACGTACATAATATCAGGCCTGGTGAAGGTCAGGTAGCGTAGAATTCTAACCAAGCTCTTGAACAACGTGGAGTCGACTGCTCCCTCCTTCGAGTCCTTCCTCAACTTTAACCCTGGATCATCGGGAGTGGATATAGCCTTGATATCCTCCATCCTGAACTTCTTCAAGATCTCCTCAGCATACTTCTTCTGCGAGATGAAGATACCATCTTCACTCTGCTACACCTCCATACCTAGGAAGTAGTTGAGCTCTCTCAGGTCGGTCATCTCAAACTCCTTCTTCATCGTTCTCTTGAACTCCTCAAACATGGTAGGGTTGTTTCCTGTGAATATCATATCGTCTATGTATAGACATATGATCATCATATCTCCATTCTTCTCCACCTTCGTGTAAAGAGCATATTCATAAGGACACTTCATGTAACCATGCTTCTGGAGGTATGCATCTATCCTCCCATTCCAAGCACGAGCACCTTGCTTCAGCCCATACAGTGCTTTGTCCAGTTTGCACACCTTCCTCTCCTATCCCTTCGCAACATATCCGGGAGGCTGCTCAATGTACACATCTTCCTCCAAGTAACCATTCAGGTAGGCGGACACCGCATCCATCTGCAAGATCTTCCACACATAGTGAGTTGCCAGTGCGATGATTAACCTGATGGTGTCAATCCGCGCCACTGGTGCAAAGACCTTATCGTAGTCCACTCCTTGGACTTATATGTAGCCCTTCATGACAAGTCTCGCCTTGTGATTCTCCACTTCTCCATCCTTGTTCCTCTTCACTTTGTAGACCCACTTCACCCTGAGGGGTTTGTGGCCAGCTGGAGGGTCTACCAGCTTCCAGGTATCATTCTTCTTAATGGATGCTATCTCCTCATCCATCGCCTTCCTCCATGTCTTCTCCTGGGTAGCTTCATCATATGAGTGCGGCTCGTAATATGCTAAGAGGCAATATAAAGAAAAATTATTAAGTGTCGGTGCCGTATCCTCGTAGATCTCCTCCAACCTCCTCATCCTAGGTTGAGGACGATCAGCCTTGCCCCTGCTAGTGCTTTCTCCACTTAAGTAGGGATTAGGAGCTGCCCATGTCTCTCCACTTGGTGGTGATGGTGGCTCAGCTCCACCAACCTCAGCTTCTGCTTCGTGACCACCTTCCTCTTCATTATCATCAAAGAACATCCCCTTGATGCGTCTTACCTTTTCATATCAGCTCCAGCAGCTATCCTCCTCAAACACGACATCCCTTGAGATTATCGCTTTCTCCGTCACCGGATTGTAAAACTTATAAGCCTTGCTCATCGGAGCGTAGCCTACAAAGATGCACTTCTCACTCTTATCATCAAGTTTCTTCGTTCTCTGGTCCGGGACATGGGCATAAGCCACACACCCAAAGACCCTCAAGTGTTTCACACTCGGCTTTCATCCACTCCAAGCTTCGAACGGTGTCATGAACTTCATGCTCTTCGTTGGGAACCTGTTAAGCAAGTATATAGCACACTGCACTACTTCCGCCCAGAATATCTTTGGTAATCCCTTGCTTTTCACCATACTCCTTTCCATATTCATGATGGTCAGATTCTTCCTCTCCACAACTCCGTTCTGCTGAGGTGAGTAGGTCGTCGTCAACTTGTGAGATATCCAACACTCTCTACAGAAATCATCAAACAGCCTAGAGGTGTACTCCTCATCTCTATTTGTCCTCAGCACCTTCAGTGATTGACCACTCTCCTTCTCCGCCATCACCTTGAACTCCTTGAACCTGTCAAGGGCCTCCGATTTCTCCTTCAAAAAATACACCCAACACTTCCAACTGAATTCATCGGTGAAGGTGATATAGTACTTGCTCCCGCCAACTGAGGTAGTCTCAAATGGACCAGCAATGTCCGAGTGAACTAGTTCAAGATACCTCCTTGCCCTTCGGGACTTGCCACCTTCGAACGTCTGCCTCTCCTATTTTCCCTTTGTGCACGCCTCACAGATCTTCTGTGGTGGTGAAATCATGGGCATACCTTCCACCATCTTAGAATAAGATAAGAGCTTCAAGCTAGTGAAGCCCAAATGACCCATCCTGTGATGTCATAACCACGCTTCTTCTTCTTCCTAAGTTCTCACCAGGCACACCTTCTCCTCAGCATCCATCCTTAGGGTAAAGAGACCATTCATCATCATCTTCACCTTCACTACCTCTCTTCCTTGATGGCCCTTCATGACCAAGGACCCATCCTTCAACTGCACGTACACGGTACCCTTTCTCCACCAGCTGCTCAAGGCTTAAGATGTTACTCTTCAATCCTGGCACATAGAACATGTTGTTGAGGTGCACCTTCTCTCCATTTAGGGTGACAACTATCAACCCTCTTCCTTCCACCGAAATCTTCGAAGCGTCTCAAAAACTGATCTCACCAACATTTGGCTCAAGGTTGATGAATAGCTCCTTCTCTCCACACATGTGGTTACTTGCTCCCGTGTCTAAGTACCACACCTCATTCCTTTCTCCTTCAGCTCCTCTGTAAGTCAAGAACATCATTGGGTCACCACCCGTGTTGCTTGCTTCTGCCTAGTGGTTGGTCTCATCTCTCTTCCTCGGAGTCCAGCAATCATAGCTCATGTGCCCAAAACGGTTACAGTTGTAACACTGTACTTGCGACATATCACCTCGTCCTCTTCCTCGGCCTCTTCCTCTTCCTTCTTGCCTTCCTCCTTAAGGTTGCTCCGCCTCTCTCTGGTGGTATTAATTCCTTCCTTGGTCTCTTCCTCCTCTACCTCTCCCTCGGTAGCCTCGGCCTCGCTGGCCTCCTCCTCTTCTACAGCTCTCTCCAAAGTTCAACTGAGTCTGAAGTGTTTTATCCAAGCCACTTGACTCTTCTTCATCCTGCAGCATTCGGTACTCATGGGCTTGTAGGGACCCAACAAGCTCATCCACGGACATCTGGGTGAGATCCTTCGATTCTTCAATTGCCACCACCACATGACGGAACTTCTTTGACATAGACCGCAAGAGCTTCTCCATGAGGCTCACGTCATCTATCGTCTCTCCATTGCGCTTCATCTCATTTGTGAGCGTCCGCAGACGAGTCACATAGTCTCCAACCTTCTCAGCACTCTGCATCTTCAACACTTCTTAATCGGCTCTAAGAGATTGCAGTTTCACCTTCTTGGCCTGATCAACTCCTTGCATTGAGCGTTGCAACACCTCCCATGCCTCCTTTGAACTCTTCGCATCTGAGATTTTTTCAAACGTCGCCTCATTCACACCTTGGTAGAGCAAGAACAGTGCCTTCTTTTCTCTCTTCTTCGACTCCCTTAACGCCATCTTTTGTGTGTTCGTCAACATCGTCTCTGCTTCTGCAGTAGGCTCCTTATAGCCGTCCTCGACTATCTCTCATAACTCCTTCCTGGCGAGTAACACCCTCATCTGGATACTCCAGTTCCCATAGTTGATTTTCGTCAACTTGGGGACTTGCCCCGACATGACACTTCCCATCTCCATCACCACTAGTACTTCCCTTCCGAGCGAATCCAAGGGTCCAACCTGGCTCTGATACCACTTGTTGGAAACGTAGATAGGCACACTCTATTTCACCAAACACAACCCCGCTACTAAATAATGATACAACTCAACATCTCTCTTAAACACCACTATACCCACACCTTCTTGAAAAGTTCAACACCAAACTTTAAAATCCGGCGAGAACACCCCTTTCGCCGAGCACACTCTCTTGCCGGTGAGATGGAACGACGAGCAGGTGGCTGCGAGCTCCAGCAGGCTAGGGTGGTGAGACCTTAGCGGGCAGTCGGGCGAGACTCAATAGTGTGAGTGCACTCCGGCGAGACGGTCTCCCGTGCAGGACAGGGTGGCGAGACCTCCGCGAGATCAACCCCGGCAAGATGGAGCAGGCGAGACCTCCTTATTCTTCCTACGATATGGGGGGCGCGAGCAGCTCCGGCGAGTTTCTCAACTTCTCCAGCAAGACACCCCTGCGGGTTGCCGATACACTTCGGCGAGACCCCAAGCCACCAGCGAGTCGCTCCTGACTGGGTCGGGGTCGGGGTGAGGAGGTGCTGCAGCCCTCAAAACTCAACCCAAAACCTTTAAAACAACACTTTAGAACCCTAGTGCTTCGGCACTTCACCGGGAGGGAGGAAGAAAGAGGTGGAAAAAATCTCTATTCAGCAAACATAAAAGAACTACATACAGGCCTTTATATAGGCTACCCCATCCAGTAATAAAATCACACGTGGCACTCACATTAAATGACATTCCCATCACATTTTCTCTCTCTTCTCTGCTTAAAGACAAAATACATAATAAAAGCATAAAAAAAAACCGTTGACCCTTGGTCAACAAAACAATTAAACTCCAGCAGACTTGACAGTATGAGAAAGAAGAAGAGAAAATCTGTGTCTCTAAGGTGATCTCAAAAGAGGGCAACTCCTCCCACATCTAGTAGATAGCGTTTGTGTTCGTCTGCTATCAAAAAACCACAGTTCAGGGAGCTGGTGGGAGATCTTTCTTCTCATCTCAACTTCAATAGCGATCAATTGCAAAGCGCATTTTGTTGCCTTCACGCACACTCACATGACGGGGCGAAATGACATCTAAGAGAAGACGAAACTCACAACTTAAGGCATGTAAGATCGATTTGTGTATGGTTATCTCATATCTGTATTGTCATTCTCTATTCCATCAATGTGCAATTCTTCAAAACTGCTGATCTTGTAGCTAGGGATTGGTTAAGTGATGGTCACCTTTTCAGCTTCCTCATGAATAATATTGCGTAGACTTCAAGCTCTTGCAATTAATAATAGAGTGCTGTTATTAGCAAATCCATTTTTGTTTCTAGCAAATCAGAAAAAAATAGATTCAGTCATTTTTTGTATTTTTTTTTCTTCCCAAAAATTACTACTAGCAAACCAATTTTGCTCTTTGACAATTTTGGTATTTTTGAATTTTGAGCCCCAAATTTTTCTCATTTGAAAAGTGATCAACATGAAAGTTGTAGGTCTCGATGAGATCTACAACTTTCATGTTGAACACTTCTCATGAAATTGTACGTATAAGACACAGTTCAAAAGGACGTATATATTCTTATATACACTTAACTCATATATACAACGCATCCTTATAGGAATTAGAAATCAAATATATTTCTAAACTGACCGATATTTTGTTTAAAGATTTTGGTGCAGATATTAATATTTTGTTGAAAAAGTAATTTTGGACATACTAAACATTTGCGGCATTTTGACTCATCTATAATGCTAACATAAGTGGTTGAATGAATACATTTGAAATCATTTGTAATGTCATTATATGCAGCGGGTTATTTTGAAAGAATGAATGTTTTAAACAAAATTTAATAAATTTTTTTTAAAAATTATGTTGGTTTGCTAGTAACAAAATGGTTTTCAAATAGCCATTTTGAAAAATGAGGTTTTGCTAATAGTAATGATTTGCTAGAAACCAAATTGAATTTGCTAGTAACAGCACCCTAATAATATTGTTCTTCGATACTCTATCACTACAGGGAGAAGGTGTCATACTCAAACATTAACTCTGTGTTGTTGAAGAAGCAAAGGCGGAAAAGAAAAAAAAAGTTGCTCAAATTGCATGCATGCACCTATATACCCTAGTATGAATGGACTGGGATCCTCTCCATTTCACGCGAAATGGAGGGGATTCAGTTCGCGGCTAGGATGAACTCTCCCAAATCGGACGACGGACAGACGAGAGCGACTGAATTGGCGAGTGGGACCCGCGAGTGCAGTTAAGTGATTGTTGACGGCGATAAATGGTGCACAAGCCAAGTTATACTTATTCAATCTGTATGTTGTGTCAAAGATAACTACGTCACCGTAACAGTCATAATCGATTTTGTTTTGGCCGTCTATCCAGAAAAAAGAATTCAATCTATTTAACTCATCAGTACGAACATCGTACGAGAACATGTTGTCCTTCAACTGTTTTTCTTGTAGAATCTTCAACAAACTAAGTGAATCACCGCTTTCAATTAGCGCCTTCTTTTCCCGCTGCACAAAGTTGTAGAAAATCGGTGCGTGTTTCTAATTTACGATGTTTTTTGGGTGAGGGTCTCACCTTCTTCAATCCAGCTTTGGCGCAGCTAAATGCTCGACATTTTATAATCCTTGTGTGTATCAAGTAGCTCAAATGTTCTTTTCGAACACTGAAACCTATGTTATGAGCATATTCACAGTATATAGCATACGCCTCGTCTTCTGAATGCACAATTGGAAAAACGACATGCTGTTTGTTGACCTGAAAGAGTATAAAGGTTTAGTTCACTCCTAAACAAAAATGAAGCTGCAACAATTAATTTTCAACACAGTTGAATTTCACATAAAAAATGCAGTTGTAAATCAGAAAAATCGTTTCAGATTTTAATGCAGCACTGAAAAAAGAAAACCAAACAGTTGAATTTCAGATAAAAAATACAGTTGAAGAGTAAAATGTAAAAACACTAGTTAATGTCCTGCATAAGACAAGCAAATCGTTTCAAAATAGAATGCAGCACTGCCACAAGAAAACCAAGCTTACATTGACCGTTTCATCACCAATATTTTTGGAAGAGGCCTGAGCACTTGTTCCCCCATGACCCGCCATTTCCTTGCACCTATCAGAAAAATGGTCATGAAAAAAACCTTGAAATTAGATATAAAATTAAAGAGAGGGATTAACTGATATAGATACTAACCTTCAAAGAAAAACCTCAGACTTAAGCATTCAAGAGCTAGGTTTCCGCCACTTCTTTTGCCTATGCTGAGGAAGAAGACGAACGGCTGAGAGCAGCGGAAGGAGGAGCTCGGGAAAGGGGAAGGGGCTAGGTTACTGGCAGAGGAGGGAGCGGAAGGCGGAGAAATTTTTTCGGACAGGGGGGGAGATGCGGAAGGAGGAGATCGGGAAAGGGAAAGGGGAAAATTTTCGAAATGGAGGTTGGTCCCACCAATGAAAAGAGTATTTATGTCCTGACCATGACATGGTCCATTATCTTGACCTAAAAATTTTCCATTTGCAAGACGACTCTGATGTTTTTTGCTTGGTCGGCCGCAGATGTGTCTGGAGGTAATATGAATGTTGTAACGACCTGAAATTTTTATTTTTTATTTGCATGATATTATGTTTTTTGCGCATAGCAATAAAATGGTTGTAGGGGTGAAATATCAAAAAACAAACTTCGTAATAATAATGAGGATGCAAAAAAACAATAACGAATATAATTTGTAAAAGTTTAGTTTTAGGCTCTGTTTGGCGAGAGAATTTTTTGTACGCGTAATGTACTATGAGGTATTTGCGGGACAGTTTTTATAGGCAAAATTACAGTTCTAACGTTGTTTACAGTCGTAAATGTTATTTACAGTTGTAAATTACAATTGTAATTTCTGAATATAATACAGTTGTAAAATAAGTATAATAATTTACAACTGTATTTTTTCATCAAAACATATACATATGAGATCTTAAAATGACCGTAAAAATACATAAACTAATATTCCACAATTTATTTATTAAAAAAGACCGTAATTTTGCCCGAAAAAAACAATTTACACACTTTCCTCTAGGTACATTATATGTACAAAATTTTTTGCCATGTTTGGCAGGGCGGGGGCGGTCTTGAACAACGCATCATCCACTTTTATTTTCAAAACTAGTTTTCTTTTTCTTGGTGATAGTCATAATCATTGTCATACAAACATATATTCTATGACCGTTACATTTTTTCCAAACTCATCGGAGAAAAAAATGCCGCACTACACGAAGTGTTAGTGAAACAAACCAATTAACATTGCTATATTTGAAAAAAAAAAACTAATCACATAATTGGACTCATAATGAGAAATTACCTAGGCATTAATATTTTGTTTCACAACAATGAAAACTCATATAAAGAATGTGGGAATTCTTGAAAATTGTAGATAATTTGAAAATTTCGAGGCATAATTTTGAATCAAACAATCACCATATGTCTATATGTGAATGACATATTGATTTTGAATTCGAATCTTATTGCAATGAGGAATATTAAATCCACACTTGCACAAACATTTGACGTGAAGGACCTTGCTCATGTTGATATCCTGTTAGGTATGAAAGTTGGAGTTGACAAAGGTTGTGCTATTCTCAGTCAAACTCATTATACATAGCATCTTTTTTCTACCTGAAAATATAAATACAGTAGACCAGTAGAGACAATGTTTGATCAGAACGTTAAGTCCTAACATATGGAATAACGTTGATCAATTGAAATACTCAAAGATAATTGGTAGTCTCATGTACGACAAAGTTGTATAAAATCAGATATTTCCTTCTATGTTGGCATGCTGAGACGTTTTACCAGTAGTCTAGGCAAAGAACATTGAAATGCCCTAGATAGGCTGGTGAAATATTTGAGATACTAAAGATCATGCTATGTGCTACACCGGTTACCCTTCTACTGTAGATGAATACTCTGATGTCTCGTGGTGTTCAGAAGTTATAAACAATAATTCTACTAATAGATATATATTCACTTTGGGTGGAGTAGTTATTACTTGGAAATCAAAAAGACAGACTTGTACAGCACTGTCGTCTATGAAAGCCAAGTTATATGTCTTAGTTTTGGCTGATGAAAAGGCAGATTGGATCACGAGCTTGATTTTGAATATTCTCTTGTCTAGGTTATAAGTCAATTCATTGAGTTTGTATTGTGATAATCAAACAACAGTTCAAGTCGTTAAAAATACCATCTATAATACTAAAAAGAGATGTGTACGACTTGTTGGAGCTGACGGTTCACATATCCTTAGTTTGATAATATCAATTCTTATGTTGTATTTGATCACATCTTAGATTTGATAGAGTGCAGGTTTACAGGTTCAAGCGAAGCGAGAAACTCTCCCCTGCACCTACAGTCGCGCGGTAGCCGTTATCGCCGGATGATAGCCTGAATTAAACTGACATGGCGCTCGGGTTGCTACCGGGTCGCGCCAGCTCTACCGCCTGCGCTAGCTCACTCAACGCGCGTTGAGACGAAGGCGTCGAGACAGAGCTACCGCCGAGCGATAGCTTGATACCGCGCAGCGCTAGCTCTCTCTTAACGAGCGTCGAGTTGGAGGCGTCGAGACAGAGCTACTGACGATCGATAGCTTGATACCGCGCATCGCTAGCTCACTCAACGAGCGTCGAGACGGATCTACCACCAGACGATAGCTTGGTACCGCGCCGTGCTAGCACGAAAAAGCGGAAAATATTCTTTTTTAATATTCTTTCCAAATATGCAGGACAAATGTCAGCATCAAGCGCGTCGACCTACCGTCAGGCGCTAGCTCTACCGCCGGTGGTAGCTTAGTTTCGAAAAACGTACAAAAGACTTTGTTTTTCATTCCAGAGACGAGGAGACACCTATTCTCAAGCCTAGGGTTCGTGTGCCGCCTCTGGAGCACCAAAATGCCGTCTCTGTCGAAGGAAGAGAAAATCGCCTCCCTCCCGTTCGCACACGAAGATCTCTGGCGAGCCAAGTACGTCAACGACTACGTGGAGTTGATCGGTTGCAACCAAACGAAGATCGCTAGCACCGGTCACGGATTGCTCAACGGAGAAATCTTTTTGCGAGAGATTCAATCCTAAATTCTTCTTTAATCCTTTTTATACTTTTCCTTTTTGTTTCTACATGCTTGTGGTGAGGGAAATCGATCGGTGAAGGTCGTCGAAATTCGGGGAGGATTCCATGAGAAATCGTCTGGGGAAGGGACATCTAGATCGGGAGCTTTAAGACACTTCCTTGCGTGAAGGTGAAGAGCAGGCTAAAAGACCTTTCTTGGAGAGAAATGGAGAGAGTCAACCGATCCGGGTAGTGGGTCAGTATAGAAAACAAAAAGGAGATCTGTTTTTCACCTCCTCCGATCTCCGACGTCATGGAGATCAAGTTTTTGTAATTGTAAAAACACTCCATTGATTTATTTTGAATAAAATTCATCTGTTGTTTTTCCTTGCCTGTAACATTGTGGATGTTAGCCTATGATTCTCTAAAGGGTGCGTAGAACTCCAAGGAAAATTTTGCCTAGGAAGATGAGGTCTATGATCTACCGCCGCGTGTTAGCAAGCTAACGCCTCGCGGTAGCTTCCAGAACTAGTTTTTCTGTACCAAAATATTTCGAATTTTCAATTAATACATAAAACCTTATTCACCCCCCTCTAAGGTTGGTCACACGATCCAACACGACTGAGACATGATTTGTTTAATTATCTAAAAGAACAGAGAATTATCATTTTGATCGATGTGCGTTCAAAGGATAACTCGACTAATCCATTGACAAAAGAAATGTCCAATGACTGATTAATCAAAATAGTGAGGGAAATGAGACTAAAAGCGATTTAGTTTGGTCTTAGTTCAAAGTTAGGTAATTTGGTTCAGCAATAGTCCAAATGTTTTATTTTTTTTAGATTTCTTTTATCAAATCAAGCATGTTATGCTCTATTGATGCTCTTGGTTACTGAGCATGAATCTAGTGAGTTGTTTCATCCTAAATTTGATGTTAATAACTTCACCTAAATTCGTCTATCTTACCTTGGAGGAGAGTGTTATTTCAAATTTGATAACACGATCTGACTCAGTAGGCTCTTCTTCTATTAATTGGTTTCATTTCAAACTTGATGATTTTCATTTAACTTTAGAACAGCAGTAACCGTGACATTCCATATTGAAACACAAATATAGTTGCGATGTCAAAAGTTCATAAGATCGTTTCGTTGAAAATAGATAATGGATAATGAGTTAAAACTTATAATACATTGTGTATATGTCCTCCTAGCAATTTATAAAGTACTATATTCTTACAGTAGAACTAGATACATATGCACATTCAAAGTTCTGAATTTATTTTTTTAATGAAATTCTCTATTGAAAATTACAAGAGATGCTGATGATGGAGGATCACTTGTTATTTGGGATCCTGATGAGGATCCCCTACAGTACATCTGAGGATAATGACAGCTATAATGTTATTTAGTTTTTATTTTATCTCTGTTTAACTCTTTTGAACACTTGTTGATTGAACTATTTTTGTTTTTTGTTGATCTATAGCCAAAATACTAGACAAAATTTTCAAGATCGAGATCCTAGACGAGATCGTTTCGAAGTTGGATCAGATCGGATGGTGAGATTGTATTGAGGATTGCTTTATAAAATCTAGATCGATTTACAAAATTTGGATCATAGGATAAAAAGATTCTACGATCTAGATCGCAATCCTGACAACCATGGTACTAGGTGTGCTGAATTTGTGTCATGATCATACTTTAAACTGCTATGTGATGATGCTTAGATTTTTGTTTATTCTTATGCGTGCATACAGTTTTATTTAAGTCAAATATATTTAACAAGTGCGAGACGCGGTTGTGAATGATTCACGTTTAGTTGAACATTACACAACCCATCTTTCCGACGTTGGGTTTGTGGATGACATATGAGGAAATTGTTTGATATTTAATATATGTCCGCACGTGTCGAGAGTAACTCGGAGCATTCTATAGGGTTCGTGTCATTCTAGGGCTAGGCATTACATTGAAGATACTATATAAACCTTATTCCAAACTATATATGGTATATGGACTATCTTGAGTGGAGCAAACCCTTCTACATGTTTGACATGACAGCGATTATCACCGCCACGAAAAGCAAACTAATTTTAAACATAAAGGCAGTTGAAGTTCCTCAAGTGAGGTCAGACGTTCACGAACGACGGATCAAAACCATTGCATTCACGACCATCACTGCCACGCCAAACTAAACCTAATTTGGAGTCTGTGTCCCCTGTAGATTCTATTACATATTAATTTGGAGAAGTTGGGTGTCCTCCGCAATTTTTGTAAACAGTAATTAAATAAACGATGCTAACAAAAGTGATAGTGCCCCGATACAGGCGAGCCGGCTACGCGTACCTACTGCCGCACCAAAGAGCAATGAGTGCGTCCGCTTCGCCGAGAAAATTTTACCGACGAAAAAAACAGTACAAGTCAGAATCCAATTGAAGAACTTAAATGCAATCAAAGCCAATTGGGCTTGAGCCAGTCTGATCAGCCCTACCCGGTTTGGTACGGGTAGCACCAACCGACATTGGCCGGCGCCTCTCACCGGCCTCGTGATCATGTATGTAGGGGAAACCGTCAAAGCCTCCCCCACTGCCGAAGAGCCCAGCAACTCCTACTGGCTGCCGACCCTCAACCCTCACCTTTGCCCAAAATTCTCAATCAGTCTCAAGTAGAAACGAAAGCTTCCTAAAGCCTATTTGTCACGCGCACTCAATGAAATTGAAGCAGATAAAATGACTCCATAAAGGCAACAAATTTGTTCCCTCTAACCTTCCTAAGCCAATTGATAAATGCCAAGTGGTCCTTTAGAAGATCCATCCCCACATACCACCTTATTTTGAGGGGAAACCTTTTCTACCAAAATTGGATTTTACCAAAACTTTCATTTTTTTTTCAGGCGAAATTTAAGCTCACCCACACAATAATATTTTTGTCAAATTTAGCTACACATGAGACATTGTCAGCATCCAAGGTCTGAAGCCTATGACGAGACTTTGGGCTGAAGTATATAATTTGCAAGAGCACGCGAATTTCCTCCGGAAAATCAATCGCACGGCACGAATGCCAATTACCTCCTTTGCTCTTCTCCCCGAGCAAGTTGTTTCGGCAGAAGACAGTGGGCTTAGCTGCGAACCAATCAACCACACCATCCATGTTGTAATAACTCGAAGCCATGTTAGTTTGTTGAACCAAGTTCAAAGCAGAGAGTGAGAGCAATGAAGAGCCATGAACAAAAGTAAAATAAAAAAGCTCTTTATCACTCCCAGCTGCATTAAGGATGACTGATGCAATAATTTTCAAGTGAGTAATTTATTAGATCAGTTGTTCTTAAGGAGCTCTGCATTGGACCCCAATTGTTTTCTGAAATGTGCCGAGCTTGCGGCCCTCCGGGTCAAAAACAAAGTGTGAACTAGATACCTCAAAAAGGTAGAAAGTTCTAGAACCTATGCATCATGCATGTAAGCGCATTGTTTTCTCAACAACTTTGGGTATAAAATAGTTGTTGTAAAATTAGGACTTCTAAAAACCAAATAAATTAAGCATCCAACCAAGCAAAAGTTCATGTCTGTCTTTGTCAGGCCATCCAACTTGCCTTGGCCACCACCTCTCATGAGAAAGACATTAAAGAGGCAGCATTTACTTTCCAAAATTCTGCCTTTATCCCTTAACCACCGGAAAATGAGAGCCATACAATCTAGAAATTCTCACATCCACCAATCATATCAACCCCCCCAATTCCCGAGAAATTTTTTGGCACGCATACGTACCATGCGCGAGAAGATGTGGTCGTCCGATCCGTAAAAATACTGTCATATTTGCAATTCAAAAATACGATTGTATTTTTGCGGAAAATCCGACCGTAGAATCGCGGATCGGACGGCCAAATCTTCTCGCGCTCGGAACAGTAACGCGTGCCTATAACAGCACCAAATTATTTTTCCCAATTTCCCAAACCTTGTGATTATGACAAGTATAGTATCAATAAGAAGCAAATACTCTTTAATTTGGGTGTTCGATCAAAGACAACCCTAATCTCAGTAAGACAAGAAGAAAAGAAGTTTTTTGAGAAGGGGGGGTCACATTCAAAGAGTAAAGGCGGCCACTTGTGGACCTGCAGTTGGTAGAAAACGCCAATGGTGATCACTCAAGGTAGGGTAAAAGGCAGGAGCAGGAACAGTTGGAGAGTGCTGGCTTTTTTCCTCAATGGGCCAACAAACAACGCAGTGACATCAACTACACAGTTCCTAAAGTTCTGAAAAACTGAAGACCTGCTATTGCTGCTTCCCACAGTTGTAATCATTACAAGAAACCTCATACAAATGAAATAATTAAGACATCTACAGGAAATAACCAAAAAGAGACAGAAATAATAATGTAGGGTCTCCTGATGAACACAGCCTTACCCTTTAATCCTTTATTATAAAAGAGAATCACTGATTCCAATGCTGTCATTCTGCACCAAATTTACAACACACAAATCACCTGCTACTCTTCAAGATAGGGCAAGGCGTTTGGAAGATTTGTGCTACAGATTAAATCCTTCACCGTTGTTGTTCTTCTATACCAAGAAAAATGCGTTCTAAATATATCCTAAAATTTTTTTTTTTGAACTCCATAAACAGATTCGAAAACTGCTGCCAGAAACAAGATTCAAACACAAATGAAGTAATAGGAGGGTTACCAGATCAGTATGACAGTATCCAATCAAATTCTATCATGTCTCCCATCTGCCCTAGTTGTAGAGGAAGAACTCCAACCGCCGGCACCAGGGCCGGGGCCGGGGCCGAGGCCGAGGCCTCCCATTGTTATATGGTGATGCTGATGATGCTGATGATAAGATGATGGCGACGGGGATCCATACATCTGCTGGCCCATCATCATCATGCCACCGCCATACATCCCCGAGGAGGCGCCGGAGAAACCCCCTGAATTGCCTCCGGCGCTCATAGAACCGCCGGCACCGCCGCCGTTTCCTCCGCCGCCATCCCTCTGTGTTTGAGAGCCGCCGAGGCCTTTCTCGCCTTCCATTTCCCTAAATTTCTGGAGATAAATCTTGAGGGGCTCGACGTAGTCGGCGAAGCCGAGGGTGGTCATGGCCCACAAGAGGTCGTCGCCGTTGATGGTCTTGCGCTTCTCCCGCTGGCACTTGTCGGAGGCCTCGCCGGTGATGAAGCTGATGAACTCCGACACGCATTCCTGCACCGTTTCTTTGGCGTCCTTGGAGATCTTGGCATTAGCCGGAAGTGCTTTTTTCATGATTCGGCTCACGTTCGCGATAGGAAGGAAGCGGTCCTGCTCCCGTGAGGAGTAGTCGCTGTTCATCGCCGCATTGCTGTTATGCCCGCCGGATTCGTTGTCGGAATCCGCCATGGGAGCTGAAGAGGTCCCGCGATTAGAGCCGAGGGGCGATCGAATTTGGGGCTATTTCGCTTCGGGAGTAATCGGAGAAGTCGGGAATCGGGAGTTTGTTTTTTGGCGGACCGGATCGGGGAGACGACGGCGTAGTATCGGAGAATGAAAACCCTGCGGCTGAAAATTCTTCGGAGTTCAGGTGCATACTAGGTTTTGGAGATCATTTGCCGGCACTGAGAGAGAGAGAGAGAGAGAGAGAGAGAGAGAGAGAGAGAGAGAGAGAGAGAGGAGAGAGAGAGAGAGAGAGAAGGGGGAGGTGGTCAGCTCCGCCGGTGATCTTGGTCTAAAATGGTACCGCAGCTTAACGTGGAAGAATGAGGGCCGTTAGTTTTTCGATAAGCATGGAACGGCGAGGATCACTCCTAGGCGCTGTGGCAATTTGATCTCTGCCGTTGAATTCAGGTTTCTTCATTTGCCTATTGTTCGGAAATCCTTTCCCTAACAAACAGAGCCTAAATAAGTGTATTATCCCAGCTGCCCTTTAACAGTACAGAACCCACAACAAGTATAAAAACAGTGAACCTATTGAACTGAAGAAGCCTGTTGCAATTTGTCTCTTTAGCATTGCTCTGTTCTACATCCTTATTCACTTGCCTCATATCACCACACATGCACCATGTAAGGAAATCCGGAGCGCCGAGAAGCAGAAATTCGAAAAACGAATAACAAAACACAGAACAAAACAGAGCAATCACAGACACAGAGATATACAGAGGTTCACCCAAACCGGGCTACGTCCTCTCTCCCCTTCTTCTCCTCCCTTCTTGTATTCACCAGAAAATTACAGATTACACAAAGGTTACAAGGATCTAAAGCCTGATCCTACCTTCTCTACTTCTGGACAAGAAGAATACCGTAGAAGAATACTTTCTGGATCGCCTCCAAAAGAATACGCCGCCGCCTGTCTATATCTTCGTCTTTTTCGTCCGTATCCCTAAAAAAGGAACCGAAAAAGCCTTAAATATGCACCCAGAAGCAGCATCGTCGACCTGCGCTCGACGTTCGGCGATGTCGAACGTCGAACGCCGACGATCGTCGAACGGCGCTCGACGAGTCGTCGAGCTCAGCCCGTTCGACAGATCGTCGAGCGGCGGTCGACGTTCGTCGAGCTGCGCTCGACGTTCGTTGAACTTGGCCCGTTCGACTAACGTCGAGCTGAGTTCGACGAACGTCGAACCCAGTTCGACGCTTGGGGAAAAACACCCCCCAAAAATTTGGGCAGGGGGCGTTGCCCCCGCACCCCCACCGGGGACGCTGTCCCCTGGACCCCTGCCCGTTGTCCGGTCAGCGGGACCTCCGCCGGGGGCGGCTGCCCCCGGACCCCCGCTGTCGTCGGCGCCAGATATGTCGAAGGGGGATCGCACTTCGATTCCTCTAAGCTCACGTGGGCTAACCCGGTGTGAGAAACAAGAGGACCGGAAGTGTTCCACAACCCCAACATTCTCCCACTTGTTGGACAGCTTCCGCAGATGAGAGCAGCTCCTCCAATCTTCCTCTTCAACCCCACTGCTGTTGCACACCATTCAAACTTAGCAACAGGCACAGCCTTGGTAAGAAAATCAGAACTGTTCTCCTTGGTATCAACCTTCTCCAGTTGAATCACCTGCTTCTCTACCTTTTCCCTGATGAAGTGAAATTGGATGTCTATGTGCTTGGTCCTAGCATGGAAAGCCGGATTCTTGGCTAACTGAATAGCCCATTGGCTGTCACACCACAGCTTCACAGGACCCTGCTCAAAACCGAGCTCCCCGCACAACCTCCTCAGCCATATGGCCTCCTTACTGGCATGAGTAAGGGCCATGTATTCCGCTTCCGTTGACGAGAGTGCCACCACTCCTTGCCGCCGACTCATCCAACTAACAGCACCACCAAATAATATAAAAACATACCCACTGGTGGACCTCCTGCTATCCAGATCACCTCCCCAGTCAGAGTCCACATGTCCGACCACGTCCAGGACTCTTCCAGCTTCAGCACCTTCATAACATATAGAATAATTTGAAGTGCCCCGAAGATACCTGAACACCCGCTTCACAGCATTCCAGTGCTCCTTCCCTGGTTTGGCCATGTACCGGCTCAGCACTCCCACTGCTTGTGCTATGTCAGGCCGAGTACAAACCATGGCGTACATGAGGCTCCCCACTGCACTTGCATATGGAACCTTCACCATATCTTCCATCTCCTCATGTGTCTTGGGACACATCTCCGCAGACAATTTCTCCCCAACCGGCATAGGGGCACCAACAGGTTTACAGTCAGCCATGTTGAACTTCTTCAACACCTCTTCGACATACCTCTGCTGCCCCAACCAAAGCTTCCTTTTGCTTCTATCCCTGGTAATCTGCATCCCCAAGATCACACTTGCTGGCCCCAAGTCCTTCATTTCAAACTTGGCCGAGAGCAGCTTCTTCACATGTTGGATCATCTTGACACTATTCCCTATGAGCAGCATGTCATCTACATAGAGTGTCAAGAAAGTGTAGTGCTCTCCCTTCCTTTGGATATAAATACAGTGGTCCGAGTTCGACCTTTCAAAACCTGATTCCAGCATGTAGGTGTCGAACTTCTGGTACCACATCCTCGGAGACTGCTTCAGTCCATAGAGGGACTTCTTCAACCTGCACACCTGATCCTCCTTGCCCTTGGCCTCGAATCCTTCAGGTTGCCGCATATAGATCTCCTCCTCCAAATCCCCGTGAAGAAACGCCGTCTTCACATCCATTTGTTCAATCTCCAGATCATGCACAGCCGCAATGGAGAGAACCATCCTGATAGAAGTGAGCTTGGCCACCGGCGAGAAAATCTCGTCGTAGTCCACACCTTCCACCTGTGAGAAGCCCTTGGCGACCAACCTCGCCTTGTACTTCTCCACGGTGCCATCCGCCTTAACCTTCTGCTTGAAGACCCATTTACTCCCAATGGCCTTCCTCCCTTTTGGAAGCTTGCACAGACCCCAAGTCTGATTCTTCCGCAGAGACTCCATCTCATCAACCATAGCAAGCTCCCACTGATTCGCATCAGCCCTCGACCTCGCATCCCTGGCTGAAATGGGATCTTCTCCAAGCATGTTCAGGAAATATTGTGCTCCAACCGCACCAAGGGAGTACCGGATTGGTGCCCTCCTTTCCCTCGTTGAACGCCTCAGAAGTGGAGCATCAGCAACTTCATCTTCTGATTCATCATCAAGACTCACCTCCTCCAAAACATCAGATTCAGAATCTGAATCCGAAACAGTCACTGTAGTGATCTGAGCATCCTCCAGTGGAACTTCCTCCATGCCCCTTTCCACTACCACCTTTTCTGCAGTTTTCCCTTCCTCCGCTTGTGTAGTGACTTGAGGACGGGCTTCATGAAAGACCACATCCTTGCTATACGTCACCGTCCTCGTCACCGGGTTCCAAAGCTTGTATCCCTTGATGCCCTCTTTGTAGCCCACAAAGATGCATTTCTCGGACTTCATATCCAGCTTCCCCCTTTTCTCCTTTGGAATGTGCACGTAAGCATCACACCCAAACACACGAGCATAAGCCAAATTTGGCTTCTTCTTGAATATGGCCTCAAAGGGGGTACACCCCTTCACTGCAGATGTAGGGGTCCTGTTCTTCAAGTAGTTAGCTGTAGCCGCCGCTTCAGCCCAGAACTCCTTCCCCAAACCAGCCCAACTGAGCATGCACCTGGCTTTCTCCATCAATGTCCGATTGAGCCTTTCCGACACTCCATTCTGCTCTGGAGTATACGGCGTGGTCTTCTGCCGTGCAATCCCCTGCTCAGTACAGTACCGCTCGAAGGCGTCCGAGCAATACTCTCCTCCGTTATCAGAACGGAGAACCTTCACCTTCCTCTCAAACTGGTTCTCCACCAGGTTCTTAAACTCCTTGAACCTGTCTAGAACCTCCGCCTTGGACCTGAGAAAGTAAAGCCAAGAAAACCTGGAATAATCATCAATGAAAGATACATAATACCTAGCTCCACCAAGGGATGGAACTGGAGTAGGTCCGAATACATCAGAATGGATCAAATCAAGAGGGCCAGTGGCCCTAGTCCCTGCTCCCTGAAAGCTAACTCGGTTCTGCTTGCCGAGTAGGCAATGCTCGCAGAATCCAAAGCTCGAGGTGCACATGGGCACACCCTCCACCATCTGGCCAGATGTCATAGCCGACATCCCCTTCTCACTGATGTGTCCAAGCCTCTGGTGCCACAGCCTGGACAGCTCCTCCTGGTCCTCCTCTTGGCCTTCAGAGATGAAGGCCCCACTAGGCACCACTGTATCAGCCAGTAGCTTGTACAGTGTTCCATGCCTAACACCTTTGGCGATCACCATCGCCCCTCTGGTCATCCTGCATGAGTGCATGTCACAGCTGAAGCAAACTCCCGCATCAGCCATAGATCCCACCGAGATCAGATTCCTGCTCATCCCAGGAATGTGCATCACCCCCGGAAGGGTCTTCATGGTCCCGTCGGCCATCTTCAGCATCACCTTGCCACGACCAATAATCTGCACTGCAGTATCATCCCCAAGCATGACATCACCACCCGCAAACTCCTCATACTCACAAAACCAGTGCCTGTGAGGGGTCATGTGGTAAGTGGCTCTAGTATCAACATACCACACATCCGAATCCTTCTGGGCAACACATGCAGCAGCAATATACATGTCACCCCCTTCAGTCTCCTTCTTTGCACCCGAAGTTGACCCAGCATCTTTCTGAACGGGCTTGTTGGGACATTGAGATTTCACATGCCCAACCTGATTACACTTCCAGCACTTGATGGGCTTCTTCTCTTTCTCTCTTTCTCTGCTCTTGGACCTACCCCGAGATTTATCTCGAGATCCTCCTTGCTTATTATCCCTCCATTGAGGGCGAGATCTGGATACACTCAATGCACCTTTGCTGGTCTTCTCTGAGCTTCCTCTCCTAGTCTCCTTAGATAAAAGAGTAGCACATACTGACTCACTGGAGAGAGCCTTATCTCCATTACCACCTATGGCAACAATAACATTGTCCCAAGAATCCGGCAATGAGCACAGCAGTGTAATAGCTCTGTCTTCATCCGAGATTTTCTCACCAATTGAGATCAACTGACCCACGACAGTGTTGAAACTGGTCAGGTGCTCTGAGAACGAACCGCCTTCCTGCATCTTCAGATTGTACCATTTCTTCCTCAGCAACAGTTTATTAACCAGAGACTTGCTCTGGTAGAGAGATTCCAACTTCCGCCATAGACCTTGGCTGGAAGTTTCCTCCATGACATTTGTTAAAATTGAATCTGTGAGAAAAAGCCTGATCAGACCTTTGGCTTTCCGATCTGCCTTTGTCCAGGTTGCAAAAGCCTCCGCATCCGACTTCTCTGTTGGAGGAGTATCCACTATTGCATCCCACAAATCACGATCAACCAACAGGTCCTCCATCTTCATCTTCCACAAATCAAAACGACTGCCATCAAACTTCTCTATCTCGATCCGCACTCCTCCTGAACCCATCGCCAAGAAAACCAAGAACCTCGCTCTGATACCAAATGTAAGGAAATCCGGAGCGCCGAGAAGCAGAAATTCGAAAAACGAATAACAAAACACAGAACAAAACAGAGCAATCACAGACACAGAGATATACAGAGGTTCACCCAAACCGGGCTACGTCCTCTCTCCCCTTCTTCTCCTCCCTTCTTGTATTCACCAGAAAATTACAGATTACACAAAGGTTACAAGGATCTAAAGCCTGATCCTACCTTCTCTACTTCTGGACAAGAAGAATACCGTAGAAGAATACCTTCTGGATCGCCTCCAAAAGAATACGCCGCCGCCTGTCTATATCTTCGTCTTTTTCGTCCGTATCCCTAAAAAAGGAACCGAAAAAGCCTTAAATATGCACCCAGAAGCAGCATCGTCGACCTGCGCTCGACGTTCGGCGATGTCGAACGTCGAACGCCGACGATCGTCGAACGGCGCTCGACGAGTCGTCGAGCTCAGCCCGTTCGACAGATCGTCGAGCGGCGGTCGACGTTCGTCGAGCTGCGCTCGACGTTCGTTGAACTTGGCCCGTTCGACGAACGTCGAGCTGAGTTCGACGAACGTCGAACCCAGTTCGACGCTTGGGGAAAAACACCCCCCAAAAATTTGGGCAGGGGGCGTTGCCCCCGCACCCCCACCGGGGACGCTGTCCCCTGTACCCCTGCCCGCTGTCCGGTCAGCGGGACCTCCGCCGGGGGCGGCTGCCCCCGGACCCCCGCTGTCGTCGGCGCCAGATATGTCGAAGGGGGATCGCACTTCGATTCCTCTAAGCTCACGTGGGCTAACCCGGTGTGAGAAACAAGAGGACCGGAAGTGTTCCACAACCCCAACACACCATTCATCAAACAGTTTAAAACAATATTGATATCAAAATTAGAAACAAGATTTTCGCCCCAAAATAAATATTTATCTCCAATTTTTGCCACGCTCGATCCCTCGTCGGGGGAATCATTCGCACGACAAACTGTGAGAGATAAACTGGGGCTTCCGGTATATGTAATGAATGTTTTTTTTTGCTTTATAAGGGGTCTGGACATCTGTCCTGCATAAGTTAAAAGCCTTGAAGGCAAACTTATCCTGTTCAGTTTAAAACCGGCTATAAAAGCTGCTGTGATGTAAAAAAAGAAGATAAGGTGAATAACAATATTTTCCACTAAAATATCCTTCTTATTTTCAGTTTTATAACTGAGACAAAAGCTACAACATCTGGTATCAGAGCTTGCGGTTGGTATTATTCGTGCACGCTATAGCTTCATCATCTACCATGGCCTTTAGTCACGTCTCGGTGCCTCTTTTTTCTGGTGAAAAATATGACTACTGGTGTATTCAAATGAAACCAGTATTCATCTCTCAAGGCTTGTGGGATGTAGTTCAGCATGGACCTCACATTCCCCCAGCAACAAAAGTCTTGGAAGCAGGGGCTCAAGCAGACCTGCAAACCAAGCAAATGGAAGAAATTGCAATTAAAGATGCCAGAGCCATGATGTTAATTCATCAAGGGGTCACTGAAATTATTTTTCCCAGAATTATGGGTGCAAAGACAGCTAAGGAAGCATGAGACACATTAAAATCAGAGTATCAAGGATCTGCCAAAGTCATCAGCATCAAACTTCAAAGGTATTGGAAAGAGATTGAAAATATTAGCATATTTGCTAATGAATCCCTTGATACCTTTATATCAAGGATCATCCAGATAACTAATCAAATCCGGAGTTTAGGAGATGAACTACTTGAAAATACAGTAGCAAAAAAGATCTTGAGATGTTTACCAGCTGCTTATGACCCAGCAGTTACTGCTATTGAAGAAGCAAGAGATTTATCCACCATTACCTTAACTGAGTTGATTGGATCCCTGAAGTCTCATGAAGAACGACTTGTAAGACACACACAAATTAATATTGATCAAGCCTTACAAGTAAAAGTGCTTAAAAATAACCCAAAGAAAGGAAAAGAGGTTAAGAATCAAATAAACCCCTGGAATAAACCTGGGAAAGACATATCCTGGCATACTTCTGGCAGCCAACATAGCCCTGCAAAGCCAGTAAATTTCAAAACAGGACCTTGTATTATTTGTAAGAAAATCAATCATGGATCCCAAGACTGTTTTTTCAGATGTAAAAGGTGTGGTATTCCAAATCACTCAGCTAAAGATTGTTGGCATCTTAAAAAGGAAGAAGTAAAACCCGTTCCTGAAGCAAACCTCCTAGGAGAAACAATGTTTTATTCAAATCAACTGAATACGGAATGTAAAGCAACATCAGAAACAGAGAAAAATATCTGGGTGATTGACAGTGGGTGTTCCTCTCACATGTCAAATGATAAAGCTCAATTCAATACTCTTGATGAATCCTACAAATCTAAAGTCTATCTTGGGGATGGAAAATCTCAAAAGATTGAAGGAAAAGGAGTTATTCAAATCCAGACAGCTACAGGTAGTCTAAAAAGCATTACAGATGTTCATTTTGTGTCTATGTTGGCTCAAAACCTTTTAAGTGTAGGACAATTACTTCAAAATGGTTATAAAGTCCTCTTTGAAGGTCATGCCTGCACAATATTCAATAAAGATTCCTCTTCCATCATAGCCTCAGCTATTATGTCACCAAATAGAGTGTTTACTCTTGACATAAATCATCTCAATGTTACTGTCATCGCTTGTACACAACAAGGTTGCAGTTTATTGGCAAAGAAGTGGCATCATCGACTGGGACATATTAATTGGGACAGGATCCAAGCAATGAACAACCAGGAATTAGTATATGGACTACCACATATTGCTTTCAAACATCAATTTTGTGAAACCTGTGTGTATAGTAAAGCACACAAAGCAGCAGTAAACAAAATAAAGCAACCAAGAAGTGCTCACCCTTTAGATCTTGTACATGGGGACTTATGGGGGCCAGCATCAGTGCCCTCAATTGGAGGCAGCTACTATTATTTTCTTCTAGTGGATGATTTCAGTAGATACATGTGGATTTTTTTTCTCAAACAGAAATCAGAAGCCTACAAGGTATTTTTAGACTTTAAAACATATACTGAAAAAATGTTAGGAACAGCTATTAAAGCCTTCAGAACAGACAGAGGGGGAGAATTCCTATCAACTGACTTCATAAATTTTTGTAAAGAAAATGGAATAAGAAGGGACTTAACTGCTCCATATTCACCCCACCAAAATGGAGTAGTTGAACGTCGAAATAGAACAGTCATGGAAATGACAAGAGCCATGATGCAACAAAAGGAAATGCCCAAAATCTATTGGGCAGAAGCAACCCATACTGCTGTCTATCTGTTAAACAGAACGACTTCCAAGGCAACCAAGGCAAGTACCCCATTTGAACAATTATTTCAGCAAAAACCAAATCTCAGCCACATCAGGACCTTTGGTTGTGTAGCTTACAAGTTTACTCCTACTCATCTAAGAGATAAACTTGAGAGAAAGAGTGAAAAAAATATTTTTGTCGGCTATAGTGAACAATCTAAAGCCTACAAATTATTTAATCCACTCTCAAAACAAGTTTCCACTTCACAAAATGTGACTTTTCATGAAGATGCTCTTTGGGAATGGAATACTCCTACAAACCAGTTAACATTACCAAAAAGACAAAGGTTCAATGCTTTTCCAGATGGCTTTCCTGAAGACATCCCTGAAGATATCACTCCTCCAGAAGGTGAAATGGAAAGTAGTGAGACAGAAGATAAAAGACAAGAAAGTGAAGGAGATAGTAGTACCTCCTCAAGTGAAGAAGCCTCCCCACCGCACAAGATGAAGAGCTTGGAAGAACTCTACCAAAAATCCCATCTTGCACTCTATGGAGAGACACCATCCACTTATGAAGAAGCCCTAAAAGATAAAAATGGAAAACAGCTATGTACCTGGAAATGACTATGATTGAAAAAAATAAAACGTGGAGGCTTGTTGAAAACCCTATCAACAAAGCAATACTAGGACTGAAATGGCTATTCCGTATCAAATACAAAGATGATGGCTCCATCGACAAATACAAAGCAAGACTGCTAGCAAAAGGGTATGCTCAAAAACCTGGCACAGATTTCACTGATACCTTCTCTCCAGTGGCCAGAATGGACTCCATACGCCTCATTCTAGCCTTTGCAGCCCAACATAAATATTCCATACATCATATGGATGTAAAATCTGCGTTTTTGAATGGAATCATATCTGAAGACATCTATACAGAACAACCACCAGGATTTATTAAGCAGGGAGAAGAAAGAAATGTATGCAAGTTATTAAAAGCATTATATGGCCTTAAACAAGCCCCACGTGCTTGGAATATAACCATAGACAAATTCTTCCTTAGCCAAGGCCTAGTGAGAAGTAAAAGTGATCCATCCATCTACTCTTGCAGAAATAACAATGCGCATCTAATAGTATGCTTATATGTAGATGACCTCTTACTCACTAGTAATTCTGATACTTGTATGACAAGTTTTAAAAGCAAATTGTGCAAACAATTTGAAATGACTGACCTTGGCCTTGCTCGATATTTCCTGGGCATCCAAATAAAACCAGTTCAAACTGGACTGTTTATATCCCAAAAAAAATATGCATCTGACTTACTAAATAAACAGCAGATGGCATTATGTAATCCATGCCTCACTCCTATGACAACAAATGAAGCTTTGCAGAAAGGAATAGAAAACGAATGTATAAAGACAGAAAAATATAGATCTTTAATTGGATCTTTATTGTATCTGACACATACAAGGCCAGATATTGAATATGCTGTAAATCAGGTAGCAAGACACACAAATCTACCAAATCAATCCCACTGGTTAGCTGCAAAACGCATTCTGCGCTATATTCAAGGGACAAAGCATCTGGGTTTATACTATCCACAGGAATCTGCTTCAACATTAATAGGATATGCAGATGCAGATTGGGCCAAAGACAGTGAGGATAGAAGTACCACTGGGTTTATTTTCTGCTATGGTTCAAAACCCATAACTTGGGCTTCAAGGAAACAAGCTACGGTAGCGTTATCCACAACGGAAGCCGAATATATGGCATTAAGCATAGCTAGCTGTGAATGCTTATGGCTTCTACAACTATTAAATGAGATTACCAAGCCGATTTCTACAACCACCACAAATGAAGAAGACAAAATAGACAGATCTGAGAAGAAGAATGAAGAAAAAACCATAAAACAGCAACAAGAAGAAAAAGCCCCAAAGAACTCTGTCAAAATCAATTGTGATAATATCTCCGCCATCTATCTTGCAAGAAATCCAACAACGCAAAAACGAAGCAAACACATCGATCTACGTTACCATTTCATACGAGAGCAAGTAGAAAATGGTACCATCGAGGTGGCGTTTTGTCGAAGTGAAGATCAACTTGCCGATACCATGACGAAGGCGCTCCCCCGAGACAGCTTCCAGAAACATCGCAACGCGTTAGGGTTACGCCTCAGCCCGGTTTAAGGGGGCGTATGTGAGAGATAAACCGGGGCTTCCGGTATATGTAATGAATGTTTTTTTTTGCTTTATAAGGGGTCTGGACATCTGTCCTGCATAAGTTAAAAGCCTTGAAGGCAAATTTATCCTGTTAAGTTTAAAACCGGCTATAAAAGCTACTGTGATGTAAAAAAAGAAGATAAGGTGAATAACAATATTTTCCGCTAAAATATCCTTCTTATTTTCAGTTTTATAACTGAGACAAAAGCTACAACACAAACGTTGGCAAGGACCAGTGCAGATGAATAAAAATGTCTTGACCCCATTTAATTGCATTTGAATCAAGATCAAATATTCAATTCATAATTTAGGCTTCTTTTGGCACGGTCATGTGTTAAAACATCATTCGTTGAGGATCACCTAACAAATACCATCCATTTGAATATAAAAGTGGATGAAGTTCCTTAGATGGGCATTAACAAATGACAATTTAACCCCGTGTTCATGACTGTCACCGTGTTGACAAACGGAGCCTTAATTAGAAACCAAATCAAATTATCAACACAATTAATAAGCATAATAATAATAAAAGTAATGCTTTTAAATCCATATAATAATCTTATTAGCCCAAACGTGGCGCTCACTAACATTACTAATATCTCCCACCTTTCACTAATAACGTTAATAATATATAATTCTCCGGAGTTCATGAACACGGGGTTAAATTGTCATTCGTTAACACTCACCTAAGGAACTTCATCCGCTTTTATGTGCAAACGGATGATATTTGTTAGGTAATCCTTAACAAATGACGGATTAACTCGTGTGTTTACGACCGCCACCGCCGTGTCAAACGGAGCCTAAATTGGAATTAGTCCTGCATAACAATTATTATTGTATGCGCGGTGCAGCTATTGTTTTTTCGCATTTTGCTCGCAAAGAGGTGAGAGTTTTATTTATAGATTGATATTTATTTAATTGTTGGCTACACTACAAATGTAAGATGGTCAAAGTAATGATTTCAATCATGTGAATTTTGACATGATCAAATCATTGTCCTGTACGGCACGACATTTTTACTCCGGCCAGTTTGAACATAAACACTACCGTTATAAAATGTGTTTGGACTTGACGACGGTTATTTAACCCCACCGGAAAGATTCCGGCAGAGGTGTCCAAATCTATTCACCTAATTTATTTTAAAAAGTAAGCGGTTCAGTACTAATTTCAACTCATCTCTTTATAGTGCGAATTGAGTTGAAGAAGTTGAAATGAAAGTGAAATGAAATTATATAAAATGAAGTGGATCTGTGTAAATCAATAAACATTTTCTTCCAATTTACAAGCATTGGATAGAAAACCGGCAATGAAAAAAAAAATACCATATAAGGGGAGCCTTGGTGCACCGGTTACGGTGTTGTCACGTGACCTTGAGGTCATGAGTTTGAGTCCTAGAAGTAGCCTCTTGCAAAAATGCAAGGTACGGTTTGCCTACATTTCACCCTTGTGGTAGGACTCCTCATCGGACACTCGTTGCGTGATGATGCTTTGTGCGCCAAGCTATCCTGCCACTATGTAAAGCCAATTATCATCGAGTTAATTTGCATCTGCTTGCTCCTGGAATACCTTCAATCCAAGCCCACCATCACAAATCCAATTTCATTTCATCTCTTTAACTTCATCCAAACATGCCCATAGAGAGAGCATAGTAAAACCAAAAGATTCATAACATAAAAAGGGGGCAGCCCAGTGCACCAAGCATCCCGATACAGCAAGGGTCCAGGGAAAGGGAAAGGTCCCACCGCAAGGGTAAAATGTAGCCAAACCTTACCCTACATTTTTTTTTGCAAGATATAAAATTCATAACATAATAAAAAAAAATTGCATCAGTAGTATTTATCACCAGCAGCCTCATGAGATATATAATTGCATAGAAAAAGAGAACAAATTTAAGAAAAGACACGAAGAATGTCATCACTAACAAACATCCCAAACAACTTTGAGATAAATTAATAACATGTTCCTGGTGATTTTAACGGCTATATTGCATGACAAGTTTTTAAAAACAAAACTACATGAAGCGTATTAAAGATCTGGATGACAAAAAACATAACAGGGAGAACTGCACAGAGTCTCGAAGGTGTCTAACATCTAACCCTTTCCAAGCAATCAGCCTCTACTCATTAGAAGCTTATCAGCACACCAACCAACGCATAGAGTCAACAACCACAATCATGCTTTGACTTTCTTGGCCGCTGGTTTTGGATTTTCTTCCTTCGCGGCATCCTCCGTCTCTCCTTCGTCTTCACTATCCTCGGCCACGTCGGCCACCTTGGTCAACTCCTCTTGAATCATTTGTTTGATCGATGCTTTCTTCGGGGTCAGATCCATCTTGAAGTGCACCGCTGAGAAAAACAGATTAGTTACATCAGAAGAGATTAACAAAGATATGGGGCATTGGTTTTTTGTGGAAAAAGGAGCATGCAACTCGGGAGAAGGCGTACCAAGCTTCTTAAGAATGTCTGTAAAAGTTGCCTGCAGCAAAATGAAGAGGGGAAGTGAGCAGGATTTCATGCCAAAAAAATAATATAAGCAGTTTCAGTAGCGCATGAAGGAGCATGAAAGTCCTCATAGAGTTGAGTATGAAAAATAACCGAATTTATCCTACTTTATAGAGTCTGGCCGGTAAACAATAAAGGAATATAACACAGCACATCTGAATGAAGGAGTGAAATCAAAATCAACTTAAGTTATATTGGTAGAAGTATCATTCAGCTTTGTTATAAAGTATTAAAAAGGTGAAAAAATAAAGCATTATTTTAGAAAATTTACATATTTTGTTGCTTGAGATTAGAAATCCTGTTTCAGAGGGATGCAATCAGACCATAACAGCGAATTAAAATTCAAAAAGACTAAAAAAACTCAGACAAATGGGTGATTTCAATTCCACACAAAAATGAATGAAAACAGAGTACTTTCCAAAGCATGATTTATATCAACAACTTACGAAACGACCCGTTATGTAATTATAATTGACTTCAGCATTTATCATTTCATCAGATGTACGACATTTTTCCATCTAATTCTCTACCATTACAATAAAAATCGAAAAAACATAGAAATAAGAAAAACCAATTTTCTAACATTTTTAAAAATAGTGGACAGCCGTACAATAGGATAACATTCACAACTAAGTATAGCATACATACCGTATTAAAATCAACTTCCTTCAGAATTACGCATATAGTCTTCCTCAGATCTGACTTGCTTGGACAAGATTTTCGTTGCACACCTGAAGCAGTCTTTCCCTTGCCAGATTTTTTACCTTCAAAAGTAAAAAGTATACAAACACACATTAGGAAGACAGTTGAAAATTGTTTACAAGTGTATAGAAGTGGAAAAAAAAGATGCATGTGAAAGCACTAATGGAGAGTTATGGTGCAGCTCAAAACATTTGGAAGATCTCATTTAATTGAAAAAAAAAAAAACACTAGACAGCGCCAATGACAGCCTGTCGCCCTTTGCATTACTCATCTTTCCTTCTTTAATATGTTCATTGAAACACATCTACTTAGACGGTCATGCAAATGGCATGATAAATGCGAAAAGTGGAAGATTTAAAGTTGCACTTAAATTTTTTCTAACATTGAAGGGTCGAAACTTGAAGATGAAAAAACATGTTGCTTTCAAGTCAGTAATTATAGAACAACTAGTTGATGACCCTTATGTTAATACTAGTGTCCCATGAGAAGTTATGTCTTCACATTTAAGGACAAGTGAAAAGAACATACTTGGAGAATCAAAATGTCGTGCTCCCCCAAATAAAAAAATTTGGTGGTGGAAAGAGAAAGTGCAAGACAAAGTAAGAGCAAAAAGTTCTAACTATAAAACATTTTATGCTCGTAGAAATGATGAAAACTTAGCAAAGTATAAAGCCGTCAAGAAATAAGCTAAACATGCAGTAAGTAAAGCAAGAATTCAAGCTTATGAAGAATTTTATAAGCGACTATGTTAACCCAGAAATCGGTGATCCCTCCCAAGGTAGCCAGCTCGTAAGTCGCGGCCTGCTCCAGAAGGTCGCGGCCTGTCGGCCTTTTCTTCTAAGGATGGGCGGACTGACCTCTCAGTCCGCTCAGTCCGCGCGGCTAGGAAGGTCTCTCTAGCAAGACCGCCCAGGTCGCGCAGCCCCCGCCCAGGTCGCGCAGCCCCCGCTCAGTCCGCGCGGCTAGGAAGGTCTTTCTAGCAAGACCGCCCAGGTCGCGCAGCCCCCGCTCAGTCCGCGCGACTAGGGAGGTCCGCCTGGTCTGACCGCCCAGGTCGCGCAGCAGCCGCTCGTTCTGTAGGGGCTGCGGACTGCTTCCTCAGTCCGCTCCTGCAGGCCGCGCGGTTAGATCGGTTAACCGTGTGGTGGTTCATTCTTCCTCAGGTGCAAACTACCCAACAATGTGGCGGACTCGCATTCCTATCCGCCTAGACCGCTCGATAGCGACGCGCTCAGCAAGTGGCGGATTCAATCTTCAGTCCGCCAGGTCGCCAGCCCGTCGCCAAGTGCGACAAGCCTCCAGCAGGAGGCGGCCTGCTTAACCTGTCCGCCGCAAGTTGGGCGGACTCGTTCCGCAGTCCGCCAGGGTTGATTCAGCTCGGCAATCGATCGGGTACATCCCGGTCTCCGGGGGCAGGGCGGACTCGTTATCAAGTCTGCATTCATTGATAAAGCCCAGCTCGGCAGCCACTCACCCTCATCCGCAGCGGGCTGGGCAAACTAGCTCAGCAGTCCGCCAGCAGCAAGACCGTCCCAGATCACGCGGCCTTGCGCGGACTCTGCGGACTCAGTATTCGTACTCGCACAACCCAGCGCGAGCCCACCCAGCAGTATCCATCTCCAGCTCCAAGTCCCTAACCGCGCGGCCTGGCGCGGACTCCGCGGACTCAGCATTGTACTCGCACGACTCACCGGCTCACCAGGGGTGACGTTACCAAGACCGTTACCTCCTCGGGCCTATAAATAGGCCCCCATACCTCTCATTCTGGGACACGACAGAGAGGCGTCAATGTCCCAGCATTAGCTCCTGCAGACTCGAATCCTCAGTCCACGCGACCTGCCCCCCTTCGCTCTGCTTGATCAAGCAGTCCGCCCGACTCAGTCCAGCGAGCTGCCCGATCATTAACCGCGCGGTCTGCCGACCTCCCTTGGTCAAACCGCGCGGCCTCCGGCATTCTCCTTCCTTAGCCGTCGGCTTCCCCCTTTGTACCATTTACTGCTTTCTCCTGTAAAGGATCAATAACAAGCTGTAATCTTGTTTCTTGGTAAAAGGAAAAGTCTGCCGCAAGAGTGGCATTCAAGCCGCGGCGGGCGAAATCTGTCGTTGCCGCTGCTAACGGCCCCCTCTCTTCTTTTCTCCTCTCTCGCCATCAACCTGCAAAGCTAACCGTCAAAGTAACCGTCTGCTCGACAGTGCCCGATCAACCTTCTCAGTGGCTCCCGCCAAACCTCTTTTCTATCCTCGCAACCCTCTTCTTCACCTAGCTTGTGAGACCGAACAACCCGTTAACTAGAAAACGCATTTCTTGCATCGACAGACTAAATATCAAAAATGAAAAGTATGACATATATAAAATTGTTCGAACTAGGGAGAAAGATAAGAGATTTAAGAAAAGTTAAATGCATAAATGATGAAACAGATACAGTTTTGACGGATGACATGATTATTAAACAATAATGAAAAAAATACTTTTATAAACTCTATAACAAAACAAAAGAGATTGAATTGAACTTGAAAGAGTTAAGTAAATCAAAAAAGTATAAGAATATAACGTTTTATTGTAAAATTCAAGTATTGGTAGTAAATGATGTTCTAAAAAATATGAAAAATGAAAAAACGATTGGAGCAGTCGATATACTCAATGAAGTATGAAAATGTATAGAGAAAAAAAGGAATTTTGTGGCTTACATGTTTCTTCAATAAGATACTGAAGTAAAGAGGATGTCGAACCAATATAGATAAAGTATCTTGATATCTTTGTATAAAAACAAAGGAGATATGCAAAATTATATTAATTATAGAGGAATTAAATTAATAAGTCATATCATAAAACTATGAGATCGTCTAACTGCGATATGCTCGTGTTTTCCAGCGCCGCTCCTCAATTCAGTTGGTGGGAATCATGTGAAGTCCTCTCCGAATTAGGGTTTGCCCAAGTCTAAGGGCCGCCAAGTCTCCGTCTCCGCGTGGTTTCTCTTCTCCCCTCACTATTGAGAGAAGTAAATTTCTTAACCCCTCTCTTGTTTGAGCCTTGCGATATAATTATTTGTGCTAGCGTTTGGTTTTCTTTATGTCAACATCATTCTTGCTTGCCCTTGAACAGGTTCGAAATAAGATTGTTAGCATTGCTCGCGTTGCTTAGTCGTTGCCGCCAGTTTCAGCCTCGACTTAAGGCAAGTAGAGATTTCTCTCTCTTGCAAGCATTGAGCTTAATTTATTGTCTCTGTTCTTTGATTACATGTCTGCATTCATGTATATAATTGATCTGTCAAATGAATTTAATTCATGAATGGCTAGTTGAATAAATTAGTAGCTTATGGTTCAATTTGTTGGAATGTCATGAGTTTGAGATTATGTTTGACTCTCATTTAGATTTTAACTTAGATGAATGGTTTTATTTGGATATTCATTTAGATGAATGATTTTATCTCATTTGATGAATAATGAGAAGAATGAAAGAATATCGAGCACGAGCAACAAGTGTCATGATGATAATTGTAACGAATTTTGGTTAGCAAACATATGATTGGTGTCTTTATATTAAATGTTCAGATTAAACGCATGTTTACTTAGGAGATAATCGTGTCTTGGAATGTATCAATTTAAATGAATATTTGGTGTCCAAAAAAATAACATATTGTAATCGTGTCACACGTGAATGCTTGGACCCGCAAAACATAAGTTCACTATCAAGTTTTCTTGTGTCACTGAAATCTGTTTCTTAGGTCCGTCTGGTTCTAAGACTTGGGCGAATGTTGCTTCATAACTCAATTCCTCTCTTGACGCGTTTATGAACTCTAATCTTGTAAAGCTGAATCGCTAAATTTATAACATGTCTTGATATGTAAAGAATCTCCTAAATCATAAATCTTTAAAATCATTAATGTCATAAGCAATCATTGAATGGTAGTGTTAAATTGATATGACATTTTGACTCGAGTTTTCGCTTGACTGGCAACGGAAACCAACAAATGGCCATAACAAGCACAATTACTTTGATAAGCCTTGCATTTATACATAAATTAGAATCATGTACATCAAATAAAAACACATACACACTTCATTGATTACCGCTTATGATATTACGTGATCGATTTTATGTTATGTTCCGGAGTAAGCTTAATTCAGATTATTTTTTGTTGACTCATTTACTCGTCTGTTTTGGTAGCATCGCTTCATGAAAACTGGTACTTGTATATTTCTATTTCTACTGTTCTGTACTTTACTTTGATCACCTGATTATTTCAATGTTCTGAGACTTTTCTTTTCTGTTTTGGAATTGCATCAGCGTTCATGACAGCGCCGTCAGGTCCTCGAGCCCGATCTGCTTAAAGTTTCAGGTTCTATGTTTACATTTTTTTTACTATCAAATATTTTTTTATGTAATAATTGCAATCAGACATTTTTTCTGGTATCATGGACAACTGCTAGGTTATTTAAATAATTTATGTATTAGATTTTGATATTAATGCACATGCATCCTCTTTTGAATCATAATTGCATGAAATCTGTAGCAGTGCCCTGTAAAACATGATTTTTACAAAATACATATGTATTTAAAATTCTCATTGTTTTAAACACTAAAAGCCTCCGCATAAAAAAATGAAATTGTTGTTACTTAAAATCAATTATTTTTAACTTATAACCAGTATCTCTATATCCGCCTTAGCATGCATGATTTTCTTTCCGCCCAAATTTGTGGCATCACGATCCGCCCAAAACGCACTCTGATTTTTGTCAAGACGGGTCGTGACAGTTGGTATCAGAGCCAGGTTAGTTCAAAAGATAAAGTATTTTTAATTATCAAATATTTTGAACTTTATTATAAAAATAAATATACATACATCATTTCTTCACTCACTTGTCATTATCTGATGTTTGTGATTGAAACACGCACACACTCACTCATAAACATGAGTAGTATGCACACAAATGTTAAGAGAGTATGGACAAACTTAACATTTTTGTACATATGAACTTTTACTAGGATATACACCGCTTGTGAATATTAAATTGTATTGGTGATTTAATATTTTCAAGTGCGTTGGCATTAGAGTTTTAATATGCATGACATGTTAAGTGATATGGGCGTTTAACATGACATGTATAATCATTCATTTGAATTCATATCATAAATCATTGCACAAGTATGAAACCAAGAACAACAATAACGATTGTACACACATGGATTTACTAAATGTTTGACATTGCACAAGATCTCATGGTTGCACTTGCATGATTATTACCTAAAGTTGTCTAATGAAAATATTTTAATTATTACATAATTTATGTACCTGACAATAGGAAATGTGTTAGAATCTCTAATTTCAAGTCCCCGATATTTGTAATTAGTCATTCATGTTTCGTGTGTCTGTCAATCTTATCTGATCATCTTGTATCCCTTTCTAGTTAGCTTCTAAGTATCAGCGAGAAATGAGAGTCTTCTTGTAAATGGTTCTGTTGAATTACTTCAGTATTGTTTGTGCTCTTCCATCCCCAGAGTGACTTGCTTCTGTCATCACTCAATCATCATTCAGCTTTTTTTCCTCTTCGAAGTTCTATCTTCGCTTCGTGCAAGGATTTTCTCGCTCTCAAATTCTCGAGTCTTACCTTTCAATTTTGAGCTAATTGAAGCAATTCTTATATTCTCTGAAGTCAATCTTTCGTATCTGGCCGAACCCGCTAATTCTGAAGAGTTCTCTTGAAAACTTGAAACTATTATGCTTTGCAAGTATCCGTAACTTTTCTTCTGATCTTGGTAAGTCTCTCTGCTTGTTCTCATCTTTGTTTTTTTGTATTCATAGTTAACTTCTATGCATTGAATTGAAAGTCTTGTTGGGATGTATGTCAACTGAATCTTTGCCATAAGAGACCCAATTCAGAGAATTCTCAGAAAGTTTCGGGACGAAACTTCCTAAATAGGGGAGAATGTAACAACCCGGTTTTATAAAAGAATGAGTTGTTATTATAATTTAACTTGGATGACAATATTGTAAATAACCTATTTAGGTTTGATTTTTTCCTTCATAACCGGCCAGCCCTCTCCCGATCCTTATTATCCCCGTAAGTCGAACCCGCACGACTCCCGTTTCCCGATCCCGACTCCAGCGCCAACCCGCCATCTGCTTCCGCTACTCCCGCAAGCCCCGTCTCCCGGGGCCGATCACGTCTCCTGCTCCAGGCGCCAACAACTCCTCTGGATCCTCCTCCGTCTCAGGCCGCCGCCTTCTCCTCCTGTGGTCGGCGTCTCTTCCTCCTGTCATGGTCGACTCCTTCAGCTCTTTCTTTGTTAGGGCTGACAACGCCTCCTCTTCTTCGATTAGCAAGGGCAGCGACCCTTCTTCTCCTCCTAAGGGGCCGACATCAGCTTCCTCGCTTCCTTGGGCTCCGATTACGCCTAGGGCTTCGCTCAAATCCTCCTCCACTAAAATTTTGGGCTCGGATTTGACTTCCGTGGGTAATATTCTCCCTCCTCTCCTTCTCTATTCAGATTTCCATGAACTTTTCTTGGAAGTCTGTCTCCAAATTTTATATACGTTGCAATTCAGATTTTTTTGCCCCCTTGCGATCGTCTAACCGTAATATGCTCGTGTTTTCTAGCACCGCTCCTCAATTCAGTTTGTGGGAATCATGTGAAGTCCTCTTCGAATTAGGGTTTGCCCAAGCCTAAGCGCCGCGAAGTTTCCGTCTCCGCGTGGTTTCTCTTCTCCCCTCACTATTGAGGGAGGTAAATTTCTTAACCCCTCTTTTGTTTGAGTCTTGCGATATAATTGCCCGTGCTAGCTGATGCGGAGCAGAGACGAGGACACGTTTTGGGCACATTCGGGACTGATTTGGCAAATTTCCATATATGGCGTGCCCAGATCGACGATCGGGCTCCGTGATTGCGTCCGAAGCTTCGCCGCGAGTCAAAATACTACATTACTTTATTTTTTTTCAGTTTATTTTGATGTATTTTTATGGGCGAACTCACTAGCCAATCATAGTCGTTGATGGGGATGTCCTAGCATTTCTTTTCTTATAAATAGGAGATATGAGGGCTGAATTGAGTCATTGCAGAATTTTGGAGAGCTTCTTCCCGGATTCCCGCGATCATCCCAAGGTGCCGACTCCGTGAAACCCTAGGTGACGACTCCTAGGTGTGTATCTCCTTCCCCAAGGTTTGCCCTAACCCTAGACTTCATTTTCCCCTCCCAAACTCTCTCACGTAGCCCCCTACAGCCCCCAAAACCAGCCACGTTTCCTTGTCCAGGAAAATGATGTTTCTATTCATTTTTACTGCGTAAAAATGAAATTCACTATTCCACATATATAGTTTTTCCCTTGCATTCTTCCGCCGGCCAACAACAGTCCGCCGCCCATTTCTCCCCCTTTTCTCAGCCGCCTCCTAGGCTATTTTATGCCGCATTTCAGCCAATGCTTTCCCCCTCCAGCCACCTTTTTTCCCCTACTGGAAGCCTCTGTCCAGCCCCATCCCAGCTGTCGCCAGCCCTCCTCCACCCTCGAGGACCACCACCGCTCCTCCCCCTTGCCTCCCTCTGGACGCAAGCCAACTGCCGCCCCTCCCTATCCCCGTGGAACCACCCAACTCCAGATCTGGATTTATCAGTCCAGATCCAGCCCGCCAACTCACTCCTCACCACATCTACTGCCCCGACCCCTTCCAACACATCAGATTCATCCCCACCTCGCCCGAATCCATCTCTACGTGGCCGGATCTATCCATTTCCGGCCTGATTCCACCATCTACCGCCGAGGACAGCCACATCCGCCATTTTCATGCCACCGGCTCCACCTCAGATCGTCATCCACGCATCTCCGGCTCTGGATTCTTCAGTGCCTCAGTTCAGCCCCCTAATCTGTGAGCGTTTGTAGTATTGTAATATTTGATTCAACATTTGCATTTGGTGATTTATTATATCTTGCTGCGATTCCTGTTCGTAGAACTTTGTTTTGGTGCCCTAATAATTTGCAGGAGAAGACATTCGACGCGCGCTTCGCCTTGGCCCTCCGAGCGGAGAAAGCCATTATAATATCGCCAAAATAAATATTTGTTTTTCTATTTTAATATCTGTGTGATGTTGAATTTTTCATTGCTTAAATTTGTTCGTCAAAATATCGTTCATTGCATTGCACGTAGGTTTGGATTAGTGTGTCACCCTTGCACTCACACCTAGCATTGTAGATTTTGTGCACCCGTAGTCTACCCCTACATCACTAGCGTTTGGTTTCATTTATGTCAACATCATTCTTGGTTGCCCTTGAACAGGTTCGAAATAAGATTGTTAGCATTGCTCGCGTCGCTTAGCCGTCGCCGCCAGTTTTCAGCCTCGCCTTAAGGCAAGTAGAGATCTCTCTCTCTTGCAAGCATTGAGTTTAATTTATTGCCTCTGTTCTTTGATTACATGTCTGCATTCTTATATATAATTAATTTGTCAAAAGAATTTAATACATGAATGGCTAGTTGAATAAATTAGAAGTTTATGGTTCAATATGTTGAAATGTCATGAGTTTGGGATTATGTTTGAGTCTTATTTAGATTTTAACTTAGATGAATGATTTTATTTGGATATTCATTTAGATGAATGGTTTTATCTCATTTGATGAATAATGAGAAGAATGATAGAATATCGAGCACGATGAACAATTGTCATGATGATAGTTATAACGAATTTTGGTTAGCAAATATATGATTAGTGTCTTTATATTAAATATTCAGATCAAACGCATGTTTACTTGGGAGATAATTGTGTCTTGAAATGGATCAATTTAAATGAATATTTGGTGTCCAGAAAAATAACGTATTGTAATCGTATCACACGTGAATGCTTGGACCCGCAAACCATAAGTTTACTATCTAGTTTTCTTGTGTCACTGAATTCTGTTTCTTAGGTCTGTCTGGTTCTAAGACTTGAGCGAATGCTGCTTCATAACTCAATTCCTCTCTTGACGCGTTTATGAACTCTAATCTTGTACATCTGAATCGCTAAATTTATAACAGGTCTTGATATGTTAGGAATCTCCTAAATCATAAATCTTTAAAGTCATTAATGTCATAAGCAATCATTGAAAGATAGTGTTAAATTGATGTAATAGTTTGACTCGAGTTTCCGCTTGACTGGTAACGGAAACCAACAAATGATCATAGCAAGCACAATTTCTTTGATAAGTCTTGCATTTAGACTTAAATTAGAATCATGTGCATCAAATAAAAACTCATACACACTTCATTGATTACAGCTTATGATATTACGTGATCGATTTTATGTTATGCTCCGGAGTAAGCTTAATTCAGGTTATTTTCTGTTGACTCATTTACTTGTCTGTTTTGGTAGCATCGCTTCATGAAAATTGGTACTTGTATATTTCTGTTTCTATTGTTCCGTACTTTACCTGATTATTTCAATGTTATGAGGCTTTTCCTTTCTGTTTTGAAATTGCCTTAGCGTTCGTGACAACGCCGTCAGGTCCCCGAGCCCGATCTGCTTAAAGTTCCAGGTTCTATGTTTACATTTCATTTATTGTCAAATATTTATGTTATGTAATAATTGCAATCAGACATTTTCTCTGATATCATAGACAACTGCTAGGCTATTTAAATATTTTATGTACTAGAATTTGATATTAATGCATGTGCATCCTCTTTTGAATCATAATTGCATGAAATCTGTAGCAGTGCCCTGTAAAACATGATTTTCATAAAATACATGTACATTTAAAATTCTCACTGTTTTAAACTCTAAAAGCTTAGGCATAAAAAATCAAACTGTTGTTACTTAAAAACAATTATTTTTAACCTATAACCAGAATCTCTGCATCCGCCTTAGCAGACATGGTTTTCTTTCTGTCCATACCTGTGGCATCACGACCTGCCAGAAGCGCACTCTGACTTTTATCGAGACGGGTTATGACAGGTTCCAAGAGAGATCTTATGGAGATTCTCAGATAAGAAAGGTGTAAATTTATCATACAATGAAATAATAAAAGATATGTATACAAATTCGGTGACGAAGGTGAGGACATCTGGAGGATAAACACAAGAATTCTTTATCATTGTTGACTTACATCAAGGTTCAGCTTTAAGTCTATCTCTTTACTCTTAGATGAGCTCACCGAACATATCCAACAAGCAGTACCTTGGAGTTTATTATTTGCGAAAGATATTGTTATGACCCGGAGCCGGTTCGGCGCAGTTTATCATCGGAAAGAGCCGAAGATTATGGAGACTGAACCCATTGGTTCAGTCTCGCAATCCTCTTAAGTAAATCGGGCGAGCCCAGACGGTCTACAGCTGGGTATATGGGGGGTGCGGCGGCACTCCTATGGCATCAAAGAAGATTAATCGCATGTATTTTTTCGTTTCCTGTCGTAGGAGTAACGTAACCTATCATCTGTATCAGAGGATCGAACCTCCCCCATCGAGCATGGCGACCCACAGAACACGCCTCACGGCATTAGAAGAGGAGCAACAGAGCTTACGGGAGTTCATGGAGGCATTGAAGTAGGACCTCGTGCAGAAGCTCAGTGACGATGAGGAGCGATTTTGTGCGGTGGTCCTAGAGGCGACGAAAGCTTTGGGAGAACAACTCAACCGCATTGAGAAGGCGTCGAATTGTGACAAGGGGAAAGCGGCGGAGGCTGTTGTTGATATCAGTGGAGCTGGCGGGGATTCTGCCGACAGGAGGAATGCGGTATGGATTCCGCCGACTGCAGCAGACGGCGGGCTCGAAGGGCAGTGCGGGACTAATGGGGCCATCGTTCCAGGCCAGCAGCCCCGCGGTGCCTGGCGGCCCGGCGAAGGCTCTGGGGGTTTCTGCGGCTTCACCAGGGAGTCGGGGGGCTTCCACCAGCAACGAAAGTTTGGCGAGAGGATAACAGGAACCAGAGGGAGGCGGAGGCAGGAAGAGGAGGTAGTCAGTACTATCGGCAGCCTCGTGTGAGTTGAGGGGAAGGAGAATGGAGCAACGGAACCGACCCGGAAGGCCCGAAAGGGCGCGGGGGTGTTCGAACCCCGCACTGAGGGGAAGGAAAGGCACTGGCGGAGGACCACTGGCATGCAAGGCAGGGGAAGACTGATGGAGAATGGGGGAACATGGAATCAAGGATGGGGACAATCTCCAAATTTTTCGGAGGTGCGGGCACCGCAACAACACCGCTCGCCAGTGCAGCCCTGACTGACGAGGATGGAGTTTCCCAAGTACAAAAACGGAGAGCCACTGGAATGGATCGAGAGGGCCGAGATGTTTTTTGAGTATCAAGAGCTTCCCAAGCACCAGTGGGTGCACATCGCTTCTTTTCACCTTGAAGGGGATACCTACCAGTGGTCGAGCTGGTGGAGGAAGCGGCCCTACCCCACATGGGAGGAATTCTGCGATGGGCTCCTTGCGAGGTTTGGGCCGATCGAATATGAGGACTTCGACATGATGCTGAATAAGTTGAGACAGACAGGGATCGTCAATGAGTATAGAAAGGAGTTTGAGAGATTAGCTAACCAAGTGTAGTGGATAGAGAAGGCGCTCCTGGGATGCTTTATGACCGGACTCAAGGAGAAAATCAGCGATGAGGTGCAGATATTTCAGCCCAAGAGCATAGCATAGGCCATCGGGATGGAACAGTTGAAGGAGGGAAAATTAGGAACACGCAAGGCAACCTTAACCTACCGTTGGGACAACAAGGAAGGAGAACAAGGAACGACCAAAGGAACCAACAGCTCATCCTTCAGGTAGGAGGCAGCGGTGAAGCGATTGTCATGGCAGGAGATGCAGGATTGGCAAACCAAGGGGATGTGTTACACTTGCGACGAGCAATTTGTTCTCGGACACAAGTGTACGGTGGTTCAGGTTTATATGCTGCAAGAGGAGGAGAAACCCGAGGACAGTTCGGCCGAGGAGAGGGAGGTCCTCAATTTGGAAGAGATTGAAGTATCTGTTTCATGCTTTAGAGGGAGGAGGGCAACCTCCACAATGAGGATGACAGGAAAGGTTGCAGATCAAAAGATTTCCATATTGGTGGATAGTGGAAGCACCCACAATTTCATCAACACCGAGACCGCAAAGAAATTAGTCATCGCACCGACGGAGGACAAGGCATGGTGCTCGTAGCAGACGAAAATTTCCTAGAGTGCACGGGGGAAGTGAGAAAAGAGCCACTCACGATACAAGGATTAAGGTGTTATGTGGACTTGTATATACTGCCAGTCCGGGGATCAGATATCGTGTTGGGGGTGCAGTGGTTGAGGTAACTGAAATTAATTACGAACGATTAAGAGAACATGACCATAGAGTTTACACAGAAGGGGAAGAAGACTGCAAAGCAATACGGGCCCTTGGGTGAGAGAGGCCACTATCTTATCTCTGGAGAAATGGGTTGAGCAGGACTACCTCATGGCCTGGGTCCTGACCGACGAAGACTCAGGGGAGCAGAAGGAAGAGATTCCAGAAAAGTTGCAAGAAGTCTTGGGAAGATTCGAGGAGGTCTATGAGACACCAAAGGGGTTGCCACCACTGAGCACATGTGATCATCAGATCGTGATCAAGGAGGGTGCAGAGCCCACCAGTGCCCAACCATACAGTTATCCCCACATAGAGAAGGAGGAGATTGAGAGGAGTGTCCGAGAAATGTTGCAAGAAGGGACCATTCGACACAACACGAGTCTTTTTTCTTCCCCGATCCCATTGGTGAAAAAGAAGGACGGAACGTAGAGATTCTGCATAGATTACAGAGCTCTCAATGGGGGTTCACAGTTAAAGACAATTCCCGATTCCGGTCATCGACGAGCGTTTGGATGAATTGCTTGGAGCTCAGTATTTCACAAAGCTAGACTTGCGGTCAGGGTACCATCAAATCCGCATGCGAGAAACGGACGTAGACAAGACAGCTTTTCGGACAAATGAGGGGCACTACGAATTCCTTGTGATGCCTTTTGGGTTAACAAATGCGTCGGTTACCTTTCAAGCGGTCATGAACGAAACATTCAGGTCGTCGCTGCGGAAGGTTGTGTTGGTCTTCTTCGATGGCATCCTCATCTACAGTCCGAGTTTGGAGGCACATATGGAGCACCTGCCGATGGTGCTGCGAGTTCTCAGGGAGCAAAGATGGTGCGTAAAGAGGTTGAAGTGCTCTTTCTGACAACAGGAGGTGAAGTATTTGGATCGCCTGGTGAATAGAAAAGGAGTTCGACCGAACTCAAGGAAGATCCAGAGCATGACAGAGTGGCCCACGCCGACCAACAACAAGATGTTGCGAAGATTTTTGGGGCTAACGGGATACTATAGGAAGTTTGTGATAGACTACGGGAAGATCGCTAAGCCGCAAACGACATTACTCAAGAAGGGGATGTTTGATTGGGGAAGGGATGCAGAGTTAGCATTCCAAGCACTGAAGGAGGCAATGGTGACGGCTCTGGTGCTAGCATTACCAAATTTTGCCAAGTTGTTTGTAGTGGAAACTGATGCGTCGGGGCCGGTCTAGGGGCGGTGCTGATGTAGGAAGGACGGCCGCTAGCGTACTAAAGCAAGGCGAGGGAATGGCGTTAGGGCTTTCAGTTTACGAAAAGGAAATGCTAGCAATCTTGCATGCGGTGGGGAAATGACGGTCATATCTCATCGGAAGACACTTCAAAATACGAACCGACCACCAAAGTTTAAAGTACTTCCTGGAGCAGCAGGCCTCGTCATTGGAGCAGCAAAAATGGGTGACAAAAAGATGTTGGGTATGACTATGAGATCGAATGCCACAAGGGAAGGGAGAATAAGGTCGTTGATGCCCTTTCGCGCTTGCCTCCGACGAGTTCTATTTTTGCTATTTCAGCGCCTGTCTTGGGCATAATGGAGGAGGCCCATCGGGAGGTGTTAGACAATGAAGAGCTAAGTCAAATCTTGGCAAATATTACCGAAGGTAGACGGGTGGAGCCGGGCTACCATGTCATTAATGACCATTTGTATTACAAAGGATGCTTGGTGGTGGCACCTGAATCCCCATTGAGACAACAATTATTCAACGAGTTTCACGACACCCCATCAGCGGGCACTCCAGGATGCTGCGAACCTATCAACGGATCAAGCAGAACGTGTATTGGAGGGGATTGAAGGAGGATGTCACACATCAGGTGAAGAAATGCGAGCAGTGCCAGAGGCAGAAGTACGAGATGACCACCCCCAGCAAGGTTACTACTGTTGCTAGACATTCCGGAACTCACGTGGGAGAGCATTGCGATGGACTTCATTGAGGGATTACCCAAATCACAGGGAAAGACAGTCATCCTGGTGGTGGTGGACCACCTCTCAAAGTATGGACACTTCATTACGCTTGCGCCCCCTTGCACTGCGGAGTCCGTGGCGGAAGCCTTCGTCCGGGAGGTCGTGCGACTGCATGAGATACCGGCCTCCATCATTTCTGATCGCGGCATTGTGTTCACTAGCAGGTTCTGGAAGGAACTTTTCCGTCTCACCGAGACAACCTTACACATGAGTACAACCTTCCATCCCCAGACGGACGGACAGACGGGGGCCCTAAATAGAAGCATGAAGACATATTTGAGGTGCTTCATTGCGGGTAAGCCCCGTCAGCGGAGTAAATGGGTTCCATGTGCGGAATAGTGGTACAATACGACGTACCAAACGGCGACAAAGATGACACCGTTCGAGAGCTTGTATGGGAGAGCACCACCGACACTTCAGAATTATGAGAAAGGATTGTCCGTAATGCCAGAAGTAGAGTCCGCATTACAAAGACGGGACGATGTCTTAAAATAGTTGAAGGAGAATCTCCAGATAGCACAACATCCATGATGGGCCAAGCAGACAAGCACCGGCGAGAGCAAAGTTTCGAGGTAGGGGAGCGGGTGTACCTCAAGTTACAACTGTACCGATAGTTGTCTGTGGCAGGAGTGAAGAACCAGAAGCTTGCACCCCGCTACCACGGGCCCTTCCAAATCCTCAGTAAGGTGGGGACCATGGCATACACCCTGGAACTCCCAGCGGGCTCCCAGATTCACACAACCTTTCATGTGTCGCTACTCAAAAGGGTTGTGCAAGGGAGTGTTCCAAATGTTAGTCCATTGCCAGATGTGACAGAACTGGGCAAAGTTCGGCCAATACCGGAAAAGGTTCTTGAAGCGAGGATTAAGATTGTGCACGGGAAGTCCATCGTACGACTGTTGATCCACTGGAAGGGCATGGGGGAGTCCGAACGAAGTTGGGTGGACTACGGCGAGCTTAAGGAGACATATCCCGAGTTTCAGCTTGAGGAAAAGCAATTTTTCTAAGACAGCGAGAATGTTATGACCCGGAGCCGGTTCGGTGCGGTTTATCATCGGAAAGGGCCCAAGATTATGGATACTAAACCCACTAGTTCAGTCTCGCCATCCTCCTAAGTGAACCGGGTGGGGCCCAGACGGTCTACGACTGGGTATATGGAGGGTGCGACAGCACTCCTAGTGCATCAAAGAAGATTAATCGCAGGTATTTTTTTGTTTTCTGCCGTATGAGTAGTGTAACCTATCATATATCGTTTTGATCGATGAGGCGCACTAGGGTGTAAAAGCGACACTTAAATTTTGGTGAGACACTTTAGAAAAGAAGGGTTTTAGGTTGAGCAAGGCAAAGACCAAGTATATGGAGCTTAAATTTAGCAGTGCAAGAAGGACGGATGACTTCGTTATGTAGTTAAATGATCAAGATATTTCCCACAGTGAGTGCTTTGAATATCTTGGATCGATAGTTCAAAACGATGGAGGTGTTGATAAAGATGTGATATATAGAATCCAAACACGTTGGTTGAAGTGGAGAGGCATGTCAGGGATCTTATGCGATCATAAAGTACCATTAAAACTTAAAGGCAAGTTTTACAGTACTGCAATTAGACAACCGATGCTCTATGGTTTTGAGTGTTGGGCATTGAATTGAGTACATGAGCAAAAAAATGCGAGTTGAGGAGATGAGAATGATGTGTGGACACACTAGACTGGATAAAATTAGGAATGAGTGTATTAGGGATAAGACAGGAGTGACACCAATTGCAGAGAAGATGCGAGAAGCTCAACTAAGAGGATTTGGACACGAACAAAGGAGACCATTAGAGGAACCTGTTAGGTGTTGTGAGAGTTTAGTCACTAGACATGTTAAACGAGGGAAGGGTAGAACAATAAAGACTTGTAATGAAACTATAAGGAAAAACATAATGCACTTAAGCATTAGTGAGATTATGACTAAAGATAGGGCACAATGGAGACAAAGGATCCATATAGTCGACACCATTATAGTGGGATAAAGGCTTGAGTGTTGTTGCTTGTTGTCGTATTGAAGGGTGGAAACGTAACTTTCTGAACATTTATAAAAGAAAGTAAACTTTTCTGACATCCAGCCGTCAAAAACCCAAGCAGAGGTTCCAGACAGAACTTAGTGGCACCAGTCAGCAAAAGGATATATAAGAATCTCATTTGAAATGGAATCATAAGAATTACTAAAACATTTTTTCTATAAGAAGCAAAATAAATAAATAAACTTACCAGAAGAATTGTCCTTCAAACTCGACTTCGAATTTGACTTTTTTGGTGATTCCGCGTCTTTTTTCTTCCTCGTGAAAACCTTCTCGCTGGTATCATCCTTCTCAACTTTTGATTGTTTGTTAGATGATGGCGTCTTCACACTGCTTTTTGCCACTGTTTGTGAAGAAGCCTTTTTAGAGTTGGTCGTCGTTCTTTTCCTCTTGTTTGAAACAGAAGATACTTGCGGTTTCGGGGATTGCTTAATGTCTTGATTTATTTTTCCAAGGTCATCAGCATCCTCATTTTCACCCTCATCATCACTTGCTTTGGGTGATTCGCTGACTTTCTTCTTCCTCCTCGTGAAAACCTTTTCACCAGCGTCGTCCTTCTTAACCTTCGATTGTTTTGTCTTCACAGGGCTGTTTGCCTCTGTTTGTGGAGAAACCTTTTTAGAGTCGCTTCCCGTTTTCCGCCTCTCTCTAACAGCAGAGCTCTGTTTTTTGGGAGATGGCACCACATCTTCCTTTTCTTTTTCATAGACATCATCATTTTCCTCTCCATCATCACTAGCTTCTGCTGATTCGTTTTCCTTTGCATCACTTTCAGAATGCCTAGGAGCATCATCTTCCTCATCAGGAACATTGTTTTTAGTGCCTTCATCCTCAGTCTCATCTCCCTTATCCCCTGGAGTCTTCCCTTTCGATCTTGGTGTCCCCTCAGCCTTGGTCCCTCTCTGCAAAATTGTGCAATGTATTCAATAGCTTTCAACAAAAACAGCAAGAAACAGTGAATATAATAACTAAAACACCATTGATGCGCATAACACGAGAAAACCTACAACAGCCAGGTTATACAGAAAAAGAAACTAAACGAAAGTGCCCAGAAAGAATTGTGTATGCTGCATACCCTCCTAGACTTATTTGCAGGTGTGCCTCTTGAGCTCCTTGAAGCACTGCCAGTCGGCCGTTTGCGCTTTCTAGATTTTTCCGACTACACATCACAGGGGTAAAACATTAAACTTTACAGCAAACAAAAGACATTTTTTTTACTTCTAGATCATGAAAATCTAAAAATTTACCACAACAATCCATAAACAAGTAGATGCATATAATACATACTCTTTGAGATAATTTATAGTGAATATAAGTATCGAAGATCAATTCTAGCGAATATAAATATGACATGCATCTGAACATTGGAGACAGACCTGATCCTTCTCTGCAAGAATCACATCAGTCGTTGCACGAGGAGCTTCCAAGAACTCCACAAGTTTCGCTATAATTTCTTCCTGCAAGCACATTGAGGCAACACAAATAAACTATCATCAGCACCATAAAAATTAAAAGAATAATTGTTTAGTTATCAAGATAGAGAGACCTTTTTAATACTAGTTTTGGATAAGGTCATATCGAGCAAGTCACATATGTCCAATAAATCATCTTTTATGCACTTGTCAAGCTTCTCCTTTATCTTAGCTCTTTGTTTTTCCTGTGAAAATTTAAGGTAAATATTACCCCGATAGAAACAACAACACATTATAGTTAAGTGATTGCATACAAGAAACTAGAGCAGATGAGATATGCCCTTACCTCGCTCTCAGGCCAAGCAAATCCAGAAAACTGAAGAATGTGGTTCTTAAACTCGACTATCTGCAAATGATAAGTTGGATGCATTAAAGTTAGGATAATAAGATCTTAGTGAAACGCAAATATATCAAGAAATAAAATGAAAATGTTTAGGTATGGAATTATTAAATCAGTTTTAAGGAAGAACATGCTGAATAGAATCATGAGGAAATTATATATCGATTCAAAGAATATGAAGTGAATTTTGTGTTAACGAAGATGTATTATAAAAGTACCCTGCTGAGATTTTGAGTTACGAATGATACTACAATGATTTGGAAAAGAAGTATTTTCAATAGATTGAAAATAAAGATTATACCGAGTAATTAGAGAAAAATCATTCTGGTATTAGTATTTAAGAATAAAAAGAGAGTTAAAAATTATGCTAATTATGGAGGAATCAAATATATGAGTCAGAAAATAAAGCTGGAAGAAAACTATAGACTACAACCTTGGTTAAATTATGAAAACTTTAGAGACTAAATTTAGGTTTATACAAGGAATATCTACTACGGAAATGTAATGCAATTAATGGAAGAAAATAAAGAGCAAAAAAATATCTTCATATGATTTTTTAATGATCATGAAGTGTGTGATAAAGTACCACTAGACATGCGTTGGTGCGAGAAAGGTGTTGTATATATTTAAGTTAATAAAAATATGCATGACTGGGCATTCACTGGTATTAGAATTATTTTAGAGTGACTAAAGAATTTCCAATTAGGCAATGTCTACATCAAAAATCATCAATGAATTCATATATTATTTGCCTTGGTTATGAAGATGCTGAAGCTTACAAAAGATATTGAAAGTAAAGTGTCTTGGTGTATGCTACATGAAGATGACATAGTTCTAATCAGTAAGACATTCACTAGGGAAGCCAGGAGCACAAAGGCATTCCCACGTAGCGAGGGTCCGGTGAAGGGTCCCACTACAAGGGTGAAATGTAGGCAAACCTTACCATGCATTTTTGCAAGAGGCTGCTTCTAGGACATGAACCCGCCACCTCAAAGTGACAAAAAAGCAAACTCTTTAAATGACACAGGGCTTATACTTAATGGAACAAGGCCGGGTATATGCTGTCAATTTTCCTGGGATGATATTCACAATTACAAATCTATCATATTAGAAGCTAAAGAGATACCTGTGTCATCAAAATTTAAAACATTGGATCTATTATTCAGAAGATCAAAGATATAGATGAAGATATCTGGTTATAATAGAGAAATGACTCATGAATACTATAGGATAAAAAGATATGTAGACAGCAAATTTATCATAATGTACAGATTTGGCTGTTCGATAGAAATAAAAAATCTGATATCTAAATTGAGCATGAAAAAAAATGAAAAGTTGAATTTGTGGTAGAGCTAGAAATAAATTAATTGTGGAGGGATTATATTAGATTAAAACATAAACTTAGGTGATTTAGGCACGTAGACTGAAGTTTCTAGCATTAGTATCGAAGGAGTAAAAAGGATAATAGATCTATAGTAACTTCAATGCAAATTTATCAAGATGATAGAGTAATTTAGTTTTAACACCTAAGACAACGCCCAATAGGAAAAAAATTTATAAGAATTGTAAGAAACTCAGCACTTCCATCCCAAAACTCCGAAGTGATCGGAGTGGGACGGGGCTTTTAAGCACAGACGAGTGATGCGCGATAGGCAATGTAGGACTAATCAGTAAACGGGCCACCGAGGCACATGAGCGGTCAACCAACACGCCCCAACAACGGGTCAAACAAGCGCTCTGATACCATGTAAGAAACCCGCACTTATCCTAAAACACTGAAGTAATAGGAAGAGTAAGATGGGGTTTAGAAGCATAGACAGGTGATGTGCGGTAGAGGATGTGAACTTAATCAACAGATGGGCCACCGAGGATAATCTGAACATAGGTGGTCCTAGACGATGTGGTCCCACATGACGCAGACCCACTGGAATTTGAACAACCAACACGTCCCCGCAGCGGCTCAAACCAGCGCTCTGATACCATGAAAGAATCCCGCACTTCCATCCCAAAACTCTGAAGTTATAGGAGTGGTACGGGGCTTATAAGCGCAGGCGAGTGATTTCTGGTAGACAATCCGGGACTAATCAATAGACAGGCCGCCACGGATAATCCAATCGGGGATAATTGGCACATGGGCAGTCCAAGATAGAAAGAGCGGGACGAGGCTTATAAGCACATGAGAGTGATGTGTGATAGGCGATATAGGACTAATCAACAGACGGATCATCGAGGATAATCTGCACATTGGTGGTCCTACACGACGCAGGCCTGCTAGAATCAGATCAACCAACACGCTTATGCACACTCCAAAGTGATTAGAGTGGGTCGAGCTTATAAGCACAGATGGGCGATGCGCGGTAGGAGATGTGGGACTAATCAATGGTTGGGCCACCAAGGATAATCCAACTGAAGATGATCCGCACATGTGCGGTCCCACACGACGCAAACCTGTTGGAATCAGGTCAAGCAACAATAATAATTTATAAAATAAACTCTAAATAATTGGGATAAGAATTTTGATGATGATGATCATCGATAGTAAATCATGAGCCTATAATAGTTATAAACATATAGTCCACATAGATATGAAAAAAATACAAAATCCATAGAAGGATATAAGAGACATTTCAAAATCACAATGGACAAATTTCAAAGATTAGATAAAGGTTAAGTAAAATATCATCCACTCTAAAAGTAATATCATATAGTCAAATCGAACGTTTTGGAAGTTTGGTCGCCCATATTTTCCCTTCTTAATCTCCAAAAATAAATAGTTATTACTTATTTCCCCTACTCTAGTACTCCATAATTTTGTGATTCATGGTGTTTCTCTTTAGCTGTTTCCAACTTTAGCTTCATTTCCTAATTGACGCATCATTTCATATAAATAGGACTGTGTATGAAACATGATAACCATTGCTCCTTCTTCATGGTACCAGCACTTAAAGGGCATCTGTTTCCCTAACATCCCACTCTAGTGTACTTATGCTAAGTTGACCATCAAACATGTCATAGTACATCAATCAAACAAACCCATAATCTTTTGTGTAGAAATCCAAGCAGTTTCACCGATTCTTCTTCAAGTAGCTACACCGAGTAACTTCAATTCTTGCATTCATCTATTGTGAACAAGCAACTTCCCCATTTAAGCATTTACATGTGGGCAATGAGTTAATAGCTTCTCCACTCCAACTTTGTTGACATTAATTCCCAAGACTGAGATTATAAAGTAGAAGTTACATGCCACAAATCCATACTCATCTGAAAGATATTCCCAAATTTGTCATCTAGCACTTTAGGAGACCTGTTGCTGCTCGTGGATGTAGTGTATCTTAGGATGAACTACGTAAATCCTATATTTTTGTGTTCCTTAGTGTATATCGTTTTGCTTGATTTCCCAAACATAAAGCATGGGCGTAACACATGAAGCCATGAACACACCAATGACATTTTCTTGCCACGCTCATTGACTTACTTTGTAACATAGGGTCTCTAGTTAAGCAGCGGTTGAGCTTGATTTCCTTCTTCTCCAAGAGCTCTCTGATGAAATGGAATCTGATGTCAATATATTTGCTCTTGTTGTTATACACCGGGTTGTTAATAGTGCAATCGTGGAGGTGTCATTGCAGAGGAGCTTTATCCCCTTTTCTTCTTCATACTCGCAAATTTCTATAATTTTTTGTAGTCATAAGGCTTTGCATGTTGCGGCACTGAGGGTCATGTATTCGTTTTTGGTGGTGGAAACTGCCACCATTTGCTGCTTCCGCGTGCTACATGAGATCGACTTAGTTCCTGCAAAAAAAAGGAAAACCCCCGGTGTTTTTCTGTCGTCGACGTTCACGACCCAATCGAAGTCGGCGAACGCAATTAGATCATCTAAGGATGTGTCTTGTAGCAACTAAGTGAGATTAGGAGGGCTTACTCATGAACCTAGTGATGATATTCATGAAATAATATTAGTGAGGAGACGTGGTTCCAATGTTCTTCTTTTTAAACTTCTTTTTCTTTCTTTGTGCAAATTTTCCCGAAGGCGGGCATTGGGGTGATTGTAGGGTTGCACTTCTCCATGATGAATTTTTTCAGGAGGTTCCTTGTGTATTGTTCCTGTGAGATGAATATGTTGCCGGTAAAATGTTTGATTTGCAGTCCCAAAAAATTTTCACAAGGACGAGATCAGTCATCTCATAAGTCATCTTCATCTTTTCACAAAAGATTCTAATGAGTGTAGGATTTGTGAATGTGACGATGAGATCATCCATGTACAAGCATACACCGATTCTATCTTCTCTCCTTTTTGATGTATATGAATGGTTCATTGAGGCTTCTAAAAAACCTAAATTTCGGAAGTAATGGTCTATGATGTCATGCCATGCCTGAGGGGCTTGTTTAAGCTCATACAGTGCCTTGTAAAGTTTGTAGACTTTTGCTTCTTCTCCTTACAGTTCGAATCCACGCGATTGAGAAACGTAGACTTCTTCTGCTAGTTCGCTGTTGAGGAAGGCTGATTTTATGTGCACTTGGAATACTGGATAATTTAGGAAGCACCGGTACGGGTGCTGGGTACAATACATACCTAGTACGTCGGTACGACCAAATTTAAAAAACAAGGATACGGGTACGGCATGATACGTTATAATAAATATAATATTATATATATATATATCACAAGTGCAATAAATAGTTCTCAAAACATTGAAACATCAAACATAAATCATAACTTGAAGTACAAGTTCACAAATCAATGCAACATAACATAAAGTTTTCAAACATTAAGCATTCGTAAATATTACAAAATTTAACATCTTATATGTTTAACCAAAAGAGGTAAAATTAAACTTAAGTCTACTCATCAATCCTTTTTTTCTTCTTCTTCATTGTTGGAGATCAACTTTATTTTTGGAGATCAACATCTTCAATCTCCGGTTAGTCTAGAGACAAATTAGTCGTTTTGTTAATAACTTGGGTTGTAACAACACGTTCAATACACGTACTTGTAACAGAAACGTACCAATACCAGAAACATATTCGAAGCATATACACAACTTAATTGGATGTTTCAACGCTTCCTAGCATAGAGCCAACTTGTGTTTACTCTAGAAAAACAAACTCCTATCACAATATGCAAAATGATGTCCTAATTCCAAATTGGTCCACATAGGTGTATCTGTCGAGTATCGGGTACGTACCGATACCGAATATGTATCTGGTACGGGTACGCTGCCTTTGGTGAAGTATCTGTGTTTCATAGTGGATAATGGTGTCGACGACAATGGCAAGAATGAGTCTGATGGTTCTCATCCTTACGACGGACGCAAAAGTTTCTTCATACTCTTCGCTGAGTTTCTATGAATACCCATTTGCCACTAATTTGGCCTTGTGCTTGAGGATCTCCTGGTCTTCATTTTGCCTTAATCTGTAGACCAGTTTGAGGCCTATGATCTCTTGAATCTCTGGTTTGTTTACCAGAGAGCAAGTGTTACTTTTTCAATAGCGTCTATTTCCTCCATTGCTTTTCTTCAACTCATCTCCTTACTGTTGCTACAAAGGTTATAGGTGTGGATGCAAGACGTGCAAATTCCTCTCTCTAGTAAATCTCTTGGAGGGATCGAGTCTACTGGGCAATGAAGAATCGTGATCTGAGCATGATTTATCAGACTCAAAGGAAATTTGATTGACCTGGATGGAGTTTGGAGAGTTTTCCAGCTCAACTGACAATCCCAGAGATTGATGAGTTGAATCATTGTCCGATGCTCAATGCCACTCGCTGGTTTCATCAAATGTTACGTCACTAGAAATGATTAGCTTATTGCTTACAAGTTCCAGCAAACGGTACCCCTTGCTTTGGTTGTTATTGTCAAGCATGATGCACTTCTGGCTTGATTTTCTAATGCATCTTTTTATTTGTTATTATGAGCATAAGCAATCGACCCAAAGGTCTTCAAGGTCTTCAGGAGGGCAATGTTGGGATTCTGCTAGAGTAGAGCCATATGGTGACATGGTGTCGAGTTGATTAATACTTTGGTTGGGACCCGGTTGAGCATGTATACAACAATTGTGGCCGCCTCTGCCCAGAAGAATTTTGAACAGGATTTGTGAATCATCATTGTCCTGTCCTTCTCCACCACATTTCTGTTGGGCCGCTCCACTAAGTTTCATTGTGGGGTACATGGAGTGGTGAGCACTCTGTGAATTCCATTCTCTTGGCGGAGTTGGTTAAAATGAGAATATAAAAACTCATCTCCTATATCACTTATTAATGCTTTTATTTGTTTCGCCAATTGATTTTTAACTAGAGTTTTGAAGTTTTTGAATTGAAGGAATGTGCCAGATTTCCGTTCGATCTGAAAGATCCACATGAAGCGGCTGAAAACATCCACGATGAGCAAGTAATATCATTTCCCTACCAATGATAGAGCACCTAACAATGATAGAGAACCTACTACTCAGTTTCATTGTGGGGTACCTGGAGTGGTGAGCACTCTGTGAATTCCATTCTCTTGGCGGAGTTGGTTAAAATGAGAATATAAAACTCATCTCCTATATCACTTATTAATGCTTTTATTTGTTTCTCCAATTGATTTTCAACTTGAGTTTTGAAGTTTTTGAATTGAAGTAATGTTCAAGATTTCCACTCGATCTGAAAGATCCGCATGAAGCGGCTGAAAACATCCACGATGAGCAAGTAATATCATTTCCCTACCAATGATAGAGCACCTACATCCCCCAAAGATCAGTGAAGGGTAGAGAGGCGATGGGAATTCCCCCTCGTGCAAGTGTCAAGATTAAGTAGTGATTTAAAATTGCGGCAGTCCCTCCACAAGGTGCAGACGCTACAACATTTTATGTGAGGAAAGATTGATGTGTCCGAACTTGTGATGCCAAAGACTCGCGGGGGTCGAACAACAATCCTGTCTGCAAGTGAGGTCATTCGATCCCGTGGGATTCAGATTGAGTGTAAAAATGTTGATGTGATTCATCTTTATCGAGTTTGCAATGAAACTTGTTCCCAGTGTCGATTATGTGGCATTCTCTATGATCAAAAATTACTTTTTATCCTCTCGTGAGATTGAGTGTAAAAATGTTGATGTGATTCACCTGTATCGAGTGTACAAAGAAACTTGTTCCCAGTGTCGATTATGTGGCATTCTCTATGATCAAAAATTACTTTGTATCCTCTCGTGAGTAGTTGTCAAATGCTGAGAAAATTCTGAGTAAGGGTGGGTAAAAACTGGACATGGGAGATCAATTTATGCTAACATGAGAGCTCGTTTGAGCTCTTTATCAAGGTCTCGAGATCAAATCTCGGCCTCAACAACATTTTGGATTCCTGTGGTGGGACCGGAGACGGGTTGGGGTGTACGGCCCGCGGGTCTGATAAATCCTAACGGGTGGACTCCCGGTGGGACCCCTGGGCAGGTGCTGACTTCCAGCGCCGGGTGGCAGGCGGGTGATGATGCATATCCTATATCATAAAAGCCCCTGACTCAACAACGCGCCAATGGAATTAGCGGCCACGGCCAATCAGATTTGTGGAGATGGGTTGGGGTCACTGGTCTGCAAACCTGTAGCCCACCCACAGTAGACCGGAGCGGTTCGCATTAAATTAATTCAAGCTATTAGTCCAATTAATCCCCCAAGATTCTATTTTAATGTGCTTGATTATTCCAGTAAGTCCACCTACCATTAATGGCTTCAATTTTCCTTTGTATTCCTACATTTATTTATGATTACTGAACAACATTTATCTATCCTTTTTCAAGGTTTTGCCTTTAATGGCATCTTCAGATATGGTTTGGATATACATGTACGGATGGATCTTGATTGGTGTAGCTTGGTTTGAATGTGCCATCTAGAATGTATTTGTAACAGTATTACACATTGGGAAACATGCCTTATCCCCAAGGCAGAATGACGCATTTGCCGAAAATCATCCATCTAGCAACTTCAAAGAGAAATTGTGTCAATCAACTAATATTGTAGTAATATTTTCATTTTTAAATAATGTATTTGGATGACACAATTGTATTGAAGCAGGCTACCAACTCGACCAATAGTAATGGTTCAATCGAATGGTATCCCACCTTTTTCTAATTGCAACACACGGACAGTTCAATGCAACTGCACTCAAGTAGCCTCAAGCTACAAAAAAATTTGTCAATGCTCTGCACGATGAGGAGATCATAATAGCCAATGGCATTTTGTGGTGCTTCAATTGGTGAATCGATATTGGAGAGACCTGGGCTTGACAATGACAAAATAGTTTCCTTGAAAAAGACTTCTCTGCGATGGTTTTTGGCATGAGGAATTTTCTATCGCATTCTACATGCTAAATTTTTGTTAGTGTGGAGTCTCTGGGCAATCTCAAATCTAGTGGTAGCTGGGGAGGAGTTAAATGGCACCGTTCAAGTCTCCAATACTCTTGGTTTATCCTTTTGAATCAGAGGAGCAGAGTTAGAGAATGTGTTTGACCTGGTTTCGATGATCCTAACCTTGAGCATCTTGGTTAGGACAATGTGGACCCTGTGATGCAGTAGGGAAGTGTAATAACCCAATGACACAACAGATTATATGGGTCATTGTCAGCATTGGTGCAACCCAACCCATATTAAACAGAACCTCATGGTTTTACCATTATTTTAGATGGCTCGTGAGACCTTCCCAGTAAGTCATCCTAAAAGTACTCCCACCCAACCACAATTAACAAAGTTCAAACTAAACTCCGACAGTCTCTTAAAAAGTCTGATAAAACTATACTTAAATAGTTACATAAAAGCGTATCACTGCCTCAGTGACACCCCTACCATCATTGGAGGGCCATCATCGAATTCTAGATATCGTTGTTCCAGTAGCTCTCCACTAGGTTCGCCTATGAACTATATTAATGTCAAAGGATATGCTTTGACGTAAGTTTGTAACAACCCAACTCATAATATGAGAGGTATTTCTAACTTGGCTCAACACAACTCTACTAGGTTGAATATCAAAATTTTCCCCATCTTTGAAATGATCCATGAGAACTTCTTAGTAAGCCATTAATCATATAAGTATTCCACTAACTGAGTTCATAACTGAACTCCATCACATGTTCTTAAAAGGTGTGTCGCATATTCGAGATAAAAACTACTACATAAATAGCACATTAACTTTTTCCTCCAACTTTAATATGGGACCAGTTTATTCATGAACATCTTCTCTTCTAGAAGCCTGTCATGAGCCACTAATTTGTTATGGTCACAGTAAGTAGGACAACATTTACAATTTAAATAGTTTTATTTAAATTGGTAAAATGTAGCTTTATTTGAGTAAAGTTGCCATTAGTAATTTTATTTGGATAGTTTCTGCAAATTTCCTTTTATGTGAGTTATATTAAAATGAATCCTTGGACGAAATGAAGTGAGGAATAATTTGATTCTAAGCCTAAAAGATTTAGTAAATCTCTCCTCCCGAACTCTCCAGTCTCCACAAACAGCAGTTGCAATAAGGCTGCAAAGTATTCCTTTACAATTTTAGATCGTAAGAGATTGGTATTAGAGTTAGCGTCAAGAGTCTTCTTGATGTAGGGGTAGGCTAGTGGTGCACAAAACCTACAACTCTAGGTGATAGTGCAAGGGTGGCACGCTAATCCAACTCTACATGTAATGCGATGTTCGATATTTAACGAATAAATTTAAGCAATGAAAAATTCAGCAACCACGCAGATATTAAAATAGAAAAACAAATATTTATTTTGGCAATTTTATAATGGTTTTCCTCCGCTCGGAAAGCCAAAGCAAAGCGCGTGGCGAATAGCTCCTTCTGCAAATTATTAGGGCACCAAAACAACCTTCTACTAGCAAGAATCGCAGCACAATATAATAAATCACCAAGTGAAAATACTGAATCAAATAGTACAATACTATGAACGCTCACAAAGTAGAGGGCTGAACCGAAGCACTGAAGATTTGGAGGACCAGATGTGTAGATCGGCGATCGGAGATGGAACCGGTGGCGAGGCAACGGTGACGGTGTCTGTCCTCGGTGGAAAACGGTGGATCCGGACACGAATAAGTAGATCCGGATCGGGGAGGGATAGATCCGCTATTTAGGGTCGGATCCGGGCAAAAATGGAGATTATGAGCGGTGGAAATAACTGATCGGGAGCGAAATTCTCAAATCTGAATGGATCTAGAGAATAAGGGTTGTTTGGAAGTGGTTCCACGAAGGGGGGATTTACGGAGTGGCCGACTAGGGTTTGAGGAGATTTTCGGGTGGTGTGTAGGGGAGGAGGGTGGGCTGCTGGAGGGGAGGTTGGAGGGGAGTGGTCGGCTGGCCTATAGCAAGGAGGGGAGGCGGAAGGCACATGCGGTGGAGGTGAGGAACCGGTACAGGAAAACAAAAATTACTTTGTAAATGAACAGTGAAATTGATTAATGAACAGTAACTAGTAACTGAAACTTGGTAGTAAATTGTCAGTGGGGGTTTCAGCGGGCTGTAGGGGTAATTTCGGGTAGTGGATGGAGGGTTTGAGGTGGGGAAAACGAAGGTGGGGGTAGGGGTTACCTTGGGGAGGAGTTTGGCGGCCTAGGAGTCGTCACCTAAAGTTCCACGGCGTCAGCACCGGGGAGGGATCGCTGGAATCCGGGAATACTTCTTCTCCAAATTCTGCAATGCTTTGGTTCAGCCACTTAGACCAATATTTATAAGAAGAGAATAAATTAGGGCTTCACCATCAACGGCTATGATTGGCCGGTGGGATCGGCCACTAAATACATGAAAATAAACTCAAAAAAATAAACTAATATATGTTTTTGAATCGCGGCGACGTGTCGAACGCAATGGCGGAGTCCGATCGTCGATCCGGGCACACCATATTTTGTAAGTCGCCAAATCAGCCTCTGACGGGCCCAAGGCTCGTGCTCGTCTTTGCTCCGCATCACTTCTATCAACCATCTAGGGAAAAATAAAGAGATGCTATAAAAGGTTATGGGCTGACCTATCAGACATTGAAGTCCGACAACAAGCATTGTTGTCGCTAATCGAGCGGCCTCAACAGTCCACAGCCACCATGATGCCCTGGCAAGATAAGGTTGAACAACAAATATGGCCTCAAGGACGAACGAAGCGAGATCCGACGGGCTTGGCTGTGAGATCCAATCGTTCTGCATGAGTAAATTTCCTAGAAGTCATAACAAGATCAGCATACAACATGCAGACGCATGTCCTATTGGACTTCCAACTATTAGACATAAAGGAGGATCCACATGGGTGGCAAAAAAAATTTCAACAATCAAAGAATCAGCCTATGTTGGTCTCAAGCCCGAATGAAAAATGGTGAGAGTTGTATTAGGCAGATGGCTAAGTTATTAAAGACACACTGAGACGCAAAGGGGTCATGGAGCCTAGGTGCAAGGCACAGGCGCGCGCCTAAGACACAAAAGTGAAAAATAAAATAAAATATTTTTTTATGAATAAATGTGCATTTGTAAGGTTGTAATGATTCATTTGTAGTTTTTGCTCTTAAATCCATGCGCAATTTCACTAAAAATCAGTGAACTATGTGCCAAATTAACGGAAAATCAGTGAATTGGGTGTCAAGATCACTGAAAATCAGTGATTTGGGTGCCCAGTTTACTAAAAATCGGGGAATTTGGTGCCTAGTTCACTGATAATTCACTGAAAATCAGTGTATTGGGTATCCACAATTCACTGATTTTCAATGAACCAAGCACACAAGTCACTGAAAATCGGTGAATTGAATGCCCAAGTGCGCCTAGGCGCGCCTCAGGTGCGCTATAGGCACCTCGCCCGCCTCTGTCTGGCATAGGCGGGGGTATACTCTTGGTGCGCTTGCGCAACTTTAATAACACGGGTAGACAATCATTGTAAAATTTAGTCACTCTTATAAATGTTCTTCCCTCTTTCTTGAAGAACGTATTTAGGGTTAAAAATGATGAAAACTTGATAAGAAATTATGTCACTAAGAAAGAAGCAAGAGTCAAACTCATGAAGAATTTTACAAGCGACTAGATATCAAAGATAGAGAGCGTGATATATCTAAAATTGTTCGAGCTAAAGAGAAGGAGACGAGATTTAAGCCAAGTTCAATGAATAAAGAATGAGAGATGATATGGTTATTAAGAAGCGACGAAAAAGATATTTTTATCAACTCTACAATGAAGTACAAGGCAATGAACAAAGTTTGGAATAGTTAAGTAAATCAGAACAGTATAAAAACATAATTTTTTTATCGAAAAATTCAAACATTGAAGATAAATGATGATCCAAAAAAAATTAAAAATGAAAAATGGTCAAATCAAATGATATACCAATCAAAGTATGAAAATGTCAATGGAAAAAAAGAATTTTATGACATATATTTCTTCAACAAGATATTGAAGACAGAATATGTCAGACAAATGGAGATAAAGTATTTTAGTATCTTTGTATAAGAACAAAGGAGATATACAAAATTGTGTCAATTACAGAAAAATGAAATTATGAGTCATACCATGAAACTACGTAGAGAAGTAATAAAGATAAGAGTAAGACGAGAGATTACATCTCGGAGAATCAATTTGGATTTATGTCAGGGAAGTCGAAAATGGAAGATTAACATCTCTTGAGGAAACTCATTGATAACTATCGGGAAGAAGATAAGATTTATATATATTGTTTATCGATCTTAAAAAGGCTTATAAGAGAGGTCTTATGAAGAGTCTTAGAAAAGAAATGTGTAAAGGTATCATACATTGACGTAATCAAAGATATGTATCCAAATTCAGTAACGATGGTGAGAACATCTGGAGGATTTACATATGAATTATCTATTAGTATTGGCTTACATCAAGGAACAGCTTTAAGCCCTTATCTCTTCACCCTTAATCTTAGATGAGCACACCCGACATATCCAACAAATAATACTTTGATGCTTATTGTTTGCAGACGATATTGTTTTGGTTGATGAGACGCGCAAGGGTGTAAACGTAAAACTTGAATCTTGGTGAGACACTTTAGAAAAGAATGGTTTTAGGTTGAGCAGGACAAAAACGAAGCATACGTGTAACACCTCAGCCTAGTTTAATAACAAATCAGCAGTCCGGTCGGGCCCCGCGATAAGAAATAAACAAAGCAATGGTAATAAAACTGGTATATAATAGACATAATTAAAAAGTACTAAAAGTAAGCTTACAACAGAAGTAAAATATCATCTAAGGTTAATTATCGGTACCTTAAAATCTGATTCACAGAGCCAACTAGTAATGGAAAAATTCAAAATATTTAAAATACTGAAATTTTTTATAGTATGATATAATGAGAACATTGGACAATCCGGCTACATGTCCAAAATAACAGTATAATAACTGAACTGGAAGACAACTGAAATGAAATACAAACAAGTAAGAAGAACTGTGACGTTTATCCTAAACAAAGCTCCCCACTGGTGACCCCTGAAAAAGAAATGTTCAAAGACAGGTCAGCCCAACTGGTGAGTAAGAAAGAATACTCCTCCAAATAACACCAAAAAATACATATTTTGCTTGAATATAAAAATATGAGTTTTGACTTATTAGTGTATATTCCGTATAATATGTCTGTAGATTTATATGACATTTTCTGTAAATATGCATTATGGAATCTGTCTTAGGTGTTGTTTGGTTAGGCTTTTAGGCTGCTGAGCGGAGGAAACGCGTCGTTGTTTGGACATAAGCGCCGTTTGGCGCGACTGATCCTGCAAACGCGGTTCTCAAAATCCGCGATTTTGACTTTAACCTATCCGCGTTTTTTTTTCTGCTTTCCGCCGCACAAGTAACCTGATACCTAGCGGGCCATCTTCTTCCCCGACGACAATCATCTTCCCTGGGCGCAACTGTTGCATCGCCCGATCCTCTTCCCCAACGAGAAATCCGACGCACCTTCTCCATCGACCGGCAGCATCTCTCCCGAGCCCGATTTGCTTGTCGACGTTGGCTTTTGATTGCAAGTAACCCGGCAGCATCTCTCCCGAGCAGCAAGTAACTACCAGACTTCTTCCCCGATGACGACAACCGACGCGTCGGCGCACGCCTCCGGTAATTTTTCCACCATCTTCTCCCGATTCCGTTCAACCATTTTTTGTTCTCCCTGCATACGTGTGATTCCCCTCCACCTCCTTCTTTGTTGTAGGTTATTTGCGCACTCTTCCTGCATATCTGGTGCCACTGTTCTCCCTCTCAGCAGAGGTATACCCCTTCTCCTGCTTTTCAATTTTAGGGTTTTTGATTTTTCCTGATTTTGATTTTCAGTTTTCCTGTGTGCATGTGTGTTGAATGTGACTTGTATGTATGTGTGTGTGTTGTTGTTGTTGGGTGTGTGTGTGTGTATGTTGTGTTTTCATGCATTTTCAGTTTTCCTGTATGTGTGTGTGTTGAATGTGACTTGTATGTATGTGTGTGTGTGTTGTTGTTGTGTTATATGTGTGTGTGTGTGTTGTGATGTATGTGTGTGCTTGTTGTGTGTGTGTTGTTGTGTTGAGTGTTGTGTGTGTGTGCATGTGTCTGTGTGTGTGTTTGTGTGTATGTGTGTGTGTTGTGTATGTGTGTGTGTGTTAAATGTGTGTTGTGTGTGTGTGTTGTATGTTTGTGTGTGTTGTATGTTTGTGTGTGTTGTATGTTTGTGTGCGTGTTGTATGTGTGTTTGTTTGTGTGTGTGTTGTATGTTTATGTGTGTTGCATGTTTGTGTGTGTGTTGTGTGTGTGTTTGTTTTGTTGTGTTTTATGTGTTTGTGTTAAATGTGTGTTGTATGTTTGTGTGTGTATTGTATGTATGTGCATGTTTGTGTGTGTGTGTGTGTTGTGTTGTGTGTGTGTATGTTGGTGTGTGTTGTATGTGTTTGTGTTAAATGTGTGTTGTATGTTTGTGTGTGTGTGTGTGTGTGTGTGTTTTGTATGTTAATGTGTGTTGTATGTGTGTGTGTGTGTGTGTGTGTTGTTGTGTGTGTGTTAAATGTGTGTTGGTGTGTGTTGTATGTGTATGTGTGTGTTGTATGTTAGTGTGTGTTGTATGTGTGTGTTGTATGTGTATGTGTGTGTGTATGTGTTTGTGTGTGTGTGTATTATGTCACATGTGTTTATGTGTTTGTTATAATGTATTATTGTTCATAAATTTGGATGTGTTTGTTTACTTTTCTAAAAATGGGCAAATCCAGAGATGGTGGGGTGGCCGCTTTTTGGTACAATACTGATATCATGCATTTCTGTAACATATGCATTAAAAAGATAGAGTTTGGGAATAGACCGATCAAACATTTTAATAAAGAGGGTTGGACAAACGTTATGAAGAAATTTGCAGAGCTGACTAGAAAATAATATGATAAAGTCCAACAACATAATTTCATTCGGCGGCATAATTTCATTTGTCGGCATCCTTCACGTGTGGATATTGATTTTAGTGAGTGAGAGCAAATGAGTCGTGATCATGGAATGACATCACAATGGCGACAAGAAACATGCACTGACACTGCAGGTGGTGTAGAGGAAGTGATCGCGCTACGTAATATTATAGCAGATGAGTTGTATGAAGCTAGAACATAGCACAAAAAGACGGGTATTTGTTCATAAAACATCCGAATCAAACATTTTTTTGAATGTTTGGTGTTATTTTATGAATGATAAAAATGTTTATTCGAAAATAAAATTGTTGGTAATTAAAAAAATTGGAAAAAAAATTCACTCAAAACTCTGTTTTGTTTTCAAACAACTTTTTGAAAACTCTGTTTAGCAAACTTCATTTCACCCAAACAGTTTTTTAACAAAGCTCAATTTTCTAGAATCGACACTTTTTCTATCAGCAGCTTACCATTAGCAACAGCCCAACCAAACAGAGTCTTAGTATCTGAGTTCTTCTTTGTACTGATTTTAAGTACTCTAGATTCTTTCTAAAGATTAAGTGTTCAAATTTCATGATTTATGATTTATTTCACTTAAACTTGAATCTTGATAAGACACTTTAGAAAAGAAGAGTTTTAGGTTGAGCAAAACAAAAACAGAGTATATGGAGCTTAAATTTTGCTATGCAAGAAGGACGGATGACTTCGTTATTAAGTTGGGTGATCAAGATATTTCCCATAATGAGCGTTTTAAATATCTTGGATCGATGGTTCAAAAAGACGGAGGTTTTGATAAAAATGTGACACATAGAATCCAAGCGGGTTGGTTGAAGTGAAGAGACGCGTCAGGGATCTTATGTGATCATAAAGTACCATTAAAACTTAAGGGTAAGTTTTGTCGTACTGCAATTAGACCGCCGATGCTCTATAGTTCTGAGTGTTGGACAGTGGATTGTGTACATGAGCAAAAAATGTGAGTTACGGAGAAGAGAATGTTTAGGTGGATGTGTGGACACACGAGACTGGATAAAATTAGAAATGAATGTATCAGGGATAAGACAGGAGTAGCACCAATTGCAGAGAAGATGCGAGAAGCTCGACTAAGATGGTTTGGACACGTACAAAGGAGACCATTAGAGACACTTGTTAGGCGTTGTGAGAGTCTAGTCACTAGGCATGTTAAACGAGGGAGGGTCAGACCAATAAAGCATTGGAATGAAACCATAAGGAAAGACATGATGTACTTAGGCATTAGTGAAATTATAACAAAATATAGGGCACAATGGAGACAAAAGATCCATATAGCCGACCCCACTATAGTGGGATAAAGGTTTGAGTGTTGTTGTTGTTGTTTGTAATCTGATTATGGAGCAACATATGCGGCTCATGTTTTGAATGTAAGTAATGCTCCCTGAGTGAAACATGACTCGCAACTGAAAATCTTCAAGTTTGGAACTATGGCTGACGAACCCACATATGCGGCTCATAAGAACAGCAAGTCATATGAGGATGAGGTTACTGATCTGATGTTTATCACTTAATTAAAGCTTTTCTTCATCGTCTGAGTATATTTACATTCTTGGTTGTATTGGTTCTTGTTTTGAATGTAAGTAATTTTATTATACGATGTATATTGCGTCATACATAATTAATGACTGTCGTGCATTATTAATGTTGGAGTAATTTGCCAGCAGGACACGTGTGTGTGGGACTGACCCCGTGGCTTTCCCCATCGCGTTCCTGGTCTGGGTGTTGACCCCGGTGGGCCCCCTGTGGCGGAATATCCCCGCGGTCCTGTGGTTGGGATTAGTCCCACATCGCTCGCAGCGCTTGGTCCTCGGTGTTTATGTACCCCGCCACCCTTCATCTCAACACCTGGGTTTTGAGATGCGATATGGGTTGGCGGGTTCTCACATGGTATCAGAGGGAGGTTGTCCTGCTGCGGGGGTGTGTTGGAGTAATTTGCCAGCAGGACACGTGTGTGTGGGACTGACCCCGTGGCTTTCCCCATCGCGTTCCTGGTCTGGGTGTTGACCCCGGTGGGCCCCCTGTGGCGGAATATCCCCGCGGTCCTGTGGTTGGGATTAGTCCCACATCGCTCGCAGCACTTGGTCCTCGGTGTTTATGTACCCCGCCACCCTTCATCTCAACACCTGGATTTTGAGATGCGATATGGGTTGGCGGGTTCTCACAATTAAGTTATGTGATCATTGTTTTTTTGCATTATCTGAAATAATTTAATTAATTTGATACTGACTTGAATAATTAGCTTACGTACGCATTCTTAAATAACTTAGAAAATGTTTTGTATAAAATGATATGTCTAGCCAAGAGCAGTCGAATTCCTTACTTCAGTGTTACGACATTCGTAAACGCGGTGCGGCGACATAATTTATAAGATTGCATTTGGTAGGTTAAGCAGAATACCTGGATCTACTCCCAAGAGTGCACACTCAAATTTAAAATTAAAACGGAAAGTTATTGGCTCGAAAATTAAACATTAGGATTACCCCTTCCACTTAAAGACGACTGAAAATCAAAAGGATCTTTTCTAACAAATTTATTTGGAAGGAGATGAATGATACTTGAGCCTGACAGAAACGACCTCCACAGGGTTGCTGTGAAAGGAAAGAAGGAATCTTAGATCCCAAAATATGAGGGTGGGGGAAACATAAACCCCAACATCTGACACTGAGGATTAGGGGGAAGAAACTGCATGGAACCCAAGGAAAAAAAATCGATTCCCACTTGAAAGGGCAACGAAATCTCACAACGAGGTCACTGATACCTGCCCTCGAACCTCACGTCTGTAGAGGGACGAGAAAAATATGAATAATTAAAGAAATGCACAACAAGGATTAGGGAGAAACGAAAACGCCGATCACCTGAAACAACGGCGGCTAGGAACGAGCTTGCTGCAGTCGGAATGGGGAAGAGAAAGGTTGACGGGCCTCTGCAAGGAACGGGGAGGAGACGTTGAGGGTTCCAGGAGTGCGGGATCGGTCGCTCAACTCCAGTGCAGACGGGCTGGAATGGCAAGACTCTTCGCGTAGATGGCTGAAAGGAATGACGCGGAAAACCCTAAACTACTCTCATTTAAGTCGAGGGGAAGAGGTAAGAAAGGAAATAGGTTGACGAGGCTCTCAGTTACTAAACGTATCGCAAGAGGGAGGAGCTCGTGCGATTTTTAAAACAGACGCTGTTGCGGCTCAAGGGAGGGGTATAAAGATGCGGTTAATGAAAAATTAAGTCGTGAAATTGAGAAGGGGAAAACATAGCTAGACCTTATTAAGGGGGGGGGATTAAGTATTTAAGTTTTATTTCAGTGTTGAGATTTCTTAATAAACTGATGCGTCCACACGCTTTGTTTTCGCATACTAAAATGGGTCGAATAAAAAGTCCAATAACTTTCGTTAACTTATTAATTAACATTAATTGACTGTAATAAAATCGTACCTCGACTCGATGTTGGTTTGGTCATTTTTGCTCGTGATCGAACCCTGAAATTAAAAAAGTGCAACGTAAATTTCTAGATATTTCAATATGGAGCTTAAATTTAGTAGTGCAAGAAAGATAGATGACTGTATCATTAAGTTGGGTGACTAAGATATTTCCCGCAGTGAGTGTTTTAAATATTTGGGATTGATAGTTCAAAAATATGGAGGTGTAGATAAAGATGTGATACATAGAATTCAAGTAAGATCCTTGAAGTGGAGAGGCACGTCTAGCATCTTATGTGATTGTAAAGTATAATTAAAATTTAAAGACAAGTTTTACGGTGTTGCAATTAGACCAGCAATGCTTTATAGTTCTGAGTGTAAGACAATGAATTATGTACATGAGCAAAAAATGGGAGTTGCAGAGACAAGAATGCTTAGATGGATGTGTGGACACACGAGACTAGATAAAATTAGGAATAAATGTATCACTAATAAAACATGAGTGGCACCAATTGTAGAGAAGATGTGAGAAGTTCGATTAAGATGGTTCGGGCACGTAAAAAGAAGACCATTAGAGGCACTTGTCAGGCATTGTGAGAGTTTAACTACTAGACATGTTAAATGGGGGAGTGGTAGACATGATGTACTTAGGCATTAATAAGATTATGATTTATGACCTAAGTTAAGGCGCAATGGCGATGCATGATCCATATAACCGACCCCACTTTGGTGGGATAAAAGCTTGAGTGTTGTTGTAATCAAAGAATCTCGTGGGTGGTGGGGTGCAACTTGGGTCAATTTGGTTCGGTTCCTCCCAAAACCAAGAACATACCCATATAGGTTCGGTTCAAAAAATTTGGAATTGGAACCGACCCATGATCTTAAACTATACAATCAGATCCGAACTGTTCAGTTCTCAATTCCACCTATGTTTCAAAATTCATGAAAAATAGTGACTCTTCCAACTCCAACTTAAATGGGTTAATGTGATATTATGTGCTTTTCTTACATAGTTTTATATGGCAATTTGTCATGCACATCAACAGTCATCATTCGTCGACTAATGATCGTTGATCAACACATGTTGACTACATGTCTGTCAGCGATCCCATCCAATCGGCAATTAGCTATCGCAGATTATCAATCACGGTCGATCTCGTCCAATCGGTGATTCTGATCGATTCAAGGATAGGCGAGGAGTGAGGATTATAAAGTTAATAAGTTATAGATAATTATTATTCATTGTAATGTTTGGAATTAGTAAACAAAAAAAATTGCTCAATGATGCACTGAAAGGAAACTAATAAAATTGTTGGCCGGTTCTCAGGTCGGTTCTCGGGTCGGTTCCCTGGTACTCGACCTGTGGAACCGGGAACCAAACTAAAATGTTGATTTCCATATTATGAGAACAAAGCCCTTGCCGAGCTTACTTGGAACCGGCCCAAACCGATAAATTCGATTTTATTTCAGGCTTGGTTCTCAGTTCTTCAATTATTTTTGCACACCCCTACTGAGTAGAATGGATTGGGCTTGCATTCTTTAGCCTTATGGTGCTGCACAACAATGGTTTGTCTAACTAACAAAGAAGCATCACAAAAATAACCGGGGAGAATTTTCAACAATTCCGCAACATGCAAAACAACCCACCTTTGTGCAGCAATCTATTAGGACAACTAACCTCCTTGAAACAAACTTACAAACAAGATTAATGGAAGAACATCTCGAGAAATTTTAATGCCTTTTAGGCAGTGCAAATTAATTATGACCAGTGCGACATGTATCTGGTCTTCACAGCAAGGCTTCTTGAGCATCTGAGTTTAGAGGTCGAGTTCGAAAATATAACATGCTTAAACAATGCAATGAGCTTGGTCAGCATCTGCAATCATGCATAGAAAAGGATTGGATTATGGAAGGGAGGAGATCACGACAGAGTGCAAAAGGGGCCCATTGTGGATATGTGCAACCCCGCCCATGGAAATCCTAAAGACAAGGAACTCGTCAAACCTACTTTTATCATAAAAAAAACATCATGTGAAGATTCAGACGATCAGCAAGAAATAACTATGCTTCAGTTGTGACGATCCATTTGTATCAGAGCATCATTGTAAGAGATTCTCTAGATTGGAAATGAACACCAAGAGGAAGACAAAATTGGTGGATCCAAAGATTTAACTACATGTAATTACAAGAATCCACAAGTCCTAAACCATGTGAATCTAAGACAATGGCATATGATAAACTAGTGTTGGCTCTGATCGATTTTAGTAGCGCACAATTTCATCAGTGGGCATGTGATTATGCAATTCTATCTACCAATCAGATCGAGAATGGGCATGGAATAAGTAATGGCGAACAAGGGAAAGGTTCACAACCCAAGAATTTGTAAACGAGTATAGCTACAAGTAAAACACGATCATTTCTCTAAGAGGTGGAGTTTGATATGATCCTATAGGTGAAGTGGCAGAATACCATAAGACCCAATATATGGAACTTCACATCCGTAATCCGTTACAAAGTTCATATTGGGTGGGGACTGGGAAGGTCACTTGGCAAGGAGAAGTACATGAGTCACTACCTACCACCCAGAATCTCATTGAGAAACTCATGATCAATTATTCAAATGGCTTCGCGAGCCAGAAGAACTCATCACACCACAACAAAAAGGTCATTGAATTCGTTTTCAGCCTATTACTGCATTTGCAGTGATCCAACCCTCCAGTTATCCGTTCTTTCCAAAAGATGAGATAGAATGTCGGTGAGAGCGCATGATGAATAAAGGGATCATACAACCCAATCATTTTTCCCTCTTCCTCCACAGTCATGCTTGTCAAAAAGAAAGAACGGTGGCGGAGAGATAACACAGAATTGAATTCCAAAACGGTTAAGATAAGTTTCCAATCTCAATTGTAGACATATTCTTAGATGAGTTGCACGGGACCAACGTCTTTACCAAGCTAAACCTCGTTCAAGCTACATCAAGTTAGAATGGATCCACAAGACACTGAAAATAGCATTTGGGATGCATTAAAGGACCTTGAATTTTTATTCATGTCCACCGGCTTGATTAATTTTCCTTCCACCTTACAAGCACTGATGAATGAGGTATTTTGTACCAATCTTCAGAATATTCATTTCGTTTTCTTCTATGATATACTTGTCTAAAGCAAGGCATGAGTGGAGCATATTCAATATGTTTGAATAGTGTTAGAACTAATCACGGCATACAACCTCTTTATAAAAAAGGAGAAATATTCCTCTGGGATAATACAGTCGCATACTTGGATCACAAAGTACTGTCGGGGGTTCTTAGTAGATCCTAACAAAATTAGCGCAAGTATCAGAGTGGCTAGAACCAAATCATCCAAGGCCTTGTCCTTGGGTTGACTGGGTTTAATAAGAAGTTTATGATAAATTACTGCAAGATTGTTTCTCATCAATATATGGGTTCTGAAAACTCAAAAAAAAATTATCAGGACTGATCTCGGGTCGATGTAGATATAATACTCCAATTACAATTTTCATGAACACAAAACTTGTAGCATGTGGCCTTCATTGATACTTTCTAAGGCATGGTCCAAATAGATCTTAAAGGATATATGGCTAGATTCCGTTCCCTCTTATTAAGGACCAAATGTCAAAGGGACATTGCTCATCTACATACCTCTCTTACTAGAAGTACCAAAACACCCTTCCTACAGATGCCTAGAAATACACTCCAAAGAAACCATGGAGAGGCACAAGTTCAACATCCAAGTGAGGCTCAAGTTGAAATGATTTCAGCTCTTATTCACCTATAAACTCAACCAACAACTTGATCATTGGTCTACTAGGGATCCTCAACCTAAATAAACTTGCTGTTTTTTTGTTAGTGTGATCAGTATACAATATAATGCGGGAAATCAATTAAACTATGCCAACACTGAGCAATATTTCTGACATGACCAAAGTTAAGCTTTTCAATGCAAAAAATGCATATTTGCATCACTATAAAAAAAGTGAAGAATAAACATTAGAAGGTAAGGTGCAAACAACTACATAAACTAAAAATCTTAAAACCAGCTTGGTTAACAAGGGATCTTTTTAGTTGATATGCAGAACGAAAAAGAAAACTCAAAAGATAATCTCAACAAACCTTTCCTCTCCTTCCAAAAAGGATATGATGCAGGAACTTCAGATCAACGGGCTTCTTTCTTGCTAATTTATACGCCACTGACACAGAAATGTAAAACACAGGTTTATTAGAAACACATGATTGTAAAGAGACAAATCAAAAGCCAAAAATCATAGTATTAGTACAATTACAAAGAATATGTTTAGCTCCCACAAAATCCTAACAGATTAGCACCAAATATCTCCTATCAGAAAGAAATAAGGGTACACATTGCTTCCTTTAGCCACTAATCATTTGTACATCCAACTCTGAATATTTATCAACTATATTTTACCGCCCACTAGTGTCTTAGCCATATATGCTCAAGTCCCATGTGGTTTCGGCTGAAATGTTTTGAAAGATGCATCCTGTCAAAATAGCTTCTCGTATTATTACTGTCAATCTATACGCATCTTTCCAAAAAAACTTTATTTATCACCCTAAAATACCATTCTTTTGAAATTTGTAATGAATACAACTAGTTGCATAGGTACAGGTCTACATGCAAAATGACCAGTGGATAGTAGCAATACTTTGCTCACTTGCAAGTGTTTCTTGTGAAGTGTGTCTGGCGACTGGAGCCCATCCAGCCAGCCCAATTTACTCACCTGAGAAAACATTTTTTTTTATTTTACTTATATTTTTTACATCATTTTTCTATTTTATTTTACCTCACCTTGTTTTATTCTCTCCCACTTCATATTTTTCAATTTCAATTTCTCCTAGAAAAACCATTTTATGAAATCAATTCTAGAAATTTAAATCTAAAACTTTGGACTCATAATAAATGTCAAATAAATCAAACATGTCCTACGCTTTCTCAAAAATCCAAAAAAATTATTAAACACACACAACCTGAGCCACAAGCCCACAACCACCAAAAACTTGGCTTCCTTCACAACTAGCCATTCGTGATAACAAAACCAATTTGATTGGACAACTCTAAATTAAAGTTTTGTGCCATGTAAGATAACCTCCTATTTATTATAGTAAACAGCATATATGCCGATTGGCGTGAGAAAGAGAACAGATGTTGTGCTCCAACTCTTCAACGGTTTCCAACTGATTGCCATAGAGAAAGAGAAGAAATGGGTCTGATCGATTGAAAACCTAAAGCAAGCATGAATTGCCACTAAGTGCCGATAATGGAGAAAGGTGGAAATGGCGGTACTCAAGGCAATGACATAATAGAAAGGATATTTACGAAAGGAAAAGACCGTCTTTTGGACTTTTTCTGTCATTTTAAAGGAGTTACTTAACAGAAATACTTAGGACAAAATCACATGGGGTTTAAGTGCATATTATTAAAGGATGCTATTATTAGCAAACCCTAGTTGGCTTCTAGCAAACAAAAAAATTCAGTTCAGGCAATTTTCTCATTTTTTTCTCTGCTACAAAAATACTATTAGCAAACCAAAGTACTCTCATTGCCTAACACGTCCGCCTGTTTGCTATTTTTGCTCTGTGGCCCTTCCGCCCTTTCGTTTTCTTGCTCGGCTTCCTCTAAGAGTCCCTTGTCTTCTCCATCTACATCGGCTTCTACGAAGATCAAGCGTTAAAAGGATCAATTTTTGGTTTCCACTTCTTCGCGCGATCTCCTTTTCATTTTCAACTTTTAGGGTTTAATTCCTATAGTTCATATGAATCTCTCAGGGAAAAGAAGCGGCTGACGATCGGTCAAATCTGAAGGAGCTTGTAGTGGTTTACGAAACAGGCAGCCATCGGTAGATCCGACTGAACATGCAGTTCTTCCTGCAAATGCTTCTTCTAATCCGGAGGAAAAGAACGAAGAGGAAGCCCAAAAGGAGAGTTCTACAATTAATTTTGCTTATCGGGGTCTCATCTTGTGCTCACTTAGCTCTAAGACTCATGATACAATTTTCTTGGTGGGTCTGCTTTTAGATTATTCTTTTTATTTACTGACTTTTTCCTCTTGAATTTGTGGGAATTTGCAAAGGTTGTAGGGAAGCTCCGAGGAAACAAAAATAAGCGTGTCGAGATTTTTTTTTGTAGGAACGCTTTGAGGCAGCCATCAAAATTGAAACTGCTTGCATGTTGCTGGTGTCTCGAAACCTTGGCAACTACAGTGGAAGTCTACATCGGAGGGAAAACAAGGTTTCTGCCTGAGGCGTGATGGAGGAGGAAAGAAAGAGATTTTTTTATTTTTTAGGTAGTTTGCTAGTAACTAATTGGTTTTCAAATAGCCATTTTTAAATTTGATGGTTTGCTAGAAGCCAAACAGGGTTCGCTAAAAATAACACCCTTATTAAATCACAAGGGGATTCAGTTCTTGTAAAGTTGCAACGATGGAAAAAAGTGTGATTACCCTTCACTTTTAAGATATATATAATTATTACCATCAGAAAATCACATAGACAGTTTTGTATCACAAACATGTTTTGGCCGCACCCTTCACAAGAAAAGAAAGGCACAAGGGACCTTCTGTGTTACTATATTGTATATTATTATATCACACTTTATTTTTATAATTTGTGGTATTTTTGAATTTGGACGGGGACTATTGCATAAAAGCACCACAAGTATTTAAACGCATGATGGGAATGAAAGAGGCATACAACTCTACCCAAATATGTCTCCCTCTCCGATACAACTACGACTTCCATAATAACTGCCTTGTTGAGTGCTTTCGTCATTGTATCACAAGTGTTTCCTATTTACCTATGTAGCTCTAGTGGTATTTTGGTAATATTTGATCTATACACACTCTCTTTATATCAAGAAGCGGAGAGGAGACTTAGAGGCATCTTATGGGACTTCTCGGTTTAATCTTTTACTCGGAGAGGGGCATCAAGAGAGAACTAACGCTCGAAAGTTGAGCATAATCATACCTCATGAGTTTGTATCTACTTTTCCCCTTTCTAGTACAATCAATCTTTTTGTTTTGTACCGCTCTCCCTCTTCCACAGGAACTGTCAACGAAGGAAGAGAAAGGGAAAGGCCATCATCATCGATTTGATCCTCCACCGTCGTGATGTGATACATTTCTAGGGAATCTAACAATGACACGTTGTTTCTTTTTAATTTTTTCTCTTTGATCTAACAATGTGGTGTACCTATATGAAATATTTATAACTTCTCATACCAAAACAATTGGTCATTTCCTTCATTCACCTAATTTTTCATCTCAATTGTGAAGACCTGGTTAGTAGCTACTCAAATTTATGACCAATAAATAACTAACAATATCTTTGCTTGCTAGAATGAGCAGAGATGGTCGGCTATTGAAAACTAATGAGTGAAGAAGCCACCCCAACAGGTGAAATTAAGTGGAAGAAAGTTAAAAGATGAGTGAATAAGCCACCCCAACAGGTGAAATTAAGTGGGAGAAAGTTAAAAGTTGCATCAAAAACTTGTTGCACCGGATATTTATTCATTTTCAAGAGAGGCAAATGTTGCTGCCAATCAAATGAAGAGAGATCAATTTAAAGAAAATATTGAATTATAAATTTATTATCAGTTGCTTCTATAAGCAATGCCAATAAAATAACACCAACATATCTAAAATTAAGTATCTCGTTCGAAATTGTCATGTGCATTCAAAATATTTATGAAAAAAGTACTGATGAGGGAAACGTCTCAGCAGCCACACCATATGTTACACGCTTTCGCCCCTGCAACCACCCCTCATCGAGACTACCGACACTTGCATGAGTTACCAATCACATTCATCGGGGGGGCCACGCCTCGTCGGGACTACCGGATCGCACATATGGAGACCTCTGATAATTTCTTTTGCAATTAATTAGTATTAACTAATTTATTGATATAAATTAATTAATATTAATTAAAGTTAATTGTCCTCTCAGTTTGAAGGCCACGCCACATCGGGAATACCGGTTCATATGTCCTTGTATGGTTGCCCTCCCTCATCTATATAAAAGGGAGAGGTTTATGTGTGGAGGATATCTTGAATCACTAGTAGTTTGGACTCTCATTTGAGAGAAGGCTCTTAGGAGAACCCAACTTCCATGAGCTTGGTCGGAGCTTGCTCAGGATTGTATTTGTTTGTTTGTTACATTTTAGTGAATGCAATTTATCTTCGTGTTGATTCTCTTGCTCGTAACCATTTGGTAACAATTTGGTCCAACCTGCCCTGTCTGCCCACCTTCCATGCCGCCAGATCCCGCGATCTCCCTGCGTATTCGCTGAAGCCGATGTTCTATCGACCCGCGCCATGGCTAAGCACCGCTTGGACTCCGTGGAGAAGAAGCTAGACTAGCAGTTCACTGCCCTAACCGCCCAAGATACGTTTCTCGCATCGTTGCGGACTTCGATCCAGATCCAATCTTCTACCATCGCCTCCATCCTTGCCTCCATACAGGCGCTTGAGAGACGTTGTGAAGGCCACCCCTACAACCACTTCACGATATTGCCGCCTCCTCTTAGTTTGAAGGCCACCCCATCAGCAAATATCATCATCACTCCACACGTCCCCATTCTGACGCCCCTACAATACAAAACCTCTCCTCCCAGTCCCAGCCACTACCTTGCAAAATTCTCCCCCACGCCCTTCCCAATTTTGCTTTTCCTATTGGACCCCGCATTGGTTGTCATCTCCTTCTTTATTTTGCGCATGCCCCCATTAATTAAGTCCACATTCCCTACTTGTACCCACCCTTTACTTTATTTCCCTCTTTCTAGCTGATATTGCCTTTTCAATAACAGTACAAGTCAAACCATTGGAGTTGTTTTTGCAAGCTTTCCACCACATGCCCTTTTCCCATTATTTTTTTGAATTACTTGGTCCCCATCCCACTCAACCCCTCGTATTCCCAAAATATAGCCTTTGTTTGGCACGGTGGTGGCGATCATGAACACAGTGGTTAAATTGTCATTTGTTAACGGCCACTTAAGAAACTTCATCTACTTTTATGTTCAAACGAATGATGTTTGTTAGGTGATCCTTAACAAATGACGTTTTAATCCATGTGTTTACGACCGCCACCATTGTGCCAAATAGAGCCATAATCTCCTGCCTTCACAAAATTCTCCTCGCCACTCCTTTATATTTCTACCTCTCACCGCTAGTATTAAAGCTTCGGATAACTATTGGAGGCTCGACCTTGAGGGAAAGGTCGATTTTACTACACGCACACTCGTATCATTGTAACCAGCTACGAGAACACCCATTATGGAGATTCAGTTATACGCACCCCCCATAATGGGTGGTTTCGTGGATAACAGGGCGTGGAAGTTGCACGATCAAGTTAGTGGAGGGGCGGCGGCCAAGAGGCTGGCCGATGGAGGTCGTCCGGCGGCGGAGGCCGGCAGGGTGGCTGGTCGTGCGACCAAGGAGGATGGTTGTGTGACCGACAGTGCGGCCAAAGAGGCCGACCGGGTGGCCGGCCGAGCGACCGACCATGCGATGGCGTGCTGCCGTGCGGCCGCGCACGTCATGGTGTGGTCGTGCAGCCACGCACATGGTCACACGGGGGCGTGCGGTCGCGCGGCCAAGGAGGCCAACCGGGCGACTGGCGATAAAGGCGGTGTGCAGACCGGGCGACTGGCGGTAGAGGCGGTGTGCGAACCGGGAAGCGACGGCAGCTGCCCGGTCGGGGTGGTTCGTTGTTGATGGTCGTCGTCGTGCATCGTCGCGTGCAATCACACGGTCAATGCGCGAGTGGGTTTAGCAGGTTGAATTTTTGGTCAACCCCACTTAGTCCACATTTTCCCCACTAAGGCAGTGTGAGAGGTGGGTTTTCGGCTATTTGCAGCCCAAATTCCCTATAAAATTAGGGGTTCCCCATCAATTGTTATATGGAAAATTGGTGATGGAGAAATGTGGGAGATGGTTGGGAAACACTTGGGAGGGCGGTTGTTGAAGTCTAAAAGTGGTGGTAAAGTAAATTTAGGCGGTTACGGTAATAAATGGCAGCGGTTGTGGGTAGTTTAAGGTGGTTGTGTGGGAAGGTAGTTATGATAGCGGAAGGTATACCTTGGCTTCGGCACTACCAAGGATTCATAGAATCGGCACCGTGGAGAGATCGCAAGAGCCCAAAAAATCTGTCTAAATTTTGCAATGCCTGAAAATCAGCTCCTAGACCTATATTTATAGATTTAAGATCAATTACAAACAACCATGATCGTCTGAAACATAAAACCACTAAAAATACATAAAATAAAAATACAAAAATACAAAAAAATGTGTCGTCGTCGTTCTAAACGCGACTACCGGCACGGATCGTCCATCCAACGACCCTAGCACCGCCTCCCGTGTAAGTATATGTTATGGGCCCGCATATATTATGGGCCTCGGGCGTCGGGCCTAGTAATTATTATCCTTTATTTAATGTCCTAGTATTAATTGTTGTTAGTTGTGTGTTGTGTTGTTAGTTTAGTTTTTCATTATAAGTCTTTTAACCCCATTTCAAGGCATGGATTGTATGGAATAAAGTTAGCCTATTTTCTTGTCTTGTGTGAGATTGTGGTAGCTCTCTCCAAGCATACCTACCTAGGCAGTCGCAGCTCCGACTCCATAATATCCTCTTCCTACATCATCCACACGTTCGATCATATGTTATGTGATGCGTATTATTATTATCTAGGTTTCTAATTGTTATCATTATGTAGGAGCATCGAGCCCCGAGTCTAATATTAGGTGTCATCATTAGTATTTTTGTCTTCTTATAAGTTGTAGCCTATATAAAGGAATGGGTACTGTATGTTTGAGGATATGAAATGAAGTTCTAGTTTCCTTGTCCCCTTGTTGTGAGATATTGGTGGCTCTCTCCTCCAACAAGCAACCCCGCCTAGGCAGCCGCGGTTCCGGCTCCACGGTATCCTCCACCATCATCATCTCCACCTCCGGCCACCACTGAGTTAGGACCATAACAACTTGGTATCAGAGGTACCGGTCCTCCCCGAGCGACACTCCAACCACTGCGTTTCTTCTTCGGCGGTTCGACGTCAAAACCCAGGACGATTCCACACTCCAGCAGCAACACTACGCTTGGAGACTACCCGCAGCAACACTGCTCCAGTTCAGCACCTTTGACTTCAGCTTCGACGACACTCCAGCAGCAACACTACTCCACCACAGCACCCTCGCGGGTCGAGGAACACGACGAAGCTTTTCTGGCGGCAGCTGCTCCATGCGCAACTTCGGCTTCCGCTTCAGCTGCACGCGTCAGCTTCCAGGGACGCACCTTCACCGTTGTTCCTCTTCCCGATCGATCTCGTCGCCGGCCCCTGCATCGACAGTGCCTCTCCATCGAAACCAGAAACCATCCCGGTGAGCCATGCCCTCTCGCCCCGCACGCCCTCCACCTCTTCTTCGCCTGCCGACTGAAGCATCATCGACAACCTGCAGTGCTCGACGACATCCTTCCGCCTCTCACGTTGACGACTCGAGCCCCACGCCATTGTCGTTGTTTCATCGGGCCTGTCTTTCTCGAGCCAACCACCGCAACTTCATTTTAATTTAAAACCCTTCACAGTCTATTTCCCTCGAGCCCCCCCCCCCCCAATCCTCTCTGATACCTAATTTATTAATCCTTTTCATTATTACCCATTTAATCTCGCAGAGCCCCCACAAACTTTATAAGCTATCACTATTTTTGTGGGGCCCATCATCAAGTTTTATTTTATTTGTCTCAACCCAAATTTTATTTTTACCCGGCCAGCCTCTCCTGCTTCACGTCATATTTTTTTTCCAGCGCGCCCATTTCTTCTGGGGCCAACATTGGGAGTCACCGCGGCTCCCGTGGTCACTCCCAGTCTTCCAACTCGGCGCAATCCCACCGACCGGTCACCCGCTCTTCTTCTGGCTCCTCATCTCACACTATGGGTGACTCATCTGAACAACTTAATCAGATTATGACCATGCTCCAGGAGCAACAAGCTGCGCACACTGCTCTCGGGGACCGTCAACAGGAGGCCATCATTGCGCTCTCCAAGCGCATCGATGATTTATCTACCGTCCCGACACACGATCATGTTAGCAGCAGTCTGGCACAACCACTTCTCTGCACTGCCCCGCCGCCCCTGACCGTCCACGAGCCGTTGCCGCCAGTCCTCGCACACCCCGGCGCAACAATTGTACCACGCTATACCAGATTGGAATTTCCAACTTATGATGGGAAAAGTGATCCTTTGAGTTGACTCACCAAGTGTGAGGAATTCTTCGGCCACCAGCAAACTCCGGCGGCTGATCGGATCCATTTAGCATCCTTCTATATGCTCGACTCCTCTGTTTTATGGGCTTCTCGACTTCTCACCGACTGACCGAATCTGCTTTGGGACGACTTTCTCGAGCCAACCACCGCAACTTCATTTTAATTTAAAACCCTTCACAGTCTATTTCCCTCGAGCCCCCCCCCCCCCGCCAGTCCTCTCTGATACCTAATTTATTAATCCTTTTCATTATTACCCATTTAATCTCGCAGAGCCCCCACAAACTTTATAAGTTATCACTATTTTTGTGGGCCCCATCATCAAGTTTTATTTTATTTGTCTCAACCCAAATTTTATTTTAACCCGGCCAGCCTCTCCTGCTTCACGTCATATTTTTTTTCCAGCGCGCCCATTTCTTCTGGGGCCAACATTGGGAGTCACCGCGGCTCCCGTGGCCACTCCCAGTCTTCCAACTCGACGCAATCCCACCGATCAGTCACCCGCTCTTCTTCTAGCTCCTCATCTCACACTATGGGTGACTCATCTGAACAACTTAATCAGATTATGACCATGCTCCAGGAGCAACAAGCTGTGCACACTGCTCTCGGGGACCGTCAACAGGAGGCCATCATTGCGCTCTCCAAGCGCATCGATGATCTATCTACCGTCCCGACACACGATCATGTCAGCAGCAGTCTGGCACAACCACTTCTCTGCACTGCCCCGCCGCCCCTGACCGTCCACGAGCCGTCGCCGCCAGTCCTCGCACACCCCGGCGCAACAATTGTACCACGTTATACCAGATTGGAATTTCCAACCTATGATGGGAAAAGTGATCCTTTGAGTTGGCTCACCAAGTGTGAGCAATTCTTCGGCCACCATCAAACTCCGGCGGCTGATCGGATCCATTTAGCATCCTTCCATATGCTCGACTCCGCTGTTTTATGGGCTTCTCGACTTCTCACCGACTGACCGAATCTGCTTTGGGACGACTTCAAGCGACTCTGCAACTTGCGTTTCGGACCTCCTATCCACAGTAACTCCCTCGGCGCACTCACATCTCTACGCCAATCCGGTACAGTGGACGAGTACCTGGAACAATTTCAGCTTCTCTTAGCGCATGTCCCTCTTACCCCGGATATGCAAGTCGACATTTTTACCGCTGGACTTCGCGAGCGACTGCGACTGGATGTTGAGTTTGAGGCCCCTCCGGACTTAATGACCGCTATGAGTCTGGCCCGGCTCTGCGACCGTCGCCTTCAGCTGGCCTAGGAAGCCTATCCACCTGCCACCAACATTATTCAACAAGGCTGTATCGAGGGTCTCCCAGCCCCACCGATCCGCCGATTATCTCGGGCTGAGATGTTGCACCGCCGCGCTCATGGATTATGTTTCAATTGCGACGAGCAGTACACTCGCGGCCACAAATGCAACCGACTTTTCTACCTGCACGTTGAGGATTTTGACAATGAGGACATCTGATAAAGCTTGAGGACAAGCTTTTTTTTGGAGGAAGGGTGAGATGTTATGTGGTGCGTATTATTATTATCTAGGTTTCTAATTGTTATCATTATGTAGGAGCTTCGAGCCCCGGGTTTAATATTAAGTGTCATCATTAGTATTTTTGTCTTCTTATATGTTGTAGCCTATATAAAGGCATGAGTATTGTATGTTTGAGGATATGAAATGAAGTTCTAGTTTCCTTGTCCCCATTTTGTGAGATGTTGGTGGCTCTCTCCTCCAACGAGCAGCCCCGCCTAGGCATCCGCAGTTCCGGCTCCACGGTATCCTCCACCATCATTATCTCCACCTCCGGTCACCACCGAGTTAGGACCATAACAACTCTGAGTTAGGACCATAACATCATACCCTGTCAACTCTACCGACGTCCTACAGCGAGCCAGTAACAACTTGGTATTAGAGTCAACCTTCCTCAGATCCCCATTTCCCTTTTGCAACCATCTTTGATTACCTTCATTTATGGTTTCCCGAACCTCCATGTGATTCCACGGCAAAATAGCGAAGCAGTTGGTGAGAAAGAGCCGCTCTTGATCGTTGTTTGCAGTTGAAGCCGCCAATAGTGCACAAAGCCGATCGAGCTCTGTCCAGACACAAGCATAAATTCTTGTTCAGGTAGAGCAACGCTCTGTCCAACCACAAGCATAAAGCTTTGATGTTCAGAAAGCCACTCCAACCAGCTCTCTCTTCATCAAGGATCGTTGTCCAGCAACCACCTGCAACCTCGTCGGTGTCCAGTAAAAAGGGCAACCCTCGTCGGCATCATTCTCGTCCGTTAATGTTGGTCGAACTAGTGGACCTTCCGTTGTCGATCTAGCACATCCCACTCTCTCTGAAGAAGGCGACATCCCATCCCTGGGGCCACCTAGTTTCTCCCACTCAGCCGCCCGCACCTACAATCCCTGCCCCTTTTCTCAGAGCACGCTTAGTAGTACCAAGCCCAGAGCCCCTTTTTGAGCCCTCGCTACTTTTCCTCCTGCCAACAAAAGAAGCCTCATCGAACACTCACAGAGAAGCAACCGACAAGCTCCCTTTCGAGCCTTGCGCCCCTCTTTTTGAGCCACCCGCATCATATTAAATTAGTGAAATTCATTTTTTGAATTTCAATTACTTAATTAATTATTAATTCATTAATTTATTTTATATATATATATATATTAATTGATTAATTTATTTGGTAATCGATTAATTATAATTTTATCCTAACAAATGACAGTTAGGCGCCTGAAAATTAGATTTGGAGGTTACGTGGTCGCACTTAAGTCGACAATGGCCTTACATGGTCGCACTTAAGTCGACAATGGCTTTCTACAAAGTCGTCAACCTCGCCACACTCGACGACATGATAGTTTTGCACAAAATAAACAACTGCTCATCACACGACCGACGATTCCACCTAATCAAGTGCAAGACAGTGATATTCTGGCCAGTTCAGCAGTCACCAACACTTAGTGTTATGGTCCTTCAAAAAGACGCCACTCTGCAATACAATGTTTGTGTGAAGATTGTCAATGACACTCCTATTGCACACAAGGACATCAATATGGATCTGAACATTCATCAGGTATCTGCGGATTATTCTCCACCACTCCCGATCGCAGCGATTTCCATTCCACTACTTCCATCACTTAGAGATCACGGTGCGATCTCCTATCCCCTCTTATCGCCACACAAGCTCTGACCCGCCGAAAATCTCATCATCAATCATGGCATTTGTGTCCATGATGAAAGCTTACAACTCTCTGTAGCTTGTGCCACCGCGAAGCGCTACAAGGAGTTGTTTTGGTGAGAAATAAAATAGTTAACTGATCAAATCGACTGAGCTTCGTTCAAGCATGAGGACAAGCTCGATTTGAAGGATGAGTTGTTATGGACCCAAAGATATAATGGGTCTCGGGCGTCGAGCCTAGATATTATTATCATGTATTAAATGCATGAGTATTAATAGTTGGTAGTTGTTAGTTGGTTAGCTCTTTATCATGATTCTTGTAAGCCTATTTAAAAGCATGGGTTGTATGAAATGAAGGCATCCAAGAAGTTAGTTTATTTCCTTGTCTTGTACAAGATTGTGGTAGCTCTTTCTCTCCAAGCACACCCCGCCTGGCCATAGTTCTAGTTTCATAGTATCCTCCGCCTACGTCATCACCGCCTCCGACCATCCTCCGGCAAATCTACGGCGATCCTGTAACAGTAGACTCGGGCAGGTTCCGGTAAGGGTCAATTTTCCCATGAAATGTGATCCCCATCAGCTACCCCATGAAAACAAAAATATTGGGTATCAACAACGAAGTAAGTGTGCCTTGTTTCTAAAGGGTAAACACAAATATATGAGCAACGATATAGAGAATTTTGTTATAGCTGCACAAATCTGAACCGAGATGTAAGTGTGCCTTGCTTCCCACAGTAGATCATAGTTTGCATCTCGTCTTTGATTTCATACAGGAAAATCTGAATCGAGATCATTACCACTCTCCCTGGTAGCCTGAGTCGACCTCTCCTGAAGAGGAATCGGGTTGTGTACAGTTTTGATCGGCCTCTGCCAGAAGCTTAAATTGTCGCCCTCCTTGCTTGAATTCAAGGTAGGCTGGATCGTATAGGTTGTTTGATTGAGTATAACTCCTACCAAAGACGTGTGCAACCTCTGTGCATCTAAAAACAGCAAAACGCCTATTCCAGGAGGCTAACATGCGATCTTCCTCTGCATTCCAGCCATGCAGAATTGCAATTAGTGGCCCTCCTTAGTTAAAGGACAGCCACCTTCCACTCCCCAATGTTTGAGAGTCCTTAATCAGGGCAGCAACTCTGAAATCAACAACGTATTGGCCCGAAATCGCTGTCCACACCTGGAACTGCAGTCGGACCCCTAATTTGGTCTTATTTGCTCATGTAAGTTCTTAATTGGAAGTTCTCTTACTCAGTGTTGAATATAGTGCTGAAAATAATAGTATAATACGATTTGGGATTATAATTTGGTAGAAATTTGTTTAATCTTTTGTGCTATGTGAAAGATACATTCGATGAATATTTCTTGGAAGAACTTTCTATTTTAATTCAGCTAACACATTTGCTTAACTAATCCATTGTTTTTCAATTGTGACGTTTGTATTTGGCTTAATAAATTCAATCGTCATTGTAATTTTAACTGCCAGACACTCGCACGAACATTGCACATTTAGGGACTCCCTATCGTCACCACACATACATACATACATACATTAAAGTGATGAGAGAGGTTCCCAACGGGAACAACAACAAAATTAAGCGCTAACTGAATGAGTCCCTATACAGTCACGCAATGGATCGGTACTAATGCATATGAGTTTGACATCCCTCAAAATATAGGGACAAACCGAGTATTCAAGATAGAGGACTTGATTTCTTACTATAATGAGCGTCTTTATGTGGACCACTTTTTCCCTCCCATATTTGAGCCACAACTTTCTTTATTGACTTTCACTTCATCCCAACCTCAACTTGATGAGTCTCACCATGAGGGCCACCTTACGTCACTGACGGTTCCACTAGTCCAGCTGTCAGATGGAGATGCATTTTATTCAGAGCTACCAGCTACCGTCGAAGTCTTATTTCAGATTGTTGCATATGACCTCACCGTTGCGGGCGGGCGCGGTTTGCCTTGACATCTTGTCCATTGGAGTTGTCGCACATTCCTTGATGTTACTTGAATGTCCCCAGAGGAGCTTGCACGATTTCTCCCCAAGCCACGCAGAGAGCTTCGCCATCTTCACTCATCGGAGATAAGTGTTTTCAAGCCGGAGGGAATTGATGGAGTTCGCCATGATCTACCTCCCGTTCGGACAATCCGAGCCCACGGATGTGTCTGGATGGCCGATTCGAGTCAAGCATTGTGAGCCATTCGATTCGGGTGCCCTGGCAGCTGTTTTCATTTATATAGGAGAGCAAGCAAATGTTTTGGGCATCAACGATTAGTGGAGAAATCACTCCTTCGATCACGTTGGTGGACTTCAGCCGCACGGTGACACCGAGTCCCCTCTTGGTGCGACTCCAAAAGTTTTGTTCCCTGTTCAGCTTCCCCAGCCCGTCCAAACACCGCAAGTCCTCCCTCCTCCTCTCCCCATAGCCAAGCCACCGCAACGCCTTTCCTTCAACCCACGACTCATCCCATCCCTTGTTCCTGCGGCCAGAAATCTCGCAAACCGCCCCTTCCTTCCGTCTGTGCAGACACCGCAAACCCTATCTAAATTTCTCCCGTATTGACCCCCTTCCATGTCGCATTCCCTGTTGTTGTCACCTCCTCCTCCCCTTCCAATGTTCAGCTTCTGTTCTCAACACACAATGCCTGTTTTCAGCGCCCCGCACCCGTTTCCTGCGCCCAAAACCTATTTTCAGCACCCTGAATCTAATTTCCTTCTCCAAGAATTTGATTTTCAGCCTTCCGGACGTGATTTCCAGCAACCCTACATCCATTTCAGCCCCCATCCTTTGTTCCAGCACCCTCACTTCAGCCTCCATTACAAACCAGCCCACCCTACCCCGCCACATCTTCCATCCGAGCCTCACCAAACTTGAAATCAGTCCACTAGCCCACTGTTCTTGCATTCCAGGAGCACGAATCCCTTCCAAAAGCCTTCTGATCGCCACCAACGCCATGCTTAATGATGCAGGACGGCGCGTAGGGTTTGCGCGCTTGTCGGCTTTTTCTAGGAAACCCTAAATGCATGCCATGATTAAATTAATTTTTGCAAAGATTTAGAGCGGGCGTTGCAAATATTTTGAGAAATTAAGCAACTTGATTTTTCTAAAACACAAAATTACTATTTTGTTTAAAATGAATTTTCTTGAAAAAATTGGTTCATTTCTAAACCCAAGGAAGGAAGTTCGCAACTTTTGTTATGTTCCCCTTGTCGTAGCAAAACGGAAATCGTGAACTCCAAATACGTTTCCGTTTGGAGTTTTCGACGAAGCGTTTCCTGACAATGTTCGGGCGAAAGCCCAACAATGAATCTATTGTCCTACGAGAAAATATATAGACACACAAAGGAGGAGAAAGAAACAAGTTACCCACGAAAAGATGTGTCTTTCAGCAATCGAAGTCGACGGCAATCACGCGGGAAATTTCTCGTCACCTTTGATCTCCAGCTCTGAGGTTGGCCGCTATCGCACACGGGCACCAAGGAGAAATAAATCGCTCACTCACACACGAAGTGGCTCCACGGAATCTCAACCACTCAACAGTGTAAGGAAGTCACAAACTAAACAACCTAAAACTCAATCACTCTCACACAAGGTGGTTCCACGAAATCTCAGAGCACAAAGGGCAATCTACTTATCAACTCAAAGAACAAATCAGAAGTTGATAAATCCTCTATGAAACTATTTCATCAAACAACAAAATTCATTAACGGGAGTTAATAACCACATAGCAAAATCACTGTCCACTGTTCATCTTCCACACAATCTCACGCAGGGAAGAAGACACAATAGTCAAAATTGTATTCATCAACTACTCGACGGGCTCAAGCAGCAAGAACAGAAATTTCACATTCAACATTCACAGAACTCAAGAATGGAAGCAATAGGACCAAATTTCAATGTTCAATCACTCAAGGGATCTCACAAAGCTAACAGGAAAGTAAAACGGGAATCAAATACACAAGAAAGTTCAAATCATTTTCAACAACATCGAAAACAACTACAAATCCCTATTTATAGGGTTTCGAAACAGACCAAAGTAGCCTGCACACGAATCCAACGGTTGTTGGAAGAACGTCCATGGCGGTTCGATCGTGGTTGACGTGGGGAGACGCGGAAATTTGTTGGCAGTTGCTCGTGAAGCCCTCACCTCACGTCGCCGAAGTTATTGAGTGGTTTGCCCTCTCGTGCTGGCCGACAAAATCGGAAAGAACCGGCTGCAGCGCTGGCCAGTAGGGGAAGAAATCGGTGCTTGAGACGGGTTGGCGGCAGAAGATGGATCAGCTAGGGTTGAAGGCAGAACTGGCCAGTAAATATATATACTTGCAAACACACAAAATAAATGCAAAAAATTACAGAAATGGCAAACAACAAAAATGCAAAAATGACATGAAAAAAATGCCATAAATTAGGGCCGGTAAAGGTCGGGTCGGATGCGGCGGCGGGCACTTTTGCGTCGACCTGATTGGGGCCGGTCTCCACCACTTGCCCACCGCCTACATATGTGAGTCGTAGTTTCTTGCTCTCTATTTTGTGTGTTCGGATTATGTTTTGCGGGATATAATATCTATCATATGCTTTTATTTCTGTGTGATCAATTGACTTGCAGAATTTATTCGGAGCATGCTTTAATTAATTGTGCCTCAATTGTTGGTGAATACCCACTTTGTTTTACCCAAATAAAATTTCCGCGAACTTAAAGCATCTGCTTAAATTTTATTATAATTATTTGCATATTGCTAGCTAACTCAAATGATTTAATTGCATTTGCATCAGCACTTAAGGTGGTATTTTGTTGGATTGCATGTATGATGCTGTGTTATTTTAGGGTCGTCGCAGGTCCATTATATTCATCGTGTGATCATCTGTATTGCATGTAGAGTTTAGGCATCTGTTCTCCGCCACCTATAGATTCGTGTTGCGTCATAAAGTCTCTTAGTGCATTTTCACACCACACCACACCCTTCAATTTACCCTGTGTCAGAAAGCTTTGTTGTTGTTGCAAATAGATTTATTTATATCCAAAAGAAAAATCAAGTTATTTCATGGAATCGAAATATCTATAAGATACTTAAGCTTTAATTATTTTGATATACTCTTAAGCAAGGAACCCATATGTGAACAAAATCAATATATGCATGTCTAGTTACACGTTAAAAAAATATCAAACACTTACAAGCAAGAAAAAAGAGATAATTTTAGACATGATATCATCTCGTAGAAAGGAATTTTAGCATAACTGAAAGAATCAGGCTCGGCAATTTGACTCAAGTGGCTCAGCTGACTTGGTCTAGATGACAAGGCCACTTAGGTGGATGTGGCTTGGCAACTAGCCAAGTGAACTCTGTCAACCTAGCATGAAGTGGCTCGATCACTTGGTTAAGTGTGGCTCGGACAAACTTGGATATGTGTGACTTGGGTACTAACTAGACTACTAGAGGCTCCCCTTAGCTGTAAGGTGACTTTATGATACGTCTACGAACGAAGAGCGAGACATGATTGCATTAAACATGAATACGGATACAATCCGGAGCAAACTCCGGCCAAGATCAAGTAGGCTAGTTTCTCCTATGACCCCTCTCTCAAACAAGAGCCAAAACCCTAAACCAAAGACAATGAAAACACTCTCATGCCACCACCTTATATAGGAAGGGGGCTCACATGATAATAACATAAAATAAGAATAATTAATATTAATTAATTAATTAATAATAATCAATTAATACCAATTAATTACACGAATGAATTAAGGAGGTTTCCATATTCGCGCTCTGGTGGTCCCAGCGACGGGTGGCTCCTTCGACAAACGTGCGAGGGTAACATTACGCCGGTCTTAAAAATCGATCTTGTCCTCAAGGCCGAGTCGTGATTCTTTATCGGGGTCTTTAAGAACGGAGATGACATACAACTTGTCATCGTGGGGTAGCGAGAATTGGAATAAACACGGCGAAATGATTAAAAAAATTGAGAAAATAAAAAAGGGGGGCAGCTACGGTTTTTGTCATGGAGTGGAGGAAAAAACTACGGCGGACAGAGAAATGATGTGTAAGTGGCGGTGTGGGTTCCCATGTGAAAAGAAAAAATAAACAGGGAAGAGGGTGTGCGGCTCGAGGAGTAAAACAAACGTGTTGATCGCGGAAAAAGGAAACAAACAGGGGTTGAGCGAGGAAAGGAGATGGCGCGGCTGGATCGGGCGGGGGACGACGTACGAAGGAGGGAGGTCGACGACACAAGAGAAGGGGGCGGCCGAGAGGTGCAAGCTTCAGCCGGGAACGGCGGTGGAGGTGCGGCATGTGCTGCTGCTGCCGGAAACGCCGCTGGCTGGATCGGCCGGTCGCTGACGCTGCAGGTAAGGGCATCTGCTTTTGCAGCTAGAAGCGACGCGACAGCAATGTTGGAGGGCGGGTTTCCTCTGCTGCGGACGAAAGCGATGCTGGAGGTGCGGCGACGGCGGCGGCTGCTATCGGAATCGAGGCGACCGGTGGTGCGGGTGTCTTCTGCGGCTACGGAGATGCGGCGGCGGTTGTCTTCTGCGATGATGGAGGGGCGGCAGCGGCCGCTGCTGCCAGAAGCGGGGCACTGGAGGTGTGGTTGTCTTCTGCGGCAGCGGGAATCGGTGCTGGAGGAATTCGATCGTGTTCGGCGAGTCGATCTAGCTTATCGTGGAGGTGATGCGCCATGGCGAGAATGTTGTCGAGCATCTCGGTTTGCCGATCGAACTTGGCACAGATGGAGATGGCGGTGAGGCGGGTGTTCACCGTGGCGTGATCCTCGGCGGCTTGGAACGAGCGGACGGGGGCGGCAGGTCAGACCATTGATATGTCTACAAACGAAGAGAGACATGATTGCATTAAACACAAATACGGATATAATCCGGAGCGAACTCTGGCCAAGATCAAAGAGGTTGGTTCCTCCTATGACCCCTCTCTCAAACAAGAGCCAAAACCCTAAACCAAAGATAATGAAAACACTCCCATACCACCTCCTTATATAAGAGGGGGGTCACATGACAATAACATAAAACAAGATTAATTAATAACAATTAATTAATTAATACCAATTAATTACACGAATGAATTAAGGAGGTTTCCATATCCACGCTCTGGTGATCCGAGCGATGGGTCGCTCCTTCGACAAACGTGCGAGTGTAACACTTTACCATTAAATTCATAATGAGAGCAATCTCCTAGTTTGGAGCTTATTCATAAAGAAATAGTGGATAGGCCCAATAATTGAACAACTTAGCGAGCTCAACCATTGGTATTAAGTGAGCATGACCACAATGATGACTAGAACTAGTCCAAGTTATAAAAATTTAGAAATCTATAACTACTAGATAACATATCAAGAAGGGTAAGATAGATATGATCCAAACAAATTTTCACGTCTACATATGTTTTTTATTTGGAAGTACAAAATTAAGTATAACACAAAATGACACTAAAATTATTTCAAGAAGCTTATGACTGAGAGAATGAATAAAAGAAGCAAAGTTAAAGAGTAAGCTAAGCTGAAGTTAAGAGCCAGCCCTGGGAAGCTGGAGCAGAAATAACCTAGTAACATGATGATGAGCCATAGTTTAGGTGTGAATAGTTGGCCACATTGTTAGAAGTCCAATCCTAAGACTAAAGCATATTAGATCTCAAGTGCCACAAACTGATTGCGTGTTAGAAGCCTAACCCTGAATTAATATGAAATGTATAATAGGATTAGTAATGATTACCATGTAACGGCCGTAGTGTTAGAAGATTAACCTTGTTATTGGACCCAAATGATTGAAAGTGAAAGCTTACATGATAGAAAATGCTCTTACCAGACCTTAGGATAAAATTTAGCTTAAGTGTTAAAAAGTGGCAGCAATGAAAGTTGTTGACACGTGAATGTATATGATAAGGCATTTGCATAGCTCATGATGATACGTAAAGGTTTATGTTAAGACACTTAAAACATAACTCACGATGCTGTATATATAATGCTTAGCACAACTCATAATGATACATGCGATAAGAATTTAGCACAAATCATGATGATTCATGTACATATTTAGACATGGCATGACACATAATTTAGACATGGGTATAATACATAATATCACATTATATCTTCACCTAAAAATAACACACTTGAGGTTAAGTATAGAGGGAGATAAAGGCTAATTTATGAGATTATAGATAGATAAATCATGTGCTTAGAAGATAGATTGATGATTTGAGGATTTTATATAAAACCTATACTTAAGAACACGAGTGTTGAAACCGAAAACTGATTCCAAAAGGAGTTCGGACCCAAGGGGGATAGCTTGCACCTACTTCTCTCAAGCGAAAACACCTGACTGAAAACTAAGAAACAGATCATGAGTTGTAGCGAGGAGGTCCCGCCAAACACCCGGAAGATCGAAGAAAGCTTCCCCTCCCTAGTCAATGCTGAGTCAGGCACCTTGGAGGGCATTGGAAGTCAACCAAAGCTAACCAGAGGAGAAAAAAGCCAAAGAATCGGATCCCCTCCAAAGGTGCCTTTGGGGTCTATTTATAGTTTTCTAAATCTGGCCTGCAAATAGCGGAATCCCGTCTTTTGGTTCTACTATACACAACCCAAATTGGTCTGCCAACAGCGAAACACCGCTGATTGGAGAGGTTATTAGCAGACCTAAAGAGGTACCCTGGGAGCCTGGACTCGCCCCTGGGTGCCTGGACTCGCCCCTGGGTGCCTGGACTCGCCCCTGGGGGCCTGGACTAGCCCCTGGGGGCCTGGCTAGCCCGTGGGGGCCTGGAATCGCCCGTGGGGGCCTGGACTCGCCCCTGGGGGCCTGGACTCGCCCCTGGGGGCCTGGACTCGCCCCTGGGGGCCTGGACTCGCCCCTGGGGGCCTGGACTCGCCCATGGGGGCCTGGACTCGCCCATGGGGGCTTGTACTCGCCCCTGGGAGCCTGGACTCGTCCCTGGGTGCCTGGACTCGCTCCTGGGAGCCTGGACTCGCCCCTGGGGGGGACTTCTTTTATACTCGTCCTAGGGAGACGAGATCCTCCAGACCATCCTTGGTCATCTCTGATCTCGACGAATTACGGGTTATAAAACGAGGAATCGTTCTATCTTTCTTGAGTATTTTCAGGTGCTTAGGGTAGGGAGAACTCGTTGAAACATTTGACTCGTCCATCCTATTTAGCCATGCTACAATTCATATAGGTTAGTGATGGTTGGTATGAGTGGAATTATCAAGACCTTCATGACATTAGAAAGAATTTGAACATCACTATCTTGAATTTTTGTTTAAGAAATTTTTAACATTGGTATACGAAGGCTAGAGCTCAAGAGAAGCTGAAGACTATGAGATATGCAAGAAAACTTCAGATATTTCAAAAAATTTAATCACTGAATTTTGGAACTGTACATTGTAGCCTCCGGTCAAATGATGTTTCGGATTTTGACAATGTAGATGTGCTTCAATTTTGGACTCTTTGATACTGCTAATGATGGATGAATGATAAACATTTTATATATTTATACTACTACTTAGATGGATTTTGTGATTGGTGGACTATGGACTAATTATACTTTCTTTGGAATTTATTAATATTGCATCTTGGAATTTCAATTTATAAATACTATAAAACAAAATTAGTTTTTCAATCCAATTTAAGAGGCACTGGAGTGTTACAAAATATGGCGGCATGGTAGAATTTGTTAGAGCATATTCATCTAACCAAAACTAATGTGAGAGGAGGGAAACTAATGTGAGAGGAGAGACCGGAGATCAATATTAAGCGCATAAAATTGCATGAATTTCTTGATGTGGGACTATATTCTCAACCATCCCCCTCATGTGTAGGGGCTATGTACACATGGACGTATTTTTTAATTGGAAAAGGTCAAAGTGGACAGTTAAGTCTAGTCTACTCTGATATCACATTAGAACATACGCATTAAATACAATAAATTAGTTACAGGTGGATGGGCCCGAGATCTATATTAAGTGCGTAAGGCTACATGAGTTTCATAGCGTGATGCTATAAAAAAGGGGCAACCCAATGCACAAAGAATCCCCATGCAACAAGGATCTGGGGAAGACTCCCACCACAACGTGAGGCTATAATCTCAACAAAATAAGTTGAATGAAGAAAATATCCAAAAATGATCTCCTTTTGCTTCCCACCTTTTAGCTTTGAAAGGCTAATGTGGCCTACCTGTCTTAGTTATGGATAATTGCATCTAATGAATGTCAGTAATATTGAATTAAATTCATAACAAAGCATGTCTACTTAATACTGTACTTCATAATCGAAAAACAATAATCAAAAGTAAATGGCAATGCTAGTTTCCAATATGAAAAAATTCTAAGAATAGAAATCTATTGAAAATGAATATAATTGTATAAAGGCATGAAACAGATTTAAAAAAGATTCTTGCATTCCAATAGATCAAAAGAAACTGCAATATAGCATCATGAAACAGGTGAGGAAACAACCGTCGTACCATTGGGTATATCTTTCAACATAGTTCCTCGGCCCTACAAATGAGAACATTGGCGAATGAGGATATTCATAAAACAACATCAAATGTACGTTTCTAATAAATCTATAAAAGAAGTAACCAAACATGCACCTTCTCTATGATGACAGCCTTATTGGGCTCTTTCTCAATAACTTCAACCAGCCGCTCCACAACCTTCCTCTCGCGCACAGGGCGCTCCCTAGAAGAGATCACAGGTGATGATGATGACGCTTCAACAGGAGCAATCAATGGTTCCTTGGCTTTTTCCCCACTTTCTTTCTTCTCTTTTTCTTTAGTTTTCACCTTCACTTCACCTTTCTTTCTAGACCTTTCTCCTCTGACCCTTTTCTTTTTAAAAGGCATCGCAGCTTTCTTTCTAGGACTTTGCTTTTCTATATCTCCATCATCATCCTCTTCATCAACAACATTCTCACCCTCGGCATTACCCTCTTTCCCTTTTTCCAAACCACTATTAAAAGCATTTTCCTCAGATTTCTCATCAACTCTGCCTTTCTTTTTAACATTTTCAGCTTCCACCTTAGAAATTGTCTTGGGCTTCTTTTTGGCTTTCACTCCTTTATTTTTTGATATTTTTGAAATATTTCCTGCATCATTTTCATTGTCCACATCTCTTGTTTGTCCACCATCATTAATCCCATGTGCACCTTGAACATTTTTACTATCCTTTAGCAGTCCCGCATCTTTGACATTTTTGTGATCCTTACCTTCTTCTACAACCTTTTTCTGTCGGGTACCTTTTACATCATTAATATCATTCTTCTCGCCATCATCTTTAGCATTATTCAAAGCTTGTGCGTCAATTTTATCTCCAGTATCATCCCTCAATTCAGCAACACTAATCTCTTCAGCACTCACTCCTTCCACAACACTGCTCTCATCATCATGCTTGATATTTTCAACAATCTTCTCCCCCTCTTCATCCTTAATTTCCTCAAAACCCTTCTCAATATCCCTTTCCTTATGTTCCTCCCCCTCCTTAGCCTCCTTTGCATCCTTTTGTTTCTCCAAATCCATGGCTTCTCTGACATCTTTTTTCCCCTCCACTTCATTAGCGTCTCTTCCGTCTTTTTTTCCCTCCACTTCATTAGTGTCTCCTCCGTCTTTTTTTCCCTCCACTTCATCAGTGTCTCCTCTGTCTTTCGTTTCCAACCCATCCCTAGCTTCCACTGCATCCTTTTGTCCATCCAAATACACAGTTTCCTCAATTTCTTTATTTTTCTTTGATTCCTGAGTTTTCTCCACTTCCTCCTTTGACTTCCCATCCTCAATGCCCTCAAAGTCCTTCACTTCCCTAGAATCCTTCTCCTCCTCTCCATCCTCAGTGCTTCTAGGCTCCTTTTCATTACCATCGTAATTTTTTTCTACACTATTCTTGTTTTGTACATCCACTTCTTCATCATCCTTCTTATCTACTCCATTCTTCAAATCAGCAATGCCTTCTGTTTCCTCTGTCACGCCCTTCATTTCACCAACACTACTATTTTCCTCTTCATCCTTACTGACTTCTTTCTTCACATCTCCTCCCTCAACTCTGTTTTCAGTAGAAACCTTTATAGAAGAAACATCAGGCGGATCAGAACCATTCTCCACTATAGTTGTCTTTGAATCTGATGCAGTACCGGAATTTTCCATTCCAGTAAATGCAGCTGCTAAAAATGCCTCAAGAAGATGCCAAGAACAATGCCAAATAGAAGGCCTCTTCTAAATTCTATACCTGGAATAACAAATGATAAAGTAATTAAAATATGACTAATCATCATTATCAATATCGTAACCAAAATCCTTTTTTCAAAACAAAATGGATGACTGGCAAAGAACTCCATTATACTATCAACCAACAAAAAAAGGAGAAACATTGCTAATTACAGGTAGAATCGGCCTATGTTTCATCAGTAACTCTGCAAAATTTATTTTCTCAACAAGCTAAACAGTGGCTAAATCAAATTACTACATAGCAACCCTAATTTGAGTGAAAATAACCATAAAACAACAAGATGCAATTATGGAGTATCTGAATTCCCCCCTACAAACATGAGAATAATCAGGTAGCTCAAAACGCGACCTTTATAAAAGAACTGCGGCTTAGATCCTAGGCGTACAAGCATAACCCTAGGCCAATCCTAACAACAAACTGAACAGCAGAAAACAAATAAGAAAATATTGCACGAATCAAAACAATTCACGCTAAGAAATATAGGATAACTTCGAAGTACCGCCCAAACCCTAACTCCCACTCCCCCAAGTACAAAACCCTTCCAGAAAAAAAACAAGAAAAGAACAAAGAAGTCAAATTTTTGCCCGCTACAGGCTAAATTCGGAAGAAGGAGAAGCTACTCACAAAGTACCCTCCCAGTTCGTGCGTCGAAGCAAGCGGTCCGCGCGGAGAATTCCTGCGTCGCTCTGCTTTCGAAGCTAGCTCGGTCGCGGCCAAGCGGACTGAACTAAAAAAAAAAAGACTTCTTCCTTTGTCCCTCCACCCCAAAGTTTTCAGCCTTTTTACCATTTTACCCCCCTCTTCTCCGCCTCCAACTTATAAGGAATGCTGACGTGGATTTGACCCACCACGTTCTCTTCGAGCTTCTATTGCGTAACACTAGCAATATTTCCTCTGTAATAGAAAATTTTTATGTTTCTCACTAAGCATAGATGCCAATAATAGATGTTGTGGGTCGTTTGGTACTTTCACAGATTGGAGGAATTGGATATTCCTAGCATGAGAGTGAGTCAGGCGTGCAAACAGTCAAAATATAGAAATAACAACAAACAAAAGGATTATTACATGAAAACTCAGAAAGAGAAAAAAGCATAGGGACAGATCCAGTTCTGACAAAACCCACTGGTTGTTGAGTACATGAGTTAGAGTTTTAGGAGGATGATCGGTCATCACTTCTTTACAAGACTCTTGAGAAAAAACTAAGTCTCGATTTGCACTCGCGGGAGCATTCGTAAAAGAGGAAAATTCACAGGTAGAGCACACACTGATTGATTGAAATGATGAACGGAGAGGCAAATCTTGAAAGTTGCAAGTGTTGTTTTCTGAAGATACCAAGATTGAGTAGTCTGTAGATCTAGCAATAGAAATGGGCTTTGTGGAGGCATTCAGAACAAGGAAGTTCTTGTGAGATCCAGAATAGGAGAGGGCTTGTCGTGCATTCAACGGTGGATTGACGGGAGCCAATCGGGTTGAGAAGATTCGGTAATATTGTGGGTCGCTTAGCGCTCTCCTAGTCTTGAAGAATCGAACCGTTTTAATTCGAGAGTGAGTCAAGCGTGGTAATAGTAAAAAAGGAATCAACAACAAAAACAACAAGACGTTTTTACGTGGAAAAATCCGGAAAATGAAAAAATCATGGGTCGATTCGGTGTCTACTAAATCCACTAATTTGTTTTGCTGCTACAAGTGTTAGAATTCTCGAGAGGAAGACAGGCCACTACTCTTCTTACAAGTGCATGAAAGCAAATAATGAGAGTAGCCACTACGCTTCTGGAGCTGTCACTGGAGCAAGCACTGTGGAGAGCGGAGTGACCACTTTAGCAAGAGGGCAAGAAAAGTGTCAAGTTTTCACCAAAAATTTGCAGAGCTCTATCTTTTTTTTTGTGACTTGAAGCAGAATCAGTGCAATAGAGCGTGCTAGGGATGAGACTGAATGGATGAACGCATCAACGGGGCTCTGGTCTTGAAGCGCGGGCGATGAGGAGATCTTTAAGCAGTCTTCGAAGGAGAACATGAGAGCCAAAGAAATTCTTCAAACTCCGATGGAGATTATTGAGCCGTATTTGAAGGAGAACTTGAGAACCGAAGGAGGTCTTCGAATATTGATGAAGATCTTCAAGCCGCTCCTGAAGGAGGACTTGAAAATCGAAGAAGGTCTTCAAACTTGAAAGAAGATCCTCAAGCCGCTCCTGAAGCAGGAAATGAGAACTCTCTCTAGTGCATAATGAAATTTGTCCTTAAATGAGAGCACATCACCTTTTTATAGCTTTTTTGACGTGATCGCTAGTAATTGCGCATTTTTTGAATTTGAATTGATGAATGAAGATGCGTTGTTTTGATCACCTAGAGCACCAATTTTCTTAAAATGACATTCATTTCCCCAGGGCTGTCCTGGTAAACCGAGCGACTTGGGAAGGTTTGTTGGCGAGGATGAAAGCGGCGGATGACGACGATGGAAGACAATGTCTGCGCGTTGTGCTCCTGGCACGTGTGCGTTGTACGCACGTGCGTACTTAACGTGAACGAGCATGCGACCCCTCGAGTGTGTTTGTTATGCATAACTCGGGTTCGTTGCGCGTCCGGCTCTTTAAGCATTCTCACTTGGTCGAGGCGGCCAATTTCAACAATCTGATCGGGCCCATGATCGATTTCGACAGTGTCAGCTTGACTCGGACGAACTTTAGGGGAACCCCATTAGATAGGCATGTCCAAAAAGTCAGGCAGGGACCGAGCCTGCAGAGCTTGGGCCTAAGCCGGGCGCAGGCACCCTCTTCAAGAGGGGCATGGTTATTAAATCCCGCGTATAGGCGAGATTTAAATAAATCCTTCCAGGATGGTGCCTGGTTTGGATGTTAGACCCAGGTCAAGCCAACTACAGGCCCGGGTCGGCCCTGATTCCTCGGCTTAGTTGGGCCTGGCCCAGCCCGGGTATCAGGCAAACCTTTGAGCCTTTTATGGGGGCCCTGATAGGCCCCCAGAGCCCGATTGGGGCCAGGGTCTGGCTAGCCCGGGCCCGAACCTAGCCAGACTTTTTCAGGGTCGGGACCCAGGCCCACTTTTTATGAACATTTGTACCATCACGTATAGAAATAAAAAAGAGTTGTATTGTAGTCTTTAATCTTTGTGGTATAGTATCATGAACATTCTTATTCAATAAAATATTGTACTTTTGTGATTGGTTGCATTATTCTGTGGTGCATGATTTTTAGTGTGGTATTTTTGAAACAACTATTCCACCCCGCCAGCCAGTCATCCCGCCACCCCGCAATATTGTCATCCGATCGAACTAGGATAACCTCTTTAATGAGACCAAGGCTTCATTTGCCACAGTAGTGTCTGTCGTAAACGCATGGGTTAATCTGCCATTTGGTAACAACCACCTAACAAATTTCATCGGTTTAAACATAGAAATGGGTGAAGAAGTTCCTTAGGTGTACATTAACGAATTACAGTTTAACCCTCATGTTCACGACCGCCGCCACCGTGTCAAACGGAGCTTAAGAAACCTAGATGGACCTTTGTGCTCCATAGGAGCAAACAAAGTGATAATGCAACCATAGCCTTAGTGACAATTGTGATCCACCTAACCATGGTTGTCTTATAAAGTCAACAATGAGTTATATTGACTTAGGCCCCGTTTGGGGGGACTTATTTTCACCGGTCAAGCGGTTGCGACCGCATGAACCGGACCATAATTGAGGTCTGGTTCATGCGGTCGCAACCGCTTGACCGGTAAAAATAAGTCCCCCCAAACGGAACCTTAGGCTCCGTTTGGAGGGACTTATTTTCACCGGTCAAGCGATTACGACCACATGTACCGGACCTTAATGACTTTTTTTCACCGATCAAGCGGTTAAGATCCGGTACATGCGATCGTAATCGCTTGACCGATGAAAATAAGTCCCTCCAAACAGAGCCTTAAATGAGATACTTTATTGAGCTCAATACACATCTAAAAAGTATTTTTTTTTGCACGCTTTTATTTACCGTGAAGTAAAAAACCATGATTAACACTAGTTCATTATGCTTATATGCCCTTTGCACGAAGATCCGGCCACTTGAGCACTTTTCCAACAGCCCAACAACCTCAGACCACCTATGTTAGTAAAGCCCAATCCACTCGCCGCTAGGCCTAGTGATTTGATCAATTAGGTGGATCTTTGGGAGGATCCATCACGGTGGCCCTTGAGGTGGCCCATTCACCTAAAAAAGAATTTCAAGGGAGGTGGCGGCTCGGCACCACGAAGCTTTCAGTTCTAACTGCAAATCAAAATTAACTGCAAATCAAAATTGAAACTAGCTCAATTTGCAGATTCAGAAGCCTTTGCATTTGTTCTGGATAAAGCTACTCAAAAATCAATTGGTAAGAGGTCAACAATTGCGTGAATTACTTAAACAATCTCAATCAGACCCTCTCATGGTGGAAGACCATAATCTTCCCCCGACTCGCATAGGTCATGGAATCAAGGACGTAGGAGGCAATTAACGAGTTGGCCTGCACTCGCCCCAGGATCAAGCCAAGGGAGGGGCGAGTGCGGTAACCCAGCTTGCACTCGCCCAAGCCCCGAGTTGGCAGTGAGTGTCAGTCTCACCAAGGCACTCGCCGACCCAGGCGAGTAGAAGCGACACAAACCACTCGCTTAGTAGTGTTTTTACAAGAATGCTCTCGCTGGTCTGCTAATAATCTCTCCAAATAACGTAAGTTTGGCTGTCGGCAGACCCATCTTGGTGCGCATAGCATTTCCAAAAGACGGGATTGCTGTACAACCCCGTGTCCGCCGGAGGATCTTAGACCCCTCGACCCGCTCCTTTAGGCGGGCCAGCCTCGACCCGCTCCTTTAGGCGGGCCAGCCTCGACCCGCTCCCTTAGGCGGGCCAGCCTCGACCCGCTCCTTTAGGCGGGCCAGCCCCGACCCGCGTTTCTCGGTTATCAGGTCGGGACGGGCTGCGCATAGCTGATCAGGACAGCGGGATTAGGCTGTTGGCAGACCATCCCTAGGGGTCTTTCAGTAATTTCAAGCTATCAGAGGTCAGCTATTGGCAGACCATCTTCTAAAAACTATAAATATGACCCAAGGGGTACCTCAGAGGGCACGCACTGGTCTCCCAGTCTTTTAGTGTTCTCTGAGATACCTTAGCCCGGCCTTTTTGGCTAAGGAGGGGAAGCGCTCTGAGATCTTCCGGGTTTGTGGTGGGACCTCCGCGCCGGGCCCTTGGTCTAGTCCTCTGTTCTTTCCTTCTCTTCGGTTGCTTTTCTTGCAGGAACGAAGTAGGTGTGCGACCACCCCTTCCCCAAGGGTGAACTCCACAGAGACCGATCTTTCGGTTTCAACATTTTGGTGCGGTGAGCGTGGAGAGTGGTCAACTCAGAAAACCTTCCGCAGGATCAATGACTGGAGGAGAAGGGCAGGGCTCGGACAGGACCGACTCGCCACCCCCACCCCCTCTCGCCATCGCGGGGATGTTTGAGGAATTTAGACAGGAAATGCTCGGCGTGGTCAGGCTCGCACTCGGCGTGCGGGCCGAAAGTGCGACCCCGGCAATCCCGGTTCTCGCGGACCCGGCACTCGGCGAGGCGGCTCCCGCCCGGCGAGCCGGGAAGGAAGTGGTCGATGAGGGGCGAGGCGCCGAGCTCCCCGGGAGAGTGCTCTTCCCAGGCTCGGGGAGCGGCGGTCGATTCGGCGAGTTAGGGGCGCGAGACCCTCCAACCCGCCCGGTGGGTGGAGGCAGTCCCTTCAGCGAATTGGTCTCTTCCGCCCCAGTCCCGGACGGGTTCAGAGAGCCCGAGGTGTCCTATTACACCGGAAGGGGAGATCCGGTCCAACACGTCCAGTGGTTCGAGGACGTGGTCTCCATCCGGCAAATGTCGGACGGGTTCAAGTGCCGGCTCTTCGCTATCACTCTCAGAGAGAAGGCGAGGGAGTGGTTCCATCAGCTGCCGTCCAGCTCCATCCACTGCTTCGAGGTTCTCCGCCGGGGGTTCGTGCTGAGATTCACTACCTCTAAGAGGAGGAAGAGGGAGTCGGAATCTCTGTTCCGTATCAAACAAGAGGCGAACGAGACCCTGGGAAGCTATGTTGACCGCTTCCAGGAGGAGGTTACCCAAGTTCAGGAGACGCCGGGCCATACCCTGATGATGGCCTTCACACTGGGACTGCAACAGGGCTTCTTTCGCATGGAGTTGAAAAGGGTTCCCCCCCTCTCCTATGAAGAGTTGATGGAAAGGGCGGCGAGAGAAGTCGACGGAGAGGCGTCGAATCCAGAGTTTGCCCAGAAGCTAGCCAGATGGGCTACGGGGGAGGAGAGGCCGAAGGGAGGTAGAGGCCAGGAGGAGAGGAGAGCCGAGCCCCGGTAGAGGGACGGGCAACATCAGCAGCAACAGCCGCCGCCCAGGTGGGGGCGCCAAGAGCCGAATCACCGGCTAGGATGGAGGCCAGAGTGGCAGGAGCAGAGGGCGAGGAGAGGGTTCCACGGAGGGGACCGTCGCCAGGGAGGCCAGGGTCAGTTCTACCCTCCCGGAGGAAGGCAAGGCCGAAGGCCACCTCTTCCCGACCAAGAAGAGGCTATGGCCATAGCCATGGGGGAGAGAAGAAGGCCGGCGAGAAGGAGGAGAAGAGAAGTCAGGGTGGAGATGTCGTACTGCGATTTCCACCAGGAAGAAGGGCACTCCACCGTCACGTGCCCGGAGTTCCTCGAGATGAGAGGAGACGGGGAGCAGCAGCGCCGGCAAGATCACCAGGGAGTGCGGATCGAAGAAGTCCTGCCTCGGAGGGAGGAGGACAGATGCGAAGATCGGGCTGATGTGGGGTCCCGGGGAGGGATCGGAGCAATCCACGGGGGGGCGGGGGTCGAGGCCTCCCGCAAGGCGAGCCTCCACACCATATACCGCAGGAGCGTTGGCTCCACATCCCAGACCCCGCCCCCGGAAGAGAGAATCACATTCTCCATCCAGGACATGCCAGGTCACAAAGATCCCTTCTGCGATGCGCTGGTCATTCAGACAGCCATCGAAGATTTCACCGTCTCCCGGATCCTCATCGACAACGGGAGTTCGGTCAACGTCATCTTTAAGAGGGCATTCGACGCGATGAAGGTGGAGGCCAGGAGGGTGTTGGCCTCGGATGGGCCCCTGTTCGGCTTCTCAGGGGAGAGGATGGAAGTTGAAGGAGGAGTGGGACTCAATGTTTCCCTGGGGGGGGGGGCAGTCTCGCAACTGCAAGTTCGTCATCGTAGACGCCCCCAGCAGCTACAGCGCCATCTTCGGGAGGCCCCTTATCAGCGCCTTCCGCTGCGTCCCCTCGTCCTTCCACCAATGCCTCAAGTTTAACGTCGAGGGGGTCCAGGTCCGGGTCCGCGGAGATCCCAAAGTGGCGAGAGAATGTTACGTCACGGCAGTGAACTCTATCTCTTGGTTGGAAGGAGCCGAAGAAATGGGACGGAGGATGGAGGAGATGGAGCAGGAGGTTGGCAGAGAAGATATGGAAGTGGAGGAGAGCCGCGCCCAGGAAGAAGTGGTGGAGGAGGTCCAGGGGCCGGCCGAAGCAATGGCCGTGGAGGAAGTCGAGGAAGAAGTCTCCGCCCTCGGAGGAGTTACTGAAGAATGGGGGGAGCAGTCCCGTCTGGAGGCAGCAGAAGAGGTGGTGGAGGTGGAGGTCCACGCCTTCGGTGGCAGGGTTGAGAAGGTCCGCGTCAGCGGAGGTCTGACTCCGGAGGCTCAAGGCAGGATGCTGGAGTGCATCCAGAAGAACGTGGATATCTTTGCCTGGAGTGCTGCGGAGATGCCGGGGATCGACGCCGACGTGGCCTGCCACCGCCTTAACCTGAACCCGGAAGCACGCCCCATCCAGCAGAAGAAGAGGGCCACGGCGGACAGGCTGGCCGAGCCGATTTGGGAGGAGGTGGCCAAGCTCCTCAAGGCCGGTTTCATTTCTGAAATCCAATACCCCGGCTGGGTCTCCAATGTTGTAATGGTTAAAAAAGGAGACGGCCGGTGGAGGATGTGTGTCGATTTTTCTTTACTTAATAAAGCGTGCCCTAAGGACTGTTATCCCTTGCCTCGGATCGACGCGCTGGTAGATTCAGCCGTTGGTTTTTCTGTAATGAGTTTCCTAGATGCTTTTTCAGGTTACCACCAGATTAGGATGCACCCTCCCGACGTCAAAGATGTCTCTTTCATCACGGGGGATGGGTGTTATTGCTACAAAATGATGCCCTTCGGGCTAAAAAATGCAGGTGCGACCTACCAGAAAATGATGGACAGGATCTTCCGAGAGCAAAAGGGCAGGAACCTAGAGGTGTACGTAGACGATCTCATGGTCAAGAGCCTCAGCATCGACTCTCACCTCCGGGACCTGGAGGAGACTTTCACTACCCTTCGGAAGCATAAAATGAGATTGAACCCCTCGAAGTGCATCTTCTGGGCAAGCAGCGGAAAATTTCTGGGGCATCTCCTCACCCCTGCTGGAGTAGAGCCCAATCCCGACAAGGTAAGGGCAATTCTGGAGTTAGGGTCACCGCAGAATGCAAGAGAAGTGCAGCGGCTGACGGGGAAGTTAGCAGGGTTGAGCAGGTTCCTTTCTCGTGCCGGAGAGAAGTGCTCTCCCTTCTTCAAAACCCTGAGAGGAGGTCGGAGGTTCGAATGGACCCCGGAGTGCGAAGAAGCATTCCAGGCCCTGAAGAGGCAGTTGACTCGGGCTCCCCTGCTCCAGGGACCAAAGGAAGGGGAGGACTTATTCCTGTACTTGGGCGTTGGGACAGAGGCCCTGAGCTCTGTGTTAGTTCGGGAAGAGGGGAAGAAGTAACTCCCGATTTACTATGTCAGTAGGGTGCTGAGGAAGGCCGAGCTCCGCTACCCTATTTTGGAGAAGTTGGCATTTGCTCTGGTCATCTCGGCCCAGAGGCTCCGGCCTTACTTCCAGGCTCATTCGATCCGGGTAGTGACCGACCACCCCCTCCGTAACATCTTTGGGGGGGTGGAGCATTCGGGCAGATTGACAAAGTGGTCGGTGGAATTGAGCGAGTTCGACGTCTCTTTTGTCCCCCGTCTCTCGATCAAAGCACAAGTTATGACAGATTTTCTGGCTGAATACGTGATCGAGGTGGCGGAGGAAGAACTCACTCACCCGGTCCCTTGGAAGATTATGGCGGATGGTGCTTCGGGAAAAAATTCCCTGGGAGTCGGGATCATCCTGGAAAGCCCCCATGGGACAAGGATAGAGCAGACGGTGGTAATACACTTCCCCATCACCAACAACCAGGCGGAGTATGAAGCAGTGATTACAGGGCTGCGCCTAGCTCGGGAACTGAGGGTGCAAGATGTGGAGGTCCTCACTGATTCCATGGTGGTGGCCTCCCAGATCAACGGGGAGTTTGAGGTCTGAGAGCCTACTCTGCAGCTATACTTAACTAAGGCGAAGGGGATCATCGGCTCGTTCCAGACTTTCTCCATCCAGCACGTGCCCAGAGTGGAGAACGAGCAGGTAGACCAGCTAGCAAAACATGGTCCCCGGGCGGGGGGAACTATCACCGACTTATTTCGGCCCTCCATCGAGGAAGGAGAATTGATGGAGGTGGAGCAACACCCCTCATGGATGGACCCGTTCACGACTTTCCTATCCACGGGGGAGTATCCCGAGGGGATGGACCGGAAGAAGCTCAAGTATAAGTCAGTCTATTACCTTACGCGAGACGGTCAGCTGTACAGGAAGACCCTCTCAGGCATGTTGGCTCGTTGCGTGGCCGAGGGAGAGGTCCAGAGAATCTTGGAGGAGGTTCACTCCGGGGAGTGCGGGAGCCATTCTGGGAGTCGGACCTTGGAAGGGAGGATCATCAGACAGGGGTATTTCTGGCCAACCTTAGGCCGCGATGCGGCAAAATTCACCAAGGAGTGTCACAAGTGCCAGCTCTTCGCTCCACTCCAGCTGCAGCCGGCCCAACGTCTCAGGAGCATCTCAGCCCCTTGGCCCTTCGCGATCTGGGGAATGGACTTGGTTGGACCCTTCCCCCAAGCCAGCGGACAGAGAAGATTCCTGCTCGTGATGATCGATTATTTCTCCAAGTGGCTGGAAGTGAAGGCGTTGGCCAAGGTGACCTCCCAAGTCGTGAGGAACTTCGCATGGGGGGAAATAATCTGCCGTCACGGGCTCCCCCAAGCCATCGTCACAGACAACGGACCCCAGTTCGCGAGCGCCGAATTCTTCAGTTTTTGCGAGCAGCTCGGGATTGATCTTAGGTTCACCTCGATCCATCACCCGAGGAGTAATGGGCAGGTGGAAGCGGCAAACAAGATCATCGTCAACCTCCTCAAAAAGAAAGTGAAAAACATGAAGGGTAGTTGGGTGGAGCAGCTCCCCTCGGTCCTCTGGGCTCTCAGGACCACGCCCAACACGGCCACCAGAGAGACCCCGTTCAAGCTCTCCCACGGATGTGAGGCGGTGCTCCCGATAGAGCTCGAAGTCCAAACACCCCGGGTGGCTGAGGCAGGAGAAGGCAGGGAAGAATGGAGAGTCGGGAATGAGGAGGAGCTGCGACTCTCCCTTGACTTGGTAGAAGAGCTGCGGGACCTCTCTGCCATCAGGCAGGAGGAGGTGAAGAGGAGGATGGCCAAATACTTTGACAAGCACGTCAGGATCAAACAATTCGCGGAAGGGGACTTAGTATTGAGAAAGGTGGACGCAGCAGGAAGATCAGCCGCAGTGGGGAAACTTAACCCCAACTGGGAAGGGCCATACATAGTGCAAGAAGTCTTAAAGTCAGGTGGTTATCGCCTTCGAAATGCGGAAGGTGCAACCATGGGTCTCACCTGGAATGGAGACGACCTGAAGCATTTCTATCCCTGAGTCATATAACTTTCGCTCTATGAAATAAAAAGTTCTTTTTTGAAATGCTGAGGTGTACATGTTTTCGTATGAGTCGGAGGAATTTATCCCGGGCCCCGAGCAGATCCCGCTGTCAGGCTACCATCAAGCTGGCAGGGCTGGATGTCACTCGGAGGAGTTTGCCCCGGACCTCGAGCAGATCCCGCTGTCAGGCTACCATCAAGCTGGCAGGGCTGGATGTCACTCGGAGGAGTTTGCCCCGGGCCCCGAGCAGATCCCGCTGTCTGGCTCTCATCAAGCTGGCAGGGCTGGATGTCACTCGGAGGAGTTTGCCCCGGCCCCGAGTAGATCCCGCTGTCAGGCTCCCATCAAGCTGGCAGGGCTGGATGTCACTCGGAGGAGTTTGCCCCGGACCCCGAGCAGATCCCGCTGTCAGGCTACCATCAAGCTGGCAGGGCTGGATGTCACTCGGAGGAGTTTGCCCCGGGCCCCGAGCAGATCCCGCTGTCAGGCTCCCATCAAGCTGGCAGGGCTGGATGTCACTCGAAGGAGTTTGCCCCGGGCCCCGAGCAGATCCCGCTGTCAGGCTCCCATCAAGCTGGCAGGACTGGATGTCACTCGGAGGAGTTTGCCCCGGACCCCGAGCAGATCCCGTTGTCAGGCTACCATCAAGCTGGTAGGGCTGGATGTCACTCGGAGGAGTTTGCCCCGGACCCCGAGCAGATCCCGCTGTCAGGCTCCCATCAAGCTGGCAGGGCTGGATGTCACTCGGAGGAATTTACCCCGGACCCCGAGCAGATCCCGCTGTCAGGCTCCCATCAAGCTGGCAGGGCTGGATGTCACTCGGAGGAGTTTGCCCCGGACCCCGAGCAGATCCCGCTGTCAGGCTACCATCAAGCTGACAGGGCTGGATGTCACTCGGAGGAGTTCGCCCCGGACCCCGAGCAGATCCCGCTGTCAGGCTACCATCAAGCTGGCAGGGCTGGATGTCACTCGGAGGAGTTTGCCCCGGGCCCCGAGCAGATCCCGCTGTCAGGCTCCCATCAAGCTGGCAGGGCTGGATGTCACTCGGAGGAATTTGCCCCGGGCCCCGAGCAGATCCCGTTGTCAGGCTCCCATCAAGCTGGCAGGGCTGGATGTCACTCGGAGGAATTTATCCCGGGCCCCGAGCAGATCCCGCTGTCAGGCTCCCATCAAGCTGGCAGGGCTGGATGTCACTCGGAGGGGTTTACCCCGGACCCCGAGCGGATCCCGCTGATAGGCCCCCATCAGGCTGACGGAGCCGAATGTCACTCGGGGAAGCCAGTGTAGGCCCCAGCCAGTACGAGCCCGCGGGCGGTGTTCGACTATCGTCGATCTCTATCTCGACCGAAGCGCCGTTCAACTATCGTGGAGCTCCAGATAGAGATAGTCGAGCTTCAGTTTGCCTTAATTCCGCTGTCTGCTCGACGTTTTTTCGGGGAAAGAACGCCGAGCTCGGATTTGTTTGAAGTCGTTCGGCGCTCTGGCGCCTTTCCGGGAGGAGATCATTGGCCGACCCGCGCGAGCTCTAGCGCAATAGCCCGGCCTACTCGCCCGCTTCGCGGCAAAGAGTATGACAGCGAACCCGGACAGGCGATGCGAGTCGCCCATCCGCGTCGCGACTGCCCGGCGCTCCTCGCACTCCCGAGTCAAAAGTCTCATTCAAGAGCGACTCTACAACTTCGCTCGCGCGCGACGGCAACGACGCAAAGTGAGCGACTCAAGGCAAAATACAGGAGGCGAATGCGAGAAGCGAATAACGAAGAATGAGCAAAGAAATCATTCACATTACAGAGGAAGAATGAAAGATTTATCATTACACATAGGTTTGTCAAAAAGAAAATACTACAAAAACCCCAGACATGGGCCCTCGACGCTGCGGCAAAGAGAAAAGGAAAATCAAGTGTGCAAGCCCTCGGCGAGACGAGCCCTAAGCTACGAGCCCCCTCATATGGGGTGGAAGGGAGGCCCATCCGTCTTCGGCACCGGGAGGAACAGCTCCGGTACCACCTCGTCAGCCGAAAGCTTGGCACAACTACTCCTAAGGAGATTGGCCCGCTGCAACGTCTGGAAGGTGTATTTCGCCGCGCTGGCCGCGTTCTTCTGCATCATCACTTCTATATCGTAGTCGCTGTAATGAGTAAGTTGACAGCCGCTTGTGGATGACGGTGGCGCAGCCGCAGCAGCCTCCAGTGCATCCACTCGCGCCCGTAATGCCTGCTTCTCCTGCTGAAGGGTGACGATTTCAGTGCCCATCCGGCTAGCCGTCGCCGCGTCCTGCGAGAGGGAAGATTATTGAGTCAGATCGCTCTGGGCGAGGAAAGGCCGACGCGAGTTAGCTCGCTTACCGCTCCCCCGAAGTATTGCGCGAGGGCGGCATCAGATGCCTCGGCCCGCTTCCGTAGCTCGTCCGCCTCCTCTTGAGCAAGCTTGCGAGCCGCCTCCTTCTCGTCAATAATTTTTTCGAGGGACGGGATGTTCTTCTCCACCCAAAGGCATCGCCGGCTGACCATATGGGCCAGCTCAAGGCTGCGAAGCTGGGCCCGCGCGCTTTCGTAGACCAGCACCCGCGTCCCCTCCTCGCCATAGATGGCGGCGTCCTCCCGCCCGTAGACGCCGAAGGAGAGGTTATACGCATCTCCGCGGCTGGTTTCCTGCTCCACCCAACTTGGCAGCGCCGAGGATATGGAGACTCGGTTGATCTCCTTGTCCCACTGGAGTAGCGGGACCCCGAGCTCGTCCAAGGGCCCCTCCCCGAATCCGAAGTTGCAGTGTCCCCGGGGAACCAACGTCTTCGCGGGCTGACCCCCTTCTAGTGATTGCGATGTGCCCGCCCCCGCACCGGCTGAGCCGGTGGTCGGCGCGGCCGAGGGACAAGGCGGAGGAAGATCAACAGACTGTTGACCGACAGGAGCCTTGCCCTTGTCGGGAGTCGGGAGAGGTGCGCCACTCGCCTTTTTGGACTTCTTGGGCGGCGGCAGATCCTGGGTCCGCTCATGACTGGGTCGCTTTGAGGTGGCAGGGGTTGATAAATCGCGGTGTGCAGCGGCCGCCGCCTCAGCCCGGGCGAGCTCGCCGGATGCGAGTCGCGCACTCTCGTAGGGAGGACGGCGGGGAATATCGCGCTCGCCTGTAAAAGTGAGGAACTTAAGGTTACTCGAAGGATGGCCTTGGAAAACGGAAGTAGTCGAGTCGCTTACCTTCACCAGGCGGGACGGGGGCGAGATCGTCCAGGTTCCTGCGGAGGTATGCCACCTCAAAGTTCTTCCCGGCGAAGAACCCGTACAATGCCGCCTCGTGACCCCCCAAGGACGGGGGGCGATAGCTCGCCTCGCTGAGCTGAACCGGCGAGAAGGGGACGTTTCCAAAGTCCCCCTTGACGAAGATAAATTTCTTTAGCCAATTGTGGCTCTTGTTTACCGTCTCTCGCACCTTCGCCTGGCTGCTGGCGAAGCAGGCGGTCCCGTCCTTATTCATGCGGAAGGAAAACAGCTTGCGGAAGACCGCGAGGCTGAACTCGATCCTCTCCTCCCTAAGGTAGCAAGCAAACCCAACCGCCACCGCGACGGAGTTAGGGGTCATCTGCCCGGGGACAACCCCGAAGTACTTGAAGATTTGACAGATTTCCGGCCATAGGGGGAGCCGGAGACCCGCCTCGAAGTGGGCAGTAGGAAGCGCGAGCTCGTCCCCGAACAGGTCATTTATGCGCTCGCCCGCCTCAGGCCGCCTCGCCTCAAAGCCCGGCGGGACGAATCGGCCAAGGGCTTCAAGGAATTCCGCCGAGGTAATGAAGGCGGGAGGGAAATCGTGCTCAGAAAAGGCCCAAGCACACTTCCCCCTCCCGTCCGCATCGCCGCTGCCGCCATCGCCAACCATCTTGCGAAAAGGTTCACCGGGTGAAACAAGGAAGGGTTCTCGCGGGAAGAAGGAAGAATCAACTTTTAATGCGGTAGGTGAAAAGTGGATCGGCTGAGTCTATTTATAGAGTTGGGAAAGCCGGGAAAAACCTTGGTGGCGGGAAAAGTGCGGATAGCAAGATTAACCCCGACGCTTCGACTTCTGAACCCGATCGGGATCCTCGTCGGCTCACAGGACGCCCACGAGAGGTTCTCGACCGCAAACCTTCCTCGCCCGCTCTCGCGTGGGAGAATGAATGGCGACGCGGGCCCCTCCAAGAACGACGCGCGAGTCCATAAGAGGGGGGCCCGCGGGAAATTGGCCCGCCTTCGGCAGCATAAATGCGGCTAAGGTCTAGGCAGGTCTGCTCCTCGGCATCACGTGAGTAGGAAGACGAGCTGGCAGGGGGCAGCTCACTTCGCCTATATCTCCCGAATAGGGTCATGGACTATTGTTACATTGAAAGGGTTGGCCAGAACAGTCAGCCGCGGGTCGACGAATATCGTCGACCATGGATCGCCTATCGTCGATCGCAGATCGGCGCGAATCGACTACTGACGACCGCGAGGAGAGCCAGAATATAAAACAGAAGAACACAGCAAGCACATGCCCATGATCGGGCAGGGCAGATCCTAAATTATTACAGAAACCATCGTTCTCAAAACAAATGTCTTGCAGACCTAATAGCCTCGACCGGCACCCGAGGCAACCCGGACCCAGCAAGCGGTGGCAAGCACCGACGAGAGCGAGGCAGGCGGCTCAATATTGAATCCATTTCCACCTACCCCGCCCTCGCTTGCCGGATTGGGGTGGAACGCGAGGATGGTGATACTCGCGAACCGCCGTCAGCTCTCGCTGGGTCAGGTCGACCTGCTCTGAAATCTGCTTAAGTCGCTCCTCGGCTCGCGTAATATGTGCGTCCGGCAATGTTGCCCCATCCTCGCCAGCAGTTCGCCCAGCTCCCCCTAGAGCCGTGAGTCGCTCCTCCATCTCAGCCTTATCCTTCTCTACTCTGTCGAAGATTTCATTCAGCAGCAGCGTGTGTTTCTGAAATAATCGCGTCACTTGCGTCTTCATCTTCGCGGCATCGAGCGGGTCGCCCAGGTAGCCTGCGATGTCGTCCAGCTCGGGGGGAGGCGAATACCCCTCACTCATCTCCACATCAGAAGAGACCGTGTTATAACCTACAAGGTTAAAATTAGAGGGAGCCGGCGATCGATAAATGTCCTAGAAGCAAAAGAGTTACCAGGCGTCAGCACGACACCCGCATCATTAGCGGGTCGAGAAGAGCCCGGCCGACCCTGGAATACAGGTCCTCCCAGGGCGACGAACGGTTTCCCCAGACCCGGGGGCCTTGGCGACGAGGAAGATGCAGGAGGAAGATGCGCCGGAAGGGAAGGACTGGCGGCCCTACTCGTCGCCTTCAGGGGAGATTTCCCCGACCCCTCTTCACCCACCCCGACGTCTTGAAGTGTCTCCTGCCAAAAAGAGAAAAGTCAGGAGGAACGGCGGATCGGACAAAGTGATCTCCTATCGAAGGAACAACCTCGGCATCGCCGGCCGAGCCAGAGGCAGGATCATCATCCGGTCGGGGGCGCCAAACGATCTTTCCTTTTACCGGCTTGAAAAGAGGACCGGACGCTCCCCGCGCTAGCCACGGGGCGGCTTCTAGGGCAGCCTCCCGGGCACCCTCCCTCGCAGTCGCCAATCGGGCACGCATATCCTTAGACATAGGCATCTCTCAGCCACGGGCAACGGGAGAACGTCAGGAAAAAGAGGTGGTCTTCCAAAGGCCCGACAGCTTATTTATAGAGCCAGGGTGGTACCCCTCATCAAAGATTCCCTCCAGCTCAGCAGTACTTCCGCCGGACACGTAGGGTTGGACGTTTCTTTCCGAGCTTCTGCGAAGCCTGAAAAGAGCGGGGATTGTGTACAACCCCGTGTCCGCCGGAGGATCTTAGACCCCTCGACCCGCTCCTTTAGGCGGGCCAGCCTCGACCCGTTCCCTTAGGCGGGCCAGCCTCGACCCGCTCCTTTAGGCGGGCCAGCCCCGACCCGCGTTTCTCGGTTATCAGGTCGGGACGGGCTGCGCATAGCTGGTCAGGACAGCGGGATTAGGCTGTTGGCAGACCATCCCTAGGGGTCTTTCAGTAATTTCAAGCTATCAGAGGTCAGCTATTGGCATACCATCTTCTAAAAACTATAAATAGGACCCAAGGGGTACCTCAGAGGGCACGCACTGGTCTCCCAGTCTTTTAGTGTTCTCTGAGATACCTTAGCCCGGCCTTTTTGGCTAAGGAGGGGAAGCGCTCTAAGATCTTCCGGGTTTGTGGTGGGACCTCCGCGTCGGGCCCTTGGTCTAGTCCTCTGTTCTTTCCTTCTCTTCGGTTGCTTTTCTTGCAGGAACGAAGTAGGTGTGCGACCACCCCTTCCCCAAGGGTGAACTCCACAGAGACCGATCTTTCGGTTTCAACAATTGCGCTATTGGCAGACCAAGTCAGAAAAACTATAAATAGACTTTTAAGGGCACCTTTGGGGGGATCGGGTTTTGGCTTTCTTTCCCCTCCATTTTGCTTTGGTTGGTTTCTAGAGCCTTTCAAGGTGCCCAACTCAGCTTTGACTTAGGAGGGGAAGCTCTCTCAGATCTTCCGGGAGTGTAGCGGGACCTCCGCGCTGCAGTTCAGAGTCTGTTCCTTAGTTCAAAGCCTTTGATCAGAGGTTCAACTCGAAATAAGTAAGTGCAGACTACCCCCTTTGTGTCTGAACCCTCTTTGAGTCCTGGTATCGGTTTCAACAACTTGAGCCGCAGTTTTTGTCTCCACATCTCATACGGATCCGTCTGATTGATGTTTATATGTGTGTGTGCTCGCTTTAACCAATCTAAGGATGAAAATTAGTTCGTCACAAGATGGTTGCAAAAATCCGCATTACTTGATGTATTTAGTGACAAAAAAAATTTGTCACTAAATGTATAATTATAGTGACGTAACTAATTTTCGCCACTAAATATATTTATAATCAAATTATCTTAGCTTGTTTGAAAATTAATAAAAAATAGTAGAATATAATATAAGATATATTAAGATATAATATAATATATTATTCATAATTTATGATTGAAAATCAATATTGATGTGGGCGCCCATAATTTATAGGGGTACCGGTCTGTAAAGAGCCGGAATCTCCTCTCCCTCCACTAACTTTGAGCCTGTTTGGCTAAGTTGCAGCGCTGAGAGTAGTGGTGGGAAACAGTAGTGGAAGAATTTGTTGTTTCACAGTGGCAGAAAAATTTATATAACTGTATTTGCAGTAAACAGTTGTGCATAATTAAACAGTAATTAAAATTAAATGATGATAATAATTAAAAAGTTTGTTCAACAAATTATTTTATTAAATATTTATTTAAATAAATATAATATAAATAAATGATGTTATATTTATTTGAATCTATATAAATGATGGGGTTCCCCAAAGCCGATTAACCCGAACCCATCAAGCTGCACGCGGCCGTCCGAGGTGTAACCGTCGACCGGGGCACCAACCATCGTGTTGTAACCTCCCGGACCGGGCGAGCTCTTCGCCGACAAACCCTCCGTCGACGTGCGAAGGGCTGGTCTCCTCAAAGCCCGACACTGCCCCCCCCCCCATGTGTTGGAGGTAGGGTCGCCCGACCGCCCAATCTGGGCGGCATCTCCACCAAGTGGAGCGGGCGACCCCTTGGCCACCCGGCCGCCCGCTCCCGTTGCTTGCCCCCGCCTAGGGGGAAGGCCACTCAAGTCAGGAGGCCATTTAGCCACCTGATCTGTTCGGATATTTTGATGCATGGGACAGGAAGCCCCCTGCCTTCCCGTCCCATGGTTTTGCTCTGACTGGGGTAAGGTCACCCGCTCCCGTTGCTTCCCCCCGCCTGGGGGAAGGCAGCCCAGGTCATTTATACTGCTAATGGGAGCCTGGTCAGCGGGATCTTCTCGGGGTTAACATCTCAATTTATCACCGAGTGACTTCCGACCCTGCCAGCTAATGACAGCCTGGTCAGCGGGATCTTCTCAGGACTAATATTTCAATCTTCCATCGAGTGACTTTCGGTCCTGCCAGCTAATAGGAGTCTGATCAGCGGGATCTTCTCGGAATTAACATCCCAATTTACCACTGAGTGACTTCTGGCCCTGCCAACTAATGTGAGTTTGGTTAGCGAGATCTTCTCGGGGCTAATATTTCAAACAAACTTTACAAGATTATGATAATAATAATGAGACACTATGATTAAGAGGCATTAATAAGAAAAAGATTTTTTTTCTTTCATTATAAAAGTCTAAGGGAAAAAATGTTTTAGATCATCCCCACTCTAAGTGAAACTTAGGGATACACCTTCCACATTCTGGAGGCAGTACCCTCCTGACTTCAACGCCTTTTCGACTATGTAGGGGCCCTCCTTATAAGGATTGAGCTTCCCCACAGCTGCCGATCTTCCTACCGCGTCTACATTTTTTAGGATTAGATCCCCTTCCACAACTTGCTTGATCCTTATATGCTTGTCGAAGTACCTAACCATTCGTCGATTGACTTTCTCCTGCCTAACGGTCGCCAATTCGCGAAGCTCCTCCACTAGGTCTAGTGAGAGCCGTAGCTCACCTTTATTCTCTATTCTCCATTCTCCATTCTTCATCTCCTTATCCGGCGGATATCACCCGCGGTAACTTGACCTCGAACTCTATTGGAAGAACGACCTCGCAACTGTGGGAATGTTTGAAAGGGTTCTCCCCTGTGGATGTATTGGGGGTAGTCCTTAGAGTCCACAGGACCGAGGGAAGCTATTCTACTTAGTACCCTTTCATATTCTTTACCTTATTTACTCACGATGATCTTGTTTTCTGCCTCCATCTGCCCATTGCTCCTTGGGTGGTGGACAAACACAAACCTGAGGTCTATCCCCAGCTGGGTGCAGAAGCTGACAAACTCCTCGCTGGCAAACTACCATCTGTTGTCTGTGACAATGGCTTGAGGAAGACCATGTCGGCAGATGATCTCCTCTCATGCGAAGTTGCAAATCATCTGGAGGTCATCTTGGCCAGCGCCTTCACCTCTAACCACTTCGAGAAGTAGTCGATCATGACCAGGAGGAACCTCATTTACCAACTTGCTTGAGGGAAAGGTCCTACCAAGTCCATCCTCCATATGGCACAGGGCCAAGACCCCGTGATGCTCCTAAGCCTTTGGGTCGGTAAGAGTTGGAGTGGAGAAAACAACTGGCACTTCTAACATCTACTCGCAAACTCTGTCGCATCCTTTCTCAGGGTCGGTCAGAAATACTCTTGCCGGACCACACTCGACTCCAAGGTCCTTCTTCCTTAATGACTGCCACACACGCCGGAATGAATTTCCTCCAAGATCTTTGGGACTTCCTCCTCCAACACACACCGGGCCAGGAGCCCTGAAAGGGTCATCCGGTACAATCCTCCTTCATGCATCAGATAGTATGCAGACTTATGTCTGAATCGCTTTTTGTCTTGAACCTCCTCCAGAAGTCTACTGATACGCCCAAAATAGATTTATGCATTATACGCAAGTGCATGTATCAAATCAAGAAATATATAATGAGTTAAGATCGTTTCCATAAAGAAGTGATTAATTTAGGGCTCGCAAGTAGTATCTCTACCTTTTCTTTAAATTCAAGTAGATTGATTTAGAATGAATTTTTGATGATGAAAAATTAAAAAATAATAATAATATAACTAAACAACGTTTACTTAAGAATATTTTTATCAAATTGGAGAAATAGTCTTGTACATTGATTTCTTTTGTATATTGTGATGAGTTTTTAGAGTGAACTTTCATGAAATATTTGATTATTATCCTGCAACGATTTGAAATTGGACGTCATCATCTCTCAATCTCTGAAATCTGCTTACCCTAATTCCCCTAGTTATCTTTAACTTGGGTAGAAAAAGAATAACACGAAGCGTACAAATCAATGTTACTAACACAAGATAAAATCTCTTTATTTCTCTATGTTATATTGAAATTTATGTTACATTTACGTTACTACTCTCTCGAATCTTGCAGCACAGTATAAAAATGAAATTTGGCTAAAGATTTACGTGAATCCTCTCTTGAATCTCACAGCACAAAGTAAATGATTCAACCTTAAAATAACGTAACTCCTTACTCGAATCTCGCCACGAAGAAGATTATTTGATTCAAAAATTACACAAAATAAAAAACATAAATCCAACAAAGATAGTTCTACAAACAATCATAAAGGAAAAATTAAAAATCACAACATTCACAACAAAACAAACTACTTTCAACATACAAGACCTAGAAATTTGGTTCACGATGGAAGAATGAAACCACATAATAAGAAAGATCTTACTGGACATGATTATGAAAGTTAAACGCTGCAGGAATTTGCTTTCAAATCTTGCTTCGAGACCTTCTTCCTTTTTGCTAGTGCGTCCAAACCATAGCCTTCTTCTCCTTCTCCAAGATGATGACTCTTAGATCTCCCTTCTCTAATGAATTTTGAATTCCTCCTTTTAGGTATAAAATTTCTCTCTTAAAAACGTGCAGTCCTCTCCCAATAGATGCATTCTTTCAACTTTGATTTTGGCATAAAATTTGAATTTTAAATTTTAAATTTGTCTAGAACTTGTTGCAATAACTTTTCCAGGTTATTACAACAACCCGCGTAGGTCAAAAATAAGTTCAGCTTTACTTTTCCAGATCGATTTTTCGACATTTATAGCGAGAAAATATAGAAAAATTAGACATATTAATCACAAATAAAATAAATATGAATTTATTTATATTTTTACTTATTTAAATCATTTTTTCTCATTTATGATCAATATTATATCAAAATAAAGAACTAGATAACTTCTTTTTGGGAAGTTATTATTTACCTATAGTCAAGAAAGTTGTAAAGGGATCCACCCACGAAGGGCGCTAGTCAATCTACATCAACTCACCCTCCTCAATGGATGGGCGAAACAAGTCCGTCAGGGTGCCTCCGGCCCGGGGTCTAAACTTGGCCAACCGATCAGTTGCGACGTTTTCCTCCAGCGATATGTGTTGAATGAAAAGCGTTCAAAAACCATCGATGAGCTCATTCACCTTGGCCAGGTATTTCATGAGGGTGGACTCCCTCGTCTCAAATTCTCCCATGACCTGTGACGCCACCACCATAGAGTCCATAAACATCTCCACATCTTGTATACCCAGCTCCTTGGCTAGACGTAATCCTGCGATCATGACCTCATACTCTGTTTGGTTGTTCGTGATGGGGAAGTGTATTGCCATGACTTGTTTTATCTTAGTCCTCTAGCTGGGGCTTTCCAACACCACCCCGCTTCCCATGGAATGTCTCCTCGAGGCTCTGTCTACCAGCATCTTCCAAGAGACATGCCGCGAGGATTCTTCTCCTTCTACCTCGATCACATAGTCACCCATGAAATCTGCTACCGCCTGAGCCTTAATTGATAGTCGGGGGACGAAGGAGATATCAAACTATCTTAGCTTTACGGACTACTTGACCAATCTCCCTGAATGTTCTACCCCTTCAAAGATCTTGTGAAGAGGGTGATTGGTCACCACTCTGATCGAATGCGCTTGAAAGTACGGTCTAAACTTCCTAGCTGACACGACCAAGGCAAATGTCAACTTCTCCAGAATCGGGTATTGAAGATATGCCTTCTTTAGTATCATGCTTACATAGTAAATGAACAGCTGCTTCTTACCCTCCTTTCAGACCAGCACGGAACTTACAGCCTCCACTCCCATTCTGAGGTACAAAGTCAGATCTTCCTCTTCCTTGGATCTTTGGTGGAGTGGAGCCTTGGTGAGTTTACTCTTCAAGTCTTAGAATGCCTCCTCACATTCTTTCAACCATTCAAATTTTTGGCTGCCCCGCAACACGTTGAAGAAAGGTGAGCACTTCTCCCCTACCCGGGAGAGGATCCTTCTCAACCCTACGAGCTTTCCTTTCAAGCGCTGAACTTCCTTGGTGCTTCGCGGCGACTCTAGATCCATTATGGACTTCACTTTGTCAGGGTTAGGTTCCACCCTTGTTGGGGTGAGGAGATAACCAAATATCTTCCCTCTGCTGGCCTCGAAGACACACTTCAAGATGTTTAACTGCATCTTGAACTTTCATAAGATGGCGAATGTTTCCTCCAAGTCCTAAAGATGGGAGCTTACATCCTTTCTCTTTACCATGAGGTCATCCACATACATCTCCATGTTCTCCCCCTCTGCTCGCGAAAAACCCGATCCATCATCCTTTGATATATCGCTCATGCATTCTACAATCAAAAGTGCATCATCTTGTAACTGTAGTATCCCTCCCTCGTGATGAAGACATCCTTGATATCGAATGAGTGTATCTTAATTTGATGATAACATGAAAAAGTATCTAAAAACTCATCATAGAAAAACTGATGACTGAGTCAACCAGCGCGTCGATTCGAGGCAAAAGATAACAATCCTTAGGGCATGGTTTATTTAAAAGAGAAAAGTAAACACACATCCTCCATCGCCCGTCACCTTTTTAACCATGACCACACTAGAGACCCAGCATAGATACTGGATCTCTGATATAAAACCTGCTTTGAGGAGCTTCTCCACCTCCTCCCGGATGGGCTCCTCTAGCTTGGTGGAGACGGTACTCCTCTTCTGGCGGATGGGGCGTATTTTTGGGTCGAGGTTCAGACGGTGACACGCCACGTCTATGTCGATGCCTATCATGTCAGTCCCTCTCCACGTGAAGATATCGACGTTCCACTAGATGTACTCTAATATCCTCTCCTAATCTCCTGAGCTCAGCCCTCCGCTAATCCGCACTTCTCTCTCCTCCTTACACTAGTGAAGACCTCCATCTTTACCACCTCTTATACTGCTTCCAGCGTGGACTGTTCCTCTCACTCGCCTCCTGCCCTCTCCCCCTGGACGAGTGCCTCATCTATCTCCGCCTCTTCCACTTCCATTACCCTGGTCTGACTCTCCAGCAACCATTCTACCCCTCCCTCCTAGGCGCGAATCTCCACTTCTTCCAATTTCTCCTCTCTCTATCTCCTCTTTAAGCATCACCAACTCCCTCATCACCTCTTTCTCCACTCCTATAACATTGCCACCTGACCCTGCTTGCACTTCCATCTCCCTTCCTATCTCCTCAACTTCTGTCATCCAAGAAATAGTGTTAACTGCTGACACATAACACTGTCTCGCCACCTTAGGATCCCCTCTGATTTGAACCTGAACTCCCCCGCTATTGACTTGAGGCACTAATGAAATGATGAGGGAATGCAGCGGAAAACACTGATGAGGGGATACCCAAAATAACATTGTAGCTGCTCGGAGCATCAACGATGACGAATCAGCAATTCCTTGATACCCCCCAGCATTACGTGAATCCCAACTCACCCTCGACTTCCATCCTCTCTACTGAAAATCTGAACAGCCTGCCCAAGGCCAACATCCTCCTTGCCTCCACCTTCATCGCATCAAAGGCCTTCTTGAAAATCACATTCATAGAGCTTTTATTGTCGACAAGAATCCTAGAGACCGTGAAATTCTTGATCGCCATCTAAATCACCAAAGCGTTGCAGAACGAGTCTTCATAGTCGGGCATGTCCTTTGACGAAAAAGTATTTTTCTCCTCCGGGGGTGGGTTCTGGGAGGTCAAAGTGACGTTCCTTCTAAACATTATTTGGAAGCTACCCTTGCGGGTGACTTCGATCCCTACCCCATCGTGGATCACCTTGATCCATCCTCTGGTGCCTACATCAGTCTGGTCCTCGTACCTATCCTCATCTCCTTCTCCCGGCAAAACTTCCTCAATCCACACCGGCGGCTGATGTTGCATCGGACCTCTTGCTCTCTAAATCTCTAAAAACTTGGGGCAGGTAGCCGCCGCGTGGCCTTCCTTTTGATGGAAGTTATAATAGGGCAACAACACCCTGTCCTCACCTCTTCCTCCTCTTCCAACCTCCCTCCTTCTCCCTCTTCCTCGAGTGATCGCCATAACCTGATGTTGCGGGGGGAGGGGAGGCCTTTTCCCTTGTCACTACCCTAGGGGGTTGATCCTTCCTTGCCCTCTGCAGTTATTCTCCCTACCCAGAAGTCCTCTTCCTTGCCCCTGAACGGGGCCCTTGGGATCTTCAGGTCAGCCGTTTGTTCGGTTCCTGATATCCCCAGCCTTGCAGCTGCCCTTATAACCTTTGATCCATGGGCTCTTCCCTCCTCCTGGCTTCCTACTGCCTGAACGCACCCTGCTCCTTCACCTCATCTTCTGCTAACTTAGCTAGATTCTTGGTGAACGTTGAATTCGCCGATTCTCCCTCTATCTCCTTTGCCTCCCTCTTCATCAGTTCTTAGAAGGATAGAAGAGGCTCCCTCTTCAGCTCCATACTAAAGAATTCTTATCGCAACCCCAGCATAAAGACAAGCATCAGGATATACCTTGGTACCTCTTGGACTAAAAGGATCTCCTCTTGGAACTTATCTACGTAACTCCCCACGTCTCCTCTGGACCCTGCTTGATCGCGAATAAGAACTTTGCTCCCTTCATCCTCTTTTTCGATGTCGAGAACCACAAGAGTAACCCACGATGCAGGTCTTCAAAGCAATAGATCGAGCTTGCGCGAAGCTTATGGAACCAGTCCTTAGCCTTCTCCTTTAGGGCGATGGCGAAAAGTCGGCACTTGAAAGCGTCTGACATCTGCTGGATTGAAACGACATCCTCAAACCATTAAACATGATCCATTGGATCATCTCAGCCCGTGTAATAAGACATCTCTAGTTTCCTGAATCTCTCTAGAACTGGGGCCGAGACGATCAACTTGCTGAAAGGGCTTCCTCATCCTACTGGGCAAGTTGACACATCTCTCACCACTGGCTCACTAATTCTGTCAGCAATCGCTTGACCGGTAAATAGCTCTCTCCCGACGAGATCCCTTTCTTTGCTCTCAACCGACACTTCCTTCCCGGGTCGCTGACCTGGGGCATTCTTGCTTAGAGTGGGACTACGAACACCAGAATAGAAGGTGTCGCTCACTCGCTTCTCGCGGCAAAGGCCAGATGTATGGTCAACAGAACCTCCCTCTTGAATTCTTTTAACATTCCAATCGTGACACCACTCGCCGGTGGTGGCGGGTTACCCGAGCCGGCTCCTTCTCCTCCAGCCATGAGTCTTTGCCCTGAACTTTCTTGAACAAGCTAAGGTCCATGCTCACCGCACCAAAAATGTTGGAACTGGACCTCATATTAAAAAGAGTTCGGACCCAAAGGGGGTAGCCCGCTCTTACTTATCCTAAGTTAGAACTGTTGGCCAAAGAATTTGAACTAAGGAACAGACCCTGAGCTGCAGCGGAGAGGCCCCGCCACACATCCAGAAGATCCAAGTGAGCTTCCCCTATCAAGCCAAGGCTGAGTCGGACACCTTATAGGGCACCAAATACCAACCAAAGTCAACCAGAGGAGGAAGGAGCTAAGAAAGGGATCCCTCCAAGGTGCCCTTAGAGATATATTTATAGTTTTCAAGTCTGCTGTGCACATAATAGAATCCCGTTTTATGGTTTTACTAAATGCACCCCAAATTGGTCTGGCAACAACCAAACTCCGTCATTTGGAAGGGCTACTAGCTGACAAATAGGTATATAAAATCCTATGAAAAAACTCCCTTAAACATGTCAATGATGGGGCCTCAACCTCCAAGGACGGCGAGTGCCCGATGGAGCTGACACTCACTCCTCTCTGGCTCGCCTATTGGGGCGAGCGAGGACCTGATGAAGCTGACACTTATTCCTCTCTAGAGCGGCGAGTGCCTGATGGAGCTGGCACTCGCTCCTCCTAATTCTCCCTACCTAGAGTGGCGAATGTCTGACGAAGCTGGCATTCGCCCACCTCCTCGTTGCGGCCTGAAGCGAGTAAGGCCTTACTACTCGGCTCGCCTCGCCTATCATACACTGCACCCGCCATACTGTGTGAGTGTGCTAGTTATTACCTTACTCGCCTATTCGGCTCGCCTGAGTCTGTGGCCTTTCTTTTCTTCTTTGGATTCTTTTGGGTCGCCCACTCGACAAATACGAGGTTTTATAATCGCTTGCTGCTGCGGCGAGAGGGACAGCCTCTGGCACTGTCTCCACCCCGGAGGGTTGAACCGCCCATGACCCCCGTGGTAATTTTCCCTGCCATGAAATCCTCTTCCTTTGTAACACCCCCGAAACTCAAAAGAGGGACGGGTGACGTTTTAAGTCAAGTCTGGGTTTTGGAGCAGGTGTCACGGGCGTGACACGGGCGTGTCACGGGCGTGACACGGGCGTGTCACGGGCGTGACACGGGCGTGTTCGGCCACGGGTCATGTGGTCTACGTTTTGACAATCGGAGATCGTCGAGTTGAGGCACACGGCCTGGGACACGGGCGTGTCCCAGGGCGTGCCACTTTGGGCAGTTTTCTGAGTCATGCACATGGGCCATGACACGGGCCCAGACACGGGAGTGTCACATACAACACAGGCGTGTCGGGTGCCGTGTCGCAGGCCGTGTCCTTCTCGGGTAGGGAAAGCTGGCCGATTGCTCACAGGGGGGGGGGGGGGGAGGGGGCGTGACACGGATCTCGACACGGGCATGTCACATGTGACACGGGCGTGTCGGAGGCCGTGTCGAATGCCGTGTGCTGGTTTTCGAGTCGGTCGAGACGGCGAATGGGTGACACGGCCAAGCACACGGCCGTGTTGCAACCCGTGTACGGCCCCAGATTTTGTATTTTAGGCCTAATCGTGGCCGTTCGTTTCCTTGGTTTTGGATCCAATGGTGGGGGGCTGTTGCTGGGATGTTATATCCGGGAATAGGGTTTAGAAACCCTCATTCCCTTTGGTTGGTTCTCTCTCTAAGAGTTAGAGAGAGGAGAGAGCTTGGAGGAGGAAGAAGAAGCTAGATCCGGTCACCGGCGGAGATTCGGAGCTCCAAATCACGATCCGAGTCCAGATCCGCGAAGGCGAGGCCGATACGGTGCTTTCCATCCGGCTAGATCATCATGGCGCCGAGGAAAAGCGAAAGGGTAACGATTCTCTTCTTGAGCATGTGAAGCTCTTCTTCCTTTGCATGGGAAAACCCCTCTCCCGCGAGTGTGCGGCGAGATTGTGGTATTCCTTGGGGTAGATATAAAAAGTCCCCCTTGTTAGAGTCCGAAATCGTAGTACGGACATAGATATGATGTGAGAAGCCTACCCGGACGTGTTGGTCCGGATTGATGATGATTTGTTATGCATTGTTGGCCGGAGAAGACTCTGAGCATTGTGTTTGTTTTCGGGTTGCTATGCGGTAGTATGCATCAGGGAATCTGGGGGATTAATCGCGAGGTGCACCCGGAAATCTGGACAGAAACGCATTTCTGTCATATCGGTGTCCTGGGAGCCAATCGGGTACATAGCGGGACTATGTACCATGTTTGATCGTTATTTGGGACTGGGGAAGCTTAGTCCGCGTCAAAGGCCTATGGCAATGGCGGGGTGAGCAACGGGCTGGTGTACCCCTAACCGCTCCACCTGCTCGGTTAAAGCGACCTAAAGTTTTATGTGGGACTTACCGAGGTTTGGAGATCGAGTCTAGGCTGCGGCTGAGAAGACTAAATGCTCACAAGATTGCCACCCTGGGGGTGGTGGTGGAGTCGAGGACCGGACGGGGTTCGGACTGGCTTCGCCGAGTAAGTGCCCTGAGAGCACGGGGTGTACGGCCGTGTGAGCGTGCACCTGTGATGTGATGCTTATTTGCTATGTTGCTTGTTTTGCTAACAAGTGCATGGAAGAAGCTTTGCCGCCCCGATTTGGGGGCGGAATTGTTATAATTTGGTCAGCATAGCTGACCGTTGCCTTTGTTTACCACCGTGCGGTGGATTGTTGCTTGTAGGTGCTGCGGAGCTGAGAGGTAAATAGCGTGCTAAAGCCCGAGTTGCTGTGCCGGCCCTCGAAGGCCAAGTTTTGAGTATTTTCCTTTTGTACTCATGTGTGACTGGCCTGCGTGCCGAGGTTTGGAAGACACTTTTTATTAAGCAAACTCTTGTAAGGCTTTAAGGCCAATATTCGTGTATTAAACATTCCTTGTTTTTAGTTGCGTGGACATTCATGTTAGCAGGGTTCTTAATTGTGCAACTTAATTATTGCTTCCGCTAGATGCTGTGTAGGACGTTGTGATTGGTTGAATGGTTTCAATGCGTAACCAACCGGTCTGTCCGTAGTATATGGCGTTGGGCCCCGGCCGGACCTACTGTTATATACTATGTGACGGATAGGGGTGTTACAAATTGGTATCAGACTACTGGTTTCGGTCAAGCTTAAATGAATTCGTGGACAAATTCACTTTAATGGGTGGTGAGCACATGTGTGTGCGTTATCGTTATAACATGAAAAGAGCCCATGAATGTCCACTTAGGAATGAAAATACACATGTTTGAGGAACCTGCGTGTTCCTATAATTGCTTTTTTTAATTTTGTTCTGTCACTTATGGTGTTTTGAATGGCTATAGGTGTCCGGAAGTGGAGCGTGGCAGTCTTAACACATGTTTGCTGAGCAAAGCACGACACCAAGTAACGTTCCTGAGACCCCTACGTCTTTGGAAACCATAAGAAGGGTGGTTGAAGCGGTATTCGCTGTGACCAACGCACAATATAGGAGTAATGTGCAACCCTTTGTCTCTGAGATGGCCCCAACATCGGGCGGTATGTTGGAGCAAATGGCATTTGGGGGTCCATTAGAGCAGCAGATGAGCATGACTGTGGTGTAGGGAGCGCATTCAGTTGACGCATATTTGCAGACGTTCCTTATGTTAAGGCGCTACCCAGGCTTTGAATGGGAAAGCGAGCAATCTATAGTTGATAGATTTTATAACGGTCTGCGTAGCGAGTTGCGTATCCTACTGCTAGGACCAAAGTTATTGGGATTCCGAGCTTTGGTGGAGTCGGCTAGAGCTTTGGAGGTGGAGTTGGGGAAAACTCACCAAGTACCAGTGGATAGGGTACCAAACCCTACTAATCCTATAAGGACTGTCTATCGAAAGATGCCGAGAAAGGAGGCTGGGTCATCTACTACCCGAACTACCCTCAATTGTTATTCTTGTGGCAAGAAAGGACATCTCGCCAAAGAGTGTTGGGAGAGTGCTCAGAAGATAAGGAAAGTTTTGGCAGGAGCAGTTGAAGCCTCTGGTGTAAAGGAAACGATGTTCAAAATACCAACCTCAAAATCTGGGTACCGTAGGTGGCATAAGAAGGCTAGGAGGTCGAGGCTAGTCCCTTCCTCTAGCACATCCGGAGCGACTACAGTTCAAACCCCGGATGCATGCTTTGTTTGTGGAAAGCCGGAGCACTATGCCCGGGATTGTTGGAGTGGACGCCCAATGTCCAGAAAGAAGTCGGGGTCGATATCGGAAGAGAAAGGCAAGACGGTGGCGTCCGCCGCATCGCTGTTTACTCCGGCCCAACCAGGAGTGAACATCCTTGGCCAGCAGGAGGTCATGTGGCCGACCGTCGGGTCGTCAGGTATGATTTAATTGTTAGCAACCTTGCTTCTTGTCTTATGTGTGTTTACTTAGAACTTGAAGTTCTAGGCTTTATTTTGGAATCTTGGCAATCCGGATGGGTTTTTACCCAGTAGTCGTCCAGTGTGCGCGGAGATACAGTCTGTGCGGTAAGAGTCTTATTGAAAGTCAAGGATTCGACTTGCTAGCGTCGCTGTTGCCGTTAGTAGAGTTTGACATCATCTTTGTTATGGACTAGCTTTTGGGGCAGAAGGCTTTTATCGTTTGCAACCGCAAAGAGACCTAACTGGGTGTTGGGCAGGAGACAACGTTTGCGGAATCGAAGGGATCGAGCAGGACACTGGCGTCTGCCCTCCCGGTGGTCAAGACAGTTTTGTGTTGGTACAAAGCTATTCTTCAAGTTAGTGGAGGTTGTAACGCCTAAGTCCACTCTAGGTAGTATCCCAGTGGTTTTTGAGCATCCCGATGTGTTCCCGAACAATCTCCCTAGAGCCCCACCGTAGCGAGAGATCGATTTCACGATTGAGTTATGCCAGGTGCTAAACCTGTGTCACACTCTCCTTATGGCTGATGCCTAAGGTGATAGTGGAGTTAAAGGTTCAACTAGAAAAATTGATGGAGCAAGGGTATGTGCGTCCAAGCTCGTTGCCTTGGAGCGCACCGGTCCTCTTTACTCAGAAGAAGGACGGGAGCTTGCAATTTTGTATCTGTTGCAGAGAGCTGGGTAAGTTTGCAGAAATAGGACAAGTAATCGATCCAAATGATCGATGATTTTCTGATCAGTTAGTCGGGTCTTCGGTGGACTCAGTAGTGGATCGTAAGTCCGGTTACCCTCATTTGAGAATAAGGGTAAGTGTTATCGCAAAGGCGGTGTTAAGCACGAGTGATGAGCAATCCGAGTCTACGATTGTGCTGTCTTGGCAGTCAAGTGTGGCATCAGTGTTCATAGACCGGATGAACGAAACGTTCATGGAGTACCTAGTCCAGTTTGTGATCGTCTTCATCGACGACACATTGGGGGTAATTTTAGTGCGAAGGGTATCGCTTCTGAATATCTACTCTTGGTTTTGTGGACGCTAAGAAGGAACCATGTATACACCAAGTTCTCCGAACTCGAGTCTTGGGTTACCCTCGTAGCGCTTCTTGGTCCTTTAGTTGGTAGAGTGAGGGCGTGTGGGTCCAGCGTTGTTAGTCGCAATATGAGGGTGGCCTGTGTTGTCTCGGTGGCGGAAATCCAGAGTTTCTGGTGTGGTCGGCTACTACAGGCGCTTCGTAGAGGACTTCCCGCGGATAGTATTACCCCTCGCGTCGTTGTCAAGGAAAAGCTTAAAAGGATTTCTTAGATGCGCGAGTACGCCCAAGCTGTGAAGGGTTAAAGAGTTGGTCAACCGCGGCGCCAGTGTTAAGTTCGCCGAGTGGAACCAGAAGCTGTGAGATCTACGGCACTGCCTTAGGCAGCGGATTAGACTGCGTGCTGCTGCAGTATGGTAATGTTGTGGCCTATGGCTCGCATTAGTTGCAAGAGCACGAGGGGTATTGTCCAGTCCGTCATCTGGAGTTCGTGGCCGTGTGTTTTGCACAAAAGCTAGGGAGGCTTTATGTGTATGGTGCAAAAGTCGGTGTCTGTACCGATCCTATGAGCCTGATACATCGGTGGGATCAAAAGGATCTGAAATTGAGGCAGCAAAAATGGATGGAGTTCCTGGGGGACTATACGTTCGAAAGTTATTTTGTGCTCGTTGTAAGGCAATGTGTTGCGGATGCGTTGAGACGCAGGGCTTCCGCCCAAGCCAACAAGTTGTAGTTTCATGTTGAGGGTTTGACCCGGGATTTGGAGATGTTAGTTATCCCTTGCGTTGACACGCAGACTAGCGTTGAAGCATAACTGAACTGGTCGGAAGTCCAGTATGACCTGGCTGATCGTAGTTGGCAGACTATGGTTTGTGTAGCTGCATGAAGGAAATCATGGGTGCGGCTCGGTGGGTCAAAATCCCAAGTCGACGGTTGTGGGTAGGCTACCAAGAAAAGACAATCGTTTGTGCAGCCCAAGCATGGGTAATTTATGGGTGGAGTTGTGATACGTCTTACCAAGCACTCAACTCGCTTAGGAGGCACAAGTTGTGCCGATATCTAAGAAATTGTTTTGGTGGCCGGGGCTCAAGAGAGTCGTAGCGTTGTTTGTGGCTAAGTGTCAGCCTTGCGCTTTAGTGAAGGCAGAGTGCCAAGTGCCGGGGAATTCGTGAATCCTTGCCTAGTTCGGAATAGAAGTTCGATTGGACTGTGTGCATGGTTTGCCAAAGTCACAGTGGGGTAGCGACGCCGTGTGGGTGATCGTAATTGTGTTAACTTTAGTGTCGCACTTCGTTCCGCATAGGAAGGATAATTCGGCGGAGTAACTGGCAAATGTGTTTGGATAACATAGTTAGACTACATGGTGTGCCCCGCAACATCGTGAGCAATCGAGGTAGGCGTTCTACGTCCAATGATTGGAGGTGTTTACAGAATGTGCTGGAGACTAAGCTGTAGTTTAGTCCAGTCCTACATCAGCAGACAGATAAGCAGACCGAGTGGGTCAACAGGACGTTTGAGGACGTGCTTCGCATGTGCGTTCTGGACTTCGGGAAGCAGTGGGAAGGCCATCTGTTTTGGTAAAGTTTGCGTACAACTTTAGCTACCAAGCGAGCATACAAATGACGCCCTTCGAGGCCCTTTTTGGTAGAAGTCGTCGCATGCCGTTGTCGAGGCAAAGAACGGATGACACAAAGTTGTATTTAAAGTAAGAGGTGGTAAACACTACTCTTTTTGGTGCGAACCATATGAGAACTTTTGCTAATCGCTCAGGAGAGGCAGACTAAGTGTTTTAACGCCACGTAACGGAATGTGGAGTTATCGGATGGCGCATGGGAAGTTTTAGTCGTTCAAGAGGGTTTCACGGGAGCGACGCTTGGGGAAGCTGAGCCCAGTATGCCTTGGACCACTTGATGTTTTGGAGCGGTTTGCTGAGGCGGCGCAAGAGCCTTCGAACTTGATCGTGAGTGATCAAGTTTTGGCTGACGAAAGGTTAACGTCTAGGGTCAAACCTGTTCATTTTGGAGACCGTGAAGTCGAGCGACTTTGTCTCAAGGAGATCTGGGTAGTCGTGGTCTGGTGGGACTTTTGTGTTAGCCAGGTGCTCTTAGGAGCGATATCAATCTATGCTGATTGTGTACTCGGAGCTGCTCCGCCTGGGTACCGTTGAGAGTTTCTGTTTTCTCTCCTTTAGTAATTTCGTGGACGAAAAGAAAGGGGGGGAGAGTTATAACACCCTCGAAACTCAAAAGAGGGACGGGTGACGTTTTAAGCCAAGTCTGGGTTTTGGAGCAGGTGTCACGCGCGTGACACGGGCATGTCACGGGCGTGACACGGGCGTGACACGGACGTGTCATGGGCGTGTTCGGCCACGGGTCATGTGGTCGACGTTTTGACGATCGGAGATCGTCGAGTTGAGGCACACGGCCTGGGACACGGGCGTGTCCCAGGGCGTGTCACTTTGGGCAGTTTTCTGAGTCATGCACACGGGCCATGACACAGGCCCAGACACGGGCGTGTCGGGTGCCGTGTCGCAGGCCGTGTCCTTCTCGGGTTGGGAAAGCTGGCCGATTGCACACGGGGGGGGGGGGGGGGGGGGGGGGGGGGGGGGGGGGGGCGTGACACGGGTCTCGACACGGGCGTGTCACATGTGACACGGCCGTGTCGGAGGCCGTGTCGAATGCCGTGTGCTGGTTTTCGAGTCGGTCGAGACGGCGAATGGGTGACACGGCCAGGCACACGGCCGTGTTGCAACCCGTGTACGGCCCCAGATTTTGTATTTTAGGCCTAATCGTGGCCGTTCGTTTCCTTGGTTTTGGATCCAACGGTGGGGGGCTATTGCTGGGATGTTATATCCGGGAATAGGGTTTAGAAACTCTCATTCCCTTTGGTTGGTTCTCTCTCTAAGAGTTAGAGAGAGGAGAGAGCTTGGAGGAGGAAGAAGAAGCTAGATCCGGTCACCGGCGGAGCTTCGGAGCTCCAAATCACGATCCGAGTCCGGATCCGCGAAGGCGAGGCCGATACGGTGCTTTCCATCCGGCTAGATCGTCATGGCGCCGAGGAAAAGCGAAAGGGTAACGATTCTCTTCTTAAGCATGTGAAGCTCTTCTTCCTTTGCATAGGAAAATCCCTCTCCCGCGAGTGTGCGGCGAGATTGTGGTATTCCTTGGGATAGATATGTAAAGTCCCCCTTGTTAGAGTCTGGAATCGTAGTACGGACATAGGCATGATGTGTGAAGTCTACCCGGACGTGTTGGTCCGGATCGGTGATGATTTGTTATGCATTGTTGGCCGGAGAAGACTCCGAGCGTTGTGTTTGTTTTCGGGTTGCTATGCGGTAGTATGCATCAGGGAATCTGGGGGATTAACTAGGGGTGCGAGCGGTTCGGTTTGGGTCGGTTTGGACCCAAACCGAAACCGAACCGACATGCCTCGGTTTTTGGTTTGTCCAAACCGACCCGAACCGAACCCAGTCGGTTCGGTTCAAAGTCGGTTCGGTTTTTAGTCGGTTTTTTGCGGTTCGGTGTCGGTTTTCTGCGAAAAAACATAATCAAATGCTATTTGTTAGATCGGTCATCATCCCTTTTCTAATTTCATAATCTTTGTCAACTGAAGGTTTATATTAAATAAATAACATACAATTTTTTTGAGTACAAGTAGAGAGAATGTTTATTAAATACACATCACACACAAACAACTATTATATTCATGCATTTTTAGACATGCGGAGTTTGGGTATAATAGGGCAAACCTTCCTTATGACATCCCACAATTCTCTATAATAACTTGGACAAATTTAATATTAATAGATCCAACAATAAGCAATCAGAGCAATTAGAGTATCGCGATAGATAATCATTGCCGTTATTAAATCAATTTAATGTACAAAACATCTCAAATAATTAAACTCTTAATAAAACTTTTTTCCAACAAAATTACTTAGTATCTGAAGAACTCTCTAAATCTAAGGAGAAGGGTCAGAAAAATCTCACCAAGCACGGAGATGGGGAAAGTGAACTTCATTGTAGACCCAAAGGTGATCTTAAAGTTGCTCGATCAAATACACCCCAAAACAGTGGTGAAGTGCTCGGTTCGGTTCGGTTTAGTCGGTTTTCACAACTTGAAAACCGACCCGAACCGATAAGCCTTCGGTTTTCAAAAGCTCCAAACCGAACCGACACCGAACCGGGCGGTTCGGTTTCAAAGTCGGTGCGGTTCGGTCGGTTCGGTCGGTTTAATCGGTTTTCGGTTTTCGTTCCTCACCCCTAGGATTAACCCCGAGGTGCACCCGGAAATCTGGACGGAAACACATTTCTGTCATATCGGTGGCGTGGGAGCCAACCGGGTACATAGCGGGGCTATGTACTATGTTTGATCGTTATTTGGGACTGGGGAAGCTTAGTCCGCGTCAAAGGCCTAATGGCAATGGCGGGGTGAGCAACGGGCTGGTGTACCCCTAACCGCTCCACCTGCTCGGTTAAAGCGACCTAAAGTTTTATGTGGGACTTACCGAGGTTTGGAGATCGAGTCTAGGCTGCGGCTGAGAAGACTAAATGCTCACAAGATTGCCACCCTGGGGGTGGTGGTGGAGTCGAGGACCGGACGGGGTTCAGACTGGCTTCGCCGAGTAAGTGCCCTGAGAGCACGGGGTGTACGGCCGTGTGAGCGTGCACCTGTGATGTGATGCTTATTTTCTATGTTGCTTGTTTTGCTAACAAGTGCATGGAAGAACCTTTGCCGCCCCGGTTTGGGGGCGGAATCATTATAATTTGGTCAGCATAGCTGACCGTTGCCATTGTTTACTACCGTGCGGTGGATTGTTGCTTGCAGGTGCTGCGGAGCCGAGAGGTAAATAGCGGGCTAAAACCCGAGTTGCTGTGCCGGCCCTCGAAGGCCAAGTTTTGAGTGTTTTCCTTTTGTACTCATGTGTGACCGGCCTGCGTGCCGAGGTTTGGAAGACACTTTTTATTAAGCAAACTCTTGTAAGGCTTTAAGGCCAATATTCGTGTATTAAACATTCCTTGTTTTTAGTTGCGTGGACATTCATGTTAGCAGGGTTCTTAATTGTGCAACTTAATTATTGCTTCCGCTAGGTGCTGTGTAGGACGTTGTGATTGGTTGAATGGTTTCAATGCGTAACCAACCGGTCTGTCCGTAGTATATGGCGTCGGGCCCCGGCCGGACCTACTGTTATATACTATGTGACGGATAGAGGTGTTACACCCTTGCCCCGGAACAGCCCCCTTGGGATCTCCAGGTCAGCCAATTGTTTGGCCCTTGGTACCCCTAACCTTGTTTCTGCCCCTAGAACCTTTGACCCCTTGGCCCTTCTTTCCTTAGTGCTTCCTTTTGCCTGCGCGAGTCGGGAAGAGATCCTTGTCCACTCGCCCATCCGTCTTGCCTGACTCTCAAAAACCACTTCCCAAGCCTTGATCCTACTGTGAGAGACCCACTCGGTGAATACAGGGTTGCACATTGGTCTCGTTATTCTTATCTGGAAAGTGTGAGAACTATAGCTTGAGTTAAATATGCGGTTAAAAATTCCTAACTGCGTAACAAAGAGAAGTAACCTGCGTAGCTGTGTTGCAGGCTGTGTGACTAGCACCGGACGACTATACGACTAGTTCTGGCGGTCTGTCAATGAAGTCTCGGTGTGAAAAGCGGGTAGCAGTCGGCGGTTAAGCGGCTAGGTCGCGAGATGAGTGACTACTTCAATATCTTCTTCCTTGACAGTTCACAAGTGGTTCATTAAATCAATTCGCTCGTTCCTTGCAGGTTGACTGTTTTCAGTTCAGTAGAGCAGTGTCTGTTCGTGCGGCTTCTGCGGTTATGCGATTTCAACGGTCAGACGACTAGAAGTGCAGACAGGTGGTTATCCAGCAGTTTCCAATAAGGCAGTTCACGCGACCTCACGATTAGAGTTGCAGACAGGCAGCTAGGCGGTCTCAGAGTTCAATCCGCCAGTTTTGTACTTGTTTATTTTTTTTTTATCTTCATCGGGTGCATTGTGAAATCATATTTCGCAATGTATGTCTTGTCTTGTAAAAAAATTAATAGTACAAGTATTGTTCTTGCATTTTCTATTCGCTAGTAGTTTACTTCACTTGAGTTGTTGAGAGTGGTCCTACGACCCCCGTTCTTTAACATTTTACAATCACCCCTCCAGATTTTCACATAAGCGCTCTCATATTCTCCCCAACCCGTAATCACTCTGCTTTTTCACCCCCCCCCCCCCCCCCCCCCCCCCTCATCAACGACTTCCGCCACCATCTCCGGCAGCAACAATGCGATTTCCAACCTATTATGATTGCAACGGTGCGACTTCCCACCTTCTACGACATCAACGGTGCGACATTCCCAAACATTCGTGAGATTTCTCTACCCCCTTCATGATTACTTTCTTGGTTATTCCTCCTCTCGAGTCTCGCTGCAGCCGCCCCTGGATATGTCGCCTCCCCTACCGCATGTCACCGTCCTTGCACGGGTCTCCAATATATATATATATATATATATGTATAAACAATATTGTTCATATATAGCCACGTAAGTCAATGCTTAGGAATTAGGAGGGAACTAATCCCAAATATATCAAGTTCAATAAATTATGTTTGGAACAAACTTGTACCGTGCAGTATAGAACCTGACTGTATAGAATTGTGAGGAATTAGATGAATAATTTGATTTTGGCTCTTTTTGAATCAAGACGTTGGAAATACAGTTTCAAAAATTATGTTTGAATTGGAACAGATCAAACCAAAAAAGTAATATGATATTAACTTGAAGAGTCATTTGTTCAATTAACAAATTTAATTGAACCAAAATCATAACTGCTCTAAGCACAACTAAGCAAAATAAAAAACAAAATAATCATAGGACGAGGACGTCCCCACAAAACTGCTTACTTATTATTATTATTATTATTATTATTATATATATTTATATATTATTATGGGAAAATAGACGTCCCCTCCTCCTCATAGTAAATGAGATGCAGAATGCATTTGCAATTATTTCCGGATGAACCAATAATACTACTTAGCCCAGCATGATACGTAAGGTGCTGATTAATTGTTTGACGCAGGCATTGTGCAGATCCTCGTCTCCCAACACATTACCGTACTCCCTCGCCTTCGTACGGAACACTTCCCCTTCCTCCTCCACCATCGCCAGTCTCAGGCTCTCCGCAATCCCTTCGCCGGTAAACCCCCCGTCGTCCTCCCTCCTCCTCACCTCGACGCCGATCCCCTTCTCCACCAGATTCCTCGCATTGAGCCCCTGGTCAAACATCAGCGGCAGCACCACCATCACCCGCCCCAATGTCAAACCCTCGACGATCGATCCCCACCCGCCGTGCGTCAGAAACCCTCCCACAGACCGATGAGCCAAGATCCGTGCCTGGGGAACCCAGCCTACAACAATCCGACCGCGGCCGTAACCCTCGATCCTCTCCACCAGCCCGGCGGGCACCGACGATCCGGCCGAGTTGTTCACCGCCCACAAGAAGGGCATCTCGCTCAGTTCCAGACCCGCCGAAATCTCCTCCATCTGCGCAGCCGTTAGCTTCGCCTCGCTGCCGAAGGCAGCATACACAACCGATCCTGGCGATTGCTGGTCCAGCCACCGATCAATCGCCGGGATCGATTCATTTTTAATCGAATCGGCCGGCGGGAGAAGCCCTACGGGGACGATCGGTTTCGCATACAGCGTCTCCAGAAGCTGCAGCCATTCCGATTCCAACTCATTGCAGCTGCGTATGAGCGCGATTTGGCATCCCTGTATCGATTTCCCGAATCGATGCGATTCGGATATACCGGATGCGTCTGGTAAAACCCCCGGGTTGAAAAGGTCGCGAGCTTCAAAAGATCGGTAGGCCATGGATGAGGGGAAGGGAATCCAAGCAGGCTTCACGGTGAAATCCTCTGCTTTCGTCCGGGCGCCCTCCGCCCCCATCAGGGACGACGGCGGCCCGAAGAAGGCGAAGGCCGCGGCGTTATGGAGGCCGAAGAAAGCGCACGGCACCCCGAATTTTGCGGCGATGGGCGGAACCCAGCAGGCGGCGTAGTCGTAGATGATGATGTCGGCGGACGGCGAGGTTTCGCGGTCTCGGATGAGATCGAGGAGCTTATGCTCCATGGAATCGAATGCTTTGCGTAGATATGGACGGAGTTCATCGGAGGGGAGGTCGATTGTGGCCTCGGCATTTTCCGGCAGATGTTTGACTCGGGGAAGGCGGAATTCTATGAAGTCGATGAGGTGGGAGAGAGGGTCGGGAACGGAGGGGTTCAGTCTTGCGATGTTCCTCGGCGTGGTGAGGAAGGAGATGCGGTGGCCATTGCCGGCGAGGGATTTGGCGAGCTGGAGAAAGGGAAGAAGGTGGCCAAAGGCCAGCCATGGCACCATCAGTATGTGATATCTTCTTTCGCCCATAGCCGCCTATTGGTTTTCCATTGTCTCTGATCACCTCGATGCTTTTAAAGACTCTAGAGTCCCCTCCAATTAAACTTATATATATATATATATATATATATATATATATATATATATATATATATATATATATATATATATATTTATTATATAAACCAATATACATATTTGGAAGCACACCATAGAATGAACAGGAGCCGTCCGATCTCCTATAAATCAAATCTGGCCATTGAATCTATAACATCCGGACTGCTAATATCTAAATCTCAGCCCCCAGCACTGTTCACGCACTGTTCACAGTGCGTGAAATCCCGATACCCCTCCCGCACTCCCGCCCCCTCACAGCCTCACCCCTGCCGCCGCCGGCGGAGCCGCCGGCGGCCTGCCCGGCGCCCACCAGGGGGTTCGCCGGCCTCCGGCGAACCCGCCGTGGGTTGTCCGGCGGCGGGCGGGCAGGGCCGCCGCCGGCGGTTTTGGAGCTCACGGGCAGGGCCACGGCCACCGCCGGCGGTGGCCCTGCCCGCCCGCCGCCGGACAACCCACGACGGGTTCGCCGGAGGCCGGCGGACCCGCCGATGGGTGCCGGGCAGGCCGCCGGCGGCTCCGCCGCCGGCGGCAGGGGGAAGGGCGGCCTGCGTGAGCGCGCCGAAGCGGGGGCGGGGGATTTTTGTTTTTTTTTTCATTTTTAAATAAGTAATTATATAAATATTTATTAAATTATAATTTTTGGTTAAAAAAATCAAATATTTTTAAATTATAAAATTTTAAATAATTGCTTTAAATACTTTTAAATTTTGCCGGGGGGCGGGGGCGGGCAAAGCCCGCCGTGGGAGGCGGGCGAAGCCCGCCGGGGGAGGCGGGCGAAGCCCGCCGGGGGAGGCGGGCGAAGCCCGCTTGAATGCCAAGCGGGCGACGGGCGAAGCCCGCCGGGGGAGGCGGGCGAAGCCCGCTTGAATGCCAAGCGGGCTTCGATTGCGGGCGAAGCCCGCAGCGACGCATCGAGAACGGGCGGAGCCCGTTCGAAGATGCTAGTATATATATATATATATAGTGGTGTTAAAGGCACATCATTTTTGGCTATGTGCACACCTATCAAAAATATAATTTTTAATAATTTAGGTTTTCTAAACCCCACCCAACTAAAGCCGAAGCAGCCCGCCTCCCCCTTTCCGATACACGCCTTTTTGAACTGCGTCTTCTACGTGAATTTTTATGAAACGTGTTTAACATGAAAGTTGTAGATCTTGACGATATCTACAACTTTCATGTTGAACACTTTTTGATTTAAAGCCGTTTATGCCCCCGATTTGGCCTCCGAAAAAAATCACGCGGAACACTTTGATTTGAAAAATCACGCGTGATTTTTTTCGGGGGCCAAATCGGGGGCCTAAACGGCTTTAAATCAAAAAGTGTTCAAGATGAAAGTTGTAGATATCGTCGAGATCTACAACTTTCATGTTGAACACGTTACATAAAAATGCACGTAGAAGACGCGGTTCAAAAAAACGCGTATTTCATTTTTAAAAAAACTATGCAATCACGGCAACATCATCCTCCCCACAGCTCTTGTGGACATGTACTGCAGATGCGGGTGCGTTGAAGCAGCTTTGGAGGTGTTCCGCCGGGTTTCGAGCAAAGACGTCGTGCTTTGGAACGTGATGATCGGAGGGCTCGCGATGCACGGTCATGGCCGCCTTGCCGTCGATCTGTTTGCTCTGATGAAGGAGACGGCAACGGCGCCCAACGAGTCCACATACATTACAGCTATGTTTGTTCAGACTGTGCACATAGTATTGATGTGCACAAAGCCGAAGATGGTGTGCACATAAAATTTCAATGGATGCACATAGTATTGGTATGCACAAAGCCGAAGTTGGTGTGCCTTTAACACCACCCTATATATATATATATATATAGGCGTTGAAGGGAGGCTGGAGGGCTGATCTTAACATGCAGCGCGTTGCAAACTAGAGAAAGAAATTAAGAAAACGAGAGGTAGCTGGCATTATAGGTACGAACATATTAATTAATTTCACTGGGCATGCAGTGTCCGGCCTGTTGAAAATTTCTTTTATATAAGAACAAATTTTGAATAACCCCCCTTTATTTTATAGTGAATCTGAATAACCCCCCTATTTTTTAGAAATAGATGCATAACCCCCCTCATCTTAACTTGTTAAAAATTATGGGGGGTTATTCCCTTATTTCTAAAACATAAGGGGGGTTTTCAAAAATACTAGTTAACTTATTCAAACACTGTTATGAACACAACCAAGGGTCTGTTTGACACTCCGTCCTGGTGGCACGCCGGCTAGGAGAGAGACAACGCCCGGTTAGAACGGCGGACTGGTGCTCGACAATCCAGCGCCAAAATGGTCGGGCTGTTACCCTTTCAGGCCGGGCATTTTCAAAGGGCGCTTGCAAACCTGTCCAAACAGGATTTCTCCGGCTCGTTCCCGCCGGAAAGAGAAATTGTTAAAATTAAACAAATCCATGGGAAAGGAAAATTGTTAAAATTAAACAAATCCATCCTGCGAAGCGTAACAATAATAATTGGATAACAATCAATAGCAAAAACCTGGGCATATTACTTCCCCTTGAAGATAACAATCCACCTGGGCATATAGTTGCACCCCTTTTATTTATACAATCAATAATTATACAATCAATACTAAAACTTTCCCTGGAAGATAACAATCAATAGCAATAGCATATAGTTGCAAAAGCAATCTCACTCATTTACGCATTGAACTTCTTTCACATTCAAAACAATAAAATAATTAGATAAAGAATTCAATCAACCGTACTCGTATCCACATACATTGAACTACTGATCATTGAAGATAACAACATCAAAAAACTTACATTGTGTATGCGTACTTGATTCAAAGATTTGTATCAAAAAAACAAAAAATAGATCATATTGGATTACCCAGATCTGATCAAACAACATCCAAAAAGTTCCAATTATTTTTTTCGCAAAAAAAGTCAAATCATTTAGAGTTGGAATCATCTGGAAAATCATTGCCTATTCTCATTTCTAGCATTGTATCACGATGCGCCGGTGATTCTTGAGTTGAAAATGACTTGTTATATACAGTTTCTCTTGTAAGAGCAATAGATGAAGCTTCATATGTGTTTTCCATCAAAAAATTAAATCCTATAATTGGATCCCTGCATAGCAAAAGTAATTAAGATATTATCTCGTATGAATAATATTTAGACGATATTTAAGCACACATGTACTCCCATATGTCACATAAGTTATACCTTAGCATACTTTCAAAAGAAACGCTAGCTTGTGTGGGCTGAGTAATCAATTCTTGCATGTGTGAGCTCCTAAAATATTAAATTTCAATAAGAATATAGCTCATCATACAAGTTATAAATTCCAAATAATATCCACAATGCATGAAATTGTATTACCATGAGGCTGCATTACATGTTTGTTGTTCTTGATTTCGAACCATGAAAATTTGTCGGCCTCAGTCACATCTACATGAATTTGTCCACCGCAGTAGTGTTTAGTACCTGTTTCAAAATAGCCTGCATGATGGATTTGGAGCTCTATATCTCTCTCATTCATCTCTTAAATCACCTATAAAATAAAATAAAAATGAAAGAATGAGTATAACTAAGTATTGAGAATCCAAAATCCACCCTAAGAACATGCACAGTTCACCACATTGCAATGGAAGGATGAGTATAGCTAACATGCTCAGTTCACCTTACATTACAGTTCACCACATTGAATCAAGAACATGCACAGTACACCACATTGAATCAAGAACCTGCACAGAGCTATAGTGGCATTAGAGAGACAAAAAAGCAGATAAATATAAACATAAACATATATAAAAAAAATCTACGAGTATTATTCGTTGATGATAATTGATAATTATAAGATAGATGCATGTAAAAGGCCATGCATAAGCACATAAATGTGAAAGAGATGATGGCAAAATGCACCCTGGAAATATCGATTTTTGGCAAACTCCCTCTCTATAGTTCTACCCACAGCAACATTGAAAAATCGCCAAACCCTACGTCGGTTGCAAGTAAAACTGGAGAAATGGAGTTAGGGGTGAAATAGGAAATAGAAGTGAGGGAGAATCAGAGATCCTATTGTAAAGAAAAATAGATTCTAGAGCGAGAGATCTGAGTAGTAACGAATATCTGTTGTAAAAAATAGAGATTGTAGATTCAGTGATCAAAGAAATGTCGTATTAGAAATCCAAAGTGAGGGGAAACTGAGAAATCAGCGAGCGTCTGCCATAGGGATGCATAGGATGGAAGAAGATGACGGCAGATACCTGGATCTGGTTGTTGGAGTTCATGAAGCCACGGGAAACGGAGGGGGTGAAGAATGTGGTGGCTGTAGGAGGCGCTGCGGGCTTTGGAGCAGCGAATACTTTTTCGGCAACCTGTGGAGCAGCGGGTTTTCAGGGAGGCGGCGACTAGCTGTGGCGGGCGCGGAGGAGGAAGAAGGGGCGGCCTCTTTCTATCATGCGCGGGAATGGGGAAGAAGGGGCGACGGCTAGGGCAAAAGTTTTCTAACGCTGCTTATTAGGAAAGTAAAGGGGGGTTATTAAGCTAATTCTAAAATTCAGGGGGGTTATTAAAAAAGAGGCATAACTTGAGGGGGGTTATTAAGAATTTGTTCTTTATATAAGTATAGATATATTAGCACTTACTCACAGGGAAGACCACCGTGAAGGAAGGCTCCGTTAGGCTGATGAGGATGTTCGTGTGAACTGGAGGGGATACTGTTCACTGGCGTGATTTGTCCGGCGAAATCGGACGGTGCTGTGGGCGAGAACTCCACCTGGCGAGTGGGCTCCGTGCGTGAACTTGAGTTCCTATCTGCCATCCGATTTTGCCGGGCAAATCGATCACGACCGTGAACTGGACCTCTCCAGCTCACTGGAGAGGATCCTGATCGGCAACGGTGGTGGCGGTTATAAACCAATGGGTTAAATTGTCAATTGTTAAGGATCACCTAAAAAACATCATCCGTTTGAACATAAAAATGGATGAAGTTCCTTAGGTGGGCGTTAACGAATGACAATTTAACCCTCATGTTCATGACCGCCACCACCTTGCTAAACATAGCCTTAAGTAGCCTTAAGGCTTCGTTTGGGGGGACTTATTTTCACCGATCAAGCGGTCACAACCACATGAACCGGATCTTAATTAAGAACCGGATCTTAATTAAGAACCGGATCTTAATTAAGAACCGGATCTTAAATTAAGATCCGGTTCATGCGGTCGTCACCGCTTGACCGGTGAAAATAAGTCCCCCCAAACGGAGTCTAAGTGTTAGAATATCTATACTCACAGGAGAGGCCCATGTGCCCTATAGGTGCAAGTGGCGAGCACAATGATTTCTGTTGCCAAATTGTTGGTATTGAAAATACATGTATGTTAGTCCCCGACTGTACAACCCCGTATTCGCGGAGTGGGGTCCCCAGACAGACGCAAGAATTGATACACATTTGTAAGCTTTTAGGGGTTTAGCACTCTTGAGGTCAAATTTATTGTTGATCTGCATAATATTTTAGTAGGGGGTGAAAAATTTGTCTAGCTTGCTAGTGTTTGGTGTACTCTTCAGGGGGCGAGTGCGGCGGGATGTCGACACTCGCCCCGGCCCCTCCTTCAAGGAGCGGGTGCGGCGGGAGGCCGGCACCAGCCCCAGCCTGTTTCAAGGGGGCGGGTGCGGCGCGAGGTCGGCACCCGCTCCGACCCCTCTTCAAGGGGCAAGTGCGGCGGGAGGCCGACACTCGCCCCAGCCCCTCCTTCAGGGGGCGGGGGCGGCGGGAGGCCGACAACCGCCCCGACCTGTTTCAAGGGGGCGGGTGCGGCGCGAGGCCGTCAACCGCCCCGGCCCCTCTTCAGGGGGTGAGTGCGGCGGGAGGCCGACACTCGCCCCGGCCCCTCTTTCTTGGGGAGGGGGGGGGGGTGCGACGGGAGGCCGACACCCGCCCCGTCCTGTTTCAGGGGCGGGGGAGGCGCGAGGCCGACACCCGCCCCGACCCTAGTTCTCGCCCGGCTTGGGGGTCTCACCCAGCTTGAGGGTCTCGCCCGGCTTGAGGGTCTGTTATTTTGCCCATAGTGGGCTGGAAATAGCCGTTCAAAACATCGGAGTTTGGCTGTTGGCAGACCAACCCAGGGTATTTCAGTAATTTTAGACCAGCATGATTGCGCTATTGGGAGGCCATCCCCAAAAATCTATAAATAGACTCTTTGGGTGCCTTGGAGAGGGATCCGTTTTTCACCAATCTTCATCTCCTTCCTCCATCCTTCAAGGGACCTGGCTCAGCATTGGCTAGGGAGGGGGAGATCTCAAAGGTCTTCCGGGTATGAGGTGGGACCTTCACACTAGATCCAAATGTCATTTTCAAAATTCAGGACTCTCACCAAGGGATGACTTTGGAGAAGTAGGTGTGAGCTGCACCCTAGGTCCGAACACTAGGTGGAACTGATATTCGATTGTAACATTTTTGGTGCGGTGAGCGTCGACCGCGGCTTATACAGAAGTTCCTGAGCAAGTTTCATGGCGGGAGATCATGGAACTATGACTTTCAGGAAGGTCATCAGGAGGGAAGAAAAAGAGAATATGAGAGAGCTCAGGGGTTCCAGGGACCTCAGAAAAGCCCGGAGGCAGGTTGGAGGCGACGGGGAGGGTCCGTTCAGGGTCCAGGAAGAGGTCTCATCCAGGGAGGGGGGAAATTCCATGGAGGCCAAGGGAGGTTCAACTTCCAAAGGCAAGCCCCTATGCAGCTACTATCCCAACCGCAGCAAGCCATGACGATAAGAAGAGGTAACGAGAGAAATCACTCAGCCCGTCGAAGAAGGGAAGGAAGAGTGTTGTCATACTATGACTTTCATCAGGTAGAGGGTTACGCCACAGCTACCTGCCCCGAGTTTCTGTAAGTGAGAGAGGCGAGAGCCCCAGCTCAGCAGTAGTCGTCGGTGCGGATTGAAGAAGTTCTACCCAGAGTGGGGGAGAAGACGTATGGGAGTTACGCCACAGCTACCTGCCCCGAGTCGACATAGGATCCCGAGAAGGTATATGAATGATCCACGGTGGAGTGGGGATCGAGGCCACTCGAAAGGCGAGCCTCCATGTCATGTACCGTCGGAGCGTCACTTCGACATCCCAAATCCCACCCCCAGAGGAGAAGATCACCTTCTCAATGAGGTACATGCCGGATCATGAGGATCCATTCTGCGATGCGCTGGTCATCCCGACAGTTATCGAAGGCTACACCGTCTCCCGGATCTTGGTTGACAACGGGGGCTCCGTCAACGTCGTTTTTAGAAGGCGTTTGACGAGATGAAGGTGGAACCAAGGAGGGTGTTGGCCTCGGACTGATCCCTGTTCAGATTTTCAGGGGAAAGGAAGGAGGTAGTAGATGGTGAAGTCGGACTCTAGGTGAAGTTGGGGGGACCTCAAGGAACTGCCGGTTCATCATTGTTGACGCTCTGAACACTTACACCAGCATCTTCGGAATACCCCTCATCAGCGCCATTCGTTGTGTGCCATCGTCATTCCACCAGTGCCTCAAGTTCAACACTGGAGGGATCCAAGTCAGGATCAGAGGAGACCACAGGATGGAAAGACAGTGTTATGTCACGGCCGTCCACACCATCTCCTGGCTAGCCAGAGCCGAGGAGATGGAGAAGATCGTGGAGAGCTTGAGCAGGATAGAAGTATCAGAGGAGAAGGAGGCGAATGACAACCATCATGCCCAAGCAGCCATAAAAACCTTGCTTCGGTAAAGTCGTTTTTCCTTTATGTTTTTGTAATGAGCTCTACCCCTGACCAACTGAGTCAGGAGACCATGTATCTTGAAATTTTCCCCATTTGAGGATGTTGAATTTAGTGTGATTCGAATGACATGCCTAAACCAACCCCGAGAGGATCTCCTCACCCAGGCTCTCACTAGCTGGATGGGTCGAATGTGCCTCGGTGGAGAGAAGGTTCCAACCCCAAGAGGATCTCCTCACCCAGGCTCTCACTAGCTGGATTGGTCGAATGTGCCTCGGTGGAGAGAAGGTTCCAATCCCGAGAGGATCTCCTCACCTAGGCTCTCATTAGCTGGATGAGTCGAATGTGCCTCGGTGGAGAGAAGGTACCAACCCCGAGAGGATCTCCTCACTGAGGCTCTCACTAGCTGGATGGGTCGAATGTGCCTCGGTGGAGAGAAAGTTTCAACCCCAAGAGGATCTCCTCACTCAGGCTCTCACTAGCTGGATTGGTCAAATGTGCCTCGGTGGAGAGTAAGTTCCACCCCCAAGAGGATCTCCTCACCCAGATTCCCACTAGCTGGATGAGTCGAATGTGCCTCAGTGGAGAGAAGGAACCAACCCCTGAGAGGATCTCCTCACCCAGGCTCTCACTAGCTGGATGGGTCGAATGTGCCTCAGTGGAGAGTAAGTTCCACCCCCGAGAGGATCTCCTCACACAGGCTCCCACTAGCTGTATGGGTCGAATGTGCCTCGGTGGATAGAAGGAACCAACCCCCGAGAGGATCTCCTCACCCAGGCTCTTACTAGCTGGATGGGTCGAATGTGCCTCGGTGGAGAGAAAGAACTAACCTCCGAGAGAATCTCCTCACCCAGGCTCTCACTAGTTGGATAAGTTGAATGTGCCTCGGTGGAGAGAAGGTTCCACCCACGAGAGGATCTCCTCGCCCAGGCTCCCACTAGATGGATAAGTCGAATGTGCTTCGATGGGGAGAAAGTTCCAACCCCCGAGAGGATCTCCGCACCTAGGCTCTCACTAGCTGGATGAGTCGAATGTGCCTCGGTGGAGAGTAAGTCCCTACCCGGAGGGGATCTCGTCACCCAAGCTCCCATTAGCTGACAGGGCAGGTTGACCCCTCAGGGAGGTTAAGTGAATTCTACCTGAGGGGATCTCACCACCCAGACTCCTATTAACTGGCAGGGCAGGTTTGACCCCTCGGAAAGACCAAGTATTTTTGGTACCAAGAGTGCTACACTCAGCGAATACGTTGGGTTGGATGTTTCTTTCCGAGCATGGAACTTGCTCGAAAAGTGCAGGGATTATGTACAACCCCGTATTCGCGGAGTGAGGTCCTCATGCAGACACAAGACTTGCTACACATTTGTAAGCTTTTATGGGGTTTTGCACTCTTGGGGTCAAATTTATTGTTGATCTGCATGATATTCTAGTAGGGGGAGGAAAACTGTCTAGCTTGCTAGTGCTTGGTGTACTCTTCAGGGGGCGAGTGCGGCGGGAGACCGACAGTCGCCTCGGCCCCTCCTTCAAGGGGCGGGTGCGGTGGGAGGCCGACACCCGCCCCGACCTGTTTTAAGGGGGCGGGTGCGGCGCGAGGCCGACACCCGCCCCGACCCCTCTTCGGGGGCGAGTGCGGCAGGAGGCCGACACTCGCCCCGACCCCTCCTTAAGGGGGCGGGGGCGGCGGGAGGCCGGCACCCGCCCGACCTGTTTCAAGGGGGCGGGTGCGGCGCGAGGCCGACACTCGCCCCGACCCCTCTTCAGGGGGTGAGTGCGACAGGAGGCCGGCACCCGCCCTGGCCTGTTTCAGGGGGCGGGTGCGGCGCGATGCCGGCACCCGCCCCAGCCCTAGTTCTTGCCCGGCTTGAGGGTCTCGTCCGGCTTGAGGGTCTCGCCCGGCTTGAGGGTCTCGCCCGCCTTGAGGGTCTCGCCCGCCTTGAGGGTCTCGCCCGCCTTGAGGGTCTCGCCTGCCTTGAGGGTCTGCTATTTTTCCCCTGGTGGGCTGGGAATAACCGTTCAAAACAGCGGAGTTTGGCTGTTGGCAGACGAGCCCAGGCTATTTCAATAATTTTAGAGCAGCAGAATTGCGCTATTGGCAGGCCATCCCCAAAAATCTATAAATAAATCCTTTGGGTGCCTTGGAGAGGGATCCATTTTTCACCAATCTTCATCTCCTTCCTCCATCCTCCAAGGCACCTAGCTCAGCATTGGCTAGGGAGGGGGAGATCTCAAAGGTCTTCCGGACGTGAGATGGGACCTCCACGCTAGAGCCAATGGTAATTTTTCAAATTTAGGTCTCTCACCAAGAGACAGCTTGGGAGAAGTACGTGTGAGTTGCACCCTAGGTTCGAACTATAGATGGAATCGAATCTCGGTTTCAACACCGACCTCTTAATATTTTACTTCATAGTAGTTTAATTTAAGGTGATGTTATACGAAGATTATTTTCGGCTACTTGTAGTTTAACGATAAATGTAGGTTAAATTTAAAAAAAAAACTTAGGAAGATTAGATCTTGACCTGCACATAATTATTATGAAATTGAACGGACTGCATATTTTGGAGGACTGAAGTGGACCAGCATGTATTTATTGCCTTAATTTATTTCATATAAATTTATTAAAATGCATTGAAAATATCAACAATGGTTATGGAGAGTGAAGACCGTTTTCAAAATGGTTATTTTGACCAGATAGCCAAAACGGATCGTCTCCCACGGTTAATTTTTTCGTCAGGACTCCTGACGGCAGTATCATCCGGATGGTCAATGAGGGACCTAAAATGCATGGGTCCTACGCAAAAATGTATGTCAGACTTCCGAAATGCATGGGCCCCTCTGCCATTTAAGGATTTCTATTGGTCTTGGACGGCAACTATCGTCAGGTGTCCTGACCGAAAAATTTCTCTGTCTCCAACACACAAAGCCTTGCCCCTAGCGGAGCAATCTCGTTGGCAGAAAGCCCGCGCATGCGCTCCCATGGGCGCGAATGCACAAGCAAAACACGCACCTCAGACACACGCACGCGCACACAATCGAAAAAAAAATTAGAGTCTGATTTTACAAAGTGTGTAAATTTTAAGAATTTATTTCAAAAAGACAGTTTATTGACTGATTTTAAAAAGTTCTTAAAATTTAAAAAATGTTTTTTGTCCATTAGTGTTATTATATGAAAAAATTAATAAAATAATAAGATGGAAGTCAAGAAAGGTAAATATTTATTTTATTATGTGTCCCATTTGTAAATATTATATATTGCTTCGGGATCATTGGATTAGCAATTTATTGCCAATCCAATTCTCACTGCCATCACTTTAAAAATTTATTTTGATTCTTTTTGAGACATCGCTCTACTACCAACGCTCCTATTCACACCACTTCAATTCTCACCGTGGAAAGAAACACACCCTTCATTTGGTGGTCCAAAAGGAAATGATCTCATCCAATGATCCCAAAGCAAATCTGATATAAGAAAACCCATCAAAATCCCACTAGATTGCTTTGGAACCCTCGGATCGGGATCCTTTTCATCTGGACCACCAAATGAGTCAAAGCCATTTGAGTAAACATAGAGCGAATCCCTATTATGGTCAGGGAGATAATTATGTACATGCAACGCATATAAGAGATTCTGAAGAACTATATTTTCAGTGTGAAATACAATTGCAACACAAAATACAGTTGCAAGTGCACTGCATTTTCAGTGTAAAATGCTGTTGTGACAATAGTTCAAAATATTTACTTTTTTATGCGTATTTTCAACTCAAAATATATACATATGATTACTTAAAATGATCATAAAAATGCATGAATCAATAATTCATGATTTATTTTGAGAAAAAAATATGAATAAATTTGATTTTTCGTAGGGTTTTACATATGCTTTCAACATAAGGACAAATTAATCTTATCATGGGGGGCAAAATTCAGATTTTCATTGACTTTTCTATACCAATAATTGTTTCCATGGCTAATCTTGCCCATTTGAGTCCAAATGAAGAATCCCTCTATTAGATGCAAAATTCAATTTTTCTTTGACTCCGTTTGGTAGGTTATTTGTGTTCGTGGCCCGGTTGAAAACGGGGATCGAAGAGGAGCGTCGTTCACTTTTATCGGGATTATCACCCGATAAATCCATCAATACATCATCTTAAATTCACTTTACACATGACATGCAGGTTTTGATTGTTAGAAATTTTATACTTTACTTTTTCATAAAAAAGTTTTATTGAAACTTTCTTTGTATTTGGTGTTTGAGCTCCTCACAATTGATGAAAAAGCTCCAAAATCAAAAGGGAGATAAACTAATATTTTGGAGTTCAAAATTAGATCTTTAAAATTTTGTTTGCAAAAATAGGTTTTTATGTTAAAATTGTTCCTAGATTTCACATGTTGAAGTTATGATCTTGTTTTCATTGTAGATCTACAAGTATTTTCATAATGTATTAGAAGATCTTAAGATTTAGAGTTTATTTGAAAAAGGAGTTTAAAGGAAGAAGATAAATAGTAGATTTAAGGTTTATTTTAGAAATTTAATGACTTTATGTTCTTAGATTTAAAAGGGAGTTGGTCGCGCGACTTTTAATTAACGGCGCAGAACTTTTCCCGCAAAATATGACCGTATTTCTCGAATAATGTCGTATCAAAAAGTGACCGTAATATGCTCCGATCAAATCCACACCGTTGATTAAAAGCCACGTGATCAAATATACGGTTCTCGTGCATTTCCTTAAGATAAGCATACACACCAAATTATTTCACATCACATCATTGCTTGATGCGCGCATCTTTCCACAGATTTGACACGCCCACTAAAAATAATGAGTCAATTATTAAGATAAGGATGAGATATCATATTCCCTAATTACTAATTTGACTATAAAGTAAGGGAAAAATACTAGTTCATTGAGAACAGATTAGGCGTTCCCACTTCACCTTTCCTTGCTCTAATAGCTGGACCATATTCCCTAATTACTAATTACTAATTTCATTGCTCTAATAGCTGGACCATATCCTTATCATCCCTCTTTCTTATCACCTTTCCTAAGCTTGGACGGAGTAATGCGTGCGCACAAAGTGTTCCCTCGAGAGAGAGAGAGATCTAAGACCTTATTAGCCGTCCACTCTTTTTGTACTATATTTGGTTCTCTTGGGGTGTCTAGAAGGAGGTGACTTCTCGAATTCGTGCCTCCTGGCTGTCTTGCTGTGGTTATTTGTTAGAAGATTCAAATCATATATTCGTCTTGTGTTTCTTTGCAAAAGAATTTTGAAATATCTCCCTTAGTCTCATTCACAGATTCACTGGATGTATCCTTGGAAATCTTGAATATATCTGTGGTACAAGCTTCCTTCAAATAGTGTTGTGATTCTTGCTCTAAGCTCTATGAGGTTAGAAAGTGTATACGAGAAATTTTAGATACACAAAGTATATATGGAGGACCATAAGAGAAGTCCAAATATACGGTGCATTTGTTTTATTTTTTAACAAAACAAGTCACGAAATTTTGATCCATATATTTGGAGGTAAAAATACACTTGTAAAAAAAATGAATTGTTTTAAGTACTTTACAACTAAAAATACAGCACATTTACAACTATAAATAAGACGTTACTGTAGTATTATTACAAAAAAAAAAAAATCGCACAAAATCTTCTGAACATATAGATATTTTGCTCGAAATCTACGCTCCGTTTGGGGTACTTATTTTTATCAAGGCCGCATGAACCGGATTTCATCGGTCAAGCGGTTACGACTGCATGAATCGAATCTTAATTAAGATCCGGCTTATACGATTGTAACTGCTTCTTGACCGATGAAAATAAGTCCCCTCAAACAAAACCTACATCCTGCATGAAGTCAATTCTCCAAGTTGACGGGGGGATTTGTCTTGATGGGCTAATCCAAGACTTTTGTTATTATTATTATTAATTGATTATTATTATTATTCAGTAAATAAAATTACACGATGGCGGAGGTTGCTTTCGCCACCAATTCTCCATCCTGCTAATTACGACCAGCTGCCCTCGCTACACACTCTGGATTAATCGTAATATTCTTAAATAAATTACAGATAATAATTGATAAAATAAAAAAGAAAAAAAAAGATTATTATTGTCTAATTCCTTCTCGAGAGATCAGGAGGAAGCAGGACAAAAAAAAAGAGATCCGGGGCAGCCGGAAAGTAGAAGAACAATTCTTCATCTTCTTCTTCGGTGCGGGGGAAGTAGAAATCAAACATCTCCGATCCGAGGTATTTATTATTATTCATCAATTCCCGCTCCTTTGATTTTTTTTTTCCCACTTATTAATTTATTGGCGTTTTATATATAAATCTATGGAGATTATTCCTTCTTCCTGTAGGAGGGAGCTTTGCTCAGAATATTATGTTTGATTTTTCTGGTAGGCGATGATGTCGCCCGCCCATCGCCCTCAAGTTGAGTTCCGTGATCCTCTTGTAGAGATCTCCGATTCCCGTCGGATAGTTTGGAGATATTTTTGTTGTGTTCTTCTTTATTTAATTTTTAATGGAATTTCGTTGCCGCCTGAAAATGACAATGCCCCCCTGTTCGGATTCGTATCCCCTGGAAGAAGAGAAACGGAATTAAAAATAACAAGCATCTGCTAGAGTTGCTGCGTTTTGTTGAAGTCTGAAATCTGTATTTCTTATATATATAATCTTACCGAAGAAGGTTTTGTTGTCTGATGTTGGAAGAATAAGAAGAGATTCATTCGTTTTTTTGGCTGAAACGAAAATTAGGGTTCGTCGTGGGGGTGCCACAATACTTACAGGTTGCGGCTAACTTAGCAAGTTGTAAGAAGTCACATCATGGGGGTCCCAATCACGGGGGTGCGGATAACAACACCCCTGGTGGGGGAAGTCGAGTGACACGGGGTGCCCCCTCTTAATCCGAACTCCGTTGAACTGGTATCTGAGTTTCAACACTTTTGGTGCGGTGAGCGTGGACCGGCGGTTCGTGTAGAAAAACTCACCCGACGACGCCATGGCGGGTCGTGGAGAGCACAGAGACGACGACCAAGGCAACTCACACCCGTCCAGCGAGTTCGTTACGCGAGGCGACTTCATGGAGTTTAGGAGATCGATGGATGAGATGTTGCAAGGTCTACTCGCCCCACGCGGCGAGTACTCTGACAACACGCTGCTCGGAAGGCGAGTTCGAGCGAGCTCGCCCGAGTCATCAATCCGTGCCCGCGAGTCCTTTCTACGAGTCGGCGTTGTCTGCTCTCGTTCTTGCCGGGTTCACGAAGCCCGCGATGAACTTTTATTTTGGGAGGGACGATCCCACCCAGCATCTGCAGTGATTTAAGGACATGGTGTCGATCTGATAGATGACGGATGCCTGCAAATGTCAGTTGTTCGCCATCACATTCAGAGGAAAAGCAAGAGACTAGTTTCACCAGCTAACGACCAGCTCGATCTACAGTTTTGAGGATCTCTACAGGGGGTTTTTGCTTCAATTTTTCACGTCAAAGAAAAAGAAGGGGCCGGAGGCGCTCTTCCTCATCAAACAGGGACCTCGAGACTCATTGGGATCTTATGTTGATCACTTACAGGAAGAAATTCTCTTTGCGCGGGAGGTACCGGGACACACTCTCATGTTGGACTTCAACTTGGGCTTGCAGGAGGGGTTCTTCAGGATGGACTTGGCCCGCGTCCCCCCGGTGTCGTTCAAGGACGTGATCGATCGGGCAAGGCGCCACATAAAAGGTGAGGCGACAAGCCGAGGATTTGTGCCGAAACTAGCCAAGCTGACAAAAGAAGGGGAGGAAGCGGCAAGAGGAGCCAAGGCAGAGGCCAAAGGAAGAGAAGAGCAGAGAAAACAGGAGGGCGGAAGGCCTCGTGAGAATCAAGACCGGCAAGACCGGGGATAGGAGGTTCCAAGTCCCGCCCGCTGGCCGGCGCGGAGGCCGACAGGAGGAGGTTATTAGGGTAGGCCGGGGAGAAGATTCTCTCTGAAGCGTCGAGCCCGCCACCATTCACCCGCGAGAAGGCAGGGGTCGTGGAGGCCGCCCCCCCCCCCCCCCCTGCTCGCGCTCCCCCCACACTCCTACGTGCGGGCTCCATCCCGCGCGCACCGATGCACAAACTTCCTCCCGCGCGCACCCCCGCAGGGGAGCTCCCCCATGCACAGGAGCACCACTCTTCGCTGCTCACCTCCGCAATGCTCACCACTACCATGCTCACCATCGTTCGTCTCCCTCCGTCGTGCTCGCCGCCACCGTCGCTGTCGTTCATGCCCGAATTGCCCAAACCACCACCTCCCCTGGGGGGGGATAGTCATATTTACAAAATAGGACAATCCATGTGCCCCCGATCGATAGCTTATATTCATTCACCCGTCCAAAAGTTTATGAGCTACAATTACCAGGACTCCCCTCTCAAAGACTGTAAAAGAGTCCTCAGCGCTCATTTCAAGACACACTCCCTTCAGCAATAGAGAGAGCTCTTGTGTCATCGCTCGAAGATTTCTCAGAGATCTCCTTCGGTGTTCGAAGACCTTCTTGAATACCTCCTTCGGCGTTTGATGATCTCATTCGACAATTGAAGATCTCCTTCGGTGTTAGAAGATCTCTTTGAAGCCAGCTTGAAGATCTCCTTTAGCTTCATACTTTGAGTCCAAAGCATTCGTTGTCGCTTTCATCCATCCAGACTGCTCCCGAGTGCGCTGCATGACACTCCCCATCAAACAACTCCAGAGATCCCGATAACGCATTGTAACGAGTGGTGACCTGTGACATTCGAGAAACGTCTATTTGTAACAGGTTTGAAAGATAGTGGAATTGGTCTGCACCGATCTGATCCAGTGGATTTTCCCACGTAAAACATCTTGTCGTCACCCGTTGGTTCAATCTTGTTACTGTTTGCGTACTCGGCTCACTTTTGTGCTTAGACAATTCAGTTCGACAGGACTGTGAGAGAGTTGGTTGAGCGACCCATAACAACACCAATGTCCTTGTACAGCCTAGGTAAGTCATGCAAAAGAGTATCATTTAGGCTCTGTTGGATTGTGTGAAAAGTTCTATTCTTAACGGCGTTTACTTTTCCAGCTAAGGGGAGCTCTTCGCATTTTCATGCGCATTTTCTGGTAGAGCCGCAACTCCTTTCTATGTTTTTTTGACAGCTTTACTAATACCAGCACAGACTTCCCACCATCGCTTTTACTATTGGAGCCTTCATCTATGCTAAAAGGCCGGATTGAACCATGATGATGCAATTAAATTAACCCAACGGCTACAAACTCGAGCTGCCCCTTTTTATCCCTGCTGGAAGCCCTACTCTTTAGTGGGTCCAGTGCAATATCGGATTCTCGTGCAAACGTTTCGCTCTGGGTTTGTGTCTTTAAATCAAACTGTCCAATGTGAATTTATGGGCGCATCATCTAATTAGCTCAACTATGCACATCCTTATCAACATGCAGGATATATATATTTATGGCTGATGATTCTGTGAAGCAACCCCTATTCTCAGGCTCAACAAATCCACCCGAAAGCTCCCAAAACCTCGGTGCCGCTAAGAGAAGAAGATTCCGCCGCTGTAAAACCGCTCCGGCTTCAGACACTTCCTTAGAAGGCCCGGATAAAGGCCGCGCCTTATTCCCAGTTTCTAGTTTCATCTTCAAAAATTTCCGCCCGAGTTTCGGGCAGGTCTCTCTCTTCTTGTTCCTCTACTTGGTCGCCGGCTGCACTTGCTTCTATCTCGTGAGAGATCAACTTGTTGGTAGAACAACAAACGGAGTTCTCGATGCTCTGTACTTCTGCATCGTGACAATGACAACGGTCGGGTACGGGGATCTCGTGCCGCGAAGCACCGCAGCGAAGCTTCTCGCCTGTTTATTTGTGTTTAGCGGAATGGCCTTTGTGGCTCTCTTCCTCAGCAAAGCGGCTGATTACCTCGTCGAGAAGCAGGAAGTGCTCATAATCAAAGCGGCGCATCTCCGGCGTAAAGTCGGCGACCAGCAGATGTTGAAGGAGATGGAGGGAAAGAAAATTAAGTACAAGTTTTGTACGGCCGCCGCCGCTCTTCTTGTGTTAGTTATCGTGGGAACAGTGGTTCTTGTCAGGGTTGAGAAGCTTGACGTTGTGGATGCCTTTTACTGTGTTTGTGCCACCATCACAACTCTCGGCTACGGCGATAAGAGCTTCTCCACGGCCGGGGGAAGAGTTTTCGCCGTGTTCTGGATTCTAACAAGCACCATTTTCTCCGGTCAATTCTTTCTGTATCTCGCGGAATTGCAGACGGAGAACAGACAACGATCGTTGGTCAAGTGGGTGCTGACACGAAAAATGACTTTAGTTGATCTCGAAGCAGCTGATTTAGACGACGACGGAGTTGTTAGGTAAGAATCAGAGTATCCGCCTTGTGTATTTATATTCCATGTTATAGACATTGCTGATCTTTTAAGCCAGTTCTGTACGGATTCAAATTGCCATTTACAGTGCTGCTGAGTTTGTGATATATAAGCTGAAGGAGATGGGGAAGATTAGCCAAGAGAATGTGGCAATGTTGATGGAGGAGTTTGAGAATCTTGACGTAGATTGTTCGGGCGCCATATCAAACTCAGATCTGCTTCTCGCTCAATAGATTAGGCGGAATCAACGATGTTGAGATCCGATTCTTTCACCACGTGACCAAGGTGCTGTGCTTCAATCTTCATGTAAAAATTTTGAATTCTTCCCAATTTTGTGTTTGTGTTCTTCATTTTCTTGTGAAATAAATTGAAGGCCAAGCAGAGTTGCTTATTGAGTCTTGTATTTTTTGGATGATTGTCGCATTCTAACTACCAGAGGATAGGTGATTTTTGCTACTTGACTTTGTAGGAAGGAGATGAAATGAAATTATTGGATGAACACATATTATTTGTATCCTCAGACGTCGAATCCTCGGTTGTTCCTCAGTAGCTTAGTGGTAGAGCGGCTGACTGTTAATTGCCTGGTCGTAGGGGAGATTTTATTCTTTGTTCGTGAGAGAATGAAATAATTGAACGAAAAGGCTCGCTTCGACCATTAGGAGTAGGTAACCTGTTCCCTTTTTGTTTGTTTATATCTATTGCATTTTATCTCATTTATCACATTTTATCCTACAATTTTTGAGAATCACCTTCAATATCCTGGCATAGATCCCGGATAATCCATTGTAAATATCAAAATCATAATTTTCACCAGTACATTAAAGATGAAGTCATCTATTCTCCCAATATTATTATATAGGTACATAAAATTAAAATAATAATATGAAAATAATGCATTAAGCATATAATTCATAATAATACAACCGTGAATAATTCAGAACAGTACGGAAACACAAATGTGACAGTTTTTTCTCAACCTTGGCCCCAACGACTCTACTCACATGGCAAAAATTTTTGGTCTGCGCCTAGACGAAGTTCATCATTCGGTGCCTTGCAAATTATGGCGCGTGTCTTTTAGTTTCTTGCCTTTGTTATTTATTTTTCCTACTTCATCCTTTTTTTCTTGGAAAACCTCCAAGACATCTGTTAAAATGTGCATGTATTTCAGATATTACAAAAAATAGCTTAGAGATTACATAAAGTAGCTGAGAAATTATATTTATATTTCGGATATTAGTATTTATTTTTCCTACTTCATCCTTTTTTTTCTTGGAAAACCTCCAAGTCATCTGTTAAAATGTGCATGCATTTCAGATATTACAAAAAATAGCTTAGAGATTACATAAAATAACTGAGAAATTATATTTATATTTCGGATATTACATAAAATAACTAAAAGATTATTTTTTTATCTCGGATATTACAAAAATAGCTGATAGATTAAATTCTTATATCATATATTACAAAAAATACCTGAGATAATCTATTTTTAACTTAGATAATATGAAAAATAAATAAATCTATATTACAAAGGTTGCGGTCCGCGACTGCGCTCCTGATAGACCGGACTAACTAGACCGTTTTAGCCCTCAGAGCGGTCGGTTGCGCAACGAGTCATAGAAATATATCACAGATGAGACAAGTCTTTTTTACATGGAAAACCCTCTAAATAGGGTGAAAAATCACGGTCGAGACTGTGCCGACAAGAACTCTACTAGATCGGTTGGGGTTGCAACGCTTCTCTGATAGAATCGAGGGAGACAGGTCGCGCCTCGTTACAACTTGAGGGAGAGAAAAATACAACGTTCGGTGTGCAGGAGAATGTGTGCGTGCTTCTGGCCGATCACTGACAGACCGTTAGGCTGATATAACAAGTATTCTGCCAACGGCGCGCTCTAGGTGTTGATGGCTACGGACGATGAGCAAGTGATTTCCTACGAGCACTGAATTGCGCGGAAGAGATCGCGAGCGGTCTTTGACTTGGAGGCGAGGGTGTCGGTGACGAACTTTGCCTTGGTGGCTAGCACGACGACAGCGGAGCTCTGAAGGGAGAGAGAAAGCAAGATAGAGAAAAGGCTAGAGAGATAGAGAGGAATTCCAGTAGAAATCTCAATTCCGGAGTTAAAGAAATGAGAAAGATGAGGGGTCTATTTATAGGCCTAGAGTGGGGCAAGCCGGCAATTTCCCCTCGTAACCACCAACCGGATGAATTGGATGCTCCGTTTGGAGCACACAGATCACCATTTTCAGGAAAATACCGAGTCTGCCCTCAGGTCCAAAACAGACCCGTTCGAACTCGGGAACGGCTCAACGGGCAACGGGGGTGGTTACACGCGGTAACCATCCCCAACCGCCCACTTTGTGGGCGTTTACGGGCGGCGGAGACCCCCTACCAAGGCGCCAAAGGGGGTGGCCGTCCCTTGAGGCCGGTGAAAGGCCCCGGCCGGCCTCCCGCCTGCCGACCAAAGGCGACAACCGACCCAGGGAGGCCGAGCGACCCCTCGGCCGCCCTAACGGCGGGCGGCCGAAGGGGGAGGTGGTTGGTCCCTTGGGGGCCAGCGCCTCCCCAGGCGGCCTCACTGTAGGCGGCAGGGGAGAAAAGGGGAGGTCGGCCCCTTCGGGGGCTACCGTCTCTCAGGCCGGCCTCACCATAGGCGGCCGGGAGAAAAGGGACGGCCGGCCCCCGAGGGGCCGGCGCCTCCTTGGCCGGCCTCACCGTAGGCGGCTGGGGAGAAAAGGGGCGGTCGGCCCCTCGGGGGCTGGCGCCTCCCCTTCCGGCCTCACTGTAGGCAGTCGGGGAGAAAAGGGGTGGTTGGCCCCTCGGAGGCCACCGACGCCTCCCCGGTCGACCTTACCGTAGGCTGTCGGGGAGAAGAGGGGCGGTGTGTGCTCAGGCCACGGGCCGGCCGCAAAGAGGTCGGCGTGCGGGATCCAAGTGGTGGTTGGCGATCCCGCGCGCGAGAGTTATGACGTGGATTGGACGCGGTGATCGCGCGTGAGGCGGTTCAAACAGTAACCCCCCACTTTGTCAGTGGAAGAGTGGATGTTTTGGCTATGTGCAACCCGGTTTGTCTATAAATTGGGTACGACCCCATCAACAAAAATAAATAAATCTCATATATTATAGAAAATAATCTATGTCAGATATTAAAATAAATAAATATATGTTCTTATAAGCTTTATTTAATTACAAGTTATATTCAATTTATAAGTTTCATTTAAATTATATATATTAACTTAAAGAACACTCATTATGGTCAAATAAAAAAATAATCTCAAATATTATAGAAAATAATTGAGATATTATATTTTTATCTCACAAATTATAAAGATTAGTTGAGCAATTATATTTTTATCTCAAACATTACAAAAAATAGTTCAAAAATTATATTTTTTATCTCAGATATTATAGAGAATAGCTGAATGATTACATTTTTATCAGAGATAATACATAAAATAGCCGAGAGATTATATTTTATCTCAAATTTAATAGAAAATAACTGAGATATTCTATTTTTAACTCAGATAATGCGGGAAATAACTGAGATGTTAGAATTTTTTCCGAGGCATCTCATGCGATTCAAGATTTTTTATTTTATATTTTAAAATATTACCCTTATTTTATTTTATTTAACAGCTGATTTATAGAGATTTCTTTAAAAAAAGAACAGAAGAAGAGAAATAAAGAATGTGTCAAAATAAGCGGGGCCCCGGACCATGATCTTCATCCGGGGCCAGCACCAAAAAATTTCGTACATACTCCGGGGGATATCGAGTGACGGTCTGATACCGTCGTCGTTTACTGAACGCACCAGAACCTTGCACACGGTCTATCTCTCAGTGAGCGACTTCATGAGCGGGCAAGCATGTGTCCATCTTAGTTATTGTATTTTGTTCTCATGGCGGTGCATGCGGATCAGGTTGACCAAATCTGATGCTTTTTTATTTATCATCCAACATAGAAACCGTACGACCGGTATTCGAAGAGATCAACAAAGGGCGGCTCGACATAGGATAATTACCACGATCACCTTGCAAGGACAAGTTCACATACAACTCGTCGCAACTCACAACAGTCAGCTCGCGGTCGATCCACATGCGTCACTGGGAATCATCATCGTCCAGCTGGATGGCGAGATCAACTCTCCCCATCTCGCTGGCGACTGGATCGACCTCGCACAGAGGTGGGCCTCACGTACGGCCTAGAGGCATACCCCCTTCTTATCGTCACCAATAAATACAAACACCACAAGCTCTCTAGTGCATTCCCCGAGTCTGCCTCCCCCCAACCTAGCACAACATTTAGTTTAGAAGGGGGAGTTTCTATGCACTCCTGAGTGTGAGGCAGGACATCCAAGCTGTGATTATTTTCCTTCTAGTTCACTCTTCTTCGTCCGTGATTGATGGATCAGTAACCTTTGCACATACCTAAATCCGAACTTCAATGCCAACTTCTTGGCTTCAATACAAGCAGTACATAGTCCTAACATCCCTAGTATAGTAGTATATGTTTAGTCATTAGTTATCAGTACTCGTGAACAAGCTCTCTAAAAAGAAATGCTGAACCGGACCAATCCAAAGAAACAGGCCCAATCATTATTGGCACACCTTATCCATTTTCATTGTATGATGAGAAAGAAGGTGTGGCTGTCATAAGCCGATCTCTCTCTCTCTCCCTCTCTCTCTCTCTCTCTCTCTCTTCTTCTACTTCTTCTTTCCCTCTCTCTCCTCCATAATCGGGCTAAATGGCTCAGACGGCTCTCGCACTCTCCGCCAGCTTAGTATTTTCAGTGCAGCCCTGCGTCTCCTTCATGCTCTCTTCTTCCCCTGCCATTCTGACGAGGAATAGAAGAAAATTCGAAATCCATGCAAAATCAGGTAATTTTGAATAGGCATTCATTATCCTTGATAATTACGCTTATAAATCATAAGGAAAAATAATAATAGACTCCACCAAATTCTTATGCAGGTGGGAGAGATGGAAAGACAGAGAGCCCGGAGAAGAAATTTATAACCAGAGAAGAAGAACCAAAACAGTGAGTTCTTCTTCCTCTTTTCTTCCGTTATATATAGCGAGTGCACTGTTATAGCGAGTGACAGTGCACGGGGGGCGGGGGTGGGGGGAGCTCCCGTGCCCGCCAGATTTTATTTGACGGTCTTTCAAGATTATGTGGTATGTCAAAGTATTTCTTTGTATATAGTATAGATAACAAGTGTGCATGGTCCCTCACGTGAGCATCATGTAGTCAGTACCTTTAGGCCGTGCATTCTTTCCGATTTAATATTGGGAATGTTCAACAACAACACTCAAGCCTTTATTTCACTATAGTGGGGTCGGCTATATGGATCCTTTGTCGCCATTGTACCCCATCTTTTGTCATAATCTCACTAATGCCTAAGTACATCATGTCTTTCCTTATAGTTTCATTACAAGTCTTTATTGGTCTACCCCTCCCTTGTTTAACATGCCTAGTGACTAGGCTCTTACAACGCCTAACCGGTGCCTCTAATGGTCTCCTCTATACATGTCCAAACCATCTTAGTCGAGCTTCTCGCATCTTCTCTGCAATTGGTCCTACTCCTGTCTTATCCCTCATACATTCATTCCTAATTTTATCCAGTCTTGTGTGTCCACACATCCATCTAAGCATTCTCATCTCCGCAACTCTCATTTTTTTGCTTATGTACATAATTCACTACCCAACACTCAGAATCATAGAGCATCGTTGATCTAATTGCAGTACGGTAAAACTTGCCCTTAAGTTTTAATGGTACCTTACGATCACATAAGATCTCTGGCACGCCTCTGCACTTCAACCAACCCGCTTGGATTCTGTGTCACATCTTTATCAATACTTCCATCTTTTTGAACTATCGATCCAAAATATTTAAAACACTCACTACGAAAAATATCTTGATCACCCAACTTATTAACGAAGCCATCTGCCCTTCTTGTACTGATAAATTTAAACTACATGTACTCCGTCTTTGTCCTGCTAAACCTAAAACTCTTCTTTTCTAAAGTGTCTCACCAAGATTCAAATTTTGCTTTTACACCCTCGCACGTCTCATTGACCGAAATGATATTGTCCACAAACAATAAACACCAAGGTATTGGGAATGTATTTATAAAAAAAATATTAAAATATTATAAGGATTATGAAAGGGGCAGTGCTATATGAAGATCAGAATTTACTATATGCTGATTTTTTGTTGCAAACTATGATGGACTCCCTGAAATGCATCAAAGTGGTTGGATTGGAACAAGAACACGATTGTGACCGTCTCATTGAGACGATTCCGGCAAGCCCAATTTTCCGCGATTCCGAGTTCATTTGATCACTCAAATGACTTTTGGAGCGGTGCGTGTGTAAACCAGACAAGTAATTTGGAGGAAACGAACGAATCTTGCATTGTGACACGAAAAAACCTCAGACGAATGTCCACTAGCACCCTCATGCGACGCTCTCCCAAGGGCGCTCATAAACACAACTCTCCGGTCCACACTCCCATTCGCTTCGCTTTACAGTGTACTCGTGTAGTTTCAAAGAGCCCGCACTCATAGTTTTGAAGAGCGTGCCAGCACATATAGTACCCCCGAGTGCACCTGCGCGCGTTCTCTAGAGCATGTCTGTGTGCGTACTTCTCCAGAACGCGCCCGTGAGCGTAGCTCCCCGAGTACACATTTATGCGTAGTTCCCCAGCGCGTCCTTCTGCGCGACTGTGAAGACTCAAAGAACTATTTGAAAACGAGCAGTGACCGGTCTCCCTCGCCAAAGTAACTGGGTACTCAATCATTGTGTAGTGGATTGGTTGAGCAGGATCAGACCTCGTAGTTTTCTCTTTTCGGATTTTTCACGCAAAAATCTATTGTTGACTCTAATTTGATTGTGTGCGCATTCGATTGAATCTCGAGATAACTAACCAAATCTACCAAGCCCAACGAGCGTTGATCGATCCACAAAAATACACTTTATATGACTTTATATTTAAGCAAAACTCTGTAGAGGTGTATGACCCTATAGCTAATTATTGATGCACGCAATTAGTTCCTGTCCAATTTCAAAATGTCGAAGTAAATATGAAAGGTTTGACAACAATTAAAGAGTGCTTTTTTGAATGATTAATGCTAGAATTTCATGCTTAATAGAATAAAACAATGCAGGCATCATGATGCGTTCCTAAGAGTTTGGATCAGGAATATGCCTCTACAATGCAGGAAATGTTGAAACAAAAAGCACAATCATCACAAATAGATTTATAGATAGCACAAAACAACACAGATACAAGTGTTTAAGAAGAAGGATCACCCTAAGAGGCACGCCTCTGAACAGGGATCGAAAACACGCAGCCCTCCCTCCAACCAGTTGGAGATCGCACTTCACGGCAGCAAGAGTTCAGACAAAAACATAAAAATATAACCTAAAAAGATGCATATTTATAAGACAGGAAATAGACCAAACTCCCCCCCCCCCATTTAACTACTATTACTTTCCCGCTTCCTGCCAGAATAAGCTGTCATCCCTGTCCGCCAGATTGCATCACTGCATCCCCTGTTAAAAGTGTCTTGTCCTCAAGGCAGAAAGTGGGGACATTACTAAATGAACCACAAATCTTCCCATGTCGCCTCACCCGGGGTTCCGTTTGTCTAGTGTATCAACAACTGGGTCACTACCCGCCCTTGTCGTGGCACAATTCGCTTTTCCGAAACCGCTACTGGTTCAATGATGAGATTTCCCTCTGCGTTCACCGTTGATGGCAACTCCACCCTCTGTGCCGGTGTAGGAATATCACCTCTATGTTCTCGGAGTTGAGATACATGAAAAGTGTGATGGATTTTTGCCGTGTCCGGTAAATCCAAACGGTATGCTACCGCCACAACTCTCTCCACTACTTGAAAAGGGCCGAAGAACCTAGGGGAAAGCTTGTGAAACTTGTGGCTTCACAAACTCGTTTTCTTATATGGTTGAAGACGTATGTAAGTCCATGCCCCCACTTCTAACACCCTCTCGGTGCTTCTTGTTTGCAAAAACCCGCATCCTGTTTTGGGCTTGCAGCAAGTTGAACTTCAACAACGATATGACACGCTCATGAGCCACCAATGAGCGATCCACCTCATCCACCATGGCGGTGCCCTCTATATATGAACAATGTAGTGTAGGCTCTTGATGGTAAACCACCTCAAATGGTGTCATCTTGATCGCGCTTTGAAAGATGGTGTTGTACCACCACTCCACAAGGGGCAGCCAAGCAACCCACTTCTTCGGTCGCTCAAAGCACATGCAACGAAGGTAACTTTCCAAACAACGGTTTACCACCTAGATTTGCTTGTCCGTTTGGAGATGGTATGTTGTCGACATCTTCAGCTGCACCTACAATAGACGGAAGAGTTACTGTCATAATTGACTAGGAAAAGTGGTATCACGATCACTCACAATCGAGCTTGGGAGACCATGTAGATGAAAAATGGAGTCCAAAAAATGTCTGGCTACTCCCTACGCCGTATATGGATGTGTGAGGGCTATAAAGTGAGCTTGCTTACTCAAGCGATCCACAACCACCAACACCATTGATTTACCATGACTTCGCGGCAACTCTTCGATGAAATCTAGTGAGATATCTTGCTAAATACGGTCCGGAATCAGTAAGGGCTAGATCAACCCCTATGGCTTCTAATTGTCGGCCATGCATCTCTAGCAAATGGTGCACCTCTGGATGGACTCATACACCTCCGACTTCATGTTTTTCCAAAAGAGAAGAGCCTTTACCCGCCTATATGTCGCAGTAACTCTGGAATGACCGCCAATCGGGCTGTCATGATACAATTTGAGGATTGCTATTTTCAGGGCAGCCACCTTGCCCACCACTAGCTTGCCTTTGTGTTTCAAGATTCCATGAGCCCATGTGTACCTTGGCTTGCTCTCTTGATTCTCCCCTTTTGCTGAAGTTATCTTCTGTACGCTGTCATCCTGAGTCCACGACTCTTTGATTTGTCGAAGAATATCTGACTGCCCCACCACTCGAGTATTTAGTTCACCTCCCCCCTCCTCGAACCCTTCTTCGAACCGTCGTGATAACGCGTCCACACATATTTTCCTTCCCCTTTCGGTACTGAATCTCGTAGTCGTATCTCATGAGTTTCAACATGTATCGTTGTTGGTGATGAGTTTTTGCTCCAACAAAAATTTAAAGCTTTGGTGATCTGTTTTGATGATGAAATGACAGCCCACCAAGTAATGTCGTCACTGTTGAAGCGCCATTACAATTGCTAATAATTCCTTCTCATAGGTGGATAAGGCCGCATTCTTTCTTCCCAATGCCTTGCTAAAGAACGCCAAGGGCTGACTTTCCTGCATCAACACGGCTCCCACTCCCCCATCCGCCGTGTCGGTTTCCACGCAAATGTTTTATGGAAATCCGTCAAGCGCAACATCAGAGACCGGGCTACACCTTCCTTGAGTTGTATGAATGCCTCCTTTGCCTTGGCTGACCAGGAGAATTTCTTCTGCTTTACGAGATTCGTGAGTGGTCACGCCAAAATACCATACCCTTTAAAGAATCGCCGGTAATACCTCATTAGCCTCAGGAATCCTTGTAGCTGCCTCAAACTATGTTGCACCGACACCGACACGCGACACGACACGATACGCGACTCGTCAATTCTAAAAAAATACCATATTCCGACACGTTGAGACACGTATATTAAATCTTTATTTTTTATAATTATGAAAGTTCTAAAACATTTAACAAAAAATAAAAAAAAATGAACAATTAACAAATATTCAAATAAACTAAGTCATGTTTAAATATTACTCATTAAATATTCAAATACAAAACTTAACAAAAGGTTTAAAAATGATAAAACATTAACATATTACCATTATATATTATCAATAAAAATAATGGATTCTCAAGCAAACATTTTCCCCCACTTTCAATCTTCCTTTTTCTACAAAAAAATATCCACCCCACTAGTAAATCCACCATCACTACTTAAAATGCTAAAAGGGGGCAAAACATTTTTTAGGAGCAAGACTCACTATTCTAGCATTCACCATTTCTTCCAGTTTTTCTACCTCAAATAGATCACTCTTTGAGACTTTTACACACTTTCCAATTTCTTTTCCACCAATCATTAACAAATGTGTTCTCACTCTTGTATATGAGCTTATAAAATATTTTTCACAAAAATTCACTTTCAAGACAAATTGCTTCCCACCTCACCATGAGTAGCTAGCTTAGGGACACGCGTGTCCGATTCAGTTTCTTCCCCTTCCTCTTCCTCTTCATCTTCTCTGACAACGTCTCTCTTTTTCTCCTTATTCACCTTCACATACCTTAGATCGACATTGTATTCCTTGGAAACAATTGGCACACCCCGGAAAACAGCTTCCTTAAACAATCTGTTTGCGCAACACGAGATCTTCTTCCAAAAATCAGTGAATGGAACAATCAGATTTCAGATCGTCTTCATCACGAGAGGGGGGAGGACCGACGATCTTAAAATTTGAGGCGAGAGAAAGCAAAAATATCCAACGGCGCCAAGATCGTTTTCCAGCTTAGCCCATCGAGATTTTTTTCTAGCCTCCTTGGGTTTAGCGGTGGTCATCTTCTAGTCTGAGACGAGAGCAAATTAAAATCTAGAAAAGTTGTGAAGGCGAACACAACACGAGAGGGAAGAGGAGGAAGCCAGCGGCGCGAGGAGAGAGCAAACGAACAACCAGAAAGCTTCAAAGGCGGATGCAACACGAGAGGGAGGAGGAAGCCAGCATCGCGACTTTTCTTCCCTCGCGAAAAGGATGGGAATCGCCAAGTCTGACCTCCTGAGGTCGGACTTGGGAAAGGAAGGATTTAGGCTAAAATGAATTCCCATGGAATTTGGTCCAAACTCATTCCTAGCATTTATTTTGCCAACCGAACGACAAAATTGGAATTGGGGAGCCAATTCCAATCCTTAACCCCCACCCAATTCCACCCAAACGAACGAACCCTCAGACATTTTGATCTCAGAGCAATCCTTCATGGATTCATCATCAAACATGGTTTCAGATTGAACTTTATTCTCGAGAGTGGTCTTGTTGATTTCTACGATGCGTGCCAGTTTGAATTAATGACGGGCAAAAATGGTTTTTTGGGGACAGCGATGATTTATGAATCGATGCAAGCGGGGAACTGGAGAAAGACGGTTTGCTCTATACATGGTCGGGACTAGGAAGAATGTTCCATTGCCTGGTGGTGAAAGCCATGGTTGAAGATGATGTCTCAGTTGGCAAAACCATTGTTGATATTTATTCAAAGTGGTGTCAATTTGAGATCCAGTTTGGGCTTTCTAGGGGATCTGCGCGCCAAATGTCTCAATTTTGATCTCGGACTCCTCTAATTGCTTGGTTTGTCATCCATGGAGATGATCATTTGACAATGGTGGCTCTCAGAGAGATGCAAGCAGCCGGGGTGAAGCCGGAGAAGAGGGACCGCAGGGGAGTTTGGCTGGAGAAGGATGAGTTGCTGGAGGAAAAGCCGGCTGGAGAAGGGGGCGGCTGGGCATGGGGTTTGGGTAAAGGGATGTTGACTGGTCGTGATCATCTAGGTTATAACTATAGATTTGAACTCTTGGTTTGCATATAGAAATTTCATGGAGCAGAAAAACCTAATTTATGTTTTTTAATAATCTGAAGAGCAGAGCCTCTCCTATCTAACTAACAGTCACGACCACACTACTTCGGTTTGTCCGCACCTGCGGCTTTGCACACCTACTTCTACAACTGCCATAACAACACAAAACAGTTAACAACAATGAATCCGCGATTCAATGCAAAATAATGAGTTTAGTCCAACTCAACGAGCTTGGACTAATAAAGACTTGGAATGAAACTATACTGAAAGATATATATGTACTTAGGCATTAATGAGATTATGACAAACGATAGGGCACAATTGCGACAAAGGATCCATATAGCCGACCCCACTATAGTGGGATAAAGGCTTGAGTGTTGTAGTCCAACTCAACGAGCTTGCGATGAAACATCATTGAAGCATGGAGTTCCAACTGAAACTCAAAGAACATAGCTCTTTCAATGAACTTGGGCAACATGCCAAATCCAAAGAAAAGTTTCATATAAATAATGAGAAATACAATCACATCAATATAGAACAAAATATCAAGGTCTAATGCGATAACTCTAGAACACGAAGCCTTGTCACAACAAAAGTAAGAACAAATTCAAGAGCAAAACACATAGACACTCTTGCTACAACATGGGCTCACAAAAGAGCAAGCGACACAATACAGGCAACACTTGGGGCAGTGACATCTCCTGCTCATTAATAAGGAATCCCATCCCACAAGGGCACAATGGCCTAGAGCTCGAAGATCTCCCAATCTTAGCAAGAGATTGCCCACATCAACCCAAAGATTATTTCTGGACCTTTTAAAAAAGAGCACCGGAAACGAGGGGCAATTGTTGGGTATCCCTTAAAAAGCAGTGATAGGATCGTACCTAGAGTTCAAAGAAGGCGTCCCACTGGTGCAGTAATAATGATTTAATGTAAAAAAATACTTAGATTCTCCGCCTACAACTGCTATTTGCAAGGTGTTATTAAATAACTATTTAAAAAAAAAATCAGTAATTAGAATTTAATCTATCATTTGAAGATCATCATAATTTCCATCTAAAATGAAATGAAGGGAAGGATATGATTAGTAATCATGCTAATTGTAAGGAATATAAACAAGGCAAAAAATGCTGCTACTTTTCTTAAAAAAGAGAAAATAAGAGTCACTTCTTATTTTAGTATATCTTTAACAGCAAGGAATTTCTACCTGTTTGATGTTGGGCATCAAACATATTAATTAGTTATTAAATTTCCCCTATATAATATATATAATTGTTATAATTCTGTGTAGGTATTGGCAAACAGCAGGAGAGAGAGAAGGAGAGAACCCTATGAAGACACCGTTGCCTTACATAATCATCTTCGGCATGTCCACCCCATTTGTCATCCTAGCAATTGCCTTCGTTAATGGGTGGATTAAGGTGCCCATTAGGTGATCTCCACCCACCTGGCACCTGTAATCAGGACCGTATTTTGGTATCTGAATGGCAATACTGTATGATGTTGCTAATGATATTTACATTTACGCATTTTTTTCACATGAATATTAGAGTGAAAGATGCTGATAATACGCTGGCATTCTTTTTTTCTTTATCTTCAAGAAATTGACAACATATACAAATCAATGACACAAGAACACTAAAAAGGGCACTCTGGTGCACGAAGCATCCCTGCATAGCGAGGGTCCGGGGAAGGGTGTTGGAACATGCAGAATCACAATTCAACAAAGGGTCTCATCACAAGGGTGAAATGTAGGCAAACTTTACCCTACATTTTTGCAAGAGACTGCTTCCAGGACTCAAACCCATGACCTCAAGATCACACGATGACACCTCAACCGGTGTGCCGAGACACAAGAACACTACAACAACAACAACACTCAAGCATTTATCCCATTATAGTGGGGTCGGCTATATGGATCCTTTGTCGTCATTGTGCCCTATCTTTAGTCATAATCTCACTAATACTTAAGTACATCATGTCTTTCCTTATAGTTTCGTTTTAACTCTTTATTGGTCTACCCCTCCATTTAACATGCTTAGTGACTAAACTTTCACAACGCCTAACAACTGCCTATAATGGGCCTTCTTTGTACATGCCCAAACCATCTTAGTCGAGCTTCTCTCATCTTCTCTGATGCATTCATTCCTAATTTTATACAGTCTTGTGTGTCCACACATCCACCTAAGCATTCTCATCTTCGCAACTCCCATTTTTTGATGATTGAAAACTGAGGGAAAAAATCATAGGATTGCCGGCTGATTGAAAACTCCTAGTAATCAGAGTAGCAATTATTCTCAAGTTTGCTAGAATTCAGAGGTAATTCCAATAAAGATAATTAAAAAAAAATTGTTAGTTTTGACATGAACAAGTATTAGATTAAGTTCACATGGGCGGTATTGGAGCTTCGGAATTAAAGTTAAGAGTACAATTTTAATGAAAATAAACTTCAATTTTAAACTCCATAGTCTCAATTCCATCCATATGAACGGACCACTAGGAATTCACCATTTAGACTAGCAAGTAGGGATGGCCTTAATCCCAAAAGTGATGTTTTCTCACTACTGTTTTTATATTAATGTTGCTCTTTATGAACTATTTGTCTTCGATAAGGTGTTATGGATATTGTAATTAAATAGGACATTATAATTGAGATATTAATCATTCTTATGTATTTATTAGGCATACATTGCTCGTTTTTTCTGCATTTATACCCTAGATAAATAATTTCAATGCTCACAAAATTATTTGTGCATAAAAAAACTCATCCAAATTGTAATTTTTCGAAACAAAATATTTCAAATCACATTTTATAAGATTTATATGAAAAAATTAACAGTAGGACTAATAAAATAAATTCTTGGATAGGAGGATCTTTAGAACGCGAAATTTTTGCAACCGATGTCAGGACGGTTTTCCGTCCGGGACCAGCTAAGGAGATCAAAATGATCTTCTAGGAGATCATTTCAATCTCCTAATTTCCTAACTTTCTCTCTAGCCGGCTTCACGTGCAAAAAATGTATGACACGCGTCGCAAACTGATTGGTCCCGGAATGACATTTGAAAACAGAACCCGGTTGAAAAAATTCCTCCTTTAGACCACACATGGGTTCTGATTACATCTCTCTAACCCTAGAGAGAGAGCGGAGAACACTGATTTCTCACACAAGGAGAAGAGGAACAATTTTAAATCCAGTAATGGACATCGTGCCTGGGTTATAAGAGGGCCCCTTAGCCACAATATTGAAGAATATCCCGAAGGAGAACAAGATATTCGAAGCCAACAAAATTTGAAGAACAATGACAATGTGTATCAAATTTATTTTACGATAAATGTGGAAGATACAAAACTGAGAAACTCCTATCATTAGATGATATATGGTGATAGGTGATAAAAAGATTCAATTTTGCATATATATATACATATTTATTATATAAATCAATATACATATCTAATCAGCACACCGAACTTTTAATTTGGACCGTTTGATTAAACTGCATCAAGGATTTTAACCCATCCGATTTAAAAAACAAGCCACCCGATTTCTTTTGATTTGAAAAGCAAAGGAAGCAAAGCACCTCCCTGTCAAGTCTCCTCCCAGCCTCTCTCCCTCTCACATCTCCCAAAAGCAACTGCATCTGCACATCTTTATATTAAAAATGAAAATGGCTGCCAGCTTCCCTCCGCTCATAAATATTTTCGGTCCTTTTTCTCCTCTTTTCCAGTTCCCCAAAAATGACCTGCTGCAAATCACAACAAGCCATCTACTACACGCCAAAACAAAATCCACTGCTACACGGCAAGCCACCTGCTCATCAACAGTTGCCCGCCGCTCCTGTCAGCTCTGTGTCACGCCTCCTCTTTAAACCAAAAAATTTTTGGGTACACGCTTGTACCATGCTCCCGTGCCCAAATAAATAGCAAATAAATCTTGGGGCCCACCTTTCCTTCTCCCCCCAATTCGTTTTCTGTCTTCCTCTTCCCCGATTTTGAACTTCCTCTGTTGCAACCCAACGCCGCCCAGGGTTTCGGGACCTCACCGGCTACTATTCTGACCACCTTTCCTAGGGTCTCTCCCGTTTCGCTGTGCATTGCTAGGGTTTTTCAGTGCTACTAACCAGAAGTCTCCGTTACTACTCCACCATACTCGCCCCAGGACGTTGATTCGGGCGAAAAAATCAGTGCTTCCTATTTACGCCATTACTTGGTTGTCTGTTCTTACTTCTCTTCAGTTCCAACTGGTTTTTAGTTTCAACTGGTTTTTAGTTTCAACTGGAGCACGTTCATTACCAGAGTTTCTCATTACTACTCCTTCAAGGTATAATATCTTGATTTTCAGTTCCTTTCCAGTTGCACTTTCTTTGTAGTGGCATTCAACTGTCCAGTTTAATTCTCATTGTAGTTGCATTTCAGTTGGCCTTTAAGTTGCAGTTACATTCCTGCTTCTCTTGTTTGTATTCCAGTTAAATTCCAGTTACATTCCAGTTTTATCTAGTTAGATTCCAGTTGTAATTTTGTGTTCTTCCAGTTGTAATATTGTTTGAGATTCTTTTATTTATCCTTCGCAATCGCAGATGCCAGGTTCCTGTTTTATATATAGCAGATGTGCAACTAAGACATTCAAAGAAAATGCCAAATCCCTGTTGGATGTACTCTCCGAAGGATCCAAAGAGACTCTTCGTGATATAGGAATTCTACAAGTGCTTGACATGCCCACTATTCAACAGAATATTCCTCTAATATATTATATTATTAGGTCTTACTCTGTGAAGAGAAATGTTTTTCTCTTGGGTAAGTTTTACGTAAAATTTACAGTGAATCATGTTGCACAAATATTGGGTCTTTCAAATCGGGAAAGAGATTTTTATTTTGAGAGAATTCCGTTGTCTAACCTCAAGCTTAAGGCGTTGGTGCAAGAGCTAGCTGACCTCACAGTAGAGGAGAGTTCACCAATCCTCGAGTCAAGGAGAATAAATGCTCTTATTAGATATGTTTTGACAGTTTTCTTCTTCCCCTTGAAAGGACTCAAAGTGCCCACCTGCCTTGTGGATTTCAAAGGGCCTGAGGATTTCGTAGTCGTGAACTGGCCGAAGGCCATACACTCCTTTCTCCACTCCCATTTCGCTGCTATGAGGCAGATTGCTATTGGGGAGGAGATGACAAATCTAGGCTACCTTGAGGGGTGCTCAGTTATTCTAGTGGTAAGCAAAAGCACGTACAACTTATACTTGTCATAACCTTGATGTTTTATTAAGTGCTTGTAGCTGTTTCATATCATGTCTTAGGTTTGGTTTTTGAAGCATACCTCTATAGCATCGGCATGCGTAGAAATGGCCACTCCCCGATTGCACTGATGGTCCTCCCAGCTTACCTTTAGCGCCTTGTATTGTTCAAGACTCCGAGCTATTTTGTCAAATCCCGATGCTGTAAGAAGTACATCGTTATTTGGTGGAATACTTATTTCACGAACATATAACATGACACGTTTGTTTACGTACAGGTTCAAAAGTCTTTCGTTTATATATCGGTTGAGGAGCAAGATTTGCTAGGAGAAGGTGAGGAATACTCATCAAGCTTTGAGGAAGAGGAGGAGAGAAGAAGTGTGAAGAAAGAGAAGAGGGAGAAAGAGGAGAAAAAGAAGCAGCAGAGACTGAAGGAGGACAACAAGAGATTAAGAGGGGAGAAGGAGGAGAAGGAGGAGAAAGAGAAGATAAAGAAGAGAGTGAAGGAAGTGAAGGAGGAGAATGAAAAGAAAAAGGAGGAGGTGAAGACGATAAATTTGGTGGAAGTGAAGGAAGTGCGTAAGGAAAAAAGGAAGAGGAGGGCATATAAGGAGAAGAGAGAGATGATTAGGGAGGCACGATTAAAAGCTATGTTGATGAAGCGGTCGGGCAAGTAAAGATCTTTATTCAAGATAAATTTGATCGTTTGGCGGCTATGTTAGGGCTTGCCAATGAGGAGAAAGTCAATGAGGAGGAGGTGAAGGATGAGGGGGTGAAGGATGAGGGGGTGAAGAATGAGGGGGTGAAGAATGAGGCGGTCAGCGTCATAAAAGATAATTCTGCAATAGTGCTACACAAGATGAGACGTATACCAGTAAAGGGGAAACAAAAGAAGAGGGCCGACAAAGATTGCTGGCCAATATACCCGGGCAGGAGTGCACTTTGTCCCGAAGATAGGAAGATGATCACAATCGTGATGGAGCGCTATCCAAATCCGTATGTTTTTTTTCTTTTCATTTACTGTTATTATCGTGTGATTTTACCCCTTCTCCTGTATTCAGGGACTCGATCGTTATTGAGAGAGAGAATATTTTTATTTCTCGATCAAGCCTGATTGATATCCTAGGGACGGGATGGGTGTGCTCATCGCATTTGGATGCATATGCGTACGTTCTTAATAGCCTCAAAGAGAAAGATGGGAATAACATGGTCAATTTTCTGTTCGTATCTTCAAATCATGCGGTAATGAATGATATATGTTGACAATATTGGCTATTTTTTCCTTAACTACTGACTGCTTTTTGTTCAATTTTTACAGTATTTAAAATCATGCGGGAAGATCAGTCGTAGACTGGTCGAGCATATCACCCATTAGTCAGTTGGAGTTACTGAGCTTATTGTAATGCCATGCCATGTTGCTAGCCATTGAGTCCTGCTGGTGGCCAATCTTAAAAAAAATCTGGGATTTCTATGACTCGATGTTGAATCCCACACACAAGACACCCCTACGGAATCATGTACGTAGTTGTATAATTAAAAAAACTTATAACTTCATATGTGCAGATAATCTTAGCACTGAATCTCTGATTACCTTGACGACATATGTGCAGATGAGGTACCTTCAAGAAGACACAGGTGATGTGCTTCCCAGCGACATAGCCCTATGGCCATTACGCGTCGTTGAAGGCCGAGGACAACGACAACGATTGCAGAATATTTGTGATGAAATATATGTCAGCTAGTGTGGTAGAGGGACCAGTCGATTGGAGTAGTCACAAGGCTTGGGGTAAGGACGTGCCGAGGATCCGAGCCGAAATAGTTGCATCTTTTTGTCGGATATTTCAGTCTTCCCTGCTCACAGAACATGGATTTAATTTTTAAATGATATTGTAAAGATCTCTATGATCCGAGACGATTGAAGTGTATAATCCTACTGCACTGAGATAATACAAAATGTGGCTTATGCATGGTTGCTATTTGGACAGTAGATTTGGACCAATTCTTTCAACAAATCAGGGATACCTGTATACAATATTATTTAGCACATCATATGTACTGGTTTTTTTTTACATGCCTGTTCCAAATCTTTCACCAAAATGTGGCTTATGCTTGTTCCAATTTCTGATAGATAAATGCATGTTTTATAGCACAACACAAATTGGAAAAGTCAAGTTTTTGCATGCTTGCAATAAAGATAATGCTCTCATGTCCTCTGGGACATCTTGCAATAATTTTCCTCCGTTAATAAAATGGTAGCCCATCTTATAGACAAGCTGAATCTTTTTAAATATAAATGATTGTTAGAAATTAAACTACAAACATCTACTCATTCAGAGTAGTTAAATATGCTGAAAGAGGAGGTGTAAAACCATCAAACAGACAAGCTACATCTTTTTTCCCTTTGAATAATGTGATGCACTTCTCGTTACCATCTTAAAACATCGGGAATTGCGGAGAATTTATAATGTGTATCCACTAGAGCATCCAAGTTTGATTGAACGTTAAAATTCTGGCATGACGGAGGTGTATCAACTGGAGCCGCAAAACTCTCAAGAGATAGATTGTCTAAGAAGTTGTATTCTTTGGGCTCTTCTTTCAGGTCAACCACGATGTGAGCTTTACCTTTTGAATCATCTCTGGCCGCTGGAAAAAGTAAATGACTAAATTAAAATCTCAATGAGAATTAAATATTGAAAAAGAAATAACTAAATTTAAAGCTAAATGATCTTACTTTTCCTCTTTGATGTTTTTTCCCAATGACTCTTAGGCTGGCTGTTAGATTGGCCCTTGCTTCGCATTGTCGGTGGATCTCGCACTAGCCCCTTGTTTTTGTCATTTTTATCCTTCACACCCTTTCTCATCATTTCGTCTTCATCTACTATTTCATCTGTCTTCTTAGCAACCTCAATGAAGGCAGTGTGTACGTACTCTTTGGCAAGCTTGCAATCCTCTACTCGTCGGGTTAGATCATAAGTAAACCGCATCATATGATTTCTAAAAACTAAATTTGAATCAAAGTCTTTCAGTCTTGCTTCCTTTGAAAGGTACATACCCTTCTTCGCTTTTAAATTAAATCTGTTGAGTATGTACTTGGCAGGAATTTGCTTAACATTTGTATGATTATACACCCTCAATATGTGTTTGCATAGTATTCCTTTCGTTTGAAAACCCATACACGAACAATTTGCATCAAAATTAGTTGAATCAACTGTTACGAACCAGCGTTTAAGATCCCCGGCTGATTCACAATATTGTGTTGCATACACGATGTGATTTTCACTTATTCTTGATTCTTCTACAACACATACACCAACGGCGCCGTCCATATATGCTTGCTCAAATATGGAGAAACTCTTTCGAGTGTATATTTTCAAAATATGTTTGAGTAGGTGACAATGTTGAATTTTTGGAGTTACGCTACCATGTTTGCATCGAAAGTCTTCATCATGCTCAGATCGACGCCAATTCGAAGTCAATTTATCCAACCCAATATAACATTCGACCAGAGAACTGGTTGCTTTGGAACAACCATGCAAAACATTATTAGCCGACTCACTTCTTTGTGTAGATAATATTCCAAGATCTAAGCATGATTTATTGAAAGCAGTCGACCATCTCATTCTAACCTTATATAAGTCACGCAACCATTTATTGTCCTCCAAGTTTCCTCTTGAAACCATATCGCTCCAGCACTTCTCAAATTCAATCTCAGAATCACATTTACTCATACAATAGTAGAAAAGTGATCGTACAACTTTGTCGTTATTCAAAGCGGGTACCTTGGACGGGGCTTTCTTCGAGATGTGCCACTGACACAACCGATGCCGAATAGTGGGAAAAGTTCTCTCAATGGCAGCAGTCATTGCCTGATCTTGATCTGTAAATATAGTGGTCGGTTGTTTTCCTCCAACAAACCTCAAAAAGGTCTCGAACACCCAGCAAAAGGATTCTATTATCTCCGTTGCAATGAATGCCCCACCTACAAAAATATTCTGACAATGATGGTTAACAACAATAAAGGGTGCACATGCCAAAAAATACTTATTCAGCCGATATGTAGTATCGAACACGATAACGTCACCGAAGCAATCGTAATCAATTTTGCTATGACCGTCAATCCAAAGAAAACTAATAAGTCTATTCATCTCATCAGTTAGGATATCATAATAGAACATATTGTCCTCGGATTGTCTATCCTGCAATACTTTGGACAAGCTGCTAGCATCCCCACTATCTATTAGCGCTCTTCTTTCGCGTTGGACAAAATTATAAGCATCGGACTTGCAAAATCCCATATTTTCAACACCGCCCACTTCATCTGCAAGGAAATTGTATGCATCGGTTGTTCTAATACCCACACCTGTCATATTCTTTAGAAGGCTAGCTTGAACAGTAAATATACTGCGATGAGACCTCAGTAGGTGTCTGTCATTTTCTGATGCAAGTGGGTGATTATGTTCCTCGACGAACTTTGTAACCTCCCAATTCTTACCTTCTTTATCTGCATTAAAGTATATGCAGGCCAAACAATCTGTGCGAGTATCCAATTTACGGTATTTTTGTTGTTCGTCCCTCAACGGTTTGGAAACCTTTAGGCCAGCTTTTGCGCAACTATACCCGCGACCCTTGATAAATCTGGTATGTGCCCAATAGACAATATTTTGCTTCCGCACGCTGAATCCAGTTTTATGGGCATAATCGCAGTACATGGAGTATGCTTCTTCCTCACTATGTACAATAGGGAATGATACTGTGGATTTTTGTCATTCAGGAAAAAAATAGTCGTAAGTTAAATCCAGTTGGAAAAAAATGAATTCCAGTTATAAAAAAATTAAAATCCAGTTGTAACATGGCAAATTCCAGTTGCAATATAATGAATTACAGTTGGAACAGAGTAAATTTCAGTGTTGGTGATAATCAACGAGAAACATGCTGAACTTAAACTAAAGAAAGATCTGTAAAAGAGAAGAAAGAATTAAGACTCACATTGCCAAAACTATCTACGGCGGGTTTCTCATATGACTCCTGCATGATCTGAAACTTCAGGGAGAACAAAACGATGAGGGAAAAGACCTGCAACAACGACAAGAATGAGAGTTTCTGGAGTTAAAAAGCAACACTATTGAAAAAGCTTCGTCGAGCATCAAACCCTAGTAATGGCGGAGTAGTAATGGCACACTCACGGTCTTCTGTCGTTATCCAAACTCCTCAGGTAAGGTTTGGTAGGAGATGGTCGGAATAGTAGCCGGTGAGATGGTCGGAATAGTAGCCGGTGAGGTCCCGAAACCCTGGGCAGCGTTGGGTTGCAGTAGAGGAGGAAGTTCAAAATCGGGGAAGATGAAGGCAAAAAACGAATTGGGGGGAGAAGGAAAGGTGGGCCCCAAGATTTATTTGCTATTTATTTGGGCACGGGAGCATGGTACAAGCGTGTACCCAAAAATTTTCCCTTTAAACCTCTCTCACGACTATTACAAACAATCTTCCTCTTCCGCAGAGCGTCAACTACGCCAAAACTCCTCCACCACAGATCCTCCTCCATAACTCCTCCTCGATGGCACCTCCTCAGCGGCGCCTCCACCGTGGATTCTTGCCTCCTCCAAGCGGATCCTCGGCGGTTCCACCTCCCTTCAAAGAAGGGCTTAGGTTCATGAGCAGATTCCAACTTTGACTATTCGTTCTTCTTCTTCGTAGCGCTCCGGAAATAGCTACTCAAATAGAGCTTCACTTTTTCCTGTTTTTATAGCTCACATAGCTGCAGCCTCACCTCCTCCAAGCCTCTCCTCGGTGGTTCCACCTCCCTTCAAAGGAGCGCTCAAATTCAGCTGGTTCCAGCTTTGATTTATTGGTCATCTTTTTCGTAGTGCTCGGGAAATGTCTATTAAAACATAACTTCATTTTTTATATGTTTTAATAGGTCATTTAGCTATTTTCTACTGTTTTCCTCTCCTAGAATTTTGATTTTTTCTGCTTTATAATTTCGATTTACTTACACTTCAGCCCGTCGCAGGGTGAGCCGTCGAGGGCGAGGCAACTCCAGATTATTAGTTCTATTGTTGATTGTAGGAGAAAAACAACTATTAAAACAAAAATTCAATTTCTTCAATTTATTTTCTGTTGTCTGCAGGAGAAGAACGCATTCTTTTTTTATATAAAGAGATCGCTAAAGAGATCGTTGGCATTGAAACGATGAGATTGCTAAAAAAATTTGGTTTCCAGTACCATGAAAATTATGGGAAAAAAATTGGTCTCCTGTACTATAAAAATTATGGGTTCTCATGTTGGTTATTTTTTTCAAGACATAATATCATAAACTCCTACTCAATCTCTCTCTCGCAAAATTATTGGTTTCGCTCAGCATGTTCATTCTTACCTGTGATTATCTTTTTTTTTCGTCTCCTTTATGCCTTTTCAGACAAATTTTTGTTGACATACATGCTATTAAAATGGAGCGTAACATTGAAAATTGTGGTCAACTCATAAAATACCACGTAAAATCCGCCGTGAAGCGTCGTATAGGTTGTTAACCATTGTAAGCATTGTGAAGCGCGTTCACTATTTCATTGGTTTTTGAAGTGCCTTCAACCAAAAAAATGTTAAAACATTGCTTATTATCTTTTTTTTAAAGTTTTAATCAATCATGTTATGAGCTTAAAATATCTTTTTTTTTGTCGGCGCCTCAATTTTGAACAATTTTTGGTTAACAAAATAAAATAACATTTCTAACTCTCCAAAAAGCAAAATGTCGCAGCTTCGCTTAATGTTGCTGATTTGCCTATTTTTGTTGCTTTGCTCGTTCTCTTAATGTTTCCCGGCAGGGCCGGGCGAAGCCCGGTGGGACGCATTGAGAACGAGCGAAGCCCGACGGGGGCGGATGATGACCGGCGGGGGCGGGCGAAGCCTGCTTGAATGCCAAGCGGGCGAAAGTCGGCTTGATTGCGGGCTTCCCGCAACGACGCATCGAGAACGGGCGAAGCCCGTTCGAAGATGCTAGTATATATATATATATATATATATATATATATATATATATATATATATATATATACATACATACATGAGAGGATAATCACACCACCCGAGGTGAGTCTAAGCTATATCTACCGTATACAGTATCTAACACACACCCCTCAAAATCACGAGAGATCATACACCGAGAGTTTGGACAATAGATAGATATGTTGGTTCCACATCTGTGGCTTAGTCATCAAGTTTGCAAGCTGCTGATTAGAAGGACTAGAGTAAGGAGCAAGAATACTACGACCATACCGCTCACGTAGGAACTATGTAGATAAAGGCGCGCCTAACGCTCCAGGCTCATCAAACTCAGAGGTTTGCACTTTCGTGCGCTTTTTTCTACGCCTTTGGACATTAAAGGCGTGACTGAGTTTGATTTTTATTGTAAACTTTTTTTTCAAAATAATGAAAAAAATAATGCATGAACTCAATGATTTTTATAAGATATAGTGTTTTTGAAACATAATCGAGTGTTGAAACTTATTAGATATGAATATGATGCAAACAAACATATTGATTTTATTTTTTAAGAGATATAAATGATAGTAATGAATGATTAATGAGTAGAATATATGAAGAATCTGTTCAAGAAGGTGAATTAATATTTGATGTTGATTATTTAAAATGAACGTGGTTGCGCTTTGCCTTCTTCGAGCGCGCGCCCGCGCCTTTAGCAGCTGAGCCTAGGCTCCAAGATCCTTTTGCGCCTTGGTACGCCTTGCACATTTAATAACTAAGCGTAGGTAAAAAGCATCCACCCGGATATGCTTGAAAAGAGAGTGTTTCACCGGGTTCAGAGTAATCTGAATGACACCAGTGTTATCAGAGTGAAGTGGAGTGAGATCTGGAGAAGAGACATCATGGTCCTTAAGAAGCCAGTGGAGCCGAATAATGTCCTCAGTGGGGGTAGTCATGACCCGAAGCTCAGCCTCAGTGTTGGATTGAGAAACACGAGTCTGCTTCTTGAACTTTCATACAATAAGTGAAGAACCCAAGAACAGACAGAAACCAATGATAGATCAACGGTCAACATGATCACTTGCCCAGGTAGCATCCGAGTAAGCACGAAGTTGCATAGAACTACATCTGGAGAATAAGAGACCACGTGAAGTCGTCGCCCGGAGATAGAGCAAGAGCCGCAGTAGGTGACCATAATGCACAGAACCAGCAAACTGACTCAACACATGAACAACATGGGTAATATCGGGCTGAGTAATAGTGAGGTAGACGAGACTCTCAACAAGGTGATGATAGTGAGTAGGATCGAAAAGTGGAATTCCATCATCTGTACGTAGTTGAAGGTGAAGCTCTATAGGAGTGTCCACGATGCGAGAGTCAGAGAAAGCAACCCGAGCTAAGAGATTTGATGTGTACCGCCGCTGAGATGAAACCACTGTCTGCAGAGGTGACCTCAATGCCCAAGAAATAATTCAACTGTCCAAAGTCAGTCATCTGAAACTGCTGCTGAAGGTGGTGTTTGACGAAGGCCACATGAGAAAGATCATCACCAGTAATAATCATATCATCCACAAAAAGTAATAGAAGAGTTCGACCATGAGAGGAGTGCACAAACAGGATTGGAAATGTGGACTTGGCTAAAAACCGACAGTTGTAATGTCTGAGCTGAAACGTGCAAACCACGCATGAGGCGCCTGCTTGAGCCCGTAAAGAGCTTGTTATAAGACACAGGCGAGACCTGGAGGAGAGGAGAGACAGAGAGGAGAGAGCATGTACACCTCCTGCAGAAGATCGTCGTGAAGAAAGACATTCTTCACGTCGAACTGAAATAAAAACATGTGGTGAACAACTGCAACCGCAATAAGAGTACGAACCGTAATCATGTGGGCTACTGGAGCAAAGGTCTCGTCATAGTCTCGTCCCTGCTCTTGCTAAAAACCACGAGCCACAAATCAAGCCTTGTACCTCTCCACAGAACCATCTGAGCGAGTCTTAACCTTGAAGACCCACTTGCAAGTAATAAACACAGTACCAGGTGGAAAAGGGACAAACTTCCAAGTACGAGTGTGCTCGAGGACCTCCAACTCAGTAGACATGGTAGCCTGCCACTCAAGTATCTGGGCAGCCTCACGATAGGAAGTTAGCTCTAGAGTACCACAGACAGTAGTAGGAAGGGCATGCAGGTCCAGCAGTAGTGCAGTAAGGCTAAGGCGGTCGGGAGGATGTCTCTCACGAAGTGGGTAGCGGCGCGCAGGAGGATCATCCTCAGGACATTCGCTGGAGGAGACAGACACTGAGTTTGAGGGCACTGGAGGCGAGGGAACAGAAGGGGGCAGACGAGTTTAGTGATATAGAATGGGGGTGATGAGCTCGTCAGAGGGATAAGTGGCTGGCAAAGGGGAGGAATGAGGAGATGAGACTAGAGAGGTCGAAGGTGGTAAGACTGGAGAGGTAAGAGATAGTGAGACTAGAGAGGTTGGACGCAAGGGGAGAGGACGAGAATATCCGGAGGAGAGGAGACATGAGATTGTGAGATGGGTAGGGTGAGAAACTGCACATTAGAGGGAGTAACATATGAGTGCGAAGTCGAGGGGACATAAAACACAAAGAAAGGGTGAGACTCGTCAAACGTGACATCCCGTGAGATGCGAAGTCGACGTGCAACAAGGTCATAACAACGATAGCCTTATGCTCACGACTGTATCCAAAAAAGACACAGGGAACAAACTGAGCAGAGAGCTTGGTATGCTCACGTGAAGAAAGTAAAACATAGCACCGACAACTAAATACACGAAGATGACTATAATTGGGGGGGGGGGGCAAAAGTATAAACACGCATTAGGACTCTTGGCCTGAAGGAAAGTGGAAAGTTGCAGGTTAATAAGATAGATAACAATGGAAACAGTCTCGGCCCAAAAATGAGAAGGAACCCGGGAGGAGATGATGAGGGTGCGAGTTGTCTCAATAATGTGGCGATGGTTCCTATCAACGATCCCATTTTGAGCGTGCGCACCGGGAGAGACAAGCTGAGGGAGAGTATCGTGAGTAGCTAGTAGATCGCGAAAGGCATGAGAAAGCTACTCCCCCCTGAGTCGGAACAAAATATATATATGGAAGTAAAAAACTTGGTGCACGCCATAACAAAAAAAGTAACATAAATTCGAAAGAATTAAGAACGAGAATGCATAAAGTAAATCCAAAAATAACGAGAATAGTCATCAACAAAGATAACATAGTACCGGTGTCCGCCCTTTGATATAAAAGGTGTGAGACCATATACATCAGAATGAACTAAATCAAAAGGATATTGAGACCTATACTCACTAGACTGATAGAGGAGTTGTAGTTATTTATCAAGCTTACAACCCGTACAAGAGTGAGACTGATCAACAAAAGCACAACCAAGAAAACCATGACTGACGAGAGATGCAAGATGCGAATCACTAGGATGACCAATACGATGATGTCACTGAGAGAAGCTCATTGAAGGAAGACAAAAGATAGAAGCCGTTGGTGACGATGGAGTGGATAGAAGATGGAAACGATCAAGGACCTACATCCTGCTACGACGACAGTCAGCTTCAAGGAGTGTCCCTATCAGTAGGGTTGATATCGAGCCGAGTTCGAGCGATTTGGGCTCGACTCGAAATCAAAATTTTTGAGTCGAACTCGGCCCAAAATCGATTCGAAATCAAAAATCAATTTCGAGTGAGCCGACTCAAAATGGTTTGATTGCGAGTCGACTCGAAATGGCTCGATTCTGAGTCGACTCGAAATTGAATCAAGGCAACTCGAAATCAAGTAATTTTTCTCTTTATTCCTGCTTGACTTAAAAATTAAATAGAACAACCTCTAAATTTAGCAAATGAAACACTTAAAGTCTTCATTTTTTTATTTAGATTTAAATTTCAGTATTTTAAATTCTAAAATAAGAATGTATTAATAACTATATAATATTTTTAATCAATTTGAGTTTATTCAAATCATATTTCGAGCGATTCAGTGTTGGCTCAAAATCGTCTCAAAATCATATTCGAGTCAAAATTGAATCGACTCAAATTGAGATGAAATAATTTTAATTGATTCCTATTTGGCTCAATATTCGAGCGATTTTCGAGCGACTTTCGAGTTTCGAATAATATGCTCAGCCCTACCAGTCAGATGAGATCCTGCACACGACAAGCAAACTCATCAAAAATAATAAGACAATTGTGGGATGTGACTTGTGAGTTGGTTGTCAGATATAAGTTGCATGGACAACTTGAGTATGTAGGCAACATCAGGAACATAGAAATGATTGGTATGTAGGATACCACGACTGGTGATGGGGAGATGGGCTAACATGATAAAATGTACTATGTTATAATGATATTAAGGTCAGAAGAGACAGGCTAACATGACAAGATGTCAGTGACATCATATGTCGTTTGAAAGGAGGCTCCAGAGTCAAGCAACAAGTCGAAGGGAAAGATACCGCATGGACAGAGACAGCTGGTTGAGAAGCAGGGGCATCAGAAGCATCTGGTAGAGCACAAAAGCAGATGAGAGAGGAAGTGAACCATGCAAGAGCTGCTGGGTAACCTCAGAAACGGAGAGTGACTGCGCCAGAGCAGAAATATGAGTTGAATGTACACTAGGGGCACGCTGCTGACCAGAATGTTGAGCCCTCTGAAGCTTGTGACACTCATATTTGATAGACCAAAACACTGACAGTAGTAGCAACGAACAAGCGGGAGACGAGGAACACCAGACTGAGCAGCAGAGGGTGCCGAAGGAGGACGAGAAATAACGCACACCGGAGCACTATAACCAGACGAGGGTAATAGTGGAGCACTCATAAGAGAAGACTATGGTAGAAGTTGGGGAGAAGCCAGAACAACATGAGACATCACACCGGGAGAAGTAGCAGTGTCCAAGGAGTGGAGACGAGTCTCCCCAGCAATCACCAAAGCCAAGATATCACTGAGAGACGACAGAGGATCCCGATGCAAAAGCTGTGTGCGAGTAAGCTCGAACTCGGGGCGTAGGCGCATAAGAAACTCATACATACGCTAAAAGTCATCATGCTGGGATGTAGCAACACACTGAGTGCAAGTAACGTAGGGGAAAGGTGTCATCTCATCATACTGATGCAGAAGGTCCAAGGACTCGGCAAAGAAAGCTTGTACAAATTGATCATGCTGGTAGTAGACACCAAGGGTCTGAAATAGGGAGTAGCGCAGAGCTTGGCTAGATGGCAGGTAGAGGCGAAACAAGTGATCTCACATCGTCTTGGCCATAGGTAACTCGTAGACGATCATATGAATAGGGAGCTTGCAGGATTGACAAATGATGATTGTCGCGCGAGAGTCATCAGAGCGCCACCTCGCCCAATCAGAATGTTGGAAGGAAGTGGTCATGCTGACACTGAAAGAGGGGGAGTCCGCAAGACTAGCAGTTGGTGGGGTTTCGCAGGACTGGCGGTTGATGGGGGTGGAGCAGGCTCGGTGCAATCAATGTGGCCCCATAGATCAAGACCATGGAGGATCACGCCAATGATAGCGGACCATGCCTTGTAGTTTCGCTCATCAAGCATGACATCCGCCTTCTGAAGGAAAGCAGATGAGGAGTGAGAGGATGTCATCGAACTAATGGAGGACGGAGGTGGTCGCCTAGGTCAAGAGTGTACTCAAGAGAGGACGAAGGAGACCGACGATGTTTGGTGGCTGCAGGAGAAAGCAGAGAAGGAAGACGGTGTTAGGCGGGCTACGGGAGGCAGAGTCGAAGACGACAAACAGATCGCGTGTCACATGTATAATCCATAATTCGTCAAGATCAGGGATGACCGAGGATGGCCTAGCGGATCTCGCCCACCTAGGGCGAGTGCAGGAGAAGTCACTTCCATGAGCGAGAACCAGGGATGAGATCCAGTGTCCATGGGCGAGATCCAGGCTCCAGGGGCGAGATCCAGGGTCTAAAGGCGAGATCCAGGCTCCAGGGGCGAGATCCAGAGTCCAGAGGCGAGATCCAGGCTCCAGGGACAAGATCCAGGCTCTAGGGGCGAGATCCAGGGCCCATAGGCGAGATCCAGGCTCTAGGAGCGAGATCCGGGGTCCAGAGGCGAGATCCAGGCATCATGGGCTTCATTTTGGCCTGCTAATAGTCCATTCAAACAACGGAGTTTTATTGTTGTCAGACCAATTGGGGCTGCGTATAGTAAAATCAAAAGTCGGGATTCCGCTATTTGCAGGTCAGACTTGGAAAACTATAAATAGACCTCATGTGCACCTTTGGGGGGATCCCTTTCTTTGGTTTCCTCCTCCTCTGGTTGGTCCTGGTTGGCCCCAAGCGCCCTCCAAGGTGCCCAGCTCAGCATTGGTTAGGGAGGGGAAGCTCTCTTTGATCTTCCGAGTGTGTGGCGGGACCTCCTCGCTGCAGCTCAGGGTCAGTTTCTTAGTCCCAAACAATCGGTCAAGTGCTCTTACTTGGGAGAAATAGGTGTAAGTTACCCCCCTTAGGGTCTGAAATCCTCTTGGAATTGGATTCCGGTTTCAACATCGCAAAGCGCATGTCGTCGATGGAAGCACAACGCGCGGCAGGAAGCAGAGCGACAACGAGGCGAGAAGTAGAGCACAATCGACATCGAGGGAGGTGCGACACGCGAAAGACGACATGCGCGGAAGACGACAGGAGCAGGACGCGGAAGACAACATGCGACGGGAAAAGAAGCCAGAGTTAAAAACGATAAACGCTCGTCGGAGCCCTAATCCTCCAATACCATGATAGAAAGATTCAATTTTGCGTAACTATAACAATAAGGTACACACACACACACACACATATATATATATATATATATGAGAGGGTGACCACAACACCCAAGGTGAGTCTAAGTTATATTTATCATATACAATATCTAATAATAGGATCATATGATAAGAAAAAAAAGGAGATGAGATCGAGAACACAACCTTCAGATCTTGGTGGTTGGTGAACAACATGCTACGATGATTGGGTGAGGTTCGACAAAGAGTCACTCAAAGAACCTCATAATGATTTAGTGACCGTTAAGAGAAGTGAATATGCCGATCTATTGTGCATAGTAACAGAGATTTTGTAACAAATCCAATATCTAATTGGAAGGGAAAAAATTCCTAATGATCGATCATCAACGATTCAAGCCAGATCCATGCGACGACCTGATGAAACCAGCCTTAAACTCCACAAAGTACCCGGAGTCCCAGGATATTACCCCGATTTCGTTTCATCTGTTCCACAATATAAGAATTTTTACCATGAACATTCATCTCCACCACAGTATCTTGGACAGATGAGGCAGTCATGATCTCGCTCCCCTTCTAAGAATAGATTCGCACGATCGTAGACTTAATCTAAGAATCAAAGTAAACAATCCTTCTGCAAATTCCATAAAAACGTTTGTCATGATACGGAGGACTGACGAGCTTTCCAGAATATGGTCGAGAAGTTACTCAAGACAAGAAAGTTACAGGGATATATTTCTTAAAAATTTGGCAATGACTCAACCTCTTAAAAATTTGGCAATGACTCAACCTCTTAAAAAACAACCAAGGCCTACTTCCACAAGTGATTACATTTTATCATTACACAGTCTTTTTGATGAAAAGGAGAAGGGGGAGGGGGTACTAATGATGTTGATCAAGAGCCACCCCACTCTTGTTTTACACCAAAGGAACACATCCGGTCTCACCACAGGGCTGCAGCCCAAGCACCCCAAGCCTCTCCGTGTCTGTTCTCAACAACGACACATTGTTGAGGTGAGGTCTCGAACCCACAACCCCCTAGATAAGTCCCCTCCTAACAAGGACTATCCAAAGCGGGGCGGCTCTGAATCACTACGGCTCTGTTTGGGACAACTCTGGCAGATGAAAAAGTGACGAATGGAGTAGAGATGTTAGATAGAGCTCTTAGAAAGCTCTAATAATAGAGTTGTAGACTGTTTGGTAGAAAAACAGTGCTCGAAGAGCTAGGGCATCAAGGGTGAAGAGAGTCGAGTGACTCTCGATCTGCCGGAGGAGAACTAGGCGAGTTAGGGCATCGCGGGGAAGAACAAGAAGAGGGTTGTCGATCTGTCGGAGGAGATTGCGGAGGAGAGGCCGTTGATCTGCACCAAGGCCGTCGATTGTCGGAACGGGAGGAAGAAACTGGAGGAGATGCGTAGGGGCCGTCGATCTGCACCAGGGCCATCGGGAAGACGGAACAGGAGGAAGAAACTAGAGGAGATGCGGAGGGGTCGTCGATCTGCACCCGGGCCGTCGAGAATCCGGAGCGGGAGGAAGAAACTGGAGGAGATGCGGAGGAGAGGTCGTCGATCTGCACCAAGACCGACGGGAAGCGTGATCGGGAAGAAGAAACTAGAGATGAGGAGGGGGCTTCAATCTGCACCAGATCCGTCGGGATGCATGGTTGGGAAGAAAAAATTGAACGGAGGATGTGTGTGAGCGCGAACCGGAAGAAAAAACAGTGCGGGGTCACTTCTTAGGGAGCCAGACGTGAGAGGTGTGAAGCGCTGGAAAAAGCTGCAGATCCGGAATTTTTTCATCCGGGATTTTTCATCCGCACGTAAAACAAATGACAAAAAGTAGCGGTTGCGGATCAGAGAGCGGCTTTCTGATCCGCAGCCGCTGTCCCAAAATGAGCCCACATCAACTAAGGGCATTTCTTCCATTTGGGTTTCTAGTATTAGTATATATAAATTAACCCAAGTGAGTAAACCAAATCTCACCAGTATTGTCAAACCAATCATACTACTACTTCAGCTTCCTTAACTTCATGCTCTTTGAACTATTATTGAGGTGTGGGCTCTTAATATCATTGCTGGATTCAAATCTTAACTGTTGTTGCAGCCTCTGAGCTCAATACAGAACTAGTTTCACGCACTAATTTTAATCATTTACTACATCTCAATTTCATTTTACATTCTCTAGCACCATTGAGCTCTATGTCATCACCGATTTCGCGCTCTCATCTTCAAACACTTATCTTGAATCATCTGCATCATCATTATCTCTGCTCTCTCATCAAGCTTCTTATCTTGAGCTTCTTCCTACGCCTACACTGATTTTGACCACTATGCTCCTTCAGTATCACTAACCTTTCTTCAGCCAATCGAGCTAACAACTACGTCAATATCATCAGTCTCCTTTTGTGCTATGTTGGAACTATGTGCTCTTCTTGACGAAGTATCTTCTGATCTTTTCTACTTTATATCCCTTATAACATATCTTGAGGGAAAATAAAAGGTCAATTAAACTCAAACTATTAATTTGAGCATTAAGGCATCTTTTAAAGGTTGACACCTCATCATCAATATCCACATCTGGAAGTCAAATCTCACGAGCATTATTTCATGAAAACAATATTTAATTTGAAGTAAAAATATATATTGCCTAAAATAAGTATAGCATTATCTTTCTACCAAGTATTCTTGATGGAAAATAAGACAACTATGTGTAACTATGAACCATAGTTATAAATAAAATAGGCATAGAGAGATAACATACTACTCTATATTGTTTCATGACATGCACAAATTCTCTTACTACAGATAAAAGATAGAGAAGAAAAAAATTCATAGAAGAGAAGCACCATATTACTCACAGGTCAAGAGGCATCAATTAACTCAACATATTTTGAGGCCTCAGCTTTCCAAAATACCATTTGTTTTCATCAGACTTGCATTGTTCTCTTCAATGTCTTGATACTTATGATTTGCTTTTCGCAGTGTTCTGAGCTCTTTGACAGCATTCCACCATAAGAATCTGAAATAGAGTCGGGGGACAACTTACTGCTAACTTGAAAGTTTCGATCTCTGCTCGAAGAATTATAGTCCACTTCTCTATATCCCTAAATAAATTAAAACCTCATTTTTCAAATTTAAAAATGAATAAAAACACATAATCACCCTAAAATCAATAGGTTTAAACAAGTTTGGCATGGGATCACGAACCTTGGATTTTATGTTGGAAAAGCATGGAGTAAGACATGGATTTATGTCATCTATTCTCAAAGGATCTCTTGAATAATATTCCTGTAAGATTGTGGGACATAGATTAAGCATGATGCAATAAAGAAAAACATACACATGCTAGTGGCGGCAAGCAGATTTCCAGATGCACTGTCTGCAATTGTAAGAGTGCCCAACATTCACTCAAGAGAACTAAGTATTATTTTCAAAATGAGGGATTATGCGTCAGCAAAAGGTGTCACCGCCCTCAAGTATGGCAATAACCTGAGTACCGCAGTCGCATGTTGTGGAACTTTCACCATCATAACATTGATCATGAAAATCTCATCGTTGTCAAATACTATGCATGGGAGCCAACTGTGACCCCAACATGAATGTTTACACACACACGCGTGTGTGTGCGCCATATATTCATGGTCATTTACTGAGAATTTGGGCAGTACACCTGCTTTTTAAGAAAGGAAAACTCACCGAGACATCAAGGGATTCATCATCATATGTAGTTCTTGGAGAACTGACAAGCCCGTCAAAAAAACTCTTTGAAGCTTTTTTATCTGCCTTTACCTGTTCATTAACATTTAATTAAGAACAAATATACTAGTGAAAGCTATGGAAGAGGGGGGCAAATACTTACCTCATCTGGCCATCCAATTCACTGTTGATGGCTGAGATTCAATCTATAAAAATCAGAATTCTCTTCGTCAAGTCTACAACAGTTTTCAGATTGAATCTCAACCATCCCAAGTGATTTTGATGGCTAGACTGAGGTAAGCGCATATCTACAGTTACAGGTTAACTGTTGCTTTATAGCTTTAGAACTTTAAGAAAACTAAATACTTATGATGACTAAGGCTCTGTTTGGTTGAACTAGCGAGAAGTCGCTGTAGAACGGAATGCAGATATAAAAATTAGAATGATAAACAAAATAATTATGCAAATAGTCCAATATCGTGGCATGCTGTGCTTGTACTGGTCTTAAGCAGGATAGCTGAGTCAGTTCTTCATCATGATTCTTCTCTACTGCCTCAAATGTCTGTCTCTAAGGGTTGCACTCGTAGACACTTTAAGAATTTTGTCACTCAGGAGTAATAGAATACGGAAGTGGAGAAAATAAATAAGAAATTGTCTCACAGCACAACATGGTGCACTATTTCAAGATTTGAAGTAGACGTCAAAGGGAAGAACAGAACATGGTGCTTTATTTATAGATTTGTAGTCAAGAGGGAGAAGAATATGAAGAGGTGGCTGAACATAAGAGCATCTCCAATGGGGATCTCTATATTTAGAGATTCCCATTGTACCATGTTCTTCAAATATGGAGAACATGATATTTTTTAATATATATAGGTATATATATTTATATGAAAATACTATTTATATATATATATATAATATATATTTATACATATATATATAATAATAATTATAATGTTAAATAGTGTAGTCATAAATTATATCCTCGCCGCCGTCATCTTCGTCTCCGACGTGATTCTTTGGTTATTTTTTTGTATGATAAATATTAATTAAAAAGTGTTCAATATTAGTCTCATTTTGTAGGTCTCGAAAAAAGGATTTTATTGATATATTATGTGTCATATTTGGAGAAATATATTAGCGATTACGGGGCTTATAACATTATAAGAGAGTTTTATAATTACATTAAGTAAATAATTAAAAAAAACAAAAAAAAGAGTTCACTGCATTTCCTCTCTCCTGCCTCTAAATTTAGAGGAGGAGAGAGATGAAATGCAACACACTCTAATTTTAGAGGCCGAAATGGAGAATGATTGGAGGGACAAAATCTGTATTTTTGAAATTTTAAAGCCCCATTGGAGATGCTCTAAGGGGGTTGTTTTTGGTTGGTTCTAACAGGAAAGATTTTAAAAGGTTCAAATTCCAAGGGGTGATGGTGGTTGGAGGCCGAGGGTATGAATGTAAAGTGAAGTTTTATTGTTGTTTAAATTGTTCAAAAAAGGAAACGTTTTGGAATTTCTGTCAATGTCTACTGGGGCCCACAAAATGATGAGTTTTTGATAATGATTTGGTTTAGGATGGTTTGGTTTGGTTCAAGAAAGGTTTATTGATTTGATTTGGGCATTTCAAAGAGATTTTTGTTAGCTCGGACTTTATTACATACACTCTTGTATAAAATAAAAATTAAATGCATAGACTCATACATGAAATAAAAGATTAAATCAAAAAAGACATAAATATGGAAGACTAACCAAGCGAAAACCTAAAAGAAACTGAAGGAAGAAGAATGCTCGAGATAAGAACTTGGGGAGAGAGATGAAGAGGAAGAAGAAGTTGGTTGAGTCTAATAAGAGCAGCTCCAACCGGCCTGCATTTCTCAGAAATGCAGGCCGGTTGCCCTCCAATGCATCGGCATTGGAGGCTGCAAATATGGAGGAGGCGGCATTTCCGCCTCCTCCTCCTCTAAATTTAGAGGAGGAGGAGAGGAAATGCCGGCCCTCCATATATTAATTTTTTATTAATTTTTTATTTTTTTTTATTTTAATTATATATTTATTATATTTAAGGAAAACGTGTATTACACAATAACGTTCGTAGCCGCTAAAATATTATTTCAAACTTCACATATAATATACCAATAAATTTGTTTTTTCGAGACCTACAAAACAAGACTAATATTGCATACTTTCTAAATATTATTGATCATACAAATAGCTAGAGAACACGATTTACTAAATAAAATTGCACATACACCGAAATACATTCAAATTAAAATGCATACAATTTTCCAAATTACATTGTTTCATTACCATGTCGTGCCCACAGATGTTCGATCAGTGCATCTCGAAGTGCGAAATGTGTCGCCTTGTCTCTGATTTTTTTATGCCGATTTAGGAACTGCTGAAATCTTTCGATTTCACTTGTGTCCATCTCTTCAACATTCTGAGTTGGCGGCGGTGGAGAAATAACGATATCTTCATTTTCATCTCGCTCGTCCTCGATAATCATATTGTGCATTATAATGCAAGCAGTCATGATATCATGCAACACATTTTTATCCCAAAAACGGCAAGGCCCCTTAATAATTGCAAAGCGTGATTGGAGAACTCCAAATGTGCGTTCTACATCTTTTCGGCATGCCTCTTGCATCATTGCGAAGTGTTGTTTTTTTTATCTTGTGAAGTCAAGTTCTCATCACTCTATTCCCAAAATCAAGAACTCTCTAATTTCTTTCCTCGTCATCATGTCATTTATTCGTGGTCAAGCATTCTCCCTAAAAGAAGATCAAGCACTATGTTATGCTTGGCTTGAGGTTTCGGAAGACCCCGTTATGGGGAGTAATCATAAAGAACAAAGAATGTGGGAAAGAATTTCAACCATCTTTCACAATACAAGACCTCAAACTTGCGTAGGACAGAGAACCCCAAAATCTCTTTCTTGTCGTTGATCCCTTTTGGCAAGTAAAACAAGCAAATTCCGAGGATGTATTCGACAGATAGAGCAACGAAACCCCAGCGGTGCTTCTGAACTTGATATTGTAAGTATTTTTTAGAATTTAAATGCCTAAATTTCCTAAATAATGTGTGATTAAAGTAATTTTTTTGTAGCTCAATGAAATCAAAATATTATATGCCTCTGATTCAAATGAGAAGAAATGCTTCATGTTCCAGCATGTTTGGCATATCTTAAAAAACACAGAGAAGTGGATGAAAACGTCAGGGTCAACAAAAAATAAGAACTCTTAAAATATTGACATGTCACAAACATTAAGTTCTAACACTCCCAGTTAAGGGAGAGGAATAGACTTAAATTCAGATAACAATAACATGAATCTTGGTAGTACTGGGGATGAAGAATCTCCAATCTCAACTTCCAATAGTCGACCTACTGGGCGAAAGCAAGAAAAGGAGAGGAGGAGACAATCGACTTTTAAAAGTTTTGATATTAAAGAACATACCAAAAAAAGCGATCAAATCTTAGAGGTTTTAAAGAAAGGTCAAGAACAACGAGCAAACGGTATGTCTGCTATCGAAAACATCATGAGGTTAAAAGCAGAAAATCAAAAAAGAAAACTAGATCTTTTGAGCGCTAAACAAGATCACGATATCATGATGATTGATTTGGATAGCATCAAAATAACTCCGGAGCGTCAGTATTTTCGACAAAAAAAGCAAGAAATTATGAATAGAAATATTAGAAAACAACTTTTTGTAGGATCTTCATCGCTCGGAGGAACTGAATATGCAGGAGGGATGTATGGAGGTAGTGGTTATGGAGGAAGTCAGTATGAAGGCCGCCCACACGTCGGACCTCAATTTGGAGGGCCGCAATTCGGAGGACCTCAATTTGAAGGAAGTCAGTACCGAGAAAGTCAGTACCAAAACAGTCACTACCGAGAAATCCATTACGGGGGAAGCCAATTTGAAAGACCTCAATTCGGAGGAGAACAACAAGGAGGAAGCCAGTATGGAGGAAGCATCTATGGAATACCCGGGTATGGAGAAGACCGACTAGGGGAATGCGCACACGAAAAGCGTAGCGAAACAAGTGATGACCTTCCAGAATTTTAGTTTTAATTCCAGATGTATTTTTTTTTTATATTATGTAATGCATATTTTATTTTAATTATGTATTCGCAGCTACTTTAATTGCGTGAAATCATGGATCCAACATAAACCCGAACATGATATTAATTAAAAAACAAAATTATTTTTTTATTAAAAAATGTTTTTTTAAAATGCACACTCAACGAATTTCAAATTTTTTTGGACCTTAAATTTTTTTTTTTTAATAATTTTTTTTTAAAAAAAAACCATTTTTATTTTTTTAAAAAAGTCATGTTCTCCAAATATGGAGAACATAGTTGGAGTTGCTCCTACCATGTTCTCCATATTTGGAGAACATGGTACAATGGGGATCTCTAAAAATAGAGATCCCCATTGGAGATGCTCTAAGGGGCTTACAGTCTGTTTGGCACGGCCGTGACGGTAGTGAACACGGTGGTTACGAGCAGTTATCTGTTTGACAACGTATTTTCTCTGGTGGGTTTACACAAAAACGTCACTGCTATGAAATATGTATTTTACATGGCAACGGTTATGACTGACATTAAGAAAATAATAATAATAATTTCACGAACGATGATTCATAACCATTGTGTTCACTACCGTCACCACCGTGCTAAGCGAATCCTTTAACATTCTTTCATAATCCTCTCTACTCCATTGAGATCGTATTTATAAGCCCATTTACAATACTGATACTACAATACAAGTCAATGGAAAATAATACAGAGGTTTTAAAAAACAAATACAAAAAAAAAATGTAAGGAGTGATGAATGAACTTAACCTCCGCAAGAGCCTCTACAAGGCATTGAATCTGTCCTGCGTGAGATGAAACCTGCTGCTGAAGAGAAGGTATAATTTTTCTAGCCTCCTTCAACTCAGATCCCTGCCTCTCAAGCATATCCTGAATCCGAGGGTTTATAACATCTGGGAAAAGAATGGCATCTTTTAACGCCTTCACCTCCTCTCTTTGTTTCAGGCATAAATCCTTCAGTTTATCCACCTACGCAACAACAGCATTGTTGTTAGAGAAGTCAAGCAGCCAACAATTTTTTCAGCGAGAAGATCAGAAAAATACTGAGCTAACAATCGTATTCACCTCCCGATTTCTCGCTTCAAGAAGAAGTCGCAGCTCGGCAATCTCTTCCTCATACTCCTTATTTTGGCTCAGAAGCTCCCTCTCGCTGCGGAGCACCATGCCCAGTGTGCGAGTATTGTTGCTCACCTCCGCCAACGCTTTCCTCGGCGCTCGATCCGCCGAGCCCGTCCTGTTGAATAGCTTACGATGAAGGTTCGAAAATCCGCCGCCGGATCCCTTCACCGCAGCCTGCTTCAAATCCTCCGCAATTGCATCAGCCGGAATGGTGAGCTCCGCCCTCCTCGCCGATCCAATTTTCGTGTTGGAGCGCTTGTCCATGAACTTCTTGACCATAGTGCCAAACGTCGGTGGATTGTTCTTCGCGAGCACGCGGGAGGAGTTATGCGCTACGATAGGGACGGCGATCGGATCGCAGGGCAACCGGCGGCCGCTGGAGTTGGAAGACAGGTTCTTCATGGACGAAAGCTTCGTGGAAGTGCACTTGAGGTCAGGCGAAGGACCGCGCAATGACAAAGAGGGGCATGGTTCCACATTGGCATAGCGAGAAGAAGGCTTGGAGGCGGCCATTTTTGGACAGTGGTGGAGATTGGGATCGGATTAGGGTTTAGAGAAGTGAACTGATGAACGACAGAGGGACCATTTCATTCCATTTTGGCTGTTTTCCCCGCTTCTCCCCCCATACAATTTCGAATATAAGCGCGTGGTTATCGGCAAAATGCTCCGCGAGATTATCGTGCTGATATTTGTACAAATGACTATTTATAGCTCATAGATATCTGTACATCTTAAAATTATATTTATACCCCGATAGATTATTTGTATCCCAATTTGTAAGATATAAGGAGGCATACAAGTGTTTAGATGTTCAATTCCGGAAATCCATGGTTCTTTTCAGAAAGACAATGGACAAGTCGAGGGAGCAAATCGACCACCTATCCAATAGGCTCGATGCAATCCGGCTCGATAAAACTAGCAAATCAATTTTATTGTTTTGCAACTTTTGCATTTTTAAATTTTGAGCTCCAAATGTTTCTCATTTGAAAGAGTGATCAACATGAAATTTGTAGATATCGTCGAGATTTACAATTTTTATGTTGAACACTTTTTAATTTGAAGCCGTTTAAACCCCCGATTTGGCCCCCGAAAAAAGTCACGTCGATCCCGGGCGTCCGTACATATGTTCGGCATGACTTCTTTCAGGGGTCAAATCAAAGGTCCAAACTGCTTCAAATCAAAAAATGTTCAACATGAAAGTTGTAGATCTCGTCAAGATCAACAACTTTTATGTTGAACACTTCTCATGAAAATAAACATATAAAACGCAGTTCAGAGAGAAATGCGTGAGATAAGGGCTGGAAATGAGGTACAAATATCAGATTTTAGAGTTTAAAAAAGAGAAATTTTATTAAGAAGAATGGTGTGTGAATAACCGTTTATGGTGTACAAATATCAACGCCCTAATTTATTTATTTAAAATCATGTAAAATAATATTGTTAATATTTTAATTTAAAATTACTTTTATTTAAGTCATGTTTTGGTTTTTGACATGGGCACCTAACTTCCACCGTCTAGTTACCTCGGACGCATATTCACCGCGCCTTATCATCGGCGTAACCACTCATTATGGAGGTGCGTATAACTGAATCCCATAATAAGTATGCGCGCAACAAATTTTCTAAATATACGCCTGACAGGGGAGGAACTAGAAATTTTTCTTAACCCGGACACAATTTAAAATAAATAATTAAATGCAAATCTTAAATAAATTTAAACTAATATTGCAATTATTAAAAAGTTAATGACCAAAAAACACATGACATACCGTTCAACAGATCACTTTTCGTGGACACATTTTCTGAAATTTTGTAATAATAGTATCATTAGTAATACCTTCAGCAACATCGATCTCCGTATAAACGATCATGCAGTCATTCATCCATTCATCTCCCATTCTGTTTCGCAAAAGATTTTTTATAATCTTCATTGCAGAGAACATTCTTTCAACTGTAGCAGTTGCAACGGGTAGAAGACATGCCAACTTTAAAAGCCTGAAAACCAACTGATAGTGATCTTGTTTTTTCAACTCCACCAATAATTTTAAAAGGCCACCAATTCCTTTATTATGAGAGAACATGTCGATTGGTAAAGAGCGCATATCAATAATATATATATCAAGTTGTCCTTCAAATAGTTGCAATTCTACTTGTGAGAAATAAAATGCGTACAATTCTGTGAGAAACAAGGCCCGCGAGGGAAATTCCTAAGGTTCAACAGTTTCTAAGAAACCTTTTCTTCGTTCATAGTTACATAAGAATGCACATGATGCTTTATCATTGTTATCTAAGTAATATAAGTATCAACTTCATGCCCTTCAGTGGCACGTGATAATCGAGAAAATCCTTTAATTCTAAAACTATATTTCTTCCTGATCATGCCTTATTTAGGTATATGATAAAATTTACACCCAACTGAAGATACTAAGGAGAAGGTACAACTAGAAAAAAAAAGATGTTTTATTTTTGGGTGTCATAACTCATAGGATCTAACATTTATTGTGCACAAATCCTTCCAAACAACTTCTGCTTCCCATTATATTGTCTTCAATAGGAATTACTAAATTGTCATTCCAACATTCTCGTTTTTTAACATTACTAAATTGTCATTCCAAAATATTAAATTCAATTTACTACATGTGTCATAGGATCAACCACAACAATACAAAATATCATTCAAAGTAATACCATAACTAGTAGGGCTAACATGCCACTAGTGGATGCATAAAAGCAGAGCAAAAAAAACCTAACACAACTAAGACAAAATTAATTGGAACAAAAAAATGGCACTAATGGAAACAATAAAATGGAAACAAAACAGAACTCCTGCATACCTCCAAGCTGTTCAGAATAGTGTTGAAGAAGGAAGACAAGCTCCTGCTTGAAACAGGAAGGCAAGCTTGAAGCTCCTACATTATAAGTAAATGTTGGACATAAGGCAGCTAAATAATGTGGCAATGGGGTCAGAAGAAGAAGAAGAAGATCGGGCAAGACCTTGCAGTAGGGCGCGATCCGGAGCGGGGCGGAGCGGAGCAGCGCGATCTAGAGCGGGGCAGAGCAGTGATCGACGGTGGCACGACGCGATCCGGAGCGGAGCAGCGCGATCCAGAGCGGGGCAGAGCAGTGATCGACGGTGGCACGACGCGATCCGGAGCGGAGCAGCGCGATCCAGAGCGGGGCAGAGCAGTGATCGACGGTGGCACGGCGCGATCCGGAGCGGAGCAGCGCGATCCAGAGCGGGGCAGAGCAGTGATTGACGGCACGGAGCAGCGGAGTGGAGCAGTGATCGGGCGATCGGCTAGGGCAGTGTCGCGATTTAAAACCCCCTTCCCTTCCAGGTGAAATCCGCGATTTTTCACACCGGGGCACGTGCCCGGGTGTGTCCGAACGTGGATCCGCCCGTGACGCCTGATAAAATATGAAATATCGGGGTGCGTATAGCAAAAAATACGCATGATAGTTTCGTAATTCAAATAATATGGTTATGGTGTTTGCATAGTTTCATAATGGGTGTGTGTGTGCTAAGTTAGTTATGGTGTGCAAATAACTATAAAATTACCTATAATATGAGCGCATAAATTGGTTATGTTGTGTGAATAGCCACATAACCACTATGACCTCTTATTTACAAAAATATCACCCTCAACAATTATAAAAGGGGCATCAAACCCTCCTTTGATTGAAACTTGCTTCCTACGCATGAGAGAACTCCCGAAGAATCTTCGAAGATCTCCACGTGCGCTCGAAGGAATCCCCGAAGATCTTATAAGACCTTCGAAGATTTTTTGAAGATCTTCCAAAAGCATTCAAAGGCTTCTTGGGGATTCCAACGTGCACATTGTGCCTTGGCAGCCTTGCGCACATTTCACTTCATACACATTTTACCATGTGCACATTTCACTTCACGCAATAGCGTGCATTGCACCCAACGCATCGCATGCTATGCACACCGCTCCAAACTCCTCTGTGCGCAACAGGAGACCAGCCCCAGATTCCATATCATGTCCGCTCCAACTTCCGAACATCGACAGAAGTCTCCAGAGCATGATAAGCACATTGCTCCCCTCTGTACAAGAAAAAAATACTTAGCATCACGAGCGAGCGGTAGCCTATCGCCCTTGGAGCCTTTTTCACTCTCTCTCCCTCTACAACTGTAACGAGAGACGGACTGTCGCCCTCAAGTTCCCTGCAAAGTTGTGTAATAACACCAAGATATAGCAGATGTTTGGTCGGCACAGTCCCAACCACGTGATTTTTTACACCTTTTCAGGATTTTCCACATTAAAAAAATCACTTGTAATATCAGATTTGATTTAGACCGACCTAAAAAGATTTGATTTAGACCGACCTATCAGAACATCAAGTTGACCCGCAACGGTACTCATCCTCAAAAAAGTAGCACCATAAATATTTGTTTTTAACACTTTGCACTCCCTAAAAACTTTAATATTGATATTTTGGGCTCTAAATTAGGGAAAATTTTTATATACGCTTATCGTACATGTGCGGGAGAAAGCTGAGCCGTCCGATTTTGCTTGGTAGATGGTGCATTACTTTTATTTTTATTTTCTATTTACTTGGTTTTTTTGCAGCCGCCAGATCAAAAGGTAAATGGCCCAAATTTCTCCCGCTCCCACATCAAAGAACGCTATACATATGTAATTATTGCCCCTAAAATAGATATTGTTAGTGGTCAATTACATCTATGCAAATATTTATATGTTAAAAAATCATTTGATGGAATGTTCATCTTTACAATTTTATCACTCTCTATTATGATTTTTTAAATTAATTTATATATTTTTATTTAATTTTAAAACACATCATCATCCCAAATTTCTGTAAATGACCTTAATTTGTATATTTTTATTGATTTTTAAAGCATATGCCTCATCCCCTCAATATCTTTTAAATTTTATATTAGTGTGAAAAATATTACGAAGTCATTGTAGGATCAGGGAAGGATTCATCTTGGGGCGAGTGTGGGCGGCCGCCCACAGCCGCCCACACTCAATTTTTTTGAAAAAATTTAATAGTATTAGCCACGGTTTTAACCGTGGCTAATACAGTATATACCGTGGCTAATATCTTGTGCTTTAAACAATTAATAGTATTAGCCACTGTTTTAACCGTGGCTAATACTCCGTTCTTTAAAAAAAATAATAGTATTACCCACGGTTCACAGTGCGGCTAATACCCTATTCGTTAAAAAAATCAATAATATTAGCCACTTTTTAAATCGTGGCAAAAAAATAATACCATATTCTTTAAAAAAAAATTAAATAGTAGTAGACACAATTTAAATCATGGCTAATACGGTAATACCCTATAGTTTTACAAAAATAGTATTAACCAAGGTTTAAACCCTAGACGTCATATTCCCGTCATTCTCAAAATTCGAGACGGATTTAGGCATATTGTGTGAAACCTAAATACATATTAGATATTCATGCTGGAAGTCATAGTAGCATCTCTAACAAGTGCTTGAAGTCTTGCATCGATTTGATGAACCAAAAACAATATGTTGAAATTGCTTTGTGCACTCAATCTTACTAGCTCGAGTGGATTATCACACCGGCATGAAAGCTTTAGTAGATTGCATTAGATTTTTTTAAAGCAAGGTTTAGCGCTTTGTGCTCATTATAAAATTGATGAATCGGACAATTTTTAAGCCCGCCTGCACTGAAAAAAATTCTTGCGTCCGCCACTGTGTAGGACTGCATCTAGAAATAAACAATCAAATAATAACACACAAGAGCAAGTCACAAGGCATGATTATGCCTTGTGATTGAAATATATTTGAATTTTGATGGGTAATTCAAATTATGATTGAAACCAATGGAAGTTCGACAATACCCATTGGTGACGATGACGGCATGTCACCGACTTAGCTCTTTGCAATCGTCACGTAGCCTAGCTAAATCAGCCACTCACAAGAACTTGTTGGGAAAGAAGAGAAGAGTGGAGAAAAACCTCAAGAGAAAACTCACAAGTGAATAGAACTTCAAAAAACTCTATTGATTGTCTAAAACTTGCATGTATACACATGAGGGAGACTTCCGCTTTTATAGACTCCCAAAATTTTCAATTTATATCCCGATAAATTATTTATATCCCGATAAATTATTTGTGTCTCAATTTGTAAGATATAAGGAGGCTCACGAGCGTTTAAATGTTCAACTCCGAGAATCCATGGTTCTTTTCAGAAAGACAATGAACAAGTCGAGGGAGCAAATCGACCACTTATCCAATAGGCTCGATGCAATCCGGCGCGATAAAACTAGCAAATCAATTTTATTGTTTTGCAACTTTTGCATTTTTGAATTTTGAGCTCCAAATGTTTCTCATTTGAAAGAGTGATCAACATGAAATTTGTAGATATCAACGAGATCTACAACTTTCATGTTGAACACTTTTTAATTTGAAGCTGTTTAAACCCCCGATTTGGCCCCCAAAAAAAGTCACGCCGATCCCGGGCGTCCGTACATATGTTTGGCGTGACTTCTTTCAGGGGCCAAATCAAAGATCTAAACTGCTTTAAATCAAAAAATGTTCAACATGAAAGTTGTCGATCTCGTCAAGATCGACAACTTTCATGTTGAACACTTCTCATGAAAATACACATATAAAACGCAGTTCAGAGAGAAAGGCATGAGATAAGGGCTGGAAATGAGGTACAAATATCAGATTTTAGAGTTTAAAAAAGAGAAGTTTTATTAAGAAGAATGGTTTGTGAATAACCGTTTATGGTATACAAATATCAGCGCCCTAATTTATTTATTTAAAATCACGTAAAATAATATTGTTAATATTTTAATTTAAAATAACTTTTATTTAAGTCATGTTTTGATTTTTGACATGGGCACCTAACTTCCACCGTCTAACTACCTCGGACGCATATTCACCGCGCCTTATCATCAGCGTAACCACTCATTATGGAGGTGCGTATAACTGAATCCCATAATAAGTATGCGCGCAACAAATTTTCTAAATATACGCCTGACATGGGCGGAACTAGAAATTTTTCTTAACCCGGGCACAATTTAAAATAAATAATTAAATGCAAATCTTAAATAAATTTAAACTAATATTGCAATTATTAAAAAATTAATGACCAAAAAACACATGACATACCGTTCAACAGATCACTTTTCGTGGACACATATTCTGAAATTTTGTAATAATAGTATCATTAGTAATACCCTCAGCAACATCCTTCTCCGTATAAACGATCATGCAGTCATTCATCCATTCATCTCTCATTCTGTTTCGCAAACGATTTTTTATAATCTTCATTGTAGATAACATTCTTTCAACTGTAGCAGTTGCAACGGGTAGAAGACATGTCAACTTTAAAAGCCTGAAAACCAACTGATAATGATCTTGTTTTTTCAACTTCACCAATAGTTCTAAAAGGCCACTAATTCCTTTATTATGAGAGAACATGTCGGTTGGTAAATAGCGCATATCAATAATATACATATCAAGTTGTCCTTCAAGTAGTTGCAATTCTACTTGTGAGAAATCAGATGCGTACAATTCTGTGAGAAACAAGGCCCGCGAGGGAAATTCCTAAGGTTCAACAGTTTTTAAGAAACCTTTTCTTCGTTCATAGTTACATAAGAATGCACATGATGCTTTATCATTGTTATCTAAGTAATATAAGTATCAACTTCATGCCCTTCAGTGGCACGTGATAATCGAGAAAATCCTTTAATTCTAAAATTATATTTCTTCCTGATCATGCCTTATTTAGGTATATGATAAAATTTACACCCAACCGAAGATACTAAGGAGAAGGTACAACTAGAAAAAAAAAGATGTTTTATTTTTGGGTGTCATAACTCATAGGATCTAACATTTATTGTGCACAAATCCTTTCAAACAACTTCTGCTTTCCATTATATTGTCTTCAATAGGAATTACTAAATTGTCATTCCAACATTCTCGTTTTTTAACATTACTAAATTGTCATTCCAAAATATTAAATTCAATTTACTATATGTGTCATAGGATCAACCACAACAATACAAAATATCATTCAAAGTAATACCATAACTAGTAGGGCTCACATGCCACTAGTGGATGCACAAAAGCAGAGCACAAAAAACATAACACAACTAAGACAAAATTAATTGGAACAAAAAAATGGCACTAATGGAAACAAAACAGAACTCCTGCATACCTCCAAGCTGTTCAGAATAGTGTTGAAGAAGGAAGGCAAGCTCCTGCTTGAAACAGGAAGGCAAGTTTGAAGCTCCTACATTATAAGTAAATGTTGGACATAAGACAGCTAAATAATGTGGCAATGTGGCCAGAAGAAGAAGAAGAAGATCGGGCAAGACCTTGCAGTAGGGCGCGATCCGGAGCGGGGCGGAGCAAAGCAGCGCGATCCAGAGCGGGGCAGAGCAGTGATCGACGGTGGCACGGCGCGATCCGGAGCGGAGCAACGCGATCCAGAGCGGGGTAGAGCAGTGATCGACGATGCGGAGCAGCGGAGTGGAGCAGTGATCGGGCGATCGGCTAGGGCAGTGCCGCGATTTAAAACCCCCTTCCCTTCCAGGTGAAATCTGCGATTTTTCACACCGGGGCACGTGCCCGGGTGTGTCCGAACGTGGATCCGCCCGTGACGCCTAATAAAATATGAAATATCGGGGTGCGTATAGCAAAAATACGCATGATAGTTTCGTAATTCAAATAATATGGTTATGGTGTTTGCATAGTTTCATAATGGGTGTGCGTGTGCTAAGTTAGTTATGGTGTGCAAATAACTATAAAATTACCTATAATATGCGCACATAAATTGGTTATGTTGTGTGAATAGCCACATAACCACTATGACCTCTTATTTACGAAAATATCACCCTCAACAATTATAAAAGGGGCATCAAACCCTCCTTTGATTGAAACTTGCTTCCTACGCATGAGAGAACTCCCGAAGAATCTTCGAAGATCTCCACGTGCGCTCGAAGGAATCCTCGAAGATCTTATAAGACCTTCGAAGATTTTTTGAAGATCTTCCAAAAGCATTCAAAGGCTTCTTGGGGATTCCAACGTGCACATTGTGCCTTGGCAGTCTTGCGCACATTTCACTTCATACACATTTTACCATGTGCACATTTCACTTCACGCAATAGCGTACATTGCACCCAACACATCGCATGCTATGCACACCGCTTCAAACTCCTCTGTGCGCAACAGGAGACCAGCCCCAGATTCCATATCATGTCCGCTCCAACTTCTGAACATCGACAGAAGTCTCCAGAGCATGATAAGCACATTGCTAAGCACATTGCTCCCCTCTGTACAAGAAAAAAATACTTAGCATCACGAGCGAGCGGTAGCCTATCGCCCTTGGAGCCTTTTTCACTCTCTCTCCCTCTACAACTGTAACGAGAGACGGACTGTCGCCCTCAAGTTCCCTGCAAAGTTTTGTAATAACACCAAGATATAGCAGATGTTTGGTCGGCAGACTCAACCACGTGATTTTTTACACCTTTTCAGGATTTTCCACATTAAAAAAATCACTTGTCAGCCATCTCACTCCACTTTGATCATTTGTGAGTTTGATCGTTCCTGAGCTAAAAAGATTTGATTTAGACCGACCTATCAGAACATCAAGTTGACCCGCAACGGTACTCATCCTCAAAAAAGTAGCACCATAAATATTTGTTTTTTACACTTTGCACTCCCTAAAAACTTTAATATTGATATTTTGGGCTCTAAATTAGGGAAAATTTTTATATACGCTTACCGTACATGTGCGGGAGAAAGCTGAGCCGTCCGATTTTTCTTGGTAGATGGTGCATTACTTTTATTTTTATTTTCTATTTACTTGGTTTTTTTGCAGCCGCCAGATCAAAAGGTAAATGCCCCAGATTTCTCCCGCTCCCACATCAAAGAACACTATACATATGTAATTATTGCCCCTAAAATAGATATTGTCAGTGGTCAATTACATCTATGCAAATATTTATATGTTAAAAAATCATTTTGTTGCGGTCTAACTCGATGCTCCGGTCGGGCCGGATATTCTTGGACCGCCTTAGCTCGCGGAGCGGTCGAGCGCGCACACAGTCAGTTGGAAAATGGGGGATGGACACGGGACGTTTTAACGTGGAAAACCCTTCAACCGGGTGAAAAATCACGTGACCGGGTCGGTGCCGATTAAAATCCACTAGCTTGTTGGAGTTTACACTTTGACGGGGGAAATCGGGGCGACAGGCCGCTCCCGTTACAATCTTGAGGAGAGAGAGAGTATATTCGCTCGTTGGTGGGCAACAGACTGCCACGCCAACGGGACTTGGATGGTGGAATGCGCGAGATACTTCAGTCGCATGTGCTCAGAGGTGACGCGTGTCCAGGGGTTGTCACGGCTTCCTTTGTGCGTCCTTCTCAGTCCTTGGAGTGCTCCCCTTGTAACTGAGCTCTGGTGGGGTGCCAATAGCCAATGACAGGTTCTGGTAGCTGTTGGCGGGTGCTAGTATCCGTTGGTGGCCGCTGGAGGCTGAGGGTGGCCGTCGCTGGTTGGCGGCGAGAGACGGCCACTGGTGGTTGACGACGAGGGGTGGCCGCTGGCAGAGAAAACGGGAGAGCTCCTACCTGAGGAAGAAGAAGAAGGGGGAAGCGTAAGAGGAGAAAGTTAGGAAATGAGGAGCCCCTGGGGTCCTTTTATAGGCTCCAGGGGGAAGTTACGAGGGGCCCCACTACTAACATAGTGGGTTAGTGGGTGGTTTTGTCCCGATCGGACGGCCGGTGGGGCCTCTCCCTCGATCGGACGGCGGGGAGGGCTTCCCATGATGGCGGACCGTCATGACGGCGGCGGCAGCCGGGCGGCCGGCGAGGGAGGCCGGCCGCGGCCAAGGTCACGGCCGGCCATGGCCACGGCCGTCCATGGCCGGGGCGGCCATGGCCACGGCCGGCCATGGCCGGGGCGGCCATGGCCACTGCCGGCCATGGCCGGGCGGCCATGGCCGGGCGGCCATGGCCGGGGCGGCCATGGCCACGGCCGTCCATGGCCGGGCGACCATGGCCACGGCGGCGGCCGGCCATGACCGAGGCCGGCCACGGCCGTGGTCGGCCATGACGGCGGCCGGCCATGGCCGGGGCCGGCCATGGTCGGGGCCATGGCCGCGGCCGGCCATGGCCGCGGCCGGCCATGGCCGCGGCCGGCCATGGCCGCGACCGGCCATGATCGTGTCCGGCCGGCCATGGCCGGAGGGGGACCGCCGGGGGCGGTTCCTTCCCCTAATGGTGGGGAGAGAGGGGGCCCACTCCCATGATCTCCATGAGAGATCATGGGGGTTAGGGGGGCCCGCCCATGATCTCCATTCGTGGGGATCATGGGGGTCTCCTTTTTCTTATAAATTAAGGTGGAGCTCATCAATTGCCCCCCAAATCTCTTTCAGTTGGGAGGGAAGCGAGCACGGGGAGAGATTTTTAACTCTGGTTGCGGTGGTGATTGCCGGCGTGGAATCCGGGATGGCGGCGATGGTGAGCGGCTCCAAGGTATGCTGGTTCGTGTTAGTTTGGAAAGCGGACGCCAGACGGGCTCGCGCGGGGGCCGGCAAGGCGTAGGAGTTGGTGGTGTGCCACCGTTGCGGGAGAGGGACCGAGCGCGCGCAGGCCGCGCGTGCGCAGGCCGCGCGCGCAGGCTTTGCGCGCGGACCGCGCGCGCAGGCTTTGCGCGCGGACCGCGCGCGCTGGCCTTGCGCGCAGGCCGTGCGGGCGCAGGTCGTGCGCGCGCCGGCCGCATGCGCGCAGGCTGCGCGCGCGCAGGCCGCGCGCGCAGGCCGCGCGCGCTGGCCTTGCGCGCAGGCCGCGCGCGCGCAGGCCGCGCGCGCGCAGGCCGCGCGCGCGCTGGCCGCGCGAGCGCTGGCCGCGTGCGGGCCGCGCGCGCGCAGGCCGCGCGCGCGCAGGCCCCGCGCGCAGGCCTTGCGCGCGTATGCCGTGCGCGCTGGCTGCGGGCGCGCAGGGCGTGCGCGCGTGCTGGCCGCGTGCTTGCTGGCCGGACTTGGTGAGGCTGCGTGCGCGCGCGCGCGCATGCGGTGCTTGCGCGCAGGCCGTGCGCGGCCATGGAGAGGGTTGTGTGCGTGATTTTTACTATTTTGAAATGACTAATTTTTTGCGGTGTGCAGGTACCGAAGCGCTCTGCTGGACCAATGCGTCTACGCTCCTCCTTGATTGAAGATGGCGTTGCTATTTGGAGAACAAAGTTCGGGCTTCCTTCAGACTTGGAGGTGAGGATCCCGCGTCCCGAGGAGCGGGTTCAAAATCCTCCCCGTGGTTGGCTGACTGTCTGCGAAGTGTCGCTCAGATCTGGTTTCCGTCTTCCTCCCTGCGACAAGGTGGTGGAGATTCTGAAGTTTTGCGGAGTTCATATTTCCCAGTTTGCCCCAACCGGGGTTACTCGTATCATGGGCTTGATTGCTTTTTTTCGTGAGCACGGGGGCTCTCTTTCTTTAGACCAGTTCCGTGATTGGTGCGACGTGCGCTTTGATGGTGGTGAGCGGATCGAGGTGCGCAGCAACAAGGTTTGGCTGGAGTTTGAGTCTCACAAAGATCGTCGTCACAGTAACACTTTGTTCGGATATGTGAAGAACTCTTGGGGTCTTCCTGAGGTGTGGAATGCGCTTCCCGACCGTTATCGCCGTGTGAAAGGGAGGGAGCGAGACTTCTCTCCTGTGTTGGGATTTTCCGAGCCTCGTGAATTGGCTAACCGTCTCTTCAACATATATGCGTTTGTCGAAGAGAAGCGATTGTTGGGATGTGGTATTTCTGTTGGCACAGGACGGGCGGTGTCGTCTTCTCAGGGAGGAGGCCGCAAGAGAAAAGCGGCCATGGCCCCCGGTAGTGATGTTGACGTTGTGGTGGTAGCCTCTGATGATTCAGTCCCAGAGATGCAGTTACCTGTTTCCCCGACTCCACGGGCGCTTGCTAGCGCAGCGGTTCCTCGGATGTCTTCCTCTTTGAAGGCGATGAGTGATGCGGTAAGTTGGTGCCTTATTGTTTCTTCCTCCTTCTTCTATTTTTTGTTTGAAGGCGGCTAATTGCGTGTTTTCCTTTTGCAGATCGAGACTCAGGCGCAGATAGCGGTCACCTGGAATGATCATTACGTGAGCCTGAAGGATGGCTATCTTGCTTTGCAGGAGAAGCTTCGACTGTCGATGGGTTCACTTTCTTCTCTCAAGGAAGAACATGACCGGGACATCGCGCAGTATCATCGAGTTGGGTCAGAGCTAGAAGACGTGCGTGCTTCCTTGGACGTGGAGAAAGCCGTGGTGGAGAGGACTGCCCAGATGTTAAAACATGCGAGGGAGGAAATATCTAGCTTGGAGACTCAATTGCATGCGGCGCGAGATGAGGTTGCAGGCCTTGAGACCCAGCTTTGTGCGACGAGGGCGCAGGTAGAGATGTTATCTTCGGATGACCGTACATCAGAATTGAAGGCCGCAGGCCTCGCGGAGTACCTGGAGTCCTTGGATTATATGCGGGATCGTAGCCTGATTGCGGAGGAGGTTCGTGATGACATTTGGTCCAAGGAAGTAGAGCCTCAGATGGATGACATGCGCCAGTTAGCGCTTCGTCGTGGTGTTTCGAAGGCCTTTCGCTTCATAGGAAAGCATCTTGGGTGTGATATTTCCAGTTTCAGCTTTGCGGACGTTTCAGATGATGAGCGTTCTAGCTCAGATGCTGATGATGAGTAGCTGTAGTGTTTATCTGCTTTTGTCTGCCTCGTTGTTTATTTGTAGTCATTTGTTTCTATCATAGCTTTTGAGATTGTCGCTGTTAGGGCTCCCATTCGTTGTTTGTTATGATAGCCTTACTTGTATGTCGTTGTCCTGCGTTTTGCATAGATGTATTTTGACACGAGATAGTTGTTGGTGGGAGTTGATCTTTGTCATGGTGTGTTCGTATTTTGACACGAGATGGTGAGAGTTGATCTTCGTCATGGCTTTTCGCGCGAGACAGGCTCGTGGCTTCTTCGTGAGGGGGGCAGGCCCCCACGGTGTTGCGTGGAACAGGTCCACGGCTTTTCGCGCGAGACAGGCTCGCGACTTCTTCGTGAGGGGGGCAGGCCCCCACGGTGTTGCGTGGAACAGGTCCACGGCTTTTCGCGCGAGACAGGCTCGCGGCTTCTTCGTGAGGGGGGCAGGCCCCCACGGTGTCGCGTGGAACAGGCCCACGGCTTTGAATTTCGTTAGAACATGCAGTGTTTGCAGAAAATAAAAGGTAATTTTTTGAGTAATAAGCGTGATTCAAAGTATTTGCATGAGATCAGGTTTGTGACTTATATAGATCACATAGTCTTGAATTGAAAATGACGGCATAAAAGAGTCGTAATGTGTCACTGGTAAAAGCGGCGTAGATTTTGTGCGTTCCAGGTGCGTAGGAGAATCTTTCCTTCGGCGTTTCGTAGCTTGTATGTGTCTGGCTTCACCATAGCGGTGACAACGAATGGTCCTTCCCACGTTGGAGATAGCTTGTCGCCTTGTGTTCCCTTCCCGGCAGCTTCCAAGGTGCGAAGGACTAGGTCTCCGATGTTGATTGAGCGGGCCTTTACCCGGCGGTTGTAGTAGCGGGCTGTGCGTTGTTGGTAGGCGGCGGCGCGAAGAGCGGCTTCTTCTCGTACTTCGAAGATCAGGTCAAGGTTGTCTCGGAGCGCCTCGTTGTTTATATGGGGATCGAAGTTGGATGTCCGAGGACTAGGGACGCCAATGTCGACGGGTATAATAGCCTCCGTTCCATAACAGAGATTATAAGGAGTTTCTCTGGTAGGCGTTCTCTCTGTGGTGCGATATGCCCATAGCACATTAGGAAGAGCGTCCACCCATTGCCCCCCAGCATCTTCTAGTCGTGTTTTTAGTCCCTTTAGGATAGTACGGTTGGTTACTTCAATTTGCCCATTAGATTGGGGATGTGATACTGCTGTGTGTCGCAATGCTATCTTTAAGTCTTCACATAACTTGGTAAAGGACTTTCCAGTGAATTGAGTGCCGTTGTCTGTGATAATGATTGCCGATATGCCGAAGCGACATACGATGTTCTTCCAGACGAACTGTTTGGCGTTCTCTTCGGTTATCTTGGCCAGTGGTTCTGCTTCGATCCACTTGGTAAAATAATCGATTGCCATAATGATGAATTTTCTTTGACCGGAAGCTAATGGCAAAGGTCCAAGGAGGTCTATCCCCCATTGTGCGAACGGCCAGGCTCCTTGTATCGACGTGAGGGCTACCGGAGGCTGCCGGGGAATGTTAGCGTGTACTTGACAGCTCTTGCACTTCTGAACGAATTCTGTCGCTTCCTTCTTCATGGTTGGCCAGTAAAATCCTTGCCGTAGGATTTTCCTGGCCAGGGCTTTTCCCCCGAGATGTTCGCCGCATACTCCTTGGTGAACTTCGCGGAGCGTGTACTCGGCATCTTCTCCTGATAGGCACTTCAGGTAGGGTCCTGCAAAGGACCGTTTGTATAGTTCCCCGTCTATCAAAGTGAATGCTGCCGCTCTTATTCTCAGGCGACGAGCCTCCTTTTGATCTTCCGGCGATAGTTGGCCCTTCAGATGGGCGATTAGCGGGGCTGTCCATGATTCCTCTGCTTTATTGACTTCTGCTACTTCCCACGGGCCGTGAATACTGGGGAAGACTATTTCTTCAACTTGGCGCCTTCTTGTTTGGTATTGCGTTGAAGAAGTGGCAAGCTTTGACAGGGCATCTGCCTTGTTATTTTGTTCTCGAGGGATATGCATAATTTGGATTTGTGGGATTTGGATGAGAAGGGACTTGACGAGTTTCAGGTATTGGGATAGCTGTTCATTCTTGGCTTCAAATTCTCCTTCTACCTGCGAGACAACAAGTTGTGAGTCAGAGTAAATGGTCAGCTGCTTGACCTGGCAGCTGATGGCGAGCCTGAGTCCCGCGATGAGGGCTTCGTAATCTACTGCATTGTTTGTGGCAGGGAATTTTAGTCGGAGTCCATATTCTAGAGTAACGAGTTCTGGATTAATGAGGAGCAGGCCTGCCCCAGCACCTTCAGCCCCTGAGGCCCCGTCTACGTATAACGTCCATGTTCGTCCGGCTTCCGTGGGTGCAAATTCTGTTTCCATCGGTAGAGTGTTCTCTACAATGAAGTCGGCCAAAACCTGAGATTTGATGACGGGGCGCGGGAGGAAGTGGATATCGAACTCACCCAACTCGACAACCCACTTAACCAATCGACCGGATGTTTCGGGTTTTTGAAGAATGGCCCGGAGTGGTAGCTCGGTTAGGACCTTAATAGTGTGTGCCTGGAAGTAGGGACGGAGTTTTCTTGCGGAAAAGACAAGTGCTAAGGCTGTTTTGTCTGCAGCTGGGTAGCGGGTTTCGGTATCAGAAAGGATTTTGCTCAGGTAGTAGATGGGGCGTTGAATTCCCCCTTCGTCTTTAACTAGGACTGAACTTAGGGCTGCTGGTGTGATGGCAAGATATAAAAAGAGAATTTCTCCGGGAGCTGGCTTGGATAGAAGTGGAGGAGAGGCCAGGTATTGCTTTAAGGATTCAAAGGCTGATTGACACTCATCGGTCCATTGAAACCCTGAGCTTCGTGCTCCTCGGAGAATTTTGAAGAAAGGGAGGTACTTGTCCCCTGTCTGAGCTAGGAATCGGGATAGTGCTGTGATTCTTCCGTTCAGCCGTTGTACATCTTTAAGTGATCTGGGTGGAGACATTTCTTCGAGAGCCTTAATTTTCTCAGGATTGACCTCTATTCCTCGCTGGGTAACCATGAACCCCAAAAATTTTCCGGAAGTGACACCGAAGGCGCACTTGCTTGGGTTGAGCTTCATTCCATATTGTCTGAGGATCTTGAAACATTTTTCTAGATCTTCTAAATGGTCTTCCCGACGAATGCTCTTAACCAGCATATCGTCTACATACACTTCCATGGATCTGCCGATGAGTTCTTTAAAGATCTTGTTCATGAGTCGCTGGTAGGTGGCTCCTGCATTTTTAAGTTCGAATGGCATTACCCTGTAGCAATAAATTCCTTTGTCGGTACGGAAAGCCGTGTGCTCCTCGTTGGTCGGATCCATTCGAATCTGGTTGTATCCAGAGTAGGCATCCATGAAGCTAAGCAGTTGATGTCCGGCGGTTGAGTCAACTAGTTGATCGATCCTGGGAAGTGGAAAGCTGTCCTTAGGGCAAGCCTGGTTGAGATTTGTATAATCCACACACATTCTCCACTTTCCTGAGGATTTCTTTACTAGGACAACATTAGCTACCCAAGCAGGGTAGCCAACTTCTCGAATGAATTGCGCGCGCAGGAGTTTTTCAACCTCTTCTTCTATTGCTTGGAGCCTCTCAGGGGCGAAATTCCTCTTCTTTTGAATGACGGGCTTACACGCAGGGTTGATGTTGAGGGAGTGGCGGATGACCTGAGGGTCGATCCCAGGCATATCTTCTGGGGACCAGGCGAAGATATCCTTATTCTTGCGGAGGTAGGCTGCTAATTCTTCCCTCTCGTGCTCCTGTAAGAGGGATCCAAGCTGGACGGTGCGATCCGGCTTTGTCGAAGAGAGGGGGACTTCAATTAGACCTTCGGAGGGTGCCCCCCACTGTAGAACTGCTTCATCTCTGAGGTCGAAGTCATCGATGTTTAGCGTGGTAGGCTCGGTGGGCTGTGCTTGTTTGGAATAACAACTCCTTGCGGCTTCCTGGTTTCCGCGTACTACTCCAATTCCTCTAGGAGTAGGGAACTTCATCGCTAGATGGGGGATAGATGGGATGGCCTTGAAGGTAGTCTGAACAGGCCTTCCGAATATAGCGTTGTATGCTGAGTTTGAATCTACTACCACGAATTGAGCTTCATGCGTAATCTGTCTTGGGAATTCTCCCAACGTGACTGGTAGAGTGACTGTTCCGATGACTTGGACCTGATGGTTGTCGAAACCATATATTGGTCCCGCGGCTGGAGTTAGCTGCTGTCGAGATATATTCATATTCTGCAGAGTGGTGGAAAAAAGGACGTCGACTGAACTGCCATTATCGACGAGGATTCGCTTAACGTTATAGCAGGGATTTCCGATTCCGGCGCTAATTACAAGCGGGTCTTGATGCGGGATTCGGACGTTGATAAGGTCTTCATCCCCAAATGATATGGTGGTGTCCTGCTTTCTTCTTTTATCTTCATGGGCTTCCTTTACAGAGTGGACTGACAGTATCTGTGAGGTTAGAATAGGTGACCCGGCAATAGTCTCAATGTTTCCTACTGCTTGCCTTCCTCCTTCGGGCGCTGGCGGGGCATTCTGATGGTCCCTGGGTCGCCTAGGTGGGTCTTGCTGCTCTTGGACCCTTCCTTGTAGAAATCTACCGAGCAGTCCTAAACGGACTAAACGCTCGATTTCCTCCTTTAGGCGAGCACATTCTTCAGTGGTATGCCCAGTTGTCCGATGATATTCACAATACTTTGATTGATCGTTCTTAGGATTAGGAGGTGGTTGCCTTGGTCGCTGTAATGCTGGTTCATTCTGAATGGCATACAAAACGTTGGTGTGAGAAGTGTTGAGAGGGGTATAGTCCCTAGGGGGATCTCTCTGTGAGTCACGCCTGCGTTGTCCGACTCGACGTTCCTCATGAAATCTTCCTTCCTGCCGTTGAGGAGCCGGCTCTTTATCTCTTTGCCTTTTCTGTACTCCATCGAAATGTCGCCTATGAGCTTCAATAGCTTCGTCTGCGGCTATCTGTGCCTCAATTCTGTGCACCAGATCCGGGTAGTTGGGTACGGTCTCTCTCATGAGTGCCGAATAAAAGCCGCTGGGGCGAAGACCCCCCCCCCCAGGAATACTCCACGTAGGAGTTCGGGGTCGACGCCCGGGATCTGGCGAGCTTCTGCAGTGAAACGTCGTAAGAATTCTTTGAGGGTTTCCCCTTCGTTCTGGCGGATTCCAGAGAGATGAGATGGATCACGGACAATCTTTCGATTAGCGATGAATTGGTCGGAGAATTGTCTGGTTAGCTCGGCAAAACTAGCAATGGTACCGGGCCTTAAAGAGTGGAACCATGTTCGAGCTTGCCCTTTGAGAGTAGTTGGGAATACTTGACATAACAATTGATCGGTGGCATGGAAGATCCTCATGATGGTGGTGAAATGATTGACATGCTCGAGTGGATCGTCAGTTCCGTCGAATGTTTCGACGCTTGGGAGTTTGAACCCGGGTGGAATTGGATGATCGAGGATCTGCTGGGTCAAGGGGGAGCCTTGATAAAGCGTTCGCTGAGGGTGGAAATCTCTTCTTGCGGCTTGGCGGCATTCTTCAGCCACAGCCTCCCTGATCTCTTGATGAGTTAGTAGAGGGTGGATGGGAGCATCGTTAACTGGATCGTGGGGGCGATCTGCCCTTGCTCTTCCTAGATGGGGATGAGCCGAACTGGCGGCATCTGAATGATCTTCGGGTCCTTCCTGCTCCACAGGGTCTTCCTGGTTCCTTGGTGGATTAAATAGTGGAGGATGGTTAGCTGGCGGAGGTGACCTGGGCGGAGCTGGAGGCGCTCCCAAGTTCCGAAGCAGTGTGAGCATTTCTATCTGCTGCTCCTCCATTTGGCGGACACGCCCCTCCAGAGCGGCGACAGGGGCGAGCGCTGCTTCAGCGGTCAGTGGCACGTCTACCAGAGAGTGAGATCGTGCAGGCTCAGTGTGTCCGCCAAGTGCGGATCCTTCTGCGGTGCGGGTACTCCTCTTTGCCATTGTGATGAACTTGCTCTGCGAAGGATATTGGGAATGTTTCCCACAGACGGCGCCAAACTGTTGCGGTCTAACTCGATGCTCCGGTCGGGCCGGATATTCTTGGACCGCCTTAGCTCGCGGAGCGGTCGAGCGCGCACACAGTCAGTTGGAAAATGGGGGATGGACACGGGACGTTTTAACGTGGAAAACCCTTCAACCGGGTGAAAAACCACGTGACCGGGTCGGTGCCGATCAAAATCCACTAGCTTGTTGGAGTTTACACTTTGACGGGGGAAATCGGGGCGACAGGCCGCTCCCGTTACAATCTTGAGGAGAGAGAGAGTATATTCGCTCGTTGGTGGGCAACAGACTGTCACGCCAACGGGACTTGGATGGTGGAATGCGCGAGATACTTCAGTCGCATGTGCTCAGAGGTGACGCGTGTCCAGGGGTTGTCACGGCTTCCTTTGTGCGTCCTTCTCAGTCCTTGGAGTGCTCCCCTTGTAACTGAGCTTTGGTGGGGTGCCAATAGCCAATGACAGGTTCTGGTAGCTGTTGGCGGGTGCTAGTATCCGTTGGTGGCCGCTGGAGGCTGCGGGTGGCCGTCGGTGGTTGGCGGCGAGAGGCGGCCACTGGTGGTTGACGACGAGGGGTGGCCGCTGGCAGAGAAAACGGGAGAGCTCCTACCTGAGGAAGAAGAAGAAGGGGGAAGCGTAGGAGGAGAAAGTTAGGAAATGAGGAGCCCCTGGGGTCCTTTTATAGGCTCCAGGGGGAAGTTACGACGGGCCCCACCACTAACATAGTGGGTTAGTGGGTGGTTTTGTCCCGATCGGACGGCCGGTGGAGCCTCTCCCTCGATCGGACGGCGGGGAGGGCTTCCCATGATGGCGGGCCGTCATGACGGCGGCGGCAGCCGGGCGGCCGGCGAGGGAGGCCGGCGGCGGCCAAGGTCACGGCCGGCCATGGCCACGGCCGTCCATGGCCGGGGCGGCCATGGCCACTGCCGGCCATGGCCGGGGCGGCCATGGCCGGGCGGCCATGGCCGGGGCGGCCATGGCCGGGGCGGCCATGGCCACGGCCGGCCATGGCCGGGCGGCCATGGCCAAGGCGGCGGCCGGCCATGACCGAGGCCGGCCACGGCCGTGGTCGGCCATGACGGCGGCCGGCCATGGCCGGGGCCGGCCATGGTCGGGGCCATGGTCGGGGCCATGGTCGGGGCCATGGCCGGGGCCGGCCATGGCCGCGGCCGGCCATGGCCGCGGCCGGCCATGATCGTGGCCGGCCGACCATGGCCGGAGGGGGACCGCCGGGGGCGGTTCCTTCCCCTAATGGTGGGGAGAGAGGGGGCCCACTCCCATGATCTCCATGAGAGATCATGGGGGTTAGGGGGGCCCGCCCATGATCTTCATTCATGGGGATCATAGGGGTCTCCTTTTTCTTATAAATTAAGGTGGAGCCCATCACATTTGATGGAATGTTCATCTTTACAATTTTATCACTCTCTATTATGATTTTTTAATTAATTTATATATTTTTATTTAATTTTAAAACACATCATCATCCCAAATTTCTGTAAATGACCTTAATTTGTATATTTTTATTGATTTTTAAAGCATATGCCTCATCCCCTCAATATCTTTTAAATTTTATATTAGTGTGAAAAATATTACGAAGTCATTGTAGGATCAGGGGAGGATTCATCTTGGGGCGAGTGTGGGCGGCCGCCCACACTCAATTTTTTTTGAAAAAATTTAATAGTATTAGCCACGGTTTTAACCGTGGCTAATACAGTATATACCGTGGCTAATATCTTGTGCTTTAAACAATTAATAGTATTAACCACTGTTTTAACCGTGGCTAATACTCCGTTCTTTAAAAAAAATAATAGTATTACCCACGGTTCACAGTGCGGCTAATACCCTATTCGTTAAAAAAAATCAATAATATTAGCGACTTTTAAATCGTGGCAAAAAAATAATACCATATTCTTTAAAAAAAAATCTAAATAGTAGTAGACACAATTTAAATCATGGCTAATACGGTAATACCCTATAGTTTTACAAAAATAGTATTAACCAAGGTTTAAACCCTAGACATCATATTCCCGTCATTCTCAAAATTCGAGACGAATTTAGGCATATTGTGTGAAACCTAAATACATATTAGATATTCATGTTGGAAGTCATAGTAGCATCTTTAACAAGTGCTTGAAGTCTTGCGTCGATTTGATGAACCAAAAACAATACGTTGAAATTGCTTTGTGCACTCAATCTGACTAGCTCGAATGGATTATCACACCGGCAAGAAAGCTTTAGTAGATTGCATTAGATTTTTTTAAAGCAAGGTTTAGCGCTTTGTGCTCATTATAAAATTGATGAATCGGACAATTTTTAAGCCCGCCTGCACTGAAAAAAATTCTTGCGTCCGCCACTGTAATAGGACTGCATCTAGAAATAAACAGTCAAATAATTAATAACACACAAGAGCAAGTCACAAGGCATGATTATGCCTTGTGATTGAAATATATTTGAATTTTGATGGGTAATTCAAATTATGATTGAAACCAATGGAAGTTCGACAATACCCATTGGTGACGATGACGGCATGTCACCGACTTAGCTCTTTGCAATCGTCACGTAGCCTAGCTAAATCAGCCACTCACAAGAACTTGTTGGGAAAGAAGAGGAGTGGAGAAAAACCTCAAGAGAAGACTCACAAGGGAAGAGAACTTCAAAAAAATGTCTAAAACTTGCATGTATACACACGAGGGAGACTTCCTCTTTTATAGACTCCCAAAATTTTCAGTTTAAAGTAAGAAAAGATTTAAAATGCCTACTGTTATAGATTATTTTATATATCTTGTATTTATAATATACATTAATCCCCAATCTTATTCTAGAATGTTATCATGAGACGGTCCTAGAATTCTTTGTCATCTTCATTTCTCTAGAATCTTCCTAAGATTAGCACCAAAATTTTCACAGGTGGGCCTAGATGCAAAATGTTCTCTGACTGGGAGTGAGGGAAAATATTTGAGAAACATTGCATTACAAAAATATCAATCCACTCATACTTACAAATAAAATAATACTATCACATATATATAAACTAAAACCATTTATCAAATAAAAAAAATAAGCAGCATAAAAGCTGCAAAATTTTACAAACCAGAAATCTCAACCTGTAACGTTCATTAGCACTAGCAGTGTGTGAGACTAGTGATAAACCATTTTAAACTCAAATATACAGAGAGAGCAGCACGACAACTAATTCACAAAGCATATAACATCTATATTTTAGGGGATTTACAACAAAAGAGTGCTCTAGGAATAATCTAAAACTTCGGGCTGTGTCCGAAGAAAAAACACAAAATGTCATCCGGCTGCCTGAAAATCGCCGAAATCGTCTTCAGGAGTACCTTGACCACCTGCTTCTACCGCAGCAGATTCATTGGGTGAATTCTCAGCTGCAGAAACTTCTATTTTTCGAGAGTCATTGTTGGCGTTAATGGGACTCGAATCAGAAGCTAGCAAGCTAAGCGGTGATCTCTCGACTGGACTAATGGGCGAGAGAGGTGACGGTGGTGCTGGTGGAGGCGGTTTGAGGTATATCAGGCCTCCCTCTTTCGTAGCCGGCTTCTCGTCCAACGAAAGCTTGTTGAGGCGCTCGAAGAACGCGGACTTCGTTAAACCGCTTCCTTTCTGTAACACACGAGAGAATGAGGAAAACACATCTACAAGCTACTTGGTTTTTAGAGTTACATATTTCATCATAAACTTGTACAGAGTAAGGATTAAAATATGTTAAAAGAATAGAGAAGCTAGTACTGTGAATGATAGCTAAGCCAAGATAATCTTCGTAAAGAATGCTGAATAGACAAATTGTTAGCGGTAAGTACATAACAGAACCACCACAAGGAGCTTCATTGCAAATGAAATCATCAAAAAGAACTATAACACAATCTTTATTCTTTACAACTTTTAATTTTAAAAAATTTTATGTATGCGGGTGTGGGCGTGTGGGGGTAAATATTAATAGAAATGCAAAATTGAATTATACATCATCTTACAACAAAAATGGTCATGGAATTTTTGGCTCGAAAGATTTAATTTATTTGGTTCATCTTTTTATTGAAAGTCAAATTCAATGTCAATGTGCAGAAGTCCAGTACATTCGAGAGCACAATGCATTTGGCAAGAGATGATAATTCAAGTAAATTGTACGCGCCACGAAGGGGGTGACAGCTCGTGGCCATGGATGATGTATATCTTTTTTTTTGCATTGTATAATTATTTCTGGCATTTTATCTTACTTTTGCGCACCTTAATTTGCTCGCATATAATGTAACCCAGGTGAGGGACAACAAAAATATCGTGGAACATTTCTCTCTCACTATATATGTGGGGTCTTGGAAAGAAAGCATGAATTAAACCCAAATCTCTCAATCACTTCTCCTCACTCTCATCTTCCCAAGCTAGGGCTAGGGTTGAGCAATGCTCCCCTCTTCCTCTTCCTCATTAGGTAAAGCCTGGCTCATGTTGTATCCTACACAATGGGAAAGCTAGGTCAAACAAGGATTGAGATGATCCACTCGAGACTTTTTCCTCTCACGACTGCACAACCAGTCGCAACCGGAAGCACATAACATCTTGGTATCAAAGTCTTTCTCCTCCAACCACTATATAAGAATAGATCCAGAAATCCATTCTCGCGAAACAGGAATTTCGTCGGCATGTCTGTCGATTTCGCTCACCTATGCAAGCCCAGCAAGTATCAATCATTCATTTCCTCCGTGCGTGATATTAACAACTCTTCCCATGACAACTTCCGCCACAGCGAGCTCGCCTACGACCGACACCCCCTTGCCGGCACAATTCTGCCGAAAGTCACATATTCCTCCCTTCCCCACGTCTCCAGCACCTGCGACATTTTTCCAATGCCTGTTCTAGCTGACCTTGTTGCACTTTGTAGCTCTTATTCCTCTTCACCCGACTAGTCGACCAGCTCACACCTACCTTTGAAGGGCTTCCCAACCATCCTACACCTACCTTTGAAGGGCTTCCCAACCATCCTACACCGTTCCCCCGCATTTGCACTGACTCCCAAGTGCCCATCAATCCAAATAAGACTTTTCAACCCCGACCTCCACTTCCTCCACCTCCAAGATAACCCCCAAGCGCAGCTAGCGACCATGGATGAAGGAGGACTTACTCTTGCGCAGATTACGGAGGTTATGTAAAAGTTGATAGCCGTCCAAGCTCAATAGCAGACAACATTTGTTGCTCTCACTGTCTGAATCTATGGCATGCATCTACCATCCCAACCGTCACCCCACCCCACGACGAATTCCAATCAGGGCAAGTTGCAGTTCCAATCAGGGCTACGTGAAGCAAGATTTTTTCTTATTTAAGGACAAGAGCGACCCTTTGTCCTAGCTCACACGTTGTGAGCACTTATTTGCTAATCATCTCACACCATTGGAGGATTTGATAAAGTAGAATTCCTTCCACTTCATGGGTTTGACACACTTGTGGAACACCCAACTTATGTCAGTTATGTGGGAGACAACCGATTTAAATTGAATGGCCTTCAAACATTCCCACAATCTGCGATTCGGCCCACCTCTTCATAGCAATCTGTTGGACAACCTAATCTCTCTGAATTTAAGAGACTTTTTAGATGTTATCAACCCGCGTACCTTCCATACTATCGGAACATCAAGGGTCTACCTTCACTGCCAACACACATGTCGAATTACAAGTCCCCCCAGGACATCAACATAGCCATGAGTCTAACCGACATCTATGAGAAACGCCTCATCATGAACAATCTGTATGGTAATCACCATGGTGGGAATGGGGGTAGTCGACGGGAGCAAGCTTGTCAGGATTGAGATCTTAGATGAAATCATTTTGAGGTAGGATCGAATCAGATAGTAGGGTTGGATCAAGGATCCCTTTACAAAATCATGATCGATTTACAAAATTTGGATCGTAGAATCGTAAGATCCTATGATCATGGACGGGAGAACATCTCTTCTTATCATCCTAGTAGCTTTTCCACTACACCAAACACTCAATCCATCAAGAGTTTTTCACCGACAAAAATATCAGAGCAGCATGCACAGAGGTTGTATTTCAACTACAGCGACCCATAAACATCAAGACAAAGGTGCAAACACCTCTTGGGCTCGAGGTTGACGATCTTCCGGACGATGACGACGACAATTGTCGAATGGCTAGAGCCGCATACCTTTACCCAGTTAAGCAGGAGGACGAGCTTGATCTGCACGGAGAAAGTGATGTTATGGGTCCACGCATGGGGTGACGACGCGTGGCCGCAGACGACTTGCGTCTTCATATTTTTGCATTGTATCTTTATTTCTCACGTTTTATCTTATATTAGCATACATTGATTTACTCACATATCATGTAGCCCGGTTGAGGGGGCAGAATAGAAATATTGTGGAAGATTTCTTTAAAACTATGGCTATGTTTGGGAGTCCGTTTTGACTCCATTTCATTCTAAACGGACCGGAGTAGAGGTGTTTGAGAATAACTAAAATATTGTCATTTTAAAACGGTCGGTTTAAAACCTATTTTTTCCTCCATTTTGAAAAGGCAAGGGAGACCTCCATTCACCCTTTCAAAAAGGCCGTTCGGAATATTTTTTAATTTTATTTAATCCATATAGACGACCCCATTATAGTGGGATAAAGGCATGTTGTATTTAATTTTATTTAATCAATTTAACTCTTATAAAAATATGATTATATCCATAAATTTATAAAAAAATCACAAATATAATACTTAATTTTGTTTTTTTTAATTCAGAAAAAAATTTGCCCGGAATAAATAAAATTCATATGGAGATAATTTTGAAAATAATTTAAACCGTCACCGAAATGGGGGTTACCCAAACAAAGCCTCAGTTTTAAAACTACGGTTTTTAAAATACAGTTTAACATCTCCCTTTTGAACTTTACCATTTTAAAACGGCACCAGTATCCCAAACAGAGCCTATATGTGAGTGAGGACAGGGGTGCCCTTGGAAAGGAAGCATAAATTAAACCCACATTTGTCCTCTTAATCTCCTCTCATCTCTTCTCAAGCTAAGGCTACGGTTGAACAAGACTCTCCTCTTCCTCTTCCTCTCGCGGTAGAGCTCGCCTTCCATTGTATCTTCCATCATTGGAAAAGCTAGATCAAGGAGGATCGAGACAACCCTCTCCGGTAGTTTTTCCTCTCACAACCGCACACCAGATGACAATCAGAAGCACATCGTAGTAAATAAAAGTTGTTAAAAGGTTAATTAAAACAAGCTATTATTTTAAATGGAAATTGTTACATTTCCATTCAACATGCATATAGATTGGGCTTGAAACAATCTTTCCTTCTATTTTATCAAATTACAACCGAATGCTCGCCATTGCACGGTTTTTAGTATTCCATGTGTGTTCTTTTAGATGCATAAAAATAGCAATGGAAGATGCCCCGAGTTTAAAAACAATTCATCACTACCAACATCCTTACAACTACTTGAACCATGTTCTTCAAACCTACTTCATATACACTCTAAATTCATGATGTACTTAGACATTAGTGAGATTATGACTAAAGATGGGGCACAATGGCGACAAAGGATCCATATAGCCGACCCCACTATAGTGGATAAAGGCTTGAATGTTGTTGTTGTTGTTACTTAATGAAGTGGCAAAAGCAATAATACATCATATGTGTTCCTGAAATTCAGAGAGAGAGAAAAACCGAGAGAACTTACATTCTTAATCTGGAGAACAAGAGTTTCTCCTTCTTTTAGGCTATAATCAATTGATGATGTCGCTTGGTGTAGTTGCTCCATTTCTTCGGCAGTTTGTTTTTTATTTAGATATCTATCATTTTGTAAAAAATCTCAAATTATCCATATTCATGAACAGAACCTTGTGTTATGATGTTGGATGGCATTATCTTCTAAGGAATCAAATATTAATCATGCTCGAATTTAGCTCGTATCAAAATATTCAATCCGAGACAAATTTTGATTGGATAATAGCAGCAAAACAGAAGAATGACCAGTCCAACTATAAATGCCATGGATTTATCATTAACATAAAAAGAAATATGTCAAGGCATAAAAATTCCATAAACTGGCTGGCAAAATACACAAGTTATTAATAAGAACTAAAAACCAGAAGGAGGGGAACAAGTTTCTACACCTTTGAATACTATCAACAGAAAATTCAATTGCAAAAGAGAAATTATAATGAAGCCAATAGTAGTCAAAACATGCAACTAACAAGACATGGGTTCAATTTGAAGGCCACATAATTATGGGTTTTCATGGTGTAGTATTACAGGATTGCGAAGTATTACTAAAATATTGGACATTACACGCATAACTTGACAAAAGGAAAAAATCAAGCCACAAAATGTCCCACTGGAAATAGGGTTCATGAAAGGATTGATCATATCATTATTGTGACAAACTCTCAGTTGATACCTAAGCCCATATTCAGAAATACATTTTGATTAAGATTATCTGAAAATTGATGAGATATCTAGAATTGAAGTCCAAAAAAGAAGGGGGAAGGATACTTCATATGATCATGGAGTGCAGCTTGGAAGTCATAAGCGTGCGCCCTTTCTCGAAATCCTACACCAATAAAAGCATGTCGATGACGTCCACCTGCACGTAGTTTGAATACTTTGAGAATTAGTCATTGACTCAATATAACAAATTTCTATAAATACTATCCTTCTTTCCATGAAAGATTACAAAAAATAGTCATCTTTCTGCCTCAAGTTTGAAAATATATTGCAGAAATACATAAATTTCGAAGTAAAGTAAATCATACATAAGATATTATTGAACACTTGATACATGTGCACATTAACAGATTTCTCAACAAAGAATTGCCATTTCAAGAAATAATAGAATAGTCCAACATGCCTCCTCAGGTGCAATCCACCAGTTGTCGGGAACCAGCCTCCATGTAGTCCCCCCGACCCCCCATTAGTGTCGTTCGCACTGAGCCGTGCTTGCCACTCTATCAGCGCACAGTCGACGTTGGTGTGCTTTGTAGAAGAATGCTTACCGGATTCATCAATTCGACATGTCTGCACTGCAGCATACATTCTGTGCAGTCTGTGCACAATCTCATTGCACTTGTGCTTCACCGCAACAATGTCAGGCAGGGTCTGCCACAACAGCTTTGCACACAACTCTTTCTTTTAAGATTTTGTGTTGCACAACATCCTTCCTGCACAAATATGGTTGCTCCGTCACATTTTCATATCACCAATGAATGCTCATATAGATGTTGTGCAAAAAGCCATAACTCGCGGTTAGAGGCTCATGAACAGCTGATGGCATCCATGCAAGCCACCTTGCAAAGGGTAGATACACGTATAAAGGAACAAAATAACCTAGCGCCCAGTTCTTTACTGTCAACCAACAACCACCCTCGCTTCTTGAGGTTTTCGCCAACATCCTATCGAGCACTCTCTCCATCTCTGACACCATAACCCAAGACCCCCCCCCCCCCCCCCCCCCGATGCTTGGAAGCATGGGTTGGATCGTGAAGGCGGAGCAGTTTTTTGACATACAACAAACAATCGAAGCGCATGTCCTTATTATTCTATAGGGAATGGAAGATTTCGCCCTACATTAGTTTTACTAGTTGCATCAAACGACTCTAACACTTACATGGTTATTCCTCAACATGCGCTCATAAGGTGCTACAACTACCATTACCCGTGGAACACAATGGGGCACCTTTGCAATGCCAGTCATTCAAGCTTTCTAGAAGCTACATTGATGAGTTCATTGAACTTGTCAACCATGCGCCCGACTTCCCTGTGACCGTTACATGGGGTGGCCTTCTCCCTCATATTCACTCACGTTTCTGCACCCACCATCCTCTAACTATTACCAATGCCATGGAGATTGCCCGACCGGTGAAAGAAAAAAAAAATCGGTTAAACCAAGAATTATCCCAAATTACTCCAAGCTCTTCCTCCTATACCACCCACCAACCTTATTGACCACCACCTACTTCCAAACCATCGCCCGTGGACATTCTTTGTCCACCTCAGCGATTCACAACAAGGCTACACACAATTTCCTTTCTCGGGATTTGATGACCCATTTACAACTTCCTACAACTCCTTCACTGACATTCTTTGTCCACCTCAGCAATGGTCCCCGCAATCCTCTTTGCTGCAGCTGTAGCTACAAGTGGAACCCTGTCAAATAGTGGCCAATCTCCATGTATTCGGGTTGGGGGAATCGATGCGATTCCGAGCGTAACTTGGCAGCAAAATTTGAGGGATGTGAAGGTCAATTGGGCTCACGTCCTTCGAGCTTGGGAGACATCAAAAGACCTTATGCAGTGACAACCTCCCTCCTTCATGCATCGACCACATTCAAGGCCATCTAGAAAACAAATCCAGTTGACTTTTCAGCACTTCTTTAGCATATCAGATTGTCAATCCCATATTCCCATAAATTGGAGAATGTCTCATTACTAATAACTTATGGTGTGTTTGGCGGGACGGATCCCGCGGACTGCACCGCACGGTCATAGCGGGGCCACAGACGGGCAATGGGAATCCCCCGTCTGCGATATTCGTGTATTTTCCGCGAAAATCGACCACGCAAAGGCCACCGCAATCGCAATGGCCTTCACGCGGATTGGTTCTGCGGAAAATCCACAAAGCCAAACCAGGCCTTGGCCTTCAAACGGTGTGATAATCATTTGGATTTAATTCACCCAACACAAGCCCATCTGTAATCAACTAATTTTTCAAGAATGAATAATAAAAAATGCATGGTGATAAGGAGAAAAATACGGATAAGACAAACTGATGTAGGGGTAGGCTACGGGTGCATAAAATCTACAACGCTAGGTGAGAGTGCAAGGGTGACACGCTAATCCAAACATACATGCAATGCAATGATCGATATTTTGACGAATAAATGCAATGAAAAATTCAGCACCACAGAGATATTAAAGTACAAATATTTATTTTGGCAATATTATAATGGCTTTCCTCCGCTTGGAGGGCCAAAGCGAAGCGCGCGGTGAATTTCTCCTCCTGCGGGTTATTAGGGCACCAAAACAAAGTTCTACAAACAGGAATCACAGCAGAATATAATAAATCATCAAATGAAAATGCTGAATCAAATAGCACAATACTACAAACACTCACAAAGTAGAGGGTTGAACAGAGGCATTGAAGAATTAGGATCCGGATGTGTAGATCGGCGATCGGAGGTGAAACCGACAACGTGAAAATGATGGCGGTGGCTGTCCTCGGCGGTAAATGGTGAGATCGGACGTGAAATGGGTAGATCCGGCCATGTACAAGTAGATCCGGGCCGGGGAAGGGTGGATCCGCTATATAGGGTCGGATCCGGGTGGAGGGGTGATGAACGAAAGGTGGAAATAACGGATCGGGGCTGAAATTCCTAGATCTGAATTGATCCAAGAAATTAGGGCTAACGGAGGGTGGATCCACGGGAGGGAAGAAGTGGAGGGTCGGCGTGAATAGGTCTTCGGTGGGCAGTAATCGGGCGAACAGTAATCGGGTGAACAGTAATCGGTCGAACCGTAATTAGGCGAACAGTGACCGGTGAACAGTGATTGGGAACAGTGTTTTGTGGTAGGGGGTTGGGATTTGGGGGTTGTAAGGGCTGCGGGTGAAGGTTTCAGAGGGGGAAGAAGAAGGCTATGGATGGGAAGTACTTTGGGGAGGAGTTCGGAGGCCTAAGACTCTGTGCATCCCAACTGTTGCTAATGGGGACACCACTCCTGTTTCTGGCTCAACAGACGTCCACATTACTCCCTTCATCACTCTTCGCTCAGTTCTTCATGTTTTAGGCTCCCCTTTCAATCTCCTTTATATTAGTCGTCTCGCTCAAGACCTTGATTGCTACATGACATTCTCTCCTACCACTGTTATTGTACAAGATTGTCGGACATAAAATATCATTGGCAAAGGGCAACTGTCGAATGGGCTCTACATTCTGAACACCTCTTCCCCCACGACTCTCTCCTCTCTTAGTCTTGTTGAATGGCATCAGCGTCTTGGACATGCTCCTCTCCGCATACTCTAGAAAGCTCTCCCTGATTAGCCCCTCCATGATTTCACATGCAAGTTCTGTATCTACGACAAACAACACCGTGTTACTTTCTCACCTTCTATACGGAGCGCTGCTCCTTTTGATCTTATTCATTCAGATATTTGGGAACCCTATAAAATCGCAAGTACTTCTCGTTATCGTTACTTCATCACCTTTATTGATGGTTTACTCTCGAATGACCTAGTTATATTTACTTCATGATCGCTCCAACCAGACTCGGGTTCTTCGTGCATTTATTATTGAGACTCGAGATCAGTTCTCTACTACAATTAAAACTCTTCAGACCGACAATGCCCGTGAGTATACAAGTAATGAGGTTTCTGACATGTGCGCTGAGTTAGGGATCATTCATCAAACCTCTTGTGTTTATACCCCCTAACAAAATGGTGTTGCTGAATGCAAGAATCGTCACCTCCTTGATGTTGCTCGCTCCATTATGTTTAAAATGAATGTCCCCAAACTCTATTGGAATTTTGCAGTTTTTACCGCCTGCTATCTTATTAAACACATGTCCTCCTTCGTTCTCAATTTTGTCTTTCCCTTTAATCTTTTGTTTCCTTCCACAAACCCATTTTCCGACCCACCTCGTATATTTGGCTGCGTTTACTATGTTCATAATCTTAGTTCTTCCACTAACAAGCTAGCTCCACGTGCCATGAAATATATGTTTGTTGGTTACTCGCGTACTCAGAAGGGCTATGTATGCTTCTCTCCCAAGGGACGCAAGGTTCTTCTGTTGATGCCACCTTTCTCGAAGACCAGCTCTAACATTCTCAACCAATCGAGTCTCCACTTCTGTAACCTACTGTCCCTAACCTTCCACCTCTACTTCCCACGCTCATCCTACCAAGCCCTCATCCCCTTCTCACACCACTCCCACCAACACCACCTCTGCTTTGAGTGTATACTCGTCGCCCTCATTCATCTACTGCTCTATGGGGAGATGCCATCCACTGATGATATTTTGCGACCTGCAAATCCGGTAACCACCTCTACTGCTCACCCGATGGCGACTTATGTCTCCTTACACCAACTCTCTCCGGAACTCCAAAAATTTGCACTTTCTTTATCCTCTATTACCACCCCTACCTCTGTGCAGGAGGCTCTCCAACATCTGGGATGGGGGGCAACCATGGACGAGGAAATGTATGCTCTTTGGGCAAACCACACTTGGGATCTTGTCTCTCTTCCTCCTGCACAGACTTGTGTGAGTTATAAGTGGGTGTTTGCCATCAAACATGGTCCAGATGGGAAGGTTCAACGTCTGAAGGCTCGCCTTGTGGCTCATGGTTTTACTCAACAACAAGGTCAAGATTATGACGAGACCTTTTCTCCAGTTGCCAAACTCAACACTGTTCGTGCCTTGATCTCCCTCATTGTTCATCGGCATTGTCTGTTGCATCAATTGAATGTCAAAAATGTTTTTCTCAATGACGATTTGCAGGAGGTCATCTATATGCAACAACCACCCGGGTTTGAGACAACGGGAGAGTCTCTTGTATGTCGTCTGAAGAAATCACTTTATGGTCTCAAACAGTCTCATCGGGCATCGTTTGAAAACCGCACTAACCGTCTGAAGAAATCACTTTATGCTCTCAAACAGTCTCCTCAGGCATGATTTGACAATTTCAGTCAGACGGTTAGTGCAGTTGAGTTCACTCAAAGTTCAGTCTCAAACAGTTAGTGCAGTTGAGTGGACCCAACTGCACTAACAGTCTGAATAAATCACTTAATGGTCTCAAACAGTCTCCTCAGACATGGTTTGACAAGTTCAGTCAAACAATTAGTGCAATTGGGTTCACTCGGAGTTCAACCGGCTTCTCTTTATTCACTCGTCATCGTCCAGCAGGCACAGTAATTCTCTTGGCGTATGTTGATGATATTTTGATTACGAGAGATGATCTCACGGGTATACACATGATTAAACAACATCTGTCGACTGTGTTCCAAACAAAGGACCTGGGAAATCTTCGATATTTTCTGGATCTCGAGATGGCTCGGTGACCTGATGGGCTTGTTTTATCTCAAAGAAAGTACTGTCTTGACTTGCTTCATGATGCGGGATAGTCTTGATGCAAGCCTGTCGACACTCCTATGGATATCAATCACAAGCTCTACGTACATGCCTCATACCCTGATCTTCTCCTTTCAAACTCAGGATATTATTGTTGTCTTGTGGGAGAACTAATCTACCTCACTGTTACAAGACCTGACATATCATTTGTTGTTGGAGTCGTCAGTGGATTCATGCATGAACCACGTATATCTCATCTCCAGGCAGTTGAGCATATTCTTTGGTACTTGAAGACTGCCCCTGGACAAGGACTTGTATACAAACCCTCTTTGTCTCTCTTATCTCTGATTGCATATTCTGACGCTGATTATGCTGGCTCATTGGATGATCGTCGTTCCACAAGTGGATACTGCACTTATTTTGGACATCTCATTACCTGGCGCAGCAAGAAACAGTCTGTACTTGGTTAGTTGCTCGCTTATCTGCTGAAGTCGAGTATCGTTCAATGACAGCTGTTGTGTCTGAGCTTACATGTCTTGAAGGTCTCCTAGGTGATTTAGGGGTCAAGCTTTCCTCACCGGCTACTCTATTTTGTGACAGCCAAGTTGTCATACACATTTCCAAAAATCCCATTTTTCATGAGCGGACGAAACACATTGAAGTTCATTGTCACTTAATTCGGAAGAAGGTTCAATTGAAGAAGATAGATTTACAACATGTTGCTGATACTCACCAAAGTCTTACCTCGCCTGCTATACTACCAGTTTTTGTCCAAGCTCGATGCTTACGATTTGTATGCTCCAGCTTGCGGGGAGTATTAAAGAATATATGTAAAAGCCCAAAGTTTGGCCCACCTTGGTTGCTTGTTTAGTCCCACATCTTATGATAGGAGTCCGCATCTCTTTCTTCTCTTATATAACTGTACAAATATACAATTATATTGATGTATGATGGTACCATTAAATTTGAGAAATTAATAGAATTATTGTTTTCTCTCATTTTGTTGTGTTTTTCTACACTTGCAAAAACCATTTGTATCATTCCGAAAATATTTTGGAATCGGGGACTTCTATGGAATTCTCGAAAACCCGACCCCAAAAGTGAATACCACATTTCCTTTTAATTTTGTTTAAAAGAAATTTGAATATGCCCTAGTACGTGTATCCCTTTTCTGACTTGAGAATTAAGTACTTGGGGAAAATGAAACACGAGCAATTTCAACTTACCAGAGGAACAAGAAATTAATACGGGTGTTATGGGCCTACCCTGTAACGTTGTCGGAGATGATGACGAAGAGATATAAGGAGAGCCGATCTCAACCCGCGGAGAATGCAAGAGGAGAGGAAGAATGGGAGCCTTGCTCAACCATAACCCTAAAATGGGAAGAAGATAAGAGAACTAGAGAGAGAAACTTAGAGAGATAAAGAAACTTGGTTAATTCATTTCATAAGCTCATACATGACCGAAAGGGGTCTATTTATAACATTACAGTGGCATGAGTGTAAATAACCCGAAACTAAAGATGAGAACACGAAACAATAAAACACTACAGACTCGTACATCGACTCGATTAATAAAAGACATCTAACATAAATACATGACGACACAAATTAACGAAGTAGATAACTGGTCGTGTGGAGCCATAACATCCTACTCGCAGTTCTAATCGAGTAGATGACACAAAAGACTGCAAGGATCTGACATGGCATGAGCGCTTGTGGAAGGAAGATCGTCTAACAGAATCTCTGGAGTCGGGGAAAATGTGTTCGGTAAATGCATACAGTCGAGGGAGACGGAGGATCGTGCTGAATATGAGCAGTGGCTATCAGAAGCGGCAGTGCTGGATCGAGAGTGTTCGTTGAAAGTAAAGCCTTTAGAGGGGTCGGCAAAGCATGAGGCCGAAGAAGAGGTTGCGGGGTGTAGATCATGAGGATGGGAGGCAGAGACACTACATTATGACAGCACCATTGCTAGGCGGGAAGGCGACGATGTTGTATGTGTGAATTGCGGGGAGGGAATAATTGAAGGCGATGGTGGAACGATAAGAACCACGGAGAGTGGCAGAGCATCTTCGTGTGTAGGTTGGATAAATGACTTCTCCGGTGGAATCGAGCCTCCGAAGAAGACTCTATCGATCCTGGCAGTCGATCGCATGGAAGGATGACGACAAGGCTTCAATGAGGGAACGTCAGGCTGGCTCCACTATTGGAGTCCAGCGAGGAAGGAAGTTGATGGCGCGCAACCCCGACGGTGTCGACTTCTTCTACAGACGACAAGGGCAGAGTTTAGGGTCTTTCGCGAGGAGGTTGGCGCCACATGACAACCATACCAAGAAGTTATGGGACTAGCCAGTAACGTTGTCGAAGATGGTGGTGGAGGCAGAGATACAAGGGGAGCTGAGCTCAACCCGCGAAGAATGCAAAAGGAGAGGAAAAAGGGGAGTCTTGCTCAACCCTAATCCTAGAATTGGAAGAAGATAAGAAATTAGAGAGAGAGAGGAATTTAGAGAGAAAAGAAGTTGGTTAATTCATTTCATAAGTTCATACATGACCCAAGGAGTATATTTATAGCACTTCAGTGGCATGAGTGTAAATAACCCGAAACTAAAGAGAACGACATGAAACAATAAAACACTATGAACTTGTAGTGATCTGAAGCAGAAGTGCTTGTTAGGGAGAGACAACCTAGAGTAATAGTTGGAGACTGGAGGGAGGCATGGTAACAAGTGGAGCGGCAGTAGGGCATGGCATGCCAGAGCTGTTGAGGTGTCCTAGTTGTTGTCTGTCGGTTCAGGTGCCACATGTTTATAAGCCGAAGCTGACGAAATCTATGGCTGGAGAGGAGTCGGATGGAGACCACAGGGACTGATGTGGTGCATCAAGGGTGGTCAACTGCGTATTGGGCAAAGTTTTAGATTGTGTAATCGGTGACAGAGGGTCTTGTTGTTTAGCTTGAAGTCCCTTGACTTTGGCGATGCGACAACTAAGTCAATGTTAGCCTACATAAATGATGTCATGGCCTTTATATGGATTTGTTGAGACATCTCATAAGACAATTTTACACTTTTTTTATAAACAAATTAATTCATTATTGTTGTAATTAACTAAAATAATTCATGTCTTCTTAACTAAATCAAATAATCAACTAATTAATCAGTAATGAGGTGTTGAGCTCGAGAGAATATCCGGCGTGTAAAGCAAGTTACGCTTGTTGTCGTGCGGCTCAAAGTGGAAGCAGGGGTAGGCTCGACACCAATTGAAGCAGAAGCAGACTCTAATAGCATATGGAACCCAAGAATTGCACCAGGCGTTGCGTCGAAGTAGATGAGATAGGAGGAGTTGGAATGGGGTAAAGTAGAGGAATCAGAGTGGAATCAACGTCAGCTGGACGGATACGAATAAAATATGGCTTGTGTTGGTTGGAGGAGAAGCTGGAAGGCTTCACATCTTTCATCAACAGAGAGCAAAGGTCTTGGTGGTTGGTCAATCTGAGCTTAACATCGACCACGTTTCTGAAAAAGCTCGCAACAACATCCACTGATATAAAAGTCGTTTGGGTTGTTGGCTTGCTGCTCCTAAGTTGAAGACGAGAGAACATAAGGGCTAGGACAACCTCGGAGTATCGGATGGAATCGATGGTCGAATTGGAGTTATGAGTTCCCTGTTCGTCAACAGAGGCAGGAACAAACCGTATGGGTGCTCATCGACAAAGGCTGGGATAGGGATGCATGGATGCAGAAGCTCATTGGAAAACATGTACGACTGCGGAAACAAGGACGGGATAGTAGATGCTCTAATACCAACTTGTTACAGGCTTTCCCGTAGTGTGTGGCTATCTTGTCAGAGAGGTGACTGGAGGGAGGCAGGGATGCAAAGGAGTTGTGCTAAACTGGATGAGAGGAACAGTGTCTTGCTCAACCCTAACTCTAAATTGAGGAAGAGAAGAGAGGAGGGAAACTACGCGAGACTAAATTAGATATCTCCTTGCTTCGTAATTCCATGGCCCAATGAATCTATATATAGAATTACACTAATGACATAAACATAAATAAATCGGAACATTTGGACTTCTATAAAATACTAAAATTACTACAAAAACCTGAATACTTCAACAGCACATAAAATAGGCTCATGATAAAAAAACATAATAAACTGACTTGTAATTTAGATAGTTCAGACCCATAATAGGAACAAAGAAACTTCATAGCTGCTATACATGGTATGATATAGTTTTGTGACACAAATAAGTCTTAGCATACAATAAGTGGAAACAATAATAAAAAAAGTGAATAAGGTTATCAGCGTGTATAAATCGAGAATAGTAGATGTATCCATATTTTTTGTAGCGCGTACAACTCATGGATTGTAAGAACAATGACAACCTCACTTCATTGTTTGCCATATTCATGTTAATTGGTATCCCTATGTTTTTTTTTAAATCATGAATCTTATATCAACATTGCATCTCGCCCTTGTTCAAGTTCTGCTACAACATAGCCCCAACCAGAGATGGATTCACCTGCTAACTTTATAGGTGGAATAAATGAAATAGGCCAAGTGGAAAAAGTATCTGAATTTTAACAATTGGATTAGAGGCCCATGAATCAATAAACAAAGTCCTAGGAGATGATGATGTAAGACAAGAAATGGATCTACCCATCTTAGCTAAAATAGCAGTGGAGGTAGATGGCATTATATGATGATGCCGACAAATGGATACATATGAATTCTATTTTCAGTTTTGTATTAAGCTAGTTATGTACATTGCATTTTGTATATTTACTTTCACATTTTATTTATATGGTGTAGTAGAAGTGTATTTTCTTAGATGTGAGTTAGGATTGTAATTGTACTCTAGTTAGATAGAGACACAGACATTGGGTTTGATTGGATCAAAGTCGGGTTCCTCCTTCCTAGCCCACTTCTAAAACTTGCCATTGATTTGAACGTACACTTGATTTATTTATCTTGAGAGTTGATTCGGTTTATCTCTATTAAAAAGAATTAATGAAGAAAGGTAACTGTATGTATATTTGTTTTGGTTGAACGGTCAGCAGTCCTTTTTGGTCGTTCTCTACTAGTGACTAAAGTTCCTCTTCCCAAGAAAAATAGTTTTTTCTGTTGTTTAAAGCATAGAAATATGTTACCATATTAATATACGAGCTGGTTTTTATCCATTATTTGGCTGGACGATCTCCTACTGGAAAATTTTGGGGCGTGCATCCCTTGGACAAATTTGGTACATCACGTTTATGGTACTTCTACAGTTTCATTTATGGAACTTCCCTCTATAATTCCTTCTGCTTGTACATTAATAGCAGAACCAATGAGAAAACTCAGTTAAGAGGGAATTTTTTTTTAGTGAACTAAGAAAAACAAATCTGCTCCTCTACTAGAGAAAACTGTGGATTTTTCTTCATTCCTTCCTGCTCCTTTCCTTAGATTATTTTCTCCTCACAATTCCTGACTCCACCTGTATCCTTCTTTTTGAGTTCTTGTTGATTTTTTTGGCGGTTGTCCACTCACTTGTCAGCAATTGCGTGGGTTTTTTTATCGCAGATTTTAGTGATAGGATTGAACAATTGACTGCTTACTATTCACATAAACAATATGAATATATATACATGTACAAGGGAGGGTGCCCACAACACCCAAGATGAGTCTAAACTAACTCTACCACAATAATGTACACTATATCTAACACCCCCACCCCGCAAACTCATGGGGATCATACACCGAGAGTTTGAACAGTAGATAAGTATGATGGGTCCTCGTCTGCAGCTTTGTCATCTAATCCGAAATCTGCTGCTCAGAAGGAACAAATGAAGGAGCAAGGGTGTCACGGCCATAGTGCTCACGTAGGAAGAAAGCATCCCCCTGATATGCTTGGGGAGTGAGTGCTTCACCAGGTTTAGAGTAATCTGAATGACACTGATGTTATCACAGTAGAGTGAAGTGAGATCTGGTGAAGAGACACCAAGGTCCTCAAGAAGACAACGGAGCCAAATAATATCCTCAGCGGTGGTAACTATGGCCCGAAACTCAGACTCAGTGCTGGAACGAGAAACCCTAGTCTGTTTCTTGGACTTCTATGCAATAAGTGAAGAGCTTAAGAACAGGAAGAAACCAGTGACAGAGCAACGGTCAATAGGATCACTAGCCCAGGTAGCATCCGAGTAAGCACGGAGCTGTAGAGAACTACTGTTGGAGAATAAAAGACCACGAGAAGTCATTGCTCGGAGATAGCACAAGAGCCGCAGCAAGTGACTGTAATGCACAGAGGTGGACGCACTAACAAACTGGGTCAACATATGAATAGCATGGGCAATGTCGACCGAGTAATGGTGAGGTAGACAGGATTTCCAACGAGGTGGCGGTAACGAGTAGGATCGGAGAGTGGAACCCCATCAACCAGACGTAGCTGAAGGTGAAGCTCCATAGGGGTGTCCACTGTGCGAAAGTTAGAAAAAGCAGCCCGAGCTAGGAGATTTGATGTGTAACGCTGTTGAGAGAGCTGAAACGCACGGTCTGTAGAGCCGGCCTCAAGGCCAAAGAAGTAGCTCAGCTGTCCAAGATCAGTCATCTAAAACTGTTGTTGAAGGTGATGATTGACGAAGGCCACATGAGAAGGATCATCACCGGTAATAATCATATCATCCACGAAAGTAACAAAAAGGTCCGACCGCGAGAGGAGTGCACGAATAGAGCAGGATCATGTGGACATGGCTGGAAACTGGCGCCTGTAATGGCTGTGTTGAAACGTGCAAACCATGTGTGGGCGCCAACTTAAGCCCATAAAGACCTCGCCTCAAGCGACAGAAGAGGTCGCGAGGAGAGGATAGACTAAGAGGAGGGAACATGTATACCTCCTGCCGAAGATCACCGTGAAGAGCGACATTCTTCACGTCGAGCTTGGCAGAGAGCTGTGGCAGAGACTAGTGACCAACAACTACAACAACAATAAGAATTTGAACCGTAGTCATATGAGCGACTGAAGCAAAAGTCTCATCAAAGTCTCTCTCATGCTCCTGCTGAAAACCACGAGCAACTAGCCGAGCCTTGTACCTCTCCGCATAACCATCAGAGCGAGTCTTGACCTTGAATACTCACTTGCAAGTAATAGGAACAACGCCAGGTGGAAGAGGAACAAGGTCTCATACTCCCATGTACGTGTGTGCTCAAGCGTCTCCAACTCAGCAAACATAGCAACCTGCTACTTAGGTGTCTAGGCAGCCTCACGGTAGGAAGTCGACTTTGAGTACTACAAGCATTAGCAGCTAGCAGGAAGGGTAGGTAGGTCCAGCGGTAGGGTAGCAAGGCTAAAGCGATCGGGAGGACGTCTCTCACGAGGTGGGTTGCGACGCACAGGAGGATCATCCACAACACACTCGTTGGAAGAGACGGACATTGAGTCTGGGGGCACTGGAGGCGAGGGAATAGGAGGACGATGAGTATAGTGATATGAAAGAGGAGGGACACAATCCCAAGTGGAGAGCTCATCAGAGGGAGAAGTTTGTGACGAAGAGGAGTGAGGAGGTGACAGAGTAGACTGCATCATAAGAAGAGGAGGTGACAGAGTAGACTACGACAAGGGAAGAGGAGGTGGACATACCAGAGGAAAGGATACATGTGGCTAGGAGATGGGAAGAGTGAGAAACTGCACGTCAGAGGGAGTAACAGATGAGTGTGAGGTCAAGGGGGCAGAGGACATGAAGAATGGGTGAGATTCGTCAAAAGTGACATCATGTGAGATGCGAAGTTGATGAGCAACGGGGTCATTGCATCGATAATCCTTGTGCTCAGTATTGTATCCAAGAAAGGCACAAGGAACAGACTGAGTAGAGAGTTTGGTACGCTCTCGTGGAGAGAGTAGAACATAACACCGACAACCAAAAACACAAAAATGAGTGTAACGTGGGGGTCGGGAGTACATACACTCACCAGAACACTGACCCTGAAGGAAAGTGGAAGGTTGCAGGTTAATAAGATAGACAACGGTGGAAACAGCCTCAACATCAAAATAAGGAGGAATGTGGAAGGAGATAAAAAGGGTACGGGTTGTCTCAATATTGTGATGATGTTTTCTTTCAGCGGTGTCATTCTAAGCATGAGCACCGGGACAGGCAAGCTGAGGGAGTGTCGTGGGAAGCTAGCAGATCTCGAAAAGCATGAGAGAGATACTCCCCCCTGAATCAAAACGAAAAATACATATGGAAGCAGAGAACTGTATGCGCACCATAGCAAAAAAGGTAACATAAATCTAAAAAAACTCAGAGCGAGATTGTATAAAGCACACCCAACTATAATGTGAATAATCATCAACAAAAATAACATAATACCGGTGTCTGCCCATGGATACAAAAGGCGCGGGACCCCAAATATCAGAATGAACTAGGTCAAAAGGACGCTGAGACCTAGACTCATTAGACAGATATGAGAGTTGTAGCTGTTTTCCAAGCTTACAACCCGTACAAGAGTGAGACCGATCAACGGGAACACAACCAAGGAAGCCATGACTAATGAGAGTCGCAAGAAGTGAACCACCACGATGACCAAGACGATGATGCCACTGAGAGAAGCCCACCGAAGGAAGACAGAGTAGAAGATGTCGGTGACGAGGTAGCGGATGGAAGATGGAGATGATCAAGGACGTACACCCCGCTACGATGACGACCAGCTCCAAGAGGTGCCCCAGTCAGACGATCCTGCACACGACATGTAAACTCATCAAAGAAAACAAGACAACCGTGAGATGTGAGCTGGTTGACGGAGATGAGGTTCATGGATAATTTGGGTATGTAGACAACACCGGAAACATGAAAGTGGCTGGTATAAAGTAGGTTGCGGCTGGTGATACTAAGGGAAGAGGATGCAGGCTGACAGGACAAGAAGTGGGTAGCATCATATGTCATGTGAAAGGAGGCTCCAGAGTCGAGCAACCAACCGAAGGGAGAGATACATGCAGGAGTAGGGCTGATATCGAGTCGAGTTCGAGCGATTTTGGCTCGGCTCGAAATCGAAATTTTCGACTCGAACTCGGCTCGAAATCGACTCGAAATCGAAATTGATTTCGAGTCGAGTCGGCTCGACTCGAAATGGCTCGATTCCGAGTCGGCTCGAAATCGAATCGATTCAGCTCGAAATCGAATTGAATCGGCTCAAAATCGAATCGAGTCGGCTCGAAATCGAATCAAGTCGGCTCGAAATTTATCAATTTTTCGTTTTATTCCTATTTTGCTGAAAATAAAATTGGGCAACCTATAAATTTAGCAAATGAAACACTTAAAGCCTTCATTTTTTTATTTAGGTTTAAATTTTATTATTTTTAATCATAAAATAAGAATATATTAATAAATACATAAATTTTTTAATTAATTCGAGTTGATTCGAATCATATTTCGAGCGATTCAGGGCTGACTCGAAATCGACTCGAAATCAGATTCGAGTCAAATTGAATCGACTCAAATTGAGTCGAATCAATTTTAACCGATTCCGATTCGGCTCAATTTTCGAACGATTTTCGAGTGATTTTCGAGTTTCGAATAATATGCTCAGCCCTATGCAGGAGTGGAGGCAGACGGCTGAGAGACAGAGACATCAAAAGTAGCCGGTGGAAGAGCGGAGGCAGGGGAGCGAGACAATGAAGTCTGCTAGGAGAACTGCTGGGCAATCAGTTGAGCAAGCGCAGATACAGAAAGATACTACGTCGGAGCTGAAAAGTGAACAAAAGGTGCACCAGGGGCACGCTGCTGAACAGACTGATGAGCTCTCTGAAGCTTGCGACATTCAGATTTGACATGACCAAGATACTGACAGTAGTTGCAGCAGACAGACGTGCGACGCGAAACACCGGACTGAGCTGCAAAAGGTGTTGGAGGAGGACGAGCACCAAATGCCATCAAGATGATCAACCGAGGAAGTTGGGGCTGCAGAATCAGTGGATAAGAAGGTCGTGGCGTGTTGATGTCGCGGATCGGCTAAATCGGATCTGAATAGCAGCAGAAGCGTCAGAAGGCCGAAGAAAAAGCGAAAGAGCGGTTGTAGAAGACGCGGGATCAGGGATCGACGCAAGGATTGAGCGATTTGATGTTGTGTACGAGAGATTGGGATCACAGTAGATTGGCTGAAAAAGCAGAAAGTAGCGGAAGTAGAAAGCATCGATCAGCGAAATCAGACGGGATGCAATAGGAAGCGGAGAGAAGTGTGTTACGGACTGCGGCGGAGATGGGATGGATTTGGACAACAACGAAGAGCAGTGTGCAACGGGGATGGGCTGGTTTTGGGCTGCAGAAGGCAGCGTGTTCCATCAAGGAGAATGAGAGCATCGAGAGCTGCGGGATCCGACGTCGGGAGAAGGGAGAAACTGCTTGTTCCGGCGGATCTGGCGTCGGAGGATCTGGCGTTAAGAGAAAACAGCGATCTGACACGGTTCCAGCGTCGGCGGATCGGACGGATCTGGCGTCCGGAGAAAACAACGACGGAAGAAAGCAACGATCAGACACAGATCTGACGTCGGGAGAAAGCAGCGACGGAGCTGGCGTCGACAGATCTGGCGTCGGGAAATAACAGCAACTGTATCGCAAAGAAGATTAAACAATTGAGTGCTTACTATTCACATAAACAATAGGAATATATATACATGTATAAGGGAGGGTGACCACAACACCCAAGGTAAGTCTAAGCTAACTCTACAACAATAATGTACACTATATCTAACATTTAGTACATAATCTCAATCTTTTAGTTGTGTTTGACTGAGTTCACCTATTCCACCTGGATCCACATTCATGTGCCCAACCCTACTTCATAGCTTGGTGAGATCCTTTCTAGCATGTAGTGAAACAAATAGCAATGCATGCATTATTTTCTACACTAGTTGATTTGATTCAGCATATACGAGTTGATTATTGTTGGGAACTGATATTACTGTTTACACATCGTTTGCAATGTGTAGCTCCATAAATTGATTTAATTTCTAAAATTCTATATGAAGTTGATTCTAACATGACTTATGCGGTTATGCCTCTTGGTTCACGATTAAAATTACATATAGCTTGCATTAGATCATTAAGTGCAACTACAATTGCATCATATGATCAGCTTGAAATAGATGCAACACTCGCATATCTAAACTTCCCCAAACAAAGTCACTCCTCCAGATGCAAGCAAAGACTTATCTATAAAGGCCATATAAGAAGAGACACCATTCTTGGTGAGTATATATGAGTAAAAGTATTCGACATGCCATATCCCCTCACAGTGGTTACGCATTAATTATCTTAAAAACTATGGAAAGTACCACTTAAAGCACCCTGAATATCACATTGTCCATGCATCCACCGCCAAATCGGCTACTCATGGCTACTCTCAAACCTCCATAGTCCATACATGTCCATATGTCCTCCTATCTAACCTCCAAAACGGCTACCATCATGGCTACTCTTAAAACTTCATACATGTTCTCTATTAAAAGCACAGCACCTATGTTATTGTGTAACTAAGGCAGGCCTCTCACCTTGAGTCCATTATGGTTCCAAACAACCGGTTATGCGTTATCAATTATTGTGCATATTTATTTAGCATCGTTATTGTGCAACTAAGGCAGGCCTCCCGCCTAAGACCCCGTTTGAGAGTGCAGTTTTAGTGTGATAGCAGTTGTGAACGCATTTATGAAAAAACGTTACAGCTTTTGGATGTAGTAACGAACACTATTTTCAGATAACGACATTTTAGGCTAAAAAGACACCACTGTCATGCATGTATGATCAACTTTAGAGGTTATGAGCACCTATAGTTACGACTCCATAATATCCTCCTCGTTTGTCATCCTACCTTCGGTCACACCTCCAACGAATCTATCGACATTCTACGGGTATCCCATAACAAATTAGTATCAGAGAGTTGATCCCTCTTCATTTTAGTAACCGTGTGTAGCTACAACTTCACATGTCCACAAGACCCCAACGATCCACCAACAAACCATATGTCCAGCTTCCAGTAAAGTAAACTACGTGCACACCCCGTTCCGTCTTCATCATCTGTTGGAACACCCTATTACTAATTTGGATAAGGATCACTATGCTTGTCTTAGGATCCTAGTTGACCTAGTTGTATAGTTGAGAAGGTCAACATTAGAATGAGTCTAGGGCCTAGAACTTAGTTTTGAAGCTGCCCCCCAGTCCACTCCAAGATCAAGGATGAAGAGCTAAGTCTAAAGCAATTATCGTCGAGCTGAGGTCGACGAATCGTCGAACTCAGTTCGACGCTCTCTGAGCTCAACTTCAACAAATCGTCGAACTCCGGTCGACGATCTTCGAGCTCAGATCGACTATCTGCTTTTAGCTAGCTTTTGCTTAATCGTCTAACTCCCCTCGACTATCGTCTAGCTCAGTTCGACGATGCCTCCTTCAGCTGTATCTCAGGTCGCTGAGCTCGGTTCGACGATCTTCGAGCTCAGATCGACGATTTCTGTCTGCTTATCTCGGTTCATCTCTGAGCTCAGTTCGACGATCTTCGAGCTCAGATCGACGTTTTCTTTGGAGAGATCGACGCTTTCAGGATTTCAAATGCTGCTGTTCTTTGGAATGTTTTTGAATATTATCAGCATTTATGACAGAAGATCTCCCAGCCGTTTGGAGCAAGTTTCAAGGAATTGTTCAGAGAATGTTTGCTGGACTTTCCTCTAAAAGACAAGACCATTTATGGAAAACATTTATGACTGACCAACGGTTATTTTTTGGACAAGAGAATCTTAGAAATTATTATTCATCTCTTCTGCCTCTCAGTTTCAAACACATACACAGATTGACAAGAAGAGTGAACACAGAATAGAGAATACTGATAGCAGAAGAATAACAGAACTGCAACTTCAAAATTCTTCTTACTGACTGAAAAGTGTTCACAATCTCATCATCTCCAGACATCTCATCACAATCTTTTGCTGGAGATCAAAGTTCTGAAGACCTATCACCCTTCTGCAAAGCTTCTCTGCCTGAACCTCTCTACATCTCAGGGGGAGCTTTGACATCTTCAATCCACTTGTGCTTCTCTCATTTGACTGAGAACAGAGAAGACAAACTCAACTTTTACTTTTTCTTTTCCTGCTGTAAAAGGGTTCTTGAACTCCCTTCAAAAGTTCTGTCTGGTTCTGAGAGCCTTGTCAAAACTCAGTGGTGGCAAGACACCTTATCAAAAAATCTAGCTTTGGTTTTTGAGCACCTTATCAAAAGCTCATTGGTGTCAGGACACCTGATCAACTCAGTCCTGAGTGGATTCCTACCAAGGGTGGTAGAAGAGTGGATGTACCCAGTTTTGGGGAACCACTATATTTCTTTGTGTCTTCTGGTTCTGCTTGTGTGATTTGTCTGCTGTGTGCTGTGTCCTTTTCTTTTCAGTTTTTAAGTTTCTGTTAGCACTTTACACTATAGCTTAAATAGAATTTTAATTTGTGCTATTTTAATAATTCAAAAATATTTTTAAGTAAACTCTATTCACCCCCCTCTAGAGTTGAGATAGATCTTACCCTCACTTTCAATTGGTATCAGAGCGAGGTTGGTTGTTCATACAGGCTAACACCTGAACCAAAAGATCCCTGATAAGATCAATCTCTGTAGAGGATTATTTTCTACACATCTATTTATTTATTTAAAGACATGGCACAGAACAAAGATTATGCAAGCACCAGACCACCAGTGTGCAACCTCTCCAAGTTTGCACTCTGGAAGGCAAGGATTAGGTTATATATGAATTCTATTGATGAGGATATCTTTAATTCTGTCTTGACAGTGTGTCCAACTCCACCAGCAAGCTCAAGTACAAGTGCTGTTCCACCTCCTTCTGGAACAGATGCAGATATAAAGAAGTGGAAGATTGCAGATGCTAAGGCTATGAACATCTTAGCCCAAACCATGTCTGATGACATTTTCCAAAAGGTAGCTGAATGCAACTCAGCCAAAGAAACCTGGGACAAACTCTCTGAAATTGTCTCAGGATCTGCTGATGAAAGAAAGGATAGAAGGTCTCATCTGATAAGTCAATATGAGAACTTCAAGAAAGGAGAAGGTGAATCAGTGGCTGACATGTACAATAGACTAAGTCTGATTGTCAATGAGCTAAAGACTTTGGACAAGGAAATCTCTTTAACTGAACTAAATGATAAAATCCTGATGTGCTTTCCCAGCACTTGGGATTCAAGAATCTGGCCAATCAAAGATGCCAGAAGTCTGAATGAGATTACCACTGAAGCTCTCCTGGGCAAGCTCAAATCCTATGAGCTGCTCATTAAAAATAGAGAAGAAGAACAGAAGGCTGCCTCTCCAGCCACAAGGAAAGAAAAGACCATAGCCTTCAGGGCTGCAGAAGAGGAGCCTGAAGATAAAGCCACAGGAAATGATGAGCTCATAAGTCTACTGGCTAAGAGATTCTACAAAATGGCCAGAAAAGATTTCAGAAAAAGGCCATACAAGGGTCATGATAAACCAAGGTATGATAAATCAAACAACACTACAGAAATCATATGCTTTGGTTGCAGGAAACCAGGACACATTGTGCCTGACTGTCCAGAGAACAAGAATAAGGACAAGAGAGATAGAAGAGAAAGAAGAAAAGGAAAGGATCACAAGAAGAACAACTCAGACAAAGCCTCCTTCAGCAAAAACAAACATACAAGGAAGGGCTTTGTTGCTGAGACCTGGAGTGAGACTGAAGAGGAATCTGAAGCATCATCCAGTTCCAGTGATGATGAGGATGATGCAGATGAAAAGGAGTTCTGCATGATGGCTATCAATGCATCACAACAAAACTCTGATGAAGAATCAGAATCAGATTCAGACACTCACCCAGATGAAGATCAGGTAATCAATTCTTTTGATTTTCATTCTGAAGATTTCAAAAGTGAATTTAAGACACTATGCCTAGACCTATTAAAATCTGAGAAGGAGATAATATCTCTCAGGAATCAATTGTCTGAGCATAGTATCCTAAACTCAAAGAACCTCAAGCTCTCTGAGGAGTTAGAATGCTGTAGGGAGGAGATAGCTTCACTGAAAAGTGAACTATCAAAGGCCAAAAAGTTTGAAGAATCTCTAAATGGGAGGAGTATCAGACTTATGGACATCACAAGCACAGTGAACTCTAGATTCAATAGTACACTGGGTTTGGGTGCCTCCCCCAGCCAACCTATAGTGTTAACAACTCCAATCAAATTTGTCTCTGACAAAGGAAAGGAAGTAGTAGAGGTGGCTAGGAAGAATGCTGACCTGCCAGAGAAAATTTCAGTTCAACAAAATGCGTCGAGCAGAGCTCGACGATCGTCGAACAGAGCTCGACGATCTAAGCACAGATCGTCGACCTCAGCTCGACGACACCCAAACTCTGAACTCAAGCACTATCGATCTTCGAACAGAGATCGACGATCTGACCCAAGATCGTCGACCTCAGATCGACGATCGTCGAACAGAGTTCAGAATTGTGAACACATTTTCAATGGCTCAGTCAAACTCAATCCTAGAAGCTGCACATCCCATGGACTCAACCCCTATACTGAGTGGATAGTAACTCCTAGGAGATACCATCCTGAAGGCTATAAGAGTCAACCTGGGATGTCCTTTATTTCAGAATTTAAAGGTTATCAACCTAGGCCCAAGGTTAACTGGGTCAAAAACAAATAAGCTGTTTTTGTGCAGGTGAAGACCTATCCAGCATCAAACCATCAATGGTATCTGGATAGTGGGTGCTCAAAGCACATGACAGGGGACAAGGACAATTTCACTTCCTTCAAAGCCAAGCTAGGACCCAAAGTAATTTTTGGAGACTCAAGCTTTGGAACTACAAAAGGATATGGTGCAGTCAAAATTGACCCAGTCACATTCAAGAAGGTGGCATATGTTGAAGGACTAAAGCACAACTTGATAAGTATCAGTCAACTGTGTGATGAAGGATATCAAGTGACCTTCAACAAAGCCATATGCAAAGTCCAGTCAGTGGACAACACAACTGTGTTGACAGGTAACAGAAGAGGTAACATTTACTTAGTTAATTTTCTTTCACCTGTAGTAGATATTTGCCTGTTTAATTCTATTTCAAAACCAAATATTTTATGGCATAAGAGACTAGGGCACATTAACCTTAGAACCATTGCTAGGCTATCCAAAGACAACCTTGTTAGAGGACTACCTTCTGGTCCCTACAAGAAGGAAGAACTTTGCAAGGCATGTCAATTAGGCAAGCAAACTAAAAATAGCTTTAAGTCACTTAATAAGAGTGATTCACCTAGGATTTTGTATTTGTTGCACATGGATCTCTTTGGACCCATATCTGTACAAAGCCTAGGAGGGAAGTCCTATACTTTAGTGGTTGTAGATGACTTCTCAAGATTCACTTGGGTATTCTTTCTGAGGAAGAAGTCTGATAACTTCAAGTGTTTGACAGATTTTCTCAAATGCATTCAGATTGAGTTCAACACTCACATTGCCCTGATCAGAAGTGATCATGGGACAGAGTTTGATTCTCTTCTCATGCAAGAGTTCTGTCAAAGTGAAGGGATCAGGCACACTTTCTCAGCTCCTAGAACTCCTCAACAAAATGGGGTAGCTGAAAGGAAAAATAGAACCCTAATTGAATCTGCTACTACATTGTTGTCAGATGCTCACCTACCTCTATCCTTTTGGGCTGAGGCAGTGAACACCTCCAACTATGTGTTGAACAGAAGCCTGATACATAAACTGAAGGGCAAGACTCCCTATGAATTGCTCAAAGGGAAGAAACCTAAAGTAAACTATTTTAAAGTTTTTGGTTGTATTTGTTATATTCATAATAATGACAAGAAATATCTAGCAAAATTCCAAGCTAAAGCTGATGAAGGAGTGTTTCTGGGATACTCCATGATCAGCAAGGCTTATAGGGTTTATAACAAATCTTCTTGTAAAATTGAAGAGTCTGTTCATGTTGTTTTTGATGAAACTAACATGTCTTTCAAGGAGAAGAATGCTTCTACCATAGAACCTTTGCAGGTACATTCTTTAGCTGAAGACTTGAACAAACTGCAAGTTACTGAAAAGAATGACAGCAGTGATGATGAAGAAGAAGTTCAACATCTAAAAGAAAATCACCTTGAAGAACCAGTTGCTGTTCCACTAGAGGAAACAACAACACAGGCTGGTGAACAATCAACACCTCCTGTTGATTTAGTAACAATAAGAGATCATCCAACTTCCCAAGTCATTGGAGACATCTCAGCTGGTGTGCAAACCAGAAATCAGGTCAACCAGAGCCTAATGCACACTTGCTTCCTATCTCAAATTGAGCCTCAATCCATTCAAGATGCAGAGCAAGATCCACACTGGATCATTGCAATGCAAGAGGAGCTGCATCAATTTGAAAGAAATCAGGTTTGGGAACTAGTGCCTAAGCCAAAAGATCATCCCATTGTTGGAACAAAGTGGGTATTCAGGAACAAGCTGGATGATCAAGGAGTTATAGTCAGAAACAAGGCAAGGCTAGTTGCTCAAGGGTACTCTCAACAAGAAGGAATAGACTATGACCAGACCTTTGCACCAGTTGCAAGGTTAGAGGCCATCAGAATATTTCTAGCTTATGCTGCTCACAAAGGCTTCAAGGTCTATCAGATGGATGTGAAGAGTGCTTTTCTCAATGGGGACATCAAAGAGGAAGTCTATGTTAGACAACCTCCAGGTTTTATCTCTCTAACTCACCCTGATTATGTTTTCAAATTGCATAAAGCATTATATGGTCTCAAGCAAGCTCCTAGAGCATGGTATGAGACCCTAGCATGCTTTCTTCTGGAAAATGATTTTACTAGGGGGAGAGTAGACCAAACTCTTTTTATTAGAACCCATAAGTCCCATACCCTACTAGTGCAAATTTATGTGGATGATATTATATTTGGCTCCACTGATTCAAACCTGTGCAAAAAGTTTTCCAAGCTTATGCATTCTAAGTTTGAAATGAGTAGCATGGGTGAGCTGTCCTTCTTCTTAGGACTGCAAGTCAAGCAACATGCTGAAGGCATATTTATCTCTCAAACCAAGTATGCAAAAGAATTGGTTAAGAAATTTGGTATGTCTGATGCATCAAGTATGAAAACACCCATGCCCTCAAATGCTGTAATAGATGCTGATGAACATGGGAAACCTGTTGATCAGACAACATATAGAGCAATCATTGGCTCTTTATTGTACCTTACAGCCAGTAGGCCTGATATAATGTTTGCCACATGTCTTTGTGCTAGATTCCAAGTTAGCCCTAGAGAGTCACACTTAATCTTAGTTAAGAGGATTCTTAGGTATGTTAAAAGTTGTCCAAATCTAGGACTCTGGTACCCAAAAGATTCAGCATTTGACTTAACTGGATTCTCAGATGCTGATTATGCTGGATGCAGAATAGACAGGAAAAGCACCAGTGGAACATGCCAGTTCCTTGGTGACAGACTTGTCTCCTGGTTTTGTAAGAAGCAAACATCTGTGTCAACTTCAACTGCTGAAGCTGAGTATATGGCTGCAGGCAGTTGCTGCTCACAAATATTGTGGATACAAAATCAGCTTCTAGACTATGGCTACAACCTAGAGAAGTCAAAAATTTTCTGTGATAATACTAGTGCTATTTCTATAGCCCAAAATCCAGTCCTCCATAGTAGGACAAAACACATAGAAATTAGGCATCATTTCCTAAGGGATAATGTAGAGAAGAACAAAATTGAACTTCAATATATTTCTACTGATTTGCAAAGGGGAGATATTTTCACCAAGCCCTTGGATGAAAAGAAACACAGGTTCTTCCTAAATCAGTTAGGCATGATAGATGGAGGAAGTCTTAATTAAAATCCCAGATTTTGAAAAGCTAAAACAGACCAAGACTAGGCTAAAAAATTCTGTCTTTTGAATGAGTTTAGACTCTGAACTGCGCTCGACGTTTTCTCAAAAATCGTCGAACGGAGATCAACGATTTTCCAAAAATCGTCGACCAGAGATCGACGCTTTTGCTATCGTCGATCTGAGTTCAGAGCCTTCGCTAGATCTAGAATTTTTCTTCTTCTGTTCAGAGGCCGTCGAGCTGAGCTCGACGTTTCTCAACATCGTCGAACGAAGTTCGCCGATTTGTTGAAGACTCTTCAGATTCCCTCTGTAGCCTAAATCGTCGAGCTGAGATCGACGCTTCGTCGAGCTGAGCTCAACGATTTTCTTTTTCGCCGTCGAACCCTAATATAAATTCATTTTCCAGCCGTCGTTCTCCTTTTTACGCTTTCATACTCTGCAACTTTCTTCCTTTTCCCTCCAAATTTTCTACGCTTGGTCGTTTTTGGTTTTCTGTTGCAGGTACACATGGCTGATTCGAGTGCTGCTATTGCCAAGATGAAGTTCGACGCCGGTTTCGACATAGACATAAACTCATTCGATGGAAGCGACCAGCGCTTCAAGGATGTTCTGAATCTATTCAGAGAACAACAGCTAACCCAGATAATGACTACCAGGATGAAGATAGCAGCAGAGGAGATTAAGGAATGGTGTTATACCGCAGCAGATGAGTCTGAAAATACTGTTGTCGGCACCATTAAGGGGACCCAGGTAATTCTATCCCCGGCTTTATTAACTGAAGTCTTTCAACTCAGTACTGGAGAAGACTCCATTGATCTGTCTGGAGAGGAGTATGCCTCCATGTTAGATAGGATGGGTCATAATGTCCTTAACCCTAATAAGCTGCTGAAAAAGAATCTGGCTATAGAATTCCAGTTCCTGGCTGATGTAGTAGGGAAGGTGCTGTTGGCCAAGCACTCGGCTCATGACACAATTTCCAGGTATCAGTTCTGCCTGATGGGAGCCTTACTGGATAAGAAGCACATCGACTGGGGCTCCATATTCTTCACCCTGATTAAGAAGAAAATCAACAAGTCTGCAGTCTGTTTTGGAAGAATCTTGGGGGTCTTTCTGCACTCAAGGTGCCCTGACCTTTTGACCTCCTCTGGATTGTTCATCAATGCATCCAAGAGGCTGTCCTGTGCCCTCTTCAGTAAATGGGACAGGCAGATCATAAACCCCTCCAGGGCTGCTGCAACACTTCACTCAGGCACAAGGACCACTTTGGTCACTCCTCTAGTAGAAGAGCTGCCTGTTTCTTCTTCTCCCCAAGCCATATCCACCCAAGCCTCATATACTCAAGCCCTCACCTCCTCTCAACCAGTCTCCACCATAATCCTTTCATCCCCAATTACCATTTCCTCACCAATGTCATCCCCTATTACCATCTCTTCACCAGCCTCATCTCCTCCAGCATCTACCTCTGAGGTATTCCTCCCTCTCTTCTCTTACCAAACCCTTACCTCTCCATCCTACTCTCTTTTAGAGGATTCCTTCTTGGATGACTCTCCCTCTTCTCCTCCTGAGACATCTTCCCTCCATCAAATGCTCACTGACATCCTCTCTCAACCCTCCTTCATACCCTCCTTTACTCTCCCACTCTTCTCCTCAACCTTCTCTATCCCCATCATTCCATCTTCTGAACCAACAATCCCTACTCCACCTACCTCCACCTTTTCAGCTTCAGTCACCATCCCTCCATCCACCTTGACTACTACCTCTGCTCAAGCCTCACTTGGGCATGTAGATCTTTCCAGCCTGGCTGACAGGCTCTATGAGTTGCTAGCTCCCAAGCTGGTCTCTCTGCTGGAGTCCTCCCTGACTCCACTCCTGAAGCGAGTCCAGGAGCTGTCCACCAAGCTTGATTCTTTTTCCTCCTCCCAGGCAATCCCTTCTACTGGGTGCCTTGGTTCACCTATCTCTGAACCAAGGCAGGGGGAGATGCCTTATGAAGAAGTGATTGTGCCAGCTCCAGCTTCTACTCTCTCAGCAAGCTCAGGATGTGCTTTTGCACTTAATCTGCAGAGGTTACTATCCAGATTTGATACAGCCTATCTCAGATGTCTGCCTCCAATTTCTGCTGAAGATCTGTCCAAGGCCATTGTGCCTGTACCTGTCTGTAATCCCAGCCAGATTGCTTCCTATATCAAGTCATGGAAGGCTGTGGATGTATCTGCTGCTGCTGACATAGAAATGATTCCAGCACCTAATGCTGAGGAAATTGTTGTTGAAACTGATGATGCTGTTTCTGCTATCCCTGCTGCTCCTGCTCCTGCTCCTGCTGCTGCTGCAAAGTTCAAAGCTCAAGAAGAATATCTAAGAAGAATTGATGCTTTATATGATCAACCTCAGAGTTCTGAAAGTGATCAGTACAGAACTGATTCTGATGATTCTGTCAGCACAATTGCCAAAAAGAGGAAAGCCAGAAGTAAAGCAATGATGTCAGTTCCTCCTGCCAAAGCTAAAGACTCCAATGACATTCCATATTACATTCTGCATAACTGCCCCATCACTGAACCATGGATGCAATTTTCCAAGAACCAACTAAAGGCCATGAGAAAGAAAAGAAAGTTTGACAAATATGAAAAAGGATCATCTCAACATCAGCCTCCTCCTCCTCCTCCTCCAGACTCTGGATCAGGCTCAGCTCCTCATGCTTCAGCTCCTAGACAAAGTTCCTCTCAATCCTATTCTAAGTATTACCAAAAAGGTCAACATCAAAGAGGATATCAACCCAGAAGGGGTAGTTATAGAGGAAATCAAAGAGGACAGAGACCTTATCAAAGGGAAGGACAAGGCCATTCTGACTCTACTTCAGGCCCTTACCCTTACAAATTGAAGGACACAGTTGCTCCAAGGACATCTCCTGCTCCTGAATCCCTCAACAAATATGAACCTGCTGTTCCATATGAGGATCCTGAGAACAATCCTGTGGCCTGGACTGCTAGGATGAAAGAGTTGGTTGCTCTTGATCAGATTAAGAAGGCTAGAGAACAAGGCAAAGAAATATCCAATATTACAACCTTATCAGAACAAAGAAAGAAAGAACTGGAAAAGTATGCTTCAAAGAAATTTTTCAATCCAGAAGAGTACATGAAGCTGCACCCAGAGGCTGTAGTTCCAAGGCCAAGATCTCAAACCTCTCTAGGTGCAGAAGATGACAGAAGGTCCAAGAAAGAAGCCCTAAACCCTAACAGAGAAATCTTATTTAAAAAGGGAACTGAAAAGAAGTGATCTGTGTAAGCAAACATATCATCTACCTTTGGATATCTGCAGCTATTTATCTGTGATATGCATTGCTGTTTCTCTGCTTTTTGTATTTAACTTCTGTAGTATTAAATGCTCTTTATGATTGTCTGTAAATAGTAATCCTAATCCAAATAGGGGGAGATTGTTGGAACACCCTATTACTAATTTGGATAAGGATCACTATGCTTGTCTTAGGATCCTAGTTGACCTAGTTGTATAGTTGAGAAGGTCAACATTAGAATGAGTCTAGGGCCTAAAACTTAGTTTTGAAGCTGCCCCCCAGTCCACTCCAAGATCAAGGATGAAGAGCTAAGTCTAAAGCAATTATCGTCGAGCTGAGGTCGACGAATCATCGAACTCAGTTCGACGCTCTCTGAGCTCAACTTCAACAAATCGTCGAACTCCGGTCGACGATCTTCGAGCTCAGATCGACTATCTGCTTTTAGCTAGCTTTTGCTTAATCGTCTAACTCCCCTCGACTATCGTCTAGCTCAGTTCGACGATGCCTCCTTCAGCTGTGTCTCAGGTCGCTGAGCTCGGTTCGACGATCTTCGAGCTCAGATCGACGATTTCTGTCTGCTTATCTCGGTTCATCTCTGAGCTCAGTTCGACGATCTTCGAGCTCAGATCGACGTTTTCTTTGGAGAGATCGACGCTTTCAGGATTTCAAATGCTGCTGTTCTTTGGAATGTTTTTGAATATTATCAGCATTTATGACAGAAGATCTCCCAGCCGTTTGGAGCAAGTTTCAAGGAATTGTTCAGAGAATGTTTGCTGGACTTTCCTCTAAAAGACAAGACCATTTATGGAAAACATTTATGACTGACCAACGGTTATTTTTTGGACAAGAGAATCTTAGAAATTATTATTCATCTCTTCTGCCTCTCAGTTTCAAACACATACACAGATTGACAAGAAGAGTGAACACAGAATAGAGAATACTGATAGCAGAAGAATAACAGAACTGCAACTTCAAAATTCTTCTTACTGACTGAAAAGTGTTCACAATCTCATCATCTCCAGACATCTCATCACAATCTTTTGCTGGAGATCAAAGTTCTGAAGACCTATCACCCTTCTGCAAAGCTTCTCTGCCTGAACCTCTCTACATCTCAGGGGGAGCTTTGACATCTTCAATCCACTTGTGCTTCTCTCATTTGACTGAGAACAGAGAAGACAAACTCAACTTTTACTTTTTCTTTTCCTGCTGTAAAAGGGTTCTTGAACTCCCTTCAAAAGTTCTGTCTGGTTCTGAGAGCCTTGTCAAAACTCAGTGGTGGCAAGACACCTTATCAAAAAATCTAGCTTTGGTTTTTGAGCACCTTATCAAAAGCTCATTGGTGTCAGGACACCTGATCAACTCAGTCCTGAGTGGATTCCTACCAAGGGTGGTAGAAGAGTGGATGTACCCAGTTTTGGGGAACCACTATATTTCTTTGTGTCTTCTGGTTCTGCTTGTGTGATTTGTCTGCTGTGTGTTGTGTCCTTTTCTTTTCAGTTTTTAAGTTTCTGTTAGCACTTTACACTATAGCTTAAATAGAATTTTAATTTGTGCTATTTTAATAATTCAAAAATATTTTTAAGTAAACTCTATTCACCCCCCTCTAGAGTTGAGATAGATCTTACCCTCACTTTCATCATCGCTCATCAACGTACCATAGTCAAGTCCTAACTCGCCAACCTCATTGCTCCATCAAAATCTTGGGCAAAAGCTACCATCATTATTTTCATTTTATCAACATCATCCGCCTAGGACAACCAAGTTCAGTAGCTTCTTTGACAGCTTCATGCCCCAACAGAGTCACTGCAATGACAACATCGTCCTGGCCTCAATCAGTCTTCTCCTTGTGCATGTCATCCGGGTTGCAGACCACCTTACGCTCCTTTCAATCGGATTCACCACAGTGTTATGGAGCTCTACATGCCCTTTATTGAACCCCACGCCATCAACCCTCCCAAACTTTTGCACAACATCTCCCGGTGATCATGCCCACCTTTTCCATCCACAAAACTTTTTTGATCCCAGCAAAGCCTCTCTTCCTCTGTACGAGAACAGCAACTGCATTGTGCAAAAAATTATTATGAAATCTTAATTAGATTAATTAATTAAATAATTAATTCTTAATTGGATTAATTGATTATTTCGACTTGCAATTGAGCTCCGACGAGTAAAATGTCCTCCGTTCGATGTTACTAAAGTTATGGGAGACGTCGACATCACACCAAGTGGCGATTTCATGACTCATTGCCAACACTAACAAACTCATAATCTTGTGACAATTTGGGGACCTGATCCAACCTAAGAAACAACAAATAAACCAGAGCACGAAGAAACCCTACCAATCTCCATAGTTCTCGTCGCCCCACCATCGTCTCTGATTGTTCACTCCACACAGTTTACATAGCAGACTCCTCAACAGAGCCCAGCGGTTACCACAGGGCAATCAGTGAAGTTGCCGACCCCTACGATTCTCCTCAGCTAGCACTCTCAGTTACCTTCCTTCAGTCAGCCACACGCTTCTTCTCCAATCAGTCTTACAACAAACCTTCTTAGTCGGCCTCTTACAGAGGGCCTCTCCATTACTTCAATCACTTAAGGACCAAGCTACGGTCACCTCTTCGATCATATAGCCAAGCAAGTTACGCCCCTCCAACAACATCATTATTGACAATTGTAAGCACGGTGAAAGGTTGTCTCTTGATGCAACCTCTGTTACAACATTGCGCTACAAGGAGTTGACTTGGAGGGAAATTAAGGAGTCAGATGACGTTCGAGCTAGAGGATAAGCGCGATTTAAAGGTCGCGTGAGATGTTATGGTCGCACAAGACCAGTGATCCATTATCAGTTATCATGCATATTCATTTGGTGTCATTATTTAGCAACGACGTGTATTTATGTTAGCCAGGACCCGCAATGTCATGTGTGCAGGAAGACCGACATTTGTATGTAGAGAGAAGGTAACTCTAATATATTTGTAAGCATCTATTATATATGTACCTTGTGTTATGAGACTATGTAAATATGCTTTTAATGAAATGAAAGTTTTGTTATATTTGTGTAATACGCATTGTGCTCATGTATACTGTGTTGCACTAAAAAAAATGCTCCTGATGTTTATTGTTTTATAGCGGCGATCTGCGGGTCGTCACAACTATGTTGTATCAAGAACTATGAACATGAACAAGAACTTGCATTGCATGAAAATACTGGCTACAGATCGGGAGACAAGCTCCTGCATAGCACTCGGAAGCTGGGTCCTTCAAAGCGCCCTTCTCCCCAAGAGAGCCCAAAGCCTAAATGACCCAAAAAGATGATTAAATGACTCTCCCCCAGTCCCTTATAGTCAGGGGTTGGCATACATAAAATATGATAATGTCCCTGGGGTTACACAGACTAATAAGGGGTTGTATGGCGGCTGTCTTCATATCAGGTTGTATGTTAGTCTATTAAGAATTCTGGGAACTATACTCGTGCTTTTTCACTTGAAACCACCTTACCAAAATACTAAAAAAACAGAATATATCCACTACCTCAGCCTGAATATTTTGCATTCCGAATACATAGCTGAGAGAATGCATAAAAAGTTAAAAACCTTAATTTTGTAATAAGCATCTTAAGTTGCTTTAGATTTTTTTCCACTCTTTATTATTCTTCGAGAAAAATCCAACAAGCCCGGCCTTCATAACTGATGTAGGGTAAGGCTCAGTGAGTGTGCTCGGGAGCCTAAGGGCACAATACCTACTGTGGAGTGACGTGCAAGATGAACTCACGATAAATGTATGTGGACTGAAATGAAATACATGCAGCTTAGATTGTTCCATTGGCGGACTAGCAACTTAACAATGAAACAATAAGCACTTAGCAAAATATTCAGCAGCCAACAATCTTAATGAAAATGAAAGAGTTTTGCTCCTCTCCGATTGAGTGCACAAGCAAGGACACCGAGCAAATAAACCCCACATTCTATATTGATAAACTTGGAGGGAAAACAATTACAACTGTTTGGTGTGGGGCCGGGGTGGGGCTAGGATCCTTGCAGCATCTGGAATGGAAAACCGGTTGGTAATGGAGATGGACAGGGTTGGGAGGGCCTGTTTTGCCGCAGGGAGGGACTGTTTTGCAGCAGGGAGGGGCTGGGAGGTTGTTATCAGCAGAAGGGAAGGGTCGGGGAGTTGTGATTTGTAGAGGGGAGGAACTGGGAGGCCACGGATAGAGGTGGAGAGGGGCTGGTTGGAAGTTACATAGAAGGTGAAGGGGCTGGAAGTTGATATTCTGCAGCGGGAACCGTTGGAGAGGTGGTTCTGCAGTGTGGAAGGGCGGAGAGGCGTAGGTTTGCGGTGTGGCTAAGTTGGGGGAGGCAGTTTGCAGTGGGGAAGGACTGGGAGGTGTTGTGAGGTGGGGCTTGTGGCGGAGAAGGTCGAGGAAATAACATAGGGCGGCAGGAAATGAAGCAAGGAGAAGCTGGGAGGCGGGACTTGATGCGGGATACTTAGTTGGAGGCAGTGAAAGGGAGAACGAAGCCTTGGCGCTGGCACCAAGGGAACGGAACGGCTTCAACACTATCCAAGTGATCTACGCTTAGGAGAAAAGTCCTCCTAAACATGAATACCTCCAAAACTGCCCACATGCTCATATATATAAGGATGAAAGGGATTTAGGACTTTCATCATGAACGGCTAAGATCGCACGCTAATAATGAGTGCCTAAACTCTCAAAATCGACCAAAATAAAATGAAATAAAAATAAAAAATTATAAAGCAGTGGGACGGATGTGAGTGTGGCCCGGATCGTCAAAATGAAGCTCCGATCAACGCTTACGGCGCGAATATATTCGCATAAATCCCAGTGGTAAATCCCAGTGGCACGCAATCCGTGCGATCCCCATCAATAACATAATGATAAACAAACCAATAAGTAAACATAAATTGTAGGAGAAATATTAATCAACAAGAAGCTTATGACATTTCTAAATTTTGAAATCAAAATTTTAAGCCTTACAACAGTCCTCTCCACAAACAAAATAAATGAGAAAGACAAACTGACCTATGTTTTCTTCGACTCTAAGAACAAAATACCTGGCAAAGGAAGAAAAGAAAGCGGTAACTCCTAAGGAACATCTATTCTCAAATAAATGAAAGCTGAATGCAAAATATAAGAGAAAATAACAGATAGTTGTCACTTCAAGTAATAGTAATTCAAATTTTAAATGAATTGGAGCTGGTGTCAGATAGATACAAGTTCACGAAATAGAGAGAAAGTACCTGCTACTGTCAATAACGGGCTCTACGGGGTGTGGCTCTCCTGTTCTCAGAAACGCTCTAGCAAACAGCTCCCCTGATACAGAATTATAAATGTTCATATGTTTTTAATAAAGTTATCACTGAACTATCACAATTGGATGTTTCCATAAGATATTCAACAGTGCACCTGTAGCCCTATCTTCTAGTCTAATAATACACTCCTCCCCCTTGCTTATGACTTTCAATGCACCTTCCCAGTGCCATTTGTTGACATCCCATTCGTCAGCCCTGCATATAATTACCAGATCATAATTATAAACGTAGACCAAAATGAATATATTTGTATGAACATTGTTAAAGAAATTGTAAATAAAGGCCCATTTAAGAGGCCCATGTATTGTTTTCTTAGGGATTAGTCCTGCACCTTAGATTGAGTTTAGTCTCTTCTCTCTCCTCCTATATATATGTACAAATACTTGATATGCATGAAGTTTTTGAAAAATTAATAAAGTATTATTTTTCCCTCTTTTGTCGCTTTTTCATACATGGTATCAAAGCGACGCATTCATCCGCTTTCATTACTTTCTCTGTGGTCAGATTTCCTCTAACCGCAGCTCAGCTAAACTCTATGCAATCTTAGCGGTCTATTCGCTCCTAAACCGCAGCTTTCTCCCGACGATTCTCCATTCCTCACCCCCCCCCCCCCGTTTTTATAGCCTTTTCTTCCCGCTGACAACCGGGGCCCACCTGCAACGTGGTCACCGCAATTTCAGTGGTATCTTTCATCTACTCGCGTGGACAGCGGCTTGCTCACACCGTCAGACCGTCATCTTCCCTCCCGCCGTCAGATTGCAGCGACTTCTCTGTTCGCAAGCGACCTCTCCGATTGCGCCTCCTGCTCGCAGCGGCCTCTCTGCTTGCGCATCCTGCTCGCAACACCCTCTCTGTTCTCAGCAAACTCTCCGCTTGCACCTTCTGCTCGCACCTCCTGCTCACAACGCCCTCTCTGTTCGCAACGACCTCTAAGATTGTACCTCTTGCTTGCAACGACTTCTCTGATCGCTTACACCTCCTGTTCTTAGCGACCTCTCTGATCTGTTGCGCCTCCTGCTCTGGTCCCTGCCTTCCACTTCTCGTTGCCTCCTTCTCCCCGTTGTCAGCTTGTCAGTCTTTGGCTTTGCCGAGATCCTGCTCGTCTCCTGGTTGCCTACCCTCTCTGTCTGTTGGTTAGCCCGTTGAGATCGCTTCTCCTGCCGGTTTCTTTAACCAACCTTGCCGCCTCCTCGTCTTGGTCCTTATCTCGATGGTCATGGCCTTAAATAATACCTCCTCCTTTCCGGCTCGTGCGACAACTACTCCTGAAGTTCAGGATGAGCACAGAATCACCATTCTCTCTTAGTGGTCGCAAAAATTTTGTGGAATGGATCCACTCGGTGCGTTGATTCATCCAGACCAGAGGGCTTCTTCATCACCTTACCGAGGCACAACCAACTAACACCTCTGAGGACTGGCTCTGCGATGATGGTCATGTTCAGGCGTGGCTTCTGAACTCTATGAACAGTGAACCCTACCGTATGGTCATGTATCATGACACGACCAAGGCTATATGAGACGAACTTCACTCTTTATACTCTGGCAAGGACAATTTGCAACATCTATTTGACATCTTCAACGATCACCAGTCTCTTGACCCAGAAGTGGATGGTGACCTCACCTCCTTTGTTGCACGGTCCAAGACTTTGATTGAAGCTTGGATTCAACATAAGTCTCCCATGACGGATCTCGCCGTCCAACGAGCTCAGAAAGAATCTGTGGCATAGCCATGATGATGACCCATGTTCCGCCATATCTCCACAACGTTCGTGCAAATATCCTTTCCTCCTCAACTTTTCCCTCTCTCTCTATCTGTGTGATGTGTGCTTCATGCTCTTGAAGGTGACCCCACCTCCTGATACTCTAGGCGCTGTCTCGCCGGCTCTTCTTCAACAGTCTTCTCCTACCAATCTACCTCCTCCATCGGCTCGTGGTGGCCACACTGGCTCTCGGGGGAGAGGTCGATCTAGTAGGTCATGTCCCAAGTGCTCTTATTGTGGTCGGGATGACCATCTTGAGCCTACTTGCGATCGAAAGCATGGTGTCCCTCTTACACATCTTGCATTTATGGTAACTACTGTTCTCACTACTCCTACTGCTGCTCACACTGCTACTTCCCCTGATGCGGCTGCATTACGTACTCGGCTCCAGAATCTTCAGGGCTTGTTTAGTCGGTCTTCGGGCTCTATTGCGACCATCTTCAATGAAAGTATCCCTGTTTATCCCATAGTTCAACTTCGATTATGGACTCTTGGGCAACAAATCATATTACTCCGTAGAAGCCTCCTCGGTACTTGGACATTGCTTGTCCGAATTTCATCACTGCGGCAAATGGTGACACCAATGTTCATGGTTCTGACAACATGGACTTAACTGTTTCTCTCTCTTCGTTTGGTTCTTCATGTCCCGGAATCTCATTTTAATCTTTTGTCTGTTGGTTATTTTGCTCGGGACCTCGACTGCTCTGTAACTTTTTTTCATTGTATTTTGTTGTGCAGGATCGACATACGTAGAATATCATTAGTAGAGGGAGATTGTCTAATGGGATGTACACTTTGGATGTTTCCCCGCAGTTTTTTCCCTTGTTTTCTCAGTTGACTGACATCGACGTCTTGGACATGCTCCTCTCTCCATTCTGAAGAAAGCTCTTCCAGATGTCTCCCTCCCTCTATGACTTCAACTGCGAATCCTGCATCTTCGACAAGCAATATCACTAGTTTTTTCTTCTCATTGTACTCGGAGCAATGCTCCTTTTTGTTTTAGTTCATTCAAACATTTAAGATCCTTATAAAATAACAAGTGTCTTTGGTTATCGTTATTTTCTTAGCTTCATTGATGATTACTCTCGTATGACTTGGTTATATCTACTTCGCGACAACTCTGAATTAACTCATATCTTTCAAGCATTTAATGCTGAGATGCGTACTCAATTCTCTGCTACTATTAAGACTCTTCGGACAGATAATGCGCGTGAATATACGAGTCATGGATTTCAGAATTTTGTACTGAGTTTGGTATCCTCCACCAAACCTCATGTGCTTAAATACCACCACAAAATAGTGTTGTCGAGTACAAGAACTGTCATCTGACACAAAGAACGTATTGTCTTGATCTTCTTCATGACGTTGGGTACTTTGGTTGCAAGCCAGCTGACACACCCATGGATGTCAACAACAAGCTCTATGCTTGTTCCTCCGACTCTGATACGCTCCTACCAAACCAAGAATACTATCGTCGTCTTGTTGGAAAATTGATCTATTTGACAGTTACAAGACCCGATATATCGTTTGTTGTTAGGCTAGTCAGTAGGTTTGCTCCACGGACCTCTTGTCTTTAGGCAGTTAAGCGCATTCTCCGATACCTGAAGTCTGCTCCTGGGCAAAAGCTCGTATATAAGCCTTATTCGTCTCTATCTCTTATTACCTGCTCTGATGTTGATTATGTTGGATCTCTGGATGATCGTCGTTCCACAAGTGGTTTTTGCACATACTTTGGTGGACATCTTGTTACCTGAAGAAGTAAGAAGTAATCTGTCATCGCGCGCTTATCTGCAGAAGCTGAGTATCGATCAATGGCTTATGTCGTCTCTGAACTCACATGGTTACAAAGCCTTCTAGGAGATCTGGGTGTCAAACTCTTCTCTCCTATCATCTTGTTCTGTGATAGTCAAGCGGCTATTTACATTGCCCAAAATCCTGTGTTCCATGAACGTACCAAGCATATCGAGTTCGATTGTCACTTTATTCGGGAAAATGTTCAGCTAAGGAGGTTGGACTTGAGACATGTTTCTGCTACAGAACAAATCGTTGATATTCTCACTAAAGCTCTATTGCGACCTCTATATCTTCAATTCTTGTACAATCTTGGTTCCTACACCTTGTATGCTCAAGCTTGCGGTAGAGTATTAAAGAAATTGTACAGAAAAGCCCATTTAAGAGGCCCATATATTATTCTCTTAGGGATTAGTCTCACACCTTGGATTAAGTTTATACTCTCCTCTCTCTTCCTATATATATGTACAAATACTTGTGATGTATGTATGAAGTTTTTGAAAAATTAATAAAATATTATTTTTCCCTCTCTTCTGTCGCTTTTTCCTACAAACATGAAAGAGTGGAAACGTAAACATTGAATTTACTAAGTTGCACTAATATTAAAGCGGAGAATGCAATTCAGTATAAAGGAGCATATGTTATTTTCCTTAAATACAAAGATCATAATTACTACAACCATCATATCAATATAGAGCATAGTTAACAATTTTCTCCATAAAAGAGAATAATAGCCAAAGAAGGGTCTCAAATGAATTAAATTTTCATCGAACATGTTGCAAGCTTTGTGGACGTAATGATTCATCTGTGTAGGTGCTATAATTGGATGTATAATTATGAGTATTATATATTGAAGCAGGGCGAATCTATAGGCGGCGGGAAATCTGTGACCTAACCCTACATGCTATGCAAAAGTCCGACGGGTAGATTACAATTGGATAATAAATTAAAATCATCACACGCAGATAAATTCACGACAAGGCAAAATATTTTATTTGGGCAAAATAAACTTAGGCTTTCCTCCGCGTGGACGATCAAAGCAAGAGCGTGCGACGAATAAATCTCGCAAATCACGATAATTATCTAACAATCCACCACAATACAAGATATCCAATCTAATATAGTGATTCAACCCAATATAAAAGTGTAAAAAATAATAAATCAGTACAACTAAATCTCACCAAATAGTGGGCTAACCGAGGCACTGAAGAATTCGGGGCCAAAGATGAATGTACGACGATCCGAGGTGGAACCGGTGGCATGAAAAACGACGTAGGTGGCTGTCCTTGGCAGTGGAGGGTGGAATCAGACCGAAAATGGATAGATCCGGTCACTAATGGGTAGATCCGGGCGTGAGTGGATAGATCCGTTGTTTTGGGGGTGGATCTGGGATAGGGAGTGATGGACGGGTGGAAAAATAGCAGATCGGGACTGGATGGCCTAGATCAGGATTGATCTAGAGGGGGAGGAGCTGTGAAAAGTGGATCCACGGAAGGTGGGGCAGTGGGGGAGTGGAAACCTGCGGCTGGAGTGTTGGTCGTCTTGTGGGGAGGACGTTAGAGGGGGCAGTGGGTTGCTGGAGGAGTCCAGATGGGGCGGCCAATGGTGGATCAGGTGGAGGACCGGTTGGATTGGTGAGGGTTGTTGTTAGGGAGGAGGGGAACCGGATGAAACAGAGAATATGATGGTTGGGCGGGTGGCAGCAGCAGGCAAGGGGAGGCCGACAATGCAGGGAAGAGGCAGCAACAGGCCGGTGGTGGTTAAGGGTTTAAAAAAACTATATGAATGAATAGTAAAATTCATTTTTGAATAATAATAGTGAATGGAAGTTGAGAATTCTGGACAGCCAATTGTAAGATGTTTTGGGGCTAGTTTGGGCGGTTGAAAGGGGGGTTTGGAGGAGGGAAAAAGAGGGCTAAGGTTAGGGAATATCTTAGGGAAGGAGATACAAGCCTAAGAGTCGTCACCTCGGATTCCACGGAGTCGGCAGCGGGGCGGAATCGCGGGAATCCGGGAATAGTTTTCTCCAAATTCTGCAATGTCTTCAAAACCAGCGCCTACTCATCTATTTATAAGAAAACAAAGACTAGGGCATCCCACATTCAACGACTATGATTGGCCGGAGGTGGGGCCACTCAAAAAACATTAAAATAAACCAAAAATAATACAATAGCATATGATTTTGATTCGCGGCATCAATCTGAACACATTCGCGGAGTCCGATTGTCGATTTGGGTATGCCATATATGGAAAGTCACTAATCAGTCTCGAACGGGCCCAAAACTCGTCCTCTACTGCAGATCCTCTTCTCTGCTCCGCATCAATCTCCCCGGCTTGAAAGAATTCATCTCTCGATGAATAGAGATCAAAATTCTCTAGTGTCGTCGAAGAGACTCGAAGAATAGAGACTCGAAGAGATCCACCATAGATCGTCCAAGTGTCGTCGATGGAAGAATGTCCTTGCCAATTAACTCCCCCTGACTGAAAAGTTATCTCCGGTGAATGGAGACGGTCATACTGAAGTCGAAGTATAAGGGCGAGTCGATCGAGCTCTGCTGCAAGTACCCAGGTATCACCAACGTTTGTAGTAGGAATGCACTGGTGGAGTCTGGTCTCCATGATGCTCTCAACTCTCAACCCACGAGTGGTGGATCCCGGTGCGATCGACGGCGCTGTAGGTAGAACCAAAGAAGACGAGTCCCCGGGTGGGTGAGTCATGAGTGTCAGAAGTGGTGGAGTAGTGACGGTCATCAGACGTGTGTGGGTTATGAAGGTGGCAAGGCAACGGAAATGGAGGTGTGGGCGGCTGGAAGGATCGATTGCTTGGGTCCACATACTCGCGAGACTCGTAGTATGACATCAAATTTACAACATTAAATACCAAGTGGATACCCATACTTGCAGGGATATCAAGATCGTAGATGTTTGCTTTGATCAGTCTCATGATTATAAAGGGGATCCATTCGCCTAACGCTCAAGCTTTTAGCAAGCCTCGCACAGAGCCTCATAACGCGGATTCTTACCATCAACTGCTCACCTTTATGAAGTACTTGCACTTGTCAATGAACATCCGCATGTGATTTACAAGATTTATTACCAATATGGATTATTCGTCGGACCGACTCATGACACTCATGTGCACAATGAACAAAAAACACAACAGACTCACGCAAATGATGACGAAACGACTCAACAGACTCATGCAAATGATGCAAATGATACATGATCGACACAACATGGTCCCTATGGGAGAATCTAATAATGACATGAAAACTTATCAAAGGAGGTGACCTATCATGACGCTCTCACGGTGGAGTGTAGAAAAACTCATCTCGTGTGTGCTGAGTGCTCAGGTAATCGTGTGAAACATCTACACTAAAGGGCGAGCTCATGAAAAGCAAAATGTCTCTCAGGGAGCGTAACGCATCAGGGGATTTACCAGGAGGTGTGTAAGAAAAGTCATTATGAATGTGGCGACCACCTAAATGAAAATTTTTTATACTGACTAAAAGACGTGACTCTCCAGTGTGGTGCGTGTCCCCGAAAAGAAAGAGCTCGTCTGACGGGTCAGCAGGTGGTGCGTCTCAAAACTCATCGAGGGTGTGATGTGTCAGTAGATGGTGTCCTGAATACTTGATGCTCCACACAATATCCATCCTCTGGGGCAAGGCCAGAGACGAGAATGGAAGAAACACCACTAACTTGAAACTCGTAAACAAGCGTCTACCTGAATCGCATCCTCACCAGGATGTGTCACTCATCAGGAGGCTCAACAAGGGGTCATAGTACTCGTCGCTAGAGTCATGGTCCTCCAGATAAGTACCATCGTGAGGGGTAGTGTCCCCGTGAATGGGTGACATAGCCACTAAGAGATCAACACCAGGCTTTGGGCTCTCAATCGTGATGTGACTCCGGGTAATGACAATGGGAGAGTGACACAGACCTACACTCAAGAATGGATTTGTGGGTGCGGTGTTAGAAAATGGGTTTGTGGTTGTGGTGCTAACGAATCTGGTATATGACATAGGAGGAAGTGTGGGTGAGGCACACAACACTACAGACTCAGTAAGTTGCTCAGGCTCGCTCATAGTCGGGATCACAAAAGATAGGTCAGAAACAAGAGATAGATCACCCACTAGGCTAAGTACCTCATCGGGGTGAGAGTAATCCGGCTCAGGTATCACTTCTATCATGCTTGACGGGACAGTGGTAGGCGTCGTGATGACCTCAGTATGGGAGGGATTCGTACTGCGATGGTCAAGGTGAGAATCTCATCGACCAGCTCTTGTGGATCTCAATGACTGTTCATAACGAAAGGCGAGCTGATATGTCTGCTTGAGGGACTCCGAGCTATGATAAACTATCTTAGTACGTGTAGAGAAGGAAAACTGAACCTTGTATATATGTTCACTCGCTTCAAATACAAAGAATGAGTACAAATATATAGATGAGAGAAAGAGAGAGGAAGGTCCTATACATGATGTGGGACTAAAGAGGAGAGAGAGAAACAATGAAAATACATAATGGGCCTATGTTAAATGGGTTTCTCTAACACTCCCCCGCAAGCTGGAGCGTATAGGTCATATGCACCCAGCTTGGACAAACACTGGTAAAACAAGGTACTTGATAAAGCCTTCGTGAGAATATCAGCAACTTGATCAGTGTCTGGAACATGCTTTAATTCAAGTTTCTTCATTTGAACTTTCTCCCGAATAAAGTGATAGTCGACCTCGATATGTTTCGTGCACTCGTGAAACACCGAATTCTTTGTTATGTGTATGGCCGCTTGACTATCACAAAATAGAACAACAGATGAAGGAAGTTTTACTCCCAGGTCAGCAAGGAGGCTTTCAAGCCATGTGAGTTCTGAGACAACCGATGTCATCGATCGGTATTCAGCTTCCGCGGAGGATCGAGCGACCACGGCTTGTTTCTTACTTTTCCATGTAATGAGATGACCACAAAAATAAGTACAGAACCCACTGGTTGACCGCCGATCGTCCAGGGAACCAGCATAATCGGCATCGGAATACGCAACAAATGTTGGAACAGAGTTGGAGGTTTTGTAAACAATCCCTTGACCCGGAGCTGTCTTAAGGTATCGGAGAATCCGTTCAACCGCCTGGAGATGAGAAACTCGGGGAGCATGCATGAACCGACTGACAACCCCAACAACAAACGATATATCAGGCCTCGTGACCGTTAGGTAGATCAACTTTCCCACAAGGCGTCGATAGTATTCCGGGTTCTGGAGAAGCAAATCATCATCAGAGGCATGAGCACATAGCTTGTGATTTGCCTCCATCGGGGTATTAACTGGCTTGCAACCAGACTGGCCAACGTCTTTGAGAAGATCGAGACAATACTTCCGTTGGGAGAGGACAAGCTCATCCGGTCGTCGTACGACCTCAAGACCGAGGAAGTAGCGAAGATGCCCCAGGTCTTTGGGATGAAACACGGTGCTCAGATGTTGTTTGGTCGCTTGAATCCCCTTTGAGTCATCCCCAGTAAGTAGGATGTCATCAACATAAACCAACAAAAGGACTATTCCAGTTGCCCGGTGTCGAGTGAATAGGGAGAAGTCTGTAGAACTCTGAGTGAAACCCATGTCCCGAACCACCTTGTTGAACTTGTCAAACCACGCCCGAGGGGATTGTTTGAGACCATAGATGGATTTCTTTAGAAGACATGCACAAGACTCCCCCGCGGTCTCAAACTCGGGCGGTTGGCGCATGTAGACGGTTTCCTGAAGATCGTCATTCAAAAAAGCATTTTTGATATCCAGTTAATGAAGGGGACAGTGGTGATGCACAGCCACGGAGAGAAGTACACGAACGGTGTTGAGCTTGGCCACTGGAGAGAAGATTTCCTCATAATCAAGGCCCTGCTGCTGAGTGAAGCCACAGGCCACCATTCGGGCCTTCAGTCGGGCAATAGTGCCATCCGGAGCATGTTTGATGACGAAAACTCATTTACACCCAACAGGGTGCTGACCGGGAGGTAAAGGGACAAGGACCCAGGTCTGGTTGGCCCAAAGGGCCGTCATTTCTTCGTCCATGACAGCCCGCCAGCCTGGATATTGAAGCGCCTCCTGCACAGAGTTAGAGACAGAAACAAAGGATAATGATGTGGCAAAGTGATGAAATGGTAGTAAAAGGCGATGTAGAGAGACATAATTCGCCATCGGATGAGCGGTGGAGGCTGTAGCCGAAGCAGCAGGTAGCGGAGCATCAGAGGTCGAAGCCGACTGTAGTGGGGCAACAGGATGAGGAGAGCGACGAGAATAGACCCGGATAACAGGTGGATGTGGACGGACCGGAGGCTGAGCAGGAAAAGGAGACGGTGGAACGGGGAACAGAGATGACAGGACGAACGACGGGCTCTAGAATAGGAGTGATATCTAGAGCAGAAAAGAAGGGAAGATCTTCCCGGAAAGTGATGTCCGCAGAAACAGTCACCCTGCGGGTAGTAGGCGAATAACACGCATAACCCTTTTGAGTGCGCGAGTAGCCCACATAAATATTTTTGGCTGCACGGGGATCCAATTTGTCTGTAGAGGGACCGAGGTGGTGAACATAGCAAGTACACCCAAATATTCGGGGAGTAACAGGAAAAGCCGGAGTGAAGGGAAATAGGAGGCCGAAAGGTGTAGCATTCTGGAGGACGGAGGAAGGTAGACGGTTGATAAGAAAACAGGTCGTGGAAAGCGTAAAGTTCCAGTATGGTTTGGGAATCTGCATTTGAAGCATAAGGGAACGAGTTACATCAAAAAGGTGATGATTCTTGCGTTTGGCGACACCATTCTGTTGTGGGGTATACGCACACGATGTTTGGTGAATAATTCCAAACTCAGAGCAGAGGGTCGCGAAGTCATGATCAGTGTACTCACGCGCATTGTCAGTACGAATAGTTTGAATGGGCGCAGAGAATTGAGTGCGAGTCTCAAAAATGAAGGCCCGAAAGACGCGGGGAAGCTCAGAACAATCGCGAAGGAGATACAATCATGTCATGCGAGAATAATCATCAATAAATATAAGAAAGTAACGGTAGCCAGAAATACTAGTAATCTTGTACGGACCTCATATATCGGAGTGTACCAAAACAAAAGAAGCGGAGCTCCGAGTACAATGAGAAGGAAAATATGAACGTGACTGCTTGCTAAAAATACAGGTTTCACACTGAAAAGCAGGAAGAGATATATCCGGGAGAGCCTTCTGGAGGACGGGAAGAGGAGCATGACCAAGACGCCGATGTCAATCCGAAGAGGAGACAGATGCGAGGAGAGTAGGAGAGCCATCAAGAAGGTAGAGCCCGTTCTGCAGCCGCCCCCTACCAATGATAGTCCGCGTCTGCTGATCCTGTATCAGAAAAGAAGAGGAAGTAAATGTCACTGAGCAATTTAAATCAGTAATAAGGCGACCAACATAAAGTAAATTGAAAGGAGAGCCCGGAACATGAAGAGCCGAGCGCAGGAGGAGGGAGGAGACGAGAGGAATATCAGCACATCCAGAGACAGGGACAGCTGCCCCATTGGCCACAGTAATGTACTTCGGGTGAGGAGAAGATAAGTACTGAGGCGGTCGAACAGAGGTGATGTGATGAGTGGCACCAGAATCGAGGATCCATCGCGGGCCAGAGGAGAGGCGGGCGATACCTTCATTGGAGATGGAGGCAACGGAGGCAACCGAGGCTGGCGGGCGGCTGAGCAGACCATGAAGATGTTGGAGCTGAAGGCGAACCTCGTCGAGGTCAGTACGAGTGGGAGAGGAGTCGGTGACAGCAACAGAGGCCTGCGGATGAGGAGGACGACCATGTTTGCGATAGCACGTGGCTTCAAGATGCCTGTCTTTGCCGCAGAAAGAGCACTTAGGCCGAGGTCGGCCACCCCGACCACGTCCCTGAGAATCAGAGCGGCCTCCACGAGCTGAAGAAGGAAGAGGCAGTAAAGGAGCAGGGGCTTGCTGGACAAGGGCCGGAGAAGGAGGTCCAGACAAATCCGGAGGCGGGGAGACCTTGAGAAGCATCGAGCACACATCCGAGAAGGACAGAGTAACCGTAGAGGAGAGAATGTGAGCCCGTACACTGTGAAGGTGATGGGGTACCCGAGCCATCATCATGGCGATACCCACAGCTTCCTTCTGGGCACATTGGGCAGCAAGGTCCACAGTAGGAGGCTGATGTTGGATCCAAGCTTCGACCAGAGACCGAGCCTGAGCAACAAAGGAGGTCAGATCGGTCACGTCACCGCTATCAAGGGTCTGGAGAGCAGTGATAATGTCATACAAATGGTGGAGACTATCCTTGCCGGAGTAAAGGGTATGGAGCTCGTCCCACATGCCCTCGGCCGTCTCGTGGTACATGGTCAGGCGATAAGACTCGCCATCAAGAGAATTAAGGATCCATGTCTGCACACGACCATCGTTGCGTAACCAGTCGTCAGTAGGGGTACCGGTAACGACCTGGGTCAAGTGATGAAGAAACCCCTTCGATTGCAGTACCCGGCGAACAGAGTGCGCCCATTCCACAAAATTCTTCTTGCCGGTCAGAGATATAGTAGTAATACGGAGCTCATCTCGTACTTCCGGAATAGAGGTCGGGCGGTCTGCAGGAGGAATCGTCATTCCGGTAGAATCAGCAGAAGAGGCCATGAAGACGAGTTGCGGCTAGGAGAACAGACCGGCAACAGAGGAGACCGTGCGACTAGAGCGGAGACCGCCTGGTCACGATGTGAAAACACCAGCGGCAGGAGGAGGCCGCGACCAAAGGCGGAGCCCAGCAGAAAGAGAAGGCAGCGGACAGGAAGAGAAGATCGCAGCGGATAGAGACAAGCCGCGCAGACAGGAAAGAGGAGAGCACAACGAGAAGAGCTGGAAACCACGCACTGCAGGGAGGGAAGGAGAAGACCGCGACCTAAATGCGGGAAGGCAACAATCCGCACGGTCTGGCTTAGCACAGCAGCGGTTAGAGCAAAAGGAGGCCACGAGCGGGTAGAGAGAAGAGACCGCGAGTAAAGAAAACTCAAGCGGATAGAGAGCAGATCGCAGCGATCAGGAACAGGCCGCGGTGAGTAAAAGGTCGCGAGTAGGACTCCAGCGACAAGGCAGCGGATAGCAGAACACAGCGGACAAGACGAGTCCACGAGTAAGACAAGAGGCAGAACGCGGCGAGCTGAAACAGGTCGCAGCGAGCTGGAGCAGTCCGCCAGAAGAAAAGCCGCAGCGACTGTGAATCAGTCCGCGAGAAGGGAGCCCGCAGAGGATAGGAACAACCCGCTGCAGGGAAAAGAAATCAGAAGAGTCCGCGAGAAGAAAACGCGGTCTGGACGGGTAGAAGCTCACAAGAAGGGGAGGGAAGCAAGCGGACTACAGGAGGACGCAGCGGACTGCAGATAACTGTAGGGAGAAGAGGGCCCCACAGTACAGCGAGAGAAATGGCTATAAGATGCCTGAGGGGGGGAAGGAGTGGAACCACGGGAGGAGCGGATACAGAGGGTCAGGCCGCAGAGGAGCAAGCGGGTAGACAAGCAGGCCGCAGGAGATCAACAGAGGCGGACAGAAAACGCGAGTCCGCAAGAAGCCGAACCTGGCTCTGATACCATGTAGAGAAGGAAAACTGAACCTTGTATATATGTTCACTTGCTTCAAATACAAAGAATGAGTACAAATATATAGATGAGAGAAAGAAAGAGGAAGGTCTTATACATGATGTGGGACTAAAGAGGAGAGAGAAAACAAAGAAAATACATAATGAGCCTATGTTAAATGGGTTTCTCTAACAGTACGCATGTCAGATCAAAACCCAAACCGAAATCTGGTAGTGTCTATGGTTGGGTCCTCTCGGATATCGCTCCTCACAACTAACTCATCAAAGCGATCTCTGTACTCAACGATAGACATGGATCCTTATTGAAGACAAAATAATTGGTCGAGCAAGCGACTCTGATACGACAAATGCAGATACCTTTGACACAATGTACGCTTCATGTTCACACAATTGGTGATGCGATGTAGACGGTCTCACTCGCGGGTCCTCTTAACGCTAGCCCAATATGCCCTCGCCTAATCTAAAAGTCTAAGTTTCGCAAACTTGACGCGACGCTCATCGAATACCTCAAATAATCAAGATAATACTCCATATCCACGAGACAATAACTGAAAGACTCAGGACTCGATGAACAGTCAAAAGAAGGGGCAGCAGTACGAAACTGACTCTCAAGATCTCTCTCGGAATGACTATTCTCATAATAATCATCCTTAAGGTAACCGAATCGTGTCGAAGGATCAACACGATCAGCTCGCGTATACAGATAAGAACGACGACAATCATCATATTGAAAAACGATCTCTGGAATTGGTGTGCTGCAATTGCGAAAAGTTATTGTAGTGACGTGAGGGTCTCCCTGAAGGGGATCTATGGGGCGGGTGCAGGTGAACTCGAGACCTTCAAAGTGGGGAGAGAAATAATTGCAACACCTATACATAATGAAAAACCTATAAACTCTACGACTGCGTATCAAAAGAGCGTGAACCTAGCTACGCGCAACCTCGCTTTGATACCAATTGACGCAGGGCGAATCTATAGGCGGCAGAAAATCTGCGACCTAACCTTACATGTTATGCAAAAGTCCAACGAGGAAATCACAATTGGATAATAAATTAAAATCATCCCACGCAGATAAATTCATGACAAGGCAAAATATTTTATTTGGGCAAAACAAGCTTAGGTTTTCCTCCCTGTGGAAGGCCAAAGCAAGAGCGCGCCGCGAATAAATCTAGCAAATAACAATAATAATCTAGCAATCCACCACAATACAAGGTATCCAATCTAATATAGTGATCCAACCCAATATAAAGTGTTGAAAGTAATACACCAGTATAACTAAATCTCACCAAATAGTAGGCTGACAAGGGCACTGAAGAATTCGGAGCCGAAGATGAATGTAAGACGATCTGAGGTGGAACCGGCAGCGTGGAAAACGACGTAGGTGGCTATCCTCGGCGGTGGAGGGTGGAATCGGACCAGAAATGGATAGATCTGGTCACTAATGGGTAGATCCGGGCGTGGGTGGATAGATCTGATGTTTTGGGTGTGGAACCGGGCTAGGGAGTGATGGACGGGTGGAAAATAGCAGATCGGGGCAGGATGGTCTAGATCTGGACTGATCTAGAGGGGTAGGAGTTGTGAAAAGTGGTCCACGGAAGGTGGGCAGTGGGGGAGTAGAAACCTGCAGCTGGAGTGTTGGCTGACTTGTGGGGAGGATGTTTGGGGGCGATGGGTTGCTGGAGGAGTCTAGATGGGGCGGACATCGGTGGATCAGGTGGAGGACCGGCTGGATTGGTGAGGGTTATTGCTAGGGAGGAGGGGAACCGGATGAAACAGAGAATATGGTGGTTGGGCGGGTGGCAGCAGTAGGTAAGGGGAGGCCGGCAGTGCAGAGGAGAGGCAGCAGCAGGCCGGTGGTGGTTCAGGGTCTAAAAAAATGAATAGTAAATTTTATTTTTGAATAGTAATAGTAAATGGAAATCGAGAATTCTAGACAGCCAATTGTAGGATGTTTTTTGGCTGAGTTGGGCGGCTGAAAAGGGGTTTGGAGGAGGGAAAAAGAGGGCTAGGGTTAGGGAATACCTTTGGGAAGGAGATACAAGCCTAGGAGTCGTCACCTAGGGTTTCACGGAGTTGGCAGCGGTGCGGGATCGTGGGAATCCGGGAATAGCTTTCTCCAAATTCTGCAATGTCTTCAAAACCAGCCTCTACTTATTTATTTATAAGAAAACAAAGACTGGGGCATCCCACCTTCAACGACTATGATTGGTCGGAGGCGGGGTCACTCAAAAAACACTAAAATAAATCAAAAATAATAAAATAGCATATGATTTTGATTCACGGCATCAATCCGAGCACATTTGCATAGTCCGACTGTCGATACGGGCACGCCATATATGGAAAGTTACCAATCAGTCCCAAACGGACCCAAAACTCGTCCTCTAATGCAAATCCTCTTCTCTGCTTTGCATCATATATAGATAGAGAGAGAGTGAGAGATCTAGGCTTTAGTTTGTTTTCCAGTAACTCGTCAAGGTATCTTTTGATGACAATAATGCTTAATCGATGAAGAAAGTATGTCTTGTGCATCAAATTCTATTATCAAATTCATGGTATTAGGGCTAGAACATCTTCAGTCCCTTCTATTACAAGAAAATTAAATGCAAAACTTCAAAATTTTCTTCTGCAAACATTGACTTCCCATAGGTAGCCTTCCTCTAATGCTAAGAACAATGACTCGCAAACCAAGATGTGATTTTCTTATGCAGGTGCAGATGCTGACGGGGATAACTTACAAGACAATGACAATTCATGTTGGAACCATGACTCATACATATGCAGGCATATCTACAAGGCAATGCAAACGATTCACACACTCCTATAGCAGAATCTTCTCTAAATTGAACATCTGCGGACAATTCCTTCTTCTCTAACACATGAATACTCATAGTAATGGTCCCCTTTTATGATGGCACAAACACAGTCGATTTCTTCCTCAGTCAAGCACATGGATGCAGACAATGTTCCCTTATTTTGAAGATGAAATCTATTCCATATTGAGACATTAATCTTGGGCATTATACTAGAGAGATGAACTCCATCATCATCTTTGACATCAACATTCAACAAAGGTCAATATAGTTATCAATGATGCCATCAAACCATGGCATGCTCATGTAGACAAAACCACACACTCGATTATGGAAACTGAAAACATGCCCGCATTAAACCTATTTTATGGGGATTAATTCATTGATGTGGTCTCACCCAATAAAAAAAGGTAATACATAATAAAGGAAAATTATATTTTTTTGATTGGTACAATAAAACAATCCAAGAAAGAAGACAATGGAAATTCGGTATGGGAGGCTAATGATAACTTGATCATACTATGGTATCTTGACTCGATGGATCAATCCATGCTCCGCACTTGGATATACCATAAAGCAATGAAGGTCTACAGGATATGGCACATGATTTATGTTCAAACATAGATAATTATACGCAATTTTTGACATTCGTTCATCCCTCTATGCTGCCCAGCATGAGTTTAAACAATGTATTTAAATATATTGTAGGAACTATGATAGGAATTGACATGTTTTACAAAATGGATTGGGATAATGAATGACAGTGTGTGCAACCAGATGCCTTTGTTAACGTTCATCCTAAATGTTGAAACCGGAAACCGGCCTCTGTGGAGTTCGACCCTTGGGGAAGGGGTGGTCTCGCACTTACTTCGCTCCTGCAAGAGAAATAACAAGGGGGAGAAGAACAAGAGATAGGACCAAGGGCCCGGCTCGGAGGTCCCGCCACACACCCGGAAGATCTTAGAGCGCTTCCCCTCCTTAACCAAGTGTCGGGCTAAGGTACCTCAGAAAGCGCTATAAGACTTGAGAACCAGAAAGCCTCCCTTCTGAAGTACCCCTTGGGTCCTATTTATAGATTATCTCGGATGGTCTGCGAATAACCCGCCTCTGGTGGTCTGAATTTACTAAAGAGCCCCTCGGATTGGCCTGCCAACAGCCAAACCCCGCTGTTCTGGCTGGTTATACGCACCTCTTGCCGGGTCACCTCCTGTCATTTGGGGGGAGGTGGGCAGCAGCCGATCCGCCTGGGAGAGGCGGCTGGGGCCGGCTCGCTTGGAAGAGGCGAGCGGGGGCTGGCCAGCCTGAGAGAGGCGGCTGGGGCCCGGCCCGCCTAGGAGAGGCGAGCGGGGGCTGGCCCGCCTGAGAGAGGCGGCTGGGGCCCGGCCCGCCTAGGAGAGGCGAGCGGGGGCTGGCCCGCCTGAGAGAGGCGGCTGGGGCCCGGCCCGCCTAGGAGAGGCGAGCTGGGGCCCGGTCCGCCTGCCTGCTTGGGCCCCTTCGGCGGACACGGGGGTTGGACGTTTCTTTCCGAGCTTCTGCAAAGCACGCAAAGATCGGGGATTGTGTACAACCACAAATTTTGCAGAGCATATCTCTAGTGTGATATCACTTATGAAGGGCTACTTGATATCACTTTTGACTGGTCACATCAATGGCCATCCTTATTCTTTGCATTTTTTTGAGATCAATAGAGTCTTTAGTTTAGACACATGGTAGCTAGTTTTGAACATAAATGTGGATGGAGTTCCGTAGGGTGAGGTCGGACGTTCACGAACGATGGTTCGCAATCACCGCATTCACGACAACCACCACCGTGCAAATGGACCCTTCATGCCTTGATCAGCAAACCACAGTCTCTAATCTCACTAATGGCACTGCCACGGCAAACAACAATGTTGCTCATAGTAGTAATTCTATATCTTCCATGCTGAAAAATAATTCATTATTATCCTGGTTATTAATTTTGTACCTTTAAACCATATATGACAAACATGATATTCGAAAATTTGGAGGGTGGGTGATGGCACCCTAAACCAATGATATTCGAAAATTTGGAAGGTGATGGCACCCCTCCCTCTATAACTAGTCAAACAACCATTATTTTTCCTTATACTATTGTTTTTATAATGTTCTCCATGTTATCACATTATACTACAATCTATTATCTATTGGACTCCTTACGGCCAAGTGTCATTGTGTAGCTTTATTTTTTCATTCTCATTGTGAATTTCAGGACAATCATTCAGGAGAATGATTGGCATTATTAAAACTCCTAGATTGTATCTTGTGGTGGATTTCCCTAGACAAGCTCTCTCCTCAAGGGGCGAGGAGGGGGTGGGAGAGGCATCTGCCATTTCTAATAGACTACTGTAGTGGCAGAAAAACCTTGATTACAACATTACACACACTTAGAATTAGTTCAGGATATTCAAATTGATCATCAAAACAATGTCAACAAATCTCTTTCAATTCATCAACAAGATCGTATATTTTAAACTTACCACAATCCGTTCTATGTTGATTATTTTGTATAGAAATACCAAACAGATCATATTAGGTATTGAAAACAGAAACCTTCTCATAAGCAAATCCTAAGCATTGTCAACCAAAAACATCCATTTATTCCGCACACGTCTCCATGAAAATAGCAAACAAAACAATACTTCCACAACATCCATCTCCAGCCAAAAACGAAAACCTAAAATATCTAACAATTAAATCAACAGAAGAACAGAAAAATCGGAAGAAAAAAAAAGAGTTAAGAAGATTCAAACCGATAAGATGCCGCGGTTTTTCTCGGCGGAATCTGTCAAAGAAAAAAGAGGGAAGAGAGGGAAGACTGTTCAGAATGCCAGGTATTAGCGCGATTGCAAGAGAGGGCGGGATAAGAAGTCGAGCTTGGGGGGGGGCAAGAAATTGGGATGTACCAAATAGACGTAGCACTCTTTGACGTGAAAGAGGATCAGTTCGACGGACTGGAGTTCCTCCTCTTCGTCGTCCTGCCCACCTCTTGCCTCGTCCTTGGAGTCGAAATTGCGTACGAGTTGCTTCTGATCGTGCTTTTTTTCGTCCATCACAGCGACTCCGAGCTCTAGCGGGACGGAGATTTTCGCTGCTTTTGGCTGCGGAGAAACTAGTTCGTTTTCTGCTTTTGGGGTTGACGATGGGGTTCGGTTGCGGCGAAAATGATTCTTTAATTATGCGCGGCTCCGGTGCACTGCGAGAAAGATTTTTACTATGGTCCGTGTTCATATGTTGACACGTGTCCCTGATTATATATAAATTTTGCCCGCAAATTATTTTTGGGGGCTAATACCTACACCGCAGTTTTGGCCAGTCGCACGGCACTTTCTCCTAATTTTTTACATTATTATCCGCACTATAATTTTGACTATCCATAAATTTTTGATATCCACAAAACAGTTTTGTTAAAATTATATCCGTAAATCAAATTATTATCCTTAAATCAAACTTTTGATATCCGCAAATTGATACACTTTGAATATTTGCTTTCACCAATTCTTCATAACAACTTCATCCAATAAGAAAGAGAAAACACGGTCATTGGATATAACATTCTCATGCATACAAACATTTGTAAAATATGTTGTATTAGTTAAGGCAAAACGTCGTCATAAAAAGACTATTTATCAGTCCTAAATAATCTACTTCCACAAAGAGTCATGCTCACATGAGTTTAGAACATCGTCAACATTGCGACCACAATTGCTCAAATCTCTAGAGCGATGACGGTGACGATGACGGCGATAGCGGCGACGATGATGGTGATGGCGCCGACAATGACGGCGACGATGATGACAGTGATGACGGTGATGGAGGCGGTTGCCGCGGCGATGGCGGCAATGATGGCGGCGACGACGGCGATGGCGGCAATGACGGAGCTGCCGGCGGTGATGTCGGCGATGGCAGCGGTGATGACGGCGATGGCGGCGGTTGCCGCAGCAGTTACACCACGGATGATTACAGCGTTAGTGGGGGCTCTTTGGATAATCATAACTCATACATGAAGTACGGCTAGCGCTCCTAAGAGGGATCTCTTCAAATATAACTCTCATTTGATCTCAAGAAAAATTGAACATGACTCAAAAATAATGTAAGATAAGAGAAGAAAAAAATAGTGTAGATAACCAAAACTGCTTTTCGATTATCTAATTTTTGGGAGAGAAAAACATCTAAAATAGAGTGCGGATAACCAAAACAGTTTTGCCGATAACAATCTACCTTTTATAAAAATAACGATGATTAAACAATATACTGTTTGGATAGTTTGTTCATACGTGTTGATTTAAATTTTAATTCACTCACAAGGGTCTGTTCGTTTGGATTTTGGACGCGTTATTTTCGCCCAAGCATGTTTTATCGCCCGACGCATTTTTTTCGCTCGCGCGCGTCCAACCCCCCCCCCCCCCCCGGAAGTGATTTTTTCACCTGACGTGTTTTTTTCGCCCGAAGACGAATTTTTTCGCTCGAGCACGACGTTTTCGCCCATACACGAATTTTTCACTTGTTTGAGAAATTTTTGCTTGTGCGCGAATTTTTTGCCCGGTTGCGATATTTTTGCCCGGACACAATATTTTCTCCAAGCGAGATATTTTTGCCCGAGCGTGAATTTTTCGCGGAGCACGATTTTTTTCGCCCTTGCGCGTTATTTACGCGTGATCCGTTTTTCGTCTGGGCGAGAATTTTTCGCCCGCGCGTGATTTTTTCGTCCGGGCATGAATTTTTCGCCCGGGCTCGAATTTATCGTCAGACCGTAATTTTTTAGTCCAGCTGCGGTTTTTTTGCCCGAGCAAAAAAATCACGCCCTGACGAAAAAATCGCGCGCGGACGAAAACTACGCGTTTGAGCGAAAACTTCGCGCCAGGTCAAAAAAACCGAGCCCGAGTGAAAAATTCGCGTCCGGCCGAAAAATTCGTGACCGGGAGAAAAATCCCTGCAGAGCGAAAAAAAACGCGTCCGGACGAGCACCCGGGTGAAAAAATTGCACACAGGCGAAAAACCCGCGTCCGGGGGCGTGCGTGAAAAAAACAACGCTCATGCGAAAAAATCGCACCCGGGCGAAAAACCGTGACGGTGCGAAAAATCCACCCTGGGCGAAAAATCCGCGCCCGGGAGAAAAATCTCCGTCCGGGCAAAAAAAATGCGCTCGGGCAAAAAATCCGCACCCGGGCGAAAAATCTGCTCCCCGGGGGAAAATCCGCGTCCGGTGATAAAATCCGCGTCCGGGAATAAAAAACGCGTTCGGGAGAAAAAAATCTTGCCCGGGTGACAAAATCTCGCCCATGTGAAAAATCAGTCACGGGCAAAAAATGAGCTTACAGTTTTTTTAATAGATAAATATTTATGAGAAGTCATAGGCTGGGCTTGAATAGTTTATGAAAAAACAACTTACAATCAATTTTAAAATAAGAGATTTGTTTAAAAGTTGTACAAACAAACAGCTGTAAAACTACGTTTACGTTTTGAATACAGATTTTCCATCATCATAGGTTGTCACAAACAGAGCCCTAGTCGTTGGGTAAAAACTATATTAATCCTCCCATGTTAAGGTTGATGGGGTATTGGGGTTCCCACTGCTAAAACTTATTGAGTTGATAGGTAGGATTTCAACTGAAGCACTTAAGCAATGTGATCTGATAAAGCAAAACGCGCTCGCTCAAACGGTGCAAAATCATCCTAAAAGGGAGGGCCAAGCCAAATGCCAACAAGCGGAAAAGCAAATGTGTGTACACAGTCACCCGGACCACGCGGGGGGGCATGTTTGTCATTTCGAGAAAATTAACAATCCAGGTTATACAACCCCTATTCGTCAAGGGTCAACGGTCAAGAGTCAACGAGCAGCATCAGTACATGAGGATCCAATTTGTTGAAACCAAAGAATCGGTCTCTGTGGAGTTCGACCCTTGGGAAGGGGTGATCGCACACTTACTTCTCTCTCACAAGCTAAACGACCGAAGACTTAGCACAAAGAACAGACTCAATGCTCCAGCACGGAGGTCACACCACACACGCGAAAGATCTTAGAGCGTTTCCCCTCCTTAGCCAAGTGTTGAGCTAAGGATACCTCAAAAAACGCAAGAACATCAGGGCACAAGTAAGCATGCCTTCTGAGGTACCTCCTTGGGTCTATTCATAGTTTTTTTAAGTTGGACTGCCAACAGCGCACCTCCGTTGTTTGCAATGTTATATGCATCCAAAAGTGGTCTGTCAATAGTCAAACTCAGCTATTGTAAACAGTTATATGCAGACCCTGCAAGGGCATCCAGGTAATTTTGCCTCTGGACCCTACTGGGCGAGTGACCCATGAAGGCGTCACTCGCCTAAAGGAGCAAGTACTGGATAAGCCAGTCACTCGCCTCTGCGGCACCCGAAATATGGGCGAATGATGCTCTGGAAGGATCTCGCTTTACTCAATGACAAGGAACGCGGGGTCAACTCGCACTCCATTAGGCAGACGCAGTCGCGCTCCCGCAGCACACCTTCTCTTTGTAGGCGAGCCCAAGCCTGGCTGCGGTGGCTCGCTTGCCCCATATACGTAGGCGAGTCGGCGAGAACCAGTGGCGAGCGCGAGCTGGATAAGCTGGCTCGCACAGCTCGCTCGCCTTTTTAGCGGGAGCGAGCTGACCATCTGGGTTCGCCCGCCCCCTGCACTAATTCGGGCCGGTTATTCTTGCACTCGCCTAGCCTGGTGAACTCACTCGGCGAACACGGGGTTGTACACAATTAGTATTCAAAGGCCCACAGAGGAGGCAAGGGGACCTTTAAACACAAGCGATGATCATGCTGGTCAGGTCGCGCGACCACCCAGCAGCACGGACAAGCTTTAGAAACCTTTTTAGTACAGGCGATCTCTGAGCAGTACTAGTGGCGAGCAACAACAATACTCGCCTAGCAAGCGACTTCCGACCAACATCACAGATGATCGCCAACCAATACTCGCCAGGTCACCAGAAAGCAGCAGTCGATGATCGCGAGATTGGGTTTTCTCGTCTAGAGACCCCCCTCCCTTTAGATTTGTCTATAAAAAGGACCCCGGGGGTACACGAATATGGACTTCAAAATCATGAAAAAGATCTTGACCACTTCATTCCTTGGACTTTTAGTTAAGCCTTTGGATCCTTTCTCTGAAGAGTCAAGTTCCCAGCTAACGTCCCCTTGTACCTTGCTCGGTCATCTTTGGTTGTGGAGGGGAAGCTTCTTCTAAGCATCCGGGTACGTGGTGGGACCTCCCTACCACAACACTGGTGTCCTTTTTGTTGTCCCTATTTTTGCATTTTAGCCCACTGAGCCGTCGATCCCGACCGCTGGACTAGTAACCTTAACTCTCATTGATCCGAATTTTGGAGTTGGGATTTTCCCGGCTTCAATACTTTGGTGCGGTGAGCGTAGATCGTAGCCGAGGAAGCGAGAATGAGGAGAGATAGTCAGCAACTCGGCAGGAGTCAACAACCCGACAAGAGGTACCGACTTTATGAATGTGGCAGTGTTTGAAGAGTTTGCGAGGATGATCGAGAAGAGCATCCTAGTGGGGTTCCCTCCTCGCCCCAATATCACGGCGACCTCGCCTCGTCGTGTAACACCGTCGGGGGAAGGAGCGCCGCCTAGGAGATTAGGGAAGGAGAGAGCAAGAGGGGAGCAGCAGCGACCAATGCAGTCACTGTACTGTTCGGAGAGCGACCAGGGAATCAGGTTCAGAGACGCGGAGCAGCCGGCGTGGTTCCATGATACTGGGTCTGTTAGCGAGTATGAGGAAAATACTCGCGAGTTCGAAGCCCATCATCACCAAGCATGGAGGAGCCCCTTCTGTGAAAACGTTTTGGAAGACTTCTGACTAGAGGTACACCCAAGTGTATCTGGTGAAGTCATCTTTACGTACAGCCTTGACACGCCTTCAACGAGCTCCTTGAACTACACAAGCTTCTGGAGGACTTCTGATTTCTCCTTCACGAAGTACACCCAAGTGTATCTGGTGAAGTCATCAACCAATGCTAGTATGTATTTATTGCTTCCAAGACTAGAGGTAACGCATAGTCCCATCAAATCACCGTAGATGCACTCCAATAATATATAACATTTGAACAAGGACTTGCAAATGAGAAGTGATGTGCCTTCCCAAATTGACACCTCTCACACACATGATCATAACAAAGAGATGAAAAATTAAGCAAGCCTTTCACCAGGCCTCTAGCCACCATAATCTTCAGCTTATGCATCCTTATATGCCCTACTATTTCAAGTCAAATAACAGAGTTGTCATTAGCCCTCATCTTCTCAACATAAGAACTTGTCTACAAAACAAATAAGTCATTTACCCGTCTCCCAACGAGAGTCACATCAGCCTTCACTGATGAAAAGCACTGAATGAACTTCACTTTTGTTGAATCAAATAGAACATGATAGCCAACATCCACAACATTGATCATAGTGAAGAAGTTCTTCGTCCTCGACACGTAATATACACTCCTTAAGGTGAGTGGACTCCTATCACTGCCCAAATAAACCGTTCCCCCCTTCTCAATTTCATTAACCGAGTCGTCAGCTGTAATCATAGCATCATTACCTTTATACACTTGCTGAGTAGAAAACTTCGATTCATCGCCTGTATGGTGATGACCACACCCAGAATCGGCAATCCAATCCTCGTGGAAGTTGATGGAGGCTAAAATATTAGCATACATCACCGTCATGTCTACCAAGAAGCAATCCTCCCTCCCCTCCCCCACTCACCTTCACTATTGGATCCTCCTCCTCTCTTTATAGCGTGTCTTGGCTGAATATTCACCTTGCAATCTTTCTTCATATGACCGAGCTTGTTGCACCTAAAGCATCTAAGAATCTTCTTACCTCCATCATGCTTTAGAGTCTTGCCTCCCTCTTGATGTGATGAAGTAGAAGACTTTCCATCATAGGTCTTCTTCTTATCTCACTTCTTCTTCTTACTAGAGTACAAAATTTCATTATATCCCCCTGAGATCGAACAACTAGACATATGCCTTGCTAAGCTCTCCCATAAGGCTAGCAAGTTCTCCAGCTCCAACAGAGATGGTTGAGTAGCCTACCCCTACACTGAAGTGATGAAGACAATATATTCCTTCCGTAATCCGCAGATGATGTGTCTCTTCATCATAGCCTCATAAATATGCTCATCTAGATCAAATGCTGAAATCTCAATACATAAGTTCTTCATCTTCAAGAGAAAAGAAGAGATAGACAGGTCTCCTTGAGTGACCCTTGTCAACCTATTTTTCAGGAAATGTAGTCTCGCTACATTTTTCTTATTGAACAACACATCCAGGTAAGTACAAGTCTCAGAAGTCGACTTGCAACCTATTGATACGCCCGAAATAGTTTACGTATTTAAACGCAAGTGCACGTGCCGTATCAAGTAATAAAAAGTGAGTATGAATCGTCTCTACAGGGAGGTGATGAATTCAGTGCTTGCAAATACCAATTAGGTCTTTTCCTTAAATCCAAGTAAGACAAAATTGGTGATTTTCTAGAACTACTAAAATTAAAGATAAAGACCTCTAATTGAAATTACTACGAATCTTGGGAAAAATACTTTTCTTATCGAGTTGGAGATATAATCTTGCATCATAATTTCCAAGGTTGGTGAGATGGATAAGTGAATGTGTCGTTGTGAAAATGCGTGGTGAAAGTACCTTGCAATGACTTTCAAATAGAGAATCGTATTTGTCGATATCGGCAATCCCTAGTTCTATATTTTCCCTCGGGTGAAATAAGAACCGCTTAAAGAGCAAAAGCCTAAGTTGCTAACACCAAAAAGAAATCTCTTTCTCTCTTCAAATGCTATATCAAAATTATGATATATTATCGCAACTCCTCTCTCGATTTATGAAGCGTAGCATAAAGATGAAATCTTGGCCAAAAATTTCAGAATAAAGATCATAAAATTGATAAAGAACGTTCACAATACATTTTCAACAACATAAACTAGAAAATATCCATCAAACATAACCAAGTACTCTCATAATATAAGATTAAGAAAGAATTAGTTCATGGCGTTGGAGGAATCACTCAAAATGTTGAAATAGATCTTACAAAACATGGTGGTTCACGCTTAATCGCCGCTGGAATCTCTTCCTAAAGCCGCTTCTTTGATCTGCACGAAGATCTCCTTCTTCCTCTAGCCGGTGCTCTTCAATGGAGGTTTTCTTCAAACCCTAGATGGTGCTCTCCTCCTTAGATCCGAAAATAATAATGAATAATAATCATTTAGTCAGTTTTTGGCATTAAAAACGTTCATCCTCCTGAAAAGACACATCCTTCCATAATTAAAAATGGCGACAATTCAAATTTAAAATTTTGAATTTCGGACAGACACATGTTGCAGTTTCAGAATTGGATGTTACAGTAACTGGTCCAGGCTGAAAATAAGAATTCTGCATTGCTCTTCCAAGTTGATTTCCTCATCAAATCTTGCATAAAAACCATGAAATAAGGCCAACTTAGTACCATAATCATTAAAACAATAATTAATCATATTTATTACCATTTATGCTCATTTTTAGTAATTATGAAGTAGAAATATTAGGCAAAGATAACTTCATTTGAGAGGTTATCACTTATGATGTGGTCGAATAGCTCCGGTGAGATTACCCTCTTGAGTGTGAACTCTGCCTTAACATCAATTTTTCAATAGGTTCTCACTTCTTGAGCATTATTCCCAGCAGCCACAACCTCTTGTTTATCATCTCCTCCAACGACCTCCCAGAGGTCCTCGCTAAGTAACCCTCCTTACAAGACTTTCATTTCTTGTAATTAGTTTGAGTTAGCAGCTCAATACCAAGGCCTTTTGCATACCCACCTTCTATACTAGATTCCTGGTTTACTTGTCTTCCAAAGATACTTAGCAGTCAACAACTAAAATCTTCGTCTCTCTGATTTACTTGTCTTCCAAAGGTACTTAGCAGTCAATAGCTAAAATCTCCATCTCTTTGATACCATGTAAATTTTAATGAATGAGATCGCAAGACCACTCTCAACCAATCAAGAATAGTAAACCACTAGTAAAAGAGGAAGCAAGAGCAAACACTTGTATATATTCACTGTTTTATAAAGCGAGACATACAATCGCGAGACATGATTTCATGTTGAAATCAACGGAGATAAAAAACAGACAAGTATAAACTGGAGAATATTAAAAAAAGGAGACCGCCAAGCCGCCAGACCGCACCTCTAACTGTGAGGTCGCGCGAACAACTGTTATTGACTTTTGCTGGAGAATAAAATACTGAAATCGCACAGGTCGCGCGAACTGAGAAACCAAATCATGTGAACAAGTGACCAAACTATCTGCTTGAGAATTTTTTTTGATGATTATTATTTAGTAGGATAGCCCATCTTAACGGTTCAAATCTTCGATTGAAAGTTAGTAAGATGGGTAAAAGTTCTCTTAAATATTTCTCTTATCCACACAATTTTTTAAAAGAATTTGCTTCCTAAAAATTGATCATCACTGACTTTTAAAAGAAATGATGGAAGGGTTGGCACGAACCGAGTCGAAGATGTAAACCAAAGCGTTGAGATGTCTATTTGATTTGTAAAATCGATTAGGACTTACATTTGATCAACTTATGCCTCACTACCGTTATTTGATTTGATCATCCACTATCTTGTGAACTTGAATTTTGAATTTTCACCCACCATTTCCCTATATTTCTATTAGTTATTTCTTAATAAGTCTTCAACTATGGGGAATTGTTAAAAAAATTTGTGAGTCGTTGTGATATGTGGCCTAAGTGTGTGTACACCTACTTGGAACGATCCCTACTATGACTTTTTAAAGAAAAGAAAAAAAATGTGTTATAGTGATATGTGGCCTACGTATGTTTATTCATACTTAGAATGATCACAACTATGATTTTAAAAAATATATATATATATATATATAATATATAAAAATATCATAGTGATATGTGACCCGAGTGTGTGTACACCTACTTGGAATGATCCCAACTATTGACTAAAATTGTGATAATTGAAAATTAAACCTCATAGTTGAGAGAGTTATTAAGAATATTAAATAGGGAAATACCTTTTACTATCGCATGTCACTCCTAACCAAGCAAAGATCATTTCTATTGCAAGTTCTCGTGATTTCTTTTCAAATAAACTACCAATTCTAGTGGAGGTTAAGTTAAAGACTCGACCTATTTTCATTCTCTTAGTTATTGAGAAAGTTCGATAAGAAAAATTTATAGGAGTCAATGATTTTAAAGGATAGCACACACCACACTAGAAAATTTAATTGAGCTTTATCTTTCATCAAGCTAGTGAATATTTAATTATTACGAACCATTAAGGTGTGACAAGTTCTCATTTGATTAAATTTGAAGTTTTTGAGTAATCTTTCTTTAATTATGTTTGAGAAGAAGGATCTTATGAGTTTGTATTATAACTATTTCCTCTCACTCAATTTCGATAATAAGTATTGTTTTTGCTAGGGACTAACAAAGGTTTAAGTGTGGAGGTGTGATAACTTCTCAAAAAGAAGTTATCTAGCCCAATTTTAGACTTAATATTAATTAAAAAAGCTAAAAATGATTTTAAATAAGATAGAAATGAAATGAAATTTATATTTATTTATTTTGTGGCTAATTCGGTCTTTTTGCATAATATTATTGCGAGAATTGCCAAAGAAATCTGCTTGGAGAAAGAAATCTGCCCAAATATAATAACCAGGAAAGTAGGTCACAACGCGCGGGAAAGCAGGTTGCAACGTGGTCTGGACGAATTTCAGAATTTGAATTTCAAAGTTGGCTCCGATTTCAAATATGGAAAGATGCTTCTTTCCAATGGGGTGACCACGTTTTTAAGAGGGAAAATCTCCACCAATTAGATGATTCGAAGAAATTCTAAGAGAGAGGAGGAGAGGAAATCAAGAGTTCTTCTTCTGGGGTTTGTGAAAATCCTCCATTGAAGAAGGTGGCTAGAACAAAGAAGACGATAGATCCTTGGGCTGATCGAGCGAGCGACTCTGGAAGGGAAATCCTGCAGCGTTTAATCATTAAATCCATCATGCATTGTAATATCTCTCCAATTATTTCGCGGTTTTTTCCATCGCTATGAACTAATTCCTCTAATCTTGTATTGTGAGAATACTAAGTTGTTTCGCAGGTTTTTTCTATCGCTATGAACTAATTCCTCTACTCTTTGTGATGACTATTCTCTAATGTTCTTTATTGAGTTTATGATCTTTTATTATGGAACTTGTGGCCAATGTTTCATCTTTTTACTACGCTACATAAATCGAGAGAGGAGTTGCGTGTGTGCATCATAGATTCGATATAGTATTTGAAGAGAGAAAGAGATTTCCTCTTGATATTAGCAATTTTGGTTTTCATTCTTCATTCGGTTTCCTATTTCACCCAAGGGGAGATAATGGGCTAGGGATTTCCGATATCGAGAGATACAGATCTATATTTTAAAATCTTTGCAAGAGGTTTCGCCACACGTTTTCACAAGATCACATTTATATGTTCATCGCACTAGACTTAGGAAATCACAGTACAAGATTATCTCTCGTAACTGGTAACACAGATTTTCTCTAGCATCCGTAGTTAATTTAAATTAATAGTTTTCTATATAGTTTTTTAATATTTTAAAATCATCATCTCGATTCACTTGGATTTAGAGAACATGCGTAACTGGTACTTGCAAGCACTAAATCTAGTACCTCTTCGTGGGAACGATCTTTATTCACTCTTTATTACTTGAACCGGCACGTGCACTTGCGTGAATTATGCACACCTGTTTCGGGCGTATCACTCATCTTCTCAATATAAGAACTTGTCTACAAAACAAACAAGTCATTTACCCGTCTCCCAACAAGAGTCACATCAGCCTTCACTGATGAAAAGCACTAAATGAACTTCACTTTTGTTGAATCAAATAGAACATGATAGCCAACATCCACAACATTGATCATAGTGAAGAGGTTCTTCGTCCTCGACACGTGATATACACTCCTTAAGGTGAGTGGACTCCTATTACTGCCCAAATAAACTGTTCCCTCATTCTCAATTTCATTCATCGAGTCGTCAGCTGTAATCATATCATCATTACCTTTATACACTTGCTGAGTAGAAAACTTCGACTCATCGTTTGTGTGGTGATGACCACACCTAGAATCGACAATCCAATCCTCCTGGAAGGTGATGGAGGCTAAAATATTAACAGACATCACCGTCAAGTCTACCAAGAAGCAATCCCCCCTCCCCTCCCCCACTCACCTTCACTATTAGATCATCCTCCTCTCTCTATAACGTGTCTTGGCTGAATATTCACCTTGCAATCTTTCTTCATATGATCGAACTTGTTTCACCTAAAGCATCTAAGACCCTTCTTACCTCCATCATGCTTAAGAGCCTTGCCTCCCTCTTGATGTGATGAAGTAGAATACTTTCCAGCATAGGTCTTCTTCTTATCTCACTTCTTCTTCTTACTAGAGTACAAAATTTCATTATATCCCCCTGAGATAGAACAACTAGACATCTGTCTTGCTAAGCTCTCCAGTAAGGCTAGCAAGTTCTCCAGCTCCAATAGAGATGGTTGAGTAGCCTACCCCTACACTGAAGTGATGAAGACAATATATTCCTTCTGCAATCCGCAAATGATGTGTCTCTTCATCATAGCCTCATAAATATGCTCATCTAGATCAAGTGCTGAAATCTCAATACATAAGTTCTTCATCTTCAAGAAAAAAGAATAGATAGACAAGTCTCCTTGAGTGACCCTTGTCAACTCATTTTTCAGGAAATGTAGTCTCGCTATATTTTTCTTATTGAATAACACATCCAGGGAAGTACAAATCTCAGAAGTCGACTTATAACCTATGATGTGGTCGAATAGCTCCGATGAGATTACCCCCTTGAGTGTGAACTCTGCCTTAGCATCAATTTTCTCCAGGTTCTCACTTCTTGAGCATTATTCCCAGCAGCCACAACCTCTTGTTTATCATCTCCTCCAATGACCTCCCAGAGGTCCTTGCTAAGTAACTCTCCTTACAAGACTTTCATATCTTATAATTAGTTTGAGTTAGCAGCTCAATACCAAGGACTTTTGCATACCCACCTTCTATACTAGATTCCTGGTTTACTTGTCTTCCAAAGGTACTTAGCAGTCAACAGCTAAAATCTACGTCTCTCTGATTTACTTGTCTTCCAAAGGTACTTAACAGTCAACAACTAAAATCTTCATCTCTCTGATACCATGTAAATTTTAATGGATGAGGTCACAAGACCACTCTCAACCAATCAAGAATAGCAAACCACTAGTAAAAGAGGAAGCAAGAGTAAACACTTGTATATATTCTCTGTTTTATAAAGCGAGACATACAATCGCGAGACATGATTTCATGTTGAAATCAACGGAGATAAAAAATAGACAAGTATAAACTGGAGAATATCAAAAAAAAGGAGACTGCCAAACCGCACCTCCAACTGTGAGGTCGCGCGAATAACTCTTATTGACTTTTGCTGGAGAATAAAATGTTGAAACCGCACAGGTCGCGCGAACTAAGAAACCAAGTCGCGTGAACAAGTGACCAAACTGCCTACTTGAGAACTACAAAGGAGAAAAACTCTCTAGTCGCAAACCGTGATATCGATGACAATAAGGGATATCGTCAGACGATAGTTGCAAACCACCAACTGCTTCCGCAACCTTCACAACAAGGCTACCTGTTGAAACCGAGATTCGGTTCCACCTAGAGTTCGGGCTTAGGGGTGCAGCTCACACCTACTTCTCTCAAGCCGTCCCTTGGTGAGAGACTTGAATTTGGGAAATGAGTCTTGTCTCTAGCGTGGAGGTCCCACCTCACACTCGGAAGACCTTTGAGATCTCCCCATCCCTAGCCAATGTTGAGCTAGGTGCCTAGGAGGAAGAAGGAAGAAGAAGATTAGTGAAAATGGATCCTTCTCCAAGGCCCCCCAAGGGTCTAATTATAGATTTCTAAAAACGGCCTACAAATAGCCGACATCCGCTGCTCTAAAATTACTGAAATACCTTGTGCTGGTCTGCCAACAGCCACATTCCGATGTTCTGAACAACTATTCGTAGCCCACCATGGGCAAAATAGCAGACCCTCAAGCCGGGCGAGACCCTCAAGCCGGGCGAGTTGCTCAAGGGGTCGGGGCGGGTGTCGGCCTCTCGTCGCACTGGCCCCCTGAAAAAGGGGTCGGGGAGAGTGCTGGCCTAACGTCGCAATCGCCCCCTAAAAGAGAGGTCGGGGCGAGTGCGGGCCTCCCACCGCACTCGCCCCGTGGAAATAGGCCGGGGCGGGTGTCGGCCTCCCGCCGCACCGCCCCCTAAAAGAGGGGTCGGGGCGAGTGTCGGCCTCCCGCCGCACTCGCCTTCTGAAAGAGGGGTTGGAGCAAGTGCTGTCCTCCGGTCGCACTCGCCCCCTGAAAATAGGCCGGGGCGGGTGCCGGCCTCTCGCCGAACCCGCCCCCTAAAAGAGGGGTTGGGGCGAGTGTCGGCCTCCCGCCACACTCTTCCCCTGAAAATAGGTCGGGGCGGGTGCCGGCCTACCGCCGCACCCGCCCCCTAAAAGAGCCGTCGGGGAGAGTATTGGCCTCCCGCCGCACTCGCCCCCTAAAAATAAGCTGGGGCAGGTGCCGGCCTCCCGCCGCACCCGCCCCCTAAAAGAGGGGTCAGGGCGAGTGTCAGCCTCCCGCCGCACTCACCCCCTGAAAATAGGTCGGGGAAGGTGCCGACCTCCCGCCACACCCGCCCCCTAAAAGAGGGGTCGGGGCGAGTGTCGGCCTCCCGCCGCACTCGCCCCCTGAAAGAGGGGTCGGGGCGAGTGATTGCCTCCCGCCGCACCCACCCCCTTAAAATAAGTCGGGTAGGGTGCCGACCTCTCGCCGCAACCGCCCCCTACAAGAGGGGTCGGGGCGAGTGCCGGTCTCCCGCCACACTCACCCCCTGAAAGAGGGGTCAGGGCGAGTGCCGGCCTCCCGCCGCACTCGCCCCCTGAAAGAGGGGCTGGTGCGAGTGTTGGCCTCCCGCCGCACCCGCCGCACCCGCCCCCTTGGAATAGGGTCGGGGCGGGTGCCGGCCTCCCGCCGCACCCTCCCCCTTGGAATAGGTCTGGGGCGGGTGCCGGCCTCCCGTCGCACCCCCCCCCCCCTGGAATGGGGCCGGGGCGGGTGTCGGCCTCCCGCCGCACCCGCCCCCTTGGATCCTTGGCCTTTGGGCTCACTTGTCCCGGACCATTCTCTGGATTACACCTTGCGCTTGCTTGGGGACCCCACTCCGCGAATATGGGGTTGTATACTACCACTGACCAAGCCGTTGGAACTAGTTGTCTAGTCGCTCAGTACTAACTGAACGGTTCGCAAATGCTGACCAAGAAACCTCTACTCCTCGTCGCATGACTTAGAAAAAACTAACCACAACCAAGTCGTGCAAACTGAGAAACCAAGTTGCGCGAACTGAGAAACCAAGTCACGCGAGCAAGTGACCAAACTACCAGCCTGAGAACTGCTAAGGAGAAAAACTCTCTCGTCGCAAACCACGATATTGCTGGCGATAAGATATATCGTCAGGCGATAGCTGCAAATCGTCATCTGCTTCCGTGACTTTCACACTGAGGGTATCACCAACCAAACCGCCAGAACTATTTACCTAGTCGTCCAGTGCTAACCGCATAGTTCGCAAATGCTGACCTTGAAACCTATACTCGTCGCACAGCTTAGAAAAAACAAACCACAATCTTGTTTCAAGCTATAATTCCCAATGATCCGGTGTCAAAATGATGGGGTCCGGACCCCTATTTATAGGTGAGGAAGTGTACAGACATAACATACTATCGCTCGACGATAGCTTCTTTTTGTCGGCGATAACGCGCAAATTGAAAATCCTAGCCACGTGTCCTGACAATTTCACTTCAAAAATTCAACAGATGGCTCTATGGTTTCGATTGATCGAACACGCCCTAAGGGGTTTAGCTGTCCGACCAGCACGGAGGAATAAGTTGGGGAGCGGACGTGGAGGCTGGCCGTGTGCCTGGTGGGGCGCAACCATACGGTTGTGCGGCGGCTGGTCGTGCGACAACTTGTCGCCGCACGGTCGTGCGGCAAAGCGGCCAAGGCCCACGACACCTGTCGGCCGCGTGCGCAGAGGACGCGGCTGTGCGGCCGCGCAGCTAAGGAGCATCACTGAGTGCGTCAAGAAAAAATCTCCTAAAAATTATGAATTTGAATAGCCTTAGTCACTGTGCGGATATCTGCGCACTGATTTAGTTGGGATAGTCACGCTCGTTGTGCAATTGTAGGCTCTGTTTGGCACGGTGGTTGTGGTCATAAACGCTATGGGTTAAACTATCATACGTTAAGAATCATCTAACAAACATCATGTGTTTGAACATAAAATGAACGAAGTTTCTTAGGTGGGCATTAACGAATGACAATTTAATTCCCGTGTTCATGTCTGTCACCACTCTGTCAAACCCCGATCCCGATCCTCTCCATTTTTAATGAAATGGAGGGGATTCATTTCAAAATAAGTTGAATAAGAAGAAAAAAAAGTACAATATATCTAATGACTTATATTTTTTTGTTGCTGTTGCTTAAAAGAAACATATGTCAGTTGGAATCAACTTCTTTCAAATAATGTCTAATTTAGATATAAAACAGTGCATAAGACACGGTGCTAAGAAGTAAGCCAATTGGCACTATATTATCCCTATATAGAAAGTACAAATAGAGAAGGAGGCAATGCTGCAGATGGTGAGCGAGCTACCAGAATGGATCTTCTCAACATTACACTGCTCATCATCTTCTTCCTCCTCGCAGCCGGCTTCATCAAATTAAGACTCTGTCCCCGCCACCGCAAGCAACCAATCCGACGACCCCCCCCCCCCCCCCCCCCCCCCCCCGGCCCCCGGCCCCCGGAACCTCCCCGTCATCGGCAGCCTCCACCATTTCCTCCGCCCTCAACCACCCCACTCAGGGGCGGATTTAGAGGGGGGCCCGAGGGACACTGGCACCCCAATTATTTTTCAAATTGGTTAGTGTATTTGGATTCCTCTCGTCGAGGCAATAGATTTTGACTACTTAAACGTCAAAAACGGTGGCCAGATGAGGGAAATACAGCTCCGATAAGATTGAAACGTTCAAATTTTTTTTTTGAATGAAGTTGATGTCTGGTCCCCATATTAAAATTTTTAGAACACAGTGACACATTCAAAAAAAAATTGTGTGCACTCCCTTTATCAATTTGTGCACTCCTATTATTAATTTTCTGGATCCGCCATTGACCCCACCAAATCCTCCGCCGTCTCTCCGCCGCCCATGGCCCCATCATGCGCCTCAAACTCGGCGAGATCCGCGCCGTCGTCGTCTCCTCTGCTTCCGCCGCAAAAGAGATTCTCAAGACTCACGACATCGCTTTCGCCTCCCGGCCCATCTACGCCTCCATCAATACCATCAGCTGCGGCGGCAAAGACATCGCATTTGCGCCATACGGCGACTTCTGGCGCCAGATGCGCCGCCTCTGTCTTCTCGAGCTGTTCAGCGCCAAGCGCCTCCAATCTTTCCGCTACATTAGAGAGGAGGAGATATCCAGTCTCGTCCGGTCCATCGCAGAGGCGGCAGGCGTCTCCGTCGACCTCAGCGACAAATTATCGCAGCTCTCCAACAATATCACATCGAGGGCCGTCGTCGGCACGAAGATGGCGGACCAGAAGCTCTTCCAATCCGCCGTAGCGGGGGTGGTGGAGTTGGCCTCCGGTTTCAACGCTGCTGATCTCTTTCCGTCGATGCCATTCATCGCCCGCATCACGGGTATATATCATTGATTCCAATCAAAACAATTTATTCCATTTAGGATTACCCCTTTTTTTCTATTCAAAAATTGTGCATGAATTAATTAAAGTTTCCAATTTCGCCATTAGCGGGCGACATTCCGGTGGGAAAACAGAGATCTGGTCTTCTCCGGTGAGTAATTGATCTCCACGCATCAAAAAATCTCGCCACCATCTTCCCCGGCTCCGGTGGAAAACCAAACCCGGCGTCATTTGCCGCTTTTTCTCCGATTTATATTTTATTTGGCTATTGCCAAATTTTGGTTATTAGCAAATCACCATTTTTATAAATTTTAAGTTTTTTTCTCCAGACTTCATTAATGGCCGTCACAGAGTACTCTTCTTCCCCAAAATTCTTCCATAAAAACTATAAAAGATTACAACTTTAATTATAATTTGGATCGATCTACAACAATATCCACAGGATTCCAGCGCAAGGTGGAAGGGTGCCAACAGAAACTAGAGCATATAAGCGAAGAGATCATCCAAGAGCACAAAAAGAAGCAGGGGAAGCTCTTTCCAACTGTGGAGGACATAACAGATGTTCTTCTCAGAATTCAAGCGGAGGGCAATCTTCATTTCCCACTCACCAACGACCACATCAAAGCTGTCATCAGCGTAAGCTAGCTGCAGAAAATCAGAGCATATGCATTTACTATCTACTAATATATTCATTAATTACTTATCAGGGCTTGCTGGTGGCCGGAACCAGCACTACGGCGACCGTAATGGCGTGGGCAATGTCGGAACTGATTCGAAATCCAGCCGCTAAGGCCAAGGCGCAGGATGAGGTGAGGAAGACGTTTGGTTGCCGCGGGATGCCAAACATGATCGCCGGAGAAGAGATGATGATCGGAGACAAGCTTAGCTACTTGAAGCTCGTGATCAAAGAGACTCTGCGCATGCACCCTCCCGCCCCATTGTTGCTTCCCCGGGAGAATCAGGAGAGTCGCGAGGTGATGGGCTACGAAATTCCGGCGAAGACAATGGTGATGGTGAACGCGTGGGCGATAGGGAGGGACTCCGGCAGTTGGGTGGAGCCCGACGCCTTCCGGCCGGAGAGATTTGATGGGAGTGACTTGGAATTCAAAGGAAACCATTTGGAGCTTATACCCTTCGGTGGGGGAAGGAGAATATGCCCTGGGATGATATTTGGATTGACGACTATAGAGATGGCTCTCGCGCATTTGCTCTATTATTTCGATTGGGAGTATTCGCCGGAAGCAGGGGAGGAGTTGGACATGACAGAAGCTCCCGGGCTCTCGACGGAGAGGAAGTTTCCTCTTTGTTTACTTCCCAGCCAACATATTCCTATTTCTACTGCTTAGGAAAAAATTTTGCTTGCACGGTTTTTAGCTTGCAATGTTAGGCTGCGTTTGGCAATGCTTATCGCAGCTTATTTGCTCCGGTGATGTTGGAGAAATACGTCATTGTCATAGAATATATGTTTGGTATCACAAATGTTACAAAAAAAATTAGTTTGAAACATAAGATTTTGGTATGACAATGACATTGTCGTACAACCTCATCGGAGCAAATAAGCCAGGGTAAGTCGCGCCAAACTCAGCCTTAGTGTCGTGAATTACAGTTATAATGAGTTGTTTTTTACATGATAATTAGTCTAAAATTTGACTGAAATTTTATCACGCATTGGAAGTATGGTGCGTCAGAGTCAGACGTACCAAAATATCTTCCATTTAAAGACTCATAGATATATTATAGGTACCAAAGTGTGTCACAATATTATATCGAGTTTTGTGGAGTTGCAATATGTGTTTACGAGGGAAAAACATATTTTGGTGAAAGATTCACCTTCTAATTTTACCGTTCTTTATTATAAATTTTTTTCCTTCTCACCGCAGCATGCATAAGAGAACCTCATGTACAACTGCTTGTTGACACAATAGCCTATAGTTACTTGGCACACACAAATAAAAATATATAATAGAAACACCTTGGAGGATCAATTACAGGGAGTTAGCTTGTAGCAAGAATGGGTTTTCAATTCTCATCATTACACACCTCATATTCCTCTTCCTCCTCACCTTCTTCCTTAAAAACTTAGACTCCGTTTGGGGGGACTTATTTTCACCGGTCAAGCGGTCGCGACCGCATGAATCGGGACTTAAATTAAGTCCCGGTTCATGCGGTCGCGACCGCTTGACCGGTGAAAATAAGTCCCCCCAAACGGAGCCTTAATCTCCTAACATGAAATAATATATCTAATGTAACACCTCATTTGTATTATTGTATATGTTGTATAGTATGAGCATGGTTGGGTCTACATAACATACAACCTCAAGAAATAAAATAATAAATAAAAGCCACATGAGAACATGAATCAGATAACATGATCCAAATGTAAGTCATCATAGCAATCTTAAAGCGGGAATGAACTATACAAGAATGTTCGTTGCAAAAATATTACAAAATTTGAATAACAAGTACTGGAAGGCTTTATGGCCATTACAAAAACTCAAAACAAAATAACTTCAAAGTTTAAGATTACAAAGTTCAGAACAATAGACCCAACAAAAAAAGGAAAATAATGACACTAAGTACAATTTCTCATGTGGCCAAAAATCTTTTCTTCACTAGAAACAACATTTGCACAACAAGTTTTGCCCAACAAAATGCATGTTTTGTATAAAAAGGGTTCAGTTGAAATCAGACCAACAACTACGTAATAGATCCCCTCCTCCTGAAACACCTAGCAAACCTCGGGGAACTATCTCACCCTACGATTCAACATTTCAAAATATAAAATAATCGAAGAAGACGAGCCTATGCAATAATGAGTAGAAGAGGCATCACATACAACAACCACATTCTCTACATGTAGACATGCATTTGGGGCATACTATTTAACAAGGGTTATAACAGTTGAATATACGAATTTTAGACGTCTTTATTATATTATTGTTTTCCTTTTTTAGTTCACGTGTTTTGTCACGCGGCGTGTATTCTATAAATATGTATTCTCTGCCCGGTTTAGTGTATCAAAGTAAGAATTATTAATTCCTCTTCTCTACTTGGTATCAGTCAGTGGCGGATCCAGGTGGGGGTAAGGGGGGGCCCGGGCCCGCCCTTGAATTTTGAAATTAATGTATTATGTTTATAAATTATATAATATAATATAACTCCAAATAATTAAATCCTATCCTATCTCCCTCCCGATCAGATTAGCGCAGCCCGACGGCCGACTGTTGTACAACCCATATTCGACGAGGGAGGGCCCTACCACCGCCAGGTCATCAAAAGTCTAAGTCAGCAAGACAAGGTGGGGATCCAGACCAGCACCCCGGACCGCGGAAGGTTCGGGCGAGTTGGCGAGTTCCCCAGGACAACTCGCCAGGTGGCGACTATGGCCAGATGCTCGCCTCTGCCTGCCGAGCTCCCCAGGGAAGTCGCCAACTCGCCAGGGTGGGGGTATAAGTAAGACCCCCCCCCTCTCTTTGGTTTTCCCTATAAATAGGACCCCAGGGGTACGAAGGAAAGACAAGCAATTCTCGGCCTGAGCCCTCGCGAGTTCCAGCCACTGCCCTTGACTCGTTATTGCTCAGCTCGTCTCCTTCGTACCTAGCTCGGCCAATCTGGTTGAGAAGGGGTTGCTTCTCCTAAGCAACTGGGTACGTGGTGGGACCTTCCCGCCGTAGCGACCTGGGGTCCTGTTCGCGCAATTCGTTCCTGTTTCCTGACCAGAGATCATCTTCCCGACTGGTCGACCAGTAACTTCAGGTTGCCTTGTCCGATTTTTGAGGTTGAGAATTTCTCGGTTTCAACACTTGGTGCGGTGAGCGTGGATAGCGACCGAAGAAGAAAGTCGTGGTCGGAAGATGGCCGATGGTGGAGACCGGGGCGAGTTGGGAGGTAACTCGGCGGGAGCTGGAGTCCCGGGGCAAGGTAGCGAGTATGTGACGGTGGCGACATTTGAAGAGTTCGCAAGGAGAGTGGAGAAGGCAATACTCGTCGGGTTGTCCAATCCGCCTGAGGTGACGGCGACTTCTCCCCGCCGCCGGACACCCCCTGGCGAGGAGATACCAACTCGGCGAGCAGGGAAGGAGCCCACTTGGGCGAGTGGAGAGCCGGTGATCCCCCCGCGACATCACCCGGCGAGTAGTCAGGGAATCCGGTTTCGAGAACCAGAACTCTCGGCGAGGTATGGAGATACTCGCCGATGGAGCGAGTATGACTGCTCGAGCGGAGAGGATACTCGCCGCCGCCAGGAAGGGAGGAGCCCCTTTTGCGACGAGATCCTCGCAGCCCTCGTTCCCGACAACTTCAGAGAGCCAGTCCTCTCGTACTACTCCGGCAAGGACGACCCGGTGGGACATCTTCAGTGGTTTGAGGATGTGGTCTCCATTCGCAACATGTCCGATGCTCTCAAGTGCCGGCTCTTCTCCATTACCTTCAAAGGTAGCGCGAGAGATTGGTTCCACCAGCTGCCAGCCGGGTCAGTGTATTGCTTCTCGGATCTACGAAGGGGTCTGTTAGCAAGGTTTGCGACGTCCAAGCGGAGGAAGAAGGAGGCCACCGCCCTTTTCAAGATCGTGCAGGGGCAGCACGAGAGTTTGGGCCGGTACATCGACCGATTCCAGGAGGAGGTGCTGGAGGTGGAAGAGGTAGACGGGTTCACCTTGATGGTGGCCCTCAAGTTCGGGCTGAAGCAGGGTCTGTTCAACATGGAGTTGGGGCACAGGCCGCCCAAATCGTTCGAGGAGATGGTGGAGAGAGCCAATGTGTTCATCCAGGGAGAGGAGAGGAACAAGGAGTTCCTGGCACGGCTCGATGGAGACCGACCACTTGGGCAAGATAAGGGAAGACTGCTGGAGAGGGAGAGGGCGCCGGAGGGGCGCAACGACAGGAAGCAGGAGCGGCCGCAGGAGAAAGAGGAGAAGAAAGAAAGGGGAAGGGAGATCAGAAAGGTGGAGAGGCAGGAGAGGCGGGAGAGGCCTCGAAGGCAGGAGGATAGGAGGCCCGTCGGGGGTCGAGAGGCGAGGAGCGAGGAGAGAAGATTCCAGTACCCGAGGGATCGCCCCCAGTGGAGGCGGCCCATCCGTCAGGAGGAAGGGAGAGCTTACAACCCTCGGGAACAAGGAGGAGGAAGAAGGGAAACCATGGCCATCACGCAGCGAGCGGCTAAACGCCGGCGGAAGGAGAGGCAGCAGGAGAGGAGGCAGGAAAGGCAGCAGGAAGCGGCGATTCCCCTCTACTGCGATATCCATCGAGTGGAGGGGCACGGAACCTTGGCTTGCCCTGAGTTCTGGGAAGCAAGGAGGAGGATGGAAGCAACGGCTGCCGAGAGGGAGCAGCCGCAGCAGGAGGCCCAGGTTGGGCAGGTAGCCTACCAGGCACCGCAGAGAAGGAGGAACGAAGACAGGATCGACCAAGGTGGAAGGGGGAATGTCATTCCCGGTCCGGGAGGCGGACACGTCGGAGTAATCAACGGAGGGGCGGGGTTAGGGGCTTCCCGCAAGGGCAGTCTCCACCAAATCTACAAAAGGAGCGTCGCTTCGACGTCTCAGACCCCCCCTCCCTTGAACGAGATCACCTTCTCGGAGGAAGACATGCTCTGGAACGAGAACCCCTTCCATGACGCCCTGGTGATTCAAGCAGCAATCGAGGACTTCACCGTCGACCGAATCCTCGCGGATAACGGGAGCTCGGTGAATGTCATCTTCAAGAGAACCTTCGTCGGCCTTCAGGTGGAAGCGTCCCGGGTTCAGGCAGCGGATGGGCCTCTCTTCGGCTTCTCCGGGGAGAAGAAGGAGGTGGAAGGAGGAGTTGAGTTGCTGGTCACCCTCGGGGGAACTTCGATCCGATGCCGCTTCGTCATCGTCGACGCACCCAGCGGCTACAACGCCATCTTCGGGCGGCCCCTCATCAACTACTTCAAGGCCGTCCCTTCATCATATCATCAATGCCTGAAGTACTGCAGGGACGACGTCCAAGTCAGGATCAGGGGAGATCCCAGGGCCTCCAGGGAATGCTACCTGAATGCAGTCAGCACCATCAGCTGGATGGGTGACGCAGAAAGGTTGGAAAGGATGATGGAGCAGGAAGAGGGCCTGCAAGCTGCCGAGGAGCTGGAGGAAGTGGAGGTGATCTCCCTGAGAGGAAAGCCGGAGCTGCTGAAGATCGGAGGAGCCTTGCCCCCGGAAGGGAAGGTGGAGATAGCTGTCTGCCTACAGGAAAATGCGGACGTCTTCGCATGGAGCGCCGCCGAGATGCCAGGGATTGATGCTGATGTTGCCTGTCATCGCCTCAACCTGGATCCGGCGACGGCCCCCGTCCGTCAGAAGCAAAGGAAGAGCGCCGCCACTCTAGCGGGACCCATCCGGGAGGAAGTAGGGAAGCTGCTGGAAGCAGGTTTTGTTTCGGAGATCCAGTATCCAGGTTGGGTCTCCAATGTTGTAATGGTGAAGAAGTCCGGAGGGGGCTGGAGATTATGTATCGACTTTTCATTGTTGAATAAAGCTTGCCCGAAGGATTGTTATCCCCTGCCTCAGATCGACGCGCTGGTTGATTCCGCCGTCGGATTTCCTGTGATGAGTTTCCTTGATGCTTTTTCAGGATACCATCAGATCCGGATGCATCCCCCCGATTGTCGCGACGTTTCCTTCATCACCAGCGACGGGTGTTATAGCTACAAGATGATGCCCTTCGGGCTCAAGAACGCTGGCGCGACATATCAAAGAATGATGGATCACGTCTTCAGAGAGCAAAAGGGGCGGAATCTGGAAGTCTACGTGGATGACCTGCTTGTTAAGAGCAAGAGCGCCGCAGAGCACGTAGCGGATCTGACAGAGACCTTCGCCACCCTGAGGAGGTACAAGATGCGGCTCAACCCGGCCAAGTGTGTCTTCGGCGCGGGAAGGGGGAAGTTTCTAGGGCACCTCCTTACTCCCCTAGGGGTGGAGCCTAACCCCGACAAGGTGAAAGCCATCGTGGAGATGGCATCCCCGAGGGATTCCAAGGAAGTTCAAAGGTTGACTGGAAGGCTAGCAGGTCTTAGCCGGTTTCTCTCCAGGGCCGGAGAAAAGTGTTCCCCTTTCTTCAAAACCCTTCGGGGGAACCAGAAATTCGAGTGGACCCCGGAGTGCGAGGAGGCCTTCGTAAAGCTCAAACAACAGCTGACTCGAGCTCCTCTCCTTCAGGGTCCGCAGGGCGGCGAGGACCTCTTGCTCTACCTAGGGGTAGGGGCTGAAGCAGTCAGCTCGGTGTTGGTCCGAGAGGAGGGGAAGAAGCAGCTTCCAATCTACTACGTGAGCCGGGTGCTAAGGCAAGCCGAAACGCGGTACCCCATCCTGGAGAAGTTAGTCTTTGCCCTGGTAGTTTCGGCCAGGCGACTCCGTCCATATTTCCAAGCCCACTCTATCAAGGTAGTCTCCGACCACCCCTTGAGGAGTATCTTGGACGGAGTAGAGCACTCCGGCAGGCTCGCCAAGTGGGCTGTGGAGCTGAGCGAGTTCGACATCTCCTACCCCCCAAGGGTCGCGATCAAAGCACAAGCCGTGGCGGATTTCCTGGCCGACTTCTCGACCGAGGTCGAGGCAGACACGGATGTCTCTCGGCCGGTCCCTTGGAAGATGTTCGTAGATGGCGCGTCAGGGAGACACTCCGTGGGAGCCGGGGTGGTGCTGGTTAGTCCTCAGGGAACCAGAATTGTGCAAGCCGTCAAGATCCATTTTCCGGTCACTAACAATCAGGCAGAGTACGAAGCCATGGTGGCTGGCTTGCGACTCGCCAAGGAACTGGCAATCAGAGATATCAGGGCTTTTACCGATTCCATGGTGGCGGCATCTCAGATTCGGGGAGAGTTCGAAGTCCGAGATCCCATCTTACAGCAATATTTGGTTAAGGTCAAAGGCCTGATCGGGGGGTTCCGATCCTTTCACGTCGAGCACGTGCCCCGAGAACGCAACTCCGAGGCAGACAATCTTGCGAAATACGGCCCTCGGGCTGGGGGAACCGCCATCGAGTTGTTCCGACCATCCATCGAAGAAGGCGAGTTGATGGAGATCGATCAGCGGGCCTCATGGAGAGATCCGTTCGTCACGTTCCTGGCAACAGGCCGACTACCATCTGACGGGCAAGATCAAAGAAAGTTCCGGTATAAGGCCGCGTACTACTTACTGCAGGACGGAGAGCTTTATCGCAAAACCATTTCAGGCCCTCTGGCCCGATGCTTGTCAGAACTCGAGATTCCCCGGGTCCTCGAGGAGATTCACTCAGGAGAATGCGGCAGTCACTCCGGGACCCGCACCCTGGAGCAAAGGATTCTGAGGCACGGTTACTTCTGGCCGACCATCCGAAAGGACGCAGAGGCCTACTCCAGAAAATGCTCCCAATGTCAACTCTTCGCGCCCCTCGCGCTCCAGCCGGCTCAGCAACTCCGCTCGATTACCGCTCCGTGGCCCTTCGCAATTTGGGGAATGGATTTGATCGGCCCGTTCCCTCAAGCTAGCGGGCAACGGAGGTTTGTCCTGGTAATGGTTGACTACTTCACGAAGTGGATCGAGGCTAAGGCTCTGGCCAGGACCACGTCTCAAATCGTCAAGAACTTCATCTGGGGGGAGATCGCATGCAGGTTCGGGATCCCTCTGGCCATCATCACCGACAATGGGCCGCAGTTCGCCAGCCTGGAACTGGGGGACTTTTGTAAACAGTTGGGAACCGACCTTCGGTTCGCCTCGGTACATCACCCTCGTAGCAACGGGCAAGTAGAAGCCGCGAACAAACTCATCGTCAACTTGCTGAAAAAGAAGATCACCAATCTCAAGGGAAACTGGGCCGAGCAGCTCCCTTCCGTCCTCTGGGCCCTCAGGACCACCCCGAACTCAGCCACAGGGGAAACACCCTTCAAGCTGTCACACGGATCCGAGGCGCTCATCCCGGTCGAATTTGAGGTGCACAGTCCGAGGGTCATCGCAGCCGAAGACGGAAGCGAGGAATGGCGGTTAGAGAATGAAGAGGCTCAGAGGCTCTCCCTGGATTATGTGGAAGAGCTTCGGGACTTAGCCTCCATGCGCCAGGAGGAAACCAAGAGGCGCATGGCAAGACACTTCGACAAAAACGTCCGCTTGAAGAATTTCCTCGCGGGGGACTTGGTCATGAAGAAGGTGGACGCTGCTGGGCGGGGAGCCACCGTAGGCAAGCTCCATCCCAACTGGGAAGGACCTTTCATCGTCCAAGAAGCCTTGACCACAGGAGGCTATTACCTACAAGACCAAGCGAGAGAGCAGCTGCCTGGAACCTGGAGCGGGGATGATTTGAAAAGATTTTACCCATAGTGGTAACTCATGTATCAATTTCTGTAAAAACTCTTAAATGAGCAAAGAAGACGAGATTTCATCCTTTTTGTATTAAATGTATCTCAAGGTTTCTGAGTGTTTTCATGGTCCGCCTCGTAGTCGACCTCGAGAGGCAACGGTCGGTTTGTTCCTCATATGTAGCCCAGTACGGATGATGGGACGATGCTTCGGGATTTTAAGCGCTCTTGTAAGACCGAGCCTCTGTATTATCGGCCGAGATCAGCTCCCCCCTTGCATGTCGGCCTATGTCTCCCCGAGTGCATCTCTTTTCCGTCTGGAGGACCTGAGAGGAACAGATCCGCACCGTGATCTCCCGGACTTGAGGAGAAGCCGGCCTCGTAAAATACCCGGGAGAAGAACCTACCAAGGACAGGGTGTGGACGAGCCCGAAGGGAGATATGTGAATTCCGAGCGCGTTCAAAAAGGCCCCTCGATGAACACCACCCCCATCCTAATCGTACCTATAAGCGACCTTCACTGTCAAATCGGGATGCGGGACCCCAACCCGTTCTCACTGAATAGCCTAGTTCGGACGATGGGACGATGCTTCGGGATTTCAAGCGCTCTTGTAAGACCGAACCTCTGCATTGTTGGCCGAGATCAGCTCCCCCCTTGCATATCGGCCTAGGTCTCCCCTAATGCATCTCTTTTCCAAACTAGAGGAATTCTGAGGAACGGGTCTGGACACTGATTCCCCGATTCGGCAGGATCAAGAGCGTCCCTTCGGGGGGAGTTTCTTTCTCGCCAATATATAAGAACGCAGGATTAAATTCAAGACCTCGAGTTGAGTAGCGTCGTAAGACCGGTATCCCCACGAGCTCCTCTCCTCGGGAATCGGCCGATCTCCTCGATTGTAATTCAAGACCTCGAGTTGAGCAGCGTCGTAAGACCGGTATCCCCACGAGCTCCTCTCCTCGGGAATCGGCCGATCTCCTCGATTGTAATTCAAGACCTCGAGTTGAGCAGCGTCGTAAGACCGGTATCCCCACGAGCTCCTCTCCTCGGGAATCGGCCGATCTCCTCGATTGTAATTCAAGACTTCGAGTTGAGCAGCGTCGTAAGACCGGTATCCCCACGAGCTCCTCTCCTCGGGAATCGGCCGATCTCCTCGATTGTAATTCAAGACCTCGAGTTGAGCAGCGTCGTAAGACCGGTATCCCCACGAGCTCCTCTCCTCGGGAATCGGCCGATCTCCTCGACTGTAATTCAAGACTTCGAGTTGAGCAGCGTCGTAAGACCGGTATCCCCACGAGCTCCTCTCCTCGGGAATCGGCCGATCTCCTCGATTGTAATTCAAGACCTCGAGTTGAGCAGCGTCGTAAGACCGGTATCCCCACGAGCTCCTCTCCTCGGGAATCGGCCGATCTCCTCGATTGTAATTCAAGACTTCGAGTTGAGCAGCGTCGTAAGACCGGTATCCCCACGAGCTCCTCTCCTCGGGAATCGGCCGATCTCCTCGATTGTAATTCAAGACCTCGAGTTGAGCAGCGTCGTAAGACCGGTATCCCCACGAGCTCCTCTCCTCGGGAATCGGCCGATCTCCTCGATTGTAATTCAAGACTTCGAGTTGAGCAGCGTCGTAAGACCGGTATCCCCACGAGCTCCTCTCCTCGGGAATCGGCCGATCTCCTCGATTGTAATTCAAGACCTCGAGTTGAGCAGCGTCGTAAGACCGGTATCCCCACGAGCTCCTCTCCTCGGGAATCGGCCGATCTCCTCGATTGTAATTCAAGACTTCGAGTTGAGCAGCGTCGTAAGACCGGTATCCCCACGAGCTCCTCTCCTCGGGAATCGGCCGATCTCCTCGATTGTAATTCAAGACCTCGAGTTGAGCAGCGTCGTAAGACCGGTATCCCCACGAGCTCCTCTCCTCGGGAATCGGCCGATCTCCTCGATTGTAATTCAAGACCTCGAGTTGAGCAGCGTCGTAAGACCGGTATCCCCACGAGCTCCTCTCCTCGGGAATCGGCCGATCTCCTCGACTGTAATTCAAGACTTCGAGTTGAGCAGCGTCGTAAGACCGGTATCCCCACGAGCTCCTCTTCTTGAGAATCAGCCGATCTCCTCGATTGTAATTCAAAACTTCGAGTTGAGCAGCGTCGTAAGACCGGTATCTCCACGAGCTCCTCTCCTCGGGAATCGGCCGATCTCCTCGATGACGAGAATGAGGGGCCCGAAGGCTATGTTCGACGACTAAGCCCGGTTCAGTTTTCGTCACACACGAGCAGGCGAGCAGGTCTCGCGTGAGCAGGTGAGCAGACCTCGCGCGAGAAGGCGAGCTGATCTCGTGTGAGTAGGCGAGCTGATCCCATGCGGGGGAGCGAGCTGGAACCACGCGAGTAAGCGAGCCCCGGGGGGCAAGCGAGTATGTCCCACGCGCCACCCGCGCGGTTATCTCAGCAGGTTCACAAGTATCCGGGTGCAGGGGGCGAGTAGGTCCCGACAAGCGGATGGTCGATGTCGGGATCATCCCCCTGCGACCTAGCGAGCGTTCCTCTCCGAGCCTATAAGCCTAGCGAGTAACATCCAGTTAGAAAGGCAAAAACCAAAACCTTGTATAAATCATGAAGTCAAAAATTTGGTTTACAAAAAGAATATCGGCGAGCAACTAGGACTCGTCGTCGCCAGTATCAGGCCGATATTCATCATCACCATCACCAATATCCGCAAAGTCGTCACTCTCTGCGCTCTCGCCGCTGCTGCTTCCGCTGCCGCTGCTGCTGCCGCTGCTGCTGTCAGAATCACTGGAGTTGGTCGGCGACGACGCGCTATACGGCGGGACAGTCCCCTCGGCGAGCAGCTCGGGAATGAGCTCGTCGACAGTGAGTGGCTTCTCCCCCTCGACGAGCTGACCCCCGAGCCTAAGGCGCGCGAGTATGACGTTCCCCGCCGCCCGCGCAATCTCGCGGCGAACAGAGGATCTCTCCTCCCAGAGAACGCGAGATTGCTTTACCACTCGCGCCGGGTCCTCGGGTAGCGGGGTTGAGGAGCTCAGCCGTCCTTCAGCAGCGACCAGCCTCGTCTCCATCACCGCTGCGCGAGTTTGGGCCGCCTCCAGCTCGGCCTGGGAGGCGGCGAGCTTCTCCTCGCACTCGGAGAGTTTTTTCGCCGCTTCTATCTCGGCAGCCTGCGAAATGATTGACGTCAGGATCTATCAAACGAAACAAATCGAACAAAACTCGCCCAGGGACAGCTCACCTCGAAGTCCCTCCAGCGGACTGACTGCATGCCGAGGTCGATGGCCTTCTTGGAGACGACCTTGAGGGCATCGGTCGTCTCCAACAGCTTCCTCGCCGAATAATGGCCCAGCTCGGCAGACCGCGCGAGCGCGCAGGCCGATTGATGGGCGAGCTCTGTCGGGGTCAGCTCCATGACGGACTCCGCGTCGGCCCGACCGTAGATGGTGTGGAGAACGGCGAACGCCTCCCCATTGTCCTCCCAGTCAGTCGACCAGGACGGAAGGTTGGTGCTCAGCGACACCGAATTCTCCCCCGCCGACCAGGTCACGAGCGGGCGACCGAAGGCGTCCACCACTCCCTGCCCGAGGCCGTAGTTGGGGTGGAAATGGGGCGACTGGGCGCCCGTCGGCGACCGGCAATCGACGGATCGCGGCGACGAGGTCTTCGCCCTCTTCCTCGCGGGACCTTGCGAGCTGACCCGCGATTTTCCCCTAACCGCCTTCTTCTCCCCAACGTCGGCAGGGGGGCGAGAATCCGACTGCGTGGCGGCGGTTTCCTTCGCCAAAGGAAGCGGCTTCTCCGGAAGCTCGTTGGAGACTGCAAAACGCGACAAAGTTAGCTCAGCGGCAAAAGGGGGAGCGAGTAACCAGGGCGCATTTCGAGTTCGGCATACTTTCGTTAGGGTGGACTGGCTCGAGCACGTTGACGTTTAGTCGCCAGAAGATGACGTCAAAACGCCGACCGCGGAAGTATTCGAAGAGCTGTTCGCGAGCTCCTTCGAGGATGGGGGGAAGGAAGGCGACATCGGCCGGTTGATGCGGCCTGCCGAGAACACCGCCGAAGTCGCCATGGATGACAATCAGCTGCTCGCCCCAGCGATGGACCTTGTTCGCGGTCCCGACCAGGGTGCAGACATGGCTGCTGAAGAAGATGACCCCCTCCGAGGTCGCCGCAAAGGCGAAGATGCGGCGGAAGGCGGAGAGGTCGAAAGCGATCCTTTCTTCCCGAAGGAAGCAGAGGAATCCCATGATGATCGCCACACCATTAGGATTGATCTGCGCAGGGACAATCCCGAAGTAGCGCAAGATCTCGCAGAACTCCGGCCAGAAGGGCAGCCGCAGGCCCGCGTCGAAGTGACGCAGCGACATTACAAGCGAACCCTCAATATGGGTATTGAGGCGCTCGCTGCGAGTGGGGAGTCTTGCCGAGTATCCTTCGGGCAGGAAGCGTTCCTTGAAGGTCGCCAGTTCCTTCTCGGTGGTTACGGACTTCTTAAAAGCCGCATCCGCGAAGTTAATTGCGTGGGCCTGTCGGCGAGCGCTGGCATCGTCACCGACCATGATGGCGAGATTCGAAAGCAACAAGGGCGGCGAGTTGATTGTTCAGATACTCGGCAGCAGGAAAGAAGGTCGCTACAGCAATACGCTTTATGACCTACCTACCCCTCCTATTTATAGATATGACAAGCCCAAGAGGGGGGGGGGTGTCAGCCGTCTCAGCGAGTATCTAGCGAGCTCGCGCGATGAAGATCAACCTGCGACATTATCAAGTAAACTAAAGCTCGGCACGTCAAAAAATAACAGCGCGCGCATAGAGGCAGGAATATTCACACATGAATTAATCAAATTAGAAATAGATGTCCAGAAGTACAAGTCGCACAAGGCGAGTTACATTCGAAAAAAAAAAATAATAATAATAAAAAACTATGGAGCCCTCGGCCGCTCAGGAGGGTGCGGATGTCGCCCGGCCCAGCCGATCTCGCGCGCACGCCGATAATGCTCCGTCGCCAGCGTTGTCGCATCATCGCCGAGCCTGAGCTGCTCCTCCATCCTCGCCAGGCGCCCAGCAGACCCCATGCTCGCCCGGATGCCGGCCAGCTCGTCAAGTACCAGCTGCAGGCGGTGGTTGTTCAGTTGCAGCTGGCGGTCGTTCTCTTTGACCACGTGAAAGCGAGCTTCATAGCTTTCCAAGGTCGACTGGAGCCCTTCGATCTTGGCCATCCTCGCCTCCAGAGCCGAGATACGCCGGTGTGAGTCGCAGATAGCGAGCTGGTCAAACTTGCTCTCCAACTCCATGTGAGCGCGAATGGCGGCCTGGCGATACTCGCTCCCAGACAGCCCGATAGCATCGAGGAAAGTCGCCCCAGAGGTCGCCGGGCGATCTGACAAGGCAGGAAGATAGATCGTCAGGTCGGAAAAAGCAGAAAGCAGAGCGGTATTCAGTGGTAGGAGGCTCACCACGGCGAGGAGATCGGGATCGGCGCGGCGAAGGAGGTCGCCCGGAGGTATCTCGCCTCCCCGAAGAGCTACTCGGAGGATCGGCGGGCCTACCCTGCCCGCGCCCTCCAGACCCTTGGCCGACGTAGTCAGGGTCTCCAACCCGCGGAGGAAAGTAGGGTGGCCGCGGCCTCTCCGACTTTTTCGCCGGCGGCGGAGCTTGAGATGAGCTCGCAGAGTGGAGCGGAGCCCTCGGCGCAGGAGGCGGAGGAGGTCGCGGATGGCCTTTCGGCAGGGTAGACAGGGGCGGCGGAGGGGGCAAGCCGGTGCTCGGCCTCTGGCCAGGAGTGGCGACCGCGGGCGGCGGCGGCGGCAATGGAGTGCTCACTGGGGGTATCTTCCCGCCGCTCGCAACAACACCGGCCGCCGTACTCACCGGAGGAACCTCGCGCACCGGCCCAGATGACTCGGCAGGAGTGGCCTTCGCCGGCAGCTCCTTACTCCCAGGCGGGGGGTCCTTCACCAACGCCGCCCCAGTCGCCTTCCCCGAGCTAAGGCCTATCCTGACCGTGCGGGCGATCTTGAACGGCCTGTCGGCAGCCAGAGCGAGTAAGGGCGCCGAGCTGAGGGGGACGACATCAAGTGCCGCATCCGCGGCTATCGGAGAATCTGCATAAAGAAAGAAGTCAGCAAAGTGGCGGCAACAACCCAGCAGGAAAGAGTTCGAGGTAGCGACCTGTCAAGGTGACGACCTCGGCCTGAGACGCCGCGAACTCCTTCACGCCCGCGAGCTCCTCGGTCACCCCCCGGTTCTCCAGCGGGCTACCCCGGGTCGACCCGGGGAGGTCATCAAGCCCTAGGTCGTTCAACACCTTCTGGGTGTCGGACGACACCACGGGATTGTCAGTCGCCGCGGCGACCTGGTGCGCCGGTGGAGGCGAGCCGACCACCGTAGTGGCGGGCAGCTTGACCTTCTTTGTCTTCTTCTTCTTCGGCGGGGGCAAAGCAGTGGGATCATCCTCGCGCGGTCTCTTCGGCCTGGCTATACCGAGGAGGCCCGACAAGGCGGCGAGACTGTCCTTCAACAGCTGTTCGGTGTCCGACATCTTCGGCGAGCTCCAAGGATCGTCTCAAAAACGGAGCCCCCCCTATTTATAGACTACTCTACCAGCAGGCGACGATGCGAGCTGTCCAGATACTCGGCAGAGGTCCTCGCCGAATAAGCGTTGGATGATTCTTTCCGGACTCCTACGTCGCCCAAAAAGAGCGGGGATTGTGTACAACCCATATTCGACGAGGGAAGGCCCTACCACCGCCAGGTCATCAAAAGTCTAAGTCAGCAAGACAAGGTGGGGATCCAGACCAGCACCCCGGACCGCGAAAGGTTCGGGCGAGTTGGCGAGTTCCCCAGGACAACTCGCCAGGTGGCGACTATGGCCAGATGCTCGCCTCTGCCTGCCGAGCTCCCCAGGGAAGTCGCCAACTCGCCAGGGTGGGGGTATAAGTAAGACCCCCCCCCCCTCTCTTTGGTTTTCCCTATAAATAGGACCCCAGGGGTACGAAGGAAAGACAAGCAATTCTCGGCCTGAGCCCTCGCGAGTTCCAGCCACTGCCCTTGACTCGTTATTGCTCAGCTCGTCTCCTTCGTACCTAGCTCGGCCAATCTGGTTGAGAAGGGGTTGCTTCTCCTAAGCAACTGGGTACGTGGTGGGACCTTCCCGCCGTAGCGACCTGGGGTCATGTTCGCGCAATTCGTTCCTGTTTCCTGACCAGAGATCATCTTCCCGACTGGTCGACCAGTAACTTCAGGTTGCCTTGTCCGATTTTTGAGGTTGAGAATTTCTCGGTTTCAACAACTGTCTTCTTACAATCTCGCTCCTGTCTCTCTCTCTCGATCCCGACCACCAGCAGGCAACAACTCGACGGCCGACTCCCGAGTCCCAACGGCCGACTCCCACCCACCACCGTTCATCGACTTTCTGCAATCGACCCACCTCGACCGGTCGACTCCTGAGTCCCAACGATGGTGGGATCTTCATTCCTTTTATTGAAGATATATGCACTCTTGCAAAGATTTTTTACCGTCAAAATTTCAGTGAGCAAGATATTTATGTGTTGAATACTCAGCTGCAACATTATCAGTTAGACGTTCTTTCTCATTCAGATTTAAAGAACTTGTCAACAGTTTCTAAACTTTGTGAGAAATTGACCGAAAAGAAGAAATCAAATACCTATTATCTTGTTGACAAGCTAATTCGGCTAATTTTGACACTTCCGGTCTTAACGGTAACTACAGAACGGTCATTTTCTGCTATGAAGTTTATTAAACAAGACTGCGCAACAAAATGGAGGATGAATTTCTTTCAAATTGTATGACTCTCTACATAGAACGGGAAATAGCACACAAGATCGAGAAAGATGTGATCATTGATGAATTATATGAGTTGAAAAAACGTCGTACACAACTAAAATAAGGTAACATTTATATTGTAATATTTCTTTTATTGTTAATGCTAAAATTTCAATTTAGAATTTTTTTTGCTTATTATATTTTGATTCATAATTTTTTTGGGCCCCCTCCTTACTTCGAATCCTGGATCCGCCCCTAGGTATCAGAGTCGACCCGACTTCCTCCCGTATGCCCTCCCTCGATCGGCTCCGCACCGCATCCAGCGAGCGCCTTCGTCCTAGCCGCGGCCCTCTTCCAACGCCTCCTTTCAGCGCCGCGTACACACCAACTATGGTAGGTTGTTATTATGCATGTCAACGGTTTATTCAAGAAAAGTTGTCATTAGACATATCAACGGTATTTTCGAGAAGTTACTATTAAATCAATCAACTTTATTAAAACTGACTAATTAATATTGTATTTAGTTTAATTTGTATTAAATAATTGATAGGGGCGGAGCCCCGAACCTATCGAGGTTGAGGTACTGTCGCGATTGGCTGTAGTGGCAGAGCCCCGTGTTGTCATTCGTGACAGTACCTCGACCCCGACATATACGGGGCTCTGCCCCGATCATTTAATTAATACAATATAAAATAATTAACATGCAATCAATTTTACCTTAATGCAAATATCATCAAATATGTTTAATCAACTTTAATAAAAATTGATGAATTTAATGATAGCTACTCGAATACCTCTAACATAACTAATGATAGTCTTTCATGGAAAGACAACTAACATGTGTAATGATAGTCTGCTATAGTAGGCCTAGGAGCATTACTAAAAACTTTTTCTTTTCTAATGAATTTTCATCATTATTTTTAATTTGCGAAGATATATAATTACTTAAATGGATATTATATTTTTTTTTTTGAACTATATTATAATATACGTTAAGTCATTATAGCAAATGAATATGGCTATATATGATAATTTATAGCAAATGAATATGGCTATATATGATAATTTGGAATGTTGCACCAAAGCTAACTTTTCTATTATAGTAGTGATATATCTCTGCCATTTATAAAAGACATGCTATGACATGTCAATAGCATGAGTTCAAAATTCCAACAAATAATATAGGCCGTCAGATCTATCTCAGTATTTCAACCACCGTTGGTTAAGCCTTTAACCCGCTCACTCTCTCTCCAAATTTTCGTAGGTCTCCTAAACCTAGAGTAATAGGGTGCCCTAAACCTATATTTTTCGTAGGGGTCCTACCTTATAATGGAAAATTACCATTTTACCGGATTATGAAAAATCAAAAATATATGACTGAAAGCAAAGCCCGCTGCATGACCCTCCCAAATTAGAAGGTCGCTCGTTGCATGGCCCGCCCGAATTAGAAAGTCGCTCGCTTGTCATAGCGTGCCGAATTAGAAAGCCGCACGCTTGTCATAGCGCGCCCGAATTAGGAAGCTGCCCGCTTGGCATTGCCCACTCAAGGGCCATGTAGTGAGATTGGAACCTGTAAACTACTCTCTTGAGGCTTGCTCCGTAATTTGCTCCAGGCCGACACCATATTTGACTCTGCAATTTGCTCCAGGATTCTTTTGGCTTCGCAATTAAACGTCATGGTTTTTCACGCCAGATTTTTTTTCGCCGCAACGTGTACGTCCGGATCTTGGAGGATTCAAAATTACCATCAATCTCTCAATTTATTTTTCCCACCCTTATAGTCGTATTGTGTGTTTGAGAAAATAAAATAAAATATTTTGTCTGCACAATGAACATACTCAATTTTGGGGGTATCATTTTATATTTGGTGTTCTTTGTTTGTGATGTTTCTTATTGTTTCGTGCTTATTATTTTTCTTAACGAGTGAGCTCAACTAGGGATGAAAGAAAAAAGTTCGACATCTCACAGGCCCTTCGTTACACGAGTGAGCTCAACTGGAGGTGGAATAAGAAAGACCGACACCTCTCAGGCCCTTCGCTAAATGAGCGAGCTCAACTAGGGATGGAAGAAGAAAGGACAACACCTCCCAGACCCTTTGCTAAACGAGCGAACTAAACTGAGGATGGAAGAAGAAAGTCTGACACCTCCTAGTCCCTTCACTAAACGAGCGAGCTCAACTGGGCGTGGAAGAAGAATTGTCGACACCTCTCAGGCCCTTTGCTATACGAGCGAGCTAAACTGGTTGTGTTAGAAGAAAGTTCAACGTCTTCCCTTCGCTAAACGAGCGAGCTCAACTGGGGGTGGAAGAAGAAAGGTCGACATCTCCTAGGCCCGTCGCTAAACGAGCGAGCTCAACTAGGGGTGGAAGAAGAAAGGTCGACACCTCACAGACCCCTCGCTAAACAGTGAGTTCAACTGGGGTGGAAGAAGAAAGATCGACACCTCCCAGGCCCTTGGCTAAACGAGCAAGCTCAATTGGGGGTGGACGTGGAAAGGTCGACACCTTCACATGCCCTTCACTAAATGAGCGAGCTCAACTGGGGGTGGAAGAAGAAAGGTCGACACCTCACAAGCCCATCGGTAAACGAGCGAGCTCAACTGGGGGTGGAAGAAGAAAGGGCTACACCTCTCAGACCTCTCGCTAAACTAGCGAGCTCAATTGGGGGAGGAAGAAGTAAGGTCGACACACTTCCCATCCCTTCTTTAAACAAGCGAGTTCAACTGAGGGTGGACGAGAAAAGGTCAACACCTTCCCAGGCCCTTCGCTAAACGAGCGAGCTCAAGTAGGGGTGGGAGAAGAAAGGTTGACACCTCCCAGGCCCTTCGCTAAATGAGCAAACCCAATTAGGGGGGGGGGAGAGAAGAGAGGTCGACAACTCTCAGGCCCTTCACTAAACGAGCGAGCTCAACTGGGGGTGGAAGTAGAAAAGTTGACACCTCCCAGACCCTTCGCTAAACGAGGGAGCTCAATTGGTGGTGGAAGTAGAAAGGTTGACACCTCCCAGGCCCTTCGCTAAATGAGCGAGCTCAACTAGGGGTGGAATAAGAAAGGTTGACACCTCCCAGGCCCTTCGCTAAACGAGCGAGCTCAACTGGGGGTGGAAGAAGAAAGGTCGACACCTCCCAGGCCCTTCGCTAAATAAGCGAGTTCAACTATAGTGGAAGAAAAAAGGTCGACACCTCCCAGGCCCTTTGCTAAATAAGCGAGCTCAACTGTGGGTTGAAGAAGAAAGACTGACATCTCTCGGGCCTTTCACTAAACGAACGAGCTCAATTGGCGGTGAAAGAAGAAAGGTCGACACCTCCCAGGTCCCTCGCTAAACGAACGAGCTCAACTGGGTGTGGAAGAATAAAGGTTGACACCTCCCAGACCCTTCACCAAACGAGCGAGCTCAACTATGGGTGGATGAGGAAAGGTCCGCACCTTCTCAGGCCCTTCGCTAAACGATCGAGCTTAATTGAGGGTGGAAGAAGAAAGTTCGACACCTTACAGGCCCTTCATTAAACGAGTGAGCATAATTGGAAGTGGAAGAAAAAAGGTCTACACCTCTCAGGCCCTTCGCTAAATGTGCGAGCTCAACTTGGGGTGGACGAGGAATAGTCGACACCTTCCTAGGCCCTTCGCAAAACGAGCAAGCACAACTGGTGGTGGAAGAAAAAAGGTCAACACCTCCCAGGCCCTCCGCTAAACGAGCGAGCACAAATGGGGGCGGAAGAGAAAGGTCGACACCTCCCAGGCCCTTCGCTAAACGAGTGAGCTCAATTGGGGGTGGAAGAAGAAAGGTTAACACCTCCCAGGCCCTTCGCTAAAGGAACGAGCTCAACTGGGGGGTAAAAGAAGAAAGGTCGACACCTCCTAGGTCCCTCGCTAAACGAGCGAGCTTAACTGGGGGTGTAAGAAGAAATGTCAACACCTCTCAGGCCCCCCGCTAAACAAGCGAGCTCAACTGAGGGTAGAAGAAGAAATGTAGACACCTTCCAAGCCCCTCACTAAACGAGCGAGCTCAATTGGGGGTGGAAGAAGAAAGGTAGAGACCTCCCATACCCTTCGCTAAACAAGCGAGCTCAATTAGGGGTAGAAGAAGAAAGGTCGACACCTCCCAGGCACTTCGCTAAACGAGCAAGCTCAACTGGGGGTGGAATAAGAAAGGTCGAAACTTTCCATGCCCTTCACTAAACAGTCGAGCGAGCTCAGCTGGTGGTGGAAGAAGAATGTTCGACACCTCTCAGACCCCTCGCTAAACGAGCAAGTTCAATTGAGGGTGAAATAAGAAAGGTCAACATCTCTCATGCTCTTCGCGTAACGAGCGAGCTCAACTGGGGGTAGACAAGGTCTTGACCTTTCAGCCACTCGCTAAATCGGGGTTGGATGATTTCTTTTTGATCTCTGGTGAGCTTGCAAAAGAAGCGGAGATTGTGTACAACCCCAAATTACCGAGTCCAATCCAACTCGCCCTCAAAGAAAGGGGAAGCTTAAGCCAGCCAGGCAAGTTGGCCCACGCGAGGCGACCTTTCCATACCAGTTGTGAGGCGACCTCGCCATATCATCTACGAGACGACCTCGCCATTCCAGGCAGTCGCGTGCCCAGCGAGCTCCAACATGCCAAAAAGTTTGTTATGCCCCTAGATTGGAGTTTGCCTATAAATAGGACCCTGAGGTAAAAGTTGAAAGAACCTTGACCCCCCTTATGATGCGACTTGTGCCGAGCTCAGCGATTGCTTTAAGAGGGGAAGTTTCTATAGACTTCCGGGTGGGTGGAAGGACCTCCTCGCTGCAACACGCGGGTCTTGTTCGTAGGCATTCGGGAACTATTCTTTCGCTCGCTACATTCTTCTCGCCAAGTCTCTCGCTAGGCGACTACTATACTAGTAAGCTCTTATCATCCCCTTGGTCCAAACGCAGGAACCAATTTTCTTGGTTCCAACACCACGCACCCATGGGCGAGGCTGCATGTCAGCACATCGTCGCCACGCAAGGGCAAGACCGCTCGACCTCACAGCCGAGCGTGACATGCGCGCAGCCGTACAGCCGTGCGACCCATTGATCGCACAGCCGACACCCTTGGTCGCGCGGCCGACCACCCGGTCAGTCCCCCTTTGGCTACACGGTCGGCCCTTGCCGACCAGACTCCGCCGTCGGCCGGCCTCCACCAGCCGACCTCCATCATCGGACGTCCTCCACTAGCCGACCTCCACCGGATGGACCCTTGTCCGCCTCCACTACCTCGACAGTGTCCGCCTCCACTACCTCGACAGTGCAACCTCCACGTGTCATCATCCGCATAACCATCCATTATGAGGTGTGTATAAATGTATTTCTGTAATAGGTGTGTGCATAGCCGAGCACATTAATATGGGTATGCACATAGTAAAATATAAGATGGCGGGGTGTAAGGAGCAGCAATTCGCATGACGATGTGTGTATAGCGCAAATTCACATGGCGGTTTGCGTATATTAAAAATTCACATGACAATGTGTGTATAATAAATGATACGGTTATTGTGTGCACATAACAATATAATACAACTTGGGTTTGCACATAACAATAAAACTTATAATGGGTGTGCATATTGCCATAAAACCACCAATAATGGGTGTGCACATAACAAATTATATGATTACGGTGTATGGATAGCCGAACATCTTAACTACTTTATTACATAAATTCCCCATCAAAACCTATAAAAGGGCCCCTAGGCCCTCATTACATCTCACTTTATCTCTTTTGCCCAAGAAAACTCTAGAGGAATCTTTCAAAAATCTCTCTGCTCTCTAAGATTTCCTCAAAGGTCTTCGATGGTGTTCGAAGATCCCTTGAAAATTTCATGCAAGCATTCGAAGATCCTTTGGGGATTGCACCGTGTACATTGCTCTCGACTCCAAGTAAAAGATGCAAATTCCATATTGCACAGAGTACCAGCTGCAGATTCCAGATTGCACTGTACACATTGCTCCTAATTTTTAGAATCAAACGCAGTTTCAATATTGCGTCGAGCACATTACTTCAGACTCTGTCGCTTGCAACCGGAGAACAAGTTGCAAATTCCACCGCATCAAATAGCCTCTGAGCACATCCTCCATCGTTTTACTTTTTGCTGACTCCAGCAGTTTGAAAAAATACATAGCATTTTGAGCGGTGGTCTGTCACCCTCGAATACTATTCTTCTTGTACTACTATTGCAATGAGAGGCGACATGTCATTCTCGAGTTATCTACATACACTTGTAACACACCAAGATATAATGAAATTTGAGTAGCACAGTCCCGGTCCCATGATTTTTTTTCATTTCCGGATTTTTTCCGCATACAAAACTCTCTTGCCAGCCACAACTTTTCTGTGACTGTTTGCTCGCTCCACTCGCTAGAACGATTCATTTTCGACTAGTTTAAGAGTGTCTTGAGTGACCCGCAACAAAAATAAATAACTTGCCAACTCCATGACTCTAAAATCTACAATTAATAAAAGAAAAGAAAAATAATAATTTTAGAGAGTTATTTGTCGACCACGTCTTCATTCAGCATCTTTCTCATACAACAATTTCATCTTTGTGATTTTTTAAGGGTGCTGTTACTAGCAAATCTAATTTGACTTCTAGCAAATCCAAATTTCACAAAAAAACTTTTTTTTTCACTCTTTTTGAAAAACTAAATTCTGCTGCTAGCAAACCCAAAACCTAATTCAATTCCGCCACCTTCATTACTCCCGCTCGCAACTCCCCTCCCTCTCATGTTCGCAACTCCAAGAGCAAATGCAAATAATTTGTTTTAAACTTAATTAAAATTTGTGAACTTAATTAATATTTTGATTGATAAATTTAATTAATATTTTGTTCGGTAAGTTTAATTATCTTTCACCGCAATGGCGGCTGGCGGCTGGCGACGATGGCGGTTTCGGTGCGGCGGCGGTGATGATAGCGGTTTTGGTGCAGCGGATGCGATGGCGGTTAGCGCGGCGGCGACGATGACGGTTTCAGTACTACAGTGGCAATGACGGTTGGCGCGGCGACGACGATGGAGGTTGGCGCGAGACCCAAATTGGAAAAATTTGATCCTTAATACCCCGGCTACCCCCGCACAAAAAAAGAAACGCTCAGCCGGACTCTCCCCCAACCCTAACTGCCCGACCAGAGCATCTCCTCCGCCCAGGCTCTCCTCCGCACAGGCTCTCCTCCGGCCGGTGTCTGCACGCCTCCACCAGACCTACTCTTCGCCAACGGAAGCGATGGCTTCTTTCGCGCTCCCCTCACCGACGACGACATCAAGATTCCAAATCCACCCCCCCCCCTGTCACCATCACTTTTTACTATTTTGATCTCTTTTTTAGGGTTTACGCACAGGCTCTCCTCTGGTCGGTGTCTGCGCGCCTCCACCGGACCTCCTCTCCGCGGAAGCGACAGCTTCTTCCGCACTTCCCTCACCAGCGCCTGCATCAAGGTTCCAAATTCCACCGCCCGTCACAATCTCTTCTTTCTATTTTGATCTATTTTTTTAATCTATTTTGATCGTGTGATCGCGATGTTAGAAAAAAAAATCTCATGCAATTTCTCAATTTGATAGAAAAAATTTTCCAATCAAATTTCCGATCCATCTTTTACAACGCGTAGCCCGGGTGGAGTCAGCCGAAGGCTGCCCGAGAGTATCGAACACAAACCGACAAACCTTTCTTGAATGCGAACGGGCGAAGCCCGTGAGCACCCAAGGCAACCTGGAGCATCGAGCACGGCCGACGGACATGAAGGAGTAAAGCCTTCAAAACCTCCATAAAAAAACACTACAAAAAAAACAGTCACGAAGGATCCACGCTCATTATCCAGAAATTCAGAAGAGTCCCAAATTTGAAACACCTGCATATCCGCTCCTTCATTTCTCCAGCAACCCCTGCACAGAAAAGAAAAAATCGGAACCCTTCGCTCCCCCAACCCTATTCAAATTTCCAATCCATCTTGGGTGCGAACGGGCAAAGCCCGAGAGCACTCGAGACAATGAACAAATCACAAGTTTTTGCGGTGCGGAGCTCGGGTGGAGGCGGCCGCCCGAGAACATCAAACACAAACGGAGAAATCCTTCTTAGGTGCAAACCGGCAAAGCCCGTGAGCACTCAAGCCAGCCAGGAGCATCAAGCACCGCCGGCAGAAGATGCTAGTTAATTACTAAAACGATGAAAACTATGTTAATTATTTTTATCAGAATATAATTAATATTCAGTCCAAGGACAAAAAAACCAATTTGATTAGTTAATCAATAACGCCCAGCCGCCACTAAAAATTATAAAATGGACAGACCGATGGGGCTGCTGAGGGAGAACTAGCCGTAGCCGGTAGTGGTAGAATGGATCTTCGCATCCTGACAACGCTATTCATCTTCTTCCTCCTCACCGTCTTCATCAAAAGACTCCGGCGCCCCCGCCCCAAACAACGAATCCTCCGACAACCACCGGGCCCATGGAACCTCCCCGTCATCGGCAGCCTCCACCATCTCCTCCGCCCTCAACCGCCCCACCAAATCCTCCGCCGCCTCTCCGCCGTCCATGGCCCCATCATGCGTCTCAAGCTCGGCGAGATCCCAGCCGTCGTCATCTCCTCCTCCGCAGCCGCAAAAGAGATCCTGAAGACTCACGACATCTCCTTCGCCTCCCGGCCCATCCCCTCCTCCTTGAACGTCATCTGCTACGGCGGCAAGGACATCGCATTCGCCCCCTACGGCGATTTCTGGCGCCAGATGCGCCGCCTCTGCCTTCTCGAGCTGTTCAGCGCCAAACGCGTCCAATCTTTCCGCTACATTAGAGAAGCGGAGATATCCAATCTCATCCGGTCCATCGCAGAGGCGGCCGCCTCAGGAGTCTCCGTCGATCTCAGCCACCAATTATCGCTGCTCGCCAACAACATCACATCTAGGGCTGTCGTCGGCGGGAAGACCGCAGACCAGAAACTCTTCCAATCCGCCTTAGCCGCAGTGGTGGAGTTGGCCTCCGGTTTCAATGTTGTCGACATCTTTCCGTCGATGCCCTTCATCGCCCGCATCACGGGTAAATCGATCCCCTAAATCTTAGTTTATATTTTAAATTAGATCAAAGATGAGATGATCCATGAAATTGAGAAAAAGAGGAATCCGATTATTAGCGTTTGCTTCAATAATAATCACAGGATTCAAACGCAAGCTGGGGCAGTGCCATCGGATGCTGGATCATGCAAACGAAGAGATCATTCAAGAGCATAAAAAGAGGCAGGGCCAGCTTTTTGCTTTAGAAGAAGACATAACAGATGTCCTCCTCAGAATCCAAGCGGCCGACAGCCTTCAGATCCCGATCACCAACGACCACATCAAAGCCGTCATTAATGTATGCCAAAGCATCCTACCTAGGGTTGTTCACGAACCGAATCGAATCGAATATCTCTTCAATCGAATACAAATTTCACATATAATGCAGAGATTCGGATTCGGATTCGGATTCGTTCGAATATTCGGATTTGGATTCGGATTCGAATTCGATATGAAATGTTGGATTCGAATTCGGGTTCGAATTAAGTTTCGAATTCGAATTCGAACACGGATTCGAATTCGAATTCGAATTTTTCTATTATGAATAATTAAATCTATAATTTTATTAAATATATATAATTTTATTTAAGTAATTTTACTATTCGCGAACTATTCGCGAATACTTCGAATAGGGATAAATTTATTCGGATTCGGATTCGAAAATTATTCGAATCCGAATTTGGATTCGAATCCGGATTCGAATTCGAAAATTACGAATATTTATCGAATCTTCACGAATCGAATCTCGAATTATTCACGAACTATACTATTTGTTAACAGCCCTAATCCTACCTAGTTAGTATGTACAATTTTGATCTACTGATTACTGCGTCCTTGATGTCAGGATTTGCTGCTGGCCGGAACGGGCACGACGGCGACCACAATAGTGTGGGCAATGTCGGAACTGATTCGAAACCCGACCGTCAAATCAAAGGCGCAGAGCGAGGTGAGGGAGGCGTTCGGTCGCGGGATATTGCCAAACACGGCGGCGGAAGAGGAGCCGATGAGCGGAGGGAAGCTCGGCTACTTGAAGCTGGTGATTAAGGAGGCGCTGCGCATGCACCCGCCGGTGCCGTTGCTGCTGCCGAGGGAGAATCAGGAGAGGTGCGAGGTGATGGGTTACGAAATTCCGGCGAAGACGACGGTGATGGTGAACGCATGGGCGATCGGGAGGGACGCGAGCAATTGGGAGGATCCCGATGCCTTCCGCCCGGAGAGGTTCGAGGGGAGTGCCGTGGATTACAAAGGGGGGAATATGGAGCTCATACCCTTCGGCGGGGGGAGGAGGATATGCCCTGGGATGTCATTTGGATTGGCGGCGGTGGAGATGGCTCTTGCGCGCATGCTGTATTATTTTGATTGGGAGTATTTGACGAAACGAGGGGAGGAATTGGACATGACTGAAGCTCCTGGACTGGCGATGGAGAGGAAGTTCCCTCTCTGTCTTCTTCCCATCCAACGTTTTCCTCTGCCAACTGCTTAGCTAGCTGCCTGTGGCACTTATTAAAGCAATTTCTCAATAGTATGATGATCGTGGTGTTATAAACGCAACAAAAGTTCACTCTATTTCTGATCCATTTCACGGTTTAGATGCATTATAGGATTGTTGCTGCTAAATTTGACGTTTTGTCGGATCGGAGTAATTTGGACCGTCTTAGTTCAAGGAGTGGTGCAGCGCGCACACAGTCAATGAGAGAGTCACGTTGTTTTGTCGTGGAAAAACCTCTTAACCAGGTAAAAAATCACGCGACCGGGTCTGTGTCGATCGAAATCCACTATCTGCTTGCGGTTACAGCTTGTTTGAAAAATCGAGGGCGACGGGCCGCTCCTCGTGATACTTTGGGGGCGAGAGAGAGATTCTTGAGCTCACGGCGGGCAACAGGTCGCGCCGCGTGAGGACATCTGCTTTGGCGATGCGCACGAACGAGCGCTTGCTGGAGTAGGACTTTCCCTCTTGTCGCATACTTGTGGACTTAGACGAATTTCTGGTGGAGAGGAGGTGGCTCGAAGGTGGCTCAAAGGTAGCACGTAGGAGAAATCCGGTAGAGCTCTGGCCTGAGGAGAAAGAAAACATAAGTGAAAACGATGAGAAATGAAGAGGCCTGAGGGCCTTTTTATAGCTTTCAAGATGTGGTTAAGGTGGTTATGCGGCTATCCGCATACCGTAATCATCAATATTATAATTCCAATTATAATGCTATGCAAATATTATTTGAATGATATTATGATAAATACAGACCCACTACCTCAAAATAAAAACAAAACATAAAACAATCACAACATAAAAAAATCACAACATAAAACAAACACAATATAAAACAATCAAAAGATAAGATGACGAGATACATCATAGGTCATCATTTTACCTGAACAAAAAAATCCCCAAAATGTGAGCAAGTTATACCACATTACACATTGCACATTGCCTGAAAACACGGTTGAATGAAAAACATGATTGTAAGCAGGAATAAGTGATATATCTATCAGAAATATATATATCAGAGTGTTCTTTGATGCTTTGCTAAGAAGAAGATCCTCCCAAATCAAGTTCGACGGAAGCCTGGAGCTAGCTAAGAAGATCGTAAATCAAAATCAAGAAGAAATGTAAATCGAGATCTTAAAGGGAGAGAGATGGGGAAGCGGGAAGTAAGTAATACCCTAAATTGTGGAAGAAGAAGAAAAAATTTGGAGTTGTCGAGACCAGCAAATTTGGAGCTATGGAAGTCGAGAATCTGCAGCGGGAGGGGCGATTTGCAAGCTTGACCATGCGAAAACTCCAATCTGGTTGTCAAGATTTAGCGCAGGGGATGGGAGGTATGCGACACCAAGCAATGGAATTGAGGCCGCCGGCGGCGGAATGGGAGGAAGGCAACACCGGTGAGGCTGGGAGGAGGGGGAAGGGGTTTTGGGTTTCACACGATTTGACTGTGAAGGGAAACGAGACAACGCTTGAATGGGGAGAGGGGGTGTGCGTGTAAGAGGGAAACAAAAAAAGTAAAATAATAAGATATTATTTTCAGTTTGGGTGTGCTAATATTTGAATTAGATGTGCTTCTAACAATGCTATAAAAATAAAGTGAAAAAAAAAAAAAAAATTGATTAGTAGAAACATTTTTAAAATATATAATATAATTAAAATATTTATATATTGATGGGGTCACTCTTAAAATTTATGGGTCCAATCGGGATGACACAAACCAAGGACTCATGGGAAAAGCTGACCTAGCCGAACAATACACACGCGCAGAGCCATACTCCCTCTGAGTCCCAGAAGCGCCTGAAAGGAGGGCCCAAAATCAGCACACGTACGGCCGGCCTGCGCGGGTACGCGCGGCCTGCGCGCGTAGAAAGCACGCGTGCGGCCAGCGCACGCGCGGCCGCACCTCACGCGTCCTGTGCACGCAAGGCCAAACGCGGCCAGCCCGCGCGCCTACTGGGACGACCTAAACAAAGGACTCATGGGAAAAGCCGACCCAGCCGAACAAGACGCACGTGCAGAGCCAAACTCCCCTGAGTCCCAGAAGCGCCCGAAAGGAGGGCCCAAAATCTGCGCACGCACGGCCGGACCGCGCGGGCACGCGCAGCCTGCCTGTGCGGCCAATGCGCTCATGGCCGCACCTCGCGCGACCTGCGCGCACACAGCCCGCACGACCAGCCCGTGCGGCCGCACACCGCTCGCGCAATCGACCCGAAATGTATTTCGAGTCAATTTGAATTGACTAAAACGGATGAAATTGTGTATTCACGAACAACAGTTCATAATCACGCGATCACGACCGCTACCATTGTGTCAAACCGGATCCTAGTAATAACTCTGAAGCCCTTATGATTAATAGACCAGACCACCTATTCAGTCCGTAATATCCTCCACTTGTCCAACACCCGAATCACTCCAAAGAAAATCCTTTATATCAACAAAATATACCCGGCCACAAGCAAATGCGTGACCTCTTGTAAAGCCAAAAGAGATGCATATTCTAATTTTTTAAAATATAATTAAAACAATCATTTTTACATTACATTTTTCTTTCTTTTCTTTAGCATGTGCATAAAAAACAGTAATCGACCAAACATATCCAATTGAATTGATTTACGGACTGAATTGTCCAGTTTGGTTTCGATTTAGGGGACCTGAAAACTAGCACCGGTTCAATTCAGTTTAGTTTGTACCCTTAATAAACCAAAGGAACCAATCCTATCCTAGCCTTTAAGGATTGAGTCAATTGTTGATCGAGGGGGCCAAAAAACAATGAATGAGCTGAAACTTAAAGAGTAGCTTACATTGTCCATTTTCTAGGCCTGAGTGCTTGTTGCTCACAACTGACATTTTCTTCTACTAATCATAAGCAAATCCACATGAACCACTAGCTTAAACATATTTGGGGGTCATAATGTCCCAACAAGCAGTGAGGTGAGCTTGGTTTCTGTCGGGGGTTGAAGAAGGAGAAACTTTGTTTCCATGATGGGGAAAGGAGGTGGGCCCCACTAGCAAAAAAATGCTTAATTATATCCACGCACCAAGCATGATACGTTTCATGAGTCATGGGAAGAGGAAGTTCAAGGAAGTGGCAAAGGTGATTGACCTCATGCTACCCGGCCTCCTCGTTCTTAATGCAAGGCTAGTTGAGTCTACCGACTATACCGTCGGTAATGATAAGAGGATGGATCACCAGCGTCGTTCTTTTCTCTTATTATTGCTCTCATAATTTAGACTTCATTTGGTTTGGCGTTTCGCCGCTTCCGTTTGGAGCAAATGCCGCCAGACGGGTAAACAAACGGCCGACGGCGGCGTTTGCTCCGTTTGCACCTGCTGCAAGGAGGAAACGGACCTGATCCGCTCTGTTTCGACTCCACCTCTCTCCCTCCGGTTCTAAAGTGACATTTCGATCCACCACATACACCCACCACTCCCGAACCAAATATACCCATAGATAAAGTTTGTATTATGCCCATAAATTCATTGTATATATATATATATATATATATATATATATATATATATATATATTTATTTATTTATATATTTACAATTTTAGGTGATATCGTGGTCCTTAACTCGCGACTTATTTGCTCTGATGAGGTTGGACAAAAATGTCATTGTCATATCAAAATCTTATGCCTCAAACTAGGTTATTTTTTGTAACATTTGTGATATCAAACATACATTCTATGACAATGACGTTTTTGTCCAACCTCACTAGAGCAAATAAGTTGCAATAAGTCACGCCAAACGCAGCCTTAAAGTGGTAATGTGGTGCCTATGTGAATATTGAGTATGATTTTAATATAAAAAATAATGTAATACTTTTTTATTTCTTTTATGCTATGTATGTAACACATTGTAAGCTTTAGGGAAATTATATTTGCATGTTTCAAATCGATCGATAGTTGCAAGTCCCACGATAATTACAGCCCTCATATCGATAATTGCAGTCCAATATGATATTTGCAGTGCACTTAAAAAAATAAATTTTTTTAAAAAATTTCTTTTGCATTTAGAAAGTGTGGTAAGAAGAGAGTAGTAAATTTGTGGAATTGAGTTATAAAGCCAAAATTATAAGCTAAATTTTCAAAATTAAATGTTTAAGCAAATTACAAAACATCAATTAGTAAAGAGTAATAAATAACATGGACGAGTCGTTGTTTCAAAATGATCATCAACCTACATGATAATGAACAAAGCTTAAAATTATTTACGTGAAATTGATTTTCTTTCAACCATCAGTATAATTATATATACAAATCACTGAACATTTTAGTATTTTATAATTTTTTTGCACAGGTGCAATTGATTTTTGATTGTCATAGAAATCAAATATAGCAATAGATTGCTGATACAATTACAACCTACAAAAAAAAAAGATAAACAAAAATTAGACAACACATACACATACGTATAGCAATTTTTAATTATATTAAATATACATATTTTCATCAATCATGAATATTTGTTATATAAGAAATGTCTCGTTGCTCCGCCATTTCGTCATGTTATCTTGTCCATACTGGAAACATCCTTGGTAGCGTGCAATCTTCGCGCATTTTCAATAGAACAAAAAACAAACCCTTTCATCCCTATTAGCTAGGAGAAAATGGAATGAAAAGTTGAAAACCCTAAGGCTCTGTTTGGGACAACTTATGCTGATCTATAATCTCTACTTAAAAAAGCAAAAGTTGTTTTATAGCTGTTTGTTTGTGCAGCTTATATAAAATCACTTATTTTAAAACAGATTATAAGTTGATTTTTTATAAGCTATCCGGGTCCAGCTTACGATTACTCATAAGCGCTTATTTCTTAAAAAAAGCCATATGAGTGATTATTTTCTCCGGATGTGATTTTTTCGTTCGAACGCGAATTTTTCGCTCGGGCTCGAATTTTTCGCCCAGACTCGAATTTTTCGCCCGGGCGCAAATTTTTCGCCCGGGCGCGAATTTTTCGTCCGGGCGCATTTTTTTGTCCGGGCGCATTTTTTCGTCCGGGGGCATTTTTTCGCCCGGTCGCGTTTTTTCGCCCGGGCGCGTTATTTTTTCGTCCGGGCGCGTTATTTTTTCGCCCGGGCGCGTTATTTTTCGTCCGGGCGCGTATTTTTCGCCCGGGCGCGTATTTTTCGCCCGGGCGCGTATTTTTCGCCCGGGCGCGTATTTTTCGCCCGGGCGCGTTTTTTTCGCCCGGGCGCATTTTTTCGCCCGGACGCGTTTTTTCGCCCGTGCGCGATTAATTTGCCCGGGCGCGATTTTTTCGCCCGGGCGCGATTAATTCGCCTGGACGCGATTTTTTCGCCCGGGCGCGATTTTTTCGCCCGAACGCGAATTTTTCGCCCGGAGGCGATTTTTTCGCCCAGAAGCGATTTTTTCGCACGAAAATGATTTTTTCACCCAGGTGCGCTAAGAAGCGATTTTTTCGCTCGGACGCGTATTTTTTTGCATGGGCGTCTTTTTTTCGCTCGGGCATGATTTTTTCATCCGGACGCGTTTTTTCGTTTTTCTCCCGGCGAAAAAAGTGTTTCGGGTTGAAAAAATTTTGTTGGGGAAAAAATCACACCTGTGATAAAAAATTGCGCCCGGGACAAAAAACACGGTCGGTCGAAAAAATCGCGCTCGGGCGAAAAAAGCGCGCCCCGACAAAAAAATGCGCCTCGGCGAAAAAAACGCGCCCAGACGAAAAAACCGCGACCGAGCGAAAAAAACCGTGATCGGGCGGAAAAAAACGCGCTCGAGCGAAAAAAAGCGCCCGGGCGAAAAAAACCGCGGTCGGACGAAAAAATTGCGCCCGCATAAAAAAGATGCACCCGGTTGAAAAAAATCGAGCGGGCGAAAGAACGCGATCGAGCGAAAAAACGCAACCTGGCGAAAAAATCACGCCCGGGCGAAAATAAACCAGCTTGGGCGAAAACAATCTTGATTGGACGAAAAAAATCGTGACGGGCGAAAAAACACGTCCGAGCGAAAAATCGCCCCCAGGCAAAAAAATCGTGCACGGATAAAAAAAACGCGTACAAACAAACAAATCCTTATGAATGAATGAAATTTTAGATAAGCATTTTTGGACAAACTATCCAAACAGTCGACTGCTTATTCATCATTGATTATATAAAATCTCTATTCAACCATCAATTTTTAATTAGCGGCTTATTCATCATCCTAAGCTGTCCCAAACAGAGCCTAAATCTAAACATGAAGAATACTCACATTGTGGATAATAGTAGAAGGAAGATATAAGCAAGAATAGGAATCACCTTCCCATATCAACGAACAAGATGGCGGTAGCCGGCGATGTCCTGCGAAATAGAGGGCAGGGTATCTCCAAGCCGGCGAGAAAGTGGGTAGAGTATCACTCCAAGATGACGAGAAAGGGGCGGGGTTTCTCCAGGAAGGCGAAATGGACGTCGTCCGACGAAATAGGAGAAGTTGTCCGACAAAATGGCCAGCAGAGGCTGTCGCGGGCACATGATCGCGAGAAATGGGACGGGCGGGATATCATGAAACAGAGACAGGCCGAATGAAAAAGGGGTGGCAATTAGAGGAGTTTTTGTAAGTTATATTTTAATATTTAGGATTATTTTAGTGACTGCAACTATCATTTTAGACAAGCAATTATAAGCACCCAAATTTTATTTTTTATCTCAGAAAACTAAAATTTCATGACCTTAGGTTGAAGTTTAAGAATTGATTTAGGTATTTTTGTCATTAATTATTTTCAAATAAATGCTACCTTTTTCCATTAGCAGCCATTTCAATGTGTTATTTTGACTTTTTTGGGGTGCTATTAGCCAATAAAAAGGTGCTATTAACATTGCCCTTTCCATTACTACACCCAATATAATACGCCTTTTCTTTGGCTCATTTATTATTTCTTCCCCTTGTTTCTTCAAATCGGAGAGCCTGCACGCTACTCCTCAGATCTCCTTCTCCAATCTCATTCCATCCCTTTCTCTCTCTATCTCTCTCCCACCCCTCGCCGGCGGGAGAGTATTGTGGCGCCAAATTGATTCGTTCCAAGTTAGTTCTCCCGCTCCTCCATCTCTGGCCATGTCAAAGTTGAACTATTACTTTTATTTGTGCTGCTGGTATCACCTACTTTGACGGATTCCAGATAAATCTTGATTTGTTTGTGGAGGATTCATCCCGTTTCTTTATCAGTTCCATTGGGATCATTTTGCTGGCGTTTTCTTCTGCTGCTTAGGTTTGATTATTTCTTCCCTGTTTTCGGTATATTCCAGTTCTGAATGTTCGGATCTTGTTAGCGTTACGGGACTTTAGAAGGGAAATTCGTGAATGCTTCTTTACCGCGATCTTCCTAAGTGATGCTAGTTCTGTTTGATTTTGTGGAACCTGGATTAGGTTTAAAGGCGATTTTTGAAGACGGACGGTATAATTTTGTCTGCTGAATGAATGTGACCCTTTTGTTCTGCGTTGCAAGAAGATGTTGCTTCATAATTTGGCAATGTCGTTGATTAATTGCATTTAATTTACTTGATGAATCCTGGTTGCAGCATGTTTTTTTTTTAAAAAAAGTTACAATATAACCTAGAGATCACACTCTGGATCTAGTTAGATTTTGTAAAGTAGTGGTATAATCTATTCCTCATCACTGTGATGACCTCTAATTTTTCTGGATTATCCAATTTGATTATTAGGTAGGTGTTCTTGAACATGTTCATCTTGGATCACAGCTGATGTTGAAAAATCTCAAGGGAAACATGGTATGGTAGAAGCAGTGCTAGGAGATGCTGTGTAAATGCACAATTAGATATGAGAGTTTATATAGGGAGTATGTTATTCAGGACAGCTCCTCACTTTCGAGCTTGATCTGCTTAAAAACCAGATAGTTAGAGCGCTTGTGTAGATAGATTGGGCTTAATGCGAGTGTTAGGCCCTTTAGATCATCAGCTTATAGTTTTTCTTTTTAATTTTGGATTTGTGAAAGTTGAATGTTGCACAAAGCATCCCCGCACAGCGAGGATCCGGGAAGGATCTCATCACAAAGGTGAAATGTAGGCAAACCTTACCCTGCATTTTTGCAAGAGGCTGCTTCCAGAACTCGAACCCGTGAGCTCAAGGTCAAATGGCTACACCTTAACCTTACCCTGCATATTTGTGAAAGTTGAATAATACAATTTTATTTTATTTGATGCAGTCTTGATACTTTTATGAACTTATGTTATTGAGAATTTTTTCATTGGTGCCTGAGTTTTTTTATGGATTTGTATGGGGGATCACAACAAAAAGCCCTTCGAAATCCCATACAATAACATATTCAATTCTGCATGGATATAATTAGATCTTGTAGGATGATTTTGTACTAAACGCTTACCTTCTGCATCTGAAATTTTGAAGTTTATTATGTATAGTTGCTTCAAGGATAAAAGGTTATCCTCGTTAACATACATGAGTGTTGAAGGAGAAAGGGTTGTCTGAATGTAACATGAGTAGAAATAGTTCAAAATGATTTGTAAAGAATATGTTTATCATCCCAGGAAGCGCTCTATAGGAATGAATGGAAAGGAGGGATTCATAAAACTGACCCCAAATAGTTAGGATTAAGCTATTAGTGATGATGATGATTATGTCTTAGACTCTACATTTCTTTCAGGTATAAAATGTAACAATTGAAGTTTCTAAAAGCAATGTTTATTGTATGGATCAATGAGTTCATAAGAATATTGGTTGTCATAGTGTTTTCAGGAAGTTTCATATTTAAGACTCGTTAGCATGGCATGCTCTTTCTGTTCAAATCGGACTTTGAAACCAAAATTCTTCCCGAGATCATAGATGTTGTGATTCAGGTGACATTCAATGGTGGCTGAGAACCCGCCCACCCATATCGCATCTCAAAACCCAGGTATTGAGATGAAGGGTGACGGGGTACATGAACACGGAGGAGCGAGCGCTGCGAGCGATGTGAGACTAATCCCAACCACAGGACCGCGGGGATATTCCGCCACAGGGGGCCCACCGGGGTCAACACCCAGACCAGGAACGCGATGGGGAAAGCCACAGGGTCGGTCCCACACACACGTGTCCTGCTGACAAATTACTCCAACACACCCCCGCAGCAGGACAACCTCCCTCTGATACCATGTTGAACCTCCGCACCCTTTTTCTCACTCCAAAACCCGGGTCAAGGGTTGGAGGGGCGGGGCTAATATAAGTACGAGCGGACCGTCTGGGTAGGCGGTGTGGGACTAATCTCAACATGCCAACTTTGGGTGCATGCTGGACCGTCCAACACGCCCCCTCAGCGTGAACCTCCCTCTGATACCATGAACGAACCCGCCAACCCAACAGTTCATCTCAAAACCCAGGTATTGAGATGAAGGGTGGCAGGGTACATAAACACGGAGGAGCGAGCGATGTGGGACTAATCCCAACCACAGGACCGCGGGGATATTCCGCCACAGGGGGCCCACCGGGGTCAACACCCAGACCAGGAACGCGATGGGGAAAGCCACGGGGTCGGTCCCACACACACGTGTCCTGCTGGCAAATTACTCCAACAAATAACAAAACATACAACAATATTAAATCACTTAAATGCTATGACACGACTCGATACATCACGACTCAACATATAAATAATAATATGATAATAATGCAAGATAACTGATAGCGAATGTGGATCCGTATAAGGGAGACATAGGGATCATAACATTCTAGTCTTCTAGTTTTCAACCTTTTCTATAGAGACATTTTAACTGGAATATGCGATTATTACTTATAATCAGCTTTTCTACGAGATAAAATTTTCATTTCAAATTATGTAGTTACGACCTACAAAGTTGGGTCATGTTAGATTATCTAGAGTTTTTAAAAACCATAATGTGGCAATAACTAAATAAACAAAAAAAACACGTACTCATGTTCTAAAAGCAGCAGGGTTATGTTGCAGAAATAACGATAAACAATAAGATTAATAAGGATGAAACATAACACATAAGAGATTGAATTGATGAGGTTTTTCAACCGGCTTATTCCTCCACTCTCCTCTATCTAAATCCTCTCTATTAATCCAAAAAAGTACTTATAAGTCACATGCCCTCACATCGCATCCCTTCGCGATCCTCCCAAATTTACTCACACCTCACATTGCTTTATATATCAATGTATATTGTTGAAAATTAGAAGTAAGAAATAGTCGGCATTTTTATTCTTCCACAAAGGGATAATATATAAGAGTTACAAGGACAGATAAACTAAAACTCACAATGTGGGACTAAAAACTCATACATACCTAAACACTATTACATGGACCTAAATATTAATTTAAAACTAATTACTTCGACACTTCTCCTTCAAGATGGAAGGAAAACCTTCAGCTTTAAAACATCATATAAAGGTAATGGATGTAGGCTAAGTTGGACAAATATCAGATGGGTCACCGGGGAAAATTCGTCGGGGATAATCCACAGAAAGGGTGTTCCTACACGACACAAACCCATACGACACAACTCGTTGAAATACAGACGGGCCATCAGGGATACTCCCACACAACACAACCCACAGAATACAGATGAGTCAGCGAGGAATACATATAAGCCATTGGGCAGTGGCGGATCCAGAAAAATAATAATGGGGGTGCACAATTTTTTTTTTTAAATGCGTCATTGGGTTCTAACATTTTTAACATGGGGGGGGGGGGGCAGACATCAACTTCCTTTAAAAAAAATTTGAACGTTTCCATCTTATCGAAGCAGTTTCTCTCTCATTTGGCTACCATTTTTGACGTATAAGTAGTCAAAATTCATTGTCTCGACTAGAGGAATCCAAATACACTAACTATTTTGAAAAATAATGGGGGGGGGTCAGTGTCCCTCGGGCCCCCCTCTAAATCCGCCCCTGCCATCGGGGATACTCTGACACGACATAACCCGCTGGAATACCAGTCAACCAACAAAGATCATACCACATATCAATCAAGGAAGAAAATTGGGGAGACGCGAACAACATAATACATAAGCCCGGAGGCACCTGCGGGGCCAAGGCGAGAATCAGGAAATATCATCTGAATCGCCTTCGTCCCAAACACTCCCCCCACTATTCCAACCACGTGAATACAAGGATAATTGAGCTGGGGAGAATTCGAGGACATCTAGTCAAATCGGGTCCCATGAAAATCGGTCTCATATGGCACGTATCCCGTTGAACTAGATCTGCTAACACATACTAAGAAAATACGAACAACAGTCAAACAAAGACAATTAATGACACATAAAATATGACAAGAATTTCACAAGACTTCAGCATCGATGAGAGATCAACACCCCAGAAGCGGTAGCAACGACTGTAATTGATTGAAGCACTAGGAAAAGCTGCAGGAGACGACTACAACCACAGACGGATCGTCAGCAGGAACAACCAACGATGGTTCTTCCATTGCGCTGGATCTGACGCAGAGGGCACACATCAATTGGATCTGAAGCGAGCGGAGGAAAGGCCCCGCGATATGGAACCAGGGGCGATGGCAGAGAAGCGTCGACGATGAGCAGCATGCGGGACTGGCGGGATCAACTCCTGTTGGGATTAGCAGGATCTGCTCCAGGTGGGACCAACTGGATCAATTCCAGGTGGGACAGGTGGTCTCGCAGAGAAGAATACACCCTTGTGACATGATCTGCGGCGAGAAGCACAGACAACGACATGTTTATGTCGACCGGATCGGGAGATGGAAGCACTGGCGGAACAAAGAGGCCTCAACGGCAATGGGATGAGATCTGGATGAGAATTGGGACGCACAAGATGATAACTTGCTCCATTGACTGGAGCGACTTCGTCGATTGGATCAAAATGATCGTCAGGCGGGATCGGCGATGGGAGCGGGAGCGGCGCCTTCGTCGATGAGCAGCGGAGGGGAGGCCTGACGTCAAGATGAGAGGCTTATGGAAAACTGACCACTGGTGTGGAAGACAGCGTCAGGCTTAGAACAACAAGCAATATACGGGAACAGTCGTGACCCACAGAAGTTTCAAGCCTCGCAGGAGCTGAAGCAGGCGAAGCGGATCACAGAGGAAACACTCGCTTTGATACCATGTAATATATAAGAGTTGCATGGACCCAAACTAAAACTCACAATGTGAGACTAAATTCATACATACCTAAAGACTATTACATGAACATAAATATTAATTTAAAATTAATAACTTCAACACATATTACTGTTGGATATACTTGCACCCTTAGAGGGGGGGGGGTGAATAAGGGTTCTTATGAAATTTAATTATGAATAAAAATATTAGAGTTTATCAAATTAGTTTCAGAGTATTTAATAGAAACTTAATTTTATCCTTTCAGAGAAGATCATATCGAAGGTTGCTTTTAGGAAAACAGTGGAGTTCAATCTCTATACTGCTGGCGGTAGGTTCTACTGTCCTACGCTAGTTCACAGAGATTGAAGTTTAAGAGTTATCAAACACAAATGTTTTGATTTTTATTACACTAGATACTGAGGCGTAAATGAAAAACTTTTTTTTCCTTTTCTATACCGATCCTTTTTCCAAGGACCAGTTGACTCTTGTCTATCTCTCCCCAGATAAGGCTTTGAGCCACCCCTAGATCTAAACCCTAGACCTAGTCGCCAACACACGCAGCGAATTCCCCCTAAGCCACACAGGGACCTAGTCACCAACTACCTCGACAAATGTCCCATAAGTCTCACAAAACCTAGTTGCCAACAATCTCGGCGAATTTCCTACCAATACAAACTGTTAAACAAAACAAAAGAGAATACAAGTTTAGAATAGATGTAAAATATATGAAAGAGAAACTCCCTAAGCATTTGTGAAGGTGAGGAGACGATTTAGAAATCGACATTCTTGTTGCGTTCGTCCTTCGTGTTGAATAAGCATTGTAATCCTTCCTCTTCATGTTCTTCTTTGATGTTCGTGTTCTCCCACGGGAGTCCTCTGAATGTCTATAGACAAGCCTCTCGCAAAAGGATCAGAGTTGTGGTTTCGGTGGATGAGAGTTTGATACAAGGATGGAGTGGATCCGGTATTTAAATAGATCCAGTAGCGCTATCGCCGGCAGTAGCGCTATCGCCGGCAGTAGCGCTATCGCCGGCAGTAGCGCTATCGCCGGCAGTAGCGCTATCGCCGGCAGTAGCGCTATCGCCGGCAGTAGCGCTATCGCCCCGCGATACCCCATATGGAAATCATGAGGCACATGGATCGTAGTTGAAATGGCAAGCCTGTTCCTTCATTTTAGGCATTCAACTTTACCGCGACGCTGTTAGGGCTAGGGTGTCGCGTTAGCTTGTTATACGCTGCTCCGTCAAATTTCCTTCTCCATTTGGCTCTACATTTTAGTGTTGATTGACGGCCTTTCCATATGCTACCGCCAGACGTTAGAGTTAACGCGCCACGGTAGGAACTTGCTAAAGATGGTCTTGCTTCCGCCAATCCTTGCATTGAAATGCATTTGCCAGCTGTCCTTCTATAACCAGGACCTATCGCCAGCGGTAGGTGCTACCGCCGCGTGATAGCTTACAGAGATGAGCCTCGTCTTCCGTCTTTTATCCTCGTTCATTGTATGCATGTACCTGTAGTACACGCAAACTATAAACATACACAAAATTAGATTTATTCTCAAATCAAGAGATGCGGAACACATGTTTCAACAATTATATAGGAACATGTATGGATGTACCAGATCGGGTGATATCAAATCGGTCTATTTTTGGCGTCATATACATAGTTAGCAGCTCCGTATCATACTTAGCTTTATTATGAAAATATTGAATTTGGAGTTAATTCCGTTGGAGTAATTTGAATTTGAAATCCTTAAACATTTATTTATTGAGAATGATTTGTTCCGGAAAATAATGCCCCCTAAGGACTTGTTTGGGTACTTTCAGAAGTCATATTTTAGTTATAGTGATTTTTTTGAACTCATTTTATGTCAGTAATTAAAAATAATCATTTTGAGGGTGTTTTAATAAAGTCTGATGAGTTTGAATCAATTTTTAGGGTATAACTACATCCAATCAAATAGCAAATTCAACACACTATGATGCTTTATAGAACATGTTCTCTAATTTCACGCAATCTAATGAACCCTAGAAATTATTTAAATTAACCTTATACAAAGAGTTTGGAAGAGTACTGGGTGTTGAAAGATGGACCTGTACGAGCAACCTGTCAACTTGGAAAAAAAAATTAGGTGAGTTGCTCTCATCTAGAAATAGGTGCAATATTAAATGCTGACCGCTGATTTCCTGCAGAAATAACATGATTGATCGAAATACTGATCAACGGTCAGTATTTAATACCATTTGGGCCGTAGGATATCAGATCAATGGTCAGTATTTAATACTACACCTATTTCTAGGTGAGAGTAACTCACCTAAATTTTTTTTGTCAACTTGAGGCCATAGACACAGTTTAACTGACTTTTAATGATTCATCAACCATAATGTGATTGGTCCCTATCATCATCAGTTTTATTCCAAGCACTTTAAATAAATTTAATGAGAACTTGCCATTAATTTTTCTCAATAACTGTACACTGTTTTGTTTCACTTACATCAACATCTCATTGAGCAATTCCTGCCTATGTTATCTTCTGCCTAAACGATCTCCTCTCTCATTAATGTAATATTTTCCTACTGTTCAAGTGCTCTTGCTTTATAGATAGGGTGTACGTTTCTTAAATATTATGCAAGTCCAAATCATCTCATTATGTTATTGATCATTTTCTCTTTGAATGAATATTATGCAAGTCCAAATCATCTCATTATGTTTCTTAAATATTATGCAAGTCCAAAATCATCTCATTATGTTATTGATCATTTTCTCATTAACTCTAATTTTCTGTGTAATTGCATATTGGATTTTTTGAACAGACTCTATTACTATTGAGTTGTTTCTTCATATGTTTTTTTATTACCTGAACACTTGTTACTGAAACATAGTCATAAAATTCATAATTTACAGAGTTTGAGCTCATTTAATGTTGAATTTCTACACATAAATGTCAATTGTATTCTTTGGGCATGAACGAGATTTGAACTGCTATATCAAAATTGGAATTATTGTTTATTGTTATAGGATGATGCACGACAATAGAGGTGATGTTTTTGAACTAGTTTATGAATTTATATTCCTAAATAGTGATGTATTGATTGCCTCGATAGCTTTGTCATCTAGTACTGATTTTCTCCTGGGGTTTTCACATGCAAACAATTTCTTGTTTCAGGGAATATTTAACATTTTGTAATATGGAAGTATCTTGTGATTTTGTTAACTATTATGAAGAAGTTTAGACAGGGATAGTGACAGCGCGCCACGACCGACGCGCGTATATTCCCGCAGGTGGTGGTGATCTGTTGCCTGGATGGATGATCAGAATCTGCGGTTGCATCCGGATGGTCGATCCGAGTCAGATTCATATGGGACTCTTTTTATTTTGAGATGTATTTAGCCCCCGATCGGCCCAAACAATTTGAACCGTTCGATTCGGGAAGTTTGATTTCAGTTTGTGGTATAGTTATAGGAGACGGTTTTGACAGTTATAAATAGTGGCCGGTTGGTGGTTCAAGGGTATCGATGGTTTTGGAGATTTCCCTGGAAACGCTCGGTCACGATTCGGTGCGACGTCCAACCCCTCTGCCTCTCCTCTCTCTGGTGCGGCGCCGGGAAGTCCTCCCCACCCTCCTCAGCCTCGCTCAGCCCTCCGCCGACTGGAACCGTCGGCCTCCGCCCTACCCAAATCCCGCATCCCGCTAAGGCCCGACGCCGCCACCTCCTTCCCCCAAAGCCGCTGGAACTCCTTCCTCCACTCCTGTAGCCCGCCCTCCTCCTCCTCCATGAAACTCCGGTCAGCCCCTTTCCCCCTTCCTCTACCGGAAACTTTAGTCAACCACCAGCCCCTTCATTTCCAAGCACGTTAACTTTCCACTGTCCCGTTATTTCCTGTTTAAATCTCAATCTATCCACCGTGAACCCCTTTCACTAAGTACATCCCAAATTAAACCCATCTGCCACTCCTATTACCTTCTGCCCCCCTTTCCTTCCCCTTGTCGTGGTTTCCACCCAAAACAGCCAACTTCCCCGGCCAGCCCCCCCTTCCCCATAACCCCAACTGATCCCTGAAGTCCTCATTCCCTCCTAACCTTCATTGCACAGCCCGGTCCAAGCCAACACTGGCTCTAAGCCCTACTTCCAAAGCATTCCCCTCTTGCTACGGCCTTGGATGCTCCCACCAACAACCGTCTTGCCACCATCTGCATGTGTGTATTGTGGTAAAATCTTTTTCTTTATTGTTGTTTATTTTGACAAACTCATATTGTGGTGGTTTTTCTATTTTTTGTGCTATTAGTTCACTTGTTGTACCCCTTGCGAGATTTATTCTGTGCGTGCTTACTTAATTGCGCTTTGTTTAATTTGTGGCAATTACTTGTTTATTAAGGCTCCATTTGGTTCGGCGGTGGCGGGTCGATCCGGCGGGTGGAAACGGAGTGTTCGAACCGGAGGGGAGAGGTGGCTGCTCCAAACGCAGCTTTTTGGGGAGTTTCTCAAGGCGGACGGGTGGAAACGGAGCAAACGCCGCCGGAGGTTCATTTGTTTACCCTCCTTCCGGCGGCGTTTGCCCAAAACGGAGCAGCGAAATGCCCAAACAAATAGAGCCTAAGTCAAAGTTTTGGCAAGATTCGTGCATCTGCTAAGTCTTTTATAATAATTAATTAGCTGCTGTAATTTTGGCAGATCACTTGTGCACTTGCATTGCACATCATTGCATATAGGTGTGCTTTTAGAGTGTCTATCCTGGGTCGGTCTTACCACTGCATCTGATAGTCTGTTCTTTACTGCTGTTATCAGATTTATGTGAATTTTATGAAGATGATAATGAAACAAAAGGTAGGACTTAGTTTATTTGTCTTATGTTACATGATTGAGGTAGCTGTTATGAGATTAAAAAAAGTTGATTTTGATGGAAATGTTGTGTTAGAGAGCTAAAAATCTATGTATAGTTTTAGTTTTTCTTGAACCATATGGATCTTGGCATAGCTTCCTTTCTAATTCTATTCTACCCATTGTCATTTTTTGTGTTGGTTGCTTCTAGCTAGAGCTTTGCATCTAGAAAAGGTCACGAAAATGGATTTTTATGTAGAGGAGGACCATATTCAAGATTATCTTTTCAAAATAGTTCTGGTTGGAGACTCTGCTGTTGGGAAATCAAACCTGCTTGCAAGATTTGCTCGGGACGAGTTCTACTCGAACTCAAAGTCTACCATTGGAGTAGAGTTCCAAACCCAAAAGATTGTCATTGATGGGAAGGATATCAAAGCTCAGATATGGGATACCGCCGGGCAGGAGAGGTTCAGAGCTGTCACATCTGCTTACTATCGTGGCGCCGTGGGAGCCCTCGTCGTGTATGATATAAGCAGACGACGGACTTTTGAAAATGTTACTCGGTGGCTCAGCGAACTTAATAGTAAGTTCAAGATTCCTTCCCTTATAAAATTTATCCCAGCTATGAACTCATTTTATGAATTTTGACGCTGAATTCAATAATGCAAGGGTTCTATGCCATTTTGTTTGTTTCATTTTGCAATGATATCCACATCTTCTGGTTATAAGTTGAATTACTAACATAAATATTGGTGGTTCTAAACATTGACGTAAACTCTAAGTATAATGCCTATGATCAATCCAATACTAGTCTAATTGTGCTCATCTCACTCTCTTTGATATCCTCCAAACTGAAAGCTTTATGCTTTATTGTAGATAAGTTAGTAATTGTGATGCTTGAGCAACAACAGTGTGAAGCTGTGATGGTAAGCTCAGTCGTGATCTTTTTCATAACTTCGTTCACAAGCTCCATCACACTCCCAAACAATGGTGGCGTTCTTCGTAACTGCATTCATAAGAAAACAAGCTCCACCACATTCTCTTTACTACTGTCTACATTTTCTTTTTTCATAACTTCGTCTCAAAAGATTTAGTTTTGATGCTAAACAGCTCACTGCGACATGAATGTGGTGACGATTCTGGTGGGGAACAAGACGGATCTTAAGGATTCGAGGGAGGTGAGCATGGAGGAAGGCAAATCTCTGGCCGAGTCCGAAGGCCTCTTCTTCATGGAAACCTCGGCTCTAGACGCCTCCAATGTCGCCGCCGCCTTTCAGACTATTGTTAAGGAGATCTACGAGATCCTGAGGAGGAAGGTGTTTCAGTCTCAGGAGAGTAAGAAGCAGGAGAACCTGTCGCTGGGGAACGGTAAGACGGTGAATTTGGGGAGAGGAGCCGGCGGCGGCGACGAGGCCGTTGAAAGGGCCCGGAGGTTTGGTGGCTGCTGTTTATTCTAGGCAGTTGCTGATGTTGAGCTGTGTTTATCTCTAATTAGGCTTTATTAACTTTAATTACATCGTGTATTAGTTAAATCAAGGTGATTAATGAGTTCATGATAAGAGTGGGAAAATATTACGTACGCCTCTGTAAACTGACCGGGCTTCTAATACCCGCATTTTTTTTCAGTGAGATGAAATAAATTTTTTAAATTTGGTTGAAAGTACAGAAATAGCTTTGATTTTGTTAGGATTTTTTTTTTTATTTCAAGGCTCTCTTCCTCTGTTTAAAAAACTAAACATTTACTATTTAAAGTTATTTGAAATTGAAAAATATAAATATTTTTTAAAAAGCATTTAAATAGAGATTTTTCAAATAATCTGAAATTTTTTCAAACTATATATTTTCTGATGGGTTCCATCATCATTTATAGGAAAAAAAGCCTCCTCCATGATCTCCTTCAAAAGTGGATCATGGGTGGGTCATCCCCCTATGAACTCTCATGATGAGAGAATCATGGGGGGGGGGGGGGGGGGCGGGACCCACTCCCTCTCCCCATGGAGGATAACCGCCACCGCCGGGAAGGCTCCCGCCGTCGGGCGGCCTGACCACCACCGGCGGTTGACCCCCTTCCAAGCCTCGCCGCGGCCGAACCGCTGGCCTCGCCGGCGGGGAGGCGCGGTAGGCTGCCGGTCTAGCCATGGCCCGGCCACGGACGGCCTTGCCGCGGCCGGACGCAACCGGCCTAGCCGCGGCCGGCCACGGCTGACCTAGCCGTGGCCGCGGTCGGACGCGGCCAGACGCGGACGGCCTAGCCGCGCCCGGACGCGCCCGGCCTAGCCGCGGTCGGACCCGACCGGCCTAGTCGTGGCCACGGCCAGCCTAGCTACGGCCGGCCACGACCGGCCTAGCCGCGGCCGGCCTGACCGTGGCCGGGCGCCTAACCGTCGGCGCCTAGTAGTGGCCGGGCCTAGCCCCTGCCGGGCCTAGCCGCCGTCAGCCCTGCCACGGCAGGCCGCCGGACGAGCCGCAGCAGGCCGCCGGCCCAGCCGCCGGCCTAGCCACGGTCGGGCCCCGGCAGTCCGCCGTCGCCGAGCACCAGGCTGGCCGCCCCTGCCGCCGGCCGACTGGCCGGCCACCACCGCCACCGTGGCGGCCCGTCGCCGTGGACAACCTCCCCACCGTCCGATCGAGGGGAAGCTCTCCTCACCGTCGGATCAAGAGGGTAACCACCCATTAAACCCACTACTTTAGTGGTGGGGCCCGCCATGATCCTCCCCCGGAGGCTATAAAAGGGACCCCAGAGCCCCTTCATTCTTCATCTTTTTCTCTGCTCCGGGTTATCTTCTTCCTCAAGTGAGAGTTCTCCTGCCTCCTCCACCGCGGCCACCGCTCGCCGTGAACCACCAGCAGCCACCATCGGTCACCAGCGGCCACCAGTGACCATCAGCTGCTACCAGCAGTTATAAGCACCCCACCAGCACGTCGACAACAAAAGGACGCTCAAGACCTCGAGGAAGCCGGAGGAAGAAGCCATCCGAAGCCAGCAAGTGCGCGCCGTCCCGAGCGCAAGCGCCAGAAGCATCTCGTGCATTTCCACGTCTAAGTCACTTCCGCGATGCAGCTTGTTGCCCGCAGGAAGATTTAGTCTCTCTCTCTCTCCACTCAAGTTATAACTGGAGCGGCATGTCGCTCCGATTCACCAAACGTGCTGTAATCACCAAAAGCTGGTGGAATTTGACCGGCACAGACCCGGTCACGTGGTTTTTTACCCATTTAAGGGGTTTTTCCACGTCATCAAGACTTGTGTCTACTGTTCATCTTCATTGACTGTGTGCGCGTTCGACCGCTCCGTGAGCTAAGACGGTTCGAGTTAATCCGGTCCGTCCGGGGCATCGAGTTAGTCCGCAACAGTTTGGCGCCGTCTGTGGGAACACGATTTCCCCAACATCCTTCGAAGGACAAGATCGCACGCATCACCCTTTCCAAGTTCAGCCTTAATGGCAAAGAGAAGCACTCATACCACTGAAGGCTCCGCTCTTGGGAGATACCCTGAGCCTGCACGTTCACACTCTCTGATAGACGTCCCACTAACTGTTGAGGTCGCGTTAGCTCCTGTCACCTCCTTGAAAGGACGCGTCCGCCAGATGGAAGAGCGGCAAACTAAAATGCTCACCCTGCTGCGAAACCTTGGAGCACCTCCGGCTCCCTCCATGCAACCGGCTCGAGCAGATCCGCCACCAGCACCAAATCAGGATAGACCCCAGGAGGTTTCTCCAGGACAGGAAATATCCGAAGAATACTCTGAAGCTGCAAGTTCCGCTCACCCGGACCAGAGGAGAGCGAGGGCGAACCATCATCATGAGCCCGCTAACGAAGTCCGTCCACCTCCGCTGGAAAGGTTTACTCAGGAAGAAATTTGAGAAGTCATCGCCGAAGAATATCGTCAGGCTGGTGCAAGAGATATTCGTGCCCGCCGACCGCTATGCCAGGGCTCCCCTCTGATGCCTCAGATTCTGGATCATCCAATCCCGAACGGCTTTAAACTCCCAAATATTGAAACATTCGACGAGACCGATGATCCGCTAGAGCATGTAAATCACTTCACCACCATCATGAGAATTTACAACGCCCCAGACCAACTCCTCTGCCAGGTGTTTCCAGCCACTCTCAAGGGACAAGCCCGAACATGATTCCACTCGCTAAGGGCCAACACAATCGCTAACTTTACGGAGCTGACGAGACAATTTGTCGATTAGTTCATCGCCAATCGCAGGATCGTTCGCGGCCCCTCTCATTTATAAGGAATTCGTCAGAACGAAGGGGAAACTCTCAAAGATTTTTTTCCGACGTTTTACCGCCAAAGCCCGTCAGATTCCAGGAGTCGACCCCGAGCTATTGCGAGGTGTGTTCCTCGGAGGTCTTCGCCCGAGCGGCTTCTACTCAGCACTAATGCGAGAAACCGTTCCCAGTTACCTTGATCTTGTGCATCGGGTTGAAGCCCAGACCATCGCAGATGAAGCCATTGAAGCCCATCACCAACAATTTGATGGCGCCCAGAAACGTAAAAGAGAAAGGGAGCAAACTCCTCAACGTCAGGAAGGGAGGTTCCGCGACGATCGCCGCAACAGACAACGTCGACGAGATCCTCAAAGAGATTAGCCACCCAGAGATTTCACCCCTCTCAACACTACACGCACCAATGTGTTATATGTTATACAAGATGAGTCAGCCCTACAATGACCAAAACAGCCGGTTCATAATCGCAGGAACGACCAATCCAATATTGTGAGTTTCATCGAACCACGGGACATATAACAGAAGATTGTGCCCGTCTGAAAGAAGAAATCGAACGCCTGATCCGCCTAGGACTTCTCGACAGATTTTTGCAAGGACATGTGCAAGATCAGCGCGACCCGCCTAGACCACCGAGAGATCAGCAAAACACCCCCTGGAGGAGCAGGTGGTAGACAGATGGTTGGAAATATTGAAACCATCGTCTGATCACCTATTCTCTCTGCTCAAATCTTTTCAGTCAGTATGCAAGGAGAGACCCACGAGGATAAAAAATTCAAGCAGGACTCCACCATAACTTTTGGAGATGAATACCTTATTGGGCTCCGAACACCTCACCAAGATCCCCTGGTAATCAGTGCTGGAATCGGAGACCCAGGTTACAACGTCAAGCGAATCCTCATCGACAATGGAAGCTCTGTTGTTGTGATGTTCTCTGCTACACTGCAAAGCATGAATATTTCCAACCAACGTTTAACTCAGGCAGCCGGACCAGTATACGGCTTCGACAACCATCCGGTTCAAGTACTAGGAATGATTGCTCTCCCAGTTACTATGGGGGAATTTCCAAGACAGGCGACGCATGAGATCCAGTTTGTGGTAGTAGATTCAAGTTCCGCATATAACGCCATCTTCGGAAGACCCGTCCAGACCATCTTCAAGGCTATCCCCTCAATTCCTCATCTCGCCATGAAGTTCCCCACTCCGGGAGGTATTGGAGTTGTGCGGGGCAATCACGAGGCCGTTAAGAATTGCTACTCTAGACAGGCACAACCTATGAAAGCCACCACGCTCAACATCGACGACTTTAACTTGCGCGATGAAGTCATACTTCAGCGAGGAACACCAATGGAAGGATTGATTAACGTCCCTCTCGCGCCGACAAATCCAGCCCGCACCGTTCAGCTTGGATCCCTCCTACCGGAATAGCAAAAGGAAAAATTGGCAACTTATCTCCGAGACAATAAGGATATCTTTGCTTGGACTCCAGAAGATATGTCTGGCATAGATCCACGCGTCATCCAGCACTCCCTCAACATCAACCCAGCATGCAAGCCAGTCATCCAGAAAAAGAGAAACTTCGCCCCAGAACGTCTCCAAGCAATTGAAGAGGAGGTAGAGAAGCTCCTCAATGTCCATTTCATCTGAGAAGTGAACTACCCCACATGGGTAGCTAATGTCGTCCTAGTAAAGAAGTCTTCAGGGAAATGGAGGATGTGTGTAGATTACACCAACCCCAATCAAGCGTGCCCCAAGGACAGTTTCCCTCTCCCTAGAATCGACCAGTTAGTAGATTCAACCGCTGGGCACCAACTCCTCAGCTTCATGAACGCCTACTCTGGATATAACCAAATTTGAATGAATCCAGTGGACGAAGAGCATACAGCATTCCGAACAGACAAAGGGATATACTGCTACAAGGTTATGCCCTTCGGGCTCAAGAACGCGGGAGACACCTATACAAGGCTCATGAACAAAGTCTTTAAGGACCTTATCGGCAAAACGATGGAAGTATATGTGGATGACATATTGGTAAAAAGAGTTCGCAAGGAAGATCATTTAGAAGATCTTGACAAGTGTTTCAGAATCCTCCGACAGTATGGCATGAGGCTTAACCCCACCAAATGCGCATTCGGGGTTACATCCGGAAAATTCCTAGGATTCGTGGTTACCCAGCGAGGGATAGACGCCAACCCCGAGAAAATTAAGGCTTTAGAAGACACGTTGCCTCTCAGGTCCCTTAAAGAGGTACAAAGGCTGAATGGAAGAATCACTGCACTCTCGCGGTTCTTGGCACGAACCGAAGATAAGTATTTGCCTTTTTTCAAAGTTCTCTGATGGGCCAGGACCATTAGATTCCAGTGGACGGACGAATGTCAGTCAGCATTCGAATCACTGAAGAAGTACCTAGCCACGCCCCCGCTTCTCTCAAAACCAGATCCAGGAGAAACTCTTTTCCTATAACTCGCTATCTCACCAGCTGCACTGAGTTCTGTATTGGTGAAGGACGAGGGAGAAGTCCAGCACCCCATCTATTACCTTAGCAAAGTCCTCTCAGATGTTGAATCCCGGTACCCGACAGCAGACAAGACAACCCTCGCACTTGTCTTCTCAGCAAGAAAACTTCGTCCCTACTTCCGGGCCCACACCGTCAAAGTGTTGACAGAGATGCCTCTCCGTACCATTCTTCAAAAACCAGAGGCTTCTGGCCGACTGGTCAAATGGGCGGTTGAGCTGGGCGAGTTCGACATCCACTTCTTACCACGCCCCGTCATTAAGTCGCAGGTTTTAGCAGACTTTATCGTCGAAAATACCTTGCTAACAGAGCCAGAAGTCTCACCAACAGAGCCGGAACAAGGATGGACAATGTACGTTGACGGAGCATCCGGATTGGAAGGCGCCGGAGCCGGATTACTCCTCATAAGCCTATAACTTGTTACCTTAGAGTACGGCCTCCGGTTGAAGTTTCCAGCCACCAACAACACAGTAGAGTACGAGGCTTTGATTGTAGGACTCAGACTTGCTATTGATTGTCATACTACCAAGTTAACAATCTACTCTGATTCCCAGCTCGTTGTGTCCCAAGTGGAAGGGGATTATGAAACCAAGAGTGAACAACTCGCCCAGTACCTCCAGCTAGTGAGATCTCTTCTGATAAAGATACCACAAGCTCAAATTATCCACATCCCTAGAGAACAGAACAGAACAGTCGAGCAGACGCACTGTCAAAGTTAGCCACATCACCTTCTCGCTACCAATCCAGAAGGCGAAGAGTTGAAGAAATCATCTTTCCTAGTATCCAAGGATTCTGGGAAATAACGGAAATTGAAGGATCAAAGGAATCTTGGATCACCCCACTAATGAACTACTTAGAGAATCAGCAGCTCCCTGAAGACCCGAAAGAGGCCCGCTGCCTAAGGATGAGGGTTGCCACCTGTACACTCATTAGCGGCGAACTTTATAAAAGATCCTTCGCCGGACCCTACCTAAAATGCTTAGCAGAAACTGATGCAGAGTACACCCTCCAAGAAGTTCACCGAGGGGTATGTGGAGAACACTTGGGCGGAAAGGCCTTGGCCCGAAAAATCCTACGCCAGAGATTTTATTGGCCTACCATGAAGAAGGAAGCAACCGACTTCGTCCCAAAATGCAAGAGCTGCCAGCTGCATGCCAATGTTCCCAGGCAACCACCTGTTGCCCTTACTACACTTCAGGGAGCTTGGCCATTTGCGTAGTGGGGAATCGACCTTCTCGGTCCTTTGCCCCAAGCTTCAGGACAAAGGAAATTCATCATCATGATCATCGACTACTTCACCAAGTGGGTAGAAGCGGAGCCTCTGGCCAAGATCACTGAGGAGAGCACAAAGTGATTCGTGTGGAAGAACATTGTCTGCCGCTTTGGAATACCAACAATTATCATCACTGATAATGGAATTCAGTTCACGGGAAAATCCTTCACCCAGTTATGCGAAGACTTGAAGATTGAGTTGCGCCATACAGCGGTATCACACCCCCAATCTAATGGACAGATCGAGGTAACCAATCAGACCATACTAAAGGGCCTAAAGGCGTGACTACAAGACGCAGGGGGGCAATGGCCCGACGTACTCCCCAATGTATTATGGGCATATCGGACAACAACAAGAACCCCCATAGGGGAAACACCGTACAACCTCTGCTACGGAACTGAAGCAATCATTCCAGTTGACATCGGCGTTCCAAGCCCACGGGTATCCCACTTCAACCTACAGACGAATGTCGACGCCCTCAGAGACAATCTAGACCTGATCGCCGAGATCCGAGAAGAGTCCGATCTCCGAGCCGCTGCCTACCAACAACGTACAACCCGCTACTACAATCTCAAAGTAAAGTCTCGTCCAATCAATGTCGGAGACTTGGTCCTCCGTACTATGGAAGCGGCTGGGAAGGGATCACAGGGTGACAAGTTATCCCCGACCTGGGAAGGCCCCTTCATCGTCACAACAATAGTGAAGTCGGGAACATACAAGCTGCGGAACGCCGAAAGAAAGACTCTCCCTCGCACTTGGAATGTACAGAATCTGCGCCAATTTTATCAGTGATTTCTATTCTACAATTGTTTAGTTATGTGTGTTTTTGTTTTTATCAAATTGTGTAAGTCGCAGGCATAACCCCGCGCATGTTATCTTCGATCAAAAATTAAAGTTTGTTGCTACAAATCTTATATGTGCAAGCGGAAAAGACAACGCACGCAGACACCGTGAGGGCCTGCCCCCCCCCCCTCATGAAGAAGCCGCGAGCATCCCTCGCGCAAAGTAAGCCGCAAGCAACCCTCGCGCAACACCGTGGGGGCCTGCCCCCCCCCCCCTACAAAGAAGCCGCAAACATCCCTCGTGCAAAGTAAGCCGCGAGCAACCCTCGTACAACACCGCGGGGGCCTGCCCCCCTCACGAAGAAGTCGCGAGCATCCCTCGTGCAAAGTAAGCTGCGAGTAACCCTCGTGCAACACCGTGGGGGCCTGCCTCCCTCACAAAGAAGCCACGAGCATCCCTCGTGCAAAGTAAGCCGCGAGCAATCCTCGCGCAACACCGTGGGGGTCTGCCCCCCTCACGAATAAGCCACGAGCATCCCTCGTGCAAAGTAAGCTGCGAGCAACCCCCGTGCAACACTGTGGGGGCCTGCCCCCCTCACGAAGAAGCAGCGAGCATCCCTCGTGCAAAGTAAGCCGCGAGCAACCCTCGTGCAACGCCGTGGGGGTCTGCCCCCCTCACGAATAAGCCGTGAGCATCCCTCGCGCAACCTAAGCCGCGAGCATCCCTCGCGCAACCTAAGCCGCGAGCATCCCTCACGCAAACTAAGTCGCGAGCATCACTCGCGCAACCTAAGCCGTGAGCAGCCCTCGCGCAAACTAAGTCGCGAGCATCACTCGCACAACCTAAGTCGCGAGCAGCCCTCGCGCAGACTAAGCCACGAGCATCCCTCGCGCAAACTAAGCCGCAAACATCCCTCACTCACTATGAGTCACAAACCTAAGCTGTACAAGGTAAGCAGCGATCCAATACAAACAAGCAACCAAAATGACATAAAAACAATAACGATGTCATAACAAAGTAAAGCTAAAATAGTACAGGTACAATCAGTGCCTACAGGCAAAACACAACACGCTCAACAATACAACAAAATGTAAGCATATAATGACAAAAATACCACTACTCATCTTCAGCGTCAGAACACTCATCCTCAAAAACATTCGCAAAACTAAAATGGATGTGTCACATCCTCGGCTCTTGCTAACAAAGCGAAAAGCCTTCGAAACATCGCGTCGGATCGCCAACTCGCGTATGTCATCCATCTGAGGCTCCACCTCCTTGGACCATATATCATCACGAACCTCCTCCGTGATCAGGCTACGATCACGCATGTAGTCCAGTGACTCCAAGTACTCTGCAAGCCCCGCGACCTTCAGCTTTGACGCATGGGCGTCAGAGGACAACATCTCCACCTGCACCTTAGCCGCTCGAAGCTGAGTCTCAAGGCCTGAGACCTCCTCCCGCGCCGCCTGTAATTGGGTTCCCAAGCCTGAAGTCTCCTCCTTTGAGTGCTTCAACATCTGAATGGTCCTCTCCACCAAAGTCTTCTCCACCTCAAAAGTCGCGCGTACACCCTCTAGCTCGGACTTCAGCTCCGAACCAACCTGGTGAAACCGCGCGATATCCCGGTCATGTTCCTCCCTCAAGGAGGCAAGCGAACTCATCGTCAACCGAAGCTTCTCCTGAAGAGCAAGATACCCGTCCTTTAGGCTCTCATAATGATCATTCCAGGTCACCGCAATATGCGCCTGAGTCTCTATCTGCAAAAGAAAAAGATAGAATCAGCCTCTACCAGCAAGAAAAAGCAAGAGAAAAAGAAAAAGTCGAACCCTTACCGCATCGCTCATCGCCCTCAAGGAAGAAGATATCTGTGGAGCCGCTGTACCAACAGACATTTGAGGAATTGGGAAAGTAGGTATCTGCACCTCTGGAATCGAATCATCAGAAGCTACCACCACCACATCAAGGTCGTTAGGAGGGGCCATCACCGCTTTCCTCTTGCGACCCCCTCCTTGAGAAGTCTCCGCTGCCCGAACTGTGTCTGCTCAGATGCCACATCGCACCAACCGCTTTTCCTCCACATAAACATAAATGTTGAAAAGACGGTTGGCCAGCTCGCGAGGCTCAGAAAATCCAAGCACCGGGGAAAAGTCCCGCTCCTTCCCCCTCATACGGCGGCAGCCATCGGGAAGCGCATCCCACACCTCGGGAAGGCCCCATGAATTCTTAACATATCCAAATAGAGTGTTTTCATGGCGACGGTCCTTGCGGGCTTCGAACTCCAACCAACTCTTGTTGCTGCGAACCTCCATCCGCTCGCTGCCATCAGAACGTACATCGCACTATTCTCGGAACTGGTCTAAAAAAAGCTGGCCCTCATGCTCGCGGAAGAAGGCAACTAAGCCCATGATTCAGGCAATTCCAGTCAGAACAAATTGAGAGATAGACACTCCGCAAAATTTCAAGATCTCAATCACCTCCTCGCAGGGCGGGAAGCGGAAGCCGGACCTCAGGGAGACTTCGCAGATCGTCAACCAACCACGAGGAGGATTCTGAACCCGCTCCTCGGGACGCGGGATCCTCACTTCCAAATCAGTAGGAAGCTCATACTTCGCCCTCCAGATAGCAACACCATCATCAGTCAAAGAAATGCGCAGATGCATCGGGCCAGAAGAGCGCTTCGAAACCTGTGCACAACAAAAAATAAAAGGTTAGCCCAAAAATAAGGAGCCACATGTCCAAACAACCGGAGCACAAGTGACACACAAAAGAGAATGTCTGCACAAGCATGCACATAGTAGAGGGATGCACGACCATGCAGCACGGACCGCACCCCCACACGACCTACATACTCGCACAGTCTGCTCGTACGCGCACACAGCCTGCGCGTGCGACCTGCTCGCGCGCGCGCCCGGCCTGCGCGCGCGCACGGCCTGCGCGCAGACAGCCCGCGCGCGCGCACAGCCTGCGCGCACGGTCAGCGCGCGCCGCCTGCGCGCCTGGCCGCGCGCAGAACGCGCACGGCCAGTGCGTAGGCCGGCTAATGCTCCCCTTACGGGCCTACGCGCACGCGCGGTCCGCACACCCCGTCGGCGCGCGTAGCCTTCACACACGACCAGCACGCGCGAGCGGTATGAGCGCGCCTTGCCTCCATGTGTCGTTGTCATTCGTCAAGCAACCCGTCGGATACCTTGGAAGCACTGGATGCCATCGCCGCCACAGCCTTCTCACCGGAAACCGCCATGACAACAGGAAGTAAGGAAAATCTCTCCTCTCACGCTCACTTCGCTCTCGGACAGCAAAGATTTGGGGGGGCAATTGATGGGTTCCACCATCATTTATAAGAAAAAAAGCCCCCCCCCATGATCTCCTCCAAAAGTGGATCATGGGTGGGTCATCCCCCCATGAGCTCTCATGATGAGAGAATCATGGGGGGGGGGGGGGGCGGGACCCACTCCCTCTCCCCATGGAGGAGAACTGTCGCCGTCAGGAAGGCCCCCGCCGTCGGGTGGCCTAACCACCACCGGCGGCCGGCCCCCTTCCAGGCCTCGCCGCGGCCGAACCGCCGACCTCGCCGGCGGGGAGGCCGCGGTAGGCCGCTGGCTTAGCCGCGGCCTGGTCGCGGCCGGACGCGACCGACCTAGCCGTGGCCGGCCACGACTGACCTAGCCGTGGTCGCAACCAACCTAGCCGCGGCCTAGCAACGACCGGCCTAGCCATGGACCGGCCATGGACGGCCTAGTCGTGGCCCGACCATGGACGGCCTAGCCGCGACCGGCCACGGATGTCCTAGCCGTGGCCGCGGCCAGCCTAGCCGCGGTCGGCCACGACCGGCCTGACCACGACCGTCCTGACCGCGACCGGCCTGACCGTGGCCGGGCGCCTAATCGTCGGCGCCTAGCAGTGGCCAGGCCTAGCCGCGGTTGACCACCTAGCCGCCGCCGGCCCGGCCACGGCAGGCCGCCGGACGAGCCGCAACAGGCCGCCGACCCAGACGTCGGCCTAGCCGCGGTCGGCCCCCGGCAGTCCGCCGTCGCCGGGCACCAGGCTGGTCGCCCCCGCCGCCGGCCGACCGGCCGGCCACTACCTCCACCGTGGAGGCTCGTCGCCGTGAACAACCTCTCCACCGTCCGATCGAGGGGAGGCTCTCCTCACCGTCGGATCAAGAGGGTAACCACCCATTAAACTCACTACTTTAGTGGTGGGGCCCGCCATGATCCTCCCCCGGAGGCTATAAAAGGGACCCCAGGGCCCCTTCATTCTTCACATTTTTCTTTGCTCCGGGTTGTCTTCTTCTTCCTCAAGTGAGAGCTCTCCTGCCTCCTCCACCGCGGCCACCGCTCGCCGTGAACCACCACCAGCCACCACCAGTCACCAGCGGCCACCATTGACCACCAGCTGCTACTAGCGGTTATAAGCACCCCACCAGCACGTTGACAGCAAAAGGACGCCCAAGACCTCGAGGAAGCCGAAGGAAGAAGCCATCCAAAGCCAGCAAGCGCGCGCCGCCCTGAGCGCAAGCGCCAGAAGCATCCCGCGCATTTTCACGTCTAAGTCACTTCCGCGGTGCAGCCTGTTGCACGCAGGAAGCTATAGTCTCTCTCTATCTCCACTCAAGTTGTAACGGGAGTGGCTTGTCGCCCCGATTCACCAAGCGTGTTGTAATCAGCAAAAGCTAGTGAAATTTGACCGGCACAGACCCGGTCACGTTGTTTTTTACCCATTTTAGAGGTTTTCCACGTCATCAAGACTTGTGTCTACTGTTCATCTTCATTGACTGTGTGCGCGCTCGACCGCTTCGCGAGCTAAGAAGGTTCAAGTTAATCCGGTCCGTCCGGGACATCGAATTAATCCGCAACATTTTCAATATGAAATTTTTTCGAGCAATTTTTGGATAATTATTTTCACAATTAATTTCCCACAATTCCTATTTTTAATTGCCACCATTGCCCGAAAAAGAGCCCTGAGTTTCGAGTCTTTCGACCCATTTTCTATCATATATAAATATTTCTAAATATTAAATAGTTATTCATTTTTTATTTTTATTTATGTTGAAATATAAATGAACGTGCTCAAATGATCTCAAATTGAATTTTTTCTTAATAAATAATTGTTTTTTTTTAATTTTCGAATATTTTAAAAACAATTTATACCCTTGTGATCAAAATTAAAATTTAGTGCATCAAATGTGCCATCAGTTTACCTAATGGTTTTGAAAGTTTTTTGCATTTTTAATAAATTAAAATAATTTAAAATCATTAAAAATAGTAATTGAAATTTGAAAAGAAGGTAGAATCCGGACTTTATGGGAGTACTTCATCTGAAATTTAGTATAGCACTTTAGCTATTTTATCAACTCCTAATCTTATTAAGTGTCTGTTCAGTTTGATTAATGAATCCCTAAATTGCTTTTTTTGCTAAGTAATGCTATTTTATGGGGAGAGGTATTTTGGAGTGTTGGAAATGAGAACGGTGGGAATGGTGCGATGAGAATGGAGAGAGAGGGCTGGGATGATGTTGTAGGTCAAAATGACAATTTAGAGTGTTGTGAATGAGAAATAGAGATTTGTCAAATGACTATTTTGAGTGGCGTCATTTTTCCCCAGAAGAAATGAAGAAAAAACGCCAAACAAACAAAGCTTCAGTCTTATTCAAATCGTTGTAAGCTGATTAATGTTAACCCGATTAATTTTGGTGCTTCCGTTTTAATGATTCTTGTGCTCTATCATCATTATCAGGATCCTCTTTATTTGAGTCCAAATAGATAATATTCGTGGATGATTCAATGAGTTCACTAATTTCATCTTTTTTATTTTTCCTTTAATCAAAAAATTATGCATCTTTAGATAAAGTGACAGTTAATACTCTCCATGAAATGAATCTCCATTTGGGATCCCAAATAAAGAGGATTCGGATCCATGCATATCTGGAGCTTAGTACGTAATATGCGGTGATAATTGTACTTAGTCATTGCTGGAAGTCTCCCATATGCAAAATTATTTTTTGTCACTTCACAAAGTATATACATTATTCATCAATAACATTTACTACTAGGCATACTATTATACAATTTAGATAATAATTTTTTTATGAATGTATCAAATAATTATACAAAAAGAAGGAAAAAATAGTACCTCTATTTACTTTTTCTATGTTTCATTACATGTTAACACTGAAGTACTTGTTTTCTTATAATATAATAATGTAGATAATAGTGCCTGAGAACATCAATCAACACACAGAGCTGACTTATTAGCACTAGGACATTATGGGTCTGTTTGGCATGGTGATGGTGGTCATGAAAGCGGTGATTTTGAATCGTTGTTCGTAAACTCCCTCTCCACCTCACGTAAGGAATTCCCTCCACTCATATGTTCAAAAATTAGCGTTACTTAGTGGTTATAAACGTTGTCATGTCAAACACATATTTTATGATGGTGGCTTTTTGTCCCAACTCAGTACCAAAGCAAAAAATATCGCGTCAAATGGGCACTATATGAGAATACTTAAACATAACATCAAATTTGAGTTTTCTATTATTATAACCAAGCATGGAGCTCTATTAAAAAGTATCCAAGAAACTTAGGGTTCGTCTGGCATGACGATTGTGCTGTCGTTCGTGAATGTGCGACCTCACCTAAAGTACTCCACCCACTTTTATGTTCAAATTTAGTTTTATTTGTGGGTTGTAGTTGTTGTCATGTCAAACATATATTTTAAAAACTTGATGTAATAAATGTACAAAATTCATTACATTGGAAACATTAAGTATCAACGATTATATTAATTATTAAGCAACAATCAATCAAACAATAAACTAGTAAATAAGTAGACAAAGCTAATACATCGAGAGATTAGAACTCATAGCTCCTCAGCTTGCTCGTGAAGACCGTCATTCTGCTTCGCCATTGGACCTTAATATTGATCGTCTTACAACTATATTTTTAGTGACTATTGAGCATGCGAAAGCATAATAGTTTTTATCAAATAGGCAATAGTTTTAACAATAATTTACTTATCATTCTGGAATATCTTAAATGGGCACTAATTTTATCAACTATTTAAGCCTTTTTTTTACCATATATATATATATATATCTACTAATATGCAAAAACTACACTTTGGTGAAACATTGTCTGATGTCCCTATATTGCCCCTATAGTTGTATTCATAATTACACAATTATACCAAACTTTATATTAGTATATTATAAAGTAAATATCCTTTTAGGTAATTACACAATTTTACAATATTAAAATACAAAAAATAAAAACACTAGATACCCTAAACCTATAGTCTATAGCTAGGAATTACAAGAGAAAAATTAATGTTTTCACGTTAAAATATAATTTGTTTTACAAAATAAAAATTATATTCTTGATATATATTTTTTTACGGTCATTTTGAGTACTCATATGTTGCGGGTCGAGCGGAGCCCGCCGGGAGCGGGCGGAGCCCGCCGTCCTCGGTCGGATACTGTCGCGCGAGGCCATAGGGGCGGGTACTGTCCACGATAAATGTTGCCGCCCACGACAAATGTCGCAGCCCACGACAAATGTTGTCCCCACGACAAATGTCGCATCACCGACGAATGTCGCATCCCGGCGAATGTCGCACTCAGCCGAATGTCGCACCCCGCTGATTGTCGCACCGTCGCCGAATGCCCCCTGGGCCGAATGCCCCCCGGGCCGAAGGCCCGTGCCTGTCACTTGTATATATATATATATATATATATATATATATATATATATATATATATATATAATCTTTTTATATATAAAATCTTTCCCATTGTCTTTTCCGGGTCTCTTAGACCCATTTTTTGGAATGTTATATCTGTCAATTTACTTCCCTTTGCCCGATCCTACTATCTTCAGATGCACTTGCATCAGAGGTTCTCCATGTCTTCCTCTTGGGATGCTCTTTGTGTGCTTGTTGCTTTTCCAAGCGTTTGTCTGCACTTGCATTGTACATTTTTATGTGCTTGTTGTTTCTTTTTTGTATGTTTGCATGTATGTTTTTGTTTGCTTTTTTATGTTTGCATGTGTATGTTTTGCTTGTTTGTCTCTTGCACAAATTTTGCATCCCAATTAGTTGACATTCCCCTGATTAAGATCTGGTTCATGCGGTCGTAATCGTTTGACCAGTGAAAATAAGTCCTCCCAAATAGAGCCTAAATGGGTTTGCCATATACCACCTCCCTCCATTTGTAATACTTTTGATTGCCCTAAAAACTCTGGAACCAGCCTAACAAGTGGAGTATATTTTTTTATGAATGTTATAAGCAGACTATTTTGGCTAATAGCAACCTTCAATTAATTGCAGTCTACTAAAATTTAATTGTAGACCAAAATATTATTCGCAAATCAAAATAGAAAACACAAGATAGTAAGTGCATAAATGCTATAAATATTACAAAACATGTGGTATTAGGGTGTTGTTAGTGGCAAAAGTTTCATCATCCAAATAAATTCATAGCAAAGGACTGCAAAAAACACAAAATAATATATATTAATTCCAGTATGCATATAATGATTTCCTTGAGTTTTTTTTGTTGATGATCAGAAAATTCAGCTGGATCAAACACATTCTATGTAGATTATGGCTCTGTTTGGCAAGGTGGTGGCGGTAATGAACATGAGATCGATTAAATTGTCATTAGTTAACGTCCACGTAAAGAACTTCATCCACTTTTATGTTCAAACAGATGATGTTTGTTATGTAATCCTTAACGAATGACGGTGTAATCTATGCGTTTATGACCACCACCACCGTGCCAAACGGAGCCTATGTAAGACATTGAGAGCAACAATGAAATTGAAGAACACTAGACATAACTTGCAACTTTGAATAGTTTTCGGTATTGAAACTAGGCTAAAGAGCGACACTCACTTTTCAAAGCAAAAATCACATTTATCTGTACTATATTAAAAGAAGAAAAAAATCATCTGATTAAACATTTATCTTTTCAATTTTACGTGTCTTTATTGCAAAATTTTAATCAATTTATGTTTTTAAATTTAAAATGTACTCTCTTATAGGCTGTTGTGATTTGTTTTGCTGCCCGTTTCCAAATGAACCGGGCGGTTCATTGCATGGGTTTAATAACCCTCTCCTCTCAATTAGGTTTTAATATAAGAGGATTACCCGGTTCATTAGGGCTAAGAGAAGTAACATCGCATTCGGCTGATTGATTCCTCTCGATATCAGAGAACAAGAGCGGTGAGAGGGCTTTGGTGGAGAGCAGTTGCTGTGCGAGGCCTAGTGCAGAATATCGAGTGGAGGAGGGAGGTGCGCGTCTGTGCAGACAGATTCGCGAAAAAGGAGAGACGCCTTGCCGCTGTCCCGAATTCTGCCATCAATGGAGGGCCGATCATTCCAATGGCTTGTCGCTGCGGGTCTGTAGAAGGTAGGGGTGCAAATAAAGCCCTGCGGGCCCAGGCCGGGCTCGGGCCACCTGGGCCCGGGCTTTTTTGCTGCCAGACCCAGGTCGGGCCCTTCTCAGACCGGGCTCAGACCGGGCCCAAGCCATAGTAAAAAAAGGGAGTCTGCTGGACCTTTTAGATCGGGCCCAACCAGACCCCCAACCAAGTAGCCCAGCATTTGGGTTGAGCATTGCCAACATTAAATGTTGACTGTCTTGCAACCATTAAATGCTGGCAATTGGCAATGCATTGCCAACATTAAATGTTGGCTCAACATTACATGCTGGCCATCATCATTTATTAAATGTTGGCCATCATTAAATGCTGGCTCTTGCCAACCTGGTCATAGCTAGCTTTATGCGGGCTTTAATGCCCGGTCGGGCCTGGGCCTGGCCCGGGTTGGGCATCATGCCGGACCCTGATCATATTTGGGGGTCTGGTGAGCCTCTTTGGGCCTGGCCTGGGCCTCATCGGGCCCAGACTTAATCGGGCTCAGATCCGGGCAGACCTGGGCCGGGCAATCGGGCTCGGGCTAAATTTGCACCCTTAGTAGAAGGAGGAGTCGACTCTTGCCTTCAATCCAATCTGTGAGGGAGAGGTCGGTTGTTCTGAAGTGTTAAGCCGGTGGCTCTTATTTGCCGGCGAGTCCAATCCTGGCGCTCCAGGTTCTATTGTTATAGATTCATCACCTTGTATTTGTCAAACTCTTTGATTATAGTGGATATTCTCCGGTGCTCTCCCTGTGGATATAGAAGCTTCTATCCTAACCATGTAATTCTCGGTGTCGTCTGCGTTTGAGTGTGATTGGCTTCTTTTTTTGGCTTTTGTTTTATTATTTTCCGGCTATTACTTTAAATTGTTATTCCACTGCGTTCCTGCGGTGTCGAAGCGATCACAGGTATTTTCATGACAATTGGTATTAGAGCTAGATTCCAATTCTCGAAAGTTCCTAAGCAGAGCAATGACGACAAAGTTTGAGATTTCGAAGTACGATGTCAAGATTGATTTTGGTTTATGGCATAAATGGATCAAGCCAGTACCCGTTCAACAAATCTCCATAAGACACTTCTTGGAAAGGAGAAGTCCGGAAAAGATGGTGACGAATGAGAAGAATTGGATCAGAAGGTCATCGACATAATTCAGCTGTGTCTAACAGATGAAGTGATGTACAATGTAGTCGATGTTGAGACTACAACAGATCTGTGGAAGAAATTGGAGGAGCTTTACATTTCCAAATCGCTCACGAACAAGCTCCATATCAAGAAACAGTCATAAAGTCTGAGGATGTCTGAAGGTACTCAATTGTTGGAGCACATGAACGTGTTCAATAAGCTTATCTCTCAGCTGTGTAGTATGAATATGGAAGTTGAAGAAGAAGATCAGGCTCTTCTTTTACTATCTTCGTTGCCAAAGTCTTTTGATCATCTAGTCATCACGATCCTTTATGGAAAGGACACCCTGAAGATGGAAGAGGCGATGACCATGCTGTTATCAAATAAAACGAGAAGCAAATCGGGTTTTAGAACCGGCGAGGGTCTACTTGTGAAGAGCAAAGTCCCAATCAGAGGCATATCTAGAGACATAGTCAAGAAGGAAAACAGATCCAGGTCTAAGTCCAGAGGCAGGAACAACATGTGTGATTACTGCAAGGAAGAGGAACACTGTAAAGATAATTGCCCGAAAAAACTCAAGGAGAGGACACAAGAGCCACAACAGGCTGTGGTGGTATCCGATAATGGGAACGATGATGACATTCTTCATATTTCACCCATTCTAGACATCACAGATGCATGGATCATGGATACTGAATACTCATATCACATGTGCCCGAACATAAGATGGTTGCATAGCTTAAGGCAATGTGATGGTGGGTGTGTTCTGATGGGAAATAACTCAGAGTGCAAAATGATGGGGATTGGTAATATCTAAATCAAGATGTTTGATGGAACCGTCTGAATGCTCATAGATGTCAGATACGTGCTCGATTTAAAGAAAAACCTGGTTTTTTTAGGCACGTTGGAGGCAACCAGTTATTCCTATATTGGTGATGGTGGCTACTTGAAAGTCAAAAAGGGCGATTTAGTGGTGATGAAAGGCGAGCATGTTGATACTCTCTACATACTGATTGGAGCCACTATAGCTGGAGATGCGACATTTTCCACGTCGATAGATGAGGATTCCTCTCTGTTGTGGCATGCTAGGCTTGACTATATGAGCAAGAGAGGGTTGTTAGAGCTGCATAAGAAAGATCTGCTGAATGGAGTCAAAATGTGCAAGCTTGATTTTCTACGAGACATGTATCCTCGAGAAACAATGTAAGATGAATTTTGTGACATTGAGCAAACACATCAAGCATATTATAGAGTACATACATTCAGATGTTTGGGGGCCAGCCATAGAGCCATCACTTAGATGTGTTAGACATTTCGTGATCTTCATCGACGATTTCTCAATGAAGGTCTGGATCTATTTTCTTAAGCACAAGTTTGAAGTATTAGAGAAATTAAAGATCTGGAAGACCACGGTAGAGAAACAAACGGGGGTAGGAGGTGAAATATCTCAGATCTGACAATGACGGCGAATACATCTTAGCAGAGTTTCAGACATACTACAATCAAGAAAGTATCACCCGATATCTTGCAATTCCTAGTACTCCGCAGCAGAATGGTGTTGAATAAATGATGAACAGAGCTTTGCTGGAAAGAGCTCGGTGCATGCAACTCTTTGCCGATCTACCTAAGTCTTTCTTAGCCGAAGCCATCAATACAACCTGCTATCAGTTGATTATTTGATATTTATATTTTTTGATCCCCTATCTACACTTTGCTGTAGGATTCAAAAAGGACAAAGCTGGATGCTAAGTACAAGAGGTTTATCTATCTAGGCCAGAAGGCCGACACCAAAGAGTTCAAGCTGTGGATTCCTGAAACTAAGAAGGTCAAGCTTAAGCGCGACATCGTCTTTGATGAGGCTTCTATGTTGAAGAAGTCTAGGTCTCATGCTAAAGAGATAGAGAAGACTCCAGACTCACCAATGGAGGTGGAGCTGGATGGAAGTGTCAAAGTAGACGATCATGATGATTCCTCTGACTCGGAGGAGACAAACACCGTGCAACCTACCAAAGCGGAGCAATACTTGATTGCTAGAGGAAAGACGAGGGGAGGGGCCAGACAACCTCTCAGGCTACATGACACGGTAGCATACACTTTTCAGGTAATCTCCTCAGATCCTTGTTCTTACTGAGAAACTATAGAGAACAAAGACAGTTCTCAGTGAAAAGTTGCTATGGTAGAGAAGATATGGAATCCCTTCAGAAGAACAAGACTTGGGACTTGGTTAGTCTGTCTAAATGGGCTAAGACAATTAGTTCCAAATGGATGTTCGGGAAGAAGGAGTCCACATCAGGGAAAAATCAGTGGCTATTTAAAGTCATATTCGTAGTCAAGGGGTTCACGCAGAAGAAGGGAGTCGACTTTAATGAAATCTTTTCACCGGTGGCGAAGCACTGTTCCATTCGGGTGGTACTTGCCATGACAGCTATGTGGGACATGGAACTGGATTAAATGGATGTGAAGATTGCTTTTATTCACAATAACCTAGAGGAGGAGATCTACATACTGCAGTCTGAGAGGTTCATTTGACCTAGCGACAAGAAAAAGGTGTGCAAGCTGAAGAGCTCTCTTTATAGTCTGAAATAGGCTCCGAAGTAGTGGTACAAGAGATTCGACACCTTCATGACATCACACAGCTACAACAGGAGCCAGTACAACAGTTGCGTCTACTACATATTTCTTGAATATGATAATATTCTGATTTTAATGCTCTACGTTTGATAACATGTTGATTGTTTGCAAGTCAGCCTGAGAGATTCAAATACTGAAGCAGAAATTGAATGCTGAATTTGAGATGAAAGATCTTGGTCATGCTCAGAAGATCCTTGGGATGAAGATCAAGCGGGACATAAAACGAGCCATGTTGTGGCTTTCTTAGACAGGCTACATTCAGAAGGTACTAGAAAAGTTCAATATGGTAGAATCTAAATCTGTTATGACTCCTTTGGGACAAAAATTTAGATTATCATCACAGTAGTGTCCAGGCACAGAGGAGGAATGCCAGAAGATGCTCATAGTGTCGTACGCCAGTGCGGTATGATGCTTGATGTACGCGATGATGTGCACGAGACCAGATATCGCTTAGGCAGTGAGTGTTGTCAGCAGATACATGGCAAATTCAGGGCGACAATACTAGGAAGCAGTCAAGTGGATTCTATGGTATTTGAATGGAACACAAGACGTCAGTTTACTTTTCGAATGGGGCGAAGTTACTGGAGCTTTACATGGCTTCATTGTTTTTGACTACGTAGGCGACCTCGATAGATGCAGATCTACCTTATGGTATATATTTCTTCTATGTGGAAGTCCTATCAGTTAGAAAACTACTCTTCAGGACATAGTCGTTCTGTGCACGATAGAGACAGAGTACATTGCTACGGTGGAGCCTGCTAAATAAGCTATTTGGCTCAAGGGTCTCATCAAGGAACTCATGATAGCTGCACTGTGACAGTCAGAGTACAATTTGTCTTGCAAAGAACCCGGTCTATCATGTAAGGACAAAACACATTGATGTGCGCTACCACAAGCTGAGGGAGTTCGTTGGAGGCGGCGAGATTCAGTTACTGAAGGTGCCCACGGAGGACAACGTTGCAAACATGTTGACAAAGCCCCTTACAGGAGTCAAGTTCAAGGAATGTCTTGAATTGTCTCATATTGTACCTGCTGACCGTGGTGACCCCAGGGAGAGGGGGTATCTCATTTGAGAGAAGATCCAAGCTGAAGGTGGAGCATGATTCGAAAAGTGACGTCAAAGCGGAGATTGTTGTGATTTTTTGTACCGCCCTTTCCAAAGGAATCAGACGGTTCATTGTATGAGTTTAATAACCCTCCCCTCTCAATTTGGTTTTAATATAAGAGGATTATCCGGTTCATTAGGGCTAAGAGAAGCAACATTACATTCAGCTGATTGATTTCTCCCGATATCAGAGAACAAAAGCAATGAGAGGGCTTTGGCGAAGAGCAGTTGCTGTGCGAGGCCTATTGTAGAATATTGAGCGGAGGAGGGCGACTGTGCGGGCAGATTCGCGAAGAAGGAGAGATGCCTTGCCGCTGCGCCAGATTCTGCCATCATCGGAGGGCCGATCATTCCAGTGGCTTGCTGCTGCAGGTCCGTAGAAGGAGTCAGCTCTTGCCTTCAATCCAATCTGTGAGGGAGAGGTCGGCTGTTCTGAAGTGTTAGGCCAGCGGATCTTATTTGCCGGCAAGTCCAATCTTGGTGCTCCAGGTTCTATTGTTCTAGATTCATCACTTTGTTTTTACCAAACTATCTGATTATAGTGGATCTTCTCCGGTGCTCTCCCCGTGGATGTTGGAACTTCTCTCTGAACCACGTAATTCTCTGTGTCGTACGTGTTTGAGTGTGTTTTTTTTTGGATTTTGCTTTATTATTTTGCGGCTATTACTTTCAATTGTTATTCCGCCGCGTTCCTGTGGCGCCGAAGCGATCGCAGGTATTTTCATAACAATAGATAACATCTCTTACCTGCAATAAAAATATGCTCTTATCGCTACTCACAAACCCCCAAGCACAAGGAAAAAAATGAGCGGCACCAGTCAAGTATTTAGAACAACAGTTTTCTCTCTCCTCCCACACCCCACGCATGGTTGGGTTCTCTCCTCAAACATAGCCTTGAATTTCGGATCCGGGGGGAGTGAATTGCAAGGATTTTGCACTTTACGGCAAAATGCGAGCATCTAATGACTCGCGTAGATGTCCACACACATCTCAAAACAAGTACATCTCATTTCACTTTCACCAAAATATTTCACTTTCACCAAAATATGCACTTTTGCACTTTTCCTGCAGAATTATTGTGGTGACTGAGGCCTGGACACTATCGCTACCGCGCGGCCTCTACTAAAACATTTGCGCGGGACCGCTAAAACCCTAGAAACCCTCCGTTCATCGAGGATTTCTAGTGCAGTCGAAACAAGCGGCCCATCCACCTATACCGATGTTCTCCCCGGCGACGAGGAAATCTTATCGTCTCCGTTCGAATGATCGCAATCAATGGGGCCACGGAGCTTCGGCTCCATCTAATTCCTCTCCGTCGACGCCTCTTCCCCCGGGACCGGCCAGTGGCCATTTCTTGAGCTCCTCAATTTCCAATCGACCGGCGACTGGCACGCCTGCTCCCTGGATCACCCGTACTTCCGTCGCTGTGAGGTTGTAATGCCCTTCCACTGTCCTAGCCTTTTTCTCAGTTTCCACGTGCTCTTCAGTTTTAATGACACTCGGATTTTTTTTGCGCATTTTTCTTCTCGCTACGGTTTGAAGGCCCCGGTGTATAATCGGCTAGGGTAGGAAATTTTGTGTGTGAAATTGGTCACCCACAGAAGACTGCTACAATATAATTTGTCTGCAAGCACGTTATTCTTACCCGACGCTTCACCCAAAGCGGCACACCATTGTGCACACTTCCTCTCAATGATATGATTCATTAAATATTTAATTCAGTCCTTTTATTCTGTTGGTTCTTTGTAGGTTATTTGAATTTGACCTCGCTATTTTCATCATATGACTTGTGGCACGGATTGCTGCAGTTGAGTTTTTTCTTCAGCCAATTTGTTAATATAAATTTGGTCTAAGAGACTATAAATTCCAATGCTTGGTTAGATTTCTAGTAGACCAGTAGTTCGTTTTGTTTATCAGTTTTTGTAGTAGAAGAGATCTTATACATTTCTTAAAATGAAAAGTATGATCATGGCTTCGTTTGGCACATCGGTGGTGGTCGTACACTTATGGGTTAAACCATCATTCGGTAACGACAACCTAACAAACTCCATCCGTTTAAACCTAAAAGTGGTTGAAGTTCCTTAAGTGCACGTTAACAAATGCCAGTTTAACCCCCATGTTCACGACCACCACCACCTTGCCAAACGGAGCCTGTATCCCAAATTTTATGGGGTTTGATCTCTGAACTCTGCTGTTTATCCTGAAAACTCAGTAATTTCACCCTTTCTTTGGGCTATTGTGATATTAATTGGTTTTTTATGTTTATGTATTGGATGGTTGAAATTTGACAATATCTCCCTTTTTATACTATACTTTAGGACAATCGAACATTGCTCTGTTAATTTTTATATTGAACTTCATGGCAATCCAAAGTTGTTTTATTTTCTTATATGATTAAAATTTCGTACATCCGATATATGAAACAATCTGAGCATCGGGAGTACTCTGTTGATAAAAATTTAAGAAACACGCCTCTCCTTTTTCTTGAAAAAAAAATCAACTTCTAGGATGGAATTAAATGTCTTGTATTGGCAGAAATAAATAAAAATTTCATTAAACTCAACATTCAAGAATTAAAGCGAAATTAATGTTTATCTTTTTTAAGTTCAGAGCTGAGAAATGGTAACACCTCCGTTTTTTAATCAGAATCCCGGCTGTGAAGGATGCAGAAAAAGGAATTGACCATGATCAAACTAAACCCATTGATGTTGGGAACTTCCCTCGCGCTCTTCGTGATGCACAAGAGGAATTACTGCTTAAGGATGCTTCTGGTGGGTATATTGAGTGTTTGGCATTATTCAGAAGCTCTGATACATTGGTATATCTACTGAACTCTCTCTAATATTTAAATATTTTTATTCCTTGTCTATGCCCGTAGGTGGCAAGTTATTCACAGGTGGCATGGATAAGGGAACCGGGTTTTGCTGGATAGTTTGCGGCAACAAGCTCTTCTTATGGAGTTACTTATCAGCTGCCCTTTCAAACAAATGTGTGATTCTTGAGATACCTTCTTCTGTTTTAGAAACAAGAGATGAAAATACAAGGGCAAGGCATTCTAATGACTGGATTGTCTGCATAGTTAGATGGGCTGTTGACGCTGCAAAGAATGACAAGGTGTTAGCACAGGGCATTTCTGCCGGCGTCATCATTTGCAATACGAAGAATCAAGCTTTTGTGTATTGGCCTGATATTTTTCTGGAAAGTAGAACTAAGCCTGTTTTTGGCTTTCCAACATACTTGGAAAGTAATGATACCAACTTACGTGGCGAAGAGACAAAAGATTATAACGGTCACCAAGAAATTTGGCACGAGTATATTAACTCTATTATTGCTGCCCCACTTTCAAGCAGTTCTAAAGAGTCCATTGCAATAGCTTGTCAATCTAGTGGCAAGTTGTGGTTATTGCATTTTACTCCAGATGGAATTTATAGGAGAAAGGTCTCTCATGACATTTTTGGCGGTCATACTCAATCAAATAAGAGGTATGCAAGATCACTTACCTGGCATCTGCAACCGCATGCATACTCAGAAAAATCAAGTAGGCATTTCTTTTTGTTGACTGACCGTGAGGTCCAGTATTGGAATGTCAGTTATACACCTGAGGTAAATATAACAAAACTCTGGGCTCATGAGATTGTTGGTAGTGATGGTGATCATGGCATTAAGAAGGATCTGGCTGGTCAGAAGTATATATGGCTTTTGGACATGCAAGTGGATGCCCGAGGCAGAGAAATTAATATTCTTGTAGCGATCTTTTGCCAGGATAGGTTAGGTGGATCTTGCTATATTCAGTATTCTCTCCTAACAATGATATACAAAGCAGGTGAGTACATCAACATAGAGGATCCTGGTACAATGAGTGCTAGGATGTTGAAGAAGAAAGCTCCTCTTCAGGTTATAATTCCTAAAGCAAGAGTGGAGGTTGAAGACTTCTTGTTTTCTATGAGGCTTCGTTTCGGAGGCAAGCCTTCCGGGTCTGCAATTATATTATCTGGGGATGGGACCGCAACTGTTACCAATTATGTTAGAGGTTCCACACGTCTTTATCAGTTTGATTTACCATATGATGCAGGAAAGGTTCTAGATGCTTCCATTTTCCCCTCTACAGAGGATGATGGGGAAGGGGCATGGGTTGTGTTGACTGAAAAAGTTGGAGTGTGGGCTATACCAGAGAAGGCAGTTTTGCTTGGTGGAGTTGAACCTCCAGAGCGAAGTTTATCGCGCAAAGGGAGCTGCAACGATGGAATCACTCAAGAAGAGAAAAGGATTCAGGCTTTTGGAGGAAATATGGTTCCGAGAAGAGCTAGTTCAGAAGTATGGAGTTCTGGTGACAGACCAAGACCTGCTATAACTGGTATTGTGCAGAGAACTGCCCAAGACGAAGAAGTCGAAGTTTTACTAGGCCGTTTTTTTTGTGATTTTTTGGCATCTAATGAGGTTGAAGGCGCTTTTGAGAAGCTTAGTGTTAAAGGTGCATTTGAAAAGGAGGGCGAAACAAATGTTTTTGCTCGCATTAGTAAATCTATTGTTAACACATTGGCTAAACATTGGACTACGACCAGAGGAGCTGAGCTTGTGGCATCAACTATTGTGTCGTCCCTTTTATTTGATAAACAACAAAAACATCAAAAATACCTTCATTTTCTTGCTCTGTCTGGGTGCCACAAGGAACTTTCTTTTAATCAAAGTAAGAATCTGGTACCTTGTATAGTTCTTTTACTTGGGCTGGATTGTTCTAATGGTATAAAATTCTTTTTTAGGCTTCAATTTAACTAATAATTTGTGTACCCAAAAGGTAGGAAGAAAACTGTTGTTATAGATTCAGAATACTTCAATGTAAAATAAAGCACCATGACTGTGGATTAATGCTTTCTAGAAGGCACATAAATGGTAATAATGTTATATATATATATATATATATATGTATATATATAAAATCAAGCACCAGGATATGATCATGTAGAATTAATTTCAGATGAACAATTACTTACTTTCTTTATTTAGAATGGATATTTACTGAGAATGTCCTAGCTTGATTTGATAGTGAAGGATATTATGTTTTGGCATTTTACAAAGACTTATAATAATTTACTTAAACAGGGATAAGTAGCCTTAAGCTTATACCAGATTTTCTTAAAATCCTGTAATTTCTATTTTGAGATTCTGATATTATCATATTACTAATATGGCTTGTTACCAAGTTTCATGATAAACCCTATCAAGTGCAATGTTTGTAGTAGTACCCCAATTTCAAAGAGCACTAGTATAAGGTTTGGGTTAGTTAGCCTTATCTATAAATGAGAGTAAATCCATATTCTTATATAAAGTTTTTAAAACTCGTGTCTTTTATCACCAATTAATCAAACAAAAGGGGTTCTTGTTGCAGGGCAAGCTCAGATTTCAAGAGGTATTGTAATTATGATTGATCGATTTCTTACTTTTTTGCATGTATCAATTCCACTTGTAAATTGATGCTGAGGAAAAACCAGGAAGATACCACATCCGTAGAATTTTGGGATACAAACTAATAAGGCACACCACACACCATCAAAAGGCTTAGATGGTAACACCATGCTTTTTGTGGGGAAATGGAGATAGGGCTATAGTTGGTGTTGCAAGAAGACATGGTGGAGCAGCCACAAGGTTTATGAAAGGACAAGAGGAGCAGTGGTGCAAAAACGAAGAGGAGCAGTGGTGCAATAGCAAAGAGGAGCAGTGGTGCAAAAGCGAAGAGGAGCAATGATTTGCACAGACATGGAGGGAAGCTATTGAGAGCAAAATTGAGTGGATGTATTTGCAGAAGTGGGATGGTGGTTACACATAGTTGCATGGTGGGAATTTGCGATTATGCTGATTGCAAGAGATTATGGTGTTAGCTCTAGGAAATTGTTGTGGAAGTGGGTATATGGAATTTATGGTTACAGGCCATGGCTGGGAATTGTTTTATGGCTAGGTGTGTGAATCATGTCAATTCAGATTGGTTCCACTCAAAGCTAGGAACCAAACAATATATGCTCTGTTCCTATTATTTGGAATATGAACCAACCTATGTACTTAAGATCTATGACCAGATCCGAACCAAATATGTCAGTTCACTTATGGTGTAGTTTTTTTTTTACGTGCGCCTCATAAAGTTTATTCATTTTTAATTTCTTCATTAAAATGCAATTGTTTGAACAAAATTTTAAACTAAAGCTTAAAAAAGGTTCAGGATTTCATCAATGGATGTTGTGAATATTTGTGTAATAGTGCAGTTACAAATATTTGAAAATACTGATTCCCGTGGGGAAATATTATTTATGTCAAAGTAGTGGATAAAGTAGCATCAACTTTAATCCAGTCAAATAATATCACATATTTTTTCTCTAATGTTCCATGAACTTGCACCAAAATTTTCTGCTCCTTACAACAAACAGTATTGCATACATATATTCAACTTTCTTCTAAATAGTAAACTAGACCTATGAATTTGGCAGTGCGTTGAGGGGATGAAAGCTGAGGTCGCCTAAAGGATATTTGTTAAAATTTGATTCTCGAGTGGAGTCTCAAATATCTGACCTCAAGAATTGAGAACAGACCTGGAGGTGCCTTGATTTAGACACCCAATGATGCTCAAACCACTTGAAGACGTTCATTGAAATGAAGTGATGATATATTTAATATATAATAAAATTGTTCACCGCAATCACCTTTCAAGCACATAAATAGAAACATGCATGAAAAACACAAGATAATACCTTGAAGCGTGTCTTCTCCTTTCTCCTTAGCTAGGGAAAAATAAGAAATCCCATCCAGGAGAATAATGATGGCCTTGTATGCTCTGAATCAAAATCAAATCAAATCTGCTGAGATGATCCTTAACCAAATAGAAGATCAGGAGTGGTGCAGCTGTTTCTCTGGTTGAGAAGACATGGTGGACGCTTCCTTTTTCTATAGAAAAACCCAAAGGTGAGGAGCAAAATGAGGAGCAACAACTTTTTTCTTTGAGTGAAAACTCTATGCCCTTAATTAAAATGACATAGATGCTCTATTTTTGAAGACCCTAGAGTGGAGTTTTTTTGTGTGCTAACATGATGGAGCACCATCAATATGAAATGGGCCAAGTGGTGTTAAAGTTGAACCGAGAAATCAAAACCATCATATTTCAATACTATGCCTTACACATACATATACAAGACCAAAAAGATCCCAAAGGACCAAGCTACCCTAAACCGGGAAAAACATAAAATGACGACTTGTTTCATAATAACACAAATCACAACTCTCCCCCTCAAGTCAGGCGGAAGATGTCGATCATCCCAAATTTTTGAATATCATCGGTGAACACATCGCTTCCCAAGCTTTTGGTGAAGACATTAGCCGGTTAATCTTTAGAAAGAACAAAAGGTGTGACCACAGTCTTTTTATCCTGGTGATATTTGATAAAGTGTTGGTCAACCTCAACGTGCTTTGTCCTGTCGTGCTGGACAAGGTTATGAGCTATACTAATAACTGCTTTACTATCACAAAATAAGGAAAAAAGAGTGGTCTCAAAAAAACCCAGATCTTGTAACACAGTACGCAGCCTGAGACCCTCACACAGGCCTTGTGACATAGCACGGTATTCTGCCTCAACACTTGATTTGGCCACCACATTCTTCTTCTTACTACGCCAGGGCACCAAGTTTCCACCAACAAAGGAACAGTATTTGTTGTTTTTGGTCATCACGACATCGAGCCCAATCAACATCAGTAAAAATCTCGATCTTCAAGTGGTTGTTTTTGGAGAACAAGAGCCCATGGCCAGGGGCTTTCTTCAAATATCATAACACGATATGCTGCCTCTTGATATCTGATACTGGGAGCGTGCATATATGTACTCAGAATTCCAACCGCGTAAGTAAAAGCAGAGCATGTGTGAGATAGATATATGAGTTTCCCAACCAATCTCTGATAATGTGATATATCAGTTCGATTCACCATCTCCATTTTTCCCAATCCCATGATTTTATTCCATACACAACCAAGCATCCCAGTCTCCTTCAAGAGATCTAATGTACGTGGGGATATGAAGATTCCCCGAGTAGATCTAACCATCTCGATACCCAGGAAGTATCATAATCTTCCCAAATTTTGACCTCAAATTCAGCAGATAAGAGAGACTTCAGATTACCAATCTCGTCTGTATCGTTTCTAGTGATCACAATGTCATCAACGTAAACAAAAAGTACTACAACCCTCTGATCACATCTTCGAATAAACATAGTATAGTCAGACTGTCTTTGCTTGCACCCAAATTTGAGCATAGCTATGAATCTGCCCAACCAGGACTTATGTGACTGTTTCAGACCATATAAGAATCTCCTTAGACGGCAGACAAGTCCTTCAACTCCTTTCTTCACAAAACTAGGAGGGAATTTCATATACACTTCCTCATCAAGCTCATCATGAAGAAACACATTCTTAACATCCACTTGATGAAGATCTCAATCCGTACAAGCAACGCATGATAACAACACCCGAATGGAATTCATCTTTTCCACAGAAGCAAAGGTCTCTTGGTAGTCTACTCCCCAAGTTTGGGTGTATCCTTGGGCAACCTGCCGTACCTTATATCGCTCCATCTTACCATCTTGGTTCTTCTTAACAGATAAGACCCATCTTGAACCAATGATATTCTTGCCAGGAGGGAGTGAGGAAACGTCCCATTTGTGATCCTTATCCAAGGCAGACATCTCATTTTGCTTAGCCTGAGTTCATACTGGTATACCCAAAGCTTCCTACCAAGCCTTAGGAATGACAACCAAGAAGAGAGAAGAAACAAAGGCCTGATTGACCGGGGTAAGATGACAGTAAGCCACATTGTTAGAAATAGGGTGTTGAATACAAGTAGTTTCACCTTTCAGCATTGTGTTACGCCCCCGGACGAGGCCCGACTATTTGGCCGACAATACAGGTGGCGGCAGAGGCGTGACAGAGGCGACAACGGGGCTGAACCAATTGGTTCAGCCCCCTCTTCATAAGATTTGGCCCAAGGGGGGCTTAACCAAGGGGGCCGACCGGCCCTGGGTCCGGGTATAAGTACACCGGACCCCCTCTTTGGATGGCATGCAAGTATTATTCAGGTATTCCCTCTTCCATCCTTCTTCAACCCTAATTTTCTCTAGCCGTCTTAGATCTCTTCCTACTCTCCTTCTTCCTATCATTTGGTATCAGAGGATTCTTTCCTCCATCATGGTTGCTACGCGTTCGCAAGAGGAGATCGGCCGTTTGGAAAACCTAGAAGAGAACTTGGCGGGGTTGACCGATTCGGTGGCCACCATTGAAGCAAATATGAAAACATCGACTCATAGATTGGAAGAACGGATCGATGGGCGCTTGGAGGAAATCATGGCGTTATTGGCGCTGAATTTGAAGGGGAAGGCTGCGGCGGAGGAGGAACCGTGCGGATCTTCAATTTCAAGGCCTGATTTGCAATGGAATGTTGGAAACGGAGGAAGGGGGGCCTTGGAGGGGTCGGCTAGGGTCGCGGATCCGGGATTGGGGGGCACCGTGGCCGGCGGCTTCGGCGGAACAGGCGGCGGCTGGTACGGGCCGGCGGGATCGGCTGCGGGGGGCTCCGCTAGGGGCGCGGAACCCGGATCGGGGGGCGCTGCTTCCGGCGATTTCGGATCGGGGGGCGCTGCTCTCGGCGGCTTCGGCGTTGCAGGCGCGTCGGGGACCGGTTGGGGTGCTCCAACCGGATCGGCTGCAGGAGTGGTTGGCGGGCTCGGGCAGGCGGCAGGCGGTGGTGGCGCCGCTGGTTCCGGGGATGGAAATGGCTTGTTGCCTCACCCTAATGGAAGAGGTATGCAGTGGGGAGAATTTCGACAAGGTGCTCCGGTGGGGGGGGGGAATTTCGACAGTTTTCGGCCATGCATATTGAACGTGATGATCCCCGAAGACAAGATGGGGGCTGGCGTGGGCAGGTCGGTCATGGGCCGTACATGCCTCCGAAGTTGACACGGATGAATTTCCCTCGTTACAGCAGCGGGGATGCGGTTGAATGGGTGCAGAAAGTTGAGTTATTCTTTAGCTATCAGGAGGTACTGGAGGAGCAGTAGGTGCAACTGGCATCCTTCCACTTGGAGGATGACGCTTTCCAGTGGACCCAGTGGTTTCTACGGGGACGGAATTATGTGCCATGGGTGGAGTTTGTTGACGGCTTCACTGATCGATTCGGGCGTTTGGAGTTCGAGGATTTTGAGGCTCTCTTACAAAAACTTCGTCAGAAGGGTTCTGTGACGGAGTACAGGACCGACTTCGAGAGGTTGGCGAACAGGGTACATTGGGAGGAGAGGACGCTCCTCAGTGGTTTTGTATCGGGACTGAAGGAGCACTTACGCGATGAGGTGCAGGCTTACATGCCTTGTAACCTGAACCACACGATCAGCTTGGCCCGCATTCAGGAGGAACGGTTCAACAGGCAGCGGACCCGCAATACAGTGAGGCTGACTACTACGCCGGCCACGACCAGGAAAGATCCGCCAGTGGGCGGACGACCGACAATGACATGGCTGTCCTGGAGTGAGTTACAAGCACGGAAGAAAAAAGGACTCGGTTTTAACTATGATGAAAAGTTTACGGCGGGACACAAATGTCAGAAGGTCCAGGTCTTTATGTTACAACAGGAGGTGGATGACGAATTGAGCCCAGAGGAGTTGGATTTCGAAGGCGACTTGGACCTGACCGAGCTAGGGGTCTCTTTGCATGCTATGGAGGGGTGTAACCTCCCTCCGCTCACTATGCGGCTTGCGGGGCGGGTCCGACTGGAGAAGGTGACCATTCTGGTGGACAGCGGGAGTACGCACAATTTCATCCATCCGGATGTGGCACAGAAGGTTGGGCATTTGATTGACACTGGGGCTTCCTTCCAGGTCATGGTGGCTGATGAAAGCAAATTGCAGTGCCAGGGTGTACTGAAGGGAGTGGAGGTTCGGATGCAGGGGTACGTCAGATGCACAGATGTCTATCTTTTACCCATTCGGGGCTCGGACATGGTGCTGGGAGTTCAGTGGCTGCAACAGTTGAGGAGGGTCATCTTTGATTGGGACCAGATGACAATGGAGTTCTTGCAGAGTGGGAAACAGTTCTGTTTGAGGGGTCTCACCTCTTCGTCAGTCAAGAAAATTTCTCTCCGCAATCTCCAACAGCTCGAGGAGGCGGGAAGTTTGATGGCGGTACTTTTGGGGGTGAGGACGGATGAGGCGGGGTCAGTTGAGGTGCTTATGCAGATGCAGGCTCTGGTAGAGCAGTACGCCGACATTTTCCAGGAGCCACGTACACTTCCGCCTTCACGGTTTCGGGATCATCAGATTGTACTCAAGACAGGAACGGAGCCTCCCAATATCCGACCCTATCGGTACCCGCACATACAGAAGGCCGAGATTGAGCGCAACGTACGGGAGATGCTCGATGCGGGCATCATACGGCCGAGTACGAGCTCCTTCTCGGCTCCGATCATTCTCGTCAAGAAAAAGGATGGGTCTTGGCGGTTTTGTGTGGATTACTGCGCCCTGAACAGTGCCACACTGAAGGATAAATTCCCGATCCCATTGATTGAGGAGCTGTTGGACGAGCTACATGGGGCGACACGGTTCACCAAGCTTGATTTACGGTCCAGATACTACCAGATCCTCATGAAGGAGGAAGATGTCCACAAGACAACATTCAGGACTCATGACGGTCATTATGAATTTTTGGTGATGGCGAACGGGTTGACGGGTGGACCGTCCACATTCCAGGCGAATATGAACGAGATCTTCAGGGACCTTCTTCGTCACTTCGTGCTCATCTTCTTCGATGATATCCTTATTTACAGTGTTACTTGGGAGGACCACTTGCGCCATGTTGACCAGGTATTCTCCATTTTACGCCAGCACCAGTTGTATGCTAAGAGATCGAAGTGTTCGTTTGGTCAAGAGGAAGTGGAGTATCTGGGGCACTTGGTCTCGACTGCAGGGGTGAAAGCCGATCCTCGGAAAATTAAGAGCATGGTCTCTTGGCCGCGGCCCCAGACCCTTCGGGCTCTGCGGGGCTTCTTTGGCCTCACCAGCTACTACCGGCGGTTCGTGCGTGATTACGGGAAGATTGCCAGGCCGTTGACACAACTGTTACAGAAGGACGCTTTTTCTTGGCAGGATGAGGCCGAGGCAGCTTTTCAGGAACTCAAGCAGGCTGTGACGACGACTCCAGTCTTAGCACTCCCGGATTTCACCAAGGAGTTCGTCGTGGAGACGGACGCCTCCGGGGTGGGATTGGGTGCCGTGTTGATGCAGGAAGGGCAGCCGATTGCCTTTTACAGCAAGGCATTTGCTCCAAGGACGTTGGGATTATCGGCCTATGAAAAAGAGATGCTGGCCGTCATCCATGCCGTGGCCCTCTGGCGACCGTACCTGCTGGGACATCATTTCAAGATTCGGACAGATCATCAGAGCTTGAATCACTTCTTGGAACAACGGGTTTCCTCCCCCCTCCAACAGAAGTGGGTCACCAAGCTTTTGGGGTACGACTACGAGATTGTTTACCGACAAGGGAAGGACAATCGGGTTGCTGATGCCTTGCCTCGCTTGCCGGAGGACGCTCTAGCCCATATTTCTATGCCCCAGTTGGATGCTATTGATGAGATTCAGGAGGAGGTCCATCGAGACCCCGAGTTGCAGGCTATTGTGCCGGATCTACGGCAGGCACGCGAGGCAGCTCCAGGTTATCATCTACAAAATGACCGACTATACTATCGGGGTCGGGTGGTCATACCCTCCCAGTCGGCTTGGAGGACGGTCATGATGCATGAGTTCCACTCGTCCCCGACGGGCGGCCACGTCGGTGTTCTCCGCACTCTTCAGCGGGCACGGGCCAATGTGTTTTGGAAGGGAATGCGATGGGATATCCAATTATTTGTTCAGCAGTGTGACGTGTGCCAGCGGCAGAAGTACGAGACCACCTCCCCAGCTGGGCTACTTATGCCCTTGGAGATTCCGCACCAGATTTGGGATACAGTGTCCATGGATTTCATTGATGGCTTGCCTCGGTCTAAGGGCAAGACGGTCATTTTGGTGGTGGTTGATAAGTTGTCCAAATACGGAAATTTCTTTGCCCTGAGCCATCCCTATACCGGTGAGTCGGTTGTTGCTCTTTTCGCTCGCGAGATTGTTCGGCTTCATGGCATCCCTCGGACGATCATCTCGGATCGCGACCCCACCTTCATTGGCAACTTTTGGAGGGAGCTCTTTTGTTTACAGGGGACCACCCTGCGCTTCAGCACGGCTCACCATCCGCAGACAAACGACCAGACTGAGGTATTGAATTGGGGCATAGAGACCTACCTCTGATGCTTCGTCATGGACGAGCCGCGCACTTGGATGAGTTGGTTGCATTGGGTTGAATATTGCTTCGACACTTCCTATCATTCCGCCAGCAAGCTGACTCCCTTTGAGGTGGTCTACGGGCGTCCGTCTCCTTCTCTGAGCAGTTATGAGCCGGGTGGTACGACAGTGGCAGCAGTTGATCGGGCACTCCGTGATCATGACCGAACACTCGCTACCTTGCGCGAGAATCTTCGGACGGCACAGGATCGTATGAAGGCACAAGCGGACAGACATCGTACAGAGCGGGAATTTCAGGTGGGGGACGAGGTTTTTCTCAAGCTCCGCCCCTATCGGCAATTGTCCGTTGCACAGCGGATGAATCAGAAGTTGGCACCCCGTTATTATGGTCCATTTCAGATCACCCGACGGGTGGGACCAGTTGCTTATACGTTGGCGTTGCCCGAAGGGTCCAGGATACATCCCACTTTTCACGTCTCCTTGTTGAAGCGGAAGATTGGCGACACTGTCCAGGTCAGCCCTTGTTTGCCAGAAGCTACTAGCGGGGGCGAGCTGCGCCCGATTCCTGACGACATACTTTTGATCAAGTGGAAGCGCCGAGGCACGACGTACTGTCCTGAGCTACTGGTCAAGTGGAAGGATCTGGCCACAGAGCGCAACACCTGGGTGGATTTGCTAGAGTTTAGGGAGCTTTACCCCGATTACCACCTTGTGGACAAGCTGGTTTTTGATGGGGGAGGGGAATGTTACGCCCCCGGACGAGGCCCAACTATTTGGCCGACAATACAGGCGGCGACAGAGGCGTGACAGAGGCGACAACGGGGCTGAACCAATTGGTTCAGCCCCCTCTTCATAAGATTCGGCCCAAGGGGGGCTGAACCAAGTGGGTTCAGCCCCCATTGGGGCCGGCCGGTCTTGGGTCCGGGTATAAGTACACCGAACCCCCTCTTTGGATGACATGCAAGTATTATTCAGGTATTCCCTCTTCCCTCCTTCCTCAACCCTAATTTTCTCTAGCCGTCTTAGATCTCTTCCTACTCTCCTTCTTCTTCCTATGACATTGCAAGCTCAACATCTTCAGAATCTGAGGCTGAAGTGGGTACTGGTAGAGGTGGAACTCTAGTAGCCTGTGTACCTGCGGAACGATGGTGGTATACATGAGGAAAAAGGGGAGATCAGAAGAGAGATAAGAAGATTAGGTAAAGGTACCAGGATAGGATCCATGAGGATCAGAGGAGACTGTGGTGGAGTGGAAGGTACCGGGATAGGATCCATGGGAACCGTAAAAGGAGACTGTGGTGGAGCGGAAGGAAAGAGGGGAAGAGGAACATCTGTGGAATGAGCACCATTATCACCACTACTCCCCCCTTGACGAAGAGAGTGAGTCAAAGACAAAAATAGATTCCCTCCCTGAAGGTAACATCCATAGTACAAAACATACGCTTGGAGGGGGGTGGTAATACCGATACCTTTTCTCGGTGGAGTAACCAAGGAAGACACAACATTACTGATACCCTTTCGTGGTGGAGGACTAACCAAGGAAGACACAACGTTGAGCCCGAGGTCTAGTTTGTCCCGGTGAGGTTGATGGACATGCACAAAACAAACACATCCAAAAACACAGGGTGTCAGATGAGAGGTATGGACAACAGTCGTGGTAGAGAGACGGGCAAGATGAGTGGCATAGTCGAGAACACATGAAGGAAGCTGGTTGATAAGGTGTGCAACGATGAGCACAACATTACCCCAGTAGCACTTAGGAAGGTGCATAGTGGCTAGAAGACAACAAGCAACGTCAAGAAGGTGTCGATTTTTTTGTTCGACAACCACGTTTTGGGTAGATGTGTGAACACAAGTTGTCTGATGGATGATACCATGACTGGTAAGGTAAGAGCCAAACACGACGATCATAATACTCCCCCCATTATCACGTCGAAGAACTTGAATAGATCCATCAAATTTTGTCTGCACCATTTTATGAAAGGCTTGAAAACATGGAAAAAATTCACTTTTTTTTTTTAAAAGATACACCCATGTGGTGCGAGAAAAACAATCAATAAAAGTAACAAATCAACAAAATTCAGATAACGATAAAATAGAGGAAGACCCCCAAACATCTGAATGTATAACATCAAATGGAATGCTACTAGGAGAAGATAAATGCGATAAATTATGTAGTACATGTTTTGACATATCTCAAACATCACAAATGATTGTTGAAACGGTAAGAACAGGAATTAATTTTTGAAGATAAATAGGGGACAAATGTCCAAGGCGTAGGTGCCAACTATGAACTTCATCAACAGTAACAGTAGAGCAGGAAAGAGCCTGAGAGGGAAGTTGAGAGTCCAAGTAGTACAGGCTGCCACGGTTCTTAGCACTGCCAATGTTCTGCTTCGTACACAGTTCCTAAAAAACACAAGTGTCGGGAAAGAAGGTTAAGATCTAGCAATATTGCTGATGAAGAGTAAATTGCGCGAAAAAGAGGGGACATGAAGAACAAAGGGAAGAGAAATGGTCGGAGAATATGAGATGCGAGCTTTGCCCGCAATAGAGGACAAACTCTCATTAGCAAAAATGACCTTGTCCTTACTAGAAAATGGAGTATAAGAAAAAAAACCAGAAGGGGAGCCTGCCATATGGTGGGTGGCACCAAAGTCGATCACCCATTTTGGAGAAGGGGCAGTGACCGCAGGTTCGGAAGAGCACCGAGCATGACAACAATAGCAAGAGAAGTAGGGGTGCCAGAGGAAGTAGTAGACTGAGAAGCAGTGAGCTGGTCGGGAGAGGAACACGATATCTCGTCATAGAGATCTGTAGAGTAAGCAACATCATGAGGTCGAGAGCCACCTTGTTTATGGCCCCCACGCCCAAGTACACACTCGCAACCACGACCGCGACCAGACGGGGCAATATGTGGATGAAGTTTGAAACACCTTCCGAGTGTATCCCATACGACCACAATAATCACAAGTAGGCACAAATGATCCAGGACTGGGAACATGGTTACGACCAACACCAAACAGTGTGGAGTGATCAGGAGGCGCAGTAATATTGAGTGACTTCTGATGGTCTTCATCACCAAAAACCATATTGAATGCCTCCAGAAGAGAAGGGAGAGGAGAACAGTGAAAGATATGAGTCCTCACCATATCAAATTCCATGTCCAAGCCCATCAAAAAGACCTGTAGACGAAAGTGGTGCTCCTGTTGTTTAACTGAATAGCATCCGTAGTTCACGCATGGATAAAGTGCGCAAAATAGTCCAATTCCTAATATAGTCGCTCAAACTCCGAGAAGAAAGACGACACTGTCATAGATCCTTGCCATAGCTCCAAAATGCGGCGGTTAAGCTCATAAACCTGGGTGAAACTACCAATTCTGGAGTATGTTTCACGTGTGTGGGTTCACATCTCGTGTGCCAAGTCCATCAACACATAACTCCGATATACCTTGGAGACATCGAATGTAGGGGCCAGGAGATGACTGAAGAGTTTTCAGATTCCCACCGCTTCCATAAGGGCTCGGTCTTGGAGGGCTCCTTAGTCGTTCCATCAATATAACCAAACATTTGGTGGCTGCAAATGACATGTTGAGCAGCGCGAGACAATTCAAGATAATTCGTGTCATCCAAGGGAACCGTGGTAATCTTCAAAAGACCAGAGTGGCCATGAGGTCGCTGCGGGTCACTCATCTGAGGCTGTATCACACCCGACGACGATGCAGAAGAGAGATTAGAGGCACGCCGAGAAGAGAGATCTGAATTACCTATGTCTCAGGCACGCAGAAGCTCAAACAGTAAACACATTCATGTCATGCTGTCAGTGACGATCAACATCAGAAAAAAAGGATGCAATGGTTGAAGAGCATCTGAGAGCACAGAGGGATGGCGGAGAAACGGCGGGACATCACATCAGAAGGAGCGAAGGAACTACCTCAAAGTGGCGGACAGGAGAAGCTTGCAACAACATCTTCTCAGTAACCGACGACGACGACGTGGTTGGAGGGAGCCAAATCAAGGAGCAGGAGATCCGACAACATCATCGAAGGGCCGCGATGGCATCCTTCTCAGCAACCGGCGGCGGTGACCGGTCCGCCTGGAGGCCGCATGAGGGAAGACAGGCGGTGAGATCCCTCAAAGCGACTGAGAGAAGGAGCAACGTAGACGGGATCGATTGGCGAGTAGACGAAAGCGGAAGCGGAAGCGTGGACGCGTGGTTGCGGCTAGGGTTCACTTGCTCTGATATCAAGTTGAAACGAGAAATCAAAACTATCATATTCCAGTACCATGCCTTACACATAGATAACACAGCCAAAAAGATCCCAAAGAACCAAACTACCCCTAAACCGGGAAAACATAAAATGACGACTTTTATCATAATAACACGAACCACAACTAGTAACACCTCTGGGAAGTATCAAAGAACTAAGGTTTATATAACGGCTCACTAAATGGATAAAAGAGAAATCAAACCACAAGTAATAAGTACCAGTTCTTCATGGAAATAAAGCTAAAAACTAGAATTATTAAAATACACTTTAAGAGAATCATCTCTTGATCTTTTTGGACTCAGAACCGATCGAAGAATCGCCGAATCGAACCAAATTGATTAGTTTGGTTTAGGATCAGTTTTTGATTCTCCGGTTATGTTTACACTCCTCATGACAGCATTAGAGAGCCTGAAGGACGTATCCTATTTACTACTTTTTATTACTAGTTTTATATTCATTTATAGTTTGTGGTATTGTTTGAGTGTTTTGCAGTTAAGTAAATTTTTAGACTTTTTTTGCAATTTTTATTTAGCTGAAGTTACTTTTAATTGAATCTTTAGATGGAATGAAGTAAGCAGGAAATTTAAACCTAAATTTAATGAGATCTAGTAGTTCTCTTGCTTCTCGGACTCTTTGCCTAACGAAGATGTGGTAAGTCTCCACAATATACCCAATGATCATTTCCCCCCACACAAGGATCTTAATATCTAGTGCAAGTGTATAACTGTATAAAGTGGTCTAATTTTTCTGGCACACAAAGCACACAAAGCCAACTGATTCTGCTTTTTCCTAGACATTGCAATGAGTGTTTTATCTTCTTCTTCAATGCTCAATCACAATCATTAGACTTGCAAATTGCATTACGTTCTCACCCATTTTTCATGCAAAGCCATTAATTAAACCATAGATTCCTTATTAAGATGATAAGACTGCCGCAAGTTCCTCAGTGTTATGACTTCTTTTGATCGTTCTGCCCTGAATAGTGTTGGTCGTGGTCATATTCCCACCCCTGGATCTTCTGTGCCCACCTGTGATTACTGTGGTCGAAGGGGACACTTTTGGGAGGGATGTTTCAAACTTCATCTGCATCTGACACCTTCTGGACGTTGGCGTGGTCGTGGACCAGGCCGTGGGGGCCATAGACACAATGACTACCGTTCTCATGATGCTGCTTACACTACGGATGCCTATGATGAGTCCCAGTGTTCTACTTCAGCCTCTCTTACATCACAGGAATTGGATTCCTTTCGTTGCCTGCTTCACTCTCAGCCCGATCCTGTCACTGGAGGTTCTTTTTCTCTTTCCACCATTGCTATGCCTAGTGCTCATGCTGTCACCACCTCACCTTTTGAATGGGTGATCGACTTTGGTGCTACACACCACATGACTGGATCTTACTCGGGTTCTCTTTTATACTCCTTTGTCTGATAAAGACAGTTATTTTTGCTAACGACTCTTTGTCCTCTATTGCGGGCAAAGGCAACATCTCTTGTTCCCCGTCCATTTCTCTTTCGTATGTTCTTCATGTTCCCTCCTTTCCTCGCATTTTACTCTCCATTATCAATATTACAAAATCTCTTAACTGCATGATAACTTTTTTTCCTGATTCCTGTGTCTTTCAGGAATTGTGTACGAAACAGAACATTGACAATGATAGGAACCGTGACGGCTTGTACTACCTGGACACCCATCTTCTCTCTTAGGCTCTTTCAAGTTCCACTGTTACTGCTGAGGATGTTCGTCGCTGGCATCTGTGTCTAGGACATTTGTCCTCTGTTTATCTGCAAAAAATATTTCTTGTTTTTTTTACTTTTTCTTCAGAACCTTGCTTTTGATGTATGTGATATGTCTAAACATGTGCGACATACTTCTTCACATTTTTCTTCCCCGAGTAGCATATCTTTTGATGTTATACATTCTGATGTTTGGGGGCCGTCCCCCCATTTTTTCTTTATCTGATTTTCGTTGGTCTGTCATTTTTATTGATTGCTTCTCGCACACTACACAGGTTTATCTGTTGAAAAAAAGAAGTTTTTCCATGCTTTCAAGCGTTTCATAAAATGACGCAAACCCAATTTAATGTCTCTATTCGTGTTTTTCGAAGTGACAACGAGGGGGGGGGGGGAGTATGATGATCGTGGTGCTTTTGGCTCTTACCTTACCTCTCGCGGTATCATCCACCAGAAAACGTGTTCACACTTCTACTCAGAACAGAGTGGCTGAACGTAAAAATCGGCACCTCCTCGAGGTTACTCACTGTCTCCTATCCACTATGCACTTTCCTAAATCCTATTGAGGTGATGCGGTTCTTACAGCTGCTCACCTTATCAACCGTTTTCCTTCTCGTGTCCTTTCCTTTAATACTCCTCTAGCTCGTCTCTCCACCTCCGGCGTGGTTCATACTTCCCATTTGGCACCCCGTGTCTTTGGGTGTGTCTGTTTCGTGCATGTGCACCAACAAAATCGCAACAAACTTGACCCTCAAGCTCAACATTGTGTCTTCCTTGGTTATTCTTCTACGACCAAGGGATATCGCCGCTTCACCCCCCTTCTCGGCGTATGTTCTGTACCTTGGATGTCACCTTCCGGGAGGGGGATTCCTATTTTCTGCCTTCAACTTACCTTTTTCGTCAGGGTAAGAGTAGTAGTGATACAAATATTACTCCGGCTCCTCTTCCTCTTCTCCCTTCCATCCCTTTCATTCCTTTTATTCCTTCCACTTAGGTATCCATAGCTCCTATCCCGTTACTAGACTCCTCTACTACAATTTCTCTTTTTCCCCACGTATACCATCATCGTTCAGTACAAAAAGAGAGTAAGGGCTTATGCCCGATACATACCAAAATGAGAGTACAATCCCTCTCTCACATCTTTAAGAGGAAGCTAAAACAAAACACTTGCTATCATTACCTGTTGCTGAGTAGTAGTAGTAATGCGCGACATCTGCTCCTCTGGTCCTGCCACCTCGTCCTGCTGGTCGTGTTGGCGCTCTAGCTCCTCAAACTCCTACGGTCACAACTGACCGTTAGTCATAAAGATTAAGTCATTTTGTTCTCGCCTCACCCTCGCGATTCCTAGACACCGCGCAGGAGGATGAAAGCAGAGAACAACATGGGCAATATCAACAAGTAAGCTGGTGACAAGAGAACTATACTAGCAAGACTATAATCTACCATTATTCATGAACTTACGCTAGCAGTATAAGCATGTTAACAAGTAGTAAGGAGCAGTAAACAAAAGAAACAGTAACTAGTAGAAGCATGCAAAGTAAGTAAGTGCGACGCAGGTAAATTAAACAACTACTACTACACTATCAAATTGTAAGACCCCCTTACCAGAGAGTTATTTGGGTCTTTTATGCTCAGAACTGCCGCCTTACGATGATACCAACTCACGGGTTAGTCACCACCGCATGACGCCGATCCTGCCGACTTGCACGATCATTTCAACCTTTAGGCCAATGCGAGAAAAGAAGTAAAAGTATAATAGATAAGTCCACAAATCACAGTGATCATCATATTATGAAATAATAGTCCACAACGAGTACAAAAAGAGAGTAAGGGCTTATGCCCGGTACATGTCAAAATGAAAGTACAATCCCTCCGTCACAACATCTCTAAGCCGAAGCTAAAACAAAACACTCATCATCATCACCTGTCGATGAGTAGTAGTAGTAATGCGCGACATATGCTCCTCAGGTCCTGCAACCTCGTCTTGCTGGTCGTGCTGGCTCTCCAGCTCCTCGAACTCCTACAGTCACAACCGACCGTTAGTCATAAAGACTAAGCCATTTTGTCCTCGCCTCACCCCCGCGACTCCTAGGCACCATGCGAGAGGATGAAAACGAAGGACAACAAGGACAGTATCAACAAGTAAGCAGGTGACAAGAGAACTATACTAGCAAGACTATAATCTACCATTCTTTATGAACTTAGGCTAGCAGTATAAACATGCTAACAATTAGTAAGGAGCAATAAACAAAATAAACAGTAACTAACAGAAGCATGTAAAGTAAGTGCGGCGCATGTAAAGTAAACAATTATTACTACACTATCATCACAAGAGTACCTTGACTTATATGAATGCACATACAAACTCATAAGTTAAGATTTCCAACTTGTATGCTGAGATAGTGTAGAGATCTTGGGGCTCAATTGGCAAAAATGGAAAAAATGGAGATTTTAGCCCATTTGACTTGTGGTATGCCAATGAAACTTTGACCATGTCCTTATGATGATGAAATACATCATCCATAGCGATGTTAGGATTTTTGGGACAAAAAAACCCCAGGGTTTTAATTTATTTTAATTAAGTAGCCTTTTTAAATTAAAGAAATAAAAATGAGCAACTTAATTAGGAAAATTCTAGTTCTCTGCCACTATTCTTATAATGACATGTTATACCTTTGGTAAATTATTTGGAATTTTTGGAAATTTCTACAGATAATGATTAGCAAAAATTACATATATGACCCAAGTGTTTTGTGCAAATTATGATTTATTGTGCCTGAAAAATTCTGAAATTTTGACTATATCATATCCATAGTATTTTGGAACTCTATGAATTTTCTTAAAAATTTTGGGTGAGTGATTATAATACTTTATTTGAATAATGACATTTTGATAATATTGTTATTTTATGAAAATCATGGGTCAATATACCTTGGAAAATTACGTATCTCTGTCCAATATGTTATTTCATCATTATGTATTTCTAGAAATTTAATTAGATTCATTGGACATCTGAACTTGGTACTTCATGAACAAATTGGGTTATGTCATTCTTTTAAATAATTTTAATTATGCCCAATTTTAATTAGGAAAATTATGATCTTCTGATAGTACATTATATTCATCAGGATGAACCTCTGGTAAAAAATTATAGATCATTTGGACAAGGCATTTGGTAGTCACCCTTATAGATCACAAATAGCTACTTTGAAAATCGGTGTGCGTTTAAAAAAACCTTGAAGTAGTAGATATGCCACCAAGATCACATTACCGATTTAACAACTCAAAGGAGGACATTGATAGTGTCATGATGCATCATTGGAGTTAATCTTGGGTCATTTAAAGTAATGAGCGTAAGTTAACAACACACTTAATATAATAAGAATTAAGGGTCGAATCGTTCAATAGATCGAGTGTTGAGGTAGACATGAATGTGATCAAAAAATGGTTCATATTTGAATTAGAGTCATGATTTGATGGGCAAAGACTTCTGGTTGAAGTCCAAGGGCATATCGTTAAGTATGAGAAGAGTAATGTGTATGAACACTAAGAGGGGTAGTTATACCGGGAGTTCGACGAAAAATTGTCCCTCCTCTTTGAGATTATAAAACACTTTATGTAAATCCAAGAGTAACCTTGAGAGAGAGTTTTGAATAAAGGTAGCACCAATATTATTAAATATCTTAAGAAAGAGAGATTTGAGCTTCATTCCATTGTATCTCCTAGTACTGCTGCGAGCCCTTCACCGGGTAGACCTCAGGAAGTCCAAGATTAACCATAAATTGCTACGTACAACTAAAAGTTAGACAAGAGTAGTCTATTAGGATGAAAGAACAACGTAGTAACTTCACCCGTGTATGTGTTGGAGTGATTCAGGACTCTTTAATCCAGCGAGCTGGAGGCTCTGATAAATTAAGGACGTGTTAGTTCTGCGAGCTGAAGGCTCAATGATGTATAAGATTTGAGGACGGGACGGTCCTGCGGGCTGGAGGCTCGGATAGGTATTGTTATACCTGGATTGTGCTTGCTGTGGTGGGTCATTCAGTACTGGTCTAGTCGACACACCGACGAAAGTACGTTAACTCTGGTGAAGAGTGCAGGTTTTATGAGCCAGTATGTTGTTTATACTGCGGTTTGGAGGACTATCCCCTAAACGCACACCCGACCGTAAAGACTGGTGGATTTCCAGCAAGAGTACGCAGGAGCTTCGCTATTGTGTTCTTAGCGTTGAGGCGTACGCAAAGTCTAGGCCTGGTAGTGTGCTTGCCCACCTAGAAGTGAAGATACCCGCTCCACTGCCACCATGAGCCATGTCGGTTGGTACCTGAGAGGCTAGCCACCTCCAAAAAGTGGGGAATGTTTGAAAGGTCTGTGCACAGAGTCGGGTGGGTGAGTTGCATCACAAATCATTGCATTGCATCGCATAACATGACATTTATTAATTAGTATAACTTAGATTAACTGCAGACCCTCATTATATAAATTAGTATGAACTCTTTTTATGATGAGTTAATTTGGAAACCTTAATTTATAAGCTTGTATGAGCATTCATATAAGTTAAGATACGCTTTGTGATAATAGTGTAGCTCGTTTACTTTACTTTACTGTACATTACTGCATTGCTCTTACTTTACTGTTACTGTCTTATAGTAGTTCTCTTTATACATATATACTCCTGTTAGTATAGTTCCACGTCACCTGCTTGTTATACTCTGCTTTGTTGTCCTCCGCTTTCCTCCTCCCCACACAGTGCCTAGGAGTCGCGGGGTGAGGCGAGGACGAAGTGACTTAGTCTTTTTGATTAACGGTCGGTGGATCACATCATTTTAGGAGCGCATGGAGCCGCAGGCCCGCAACAGCGGTACTACCCAGAGAACCAACAGCTCGAGGAGGCAGGACTTGAGGAGCAGTTGTCGCGCACTACTACTATCACTACTGGACATCACGATGATGAGTGTTTTGTTTTATCTTCTGCTTAAAGATGTGTGAGAGAGATTTTGTACTTTCATTTTTGTCATGTACCAGACATAAGCCCTTACTCCCGTTTTATTATTTATCTCATTGTGGACTATTGCTCTCTATCTCATTTATATACATGTTGAGCTGTGATTGTGGACTATGTTACTTAAATTCTTACAAATTAGCCTACTTATGATATGATCGTTCTAGCCGGCAGGATCGACGCCGTGCGGTGACGACTAACTCGGTAGTTGATGTCACCGTAAGGCGGCGGTCTTGAGTATAAGACCCGGGTAACTCCTTGGTAAGGAGGGGAGGGGTTTTACAAACTTATAAGTTACCATCAACCAATTCTCTCAATTTGACCAAAGTCAACCTTGGTCAAAATTGACCTAAAACATGAAATTAAGTGAACTAACCCAATGCCAATGGGTTAAGACCTATCCCAAGCCCAACCAGAGCCCACTAGCCTAATTACCCCTCATGCCCTCTGGTTTTGGAGAGAGATTACTTGCAAGGGGCAAATTGGATTTTTCCCCAATTTTCATATGGGGCAGAGAGATTTGGGGAATGAGGGCCACATGGTACCCCACTCCCCTTCCCAATCACTCCTCTGAACTCTCCATAACATTATCTGTCGTTTTGGAGTTGGAGAGGTGCCAATTGGCACTAAGGAGGAGCATCCAATGTTGAACCCGACCACTCTCAATTGCAACTTCATAAACTCCTCTCCCCACCTCAATTGAACCCTTCCATTAGCTTCAGAAGGTGGACGAGAGTTGAATTATTGCTTTGGAGTGAAGCTTTTGCTTGTGAATTGAGGATTTGAGCATACTCGTCAGAAAACGCGTTCGCCATGGCTCACCGTCACAACACCCGCCGCCAAGCCCATCTCCAGGTCCGTTTCTTAATTGAGAAAATTATGAAAGAAATCGGGCTCAATTGACCTCGATCCCATGTGAGAAAATGTGGATTTTTCTGAGTTTTGTGAACCCACGGGTTCACCGGAAAATACCACCTTCGGCGGCCAAGACACCGTAAGACGATAGCCACTACCTCAATGGAGGTGGTGGCCGGCCGGGGAGGTGGCCAGATGGTCGGGAATTGGAGAAAGAAAATGCTCCAGGACGGGTCGATCGTTGCCGTCGGCTCAAGGAGGAAGACGACTCCAGGGCCCTTGATCAAGCTTCAAGATCTGTGGTGATTAATAAATATACATTATATAGTTTTTATTTATTTTGTTACATTATTTACAGTACTTAGAATATTTAATTAATGGTGTACTTAGAGGCATTTTCAGGGAAAATGATCAACATGAAAAAGGTAGCCCTAGGTGTATACTTTAATTAGAAATTTAATTCAGACCATTTGGAGTCCTACAACCCCCTGTAGGGCTGTTTTACTGAGGTGTGTCCTTAGGAAGGGACAAACACTAAAATGGGTGTACATGTCAGATAATACATTGCATGTGCCCAAGATTTTGGTCATGCCATTATATACCCTAGACACACTCCCTGTCCAAAAAATGAGAATTTTTGGACAACATTTTTCTATAGTTTTGGAAAAAATGTAATTTTTCATATAATAATTAAATATGTAGTCAAATCAACTCCAACTGACCCAAATTTTGGGTGGCATACTATTTTAAGTATACTAGGTCACTGGTAAAATTTTGAGTCCATTTGGACCTCTGCACGTGGGTCGATTCCACATGAAGACTTGGGGCATATATGAAATTAAATGTGCCTTACTCAAAAATGTGTATTTTATGAATTTAGCACAAAAGCCATGATGCATGCCAATAAAATTTTGTCGAGGCATGCTTTATGATAAAAGGAGTCATCCTTAGAAAATTTAGGATTTTTGGGGTAAAAAATCCTAGGAAATTAATTATAATTCTTTTTGTAACAAACGTGTATTAATGAAATAAATGTGACTTAATGATTTAGGAAAAATCCAAACATCTGTCACATGGTTATAATTGGTGTTTTAAACATCTGGAAATTTTGGTAGGATTTTTGGAAGTAATATGCATAGAGAATTCTCAATAATTTAACTTGTCACACATTTGTATTAATGAAATATTTGTGGTCAATATTATCTGGAAAATTCTGAAATTTTGGCTAAGCTATTTTTAGGTCATTATAAATATGCAATGTGACGTATTTACCCTTTTATTCATGTATGAAAATTATGGCTATAATCTTTATGGAAATTTGTAAAAATCTGTAGATCATGGTATTTCATCACTTAGTACCACTGATAATTTTATTAGAGTATTTTGAGTCCTGGATATGGTACTTCCTTTGAAAATTGATGCAAGTCAAGAATTTAATGAATTTTATTTATGGTTAAATTAATTTGAAATATTATGAAATTCTGATCATTTCTTAACTTAGTCATTATGAACCTATGGTATAAAGTTTAGACTAATTGGACATGATATGGTGAAGGGTGCATCTCAGAGAATAAATCTAGTTCAATTTCATTTTGGTCTGCAAATAGTAGAAATTGACGTATTGATTTGACCAGCAAGATCACTTTAGAAATTAATGAAATTGGGTACATAACTGTAATATATTATTTATATCAGCCCCCGGAAGTTGTAGAATTTTTGGAGAACTTTCGTACTATAGTTTTGAAAATAATTCTGAATCATGTCACTTCTAAATAAAGGAATAAATGGAGCCTTAGTCACCTTAGAAAATTATGATAATCATTCAGGATGATATTATAATCATGGTGCATCATTAATGTTAGTTTGGAGGCATGTAGATAAATATGTGAGATTTGCACCACACACGTAATATATCAGAGGTCTTATGGGTTGAGCTTCGTTCAAGAGAATGTTTGCTTAATGGTAAACATTAGAATATGATTATAGAAGTTAATCTTGACTAAGTGACAATTGAATAACCGTAAAATCGTGGTTGAAGTCTCAGGGCAAGTCACCAAAGGGCGACGAGTGTTAGTTAACATGGACGGTAAGGGGAAGTATTAGTCTTGGAGTCCGACGAAAGATTGACACTCCCCTATGAGTATCATAAGACATTTAAGTTTGCTTAAGAATAACAATGAGAGTGAGTTATTAGTAATGGGTAGACACTAATAAACGCAATTGTCCTTAAAAGGGGGGATTTGGGCTTCAGCCCATTGTATTCCCTAGTACCGCTGCGAGCCCTTCACCGGGTAGCCCTCGGGAAGTCCAGGATTCACCTTAAACTTCTAAGTGCAACTATAATTAGACAAGAGTAGTTTAAATAGAACAACAAAAGATACGATGAACTTCATCCCGGGTTATGGGATGGAATGGTACTTTATGGTTAGTCCTGCGAGCTGAAGGCTTGGGAGATAGTAATATCAGAATGAGTTAGTCCTGCGAGCTGAAAGCTCGGGAAGTTGTAACATCAGGACGAGTTAGTCCTGCAAGCTGGAGGCTTGAGAAGTTTTATATCTGGACGGGTTGGTCCTGCGAGTTGGAGGCTCGGGTTAAGATAAACTTGCATGTGCATAGAAACAAATTAGTGGCAGGATTGGGCCAGTCGTCATACCGATGACAGTACGTTGACTCTAGCGAGGTGTGAGGGTTTGATGAACCAGTAGGTTGTTTATACTGCGGTCTGGAGGACAATCCCCAAAAACGCACACTCGAGCATAAAGACTGGTGAAATGTCCAGCAATTAGTACGCAAGGACTTTAGAGTGCACCTGAGACGTGTACAGATGCGTACAAAGGGTCTAGACCTGATAGTGTGCATACCAGCCTAGGAAGTTGAGGTGCCTGCTCCACTGCTGTCGTAGCCACAACGGTGGTACCAGAGAGTTTATCTGACTCCGAAAATGGGGAACTAAAGGTCTGTGATCACAGAGTCGTGTGGGTGAGTTGCACTTGTATGAATCATAACATGCATAACATAACATAACATACATACTTATTATATGTCATTCATAATGCAGACCCTTATCATATAAATTAGTATGAGCTTTTTTATATGATAAGTTACAATATTGGAAATCTTAACTTATAAGTTTGTATGAACATTCATATAAGTTAAGGTACTCTTGTGATGATAATGTTATAATACTTGTTTACTTTACCTGCGTTGCTTTTACTTACTTTACATTCTTCTACTAGTTATTGCTTCTTTTGTTTACTGCTCCTTACTACTTGTTAACATGCTTATACTGCTAGCCTAAGTTCATGATCAATGGTAGATTATAGTCTTGCTAGTATAATTCCCTTGTCACCTGCTTACTTGTTGATACTGCTCTTGTTGTCCTCCGCTTTCATCCTCCCGCACGGTGTCTAAGAGTCGCAGGGGTGAGACGAGGATAAAATGACTTGGTCTTTATGACTAACGGTCGATTGTGACCGTAGGAGCTCGAGGAGCTAGAGCGCCAGCATGACCAGCAGGACGAGATGTCAGGACCTGATGAGCAGATGCCGCGCATTACTACTACTCAGCGACATGTAATGATGATGAGTGTTTTGTTTTTGCTTCCGCTTAGAGATGTTGTGAGAGGGGTTTTACTTTCATTTTGGCATGTACCAGACATAAGTCCTTTCTCTCTTTTTGTACTTATTGTGGACTATGTTTTCATATTTATGATGATGATTCGCTGTGAATTGTGGACTTGTTGTTCTCTTATTTTTTTTAAAATTGGCCTAAAGGTTGAATGATCGTAGTAGCTGGCAGGATCAACTTCATGTTGTGGTGACTAACCCGTGAGTTGTTATCACCGTAAGGCGGCGGTTCTGGGCATAAGACCCGAGTAACTCCTTGGTAAGGGGGAGGGGTTTTACAAACTGGTATCAGAGGGTAGAGTTCCAGGTGGTAGATAGAGTTTACTTGAAGATACGTCCGGTGCATGGTGTCTCGCGGGTGCGAGGACACAAGAAAGCCTTGATTTATGGGGCCTTATTCGATCCTGGAGCGGATCGGCCCCTTGGCTTATAGGCTGGAGCTGGAACTGAAGTTGGCGAACGTGCATGACGTCTTTCATGTCTCCTCGCTGCAGAGAGCTTTACTTCGGCCGGCAACACATTACGTCTACCTCGAGTCCGGTAGCGTCCGACAGATCAGTCCGTCTGGAGCCAGTACGGATCTATGATACAACGGTCCGAGTCCTACGGAAGAAGAAGGTCCCCTTAGTCAAGGTGCTGTGGTCCAACCACGAACGGGAGGAGCACACATGGGAGCCAATGGATCTCATGCAACAACAATACCCGTGACTCTTCACCTCAGGTACAACCTAAACATCCTTGAATTACTTTTTGCATAGACCATCAAATGTGAATATCTTTCATATGGTGGTTTGCATGTGTCTTAAATTTTGGCCATGCCAATATATACCCAGACACACCCCCTGCCAAAAAATGAGAATTTTTGGACAATATTTTTCTATTGTTTTGTGAAAAATGTGATTTTTCATATGATAATTAAATAGGTGGTCAAATCAACTCCAATTGACCCACTCATGGGGCTTTTGGGTCCATTAGGTCCCTAATGAGTTTAAAAGGTTAGGGGTGAGGTCAATTTATTTAATTGAACACTAATTGACCCTTGATTGACTTTAATTGGGTCATGTTGACCAAGTGTTGACTTTGGTCAACCCCTTGAAATTGGGTGGGTCCAATGGGTGCTTACTGACCTAATGACCTCCCTTAGGGTTTAGGATGGTGTGGGTAAGTTCAATTTCAAGTATTGGGGTTCAATTGAGCTAAAGGTGTTGATTTGAGGCTTTTGTTGACTTAGATTTAACTTTTGTCAATTTGGCTGATTTGGTGACCAAGTAATGGGGCTTTTCAGTCCAATGCACTTCTATTAGGGTTTGAAATATAGTGGTGAAGTCAATTTAACCATGTGATGCCTAATTGAGTCAATTACCTAGGTTTGAGTTTGGCTTATTTAACCAAATTGGTTGACCCCACCATGGGTCTTATGGTCAAGTGAGTCTCCTTTAGGGTTAGGGACATGGTGGTGAGGTCAATTTGAACTTGTGAGTTCAATTTGGGGTAGTTTGACCTATGTTGACTTGTATACTATAGTGGGCCCCATGTGAGTTCACCCTAACTCATTGGGTTCTAAGGTCACCACCTAGCCTAACTCATCACACTCACCACATGTCCTACCCTAATTTGTGTTAAGGGGGTCTAGAAGGAAATGAGATGTTACAAATCCCAATAAACAAAAAAATAATTTCGTCCCCGAAATTCAAGTTCGGGTCTACGGGGTTCTATGCATAAAGTAATTAAGAAAATTTTTAAGGATGTTTATGTTGTACCCGAGGTGAAGAGTCCCGAGTAGTGTTGCTGCATGAGACCCATTGGCTCCCATGTGTGCTCCTCACGTCTGTGGTTGGACCACAACACTTGACTAAGGGGACCTTCCGCAGGACTCGGACCGCTGTATCACCGATCCGGACTGACTCCAGACGGACTGATCTGTCGGACACTACCGGACTCGAGGTAGACGTAATGTGCTGCTCCGGCCGAAGTAAAGCTCTCCGCAGCGAGGATACATAAAAGACGTCGTGCAGGTTCGCCAACTCCAGTGACAGCTTCAGTGTATAAGCCAAGGGGCCGATTCTCTCCAGGATCGTATAAGGCCCCATAAATCGAGGTTTGAGCTTCTTGTGTTCTCGCACCCCCGAGACACCATGCACCAGACGTATCTTTAAGTAAACTCTGTCTCCACCTGGAACTCTATCTTTTGTTGCCTCACATTGTAGTACTTCTTGGTCTGCCTACTCTAATCCAAGTGCCCTCTGATCCTCGTCCTGGATCCAAGAAAACGGCGTCCGACACTTCCTTCCATATAAGGCCTCGTATGGTATCATCCCAATGCTTGTCTGGTTGCTGTTGTTATAAGAAAACTCTATCAATGATAACAACCTCTCCCAGGGCTTCTCTGTATCCAAGATACATAAGCGAAGCAGATCCTCCATGGTCCGATTGGTTCGCTCCATCTGATCGTCGGTCTGTGGATGAAAAGCGGTGTTGAAAGCAAGCTGAGAACCTAAGTATGTCTGCATCGCCCTCCGCTCCCTAGAAGTGAACCGACCATCACGGTCCGATACAATCGTCCTGGGCACGCCGTGGTACCTGGCGAACTGCTCCACGAACAATCTCACTAAAGCTGCAACCGGAGCGTCCTTCCTGACTGGTATGAATCGTGCTACCTTTGTCAATCTGTCAACGATGACCCAAATAGAATCATGCTGATTAATAAATATACATTATATAGTTGGTGTCACAATAAGGCGGCGGTTTTGGGCATAAGACCCGAGTACTCCTTGGTGTTGGGGAGGGGTTTTATAATTGTTATCACTCGAACAACGATCATTAAAGAAGTAAGTCCACAACACCGGGTCACCCCGCTCGAGTATTAGTCTGCGGACAAACTATGCAGCGGAAGCACTGGTGTGTCCATGTGTAAAAAAATCACATTATATAGTCCTTTAATCAATGAGTTAGGCCAATCTTGACGATTTTCTTAATTTTCTTTTGTAGCCCCGAGGGAACACCGTCCTGCAGGCCACTGTTCCCCCTCCACCAGCTGCTACTCCGTTCCAGCAGACGGAGCTGGGCCAGTTCCCGATTCCTCATGTACTGCTATATTTGAAGAAAGCCCCTGGTCGTGGTCTCTTATTCTCCAAAAACAACTTGAAGATTGAAATTTTTATTGATGCTGATTAAGCTGGATGCCGAGATGACAAAAAATCCACAATAGGGTATTGCTCCTTTGTTGGTGGAAACCTGGTGACATGGCGTAGCAAGAAGCAGAATGTTGTGGCTAGATCAAGTGCAAAAGCAGATTATCGTGCCATGTCTCAAGGCCTATGTAAGGGGCTATGGTTGCGTACCGTGTTACATGATCTGAGTTTCTCTGAGACAACCCCTTTCTCCATGTTCTGTGACAATAAGACAACTATTAACATCGCTCATAACCCAGTCCAACATGACAGGACAAAATATGTTGATGTTGATCAACACTTTATCAAAGATCACTTGGATAAAAAGACAGTTGTCACTCCTTTTGTTCATTGCAAAGATCAACTGGCCGATGTGTTTACCAAAAGCTTGAGGTGTAATGTGTTTACTGATGATATTCAAAAGCTTGAGATGACCGACATCTTCCGTCCGACTTGAGGGGGAGAGTTGTAATTTATATATAGTTTATTCCAAGTTGTCCGAGGTAGTTTGGTCTTTTTCTGTTTTTATGTTTCCTCCTTACTCAAGTATATGTATGAGTAAGGCCTCTGTTGTTTCAATTATTCAATCAATCCGATCATTCCTTTCTACTGAATACTGCTAGAAAAGCATGGTTATAAGGCTATGGCATGTTCTGGCAATAAAATATTATTGTTAACAACGTTGCAGAGCTATTTTTTCCGTGTATTATTAGATTGGTGCAGTTGGGGCAACCTACATGTTTGCTTCTCCGGGTATTAAAAATGTCCTAGATGCACAAGTTTTAAGAGAGGATAACTATATATTGTTGAATGATATTCACAAGAAAATAAATGTTATAAAGAAGAAGATACTTGGATGAACTTTGGACAGAAAGAGGAGTTTCCTTCCATTACTAACTCAAGGATAAGTTTTCCTGCAACTGTGGAGCCAGCTTTAGCACATCTCATTGTGTTCACGGCATTCGGGCTCAACCACCCTGTTTTTTGGTCACCCTTAAATCAAATCATGTACTTCTCCAAATTTATCTATACCCATAGTTGGATAAATTATAGTTTTGATTAGGTAGATTTATTTTATTTGTGGATTTATCTTTTTTCTTTGAATCAACTTGAACCTGGATTTTAACTATAGATATAACCTACATATTCCCTTACCAGGACCTTGAAATTGAATCAAAATGCTCTCTCTCCCCTGTTGAATTGGAGTGTAGTAGTTCATTAAGCTTAGCCTAAGGCCCAGTCATGTACCGTTACTTTCGATCTTCATCACTAAAGCTCCAGTCAAAAGCAAAGATGACAGGAGTAGCATGCTTGCTTAAGCAGAGGGACGCGGAAGAAGCCAGTTGGAATGATTAACACAAACAGCTGGGACTTGTGGAAATTGGCCAAAGCTGGATGGGAATTGCTTTGCTGAAAAAACAAATTGGATTCAAAGAAAGAGAGGGCTATGATTGCGCTATTAGAGCAAAAAAGATAATTTAAATATCACATGAACAAAGAGAGTTATGGGTATCACATATAGGGAAATTACCTTATAAACAATGATTTTTAAGACAATTTCATGTTCATCATCTCCTTTAATGGAGTTGCAACTGCTTATAATTTGCAAGAGATGCCAAACTGAAAATTGGCAAGTTTTTTTTTAATTGTACTATTCTTCCCTTTGGACTGCTGTGAATCAGAATACCTTGTGTCTGCTTAACTCTTTTGTCTGGTACATTGTTTGACTTTATTTTCCGAATGCTCAATTTAATCTGCAGGGCAGGCTTTGCTGACCATCATGGAACATGGTGAAAAGCTTTCCAGCATTATCCAATTGAGGGAGGTACAAAATATGATTAGCCAAAACCGCTCAAGCAATGCTGATAGTCCATGTTCTGACTCGGAGATTCGGTTGGGTGGTTCTCTGTGGGACCTCATTCAGTTAGTTGGTGATAAAGCTCGTAGAAATACAGTTATGCTAATGGATAGAGATAATGCTGAAGTGTTTTACAGCAAGGTTTCGGATATTGAAGAACTTTTCTTTTGCCTTTCTCATAACATTGCTTATATAATTGGTGAGGATCATCCTTATTATATTCAGACCCAACGGACTTATGAATTGTCAAATGCATGTACAGTTTTAATTCAGGCAACCATGCAATATAGAATAGAAAACAAGACCTGGTATCCTTCTCCCGAAGGGTTGATTCCTTGGACTTGCCAGCCTGTTGTCAGGTCTGGTTTATGGTGTATAGCATCTTTCATTGTGAAACTGTTAAAAGCATCAACTTTAGTTGACATCTCAAGGAAGTCAGATCTTTGGTCTCAGTTGGAGGTACTCGCTGACATCTTACTGGAGGCATATACTGTGTCTATCACTACAAAAATTGAACGAGGGGAGGAGCATATAGGTTTGATGCAAGAATATTCTAGTAGGAGGGATCAACTTCTTGATTCCTTACTGGAAATAACAAAAAGATTTGCAGATGCAAAATACAAGGTGAATGTTTAGATGCTAATGACAAGTCATTACTGTTAACTTTTTCCTGGGCAAACTCTCTTGTTTTTAATTCATTAAGATTTTGAATGATGATTTTCAGTTACCCTTTCCTTAAATTGGTGTATTTTATAGTATGGCAGCTTCATAAATAAAAAAAGCTTAACAAAAATATATGTAACCAAAATGACATTGACTTAATGAACGCTAACAAAAAAATCATCCTGCAAATGAATACATGTTAAATCTTGATCATGCGAACATTTTACTTTATATAGTTTTTTTCAACTCAGATGCAGCCTTGTATTTTCTTCTTTTAAGTTGCATAACAAAAGCTCATCACTAAAAAATAACACATCTATAGATAAATGGAAAACACAGCAGAAAAATATTTTTATTTCTTCACTTATTAATCGGAATACAACAATTTGTACACAAATTTATAGAATTGGATGAGTAAAACCTCAACTGTAATCCAAGATGTGAGATTAATCTATACATTAGAAATGAGGCGTTTATATGAGCTTTTATTCATTTCTTCTACACTCCCCCACAAGCTTGAGCATACAGATTGTAGCCTCGTAGGTGCTAAGTTTGAAAATGAACTGTCGATATAATGGTCGTGGCAATGCTTTGATGAGGACATCAAGAATTTTCTCAACAACGAGTATATGTTGCAGAATAAGTTTGCGAAGTTGAACCTTTTGTTGGGTGAAATGATAATCGACTTCGATATGCTTAGTGAATTCATGTAAGACGGGAATTTCGGCGATATGGATGCTAGCTTGACTATTACAGTAGAGAATGACCGGAGAGGGGAGCTTTATACCATGATTAGTTAGAAGATTCTAATCTCGAAAGTTCAAACACAGCAGATGACATCGAACAATACCCAGCCTTGAGGTGGGACACCCGGGGAGCATGCATGAACCGTCTAATCACCCTACAAACAAATGATATACCGGTCTGTGTTTATGTCAGATATATAAGCTTGCTGACAAGGCGACGATAGTATTCCAAACTCAAGATAAGTATATCGGAATCGCCTGTGGTTAACATCCATTGGTGTTTTGGCAGACTTGCATCTTGCGTAGCCTACATCTTGATGGTTGAGACACTTTCTTTTGAGACAAGACAAGCTTGTTGGGTTGACGAGCTACCTCAATACATAAGAAATAGCGAAGGTATACCAAGTCTTCGGTCTGAAAGTGTGAGGCCAATTGTTGATCATAGATATACCATTTAGATCATCGCCTGTGATGAGAATATCATCAATATATACATGGAGGATTACCGTGCCTGCATAGTGGCAATAAGTAAATAAGGAGAAGTCTGTCGAGCTCCGAATGAAATCGAAATCTTGAAGAATCTTACTAGATTGAACGAATCTTTCCTGAAGAAACTGTTTGAGGCTATAGATAGATTCTTGTGATGGCAGACAAGATACTCCCCTCTGGTTTTAAAACCAGGTTGTTGCTGCATGTAGACAATCTAAACGAGGTCCCCATTAAGGATGCATTTTTGATATCAAGTTGATGTATCTGCCAATGACGATGGACGATAAAGAAAATCAATACCCAAATTGTATTCAACTTCACAACCACAAAGAGTCTCTTCATAGTCGAGACCATATTATTGAGTAAACCCGCGAGCCACAAGGCGAGTTTTGAGGCACTCAATTGTCCCATCAGGATGATACTTCACAGTAAAAACCCGTTTGCATCCCACGCGTCAGTGGACATGAGGAAAGGGGACTAGGTTCTAGGTCTGATTGGCCCAGAGGGCGGTGATTTTCTTATCCATCGCGGCTCGCCATCCAAGATGCTGAAGATCATTCTGCACAAATGACAGTGTGGAAATGGAGGACATGGAAGTGACAAATTTGCGAAGGTACGGAGATAGACGGTGTAGGGAGGCATAATTAGGGAGGGTGAACGGTAGATGGAACTGCATCTAGGGAGTGCGAGACCGTAGTCTGATCAGCTGACCGTGGAGTGCCATCAATACGGGGAGGTTGCCTCAGGTCATCAGATCGAGGACGATGATGAGTGTACACGCGTAGAGGAGGAGGAGGTGGCGGTGCATGCAACATGAGTGGTGGAGTTGGGAGCAGATGAGGTGTGTAATTGTGGATAGAGATGTTAGTACACAGGATAACAAGTGGGAAGTCATCACAATGAGGCTTGGATTGGAAGTGTCGATCCTCGAAAAAGGTGACATGAACAAAGGTGACCATTTTCCCATCAGTGTGAGAATAACACATAGCCCTTTTACGTGCGAGGGTAGCCAACAAACATATATTTAGCAGCACGTAAGCCAGTTTGTCCACTGATGGACGAAACAAACACTCCTGAAGATACGAGGAGTCAAAGTGAAGTGGGTGTGGTAGGAAAGAGGATGGATAATTGTGTCGCAAAATCGAGAATAAATGAGGTTATATGTAGTGAAGACGACAAAGTGTCAATGGATCTCAAGGCCTCCTCATTTGAAACATTAGAGTCCGGGCGACCTCGAGGAGGTGTTGGTCCTTTTGCTGGGCCACACCATTTTGTTATGGTGTGTAGCAAGGTTGTCGGGACGAGATCGTTTCAAGGTTGGATCAGATCGTAAGATCGGATCAAAGATTGCAAGACCCTACTATATTCATAAATTAAGACTAAAATTAAAATTGAAATTTGTATCATCCAATTACATGTTCAATTAACAAAAAAAATCATTAAATTGAGCAGTATGTGAATAATTATGTCAATAACTAAATCAAAAAGATTATATCATTCTAATTTCACTTTTAGTTTCGTGTAGGAAGCCTGGAAGCAGGAAGATAGATATGGATTGCTGGATTGCTAGTACGCTAGAAACAAGAAGCTTGGATTGCTCGAATGTTGGATTTCTTGCCGCTTGATTTCTTGCCGCTGGATTTATTGCCGTTGGATTGCTCGTACGTTAAAATGGAAGAGAAAACACCGACTTGGAAGCAGGAAACCATTGGATTGCTGACCACTGGATTGCTCATACGCCGGAATGGAAGAAAAGACACTGACATCACCTGAAATGGAACTAAGGAAGGTATGAACTAAAAGGGATTGAAAATGTCGCCCTTGGCCACCGTTTGCAGACGGCAGTCGACACTTGAGATAGGGTAAAACGACAAGATTTTATTCTGCTATGGGGGTATGGGGTTAGGATTGAGATATGGTTAAACAATGTGGTATGCATTGTTTTAAATGTCCCCCGACATGTTCGAGATGTCTCCCGACATGCCATTTTTATGAGCAAAACGATATGTTTTTCTAAAAAAATATAGATTATGTCATTTTGTAAAATATAGACTGACATGTCCGATTTTTTCCAATATATCGGCCGACATGACTTTTAAATATATATCATGCTATTTTATTTTATGTTATATTAATAGACTAGTAGAATATGTTTAAATCGCCTTGATATATTATATTATTTATGTTTAAATTGATTAGATTTATTGTTTCAATGTTTTTAACGTTTTATTCTTATAATCAATTTGGTATAATTGTTTCACAATTTTTTAATTTCATATTACAAAAAAATGATTTTTTTAATACATTAATTAGTTGATTGTTTGCATGTTTTTAATATAAATTTATAAGTTTGAAAAGACTTATAATCAATAAAAAATTTTAACTTTTAAATCTTCTTTATTTGCAATAAACTTATTGTTATCAAAATAACATTATTGTATATGTAGAGAAAGGTGAAAACCTTGTATATATTTCTTGAATATCAAAATACAAGTATGAGTACAAATATATAGGAGAAAAGAGAAGAAAACTAAGCTATACAAACAATGTGAGACTAAACACTAACTCATATATGGGCCTTATTAATGAGCCAATACATCATGTTTTTCTAATATTCTCTAACACTCCCCCGCAAACTGGAGCGTACAAGTCGTATGCACCAAGCTTGGATAAGAACTGATGATACATTTGTCGTGGTAATGCCTTGGTGAGAATGTCGACAACCTGCCCAGACGCAGGAACATGCTCCAACTCTAACTTCTTTAATTGGACCTTTTCACGAACGAAATGACAGTCAACCTCGATATGCTTGGTCCACTCATGAAACATTGGATTCTTTGCGATGTGAATTGCAGTCTGGCTATCGCAAAACAAGGTTGCAGGTGAGGGTAAAGTGACCCCCAAATCACCAAGTAGACCCTCAAGGCAGGTGAGTTCAGATACAACCGCCGCCATTGTACGATACTCAGCTTCAGCGGATGATCTAGCAACATAGACTGCTTTTTGCTACGCCAAGAAATTTTTTTCCCCCAAAGTAGGTATAGAATCATGTAGTAGAGCAGCGATCATCTAGGGAACCCTCATAATACGCATCTGAGTATGCAACAAGAGATAGGGAAGAAGATGACTTATATACCAATCCTTGTCCAGGAGCTGTCTTCAATTATCTGAGGATGCGTTCCACAACCTGAAGATGAGAAGTGCGAGAGGCGTGCATAAATCTGCTAACAACTCTAACGACAAAATAAATATCAGGTCTTGTGACAGTTATGTAAATCAATTTTCTCACAAGGCGCCGATAATACTCAGGGTTCGTAAGCAGGGAATCAGAGTCAGACCCATGAGCTCATAACTTGTGGTTGGCGTCCATCAAAGTTTCTACAGGTTTACACCCCGAATAACCAGCATCGTGGAGGAGATCAAGACAATACTTTCGTTGTGACAGAACAAGGCCATCGGGTCGTCTTGCAACTTCAAGCTCAAGAAAGTACCTCAGTCCTCCCAGATCTTTTGTCTGAAAAACGGAGTTCAAGTGTTGCTTAATTTTCTGTATCCCCGTGGTGTCGTCTCCAGTGATCAAGATATCATTCACATATACCAAGAGAATGAAAGTCCCAGTTGATTGATGTCGAGTGAAAAGAGAGAAGTCGGCCAAGCTCCGCTGGAATCCAACATCGCGAACAACCTTACTAAACTTGTCAAACCAAACCCGGGGAGACTGTTTGAGACCATAAATCAATTTCCGAAGAAGACATACACGAGACTCCCCCATGGTCTCAAACCCGGGTGGTTGATGCATGTAGACTGTCTCTTGATGGTCGTCATTCAAAAAGGCATTCTTAATATCAATCTGTTGGAGAGGCCAGTGGCGATGGACATCCAAGGTGATCAGAACACGAACGGAATTCAGCTTAGCAACGAGAGAGAAGGTTTCCTCATAGTCAAGCCCTTGTTGTTGGGTAAACCCACGCGCCACAAGCCGGGCCTTGAGCCTATCAATTGTCCCATTCTGAGCATGCTTGATAGTAAACACACACTTGCAACTGACACATGATTGGCAGGGAGGAGGAACCAGATTTCAAGTCTGGTTGGACCAAAGAGCAGTCATTTTCTCGTCCATGGCCGCGCGCCACCCAGGATGTAAAGAGCCTCCTGCACGGAGTTAGGAATAGAAATGGAGGAGAGTGAGAGAGCAAACTTGCGTAGAGATGGAGCAAGGTGATGCATAGAGACATAATTCGCCATGTGGTGAGCGGTAGAGGATGTTGTTGGATCGTCTGTCCGCAGGATAGCACTGGTACATGGAGGCTGCTGTAGAGTTCCAGAGACCGGGGAACGGCGAGTGTAGACACGAATAAGGGGTGGCTTGGATGGTAGAGGTGGAACATGTGTTAGAGGAGGAGTGGGAAGTAGTGGTGGTAAAGAAGACGTGACAGGAACAGTTGGTCGTGGAACTGGTGGGGGGAAAGGAGGAGCAATGTCAGACGATGGATCATTAAATGGTTGAGCCTCCTGAAAGGTGACATCAGCAGAGATAATGACTTTGTCATGAGGCGGAGAATAACACACATAGTCTTTCTGTGTTCGAGAGTAACCAAAAAATATACACTTGCGGGCTCGGGGAGCAAACTTATCCGTTATTGGACCGAGAGTATGAACATAGCAGGTACACCCGAACATACGAGGCGTAAGAGCAAATGGGGAGTGGGATGGAAGGAGAAGGCTTAACAGAGTGGCATGATTGAGCGCAGAAGAAGGCATGCGATTGATGAGATGACATGTCGTAGAGACTGCAAAGTTCAAAAAACTAGTAGGAACATGCATTTGGAGCATTAAGGATCACGCCACATCAAGAAGATGACGATTCTTCCGCTCGGCCACACCATTTTGTTGAGGCGTGTACGCACAAGAGGTTTGATGTATGATACCGAACTCCGTGCATAAGTTCGCAAATGTACGGCTAGTGTATTCCTTTGCGTTATCCGTACGAATAACTTTTAGAGGAGAGGCGAACTGTGTACGGATTTCAGTCAGGAAGGCACAAAATGTAGAGGTAAGTTCAGTACGATCCCGAAGTAAGTACAACCAAGTTAAGCGTGAGAAGTCATCAATAAATGTGACGAAATAACGATAACCAAACATACTAGGGGTTTTATAAGGGCCCCAAATATCAAAATGAACTAATGCAAATGGAGTATCACTCCGAGTACAATGGAGAGAAAAGGAAACACGATGCTGTTTGTCAAAGATACATGACTCACAAGAGAACTCATGCAGAGAGACATCCGGAAGAGCTTTCTTGAGAGTCTGGAGGGGAGATGCCTGAGACGACGATGCCAGTCGGTAGTGGAAACAGTAGAGAAGGCGGAAGGAGGGACATCGATGAGGTTGAGCCCATTGGATAGCCGTCCCTTACCAATGATATTCTGCGTGTTCCGATCCCGCACAACAAAGGTAGATGGTGAGAAAGTAACACATCAATTTAGGTCTTGTGTAAGGCGGCTAACAGAGAGTAGATTAAATGGGGAACCGGGAACATGAAGAGCAGAGGTCAGAGACAAAGTGGGTGTGAGGGGTATATCAGCAGCACCAGAAACGGAGGTGGTATCACCATTTGCCACCTTTATGAACTCTGGGTGAGCATTCCTAGAGTATTACCGAGGGCGTTGCGACGTGATGTGATGTGTGGAGCCTGAGTCCACAATCCAGTGAGAGCTTTGCGATAGACAAGAAATACCTTCATTGGAAATAGAGTCGACAGAGCCAGACGAGCGGGAGATCACCCCTGCAGGTGTTGAAGCTGAGTGCGGAGAGCATCAATATCTGCTCGAGTAGAGGCAGCAGAATCTGGGGCAGGAGCGACAGGAGGATCAACCAGAGCAGCAACAACAAGATGTGGAGGCAGACCGTGTTTGCGATAGCATGTGGCCTCAAGATGGCCATCTCGACCGCAATAGGTGCACTTAAACAGAGGTTTGCCAGACCGACCGCGTCCTTGAGTCGCGGTACGGCCGCCACGAGCTGAGGACCCCCGAGCATGCGGCGCTGGTGAAGAGTGTTGTAGGAGCGCTGGGGAGAGAGTAAGAGGAGTATTGGGGGGGGGGGCGGAGTGACCTTCAGGAGCATAAAACATACATCATATAAAGATGGTGTGTTTGTAGAGGAGAGATTCTGGGCCCCGAACACTGTGGAGGTGAGAGGGGACCCGAGACATCATCATAACAATGCCGACAGCCTCTTTCTGGGCTCGCTGAGTTGTAAGATTTGTAGTGGGAGGCTGATGCTGGATCCAAGCCTCCACCAGGGTCTTGGCTTTAGCCACAAAGGAGATCATGTCACCGGGACCCCCGAGATCTAGATTTTGGAGATCCGAGATAATGTCAAACAGGTGTTGCAAACTATTCTGGCCCGAGTAGAACGAATGGAGTTCCTCCCACATGGCTTTCGCCGTGTCCTGATACATCGCCATCCGATAGGGCTCAGTGTCCATAGAGTTAAGTAGCCAAGATTGGACGCGACCATCATCGCAGAGCCACTCATCAGTGGGAGCGGTTAAAGTAACCTTTGTTAGGTGGTGTAGAAGACCTTTGTCTGTAGAACGCGACAAACCGAGTGAACTCACTCAACAAAGTTGCGCTTCCCACTGAGAGAGATAGTAGTCATGCGAAGTTCATCACGATGCTCAGAACTTGGGGCCGCAACACGATCGGGAAGAACTGAGGAGGTGTTGGAGTTCTCGGACGGCATGAGACCACAATGGTTTGATGAGGGCAATAGCTGGGCGGGCATCGAGTAGAAGCCGAAAATCAGACCGGGAGGAAGAAAACCGAGTGGCTAGAGAGAGTCCGTGCGGATAGCAAACCGCAGGAAAAACGCGCGGCAACAGACCGAGCAACACGACAAGCAGGTCGTGGTCGGGCGGCGAGTAGCAAGCCACAAGAACTAGATCGAGCGTCTAGGGACAGACCGCAAGCGAATAGAAAGTAGCTCGGGCGGCTAAGAGCAGACCGCACCAAGACACAGCTGCGGCGAATAGGCACCAGTTCGTGCGGTTTGAAGCAACCCGCACCAGAGCGAAAAAGCAGTCCGCACGAGTAGGTGAGCTAGTCGTGAAGTGAGGAGGGGGAAGGAGACCGTAGCGAGGAGTAAACCGCGCGGCAAGGAGACCGCAGTGGTTTGAGCAGGAAGCCGGATAGAAGAAAAAACCGCGAGAAGCCGCCCGACGAATCAAGGGAAGTCGCAACGGGTAGTAGTTGCAGCAGATAGAAAACCCGTTACGGTTAGAAGACCAGTCCGTACGGGGAGGGGAGGCGGTGGGGCCCACGTGCCAGAGAAAGGGAAGGATATAAAGAGGCGTAGAAGAGGAGGAGGTGGATCCACGGGAGAAGAGATGGCGACGGATAGAAAGTGGAGAAACCGCAAAGCCGCGCGGTTAGGCAAGAGAGCACACAGCCCGGTTAACAGGAGACCTGGCGGTTTGAGAAAAAAACAGGCCGGATCGATGCCTCTGATACCATGTAGAGAAAGGTGAAAACCTTGTATATACTTCTTGAATATCAAAATACAAGTATGAGTACAAATATATAGGAGAGAAGAGAGAAAAACTAAGCTATACAAATAATGTGGGACTAAAATCTAACTCCTATATGAGCCTTATTAATGGGCCAATACATCATATTTTTCTAATATTCTCTAACAGTATACAATTAAATATATTTTACAATGCTTCATTTTGTATTTGTTAATAATATTTTATCTTAGATAATGTTCGATTTTATTTTGTAATATAAATGACTCATTTTTATTTATTTGTTATATATATTTTTTATTTTTATAGCACATGATTATAGTTAGTATACATAAAAATAAAAAATTTATTTATAAGACATGAAAATTCGATATTTTAAAATATCTCTTACATGTTTTCGACTTCCGACATTTAAAAAAACTCAATTCGATATGTCGACGACATTCAATATTTACAACATTAGGGGTATGCGCGTTGGACCCATTGAATGAGGTCGGGGTAGTGTCTAGTTCCCTTTTGCTGGACGGGTAGAATCGTGTCGGGATCACGATCCTAAGATCCAGATCGCGATCCCAGCCGTAGAGGTTCCGATTTAGATCCTGAGTATGATCCAGATCGATTTATAAATCTGGATCGTAATTTTGTAATGTCCGACAAACCAGATCGCGATCCTGATAACCTTGGTGTGTAGACTTAAGATGTTTGGTGGATATTACCAAACATATTACTAGATTTTTTGGAATGCATGACTCATATATTCTCTCCCATTATCGATTTAAAGTATTTTAATTGAGCATGAGAATTGAGTACGAGTCTTAATGATGGAGTGAAAGACACAAAATACTTCAGAGTGATCGTGCAACAAATACAACCACGTCATATAAGAATGATCATCAATAAACTTGGGAAAGTATTAATATTCAATTAAACTAGCAGTTTTATAAAGTCCCCAAATATCAGAATGAACTAAATTAAATGAAGCAGAGCTCCTAGTATAATGATGGGAGAAAATGGAGTAATAGTGTTTCCCATAGATGCAAGATTCATATGTAAATTTAGGGAAAGAAAAATACAAAAGAACTTTCTTTTGGATCAGGAGAGGAGCATGGCCAAGACGTCAGTGCCAATCAACAGAGGTGACCCAAGAGAGAGCAATGGTGGGAAGGTCTAAAATGCACTGCCCATTTGACAATCTTCCTTTGTCCATGATATTTCGCGTTCGTCGATCTTGCAACACAAAGGAAGTAGAAAAAAATGTGATTGAGCAATCATGATCTTGATTAAGCTGACTGATAGAGAGGAGATTAAATTGAGAGGCAAGAACATGGAGGACAAAACAAAGAGAGACGTTGTGAGTTAAGAGACACATCTCCAAAGACATAGCGTGGCGTGGTGTCTCCATTGGCCGTCGTGATAAGCTTAGGACAAGCAGAGTTCGTGTCTCGGGAAGGTTTCTGCGGAATAATGTGATTCGTGACCCCAAAATCCACTATCCACTAGGAACTGTGGGAAAACATGATATACCTTCGTTGGAGATAATGACGACGGAGCAAAAAGTCCGAGTAACCACTAATCCGCCCCTAGAGATGCTAGTGTTTCTTGCAGAAGGTGTCAATGTTGGAGCGGGATGTCGTTGGAACATCCACCGTACGAGAAACATAGTGCTGAGAGTTGGAAGGCTGTGGAGGGAATCCATGTTTCTTATAACAGGTTGTCTCAGTATAATTTGTTTGGCCACAATGAGTACATATGTGAGGGTTTTGCCTATTGGAGCGTTGGCGACCATTGCGTCCACTGCCCCGAGACCAATGTTGACCTCCACAGGGTCCAGTAGGAGGAAGAACGTCAAAAAAGTCTTGTAGAAGGGCAGGAGTCAACAATACTTCGGTGGGCGGAGTGACCTTCAAAATCATGGAGCACACATCCGAGAGAGACATAATAGCGGGGGATGATAAGATGTTTGCTCGGACACCGTGAAGATGTGGTGGTAGGCGGTCCATCATTAGTGCTATGCTGGCAGCCTCCTTCTGAGCCCGTTGGGTATTGAAATCTATAGTTGGAGGCTAGTACTGAATCCAAGCCTCGACAAGGGTCTTGTACTGTGCTATGAATGATGTCAAGTACCATCCAAACTAGGTTCGACAACCTGGAGATCATCACGAAAGAGATCAAGCAAATGTTTAGAAGGATTTCAGTTCATCCCACACAACCTGTGTTTTCGTGATGCATAGCCATGCAATATGATTTATTGTCCATGAATTTTATGATCCATGATTGAACTCACCAATCATCCCAGAGTTATTGCTCAGTAGGCTCAACAGGTGGGTCACAGGTCAAATGGTGAAGACCCTTGGTCAGGAGAACACGACTTATGGAGTGGGTCCACTCAATTTTTTTTCTTCCCAGTAAGGGAAAGTGGAAATTCGCACTTCGTCATGTACTTCATAGAGGGGAGCAGGCGCGAGCGTGACCAGTGTGGTGGATGAGACAGATGTTGTGTTTGTACCCTATATATGCAAGCTCTTGGAAGAAGGAATTGGCGAGCACTTGGCATGCTCAAGTCCAAGATTGGAAATAGGGAGTAGGCGAGGTCCGGGTGGATGCTGAAATAAGAGGTAGTGAGCTCCAATCATAGGAGAGCCAATGAGTTCCAACCGCACAGGGAGCTTGAAGAAGAGACAATGAGCTCCACCTGAGGGCGAGCTCCAATCACAGGAGAACATTGGAATGGGAAGATGCGAGTTACAACTGCACATGAGTGCTGGATAAAGAATCCGCGTGCTCCAATCGCACAGGGGCGCTGGAAGAAGAGGCGGCGAGCTCCAACAGAGGGTGAGCTCAAGCTGTCAAGCACGAGAAAAAATGGTAAGCGAGTTCAAGGTGTGGGCATTCACGAGTCCGATCGATACAAGATGAAATCGCAGACGAGGACAGTCGTTTGCTCCCGCGAGTTCAGAGACATTGGAGAAGCTGCGACTACAAGTTTCACTTAGCGCAAGCGTAGTCGAGAAGCGGCAAATCCGATATTTATTGAATGTAGGTGTGGAGGCGGTGAGTTCCTGCGAGCATGCAACGAGAGCTGCAGATGTTGGAGGGCCTATAAATGGCTGGGTAGGGGGTCTCAGTCCAACAATGGATCGAGGGCTAGAATCTGGAAAAAAACTGCAGCCGATAGAGAACTCGGTAGGCTAGAATTTAGACGTTAGGGATCAAGTAACTCTGATACCATGTAGATAAATAGATTGCGGAGCAGAAAAATATTTTTATTTCTTCATTTATCAATCACAATACAAGAATTTAACCATAGATTTATAGGATTGGAGTGAAACCTCAATTCCAATCTAAGATGTGAGACTACTCTATACATGAGAAATGAGGCTTTTACATGGGCTTTTTATTCATTTCTTCTACAACATCACAATTGTGCATTGATTTTAATTGTTTGTATTTAAGTTGTCAATTTTTTATTATAATAGTTGTAAATCCTTGATATCAAAATAATTGAGATAATTGTATTTAAAGTTTGGCACTAATATCATCCTTCACTTTGTCCAATGCATCATATTTATAACTCATAGTTGATCTCCACCAATTAGGATCTTAATTATCTGCTTGCCACACTTTGTCCTGTGCATCATATATATAACTCATAGTTGATCACCACCAATTAGGATCTTAATTATCTGCTTGTTATCTTCTATGTATTTGCCACACTATTCTAAAGTGTATCTATGGATGATTATCTTAACTATGTTTCCCTTTGTATCTTCATCAATACTGATTTGGTGCAACCATCAGCATCTTATCTATTTGATCGTCGTCTCGCTTTCCGCATATAAGTTGGCATTCTAAATTACAAGAAATCAGCTCACAATTTGTAAAAATAGAAATTCGTATTGTCGAATTAGTTATATGCTTATAATTCTATATTTTATGAGTAACTATTTTAAGTAGATGATTATAATATTATAAATTTTGTGCCAATTTATCTGGAAAGTTAGATATTTCATACAAGGAATAGCGGACCTTAAAAATGTTCGTACTTCTTGCTTCAACTAGATTTAAACGAGGTGGAAACAGAAGTGTTGAAGCGTGAGTATTGAAAATTTCACTAGATATGAATGCTTTTATAATACATCCTTGAAGCACAATTTTGGAGCCAAAACATGTACTCAATTTATAGTTATATGATCTTTTTCTAGGACATATGCAAGGATGTTGAAGATTTGGAGGCCAAGGAAAGTGTTTTCAGAGAGGTTTCTTTACCCCTACTAGCAATTGCCAAAAGGCATGAGGGTTATTCCACACTTTGGCATATATGCTATCAGCTTAATGATTCTGCACTTATGAGAAATTTAATGGTATGTATAAGGTTTCCTAGTGCAAGGCTCTATTGAGTTCTTTGATTCTTTCTACATTACCAATATGATATATTCTAGGGTATAAAACATGGCATAAAAGAAGAAAATATAATTTGAACATTAAATAGCTGATACGTGCATTTTATATAGTTATTTTGGGCCCCTTTTACATGAATTCACTGTTGTTTATCCCTAATTTAGGTTACAATCGCTTAATTTCCTTTAAATTCTTAATTTTATGATATATGGATACCTTGGGAACAATATGAGATGTTTAGGTATCAATTTAGGGTCTTAAAAATTCTTGTTTTACAAATCCGCATAGAGCGCACACACATGTGCTTATTGCGCATGCACGTGCATATTTGCAGTCCAGTTTTGAACATGGTTCCCTCGATCGGCCACACATTTTGCTAGAGAGCTTCGATTTTATAAAATTTAAAAGTTTTGGAAACTAGACATCAGGGGCTACAACTTTTCTGTAGAATACCTTTCCTAATTCTGCCTTTAGGGTGACCCAAATGACTTCCGAACTGGACTGATACCTTTTTTCAGCGTTTTCCTGTATTTTTTATTTTTGTGATCTGAATTTGCGCGTGCATAATTTCCGCACGCACATACACGCATGTACATTTGTGCGTGTGCGACCTGGCAGATTAGGTTTTGGTTGTGTTAACTTCACGCATGCGCGTGTACCTGTTTTTACTATAAATACGTTGTTTTAGGGCTTTTGACGGATCCTCTCCATTTCTCTCGCCGTTTTAGGTCTTGTTTCTCCCCAAGGCACTAGGGTTTCGCCCCCATGTCTCCTCCATCCTCCCCAAGCATTCTAAAGGTGAAGAAGTTGATTTGCAAGATGCCATTGGAGCTTCAAGCCAGAGCACTTGATGTTGTGGCGGACAAACCCCAGGAGAAGATGCGACTAGCAGGAGGTGATAGCTCTCTCCCCTTTCGTGGAAGCAACCAAGGGGGAATTTGTAGAGGTGGTGGACCAAGCCGGGCTCTCCTACCAACCCAAGAAAGATTCTATCGTCCCCTCTGTGTCAAGGAGTGGAAACTTGTATCTCTCCCTTTACTTTAAAGTGTTTGTAATTGTTATTGAAGTGTAGTCTAAAGTATCTGCACACATGACCATTTGGTGTATATGATCATAAATGCATTATCTATTGTGGATGGTATGGATGAGGTAATGCTACCTTTGTTGTTTTCTTCTTAATGTGTTTTGGATATTGCTACTTGGATTTGTTGATGTGGTGAATGTTCTTCTCGTGATATTGCGTTAGAAGTGAGCTTGTGAAAGTTTGGCTTTGCAATTGCAAAGTGAGTGTGAAGTGGTGAAGGCGACCCACGGTGTGAGCAAAGAGGTGTTTGCGAGCCTCATTGGTGAAAGTGAGTGTGAAGTGGGAGAAGGTGACCTGCGGAGGTGCGAAACAGTGAAGACGACCCACACTTTTGTTTAGTTTACCTTTTTGTCGTAGTTGTTAAGAAAACCTTCAAATTAAGATAAACACTTCCCACCAAGACTTCTATCTCAAGCTTTTCTCAAAAGATTACTCCACCCCGACATGTTCCACGTGAGTTTGATACTCGGGGAACCTATTCTCGTTTTATTTATTACTTATACGACCGCGGTATCCTTGTTGTCACCCCATCAAGTTTTTGACGCCGTTGTTGGGGAATACAATAAGTGTGATTTTTTAAAGAGGAAGGTTAGAGATAGACTTTTTTCGTTTGTATATCGCATTTCTTTTAGTATTATTTTATTTGGTTTTCTTTCAATCACCTACTACTATTGTATAGTTTGATCCAAGTTTTACCTTCATTTTTAGATTTATTTATATTGGGTTCTTAGAATTATGTGTTGAATCCATCTACACCATGATGTACACTCCGCAACAATGCAAATGGTGCGGGAGTCGTTACCATTGTAGTAAGGTGTGCTATACGGGAAACCATGGTCATAATGCTCAAGGCTCATCCCATGGAGAATCAACCTCTTTTGGCTCTTCATATGATGTGCCTAATCTTTATACACACGCTGCCCCATGACAGGCATGGTGACAACCCGGAGTTTGGACCCCTTCTAAGTCCAGACCTACGGGTAAACGATACTTGTTCTGGCAAAGTACCATGCGATTAAGGATTGTGAAAAATTTAAATGTTAAATGGAGGAAGATGATAAGCCTGTGCTTATGATCGTTCCTCCTTTTTCCATTTTCACTTCTCCTTCGATTGCCGATGATGCATCCATTAGCCCCCTGAGTTCTCTTAGGAGTTTATTGGATACATCGACGAGCAAACTCATTGATCTATGTAATTACATAGCGGATCATTATTCTCCATTAGCCTCCCCATCTCTTTTGGATTCAACATTAGAGGAAAAAATTGCTAAACCTATTGTAGATCCTCCAAATTCTTTTTATCTGAACATGCATGTATCTATACATTTCTTTGTATGAGATTGAAATGCAGGAAGTGGCAGATGAGGATTCCTTGCCCACACAAATGTGTTCTAAATGTGGGGGGAAAGGGCATTTGTCGCGGTATGCTATTGAACAAATCAACTCGGCTGAAAAAGAGTTTGGGGTTAGATTTCACTTATTTCAGTCAGTCTATTCCTAATATGATAACTCGTATAGTGAAGGAGCCTAAATGATGAAATCCCCCAGAAATTCTTCTTCTGAGTGGAATGCGTTCATGCCAGCATGCTTCGCTATTCTTCTTTTTGTGCAGGAAGAAGCAACCACCAGTAAAGAGAAAGCCTCCTCTTTGCTTGTGGAAGCCCCTTCTTGCCCTATCTTTAGCAGTGAGGGTTTCTTTTCTGAACCTTATTCTGTAATTCCTCTAGCCATTCTTATTTCAGACACATCTGTCTTGGAAACCACCCCACTACAGGATTGCCCAGCTCTTTCATGTTTGGTGCAAGAAGCAGCCACCAGTGAAGGGGAAGCTCTCTCTTCGCTTGCGGAAGCCTCCTTTTGCACCATCCATGATCTGGAGGATCCTATAGTGGAGGAGATTTCCTTCGTTCCCACCGATGTTATCATCAGAGGTCCACTCACCAGGGAGGATCTCATTGTCGATAACATCCCCGCATTTTCTATGGAGAATGATAAGATGGAGCCGCCTTCTCCCACTACTACTACTCATCAAACTCATTATTTTTTGTTTTCTGATATAGCTGCTGCCCTAGGAAGCACCGGTACGGGTACGGGTATCGTACCCGGTACGGCGATACGACGAAATTTAAAAACAAGGATACATGTACGACATAATTCGTTAATATATATATATATATATATATATATATATCTAAACCACTATAAAAAAAATATGAAATGCATGATTTTTGAACTCATTGGAGTGATTGCAGCCGTCGAATTTGACATGATATTACATCAGTCTTATGATCAAACAACTCCTCTCTCCATTTTTTAGTAGGTCTCCTAAACCTACTAGGAGTGTCCTAAAGCTATGTTTAAATTTTTGAGAGAATAAAAGCAACCAGCCGGCCCGCAAGCCCGCCCGGTCTGCATAGCCCACCCGATTAAGCCTTGCACGTTGTGTAGCCCGCCCGGTATATGCCACTTCTCAAATTTTGAATGCAATTTTTTTAATTTATATCGGGATAGATGATTTCAGCCCACAATGTGAGACTAAATTTGAGCAACTTTAATAACAAAATAAAAAACACAGAGGCGTGTCGGGTGAGACTCGAACCGCCAACCGCCACCTTTACAACCACACGTATTATCCACTAGGTCATGAACACTTTCACGTTACATTATAGCCGCAGTTTTTATATGTACTATTACTAATGAAATTAAGTTAAAATTAACATATTATATATTAAATAGCTGTAGATAATCCAATGATATTATATATAACTATTATATATTATAAGATTATATTAGAGCGTGCCGGGGGCGGGCGAAGCCCGCTGTCGCCGGGCGGGTACTGTTACGCTTGGTCGTAGGGGCGGAGCCCCGTGTCAGGCACTCGTATATATATATATATATCACAAGTGCAATAAATAATTCTCAAAACATCAAACATAAATCATAACTTGAAGTATAAGTCCACAAATCAATGCAACACAACATGAAGTTTTCAAACATTAAACATTCGTAAATATTGCAAATTTTAACATCTTATATGTTTAACAAAAAGAGATAAATTAAACTTAAGTTTATTCATCAGTCTTTTTTTTTCTTCTTCTTCATTGTTGGAGATTAATATCTTCAATCTCCGGTTAGTCTAGAGACAAGTTAGCCGTTTTGTTAATAACCTGCATCATATCAACACGTTCAATACACGTGCTTGTAATAGAAACGTACCAGTACCATAAACATACTCGGTAAGGTACACAACTTAATTGGACGTACCAACGCTTCCTATTATAGAGCCAACTTTTGTTTACTCTAGAAAAATACTCCTATCACAATATGCAGAATGATGTGCTCAGTCCAAGTGTGCCTGCATAGGTGTATCCATCGAGTATCGGGTACGTACTGGTACCAGATACGTATCTGGTACGGGTACGCTGCCTTCGGGGAAGTATTTGTGTTTCATAGTTGTTGCCCCTGTGCAGGAGGAGGTGATGGAATTGGAGCATGAATTATTTCATGTTCGTAATCCTTTTTATTTGCACGAGCACAGTAGCATACTGATGGACCAGGCTATCAACATCGATTCAAGCCATGGAGGAGAATTTTCTCCTCCACCCTTCATCATTTTGTATCCCCTACCTGCAACATGCAGGTATTACTATTCAGGTAAAGGGATAACTGCCTTATGTCATTATCGATACCCCTCACTAATACATATATTAAGGGAGTTACCTGTGCACTTCAAATTTTCAACACCGATCAGTTAGGATTTAGAAAAAATCAATTAAGTCTTGATGGGAGACAATAACCTGGTAGTTAGCCTTTATTTCCTTGAAAATTTGTTTCAGTTTTTCAATTTTATTGTTATAGTTTTGTCCTATGTTTTGTGCTAATAATTTGGTGAAGGCATATTTTGTTTGGTGGAGGTGATTCTCTTTCTTTTGGTGTTACATTCTTCTTGGGATGTGATTCTTCGTGTTAGGTAACTTTTTCCCTTACCGCTCCTGTTCTTTATTTTAAGTATAATTCATAAATTAAGTTTGGGGGTTATGTAGGCTAGTTGTTTCCCTAATCCTTGTTTCATTTCTAATTTTCATTTATATACAAAATTGCTATTTAGAATAGTCGTTTTCACATGCTCTTAAATTTTGTTCGGGTGCTCTATTTTGAGTAGATTTTGATCGGTTTAGTGGAGAAAGTGTATATTTAGTAGCTCTATTCATTTGTTTGTGTAGCTTCTAACTCGTACTTTGTTTATTTCAGAATTTTTTTAAAAAGATATTTTAAATCAATTTGGGTGTAAGCTACCTTTTCTTATGCATGGTTTACGATCCCGAACTCTAGTTCATGTTGGGTGTGGATTCCTAGCTAGGGTAATAGTGTGGTTGATTCCACAGAAGAATTTCTAGCTCACTTGAAATCGGGAAACCCAACTTTAATTCCTAGAACTCTAGTTCATGTTGGGTGTGGATTCCTAGCTAGGGTAGTAGTGTGGTTGATTCCACGGAAGAATTTCTAGCTCACTTGAAATCGGGAAACCCAACTTTAATTCCTAGAACTTGTCTCGATGCGTTCTTCAAGATGTCATCTGGTTGGTTTTGCGTAGAGACTAGGATCTAGGTTTTTATTTGGATCGTTTGAGCCTTGCATCATTTCTAATGACTTTCACCATTGTGCATCCACTTTGAGCCTACACCCAATTTCCTTGTTAGCGCTACCACTCAATTTCACCACGACCAAATAGCCTTCCCATCACAGCAACTAAGCATTGAACTCATTTGTGTTGATGGAGATTCTTTTGTGATTTGAGTTAGAAATTTCTTTGTTTTGGGGAGGAAAAGAAAGTATATATTATATTCCTTTTGGTGAATTAGAAAAACTAATTTAAAGTAAAAATGTGAGAGAAAAGGTAAAAATGTATGGGGGTGAGAGGATAAAATTCACACCCCCCTTTCTACAAAAAATGGTTATATGAAAAAAATGTTTTTTTTTGTGATTTGGACCAATGTAATTAGTTTTAATTTTGGGGGTCCACTTCACTATTGTTGCGGTGAACATTTTTTCTGCGAGCTCTTTATATTTTTCTTAGGTGTGGTTAGCCCGTCATGTTTATCCTTGCATACCCTACCGTAATTCTAAGCCTACCATTTCACCCTTGAGCCCTAGTGAGTCTTAATGTGAAATTTCAGCTGTATTCATGGAGAGGATGTCGACGGGCAAGCATATGAGCGTTATTCAATGGTGGATTCCATTGCGGGCTTCCTGGGTGCTTGTGAGCAACCTTTCTCAATGCCCTAGTCTAAAATGGATGTGTCTTGGCACAAGTAGACTAGGAAATTCCATTACTCTTGTATTTGTAAAGGTGCGATGCTCACACTATTTAATTTATTGATTTTAGTTTAATTTCTTTTGTATTCATCGGTTATGAATTGGTTTGTTATGTAGATTGAATGTTTGACTACGTAATAATGTCATTTATCCCCTGGGATGAATGCAGTTTACTTGGGACAACTAAGCATTCAAGTTTGGGAGTAGGGCTGTAACGGTTTGGTTTGGTTCGGTTTGTAAGCAAAACCGCAAACCGAACCACCCTTATGTGGTTCCAAAAATTTGGAACCGAACCGAACCGAATCGCTCAAACATTGAAACCAAACCGAACCAAACCGAATTTGGTTTGGTTTGGTTTGGTTTGGTTTTGGCGGTTTAAATAATGTGATAAAGCCTAAAGATTTATAGATAGAGATCGGGGATGGTGCAATGAATGAGGCTCAACCACCCAACATGAAAGTGTTGTCTGAACACAAATCCCATCACCTAACCATTTCAGGACTCCAAAATCAAATGAATTGAAAATGAAATATTCATCAACATTGTTTATTTGGAGAAAGATCTAGATTAGAGAAATATCTAGACTAGAGATCAACGACAACTTAAATGCTTAATCAAAACAAAAAATAGAAAACTTAAAAAATATAAGAGAAATACCTGCTGGGCCGCTGACAGCAAGAGGTTCGAATCTGGAAAGGGCCGAACAACAATGGCCAATGGGGCAATAACTGGAATCTGGAAAGGAAAAAATCAGAGAGCACCAAACATGGAAAGGGATGAACAACAATATGAGTCATCTTTGATCGAATTAAGAGAAATAGGAAGATAGGATCTCAGAGATTCAGAGAAATTGGAAACCACCTCACCTGAATCAGAGAATGTTGATTGTTCGAAGATGCATCTGGATCCTCGAAACAGGGAAGAAGATGGAGAAGATGCCTATCAGAAGACGGAAGCGGGATACGGAAGACTGCGACTGCGGCTATCACTCAGTCTCCTTGCGCCTCTGCCCTAATTTCTGAACGAAACACTCTACACGGGATCCGAGATCGAAATGACGAAGGTGGAGAAGAAGTAAGAATGGTGCGCGGTACTCGGAACGGCGGAAGAGAGGCGCGCAGTTAGCGGTGTAGGGCAAATCACGACTCGCGAGGGAGAAGCAACCAACAAAAATGAGTTCTATATCGCCAGGTGAAATCCGCGAAAAATCACCCCCGGGTGTGTTGGGTTCGCCCATGGATTTAATCATTAATGAAATATAATTAACTGTTTGCCGCAAAAGTCAAAACCATGAAGCGTATGGTTTAACACTTTAACGTATGGTTTAATGAAAATATGAAATGTAATTAACTGTTTTTGATTAACCATATGGTTTAATGAAATTTAATTAATAAATTAAATGTTTTTATACACAACGGTTCAGTTTGGTTCGACTCGGTTTGGTTTGCCACACAACCATAAACCAAACCGAACCGTATGGTTTTTCTTAAATCAAAACCGTAACCGAATCGCGGCCTACTGAAACCGAACAAAACCGTATGGTTTGGTTTGGTTTGGTTCGGTTTTGCGGTTCGGTTTGTTTTGGCTTACAGGCCTATTTGGGAGTACTTGATACATGTATTTTATATAGTTATTTTGGGCCCCTTTTGCATGAATTCACCATCATTTCCCCTAATTTAGGTTATAATCGCTTAATATCCTTTAAATTCTTAATTTTATGTTATAGGTATCAATATAGGGTCTTAAAAAATCTTGTTTTACAAATATGCACAGAGCGCACACGCGTGTATATATGCAGTCCAGTTCTGACCATGGTTCACTCGATCGGCCATATCTTTTGCTACAGAGCTTCGATTCTAGAAAATTTAAAAGTTCTGGAAACTAGACATCAGGGACTACAATTTTTCTGTAGAATACTCTGCCTAATTCTGCCTCTATTTTTTTGTAGTTTTTTACTTTTGTCATTCGCATTTGTGCGTGCGTAATTTCCGCACGCGCATGCACACATGTACATTTGCTATGTTAACTTCACGCACGAACGTGCACTTTGCGCCGCACACGCGTGCACATGTTTTTCTATAAATACGTTTTTTGGGGCTTTTGACGGATCCTCTCCATTCCTCCCGCTGTTTAAGTCCGGTTTCTCCCCAAGGCAATAAGGTTTCACCCCTAGGTCCCCTTCAACCTCCCCAAGCATTCTAAAGGTGAAGAAGGTGATTTGCAAGGTGCCATTGGAGCTTCAAGCCAGAGCACTTGAGGTTGAGGCGGACAAACCCGGAGAGAAGACGCGACTAGGAGGAAGTTACAACTCTCTCCAGTATAGTGGAAGCAGCCAAGGAGGAGTTTGTAGAGATGAACCAAGCCGGGCTCCCCTATGAGCCCGAGGAAGAGTCTTTCGCCCCCTCCATGTCAAGGAGCGGTAACTTGTATCTCTCCCTTTACTGTCAAAGTGTTTGTAGTCGTTACCGAAGTGTACTCTAAAGCATCTTCACACCATGACTATTGGGTGTAGATGTTCATAAATGCATTATCTATTGTGGATGGTATGGATGAGATTGTGTTACCTTTGTTGGTTTCTTCTTAATGTGTTTTGGGTATTGATTGCTTGGATTTGTTGTTGTGGTCATTGTTCTTCTCGTGATATTGAGTTAGAAGTTAGCTTGTGAGAGTTTGGCTTTGCAATTGCAAAGTGAGTGCGAAGTGGTGAAGGAAACCTACGGTGTGAGCAAAGAGCTGTTTGCGACCCTCATTGGTGAAAGTGAGTTTGAAGCGGAGGAAGGCGATCTGCGGAGGTGCGAAGTGGTGAAGGCGACCCACACTTTAGTTTAGTTTTTTTTTTAAGAAAACTCTCAAATTTAGATAAACACTTCCCGCCAAGACTTCTATCTCAAGTTTTTCTCAAAAGATTACTCCACCCCGCCGTGTTTCACGTGAGTTCAATACTTAGGGAACCTATTATCGTTTTATTTGTTACTTGTACGACCGTGGTATCTGTTAGAAAAGCCCAATTAAGGGCCCATGTTTTCTCTCTCTTCTCTCTCCATGTATTAGTCCCACATCTTGTATTTAGGATTTCGTTTCTCTTTCTTCTCCTATATAAGTGTATTCATACTTGTAACTATTCATTCAAGAAGTATATACAAGGTTTGAGGCCTCTCTTTACATGGTATCAGAGGCAACCGGTCTCCTCCTTGGGTTTCCGGCCTAGCCAAAACTCTAGCCGCCTCCCTTCCTTCCCAGTCCGCGCGGCTTCCCTTAGCCGCGGACTCTTGCGGCCTCTCTTTTTCTACCCGCCTCAACTTCTTCCTCTCTCGTGGCTTCCACCTCCTCCTCTTCCCCCCCTCCTTTTATAATCCTTTCTCACGTGGGTGCACCTTCTCCTTTCCTTCTCTACCCGCAAGGGCTCTTTCTGTCTGCTGCGACCTCTCCCTTCTGCTGTCCGCTGCGGGCTCTCTCTTTCCTACTCGCGGCTTCCTCTCTCTGCCTAATCCGCTCGAGTTCTCTAACTCGCGGATTCTTCTTCTGACCGCTCGAGTTATCTACTCGCGGCCTCTTCCTGCTCGCTGCCTCCTGCTCGTCGCGACCTACTGTCCTGCTCGTTGCGACCTGCCCTTCTTTTCTGCTCGGTGCTATCTCGCCTTCTCCGCTGCGGCTTACGACATCTTCCGCGCGATCGCTCTCTCCGCCGCGGTCTCTCCCTGCTCGCTAACCGCTGTTCGCGGCCCCTTGCCTCTTCTGTACGCTGCGACCTGCTTCTCGCTCGCTGCGGCCTCGCCTATCCGCTGCTGTCCTCCACTCTGTCTACCTGCTGCGGTCTCTCTTCCTATCCGCTGCGGGCCCTCCCTCACTGCCTTGAGTTGTTTTTACTCGCGGTCCCGTCTCCTGATCGCCCGAGTTCCCAGCTCGCAGTATCTTGCTTCCCGCTGTGTCCTTTCCTTACCGGTGCGAGTTCTCCTCTCTCTATCAGCGGTTGTCCACCTGACCGTGCGGACTTCCCTTTCCGCATTTTGGTCACGATCTGCCTAATCGCTGGTGTGACCGCGCAGCCTGCTCCTTCTCGCTGCGGCCTGGTCTGTTCCTATCCGCCCGGTCTGGTTCCTTATTCGTCAGGTGTTTGCTTCTGTTGCGGTCTTCTCCTAACCGCGCAGCCTTCTTGTTTCTAGCCGCTGCGGACGCTGTTCTTACCGCGCTGGTCGTGTCCGTTTCTTGCCGCTGGTGCGTTGTCATCGTGACTGTTGCGGACTTTTCCTTGCAATATGATCAGCTGTCCTCCGGGCTCTGTGGTATCTGTTTCCGATAGTGGCACCTCCTGTCTTGCTCACAACTCATCCTGGATTTTGGATTCCGGGGCCTCTCACCACATTACATCACGGAAACCACCACAATACTTGAACTACGTGCATCGCCAGTTCATTACTGTTGCTAGTGGGGACACACTTCCCGTCTCTGGTGCGGTAGATATTAACCTCACTCCCTCCATTACACTTCGCTCTGCTCTTCATGTTCCGGGCTCTCCGTTCAACCTTCTCTCTATTGGTCGACTCACTGCTAACCTCGATTGTGCTGTTATTTTTTCTTCTAACTCATGTGTTGTGCAGGATCGCAAGACGCAAACCATCATTGGAAAAGGGCATCTGTCGAATGGTCTCTATATCCTTAACCCATCTCCCCCAACGGTGCTGTCATCTATTAGCTCCGTTGACTTGCATCGCCGTCTGGGTCATGCTCCTCTAAACATCCTCAAAAAATCTCTCCCAGACGTGTCCTTCCACGAGTTCACGTGTGAGTCCTGTATCTATGGGAAACATCATCGCTCTACGTTCTCACCACATCCTTCTCGGCGTCCTGCTCCCTTTGATCTTGTTCACTCCGATATTTGGGGCCCTTACAAAATTACAAGTGTTTTTGGATACCGTTATTTTGTCACATTTGTCGATGACTACTCTCGGATGACCTGGCTGTATCTCCTTCGTGACCGCTCTGAATTGCCCGGTGTATTCCGTACCTTTTTCATTGAAACTCGCAACCAGTTCTCCACAACCATTAAAACCCTCCGCACCGATAATGCCCGTGAATACACTAGTCATACCTTCTCTCACCTCTGTGCGGAATTTGGGATCATCCATCAGACCTCCTGTGTCTATACCCCCCAACAAAATGGCGTTGCTGAACGAAAAAATCGACACCTGCTCGAGGTCACCCGCTCTCTTATGATTCAGATGAATGTTCCAAAACAATATTGGAACTTTGCGGTTTCAACCGCTTGCACTCTTATTAACCGCTTGCCCTCATCTATCATCAATTTTGCGGTTCCCTTCAATCTTCTTTTTCCCTCCCAACCTCCTTTTTCCATCACCCCACGAGTGTTTGGTTGCGTATGTTTTGTTCATCATCTGGGCCCGTCTACTGACAAACTTGCTCCCCGTGCCGCTAAATATATGTTTGTGGGATATTCTCGAACTCAGAAGGGCTACGTTTGTTTTTCTCCCACGGATCGCAAGGTGGTTACTTCTGCTGATGTCACCTTCCTCGAAGATCAACCATATTATTCTCAACCTATTGACCCTCCTCTTCCGCCACCTCTCCCGCGACCTATTATTCCAGTCAATTCCACCATTCCACCTATACTTCCCCCATCCATCCCACCCATCCCACCTAAACCACCTACACCACCAGTCATTCGTGTGTATACTCGACGTCCTCCCTCGTCTACTACCCTACGAGAGCTGCCCCGCTCTAATGATGTTTTGCAACCTGCGGATCCGACAACTGCTTCCACTGCCCACTCGATGGCCAACTGTGTCTCTCTTCACCGCCTCTCTCCGGCACTCCGTCAGAGTGCTCTCTCTTTATCCTCTATCTCCACCCCTAATTCTGTACAGGAGGCTCTTCGCCACCCCGGATGGCGGGCGGCCATGGAAGATGAAATGCGGGCTCTCTGGGCTAACCGAACTTGGGATCTGGTTCCTCTTCCTGCGGGTCAATCCCGTGTTAGCTGCAAGTGGATCTTTGTTATTAAACATGCGGCGGATGGCACCGTTGAGCGTCTAAAGGCCCGCCTCGTGGCCCGGGGTTTTACTCAGCAACATGGCCTTGACTATGAGGAAAATTTTTCTCCGGTGGCCAAATTGAACACAGTTCGCGTTCTTCTCTCCCTGGTTGTTCATCGCCATTGGCCACTTTATCAGCTGGATATTAAGAACGCGTTTCTCAACGGAGATCTACAGGAGACTGTTTATATGCACCAACCTCCCGGGTTTGAGACCGCGGGGGAGTCTCGGGTCTGTCATCTTTGGAAATCTATTTATGGTCTCAAACAGTCCCCGCGCGCTTGGTTTGACAAATTCAGCAAGGTTGTTTGTGATATTGGCTTTATTCGGAGCTCGGCTGACTTTTCTCTCTTCACCCGACACCGGCCAACCGGAACTGTGATCCTACTGGTCTATGTTGACGATATCCTCATTACTGGCGACGATATTACAGGGATACAACATATCAAGAAGCAGTTAAACTCCACTTTTCAGACCAAAGATCTTGGCAACCTTCGGTATTTCCTTGGGCTTGAGGTTGCACGACGCCCTGATGGTCTTGTGTTATCCCAACGGAAGTATTGTATGGACCTCCTTCATGATGCCGGTTATTCTGGATGCAAACCTGCGGATACTCCTATGGATGCAAATCACAAGCTCTCAGCCCATAGCTCTGACTCCGACAAGCTCCTTACAAATCCAGAATACTATAGACGCTTGGTTGGGAAGCTGATCTACCTTACGGTCACTCGACCAGATATCTCTTTTGCTGTAGGAATCGTAAGTCGGTTTATGCATGCTCCTCGAACATCTCACCTTCAAGCTGTCGAGCGCATTCTTCGATATCTCAAGATCGCTCCAGGACAAGGGCTTGTGTACAAGCCATCAACATCTCTATCCCTTGTCGCGTACTCTGACGCTGATTATGCTGGTTCCATTGATGATAGGCGTTCCACAACAAGTTTTTGTACCTACTTCGGTGGACATCTCATAACTTGGCGTAGCAAGAAACAGAATGTGGTTGCTCGCTCTTCTGCTGAAGCTGAGTACCGAGCCATGGCTGCGGTTGTTTCTGAGCTAACCTGGCTTGAGAGCCTTCTGGGAGACTTGGGTGTTCGTCTCTCATCACCGGCTACCTTATTTTGTGACAGTCAGGCAGGAATACATATTGCCAAGAATCCGGTGTTTCACGAACGCACAAAGCATATCGAAGTTGATTGTCACTTTATCCGAGAAAAGGTACAGTCAAAGAAGATAGATTTGGAGCATGTTCCTGCTAAAGACCAAGTTGCGGATATCCTGACAAAAGCTCTCTCCAGGCCTCTATACTATCAGTTTCTATCCAAGCTTGGTGCCTACGACTTGTACGCTCCAGCTTGCGGGGGAGTGTTAGAAAAGCCCAATTAAGGGCCCATGTTTTCTCTCTCTTCTCTCTCCATGTATTAGTCCCACATCTTGTATTTAGGATATCGTTTCTCTTTCTTCTCCTATATAAGTGTATTCATACTTGTAACTATTCATTCAAGAAGTATATACAAGGTTTGAAGCCTCTCTTTACAGTATCCTTGCCGTGACCCCATCAATAGTCGAAATGTTTTTAATCTCGCGAGGGCTCAGTTTGTTTCTTGAAAATGTTTGCTTTTATATTTAGATGTTCATCTGAATTTTTTTCCATATGTAAACTTCCTTTTATATTTTCAGTTTGATATCAGGCTACCATTCCGTTGCATCTTTTGAAACTTAGGACACTACATTGGAAGAAGCGATGTTATCTAAAAATTAAATTCCAAAACTTCTTCTATTGTATTAATGGCTCAATTTGTTCTGGAAAATGTTTGCCACGTTTAGTGCTGTCTATGGATTTTACTATTCATCAGCATTGCTTCCGTTGATCCATATAAATATTTGAACTTATGCTTGCGAGCCCTAATATGAATGCGAAGCACTCACTTGGTGGGGCGGCTGGAGCTGGAGGTGGAATGATGTTTTACTGAACGTTACCAGAAGATTCAGGCTCTAGTGTGGAACAACACAAAAATGGGGATATTTACCCCTAGGTGTTCCGTGGGATGCCGACAAGGCCCCAAACTGAACCTAAATGCACGCACCAATCAATGAGAAAATCAGGAAAGACCCTGAATTGAGTTGAACTTGAATTCATAAAGCTCTCCATGTTCTAACACCTGGTGTGTTTTGATGCAGCATGATAGTCATGGACCCAAAGGAGGATTTAGTAAATTTGTCTTTAAGCAGCTGATAAAAAAACGTCAATATGCTAATCTACTGAGGCTTGGAGAAGAGTTCCGGGACGAATTAGCTAGTTTTCTGAAGGATAATAATCATCTTCTATGGCTTCATGAAATATACTTATCCCAGTTCTCCTCTGCTTCAAAAACCCTTTATGCTTTGGCTCTATCTCAAGATGACAGTTCAGCTTTTATTGAAGAACAGGAATTTGAGTGCATCACGATGCCGTCTTCTATTGCTGATAGAAGACGCCTCCTCAATCTATCTAAGATTGCTGTTGCAGCAGGTTTGTTTCTTTGCTTCTAATTTTTTTAATTTGCAATTGAGCATGCACATGATCATCAGGGATACTTTTCTATCAGTAATGGTTGCAAATGAAACTGATAATTGTGAAGTTGCATCCCAATTTCAATTATCTACAATATAAGACAATCTTATTAAGATACCCGATGTCAAACTACTAGCACTTGCAATCGTAGTTTTGTGCAATGTGTCTAATTTTTTAGCAATTATGTCATTTTCAAATCATTTAAGCATGCCAAAATATGATCCAGAACCACTGCATTGCTGTATTTTAGTAGGGAAAAAGTTAAATTTTAGCAGAACCGTGGGCAGGCCAAAGGAGTTCAAACCTGCTTTTCTCTCTCTCCGGTGACACCGACACCACACATACTATTCACCCTTGATGCTCGGGGACTGCGAGCGGCTTGAGTGCCGTTGGGCCGGGACACTTTCACGGCTGGGGCACTGTTGCGGCCGCACGGAAGGCCCCTCTGCACTGTCTCTCGTATAAGTAAAAATAAATGGGAGGCAGGATTGGCATGGGGGTTTATAATGGAGCAAATACGCCGGATTCTCGCCTCTTGCCCCGACCCCCGCCTCCGGCAAGCGTCGTCTTAGTTTTACCCTCTCAGTGTGAAAAACTACTCACATTCTTTTTCCTACAATTAGGTTTTTTTAATTTAAAATTTAATATTCAACCTGCTGCTGGTTCCACATTAATTAATCCGCATAGAATTCTAAAAATGAACAGTAACATACTTTTTCTACTTACTATTCACCCTTCATTTCCTTTATTAATAAATGTAGAAGAATTAAAATTGGGCGATGGAATATCAGATCTGGGCCATGAACATGTTAAGAGCAATTGAGCAGAGATTGGCTGATACGTGTTCGCGGGAGTTGCTCTATGACTTGTTTCTTTATTGTATTAATTAAGTATTACTTTACCCTTTAAATAGTCATGTAGTGTGGGGCTCCATCTATATAAGGAGCCCTAGGGTTGAAGTCATATCATCTTGGGAGTATAGGTTGTTGTCTCTCTTGCAGAGAGGAGTGCATTGGAGGACCCAGCCTCTAGGTGTTTGACGGGATTCTGTCTCCCATTTGTATCAGTGTTGCCTTTATTGTTGCAATCAAAGTTTTCATTCGTGTTGTTCTTGATACGAATGCGGCATATCAACTGGTCTGACTTGCCTCTCTTCGACCACCGCTTAGGCCGCCGGAAGCAATGAATCCCAGTTTCAGTGTTTTTCACTTCCGTCTAAGGCCATTGCCCACCTGACATGTTTCACACCCTACGTCCGCACTCGCGCGCATCATGTTCTTCATCCTTGCAATGATCATTCCAACTGCCGACCACTTCTTTCTGACCTCTGCTCTCTTGTTTCAGCCTCGTTCAAGGACCATGCTCACCTGGCGTGTACCTACCGCCGAGTAGGGGTGCAACTTGAGTTGAGCCGGCTCAAAAGCTCGATGAGCCGGCTCGAAAAAGGTTGTACTCTAGCTCGAGCCTGTGGAGCTCGAGGTCGATTACGAGTCAAGCTCGAGCTCAAATATTATTGTTCATGAGCTCGCGAGCTGGCTCGCGAGTTTTTTATTTCTACATTAAAAAATTAAAAGTATAAAGAAAATAAGGCTCATAAGCTAAAAAACTCGTTAGCAACTTGAGCTCGACTCGAGCCTCGCAGGCTCGAAACTCGAGCTCGATAAGTAGGCATTGAGCTTGAGCTCTAGCCAGGATAAAATGAGCTCGTCGAGCTCGAAATAATTAGCTCGAGCTCGAGCTTGGAAATTTTTCCAAGCTCGACTCGTTTGCACCCCTACCGCTGAGGCAACCTTCCGGTCCGGCCAACCTCGCTTGACCTGACTGACAAGCTCTGTTTGGGGACTGCCATTGCTTCATCCCTCGAATCGTGCCATGCCATGCTCTACGCCAATTTCAGTCAAGTTACCATAGTTCTGCCATCCCCCAAACGACACGGTGGTACCGCGCTTCTAATGTTTAACTAGAACCTCCCATCAGAGGAGTTGTCCGAGTCTCCACGCTGCGCTCATGTGACCCTTGCCATCTCGATCTTGAGGACAACGTCAATTTTCAAGCCAGGGGTGTTGATACGTATTCACTGGAGTCGCTCTATTGCTTGTTTCTTTATTGTGTTAATTAGATATTACTTTACCCTTTAAATATTGTCATGTAGTATATTACTGTAGGGCTCCATCGATATAAGGAGCCCTAGGGTTTGAGTCATATCATCTTGGGAGTAGTGATTGTTGTCTCTCTTGGAGAGAGTGCCTTGGAGGAACCAGCCTCCAGGTGCTTGTCCGGAGCTTGTCTCCAGTTTGTATTCGTGTTTCTTTTATTGTTGCTATCTAAGTTCTCATTCGTGTTATTCTTGATACGGCTGCGGTGTATCATTGGCATTGGTCAGAAGGGACGCAATACTTTCCTCAAGGTCTGATATACACTGTATGTCTCCTATAATTTGACCAGAAAATTGCAATGCAGAAAAAACAGTTTCTTAAATTAGTCAATCCATATATTAATCCTTACAATAGCCGTGCACATCCAGAAAGGTTAGAAGACAAGGAATTAGGTATGGCCGTGTGATTTTGAATTACTTTTATGTTATCACAGAACAATAAAATTGAAATTGATAATTGCAATTCCAATTTTAAAGGCTCAATTCCTTCCAAATAAATGGAGCCTTAAGGTAGTCCCAATATTGTCAAAAGTCCATTAAAGTGCGCTTCTAAAGCAAAGCGGTGATGTATCACAATGTAAATGCACTTTGCAGTATGTAGGGATCCACATTATCCACGGAGCACACTTTTTCTACATGCCCATTTTATTCTAGCCATTTTGTGCATTCATTTACCTATTCAGCATGTTCCTTTCAGCAAATTTTGGTTCAGAACTTCAAAATATTTACCCACAAATAGAAATTGGCCCACAATGGTTCATTCAATGAGGTTATTTATTCGGACATTGCCCTTCACTTGTCTCTATACCCTCTCATATTTTCTAGTCTTCTTTTATTTTTTTACCTGATCTCCAAGTCATTTACTCCGCTCTTCAAGAGCTTCTCTATCCTCGGCCAATAATGGTCTCCTCATTAGTTATTATTTTCTTTCTCTATATCTTCATTCCTTCTCCGTTGAATTCCAAATGAGTATATTATTTGATTTTGCTTTAATGCTTATTTCTCCATTCTCATCATCGATAGCCTTATCCCAATTTTTTGGGGGGTTCACTTTTATGAATCCTCATTCTCTATTTGTTCTTGTTGAGTGTTACTCGTGATTTTAAACCCGGACAATGCAAATCATCTTGATCAATCTTCCTCCATGTAACCTTGGGTCTATCCATTATCCTACCTAATACTTCGACAATAACTCTATCTTATTTCTAACCTTCATTGTGCATGCCCATTCCACTTAAGTTTATTTCCATTACCTTACTATCAGCAATTACACTCCCACTATTTTCTTTAATATAGTCATTTCCTTAAGCTATCTTTTCTAATTTTGGCAGAGGTCCAACTAGCATTCTCATTTCTACCACTCACTTTAATATCATCTGATTGTTTAAACTTCTTGACATTTAAATACATACATCATCATCAACATTATTTCTCAACTTCTAGTCAACCCATTTTTTCTTCATAAAATTATTATAATAAATTGTTGTCTTGCGAGTTGAAGTTTAACTCACTATTTTCTTACTACCATTTATTGTTTATATTTGAATACATAGCTTTCAATCTTATTATAAATTTTATGTTCTGTAGACTGTTTTTATCTCTCTTGTCCTCAATAGTGTTTTCTAAGCATTAAAATCTAGTGTTTCCACATGTCTTTATGCCTTATTTTCTAACAATTCTATGCAGAGTGGGGACGTGGACCCGCAACGTAGGACGAGCTTTGGGTCCGTTCAGGGCCGATTGACGACTTATCATATATGGCGTGCCCGGATCGATGATCCGACTCCGCGGATGCGCGTTGGGAATCAATTTCATATGTTACTTTATTATATTTGCATTTATTCTGATGTATTTGGGTACCCCCAACTTCGGACAATCATAACCGTCGATAGTGGGATGCCCTAGTCTCCTCTTTATTATAAATAGAGTGCTTAGTGGCTGTTTGGAGGTATTGCAGATTTTAGAGAAGAGAAATCCCGAAATTTGGCGATTCCTGCACGATGCCGACTCTGTGGAACCCTAGGTGACAACTCTTAGACGCTTATCTTCAGCCCCAAGATACTACCCAACCCTGAGCCTCTTTCTCCGCCAACAAATTCCTCCCCCACCATCTCCACAACCCTAAAAAAACAGCCAGCCCCTCCCCTTTTTTTTGTTGTCCAGAAAACTGCCGCCAGACTCCCAACAGGCCGCTGCCCCTTCTCCACCCTTCCAGCCACCTACCAGCAGTCTGCCCCCCCTAGTCAGCCACCGCCCCTCCTCATCCCAAAGAGCGTACTGACAACCCCAACAACCTGCCTGTCTGTTTTCCCCTCAGATCATCACCTTTTCCCATCCAAACAACCCCTTTTCCTATTGGATCCAGCCACCACCTATCTAATCCACCTCTCACAGCTTGGATCCATTCCCAAATCATTGGATCCATCCTCCCTTGCTCGGATCCACCCCTACATAGCCGGATCTACTCATTTCCGGCCCGATTCCGCCGTCCACCGCTGAATTCCAGCCACCTACATTGTTATTCCACCTCTGGTTCCACCTCGGATCTTCGTCAAAGCATTTCCGGCTCCAAACTCGTCATTGCCTTGGATAACCCTCTATTCGGCGAGTCACTTGTTGTATTGGATTATTATTTTTCAGCATTATTATTATCACTTGGATCTTATACTTGTTTGGATCTCTTGTATTATGGTTGTTGGCTTTTAAATTATTTTGTAATCTGCAATATTTATTCGCCGCGCGCTTTTACTTTGACTCTTCATGTGGAGGAAAACATTTTATTTACTTTAACAACTGATACATTATAACAGATAACCCAACATTAATTCATACAAAAGGAGGGTTTATCATAAAACTGTGCCACATGTAACAACTGACTACAAATCTACATCATGTATACATGTACATGGACATCATAGCAAAAAATTATACTACAAAGTCTCTGATTTTACTCGAAGAAGAACTAGAACTACTCATGCGGGTAATCAGGGTCTCGACACCCAGCTCTGTGCGTATCTAGGGGACTCAAAAACTGTTGCGGCTACGTCTATCCACAACTTGTACTTCTCTTGCCATAAAAGTGGTTGCTAGAATCGGCGGGAGTGACCTCCTCCTTGCCCTGTTTTAGTTACATTTTCTAATTAGTCAAAGGACTAAATGAATTCTTATTTTTTCCATTATTACTTATAATGAATTATTTATGCATTTTATAATTCATACTTCTTATCGCCTTTTTATCTTGTCATTTCCTGTTCACTTTTCTTTTTAATGTGTGTGTGTGTGTATATATATATACGAGCTTCTTCGCACGGGCTACGCTCGTGCTCGAAGCTCTCGGGATCCAGGCGGGCTTCGCCCTCCTGCGCACGGGCTTCGCCCGTGCTCGATGCGTCGATGCGGGTTGCGCCCGCCTATGAGAGGGCTGCGCACGCACCCGAAATTTTATTTTTTTCAAAACATATGCATATGAGTATTTAAAATGACTGCAAAAAAATATGAATTATTATTCCTATTTTTATTTTATAAAATTTTACAAATTTTAATCTATAAAAATAATTTATTACTCCTCTCTTCCTCTCTCTCTTTATCACTCCACCCTCTTTCTCTCTCTCTCCCTCCTTCTCTCTTCCGCCCCCTCTCTCTCCCTCTCCCTCTACACTCTCTCTCTCCAAATCCCCCATGTTCTCTCTCATGATCCAATGACCAATATTCATTCTATGGTGTGCCTCCAAATACCTATATTCTCTTATATATATAAGATTACATGTGTTTGTATTCATTTAGTATGTATTTACATTTTCTTTTATGTCACCCATTTTTTTATTCAATATTGGACACTTCATCACTTGTTATTTTTTTATTGGGCAATGTTAAAGATACATTGGTATTTCTTTTATTCATGTATTTATATACCACACTTTTATTTATTTATCCATGTCCCTTTTTATATTCACACACATATAAATCATTTACATACCTTTTTATATTCACACATTTACTTTCATTTAGTTTTATGTTGGGAGGACATTCACCCCACCTCCACTAGTTTGATACATCTTTAACATAGCCTATTCTATCGAAGCATCGTTTTTATTCTTCTCTTTAATATATCGCTTTTTAGGCTTTTGTTTTCATTTCAATCCCTTTTATTTTTATTGAGTCATTATTTCACATTATAAATTGGACTCCTTTCCTTTTAAAGGGATTATATCATAAAGCAAGTTTAGTAACTATAATAATAGTAACACCAGTTTATAATAACAATGAATGACTGAACGTAAGGGATAAGAACTCACCGCGATCTTTCCTTTTCCTTTGTCCCTCCTAGCATCGTCATTGCGTCTCCCATCTCCTTGGGATGTCATGACCTATATTATTATAAATCTTAATTATTTCAAGGTAGCCTTCTAAACATTCAATTGGCACCTTCATATTTTATACTCATTGTCTACTACATCACAAATTGTCTAAATAGGTTTCACTTGACTTAATTAGACCAAATGAGTCTTAAACGGACTAGGTGTTGTCTGCCCAAATTTGAAATAAGGGGTTTTTCACTAATTTAGTGACGAAGCAGCATTCCTAGTCTAATCTTACCTATTGGGAACAAAATGAAAACCCCAAGAAATAATTGCCATCCTAATGCCATGAGAATGAATTTTTACTCCAATTGAGAGGTACACATTCTAGGAGTATTTTTCCAACATCAAGAACACTTAGAAAGTTTTTGAAATCTACATTACTTCAAATAGGATTTCACTGAAATTGCTTGAAATCATGAACTAGGACGTAGCAATCCATTTTAGAAACTTTTAAGAAGAAAAAAACGAAAGAAATCCAACAATTCTAACTCTAGAATTCCGGCCCTACTTTATCCATGCAAAAATTCGCATAAGAAGGAAGAGCAGTGGAGAGAAAGAGATTACCTCCCTAAAGACGAAGAAACCACAAAAAATAGAGTTGATTTGGGTTCTCGGAAGTTAGAGGCATCGATCGGCTTTTGTCGTCTGTAGCGTGGTCTCGCATTAACGGGGAGGAATTAAGTTGTTGGCGCTGTTTTCTCCTCTTAACAAGAGAACCGCTTCCGGTTTACATGACACGCACGCCTCTAATTGGCGTGAGTCATGTTTGCACTGCTGGATCCTATCAGTCGGTCCTTCCTTTACCACTTATCTAATATGTATTAATATAAAGTTTTTTGTATGCATTTAAACTTAGCTTAATACTAAATGAATACAAATTTAGCCTGATATTTATTCAGATAAATTTATACTTAATGTTTTTCTTTTATTTAAGTCTGAACTTAGCTTGCACCTTGCTAATTTTTATGTCCCTGCTTATTAACGTGAATGTGTAATTGATTAATACTTGTAACAGTTGGCGGTGTCACAACCGGTGTTATCAAAGTAGAGTGAAGTGGGATCTGGAGAAGAAACACCAAAGTTCTCAAGAAGTCAACAGAGCCAAATGATATCCTCAACGGTGGTAGCCATGACCCAAAGCTCAGCCTCAGTACTGGAATGAGAAACACCAGTCTGTTTCTTGGACTTCCATGCAATAAGTGAAGAACCCAAGAACAGACAAAAATCAGTGACGGATCAGCGGTCAACAAAATCACAAGCCCAGGTAGCATCTGAGTAAGCACGAAGCTATAGAGAACTACAACTGGAGAAGTGTCGTCACCCGGAGATAGCGCAGGAGGTACAAGCCTGCAACAGGTGACCATAATGCACAGAGGCAGACACATTAACAAACTATTTCAACTCATGAACAACATGGGCAATATCGGGACGAGTAATGACGAGGTAGACGTGACTCCCAACAAGGTGGCGGTAACGAGTAGGATCAGAGAGTGGAACCCCATCATCCGGGCATAGTTGAAGGAGCTGAAGGTGAAGCTTCATAGAGGTGTCCACTGTGCGAGAGCCAGAGAGCATCCCGAGCTAAAAGTTCTGATATGCAACACTGCTGAGAGAGCTGAAAACTACGGTTTATAGTGCTGACCTTAAGGCCCAAAAAGTAGCTCAGTTGTCCACGGTCATTCATTTGAAACTACTACTGAAGGTGATGCTTGACGAAAGTCACATGAGAAGGATCATCGTCGGTAATAATCATATCATCCACATAAAGTAACAGAAGAGTCCGACCACGAGAGGAGTGCACAAACAGAGTTGGATCATATGAACTCTGCTGAAAACCGACGGCTATAATGTCAGAGCTGAAACGTGCAAACCACGCGCGAGGCTCCTGCACGAGCTCATAAGAGCTCGCCTCAAGCGACAGACATGGCCTGGAGGAGAGGAGAGATCAGGAGGAGGAAGCATGTACACCTCCTACTGAAAATCGTCGTGAAGAAAGACATTCTTCACGTCGAGCTGAGACAGAGATTAATGGTGATTAGCTACAATTGTAGTAAGAGTACTAACCGTAGTCATGTGAGTGACCAGATCAAAGGTCTCGCCGTAATCGCGTCCCTGCTCCTATTGAAAACCACGAACTACAAGTTGATTCTTGTACCTCTCCACAAAACCATTAGAGCGAGTCTTGACTTTGAAGACCTACTTGCAAGAATATGAACCGCACCGGGTGGAAGAGGGACGAACTCCCAAATATGAGTGTGCTCAAGTACTTCCAACTCAACAGACATGACAACCTGACACTCAGGTATCTGAGCAACCTCACGATAGGAAGCCGGATCTGGAGTTCCACAGACAGTAGCAGGAAGGGCAGACAGGTCCAATTGTAGTGTAGAAAGGCTAAGGCGGTCGGGAGGATGTCTTTCACGAAGTGGGTAGCGGTGCGCATGAGGATTATCCGCAAGACACTCGCTAGAGGAGACAAACACTAAGTCTGGGGGCACTGGAGTCGAGGGAACAGAATGGGGACGACGAGTGTAATGATATTGAAGGGGGGTGACGAGTTCGTCAAAAGGAGACGTGGATGGCAAAGGGGAGAAGTGAGGAGGTGAGATTGGAGAAATTGGAGGTGGTGTAGATTGCTCAAGGGAAGACGAGGGGAACATATCAGAGGAGAAGAGACATGATGAGACGACATAGGAAGGGTGAGAAACTGCACATCAGGGGGAGTGGCAGATGAGTGTGAGGTCGAGGAGACAAAAGACACAAAGAAAAAGGCGAGACTCATTAAATCCGACATCACTTGAGATGCGAAGTCGACGTACAACAGAGTCATAACAACGATAGTCCTTATGCTCAGGATTGTATCCAAGAAAGACACATTGTAAAGACTGAGCAGAGAGCTTGGTATGCTCACGTGGAGAGAGTAAAACATAACACTGATGGCTAAAAACACGAAGATGAACGTAACAGGTGGTGGTGGGGGGATCAAGAGTGCATACACGTACCGGGACTCTGACCTGAAGGAAAGTGGAAGGTTGTAGGTTAATAAGGTAGACAACAATCGAAACAACCTCAACTCAAAAATGAGAAGGAACTTGGTTTGTGATGAGGAGGGTGCATGTTGTCTCAATTATGTGGCGGTGCTTCCTTTTGGCGATGCCATTTTGAGGGTGAGCATCGGGGTGGGGCAAGATGAGGGAGAGTGATGTGGGTAGCTAGTAGATCGTGAAAGGCATGAGAGAGGTACTCCCTCCTGAGTCAGAATGAAAAATATGTATGGAAGCAAGAAAACTAAGTATGCACCATAACAAAAAAAGTAATATAAATATGGAAAAATTCAGAACGAGAATGCTTAAAATAGACCCAACAATAACGAGAATAATCATCAATAAAAAGAACTAAATCAAAAAAATGCTGAGACCTATACTCATTAGACTGACATGGGAGTTATAGCTGTTTACCAAGCTTATAACCCGTACAAGAGTGAAGCCAATCAAAAAAAACACGACCAAAGAAATCATGACTGATGAGAGAAGCTAGACGCGAACCACTAAGATGACGAAGACGGTGATGGTACTGAGAGAAGCCCACCGAAGGAAGACATAACGTAGAAGACACCGGTGGCGATGGAGTGGATGGAAGATGGAGGCGATTAAGGACGTACACCCCGCTACGACGACGACCAGCTCCAAGGAGTGTCCCTGTCAGACGATCCTACACACAACATGCAAACTCATCCAAAATAATAAGACAACCATGAGATGTGAGTTGGCTAGCGGATATAAGGTTCATGGATAATTTGGGTATGTATACAACACCGGGAACATGAAAAAGGCTGGTATAAAAGAGGCCACAACTGGTGATGGAGAGAATAGTGTCCTCTGCTACCATGATGCCAAGGTCAGAAGAGACGAGCTAACATGACAAGAGGTGGGTGACATCATAGGTCATGTGAAAAGAGACTTCAGAGTCAAACAACCAATCGGAGAGAGAGACATCTGTTGGAGCAGAGGCAGCCGATTGAGTGGCAATGACGTCAGAAGCATCCGGTGAGAGCACAAAGGCAAAGGAGTGAGACAGTGAACCATAAAAGAGCTGTTGGGCAAGCTGAGAAACAGAGAGTGACTGCGATAGAGCAGAAAAAATGAGTCGAAGGAACACCAAGGACACACTGCTAACTAGACTGCTGAGCCCTCTGAAACTTGCAACACTCAGATCTTACATGACCAAGACACTAACAGTAGTGGCATCGGACAAGCGGGCAACGAGGAGGCACCGAACTGAGCAGTATAGGCGTCGGAGGATAAGGACGAGGAACAAGGCACACTGAAGCACTATAATCGGGGTGAGGGTAGCAGTGGAGCACTCACAAAAGACTGTGGTGGAATCTAGGGAGCAGCCAGAACAGCATGAGGCATCACACCAGGAGAAGCAGCATTGTCCAAGGAGTGGAGACTAGTCTCCTCAGCAATCACCAAGGCCAAGGTATTGCTGAGAGACACCAGAGGATCCCGGTGCAAATGTTGTGCTCGAACAGGCTCGAACTCTTGGCGTAGGCGCATAAAAACTCACACATGCGCTGGAAGTCGCGATCCCGGGATATAACAACACACTGAGTGCAGGTAACGCAGGGGGAAGGTGTCATCTCATCACACTGACGCCAGAGGTTCGGGAACTCAGCAAAAAGAAACATGTATAGTGCGATCACGCTGGTAGTATCCACCAAGGGTCTGATATAGGGAGTAGCGCAGAGCCTGGCTAGATGGCAAGTAGAAGCGACACAAGTGATTCCACATCGCCTTGGCCGTAGGTAACTCGTAGACGATCATGCGAATGAGGAGCTCATAGGACTGACATATGACAACTATCACACGAGAGTCGTCAGAGCGCCACCTTGTCCAGTCAGAGCGTTGGGAGGAAGTAATCTTGCTAATAGTGGAAGAGTGGGAATCAGCAGGAATAACAGCCGGTGGGGGCGGAGCAGGCTCGGTGACGTCAATGTGACCCCATAAATCGAGATCACGGAGGATCACGCCAGCAGTGGCAGACTATGCCTTGTAGTTCCGCCCGTCGAGGATGACATCAGCCTTCTGAAGAAAAGCAGATGAGGTTTGAGATGATGTCATCAAACCAATGGAGGATGGTCGAGGCCGAAGAATAAGACAAGCTGAGTTGGTCGGGGCTACATGATCAGAGAAGATCAGATGAGGAGATCTGGGCTGCGAGATCATTCAGAGGAGGAGAACAAGACTAGGACTCCGACGCAAGTTATCGATGTAGGATCAGGGCAAGATCAGATCAGCGGAAACTGCCATGGGAGAAGCCTTCTGAAGTTGCCGGACCAGATCGGCGGAGGCTGCGACACGAGAGGCCTTCTGAAGGTGCGAGACCAGATCAACGAAAGAGAAGCTCTAGCGAAAAGCAGAAAACAGCGACGAGAGTCCCGAATTGATGACAGGAAGAAGCGTAGCAGCGTCGGTAGCAGGGTCTCGTGCGATGGTAGCAGCGACCGAGATCCTCCGTCGTGACACGAAGGTAGCAACGTCGGGACGCAAAGGTAGTGGCGTCAGGTGCGAAGGTAGCAGCGTCGGGACGCGAAGGTAGCTGCTTCGGGTGCGAAGGACGCGAAGGTAGAAGCGCATGGGGTAAGCAGCGATGGATCGGCTAGCGAGCAGAATCCGGCAGAAGCAAAATGAATCAAGATAGAGGACGCTCGTGGAAAACCATAATCTTTGATACCATGATAGAAAAGGATTCAAAGTGCTATTCACATCAACTATAGGATATATATATATACATGTACAAGAGATATGGTGCCCACAACACTCAAGGTAAGTCTAAGTTATGTCTACCATGTATAATGCAATATATCTAATAAACTACAATTGGACCCTGAATTTAAAATATGACATAGTTAGGATTTCAAATGTTACTATGGTTAGGCTCCCTCCATATTATCTCGGCCGCCGTTATCTTCACCTCCAGTCGGCTTTGAGACGCTCCCCTCTAGGGATGAGATTCCCTGAATCTGCCGTCCTTACTGTTGCAACCACAAATCTCATCAAAGTTAACAACAATTGGTATCATATGATCCCACCTCTTTGCATTAGCAACTGCACGTGCTTCTCCGCAACATCAGCTTCCTCAGAGAAGCCCAGATTACACCGATAAGCTCTTTCTCCTCTAAAGTTCTTCATGACGCTCTAGAGGCTATTTTCCCACCAAAAACTACCCCCTCATCATTTGTCGCCATCCCTGGTCATTCTAAAAGCAATCATTCAAAGCACAAGTCATAGTCTCTTTTACCAGAGACTGCGCTGACTCCAAAGTGTACCACAAGTAGCCATTCCTAGTTTTCCTCATGTCCCTTTTAGCTGACCTGTTCTCACACACCCTTACTGTCCTGGCTTCCATTTTATATCTCCACTCTATTCTCGCAGAAACCAAGGCTTCTACCCTACCCACACAGACAATCGTCCGGAACCTCGTCGAGCCGCATGCTTTCTTCCATGAAGCTGCCCATTTTCTTCTTCGATACAAACACGGTCTCCCCCTTTTTTTGAGCCCTGTGCCAGGTGAAATTCATTGATTAATTAAATAATTAAATTGTTTATATATATATTGATTAATTGCAGCAATAATTAATATATATAAATGCTTTAATTAATTACATCAGTATATATATGTATATATATGGTTAATTACCGGGACCAACCCTGCGAGTTGACATAATTATAGGTACCTCCTCTCTATATTTTGAAATTACTTGGACCTTTCCTACAAACGCACCCTTCCGTCTAAAATTTGGATGAAAAGTTTCAAATTCAGCCAAATTATTTTCTTATATTCCAACCTCACCCTTTCACAAGGTTGTAGATGTCGGATGTCGGGTTCATGTCGGTTTGAGTTTGAAATGTCGGATGTCGGATTGGGGGATATATTGGGATATTATACAATGTCAGATTTTAGTATTTAAATAAATTTATTCATATATATACTTAGTTTTTATAAATATATATAATTGTATACATAATGTATGTTTATAAACTACACAGTAAACATATATACACAGTGTATGTTTATAAATTACACAATGAAGAGCCGTCGACAGCAATAAACGAGATAAAGATCACCAAATGAGAGCGAGATGAGAAAGTAGTCAACACTAGACTTAGAGAGATGCGTAAGCACAAAATAAAATATTTCTATTTGGTCTCTTCAAAAGGGACAACCCAGTACATAAAGCATCCCAACACAACAATGGTTCGGGGAAGGATCCCACCACAAGAGTGAAATGTACACAAATCTTACCCAGCATTTTTGCTGGATGCTGCTTTCAGAACTAGAACCCATGACCTCAAGGTTACACGACAACACCTTAACCAGTGTTTGATTTCTTCAAAAAATGAAACAAATATTTTTAATACTCTTGATGATATATCGGTCGCGAAATATCGCTCGATATATCAGGTTAAACAGATATATCGAGTGATATTTTCAAAAATGACATTTTTGCTTAAAATATCAATGTCGTGGCATTTTATCCCCAAAATTTATGTCAGCTGACATGTCAGACATGTCGGCCGACATCTACAACACTGCCCTTTCAACATATTACTATGATATTGTTTCAAGTTATTAAAAAGGCTAAAGTTGGAATATAAGAAATATTTTTTTGCTACATTTGACATTTTTCATCCAAATTTTAGACCGAAGGGGAAGTTTGAAATCTTGGCAAACTTGTAGGGGAGGTCCGCGTAATTTTTCGACAAAGAAGAGAGATACCCGTAATTATGTAAATTCGCAAGGGAGGTCTCGACAATTAACCCTATATATATACATATACATACACATATATATATATACATATATATATACATATACTAGCATCTTCGAACGGGTTTCGCCCGTTCTTGATGCGTCGCTGCGGACTGCGCCCGCTTCCAGGCGGGCTCCACCCGCATCCAGGCGGGCTCCGCCCGCATTCAAGCGTCTATGCTGAAGGGCAATTTTGGAAAACGAAACAAACAGGCAAACATGATAGAATTTAAATTAATTTTTATTGCCTCTCTTTTCATTAAATGTCGCGGGCCCCACCTTCTCTTCTTTTCTTCTCTTTATCCCCCCCTCTCTCTCCTCTTAAAGTGATTTGACCGCACAACACCTCAATCTTTATCCCCTCTCTCCTCTCTCATAGCTTTAAGACACCTATTTATATTTCCTTTCTTTATCTCTCCCTCTCTCCTCAAACTTTTTTTCTCTTTCTTCATCCAATGGATGAGAAAAAGAAGATCTTTGATCTAACGGTTTAGGTTGGTTGGTTGGTGTGCTCTCAAATATTTATATTGATATAATGCAGTAAAGATATATATATATATATATAATAATAATAACAGAGCTTCTCTTGGAACGAGATACCCACGACGTTTATACATCAAGTCAAATACATGATTTTTCGATTTACCCACAATGTTCTCCTTCTCCACCAATATTATATGCACCTCTGTCACCAATACCAGACTGTTAGTGCGCTTACGTGCAAGGTTGTCAGGATCGAGATCCTAGATGAGATCATTTTGAGGTAGGATCAGATCAGATAGTAGTTTCGGATCGAGGATCACTTTACAAAATCAGGATCGATTTACAACATTTGGATCGTAGGATCGTAAAATCCTATGATCCGGATCGCGATCTTGACAACCTTGCTTACGTGCAATGCATTCCTCATCAGCAGGAATCTCCACGGAACCTCCTTCTCCACCTCTAGAGCCTCCAAATATCTAGGGAAATTTCATCGAGCTATACCAGAAGGTGCTAGCATTGAGGGATTAGCTCATGAAAAAAAAACTAGTTGCTGGGACACGAGTTGAAGTTAATGAGCAACGACTATCCGAGACGCATGATCTCTAGAAAGTTGCCAGAGCACACAACCAACTATTACAGTCATGATGCCCTTTCTACAACCGTTGGACCAACCCGTATCTCCCTCTTTTATCGCAGGTTTCGACATTTTCCACTCAGCTAACCATTCATTAGTCATCACCCCTGTTGCCCATCCTCAATGTGTAGATCCCCAAAAATGCCCGACTACTATTATACAGCTAGCTTTCGATGATTTCAGCAATCAAAAGAAACAGAGTTCACCCCAACAACAAAATTCTTCCACTAATCAAAATGAGAAATTCCGGTCGGGAAAACAGATTAAACTATCACCACAATAAGCACGCACAAGCAGGAAAGAGAAACGAAAGGTAGAGGTGATCGATCCTAAGGAAAGGAGGCTTTCCTGAATGGTCGATTGGCTAGGGAGAGGGCTCTTCCGTTCTCCACACAGCTGCACACACAGTTATAAGTTCTATCAGCATACCTCAAACCCTACCACAACAAAACTACTTATACCCGACCAACCCCCAAGACGAATTACAAAAATGCCCCCCCCCCCCCAAACCGGGTGCGGTGAGATCGCCCGATAGACTGGATCGTATCAAATGCCTCCCCCATCGGATGTTCCTTATCCCCAAGGAACAAACTGAGGGTATCTCTCTTAGAGTGAGTTGAGATCTTCCCATGTTGCGTCGACCCTCGAACTGCCCGTCCACTATATTAAGAATTGAGTGACGACGCATCCCTCTCGGTTGATGATTCTCCAGTTCAAGCTGCACAGAGGTTCCATCCAAATAGTGCTCGTTGTCGTTCCCATCAATGGCAGTTCCGCCGGTTGAGTGGGAGGTTCCCCGATGTGTTCCTTCAACCGAGAGATATGAAATGTCGGTTGAATCTTGGCGCCGGCGGGTAGTTCCAAACGGTAGGCCACCTTGCCCACCCTCTCCAATACCTTGAATGGCCCGAAGAACTTGGGTGACAGTTTTTGACAACCGTGGGGACGTAGCCTTATCTATCTATACGGCTGTAGGCGGATATATACCCAAGAGTCCACCTCTAACTCCTTCTCGTGGTGTCCCTTGTACGCCATCACCTTCATCCGGTTCTGAACCTGAGCCAAATTTTGTTTCAAAATAGAGAGCACGTGTTTTCGAGCTGCCAACGAACGATCCACCTTCTCAACAACGGGCATCCCTTCAACGTAGGGAACGGGAAGCGACGGTTCCTTCCCATAAACCGCCTCATAGGGAGTCATATGAATAGCGCTGTGGAATGTGGAGTTGTACCACCATTCGGCCAGGGACAACCATTCGGCCCAGGTCTGAGGTTTGTCATGTCACATGCAATGTAGATGCTCTTTGACGCAACGGTTTACCACCTCCGACTGCCCGTCGCTTTGCAGATTATAAGTCGTGGAGTGGTGTAATTGAACCTGCAGAATACGAAAGAGCTCCACCCTAAACTCACTCAGAAAGACAGTATCACGCTCGCTAACAATGGCCGTAGGAAGACCATGTAATCTGAAAACTTAATCGAGGAATACCCGGGGCACCCCCTCGACTGTGTATGGGTTCGACAAGGCCATAAAGTGGACTTGCTTGCTCAACCGGTCGACGACCACGAAAATGGTTTCCTTTCCCTTACTTCTTGGTAACCCCTCGATGAAATCCATCGAAATCTCCTGCCGGATGCGCTCTGGAATGGGTAATGGCTGCAACGACCCCATAGGTAATTGGTTAGAGGGTTTGCATTTTTGACAGGTAGGGCACTTCTGAATGTAGTCATAGAGGTCGGTCTTCATCCACTTTCAATAGAATACTCCTTTTATGCGGCAGTAGGTTGTCGTAATCCCTGAATGTCCGCCCATCGCACTATCGTGGTACAATTGGAATAGTCGCTGTTTGAGCTCGGCATCATGGCCGACCACCAACCTTCCCTTCCTCTGTAGCACCCCTCGCCTCCATTGATAATCCGGTTTGCAGTTTGCGTCTGCCTCTTTGGCCGCTATGGTTTGCTGAATATGTTGGTCTTGTGCCCACGGAGACCGAACCGCCTGCAGGATGTCATATTGAATCACCACCATTGTGTTGAGCTCGCCATCACCCTATCCGTACTTCCGGGACAAGGCGTCGGCGCACACATTCTCCTTGCCGCGTTTGTATTGAATCTGGAAGTCATACCCCATTAGTTTGGCTAGGTATCTTTGTTGGGCGGGTGTCGCTATCCTTTGCTCGAGCAAAAATTTTAGACTTTGATGATCGGTCCGAATGATGAATGACAAGATGACCAAGTAGTGTTTCTATTGGTGGACCGTCATGACCACCGCTAAGAGCTCCTTTTTGTAAGTGGAGAGCCTAGCATTCTTCGGCCCAAGTGCCTTGCTGAAATACGCCACCGATTGACCTTCCTGTAGCAAAACCGCCCTTATGCAAGTATCTGCAGCATCCGTCTCCACTACAATGGATTTACGGAAGTCGGGAAGGCGTAAGACCGGCGGGTGCGACACAGCTTTCTTCGGTGCTTGGAAGGCCGCCTCTGCTGCTTCTCCCCATTTGAGTTGTTGTTGTTGTAATAGGGACGTGAGAGGTTTGGCCAACACCCCATAATCCTTTATAAAGCGACGGTAGTAAGGTCAGCCCTAAGAATCCACGTAGTTGCTTTAAAGTCGTTGGTACGGGCCACTCGAGCATCGCCTTGATTTTGTTTGGATTCGTCGCCACTTCTTGGAATGAGATGAGGTGGCCAAGGTACTGAATTTACAGCAGCCCAAAATGGCAGTTGTTGCGTTTTAGGAAGAGTTGTTGCTGCCGTAGAGTCTGCAGGGTTGTGTGTAGGTGAGTCAAGTGGCCCTCCCAAGATTGACTGAAGACGAGAATATCATCAAAAACACTAAAATAAACTTCCGGAGGTGCTATGGAATGTGGAAGGCGCATTAGATAACCCGAACGACATCACTATGAACTCATAGTGTTCGTTGTGGGTGCGAAACGCGGTTTTAGGGGCGTCATCCGGTGCCATCCGGACTTGGTGGTAGCCCTCTCGCAAATCCAACTTTGAAAAGAAAACAACCCCGTGTAATTCCTCGATCAACTTCTCAGTAACGGGATTTGGAAACTTGTCCTTGATCGTGTCTTGGTTGAGTTGGCGGTAGTCGACACATAGACGCCAGGTACCGTCACTTTTTTCACTGACACCACTGGAGACGCAAAGGGGCTATTGTTGTGGCGGATCATCCCCGTTGCCATCAACTCTTCGACCATCCTCTCAATCACCTCTTTTTGCAACGGTGGGTAACGATATGGCCTGATGTTGACCGGCGTCGTTCCCTCCCGCACCGGAATGTGATGTTCATGCTGTCTAGCTGGCGATGGACTCTGGGCTTGGTGAACAGTTCTGAAAACTATCCCAAAATCTCCTGTAGTTGGCTCTGCTCCAATGCCGGAAGCGGCGGGTTGTCGTCCCCGGCCTGTATGCCGGAGTCCCAAACTCCATCACTTGATCCTGTCGGTTTGGCCTCCACTTGGCACAAAACGAGCATGTTGAGTTCACCCTCGCGATGTGTCCGTCTGGGCCTCATCCAAGCACTCGTCGTGTGTTGAGAGCCCCGCAGTGAAATTTTTCGTCCTTGAGCGACAAACTCCTTTTTTTAGTTTTTGAAAGTCTCACTGGACTACTCCTAGGGTGACGAGCCACTGCACCCCCAACACTATCTCGCTGCCTCCCAATGGTAATATCAGCATGCCGGATGTGAAAACTATGCCCTGCATTTTCCACTGGAAGTTCACGACCTTGTGTGAGCTTGTGATGGTCTTCCCATTAGCCACCGCGACATCAAAACTTGGAATAGATGTTAATTGGCACTTTAATCTTCGTGTCGTATCCCTGTCCAGAAAATTATGGGTACTGCTGGAGTCAATCAACACATAAATTTATTGTCTCTAGTAAGACGCCATAACCCGCATAATTTGGAAATGGGTCGTCCCATCCAAGGTATGCATCGATACAAGGGGCATCAGTTCCTCCTGTTGCTCCTCGTCCAAAGCCGGTTCCTCTGAATGTGAGTCGTCGAACTCGACGTCATCCTCCGCGTCGGGTACTAACTGAAGGGCGTAGGATTGCCGCCGTTCCAAGCAATGGTGCCCCAATGTGAATTTATTATCGCACCAAAAGTATAAGCCTTTACTACGACGTTCATCCATCTCTGTCGATGTGAGCCGTTTTCCCGGCCTGTCCGGTGGAACTCCCGAATATCCCGAGCTTACAGCATTTCCCGGTGGTATACCCGCTGTTGTGGGCTTCGGTGGTGGACCTCTCCTGCTTTCCCAATTGCCGCCAAAGTTTTTCTTGGCAGTGCAAAACAATTTCTGGTCCTGCAACTGAGCTAGTGAAAAGACGTCTTGAAGCGACTTGGGCTGAAACATGCGCACCGCATACTCAATTTCTCCTTTCAGTCCCGCTCGGCAGAAGCTGACGACGTGCTCCTCGGGAATGGCCACCCGATGTAGGAGAATGTCGAATTCATCCAAATATTGTTGTACCGACCCTTTTTGCCGAAATTTTTTCAAGTCACTGGGTGGATCATCAAAGAGCAGTGAGCCGAAACGGCCGTGGAGAGCTTTGCAGTGCTCCCAGGACGGCCATTGCCACGTGAGGCGGATCTTCATGAAACTCTGGTGCCAATATAACGCCTTGTCTTCCATGTGGACCGAAGCGATGCGAACCTTCATATCGTCGGGAGTGCCATCTACCTCAAAAAATTGGTCACATTTATAAATCCAGTTTAATACGCCTTCTCCAAAAAATGCGGGAACTCGAGACGAGAGAAACGAGTAGCTATGTGGTGGGGGCGGGAAGATCGTGGTTGATGATCATGGGAGGTGAAGGAGCCCCCTCCCCCACTGTTGGTCTTGTCCGCCTTGAGCACAGACAGGATCTCTCGAACTTCTTCAAATGTGCGGCTCTATTGTTCGGTGAGTGTTTTTAACGAACGAGCTAGGTCCTCCTGCTGTTGCTTGAGGGCGTCCATGTCGTTCGGTGTGTCTTTGGACCTGGTGCCTTCTGATACCGGCATCAGCCGCTTCCTCTGATACCTTGATACAGCTAGCCTCTGATGATTTCAGCAATCAAAAGAAACAGAGTTCACCCAAACAACAAAATACTTTCACTAATCAAAATAAGAAAATCCGGCCAGGAAAACAGAGTAAACTATCACCACAACAAGCACACACAAGCAGGAAAGAAAAACGGAATGATAGAGGTGATCTATCCTAAGGAAAGGAGGCTTTCCTGAACGGTCGATTGGCTAGGGAGAGGGATCTTCCGTTCTCCACACAGCAACACTCACAGTCACAAGTTCTATCAGCATACCCCAAACCCTACCACAACAAAACTACTTATGCCCGGCCAACCCCCAAGACGAATTACAAACCCCCCCCCCCCCCCCCCCCCCAAACCGGGTGCAGTGAGATCGTGGTGCAGTGTGATCGCCCGATAGACTGGATTGTATCATACTAAACCCTAAACGAACCACATTATCTGCTGATACACGCATACAGTAGCCCCCTCCATGTCAACTTTCTTCATTGAGCCGCTTGGTCCGTCCACAATCGAAGGTCCAACAAAGGCTCAGGCAACATGTTTCCTACATCAGAGTCCTCTTTCACTTCATCAGTGCGCGCACAACTGGGGCCTCTGGTGAAACACTACCCATGCATTGGTTCTCATTATAAAGACTTTTTCTGGCAAGAAATTGAAGTTGCCTGATAATTCAACGATTGAAATTCCCCTCCGAACTTGAGGATAAGCTCAAATTAAAGGAGAGGTGAAATGTTGTGTGTTAGGTATTTAATTATAAGTCGTGTGTCTTATGACTGGATATGTGTGAATTATGAATTATATTGTCTTCAGTGATAGCCCAATTGTTAGGGGGGTTTATTACCCAAAAAAAAAATTTGTAAGTCTATTTAATGCCCCCCCCTGAATTGCAAGGCAAATAAGTTGACTTTTTTCCTTCTCAGAATGCTCCCCCTCTTAGGTTATAGATTTGGTAGCTCTCTTTTGTGCTCCCCGCTTAAGCAGCCGCGGTGAGTCTTCATATTATCTCCATCACCATCATTTTCACCTCAGACCGTGTTTGGGACCCTCCCCTCTAGGGTTGAGATCCCTGGAATATAGTTTTGAGGCTATCTTAGACCGTGTTTTTTTGCCTTTTCCCCAAATTATTATCACACTGGATAATGACCTTGTTTTTTTTTCAGGTAAAGAAGAGGGTTATGAGTTGAAAATGCTTCGTATAGAGGCTGATCTCCGCATTCTGAAGTTACAGGTGCTAATCTAGTTATTTTCAAGTTCAAACTATGATCTTTTTAATAGTTAATTTATTAAAATTTTCTTAATAATATACTTTTTTACGAATTATAAGTGACTTCTAACAAGCAAAAAATGAATCCGGGAAAATTAGTATTCGTGAGGTTAATGATGAATGTTGTGTATCAGCCATAAGTTCCACTGGGTTTAGCCGTGCCAGAAAAGAACATTATGTACTTTAAAAAGAAGAAGAAATTAACAGGATTAAGTCTTCCATTTTGCGCGGCATTTTTGCTCAGGTGAGTTTGGACAAAAACACTGTTGTTATTGAATGTATGTTTAGTATGACAACCATTGTGACCACCACCAAGAAACAGAACTAGTTTTGAACATAAAAGTGGATGTTCCTTAGGTGAGATCGGGAGTTTATGAACAACGGTTAATAACCACCGCCTTCGCGACTGTCGTCTCCGTGCCAAACGGAGCCTAAGTTACCAGATTATTTATGTTTTGATATCAAAAGCTCCTGCTGTTATTAAGGCTCCGTTTGGCACAGTGGCAGTGGTCTTGAACGCTGTGGTTACAAACCCTCGTCCATGAACACCTGACCTCACCTAAGAAACTTCCTTAACAGTTATATTCAAAACTGGTTTTCTTTTCTCGACGACTGTCATAACCGTTGTCATGCCAAACATACATTTTATGACAGCGGTGCTTTTGTCCAAACTCATCTCAAAGTTTATCCTTTTGCATTTTTGCTGGTTTCTTTCCATTTTCTTCCTCTCTTGTAATTTTTTTTTGCAGTCTATTTTAGGGTTTGTTATTTTATCCATATTCAACCATTTACAGATATTTCGGAGGGTCTTTTACAGTCCATTCAACATGCATGCACAAAAACACTCCCTCTCGAGGGGAATTTTTGTGTGCATACATGGTATGAAATATAAACATAAATTGATTTTTTTTTTAAATTTCAAGAGATAGGGGTGCAAACTGTAATTAAGCTAAACTTTGGAGGTTTTTTGTAATTTCAAAAGATAGAGGTGTACGGCCTGTAATTATGCTAACTCCTAGAGGTGGTTTGAGTAATTAGTAATTATTTCATGCTCTTTGACATCCAAATAACAGGAAACTTTGTTGGGGTGTTTTCCGGAGAATGAAGTAAAACCAGATACAAACAAACTGCTTCCCCCTGCGGTGCTCATCGAGACGTGCTTGAGAGGAGCAACTCGAGAACTGCTTTTATTGGCGTTTGAAATATTCGCTTGGTCGAGCTCTTCTTTTCGCAGTTCAAATCGGAGTCTTCTCGGTGATTGTTGGCGGCGTGCTGCCGACTCGGATGACTGGGCGGCTCTGGCGAACGCGGCGAGAGCCGAGGGATGGAGCGATGAGTTGGTTGTCGAGAATTTGAGGGAAACTGTTCTCTTCAAAGCCTCGTGCCGGTGCTACGGGCCCGAAGCCGGGAACTATGAAGGAGGGTTTGGCGAAGTCTTGCCTCTGCGTAAGGATGATGCGAGCTTTGCGAACCCGAGGGAATCAGGACTGTCGGTTGAAACTATTTTGATGCAGCACACAAATTTTCTGGATGCGGGGAAGCTGATGCTGACTGCAGTCATGCTGGGGAAGGAAGACGTTGATGCGACCGCTTTAGCTGAGGGGGAGTCGGCAATGGAGTCGTGATGGCATGTCTGCCAGCTTTACATCGCTGATAATTCTTTGTGCACATGCTATTTAGAGTTTTACTCGGATGCGCATGATATTGCGCCAGTAGCGACCCCGCCACGTTTCGTTCATGACGAATTCGATGCCCCAATGCGTGCAAGCCTTGTTCTTTGATTTTTGAATTTTGCATCTGTATGTGTTTCATATAATTTTCAGCACCTCCTCCCGTTTTTGTGCAGAGAATTGGTTCAAAGGCTGTAAGCACCGTGCTGGTGGTTCTGAAAGAGTCATTAGCTGACCCTCAATGTAGTTGTGAATTATTTAAGAATCCTTCAGAAATTGTAAGTTTGCATAATTACCGGTATACCCAAAATTTTTGAAATAAAAAAAATTCCCCATGCATGTTTTTATTACATGCATTTATAAAAATAGGGTGATGTTATATGTAGGTCATTTCTGGCTATGTGCAGTTAGGGATGAGCATACAAAATTGCAAATTGCAAAAACCGCACGTACTGCACAAATCACATCGATTTTTAAACTGCGCCGCATAGTTTCGGTGCGGTTTTGAAGATTTATAAACTTAGCGTGGTTTGGTGTGGTGCGTTTTTGGATCTTAAAAATTGCAAAAATTGCACCATGCCAACTAATTATATATTTTTATTATTACATATATGATACATCTAATTAAAAATGTATTTTGTAATTATTAATTAGTATTAGTAATTAATTAATTATATTAATGCATATAATTATTAATTTATTTTTAGTTATTGTTCATGATAATATAATTTATATAATTGTGTTTTATTTAAAATGTGCATCTTATATTATCTCGCATTATTATTTTTTATTTGTATATATATCACATGCTAAAAATTGCATGAAAACCGCAATCTTACCGCAAAAATCGCATCAAATCAAACTGCATCACGTAATTTTGGTGATGTGCGGTTTTGTTTTGCCCCCGGTGGTTTCAGACCCATCAGGCAGTCTGGATGCCTGGACGGCGAGGGGTGGGGTAGGGGGGCAGCCCAGGCGGTGACCGACGACCAGGAGTGGCAGCGGATTGGGGATCACGCCCCTGATCGAGGCTGCCTTCCGCGCGCCGGCGGAGGGCCGGGCGACCAAAGGGGTCGCTTGATCTGGGCAGCCAAGGGGCCACCCGATCTGGGCGGCCAAAGGGCGCGTCCTTCCGACGCTGGCGGAAGGTCGCGCGGCCAAGGGGCTGCACGATCTGGACGGCCAGAGAGTAGACCTCGCGCGCTGGCGGAGGGCCGGGCGGCCAATGGGCCGATAGATCTAGTCGGCCAAGGGTCCGCCCGATCTTGGCGGCAAGAGAGCCCGACCCTCCGTGCGCTGGCGAAGGGCCGGGCAACCAAGGGGCCGCCCGATCTGGGCGTCCAGAGGGCGCGGACCTCCGTGCATCGGTAGATGGTCGGGCGGCCAAGGGGCCACCCAATTCGGGCGGCTGGAGGGAAAGAGGGCCGTGAGGTTTGGCTGGGGCGATTACGCCTCTGTCGCTCCTAGGGGTGGAAATAGGCCAGGTCAGGCCAGGCCTTATGGAAAACAGGTCAGACCTACATTAGTCTTTTTGGACCTGAGCCTGACCTACTAGTCTGATGTAGGCAAAAATATAGGCCTGACCTGACTTATTTTGCAAAACGGGTAGGCCTGGCCTGTAGGCCTACTTCATAATTCATTTTTAATATACTATTAGTAATTAGATAATTAGGATATTTAAGTTTATATAATAAATTAATTTTATTTATTATTTAAAAATAATATAGATATATGCCAGGCTTTAATAATAGAGACCTGTGCCTATTTTAAAAACATGCCCAATTATAGGCATATATTTATGGTAAGTAGAAAATTGATCAGGCCGATAGCAGGCCAGGCCGATGGCAGGCCAGGCCGCAGGCCCCTAATAGGCCACCTGACCTATTTCCACCCCTAGTCGCTCCCCCACTATCGGGCGGTTATCCCATAGGGGAGAGGTTTTTCAATATCTGCTTTCCGAGCATGGGGTGCATTTAGCGTTGCTCGAACTGTATTTTATGAGTGAGTATCAATATGTAAGAGGACCTCCATCCAATATTATTTTATATATATATATAGGGGAGATATCATGTGCGGGCAAACAGGCGTACGGGCAAGGGTCAAAACGACTTCAAATCGAAAAGTGATCAACATGAAAGTTGTAGATACGGGCAAGGGTCAAAACGACTTCAAATCGAAAAGTGATCAACATGAAAGTTGTAGATCTCGACGATCCGAACAACTTTCATGTTGAACACTTTTTGATTTGGAGCCTCCGTGACCTTTGATTTGGGACCCGAAAAATCTGGGCGGCGAAACTGCTACAGTAAACCTAAAATTATTCAATTTTCGGGTCTCAAATCGGGGGTCAAGGAGGCTCCAAATCAAAAAGTGATCAACATGAAAGTTGTAGATCTCGACGATCCGAACAACTTTCATGTTGATCACTTTTTGATTTGGAGCCTCCTTGACCCCCAAATCCTCATGCCTGTACGCGCGCACCTAAGCTAGCCTGCATATGATATGTATTCATATATATATATATATATATATATATATATATATATATATATATATATATATATATAACGCATATAATTTTAGCATTTTCTGCATCTAAATTAGTAAACAACATTCACTTAAAATCAATGGTCCCCAAAAAGACGTTTTATACATTCAACTGCAAAGACAGGTTCGTTCAATAACGCTGATATATCTCCATTTCCAAGACTCTAACAGTGCCCAAACAGACCCTACATTTCATATGATTCTACATACAAGAATTTGAAAACCCTAAGTAATGCTGACCAGGGATGGATCCACCTTAGGACGAGTGTGAGCGGCCGGTCACACTCATTTTTTTTTAAAAAATTTTTTAATAGTATGTGCCACTTTAAATTGCGGCGACTACTTTATTTTTTTTAAATTAACAGTATTAATCACGATTTAAACCGTGACTAATATCTTATTTTTTAAAAAATTACCTAAACCGGGACTAATATCTTATTTTTTTAAAAATTACCTATATTACTCACGGCTTAAACAAACCGTGGCTAATACCCTATTTTTTAAAAAATTAACTGTATTAGTCACGGTTTAAGCTGTGTCTAATACCATATCTTAAATAAATTATTGTATTTGTCACGGTTTAAAACGTGACTAATACTCTATTGTTCAAAAAAAAAATAGGCTTGATTTAATAGTATGAATCAAACAATTTTTAAATCCGCCCACACTCAAAAATGTTTCTACGGCCGCCACTGACCCTTACCAATGCAATAATTTATCTTTGCCTTTTCAACTGACTTGATTTAGAGATTGCGAAATTAATATAAACCACACACAATTTTCAATCCTTTTAGCAGCATATAATTTTCAAACCTCGAAAATTCATCCAATAACAACAAGGCAAACTAAAAATGCGACAAATTATGCAGCAGGTTTAGAGCTTGGCAGGGCCCCAGCTTCAGCGAGCAGGGCTATCAGCTTACCTTCGTTATGCTTCTTGATCAGAGCTAAGGAAAAAGTCAACGTTGACCAAAAAAGGAAAGACTTAAAAAAAGTTAATCATTAACTACTTAAAAAAATATATTAATACTACACTAAAAAAATGCATTATTGCTTTTTTACTAAAGGGCAAGGATTCAATTAAAGAGACATGGAAAAAAAAATGTGGGAAGAACAAGCGCTTGTGTGCTCTTGTTTTTTTTCGAAGGAATTCGAAGAAATGCGGGTGCGATTTACAATTTCATTTTTTATATTCAATCTCAAAGACATGATGGAATTACCATAGATCATTGAATTTGTTGGGAATAGCCCCAGGGCCAAAAAATTAGGGTAGCATTATGCACTTAATATAGATCTAGGGCCAACGGCTTAATGATTGCTTCTGATACTTTATAAAAATAAATCCTAATGCATCATATCAGTTTGATGCATCTTCAAGGAATAGTTAGGTGTTTAATCAATTAAGACCAATTGACTTTAGGCTGGCCGTTTAGGTTCTTAGCATGGTATCATAGTAGATTTGGGGTCCGTTTGGCACGGTGGTGGCCATCGTGAATGCAGCAATGGTTGCGACCCGTCGTTCGTGAACGTCCGACCTCACCTAAGGAACCTCGTCCATTTTTTTGGTTCAAAATTAGTCTTTCTCTAGGTGGCGTCAAAACCGTTGTTATGTTAATCACATATTTCATGAAGGTGACATTTTTGTCATAACTCACAAGAGCAATAACACAACGTCAAACGGATGGTGGTTCGTAATCATTGCGTTGACGACCACCACCGCCGTACCAAATGGATCCTAAATTTAAGGGCCCACTGCAATGCCACCAGATAAAAATATATATAGTCCACATGTTAGTGATAAAAAATACATATAGTTCTGGTTTTGCACTGAATATAGATCCAAAGCCCTTCCGCCTACACTTATTGGTTTATAGTTGATTACTTGTGTTCTTAACAGAGTTTTACTAGGAAAAAGAATAAGTAAATTTATTCATTCTTTTGCATTACCTAACTTCTACTTCCCTATATAAAAGAAAAAACTATAAAAACAGTATTGAGAGAAAAATTACCAGCTTTTCCACCAATATGATTTCCACCTATAAAGATGTTAGGGACAACCCTTTGCCCAGTCCATGCTGCTAGTGCAGATTGTAATTCAGCACCATCACCTTCATTCAAGATCAAGAAACGGTTAGAATTAACATTAGTTATTCCAATCAACAACAAAAACATTTCAAATAGGGAATTCAGATCATCCTAACTATGCATGCCAGCCATTTCCATTACCAAATGTGTATGTATCTGTAAAAATGTATTATCATAGAGAAGCGCAAAACCAGAAGACAAATAAAATGGAAAATAGAAGACAAAGAACAAGTACATAGCCTACATGATGTTTTGATATGGTACACAACTAAACTGAATGATGAGAATCTATTGCAAATTGAGATCATTGCCTTGATTATATTTTGGAATGATATGAAGGATCAAAGTCCTGGAAGCAGCCTCTTCCAAAAATGCAGGGTAAGGCTTGCCTACATTTCACCCTTGTGGTGGAACCCTTCCCTAAATCCTCGTTGCGCGGGGATGCTTTGTGCACTGGGCTGCCTTTTTATGAAGGATCAAAGTATTATATCTATCTATCTATATATAGATATATGAATTGATTCGTTTATTTGGAAGTTCAATGATCACAATTTCATTGGAGATTTTCACACAAGTGAACTCACTTTCAGCATCAAGCTCAACAAATTTGTAACTTGCACCTATCTCCTCTAGAAACGTCCCTGCCTCCTTGCACGCTTCACAGTAAGTCTTGCTGCAACCAGAGAAAAGCAAAAAACAGTTGAGCATCATAGAGAGCTCCAGAGTGTAATTAAATAATAATAATATAATGATAAAGTGATGCATATAATAGTTCATACTAAATGTCAAAATTACTGATATTTAGGATTCATCAGAAAGAGAGAGACAATGCGGCAATTGCGTGATATTTACTCAGTATCAGAATGATACGAAGACCACTACCCTCCGGTTTTCCACTACCGCCACAGTCCAGCCAGCCATCGTTCCTACCCTTCCGCCAACTCTCAGACAGCCGCCCGTGCAGCCATTTCACGTACATCTTCTTCTCGCACCCCTCAACTACATGCCTTAGACCAATTCCATGACCCTCAACGCAGATGAGGGTGCCTCCGCTTCAGCTTTCATTGATTCTACGTACTTGGATCACCTGAAAGGTCGATTAGAAGGCCTCACACTTCCTCTTTGCGAGCTCATGGGCACTGCCATCAACCGGTATCTCCGCCCTCTCCTTCCCCACGAGCTGCAACATCTTCTCTCCTCACAACTTGTACGCTTTAGTCCTATATGTTCGAGGTTCACTCATAAAGTGCGCAAGTCTCCAATTCACCAGAGAACAACCCATGTTTTACTTCTTTGTTTGTTGCTCACGTAGAACCGTCCGCTCCCATCAACTACTTCCTTCTCTGCTCAATCTTTTTCATTGTGGAATTTTGCAGTCTGATTGGGCGGTTTGCTGCACTATTCTTTTCATTCAGTCAATAACCTAAACTCGTACTCAATCGGTTGCTGTAACTCATCCTTTCCACATTTGAGAGTAGCTTCCATAATCTTCTTCGTCTCTTGCAACATGTTCTTTCCTTTAGATGAGAGCAATGTTGCAAACGTTTGGTGTCGGGGACACGTCGTTTTAAGTTTTTTCATGTCGATTTTAATATGTAGGGAGATACATCAAGGATATCTTTCAATATTTAATTATTCATATGCGCACGCGCAAGCGTACACACACACACATATATAATCATTTTTCATATATACTAACATATTAATATATTAACAATTTAACATTGATTGAGCTTCTATCTACCATTATATTACACAAGTAATAACAATATAACGCAGGAGAAAGCTATAAGCAGCATGAAGGCAAGAAGTCGTGTGAACCTTCGGTCCAAAATCCAAAGGCCAAGCATAATCGAAGTCAATGATGGATGGGTGCAGGGAGAAAGTCAAAGGAAGCACAAAAAAAGATAGTTGGGAGCTAGGGCATTTGATTGTTACAGCTTGCGGGCGTTTAATTTCCAGCTAACAAAGCAGGCCTAGTAAGCTCACCAGGTGGATCAGAATAACACCCTCCAAGAAACAATGAACTAGCGGCGTATCGAGGGTATCAGTAGCTAGATCTGTTCACGGGAAGCTTATGAGAAGACAATTTTGGATGCCTTCAGGTGAAGCATCAGCAGATCGGACCTCCGAATTGTTATCTATATCCAATTCCTAGTGTTGAATTTCCCTCCTCTCCTACTCCTTGGGTGATCTAATTAGGGTTTCCACAGAGTCCTTATTAGTGTGGGCACGGAGAAATTAAAAAAAAAACAGTGGGATAAGAGAGATTTGAAGCTAGGGGGTAGACCTGAAGATGAGAACGGGGCTGGAAGAGGCCATCGCCTTCGCCTTCTCCATTGCCATCGACTTTTCTCGCTCTCCTCTATTCAGCCCTTCTTCCTGCCTCCCAATAGTTATTCCTGCTCTGCGCGATCAATGGGATATTGGGAATGGGTCCAGTCCTACTCCTCGCACGACTGCAAAAACGCCACCGCACTTATAACGCCGAGCCAAACGGGGAAGCCCTAAGAGAGATGCAACTTATAATTTAGCAAACATACAGAAAAAGTCGTGATAAATGCTCTTTAATATATATATATATATATATATATATATATAACTTGGTAAGTCAGGCTATTGGAGAACCGAGACAAGAGTACAATAAGTAATGACCAAGTGGCCGAGCCAAACTAGGGAAGTTTCCTAGCAGCTTCATAGCTTTGGATTGTTTCATTGAAGTTGCTTGTGCGTCCCATAGGTTACTTTATTAAATGACGTCAACCACTTTAATATATATATATATATATATAGAGCAACGTTAATAGCGCGCAATAGTGGTAACTTATAAATTAGATTAAAATTTAATACGTAATTGATCTAATAGCACCCCACTCGGTCCACGCATTTCTTTTCATCCTTCCGACAGAAACCCTATAGGCGAGCTCATCTCCTCTCTCTTTACCTCCACATTTGGCAACGGCCGCCTTCAACTTTCAGATCCACACAGTTTGAAGAAGAGATGAATAAAAAGTAGAGGTTTCTCCAAAGCCATCATTTCCCGTCGAGAGATGAAAGCTTTTGATTTTAAGTATTTTTCAAGTATTGGTGAGATTAGCGAGGAGATATTCGGGGAAGGAGATAAAAGCTTCATTTCAGTATGTTTTTTTATGTTGAAATTGTTGAAGTGGGAGTAAAAGTGGAGTTGGGCGGTTATACTGGTCAAACCGCACAGACCGCAGCGTCTGTTGCGGCATGGCGGACAACTTTGGTGGATTGCCTTTGGCAGATACCGGTTATCTCTTGCGGTCTGGTTCATCAAACATCCTTGATTAACCGGGTGGTTAGGGTTGGCTAACCGCTGATTTGCCGGACTGATCTGGAGTTCGCCGAGTCCGACATAGTTTTTTTCCGGACTCTTCTGAAGCTCGCCGGTGTCTGGCTCGTTTCTGTGCTTGCGATCTGGTTGTTGATCGTGGAGGTCAGCACAGTTGCGTGGACTGGTTTACCTGGAGGTCGCACGGTCTGATGGAGCAGTTCTTAAGGTGTCAGACTGGTGTTGTTCAGATTGGACGCGGTCTTGGTATCAGGTGGCGCGGTTACTCGGAGACCGCAAAGCTTGTCCTGGTCTTGATCTTGTGTGACTGAGTCCAGCTTGTTGCCTAGCTTGTTGAGATCGCCTGTGTGCGGACTGCTTCTAGAGCTCGCCGAGTTCGGCAAGTTGGGGGCATGGTTGTCGCGAGCCGATGCTTTTGCACGGACTGGAGTTATGCCCACAAGCCTGGCAGTCTGGGTTTTCTTGCGGACATGATGGTGTCTGCGCTCTTGTGCGGATTGCCTCTTTAACGGGGGACAGGTTTTGTTTTCACACTTGTGCGGATACGCAGTGTTAGCCGACAGGTCTAACGAGCGATTGTGTTATCGCTATGGGTGATGACGACACTCCTCATCACATCTATAAATAGGAGTCTTCGGCTCTTCATATATAACAGCGAGCAGTAAGAACTAGCTCGCACTTGATTTTAGGGGTTACGGTTTTCTAACCGCTGCAACAAAGGAAGTTGATTATGTGCAGACTGTGCGGCTAACATCAGGACGGTTAGGCAACTAGTGGAAACTTGGTGTGGAACAGTTTGCAGATAACAGTCAGCGGATAGCAGCAGGTCGCGGTCTTTGCGACTTGATTTCTTCCTTCGAGTTGCGGATAAGCAAAGCAGTTCGTCCGGTCAATCAGCGAGTTCTGTTCAAGTTCCTTCAGCATTTCAATAACAGCAGTCCGCGCGGTTAGCCACGGATAGATGGCTTCAGCGGACTCGGCTAGCGGTCTGGCGACTAGTGCAGTTACAGTCATCTGTCTGCGCGGTTAACTTCTTGTTGCATATTTTTGTTCCTTTGGTTACATTGTAAATCATATCTTGCAATGTATATCTCGCTCTTTAAAGAAATTAATTTCAATTAGAGACTCTTGTGTTGTTGTTGCTACTGATTTTTACTTGTCTTCGATTATGATTGAGTGTTCCTGCGATCTCGTTTTCAGTTTCCCATAAATTTTCACACTTCAACTTCAACCATGAGAAATCTTCTCTAAGATGAACACTCTTAGATTGGAGGGCCAGGATTCTCGCTTGTAGTTTTTACTAACGATCCAGAATCCTTTGTGGCCACGAACTCGAAGTACTAATTAAATTATACTTTTGTTTCATTTTCACCATCTTTATTTGAGTAGTTCAGAAGGGTTGCAAATTTCTATTTGATCGATTCTAAGTTATTTTCTTAATTTGTATTCTTTTATAAACACTCGAATTACAAGCAAAGATCTCCAATTTTATCAACACTCAAGTTCGAAATGAATGGAGAAATTTATGTTTTTTTGTGTGACTTGCAAATAGTTCGCCCGTGTGAACCCTAAAATTTATGAAATGCTAATATTGCCGTGGGGGAGGGGATGCCCTTATCTTACATGTGATTGTACCTCACGCAATTCCCATCGAATAAAAAATGTATGACCTCAAAATTCATGGTGTGTCAACAATGATGTCTGACTCGATCATTTATAGTTCCATCGGTCCAATCCATCCATATATAAGCTCAAGCGATATTTGTTCCAATCAATTCTCGAACACTCTAAGGCTCCGTTTGGCAGGGTGGTGGTGGTCGTAAATGTATGGGTTAAACCATCATTTGGTTAAGGATCACGTGACAAACATCATTCATTTGAACATAAAAGTGAATGAAGTTCCTTAGATGTGTTGGAGTTGGGGAACACTTTCAGCTCTCTTGTTTCTCACACCGGATTAACCCACGTGAGCTTAGAGACGTCGGAGCGTGACCCTCTCCGATGACTGAAGTACCAGTAAACGCGGAGGTCCGGGGGCGGCAAGCCCCCGGCGGAGGTTCGGAGCGTGATATCCGGGTGTGCGGATATCCGGTTTCCGGTTCCGTGGCCTATTTATAGGCGTGTAACCCGATTTTAGGGTTGAGTTTTTTTTCCTGAGCGGTTTCGGCTGAGGAAGTTGCTGGAAGAAGGAGGTGTTTTTCTGGCGGTGGTTCTTCTTCCCGTTTCTTGTCCAAAGAGAGAGGTGCGAGGTAGGATCGGTTTGATCCTTGTAACTTTGTAATCTGTATTTTTGTTTTGGTGAATACAAGAAGGAAGGGGAGAAGGGGAGAGAGATCGTAGCCCGATTTTGGGTGAACCTCTGTAAATTTTATTGTTGTGGTTGTTTGTGTTTTTTGTTTATTTTTGACTTTTCGTTCGAATCTCTCTTTTCGGCACTCTGATTTCTCTATAAGATGGGCGTTAACAAATGACAATTTAACCTTCATGCTCATGACCGCCACCATCGTGCCAAACGAAGCCTAAATCGAAAAAAATAACTCCCGGGAGCGAAATTGAATGTGGGAAGGAGAAATTTGTACTGGTGAATTGAAGTTGATATACTCATTTACATCATGTGCACAGTTTTGCTTCTTCACCAATAAGAAGAAAACAAAACTTTATTGGTAGTTGTTGTATGTCTCATAATTTTCTAAGTGATTATGATTTTTCTCTTCCAAGGAATATGAAATCAGTTTCATTTCATCAACAAGAGTTTGAAGAACGACACAAGCTATCAGAAATTCAGAAAATTTAATAATTCAAATAGATACTATACGAACAGTTGACTATAAATAGGGAATTTATCCAAAGATTATGGTCACATGTAGGTGGGACCAAACCGCGCCCGCGTTGCCGTTCCGCATGAACAAATTGTGGTTCCAGGTGATCGCCCCCTCCTTCAATCTCCGTTACCGTTCCACGGGCGTTCCATCGGGTGCGGCGACCCAAACAAGCCCCCATGCTCTTTGCTGGTGAAATTTTCGGAATAGGGTCCGCGGCCGGCGGATCAGTGATCTCCGCGAAGATCAAGAGTGAGCAGCTGATCTCCCGATGATCTCCACAGAGATCACCCTTATGGCCCAGGGCCCGGATGGACACCTAAACCCCCCCTTTTGCTGACTTATTTTTTTTTATTTTTTTATTTATAAAAAGAGAGAAAAGACATCCTGCACTTTGTAGAAAGCAAACTATAATTATAATACATATTAATTAACGCGGTTAATAATTACACGGCCAGATCAAACACTGATGGAAGAGACAGAAACGAGCTCCCTTTACAGATGAAGGGAGGTATCCACGTCCGTCGTGCGTGGTGGCGGGCTACTCGGGAGGGAGGCCGGCATGGCCGGAAACTCGCCGGCTTCCTCATGAACCTGCAGGTTTGAGTTGCGGGTGAGGGGTCTTGATGGACTCAAAGCAGAGCCTGGAAATTCAGCTCCGGAGAAGAGCTTCAATAATTCTCGCTTCTGTCTCTTCTCTCTGATTCTTTGGAGCTGCTTGAACCGCTTCTGAAGGAGCTGAATGGAGGAGGAGGAGTGGAGGAGAGTGGAAGAATCCTTGCCGTGCCGTCCCATGATCGGAATTGGAAGCCGGCGATCCCCTGTTTTTGTTTCTTGTTCTGCTTTTCTTTTCTTTTTTTTACTGGTGGAGGTGGTGGTCGATTATACCGCGAAGTCGCATTTATAAAGGACTTGAGAATTGTCCTTTCACACTGTCTTTATGTGATTTTGAATTATCCCGATTCGATTGGGGATTGTTTACTGGGAATTAGCAGGGTTTTGTGTCCCCAAATAAAAATGATTAGTTTTTGAAAGAAAAAAATTAGTGGCTGCATTAAGCATGCTACAGAGAAATGTGATGATTGATGAACAGCAGAAGGAGAGGGAGTGGAGATTAGGGTCAATGAATTTCCGGGGTAAGTTCAAGACTCCATTATGCAGCCAGCATTGGTAACTTTGAGAAGAGGGCGAGGAAGAGCTTCGTTGATCTTCGATTGGATACTTTCCGGCTCATATGAGTTGCAATCGGCGATCCGCGGCGCCATAGGATCTCGCTTGTGCTTGTTTGCTCTTTGTCGTGCTGCGGTTTCGCGTGATGGCACTTCTGCCGGTTGTTGTCCCCTAACCACAGTACTCAGTCTGTCGCTCGATTGTCTAATCTAATCGACCGTGCGAAGCTCGTGCACTTGAGAGCAGACAAACAAAAATGTGTTGTACTGTCCTAACCGGAGTATTGTCGCGTCTGCACCGGAGTACATACACAGTCACTTGTGTAATTAAAAAAAAATGATATGATACGGTTGATTTGGGGAGCACTTGAGTCATTTTTGTGTTTGTCTTGATTTATTCTACAAGTAGAAGAGTTTAGAGTTCTTTTTGTGTGTGGAGTTGTTATTGTTAGAAATTTTACTTTATTACTAATAATTATTTTCAAATTTTTTTAGAAATAAATAATATAATATTTTAATAAAAAATTTCAAAATGAAAAAAAAGTATTTAGATATGCATGAAATATAATATAATAAAAAATTAAGTAAAAAATCAAGCATGGGTAATGTGTGTGATCATTGTCTTTAAGAAGTTGAACGACCCTCCGGCAGAATTTTCGTTCGATACTCACTTCTCCAAAGTATAACATCCGGCTAGATCCCAAAACTCTGAAGTGCGCGGACACCAAAAAAACACAAAAAACTCGAACTACCACTGGATCAAACAAATGTAGTATTGCAAGAAAATAATAACAAAACATACAAGGTCTTGAAGAAGAAGAGAGTAATCTTATAGGTGTGTATTGTAAGTCTCATATTTTAGAGAAATATTTATAGGCTCAAATTTTATTTCTGAATTTATTAAAATACAAATATATTTAATTATAATAATTAATATAACATTAAATATATATTAATAAAATTAACATGTTAACGTTTTACGTGAGAAGTTACATTTAAAACTTTAATATATATATTATATATGTTAACGTTTTACGTTATATATTATATATTAAATATATTATATATTAAATATATTATATATATACTGAAGTCTGAACATATATATTTATATTTTATTAATAGATTTACGTCTAATAATAAAGTTATAGTTACATATATATATATATATATATATATATATATATATATATATATATATATATATATATATATATATATATATATATATATATATATATATATATATATATATATATATATATATATATATATAATATAATTAGTCCCTCCCTGTGAATATAGGGACTTCTTGCTGAACCATGTAAACTACATCTTGTTCAATTGATTTGTGATTGTGTGAATTTATTTTCTGCATCATTCGTATAATAAGTGATATCAGAGTCAAATTTTGATACGATTTTGATTTGAAGGCTGTGATTCTCAACTCTTCAATGCGCGAAAAGACTAAAAAAATCTCATTTGGATGGGAATCAGCGCCATCTGTTTTTCTTGAAGAACTGGCGTCATTGTGGCTGGCTTAAGGTTATCGTTTTTCCAGTGATACATGCAGAATATAGAAAAAAAAAAGGCCAATAAAATTTACAACTCCACACACAATAAGAACCATTATCTCCCCCGTTTATAGAAAAAATTTAGAACAAACTTCAAAATTGTCACAAACATCTCTCAAACCGACATCTCAAACCGACAAATACATTATGTCATTGAAACGCCACTTGGAAATGGGGGGGGGGGGGGGGTTCGAGACGGAGCGGATCGGAGCCATTTCCTTCTTGTTGCAGGTGCAAACGGAGCAAACGATGTCGGCGACCGTTTGTTTACCCACCGCCCGACGGCATTTGCTCCGAACGGAAGCGGCGAAACTTTCATGCCGTCTAATTAAAAAATGATTAAAGTGTTGGAGGTTAAAAACCTACATTTGAAGATGCATTTTAAGAATATTGCTTTGTTTGGGACAACTTTGGCGTTTGAGGAGAGGCTGCCTAGTAAGCAAAATAATGATGATTTACCTGTGTTTTGAATTTTCATGGTGGCGTTTCGATTGCATTTCACCGCTCCATCAGAAATTCCCTCTGCCCTGTACACCAGCATGGTGGTTTCCACCGCCTGTCCAGGGTTGAGCCCCGGGATTTGACGACGGACTTGAAAAGTCAACTACAAACGCTTTACGCCCAATCATTCTGGATAACGCTTGCATCCTTTGTCTTACCGCGGCTGCTGGCACAGAATTAGCCGATGCTTATTCCTCAAATACCGTCATTGCTTCTTCTCCAAGAAATGTTCTAACGTCTCACTTAAAACTCCATTTTTTGAGGTTAGCGTTCACGATTGCCAACACATAATCACACTTGGACGACTGCTGATATTTGTGTGAAAAATAGAATTTGTGGCCAAAACTTCCCAACAATGCCAACAGTTTTTTTGTCATTTGTTCACAATTATCACCAATCTCTCAATAGTCATAGCCCCACGCAAAATTGTGTTTCTAGATATTAGTTTTGGGTCTGATGTTCATGTTATATCATGATATATATATATATATATATATATATATATATATATATATATATATATATATATATATATATATATATATATATATAATGCATGCATGTATTCATGACCTATATTTATTAATTGGCTAATCCAACAACTTACTCTCACTTCACTTTATTGAAAAATATATTAAAGTTTAAAAGACCCCGCAACCGAGGGGATTATTATAAAGTGACCTGTCAAGAAACTCTTGTGCAATTAACTTAGATTTTGCGACTTCTGTTTCGTTTTAAAATTCATTATTCTAGCTTGAAGAAGAATTCGTTGTCAAAACCTTTTGATCAAGTATAAATGAGTTGATTTGGCGGGGGATATACTTTGCATTCTCGTGAAGTCTTTTGAGAAACTACTTGTATTGGAAAATCACACACCTCAAATCCTCTTCTCCATCTCATCTTTGTATGGGGGTCGTGGGGGTGGGGCCGTGGGGGTGCCCCACAAACACAAATTATTTGCTCATTTTCTGTCACTTTTGAAAGAGATCTTTTATATATATATATATTACTCCAATTGTTTCAAGCAAGATGATGTCATTGAAAAATGTATGAAAAACAAACTGGCCCGCCATCCCTCCATGTGTTTGGGGTTTATGGCACGGTATTTATTACTATATATATACATATATTAGCAATAACTACATGCAGGCCGACTTTAGCTATATATATTATAATTATATTAATTCTAGTTATAATTGCATTTTTTTTTATCAGCCCGTACTATTAAATAATAGTAATCAATAATATCTCGGCAACGTTGACGAAGCAAACTGGAGATGAAAGAATAACAATAAGAATGTTGGTCTAAGCTGGGCTCTGTTAAGCCCCTCCTACTCAACAGTATAGAACGGGAATCATTGAAGATTTCCTCTCAGGATGCTCCAATAATGATAACTCTGCTTCCTGGAAAGAGCGTTTGACATTGCGGTATAAGCTCCCAAAACCGGCATGATTTTAAGCTTTTGGAATGTTCCTGCGAGGGAATCGCAGCAGGTGGGGGAAGATAAATTCCCCATTTTTTTTCTAATGACTTGCCAGGCACGTGCTTCTTTCTCTCCTGGCTTTTTCTCTCTGTTTTTATTCACAACCAGAGCATCCTGATTTTAGCTTCACAATTACTCTCCCAACTCGATTAAAAATAATGTTTTTATTATTATTGTTGTTTCTGTGGATTGTTCTATCTTCTGTCCCAATCTCCTCTATTGTTTTTAGATAAAATTGGATTTAAAATGGCTTCCCTGATGCATTTTTACTGTTAATAGTGCTCTACTGATGCCACAAAAAATAATAAAAACTCTCCTTTAAGTTTGTTCTGGTTCAAATTTTAGAGAAATGTCTTTGATTTTCCAAGTTCATTCATTGCAATAGCTCAAATTTGCGAAGGACGGGAGAGTCAATGGGTAAACTTTGAATGTTCAGGAAATTTTTTTTTTTGGGTGATTTTATGACTTTCCATCAAACATTTTAACAGGAGCCGGTTCTGTAGACAGAAAAATTAAAAAAGAAATAAATTTATAAACAATTACTCATATGAATAATTAAATACTAAAATCCGATATATGAAATATTCCCGATATATCTCCCGACATATTAAAATCGACATAAAAAACCTAAACCGACATGTCCCGATATCCGACATCTACAACCTTAGGCGTAATTGTTATCTGCTCCTTGTCTTGAAAGAGGCTAAAGATTTTTACTGATTTACTGAATAGTTGCTGTAATTTTTTAAAATTTAACAGTTATACTGCATGCATATTAGATTTTAGGAATGAATTGATGAGAAGTCGTTGTTGCATATTCTGTCCTAGGCTCCATTTGGGGGCGGCGGTGGCAGAAATGAATGTGGTGGTTATGAACTGTCGCTCGTGAACACCCGATCTCACCAAAGTAACTTCATCCGTCTTTATGTTCAAAACTAATTTTCTGGTTTGATATCGGTCGTAACCGTTGTCATGCCAAACATACATTATATGAGGGTGGGGTTTTATTCCAAAGTCATCTGAGCAAAAAAAAAAAAACCCCACCCCCCTAATCTCACTGTTTATGCAAAGCTACCGAATTTGCTGCTTCCAGGCCTTTAGAAAGTACTGCTAAAAACAAATTTCTTGGTTCTACTCATGTTCCTCAAGAATGCAGAGTTTATTTTATGATTTACTCGATGTTGCTGATGTTATTCTTTTATATTTATATTGTTAATTCATAAATATTTTTAATATTAATGATAAAATAATGATGATAAAGATCCAATTAAAAAAAAAGTACATATCATGCAAAAATTTATAGCTTTTGGATGTAAAAAATTTCACAAATCTGAGAAAGAGGTCGCAGAAACATTCAACCATAACCAAAATCAAGTAAAATTTAACACAACAAAAACACAAGAATTTCAGCTGGAATTCACAAATTTGATTAACAAAGCAAGACATACATTGCGAGACATGATTTCGCAATGTGCTCGATGAAAACAGAAAAATACAACTCCAGGCAAAGAAGAAACCGCAAGGACAACAAGTTGTAACCGCACAAGCCGCGCGAACACCAAGAGACAAACCGCGCGGACAATAAGTTGTAACCGCACAAGCCGCCAAACCGCAAACTCTGTCCGCCAAAACCGCTCAAGTCGCCAAACCGCAACTAACCGTGTGAACTGCTTGTTATTTAATGCTGATGAACTTGAACAGAACTCACTGATAGACCAGACGAACTGTTCGACTTAACCGCAACCCCGAGAAAGAGACTTCAGGCCGCTGAGACCGCGACCTGTTGTATACCACTGACTGTTAACCGCGACCTGTTCTACACCAAACTTTCCACTAGTTGTCTAGCCATTTGATGTTAACCGCACAGCCTGCACAGAGTCAACTTCACTTAGTCGCGCCGGTTAGAAAATCTTAACCGCAAGATCAAAATGCGAGTTGAGTTCTCACTGTTCTTGTTCTTATTGTTTTTTATGACGAGCCAGAGACTTCTATTTATAAGCGCGAGTAGTAGTGTTGTCACCACATATAGCGATAGGATAACCGTCCGTCAATCTGCGACTAACATCACTTATCCACACAAACGTGAACACAAGCATCCTTCCGCCAAAAAAATCATCTATCAGCATAGGCGGAAAGAAGGACCAGTCCGCCAAGCCGAACGGACAACAAAACCAGTCCGCGTGGACTTGGCAACTCAACCACGCGTCCTGATTCAATCACGCCAGCGACGGACTGTCGGACTCAGCCACCAGACCGCACTGTGCAACGGATCCAAACACGCCAGCGCCGGACTGCCGGACTCAGCCACCAGACCGCACTGTGCAGCAGTCTCCGCATCCAGTTCGTGCATACTGCAGCCAACGATTAGAACATAATCTGAGCCTAGTCGAACTGTCGAACTCGGCGAACTCTAGAAGCAGACCGCTCAACCAGACGGTCTCGACGAACTCCGGAAGCAGACTGCACAACCTGGCGGTCTCGGCGAACTAGGCAACAAACCTGTACTTGTCACGAACTCGTGACCAAGTCCACGACACCAGCGAACTGGCTATCAACTCGCCCGAGAAAGCTCCAGCGAAATTTGCGGTTAGCCTCCACAGACCGTGCTAACCGTCTGCCTTCTTGCGAGCCAGAGATCCTGATAAGCTCTAAGCGGACTGTGCGGTCTCACAATCCAGACCACAAAAGCCGCGATTAAACAAGGCTAACCGCACAGTTACTTCTTCAGGGTGTTTGCTGAATCAGACCGCAGGAAGGAAGGATAGAAGCCGAAACCGGCTAACCTCCATCTCCTAGCCACCAGTCCGCGGCGGTCTCTGCAGTCTGCCATATTAGACCGCCCCTACTCCACTTCACTCCCACTTCAACAATTTAAACACTCCCCCTTGAAGTGAGAAGTGAAAACTAGCCCGAGCAAACCCCGTAACCGAATAAACGGTTCATTCGGCAACGGCTTCGTGAAGATATCCGCGATGTTTTCCTGACTCTGCACATGTTCTACCATCAAAGACCCCTCCGGCACCTTCTCCGGAACGAAGTGATGCTCGATCTCGATGTGCTTCATTCGCGCGTGACAAACTAGATTACCAACCAGTTTAAAATCATTCTCGTTGTCACCACGAAGCATAATAGGACCACACACCTCCTCATGAATGCTCTTCACTAACCTCCCGAGCCAAATGACTTCCTGAGCAGCCAAGGTTGAAGCATTGTACTCCGCTTCCGTAGTGGAGACAGACACTGAATCTTGCTTTTTGCTACGCTACGAGATAGTTGTCGCTCTACACATGAACACATATCCTGGCGTCGACTTTCGATCATCAAAATCTCCCCCATAATCAGCATCCGTGTAGTTATGCAGCTTGAAGCCCGTGTCCCTCTTATAAAAGAGGCTCATGTCCGAGGTGAACTTCAAGTACTTTAGAATATTTTTAGGCGCCACTAGATAAGGTTTTCGCGGCTCCGTCATATATCGAGTTACTCGGCCCACAACATAAGATAGATCCGTCCTTGTAATCGTCAGATATATGAGACTCCCCACGAGAGCCCGGAATACAAAGGGATCAAAAAAACCCTCCCCTCATCACGCCGAAGTTTCAGACCGACCTCCAGAGGAGTAGAACTGATTTTCCCTTCTCGCATGCTGAATCGCTTAACGATTCTCTCCGCATAGCCCTTCTGAGAAACGAACATGTCGTTCTTCTTCCTCTCAACCTCGAGTCCAAGGAAATGGTGGAGCTTCCCAAGATCCTTCACCTCGAACTTGATAGCAAGCTCAGCCCGCCTTGCTACCTCTTCCTCTGAGTTCCTGGTGATGATCATATCGTCAATATACAACAGCAATAGGATCTGAAGCTCCCCCTTCTTAACAAACAGACTTGAATCTGAGTCTGAAGCGAAGTATCCGCAGAACTGGAGGTATTCTGCGATCTTCCCGTACCACGCCTGAGGCCCCTGCTTCAGACCATAGATGACCTTCTTTAGTTTACAGACGTGTCTTGGATGTTCTTCAGATACATAACCAAGTGGCTGAACCATGAAGATGTCATTGTCAATCTCACAGTAAAGGAAATCATTCTAAATTCTCCACCCTTGGCAAGCCACCAAAGAAATCACCACACGAACTGAAGTCATCTTGGCCACCGGACTAAACGTCTCTTCATAATCCTCCATGTACTGCTGCGAGAACCCCCGAGCTACAAGGCGAGCCTTGTACCACTCCATACTGTCGTCAGCCTTCTTTTTCAGCTTATAAACTCACTTGCATGTCACAGGAGTGATGTCTACGATCTTGGGCACAAGGTATCAAGTCTCGTTTTTCCTGAGGGCGATCATCTTCTCATCCATAGCATCTTCTCACTCCTTAATGTCAGTGGCATTTTCAAAGCATGACGGCTCCCGCTCATACAAGGGACCTGCGAAGAAACATGAGACAAAACTCACCATGTTCCCATCCCTATATCGAGTCGGTGGAATAATGGTCCTTTTGGACCTCCACAGGGCTTGACCCTGATCCACCACTTCCGTTGCTTCTCCTGAACTAGCTCTCCTCTCGGGCACACCAGGAGCATCGCTCCCCCGGCTTCCAGATCCAGAAGCTTCCGCCCCAGAGCTAGATGACACTGGAGCACCTGGTGACACAGGTAACTCCACCAGAAGATCCCGAGCAGTTTGAACCTGTCCTCCGTCAGCTCCACTGATGAGTTACCCTAATATGACGTCAATTCGTCAAATACCACATCCTGGGAGACAACAAACTTCCGTGTCTCTGGATCCATGCATTTCCAGTCCTTTTTCCTCTCATCATATCCAACGAACACTAGCTTCCTTGCTTTCGCATCTAGCTTCGTCCTGAGAGCGTCTGGAACATGCACATAGCAGGTTGACACGAACACCCAAAGATGTTCCACACTGGCCTTCTCCTTGAACATCAGCTCATGTGGAGACTTCATGTTGTTCGGATTGAGGGGCATATGGTTAATGACATATGCCGCACAGGTCATTCCTTATGTCCAGAAAGCCCTAGGAATGCCTTTGGCGTGAAGCCAGCACTTGCAAGTCTCCGTCAAGTGACGGATCTTCCGCTATGCAACTCCATTCTGTTGTGGAGTACGCGCACAAGTAAGCTCCCTTCTAATTCCAAGCTTTCTGCAGAAGTTAGAGAACTCGTTTGAGTTGAACTCTCTTTCATTGTCAGTTCTCAACTTCTTGATTCGCAGACCGAGCCGGCCCTCCACGAACTCCTTGAACTCCACAAACTTGTCGAACGCCTCTGACTTCTCATTTTTGAAGTATACTCGAGCATACCTAGAAAAGTCATCAACCATAACTAGCATATACCTGCTACTGCCAAGACGAGGGGTGACGGTGGGTCTTGTCAGATCACCGTGGATACACTCCAACGGTGCTTTGCATCTGGTCTGTGACTTGTCAAATGAAAGACCATGAGCCTTTCCATACTGACATCTCGCGCAGACATGACCGTCTCCAAAGGATGAAAGGTTAAGCAGGGCACGCACCAGACATCTCACCGTCATAGCCTTCAGCTTATCCATCCCAACATGCCCCGGCCTCTCATGTCAGATAGCAGCGTTGTCATTAGCCCTCATCTTATCATCATAAGAACTTGTCGCTAACACGAAAAAGTCATTCACTCTCCTTCCGACATGAGTGATGTTAGCTTTCATAGCTGACACATTCATGAGGAACTTCACTTCTGTTGGGCCAAACAGAACGCGATACCTCACGTCAACAGCGTTGATCACCGAAAAGAAGTTTTTCTTCATCTCCGGCACGTGATACACACTCCTCAAAGTGAGTGGCTCCCGATCACTGTCTAAAGAAACTGTCTCCTCCTTCTCTACTGCATGTACAGTATCATCAGCAGTAATAATGACATCGTTATCTTTGTAGTCCTGCAGAGAAGAGAATTTAGACTCGTCCATGGTGAGCTGATGATCACACCCCGTGTCCACGATCCAGTCCTCCTGATAGTTGATGGAGGAAAGTGCACGAACACAAGTGTCCGTCATGAAGGCACTCCCCCATCCTCCTTCCTCAGCTCTGGATTCAATCTTTTCCTTCCCTCCAGCATGCCCCAGCTGAAGATTTACTCTGCAGTTCTTTCGGATGTGACCAAGCTTGTTACACCTGTAGCACTGAGGTCCTCCCCGCTTCTTCCCGTCATCTTGCTTAGGAGCCTTGCTTCTCTCCTACTGTGATGAAGAAGACGGACCATCACTAACATGTGTCTTCTTCTTCCCATCTCATCTCTTCTTCTTGCCAGAGAAGAGAGCCTCTCCATCTCCCCCTGAGATCGAAAACCCAATCATCTGTCTTGCCAAGCTCTCTTGTGAAGACAATAGATTCTCCAGCTCGAGCAAAGATGGCTGATTGGTCCAGCCTTGCACTGATGTAGGGGCCCTTGACGATGAACAACCAAGGAGATCAGAACTCGAACAGTATTTAACTTGGCAACTTGTGAGAAAGTCTCATCGTAGTCGAGGTCGTGTTGTTGAGTGAATCCCCAAGCCAAGAGCCGGGTTTTCATCCGGTCAACCGTTCAGTCTGGAGCATGTTTGACTGTAAAGATCTATTTGCAACCAACACAAGTCTGTCCTAGAGGAAGGGGGACAAGATCACACGTACGATTGGCCCAAAGAGCAGTCATTTCCACATCCATGGTCGCACGTCACCCTGGATGCTGGAGAGCCTTCTGTAAAGAGTTATGTAGAGAAATGGAGGAGAGAAAGCGCAAATTTGAGAAGAGGTGGGGAGAGGTGATGTAGAGAGACGTAATTTGCCAAGGGATGAGCCGTAGAAGTTGATGTCGGTTCAACATGCCGCGAGATCACACTGGTAGATAGAAGCCGTTGTAGGCTGATTTGGGAGGCCGGCGAGTGTACACACGAAGGGGTAGTTGAGGTGGGACTGGCGGGGTAGTAGGTGTGGGAAGGAGAGGTGGAAGCGGAGAAGTGACAAGAACTGTAGGCCAAGGTAGAGGAGGCGGAAGAAGTATATCGGTAGAGGAGGAGTGAAACGGTTGGTCATCAAGGAAAGTGACATCAGCAAAAACGACTATTTTACCATCAATAGGAGAATAACAGACATACCCCTTCTGAGTGCGAGAGTATTCAATGAACATAAATTTTGTAGCCTGAGGAGCAAATTCGTCAGTGGGTGGACCAACGAGGGCATGCGATTGATGAGATGACATGCTTTGTTCTCCCTCACATCTCGTGTTTTTGGAGGTACATAACATGTACATCCAAAAACACGAGGTGTGAGGGAGAACAGAGCCATGGAAGGGAATAGAAGATTAAATGGGACCGCGAAGTTGAGGACAGACGAGGGCATGCAATTGATGAGATGACATACAGTAGAAATAGTAAAATTCCAGTATAATGGAGGAACCTGGATTTGAAACATGAGAGATCTGGCGACATCGAGGAGATGACGATTTTTTCGCTCTGCCACACCATCCTGTTGAGAAGTGTACGCACACGAATTCTGATGGATAATACCAAACTCTGTGCACAGATTAGAGAAGGTACGACTGGTATATTCACGCGCATTATCGGTGCGAATAACTTTTAAGCATGTGAAAAACTGAGTGCGAGTCTCCGTAAGAAATGCATGGAAGATAGAGGGAAATTCTGCTCGAACACGAAGTACAACTAGGTAACATGCGAGTAATCATAAATAAATGTTACAAAATAGCGATAACCATAAACACTAGGGATCTTATATGATCCTCAAATGTCAGAGTGCACTAAACAAAAAGGAGCATCGCTCCGAGTACAGGGAGAAGTAAAAGACACACGATCTTGTTTGTCATAGATACAAGATTCACAAGTAAACTCATGAAGAGAAAAATCAGGAAGAGCTTTCTTAAGAATCTGGAGAGGGGCATGCTCAAGGCAATGATGCCAATCAGCAGGATAGACTGTGGAGAGAACAGTAAGTAGAACATCCAGAAGATACATCCCATTAGACAGCCGCCCCCTACCAAGTATACTCTGCGTTTGTCGAACCTACACAACAAAAGAAGAGCGTGAGAATGTTACACAACAATCAAGGTCTTGAGTAAGACGGCTAACAGAAAGCAGGTTAAAGAGGGATCCCAGAACATGAAGAACCAAAAATAAAGAGAGAGTTGGAGTAAGAAGCACATGAACAGCGCCAGAAACCGGGGCGGTGTCACCATTGTCCACATTAATGAACTTGGGATAGGCGGGGTCCAAATATTGAGGCGATTGCCGCGAAGAGATGTGATACGTGGCACCCGAGTCCACAATCCAGTGAGAGCTTTGGGAAAGACAAGATATACATTCATTGGAGATCGACGTCACGGATCCAGAGGAGCGACTAACCACCTCTTGTAATTAGTGGAGCTAAGCACGCAGAGCAACAATGTCATCATTGATGGCGGAGGGAGAAGCTGCAGTAGCGGAAGCAATAAGGTGTGGAGGCAAACCATGCTTGCGGTAGCAGGTGGCCTCAAGATAACCGTCCCGACCGCAGTGAGAACATTTAAAGAGGGTTCGGCCAGCACGTCTCCGTCCCGGAGAATGACGACCTCCACAAGCCGGTGGACCACGAGCAAAAGGAGCAAGAGTAGAGATGGGCTGCTGGAGGAGAGCCGGAGTTAGATTTGTATGAACATCCAGGGGGGAGTTACCTTCAGGAGCATCGAGCAAACGTTCGAGAGGGACAGAGTATATGCTAAGGACAGAATCTGAGCGCGAACACTATGAAGATGGGGTGAAACACGGGCCTGCTTCTTTTTGCGCCCGTTGCGCAACCAAATCCGTGGTGGGAGGTTGATGTTGTATCCATGCCTCCACAAGAGTCTTGGCCCGAGCAACAAAGGAAGTCAAGTCACCAGTGACTCCGGGGTCAAGTGATTGAAGATCAGTAATTATGTCGAACAGGTGCTGAAGGTTGTCCTTGCCAAAATAGAGGGAGTGAAGATCCTCCCACATAGCATGAGCCGTCTCATGATACATGGTCATCTTATAGGGCACGGTATCCAGGGAATTGAGAATCTAGGATTGGACATGACCATCATCACAAATCCAATCCCAGTAAAAGCAGTGGGAGGTGCCCTGGTCAGGTGATGAAGAAGGCCTTTTGTTTGCAAGACACGACGAACTGAGTGAACCTACTCAACAAAATTCGTCTTCCCACAGAGAGAGATGGTGGTGATCCGAAGTTCAAGAGGAACATCAGACGCACAAGAAGGAAGGGTGGAAGCCGTAGTCAAATCCATGAACCACACAACGCCAGGAGCTGGCCGGGCAAAACAAGCGAACAGGAGCAAGGTCGGGCGGTCAAAACCGAGCACACCGACAAAAACTGATCCACAAGGAAATCACCGCAGGGACAAGAGCAACAAGGCGGCTAGGCGGGCAGACGGGCACACACCGGCGAGTGGACAAAGAACAGCCAGCAAGACGCGCGGCTAGAAGCCTAGAATAGCATGAGACCGGGCGGCAAAGTTGAGCGACTAACCGGCGGACAGAAGCCGCGACCCGAAGCAGCAACAGAAAGAAGCGGCGATCTGAAGACAACAACTGGGCAACTTGAAGTAGTGACTTGAAGCAGCGAACAGAAGCAGCAACCTGACAGTCTGCGATTTGAAGGGGACAGCAAGAATGAACTGCAAGGAGAATCAAGTCGCAGTCCGCAGCCACAGCGGTGGCGGCCAGACGAACAACACAGGGCGGCCATGCGGCAAACGACAAGGAAAACAACGACCAAGTAGATTAAGCAAAAGGGAAATAGACCGCGGCCAGGAAGCAAGCAGAAAGCGTCCAAGTGGGAAACAGACAGTGGTCAATCAGAGAGTGGTATGGCAAAAGGAGGTGGTAAGCGAATCGTGGACAAGCGGGAAACAGACAGCGGCAGCGAACAACACAGTGCAAATTAGGCAAGGGGCAATTACTGCGGACAGATGCAACCGGGAGAACCAGTGGACAGGAGGCTGTGGACAAGAGTCAGTGGCTAGGGAAGGGAGGGCGGACGGAGAAGAACAAGCCGCGGGAAATACAGAGGTGGGACCCGGTAGGAAAAAAACGTATAAAACCAGGTAGACTCCACGAAGAAGAAGAGAGGACCAGGTCAGAGCTCGCCAAAGGGATCGGCTGGATAGAAAAAAACTATCCGCCAAGAGAAGAGGAGCCAGTTAAAAGAAGTCTACCCGCACAACATGGATTTATGCCTCTGATACCATGAAGAGAAATGAAAAAAGACGAAACAACAACAACAACAGAACCCATATAGTCCCCAATCATTGGGGGTATGGGCGGGGGAAGATTGAAAAAAGACGAATTTTTTTTATTAATATAAGAATTCATCTTTACAACTTGAGATTGTACATACATAGAAAAGGAGAGAGGAGAAGAATCCCAATCAAGAGATGTGGATTAATACAAGTGAACAAGTGGGCCGTAACATGGGCCAAGGTAATGGGCCTAATTTACATATCTTTCTCTAACAAAAACGACCAACTGCTCGTCAAAATATGTTAATCACCTTGCCTATAAAAGCGGTTGGAGAAGGGAGAAAGAAAAAGGTCTTCTGCTAAGAGGACACATTCAAAAGAACAACCCATTTCAAATTATTCTAACCCAAATTACTCATCTCGCCTATAAGAGTGATTTCCCCAATCCCATGGCATCGGGTAGCTTTGGAACAAAATTGCACAATTTCAACTAGTCAGCTACTAATATGCCACTAAACATACCTGAGGGATGAGAAGCCCTACATTTGTTCTACTAGGCTGACACAAATCTGACATGACTGAATAACCTGCGTAACACTATTTAAGGAGTGATCATGTGCAGTGTTTTCTCTACAAACAAAAGATAATGTTTATAGTTCAGGTTTTGTATATAAAGGTACCCCAAAGGCAATATAGGCTAGAGCCTCATCTATGAAGGGTGTATATCTAATTGTAAAATGAGAATGTCTTCAAACTATCTATGAATAGGATATAACACGTCGCATAAATCTCAGTGAAGATGCAAAAGAAAATTTTTAGAGCGGAGGTTTGTTTACAAAATTGATATCGTACACAGACAAATAGTATTTTTTTGTAAGCATCAGAGTGACAATCTCGTAGTAATTGATCAAATGTATCGTGAGAGAACAAAACATATTAGTATTTGGTACTACTTCAGCAGAGATAAATTCAAATATGGTGAAATCCCATTTCAAATGGGAAATTAGGCTCTGTTTGGAAAATCGGTGCCGGTTTAAAAGGGAGCAGGTCAAAAGGGAGATTCAAAACTGTATTTTTAAAACTGTATTTTCAAACCTGAGGTTCTGTTTGAATAACCTCCGGTCCGGTGACGTTTTAAAATTTTAATTATTTTACAAATAATTATTATTTATAAAATTTTCCGTTGTATTATTTTATTAATTTATTAATTAATTTATTAATTTATACATATGCAATAAATGTTGGACATCCACCTCCGGGCTGCGATGAACGCCTCTAATTTATTTATTTATTAATCTTTTTCTGTTCATCTTCTTCACGGATGCACAGTGCCGGACTTCCTTTTTTTTCTGTTCATCTTCTTCACCTCCAGGCTCCATCCGCCTCCATCTTCCACCTCCGGGCTTCATCCAGAGAGAACGACCGTTTTGAAAGGGCACGCTGGTGCTCATCCGGCCAGCCTGAAAAGGCCCGTTTTCCACCCTTTCAAATCGGGCGTTTTAAAACGAAGCTCTCCAAACACTCCTCCTCCGGTCCGGTTAGAACGAAATGAACTTAAAAGGGAGTTCCAAACAGAGCCTTAGTCTAATTGGTTCTCTCAAGAGTTATTTCGACAATATTATTCAATCCATTTTGACATTTTCGCTTCAAATTGGTCACGGGTCTTGACGAGGAACAAATCATTACACATGTTATCAGTTCAGACCAGATTCCTCAAAAATTCATAGTTAGTTTTTCATCAAATGAAAATTTGTTTTACCATGCCATAAACATAATCTCTGGCACATCAGAAAAGCAGGATTGCCCATGCGCCAATGAAGGCGAAGCCACCAAATGGAGCCAGAGTAGAGTACTTCCTATCTTCAAGATATGCCACTGTGTAGCACCTGCAAGATAAAGAGAGCAACAGAGCCAATGGATTGTTTTTCTAAAATATCAAATGAAACTGCAGCATTTAGCCTTAAAAGGTATCATAATGTAAATATTATTGATATGAACCGAAAAGTGCTCCAAACCACAAATCTCTAATATTTGAGTTGACGGGGATAAAGAATTAGCTAAAGCCCAATTCGCCGGAGTCAAGCTTGGACCAATTCGGGATGGGATGATAAAATAAAAGTAGGAAACAATATCGGATCTAGTCATACATTTGATCCAAATTATACTACTGAATATTGGAAATTCAAAATAAAACATTGATTCTCGAGCAAGACGATGCATTTGTATAGAAGCACAGTGACGTTCTACGCAGCACGCAGCATGGCGCATATGGTGCATACCATTTTGGTTCTTTGGGTCTTTTTTACTGGAAGATTTCATTGAAGCTATTGAGGGCAATAAGTTGGTGCTTGGTAAAGAAGAACTAACTTAGAGGAATGTGGGTACGACTATTGGTGCAAAAAGAGTTCCAAAGGAAGAAAAGGGAAAAAATGGAATGTGTCTATCGATGATGAAAATGAAGATGAAGAGGATTATCCCATACGTGATGAAAATGGTGATTGTGAAGTTTATTTTGTTTGGGATGATGACACGAGGGTTCAGTATAAACATAAACATAAAAATATAAAATCATGAATTTTTACTACAAAAGAGTGACTCGGACTCCACAACATGTATACTATGGAGTTGACTGGGCTAATTATGAATCTCTCATGGCGTCCCCACTCAAAGAAAAAGACCCTAACTTGAACCTAATATACAATTGAATATACACTGATTATCCTAAAATCTTAAGCTAAGATATAAGGGTTACTACAAGGGTATGAGTAACTCAAACTCCCATTTTATCTCCAATGTGGAATTATTCACTCACTCCCATTTGCATCTCAACAATGTCATCTCTCCTCGCCATTTCAATCAACACAAGCTTTGAAGAAGGGCTGGTGCTCCTAATGACGACTATGCAAAAAGAAGCTATCTGTTGAAATCCCGTTTATCATGTCACTCTGTTTTTTCTGTTATTCAGTTACTTCATCCTTTATTTTTTTGGTTTTGTTTTGAAGCCTTTCTCCTTCATTCTGTTTGTTATAAATAATAAGGCTTTAACCTGGTTTTTATTATTGTTAGATATAGTGTATTTTGTGTGTGTGGTAGAGTTAACTTAGACTCACCTTGGATGTTGTGAACACCTTCACTTGTACATGTATATATATTCCTTATTCTTGTAAATAGACATCGATTCATTTGATCCTATCATGGTATCAGAGCCACGGAAAACCCTAGCCACTCTTACCGAACGATCCCGTCTCCCCCGCTCATCCCGTCGCTCCTACTGATCGATCTCGTCGCTCCACCGCTCGATCCCGTCCCTGCTCCCGACCGATCCCGTCTCTGTCGTGCATCCCTGCTCCCGATGGCTCGATCCCGTCGACGTTTCGTCGCTACTCATCGCTCGACTGGATCATTGTTGTCTCTGTCACTTCGAGGAAGAGACTGGGTCTGTTTTTTTTTCATCGCCGCTACCTGCCTTGCTCTCTATGACAGCTACCTGTTTGACTGGATCACTGCTACTTGTTTTGCTCCTTAAGGCAGCCCGCTATTTTCTGGATCCCATCGTTGTGTTGCAGCCTGCTGGTTTCTCCACTGACTAACCCTGCCGGAACTCCTCCGCCGGCTGATCTAATGCAGCCCCGATGGTCTCCTCTGTCTTTCTCCAGAAGGCGGATGTCATTCTCGATGGACGAAACTACAAGGCATGGTCCGCCACCGCCGGTGTGATCGTTCGTGGTCTAGATCTATGGGGCCACATTGACGGCTCTGAGCTTGCTCTGCCTCCACTAGCTAACAGTACTGTGACCGACTCTTCCACTATTAGCATCGCCGCCTCAGTTCAGTGCTCCGATATGGCCAAGTGCTGCTCGAAAGACTCTCGTGTGATAGTGTCCATCTGTCAGTCATGTGAGCTCCCCATTCATATGACCGTGTATGAACTCCCAACAGCCAAGGCGATGTGGGATCGCTTGCTTCGTCTCTACCTGCCATCTAGTCAAGCCCCGCGCTACTCTCTATTCCAGACCCTTGGCGTATACTACCAACGTGATCGGTCTGTACAAGCCTTCTTTGTTGAGCTCCTGGACCTCTGGCGACAGTGTTATGAGATGTCTCCTTCTCCCTGTCCTACTTGCTCTCAGTGTGTTGTCACATCTTGGAATCGTGATTTTCAGCACATGTATGAGTTTCTTATGCACTTACGCCCTGAGTTCGAGTCTATTCGTGCCCAGCTTCTGCACCGGAATCCTCCTCTCAACGATATGTTGGCCTTGGTAATCGCTGAAGAGACTCATCTACACTCCTTAAACAATGTTGCTCCTTCTAGTATGCTGACTTATGTTGTTTTTGCTGCTCCCGAGCTTCCACCGCAGTCCTCTCCTGTGATCACTCATCTGTTGCCTTTGTCGGGTTATAGTGCGCCGGTACGGCCCGTTCCTCGTCCTCTGAAGCTCTCTACTGCCCAGTCTGGTGGTCCTCGTCGCCAACACGTCCGCTGCCACTACTGACAGTGTCTTGTACACGCCAAATCTGAGTGTCGCAAACTTCAGAGGACTCAGCAGTCTGTTTAGCAGCGTGCTCCTGGTGCTCCTTCAACTCGTTTATCCGTTATGGCGCAGTCACTCTCTGTTTCTGAGCTTGTCCAGCAGATTGCTCAGCAGCTCTCTCATGGGTCTCTGCATCGTTCATCTGCCTCCGTGCTCTCACCGAATATTTTTGTTGTTTTTGCATCTCAGCCCGTTGCACCCGCCCCTGCAGGTATCTCTTCCTCTGACTGGTTGCTTGACTCTGAAGCCTCATTTCACACGACCTATGATGTCACCCACCTATTGTCCTGTCAGCCTGTCTTGCCCGCCTTTAGTGTCATGGTAGCAGATGACACTATTCTCCCCATCACCAGCTGTGATCTCCTTCATACTAAACATTTCCATATCTCTAATGTTATCCACATACCCAAGTTATCCATGAATCTTATATTCACCAGTCAACTTACGTCTCATGGTTGTCTTATTATTTTTGATGAATTTGTGTGTCGTGTGCAGGACTGTCTGACAGGGACACTCCTTTGAGCTGGTCGTCGTCGTAGCGGGGTATATGTCCTTGATCACCTCCATCTTCCCTCCATTTCATCGTCACCAGCTGCCTCCTCCTTTTGTCGTCCTTCATTCTCTCAGTGACATCGCCGCTTTGGTCACCCTAGCGGTTCGCGTATGTCGTCTCTCATCAGTACTGGTCTCCTTGGTCGTGTTTTTGTTGATCGGTCTCACTCTTGTACGGGTTGTAAGCTTGGAAAACAGCTACAACTCACATAGTGGTCTAGTGAGTCTATGTCTCAGTGTCCTTTTGATTTAGTTCATTCAGATGTTTGGGATCCGACACCTTTTGTATTAAAGGGTGGACATCGGTATTATGTTATTTTTGTTGACGATTACTCTCGTCATTGTTGGATTTATTTTATGCACTCTTGCTCTGAATTCTTTCAAATTTATGCTACTTTCTCCGCTATGGTGCACACTCAATTTTCTGATTTCATACGCATTTTTCGTTCTAACTCGGGGGGGGGGGGGGTATCTCTCTCATGTTTTTCGCGATCTACTAGCTACCCACGGTACTCTCCCTCAGCTTGCATGTCCCGGTGCTCACGCTCAGAATGGCACCACTGAAAGGAAGCTTCACCGCATCATAGAGACAACTTGCACTCTTCTCATCTCTTCCTACGTTTCTCCTCACTTTTGGACTGAGGTTGTTTCCACTGTTGTCTACCTTATTAACCAACAGTCATCCACCTTTCTTCAGGATCAGTGTCCTGGTGAGTGTCTATACTCTCGATCCCCACGTTATACTCTTCGAGTTTTTGGTCGTCGGTGTTATGTTCTGCTTCCTCCATGTGAGCGTACCAAGCTCTCTGCTCAATCTGTATCATGTGTCTTCCTTAGATACAGTACTGAGCACAAGGGCTATCGATATTATGATCTTGTTGCGCGCCGACTTCGCATCTCACGTGATGTCACCTTTGACGAGTCTCACCCTTTCTTTGTGTCCTCCGTCCCCTTGACCTCGCACTCATCTGTGACTCCCTCTGATGTGCAGTTCCTTACTCTTCCCACCCCACCGTCTTCTATCTTCTCTCCACCGGTATGTCCACCCCCTCTCTTCTTGTCATCGACCACACCATCTCCGACCTCTCCAGTCTCGTATTCTTATATCTCCCTTCCACCTTCCACTTCTCCCTCGGACGCGTTCATCGTCCTCCTTCCATATCATTACACTCGTCGCTGTCTTCCTCCTCCTCCGATTCCTTTGTATCCAGTGCCCCCAGACTCAGTGTCTACCTCCTCCAGTGAGTGTCTTGTGGATGATCCCACGGTGCGTCGCAACCCACCCCGTGAGAGACGTCCTCCCGACCGCCTTAGCCTTGCTACACTACCGTTGGACCTGCATGCCCTTCCTGCTACTGTCTGTCTCACTCCAGAGCCGGCTTCCTACCGTGAGGCTTCCCAGATACCAGAGTGGCAGGTTGCTATGTCTGCTGAGTTGGAGGCTCTTGAGCACACTCGTACAAGGGACCTTGTTCCTCTTCCACCTGGTGTTGTTCCTATTACTTGCAAGTGGGTATTCAAGATCAAGACTCGCTCCAATAGTTCTGTGAAGAGGTGCAAGGCTCGGCTAGTTGCACGTGGTTTTCAGCAAGAGCAGAGGAGAGACTATGACAAGACCTTTGCTTCAGTCGCTCACATGGCTATGGTTCAGACTCTTATTGCAGTTGCAGTTGTTCGTCACTGGCCTCTGTCTCAGCTCGACGTGAAAAATGCCTTTCTTCACGGTGATCTTCAGCAGGAAGCATACATGCTTCCTCCTCCCAGTCTATCCTTCCCTACAGGCCTTGTCTGTCGCTTGAGGAGAGTTCTTTATGGGCTTAAGCAGGCGTCTGCGCATGGTTTGCACGTTTCAGCTCAGCCATTACAGCCACCGCTTTCCAACCAAGTCCACATGATCCAGCTCTGTTCATGCACTCCTCTCGTGGTCAGACTTTCATGTTACTTTATGTGGATGATATAATCATTACTGGTGATGACCCTTCTCATGTGGCCTTTGTCAAACATCACCTTCAGCAGCAATTTCAGATGATTGACCTTGGACAGCTGAGCTACTTTTGGGCTTTCAGGTCAGCTCTACAGACTGCGGTTTTCAGCTTTCTCGGCAGAGGTACACATCAGGTCTCCTAGCTCGGGTTGCTCTCTCTCTGACTCTCGCATAGCGGACACCCCTATGGAGCTTCACATTCAGGTACGTCCGGATGATAGTGTTCCATTCTCCGATCTCACTCGCAATTGTCACCTTGTTGGAAGCCTCGTCTACCTCACCATTACTCGCCCTACATTGTCCATATTGTTCATGTGTTGAGTCAGTTTGTTAATGCACCTACCTCTATACACTACGGTCACTTGCTGCGTCTCCTGCGCTATCTCCGAGCGACGCCTTCTCATGGACTTTTTTTCTCCAACAACAGTTCTCTGCAGCTCTGTGCTTACTCGGATGCTACCTGGGCTAGTGATCTTGTTAATCGTCGCTTTGTCACTGGTTTCTGTCTATTCTTGAGTTCTTCTCTTATTGCATCGAAGTCCAAGAAAAATACTAGTGTTTCTCGTTCCAGCGCTGAGGCTGAGCTTCGGGCCATGACTACCACTATTGAGGATATTATTTGGCTTTGTTGGCTTCTTGAGGACCTTGGTGTCTCTTCACCAGATGTCACCTCACTCTATTGTGATAACACCGATGACATTCAGATTACTTTGAACCCGATGAAACACTCACTCTCCAAGCATATCGGGGTTGATGCTTTCTTCCTTCATGAGCACTATGACACTCTTGCTCCTTCCTTTGTTTCTTTCGAGCAGCAGATTGCAGACTTGATGTCTAAGCCACAGACGAGGACCCAGCATGCCCATCTTTTGCCCAAACTCTCGATCGAGAGTATGATCCCCCGTGAGTTTGCGGGGGGTGGGGGGTGTAGATATAGTGTATTTTGTGCGTGGTAGAGTTAACTTAGGCTCACCTACCTTAAGAGTTGTGAACACCCTCGCTTGTACATGTATATATATTCCTTATTCTTGTAAATAGACGTTGATTCAATCAATCCTATCAGTAATAAGATGCTATTTTCCTATCGTCACTTTCTTTTGTTCATGATGCTTCTTCACATAAGATCCATGGTGTTCTTCAGTTTTAACATGGTATCCGAGGGCTTTGAGATTTGATGTCCTGCAATTGGTTTGTCCTCCTTATTCCTCATGGCAGATCTTACTAAAGAACAACGAACACAATCGAATCAAGATCGAAATTCTGCAACAACACCTTTATATCTGCAAAACTCTGATCCCCCTGACATGATCCTCGTTAATTAGATTTTACTCGGAACCATCAACTACATTCCATGGAAGCGTTCCATGAAAATAGCTCTTTCTTGCAAAAATAAATTAGACTTCGTCAGTGGATCGTCTCTTAATCCTATTTTCATTGATCTCAATTTTGCTCAATGGGAATAGGTGAATGTTGATCAATGTCGTCTCCAAGGATATTGGACAATCGATCATCCATGACAACAATGTTGCCATTATGTGGTTCAACTTGTCCCGGCGATTCACTAACAACAATAGTTCCAGGCTTTATGGTCTGCGGAAAGCCATTTCTTCTTGTACCCAAGAAACTCTAAGTATCGAGGCATACTTCACTAAAATAAAACTGTTGTGGGATGAACTGGAAGTTGTTGCGTCAATTCCGATTTGTAAATCAGATTCCTAATGCGAAGTTGCTAAAGCCTGGATTGATCAATTGGAGGAACAAAAACTCATGCAGTTCTTGATGGGGCTCAATGATCATTTTAAACCTCTTCGTGGACAAATACTTCTGATGAAATCTCTCTTCCATCTGTTGAAGACACTTAATCCAGGATGCAGCAAGAAGAACGTCAGATGAACATCTCTCGGATTATGCCAATGGAAGATATGACAACTGCCTTCTATTCTGGAACCTCATCCAATTCCTTTTCTCAACAATCAAATTGGAATTTTTGGCACTGACAACAGGCGAACATTGTGGTGTGAACATTGTCAGATGTCAGGTCATACCAAAATAAATGTGTTAGGACCCGCATAATGACCGATTCATGGGTCAGCAATACGCGCGGCGGCGGAAGGAGGCAGCACAAAATAGGGTCAACCCTCCCCAATTAAACCATCAAGAGATATAAATACATCTAGGGCTGGTCTGGCGGAGGTAAGAAAAGAACCATTCAAGTATTCTCCTCTCTTTCTCTCAATTCCTAACCCTAATTCTTCTCTCCCTCCTCAAGTCTCTATTATTCCTCTCGTCGTTTCTATCATTTGGTATCAAAGGACTCGTTCCCCCCAACCCAGCCACCTTTTGGTGTCTTCTGCGTTGACAGCAGCCCGATCGACAGTGAATCCCGACGTCCCGACCCAGATCGCACACCCCAGCTTGATCGATCGTCTCCTGTTCCGCCCGATCGTCGGCGAACCCCGACGCACCGATGAAGATCACGTGTTTCTTCCCAGATCGCGCGTGTTCTTCTGCCGATCGCGTGTGTTCTTCTGCCGATCGTGTGTTCCGTTCCGCCGATCGTGCCTGGTCCATCGAAGGGAGTTTCCGTGTGATCCACCAGAGCCTCCAGAACGCCTCTTCAGAGTTTCCTGCAATTTCCCGCGGCAGTTTACAGCGGGACTTCTCCCTAGAGTCTACAATGGTGACTCGGTCACTGGAAGAGTCCTCGAGGCTAGCAACCCTAGAGGATAACTACACCGGGCTCTCAGATACAGTGACGACCATCGAAGAAAAATTAATAGCGTCAAAGAAACGTCTGGAAGAGCGAATAGACGCTTGCATGGAGGAAATCAAGAATCTGCTATCCCAAAGTGTCAAGGGCAAAGCAACGGTGAACGAAGAAGCAAGCACTCATCAAGGACCGATCCAATTTCCAAGAGGTCCCGGTAGGGCTCGAGAGGACCTGATCGATCAACGACCTAAAGAGATGGTCTTCCCTCCTCGAGATGGGCTTTTGCCCAACCCTATTGGATTGGGACAAGCCGACAACAGTTGGACAGAAGGTGGTTGGGAGTACAGGCCGCCACCGGCGGGTACGAGGTCGGGATATCAACACAAAGAGGAAGGAGGATACCCTAATTGGCCAGCAGAGCGTCGACGGCCTCTTGGCTTCGCCAGGAGTATGGAGCACACGGCCAGCAGAACCCGAGAGCTTATATGCCGCCAAAAATGACCCGCATGAATTATCCTACCTTCAAAGGAGGCGATGCAATGGAATGGGTGCAAAAGGCGGAGTTATTTTACAACTACCAGGAGATTCCAAAAGAGCAGTGGATGCGATTGTCATCCTTTCACCTAGAAGATGATGCTTTCCAGTGGACTCGGTGGTTCCTCCGAGGACGTGACTATGTCCCGTGGGCCGATTTCGTTGACGGTTTCACAGCCAGATTCAGGCCTCTCAAGTATAAAGATTTTGAGGCTCTCCTCAAGAAATTAACGCAAAAGGGTTCAGTAATGGAGTACCGTACATAGTTCGAAAGGCTGGCGAACAGGGAGCAGTGGGAGGAGAGGACACTCCTGAGTTGTTCTGTTTCCGGACTGAAGGAACACATTCGGGACGAGGTACACGCGTACATGCCGCGCAGCTTGAACCACGCCATCAGTTTGGCCCAAATTCAGGAGGAGTGCCTCAATCGACAGAGAGCGGGATGGCTGATGGGAAGAACTCGACGAACCCGCCAACGGTGTGACGGGAAGAGCGACGGTGAAGAAGCTAACATGGCTCGAGCTACAAGCAAGACGGGAGAAAGGGCTATGTTTCAACTGCGATAAGAAATATGGCCCCGGACATAAATGTCAGATGATCCAGGTATACATGCTGAGGGAAGAAGGAGAAGACAGGGGAGTTGAAGGCGAGAGAGATGAACCGGAAGAAGACCTCGGCCTGGCTGAGTTCGGCGTATCTGTCCAGGCTATAGCGGGCGGCACCACACCCTTGACTATGCGGATCACCGGAAGGATCTTCCAACAAAAAGTGACCATTTTGATTGAGAGTGGGAGCATCAACAACTTCATCAACCCCGTCGTTGCGCAAAGGTTGGGCCCTAAGATCAACCGTGATGTTGTCTTTCAGGTTATGGTAGCCGGCGGTAACAAGCTACACTGTGAAGGAGTCAGCAGAGGGGTGGAACTTCGGGTGCAAGGGTACGTGTGCCAATTGGAGGTTTACTTGTTGGCCATCAAGTGGTCTGACATGGTCTTGGGAGTCCAATGGTTACAACAGTTAGGGAAGGTCACCCTGGACTGAGACCACATGACGATGGAATTTATCCAGGATGGAAAGGGCTACTGCCTGAACGGACTCAAGACCTCACCCATGAAGGAGGTCACCCTTTGTTGCTTGGGGAGGTTGTGGGACCAAGAAATCCCTATGGCGGTGATCATGGAGCTGGCGCCCCTACCCACTTCTCCACATGAAGTGTCAGAGCAGATGCAATCCTTGCTAGTGCAGTTCTCCGACATCTTCCAGAAACCACACTCGCTTCCACCACAGAGATTTAGAGACCGCCAGATCATCCTCAAGGAAGGAGCTGAGCAAACAAATATTCGGCTTTACCGCTACCAGCACATTCAGAAGGCAGAGATAAAACGGAGCGTTAAGGAGATGCTGACAGCGGGAATTATCAGACCCAGCACCAGTTCTTTTTCTTCACCCATCATTCTGGTGAAGAAGGATGGTTCGTGGAGGTTTTGTGTTGACTACCGCGGCCTGAACAGCTCTACCATCAAGGATAAGTTCCTCATCCCAATGATAAAGGAGCTGCTAAACGAGTTACACGGAGTACGCCTGTTCACAAAGTTTGATCTGCGCTCGGGTTGCCATCAAATCAGAATGAGGGACAAAGATATCTACAAGACAGCCTTCCAGACCCACGACGGTCATTACGAGTTCCTCATGATGCCCTTCGGGCTCTCCAACACACCATCTACCTTCCAGGAGGTGATGAACGAGATCTTCCAACCCCTCCTCCGCAGGTCCATATTGATATTTTTTGATGATATTTTGATCTACAGCGCTTGTTGGCAGGAACACCTCAAAGATGTGGATCAAGTGTTGGTGATTCTCCGACAGCACCAGCTCTACGCCAAGCTATCCAAATGCTCCTTTGGACAAGCAGTGGTCGAATATTTGGGTCATATAGTCTCGGAACAAGGGGTATATGCCGATCCAAAGAAAACTGAGGGAATGCAAACGTGGCCCCGACCACGCACGGTCCGTGTCCTTCGAGGCTTCCTCGGGCTGACGGGCTACTACTGGCGGTTCGTGAAAGACTATGGAAAGATAGCACGGCCGCTCACACAGTTGTTACATAAGGATGCATTTTGCTGGCAAGGAGGCGGAAACAGGGTTCCAGGTTCTCAAAACAGCGATGACTACCACGCCGGTGCTAGCCCTACCCGATTTCACTAAGGAGTTTATCCTGGAGACCAATGCATCAGGAGTCAAGATAGGGGCAGTCCTCATGCAGGAGGGTCGACCGATAGCCTTCTTCAGCAAGGCTTTGGCACCACGGACACTGGGCTTATCTACCTACGAGAAGGAAATGCTAGCAATTATACATGTCGTGACCCTATGGCGACCGTATCTTCTGGGGAGACACTTCAAAGTATGAACTGATCACCAGAGCCTGAAACATTTCTTGGAACAACAAGTGGCTTCTCCTCTGTAGCAAAAATGAGTGACGAGATTGCTGGTCTATGACAACGAGATCATGTAAAAACAAGGGAAAGAGAATGTGGTGGCAGACGCACGGTCCCGCATACCAGAGGGGACGCTTCACCACATCTCTGGGCCGCTGATCGGGACTTTAGATGACATACAAGCAGAGATTATGCAAGATCCAGATTTACATCCAATTATGGAGTCACTTCAACAAGAGTTGGCTACTACTTCAGGGTTTCACTTACAGAATGGGCATCTATACTACCACGGCAGGGTGGTCATACCGGCTTCATCACCATGGAAGATCGCGATGTTGCACGAATTTCATTCATCGCCGATAGGGGGTCATGCGGGCGTTCTCCGCACTCTTTACCGGGTACGGGCCAATGTGTTCTGGAAAGGCCAACAGAAGGATGTTCAACAATTTGCTCAACAGTGCGAGATATGCCAGCGACAGAAATATGAGATCACGTCGCCCGCGGGCTTGCTTACTCCTCTGGAGATTCCACAACAAATTTGGGACACAGTTTCTATGGACTTCATCGATGTCCTGCCAAGATCTCAGGGGCAGACAGTTATCCTGGTTGTAGTGGATAAGCTGTCCAAATACGGTCACTTCTTGGCCTTACACCATCCCTATACGGGGGAGTCAGTAGCTGATTTATTTGTACAGGAGATAGTAACACTTAACGGCATTCCTCGGGTCATATTCTTTTACCGGGATTCGGTGTTTGTCGGTAACTTCTAGAGGGATTTATTCCGACTACAGGGCACTCGGCTGTGTATGAGCACTGCCCACCACCCCCAGACGGAGGTGCTTAATCGGGGGGTCGAGACGTACTTACGATGTGTTGTGAAGGATGCACCCCGCACTTGGACCCGTTGGCTCCATTGGATCAAATACTGCTACAACACCTCCTACCACACTGCAAGTAAACTCACTCTGTTTGAAGTTGTGTACGGGCAGCCCGCCCCGACCTTGGGGACATATAAACCAGGAGGCGCGACACTACCAGTTGTTGATCGAGAGTTGCGCGATCGGGATCGTACTTTTGCCCTTCTGCGTGAAAACCTCCTGGCCACATAAAACAGAATGAAAGTTCAAGCAGATAAACACAGGACGGAACGGGAGTTCGCAGACGGAGATGAGGTCTTCCTCAAGCTTCAACCATACAGACAAACCTCAGTGTCTCGGAGAACGAATCAAAAGTTAGCACCGCGCTATTACGGGCCCTTCAGAATCACCCAGAGAGTGGGACTGATTTCCTATACATTGGCTCTGCCAGAAGGATCGCGTATTCATCCGACATTCCATGTATCCTTGCTGAAAAAGAAGATCGGGGACACGATACAGGTGTGCCCTACCCTGCCTGAAGTAACCCGCAATGGGAACTTTGACCGTTTCCAGAGGAGGTACTGCTTACCAAATGGAAGAAACGCGGTACTGAGTACCGTCAGGAGATTCTCGTGAAATGAAAGAACCTATCGGCGGCACACAACACATGGGTTGATTTGCTTGAGTTCCGAGAACTTTATCCAGACTTTCATCTTGAGGACAAACTGACTGCTGATGAGGGAGGGAATGTTATGACCCCACATAACGACCGATTCACGGGTCAGCAATACGCGCGGCGACGGAAGGAGACAGCACAAAATAGGGCTGAACCTACCGGTTCAGCCCTCCCCAATTAAACCTCGGGGGCTGAACCTGCGGGTTCAGCCCACATGGGGGGGGGGGGGACCGGCCCCCTCTTGGCCCAGAGGTATAAATACCTCTAGGGTTGGTCTAGCGGAGGCAAGAAAAGAATTATTAAGGTATTCTCCTCTCTTTCTCTCAATTCCTAACCCTAATTCTTCTCCCCCTCCTCAAGTCTCTATTATTCCTCTCGTCGTTTCTATTAAAATGCTTCAAGATTCACGGCTATCCAGACAACAACAAAGGTAAAATAAAAAAATCTCCGAATAAAACTTTTCAACGTTTTGAAGGAAACATTGTGGAACTTAATTGCCGAGATCTGATGTTAGTGCAGCCAGGACACAAAATGGGAAACAATTCACAGTCATCAGCTTCTTCTGTGGATTCAACACCAGTAGTTCATCAATTTAAACCTTATCAAATAATCAAATTTCTTGAACTTGTCAATCAACCTAAATATTATACTGCAGACATGGTTCAATGATTGGCAAGTATTTAGTTATTGTTTTTCTCTCACACACAAGAATGATGACTGGATCCTAGATAGCGAAGTACTGATCATATCACATATATATATAATATATCATCTTCTTCATGATCCATAACGACTCCTCAAACCAGCAATTGTTTATCTGCTAGATGGTTCTTCTACTTACATCACACATATGGGAACAATACATCTCTCTAATGAGATCACCTTGAAAGAAGTTTTATTTGTCCCCACGATTAAACATAACTTGATATCCGTTAGCAAACTCAGCTCGGATGCTAAAAAATCAATCTATTTTAAATACAATTGTTGTGTGATTCAGCCAGAATTTCATAACTCGCAACAATTAGGACTGAACATCCCTGCTGCTCATAATGCCTGACTTGACAAATCAATTTTGTGGCACCAGTGCACCACCGATTGGGGCATATCTCAACATCCAAACTCAAACATTTAACTGTTTTCATTCCTGATTTTCACATTGTAAAACATCATGATTGCAGTAAATGTCCTCTAGCAAAACAATCTAAATGTCCTTTTAATAAGAATGATTCTTTTTCATAACAAGCTTTTGATCTTATTCATTGTGACACATGGGGACCATATAAAATTACAACACATCATGGTTTTAAGTATTTTTTACGATTGTCAATAATTACACTAGGAATACCTAGACATTCCTAATGCATTCTAAGGAGGAAGTACCTTCCTTGTTATCACATTTCATACAAATGATTCACACTCAATTCAACAATTGCGTTAAAAAATGCCGAACTGACAATAGATCATGTTCTTTAATCACACTCTGAAATCTTAATTTTTAGAAAAAGGAATAATACATCAAAGTAGTTGCACCTACATGCCTCAAGAGAATGGAATCGCAGAATGTAAACACAAATATGTTCTTGATTTTGCCAGAGCTTTATGATTTCAGGCAGGCTTACCAATCCATTTTGGGGAGAATGCATACTCACAGCCACATATTTAATTAATAAGATTCCTTCAAGTGTTTTTAATAAGTCCCCGTTTGAAGTCTTATTCAATAAATTTCCGACTTATGAGAACCTAAAAGTCTTTGGTTGCTTGTGTTTTGTGTCTACCATCACAATAAACAGAGATAAATTTGATCCTAGAGCTCGCCGATGTGTTTTTATAAAGGCTGCAAGCTCTATGATCTCCTTTCTCATAAAATTTTCATTAACCGAGATGTTAAATTTCATGAGTACGTATTCCCTTTCCATAATCATGTTGATCACACTACAAATTTCTTAACTTTTCCACCCAACTTATGTGAATTTGAACTTGAAGACGGTACAAGTCAAGATATCTCAGACTCTCAGAATTTCAATAATACTGATGGACAGCAAAGTTCCATTTCAGATATCAATATTCCTAATCTTAGTCTTAAACACAATAGAACATACACCACTAGTATTGGGTTAAGAAGATCCACAAGAACTACAAACACCCCTCACTGGCAGAAGAATTACATTTGTTCCTCCATCAACACGAATTCCATTCCTGAAGAACCACAAACTTATAATCAAGCTTATCAAGATCCTCAATGGCGAGCAACTATGTCTAAAAAGATTGCAGCTTTAGAAACCAACAAAACTTGGTACATTACTGAATTACCAGTCGGCAAGAATGTCATTAGTTGTAAATGGATATACAAAATCAAGCATAAATCTGATGGCCCTATCGATGTTTTAAAGATCGTTTAGTTGCAAAAGATTTTACACAAGTAGAAGTCCTTGATTATCAAGATACTTTGCTCCAGTTATTAAAATGACCACCTTACAAACCTTAATTGTTGTGGATGCTTCCAAAGGATGGTCAATTAGCTCAACTTGACGTTGATAATGCCTCTTTACATGGGGATTTACTTGAAGAGATATAAATGCATATACCGCTAGGATTTTCCATCAAAGGAAATGACAAAACTCCCGCCTGTCATCTAACAAAATCCCTTTATGGGTTGAGACAGACGTCCAGGCAATGGTTTGCAAAGTTCTCCTCGACTATTGAAGAAATTGGTTTTGTTCAATCACCAAGTGATCATTCCCTTTTTACCAGAAAAACTGAAACTGATTTTACGGCTCTATTGGTCTACATAGATGATATCATAATTACAGGCACGAGTCTTAAAGCTATCAAGGAATTCAAAGCTTTTATCAAAACCAAATTGAATATTAAGGATCTTGGATAATTGAATTTTTTTTCTAGGCATCACAGCTCTCAAGAATGAATGTGGCATATAGTTGAATCAACATAAATATGCTTAAAACATCTTGAAAGATGCAGGAATGACTGATTGCCGTTCAAGTAATATTCCTATGGAGCAAAATCATAAATTAAACGATTATGATGGAGATCCTATTGATGATTCAGTCCCATACAGGAAAATTGTAGGGAAGCAAATATACTTGATCATTTCCAGACCAGATTAGACATATGCCATGCATATTGAGTCAATTCATGGAAAGACCAAGAATTCCTCACATGAAAATGGTTCATAAAGTTATGCAATACATTAAAGGATCGATTGGTCAAGGATTATTTTTTCCAGTAAAGAATGAGTAGAAAATGGAGGCCTTTTGTGATGCAGATTGGACAGCATGCCCTATGACACGATGTTTGATTACAGGCTTTTTCATTAAGCTTGGAAAGCTTTAATATTCTGGAAAATAAAAAGCAAATACAGTTTCAAAATCATCCACTGAATCGAAATACCGCTCCATGGTTTTTATATGTTGTGAGCTTACCTGGATTATTAATCTTCTTGCTGATTTCTAGGTTACTAATTTAACTCTCACACCATTACATTGTGATAATCAAGCAACCTTAAGCATAGCCTCTAATCCAGTTTATCATGAAAGAACTAAACACAGAGAGCTAGATTGTCATTTAGTCCGAGAAAAGTATAGGCAAAGATGATTGCTCCAAGCTACCTTCCAACCAAGAGGCAAATTGCTAATATATTTACTAAGGCTGTTGGAAAGATTACTTTGCAAACATTTCTGAGCAAGTTAGGCATTTTCTGATATATTTACACCGTTTTTTAAGTTACTCAGTTACTTTCCTGTTTATTTTTTTGTTTTGTTTTGGCATCTTCTAGAAGCCTTTCTCCATCATTCTGTTGGTTATAAATAATAAGGCTTCAACCTGGTTCTTGTATTAAGATACTATTTTCAATACAATTCGCTCTTTTCCTGTCACCTCATTCTTTTGTTCCTGTTGCTTATTTGCATAAGATCCATGATCTTCAGTTTTAACACTATGCTTGAATTGATCAAATTATTTTCTCACCCACCAATCTGATTCAAATCTTGGATACATCAACGTGTTTACAAAATCAAAGAAACGATACAGACTGACTCTTTCCTAGTAGGTATTTCATCTGAATGTAATACTAACCCTAAACAGGTGAAGAAGCTTATAAAAGTCAAAGAACACACATGGAATTCAAGGATCAGTTTCCTCTCCCATCAAGTACTTCACCAATAACAAAACTTCTTAGAGAAAAATATATAAACACTTACGTTCCAGAGAAGGCTAGAATCCCAGTGGTCAGAAGTCCGCCGAACTGTAAAAAAAATAAAAAAAAAAAGTGAAATAATGGGATGAACAATTGTTGGTGAATTTAAAAATAAGGAAGAGGAAATCAGCAGCGGTGCGTGGCGCCTACAATGTTGGGGTGTTTGGTGAGGGGGGCGGCCAGCAACGCCGTCGTGTGAATCAAATGGTAGAGAGATGCAGTGTTCCAAACCTAGGAATTAAAGCATCAATCATAAACAAATCTTCTGCTAAAATCATATTCAATTCAGTGGTGGATATAGAGACGAATTACATCTTTGTAAGCCAAATTTGTGGGCTTGAAGACGTGGGCGCCGTAGGTTCCAAGGCCGAGAGCAGCGACTCCTGTGACAGTTTGCAGAGAAACCCATAATTAGGGCATCACTCGGCAGCATTCCAGAGAAAATCGGGGCCGGGGAGAAGAGAGAGAGAGAGAGAGATCACCTGAGATGGCGGCGACCTTCTGCCAGATCGCCGGATCCATGGAAGCAGGCGCGGATTTATGACCCAATCCACAATGTGGAAAAGCTCAGCTGGGGGAATGAACAAATATCATCCTCCCTCATATTTTGCCGTATCAAAGGTCAATGGAGAGATTGCTAGTGATGTATTTTATTGAAATGATATGTGCTTTGAGATATGTGCAAGCTTTCACGCGGATTGTTGGATGTCTGAACTTTACCGTAAAGTGCACTTCGCATTTTACTCCCCCCTTACCCGCTCGTCCAAGATGTGTCATGTGATCGTGTGCAAGTTCGCAACAGTTGGGAGGTGATTCCAATCCAAACTATGTGATTTGTGGTTGACAAGCATGTGGCTAAGAGTGTGCATAAAAAACCGAAACCGACCGAATCGATTTTCAAATTGAACCGACCAGTTCAGTTTGCTTTCGGTTTAAAGTGGCTGAAAACAGATCTCATTTCGATTCGATTTGGTTTGCATATAGTGCAAATGGAAGAAAAAAAAACGAACCGAAATATTTGATGTTACTTTTGTAGAATGTTTCACTTTCAACTATAAGTGAATGATTTGTGGTATCTCATATTACTAGTTTAATAAATTTTTTAGTTTTCTAAAACTCCATTCTGATTAATTATTCATATTTTTGTGCAAAAAATGAACTGAAATATATGATGTTATTTCTATAGAATGTTTCACTTTAGCGAATGATTTGTGGTGCCTCATATTACTAGTTTAATAGGTTTTTTAGTTTTGTCAAACTCCATTTAGAATATTTATTCATATTTTTGTGCACTAGTTTATCTAAATGTTGTTCTTATAGTTCAAAAATCTCATAGAATTTAATGATAGAACTTATGTACATAAAAAAATATATGAAACAACTTCGAATCAAATGTAGAAAACCGAACCGACGGGTAAAACTCAAACTGAACTGATTGGATTCGGTTCGGTTCGGTTTTTGATTTTGGGTGTGTAAAAACTAAGGCTATTCGGTTCGGTTTTGACTTTACATAAAATCGAACCGAACCGCTTACAGACCTACCCGTGACACTTGGTCATGCCGGGCAAAAAGTTACGGATGAGTTTGTGCCTATAAATTGACCATTTTGTCCCGAAAAACATAGACTTGATCAAATTGTTTTGATGTCCTAAACTTGAGAAGAAGGAAAACACCATGGAGGGAAGTGAAAAAGAGAAATACATCATGAAGGAAGAAGGATCATTTAGTATGCTTCTTTTATATTTTTATTCTCCTCTCTTCATACTCTGAATCTATGAGTATTATGTGGTGTTTGTTTATTTAATCATGTTTCTTTAAGATGTTTGAATATTATAAAACTTATCTTAATCGATATCTTAATTTTCCAACGATGTATTTGTGTTTCAAACATAATATAGTGATAGATGGCGAATATCTTTTTCATATCTGATCATCATAATTTCATAGGCCTTAGCGGATTGTTTCATGACATAGATCGCATGACGATAAAAAAAGTTGCATGCAAATCTTTAGAAAAATAAACATAAAGAATGTTAACGTAATTTTTAGGACAATGTACATAGTTATGTTCTCAAATAAATTACTGATGGGTTCCACCATCATTTATAATAGAGAACCCCCCCCCCCCCCCCCCTCCCCCCACGATCTCCACCCAAAGAGGATCATGGGTGGGCCATTCCACCCATTATCTCTCATGATGAGAATTATGGGGGGGCGGGACCCGCTCCCTCTCCTCGGGGAGGAGGGCCGCTGCCGCCGGGAAGACCGTCGTTGGCAGTCGGCCCTCCCGGGCTTCGCCGCGGCCGGACCACCGGCCTCGCCGTCAGGGAGGCCATGGAAGGCCGTCGGCTTGGCCTCGGCCGGCCAAGGCCGGCCTAGCCGTGGCCGGACAAGGCCGGCCTAGCCACGGCCGGCCAAGCCCGACCGCGGCAGGTCGCCGGCTTGGCCGCAACCGGCCTAGCCGCGGACGCCTTGCGGCGGTCCGGCCTAGCATCGGTCGGGTTGTGGCCGGCCTTGCCGTGGCCGGCCACGGCCTCCCTAGCCGCGACCAACCGCGGCCGACCTAGCCACGGCTAGCCGCCTAGCCGTCGGCGGACCGGCCACGGCAGGCCGCCGGCCGAGCCGCGGCAGGCCGCCGGCCGAGCCGCGGCAGGCCGCCGGCCGAGCCGCGGCAGGCCGCCGGCCGAGCCGCGGCAGGCCGCCGGCCGAGCCGCAGCAGGCCGCCAGCCTAGCCACGGCGAGCCGCCGTCCTAGCCGCGACCGGCCCCCGGCTGGCCGCCGCCGTCAGCCGTCAGGTCGGCCGCCCACGCCGCCGGCCGCCCGGCCTGCCACCACCGCCGTCGTGGGAGGCCTCCCCACCGTCCGATCAAAGGGAGGCTCTCCTCGCCGTTCGATCAAGAGGGTAACCACCCACTAACCCACCACTTTAGTGGTGGGGCTCGCCATGATCTTCCCCTGGAGGCTATAAAAGGGACCCCAGAGCCTCTTCATTCTTCACCTTTTCTCTTCTCCGGGTTGTCTTCTTCTTCCTCAGGTGAGAGCTCTCCTGCCCCCTCCACCGAGTCGGCCACCGCTCGCCGTGAACCACCAACAGCCACCATCGGCCACCAGCGACCACCAGGTGCTACCAGCAGCTATAAGCACCCCACCAGCGCGTTGACAACAAAAGGACGCCCAAGGTCTCGAGAAAGTCGAAGAAAGAAGCCATCTGAAGCCAGCAAGCGCGCACCGCCTCGAGCGCAAGCGCCTGAAGCATCCCGTGCATTTCCACGTTTAAGTCACTTCCGCGGTGCAGCCTGTTGCCGGCATGAAGCTATAATCTCTCTACTCAAGTTGTAACAGGAGCGGCATGTCGCCCCGATTCACCAAGCGTGCTGTAATCACCGAAAGCTAGTGGAATTTGACCGGCACCGACCCAGTCACGTGATTTTTTACCCATTTATGGGATTTTTCCACGTCATCAAGACTTGTGTCTACTGTTCATCTTCATTGACTGTGTGCGCGCTCGATCGCTCCGTGAGCTAAGATGGTTCAAGTTAATCCAGTCCGACTGGGGCATCGAGTTAGTCCACAACAGTTTTACGTCGTCTATGGGAACATTCCCAACATCCTTCAGGAGACAAGTCCCTCATATGCACCGCTTCAGAAGCCCAGATTCGATGGCAAAGAGAAGTACCTGCACCGCCGAAGGCTCCGCTCTTGGCAGACACCCCGAGCCCGCACATTCACACTCTCTAGTGGACGTGCAACTGACTGTTGAAGCCGCATTAGCTCCCGACACCACCCTGGAAGGACGCATCCGCCAGATAGAAGAGCAGCAAGTCAAATTGCTCACCCTGCTCCGAAACTTGGGAGCACTAGTCATTCCCAAGCCTCCGTCAACTCACATCCCAACGCAAGAATTTCAGCAGAAAGAAGGACAAACCCTCAGGGGACAGGAAGAATCGCGTCAAGATGTGCCCCGCCAGCGTAACCCTTAAACGACCGGGGGGCAACACCAGCTCCAAGAATACTTCCCCCTAAGTATCACCCGCGCTAACGCAATGCATGCAATGTGAAGCGACCCAAAAGCCCTCCGACCGAGGAATTCTCATCCCTTTGAGCAAGCTGATCGGTTGCCACCAGAAGAACTTTTTTCTCCAACGACACATTGCATGCACAAGGAATACGACATAGAGAAGGAATTCTCAAGCACAAGTAGCTTCCCCACACCCGCCGCATCACTCCGAGAAATGTACGATCATCACCTTGCTTGTCCACACTATGAGGAGAGGGCTGGAAACGTGGCAAGTCCTGATGCCTCGGTCACAGAGCAAAGACTAAACGAAGATCAACCCAACTACAACTCACCAAACTCCTGGGCAGCCCCAGGCTCGGAGGACGGCTTCGAAATCCGTAGCTTCAGCGGAATAGGCAACCCACTGGCACACCTAGAATATTTCAAAAATATCATGCACGCCCGCAACGCTTCAGATCAACTCATGGTCCAGGCATTTCCAACAACATTAAAAGGGAGAGCTCGAGCCTGGCTTCATTCCCTACAAGGAGAAAAGACTGACAGCTACCTCGAACTCGCCGCCCTCTCCATCAGAAGATTCATGACAGTCAGAAAGCACTCACCGGAAAATCAAGGACCAAGTAGAAGCCAAAAAAGGAAGATAGAGAACAGTGTATGTCCTAAGCACAAGAGAAACTGTGATCAACGCGCGAGCACTCACAGGGGGCAAGAGTTACGTCTGTCCGCAGCACTCAACGCCCCACCAGGCAAAATCTTCGAAGCAATTCGTGATCATCCGGCCTTAAGCAGGCCCCGGCCACTCGCCCCCGGCCGGGGAGATCTATCAAAATACTGCGAGTATCACCGGGGTCATGGCCACAGCACCAACGAATGCAATCGACTAAAGGAAGAAAGCGAACGACTTGTCAGCCTAGGAGTGGTTGATCAATTCCTATCAAGAAAAAGATCGCCCACCAGTCAGAGTATAAGATGTACAACATTCAAAATGGTCGAACCGTCTACCGAGTTGAGCCAAGTCCTAGTCGACAAAGAAATTAACATCAATATACTATTTTTATCAACACTGCTTGAACTCAAGCTAACCACCGGCCACCTTAAGCTAATGTCATCTAGCGCACGCATTTCAGGGAACAATCCAGTTCCGGTCATCGGCACCGTCACTCTCCCAGTCACTCTCGAAGAAGCACACAGGCAGGCATCCTATGACGTGCAGTTCGTCGTCCTCCAAGCTGATTCCGACTACCCAGCAATACTCCAACAATCACTCATGGATGTCTTCCAATCCTGCTCTCGCCACCTCCACCCTTAAGCTATTTCCTTTATTCGTTCATTTTGTTTATTGAATATTGTAAAAATCACAAGCTCGGGCTTGTGAAGACTATCTTTTCATCGTTTACCTTGGTAGTATGTAAATAAAGAAATGGCTTTTCCAGACTAGGTCGCGCAACCAGATCAAACACATGGCGTTAATCAAGCCGCGAGCAACCCTCGCGCAACACCGTGTGGGCCTGCCCCCCCCCCCCCTCACGAAGAAGTCATGAGTATCCCTCGTGCAAAGTAAGTCACGAGTAACCCTCGTACAACACCATGGGGGCCTACCCCCCTCACGAAGAAGCCGCGAGCATCCCTCGTGCAACACAGTGGGGGTCTGCCCCCCTCACGAAGAAGCCGCGAGCATTCCTCGTGCAAAGTAAGCTGCGAGCAACCCTCGTGCAACACCGTGGGGGCCTTCCCCCTCACGAAGAAGCCGTGAGCATCCCTCGTGCAAAGTAAGCCGCGAGCAACCCTCGTGCAACACCGTGGGGGCATGCCCCCCTCACGAAGAAGCCGCGAGCATCCCTCGTGCAAAGTAAGCCGCGAGCAACCCTCGTGCAACACCGTGGGGGCCTGCCCCCCTCACGAAGAAGTCGCGAGCATCCCTCGTGCAAAGTAAGTCGCGAGCAACCCTCGCGCAATACCGTGCGGGCCTGCCCCCCTCACGAAGAAGCCGTGAGCATCCCTCGTGCAAAGTAAGCTGCGAGCAACCCCCGCGCAATACCGTGTGGGCCTGCCCCCCTCACGAAGAAGTCGCGAGCATCTCTCGCGCAAACCAAGCCGCGAGCATCCCTCGCGCAAACTAAGCCGCGAGCATCCCTCGCGCAAACTAAGCCGCAAGCACCCCTCGCACAAACCAAACCGCAAATATCCCTTACGCAAACTAAGCCGCGAGCATCCATCGTGCAAACTAAGCCGCGAGTATCCCTCTCACAAACTTAGCCGCGAGCACCCCTCGCGCAAACCAAATTACAAGTATCCCTTGCGTGAGCTAAGCCACGAGTATCCCTCGTGCAAACAAAGCCGCAAGTACCCATCGCGCAAACAAATTCGCGAGCATCCCTCGCGCAAACTAAGCCACGAGCATTCCTCGCGCAAACTAAGCCACGAGCATCCCTCACGCAAGCTAAGCCGTGAGTATCCCGCGCGCAAAATAAAGCCGCGAGTATCCTTCACACAAAACAAAGCCGCAAGTATCCTTCGCGCAAACTAAGCCGCAAGCATCCCACGCCCGGTCAGAGCCGCGAACTCAACGCAAATCGGCGCAGACAAATGACCAAGGTAATATGAAAAGGCAACAATGTCATAACAAAGTAAAGCTAAAACAATACAGGTACAGTCAATGCCTAGAGGCAAAACACAATACGCCCAACAGAACAACAAAGCATACAATAAGTGTGCATTGCCACTACTCTCCCTCAGCGTCTGAGTCAGAACGCTCGTCCTCAGAAACATCTGCAAAACTAAAACTGGATGTGTCACATCCTAAACTCTTACTTACAAAGCGAAAAGCCTTCAAAACCCCGCGTCGGAGCGCCAACTCGCGTATATCATCCATCTGAGGCTCCCCCTCCTTGGACCAGATATCGTCACGAACCTCCTCCGCGATCAGGTTACGATCTCGCATGTAGTCCAGTGACTCCAAGTACTCCGCAAGCCCTGCAGCCTTCAGCTCTGACACATGGTCATCAGAGGACAGCATTTTCACTTGCGCCTTCGCCACCCGAAGCTGAGTCTCAAGGCCTAAGACCTCCTCTCGTGCAGCCTGTAGCTGGGTCCCTAAGCTAGAAGTCTCCTCCTTCGAATACTTCAACATCTGGGTGGTCCTCTCCACCAGAGTCTTCTCTACGCCCAAAGCTGCGCGTGCATCCTCTAGCTCGGACTTCAGCTCCGAACCAACCCTGCGGAACCGCGCGATGTCCCGATCATGTTCCTCCCTCAAGGAGGCAAGCGAACTCATCGTCGACCAAAGCTTCTCCTGGAGAGAAAGATACCGGTCTTTTAGGCTCACATAATGATAATTCCAGGTCACCGCAATCTGCGTCTGAGTCTCTATCTGCAAAAGGAAAGGACATAATCAGTCTCTATAAGCAAGAAAAAGCAAGAGAAAAAGAAAAAATCGAACCCTTACCGCATCGCTCATCGCCATCAGGGAAGAGGACATCCGCGGAGCCGCTGTACCAACAGACACCTGAGGAACTGGGGAAGCAGGTATCTGCACCTCTGGAACCGAATCATCAGAAGCTACCACCACCACATCAAGTTCACCAGAAGGGGTTGTAACCGCTTTCCTCTTACGACCCCCTCCTTGAGAAGTCCCCGCCGCCCGAACTATGTCCGCTGAGATACCACATCGCAGCAGCCTCTTTTCCTCCACGTAGACATAAATATTGAAGAGGCGGTTGGCCAGCTCACGAGGCTCAAAAAATCCAAGCACCGGGGAAAAATCCCGCTCCTTCCCCCTCACACGGCGGCAGCGGTCGGGAAGTGTATCCCATACCTCAGGAAGACCCCAAGAATTCTTGACATATCCAAACAAAGTGTTGCCATGGGGACGATCCTTACGAGCTTCAAACTCCAACCAAACCTTGTTTCTGCGCACCTCCATTCGCTCGCCACCATCAGAGCGTACATGACACCAATCTCGGAACTGGTCTAAAGAAAACCGGCCCCTATGCTCGCGGAAGAAGACGACTAAGCCCATAATTCGGGCAATTCCAGCCGGAACAAACTGAGAGATAGGCACTACACAAAATTTCAAGATCTCAATCACCTCCTCGCAGGGCGGAAAGAGGAAGCCGGATCTCAGGGAGACTTCGCAGATCGTCAACCAACCACGAGGAGCATTCTGAACCCGCTCCTCGGGACGCGGGATCCTCAATTCCAAATCAGCAGGAAGCCCGTACTTCGCTCTCCAGATATCAACACCATCATCAGTCAAAGAAGAGCACAGGCGCATTGGGCCAGAAGAGTGATTCGAAACCTGTGTATAGCAAAAATAAAAAGTCAGCCCAGAAATAAGAAGCTGCATGCCCAAACGCCCAAAGCACAAGTGACACACAAAAGAGGACGTCCGCACAAGCATGCGCATAGCAGGGGGATGCGCGACCGCGCAGCATGGACGGTACCCGCGCACGACCTACATACCCGCGCAGTTTGCTCGCACGCACACACAGCCTGCGCGCGCGCGCACGGCCTGCGCGCGCGAACTTCTAGCGCGCGCGCATGGCCTGCGCACAGGCAGCCCGCGCGTGCGGCCTGCTCGCCCGCGCGTATGGCCTGCGCGCGGGCAGCCCGCGCGCACGGCCTGCTCGCCCGCGCGCATGGCCTGCTTGCCCGCGCGCATGGCCAGCGTGTGCGGCCTGCTCGCGCGCGCGCATGTGACAGCAAAAGGACCGGCCACGGCAGGCCGCTGGCCGAGCCGCGGCAGGCCGCCGGCCTAGCCACGGCGAGCCGTCGTCCTAGCCGCGGCCAGCCCCCGGCTGGCCGCCGTCGTCAGCCGGCAGGCCGCCGTCGTCAGCCTCCAAGCCGTCGTCGTCAGCCGCAAGGCCGACCGCCCCCGCCGCCGGCCGCCCGGCCTGCCACCACCGCCGTCGTGGAGGCCCGTCGTCGTGGGAGGCCAGTCGTCGTAGGAGGCCTCCCCACCGTCCGAGCAAGGGGAGGCTCTCCTCGTCATTCGATCAAGAGGGTAACCACCAACTAATCCACCACTTTAGTGGTGGGGCCCGTCATGATTCTCCCTTGGAGGCTATAAAAGGGATCCAATGGCCTCTTCATTCTTCACCTTTTCTCTTCTCCGGGTTGTCTTCTTCTTCCTCAGGTGAGAGTTCTCCTGCCCCCTCCACCGAGCCGGCCACCGCTCGTCGTGAACCACCAGCAGCCACCATCGGCCACCATCGGCCACCAACGACCACCAGTGGCTATAAGCACTCCACCAGCGCGTTGATAGCAAAAGGACGCCCAAGACCTCGAGAAAGCCGAAGGAAGAAGCCATCCGAAGCCAGCAAGCGTGCACCGCCCCGAGCACAAATGCCTGAAGCATCCCGCACATTTCCACGTCTAAGTCACTTCCGCGATGCAGCATGTTGTCCGCAGGAAGCTATAGTCTCTCTACTCAAGTTGTAACGGAAGCGGCTTGTCGCCCCGATTCACCAAGCGTGATGTAATCACCGAAAGCTAGTAGAATTTGACCGGCACAGACCCAGTCACGTAGTTTTTTACCCATTTATGGGGTTTTTCCATGTCATCAAGACTTGTGTCTACTGTTCATCTTCATTGACTGTGTGCACGCTCGACCGCTCCGTGAGCTAAGACGGTTCAAGTTAATCCGGTCCGACCGGGGCATCGAATTAGTCCGCAACAATTTCCTAAAATTAGTCTCTGTTCATCCCGACCAAAAAATTCAGAGTAGTGTGAAACTCTCACGAAAACAAAATGGAAAATCCTTTAAAATGATTAATTAATCTTTAACTTCATTACATCAGAAAACAGTATTATTTTACTAAACAAAATCACGGTATCTTATCTAACTCACACACAAATAATATTTGTTCATAGTAATGTTACCACTACTAACGTTTGAGTGGCCTTGTAACTACATTTTAGAACAACTATGTTACTACATTTGAGTCACTGTAAGTTTACAATAGAGCTTTCAGCAGTTCTCTAAAGGGTTCACCAATGAGCAAATCTTAAGAGAACACCCAACGATGGGGCAGGTCCTCTCTTAAACTCCCAAAAGAGAGATGAAATAAATTAGGCCTCTTCTAATTGTTCCATTCATCGCCCAATCAAACTTTGAGTTTGATGGTTCACACACTTTTGTCTACCTTGGAGGAAGCTTAAGAGCCATGGAAGTATGGAACATAAACAACGAGTCATGGAGATGAGCCATTGGTAATCGGTTCGTGATGATAACTCTATTAACAGTCGAATGTCCACGCACATTCACTGTGCTCCTTTCTTTGACACTGGAAGGGTGGGTATATCACAAAGACTTGTGCTCTCTGAATCTACCCCTCTTCTGAAATAAAACCTGAACATACCCTCTAAAGTTAATGAGCTGCCATACTCACCATTGATAAGTACATATAACCATCATATTTGTTCTTTCAAAACTCATAATGGTGGTTCTAGTGACTTGAGCTTTATTTTTTAATAGAAAGAGGGAGAGAAATGCGAACTACCGAGCTCTCTCATACAATGCGTACTTCATGATGATCTCTAACAAGACTCCTAACCTCATACGGGAGATCCTCCTCCGAGCAAGAGAAATTCCTCTTGAAATGACAAGGTTGGCACATCCATCAACCACACAGCTTGCCTCCCGATACTCATGACCAATAACAAAGGCCTCAAAACCTAGGATAGCACATGAGAAACATGTGCGGCTCGAGCATCCAGGCAAGAAGCAGACCCACGAAGCCACCGACTTGAGCTCAATTTGCTTGGGTGTTTTTGTTCCATTTCTAGTAAAACAAAAACATCACTGCTAAAAAAACTAACCGTCATTCTCACCGCCCAAACAAATAGAGCCTTACCTTGCAAGATATACAATGATAGACATTAAGGACACTAACAAAGGTTAAGTATGATTTTTTAAAAAAAATAAAATTTGTATGAAGATGGACATCAAGGCACCACCAATGTGAGCATAAATATGAATTTTTTAAAACAAAATTATTCTATGTGATATGTGACACCTACATAAGATCAGTAGAATCTGATAGCCAGAAACAACATACACAGCTGCAGGAAGTATAAAATAGCATTCTTTTGAACTGGGTATAAGTTTTGACAAGCTATTGAAAACATATGCGTCCGGGCTCACACTATGAGGCCTCTATGCAATTTCAATAGTTCAAATCTTTTAAAAAAAATCAGCATTTCATACATGTTATGGGAAACTGCCGACAGCTCAAAAAATTTTTGAATTCCAAAGCACCCCTACAAGAGACTTTACATGAAGAAAGAAAAGTCCTTATATTCTGCACGATAAATTCCTAAAATTCTACGGGGGAGACTAAAACAGCAGCTTCTCCTTCAGGCGAGAGATCAATTTGAATTTCTCCTCAGCTTCGACCTGCTGACGAATATCCGTTCTCGAAGCTCGATCCGGATGAAATTTAAGTAATGCTTGCTTGTATGCCGCATTTAACTGCATAAAAAGCACAAAAAACACTCCATTAGAAAGTTCGGAGAAATACTCCATTAGAAAGTTCTGAGAAATAGGAATATCACAGAGCTCATACTCTAATAAAAAAAGGGCGTACAGCTTTGAATATTGGCAGCCCACTAAAATAATGAAAAACACACGTAATATAGCCGCTAATAGTAGCCCAAAATGCGGGTTCCGCGCCTTTTGAAAATAGGCCTACCATATGACATTTTTAGAAAAAGTGTTCAACATAAAAGTTGTAGATCTACAACTTTCATGTTGAACACTTTTTCTAAAAATGTCATATGGTAGGCCTATTTTCAAAATGCGAGGAACTCGGGCGGAACTATGCGAGTTCCGCCCGAGTTCCTAAAAATGACTTTTAAAAACCTAATTTTTGGGCTGTCATTAGCCATTGGGCTGCCAATATCGATATACGGGCTGCCAATATAAAAGTCCTAAAAAAATTGAGGAACAATTTGCATGGCTGATTTGAAGCTGTTGAGGGGGAAAATGCTTTATCAATAGAGACAATATGCTACATTAATAGAGATGAAAACCATTTAAATAAGGAATGAAGGATTAAGATGGTAATCCATTAGCAAGTTAATCCTCGGCCAGTAACAAAAGATCTGTTTTGTACGGCGGCGGCGGTCGTGAATGCAGTGGTTATGTACCATCATCCGTGAACGCCCGACCTCACTGAGGAACTCTGTAGAAAACCGCATGGGATCGAGAAAAAAAGTGATTTTATTAATTTCTCAAAAGTTAATAGTACCCTCATACATACATTATGCTTGTACACTTGTACATATATATAAGAAAAGAAGGGGAGATGAAATCCTATTATAAGATGTGGGACTAAACTAGCAACCAAGATGGGCCTCAAGATGGGTCAATCTTTGGGTTTTTACATATATTATCTAACACTCCCCCGCAAACTGGAGCATACAAATCGTAAGCACCAAGCTTGGACAAAAACTGGTAGTATAGCGGGCGAGGTAAGACCTTGGTGAGAATATTAACAACTTGCCCAACAGCAGAAACATGTTGTAAATTTATCCTCTTCAACTAAACTTTTTCCCAAATGAAGTGACAATCAACTTCAATGTGTTTTGTCTGTTCATGAAAAACGGGATTCTTGGCAATGTGTATGGCAACTTGACTGTCACAAAATAGAGTAGCCGGTGAGGAAAGCTTGACCCCTAAATCACCTAAGAGCAAGTCATGTAAGCTCAGACACAACAACAGACATTGAATGATACTTGGCTTCAGCAGATGAGCGAGCAACTACAAACTATTTCTTACTGCGTCAGGTCATGAGATGTCCTCCAAAATAAGTACAGTATTCACTTGTGGAACGACGATCATCCAATGAACCAGCATAATCAACGTCCGAATATGCAATCAGAGATAAGAGAGACGAAGAAGGCTTGTATACAAGACCTTGTCCAGGGGCAGTCTTCAAGTATCGAAGAATACGCTCAAATGTTTGGAGATGAGAGATACGCGACTCATGCATGAATCGACTGACGACTCCGACAGCAAATGATATATCAGGTTTTGTAACAGTGAGATAGATCAGCTTTCCAACAAGACGACGGTAATACTCTGGATTCGGAAGGAGAAGATCAGAGTCTGAGGCATGAGCGCGGAGCTTGTGATTGATATCCATCAGAATGTCGGCAGACTTACATCCAAAGTATCTTGCATCCTGAAGCAAGTCAAGACAATACTTTCTTTGAGATAGAACAAGCTCATCAGGTCGCCGAGCCACCTCAAGACCCAGAAAATATCGAAGGTTGCCCAAATCCTTTATTTGAAACACAGTCGTCAGATGTTTGATCATGTGTATTCTTGTGAGATCGTCTCCCGTAATCAAAATATCATCAACATATACCAAGAGAATTACAATGTCCATTGGACGATGTCGAGTGAATAAAGAGAAGTCAGCTGAACTCCGAGTGAACCCAACCGCACTAACTGTCTGGCTGAACTTGTCAAACTATGCCCGAGGAGACTGTTTGAGACCATAAAGAGATTTTCTCAGACGACATACGAGAGACTCCCTCGGGGTCTTAAACCCGAAAGGTTTGTGCATATGGACGACCTCCTGCAGATGACCATTAAGAAAAACATGTTTGACATCCAATTGATGCAACATTCAGTGGCGATGAACAATAAGGGAGATCAGAACACGAACAGTGTTGAGTTTGGCAACTGGGAAAAGGTCTCATCATAATCTAGACCTTATTGTTGAGTAAAACCACGAGGCACAAGGCGAGCCTTCAGACGTTGAACAGTCTCATCCGGACCATGTTTAATGGAAAACACCCACTTACAACTCACACAAGGTTGTGCAGGAGGAAGAGGGACAAGATCTCAAATGTGATTTGCCCAAAGAGCTGACATTTCCTCGTCCATGGTTGTCCACCACCCTGGATGTTGGAGAGCCTCTTGCACCGAGGTAGGGGTAGTAGTAGAGGATATAGAAAGAGCAAACCTTTGGAGGTCTAGAGAGAGGCGGTGGAAGGACACATAATTCGACATCGGGTGAGAAGTAGAGCAGGTTGTTGGATCTGCAAGTCGCAAAATATCATCGGTAGTGGGCATCTCCCGTAGAGTCGTAGACGAAGGACAACGACGAGTATATACCTGAAGCATAGGCGGTTTTGGTGGGAGAGGTGTGGGAAGGGAAGGTGGGGTGGGGAGGATTGGAGGGGGAAGAAGGGGTGGGAGGTTAGAAGTAATGGGGGCATCAGGCCACGGAAGGAGAGGCTGAATGGGAGACTCGGTTGACTGAGAATGATAGGCCTGGTCCTCGAGAAAGGTGACATCAGCAAAAGTCACAACCTTGCGATCCTTGGGAGGGAAGCATATGTAGCCCTTCTGAGTTCAAGAGTAACCAACAAACATATATTTTGTGGCAAATACAGCCAAATACACAAGTTGGGACGGAAAATGGGTTGATGGGAGGAAACATGAAACTAAAGTGAGAGGCAAAGTTGAGAACGGAGGAGGACATGCGATTAATAAGGCAGCAGGCTGTAGATACCGCAAAATTCCAATAGAGTGGTGGAACATTCATTTGAAACATAAGGGAGCGGGCAACGTCAAGGAGATAATGATTTTGGCGCTCAGCAATACCATTCTGTTGGGGGGTATAAGCACAAGAAGTTTGGTGGATGATCTCGAACTCAGCACACAGGTCAGAAACCCCATGACTTGTATACTCACGGGCATTGTCGATCCGGAGTGTTTTAATCATAGCGGAGAACTGATTGCGAGTCTCAATAATAAAGGCACGAAGAATTCAAGCCAGAACAGAGCGATCATGAAGTAAAAATAACCATGTCATTCGAGGGTAATCATCAATAAAGGTGATGAACTAACGATGACCAGAAGTACTCGCGGTTTATAGGGTCTCCAAATATCTGAATGAACAAGAGCAAAAGGAGTAGCACTCCGTGTACAAGGTAGGAAAGTAGCTTGGTGTTGTTTACCATAGATACAGGATTCGCAAGTGAAGTCATGGAGGGGTTGAGTAGGGAGAGCTTTTTAGAGAATGTGGAGAGCATGCCCAAGAGGCTGGTGCCACTCAACAAAGCTAATAGGGGAGAGAATAGTGGAGGGAGAGGGGTCCAGGAGGTAGAGACCATTCGACAGATGTCATTTGCCAATGATAGTCTGCGTCTTGCGATCCTGCACAACACAAGAGGTAGAAGAGAATGTTACAAAGCAATCAAGGTCTTGAATGAGACGGCTAATTGAGAGGAGGTTGAAAGGAGAGTTCGGAACATGAAGAACTGAGCGCAGGGTGATGGAGGAAGTAAGGTTGATGTCAGTCGAGCCACAGACAGGAATGGTATCCCCACTAACAACAGTAATGAACTTGGGATACACAGAGGCCAAGTAATGTGAAGGTTGCATTGGGGTAATGTGGTGTGTAGCCCCGGAGTCCAGAATCCAAGAAGGACTATGAGCGTGACAGGAGATGCCGCCATCCAAAATAGACACAACAACGTCGGAGGAACGACCAATCATTTTTTGAAGTTGCAGGAGTTTGGTACGCAAGGCATCAACCTTATTTTGAATGTCGTGTGGAGGAAAATGGGCAGCCATTGGAGAGGAGACAATCATAACAGAAATTGGCAAAAGGGAAACGGAGGTGCAGTTAGCAGCCACTGCAGCGGGTAAGAAGCGACAATAGTGGGCAGGAATCGGCAGCGGCGAGACACAACAGCAACCGGCAGGCAAGGGAGGATGCGGTAAGAAACAATAGCAGCGGGTAGGCACACTGCAACGGCAAGATCTGCGGCAAGAAAACAGAGCAGAAGCAAGGAAACGACGGCCTGGCAAACTGAGCATCGCAGGTAGAAGATGAGCCGGCGGGTAGAGCTGGCGTCTAGACTAACTAAAAGCTAATGCGGGAAGCGGCGGGAGGAGAAGAGCAACTTGAATCCGTGACAAGAAGCGACCAAATGGTTGCAGGTAGAAGACTCCGGCAAGAACTGCGGTCTGAGTAGTAACGGCGGGAAGACCTAGCGACCATACGGCAAGAGCAAGAAACAGCAAGTGAGAAGCAACGACAAGCAGCAGTCGACAGCAGTAGCAACGGCAAGGCGCGGGAAAGAAGCGAGCAAAGCAGGTCGTCTTGTCGAGCAAACAGGATGTTGCGGCGACCTGAAGCAGAGAAAAACAACAGAGGCAGCGACCTGAAGCAGAACACTGGTCGCGTGGCTAAAGCAACGACAAAGACAGAAAAATCTCCTGCGAATAAGCAGCGGCAAGAGGCGATCAGGACGCTAGTCGCAGTACAAGGAGAGTAGCAGACTAAAGAAGTCCTGCGGCGGTCTGGAGAGGCTGCGAACAGGAGTAGTGGCCGCGGGAAGGAGATCAATCAGTGATCTGGAAACCTGTGCCAGGGAGAGCCCGCGACGAGAGCACAAGTGCAAGCAGCGATCAGGGCGAGAAGTGCGGCTAGAAGCGGTAACAAATGCGGCTAAGGAAGCGGCAGTGGAGAGCCCGCGACGAGAAGAAAGGAGGGAAGGACCCACAAGCCAAGAGAGCACAGGTTATAAAAGCCACGGGAGTTGAAAAACAAAATGAGGGGGAAGCCACGGGAGAGGAGGCTGCGGCTAAAAAAGTGAGACCACGGAGAGAAGGCGCGGTTTAGGCAAATACTACTCGCCCAGGGGTGCGGACAGTCCAATAAGAGAAAAAAGATTACGATTTAGCGAGTATGGATCGTTTGCCTCTGATACCATGTAGAAAACTGCAGGGGATTGAGAAAAACAGTAATTTTTTTAATTTCTCAAAAGTTAATGGTACCATCATACATACATTATGATTATAAACTTTTACATATATATAAGACAAGAAGAATAGATGGAATCCTATTCTAAGATGTGAGACTAAACTAGCACCCAAGATGGACCTCAAGATGAGCCAATCTTTGGGTTTTTACATATATTCTCTAAGAAAATCCATCGACTTTTAAATTCAAAATTAAATTTTTTTTTCTTAACGGCGGTCGTAACCGTTGTCATGTCAAGTACATTTTATGACGGTGATATTTTTGTCAAACTCACCGGAACAAAAACACCGTGCCAAACAAGCCCAAAGAGTAAGTTTGTCAACCTGCTAACAAATGCTCTGTAAATCTTTGGGTGATGTTTAGCAACCAAGTGGATTTTGTCAACTTGTCAGAAAATATTTTGTAAGCTGAGAGCGATCCTCACAGCTTTAAATTTGAGAGAAAGGTTACATAACATGAAAGTAAGTTCAATAATCAAAGAAGAGCTGAAATAACAAAGATAAGATCCTGGCCAACGAGGAACCTTTTTGATGAAGCACGATAGATTTGGACACTATGAGTTGTTTTAGCATAGATCAATGAGAAGAAGATAACAAATGGAGGTTGGGTGATGGAGAAGGAAATTGAAGATATTGGCACCTGGGTTTAAGGGGCCGGGGAACTTATGGAGAACTTATGGAGAGCATAACGGATAAGGTGGTGGATGAGCAAAAACCACCAAGAGAGGTGCGGTGGAGGTAAGGTTGTCACCCACCTGATTACAAGCCGACCAACACCAATTGAAAGTTATATGACAAGTTCTGTATAAAATCATTTGATCTATCATTTAATAAATTGGATCAAAATAGGCTGTGCTTGACAACATTTAGACAAGGTGATTTGGTCTATCTTGATGTCTTCATTCCACCGCTTGCATCATCCCACCCCCCTCCCACCCCACCCCACCCCCCTCCCACCCCACCCCACTATAAATTTCATATATATGCTATTTGACTAAACAACTAGGGGTGCAACTCAGAACGGCGTGAGGGACGAAGACTAGGTTAGCCGAAAGATGGTTATCGGTTCAAGGACGCAAGGTGACCATGCTTTTTCATAGTAAAAAGTAGTAGAGAAAATGCCTCGAAAAAAGGAGCCGGCGACCAAAGCCCCCGTGAATGGCATTGTATGTCCCATAATAGGTCTCATCCTTCTACCGTTTCCCGGAATTCGATAACTATTCATAGCTATGAACTTGACACTAAAGAAGAGTTCGATCAAATGCTTTATTTTTGTCCTAGTTGATCCTGATTCGACATTAGAAGTATATTGACTGTTCCCTAATAACCGAATATTTTTTTTCTGAAAATACGGTATATTTGATTCCATCCATAAATCCATTTTATTCCATATGAGTTCTCGATAAGAATTCTAATTCTTACCATCCATTGCTATGATCAGGGAGAAGTAACTTGGCCTCATACATACTCTCTCAACAAGCAGAACCGCCAATGTTTATGGCCATTTCTGGACCGATTAGGGAGGAGATGAATGTGATCCAACAGGAGGTGCTAGCAAATCTTCAACTTCACACCACAATTACAACCATTCAGGCAGACTCAACAACAAATCCCAAATCTGTTAGCAATGTTCCATTCACCAATAAGGCAATAACAATAAGTCACACAGGTGTCATTAGCACATACCACTGCTTGGCAGCAAACCTATATCGGTGCAACATGCTTCATTATGTGGAGCAGTTAGTCAACTCAAACTTGGGAAGCCAACAAGTGAAGTATAACTTAACTTTTCCAGGGGTATGCACCAATCCCTCCCAATGCTAGAGCTCATATGGGATGACATTGACAGGTCTCCATTACCAAGTGCCCAAATCGCATGGTCAGGACAATGTCCTGATAGTACTGGACAATTTTTCCAAGTACCAAAACTTCAAACCATTGCGCTGCCCTTTCAAAATTGAGTCCAGTCGCATAAGCATTTATACAAGGGGTCATCCGACTACACGAATTTTCTAGCTCCATCATTAATATAGGCCCCATATGCATGAGCGATTTTTGGCAGATCTTGATGGGGATCGGCCGCATGTTCGTGTTCGATGGAGATTGGGTCACCACTTAGCGGGACCCGTTTTTTGCATATTTGGCGGAGATGCGTCGATCAGATCGGCGATCCGAAACCGCGAGTGCATCTGGAACGTCATTTTTCATTTTATATGTATTTTTTTATATTTTTTGGAGTTGTATTTATTTTTTTAGTACACCAGACGTAACGGGCGATCATAGTCGTTTCACGCCGGGTGCCCAACCGCCCCTATCATTATAAATAGGGGTGGATGTCCAGATTTTCAGTCATTGCTGATTTTGTGAGTGTCCAGACCGGCAGTCATATGTGGCGCGACGCCGCGAACCCGGGGTGCGAAGTCTTGGTTTTATTTTCAATTTTTTAAAAATTTCACTGTTTATCCTAAAATTCCCCCATGAACATCCCAATTAACCCACGATCCCTCTACTTCCGAAGAAGGAAACCGCCAAATCTCCCAGTGTTCATCGTCTTCCACATGAAACCGCATGGCTCCAACCCTCTCTCCTTCCATCCCGTCCGCCTTTCTCGATTTTGTCTTATGCACGCGGGGAATCTCGGTTCATGTTCATCTTCTCCTGGTAGGTTGATAACGGCAAGTAAAATGCAGTACTTCGCTCGTAATTCGCTGGTCCCAACTCCCATTCCCCCTACTCTCACCGCAAAACCACCCTGTGATCACTCCAACACGTTCCATTCTCGATCTCGTCCAAGTACGAAAAGGCTTTGTCCAGGTCGGCTTCAGCCAGAAAACCGCCCTCAGGTCCGGTCCCAATCTGGGGAGGCTTTGTCCAACCCCGTTTCATCCAGGAAACCACTTCCAGGTTCCCTCCCAGTCAAAGAACGTCATGTCCAGTCACGCCCAAGTCAGGGAGATCCATTTTCGACCCTGTGCCGATCCGGAGATCTCTCCTGTTTCGTTCCTGTCAGCCTCCAGTGAACCTCAAAGCAACAACACTTCTTCCCCCTCCCCTACCTCTATCGTGGAGCCACTGTTCAAGCCTACAACCACACTTCCCTATCCTGAAATCAACAACAGCCCAAACTTCCTCCATTTTCCAACTCCGGCATAGTCATATCCTTCATCTCGTGGAGCCACACCTGCCGTCGTCTTCGGATCCTCATTGTCACGTGGGTATCAATTTAATGCGTTGTTTTATTTTGCTATACTAACTATTGGAGGATACTATATGCTTGTTTGGGTATTGTAATTGCTAGCGCCGTTGTTTCTTTTCTTTTAAATCCTGTAAAATTTATTCGTGCAAATTTTAGTGGAAAACACCACTTGTGAAAAGTGTGTGATTGTTTGCTTACACGCATGAAAATTATTGTGCATGTTGCGTTGTTTTGCTAGCCGTGTATAAATTTGTTGCTAACATTTAATTTCGGGTTAATTTAAAACATGCATGTTGCATTTAGGATAGGCTTGATCGCATTCATTCCGCACATTCACTTAGATTTGCATTAGTGTGTTGACACATTCATTTTCACATAGCCCCGCCCTGCGTCAGATCCTCTTCCGGCACCAGGCTACCCAACTCCATAATACCACAGACATATGGGCAAACGGAAGTGTTAAATCATTGTTTGCATGCCTACCTTACTTGCTTGATATCCAAAAACCCCCATGGATGGGATAAATGGCTAAGATGGGTCAACTACTCCAACAACACCTCTTTCTATGCAGTAGCAGGTACCACTCACTTTCAGGAGATGGCTGAACCCATCCCACAATGCTATTCTCAGCTCGTAATACCCCGATTTCAAATTCAGCTTTGAATACACCGCCGACCCAACCAACTGATCGAAGAGGTCATCGATAAGTGCGGGAACTTGTTCTTTATCCTTAACTTGTCTATGCATAGCCGCATACTCTTCAACATAAGCAATACCTTTTCCATGCTCTAATTTGCATCCACTGTGCTCTGAATTTATATAGACCTTGTTCTTCAGCACTGCTTACATAATCTGACTGCAAATCGATGTATGCTCGCTTATGACTTGTATCTTGGTGATGTTGCATTCTTTGAATAGAAGTTTACAAAATCTGAGAACCACAACTCCTTCCATCACCTTAAAATAGAATGTCAAATAAAATCTATCACTGCCCAGCTCTAGGGTGATAATATTTGTGGCATTTAAAATATCACATGCATCAAGCCCAACAATGGATGTTCCACTACGCAAAACATAAAAGTCATGCTGTTTAACACATTGTGGGTGACTCATCGAGAATATGCCAAGCACAAGTTAGTATGTATCATTCATGGCTGAAGCACACATCGTTAAGGTAGCCTACCGCCTTCGTTTGACTATCTTGTATTTCGGTGTTTTTTTGTCTTGCAACTCAAAAAGGTCGTGGAAAATCATCTAGTGAAGGACACTTGTCATGACGAAATGGTCACAGATAACACTTCTAGTTTTGAGACGGGCAATACCATAGTACACTGTGAAATTACGAGTGGGGCTACTAACATCGCACAAGTTCTTATATCATGGAAGCGCTATCCAACATCTAAGGACACGCAGATCAATCGTGAGACATCGCCGCCAATTACCGACCTATTGGCTTGAGTACAAGATAAAATGTTTAAGTTGACGGCATTGCTATCGAGGAGACGAGCCCACAAAATGCAAATTAGGATCCAAATCAAGATGGGGGAACTCAACTCGGAAGCGGCGTGTTTACACAAGATGCACAAAGACGGTGGAATTAGAAGCCTCCTAGAATATTGGACTCTTCATGTATCTTAGCATATAACGTCATGTACCATTGTACCCTAAGTTTCTTGAGTTTGGCTGGATTAACATCCCTACTGAAGGTAGATCGAATTCCCGAAGAAACACATGCACTGACATGTTTGGAGAAGTAAAGGTCAAGGAGATATACAATTGTTAAGCAAGTATCATGTCATTGCATATCCATAGAGAAGTTTAAAGATAGGCAAAGAGGGAGATAAATGCGTTTGCAAGGCACTTATTAGTTATGGACTCGCATTGGGGGCACACACATCAGCGACGCATCCAATCCACCAGGGATTGATAGTTTTCTTGTCGCATTATATATAAGTATTTTTCCGCGCATATGTTGTTTTAACTCACTTGCCTTTGGCCCAAGTGGGGGGCTTGAACCTATTTTGATAGCTTGGTTTGAAGAAATGAAGAATCAAGAAATTATTCTCTTTCCCTCTCCCTCTTCTTTTCCCTTTCCCTCTCTATCTCTCTCTTCCCGTAACTCGTAACCTAGACATCGTTCTGCCGAAACCAGACTAACCATTGCTCTCGTGCGTTACGTCGAAACCAGTGCTCTCATGCATTACGTCGATCCCACGCCCGCGTGTTGTTCCATCGGACTCTCCCCAACGAAAATAGTTGAGCTCCTCTCCTCTTCTTCTCCAGCCTTCTTGATGTAAACCGGGTTGGGATTTGTAGAAATTAAATTATTTTTAATCGAGCTATTTTAACTTAATCGTAAGGGTTTGAAACATAAATGAATTTTGGGCTTTGAAAAGAGCGTCCGTGCGGGCCACCACGAAATCTTCGCGCGTAGCACGGTTCTTAACGATAAATTCAGCAAGACGTTACTAGTTATTCCAATAATTTCCGTCGGCGCCTAACGGTTCGAGCCAAGGCGGGATTTGTACGTTCACAAGCGCAGAACACAAACAACAATTTATGAATTAAACGGTAATTAAGGCGAAAGAACGTTCGGGGCAAACTCTTAATTATTTAAAGGTTGCATAAATTTAAATCTAGCTAATAAGAGCAAGGGGTGAGTGTCGTTACCGCACGATCACTATCTGGACCAAATCCGTAGGCGAAATCAAACCAAGGTCAATTGATTTGGACGGCGTTGCTTTCTGTTATCTGACTGGAGACGACTTGGACCATCGGCCGACCCCGTATGGCTGCAGATGAAGGGATCGGGCAGGTGTTGTTGCAGGAAGACGACGCTGATGAGTAGCGGCCGCCGGAAATTGTGTCTCAGTCGACGGCGGGTCGGCGTAGAGAAGAAGTGGCCCGCCAAAGTTCTATTCGCAGTTGTCGGCAGGTTGAAGGCCCGACGTAGAGAGACGGTGGCCCGCCGGAACTAAGGTCGCAGTCGACGGCGGGTCGGGAGGGCACAGCGTGGAGCAGCAGAGCCGTCGAGGAAACACGCAAGATCCAGCGGAGGAAACTGATGTATCGGGATTTGAGGGCCGGCACTGTAGAGAGAAACGATGAGTCGTCTCTCTCTACTCTTGTCCAGCCTGCCCTAATCAGTGGCCTGCTCACCCATTTAATAGAGTTAATAATGAATTGAATTTATTCCATCCTTTTTATTTTCTTCCAAACAGGGAGAGCATTCCAAAACGATAATGATTTTTGTTCTCCCCTTTTATTGTTTTTCCAAACTAAGCAGTAGGTCAAAACTTTCTAAAGTTTAGGTTTCCAAGATTTATTACAAACAATTTCATATTTAAATTTATACATTTTTAAATAATCTTAAGCTTGCTCGTTACGTCCTAGGATCCAGAATTACCGAACCTATTTATCAAGAGACTCATCGGACGGTCAACCCGACGAGCCGAGCAATTTCAAACAAACAAGAGTACAAAGGAAATACATGAGAAAAAGGCAAATAAGTGCGTAAATAAAAAATGTGTGACGCCTAGTGACGCCCAGTGATGCCCAGTGACGCCCAGTGACGCCCAGTGACGCCCAGTGATGCCCAGTGACGCCCAGTGACGCCCAGTGACGCCCAGTGACGCCCAGTGACGCCCAGTGACGCCCAGTGACGCCCAGTGACGCCCAGTGACGCCCAGTGACGCCCAGTGACGCCCAGTGACGCCCAGTGACGCCCAGTGACGCCCAGTGACGCCCAGTGACGCCCAGTGACGCCCAGTGACGCCCAGTGACGCCCAGTGATGCCCAGTGACGCCCAGTGACGCCCAGTGACGCCCAGTGACGCCCAGTGACGCCCAGTGACGCCAAGTAATAGCTGATGCGACGGAGTATGCATCACTTCTCCACAACCATAGCTCCGCCGGGATTTGGAAAGGGGACTCAAATACCTTGAGAGACTTCTCCCTCGCTCTCCCTAGGACTCAATCTCAAACCGAAGCACATAACAATATCCTCCCACTCTCATAACATGACTAAGATTTCTTGAGATTATAAGCACAGTTTGAGTAGGTATGGTTCACCAAAAATATCCAATGAAAACATGTTACATGGAAACCTATTAATACCAGGATAAAACTACTTTCATGCTTTTCAAGAATAAATGTACAGCTAAACAAATTTTTTATAATAAATAAGTAGAAGAATCATTTAAGAGAGAAAATTGTGTAGCTCACCTCATGTATCATGGGATTAATACCGCCTTTAACGTGAATCCCGAGAGAACGCAGTACTGAAGCCATGTCCGTGCAGTTCATTTCCACCCTCTCAAGATCCTTCCTTACTACAACACGAATGTGTTCTTTCAGCTGTGTAATTTCCACATCCTGAAATTGAAAATAAAATAAGATCACTGAACAACATTAAATGAAACAATAAATATATAAGAGAATACATGAGAAATTTTCATGAAAAGTAGAGGCAAACCAATGAGGTGCATACATTGAAAATAGTTCCGAGTAACCTTTTTAAGAAGCACTAAAGTATTTTGTGATTCTTTCTAGTATACATATATAGATATATACAAATACACAAACACACACACACATATATATATACAAGTACATATAAATGTGTATATACCTATATATATTGATTACTACAAGGTAAGATGAGCCACGGTATAACATTCACTATAGAAATCTCACCCTTCTTTTTTAATTTATGTATTTGTAAGATCCAGAAAAGTACTGGTGGAGCCTGTTCATGCACGAGCGGAACCCATGCGCCTAAGAGCAATTGGGCACGGACGAAGTATATATACATATATATATACATATTTATATATCTATATATATACATATATACATATATACTATATAAAATGGGAAAACACCCTTTGGTTAAACATTCACTTTCCCAGTATACCCCTCTTTATTAAATAAATTACAATTTTTAAAATTTATATGTTTTTTTTTAATTTAAAAAAGGTGCACTCATATAAACAAAGTCTTCTACCTACAATAAAAAAATGTGTTCTCCCCCCCCCCCACAAACTCCTGTGCACGCCGCAAAAGTGATCGTCGAGCGGAATACAACACTTGGGGGTTTGCGAGCGGCGGGACCGTCGTTGCGTCGGGACAATGTCGTGCGAAGCACGGAGGCCTCCCGCGCACCATCGCAGTCGATGTACTATCGCGGCTGGCCGTAGGGGCAGAGCCCCGTGCGGATCAGTTGGTGATGAGAACTCGCATGAGAGTTCTTTATCAAGGAGGTCGGGGGATCGAGCCCCGGCCTCAACAACCTATCGGCCCCGTTGTGGGGCCGGGGATGGGTTGGGGTGTACGGTCTGCGGACCTGATAAGGCCTATCGGGTGGACTCACGGTGGGGCCCCTGGGTTGGTATGACTCCTCGCGCCAGGGTGGCAGGCTGGTGGGACTCCAGTCCTGCATCATAAAAGTGCATTTTTATGATGCGGGACAAGCGTCACACCTGCCCGCCACCCTGGAGTCCCACCAGGGGGCCCACCTGGAGTCAGCACCAGGCGGCTTTCATCAGGGCCGCGACCCGTATACCCTAACCAGCTCTCCGTCATGGAGTCACCACCATGCGGCAGGTTGTTGAGGAAGGGGCTCGATCCCCAGACCTCCTAGATAAGAGGCATTCCCCAACACTCTCATCACCAACTGAGCCGCGGATCAGTTGATGATGAGAACTTGCATGAGAGTTCTTTATCAAGGAGGTCGGGGGATCGAGCCCCGTCCTCAACAACCTATCGGCCCTGTTGCGGGGTCGAGGATGAGTCGGGGTGTACGGTCCGCGGACCTGATAAGGCCTATCGGGTGGACTCCCGATGGGCCCCCTGGGCTGATGTGACTCCTAGCGCAAGGGTGGCAGGCTGGTGGGACTCCAGTTGGTGATGAGAGTGCTGGTGAAGGCCTCTTATCTAGGAGGTCTGGGGATCGAGCCCCGACCTGAACAACCTGTCGCATGGTGATGACTCCATGATGGAGAGCAGGTTGGGGTGTACGGGTTGCGGCCCTGATGAAAGCCGTCTGGTGCTGACTCCAGGTGGGCCCCTTGGTGGGACTCCAGGGTGGCGGGCAGGTGTGACGCCTGTCCCGCATCACTATCGCTCATATACATATATATATATGCATATATATACATACTAGCATCTTCGAACGGGCTTCGCCCGTTCTCGATGCGGCGTTGCGGGCTTCGCCCGCAATCAAGCGGGCTTCGCCCGCTTATGCATATATATACATTCTATTTATTAGAATTTTTAATAATTTAATTGATTTTTCAAAAAAATGAAAAATCCTGTTTCAACCTTCTTTGAAAATAATTAACGACAGCTCCTTGAAAATACTGTCAAATAACAACCTTCCTTGAATTGACCGCTGACATGCCTAATGACAGCCTATCATAGTAGGTGTAGGAGCTCTGCTAAAATCTTTTTGGATTTTAATAGATTTTCATCATTACTTTTAATTTTGAGATAGTGTAATTACTTGAATTGACATTGTATTATAATTTTTTTTGAAATAGATTATAATATATGTCCAGTCATTAAAATATATAATTGGGGGCATAATTGACATTTTTGAATGTTTCATCAAAAGCAACTTTTCCCTTTTAATATTGTAAAGATATACATATATATAAATATATATATATAAAGAAAAACTTTTTGGCCCAAAACTGAGACTGAGTTCTACCATAAATTCAATCCTAGCCATCAGATTCAAGGGATCATGGCAGCAAATAGCCGTTTTCCTCCCAAAAACGCCTCCCTCGACCTGGAGGTTTCCCCAACGCCCTGTTTTGCCAAAAAAATATTCTAACTGCTTGCCTACGCCGCCACCGACGGCCTGACCGGAGCGCACCAGCGGATTCGTCGGATCCCGGTGAACTCGCTGGTGGCCTCCAGTCAGGTCGTTGGCGGCTCCGCCGTCGGCGGCAAAGGCAAACACCGAGGATGTGTGGGTTTAGGGAACCATAGCATTAGTCCCACATCGTGGATTTCTTTTGTATTATTGGGTATAAAAGAAAATTGGGAGTACATACATTTGAATTTTATTATACATTAGGACAAAAGAACGAAGCCGGCTGTTGGCAGACAGTCCGCAGAACCGCAGCGAGCAAAGCTTGCGGCAAGGAAGAATCAAACCGCAGCGAATTGGAAACTGGTGGACCCCACAAATCAGAGGAGAAAGGGTATAAAAGCAAGGGGCGGGGTGAAGTTGGGGTGGAACCATGAAACCAAGAAGGTTGCGGGCTAAACCAGGAAGGTCGCAGGATGCTGAGAGTTGTGGTTAGAAGAAGGGTTGCAAATAGAGTCTGAGAGGCCGTAGGAAGCAGGTGTAGGGCCGATTAGCTCAGATACCATGTAGAAAAACGCCCAGAATATTGGGGGAAAATCTGAAGCTTTATTAATCCTTTTTCATGTATAAATACAAGTATGAGTACACTTATATAGGAAGAGAAAGAAAGAGAAAAATCCTCATTCAAGATGTGGGACTAATACATAAGCAGGATGGGCATTTCTTAGGGCCTTTAATAAATTTTCTTCTAACAGCAGCAATTGCAGATTTTGATATTCACAACAATCTTTCTTTTTGATAAATTGTGAGAGATAATACTTACATTTCCTCACTCAGAGCGCAAATCATAAGTCAACTCCTTTCGGAATTCACTCAAAAAATTCTACTAAAATTCTCTCAATAAGCCTAATACACTCTTTCCACAGAAGGATAAATAAAGGAAATAAATCAAGCAAACCAAAGCGATGTAAAAGCATCACTAATTCAATTCAAATAAACCTAAGAAAGCTACATAAAAAGTGCATACAGCAACAAGCAAAATCTCATAAACCTTTTTTTGTAGGTCACGAATTTCTTCAAGACGTTGTTTTTGTCTTTTCTCCATGTCAAGTAATCGGATTTTTTCAGCCTTTCTTCTCCGGCGCATTCTTTGTGCTTCTTCTGCCTGAGAAAAAAATGGCTTACAACATCAATGTAATTATACCTATCAAAGAATAAAGACAATAAAATTCCATTTAACAGAACAATGCCACGACATAGTAGACCATGCACCTCAATTGGGTGAAGTATTGTCAATCAAAGAATACACAAATAGCTAGAATAGTATATAATGTTTTAGTGCAATTAGGGTAAAGTGCACTGTTTTAGCATTCTTTTTTCTCTTTAATATTAGAACTATTCAAATATATATATTATCATGTAAAATACAGTTTACAAACAGAATTAAATGCACATCTTAACAAGGGAAACTTCCATCAGCCATTTATAGATCACAGCAGTGGTGGTTTACATTATATATCTTCACATTAATACATAATTGAGAGTGGAAGACGACCTAAATTTGCCAACTTTGAAGAAAACAATGTACATGAAATCATGTTTTAAGGAACTTGTTTCCATTATGGCATCAAAGAAAATACCTACATTGTCAGAATAGTAGTATGTAACATTGATTTATGAGATATAATTGGCAATTACTTGGTAGTCGCAAGAATTGCACCATTCCAAAATATTAATAATAAGGGTACTGTAGAGAAAGTTCCAAACCTTGTATATACTTCTTGAATACCGAAAAACAAGTATGAGTACAAATATATAGGAGAGAAGAGAGTAAGATCTAGCTATACAAACAATGTGGGACTAAACACTAACTCCTACATGAGTCAATACATCATCTTTCCTAGTATTTTCTAACACTCCCCCGCAAGCTGGAGCGTACAAGTCGTAGGCACCAAGCTTGGACAGGAACTGATAGTAGAGACGCCGTGGTAAGGCCTTGGAGAGGATATCAGCAACTTGCTGAGCAGCAGGAACATGTGTTAACTCTATCTTCTTCAATTGAACCTTCTCCCGAATGAAGTGCCAGTCAACTTCAATATGTTTTGTCCGTTCATGGAAGACCGGATTCTTCGCAATGTGTATAGCAGCTTGACTGTCGCACAATAAAGTTGCGGGTGAGGAGAACTTGACTCCTAGATCATCAAGAAGACCCTCAAGCCACGTGAGCTCAGACACAACAGCTGCCATAGATCGATGCTCAGCCTCAGCAGATGAGCGAGCAACCACTGACTGTTTCTTGCTGCGCCATGTAATAAGATGTCCTCCAAAATAAGTGCAGTATCCACTTGTGGAATGACGGTCATCCAAAGAGTCAGCATAATCAGCATCAGAATATACAACCAGAGATAAGGGAGATGAAGAGGGCTTGTATACAAGCCCCTGTCCAGGAGCAGTCTTCAAGTAACGAAGAATACGTTTGACAACCTGAAGATGAGAGATACATGACTCATGCATGAATCGACGGACAATTCCAACAACAAATGGTATATCAGGTATAGTAACAGTGAGGTATATCAGCTTTCCCACAAGGCGACGATAATACTCTAGATTCGGAAGGAGCAAATCGGAGTCCGAGGCATGAGCACAAAGCTTGTGATTGATGTCCATGGGAGTGTCAGCAGGCTTGCATCCAGAATAGCCCGCATCATGAAGTAGGTCAAGACAGTACTTTCTCTGAGATAACACAAGCTCATCAGGTCTCTGAGCCACTTCGAGACCAAGAAAATATCGAAGGCTTCTCAAGTCCTTTGTTTGAAACACAGTTGCTAGATGTTGTTTGATCATCTGTATCCCTAAAAGATCATCTCCTGTAATCAGAATATCATCCACATAAACCAACAGAATTACTGTGCTCGTTGGACGATGACAAGTAAACAGAGAGAAGTCGACCGAGCTCCGAGTGAACCCAACAGCACTAACGGTCTTGCTAGATTTGTTGAACCATGCCCGAAGAGACTGTTTGAGACCATAAAGAGACTTCTTCAGACAACAGACAAGAGACTCCCCTGTGGTCTCAAACCCGGGAGGTTGCTGCATATAAACGGTCTCCTGTAAATCGCCATTAAGAAAGACATTTTTGACATCAAGTTGGTGCAAGGGCCAGCGGCGGTGAACAGCGAGGGAGATCAACACACGAACAGTATTGAGTTTAGCGACTGGAGAAAAGGTCTCATCATAATTCAATCCTTGTTGTTGAGTGAATCCGCGAGCTTCAAGACGAGCTTTCAACCGGTGAACTGTCCCATTCGGACCTTGTTTGACGGCAAACACCCACTTACATCCCACACAAGATTGTCCAGGAGAAAGCGGGATCAAATCCCAAGTGTGGTTTGCCCAAAGAGCAGACATTTCCTCGTCCATAGCCGTACGCCACCCGGAATGCAGAAGAGCCTCCTGGACAGAATTAGGGGTGGAGATAGAGGAGAAAGAAAGAGCACTCTATCGGAGTTCCGGAGAGAGACGGTGAAAAGAGACATAGTTGGCCAACGGGTGGGCAGTGGAAGCGGTTGTCGGATCCGCGGGCTGCAAAACATCATTAGAGCAGGGCAGCTCCCGTAAGTCATTAGACGAAGAGGGACGTCGAGTGTACACACGAATGACAGGTGGTGTAGGTGGTTTAGGTGGGATTGGTGTGGGAAGAAGAGGTGGAAGGTTTGAATGAACAGGGATAACAGGCCGCGGGAGAGGTGGTGGAAGAGGAGAATCAGCTGGTTGAGAGTATATGGCTGATCTTCGAGGAAGGTGACATCAGCAGAAGTAACCACCTTGCGATCTTTGGAATAAAAACAAACGTAGCCCTTCTGAGTCCGAGAATAGCCTACAAACATATATTTGGTGGTACGGGGAGCGAGGTTGTCACTGGACGGGCCAAGATGATGAACAAAGCACACGCAACCAAAAACGCGAGGGGTGATGGAGAAAGGAGGTTTGGAGGGAAAAAGAAGATTGAAGGAAACCGCAAAATTGAGAATGGAGGAAGGCATGCGATTAATAAGAGTGCAGGCGGTGGAGCCGCAAAATTCCAATACTGTTTGGGAACATTCATTTGAATCATAAGAGAGCGGGTGACCTCAAGCAGGTGTCGATTCTTGCATTCAGAGGAGAGCGAAGGCATGACTCGTGTATTCACGGGCATTATCGGTGCGGAGGGTTTTAATGGTAGTGGAAAACTGGCTGCGAGTTTAAATAACGAAGGTACGGAATACACCGGGCAATTCAGAGCGATCACGAAGAAGATACAGCTAGGTCACCCGAGAGTAATCATCTATAAATGTGACGAAGTAACGATATCCAACAACACTCACAATTTTGTAGGGTCCCCAAATATCAGAGTGTACTAGATCAAAGGGAGCAAGACTCCGAGTAGGATGTGGTGAGAACGTAGAGCGATGATGTTTCCTATAGATACAAGACTCACATGTGAACTCTTGGAGGGACACGTCGGGGAGAGATTTTCTGAGGATGTTTAGAGGAGCATGACTCAGATAGGGTCGGGAGGCCATTTAGCTGATAAGGCCAGGAGCCCGGGATCCCCGTCGGACGTCGTTATGACCCAGGGGCTGAGTCTGGTTGATGCTCAACACCCGCCGTCAGGCTCTCACCTAGCTGATTGGGCTGGTGGTAGCGCCCGGAGGTTGGACAGAGGCAAGTTATCTCGCTCTGGGGTTAGGTCCCGGGATGCTCCTGCTGTCAGGCTCCCATCTAGCTGACAGGGTTGGGATCCCCGTCGGACGTCGTTATGACCCTGGCGCTGAGTCCGGTTGATGTTCAACACCCGCTGTCAGGCTCTCACCTAGCTGATTGGGCCGGTGGTAGTGCCCGGAGGTTGGACAGAGGCAAGTTATCTCGCTCTAGGATTAGGTCCCGGGATGCTCCCGCTGTCAGGTTCCCATCTAGTTGACAGGGTCGGGATCCCCGTCGAACGTCGTTATGACCCTGGGGCTGAGTCCGGTTGATGCTCAACACCCGTCGTCAGGCTCTCACCTAGCTGATTGGGACGGTGGTAGCGCCCGGAGGTTGGACAGAGGCAAGTTATCTCGCTCTGGGGTTAGGTCCTGTGATGCTCCCGCTGTCAGGCTCTCATCTAGCTGGCAGGGTCGGGATCCCCGTCGGACGTCGTTATGACCCTGGGACTGAGTCTGGTTGATGCTCAACACCCGCTGTCAGGCTCTCACCTAGCATATTGGGCTGGTGGTAGCGCCCGGAGGTTGGACAGAGGCAAGTTATCTCGCTCTGGGGTTAGGTAACGGGATGCTCCCGCTGTCAGGCTCCTATCTAGCTGACAGGGCTGGGATCCCTGTCGGATGTCGTTATGACCTTGGGGCTGAGTCCAGTTGATGTTCAACACCCGTCGTCAGGCTTTCACCTAGCTGATTGGGCCGGTGGTAGCGCCCGGAGGTTGGACAGAGGCAAGTTATCTCGCTCTGGGGTTAGGTCCCGGGATGCTCCCGCTGTCAGGCTCTCATCTAGCTGGCAGGGTCGGGATCCCCGTTGGACGTCGTTATGACCCTGGGGCTGAGTCTGGTTGATGTTCAACACCTGCTGTCAGGCTCTCACCTAACTGATTGGGCCGGTTGTAGCGCCCAGGGGTTGGAAAGAGGCAAATTATCTCGCTCTGGGGTTAGGTCCTGGGATGCTCCCGTTGTCAGGCTCCCATCTAGCTGACAGGTCCGAGATCCCCGTCGGACGTCGTTATGACCCTGGGGATGAGTCCGGTTGATGCTCAACACCCGCCGTCAGGCTCTCACCTAGTTGATTGGGCCGGTGGTAGCGCCTGGATGTTGGAGAAGGGCAAGTTATCTCGCTCTGGGGTTAGGTCCCGGGATGCTCCCGCTGTCAGGCTCCCATCTAGCCGGCAGGGCCGGGATCCCCGTCGGACGTCGTTATGACCCTGGGACTGAGTCCCAAAATGTTTTCGTCGTCAGACTTCCACCTAGCTGACAGATGGGATTCTCGGTAAACGTGGCAATATCTAAAGTCGGGACCCAGACATTCGAACTTCAGAGGCAAAAATCATAGGTATGATAGGTTGTGCTCGGCAGGTCGGCGAGCTGGTAGGGGCGAACCGAGATCTTGGCTGGGCGGCAAGCCGCGACTGTGGTTCTACGAGGCGAGCTCTCGGGACTTAATGCTCAGCCGAAGCAAAAGATCGATCGGCGCCCATCTCACATCGTCAGGCTCCTAACGGCTGACAAAAGGAAGAGAATTAGATGTCCCCAACGGAACCGCCCAGCACCCGAAAAGCGACCAAGGTCGCGAGAACTCAGGCCACACCGCGACTTCATGGGGGCCCAGCTTGCGCGAAGCCGAGCAACCCGAGTGCAAGTCGAGTCGGCCCGCCTCCTTACCCCGCGAGCAGCATAGAGAATCCCTGGACAGAGGAGACGAGTCGCCATTCGCGGGTCGGTCACTTAAGATCTCTATGCCTCCTAAGCTACACTCATGGAACGCGCGATCTCGTCAAAGGGACACGGGCCCGGAGGCAGCGAGCGGGAGAGCCAAATTAGGTCGCAAGTACTCAGAGAACAGTTTGAACACTTCGAAGAAAACAGTATCACAAATAAAGACATGAGCATTTCACGAAAGCATGTTTCATTAATCACAAAGGTTACAAGTCGGGGACTCAGCCCGCGTTTACATAGAAACAAACAAAAAATATATAAAAGAAGAAGCTCGGCACAGGGGTTCAGCGAGGCGAGCTCTCAGGCGGCAAGCCCTCCTAAAGGGGTTGGTAGGACTTGTCACCCGGCTTCGATACCGGAAGGAATAACTCCGGTACCACCTCGCTCGCCGAGAGCCCCGTGCCTTCGCATATAATAAGGCATGCCCGCTGCAGCGTCTGGAGAGTGTACTTCGCTGCCTTGGCAGCATTCTTCTGCATCATCTCCTCCAGCTCGTTACGCTCGTACTCGGTGTAATGCGCGAGCTGGCAGCTGCTGGTGGAGGGCGGCGGAGCAGCTGCTGCCTGCTGCGGCTTCCAGTTCCCGCACCCGTGTCTGTGAAGCCTCCTTTTCCTTCTCAAGGGTGGTGATCTGGAAGCCTAGACGCTTGGCCGTCGCCGCATCCTGCGAGAAGAGATAGAATGAACTTGAGGGAAGAGGAAGCGATCTTAAAGCAATAAGTGCGAGTCGTGGGACTTACCACCCCTCCCAGGTACCCGGCGAGGACGGCATCGGCTGCGTCCGCCCGCTTCTTCTGGTGGTCAACCTCCTCCTGAGCGAGACGGCAGGCCTCTTCCTTTTCATCAGCAAGCTTTTGGAGCGAGGGGGCGTTCCGCTCCTGTTGTATGCACTGCCTGCCCACCATATGGGCCAACTCCAGGCTGCGGAGCTGGGCCCGCGCACTCTTATGAACAAGAACTCGCGTGGCCTCCTCGTCGTAGATCGCGGCGTCTTCCCGCGCATAGAGACCGAACGAGAAGTTGTAGGCCTCCCCGCTGATGGTTTCCTGCTCTAGCCAACTCGACAGCGGGGTGGAGATGTAAGTCCGGTTCGTCTGCTTGTCCCACTGGAGGAGGGGGATGCCGAGCTCATCTAAGGGCCGCTCACCGAGGCCGAAGTTACAGTGCCCTCTTGGCACCGTCTTAACGGCGGGGCCCTCTCCTTGCGACCCGGAGGTGCCGGCCGCCTCGCCAGGGGAGCCGTCGGTCGAGGCGCTCGGGGGGGAAGGATTCTCGGTTGGCTGGTCTGTCGGAGCCTTGCCGTTTTTCTGAGTTGCGGGGGGCGGGCCTCCCGCGGTCTTCGGCTTCTTGGGCGGCGACGGCGGTAGACGTTGTTCGCAGGCGGCCCGCTTCTGGGAAGTAGAGGCTGGAGTCTCGCGATGTGCGGCAGCCACCGCCTCGGCACGGGCGAGCCCGCCAGGAGCGAATCGCGCACTCTCATAAGGAGGGTGCAGGGGAACGTCTCGCTCGCCTGCAGAGAGAGGGTTATAACAGAAATAACGGGCTAAGTAAAAAGAAGCGTGAGTACTTTACCTACTCCGGGCGCGACAGGGGCGAGGCTGTCTATGTTCCTGCGGAGGAACGCGACTTCAAAGTTCTTCCCCTCGAAGAACCCGCAAAGCTCGGCTTCGTGTCCCCCCAGGGTAGGGGGGCGGTAGCTCGCCTCGCTGAGCTGGAATGGCGAGAATGGGACATTGCCGAAGTCTCCCTTGACGAAGATGAATTTCTTTAGCCAGTTATGGCTCTTATTTACCGTCTCCCGCACCTTGACGTGGTTGCTGGAGAAGTAAGCGGTTCCATCCTTATTCACCCGGAAGGAGAACAGCTTGCGGAAGACCGCGAGGTTGAACTCGATCCTTTCTTCCCGAAGGAAGCAGCGAATCCGACCACGACAGCGACTGAGTTTGGGGTCATCTGGTCGGGAACGACCCCAAAATACTTCAGGATCAGGCGGACCTCGGGCCATAGAGGAAGCCAGAGGCCCGCATCAAAGTGTGTCGTGGGGATGGCGAGCTCCCCCTCCGCGAGGTCGTTGATCTTCTCCTCCCCTTCGGGTCGCCTCGCCACGAAGCCAGGCGGGACGAAGTTACCAATCGCGTCGAGGAACTCGCGTTCAGTAATGGCGGCGTAGGAAAAGGGGTGTTCGGAGAAGGTTCGGGCGCACTTACTCCGCCCATCAACATCACCGCCACAGCCACCCATCTCGCTGTCAGATTGCTAAGCAGGACTGTAGTTCTCGCAAGGAGCGGGCGAGCCGAGAGTCGCAGGAAGTGGAGAAGGGACGGAAGTCTTAAATGTGGTAGGTAGGAAAGGGCGGCAGGGCCTATTTATAGAAAGAAAAAGGGTGGGAAAATGTCCCGTCGGCAGAAAAAGTGCGGATAGCAAAAATGTGCCCTAACGCTTCGACTCCCAGGCCCGTTGTAGGTTCCTACCAGCTCGCTACAGCGCTGGAACAATTATTCGGCAGCGATCTGCGCTCACTCGCGTCCGCCCAAGAGGCGGGCGAGCCGCGACTCGCGCCTGCCAAAGCGAGATGGGCGGGTCGCTTCGACTCGCATTCGGCGGACGCCCGGCTTGCTCCCGCCAAGACCAGGCATGCGAGCCGGGCGAGCCTGACCAACAGTCTCGCGCCCACCTGAGGAAGGGGTAGGTGAGCAAGGATATCCCGTCCATTTTCACTTAAAGAAAACAAACCAGCGAAGTTATCGAAATAATATGCAGAAAACATAAGCCCACCAGCGGGCGAGAGACCTCAAATAATTACAAGCAAGAGTTCGATGTCCAGAGAAAAGAAAAAACTTTGTGGCCCTACCACGCGAGCTGATCCACGATGCAGGTGCGACCCAGGCTTAACGATCGGTGGCGAGGAAGGGGCGGGTGGCGCAGTATTGGATCCATTTCCACCTTCCCCGCCCTCGCGTCCCAGATCGGGGCGGTACGCGAGGGTAGTGGTACTCGCGAACCGCCGTTAATTCCCGCTGGGCCAGTCAACCTGTTCCCTGGCATGTCTAAGTCGCTCCTCGGCTCGCGCGATGTGCACCCCCGGAGAAGTAGTCCCATCCCCGTCAGCAGGGCACCTCATGCCCTCCAGCACCGCGAGGCGGAGGAGCGGTCCGCCTCGGCCTTGTCCTCGTCTACCTTGTTGCAAACCTCCTGCAACAGCAAGGCTTGTTTCTGAAATAATCGCGTCACCCGCTTCTTCATCCCCTCAGCATCCTGCGGGTCACCCAGATATTCCGAAATGTGATCCGTAGAAGGGGGAGGCGAGTACCCCTCGCTGATCTCGGCATCGGAGGAGGAGATCGCATTAAAACCTACGGAAATAGGAGAGGTCAGAAAAAGCAAGCAATCATAAGCAAGCAAGTGTACAAACTCACCGGGGATTGGCACGTCCCTCGTGTCGACAGGAAGTCGGGAGGTACCCGGCCGGCCCTGGAAGGGTTCGCCTCCAAGAACTGCAAAGGCTTTCCCTTGCCCGGGGGGGACTGGCGACGGAGAAATCGCAGGAGGGGGATGCCCCTGGGCCGAAGGGCTAGCGGCCCGCTCAGTTATCAACGGGGCGGAATGCCCCAGTTCCCCTCTATCTTCTCCACCTTCGTGAGGCGTCTCCTGCAGGAAAAGAAATCAGAAGAAGAGTGACGAGTCAGACAGGGGGGTCCGCATACCACATGGGCGACCTCGGCACCGGCCGCCGAACTAGGCACAGGGGCGTTGTTCAAATGAGACCGCCTAACTATTTTCCCTTTCTTCGGCCTAAAGAGGGGATCGGGCGATCCGCGCGCCAGCCACGGGGCGGCATCAAGGATCTGATCCCGCGTCCCCTCCCTCGCAGCCGCCAGGCGCGCTCGCATTTCTTCGGGCACAGGCATCGTTCGGCTAAAGATCGCAAGGAAGGTTAGGGAAAGAAGACGGGATTCTTTCTCGTGGGCTCAATGGCATATTTATAACACATGGGTGGGGCCCACCGAAAGATTCCCTCCGGATAACGGGATAAGCAAAGCACTCACCGAACACGTGGGGTTGGATGATTCTTTTCGAGCTTTGTCAACCTCAAAAAGAGAGGGAATTATGTACAACCCTGTGTTCGTCGAGTGGGCCCACCCGGCTAGGCGAGCGAGCCAAGGCGACCGACCCGCGTCGATATAGTGGGCGGGCGAGTCCAGAGGGCCGGCTCGCTCTCGCCAAGGCCAGGCGGGCGAGCTGTGCAAGCCAGCCCGCCCAGCCCGCGCTCACCTAGGCGACCTTGTCGCCGGCCCGCCTCCGAATAGGATAGGCGAGCCATGGCCCCGGCTCGCGCTCACCTAGGGACACAAGGCGGGCTGCGGGAGCCGGGCCGCGTCCGCCCAGTAGGGTGGCGAGTTGACCCAATGACCAAGAAACTCACCCCCGTGGGGTCCAGAGGCAAATTACCTGGATGCCTTGTTGGGGGTGCAATTAGCTTTTTAGAACAACGGAGTTACACTGTTGGCAGACCACTTTTGGTTGCATATAACCGTTTCGAACAGCGGAGGTTGACTATTTGCAGGTCGCTTCTAGAAAACTATAAATAGACCCAAGGGGATACCTCAGAGGGCATGCTTACTTGTGCCTCGGTCTTCTTGTGCTTTTTGAGGTATCCTTAGCTCGTCATTTGGCTAGGGAGGGGAAGCGCTCTAAGATCTTTTGGATGTGTGGTGGGACCTCCACGTCGAGCCCTTGGGTCTGTCCCCTGTTCCTTTTCCTTAATTGTTTAGCTCGCAGGAGAGAAGTAAGTGCGCGATCACCCCTTTCCCAAGGGTGAACTCCACAGAGACCGAGTTTTCGATTTCAACAGTATGACTAGCTATATTTAAGACAGATTTTGGAAAATGTATTTATCCCATTTACACCATATGAAAATATGGCTAAATTTGTGCAAAAAAAAATCCAGTAACTAAATTGGAGTTTACCATATGTCATAGTGTAAGAAAATAAGAAAAGGAATAATGAAAATTAATTATAAAATAATTTTCACTATATTTTTATCAACAATTACAAGGGCATATACATCTTATTTGTAGAGAGGGGAAGAAGAAGCCCTATTCCAAACCAAGATGTGGGACTAAACATCCTAAAGGAAGAATGGGTTATTAATGGGCCTAATATATTTACAATAAAATTAAGCCTTGAAATGGGCTAAATTCATTTTCTTCAACACTTCCCCGCAAGCTGGAGTGTACAAATCGTAGGCACCAAAATTGGAAAGGAATTGGCTATATAGTGAACGATGTAAGGCCTTTGTCGTGATGTCTGACACTTATTCTACAACAAGGACATGTTGTAAAATCAACTTTCAAGTTTGAACCTTTTCTCAAACAAAATGACAATCAAATTCGATATGTCTTGTAAGCTCATGAAACACAGTATTCTCGGCGATGTGGACAGCAGTTTGATTATCACTTAAAAGAACTGTTGGAGAAGAAAGTTTGAAGCCCAAATCAGAAAAAAGACTATAGCCATGTAAGTTCAAAAACACCAGAAGTCTTTGAGCGATACTCAGTCTCGGCAGAGGAGCGTGCAATAATAGTTTGCTTTTTTCTTCGCCAGGTGACCGGGCCCCCACCAAAATATGTGCAAAATCCACTCGTAGAGCAACGATCATCGAGAGAGCCGACATAATAAGCATCAGATTAGGCAATTAGAGACAAAGAAGAAGAAAGTTGATGCACAAGCCCTTGTCCAGGGGCATTCTTCAAATACCTAAGAATACATTCAATAGCCTAGAGATGAGAGTTCTAAGTGGCATAAAGAAAACGGCTAACAACTCCAACAACAAATGATATGTCTACTCTTGTGAAAGTGAGATAAATAAGTTTGTCAACCAAACGACGGTAATACTCTAGATTAGGAAGAAGCAAATCATTGTCAGAGGCATGGGTGCGTAATTTGTAGAGCTGTCACTTAAAACCGAAAACCGCAAACCAAACCGGAACCGAACCGGAATCGCAAAGAACCGGACCGAACCGTTCGCAAATTATTCGGGTGCCGGTTTGAATTTTGGAACCGTGAATAACATTGGTTCGGGTGTGGTTCTTACATTTTATTATCCGAACCGGAACCGCAACCGCAACCGCAACATATAAGTCTCAAGCGGTTTCAAGATTTTTAGACCCGATCCGAACCGGACCGAAGTAGAACCGAACCGCAACCCGTTTATTATTATTATTATTATATTGTTATAATTTTATAATTTATCTATAATATTTATACTTACTATCATAAGTGAAGTTGGTGCAATTTGAACCCAAACCGTAATCGCATTAAAGGGGATCGATTTTGGACCAAACAAAACTCCACCGCATAAAAACCGTATGACATGGTTTGAAATTGGTGCGGTTTGGAGTAAATTTTTGCAGTGCATTTTTTATTTTTATACAGTTATATAATATATTTTCAATTTTACTTACATATTTTTTTGAAATATTTTATTTAAAAAATATAAAAGATATACAACTACTATTTATTAGTAATCATGAAAGACAACTAAATGTATGCAGTTGTTACGGTTGAGCATACCGATGAGACGTTCGCAAGCCAACTAGAATTCGTGGCAAGTCTACACGGGTAGGAAGGCAATTGATACTATCCCACCGATCGCGGAAAAGATCGTCGAGAAGTGCGCAACATAATTATTTCTATTTCGATGTTGTTTTGAGTTTTACTATTTGCAGCCCGCTTTTATTTCATTCTGTCAAGCTTGCTTTTGGTTTTAGTTGGAACCGATTGGAACCGGACCGAACCGCATGGAACTGGACCGAACCGATAGTGGTCGGTTTGGTTTTGGTTCTTGTTGAACCGTAACCGGAACCGTTGACACGACGGTTCCAAAAATTAAGCTGGAACCGGAACCAGAACCGAAACCGGTCAAACCAAATAAGTTTTTGGTTCTAATTTGAAGAACTGTTACCTTAGTGATTCGGTTCATGGTTTTAGTAGAACCGGAACCGAACCGGAACCGTGACAGCTCTAGTAATTTGTGATTGGCATTCATAGGTGTGTCAGCGAGCTTGCATCCTGAATAGCCTGCATCACGAAGAAGGTCGAGACAGTATTTTCGTTGGGACAAGAAGAAGTCATCAGGACAATGAGCAACCTCGATACCCAAGAAGTATCAGAGATGACCAAAATTTTAAGTCTGAAACTGCGAGGCCCAATGCTTATTGACCAAAGTGATGTCGGGGAGAGTCATCTCCTGTTAGAAGAATGTCATCAACATAGACAGTAAGTATCATTGTGCATGTTGGACGGCGATGAATAAACAAGGAGAAGTCGGTAGAGCTCCAAGTAAAGCCAATATCCCGAACAACTCGTCTAAATTTGTCAAACCATGCCCGTGGGGACTGCTTGAGGTCATAGAGAGATTTCATGAGGCGACAAACAAGAGACTCTCTCGTTGTTTCATAACCAAGAGGTTGTTGCATGAACACTGTTTTTATAAGGTCGCCATTGAGAAATAAATTTGTAATGTTGAGTTAGTGCAATGATCAATGTCGATGGACTGCTAGAGAGATAACTACTCGCACAGTATTGAGTTTGGCAACAGGAAAGAACGTCTCTTCATAATAAAGGTCGTGTTGCTGAATGAAGTCACGAGTAGCAGGCCGAGCTTTGAGGCGCTCAATTGTCCCATCGGAGTGATGCTTGACGGCAAGAGCCCATTTACAGCCAACCGGAGAATGACTAGGAGAAAGGGGGACAAGATCCCATGTGTGATTGGCCTTATATTTACAATATAATTAAGTCTTGAAATTGGCCGAATTCATTTTCCTCAACACAGCATTCAACACAAAGCATTGAACAAGAATTCATAAATCCTAACAAAACAATTGGATTAAAGCTACTGATGAAGATGAAAGTTGTACAACAAGCATTTGAGGCAAAGCCATTGCAATGCTACATGGAAACATCTTGATGGAATAGCAATAAAAATGGAAAAGAAAAGAGAGCAACAGAAACTAAAAAGTAAATCATTAATTGACAAAGAATTTTGAACCATAGAGAACATGAAAATGGAATATTCAAAATTAACAGAAAATCCCTACATAAGCAAAATAGCCAGTGACTATAAGTTATATAAACAACCTGAATTTGCAATTGCTGCTGCCTTGATGCCCATTCTTCCTCTGCAACTCGCCTATATTCCTCAGATTTCTTATGTTGTTCACGTTCTCCAATTAAATTCCCATAAAAATGGACTGTATCAGGTTCATTATGTGAAGTCTGCCCCAAATCACTTCCTTCAATTGGTTCTACTTTGTTGTCGACAATACCATCCATGTTACTACAGTTATTACAGCCTTCAGCATGATGGATCAATGGTTCTTCGTACTGTTGGGTAGAGGATGGAAAGGACTCGTCGGAATATCCTTTTTTCCCCTCTTTAAAGTAAGCAAATTCTTGCTCAGCGACCTTCTTATCTTTTGATTGTGCGCTGCAAGAAAATTCATCAACTTTTTGCTCTACTTTGTCTGGAAAGATAAAATTAGCTTTTGAAGTCTGATTCATATCCCCCGAGGAAAAATCACATGATGTTTTAGCAGAAGGTTCCTCTTTGTCGGTGAAACAGGTTTTATCATGACTTTTGTAGGCAAAGAAAGAATCTTTGACAGGCTCTTGTGCATCATTATTGAAGCTAAAACCATCATCCTCCGACTGAGCTGTTTGTGGACACTTGTTTGGGTTTGACTCATCATCCTTCCTCCGGTTCACCAGTTCCTCGTAAGGAATGTGACTATTCGGGTATGATTGATTGGCTGAAATGTTGTCTGTGGTTCCCAGACAAAAATCTACATCTTCATTGATAGAAATATTGATTGAAGGGCTCTCTTCACTAATGTCTGAACTTCTTATGTCGAACTCGGGAAATATTTCTTCAAAATGAGCAGATGAAATATTTTCAAAAGATTTTTCAACATTAGAATTTTGTAGGAATGGTTCGTGTGAACTTCTTAAGTCGAACTCGGGAAATATTTCTTCAAAATGAGCAGATGAAATATTTTCAAAAGAGTTTCCAACATTAGAATTTTGTTGGATTGGTTCATGTAAGGGGTCTTCAGGATAAACAGTTGTACTTGATGAAGTAGCCTGATCTGAAGTAAATTGGCAGCACCCCTTCCTAGATGCAGCCTTCTCCCATTGTTCACGGATATTTCCTGAACAATCCTCAATTATCTCACAATCAGAGCTGCTATCGTCAAATTCATATGCATCAGAATTAAGATTAGTAGTCTCAGACGTGCTGCTCTCGGGATCAAGATATAAGCCATAATTGTTTCTGGAAGGACCTGAATGTTCACAGCAGACATTTCCATTTCCAACAAACATGACACAGTCATCACTGTCTGAATCTTCAGACAAAGAAGATTTATCAAATGTTTCAGCAAATGGATTATTTGCAGGGTCGCCTGATATATTACTAGGTTCTTTCTCTTCCTCATCAATATAAATAATACCTCGAGGCAAACAGTTAAGCTTTGTTGTGCTTGCATTCTTTGATCCCAGATTAGAGGTACTTGGATTGTCAATCAGAACCACATCAGCATTTTCTGTATCATCATCAATGATGATCGCATCTTTAGTGCTGATGTTTTGGCATCTTTCTAGAATTCTCCTTGCATTTTGACTTCTATGTCGAGGCTGACCCCTTGACATATTCTTACATATAATTTTGGTCCAAAAAATGAGCTTAAGCTCCCTAGAGCATTTTAAAAATCATTTTTCTTCAATACCTTGTCACGAATGCAATTCTTTTGATTACATATCCTAACTTGGCTGTTACCTGACAATCATCAGATGACATTACAGGTCAACAAGTGGACTTTGCATGAAAAAAAGTTAACTTCTATAAATAAATAAAAAACTTAAATATAAGTAGATGGTAACTAGTTCACATGTAAATGAGTAAAACCAATAAGCTGAAAGCACTAAGCTAGTAATATATATGTCTATTTAGGGAAGGGAGGGGGGAAAATAGGAACACAAAAACTAATGTTTGCATATATGAATTATGAAACTTGAAAAGCCTCGGTAAAGTTACTGATATGTTTGAGCTTTAACAAAGTTCAAATTGGAAAACTTTTACACGAGTGAGTTTGAAATGAAAGAACAAAAGAAAAGTAAGTCTAAAAAATATTATATTTAAGATAAAAATACACATGCAACATGGAAAAAGAAACCAAGAATGTAGAGCATTGATGAAAAACAATCTCAATTGTCATTCAATTTTTTCCAATATGTTAGAAATTATTCAGTAAAATAACATCAAGAATATGCATAAGTGTACATATAAAGGCAATAAGAGATGAAAAATCTAAGAAGATTTATAATAAAGGCAGTAAGTTCATCCTCAAAAAAGCTTCAGATAACATCAGAAAAAAGGGAATTCAGGTTTGTTTGGCTTGGTGGTGGTGGTCGTGAACGTGGTGATTATGAACCATCGTTCGTGAACGCCCAACCTCACCTAAGAAACTTGATCCATTTTTATGTTCAAGACTAGTTTTCTTCTCTCGGTGGCGATCATAACCATTACCATGTCAAATATATAATCTATGACGGCGACGTTTTTATCCATACTCACCAAAGCAAAGACGCCACGCCAAACAGAGCCTTAGAGAACATGTCAAATGGGCAATATTAGACTGGTATGGATGGTAAATCATTAATTACCATGGATAACTAGTCTGAGTTAGCCAGATATATGAATAAAAGAGAGTTGACCCTTAGGTCCAAACCATTGTAGTGTTCCTCTAAGATACACCCTTTCTCCAATATTCTAAATGTACTTTACCAGATATTCTCTTTCTTTACAGTGTTTAACACTTAGAATGGACAATGAAGAAGGCTTGATCTCAAATATCCCTTTAAGCAATCTTTAAAATGAGACTTCATTAAAACCCTTTTGTTACGTGGAGTGCAGTATATGTGAACATTGAATTGAATGCAACCAGAAGTTGAAACTAGTTCCTTCGCCTTAAATGAGAAGTCAATCTAAGGGGAAATTTTACAGCATATGCTGGTTCTTTTCGGTAAAAGGAAATCAGAGCCTTCAATTGGCCAACTTCATCCCAAGTTTCTAGTCATCTGGGCCTTGACATAATGAATACGAGTAAACAGATAAATGCAGCTAACTTCCATTCGCACAAAAAATAATTCCACTTGTCAAGGGAACTAATACACTAGGTTATATGCAAGTCCCTTACTTTTTTCATAGCTGCAAGAAAATTTTAAATAGGTATCTTCTTCAGTATGGAAAATAATGCCTACAGTGCTTCAAATGAAGATAGTAATTAACATTTAACCAAAAAAATATTTCGCTCCATGATTTAAATAAAATGTGCCAGCAAGCTCTGGCCATGATAAAGAAGCATTGAGCCCTATTTCCGGCTTAAAAAGGGATTACCCTTCAGATTTCCTGGAAGGAGGTGTTATGGGTACGCAAGTATTATTCAATCAAAAGATCATCCCTAGAGATAAAATGCCTCGGTAAATATGATAGTATCATCACACACACGCGAAAAGTCGAACAATACATTTTAAAGACCTAATCCCGCGCAGGAACGAAGAGCGGCCTGATTCATCAATCCAATCGCATAAATTTACAGCAAAAAAAACTCAAAATTAAACGTTCATCGACAGATGCAACAGAATAGAGGCTCACATCGAGGTATGTTGATACCTGAAAAATCCAATCTGCCAATAGGGTTGAAATTCTGGAGAGAGGAAGAGAGAGGGAGGAGTGAAACAAGAGTGAAACAGACCACGACGGCGCTGCGGTCGAAAACCCCGAAGAGAAGAGTTTAACGGCGAAGCGGTCGCTTCGAGGCACAACCACCTACTCGCCGGTTTCTCTCCCCGATGAAGCAGCAGGGGTTTCAAAGAACGAAAAATTTTCTGTGCAGTATCCCACGGAATACCATACTGGACTACAAAATTATTATTTTTTCACAAAATAAATCATAAAATTTTTATTGTATTTTTACGTTTATTTTAACTGTAAAATGTTTTTTTTGAATAAAAAATTCAATTCATTTTTTGAATTAAAATTCAGTTTATTTTTATAATCAATAAAAATCCAATTGTATTTTTGAACTAAAAAAAGTCTCTCACCGATCTCTCATGCAGATACCGCACAGAAAATTTTCTCTTCACAAAAATCTAGGAATCACAAAAATTCTATTCTCGGCTTCTCGAGCAATTCGAAACGGAAAAAAAATAATAATATAAATTATTATAGTTCTGATCAGTCCCTTTTTTTCTCCTTTAAGTTTTCCGGAAAATGACACTATCTATAATATTGTTGTAATACCTGTAATTCTTCTGGGTCGGAGATGCAAGAGGAAACGCTTATTCGCAAACCTAACCACGAGCATAGACAAGCTTGGGCGAGCATAGACGGGTAGCTCGTGAGTGTGGGCGAGTAACCCTTGATACTCGCTAGTAGAGGCTGGATACTCGCCACCCCACCATCCCTAGGATTTCTCTATAAATAGCCCCTATGGGTACTAGAAATTGCACTTTTGTAAGAGCTTGAGGTCCACCCAAGCTGGATGCTCGTCAAATTCATGCATGTCTAGTACCTCGCCCAGCTTTTTGTTGCGGAGGGAAAGTTTATCCCAAACGTTTTGGTACGTGGTGGGACCTCCCTGCTCGCTTGGGGTGTGCATATAGATATTTTTCTCTCTCTCATGCTAGTCATCTGAATTGTGGCATCGGACCGTAGTCATCGGAATATTTTGAAGTAGAGATTTTTCCTGCCTCAACAATTGTGTTTGTTTTATGAACGAGTGACTTTCTACAAGGTAAAATAACTCGTTTTTGATGAGAATTGGCTCCACTGATATAAAAAACAAACATAATATTATGGACGATGTCGTTTTTAAGAAAAAGGGAAGCAATCGTACACGTAAGGACTGTCGGGCCAACCCGAGACTAGTCTTTTAAAAGACCGGTCTTTTGGTCTACCGGTCCCGCTCAAACCAGTCCCAATTTGGGATCGATTTTCCTCCTCTTGAATAGGACCGGCTGTGACCGGAGGACCGATCCTAACCGGTCCCGGACCGGTCTCCTCTTCATAGCATCTAAATAGTGCTAACCTCGAGAGGGGAGAAAGGCTGACGAAGCATATCATTCATTTCCCCCGAGACTATCGTCCGATCATGAAAAAGAACAGTCCCCAACTAGCTCTTAGTCGGACGCCCGGATTTAAATAAGCCTTTGAAATAAGAAGAAATCAGCACTTGCATACCCTCCTTAAATGCAATGCAGCACTCACGCTCATCATACAAAGCTTCAATTTTATTCTTCCTTCCTCGAGCAGATGCGCACGCATGAAAATAAGCATTATTCTTGCCCCCCTTCTCAAGCCATGTCCCATGACCCCGCTGATGCCACTTTATATCTTTAATCACCACCAAATTGTTAGATATTTTATAATATGTCCGCACGCGTGTTAGCCTGACTCGGTATAGGTTACGGGTTCGTGTCGCTCTAGGGTTAGGCTCTACGCTGGAAGTACTATAAATACTCATTCCATACATAGATGAGGTATTCGTAGAATACTTTGAGCGGAGCTCTAACATTCTCAAAGTACGCTTTAGGGTTTTCCGCTCTCTGCACCCGGCGATTTTCCCGTTTTCTCTATTCGCGATCTAGCCGCCGTTCGCTCCGGCAGTTTCTTGCGTCTCTGCCGCTCCCGTTTCGTGAAAGAGGAGGCACGCTGCTCGCGATTTGATCGCGGTGTTGTCAGATCGGGATCCGCCGCTGCTCCCGTTCGTGGAACTGGGCGGCGCAAGTTCTTCCCGAATTCAGATCGCAGTTTTTCGGAAGATCAACGAAGAAGAAAGTGAAACTTCTCGTCTGTTTTCTTGCTCTGGATCGGGAAGGAAGGCTGCGATTTTGGTCGTCATTGTCTCAGATTTGTTTTCGCCAGGAAACAACAGATCACTGTTGATCCCTGGAAATGGGCCGCCGTTTCTCAAATCCGACGAGTTTTCGAAGCAAATCCGGCCGCTTACTGTGCCTAAATCTGTAGATCTGCTGTAGCCGCAGGTTGTGATCGGTCAAGGATCGCAAGGAGCAGGTTTTGGATCTTGGTTCCATCGTCGTTTCCATCCAGTTCCGGCGCCATCGCCGTGTGACTCTGTGCAGCAGATCTGCAGCAGATCTGGTGGTTTTTCCAAATCTTCAAAGACAGTGTGTTAGCGATTCGTTTTTGACTGCAAATCCCTGATCTACTGTTGCTGGTCTCTGCATCAGCCTCTTGTCCAAATCTATTGACCTCCAGATCTATTGATCAAAAGGGATATAGTCCATATCTGCTTAGATCTAATCAGCAAATCAGAGGAGGACCTTCCGTTTTATTTTGCTTGGAGATCTTTCATTGTGCTTGATTTTTTTTGCCGCCGGAATTCCAGATCTGTAAATCTTTGCCGCAAAGGAGGAGCAAATAATCATTGGATTGGATCCGAAGACCAGCGTTTCATCTCCGTCTGATTCAGGTGATTTCTTTCTGGTTGTCACTGTTTTAGCTTTAGCGAGATGTCGAAGGTTACCTCCTACGACATCGTCAAGCTTCAGTCGTTCGACCTCTCCGAGTTCCACGCTTGGAAGCTACACGTCCAACTTGGTATGAAGGAACGTGAGATTTTCTACACGGTCCTGAGTGACTTTGCCACTACCGAAGAGGATGTGAACGAATTACAGTGGAGAAAGGACGAAGACTTCTACAGGGACTACCTCCTTAATTCCCTGAACCCTAGACTCGCCCTGACTTACAGCAGTCATAAGACTGCAAAAGAGATTTGGGATCGCTTGAATGCGCACTTCCAGAAGGAAGAGGGATTGTCGAGGACTCTCCTTGGGGAGAGACTCTTTACTTCTAAATTTAATTTGAACTCGTCAATCACCTCACAAATAATTGAACTGGAGAGTCTGCGTCTCAAGCTGGCGGACGATAAGTCTGACATCTCGGATAATCTCTTTGTGTGTCTTATTCTTTGCAAGCTACCTCCTGAGTGGTTGACCTTCAAGACTGAAATGCACAGGCTGAAGGAAAAGATCGCATTGGATGAACTCAAAAGGTTCATTCATATCGAGGATCAAAATATTGCTGGCAAGAGCTTGGAACAAGTTGTTCAGCCCTCACAGGCTGTCAACTTCGTTTCTCGACCCAGTAAGCCTCCCAGGAAGCCACCAGCACCCAAAGGTGAAGCCTCTGCACAGTTGGCGCCTAAAAAGCCCTCTTTCAAAAAGAAGAGGGGCAAGTGCCACAACTGCGGCAAGTGGGGACACTGGGCGGCTGATTGTAAGGCTCCGAAGAAGAAAAGGGAGGATGCCCCACAAAACGTGGCGAACATGCTGGCTGATGCCTCCGATCCCAGGTCCTTTGTGGCTATGGTCGGGAGCAGTCACCGCAGCTCGTCCTCTGAGTGGTGGCTTGATAGCGGTACTACCTGTCATATGACGAATGACAGAGCTTTACTTGCTGAGGTCAAGGCGATCCAGGAAAAGGTGGAGAACTGCAATGGAGGAGAGACTCAGGTGACCCATGCAGGGACAGCCGAGCTGGTCCTCTCTTCAGGTAAAATTTTATTTTTGCTTAATGTAAAAGTAGTTCCAAATTTAACCAAGAACTTGATTTCCATTAGTCTATTAGATAAGGCTGGGATGACCTTCACAACTCAGAAAGGGTAGAATGACCTTAGCAGTCAATTCACATTATTTTGGGTGTGCGTACCTGATCAACGGAATGTATAGACTTAGCTTAAACAATGATAGCATTCATCAAATTAGTTCAAACCTTATTGATCCTAAGCTGTTACACAACAGACTTGGACATGTAAACTATAGGAAAATGCTTGAGTTAGCTAAGAGTCATAACATCCCCTTAGATCTGTCGATTCGATTTGACAAGTGCGAGGTGTGTGCTCAGACCAAGATCACTAGAAAGCCTTTTAGATCGGTTTCTAGAAGCACGAAACTTCTTGAGTTGATACATTCAGACCTCTGTGATTTTCGTAGTCATGGCACTAGAGGGGGAAGGAAGTATCTGATTACGTTCATAGACGATTTTTCAAGATTTTGTCATGTATATCTGTTAAAATCAAAAGACGAAGCTTTTGAGACGTTTAAGACTTTCAAGTCTCGTGTGGAAAATCAGTTAAATCTGAAAATTAAGAGATTTAGAAGTGATCGAGGAGGAGAATACACTGTTACTGGGTTCAAGGAATTTTGTGTCTCTGAGGGAATAATTCTTGAAACAACAGCTCCTTACTCACCCCAGTCGAATGGTGTTGTCGAGCGTAAGAATAGAACTTTAACAGAGATGTTAAACTCTATGCTCCTAACAGCTGGCATGCCTAATTCCTTTTGGGGAGAAGCAGTTCGTGCTGCAAATCACATTCTGAATAGAGTGCCTCATTCTCAGCTCACGTCTACCCCGTATGAGCTATGGCACGGTCATCCTTGTAGATATGATACTCTAAAGACTTGGGGTTGTATTGCCTATGTGCGTATACAAGACCTTAAGAGGCCTAAGGTGGGACCTAGAACAACGACGTGTGTCTATCTAGGTAGTGCAGAAGACAGTGCAGCAGACAGATTTCTCGATCTATCCACGAATACCGTGATAGAGTCTAAAGATGCTACATTCTTTGAAGATAAATTTATCAAGAATCATGGTTTATCTGTCTTTAGGTCTAATGATATGATTTCAGAATCTATTATAGAACCTGAAGCTGGCCCCTCTGGCACTGCTCCTCAACCGTTAGAGGTGGAGCATCTACAAGAGAGAGGATCCCTAAGAACTTTGGTGAGAATTTCGTCACCTATCACTTAGAGGATGATCTATTCTCCTACCAGGAAGCAATGAGATCTAGAGATTCGTTGATGTGGGCAGAAGCTATTGATGATGAGATGGACTCGCTGCTACATAACAATACTTGGCATCTAGTTGACTTGCCGAAAGGCGCTAAAGTCCTAGGATGCAAGTGGGTGTTGAAGAAGAAACTTCATAGTGATGGGTCTATAGCCAGGTATAAAGCGCGTCTCGTAGCTAAAGGTTATAAACAACTGGGGGGAATAGACTATTTTGATGTTTATTCACCTGTGTGTCACCTATCGACTATCAGGATTCTTCTAGCCTTAGCATCTATCGAGGACTTTATAGTTCATCAGATGGATGTGAAGACAGCCTTCTTAAATGGAGAGCTTGATGAAGAGATCTACATGGCACAACCTGAAGGTTATGTGCAGAAAGATCAAAAAGATAAAGTGTGCAAACTGGATAAATCAATCTATGGGCTTAAACAAATGCCTAAGATGTGGCACATGAAGTTTGACCAGGTGGTAAAGAGCCTCAGATTTCAGTCCAGTCTCTCAGATAAATGCCTTTATCACCGCTCATTGTCGAATCAGACGGTCATCATATGCTTATATGTAGATGACATGTTGATTTTGGGGTCTAATCTTGCTGCAGTTAGGGATATTAAATCCACTCTAGCAGAAGTTTTTGACATGAAGGACCTCGGTCCTGTAGATACCCTGTTAGGTATGAAGGTCAGAGTTGACAAGGGTCGAGTTACTCTTAGTCAGGCTCATTATATAGAGCAACTTCTTTCTACCTGGGGATATGGTAACTATAGGCCGGCTGAGACACCGTTTGATCATAATGTCAAGTTGAGTCCTAATGAAGAGACCAGCATTGATCAAGTTAAATATTCCAAAATAATTGGTAGTCTCATGTACGGCACAAGCTGTACAAGACCAGACATTGCTTTTTCGGTTAGCATGCTGAGCCGTTTTACCAGTAATCCAGGCAAAGAGCATTGGGAAGCCCTAGACAGGCTGTTAAGATACCTGAGAGGTACTAAAGATCATGCTCTGTGCTACATTGGTTACCCACCTACTGTGGAAGGACATTCTGATGCCTCGTGGTGTTCAGAAGCCGGGAACAGCAAGTCCACCAGTGGATATATATTCACCTTGGGAGGAGCTGCTATAACTTGGAAATCCAAAAGACATACCTGTATAGCATTGTCGTCTATGGAAGCTGAGTTGTTTGCCTTAGCCTTGGCCGGTGAAGAGGCAGATTGGATCAGGAACTTGATTCTAGACATTCCCTTGTCTAAGCTACAAGTCAACTCGTTGAGTTTGTACTGTGATAATCAAGCAGCAGTTCAAGTCATTAAGAATGCCCTCTATAATACTAAAAGGAGACATGTACGACTGAGACATGCTTTACTTAATTATCTGAAAGAATAAGGAATTATCACTTTGATTGATGTGCGTTCAAAAGATAACCTGGCTGATCCATTGACGAAAGGAATGCCCAAAGACCGACTAATCAAAACAGTGGGGGAAATGGGACTAAAGGCGATTTAGTTCGGCCTTAGTTCAGCAATAGGCGATTTAGTTCAGCCTTTTGTCCAAATGTTTTGACTAGTCTGATTTCCTTTGTCAAAGCAAGCATGTTGTGCTCCGTTGATGCTCTTGGTTGCTGAGTTCGGATCTGGTAAATTGTTTCATTCCAAACTTGATGCTAACAATTTCACCTGGATTCGGCTTTTGCCTTGGAGGAGAGTGTTATTCCAAACTTGATAACACAATCTGACTTGGTCTTGTCTCTTCTTCTGGAGATTGGTTCCATTCCAAACTTGATGAGTTCCAATTGACTTTAGAAGAGCAGTAACCGTGACATTCCATATAGGATCACAAATATAGCTGCTGTGTCCAGAAGTCTGAAATCGTTTCGGTTGAAACAGATATCAGGCTCTGAGGTAAAACTATAATACTCTGTGAACGTGTCCTCCCAGCCAAATTAAAATGATTAATACTAAGTTCTTTTTGTAGAACTAGATATTTGCAAATTTGCAAAGGATAGAATTCATTCTGAAATGAAATTCTGTGTTGAAATTGCAGGAGCTGCTGGGATAGGAGGAGCACTGGTTGACTGGAATCCGGATCAGGATGATCTTTTGGATGATGAGTTTTAGAGCGTTATTAGTTTCTCTTTTGCTACTTCTGTTTAGAGCACTGTTTAGCTCTTCCTTTTATGCACTGTTTTGTTTGGACTTTCTAGCTCTCTGTTGATTCGTGACGCCAGACATATAAGACCTGTGTCTTGTTGTACCTGAGACTATTTATGTGTTGCAGCTGAGTTTTGTTTACTTATGCGTGCATACTATTCTGTGCTTAAGTCTAATTTTATTTGAAACAGGTGCTGGACACGGTTGTGTATGATTCACGTTCGGTTGAACTTTACACAAACCACCCTCTATCCGAAGTCTGGGTACACGGCGGACATAGGAGAAGATTGTTAGATATTTTATAATATGTCCGCACGCGTGTTAGCCTGACTCGGTATAGGTTACGGGTTCGTGTCGCTCTAGGGTTAGGCTCTACGCTGGAAGTACTATAAATACTCATTTCATACATAGATGAGGTATTCGTAGAATACTTTGAGCGGAGCTCTAACACAAATTCTCCAACTCCTTCCGCAAATCGATGAGCTGTTCCTGGGATGCGATGGAGATCAACCCATTTTGTAATTGTTTAATTTCTCCCTCAAGCTGCTGAATGCAGGTCAAAACCTCCTCTCCCCCACCGATTTATGGCAAAAAGTATGCGTAGAAAATAAACATCGCCCAACAACCTACTCCCATCCAATATGAGGACTGGTCTCCGAAATAGAATTCCACTCCTGCAACAGAACATTTGTCATATCCGGGACATATTACCACTAAGCATCAAAGCACTTCCCCCTCATGGACCGGGTCGATTCCCCTGAGGAGCATAAAGACAAAACAAGCGGGCCATGATTAGAATATATGGACAAAATATGATGTATCTTCACCATTGGAAGTAGTTGAAGCAAAACATCCAAACCCTTATCCCAAAACATTAAGAGTTCGTCACCGTGACCCTGAGACGCAACTGAAACCCCATATAAATTCCACATATTCTTCAACTGAAACCCAAGTGTCGGACTGTACAGGTGTCGCCCAACCCCTTACATTCCAAAGCAAGATTTCCATGGCCTCCGGCGGGGCTGGCCAGCGACCTCCGCCGATATCTAATAAGACGATGAAATCAATTTTCCTCTTTTATCCTTATATGAGTAAACTCCCCATCCTCGGCTAATCTTGTCGTCCGCTTGCGGCACCAAGCGGAGGATAAGGTATTAAAAAAGGTTGCACTGAGGAAGGGCATACCAAAACATTGTAACGTGGTGGGGGAGAGAGGCCGCCGGTGAGGGCCAGCTCGAAGAGGAGAGAGATTTAGGGCTGGAGGAGAGAGACAGAAGTGAGAAGAGGAAAAGATTTTATTACATGCATGCATCATTAATTACAGAGTTCTCATATATATACACAGTGTTGACCCATATGAACGTTGGACTATGCGGCGCCACCTGTACCTATTTACATTATTATTATTTTCTATCCCGCCCCTTAGAGTACCGCTACACTGATGGCTACATCCCATGCCCGTCCCCTTTTCGTTGCCCGTCTGTATCGTTGTTGTCCGCTCTACCCTTGCCTTTATATTTGTCGTTAGGGTTTTGGATCAAATCTTAACTTGCTCCTTCTTCTTCCTGATGGTCTGGGAGCGTGGTCAGCGCGGAGCCATGAGAAGCTTTCTCAATCGATGAAGTAACGATGTCGTCGTTCGTTAAGATTTGGGGAGACCACTTCCAGTGGCCTCGATTCTAAGAGGTAACTCTGTATCCCCTTTCATTGGTGTCAATCTCCCATGTTGTTGCTCTATCCTTGTTGTTTGAATGTTTGACGTGCCGATCTGTAAAGTTTTTTTTGTTATACTTTTTATTTTTCAAAAACTTGATAACATTTGGATTAGTTTCAAAAGAAGCTTTCCTGTTTTTAGATGAAATAGAAATGTTTTCTGTTATTTCCGAGTTTGCCTTTGGCTGCTGTTTTTTGGGTCTTTTATCCTGCGAAATAAGACATTCATTTCTGTTAATTGGCTCGCTTGGAAAAGGAAGGATGACATTTGACTTTATTTTGTGATGTTCATCTCTGTCGGTGTCTGATCCAAGTAGCTCATGCGTATTTTCGGGATCTAGCTCTGATGATGATGTGTTCTAATTTCCGGAGGGATAAATCTGTGGACCGAAACCAATATCGCTGATGTAATATGCTTGGACAGCTGACATTTTTGAATTTTATTGAGTTGTTTTCTTCCCTGTTTATTTTTAATTTACTTGTTTTATGGCTTGTTGGATTTTCGTCTTTTCCCTTGATTTCCATTTCCTGTCTGCATGAAAAATGATGAGTAGACAAAAGTATAAATTGGTTTGGGATGACAGTGAAATCTGACTGGAGAATGTCTTCCAAGTATGATTCCTGCTTGGGTGAGTCTTTTTCTTGCTCAAAAGGAGGATTAGGTTATTTAATATGGATATAATTGTTTGGAAGTGAGGAGTGCAAGTTCTTAATTTCTTGAGAGAAGGTTTGTTGAGTATGCTTGATCAATTATGAAATTGAAGAACGTTGAGACATATAAATGGTATGCCGGCAATCAAGATCGATCCAGGTAACGGGCAAAGATGAATCACCGGACGTCGTCGCGGTAGGGGAGGAAGACCTCTCCATGGAGATGTTGCTCGACGAGAGCACCAATGTAACGTGGTGGGGGAGAGAGGCCGCCGGTGAGGGCCAGCCTGGAGAGGAGAGAGACGAAGGGTTGGAGGAGAGAGATAGAAGTGAGAAGAGGAAAAGACTTTATTACATGCATGCATCATTAATTACAGAGTTCTCATATATATATATATATACACTGTGTTGGCCCATATAACCGTCGGACTATGCGGCGCCACCTGTACCTAACTATATTATTATTAGGGGATTGTTATCCGCATATCGAAAATGGTTATTCGCAGATTATTACTATTCGCAGATCCAAAGATACTTAAAATTGTTATTCACAGAAATTATTGTTATAAGCAGACCAACATTAAAAGTAAAAAAAATATCAAGAAGTGCACAAATACCACAAGTACCAGTAAGAACATAGTTTTTTACCACCAAAATTGAAGCCCGCATCAAAATATACATAATCTGCATCAAAAAATACGAAGCACCAGCACCACAAGTGTTAAAAAAATATCAAATTCATCAAAATATACATAACCTGCATCAAAAAATATGAAGCATCAGCACCACAAGTACTCAAAAAATATCAAGTCTACATCACATATTATATATGGAGAATGAGGCAAAGCTACATACAAATTAGCTTACAGGAGGCACTGCATAAAAAATTACTCCTAATAACTCACATAAAAATTTGGAGAATGAGGTTCAGCTACATAGAAATACATAAAAAATTTACTCTTAACTCCCAAAATATGGAGAATGAGGCACTGCATTCTCGACGGGTAAGGAAGGGGGCTTTGAACAGGAGGCACAACTCGACAACCATTCACTGCATTCTAGACGGGTAAGGACGAGGTCTTCGAACAGGAGGCACTGCTATGGACGCTCCATGTCTCTGTATTAGGGAATGTTATTTACTTACATGTGACTCAGATTAGGAATGAATTCGACGGAAGATGGTGTACTCACAGCGGGGGAGGCGCAGCGAACGATTGGCTCCTTCAAACAAAGTGAAGAAGCGAATGTAACACCCCGAAACTCAAAAGAGGGACGGGTGACCTTTTAAGCCAAGTTTGGGAGTTGGAGCAGGTGACACGGCCTGGGACACGGGCATGTCCCAGGGCGTGTCAAGGGAGGCACGCGGCCTGGGACACGGGCGTGTCCCAGGGCGTGTCCTGCTCGGGCAGGTTGTGGTTTTGTGCTAAGGAGATTACACGGCCTGGGATACGGACGTGTCCTAGAGCGTGTCTAGCACACAGCATGTGACACGGGTGTGTCACATAACCGTGTCCTTCTCACGGGAATCGTGGATTTTGCACACGGGCCGTGACACGGGCCCTGACACGGGCGTGTCACATGTGACACAGGTGTGTCGGTGGCCGTGTCAGAGGCCGTGTTCTGGTCGGGAATTTCTTGTGACGGCGAATGAGTGGCACAGCCATGCACACGGCCGTGTTGCAACCCGTATTCGGCCCAATTTTTGTATTTCAGGCCCCGATCGTGGCCGTTCGTTTCTTTGCTATGGGATCTGATGGCTGGGGGTTGGGTCTGAGGGTTTAAACCCAGGAATAGGGTTTAGAAACCCTCATTTCTCTTGAGTGGTTCTCTTTCTAAAGCTAGAGAGAGGAGAGAGCAAGGAGGAGGAAGAAGGGCTAGATCCGGTCACCAGCGGAGCTTCGGAGCTCCAAATCACGAGCCGACTTTGGATCCGCGGAGGCAAGGAGATTGCAGTGCTTTCCATCTGCATAGATTTCCATGGCGCCAAGAAGAAACGTTAGGGTAACGATTTTCATCCTAGGACATGTGAAGTCCTCTTTTCTTTTGCATAGGAAGCCCTCGCACGCGAGTGTGCGATGAGTTGAGGCATTCCTTGGGGTAGATATGTAAAGTCCCCTTGTGTAGAGTCCGTATGCGAAAACGGACATAGGCATGATGTGTGAAGCCTATCCGGACAAGTTGGTCTGGATCGGTGATGTTGCATTGCATAATAACCGGAGAAGACTCCGTGTGAATGGTTGTTTTTCGAGTTTTCTACGAGATATATTGAACCAGGGAACCTTGGGGACTAACTCCAAGGTGCACCCGGAAAACTGGGCAAATGCGGGATGTTGCCAACATGGGTGTCGAGGAGCCAACTTGAACATAACCGGGTTATGTGAATTGTGTGATGGAAACGGGACTCAGGAAGTCTTGACCTGCGCATATGGCTTAAATTGTCATTGCGGTATGAGCACGGGTCAGGCGGAACCGTACTCGATCTATGTTATTCGGCGGAACCGTTGACATAGATGAGGGTCTTCGGCAGTCTATGGCTTAAATTGATGTGACCAATGCCAGGAAGACAAAATGCTCATATGGTTGGTCGTCCAAGGGACGGTAGTGAGACGGGAATTTCTATGGCTTAAATTGACGTAACGTTGGCCGGTTCGCCGTGAATGTGCCCTGAGTGCACGGGGTGTGTGGCCGTGCGTGCTTGCACCTGTGATGAAGTGTGTGTTTACATTATACCGCGTGTTTATGCTAACAAAATGCAGGGAAGAGCATCACCGCCCCGAGTTGGGAGCGGGGTCGTTATAATTTGGTCAGCATAGCTGACCGTTACTTTTGTTTACCACCGTGCGGTAGATTGTTGTTTGTAGGTGTTGCGGAGTCGAGTGGCAAATAGCGGGCTAAAACCCAAGTTATTGTGCCGACCCTCAAAGGCCAATTCTTGAGTGTTTTTTTTATGTACTCATGTGTGATCGGCCTGCGTGCCGAGGTATGGAAGACATTTTTATTAAGCAAACTCTTGTAAGGCCATAAGGTCATTTTTGGTGTATTATACATTCCTATGAGTTTATTGTAGTGGACATTCATGCTTGGCTGGGTTCTTTTATCCTTGCAACTTAATAATTTGCTTCTGCTAGGTGCTCTGTGTAGGACGTTGTGATTGGTTTAATGATCTCAATAAGTAACCAACCGGTCTATCCGTAGTATATGGCGTCGGGCCCCGGCCGGACCTACTGTTATATATTATGTGACGGATAGGGGTGTTACAATTTGGTATCAGACTACCGGTTTCGGTCAAGCTTAAATGAATTCGTGGGCGAATTCACTTTAAGGGGTGGTGAGCACATGTGTGTGCGTCATCGTTATAACATGAAAAGAACCAACGAATGCCCACTTAGGAATGAAAATACACATGTTTGAGGAACCTGCGTGTTCTTATAATTGCTGTTTGCAATTTTGTTTGGTCGCTTATCGGTGTTTTGCACGTTTATAGGTGACCAGGAGTGGTGCTGGACCGTCGGAACGGCCAGGTTCTGAGGCAAGCAACGCACCAAATGATGCGCCTGCAACACCTCTTTCAACCGAGACCATTAGATTGGAGGCGGAAGTTGTACTTGCAATGATCAATGCGCAGCCTGCGAGGCAGGTGCAGCAGCCTGCGCCTGCTATGGAGCAAGTACCGCTCCAAGCAGCAGAGCCTTGGAGGGTGGAATAGGTGATGGTGGAGCCGGAGTTTCCTCGGAGAGCAACTGAGAAATAACTTAAGCATGTAATGAGTTTCCATCCGCTAGTGTTCTCGGGAACGGGAACCCCGACTCAGGCAGAAGATTGGCTATCGAGAGTCAAGAGAGTGTTAACAGCAACGGAAAATGAAGAGTGGCAGAAGACCACGATTGCGACGTTCTTATTGGACGGGGACGCGAGGTTATGGTGGGAAAGGCTGGAGCTACACCACCTGAGGGGAAGGCAGTTCGATGATGTCTCTATGGAGGAATTTTCGAGGTTGTTTATGGCTCGATACCTCCCCTCAGCGCAGAGAATCGCGTTGGAAAACGAGTTTCAAAAGTTGGTGCAAGGAGATAGCACCGTGGACGAGTATCTCCACGAGTTCACTCGTTTGGGACGATACGCAAGCACTACCTTTGCCGATGAGGAGCGCAAGACGAACCGTTTCTATGAAGGGTTAAGAGATAATCTGAGATTGTTACTTTCGGGGCCTATGACGCAGGGTTTCATGACCTTGGTCAACTCGGTCCGGTCCTTGGAAAAGGACATGAAGAATGTTCAAGCAAAGAAGGAATCCGGTGGCAAGAAATCGGAGTTTAAAGTGTCGACTACTTCAAAGTCTGGATATTACAGGTTCTACAAGAAGGCTAAGACGTCGGGTCCAGCCCCTTCTTTAGGTGCCTCGGGGGCATCTACCAACCGAACCCTGGATGCTTGTTATACTTGTGGAAAGACGGGGCATTTTACCCGCGATTGTTGGAGCGGACGTCCGAAGTCCGAGAGAAAGCAAGGAGCTACTTATGAAGAGAAGGGCAGGGCGGTGGAGTCAACCGCGTACCACTATGCTCCGACTCAACTGAGAGTTTATAACTTGGGCCAGCAGGAGGACATCAAACAGGCTGACGTGGTGACAGGTACGGTTTAATTTATAGCAAGTTAGCTTTAAATACTGTTACCCAGTGCTTGTTAGCTTAATACTATTGTATAAGCTTTATTCTGATTGACGGTAGTCCGACACGAGCACTTTTTGATACGAGAGCTTCACACTCCTTTTTGTCCGAAAGTTTCGTAACGCGCATCGGAGTCCCTTCTTCGATGGCGAAGGACAAATTGGATGTGTTGCTGCCGAATGAGTGTTCGATGCGTGTGGATAGAGTATGTGCCGTAAAGGTTCATATTGGAAGCCAAGAGTTCGACTTATTAGCGTCGTTGCTGCCGCTAGCAGAGTTCGACGTCATCTTTGGTATGGATTGGCTTTCGGAGCAAAAGGCTTGTATCGATTGCAACCGTAAGGAGGTCAAGCTGGGTGTTGGGCAGGAGACGACGTTTGGGGGACTGAAGGGGTCGAGCAAGACGTTGATGTCTGCACTTCAGGTTGTGAAGGCGGTTCGTGCTGGAGCAGAGTTGTTCTTCACGTTAGTGGAGGCTGTAAAGCCAAAGGCCACTTTGGATAGTATCCCAGTGGTATGTGAGTACCCCGACGTATTCCCGGACGATCTTCCCGGAGCCCCACCATAGCGAGAAATTGATTTCACTATCGAGCTAGTGCCATGTGTCAAACCCGTGTCACGTTCTCCTTATAGGTTGACGCCTAAGGAGATGGCGGAGTTGAAGGTTCAACTAGAGGAGTTGATGGAGCAAGAGTATGTGCGTCCAAGCTCATCATCTTGGCGCGCACCGGTCCTCTTTGTTAAGAAGAAGGACGGGAGTTTGCGGCTATGTATCGACTACAGGGAGTTGAGCAAGCTAACGGAAAAGAATAAATACCTGATCCCAAGGATTGATGATCTCTTCGATCAGTTAGTCGGATCGTCGGTATATTCCAAGTTGTATCTGAAGTCTGGATATTATCAGCTGAGGATAAGGGAGTGTGATATCCCGAAGACGGCATTCAGCACAAGGTATGGGCACTTCGAGTTCACGGTCATGCCGTTTGGACTAACAAATGCGTCGTCGGTGTTTATGGATTTGATGAACAGGACGTTCCGAGAATACTTAGACCATTTTGTGACCGTCTTCATTGATGACATATTGGTGTACTCGCAGTGCGAAGAAGATCACTTCAAGCATTTGCATCTAGTCTTGGAGACGCTGAGAAGGAATGAACTCTATGCAAAATTCTCCAAATGCGAGTTCTGGCTACCCTCAGTAGAATTCCTTGGTCATATTGTCAGTGGGGAAGGTATAGCGGTGGATCCGGCGAAGATTGTTGCGATACGGGAGTGGCATGTGTTTTCTTCGGTAGCGGAAGTCCGTAGTTTTCTTGGTCTTGCCGGCTATTACAGGCGTTTTGTGGAGAACTTCTTGCGGATAGCGTTACCTCTCACGAAGTTGACAAGGAAGGATCAGAAGTTCTTGTGGACGCAGGAGTGCGTGCAAGCGTTTGAGGAGCTTAAGGGACGGTTGACCACGACGCCAATGCTAAGTTCGCCGAGTGGGACCGAGGGCTTCGAGATTTATAGTGATGCCTCAGGTAGTGGTTTGGGCTGCGTGCTGCTGCAGCATGGTAATGTTATAGCGTATGGATCGCGTCAGCTAAAAGTGCACGAAAGGAATTATCCGGTCCATGACTTGGAGTTGGCGGACGTGATATTTGCGCTTAAGCTGTGGAGACACTACTTGTACGGCGTAAAGGCCGATATTTATACCGACCATAAGAGCCTGAAGTGTCTGTTGGATCAGAAAGATCTGAACATGAGACAGCGGAGATGGATGGAGTTCCTTGGGGACTATACGTTCAAGATTCATTATATACCCGACAAGGGCAATGCAGTTGTGGATGCGTTGAGTCGCAGGGCTCCCGCCCAAGCCAACTGGTTGTCGGTGCATGATGAGAGACTAATTCGGGAGTTGGAGGCGTTGGAGATCTGTTGCGTGGACAAGCAGTCTAGCGCTAAAGCATTGTTGAACTGGACGGAAGTTCAATATGACCTGACTGATCGCGTTCGGCAGACATTGGAGTTGGATGGTAGCATGAAGGAACTTATGGATGCAGCGTTGGATGGGTCAAATTCCCAGTTTTCAGTTGAGGATGGGCTGTTAAGGAAGGACCATCGTTTGTGCGTCCCAAGCGGGGGGAATCTACGGGCGGAGTTGATGTACAAGACTCATAATACCAAGTACTTAATACACCCAGGGAGCACGAAGATGTACCGGGACCTAAAGAAGTTGTTCTAGTGTCCAGGGCTCAAGAAGGATGTGGCACTGTGGGTGGCTAAGTGTCAAACCTGCACCTTGGTAAAGGCGGAGTGCCAAAAGCCTGGAGGATTCTTGAAATCCTTGCCTATTCCAGAATGGAAGTTTGACGACATATCGATGGACTTTGTGCATGGCTTGCCAAGGTCGCAGAAGGGGAACGACGTCATCTGGGTGATCGTAGACCGGTTAACAAAGGTATCACACTTTATTCCGCATATGAAGGATGATTCAGTAGAGAGACTGGCGAAACTATATGTGGATAATATAGTCAGATTGCACGGTGTGCCTCGCAGCATCGTGAGTGATCGCGATGGGCGTTTTACGTCCAATGATTGGAGGTTGGTGTAACAGATGCTGGGGACTAAATTGAAGTTCAGCATAGCCTTCCATCCGCAGACGGATAGGCAGACCGAGAAGGTTAACAAAACTATGGAGGACATGCTCCGTGTAACATCCCGACTTTTATTGGGCCACCAGAACCCTAGTGGGCCCAATAAAAGTGGCCCGGACCCTACCCATGACCCGGTGAGGGGTAACCCAAGGTAGGAAATAGAGCTAGAGGACTCCGATTTGAGTTCCGTCAGTTCCTGTGGTCTCGTATAGTCCATACGAGCGCATCGGAACTCGTTCAATTGAACCAGAGGTTATATAGTGGATTTGGCTATTCCTCGCAAAACGTCGCGAAAATGAGATTTTTGGATATTGACATAGAGAACTCCGATTTGAGTTCTGTCAATTCCCATAACTTCGTATAATTGATAAGAACGCATCGGAACTCGTTGCGCCGCGATTCGAAGCCTAACGATGATTATGGGCGTTTTGACCGTTTTAGCACGCTGCGACGCGCAAATATTGGAATTTTGCCAAACGAACTCCGATTCGACCCCGGTCAGTGGCGTTGGACTCGTATGGTCAATACGAAGTCAACAGAAGTCATTCCGGTTAATTTCGACGACAATTGGTCAACTCGTGGTCAAATCAAGCATAATCGTGCACACACCAATTGTGACACGACACCCGAACCTTGACCCGACCCCGATGACTTGAACCCACCTTGACTTTGACCAGCAAGGGGGACCCATCCTAGGGTTGACTTGGTCAAACCTTCCCTAAAATCCACTTTTTGGATTTTTCTCCAAATGAGGAGCCCACCTCCTCTCCATGGATGAATAACCCTTCTCCCCCCCCTCTGCCGGAGCTCTGGTGGCCGGAAAAAGCCCAGCCGAGGAGCTCCTCCCCCTCCTCCACCACCTTGAGCCATGGCCGACCAAGCCGGCCCCTCCCAAGCTCGCCAAACACAGGTGGAAGCCTTCTCCCTCCCCCTTCTTCATTTTGAACGTGTTGCATGACGCCATCGGCGGCCGGAGCGCCGCCGCCGTTCTCCCCTTCCCTCCCGTCTAAAATAAAAAAAAAGAGCTCCGGCGATGGCCGGCGGCGGCGGGCCGCCGGACCACCGCCGGAGGAAGCGCCCACCACCGGGCAGTCGGCCGGTGGTGGAGCCACGGCCGGCCGGTGGCCTGCCAGCGGCGGGAAGCACCCGTAAGAGTGGCGGGTCACGTACAGCGGGAGGGGGGGGGAGATAAACAGTAATTTTATTTTATATATATATAAGTTATATTATAATAATATATATATATTATAATATTATATTATTATAATAGGTTTTGATTTTTAAGAGATCAAATGAGAGCTTTCATGAAAAACTTTTCAACATGAAAATTGTTTTATTTGATGAGGGTAGTCTCTACAAAAATTTTGAGAATTTTTGGAGTTAATTTGGTATTTTTAAAAGCCTAAATAAAATTTGTTTGGCTAAATTAAAGACCCAAAACACTTTAAAAAATTACAAAAAAAATTAATAGGCTCCTTTTAGGCTATATTAAGGGTTGTATCAAAATTTAGGGTCATGGTGATAAGTTTTGATATTTTTCCTAAAATTTGGAGCCTAGGGTCGTGCCTAACAATTATTACGCTCGTTTTTCTCGAAAATGAAAATTGGAGCGCGCGACTATCCTCACTAAAAAGAGTAATAAAATTGTCGTATCAACGAGAGTGGCCGAGGCAAGTGACCGAACCCCGTGTGCTCCGAGATTCCGTGAAACCGTTGAGCGCCTCGCCTATCGGGTGATTTGGGTACGCTCGGAAGCGAGAGTACGAGTAGTACTATGCGAATTATTCTCGATAACTAATAAGGGTGCAACTCCTGATAAACCCCTGATCTGATTAACCCGTGATTAATAAGGCGCAACCAGATTCTAATTGGATCTTAATAATGGGTGCAACCCAATGAAACCTTATTAAAAACTGAAATGGAACTGAAAAATCTCTCCTGAGAACGAAGATGGAACTGAATGTGCCTCCTGGATGGAGATGGAACTGAAAAATCTCTCCAGAGAACGGAAATGGAACTGAATGTGCCTCTTGGATGGAGATGAACTGAAAAATCTCTCCTGAGAACGGAGATGGAACTAAAGCCTCCTGGATGGAGTGATTGGACTACTAACCTTTTTTTTATGATTATTCCAGTCTTGCACTGGTCCGGTTCCTTTATTCTTTTCAGTTATACTCCAGTCTCGTACTGGTCAAGTACTTTCAATTCAGTTATACTCCAGTCTCGTACTGGTCAAGTACTTTTAATTCAGTTTTACTCCAGTCTCGTACTGGTCAAGTACTTTCAATTCAGCTCTACTCCAGTCTCGTACTGGTCAAGTACTTTTAATTAGCTCTACTCCAGTCTCGTACTGGTCAAGTACTTTTTATTCAGTACTACTCCAGTTTCGTACTGGTCACGTTTCTTTCCAGCACTTTAAATAAGCAGCATAATCACCGCACTTGTCTTCATTGCAATTTACTATTATAATCACGGGTCCTGCTCTGTCGAGCAGTAGTTATTAAGGTTGAGCCATAGTTGGGGATAACCGGAGTTGAGGTATTCCTCCAGGTCTAGCCCCAAATAATGCGCTCCCACACTCCTTGACGAAAGTAGAGCTGAACGCCGCCGCCCGAAGTTTAAGCCTAGTAGGGCAGACCGACATAGACCCGGTGTGTATTATGTTTGCCGTTGATTGATTGCTTGTAAATTGCTTGCGGTAGAATAGTGGCGGGTCAGTCCCTTCCGCAGACCGTTCGTACCGGTGCGGGAAGGTTGACGACTCAAGGTGACAGGGAGATGGGTACCACGGGTGACCGGCCGTTTTATTCCCCGTCGAGTTTTCCTCCGCTGGTCGGCCAAAATGATTCGCTGGATGTCGCACACATCCAAGAGTACACAAGGTTGTACGTTAGGGCCTGGGGTTGTGCGGTACGATCACCCCCAGAAGTGGCAGGACTGGCCACTGTCACAGACGGCCACATCGGTGAGGCCCGCGGGGCTCGCTACCCTGCCGGAACAGAAGCGGTCCAAACTATGTCGACATAGGGTTTGTGTGCGCGGCTGTGAATGCCTGCGGTGTATGCGCGACTGTGAACGCCTGCGGTGTGTGCGCGGCTGTGAATGCCTGCGATAGAAATCAGGGTATGAAAACCTGTTGTGCTGATGAGCTAGTAGAGCATTGTTATAACCATTTTATACTATTGCTGCTTTTTCTGTTATACTGCACTCTTTTATATTGCTCCTAGCTGTTCATATATGAAACATTGTGCTAACCCTCTCTTGCTTCAGCTATTTACTTCTGTTGGGTGGGTGCGTGCTCGTCCCCAGGATGTGGATCCGGGGAGGAGATTTGTTTCTACTTAGCTCTGTGACTAACGGTTATTTGATTAACCATTCACAGGAGATGGAGCACCGTAGTGACCCGCTGCCGCAGGAGATTACGCCAGCAGCTAGGTCGACTCGAGCAGATGTACCCCCACCGTCCCCAGAGTTTAGAGACGTGAGTTCCGCCGAGCAGCGTAGAGAGAGAGTATATGAGGATTATATATAACACATGTATAGCCTACGGGCTTATATAAGTACTTAGGCTTCGGCCCTAGAACCGCTGTGATTCTGATATGTCATATATATAAATCTGCAATGGTTTCCTGTTAATGCTTCCGCTATATTCTGATGGGTTGTGAATGTTATGATTCGAGCCAACCAAGGCGGCCATCTAGTGCTTGGACAGGGTGGATCGTTTCTCCTATAAGCACTGGGTGGGCGTCTTGGGCCAGTAGCACCCCTCCGGCCCGACCCGGGCAAAGGTTGGGGGGGTACTACACTCCGCATGTGTGTTTTAGACTTCGGGAAGCATTGGGAAAGCCACCTATATTTAGTGGAGTTTGCGTACAACAACAACTACCAGACGAGTATTCAAATGACGCCCTTCGAGGCCCTGTATGGTAGGAAGTGTCGCACGACGTTATCGTGGCTAGAAACGGGTGAGGCAAGGTTGTACAAGAAGCAGGAGGTGGAGAATGCTACATCTTTGGTGCGGATCATTCGAGAGCATTTGCTGATCGCTCAGGACAGGCAAGCTAAGTACTACAATGCCCAGCACCGGAACGTGGAGTTCGCGGTCGGCGATTGGGTGTACTTGAAGATAAAGCCGTTCAAGAGTGTTTTGCGGGTGAGACGCTTGAAGAAACTGAGCCCAAGATACCTTGGACCCTTTGAGATTCTGGAGCGGGTCGGCGAAGCGGCTTATCGTTTGAAGCTATCAGTGGAGTTGAGTGGACTACACGATGTATTCCACATCTCAGTGTTGCGGAAGGCGGCGCAAGAGCCTTCGCAGGTGATCGCAGTGGATCAAATTCCAATGGACGAAGGGTTGACAACTAAGGTCAAGCCCGTTCGTATTGAGGACTTTGAGATCAAGCGACTCCGTAACAAGGAGATCCGGATGGTCAAGGTCCGGTGGGACCATTGCGGTCAGGAGGAGCTCTCTTGGGAACGGGAGCAAACCATGTTGGAGGAGTACTCGGAGTTATTCCGCTCAGGTACCGCTTAAAGTTTTCCGTTTTCTTTCCTTTAGTAATTTCGTGGGCGAAATTCTTTTAAGAGGGAGAGAGTTGTAACACCCCAAAACTCAAAAGAGGGACAGGTGACCTTTTAAGCCAAGTTTGGGACTTGGAGCAGGTGACACGGCCTGGGACACGGGCGTGTCCCAGGGCGTGTCAAGGGAGGCACACGGCCTGGGATACGGGTGTGTCCCAGGGCGTGTCCTGCTCGGGCAGGTTGTGGTTTTGTGCTAAGGAGATTACACGGCCTAGGACACAGGTGTGTCCCAGGGCGTGTCTAGCACACGACATGTAAAATGGGTGTGTCACATGGCCGTGTCCTTCTCGGGGGAATCATGGATTTTGCACACGGGCCGTGACACGATCCCTGACACGGGCGTGTCACATGTGACACGGGCGTGTCGGTGGCCGTATCAGAGGCTGTGTTCTGGTCGGGAATTTCTGGTGACGGCGAATGAGTGACACGGCCATGCACTCGACCGTGTTGCAACCCGTGTTTGGCCCAGTTTTTGTATTTCAAGCCCTGATCGTGGCCGTTCGTTTCTTTGCTATGGGATCCGACGACTGGGGGTTGGGTTTGAGGGTTTAAACCCGGGAATAGGGTTTAGAAACCCTCATTTCTCTTGAGTGGTTCTCTTTCTAAAGCTAGAGAAAGGAGAGAGCAAGGAGGAGGAAGAAGGGCTAGATCCGGTCACCGACGGAGCTTCGGAGCTCCAAATCGCGAGCCGAATTCGGATCCGCGGAGGCAAGGAGATTGCGGTGCTTTCCATCCACATAGATTTCCATAGCGCCAAGAAGAAACGCTAGGGTAACGATTCTCATCTTAGGACATGTGAAGTCCTCTTTTCCTTTGCATAGGAAGCCCTCGCACGCGAGTGTGCGATGAGTTGAGGCGTTCCTTGAGGTAGATATGTAAAGTCCCCCTTGTGTAGAGTCCGTATGCGAAAACGGACATAGGCATGATGTGTGAAGCCTATCCGGACAAGTTGGTCTGGATCGGTGATGTTGCATTGCATAATAACCGGAGAAGACTCCGCGTGAATGGTTGTTTTTCGAGTTTTCTACGAAGTAGATTGCAATAGGGAACCTTGGGGACTAACTCCAAGGTGCACTTAGAAAATTGGGCAAATGCGGGATATTGCCAACATGGTGGCCGGGGAGCCAACTTGAATATATCCGGGTTATGTGAATTGTGTGATGGAAACGGGACTCGGGGAGTCTTGACCTGCGCATATGGCTTAAATTGTCGTTGCGGTATGAGAACGGGTCAGGCGGAACCGTACCCGATGTATGTCGTTCGACGGAACCGTTGCATAGATGAGGGTCTTCGACGGTCTATGGCTTAAATTGACGTGATCAATGCCAGGAAGACAAAATGCTCATATGGTTGGCCGTCCAAGGGACGGTGGTGAGACGGGAACGTCTATGGATTAAATTGACGTGACGTTGGCCGGTTCGCCGTGAATGTGACTTGAGTGCACGGGATGTGTGGCCGTGCGTGCTTGCACTTTTGATGAAGTGTGTGTTTACACTATACCGCTTGTTTATGCTAACAAAATGCAGGGAAGAACATCGTCGCCCCGAGTTGGGGGCGGGGTCGTTATAATTTGGTCAGCATAGCTTACCGTTACTTTTGTTTACCACCGTGCGGTGGATTGTTGATTGCAGGTGCTGCGGAGCCGAGTGACAAATAGCAGGCTAAAACCCAAGTTGCTGTGCCGGCCCTCGAAGGCCAATTCTTGAGTGTTTTTCTTATGTACTCATGTGTGACCGGCCTGCGTGCCGAAGTTTGGAAGACATTTTTATTAAGCAAACTCTTGTAAGGTCATAAGACCATTTTTGGTGTATTATATATTCCTATGAGTTTATTGTAGTGGACATTCATGCTTGGCTGAGTTCTTTTATCCTTGCAACTTAATAATTTGCTTCCGCTAGCTGCTCTGTGTAGGACGTTGTGATTGGTTGAATGGTCTCAATAAGTAACCAACCGGTCTGTCCGTAGTATATGGCGTTGGGCCCCGGCCTGACCTACTGCTATATGCTATGTGACGGATAGGGTTGTTACAACGAAGGATCAAGATTCTTCTTCGCTGGCGACCTAGAGGTCTCCTGATTTGCCAGCGAACGCTTACGCTAAAGGCTGCGATTACGGGCGAGTGGCAGAGGGTGCAGGTGTCGCGTCATGGTGAGGGAGGGGCGAGTAGAATCGCAAGGGCTGGAGGAGAAACTACAAGGGCTGGAGGAGAACAAAATAGCATCCGTCGGCCGCCACGAGGAAGGAACATCCAAATAAGGGCAGGATTCAACAAGAACTGATATAAACGAAGACTCCAAGACCTAAAGCGAATCATCATGGATCATATTATCTGTCTAAACCAGGCGGAATTTTTCTGTTCGGGTTCCCGGATGGAACCGGAACCAATGGAAAGACGTGAATGCATGGACCCCGCGCAAAAATGTATGTCACACTCCCAAAATGCGTGGGCCTCACATGCATTTTAATGGTGATTGGTAGCTCCCGGATCCAGATTTGAAACCGGGGCTCGGACCAAATAATTTGCGCTAAACCAGTGCAGCCACGCATGCGGTTGAGATTATCATACCCAATTCAGTCAATGCCTTGAAGATGAATGCTGTGATAATGACCTTGGAATACCACCATGAATATGACGTCCGCTGTAACAACATCATGCTACTGCTACGTGTCAGAATATTAGGGGTTAATTAGTATTATAAATATGGGTCTTTGTTTGTAATGAAGGTTAAGAAAAAGTTTTAATAAAGTTGGATTTTCCTCAGCTCTTCCGATCCCCTTCCTCTCTCCCCAATCTCCGGCCAACTACTGGCTCTTCATCTTCTCTCCCAACCTCCGGCCGCCTCCCCTCCGGCCGCCTCCCCTCCGGCCATTCTTTGTATCTTTAGTATTATGTTTAATCTTGACCGTTACAATTGGTGCTCTCGTTGAGATACAAAGATACAAAGAATGGTCGGAGGGGAGCGAAAAAGTTAATACGGGATAGCGAAAAAGTTAATAAAGTTGTGTTTACTCCTCTGTTTTCCCGACCCCCTTCTTCTCTCCCACCTCCGGCCACCCCCGGCCTTTCTTCCTCTTCCTCATCTCCGGACACCTCCGGCCATTCTTATGTATCTTTAGTATTGTCTATTTTTGACTGTTTGTTGAGATCATAACAATTGTAACGGTCAAGATTAAACATAATACTAAAGATACAAAGAATGACCGGAGGGGAGGTGGCCGAAGGTTGGGAGAGAAGATGAAGAGCCAGTAGTTGGCCGGAGATTGGGGGAGAGGAAGGGGATCGGAAGAGCTGAGGAAAATCCAACTTTATTAAAACTTTTTCTTAACCTTCATTACAAACAAAGACTCATATTTATAATACTAATTAACCCCTAATATTCTGATACGTGAGTAGGAGTAGCATGATGTTGTAACATCCGCGCTCGCTCGGAGAGGAGAAAACCCTCGCTCATAGATTACTTTCTTGCCGTCGCCTAGCCGGAATCCCTTGCCGTCGATGACGTCCTCTAATCTGTCGCCGGAATCCCTCATCCTTTATTGAATGGCGCCTGCTTTCTCGTTGTCTCCGAGCAAGAATCCCTTACCCTTGGCCGGAGCCTGTTCGCTTTTGCTGGTTTCGTTCTCTCCAGAGAGGGAGGGAGAGAGAGGGGGAGAGGGGGGGGGGAGAGAGAGAGAGAGAGAGAGAGAGAGAGAGAGAGAGAGAGAGAGAGAGAGAGGGAGAGAAGAGGGGGAGAGGGGGAGAGAGAGAGAGAGAGAGAGAGAGAGAGAGAGAGAGAGAGGAGAAAAGGGCATCCTCGAGCTGTAAGCATTAGTTATGTCATGGAAAGTTAGCACAGTTTAATAAAAATGAAGGCAAGTTAGCACTGGAGAAGTATAGTCCCTGCACCAGAGAAGCATCGTCTCTGCACCAAAGAAGCATCGTCCCTGCACTCACGGCTGCACTGGGAAAGTTAGCACCTTATGGTCCGTATCGAGCTGTAAGGATGCGTTCTAGAATTACACTAATTCTATGGTTTAATTCATTGCCTGCTGTAGTTCAAATGAAGGTTAGCACAATTAGCACAGTTAGTTTCGAGCTCTGAGAATTCTTTGCCATCGAAAGTTGCCGGCTTTTTAGTTCACTAATTCAGTGGGAGAGGTTTTTGGAGAGTTTAAATGAAAGAAATTATTTCATTGCAATACCAAACTTTAATCTTATTTATTGTTGGCTTGTTGCAATGTTGCTTAATGTGTTTAAAATTGGTTGCAATTGCTCTGACCATATCATGCAATTGCTCTGAAATGATGGCACTTTTATCCTGTTTGTTGTTGCTTAATGCGCTTTAAATTTTTTGAAATTGCAGTTGCCATCCTGTTTAAAACTTTTATCTGAACTGTTTATATATGTCACTTGAACAATGACACATAAGCGATTTGGCGCGGTGGAAAATCCATAATTCACTCTTATAATTACAGAAAATATTTTATTGTCACATAAGGGATTCGGCAAAGCAATGTCAATGTTTCGTCAGCGCCTAGTCATCTCCCCTGCAGCGCGGATGGGTATAAGTGGTGGTGTTAAAACCCTCTTATAAAGGAGGTCAGGGGATCGAGGCCGGGTGGCCTCGCCGACCTCAACAACCCGCCACAAGCAAGTTTAAGGTAAGCCCGATAAATGGGCAGCACGCGGTTGTGGAGAAAGGTTGGGGCAAGCGGACTGCAATTTGGTCAAGAGTGGCCCGGGATACTCACGATGAGTGGGCTGCGCCCCGTTCAACAGAGATGGCCCAGTGGTTCAAGGCATAGCTTTGTAACCACTATGTAGACTTTTGTTTATCAAGGTTCAAATTCCTCTCTCCATTTTTTTAAAATCAAATAAGAATTGATATCATTATTATAACAATAAGACCCTGATTTTCATAGATATTTTGAAGATGATTGATCTCTACATCTTCCTCCACCCACATCTGTCCACAAGGGTGGAATATTTCTCTACCCTACCCTACTCCCTCCATCACAAAGAAACTGGTCCTCTTCCACAAGTAACTTACATTCTCTAATTCAACTAAAAGAAAAGGATACTACTATGCTCAGTATATAAGCCCGCTGAGCCTCCTGCAAGAGAAAGAAGGAGCCCTTCTTAACTCCAGGGAGGAGAGGAAGGCAACACAATCAACTATTTCCCACAGCTGACTTCTCCATGAGTAACCCACCCTCATCGAACCTCGACCTAGATCGCTTGCTGCAGTTAATCATCTCCCGGGAGAAAAATCTTCAAAACATTTCCTTTTCTAACACTCATTCCTCCACAAGCTTCCATCAAGAAACAGAAAACTCCATCAGCATCAACATCCCCACAAATAGCAACAAAATTCACGAGTTCCGCTGGATATTGACTGCTCTCGCAGCACCGGAGAGTGGTTCTAAACCCACAAACTTGGTTTTTTATGGCATAAATTGGGAGCCGACAATGCTTCATGCCTTAACTTCAATGCTCGAACGAAGCTCAAGGCTTGAACATGTAGAATTCCAAAAGAATGTTTTCAGCGAAAATGGAATGTGGGAGCTGTCAGATATGCTTGGAAGAAATAGAGGAATCAGGAGTATTATATTTTCAGAGTGCGGGATAGAGTCCACTGGTGCTCTCTTAATTTCTTCTGCTTTGGTGAAAAATGTTACTCTGGAAGAGCTACAGATATGGGAGGACTCCATCGGCTCAAATGGTGCAGAGGAGCTATCGAGAATGATCGAGGTGAATTCAACACTAAGACTTCTCTTGATACTGGATCGGCATTCCATAACCGCAGCACCTCTAATCTCCGCCGTGCTGGCAAGGAACCGTAACATCGAAGTCCATATTTGGAGCAAAGATGAAGCCGACGCGAATCTAAAGATAGTCGAGTTCACACCAGAGACGAACATGCTGCGAATCTACAGGCTAAACACGAGAGATTCTCGAAGAATTGTCTGTGCATTGGGTTGGAACACAACGGTCAAGAGTCTAGACTTGAGTGGTATCCATTTGAAATCAAATTGGGCTAAGGAATTCAGACAGGTTCTGGAGCAAAACAGAAGCCTCAAAGAAGTTAAGCTATCACGAACCAGCCTTCGAGATGAAGCAGTTGTGCAGATTGCTGCTGGGTTGTTCAAGAACAAGTCTTTAGAGAAATTAGCATTGGATGGAAACAGATTCGGCGGGATCGGAGTGGAGCATCTGCTTTGCCCACTGAGTAGGTTCTCTTTGTCGCAGAATCAAGCAAACACTACGCTGAAATCCGTGGCGTTCGGGGGGCGGAGGACGAGGATAGGCAGAGGAGGTGCCGCGGCGATCCTGCGAATGTTGGACACAAACCACACCATTGAAGCACTGAGCATAATAGAGGATTCAAGCTTGAGACCAGAAGATGTGGTGGGCATGTTCAGAAGCTTAGAAAAGAATGCTACTTTGAGATATCTATCATTGGGAGGCTGTAGTGGGGTAAATGGAGAGTTGGTGATGCAGACGATATTGGGAACTCTTCAGGTAAATCCATGGATAGAGACGATTGATCTCGCGGGAACACCGTTGCAAATTGAGGGGAAGACTGATGTGATTTACCGTAAATTGGGGAACAATGCGAGTCTGGTTCCAGAGAATGAATTGCTTGATAATGTGCCGTTGACAAAGCCCAAGTGCTGTAGAGTCTTCTTCTGCGGACAAGACCTTGCTGGTATCTATCCATCTTAAACAAGTAATTGAGTAGTGATTATACTTGAAATGAATACTACTTTTTGTGTTGTTTATCCTCAAATTTCAATGCACAAGATTTGGTCAAACTGAAGTATTAACTCTGTATGGGTGCAGGAAAGAGTACACTGTGTGGCTCTATATATCATAATTTCAGCTATACAAAGATACCTTACATGGATCATATCAGAACTCTAGTCAATCCAGTTGAGCAGATTACAAGAACGGCAGAGGTCAAGATAAAATCCATCCAAGATGGCGACATGAAAATTTCCATCTGGAACCTCGCCGGACAGCATGAAAACTTTGCGTTACACGATATCATGTTTCCAAGCCCCGGGAGCCCCTCATTCTTCTTCATAGTTTCGAGCTTGTTCAGGAAACCATTAAACAGAGAGCCAAAGAGCTTAGAAGAGATCGAAGACGATCTCTTATACTGGCTGAGGTTTATAGTTTCCAACTCGAGAAGAGCGCAATGGCAATCTATGCTGCCACACATCACCATAGTCCTCACGCACTCGGACAAAGTTTCGTCTCCAGCAGATACGCTGAACCCTGCTCTAAGTTTAATTCAAAGACTGCGGGAGATTTTTCAAGGATTTGTGGAAGTGTATCCAATGGTGTTCATGGTGGATTCAAGATCATCTGTGTCTGTGAGTAAACTTACGAATCACATGAGAAAAATGAGCATGACAATTCTTCAAAAAGTTCCACAAGTGTATCAAATATGCAATGACATGATAGAGATCATATCTAACTGGAGGTCAGAAAACCACAACAAACCAGCCATGAAATGGAATGAGTTCTGCGAGTTATGCCAGCTCAAAGTTCCGCCACTGCGAATCCGATCAAGAAGGGACAACGTGGAGAAAAAGCGGCGAGCAGTAGCAAATTCATTGCATCATGTAGGTGAAGTGATCTTCTTCCAGGACCTTGGATATATAATATTAGACAGCATGTGGTTCTTTGGCAAAGTACTGAGTCAACTCACAAAGTTAGTGTCAGGAAATGTGAACACAACTATCGATCATGGGTTCGTGAGCTGGTTAGAGCTGGAGAGGATACTGAGAGGGAGATTGAAAGGTCAAATTCCTGGGATGGCATCCAAAGTATTTTACAATTTGGAAGCCGACGATCTTGTAAGGATGATGTTAAAACTTGAATTATGCTACGAAGAAGATACCGGCAAAAACCCAAAACCCCGTCTTTTAATTCCAGCGATTCTCAAAGATGACCAAGGAAGAATGCCGACATGGAACCTGAGCACACGAGATTGTGTTTATGTTGGGCGGCATCTGGAATGCCATGACACGAGGCATATGTTGCTGACAATGGGATTCTTCCCAAGACTTCAGGTACTACTAAGAGTGGAATGTCCTCGTGAGCGTATCCAATTTTTTGAGTTTTATTACAAGCCAATTCTATGTTGGTAATGAAGGACCTGAGCAATTAAAGAAAAACACTATCTTTGTAGAAATTCAGGTGCCCACGATCACTTCACCTCTTTGCACAATATCCAATCTCAATCGCAATGAAATTCACAAAAGATAAACTCAGCCGGGATGAAATCCACACACAAATCAATATAAAAAGCAAACTTCAATGTATTGCTTAAAAGACCGGAGAGAATTAAAAAAACATAAACTTGAGAGAAATCAAACGCACACCCAATAGAGAGGGAGTGGACGGCACTAACTTAGATGAAGGAGAATGATGTTTTATTTAAAGAGGGAGGGGCGGTCTTGAATGGGTGCTCCTCTTTCGAATTGTCACTTCTCTTCCGAATGGACGCATCTCTTCCGAATGGACGCATCTCTTCCGAATGGACGCATCTCTTCCGAATGGATGCTTCTCTTCCGAATGGATACGCCTCTTCCGAATGGATGCTTCCCTTCCATGGACGAACGACCACCAAGCAAACCAAAGGATGCGGCTCTTGAGAAAAGATGGGGCAGTTTTTTTATTTTCTGAAGCGGTGCGGTGCTTCACTCGTGGAGGAGAAAAACCAAGAATAGAAAAACTTAAAAATAACTGAAATAAAATATCAGTCTGGTTCTGGTTCAAATGAACCGGCTCATCTTGATTTTCAATAATCTTTGTCTAACAATTAATCAACTTACTCCTATAAATCATTCCAGCAAGAGGTACTTCAGTCATTTATTAAGCTATCATCAATTTATAATTTAAAGAGCTTCATCCTAGAAAAAAATACTTATAAGCGTGCGAACTATAATAAATTGTATAGTTCATACCTAGATGAACAACTCAGCATCACTATGATGTTATTAAGTTGTATAGTCCTTGTAGACTTCAGTATTTGTTGACTGAAAGGTGTTCTAATTATATACTTGGGGTATTCCTGTGCTAAATTTTCAAAACTAAGATTCAATACTAACATCACCCATTTCTAATCAACTGCAGGTGCAACTCCACAACAAAATTTTAAAACTAAATGAGCAAAAGGGAGCGACCTATGCTCTCGAGAAAGACCTCATCTCAATAACCATTAATGGGATCGAGGTCAGGGTGGAGTTTGGAGCACAGAACGGCAACTTCGTTGATGTTCTCGCATGCTCAAATAAGACTGTAACCGAAGTTCTTAGGCTCTTCAGCCAGCTCATCATGCCAACAATTCATAATTTGTGCCCTGGAACAGCTTTGTCGGAATATGCGATTCGACCAGACTGTGTCAGATATCTTATACCACCAACATTCAGAAGAAACCAGCTATTGTCATCCCTAATTCTGAAAGAAGCACTTCTCTCCATGCCGGCCGACAGCATGTATGACTACCAGCACACATGGAGTTCGGCATTCAACGGTAACAGGCTGCTCCTGCATTCAGGTTTTGACTATGCCAGAAATCTTCTCTCAGATGAGGACTTCCATGATGTGCTACACCGAAGATATTGGGACTTGCACCGCCTTGCTGCAGAGCTCACTGTTTCAATAGAGCACACCCAGGAGCCACAAAAAGTTGAAGGAAATGATGGTGAGCAGAAAATCGAGCCTTCTCTCTTAAGCATAGCAAAAGGAGTAGAACTAATTCTACAGAGGTTGAAGGTCATAGACCAGGAGATCAAAGACCTGAAACTGGAGATTCAGGGACTGAAATATCATGAACATTGCCTTCTGGTAGAACTCCACAGGAAAGTAGATTACCTGGTGAACTATAACATTCAACTAGAAGAACGAAAAACACCAAACATGTTTTACTTTGTACAGGTGCAAAATTACTCGAAAAGGTTGGTTACAAGAATAATTTCAGGCATGACAGCACTGCGGCTGCACATGCTGTGCGAATACCGAAGGGAGATGCATGTTGTTGAAGACCAAGTTGGATGTGAACTTCTACAGGTAGACAATGAAGCAGTCAAGTCTCTGCTTCCCTACATGAGCAAATTCATGAAGCTGCTAACCTTTGCTCTTAAGATAGGAGCACATTTTGCTGCAGGAATGGGAGAGATGATACCTGATTTGGGGAGGGAAGTAGCTCATCTAATAGATTCTTCTCTATTTTATGGGCCGGCGCCGATTGCTGCCGGGGTTATTGGCGCATCAGCAATTGCCCGAATAGGAGCAACTAGCACGAATGCATATCCCGGGCGGAGGTGCTCTAGGAATCCTGGACAAGACATAGGAGCTGCTCAGCAATGGCTGTTAGATTTCTTGAAGGGCCAAAGGATTTCAACTGGAAAAGATATAGCTGACAGGTTTGCCTTGTGGAGAGTCAGGTACTTGGATAATGGACACATTGCATGGATATGTCAAGGGCATAAAGAAACAAGAAGTAAAGAGATTGCCGAAATACCTTTTTAAGAAATATAAGCACTTAAATTCAATGTAATTTTCTTTCCTAATACTATTGCTTAGTTAAGTTCAATGCACCAACTATAGTAGATCTCTGCCGATGACCCAATTGCCTCGGACACATATCCACTGTAAAATATTTCAGAGAAGCAGAGGAGGAGGTCGCATGAACACTTAACCACAACCAATGCCAAGTAGAAATCAGAGGCAACAGGAGCACAACAGTCTTAATCTGGAATTCACGATTTTGATTTACAGAGCGAGACATTAATTACGAGACATGTTTCGCAATGCACTCGATGAAAACAGAAAAGTACAAGTAAGAGTAACCGCACGGTCTGCAAATTGAAACCGCAAGAAGAAACCGCGCGGTCTGAAGATTGAAACTGCACAGATCGCACAAGCTGCTGTCCGCAAGCTCTGTCCGCCGAAACCGCCAAGTTGTCGAACTGAAACCAAGCCGCGCGGACTGCCTTTATTGAATGCTGATGAACTTGAACAGAACCCGCTGATAGACCGGGCGAACTGCTCGACTTAATTGCAACCCGGAGGAAGTGACTTCAGGCCGCTGAGACCGCTACCTGCTGTATACCGCTGACTGTTAATCGTGAACTGTTTTACACCAAGCTTTTCACTAGTTGCTTAGCCTCCTGATGCTAGCCGCACAGCTTGCACATAATCAACTTCACTTAGTTGCGTCGGTTAGAAAATCTTAACCGCATAGTCAAAACGCGAGCTGAGTTCTCACTGTTCTTGTTCTTATTTCTTAGTATTTCTTGTTTATGATGAGCCGGGGACTCCTATTTATAGGCGCGAGGTGGAGTGTCGTCACCACCCATAGTGATAGGATCGCCCGTCAAATCGCGACTAGCATCACCTGTCCGCACAAACACGAACACCACCATCAGTCTGCCACAAAAACCATCTATCCGAATAGGCAGAAAGAAGGACCAGTCCGCCAAGCCGAGCGGGCAACAAAACCAGTCCGCGTAAACTTGACAACTCAGCCACATGTCCTGATTCAATCATGCCATTGGCTGACTGCTGGACTCAGCCACCAGACCGCACTGTGCAGTGAATCCAAACAAGCCAGCGGCGGACTGTTGGACTTAGCCACCAGACCCACTGTGCAGCAGTCTCCACATCCAGTCCGTGCATACTGCAGCCAACGACTAGAACAGGCTCCGAGCCTAGTCGAACTGCCCAACTTGGTGAACTGCAGAAGCAGACCGCTCAACCAGGTGGTGTCGGCGAACTCTAGAAGCAGATCGCACGACCAGGCGGTCTCGACGAACTAGGTAACAAACCTGGACATGTAAAACTCGTGATCAAATCCACGACACCAGCGAATTCTGGCTATCAACCCGCCCAAAAAAACTCCAGCGAACTGTGTGGTTAGCCTTCACAAACCGCGCTAACTGCCTGCCTTCTTGCGAGCTAGAGATCCTGAATCCTGATAAGCTCTAAGCGAACTGTGCGGTCTCACAATCCAGACCGCAACAACTGCGGTTAAACAAGGCTGACCGTCCGATTACTTCTCAAGAGTGCTTGCTGATCCAGACTGCAAGAAGGATAGAAGCTGAAACCGGCTAACCGCCATCTCCTAGCCGCCAGTTCGTGGCGGTCTCTACGGTCTGTGTGGTCTTCCTTATCAAACCGCCCCTACTCCACTTCACTCCCACTTCAACAATTTCAACATCCACTCTATCAAACTTCTACGTTTTCAACTTTGCCCTTAAGAAATTTATATGCAATGTATTTGAGCTTTTGAAGAAGGCTTAAGCATCGTTTTAACTTTTAACCAAAGTTTAAGCACTAGATCTAACATTGCCATCTCTCTCCCTCTCTCTCTTCCTCCTGCCAACGCCCTCTCTCCCTCTCCCTCCGCCTCTCTCTCACGCCGCTCTCTCTCCCCCCTCTTTCTCCTTCCCTCTCTCTAGGATTAAGAGAGCTATACATGTTCCCTCTCTCCTCATTCTTGCTTTCTCTCTCTTGATTGGATGAATGAGATTAAAAAAGAGCAATATTATAAGCATACCAATTTACGCTATTGTCACACCAATTCTAACTTTAAAACACAAAAATACTAACTCACCTCTATTAACCGCACACCGATTTGTTTCTCTCTTCCGCTTCCATCGAACGACGCTGAGCCCGACCTTTGGAAATCCCTGATCTTCCTCTCCTCCCGGCACGGCTTCGCCGCCCAAGTCGTGTTCTCCTCTTCGCCGACGCTGAAGAACACCACCGGAAGAACGCCGCCCTAGGCACCTCCCTTCGTGCTTTCCAGTCAACAACCCTAGCACTGGATTTCCTCCTCGCCGTCGCTGAAGATGACCGCCAGAAGAATGCCGTCCAAGACCTATTTTCTTGCTCCTCACTTGGACTTCCCTTGAATGTAAGTTCCTGACATGATTTTTTGGTTCCTCCTTCATTGTTTCACACAAACCCTAAATTTTGGTATCGTTTTTTATCTTATTTCAGCCCAAAAGTATTGGAGATTTCAGATTAAGGTGTTCTATTTTGAAGATTTAGAAGTTTATTTTGGATTATTTGACACTTCCTCAAGCATTATGGTATAAATTTTCTTACAACTATGCAATGTAAATCTAGTATGTGTTGTTTCTATTATACATTTATGGTTGTGTAAATTTGAGAAATGCATTATTAAAAAAATTTAGAAAGACCAACAAATGGTTTTTTGGATTCTCTTGTTTGTATGATGAAAATTGTTCCCAAATTAAATGAAATCGATGTAAAAATGCACTTTGTTACATATATGATTTTTCCTACAAAAGAGAGCTTAGTTTAGTGGGTTCATATTGTTGTGGAAGGGATGAGATTCGTTGCTACTATCCAAAGAGTAGACAAAATTGATGGGAGAGTTAAGTCAAGGGTTTTTATGAGATGTGATAAATCTGATTTTTCTTGTGATAATCAACAAAAGAAAAAGTTATGTTAAGAAAAAGTTGTTTCAAGTATATGCAGGACTATGAAATATTGGTGGCGTTTTGGATGACCGGCATTTTATTTGAATTTTGTGTTGTCAACGCAAGCAACAAACACTAAAAAGTTTTCTATGAAATATTTCTAGTGGCGTTTTGGATTATGCAATATATTTATGTTGCGGCCAAACTCGGCGCTTCGGTCGAACCAGACTAACTTGGACCGCCTTAGCTCGCGGAGCGGTCGAGCGCGCACACAGTCAATGAAATTGAACAGTAGACACAAGTCTTGATGACGTGGAAAAACCCCTTAAATGGGTAAAAAACTATATGACCGGGTCTGTGCCGGTCAAAATCCACTAGCTCTTGGTGTTTACAGTATGCTAGGTGAATCGGGGCGACAAGCCGCTCCCGTTACAACTTGAGGGAGAGAGAAAGACTGTAGTTTCCTGCGGGCAACAGGCTGCACCGCGGGAGTGACTTAGACGAGGGAATGTGCGGGATGCTCCTGGCGCGCGCACTAGGGGCGGCGCACGCTTGCTTGCTTCGAATGTCCTCTTCCTTCAGTTTCCTCGAGATCTTGGGCGTCCCCTTACTGTCAATGTGCTGGTGGGGTGTTTATAGCCACTGGTAGTTGTTGGTGGCCGCTGGTGGCTACCGGCGGATGGCGGTGGTTCACGGCGAGCGGAGGCCGACTTGGTGGAGGAGGCGGGAGAGCTCTCACATGCGGAAGAAGAAGAAGAGTCGGAGAAGGGAAAAAAAGTGAGAAAAGAGGAGCCTATGGGGGTCCTTTTATAGCCTCCGGGGGAGGATCATGGCGGGCCCCACCACTAAAGTAGTGGGTTAGTGGGTGGTTACCCACGGATCGGACGGCTACGGAGGCCCCATCACAATCGGACGGTGGAGGCATGAGCGGCGTGCCACCGGCCGGTGGTGGTCGGCGGGAGGCGGCCGGCTTGCGGCGGGCGGCGGCCGGCCAGCGGGCGGGCGGCGGGCGGCGGGCGGCGGGCAGCGGGCAGCGGGCGGCGGGCGGGCGGCGGGCGGCGGGCGGCGGGCGGGCGGCAGGCGGGCGGCGGGCCGGCGGCGGCCGGCGGTGGTTCCCTCCTTTTGTGATGGGAGAAGAGTTAGTGGAGAGATAAATGGGGAGGTGGGCCCTCCCACTCTCCTCCTATCATGATGGGGATCATGGGGAGTGGGTTGACTAGTCAACCCCATGATCCCCTCATTTAGAACGGCTATGCGCACCCCGAATGATTTAAAAATTGGTTAATTCCCATCAATTTTACACTAACTACCTGTTGCGGACTAACTCGATGCTCCGGTCGGACCGGATATTCTTGGACCGCCTTAGCTCGCGGAGCGGTCGAGCGCGCACACAGTCAATTGAAAAATGGGGGATGGACACGGGAGGTTTTAACGTGGAAAACCCTTCAACCGGGTGAAAAACCACGTGACCGGGTCGGTGCCGATCAAAATCCATTAGATTGTTGGAGGTTACAATTTGACGGGGGAAATCGGGGCGACAGGCCGCTCCCGTTACAATCTTGAGGAGAGAGAGAGTATATGCGCTCGTTGGTGAGCAACAGACTGCCTCGCCAACGGGACTTGGATGGTGGAATGCGCGGGATGCTTCAGTCGCGTGCGCTCAGAGGCGACGCGTGTCCAGAGGTTGTCACTGCTTCCTTTGTGCGTCTTTCTCGGTCCTTGGAGTGTTTCCTTGGTAACTGAGCTCTGGTGGGGTGCAAATAGCCGATGATAGGTTCTGGTAGCTGTTGGCAGGAGCTGATAGCCACTGGGGGCCGCTGGAGGCCTCGGGCGGCGGCCGGTGGTTGGCGGCGAGAGGCGGCCGCTGGTGGTTGGCGACGAGGGGTGGCCGCCGGCGGAGAAGAACGGGAAAGCTCCCACCTGAGGAAGAAGAAGAAGAAGAAGCGTAGGAGGAGAAAGTTAGGAAATGAGGAGCCCCTGGGGTCCTTTTATAGGCTCCAGGGGAAAGTTATGGCGAGCCCCACCACTAACCTAGTGGGTTAGTGGGTGGTTTTGTCCCGATCGGACGGCCGGTAGCGCGCCATGATCGGATGGTGGAGGTTCGGGCGGCGAGCCACCGGCTGGCGGTGGACAGACGGCGGCGGCCGGGCCGCCGGGCGGCGGCGGCCGGGCGGCCGGGCGGCGGCGGCCGGGCGGCCGGGCGACCGGGCGGCGGCCGGGCGGCCGGGCGGCGGCGGCGGCCGGGCGGCGGCGGCCGGGCGGCCGGCCGGCGGCGGCGGCCGGGCGGCGGCGGCGGCCGGGCGGCGGCCGGGCGGCGGCGGCCGAGCGGCCGAGCGGTGGCGGGCGGCGACGGTTAGTTGCGGCGGCGGTTCCCTCTCTCCCCTCTTTCCCTTTTTTATGGATCTCATTTTTGGTGGGAGAGAAAGAGGGGGGAATTGGATGGAGGAGATGAAAGATGAGAGAAAGTGGGCCCTCCACTTCTCCCATCATGAAAGGAATCATGGGGTTGACTAGTCAACCCCATGATTTCATTTTGGGGATTGCTATTTGCACCCCTAAAGCTAAAAATGGATCTAATCCCTATCAAATGCCCCCCAAATCCTTTGTTGTTGGTGAGCCGTGTGAGAGACAACTTAGGATTTTTAATCTTCTTCTTCCCCGCTTCCATGTCTTCCTCCGGAGAGAAGGCCGAGAAGGCGAAGAACGGTGCCTCAAAGGCATGCTCGTACTTATACGATTGGCGGCGGTGGTGCTACATCAAATTGAAGGAGCGTCAACGGGGCTTCAGGCGAGGTGCTGGCGAATCCAATCGCGAAGGGGTCCGTGCGCTGGATGGTGCGGAGGCGCGCCAGCGCAACGGCGGGCGAGTGTAAAGGCACGCCTGGAAGCACGCAAGCGCGCGCGAGGGCGCGCTTGCGCAGCCATGCGCGCGGGTGCGCACGCCCGACCCAGCGCGTCCGCGCTTGCGGGTGCGCGTGCGCGACCCAGCGCGCGGGTGCGCGCGCGCGGGTGCGCGCGACCAACCCCGCGCGCGGGTGCGCGCGTGATCATGCGCGCGGGTGTGCTCGCGCGCGACCCAGCGCGCGGGTGCGCGCGCGCGACCCAGCGCGCGAGCGCGCGCGCGGGAGTGCGTCCCTGCGCGGGGGTGTGTGTGCGCGCGCGGGTGTGCGCGCGCGCGTCCCTACGCGCGTACGCGACCCTCCGCGTTTGTCCTTGCGAGTGCGGGTGCGTGCGTGTGTGCGAGGGCGCAACCCTATGCGCGGGTCTACGCACGTGCGACCGTCCGCGCGGGGTGCGTGTGTGCAACCTGTGTGCGCGTGTTGTGCGTGCGGGCTCTTGCTTGCCTTGCGCTTCTGGAAGCGCCGTTATGGGCCTTTTCGTACTTGTTGTGATATGCACAATCGCGCCTTGTGTGCGCAAGGCGCGAGGTATATGACGTGCGCACAAGGTACGATGTGCACGGTATGTAATGTGCACGATGGGTGAGTGATGCGTGCGCGATACACGCTGCATATGCGATGTTCGCAAGGTGTAACATGCATGGCGGACTAAGCGCCCAAGGGAAGAGACTACTGAGATGTGGAGTTTCTGTTGCTCCCCGAGTGTATCACCGAGTACTTGTACAAGGTCGGAAGGGGAAACTTGCTGCGGCGAGATTCCCAGATGCAGAGACGGTGTTTTCAGAATGGTACCCCAGTTGGCAAAGTTCATGTTGTTTCGCGTGAGTTTGATGTATAACGTTGTTTTGCGTGAGACTGACTCGCTGCTATTGCTCGCACAAGCTTGGCTCGTGACTTTTGCTCGCACAAGACTTGCTTGTGACTTTGCCTTACGCGGTTTGTGACCGCGGCTTAGTTTGCACGAGGCTGGCTCGCGGCTTCGCTCGCACGAGACTGGCTCGCTGCTTGATTTGCGCGGTTGCGACCACAGCTTAATTTGCGTGAGAATTGCACGGGGCTTAGTTTGCGCGAGGGCTGCTTGCGGCTTCATCGTGAGGAGGGCAAGCCCCTACGGAGATTTTGCGCGAGGGTTGTTGTTGTAAGGAGAGTGCTGCATGGAGGCGGTTGTTGTGCACGGAGGCAGGTGCTGTGAGGAGCGCGCTGCACGGAGCCCGTTGTTGTGAGGAGCGCGCTGCACGGAGGCAGTTGCTGTGAGGAGAGCGCTGCACGGAGGCAGTTGCTGTGAGGAGCGCGCTGCACGGAGGCAGTTGCTGTGAGGAGCGCGCTGCACGGAGGCAGTTGCTGTGAGGAGCGCGCTGCACGGAGGCAGTTGCTGTGAGGAGCGCGCTGCACGGAGGCAGTTGCTGTGTGGAGCGCGCTGCACGGAGGCAGTTGCTGTGAGGAGCGCGCTGCACGGAGGCAGTTGCTGTGAGGAGCGCGCTGCACGGAGGCAGTTGCTGTGAGGAGCGCGCTGCACGGAGGCAGTTGCTGTGAGGAGCGCGCTGCACGGAGGTAGTTGCTGTGAGGAGCGCGCTGCACGGAGGCAGTTGCTGTGAGGAGCGCGCTGCACGGAGGCAGTTGCTGTGAGGAGTGCGCTGCACGGAGGCAGTTGCTGTGAGGAGCGCGCTGCACGGAGGCAGTTGCTGTGAGGAGCGTGCTGCACGGATGATGCTCGCCATCAACAAGCCTAAAATGAGAAAATGTTAACTTTTTTAGAGTTACAGTCGCGAAGCTGTTCTTGTGGGAATACAGAATTCATAGTAATGTAAAATTGATAAATACTATATTAGATAGAACCCTTTTGAGGTGCGAAGCCCTCTCTTGGGTTGGTCGTCTACGGGGTTTCCCCCCAGTCCGGCCTAGCAAACGGTGGGCCGCGTTCCTTTCCGTGGACTTGGTTCCTATCCCCGTAAGAATCTCCCCAGGAGGCCTTGTTTGATGAGATACTCGATCTCCTCCTTGAGCTTTGAGCAGTCTTCCGTGTCGTGTCCTTGTCCATGGTGAAATTCACAGTACTTTGTCTGGTCCCCAGTATTTTTAGGGAGAGGTCTGGGCTTTCGGAGCGCCTCTTTGCCTGCGATTGCATAAAATACATTTGTCCTGGAGGTGTTGAGGGGTGTGTACTCCCGGGGCGACTGATCTCTCTGATGGTTACGTCGGAATCTTCCTTCTTGGTGTTGAGGGGCCGGCTCATTTTCCCTTTTTCGCTTCTGGTTATCGTTAAACTGTTGACGATGAGCTTCAATAGCCTCGTCGGCAGCGATCCGAGCCTCGACTCTGTGTACAAGATCTGGATAGCTGGGGACGGTTTCTCTCATAAGTGCTGAGTAGAAGCCGCTAGGACGGAGACCTCCCAGGAACACTCCCCGTAAGAGCTCGGGGTCGACTCCTGGGATCTGGCGGGCTTCGGCAGTGAATCGTCGGAAGAATTCTTTGAGGGTTTCCCCTTCATTTTGGCGGATTCCAGAGAGATGTGATGGATCGCGAACGATCCTTCGATTGGCGATGAATTGGTCAGAGAACTGTCTGGTCAGTTCGGCGAAGCTGGTAACGGTGCCTGCTCTTAAAGAGTGAAACCACATTCGAGCTTGCCCTTTGAGGGTGGTTGGGAATACTTGACATAGCAGTGGATCAGAGGCATTGAAAATCCTCATGATAGTGGTAAAATGATTGACATGTTCGAGCGGATCATCAGTTCCATCGAATGTCTCAATGTTTGGGAGTTTGAATCCTTGCGGGATCGGATGGTCGAGGATTTGTGGGGCTAAGGGGGAGCCTTGGCAAAGCGGTCGATGAGGGTGAAAATCTCTCCTCGCGGCTTGGTGGTATTCTTCAGCAATGACCTCCCTGATTTCTTCGCGAGTGAGGAGAGGGTGGATGCGAGCATCGTTAACTAGATTGTGGCGGGGGTGATCCGCCCTTGCTCCCCTTGGAGGGGGATGAGTCGAACTGGCGGCCTCAGAGTAGTCTTCAAGTTCTTCTTGCCCCGCAGGGGCTTCCTGGTTCCTTGCTATATTAAGTGGTGGAGGATTGTTAGCTGGCGGAGGTGACCTTGGTGGAGCTGGAGGTGCTCCCGGGTTCCGAAGTAGTGCGGGCATCTCTGTCTGCTGCTCTTCCATTTGGCGGACACGCCCTTCCAAGGCGGGGACGGGGGCGAAAGCTGCTTCAGCGGTCAGTGGCACGTCTACCAGAGAGTGAGATCGTACTGGTTCAGTGTGTCCGCCAAGTGTGGATCCTTCGGCAGTGCGGGCACTTCTCTTTGCCATCGCGGTGGTATGGATGATGAACTTGTTCTGCGAAGGATGTTGGGAATGTTTCCCACAGACGGCGCCAAACTGTTGCGGACTAACTCGATGCTCCGGTCGGACCGGATATTCTTGGACCGCCTTAGCTCGCGGAGCGGTCGAGCGCGCACACAGTCAATTGAAAAATGGGGGATGGACACGGGAGGTTTTAACGTGGAAAACCCTTCAACCGGGTGAAAAACCACGTGACCGGGTCGGTGCCGATCAAAATCCATTAGATTGTTGGAGGTTACAATTTGACGGGGGAAATCGGGGCGACAGGCCGCTCCCGTTACAATCTTGAGGAGAGAGAGAGTAAATGCGCTCGTTGGTGGGCAACAGACTGCCTCGCCAACGGGACTTGGATGGTGGAATGCGCGGGATGCTTCAGTCGCGTGCGCTCAGAGGCGACGCGTGTCCAGAGGTTGTCACTGCTTCCTTTGTGCGTCTTTCTCGGTCCTTGGAGTGTTTCCTTGGTAACTGAGCTCTGGTGGGGTGCAAATAGCCGATGATAGGTTCTGGTAGCTGTTGGCAGGAGCTGATAGCCACTGGGGGCCGCTGGAGGCCTCGGGCGGCGGCCGGTGGTTGGCGGCGAGAGGCGGCCGCTGGTGGTTGGCGACGAGGGGTGGCCGCCGGCGGAGAAGAACGGGAAAGCTCCCACCTGAGGAAGAAGAAGAAGAAGAAGCGTGGGAGGAGAAAGTTAGGAAATGAGGAGCCCCTGGGGTCCTTTTATAGGCTCCAGGGGGAAGTTATGGCGGGCCCCACCACTAACCTAGTGGGTTAGTGGGTGGTTTTGTCCCGATCGGACGGCCGGTAGCGCGCCATGATCGGATGGTGGAGGTTCGGGCGGCGAGCCACCGGCTGGCGGTGGACAGACGGCGGCGGCCGGGCGGCGGCGGCCGGGCGGCCGGGCGACCGGGCGGCGGCCGGGCAGCCGGGCGGCGGCGGCGGTCGGGCGGCGGCGGCGGCGGCCGGGCGGCCGGGCGGCGGCGGCGGCCGGGCGGCCGGGCGGCGGCGGCGGCCGGGCGGCGGCCGGGCGGTGGCGGCCGAGCGGCCGAGCGGTGGCGGGCGGCGACGGTTAGTTGCGGCGGCGGTTCCCTCTCTCCCCTCTTTCCCTTTTTTATGGATCTCATTTTTGGTGGGAGAGAAAGAGGGGGGAATTGGATGGAGGAGATGAAAGATGAGAGAAAGTGGGCCCTCCACTTCTCCCATCATGAAAGGAATCATGGGGTTGACTAGTCAACCCCATGATTTCATTTTGGGGATTGCTATTTGCACCCCTAAAGCTAAAAATGGATCTAATCCCTATCACTACCATTGATTCGTAGCTACTTTTTCTACTAACATTACTGAAGCCAAAGCACGATCTGATATACCTTCCTAAGAAATGTATAGATATTCTGAATAAGAAAATATTAGATGTATGACTCTCAAAATGAATAATTTAATTTCAGCTCAAAATCAAAATATTGACAATTCAGATCCATAAAGAAATGAAACAAAAAAAATGAAAGAGAAGAGGATAAAAATTTGTTGGAGGCGGCAATCCAGATCCGTAACAAGGAAGAAGAGGTAACATATCTTCACCGGTACGGGGACGGAGAGATCCATTAAAGGATGCAACTGATTATCGCCGGCACAGGCAAAAGACATCTATTAATGTTGGCAATGGCTCGGTCGCTGGCACCGGCGAAGAAGGCAAGCCACAATTTTTTTAGGGCAAAAAATGACAGATCCGGTGCCGGCGATTTTCACCAGCACCGGATCTGTCGCCGGCGCCGGCAACGGCAAAAGACAGATTTACTATTGGAGGCAATGGCTCGGTCGCCGGCACCGACGTAGAAGGCAAGCCGTAGTTTTTTTAGGGCAAAAAACAATAGATCCGGTGTCGGGGATCTTCACCGGCATTGAATATGTTGCCGGAGATGGAGAGAAGAGGGGTTAGTTACTTGCCGGGGAAAAGCCGCGTCGGGACCAGAGCGTTGAAAAGTAGGCTGGGGAAGTTGTGGAGAAAGCTCCGATACAACACAATTTTAATCCCCCCCCCCTCCCCCCCAATTACGTTCCGTTCAGAATGCAATGGAGAGGAGGCTAGGGGAGTTTAAAAAAATTACGTTCCGTTCAGAATGCAATGGAGAGGAGGCTAGGAAAGTTGTGGAGAAAGCTCCGATATAACACAATTTTAACCTCCCACCCCCGCGCGTCCCCAACACCAATTCAAACTGGTTTTAAAAAAATACGTTTCGTCCGAAACACAATGGAGAAAAATCGCCCAAATAAATCGTGTGTTCATGTATGACAAGATTATATTTGCACTTACTTATAACATCATCCAAAAAAATTTTCATCCATAAAATGTCTCTTCTAATATTTAATATTTAATAATTAATATATGTTGTGAATATTATAAGTTTTTCCATTTTTAACCGGTTGTAGGCTGTGTAGCAGAAATCCGAAATGTTTTCCTCTAGATCTCCCCGGCCTTCGGCCAAGCAATCCAGGAGCCCCTCGTCTTCTCTGCGACCTCTGACTTGCGACGAGGCTGTGGCGGTTGTTAGGGCATCTTCCAGCCACGTTACGAACGTCGGTGTCTACGTGCGGCGCTAACAAGGCGTCAACTATCGATCTCCTTCCACCGGCGGGAAAGCAAACCCCAGTAACCGTCGGCGTGTCAGATCTCCTTCCGCAGTCGGCGATAGCACAATCCTCCGATGGCAACAGCAAACGGCTCGCCCTCTTCCTCCTCTTCCGCTAGTATCTCATCTTCCACTGAAGCAAACGATCATAATCCTAACCCTAGCCCGACTTCCAAGTCTAGCAATGCGATCCACTCCTGGTGGGAATCCGTCTCCAAGGCTCAGTCCCGCATCCACGCCCTCTGCTCTCTCCTTCCCTCCCCTTCCCTGGTTGCTCTTGCCGAATCCGACCGTCCCGCTCTCTCCCTTCTCAACTCAGGCGACGCCTACCTCGCCGTCTCCGCTGCCCTGTACCACCCTTCCTCTGGTTCCGGCGATGATCCACTCTGCCAGTGGCTCTACGATACCTACCAATCCTCTGATTCCGATCTCCGCCTTGTTGTTCTCTCATTCGTCCCTCTCCTGTCCGGCCTGTACCTCTCTCGCGTGATCACCTCCTCCCATTCCGCCGCCTCCGGTTCCGCGCCTTCGCTTGCAGGTTTCGAGGCCGTACTCCTCGCGCTCTATGGCTCCGCGGTCAAGGCCCGGTCGGGCAAACCCCTCCTCATCTCCGTTCCGGATCTCTCGCAGCCGTCAATCTACCACTCTCCCACCAAACCCTCTGCTCCAGCCCAAAAACCAGTGATCGGAATGCTCTCTCCACCCTTAGAGCCACAGATCGCCGTGAAATCTACTAAGCGCGCCTCCATCGTTGGAATTGCCCTAGACTGCTACTGCAGTAAAATTTCTCAAATGCCTGCATGTACCAAGATAGATTTTTGTGAGTTTGTTTCATCATGGGCTGGTCAAGACTGTCCATGCCGCTACGAATTTGATGACTTGACAAATCCATCTTCCCCGCCAGAGACGAGGAACTCTGGCGAGGGCGTACACATTGAGAGTGCGCCTGAGGAAATTAGTAGGCTGACAATTCATGGTCGATTGAATGAAGAATGCAACTGGCTGAGTGGTGGAGGGGATTTTCGAAGGGGGTCAAGAGTCCCGCTCCCTTGGGAGCTTTTGCAGCCAGCTCTTAGAATTTTGGGGCACTGCCTTCTGTCTCCATATGTTCCGGCGGAGGTTAGGGATGCTGGTTCAGCTGCTATACGATGTGTCTATGCGCGTGCTTCACATGATATAACACCTCAAGTGATTCTTGCTGCTCAGAGTTTGATCAAGCTGGATAACAGTGCTAGGAAGAAGGAAAAAGATAAACAACTATTATCTGCATCTGGCCCAGCCTCAAATCCTAGCACTCCAAGCAAGCCCAAGAAGCCTGAGGTACTTTTGGTATCCAAATGACTAAAACTGCTAAGTGCTATTTTGTTGTTGTTGTTGTTGTTGTTTATTAGGCATCCTGGGTGATTCTAGTTCTGTTAATGGACGGAGAGATGATTTGGTAGTTATGATGCGGAGCTTTTCATAAATGTATAATTGTGGTATGATATTTCATTAATCTTGTTGATAGACTTGAAGGAAGATCTCCGCTTGTTTTTACAGGCTTTTAATGATTGTTAAAATTGGAATTCATGTTACTTGATATGAACTATAGATGAAGCTTTTCTTAAGTTATGTCTCACTTGATAATGGATTCTCAAAGAATTTTTTTTATTATGTTGCATTCTTTTTTTACTTCATAGCCGTCAGAAATTTTTATCCTTGTCCCATTTAGGCTCCATTTGGCACGGTGGTGGCGTTCATGAACATGGGAATTAAACTGTCATTCGTTAACGCATGCTCAAGGAACTTCATCCACTTTTATATTTAAATGAATAAAGTTTGTTAGGTGGTTGTTACCGAATGACAGTTTAATCCATGCGTTTATGACCGCCACCGCTGTGCCAAACGAAGCCTTAGTGTTGGCCAGAAATGATGAGATAGTGTTGCCAAGCTTGACATTGTATCTTGTGTTTGGATTAGGTTGTTGATAAAATAATTTTTAGGCCTCTCCTTTCCCTAGACTGCATGGAAATATGTTTCTAAGAAAAAATGACCTTAAAACATAGTGTAGTAATTGTATTTGTACATTTAGGAGAATAGAAAGATCAAAAGAAATGATGAGAGGAAATAAGTTTCTTAGGGTAAAAAAGGATCTTGAAATGTGAGGAGTTAATCTTTCCTGTTCTCTTGCTTGGCCGACGGATCCGTTCAAACCCACGTGCAACCGAACCAGAAGGGAAACTGCTACTTACTGTAGCCTTTGCGATTGCTTTGGGTAAACTCCGCTCAGTTCTTATTAGCTTAAATTTAGGCGATTCAATTCATTATGAAAGGGCTTGCCACGTATGTTCACGTTCTTCTTAATTATCGTGATTAGTCATAAATTATTCTTTGCTAAAAGAATGTGGATGAGGTCTGAATCATAAACACCGAGAGTTCATTCCAAAATAACGATGAATAACTTTTATCAAAGTTCAAACATCGAGAGTGGTTTCATGCGCAAAATTCGATTTGGCCCTCTCGGTCTACATCAGATTGAGCGGTTTAGTGAGTGAAATTGAAGGGGAAGCAGGTTTGCCGGTTACGTGAACCTAGAATTTCGAAGTGGCGATTAGCGAACGAAGGGACACCGTAGCTTTGTTTTTGCATTTGTGGGAACTCAAAGAAGAAGCGGGATCCGAGATTCAGGGAGTGGGTGCTCAAGGCCGGAATGATTTTTAGGGGCCAACCTAATCGTCGGATTGATGGGTCAACGGCCCGACCGACTTGATCTTATTTTCAAAATCTTTGATTTTAATCATGTTTTTATGTTAGTATTATTATTTAGGCTGTGTTTGGCATGGCGTTTTTGCTCCGATAAGTTTGGACAAAAGCACCACCGTCATAGAATGCATGTTTGGCATTACACGGTTGTCACCGCCACCAAGAGAAGAAAGCTAGTTTTGAACATAAAAGTGAATGAAGTTCATTAGATGTGTTCGCGTTAATCTTGTATGGATCTCTCTTGATTGTTATTTTTTACATGAGCATATTTGTTGCAATATAAATGATTTTTTTGTGTTTTAAAAAAATTAATAATGTGAGGGAATGTGGTGATTGTGGGGCCTTCAAGGGTGATTTGGTCAACTAGGGCATCTTCCCGTATAAATCATCTTTCGTACAAGTCCTTAATTATGTTTCTCATGCTGCTTCTCTTTGCACTAAATATTATGTTCATATACCAATCGTCCACCAAAAATCATTGAGCTTGTTTCTTTTATTAATGCTCATGGATAAATTATGAAAAATTTGATTCTCATTTCACCAAATGTGTCGACTACCACGTCGTCCTCTACTTCTACAGCTATACAAACTTCACCTCAACTTTGATTTCCATCATGTCCATAGGCTAAGACTCCCTTTGGTGCGGTGGTGGTTGTGAATGCGGTGGTTATGGATCGTTTTTCGTGAACGCCCGACCTCACATAAGAAATTTTATCCACTTTTATATTCAAAACTTTTCTTGGTGGCAGTCATAACCATTGTCATGTCAAATATACTTTCTATGACGGTGGAGTTTTTCTCCAAAGTCATTGGAACAAAAATGCTGCTCCAAATGGAGCCTAAGTGAGTTTTTAGTTGTTTTTCTGTCCTATATTATATGATGTTCATGTATCAATTTAGTGATATTCAGTTTTACTATAGTTGCATCATTACTTTTGCAATTATTACATGTAATCATAAATATAAATGCAACTGTTATTTTTAGAAGATTAAAGCCTATTCCCTTCGTCCAGTCCATTATCAGATATTATTGCTTGGTTTTATATAGTTGCATCACATCAATATAAAATTTGTGTTGGGTCCAGCCTCTAAAGAGTCGGAAGGACTTGAAAATTAGATCAGGTATGAATTCTGAGTTCTGCTGCAGAATATTGACCGGAAGACTCAGGTGTGTCGACTAGAAGTCTGTTGGATAACGGTTGGAAGCTCTGTTGTTTGTCGACTGGAAGCAGAAGCTAGCGCCGCACAGTAACCTACCACCGGCAGTAGCGTATCGACTAGATGCTAGCAATATCGGCTAGACCGTCTCCGTATCGGCTAGACGCTGAAGGCATGTCGATTTGAAGGCTAGCAACAGAGAGCTAGCACACAACGATAGGGGTTGCCACGGGCGGTAGAGTTGTTGACTTGACTTGACAGTGCTCATATCGACTCGATCATATCACCTAGATGGGCTTTATCGTCTAGACGGTACTGCGGCGCGGTAACTACCGCCGCGCGGTAGCGGATGAAAGCAGTTTCGTCAAATACTCAAATCACAATCGTGGGCCATCAGATCGCTTTAGAACTTGGTTTAAGGGTCATGATTGATTCGCGTTTTTGCCCTAAATAGGCATGAGCCACCTCCCAATAGTTATTACTATTCTCAATTTTGGTCGTCATTCACGATTTCCAAAGGGAGAGCCGCAAGTGGTCGTTAACGGGAAGGATTTGCTGCCATTGTTGTCGGAGGGAGTTCTTCAAGGAGGAAGAACATAATTTTCTCACTGTCTGTGCCTTTCGTCTTCACTGTAAGGATTCTTCATTTTTGTCTTCATTATCCCCAATGATTGGGGACTATATGGGTTCTGTTGTTGTTGTTGTATTGCCTTGCTTGAAGAGATTTGGAGGTGGTTACCTTTGAAGAGATTTTCACCATGAAGGGTTGAGGGGAGATTCAATTTGTGAATCCAAAGGGGGTTTCTAGGTTGGGAAAACCTAGACCGGTTATTTGTAATTCTTATTATTTTGATAATGGATTTCTTGTGCCTCGCCCCACGATTTTTTCCCTCATTGATTTGGAGAGGGTTTTTCACGTAAAATTTTGTGTGTCTGATTGTGCAAGTGGTCTCATCAAGTGATATCAAAGCGAGGTTCGTCTCGGACCGTCGGGCTATATTGAAAAAAATGGAGTCTGCAACAAGAATGATTAACATGAATGACAAGAATTGGAGTATTTGGAAGCCGCGGATAGAAGATCTCTTGTATTGCAAGGATCTCTATTCTCCGTTGTTAGGAAGGTCACCTACCATGTTGGATGAGGCTGAGTGGAAGAAGATGGACAGGAAGGCAGTTGGATTCATTCGACAATGTCTTAATGATTCTGTCTTTTACCATATATCTACTGAATTATCGGCTTGTGCTTTGTGGAAGAAGCTGGAAGCGCTGTACGAGAGAAAGACAACGGGGGACAAGGCCTTTCCGATTAGAAAGCTTGTCAATTGAAGTACAATAAGGGCTCTCAGATGAATGAGCATCTGATCCTTACCCAAAGCATCATCAATCAGTTGGAGGTCATGAAGATCACCTTGGGGGACGATATGCAAGGATTGATGGTCCTTAGTTTCTTGCCAAAGAGTTGTGAGACTCTTGTGGTGTCGTTGAGCAATTCGGCACCGGATGGCGTTGTGACGATGGAGATGGTAACGAGCTATCTTCTGAATGAGAAACCTAGGAAGGGCTCTGGATCTGGAGCCCCTACATCTTATGCGGCGAGGGACCAAAGGAGGTATGATGATATTGTGTGGGTGAAGAATGCCTCCTAAGTCATGAATCACATCTGGGTGTTCTTTTTCATTTCCCTCTCGATTAACATCATGCTAGGGTGAATGATGCCTAAGATTGGGGATCCTATGGATGCGCATGTGTGAGCTCGAGAAATCCTTAGGCCTTTGGCAAGTAATATCAAAATAGATTGTGAGTTGGGAAGGTGTGATGGTGAACGAGGTATATGAATGTTAAGAAATTTATTGAGCGTGCTTGAGACTTGATGGTGGCCTCACAATCTGTTACGGCACCTACCGAGCTTGATGGACGTTGGGGCCAAACCTATCAGCGGCGCCCAACCTTAATGGCGGAATGACATTTTCAATTATCAATTTCAGTTTTTACTTTCTATGCACTCGTAATTTGGTTCCCACGTGTCTAAGCCCAAGTGGGGGGCGTGTATTGTTTTGAACCGGGCTTATTAACCGGTGGACTTGTTATGTTTGGGTATGCAAGAAATTAGTAGTGCTTTCCTCTCTCTCTCTACTTCCTATCTCTCTCTCTCTACCCCTCTCTCGGTTCCCCCGATCGGCAACCCTAGCCGCACGACGGAAAACGGCGCAAGTCCTCGCCCGACTTCGGCGACGGCTTCCCCCTCCCCCTTGCTCGTCCCTTCTTCCCCCTTCTCCTTCTCGGTTCCTCCACCTCAGGCAACATAGACCCCAATCGGAACCCACCGATCTTCACGGATCCACGGGGCTCCTCCTTCAAAGGGCCGGTCACTCGATCTCGTTCGGGAGACCCTAACAACTTGGTATCAGAGCCACTCGCCGGCTCTCTCCACTCCGGCTCGTACCGCGCCGCCCTCGTTCGGCCGCAGCGTCCGCCTGCACCACCGCCGCCGTCCAGCAGTGCCGCGGGCCTCTTGCCGCCACCCGCTCCGGCTACCCGTCTACCGCCTCCTCCGCACGTCATGGGGGATAGCTCTCCTTCCCTCACACAAATCATGGAACTCTTCCAAAAACTCATCGCCGACAAAATGGATGTCATCACCACTCGATTGGATTCGATCCAGGGTACACCGCCAAACCCGCAACCGCAGCCCCCCGCCAACTCCTCCACCGCAAGTCACCATGATCCAACCCCCTTCCGCACCGAGTCCTCTCAGTTTCATCGATCCGTCCGCATGGATTTCCCGATTTTTGAAGGCCGGGAAGACCCTCTACCATGGCTACAACGATGTGAATTTTATTTCACTAATCAACAAGTTTCCGATGAGGATAAAGTGGGCTTGGCTTCGTTCCATCTCTTGGGAGCCGCCCAACTATGGGTTACCCAGCTCCTACGCGAACAACCGGACGCCACATGGGAGGACTTTCGCGCGTCTTGCACGCTTCGCTTTGGACCGGCCATGCCGGGCAACCCCCTTGGTGACCTCATCGCCCTCAAGCATACCGGCTCGATGGACACCTATTTGGAGCGTTTCCAACTCCTTCTATCACGTGCTTCCACGGTGATACCGTCACAGCAAGTGCCTCTCTTTACGGCGGGCCTTCCCGACCGCCTCCGGTGGGACGTTGAATTCCAAAAACCAACCGATCTACTCCATGCAATGAGTTTGGCTCGGGCTTTCGATTACCGCTCCTCCATTGACCGGCCGCCGCCACCTCCGCGCCGGGACTTTCCGGCACCTCGTCCAACTAGTACCATGCCTTCGCCGCCACCAAGCAATGCCGCACCGGGCCGCACACCCTACCGCCGCCGTCTCTCCCGACCGGAGATGGACGCGCGCCGCGCAAAGGGCCTATGTTTCAACTGCGAGGAGCAGTTTACGCCGAGCCACCGATGCAAGCTTCTTTTCTGGTTAGAGTTTGATGACTCTCCGGACAACGAGGAACCGGACGGTGAGGATTTGGGCGATCCCCAACTGTCGCTTCACGCCTTGGCGGGCCCAAGGGAAGGCTCTACAATCCAGCTTTATATTACCATTGGAGGCCACGCTCTGCTTGCTCTCTTGGATACGGGCAGCACGCACAACTTCCTTGGTCGGGAAAAGGCGGGCCAACTTGGCCTACCATACGTGGCTCGCACCAACGTCAAAGTGGCCGTGGCCAATGGTCAACACATGACTTGCCCAGGCGTGTGTCGCCGGGTGGAGTTCTTGGTGGAGGATTACCCCTTCCAAACGGATTTATTCGTCATCGATTTGAGGGGTTTCGACGTGGTTTTGGGAGTCCGATGGCTGCGAACCTTGGGCCCCATTACGTGGGATTTCGACCGACTCACCATCTCTTGGCAAGCGGGTACCCGATCGGTGAGGTGGCACGGTACGGCTCCCTCGACTTCTCCGGTTTCATATTTGGTGTCACCTATTCTACCACACATAGGCGACGAAGGGCCTCCCGAACTGTCTAAGGTTCTCCAAGCCTTTCCCGATATTTTTACGGGTCAGCTATTATTTCCCCCGCGACGCCAACAGGACCATCGCATTTGTCTCCTTCCGGGTGCGGCTCCGGTTGTGGTCCGTCCTTATCGCTACCCGTACCTTCAAAAAGATGAAATTGAGAGGCAATGCGACCTCCTCCTACAGTATGGCCTCATCCGAAGGAGCGTCTCACCTTTTTCCTCTCCGGTGCTTTTGGTCCACAAGAAGGACAAAACGTGGCGTATGTGCGTGGATTACCGAGCCCTCAACGCCATCACCGTCAAGGATAAATTTCCCATACCGGTGGTCGAAGAACTTTTGGACGAGCTACATGGTGCTTGCTATTTTACCAAGCTCGATCTCTCTTCCGGCTATCATCAAGTGCGCATGGCCGAGAGCGATGTGGAGAAAACGGCGTTTCGCACGCATCATGGTCACTTTGAGTTCTTGGTTATGCCCTTCGGCCTTACCAATGCTCCATCTACTTTTCAAGCACTCATGAACGAGGTATTTCATTCCATCCTCCGCAAATATGTTCTTGTGTTCTTTGACGACATTCTTGTGTATAGCCGCTCTTGGGAGGAGCATCTTGATCATTTGCAGACGGTCCTTACCTTGGTGCAATCACACCACTTGATACTCAAGGCATCTAAGTGCTCTTTCGGACAACGTTCCGTGGCATACTTGGGCCACATTGTGGACAACACCGGCGTGTCGGCCGACCCGGCCAAACTTCAAGGCGTGGCCGATTGGCCTCTACCCTCCTCCACCACCGAGCTCAGGGGTTTCTTGGGCCTTACGGGCTACTATCGGCGCTTCATCCGGGACTACGGCACGATCGCCGCCCCTCTAATGGCTCTTCTCCGCAAGGACGCTTTTCTTTGGTCCGACGCCGCGACTCAAGCTTTCCGGGCCCTCCAAGCCGCCTTGCAATCCGCCCCGGTCCTTAGCCTTCCGGATTTCACGGCCCCCTTCTTAATCGAATGTGATGCCTCCGGCGTTGGGTATGGGGCCGTATTACATCAAGGCGGCCATCCCATTGCTTATTTTAGCCGTCCGACCGCGGCCCACCACCGCAAGCTACCGGCCTATGAACAAGAGCTCATTGGTCTCGCCAAGGCCGTGCAACATTGGAGGCCATACCTATGGGGTCGGTCATTCACTATTCGGACGGATCACTATAGTCTCAAGTACTTGTTGGAACAACGCCTCACCACCGTGCCGCAACAAAGGTGGGTTAGCAAGCTCCTTGGTTTCGACTTTCAAGTGGAACACAAGGCTGGTGCTCTCAACCGGGCCGCCGATGCTCTATCTCGCCGAGACACACCGCCGACCGGCGCCCTCCTCGCCATTTCTTTTCCCACCGCTCAGCTTTTGCCATCTCTACGCGCGGAAATTGCCGCTTCGGCGGAGTTATCGGAGCTCCTACGCCGGGCCGATCAAGGCATTGCCGGGCCGCATTGGACCGCTGCTCATGGGTTGATTTATTACCGCAACCGCCTATATGTGGATGCCGCTCCGCACGACTATTTTAGCGGACGTCCATGCACGAAGCCATGAAGGTGTGCAACGGACCATTAAACGCCTCCGCGGGGAATTCTTTTGGAAGGGGATGCGGCGCCATGTCCATGAGTTCATTGCGACGTGCGTGGTTTGTCAACAAAATAAGGCGGATCATCTTCTTCCGGCCGGCTTACTTCAGCCCTTGCCCGTGCCTACGCAAATTTGGGCGGATCTCTCCATGGACTTCGTAGAGGGGCTGCCCTCGGTTCGTGGGAAATCCATATTGATGGTGGTGGTGGATCGTTTCTCCAAGGGGGCGCATTTCATAGCCATGACGAGACCTCTTGTGGCGGAAACGGTGGCTCAAATCTTTTTTCAAGAAATCTTTCGTCTCCACGGGATGCCGGAGACTCTAGTCTCGGATCGGGATCGGGTGTTCACTAGTACGTTTTGGAAGGAGCTCTTCACACTTAGCGGGACCAAGCTCGCCTTCTCCTCGGCGTACCACCCCCAATCCGATGGACAAACGGAGGTCGTCAACCGGACGTTGGCCATGTATTTAAGGTGTATCACGGGTGATCGGCCCCGCGATTGGCCGCGTTGGCTTCCGTGGACAGAATATTGCTACAACACGGCGTATCATTCCGCATTGCAAACCACTCCATTTCGGCTTACATATGGCCGCGACCCTCCCCGGCTACTTTCATATACCGGTGGTTCGGCCAACATGGCCGCCGTGGACACGCAACTCCAGGACCGCGACGAGTTTCTTCTGATGGCCCGGAATCGACTTCTCCAAGCTCAGCTACGGATGGAAAAAGCTTACAACCGGGGGCATCGTGAGCTCACTCTTGCGGTGGGAGATTGGGTATGGTTGCGCCGCCGACCTTATCGCCAAGTTTCCGCGATCCGTACAACTTCCCACAAGCTGGGACCGAAATTTTTTGGCCCGTACCAAATCGTCGCCCGCATTGGCGAGGTGGCATACCGCCTTGCTCTTCCTCCGGAAGCCCGCATACATGACGTCTTCCACGTCTCTCAGCTCAAGTTGTTCGTGGGACCACCGCCGGCCACGCCTTTGGTCGACCTTCCACCACAGCCTGTGGACACGCTGTCTTCGAACGAGGGGGATGATGTTACGGCACCTACCGAGCTTGATGGACGTTGGGGCCAAACCTATCAACACAATCTCACACGGTTTGGGTAGAGATAGTCATGGGGACGTCGAGTAAAAATTCGTTGGCATGACCAAATGTCTGGAGAGCCTGGAGTGCGTGTTGGAAGACCAAACCTTACTAACTACCACGTGAAAGATTGAATAAACAGTTGAACTAGTAGAAGTTTAGAAAAGCAAACAAGTATATTTTCAAAGTCAATGTGATGGTAGCTTTAGAGGGTGACGGTGATTCTCAGCTGCTAGGGGATTGCGCGAGGCAACCATGGTGTACATGGTTGTGTGGCTTCGCTTATAGAGTTGAAATTTCACATATTCTTATAGAGAACACTGGGTGATCTCTCTTGAGCTCCTTCTATTTTGGAACAAGGGCTACATAAGGATACAACTTCAGACATCATATCTTGTTGTCCTGAAAATTTATAGCACAGCTGAGAGGCCTTACCATCACCAACCTTTGATTTCTGCAATCAAGGATCTGCTGTCTATTACACACAGGTTTTAGTGAAAGGAAATTAGGGGCTGAGGCATCTTACCTGGCGGCAGGGGGATTTAGTGCTTAGGGCATAATGTTAGGGGCCTTTTGGTTTAAGGACTAGGGATTAGGGATAATGAATTCAGAGAGGCGGCGTGGCAGCAGCCTAGGCAGCAGATTATGGCTCTAGGGCTTATGACTTAGGGCGTAAGGGATTAGGTCTTATGGCTTTAGAGCTAGGGGATTATGGATTGGGTATTATCATTTGAGTCTGCGTCCAAGGCGGTATCCGAGGTTGTTGTGGAGGTAGAGGAGGCAATTGATGCATCCGAGCCGACAGAGTCAGTCTTTGTGGTGGACAGGTGGAGGCGACAATAAATTTAGCAGAGGCGCCTTCGGAGTCCTTAGAGGAGGCATCCTTAGAGGCGGGGGAGGGCGTTTGGGCTTCTTACTTAGGCAGCCCATTTTGATGATTTCACTTTAGGTTTACATATTTTTGCGTAGCAACCCACCGGGCCATGATGGATTAGGAGGGTGTCTCATGGCTTAGAGTCGTATAATTGTCTTTATGGTATTTATTCCCCTCCAGTAAAATAATAATGCGTTGGCAAAAAAGCCATCTTGTGCAGCTTCTAAATACAGAATATTCATCACTGCTGTGTTTACTCACCACAATTTCACACCATCGCCCCTTAAAAACTCAACTCAAGTTGTCCCAAACAAACGAAGTCTTAAAGTTAGAGGCTCTAAGACGAGAAGTCATCAATGCTCATGATTACCATGCGAGGTGCATCATCAAAGTATAAATGAGGGGGCGAGGGGGCGCTCGTGATGCCAAATTGATGCCACCGAGCAGCAGCAAGGAAGACAGACGGTGGTGAGGACGCTAATAAGAGTTCAAACTTCAGACGAGCATTGCATCAAAATGTACTTATAAAGTTTATTCTAATTCCAGCTCTCTTCAATTTTATCTAAATGAACAGAAGACTTCATATTCAATGAAGTTATTTTTGATTCTGCAGCATGGCTATTTTTTATTATTATTTTTTTAAATAGTATGTTAATCGATATAAAGTTTCTTAGCAGTGCTAATAAATATACTGGGTTTCCAAATACCGAAATAAGTATAGATATGCAAATTTCTCATACGAATGGGAAATAATTTAAATAAAACCATGGCATTATTTTTATTTATAAGCCCGTAACCGTAAGAGCGCAAATTAAACTCTGTAAAATCCCTGCCTCGAATCGATTATTAGTGTATTGGTCGGACACAAGAATAATTCTGTATGGGCAGTATATAAAATTAGTCAATAATAATAATAATATGATGAATGTATAAAAATGTTTATATAATATTAATGATATTTTTTTCAAAAATTGAAAAAAAAAAATTACATTCTGTTTTTTTAAAATTAATCGTCATAAACCTTAAACGAGCCACTATTGTGAGAGAAAATGAAGGCTCAAGAACTGATCTCGTTGCAATTTACACTAGAATGACGAGACGGCCATTCAATTTTTATTTTTATTTTTATGGATTAAAAAAATAAAAAAAATTTAAGGCATATATAATTAAGCAATAATTAAATTAAATAAATTTAAGAATAATTTTTTCTTATTATTCAACATAATATTTTAAATAATTATAAAATAATAATTATTATTATGATTCAAAATTCTGTTTTTAAAAAAAATTACCAAAAAAAACTCATCTACACATAATTGAAAAGTGAAAATAAAATAAAATTCAAAATACATCTAAAAAATGTTAAGGACCTCTTTGGCTAAGCTGTGGCGATGCAGGAAGCAGTGGTGCAAAAATTAATTATTTTGTAGTAATGAAAAAATTCATGAAACTATTTGAAAAACTGTATTTACCTGCATGAAACAGTGATTTGAACTAAACAGTAATGAAAATTAAACAGCATTAATAATTAAATAATCCGCAGAATTTACGAACTCTAAATAATAATTAAATAGTTTATTCCATATTAAATATTTATTTAAATATATGTAAACATTATATTTATTAAATTTATTTAAATATAAAAGTAATATATTAATATTTTTTACTTGTAAAAAGTAATTATATTAAATAGTAATACTGATGAGGTTCCTCAAAATAGATTTGAACGAGTCAGATTTTTTTGCACTTTCGACCCGACTCAATTTGCGCACGAGCTAGAACAGTTAGATTTCGACCGCTTCTCAAGCGCCTCGACTGCCCTGCACCAATTAATATACAAAAATTATTTAACTTTAAAACATTAATATTTTAATTTAAAATTCACTAACATTTTAATGACTAAAAACATTAAAATGTTATTATAATTTCTTAAATATATATATTTTAAAATTAAAGTTTTAAATAAAATTTTTTAAAGTTAAATAATATATATACATATATTCAAATAATTGTTTAATGGTATCTAAACATAATTAATATATAAAATTTATTTTTTATTTTTTAAAAAAAATTGCACCGTATATATATTTATATATAAAAAATTAACAATATAAATTAACAAAAAAAAAATTTAGTTATTATTTTTTTAAACAGCGCTGCACCCCGACAGGATAAATGGCGGTGGCATCTTGCCACTACCCGCCCCAATTAATTGTTAGGCGGGGCTGCAGGCATAGCTGCGGCATGCAGCACTTATGCCGCTCCGTCAAACAAGGCCTAAATATGTCATGCATTGAAATTGAAATCCCGACCAAATGGCGAAGGATCCATTTGGGGGGGGAGCTTATTTTCACCTATCAAGCGGTTACAACCGCATGAACCGGACCTTAATATCAAGTTCATGCGGTCGTAACTGCATGTCTGATTCATGCGGTCATAACCGTTAGACTGGTGAAAATAAATCCCCTAAAAGGAGCCTAAATGTCAACACTATCCACTCAACTAAATTAATTATTCATTTGATTTTATTTATAAATTATATATTGAGCATCAAAAAAATAAAAAACCAGCCTTCTACTATTATAAAATAGCATTTTTAAAATTAAGTGTGGGCGGCTGCCGACATTGAGCCATGTGTTTCCTCCCCTGCTGAGTTCCCTTCCTTCATCCTATGCGTTCTTTCACGTTACAATGAACTGCATAAACAGCTCCATCCTTAAAAAAAAATACATTTTCTTTGAGAAATCCAAATTTCGTAATCAGCACTCAATGAAACACTTCAGCTCCATACAGTATTAGTCAATCAAATCTCCCAAACCATCCGAACCCAATCAACTCAGCACAACTGAGCTCGAAGCTTCTGCGAAATAATCCGATCCTCCCACTCAAGGAGCGGGGAGATTTATGTTCTGGAAGAGCTCGGGAAGGTGAGCGTTTGTGAGTTTTGTGCGCTTGTTGATTCCACTCTTCTTTTTCGGTTTCGGCTTGGAGGGGATGCCGTGGACTTGAGCTGCGGCCCGCCTTTTTGCCGTGTTTGTTGCGGGCTTCATCCCATTCTTCTGAAGATCCTTCTCTATATCGACCATGTCGCCGGGTAGCTCAATCCCCCTGAAGAGCTGCTTCAAGTCTTCGTCGACTTTGATCACCACCTTCGGATCGTTGGGGTACACTATGTCTTCCTGAGAATCATTGTTGGCCAGGAGCCAAATCTGACCTGCTGCTTTCAAAGCCTGCACAAATGCACCACAGTTTTGAGTTAAAAATCAAAATGCAAGCAACTATAATTAACCATCAAACAATGCCATGTTAACATAGTATATGTGAGCTTTAAGATCTCTACCATTTTCATAAAGAAACAGACATAATCCATGATAAGTCAGTTTTTAAGATCTATATCATTCTCATTGAGTTGTCATTACAAAAAGAGAGACCCCTTACGATATCAAGATCGGGATCGAAATTGAACGATCAAGATCGAGATCGAAATTGAACGATCAAGATCGAGATCGAAATTGAACGATCAAGATCGAGATCAAAATTGAGGGATCAAGATCGGGTTAAACTTGAGCAATAGTTGTTAAAGGCACAAGGCTAGTCAAAGCTTAAAGGCATCAAAATGCAAAGGGGTCATGGAGCCTAGGACTGACATGATAGGATAAATGGGGCAATTTGAATCATAGTGCAAAGGAGTCATTCGTCATTTTTTGTGACTGATATGATAGTTCCATGGGTGCATGTCAATATGTTTGTAAGTATTCATCCCTTTGTGTGTTGGGGTCTCCTGTACGTGTACTAATCCACACATGCAAGTTTGAGTGCAGCCGAAGGCGTGAGGATTGACAATAACTTCCTTTCGTTAAAAGGAAAATCAGCTAGCCAAAAAAATATGTATTGCTTACCAACCAAAATTGTTTCAAAGAGCCCACAAGAGCTAGACAAATTATAAATAGATGGTTGACTGAAACCTCTATCCAGCACACAAATAACCCCATCCAGCCCTCTGAATACCCTCGGGAAGTCTGGAATCAGTCCACCGCCATTTCTCCGGCCACCGGCATCCCACCGAACATTCACCGAACCTACTATCTTGTGATTATTGTGAGTTATTGCTTGGTAATTTTTTCATTTCTGTTGAATCTTGTGTGTATTCAATGTTTTGAAAAATATTAGTATGTAAACTTTATGTCAGTATTGTATTTATTTTCTAGCACTCTTGCGTATATATTATAATATTTGTTATCTTAATAGAGACTCTACTTGAATGTGAGTAGTGTCATAAAATTTATAAGTTTAATTGTTGCAAGCATAGTTGCCATAAAAATGTCAAAATTCATTTAGGCATTCATAGAGTTGACATATATAAAATAAATTTTCACAACCTTCCTGCGCCAGATGAATCTTCTTGCTTTTATCCATTACCACCAACATTGACCTCATCAATATTTCTAAGGCTCACATGGACAACAAGCTACAAGCATTATAGTTATTAAAATTAGCCATGTATAGATTTCTCGGATAACTTCATAGTATACTTTATCATCATCAGTGCTATTGTCATTTAATAGTATTACTATTACTCTAATATAAGAATCACCTCTTTCGTTACTCAAAATAAAACTTGGTATAAAGTACAAGAGAGAACACTATATTACTTGAAAAAATCGCAATTTAGCATGACTATCATCCAACAACTATTAAGTGAAAAAAGCAGCAGTACCTGCAAGTCCTCCAAAACTGATGTATATGAATCTTTCACATCAATAACAGCGAGACCCTCTGGAAACTTCCGAATCAAAGAAAGCAGCTGATCTTTACCCTTCAAGTCATGCTTGGACTGCACATTGCACAAGATAAAAAAAAATACATTAAACACTAGGAACAGCGCTCCATGAACTTCAATGCACCCACACAGGGATTCATTTGTAACATTTGTTCCACAAGTTTATACAACTCTGAAGCTAAGCAATCTCAAAAGCAAAGTAACATAAAGATTAAGGTCCGGTTCATGCGGTCGTAGCCGCTTGACCAGTGAAAATAAGCCCCCCCCCCAAAACGGAGCGTAAGGCTCTGTTTGGCGCAGATTATTTGGAGCTGCAAACTGCAGCTTTTCAAAAATCCGCGCCAAACAAAATAATAAGGCGCCTCTATTCCCACCACCCACATCAATTTTTCTGCTTTTTTTGGTTCTTTTCTCACAGACGGCTATAGGCCACGGTGGATCGTTGTTACCCTCACGCATTCGCCGGAGCGACTTCTCCTAATCGAGACCACCAAAGATTATGTTACCCTTACGCATTTGCCGGTGCGACTACTCGTCGGGACCACCGTAGATCGCATATGGAGACCACCATGATTTTGCAATTAGTTAGTGTTAATTAATTGGTTAATATTAATTAAATATATTAATTAATGACTATTAATTAGTATTAATTATATTAAATATGTTACCTTATTATGTGTGTCCTCACTTATCTTTATAGGGGGAGGGGGGAGTTTATGAGTTGTTTTAATCTTGGATGTATGAAAAATATTAGGGTTGCTCCCTAAGTTTTCTCTCCTTTCTTCCTCCTCGCTCACCACCGCCGATCCCCTTTCCTTGTCGGATTCCTCCCGAGAATTTATCTAAACCGTAATAATGGTCCGACCTGTCGGAGGTCCGCCCGCTGCCCTTGCAGCTGTCGGGAACCAACACGTGCTAGACCTCGACCTGATCCACGACATCCGCAACGAGCTCCAGGTTATGAATGCCCTCATCGCCAACCATCTCGCAAACGAAAACGCATAAAAGAGGAGTCTGCTTCGACATTCCGCCAGTCGCCCGTCGCCCATGAACCACAGGAGATTGCTCAGTCCCAACGAGATTAGAACTGCACACCACGACCCATGTAGTCCAAATACCCCCCGATCCAACTCCAACGCCGACCGACGACTTGCCCCAGCAAAAGAATAGCCTCGGCATCGCTTCCGTTCTGCCATTCACTCCCAAGGCGATTCACGCAACTCCAACCCTAAACAGTCCACGTTCATCTCTGCCTTTCGCTTCCTCCAGGCAGACTCACAACAACGATGATCGAAGCCGACCTCCCATAGTTTAGTACAGAGAGTATTCGATCTCTACGGGTTTGGCATCACTCTTCAACGACTTAACATCGACAAAGATGAGGAAGCACCTGCGGTCATTGTCCACGACCGACTCTCCGACACCTCCTTTGACCTAACGCCGACATACATTCACGCTCTCCAGCGCATCTTCACCTTCCGCTAGGTCTTCCGTCGACAGATATCACCGTAGTTCCCAACGTCCGAGTTACGCTTGCTTTCGCATTGTCTTCCTGACTGACATCCCCTCTCAATCACCTCGCTCGACGCATCTTTTCCACCGCAAAAACGCCCTTCGAGCCCCACCCTAGCCGCATATGTGCAAGTTTTATCCTTGGTATCAAGGAATACTTAATAGCTTGGCCCCAAAATCATCTGCCCCGCCCCCACCTCCACTAGCTGCCAAGGCCACCGCTCCTCTTCAATTGTCTTGTCATATCAATTTTTTTCTTTTATTTGTCTTAGCTGCCACCACTCATTAATAACACCTAAAATCTCACCATCCATCAACCCACGCTTGGTAGGAACTTCTTTCTCCTATACCGCCAACTGCCAACTTTACTTTTCTCGACAAAAATCCAAACTCCAACAATCAATGCTTCTTTCTTGTCTTTTCCTTTATCCCACCACCTGCCAATTTTTTTGCCCTAAGCTGAATCCTTTTCTGGTGGAGACCAACCCAGATCAGGTCGATGAAAAAGTGTCTGACGCCGCACCCGACCGGATCTCTACCTGCCCTGAATTATTGCATTTTATATTTATGTTTTATTGCATTTTATTTTGCTATTTTTATGTTGGACAGTTTTATTTTGTGCACGCCTGCGCGTAGCGGTTTTATGTATCTATTAATTTGTGTTTAATTCTCCCAAATGAACCCATCAAAGATGAACCGGCCCAAGCAAATTATTTCTGGTTCATTTCCCCCTTTCAGTTAAAGTAGCACAAAAGGCACACGTGTTCCCCGGTTCGGCAGAAGCACAATATTAGGGCTTGAAATCGCCGTTTTCCCGACATTGGCGCTGCACGATGGATGAGTTCCCGCACGTCGCACCTCTTCCACGTTCCACCGCCTCCTCCGGAGCTCCAACCGCCGGCCACGACCCCTGCAACCGCCGGCCACGACTCCTGCAACCGCCGACCACGACCCCTGCAACCGCCGCCATGTCCACTCCTTTACAAAGCCATGGATTAGCTCCACGACCGTTCCGCCATGGCCGTTCATCCAGCAACTTATGAACCACATGCAGGTTTTTATTTGCTTGCTTACTGTTCGAAACCCTATAAAGGGGGGAATGTTCTATTTTTTGGGGTGTCTGGTTGTTAATGAAGATTAAGATTGCTTTTGCTGCTTCCGTGTTCAGAGTCCTGTTGAAGTTGTAGCTTTTGAATGTGTTAGCTGCTTCGTTTTTCTTCCTTTGGACTTGTGGATAAAAGATTTGTTGTTGCGTTTGTAACTTCCTGATGGCTGTTGATGAATGTTTCTGAGAGATGTTGATTTTTTTAGGATTTCAGCTTTGTTGATTTCCGAATTTGAGAAGTTGAACAGTAGTATTAAAAGTTGTTGAATGTTGATGAGTGTAAATTGCTGTTTGGTCCTGTGCTTCCGTGAGTTAAGAGTTAGTGAATGGAGTGATTTAGGATTGGTAGCCTGTTTTTTTGTGAGAAATTATTCTCTTGATTTGCTTTGAGATTTTGTGGATCCACCTTGAGTGACAGAGCAAACTATTTCCATTTTTTGCGCCCGAGCACGTGTTTTTTTCCGGGCATGCGTTTTGTACCCGGCCGTGCACTTTTTTGCCAGCACACCATTTTTTTATAAAATATGTAAAAAAATATTAGCTTCTTCATCATATTTTCAATTTTTTTGATTGAATTTTATTTAACAAACAAACAAAAGAATGGATCAATTCCACAATATTTACCAATATTGTTTATTAGGCAAACGTTGGAATTGAAATTAGTCACCAATATTCAATTCCGCAATATTCACCAATATTCAATTCCAAAATCGAATTCCAATTCCGCCCAAACGAACGGGTCCTTAGATCTCTCAATCGATTAAAAAACTGAACCTAGCATGTACATTGTTTTAAATGTTCTCTGACATGTCTGCCGACATGTCGTTTTTTATGGAAAAAAATAGATTGTCATTTTATAAAATATGACCAGTCATATCTTTTTTTTGATATATCGATCGACATGACTTTTGAACATAACGTTTGATATTTTATTTTATTTTTTGTTAGCACTATATGTTTAAATCATCTATATGTAGTTATTATATATACTTAAATCGATTGAACTATGGTCCCCATCACCTACGTTCTCTGTTTGGCCAGGAACTTCAACCCCTTTAATTTTCCGGCCACCAAAGCCCCTCCTCCTCCAATCACCGCCGCCACCTATCCACATCCCAACCTCTGCTCCCATCACCACCACCACCACTCCCCATATCTTCTGCAAACCCCTACACTCCATTACCACATACCCATTCATCACTACCATACCTCATCATAACTACCCACTAAGCCATTATTACAACCCCAAAATTTATGTTGTGTTAACCTACACTAAGCCTGGCTGTCCATTCCCTCCATTTTCCGCACCCGTATATCCCGACATTCCGCACCCGTATATCCCGACATTCCGCACTCGTTCCCCCCATCCGCATACTTCTCCTGATCCTCCCTGTCCCCACACAAAGCTCACATCTCCCCAATCCCCTGAAGCTCAGCACCCCATATCCCCACCATGTAACCAATCAGTCGACCTCTACTATTCCTCCCAAAGTCTTCCCCAACCACAAGCAGAACTTTCTAGCCTTTCACCCCCCAACCCCCCCCCCCTGTCCCCGTCCATAACACATCCTGCACTACACCCCCAGCCCCATAAATAAACTCTTGATTCCTCCCCCCACCCAGGAATCATTCTAATCCCCTCTCCCTCCAATACCCTTGCTTCCCTAGGCCAAAATAGTCCCAAGCAAGCCAGAACAGTATTACCTGGGTGTTGGGACTTCATTCCAACCACCCAGAGATTTTCCAAACTGTCAGGTTGACCTTACTCACTGGACAGAGACACAATCCCCCTCCAAACAGTTTCAACTCCTCAAAAAGTCACCCGGCAGTCCTCCTCGAGCTTCCACTTTTGCTCTGACTTCAGATTCCTTGCTTCACATACGCTGGGCCTTGTAACCCATGAGTATTGTCAGTTTATTGTATTATTGTGATATCTTTGTTGTTGAATTTTGTGTTTATTCACTGATTTTGGGCATATTACTCTGTAATTTTTCCCTCCAAATCTCATGTAACTTGGATTTATTTGCTTGTGTATTTATTTACTAGTTGATGCAGTGGTAAGGCAGACATGGGGTGGAACCTTTAAATGCAGGCCTAAATGCGATGTAGTGCAAGAGTGGTCCGCTAAAATTATAACTAGTTAATTATTATAAGTTTAACAACAGGTGCACGTGCAGTCGCAAATAATTAATTAAAGGAAAACAAAATACCAATTTTACAAACGATAGAGGTGCAAATAAATTTTACGCATTCATAGAATAAATCCTACAAGTTGCACAACGGTTGAACTACTAGCACAATACAATAGAAATCCACCACAATAACGGTCCGTTCAGCCCCCAAGAATTGGAATTCTGGAATTGGAATTGGATGATATGAATTCAATTCGGGTGTTCGGCACCATGGAATTGGCTCGGAATTGGTTTTCATTCAATTCCAAAGGTTTTAAAATATATCTACGCCCAATTCTTTGGGTCCACACAAGTTTTTTGTGGTTTTCGAACAGAAGAAAGACACCCGACGCCCTTTGGTCTTGATTCGCTTCCAGCGCCTATCGCCTTTATCGATCCCGCCGTTAGCAGTAATCATCGTCTTCGGTTAATGCGACAATCTAACGGTGGTCGCGGGACGGCCATTGCGGCCTGCGCCGATGTCAACTTCGTCAGTGGTGGAGGCGGGCTTTGCGGAGCTAGGGAAACGGAGGGAACTGATTACAAGCTGCTCCGATCGAGTGAGAAAGACCTCTCAGACCACTTCTCCGTCGATCGATACCATATCCAACTCGAAGATGATGTCGAACTCAGCGGAAACTCGCCTTACTCCAAAGCCGCAAGGAGTCCATCGACGGGTCCGTCGACATCGCCATAGCCCGTGTAGAGAAACTACCTGGCTCTTGCGTTCACCCTCTTTCCGCTGACAACGATATCAGGAGTTTCTTGCCTAATTCCAATTCCAATTCTAAAAAACCATCATGTAGCCGAACAACAACATTGGAATTCAGATCAATTCCAATTCTGCGTGGAATTGGAATTGGATGAATTATAATTCTGCAATTCCAATTCCAGAGGGTCGAACGGACCGTAATAGTTTCCGAAATAAACAACAATAAAGGGAAAGGATTTACCACAACTCACACACGTAAGAGGCGACAAATGCGGTCGTGGGAGGGTATCCCGGGTTGTAGCAAACGAAGAAGGTGATAGGGGGGAGAAGCCTTCGGGTTGGAGAGCGGAGTCCACGGAAAAGGGGCTTGGATGGGGTGGTTTGGATGGGGAATTTGAGTGAAGTCCATGGATAGTGTAGGTGAGGGGGAAAGTATGTGAGTGGTGGCAGAGAGGGAGTCACGGCTTGGGCTTAGGCTTAGAGTTGGGTTGCAGGAAAGAAATTTAGGAGAGGGGAAAATCAGGGAGAAGGGAGATCGATCCTGTGGAGGAAAAATAGACTTTTTAGAGTTCCGGCAGTGGAGGAAAGGGTGGAGGGGAGTAACTCCGGTCAAGAGCGAGTCGTGCGGACTGCAGGGTTTGGATCGGAAGAGCGGGCTGTGGGATTGGACAAGGAGGAAGCTGATGGGGGTAGGGTGGGGGAAACAGAGGAAGCACAGGGCTCACCGGGAGGAGAGGGGAAGAGAGCGGACGCCGGCGTCGCACCGGCGGAAGTAGGCGGAGGGAGTTTTGGCGTCTCACCAAAACCGCACTGACCAAGCGGTTTCCAATCCACGCAAACCTTCGATACCCCCTCTGGACCGACTGCCAACCTATTTATAAACCCTAAAATAAAACAGGAGCATAACTACCCAAATCGGACGGCGTATAATGTTTTGACCGATCGGGCACTAAATACAACTCAAAAAATAAAAGTAAAATATGAATTTGACTCGAAACAATCACAACCACGGACTCTGAGCGTCCGTCTGGACAGCGGATCACCGCCTCCTGCGGGAATACACGTGTGTCAATCGTGACGCGCCGGCACAAGTTCTCTTGCATATATACTAGATCACTTGCTTCTTTGTTTTGAAATTTTACTTAAATCAGCCTATGTCGGTCTCAAGCCCGGATGAAAAATGGTGTGAGTTGTGTTAGGTAGATGGCCAGCGTAAAACTAAGTCACCCATATGAATATGGATCATTTGAGTTGTGGTTTGTCTTATGATACTATTTATAATATTTATTACTGAAAGTTTCGTTGCTAGATTACTGTTTACTGCATATAAAGTTGTCTCCATTAATCTTCATAGCTTCGCTTAGATCCCATCCTATGTCAAGTATTCATTACATGATTTTTCCCCATTACTACCGCATTTGTGACAGATAAAAATAATCATAGATTTTCTTGGCAAAGCTATGGTTGTGCACTGTGAATCTCACGGTGAAGATACTTCCCCGCCAAAACAACACAATATCATAACACTAAAGGGCATGCGCTCATTGCCGATACTCTCCATCCTCATGAGATTTAATGTTGGTCGGAAGTGGTAGAGCAAGACCTGGAACCTAGTGTTTGCATCTCCTCATTGCTCCCTTGCCCTCGACAACTACTGCAGCAAGCTCCCTTATCCTCAACACTTACTCAAGTAAGCTTGCTTGTCCTTAAGGACAACCTCCTACCCTGAAACTCTTCCTTCTTTCAACCTTGCGCACTTACTAAAATCTAGGAAATATTTTTGTTGCACGAGTCCAATCTTGTGCCACAATAAGAGTTACTTAAGCCAGCAAGCCAAATTAACTTGATGTTCATCTAGTTTGAAGAACATTAGAAATTGCTAAATTCGAGGAGAGAGATCTTTGTTTGGAATCGTTGGACCGGAATCTTTCTCCAGATTATTTGGATTTGTTACTTATATCATCCCACACTTCTTCGTTATGAAAAATAAATTAAAGGCATAAACCAAATGAAAACATCCAGTAAAATTTCTAAATCATGTAGTAAGTTTTTCCTACGATGATAACTCTCATGGGATGACTCGAATTAAATTGAATGAAGTACTTATCTCCTTTAGGCCCGGTCCCTTCAAATCTTTCCTAAAAGTCAGAGAAGATTAGGGTTTATCACTGAATCAGTGAATCCAAACTTACTCGCATTGTGACAGATCCCTCCTATAAGGAATAGGAAAGAGAGAACATACTGCAACAAATTTGCATATCAATTCCATGGAACCCAACATTGCTACTCAATACTTATTATGTCGAACTGCAAAAGAGATGCGGGGCTTAGTTGAGAGAAATTCTTCCAAGAAGAAAGACCTGGCAAAAATTATCAAATTCAAAACTAAGTAGACTTCCATTGTAGATATGGACAACTTTGATAAATTGAATTGTCATAAGTGGGAAGAAATTGACTAACAGTCCAATTTTCAGTCAGTAGAAGACCATAGGAAAACTTTAAGCAGAGGAGAGTTTATGAGTAGTTTTTTGGTCTTCTTGTTGAACTTAAATTTCAGAAGGTTTAGATTTTTGGGAGAGTTTTGTTCCTATCTTTGATATTACTTTCCACTATATTCGAGGGGAGACAAAATATATAAATTCTTTCAGCACTAATGGGAGTGTGAGATCTAAAAAATCTGCTCTTGCAGTGGAATAAGGGAAATGGAAAACCAAAAACATCAGCATCCATAAGTCTTTTAAGTCCAAGATACATGAGGATGAGATTAAGATAAAATGTTTTTTTTTGTGGGAAGGGGCATTGGGGAAAATTGTTGAGACATGCACTCCAACTTAGTACCAACATGATGGATAAGGGAGACAGATGGGAGGTATGTCTAACATAAAAAAACTTTGTACAATACCTTGGACAATAAAGAAAATCTTGTTGTCGAAAATAAGAGCCTGATTTGAGAGTTAGCGGCCTTATGAGCCATTATTAGCAAGCCTTATGAAGGATATTTTAGTCCGACTTCTCATGCTTGGGCTTCCACCTGATCAGCGAGGAGATCACACGCATTTTGGATTATTGACTCTAGGGCATCTAATTATACAACATGATCTTCTAGTGGAGTCACATCACTCATTGCTTCTTCCGGTAATGTTAGGCTCATTGATGAATCTTCTACTTGAGTGATAAATAAAGGGATTATACCTATGTTGTTAAAGGCGCATCTCAGGCGGCCTAAGACTCAAGGTTCACTAGACTCAGAGGTTTGCGCCTTCGTGCGTCTTTTTGCGCATTTGGAGCATTAAAAAGGCATGTCTGAGTGCAATTTTTGTTGTATTTTTTTTAAAAATAATGAAAAAATAATGCAATAACTCGATAATTTTTTGTATGATTTGTTCTTAAAACATAATTGAGCGTTGAGACTTAGATATGATAGACCGCATTGATTTTATTTTTTAAGAGATATAAATGATAGTAATAAAAGATTAATGAGTAGAATAGATGAAGAATTTGCTCAAGAAGATGAACTAATGTTTGATGTTGATTATTTAAAATGAATGTGTTGTACCGTACCTTCTTCAGGCGCGCGCCTATGCCTTGAGCCTTGCGCCTATGCCTTGAGCCTTGCGCCTAGGCTCCAAGACCCTTTTGCACCTTTAATAACTAAGGATCATACAAGTTTCTCTGAATATTTCTGTATGATCTATTATTTTATTTTATTTATTTTTGACTAATTATTCCTACATGAGCTGAGCAATTTGACTTTACAATTTAATCATTCTCACTTTTTGCTTCTCATTGTATCTTTCAAGAACCTGTGAGCGGAAAAGTATTGATAATGGACATGAGTCGGGAAGAGTTTATGTGATAAATATGGGACAGGTTCTTGGAGCGAGAAGGTATCCCGATAGTGAATGATTGACGTTGTGTCATAAGAGATTTAGGCATGCAAATCAGAAAGCATTAAAAATTTATTTTTCCTAAACATTTTGCTAATTATACTAAAAAGATTGAGTGTGAGGTCTGCAGTCTTAAGAAATATGATAGAACTTATTATACAGCTACAGTAGGAATGTTCAGTACTATAATACGATTTATTCTAATGAATACTTTACTCTTATCTGTTCAATTAATAGTTTTCATATTTGTGTCCTTTATTGAAGATTACTCGTGTTTTACTTAGAATTAGTTCATCCAAAATAAAAATGAAGTTTGTGAAATATTTAAATTATTTCATCATTATATGGAAACTCAATTGAAGTCAAATTCAAAATCTTAACGAAGTAACAATGGCGGAGAATTCACGCGAGGAACGACAAATTTCTTAGGAGAAAAAGTGATTGTTTTCAAAACCTTTTGTCCAAGACCAATACAAAAAAATGGAGTGAATAAGAAGGAAAATAGACACATTATTGAAACTACTAGATGCTTGTAAAATATACAAGTTTCAAAAATATTGCGGGATGAAGTTGTTTTCTTATAAAAAAATTCTCCTTAAAATTCAACTTTCAACACATTACAACAACAACACTCAAGCCTTTATCCCACTATAGTTGGGTCGGCTATATGGATCCTTTGTCGCCATTGTGCCCTATCTTTTGTCATACTCTCACTAATGTCTAAGTACATCATGTCTTTCCTTATAGTTTCATTCCAAGCCTTTATTGGTTTACCCCACCTTCGTTTAACATGCCTAGTGACTAGACTCTCACAATGCCTAACAGGTGCCTCTAATGGTCTCCTTCAATGTAGTGACCTTTCAACACATTGTTGGAAAATTATTCTACTTGACTATTACTAGACCTAATATATTATTTATTGTTAATCTATTTAAAGACCCAAAATTTATCATTATGAAGTTGTTTTTTGAATACTTAAATGTCTCAAATGGGATCCAGGGAAATGCAAAATCACTGAAGGAAATTTAATCTCTAGTTCTCCTAGAAAAATGAAAAAAAAAAAGTGGTTTCTCGATTTCTATTGAGGCAGAATATAAGTTCATGACCATTACTACTTGTGAATTGATATGGATCAAATCAATCTTAGAAAAATTGGACTTCTACATTCAAGGAGAAATGAACTTATAATATGATAACCAAGTTGTAATTCATAAGGCTTCTACTCCAGTTTTCATTAACGACCATAAATATAAAGAATGAATGTCACTTTGTATGTGAAATTTAAAAAAAAAAATTACCTCATTTGATCCCTCGAGTACTCAATTGACGAATATGTTTGATAAGGCAATATGTGGAAAAAATCTTTATAAGAGCTTCCTTGGGCTTGGAATGATGGATGATTATGGTGATAGCTTGAGGGGGATGTTAAAATTCAAGCTAGCCCATCATTGATCACTAATTGGAGTGGCTAGGGTATTGATTAACTGGTTCTTTTCCTACCATGTACATGAGATAGCCAAAAAACTTTGACTGCTTCGCCAAAGTTGAAGTCATGCACTGTGAAGGTACTTCCCTACTAAAAAATGTACAAATGAAGCTTTCATGATAGGGTGGTGCAATCATAGACATGCACATATAGACTCTAATGCAAATTAGACTCCAAAAACCATGGTTGTTTGGATCGCGATTAGGATCATAGGATCTTACGATCCAGATTTTGTAAATCGATCCTAATTTTGTAAAGCGATCATCAATCCGACCCTATTATCCGATCCGATCCTACCTCGAAATGATCTTATCTAGGATCTCGATCCTGACAACCTTGCCTAAAATAAACAAACCAGAACAAATAAAATAAATTTAAAAGTTCATTTTCAAACTATTCATCTAGAAATATTTTGAATTTATATGATTATAGACTTTGACCATTTGCATCACAACCATTTATCTATAACTTTGTTGGGCATAGAATATTACTTGCATCCACAAGAAATCAAGAATGCATATTGAAGGACATGAGCACAATATGAAAGGAAAATTCCTAGAATGAAATACACTCATTTTTTGCCCAATGCTTCGGATGGATTGCTTAATTCTCCAAGGAACATTTCCTACTAATTAAAGTCCCTCTAATTGAGCACAAGTAAGATTGAGAAACATTAAATGAAAAAGAAACCAGACCATGCAATCCAGTGGAAAGGGAAAAACATAATTATTCTTTTCTTTTTAGAGTGAAGTGATATATCTCTTTATCACCATTAGCATTATATTTCTTGAGCAAATATTACTGGAAATCACCTTGTAGGAGAAGCATCTTCCATCATAATGTACTTTATGATTATTCCTCAAGCTGTCAAAGACAGCCTTATTGCCTATTATGTCAACATGGCATGCTTCATTTATTTGCTCTGGTGTGTGAGATTGCCTTGTCTGCACGAAGATATTTTATACGTCATTAATCACTTCAATGCTAAAAGAGATGCATTTATGCATCCAAGTGATTATAATATAATGATATCAGCATAAATGATGACAAACTAAAAGATAATAAAAGCTTTATCAGGCCAATATTTGAGATTTAGATATAGTATAATTGTCGATAGAATGCAAGTATACGATTTTATGTTTGTACCTTCTAAATAAAATCCATTCTTTTAAGAGACCAAAAGCCACAATGCATTGCCAGAAATGGTGGCATTGAATAAAAATCAAACAGCCTGTTCTTAATCCTTCAGTCTTTTTTTTCCTCTATTTTGCATAAATATTACCTTCTGTAAAGACAGCTTGTGATTCAGTCATTTTTTTCAAGCAGCTAAGGTATTCAAGTTTATAGGTTGTCCAAGATTTTTTTCAAATTTCAACAAGATAGTCTTGGATTATGATTACCTTGGGAGACCTGTTCATAACTACAAATCAAGAGGAGCAAAAATGCATTTCTGAAACAAGCTTCATGTATGCAATTACAAAAAAATAAGTGTTTAAGACCATGCCTCCAGAAGTAGATCAATAACACGCTTTATTTGGGCGCCAACAGGGGACTTTCTAATAGCATTGATGTGCTGAAGCCTCTCAGTGTCGTTTGAAAATTTCACAGGCACGGAACCTCTTGATGGAGCTGAAGAAGTGCTTGGTGGTGCTGGTTTGTGAGAATGGGAGGCCCTTGAACTTCGGTTGGCAATGCTAGTGAGAGTAGATTGGCACTTCTCCTGCTGTTGCTTAAACTTGTTAAGGCTCTCTTGCAACGACATCCTGAAAATTGATGGGTAATCAGCTAAATAAATTTTGATTTCCAATTAGATCCGTGAAAGAAGAGATATCACGGTAGTGCTCTCATAGAAGCATGCTAAAAATGATAATAAAGTAACAAATATAGGAGGTCAAATTGAAACACATGAATTGAATATCAATAACTAAATTGTAAAGTGCGTTATTTGTAAAAATAGTGTTTTAGTTCTTTTTGTTCCTTTGTTATTTTTGTGTATAGGGAATGCTTCTCTTGTACTTATAAAGGTCTTTTGACTACTCAAAATGATTGAGATAGCATCTAAGGTTGGGATGTAGATGAAGTCATATATAGATGACTCCCTCATCTTTTCTCAAAAAATATTGCAATGGTCTTTTCAGGACGTTGGGTTCTTGGGATGTAGAACTACCAATACACATATGCAGGCAAAAGTTAAACCATCCTCTTGTGTCGCCAGCTACACAGGATCTGTTGCGCATTTCTAATTATTATCGGTGGCAAGTTGAGAAGTTGATCTAGTTGTCGGTCACTCGCCCTTATATCTCATTCACGGTGAGTGTTATGAATCAATTTATGCACATTCCCCGAGTTTCGCATCTTCAGGAAGTTGAGTGCATTCTTCAAAATCTAAAGCATGTTTCAGGCTAGGGTCTTATCTATGGACTAACATCCACTCTTCCTCATATAGCTTATTCAGGTGTCGATTCTGTTGGATATGGATGACTTGCTCTCAAATGTGAGTTCCTTGGCTACTTTCCTACTCAGAAATGGTATCACCCTCCTACCAAGAGGATCTGTCATAGCGAATATTATCTTTCGTGAATCTGAGCCTTATTATGTGACCTCTCTTCAGGGGGAGACAGAAACTATAGAAGAAGTGAGCTCTCATACTATATCCTTACTGATTCCTCCACCATATTCTATTGCTCCACATACTTAGACTCATGACGAGATTCCCAATCTCATTCTCAACCTCTTGAAAAATAAGGTTGAAAATGTCATAGGAAATTTGGTGGAGCGACTCTCTTTTGTTTTGTGGCCGTCAAGGACCACTCCTAGTTCGTCTACGAGAGAGAGTCCTTTCAAGTTGTCCATGGCTCGGAAGCTTTTGAAGAACAAGAATTATATGTGTACATCATACTGCATAAAGGTCCTAACACACATACTTATCACATGCTTCCAGTGTCAATGCCAAATTCGTCAGTAAATTCCTCTGAACTTCTCATTGCCCTCTGTAAAGGTATCAGTTCTTGAACTCAACACCCATTGTCTCATTATGTTTCCTACGACACTCTAACTCCTTCACATAGAGTTTTTGTATCTTCATATGTTTCTACTACATCCTCATGACAGGAGGCGCTTGGGCATCAGAAGTGGAAAGAGGTAATGATTGATAAAATGTCTACTTTGAAAATGGCATTTAACACCCCCCCCCCACATGGAAAGAATGGATTGGTGTCAAGGGAATATACTCAAACCCGGGGGATCGATTATAAAAAATGTTTTGCTCCTGTAGCAAAAATAAACTCTATAAGAGTTTTGTTATCTTGTGTTGCGTGCAAAGAATGAAATCTTACCCAATTGGACGCGATAAAATGTCTACACTGAAAATGGCATTTAACACACCTCCCATATGGAAAGAAGGTCGTAGTTGTAAGTGGGTGTTCGTCGTGAGGCAAAACTCTGAAGGCTTAGTGAAACATTTCAAAGCGGGATTGGTGTCAAGGAAATATACTCAAACCCAGGGGATCAATTATAAAAAAGGTTTTGCTCCTGTAGCAAAAATAAACTCTATAAGAGTTTTGTTATCTTGTGTTGCGTGCAAAGAATGAAATCTTACCCAATTGGACGTGAACTCGTGAAGAATACATTCCTTCATAGAAACTTAGAAGAAGAGGTATATATGCCCCCCATAGTTTTTCTCCTCATGGTTCTGAAAGGAAAAGGTGCAAATTTAATAAATTTCTCTACGGTCTGATGCAATTTTCGCGGGCATTGTTTGGTCGTTTTCACAAATTCATGATCTCTCTTGGTACAAACAAAGTCATGCCGACCATACTTTGTTTATCAAACAGAAGGACAACATGATAATAACTTACATTGACTATGTTGATGACATCATCATAACAGATGATATTAAAGAAATGAAAGTTTTAAAGGGGAATCTAGCGAAGATGTTTGAAATAAAAGATCTAGGAAATTTAAGTATTTTATGGGGATTGAAGTGGCAGGATCTATTCATCTCTCATAGTAAATATATCCCTGATTTACTAGAACAATCTAGTATGAGTGGGTGTAGACCCGCTATTACACCTATGGAGGCCAACCACAGTCTTGGAAGAGATGACGGGGATATTATTGAAGACATTATTGGTTATTAACATCTTACCAAACTGTTAATCTACATATCTCATACTCGTCCTGTCAGGCTGTCATAGATTATCTTGTGGATTCGTTAGTCAGTATATGCATTCCCCCAAAGACAAGATATCTTGATGTTGCTCATGAAATCTTAAGGTATCTGAAGACCTCACTAGGAAGAGTCATCCTCTTCACTCTTAGTACTGAGTTAAAAATTGAAATTTATGCTGATGTGGATTGAGCTGGATCTGTTGAAGACAGACGATTTACATTTGGGCATTTTGCTCATTCATTGGTGGGAATCTGATTACTTGGTTTAGTAAAACACAATTTGGCTCAAGGTCTAGTGCAGAAGCCGAATTTAAAGTTAGGGAACATGGCATATGAGAGGGATTGTTGTTACACTCCCTTATGCGTGATTTAGGACTAAGCGAGCCTAGTCTCATTTGGTTGTATTGTGATAACAAAGCTGCAATCAGTATTGCCCACAATCTCATTCAGGATGATCGTACCAAACATATTAAGGTGGACAGACAGATCATTAAAGAGAATATTAAGAAAAAGATTGTTTTTATTCATTTTATTCATTCAGAGAAGGGAGAATCGACGCACCGGTTGAGGTGTTCCGTGTGACCTTGATATCATGTGTTCGAACCCTAGTGCTAAGCAGCCTCTTCCAAAAATGCATGGTAAGGTTTGCCTACATATGAGAGGGATTGTTGTTACACTCCCTTATGCGTGATTTAGGACTAAGCGAGCCTAGTCTCATTTGGTTGTATCGTGATAACAAAGCTGCAATCAGTATTGTCCACAATCTCATTCAGGATGATCGTACCAAACATATTAAGGTGGACAGACAGATCATTAAAGAGAATATTAAGAAAAATATTGTTTTTATTCATTTTATTCATTCAGAGAAGGGAGAATCGACGCACCGGTTGAGGTGTTCCGTGTGACCTTGATATCATGTGTTCGAACCCTAGTGCTAAGCAGCCTCTTGCAAAAATGCATGGTAAGGTTTGCCTACATTTTACCCTAGTGGTGGGACCCTTCCCCGGACCCTTGTTATGTGGGAATGCTTTGTGCACCGGGTTGCCATTTTTTTATTCTTTCAGAGGGACAATTAGTTGATATTCTAAATAAGAGTCTGAGGGTTGATGTTTTTTATAGTTTTACCGACAAATTGAGTATGAGAAACATAACATGCCCAAAATATTAGAATGTGTCAATTAGTATCTTTATATTACTTGTATTACTCCTCTGTATATAAGAGAAGTCCTGACATTATTATAATCCTTCAGCTTTTATTTCTTTAAGAATATCATTATTACTGAATACTCATGTAGTATTTTTCTTCTGTATTATTTGCTACCCTAGGTACTTAGGGTTGAGATTCTATGGACTTACTTGTGGCTGGACATTGTTAGATGAATATTTTTTATGGGAATAACGCAATGCCACCAATAGATTTTTACTTATTAACTTATCATCAATATATCTATTATGCCTAGTTTTGTGATTAGTTTAGTGCAACATATGAAGTTATCAGTTACTAAAATGCCCAATTAATCTAAGTATGAAACACATTTTTGTAGTATATGATGTTTATGATAATTTTTGTGTGAGATTGATGAGTGATGAATGAATATATTGAGGGCTCTAATGTAACAGGAAATAAAGATCATAATATTAATTTTCATTTGCGATCAAATTAAGTTATGAGGTGCCAAATCCATTCAACGGATAATACAACTGAGATATTCCACCTAGTGATCATAAGAGGCGCATAAGGGGCTAACATTTGAATGGATGCAACAGAATAAAGAGATTCATCCACAAGCAAATAATAGCATCAGGGAGTGAAGGAAATGTAAATTAATGACAAACATGTGGCGTGATAATTAAAGAAATAATCTAGCAACAAGATAAGGTAAGAGGAATACCCAAGTGCCCAAGTGCCGAGTCGGATATGATTGGGAGGGTGAGAAGCGGTTGCGGAGGTTCTCGGGATGAGAACTAGGGCTTGGCTGGAGTAATTGGAAAAGTAACTGGGATCTGAATGAGGGGAATAGGTTCAGGCAGCTCTCAAAGGGGAGGCAGCTCGACTAAACATTAAGTGAAATGTAAGTCACTTGATGGGATTGGGTGAGGTTCGACGGAACTGGGGACTGTAAGGAGGCTCGAGTGGGTACGGGTGATCAGAGGGATAGTTGGGCTCAGACGGAGGAGGGAACTGGAGGAGATCCGAAACTTGTATGTGTCGGATCCCATGAGAAATGGTGGAGGATGAGTCAACGTCGTGTGGGGAGGAGGTGGGCGGCTGGCAGAGGCGGCGAGATCAGGCGTGCAGGCGTCGGATGTTGGAAAGAGAGAATCACGGAGGCCGATCGGCTAGGTATCGAGGAAACAAATATGGTTCCTCTCTTCCTCAATATTTCCCAAGCGAGGGCAAGCCAGCTATATATGAAGAAAGAAGAAGGTCTTACGTTTAACTACTTGTGTGGGCTTTTTGGATAGAAAATTATTAAGGATCTATTCGTTTCAACGGTGGCAGCGATAAATGAAGTGAGATTGGAGGAATGTATTTGGTAAATCATCATTTGCTGAGTTGTTCATAACTAAAAAACATATTAAACTGTTTAGTAAAACCGTTTAATGAAACGACGATAACATATCTATTACATTGCAAAAACAAGATATTATCATTCAAATTCCATATAATAAAAAATCAACTACCAAGGAAAAAAAATTGAGTTGGGTCAGAATTCAAAACTCAATTCTAATACAAATTATTAAACTCAATCCTAATACAAAACTGACAGCTGAGAGTCAAATTAAATTATTAACATTCCTAATACAAATCATAATATTCCAAAGTAACAGATTGTCTTAGGGTTATCTGCAATATTTACAATCGTAATACAAATCATCATAACTGTTGAGAGAAGCCAAAACTTGTATGTATTGCTTGTGTAAGTAAATACAAGGAGAGAATACAATTATATAGGAGATGAGAAGAGAGGAAAAAATCCTATACAAGATGTGGGACTAAAGAAGAGAGAATACTAGGGCCTTTATGGGCCTTTATACATGGGCTTTTCTAATAATAACATTTCAAAATGAGGGCAGGACGGCTGAATGAAAACATAACCACAGAAAAATGCAAAAAAAAAACAGGTGATCCGCAATATAAACACCACTACGTGCCTTTCAGCTTTCAGCCACAAATTGGGAGGATAAATACCTACAGATCGGCGTGGGAGGTAAATACCTACAGATCGGCGTGGGAGGTAAATACCTACAGATCGGCGTGGGAGGTAAATACCTACAGATCGGCGACAAATCTGGTGCCGAAGAGCTTCACCTGCACCATATCTACCGCATCCAGATTCTCTTCGCCAGTATCATCGTTATTAGGCTTAAGTTCGCTAGCATCATCGACGACAACCTAGGTTTCGGCCGGTGACATCGGATAGATAGAACGGGACAGGAATACTTGCCTGCGATGACCATCCTCCTTCAAGCTTGTCGGTTGCTCTGCGCGCACCTACGCGAGTGCTATGGGCCTACTCGGTGGTTGCCGAAGGAGTGGCCGGAGGTGGAGATGACAGTGGTGGAGATACTACGGAGTCTTAACCGCGGATGTCTAAGCGGGGCTTGCTCATTGGAGGAGAACTATCAGGACCACACACAAGAGAATAAGAAATAGGCTGATTTCATTCATACTATAAACAAGATCTCAAGGGTCCCTTAAATAGAAACATACATGGGCAATACCGTAAATCGCCCGACACACTAATAATATCATATAATAAAGAGAACATCATACAACTCGATATTAGGATAACTTTATGAGAACGTTGTCATAACATCACTTCCGCCATCCAAAAAGTGTCTGACCTCAAGCTCAAGGGAGGTCCACGGTGGAGCAACTTCATCTGACGCCCTCAACGTCGGAATCCTCGACATGCGGGTAGAAAAGCTTGTTGCACCTATGGTCGCAAGTGAACTATTCGTCGCAGTTCATAATCCCTGGGCGCATCGTTGAACATCTTGGCCCGAAATAATCGGTGGACTGGTGGGGCTGGCGGGCCCTCGATACGGCCTTGTTGAATGATAATGTTGGTAAGTGGGTAGGCCTCCTGTGCTAGTTGGAGGCCAGGATCGCAGAGCCTGGCCAGACACAGCAGTCACTAAGTTTGGGGGCATCAAATTCGACATCCGTCGAAAGCGGTCGCGAAGTGCGGCGGTGAAAATGGCGACCTGCATATCCAGGGCAAGAGTGACGTGTCAAATGAAGCTGAAGTTGTTCCAGGTACTCGTCCACGAACCCCATATGTTGTAAAGGTGTGAGTTCGCCGAGGGGGTTGCTGCGAATAGGAAGTCTGAAACGCAAGTTGCAAAGCCGCTTGATGTCTTCCCACATCAGAGTCGGTCGGTCGGTGAGGAGCCGTGAAACCCACTATAGAGCGAAATTGAGCATGTGGAAGGATGTTGCATTCGTTCTGTTATCAGAGTTTGTTAGTGGCCAAAGAATTGCTCACACTTGGTGAGCTAGCCCAATGGATCCGTTTTTCCTGTCGTAGGTTGGGAAGTCCAACCTGGTATAATGCGGTAGAATAGTTACTTTCGGGCGGATGAAAGTCGGTGGCTCGTGGCGGATAAGTGGAAGTGGCGGCGCCTGGCTGATGATGGCATGATACGTGGGTGAGGTAGTAACCACAAGAAAGGCGGTGGTCAACTCGTTAGGCTTGACGGTGATGGTGGTCATGTCATCGTGATGACGTGTTTCGGCTTCCCGAAGGCGAGCCTTTATGGAGGTCATGAATCCTTCGAGAGCAGCCATGAAATCTTGTGTTGGTGGCCAAAGAATTGCTCACACTTGGTGAGCCAGCCCAATGGATCATTTTTCCTGTCGTAGGTTGGGAAGTCCAACCTGGTATAATGCGGTAGAATAGTTGCTTCTGGGCGGATGAAAGCTGATGGCTCGTGGCGGATAAGTGGAAGTGGCGGCGCCTAGCTGATGATGGCATGATACGTGGGTGAGGTAGTAACCACAAGAAAGGCGGTGGTCAACTCGTTAGGCTTGACGGTGATGGTGGTCATGTCATCGTGATGACGTGTTTCGGCTTCCCGAAGGCGGGCCTTTATGGAGGTCATGAATCCTTCGAGAGAAGCCATGAAATCTTGTGTGTCACTCATATTGCGGCTTGAAATAGCACGAGAGAAGGAGCGAGTGGTTGCACGACTCGATTCCTATGAAGAAGATGGATGCGAGTTATCGCAAGAGCCGCGTAGCCGCCCAATGGTGACACAAATAAATATGCTTCAAGCCTTCGCTCTCGCTTTGCCTTGGAGGCAGCGGAATAATGGAGTCCAATATAATGTTGTGTGGGGGGAGGGGGTAATAAAATAGAATTGTCTGAGAAGATGTGTGCGGTGTGGGGAGGGGTTTTAAAATAGAAATAAAGTTATGGGGGAATGGGATTAGAGACGTGGGTTGTTGGGCGGTGGGCTCGAGAAAATCTGGTGAGGGTTGTTGTGTGTGGTGGGCTCGAGAAGATCCCACACGGGGCTCGACGATACAGAAGGCACGCTGGCGTAGGAAGCAAAGAGGTGTGGATTGCGGTTGTAGGCGGGTTCTGCTTGCAGAAAGAAGAAGCATACGTAGAGGCGGATGAAGCCGATGCAGATGGATGCAGAGGTCGATGATGAGGACGTCAGTTGCCGACTTATTCTCCCTGCGGAAGAAGAGGCAGATGCAGTCGCTGGAGTTACATAGAGAAGGAGCCTCTGGGTTCGACGGTAGAGCAAGCGGGAGAATCTTCGTGGTATGCCAGGCGGGAGACGATACAACAGGTGCGGGAATAACTTTGGAAGTGGTGACGTGTGGTCGCTGCTCTTTTGCTTGGAGGCGTCGTGTGCTGAGAGGGTTGTTGATGCTTAAGATGGACTTGCGGAAGGTGTCGACGTGCTTCGACGGAAGAGGACCGAGAAACTCTGATACCAAGTTGTTATAGGGTAACTCGGTGGTTGCTGAAGGAGTGGCCGGAGGTGGAGATGACGTTGGTGGAGATATTACGGAGCCTTGACTGTGGTTGCCTAAGCGGGGCTTGCTCGTTGGAGGAGAGAGCTACCAAGACCACACACAAGAGAATAGGAAATAGGTTGATTTCATTCATACCATAAACAAGACTCCAAAGGTCCCTTAAATAGAAACATATAGGGTCAATACCGTAAATTGCCCGACACACACTAATAATATCATATAATAAAGAGAACATCATACAACTCGATAATAAAATAATTTTATGAGAACGTTGCCACAACAACGAGCTTCCTTCGAAGAAGAATGGATTTTGTCGCATTAGAATGGAGCGCTTTGCGGGAGTATAGAAAGCGTCGATTGAATGAAATATTATGGCACATCAAGAATGCAATGTGGGGTGCAAACAACAAAAATAATTATGATTCCATTTTTCATTCATCGTCATTGTGGAAACAAATAGACTCTAAGGCTTTGTTTGGGATGACGATGGCGGTGGAAAAAGTATTGGTAGGAAACTAATGATGACCTAAGAGTTGTTCAGAAAACTGTTTTAAAAAACTGTAGCATATTTGGAAAATCTCCATTTTGCTTTTCAAAAAAGTGAATTTTTTAATAAAAGCTAATTCGTTTTTAAATGATTAAAAAAATATTTTATGCCAACCATTTATAACATAGATAAATAAATATTATATAATTCTAAATAAGCAAGTTACAAAAGGTCCACGGCGAGAAATAAAGAGAGAATTGGCAAAGAATCGCGAATGGGAGAAGAAATCATTTGTAGCGGTGAGGAATAAAAACAAATTGTGAATTGTCGAGGTGTGACTTTTGTGAACCCTCGAATAAAAGAGGAAAACCGAAAGCAGAGAAAGCGGTTTTCAAAAAAACTTTGTTGGACCGGCTGCTCAAAAAACCCTCAAAAATCTTTCTTAAAAGGCACTTTATCCAAACAACCTAAGAAGAGCGGTGGCAGTGGGAATATAATTTTTCTCACTGTCACCACCGCCCAAACAGAGCCTAAGGATATTTTTCCCGAGCAATGAAATGAAGCATTTGTTTTGAGAATTCTCAGAATGTTTCTCATTAATTATTTTAATATTAGTGAAATAATATTATCTTTTTATTTCTCTTTAATTTCAACATTATTAAAACAAAAAATAAATAAATACTAGATGCAGCTAGGAGGTCTTCTCGTAACATGGCAAGGGTACGGTCCCGGTGGCGCAACTCACGATAAATAACAGGTAGTGTCACTCCCCCTGGCCCATGCGCACCCAAGCTCGTGGCGGAGCGCCCATAGACATTTCAAAATGAATAAATTTGTTGGTCGTGTGATAGGAAGTATTATCGAAGTACTTTGGTCAGTGCGGCCACCGTGCCCATGTGCGGGCTCGTCCATCACGAAACACCTTAAGTATGTCTCAACTCCCTGATTGAGTACCTTAGTTAGTCCATCTGTTTGTGGATGGTTGGTGATACTTATACATAGGTGAGTGTCCTGCTGCTTGAAGAGTTCCTTTTAGAAGCTGCTCACAAAGATTGGATCCTGATTAGAGATGATGGCACCAGGGACCCCGTGAAGTCTGACTATCTTCCGCACGAACAAGTCCACTACTGATTCACCTGTGTAGGGATGGTTTAGGGTCAGGAAGTGCCCATACTTGGATAATTTATCCACCACTACCAAGATGATTGTCTTTCCTTAGAACTTCAGTAGCTCGTCGATGAAGTCCAAAGAGAGCCTGCCCAAAATCTATCGTGGTATCTCCAGGGGAATGAGTAGGCTCGTCGGGGATGTGGTTTTGTATTTCTGTCGTTGACAAATCTCGCATTGTTGCAAAAACCGCTGGACATCCCTTTGTTAACCCTTCTAGAAAACATTAGCTTTAACCCATTGTTCAATGCGTAGAACTCCTGCATGTCCCCCCACTGCTAAAGAGTGGAACTCTTGTAATGTAGTGTACTTCCATGGCGACGACGAAGGTATGACCACCCGGTCGTGAAAGTATAAGTGTTCGTTCTGCAGCCAAAATCCGGGAGAAGTGTCATGTCCTTGTCAAAGTAACTTTACGATTGGACGAAGCTTAGGGTCCTGTAGAACCACCTTCTGTATGACATCCAGCGCGCCGATCAGCAGACCTGAGATGCGTTGGAGTGTACCTTTTGGTAGGTGAGATAGTGCGTCCGCCACAACGTTCTCCTTCCCTTGCTTATAGACTATCTCGTAGTCATAGCCCAGCAACCTCCTCACCGATTTTTGTTGTAGAGGAGATGTCACTTGTTACTCAAAAAAATTCAAACTCTAGTGATCAGTCCAGACCTTAAAGTGTCTTCCCAATAGATAATGTATGATGACTAGCATTTCCTTCTTTCCTAGACTTCGAGTTGTTCGTGCATTTGGTGACCCCCTCTCCCCTTGGATTTGCTCATAGATAGGACCCCGGAGGTGCGAGGAGATGTACTTCGTAATCTCGCAAAAGATCTCGAGCACCTCATTTCCTAGACTTCGAGCTGAGCCTTTGAATCCTTTCTTCAGAGAGACAGGTCGCGAGCTTTGAATCCCCTGGTAACTGTAGAACAACTCTGCTTTTTGGATCATTCCACCGCGTCTCCTCCTTTGAACTTAAGATAATTCATACAAGTCATCTTAGGCTGTGTGTGGCCTCTCGAATATTGTAGTTCGAGGGCCCCATACTCTTGCCCGACTCCAGTCGATCGTCGTCTGTCCTGCCACGGGTAGCCCCCATCCTCCCCGTATGGGCTGAGCGTCGATCCCCTGGAATCCCTCCCGCTCCCTATCGAGTCCACAGTCTACACACACAGACGCCTACCACGTGAGAACGGAAATCTCTGTTGGACGCACGATTGAAGCCATCTGGGGATGCGTCGATCCTTGCTAGGTGTCGCAGGGATCCTTTCGTCCTCCCTCCGTCTCCGGCGTACCCTCAAAAGGCTGATCTGGACCGGTGATGCCTCCTGTGAGATCGATCGGGTCGGCATTACGGATCAGCGTCGGGATTGATCGTTGTTGAGCATTGGTCCCTTCTGTGGCCACCGATTTGCACTTGATACTTTGCAACAACAAGCTATTGATCTCCTCCATGCGAGCATCCAGTCATTCTTCCAATTTTTTTTCTAATTCACTCAATTTCTATTCAATGGAAGCCACTGAAAGTCCAGTGTAGTTCTCCATTAGGGTTGCGATCCAGGCGGATTCTTCATGCGAGTGGGTCGCCATGGTAGAGGATGGAAGCCTCTGACACCAAATGTTATGAACAAGATGAGAGATTTGGGAGCGAAGAAGAGAAAACTAGGGTTTGAGAGAAAGATGAGAGAAATATCTTAAGAGTCTTGAACGATCCACCACAATGCAACCTAGAGGTAATAATACCTCTAGATTCTAGGAGGGTCGGCCGCCTCCCCCCCCCCCATAAGGGCTAAACCCGTTGGTTCAGCCCCTCCAGCCACCATTTGCACTAATTAAGGGGGTTGAACTGGTGGGTTCAGGCCCGCTTGATGTCACATCCTTCCTCTGCCTTCGGTGTTGTTGTCTCGCGAATTGGCTGTTGGGGATTCATAACATTTTCTCAGGAGGAAATAAGATTTTATAACGTGTTTAAGGCAGATTGCTCAAATAGTAATACTTTAAATTTGATTAATTTACTTTAATAAAGCCAATGCACTTTTTTGATTCCATGTTAATCGTCTCCGAGTGAATTTTGTACGTGTCTCGTGACGCATTGTCACACGTGTAAGATTTGGGCTCTTTTTGGGATGGTGATGGTGGTAACAAAAATTATATTTCCATCACCACAATTTTGTAAGTGCTTGGTTTCTCTATGCTGGTAAAAGTGTTTTTTTTAAAAATATATTTTTGTGACTTTTTAAAAAATAGTGAACCCTACCACTTCTACAAAAGCTAAAATGAAAATTTTCTTGTTTTGGTGCTTCTCTTCATCCCAGTAGTGGCGAATCTGAGAATTTTGTAATGGGGGTGCACAAATAAAAACTACTAAATGACATAATATATAAAATGAAAAATTCTTGACATTATAAACTCATACAAAATTACATATCAATTTCTTAATTGCAAAATACAAAATACATGAAAAATATTACAATTGTCCGCGACGAGTCTTCATTTTTAAAAACAATTGATCACATCATCATCAAAAACTTTCAAAATGTCTCTTTCAATGAAGGTAACCAAACAAATCATTCAATATGTGAACACTCGTACTATTGCACAATCTATTTTTGACATAATTCATGCCCGAGAATACTCTTTCGACACTTGCAGTAACCACAGGAAGAATCAGTACAAACTTCAATAGCTTGTAGATTTGTTGATAAGCAACATGTTTCTAAGTTTCAACAAACTTCGTAGAAAGATGACCAAGGTCCCTCAAGTCAGAAAATTTCTCATCGCTTCTCATATCCACAATAAAATTGTCAAGTTGAAAATAAAAAATAAACAACTCCAAGCCTATCAACGCATCAAAACATGTGACTACAAACTTATGATCCCGATCTCCTATCTTTCTTTGAGAAAATGAATAAAAATTTGGTTGGCATGAACCTCTTAGTATATAAGTTTTTCTTATTGCGTCTTGCTCATTTAAAGGGTGGACCAATATACTTTTTCTCTTCCCTGGATCATGTGGAAGCATCTCTGCATCATATACAGACTTCATTACAATATCTTGAGTTTGAGATGGCGGCAAATGCGACACATTCTCACTATCTTCGGAAGTAGTAAGAGATAACTCCTCATTTTCACTGTATTGATTTGGAGGTTTATATGTTGAAGAAGACTCTTCAGATTTTAACTTCTTCTGAAACATAAATGTAATGAGACTAGCCTAGGTTTCTTTTTTTGACTCTTCATATTTCAATTTTCTTCAATTCTATATCAATGTAGGTAATAACAAAATATTATACACAAACTTTCCAAACAATAATGCAAGCTAAATAATAAGGAAAGTAATTATCCTACAACTATTTATCACAGAGACTACGTGTTTTACTTAGTCACTACTTGACTAATACCTCAAAGCACTCCTAAAAATTAAAATACATTGATATAAATGGAGATAGAGAAGAAGAGAGCAAAACCTAAGCCACAATGTGAAGCTCGAGACGAACGCTTGTCTTCTTCTTCGGCCTGCTAAGCTTCACCGCGTCTGCAAATTTAAAAAGATGTCCATCTTTTAGAGAACGGAAAAAAACATAGAAGTGAATTTCATTCCAAGTGAATTTCATTCCAAGTGAATAACTACGAAGTTTTATTGAACTTTTCAAAAATATCAATCTCTTGTAAAATAGCATTGAATTTCATTCCAAGTGAGTAACTGTTATGGGAAATTGGGAATCATGTGCAGATGTGCTGGTGGCTGGTGGTAATTAGAACCATGTACAGAATTCTCTTACAGCTTGTAGAGAATTCTCCAAATCCCCTCCCACCTGTTATTATTTACATTCCTGCCCTCCTCCAAGTAACTACCCGTTTCCCCCACTTCTCTGATACATGGCCAACCTCTCCCAGAACTCCCTCCATCAGCTACCCCATCCACACCAACCTCCTTTTTAGTATTTAGAGCCGGCTGGGATAAATTCCAGGCACTGGAAGTAAATCCAGTCACCTCACAACCCTCCCACACCCATCCGCCCCCCCCCCCCCCCCTTCGGGACCTCCCAGAAATCCTCTTCCAAAATCCAAATACTACCGTATAACTCAAGGTTGCAGATATCGGATGTCGGGTTCATGTCGGTTTGGGTTTGAAATGTCGTATGTCGGATTGCGGGGGATATATCGGGGATATTTTACAATATCGGATTTTAATGTTTAAATAAACATAACAATGTTTATAAACACATTTTTTTACAAATAAGTATAAATATACAGACAATATATGTTAAATTGCATTTAGAAAGATGATGAAGAAAGAAAAAACAAAGGATATATACCCACAAATATAAAATGGCATATAAAGTTTCTGTACTCGGGCATACAAACTATCTCCAAGCAATTAAATTGTGTACCTAAAGAGATAGTGATCCAACATTCTAGACCCATATGCCCGTGAAGAAAGAAAAAGAAGAAGAAACCCTAAAGCCCGTGAAGTAGTAGAAAGAAGCAGAAGTAGTATTAGAGTGAAGAAGTAATCCCGTGAAGTAGTAAAGTGAAGTATAGAGCCCGTGAAGAAAGAAGAAGAAAAAAATAGAAGAAGGGGGCTTACAGTAGAGCGAAAAAGCCCTGTGGCGTCACAGATTCGTCGTCGGAGAAGAGGATTCGTCGCCGTTTCGTCACCGATTCCGCAGAGCAGTCTCCCGCCGCTAGAGAGAAATTAGGGCAGTTGTCGAGTGTCGACCCGTGAAATCAAATATAAGAGCCGATTTTTTAATATAAAATAAAAAAACGGCATTATAACGGCACAGGATATATCGCTATATCGCCGAGATAACGCCGATATTTTACAAAACGTTATCTGGCTCAAATAAATCGATTTCGTTGCGGTTTTCCCCCTAAACCATTATATCGGCCGACATGGCGACATATCGGACATGTCAGCCGATATCTATAACAACTGCGTATAAGTTACAACCAGGACCTCCCCCAGCACCTAGCCGCCTCTAAGCTCACTGTCGAGACCCTCCAGACCTCCTTCCGGCCATCTTTCTCTAACAACTTAGTTAGATTATCCACGCAAGAATTGAGGAGGAAATGAATCGTTGAAATAAAGGAGGAACAAGAATGAAGAAAGGAGAAACACGTGTTTACCGATTACCAGGAAGATGTCGAGCAGTCGAGGTCTCTACGAGTGTCGAACCAGCCACCAGAAAGATGTCGGAGTGCCGGAGTGGTGCCAACTGCCGGCGGTAGAAGTGGGAGATGCAGATGCCGGATGCGTCTTTCGCGAATCGTGTGTGAGGAGGATCGGTCACTCGGTGCCCTAATTCGCGAGTGAGGAGGTCTCTGCGGCCGCCGGGTCTTACGCTCTATTTGTTTGGGCGTTTCGCTACTCCGTTTTGAGCAAACGATGTCGAAAGGAGGGTAAACAAATGAACCTCCGGCGGCGTTTGCTCCGTTTCCACCCGTCCGCCTTGAGAAACGCCCCAAAAAGCTCTATTTGGAGCAGCCACCTCCCCCCTCCGATTCGAACACTCTGTTTCCACCCGCCGGATCGACCTGCCATCGCCGAACCAAATGGAGCCTTAGGGAATCGCAAGTGACGGGGGCCGCGGGTCAAAAGTAATTTTGGCTGCACGTAGATGATTTTGATGAATAATAAATTTGGTGGACTGCTAATAACAATTCACACAAAAAATAGGTGTATGTTTCCCTTTGGCATTGTAACACATCTTTTCTAACAGCTAGGCTTCGTTTGGGAGGACTTATTTTCACCGGTCAAGCGGTTACGACCGCATGTACCGGATCTTATGAAAATAAGACTTCATTTGGTTTAGCGGTGGCGGTTGTAAAAGGAGCTGTTGTAAAGGCAAGTTTGTAAAAGGAACTGTTGGAAACTGAATGCTGAAAATGGAGTTCTGTTTGGCTAGTCTGCATTTGCAGAGCTGTTCAAAACCGAGAATTGTTTGACAATACTGTGTTTGGAAATGGAGATCCGCGGTTGAATTTTTTTTCTTCTAATTATTATATATATATTAAACCATTAAAAATAATTAAATGGAAACAAACAATTTTTTTTTATTAACCGCCGGCGATGGCCGTTACCGTAAGACCCAGTTCAAACATATATAGATATTCAACATTACATGTAAACTTTTTAAAAATACGAAAAATGCGTTCAAGCTCGGTGCAATTGTTCGGCAATTGAGTCACGCAATACCACCATCTCATCCACCCCCACCCGAATCCCAATAACATGGTCTCCACCTGAGTTTTCATTAATCTGTCTTGTTCTTCTCTGAAGGCCCGCTGGGTATATGAAATGTTCGTCTTCATCACAAGCACGAAAATGAGTGTATGAGCATGATAGGTGTCTGTGAATGTAATTATGCAAACTCATCGTTGCAATAACAATGTCTCGTTGTTTTGTCAAACTGTATGGCGGCATATCCATAAGTATCTTCCACTTCTTTTTTCATACTCCAAATGAACGCTCTATGACACTGCGCAAGGACGAGTGAGCCTGGTTGAATATCTCTCGGCGCCCTTGTATCGGCCTGCTACCCCTCCTAAAATCTGGTAAATGATACCGTGTACCTAAATATAGTTTTAAAAAACCACGTTGGAGTGGATATCCGGCATCTACTACGTAATATTTGCCTGCAAAATTAGATATTGCACGTTATGTGTGAATAATTGTAACCATAAACATAATCATCTTAAAAATTTCTTATACCAAAGAGTCTCGAGATATAAAAGGCTTACCGGGTGACGGATATGGAAAATTATAACTGGGGTCCATAAGAGCACGCTGAAATATACGGCTATCATGAGTAGAACCCTCTCAGCCTGCTAATACGAACATGAAACGCATGCTGAAATCACAAACCGCCTTGATATTGTACGTAGTTGTGTCATGCCGACCAATATAAGAAACTTGTTGATCAGCAGGAACTCGAGCGTCAACATGTGTTCTATCAATAGCTCCTATACAGTTTTTAAAGAATGACATGTATCGAGCATCATTTAAGATTTGTGGGAGAATATCAATGAAAAGTTGATCTAAAGGCTTAATGACATCAGAAGATAGTCTCTTCATTGCAGTGATACCCCTTGCGAAAAATCTACTTATAGTTTCTATAGAGTGCTGAAATCGCTCACTTGCAAGCTGCATTGATACATTATGCCCTAAAATGTGCAAGGTAATTGCAAACACTTCACGCGGTAGAGTTCTTCTGAATCCTTGTAACCCATATTGTTGTGTGAGGGTCGTTAACAAATCATTAAATATTATCTTCGACATTCTAAAGGCGCTGAAAAACCTGCTAAAGTGTCCACTGAGAAGTTCAGCAATCCATCGAGCTCCTGTTTGGCTTGATGTCATGCAAGCTGTATTAGAAGAACCACTTGGCTCGGTTAACTGATAATTCATTGCTAATGACATTTGTTGTCCATTGATTGTTCTATTACGATAAAACGAGTCAACCACTTGTTGTTGAGTCTCCTCATCAGAACTGTCAATATGATCCGAGAAAGACATAATTAAGCTGCGGCAAATACATAAAATATTATTTATAATTACACAATAATAAATGTGCAACAACATAATCAATGTCATAACATTATAATAAAACATGTCTGGTTGCAACAACATAATAGTAATAAGTGTCACAACATTATAATAAATGTCCAAAAAAACAGAAACATCATAAAAAACTGTCAAACAAGTAATCTGATAAAAGATAAAACATGTCCATCAACTAATCCGACTTTTTGTCAAAACAAGCCTTCAACCACTTTAGACGTCGATCCTGTCGAATGCTCATAAAGGTTTCGCGATTCTGTTTCTCTCTCAAAAACATGGTGCAGTAGTGGTAGAAGTCGAAGTTCAAATCATCCATAACCTCTGGAATAGTTTCGAGCTCTGCAATAGCCTCAGGAATGGTGTACAATGATGACGATATCTGGATGCGCGGCGGCTCCATCATGCAAAGCCCAATAATGCGTGATGTTTCAGCAATCTCGTCCATCGTCGAACTCCTCGCCTTCTTGTTGGTCAACTTGCTTTTTCCCTTGTATGCTCGTTTCTCCCTCGCATAAATAGAATTTGGAGACTCGTTAATGTTTTGCGTGTCATCTCCAGTAGATAAGTCATGTTCATCAATAGATTCTGATTCGAAAGTTCTAGAATTTGGGGCTCAAGCAAGATTTTCAGCTGCTACTGCTACGACATGGCCAAACATCATATGCAGTTTTTTTTCTAACTCTGGAGTTATTCCAGAAAACTGAAACTTTCTATCATTTGGAACAACCTGACATGAATAATAAATATATATTAGAAAAACATTAATATCCACAATAATGTAGTTATAAAGTTAATCTTTAGAAAATACATACTTTAAGGCGTTATTTCCACCAATCCTCTGAAGCAGCAATGATTTTGCAAATTGGATCACAGCCCAAACCCGTATCACGGCCCTTAAGATCTCGCCATAACTTCCAATCCATTTTCAATTGATCACATTTATTCTTCATTTGATTTCGATCATACGATTTACCCGTCTGAGCAAAGAAATTGGTGGTTAGGTTTGACCACCCATCCCTACTAAAGTGTGTAGTTGGGCGATTACCTAACTCTATTTCCTTCAAGCACAAGTCGGAAAAAATAAGAACATCGTTCGCCTCTCATCGTTCGCCTCTCAGTTTGCACTCACACCACCTTCTTTATGTTTACCCATAATCCTACAAAATTCTCCACAAACACATTGCTCAAAAATCTAAACAAAAATCTCCACAAAATTCTATAAAAATCTAGAAAAAATCACAAACCAAACACACATACAAAATCACAAATCAAACAGACATTACATACACTCAATACACACTGCATACACTCACCCACACACACACATTACATACACTCACCCACACATTTCAAACATTAACACACACATTGCATGCACTCAACACACACAAACATAAAATCAAACACACACGCACACACTCATTACAAAAAACACTTTCATACACCCACAACACACACACACTCGCACTCATTACAAAACACACTTTTATACACACACAAAACACACACACTCACACACACATTTCATATACTCAACACACAAACACACACACACATTACAAACACCAACACAAGTGCAAATCTCTAAAAGCACCAACAATCCAAACATTGAGTAATTGAGCCAAAATAACTCCCAATTGAAAATTTCTCTTCGCAAACTCTTTTTATAATTACACACACAACACACACACATTTCATACACTCAACACACACACACACTACACACACCAACACACACACTCATAAACAAGCACACACACACACACACTCACACTCATTACAAAAAAACACTTTTATACACACACAACACACACAACACACACACAACACACACACACACTCACACACACATTCCATACACTCAACACACACACACATTCCATACATTCAACACACACACACACACATTACACACACCAACACCCACACTCATAAACAAACAAACACACACACACTTATAAATAAGCACACACACACTCACACTCATTACAAAAAAACACTTTTACACACACACACACAACACACACAACACACACACACACACATTCCATACACTCAACACACACACACACATTACACCCACCAACACACACACTCATAAACAAACACACACTCATAAATAAGCACACACACACTCACACTCACACTCATTACAAAAAAAACACTTTTATACACACACAACAAACACACAACACACACACACACTCACACATTTCATACACTCAACACACACACACACATTACAAACACCAACACACACACTCATAAACAAACAAACAAACACAACACACACACACTCACACACATTTCATAAACTCAACACACACACATTACACACATCAACACACACACTCATAAACAAACAAACACACACACTCATAAACAAATACACACACACTCACAGTACAAATAGCTAGTGAATGAAACGCTATGGAGTAGCTGTAAAAATAAAAAATACACATACACACAACACATCCATTGCCATTTGTAATAAATCAAAAATAGGTGGGGAATAAACTTTTATACCTGCTGTTTCAGGGATCAGAGGCTGCTGCGGTTGATTGCTGTAGATCTGAACGAAGAATATCCAGATCTGAACTGCAAGATCAGGAAAAAAGTTGAAAAACATGGGATCAGTAAAAAAAATGGAAGTGCTACTGCAAGTGATTTTTATACAGAGGAATTTTGGGAGAGAAGAGGCAGAGCTGTCGCGAAATGGTACGAGGATACCTACCGTCGAAGAGGCAGAGCCGTTCGCGCAGCCGGAGAAGATGCAGAGGCCGTCGGGGAAAATCTGCTCCACGCGCGGCCGGAGAAGATGCGGTGGCCGTCGGGAAAGATCTGCTCCTCGCGTACCGGAGAAGAAGCGGAGGTCGTCGGGGAAGATCTGCTCCTCGCGCAGCCGGACAAGATGCGGGAGGCCGTCGGGGAAGATCTGCCCTAGCAGCGCTCGGGGAAGATTTCTTTTCTCCAAACACGAGAAACCCGAGGATGACGGGAGGGTTTCGTCCCACGGTCAATTTGAGCCGGGCGAAAATCGCGGCTGATGGAAATGGAGCGAAAAACAAATGTAAAAATAGTGAGCCTTGCGTTTCCCTTTATAAAAACGAAATGGAGGAAAAAGCTTAAGCAAATGGATCCTAAGTCCTCCCAAACGGAGCCCTAATCTCGCGGTGAGAGTGGTGGGAGGAAAAGGCCAGCGTTAAAAAAACATGTTGGTAAAACTTTTTTTTCCGTTCTCAACACTTAAAAAATGTTGTTTTTTACTTTTCGGATGAGCTTGAACAAAAATATCATCATCATAAAATATAGCTAACAGAGTCGGAGTCAAATGAGTGAGGTAGCTCAAGCCATCAGGAAGGAAGACGGAGAGAAGAGCAGAGAGCTCAGGGGTTCCAGGGACAGGAGGGTCCGGAATCAGACTGGAGGCAGTAGGGAGGACCTGCCCAGGGTCCAGGAAGAGCTCTCATCTAGGGTGGGGAAACTTTCACGGGGGCCAAAGGAGGTTCAACTTCCAGAGGAAAGCCCCAAGACAGCTCTTACCCCCACCACAGTAGACATTGGCAATAGGTGAAAGAGGAAGAGGCAACAGGAGAGACCGCCGGACCCGTCAAAGGAGGGAAGGAGGAGTGTTGTCGTACTGTGACTTCCACCAGGCAGAGGGTCACGCCACGACTACCTACCCCGAATTCCTGAAAGTGAGGGGGGAGAGAGGTCATGCCCACCTCAGCCGCCGGCGCAGGTTGAAGAGGTTCCACCCCGAGTGGGGGAGGATGACATATGTGAGGATCGGGTCGACGTCGGACCCCGAGGTGGCATAGCAGTGATCCACGATGGAGTGGGGATTGAGACCACTCGGAAGGCGAGCCTCCATGTCATGTACAGACGGAGCGTCGCTTCGATATCCCAGACCCCGCCCCAAGAGGAGAAGATCACTTCTCGATGAAGGACATGTCAGATCATGAGGATCCATTCTGCGATGCACTGGTCATCCAGACAGCCATCGAGGGCTACACCGTCTCCCGGATCTTGGTTGATAACGGGAGCTCCGTCAACATCATTTTCAAGAAGGCGCTTGACGAGATGAAGTTGGAGCCAAGGAGGGCGTTGGCCTCAGACGGACCTCTATTCGGATTTTCATGGGAGAGGAAGAAGGTTGAAGGTGGAGCAGGACTCCAAGTGAGATGGGGGGCTTCTAGGAACTGTCGGTTCGTCATTGTTGACGCTCTGAGCATCTACAACGCCATATTCAGAAGGCCCCTAATCAGCGCCTTCTGTTGCATGCCGTCTTTTTTCCACCAGTGCCTCAAGTTTAGCTCAGAAGGGATCCAGGTCAGAGTCAAGGGAGACTCAAGGATGATAAAGCAATGTTATGTCACGACCGTCAACACCATCTCTTGGTTGGCCAAGGCAGAGGAGATGGAGAAGATCATAAAGAGCTTGAGCAAGATGGAGATATTCGAGGGGAGGGATGACGGCCAGCATACCAAGACCCCATGAAGAAGCCTCGCCTCGGCAGAGTCTTGTATCTTTTCTTATGTTGTAATGAGTTCAGCCCCCGACCAGTTGAGTCGGAGGGTCATGTAACCCATCATGTTTTCCCCTTTGAGAATGTTGGAATTGATGAAGCTCAGGTGACATGCCCAGTCCCACCCCCCAAGTGGATCTCCTCATGCCAGGTTCTCACTAGCTGGATGGGTCGAGGGTACCTCGGGGAGCCCAAGTCCTTTTCTCCGATGACGGTCCCGCTGTCAGGCTCTCACTAGCTGGCAGGTCCGGTGGTATCTCTCGTGGAAGCCTAAGTTTTTTGCTCCGATAACGGTCCCGCTATCAAGCTCCCACTAGCTGGTAGGTCCGGTGGTACCTCTCGTGGAAGCCCAAGTCCTTTGCTCTGATGACGGTCCCGCTGCCAGGCTCCCACTAGCTGGCAGGTCCGGTGGTACCTCTCGTGGAAGCCCAAGTCCTTTGCTCCGCTGACGGCCCCGCTGCCAGGCTCCCACTAGCTGGCAGGTCCGTGGTACCTCTCGTGGAAGCCCAAGTCCTTTGCTCCGATAACGATCCCGTTGCCAGGCTCCCACTATCTGGCAGGTCCGGTGGTACATCTCATGGAAGCTCAAGTACTTTGCTCTGATGACGGTCCCGCTGCCAGGCTCCCGCTAGCTGGCAGGTCTGGTGGTACCTCTCGTGGAAGCCCAAGTCCTTTGCTCCGATGACAGTCCCGCTGCCAGGCTACCACTAGCTGGCAGGTCCGGTGGTACCTCTCGTGGAAGCCCAAGTCTTTTGCTCTGATGACGGTCCCATTGCTAGGCTCCCACTAGCTGGCAGGTCTAGTGGTACCTCTCGTGGAAGCCCAAGTCCTTTGCTCCGATGACGGTCCCGCTGCCAAGCTCTCATTAGCTGGCATGACAGGTTGATCCCTCAGAGAGGCCTTATAATCTTTCAAACAACGAGAAGGGGCCACTCAATGAATACGTTGGGTTGGATGTTTCTTTCCGAGCTTGTGCCAACTTCGAAAAGAGCAGGGATTATGTACAACCCCGTATTCGTAGAGTAGGGTCCCCTCGGCAGGCGCATGACAAGCTTTATGTTTTGTAAGCTTTTGAGAGGTTTTGAACTCTTAGTGGCCAATTTTGGCTTGGCCTTGAAAATATACTAGTATGGGGAGGAAAATTTCATCTCCCCTCGGCCCCTTTGAGAGGTCGCCCCGGTCAGAACTCTCTAGCCCGCAGGCCGTCCAGCCCGCAGGCCGCCTAGCTTGCAGGCCACTCAGCTCGTACGACGTCACTCTCGTGCAAGGTCGCTGTCCCGCCTATCTGTCTCGCAGGACGCCGCTCCCGCGCCAGGTCGTCGTCTCGCCTAGCTATCTCGCCTAGACCGCTCCCGCGCTAGGTCGTTGTCTCGCCTAGCCGTCTCGCCTAGACCGCTCTCGCAGGCCGCCCAGCTCGCAGGTCGCTCAGCTTGCAGGACGCCGCTCCTGCGCCAGGTCGTCGTCCCGCCTATCTGTCTCGCAGGACGCCGCTCCCACGCTAGGTCGTCGTCTCGCCTAGCTGTCTCGCCTAGACCGCTCCCGCGCCAGGTCGATGTACCGCCTAGCCGTCTCACCTATACTGCTCTTGTAGGCTGTTCAGCCCACAGGCCGCCTAGCTCGCAGGACGTCGCTCCCGAGCCAGGTTGTCATCCCGCCTAGCCGTCTCGCCTAGACCATTCTCGCAGGCCGCCCAGCTCGCAGGCCTCCCAGCTCGCAGGCCGCCCAGCTCGCAGGCCGCCCAGCTCGCAGGCCTCCCAGCTCGCAGGCCGCCCAGCTCGCAGGCCTCCCAGCACGCAGGTCGCCCAGCTCGCAGGCCTCCCAGCTCGCAGGTCGCCGCTCCCGCGCCAGGCCGCCGCTCAACTCGCAAACCGCAGGTCTCGCCCAGCCAGTTCGCCTTGCCTGCTTTTACCATTTTGCCCCCGGGGTGGAATTACCTCTTTACCCCCCGATGTGGAGGTTTTCTATTAGCTCGGGGCCTATTTGTCCTAGGGGTATTTCAGACCTTTTGGTCCCTAGACTGGGAAAAACTATAAATAGACCCCCTTGGGTACCTTTGGAGAGAATTAATTTTTGTCTTCCTCCTCCCTTGGTTTCTTCTTCTTGGTTGAGTTGAGAGAGCTCTCAAAGGTACCCGGCTCAGCCATTGGTGAGGGAGGGGAAGTGCTCTTGTGACCTTCTTGGTGTGTGGTAGGACCTCCACGCTAGAGTCGAGGGTCTGTTCCTAGTTTCTCAAGTCTTTGGTCCGCGACGTTCCCCCGAGTGTAGTAGGTGTGAGGTCACCCCTCTTTTGGGACTCCGAACTCCACAGAGACCAGGTTTTTGGTTTCAACAGTAAAGAGCTTTGGATTTCAGTCCAATCTTTTGGTGAGAATTTTGGTGAGAATTTTGTCACCTATCACTTAGAGGATGATTTATTCTCCTACCAGGAAGCAATGAGATCTAGAGATTCGCTGATGTGGGTAGAAGTCATCGATGATGAGACAGACTCACTGCTATAGAACAACACTTGACATCCAGTTAACCTGCTGAAAGAAACTAAAGTCTTATGATGCAAGTGTGTGTTGAAAAAGAAATTACATAGTGATGAGTCTATAGTCAGGTATAAAGCACGTCTCATAGCTAAAAATTATAAGTATCAGGGAGTATAGACCATTTTGACGTCTATTCATCTGTATGTTACCTATTTACTATTAAAGTTCTTCTCGCCTTAGCGTATATCGAGATCTTTATAGTTAATCAAATGAATGTGAAAACAGTCTTCTTAAATCGAGACCTTGACAAAGAGATCTACATGACACAACCTGAAGGTTATGTACATAAAGATTTAAAAAGATAAAGAATGCAAATTGAATAAATCAATCTGTGAGCTTAAACAAACGTCTAAAATGTGGCACATGAAATTTGATCAAGTGGTAAGAAGCTTTGGCTTTCAGTCCAGTCTTTCCAACAAATGCCTTTATCACCATTCAATGTCAAATCAAATAGTCATCATATGTTTATATGTGGATAACATGTTGATTCTGTGGTCGGATCTTGCTGGAGTTAGGGATATTAAATCCACTCTCGCAGAAATATTTGACATGAAGGACCTTGGTCCCGCGAATACTCTATTACGTATGAAAGTTAGAGTTGATAAAGGTCGAGTTACCTTTAGCCAAACTCATTATATAGAGCAACTTCTTTCTACCTATGAATATAAATATTGTAGGTCAGCTAAGACATCGTTTGATCACAATGTTCAGTTAAGTTTCAATAAAGAGATCGACATTGATCAAGTAAAATATTCTAAAATATTAGTATTCTCACGTACTTCACAAGTTGTACAAGACAATACATTGTCTTCTCAATTGACATGGTGAGCCGTTTTACCAATAGTCTGGGCAAAGAGAACTGAAATGTCTTAGATAGGCTGATGAGATACATGAGAGATACTAAATATCATGTTATATGTGCTACACTTATTATCCCCCTACTGTGGATGGATTCTCTAACGTCTCAAGGTATTTAGAAGTTGGTAACAACAAGCCTACTAGTGTATATATATTCACGTTGGGTGAAATTGTTATTACTTGAAAATCCAAAAGACAGACTTGTATTGCTTTGTCGTCTATAGAAGCTGAGTTGTTTGTCTTAACTTCGGCTGATGAAGATGCAGACTGAATCAGGAACTTAATTTTATACATACCCTTGTTTAAGTTACAAGTCAACTCGTTGAACTTCTATTGTGATAATCAAATGACAGCTCAAGTCGTTAAGAATTCCCTCTACAATACTAAGAGAAGACATGTACGAGTCAAACATGTAACACCCCCGAAACTCAAAAGAGGGGTCGGTGATATTTTAAGCCAAGTATGGGTTTTGGAGCAGGTGTAACGGGCGTGACACGGGCGTGTCACGGGCGTGTCGCAGGCCGTGTTCGGCCCAGATTTTGTAAAATTGGGCTGAATCGCAGCCGTTCGATTTCCTTGGCTTGGGATCCGACGGCTGGGGGTGGATGCTGGCAGTTTAAACCCGGAAACAGGGTTTGCAATCCCTCATTTCATCCCCTTGGTCCTCTTTCTAAAGTCTAGAGAGAGGGAGAGCAAGGAGGAGGAGGAAGGCCAAGATCCGGCCGCCGGTGGAGCTTCGGAGCTCCGAATCGCAATCCGAGTCCAGATCCGCGAAGGCGACGCCGTTGCGGTGCTTTCCAACCTCGTAGTTTTTCATGGCGCCGCGGAAGAACGCAAGGGTAACGATTCTCTTCTTGAGCATGTGAAGCTCTTCTCCTTTTGCATGGGAAAACCCTTCTCCCGCGAGTGAGCGGCGAGATTGCGGTATTCCTTGGGGTAGATATGTAAAGTTCCCCTTGTTAGAGTCCGGAATCATAGTACGGACATAGGCATGATGTGTGAAGCCTACCCGGACGTGTTGGTCCGGATCGGTGATGATTTGCTATGCATTGTTGGCCGGAGAAGACTCCGAGTGTTGTGTTTGTTTTCGGGTTGCTATGCGGTAGTATGCATCAGGGAATCTGGGGGATTAACCCCGAGGTGCACCCGAAAATCTGGACGGAAACGCATTTCTGTCATATCGGTGGCCTGGGAGCCAACCGGGTACATAGCGGGGCTATGTACCATGTTTGATCGTTATTTGGGACTGGGGAAGCTTAGTCCGCGCCAAAGGCCTAATGGCAATGGCGGGGTGAGCAACGGGCTGGTGTACCCCTAACCGCTCCACCTGCTCGAAAGAGAGTGCTACGCTCACCCTAGTAGCACTCTCTTGAAGCGGTCATGGGGATCATCTCAAGGGTCTGGGTAAAACCCATCGGTTAAAGGGACCTAAAGTTTTACGTGGGACTTACCGAGGTTTGGAGATCGAGTCTAGGTTGCGGCTGAGAAGACTAAATGCTCACAAGATTGCCACCCTGGGGGTGGTGGTGGAGTCGAGGACCGGACGGGGTTCGGACTGGCTTCGCCGAGTAAGTGTCCTGAGAGCACGGGGTGTACGACCGTGTGAGCGTGCACCTGTGATGTGATGCTTATTTTGCTACGTTGCTTGTTTTGCTAACAAGTGCAGGGAAGAAGCTTTGCCGCCCCGGTTTGGGGGCGGAGTCGTTATAATTTGGTCAGCATAGCTGACCGTTGCCTTTGTTTACCACCGTGCGGTGGATTGTTGCTTGCAGGTGCTGCGGAGCCGAGAGGTAAATAGTGGGCTAAAGCCCAAGTTGCTGTGCCGGCCCTCGAATGCCAAGTTTTGAGTGTTTTCCTTTTTGTACTCATGTGTGACCGGCCTGCGTGCCGAGGTTTGGAAGACACTTTTTATTAAGCAAACTCTTGTAAGACTTTAAGGCCAATATCCGTGTATTAAACATTCCTTATTTTTAGTTGCGTGGACATTCATGTTGGCAGGGTTCTTAATTGTGCAACTTAATAATTGCTTCCGCTAGGTGCTGTGTAGGACGTTGTGATTGGTTGTATAGTTTCAATGCGTAACCAACCGGTCTGTCCGTAGTATATGGCGTCGGGCCCCGGTCGGACCTACTATTATATACTATGTGACGGATAGGGGTGTTATAAATTAGTATCAGACTACTGGTTTCGGTCAAACTTAAATGAATTCGTGGACGAATTCACTTTAAAGGGTGGTGAGCACATGTGTGTGCGTCATCGTTATAACATGAAAAGAACCCATGAATGTCCACTTAGGAATGAAAATACACATGTTTGAGGAACCTGCGTGTTCCTATAATTGCTTTTTGCAATTTTGTTCAGTCATTTATGGTGTTTTGAACGGCTATAGGTGTCCGGAAGTGGAGCGTGACAGTCTAAACACACGTTTGCTGAGCAAAGTACGGCACCAAGTAACGTTCCTGAGACCCCTACGTCTTTAGAAACCATAAGAAGGGTGGTTGAAGCGGTATTCGCTGTGACCAACGCACAACATGGGAGTAATGTGCAACCCTTCGTCCCTGAGATGGCCCCAACATCGGGCGGTATGTTGGAGCAAAGGGCATTTGGAGGTCATTTAGAGCAGCAGATGAGCATGACTGTGGTGCAGGGAGCGCATTCAGTTGACGCATATTTGCAGACGTTCCTTATGTTAAGGCGCTACCCAGGTTTTGAATGGGAAAGCGAGCAATCTATAGTTGATAGATTTTATAATGATCTGCGCAGCGAGTTGCGTATTCTACTGCTAGGACCAAAGTTATTGGGATTCCGAGCTTTGGTGGAGTCGGCTAGAGCTTTGGAGGTGGAGTTGGGGAAAACTCACCAAGTACTAGTGGATAGGGTACCAAAACCTACAGATCCTATAAGGATTGTCTATCGAAAGATGCCGAGAAAAGAGGCTGGGTCATCTACTACCCGAACTACCCTCAATTGTTATTTTTGTGGCAAGAAAGGGCATCTCGCCAGAGAGTGTTGGGAGAGTGCTCAAAAGATAATGAAAGTTTTGGCAGGAGCAGTCGAAGATGCTATGACAAAAGATTCGGTGGTCAAGTTAACAACCTCAAAATCTGGGTACCGTAGGTGGTACAAGAAGGCTAGGAGGTCGGGTCTAGTCCCTTCCTCTAGCACATCCGGAGCGACTACAGTCCAAACCCCGGATGCATGCTTTGTTTGTGGAAAGCAGGGGCACTATGCCCGGGATTGTTGGAGTGGACGCCCAATGTACAAAAAGAAGTCGGGTTCAATATCTGAAGAGAAAGGCAAGGCGGTGGCGTCCACCGCATCGCTGTTTACTCCGGCCCAACCGGGAGTGAACATCCTTGGCCAGCAGGAGGCCATGTGGCCGACCGTCGAGTCGTCAGGTATGGTTTTATTGTTAACAATCTTGCTTCTTGCCTTATGCGTGTTAACTTAGAACTTGAAGTTCTAGGCTTTATTTTGGAATCTTGGTAATCCGGAGAGAGCATAGTTTTGATACGGGAACTTCGCATTCCTGTTATCCGAAGAATCTGTATTGCGCATCGGAGTCTTACCTTCGATGGTAAAGTGAGCAATCCGGATGGGTTATTACCCAGTAGTCGTCCAGTGCGCACGGAGACACAGTCTGTGCGGTAAAAGTCTTTTTGAAAGTCAAGGATTCGACTTGCTAGCGTCGTTGTTGCCGTTAGTAGAGTTTGACGTCATCTTTGTTATGGACTAGCTTTCGGGGCAGAAGGCTTTTATCGTTTGCAACCGCAAAGAGACCTAGCTGGGTGTTGGGCAGGGGACAACGTTTGCGGAACTGAAGGGATCGAGCAGGACACTGACGTCTGCCCTCCCGGTGGTCAAGACAGTTCGTGCGGGCGCAGAGCTGTTCTTCACGTTAGTGGAGGCTATAACGCCTAAGTCCACTCTGGGTAATATCCCAGTGGTTTGTGAGTATCCCGATGTGTTCCTGAACAATCTCCCTGGAGCCCCACCGTAGCGAGAGATCGATTTCACGATTGAGTTATGCCAGGTGCTAAACCTGTGTCATGCTCTCCTTATAGGCTGATGCCTAGGGTGATAGCGGAGTTAAAGGTTCAACTAGAAAAGTTGATGGAGCAAGGGTAGGTGCGTCCAAGCTCGTTTCCTTGGAGCGCACCGGTCCTCTTTACTCAAAAGAAGGACGTGAGCTTGCAATTTTGTATCCATTGCAGAGAGCTGTGTAAGTTTGCAGAAATAGGACAAGTAATTGATCCAAATGATCGATGATCTTCTGATCAGTTAGTCGGGTCTTCGGTGGACTCAATAGTGGACCGTAAGTCCGGTTACCCTCATCTGAGAATAAGGGTAAGTGTTATCGCAAATGCGGTATTAAGCACGAGTGATGAGCAATCCGAGCCTACGATCGTGCTGTCTTGGCAGTCAAGTGTGGCATCAGTGTTCATAGACCGGATGAGCGGAATGTTCATGGAGTACCTAGTCCAGTTTGTGATCGTCTTCATCGACGACACATTGGGGGAAATTTTAGTGCGAATGGTATCGCTTCTGAATATCTACTCTTGGTTTTGTAGACGCTAAAAAGGAACCATGTATACACCAAGTTCTCCGAACTCGAGTCTTGGGTTATCCTCGTAGCGCTTCTCGGTCCTTTAGTTGGTAGAGTGAGAGTGTGTAGGTCCAATGTTGTTAGTCACAATACGAGGGTGGCATGTGTTGTCTCGGTAGCGGAAGTCCAGAATTTTTGGTGTGGTCGGCTACTACAGGCGCTTCGTAGAGGACTTCCCGCGGATAGTATTACCCCTCGCATCGTTGTCAAGGAAAAACTTAAAAGGATTGCTTAGATGCGCAAGTACGCCCAAGCTGTGAAGGGTTAAAGAGTTGGTCAACCACGGCGCCAGTGTTAAGTTCGCCGAGTGGAACCAAAAGCTGTGAGATCTACGGCACTGCCTTAGGCAGTGGATTAGACTGCGTGTTATTGCTGCGTGGTAATGTTGTGGCTTATGGCTAGCATTAGTTGCAAGAGCATGAGGGGAATTGTCCAGTCCGTCATCTGGAGTTCGTGGCCGTGTGTTTTGCACAAAAACTAGGGAGGCTTTATGTGTATGGTGCAAAAGTCAGTGTCTGTACCGATACTATGAGCCTGATACATCGGTGGGATCGAAAGGATCTGAAATTGAGGCAGCAAAAATGGATGGAGTTCCTGGGGGACTATACGTTCGAAAGTTATTTTGTGCTCATTGTAAGGCAATGTGTTGCGGATGTGTTGAGACGCAAGGCTTCCGCCCAAGCTAACTAGTTATAGGTTCATGTTGAGGGTTTGACTCGGGAGTTGGAGATGTTAGCTATCTCTTGCGTTGACAAGCATACTAGCGTCGAAGCATAACTGAACTGGTCGGAAGTCCAGTATGACCTGGCTGATCGTAGTTGGCAGACTATGGTTTGTGTAGCTGCATGAAGGAAATCATGGGTGCGGCTCGGTGGGTCAAAATCCCAAGTCGACAGTTGTGGGTAGGCTACCAAGGAAAGACAATCGTTTGTGCAGTCCAAGCATGGGTAATTTATGGGTGGAGTTGTGATACGTCATACCAAGTACTCAACTCGCTTAGGAGGCACAAGTTGTGCCGATGTCTAAAGAAATTGCTTTGGTGGTCGGGGCTCAAGAGAGTCGTAGCGTTGTTTGTGGCTAAGTGCCAGCCTTGCGCCTTAGTGAAGGCAGAGTGCCAAGTGTCGGGGAATTCTTGAATCCTTACCTAGTTCGGAATAGAAGTTCGACTGGACTGTGTGCATGGTTTGCCAAAGTCACAGTGGGGTAGCGACGCCGTGTGGGTGATCGTAATTGTGTTAACTTTAATGTCGCACTTCATTCCGCATAGGAAGGATAATTCGGCGGAGTAACTGGCAAATGTTTTTGGATATCATAGTTAGACTGCATGGTGTGCCCCGCAACATCATGAGCAATCGAGGTGGGCGTTCTACGTCCAATGATTGGAGGTGGTTACAGAAAGTGCTGAAGACTAAGTTGTAGTTTAGTCCAGTCTTACATCCGCGGATGGATGAGCAGACCGAGTGGGTCAACATGACGTTGGAGGACGTGCTTCGCATGTGCGTTCTGGACTTCGAGAAGCAGTGGGAAGGCCATCTGTTTTGGTAAAGTTTGCGTACAACTTTAGCTACCAAGCGAGCATACAAATGGCGCCCTTCGAGGCCCTATGAGGTTGAAGTTGTCGCATGCCATTGTCGAGGCTAGAAACGGATGACACGAAGTTGTAGTTAAAGCAAGAGATGGTAAACACTACCCCTTTAGTGCGAACCATATGAGAACTGTTGCTAATCGCTCAGGGGAGGCAGGCTAAGTACTTTAACGCCACGTATCGGAATGTGGAGTTATCGGATGGCGTATAGGAAGTTATAGTCGTTCAAGAGTGTTTCACGGGAGCGACGCTTGGGGAAGCTGAGCCCGATATACCTTGGACCACTTGAGATTTCTAGAGCGGTTTGGTGAGGCGGCGCAAGAGCCTTCGAACTTGATCGCGAGTGATCAAGTTTTGGTGGACGAAAGGTTGACGTCTAGGGTCAAACCTGTTCGTTTTGGAGACCGTGAAGTCGAGCGACTTTGTCTCAAGGAAATCAAGTTAGTCGTGGTCCGGTGGGGCAATTGCGATAGCAAGGAGCTCTCTTAGGAATGAGAGCAACCTATGCAGGGTATGTACCCGGAGCTGTTCCGCCTGGGTACCGCTGAGAGTTTCTGTTTTCTCTCCTTTAGTAATTTTGTGGACGAAATTCTTTTAAGGGGGGAAGATTTGTAACACCCCCGAAACTAAAAAGAGGGGTCGGTGACGTTTTAAGCCAAGTCTGGGTTTTGGAGCAGGTGTCACGGACGTGACACGGGCGTGTCACGGGCGTGTCGCAGGCCGTATTCGGCCCAGATTTTGTAAAATTGGGCTGAATCGCAGCCGTTCGATTTCCTTGGCTTGGGATCCGACGGCTGGGGGTGGATGCTGGCGGTTTAAACCCGGAAATAGGGTTTGCAATCCCTCATTTCATCCCCTTGGTTCTCTTTCTAAAGTCTAGAGAGAGGGGAGAGCAAGGAGGAGGAGGAAGGCCAAGATCCGGCCGCCGGTGGAGCTTCGGAGCTCCGAATCGCGATCCGAGTCCAGATCCGCGAAGGCGACGCCGTTGCGGTGCTTTCCAACCACGTAGTTTTTCATGGCGCCGCGGAAGAACGCAAGGGTAACGATTCTCTTCTTGAGCATGTGAAGCTCTTCTCCTTTTGCATGGGAAAACCCTTCTCCCGCGAGTGAGCTGCGAGATTGCGGTATTCCTTGGGGTAGATATGTAAAGTCCACCTTGTTAGAGTCCGGAATCGTAGTACGGATATAGGCATGATGTGTGAAGCCTACCCGGACGTGTTGGTCCGGATCGGTGATGATTTGCTATGCATTGTTGGCCGGAGAAGACTCCGAGCATCGTGTTTGTTTTCGGGTTGCTATGCGGTAGTATGCATCAGGGAATCTGGGGGATTAACCCCGAGGTGCACCCGGAAATCTGGATGGAAACACATTTCTGTCATATCGGTGGCCTGGGAGCCAACCGGGTACATAGCGGGGCTATGTACCATGTTTGATTGTTATTTGAGACTGGGGAAGCTTAGTCCGCGTCAAAGGCCTAATGGTAATGGCAGGGTGAGCAACGGGCTGGTGTACCCCTAACCGCTCCACCTGCTCGGTTAAAGCGACCTAAAGTTTTACGTGGGACTTACCGAGGTTTGGAGATCGAGTCTAGGTTGCAGCTGAGAAGACTAAATGCTCACAAGATTGCCACCCTAGGGGTGGTGGTGGAGTCGAGGACCGGACGGGGTTCGGACTGGCTTCGCCGAGTAAATGCCCTGAGAGCACGGGGTGTACGGCCGTGTGAGCGTGCACCTGTGATGTGATGCTTATTTTGCTACGTTGCTTGTTTTGCTAACAAGTGCAGGGAAGAAGCTTTGCCGCCCCGGTTTGGGGGCGGAGTCGTTATAATTTGGTCAGCATAGCTGACCGTTGCCTTTGTTTACCACCGTGCGGTGGATTGTTGCTTGCAGGTGCTGCGGAGCCGAGAGGTAAATAGCGGGCTAAAGCCCAAGTTGCTGTGCCGGCCCTCGAAGGCCAAGTTTTGAGTGTTTTCCTTTTTGTACTCATGTGTGACCGGTCTGCGTGTCGAGGTTTGGAAGACACTTTTTATTAAGCAAACTCTTGTAAGGCTTTAAGGCCAATATCCGTGTATTAAACATTCCTTATTTTTAGTTGCGTGGACATTCATGTTGGCAGGGTTCTTAATTGTGCAACTTAATAATTGCTTCCGCTAGGTGCTGTGTAGGACGTTGTGATTGGTTGTATGGTTTCAATGCGTAACCAACCGGTCTGTCCGTAGTATATGACGTCGGGCCCCGGCCGGACCTACTGTTATATACTATGTGACGGATAGGGGTGTTACAAGACATGCATTATTGATTTATCTGAAAGAATAAGGAATTATCATTTTGATCGATATGCGTTCGAATGATAACCTGGCTGATCTTTTGACGAAAGAAATGCCCAAAGACCGGTTAATCAAAATAGTGGGGGAAATGGAACTAAAGACGATTTAGTTCGTTCTTTGATCAAGGTTAGACGATTCGACTCAGCCTTAGTCCAAATGTTTGATTTTCAAATTTCCTTTATCAAAGCAGACATGTTATGCTCCGTTGATGCTCTTGATTGCTTAGTACGGATTTGATAAGTTGTTTCATTTCAAATTTGATGCTAACAACTTCATCTAGATTTGATTATTGCCTTGGAGGAGAGTGTTATTCCAAACTTGATAACACGATCTGACTTGTTTTGTCTTTTCTTCTATTAATTGGTTCAATTCCAAACTTGATGAGTTCCAATTAACTCTAGAAGAGCAGTAACCATTATTGAAGTCAGGAAAATAGCTATTCCAAAATTTGGATCTATGTAGTTTAAGGTTACCGGTTCAGCGGTTGGGCACGATGACTAACGGGCTAAGACACAAAAATAGTTAGGCAACAAAAAGGACCCCAGACGCTGCGGCAGGGAGGTCATATCATGTACTCGGATGCTTAGAAGAAGCTTCCCCTCCACAACCAAAGATGACCGAGCAGAGTACGAGGTAGATTCTAGCTAGCGACTAAGTCAAGGTGGCGACTAAGATGGATTGTCGCTAGCTTGCGGCCTCTCTCTAAAGAAAGGATCCAAAGACTCAGCTCGAAGTCTAGGAAATGAGGATAAATATTTTATGTCCAATCTTTTGCGAGATTACGAAGTATAGCTCGAAGCCTCACTCAGCGCTAAAACAAGCATGGCGTTGAGTGAAGCTCACTCACTCAATGCCTCCTGCAAGAACAACTCTGGCGTTGAGTGAGCCAACCTCACTCAACGCCAAAACAGCCATGGTGTTGAGTGAGGCACACTCACTCAACGCCCTCGTACTTAGCCAAAAACAGAGAAAGTGGCGTTGAGTGAGCTGGCCTCACTCAACGCCAAAACAGCAATGGCGTTGAGTGAAGCTCACTCACTCAACGCCCTTACACTTAGCCGTAAAAGAGAACTACGGCGTTGAGTGAGTCCACCTCACTCAACGCCAAAACAGTAATGGCGTTGAGTGAGGTTCACTCACTCAATGCCCTGGCACAGCCGCCACGAGGAAAACCTTTGGCGTTGAGTGAGTTGACCTCACTCAACGCCATTTCTGGTTTGGCGTTGAGTGAGGTCAGCTCACTCAACGCCGCAGGTTTTCCTCGTGGCGGCTGTGCCAGGGCGTTGAGTGAGTGAACCTCACTCAATGCCATTGCTGTTTTGGCATTGAGTGAGGTGGACTCACTCAACGCCGTAGTTCTTTTTTGCGGCTAAGTGTAAGGACGTTGAGTGAGTGAGCTTCACTCAACGCCATTGCTGTTTTGGCGTTGAGTGAGGCCAGCTCACTCAACGCCACTTTCTCTGTTTTTGGCTAAGTACCAGGGCGTTGAGTGAGTGTACCTCACTCAACGCCATGGCTGTTTTGGCGTTGAGTGAGGTTGGCTCACTCAACGCCAGAGTTGTTCTTGCAGGAGGCGTTGAGTGAGTGAGCTTCACTCAACGCCATGCTTGTTTTGGCACTGAGTGAGGCTAGCTCACTCAACGCCAAGGTCTGGTTAGGCGTTGAGTGGGTCCCACTCAACGCCAAGCCGTGTTGAGATATTTCAACACACTTCCTTTACCTTGCTTTTCGTTCCCGAGTGAATTTCTTGTTTTATTTTTTGGGTTTTCCTTGTCGGCCGTTTTCTTTACTTCCTAAAGCTAGGCCGAATCGTGGGTCGTGGTTAGTGGTGGTGTGTTGTAGCTCTTTATGGGGGAGGTGTTGTGTAATTTAGCCAAGGCCACTCTTGTTTTTCTTGCTCCAGGTACGGGCTGGGCATGTGGGTGGGAGGTCCCTTGTGTTTTCACATGTAGACCCTCGAGCTTGTTGACTTGGACATGGTGGATGGGGGACTGAGTTTGCCTCCAATCCGGTTCCTCGTTGTTTGTTTTTGCTACTACCACCTCCCACAGTTTAGGGTGTTAGAAGTTTCTTCCTTGATAGTTTGCAGCACTTTGAGCTCTTGGTAGCCTAGTAGGCCCTGCAGGATGTAGTTCCTGGGCTGGGTTGTTGCTGTTTCCTTGCACGTAGTGCATTTCTTGTTGTCCTGTTTTGGACAGTTGTGGACTTTTCCTACTGCATGTTTTTCAGTTACTTTTTCCCCCCTTGATTGACTCTTTCATATAGTTTTTACCTTGTTTTGCTTGCTGAGGTATTCTGTTTTCTTTTGGAATGCCTCAGGTTCTAAGCTGTAGCCAGTTGGGTGGCTAGCTTGCAGTGGTGGAGTTGGTGGTCTCTTGGACTTTGGAGATCCGTTTGCCTTGTTGGTTAGGTAGTTTTCAGTACTTCTTACAGACATACATATGTGTCAGTGGGTTCGTGTCAGGTTGTTGGCGCCCACTGGTAGTTTTTACCTTTGTACTGGATATATTACTTATGCTGCTACCGTTTTCTGGAGATAGTCTACTTGCTCTGAGAATGATTTATGCTAGGTTGCTAGATATTTTTAAAACTATAATTATTATTATAAATAAAGCTCATGATCAGCATGTTTTATAAAACTTAATCACTACTTTCCAAATCACGTATAAAGACCGTTTTCTTATATATTATATAAATTAAATGTAGGGTCTTGCATAGCATAAGTGGTCCTCTTGGGACCCTTACACGCTCTTTAGGATGTAAATCTGAATAAAGTATTTTTCCGCAACGTATAAGTATAGTTTTTCCTTGTGGACTAGGTGATCCACTGAGCCGAGAGATATGGTCTCTAAAATATAACTGAGTTTTCTAATCATTAAACTCATGAATTTCTTCTATGAAGTAAGTAGATGGTTTTGCCTGAACGTCAGCAGTTATCCCCTGCTCGACGTGGCATCATGACGCGTATTTTCTCATACTCTGATAATTTCTAAATTCGGAGAAAATGCGGGTTGTGACAGCAGCTCCGCCGGCAGCTTCTCCGCCGGCCGTGAGGAAGAAAATGGCTGCCGCACTTTTCTTTTTTGGGGGGTTTTCTGTTGATCGGGTTTTAAGAGAGAGAGGGGGGAGGTTTTTTGGATTTTTTTTATGTGCAAACCTAATCCGCTATTTGCAGCCCCAGATTTAATGACTTTGGATCAAAAGGTTGCAATCTGACGACCCTTGTTTTTTCCTCTATTTTTGAACTCACGCTATTTGCAGACCGCGGTATATCTTTTTAGAATAGTATAGATATATAGATATATACACACGAGTGACAGGCACGGGCCTCCGGTTTTGAAGCCAAAAATGACCCCAACGAATGTTCACAAACCAAAGTGCAGCCGACGCCTACTTCTCTCAAACCTCGACCCCTGACAGGCTGCTAAGGCCCTAACACAGACCCAAAGCCTCAGCTAGGAGGTCCCACCACACACCCGGAAGATCTCTGAGAGCTTCCCCTCCAAAGCCAAATGCTGGGCTGGGAGCTCTTCAGAAGGCACTAGAGTTGGAGGAAAAATGAGAGCCTGCCTTCCAAAGAGCCCCTATGGGTCTTTTTATAGTCTTCCTTTGACCTGAAAATACTAAAATACCCCTGAGGGGTCTGCTAATAGCCAAATCCCGCTGTTCTCCTAAGGGCGTTTGGGTAATTTTACCTCGGGATAATAATAAAATAATCTTCTCTGGACTCCGGGTCCCACCCCGTGGGCCCATTTGGCGAGACCCCCGGCCTAGAAGGCTCTCGCTGGATCCCCTCTAGGCCCGCCTTGGCGAGAACTCCTGCCAGGAAGGTTCTCGCGCTAGGTAGTCATGATGTTAATGCGAAAGAAGGTTCACCTAAGGCCTTCTCGCCTGCCCTGGGCGGGAGCTCTCCCTAAGGCGGGAGCTTCCGCAGTCAGGCCCTCTGCTTCGGTCGGTCGACGATCTCTTATGCCGAGAGCTCGACTATCTGCCCTGGTCGGTCGACGATCTCTCCTGCCGAGAGGTCGACTATCTACCCTGGTCGGTCGACGATCTCTCCTGCCGAGAGGTCGACTATCTACCCTAGTTTCCTCAGCTTTCGCCTGCCCTTGGCGAGAGCTCCTACAGGACGAGAACTCCCTAAGTATGCCTTAGGGTTAACCCGAGGCTAGCCTGAGACTAGCCCGATCCTGACCATTGAAGCCTTTGGATCCCTCCCAGCGAATATGGGGTTGTACACAATCCCCGCTCTTTTCGAGCTAGCCCTGCGCTCGACAAGACAAGTCCAACCCCCGAAATATTCGCTGGACACGTGCCAACTAACCAGGGGAATCTTTTGGTGGGTCCTACTGCGGCTATAAATACGCACCGATAGGCGACCATATGCCTTGCCCTTGAAATACTGTTTTTACGACTGAGCTCTCGCCCCCCGGGACTTTTGCGCGAGCTTACCATGCATCCCAAACGTGCTGCCAAACCGCTTCCGCAAGACCTCCAAGACCGGTTAGCCGCTGCCCAAGCGCGGGCCTTGGCTAACTGTGCGGCGGTGGCTCCATGGTTAGTGAAAAAGACTTCCATCGCCGGGCCGTCCGAGCCGAAGAAGAAGGAAAAGAAAAGGGCGAAGGTGGTCCGGCGGGACCTTTCTCGCGAGAACAGGGATCCTCCTTCCCCCACTCCCAATCCTGAGGGGGATCCTTCTCCGCAGAAGGTAAGTCTTTCAACCGTTCCTATCGAGCTTATTGTGCACTGGATCCGACAGTTAACGCAAGCTTTCGCAGGAAGCCGCTCCTAACGATGGCGACGAGATCCCGCCAAATTCTTCGAACTTGCCCGCTCATTCACCCAAGGACCAAACGCGGGTCTTGGAGAGGATTCCTCCGGCCGAAACCGGAACGATAGGTACATTTTCCCTTGTCAGTATTTCGACCCAACCTTTTCTTTTCTGAACCGTCTTCTCGCAGTGCCAACTCCGGCCGACCCGGGTCTAACCACCCGGGCAGATGAAGCGAGAACCGTTGAAGTGCCTCCTGCGGTGGCCAATCCTATCCTGCAGGCGGGAGGGGCGGCTTCTGAACCTTCCGCTACTCTCAAGGATGCTGATCGTCCCCTGAGAAAAGACAACTCCCCTCCTGCTTCCGGCCAGGCCGGGATTATCGCGCGCGAGCCCTTCCGCCCGGGGCTGGGCAAGCCTCTTCACCTTCTTTATGGGACCAACGGAGGGGCCGGGCCTTCTCGTCCAACTTTGGTTGACGGTTCTCGCCCAACCGCAGGTATGCGAGACCTTTTAAAACCGTTGATCGCCATGCTTTAACCAAAATTCTCGCACGTTTCTTTCGCAGGTGATCTTGGCTTGCGGTCGGGAGTCAACGAGGAAGGAGAAGAAGAGGAAGAAGAAGACGAGGAAGAAGAGGATGAAGAGTCCCCTCTCCCTTCGTCTGGCGAGATAGAAGAAACCCTGAACAGCGCTGGGAGCGCGAAGGGGAGACGGAGGAAGATCTCGGTCATCCTGGCCAAGCTTATCCGGCGAGACCGTGCCTATACTGCCGCGGCGAAAGCATTCCGTGAATCTGTGGAGCAAAGGCTGGAGGCTCTGGAGCGGGATTTCTTCTTGGGCGAGACTGATTGCCCGCGTGGGCCTTCTGCCGAGTCTTCGCCAGGGAGGTGCATCTCGCAGATCCGGGATTACGCCAGGCGGATCAACCTTGGGTGTACCACGCTATCGTCTTACTTCAACCCGTTGGCGCCCCCAAGAACTAGGCGGCGAGAACGGGGACGATGGAGCTGGAAGCCCTACTAGCCTTCACGTTCTGAATCTCAATGTATCTTTTTTTTGAATGTATCTGTAATAAACATTATTACCAATTAAGTTTTATCCAGCTTGCGCTAGCAAGAATCCCGCTTCTACTCATGTCTCTCTTTTCCTTTTTCTTTTTATCGCTCTGCGAGGCTTTTTAATTAAGACGCTTACACCAATCTAGGATGCTTGCGCCGATCTAGGAGGTTTGTGTTAACCCAGGAGGCTTGCGCCAATCTAGGAGGCTTGCGCCAATCTAGGAGGCTTGCGCCAATCCAGGTAGTCGCGTCGAAACCCGAAACGACCGTTGACCGCTGTCATCCCGAGGGGGAGAACCGAGGCGCCATTAGCCCGGATTCTGACAGCTGTACTCCGCTGTCACTTTCTCTCTCTGTCGGATGAATTCATGATGATTACGTTTTCTTATAAATAGAGAAGTCTACCAACCGCATTTACTTCTTCGATCCGAAACCTCAGCCTTCCCTCCTTGCTTTCGCGTTCTTGCTCTCGCTTCGACCCCTCTTCCGCTCTCGCTCTTACTCACAAACCAACCATGCCTGGCGAGAGCAAGGGTCGCGCCCACTGCGCGGAAGCTTTTCAAAAACACCTCTTCCCTTCCTGCAAGCTCACCCTCGACGAATACAACATGATCGTTGACCGCTACATCCCCGCCGGCTTCTCGGCGCGAAACCCGGGGAATCACGATAGGGTGAATACTCCGGGGGCGGGAGAGCTTGCCATCCCCCTCGAGCACTTCGAGGTGGGCTTCCGCCTCCCCCTTTGGCCGGAGGTTCGGCTAGCTCTTCACTATTATGGGGTGGTTCCCGCCCAGCTAAACCCGAACTCAGTCGCGATACTTATAGCATTCATATGCTATATGCGATCCGAGAGGATCGAGTTTAGTCTGCCCATCTTCCGGAAGCTATTCAACTTCCGCGCCAGGGGGGGGGGTAGTTTTCTTCTCCGGGCAACTGCTCGAGGTTACCGGTATCGCCAACAAGCACCACCACTGGGGCGAGAAGTTCGTTTATGTCAGCGGGGACTTCGGCAACGTCCCGCTTCAGCCCGTCCAGTATGAGGACGCTGCCTACAAGCCGCCTGCTCTGGGATCGCGCGAGAGCGCAATCCTGGAATTCTTCGGGACCAAGGAGTTCGACGTCCCCTATCTTCGGCGGGACGTCGACTCCCTCCCACTTGTTCACTCGGGCGAAGGTACGGTCTCGCCTCAGATTCCCTTTTTTATCAAAGATTTTCTTGCGCTGAAGTGCTAAAGCGTTTTAACTTTGCAGGAGAGCGGGAGGTCCCTCTGCGCCAACCCTTCGCTGAAGGCCGGGGTGTCGAGGGTCTGGCAGCGAGAGGCTCCCTTGCGCTCGCGGAAGCTAGCGCCAGCGCCTGCCGAGAAGATCCAGCCCTCCCTTGCCGCCCCCGGCCAAGAAGCGGAAGGTCACCCTTCCTCCTCTCCGAACGCTGAAGAGGCCGAAACCCTCTGCCCTTGAGAAGGGGAAAGCCCCGGCCGTCCCGCCTGTCCAACCTCCTCCAGAGGGCAGGTCCTTTGAAGCGATCCTTCAGATGGCCAGCGAGATGGATGTCGCCGCCAAGAGCCGTGCCGAGGCTTCTACCGGGAACCCCTCGGCCGCGACCGAGGCTGGGGGAGGAGTGGTCGCCGCCGAAACCTCTGCCAGCGTCCCGCCCCAGGAGGTGCCGAGAGGGCACAGGAACTTTGGCTTCGGCGTGAAGTACGTCGACGCGGAGGGGAAGCCTCAGATGGAATGGGACCCTGAGTCGAACTTGATCAAAGTTACGACGCTCCTTCCCAGCTGGGCGGAGGGGGAAGATGTGACTGGCGAGGCCTTCTCGCTTGGATACGGCCTTTACAGCCGGGAGGATGCCAGCACATTCGACCAGATATCCACCCGCCTTATAGCCTTCGATGCCATCCGGGCTCTATTGCGCGGGTTCGAGCTTGCGCATATGTGTGCGCGCCGAAGCATCACCCCCGACAAGAATTTCACCGATATGCGCAAGGCGAGGGAGGACGCGATGGCTCGAGCGCAGGCCGCGGGAGAAGAACTCGCGAAAGCTCAACAAGAGCTTGCGGATGCTCGACTGGCGCTGTCTCTACGCCCTGCGGCTGAGGTAAGCGAGACCCTCCCGAACCCTTGCTTTCGTTTTTCAAAGTTATGATGGTGCGATGTTTCCAGGCTGAACTCTCTTTTTCTTTTCACAGGATTCTGCCCAAGTCAGGGAGCTTCGCGCAGAGCTGGCCAATGCGCGCTGTGAGAGCGTCCTCTTGAGGGAACAGCTTCGCGCAGAGCTGGCGAAGGTCCCGCCTCCGGAGCTAGATGCGAGGCTGCGGAGTCGTTACCTTTCGGAGTACGACGTTGACAAGCTGCTCTAGGCCAACGCTCAGGCAACCGTCAAGCTGACGCTCGAGACGCTGCGAGACGTCAAGCTGCTTCGGAAGGACGGCGCGACCATCGACGCTCGCCAGCTTCTTCCTTGGCTCTACGATCCAGTTCCCAAACCTCCGGGCGCGCCGGACTCACCTCCCTCAGACATCCCGAGGTCTTCTACCGCTGGCGAGACATCTGGAGAGGGCTCTGGCGAGGATTCAAGCGAAAGCACCAGCGGGAGTTACAGCGCGTCCCCCTAAACTTCTCTTTTTGTTTCTTTTGTAATGAGCGAGAGGCTCCAACATTGTGTAATTAATTTTATGTAAAGCAGTATTTTATCTCTCATTTTCAGCGTGCTTGAAAGTATATTGTTCTGCCGAATGGCTTCCGCGCGAACTTCCGCCGAGACCCTTAGTCTCTTTAGGATAACCTCTTAGAAGTCCGTTAGGCGGGAACCTCGCGTTGTTAATTAAGTTGTCCTGCTCAGGTCCGCCGGGAGCCTCTTTTTGCGAGAATCCCCCTTCGACCGAGACCTTTGCTGGCCGAGACCCTTGAGCCGAGACCCTTACTGGCCGAGACCCTTGAGCCGAGACCCTTATTGGCCGAGACCCTTGAGCCGAGACCCTTACTGGCCGAGACCCTTGAGCCGAGACCCTTACTGGCCGAGACCTTTGGGGCCTTGCCTCCAGTCTAGGTCAGGGCCATGCTCATATATTTTTCCGACCAATTAAACCCCTACCCCACCGGCGAGCCGTCAGACCTGCTAGCTTGTATGGGAGCCTGCGCAGCGGGTCTACCGGGGTTCGAGCCGAGCTCGTTGTAACGTAGTAACTACCAACCAAGAACCAAGGATCAAAAAGTCAAGGACTCCACCTATCCCCCGCAGGCGAGCCTTCGGACCTGCCAGCTTGATAGGAGCCTGCGCAGCGGGTCAACCTGGGGCCGAGCCGAGCTCGGGGTGTTGATGAAGATAACCAAACCTCTCCCCCACAGGCGAGCCTTCGGACCTGCCAGCTAGATGAGAGCCTGCACAGCGGGTCTACCTGGGGCCGAGCCGAGCTCGGGGTGTTGATGAAGATAACCAAACCTCTCCCCCACAGGCGAGCCTTCGGACCTGCCAGCTAGATGAGAGCCTGCGCAGCGGGTCTACCTGGGGCCGAGCCGAGCTCGGGGTGTTGATGAAGATAACCAAACCTCTCCCCCACAGGCGAGCCTTTGGACCTGCCAGCTAGATGAGAGCCTGCGCAGCGGGTCTACCTGGGGCCGAGCCGAGCTCGGGGTGTTGATGAAGATAACCAAACCTCTCCCCCACAGGCGAGCCTTCGGACCTGCCAGCTAGATGAGAGCCTGCGCAGCGGGTCTACCTGGGGCCGAGCCGAGCTCGGGGTGTTGATGAAGATAACCAAACCTCTCCCCCACAGGCGAGCCTTCGGACCTGCCAGCTAGATGAGAGCCTGCGCAGCGGGTCTACCTGGGGCCGAGCCGAGCTCGGGGTGTTGATGAAGATAACCAAACCTCTCCCCCACAGGCGAGCCTTCGGACCTGCCAGCTAGATGAGAGCCTGCGCAGCGGGTCTACCTGGGGCCGAGCCGAGCTCGGGGTGTTGATGAAGATAACCAAACCTCTCCCCCACAGGCGAGCCTTCGGACCTGCCAGCTAGATGAGAGCCTGCGCAGCGGGTCTACCTGGGGCCGAGCCGAGCTCGGGGTGTTGATGAAGATAACCAAACCTCTCCCCCACAGGCGAGCCTTCGGACCTGCCAGCTGGATGAGAGCCTACGCAGCGGGTCTACCTGGGGCCGAGCCGAGCTCGGGGTGTTGATGAAGATAACCAAACCTTTCCCCCACAGGCGAGCCTTCGGACCTGCCAGCTAGATGAGAGCCTGCGCAGCGGGTCTACCTGGGGCCGAGCCGAGCTCGGGGTGTTGATGAAGATAACCAAACCTCTCCCCCACAGGCGAGCCTTCGGACCTGCCAGCTAGATGAGAGCCTGCGCAGCGGGTCTACCTGGGGCCGAGCCGAGCTCGGGGTGTTGATGAAGATCCCTTCAACCAGGCCTATTCTATCACTGAGATGGGGGATCATAGCCAGTTAAAACTAAAACATAAAGATTGCCTATTCAGCGACAGTCAACATTTTGAAATAAACTCATTGAAAATGCAACAGTTGTTTACAACACTACAATCCTTCTTTCCCTCCTACGGGTAGAAGCGCTTCAGGTCATCACCATTCCAGGTGTGACTCAAGGTCCTTCCCTCCGCGTCCTGGAGATAGTAGCCTCCGTTAACCAGAGCCTTCTCTACTATGTAAGGCCCTTCCCAGCTAGGGTTGAGCTTACCAACCGCGGCCGACCTTCCCGCAGCGTCGACCTTTTTCAGTACTAGATCCCCCTCGGCGAATTGCTTGACTCTGATGTGCTTATCGAAGTACCGAGCCATTCGCCGTTTTATTTCTTCTTGCCTGATGGCGGCAACATCCCGCAGCTCTTCCACCATATCTAATGAGAGGCGCAACCCTTCCTCATTTTCCAACCTCCAAGCTTCGCTTCCCTCAGCTGCGGGCGCGACCCTTGGGGACCTAACCTCGAACTCCACAGGGAGGACAGCCTCACGCCCATGAGAGAGCTTGAAGGGGGTCTCTCCTGTGGCCGTGTTCGGAGTTGTTCGCAAGGCCCACAGGACGGAAGGGAGCTGTTCCACCCAGCTACCCTTCAGGTTCTCCACCTTCTTTTTTAGCAAGTTGACGATGACTTTGTTTGCCGCCTCCACCTGGCCATTGCTCCGAGGATGATGGACAGAGGCGAACCTGAGGTCAATCCCCAATTGGGTGCAGAAATTGATGAATTCTTCACTGGCGAACTGAGGACCGTTGTCCGTCACTATCGCTTGGGGCAATCCCTGCCTGCAAATGATTTCCCCCCAAACGAAGTTCCTGATGACCTGGGAGGTTACCTTGGCTAACGGCTTGATCTCCAGCCATTTGGAGAAGTAGTCAATCATAACTAGGAGGAACCTCCTCTGTCCGCTAGCTGGAGGAAAGGGTCCAACCAGGTCCATTCCCCAAATGGCGAAGGGCCATGGCGCCGTGATGCTTCGAAGCCTTTGGGCGGGCAAGAGCTGCAGAGGAGCATGCACTTGGCACTTCCGACACCTCCTTGCGAACTCAGCTGTATCCTTCCTTAAGGTCCGCAAGAAATATCCTTGCCTTATCACCCTTGCTTCCAATGTCCTTCCCCCGGAATGACTGCCGCATTCTCCCGAATGCACCTCTTCCAGGATCCTCGGGACTTCCTCCTCGGTTACGCATCTCACGAGGAGCCCTGACAACATCTTCCGATGCAAGCTCCCCTCCAACATCAGGTAATGAGCCGCCTTGTGCCTGAAGCTCTTTGCATCCTTGACTTCTTTTGACAGTTCTCCTGTGGTCAAGAAGGTCACCAAAGGATCTACCCATGAGGACCGCCGATTCACCTCCATCACCTCTCCCTCTTCAATGGCTGGCCGAAATAGTTCGGTTAGGGTACCTCCACCCCGAGGCCCGAACTTTGCTAACCGGTCAGCTGCCATGCTTTCCTCCCTGGGAACATGTTGAATAGAAAAAGAACGGAAACCTCCAATAATAGTTCTTACCTTTGATAGATATCTTGCGAGGGTAGGCTCCCGGGCCTCAAACTCGCCTCGGATCTGCGATGCTACCACCATGGAGTCGGTGAAGGCCTCCACATCCTGGATTTCCAGCTCCTTTGCCAAGCGAAGGCCAGCGATCACAGCCTCATACTCCGCTTGGTTATTGGTTACAGGGAAATGGAAAGTCACTGCTTGCTCTATGGTAACTCCCTGAGGGCTTACCAACACCACACCTCCTCCCAGGGAGTGCCTTCCTGAGGCCCCGTCGACCACCATCTTCCACGCTTCTTGCGGCCTTGGTTCTTCAACCTCGGCCTCGGTAACATAGTCCGCTAGAAAATCCGCTACGGCCTGGGCCTTGATGGAGAGCCTCGGGACGAAAGAAATGTCGAACTCGCTTAGTTCGATGGACCACTTTGCCAACCTTCCTGAATGTTCCACCCCCTCCAAGACCTTGCGAAGGGGATGGTCGGTTACCACCCTAATCGAGTGTGCTTGAAAGTAAGGGCGAAGCTTCCTAGCTGAGATGACCAAAGCATACGCTAGCTTCTCCAGGATGGGGTATCGGAGCTCCGCTTTTTTTAAGATTCGGCTGACATAATAAACGGGTAACTGTTTCTTCCCCTCTTCCCTAACCAAGACGGAGCTCACTGCCTCTCCCCCCACTCCGAGATACAAGGCTAGGTCCTCCCCTTCCTTCGGGCTTTGAAGTAAAGGAGCTTGGGAGAGTTGTCTCTTCAGCCCCTGAAATGTCTCTTCACACTCGACCGTCCATTCGAATGCTTGGTTGCCACGAAGTACTTTGAAGAAAGAGGAACACCTGTCCCCTGACCGAGAGAGGAACCTGCTTAGCCTGGCCAACTTCCCGGTCAAGCGCTGGACCTCCTTGGCACTGCGAGGCGATTCCAGGTCTAGGATAGCCTTAACCTTATCGGGGTTAGGCTCTACCCCCGCGGGAGTCAAGAGGTGTCCGAGGAATTTCCCGCGACTAGCCCCGAAGACACACTTCAAGGGGTTCAACCTCATCTTGAACCTTCGCAGGGTGGCAAATGTCTCCTCCAAGTCTCGCAAGTGGGAATCAACACACTTGCTCTTGACCATGAGGTCATCCACATAGACCTCCAGGTTCCTTCCCCTTTGATCTCGAAAGATTCGATCCATCATGCGTTGGTACGTCGCCCCTGCGTTCTTCAATCCGATGGGCATCATCTTATAGCTGAAGCATCCCTCTCTCGTGATGAAGGAAACATCCTTGACATCAGGAGGGTGCATCCGGATCTGGTGGTAACCTGAAAATGCATCTAAAAAACTCATAAGAGAAAAACCAACGGCTGAGTTAACCAGCGCGTCGATCCGAGGCAAGGGGTAGCAATCCTTGGGACATGATTTATTTAATAAAGAAAAATCAACACACATGCGCCATTTTCCTCCTCCCTTCTTTACCATTACCACGTTGGAGATCCAGCCTGGATACTGGATCTCTGAGATGAAGCCTGCGTCCAGGAGCTTTTTGACCTCCTCTCGGATGGGGGCTTCTAGCTTGGTGGCGATGGCCCTCATCTTTTGGCGTATGGGGCGGGCTCTGGGATCCAGGTTCAAGCGATGACAGGCCACGTCCGCGTTGATGCCCGGCATGTCTGCCGCGCTCCAAGCGAAGATGTCGACGTTGCTTTGGATGCAGGCTCGCATCCGCTCCTGATCCTCGAGACTCAAGCCTCCGCTGATCCGAATCCTTTGCACCTCCCCCGCTCTTGTAAGCACCTCCATCTCCACCACTTCCTCGGCCGGCTCCAGCCCCGACCGCTCCCAACTTACCCTTGCCTCTTCCTGCTCAAACTCGAGCTCATCTCCCCCAACCTCATCAACTTCCATCGCCTCCTCCAGACTCTCCTCCTGCCTCTGCTCTTCTTCATCCATCACTCCTCTCGCCTCTTCTAGGCTGATCTCCTCCACCTCTGCCAACTCCTCAACAACCTCCATCGCCTCTCCCATGCTTATCTCCCCTTTCTCAACTCCTTCCTGCTCAGCCATCTCCTTCTCCAACTCCTCTGCCTCCGCCATCCACGACACGGTATTAACCGCCGTCACATAGCATTGCTTTGCCATCTTCGGATCCCCCCTGATCCTAACCTGTACCCCTCCATTGTTGAACTTGAGGCATTGGTGATATGAGGAGGGTACGCAGCGAAAGGCGCTGATGAGGGGACGTCCAAAGATGGCATTGTAACTACTCGGGGCGTCTACGATCACGAACCGACAGTTCCGTGAGACGCCCCCAAGCCTTACATGCAGGCCTACTCCTCCTTCCACTTCTTTCCTTTCTCCGGAGAAGCCAAAAAGCGGTCCATCAGAAGCCAGGACCCTTTTTCCTTCCACCCTCATCTCATCGAAGGCCTTCTTGAAGATCACATTCACCGAGCTCCCATTGTCCACCAGTATCCGGGAGACGGTGTAGTTCTCCACCGCTGTCTGGATCACAAGCGCGTCGCAGAACGGATCCTCGTAGTCTGGCATATCCGCGGATGAGAAAGTGATCTTCTCCTCTGGGGGGGAGCCTGGGAGGTCGAGGCGACCCCTCGGCGGAACATGGTTTGAAGGCTCCCCTTGCGGGTTGCCTCGATCCCCACTCCCCCATGGATCACTCTGATCCCTCCTCGGGTCCCCACGTCAATCCTGTCTTCACATCTGTCCTCCACCTCTTCCCGCTGTACTTCAACGATCCTTACAGGCGGATCTTGCCTTCCGGCCACTCTGGCCCCTCTAATCTCCAGAAACTCTGGGCAGGTGGCCGTTGCGTGACCTTCCTCCTGATGGAAGTCACAATAGGGCAACGCCTCCCTGCCCCCTCTTCCTTCTCCTCCTCCCCTTCTTCCGGCTCCCCGAAATCTTCTTCCTCTTCCTCTTCCCACCTCCATGGCCTCCTGCGGTGGTGGGAAATGACCCCTTGGTCCTTGTCGCCATCCTCCCTGCTCCAGCCTTCTTTGTTCCCGGAAGTTATCTCTTCCCTGAAGTCCTCCTTGGCCCTGGGGGCGGCCCTCCTGAGGCCTCCAACCCAGTCGGTTGTTCGGTTCCCTGGCCCCCCCATGCTGCTGTCCCTGCCCTCGGGGCTCTTCTCTTCTCCTATCTTCCCTCGGCTCCCTCTGCTCCCTCTGCCTTCCCACTACCGGCTTCTTCACATCATCCTCGGCCAACCTGGCCAGCTTCCTCGCAAACGCAGGGTTTGCCCTCTCAAAGTCTATCTCCTTCGCCGCCCTCTCCATGAGCTCCTCAAAAGAGAGAGGGGGCACTCTCTTCAACTCCATGCTGAAAAACCCTGGTCTCAGCCCCAGGGTGAAGGCAAGCATCAGCGCGTACCCCGGGACCTCCTGGACCAGGAGAACCTCCTCTTGGAACCGGTCGACATAGTGACCCAGCGTCTCTTCCGGCCCTTGCCTTACTGCAAACAGGCATTCAGCCTCCTTCTTCCGCTTCTTTGAAGTCGAGAACCTCAATAAGAAACCTCTGCGCAGATCTTCAAAACTGTAGATGGAACTCGCCGGCAACTGGTGGAACCAGTCCCTGGCCTTCTCTTTCAGAGTGATGGCGAAAAGCCTGCACTTAAAGGCATCCGACATTTGCCTGATGGACACCACGTCCTCGAACCATTGCACGTGCTGAACCGGGTCATCCTTCCCGGTGTAGTAGGTCATGTCCGGCTCCCGGAACCCCTCCGGCACTGGAGCCGAGACAATGAGCTCACTGAAGGGGGTCTCGCCTCCCGCCTGGCGAGAAGGCACGTCTCGCGACCTCGGTTGGCTGGACCGATCCGCGAGACCATGCCCAGGGAAGAGTTCCCGCACCGTCGCCTCCTTCTCGCCCAGATCCGCCGGAAGCTCCTTCTCGAGACGCTGGCCTGGGAAAAGCTCCCGCGCGGCTACGTCCCTCTCGCCTGCCTCCACAGGGACCTCCTTCCCGGGGCGCTGCCCTGGAGCGTTCTCGCCTAGCAGCGGAACCACCTCCACCGGAACCTGCGGCGTCTCCCACTCATTCCTTGCCGAGAAGGCCAAGTTGATCGTCTGCATGACTTCTCGCCTGAAGTCCTCAAACATCTTCTTCGTCGCCTCGTCCACCCGGGTGGGGGATCCTCCTACGCCTGATCCTTCACCTTCGCCTCCTGCCATGGGACTTAACTCGAGATTTTCTTACACCGGCTGCTTCCACGCTCACCGCACCAGAACTGTTGAAGCCAAAAATGACCCCAACGAATGTTCACAAACCAAAGTGCAGCCGACGCCTACTTCTCTCAAACCTCGACCCCTGACAGGCTGCTAAGGCCCTAACACAGACCCAAAGCCTCAGCTAGGAGGTCCCACCACACACCCGGAAGATCTCTGAGAGCTTCCCCTCCAAAGCCAAATGCTGGGCTGGGAGCTCTTCAGAAGGCACTAGAGTTGGAGGAAAAATGAGAGCCTGCCTTCCAAAGAGCCCCTATGGGTCTTTTTATAGTCTTCCTTTGACCTGAAAATACTAAAATACCCCTGAGGGGTCTGCTAATAGCCAAATCCCGCTGTTCTCCTAAGGGCGTTTGGGTAATTTTACCTCGGGATAATAATAAAATAATCTTCTCTGGACTCCGGGTCCCACCCCGTGGGCCCATTTGGCGAGACCCCCGGCCTAGAAGGCTCTCGCTGGATCCCCTCTAGGCCCGCCTTGGCGAGAACTCCTGCCAGGAAGGTTCTCGCGCTAGGTAGTCATGATGTTAATGCGAAAGAAGGTTCACCTAAGGCCTTCTCGCCTGCCCTGGGCGGGAGCTCTCCCTAAGGCGGGAGCTTCCGCAGTCAGGCCCTCTGCTTCGGTCGGTCGACGATCTCTTATGCCGAGAGCTCGACTATCTGCCCTGGTCGGTCGACGATCTCTCCTGCCGAGAGGTCGACTATCTACCCTGGTCGGTCGACGATCTCTCCTGCCGAGAGGTCGACTATCTACCCTAGTTTCCTCAGCTTTCGCCTGCCCTTGGCGAGAGCTCCTACAGGACGAGAACTCCCTAAGTATGCCTTAGGGTTAACCCGAGGCTAGCCTGAGACTAGCCCGATCCTGACCATTGAAGCCTTTGGATCCCTCCCAGCGAATATGGGGTTGTACATCCGGCCCGATGGCCACGCGCCACAGTACCCGACCAGCGACGGCGGGCTTCGCCCGCCCCCCGGTGGGCTTCGCCCGCCCCCCGGCGGGCTTCGCAACAGTACCCAACCGCCTGTTTGTATAATTAATTAAAAAACTAAAACAATCAATTAAAAAATAAAACAATTAATTAAAAAATAAAACTGCAGGCGGGTGAACAGTAGTATGAGCACTGCTCACCTGCCTGCATTTTATCCAGACGGGCTAGTTGTGAATTAATTAAAACATGAAAAAAAATTAAAGAATTTCTCTCTCCCCTATCTCTCTCTCCTCTCCCTCTCTTTCATCTGTCATCTTCTCTACCACCTCTCTCCCCTTCTCTCTTTCTCCCACCTGTCTCTCGCTCATAAATCACCGCCTCCCTCTCTCTTCCTTTCTCTCTCCTCCATCTCTTACTATATCTTTCTCCCCGGTCTCTCACCCTCCTTTATCTTTATCCGCCGCAATCAGCTCCCTCTCTCTCCTCTCTCTCCCTCTCTTTCTCTCACTGATCTGTACCCCTTTGTAGCTCTAGGATATATACGAATTATAATTCATGGATTTTATATTTCTTTATATATGATAGAGATATACAAAGAAGTATCATTGGTCATTGCAATTGTACGGTATAACATCCGAGATCCTTCAAATCAATTTTAACCATCCTTTTATATATATATATATATTTAAATTTTTTTGTTTTTATTTTTAACTTTTTAAATATATATATTTTTTTAAAAAAATACAAATAATATGTAATTGTATTTATATATGATAGAGATATATATATACACACACGAGTGATAGTACACGGGGCGCCCCCGTGCTCCGCACGGCAATACTAGTCTGCGGCGGGCTAGCCCGGTTCTTAATATTTTTTTTGTCATGTAATTTTCTTAATATAATTTTTTATCATTACATATTATTTGTATTTTAATTTTTCTTATATATATTTAAAAAGTTAATAAAAAAATTTAAATATATATATATATGTAAAAAAGTGATGGTTAAAATTGATTTGAAGGGTCTCGGATGTTATACCGTACAATTGCAATGACCATGATAATAAAAATTCATGAGAAATGTCAACTTTGCAGGACCGGACATTCGGTAGTCGCTGAAATTAGCCGCATAATTAATGCTGCTCTAAGTCAATGACTAGACTCCAGGCCCTCAAATACTGTTTAGCCTTTGGGGTTGAATTATGCCGGCAGTAAATATCCAAACCATTTATAGTTGTTATTATTCAATAATATATTGATATCTTATTTGAGAATTGAGAGGGCAGCAGTACAGAGGAAACATTTTTGTTTGAACGAAACATTAGTGGCGCGGTGCTCGTGCATGTTCGGTTGTGTTCATCCTCCTTTTCTAGGTGATTTTGAACCCTTCAGACGGGCGTGATTCACTCGGTCGGGTCGATTTGGTTTGTTTGAGCGTTTTGATTGAAGTCTTATCGATTTGACTCGTGAATCTTTAGTGAGAACCCATTAAAAATAAAAACAATTATCACATAAATTTTTTAAATTATATAGGACAGATGTCTCCACAACTTAATAACTCAACAAATGAGGTCAACTTATCTCTTATATACTCACATGTCCCTCAACAATTTTGCTGTGTGGGCTAAATAAAGAGAGGTGTGAACTCCAAGTAAATTGATGACTGGCTATTGTAATGAATGTAAATTTGACCTTGTTGTCTTTATAATGGCCTCAAAATAGAGTGTTTGCTGACTTTGGGGGAGTTGTGGGATGAAGCCTTAAGTTATAGATATATATTGGGCGCTGTTATTAGCACTGCAGTTTTGGCTAGTCGCACCGTACTTTCACCTAGGTTTTCGCGTCTTTTGGAAATACGTCTTGTACATGCATTTTTAGAAAAGGTGTTCAACACGAAAGTTGTAGATCTCGACGAGATCTACAACTTTCGTGTTGAACACTTTTCCTAAAAATGCATGTACAATACGTACTTTGAAAATTTCGCGCCTTTTGAAAATACGCCTTGTACATGCATTTTTAGGAAAAGTGTTCAACACGAAAGTTGTAGATCTCGTCGAGATCTACAACTTTCGTGTTGAACACTTTTTCTAAAATGCATGTACAAGACTTATTTTCAAAAGGCGCGAAAACCTAGGTGAAAGTGCGGTACGATTAGCCAAAAACTGCAGTGCTAATAACAGCACCCTATATATTTTGGAGATGCATTTAATTAGTAAAGTGGCGCGGATTTAGAAATGTGGAGCCGTGAGTGCTAACCGTCGCAATTAATGCTAGTCTCTTGATCATTGCACCCATGCTCATGAACTATGACTTTCAAGTTCCAAATAGCAAAATAACTCCATAATTCAGTAATTCACAAAATATTCATATCTATACTATAGCATAGAGTTTAATTAGGCTCATGTCAGCCATTATGATGAATAATCAAATAACTTCGAGGATAAGGCTCCGTTTGGCACAGTGGCGGCGATCATGAACACGGGTTAAATTGTCATTTGTTAACGCTCATCTAAGAATCTTCATCCACTTTTATGTTCAAACGGATGATGTTTGTCAGATGAACCTTAACGACAGACGTCTTAATCCATGCGTTTACGACCGTCATCATCATGCCAAATGGAGCCTAAGGCTCCGTTTGGAAGGGCTTATTTTCACCGGTCAAACGGTCACGACCGCATGAACCGGACATTAATGCTAGGGTCATTGTATAAGGTTCCAATAAGCCCTCCCAAACGGAACTTAAGTTTCCAATTTGCTCAGCTCCAGCCTTCAGGGTCCTTATCTTTTTAGCTCGAATTGCTCATGACTAGTAAATTGACTGATCTTCCCGCACATAATAAGCAATGCACTCTTCGCTTCAACATGTTAGTTGTATATTGGTGCAAGTTGTATATTTATTTACACTAATGCTAGGGTCATTGTATAAAAAAAGTTTGATTATATAAAAGTAGACCCACAAGTTTACACTTGAATTAACCATGAGTAATTGTATAAAATAAAATAAATATACGAGGAGATGTCAATGTAAGAATGGACAATAAAAACATTGTATGAAAAGGACTGCTCGTGATAAAATGTTGCACAAATATATGCGACTTTGACACTAAGCACTAGGAGATTTTTGCATATTACATTCTAAATATTTAATTTTAATTTTTAACGTGTTATATTGATCTCTTAATTTTATCCCTAATTTGAACTAAAATTTAAATTTTTTTATTTGAAATTTCTCAAAAGCTTATGACTAATTTATAGTATTTCTCTCTCTCTCTGGAACATTTTATCATGAATACTATTGAAAGGAGGGAGACATGAATTGATGAGAAGAAGGATTAGTAGTGACCTAAGAAAAAATGTATTCATTTTATATTTAATTTTTAATTATTGTAATATTGGCAAGCTTTCGTTTGAACAACATATAGACATATTTCATTAATATTTAAGGAGAATGTTGATTTTGTAATACAAAATTTTTTGAATCTGAATAATGTTGAAAGCAATGATATAAATAAGTGAATTATGACATCGATGATGTAAATTGTAAGATGATGTCATCAATGATGTATATTGTACGATGATATCATTGATGATTTAAATGCTATGATGATGTTAACGATGATGTAAATAGTAAAATGAGGTCATCGATGACAAACTTGTAAATATAATATTGGTCTTGAATCACTATAAAAGGGAATGAAGTCTTCATTTGTAAGACATCCAGTTCAGAAACATTTTTTAAGTTTTTTTTCTCTCTTGCTCACTTGTGTTCATATGCTCTTCTTATATTTTTTCGATCTCTCTTGCTCTTCTCTATTCTCCACACTAACATAATTAATGTTAGATGTATATAGACATGTTTCAATTCAATTATAAAGTAGGATTAATTTAAAAGAAAAATAAAGTTAATGACTTACTTTAAGGGTAAAATTGTGCCATAAATTTAACAATTTTGTCTTGTACAACATTGTGTTTGTTTGTCGTGACGCATCATCTTCTTGCTCATGCTCAAGTCCAACACTCTTCATGTCTATAGCAATGACAATAGCCTAGATACTTTGCTGATGGTCCCCAACCTCTGCTCGCGCTGTATTTTTGGTCCGGGTTTCCCGTACTGGACGGGATCGCTAGATGCATGCCACGTGGTCGTTAATTCGCATAAAATTGTATTGCATTAGGCCCAATCTCACCCATCCCGCTCCGAATGGGACCCGAACAAACAATGTTGAGGTTCCATTCAAGATAGTCCACAATGTCTCATCAGATGTGAAATGATCATTTATAATATCTCCAGTGTAGAGTTATGCCCTAGGGTGATACAAAACTCAATGAGTCATTTCGAGACGGTCTCGACACGCGCGAACATATAATTAATTTCCTAACAATCTCCTCCTATGTCCGCCGTAAACCCGATGTCGAAAATAGGTGATGTGTGAAGTGTTCAACCAAACATGTAGCACTCACGACCGTGTCTATCACACTTGTTAGAACACATTGGACGTTAAAAAAATAACTATATGCATGCACAAGAATGAATATAAATCTCAACAATATCACATAACAGTCTAAAGTATGATCATAGCATGCACATGCCCAACATACCTAGTGGCTAATGATCAACAAAAGAGCAGAAGTGACACAATCAACAAGTGTTCAAAAGAGATAAACAATGATCTAAGCAGAGTTAAGCTAAAACCCAAATAACACTCTAGTTGTCATCATCCTCAGATGTATAGTAGGACATCCTCATAAGGATCCCAAACAACAAGTGCACCTCAATCATCATCATCTCTTGCAATTTCCAACAGAAAATTTCATTTAAAATGAATTCAAACTTGTGAAAATGTACATGTATCTAGTTTTACTGTAAGAACGTAGTACTTTAATTAACCAAGAGAACACATTCACATCGTATTATAGGTTTTATCTCAGAATTGATTATCTGTTTCTAAAGAGATGATCTTATGTACATATGAACACCACAGCCGTATCTGTGTTCCTATGTGGAATGTCACAATTACTATTCTTTTAAAGTTAACTAAAACTCATCAGGTATGGAATGTAACTAACTAACAAAAGAATGACCAAACCTAGTCGGGTCGTGTTATCAAATATGGAATAACACTCTACTCCTAGGTAAGGAAGACGAATTCCGATGAAATTGTTAACATCAGGCGTGGAAAGAAATAACTCACTAGATTTGTACTCAGCAATCACGAGCATCAACGAAACACAACACGCGTGTTTGCTTTGACAAAGGAAAGTGGAAAAATCAAAACATTTGGACTAAGGCTGAACTGTATCGCCTATCCTTGAACTAAGGTCGAGCTAAGCCGCCTTGAGTCTTATTTACCACATTGTTTTGATTAATCGGTCTTTGAGCATTCTTTTTGTCAATAGATCCGTCAGGTTATCCTTCGATCACAAATCGATCAAGGTGATAACGCTTTATTCTTTCAGATAATTTACTAGAGCACGTCTTAGTCGTACATGTCTTCTCTTAGTATTAAAGAAGACATTCTTAATGACTTGAACTGCTGTCTGATTATTGCAGTACTAGCTCAAAAAATTGACTTGTAGCTTAGACAAGAGAATGTCTAAAATTAAATTCCTGATCCAGTCTGGCTCTTCACTGGCCGAAGCTAAGACAAACAACTAGGCTTTCATAGATGACAAAGCTATACAAGTCTGTCTTTTGGATTTTCAAGCAACAATAGCTCCACCCACAGTGAATATAAATCCACTAGTAGACTTACTATTATCAACTTTTGAACACCAAGCGGTATAAGAGTATTCATTCACAGTAGGAGGGTAACCATTGTAGCATAAAGCATGATCTTTAGTATCTTTCAAGTATCTTATCAACCTGTCTAGGGCATCCCTTGTAACGTCCCAATTCGCGCTAGGCCCCCTCGCACGAGTTCTGAGTCAAGAGACTTGACTCGGGCTCGGGGTGCACTGACAAAAGGTGTCAAGTGTGTTGAACGGAGTGATGGGTTGAGTGATATCCGATGAATTCATCGAGAATGCCTGGATATACCCACCGATCGTCGAGAATGATGACCGATCGTCGAGTATCGCTGACTGATACTCAACGCACTCAATGCCAGGATTTCCGATAAAATGGTCAAGGGAAATTCGTCGGGAATCATTGTTGATACCCGACGAATTCGTCGAGAATACCCGGTTATACTCACCGATCGTCGAGAATGATGACCGATCGTCGAGTATCGCTGACTGATACTCAACGCACTCAACGCCGGGATTTCCTATAAACTGGTTAAGGGAAATTCGTCGGGAATCATTGTTGATACCCGACGAATTCGTCGAGAATGCCCGGCTATACTCACCGATCGTCGAGAATGATGACCGATCGTCGAGTATCGTTGACTGATACTCAACGCACTCAACGCCAGGATTTCCGATAAAATGGTTAAGGGAAATTCGTCGGGAATCATTGTTGATACCCGACGAATTCGTTGAGAATACCCGGCTATGCTCGCCGATCGTCGAGAATGGAAGCTGATTCCCGCCGAATTTGACTTGTGCATTTTTAATTTCCGCCCAGACAGATTCGTCGGCTTGTACAGGCGGACTGAACCAGACTTCGGGGTTCGTGCTGGATGATCCCTTGGACCGGTCATTTCAAATAAGACCTAATTTGGGCGGTCCAATCAGAAATTGACACATGGCGAAGTGACATAACCCTAATGCACTAATATAAATAAGAAGGAAACTAAACCCTAGCCGTCACTTCGACCACTGCCGAGCCCTTACCCGCACGAAACTATCGGGAGAGAAGCGGATCATCGGAGTTGGAGTTTTGGAGGAAGAAAGGCTTGCTGGAGCCAGCCAAGCTTTGGAAGAGGAGAAACGCCATCGCTGTCAAGGAAGAAATGATGCCGCAGAGGAGGATGACTAGATCCACGGCCGGGAATGATGGTACCGCTGGAAATGAGGTGAGTTTCCTCCCCTTTCCCTTGGTGCTAGACCTGTAGTTATATTCTAAGAGATATATTGACTCCATAAAGTCTTTATGGTGAGGAGAAGATTTCTTAGGGAAAAGTCATGCCTAGGTTGCTTTCTAGGCTTTAGTCTTCTTCAATCTCTTTATCATTCAAAGTGGAGATGAGAGAGTGATTCGTTGAGAAGTACGACTTTGTGAGGGTGAATAAGGGTGGACGTAATTTCTGGGGAAGTTTTTGGGAGATCGATGAAAGGAGGAAGATGAACGGATGCCGTTCATCTCACCTTAAGATGCGTGCAGAAATCTGATTTCTGTGCGCAGCGATATTCGTGGCCAATTTTGGGGGTGTTCTGGCCAGATCTGGGCTTTCGACTAAACATGAAAGTTGTAGCCCTTTAAATTATCTTTCCAATGAGTGGGTACACGCACTCGCCGGATTTCTATAGCAACGGGAATCCTTGGTCGAAGTTGCTACCCGGATTAATGCTGCACCAAAATTCTGGGCTGTGTAATGTGGAATTCGATTTGGTGGAATTTAATGTTGCGATCCAACTCAAGGTTTGGGTGAACACTTTTGACATAATCATCATTGTGATATGATAAGTTGATGTTACAAATCTGAATTCGTATAATGAGTCGTGGACAAGCTTAATTTAAGGAAAAAGCCTGATATAAATTGGTAGATATATATTGATGCTCATTATCTATATCATGTTGAATTCATTTGGAAGAGCATATAAATGACTTAACCATGGCCATGATGTATGTTGAATGGAGAGAAGGGAATTAGTAATCCAATGCTTAGAGTGTCGTCTCCCTACGGGTAGCATTGTGGAAGTTAACAAGTGCGGTGTTGACCGTCACTGGTTGGAATGAGGTTGAGATAAGCAAAGTTGGACGTTTGGGCTTGGTCCTCGGTGTTCACGTCCCGAGGCTCCTTCCGTGCCAAGTGAACGGTTGGGCTTGGTCCTCGTGCTCATTTTCGGGGCTCCTTCCGTGGCATACCTTAGGCCAGTTCGGGGTTAGGATCTTGGTGCACATTTACCCAAGAGAACCCGCTGAGCCGTAGTACGCATGTGAGCTCCGTTGTTGTGTTCTTAGCGTTGAGGCGTACGGAGGCCTAGACCAGGTAGTGTGGATACCAGCCTAGTAGTGGATATGACCGCTCTATTGTCACCGTTTGGCCACGATGGATGACGCCTGAGAGGTTAGCTACCTGCTCGAATAGTGGGAACTATAAGTCTGTGTCGACATAGCGATTGCATGTGCTTGATCATGGGTATGTCATTACATTGCATACATAGCATTGCACTTCATTACATACACAAGACCCTCATTGTATAAGTTTGTATGGGCACTCCTATACGATGAGTTACTTACTGCTGAACGACCCTCAACTTATATGCTTGTATGGGCATCCATATAAGTTGAGTTACTTACTGTTATAACATTATACTCTCTTGCTGCTGTAGATGGTAGAATTGTAGAATAATAGGTTGCTCATTTATACACTACTTCTATTGTTACTTATGACACGTATACTTACTTCACCTGCTTGTACTACTGTTATTTATATTGTACCTGCCCCTTTCTCCGCTCGGTGCCGAGAAGTCGTCGGGGGAGCGGATGTGAAACCACTTAGTCTTTATGACTAACGGTTGCAACGTCTTCCTTTTTAGGAGGAAACCCCGCAGGTGGAGCAGCAGGTCATGTAGCTGGACAGCCAGGCCAGGACGATAGGGCCTGAGGGGACAGTACCGTCGCTACCGTCGGTTACAGATGTGAGTGAGAGAGATTTTATTGTAGCCCTTCGGGGCAATTCTATTTACGTACTCTGATTATGTAGAAGCTTGTTTAGCTTCTCTTTTGCTGTACTTATGGACTTATGCTTAGTGTGGATTAACTTCTTTATATTTTTATGGTTGGGTTGGCATTTATATGTTGATATTGGTTGTAGCCGGCAGGATAGGCGTCTTGTGGTACAGGCTGGCCCGAGTGCTAGTGTTACCGCAAGGCGGCTATTCTAGGCATAAGACCCCTCTCGTGCCGTGTTTTGTGTCCATATGAGGGGGGGGGGGGGGTCTTACATCCCTATGCTATTTGCTCGAGCTATTGGTAAAGCGACTCAACATGCCAACAAAGAAGATAATATTTGGTCTTGTACAACTTGCAGAGTACATGAGACTACCAATGATTTTTGAGTACTTTACTTGGTCAATATTGGTCCCTACATTTGGACGCAACTTGACATTTAGATCAAACAGTGTCTCTATAGACATACAGTCTTTATAAACCCTGGGTAGAAATAATTTGCTCTATATAATGAGCTTGACTAAGAGTAATAGGACCCTTGTATACTCTAATTTTCATTACTGGAAGGGTATCAATAGGACCAAGGTTCTTCATGTCAAATGCTTTTGTAGGAGTGGATTTAATATCCCTTACTATAGCAAGATCTGACCCTAGAATCAACATAGCATCAACATACATGCATATTATTGAAGTCGGGAAAATTCCCAACCTCAGAAAAGGGAACAAGACAGCCTAAGGTTATTGATTCTACGATCTGACATCACAATTCAAGTGGCTATCCCGAGAGACAGGAAACTATCTATAAGCACGCCCCAAGTGCTCCAGCAGGGAGGTCCCACCACGTACCCAGAAGCTTAAAAGAAGCTTTCCCTTCGTAACCAAAAGGCTGTGCGAGGTACTAGGCTGGCATAGACTAGGCGAGTATCCACTGAGGGGACCTCCACCTCTTCCAAAAGTGCCATTTCCAGTACCCCCTGAGGGGTTATTTATAGATAAATCATTGGGGGGGGGGGTATCAGCGAGTATCTAGCTGCTAACATCAAGTTCCAAGGGCTACTCGCCCAAACTTGCGAGATACTCGCCCAAGCTCGCCTCTGCTCGCCACAGCTCGCCACAACTCGCCTCTGCTCGCCACAACTCGCCTCTGCTCGACACAACTCGCCTCTGCTCGCCACAACTCGCCTCTACTCGAACAAGCTTGCCTAATGGTCTGCGAATAGCCATCTGTTGGGGTATTTCTGGTCTCGACGAATTATGGGTTATACACAATCCCTGCTTTTTTTGAGCTCGGCGCGAGCTTGGAAAAACAATGTTGAACCCGTTGTTCAGAGAGATGGTGCTGTGCTGCAAGAGGTCCTTCCTAAGAGTGAAGTTCAATTGGAAGGGGAGAGAAGGTTGATACCTCATAGGAACCAAGTTCAACTGAATTGTAGAAGAGGTCGACACCTCGCAGGAGGAAGCTCAACTGGAGGTGGAGAATCGACACCTCATAGGAGCCGAGCTCAACTGGAGGCGGAGAGAAGAGGTTGACACCTCGTAAAAGCCGAGCTCAACTGGAGGTGGATAAGAGGTCGACACATAGCAGGAACCGAGCTCAACTGGAGGTGGAGAAGAGGTCGACACCTAGCAGGAGTCGAGCTCAACTAGAGGTGGAGAAGAGATCGATACCTAGCAGGAGCCGAGCTCAACTGGAGGTGGAGAAGAGGTCGACACCTCGCTGGAGCCGAACTTAACTTGAGGTGGAGAGTATAGTCGACACTTAGCAGGAGCCGAGCTCAACTGGAGGTGGAAGGTCAACACCTCACAGGAGCCGAGCTCAACTTGAGGCAGAGAGAATAGGTAGACACCTCGCAGGAGCCGAACTCAACTAGAGGCGGAGAGAAGAGGTTGACACCTCGCAAGAGCCGAGCTCAACTGGAGGTGGAGAGTCGACACCTCACAGGAGTCGAGCTCATCTGGAGACGGAGAGAAGAGGTCGACACCTCGTAGGAGCCGAGATCAACTGGAGGTGGAGAAGAGGTCGACACTTAACAGGAGTCGAGCTCAAGTGGAGGTGGAGAAGAGGTCGACACCTAGCGGGAGCCGAGCTCAACTAGAGGTGGAGAAGAGGTCGACACCTCGCAAGAGTCGAGCTCAACTGGAGGTGGAGAGTATAGTCGACACCTAGTAGGAGCCGAGCTCAACTGGAGGTAGAAGGTCGACATCTCACTGGAGCCGAGCTCAACTTGAGGCAGAGAGAAGAGGTCGAGACCTCGCAGGAGCCGAGCTCAATTGGAGGTGGAGAAGATGTCGACACCCCGCAGGAGCCGAGCTCAACTAGAGGCGGAGAGAAGAGGTCGACACCTCGCAGGAGCTGAGCTCAACTGAAGGTGGAGAGAAGAGGTCGACACCTAGCAGGAGCCGAGCTCAACTGGAGGTGGAGAGTATAGTCGACACATAGCAGGAGCCGAGATCAACTGGAGGTGGAGAGAAGAGGTCGACACCTCGTAGGAGCCGAGCTCAACTGGAGGTGGAGAGAAGAGGTCGACACCCCGTAGGAGCCGAGCTCAACTGGAGGTGGAGAGAAGAGGTCGACACCCCGTAGGAGCCGAGCTCAACTGGAGGTGAAGAGAAGAGGTCGACACCTCGCAGGAGCCGAGCTCAACTTGAGGTGGAGAGAAGAGATCGACACCTAGTAGGAGCCGAGCTCAACTGGAGGTTAAGAGTATAGTCGACCTCTAGCAGGAGCCAAGCTCAACTGGAGGTGGAGAGAAGAGTTCGACACCTTGCAGGAGCCGAGCTCAATTGGAGGTGGAGAGTATAGTCAACACCTGGCAGGAGCTGAGCTCAACTGGAGGTGGAGAGTATAATCGACACTTGGCAGGAGCCGAGCTCAACTGGAGGTGGAGAGTATAGTCAATACCTGGCAGGAGCCGAGCTCAACTAGAGGTGGAGAAGAGGTCGACACCAAGCAGGATCCAAGATCAACTAGAGGTGGAAAAGAGGTCAACACCTCACAGGAGCCGGGCTCAACTAGAGGTGGAGAGTAGTCGACACCTAGTAGGAGGAATCTCAACTGAAGGTGGAGAGTAGTCGACTCGGGTGGCTAGTAGTCGGTCCGCAGGGGAGAAACCCGTACAGAGATCACAGACTACGACATCACTCCAACGAGGAACTTGGTTTCACCCGAGTAGATCGTTGGCCGATGTGCAGGAGAGGAGCTCGTGCAGGGACTCAGATTTATGATAACTCTACCACTCGAGGACTTTTTTTGGAGTCGACAGCTCTCAAGAGCCGAGCTCAACTAGAGTGGTGTGAGTCGACTCGAGGAGGCAAGTAGTCGGTCCGCAGGGGAGAAACCCGTACAAAGATCACGGACTATGACATCACTCCAATGAGGAACTTGGTTTCACCCGAGGAGGTTGTTGGCCGATGTGCAGGAGAGGAGCTCGTGCAAGGACTCAAACTTATGATAAATCTACCACTCGAGGACTTCAATCAGAGCTCTCACTCGAGGAGGTCATTGGTCGGTATGCAGGAGAGGAGCTCGTGCAGGAACCCGGGCTTACGATAACTCTACTACTTGAGGACTTTAATCGGTGCTGAATTAATTTGCCATGTCGCTTAAGAGATTGCCAATGAGTAAAATGCATCAATATCTTTGAAGACAAAAAAATTCTAAAGAGAACGACGATCTTTCCCTCGTCGGGTTGGGAGGTTGGCGTCCAGACCTGTTCGTGATAGTTCCTCCAGTTGGAAGAGAGATGCAATCGGGGATAGCTAGGCTGACATGCAAGGGGGGGGGGAGTTGATCTCGGCATCAATGCATGGGCTCGGTATTACAAGGAAGCTTACATCCCGAGACATCGTCTCATCATCCGCCCTGAGCTATCTAGGAAAAACAGGTTGAAGGCTCGTTTCTTAACCCAACCGTGGAGATCGTTTTCAGCTCTGCCACTTGGTTACGAAAACTAGATTACAAGCAAAGGGAAATGGTCCTCGGGGGTCCTATTGGACACTCTCGATTCCACAATCCTTCCGCAAACTTGTACTTCTCAGAGCTCGGCAGGTTATCCTGCTTTGGCAATAGCTGAGATGCCTAGATTAGTGATTGCTTGGTGAGATCGGCCCCTTATCGAGTCCAAGAAGTTAGCGTCTAGGCCTATTCCTGATAGTTCCTCTAGTCGGAGGAGAGATGCAATCGGGGAGACATAGGCCGACATGCAAAGGGGGAACTGATCTCGGCCGTCAATGCAGATGCTCGGTCTTACAAGAACACTTAAGTCCCGATGCATCGTCCCATCATCCGCACTGGGCTATTTAGGAGGAACAGGTCGACCGCTGGTTTTCGGAGACGATCGTGGGGCTGGTCCTTGAAGCCTTCAGAAGTCTTGAGATAGATTAGCACACAGAGAGAAACAAGCTTGCCACTATTATTATATTCATATCAACATGATTACAAAGAAGACATATGTTACCGCTAAGGATAGAACCTTTTTAGGTCATCCCCGCTCTAGATACCTCCCAGCTGCTCTCCTACTTGATCTTGCAGATAATAGCCTTCAGTGGCTAGGGCTTCCTGGACGATGAAGGGACCTTCCCAATTTGGATATAACTTGCCAACAGTTGCTCCCCTTCCCGGGACATCCACATTCTTCATGACTAGATCTCCTACACGGAAATTCTTCAGGCGGACATTTTTGTCGAAGTGCTTTGTCATGAGCCTTTTGATTTCCTCTTGGCGGATGGAGGCCAAGTCGCGAAGTTCTTCAATGTAATCCAGTGAGAGCCTCTGAGCGTCTTCATTCTCTAAGCGCCATTCTTCGCTGACATCTCCTGCATTCCCTCCTATGGGTAGAACCATTCCAAGTTATCATAACTTCAGGTATTTGAGGAGATGAAATGAATAACATAGCGGCCTGGTTGCTGAAGCGATAACCTCGCGCGTTTAAACTTCGTAAAATTGAAGTGAACATCATAGTTGCTGAAGTAGTGATCTCGCGAGTATGGAACTCATGGAATTAAAAAGATAGCAACCTATCCGTTGAAGAGATCACCTCGCGAGTATGGAGCTCGCGGAATTATAAGTGAGCATCCTAGCTGCTGAAGAGATCACCTCGTGAGTATGGAGCTCGCAGAATTAGATGAGAGCATCCTAGCCTATTGAAGAGGACACCTCGCGAGTATGGAGCTCGCAGAATTTAAAGGAGAGCATCCTAGCCTGGTTAAGAGATCACCTCGCGAGTACGGAGCTCGCGGAATTAGATGAGAGCATCTTAGCCCATTGAAGAGGTCACCTCGCGAGTATGGAGCTCGCAGAATTAGATGAGAGCACCCTAGCCTGTTGAAGAGGTCACCTCGCGAGTATGGAGCTCGTGGAATTTAAAGGAGAGCATCCTAGCTGTTAGAGATCACCTCGCGAGTATGAAACTCGCGGAATCGAAGGAGAGCACCTATTAAGCATGAAGAGCATCACGAGTAGGAGCTCGTAGAATACTAGCTTGAAGATGTCATGAGTAAGCCGTCTCATGGGATGTAGGTTGTTGGAGTAGATCATTGCAAGTAGGAGCTCGCAGAGCACCTCGTACATTTTTCCCTTGCGGTGGATTCATCGTCATTCGCCCTACTTGTCAGTCATACAAAAAGTGTTCGCGGGCTTTACCAAAGCACCTGTAAGTATGAACTTGTATGGAAAACACCACTATTGAAAAAGGATACGAAGTAGGCGGAGGGTAAGAGTCATTTCTAACATTAGAACCCCTACGCAGAGTTTTCGGGGTTTCCGCTGCCTGGTCAGCGGACGGGGGTCAAGGGGGTAGCCGGGAAATTTTTATTTTCCACTCCCAACTCGCCCAGATTCTGAGCTATCCCGGCCTTACGAGTAAGTCACCAACATAACTCGCCTATGGGCGAGATCACTTGATACTCGCCTCTTCACTTGATACTCGCCTCTTCAACTTGATACTCTCCTATGGACGAGATCATCTGATACTCGCCTATTCACTTGATGCTCGCCTCTAGGAGAATTCCATTCATGCATATGCTTGTCAGTATGTCGTCGTCATCAATTCGCCTCCATGAACTCGCCTATGAGCGAGCTGCTAGCGAAGCTCGCCTCACGAAACCGTCGAGCTTGAAAGTCGCCATCGCGAAGTCGTCCATGGGCGAGAAACCAGGAAACTCGCCCACCTTACCGAGAACTCGCCCACCTTGCCGAGTGCTCGCGAGTTGCTGTCTTGGGTCTCCAGCTCGCCATCTTAAGCCATGAAGTCTTCTCGCAAAAATTTCTTCCTCGACTACCATCCACGCTCACCGCACCAAGTGTTGAAGCCGGGAAAATTCCCAACCTCAGAAAAAGGATCAAGGCAGCCTAAGGTTACTGATTCTACGATCCGACATTACAATTCAAGTGGCTAGCTCGAGAGAGAGGAAACTATCTATAAGCACACCCCAAGTGCTCCAGCAGGGAGGTCCCACTACGTACCCAGAAGCTTAGAAGAAGATTCCCCTTCGCAACCAAAAGGCTGGGCGAGGTATTAGGCTGGCATAGACTGGGCGAGTATCCACTGGGGGGACCTCCACCTCTTCCAAAAGTGTCATTTCCAGTACCCCTGGGGGGCTATTTATAGAGAAATCCTGGGGGGGGGGGGGGTATAAGCGAGTATCCAACTGATGACAACAAGTTCCAAGGGCTACTCGCCCAAACTCGCGAGATACTCGCTCAAGCTCGCCTCTGCTCGCCACAACTCGCCTCTGCTCGCCACAACTCGCCTAATGGTCTGCGAATAGCTGTCTGCTGGAGTACTTTTGTTCTCGATGAATTACGGGTTATACACATATAATGACTATTTTATTTGACATTGAGTGGTGTTAGAGGCACTTATTTGAGAGACTGGACTGGAATTCAATGCACTTTACCACTTGGTCAAATTTTATGTGTCATATCTTAGGCGCTTGTTTAAGCCCATAAATTAATTTATCTAACTTGAACACTTTATCTTTTAGGTCTTTTTGTACATAACCTTCAGGTTGTGTCATATAGATCTTTTCATCAAGCTCTTTATTTAAGAAGACTATCTTGACATTCATCTGATGAACTATAAAGTTCTCGATAGAAGTCAACGCAAGAAGAATCCTAATAAATGGATAGGTGACATATATGTGAAAAAACGTCAGAGTAGTCAATTCCCCTATTGTTTATAACCCTTGACTACTAAATGTGCTTTATATTTGGCTATAGACCCATCACTATGCAATTTCTTCTTCAATACCCACTTGCATCATAGGACTTTAACTCCTTTCAGTAGGTCAACTCGATGTCAAGTATTATTTTATAGCAACGAGTTCATCTCATCATCGATGGTTTCTGTCTACATAATCGAATCTCTAGATCACATAACTTCCTGATAGGAGAATGAATTATCCTCTAAGTGATAGTTGACAAAATTCTCATCAAAGTTCTTAGGGATTCTATCTCTTGTAGATGCTCTAACAGGAATAAGTTCCACCTCTAAAGGTTGGGCAGGAGTGCCAAAGGGGCCAGCTTCAAGTTCTATAGTGGATTCTGCAATCATGTTAGTAGACCCGGAGACGGTTAAGCCATGATCTTTGATAAATTTATGTTCAAGGAAAATAACATCTCTAGACTCTATCAATGTATTAGTAGATAGATCCAGAAACCTGTCAGCCGCACTATCTTCTGCACTACCTAGATAAGCATATGTTGTTTTAGGTCTCACCTTATGTCTCTTAAGGTCTTGTATTCTTATATAAGTAATAAAACCCCAAGTATTTAGAGTCTCATATCTACAAAGATGGTCGTGTCACAACTCATGCGGAGTATAATTCAGCTTTGAGTAAGACACTCTATTTAGAATGTGATTTACAGTTATGAATGATTCCCACTAAAAGGAATTATACATGTCAGCTGTGAGGAGCATATAATTCATCAACTCTGTTAAAGTTCTATTCTTACACTCAATGATACCATTCGACTGAGGTGAGTAAAGAGCTGTAGTTTCCAGTATTATACCCTCAGAGACACAAAAGTCCTTAAACTCAATTGTAGTGTATTCTCTTCCACGATCAATTCTAAATTTCTTAATCTTTATATTTAACTAATTCTCAACACGAGTTTTAAAGATCTTGAATGTCTCAAAAGCTTCATCTTTCGATTTCAATAGATAAACATGACAATATTTAGAAATTTATCGATGAAGGTTATTAGATACTTCCTTCTCCCTCTAGTGCCTTGACTTCAAAAATCACAGAGATTGGAATGTATCAATTCAAAAAATTGTGTGCTTCTAGATGTTGACTTGAAATGATTTGTAGTAATCATAGTTTTGACACAAACCTTGCACCTATCAAATCAAATAAAAAGATTTAATGGGATGTTGTGTCTCTTAGCTATATATCGCATTTTCTTATAGTGCACATGTCCAAGTCTGTTGTGCAATAACTTAAGATCAATTAAAGTGAACTCACTTGATTAATGTACTCGTTATTTAGGTTAAGTCTATACATACCATTGATTATATACGCACAACCAAAATAAGGTGAATTAACTGCTAAAGTTATTCTATCATTTTGTGTTGTGAATGAAATTCCAGCATTGTCTAATAAACTCATGGAAACTAAATTTTTAGTTGGACTAGGTATTACTCCAACATGCTTTAAAATTAAAAATTTACTTAAAGATAGGAAACGCTTCGCTGTTCTAGCATGAGTAACTTCGATCTCTCCTTCATTGTAGTTTTCAATCATCTCCTGAATTACTCTGACCTCTGAGAGAAGATCTCTATCATTTGTGACATGACATGTAACACCGCTGTCCAGCCACTACTCAGAAGACGTAATGTAGTGACTACTCCCAATCATAATCACAAAGGACTTAGGATCAGAGATATCGACCACCATATTTGCAGAATTTTGTGGGGTTTCCTCCTTATTCTTCAGTCTGTGTACTTCAGATTTGGATATAATCGACTCAGGAGGCAGCTTGCTCAAAATCAGACTCACATAAGGATTATCGACCATTTTAAACTATTCGTCTTTCAGCTTGTGACAAATATTTTATAGTTCTAGGAACTGGTAGTGTGTATTCAAGCGATCCCAAATCTCTTTCACGGTCTTACACGTACTATAGGTCATGACAAGACGAGAATTCAGGGAATTCAAAAGGTAATACCTGCAAAAAATCTCGTCTTTACTCCACTGATATTCGTTCACATCCTCACGAGTGATGACAAAGTCGCTAAGAACGAAGTAAAAAATTTCACGTTCTTTCATTCCTAGTTGGACATACAACTTTCTACTCAAAAAGTCAGTAGCATTAAGATAGTGGGATCATGGGTTTGACCACAACACAAGCGATCGCCACACATGATTGCCACATGTGATCCCACTATACGCGCATCGCCATCACGACCAATCGTCGGTGTAATCTCGCCGGCGCTGGGCGGCCCACGCCCGACCGTCTCCACCCGCTCGGCCGGCCGCGCCCGACCGCCCCAGCTCCCGCGTCCGCGGGGCTCCGCCCGTACGGGCGGCCGCGACCGGCCGCCCCGCCTCCCGCGGCTGCGGGTCTCCTCCCGCTTGGGCGACTTCCCTGGCCGCCTCATCTCCCGCGACTGTAGGGCTCCCTCCACTCGGGCGGCCACGCCCGACTGCCCTGCCTCCCGCGGCCGCGGGGCTCCGCTTGCTCGGGTGGCCACCCCCGACCTCGCCCGGCTTCCCTCGACTGCCTAACGTCCCGCGACCGCAAGGCTCTGCCTGCTTGGACGGCCGCGCCCGCCCGCCCCGCCTCCCGTGGCCGTTTCCCACGACCACGAGGTTTCGCCCGCTCGGGCGGCCGCACCCGACTGCCCCTCCTCGCGGCCGCCTGCCGCGACCACGAGCTCTCCCGCCGTAGTCGGGCGTCTCGCCGACCACAACTTCCATCGCCGGCGTACGTCGTCGGCGGGTTGGTCACCCTTGCATGACGGCCCTTCCCCGTCGTTCGATTGCTTAAGTGTGATCGTCGCCGTCCATTTTATGCGTAACCACCCACTAACCCTCATGGTTAGTGAGGGGTATTTTTTTTATTAAAATACAGGTATACAAACAACGGATTTAATGATCAAAATGCGCACCCTTAACTATACCAAAAATAATTATGTTGGTGATTACGGTGTGCAGATAGCCGCATAACCACCGTAACCAATTTCTGGAGGCTATAAAAGGAGCTCAAAACTTCCTCATTTCTCACCTTTTTCCTCCCTGCTTTCTTCTTGCTCAGGCCAGAGCTTTGGCTGATTACTCCTACGAACAACCTTCAAGCTTCCGTCTTTCCATCAAAAATCCGTCTAAGTCCACAAGTGAGCGCCGAGAAGAAGATTCGTACGATAGGAAGCACTCGTCGAGCGCAACACCCCGCAAGTAACCTCACGCGGAACAACCAATTACTCACCGTGAACCTGAGTACCTCTATCATTTGTGACATGACTTGTAGCACCGCTGTCCAACCACTACTCAGAAGACGTAATGTAGTGACTACTCCCAATCATAATCACAAATGACTTAGGATCAAAGATATCGACCACCATATTTGCAGAATTTGTGGGGTTTCCTCCTTATTCTTCAGTCTGTGTATTTCAGATTTGGATATGATCGACTCAGGAGGCAGCTTGCTCAAAATCAGACTCGCATAAGGATTATCGACAATTTTAAACTATTCGTATTTCAGCTTGTGACAAATATTTTATAGTTCTAGGAACTGGTAGTGTGTATTCAAGCGGTCCCAAATCTCTTTCACGGTCTTACACGTACTATAGGTCATGACAATGCGAGAATTCAGGAAATTCAGAAGGTAATCCTTGCAAAAAATCTCGTTTTTACTCCACTGATATTCGTTCACATCCTCACGGGTGGTGGCAAAGTCGCTAAGAACGAAGTAGAAAATTTCACGTTCTTTCATTCATAGTTGGACATACAACTTTCAACTAAAAAAGTCAGTAGCATTAAGATAGTGGGATCATGAGTTTGACCACAACACAAGCGATCGCCACACATGATTGCCACATGCGATCCCACTATACGCGCACCGCCATCACAACCAACCATTGGTGTAATCCCGCCGGCGCTGGGCGGCCCACGCCCGATCGTCTCCACCCGCTCAGGCGGCCGCGCCCGACCGCCCCACCTCCTGCGTCCGCGGGGCTTCGCCCGTACGGGCGGCCGTGGCCGATCGCCCCGCCTCCCGCGGCTGCGGGTCTCCTCCCGCTTGGGAGGCCTCCCCGACCGCCTCATCTCCCGCGACTGTAGGGCTCCCCCACTCGGGCGGCCACGCCCGACTACCCCGCTTCCTGCGGCCGCGGGGCTCCGCCTGCTCGGGTGGCCGCCCCCGACTGCCCCCGGCTTCCCCCGGCTGCCAAGCATCCCGCAGTCGCGAGGCTCCGCCCGCTTGGACGGCCGCGCCCGATCGCCCCGCCTCCCGTGGCCATTTCCCACGACCACGAGGTTCCGCCCGCTCGGGCGGCCGCACCCGACCGCCCCTCCTCGCGGCCGCGAGCTCTCCCGCCGTGTCCGGGCGTCTCGCCGGCCACAACTTCCTTCGCCGGCGTACGTCGCCGGCGTGTTGGTCACCCTTGCATGGCGGCCCTTCCCCGCCGTTTGATTGCTCCAGTGTGATCGTCGCCGTCCATTTTATGCGTAACCACCCACTAACCATCATGGTTAGTGAGGGGTATTTTTTTATTAAAATACCAGTCTACAAACAACGGATTTAATGATCAAAATGCGCACCCTTAACTGTACAAAAAATAATTATGTTGATGGTTACGGTGTACAGATAGCCGCATAACCACCGTAACCAACTTCTGGAGGCTATAAAAGGAGCCCAAAACTTCCTCATTTCTCACCTTTTTCCTCCCTACTTTCTTCTTGCTCAGGCCAAAGCTTTGTCTGATTACTCCTACGAACCACCTTCAAGCTTCCGCCTTTCCATCAAAAATCCGTCTAAGTCCACAAGTGAGCGGCGAGAAGAAGATTCCTACGATAGGAAGCACTTGTCGAGCGCAACGCCCCGCAAGTAACCTCACGCAGAACGACCAATTACTCGATCACCGTGAACCTGAGTAACTCTCTCTCATCCTCCCAAAGTATAACGAGCATCAACCTGTCGCTCTCGTTTTTTCTAGAAAATTGTAACTCAAAATAAATAACGGAGTTTGATCGTCTCAGACCCAGTCACGTGATTTTTTACCCGGCTGAAGAATTTTTCCACGTCAAAATATTGTGTGCGTAATCTCTCTCTCTCATTAATTGTGCGCGCGCTCGACCACTCATCGGGCTAAGGCGGCCCAAGTTAATCCGGTTCGACCGGGGCGTCGAGTTTGATCGCAACAAATATAACCCCTATAAAAAATAAAATTACATCCATAAAAATCCACATATATAATACTTAATTTTGTTTTAAAAAAATTCAAAAAGAATTAACCCAAAATAAATAGAATTCATTTGAAGATGAATTTGAAAATAATTAAGGCTTTGTTTGTTTGGGCGTTTCGCTGCTCCGTTTTGGGCAAACGCCGCCGGAAGGAGGGTAAACAAATGAACCTCCGACAGCGTTTGCTCCGTTTCCACCCACCCGCCTTGAGAAACGCCCCAAAAAGCTCCGTTTGGAGCAGCCACCTCCCCCCTCCGGTTCGAACACTCCGTTTCCACCCGCTGGATCGACCCACCACCGCTAAACCAAATGAAGCCTAAATCGCCATGAAAATCGAGATTATCTTAATAAAAGGTGATTGTTATCCGCACTGCAGTTTTGGTTATTCGCAAATATTTTTTTCCTAATTTTTCGCGTCTTTTGGAAATACGTCTTGTACATGTATTTTCAGGAAAATTGTTCAACACGAAAGTTGTAGATCTCATCGAGATCTACAACTTTCGTGTTGAACACTTTTCCTGAAAATGCATGTACAAGACGTACTTTGGAAATACACCCAAATTTCGCGCCTTTTAGAAATACGTCTTGTACATGCATTTTCAGGAAAAGTGTTCAACACGAAAGTTGTAGATCTCAGATCTACAACTTTGGTGTTGAACACTTTTCGTAAAAATGCATGTACAAGACGTATTTCTAAAAGGCGCGAAAAATTGGGAAAAAAAAAGTGCGGATAACCAAAACTGTAGTGCGGATAACACTCACCTAATAAAATCTCAGGAAACAAAATACAATTTAACGTCTTTTCAATCTTTTGAACCGAGCAGTTTGAGCACCAGCCCTGTTCACTGACTCGATCCAATTGCAGTTGTCCAACTCACGGCACACCGCTCGATCCCACGCGGACGGCTTTGATCAACTAATTAGATTTCGGTCCACCCCTCGACCTTGTTGTGACCGAGGGGACTGCATTTATCTAGGTTTTCGTGTTTGAAATATATATATATTTTAAAGTGGTGGGCCTGGTGGCCGTGCCATCACTTTGATGATATCCCAATTATCCCGTCTCTTTTATCTTCAAGAAAGTAAAATAAATAAATAAATTAAAAAAAGAGGTCACGAGCTGCACCTCTCCTGCTTCTCTCCATCTCTGCAACTTTCCAATCCTGAAAACCTAACCCCGATCTTATCCTATAAAGCAGAGAGAGAGAGAGAGAGAGAGAGAGAGCAGATCAGTACAAGGAAGAGTGGCAATGGAAGTTACCGCAACTTCTTCTCTAGAAGCTAGAGCTGAAGTAGCGATTGCTTCCTGAGCGGGGTCACGGGGTTTCCTTTCACGTCTTTCCTTTTCCAGAACGTGAACAGGTTTGATCGAAAATTGGAAGGGCGAGATTGTGCCAAATTGAAGAAGATTACGCGATCCCTGCGTGTCACGGTGATCGGGATCCATTTTAATTCTCACGGCTCTAAGTTGATGTCCTGACAATACCAGAGGGAGAAGGCAGCCATGGATCGTGCGGCACTGACCGTCGGGCCGGCGATGGACATGCCGATAATGCACGATAGTGATCGGTACGAGCTGGTGAGGGATATCGGTGCCGGAAACTTCGGGATCGCGCGGCTAATGAGGGATAAGCAGACTAAGGAGCTGGTGGCGGTCAAATACATTGAGAGAGGGGAAAAGGTTGTTTCACTGATTTATTTTTGGAGCTTAACAGCTTCTTCCGTATCTTCTCCTGAAGTTTTTCTCCGTCTTTGGTTCGTTTGGGTTCGATTCAATCTCCGCTGCTGTAGTCAGTTGAAAATTTTCGATTGTCGGCGCACTTTCAGTTTGATGTTTTTGGGGATTTGAACTGAGGTTATGGGAATTTTGATTTCTAAGACTATCTCATGATCGATGTTTATAGTTATTTAAGGGCGAAATTGCAGGAGTACATTTTTGGAAAGTTGACTTTATTGGTTGCAACATTTTAGGTTTTTTGTCGTAATTATCATCCTTTATTCCTTTTAGTGTTGTCATTTGATGAAGTTCTCCATTTTACTATAAATGTACTACAGTTTGTCGAGTTTGTCTTCAGTGGCATTAGAAATTCCCCTTTAGTGTCGGTGATCGTCTTTCTGATGAACAAAAATACAGATTGTCTGCTGCGTGTTCCTAACCATTTCCTTGTATTTTTTTTGTCTTGTATGTATTTTCTATGGTGTACAAGTTTATGCAGTGAATTTCCTTTCGGCCGTTACCATAATGATTATTGATTGTTCCAGATAGATGAGAATGTTCAGAGGGAGATTATCAATCACAGATCTTTGAGGCACCCAAATATTATCAGATTTAAAGAGGTAATTTTGATTGTTTCTATTTCTGTTTTGCAAAGTAGTTTTTTTTTAGGAATTGTGGTAGTAATTATGATGACTCCATTATATAGGTAATTTTGACTCCAACCCATCTTGCTATTGTCATGGAATATGCTTCTGGGGGTGAACTTTTTGAGCGCATTTGCAATGCTGGCAGATTCAGTGAGGATGAGGTTTGTTTTTTTTGCTTGAATGCTCTGTTCTTCAGTCTTTTCCTGCAAGTTTTGCTATAAACACGCTTGAGTTTTTTTTCTTTGCAGGCCAGATTCTTCTTTCAGCAGCTAATATCTGGAGTTAGCTATTGTCACTCTATGGTACTTCATGTTGAATTTTGTGTTTTAATTGTTGTTTTGTTTGGTTTTATTCAAATGCTCAGAGTGATTGACTTCTATTTGGGTTGGACTTCTTATTAAGCAAATATGCCATCGGGATTTAAAGCTGGAGAACACCTTGTTGGATGGGAGTGTTGCTCCACGTTTAAAGATATGCGACTTTGGCTACTCTAAGGTATGCATAGCCCAGTAGACACATGGTTTGACATGAAGATGCTAGTTTTACCAAGTTATTTAGTATCTTGGTTTATGTTTTTTGTAACACATTTATCTTCAGGCGAATGGTGTTTCTGGTCCACCTTAATTATCCAAACTTTAATTGTTTTGGGCTTTGTTCGGAGCTGTCGTGAATGCGGTGGTTATGAACCAACGTTTGTGAACGTCCGACCTCACCTAAGGAACTTCATACTTTGTTATGTTCAAAACTAGTTTTCTTTTCTTGGTGATGGTCATAACCATTGTCATGTCAAACAATCTTTTTTTGACGATGGCGTTTTTGTCCAAAGTCACTGGAGCAAAAACGCCGCACGAAGCGGAGCCTTAGTTGGAAAATAAAAGTTTCTAGTAGTCATTAGGTCCGAGATCGATACAAACTTTAAGTTTAAGTCCACTCACAGGTTGATATTTGTTTGTTCTATGTTCAGTCTTTTATCTCTATTTGCTTACTTGAACATTTATACTAATTTTCTTTTGAATTCATCAAAATACTACTTTTCAGTCATCAGTTTTACATTCCCAACCGAAGTCCACTGTCGGAACTCCTGCATATATTGCTCCCGAAGTTTTACTTAAGAAGGAATATGATGGCAAGGTTGGTATTTTTTCCCGAGTTTATATTTGTTTCTTGTTCTAGTTTATGTGCTTTAGCTTGATATAGGATGTTGAAGTAAGATGTTTGTAATATATTTCTGCAATAAATATAATTGCTTCAATATCCAATGAGGGAATTAGTTAGCATGGCCTAGTATATTAGTCTCTCTTTTGTCCCATCTTTTAATTGCAGTTGTTCTTACCTTCCTCATCTTTGAATGATTTTCCTTTTAGTTAATCATCTTAGCAGATTTTTTGATTTTGATTAATTTTTTTCTTTTTCTTAGTTTAATTAATTAACTTAGTTTATTGTATCTAAAAATATTAGGCTGTTATATTACTCTTGGGGGATCTCAGGTGTTGAAGATGATTAAATATCGTTGATTTTTAATCTGACTATAATGCGTGTGATCTTTCAGCCTAGGATATGTTTTTTGTTTTATATTTGGTATTGTTTTGTGATTATTGTGGGATATTTGATGCAGGACATACGTCACACCTACTTGCCTCCCCGGAGTCCCACCAGGGGGCCTACCCGGGAGTCCACCCGAGTGGCTTTATCAAGGCTACAACCCATACACCCCAACCTGTCTCTGGCTCCACCACAGGGAACAACAGGTTGTTAAGGCCGACAATCAAACACCTGATCTCCTCGATAAAGAGTCTTCCGATAGACTCTCATCACCAACTGAGCTGCAAATCAGTTGGTGATGAGATCTGCCGAAAGACTCTTTATTAAGGAGGTCGGGTTTTCGATCCCCGACCTCAACAACCCGTTGTTCCCTGTAGTGGGGCCGGAGACCGGTTGGAGTGTACGGGTTGCAACCTTGATAAAGCCACCTTGGCGGACTTCAAGGTGGGCCCCCTGGTGGGACTCCAGGGTGGCAGGAAGGTGTGACACCTGTTTTGCATCACTATTGATTGGAGGATACGGATGATACGGGTTGGTTCGGTTGAAAAGAGGATTATCATTATGTCCTCGTATTTTTTGTACTACTGACAGAGATGCTTACAAAAATGATCCAAAGTAAAGTATCTTGATGCATATTTTGCATAGTGGCGCTGTTATTGGCAAATATCATTATAAGTTGTTCGAAGATAAAAAGATATGTAAGTGTGATAGTTATATGTACAATGGATAGATCATTCAAAAGAATGCTGCTATAGCCTCTAGAGTTAAGGCCAAGTGGTTAAAATGGAAATTTGACTAACGCAAGCGTTGCAAAAAGATATCATGGAGACTAAAGATAAATTTGATAAAACTGCAAGTATGCTGGCGATGTTGTGGATCCTGAGTGTAATAAGGAAGTCATCCATATCTAAATTTATGGTTCTAGAAATGATAATGTTGAGATGAATGCATGGGAAATTATACAGCTAAATTAATGTTTAATTTTATTAGCCTCTTGCAAAAATGCAATGTAAGGTTTGCCTACATATATTTCACCCTTGTGGTGGGACTCTTCCCCAGACCCTCGATCCACGGGGATGCCTTGTGCACCGAGCTGCCCTTTATTAGTGGAATAATATGAGTGAGATGTATCGAAGATAAGATGATAAATACTAAATTTAGGTGGGTTGTACATGTACAATGAAGGTTAAAAATGCACCAAATAAACGGGTAGATAGATTTTGTGTCAAAATGTTAAATGGGTAGACCTAATATGAGCGAAATTTTTTCAAGATTTGCAAGTTTGGGATTATGACTGAGTTAATCACTAATCAATTTAGTTGTAAAAATAAAGGGATGAAAAAAGTATCATATAATATAAATAGGGCTTATTTGTTCTTTAAGCATAAATTTATCTTCCTGGAGTTGATTTTATAATCAATATTCTATATCTATACTATTATGTTAGGGAGTTGTGAGGTGAACAGATCAAGTGTCGGTGTATAACGGAGTAACTTGATACTCCGATTTGATCCTTGGCGTCGTGATTAAGACCTGTTCTCCCTCCGCTGCTTCTACCACCGAATCCTGTTTCGAGGAGCTCCTTCATGTTTCTGTGTTGAGCGCGTCTTCCACTTCCTCCTCTCTGAATCAGGCAATCGTGAAAGAAAAGCATCGCGCCGTGTCGTTACAACCCTAGGTCGCAGCGCCATCACAACTTAAAGCTATTTCTCTGCCCATTGCCTTTCTTGGCACCCATCATTTACTGTTTTCGCGCATTGTCTCCCCTGCATTTCATATCTTGCTGGGAGTCATTTATCCTAGCACCTTCGCTTGTTATAATATAATTTTGGAATAGATTTTTAGGGCTTTTAACGTTGTCATAAAAAAGTTTTGTTATTTCTTTTGTGCATAAGTTCATTAAGGATGTAACAAGATAGGGAAGAATACAATCGAGTTGATTTTGAATGTTTTTTAATATAATGTTGGGTGTTTTTTTTATGGGCCGCTCATTCAGGTTTTGAACCCCGATCGAGCCATATAACAGGGCCGCGGCCCGCATACCCTAACCCATCACCGCACGTGTTCTCGACACGACAGGTTGTTGAGGTCGAGTTTCAAACCATTTATCTCCTTGATGTAAGCTCTTAATGCCAACTCACATCACCAACTAGGGGTGCAAGTTTAGTCAAGCCTGCTCGAGAGCTCGACGAGCCGGCTCGAAAAAAACTCGACTTGAACTCGAGCATGTTAAGCTCGAGCTTTAATTCGAGCCGAGCTTGAGCCCGGTGCCTCTTGTTCATGAGCTCGCGAGATTTTTTTTATTTAAATTTTTTAATTTATTATATGTATTATAATTTATAAAATATAGATATTAATAATACTATTATACTAATATGTATATAATATGTATTTATATATAATTATTTTTTTTTAAAAAAATTAAATTATTCTCACCGAGCTCGTCGAGCTCAGTCGAGCTCGAGCTCCAAAAAAAAGCTCGTGCTCGAGCTCGAGCCGACCATTTTCGATGAGATCGACTCGTTTGCATCCTTGTCACCAACTGAGTCGCGATTATTATTCCATTCAGTTAATGCCTAATGACACGAAGGCCCTAAACCATAATAGTTTCCTTTCATTCACATGCCCATTTGTCCATTAAGTTAATGCCTAATAACCTTAAAGTAGGGATGAATAACCATAACAAGTAAAACAATCCAACACTTCTCACTATTATATGATCGAAGCAACAATAACGCTTCATGTGACCTTTCTCTATCTCTATTCTCATTCTTTACCCACATCGAGTCCTTTATCTCCTTTTTCATTGGTTTGCGATTTCGTTTTTCTTTTTGAGCACCGGAGAAGCAAATTGCATGCAAAAACAACTTGAGCAGATGTACAGAGTGCAGAGCGTTAGCTGCCCACAATTCGCTCTAGGGCAATGTCAATGAACGCATGTATCTGTTGGATACGATGTTCATTATGAGTGGTAAAGTTAGCTTAGAGTCACCCCGAGTGTTGGGATCACCCTATTTTGTATATATATTTCATTTGTTCATAGTGATGACATTATTCATTCGATTTGACCCTTGGCGTAACTTGATACTCCGATTTGACCCTTGGCATTGCGATTAAGACCCGTTCTCCCTCCGCTGCTTCTACCACCAGATCCTGATTCGAGGAGCTCCTTTATGTCCCTGTGTTGAGCGTGTCTTCCACTTCCTCCTTTCTGAATCAGGCAATCGTGAAAGAAAAGCATCGCGCCTTGTCGTTACAACCCTAGGTCGCAGCGCCATCACAACTCAAAGCTATTTCTCTGCCCATTGCTTTTCTTGGCACCCATCGTTTACTGTTTTCGTGCATTGTCTCCCCTGCATTTCATATCTTGCTGGGAGTCATTTCTCCTAGCACGGTCGCTTGTTATAATATAATTTTGGAATAGATTTTTAGGGCTTTTAACGTTGTCATAAAAAGTTTTGTTATTTCTTTTGTGCATAAGTTCATTAAGGATGTAACAAGATAGGGAAGAATACAATCGAGTTGATTTTGGATATTTTTTAATATAATGTTGGGTGTTTCTGTTATGGGCCGCTCATTCAGATTTTGAACCCCGGTTGAGCCACATAACAGGGCCGCGGCCCGTACACCCTAACCCATCACCGCACGTGTTCTCGGCGCGACAGGTTGTTGAGGCCGGGTCTAAAACCATTTATCTCCTTGATGTAAGCTCTTAACGCCAACTCACATCACCAACTAGGGGTGCAAGTTTAGTCGAGCCTGCTCGAGAGCTCGACGAGCCGGCTCAAAAAAAACTCGACTCGAACTCGAGCATGTCAATCTCGAGCTTTAATTTGAGCCGAGCTCGAGCCCGGTACCTCTAGTTCATGAGCTCGCGAGCCGGCTCACGAGTTTTCATTATTTAATTTTTTTAATTTATTATATGTATTATAATTTATAAAATATAGATATTAATAATACTATTATACTTATATATTTATAATATGTATTTATATATAATTAATTTTTTTAAAAAAATTAAATTATTCTCACCGAGCTCGTCGAGCTCAGTCGAGCTCGTCGAGCTCAGTCGAGCTCGTCGAGCTCAGTCGAGCTCGTCGAGCTCAGTCGAGCTCGTCGAGCTCGCGCTCCAAAAAAATAGCTCGAGCTCGAGCCGACCATTTTCGATGAGCTCGACTCGTTTGCATCCCTGTCACCGACTCCATTTAGTTAATACGTAATGACATGAAGGCCCTAGCCCATAATAGTTTCCTTTCATTCACATGCCCATTTGTCCATTAAGTTAACACCCAATAACCTTAAAGTAGGGATGAATAACCATAGCAAGTAAAACAATCCAACACTTCTCACTATTCTATGGTTGAAGCAACAATAACGCTTCATGTGACCTTTCTCTATCTCTATTCTCATTCTTTCCCCACATCGAGTCGTCCTTTATCTCCTTTTTCATTGGTTTGCCATTTCGTTTTTCTTTTTGGGTACTGGAGAAGCAAATTGCATGCAAAAACAACTTGAGAGCAGATGTGCAGAGTGCAGAGCGTTAGCCGTCCGCAATTTGCTCTAGGGCAATGTCAATAAACACATATATCTGTTAGATATGATGTTCATTTTGAGTGGTAGAGTTAGCTTAGAGTCACCTCGGGTGTTGGGATCACCCTATTTTGTAATTGTATATATATATATTTCAATTGTTCATAGTGAAGACATTATTCATTCCTATCATGATATTAGAGGTCAGGTGAAACCCTAGCAACTCTACACTCCCAATCGATAGTTCCTCGGTATTTCTCTGCTTCACCGACACCTTCATTTCGTCAAATCCGACCCTCTTCGCCTCTGCATCATCCAGATCCGTAAACAGGCCTCCGACCATGCTGCTCTGACATCCGCTTATGCCTCCTACGCTCGCAAACTAAGCCCGAGAACTCCAAGCAGCTTCGTCTCTTCGCCGACGTATCCAAAAATTTCGATTCATCCGATCGTTCCCGTCGACTCCTCCACCGATCAAGTCAATCGATTCCGCCATTGCGCTCTCTCCAGTGATCGTTCCGTTGATTTCCTACTACCATGAAAGGGGGAGATCGCTGATTCGCAGCTTCCAGTCACCGCTAACACGAAATTCACTAGCCGCCTGCTTCGGCGGAGATTGCTGTTTCGCAGTTTCACGTCGCCGCCGATTCACTGGTTATGTCGCTTCAAATCGCTGATCCTGTCGCCATTTGCTATTTCCAGCCGCAACTCTTACTTTGTCCTGATCGGCCTCGATCTTCTTCTCCGACTGATCCTGCTGCCCTGCTTCTTTTCTCCGGCTGTTTCCGCAGCCCTGACCTCCTCAGTTGATCTTCTCGATGGCCTCCGGTTCTCGTCCTCCTCAGACACCTTCTGTAACTCAGTCCGACGCTCCTCGTCGCCAGCCTGTCCGCTGTCACTATTGCCAGTGTCTTGGACACATCAAATCTGAGTGTCGCAAGCTTCATAGGGCACAACAGTCTGATCAGCAGCGTGCTCCTGGTGTTTCTTCCGCTCACTTTTCGGCTCCTGTGAAGTATTTCTCTTTATTTGAGCTTGCGCAGCTGATTGCCCAACATTTCTTCCAGGGTTCACTACTTCGCTCCTCTGCCTCTGTCTCTTAGCCGGCTGCCTCCGCCCATGCAGGTATCTCCACCTCCGACTGGTTGCTTGACTCTGGAGCGTCCTTTCACATGACCTATGATGTTACACACGTTTTGTCCAACAACCCATCTACCCTGCCCTTAGTATCATGGTAGCAGACGACACCATTCACCCCATTACCAGTCGTGACCTCCTTCATACCACCCATTTTCACATTCCCGATGTTGCCTACATACTTAAGTTATCCATGAACCTTATATCCGCCAGCCAGCTCACATCCCATGGTTGTCTAGTTTCCTTTGATGAGTTTACATATGTGCAGGATCGCCTGACTGGGGCACTTTTTGGGGTTGGTCGTCGTCGTTGCGGGGTGTACGTCCTTGATCGTCTCCACCTTCCATCCACTTCACCGTCACCTGCAGCTTCCTCCATTTGTCTTCCTTCGACGGGTTTCTCCCAGTGGCACTACCGTCTTGGTCATCCCAGTGGTTCACGTCTAGCTTCTCTCATCAGTCATGGTTTCCTTGGTCGTGTTTCTATTGATCGGTCTCACTCATGTTCAGGTTGTAAGCTCGGTAAACAGCTACAACTCCCCTATTCGTCTAGTGAGTGCAAGTCTCATCGTCCCTTTGATTTAGTTCATTTTGATGTCTGGGGACCCGCACCTTTTGTATCCAAGGGTGGACACCTATACTATGTTCTTTTCGTTGATGACTACTCTCGTTATTGTTGGGTCTATTTATGCATTCTTGCTCTGAATTTTTTTAGATCTATGTTACTTTTGCTTCTATGATGCGCGCACAGTTTTCTGCTTTCATACGCATTTCTGTTCTGACTCAGGGGGGAAGTATCTCTCTCATGTTTTTCGAGATCTGCTAGCTACCCACGACACTCTCCCTCAGCTTGCCTGCTCCGGTGCACATGCTCAGAATGATACCGCTGAAAGGAAGCATCATCATATTATTGAGACAACTCGCACCTTTCTTATATCCTTTCACGTTCCTCCTCACTTCTGGGCTAAGGCTGTTTCCGCTGTTGTCTATCTTATTAATCTGCAACCCTCAACTTTTCTTCAGAGTCAGTGTCTTGGTGAGTGTCTGTACTCTCGACCCCCACGTTACACTCATCTTTGTGTTTTTGGTTGTCGATGTTATGTTCCAGTCTCTCCACGTGAGCGTACTAAGCTCTTTGCCCAGTCTGTTCCTTGTGCCTTTCTTGGGTACAATACTGAGCACAAAGGCTATCGATGCTATGACCCTGTTGCACGTCGACTTCACATCTCACGGGATGTCACTTTTGATGAGTCTCACCCTTTCTTCGTGTCCTCTGTTTCCTCGACCTCACACTCATCCGTTACTCCCTCTGACATGCAGTTTCTCAATCTTCCTATCTCTCCGCCTCATGTATCCTCCCCTCCGGTATGTCCACCTTCTCTTCCCTTGCCACAGTCTACTCTGTCACCTCCTTCTCCCTTGCCGCAGTCTACTTCGTCTCTTTTTCCTTCCTTGCCGCAGTCTACTCCGTCACCTCCTCACTCCTCTCCTCCGTCACACACCTCTCCTTCCAACGAGCTGTCCACTTGGGACCGTTCTCTCCTCTTCCTTATCACTATACTTGTCGTCCTTCTCCTGTCTCCTCGCCTCCAGTGCCCCAGACTCAGTGCCTACCTCCTCCAGCGAGTGCCCTGTGGATGATCCTCCCGTGCTCTGCAACCCACCTCGTGAGAGACATCAAGTTCCCTGCCACAAGTCCTTTTTTGTCTCAGGCCCTCTCCATGCCGAGGCACACTAGCCATGTTCTACAAGGAAACTGTGCCCCTTTTTGATTTTTGTTTATTTCTTTATTTCACCCGTTGCACCCTCCCTTCTTTCCCATTCTACTTTCTCCATTTGGAATGGGAAGCCCTTTTGGGCTTTATTTGGCCACCTCCTTTCCTTTTTATATATTTTTTCGCTTTCAAATACTTACACCCACTGTTTCCCCCACTAAAATCCAAACCCCACCTTTCACCCTCTTGTCACATCCTCTTAATTTAATTTTTCTCAGATCTATAATTCACGTTTTTCCTCCCCCGAGCCACCACATCACATCCTACATCAACCCCCTTCTCTCATCCTTGAGCCCCACACTAGCTGCCAAAAATTGTCCACCATACACTCTCACGTTATTTTTCCTCCATTGTTTTGTCACATCAACTTTCTTGTACTTCTTGTTATGTGTGCCCTCCCTCATCTATATAAGGGGGGTCAGTATGTGGGTTAATTTTATCTTGAATAACTAATCTTATTGGCTCTCTTGAGAGAAGGTTTTTCGGAGGACCCAACCTCCGAGAGGTTGGCCGGAGCTTGCTCCAGATTGCATTCGTTTGTTCATTAAATTTCAGTTAATGCAAATCTGTCCTTGTGTTCAACGTCTTTCTCGCAATTGCGTAAGATTCCTCTTTGTAACAGTCTTCTCCACCCGTATCTCAATCATACATACCCAACCTTGTGATCCCACTATTCATACCTTCGCTGTTGCCCTCTCATCATTCATACCTTCCACTATTAATTTCATTGAAGTCACCCTGATTACTTAGTATTTGTGAGTAAGAAGGATACATGAATTATGTTCTCACGGTCTATGTAAATGATATTCTCCTTACATGTGATGATGCATTTATGGAAGAAACCAAAGTGTATTTAAGAATATATTTTGTGACAATGGATACAGGGCTCCTCCATACTTCCTCAACATTGAGATTGCCCTACACAACAATGCGATTGCACTATCACAAAAAAAATATGTCATGAATCTTCTTAAGAAGACCGACTTACATGGAGAGAAACAAATTCATTCTTATGCTCATGAGGATTGATAAGCTTTTGGATGACACGTCCTTCTTTTTTCATAATGTCACTTGCTTCAGATGACTTGTTGATAAAGTCATATATGTCATGGTCACAGTGTCAGACATCACATTTGCAATGGGAAAAGTCAGCTATTTTATACATAATCCTAGAGAGTGTCATCTTGAAGAAATTAGAATTCATCAAAGGTTCTCCCGATAAAGGTCTCTGGTTTAGGAGAAATGGCCACCTACGTATCAAAGCGTGCTTTGACGGTAACTATACCGCTGACAAGACTAATAGAAAATCTACTTCTAGTTATTGCAGTTTTCTTTGAGGGGACTTACACGCTAGCTGGCAGGGTCGTAGGCTCGCTTGGGGGGAAAGAGATATAATTTATGGTTTCTGGTGGCACCAAGTAGGCCCCCCGATCGGGCTCCCATCGAGCCGACCAGGATGAAGGCTCGCCCGGTGACGAGACAAAAAGGAAAAATAACTAAATTAAGGACCACTCCCGCTGTCAGGCTCTCACCTAGCTGATGGGGCAACTGGACCCAGGACGAACATTGCAAAGAGCCTCACTAGCAGGCTTGCAGATAGCCAACACCTGTTCTAAGCTGAGAGAGTGGAACTCAAGGCCTTCCGGCACATAACATCTCGACAAAGGTCTCCCGGCACGTCTAATCGGCATACCCCTCTCGGCGAAATTTACTTAGATAATCTACGCAATAAATAAGCCGTAGTCATCACCTAAGAGCCTAAGGTTCGAGCATGGTCGCGGAAGCTCTTGCGAACAATAATAAGGGAAGGAAAAAAATGAACAGGAATAAAAGGCCTTTCGGCGAAAAGCAGAAAAGAAAGCCAATTCTTTATATATGTATCCCAAAATGTTACATGTTCTTAGGCATCCCGCCCATTACCTAGAAAGTCAAAAAGGAAAAATGTTACAAGACAGAAAAAGGCAGGTGGCTATCAGGTAGAGCTGTTAGAGGTCTCGCTGGAAGATTCGCCGCCGGACCCGTTGTTCTGGCCGAGATCCAATGCATCATCTTCGCCCCAAGGGTCTCCCTCTCCCGCGGGCTTGGGGATGGGCTCGAACAGCCAGGGCAGGACCCCGCACGCGGTAAGGGTCTCGCCACCTTCGTTCAAAAAGCCTGATTCCCGCAACACCTTGATCACCATCACAGTTCCCGCCTGCGCGTTTTCTTGCATCATCACTTCTACCTCATACTTTGAGAAGTGATGACTTTTGAGCCTCTCGTCCAGGGACGGCGGAGCCGGCGCCTTGGCTTCTTGCGCGAGCTTGAGCTCGGCCTTCAGAAGTTGGATCTCGTGTGCAAGGCCGGCCTCCCTCGCGTGCGACAATTGGTGATGCAGGACGACGCGTAGGGTTTACGCGCCTGTCGGCTTTTTTCTAGGGAACCCTAAATGCATGCAATTCTTAAATTAATTCTGCAAAAATTAGAGCGGGCGTAGCACTTTTAAAATTTCGCAACTTGGATATTTAAAGCACAATCGCTATTTTCATTAAAATGGAATTTCTTAATAAAATGGTTCGATTTTAAATCCGGGGAAGGAAGTTTGCAACTTTCGTTCCGTTCCCCTTGTCGTAGCAAAACGGAAATCGTGAACTCCAAATACGTTTCCGTTTGGAGTTTTCGACGTAGCATTTGCTGACGAAATTCGGGCGAAAACCCAACAATGAGTCTAATTATCCTAATGAGAAAACTTAGACACACACAAAGGAAGGAGAAAGAAACAATTACCCACGGAAGAGACGTCTTCCGTATTCGAAGTCGATGGCGATCACGCGAGGAACTCCTCGTCACCTTCGTCCTTCGCTCCGAGGTCGGCCGCTATCGCATACGGGCACCAAGGAAGAAATTCGCTCCCTCACACGAGGTGGTTCCACGGAATCACTCAATAAAGTAAGGAAAGCCACAAACTAACAACCTAAATTCACTCGCTCTTCGCACTCCAAGTGGATCCACGTAATCTCAAACACTTGCGGTGGATTCACGAAATCTCTAATCACTAAGGGTAAACTAACTCCTCACAAAGAAGCAATGCTACCCATCCTAAATCGGCTTAACTGTTAACGGAAGCAAACAGTAACCAACCTAATGCTATCCTCAATAGCAAAGTAATTAGCCAACAATAACATCAGTCTTTACTGTTCTCAAGGAATCAAACATCATGTATCTTCCTATCTCCTAAAGCACACGGGCAGCAAACCCACACCTAACTGTAACTGTTCACCTTCTTTTCAGACAAACAAGAGTAAAAAAAAACAGAGCAGGCTGAAAAAATCTCATATCCTTCATCAAAATGACCAACAAGCAGCAAATCCAGGCTAAGCTAACTCCTACAGGAAAAAGAAAACGCAAATAGCAGCAATCTTCACCTTCCCTAACACCTACAACTCCCACACGGAGTTTCAATCGCGCCTAAATTCTAACAGGAAGCACACTGCAACCTCACAGGGACATCACACTGTTCATCGTCTTCATCGACGGGAATCACACACAACAAATTTCAATATTCAACATTCATCACCTCCCTAATTACAGACATTACAATCCCTTTTATAGGGTTAAAAAAAACTGTAATCAAACGAAATAAACAAACCCCTAAGTTGCGGTCATGGCAGGAGCAAGATCGTGGAAGTGGGGAGTTGCGGGAACTGCAACATCGAGCGGGCGTTCTCCTGGAGCTGAGCCGAAGTCCGAGAAGTGCGGGAGGAAGCCAGGGAGCAGATCGTGGAAGATTTGTGGGCTGGTCGTGGGCATAACCCGCGCAGGAACTTCCGCCATTTTCGCCTCCCGCAGCTCCTCTGAATCGGGGAAGAGGGAGAACTGTGCCGATCTCCCCTTGGACCGGCTGGGAAGAATGACTTGGGCCGGTTCTTTTAACCTGACTTATCATATATTATATATATCATATATATATCATATATATATATATATATATAAACACACTCTCTTTCAGCACACCCACCCACACACACACACATATACATATATATATTTATGTAATTATATATATATACATATATTTCACGCAAAATACAACACGAAACAATTTACAACAAATTACAAAATAACACGACGCGATATGCAGACTTAAGCTGATAAAGGTCCGGTCGGGTGCGACGTCGGGCACTTTTGCGACGACCTAATCTGGGTTGGTCTCCACCAACTCTCCCCCTCTCAAAATCACTCATCTCTGGTGAGTGCTCCGAGCGGTAGTGCGGGAGAAATCAACATCCATGCCAATGAATCACGTATCTCTGAAAATCATCATCTGTAGCGGTCACTGCCCAATATGTGCTCGAGAACTGTAATAGAATAATCTCCTGGTTTTCATGCTCAACCTGAAACCGGCAGTGAAAACAGAAGGAACTACGATGGAAGTGTCAGTAGCAAAATGAACGTCGGTATGTCCTGAATGTGGCTCCTCACTTTCACTCACCAACCCAGAAGAAACAAATGGAGGAGAAGGCAATGGAGATTCTAAAGACTCATGCGAGTAATCATAGAATTAAGTCAGATTGGCTACGTTAAAAAAAGGATTTGCTCCCCAAACGGAAGGCATCTCAAGTTCATACGTGTTTTGCCCAATCCGATTTACTACTCGAAAGGGTCCAGTTCTACGGTAGCTAGCTTCTTTACGGTACCAGAAGGTAGCCATTCCGGATTTAGCCGAACCATAATCAAGTCATTCATTTTAAAATTAGTAGCTCTTTTATGCTCTTTTTTTTTAAAATCGAGTTGCATAAAAATCATAAATACTATGCACTTTCCGCTCAAAATATTTTTTATGCAAATGCAATGAATGAACTACTAATATGACTAGCGCCACAAACTGATGGTTTCAGATACCAAGAGCAACTCCTGAAAGAGGTACATGATCAGGAGGCTCAGAGGGTGGATCATAACAGACTTCATCACGGGAGCGATGAACACTGAAGTGCAAATCAGAGACAACGGTAACTAGATGTGTCAGCATGGTGTGTAGGCTGTCTCTGAAAGTGTGAGTGACGGGATATAACATCAACGATTCAGTGAGTGCACCCTCAAACTCGACTGTGTCACTAAAGATGGAAGCATCCCAACTATGTGGTGAACCCATATGTGGGTCATCTTGTGGTTCGCCGGGAGGGGTATAATAAAATTCATCGCAAATGCGGCGCGTGCAAACGTAAGCTCCAAAAACGGATAGAGTGCCCTCATATAACTGTGCACAAAGTGTTTCAACCGTAATAGATGTGCTAAGGAAAAGTGATGCATCGGGAGGCTCACCAGGTGGGACATAAAAAAACTCATCGCAAATATGATGATCAACAGGTGGCACGTCCCATAACTCATCTAGAGTGTGAGTCCCCAGATGGCTATGCCTAAGCACTATCAACATCAAGTGAGACAATGGAGCAGGTATCCATGTCTTACAATTCACAAGTGTACTATCCAGATAAAGCGCATCCACATAAGGACAAGGTGGCTCATCTGGAGGCTCAAGAGGAGGGTCGTCAAATGACCCATCAGTCGAGTGATGGTCCTCCAGAAATGAACCATCGGAAGGGGTCATACTCTCAAATAGGGTAGGGGTGTCTACCTCGAGATCACTACTAAGCTCTCGGCTCTCTAACGTAATGTCACTCGGTGCAACATCAGGTGTGGTGATGTGACTCGGTGTGCCACTAGGTGAAGTGTGCACGGAATCTACACTCAAAAGAGAGTTAGTAGATATGGAGTCAAGAGTGGGTTCACTAAGAGGAGCAGACTCACACGGGGGTTGACTCCACACATCCTGTATAAGAAACTCAGATAGAATGGGTGATGTCTCCCTGATGTGGGCAGTGGAAAGCTCTTTCTGACCCTTAACATCTATCATCGTGTTTACCATCGGAACGCTAGGAGGATCACTAGGTGTGACGTACTCGTGATGATAGTGGCCTCTATAGGTAGTTCGAGGGTAATCATAATGAGTGTCCCCAACATAATCATGATGTACTCGTGGATAATCGTGAGTCCTACGAACGGGTGGTGGTGGTCGCACATATTCAGACTCAGATTCCTCATATAAGGGTGACGTGTAGTATCGATAACGAACGTCATACTGAACTCTACCCTCATAATATGGTGTCAAAGAACTACTAGGATCCATTTGGGTACGAGGATAATAACGACGAAGTCATCACACTGATCGTCCCTAGCATAATGTGATCGTGTTGATGGGTCAACACGATCTCGAGAAATGGTATACGGTGATCGAGTATAATCATCGAAGTGTCGTAACGATCTCCGTGACGGATCTCTATAGGAGTGAGTGTAAGTGTAATCGTGATCCTCATATAGTGGATTCCTCCTAAAGGTAGACCTTTCCATATAGTGATGAGAAACATCGTAACGTGCACGGACAAAATGCTCATCTCGAATTTGAGGCGGCATTGACGCTCGAGGGGGTCTTTCTAAACTATTCACCCTACCTCTAAGATTTTCTAACCTTTCACGCATCTGACATGTACTTTCAGTTAAAGCCGTCATTTGGTGGGCGAAAGGTAAAAACCACGGTGGTGGTTCATTCCCGTCGTTCCCACGACTCGGTTGACCAAGCTCAACTCGATGCATTCTCTCACTATGCTGATGCATGCAAACACAAGTCAAATGCAAAGATAATGCTAAAAAAAATTCATATTTTTTTTTTGAAAATATTTTTAAAATGATTTGTGGGTTCCTATTTTATGCAGAGCGGATCCCAAAACTTAGAAAAATTTTGGAACCTCCGCCTCTGATACCAATTTGATGCAGGACGACGCGTAGGGTTTACGCGCCTGTCGGCTTTTTTCTAGGGAACCCTAAATGCATGCAATTCTTAAATTAATTCTGCAAAAATTAGAGCGGGCGTAGCACTTTTAAAATTTCGCAACTTGGATTTTTAAAGCACAATCGCTATTTTCATTAAAATGGAATTTCTTAATAAAATGGTCCGATTTTAAATCCGGGGAAGGAAGTTTGCAACTCTCGTTCCGTTCCCCTTGTCGTAGCAAAACGGAAATCGTGAACTCCAAATACGTTTCCGTTTGGAGTTTTCGACGTAGCGTTTGCTGACGAAATTCGGGCGAAAACCCAACAATGAGTCTAATTATCCTAATGAGAAAACTTAGACACACACAAAGGAAGGAGAAAGAAACAATTACCCACGGAAGAGACGTCTTCCGTATTCGAAGTCGATGGCGATCACGCGAGGAACTCCTCGTCACCTTCGTCCTTCACTCCGAGGTCGGCCGCTATCGCATACGGGCACCAAGGAAGAAATTCGCTCCCTCACACGAGGTGGTTCCACGGAATCACTCAATAAAGTAAGGAAAGCCACAAACTAACAACCTAAATTCACTCGCTCTTCGCACTCCAAGTGGATCCACGTAATCTCAAACACTTGCGGTGGATTCACGAAATCTCTAATCACTAAGGGTAAACTAACTCCTCACAAAGAAGCAATGCTACCCATCCTAAATCGGCTTAACTGTTAACGGAAGCAAACAGTAACCAACCTAATGCTATCCTCAATAGCAAAGTAATTAGCCAACAATAACATCAGTCTTTACTGTTCTCAAGGAATCAAACATCATGTATCTTCCTATCTCCTAAAGCACACGGGCAGCAAACCCACACCTAACTGTAACTGTTCACCTTCTTTTCAGACAAACAAGAGTAAAAAAAAACAGAGCAGGCTGAAAAAATCTCATATCCTTCATCAAAATGACCAACAAGCAGCAAATCCAGGCTAAGCTAACTCCTACAGGAAAAAGAAAACGCAAATAGCAGCAATCTTCACCTTCCCTAACACCTACAACTCCCACACGGAGTTTCAATCGCGCCTAAATTCTAACAGGAAGCACACTGCAACCTCACAGGGACATCACACTGTTCATCGTCTTCATCGACGGGAATCACACACAACAAATTTCAATATTCAACATTCATCACCTCCCTAATTACAGACATTACAATCCCTTTTATAGGGTTAAAAAAAACTGTAATCAAACGAAATAAACAAACCCCTAAGTTGCGGTCATGGCAGGAGCAAGATCGTGGAAGTGGGGAGTTGCGGGAACTGCAACATCGAGCGGGCGTTCTCCTGGAGCTGAGCCGAAGTCCGAGAAGTGCGGGAGGAAGCCAGGGAGCAGATCGTGGAAGATTCGTGGGCTGGTCGTGGGCATAACCCGCGCAGGAACTTCCGCCATTTTCGCCTCCCGCAGCTCCTCTGAATCGGGGAAGAGGGAGAACTGTGCCGATCTCCCCTTGGACCGGCTGGGAAGAATGACTTGGGCCGGTTCTTTTAACCTAACTTATAATATATTATATATATATCATATATATATATATATATAATATATTATATATATATCATATATATATATATATATATATATATATATATATATAAACACACACACTCTCTTTCAGCACACACACCCACACACATATATATATATATATATATATACTAGCATCTTCGAACGGGCTCCGCCCGTTCTCGATGCGTCGCTGCGGGCTTCGCCCGCAACCAAGCGGGCTTCGCCCGCTTGGCAACAACATGGGTCGTGGGCGGCAACATGTGTCGTGGACCGCGATATTGGTCGTGAGTGCGACATTTGTCGTGTGTGACGACATTGGTCGTGGACGACGATATTGTTCGTGGGCGGCGACATTGTTCGTGGGAGGCAACATTATTCATGGGCAGCAACAATGGTCGAGGGCGGTGACAATGTGTCAGGGCTTTGACATTGTGCAGGGGTAGCGACATTTTTCGGGGGGGTGGCGACATTGTTCGGGAGGGGTGACGTTGTCCTTTCATATACGCAACACTTCAACCTCACCATCATAGGTCTTTGATAAAGAACATTAATTTTAAGAAGTAACAACAATGAAATATGATTGTAACGCATACATCTGCAAGTAAACATACATACATGCAAAGTTCATACTTGCACTTGCAATGAAAAATGCTCAAAATAAAGCCCATACTTGCAATGCAAAATATCTCAAAAGACAACACATTTCGCAGCATTGATTACAAATCCATTACCAAAATATCAAAAGAGCATTTCGCATTGATAAAATCCATGAGCACGCGAGATGTATATAATAGCAGCATTGATTACAAATATGAATTCAATAAATTAAAACATGCATAGCTGGTCCAAAAACCCGTCAGAATCTCGCAGTTGAATCCATAACAAAATATTATCATCTCCTTGTGCAGCAATAGATTTCATTTAGTGGCCTTTGAAGCATCTGTTTCAATCAAATATGCAAGGATAAAAAATAAATAACAGTTTTGTAAGTGTTAGAACAACAATATTTCAGCCGTAACAATCATTATTTGTTAGGTGTTACCTCCTTATCATATCGAAAACAAAATTCCATTCTTCTCTAACATTCAAGCCTCTTGGCACTGCCGGGATAATTAGCCTAAAACCTTCAACCTTAACACGCGGACCATCAGACCATCTATCTGTACTCTCTTTGCAAACTTCATCGTAGTAGTCATAATCGTTGTCGGTGGTAGCAGTGATATTGCAGTTTTTATCTATTGAGGCTGATAGAGCTGAAAAACAAATGAAATTATTTAACATGTAATACAAATTTAGGTTATACAAATTTAGGTTATACAAATTTAGTCTTCGTAAAGTATGAAGCTCTTACGTTGGACCGGGCCACCCCTGTTTGGCAATGACGTCGCCGCCTCAGATTGATTTTGGGTTGTCATTTGCATGCGTTTGAAATGAAGTTGGGATCAAAATTAGGTCCGAATTAGAGCATCCTATGGATTTTGGTTCAAAACAACAAAATATTTATCAAAACTGATTAAACATTTCAAATACTTGAGAAAAACAGGCAATACATTTCAAAACAGTTAATCTTCAGTTTTTGCCGAAAATCTCACAATACGATGAGAATTTTACAAACCATCAAAAATGACAATAATACACTGATAATAAGATAGTTTGACATACAATTTGTACTACAGGCGAATTGGAAGTCATTTCATGATCAACATCTATCACGACGTATTTTCTGCAAAAAAAAAATTAATTTAGCGGTTGATTGGAGTAGTTGTAGTGTTGTGAAAACAATGAGCAAACGACCTACGTTGGAGATACGTTGCAGGTTGTTGTCTAAGTTGTGCAAATATTTCTTTATAAACAACGTTCATTGTGTAAATGCCTTCATGACCAGCTATCTTGCCATTCTTTATCAGAATTTTTGTTTTTTCACTGGACACACCTCGCGATAAAGCTACGTACAACTGGCCATGACTGAACACATTATTTGGCAAATATATTCCAACATTTTCGATTGTTTGACCTTGTGATTTATTAATCGTCAATGCAAAGCTTAGCCTCAATGGAAACTGTTTGCGCGTTAATTGAAAAGGCAGTCTAATATCTTCAGCTGTCTTCAATGGTATCCGTGGCAAGAAGACCAAGTTTCCTTGAAAGTGCCCTGTTAAAATCTCTGCTTCGATTACATTTTTCGCAAAACGGCGACAAATAAGTCTTGTTCCATTGCATAGACCTATCTTTGGGTCAATATTTCTGATTAACATGATAGGAGCTCCGATTTTTAACTTTAGCTTATGAGGCGGTAAGTTACCTGGTGTCAATGAATTTAGAAATTCAGGTTGATACAAACCTCTCGTATCATCAACAACAGAATCATAAGAGTAGTATATAACTTCTTCGCCTGGAAATTGTAGAAGAGTGGTGTTGTTCAACATATTCACATGCTCATTTAGCGGTGTTAATAAAGCTCTGTCTCGAATATAATTTTTATCGCCAACGTGCAACCCTAAATTTGGGAATGTAACATCTATTAAATCATTGATAGATTTCTCACATTCCCATGACATTCCCATTGGATCGGGGATCCTAATCATATCATCTTGTATGGTCATCTCCAATCCATTTCCAACTCGGAGAAGATACTCAGAGAAGTTGTTATCATTTTTGGCTCGCATATTTTCTGTTAGAGTTAATATCTTGACATAACTCCATAAATGTGATTGAACGATGCTTGCATTAATTATCTGTGCTCTTGTTCCATTGACAACAACCGGTAGTACCTGACGAAAATCTCCTCCCATAATTATAATTTTCCCTCCGAATGGCTTGTCCACATCAGTAACATCACGAAACGAACGATCCACTGTCTCAAACGCCTTTCTATCAGCCATGGGTGCTTCATCCCAAATTATGGCCTTTGATTGTCTGATTACTGATGCAAAGTCTGACTGTTTTTCAAAAGAGCAAAACGATTTGTAATCCAATTTAATGGGTATTTGTAACTTTGAATGTGCAGTCCGACCTCCCGGTAAAAGGGTAGCGGCAATACCAGAAGTAGCTGTAGCAATAATGATGCATCCTATTTTTCTGAAAGTGGCAAGAATTGCACGATACAGATATGTTTTTCCAGTTCCACCAGGTCCATCAACAAAAAAACACTCATGTGTGTTGTTCTTTATTGCCTCGCTGATCACATTGTAAGCATGTAATTGACCTTCATTGAGCAACGTAACTGCGTTAAGATCATCCCGTGTAATAGGTATTGATAATTCATCTTCTATAAGACCAGATAGGTTATTGAAATCATTGAATGATTCATTGATGGGTGGTAAATCGAACTCTTTAATAGAGCGTTTATGTTGCTTCAGGATATCATTGAGGCTATGAAGTAATTTATTCATAATGTAGAACTCGTTGGTAGTGCTAGAACTTGGATAATCTTCGATCATGCTTGCATAATTTTCATCCCAAATACTTCTGACATCGGCTGGTTCACAAAAGATCAATATAGTAGCGAACAGTCTTCTCAACGCGGATGGCATTCTGAATACTCGAGCCTCAAGTAGACATTCTCGAATACTATTATCGTTCTCAAGCAAACCATAATTTTGTGCAGCAGTCTTAAAAGTGAAGCATTGCGTACCATTGACAGTTAATAGTGCATCAAATGACTTTGGACCCGGTACGTGATTTAGAAGCATGCGCAAATAGTATCTTTCGCTATCAGCAAGCGGTACTGAATAAATCCTACCAATCACCCTTCGATTTCTGATCCTTTTCCTCCAAATTTTTTGTTGTTTGAACCATCGATAATATTTTGGAAAATCTCTATACAAATAGAGGTTTTGCTCCCTCTGTTGGCTATAAACACTAAAAAATTCGGTCAACATTGTTTTGGAATTACGGTCATCCATTAAAATCGATGAAATTGACTGTTCACTATAAAATTGTATCTGATGTTTATTAGGTAGATGTATTTGTAATCGCTCTACCGATGGATAAATTCGACTCATCTGGAACTTGAACGTTCTCCATAAAGATTCAGGCGGGCACAACCACCTACCGTCAACATAATTGTTTATTTCATCTTGATTAGCACCAGGACGGACTTCAAAAGAGACATGATCGGGTCCTTTATATACGTATTTGTATAAGTATTTGATGCTATTGATACTGCTGCATATCTCAACATTTAGATGACAATCATATTTTAAAAGCAACCATGGATTATATGGAACAACCCATCTATTATCAACATTGAAAGCTGCATTTCTGCCTAAAGTAATGTTTCTGTTATCATTCCTTCTTCTATACACCGGGTAAGCATCATTCCCTTGTATTGTCGCTTCTGCATACTGTTTAGGAAAACTTTTATTACATATATGATTCTTCATACACTGTGCATTTGGTTTGTAAGGTCCACATGGCCCGTGAATCATGTGTTTTATTACAGACTCATACAATGCAGGTTCTTGGTCCATATAAGGTATCTCAGCTCGTACAATTGAATCGTATTCGTCAGGGGAGGTTAATTTGTCCACAGGATCCAATAACACCAACATATGAACATGTGGTAATCCCCTTTTCTGAAATTCAATGACATGGACATGTCCGACCACCTTTCCTAACACGCCTCTGTGGAATATATCTTTCTTGAGCTCCTCGTATTTAGAACGGAATATCCTAGTTAGGAGATCTGGACGGTCATATGGAGCTTGTCCTTCCATGAGCTCATCCTTAATCTCCTTCCATCCTGGATTGCATGTCATGGTTATGAACAAATCTGGCTTGCCACTGTGCTGAACAATTGCCATAGCATCTTGATATCGCTGATACATATCTCTTGGGCTGCCATTAAATGAAGAGGGCAATATGGTTCTTTTTCCAACGTTACCTATTGTGAAACAACCCGGTATAAGGCTTGTTAGTAATGAGAATATAAAATTGTATTTTTAATAAGAAATGAGTTTATCATACCAGCATGATTTTCGCCCGCAGTAAAACAATCTTGCAAACCAGAATAAAGTTCTGCGCGCAGGTCACTTTGATGTGATCTAATAAACCGCAATTTTTGAGTTTCTATTTTTACATAGTTGTCGACCACATATTGTTGTAGTAACCTTCCGCTGCGCAGCAATATCGAGTTGGAAGGATCTCGAATCTAGAGAAAAATCAATAAATAGTCTGAACAATTGTGGAGAAGTAAATATGTGACATCTGAAAACGTGTTTAGTAAGGGGTGATTACCTGAAGCATGTATGAATAGTAATCACAACATGTAATTTTTGAGTTCGTCATTGAATGCAAATTGCAAGACCATCCAAACGTACCGAACGGTAACAACAATGGATACTGAAGTGGGTCGTAGTAGCCAGAGTATTCTTGGACATTTTGAAGATGACCTCCAATCGTTTGAACAACGATATCTCTTTCTTGTGTATGTTGTCCTTCTTCTTGTCCAACTAATATAGCTGCAACTTGAGAGGCCGAAGGCATAGTGTATTGTAGTAGATTAGAAGGACGTTCTTTTATAACCAACTTGCATTCATGTATGTTTGGTTGGCGTGATAGCTGTCGAAACCTCTGAACAAAGGGGTTGAACATATCCAAAATACGTGTTATTTTCTGTAAGAGCTCAACCCTAAGCTCATTATTTTCTTGTAGTCGATTTGTTGTCTCGTGTTCAGTGTCGTAGATGAATAGTTGAAGAAAGCGTGGTCTTAGGCCATCATCTGGGGTTAGGTTTCCAATGCGATGGTACATGGAGCCGTGTGCCCGAAAGCTATAAATTCCTTGGTGAAATGGAGCTATTTTCTTGTCAAGCGTTACACCCAACGATGAGAAGGAGAAAACATGGTTGTACGCACGCAGATGCTGCCTAAAATGTTGACCTTCCTCCGATTGGTCGGTGTAGAGGTTGAGTAGTTCGGTAGGTACTGGGATTTCAGGTAGTGATATTCTTCCTTTGTTACAACACATTGAGCTTGTCTCTCGTTGAAATAGTCTAGCACGACAGTGGGGGCAGAGTGTCGCTGAGTGCAGTTCAAAGCGCGTTTCATTGTGCGCTGGATAGAAATTTCTAGCACAATTACGTTGAATATACGTCCTTGTTGTTGCATTAATGTCGTCCTCGTCGTCTTCTTCGACACTATCAATTTCTGTGTCAGAACTATTATTGTTGATTGGTGCAGCAGCTGGGGTGAAGTATTCTCGCATTTAGTGATCATTTAGAAGCAACAATACATGAAGTTGTGAACATACGGAGATAGTTAGTTCGCATTTAGTGTACCCGGAGCAATTGTTGTAGCCCGCGCTGATGCTGAACTTTCGCCTATTTCAAAAGTTAATTGCATAGTCACATCGCTCGGCGTTCTTGATTGTTGCCTTTCACGACAATGGCGTTGTGCCCGTCTTCTACTGTTTTCGTCAGCACGTTGTTGATCAGTTATATTACTTCGTCGGACGCGGGTAGAATCACGGTGCAGTAAGCGTGTACGGCTATCTGGCATTGTTGTATGCGTGTTAATAATGTGATGCATTCACACGATATATTCGACTGTGTAACGCATGTTTATGAGTAGACCTAGATAGTACCTGGCGTCAGTAAATTTTGAAGTAATTCTTGACTTGCAATGTCTTCCATTGTTGATGGCGTTAATGAGTTTCGAGATGCATTTAGTGTACCCGGAGCAATTGTTGTAGCTCGCGCTGATGCTGAACTTTCGCCTATTTCAAAAGTTGAACGTGTGTTCATAATAGTGGACGTTATTTTTTGTTGATCTACCCGAAAATGGCGTTGCTCTCGTCTTCGGGTATTTTCAGCAGCACGTTGTTGAACAGTCATATTACTTCTCCGTACGCGGGTAGAATTGCGGTGCAATAGGCGAGCACGACTTTCTGGTAGTTGTATGATAACAAAGTAGTTACATTCACATGCATAATATATTGTGATGAGGGATCTTTCTAAATTTGGATAGGTAATACCTGGAGTTAGTAGATTTTGAAGGAGTTCTTGACTCTCAACTGGTGGGGTTGTTGTTGTATTAATGTCGTCCTTATCATCTTCTTCGACACTAAGCATTTCTGTGTCAGAACTATTATTGTTGATTGGTGCAGCAGCTGGGGTGAAGTATTCTCGCATTTAGTGATCATTTAGAAGCAACAATACATGAAGTAGTTAACATACGGAGATAGTTAGTTCGCATTTAGTGTACCCGGAGCAATTGTTGTAGCCCGTGCTGATGCTGAACTTTCGCCTATTTCAAAAGTCGAACGTGTGTTCATAATAGTGGACGTTATATTTTGTTGATCTACCCGAAAATGGCGTTGTTCTCGTCTTCGGGTATTTTCAGCAGCACGTTGTTGAACAGTCATATTACTTCTTCGTACGCGGGTAGAATTGCGGTGCAATAAGCGAGTACGACTTTCTGGTAGTTGTATGATAACAAAGTAGTTACATTGACATGCATAATCTATTGTGCGGAGGGATCTCTCTAAATTTGGATAGGTAATACCTGGAGTTAGTAGATTTTGAAGGAGTTCTTGACTCGCAACTGGTGGAGTTGATGTTGTCGTTGCACACTCACCTATTTGAAAAGTTGAATGCATAGTCACAACGCTAGGCGTTCTTGATTGTTGCCCTTCACGACAATGGCGTTGTGCCCGTCTTCTACTATTTTCGTCAGCACGTTGTTGATCAGTGTTTTTTGACTTAAAATTATAGCAGTAATTTGACTTGAAATAAACAGGTTATTGCTAAAAAATGTGATGCTCATTTTCGGGGGACAACCAAATTACATATTGCTTCAAATACACATCCAATGTCCAAAATAATGTTAACATTCAAATAATTTGAGCAATAATGTTGAAATTGCTAAAGTATGAGTTGATCGTGTCCAAAATTATTTGAAGCATTTTGTTGTCCAAATAAACACACACATCCACACATGTTAACACACACATTCGCACATCCACTCACACATTCATATCCGCAGACTAACTTCCAGCATTTTTCTTCCTAAGAAATCAAGAAAAAACAGAGGTAGACTGAATTAAAGAAAGCTGAAAATGGAATGTACTTAAATCCTCCGAGGGACCAAAAACATTATTGTTGATCAGTGTTTTTTGACTTAAAATTATAGCAATAATTTGACTTGAAATGAACAGGTTATTGCTAAAAAATGTGATGCTCATTTTCGGGGCACAACCAAATTACAGATTGCTAACAGGTTATCGGGGCACAACCAAATTACATATAGCTTCAAATACACATCGAATGTCCAAAATAATGTTAACATTCAAAAAAATTGAGCAATAACGTTGAAATTGCTAAAGTATGAGTTGATCGTGTCCAAAATTATTTGAAGCATTTTGTTGTCCAAATAAACACACACATCCACACATGTTAACACACACATTTGCACATCCACTCACACATTCATATCCGCAGACTAACTTCCAGCATTTTTCTTCCTAAGAAATCAAGAAAAAACAGGGGTAGACTCAATTAAAAAAATCTGAAAATGAAATGTACTTAAATCCTCCGAGGGACCAAAAACATCAAAAGGACTTATGAAAAAGTTCTTTATTATCAAATAGTTTTTTATTGTAAGTGGAATTAAGACACATAGTTTATAAACAAAAGTTGTAGACGGCACATCGCGCAATAGTTTGGACAAATCATTTTGCCTCACCATCATTTTTGTGCAAATATTGTTTGCTATATTCGAAGAACTAAATAGTTATACTCCTTCAGTTGAGAATGATGGCGTCCAGCGCGCAATAGTTATTTTACAAAAACAAACACAAACACTTATATTTTACAACACATTTTAAGACATTTTAAGACATTTGAAAATGTGTTTCTCACTAACATAGAGAACAAAAAGAAGTAAAAAAACATCTCACTAACATAGAGAACAAAAAGAAGTAAAGAAAACAGCTCACTAACATAGAGAACAAAAAGAAGTAAGAAAAACACAGAGCACATTGAAACGGGAGGGGGAGAAGGATCAGAAACAGGCAAACCACAACGATGCAGGCTTTTAAAATAAAATGGGCGTTGCTTACTCTTCAGGAGAGAAGCCATGAGAAGTAGAGAGAGACGAAATTAGAATAGAAAAGTTGAAATCACGATAGAAAGCATCAGAACTCCCACCTTTAAGGAACAAAACCGTATTTGAACTCTGAAGAAGAAGAAGGACCAAATATATGGTGGCCTTACGCTTCAAGAAGACGACAGAATGTGAACCCAAGTAATTGCATAGGGAAAATTAAGCCAGAAATATTAATGTACAGTTGAACACAGTTGAAATTCATAATTAGGTTAAGCATGCTAGCAGATAGTGCCTAACAGTATGAAATTTTTATATATTAATCCAGAGATGAAAGGTGAATGGAAAAATGTAAAGTTTAATAAAAACAATTTCAGGAGAGAAACAGGCACAATCATTCTGGCAACCTAATTAGAAGGAAAACAATTTCAGGAGAGAATCCCTGAGAAGTAGAGAGGGACAAAATTATGGTTGTAATATGAATAACTCGGAGAACTTACAAAATCCCTATAAACTCTTCAATAATGTCAAATAAATTATGGAGAATGGATAACTTAGAGAACATGGATTCTTTCTTCTTTGGCTGTTCTGGAAGAGTTTGCTTTGGGTGTAAAAACATGGATTCTTTCTTCTTTGGCTTATTTATTATTTCAGAATTTATGAAGAGGTGCAGAGAGATGAAATTAATTATGTCCTCACCTTGACGGATGCAGGCGGAGATGAAGTTAGCAGAACGATGTGCAACTTTTGAAGCGGCACCACTGTCCGACGGAGTGAGGTTCAGTGGCGGCTACGCCTAGGGCGGCTGCGGGAAGAGGTCTGAAATGGGAGGGGGAAAAGGATCAGAAAAAGGCCGATAGAAATCTGGATCGCAGTTGAGAAGACTTACCGTGCACCGTCTGACGACGGAGTGTTTAGGCGCGACTCGGCACCACCGTCGGACGGAGCAAGTTTCAGGCGCGGCAATGCCCTAGGCATCTGCGGGAAGAGTTCCGAAGCGGCAGCGATGATGGAGTAAATGGAGTTGAGGAGTTAAAGGCGTGTTGGCGTGCGGGAGGGGGAAATGCCGAAGCTCGTGCTGCTTTTGGCGGACAGGACGGGAGAGAAGACATTGCGTTGAAGTGTTGAAGACGTGCGGGATAGGAGGATGTCAGGGATTTGAAAACTGCCTTGAAGTCTTGAAGACGTGTGGGATTGGAGGATGTCAGGGATTTGAAGACTTTGCCTTGAAGTTAATTGCAAGATATAATAAAGATATCCAAGTGGCTTTATGTGGTTCTCTCAATCCAACGGTAACAATGCTTTAAAGACTATCGGATCCAACGGATGAAATCAAAATCATGGTGTGCTTCCAAGATATCCAAGTGGCTTTATGTGGTTCTCTCAATCCAACGGTAACAATGCTTTAAAGACTATCGGATCCAACGGATGAAATCAAAATCATGGTGTGCTTCCAAATATCTATATTCCCTTATATAATAAAGATATATATATATATATAATCTATCTATCTATCTATATGCCAAAACATTTGTGCACATGTGAAGCCCCATAAATGTACATCAGAACAACATCAACCACAGGATTGGCGGGCGTACAGGCATGGGATTTTGGGGGTTAAGGAGGCTCCAAATCGAAAAGTGATCAACATGAAAGTTGTAGATCTCGACGATCCGAACAACTTTCATGTTGATCACTTTTTGATTTGGAGCCTCCTTGACCTTCGATTCGGGACCCGAAAATTGAAAAATAGCCTTACTGTAGCAGTCTCGCCGCCCAGACTTTTCGGGTCCCAAATCAAAGGTCACAGAGGCTCCAAGTCAAAGAGTGATCAACATGAAAGTTGTTCAGATCGCCGAGATCTACAACTTTCATGTTGATCACTTTTCGATTTGAAGCCGTTTTGACCCTTGCCCGTACGCCCGTTTGCCCGCAGCGACCCGTCGGGACGAGCGAAGCATGCCGTCGCTGGCCGGGTACTGTCACACGTGGCCATCCGGGACCGGGTATTGTGGCGCGTGGTCATCGGGCCGGAGGCCCGTGCCTGTCTCTCGTATATATATATATATATATCTATATTATCTATATTATATTAAAAAGATATATGGTGGTCTGCCAATATCGTGAGTTTGAAAATAGGGGGAAAATAGGTGGCCGTCAGATTTAAGTGTTTTGATCCAGAACCGTTGGATCGTGGGCTGCAAATAGCGGAATTGGCCTGCAAATAAACAAATCCCCAAAAATCCTCACTATTTCTCTCTCCTAAATCCCTATTCCCATTTTTCCCCACCCGCACCCCCCGTGCTCATCTCCACCACTGGCGGCGGAGCCGGCGGCGGCCTGACCGGTGCCCACCGGCGGGTTCGCCGGACCCCGGCGAACCCGTCGGGGTCCGGCGAACCCGCCGGTGGGCACCAGTCAGGCCGACGGCGGCTCCGCCGGCGGCGCGTGGATGAAGCCTGTACAGGCGGAGGTATCGGGGAGATTGGGATTTTTCTTTTAAAATTTAATTTTATAAAATTTAGTAATAATATATTATATATAATATATTATTTTGTAATACTTTAAAACATTAATAATTAAAAATATTAACCAAAAAGTAAAAATATAATACTTTAATGTTAAAATAATACAAAATTACATGATAAAAAAATTTCGGGGGCGGGCTGGATTCTGTCGCACGGGGCCGTAGGGGCGGAGCCCCGGGAGCGGGCGAAGCATGTCAAGGGTGGGCGGAGCCCGCCGGGTGGCGGCGGAGCCCGCCGTCGCTGGTCAGGTACTATGGCGCGTCGCCATCGGGCCGGAGGCCCGTGCCTGTCACTCGTATATATATATATATACATGTACAAGAAAGGGTGCCCATGTTACGGACTTACACGACACCGACACCGAGACTCCATGGCGGGCGCAAATGATGCGTGCCCCGACCGAGCCCACGGAGGAGATCGCTGCTTAGAATTTTTATTTTAATAAATGTTATATGCTGTATTATATTGTATGATTGGTTTACCTCTTATATATATATATATATATATATATATATATATATATATATATATATATGTTAGACTTTGTCCCAGGGGACATAAGTCATCATTTTCTCTCCGTATCATGGTATCAGAGGGACGGACGCTCCGCTAGGGTTTTCTCGCATCCGCCGCCTTCGTCCATTCGTTCGTTCTCCTCCGCCGCGTTCGTTCTCCGCCGCGTTCGTCTCCGCCGCGTTCGCTCGCCTGCGCCGTCGTTCTCCCGTGCCCTAGATGGAGGCGCATCGCGTGACGATGCCGCCTGCCGTCGCTGCTGCTGCCTGATACCGACGCCTACCGCTGGACGCCGATCCCTGCTGCTGCTTGATGCCGCCGCCTACTTGATCCCTGTTGCTGCTGCTGCTGCTTGCTTCTGCTGCTTGATGCCGCCGCGTTCGCTGCTTGATGCCTATCGCTGGACGCAGATCCCTGCTGTCGCCGCCTACTCTCACTGACCGCCGATCCCTGCTTGATGCCGATGCAGTCTTCCCATTGCACTGCTGCTACTATTGAAGATGCCGATCTCCTCTCCTCTGCTCTGCTGCACTGAGTTCGCCCGCTGTTGTGTGGCTGTCTCCGGGTACTGTTTGTTGATGCCTCCTGCTGTCTATTGAAGGTTCTTGTCCAAAGACCATGGGAGACTCGGCTACAAGCATCACTCAGACACCTGTTCCCTCAGGGGATTCTACCAATACTTTTCCTTCTAATGCAAGGCTGGCTACCACTATCCTTACCTCCTCCAACTTTCAGTTGTGGAAAAAGGGGGTTAATATGTCTCTAGCAGGCATCCGACGTACTCACCACCTTACTAGACTTCCTACTCATGCCGTGGGAAGTGCCGAATACGACGATTGGTACAGTGATGATTGTCGTATCTTTGCTCTCCTTCTGAGTTCCATGGACCCATCAGTTCAGCAAATTTGCAAGAATTGTGATAGCACTAAGGAGTTGTGGGACACCCTGCATATGATGTTTTCTCAAGCTAACAACCTCTCTCGTCTTGGTGAACTCTTTCCCAAGATGGTTGAGCTACGACAAGGAGCTCGTTCTGTCACTGAGTACTTCGCCGAATGGAAGGTTCTTGCCGATGAAATCCTGGATCTTTGGGAGATCCCCTCTACTCGTGAAGGACATCGGGCTCAACGTGAGCATCTGGTTCTCATCTGGCTTCTGAACGGTCTTGATCCAAACTTCTCAACAACAAGAACCGAAATGCTTGCGAGTCCTTCTACTTTGCAGACTGCCAGTGTGTACCATCGTCTGACTAAAGCGGGCTCTGCCTCTTCTCCAGCTGCTCTACATGTTTCCTCCAGCGAGTCAATTGCGCTGGCCTCTCGAGGGGGAAGGGGGACTAGCCGAGGCGGTCGGTCTGGTTCTGGACGTGGTCGGGAGATTGATATGCGACATTGTATTCATTGCGGACGTCGAGGTCACACAAAGGATACGTGTTGGCTTGTGCATGGGAAGCCAGACAGGGCGGCCAAAACCTCGTCTTCTTCACCTCGATCTGCTCACGTTGCCGACTCGACACCGGCAACCCCGGGTCCCCGCACTGTCCAGATCTCTGAGGAGGAGTATCGTCGCCTGCAGGCACTTCCGATTTCTTCTCCACCTCATAGTGCTGCTGTGGCCCAGACTATTCAACCTGCCTGCACTTCCCAGCGTCCAGTTCAGTGGCTGGCAGATTCTGGAGCTTCTGACCACCTGACTAGTTCTTCAGGTATCTTGCATTCATATCATCCCATTGTGGGTCTTCCATTACTGTTGCAGATGGATCCACTGTTCCTATTATGGGCTTTGGAAGCTGCAATGTGACACCGGATATGCCTCTATCCTCGGTTGCTCATGTTCCTCAATCAGCTTACAACCTATTGTCTATTAGTAAGCTTACTCGTGATTTAAACTGCACTGCTATATTCACATCTTCTGGTTGCATTTTTCAGGAACAGTCGACGAGCTGTATTATTGGTAGAGGAAAGCTGCGTGGTGGTGTTTATGTTCTAGATGAAGTTTCCCACATTGCCTGTTCTGCTGCTTCGGCCAAACTCTTGGACCTCCACTACCGTCATGGTCATCTTTCTATGCAGGTCATGCGTCGTTTGTATCCTGAGTTTGGGAACGTTTCCCATCTCAGCTGTGAGTCGTGTTTGTTTGCTAAACTCCATAGAGTTAGCTATGTACCTCGTGTAGATGTTCGTGCTTCTGCACCTTTTTATTTACTTCATTCTGATGTCTGGGGACCGTGTCCTGTCCCTACGTTGTTAGGACACAGATATTATGTTACCTTTATTGATGATTTTTCTCGCATGACTTGGGTTTACTTAATGAAAAATCGCTCTGAATTACTATCTATTTTTCAACATTTGTGGAATGAAATTTTCACTCAATTTTCTGTTCGTCTGAAATGTCTTCGTACCGATAATGGAAGGGAATACATGTCCCAGTCTATGTCTAGCTTTCTTTCCGACAAGGGTATCATACACCAAACCAGTTGCCCTGATACCCCCCAACAAAACGGGGTTGCCGAACGAAAAAATCGCCACCTTCTTGAGGTTACCCGGGCTATCCTCCATCATAAGCATGTTCCTAAACACTTTTGGGGAGATGCTGTCCTTACCGCTGCCTATCTCATTAATCATCTCCCTACTCATATTCTTCAGGGGGAGACACCTTATCACATCCTTTATCCCGACCACTCAGGGCCTCCTCTATCCTTCAAGGTCTTTGGGTGTGTTTGCTATGTTCGGGATGCTCGTCCCTCAATTTCTAAACTTGATCCGTGCTCTTTGAAGTGTATCTTCCTTGGATACTCTCGGACTACCAAGGGATATCGCTGTTATTCTCCGGAACTTCACAAATATATCATTTCTTCAGATGTTGTCTTCCTCGAATCTGACTCTTATCGTACAACTAGCTCTCCCCTTCCCACTTCATCTCCTGATTTCTCTCTCGATGATATGCTAGTTCCTCATCCTGATTCTGCCCTCGTCTCTCCGACTGACATTTTGTGCCCCCTTTGGGGGGAAGTCTACTCTCGTCGCACTTCTGACAGAACTGAAATACCACCATCTCAGCCTACCTCAACCATTGATGGCACAACTTCTGTTCCTTCATGGGTCCTTGGAGGAAGAGGTGTATATGGAACAACCACCTAGGTTCGTTGCTGAGGGGGAGCGTAACAAGGTGTGTCGTCTCCTTGCCTCTTTATATGGGTTGAAACAATCCCCGCGCCAGTGGTTTGCTCGCTTTCGGTCTGTTGTCACCAAATTCGGGCTTACCAAGAGTATCAAAGACTCATCTCTCTTTTATCGGAACTCCTCAGCTGGTACTGTGCTCCTAATTGTGTACGTTGATGATATTGTCATCACGGGAAGTGATCCTAAAGGGATAACCGATCTCAAAGCGTTCTTACACTCCAACTTCCAAACCAAAGATCTGGGGTCGTTGCGATACTTCCTTGGGATTGAAGTTACTGATCATGACGACTCTATCTTTGTTTCTCAATGTAAATATGCCCTCAATCTGTTATCTGATCTTGGAATGTCTGACTGCCGCCCTATGGATTCTCCCCTTGAACCAGGAGAAAAGAGCCTTCATGCCGAGAGCAAATCTTTTGAATCGCCAGAGAAGTATCGTCGAGTAGTTGGATAACTTAACTACCTTACTATGACTCGTCCAGATATTGCTTGTGCTGTGAGTAAGGTCAGTCAGTTCATGGCCACCCCAACTATCTCTCAATGAGACTCTGTTCTCCGCATTGTTAGGTACATAAAGAAGGATTCTGGTCTAGGAATATCATACAAAAATCATGTTCATTCCAATATAGAGGCTTACTGTGACTCCGACTGGGCAGATTGTTTAGCCACTCGGAAGTCTACCACAGGATTTACTATCTTTATGGGAGGAAACCTTGTCTCCTGGAAGAGCAAGAAACAGACCACTGTCGCCAGATCTAGTGCTGAGGCAGAGTATCAGGCTATGTCACACACCGTTGCTGAGATCATGTGGATCAGACAGACCCTTTGTGAAATCGGATACCCTGTCCATGACTCATCGCTGTTATGGTGTGATAATCAAGCTGCAATACAGATAGCAACCAACCCTGTGTTTCATGAACGCACAAAGCACATCGAGGTTGACTGTCATTTCGTACGAGAGAAGTATGAAGAAGGTCTTATTTCCTTGAGCCATGTGAAGACTGAAGACCAAGTTGCTGATATTCTCACGAAAGGAGTTACTGGGGTCAGAATGAACTTTATATGTAACAAGTTAGGTCTGGGAAGTTCCCACGACCCAACTTGAGGGGGAGTGTTATATGCTATATTATGTTGTATGATTGGTTTACCTCTTATATATATATATATATATATATATATATATATATATTAGACTTTGTCCGAGGGGACATAAGTCATCATTTTCTCTCCGTATCAATAAACAACATTGTTGTATTTTTCTATTTTGTGAATGGCTAGTCACACCCCACTAGTATAAAGAGGAAGTTGTATGTTTTGTTTGTGTATGCTGGATGAATGCTAGTTCTATTTTCCCCTAACCCTAATTTCCCCTCCCCTTCCCGCTCTCTTTCTCTCTATCTCTTCCGCCGACATCCTCCTTCCCAGCCGGGTTCCCTAGTGCGTAACATTTTGGTCCGACTCCCCCGTCCCGCTCGCCACAGGACGCCGGTTTCTTCTCCGCCACCGCCGATCCAACTCGTCTGCACGCTCGGCTCCGCCCGATCACGCCCGCGCCAGCGCACGCCGGAGCCGCAGCCCCGTCCCGTCCCGCGTTACGCACCACCGTGCCCACGCTCGCCGGCGCTCCCCGCGCACCACCGTACCGCTGCCGCTTCCCGCCGTCCGTGATGGCCCCTACTACCCGCTCCATTGCCGATCCGCCGCAGGAGGGCTCCGTCGAGGCCCTCCTCCGCCGTGTCGATGCCCAGGAATCTCTTGTTGCTTCCATGTACACCTCCATCCTCGCCCTTCACGACAAGATCGACGCCCTCCAACCCTTCGCCGTCTCCTCCTTGATCGGCTCCGCGTGTCCACCCGCCAGCGCGTCCATTCTCGGGGTAGCGCCTCTCCTTTACACCAAGGACTCCTCGACCCCGTCCCTTGCTGGTCGTTCCACCTTCGCTTTGGATCTCCCCTCCTTTTACAGTGTTGACCCGATTGGGTGGATCGCCAAAGCAGAACAATATTTCGACTTCCACCACACTCCCGAGTAGATAAAGTCTCCGCCGTCATGGAACTCGATGGCTTCTCCCTTCATTAGGCCCAGTGGCTTCGACAGTCCAACCTGGCCATCTCTTGGTCGGAGGTCAAACAAGAGAGGATATGCCGCTACAATAACGACTATTCCGGGTCCTCAATTGAACGCCTGTGTGGGGTCCGTCTGACCGGCGCACTGGACGATGACATTGATGAGTTTGTGTACCTTCTCACCCATGTCCCCAGCTTACCGCCGGATCACTACCTTGACTTCTTTATGCAGGGCCTTTTGTCCCACATCTGCTCGCGGCTCCGCACACACCACCACAGACGGTTTCAAACGCCCTTGACATGGTCCATCTGGTGGAGGCTGACTTATCTCCTCGACCTCCACTTCCGGGGGGGGGGGGGGTGGCGGAACCGCGCCTGCAAAAACCGCACCCCCTCAGCCCCCTCAGGCAACTCGACCCGGGCGACCGACTCTTTTATAGCGCTTCTCCAACATCGAGTTTGACGACCTCCGTCGCAAGGGGCTATGTTTTTGCCGCTGTCAGCCCTATTCTCCCACCCACGTGTGCGCGGTCAAGGAGTTCCGCACCCTCATCGACGACGTTGAGCCAGAGGATACTTTAGCGGATTTTGAGAATCTCGAAATCTCTGAGGACACCCCCGAGGACACTGCGGACGCTTCCGCCCACCGTTTGGAGCTCCCTTGTTTTTCCGTGGGCGGCATTTCTGAGCCTCAAACCATGAAGTTGGCAGGCAGGCTCGGCGACCGCCACATTGTTATCATGGTGGACAGCGGGGCAAACCATAATTTCCTCTCCTCCCAACTGGCCCAACAGCTCCACCTTCCGATAGAGCCGTCCCTGGATTTCACTGTCATTTTGGGCGATGGTCGCCGCCGCTCGATCCAGGGTTGTTGTCCGTCCGTCTCCCTCTCAGTGAGTACATGCTCGGTGACGGCGGATTTCTACGTCTTCGGCCTTGATGGTATTGATGCCATCTTGGGCGTCGTGTGGATCAGCACGCTGGGCGACGTGCGGGTCAACTGGGCGACCATTACGATGCGGTTTCTCCAAGACGGTCAGGAGTGCCGCCTTATGGGTGATGCCTCTTTCCTTCGGGCTCCCGCCTCATTCCGCACGATTAAACGAACGTCGGATGTCGATTTCTCCGCGTGGGTTTGGTCCATCTCCGAGGCGACGCCGCCAGCCCCGTCATCGCCACCAGCTTTTCATGCCCTCCTCTTTGAGTTTTTAGACCTTTTTTCTGCTCCGTTCGGCTTACCCCCGACTCGTCCGCATGACTATGCCATTCCTCTCCAGCCCAGTGTGTCGGCAGGCTCCGTCCGTCTGTATCGCTACGGGCACGTGTAGAAAGACAAGATCGAGCGGTTCGTCCGCGATGTGTTGATGGGAGGCCTCATCCGTCCCAGTACAAGTCCTTTCTCCAACCCTGTCCTCCCGATCAGGAAGAAGGACGACAACTAACATTTCTGCGTGGACTATCAGGAGCTCAACAAAGCTACCGTTCCAGACAAGTACCCGATTCCCGCGATCCAAGAGCTTTTGGATGAGCTCCACGACGCTACCGTCTTCACCAAGCCGGACCTCCGTGCCGACTACAATCTGATTCGTTTTCGGCCGGCCGACATCACCAAAATGGTTTTCCGGACTCATGATGGCCAGTGCGAGTTCTTGGTTATGCCTTCGGCCTGATCAATGCTCCAACCACCTTTCAGGCCATGATGAATGATATCTTCCGCCCGGTACTTCGCCAACACGTACTTGTTTTTTTTGATGAAATTTTGGTCTATAGTTCTTGGCAGGAGCACCTCTAGCACGTCCGCTAGACGTTGGCCACCCTGTGGCGTCACCACTTCAAGCTCCACCTGATGAAGTGTTTCGTTGGGGCTTCCGTGGCGATGGACTATGACAAGATCGCGACAGTCCTCCATTGGCCGATACCTTCTTCCCTGCGCGATGTCCGCGGGTTCCTCGAACTGACAGGTTATTATTGTCGGTTCATCCAAGGGTACGACACGATGACCCACCCCCTCACCAACCTCCTGAAGAAATTTGCCGAGGACCCCTTCGAGTGGTTGGCGGCGGCCTCCGCCGCTTTTGTTTTTCTTCAGCAGGCCTTGATACATGCCCCGGTGTTGGCCATACCGGATTTCTTTCAGCCCTTCATCGTGGAGTTCGACGCGTCGGGCGTTGGCGCCGTCCTTATGCAGACCGTCCGACCGGTGGCCTTTTTCAGCCGTGCCTTTTCTGACACTATCCGCATCCGCTCCGCGTACGAGAATGAGCTCATGGGCCTCGTCCTCGCAGTTCAGCATTGACGTCCCTACCTCATGGGCCGCCGGTTCGTGGTCCGCACCAACCACCACAGCCTTTGTTACCTACTACAGCAGAAGATTGCTACCCCTGCCCAACATGTGTGGATGGACAAACTCATGGGAAGTCAAAGACGACCCGATACTCAACGAGATTCAAACAACACTCCTCACCGATGCCATTGCTCGGCCACCGTACTCCTTGGTCGGCGGCCGCCTGTTCTTCAATGGTCGCCTCGTCCTCGCCCTCTTGTCTCCAAGCATTCCCCGTTTGTTGGCCGAGTTCCATGCATCCCCGTCAGGGGGTCACGCAGGGGCCTACTGGACGTACCGTCGGCTGGCAGTCTCCCTCTACTGGCCCAACATGTTCCGATAGGTCAAAATCTTCGTGGCCGCCCGACTCATCTGCCAGAAGGCCAGGTACGAGGCCGTTTTTCTAGGTGGACTACTCCAGCCTCTTCCCATTCCCGACCACATTTGAGACGACGTGGCCATGGATTTCATCACACGATTTCCTCGCTCACAGGGTCAAGACTGCATTCTGGTCGCGGTGGACCGGCTTTCCAAGTACGCCCATTTAATTCCCCTCCGCCATCCTTACAACGCAGCCACCGTCGCCGACAGCTTCATCCGGGGGGTCGTGCACCTCCACAGGTTCCTGCGGTCGATCGTTAGCGATCGGGATCCGCTCTTCTTGAGTACTTTCTGGACTGCACTGTTCCGCTTGCTGGGCACCCGTCTTCGCATGAGCACTGCGTACCACCCGCAGACCGACATCTGGTTAGAGGTCCTCAATCGGTGTTGGAGACGTACCTCCGTTGCTTTGTAGGGGGCATCCACTTAGTTGGGCCAAGTGGCTCGGCTAGGCCGAGTACTCCTACAACACCGCATACCACCAGGGGGCCGACACCACCTCGTTCGAAGCAGTTTACGGTCGACCGCCGACATCCATTGTCCGCCACCTCGCAGGGGAGTGCCAGGTGGAGAGCCTGGCCACCACTCTTCGCGACAGGGATACTATCATGGATCATCTGAAGCACCACCTACGACGGGCCCAACAGAAGATGGTTTCCTTTGCCAACAAGAAACGCCGAGACCTCACCTTTCAAGTGGGGGAGAAGGTTTTCATCAAGCTTCAACCCCACCGACAGCTTTCGACGGCCCGCCCCCCTGCCCGAAATTTGCCCTCCGGTTCTTAGGCCTGTTCGAGGTCCTTGCCTGCATTGGGGCGGTCACCTACTGCCTTCGCCTACCTAGCGGGAGACGCATCCACCCAGTCTTCCATGTTTCACAACTGCATCGCGTGGTGGGCGAGCATGCTACTGCAGATCATTTCCCGGCCGACCTCGATCTCTTCGGGGAGGCGCCGCAGTACCCCTCCTCGACCCTGGATCGTCGATGTCGGTTTCTGGGTGACCCCACCTCGGAGGAGGTTCTCGTGGCTTGGACCGCTCGCCCCGACTCTGATGCTACTTGGCTCCCTCAGGATGATTTCCTCCGCCAGTTTGCCGACTATTTCCTTGAGTACAAGACACATTTCCCAGACGGCGGCATTGCTACGGACTTACACGACACCGATGCTGAGACTCCGTGGCGGGTCCATATGCACCGGGCGCGAATGACGCATGCCCCGATCGGGCCCACGGAGGAGATCACTGCTTAGAGTTTTTATTTAGATGAATATTAGTTCTATTTTGCCTTAACCCTAATTTTCCCTCCCCCTTCCCGCTCTATTTATTTCTATCTCTTCCGCCGGCACCCTCCTCCCCAGTCGGATTCCCTAGTGCGTAACAGCCCACAACATCCATGGTGAGCCTAAGCTAACTCTACCACGCAAGATATACACTATATATAACATGTACAAGATAAAAACTATATCTGACAGCAATCACTGCACCATTGAGAGATACAAAGCCAATCTGATTACAATAACATTTACTCTTATTGTGAAGATGACTATTATGCGATCCATACATATTTTTTCTGTTTGCTTTTAGTCTATTTCTTAGATGAATGCAAAGAATGTTTTTCCTTATGGTGAGTTGTTTGATGATCCTCACCTCATACCTTTTGGAATGTCCCATTCTATTGGATTAGTTTGTCATCTTTGTAAGCCCCTTTTTGGCCTTAAACAGGCTCCTTGATCATACTTTTCCAGATCACCTCTATCATTCTTGCTATTGGTTTCATTACTAGCTCTTATGTCCCTGTTTTGTTTGCGCACCCTTTAGGATGTTGATGATATGATTATTACTATAGAATATTCTACGTACATTTGGGAAGTGAAAAAACATTTGTGCACTCAATTTAAGAAGAAAGATCACAATCATCTTCCCTATTTTCTTGGGTTGAAGGTTAAACACTCCCATGGTGGATACCTCCTCTCATAGTAGTTCAATGATGAGATACTTGACTGTACATATCTTACCGATACTCATTTATTAGCTACAATTTTTGAATAGAATCTTAAGCTATGCTCTGAGGATGGTGATAGTCTTTCTAACACATCTAGATACATACGATTTGTTGACATGCTTGTTTATCTTACTACCAGTATCAAACATCCTAGAATCTCTTATGCAGTTCACATTATGTGTCAGTTTGTCTCTCCTCCATGCATTACTCATACTTCTTATACTGATGATCATTCGCTTTGTACAGAACAAAATGTCCAGATCTATGTTTTACCCATCAACGTCATACTTATTGCTTCAGGCCTATTGTGATGTTGATTGGGCAGGACATGTTGAAAATCAAGATGAGTCTAAAAAAAACTGCTGCACATTTTCCTAAGAGCCGCATCCTTTGGTTGCTTGTTTGCTATTCGCTCAGAAGAAATGCACCCATTTGGTTTGCTCGGTGGCCGTTCATCCACGGAAGAGAAGCATCCATTCAAAAGTGACACATTCATTTGGAAGAGACGCATCCATTTGGAAGAGAAGTGTTAGGAACTAGATGAGATTTGAGGGAGAAGGAGAGATTTCTAGGGTTTGAGAGGAGGCTAGAAGAATACCTGGATTATACTTGCATACTCCTCCAATAAAGGGTCCGGGTATATTTATACCCGGACCAAGGCCGGCCGACCAAGGGGGCCGACCGGCTCCAATTGGGGCTGAACCGGGTGGGTTCAGCCCCCGAGGGCCGCCATTTAGAAAGTGGGGGCTGATCCAGTTGGTTCAGCTCCGTTGTCGCCTTCGGATCCGTACGGGGGCGTAACATTCCCCACCCCATCAAGACCCAGCTTGTCCTCAAGGTGGGAATCTGGTAGCTCCATCCGTCCCCGCAGGCCTACCCCTGCCACGTCGCGTTCTTGTCCCCGCAGGCGCTCCAAATAGCAAAGAGAGCCCCCTGGCACTGGTGAGATGCGGATTCCCTGCAGACAGTATTCTCTCCCATCCTTAGCAAACTCCATAGTCAACCTCTCCCAATCCAGAGTCACCCTACCCAGCTGTCGCAACCACTGGGCCCCCAGAATCATATCTGGCCCTTGGATGGGCAATAAGTAGACATCCATGTTGTCGGTGTACCCTTGCACACTGAGTCCCACGTCCGGAAGCACGCCTTCGCAATGCAGCTCGTGTCCACCGACCACCACAACCTGAGAAGCGGCATCCTTGATGATCTCTAGCCCCAGCTTCCGTGCCACTGCCGGGCTAATGAAGTTATGTGTACTCCCACTGTCAAGCAGAATGGTCACCTGCTGTTGGCCAATCCGCCCCGCAATACTCATAGTGGGCGGAGCGGAGTCTCCCGCTATGGTCAAAGAAGATACCCCGTACTCGACTGTATCCAGAATGTGCCCCTGTTCCCCTCCATCTCCATCCGGCATCGGATCTTCCTGCAACATGTAAACCTGGACCCTCTGACATTTGTGGCCTGGGGTAAACTTTTCATCGCAGTTGAAGCACAATCCCTGCTCTTTCATAGCCTGTAGCTCTGTCCAAGTCAATTTCTTCATTGTTGCCCGTTCTGCAGCTGCTTGATCCATTTTTGTGTCGGGAAGGTGTGTAGCGTTCCTCGGAGTGTCCCCCCTGGACTTCTGTTGATTGAGACACTCTTCTTGAATCCGGGCCAAGCTGATAGCGTGTGTCAAGCTGCGCGGCATATAAGCATGCACCTCGTCTCTGATGTCCTCCTTCAGGCCGGAAATAAAACAACTTGTTAATGCCCTCTCGCCCCACTGCACCCTGTTGGCCAATCGTTCAAACTCGGTTCGGTACTCCATCACCGTCCCTTTCTGACGCAACTTCTGAAGAAGAGCCTCGAAGTCTTCATACTCAAGGGGATCAAAGCGGGCGGTGAATCCGTCGACAAACTCGTGCCATGGCGCGTGATCCCGTCCCAGGAACCATTGGGTCCACTGGTATGCATCCTCTTCAAGGTGGAAGGACGCCAACTTTACCCACTGTGCCTCTGGTATCTCCTGATAGCTGTAAAATAACTTTGTCTTTTGGACCCATTCGAGTGCATCTCCTCCTTTGAACTTGGGGTAGTTCATGCGGGTAATCTGTGGCAGCATATAAGCGCGTGGTAGTTGTTTGCCTGAGTCCTCCGTACTCTTGCCCGTGTCGACGCGGTAGCCGTCGATCAACGACCACATGTGGGTACCCCCAATCCTCTCCATAGGGGTTTCCCGAGACTGGCGGTCTAAACTCCCATCCGCCTCCTCCCCGTCCGCCCGCGGTGTGTCCCGGTGCTCCTGGAATAGGGAGGAGCCCATCACAAGGTGTGTACCCCATCCCGTTGGGTCGTTGGTCCTCCTGGCGGTCTTCACGGTAAGGAGGAAAATCCAAGGCAGACGCGGCAATGCCGCCAAACTGGATGGCCTCGGACCAAACTTGTTGTCGTCGTGAGCCCCTACCCGGCCATTGTCCATTCCAACCCCCCCCATTGATGCTAGAGGCCCGATCGTCGTGCCCCGCTACTCGAATAGGAAGGGGAAGCTGGACCGCGTGGCCTCACCCACCACAGTTTTTCGTTTAAGGTGTTGAGTCAACATATGTTTAAGCTCGTCCATGCGGGCATCCAATTTCTCTTCGAAACGTTTTTCCGATGCCGTTAACCTGTCGGCGAGGGCTGCCACGGTGTCAGTCAGCCCGGTGTAGGTTTCTTCGAGATATGCGAGCCGATTGGAGTCTTCTTGAGTGCGAGTCACCATGGTGAAATGGCAAAAAAAATTTGGAGGCGGTGGCCTCTGGAGGCTGGCGGTAGGAGTCGGCAGGAGTCGTGAGAGCTGAGAGCTGGCGGTGGCCTATGGAGGCTTGAGAGCTGGCGGCAGGAGGCGGCAGGAGCGATGGCGAGAGCTGGCGGCAGAAGTCGGCGGCGGCAGGACGTGAGCGGAGGCGAGCGGAAGTCGCAGGGGCGATGCCGGGATGCGTCCACGCGGAGCGATGCGGCGAGAGCGACGCTCGGCCGCGGGGATCGTCGACGTGGAGCGACGCTTGGCGGGGGAGCGGATCGACGCGAGAAGGTCGACGCGGAAATCGTCAGATGCGAGCAGGATCGATGCGATCCAGGTGCCGTCGGGTCGGGTAGAGCGTGTATGAGAACGGAACGAAAATTTTTGGGAGGAAGGATCCTCTGATACCAATTGTTAGGAACTAGATGAGATTTGAGGGAGAAGGAGAGATTTCTAGGGTTTGAGAGGAGGCTAGAAGAATATCTGGATTATACTTGCATACTCCTCCAATAGAGGGTCCAGGTATATTTATACCCGGACCAAGGCCGGCCGGCCAAGGGGGCCGGCCGACCCCAATTGGGGTTGAACCGGGTGGGTTCAGCCCCCGAGCGCCGCCATTTAGAAAGTGGGGGCTGTACCAGTTGGTTCAGCCCCGTTGTCGCCTTCGGATCCGTACGGGGGCGTAACAAGAAGCATCCGTTCAGAACAGAAGCATCCATTCGGAAGAGAAGCATCCATTCGGAAGAGAAGCATCCATTCGGAAGAGAAGCATCCATTCGGAAGAGAAGCATCCATTCGGAAGAGATGCGTCCATTCGGAAAAGAAGTGTCTATTTAGAAGAGGAGCACTGATTCAAGACCGCCCCCTCTCTTTCTCTTTGAAAAACATCATTCTCCTTCATCCAAGTTAGAGTCGTCCACTCGCTCTCTAACCCGTGTGCGTTTGGTTTCTCTCAAGTTTATGTTTTTTATTTCTCTCCGATTTTTTTAAGCAATACATTGAAGTTTACCTCTTATATTGATTTGTGTGTGGATTTCATCCCACTTGGGTTTATCTATTGTGAATTTCATTGCGATTGAGATCATATATTATGCAAAGAGGTGAAGTGGTCCTACACATGTGAATTTCTACATGACATCAGAGATACAATGGATTTAGCGGGGCTAAGTTATTTCGTTTTGCTATTATCCAGATTTCTCATCAATGGAAGACAATGGTAGTTCCCTTGGTTTGAGGATTTCACACATACAATTTTTCAAGAAATGGAAGTCATACTGAGTTACTTGTTGGAAGAATATTTGTGGGACATTATTGATGGAGATACACCGAGAGAGGTAGTGTCGACCAAGACGAATGCACTGCGCCATACCCGCAGTTGTGCGTGAATGCAGAAGAAGGTAACTCGATGTTGGAATGTTCCCCTTTTCTTCGCATGTTGTAGCTGAAACTCCAAGTTGGACGTTGAAAGGGGGAGGATTGGAGGCTGATCTCTTACCTTATTTTTTTGTCGTTGCTGTTAAAGGAAGAGTAAGAGAAGAAGTGTGTGGTCGACTAAGTTATAGAACTCCAACCGGCGAGGCATCACAGCCAGTGCAAGGATCACTCTCCACCAAAATCTTTGAGTCTTCTGTGGTCAGGAAGGATTGGATACAGGTAACGATCTTGTTATCCCCGGGTTTAGGATTCAATTGTTGCATATTTATTTTATGTTGTGATTGTGTGGCACCCAGTGTCTCTAATTAGAGAAGCTGAGGCGACCACAGTTTCTACTGAACCTTTGGGTCGATTGTGTCCGTCTCAAACATAATTTGTGTTAGAAATATCCCACGAACGATTTCATATTAGACTTGCTATGTGAAACCTACCAGTGGCAATAAGCCTGTACCGGTGATGTTGATTGCATATTTTATACCGGATAATTATCCGCGTTTCTTTTGTCGTGTGTGCTTATGGGTTGAGAATCGACGTTGGTTGAGGCCGTGGGAATTTGTGTATGACCTAGGTTTATAGCGAGACCATATCATTGTTGTTACCTGCAAAAGAATGTGAGTGACGATGAAAGAATTTGAATATAAATCAATGATGTTGCTTAGTTGTTTTTAGCTGTTTTGCCTTACGATCATTGTCATAACTCATAGTTATTTACACTGAGTGAAAAACTTCAAGTTTGGGATAAATGTCATATAGAGCGATAATGCTTCCTTACACATAAGATTAATTGTAATATTAATAAAATAATCGTAAGTGACGTTAAGAGGGTTAATTGGTCAAATACCTCATAATCTGGTTTTGAGGGGAGTATGTTATGTGAGCTTAGGGATTTGGGTCAAGCCACCGATGCGGCGAGTAGTGCTCCCACCGAGATAAGAGACCCGACATTTGGTTTTGATCCTTCTCAGTTTGATGAGATTCAGTGCTCATGTAATCTTGAGGTTGAATTTGATCATGACCTTATGAAACAGGTGGAGAGTGATACTAGCATGATTAGTGAGCATGGTCACGTGGGTGAGGACGAGCGACCTAGTGACGCTATGATGGTGCACCCATCCTTTTCACCTCACCTAGACCTACATCTAGACCTAGTGTCCCCTTTGAACATAGACATAGTTCTCAACGCTATATCGATTGACCCACACTTGAGTATGGTCACCCTCTGCTCTTCCCTTAGGACTATCTGGAGTCACTTCACTATTGAGAGTTGAGAGTATAGTGTTGACTTCATAGTGGCTACCTCACCCACTTACGAGGACACGACCTCTATCAACGATACTCATCTGAGGGATCTTCCCATTATTAATGACCTCATTGTTGAACCTCCAGATAAGTCTCCTAATGAGCCACTACTCCCTTGGGAGGTTCATGAGGCTAGCGTTGACTTTGTTGTGAGTGTCCTATTTACTCCCACAGACACTAATCCCTAGGCTCACATAACATTGGAGGGTTAATTGCTTCTGTTTTGATTATGTGTTGGTGATACAATGATCTGAGCAATGGGAACAGACTTAACCGAACTCGTGCCATGGATGTGGTAGCATTAGGTGTACCCTTTTTAGATGTTGAACCATGGGAGAGACCGTGAGTTTGGCGATAGTCCGGACCAGTGATATGCTCAGTGGAGTTTGAGTTTTGTGTGCTCTTAATCTTGGTTGGAGTGCCTTAAGTGCACTATACTTGTGTTTGGGCCTTTGATGAGCCTTATGACTGTAGTTCCTGCTTTGAGTAACATGAGTGGGCGAGAGGGACCAAAGAGATAGGTGCATTTCGCGTCCCTTGTCGCTATTTGAGGATACAAGTCAAGTATTTCCCGTCACATTTGCTTTGATGGTTGTAGGTTTGACCACCCTCCTGTCGCAATGTTTGAGAGCGTGGGGCAAACTATCCCTCTGTCACTTCCGATAAAACGGTTGCATAGCTCGACATAAAAAGGACATGTGAGTATGATAGGTCATGTACATAGAGAGAGAACGCAATCATGCGTTATGTTATGGTTTCGGGTTGCATAATGTAGGATCTACTAGTATGACTCTCGGTGTTAGCTGAATGCCGCATTGAGTACGAAGTTTGGGTGTTTGCTTGTTATGTTTTTATAGCCTAGGACAGTACGCTACTAAGAATAGAGTGAACGAGTAGAGCATTTAGTCTTTAGTCCTGGTGTGTATATAGACCCATTTACTTTCCTGCTCAACTTAGAATCTTGCTTGATGATTGTGCGACATACTTGCATATTTGTTGCTATGTTTTATTTGCATGTTGTGACGTGCTGATCTGCAGGGCTCCTGGTCCCCGGGATCCGCTAGAATGCCCAGGGAGAGGGAGATTATTACACTGTGTTGGTCAGCTTTGTCTGACCCCCATTGTCCGCTCGTTTGTACTTGGTTACAGAAACATGCGCGCGCTTGAAGTGCTTGCTTCTAAGTAAAAACCAAACGTGGATTAGCTTGCTGTATGATTTATATGCATAACTAGCTTTGGGGCCTGCGAGTCTCTTTTGGGAGGTTGCGATCGCATTGATGGCGTGTCAAGGTTCGAGATTGTGGCAATTGGACATAAAGAATGTTTTCTTTATGAGGAGATCGACATAAGCATCCTGATGTTGCAATCGCAGAGATACGTGTCCGAGGAGCAACCGGATTACCTTTGTAAAATGAAGTTTGCTCGGAAAGGTACAGGGGTCTCATCTTGAGGGGGAGTATTAAATTTTCAAGATGAGTCACGTGAGAAGAAACAGCCCATTCAATTTATTATATTTCTTGCTGAAAAAAATGTTAAGTGGCGCCTCTTTTTTGTTTTGTTTTCCAAAAAAAAAAACGGCATGACAGTTTTTTTAGCTAGGAGACGGATCTATTCTGAAGAGGCACGCCCATTGAATTTTCCAACTGCCATTCATGCCAAAAATGGCGTCTCTTTTGTTATGGTTGCTGCTCTTGGAGTTCAAGTGGACGCCCTGCTTGATGCTTTAGTTGTTTTTCGTAGAAGAGTTTAAAGCATGTCTCTCTAGGGTGAATCATGGTGTGTGATTAATTCTGTCAAGTTTTTAAAGTTGTCTCTCTGGATGTAGGCGTATTTTGAAATCTTGAATTAGATTTGATATGCGTGGAGTTATCTCATTTGGGTTTATTTATTGTGGATTTCATTGTGATTGAGATCGTATATTATGCAAAGAGGCGGAGTGGTCTTGAACACGTGAATTTCTACAGGCATGTGGCATCCACGCCAGCTGCTTGCCACAGTTTTCTGCAATTGTGTAAAACTACAAAAAAACAAGCATAGAAAAACACAAGATTTACTTGTTTCACCCTACATTAGCGGACGACAGAGTTTGTTTCATTAGATGAAAGAATTTATAGGTTAAAGTTGACAGGCGCTGTAACAAGAAAAATAGTTATGTATGCATAAAATAGTGATAAAGAAGGGAGAATAGCCAGGGAGAGGTGGCTGGGGCTGAGATAGAGGAAGAATGGCCGGAGTTTGGAGAGACGAAAGGGGATCGGGAAATGGAGAAGACAAACTTTATTAACTTTCTTCCTTAATCCTTATTACAAGTCTTTAGCCTATTTATAGAGGAGAGATCCCTAATTACAATGATAAAGCAACTTAATCATGGGACACGTGACTCTCATGTTGTTACAGGCACCTTTGAGATGCTCAATCTCTTAATCCTAAAATAAGACGAGTTTTTTGACAACCTCGATACTCTGCGTAGCGGCTTTATGATGCGGGTGCTCAGAAGCTTATGATGCGGGGGACTCAATCTGTTGAAGTGCCGAATGATGCATGTTTGCCAATAATCAGGGCATTATATTTTTATGTTCTAAACTATAAATGCCTTAGTTTTGCGCATAAATTTTGACAAATCAGATTTATTAGATACCCTAAAGACTTCTGTTATAAAGATTTCAAGATTTTCCCAGTTCTTTTGCCTAATGTTTTTCGCAATGTGCTCCAAAGTGATTTCGTAAACTTTTTTAGCCTACGATTTAAACTGCTTAAGGTTGTTCCTAATTACTTAAAAGTTTGTGGTCATCTTCTAATGCCCTTTTTTATGTTGAAATATCTCATGATGTTCTAGGAAATGTAGCCACCATGTTAGTTACATTATACAGGCGTATTATAATGTTCTGGTAGGCATTTTTCTTCCCAAATAAGCTTTTCCTTCTTACAACACTGTCACAGATTGCTGATGTTTGGTCCTGTGGAGTGACTCTATATGTGATGCTGGTGGGCGCATATCCGTTTGAGGATCCAGAAGAGCCGAAGAACTTTAGGAAGACCATACAGGTTATAATTTCTTGTTTTAGATATATATATTTCGTGTTCATTGGAGACATTATAAGCAAAAAACTATGCACAATTTTTGGTGATTCTAAAATAATTTTCAATGCTGCCGCTTTTCATTGCAGCGTATATTGGGAGTTCAATACTCAATCCCAGACTACGTTCATATATCTGCCGAGTGCAGACATCTGATATCAAGAATATTCGTTGCCAATCCCGCCACGGTGAGCATAATGTCTTCTCATTCTTCGTCCGTCTATCCATCCGACATTCGTTTCAAACAGCCTTCCTAAACAGCTCCGCGTACTCTGCAGAGATTCACGATGACAGAAATTCGGAACCACGAGTGGTTCCTCAGGAACCTTCCCACCGATCTAATGGATGATATCGCGATGAGCAACCAGTACGAGGAGCCCGAGCAGCCCATGCAGAGCATCGACCAAATAATGCAGATCATCGCTGAAGCGACCATTCCTGCGGCGGGCACGCTCGGACTCAACCAATACCTCACTGGCAGTCTCGATCTGGACGACGACGACGACATGGATGATTTTGCTTCCGACCCAGAGCTCGACGTTGACAGCAGTGGCGAGATAGTTTACGCTATGTAGCCACGCGTTCAATCTGCTTGTGTCGGCACATCAGGTACTTTCTGGAAGCAGGTTGGCATCTTGGCCTTCTATGAATCCCTACTAGGATCTGCTTTATACCGATGTGGAAAATTTTAAATTAAATTTTTTTTTCAAATGAAGTTTAAAATGCAACACAGCTTGTGCAGGCTAGCTGTGCATGTGCAGGTTGATGTATGGCCTTCTTGCTCATGTTAAGATCCAAAGCTATATATATGAAATGCTATATAAATCAGGGGGACTTGGTTTGTGACATTTGATTTTCTTTACCTTGCATTGTTATACAATTTGAATAATTAGCTGCCTTCATTTTTTTATAATTTTATTTTCTTTAGTTATGATATATGTATTTACTTAAATTTTCTTTCGAAATTCAGAAAATTTTCAGAAATTCAGAAAAGTTTCTTTAGAAATTCAGAATATTTTGATCTCGCTGCATAGCTGTGTGAAATTATTTGCATACCTTGGTTTCATTTGGCACTATTTTTGCTCCCTTGAGTTTGAACAAACATCACAATTATGGAATATGTTTGACTGACAATGATGACTGCCACCAAGAATAAAATTTGGTTCTTAATCACTGTGTTCATGAATTGTGGTTCTTAATCACTGTGTTCATGACCGTCACCAGTCCACCAAGTAAAGCCGTAATATCATTTGCGCCCTTAGTGTTTTAGGCTTTGTTTGACAAGTCTTATTTGCTCCGGTGAGTTTGATCAAAAACTCTATCATAGAAAGTATGTTTGACAGGACAATGGTTATGACCGTTGCCAAGAAAAAAAAAGTAGTTTTGAGCATAAAAAAATGAAATTCTTTAAGTGAGGCTGGGCGTTCACGAACGACGGTTCATGATCACTGATAACTTTTCAAAAAGAAGTTATCTAGCTCTTTTTTTGACATAATATTGATTATAAATGAGGAAAAAAATGTTTAAATAAGTAAAAATATAAATATATTTATATTTATTTTATTTGTGATTAATATGACTAATTTTTCTATGTTTTTTTTGATAGAAATGTCGAAGAATTCGATTCGGAGAAGTAAAACTGGACTTGGGCCTGTGCAGGTTGATACAACAACCTATTTTAGTTGTTGCAACAAGTCTGAATCCGAATTTAAAAATTAAAAAATTCAAATTATGCCGATTTCAAATCCGAAAATCCGAAAATGTAGGACCTTAACTTAGTTTTGACAAGCAATAAATGGACAAAATTATCATCTAGAAGTGCTTGAAATTTTATAAAATTTGATTAAAATAAATTTTCATTAAAATGATAATTTTGAATAAATAGAAAAAGATATTTTTGAGATCTTTGACTGGAGCAAATTGATGGGCTGATAAAGAGGAGGATGACCAACAATATAAATGAGGATGAAGGAAAAATTCGGCGAAGCAATTGGTGATCCTCATTATCATAATAATTTTCATCATTCGGATGAGGAGCAACTAGAAGAAAAGAAGGTCAATGGTTAAGAGTAAAAATCCGGAGAAGAATTTTTATAACGTTTGATTTTAATCATGTTTTGTAAGATTTTTTTAATTGCGTATGGTTTTTTTTCAGTATGAATTAAATTTCTAAATTTTGTATATTGAGAGTACTTTGTCTTGTTGTGATGTTGTGATTTTAATTCCCCATTTATGATTGTTTGAAAAACTATTTTTACTGGATTTATGTTTTCATTATGTGGAAATTTTGGATTAAGTATTCTTCTTCTAAATTACGTGACGAGATTCAAGAGAGCAGTTACATTATTTTAGAGTTGTATCCTTTCTTTTGCTCGACATGATTCGAGAGAGGAACTGCGTAAATCTTTAGTTAAATTTCATCTTTATACTACACTGCAAGATTCAAGAGAGAAGAGACATAAGTGTAACATAAATTTCAATATAATATAAAAAGAGAGACTCTTGTGCTAGTAATATTGATTTGTGCGCTTCATGTTATTTTTTTTACCTAAGTTAGAGATAACTAGGAGATTTCAGAAATTGAGAAATGATGACGTCAACTTTCAAATCGTTGCAGGATAGTAATCAAACATTTCATGAAAGTTTATTATAAAAACTCATCACAATTGCGAAAGGAAATCAACGTACAAGATTATTTCTCAAAATTGATAAAAGTATTCTTAAATCAACATTATTTAGATTTGTTATTGTTTGTTTTTAATTTTTCATTATCAAAATTCACTCTAATTAATCCGCTTGAATTTAAAAAAAAGGTAGAATTATTACTTGCAAGCACTAGATTAGTCACTTCTCCGAGGAAACGATTTTTTCTCACTTTATATTACTTGATCCGGCATGCGCACTTACGTTAATACGTAAATCTATTTTGGTGTATCAAGTTTTTGGCGCCGTTGTCGGGGAGGTGAAAATAATTTAGTGTTCTATTTTTTGCAATATTAGTAAACTCATAGTATTTAGAGCTTAAATTTTTTTATTTTATTCTTATTTATATTTGTAATTTTGTCGAGTGTATATTTTTTTAAAAAATTAAAATTAAATAACATTTTTTTATAGTTTTATTTTATCATACTTTATTTTAAAATTTTATAGCAGGTTATTTGTGTTCGATATAGTTTTGTTGGTAGTCTTTTTGTACAATTTTTTTAATTTTATTTTATCTACATATGTTCAAAAAAATGTATACAAATGAGAGATGCAAGTGATGTGGATTATCTGATCATACTAGTGATGTGTGTTATATGGAGAGTGCTGAGTATGGTTCGTACCTCGCAGAACACAGAAAATTTAAATCTTTAGGTCCCCAATATATTGTGTGACAAATCATTATAATTTTGTGTCCCTACGACAAATAGTTTCACAGCATTCTGACTCAACCCCTTGGTTGTCAAGAAGTAATGTTAGGAGATGTTTATTTTGTCATAATACATTGCACGTTTTGAAAGATTGTGTTGCATTTCAGCGCAAAAGAGAGGAGAATAATAAACCTAAAATTCAAATCATCTGATCCTCTTCTCATTCTGACATTCCTTATGTTTCTGATGATATATACGCATTGCTCCCTTTGTCTACGAGGGAGTATTGAGGATATATCCATCATGCTCGTTGATAATCTATGCGATGATGTCACAAAGCTGCCTCTTCCTACACATTCATCACCATTTTTGAATTCACCCATGGAGGAACTAACCTGCATATTCTCTGATAATGTTATCACCATAGTTCCCCCATCTTTTTTGCATGAATTTTCAACACCTATTTTTATCGATCATGTCTAAGATAGTGCACAAAGTGATAACCCAGAACCTGTGCCTGCGCCACAATGGGACGGAGATGTTGTTTTTTCCATTGGGGGGAATGATTCTTTGGAGCACAATGACGTGCCGAGGTGGGATGAAGAGGATATCTTTTCTAATGAAGAGGTATACACTTTTTCATTGGATGAGGAAGTCCAACTCACTATCGAGGCACTTGAGTTCTCGGAGTCTCCTTGTTATGATACTTATGATATCAACGTCGATCAATTTTTAGAACCTGTTGGGAGTGAAATCGGGATCACTCCCATGATTACAAATTATTTATGTCTTTCATCTATTTTGTTTCCTAACCACCCTTCTTTGCTTAAACATGTGCAGGAGGATTCAGTAGTGACAAATATTTTAGAAGCTGAATATGAAATGCAAATCGTGGTTGGGTGTTCTTCTCGTTATGATTGAGATTATTTTCCCTCACAAGAGGCAACCCAACTCCATGCTCTTTCCACTTGTTTTGCCCTTGCAACTGTCGATCCACCTCTATTTGCTTTCCATGATAATATTAATGCATCCCTGCAAGAATTTGAATTTATTGACCCATATTTGAGTAATGCTGAAAGTCAATTCTGGAAGGGAAACTATGTTGCAGTGACATAATTTATTTTTTATTCCACCACATCATCACCACTCATGTTTTCCTTGAAGGATTGACTACCCTTTCTACCACTACTGCTGGGTCTTCGGACTCTTTACTTTTATATATAGTTATTATTTTAAAGTAGTCTATGAATAATCATGCATGTTGTTGTGATAAAGTAGTAATTAGGTGTTGAAACCAGATCTCGGTACCAAGGAGTTCGGACCCAAAGGGGGTAGCCCGCTCTTACTTATCCTGAGCTTAGACTCTTGTCCAAAGATCCTGAATTAAGGAACAGACCCTGAGCTGCAATGGAGAGGTCCCACTACTCACTTGGAAGATCTAGAAGAACTTCCACTCCTGACCCAGTGCTAAGCTGGGCACCTTGGAGGGTACTGGATGCCAGCCAAAATAATCCAGAGGAAGAAAATGCCAAGAAAAGCCTGTCTCCCAAGGTGCCCTTAAGGGACTATTTATAGTTTTTCTAACTTGGTTTGCAAATAGTGTAATCTTGCCTTTTAGGAATGCTGTACGCATCCCAAATGGGTCTGTCAACAACCAAACTCCGTCGTTTGAAAGGGTTATTAGCAGTCTAGCAGGGGCATTCTGGTAAAAATGCTACTAGGCGAGTTGCACTCGCTACTTCCACTTACCCGGGCTCGTGAGTGCCTCTAATGATGCTGACACTCGCTTCCGACCGGAGGGCATGTGCGAGTGCGCCCCTGGTGGTTGCACTCGCCACTCCCTCAACCTGATCCCGGGACGAATGCTGGCCAGCGGGACCCACTAGCCCTTTAGCACCCCAGACATCACTGGCCTAAGCGAGTCGAGGAGGAGTCCAACGACACTCGCCCGTCCGACTCGTCTGATCCACAAGATCCACACCTTCACCCTTGATCTTGCTCCGAGGGATCCACTCGGTGAATACGAGGTTGTACATTAAGAGTATTCGTTAATTATTTATTTAGTATCTTTATTTTTTTTTAAAAAAATGCTACTGGAAGATAACCAAGATTTGTATGTTGTTTTCTTGTTGTTTGCTTATTTGTTATTTTGTTTTAATTTACCTTTATAGTTTGTTTTTTGAGCTAACTACTGTAGGTACATTTCATTTAGACTTAGCAGGATGACCATTAATCTCTTTTCACTTCCGGTGTATGAAAGAGAATAGATGGAAAGACGTTTTAGATTGCAGATTTTAGGGAAGTTTTTAATTACAGTTCTTTTATTCTTTTAATTTCAGTTCTTTTATTCTCATTGATTGAATGGTCTCTCATTCAAAGAAGTAAAAAATTGTTTTTCATACTTAAAAGAATATCTTTATTAAATATCACTTTTATTTATGCTTAAATAATAATTAATTATAGAAAAGATAAAATTATTTTTCATGCTCAAAATGATATCTTTGTTAGGGACTAGCAAATGCTTAAGTGTGAGGGTGAAATTACCCCTACTAATTGAGTGGAGAACAATTTGACTGATCGCGAATTTAATGATTTTAATTCTTTCTTTTATTAATCAATAAGCTATTTTAGTTATTCAATGATAATTAATTGGTATGCCTAAATAATCACAAGAGTTCAATTAATGAATTTGAAGTTAATAGGATTTTTTTTTTGATAAAAACTCGCTTAAACATTTATTTTATGCATAAAATTTTTGTTTACTTCCAATGCAATTCTTTGATATTGTCCTATAAAAATAATTTGGAGGGGTGAGCAAAAACTGAGTTAACGATATAAGCCAAGACGTGTGATTTGATAGTCAATCTTTTTTTGATCATCAACTAAAACCTTTGAGCTTGAACCATTTTCATTTTGATACACATTATTTCATGTTTTTCCTACATTCTCACTAGTTGTATCTTAGCAAACTAGCCATTTATGAGTGCTTAATATCACTTTTTTTTTAAAAAAAGGGTTAAATGTCATAGTGATATGCGACCTAAGTATGCGTACACCTACTTGAAATGATCACAACTATGATCATATATAAAAAAGAACAGAAAAATTGTCATAGTGATATGCGACTTAGGTATGTGAAAATGTACTTGGAATGATCCCAAGTATATGAGGTCATAGTGATATGTGACCCAAGTATATGTACACCTACTTGGAATGATCCTAACTATTGACAATAAATAAATAAATAAATAAATAAATAAATAAATAAATAAATAAATAAATAAATAAATAAATAAATATATATATATATATATATGGGTTTGGAATATATAAGCTCAAGCTTTTTTAAGCCTAAAAAGCTTGAGTTGGTTCTCCCACAATACATGTCGGAATTAAGTAAATAATATATGCATTTTGTAGCTAAGAACGATATCTACAACTTTCATGTTGAACATTTTCCCAAAATTTGCACGGTTTAGCCGCAATCTGGCCCGAAAGGTTGCTGGCTCGAATTTTGAAATTTATTATTATTATATTCATTTTGAGCCAGCAACGTTTCAGTCAAGATTCCGGCCAAACCGTGCAAATTTTGAAAGAATATTAAACATGAAAGTTGTAGATCTCGTTCTTGGCTATAAAATGCATATATTATATGCCTAATTCCGACAAGTATTATGGGATAACCAGCTCAAGCTTTTTTATGCTTAAAAAAGCTTGAGCTTATATATGTTATTCTGTGTGTGTATATATATATATATATGATGGGTTCCACCATCATTTATAGGAAAAGGCTCCCCCATGATCTCCACCCAAAGTGGGGATCATGGGTTGACCAAGTCAATTCCACCCCCCATGAACTCTCATGATGGGGAAATCATGGGGGGGTGGGGGTGGGGGGTGGGGGGTGGGCCCACTCCCTCTCCCCATGGAGGAAAACCATCGTCGGGCGGCCTAACTGTCGCCGACATCCGGCCTCCCGCTGGCCTCGCCGCTGCCGGCCTGGGCGGCCTCGCAGTGGCAAGCCGCGGCCGGCCTGGGCGGCCTCGCCGCAGTAAGCAGTAGCCAGGCCATGACAGGCCCTCGCCGTCGGCCGATAGGCCGACCGCCCCCGTCGCCGGCCACTTGGCCGTCCCCCTCCATTGTCGTGGACGACGTCCTCACCATCCGATCGGGGGGAGGCTCTCCTCGCCTTCCGATCGGGAGGGTAACCACTCACTAACCCACTACGTTAGTGGGGGGGGGGCATGATCCTCCCCCAGAGACTATAAAAGGAGCCCTAGGGCCTACTCATTCTTGACCTTTTTCCCCTGTCATCTTCTTCCTCAGGTGAGCTCTGCCGGCCTCCTCCCTCGAGTCAGCCTCTAGCCGCCGCGAACCACCAACAACCACCAGCAGCCACCAAAGGCTATCAGTGCACCACCATCCCGTCGCTAGCAGAAAAACGCCCAAGTCCCGGAGCGAGCCCAAGGAAGAAGGCGACTCCTGCAAGCAAACGTGCGTCGCCCTGAGCGTTAGAACACCAAGGTCGTCCCGCACAGTTCAACACCCAAGTTACTCCCGCAGAGCAACCTGTTGCCCGCCGGGAGTCATAGTCTCTCTCTCCCCAAGTTGTAACGGGAGCGGCCTGTCATTCCGATTCTCCAACACATTGTAATCAGCAGAAGCTAGTGGAATTTGACCGGCACAGACCCGATTACGTGATTTTTTATCCATTTGAGGGGTTTTTCCACGTCATCATACCTTGTGTCAACTTCGCATTTTCATTGACTGTGTGCGCGCTCGAACGCTCTGTGAGCTAAGGCGGTCCAAGAACAATCGGCCCGATTGGGGCATCGAGTTAGTCCGCAACAGTTTGACGCCGTCTGTGAGAAACGATTTCCCCAACATCCTTCGAAGTACAAGATCGCAAGCATCGCCCCTTCCAAGTTCAACCTTAATGGCAAAAAGAAGCACCCGTGCCACCGAAGGCTCCGCTCTTGGTCGGCATCCCGAGCCTGCGCATTCACACTCCCTGGTGGACGTGCCACTGACTGCTAAAGCTGCATTAGCTCCTGTCACCTTTTTGGAGGGACGCATCCGCCAGATGGAAGAACAACAAACCAAAATGCTCACCCTGCTATGAAACCTTGGAGCACTTCCGGCTCCCTCTCTGCAACCAGCTCGAGTATACCCACCGCCACTACCAAATCAGGGCAGAGCCCAAGAGGTTCCTCCAAGACAGGAAATATCTGAAGAATATTCTGAAGCTGCAAGTTTCATTCACCCGACCCAGAGGAGAGCAAGAGCAGACCATCATCATCATGAGCCCGCCAACGAAGTCCGTCAACCTCCGCTGGAAAGGTTTACTCGAGTGGAAATTCGAGAAGTCATCGCTGAAGAATATCGTCAAGCTGGTGCAAGAGATATTCGTGCCCGCCGACCACTCTGCCAGGGCTCCCCTCTGACACCCCAGATCCTGGATCATCCGATCCCGAACGGATTTAAGCTCCCAAACGTTAAAACATTTGACCGGACCGATGATCCGCTAGAACATGTCAACCATTTCACCACCAAGCTAACAATCTACTCTGATTCCCAACTCGTCGTATCTCAAGTAGAAGGGGACTCTGAAGCCAAAAGTGATTAGCTCGTTCAATACCTCCAACTGATAAAGTCTCTCCTGCTACAGATACCACAAGTCCGAATTCTCCACATCCCCAGAGAGCAGAACAGCCGAGCAGATGCCCTATCAAATCTAGCTACGTCTCACACTCGCTATCAGTAAAGAAGGCGCAGGGTCGAAGAAATTTCCCTTCCTAGTATCCAAGGGCCTTGGGAGATAGCAAAAATTGAAGATTCAAAAGAATCATAGATCACCCCATTGATAAACTACTTGAAGAACCAGCAACTTCCGGATGATCCGAAGGAAGCCCGTCGATTAAGAATGAGGGCAGCAATGTTTACATTGATCAATAGATAACTTCACAAGCGATCTTTTGCAGGACCCTACCAGAAATGCTTAGCAGAAACTGACGCTGAGTATACTCTCCGCAATGTCCATGGAGGAGTCTGTGGAGAACACTTAGGTGGGAAAGCCTTGGCCCGTAAAATCCTACGTCAGGGCTTCTACTGGCCTACCATAAAGAAAGAAGCAACAGACTTCGTGCAAAAGTGCAAAAGTTGCCAGTTGCATGCCAATGTTCCCAGGCAACCACCCGTCACTCTCACCACGCTACAAGGAGCTTGGCCATTCGCTCAATGGGGAATTGACCTTCTCGGCCTTTTACACCAAGCCTCGGGGCAGAGGAAGTTCATCATCATGACCATCGACTACTTCACCAAGTGGGTAGAAGTAGAGCCTCTCACCGCGAGATCACAGAAGAAAACGCGAGACAATTCGTTTTGAAGAACATCGTCTGCCGTTTTGGCATACCCGCAATTATCATCACTTACAATGACACTCAATTTTCTGGAAAATCCTTCACCAAGCTGTGCGAAGACTTGAAGATCGAGCTACGACAAACGGGCATGTCACATCCTCAATCTAATGGGTAGATCGAATTGACCAACCGAACCATCTTGAAGGGACTAAATGCGCGACTCTAAGACGCATGGGGGCAGTGGGCCGACGCACTCCCCAACGTATTGTGGGCATATCAGACAACAACAAGAGCTCCTACAGGTGAAACGCCGTACAATCTGTGCTACGGAACTGAAGCAGTCATCCCAGTTGACATCGGCGTTCCAAGCCCCCGGGTATCCTATTTCAATCTCCAGACAAATGACGACGCTCTCAGGGACAATTTAGATCTGATCTCCGAGGTCCGCGAAGAAGCCGCTCTCCGCGCTGCAGCCTACCAGCAACGCACATCCCACTATTACAATCACAAAGTGAAGTCTCGTCCGATCAACGTATGAGACTTGGTCCTTCGCACTTTGGAAGCAGCTGGGAAAGGAACACACGGCGACAAATTATCTCTGACCTGGGAAGGTCCCTTCGTCGTCACAGCAATGGTGAAGCCAAGAACGTACAAGCTACGGAACACCGATGGAAAGACTCTCCCCCGAACTTGGAACGCGCAGAATCTGTGCCAATTTTATCAATGATTTCCCATTTTATAATTATCTAATTATGTATGTTTTATTTAAGACTATGATGTGTGTAATCCGCGGGCCCGATCCCGCACACGTTATCTTCATACAAGTATTAAATTATGTTGCTGAAAATCTCACTTACACAAACCGGAAAGTCAACACCCGTAGTACCGTGGGGGCCTACCCCCCTCACGAAGAAGCCGCGAGCATTCCTCGCACAAGCTAAGTCGCGAGCAACCCTCGTACAACACCGTGGGGGTCTGCCCCCTCACGAAGAAGCCGCGAGCATCCCTCGCGAAGACTAAGCCGCGAACAACCCTCGTGCAACACCGTGGGGGCCTGCCCCCCTCACGAAGAAACCGCGAGCATCTCTCGTGCAAAGTAAGCCGCGAGTAACCCTCATGCAGTACCGTGGGGCCTGCCCCTCTCACGAAGAAACCGTTAGCATCCCTCGCGCAAACTAAGCTGCGAGCAACCCTCACGCAATACCGTGGGGGCCTACTCCCCTTACGAAGAAGCCGTGAGCATCCCTCGTGCAAAGTAAGCCGCGCGCAACCCTCGCGCAGTACCGTGGGGGCCTGCCCCCTCACGAAGAAGCCGCGAGCACCCCTCACGCAAACTAAGCCGCGAGCATCCCTCGTGCAAAGTAAGCCGCGAGCAACCCTCGCGCTGTACCGTGGGGGTTTGCCCACCTCACGAAGAAGCCACGAGCATCACTCACGCAAACTAAGCCGCGAGCAACCCTCGTGCAACACCGTGGGGGCCTGCCCCCATCACAAAGAAACCGCGAGCGTCCCTCGCGCAAACTAAGCCGCGAGCAACCCTCGTACAGCACCGTGGGGGCCCTGCCCCCCTCACGAAGAAGCCACGAGCATCCTTCACGCAAACAAAATCCAAGAGCAAACCTCACGCAAACCAAACTGCGAGTAACCCTCGCACAAACTAAGCCGCAAGTATCCCTTGCGCAAACTAAGTCGCAGACCTAAGCCGTGCAAATCAAGCAACAGACCAGTGCAAATAAGTAGCCAAGATGACACAAAAAGCAATAATGTCATAACAAAATAAAGATAAAATGAAACAAGGACAATCAGCACCTAGAGGCAACAACATCCAAAGCTAAACATGGGGCAAAACACAACACGCCCAAACATCCAAACAAAACATAAACATACAACAACAAATATATGAATACCACTACTCGTCCTCGACATATGAATTAGAGCGCTCATCCTCAGAAACATTTGAAAAGCTGAAACAAGATGTGTCACATCCCAGGCTCTTGCTAACAAAACAAAAGGCCTTCGAAACACCACGACGGAGCGCCAACTCGCGTATGTCCTCCATTTGAGGTTCCACCTCCTTGGACAAAATATTGTCACGAACCTCCTCCGTGATCAGGCTACGGTCTCACATGTAGTCCAGTGACTCCAGGTACTCCGCAAGCCCTGCGGCCTTCAGCTCCGACGCATGGTCATCAGAAGACAACATCTCCACCTGCGCCTTCGCCGCTCGAAGCTGAGTCTCGAGGCTTGAGACTTCCTCCCGTGCCGCCTATAGCTGGGTTGCCAAGCCTGAAGTCTCTTCCTTTGAATGCTTCAACATCTGGGTGGTCAACTCCACCAAAGTCTTCTCCACTTCCAAAGCCGCACAAGCATCCTCTAGCTCGGACTTCAGTTCCGAACCAATCCGATGCAACCACGCAATGTCCCGGTCGTGTTCCTCCCTTAGGGAGGCAAGCGAACTCATCGTCGACCGAAGTTTCTTCTGAAGAGCAAGATACCCATCCTTCAAACTCACGTAATGATCATTCCAGGTTACTGCAATCTGCGCTTGGGTCTCTATCTGCACAAAAAAGATCAAAATTAGCCTCTATTAGCAAGAGAAAATAAGGAAAAAAGCCTTGGGAACAAATCAATTCCTTACCACGTCGCTCATCGCCCCAAGGAAGAGGAAATCCGCGGAGCTACTGTGCCAGCAGACACCAGGGGAATTGGGAAAGCAAGTATCTGCACCTCAGGAGTCGACCCAGGACAAGTATTAGAAGTAACCACTGCCAACAACGCATCAAGGTCGCCAGGAGGGGTCGTCACTGCTTTCGAGAAGTCCCTGCTTACCAAACTGTGTCCAACGAAATACTACACCACAACAACCGCTTCTCCTCCACATAGACATAAATGTTGAAAAGACAGTTGGCTAACTCACGAGACTCAAAAAAACCCGAGCACCGAGGAAAAATCCTGCTCCTTCCCCCTCACACGGTGACAATGATCGGGAAGCGCATCCTACACCTCGGGAAGAGCCTAGGAATTCTTGACGTATCCAAACAAAGTGTTGCCGTGGCGACGATCCTTACGGGCTTCAAATTCCAACCAAATCTTGTTGCTGCGTACCTCCATCCGCTCACTACCATCAGAACGAACATCGCACCAATCTCAGAATTGGTCCAAAGAAAACCGGCCCCCATGCTCGCGAAAAAAGGCAACTAAGCCCATAATTCAGATGATTCTAGCCGGAATGAACTGGGAGATAGGCACTCCACAAAACTTCAAGATCTCAATCACCTCCTCGCAGGGTGGGAAACGGAAGCCGGACCTCAGAGAGACTTCACAGATCGTCAATCAACCACGAGGAGGATTCTGGACTCGCTCCTCGGGGCGCGGAATCCTCACTTCCAAGTCAGCAGGAAGCTCATACTTTGTCCTCCAAATTTCCACACCATCATCGGTCAAAGAGGAGCTCAGGTGCATCGGGCCGGAAAAATGCTTCGAAACCCGCGCAAAGCAAAAATTAAAAGGTCAGGATTGCCAAAAACGAAAGCCCGGGGTCAGACATCCAAGCACATATCCCGAGCAGCGCGCAAGAAAAGAAAACCGCACGCGTACAACCTACTCACAAGTAGCCGGCGCGCGCGCGCGCCCGCGCCCTCCCCGCACGCGCCTGCCCCGCACGCGGCCGCCCCGCACGCGCCCGCCCTGCGAGCGCGGCCTGCGTGGCCTGCGCGGGCGGCCTGCGTGGCCCGTGCGTGCTTGGCCTGGGAGCGCTTAACCTGCGCGGCCGGCTTGGGCGCGCCCAACCTGCGCGCGACCAGTCCCGCGCCCACAGGTTGGGTGCTCCCAAGCTCGCCGCGAGCACGACCGGCCGCCGCGCTTGCCTCACGCGCCGCCGGTGCACGCGCGGCCTAAGCACGAAAATGCGGCTGGCGGCCACGCTGTAATGCCTTCATCCGTCACATGGAATATAATATAGGGTCCGGCCGGGGCACCACACCATATTTCACAGACAAACGGCGGAATCACGTATGAATATAAAAATACTTTCTACTCGCATCTTAACCTAGAGCAATCTAGTAGAAGCTTATAACTTGCAATAACTCATCCAATGAATGTCCACTAAATATATGAATAACATATTTATATATAACACCAGGAATGTATACAAGTACACAAACGTTTACGGCCTTAAGGCCTTACATGTTTCTCTTTACAAGATGTGATTTCATACATCGGCACGCAGACCGACCATACATGAAATACAATTCTTCGAACGGCCTTCAAGGGCCTACAAGCAGCAGCAAGGGCTTCAGCCCGCTCAATCCAATTCAGCTCGCCAGCACCTGCATATGGACATCCGCCCCAAGGGTGATAAACAAAGCAACGGTCAGCTTTCAGCTGACCAATTATAACGACCCTACCCCTTACCCGGTGCAGTGGTTCTTTCCCTGTATGTATTTGCAATCACAACATATGTCTCACAATAATGCTCTCTCGCACAACAACATCACAAACGTCGGCTTTTGTGCCAGACGCTCCGTGCACTCAGGGCACGATTACGGTATACCGAATCATCCTTGGTCCCATCACTGAGTAGAGGTTCTTAACTTGTTGGCTATGAGCACTAGTATACCATAACACGAGTGTTGGAGACATCCTCGCCCATCCCACTCAGAGGTGTTCATCTCACGGCAACCATTGAGCATTCTAGATCGACCTACCATTGTGGTGTAACAACCTGGGAAGGCCCGCAACCCTCCATTTGCATTGCCACTAATCGATCTCTCACAATGCAGGTACAGGTCAGCCCTTTCTCGTTGCTCAACTCGTCAATAGTGCTGATCTTAACGCGGGTCAGCTTTCCTTTTCCTGTTCAACACACAGCTCACGCAGAGCCGCTTTCCAATGCCACAAAGGCTCCACAATCACAAAGCATGGATATCACGGCCACATCACATTCAACACAAGGAGCTCACCCAGATCTTCCTAGATATGGGAGAATTCACCATTCACAGGTACTCTCATAAAATCCGTACAATACTCGTTTCATACACAGAGTCTTCTTCGGTTCGCAATATAAACATCACCAATCCAGACTAACCGTCCGGATGGGCTTCACACAACATGCCTATTCCGTACTACACATTTTCGGATCTAGATGCAGACTCAATCGGGGATATCAATTATCAACCCGCTGGAATCGCTTACGCTTTCCACCTCTTGGTGGAGGATTCCATGCACATGCATAACATAGTACTTCACTTGCCCAAGAAGGAGATCGTTACCCTTGACGATCGCTTTGGAGCCATGGTAATCCAGCCGGATGGTAATCACCGCCACGGCCTTGCCTCCACAAATCTGAACTCGGCTCTCGATTCGGATCGCTGAAGCTCCTTCGGCGGCCGGATTCCTTCTCCTGCATCCTTCCTTGCTCTCCCCTCTCTCTATCTCTTTTTAGAAAGAGAATGGCCAAAATAGATGAGAGTTTATTTTCAACTCTCGGCCTTATAACAGCATGGAAGGACCTGGACCATTGGATCCAATTAGAAGGAAATGAACGGCCACGATCCGCTCTGAAATAACTTTTCCTGGGCTGACACGGCTTCTGACAGGCCCGTGTCACAGGCCGTGTACCTTAAGCAACAAAGGAACCGACTCAATCCGGACCAGGACACGGCCATGGGACATGCCCCTGTCCCAGGCCGTGTGCCAGAAACGGCTTCGGACACGCCCGTGTCTAGCCCGTGTTCAGTTGTCTACACAGCTTGGACACAACCCGAGGACACGACCAAGGCACACGACCGTATCGCAGGACGTGTACCCGACCGACACACCTCTCGAAGATCGTCGGTTACATTTCGTCGAGTACTCGAGACAACACAGAGAAGGACACGGCCTGGGACACACCCGTGTCCCAGGCCGTGTGCCTCACTTGAGACACACCCGAGACCCACTCGAGACCCACTCAAGTCCCGCTCGAGTACACAAAGCAGGACACAACCTTGGAAATGCCCGTGTCCCTGGCCGTGTTGCCCAAAGATTTTTGGGGTGTTACACGTGCGGCCCGGGCGAGCGCGACCCCTTTCAAAGTCCTCGCCTACCGACTCCTCCCCGACAAATTTCTCTCCGAATACCTTGGAAGCACTGGCCGTCGCCGCCTCTGCCTTCTCACCGGGAATTGTCATGACAATAGAATAGCGGGAGAAATCCTTCCTCTCTCGCTCACTTCGCTCTCGGATAGCAAGGATTTGGGGGGCAATTGATGGGTTCCACTATCATTTATAGGAAAAGGCTCCCCCATGATCTCCACCCAAAGTGGGAATCATGGGTTGACCAAGTCAATTCCACCCCCCATGAACTCTCATGATGGGGAAATCATAGGGGGTGGGGCCAACTCTCTCTCCCCATGGAGGAAAACCACCGCCGGGCGGCCTAACCGCCGCCGGCCTCGCCGCGGTAAGCCGCGATCGGCCTCGTCGCGGCAAGCCGCGACCGGCCTGACCAACCTCGCCGCGGTAGGCTGCGGCCGTCCTTGCCGCAGCAAGCCGCGACCGGCCTGTTCAGCCTCGCCACGGCCGGCCAGGCCGGCCTTGCCACGGAAATCCACGGTCGGCCTCGCCGCGGCCGGCCTCGCCGCGACGAGGCCGGCCGACGCAGCCGGCCTCGCCGCGGCAAGCCGCGGCCGGCCTCTCCGCGACAAGCCGCGGTCGGCCTCGCCGCGACAAGCCGCGGCCGGCCTGACTGGCCTCGCCACAGCAAGCGGCGGGCCAAGGCACGACAGGTCGGCCGCCCCCGCCGCCGGCCACTTGACCGGCCCCCTCCGTCGTCGTGGATGACCTCATCACCGTCCGATCGGGGGGAGGCTCTCCTCGTCGTCCGATCGGGAGGGTAACCACCCACTAACCCACTACGTTAGTGGGGGGGGGGGGCTCCATGATCCTCCCCTGGAGGCTATAAAAGGAGCCCCAGGGCCTCCTCGTTCTTGACCTTTTTATGCTCCCTGTCATCTTCTTCCTCAGGTGAGCTCTGCCGACCTCCTCCCTCGAGTCAACCTCCAGCCGCCGCGAACCACCAACGGCCACCAGCGACAACCAACGGCCACCAGCGGCTATCAGTGCACCAACAGTCCGTCGCCAACACAAAATGCCCAAGTCCTGGAGCAAACCCAATGAAGAAGGCGACTCCTGCAAGTAAACGTGCGTCGCCCCGAGCGTCAGAACACCAGGGCCGTCCCACACAGTTCAACACCCAAGTTACTCTCGCGGAGCAGCCTGTTGCCCGCCGGGAGTCGTAGTCTCTCTCTCTCCCTAAGTTATAACGGGAGCGGCCTGTCGCCCCGATTCTTAAACACATTGTAATCAACAGAAGCTAGTGGAATTTGACCAGCACAGACCCGGTCACATGGTTTTTTACCCATTTGAGAGATTTTTTCACGTCATCATACCTTGTGTCAACTTCGCATTTTCATTGACTGTGTGCGCGCTCGACCGCTCCGTGAGCTAAGGCGGTCCAAGAACAATCGGCCCGACCGGGGCATCAAGTTAGTCTGCAACTATATATATATATATATATATATATATATATATATATATATAAGAATTTAAACTCTTGTGGATTATAAGAAGTTAAACTGAAGACTTATCTTATTTTTATCCTTCTCTATTGATGCGGAGGTTCAATCTATTATTATAAATTATTTTTGCTAGGAACTAATAAAAGTTTAAGTGTGGAGTGTGATAAGTTCCTCAAAAGAAGTTATCTAATTCTTTATTTTGACATAATATTGATCATAAATGTGAAAAAATTGTTTGAATAAGTAAAAATATAAATAAATTTATATTTATTTTATTTGTGGTTAATATGACTAATTTTCATATATTTTCTTGCTAGAAATGCCAAAAAATTCAATCCGGAGAAGTAAAGCTGAACCTATACTTTGACCGGAGCAGGTTGTTGCAACAACCTATTTTAGTTATTGCAACAAATTTGGATCCGAATTTTAAAATTTAAAAATTCAAATTGCGTCGATTTCAAATCCGAAAATATGAGATCTTGACTTAGTTTTGGCAAACAATAAATGAGCAAAATTATCATCTAGAAGAGCCTTGAATTCTACAAAATTTGTTTAAAAGAAATATTCATTAAAATGACAATTTTGAATAAATAGAAAATGATTTTCTTTGAGATATTTGACTGAAGCAAATTGAGAGGCTGATAAAGAGGAGGATGTCCAATAATATAAAAGGAGGATGAAGGGAAAATTCGACGAAGCAATTGAGAATCCTCATTATCATAATAATCTTCGTCATTCAGAGGAGGAATGACTAGAGGGAAAGAAGAAGGTAGACGACTAGAGCAAAAATTCGGAGAAGAATTCCTACAATGATTAATTTTAATCATCATTTTTATAAGATCTTTTTAATTGCGTGTATTTTTTCCTCAAGTTTGATCTAAATTTCTAAGTCTTCTATATTGAGAATACTGTCTTGTTGCGTTGTTATGATTTTAATTCCTGTTTTTATGATTGTTTGAAGAACTATCTTTATTGGATTTATGTTTTTATTTTGTGAAAATTTTGGATTAAGTATTATTCTTCTAAATTGCGTGACGAGATTCGAGAGAGGAGTTACGTTATTTTAGAGTTAAATCCTTAATTTTGCGTGGTAAGATTTGAGAGAGGAGTTGCGTAAATCTTTAGTCGAATTTCACATTTATACCGCACTGTAAGATTTGATAGAGGAGCGACGAAAGTGTAAAATAAATTTTAGTATAACAAAAAGAGAGAACGAGATTTTGGCTCTGTTTGGTTGGGTTGTTGCTGATGGAAAGCTGCTGATGGAAAAAGTGCTGATTCTGGAAAACAGAATTTTGTTAAAAAACTATTTGAAGGAAATGGAGTTTTAAAAACAGAGTTTTGAATAAGTTGTTTCCGTTTTGAATTAAATTTTTTTTCCAAAAAAAAATCTTTAGGCTAAATAAACACATAACACAAGAAATCCAGGTACACCCGCAATCTCGAGCTATGCTCTCGATTCATACAACTGATCCGCTATAGTATCACATAACACGATCATCTCCTCTACTCCACCTACAGTGTCAGAGCAGGTTTCTTGTCGCCCTTGTGAGGCCACCCTATCATCTTGACCCTCTTGCTCGCACTCATTGAAATCTATATCGTTGCGGGAAGGGTGTCAGTGAATGAAATTATGTAAAGCCATCGTGACCATCACAATATCTGCTTGCTTCGCAAAGCTATAGCTCGGCATGTCCCGCAGTATGACCCATTTCTTCTTCCAAACGTCGAACGATCGTTCTATCACGCTCCTTAGCGATGAGTGAGCATGATTGAACATCTCTCGACGTCCCTCTGCTCGACGACCATCGCGTGCAAAGTCTGGCAAATGATACCTTGTATCTTGATATGGTTTCAAATACCCTCTCTGCAAAGGATATCCAGAATCGATCAAGTAATATTTTCCTGATAATGTGTTAAAAATTAATTAACCACTCAAATAAATTAAAGTAAGAAATAGATAAACATAATTGTTAACATTACCTCGAGGCGGATGAGGAAAATTATATTGAGGATCATTTAAGGCATAATTGAAAATGCGGCTATCGTGTGCAGATCCCTCCCAACCCGCCATGGCGAAAGTGATGCACATGTTGAAATCGCAAGCAGCCATGCCATTTTGAGTTGGATTGCCCCGTCTCCCAATATAGGGTACCTGCTGTCCAACTGCTATGCACGCGTCAACATGTGTCCCGTTTATAGCCCCAACGCAATATTTAAAGAAAGACATATAACGTCTGTCGTACATAATTTCTGGTGGAGTGCTCCCGAAAGATCTATCTAATGGCTGGATAACTTCCTCCCCTAGCCGCAACAAAGCACGAATACTCTGAGAGAAAAATCGGCTAGCTGTCTCCGTTGAATGCTGAAAGCGCTCAATTGTTTTTCTCATCGATTCATTGTACGACAATATGTATACGGTTAAGGCTAGCACTTCTCTGGAGGCTGTCCTTCTTGTTCCCTGGAGTCCACACCTTTCCTCCAAATAATGCAGTAGATCGAGAAATATTTCTTGACTCATCATGAAAGAGTCATGAAATCTCACAGTAGATCCACGAAGTATCTCTCCAACCCATTTATCACCTGTCTGCTTCGAAGTCATGCGTGGGACTCGACTGTTTAATATAGAGGTGTGTGCAGAAACCAAACATACTGCTGCTACTGTAGTGTGTTGTTGAGCAATAACACATTTTCTTCTAGCTATTTCGTACTGCAACATGGAATTATCAGAGTACTTGCTCGACATATTCTGGAATAAATAAATAAAGATACTAACATTGGATTAAAAAGAGTAGAAGCATATAAATCATCCACATATCAATGTGAAAACAACGCAGTAATAAATGTCAAGACTAACATAACGTCTACGAATTAATGTTCAATGTAGGATTAATAAGCATATAAAGCAGATAATATAATAATGTCCAGACTAGTACGGTAAATGTCAAGATAGGCCTAACTACACACAGCTACTATAACGACTACGAAGCCACTTAACATTCAGACTTTCTGGCAGGCACATGAAGGTCTCCCTATGATTTTTGTCCATCAGATAGGTGATGGCAAAAAAGTGGAACTCCCTATCTGACTGCACTTCATGATAAGTTGCTAACTTCTCAAGTGCTTGGGCAATGGTGAAGGAAGAATTGCTCTTTGGTGGCTCCTGTATGAACCGACACATGCTCCTAGAAGATTCTGTCATATCCTCTAACACCGATGTAATATCTTTCTTCTGTCCTTTCCTCCTTTTTTGTCCAACCTCGGATGTAGCTGTGTTCTCGGTTACAGGAGGAAATCCACTGACATCAACGTCATCTTGTCCACCGCCTGACAATGCTCTATCACCAGTATACTCAGGGCCAACATTCCTCGAATGAGGGGTGCAAGCATGATGTCCAGTCGCAACAACAGAGCTGAACATCATGTTCAGTTTCTCCTCTAATTCTGGCTGTATTCCAGAATAACGAAACTTTTTTGCGGTAGGGACAACCTGAAATATTATTCAATTATTTAAAACGGGCATACAATAATTATTTAAGGGAAATAATTGAATTCAAACAATGAATACCTTCAATCGCTCGTCCCACCACTCATCCGAGGCGTCTATAGTTTTCCTTGATGTGTTCCAACCCAAGCCGGTCTCACCTCGTTTCAACTTCGTCCAAAGTTTCCACTCCTTCTTCAGATGATCCCATTTATTTTTGAATTGCACTTTATCGTATTTCTTTCCAGTCGACTCTTCAAATTTCTTCATTATATTTGACCACCCCTCTTTACTAAAATGTGTTGTAGGTCGATTCCCACGTTCTATCTCTTTTATGCAGATATCACAAAAGAGGAGAACATCGGAATTGTCCCACATTGCGCCTATCCCATCGTCTTTTGTTTTGCCCATCTTTAAAAACAACATTCAAAAACATTATAAAAATATATTAAACACACACACACACACACACACACACACACACACACACACACACACACACACACACACACACACACACACACACACACACACACACACACACACACACACACACACACACACACACATACAATCACACACACACACACACATATACAATCACACACACACACACACATATACATAAACACACACACACACACACACACACACATATATACAATCACACACACACACACACATATACATAAACACACACATACATATATAAAACACACACACACACACACACACATATACAATCACACACATATACAATCACACACACACACACATATACAATCACACACACACATACATATATAAAACACACACACACACATATATAATCACACACATATACAATCAAATACACATTGCAATCACACACACATATATAATCACACACACACATATACAATCACAAACATACCCACACATATAAAACACACACACACACATACACAAAAATATATTAAACACAAACACACACACATATACAATCACACACACACACATATACATAAACACACACACACATTCCATAAACACACACACACACACACACACACACACACACACACACACACACACACACACACACACACACACACACACACACACACACACACACACACACACACACACACATTGCATATAAATCATCTCACACACATATACATAAACACACACACACACACACAAACACATACAAATTGCTGTTTAATTGAAGGGAGACATTCAAAAAAATAGCAGGTGAAGGAAGACATTCACAAAAATTGCAAAAAAGGGGGGGGGGGAGAAGGGATATACCTCAGCGGAGGGAGAAACAGAGAAGTGCGCAGGTGAAGGGAGAGCAGTCGACCCCAAGGAAGCCCTTTTGGTTGTCGGCGTCGACGGGGAAGAAAGATCGACCGTGATCGTCGACGGAGAGGCGAAGCGGCATCGACGGGGAAGAAACACGCAGGCCACGCACCGTCTGACAAGCGGCGGAACTGAAACACGCAGGCCAGCGTCGAAATTCACCGGCGAACTCGCCCGTGATCGGCAGTGAAGAGGAGAAGCGGCGTCGCGCCGATTACAGCGGGAGAGGAAAAAAAACCTAGCGATGCGGTTGTTGCTGAACGCGAGAAAGAGTCGCGGTTGGGGTTATTTAGGAAAACACGTTTATTAACAAACTTCTTTTCTTGAATAAGCTGCGCCAAACGGCGCTTATAGGCCAAATGGCGGTGCGGTCCAACCGCACCGAAGTGAATAAGCCGTGCCAAACGCCACCTTCATCTTGTGTTAGCAACATTGATTTGTTCGCTTCATGTTATTCCTTTTCTACCTAAGTTAGAGATAACTCAGGTAATTAGGGTAAATGGATTTCAGAGATCGAAAGATGATGATGTTCACTTTCAAATCATTACATGATAATAATCAAATATTTCATGAAGGTTCACGCTAAAAACTCATCACAATAGACAAAGAAAATTAACGTACAAGACCATTTATCCAAATTGATAAAAGTATTGTTAAATAAGTGTTATTTATTTTTGTTATTGTTTGTTTTTAATTTTTCATTATCAAAATTCACTCTAATTAATCTACTTGAATTTAAATAAAAGGTAGAGCTAGTACTTGCAAGCACTAGATTAGTCAATTTTTCGAGGGAACGATCTTTTCTCACTTTATATTACTTGATGCGACACGTGCACTTGTGTTAATATATAAATTTATTTTGGGCATATCAACCACCATGTTCACTGATATGATGGAATGATAATTACTATTCACACAAACAATATATATATATATATACAAGAGGGTGCCCATAACATCAAAATGTGAGCCTAATCTAACTTAACCACGAGAGTGTACACTATATCTAACCACCCCTCCCCCCCGCAAACTCACATGGGATCATATACAAAGAGTTTGAACAGTAGATAGGCATGTTAAGTCCTCGTCTGCGACTTTGTCATCAAATCTGCAATCTACTACTCGGAAGGAACAAATGAAGGAGCAAGTGTGTCACGACCATAGTGCTTACATAGAAAGAAAAATCCACCTCGATATGTTTGGAGAGTGAGTGTTTCACCGGGTTTAGAATAATCTGAATGATACCAGTGTTATCACAGTAGAGTGGAGTGAGATCTTGAGAAGAGACGTAATGGTATGCAAGAAGCCAACAGAGTCAAATAATATCCTCAGCGGTGGTAGTCATGGCCCGAAGCTCAATATCAATACTGGAACTAGAAACATCAATCTGTTTCTTCGACTTTCATGCAATAAGTAAAGAACCCAAGAACAGACAGAATCCAGTAATAGAGCGACAATCAACATGATCACTAGCACAGGTAACATCCGAGTAAGCACAGAGCTGTAGAGAACTATTGGATAAGAAGAGACCACGAGAAGTTGTCGCCCAGAGATAGCACAAGAGTCGGAGTAGATGACCATAATGCATAAAGGTCATCTGAGCTCCACTTCGCCATGTCGGAGCGCTGGACGGAAGCGACAGTGCTGATAGTGGAAGAGTTGTCCACATAACGAGTAGTAAGTGGAGGTGGAGTAGGCTCAGAACCGTCAATGTATCACCATAGATCCAGGCCTCGAAGGATCAGACCGACAGTGGCAGACCATGTCTTGTAATTTCGTCTATCGATGATGACATCCGCCTTCTGGGGAAAGATAAAGGAGTAAGACAAGGCCATCAGGAATGAAAGATCAGCTGAAAGAGACGACAACGGCTCCAAAATCGACCGGAGGAGGAAAACAAGGTTGCAAAAAAAAATCAGCTGAAGAAAGCGGAAGACAAGGCCGAATGACAGAAGATGTAGATCGGTCGCGGAAGATAGGGCCGACAGACTCCGACGAAAGGCATCAAAGTTGAAGATAGGGCCGACAACTAGGACTGGCTGTAAGATTGACGGAAGAGGGAGATCAGGAGCAAATCTGTCTTGATCGGAAAACACATGTGGGAAAAGCGAACGCCGAGCGATGGTTTTGCCGGATCTGGGGGTTGCGAGTGGCATTAATCAGATCTAAGAGAGATCGAGCAGGATCTAGCGGTGTTGTCGCCGTATGTGGGAGTTGCAAGAGAGCAAGGCGGCAGAACTATCGAATAGGGGACGGAGGAAGAGCGACTAGGGTAAACCTAGCTCTAATATAATGATAAGATTGAATGATAATTACTATTCACACACACACACACACACACACACACACACACAAGAGGATGCCCACAACACCCAAAGGTGAGTCTAAGCTAACTCTACCACGAGGGTGTACACTACATCTAACATTCACGCTCGCCACCGTCGCGCCAAACAAACCCCTCAATATTCTTCTCTTCTATTCATTTTTTGTTTAATTTGTGTAATACTTTCATTTTAACATATAAAATTATAAATCATAAAATTACTTTGCTTGATAATTTGATTAAGCTCAACTTGATAACCTAGCTGGAAAGACCATTCATGATTGTGAAGAGTACCTGGACAATTAAGGGTCTATTTGGTACGGTGGTGGCGTTCGTGAATGTCATTGTTATACATTGTCATATGTTTGGAGCGATGTTTTCATTGGATGAGTTTGGACAAAAATGTATTTGTCATGAAGTATATTGATCGTGTTGGGCTAGAGAGCACGCAAGCCCGACTAGAGCATCTGCAAATTAGTTCGAGCAAGTACCAGCATGACCGCTTAACGGTATGCCAATACACAAACACAACACAAAACAAGAATAATAAAAGTGACATAGGGATTTAACGTGTAAACCCAATAGGGTGAAAATGACGGGACGATTAGAGTCCAAACCGGAAAGCCGCCACTAAAATATATGAAATAATAGCAATTACAAGGCTTTCTCTCCTCGATCCTTATATGATCTTCAGCAGCTTCACTCTACACAATACAATAAATAGTAACAAAAAAACTGCAAGTTACCGACAACGACAGACGAGACATATTACACAAATCCTCTCCAAGATACCTTTTAGAATCCTTGCCCAAATCTGTTCCAGATCCAATCTGTGTAGGCGAAGTACTACTCGTCAATGTCGTACAACGACGTCCGAAAGCTCTCCCAAACTAAGACGATTGCCGCAAAGACCTCTCTAGAAATCTTTCAATGCCTGAGTTTGGAGAAAAGTGAATGCCTTACCCTTCCTCCTTCATCCCTATTTAAAGGCCCAAAACTAAGGAGATATATGTGGTAGATGACATGTGGATGAAGCTTCCGTGAAGCTTCCGTTGGTCAAAAAACATATATTGGTTTAAATATCAAATACGACTTCTCCTTTTCACATTTATCATGAAACACATGCTTGAAAAATATAATTAAAGTTGACTAGTCTCTTTCACACTTAGGATAAAATTATTTTAACAAATCTCCGCCTTTTCGACTAAGTGAAGAAAACTTGTCATTCTGACAATCTGCCCCAGAGTCTCCAATTTGCCTCCCACCAAGTCTTCCAACAACATGTCTCTATATTCGATCAATAACACCAAATTCGAGTTAATGAGACTTGAACTCAAAAATTTTCTCAACAAAGAATGGGAACTGTACCCAACAACTTATTCTCCATTTTGCTTTATGTGGAGGGAATCGTCATGCCGACGACCTCATGCAGTGCTCGAACTTCCCTTTTGGCACGGTATTTGTAAGCATATCTGCTCCATTTTCATCCATGTGCACCTTCTACAAATCCAGCTCTTTCTGCTTTAGAGTATCGCGTATCCAATGATACCGCGTGTCAATATACTTGGACCTTGAGTGGAGGGTGAGGTTCTTCCCCAAGTGAATCGCACTTTGACTGTCGCATATAAGTGTGTAGCGTGCCTGAGTGAAACTCAGCTTCTTGATGAAACACTTCATCCAAAGAAGCACTTTTCCTACCTCAGTAACTGCAATAAACTTTGCCTCCGTAGTCAACAGTGCAATGCACTTTTGTATTCTAGACTGCCATGGCACAAATCCCTCTACAAACAAGATCAGGTACCCAGAAGTAGATCTTCTGGAGTCCAAATCTTCAGTTATATTAGCATCAGTATATCCCAGTAGCTCCGACTCACTATCTCTGAACCTTAACGTCAAGTCTGACGTCTCATGTAGGTACCTTAGAATCCACTTCACAGAGTTCCAATGCTCTCTTCCGGGGTTGGAGAGAAACTACTAATAATTCCAACCATGTGTGCTATATCAGGGAGGGTGCACACCATCGCGTACATAAGACTGACAACTGCAGAATCTTATAAGACCTTCTGCATCTCTTTTTCCTCAGGTGTGCTTGGGCATTGGTCAGTAGTAAGTCTGAAGTGAGCTGCAAGCGGCGTGCTCACGTTCTTCGCTTGATCCATACTGAATCTCGGTAGCACCTTCCTGATATCTCTCTCTTGCGATAACTAAAGTAACTCGGAGCCTCTATCTCTCCGAATATGCATCCCTAGGATGGTCTTCACAGCTTTCAAGTCCTTCATCGCAAATGTGGAGCTCAACTGTCGCTTCAACTCGGCAATGTGCGCAGTGCTCCTCCCAACTATCAGCATGTCGTCAATATAAAGGAGTAAGATAATGAAATCCTCTAGAGCATATTGTTTCACAAATACGCAATGATTAAAGGTGGTCCTCCTGAAGTCGATCTCCCTCCCATAAAAGCATCGAACTTCTTGTACTATTATCGCAGGGCCTACTTCAAGCCATATGAGCTCTTCTTCAGGCGACATACCAAACTTTCCTTCTCTTTGACTCTGAATCCTTCAGGTTGATCCATATACAACTCCTCCTCAAGATCACCGTGCAGAAAAGTGGTCTTGACATCCATCCGCTCCATCTCCAAGTCTAGCCTCGTAGCAAGGCCAAGAATAACCCGAATAGATGATATCTTCACAACATGAGAGAAGATATCATCAAAACTAACTTCATGTTTTTGACTAAGGCCCTTCACCACTAATCTAGCCTTATATCTGAGTGGTGTCGATGGGTCTCTCTGCTTTACTTTAAAAATCCATCGATTATTCAGAGCCCTCTTGCCCTTAGGCAATCTCACCAAATCATATGCACGGTTTTCCTGTAGAGACTACATATCTTCCTACATAGCAACCATCCATTATTTCTTATCTAAGCTTTGCACTACTTCATTAAAGCACTCGGGCTCCCCTACATCAATAAAAAATATACTAATTAGTGGAGTATCTCAAAGATGGGTGCCTGACTCTATCAGACCTCCGTGAAGCGAGCTCAACTCCTGGTATAGGCACAACATCAGTGATGTCCTCTGTAGGCTCTCCATCAATAACATCCTCATGATCTGGAAGTGGCTCAGTGTCCTGTATTTATTCAGGCTCTGCAGCCTTCTTAGTATCATCGCTTCCAATCGCATGAGACTCTGCAACAGTATGAGAGTCGACCTTATCAGTCCTTTTGGGTTAAACTATACTCTGATCCTCACAAAATATAGCATAACGACTGCGTATAAGTTTCTTCTCAAATGGATCAATGAACCTATAGCCAAACTCGTCACTACGTCCATATCCCATAAATATCCATTGTAGGGTCTTGGAATCCAACTTCCATCTTTTGTCCCAAAGGGCATGCACAAAGGCCTTGCAACTAAAGTCCCTCAAGTAACTATATGAATGGTACTTCCCATACCAGACCCTATCAGGAAAATCCTCCTATAATGCATAGCTGGGAGAGAGGTTAATGATGTGTGCAGCTGTGTATAAAGTCTCACCCCAAAACATGTCAGGTAGCTTTGACTCAGACAACAAACACCTCATCCTCTCCATTAATGTTCTATTCATTCTTTCAGCTACGCCATTCAACTGCGGCATCTTGGGCAGAGTCTTTTCATGTCTGATACCTTCCTCTCTACAGTATTCATCAAAGTGATCAATATACTCCCCCTCGTTATCAGACCTAATGCACTTTAACTTATTCCTGGATTGCCTCTCCACCTCAGCATGGAATTTTGAAAAGTTTCGTGAACCTCATCTTTGATCTTAATAGTATAGACCCAAAGTTTTTTTTGAATGATCATCAATGAACGTCACAAAGTAAGACGCTTCTCCCATCGTCTCGACCTTCAGTGGTCCACAAACATCAATATGTACGAGCTCTAGTGGCTTGGATCTCCTGGTGAAAGTGTGGCTCTAAAAAGATACTCTATTATGCTTCCCAGCCATGTAGTGGTCGCATCTCTCTAACTTATCCACATATAGATCAGATATCATCTTCTTCTTGGCGAGACATCCCAGTCCCTTCTGGCTAATGTGACTCAGTCTCCTATTCCATAGAGATGTGGATACACCACCTCTGATAGTGTTTGCCTGAGCAGCTTCAGGCCTCCCCTCCATATAGTATGAACCAGTCTCTCTATAGCCTCTATCCACTACTAGCGAACCCTTGATAAGCTTCTAAAAATCTCCACCAAAGATACTCAAGTATCCCTCATCACCTAGCTTTCCAATTGAAACTAGGTTAAAGTGGATGTCAGGTACATGCCGCACATCCTTCAAAATCAGCAAACCTCCCGTGCTAGTCTTCAGATGCATGTCTCCACTCCCGATGACTTTAGACATGTCACCGTTGCCCATTCTAAGCACTCCACAACCGTGAGTTGTGTAAGTGGCAAACAACTCTCTGTTGTGGGAAATATGTACAGAAGCACCTGAGTTCACAATCCATCTCCTATCATTGCACGAGAGTGTAATTATAATGTCTTCTCTAACAATGATGACATCGTCCTCCTCTGTAGAGACAGTGCTAGCCGTATGCATATCTGTCTTCTCATTTGAGGACTCTCCCTTCTTCTTGTGGTCATTCTTCAGAGTATAACAAAACTTCTGAATATGAACTTCTTGTGATAGTAGTGATACTCCACATTCTGGTAGTGGGACCTTGACTTCCCTCTGCTTTGGCTCCTCTTATTATTTCTTACCCTGCTCTTGCTCCCGCCTCTCCCTCTGGGCCAAGTAAAGAGAATATTAGCTCGTGAAGAAGAGCCTGATATTCCTTGAGTCTTCCTTCTCACTCTTCGTTCAAGATGCTACTCTTGACAATCTCCATAGTAATGATACCTTCGGGATAGGAGTTGATTAGAGAAACTCTAACCATCTCTCAAGAGTCTGGAAGAGATTTCAGCAGGCACAGAGCATTGACGTCATCCTCGAAGGTCACCTTCATAGCAGTAAGTTGATCAATAATACCTTGGAACTCGTTCACATGATTTAAGATAGGCGAGCCATCTCTATACTTAAACTCTCCAAATTTCTTCAGTAGATATAGTTTGTTGATGTCAGTACTCTTGACATACAATATCTTGAGAGTCTTCCAAAGTATCTTTGTTGGGTCCATTGATCCCAATGGCCCTGATTTGAAGGAGTCAAACAAGTCAATGATATACACATAGTTGTATTTGATGTGTGTGTAAGTTGATGTATGCAGGTTAGTCCTTCTCACATTGATTGGACATGTGGACATAAAGTTGTGAGATGGATAGACAAAAAAGTGACTAAGTTCACAGACGTTGAGTGAAGACAGTTCACTCAACGTTATAACACAGAAGGAGCTGAATACAACAGGATCTATCAAAGCCTCAATAATGGAAGATAAAAAAGTGGCTAAGTCCACATGCGTTGAGTGATGTCAGCTCACTCAACGTCAGACAAAAAATTCGTCGAGTAAAGCTGTCTCAGTCAAAGCCTCGAAGTTTCTGGCAAAGAAAAATGAGCTAAGTCCAGAAGCATTGAGTGAAGCTAGTTCACTCAACGCCTTGTCAGTTCACTCAACGCCATGCTGTATATTCATTGAGTAAAGCTTGGTATGTCAAAGCCACAGAGTTTCTGGCAAAGGAAAAGATTCCAAGTCCAGAAGCGTTGAGTGAAGCTAGTTCACTCAACGTCATGCTGTTTCTGTCAACGCCCAAGAAGATAGATATAAAAGTCAGTCTAAGTCTAGAAGCATTAAGTGAAACCAGTTCACTCAACGCCATATGACAGAAGCGTTGGGACAAGTTCAAGTAGTCAAAGCTAGAAGGAGTGACAGGATTTGAGTAAGTTCAGAAGCGTTGAGTGAAGGCAGTTCACTCAACGCTTAGTCAAAAGATGAGACGTAGGTAGGAAGCGTTGAGTGAAGTCAACACACTCAACGTCTTCATTCAGAAGACAAGTTTCTAAGTACAGAAGTATTGAGTAAAGCCAATTCACTCAACGCCTCTCTGTTGACAGAGTTCAGAAGGAGCTAAGGCAAATGACGTTGAGTGAAGGCCAACCACTCAATGCTCTCAATGCCATGAGTGCAGAAAGAGCTGAAGAATAATCTAAGTCTAGAATCGTTGAGTGAAACCAGTTCACTCAACACACTCAACGCCTTGAGTGATTCTGAGAATTTGGCTAAGTCTAGAATGGCTGACGTCAGCAAAAGTCAACAAAGTCAATGCAGTTCAAATTCTTTGCGGGAAAGCTGCAGTATGCCATTAATGGCACCGGAGGACAACTGTTGTCGTTTTCTGCAATTGAAAGGTGGTAACTCATGTAACGGCCCAAAATACGAAGTGACCCAATTTGCTAATAAAAAACTTCAACAATAAATATCAATAAATATCCCCTATGAGGAAAACAAGTAGGAAATCAGTGTTGAGGTTGATCGTCGCAGTTTATTTGTATAAGAAATTTCATAGTTATTTGATATCTTGTATAATGTTGGTTTTGGGATGAACTTGGTTTCTAATGAACCTTGCTGGACTAATTAGGCATTGTGGACAATTATCTGAGGTGGTAGAGTTGGTAAGCAGTGCTATCATTACATGTCCCCGAGCCCTGCTTCTTTGCCAGAGAGATTATTTTTATGCTCACTGTCTGGAGTGGAAACAGGTGGACTTGGCTCTAGGGCTTGCTCGATTGTCTTTCCCCTTTGCTCGATCGCATTTATTCCCCCTTAATACTTTCCGGTAACTGACAGGATCTTCCTTCCTGCTTCTGGGATCAAAGTTTGTCTAGGGTTTTGCATGAACCGAGCTTCAACAGGGCGTGTTATTTGTGCTGAATCGGTGATCTGATTCTTCTTTTATTGATCACTGCAAGTTTCCCCTTCTATGTCTTATGCCATCTAAACTTGGAGAGTTTTACACTAGGATTTTAGGATTTATATGTGTTTTTGTTTGGGAGAGTTTAAGACTCTTGCATGCAGGTGCTTAAGTTTTTTCTATGTGTTTGTTGGCCGATAGAGTTGGGCTTTCGGCAAACTAATGTTACTCGTCGGTTCTCCAGTGTTTGGAGCCAGTTATTGAGCTTTCTCTTTTTTTAATTGGGGGTTTGTACTGAGATGTTATCGGGTTCTACCTGCATGCAGAAATTTGGTCCTTTTTCTAAAGATGGATCCATAGTATATGTTATTCTAAGGTTGAGTTGTGATCGACTATAGCTGATCCTTCCAATACCTGAGTTACCCAGCTACTTTATTTTGTTATGGAAAATTTGAGAGATGGTGCTTTTGATTTGGCCAACTTAGTTGGTTTGTATACATTTTCTTGGCTAGTGGTGTTATCTACTGTTGCTAGTCGTGATTGTGTTTAACTGGCATTTGTGCATGCTGATTGGTACAGGACATGTGTTTCTCTTTTGGTTATATTAATTGGAGGGCTGGTGGTTGATGTGAGTTTTTCCGGTTGACTACCAGTTATTCCAAGTCCAGTTTACTGATTTTTGGGCTTTTATTTGCCTATTGACCGTCTAGTATTATGTTAAATATTTGATTATTGTAGTTGGTTATACACAGTGGTGTCGCAACCAGTTGTGTTTAGTCATATTTTATGATTTTGACTATGATAATTCTAAATTCTAATTGGGGGTCTTACTATCATAAGGAGTCAGATGGGTTATCTGGATGGATGTATTCATTAGTACAGTGCTTATTTTCCTTTTGGGTTATACTTTCTTTTATTTGAATGTTCATTAGTGGGCTAGTTTAGTAGCTTCCAAATGATGTTAAAACAATAGACAATATCGTAGCGATAATGAGGTGCAACCCTGGTATAAAAGACCCTAAGTGATACAATTGCTATACAGATACCTCGAAGGATGGGTCTCAAAATAGGCGCAACAAGGACATGAAATGCTATAAAAGAAAGAATAACTGATGGTGAGAGCTACCTGTTTAAGTTTATGCTTTATTGCTCTCTTTTTCATTATGTGCACTCTTATGATTAGCATGTTAAACACATGATTACCTGTTTATTATTAGCATAGAATATTTAATATCACTGATAATGATTACTCGCATATGTATGACCTTGTACAAAGGCAAATAAGCGATTAGATTTTGAGGGGATTAAGAAACAAATGAACCCTAAGTATAGAAATGAATTGTATGACAAACATAAATAAGATTGCATCAATGCATAGTAATGATAAGGGTATAATTGAATATGAATGCACATACAAATACTGATGGGTTACCAAACCAGTCGGCCTGAGGGCATAAACGCGTGTTGTACATACTGGTTTTGGATACTGATGACCTGGAAGGGTCAGGCCCAAAGACTGAAATATTGAAATACAGATACTGTTACTGATATGTTGGCAGTTACCCTTAAAATTACCTAACGTAAAAGATAACATAAGAATGTATAGTTATACAGTGACATCGATACGTTGTTATTGAACATGTGAACTGAGATAGATTTACAGTTACATAGTTTTACAGTTACATTAATTACATAGTTTGCATGATTAAAGTTACATTGCTTACATTGCTTCATGATTACACTGATACTACTGCTAATATTGCCCTATAACTGTTTATATAGTTTTTATGAATACTAACATGACAGAGATAACATTGATACACAGTTTCATGACAGGTATGTAAAATGGTTAGTAAAGATATATGTTTATGATATTGTTATAGCTTTTACATTTGTTTATGTGTACAACAGCAAAGAGGTATTCACCTCACTTAGTCATATTTTTATGACTAAGCCCGTCGCCATTTTGTACAGGTACTTGACATAGCTTTGGGTTCGTAATGAAGAGTGAAGTTGATCGTGGATAAAATGAAAAGACACATGGACATCTGCAATATTTGAGGTACATCTTATTATGTATATTCTTTTGTTACTCACTAGCCTTACTTCGTCCAGGACAACCGTCTTGAAAGTAGCTTAGATACAGAATCTTGTGGGGTCCAAAATGGGGTCCTCACAACTCATCCTTTTTAGGGTGGGTCCACAGTACAAAGAGCCGTTGATTAACTGACTATAAAAGAGTAAGATTGGATGAAAGGAAACAAGCTTTTAGGGTTTTCTGATTACTTATTGCGGCGGAACATCATCGTCTTCCTAGTCATTATTGACGAGCTTGAAGGTTTTGTTCTGATCAGTGAACCTAAAAGCGACAAGAGTTAGCTGTTGCAATCTACATTTGCGATAACAGGTTCAGAAGCTAATTCTGAGAAGGAAGAAGAAGAGGCAGATCAATCAAGTTCTACAAAAAAAGGTTGTTGATTGAAGAAGAATGGAACTGTCATCTCCATTGTCTTCATCAGCAGAAGCTAGGGCTGAAATTTGCTCTGCCTAGGAAGAAGTGGACACAAAGTAATTACTCTGGTGTCAATTCAACACAATTAACTTCACATTCTCTTTGTAGGATTCTGTGTAGAATCTGAGTTGTAGGCCTGTGTTTTAATGACCGAGTGTAGGATTTCTGTTATAGATCTGAGGTAGGGCCATTGGCTTGAGCTGTAGGAGAGTTATCTCTCTGAGTTTGTAGGGCTGTCCTTCCAGCCTGAGTTGTAGGGCTTTCGAGTCTGAGGTAGGTGATTGCTGAATCACTGAGTTGTAGGGTCTTGGACCTGAGTTGTAGGTCTTGAAGGAGACTGAGTGGTCTCGCGGGATCGAATTGTAAGCTCTTAAGGAGTCAAGTATTGGGGAATAACCTTATCTAATACACTATTAGAAAGGATGAGAGAGACAGTGGATGTACCCAAAATTTGGGAAATCACTATAAATTGATTGTGTCTTCTGTGAGCGTCTTGAAAGCCTAAGTAAACTAATCACAACTTACATCTAGGAGAACAAGCTCTAAAAAGAAATTAAAAAGACCTATTCACCTCCCTCTAGGTGTTAGCTGACATTGAAAACAAAGACTTTCAATCAGTAAGTGTCACTGGTGATAGTTCGCGACGTTCAATTTAACCATTTACTCGGAGCCTGAACCTAATGTAGACTCAATCGTGCTCTGTCACTGATCGGACTGACCTCAGTTCTTTGAGCCGACTATTTCAAAGAAAGGAATCAAAGAGGATAGGGATGACATGTGGATGAAGCTTTTATGAAGCTTCCTTTGGTAAAAAAACACATGTTAGTTTAAAGGTAAAGACGGTTTCTTCTTTTCACACTTGTCATGAAACACATATTTGAAAAACATGATCAAAATTGACTAGCCTCTTTCACACTTAAGGGAAAATTATAACAGACCGCCAACATAAACAACAACTCATTTTGAACATAAAGGGATGTATTTCCTTTGGTGAGGTCGGGCTTTCATGAGCTGCCCAAAGTTGTTATATGATATGATTGCTATTATAGGCGGGGGTTGAGGAAGTTCAATAGTAGGAAGGCGTGCATAAAAACCTTCGACTATCGAGCTAAGGTTGAGCTCAATTAAACATTGACTAATTTGAAATAAGCATACTCAATTTATGCATGGATACTAAGAGAAAATCTAGTACTTTTACAATAAAAAATATAACGAAGAAAGTTGCTTCAAATTCCGCACATTCATATTTTATTATGTTCATTCTTATGATGGGTATTTTGCTATTCACACAACATAACTATATACTTTATTATGCACACTCTCATGAAGAGTATTTTGCTATACGCATGCAGTAACTGTATATTTTACTATGCGCATCCACATGATGCGTATAAATCAAGCACATAAATTGTCACAAAAAAACACCAGCGGTTGTCAAGCAAGTTTTTACGTGGAAAAAGCCCGAAAATGAAAGAAATCATTAGACCGAGATTGTACCTGTCAAGTTGCACTATCTTCTTTGGGAGTTAAAATTATCACTCCTTGTATCCAATTTTAACTCCTATATAGCATTTTGTGTAAAGCATTGTGGCGTCACTCCCCAAAATCATGCGGTTAGGGGAGGAGTGGCCACCCTGCTTTTACACTCAGGACCAATGAGTACGCTAGCCGGTGTGAGACTAAATCGCCCATTTTAGCAAGTCGCAATACACGCTCAGATGTCACCGTCCATTCGACGTGACACACTCAACATTTTGTACCATTGTAAATGCAATATAAACACGGGTCAAAATTAAAGTTTCCTGACCAATATATTTAGATGTCGGGCAGAACATTTGGAGAGTTGGAGAGAAAGTCAACACCGCATTGACAATCATCCCAATTCTTAGAAAGGCAAAGATTACACCAGATGATGGAAATAATTTTTATTTGCGCATCTACTTCATTCATTAAATTAACTCATTACCTTCATATGACTAACATACTTGATTCTTATATAAGTTCAATACCAGGGGGAATTCAAAGCATCAAAAAATAAAGGCTCAGTTTGGAGGACTTATTTTCACCTAAAACCCGATTCATGCGGTCCGAATGGACGCGGACTTAGTTCACCAAGCCATGGGGAGATTTGAGTTTGCTCTAGTTGGCAAACTTTTGGGGCGTAAGTTGTCGTTTCCTTACCTGCTTACGGAATTACAACGACGTTGGCTTCTCCATGGGGAATTCCAGTTGATCATGCTTAGTGCCGACTATAAGTAGACGACTCTCACTGCCGTCTGAGCTAAGCACCCAGGCTACAACTAACACACAAGCCACCAGGTCCCCGAGAGACAGGCACAACTTCAAAAATTTATTTCGTGATAGCAATTCAGATTTAGAATGCCAAAATAAAATAATTTTTCAATTTCGTGCAGGCTCGTGTTCATTTTGGGGAAGATGTATTCATGTTAAACGATATGTGTTCATTGCTAGAATACCAAAAATATAACTTTTGTCATTTTGGTTTTGTTAGAATTATAAAATTTATATTTTACTTTGAATGATATATGTGTGGTTTTCGATTTATTTAATTTTATCAATTAGTAGAGAAAAAAAGACTTTAAAAAAATCAAATGTAATTTTAAAAAAAGGGCTGTAAATATCCGGCAAGTCTGCAAATATCTATTAGTGGGTTGCAAATATCTAAGGGCTGCAAATATCGATTATAGATCTGCAAATATCAGCGCCCTTAAATTAACACATTACCTTCATATGATTGACATACTTGATTCTTATATAAGTTCAATAATACCAGGGGGAGTACAAAGCATCGACAAATAAAGACTCTGTTTGGGGGACTTATTTTCACCTAAAACTCGGTTCATGGGGTCGTGACCGGTGAAAATAAGCACCCCCCAAACGAAGCCAAAGCCTCATAAAGATAAAACATATATGTTTTTAAAGGTTACACGACCCTTGCAAAATTAGATACATTGATGTTTTATTTATTATAGGTCATGGGTTCACAAAACCTACTTCAACCTCCAATACTAGCTAGTAGGAAGAGGAATATGTTGTATGGGAAGTAAACAAAGAGGAAACTTGCGATCGGCCGAGATTCCAGGAGCCTCAGTCATGTCCAACTCCCCGCCAAAATACTCCCAATCGAAATAGTAGAGCAGATGTGCAAGAGTCATCTCCACAACCGCCAATGCAAATGACATCCCGGGGCATATCCTCCTCCCCGCTCCGAAGGGTATAAATTTCGTCTGCCTCCCTTTGAATTCCGCATCGTCGCTCCCATCAAATCTCTCCGGACGGAAGGCATCGGGCTCGTCCCAGTTATTTGAGTCCCTCCCCATCGCCCATGCGTTCACCATCACCATCGTCTTCGCAGGAATCTCATAGCCCATCACCTCGCATCTCTCCGGATTCTCCCGGGGTAGTAGCAACGGCGCGGGCGGGTGCAGGCGCAACGTCTCCTTAATCACAAGCTTCAAGTAGCTAAGCTTGTCTCCCGACATCAGCTCTTCTTCCGCCATCGTGTTCGGCATCCCGCGGCCGAACCTCTCCCTCACCTCACTCTGCGCCTTACACTTAACGGCTGGGTTTCGAATCAGCTCCGACATTGCCCACACTAGTGTGGTCGATGTCGGGCTGCTCCCGGCCACTAGTAAATCCTGGTATCAACAAGGAAACAGCGGGTACAACATCATTAGTTAGTCATCAATTAATGAACGCATATGCCATGATAGATTTTCTTTCTAGCTTACGCTGATGACGGCTTTGATGTGGTCGTCGGTGAGCGGGATCTGAAGATTGTTCTCCACTTGTATTCTGAGAAGAACCTCTATTATGTCATCTACGGCGAAAGGCCGAAGGCCTTCTTGGTTCTTTCTGTGCTCTTTGATGATCTCTTCTCTTATTTGCTCGAGATTCTGGTGGCACTCCTCCAGCTTCCGTTGGAATCCTGAATATGTACAACCCGTATTCGTCAAGAGTGATTCCAATCGCTCGTGCAGGCGAGGTCAAAGTCAAAGAACAAGTCAAAGTAAATGAATAGCTTGAATCTCTCAGGGATGATACCTGTGATGCGGGCGATGAAAGGCATCGATGGAAAGAGATCGGGAAAGTTCAGACCGGATGCCAACTTATCCACCCCGGTTATGGCGGATCGGAAGAGCTTATGGTCCGTCGTCTTCTTACCGACGACAGCCCTCGCGGTGATATTACCGGAGAGCTGCGAGATCTCGTCGTTGAGGTTGACAGAGACACTGGAGGCGGCGGCCCCTGCGATGGACTGTATGAGGTTGGATATCTCCTCCTCTCTAATGTAGCGGAAAGATTGGACGCGCTTGGCGCTGAGCAGCTCGAGAAGGCAGAGGCGGCGCATTTGGCGCCAGAACTCGCCGTAAGGGGCGAATGCGATGTCCTTGCCGCCGTAGGTGATGACTTTGATGGAGGAGTAGATGGGACGGGAGGCGAAGGAGATGTCGTGAGTCTTCAGGATCTCTTTTGCGGCGGCGGAGGATGAGACGACGACCGCGCTGATCTCGCCGAGCTTGAGGCCCATGATGGGGCCGTGGATGGCCGAGAGGCGGTTGAGAATTTGGTGGGCTGGTTGAGGGCGGAGCAAATGGTGGAGGCTGCCGATGACGGGGAGGTTCCAGGGGCCCGGGGGTTGCCGGATTGCTTCTTTGGGGTGACCGGAACTGATTTTTTTGATGAATACAAGGAGGATGAAGAAGACTAGTAATGTGATGATGAGAAGATCCATTCTTTCACAATTCTCTGACCCTCCAAAGCCAATTCTCATTGTGTCTTATATTGAAAATTTTTAAGTCTGCCCTGTCCGGAACTAATCAAATGCATGAAAACAGTTGTTTTTAGTGTAGCCAGAGCTTACTGAATCAACGCATTTCATTGGCCCCCGAGAGTGTGCGGGGCCGGACCTGAGAATTGGTCCTTTTATATTGGAGGAGCTATTCCGTCCGAGTATCAGGATCCTCTCCATTTCAAGTGAAATGGAGGGGATTCATTTCACGGTCCAGATTGAAATGCTTTCGATCCGACGGGTTCATCATTTCCCATAATTTTTTAGATTTTTTTAATCAAAAAAATCTCCACCACAAGATTTCTTTCCAAATTGTCTTGTCCATTAAATATTGAAATGGATCCCCTTCATTTCAAGTGAAATGAAGAGGATCCCGATCCTCCATTCGAACCAGCTTTCCTTAAAACTCGCCGTTTAATCTGACCGTTATCTAATTACATAAAAAAGGAAAAGAAATAAATGGAGAAATGCGCTGGTAAAGGCTGGCAAACTCCGTGGCTTCATCCTGTCCGTTGATGGAGTGAACAATGCTTTTTGTTTAATTAATTTTGAACATTGCATCCTCTCCGTGAAAGTATACATGGGCCCGTTGGAATACCATGGCGCTGGAATATGCTACACCGTTGGCCAATGATGATGAGTCTGAGGCCGTCCGATTTAAACCCTAACACGCGCCCTTTGTATTTTTCATTTTCCCCCTCTCTCAGGCTGTGTTTGGCCCCCGTTGCAAATCGGTCCGGTGGCACGCCGAGAAGGAGAGAGAAAACGGCCGGGTTGAACGGCGGGCTGGAGCGCGAGAGACCAGAGACAAAACCGCCATTTTTCACCTTTTCACACTGGCCGGGGTGGACTGGAGCTCGCGATTACCTTCCCAAACACTTTCCTCCGGCTCGGCCCTGCCGGAACGGCACCCCGCGGATTTCTCAAACACAGCCTCAATCTCCCTCCTTCATACCTCCACGTGGCAAGAGCTCCTCTCACCCGGCTATAGATTTAGGAACGGAGGCAGGTTACAAAAAGCACTCCTTATATTGGCCCTCTTGACGTCACCAGGCTGGCCGGGTTCTGTTTTTATTTGAAGGGCTTGAAATTATTTTATCTTATTTATTCATTCGCAGTCTCAGCCACCACAAATTATGGCGGGCACAACCAGCTTGCCTATAAGCGGCGTAATTCGCACGACATATTCAGCATGGGCGACGATGCAAAAATGCTCGTATATATATTGATGGGCATGAGGCTCCATTTATCGGCTTGAGTGTGCATTTAACCAATTCCCCATAATTTCTCCTATTGCGGAGATCATGGGTTTGACCGGTCAACCCACTTCTCATGATCTCCATCAGAATAGGAGAAGTCATTAGGGCCTCCCATTCAACAACTACCGCCGCCGCCGCCGCCGACCGCCGCCGCAAACTACCGTCGCCGCTTGCAGGTTGGCCACCGTCCGATCAGTATAGAACATCTATCGTCGTCCGATCTACATGTAACCACTCACTAAGCCACCACGTTAGTGGGGGGGGGGGACTGTTGGGATATAACGCGGAAAATTATCCTCATACACAACCAAATAAATACAGGGTTTGCAAGAACTTACAAATCTGAACATTAAACTTTGCATACGCAAATACTACAACTGCAATAAAATACATAAAGAAGTGTACCGACGTCCGTTACAGAAAACACCGCGGAGAGCCGGACTCGCTCGATCCACGGGAGAGAGAATAATTTGGACTGCAATCCACTAGCACAGCGGACACACAAGGTTCACGGAGAACCTTCGTCGTCCGATGACGACATAACCACCCGCCACCACCGGAGAAGCACCGTCGTGGCCAACTGCACTCAAGCACACCATCGACGCCAAGCCGCACCACCGGAGAAAAACACCATCAATGCCACTTCACTCCCGCATGCCTTCGCCGCATGTCCGCACCGCCGGAAAGAACTCCGTCAAGGCCACTGCACCACCGCAAGCCTTTGCCGCCACGCTCGCACCACATCATCTCCTCCAAGACTGGCAAACACCCTCTTCTCCAAGACCGGAGGCTATCATCTCCAAAGCCGGGGGATGCGTCGAGGGTTCCACGTAGGAGGAAGAAACAAGGCGAGATCGGCACCAACGACGCCGATGCCGCCGCACGGGGTCGCACCACCGACAACCACCGGCGGCAGCGACGACCTTCTTTCAACGCGAGCTCAGGCGACGCGAACTCCTTCACATAGCGGCTCCTTTCCGTGAATAGAGGCTGCTACTTCTCTCAGGCGGCTGTTCCTCCTACCAGGCGGCAATCACACTTGTTCAAAATGAAAAAGAGAATTCATATACATAAAATTTAATGGCGATTCCTTTTTTTTCTGGCCATCTTCTCACGATATCTATATATATAGAATAATATCAATCTATATATATAAATATATAGAGCATGAGTGGTGGTTTAAAGTCTTAGGGTTTAGATGGCTGTTTTTTTCTAAAATCTATGGCTCCGCTGCCATGTATGACATTACTCAAGATGGAAGAAACTTGATTCGGATCCGGTTTGGTTCGATCCGGATCCGAACCAATTACAACAATCACCACCTTGATTCGGGATCCAGAGTTACCACCTGTACGAATCACTGACTGCACACAGCAACAACTGCACTAAGCAAGTCTGCACATAGCACCATCTCAGTCCGAGGCATCAGCCGACCTGCTCCAGTCGGCTCATCTCTGTTCTAGCTCAACCCGTGAACGTCGCCGCAACGTGATCGTAGAAACTGACTCGCATAACCCGAGTCTCAGAAGGACGATCCTCTGCACCACCACGACAATCCACCATTTCGGCCTCAGAAATCATGCGCACACCACCACACGTTGTGGTCCCCATTAGCCAGTACAAACTACCGCGCTACACAGCTCTCCTGAGCATGATACATCCTCACTCCACCATCAGGACTCCACCTCGGGCCACCCAACTGTAGCCACCTGAATCCAATCTGCTCAGTGATGTCAAACATCTAGCTGTCAGAGTCGTACAGACTCTCAGTGATGGTGAGGACCTCATCACTCTGCAACCTGACTTAACAGTCACCCAGTCCGCACCCTGGTCTCGAGACCCTTTTGCACGCTGCGAATTCAAACTCCTGTGTGACTTCACTATCTGCACTGGTAAAATACCATACCCTCCTTTGGCCCGGATCGAGATTGTGCTCCGCTCAATCCCTTGTCAAACTGCCTCATCTTACCCATCCACTGCTGTCAAGATGTGACCGCCCTCAGGAGTAGGGCCCACAAACATCTGTCTGGATAGCACTGCGATCGTGACCTCCACCAACTCCATTGTATCCTTCTCATATAAGAGCATCGTCACTAAGGCGGGATAAAAAAAAGTGAGCCAGGTAAGAGGTGAAGCGGGTCTTCACATCTTCCTCCGTCTCTGCACCAGCTGCCTCTAACTGACTCAGAAACTATTTGAACATACATCGTGTTCCCACAGATAATCTTCTCCCTATAACATATCCGCGGTTATCATGAACTTCTCATGCAGTGCCACCTGTCATAGGTCAAATCCGCCATTGTCGCATTTCTCAAATAAACACCGTCCAAATTTACGTTCTTCCCTATCATGGTTGTCCTACGGCATGACCAGGAGACCTGGTTAATTCAAAGGTCAGATTTGAAAAGATGGGGAGCGGACCTAGTCATCACCCACTGCAGTCAAAGCGTTCCTCGAATGTCCAATCAGTCGCCTACCGAACCTGACTCTGATATCACTTGTTAGGAAAGGAGATCTATAATCCCCCAGGACAGTCAAACCACATGAAAAAGGCGTCAATATTTTACAACAAGAATATCAATATAACAATCAACGTTCGATACAGAAACGCCGCGGAGAAGCCGGACACGCTCGGTCCGCGGGAGAGAGGACAATCTTGGCTGCAATCCGCTAGCACAGTAGACGCACAAGGTTCACCGAACCTTCAACGTCGAGGTCTGACGTTCAACCGCAACCTACGCCACCACCGGAGAACAACGCCGACACCGGAGAGAAAACCTCCGTCGAGTCTAACTGCACACACGCACGCCGTCGACACCGCGCCTCTCCACTCCCTAGAAGGTCCACTGCAACGCCGACGAGAAACTCCACCAAGCCCGACGACAACACCTCTCTCAACGAGCGCGAGAGAGAGGGGGACGACTTACTCCAAATAGGCGGGGGTCTGCACCTGGCTGCAAAATCCTGCTCCTATAAATAGGAAGCAACCACCTCCATGCCATCAAAGAATAAAACGCCCCTCATAAAAGCTGCGGTTACAGGAGCCAATAAAAGCTCTCAAAAATAGCTAGCCATGGCTGTTTACGGGAGGAGGTATGAAAGAGGCCAGCTGGACTCAGTTTAAACCTCCCCAAAAAAACTGCAGCGGTTTCTTTTTATAACCGGGAGGGAGGTTTTAATAACATTAAAGACTTAATGTTTAAAACGGTTCCGAATCCGGGTGGGATCCGCATCCGAACTAATAATAAAACCAACAATCACCACCTTGGTTCGGGATCCAGAGCCACCACCTGCACGAAGCACTCCTTGCACATCATCATCGGCACCAGGCATCAACTGCGCGAAGCAACACTGTACAAAACACAATCTGCACGAAGCACCAGTCTGCACAAAGCACCACCTCAAGAACCTGAGGCGTCACGATATCTATATATATAGAATGACGATTGTTGAAACCAAAAACTTGGTCTCTCGTGGAGTTCGGGGTCCCAAGAAAGGGATGACCTCACACCTACTACACTCAGGAGAACGCCATAGGCCAAAGGCTTAGGAAACTAGGAACAGACCCTCGACTCTAGCGTGGAGGTCCCACCTCACACCCGGAAGACCTTTGAGGTCTCCCCCTCCCTAGCTAATGCTGAGCTATGTGTCTTGGAGAAAGAAAGCAAGGGGATTCAAGTGATTAAGAAGTGCTCTCCAAGGCACCCTCAAGAGTCTATTTATAGTTTTTTGGGACCTGCCAATAACCAAATCCTGCTGCCCTAAAACGACCAAAATGCCCCCGGATTGGTGTGTCAACAGCCAAATCCCGCTGTTCTAAATAGCTGAAAGCAGTCCACCAGGGGCAGCCCCTCAAGCCGGGCGAGGGCTGGCCTGACGAGCCGGGAGGGTTGGCCTGACGAGCCGGGCGAGGGCTGGCCTGACGAGCCGGGCGAGGGCTGGACTGACGAGCCGGGCGAGGGCTGGACTGACGAGCCGGGCGAGGGCTGGCCTGACGAGCCGGGAGGGCTGACCTGACGAGTCGGGAGGGCTGGCCTGACGAGCCGGGGCCTGACGAGCTGGGCGAGGGCTGGCCTGACGAGCCGGGAGGGCTGGCCTGACGAGCCGGGTGAGGGCTGGCCTGACGAGCCGGGTGAGGGCTGGCCTGACGAGCCGGGCGAGGGCTGGCCTGAAGAGCCTGGCGAGGGCTGGCCTGGCGAGCCGGGAGGGCTGGCCTGGCGAGCCGGGAGGGCTGGCCTGGCGAGCCGGGCGAGGGCTGGCCTGGCGAGCCGGGCGAGGGCTGGCCTGGCGAGCCGGGAGGGCTGGCCTGGCGAGCCGGGAGGGCTGGCCTGGCGAGCCGGGAGGGCTGGCCTGACGAGCCGCGAGGGCTGGGCTGGCGAGCCGGGCAAGGGCTGGCCTGGCGAGCTGGGAGGGCTGGCCTGGCGAGCCGGGAGGGCTGGCCTGGCGAGCCGGGAGGGCTGGCCTGGCGAGCCGGGAGGGCTGGCCTGGCGAGCCGGGAGGGCTGGCCTGGCGAGCCGGGAGGGCCCTACTCTACGAATACAGGGTTGTACACAATTCCCGCTCTTTTCGAGGTGGGTACAAGCTCGGAAAGAAACATCCAACCCAACGTATTCGCTGAGTGGCCTTCATGGGGCCGAAGATACTCGGTCTCCGAGGGGTCAGCCTGTCATACCAGCTAATGTGAGCCTAGGTGACGAGATGGCCTTAGGGTGAAAACACTTAGCCTCCCGAGGGGTCAACCTGTCATGCCAACTAATGGGAGCCCGGGTGACGAGACAGCCTCGGGGTGAAAACACTTAGCCTCCCGAGGGGTCAACCTGTCATGCCAACTAATGGGAGCCCGGGTGACGAGACAGCCTCGGGGTGAAAACACTTTGCCTCCCGAGGGATCAACCTATCATGCCAACTAATGGGAGCCTGGATGACGAGACAGTCTCGAGGTGAAAACACTTAGCCTCCCGAGGGGTCAACCTGTCATGCCAGCTAATGGGAGCCTGGGTGACGAGACAGCCTCGGGGTAAAAACACTTAGCCTCCCGAGGGGTCAACTTATCATGCCAGCTAATGGGAGCCTGGGTGATGAGACAGCCTCAGGGGTGAAAACACTTAGCCTCCCGAGGGGTCAACCTGTCATGCCAGCTATTGGGAGCCTGGGTGACGAGACAGCCTCAGGGGTGAAAACACTTAACCTCCGGAGGGGGCAACCTGTCATGCCAGCTAATGGGAGCCTGGGTGACGAGACAGCCTCGGGGTGAAAACACTTGGCTTCTACGAGAGATCAACCGACCTTATCAGCTAGTGAGAGCCTGACAACGGAATCATCATCGGAGCGGAGGAACTGGGCTTCCACAAGAGATCAACCGGCCTTGTCAGCTAGTGAGAGCCTGACAGCGGAATCATCATCGGAGCAGAGGAACTGGGCTTCCACGAGAGGTACGCCTGCCCTGCCAGCTAGTGAGATACTGATAGCGGGACCATCATCGGAGCAAAGGAACTGGGCTTCCACGAGAGGTACGTCTGCCCTGCCAGCTAGTGAGAGCCTGACAGCGGGACCATCATCGAAGCAAAGGAACTGAGCTTCCACGAGAGGTTTGCCTGCCCTGTCAGCTAGTGAGAGCCTGACAGCGGGACCATCATCGGAGCAAAGAAACTGGGCTTCTACGAGAGGTACGACTGACCCGCCAGCTAGTGAGAGCCGGACAGCGGGACCATCATCGGAGCAAAAGAACTGGGCTTCCACGAGAGGTACACCTGCCCTGCCAGCTAGAGAGAGCCTGACAGCGGGACCATCATCAGAGCAAAGGAACTGAGCTTCCACGAGAGGTACGCCTGTCCTGTCAACTAGTGAGAGCCTGACAGCGGGACCATCATCGGAGCAAAGGAACTGGGCTTCCACGAGAGGTACGTCTGCCCTTCCAGCTAGTGAGAGCTTGACAGCGGGACCATCCTCGGAGCAAAGGAACTGAGCTTCCACGAGAGGTACGTCTGTCCTGCTAGCTTGTGAGAGCCTGACAGCGGGACCATCATCAGAGCAAAGGAACTGAGCTTCTACGAGAGGTACGCCTGCCCTGTCAACTAGTGAGAGCCTGACAGCGGGACCATCATCGGAGTAAAGGAACTGGGCTTCCACGAGAGGTACGCCTGCCCTGCCAGCTAGTGAGAGCCTAACAGCGGGACCATCATCGGAGCAAAGGAACTGGGCTTCCTCAAGGTAGCCTCAGCCCATCCAGCCAATAAGAGCCTGACATGGGGAGGTTCTCTGGGGGGGGGGGACTAAGCATCTCAACCATAACTTACCAAATCCAACATCCTCCAAAGGGGAAAACATGATGGGTTACATGACCCCCCCTGACTCAACTGGTCGGGGGTCGAACTCATTACAACATAAAAAAGAAATACAAGATTCTGCCGAGGCGAGGCTTCTTCGGGGGGTCTGGGCACGGTCTCCACTCCAACGTGAGTCGCTCATATGGTACCTCGGGTTCCTACATCGACCCGATCCTCACATGTGTCATTCCCCCTCACTTGGGGTGGAGCTTCAATCTGTGCCGGCGGCTGAGGCTGGGCAGGGCCTCTCGCCCCCTTCACCTCTAGGAACTCAGAGCAGGTAGCCGTGGCGTGCCCTTCTATTTGGTGAAAGTCGCAGTACGACAATGCTCTATCTCCCCTCCTTCGGCGGGCTCGGCGGTCTCTCCCGTTGCCTCTTCCTCCTTCACCTATTGCCAAGGCTTGCTGTGGTGGGGGTAAGAGCTGTCTCAGGGCTTGCCTCTGGAAGTTGAACCTTCCTTGGCCCCCGTGAAAGTTTCCCCCACCCTGGATAAGAGCTCTTCCTGGACCCTGGGCAGGTCCTCCCTGCTGCCTCAAGCCTAGTTTCGGGCCCTCCTGTCCCTCGAACCCTTGATCTCTCTGCTCATCTCTTCTTCTTCCTTCCTGATGCCTTTATCCACCTTGCTCCTTCGGCTCCATCTCTGTTAGCTTTGCCAGCTTCTTGATGAATCCTGGGTTGGCTGCCTCCATGGCTATCTCCTCTGCCGCCCTTTCCATCAGCTCCTCGAAGGAAAGAGGGGCCTTCCGAGTCAAGCTCATCTTGAAGAAGCCCTCCTTCAGCCCAACGGTGAAGGCCATCTGGATAGCATACCCCGGCATCTCCTGGATATCCAGGATCTCTTCCTGTAACCTGTCAACGTAGTGAGCCAGCGACTCCTCGGCCCTCTGCCTTATCAGGAAGATGGACTCAGGACTCTTCTTTCTATTCTTAGAGGTGGAGAAGCGGAGCTGGAAGCTCCGACTAAGGTCCTCGAACCCATAGATTGACCTTGGAGGGAGTTGATGAAACCAGTCTCTTGCCTTCTCCTTCAACGTGATCGCAAAGAGGCGACACTTGAAGGCATCCATCATTGGCCTGATGGAGACGACATCCTCAAACCACTGCAAGTGCTGGACGGGATTATCCTTCCCGGTATAGTAAGCCATGTCCAGCTCTCTGAACCCCTCGGGAACGGGAGCTGAGATGATCAACTCGCTGAAGGGTGACCCCCTGAGGGGTGTTCTCGCCACCTCTACTCGCGCGACCTGCTCGCTTGGAGGGCTAGCACTCGTTGGGCTGGGGAACAACTCTCGGCCGAGGAGGTCTCACTCGACCCCCTCTCCCATCCTCTCCTTGCCAGGTCGCCTACCTTGTGCACTTCCTTATCCCCCTACTGGGGTCACCTCGCTTGTGCCCCTGGGAGGCAGCTCGCCGATACCACTCTGGGTCAGCTCGTCGGGACCCCTGGGAGCCATTCCCTGGGGGGTGGGGGTTGATCTATCAGCCCGTGGGGCAATGCTTCTAAGCATCCCCATGATGCCTTCGATGGAAGCTATGAACTCTTCCCTTCCCACGAAGGGTCCGGGGTTGGGGAGCTCGCCGAGATCGTCACTACCTGCCTGATCTCCAGCCATGACACTCTCCCGTGTTCTTCTGTGCTGGTCACTCTCCACGCTCACCGCACCAAAATGTTGAAACCAAAAACTTGGTCTCTCGTGGAGTTCGGGGTCCTAAGAAAGGGGTGACCTCACGCCTACTACACTCAGGAGAATGCCATAGGCCAAAGGCTCAAGAAACTAGGAATAGACCCTCGGCTCTAGCGTGGAGGTCCCACCTCATACCCGGAAGACCTTTGAGGTCTCCCCCTCCCTAGCCAATGCTGAGCTAGGTGTCTTGGAGAAAAAAAACAAGGGGATTCAAATGATCAAGAAGTACTCTCCAAGGCACCATCAAGAGTCTATTTATAGTTTTTTGGAAATGGTCTGCCAATAACCAAATCCTGCTGCCCTAAAACGACCAAAATGCCCCCGGATTGTTCTGCCAATAGCCCCTCAAGCCGGGCGAGGGCTGGCCTGACGAGCCGGGAGGACTGGCTTGACGAGCTGGGCGAGGGCTGGCCTGGCGAGCCGGGAGGGCTGGCCTGGCGAGCCGGGAGGGCTGGACTGGCGAGCCGGGAGGGCTGGCCTGGCGAGCCGGGCGAGGGCTGGCCTGGCGAGCCGGGAGGGCTGGCCTGGCGAGCCGGGAGGGCCCTACTCTGCGAATACAGGGTTGTACATCGATTCCTTTTTTTTCTGGCCATCTTCTCACGATATATATATATATATATATATATATATATATATATATATATATTGAATAATATCAATCTATATATATAAAAATATATAGCATGGGTGGTTGTTTAAAGTCTTAGGGTTTAGATGGCTATTTTTTTCTAAAACCTATGGCACCGCTGTCATGTATGACATTACTCAAGATGGAAGAAACTTGATTCGGATCCGATTTGGTTCGATCCGGATCCGAACCAATTACAACACCCACCACAACCACTTCTTGGAGGTTATAAAAGGAGCTTCAGTCCTCCTCATTTGAGACCATTATTGCTCCGAAGTCTCCTTGTTTCTCAGGCCAGAGCTCTGCCGAACTCCTCCCTCGGGTCATCTTCAAGCCGTCTACGAGCCGGAGGAATGCCCAAGTCCCCAAGTGCGCAGAGAAGCGAAGAGGACAACCACCATAAGTGCTCAAACACACCAGCTACCAAGTTAGCATCTAGCACTCCCCAACGCAGCCTATTGCCCGTTGCGAGTCAGAAATTCTCTCTCATCTCCAAGTTGTAATGAGGAGCGGCCTGTCTCCCTCGATTCTCCAAACATATTGTAACCGCAAGCTGAGAGTGATATTTGACCGACACAGATCCGGTCACATGGTTTTTTACCCAATTAAGGGGTTTTTCAACGTTAAAACCTCTTGTGTCAACTCTCTCTTTTCATTGACTGTGTGCGCGCTCGGCCGTCCCGAGAGCTAAGACGGTCAAGTTTATTCCGGTCTGACCGGGACGCCGAGTTAGTCCGCAACAATTTGACGTCGTATGTGGGAAGCGAGTTCCCAGCATCCTCAAAAGACAGTACCCTCAGCACAATGTTACTCATAACTAAAGACAATGGCGGGAGAAACTGTCCGCACGACAGAAGGGACAACACTAGGGGGGCAGGTTGGTCCAGTTCCCCTCACCACCGTGTCGTCATACCAGAAGGAGAACTCCCCAGTGTGGATGTCCACGACCGTAGAACCCGTGAACGTCGCCGCAACATGATCGTAGAAACTGACTCGCATAACCCGAGTCTCAGAAGGACGATCCTCTGCACCACCACGACAATCCACCATTTTGGCCTCAGAAATCATGCGCACACCACCACACGTTGTGGTCCCCATTAGCCAGTACAAACTACCGCGCTACACAGCTCTCCTGAGCATGGTACATCCTCACTCCACCATCAGGACTCCACCTCGGGCCACCCAACTGTAGCCACCTGAATCCAATCTGCTCAGTATGTCATGTAACGACCCCATCCGTTAGATGACGTATAGTAGAAGGTCCGGCCGGGGCCCCACACTATATGCCACAAACAGACGGTGAGGTCACAGGATAATACCAAACCAAACACGAATCCTAACACAGAGCATTCTAGCGGAAGCTTTAAGTTACAACTTTGAACTCTTAACCGGAATGTCCAATATATAAAACCACATTTATATATATACCATGGAATGTACACAACCACAAGAGTTTGGCCTTAAGGCCTTACAGTTCCTCTGAACATACATCATGTTTTACAAACCTCGGCGCGCAGGCCGGCCATACATGAGTAAAAAGAGAAAACAAAACAATGGCTTAGCCTTCCAGGCTAGCCGCAGCAGCAGCAGCAACAGCAGTAGGGCTCTCCCGCCCATCACTTACCACTTGGCTCTCCAGCACCTGCACGGGAACAATTCCACCCAACCGGTGGCAAACAATGCAACGGTCAGCTTTCAGCTGACCCAATTATAACAATCCTACCCCTTTCTTGGGGCATGAGCATTCTTTCCCTGCAAGCATGGCATCATCAATAGCAACTATGTGCGCGCAGGCACATTCAAGCCATCACAACCATCGGCCACCCGGCCCGACAGTCCGTGCACTCAGGGCACATTTTCGGTGTACCGGAATACCAGGGTCAACACCACCGTCTACACGGTATTTGAGCATTTCAGTCTTTCCGGCGCGCGGGCCTAAGACTCTCATTAGGCGCTCCAACAAAACCTATACCAGGCTTCCAAGTCGGACGGACCTAACGCAGGTACGGATCAGCCACCCCCCGTTGCTCAAGTCGCCGAGCCACCTCGAATACGGAAGTATCCATGGCATTTTATAGGCGCGGGTCGGTTTCACCTTTCCTGTTCGGCACTCAGCCTTTTCAACGAGTTGCAGCCCAACGGCTCAACTACTCACAAAGTGGCAACGCACGGCCACAAGAGTTGCCGCCAACCCTCTTCATTTCCTGGACATCGTCCAGTACTTCCTGCCGCACCAAGCAACAGGTAGGAACAAGGCATCACAAGCCATAGGCATCACAAGCCATTATCACGGAGCCTTCTCCGATATGCAAACAAGCATCACCAATCCAGATTCCATCCAGATGGGCTTCACACAGCATGCCTAGAGCCGTACTCCAATTCCGGCCTCTAACAAGGGGGACTTCACATATCTACCCCAAGGGACACCACAGCCCACCGCACACTCGCGGGGAAGGGTTCTCCCTATGCAATGCAGAAAAGAAGGACTTCACATGTCCAAGGAGGGAGATCGTTACCCTTGTCGATCTCTTCGGTGCCATCGCAAACTAGCCGGTGAGAAAGAACCGCAGCAGCCTTGCCTTCACAACGCCGGCTTCGGATCGCGTATCGGACCACGGGAGCTCCGCCGGTGGCTAGCTCTCCTCCTCCTTCTTCCTCTCTTCCTCTCTCTTTCTCTCTTCCTTAAGGATAATCAAGAATGACTTCTTCAATCCTCTTTCACGACTTATCCAGCCCAAGAAACCACCTGAGCCTTTGGATCAAAAGAGAGGAAACTGAACGGCCAAGATTATCCCAAAAATTTCACTTTTTGGCCGACACGGCCTGTGACACGCCCGTGTCACAGGCCGTGTACCCTTCAGCGGCACACGCGTTATTGAACCGACTGACCAACACGGGGGTCGACACGCCCGTGTCGAACCTGACACGCCCGTGTCAAACCCGAGACACGCCCGTGTCTCCTGCTCCATCGAGCTGCAACCAGTACACGGGTCGGAACACGGCAGCTGACACGCCCGTGTCCAGCTCGACACGCCCGTGTGCCCGGCCGTGTTCAAGGCCGTGTCCGGCTCTGACTTGAATAGGCTAAATCCGCAAAATAAATCGAACATGCCCTGGGACACGCCCGTGTCCCAGGCCGTGTCACCCGACACGCCCTGGGACACGCCCGTGTCCCAGGCCGTGTAACCTGACCTGCTACTCAAATTTCAAGTTGAGTCTTTTGGGGCCTTTTTGGGGTGTTACAACCCTCCCCCCCTTATCAAAATTTCGTCCCGAAATTTGCACGGTAAGGAAAGAAAACCAGCAATGCTATAAGCATGTTATAACAAAAAGTACACGGTCTACAGTTTATACAAATAACTCGGGAAACTCGGCTCGCATGGTCTGCTCCCGCTCCCATGTTAGCTCTTCACGGCCACAATTGTCCCATCGGACCTTGACCATCCCGATCACTTTGTTCCGCAACTGTTTTTCGGCTCGATCCTCGATCCGAATGGGTCTAACCCTCGTCGTTAGCCCATACTCGACCGGTACCCGATCAGCCTCCACGACTTGAGCTGGATCCTTTACCGCCTTACGAAGGACTGAGATGTGAAACACATCATGTAATCCATCCAAGTCCGCTGAAAGTGCTAGTCGATAAGCAGCTTCCCCAACACGCTCCACCACCTCAAACGGACCAAGATACCTCGGACTTAGCTTTTTCAAACGCCGAATCCTGGACACACCTTTGAAGGGTTTGATCTTCAAATATACCCAATCACCTACCATGAACTCCACGTTCCGGTGCTTGGCATTGTAGTATTTCGCTTGACGATCTTGGGCTATCAATAGCCTCTCCCGAATAGAGCGTATGAGCGAAGTAGCTTCTTCGACTTCCTTTTTCCCATTCAGCTTCGATTCGCCTGCTTCTGCCCAAGCTAACGGTGTACGGCATTTCCGACCATACAACGCTTCGAATGGTGCCATACCAATACTTGCTTGGTAGCTATTATTATAGGCAAATTCGACGAGAAATATGTAATCTTCCCATCTCTTACCAAAGTCTAGGGCGCACATGCGGAGCATGTCCTCCATCGTCCTGTTGGTTCGTTCAGTCTGGCCATCCATTTGGGGATGAAAGGCCGTACTAAACGCTAACTTTGTACCCAACATTTGATGAACGAGTCGCCAATCATTCGATGTGAACCGCCCATCACGGTCACTAACGATGCTCCGGGGAACACCGTGCAGTCGAACAACCTGCTCCACATACAGCTTGGCCAAGGTTTCCACTGAATCGTCTCTTCTGTTTGGAAGGAAGTGCGCCACTTTCGTCAACCGGTTCACAATCACCCAGATGGAATCATGACCGCGTTGAGATCTCGGCAACCCGTGCACGAAATCCATCGAAATATCATCGAACTTCCACTCCGGAATAGGTAACGACTTCAGAAAACCGCCAGGCTTCTGGCATTCTGCTTTCACCAACGCACAGGTGTTGCATTTCGCCACATAACGAGCCACATCTTTCTTTAGTCCGGGCCACCAGAACAGCTTTTTTATGTCCCTGTACATCTTTGTGCTCCCTGGGTGAACTGAGTACTTTGCAAAGTGAGCTTCGTACATCAACTCTTCCCTCAGTTTACCCACACTTGGGACGCACACTCGACCATTTCTCCGTAACAAGCCGTTATCCCAAGAGAACTGATCATCCGGCCCATCTTTAGCATAGCGCTGGAGACTTTCATCAAGCTCCGTTGCTCGCCGCACTCTGTCCGTAAGGTCATACTGCACCTCCGTCCAGTTCAAGCATGCATCGGTTGACGAACCCTTGTCAACGCAAGATATCTCCATGGCTTCCAATTCTTGGATCAAACGCTGATCATGCCTCTGCAACCAGCTTGCCCGTACCGGAGTCTTCCGACTCAAAGCATCAGCGACCACATTTCCCTTCCCGGGAGTATAGTGAATCTCGAAGGTGTAGTCCCCGAGGAACTCCATCCATCTTCGTTGTCGCATATTCAGATCCTTCTGATCCAACAAATACTTTAGGCTCTTGTGATCCGTATAGATATCCACTTTCACGCCATATAGATAGTGCCGCCACAACTTGAGCGCAAAGATAGTCTTCAAAAGCTCACGCGCACTCCGGCGTCCAAATGAACTTTTGATCTTTTCTCGTCAGCGTGGTGAGAGGTAAAGCAATCCGTGAGAAGTTTTCCACAAACCGTCTATAGTAGCCCGCAAGTCCAAGGAAGCTCCTGACCTCGGCCACTGAAGACATCACTGGCCAATCTCGGATGGCACTTATCTTCAACGGATCCACCGCGATACCCTCTCCGCTTACCACATGGCCTAAGAAGGCTACTGAAGAGAGCCAGAACTCGCACTTTGAGAACTTGGCAAAAAGCTTATTCCTCCGCAGGGTATGCAAGACCAACCGCAAATGGTTTGCGTGATCCTCTTCCGACTGAGAGTATACTAAGATGTCATCGATAAACACAATAACAAACAAATCCAAGTACTCTCGGAACGTTCGATGCATTAGGTCCATAAATACCGAAGGCGCATTACATAGGCCAAACGACATTACCGTGAACTCATAATGACCGTAGCGTGTTCCAAACGCCGTCTTGGGAATGTCACCGTCCCGAATCCTTAGCTGATAATATCCCGATTTCAGATCCAACTTGGAATAGACCGTTGATCCCGCCAGCTGATCAAAGAGGTCATCTATCCTCGGAATCGGATATTTGTTTTTCTCCGTCAGCTTATTCAACTCGCGGTAGTCAATACACAACCGTAAGCTACCATCTTTCTTTTTCACAAAGAGAACAGGCGCGCTCCAAGGTGACATACTTGGGCGTATATATCCCTGCTCCAACAACTCTTGCAGTTGGACTTTCAACTCAGCCATCTCTTTTGGCGCGACGCGATATGGAGAGCGGGCCACAGGTTTCGCACCTGGCACCAACTCAATAGAGAAGTCAATCTCCCGCTGGGGTGGTAACCCCGGAAGATCTTTAGGAAACACATCGGCAAACTCTGACACAACTGGCACTTCACCGACACTGGCCTTTGGCTCAACAGCCTGAATTAGCGTGAAGAATAACTCTGCGCCCTTCCGAACAGCATTGACGACTTGGAGTGCAGACAACAACGTCCCGCTCACTCCTCGCATACCAGCGAACTTCGTCACAAGCCCGGTATTCTGGCCCAGTGTAATCTCTTTGGAGTTGCAATCAATAAAGGCACGCTGCTCCGAGAGCCAGTCCATACCAAAGATCACATCAAACTCCGATAACGGTAGCACAGCTGCACTCAAACCGAAATCCCGACTTCCTATTTGCACATCCACATCGCAAGCCCTATCCGCAAGCATCACACAGCCATTCGGCAATAGCACCCTTGTACTATCCACCGTCACATGACTCGGTACCCCAATTCGAGATACGAAATCCTCAGACAGAAAAGAATGCGAAGCACCCGTATCAAACAGGGCTCTCGCTAAGTTATTCCGAATCAGGACAAAGCCTGCAGCACGCACACATGCACAAGCTAAACAAAACCAAAACCAAAAGCACAGCAAGTAAACTAATTCAACTCGTACCTGTGACGACGTCACTTTGCTTAATCGCTTCCTGTTGGCCAAGTTGATAGATTCGGGGCTGCGCCTGGGAAGCAGAGGAATCCACCACCGCTTTGCCCTTCTCAGCATACGACGCACCCGTCTTCTTTTCCCCTTTGGGCTGCACAACCCGGCAGTCCCGAGCAATATGCCCCACCCGGCCACAGTTATAGCACGTACGAGCATCCGGCCTTGATGTCGCTCCCGACACAACGGTCGTAGTCACTTGCCCAGATGGCTTGGACCTCTTGCCCCCTTTCTTCTGGTAAAACGACTTGCCTGGGCGAGGTGCTTGAAACTCTGGCTTAGACACCACCAAGCCCTTATTCCCTTGCACTCGCCTCATGTCCTTCTCCAACGCGCACGCCGTATCAACCAACGCCTGGAACCCTTGGCTCACAGAACTCGAAAGCAGGAATCGTAACTCATCCCGCAATCCTTCATAGAACCGATTCGTTTTCCTTTGGTCATCCGCGAAGATTGTTCCCGCATATCGTCCCAACCTGGTAAACTCGTGCAAGTAGACATCCACACTATCTTCCCCTTGCTTTAACCGTTGGAACTCGTTTTCCATAGCGATGCGTTGCGCCGCTGGGACATGTTTCGCCAGAAAGATTCGAGAGAACTCCTCAATCGACACTTGTGTTAATTGCCTGCCCGCCAAATGGTGTAGCTCTACCTCATCCCACCACAACCGCGCCTCTCCTTCCAACATGAAGGTGGCAAAGGTGACCTTGAGAGTTTCCTCCGCCCTAATCGCTGTCATTATCCTCTTGACACGCGATAACCAATCTTCCGCCTGCGTTGGGGATCCCATTCCCGCAAACGTCGGAGGACTGAAGCTCATAAATTGCTTCAACTGTCGGTCAGCAGCCCGTGGATCTACAGCCTCAACCGGCTCGGGTCTTACATCAACACGAACTGGCACTACCGCCGGCTGCGCTTGCCCGGTCGGCTGAATCATGGCAAATAGCGCCTCAGCCACTAAACGAACAGTTTCCGCAGATGGAGGAGGTGTTGGCACCTCAGCTGGTGCCGCACTCTCATCAGAACGCTGGGGCTCAGACTGCCCAGCACCACTACGTGTCACCTATAGGTGGACAAGACACACATTAGCGAACGAATGCAAGCAAAACAACACAAAAAGGAACGCGCAGATTCCTCAAACAAGAGTTTGTACATTCCTTTGGACATTCCAGAGTTCAGTAGCGTTACAGCAGGTCGCACAAACACGTGCTCGCCACCCCACAAAAGAATTCGACCACGAATTCGAAAGTAGAAGACCGACGAAAAGCTGATACCAAAATGTAACGACCCCATCCGTTAGATGACGTATAGTAGAAGGTCCGGCCGGGGCCCCACACTATATGCCACAAACAGACGGTGAGGTCACAGGATAATACCAAACCAAACACGAATCCTAACACAGAGCATTCTAGCGGAAGCTTTAAGTTACAACTTTGAACTCTTAACCGGAATGTCCAATATATAAAACCACATTTATATATATACCATGGAATGTACACAACCACAAGAGTTTGGCCTTAAGGCCTTACAGTTCCTCTGAACATACATCATGTTTTACAAACCTCGGCGCGCAGGCCGGCCATACATGAGTAAAAAGAGAAAACAAAACAATGGCTTAGCCTTCCAGGCTAGCCGCAGCAGCAGCAGCAACAACAGTAGGGCTCTCCCGCCCATCACTTACCACTTGGCTCTCCAGCACCTGCACGGGAACAATTCCACCCAACCGGTGGCAAACAATGCAACGGTCAGCTTTCAGCTGACCCAATTATAACAATCCTACCCCTTTCTTGGGGCATGAGCATTCTTTCCCTGCAAGCATGACATCATCAATAGCAACTATGTGCGCGCAGACACATTCAAGCCATCACAACCATCGGCCACCCGGCCCGACAGTCCGTGCACTCAGGGCACATTTTCGGTGTACCGGAATACCAGGGTCAACACCACCGTCTACACGGTATTTGAGCATTTCAGTCTTTTCGGCGCGCGGGCCTAAGACTCTCATTAGGCGCTCCAACAAAACCTATACCAGGCTTCCAAGTCGGACGGACCTAACGCAGGTACGGATCAGCCACCCCCCGTTGCTCAAGTCGCCGAGCCACCTCGAATACGGAAGTATCCATGGCATTTTATAGGCGCGGGTCGGTTTCACCTTTCCTGTTCGGCACTCAGCCTTTTCAACGAGTTGCAGCCCAACGGCTCAACTACTCACAAAGTGGCAACGCACGGCCACAAGAGTTGCCGCCAACCCTCTTCATTTCCTGGACATCGTCCAGTACTTCCTGCCGCACCAAGCAATAGGTAGGAACAAGGCATCACAAGCCATAGGCATCACAAGCCATTATCACGGAGCCTTCTCCGATATGCAAACAAGCATCACCAATCCAGATTCCATCCAGATGGGCTTCACACAGCATGCCTAGAGCCGTACTCCAATTCTGACCTCTAACAAGGGGGACTTCACATATCTACCCCAAGGGACACCACAGCCCACCGCACACTCGCGGGGAAGGGTTCTCCCTATGCAATGCAGAAAAGAAGGACTTCACATGTCCAAGGAGGGAGATCGTTACCCTTGTCGATCTCTTCGGTGCCATCGCAAACTAGCCGGTGAGAAAGAACCGCAGCAGCCTTGCCTTCACAACGCCGGCTTCGGATCGCGTATCGGACCACGGGAGCTCCGCCGGTGGCTAGCTCTCCTCCTCCTTCTTCCTCTCTTCCTCTCTCTTTCTCTCTTCCTTAAGGATAATCAAGAATGACTTCTTCAATCCTCTTTCACGACTTATCCAGCCCAAGAAACCACCTGAGCCTTTGGATCAAAAGAGAGGAAACTGAACGGCCAAGATTATCCCAAAAATTTCACTTTTTGGCCGACACGGCCTGTGACACGCCCGTGTCACAGGCCGTGTACCCTTCAGCGGCACACGCGTTATTGAACCGACTGACCAACACGGGGGTCGACACGCCCGTGTCGAACCTGACACGCCCGTGTCAAACCCGAGACACGCCCGTGTCTCCTGCTCCATCGAGCTGCAACCAGTACACGGGTCGGAACACGGCAGCTGACACGCCCGTGTCCAGCTCGACACGCCCGTGTGCCCGGCCGTGTTCAAGGCCGTGTCCGGCTCTGACTTGAATAGGCTAAATCCGCAAAATAAATCGAACACGCCCTGGGACACGCCCGTGTCCCAGGCCGTGTCACCCGACACGCCCTGGGACACGCCTGTGTCCCAGGCCGTGTAACCTGACCTGCTACTCAAATTTCAAGTTGAGTCTTTTGGGGCCTTTTTGGGGTGTTACATGTCAAACATCTAGCTGTCAGAGTCGTACAGACTCTCAGTGATGGTGAGGACCTCATCACTCTGCAACCTGACTTAACAGTCACCCAGTCCGCACCCTGGTCTCGAGACCCTTTTGCACGCTGCGAATTCAAACTCCTGTGTGACTTCACTATCTGCACTGGTAAAATACCATACCCTCCTTTGGCCCGGATCGAGATTGTGCTCCACTCAATCCCTTGTCAAACTGCCTCATCTTACCCATCCACTGCTGTCAAGATGTGACCGCCCTCAGGAGTAGGGCCCACAAACATCTGTCTGGATAGCACTGCGATCGTGACCTCCACCAACTCCATTGTATCCTTCTCATATAAGAGCATCGTCACTAAGGCGGGATAAAAAAAAGTGAGCCAGGTAAGAGGTGAAGCGGGTCTTCACATCTTCCTCCGTCTCTGCACCAGCTGCCTCTAACTGACTCAGAAACTATTTGAACATACATCGTGTTCCCACAGATAATCTTCTCCCTATAACATATCCGCGGTTATCATGAACTTCTCATGCAGTGCCACCTGTCATAGGTCAAATCCGCCATTGTCGCATTTCTCAAATAAACACCGTCCAAATTTACGTTCTTCCCTATCATGGTTGTCCTACGGCATGACCAGGAGACCTGGTTAATTCAAAGGTCAGATTTGAAAAGATGGGGAGCGGACCTAGTCATCACCCACTGCAGTCAAAGCGTTCCTCGAATATCCAATCAGTCGCCTACCGAACCTGACTCTGATACCACTTGTTAGGAAAGGAGATCTATAATCCCCCAGGACAGTCAAACCACATGAAAAAGGCGTCAATATTTTACAACAAGAATATCAATATAACAATCAACGTCCGATACAGAAACGCCGCGGAGAAGCCGGACACGCTCGGTCCGCGGGAGAGAGGACAATCTTGACTGCAATCCGCTAGCACAGCAGACGCACAAGGTTCACCGAACCTTCAACGTCGAGGTCTGACGTTCAACCGCAACCTACGCCACCACCGGAGAACAACGCCGACACCGGAGAGAAAACCTCCGTCGAGTCTAACTGCACACACGCACGCCGTCAACACCGCGCCTCTCCACTCCCTAGAAGGTCCACTGCAACGCCGACGAGAAACTCCACCAAGCCCGACGACAACACCTCTCTCAACGAGCGCGAGAGAGAGGGGGATGACTTACTCCAAATAGGCGGGGGTCTGCACCTGGCTGTAAAATCCTGCTCCTATAAATAGGAAGCAACCACCTCCATGCCATCAAAGAATAAAACGCCCCTCATAAAAGCTACGGTTACAGGAGCCAATAAAAGCTCTCAAAAATAGCTAGCCATGGCTGTTTACGGGAGGAGGTATGGAAGAGGCCAGCTGGACTCAGTTTAAACCTCCCCAAAAAAACTACAGCGGTTTCTTTTTATAACCGGGAGGGAGGTTTTAATAACATTAAAGACTTAATGTTTAAAACGGTTCCGAATCCGGGTGGGATCCGCATCCGAACTAATAATAAAACCAACAATCACCACCTTGGTTCGGGATCCAGAGCCACCACCTGCACGAAGCACTCCTTGCACATCATCATCGGCACCAGACATCAACTGCGCGAAGCAATACTGTACAAAACACAATCTGCACAAAGCACCAGTCTGCACAAAGCACCACCTCAAGAACCTGAGGCGTCACGATATCTATATATATAGAATGACGATTGTTGAAACCAAAAACTTGGTCTCTCGTGGAGTTCGGGGTCCCAAGAAAGGGGTGACCTCACACCTACTACACTCAGGAGAACGTCATAGGCCAAAGGCTTAGGAAACTAGGAATAGACCCTCGACTCTAGCGTGGAGGTCCCACCTCACACCCGGAAGACCTTTGAGGTCTCCCCCTCCCTAGCTAATGCTGAGCTATGTGTCTTGGAGAAAGAAAGCAAGGGGATTCAAGTGATTAAGAAGTGCTCTCCAAGGCACCCTCAAGAGTCTATTTATAGTTTTTTGGGAATGACCTGCCAATAACTAAATCCTGCTGCCCTAAAACGACCAAAATGCCCCCGGATTGGTGTGCCAACAGCCAAATCCCGCTGTTCTAAATAGCTGAAAGCAGTCCACCAGGGGCAGCCCCTCAAGCCGGGCGAGGGCTGGCCTGACGAGCCGGGAGGGTTGGCCTGACGAGCCGGGCGAGGGCTGGCCTGACGAGCCGGGCGAGGGCTGGCCGACGAGCCGGGCGAGGGCTGGCCTGACGAGCCGGGCGAGGGCTGGCCTGACGAGCCGGGAGGGCTGACCTGACGAGTCGGGAGGGCTGGCCTGACGAGCCGGGGCCTGAAGAGCCGGGCGAGGGCTGGCCTGACGAGCCGGGAGGGCTGGCCTGACGAGCCGGGAGGGCTGGCCTGACGAGCCGGGCGAGAGCTGGCCTGACGAGCCGGGCGAGGGCTGGCCTGACGAGCCGGGCAAGGGCTGGCCTGACGAGCCTGGCGAGGGCTGGCCTGGCGAGCCGGGAGGGCTGGCCTGGCGAGCCGGGAGGGCTGGCCTGGCGAGCCGGGCGAGGGCTGGCCTGGCGAGCCGGGAGGGCTGGCCTGGCGAGCCGGGAGGGCTGGCCTGGCGAGCCGGGAGGGCTGGCCTGGCGAGCCGGGAGGGCTGGCCTGGCGAGCCGCGAGGTCTGGCCTGGCGAGCTGGGCGAGGTCTGGCCTGGCGAGCCGGGAGGGCTGGCCTGGCGAGCTGGGAGGGCTGGCCTGGCGAGTCGGGAGGGCTGGCCTGGCGAGCCGGGAGGGCTGGCCAGGCGAGCCGGGATGGCCCTACTCTGCGAATACAGGGTTGTACACAATTCCCGCTCTTTTCGAGGTGGGTACAAGCTCGGAAAGAAACATCCAACCCAACGTATTTGCTGAGTGGCCTTCATGGGGCCGAAGATACTCGGTCTCTGAGGGGTCAGCCTGTCATACCAGCTAATGTAAGCCTAGGTGACGAGACGGCCTTAGGGTGAAAACACTTAGCCTCCCGAGGGGTCAACCTGTCATGCCAACTAATGGGAGCCCGGGTGACGAGACAGCCTCGGGGTGAAAACACTTAGCCTCCCGAGGGGTCAACCTGTCATGCCAACTAATGGGAGCCCGGGTGACGAGACAGCCTCGGGGTGAAAACACTTTGCCTCCCGAGGGATCAACCTGTCATGCCAACTAATGGGAGCCTGGATGACGAGACAGCCTCGAGGTGAAAACACTTAGCCTCCCGAGGGATCAACCTGTCATGCCAGCTAATGGGAGCCTGGGTGACGAGACAGCCTCGGGGTAAAAACACTTAGCCTCCCGAGGGGTCAACCTATCATGCCAGCTAATGGGAGCCTGGGTGACGAGAGAGCCTCAGGGGTGAAAACACTTAGCCTCCCGAGGGGTCAACCTATCATGCCAGCTATTGGGTGCCTAGGAGACGAGACAGCCTCAGGGGTGAAAACACTTAACCTTCGGAGGGGGCAACCTGTCATGCCAGCTAATGGGAGCCTGGGTGACGAGACAGCCTCGGGGTGAAAACACTTGGCTTCTACGAGAGATCAACCGACCTTATCAGCTAGTGAGAGCCTGACAGCAGAATCATCATCGGAGCGGAGGAACTGGGCTTCCACAAGAGATCAACCGGCCTTATCAGCTAGTGAGAGCCTGACAGCGGAATCATCATCGGAGCAGAGGAACTGGGCTTCCACGAGAGGTACGCCTGCCCTGCCAGCTAGTGAGATACTGACAGCGGGACCATCATCGGAGCAAAGGAACTGGGCTTCCACGAGAGGTACGCCTGCCCTGCCAGCTAGTGAGAGCCTGACAGCGGGACCATCATCGGAGCAAAGGAACTGAGCTTCCACGAGAGGTTTGCCTGCCCTGTCAGCTAGTGAGAGCCTGACAGCGGGACCATCATCGGAGCAAAGAAACAGGGCTTCCACGAGAGGTACGACTGCCCTGCCAGCTAGTGAGAGCTGGACAGCGGGACCATCATCGGAGCAAAAGAACTGGGCTTCCACGAGAGGTACGCCTGCCCTGCCAGCTAGAGAGAGCCTGACAGCGGGACCATCATCAGAGCAAAGGAACTGGGCTTCCACGAGAGGTACGCCTGTCCTGTCAACTAGTGAGAGCCTGACAGCGGGACCATCATCAGAGCAAAGGAACTGAGCTTCCACGAGAGGTACGTCTGCCCTTCCAGCTAGTGAGAGCTTGACAGCGGGACCATCATCGGAGCAAAGGAACTGAGCTTCCACGAGAGGTACGTCTGTCCTGCTAGCTAGTGAGAGCCTGACAGCGGGACCATCATCAGAGCAAAGGAACTGTGCTTCTACGAGAGGTACGCCTGCCCTGTCAACTAGTGAGAGCCTGACAGCGGGACCATCATCGGAGTAAAGGAACTGGGCTTCCACGAGAGGTACGTCTGCCCTGCTAGCTAGTGAGAGCCTAACAACGGGACCATCATCGGAGCAAAGGAACTGGGCTTCCTCAAGGTAGCCTCAACCCATCCAGCCAATAAGAGCCTGGCATGGGGAGGTTCTCTGGGGGGGGGGGACTAAGCATCTCAACCATAACTTACCAAATCCAACATCCTCCAAAGGGGAAAACATGATGGGTTACATGACCCCCCCTGACTTAACTGGTCGGGGGCTGAACTCATTACAAAATAAAAAAGAAATACAAGATTCTGCCGAGGCGAGGCTTCTTCGGGGGGTCTGGGCACGGTCTCCACTCCAACGTGAGTCGCTCATATGGTACCTCGGGTTCCTACATCGACCCGATCCTCACATGTGTCATTCCCCCTCACTTGGGGTGGAGCTTCAATCGGTGCCGGCGGCTGAGGCTGGGCAGGGCCTCTCACCCCCCTCACCTCTAGGAACTCAGAGCAGGTAGCCGTGGCGTGCCCTTCTATTTGGTGAAAGTCGCAGTACGACAATGCTCTATCTCCCCTCCTTCGGCGGGCTCGGCGGTCTCTCCCGTTGCCTCTTCCTCCTTCACCTATTGCTAAGGCTTGCTGTGGTGGGGGTAAGAGCTGTCTCAGGGCTTGCCTCTGGAAGTTGAACCTTCCTTGGCCCCCGTGAAAGTTTCCCCCACCCTGGATAAGAGCTCTTCCTGGACCCTGGGCAGGTCCTCCCTGCTGCCTCAAGCCTAGTTTCGGGCCCTCCTATCCCTCGAACCCTTGATCTCTCTGCTCATCTCTTCTTCTTCCTTCCTGATGCCTTTATCCACCTTGCTCCTTCGGCTCCATCTCTGTTAGCTTTGCCAGCTTCTTGATGAATCCTGGGTTGGCTGCCTCCATGGCTATCTCCTCTGCCGCCCTTTCCATCAGCTCCTCGAAGGAAAGAGGGGCCTTCCGAGTCAAGCTCATCTTGAAGAAGCCCTCCTTCAGCCCAACGGTGAAGGCCATCTGGATAGCATACCCCGGCATCTTCTGGATATCCAGGATCTCTTCCTGTAACCTGTCAACGTAGTGAGCCAGCGACACCTCGGCCCTCTGCCTTATCAGGAAGATGGACTCGGGACTCTTCTTCCTATTCTTGGAGGTGGAGAAGCGGAGCTGGAAGCTCCGACTAAGGTCCTCGAACCCATAGATTGACCTTGGAGGGAGTTGATGAAACCAGTCTCTTGCCTTCTCCTTCAACGTGATCACAAAGAGGCGACACTTGAAGGCATCCATCATTGGCCTGATGGAGACGACATCCTCAAACCACTGCAAGTGCTGGACGAGATTATCCTTCCCGGTATAGTAAGCCATGTCCATCTCTCTGAACCCCTCGGGAAGGGGAGCTGAGATGATCAACTCGCTGAAGGGTGACCCCCTGAGGGGTGTTCTCGCCACCTCTACTCGCGCGACCTGCTCGCTTGGAGGGCTAGCACTCGCTGGGCTGGGGAATAACTCTCGGCCGAGGAGGTCTCGCTCGACCCCCTCTCCCATCCTCTCCTTGCCAGGTCGCCTACCTTGTGCACTTCCTTCTCCCCCTGCTGGGGTCACCTCGCCTGTGCCCCTGGGAGGCAGCTCGCCGATACCACTATGGGTCAGCTCGTCGGGACCCCTGGGAGCCATTCCCTGGGGGGTGAGGGTTGATCTGTCAGCCCAAGGGGCAATGCTTCTAAGCATCCCCATGATGCCTTCGATGGAAGCTATGAACTCTTCCCTTCCCACGAAGGGTCCGGGGGTTAGGGAGCTCACCGAGATCGTCACCACCTCCCTGATCTCCAGCCATGACACTCTCCCGTGTTCTTCTGTGCTGGTCACTCTCCACGCTCACCGCACCAAAATGTTGAAACCAAAACTTGGTCTCTCGTAGAGTTCGGGGTCCCAAGAAAGGGGTGACCTCACGCCTACTACACTCAGGAGAACGCCATAGGCCAAAGGCTCAAGAAACTAGGAATAGACCCTCAGCTCTAGCGTGGAGGTCCCACCTCATACCCGGAAGACCTTTGAGGTCTCCCCCTCCCTAGCCAATGCTGAGCTAGGTGTCTTGGAGAAAAAAAACAAGGGGATTCAAATGATCAAGAAGTACTCTCCAAGGCACCATCAAGAGTCTATTTATAGTTTTTTGGGAATGGTCTGCCAATAACCAAATCCTGCTGCCCTAAAACGACCAAAATGCCCCCGGATTGTTCTGCCAACAGCCAAATCCCGCTGTTCTAAATAGCTAAAAGAAGTCCACCAGGGGCAGCCCCTCAAGCCGGGCGAGGGCTGGCCTGACGAGCCGGGAGGGCTGGCCTGACGAGCTGGGCGAGGGCTGGCCTGGAGAGCCGGGAGGGCTGGCCTGGCGAGTTGGGAGGGCTGGCCTGGCGAGCCGGGAGGGCTGGCCTGGCGAGCCGGGAGGGCTGGCCTGGCGAGCCGGGAGGGCTGGCCTGGCGAGCCGGGAGGGCTGGCCTGGCGAGCCGGGAGGGCTGGCCTGGCGAGCCGGGCGAGGGCTGGCCTGGCGAGCCGGGCGAGGGCTGGCCTGGCGAGCCGGGAGGGCTGGCCTGGCGAGCCGGGAGGGCCCTACTCTGCAAATACAGGGTTGTACATCGATTCCTTTTTTTTTCTGGCCATCTTCTCACGATATATATATATAGATTGATATTATTCTCTCTCTCTCTCTCTCTCTCTCTCTCTATATATATATATATATATATATATATATATATATATATATATATATATATAGAATAATATCAATCTATATATATAAAAATATATAGCATGGGTGGTTGTTTAAAGTCTTAGGGTTTAGATGACTATTTTTTTCTAAAACCTATGGCACCGCTGTCATGTATGACATTACTCAAGATGGAAGAAACTTGATTCGGATCCGATTTGGTTCGATCCGGATCCGAACCAATTACAACACCCACCACAACCACTTCTTGGAGGTTATAAAAGGAGCTTCAGTCTCCTCATTTGAGACCATTTTTGCTCCGAAGTCTCCTTGTTTCTCAGACCAGAGCTCTGCCGAACTCCTCCCTCGGGTCATCTTCAAGCCGTCTACGAGCCGGAGGAATGCCCAAGTCCCCAAGTGCGCAGAGAAGCGAAGAGGACAACCACCATAAGTGCTCAAACACACCAGCTACCAAGTTAGCATCTAGCACTCCCCAACGCAGCCTGTTGCCCGTTGCAAGTCAGAAATTCTCTCTCATCTCCAAGTTGTAATGAGGAGCGGCCTGTCTCCCTCGATTCTCCAAACATATTGTAACCGCAAGCTGATAGTGATATTTGACCGACACAGATCCGGTCACATGGTTTTTTACCCAATTAAGGGGTTTTTCAACGTTAAAACCTCTTGTGTCAACTCTCTCTTTTCATTGACTGTGTGCGCGCTCGACCGTCCCGAGAGCTAAGACGGTCAAGTTTATTCCGGTCTGACCGGGACGCCGAGTTAGTCCGCAACAATTTGACGTCGTCTGTGGGAAGCGAGTTCCCAGCATCCTCAAAAGACAGTACCCTCAGCACAATGTTACTCATAACTAAAGACCACGGCGGGAGAAACTGTCCGCACGACAGAAGGGACAACACTCGGGGGGCAGGTTGGTCCAGTTCCCCTCACCAGCGTGTCGTCATACCAGAAGGAGAACTCCCCAGTGTGGATGTCCACGACCGTAGAACCCGTTTAAACAAAAGATCTGAAGTTCAACATCACTACAATCACCCAGAAGTAACAGATATCAGACCAACAGATGTTGAAAGGCTCACACACAAAGAAGTTCTCAATTTAATTGCAGAAGAACACGAGCGGGCCAAGCAATGTGCCGCTCCCCCAGCCACTCTCTCCATCATTACTCGCTATTTGCATCCGAGGTTCGGGCACACCAAATCCCTCACGGTTTCAAGCTCCCAAGATCGAGGCATACGATGGTACAAGTGATCCGTCAGAGCATGTCAGACACTTCACAATCATGATGCAACTTTGCAACGCCCCATATCAACTATTATGCCAAGCTTTCCCAACAACTTTGAAAGGGCAAGCTCGCTTATACACTCAGGACCAACAAGTACACTAGCTGCTGTGAGACTAAACCACCCATTTTAGTAAGTTGCAACACACGCTCGGACATCACCGTCCATTTCACGTGGCACACTCAACATTCTGTACCATTGTAGATGCAATATAAGCTCGGGTAAAAATTAAAGTTTCATGACCAAAATAGTTAGATGTCTGGCAGAAAATTTGGAGAGTTGGAGAGAAAGTCAACCACGCATTGACAATCCTCCCAGTTCTTACAAGTCAGAGATTGCACCAGATGATGGAAATAATTTTTATTTGTGCATCTACTTCATCCATTAAATTAACACATTACCTTCATATGACTGACATACTTGATTCTTATATAAGTTCAACATCAGGGGAATACAAAGCATCAACAAAAAAAGCTCCGTTTGGAGGACTTATTTTCACCTAAGACCTGATTCAAGTGGTCGTGACCGGTGAAAATAAGTTCCCTCCCAAACGAAGCCAAAGTCTCATAAAGATAAAACATATATGTTTTGAAAGGTTATATGACCCTTGCAAAATTAGATACATTGATATTTTATTTATTATAGGTCATGGGTTCACAAAGCTTGCTTCAACCTCCAATATTAGCCAGTAGGAAGAGGAATATGTTGTATGGGAAGTAAACAAAGAGGAAACTTGCGATCGGCCGAGAGTCCGGGAGCCTCAGTCATGTCCAATTCCCCGCCAAAATACTCCCAATCGAAATAGTAGAGCATATGTGCAAGAGTCATCTCCACAACTGCCAATGCAAATGACATCCCGGGGCATATCCTCCTCCCCGCTCCGAAGGGTATAAATTTCGTCTGCCTCCCTTTGAATTCCGCATCGTCGCTCCCATCAAATCTCTCCGGACGGAAGGCATCGGGCTCGTCCTAGTTATTTGAGTCCCTCCCCATCGCCCATGCGTTCACCATCACCATCGTCTTCGCAGGAATCTCATAGCCCATCACCTCGCATCTCTCCGGATTCTCCCGGGGTAGTAGCAATGGCGCGGGCGGGTGCAGGCGCAATGTCTCCTTAATCACCAGCTTCAAGTAGCTAAGATTGTCTCCCGACATCAGCTCTTCTTCCGCCATCGTCTTCGGCATCCCGCGGCTGAACGTCTCCCTCACCTCACTCTGCGCCTTACACTTAACGGTCGGGTTTCGAATCAGCTCCGACATAGCCCAAACTAGTGTGGTCGATGTCGGGCTGCTCCCGGCCACTAGTAAATCCTGGTATCAAAGAAGCAGTGGGTACAACATCATTAGTAATGCATAATTAATGCACGCATATGCCATGATAGATTTTCTTTCTATCTTACGCCGATGACGGCTTTGATGTGGTCGTCGGTGAGCGGGAATTGAAGATCGTTCTCCTCTTGTATTCTGAGAAGAACGTCTATTATGTCATCTACGGCCAAAGGCTGGAGGCCTTGGTTCTTTCTGTGCTCTTCGATGATCTCTTCCCTTATTTGCTCGAGATTCTGATGGCACTCGTCCAGCTTTCGTTGGAATCCTGAATATGTACAACCCGTATTCGTCAATGGTGATTCCAGTCATGCAGGCGAGGTCAAAGTCAAAGAACAAGTCAAAATAAATGAATGGCTTAAATCTCTCCTTGGAATAATTAACGATGATACCTGTGATGCGGGCGATGAAGGGCATCGATGGAAAGAGATCCGGAAAGTTTAGACCGGATGCCAACTTCTCCACCCCGGTTACGGCGGATCGGAAGAGCTTATGGTCTATTGTCTTCCTGCCGACCACAGCCCTCGCGGTGATATTACTGGAGAGCTGCGAGATCTTGTCGTTGAGGTTGACGGAGACACTGGAGGCAGCTGCCCCTGTGATGGACTGTATGAGGTTGGATATCTCCTCCTCTCTAATGTAGCGGAAAGATTGGACGCGCTTGGCGCTGAGCAGCTCGAGAAGGCAGAGGCGGCGCATCTGGCGCCAGCACTCACCGTAAGGGGCGAATGCGATGTCCTTGCCGCCGTAGGTGATGACTTTGATGGAGGAGTAGATGGGACGGGAGGCGAAGGAGATGTCGTGATTCTTCGGGATCTCTTTTGCGGCGGAGGAGGAGACGACGACCGCGCGGATCTCGCCGAGCTTGAGGCCCATGATGGGGCCATGGATGGTGGAGAGGCGGCTGATAATTTGGTGGGCTGGTTGAGGGCGGAGGAAATGGTGGAGGCTGCCGATGACGGGGAGCTAGGTTCCGGGGGCCAGGGGGTTGCCGGATTGCTTCTTTGGGGTGGCCAGAACTGATTTTTTTGATGAAGACAAGGAGGAGGATGAAGACAAGGAGTGTGATGATGAGAAGATCCATTCTTACAATTATTTCTGTGACCCTCCAAAGCCAATTCTCATTGTATCTTCTTATATTGAATTTTTGTAGTGGAGCCAGGGCTTACTCAATCAATGCATTTCATTGGCCCCAGGAGAGTGTGCGGGGCCCGAACCTAAGAATTGGCCCTCTTATATTGGAGGAGTTATTCCGTCCGAACCCCGGAGACCGATTTTGCTCGCGCGGGACTTATTTTCCCATGCCCTTTGTGTTCTTAGTTTTCTCTCTCTAATAAATCTCCCTCCTTCGTACCTCCACGTGGCAAGGGCTCATCTCACCTCGGTTCTAGATTTAGGAACGAAGCCGGTTAAAATAATCGCCCCTTATATTGGCCCTCTTGACGTCACAAGGCTAAGACTTTGTTTGGGGGAACTTATTTTTACCGATCAAGCGGTTACGACCGTATGAACCGGACCTTAAGTCACGCCCCAAACAGAGCTTAAATCTTACCCTGCTTATTGTTGGCTGGTTATGTGTTTATTTGAAAGGGTTGAAAGTATTTTCTCTTATGTATTCATTGGCAGTCTCAGCCACCGCAAATTATGGCGGGCACAATCTACTTGCCTACAAGCTGCGTAATTCGCATCGCACAACATTTTCAGCATGGGCGCCGGTGCAAAAAATGCTTATATATATATATATATATATATATATAAATAAGTGACAATGCATGGGCAGGCGAGCTAGATTTTTTTGGTATGATATAATTATTAACTTATTTTTAATATTTGATTTTTTTTTAAAAAAAAAACTCAAAAATAATAAAATATATATATATATGTGTGAAAGGCATACATAAAAATGATAAAATACACCTTTTAAAATAAACGTAAAAGTATTATATTCAGGCGAATCAGGCGTTGTTGGTTCAATTCTTGGTGGCGCTGGCGAGTGCGATTTTATGTTTGTTTTTATTATATTCATTTTTCTTAATAAGTACTCCCATGGTATTTGTTTACGATGTTTGTTGGGGTTTAAATAATAGAAGATGAAATTAACGTTTGAAAATTTACATATAGCGTCAGGGTAATTAAGAGTGTGTGTGGATAATCCGAGCTGACTAATTGGGCTACACCGGGTGGATCATTACATTTGTTGCGGCCAAACTCGACGTCCTGATCGGACCGGAGTAATTTGGAGCGTCTTTGCTCACGGAGAGGTCGAACGCGCGTACAGTCAATGAGAGAGAAAACGTACATGATGTTTTGACATGGAAAAATCTCTCAACTGGGTAAAAAATCACGCGACCGGGTCTGTGCCGATCGAAATCCACTATCTGCTTGCGGTTACAACTCGTTTAAATAATCGAGGGCGACAGACCGCCCCACGTTACACTTTGGGGGGGGGGGAGAGAGAGAGAGAGAGAGAGAGAGAGAGAGAGAGAGAGAGAGAGAGAGAGAGAGAGAGAGAGAGAGAGAGAGAGATTCTTGGGCTCACAGCGGGCAATAGTCTGCCCCGCGTGAGGATAGCTGCTTTGGCGATGTTCACAAACGAGCGCTTGCTGTAGGAGGACTTTCCTTCTTGCCGCACACTTGTAGACTTAGGCAAATTTTTGGTGGAGAGGAGGTGGCTCGAAGGTGGCTTGTAGGAGGATTCTGACAGAGCTCTGGCCTGAAGAGGAAGAAAACAGCAGAGAGAAAGATGAAAAATGATGAGCCATGGGGGTCTTTTTATATCCCACATGAGGTGGTTACGGTAGTTATGCGACTATCTGCACACCGTAACCACACCAATATTATAATTCAAAGTATAGTGCTATGTGAATATTATTCGTATGATATTATGCTAAATGCAGACTCATTATATAGTTAATAGGTTCCCCCCACTAACCATGGTTGTTAGTGGGTGGTTATGTCTGAAATGGACGACGACGATCGTGGCGAGCCGATCGGATGACATGGAAGGCACCCAAGAAGGGAAGGAGAGGCGGTCGGCCACCACCTTGCGAGTGGTCGGCCTTGGCGAAGGCGGCGGGCCGCCGACCCAGGCCCAACCGGGGGTGAGGCTGGCGGTCGGAGAGGGCCGACCGACCGCACCCGGGTGGCACTCCGGGCGCGACTCCGGCGGCGGCCACCGGGCACGGCCCCGATGCCGGCCGCCGGGCGCGGCATCGACCGTCCGCAAGGCTCGGCCGGTCGGAGCCGGCCTGAGAGGGGGCGACCGGCCGTGCTCACTCGGGCAAGGGGCAGGGCACGACCAGTCTGTACTCGACACCCTCCATGTCGACCGTAGGAGGGAAAGCTCCCCGCTGGCCGGGGTGGCCGGCGGTAGCGCCGCACCTCTTGGTCGCGGGCGTGCGTCGGCGAGGTGCGGTTTTTTAGCTGGCTGGAATCGGGCCGGCATGAGCCGGCCCACCGTCGGCGGGAGAGAGGGGCCGGCCCCCGGACAGTTCAGGGACGGTGACCCCACGCGCATGGATCGCACGCAATTGCGCGCTCCGATCGCGCGCCCGGCGATTCCCCCATGATCTCCACTTAGATGGTGGGATCATGGGGGAATTGGCTAATTGTACCCTCAAATAAATTATAAATAGACTTGACCCCATCAACATTATATGACAGAGTGTTGGTTTTACTTTTAGTCACATAGATGAAGTTTTTTACGAATTTAAAGAGTAAAATGCTAATTTTCCTTTGTAGGAGCCATACAAAAAATATAGGGTTACAACACCCTACCATCATAGAAGACCTAGGAAAATGATGACGGACGGTCCTGATTTGTTTGTGGGATTGAACAACTGAGATCTTATAATTTAACAAGATCGGACAGTCCAAATTTATTTGGTAGGCATAAACGTTACACCACAAATTCTTATTGGTTGTTCATAAATCTTTGTAGATATAGTAGAGTGCTGGTTTTGCTTTCAGTCACACAGATGAAATTTTTTCCGAATTCTGATTGGTTGTTCATAATTTTTTTACTCTCATCGAGACAATGAATTTTGACTACTTATACGTCAAAAACGGTGGCCGGATGAGAGAAAAATTGCTCCTGAAAAATGGAGATGTTCAAAAACAAAATTGTTGCAGAAAGTTGATGTCCGGCCCCCCACTTGTTAACATTCCTAAATCTGTCATTGCCTCTCAATCTCAAATGAATTTTATTTATGATTAATTACTTAAGTTAACATTTTCTATTTGTAATATTGCTTTTTAAAGTAAGAGTGATGGTGGATGGGGGAGTCCCTTTGCCGGATCCGGATCCCCTGGAGTTCAAATAATGAACTTCAGGGGGTGGAGTTCTGATTTTGCGAATAAATGAGGCGGAATCAGAAAAATTGGTTAACATGAAAGTTGTATATATCCCCGAGACGAATAACTTTCATGTTGAACACTTTTTGATTTGAAGTCGTTTAGACCCCCGATTTGGGCTCCGAAAAAATTCTGTCCGAAAATAATTAATTTAATTATTTTCGGACAGAATTTTTTCGGAGCCCAAATCGAGGGTCTAAACGACTTCAAATCAAAAAATGTTCAACATGAAAGTTATTCGTCTCGGGGATATCTACAACTTTCATGTTAACCAATTTTTTTGATTCTGCCCCATTTATTCGCAAAATCAGAACTCCACCCCCTGGAGTTCAAATAAGAACTCCAGGGGATCCGGATCCCCCTTTGCCCTGCTTGATATTATTTTTGCTACTTGCCTCCTCCTCCTCTGAGCATGCTATGATGATCAGAGCGAAAAAGATATTGACACAAACTTTATGTTGTATAACACTGTCGTTGTCCTCACTTTTCTAAGTGAGAGAAGGTCGAGTGAGCCATGGTTCGACCACAACACGCTAAGACATGGGAAAGGCATGCGACGGAAATACTCTCCGGCATGAGAGCTTTTTCATGCACTGTCACTTGTATTTATACTAAATGTTTTTTTTTTCAGTTTTAAATTAATATTTGGATCTCTTAATTTTAGTTATAAAAATTATTTTAAGAAGTAAGAATAATTTAATTTTACATTATTTAAATCTAAATTATTTTCTATCCCCCATTAAATCAACCAAATTTATAAAACTTTTAAGTTAAACAATATATTAAAAAAAACATAATCTCATATTATTTTATTGTAGTTCTTCACCGGCTAATTCATCTCCCAACTCTCAACGGTGCGGTTGCCGCCTCGCCGGCCATTCGTGCCAACGTGATATGCTTAGCCGCTTAGGCTTTGTTTGGCATGACGGTAGCAGTCACCAAGGAACTCTTAATCGTCAAAACTTTTAAAAAAATTTGTGTTATAGTTGGGCTGATTTCGAGTCGAGTTTGAACAATTTGGGCTCCACTTGAAATTAAAATTTTTGAGCCGAGCTCGACTCGAAATCGATATTGATTTTGAGTCGTCCTGACTTCACTCGAAATGCCTCAATTTCGAACCGGCTTGAATTACAATCGAGCGAACTCAAAATTAAGCAATTTTCTCTTTATTCATAGTCGACTCAAAATTAAATTTTACTACTCTTATTTATGCTTAGATTTTACCGTTTTAAATTTTCAAATAATAATATAATAAGAAATACATGATATTTTTGATTAATTCAAGTTGATTAAATTAGAGCATTGTTAATAGCACACCTTATCTCGCTATTAGCACACTTGCGATAATAGCACTCCACACATTTTTACTCCGGCTATTAGCACACCACCCAAAAAAAAAAATCTTAGACATGAATTTGGAAATTAATAACACCTTATTTGAGAACACCACAACATAATCAAAACGTTAAAAATGATCAAATGAAGCTCCATCATTTGAAAATTTAAGAAGGTCACCCAAACATGAACATATGCATACTAAATCAAGCCATAAGCCTAATAGCAAATAAACTCTAGATGAGCGTTAACGAATGATACACTTATTTCGGTATGCTTTTTTTTCCCCGATTTTTCCTTGTATTTCCTACCTCCATTAACTTTCTTTGGATCTTTGCAAGTTCTCTTCCATCCGGCTTTTCTAAGGTGTGGTTGTGCTTGGATCTTGGTCAAGTTCCTCTTGGTCAAGTTCCTCTTTTCGTTAACGCCCATCTAGAGTTTATTTGCTATTAGGCTTATGGCTTGATTTAGTATGCATATGTTCATGTTTGGGTGGCCTTCTTAAATTTTCAAATGATGGTGCTTCATTTGATCATTTTTAATGTTTTGATTATGTTGTGGTGTTCTCAAATAAGGTGTTATTAATTTCCAAATTCATGTCTAAGATTTTTTTTTGTGGTGGTGTGCTAATAGCCGGAGTAAAAATGGGTGGAGTGCTACTATCGCAGGTGTGCTAATAGCGAGATAAGGTGTGCTATTAACAATGCTTGCAAATTATATCGAGCGATTCAGGATTTGCGCAAAATCGACCCCAAATGTGATTTTACTGAAGTTGAATCAACTCAAATTGAATTGAAACAATTGTAATAGATTCCAATTTAACACAATATTCAAACACTTTTCAAGCGATTTTCAAATTTCAAATAATATGCTCGACCGCATGTTAGAGCGCCGGCCAAGCCGCTTGCAGTCGTACAAAATTTGAGATTACCACGGTCCATGAATATTAAACTATGGCCGACTACGTCAAATTGTATTGAGCATTATTAATGATATAAAAAAACTATCCGGAAAACAATTTAGTAGGTAGAAATTATTTGAAAACGCGACTGTAAATTGACAAATATCTTATTATTTTTTTAAAAACAATATCTATATTTTCCACTTGCTGTTTTAAATGCACAAATTTATATTAATTCTTGAAATGACCATTTTTTGGCGCTCATATTAGTATCACAATTTTGGCTATTATCATTTTTGTCTATCCGCAAGTATTATTTTTTAAAATTGGCTATCCTCAAGTACGAAAGCTATCCGCACTCAAAATCTGTAAAAAAGGAGCAGAGCACCACCGTCTGGAAGAGTAATGAAAGCTTGAAATCGCGGAATAGAGGAGCACCACCGCCAAGATGAAGAGAGATCGCCGGATGGGGAAAAGATAGCCACCGGATAATTGAGGAGAACGCGCCGGGATAAAGAATGCCGCTCAGGATCATGGAGGAGCACTTGTAGGATTTGGAGCCCGGCCATCAGGCCGGACGAAAAGAGAGGAGGAAGGGTCGCCGGCGGAATCACAGTTTGGAGGGGAGGCGGAAGCATGAGAGAAGCGAGTGCAAAAAAGGAATAATTTTTGTGCAATGTTTGCTAGTAGGAATTCTAAAAATTCAAAAAAAACTCAAATTTTTAGTGCGAATAGCCAAAAATATGATATTATATTTGTTGCGGACTAACTCAATGCCCCGGTCGGACCGGATTAACTTGAACCATCTTAGCCCACGGAGCGGTCGAGCGCGCACACAGTCAATGAAAATGAACAGTAGACATAAGTCGTGATGACGTGAAAAAACCCCTTAAATGGGTAAAAAATCACGTTACCGGGTCTGTGCCGGTCAAATTCCAATAGCTTTCGATGATTACAGTATGTTTGGTGAATCGGGGCGACAGACCGCTCCCGTTACAACTTGGGGAGAGAGAGACTATAGCTTCCTGCGGGCAACAGGCTACACCGTGGAAGTGACTTAGACGTGGGAACGCGCGAGATGCTTCTAGCACGTGCGCTCGGGGCAGCACGCGCTTGCTGGCTTCGGAAGTCTTCTTCCTTCGGCTTCCTCGAGGTCTTGGGTGTCCTTTTGCTGATAACGCGCTGGTGGGGTTCACGGCGAGCGGTGGCCGACTCGGTGGAGGAGGCAGAAGAATTCTCACCCGAGAAAGAAGAAGACAACCCGGAGAAGAGAAAATGTGAAGAATGAAGAGGCCCTGGGGTCCCTTTATAGCCTCCGGGGGATGATCATGCCGGGCCCCACCACTAAAGTAGTGGGTGGTTACCCTCTTGATCTGACGATAAGGAGAGCCTCCCCTCATCGGACGGTGGGGAGGTTGTCCATGGCGACGGGCCGCCACAGTGGCGGTGGTGGCCGGCCGGCCGGCCGATGGCGGGGGAGGCCGGCCGGGTGGCCGGCGACGGCGGATTGCGGCTAGGCCGGCGGCCCTCTACGGCTCGTCCAGCGGCCTGCCGTGGCCGGGCCGGCGGCAGCTAGGTGGTCGGCCGCGGCTAGGCCTGGCCACGGCTAGGCGCCAGAGGTTAGGTGCCAGGCCACGGTCAGGCCGACCACGGAAAGGCCGGTCGTGGCTGGCCGCGGCTAGGATGGCCGCGGCCACGGCTAGGTCAGCTATGGCCGGCCGCGGCTAGGTCGGTCGCGTCCGGCCGCGGCTAGGATGTCCGTTGCATGGAAGCGGCTAGGACGGCCGTGGCCGAACCGTGGCTAGGTCGGCCGCGGCCAGGCTGACCGCGGCCAGGTCGCCCGTGGCCGGCCGCGGCCAGGCCGCCCGTGGCCGGCCTTGCCTGAGTGCGTCCAGGCCGGCGGTTTGGCCGCGGCGAGGCCGGCGGTTCGGCCGCGGCGAGGCTGGCGGTTCGGCCGCGGCGAGGCCTGGAAGGGGGCCGACTGCCGGTGGTAGTCAGGCCGCCCGATGGCGGGGGCCTTCCCGACGGCGGCGGTTCTCCTCCATGGGGAGAGGGAGTGGGTCCCTCCCCCCCATGATTCTCTCATCATGAGAGTTCATGGGGGGGATGACCCACCCATGATCCACTTTTCGAGGAGATCATGAGGGGGGGGGGGCTTTTTCTCCTATAAATGATGGTAGAACCCATCAATTGCCCCTAAATCTCTGCTGTCCGAGAGCGAAGTGAGCGTGAGAGGAGAGATCTTCCTTACTTCCTGTTGTCATGGCGGTTTCCGGTGAGAAGGCTGAGGCGGCGACAGCGGCCGATGCTTCCAAGGTATCTGGCGGGAGGCTTGACGAATGGCGACGACACATGGAGGCTGGGCGCGCACATGCCGCTCGCGCGCGCGGGTCGTGGTGAAGGCTACGCGTGTCGGCGGGGTGCGCAAACCGCGCACACGCAGGCCGGTCGGGGGCGCATTAGCCGGCTTGCGTGTTGGCCGTGCGCGCGCCGCGCGCTGCCAGGCGCGTAGGACGTGTGTGCAGGCCGCGCGCGCAGGCCGTGCGCGCAGGCCCCGCACTCAGGCTATGCGCGTAGGCTGCGCGCTCGCGAACAAGCCGCACGTGTGCGAGCAGGCCGCGCGCGCGAGCAGGCCCACTGCGCAGGCCATGCGTGCGTGCGAGCACATCGCGCACGCAGGCCGTGCGTGCGCGCGAGCACGTCGTACTCGTGCGCGCAGGCCATGCGTGCGCGCGAGCAGGCCGCGCACGCATGTTGCGCGTGCGCGCGGGCTGCCTGCGCGCAGGCCGCGCGCGCGAGCTGGTCGCGCGCGCCCGCGAGCTGGCCGCGCGCGCAGGCCGTGCGCGCCCGCGAGCTGGCCGCGCGCGCAGGCTGTGTGCGTGTGCGAGTATGCCGCACACGCAAGCTTTATGCGCGTGCGAGCAGGCCGCGCGCGCAGGCTATGTGCGCGTGCGAGCAAACTGTGCTGGTATGCAGGTCGTGCACGAGTGCGGTCCGTGCTGCGCGGTCGCGCATCCCCCTGCTATGTGCATGCTTGTGCAGACGTCCTCTTTTGTGTGTCACTTGTGCTCTAGGTGTTTGGACATGTGACTCCTTATTTTTGGGCTGACCTTTTATTTTTTGTTGTGCACAGATTTCGAAGCGCTCTTCTGGCCCGATGCGCCTGCGCTCTTCTATGACTGATGATGGTGTTGATATCTGGAGGGCGAAGTACAGGCTTCCTGCTGATTTAGAAGTGAGGATCCCGTGTCCCGAGGAGCGTGTTCAGAATCCTCCTCGTGGTTGGTTTACGATCTGCGAAGTCTCCCTGAGATCCGGCTTCCGATTTCCGCCCTGCGATGAGATGATTGAGATCTTGAAATTTTGCGGAGAGCCTATCTCTCAATTTGTTCCGACTGGAATTTCCCGAATCATGGGCTTAGTCGCCTTCTTCCGCGAGCATGGGGGTCGGCTTTCTTTAGACCAGTTCTGAGATTGGTGCGATGTACGTTCTGATGGCAGCAAGCGGATGGAGGTACGCAGCAACAAGAGTTGGATGGAGTTCGAAGCCCGCTGACCGTTGCCATGGAAACACTCTGTTTGGATATGTCAAGAATTCATGGGATCTTCCCGAGGTATGGGATGCACTTTCTGATCGCTGCCGCCGTGTGAGGGGGAAGGAGCGGTACTTTTCCCCCGTGCTTGGATTTCCTGAGCCTCACGAGCTGGTCAATCGTCTTTTCAACATTTATGTTTATGTGGAGGAAAAGCAGTTGGTGCGATGCGACATCTCAGCGGACACAGTTCGGGAGGCGGAGACCTCTCAAGGAGGGGGTCGTAAGAGGAAAGCGGTGACGTCCCCTCCGGGCGACCTTGATGTGGTGGTGGTATCTTCTGATGATTCGATCCCAAAGGTGCAGATACCTGCTTCCCCAGTTCCTCAGGTGTCTGTTGGGACAGCGGCTCCGCGGATGTCCTCTTCCTTGAGGGCGATGAGTGATGCGGTAAGGGTTCGACTTTTTATTTTTCTCTTGCTGATAGAGGATGATTCTGTCTTTTCCTTTTGCAGATAGAGACCCAGGCGCAGATTGCGGTGACCTTGAATGATCATTATGTAAGCCTAAAGGACGAGTATCTTGCTTTTCAGGAGAAGCTTCGGTCGACGATAAGTTCGCTTGCCTCCTTGAGGGAGGAACATGACCGGGACATCGCGCGGTTCCGCCGTGTTGGTTTGGAGCTCAAGTCCGAGATAGAGGATGCACGCGCGGCTTTGGAGGTGGAGAAGACTTTGGTAGAGAGGACCACTCTGATGTTGAAGCATTCGAAGGAAGAGACTTCTGGCTTAGGGACCCAGCTACAGGCGGCACGAGAAGAGGTCTCTGGCCTTGAGACTCAGCTTCGGGCGGCAAAGGCGCATGTGGAGATACTGTCCTCTGACGCCCATGCGTTAGACCTGAAGGCCGCAGGGCTTGCAGAGTACTTGGATTCATTGGACTACATGCGAGATCGTAGCCTGACTGCGGAGGGTGTTCGTGACGATATCTGGTCCAAGGAGGTGGAGCCTCAGATGGATGACATATGCGAGTTGGCACTCCGACGCGGTGTTTCGAAGGTTTTTCGCTTTGTTAGCAAGCCTAGGATGCGACACATCCAGTTTTAGTTTTGTGGATGTTTCTGAGGATGAGCGTTCTGACGCTGAAGGTGAGTAGTGGTATTTTTGTCATTGTATGCTTACGTTTTTTTGTACTTTTTTTGTCTCTTATTTGGGCTTGGTTGTTGTTGTCTTTAGACGCCGATTGTACTTGTATTATTTCAGCTTTGTTTTGTTATGACATTGTTGTTGTTTTTATGTCATCTTGGCCGGTTGTTTGTATTGGCTCGCTGCTTACCTTGTCCAGCTTAGGTCCGTGACTCATAGTGAGTGAGGGATGCTTGCGGCTTAGTTTGCGCGAGGGATGCTCGTGGCTTAGTCTGTGCGAAGGCTGCTCGCGGCTTAGATTGCTCGAGTGATGCTCACTGCTTAGTTTGTGCGAGGGATGCTCGCGGCTTGGTTTGCGCGAGTGCTGCTCGCGTCTTAGCTTGCGTGAGGGATGCTCGCGGCTTGGCTTGCGCGAGAAATGCTCGCGGTTTAGGTTGCACGAGGGATGCTCGCGGCTTAGGTTGCACGAGGGATGCTTGATACGCCCGAAATAGATGTATATTTACGCAAGTGCACGTGCCGAATCAAGTAATATAAAGTGAGAAGTGATCGTTCCCTCGAGGAGGTGATTGACCTAGTGATCACAATTACTAGCTCTTCCCGTTCTCTAAATTCAAGTCGATAATTAAGGTGAATTTCTAGATTTATTTAAAGAAATACTCTTGAGAGATAAACTAAAATGCGCGGACAAGAAAATATTGTTATCCAAGTTTTAGGGGAGCAATCTTGCATGTTGGTTTCCCTTACCTATTGCGATGATCTTTTATAGAAAAAGCTTTCATGAGTTGTTTGACTTCTATCTTGCAAGGATTTAAAAGCGGATCTCTTTATCTCTCGATTTCCGAGATCCAGTCACCCAAATTCCCCCAGTTATCTCTAACTTGGGTGGAAAGAAGGTAACGAAAAGCGCACAAATCCACTACGCTAACTCAAGAGGAAATCTCTTTCTCTCTCGAAGTTATATTAGAAATTAGGTTACACTTACACCGCTCCTCTCTCGATTCTCGCAGTGCAGTAAAAAGATGGAATTTTGACTAAAGAAATACGTGACTCCTCTCTCGAATCTCGCCACGTAATATAAAGGATTCAACCCTAGACTAGCATAACTCCTCTCTCGAATCTCGCCATGCTAACTAGAAGATGAATACTTACTCAAAACATCCACAAATAGAGAACACAATTCCAATAAAGATAGGAAATCAAACAATCATTAAGTCAAAACCTTGAATCAAATCATCACAACAAGTAAGGTACTCACAACACACAAGATCTAAGAAATTAGTTCATGGCGGAGAGATGAAACCAAATTAGATGGATCTTACTAGACATGCTTCAGAAAATTCGAAAGTTTCAAGAAATAATTCACTCGGATGTGGGAGATCCGTTGCTCTTGACGATCCGGTGTAGTCTTCTTCTTCTTCTTGCCTAGGGTTTGTCTCCCAAGATGGATCCTCTCCTCCAAAAGCTCCCTCTCTCTCTCTATATTCATCCAGAACTCTCTTGCAAATGTCCTTTAAAAACGTCTCCCCATATGCCAAGGGATGCCTCCTTCCAAATTTGAAAAGGTGGCAAAATTCGAATTTCAAAATCTGAAAACCGCCCAGGAGTTGTTGCAACCTTCATTTTTTTGGGGTGTTGCAACACCCGCGCTGTGCCTACTTGCATTGCCAATCAGAAAGAAAGGTGTTGCAACCATTTATTTTTTTGTGCGTTGCAACCTTTTTCCAGATTTTCATATTTTGGCAGATTTCCGTCCATGAGCTTATTCCTCTTGCACCACTAGTAAACATACAATGAAAAGAGACCAAATTAGCCTTGAATTAGATAATCAAACAATTACTTTCATTTCTATAGCTTTTTGTGTTTATTCGTGCCGGATATGCCGAGTAATTTGTCAGAAAACGAAGCTAGATAACTTCTTTTGGGAAGTTATCACACCCCCACACTTGAACCTTTGCTAGTCCCGAGCAAAGAGAAATAATTATTTCAAATGGGTGTTCGATAATTATCACTCTCCAAATCAGAACAATCCTATCTTGACCAACCTTAGTCCAAGATACTCAAGAAGTTCACTTTACTCAACTGATAAGCTTGATTATTATTAAAAGTTCAAACATCACAAATCCATTAGCTTGATAAAAGATAAAGCATACTAAAGAATTTTGTGTAGTGTGTGCGCCTTCTTCCAGATTATTTACTCCCTCATACTTTTTCATTGAACATCCTCAATAATTCAAAAGGGTAAGAATAAGCTAAGTCATTACGCTAGCCTTGATAAGAATTAGCAGCAAACGAGAGCATAGGTTTAGCTTTGGCTTGGTTGGCAATTCATGAATAGGCTTAAATAGTGGCATGGTAATTCCCTAGTTAATAATCTCGATCTTTCACCATATTACGAGGTTCAATCCTTAAGCCTTGCATATATAAACATATTGTGCCAATAGTTGGGATCATTCCAAGTATGTAATTGCCTACCCAGGCCACATGTCACTATGACAAAAGTTTTGATTATTTCCCTTTTTTTTCATATGGTCACAGTTGGGATCATTCTAGATAGGCGTGTACATACTTAGGCCGCATATCACTATGACAATTCACATTTTTTCTTTTTTTTTTAATATATAAATGCTGAATTGGAACACCCATAAATGGCTAGTGGATTAAGATAAAACTAGTGAAATATGGGGAATTTGGTCATTCAGTAGTGGGTAACAAAATGATACAAAACCAACCAAAGAGTCTCATGAAAGTTCAAAATGGTCTAGCTACTAAAACATTATCTTGACTCACATTATTACTTAGTTCTTGCTCACCCCATTTCCTAATTTTAGAAATCAACATCAAAAGTTTTCAGAGAAGTAAACGAAAACTAGAGAAGGATGTGCATGAATCAAATGCCTTAGAGTGTTTTATCAAAAAAAATCTTGCTAATTTCAAATTCAAAATCTGAACTCCTAGGATTCCCTAGCCGTACCAATTAATTATCATTGAACTTCAAGAATAACTTATCACTAAGTTATTGTCAATATACGAGATATTACAAGTACGAGTGATCAAATTATCTACCACCACAATTGCAGAGGCGATGTTAGCCAAAACCCCCACACTTAAAGGCTTGCTAGGCCCTAGCAAGGTTAATGTGTTATATAAAAAAAAATATTCTTTCAATACTACTCAGCCTTTGCATGAATTAAACAAAAGTGAAATTGAAACAGTAAAAACTCCCCTGATAAGGAAATGATGTCCTCTGAGTCTCTTGAGTTTCTTTAATGTGCTCCCCATGTGCTCCGATGATCTACAGTACTCCGATGATATTTACCTGCTCAACTTTTATCTTGGCTATGATAGAAGAGAACAAAACATGGAGGCAATCTAATAAAGTTCGTAACTGCATGAATTAGCAACAACAATGAACCAAAATAGCTTAATCGCCTTCATATTCATGTCATAACTGTTAATTATAGCAATAGCCTAAATCATATAATATCAATTTGAACATAAAAGCAGAGTAATAAGGTATATTAAATTTAGTCTTTCCAAAATATCGAGCACTTAATGAGTCCAAATATACACGCAAGATCATATCATATCATGTGAGTAGTGCAGAGTACATCAACCATTAATACAGTCAAACAAAATAGCTCAAAATATCATATCATATCATATGTCCATTCACCATGCAGTCAAACAAAATAGCTCAAAATACGGTCATCCAGAGAAAAACAGAAACAAAATAGTGTCCATCAACCATTAGCATAGTCATCAAAAAAAAAATAAGTCAAAAAGGATCTAATCAGATCCCCCCTCATCGTCTTCTTCAGGTTCATCCATTTCTTGATCCTCCTCGCCTTCTGGCTCCACCTCTTTTTCCTGATTCCTTTCTTCCTCATGTTCCTCGTCTTCTTCATCTAATTCGGTTGGGTCGAGAGTGCTTCCATCAGCCGCTAACAACTCTCCCTTGTCGTTGAACTGCCACCGATATCGAAACGGCTCTTCATCCACCTGCAACTTTGCTCTCTTCAAGAGACTATCAATCTTCCTCTCCATAATATCTAGTCGGGAACTGAAATAGCAGTGCTGGCATCTCAAGTATACCTTTATGTACTCAATACTTTCCATAGCTTCATGCAACGTGACCCCTTCCCCGGATGGCACTGCTACTTTCTCCCGCTTTCTGGCCGATGACGCTGAATATCGACTTCCTATTCTTTCGTGAGGTGTCTTAAAACCGCTGTACATCTCAGTCCCTACTTTAATATTCACCTTCACAACCTGTCCAGTTATCGGCCTCCGCACTTGGGTTAGCAAATCCTCAGCACCGCAGGCTACCCCTGCCTGCCTACAAAGCTCCGTGATCAAGATTGGGAACCATAGCAGCTTGGCCTTGTCCTCCCGAATTTTCATCTTCAAATGGTTGTTGATTATCTCCCCCACATTAATCCTATGCCCCTTCAAAATGTGATATATCAGCTCTGCTCTGTCCAAAGTGACGTTGTTCAGGTGGCGGGTAGGCATAACGGTAGCATTTATGAAAAGGAGCCACACCTTAGCTTCCCTGGACAGGGATGTGGATTTCAGCGCCTTTGTCGACCTCTTTGACCATTCCAAGTCTGGTGAATTGCCGATCGCAGCTGCCAGTTCATCCGATGTAATTTGATAGTTCAGACTCTCCAATTCTTCATCAACACCTACTCCGTACAGCTCATTGATTACATTGGAAGATATGTTGATCGCCCTCCCTCGTACCGTCACTACCTCATCCTCCATTTGCTTAGCGTTTGCGTAAAATTCGTATACCCAGGATAGAATGGCCTCCGACCGGTGATGGCAGAACGTCTCCCAGTGCAACTCATGCATTTGGAGCACGTAGGGAAGGCTCCACGCTCGCTTCTCCATCAGGAATCCCCTTTCATAAATTACTGGTAACGTCTTTAGATTCTCAAATCTATATGCGGCTGCTTCGCTAACAAACCGTGACGATTTCTTCGCTATCGATTTCCCTTTTCTTTTGGATGACATTTCTATATTATAGGTTTAGCAAGGTCAGGAACTCCTCACCCTTACACATTCGAGACGCAGGCATGGAGATGCGAACAAAAATAAGAATAATGTTAGGTGTGTTCGGACATTACCTAATCGTGCTAGAGACGCTGCGGTAGAAAAGGATCCGGCGAAGTTGCACCCGTCGACAGATTGCGAAATGGGGATGTGCTTGCTGGGAATCAACTCCTGGCAGTTTCGCCGCCACTCACGCCGTCGATTACGCCCCGCAGAACTCGCCGACGCCGCCGACGTCACCGACCTCGCGAACTAGGGTAGGGAATGGCGGCTGGCGTCGTTTCGATTTCCTTCCTCCTTGTTTTTTTTTATATAAAGATGAGCGTGTATAATTAAGAAGAAGCCCGGTTCAAGTGAACTGGGGCCACGTGGCACACTCTGGATCGACCCCTCTAGCCGGTTCAGCGCCGGTTTGACCGCCTATTCCTCGGTACTGGCCGAAACAAAGGTGTTGCAACCATTTATTTTTGCTGTCGTTGCAACACCCGCGCGATTTACACTCTCCAGCCCAACTAGAAAGAAAGGTGTTGCAACCATTTTTTTTTTCTGTCGTTGCAACACCCACGTGGTTTAACTCTCGGGACAGAAATCTGGACGTTGCGTCAAATTAACATTTTCAGCGCTGCAACTACCAATTTGTCCATCAGTAACTGAATTCATTCCTCCACCACTACTCTCCTAATCAAAACCAAAGAAAACAAGAAGAAAAACTACTAAATTCAAAAAATAAACTAAACATAAAGCGATGGGTTGCCTCCTACCTAGCGCCTAAGTTAATCGTCTCGGCAAGACGGCTCTTCCCGTTCTCTTCAATGAAATTTTATGACCATCGCATCGCGCTGGTCACCACCCTCATAATAGATTTTTAGTCGCTGTCCATTCACCTTGAAGTTGATCCATCCTTCTCGTTACATATTGTTACCACACCATGTGGGAACACCTCAACAATTCAGAATGGTCCAGACCATCTCGATTTCAGCTTTCCTGGAAATAATCGAAGGCGTGAATTATACAAAAGCACAAGTTGTCTATTTCTAAATTCTCTCTTCTGCAGTCTCAAATCGTGCCATTTTTTAACCCGATCTTTATAAAGCTTCGTGTTCTCATAAGCATTAAATCTAAGCTCTTCTAACTCATTCAAGTGCAGCAGCCTTCTTTTACCCGCTTCTTGAAAGTCAAAGTTAAGTCTTTTGATCGCCCAAAAAGCTCTATGTTCCAATTCTATCGGTAAATGACAGCCCTTTCCATACACCATCCTAAAGGGAGTCACACCTATGAGCGTTTTGTAAGCGGTCCTATAAGCCCATAACGCGTCATTTAATTTAAATGCCCAATCTTTCCTGGTTGTACTCACTGTCTTCTCTAAGATGGACTTAATCTCTCTATTGGAGACTTCGGCTAATCCATTGGTTTGCGGGTGATATGCTAGGGCCATTTTATGTGTTACACCATATTTTTTTAAAAGTAATTTAAATTGTGTATTAGAAAAATGTGAGCCCCCATCACTAATTATCGCCCTAGGCGTGCCGAATCTCGTAAATATATTTGCTTTTATAAACTTGAGTACAACCTTAGCATCGTTTTTTTGTGTGGCAATGGCCTCTACCCATTTTGACACATAGTCTACTGCCAATAATATGTAGAAATTTCCTCCAGAATTCATAAACGGCCCCATAAAATCTATGCCCCAAACGTCAAATACCTCTACTTCCAGAATATTGGTCATAGGCATACTTGCCCCCGATGAATATTGCCCGTCTTCTGGCATCTATCACATGCCTTGACAAACAAATGAGCATCCTTAAATAGCGTTGGCTAATAAAAACCAGCCTCTAGTACCTTCATAGCAGTTCGTTCTCCCATAAAGTGCCCTCCGTAAGGAGATGCATGACACTTTTCTAAGATATCACGAACTTCCATCTCAGGTATGCACCTACGAATGGCTTGGTCAGCGCATATCCTAAATACATAGGGGGCATCCCAAAGATAAAACTTGGCCTGATGAAGAAATCTTTTCTTCTGCTGATAATTTAAATCTGATGGCAAAATGTTACTCACAATGAAATTTACGATGTCAGCATACCATGGGGTATTCCCCTCCGATACTGCCAACAGACTCTCATCAGGAAAATTCTCCCTAATCTCAATGTTTACATGCTTCCCATACTCAGACTCTAGACGTGATAGGTGGTCTGCTACAAGATTCTCCGCCCCCTTACGATCTTTAATCTCCAAATCAAACTCCTGCAAGAGGAGTACCCACCTAATCAATCTAGGTTTATCATCCTTTTTCTCTATCAAAAATCGTATAGCTGCATGGTCCGTATAAACTATCACCTTAGACAATATTAAATAGGAGCGGAATTTGTCAAAAGCAAAAACAACTGCTAATAGTTCCTTCTCGGTAGTGGTGTAGTTTATTTGTGCGTCGATCAGTGTCTTGCTAGCATAGTAGATTGTGTGGAAGACCTTGTCGCGCACTTGTCCTAAGACCGCGCCCACAGCAAAATTGCTTGCATCACACATAATGGTGAATGGTAGAGACCAATTAGGTGCAATAATAATCGGTGAAGAAACTAGACTTTGCTTTAATGTACGAAAGGCGGCTAAACACTCCTCGTCCAAATTAAAGTGAGAATCTTTCTCTAACAGCTGGCTTAGCGGCTTGGAGATTTTAGAAAAATCTTTAATGAAACGACGGTAAAAGTCTGCATGACCCAGAAAACTACGCACTCCCTTAACATTAGTTGGTGGGGGCAATTTTTCTATAACCTCAGTCTTCGCTCGGTCTACTTCCAAACCCTTCTTGGACACCTTGTGTCCCAGAACAATCCCTTCTTTGACCATGAAGTGACATTTTTCCCAGTTTAAAATTAAGTTGGCTTGAATGCATTTGTTCAAAACTTTCTTTAGCACTTCTAAACATTCATCAAATGATCTCCCAAACACTGAAAAATCATCCATAAAGATCTCGATCCCCTCATCAATTAGTTCAGTAAAGATAGCGATCATGCAACGCTGAAATGTGGCAGGAGCGTTACATAATCCAAAGGGCATTTTCCTAAATGCAAATGTTCCAAAAGGACAGGTGAAGGTTGTCTTCTCCTGATCCTCGGGAGCAACCATGATTTGATTATACCCCGAGTAACCATCTAGGAAACAGAAATACTCATTTCCTGCTAGCCTATCAAGAACCTGATCAAGGAATGGGAGTGGAAAATGATCTTTCCTAATCGCTTTATTCAACTTCCGGTAATCCATACAAATCCTCTAGCTAGTTACCGTTCTAGTGGGAATCAACTCGTTGCTCTCATTTCTAACGACAGTAATACCCCCCTTCTTTGGCACACACTGAACAGGGCTTACCCACCGACTATCGGAGATAGGATATATAATACCTGCATCCAGCCATTTAATTATCTCCTTCTTGACCACTTCTTTCATAGGTGGGCTAAGTCTTCGTTGGGGTTCTATTGACTCTTTTGACTCTTCCTCTAGAAGGATTTTATGCATGCAAATTGAAGGACTTATCCCTCTAATGTCTGCAATGGTCCAGCCTAATGCTTTCTTGTTCTCACAAAGAACCGCAATCAATTTATCTTCATTCTCCTTCATTAAAGATGCATCAATAATAACCGGTAATGTGTTGTCCTTACCTAGAAAAACATACTTTAGGTTTTCGGGTAGTGGTTTCAATTCAAGCATAGGTGGCTCTACAATAGACGGCTTCATGATTTCCGACTCGCTTGACGTGCTTATTAACTCAAACGCGTTAGCATTTAGTAAATGCTCAAAAGTACATAATACTTCCTCAGTTTCCCTTGAATCTGGATCCTCTTCTATTTCTTCATTTATTAAAGCACTAAGAATTTTGTGCTCCCAATTATTTTCATTATGCATCCTCTGTATAGGTGCACTCACCTCCGTAATAGAGAAACACTCCTCTTTATCATCCGGAAATCTCATGGCTTTGAGGATGTTGAATGTCACATTCTCATCATTAACTCTCATCGTAAGCTCACCCTTCTGAACATCAATGAGTGTTCTTCCGATGGCCAAGAATGGTCTACCAAGAATGATGGGGACATCCATGTCCTCATCCATATCAAGAACTACAAAATCAGCGGGGAAAATGAATTTCTCCACTTTAACCAACACATCTTCTACAATTCCCTTAGGAAAAGCAAGAGACCTATCAGCCAACTGTAGAGTAAGAGATGTAGGTGTAATCTCCCCTAGACCCAACTTCTTGTAGATAGATAATGGCATCAGGTTGATGCTCGCTCCAAGGTCACATAACGCTCTCCCAACAAACTTCACTCCAATAGAACAAGGAATTGTGAAACTACCGGGATCCTTAAGCTTGGGTGGCAGCTTGTTCTGCAATATAGCACTACACTCCTCAGTCAACGCCACTATCTCTTTATCAACAAATTTTCTCTTCTTTGTCAAGATATCTTTCATAAACTTAACATAACTCGGCATTTGCTCAAGCGCCTCGGCAAATGGGATGTTTATAGTTAGCTTTTTGAAAATATCCATAAACTTCTGGAATTGTATGTCAAGTTTGGATTTAGCCAGTCTAGATGGAAATGGGGGTGGTGGGTAGATTACGTCTTTCTTTTGGTTTAATTTCTCTTTTTGCTTCTCTCCCACCTCCTTCTCTAATGTGCTCGACTCACTCGGCATCTTAATTGCCTCTTCTTCCCTAGCTTTCTCAAGCAACCCCTCCCCACTTGGAATCTCTACACCACTCCGTAAGGCAATAGCTTTGCATTGATTATTATGATTTTCTTTTGTTGGATTTAGTGTGGTATCAGAAGGTAGAGTTCCAATGGGTCTTTGACTTAATGAATTAGCAAGTTGACCCATAGTTGTTTCTAGTGATCTTAATGAAGATTCTATTCCTCCCATTCTTGAGTCATACTTTTGGAACATGCCTAAGATAAATTCATCTGGTATCTTCCTTTGGTTTAATTGTTGGGGTTGAGAGTTATTATTGATAGGAGGGTGGTTCATATTTTGATTGAACCCTGGTGGGTGATTCGCCCCTTGATTGTTTTTCTAGGAGAAATTGGGGTGATTTCGCCACTCAGGGTGATAATGATTGGCAAATCCAGGTGGACCTTGCCTTTGTGCTCCTCCTACATAATTTGCTTCTTCAGAAATTTGATTTAATTGCTCCACCGTCAATGGAGCACTAGATGAAGGTTGTGATAATGAATCTAATCTCTTATTAATTAGGTTGAATTGTGATGCCATTTGAGCGGCCAAGGAAGTGATTTGGTCCACTTGGTGGATACCAAGCGTGTTGTTGTTCCCTTGACGCTCATAGGCTTGATAGTTATTTGCAGTGAGATCTTCGAGGATTGCATACGCGTCCTCAGGATATTTCTTAAGTAACGATCCTCCAGCAGCCCCGTCTACTAAGATCATGGTTGCAGTTTGCAATCCATTATAAAAGGTGGAAACTTGTTGATGTAGGGCTAACCTATGGTGGGGACACTTTCTCAGTAGCTCCTTAAAACGCTCCCAAGCGTCGTATAGTGTCTCTCCGTTTCCCTGTGTGAATGTGGTTATATCTCTTATTAGCTTTGCAGTCTTCGAAGGAGGAAAGTATTTATGTAAGAATTTTTCGACTAGTTGCGTCCAAGTTGTGATACAATCATCAGGTAAAGAATCTAGCCAATCCTTAGCCCTCCCTTCTAGTGAGAACGGAAACAGTCGTAACATAATTGCATCATCGGATGCCCCGTTACACTTAAACATATCACAGATGGCTAAGAAAGTTTTTAAATGAGAATTTGCATCCTCATGATTGAGACCCCCAAACTTATTGTATTGAACTTGTTGCATGATGAGTGGGTCCATTTTAAAGTTATTTGCTGCAATTGCCGGACGAGCAATGCTGAAATGCAAACCCCCACCTAGAGGTGTATTATAGTCGTAGCATGTCATGCGAGGTGCATTAGGTTGAACATTTTGTTCAACATGCTCCTCATTATCATCAACGTTGTTTTGCACATGATTATCCATCACAGGATGAGTAATGTTATCGGTCCTAAAGTCTCTCCTATTTTGTCTACAAGTACGCTCAATTTCAGAATTCAAAGGCAATAATTCTACTTGCCTATACCTGGACATACACTGCACAGATTTTCAAATAAACTCGATTCAAATAAATAAACAAATAAACAAACAAAGACTTGATCTCTAAGTACTAGGGATTCACTAATATTATGAAAATAATTAACACTAACTCAGAAGCACCTCCCCGGCAACGGCGCCAAAAACTTGATACGCCCGAAATAGATGTATATTTACGCAAGTGCACGTGCCGAATCAAGTAATATAAAGTGAGAAGTGATCGTTCCCTCGAGGAGGTGATTGACCTAGTGGTCACAATTACTAGCTCTTCCCATTCTCTAAATTCAAGTCGATAATTAAGGTGAATTTCTAGATTTATTTAAAGAAATACTCTTGAGACAAAAACTAAAATGCGCGGACAAGAAAATATTGTTATCCAAGTTTTAGGGGAGCAATCTTGCATGTTGGTTTCCCTTACCTATTGCGATGATCTTTTATAGAAAAAGCTTTCATGAGTTGTTTGACTTCTATCTTGCAAGGATTAAAAAGCGGATCTCTTTATCTCTTGATTTCCGAGATCCGGTCACCCAAATTTCCCCAGTTATCTCTAACTTGGGTGGAAAGAAGGTAACGAAAAGCGCACAAATCTACTACGCTAACTCAAGAGGAAATCTCTTTCTCTCTCGAAGTTATATTAGAAATTAGGTTACACTTACACCGCTCCTCTCTCGATTCTCGCAGTGCAATAAAAAGATGGAATTTTGACTAAAGAAATACGTGACTCCTCTCTCGAATCTCGCCACGTAATATAAAGGATTCAACCCTAGACTAGCATAAATCCTCTCTCGAATCTCGCCATGCTAACTAGAAGATGAATACTTACTCAAAACATCCACAAATAGAGAACACAATTCCAATAAAGATAGGAAATCAAACAATCATTAAGTCAAAACCTTGAATCAAATCATCACAACAAGTAAGGTACTCACAACACACAAGATCTAAGAAATTAGTTCATGGCGGAGAGATGAAACCAAATTAGATGGATCTTACTAGACATGCTTCAGAAAATTCGAAAGTTTCAAGAAATAATTCACTCGGATGTGGGAGATCCGTTGCTCTTGGCGATCCGGTGTAGTCTTCTTCTTCTTCTTGCCTAGGGTTTGTCTCCCAAGATGGATCCTCTCCTCCAAAAGCTCCCTCTCTCTCTATATTCGTCCAGAACTCTCTTGCAAATGTCCTTTAAAAACGTCTCCCCATATGCCAAGGGATGCCTCCTTCCAAATTTGAAAAGGTGGCAAAATTCGAATTTCAAAATCTGAAAACCGCCCAGGAGTTATTGCAACCTTCATTTTTTTGGGGTGTTGCAACACCCGCGCTGTGCCTACTTGCATTGCCAATCAGAAAGAAAGGTGTTGCAACCATTTATTTTTTTGTGCGTTGCAACCTTTTTCCAGATTTTCATATTTTGGCAGATTTCCGTCCATGAGCTTATTCCTCTTGCACCACTAGTAAACATACAATGAAAAGAGACCAAATTAGCCTTGAATTAGATAATCAAACAATTACTTTCATTTCTATAGCTTTTTGTGTTTATTCGTGCCGGATATGCCGAGTAATTTGTCAGAAAACGAAGCTAGATAACTTCTTTTGGGAAGTTATCAATGCTCGCGGCTTACTTTGCACGAGTGATGCTCGCGGCTTCTTCGTGAGGGGGGCAGGCCCCCACGGTGTTGCACGAGGGTTGCTCGTGGCTTACTTCGCACGAGGGATGCTCGCGACTTCTTCATGAGGGGGGCAGGCCCACACAGTGTTACACGAGGGTTGCTCGTGGCTTAGTTTGCACGAGTGATGCTCGCAGCTTCTTTGTGAGGGGGGCAGACCCCCACGGTGTTGCACGAGGGTTGCTCGCGGCTTACTTTGCATGAGGGATGCTCGCGGCTTCTTCGTGAGGGGGGCAGGCCCCCACGGTGTTTCACGAGGGTTACTCGCGACTTACTTTGCACGAGGGATGCTTGCGGCTTCTTCGTGAGGGGGGCATGCCTCCACGGTGTTGCACGAGAGTTGCTTGCGGCTTACTTTGCACGAGGGATGCTCGCAGCTTCTTCGTGAGGGGGGCAGGCCCCCACGGTGTTGCACGAGGGTTGCTCGCGGCTTACTTTGCACGAGGGATGCTCGCGGCTTCTTCGTAAGGGGGTAGGCCCCCACGGTGTTGCACAAGGGTTGCTCGCGGCCTACTTCGCACGAGGGATGCTCACGGCTTCTTCATGAGGGGGGCAGGCCCCCATGGTGTCTGCGTGTGTTGTCTTTTCCGCTTACACATGTAAGATTTGTAGCAACATACTTTAATATTTGAACAAAGATAACGTGCGCGGGGTTGTGCTTGCGACTTACATAGTTTTATACAAAAACACACATAATTAAACAATTGTAGAATAGAAATCACTGATAAAATCGGCGCAGATTCTGCGCATTCCAAGTGCGAGGGAGAGTCTTTCCTTCGGCGTTCCGCAGCTTGTATGTTCCCGGCTTCACTATTGCTGTGACGATGAAGGGGCCTTCCCAGGTTGGGGATAACTTGTCACCCTGTGATCCCTTCCCAGCCGCTTCCAAAGTACGGAGGACCAAGTCTCCGACATTGATTGGACGAGACTTTACTTTGCGATTGTAGTAGCGGGTTGTACGTTGTTGGTAGGCGGCGGCTCGAAGAGCGGCCTCTTCTCGGATCTCGGCAATCAGGTCTAGATTGTCTCTGAGGGCGTCGTCATTCGTCTGCAGGTTGAAGTGGGATACCCGTGGGCTTGGAACGTCGATGTCAACTGGAAAGATTGCTTCAGTTCCGTAGCAGAGGTTGTACAGTGTTTCCCCTGTGGGGCTTCTTGTTGTTATCCGGTATGCCCATAATACATTGGGGAGTACGTCGGGTCATTGCCCCCTGCGTCTTGTAGTCGCGCCTTTAGGTCCTTTAGTATGGTCTGATTGGTTACCTCGATCTGTCCATTGGATTGGGGGTGTGATACCGCTGTATGGCGCAACTCAATCTTCAAGTCTTCGCATAACTGGGTGAAGGATTTTCCCGTGAACTGAGTTCCATTATCAGTGATGATAATTGCGGGTATTCTAAAGCGGCAGACAATGTTCTTCCACACGAATCGCTTTGCGTTCTCCTCAGTAATCTTGGCCAGAGGCTCCGCTTCTACCCACTTGGTGAAGTAGTCGATAGCCATGACTAATTTCTTTTGTCCCGAAGCCTGGGGCAAAGGACCGAGAAGGTCGATTCCCCACTGTGCAAATGACCAAGCTCCCTGAAGTGTAGTAAGGGCAACAGGTGGTTGCCTGGGAACGTTGGCATGCAGCTGGCAGCTCTTGCATTTTTGGACGAAGTTGGTTGCTTCCTTCTTCATGGTAGGCCAATAAAATCCCTGGCGTAGGATTTTGCGAGCCAAGGCCTTTCCGCCTAAGTGTTCTCCGCATACCCCTCTGTGGACCTTGTGGAGGGTGTACTCTGCATCAGTTTCTCTAAGCATTTTAGGCAGGGTCCGGCAAAGGAAATTTTATAAAGTTCGCCGCTAATGAGTGTAAAGGTGGCTGCCCTCATCCTTAGGCAGCGGGCCTCTTTCAGGTCATCAGGGAGCTGCTGATTCTCTAAGTAGTTCACTAGTGGGGTAATCCAAGATTCCTTTGGTTCTTCAATTTTCTTTATTTCCCGGAACCCTTTGATGCTAGGAAATAGGATTTCTTCAACTCTTCGCCTTCTGGATTGGTAACGAGAAGGTGACATGTCTAACTTTGACAGGGCGTCTGCTCGACTGTTCTATTCTCTGGGGATGTGGATAATTTGAGCTTGTAGTATCTTTATCAGAAGAGATCTCACTAGCTAGAGGTATTGGGCGAGTTGCTCACTCTTGACTTCATAATCCCCTTCCACTTCGGACACAACGAGTCTGCTATGTTATTGGTGGCTGGAAACTTCAACCGGAGGCCTTACTCTAAGGTAACAAATTTTGGGCTTATGAGGAGTAATCCGGCTCCGACGCCTTACAATCCGGATGGTCCGTCAACGTACATTGTCCATCCTTGTCCCGGCTCTGTTGGTGAGACTTCTGGCTCTGTTGGCAAGGTATTTTCGATGATAAAGTCTGATAAAACTTGCGACTTAATGACGGGGGTGGTAAGAAGTGGATGTCGAACTCGCCCAGCTCAACCACCCATTTGACTAGTCGGCCAGTAGCCTCTGGTTTTTGAAAAATGGTACGGAGAGGCAGCTCTGTCAATACTTTGACGGTTTGGGCCTTGAAGTAGGGACGAAGTTTCCTTGCTGAGAAGACGAGTGCGAGGGCTGTTTTGTCTACAGTCAGGTACCGGGATTCAACATTCGAGAGGACTTTGCTCAATACAGAACTCAGTGCAGCTGGTGAGATAGCGAGATATATGAAAAGAGTTTCTCCTGGATCTGGTTTTGAGAGTAGCGAGGGCGTGGCTAGGTACTTCTTCAGTGATTCGAATGCTGACTGACATTCGTCCGTCCACTGGAATCCAGTGGTCCTGTCCCCTCGGAGAACTTTGAAAAAAGGCAAATACTTATCTCCGGTTCGTGCTAAGAACCGCGAGAGTGCAGTGGTTCTTCCATTAAGCCTTTGTACCTCTTTGAGGGTCCTGGGAGGCGACATGTCTTCCAAAGCCTTAATTTTCTCGGGGTTGGCCTCTATCGCTCGCTGGGTTACCACGAATCCTAGGAATTTTCCGGACGTAACCCCGAATGCGCATTTGGTGGGGTTAAGCCTCATGCCATACTGTCGGAGGATTCTGAAACACTTGTCGAGATCTTCTAAATGATCTTCCTTGCGAACACTTTTTACCAATATGTCATCCATGTATACTTTCATCGTTTTGCCAATAAGGTCCTTAAATACTTTGTTCATGAGCCTTTGATAAGTGGCTCCCGCATTCTTGAGCCCGAAGGGCATAACCTTGTAATAGTATATCTCTTTGTCTGTTCGGAATGTTGTATGCTCTTCGTCCATTGGATTCATTCGAATTTGGTTATATCTGGAGTAGGCGTCCATGAAGCTGAGGAGTTGGAGCCCGGCGGTTGAATCTACTAACTGGTCGATTCTAGGGAGCGGGAAACTGTCCTTGGGGCATGCTTGATTGAGGTTGGTGTAATCTACACACATCCTCCACTTTCCTGAAGACTTCTTTACTAGGACGACATTAGCTACCCATGTGGGGTAGTTCACTTCTCGGATGAAATGGGCATTGAGGAGCTTCTCTACCTCTTCTTCGATTGCCTGGAGACGTTATGGGGCGAAGTTTCTCTTTTTGTGGATGACTGGCTTGCATGATTGGTTGATGTTGAGGGAGTGCTGGATGACGCATGGATCTATGCCAGACATATCCTCTAGAGTCCAAGAAAAGATATCCTTATTGTCTCGGAGATAAGTTACCAATCTTTCCTTTTGCTGTTCCGGTAGGAGGGATCCAAGCTGAACGGTGCGGGCTGGATTTGTCGGCGTGAGAGGGACGCCAATCAATCCTTCCATTGGTGTTCCTCGCTGAAGTATGGCTTCATCGCGTAAGTCAAAGTCGTCGATGTTGAGCGTGGTGGCTTTCATAGGTTGTGCCTGTCTGGAGTAGTAATTCTTAGCGGCCTCCTGATTGCCCCGCACAACTCCAATACCTCCTGGAGTGGGGAACTTCATGGCGAGATGAGGAATTGAGGGGATAGCCCTGAAGATGGTCTGGATGGGTCTTTCGAAGATGGTGTTATATGTGGAACTTGAATCTACTACCACAAACTGGATCTCATCCGTTGCCTGTCTTGGAAATTCCCCCATGGTAACTTGGAGAGTAATCATTCCTAGCACTTGAATCAGATGGTTGTCGAAGCCGTATACCGGTCCGGCTGCCTGAGTTAAACGTTGGTTGGAAATATTCATGCTTTGTAGAGTGACAGAGAACAGCACATCGACGGAACTTCCATTGTCGACGATGATTCGCTTGACGTTGTAACCTGGGTCTCCGATTCCAGCACTGATTACCTGGGGGCCTTGTTGAGGTGTTCAGAGCCCAACAAGGTCTTCATCTCCGAAAGTTATGATGGAGTCCTGCTTGAATTTTTTACCCTCGTGGGCCTCTCCTTGCATACTGACTGAAAAGATTTGAGCGGAGAGAATAGCTGATCTGGCGATGGTTTCAATATTCCCAACCATCTGCCTACCACCTGCTCCTCCAGGGGGGCATTTTGCTGATCTCTCGGTGGTCTAGGTGGGTCGTGCTGATCTTGCACATGTCCTTGCAAAAATCTTCCGAAAAGTCCTAGGCGGACCAGGCATTCGATTTCTTCTTTCAGATGGGTACAATCTTCCGTTGTATGTCTCGTGGTTCGTTGAAACTCACAATATTTGGATTGGTCATTCCTGAGATTATGAACCGGCTGTTTTGGTCGTTGTAGGGCTGACTCATTTTGTATAGCATATAACACATTGGTGCATGTAGTGTTGAGAGGGGTGAAATCTCTGGGTGACTGATCTCTTTCAGGGTCTCGCCGACGTTGCCCGTTGCGGCGATCGTCGCGGAACCTCCCTTCCTGACGCTGAAGAGTTTGCTCCCTTTCTCTTTTACGTTTCTGGGCTCCATCAAATTGTTGGCGATGGGCTTCAATGGCTTCATCTGCGACGATCTGGGCTTCAACCCGATGCACAAGATCAGGGTAACTGGGAACGGTTTCTCGCATTAGTGCTGAGTAGAAGCCGCTCGGACGAAGACGTCCGAGGAACACACCTCGCAATAGTTCGGGGTCGACTCCTGGAATCTGACGGGCTTCCGCGGTAAAACGTCGGAAAAAATCTTTGAGAGTTTCCCCTTCGTTCTGATGAATTCCTGATAAATGAGAGGGGTTGCGAATGTTCCTACGATTGACAATGAACTGGTCGGTAAATTGTCTCGTCAGCTCCGTAAAGTTAGTGATGGTATTGGCCCTTAGCGAATGGAACCATGTTCGGGCTTGTCCCTTGAGAGTGGCTGGAAACACATGGCAGAGGAGTTGGTCTGGGGCATTGTAAATTCTCATGATGGTGGTGAAGTGATTGACATGCTCTAGCGGATCATCGGTCCCGTCGAATGTTTCAATATTTAGGAGTTTAAAGCGGTTCGGGATTAGATGATCCAGAATCTGGGGCGTCAGAGGGGAGCCCTGACATATCAGTCGGCGGGCACGAATATCTCTTGCACCAGCCTGACGATATTCTTCGGCGATGACTTCTCGAATTTCTTCTCGAGTAAACCTTTCCAGTGGAGGTGGACAGACTTCGCCAGCGGGCTCATGATGATGGTCCGCCCTCGCTCTCCTCTGGACCGGGTGAGTGGAACTTGCAGCTTCAGAGTATTCTTCGGATATTTCTTGTCCTGGAGGAACCTCCTGGGGTCTACCCTGATTTGGTGCTGGTGGCGGATCTGCTCGAGCTGTTGCATGGAGGGAGCCGGAGGTGCTCCAAGGTTTGGTAGCAGGGTGAGTATTTCAGTTTGCTGCTCTTCCATCTGGCGGACGCATCCTTCCAAGGCGGTGACAGGAGCTAACGCGGCCTCAGCAGTCAGCGGGACGTCTATCAGAGAGTGTGAACGTGCATGCTCGGGGTGTCCGCCAAGGGCGGAGCCTTCGGCGGTGCGGGTACTTCTCTTTGCCATCGAATCTGGGGTTCTGAAGCGGTGAAGATGAGGGACTTGTCTCTTGAAGGATGTTGGGAATGATTCTCACAGACGGCGCCAAACTGTTGCGGACTAACTCAATGCTCCGGTCGGACCGGATTAACTTGAACCGTCTTAGCCCACGGAGCGGTCGAGCGCGCACACACAGTCAATGAAAATGAACAGTGGACACAAGTCGTGATGACGTGGAAAAACCCCTTAAATTGATAAAAAATCACATGACCGGGTCTGTGCCGGTCAAATTCCAATAGCTTTCGGTGATTACAGTATGTTTGGTGAATCGGGGCGACAGACCGCTCCCGTTACAACTTAGGGGGAGAGAGAGACTATAGCTTCCTGCGGGCAACAGGCTACACCGCGGAAGTGACTTAGACGTGGGAACGCGCGAGATGCTTCTGGCGCGTGCGCTCGGGGCGGCACGCGCTTGCTGGCTTCGGATGTCTTCTTCCTTCGGCTTCCTCGAGGTCTTGGGCATCCTTTTGTTGACAACGCGCTGGTGGGGTGCTTATAGCCGCTGGTAGTAGCTGGTGGTCACTGGTGGCCGCTGGTGGTCGATGGCGGCTGCTGGTGGTTCACGACGAGCGGTGACCGACTCGGTGGAGGAGGCAGGAGAGCTCTCACCTGAGGAAGAAGAAGATAACCCGGAGAAGAGAAAAGGTGAAGAATGAAGAGGCCCTGAGGTGCTTTTTATAGCCTTCGGGGGAGGATCATGCCGGGCCCCACCACTAAAGTAGTGGGTTTAGTTGGTGTTTACCCTCTTGATCCGACGGTGAGGAGAGCCTCCCCTCGATCGGACGGTGGGGAGGTTGTCCACGGTGACGGGCCGCCACGGTGGTGGTGGTGGCCGGCCGGGCGGCCGGCAGCGGGGCCGGCCGGCCCGGTGGCCGGCGACGGCGGACTACGGGGGGCCGACCGCGGCTAAGCCGACGGCTGGGGCGACAGCCTATTGCGGCTCGTCCGGCGGCCTGCCGTGGCCGGGCCGGCGGCGGCTAGGTGGACGGCCGCGGCTAGGCCTGGCAACGGCTAGGCGTCGGCGGTTAGGTGCCCGACCACGGTCAGGCCGGCCGCGGCCAGGCCGGTCGTGGCCGGCCGTGGCCAGGCCGGTCGCGGCCACGGCTAGGTCAGCTGTGGCCGATCGCGGCTAGGCAGGTCGCGTCAGACTGCGGCTAGGCAGGTCGCGTCAGACTTCATCCACTTTTATGTTCCAACTAGTTTTTTTTTTTTTTTTTATGGCGGCCAAGACAAACATGCATTCTATGAACCTGAGCTGTCAAAAGAAGACCAAGCTGCTATAGATTAGAAGTGGATTAATCCACCCAGTTGTTTGGACGGTATAGCATGGATGAAGGTGAATAGGTGATATAAATTATATGGGCAGCTCAAAATAGTGTATTGGCAAACCAACCAAATCAAAAACCAAGCCTATTTTCCGCACCTCCCTCATACCACTGCTGGCAGCCCCATTTTTTTTATCGGGATGAAAAACTCTAGTTTGCCTCCTTCCTCCCCGACGGTGCTCAGCCTTGCCGCGCCCCATCCTCCAGAAATCGGCCACAAGATGGGTTCTTCGCGGCGTTTTTCTTCCTCACCGACCTCGCCGCACAACACAGCACCGCCTCCGTTCAACAGCCCTCCAGCGATCGGCCTCCAGAGGATTTCTCCACCGCACATTTCTTCCTCACAGTTGAACCAACAATTCCATCACATCTAAAAGGAATGCCTAAAAAAATTCAAAAAGATCACATATAGCTGATTATGAAAAAATGTCTCGTCCTAACACAATAAGAAAGGGTATTGGAAAACGCTTCAAAGAGTGCAAAGGGATATGTCATCAAGTATATCCAAATATATCAAAGGTTGGACAACAACGGTTTATAATTACTGTGTTCACGACCGCTGCCACCGTGCCAAACTGAGCCAAAATAGTATCTCATTCTATCTTTTCTTCTTATTTTGAACTCAATTTATTCGTTCAATCCTATTGATCAGTTAGGTCTGTTGCATACTATTCCTACACACAATTATGAAGATTCCAGCAGATTTAGTTTTTTTTTCTCTCTCTGGATTTAACAAGATCTAAGCCATTTTCATGGAGATTCTATCTTGTAATTGTTTACATTATTGTAATTGTTTACATTATTTGAATAAAAATTGTATTCCAGAACTCAGGTAAGATAAATCAGTATTTCAAGGCTCACATCTAAAATTCCCAAGAAAAGAAGAATGCAGGTGAGTACAGCAAAAGAAAAACAGAGAATGTTATGCTCCATGTTCAACTGAAATTTAAGACAACATAGCTTTCCTAATGCATTTAAAGACTATGCAGTTTGAGGATTCACCAGATGCCCAATGAAAAGCACAACTCCGGTCTCGTCTTCTCTGATCACAAACACGAATGGGTGATCGGCAACGAAATCCAAAGGCGGCGGCGGCAGACCTCTCAACATAACCACAACAGCAGTAGCAGCAGCCGCTTCGGTTCCCTCCTCGTTGACCTCAACAAAGGATTTGTGAAAAATCGAGGAGACGGCGAGGCCGCGTCCCGCAGCCGAATCCACCATTTCCGTCAAATCAGCGCCGGCTCCGAAGGGCAGGACCAAGCCCTGGCCTTTGAGAAGACTGGATGCCTCAACCCGCACGAAATCTTGAATTTCGGAATTTTGAATTCTCTGACCTCTGCCTTATACTGGGGAAGATGGTGGTTCAAGAACCCCGAATCAGAGCTCAGCTTCTCCGTCAGAGTGGAAAGTCCGTCTCGAGCTTCCGGGAGGAAAATATACATGGAGAATTGCCTCTTGTCGTCGCCTTGCCTATACGTCATTTTCTGTTAGAGTGCTCAAAGCATCCGCGTGACCGTCTAGTTTGGAACGGCCTACTCGTTGCCCATAGCCTAGGTATTTATAGGCTAACCCTAAATACCCGACTATGGGTTATTGGATTCCTATCGGATCCGAACCGTAACCCGTTAAGCACCCGTCAACCCTATTTCAATATACCTCAACAATCTCCTCCTATATTGTAAATAGGTGTAAGAACAGTACAGGTTGCTTAAATAAAAATTAATAACGACCAAATTGAGTTTTTCAGAAAACTATAAATATGAGTTTTAGATAACAGAATGCTAAACTCAAACACATTTCCAAACATAGCAATAGAAAAACGGAAGGAAAAACTAAAAAATGAAAATTGATCTATGCAAATAATAAATCATCTTCATCTGGGTCGAAATCAACTTTCTCTCATCCAATCTTCATATGATCTGCAAACAAACACAATAAGAATGTCATGAGACAAATCTCTATAAATTCTAACATTTGCGAATCAAAAGTAAAGTGATTAGTTCTAGCAGTAAAAGAACGTAATACTCTAACAAGAAAGAAAGAATCTCATATCAGCATCTCTATCTAATTTACACAAAATTAGAAAATTGATTTCATAGAATCAAAACATGTTCTATCGATTATTAAGATTATTATTATCATTTCACAATTGTGTTATATCATCAAGTTTGGAATGATACAACAAGCTGTGACCATCATATCATCAAGTTTGGAATGATATAATTAATAATCATAATATCAGGACTCATATCAGCAACTTCAGTATTCTTTTTTGGAATGATACCCAATTCAGCCTTCGAATGAAATAATTGCGTAAGTCATCAAGTTTGGAATGACTGACAACTATTCATCTCTAGCTTTCATCAAATAGCATCTGGAATATTTCAGTATGCTCACTCTAGATGCTTGAATGTAAGCAGACTACGGTTCTAAAATTTAAACATAAACAAGGTATTAAGTCCTCCTAAATGGACTTTAATCCCATCTCCCCCGATGTTTTAGTTGTTAGAACCTTACATAAGCCCTTGGTAAGGACATCTGCTACATTATCTTTTGATCTCACGTCCAAAAGGGAGATTATCCCTTGACTGGTGAGATAGGTCAACCAGGCCTGTTTCATCCTTAGTTGCCTTCACTTTCCATTGAACAACGTATTTGTAGCAATGGTCTTTGTGGCTTGATTATCACAATATAACGAGATAAAGTGCATTTTCAGACTCGTCATTGGAATGTCCATTATCAGGTCTCTTATCCACTCTGCCTCTTCTCTAACTGAGGCGAGAACATAGAGTTCTGATTCTATAGAGGATAGTGTTATACACGTCCGCCTCTTAGACTTCCAAGCTCCTCCTGCTCCTCCTAGGGTAAACACATAACCACTAGTGGATCTACTGTCAGCAATTTCTGAGCACCAGGAGGCGTCAGAGTAACCCTCAAGCACTGGAGGATATCCACTGTAACATAAAACATACTTCTCAGTGTACTTTAAGTATCGCATTAGCCTTTCCAAGGCGTCCCAGTGGTCCTTCCCAGGGTTACTCGTGAATCTACTCAATATGCCGACCGTAAAGGCTATGTCAGTCTAGTGCAGGTTATAGCACACATGAGACTACCTATGAGTTTGGAGTAATCAGACTGTTTAATAGGTGAACCTTCATTCAGTTTCAGTCTATTATTATAGTCGTATGGAGTCTCAGCCTTTTTGCTACTAACGCAACCCCACTTTTCTAGTAGATTCCTAATATAATGACTCTGACTTAGGATTATACCCTTTTCAGTGAAGTTCACTTCCATACTTAGGATGGTCTTCACGACTCCCAAGTCTGTCATGCTAAATATAGTCGTCAAAACAACTTTCACGTCTTCCACCTCAGACTGATCAGTGCCCAGGATTAGCATGTCGTCAACATACACGCATGTAATTGCGACTTTATTTGAACTCGTTCTTACGTACAAACATTTATCTGATAGACTAGACTTGAAGCCCAAGTCTATAACACAAGTGTCAAATTTCTCGTGCCACAATTTCGGTGTTTGCTTCAATCCGTAGAGTGACTTAATCAACTTACAGACCTTATTTTCTAGACCTTCTACGACAAACCCTTCAGGTTGGTGCATATAGATCTCCTCAGTCAGATCTCCACTTAAAAATGCAGTCTTGACATCCATCTAATGAACAACAAAATGTTCAATAGATGCTAGCGCGAGAAGTATCCTAATTGTTGCAATGTGACAAACAGGTGAGTATATATCAAAGTAGTTTAGACCACTCACTTGAGTGTACCCCTTGGCAACTAAACGTGCTTTGTATTTAGCGATACTCCCATCAGGATTAAGCTTCTTCTTCAGAATCCACTTACTTCCTATGGTTCTAGCCCCTTTGAGCAAATCGACCAAGGTCCAAGTGTGGTTTTACAGGAGAGAATTCATCTCATCATCTATGACTTCTTTCCATAACAGAGAATCCCGAGATCGCATCGCCTCTTTGTAGGTCGATGGATCAGCTTCAACTTGGTAAGTCACAAAGTCTGTAACGAAGCTTTTAGGAACTCGTTCTCTATTAGATAACCTTTTAGATGCTAACTCACTGAGGACTATGGGCTCAGTGTCAGAGGGTCTCATTTCTGGCTCAACAATAGTTTCAGTATTAATGGCTGGCAGACCTGAAATCGTAAGGTTTTTATCCTTAAGGAACTTATCCTCAAAGAAGACCGCATCTCTAGATTCTATTATAGTGTTCGTTGAGAGATCTAGAAATCTGTCTGCAGCACTATCCTCTGCACATCCTAGATAGACGCAAGTGTTCGTCCTAGGTCCAATCTTAGCTCTTCTAGAGTCTGGTATCCTAACGTAAGCGATACAGCCCCAGGTCATTAGATTGTCAAATTTAGGAGGTCTCTTTAACCAAAGCTCATAAGGTGTTTTAGTCAACTTTGCATGAGATACTTTATTAAGAATGTGATTGATGTGAGGACGACTTCACCCCAATAGGCCGCAGGCATGCCGGCAGTCAACAACATGGAATTTAACATCTCTGTTAAAGTCCTATTTTTTCGCTCAGCGATACCGTTGGATTGTGGTGAATACGGGGCAGTCGTTTCAGGAATTATGTCATTGCTGGCAAGAAAATCCTTGAACTCCCCCGAGACATATTCGCCTCCTCTATCACTCCTTAGCCTTTTAATCCTTATGTTTAGTTGATTTTCAACCCTATTTTGAAAATACGAAATTTTTCAAAGGTTTCATCTTTGGATTTAAGAAGGTAAATGTGACTAAATCTAGAGTAATCGTTGATAAAAGTTATCAGATACTTCCGACCTCCTCGGGTGACAAAACTTTTGTAGTCACAAATATCAGAATGTATTAACTCTAACAATTATGTACTCCGAGAAATCTGACCAAAAGGTGTTCTAGTGATCTTTGTCTGAGTATAAATTTCACATTTATCAAACTTAATGGTTGTGTCTAAGGGAATGTTGTGAGTTCTAGCTAGCAAAAGTAGTTTCCTATAGTTCACGTATCCTAGTCTTGCATGTAAAGTCTTAGGATCTATCAAATTTGAACTAACCTGATTGACTACCTCGTTTGCTAGACTCAGCCTATACATTCCATTAACTACATAAGCACAGCCAAAGTAATACGAGTGAATCATAAGAGTTACTCGACCACCACTAATATTAAACGACATACCCGCATCGCATAACAAACTAATAGAAATTAAATTAGCAGCTAACGAGGGTATAAATTTAACATTCTTAAAAATTAAACGCGTACCTGAAGATAGAGTCAGAGTAGCATTTCCAACCCTCAGAACATCAGCAACAACACCATTTGCAATAGTGATAGTCTCTTGAAAAACTATAGTATCCTCCAGAAGCGCATAATCGTTGCAGACGTGGCAGGTAGCACCTGAATCGAGCCACCACTCTGAACTGGCCTTCCCCTTTCCGACCATGGCAACAAAGTCAGTAGCCGCAGTCTGATAAACCATATTGGCTTGATTTTCAGTCCTTGGTGTGCTGGTGTTTCCCCATTTGGGTTGTCGACACTCGGAAGCGCAGTGACCCCACTTATTGCAGTTGTAGCACTTGCCTTTTAATTTCTTCTTTATCTGTTTGCTGGTGGCAGCAACTGCGGGTGCACTGATCGGTGGGCGAGTCTTCCCAGACTTAGGCTTTCACTTAGGATGCGTGATCATGTTAGATGTAGAGGACTGCTTGCTGATCGTCTCTATAGCGTGCCTAGTCCGGTTCTCATCCTCAATGCAGATGAAGCGCTTGAGGTATTTAAGACTCACCTGCGTCTTCTTCCGGTACATCTCAGTATTGAAGGAATACCAGGCCGAGGGCAACTTGAAAATAATCGCCCCTGCAACAAATCCATCTGGCAGAGGAATGTTCTCGCTGTTCAGCTTGTCCACCAGATTTTCAAAATCAGCGACCTGTGGAAGGATTTCCCTTTCCTCAGTGAAGGTGAAAGCCATAAATTTGTCCACAAGGTTCGTCTTGGACATGTTCTTCTCTTCCTTGAACTGCTCCTCCAAGGCTTCCCAGATCTCCTTTACAGTTTTCAGCTTACTGTACGTTTCTGCCAGCCTGTTGGAGAGACAATTCAGGATGTAATCACGACAGAAGTCTTCGTCGTTGATCCACTGATCCTCATCTTCTCCTCCTTTAAAAGATTCGAAGTCGGTCTGCACTGTGTAGAAGATGTTCAGGTACTTCATACCGAACTGCGTGATCCTTTCTTTTGCTCGACAAGATTCGAGAGAGGAGTTGCGTAAATCTTTAGTTAAATTTCATCTTTATACTGCACTGCAAGATTCGATAGAAAAGAGACATAAGTGTAACATAAATTTCAATATAACATAAAGAGAGAAAGACTCTTGTGCTAGTAATATTGATTTGTGCGCTTCATGTTATTTTTTTCTACTTAAGTTAGAGATAATTAGGAGATTTCAGAAATCGAGAAATGATGACGTCAACTTTCAAATTGTTGCAGGATAGTAATAAAACATTTCATAAAGGTTCACTATAAAAACTCATCACAATTGCCAAAAGAAATCAATGTACAAGATTATTTCTCAAAATTGATAAAAGTATTCTTAAATAAACATTATTTAGATTTGTTATTGTTTGCTTTTAATTTTTCATTATCAAAATTCACTTTAATTAATCCGCTTGAATTTAAATAAATGTAGAACTATTACTTGCAATCACTAGATTAGTCACTTCTCTGAGGAAACGATTTTTTTCTCACTTTATATTATTTGATCCGGCATGTGCACTTGCGTTAATACGTAAATCTATTTTGAGCGTATCAAGTTTTTAACGCCGTTGTCGGCGAGGTGAAAATAATTTAGTGTTTTATTTTTTACAATATTAGTAAACTCATAGTATTTAAAGCTTAATTTTTTTTTAATTTTATTCTTATTTTTATTTGTAATTTTGTCGAGTGTATATTTTTTTAAAAAATTAAATGACATTTTTTAAAAGTTTTATTTTAACATAATTTATTTTAAAATTTCATAGCAAGTTATTTGTGTTCGATATAGTTTTGTTGGTAGTATTTCTTTTTGTACAAATTTTTTTAAAACTTTATTTTATCTACATATGTTCAAAAAAATGTATACAAATGAGAGATGCAAGTGATGTGGATTATCTGATCATACTAGTGATGTGTGTTATATGGAGAGTGCTGAGTATGGTTCGTACATCGCAGAACACAGAAAATTTAAATCTTTAGGTCCCCAATATTGTGTGACAAATCAATATAATTTTATGTCCCCACGACAAATAGTTTTGCAGCATTCTGACTCAACCCCTTGGTTGTCAAGAAGTAATGTTAGGAGGTGTTTATTTTGTCATAATACATTGCACGTTTTGAAAGATTGTGTTGCATTTCAGCACAAAAGAGAGGAGAATAATAAACCTAAAATTCAAATCATCCAATCCTCTTCTCATTTTGACATTCTTTATGTTTCTGATGATATATACGCATTGCCCCCTTTGTCTTCGAGGGAGTATTGAGGATATATCCATCATGCTCGTTGATAATCTATGCGATGACGTCACAAAGCTGCCTCTTCCTACACATTCATCACCATTTTTGAATTCACCCATGAAGGAACCAACCTGCATAATCTCTGATAATGTTATCACCACAGTTCCCCCATCTTTTTTGCACGAATTTTCAACACCTATTTTTATCGATCATGTCGAAGATAGTGCACAAAATGATAACCCAGAACCTGTGGCCGCGCCACAGTGGGATGAAGAAGTTGTTTTTTTCTATTGGGGGGAATGATTCTTTGGAGCACAATGACGTGCCGAGGTGGGATGAAGATGACATCTTTTCTAATCAGGAGGTATACACTTTTTCATTGGATGAGGAAGTTTAACTCACTATCGAGGCACTTGAGTTCTCGGGGCCTCCTTGTTATGATACTTATGATATCGACGTCGATAAATTTTTAAAACCTGTTGGGAGTGAAATCGGGATCACTCCAATGATTACAAATTATTTATATTTTTCATCTATTTTGTTTCCTAACCTCCCTTCTTTGCTTAAACATGTGCATGAGTATTCAGTAGTGACAAATATTTTAGAAGCTGAATATGAAATGCAAATCGTGGTTGAGTGTTCTTCTCGTTATGATTGAGATTATTTTTCCTCACAAGAGGCAACCCAACTCCATGCTCTTTCCACTTGTTTTGCCCTTGCAACTGCCGATCAACCTCTATTTGCTTTCCATGATAATATTAATGCATTTCTGCAAGAATTTGAATTTATTGACCCGTATTTGAGTAATGTTGAAAGTCAATTCTGGAAGGGAAACTATGTTGCAGTGACATAATTTATTTTTTATTTCACCACACCATCACCACTCATGTTTTCCTTGAAGGATTGACTGCAGAGATGCAAGAGATATTCATATGCTAATGAAAAGATGGAAGAGAAAAAGAAGTAAAAAGAGAGATTTGGAGATGGAGGATTGACTATCCTTTCTACCACTACTGCTAGGTCTCCGGACTCTTTACTTTTATATCTAGTTATTATTTTAAAGTGGTCTATAACTAATCATGTTGTTGTGATAAAGTAGTAATTAGGTGTTGAAACCAGATCCCGGTACCAAGGAGTTCGGACCTAAAGGGGGTAGCCCGCTCTTACTTATCCTGAGCTTAGACTCTTGGCCAAAGACCCTGAACTAAGGAACAGACCCTGAGCTGCAGCGGAGAGGTCCTGCTACTCACTTGGAAGATCTAGAAGAACTTCCACTCCTGACCTAGTGCTAAGCTGGGCACCTTGGAGGGCACTGTATGCCAGCCAAAATAATCTAGAGGAAGAAAATGCCAAGAAAAGCCTGTCTCCCAAGGTGCCCTAAAGAGACTATTTATAGTTTTTCTAACTTGGTTTGCAAATAGTGTAATCCTGCCTTTCGGGAATATTATGCGCAGCCCAAATGGGTCTGCCAACAACCAAACTCCGTCGTTTGAAGGGGTTATTAGCAGTCTAGCGGAGGCATTCTAGTAAAAATGCTACTAGGCGAGTTGCACTCGCTACTTCCACTTTCCCGGGTTCGTGAGTGCCTCTAATGATGCTGACACTCGCTTTCGACCGGAGGGCATGTGCGAGTGCGCCCCTGGTGGTCGCACTCGCAACTCCCTCCACCTGATCCCGAGACGAATGCTGGCTAGTGGGACCCACTCGCCCTTTAGCACCCCAGACAACACTGGCCTAAGCGAGTCGGGGAGGAGTCCAACGACACTCGTCCGTCCGACTCGTCTGATCCACACCTTCATCCTTGATCTTGCTCCGAGGGATCCACTCGGTGAATACGAGATTGTACATTATGAGTATTCATTATTTATTTATTTAGTATCTTTGGTTTTTTAAAAAAAATGCTACTGGAAGATAACCAAGATTTGTTGTTGTTTTCTTGTTGTTTGCTTATTTGTTATTTTGTTTCGGTTTAACTTTATAGTTTGTTTTTTGAGCTAACTACTGCAGGTACATTTCATTTGGAATTAGCAGGATGATCATTAATCTCTTTTCACTTCCGATGTATGAAAGATAATAGATGGAAAGACGTTTTAGATTGTATTTCAGGAGAGTTTTTAATTTCAGTTCTTTTATTCTCATTGATTGAATGGTCTCTCATCCAAAGAAGTAAAAAATTGTTTTTCATACTTAAAATAATATCTTTATTAAATATCACTTTTATTTATGCTTAAATAATAATTAATTATAGAAAAGATAAAATTATTTTTATGCTCAAAATGATATCTTTGCTAGGAACTAGCAAATGCTTAAGTGTGAAGGTGAAATTACCCCTACTAATTGAGTGGAGAACAATTTGACTGATCGCGAATTTAATGATCTTAATTCTTTCTTTTATTAATTAATAAGTTATTTTAGTTATTCAATGATAATTAATTGGTATGCCTAAATAATCACAAGAGTTCAATTAATGAATTTGAACTTAGTAAGATTTTTTTTTGATAAAAACTCGCTTAAACATTTATTTTATGCATAAATTTTTTGTTTACTTCCAATGCAATTCTTTGATATTGCCCTATAAAAATAATTTGGAGGGGTGAACAAAAACTGAGTTAACGATATAAGTCAAGATATGTGATTTGATAGTGAATCTTTTTTGACCATCAACTAAAACCTTTGAGCTTGAACATTTTTCATTTTGATACACATTATTTCATATTTTCCCTACATTCTCACTATTTGTATCTTAGTAAACTAGTCATTTATGGGTGCTTAATTTCATTTTTAAAAAAAGGTTAAATGTCATAGTGATATGCGACCTAAGTATGCGTACACCTACTTGAAATGATCACAACTATGATCATATATAAAAAGAAGAGAAAAATTGTCATAGTGATATGCGACTTAGGTATGTGAAAATGTACTTGGAATGATCCCAAGTATATGAGGTTATAGTGATATGCGACCCAAGTATATGTACATCTACTTGGAATGATCCCAACTATTGACAATATATATATAAGAATTTAAACTCTTGTGGATCATAAGAAGTTAAACTGAAGACTTATCTTATTCTTATCTTTCTCTATTGATGTGGAGGTTCAATCTATTATTATAAATTATTTTTGCTAGGAACTAATAAAATTTTAAGTGTGAAGGTGTGATAAGTTCTCAAAAAAAGTTATCTAGTTCTTTATTTTGACATAATATTGATCATAAATGTGAAAAAATTGTATAAATAAGTAAAAATATAAATAAATTCATATTTATTTTATTTGTGGTTAATATGACTAATTTTCATATGTTTTCTTGCTAGAAATGTCAAAGAATTCAATCCGGAGAAGTAAAGCTGAACTTATACTTTGACCGTAGCAGGTTGTTGCAATAGCCTGTTTTAGTTATTGCAACAAGTCTGAATCCGAATTTTAAAATTTAAAAATTCAAATTGCGTCGATTTCAAATCCGAAAATGTGGGATCTTGACTCAGTTTTGGCAAACAATAAATGAGCAAAATTATCATCTAGAAGAGCCTTAAATTCTACAAAATTTGTTTAAAATAAATATTCATTAAAATGATAATTTTGAATATATAGAAAATGATTTTTTTGAGATATTTGACTGAAGCAAATTGAGGGGCTGATAAAGAGAAGGATGTCCAATAATATAAAAGGATGATGAAGGGCGAAAATTCGGCGAAGCAATTGAGGATCCTCATTATCATAATAATCTTCGTCATTCGGAGGAGGAACGACTAGAGGAAAAAAATAAGGTCGACGACTAGAGCAAAAATTTGGAGAAGAATTCCTACAACGATTAATTTTGATCATCATTTTTATAAGATCTTTTTAATTGAGTGTATTTTTTCCTCAAGTTTGAACTAAATTTCTAAGTCTTCTATATTGAGAATACTGTCTTGTTGCGATGTTATGATTTTAATTCCTTTTTTATGATTATTTGAAAAACTATCTTTATTGGATTTTTGTTTTCATTTTGTGGAAATTTTGGATTAAGTATTATTGTTCTAAATTGCGTGGCGAGATTCGAGAAAGGAGTTACGTTATTTTAGAGTTGAATCCTTTCTTTTGCACGGTAAGATTTAAGAGAGGAGTTGTGTAAATCTTTAGTCGAATTCCACATTTATACTGCACTGCAAGATTCGATAAAGGAGTGACGTAAGCGTAATATAAATTTTAATATAACTAAAAGAGAGAAAGAGATTTCATCTTGTGTTAGCAACATTGATTTATTCGCTTCATGTTATTCCTTTTCTATCTAAGTTAGAGATAACTCGGGTAATTATGGTAAACGGATTTCAGAGATCAAAAGATGATGACGTTCACTTTCAAATCATTACAAGATAATAATCAAATATTTCATGAAAGTTCACGCTAAAAACTCATCACAATAGCCAAAGAAAATTAACGTACAAGACCATTTCTCCAAATTGATAAAAGTATTCTTAAATAAGTGTTATTTAGTTTTGTTATTTTTTGTTTTTAATTTTTCATTATCAAAATTCACTCTAATTAATCCACTTGAATTTAAAGAAAAAGTAGAGCTAGTACTTGCAAGCACTAGATTAGTCAATTTTCCGAGGGAACGATCTTTTCTCACTTTATATTACTTGATGCGGCACGTGCACTTGTGTTAATACATAAATTTATTTTGGCCGTATCAACCACACTGTTCACTGATATGATTGAATGATAATTACTATTCACACAAACAATAGATATATATACAAGAGGGTGCCCATAACATCAAAAGGTGAGCCTAATCTAACTTAACATCGAGAGTGTACACTATATTTAACCACCCCTACCCCCACAAACTCACATGGGATCATATACAAAAAGTTTGAATAGTAGATAGGCATGCTAAGTCCTCGTCTGTGGCTTTGTCATCAAATCTGCAAAGAAAAATCCACCTCGATATGTTTGGAGAGTGAGTGTTTCACCGGGTTTAGAGTAATCTGAATGATACCAGTGTTATCATAGTAGAGTGGAGTGAGATCTAGAGAAGAGACGTAATGGTCTGCAAGAAGCCAATAGAGTTAAATAATATCCTCAGCTGTGGTAGTCATGGCCCGAAGCTCAGCATCAATGCTGGAACTAGAAACATCAGTCTGTTTCTTCGACTTTCATGTAATAAGTAAAGAACCCAAGAATAGACAGAAGCCAGTAATAGAGCGACAGTCAACATGATCACTAGCACAGGTAACATCCGAGTAAGCACAGAGCTGTAGAGAACTATTGGAGAAGAAGAGATCACAAGAAGTCGTCGCCCGGAGATAGAACAAGAGGCGGAGTAGATGACCATAATGCATAAATTAGGTCGTCTGAGCTCCACTTCGCCATGTCGAAGCGCTGTACGGAGGCGACAGTGCTGACAGTGGAAGAGTTGTCCACATAACTAGTAGCAAGTGGAGGCGGAGCAGGCTCAGAACCGTCAATGTATCACCATAGATCCAGGCCACAAAGGATCAAACCGACAGTGGCAAACCATGTCCTGTAATTTCGTCTATCGATGATGACATCCTCCTTCTGGGGAAAGATAAAGGAGTAAGACGAGGCCATCAGGGATGAAAGATCGGCTGAAAGAGACGACAGCGGCTCAAAAATCGACCGGAGGAGGAAAACAAGGTTGCAAAAAAAAAAATCAGTTGAAGAAAGCGAAAGACAGGGCCGAATGACAGAAGATGTAGATCAGTCGCGGAAGATAGGGCCGACAGACTCCGACAGAAGGCGTCAAAGTTGAAGATAGGGCCGACAACTAGGACTGGCTGTAAGATTGATGGAAGAGGGAGATCAGGAGCAAATCTGCCTTGATCGGGAAACACATGTGGGAGAAGCGAACGCCGAGCGATGGTTTTGCTAGATCTGGGGGTTGCGAGTGGCATCAAGCAGATCTGAGAGAGATTGAGCAGGATCTAGCGGCGCTGTCGCCGTATGTGGGAGTTGCAAGAGAGCAAGGCGGCGGAACTATCGAACACGGGATGGAGGAAGAGCGAATAGGGTAAACCTAGCTCTAATATCATGATAAGATTGAATGATAATCACACACACACACACACACACACACACACACACACAAGAGGATGCCCACAACACCCAATGGTGAGTCTAAGCTAACTCTACAACGAGGGTGTACACTACATCTAACATTCACGCCCGCCACCGTCGCACCAAACAAACCCCTCAATATTCTTCTCTTCTATTCATTTTTTGTTTAATTTGTGTAATACTTTCATTTTAACATATAAATCATAAAATTACTTTGCTTGATAATTTGATTAAGCTCAACTTAATAACCTAGCTGGAAAGACCATTCATGATTGTGAAGAGTACCTGGACATTTAAGGGTCTATTTGGTACGGCGGTGGCGTTCGTGAATGTCGTTATAAATTGTCATATGTTTGGAGCGATGTTTTCATTGGATGAGTTTGGACAAAAATGTCTTTATCATGAAGTATGTTGATCGTGTTGGGCTAGAGAGCACGCAAGTCTGACCAGAACACCTGAAAATTAGTTCGAGCAAGTACCAGCATGACCGCTTAGCGGTATGCCAATACACAAACACAACACAAAACAAGAATAATAAAAGTGACATAGGGATTTAACGTGGAAACCCAATAGGGTGAAAATCACGGGACGATTAGAGTTGAAACCGAAAAGCCGCCACTAAAATATATGAAATAATAGCAATTACAAGGCTTTTTCTCCTCGATCCTTACAGGATCTTCAGCAGCTTCACCCTACACAATACAATAAATAGTAACAAAAAAACTGCAAGTTACCGACAACGACAGACGAGACATATTACACAAATCCTCTCCAAGATACATTTTCGAATCCTTGCCCAAATCTGCTCAAGATCCAATCTGTGTATGTGAAGTACTACTCGTCAATGTCGTACAACGACGTCCGAAAGCTCTCCCAAACTAAGACAACACACGTCGATTACCCGTTAACCAGACACAAACATCCACAGGCAAACACACAAAATTAAATCCAAGAATACTCCGACCAAAGAGCGATCGAGAAGGGGTCGGGTTGGCTCCCAAATCCGAACAAGATTAATCCAAGAGTACTCCGATCAAAGAGCGATCGAGAAGGGGTCGGGTTGGCTCCCAAAATTCCGTTCAAACAAAATTAAATGGCTTGAAGCATTCAAGCGGCTTGAGCGTTGCGGCAAAGTTCCACGTTTCCAAAATCACACCAAGTGTTCTCCACCCAAAACGACATGAAAGTAGAAGAAATCACTCAATAATGGTGGAAGAAATTCGTTACCCCAAAATGAAGAAGAAGGAGGCGTAGGGAACACGTCCACGGAAGCACCACTGTGTTCACGAGCGAAGGATGAGGCGCGATCCACTGGAGTTCACACCACGGGGAGATTTCCCGAAGGGGAAGGGGATGAGGCTGGCAGCGGCTTGGGAAAGCCGAGTGTGGGGTAGATGGCGGCTTGGAAGCGACGGATCGACAACAGCGCAGGGGCGGCGTGGAAGCAGCAGTTCGGGATGGTGGCGGTTGGACGGAATCGCTCCGACGTCGAAGGAGAGGCGAGTCTCACGTCGAGCGGACGGGCGGCGGCAGTGTCGCGCTGCACGCAGGGATCGGGCCGAGCCCTAGGAAGAGAAGCACACGCTTGCCCCTTGTTTTTCTTGTCCAAATCTCCAATAATCATATAAATCAGAGTTTAGGAGTATATATACTCCCACAGGATTACAACCCTATCATAACACACTAGGTCTCATCTGGACCGTACAAATTAAAATAGCCAACATGAAATTAAAACTAATTATAAAGTGCAGGAAAACTAAAATTCGCAAAAGATTAAGACGATGGCGGTGGACGCGGGCGCAGATTGTAGCGAACGTGGTTGCGGCGAATGTCCACATGATGTCGTACTGATTTGTCGTTGAGGCGCACATCTTTAAGTAAAGGCGGTTCCGGATCATCATCCACATCGGTTCCAATCGTGGCTCCATCAATTTCGGCTCCATCCGCCGTTGCTCCATCAATTCTCCCCCGCTCGAAAGCACTCGTCACCGGTGAGTGGCCCGACAGGTAACGGTGGAGGAGATCAGCATCCAAGCTGAGTAACTCCGCCTCGGTCACCCACGAGTCGTCAGAGGTAGGGCGGTCATGCCAATGGACTAGAAAGCGGCGCGTATCACCCTCGTTGGAGGAGAGAACTTCATCTGCGGCAATCCTGTCAGGTAGGACAAGAGACTGGGGAAAACTGGGAAATGGATTAGTATGAACATCAGGTAAAATAGTGCCGTCATCAACCGACGTAAATACAGTAGAATCCGTGACTGTGTGTCCCCACTCACTCCCAACCTCATGAGACGAAGTAGGAATAGAAGATGTAGACGAAGGGGGGTTTGCTGGAAGTGGAGAAACAAGTTAAGTTAGAAACATTAAACGTAGGGGAAACTCCCCAATCAACCGGCAAATCCAAAACCACCGCATTGTTACCCAAACATTTTATAATCTTGAAGGGTTCGGCTCTCCTAGGGGCCAACTTTTTAATGGTGCCTGAAGGTAACCGCTCCGAAATTAAACGGACCAAAATGAAATCGCCAACATTAAAAGTAGAAGGACGCCTATGTAAATTGACATATGACCGGTAAGACTCATATTGATTAGCTAACTTTTCTTGAATATACTTGTGCAAATCATGAACGTGTTGGATAAATGTTTGAGCAAAGTGGCTTAATTTATATGTGGGCGGCAGTGGTACTAAATCAAGCGGCACGGGAGCCTTGTATCCATGCACAATTTCATTAGGCGATAATCCCGTAGATCGATTCTTAGAGTTGTTATACGCTAGTTGTGCATGTGGAAGGATCAAATCCCATGTGCCTTTGTGATCGCCCACTAGGCAACGTAGTAAAGATCCCAAACTTCTATTGACGACTTCCGTTTGACCATCCATTTGTGGGTGGTAGGACGTCGAAAACAGGAGCTTGGTACCCATGAGTGTCCATAACGTCTTACAAAAGTAACTCGTGAATCGAACGTCACGATCCGAGACAATGGTATTCGGCACTCCCCTATGGCTAACGACCTCTTTGAAAAATAGCTTGGCGATGTGGGAGGCATCGCTAGGCTTGCTACATGGAATAAAGTAGGCCATCTTGGAGAAGCGGTCTACCACCACAAGGATGGAGTCATGTCTTCGCATCGTAGGTGGCAGACCCAACACGAAATCCATACTAACATCTTCCCAAGGAATGGAAGGGACCGGGAGGGTAGTATATAACCCCACATTGGTCTTGTTCCCCTTGGCTAATTGACACGTGCGACGGCTTTTAATAATCTTAGTAACGAGAGACTTAAAGTGTGACCAATAGAATTTATCTTCAACTAAGGTAATAGTCTTGTCGCGTCCAAAGTGACCTCCAAGACCATTACCATGCAATTCCCACACTATGAAGTCGCGAAGGGAAGAGCGCGGAATACACAGCTTAGAATGCCGAAAAAGATAACCATTCCAAAGGGAATACGCCGAAATGGTAGTGGGGGACTCGTCAAGGGTGGCTAGATAGATATCTCTAAAGTCGGGGCAGTTCACATACTCCTTTTTAATGCGCTCAAACCCTCTGACCTTTACCTCCATCATGGTCAACAATAAAGAAACGCGACTAAGGGCGTCAGCTACGCGGTTCTGGGTGCCCTTAAGGTGTTTCAGGACAAAGGTGTACTCTTGTAAGAATGATAACCATTTCGCGTGTCGGGGGATGATTTTAGTTTGAGAATTTATAAAACGTAAGGCTTCGTGATCCGATAATAAAACAAACTCCTTGGGGAGGAGATAGTGACGCCAATGGTGAAGGCATCAGATCATGACATAAAATTCCCTATCATAATTCGAGTAATTTAATTTAGGGTCAGACAATTTCTCGCTAAAATAACCCACCGGATGGCCCTCTTGGCTCAAGACTCCCCCAATGCCTACTCCGGACGCGTCACACGCAAGCTCAAAAACCAAACTAAAATCGGGTAGGCGAAGTACGGGTGCTTTCGTCATTTTATCCTTCACCAGACAGAAGGCATGTGCCACAGATTTCGTCCAAACAAACTCGCCCTTCTTTAGGCATTCGGTGATGGGAGCCATAATGCCACTAAAGTCCCTAATAAAACGATGGTAGAAGGTAGCTAACCCATGGAAACTGCGCACGTCCCGGGTGGTGGACGACTCGGGCCAATCTCGGATGGCTTGGACCTTTTTTGGGTCGACGTGGATGCCCTCTGAGCTGACAATATACCCCAAAAATTCGACTGACCGCACACTAAAGGTACATTTCTTGAGATTTAGATATAGGGTCTCCTTACGAAGGGTAGTGAATATGAGGCGTAAGTGAGACGCGTGATCAGCCAGAGACGTGCTATAGACTAAGATGTCATCGAAGTACACAACAATAAATTGGCCCATGTAGGGTCTGAAGATATGGGTCATCATGCGAGAAAACGTGTTGGGCGCGTTGGATAGCCCAAATGGCATGACAAACCATTCATACAACCCATCTTTCGATTTGAAGGCCGTCTTCTATTCGTCCCCTTCCCGAATCCGAATCTGGTGGTAGCCACTCCTAAGATCCAACTTCGAAAAAATCGTGGCTCCCGCTAACATATCCAATACGTAATCTAATCGGGGAATAGGGAAACGACACTTTACTGTGATCTTGTTGATAGCACCGCTATCAACGCACATCCTCCACGTCCCATCCTTCTTGGGGGAAAGCAAGGCTGGAACCGCACACGGGCTCATGCTATGTCTAATGAATCCCTTCAGCAGAAGGTCCGAGATCTGGGTTTGTAATTCTTGGTGGGCGGTGGGGTTCAGACGGTAATGAGGGAGGTTCGGTAGGGATGAACCCGGAACCAAAACTATGGCGTGCTGAATATCACGCACCGGTGGCAACTTCGAAGGTAATTCGTCCGGGTAGACGTCCTTATACTCTTCCAACAACTCCCTCAACTCTACGGGTAAATTCCCAAAGTCAACAGTCTCATATGTGGCCAACAAGCAAACTAGCGCATACATAACTCCGCCAGCAAATGACTCTCGCGTGAATTCTTGCCGTCCTAGCAAACTCAACGTCTTCCGCTAAACCGGAATGGTAGTGTCCTTCGAGGAGCTAGACGTTTCCTTGGGTGGTGTAGGTTTTAGAGTGACCATCCCTTTGTGCTGAAACTCGTACGTGTTGGCTCGCCCAAGATGAGTAACGTCTCGATCATAAATCCATGAGGGTCCCAAAAGGACATGACACACAACCATAGGGATGACATCGCACCAGATCTGGTCCGTATAAGACTTGACCGAAAGGGGGAACCAAACACCTATTGGTGACCGGTAGGGACATCTTATTTATCCAGGCTACCTGATAGGGTGTAGGGCTGGGCTCCGTAACCAACGACATACGAGAAATTGCGGCTTCAGAAACTACGTTCATGCAGCTACCACTGTCTATAATCAACTTGCATAATTTCTCGCCACTCTTAAATATTAAAGAGAAGATGTTGGTCCGATTCCAATCATTAAGAGAGTGAGGTGTAGTGAGTATACACCGCATGACCATCAAATGTGAATCATCCTCCAGATCACTAGGTACGCCGTCTAAGTCGGACTCATCCGTAGCCTCATAGACATAGTCAGGTCCGTCTTCCATAGGCTCCACTAGTGCTAAGGTATGAGTTTTAGTGGGGCACTCGAAAGCATAGATGCCGGTTACTCTGCACTGATAACACGTAGCCTTGTCTTTACTAATTTTCCCTACGGGAATGCATTCCCCGGTCGGGTTTCTAGCATCTCTAGCGGTGATGACAATGTTGGAGGAATCCCGGGTTTTAAATTTACCCTTATCCTTGTAGGTGGTGGTGGAGGTGGTGGTCGTGGCCTTGCACTTATAGGAGATATGATTGGACTTGGACTTGGAGGCGATGTGCTTCTCGATATCAAGGGCGACATTAAATGTAGTGTTTAGGTCCGTGTGGCCGTAACACAACAACTCCTTTTGGATATCGTAACTCAGACTCTTACGGAACCTAGATAAGGTGACCTCGGGCATCTCCTGGACCTCACAACAGACCATCTTGTCCTTCAGATCGCCCATGTATTCGGCAACGGATCGATCACCTTGGCGAAGGGACGCCAAATCATCAAACATCTGGGTGCAATGATAAGCGGGGAAGTACTGGTCTTTCAAGAGATTTTTCATTACGTACCAACCGATCGAAGGGACGTTGTCAACGGTTCCCAAGTGTCGCTCCTCATTTAGAAAGAATATTTTGGCCCTCCCCGTTAGCTTCATCCGTGCTACTTGGACCTTTTGCGGGTCTGTCAAGTGATGCCACTCGTAATATCACTCCATGTCTAACACCCAATTCAGGAAGACTTGGGGCTCTCCTAGACCGTCGTAGGTGGGGACATTAATTTTAATGGCGCGGGTAAGGTCGACTTCCCGTTCTGGACGTCGATGTTGTGGACTGGCATGTGGAGACAAATCATCCCGGTTGTCATCCTCGTGGCGGAGGTGGTGACGGTTGGGTGGCCTATAACCTCTAGGCGGTGAGAGGGTTCAGTTGGCCAAAAGTTGGGCCATCATTTCCCGAAGTTCCCCCAATTGTTGAGTCATCTCATAACGAAGTTCATCCATCGGAGTGGGGTTTTGATTTGGGTGTCATTCCTCGGTCATACTTGACGAGGATGTGTGATACTCGTGTCTAGAATTAGTGTGATACTCGTGATCGGATCTAGTGGGCATGCGAAGCGTGGAAAATAATTTTTATCGCCAAAATATATATATATATATATATATATATATATATATCTTTTTTTTGTAAACGATACTTTAGAAAATTCTTTTGTGCGCTAATGACCTAGAGCGGATCGGGCCAAATTAGGAAATTTAGCCAACCTCGCTTTGATACCAAAAATGATGCAGACTACCGAGACAACACACGTCGATTTCTTGTTAACCCGACACAAACATCCACAGGCAAACACACAAAATTAAATCCAAGAGTACTCCGACCAAAGAGCGACCGAGAAGGGGTCGGGTTGGCTCCCAAATCTGAACAAGATTAATCCAAGAGTACTCCGACCAAAGAGCGATCGAGAAGGGGTCGGGTTGGCTCCAAAAATTCCGTTCAAACAAAATTAAATGGCTTGAAGCAATCAAGCGGCTTGAGCGTTGCGGCGAAGTTCCACGTTTCCAAAATCACACCAAGTGTTCTCCACCCAAAACGACACGAAAGTAGAAGAAATCACTCAATAATGGTGGAAGAAATTCGTTACCCCAAAATGAAGAAGATGGAGGCGTAGGGAACACGTCCACGGAAGCACCACTGTGTTCACAAGCGGAGGATGAGGCGCGATCCACTTGAGTTCACACCACGGGGAGATTTCCCGGAGGGGAAGGGGCTCGGGCTGGCAGCGGCTCGGGAAAGCCGAGTTTGGGGTAGATGGCGGCTTGGAAGCGATAGAGCGGCAGCAGCGCAGGGGCGGCGTGGAAGCAGCAGTTTGGGATGGTGGTGGTTGGCTGGAATCGCTCCGACGTGGAAGGAGAGGCGAGTCTCACGCCGAGCGGACGGGCGGCGGCAGTGTCGCGCTACACGCAGGGATCGGGCCGAGCCCTAGGAAGAGAAGCACACGCTTGCCCCTTGTTTTTCTTGTCCAAATCTCCAATAATCATATAAATCAGAGTTTAGGAGTATATGTACTCCCACAAGATTACAACCCTATCATAACACACTAGGTCTCATCTGGACAGTACAAATTAAAATAGCCAACAAGAAATTAAAACTAATTATAAAGTGTAGGAAAACTAAAATTCGCAAAAGATTAAGACGATGGCGGTGGCCGGGGGCGCAGATTGTAGCGAACGTGGTTGTGGCGAATGTCCACATGATGTCGTGTCAATTTGTCGTTGTGGCGCGCATCTTTAAGTAAAGGCAGTTCCGGATCATCATCCACGTCGGTTCCAACCGTGACTCAATCAATTTCGGCTTCATCCACCGTTGCTCCATCACAACTCTCTGTTGTGGGAAACATGTGCAGAAGCACCTGAGTCCACAATCCAACTCCTATCATTGCACGAGAGTGTAATTGTAACGTCTTCTCTAACAATGATGACATCGCCCTCCTCTATAGAGACAGTGTTAGCCGTATGCGTATCTGTCTTCTCATTTGAGGACTCTCCCTTCTTTTTGTGGTCATTCTTCAGAGTATAACAAAACTTCTGAATATGACCTTTTTGTGGTAGTAGTGACACTCCATATTCTGGTAGTGGGACCTTGACTTCCGTCTGCTTTGGCTCCTCTCATTATTTCTTCCCCTGCTTTTGCTCCTGCCTCTCCCTCTAGGCTCAGTAAAGAGAATATCAGCTCGTGAAGAAGAGCCTGATATTCCTCGAGTCTTTCTACTCGATCACCTCTTCGTTCAGGATGCTACTTTTGACAATCTCCATAGTAATGATACTTTCGGGAGAGGAGTTGATTAGAGAAACTCTAACTATCTCTCAAGAGTCTGGAATAGATTTCAGCAAGCACAGAGCATTGACCTCGTCCTCGAAGGTCACCTTCATAGCAGTAAGTTGATCAATAATACCTTTGAACTCGTTCACATGATTCAAGATAGGCGAGCCATCTCTATACTTAAACTCTCCAAATTTCTTCAGTAGATATAACTTGTTGATGTCAGTACTCTTGACATACAATATCTCGAGAGTCTTTCAAAGTATCCTTGTTGGGTCCATTGATCCCAATGACCATGATTTGAAGAAGTCAAATAAGTCAATGATATACACATAGTTGTATTTGATGTGCGTGTAAGTTGATGTATGCAGGTTAGTCCTTCTCACATTGATTGGATAGGTGGACACAAAGTTATGAGATGGATAGACAAAAAAGTGACTAAGTCCACAGGCATTGAGTGAAGACAGTTCACTCAACGTCATAACACAAAAGGAGCTGAATACAACAGGATCTGTCAAAGCCTCAACAATGGAAGGCGGAAAAGTGGCTAAGTCAACAGGCGTTGAGTGATGTTAGCTCACTCAACGTCAGACAGCAAATTCGTCGAGTAAAGCTATCTCAGTCAAAGCCCCAAAGTTTCTGGCAAAGAAAAATGAGCTAAGTCCAGAAGCGTTGAGTGAAGTTAGTTCACTCAACGCCTTATCAGTTCACTCAACGCCATGTTGTATATTCATTGAGTAAAGCTTGGTATGTCAAAGCCACAGAGTTTCTGGCAAAGGAAAAGATTCTAAGTCCAGAAACGTTGAGTGAAGCTTGTTGACTCAACGCCATCCTGTTTCTCTCAAAGCCAAAGAAGATAGATAGAAAAGTCTGTCTAAGTCTAAAAGCATTAAGTGAAACCAGTTCACTCAAAGCCATATGACAAAAGCGTTGAGATAAGTTCAAGTAGTCAAAGCTAGAAGGAGTGACATGATTTAAGTAAGTTTAGAAGCGTTGAGTAAAGCTAGTTCACTCAACGCTTAGTCAAAAGATGAGGCTGAGGGAGGAAGCGTTGAGTGAAGTCAACACACTCAACGTCTTCATTCAGAAGACAAGTTTCTAATTACAGAAGCGTTGAGTGAAGCCAATTCACTCAACGCCTCAGAAGTTGGCAGAGTTCAGAAGGAGCTAAGGCAAATGACATTGAGTGAAAGCCAACCACTCAATGCTCTCAACGCCATGGATGCAAAAAGAGCTGAAGAATAATCTAAGTCTAGAATCGTTGAGTGAAACCAGTTCACTCAACACACTCAATGCCTTGAGTGATTCTGAAAATTTGGCTAAGTCTAGAATGTCTGATGTCAGCAAAAGTCAACAAAGTCAATGCAGTTCAAATTCTTTGCGGGAAAGCTACAGTATGCCATTAATGGCGTTGGAGGACAGCTGTTGTCGTTTTCTGCAAATAAAAGGTGGTAACTCGTCCTTTTTAGGGCGGGCCCACAGTACAAAGAGCCGTTGATCAGCTGACTATAAAAGAGTAAGATTGGATGAAAGGAAACAAGCTTTTAGGGTTTTCTGATTACGCATTGCGGCGGAACATCATCGTCTTCCTCGCATTATTGACGAGCTTAAAGGTTTTGTTTTAATCAGTGAACCTGAAAGCAACAAGAGTTAGCTGTTGCAATCTACATCTACGACAGCAGGTTCAGAAGCTATTTCTGAGAAGGAAGAAGAAGAGGCAGATCAATCAAGTTCTGCAAAAAAGGTTACTGATTGAATAAGAATGGAACTATCATCTCCATTGTCTTCATCAGCAGAAGCTAGGGCTGAAATTTGCTCAGCCTAGGAAGAAGTGGACACAGCGTGATTACTCTGGTGTCAATTCAACACAATTAACCTCACATTCTCTTTGTAGGATTCTGTGTAGAATCTGAGTTGTAGGCCTGTGTTATAAAGGCCGAGTGTAAGATCTCTGTTATAGATCTGAGGTAGGGCCATTGACCTGAGGTGTAGGAGAGTTATCTCTCTGAGTTTGTAGGGTTGTCCTTCCAGCCTGAGTTGTAGGGCTTTTGAGTCTGAGGTAGGTGATTGCTGAATCACTGAGTTGTAGGGTCTTGAACCTGAGTTGTAGGTCTTGAAGGAGACTGAGTGGTCCTGCGGGATCGAGTTGTAAGCACTTGAGGAGCCGAGTATTGGGGAATAGCCCTTATCTAACACACTGTTAAAAAGGATGAGTGGGACAATGGATGTACCCAAAATCTGGGAAACCACTATAGATTGATTGTGTCTTCTGTGAGCGTCTTGAAAGCCTAAGTAAACTAATCACAACTTACATCTAGGAGAACAAGCTCTAAAAAGAAATTAAAAAGACATATTCACCCCCTCTAGGTGTTAGCTGACCTTGAAAACAAAGACTTTCAATCTTCGCATCAACGATACTTGCAGCATGGTTGTAGACGCTTGGTTCTACGAACCGTTTAATGAATCTACAAAGTTTTCGGTGCTCCATCTTCCATTTATTTAGATCCGTGTCTTTAGGCATCTCCTCAAATATAAGAGCATGCCAGCCCTGGACGTAGATGAGATTTTCCATCAGTAAGTGTTACTGGTGGTAGTTCGCGCCGTTCAATTTAACCATTTATTCGGAGCCTGAACCTAATGTAGACTCCATCGTTCTCTGTCACTGATCGGACTGACTTCAGTTCTTTGATCCGATTATTTCAAGGAAAGGAATCAAAGAGGATAGGGATGACATGTGGACGAAGCTTTTATGAAGCTTCTTTTGGTCAAAAAACACATGTTAGTTTAAAGGTAAAGACGGTTTCTCCTTTTCACACTTGTCATGAAACACATATTTGAAAAACATGATCAAAATTGACTAGCCTCTTTCACACTTAAGGGAAAATTATAACAGACCGCCAACAAAAAAAACAACTCTTTTTGAACATAAAGGGATGTATTTTCTTTGGTGAGGTCGGGCTTTCATGAGCTGCCCAAAGTTGTTATATGATTGCTATTATAGGCGGGGGTTGAGGAAGTTCAACAGTAGGAAGGCGTGCATAAAAACCTTCCAATATCGAGCTAAGGTTGAGCTCAATTAAACATTGACTAATTTGAAATAAGCATACTCAATTTATGCATGGATACTAAGAGAAAATCTAGTACTTTTACAATAAAAATTATTGTGAAGAAAGTTGCTTCAAATTCCGCTGATTCATATTTTATTATGTTCATCCTTATGATGGGTATTTTGCTATTCACACAACATAACTATATACTTTATTATGCACACTCTCATGATGAGTATTTTGCTATACGCACGCAGTAACCGTATATTTTACTATGCGCATCCACATGACGCGCATAAATCGAGCGCATAAATTGTCACAAAAAAGCACCAGCGGTTGTCAAGCAAGTTTTTGTGGAAAAAGCCCGAAAATGAAAAAAATCATTAGACTGAGATTGTACCTGTCAAGTTGCACTATCTTCTTTGGGAGTTAAAATTATCACTCCTTGTATCAGATTTTAACTTCTATATAGCATTTTGTGTAAAGCATTGTGGCGTCACTCCTCAAAATCATGCGGTTAGGGGAGGAGTGACCACCCCGCTTTTACACTCAGGACCAATGAGTACGCTAGCCAGTGTGAGACTAAACCGCCCAATTTAGCAAGTCGCAACACACGCTCGGATGTCACCGTCCATTCGACGTGACACACTAGCTCTGCATTCTGTACCATTGTACATGCAATATAAACACGGGTCAAAATTAAAGTTTCCTGACCAAAATATTTAGATGTCGGGCAGAATATTTGGAGAGTTGGAGAGAAAGTCAACCACGCATTGACAATCATCTCAATTCTTAGAAAGGCAGAGATTGCACCCGATGATGGAAATAATTTTTATTTGTGCATCTACTTCATCCATTAAGTTAACACATTACCTTCATATGACTAACATACTTGATTCTTATAGTTCAATACCAGGAGGAATTCAAAGCATCAGCAAATAAAGACTCCATTTGGAGGACTTATTTTCACGATTCATGCAGTTCGAATGGACGCGGACTTAGTTCACCAAGCCATGGGAGATTTGAGTTTGCTCTAGTTGGCAAACTTTTTGGGCCCAAGTTGTCGTTTCCTTACCTGCTTGCCGAATTACAGCGACGTTGGCTTCCCCATGGGAAATTCCAGTTGATCATGCTTAGTGCCGACTATAAATAGACGATTCTCACGGCCGTCTGAGCTAAGCACCCAGGCTACAACTAACACACAAGCCACCAGGTCCCCGAGAGACAGGCACAACTTCAAAAATTTATTTCGTGATAGCAATTCAGATTTAGAATAAAAAAATAAAATAATTTTTCAATTTCGTGCAGACTTGTGTTCATTTTGGGGAAGATGTATTCATGTTGAACGATACGTGTTCATTGCTAGAATACCAAAAATATAACTTTTGTCATTTTGGTTTTGTTAGAATGAAAAATTTTATATTTTACTTTGAATGATATATGTGTGGTTTTCGGTTTATTTAATTTTATCAATTAGTAGAGAAAAAAAGACTTTAAAAAAATCAAATGTAATTTTAAAAAAAGAGCTGGAAATATCTGACGGGTCTGCAAATATCTATTTGTGGGTTGCAAATATCCAAAGGCTACAAATATCGATTATAGGTCTGCAAATATCAGCACCCTTAAATTAATACATTACCTTCATATGACTGACATACTTGATTCTTATATAACCCCCCCCCCCCCCCCCCCAAACGAAGCCAAAGCCTCGTAAAGATAAAACATATATGTTTTTAAAGGTTACATAACCCTTGCAAAATTAAATACATTGATGTTTTATTTATTATAGGTCATGGGTTCACAAAGCCTGCTTTAACCTCCAATACTAGCTAGTAGGAAGAGGAATATGTTGTATGGGAAGTAAACAAAGAGAAAACTTGCGATCGGCCGAGATTCCATGAGCCTCAGTCATGTCCAACTCCCCACCAAAATACTTCCAATCGAAATAGTAGAGCAGATGCGCAAGAGTCATTTCCACAACCGCCAATGCAAATGACATCCCGGGGCATATCCTCCTCCCCTCTCCGAAGGGTATAAACTTGGTCTGCATCCCTTTGAATCCCGCATCGTCGCTCCCATCAAATCTCTCCGGACGGAAGGCATCGGGCTCGTCCCAGTTATTTGAGTCCCTCCCCATCGCCCATGCGTTCACCATCACCATCGTCTTCGCAGGAATCTCATAGCCCATCACCTCGCATCTCTCCGGATTCTCCCGGGGTAGTAGCAACGGCGTGGGCGGGTGCAGGCGCATCGTCTCCTTAATCACAAGCTTCAAGTAGCTAAGCTTGTCTCCCGACATCAGCTCTTCTTCCGCCATCGTGTTCGGCATCCCGCGGCCGAACCTCTCCCTCACCTCACTCTGCGCCTTACACTTAACGGCCGGGTTTCGAATCAGCTCCGACATAGCCCACACTAGTGTGGTCGATGTCGGGTTGCTCCCGGCCACTAGTAAATCCTGGTATCAACAAAGAAGCAGTGGGTACAACATCATTACTTAGTCATCAATTAATGCACGCATATGCCATGATAGATTTTCTTTCTAGCTTACGCTGATGACGGCTATGATGTGGTCGTCGGTGAGCGGGATCTGAAGATTGTTCTCCACTTGTATTCTGAGAAGAACCTCTATTATGTCATCTACGGCGAAAGGCCGGAGGCTTTCTTGGTTCTTTCTGCGCTCTTTGATGATCTCTTCTCTTATTTGCTCGAGATTCTGGTGGCACTCCTCCAGCTTCCGTTGGAATCCTGAATAAGTACAACCCGTATTCGTCAAAAGTGATTCCAGTCGCTCGTGCAGGCGAGGTCAAAGTCAAAGAACAAGTCAAAGTAAATGAATGGCTTGAATCTCTCCGGGATGATACCTGTGATGCGGGCGATGAAGGGCATCGATGGAAAGAGATCGGGAAAGTTCAGACCGGATGCCAACTTATCCACCCCGGTTATGGCGGATCAGAAGAGCTTATGGTCCGTCGTCTTCCTACCGACGACAGCCCTCGCGATGATATTACCGGAGAGCTGCGAGATCTCATCGTTGAGGTTGACGGAGACACTGGAGGCGGCCGCCCCTGCGATGGACTGTATGAGGTTTGATATATCCTCCTCTCTAATGTAGCGGAAAGATTGGACGCGCTTGGCGCTGAGCAGCTCGAGAAGGCAGAGGCGGCGCATCTGGCGCCAGAACCCGCCGTAAGGGGCGGATGCGATGTCCTTGCCGCCGTAGGTGATGACTTTGATGGAGGAGTAGATGGGACGGGAGGCGAAGGAGATGTCGTGAGTCTTCAGGATCTCTTTTGCGGCGGCGGCGGAGGAGACGACGACCGCGCCGATCTCGCCGAGCTTGAGGCCCATGATGGGGCCGTGGATGGCCGAGAGGCGGCTGAGAATTTGGTGTGCTGGTTGAGGGCGGAGCAAATGGTGGAGGCTGCCGATGACGGGGAGATTCCAGGGGCCCGGGGGTTGCCGGATTGCTCCTTTGCGGTAACCCGAACTGATTTTTTTGATGAATACAAGGAGGATGAAGAAGACAACTAATGTGATGATGAGAAGATCCATTCTTTTACAATTCTCTGACCCTCCAAAGCCAATTCTCATTGTGTCTTATATTGAAAATTTTTAAGTCTGCCCTGTCCGGAACCAATCAAATGCATGAAAACAGTTGTTTTAAGTGGACCCAGAGCTTACTTAATCAATGCATTTCACCTAAGAATTGCTCCTCTTAAATTGGAGGAGTTATTTCGTCCGAACCCGAAGAATGGCCCAGCAGTGGCTGGTGGGGTGGGATCCGGATCCTCTCCATTTCAAATGAAATGGGGGATCCATTTCATATCTAGTAGACAACATTAGTCCAAAAAAAATCTTGTGGTCCATAATTTTTTAAATAAAAAAAATATAAAAGGATGAGAAAAACATAATCCGTTCGATCAAAAAGCAATTTATCCTGATCATGAAATGAATCCCCTCTATTTCAAATAAAATGGAGAGGCTCCTGATATGATGGGGTGAGGACGAAAGGGAAAACATAACTTTCATTAAAACTCGCCCGTTGATAGAGTGAACAATACTTATTGTTTAATTAATGTTGAACATTGCATCCTCTCCATGAAAGTATACATGGGCCCGTTGTAATAGCGCTGGAATATTCTACACCGTTGGCCAATGATGATGAGTCTGAGGCCGTCCGATTTAAACCATAAAACGCGCCCTTTGTATTTTTCGTTTCTCCCTCCTTCATATCTCCACGTGGCAAGAGCTCCTCTCACCCGGCTATATATTTAGGGCTGGCATCCGGGTTACAAAAGCACTCCTTATATTGGCCCTCTTGAGTCACCAGGCTGGCCGGGTTCTTTGTTTATTTGAAAGGCTTGAAAGTATTTTATCTTATTTATTCATTCGCAGTCTCAGCCACCGCAAATTATGGCGGGCACAACCAGCTAGCCTACAAGCCGCGTAATTCGCACGACAAATTTAGCATGGGCGACGGTGTAAAAATGCTTGTATATATATTATAATATAAGTGACAATGCATGTGGCCCCCCGTACCCAGTGCGATAGTATTTGGGCTGCGGCGGCGGGCTCGCCTGCCCCCAATAATTCTTAATATTTTTTATGAGTAAATTTTTGTAATAATTTTTTTTACAATTAGATTTTTTTGAATGATATAATTATTAATTTATTTTTAACATTTAATTTTTTTTAAAAAAACTCAAAAATAATAAAATATATATATATCTGTGTAAGCCTGTAAGGCATATAAAATACACCTTTTAATATAAATGTAAAAGCATTTTTGACTTAATGGGATAAGACATTTGACTTCTATTCAAACGTTCTTGGTTCAATTTTTGGCGAGTGTGGATAATTAAGGGATCCGGATTCCCTGGAGTTTCTCCGGGAGCTTCAGGGGGTGGAGTTCCTCATTTGCGCAATAACGGAGCGGAAAATAATTAATTTAATTATTTTCGGACTGATTTTTTTGGGGGCTCAAATCGGGGGTCTAAACGACTTCAAATCAAAAAATGTTCAGTATGAAAGTTATTCGTCTCAGGGATATCTACAACTTTCATGTTAACCATTTTTTGTAATTCCGCTCCGTTATTGCGCAAATGAGGAACTCCACCCCCTGAAGTTCCCGGAGGAACTCCAGGGGATGAGCGTGTGTGGAGGATCCGGATCCCCTGGAGTTCCTCCGGGAACTTCAGGGGGTGGAGTTCCTCAATTGCGCAATAACAGAGCGGAATTATAAAAAGTGGTTAACATGAAAGTTGTAGATATCCTCGAGACGAATAACTTTCATGTTGAACATTTTTTGATTTGAAGTCGTTTAGACCCCCGATTTGGGCCCCGAAAAAAATCAGTCCGAAAATAATTAAATTAATTATTTTCGAACTGATTTTTTTCGGGGGTCTAAACGACTTCAAATCAAAAAATGTTCAACATGAAAGTTATTCGTCTCGGGGATATCTACAACTTTCATGTTAACCACTTTTTGTAATTCCGCTCCATTATTGCGTAAATGATGAACTCCACCCCCTGGAGTTCCCGGAGGAACTCCCGGGGATGAGCGTGTGTGGAGGATCCGGATCCCCAGGAGTTCCTCCAGGAACTTCAGGGGATGGAGTTCCTCATTTGCGCAATAACGGAGCGTGTGTGGATAGTCCGAGCGGACTAATTGGGCTACAATGGATGGGTCATTACATTTGTTGTGGCCAAATTTGACGCCTCGGCCGGACCGGAGTAACTTGAACCGTCTTAGCTTACAGAGAAGTCGAGCACGCACACAGTCAATGAGAGAGAAAATATACACGATATTTTGACGTGGAAAAATTTCTCAACTGGGTAAAAAATCACACGACCGTGTCTGTGCCGATTAAAATCCACTTATGCTTGCGGTTACATATTGTTTGAAGAATTGAGGGCGACAGACCACTGTTCGTTACACTTTGAGGGCGAGAGAGAGGTTCTTGAGCTTACGTGGGCAACAAGATGCCCCACGTGAGAATAGCTGCTTTGGCGATGCGCACGAACGAGTGCTTGATGTAGTAGGACTTTCCTTCTTGTCGCACACTTGTGTACTAAAGCAAATTTCTGATGGAAAGGGGGTGGCTCGAAGGTGGCTTGTAGGAGCAATACGACAGAGCTCTGACCTGAGGAGGAAAAAAGAGATGAGAGAAAGATGAGAATTGAGAAGGCCTTGAGACCTTTTTATAGCCTCCAAGAGGTGATTACGATGGTTATGCGGCTTTCCGTACGCTGTAACCACCAATATTATAATTCCAAGTATAGTGTTATATGAATATTATTCGTATGATATTATACTAAATGCAGACTCATTATATAGTTAATGAGTTCCCCCACTAACCATGGTGATTAGTTGGTGGTTACGACCACTACAACAAATTAGACTTAGCGCGACGTTTTTTTTGCGGCGTTTTGTAAAACGCGGCCATTGTTTTTAAATATCGCAACGCTTTCTCTCAAAATAAAGTGGCCAATGCTCATTCACTTTTTTAGGCGTTTTATCGTGAAAATTTTTAGAATCCTGCGCCTAACCCTTTCCAAATCCCGCCTAACGCCCTTTTTCATCGGCCTGCTTCCCAGACCTAGGGTTCTCCTCGCCGTCCTGCGCTCGGAGTTTAAGTTGTCGCCTCATCCGTCTACCTCCAAGACCTAGGGGTTTCCTCGCCATTGTTCTCTTCACTCGTCGGCGTGTTATTCTTCGATCGGCCGTCGAAATCAAAGAACATCGCCGAGATTCTCGTCTCCAAGCTCAGCGATTCTGTCAACGCCTGGGTGGTCGAGGCTTTCACCTTCCACGGGCCCTTCACCGTCTTCAAGGAGTTCGTTCCGACCGTGAATTCTCGCGGAGAGCCGAAACATTACGATCCGGACGGATTCCTCGCCTCCAGCTCCATCAGGTTTGAGTTGATTAATTCTTCCTCCACGCCTTTCTTTCTAGTCTTCGTAAAATTCTCTCTAGAGTTTAAATTCATGATCTTGTCTAGGTTTTGAAATGATCTTGTTTATGAACTTGTAATCTTACTTCAATGCAATTGTGCTTATAAAAAGTTATACCTCCTAACATTATTATCTTGTTGCATACTAGTTGTTGGAGGGTCAAATAAGTTTGATGCTGGTAAACCAATCAATCTTAAATATTTAGGATCATCAAAATTTGATTTAGGACATTGTTATTAGCAGAAATAGCTATTCATAAGCATGAATGCTATATTCACTTGAAATTTGAAGAACAAATTTGAAGAACTCTCCTTCAAACACACTCATTACTTACATGTGTATACATACACATGGATGTGGGGATGCATAAGTAGTTTAATACAAGCACAAATATAGAAATAAATGCATATACATGTGTTCCGATAATTAACATTGCAACAACATTGTAGCTTTAGTTGTAAATAGCCTACTCTGTAGTATTCTACTGTCTTATAATTTTAGCCTAATAGGGGAATGCAATGCAGAACGACAACCTTTTGCTATGTTTTAGAAGGACGCAGAGACAATCCTTAACAACAGTTTGTTTTCACTTGATAAATCTCAAGCTTGTTTTTGTAGTGGAGACGAGAGAAGAAAGATATAAAAACAAAAAATCCTAACATGGAAGACAGATTTACGTGGTTCATCCCAACAAGTATTAATCAAATGAGCCATTTGTGGAATTCAAAGTGCTTGACTATATTTTTTCTTCCATATTTATTAGGATCCTCAGTTTGGTATATATGTGATTGAGAGAATATTCAATATCTGATTGGTTGGTTTGTTTAGAGCAATCAGATGTTTTTTTTCACTAGAATAGATATCAGATTCTGCACATGTTAGAAATTAGAATCACCGACATGAATTTTTTTTTATCAAACCCATATCGTTTTGATATTCTTCAATCTTGATCCTCTTTCTTTCAAGATTAAAATCTCTAGACTGATCGTTTATAGTATAAACAAAAAATAATTTATTGATGTATTCACGTTACTTTTAAGATTATATACAACACACTTGTTTGAATCTAATTGGTTTGTTCATTTCATTTATTTATATAGGTACACATCAAAAAAAAATTATCAGAAATGGATAAAAAATGGATGAAAAAGTCACGTCGCTCAAAAATTTATGTAGAAGGATAAAGAAGACTTCAAAAGCTCTAGTAGCTGAGCTTAGGCTACTTTCCAAAGAGGTATTGTTTATTCCTGATATATTCAAGTTTAAAGGTTTGTTATTTTTCATCAAGCAGATAATCTGTCAATGAAAAATATTCAAATGCCTACACAAATTCTTCTTCTTTTTCTTTCCCTTCTCCTCTTCTCCCTTCAGAATCTCTCCTGCGCCCAAAGCTCTCCTCAGATTTCCAGCCTTCTTCAGCCTATCCAAAATGTCTATTTCGTCGCCAAAACCAAGAGAAATGACAGCAGAGAGGTATTTATATATATATATATATATATATATATATATATATATATATATATATACAAGTGACAGGCACGGGCCTTCGGCCTTGGGGGCATTCGGCGGGGGTGCGACAATCGGCGGGGTTCGATATTTGTCGTGGGCGGCGACATTTGTTGTGGGCGGCGACATTTGTCGTGGGCGGCGACATTTGTCGTGGGCGGCACCCGCCCCTATGGCCTCGCGCGACAGTACCCGACATACGACGGCGGGCACCGCCCGCTCCTGGAGGGCTCCGCCCGCCGCCCGCTTCGGGCGGGCTCCGCCCGACCCGCAACATATACATATGAGTTCTCAAAATGATCTTAAAAAAATATAAATCAAGAATACAATTTTTATTTTGAAAAACAAATTATATTTTAACGTTAAAACATTAATTTTTCTCTTGTAATTCCTAGCTATAGAGAATATGTTTAGGATATCTAGTGTTTTTATTTTTTGTATTTTAATATTGTAAAGTTGTGTAATTACCTAAAAGGATATTGACTTTATAATATACTAATATAAAGTTTGGTATAATTATGTAATTATGATTACAACTATGAGGGCAATATAGGGACATCATGCAATGTTTCACCAAAGAGTAGTTTTCCCATATTAATAGAGATACAGTCATTAATTTATCAGGGATTTTTAATTAATTATTAATTCTCAAGTGTATAGTTTCTATATATTGTGATATATAGGGATTCATGAATGCATGGAAGGCAGCATGTTCGATCTTCTTCTGTTCCCGCAGTTTATTTGGTGCCAAACAACAAACAATACCTCCTGAAGCCATTGAACTTTCATGGCCCCTGCAAGTCTACCTCCTTAGCGGCGCGTCGTTAATACCTCGCCTCTTTCGCGCTTAAAATGGAAAAAAAAAAAGAGAGATGGGTGTTGCTATGTGTGGATCGATTTCGGCTTTATGTGTGCAAATCATTATAATAATTAATGAATTTCGAAGATCTTGGGCTCTCATTCATTGATAACTTTGAAGATCATTTTTGTGGCAGGTTTCTTATCATCATTAGTATCATTTTTGGGTTGTTTCATTTCTTTTTTTGAGAAAGTTCTTTTTATTAAAACCTATTGTGTGTTTGCCTCTAATGAACTTGATTATTTGCTTTCATCTGCATTTTGCTTCAATTAATATAATGGTTTTATAGTATTGATTTATTTATTCGTAGGGAGACGTACACTGGAGTAGTTGTGGAAATTTTTTCCAACCTGCGTTAGATTATAAAGTTCATCTACAAGATTGTTTGCTTTGAGAATGAAATATGGATGCAGTGCTACCTTGAGATTGACCTGGTACTAGTTAAAAATAGGTTTTTGTTGTAATAGGGGTTGAGAATTATCTTTCACGGACATTCCTTCTTGACTGGATATGGCTATTGATGTGATACATTGTTTAATATACCGATGGAGCAAGCAGGAGGCACACTGCTTCAATTTTTTAAAAAAAATAAATAAAACATTTGGCGGCGTTTTCTATGAAACAGCGCCGCGGATTTCGATATTTGTGTTAGCCGCGTTTTTAGATATACGAGCGCCGCTGTATGCATTAGGCAATAGCGGCGCTATGTACAAACGCCGCAAAGGTTTTAGCAGCGCCTCTTTTCGCAGCGAACTTGCGGCGTTTGACAAAACGCCGCCATAGGTATAGTGACGTTTAAAAAGCGCCGTGAAAGGCATAAAAAAACGCCGCGATATGTATGCTTTGTTGTAGTGGGCCGAAATGGACGACGACGATCGTGGCGAGCCGATCAGACGGCGGGGAAGGCACTCAAGGAGGGAAAGAGAGGTGGTCGGCCACCACCTCGAGAGTGGTAGGCCCTGGCGAAGGTGGCGGGTCGCCGGTTCCGGCCCAGCCAGGGGTGTGGCCGGCTGATCACACCCGGGTGGCACTCCGGGTGCAGCTCTGGTGGCGGCCACAGGGCGTGACCCCAGTGCCATCTGCTTGGCGCGGCACCAACCGGCCGCAAGGCGCGGCACCGACCGGCCACAAGGCGCGGCCGACCAGAGCTGACCCGAGAGGGGGAGGCCAACCGTGCTCACCCGGGCAAGGGGAGGGGCGCGACCGGTTCGTACCCGACACCCTCTACGTCGATCGCAGGAGGGAAAGATCTCCACTTAGATGGTAAGATCATGGGGGAATAGGCTAATTGCACCCCCCCCCCCCCCCCCCCCCAAAAAAAAATATAAATTGGCTTGACCCCATCAACATTATATGGCAAAGTGCTTGTTTTGCTTTTAATCACATTGGCTTGACCCCATCAACATTATATGGCAAAGTGCTTGTTTTGCTTTTAATCACACAAATGAAGTTTTGTATGAATTTAAATGGTAAAATGATAATTTTTCATTGTAGGGTATTAGCCCTATGAAAAATATAATGTTAGAACACACTACCATCTTAGGAGACCTAGGAAAATGATAACAGACGATCCTGATTCGTTTGTGTGATCGAACAACTGAGAATTTATGATTTAACAAGATCGGACGGTCCAAATTTATTTGATAGGCATCAGCGATACACCACAAATTCTGATTGGTTGTTCAAAAATCTTTGTAGATATAGTAGAGTGCTGGTTTTGCTTTCAGTCACACAGATGAATTTTTTTCCAAATTTAAAGGGTAAAATGGTAATTTTCCACTGTAGGTTAGTGGCCTTATGAAAAATGGTTAAAACACCCTACCATCTTATGAGACCTTGGAAAATGACGACAGACGATTCTGATTCATTTGTGTGATCGAACGGCTGAGATCTTATGATCTAACAAGATCGGGCGGTCCAAATTTATTTGATAGACATCGACATTACACCACTATTACACAACAAATTCTGATTGGTTGTTCATAGATCTTTGTAGATATAGTTGTTGGGGAACCACATGATGCTCTTGGTAGACCGAGCATACTGAACCGTCTTAGCTCGTGAGCGATCGAGCGTGCCAACAATCAAAGATAAACTAAATGCTGAGACGAAGACTTGATGACGTGAAAACCCATCAACTGGGTGAAAAATAACGTGACCGGATTTATGCCGACCAAATCTCCACTACTTGTTGATTGCTAATACATGGTTTCTTTGAAAAACTTGAGGGTGACATGTCGTCTCTCTTTACAATTATGGAGAAAGAGAAAGGGTAAGACTCAGAGGGTGACAAGCCACCACCCTCAGAGTTAAGTATTTCTTCGCGAGTTGTGTGTAACTATGTACTGGTCGCTCTTTGAAGTCCTTTATTGATGCTTGGAAGTAGGGACGACTTGTTACGCTTGTCCTAGTATCCGGGGCTTGTCTTCTATCGCACTTGGATGAGCCTGGAATGGCTGATTTGTTGCCACCCGACGAGCTTGTTGTTGAGTCGAGTGTTGAAACCAAAACTCGGTTTCAAGAAGAGTTCAGACACAATAGGTGTAACTTGCACTTCTCTCGAACCAGCACACCTGACTGGACACTTAGGAACTAGGAAATGACCATGGGCTGCAGCGTGCAGGTCCCACTACACACCTGAAAGGCCTTAAAACGCTCTTCCTCCCAAGCCAAAAGCTGAGTTGGACACCTTGGAGGGCACTCAACGCCAACCAGAAACGACCTGAGGAAGAGGAAGCAGAAAGAACTCGATCCCCCCCCCCCAAAGATGCCCACATGTTCTATATATAGTTTTCTGACTTGGCATACAAATAACGTAATCCCGCATTTTAAGAATGCTATACGCAGCCCAAATGGGTCTGTGAACAGCCAAACTCCGTTGTTTGGAGGGGCTATTAGCAGGCCAGCGGGAGCATTCCGGTAAATCTACTATTGGGCAAGTGGTTCCTGCTGCCACCACTCGCCTGGGGCGGCGAGTGCCCGGAAGAGGCCAACACTCGCCACCTCGACCAGGATCGTGGGCGAGTGCAAGAATTTTTACCCCACTCTCCTTTCTCTTAGTTTGGTCCTGAGGCGAGTGTACGCAAAGGTTTTCTACTCGCACTTATACCACCGACGACTTGATCTTCCGCGAGCTGTGTCCTTTCGTTCCCACTCGCTCATCTGGCTCGTCTAATCCTAAAATTACCTTATTTGATTAGGTCTTTCCCAGACGGACCTACTCGGTGAACACGGTGTTGTGCACAATCCCACTTTTTGCGAGATTGTCCCAAGCTCGGAAAGAAATGTTCAACCCTAGGTGTTCGACGAGTGGTGTCTAATCCTGAGGGAATTTTATGGTGGGCTCCACAATAAGCTCTATATAAATGCCAACCTAGGGGGAGTAGGGAATACCATTACTTACCCTCTCTTTTTCCCGATCTTTATCACGTCACGTTCGGAGATCACCGTTCGTTCCACGTGGTAACCTCTCCCTCACCTCACTCTGTGCCTTACACTTAAGGGTCGGGTTTCGAATCAGCTCCGACATAGCCCACACTAGTGTGGTCGATGTCGGGCTGCTCCCGGCCACTAGTAAATCCTGGTATCAACAAAGAAGCAGTTGGTACAACATCATTAGTTAGTCATCAATTAATGCATGCATATGCCATGATAGATTTTCTTTCTAGCTTACGCTGATGACGGCTTTGATGTGGTCGTCGGTGAGCGGGATCTGAAGATTGTTCTCCACTTGTATTCTGAGAAGAACCTCTATTATGTCATCTACGGCGAAAGGCCGAAGGCCTTCTTGGTTTTTTTTGTGCTCTTTGATGACGTCTTCTCTTATTTGCTCGAGATTCTGGAGGCACTCCTCCAGCTTCCGTTGGAATCCTGAATATGTACAACCCGTATTCGTCAAGAGTGATTCCATTCGCTCGTGCAGGCGAGATCAAAGTCAAAGAACAAGTTAAAGTAAATGAATGGCTTGAATCTCTCCGGGATGATACCTGTGATGCGGGCGATGAAGGGCATCGGTGGAAAGAGATCGGGAAAGTTCAGACTGGATGCCAACTTATCCACCCCGGTTATGGCGGATCGGAAGAGATTATGGTCCGTCTTCTTCCTACCGACGACAGCCCTCGTAGTGATATTACAGGAGAGCTGCGAGATCTCATCGTTGAGGTTGACGGAGACACTGGAGGCGGCCGCCCCTGCGATGGACTGTATTGTTATATCGCTCGAAGCATCCGGATGGGGATCTAGGTGGAATCCCCTATCCGTTGCCCCTAGGTGGGTATAAATAGGCAAAACCCTTAGGAGTTACTACGGGTATGGGCTAACCGTGTACCCAACACGACCCGTTAAACCTCCGAACCCGTTATTGTCCAAATATACACTTACAATCTCCTCATATATTTGTGACAAATAACGTGTACGTTTCGGAATACAGAAAGTGGAAGTACCAAAAATAAATTTCCGACTTAACACATTTCTATAAGAGTTAGCACAGTTTTTACAGAAAAACGTAAACATGAATTTTAAAACAAAAACATAATACATCCAAAGAAAAATGTGCTACTCAATAATAAATAAGTCTGGAAAACAGTAAAATGACTACAGATAAACATATAACAATTCTACTCAGAGAGTAGATCATCATCATCTATGTCAAAATCTACTTTCTCTCCTCCATCTTCATCAGTGCCTGCAAGGAATTTCATGAGTCAGACTCTATGAATTCATAAACATATGCAGTGACGTATCAAAGTAAACTAGCTCTACCTAAATGAGCTTAGTACTTGTAGTAGTAGTGAAGTAACACTGTCAGTATCTCTATCCAGTCTAGCTAGGACCAGTCAAGTTTTGATTTTGATAAATCAAACGTTGTTATCTTACTCATTAGTGACCACTATGTATCTCATCATATGACTTGGTACACAGTCATTTGCAACATTATCAAATGTGGAATAATGTGCTATGACCACTAATGTTAGATTAACTCATGCAATGACTTTCTATTCCCAGTTGAATAATTCTCAAATCAGCTTACAATGAGGAAGACGTTAAGTCATCAGGTGTGGAATGACTAGCATCTAACTATCTTGGGCTTTCATCAAGAAATTATTTGGGGTTTTCAATCTATTATTAGATGCTTGAATGTTGCGAATATAGGTTCTCGTTATGAAAATATAAACATAAGAGGAAGTTTCATATTTCTATGAACTTTAATCTCATCTCCCCCGATGTTTTTATTGTGAGAACTCTATTTAAGCCCTTTGTCAAGGCGTCTGCAACATTATCTTTTGACCTCACATCAATGAGGTTTACAATCTCTTGACTCGTAAGGGAGGTCAACCAGGCTTGTTTTATCCTGAGTTGCCTTCTTTTGCTGTTGAACAAAGTGTTCGTAGCAATCATTTTCGTAGCCTGATTATCGTAGTAAACTGCAACAGAACTCAATTTCAGGCTCGACAGTGGAATGTCCATCACCAAATCTCTTATCCACTCTGCTTCTTCTCCCGCTGAAGCTAGAGCGTAGAGTTCGGATTTCATAGAAGATAGTGCAATACATGATTGTCTCTTGGACTTCCAGACTACAACTGCTCCTCCTAGTGTGAATATAAATCCACTAGTGGACTTGCTGTCGTTTAATTTTGAGCACCATGATGCATCAGAATATCCTTCTAAAACTGGAGGATGACCATGGTAACATAAAGCATACGTTTGGGTGTGCTTTAGGTATCGCATCAGCCTATCGAGGGCATCCCAATGGTCTTGGCTAGGATTACTAGTTAATCTGCTCAACATGTCGATCGTAAAGACTATGTCAGGTCTTGTGCAGACCATATCATACATGAGACTACCAATCAGTTTAGCATAATCTGACTGTCTAATCGCAGCTCCATCATTGGGCTTCAAGCGATTATTATAATCGTAAGGTGTCTCCACTGCTCTACGTTCATTGTATCCCCACGTGTCCAACATGGACTTTATATAGTGGCTTTGACTTAGGGAAATACCATTTTTTCCAAAGCTCACCTGCATGCCTAGGATAGTCTCAGCTATATCTAGGTCTTTAATGTTAAACTCCTTCATTAGTTCTGACTTAACGTCATCCACTACGGATTGATCAGAACCAAGAATCAGCATATCATCCACATACAAGCATATTATAGCGACTTTGTTCGATCTATGACGTATGTAAAGACATTTATTCGAGAGACTCGACATGAATCCCATGTTCCTTACACTATAGTCAAACTTCTCATGTCATAATTTTGGAGCTTGTTTTTGTCCGTATAGCGACTTGATTAACTTACAGACCTTATTTTCATGACCTTCTACTATGAAGCCTTCAGGTTGGCTCATGTATATTTCTTCGGTCAGATCTCCGTTCAAGAACGCAGTCTTAACATCCATTTGATGAACAATAAAGTTCTCAATAGACGCAATAACAAGTAGGATCCTAATGGTTGCTAAGTGACACACTGGTGAATATACATCAAAGTAATCCACTCCACTAACTTGTGTGAAACTTTTAGCCACCAGGCGTGCTTTATACTTAGCTACGCTACCATCAGGATTGAGTTTCTTTTTCAGAACTCACTTACACCCTATAGTTTTAGCCCCTCTTGGCTTATCAACCAACGACCAGGTGTTGTTCTGAAGTAGAGAATTCATCTATTCATCAATGGCTTCTTTCCAGAGTAGTGAATCCCTTGATCTTATCGCATCCTTATAGGTGGATGGATCGGCCTCAACGTGATAAGTGACAAAGTCACTACCAAAGGTTCTGAGAGTTCGCTCTCTCACCGAAGTCCGTCTAGACTCTAGGATACTACTGTCTACCGGGACTGAATAGGAGGTGCTCGGTACTGATTCAGGGTCTTCCTCAGTAATAGTTGCTTACATACCTGGGATTGTTAGGTTTTTATCCTTAAAGAACTTATCCTCAAAGAATACTGCATCCCTTGATTCAATAATTATATTATTAGACAGGTCTAAGAATATATCTGCAGCACTATCTTCAGCACAACCTAAGTAGACACACGTGTTGATCTTAGGTCCAAATTTAGACCGTCTAGAGTCAGAGACCCTGACATAGGCTATGCAGCCCCAGGTCTTAAGTCTAGTTAAATACGGGGGTCTCTTAAACCAAAGCTTGTAGGGTGTGACTTCTAACTTAGCATGAGGAACTTTATTTAGAATGTTGTTTGCAGATAAAACTGCTTCTCCCCAATAGACAGTAGGCATGCCAGCAGTGAGGAGCATAGAGTTTAACATTTCTGTCAACGTTCTATTCTTTCTCTCGGCTATACCATTCGATTGGGGTGAGTAAGAAACAGTGGTTTCTGCTATGATCCCTTGAGAGGCAAGGAAACCCCGGAACTCACTGGACATATATTCTCCTCCTCTATCACTTCTAAACCTCTTAATTCTCATGTCTAGTTGGTTCTCTACCCTGGTTTTAAAAAGACAGAACTTTTCAAACGCTTCATCTTTAGTTTTAAGAAGGTAAATATGACAGAACCTAGAGCAATCATCTATAAACGTGATCATATACTTCATTCCTCCTTTGGTGACAAAGCTTTTAAAGTCACATATATCGGAGTGTATAAGCCTAGTGGTGTTGTGCTCCTAGTAACCGCACTAAAAGGTTTCTTAGTGATCTTAGTCTGATCACACACGTCACATTTCTCATGTGGTGACTTAGTGTCTAATGTGATCTGGTGAGTTCTAGCTATTTGGAACATTTTCCTATAGTTCACGTATCCTAGTCTCTCATGTAGAGTCTTAGGGCTAACTAAGTTTGTTTGAACTTGTTGAACTAACTCGACTTAGTCGGTACATTCTATTTTGGACATATGCACATCCAAAATAGTGTGAGTTAACTGACAATGTTACTCTACCGCTACAAAAAGTAAAAGACATACCAGCATCACATAATAAACTTATAGACACTAAGTTAGCAACTAGAGAAGGAATAAACTTAACATTTTTTAGAGTTAGAGTCTTACCTGAGGATAGCAGCAGCGTTGCATTCCCCACCTTCAAGGCGTCAGCTGTCTCGCCATTTACAACTGAAACAGACTCTTTTACAGCAGTGAGCCTTGTCATAAGATCAGTATTGTTGCAAACGTGGCACGTTGCCCCCGAATCTAAGAACCACTCCGTGCTTGCCTTAGCGTTTCCGACCATCGTAACAAAGTCGGTAGGCTCAGCTAGACTTACCATATTGGCTTGGTTGTCATCTTGTGGTGCTTTGGTTCTTTCCCTTTTAGGAAGTCGACAATCAGACGCGTTGTGTCCCCACTTTTTGCAGTTAAAACACTTGTCCTTGAACTTTTTGGCGCGTTTGCTAGGGCCTGCAACCTGGGAGCTACCATGAGAGGGTCTGGTCCTTTTAGGGTTTGACACGCGTTTAGAACTGAGAACCATGTTAGCCGCATCCTTCTGCTTGCTAACAGTTTCTAAAGCCTGTCGAATCCTATTTTCATCCTCAATGCGAATAAATCGCTTGAGGTCATTAAGACCGACCTGCGTCTTCTTGTGGTACATTTCAGTTTTGAAATTATACCACGTAGAGGGCAGTTTAAAAATAATCGTGCTATCAACAAAGCTGTCTTGCAGGGTAATGTTCTCACTATGTAAAGAATCTACTAGAACTTCAAAATTCGATACCTGAGGGAGAATGACCTTCTGCTCGTCGAACATGAAGGAATGGAATTTGTCCATCAGGTGCGCCTTGGACAGATCCTCTTCTTGCCTGAAGTGCTCCTCCAGTGCTACCCAGATTTCCTTGGCAGTCTTCAGCTTGATGTACGTCTTCGTCAGGCTGGAGGACAAACAGTTCAGTAGGTAGTCACGACAGAAGTCCTCACCAGCAATCCACTGGGCCTCCTCTTCAGTCCCCATAACGGCAACACGATCAGACTGAACTGTGTAGAAGACGTTCAGATACTTCATCTCAAACTGTGTATTCAACTTCCAATCAATGAACTCTGTGGCCGTAAATTTTTCCAACTTTATTATCGGAACGGGAGACGAGAAACTGTTGCCTTTCATCATGTTCATAGCGGCGACGGGAGCACAGAACGTCTCTCCTTGAAAATCACTGGTAGAAGGGTCTCCCTGAAAAAAAAATTCTGACCCGACAACAATGCTTCCTCCTTCCTCTTTTTCCAATACCGCCAACTCAGTCTATGCAGAAATCTCCTTTAATTTTGGTGAATGACAAGATTGTTGACTGGAGCTTTTATGTCTTACACATGCAAAGCCAAACTCCTCTTTGATTGGGATGTCCAAAGAAATAAACAAAGATATTTACTGTGCTCTTCCCTCTCCTTTCGTGACAGAAGAACTGATTAAAAAAATGATAATGGCGTGGCTTCTTCTCCAAACAGCGGCGGCGGGATACTTCTCCAAACAGCAGCGGCGGGCTCCTTCTCCAAACAACAGCGGCGGGCTCCTTCTCCACCGACACAGAAGCACAAAGAAAAAAAACAGGCAGCGTTCCAGCGCTTTGGACAGATCTCCTTCCCAATCGATGGAGCGGCAGCGACAAACAGTAAAGGCGGAACACCTTCCCCTTTTCCCGATCAGAAAACCAGGCGGCATTCCTTCCACCCGATTTACAGCAGCGCAGAAGGCGGGGGCGGCCTCGTTTTTTTTTCGTGATCAATCACCTGCGGACAGTGTAGGTTCAAGCAGGGAAAAAGAAGTGCCAGGCACAATCAAGAAAGAAAAAAACAGAGAAGACAAGTTATTTTTGGATGCTTAAAACTTCATTGTTCTCTCTTCTTTATATAGCAAAAAAAACAGCAGTTACACGTAACTATAACAGTTACAAGCTAAATATTTAAAGTAAAATAAATGCTAATTATGGTAATAACTAGGAGCTATGAAACGGTAACCGAAACAACATAGGCTATTATTAGGGGAAGTGAAACTCTTGGGCAATTTTAATGGACCATCAAGGATTATTTCCAACATACTCCCTCCTAATCTGGATGTGTCTCAAGGTTGCGAACTCTTAACAGGTGTCACAATGTTGCTAGCTTTGCTGCCGGCAAAGCCTTCGTCAGCAAATCCGCACGTTGCTCATCTGTGCGAACAAACTCCACCATGATCTGCCCTCCCTCGATACATTCACGTATGAAGTGAAATCTTGTGTTGATATGCTTGCTGTGTCCGTGGAATACGGGATTCTTCATTAATGAGATCGCGGACTTATTGTCAACAAATAGCTTTACTGCATCACTCTTCTTTCCAGTCAGTTCGCCCAACAAACTTTTGATCCACAGTGCCTGACATGTTGTTGCTGTTGCCGCCATGAACTCAGCTTCACATGATGATAAGGAAACTGTTTTCTGCTTCTGCGAGGTCCATGACACTAAGCATCCATTGACATAGAATGCCATGTCCCCGGTACTCTTCCGGTCATCGTTGTCGCCGGCTAGATCACTGTCCGTGTACCCCGTGATCACCTCATCATCTCCTTCTTCTGGTATACAAAAGACCATAGCCCATAGTCTCTTTCACATACCTGAGGATCTGCTTGATCGCCTTATGATGCATCACTGTAGGCCTTTCCATGAACCTGCTCAACACACCGATAGAAAAAGAGAGGTCTGGCTGTGTGTGAAGTAGGTACCTGAGGCAAACAATAACACGACGATACTCTGTTGCATCCACTAGTTGTCCCTCATGATCCTTGTGTAGTTGTGATCTTGGTTCCATAGGAAGCTTGGTAAGATTACAATCAACCATCCCGTATTGAGTCAACAACTTCTTGATATATGCTTCCTGCTTGATTGAGATGCCGTCTTCTCCTTGTTTAACCTCAATCCCGAGATAGTAATTGAGCAATCCAAGATCACTCATCTCGAATTCAGACATCATTTGTCGCTTGAAAACCGCAATCGCACCTGGGTATTCTCCTGTCACAATGAGGTCATCGACATATACACCGACAATGACCCCTGCTCGACCTTTACCTTTCGTATACACAGCTTGTTCTTGGATACATTTTACAAGACCGAGTTGCTTCAAACTTTTATCAAGTCGTACATTCCAGGCCTGTGGTGCCTGTCGGAGCCCGTAGAGTGCCTTGCTCAATCTTAGCACCAAATGTTCCTTGTCCTTCACTATGAATCCCTCCGGCTGAGCAACATATAATTCTTCCTCGAGCTCCCCATTCAAGAAAGCTGACTTGACATCGAGATGGTGAACTTGCCAGCCGCGATTGGCATCACTGGCAAGAATGACGCGCACGGTGTCGAGTCTGGCCACTGGTGCAAACACCTCCTCGAAATCAACTCCTTGTCGTTGTACATACCCTTTCGCGACTAGCCTTGCTTTGTGCTTGATCACGTCTCCATCCGAGTTCTTCTTCAGTTTGTAAACCCATTTGAGCCAAATTGGCTTGTGTCCAATCAGTAGCTCTACGAGGGACCAAGTCTTATTTTTCTCAATAAACTCAATCTCCTTGGCCATAGCGTCCTCCCAAACTTGCTGCCCGATGGCCTCATGGTAGCGGGATGGCTCCTCCATCTCCACGAGCATGGCCTCTCCTTCCATGTCAAGTTGCACTCTTGGAGCATCTCTCAAAATGTCGTTGATATGCCTGTAACGAACATGTTCGTCATCAGTGCTGCTGCTCCCTCCTGATTGAGGTGTGGTCACAACCGAATCAGGTGTGGCAAGATCATCTGCCAGCGATCCAGTGGATGTTGTCACCATCGGGGAGATTGCTGTCGTGAGTGTTGTAGTACGCATCCCAGTCGCTGGTCCTTCCGGCGACACCTCACCGGCCAGTGGAGTTGATGAAGTGGCTTGGTGAACATGTGTTATAGGCGTTGATTCGCCTGCCATACCACCCATAGGCGGCGTAAAGTTGCCATATATCAACTCAGTGCCGCATTCCTCCTCGACAACAAAACAAGGAGGATCCCCGTCTCCTGCACCTGTACTCCAGCACCACTTCACATTTTCTTCAAATTTTACATCACGACTTACATGGATTTTTCCGCCCCGTGGATCAAACAGACGGTGCACCTTGCAGCCATCCTCAACGCCAAGGTATGTCATCGACTGGCTTCGATCGTCGAGTTTCTTTAGGTGTGGCGATGTCACCTTCGCGTGCGATGTGCTTCCAAACACACGAAGATGTCCCAGATGTGGCTTCCTTCCATTCCAGGCCTCGAACGGAGTTCGTTCGCCAAACGCCTTTGTTGGCAAGCAGTTCAACAGGTACACCGCATGCCGTACCGCCTCTCCCCAAAATATCCCTGGCACGTTCATACTTTTGAGAAGAGATCTCGCCATCGCCATCACCGTTCTGTTCCTCCGCTCCACCACACAGTTTTGTTGTGGCGTGTATGGCGCGGTAATGTGTCGTTCGATCCCGCCCCCCTCGCAGAACCGGTTGAATTCAGTGGAGAGGAACTCCCCATCGCGATCAGTCCTCAGCGTCTTGATGCGTTGTTCGCTCGTGTTCTCGACCTGCAACTTGAATTTTTGGAACACAGAGCAAGCTTGATCCTTCGTCTCGATCACGTACAGCCAAATCCACATGGAGTAATCATCGACTATTAACATGAAGTAACTATTACCGGCGAAGCTCGAAGGTGTAATCGGACCGCAGAGATCAGCATGTACTAGCTCAAGTGGCTTCTCCGCCTTGAAACTTGCCGCCGTAGGGAACGGTTGTCTCGTCTGCTTTGCCACCAAACATCCTTGGCATATCTGGTTCGGGTGTGTGATCGACGGCACGCCCACCGCCATATTCTTGTCAACAAGGAACTTCATGTCGTGGAAGTTGACATGGCCAAGTCTGGCATGCCAAAGCCACGTAGGATCTTCAAGATTTACCAGGAGAAACACCGCCTCCCCTTGATGCAAATCAATTTTGTAGAGACGACTTGGAGTGCGTCTCACCTTCATGAGCAGCCTCGTATGACATTTGTCGAGCTCCAGCAAGGTATCCTCATTCATGATCACCTTGTGTCCGGTCTCGGTTAGTTGTCCGAGACTCACGATGTTGCTTCGGAGCTTCGGGATACAGTATACCTCCTGAAGTAGCCACGGATCCCCATTTCTACAGGAAAATAGAATTGAACCCTTACCCATGATTTGCATTGCAGTGCCGTCGCCGAATTTGACCTTACCGGTGACATTCTCGTCCAGCTCGCGGAACTTCGCCTTATCACCGGTCATGTGGTTGCTCGCCCCGTTGTCCAGGTACCAGACATGACAGGGGGTAACATTCTCCTCCGGCCTCGTTTTCTCCTCGCTCAGTAGGACGACATCCTGCTGCTCCTGTTCTTTCGTCGTTATCACCTCCGACACCGCGAGAATTAGGGCCGGCTCGGTGTCGTCCGCACAGGTGAGGTGTGCCTCCTCCTCCTTCTTCGGGACCCTTCATTCAGATGCATAATGACCCATCTTATCACAGTTAAACAACGAATGTGACTCTTGTCACGACCACCGCCACTGGAGCCACTCATGTTGTTTTTTCTTTGCATCCAACTGCGACCGCCCTTGCCACGCCCTCTGCCGCGACCACGTCCACTCCAGTCGTGGTTGTTGTTGTATTCAAGAGCATGAGATTTTCCATCCCTCTCTTGTCGCGTTTGCCACTCTTCCCGAGTGAGCAAAAGTTGGCCGTCGCCTTTGCCATTTCTGCTGGTTGTGTGCGGGCGTGCTCGTTCTTCATAGGCTTTCAGCCGCCCCACAACTTCCTCGAATGGCATAGTGTCGAAGTCATAGAACTGCTCAATCCCGGCGATCACGTTCAAGAAACGATCCGGCACTGTGTCGAAAAGTTTTTTGACTAGTGCAGCGTCGTCGAGCGTCGCCCCCAGGTTTGCATACCTGATGCACATGCCGTTGAGCCTTCCAGCGTAGAGGTCCAAGGTTTCGTCCTCATGCATGCGCATGACGTCGAACTCATTCCTCAACGTCTGCAGTCGTGCGTTCTTGACGCGATCCACGCCAATGAATCTTGTCTTGAGGCAATCCTAAACCTCTTTCGCAGTTTTCTTCATTGCCACCTGCATCAGGAGGTCCTCCGGGAGTGCTTGGAAAAGATGCGACCTTGCCTTCTTGTCCTTTTTTATGTCGACGGGCTCCCCGTCCTCCGGCTCGATTGCTTCCCAGACACCTTGATCCTCCATCATCGCTTGTACCCGAATCACCCAACTCGCGTAGTTGGTCGTCGTTAACTGCGGGTAGCGGAACAACCCGCCGCCGCTCTCCCGCGCTGCCTCAACTTGAGGAGCGCCGCCGTTCTCCTGCGTTGCCTCACCTTGAGGAATGATCGACATGGCTCTGATACCAGATGTAGGTTCAAGCAGGGAAAAAAAAGTGCCAGACACAATCAAGAAAGAAAAAAACAGAGAAGACAAGTTATTTTTGAATGCTTAAAACTTCATTGTTCTCTCTTCTTTATATAGCAAAAAAAAAAGCAGTTACACGTAACTATAACAGTTACAAGCTAAATATTTAAAGTAAAATAAATGCTAATTATAGTAATAACTAGGAGCTATGAAACGGTAACCGAAACAGCATAGGCTATAATTATGAGAAGTGAAACTCTTGGGCAATTTTAAGGGACCATCAAGAATTATTTCCAAGAGACGGGAGAGAACGAAGGAGAAACAAAACGGTTACGGACGTGCCAAAAAATTGTGAGCGACGGGGGCACTACTTTGAGTATGTTATGTCGCTCGAAGCATCCGGATGAGGATGTAGGTGGAATCCCCTATCCGTTGCTCCTAGGTGAGTATAAATAGGCAAAACCCTTGGGAGTTACTATGAGTATGGGTTAACCGTGTACCCGACACGACCCGTTAAGCCTCCGAACCCGTTATTGTCCAAATATACACTAACATGTATGAGGTTGGATATCTCCTCCTCTCTAATGTAGCGGAAAGATTGGACGCGCTTGACGCTGAGCAGCTCGAGAAGGCAGAGGCGGCGCATCTGGCGCCAGAACTCGCCGTAAGGGGCGAATGCGATGTCCTTTCCGCCGTAGGTGATGACTTTGATGGAGGAGTAGATGGGACGGGAGGCGAAGGAGATGTCGTGAGTCTTCAGGATCTCTTTTGCGGCGGCGGAGGAGGAGACGACGACCGCGCCGATCTCGCCGAGCTTGAGGCCCATGATGGGGCCGTGGATGGCCGAGAGGCGGCTGAGAATTTGGTGGGCTGGTTGAGGGCGGAGCAAATGGTGGAGGCTGCCGATGACGGGGAGATTCCAGGGGCCCGGGGGTTGCCGGATTGCTTCTTTGGGGTGACCGGAAGTGATTTTTTTGATGAATACAAGGAGCATGAAGAAGACAACTAATGTGATGATGAGAAGATCCATTCTTTTACAATTCTCTGACCCTCCAAAGCCAATTCTCATTTTGTCTTATATTGAAATTTTTTAAGTCTGCCCTGTCCGGAACCAATCAAATGCATGAAAACAGTTGTTTTAAGTGGACCCAGAGCTTAATCAACGCATTTCATTGCCCCTCCGAGAGTGTGCGGGGCCGGACCTAAGAATCTGACCGTTACCTAATTACATCAAAAAGGAAAAGAAATAAATAGAGAAATGCGCTGGTAAAGGCTGGCCAACTCCGTGGCTTCATCCTGTCCGTTGATGGAGTGAACAATTCTTATTATTGTTTAATTAATGTTGAACTTTGCATCCTCTCCGTGAAAGTACACATGGGCCCGTTGCAATACCATGGCGCTGGAATATGCTACACCGTTGGCCAATGATGATGAGTCTGAGGCCGTCCGATTGGAGTAATCCAAGAGCAAAGATACAAAATGCAGGAACTGCTTCTCTGCATCATCGTCAGAGCGCTCATCCTCGGAGAGATCTCCAACACCAAGACCAGAAGTGTCGCAATTACGAGCCCCCGCTACCGCACGAAAATTCTTCACCATTCTAGAGCATGGGACCCGCCTTCGTCGTCATGATCTCATCACAGATCTCTTCTGAAAGCACGCAATAGCTCCGCATATGAGCATGAGAGTCCGTTGTACTCAACAACTCCTTCCGTCTTCAAATCCTCCACAACCTGCTCCAGCGAAGAAAGTCACTCCACCACAGCCCTGTAGGTATCCCATACCGCTTCCGCCAGGTGTTGGCAATGCTCAACAGTAAGCAAATAACATAACCGCATAAGCCCATCTTGCGGCCACACTTTGGCCCCTTAAAAGGGAAAAGACGCAAAAGTATTCGCAAAAGAAAATACTTTAAGTGCATTGCAATACCTGTTGTCGCGCCCGCATGCAAGAGCACGAACGTCCTTAACGCACAAGTGCCTCAATAAACACACACATGCCAGCGTGCGCCCCACACATATCGCGCTAGTGCGTGCCCTGTGCACGGGCACTGGCGCGTCGCCCGCGCTTGCACGCCCCCCCCCCCCCCCCCCCCCCCCCCCCCGTGCGCAGGAACGGGCGCAGTGTACAACCCCGTATTCACATAGTAGGGCCCTCCCGGCAGGCGCATGGCCAACTATAAGTTTTTAAGCTTTTGATAGATTTTGGACTCTTGGTGGCCAATTTTGGCTTGGCCTTGGAAATATACTAGTAGGGGGAGGAAATATTTTTCTCCCCCCCGGCCCCCTCGGGGGGTCACCCAGCCTCGAGCTCGCCCAGCTCCACCCAGGCCGCCGAGTACCCCCCAGGCCGCCGAGTACCCCCCAGGCCGCCGAGTACCACCCAGGCCGCCGAGTACCACCCAGGCCGCCGAGTACCACCCAGGCTGCCGAGTACCACCCAGGCCTGGTCTCCTGCTCGCCTGGCTTGAGGGTTTGCCCCTAGTTGACTGCATTTAGATGTTTGGAACAGCGGGATTTGGCTGTTGGCAGACCAATTTGGGCTCATTTCAGTAACTTCAGAACAACAGAGGTTGGATATTGGCAGGTCATCCCCAAAAAACTATAAATAGACCCTTGAGGGTGCCTTGGAGAGGGCACTTCTTCATAACTTGAATCCCCTTGCTTTATTTCTCCAAGGCACCTAGCTAAGCATTGGCTAGGGAGGGGGAGACCTCAAAGGTCTTCCGGGTGTGAGGTAGGACCTCCACGCTAGAGCCGATGGTCTGTTCCTAGTTTCCCAAGTCTTTGGTCCGTGACGTTCCCCCGAGTGTAGTAGGTGTGAGGTCACCCCTCTTTTGGGACACCGAACTCCACAGAGACCAGTTTTTTGTTTCAACATTTTTGTGCAGTGAGCGTGGAGAGTGACCAACACAGAAGATCTCGAGAGTGTGTCATGGCTGGAGATCAGGGAGATAGTGATGATCTCGGCGAGCTACCCAACCCCGGACCCTTCGTGGGAAGGGAGGAGTTCATGGATTCCATCCATGGCATCATGGAGATGCTGAGAGGCATCGCCCCTCGGGCTGACAGCTCCACCCCCACCCTCCAGGGACTGGCTCCCAGTGGTCTCGGCGAGCTGACCCAGAGTGGTCTCGGCGTGCTGCCTCTTAGGGGCACATGGGAGATGACCCCAGCAGAGGGAGAAGGAAGTGCACCAGGTAGGCGACCTCGGAAGGAAAGGATGGGAGAAGGGGTCGAGCGAGACCTCCTTGGTCGGGAGTTATTCCCCAGCCCGGCGAGTGCTAGCCCTCCAAAAGAGCAGGTCGCGCGAGTAGAGGTGCCGAGAGCACCCCTCAGGTGGTCACCTTTCAGCGAGCTGATCGTCTCAGCTCCCGTTCCCGAAGGGTTCAGAGAGACCGACATGGCTTACTATACCGGGAAGGATGACACCGTCCAGCACCTGCAGTGGTTCGAGGATGTCGTCTCCATCAGGCCAATGACGGATGCCTTCAAGTGTCGCCTCTTTGCGATCACGTTGAAGGAGAAGGCAAGGGATTGGTTTCATTAACTCCCTCCGAGGTCGATCTATGGGTTCAAGGACATGAGACGAAGCTTCCAGCTCCGCTTCTCCACCTCCAAGAAGAGGAAAACGAGTCCTGAATCCATCTTCCTGATAAGGCAGAGGGTAAGGGAGTCGCTGGCCCACTACGTTGACAGGTTTCAGGAAGAGATCCTGGATATCCAGGACATGCCGGGGTATGCTCTCCAGATGGCCTTCACCGTTGGGCTGAAGGAGCCCTTCTTCAAGATGAGCTTGACTCGGAAGGCCCCCCTTTTTTCGAGGAGATGATGGAAAGGGCGGCAGAGGAGATAGCCCTGGAGGCGGCCAACCCAGCATTCGTCAAGAAGTTGGCGAAGCTAACAGAGACAGAGTCAAAGGAGCAAGGTGGCTCAAGGCATCATGAAAGAAGAAGGAGGGAGGAGCAGAGAGATCAGGGGTTCCATGGACAGGAGGGTCCGGAACCAGGCTGGAGGCAGCATGGAAGACCTGCCCAAGGTCCAGGAAAAGCTCTCGTCCCAGGTGGAGAAAACTTCCACGGGGGCCAAGGGAGGTACAACTTCCAGAGGCAAGCCCCTAGGCAGCTCCTGCCCCTACCCCAACAAGCCTTAGAAATAGGTGAAGGAGGAAGAGGAAACAGGAGAGATCGCCCAGCCCGTCGAAAGAGGGGAGAAAGGGCACTACTGTACTGTGACTTCCACCAGGTGGAGGGGCACGCAACAGCCACCTGCCCCGAGTTCCTGGAGGTAAGGGGGCGAGGAATCCAGCCCAAGGAGGGGGTGATGATGTATGCGAGGACCGGGTCGATGTAGGACACCGAGGAGGAATAACAGTGATCCATGGTTGGGTGGGGATCGAGGCCACTCGGAAGGCGAGCCTCCACGTCATGTACCGCCGGAGTGTCACCTTGACGTCCCAGACCCCGCCCCCAGAAGAGAAGATCACCTTCTCATCAAAAGACATGCCAGAGCACGAGGATCCATTCTGCGACGCCCTGGTCATCCAGGCAGCCATCGAAGGCTTTACCGTCTCCCGGATCTTGATTAACAATGGAAGCTCCATCAACGTCGTCTTTAAGAAAGCGTTTGACGGGATGAAGGTAGAGCCAAGGAGGGTGTTGGCTTCGGACGGACCCCTGTTTGGATTTTCAGGAGAGAGAAAGGACGTGGAAGGCGGAGTCATACTCCAGGTGAAGCTAGGGGGACCTCAAGAAACTGCAGGTTCGTCATTGTTGACGCTCCAGGCAGCTACAATGTCATTTTCGGAAGGCCCCTCATCAGTGCTTTCCGGTATGTGCCTTCATCCTTCCACCAGTGTCTTAAGTTCAACTCAGAGGGGACTCAGATCAGGATCAAGGGAGACTCCAGGATAGCGAGGCAGTGCTACGTCACGGCTGTCAACACCATCTCTTGGTTGGCCAAGGCGGAGGAGATGAAGAAGATCATAGAGAGCCTGGGCAGGATGGAAGTGTCTGAGGGGAAGGTATCAGACGACGGTCATCAGGCCCAGGCCCCCTAAAGAAGCCTCATCTCAGTAGAGTCTTGTATCTTTTTCTTATGTTGTAATGAGTCCAGTCCTCGACCAGTAGAGTCGGGAGGGTCATGCAACCCATCTTTTTTTCCCCGTTAGAGGATGTTAGAATTGAAAAAGCTTAGGTGACATGTCCAGCTCCCAACCCCCGAGAGGATCTCCTTATACCAGGCTCACACCAGCTGGCAGAGTCGAGAGTGCCTCGAAGGGTAGCTCGTTTTTCCCTCTGCTCTAATGATGATTCCGCTGTCAGACTCTCATTAGCTGACAAGGCCGGATGATCTCTCGTGGAAGCCCAGTTCCTCTGCTCCGATTGTTGAAGCCAAAAATGACCGAAGCCAAAATTGACTTCCGTGGAGTTCGACCCTTGGGGAAAGGGGTGACCTCACACCTACTACACTCAGAAGAACGTCACGGACCGAAGACTTAGGAAGCTATGAACTGACCCTCGGCTCTAGCGTGGAGGTCCCACCTCACACCCGGAAGACCTTTGAGGTCTCCCCCTCCCTAGCCAATGCTTGAGCTAGGTGCCTTGGAGGAAGAAAGCCAAAGAGATTTGTGGCTAAGGAAAGAATGACAAGTCCCCCTTCAAGGCACCCCTAAGGGTCTATTTATAGTTTTTCCAAGTCTTAGGGGTAAAATGACCAAAACGCCCCTGGGGCCAAAATGCCTCCAGCCAATAGGAAACCTCCACACCGGGGGGCAAAGAGGGAAAAACCACCTCGAGGGTAAAATGGTCCAAGGACGAGACCACGCCAAACCACACCCCCCCGGCGGTCTCGCCCGGGGCTGGCCGCGAGGCCGCGAGGGCAGGGGCGAGAACCCGGCCCTGGGCCGGTCTCGCCCCGCCTGCTCTCGCCTAGCCGCGAGGCAGGGGCGAGAACCCGGCCCCGGGCCGGTCTCGCCCCGCCTGCCCTCGCCTAGCCGCGAGGCAGGGGCGAGAACCCGGCCCCGGGCCGGTCTCGCCCCGCCTGCCCTCGCCTAGCCGCGAGGCAGGGGCGAGAACCCGGCCCCGGGCCGGTCTCGCCCCGCCTGCCCTCGCCCAGCCGCGAGGCAGGGGCGAGAACCCGGCCCCGGGCCGGTCTCGCCCCGCCTGCCCTCGCCTAGCCGCGAGGCAGGGGCGAGAACCCGGCCCCGGGCCGGTCTCGCCCCGCCTGCCCTCGCCTAGCCGCGAGGTAGGGGCGAGAACCCGGCCCCGGGCCGGTCTCGCCCCGCCTGCCCTCGCCTAGCCGCGAGGCAGGGGGTGCGCCTCCGGACTCCGACCGGTCCCGCAGCTTCCCCTCACGCCTACCCTGCTGGGACGGGTGCCTGCCTACTCGTCGCACCCGCCCCTCGAAGAAGGGGGCAAGGGGGGAGGCCAATTTTTCCTCCCCCTACTAGTATATTTCCATGCTAGAGCCAAAATTAGCCACCAAGAGTCCAAAATATCCAAAAAGCTTAAAAGCTTAAAACTGGCTCTGCGCCTGCCGAAGGGACCTTACCCCGCGAATATGGGGTTGTACACAATCCCCGCTCTTTTCGAGGTTGGCACAAGCTCGGAAAGAAACGTCCAACCCAACGTATTCGCTGAGTGTAGCGGGGTCTCGCGGTGTCGAAAGATTATGAGGCCTCTTCCGAGGGGCCAACCTGCCATGCCAGCTGATGAGAGCCTGGGTGGCGAGACCTCCTCAGGGTAAAAGGATCTAGCCTCCTGGGGGGTCATCCTGCCATGCCAGCTGATGAGAGCCTGGGTGGCGAGACCCCCTCAGGGTAAAAGGATCTGACCTGGCAGCGGAGCTAGAGGACTTAGCTCCCACGAGAGATCAACCTGAATCCACCAGCTAGTGAGAGCCTTGCAGCGGAATCATCTCGGAGCTAAGGGACTTGGCTCCCACGAGAGATCAACCTGAACCCACCAGCTAGTGAGAGTCTGGCAGCGGAATCATCTCGGAGCTAAGGGACTTGGCTCCCACGAGAGATCAACCTGAACCCGCCAGCTAGTGAGAGCTTGGCAGCGGAATCATCTCGGAGCTAAGGGACTTGGCTCCCACGAGAGATCAACCTGAACCCACCAGCTAGTGAGAGCCTGGCAGCGGAATCATCTCGGAGCTAAGGGACTTGGCTCCCACGAGAGATCAACCTGAACCCGCCAGCTAGTGAGAGCCTGGCAGCGAAATCATCTCGGAGCTAAGGGACTTGGCTCCCACGAGAGATCAACCTGAACCCGCCAGCTAGTGAGAGCCTGGCAGCGGAATCATCTCGGAGCTAAGGGACTTGGCTCCCACGAGAGATCAACCTGAACCCACCAGCTAGTGAGAGCCTGGCAGCGGAATCATCTCGGAGCTAAGGGACTTGGCTCCCACGAGAGATCAACCTGAACCCACCAGCTAGTGAGAGCCTGGCAGCGGAATCATCTCGGAGCTAAGGGACTTGGCTCCCACGAGAGATCAACCTGAACCCGCCAGCTAGTGAGAGCCTGGCAGCGGAATCATCTCGGAGCTAAGGGACTTGGCTCCCACGAGAGATCAACCTGAACCCACCAGCTAGTGAGAGCCTGGCAGCGGAATCATCTTGGAGCTAAGGGACTTGGCTCCCACGAGAGATCAACCTGAACCCGCCAGCTAGTGAGAGCCTGGCAGCGGAATCATCTCGGAGCTAAGGGACTTGGCTCCCACGAGAGATCAACCTGAACCCGCCAGCTAGTGAGAGCCTGACAGCGGAATCATCTCGGAGCTAAGGGACTTGGCTCCCACGAGAGATCAACCTGAACCCACCAGCTAGTGAGAGCCTGGCAGCGGAATCATCTCGGAGCTAAGGGACTTGGCTCCCACGAGAGATCAACCTGAACCCGCCAGCTAGTGAGAGCCTGGCAGCGGAATCATCTCGGAGCTAAGGGACTTGGCTCCCACGAGAGATCAACCTGAACCCGCCAGCTAGTGAGAGCCTGGCAGCGGAATCATCTCGGAGCTAAGGGACTTGGCTCCCACGAGAGATCAACCTGAACCCACCAGCTAGTGAGAGCCTGGCAGCGGAATCATCTCGGAGCTAAGGGACTTGGCTCCCACGAGAGATCAACCTGAACCCGCCAGCTAGTGAGAGCCTGGCAGCGGAATCATCTCGGAGCTAAGGAAAAATGAGCCACCCCCCAAAACACTCTCGACCCTACCAGCTAGTGTGAGCCTGGTATGAGGAGATCCTCTCGGGGGTTGGGAGCTGGGCATGTCACCTAAGCTTTTTCAATTCCAACATCCTCTAACGGGGGAAAGAAAATGGGTTACATGACCCCCTCGACTCTACTGGTCGGGGGCTAGACTCCTTACCATAACATAAACATAAAAAAGATACATGACTCCGCCGAGGCGAGGCTTCTTCAGGGGGCCTGGGCCTAGTGGTTGTCATCAGGTTCCATCCCACTGGCCACCTCAACCCTGCTCAGGCTCTCCATGATCTTCTCCATCTCCTCTGCCTTAGCCAACCAAGAGATGGTGTTGACTGCCGTGACGTAGCACTGCCTCGCCATCCTGGAGTCTCCCTTGATCCTGACCTGGATCCCATCTGAGTTGAACTTAAGACATTGGTGGAAGGATGAGGGCACGCACCGGAAGGCGCTGATGAGGGGCCTTCCGAAGATGGCATTGTAGCTGCTCGGAGCGTCAACAATGACGAACCTGCAGTTCCTTGAGGTCCCTCCCAACTTCACCTGGAGTCCGACTCCACCTTCCACCTCCTTTCTCTCCCCTGAGAATCCGAACATAGGTCCATCCGACGCCACTATCCTCCTTGGCTCCACCTTCATCCCCTCGAACGCCTTCTTGAAAATGACGTTGACCGAGCTTCCGTTATTAATCAAAATCCGGGAGACGGTGAAGCCTTCGACGGCTGCTTGGATGACCAGGGCGTCGCAGAAGGGATCCTCATGCTCTGGCATATCCTTTGATGAGAAGGTGACCCTTTCCTCCGGGGGAGGGGTCTGGGATGTCGAGGCAACGCTCCGCCGATACATCACATGGAGACTTGCCTTCCGAGCGGCTTCGATCCCCACCCCCCCGTGGATCACAGCTATACCACCTCGGGGTCCTACATCAACCCGGTCCTCGCACACATCTTCACCCCCTCCTTGGGGTAGAGCTTCAATCCGCTCCGGCTGCTGCTGGGCTGGAGCTCTCGCCCCTCTCACTTCTAGGAACTCGGGGCAGGTAGCCGTGGCGTGACCTTCCAACTGGTGGAAGTCACAGTACGGCAACTCTACCCTGCCTCCCCCTCTCCCCTTGCGATTCCTCCTATCCCTTCGGCCAATCGCCATCGCTTGCTGGGGTGGGGGCAGGAGCTGTCTTGGGGCTTGCCTCTGGAAGTTGAACCTCCCTTGACCCCCATGATGGTTCCCTCCATCCTGGATGAGAGCCCTTCCTGGACCATGGGCAGGTCCTCCCTGCTGCCTCCAGCCTGGCTCCGGACCCTCCTGTCTCTGGAACCCTTGAGCTCTATGATCCTCTCTCCTTCTCCCTTCATGATGCCTTGAGCCACCCTGCTCCTTCGACTCCACCTCTGTCAACTTTGCCAACTTGTTTACAAAGGCCGGGTTGGCTGCCTCCATGGCTATCTCCTCTGCCGCCCTTTCCATCAGCTCCTCGAAGGAAAGGGGGGCCTTCCGAGTCAAGCTCATCTTGAAGAACCCTTCGCGCAATCCTACCGTGAACGCCATCTGGAGGGCATACCCTGGCACCTCTTGGATGTCAAGGACCTCCTCCTGGAACCTGTCAACATAGTGGGCCAGCGACTCCTCGGCCCTTTGCTTTAACAGGAAGAGGGACTCAGGACCCTTCTTCCTCTTCTTGGAGGTGGAGAAGCGAAGCTGAAAGCTCCGGCTCAAGTCTTCGAACCCGAAGATGGACCTCGGAGGGAGTTGATGGAACCAGTCCCTCGCCTTCTCTTTCAAGGTGATCGCAAAGAGGCGACACTTGAAGGCGTCCGTCATCGGCCTGATGGAGACGACATCCTCAAACCATTGTAGATGCTGGACGGGGTCATCCTTCCCGGTATAGTAAACCATGTCTGGCTCTCTGAACCCCTCGGGAACGGGAGCTGAGATGATCAACTCACTGAAGGGTGACCCCCTAAGGGGAGCTCTCGCCACCTCCACTCGCGCGACCTGCTCGCCTGGGGGGTTAGCTCTCGCTGGGCTGGGGAACAGCTCTCGGCCTGGGAGATCTCGCTCAACCCCCTCTATCATCCTTTCCTTCCCAGGTCTCCTATCCGGCACACTTGCTTCTCCCCCTGCTGGGGTGATCTCGCCTTGCCCCCTGGGAGCCAGCTCGCCGAGACCACTCTGGGTTAGCTCGCCGAGACCCCTGGGAGCTAGTCCCTGGGGGGTGGGGGTTAAGCTGTCAGCCCGAGGGGCAATGCTTCTAAGCATCCCCATGATGCCTTCGATGGAAGACATGAACTCCTCCCTTCCTACAAAGGGTCCTAGGTTGGGGAGACCGCCGAGGTCATCACTACCTCCCTGATCTCCAGCCATGACACTCTCCCGAGATCTTCTGTGCTGGTAACTCTCCACACTCACCGCACCAAAACTGTTGAAGCCAAAAATGACCGAAGCCAAAATTGACTTCCGTGGAGTTCGACCCTTGGGGAAAGGGGTGACCTCACACCTACTACACTCAGAAGAACGTCACGGACCGAAGACTTAGGAAGCTATGAACTGACCCTCGGCTCTAGCGTGGAGGTCCCACCTCACACCCGGAAGACCTTTGAGGTCTCCCCCTCCCTAGCCAATGCTTGAGCTAGGTGCCTTGGAGGAAGAAAGCCAAAGAGATTTGTGGCTAAGGAAAGAATGACAAGTCCCCCTTCAAGGCACCCCTAAGGGTCTATTTATAGTTTTTCCAAGTCTTAGGGGTAAAATGACCAAAACGCCCCTGGGGCCAAAATGCCTCCAGCCAATAGGAAACCTCCACACCGGGGGGCAAAGAGGGAAAAACCACCTCGAGGGTAAAATGGTCCAAGGACGAGACCACGCCAAACCACACCCCCCCGGCGGTCTCGCCCGGGGCTGGCCGCGAGGCCGCGAGGGCAGGGGCGAGAACCCGGCCCTGGGCCGGTCTCGCCCCGCCTGCTCTCGCCTAGCCGCGAGGCAGGGGCGAGAACCCGGCCCCGGGCCGGTCTCGCCCCGCCTGCCCTCGCCTAGCCGCGAGGCAGGGGCGAGAACCCGGCCCCGGGCCGGTCTCGCCCCGCCTGCCCTCGCCTAGCCGCGAGGCAGGGGAGAGAACCCGGCCCCGGGCCGGTCTCGCCCCGCCTGCCCTCGCCCAGCCGCGAGGCAGGGGCGAGAACCCGGCCCCGGGCCGGTCTCGCCCCGCCTGCCCTCGCCTAGCCGCGAGGCAGGGGCGAGAACCCAGCCCCGGGCCGGTCTCGCCCCGCCTGCCCTCGCCTAGCCGCGAGGTAGGGGCGAGAACCCGGCCCCGGGCCGGTCTCGCCCCGCCTGCCCTCGCCTAGCCGCGAGGCAGGGGGTGCGCCTCCGGACTCCGACCGGTCCCGCAGCTTCCCCTCACGCCTACCCTGCTGGGACGGGTGCCTGCCTACTCGTCGCACCCGCCCCTCGAAGAAGGGGGCAAGGGGGGAGGCCAATTTTTCCTCCCCCTACTAGTATATTTCCATGCTAGAGCCAAAATTGGCCACCAAGAGTCCAAAATATCCAAAAAACTTAAAAGCTTAAAACTGGCTCTGCGCCTGCCGAAGGGACCTTACCCCGCGAATACGGGGTTGTACACCGATGATGATTCCGATGTCAGGCTCTCACTAGCTGACAAGGTCGGTTGACCCCTCGGGAGGCTAAGTGTTTTCACCCCGAGGCTGTCTCGTCACTTAGGATCCCATTAACTGGCATGACAGGTTGACCCCTCGGGAGGCTAAGTGTTTTCACCCCGAGGCCGTCTCGTCACCCAGACTTCCATTAGCTGGCATGACAGGTTGACCCCTCGGGAGGCTAAGTGTTTTCACCCCGAGGCCATCTCGTCACCTAGGCTCCCATTAGCTTGCATGACAGGTTGACCCCTCAGGAGGCTAAGTGTTTTCACCCCGAGGCTGTCTCGTCACTCAGGCTCCCATCAGCTGGCATGACAGGTTGACCCCTCGGGAGACTAAGTGTTTTTCACCCCGAGGCTGTCTCATCACCCAGGCTCTCATCAGCTGGCATGACAGGTTGACCCCTCGAGAGACTAAGTGTTTTCACCCCGAGGCTATCTCGTCACCCAGGCTCCCATTAGCTGGCATGACAGGTTGACCCCTCGGGAGGCTAAGTGTTTTCACCCCGAGGCCGTCTCGTCACCCAGGCTCCCATTAGCTGGCATGACAGGTTGACCCCTCGGGAGGCTAAGTGTTTTCACCCCGAGGCTGTCTCGTCACCCAGGCTCCCATCAGCTGACATGATAGGTTGACCCCTCGGGAGGCTAAGTGTTTTTCACCCCGAGGATGTCTCGTCACCTAGGCTCCCATCAGCTGGCATGACAGGTTGACCCCTCGGGAGGCTAAGTGTTTTCACCTCGAGGCTGTCTCGTCACCCAAGCTCCCATCAGCTGGCATGACAGGTTGACCCCTCATTAGGTAAGTGTTTTTCACCCCGAGACTGTCTCGTCACCCAGGATCCCATCAGCTGGCATGACAGGTTGACCCCTCAGGAGGCTAAGTGTTTTCACCTCGAGGCTGTCTCGTCACCCAGACTCCTATTAGCTGGCATGACAGGTTGACCCCTCGGGAGGCTAAGTGTTTTCACCCCGACGTCGTCTCGTCACCCAGGCTCCCATTAGCTGGCATGACAGGTTGACCCCTCGGGAGGCTAAGTGTTTTCACCCCGAGGCCGTCTCGTCACCTAGGCTCCCATTAGCTGACATGACAGGTTGAACCCTCAAAAGGCTAAGTGTTTTCACCCCAAAGCCGTCTCGTCACCTAGGCTCCCATTAGCTGGCATGACAGGTTGACCCATCGGAGAGACCGAGTATTTTCGGCCCCATGAAGGCCACTAAGCGAATACGTTGGGTTGGATGTTTCTTTCCGAGCTTGTGCCAACCTCGAAAAGAGCGGGGATTGTGTATAACCCCGTATTCGCAGAATAGGGCCCTCCCGGTAGGCGCAGGACAAACTATAAGTTTTTAAGCTTTTGAGAGATTTTGGACTCTTGGTGGCCAATTTTGGCTTGGCCTTGAAAATATACTAGTATGGGACGAAATATTTTTCTCCCCCCGGCCCCCTTGGGGGGTCACCCAGCCTCGAGCTCGCCCAGCTCCACCCAGGCTGCCGAGTAACCCTAGGCCGCCGAGTACCCCCCAGGCCGTCGAGTACCTCCCAGGCCGCCGAGTACTACCCAGGCCACCGAGTACCACCCAGGCCGCCGAGTACCACCCAGGCCGCCGAGTACCACCCAGGCCGCCAACTACCACCCAGGCCGCCGAGTACTACTCAGGCCGCCGAGTACCACCCAGGCCGCCGAGTACCACCCAGGCCGCCGAGTACCACCCAGGCCACCGAGTACCACCCATGCCTAGTCTCCTGCTAGCCTGGCTTGAGGGTCTACCCCTGGTGGACTGCATTTAGATGTTTGGAACAACGGGATTTGGCTGTTGGCAGACCAATTTGGGGTCATTTCAGTAACTTCAGAACAACGGAGGTTGGATATTGGCAGACCATTTCCAAAAAACTATAAATAGACCCTTGAGAGTGCCTTGGAGAGGGCACTTCTTCATCACTTGAATCCCTTTGCTTTCTTTCTCCAAGGCACCTAGCTCAGCATTGGCTAGGGAGAGGGAGACCTCAAAGGTCTTCCAGGCGTGAGGTGAGACCTCCACGCTAGAGCCGAGGGTCTGTTCCTAGTTTCCCAAGTCTTTGGTCCGTGACGTTCTCCCGAGTGTAGTAGGTGTGAGGTCACCCCTCTTTTGGACCCCGAACTTAACAGAGACCAGTTTTTGGTTTCAACACGCAGCCCTGCCCGACATGCCCTGCGCACGCGCAGGTCTGCGAGAGACAAACACAACTTAAAAAATTTATTTCGTGATAGCAATTCAGATTTAGAATACCAAAAAAAAAATTCAATTTCGTGCAGGCTCGTGTTCATTTTGGGGAAGATGTATTCATGTTAAACGATATGTGTTCATTGCCAAAAATATAACTTTTGTTATTTTGGTTTTGTTAGAATGATAAAATGTATATTTTACTTTGAATGATATATGTGTGGTTTTCGGTTTATTAAATTTTATAAATTAGCAGAGAAAAAAAGATTTTAAAAAAAGTAAATGTAATTTTAAAAAAAGGGCTGCAAATATCTGACGGGTCTGCAAATATCTATTTGTGGGTTGCAAATATTCAAGGGCTACAAATATCGATTATAGATATGCAAATATCAGCACCCTTAAATTAACACATTACCTTCATATGACTGACATACATATCTCCCCCCCCCCCCAAAACGAAGCCAAAGCCTCGTAAAGATAAAACATATATGTTTTTAAAGGTTACATAACCCTTGCAAAATTAAATACATTGATGTTTTATTTATTATAGGTCATGGGTTCACAAAGCCTGCTTCAACCTCCAATACTAGCTAGTAGGAAGAGGAATATGTTGTATGGGAAGTAAACAAAGAGGAAACTTGCGATTGGCCGAGATTCCATGAGCCTCAGTCATGTCCAACTCCCCACCAGAATACTCCCAATCGAAATAGTAGAGCAGATGCGCAAGAGTCATCTCCACAACCGCCAATGCAAATGACATCCCGGGGCATATCCTCCTTCCCGCTCCGAAGGGTATAAACTTGGTCTGCATCCCTTTGAATCCCGCATCGTCGCTCCCATCAAATCTCTCCGGACGGAAGGCATCGGGCTCGTCCCAGTTATTTGAGTCCCTCCCCATCGCCCATGCGTTCACCATCACCATCGTCTTCGCAGGAATCTCATAGCCCATCACCTCGCATCTCTCCGGATTCTCCCGTGGTAGTAGCAACGGCGTGGGTGGGTGCAGGCGCAACGTCTCCTTAATCACAAGCTTCAAGTAGCTAAGCTTGTCTCCCGACATCAGCTCTTCTTCCGCCATCGTGTTTGGCATCCCGCGGCCGAACCTCTCCCTCACCTCACTCTGCGCCTTACACTTAACGGTCGGGTTTCGAATCAGCTCCGACATAGCCCACACTAGTGTGGTCGATGTCGGGTTGCTCCCGGCCACTAGTAAATCCTGGTATCAACAAAGATGCAGTGGGTACAACATCATTACATAGTCATCAATTAATGCACGCATATGCCAAGATAGATTTTCTTTCTAGCTTACGCTGATGACGGCTTTGATGTGGTCGTCGGTGAGCGGGATCTGAAGATTGTTCTCCACTTGTATTCTGAGAAGAACCTCTATTATGTCATCTACGGCGAAAGGCCGGAGGCTTTCTTGGTTCTTTCTGCGCTCTTTGATGATCTCTTCTCTTATTTGCTCGAGATTCTGGTGGCACTCCTCCAGCTTCCGTTGGAATCCTGAATATGTACAACCCGTATTCGTCAAGAGTAATTCCAGTCGCTCATGCAGGCGAGGTCAATGTCAAAGAACAAGTCAAAGTAAATGAATGGCTTGAATCTCTCCGAGATGATACCTGTGATGCGGGCGATGAAGGGCATCGATGGAAAGAGATCGGGAAAGTTCAAACCGGATGCCAACTTATCCACCCCGGTTATGACGGATCGGAAGAGCTTATGGTCCGTCGTCTTCCTACCGATGACAGCCCTCGCGGTGATATTACCGGAGAGCTGCGAGATCTCGTCGTTGAGGTTGACGGAGACACTGGAGGCGGCCGCCCCTGCGATGGACTGTATGAGGTTTGATATCTCCTCCTCTCTAATGTAGCGGAAAGATTGGACGCGCTTGGCGCTGAGCAGCTCGAGAAGGCAGAGGCGGCGCATCTGGCGCCAGAACTCGCCGTAAGGGGCGAATGCGATGTCCTTGCCGCCGTAGGTGATGACTTTGATGGAGGAGTAGATGGGACGGGAGGCGAAGGAGATGTCGTGAGTATTCAGGATCTCTTTTGCGGCGGCGGAGGAGGAGACGACGACCGCGCCGATCTCGCCGAGCTTGAGGCCCATGATGGGGCCGTGGATGGCCGAGAGGCGGCTGAGAATTTGGTGGGCTGGTTGAGGGCGGAGCAAATGGTGGAGGCTGCCGATGACGGGGAGATTCCAGGGGCCCGGGGGTTGCCGGATTGCTTCTTTGGGGTGACCGGAACTGATTTTTTTGATGAATACAATGAGGATGAAGAAGACAACTAATGTGATGATGAGAAGATCCATTCTTTTACAATTCTCTGACCCTCCAAAGCCAATTCTCATTGTGTCTTATATTGAAAATTTTTAAGTCTGCCCTGTCGGGAACCAATCAAATGCATGAAAACAGTTGTTTTAAGTGGACCCAGAGCTTACTTAATCAACGCATTTCATTGCCCCTCCGAGAGTGTGCGGGGCCGGACCTAAGAATCTGACCGTTACCTAATTACATCAAAAAGGAAAAGAAATAAATAGAGAAATGCGCTGGTAAAGGCTGGCAAACTCCGTGGCTTCATCCTGTCCGTTGATGGAGTGAACAATTCTTATTATTGTTTAATTAATGTTGAACTTTGCATCCTCTCCGTGAAAGTACACATGGGCCCGTTGCAATACCATGGCGCTGGAATATGCTACACCGTTGGCCAATGATGATGATTCTGAGGCCGTCCGATTTAAACCCTAAAACGCGCCCTTTGTATTTTTCGTTTTCCCCCCTCTCTCAATCTCCCTCCTTCATACCTCCACGTGGCAAGAGCTCCTCTCACCCGGCTATAGATTTAGGAACGGAGCCGGGTTACAAAAACACTCCTAATATTGGCCCTCTTGACGTCACCAGGCTGGCCGGGTTCTATGTTTATTTGAAAGGCTTGAAAGTATTTTATCCTATTTATTCATTCGCTGTTATGCAATCAGACCGAGTACCGCGGTAGCGCAACAGAATTAAATCGAGCAAAATAATCGCGCAAAATAAAAAAATAACAGAACGAGATTTCAAGCACACAGACGACAAACAAAAATTTACGTGGTTCGGAGAGAAGCTCCTACGTCCACGGGGAGAGCGCGCCGAAAAAGATTCACTATAATGATAGGAATTACAGATTACAACTGAGACCGCAAAGGTCGAGCAATAAAGAGAGAATTGAAAAAAACTGAAAATTAGAGCTGTCCCTCGAAATCGCCACCGCCGCGTCGCTTGTAAACGCCACCGCCGTCTGGAACCACTGCAGGAAGCCGGCCTGATGTCGATCCAACTGGATCCGACCGGATGCCGCTTCTGCTAGCTCCGCCTTCAGTCGCCGCCACGCCTGAGGTCGGGATCGCCCGACAGATAATATGCGTCGCTGCCTCCTGGATCAGCCGCTGGCTCCACCTGGAGTCGTCGCCTCCTGGATCCGCCGCCTTCGCCGAGTTGAATAACCTGATTTATCTCTCTCTCTTTGAATGAATCTCACGGATTGCTAATTGCTTGAATGATGTGAGAAGGGGGCTGGCAATTATATATGAGAGAATCAGTCTCTTAATTTGGAGAATATCGCAAATTAGGAATAGACTCAATAATTGGGTAGCCGGCCAAATATAAAAGATTCTCTTAATATCTTTCTAAAAATTGGGTTTCTCAGATTAAGGTAATTTTTATCCCATGGATCAGTGAGAATCCAACAATCTCCACATTGACGCCTCACAAAACATAACTCCACCTGCAGCTTGGATCTCCTCCCTCCGGCAAACTACCCCCTCTCCCTGGGGTCGCCCTAATTAACATGCACCAATATGAGCCAAGTCAAGGCAGTGCTTGAACTTGACTCCCGTCACTTGTTTGGTCAACATGTCCGCAATGTTATCCTCCGTGGGCACCTTAAGTAACTGAATGTCTCCGCCAGCAACGAACTCCCTCAACTTGTGGTAGCGCACATCAATCTGTTTTGTCCTGGCATGATAGACCGGGTCTTTGGCCAGACAAATCGCACTCTGACTATACAGTGTAGCTTCACCGCCTCCTGAGAAATCCTAAGTTCTTTGACGAGACCTTTGAGCCAGATGGCTTCCTTTGCAGCTTCTACTGCAGCAATATATTCTGCCTCTGTCGTAGATAGAGCCACGATGTCCTGGAGAGTGGCTTTTAACTGATGGGACCTCCACCTAGAAGGAAGATGTACCCGGAAGTAGATCTTCTTCTATCGAGGTATCCGACGTAGTCGGAGTCAACGTAGCCCTCTAGCATACCGACATCCTTGCTCTTCTGAAATACTAATCCGACATTTGGGGTTCCTCTCAAGTACCTTAGAACCCACTTGACGACTTCCCAATGTTGTCGCCCCGGATTCCCCATATACCTGCTGACAACGCTCATAGCCTAAGTTATATCTGGTCTCGTACAGATCATAGCGTACATCAAACATCCTACCGCACTAGCGTACGACACCTTGAGCATCTTTTGGCGTTCCTCCTCGGTGTCTGGACACTGTTGTGATGATTGTCTAAACTGTTGCCCGAGAGGAGTGGTAACAGCTTTAGACTCCATTATACTGAACTTCTTCAGCACTTTCTGAATATAGCCTGCCTGAAAAAGCCAAAGCATGCCTCGCTTTCTGTCCCGTTTGATTTCCATGCCAAGGATTTTCTGTGCTTGACCCAGATCCTTCATTTCGAACTCAGCATGTAGTTTCTGCTTCAGAGACTGGATCTCCCGAGCTGACTTGCACGCAATCAACATGTCATCGACGTATAACATCAGGATCAGAATGTCCCTATTAGCCAGGAACTTGTAGTAGTCGCAACTATCGTACTGGCTCCTGCTGAAACCCTGTGACACCATGAACGTATCGAATCTCTTGTTCCACATTCTCGGAGCCTGCTTCAGACCGTAGAGTGATCTCCTTAGCTTACAGACCTTTTTCTCGTCACCGGGTTGAACAAACCCCTCAGGCTGCAAGATGTAGATCTCCTCTTCTAAGTTGCCGTGAAAAAAAGCTGTCTTCACGTCCATTTGCTCCAGCTCCAAGTCCCACAATGCTACTATAGCAAGTAGCACCCGTATGGAACAGTGCTTTACTATGGGTGAGAAGATTTCGTCGAAATCAACTCCTTTCTTCTGTGCGAATCCCTTAGCCACGAATCTCGCCTTGTATCTCCACAAGTCCTTCCCAGAAGTGGACTCCTTCCTAAATACCCACTTGGAGCTGATTGCCTTAGCTCCTTTCGGTAGGCTAACCAGTTCCCAAGTCTGGTTCTTTCGAAGTGAGTTCATTTCCTCCTTCATCGCAACTTTCCACTGAGAGCGGTCACTGCTCTTCATAGCTTCTTGATAAGACCGAGGGTCTGAGGAGATCACTTGAAAAGCATATGCTACAGTATCCTGTAGCCTGAGAGGCAGTCTGATCTCTCTCCTCGCCCTTTCTCTGGCAATGGAGTACGACTCCACTTCAGTAGGTTGCATAACATCAGCATCCTCCGGGTCGGAGGAATCACCATGGTCGTCAGCCTGGTCACTCCTCTCCAGCTCCACCTCCAGGGGTGTGACTGGAGTCTTCCCCACTTCTTTGGACTGAGACTGAGACTTTTTCAGCATAAGAGCCTCATCAAAAATTACGTCGCGCCTGATCTCCATCTTCTTCTTGTCAGGGTTCCACAGCTTGAATCCTTTCGTGCCGGCCTTTCTGACCAGATAGATGCACTTCTTAGACTTAGCATCCATCTTTGTTCTTTCAGAGTCTTGCACTAGGGTGTACACAGGACAGCCAAATATGTGGATATCGGAATAATCGACCGGCTTGCCTAACCAAACCTCCTGTGGCAATTTCAGATTTAGTGACATCGATGGGGATCGATTCACTAGATAACACGCCGTGTTAATAGCTTCGGCCCAGAAGGAATTTGGTAGGCCGGCGAACTGACGCATGCATCGAGCTCTCTCTAGCAGTATCCTGTTCATCCTTTCTGCGATGCCATTCTGCTGCGGTGTCCCGGGAATGGTGAGATGGCGGGTGATTCCCTCCTGATTGCAGTATTCTTGGAACTCCACTGAGATGTACTCGCCACCATTGTCAGATCGAAGGCACTTCACCTTCTTCCCGGTCTACTTCTCCACTGTTGTCTTCCCGATTTTGAACTTATCGAACTCCTCGGACTTGTGCTTCAGAAAATACGTCCAGACATTCCTAAAGTAATCATTGATGAAGGTCACAAAATATCTAGCGCCCCCTAGATACGGCTCTGGGGTAGGCCCCCAAACATCTGAGTGTATATACTCTAGCGCGTGCTTGCTCCGCTTCGAAGATGTCACGAACTTCACCTTATGTTGTTTCCCGAGAACGCATGTCTCGCAGAATTCTAACTTGCATGTCTTGACCCCTTTCAGTAGGCCCTTCTTATGAAGCTCCAACAGTCCTCTCTCGCTCATGTGGCCAAGTCTGGCATGCCACAGCAGAGAGGAATCCTCATCTAACGTCTCAGAAACCGCCGCGTCGCCGGCGATGATAGTGCCGATCAGCTTGTAGAGAGTACCAGAGTGCTCTCCTTTCATGACTACAAGATCACCTCTCATGACCTTCAGATATCCTCCCTCGCCGGTGTAAGAGCACCCGATCGCCTCCAAAGTTCCTAGGGATATCAGACTCTTCCTTATATCAGGCACATATCTAACGTCAGTGAGAGTCTTAATCGTCCCGTCGAACATCTTGATTCTAACGCTCCCAATTCCCAGTGTTCTGCACTACGAGTCATTTCCCATCAAGACCCGACCGGCGTCGCACTCCCTGAATGTAGTGAACCATTCCTTTTGAGGACACATGTGATATGAGCATCCGGTGTCCATGATCCATGTGTCAGTAGTATCGAGACTGGGTGAGACATGTAGGACGTCAGCATCGCTATCTGGGTCTGAAGCCACGGCCGCCTGCTGTGGCTCTTTGTCTTTCCCCTTCAACTTCCTCTTCGGGCAGTTGATCTTCCAGTGTCCTTCCTCCTTGCAGTAGTGACACTGGTTCTTCTTGTCCCTAGACTTGGACCTAGGTCGATTGGCCTTCTTCCCTCTGTCTTTCGATCTGCCTCTGACCGGTTCCTTGTTCTTCACGAACAAACCCTCGCTGGTGCTAGGACCAGATTTGCTCCTCATTTTATTAGAGAGCAACGTCATCATCACCTCCTCCATCTTAAGGGTGTCTTTTCCATAGAGGATGGTGGTGACCAGATGGTCATATGACTTAGGTAGGGAGGACAATAACAAAAGAGCCTGATCTTCTTCTTCAACCTTCACGTCCATGCTTCACAGTTGGGAGATAAGCTTGTTGAATACGTTCATGTGCTCCAACAGCTGATTACTCTCGGATATCCTCAGGCTATACAGCTGTCTCTTCACGTAGAGCTTTTTGGTGGGAGACTTCGACATGTATAACACCTCCAGCTTCTTCCATAATTCTTTTGTAGTCTTAGCATCGACTACGTTGTACATCACTTCATCGGCTAGACTCAACTGAATCGTGCTGATGGCCTTCAGATCCAGTTCTTCCCACTTATCATCCTTCTTTCCGGACTTCTCCTTGTCGAGGAGCGCCTTGTTGAGACCTTGTTGAACGAGAACCGCCTTGGTCCGTTTCTGCCATAAGCCGAAATCGATCTTGCCGTCGTACTTGTAAATCTCGAATTTTGCCGTCATTGTTTTGCTCGCAGGGCTATTAGGTAATCCAAATAAGTTCATGGATCAGATCTGAGAAGATAGAGAGCAGACCGATGGTCGTCACCTACCATTGACCCAAATCTAAACGGAACGTACAATTGATCACCTCCGCGGAACCTGCCTTTGATACCAATTGTTATGCAATCAGACCGAGTACCGCGGTAGCGCAACAGAATTAAATCGAGCAAAACAATCGCGTAAAATAAAAAAATAACAGAACGAGATTTCAAGCACACAGACGACAAACAAAAATTTACGTGGTTCGGAGAGAAGCTCCTACGTCCACGGGGAGAGCGCGTCGGAAAAGATCCACTATAATGATAGGAGTTACATATTACAACTGAGACCGCAAAGGTCGAGCAATAAAGAGAGAATTGAAAAAAACTGAAAATTAGAGCCGTCGCTCGGAATCGCCACCGCCACGTCACTTGTAAACGCCACCGCCGTCTGGAACCACTGCAGGAAGCCGGCCTGATGTCGATCCGACTAGATGCCGCTTCTTCTAGCTCCGCCTTCAGTCGCCGCCACGCCTGAGGCCGGGATCGCCCGACAGAATATATGCGCTGCCGCCGCCGCCTGGATCCGCCGCTGGCTCTGCCTGGAGTCGCCGCCTCCTGGATCCGCCGCCTTCGCCGGGTTGAATAACCCGATTTATCTCTCTCTCTTTGAATGAATCTCACGGATTGCTAATTGCTTGAGTGATGTGAGAAGGGGGCTGGCCATTATATAAGAGAGAATCAGTCTCTTAATTTGGAAAATATCGCAAATTAGGAATAGACCCAATAATTTGGTAGCCGGCCAAATATAAAAGATTCTCCTAATATCTTTCTAAAAATTAGGCTCCTCCGATTAAGGTAATTTTGATCCCACGGATCGGTGAGGTGTCACCAATCCAACAATTCGCAGTCTCAGCCACCGCAAATTATGGCGGGCACAAACAACTTGCCTATAAGTGGCGTCATTCGCACGACATATTCAGCATGGGCGACGGCGCAAAAATGCTCGTATATATATTGATGGGGATGAGACTCCATTTATAGACTTGGGTGTGCATTTAACCACTTCCCCATAATTTTTCCTATTGCGGAGATCATGGGTTTGACCGGTCAACCCACTTCTTATGATCTCCACCACAATAAGAGAAATCATGAGGGCTTTCCATTCAACAACTACCGCCACCGCCGCCTGACGTCGCCGCCGCCGACCGCCGCCGCCAACCGCCGACGCCAACTACCGTCGCCGCTTGCAGGTTGGCCACCATCCAATCACTATAGAACATCTATCGCCGTCCGATCTACAGGTAACCATCCACTAAGCCACCAAGTTAGTGGGGGGGCCACCACAACCACTTCCTGGAGGTTATAAAAGGAGCCTCAGACCTCCTCATTTGAGACCCTTTTTTTTGCTCCGGAGTCTTCTTCTTCCTCAGGCCAGAGCTCTGTCGAACTCCTCCATCGGGTCATCTTCAAGCAGCCTACGAGCCGGAGGAATGCCCAAGTCCCCAAGTGTGCAGAGAAGGGAAGAGGACGACCGCCATCAGCGCTCAAACACACCAGCCACCAAGTTAGCATCTAGCACTCCCCGACGCAGCCTGTTGCCCGTTGCGAGTCAGAAATTCTCTCTCATCTCCAAGTTGTAACGAGGAGCGGTCTGTCGCCCTCGATTCTCTAAACATATTGTAACCGCAAATTGATAGTGAACTTTGACCGACACAGATCCGGTCACGTGGTTTTTACCCAATTAAGGGGTTTTTCCACGTTAAAATCTCTTGTGTCAACTCTCTCTTTTCATTGACTGTGTGCGCGCTCGACCGTCCCGAGAGCTAAGACGGTACAGTTTATTCCGGTCTGACCGGGACGCCGAGTTAGTCCGCAATAGTTTGGCGTCGTCTGTGGGAAGCGAGTTCCCAACATCCTCAAAAGACAGTACCCTCAGCACAATGTTACTCATAACTAAAGACCATAGCGCGAGAAACTGCCCGCACGACAGAAGGGACAACACTCGGGGGGCAGGTTGGTCCAGTTCCCCCTCACCAGCGTGTCGTCATACCAGAAGAAGAACTCCCCAGTGTGGATGTCCACGACCGTAGAACCCGTTTAGACAAAGGATCTGAAGTTCAGCATCACTACAATCACCCAGAAGTAACAGACATCAGACCAACAGAAGTTGAAAGGCTCACACGCGAAGAAGTTCTCAATTTAATTGCAGAAGAACGCGAGCGGGTCAAGCAATGTGCCTCTCCCGCCAGTCGCTCTCTCCATCATTACTCGCCATTTGCATCTGAGGTTCGGGCACACCCAATCCCTCACGGTTTCAAGTTCCCAAAGATCGAGGCATACGATGACACAAGTGACCCGTCAGAGCATGCCAGACACTTCACAATCATGATGCAACTTTGCAACGCCCCATATCAACTATTGTGTCAAGCTTTCCCAGCAACTTTGAAAGGGAAAACTCGCTTATACACACAGGACCAACGAGTATAGTAGGCGCTGTGAGACTAAACTGCCCATTTTAGCAAGTTGCAACACACGCTCGGACATCACCGTCCATTCCACGTGGCGCACTCAACATTCTGTACCATTGTAGATGCAATATAAAATCAGGTAAAAATTAAAGTTTCCTGACCAAAATAGTTAGATGTCGGGCAAAAAATTTGGAGAGTTAGAGAGAAAGTCAACACGCGTTGACAATCATCCCAGTTCTTACAAAGCAGAGATTGCACCAAATGATGGAAATAATTTTTATTTGTGCATCTACTTCATCCATTAAATTAACACATTACCTTCGTATGACTGACAGACTTGATTCTTATATAAGTTCAATATCAGGGGGAATACAAAGCATCAACAAAAAAAGGCTCCGTTTGGAGGACTTATTTTCACCTAAGACCTGATTCAAGCGATCGTGACCGGTGAAAATAAGTCCCCTCCCAAACGAAGTGAAAGTCTCACAAAGATAAAACATTTATGTTTTAAAGGTTATATGACCCTTGCAAAATTAGATACATTGATGTTTTATTTATCATAGGTCATGGGTTCACAAAGCCTTCTTCAACCTCCAATATTAGCTAGTAGGAAGAGGAATATGTTGTATGGGAAGTAAACAAAGAGGAAACTTGCGATCAGCCGAGAGTCCGGGAGCCTCAGTCATGTCCAACTCCCCGCCAAAATACTCCCAATCGAAATAGTAGAGCAGATGTGCAAGAGTCATCTCAACAACCGCCAATGCAAATGACATCCCGGGGCATATCCTCCTCCCCGCTCCGAAGGGTATAAATTTCGTCTGCCTCCCTTTGAATTCCGCATCGTCGCTCCCATCAAATCTCTCCGGACGGAAGGCATCGGGCTCGTCCCAGTTATTTGAGTCCCTCCCCATCGCCCATGCGTTCACCATCACCATCGTCTTCGCAGGAATCTCATAGCCCATCACCTTGCATCTCTCTGGATTCTCCCGGGGTAGTAGCAACGGCGCGGGCGGGTGCAGGCTCATCGTCTCCTTAATCACCAGCTTTAAGTAGCTAAGCTTGTCTCCCAACATCAGCTCTTCTTCCGCCATCGTGTTCGGCATCCCGCGGCCGAACGTCTCCCTCACCTCACTCTGCGCCTTACACTTAACGGTCGGGTTTCGAATCAGCTCCGACATAGCCCAAACTAGTGTGGTCGATGTCGGGCTACTCCCGGCCACTAGTAAATCCTGGTATCAAAGAAGCAGTGGGTACAACATCATTAGTTAGTCATAATTAATGCACGCATATGCCATGATAGATTTTCTTTCTAGCTTACGCAGATGACGGCTTTGATGTGGTCGTCGGTGAGCGGGAACTGAAGATCGTTCTCCTCTTGTATTCTGAGTAGAACGTCTATTATGTCATCGACGGCCAAAGGTTGGAGGTCTCTGTTCTTTCTGTGCTCTTTGATGATCTCTTCCCTTATTTGCTCGAGATTCTGATGGCACTCGTCCAGCTTTCGTTGGAATCCTGAATATGTACAACCCGTATTCGTCAACGGTGATTCTAGTCGTGCAGGCGAGGTCAAAGTCAAAGAGCAAGTCAAAATAAATGAATGGCTTAAATCTCTCCTTGGAATAATTATCGATGTGATGCGGGCGATGAAGGGCATCGATGGAAAGAGATCTAGAAAGTTTAGACCGGATGCCAACTTCCCCACCCCGGTTACGGCGGATCGGAAGAGCTTATGGTCTGTCGTCTTCCTGCCGACCACAGCCCTCGCGGTGATATTACTGGAGAGCTGCGAGATCTTGTCGTTGAGGTTGACGGAGACACTGGAGGCAGCCGCCCCTGCGATGGAATGTATGAGGTTGGATATCTCCTCCTCTCTAATGTAGCGGAAAGATTGGACGCGCTTGGCGCTGAGCAGCTCGAGAAGGCAGAGGCGGCGCATCTGGCGCCAGCACTCGCCGTAAGGGGCGAATGCGATGTCCTTGCCGCCGTAGGTGATGACTTTGATGGAGGAGTAGATGGGACGGGAGGCGAAGGAGATGTCGTGAGTCTTCAGGATCTCTTTTGCGGCGGAGGAGGAGACGACGACCGCGCGGATCTCGCCGAGCTTGAGGCCCATGATGGGGCCATGGATGGTGGAGAGGCGGCTGATAATTTGGTGGGCTGGTTGAGGGCGGAGGAAATGGTGGAGACTGCCGATGACGGGGAGCTAGGTTCCGGGGCCAGGGGGTTGCCGGATTGCTTCTTTGGAGTGGCCGGAACTGATTTTTTTTGATGAAGACAAGGAGGAGGATGAAGACAAGGAGTGTGATGATGAGAAGATCCATTCTTTCAATTATTTCTGACCCTCCAAAGCCAATTCTCATTGTATCTTCTTATATTGAAAAATTTTTTAAGTCTGCCCTGTCCGGAACCAATCAAATGCATGAAATCAGTTGTTTTTATTGGAGCCAGGGCTTACTCAATCAATGCATTTCATTGGCCCCAGGAGAGTGTGCGGGGCCCGAACCTAAGAATTGGTCCTCTTATATTAGAGGAGTTATTCCGTCCGAACCCCGGAGACCAATTTTGCTTGCGCGGGACTTATTTTCTCACGCCCTTTGTGTTCTTAGTTTTCTCTCTCTAATAAATCTCCCTCCTTCTTACCTCCACGTGGCAAGAGCTCATCTCACCGGGTTCTAGATTTAGAAACGAAGCTCTGTTAAAATATTCTCTCCTTATATTGGACCTCTTGACGTCACAAGGCTAAGACTTTGTTTGGGAAGACTTAGGCTCTGTTTGAGACAACTTATGATGATGAATAAGCCGCTAATTGAAAATTGATGTTTGCATAGAGATTTTATAAAATCAATGATGAATAAGCAGTCGACTGTTTGGATAGTTTGGTCATAAGTGCTTATCTAAATTTCTTATTTATTCATAAGGGTCTGTTTGTTTGGACGTGTTTTTTTCGTCCGTGCACGATTTTTTTTGCCCGGGGGCGGTTTTTCGCTCGGGCGTGTTTTTTCGCCCGTCACGATTTTTTTCGCCCGGTCAAGATTGTTTTCGACCGACCGCGTTTTTGTCCCGGGCGCAATTTTTTCTCACAGGCACAATTTTTTCCCCAACACAATTTTTTCACCCTGATTCAATTTTTCGCCTGGATAAAAAAGAAAAAAACTCCCGGAAGAAAAAATCATGCCCGGGCGAAAAAAAAACACGTTCAGGCAAACAAATACGCGTCCGAGCGAAAAAATCACTTCTCGCCACGCCTGGGAGAAAAAATCGCTTTCAGGCCAAAAAATCGCTTACGGGCGAAAAAATCGCTTCCGGGCGAAAAAAACGCTTTCGGGCGAAAAAAACACTTCCGGGCGAAAAAAACGCGCCCGGGAGAAAAAAATCGCGGTAGAGCGAAAAAATCGCGCCCGGGCGAAAAAATCGCGCCCGGGCGAAAAAAACGCGCCTTGGCGAAAAAATCGGGCCCGGCGAGAAAATCGCGCCCGGGCGAAAAAACCGCGCCAAAGCAAAAAAATTCCGCACGGGTTAATATCGCGCCCGGGCGAAAAATATTGCGCATGAGCGAAAAAAACTCTTCTGGGTGAAAAAAACGTGTCATAGCGAAAAAATCGCGTCAGGAAGAAAAGATCGCGTCCGGGCGAAAAGATCGCGTCCGAGCAAAAATATCGCGCCCGGGCGAAAAGTTCATGCCCGAGCAAAAAAATCGCGCCTTGGTTAAATAATCGCGTCGGAACGAAAAAATCATATCTGGAAAAAATCACTCATATGGCTTTTTTAAGAGATAAGCGCTTATGAGAAGCCATAAGCTGGACCCGGATAGCTTATTAAAAATCAACTTATCATCAATTTTAAAATAAGTGATTTTATATAAGCTGCACAAACAAACAACTATAAAACAGTTTTTGTGTTTTAAATAGAGATTATTGATCAGCATAAGCTGTCCCAAACAGATCTTTATTTTCACCGATTAAGCGGTTACGACCGTATGAACCGGACCTTAAGTCACGTCCCAAACGGAGCTTAAATCTTTCCCTGCTTAATGTTGGCTGGTTATGTGTTTATTTGAAAGGGTTGAAAGTATTTTCTCTTATGTATTCATTGGCAGTCTCAGCCACCGCAAATTATGGCGGGCACAATCTGCTTTCCTACAAGCGGCGTAATTCGCATCGCACGACATTTTCAGCATGGGCGCCGGTGCAAAAAATGCTTATATATATATATATTATAATATAAGTGACAATGCATGTGGCAGGCGGGCTTCGCCCGCCTCTGACAATTCTTAATATTTTTTAACATTAAATTTTTTTATTAAATTTTTTTATAATTAGATTTTTTTGTATGATATAATTATTAACTTATTTTAAATATTTGAATATTTAAAAGAAAAACTCAAAAATAATAATATATATATATCTCTATTATATATAAAGGAATACATCATTCTTGCTCTTACCATCAAACTTCCACACACCGTCTGATCTGCGAACAGGTTACAAGCCGTCCGATCGTTCAATATTTTATCTCTGCACGCTGCATTCCCCGCTCCGACGCCTGCCCTCACGCGTGTCTGCAACGGAGAAGAGCCACCGCCGCTACTGCGCCTATTCCGCTGCCATGCCCGACGGCTGCCCGTATGCGTGTCTGCAACGGAGCTGATCTGCACAGTCACGTCCCCGCCCCAACGCCTGTCCTCACGCGTCTCTGCAGCAGACACGCGCCGCCCCCGCTCCTGCGCCGCGATCGCTCCTGCACCGCCACCGATCATGCGCCGCTCCCGCTCGCCATATGTACTCATCACCTCGCACCGCTTCTCCGCTGCTCGCTTCTACTTCCTCGCGCCGCTTCTTCGCTGCTCGATTCGACTTCCACCCGCCGGTGTTCCCGCAACTCGAACCCACCTCGAAGCAACCTCTGTGGCACGCCTCCTACAACCTCCGCGCCGGCTTCCGGCGTTCCCGAACAGCGCCCTCCACCGAGGTAAACTTTCCACATTTGGCTTAAATAATTTCCACCGCTGCCTCGCCTCTGCCACCTCTGTGTTTGCCTCGCCTCTGCCACCGCTGGGTTTGCTTAGTTTAAGCGGTGAGGAAATTTTCCATATCTGCAGAAATTTTACAGATTTGACTTCGCTCAAATCCTCAAATCTATTTTTAGAACTAAAAACATGTCTTCACCGCCTCAATTCCTCCGACCATATTTTCAGATCTGGCATTAAAAATCATTTCTGTGTTGGCTTAATTAATTGAGGGGGTGAAGAATTTTTTTAGATCTCAAGAAAATTTTCACATTTGGGTTGGGTTAATTCCCCAAATATTTTTTTAGCTCTGAAAAATTTCTTCACGGCAACAGCTCCTATCTTTTCTTTAAATCGCTGCCTCGCCTCTGCCAGCTCTGGGTTTGCCTCGCCTCTGCCACCGCTGGGTTTGCACATAATTCCTGTTTGATCTCCTGTTTTTAGTACAGGTTTTAGTTTTAGTTTTTGATTTCAATATAGGATTTCGTTTCGATTTTCGATATCATTTTTTAATTTTGATTTACAGTTCCAATTTTGATCTCTGATTTAAGCTCCTAATTTCAGTTTAGAATTCACTTTTGGTTTTCAGTGCATTTTTTTTTCCCATTGTTTAAGTTTCTGTTTTCTATTTCCCCAGAATAACCTTTTATCTTCATATAGGTGGACAGATTTCTGAGAAACCAAGAGATTTAAGCAGTTCAATAATAGTAGACTCTTTCAGCCACCATCAAAGCCACCAATAACAAAAGAAATCAAAAAAAGGTGAAAATACAAGCATATTACTTTTGTTTCCGGTTACCCAGCTCTTCCAATGAGATGTAAGATGATTATCAATATTGATTTGATTAACTTCTGCTGACCCACAACATCTTCTCATTCACCTTTACATGACTATGCTTTCATTTTGTGCTTCTTCTTGCTGCCATTTTGTTCTCTCATCACAAACCTAACCTTAATTGCCCTACTGTGCTTCCAAATTGATATTTGAATCATCTCAAGCCTTCATATATACCTCCAGCATAAAGATAGGTAAATTATTGTTTCCTCCAAATGAAAATCAAACGAGATATCGTACCGTACGAGTTTCCAAGCAGTGACTTTTATTTGACATATGAAACTGTTTGTATGGATTACGGCTATGAGGATAGCTGTCAACTTGAAACCTGTTTTTGATTTGCTTTCATTTCTGAATTTACTCCTGCCCAACTGCCTGTGAAAATAGCTTTTGAAATTGGAATTCCAGCTCAAACTCCAATGAAATGACATTTGCCCGTACTGCTAGAACTCCTCAATTTCATCCAAATGTATGAACCCTAACAGAGTCTTGCACACCACAAAATTGATGGTTAAAGAGAAATAACTTAATGTATATAATTTCAATTCCGTTTTATTGTGATTTTACGAACAGTAAATATGCATTGATGGGCACAGTCACTCAGCGTAACAACTGAAAGTACATCTATTTTTATTACCAACACCATTCATCTTGGCAACACGCCTTCGGAACTGAATACTTCGATCAGAAAATATGTCCTCATTTGCTGTAATACATACTTTCTATTTACTCATTACTGTACACAATGAGTCTTTCATATACGTTATAAATTATGCTTCATCTCGCACTACTTCGTTACTTACTTCTGAACGTCAAATGCGTGCAGATGGAAAACAACAACTCTTCACAGCAGATAATACATTTACAGAATCACCCTTCTCCACAGCTCTGTAAGTCATCGGTATTTCTACGATCTACTTTTTGTACTACCATAACATATTTATGCTGACACTATACAATCTCTTTTGCAGCTACTCCTGCCAACAACAACATCGTATCTGATTCAGATTCCAACTACTACGATGAACTTTACCCACCAGACACAACCCGATGGTCAGATCATCAACGGATTGATATTCCTGGTTTTAGACTACGTATACCACCTGTGCCAGCAGGTCTACCACCAGAACAAGAGTGGAATTATGTATTCAGAATGATTACAAGGTACCACATATAAAATACTATGCAGTGCATAACGAGCATTACTATCATAACTCTTATCATTGTTTATTAATAACCGATATCACTTCACATTTTCCCCAAATGCAGGGTCTCTCGAGGCCACTGAATAAGCGACGCCATCCAAAACTTCTACTACTACTGCGATCTTCCACCTACACTTTCACGTGCGAGTTACTCTGCTTCCACAATAGTCAACTTTGGACCATCTCCCAGCTGACGCAACCAGCTGTGCAGCCTTTGCATTTTCAGTTATTATGTACATTGATAATAACTGATTGTGATCACTTTATATGTGTGCCCTTCTCTTCGAAACTTTTTAACTTCTTTCTGCTCTTCTACATACCGTGAAATCTTTCGCTACTTTCTTTATTTTTTTGCTGACTATTAACGTTTCGTATGTTCCTCAAACATGATAATACCACTACTTCATAAAATAAATGAAAGGACAACAAAATAAACACTATACTAACATGTCAACTTACGTATCTCTTCCCGTCGCAACTTCGTTAATTACGACATGCATTATCATTTGTACTCTCATCAATGGTTGTGCTGCTTGACTTACGCAGCAAGGACTTTACGTACATGTTGCGACTACCCGTTTACAGATTCGACAGTTATTATAATCTCTGTAAGAGTCGCTACAAATATCTTTCGATATAAGAACATACACAAACAACACAATTCCACTCCGACGTGTGCAGACGGACCCCGCCAATGTCGGCCTTCGCACGGCACGTGACGCCGAATGCGCACGTGCGCACACACATCTTCGTCACGCTTCCACGTGCATTTGCTTCATAATATCATGTGTTCCCGCGTCACGTTGTACCAACTGCCGCTTGCGACATGAACCTGACGACTTGCGTGGAACCGTCCGCCGACTCTTTGCCTCTGCACAGCGCCCGGATGACCATCTACATTTGCAGCCCGACTGATGCGTCATAAGCCCGCCCGAGGGTGATGCCCGTTTGCAGGCGGGCGAAGCCCGCCTGATGCGGCCGAAGGCCGCCCGAGAGCATCAAGCACGGGCGTAGCCCGTGCGCAGATGCTCGTATATATATATATATATATATATATATATATATATATATATATATATATATATATATATATATATATATATATATATATATATATATATATATATATATATATATATATATATATATATATATATATATATATATATATATATATATATATATATCTGTGTAAGGCATATATAAAATACACCTTTTAATATAAACGTAAAAACATTCTTGGCTTAAAGACCTACTTCTATTCAGGACACCGGATTATTGAGGAGAACGCGTCGGGATAAAGGACGCCGTTCGGAAAATGGAGGAGGAGCACTTGCAGGATTTGGAGCCCGGCCTTCAGGCCGGACGGAAAGAGAGGAGGAAGGGTCGCTGGCGGAATCAAAGTTTGGAGGGGAGGCGGAAGCAAGAGAGGAGCGAGTGCAAAAAAAAAAATTTTTTTTTAGTGTTTCCTAGTAGGAATTCTAAAAATTCAAAAAAACTTAAATTTTAAGTGCGAATAGTCAAAAATATGATATTATATTATTAATATCAACGCTTTTTTTTTATATTCAACAGGCATAAATAAGAATTGTGCGATCAATCAATGAAGCAAGTATCTCTGAATGGCGAAAATTTTTGGTTTGTCTAACGCACCGAAAATTGGTGTGTCTTTAAATACCGTGGACCCCACTAAATTTATCCCCCCCCCCCCATTTCGAAATTTTTTGAAACGCCTCACTCGCCTCTTGCTCCTACCCTGACTCCCTCCATTGGCGATCGGCAAAATCGAACCAGGCACAGTGTCGTCGCAGTGCCGTGGAGCCAATCGGTCCCCGAAAATCTTCATTCATCTCCTGAGGTATGTTTTTATTGTGCGAAGGAGGCTAGACAGGTGACCGTTTGGTGATTTACAGTTGTTTTTTTTCACATATCAAGTCATTTTTAGGGTATTTCTCCAGTTCATGTTTTGAAGATTATTGCCGTAGATTATTACTGCTGGAGAATATTTATTGTTGATGTTTTCTGGTAGTTAATAAGGTTTCTTTCCCCGTTTTTTTAGGGTTTAGGGTTTCCAGTCCTATTTTTTCCATCATTTCCAGTCGGTTTTTTTCGCAGTTTTTATCCATCCGTATATTTCAGCTGATTTTCAGTCCAATTTATTCTCAACTTTTATCCAGTCTTATAATGTATATGTTTTCCAGTTGGATATCAGTCCTTACGGCCGGTTCAAGCAGTGCAGAACTAGTGCCGAACAAGTATTGGTTCAAGCAGTTGCTTGCACATTTGGAGTAGTCATTCGATGCTAGGGACTTCCGAAAATGAAAATGGTGGAGTAGAACAACTGCGGGAGAATGGGGAAGACGACGGACTGCTGAGCTGAGTTGCTGTTGAGCGGTGAGGGAGTAGGATAACTGTGGGTTTAGGGAAGACCACGTGCATGTTATCGGGAGGAGGCGAAACCGGGGCCTGCTGGATGGATGAGGGAGACGACGAGCTGCTGTTCGGGGAGCTGCGGGAAGAATAATGCTGGATCTCGACGAGCTGCGGGAAACTTCGGGCTGGACTGCTGGAGACAACGAGCTGCGGTTTCGATGCGGGCCGGACTGCTAGAGATGAAGAGCGGCCACGACTTGCGGGATGGAGTGTTAGAGAGGTGACAACATTTCGCGCTGGAGAGGACGAGCGGCTGTTTGGCGGAAAGAGGCGGGATTGGCGCAATTGGCGAAAATTAATGTGAGCCCCACGGTATTTAAAGACGCATCAATTTTCGCCTCTGAATGGGCTACTAGTAATATGTTGTGTCCATGTATTAGTTTTTTGATTGGACGGTGTAGATTGACACAAATGTCAACAGCTAATTAAAGGCATGACCAATCGACCTGACTCAGGCCCTAGATAATAATTATTTTGGTCCGCCAGGGGACCTATCTTTAGGTCCACTCGGTCCTCAAAAAATTGATTTTTCATGCTGGCAGGCTGCATCTCATGCTATTTTTCCCGTAAGTTTGGACTAAAATGCGAGCGTCATAAAATATTAAGACGGATGTTTGACATGAGAGTAGTTATAAACAGATCACCTCTAAGGATCGAAACTTCATCCACTTTTATGTTCGAACTATTTTTCTTTTTTTTTTGTTGGCGGCCAAGACAAACATGCATTCCATGAACCTGAGCTGTCAAAAGAAGACCAAGCTGCTATAGATTAGAAGTGGATTAATCCGCCCAGTTGCTTGGACGGTATAGCATGGATGAAGGTGATTAATTACACACGAGATTGGGACAGCTTAGGATGATGAATAAGCCGCTAATTAAAAATTGATGGTTGAATAGAGATTTTATATAATCAATGATGAATAAGCAGTCGACTGTTTGGATAGTTTGTCCAAAAATGCTTATCTAAAATTTCATTCATTCATAAGGATTTGTTTGTTTGTACGCGTTTTTTTTATCCGTGCACGATTTTTTTGTCTGGGGGCGATTTTTCGCTCGGACGTGTTTTTTCGCCCGTCACGATTTTTTTCGTCCAGTCAAGATTGTTTTCGCCCAAGCTGGTTTATTTTCGCCCGGGCGTGATTTTTTCGCCAGGTTGCGTTTTTTCGCTCGATCGCGTTCTTTCGCCCGCTCGATTTTTTTTCAACCGGGTGCATTTTTTTTATGCGGACGCAATTTTTTCGCCCGACCTCGGTTTTTTTCGCCCGGGCGCGTTTTTTTCGCTCGAGCGCGTTTTTTTCCGCCCGATCGCGGTTTTTTTCGCTCGGTCGCGGTTTTTTCGTTCGGGCGCGTTTTTTTCGCCGAGACACATTTTTTTGTCGGGGCGCGTTTTTTTCGCCCGAGCGCGATTTTTTCGACCGACCGTGTTTTTTGTCCCTGGCGCAATTTTTTCTCACAGGTGTGATTTTTTCCCCAGCAAAATTTTTTCAACCCGAAACACTTTTTTCGCCGGGATAAAAACGAAAAAACGCATCCGGATGAAAAAATCATGCCCGAGCGAAAAAAAGACGCCCGGGCAAAAAAATACGCGTCCGAGCGAAAAAATCGCTTCTTATCGCACCTGGGTGAAAAAATCATTTTCGTGCGAAAAAATCATTTCCGGGAGAAAAAATCGCCTCCGGGCGAAAAATTCGTGTTCGGGCGAAAAAATCGCGCCCGGGCGAAAAAATCGCGTCCGGGCGAAAAATTCGCGCCCGGTCGAAAAAATCACGCCCGGGCAAATTAATCGCGCCCGGGCGAAAAAATCGCGCACGGGCGAAAAAACGCGTCCGGGCGAAAAAACGCGTCCGGGCGAAAAATACGCGCCCGGGCGAAAAATACGCGCCCGGACGAAAAAATAATGTGCCCGGACGAAAAAATAACGCGCCCGGGCGAAAAAACGCGACCGGGCGAAAAAAATGCGCCCGGGCTAAAAAATGCGCCCGGACGAAAAAATGCGCCCGGACGAAAAAATGCGCCCGAACGAAAAATTCGCGCCCGGGCGAAAAATTTGCGCCCGGGCGAAAAATTCGAGTCGGGGCGAAAAATTCGAGCCCGAGCGAAAAATTCGCGTCCGAACGAAAAAATCACATCCGGAGAAAAAATCACTCATATGACTTTTTTTAAGAAATAAGCGCTTATGAGTAATCGTAAGCTGGACCCGGATAGCTTATAAAAAATCAACTTATAATCTGTTTTAAAGTAAGTGATTTTATATAAGCTGCACAAACAAACAGCTATAAAACAACTTTTGCGTTTTAAGTAGAGATTATAGATCAGCATAAGTTGTCCCAAACAGAGCCTAAGTGTGATTAATTAATGCAGCATGATATAAATTATACGGGCAGCTCAAAATAGGCTATTGGCAAACCAACCAAATAAAAAACCAAGCCTATTTTCCGCACCCCCCTCATACCACTGCTGGCAGCCCCGTTTTTTTTATCGGGATGAAAAACTCTAGTTTGCCTCCTTCCTCCCCGACGGTGCTCAGCCTTCCCGCGCCCCATCCTCCAGAAATCGGCCACCAGATGGGTTCTTCGCCGCGTTTTTCTTCCTCACCGACCCCGCCGCACAACACAGCACCGCCTCCGTTCATCAGCCCTCCAGCGATCGGCCTCCAGAGGATTTCTCCACCGCACATTTCTTCCTCACAGTTGAACCAACAATTCCATCACATCTAAAAGGAATGCCTAAAAAATTTCAAAAAGATCACATATAGCTGATTATGAAAAAATGTCTCGTCCTAACACAATAAGAAAGGGTATTGGAAAAAAAAAACGCTTCAAAGAGTGCAAAGGGATATGTCATCAAGTATATCCAAATATATCATTGACGCAGTGGATGTGATGGGAGACGGACATTGTTGTCCAGTAAAACACATTTTATGACGGTAATCACTTACCTTCACCCTACCTAAGAATTGTAGTCATCTGACTAGCCTAAGGTTCCGTTTGACCCTGCGTTTTTGCTCCGGTGAGTTTGGACAAAAACATCACCGTAATAGAATGCATGTTTGACATGATAGCGGTTGTGAGCGCCATTCAAAAAATAAAGCTAGTTATGAACAAAAAAGTGAATGAAGTTCATTAGGTGAGAGTGGACAACAACAGTTTATAATTACTAAGGCTCTGTTTGGGGGGGCTTATTTTCACCGGTCAAGCGGTCACGACCGCATGAATCAGACCATAATTAAGTCCCGATTCATGCGGTCATGACCGCCTGACCGGTGAAAATAAGTCCTCCCAAACGGAGCCTAAGTTCACCACCGCTACCACCGTGCCAAACGGAGCCAAAGTAATATCCCTCACCTGTAAATAAGAGAACATATCAACTTTATGCTAAATCTGACTTTATTTTTTTTCGCAAGAAAACTCAAATCTCATTCTATCTTTTCTTCTTATTTTGAACCCAATTTATTCGTTCAATCCTACTGATCAGTTAGGTCTGTTGCATTCTATTCCTACACAAAATTATGAAGATTCCAGCAGATTTAATTTTTTTTCTCTCTCTGGATTTAACAAGATCTAAGCCATTTTCATGGAGATTCTATCTTGTAATTGTTTACATTATTTGAATAAAAATTGTATTCCAGAACTCAGGTAAGATAAATCAGTATTTCAAGGCTCACATCTAAAATTCCCAAGAAAAGAAGAACGCTGGTGAGTACAGCAAAAGAAAAACAGAAAAAGTTATGCTCCATGTTCAACTGAAATTTAAGACAACATAGCTTTCCTAATGCAAAGACTATGCAGTTTGAGGATTCACCAGATGCCCAATAAACAGCACAACTCCGGTCTCGTCTTCTCTGATCACAAACATGAATGGGTGATCGGCAACGAAATCCAAAGGCGGCGGCGGCAGACCTCTCAACATAACCACAACAGCAGTAGCAGCAGCCTGTCACGAATTCGCTTGGATGGCTCGATCATGATTAGATGGGGTTAAGCCCATGGAGGATTCTAGTGAATTCTAGAGGGAAGGATGGAGAGAAGTCTAGAATGATCTCTCGGAAACGTTCTAGATGATTCAGGATGCTTGTACATATTGGAAGTGTATAGAAGATTCTAGAGTAGGCTATATTCTAGATCCTTCCAACTTTTGGAGGGAAATTCTTTGGGGCTCTATATAAGGAGGAGGCCCCCTCATTTGTAAATCACCAAGTTTGGAATAGCATTTGAGTTCTCTTGCTTTCTTGCTCTCTCTTACTCTTTGTGCTCTTGTGTTCTAGTTTTCGTTGCATTCCCACCACCGTTCTCTTGAGTGAGGCTGACTTAGCTAGCCGCAAGTGGTGGCAAGAGGAGCTAAGGCCGTGCGCGACGTGGTCAAGGAGACTAGTCCGTAACAGTTGGTATCAGAGGGAGGTTGATCGTGTGGTGCCGCAATGGTGAACGAGGGAAACAACTCGAGTGTTGTTGACGACAGGGAAGTCGTGGAACACCAAGGCCGCGGGAAGAAGAGGGATCACAGCAGGCCACGAGAAGGAACTTCGATGGATCAGACCCTCATGTTGCTGGCAAATCGAGTGGAAAGGGTGGAAGGTAACTTTGAAACCCTTGAAGCTCATGTCCTTGAAGAATTTGAGTCCATCAAGGAGTCTACCCAGACTTGGCTTGATGCTCAACCGACATTGGAGGTACGCCTTGCTAAGATGGAGGAGGCCATCCAAGCGATGCGGAACGGCTTCGATGAAATGCGGGAGGAGGTAACTCTTTGCCGACGAGCAGTGGCTAACGGCGGAGGCAATATGGCGATTGGCAACCCGAGGATGGAGGTTCCAAAGCCCAAGGCGTTTGGAGGCAAGCGCGATGCCAAAGAGGTGGAGAACTTCATTTGGCAGATGGAGCAGTACTTCGAGGGATGCGGTGTTGAGGATCAGGCAGTCAAGGTAAAACAAGCTTCTTATTATCTGATAGATGTTGCTTCACTTTGGTGGCGAAGGAAGCAAGGTGACATCGAGAAGGGCTTGTACCGCATCGATACTTGGGATGAGTTCAAGCGTGAACTCAAGCGACATTTCTATCCGGAAAATATCATTTATGAAGCAAAGAAGAAGCTAAGGGAATTGAAGCATAAGGGAAGCATTGCGGAGTATGTCAAGGAATTCACTACCATTATGCTGCAAATTCCCAATATGTCGGATGAAGATCTCCTTTTCTTCTTCGTGGATGGTCTTCAACATTGGGCTAGGCAGGAGTTGCAGCGGCGAGATGTCAAGACATTGGATGAAGCAATTGCTGCAGCAGAGTCCCTTGTCGAATTCCAACGACACCCGGATGCGGCAAAGCCAAAGAAGGATAAGGGTGATCATGGAAAAGGTGGGGGAGAGAAGCGAGACTTCAAGAAGCCCAACTTCCAGCGACAGGATGCAAGGAAGGACTACGAAGAGAAAAAGAAGGCCTTCGTTCCAAAGGGAGGATGCTTCTTATGCAAGGGACCGCACGCGATGAGCAGTTGTCCAAAAGCGGGAATGCTTTCAGCAATGGTTGAAGGCGATGCTGCGGCGACAGAGGAAGGTACGTCCGCACAAATGGGTTCATTGCAATTATTGAATGCTTTGAACGTCAAACCCTCTCCAACGGCAAAAGGGTTGATGTTTGTCGAGGCAAAAGCAAATGGGAAGGTTACAAAAGCATTGCTTGATACGGGAGCGACGCACAACTTCATGACCGAGCAGGAGGCAAAGAGGCTTGGTCTTCATATCTCCAAGGGTGACGGCTGGTTGAAGACGGTGAATGGAGTGGCGAGACCGCTGCAAGGTGCTTCACGCGGAGTGGAGTTGCAGATAGGAACTTGGAAGGGCCAAGTCGACTTCTCCATTGCTCCGATGGATGACTTCCAAGTCGTGCTTGGCATGGATTTCTTTGTGAAGGTGCGTGCTATTACGATGCCATTCTGCAGATCTATGTGCATCATGGAGGAAGGGTCTCCGTGCATGATCCCGGCGGTGGAAGGGCCACCAACAAATGGGAAGCAGCTATCGGCTATGCAAATAGCCAAAGGCATAAAGAAAGGCGAGGTGACTTATTTAGCCACCTTGAAGGAGGAAGCAGCGGCAGCGGAGGATGAGGAGGTACATCCTTTGGTGGAGCAAATCTTGAAGGAGAATCAAGATGTGATGCCAGCAGTGCTGCCGAACAAGCTACCACCTCGAAGGGAGGTGGATCACGAGATCGTGTTGGAGCAAGGGGCGAAACCACCTGCAATGGCGGCATATCGCATGGCTCCACCAGAATTGGAAGAGCTTCGCAAGCAGTTGAAGGAGCTACTTGACACGGGGAAGATCCGACCGTCAAAAGCACCGTATGGGGCACCGGTGCTGTTCCAGAAGAAGAAGGATGGGTCCTTGCGGATGTGTGTGGACTATCGCGCACTCAACAAGGTAACTGTGAAGAACAAATACCCTATTCCGTTGATTGCTGACTTGTTCGACCGGATGGGGAGTGCGAAGATCTATTCCAAGATGGACTTGCAAAAGGGCTATTACCAAGTCCGCATTGCTGAAGGGGATGAGCCGAAGACAACGTGCATCACTCGTTATGGGTCCTATGAGTGGTTGGTCATGCCGTTCGGCTTAACAAATGCTCCAGCGACGTTTTGCACTTTGATGAACAGGATATTTCACCCTTATCTTGATCAGTTCGTGGTGGTCTACCTGGATGACATCGTGATCTACAGCAATTCTATTGAAGAGCATGTGGAGCATCTTCGCATCATCTTCCAAGCTTTGCGGGAGAACGAGTTGTATGTGAAGAGATCGAAGTGCACATTCGGAGTGGAGGAGGTTCACTTCCTTGGACATGTCATTGGCCATGGAAGGTTGAAGATGGATGCAGCCAAGATTCAGGCGATCGTTGATTGGGAGCCACCGACGAAGGTAACCGAGCTAAGATCGTTCCTTGGTCTTGCAAACTATTATCGGCGGTTCATTCAGGGCTACTCAAGGAGAGCGGCTCCATTGACGGACTTGCTGAAGAAGGACAAGACTTGGGCTTGGGATGAAGGATGTCAACAGGCCTTCGAAGATCTGAAGTTGGCGATGAGCACCGAGCCGGTGTTGTCATTGCCGGACTTTGGGAAGGAGTTCGAGGTGCAAACGGATGCTTCGGACTTTGCCATTGGCGGAGTCTTGATGCAGGATGGGCATCCCATTGCCTATGAAAGCCGGAAGCTGAATGAGACGGAGCGGCGATACACCGTCCAGGAGAAGGAGATGACAGCCATCATCCATTGCTTACGGGTGTGGCGACACTACTTGCTGGGAGCGAAGTTTGTAGTCAAGACGGACAACGTTGCTACAAGCTACTTCCAGACGCAGAAGAAGCTGTCTGCCAAGCAGGCACGGTGGCAAGACTTCCTGGCAGAGTTCGATTACACCTTGGAGTACAAGCCCGGGAAGGCGAATGTTGTTGCGGATGCCTTAAGCCGCAAAGCTGGACTTGCCGCTATGACAACGGCGAAGGGAGAGTTGCTAGCCAGGATCAAGGAAGGGCTGCAACAAGATCCGTTGGCAAAGGAGTGGATGCAAGCGGCAAAGGAGGGGAAGACCAAACAGTTTTGGGTGGAGGATGAACTCCTCTACACCAAAGGGAAGAGACTCTACATCCCGAAGTGGGACAACCTGCGGAGGGAGTTGATCAAGGAGTGTCATGACACTCGATGGGCAGGACATCCAGGCCAAAAGAGGACCATGGCGCTTGTGGAGATCATGTACTATTGGCCAAGGATGAAGGAAAGCGTGGACACCTACGTGAAGACCTGTCTTGTATGCCAACAAGACAAGGTGGAGAACCGGCAACCAGCGGGATTGTTGGAACCTTTGCCTGTGCCAGATCATCCATGGCACACCGTGACATTGGACTTCATCAGCGCGTTGCCAAAGTCAGAAGGATTTGGGTCTATCATGGTGGTTGTAGATAGATTCTCCAAGTACGGGACGTTCATCCCAAGAACAAAGGATTGCACTGCAGAGGAGGCGGCCCAGGGGTTCTTCAAAGAAGTGGTGAAGCATTGGGGACTACCACTAAACATCGTCAGCGATCGGGATCCTCGCTTCACGGGGAAGCTCTGGACGGAGCTGTTCAAGATGATGGGTTCGCAGTTGAACTTCTCTACTAGTGTCCACCCGCAATCAGATGGGCAGACCGAGCGGGTGAACGGCTTGTTGGAGTGCTACTTGCGACACTTTGTCAGTGCCAATCAGCGGGATTGGGCAAAGATCTTGGATGTTGCCCAATTCTCCTATAATTTGCAAAAGAGCGAGTCGACGGGGAGGAGTCCTTTCGAGCTGGCGACAGGACGTCAACCGCTCACACCACATGCATTGGCAATCAGCCAAGGAGAAGGAAGGAGCCCAGGAGCATTTCAGATGGCTAAGTCATGGGCGGAGCAGAATGACTTGGCCAAGGCTTGCTTGGAGAAGGCCAGGAAGCGCATGAAGAAATGGGCTGACATGAAAAGAAGGCCACAGGAGTTTGGCCTAGGTGACAAAATAATGGTAAAGCTTCTACCCCAACAATTCAAGGTGTTGCGGAGCATGCACAAGGGATTGTTGCGGAAGTATGAAGGGCCGTTCGAGGTGATCGGCAAGGTGGGCAAGGTGTCATACCGCCTTGATCTACCAAGTTCGTTGAAGATTCATCCGGTCTTCCACACTAGCATGTTGAAGCCTTATCATGAAGATCAGGAAGACCCGGGGCGAGGAGAATCACACAGAGCACCTCCGATCATGACCAAGTCATTTGAGAGGGAGATTGATCAGGTGTTGTCAAAGAGGGTGATACGACGACGAGGAGTCCCGCCGAGCACTCAATTCCTCATCAAATGGAAAGGGCGACCAGATTCGGAGGCAACATGGGAAACCCTTGAAGACTTGTGGCAATTCAAGGAGTTCATTCAGCAGTTCGAGGCGACGAGGACGCCGCCAGGATAGGTGGGGGAGAATGTCACGAATTCGCTTGGATGGCTCGATCATGATTAGATGGGGTTAAGCCCATGGAGGATTCTAGTGAATTCTAGAGGGAAGGATGGAGAGAAGTCTAGAATGATCTCTCGGGAACGTTCTAGATGATTCAGGATGCTTGTACATATTGGAAGTGTATAGAAGATTCTAGAGTAGGCTATATTCTAGATCCTTCCAACTTTTGGAGGGAAATTCTTTGGGGCTCTATATAAGGAGGAGGCCCCCTCATTTGTAAATCACCAAGTTTGGAATAGCATTTGAGTTCTCTTGCTTTCTTGCTCTCTCTTACTCTTTGTGCTCTTGTGTTCTAGTTTTCGTTGCATTCCCACCACCGTTCTCTTGAGTGAGGCTGACTTAGCTAGCCGCAAGTGGTGGCAAGAGGAGCTAAGGCCGTGCGCGACGTGGTCAAGGAGACTAGTCCGTAACAAGCCGCTCTGGTTCCCTCCTCGTTGACCTCAACAAAGGATTTGTGAAAAATCGAGGAGACGGCGAGGCCGCGTCCCGCAGCCGAATCCACCATTTCCGTCAGATCAGCGCCGGCTCCGAAGGGCAGGACCAAGCCCAGGCCTTTGAGAAGACTGGATGCCTCAACCCGCACGAAATCTTGAATTTCGGAATTTTGAATTCTCTGACCTCTGCCTTATACTGGGGAAGATGGTGGTTCAAGAATCCCGAATCAGAGCTCAGCTTCTCCGTCAGAGTGGAAAGTCCGTCTCGAGCTTCCGGGAGGAAAATATACATGGAGAACTGCCTCTTGTCGTCGCCTTGCCTATACATCATTTTCTGTTAGAGTGCTCAAAGCATCCGCGTGACCGTCTAGTTTGGAACGGCCTACTCGTTGCCCCTAGCCTAGGTATTTATAGGCTAACCCTAAATACCCGACTATGGGTTATTGGATTCCTATCGGATTCGAACCATAACCCGTTAAGCACCCGTCAACCCTATTTCAATATACCTCAACAATCTCCTCCTATATTGTAAATAGGTGTAAGAACAGTACAGGTTGCTTAAATAAAAATTAATAACGACCAAATTGAGTTTTTCAGAAAACTATAAATATGAGTTTTAGATAACAGAATGCTAAACTCAAACACATTTCCAAACATAGCAATAGAAAAACGGAAGGAAAAACTAAAAACTGAAAATTGATCTATGCAAATAATAAATCATCTTCATCTGGGTCGAAATCAACTTTCTCTCCTCCAATCTCCATATGATCTGCAAACAAACACAATAAGAATGTCATGAGACAAATCTCTATGAATTCTAACATTTGCGAATCAAAAGTAAAGTGATTAGTTCTAGCAGTAAAAGAACGTAATACTCTAACAAGGAAAAAAGAATCTCATATCAGCATCTCTATCTAATTTACACAAAATTAGAAAATTGATTTCATAGAATCAAACCACGTTCTATCGATTATTAAGATTATTATTATCATTTCACAATTGTGTTATATCATCAAGTTTGGAATGATACAACAAGTTGTGATCATCATATCATCAAGTTTGGAATGATATAATTAATTATCATAATATCAGGACTCATATCAACAACTTCAGTATTCTTTTTTGGAATGATACCCAATTCAGCCTTCGAATGAAATAATTGCGTAAGTCATCAAGTTTGGAATGACTGACAACTATTCATCTCTAACTTTCATCAAATAGCATCTGGAATATTTCAGTGTGCTCACTCTAGATGCTTGAATGTAAGCAGACTACGGTTCTAAAATTTAAACATAAACAAGGTATTAAGTCCTCCTAAATGGACTTTAATCTCATCTTCCCTGATGTTTTAGTTGTTAGAACCTTACATAAGCCCTTGGTAAGGACATCTGCTACATTATCTTTTGATCTCACGTCCAAAAGGGAGATTATCCCTTGACTGGTGAGATAGGTCAACCAGGCCTGTTTCATCCTTAGTTGCCTTCGCTTTCCATTGAACAACGTATTTGTAGCAATGGTCTTTATGACTTGATTATCACAATATAACGAGATAAAGTGCATTTTCATACTCGTCATTGGAATGTCTATTATCAGGTCTCTTATCCACTTTGCCTCTTCTCTAACTGAGGCGAAAACATAGAGTTCTGATTCCATAGAGGATAGTGTTATACACGTCTGCCTCTTAGACTTCCAAGCTCCTCCTGCTCCTCCTAGGGTAAACACATAACCACTAGTGGATCTACTGTCAGCAATTTCTGAGCACCAGGAGGCATCAGAGTAACCCTCAAGCACTGGAGGATATCCACTGTAACATAAAGCATACTTTTCAGTGTACTTTAAGTATCGCATTAGCCTTTCCAAGGCGTCCCAGTGGTCCTTCCCAGGGTTACTCGTGAATCTACTCAACATGTCGACCATAAAGGCTATGTCAGTCTAGTGCAGGTTGTAGCATACATGAGACTACCTATGAGTTTGGAGTAATCAGACTGTTTAATAGGTGAACCTTCATTCGGTTTCAGTCTATTATTATAGTCGTATGGAGTCTCAGCCTTTTTGCTACTAACGTAACCCCACTTTTCTAGTAGATTCCTAATATAATGACTCTGACTTAAGATTATACCCTTTTCAGTGAAGTTCACTTCCATACTTAGGATGGTCTTTACCACTCCCAAGTCTGTCATGCTAAATATAGCCGTCAAAGCAACTTTCACGTCTTCCACCTCAGACTGATCAGTGCCCAGGATTAGCATGTCGTCAACATACAAGCATATAATTGCGACTTTATTTGAACTTGCTCTTACGTACAGACATTTATTTGATAGACTAGACTTGAAGCCCAAGTCTGTAACACAAGTGTCAAATTTCTCGTGCCACAATTTCGGTGCTTGCTTCAATCTGTAGAGTGATTTAATCAACTTACAAACCTTATTTTCTAGACCTTCTACGACAAACCCTTCAGGTTGGTGCATATAGATCTCCTCAGTCAGATCTCTACTTAAAAATGCAGTCTTGACATCCATCTAATGAACAACAAAATGTTCAATAGATGTTAGCGCGAGAAGTATCCTAATTGTCGCAATGTGACAAACAAGTGAGTATATGTCAAAGTTGTTTATACCACTCACTTGAGTGTAGCCCTTGGCAACTAGACGTGCTTTGTATTTAGCGATACTCCCATCAGGATTAATCTTCTTCTTCAGAACCCACTTACTTCCTATGGTTCTAGCCCCTTTGAGCAAATCGACCAAGGTCCAAGTGTGGTTTTACAGGAGAGAATTCATCTCATCATCTATGACTTCTTTCCATAACAGAGAATCCCGAGATCGTATCGCCTCTTTATAGGTCAATGGATCAGCTTCAACTTGGTAAGTCACAAAGTCTGTAACGAAGCTTTTAGGAACTCATTCTCTATTAGATAACCTTTTTGATGCTAACTCACTGAGGACTATGGGCTCAGTGTCAGAGGGTCTCATTTCTGGCTCAACAATAGTTTCAGCATTAATGGCTGGCAGACCTGAAATCGTCAGGTTTTTATCCTTAAGGAACTTATCCTCAAAGAAGACCGCATCTCTAGATTCTATTACAGTGTTCGTTGAGAGATCTAGAAATCTGTCTGCAGTACTATCCTCTGCATATCCTAGATAGACGCAAGTGTTCGTCCTAGGTCCAATCTTAGCTCTTCTAGAGTCTGGTATCCTAACGTAAGCGATACAGCCCCAGGTCATTAGATTGTCAAATTTAGGAGGTCTCTTAAACCAAAGCTCATAAGGTGTTTTAGTCAACTTTGCATGAGGTACTTTATTAAGAATGTGATTTGATGTGAGGACGACTTCACCCCAATAGGCCGCAGGCATGCCGGCAGTCAACAATATGGAATTCAACATCTCTGTTAAAGTCCTATTTTTTCGCTTAGCGATACCGTTGGATTGTGGTGAATACGGGGCAGTCGTTTCAGGAATTATGTCATTGTTGGCAAGAAAATCTTTGAACTCCCCCGAGACATATTCACCTCCTCTATCACTCCTTAGCCTTTTAATCCTTATGTTTAGTTGATTTTCAACCCTATTTTGAAAATACGAAATTTTTCAAAGGTTTCATCTTTGGATTTAAGAAGGTAAATGTGACTAAATCTAGAGTAATCGTTGATAAAAGTTATCAGATACTTCCGATCTTCTCGGGTGACAAAACTTTTGTAGTCATAAATATCAGAATGTATTAACTCTTACAATTATGTACTCCGAGAAACCTGACCAAAAGGTGTTCTAGTGATCTTTGTCTGAGCACAAATTTCACATTTATCAAACTTAATGGTTGTGTCTAAGGGAATGTTGTGAGTTCTAGCTAGCAAAAGTAGTTTCCTATAGTTCACGTATCCTAGTCTTGCATGTAAAGTCTTAGGATCTATCAAATTTGAACTAACCTAATTGACTACCCCGTTTGCTAGACTCAGCCTATACATTCCATTAACTACATAAGCACAGCCAAAGTAATGCGAGTGAACCATAAGAGTTACTCGACCACCACTAATGTTAAACGACATACCCGTATCGCATAACAAACTAATAGAAATTAAATTAGCAGCTAACGAGGGTATAAATTTAACATTCTTAAAAATTAAACGCGTACCTGAAGATAGAGTCAGAGTAGCATTTCCAACCCTCAGAACATCAGCAACAACACCATTTGCAATAGTGATAGTCTCTTGAAAAACTTTAGCATCCTCCAGAAGCGCAGAATCGTTGCAGACGTGGCAGGTAGCACCTGAATCGAGCCACCACTCTGAACTGGCCTTCCCCATTCCGACCATGGCAACAAAGTCAGTAGCCGCAGTCTGATAAACCATATTGGCTTGATTTTCAGTCCTTGGTGTGCTGGTGTTTCCCCATTTGGGCTGTCGGCACTCGGAAGCGCAGTGACCCCACTTATTGCAGTTGTAGCACTTGCCTTTTAATTTCTTCTTTATCTGTTTGCTAGTGGCAGCAATTGCGGGTGCACTGATCGGTGGGCGAGTCTTCCCAGACTTAGGCTTTCACTTAGGATGCGTGATCATGTTAGATGTAGAGGACTGCTTGCTGATCGCCTCTATAGCGTGCCTAGTCCGGTTCTCATCCTCAATGCAGATGAAGTGCTTGAGGTATTTAAGACTCACCTGCGTCTTCTTCCGGTACATCTCAGTCTTGAAGGAATACCAGGCCGAGAGCAACTTGAAAATAATCGCCCCTGCAACAAATCCATCTGGCAGAGGAATGTTCTCGCTGTTCAGCTTGTCCACCAGATTTTCAAAATCAGCGACCTGTGGAAGGATTTCCCTTTCCTCAGTAAAGGTGAAAGCCATAAATTTGTTCACCAGGTGCGTCTTGGACATGTTCTCCTCTTTCTTGAACTGCTCCTCCAAGGCTTCCCAGATCTCCTTTGTAGTTTTCAGCTTACTGTACGTTTCTGCCAGCCTGTTGGAGAGACAATTCAGGATGTAATCACGACAAAAGTCTTCGTCGTTGATCCACGTATTGATCCTCATCTTCTCCTCCTTTAAAGGATTCGAAGTCGGTCTGCACTGTGTAGAAGATGTTCAGGTACTTCATACCGAACTGCGTGATCCTTTCTTTTGCTCGATAAGATTCGAGAGAGGAGTTGCGTAAATCTTTAGTTAAATTTCATCTTTATACTGCACTGCAAGATTCGATAGAGAAGAGACATAAGTATAACATAAATTTCAATATAGCATAAAGAGAGAAAGACTCTTGTGCTAGTAAAATTGATTTGTGCGCTTCATGGTATTTTTTTCTACTTAAGTTAGAGATAATTAGGAGATTTCAGAAATCGAGAAATGATGACGTCAACTTTCAAATTGTTGCAGGATAGTAATCAAATATTTCATGAAAGTTCACTATAAAAACTCATCACAATTGCCAAAAGAAATCAACGTACAAGATTATTTCTCAAAATTGATAAAAGTATTCTTAAATAAACATTATTTAGATTTGTTATTGTTTGCTTTTAATTTTTCATTATCAAAATTCACTTTAATTAATCCGCTTGAATTTAAATAAAGGTAGAACTATTACTTGCAAGCACTAGATTAGTCACTTCTCTGAGGAAACGATTTTTTCTCACTTTATATTATTTGATCCGGCATGTGCACTTGCGTTAATACGTAAATCTATTTTGGGCGTGTCAAGTTTTTAACGCCGTTGTCGGAGAGGTGAAAATAATTTTGTGTTTTATTTTTTGCAATATTAGTACACTCATAGTATTTAAAGCTTAATTTTTTTATTTTATTCTTATTTTTATTTGTAATTTTGTCGAGTGTATATTTTTTAAAAAAATTAAAAATTAAAAGACATTTTTTTAAAGTTTTATTTTATCATAATTTATTTTAAAATTTCATAGCAAGTTATTTGTGTTCGATATAGTTTTGTTGGTAGTATTTCTTTTTGTACAATTTTTTTTAAAATTTTATTTTATCTACATATGTTCAAAAAAATGTATACAAATGAGAGATGCAAGTGATGTGGATTATCTGATCATACTAGTGATGTGTGTTATATGGAGAGTGCTGAGTATGGTTCGTACATCGCAGAACACAGAAAATTTAAATCTTTAGGTCCCCAATATTGTGTGACAAATCAATATAATTTTATGTCCCCACGACAAATAGTCTTGCAGCATTCTGACTCAATCCCTTGGTTGTCAAGAAGTAATGTTAGGAGATGTTTATTTTGTCATAATACATTGCACGTTTTGAAAGATTGTGTTGCATTTCAGCACAAAAGAGAGGGGAATAATAAACCTAAAATTCAAATCATCCAATCCTCTTCTCATTTTGACATTCTTTATGTTTCTGATGATATATACGCATTGCTCCCTTTGTCTACGAGGGAGTATTGAGGATATATCCATCATGCTCGTTGATAATCTATGCGATGACGTCACAAAGCTGCCTCTTCCTACACATTCATCACCATTTTTGAATTCACCCATGAAGGAACCAACCTGCATAATCTTTGATAATGTTATCACCACAGTTCCCCCATCTTTTTTGCACGAATTTTCAACACCTATTTTTATCGATCATGTCGAAGATAGTGCACAAAGTGATAACCCAGAACTTGTGGCCGCGCCACAGTGGGACGAAGAAGTTATTTTTTTCCATTGGGGGGAATGATTCTTTGGAGCACAATGACGTGCCGAGGTGGGATGAAGATGACATCTTTTCTAATTAGGAGGTATACACTTTTTCATTGGATGAGAAAGTCTAACTCACTATCGAGGCACTTGAGTTCTCGGGGCCTCCTTGTTATGATACTTATGATATCGACGTCGATAAATTTTTAAAACCTGTTGGGAGTGAAATCGGGATCACTCCCATGATTACAAATTATTTATGTTTTTCATCTATTTTGTTTCCTAACCTCCCTTCTTTGCTTAAACATATGCATGAGGATTCAGTAGTGACAAATATTTTAGAAGCTGAAATATGAAATGCAAATCGTGGTTGAGTGTTCTTCTCGTTATGATTGAGATTATTTTTCCTCACAAGAGGCAACCCAACTCCATGCTCTTTCCACTTGTTTTGCCCTTGCAACTGCCGATCAACCTCTATTTGCTTTCCATGATAATATTCAGGGGCGGACCTAGGTTCGGACACACCCGGGCACGTGCCCGGGTGTGATTTTACGCCATTTTCATCGGGGGAGAAGTTAATCCCGCGTGCGGCGTGACGCGGGCGCAGATTGTAGCGAACGTGGTTGTGGCGAATGTCCACATGATGTCGTGTCGATTTGTCGTTGTGGCGCGCATCTTTAAGTAAAGGCGGTTCCGGATCATCACCCACGTCGGTTCCAATCGTGACTCCATCAATTTCGGCTCCATCCGCCGTTGCTCCATCACAACTCTCTGTTGTGGGAAACATGTACAGAAGCACCTGAGTCCACAATCCAACTCCTATCATTGCACGAGAGTGTAATTGTAACGTCTTCTCTAACAATGATGACATCGCCCTCTTCTATAGAGACAGTGTTAGCCGTATGTGTATCTGTCTTCTCATTTGAGGACTCTCCCTTCTTTTTGTGGTCATTCTTCAGAGTATAACAAAACTTCTGAATATGACCTTCTTGTGGTAGTAGTGACACTCCACATTGTGGTAGTGGGACCTTGACTTCCGTCTGCTTTGGCTCCTCTCATTATTTCTTCCCCTGCTTTTGCTCCTGCCTCTCCCTCTAGGCTCAGTAAAGAGAATATCAGCTCGTGAAGAAGAGCCTGATATTCCTCGAGTCTTTCTACTCGATCACCTCTTCGTTCAGGATGCTACTCTTGACAATCTCCATAGTAATGATACTTTCGGGAGAGGAGTTGATTAGAGAAACTCTAACTATCTCTCAAGAGTCTGGAATAGATTTCAGCAGGCACAGAGCATTGACCTCGTCCTCGAAGGTCACCTTCATAGCAGTAAGTTGATCAATAATACCTTGGAACTCATTCACATGATTCAAGATAGACGAGCCATCTCTATACTTAAACTCTCCAAATTTCTTCAGTAGATATAACTTGTTGATATCAGTACTCTTGACATACAATACTTCGAGAGTCTTCCAAAGTATCTTTGTTGAGTCCATTGATCCCAATGACCCTGATTTGAAGAAGTCAAATAAGTCAATGATATACACATAGTTGTATTTGATGTGTGTGTAAGTTGATGTATGCAGGTTAGTCCTTCTCACATTGATTTGATAGGTGGACACAAAGTTATGAGATGGATAGACAAAAAAGTGACTAAGTCCACAGGCGTTGAGTGAAGACAGTTCACTCAACGTCAAAACACAAAAGGAGCTGAATACAACAGGATCTGTCAAAGCCTCAACAATGGAAGGCAAAAAAGTGGCTAAGTCCAAAGGCGTTGAGTGATGTCAGCTCACTCAACGTCAGACAGCAAATTCGTCGAATAAAGCTGTCTCAGTCAAAGCCCCGAAGTTTCTGGCAAAGAAAAATGATCTAAGTCCAGAAGCATTGAGTGAAGTTAGTTCATTCAACGCCTTGTCAGTTCACTCAACGCCATGCTGTATATTCATTGAGTAAAGCTTGGTATGTTAAAGCCACAGAGTTTCTGGCAAAGGAAAAGATTCTAAGTCCAGAAACGTTGAGTGAAGCTAGTTGACTCAACGCCATCCTGTTTCTCTAAAAGCCAAAGAAGATAGATAGAAAAGTTTGTCTAAGTCTAGAAGCATTAAGTGAAACCAGTTCACTCAAAGCCATATGAGAAAAGCGTTGAGACAAGTTCAAGTAGTCAAAGCTAGAAGGAGTGACAGGATTTAAGTAAGTTTAGAAGCGTTGAGTAAAGCAAGTTCACTCAACGCTTTGTCAAAAGATGAGGCTGAGGGAGGAAGCGTTGAGTGAAGTCAACACACTCAACGTCTTCATTCAGAAGACAAGTTTCTAATTACAGAAACGTTGAGTGAAGCCACTCACTCAACGCCTCAGCAGTTGGCAGAGTTCAGAAGGAGCTAAGGCAAATGACATTGAGTGAATGCCAACCACTCAACGCTCTCAACGCCATGGATGCAAAAAGAGCTGAAGAATAATCTAAGTCTAGAATCGTTGAGTGAAACCAGTTCACTCAACACACTCAACGCCTTGAGTGATTCTGAAAATTTGGCTAAGTCTAGAATGGCTGATGTCAGCAAAAGTCAACAAAGTCAATGCAGTTCAAATTCTTTGCGGGAAAGCTACAGTATGCCATTAATGGCGCCGGAGGACAGCTGTTGTCGTTTTCTGCAAATAAAAGGTGGTAACTCGTCCTTTTTAGGGCGGGCCCACAGTACAAAGAGTCGTTGATCAGCTGACTATAAAAGAGTAAGATTGGATGAAAGGAAATAAGCTTTTAGGGTTTTCTGATTACGCATTGCGGCGGAACATTATCTTCTTCCTCGCATTATTGACGAGCTTGAAGGTTTTGTTTTAATCAGTGAACCTGAAAGCGACAAGAGTTAGCTGTTGCAATCTACATCTGCGACAGCAGGTTCAGAAGCTATTTCTGAGAAGGAAGAAGAAGAGGTAGATCAATCAAGTTCTGCAAAAAAAGGTTACTGATTGAAGAAGAATGGAACTGTCATCTCCATTGTCTTCATCAGCAGAAGCTAGGACTGAAATTTGCTCAGCCTAGGAAGAAGTGGACACAGAGTGATTACTCTGGTATCAATTCAACACAATTAACCTCACATTCTCTTTGTAGGATTCTGTGTAGAATCTGAGTTGTAGGCCTGTGTTATAAAGGCCGAGTGTAAGATCTCTGTTATAGATCCGAGGTAGGGCCATTGGCCTAAGGTGTAGGAGAGTTATCTCTCTGAGTTTGTAGGGCTGTCCTTCCAGCCTGAGTTGTAGGGCTTTTGAGTCTGAGGTAGGTGATTGCTGAATCACTGAGTTGTAGGGTCTTGAACCTGAGTTGTAGGTCTTGAAGGAGACTGAGTGGTCCTGCGGGATCGAGTTGTAAGCTCTTAAGGAGCCGAGTATTGGGGAATAGCCCTTATTTAACACACTGTTAAAAAGGATTAGTGGGACAATGGATGTACCCAAAATCTGGGAAACCACTATAGATTGATTGTGTCTTCTGTGAGCGTCTTGAAAGCCTAAGTAAAATAATCACAACTTATATCTAGGAGAACAAGCTCTAAAAGAAATTAAAAAGACATATTCACCCCCTCTAGGTGTTAGCTGACCTTGAAAACAAAGACTTTCAATCTTCGCATCAACGATACTTGCAGCATGGTTGTAGACGTTTGGTTTTACGAACCGTCTAATGAATCTACAAAGTTTTCGGTGCTCCATCTTCCACTTATTTAGATCCGTGTCTTTAAGCATCTCCTCAAATATAAGAGCATGTCAGCCCTGGACGTAGATGAGATTTTCCATCAGTAAGTGTCACTGGTGGTAGTTCACGCCATTCAATTTAACCATTTACTCGGAGCCTGAACCTAATGTAGACTCCATCGTGCTCTGTCACTGATCGGACTGACCTCAGTTCTTTGATCCGACTATTTCAAAGAAAGGAATCAAAGAGGATAGGGATGACATGTGGACGAAGCTTTTATGAAGCTTCTTTTGGTCAAAAAACACATGTTAGTTTAAAGGTAAAGACGGCTTCTCCTTTTCACACTTGTCATGAAACACATATTTGAAAAACATGATCAAAATTGACTAGCCTCTTTCACACTTAAGGGAAAATTATAGCAGACCGCCAACAAAAAAAACAACTCTTTTTGAACATAAAGGGATGTATTTCCTTTGGTGAGGTCGGGCTTTCATGAGCTGCCCAAAGTTGTTATATGATTGCTATTATAGGCAGGGGTTGAGGAAGTTCAACAGTAGGAAGGCGTGCATAAAAACTAGAGCTGTCACGGTTCCGGTTCGGTTCCGGTTCTACTAAAACCACGAACCAAACCACTAAGATAACAGTTCTTCAAATTAGAACCAAAGCCTTATTTGGTTTGACCGGTTCCGATTCTGGTTCCGGTTCCAGCTTAATTTTTGGAACCGTTGTGTCAACGGTTCCGGTTACGGTTCAACAAGAACCAAAACCAAATCAGTCACTAACGGTTCGGTCTGGTTCCATGCGGTTCGGTCTGGTTCCAATCGGTTCCAACTAAAATAAAAATCAAGCTTGGCGAAATGAAATAAAAGCGGACTGCAAACAGTAAAACTCAAAACAATATCAAAATAGAAATAATTATGTTGCGCACTTCTCGACGGTCTTTTCAACGATCGGTGAGATAGTATCAATCGCCTTCCTACGCGTTTAGACTTGCCACAACTTCTAGTTGGCTTGCGCATATCTCGTCGGCATGGTCAACCGTAACAACCGGCTACAATTAGTTGTCTTTCATGATTACTAATAAATAGTAGTTGTATATCTTATATATTTTTTAAATAAAATATTTCAAAAAATATATATAAGTAAAATTGAAAATATATTCTATAACTGTATAAAAAATCAAAAGTGCATTGCAAAAATTGACTCAAAACCACACCAATGTCAAATCATATCACACAGTTTTTATGCGGTAAAGTTTTGATCGGTCCAAAATCGATCTCCTTTAGTTCAATTATGATTTGGGTTCAAACTGCACCAGCTCCACTCATGATATAGTAAGTATAAATATTATAGATAAAATATAAAATAATAATAATATAATAGTAATAATAATAATAAACGGGTTGCGGTTCAGTTCTACTTCGGTCCGGTTCGGATCAGGTCTAAAAATCTTGAAACCGCTTGAGACTTGTATGTTACAGTTCCGGTTCCGGTTCCGGTCCGGATAATAAAATGTAAGAACCACACCCGGACCAATGTTATTCACGGTTCCAAAATTCAAACTGGAACGCGAATAATTTGTGAACGGTTCGGTCTGGTTCTTTGCGGTTCCGGTTCGGTTCCGGTTCGGTTTGCGATTTTCGGTTTTAAGTGACAGCTCTAATAAAAACCTTCCAATATCGAGCTAAGGTTTAGCTCAATTAAACATTGACTAATTTGAAATAAACATACTCAATTTATGCATGGATACTTGTTGGGTTTGGCTCATACCCAGTTCAAATGGGCCGAGCGCATTAGGAGCAGAAAATTGGTTGCAACGCAGTATTTGAGGTTGCAACTCTTTTTTTGCTGTCTTGGAATCAGGTTGCAACGCAGCATTTGAGGTTGCAACCTTTTCTGTGCTATTTTTTGAAATCTGCCCAAATTAAAGCTGTTTTTGAAATCTGTCCAAATTAAACAGTTTTTAATTTGGAATGTGCCCCGGTGGTTTTAATTGGGAGGTTGTAATGAGAATATAATATACCCATTATTATATTCTTTTTCTTCTCTCCCATGAATGGTAACTGCTGCCCTCCTCTCTCTCTCAGGTATTTATAAAACCACAACCCCCTCCCTGCATGAAAAAGAAAAACACAGCCGGCCTGGGAGAGGCGGCAGCCGCTTGGAGTAAAGAAGGAGCCGCCTCCCTTCACAAAGGAGGAACCGTGAGGAGTTAGTGCCGCCCCGTGTTCGCGTTGAAGGAAGGCCGCCGCCGCTGGTGGTTGTCGTTGGTGCAACACCGTGCGATGGCGGCAGAGCATTTCTCTCGTGTGAGACTCTCGATGTATCCACCGGCTTTGGAGGAAATAGCCACCGGTCTTGGAGGAGATGATCTCTACCGGTCTTGGAGTAGATGAGGCGGTGCGGGCGTGACGGCGAAGGCTTGCGGTGGTGCAGTGGCCTTGACGGAGTTTCTCTCCGGTGGTGCGGACATGGCGGCGAAGGCATGCGGGAGTGCAGTGGCATTGATGATGTTTTTCTCCGGTGGTGCGACTTGGCGTTGATGGCGTGTGGGAGTGCAGTTGTCCTCGACAGTGCTTCTCCGGTGGTGGCGGGTGGTTTGGTCGTCATCGGACGACGAAGGTTCTCCGTGAATCTTGTGCGTCTGCTGTGCTAGCGGATTGCAGTCCAGATAATTCTCTCTCCCGCGGATCGAGCGAGTACGACTCTCCGCGGTGTTTTCTGTAACGGACGTCGGTACACTTCTCCATATATTTTATTACAGTAGTTTCATGATTTATGTATGCAGAGTTTATTGTTCATATTTATATGTTCTTGTACACTCTGTAAATAGTTGGTTGTGTCTGGGGATAGTTTCCGCGTTATATCCCAACAATACTAAGAGAAAATCTAGTACTTTTACAATAAAAAATATTGTGAAGAAAGTTGCTTCAAATTCCGCAGATTCATATTTTATTATGTTCATCCTTATGATGGGTATTTTGCTATTCACACAACATAACTATATACTTTATTATGCACACTCTCATGATGAGTATTTCTCTATACGCATGCAGTAACCGTATATTTTACTATGCGCATCCACATGATGCGCATAAATCGAGCGCATAAATTGTCACAAAAAAGCACCAGCGGTTGTCAAGCAAGTTTTTGTGGAAAAAGCCCGAAAATGAAAAAAATCATTAGACTGAGATTGTACCTGTCAAGTTGCACTATCTTCTTTGGGAGTTAAAATTATCACTCCTTGTATCAGATTTTAACTCCTATATAGCATTTTGTGTAAAGCATTGTGGCGTCACTCCTCAAAATCATGCGGTTAGGGGAGGAGTGACCACCCCGCTTTTACACTCAGGACCAATGAGTACGCTAGCCAGTGTGAGACTAAACCACCCATTTTAGCAAGTCGCAACACACGCTCGGATGTCACCGTCCATTCGACGTGACACACTAGCACAGCATTCTGTACCATTGTACATGCAATATAAACACGGGTCAAAATTAAAGTTTCCTGACCAAAATATTTAGATGTCGGGCAGAATATTTGGAGAGTTGGAGAGAAAGTCAACCACGCATTGACAATCATCTCAATTCTTAGAAAGGCAGAGATTGCACTAGATGATGGAAATAATTTTTATTTGTGCATCTACTTCATCCATTAAATAAACACATTACCTTCATATGACTAACATACTTGATTCTTATAGTTCAATACCAGGAGGAATTCAAAGCATCAACAAATAAAGGCACCGTTTGGAGGACTTATTTTCACCTAAAACCTGATTCATGCAGTCCGAATGGACGCGTACTTAGTTCACCAAGCCATGGGAGATTTGAGTTTGCTCTAGTTGGCAAACTTTTGGGGCGCAAGTTGTCGTTTCCTTACCTGCTTGCCGAATTACAGCGACGTTGGCTTCCCCATGGGGAATTCCAGTTGATCATGCTTAGTGCCGACTATAAATAGACGCTTCTCACGGCGATCTGAGCTAAGCACCCAGGCTACAACTAACACACAAGCCACCAGGTCCCCGAGAGACAGGCACAACTTCAAAAATTTATTTCGTGATAGCAATTCAGATTTAGAATACAAAAATAAAATAATTTTTCAATTTCGTGCAGGCTCGTGTTCATTTTGGGAAAAATGTATTCATGTTGAACGATACGTGTTCATTGCTAGAATACCAAAAATATAACTTTTGTCATTTTGGTTTTGTTAGAATGAAAAAATTTATAATTTACTTTGAATGATATATGTGTGGTTTTTGGTTTATTTAATTTTATGAATTAGTAGAGAAAAAAAAGACTTTAAAAAAATCAAATGTAATTTTAAAAAAAGGGCTGGAAATATCCGACGGGTCTGCAAATATCTATTTGTGGGTTGCAAATATCCAAGGGCTACAAATATCGATTATAGGTCTGCAAATATCAGCACCCTTAAATTAATACATTACCTTCATATGACTGACATACTTGATTCTTATATAAGCCCCCCCCCCCCCCCCCCCCAAACGAAGCCAAAGCCTCGTAAAGATAAAACATATATGTTTTTAAAGGTTACATAACCCTTGCAAAATAAAATACATTGATGTTCTATTTATTATAGGTCATGGGTTCACAAAGCCTGCTTTAACCTCCAATACTAGCTAGTAGGAAGAGGAATATGTTGTATGGGAAGTAAACAAAGAGGAAACTTGCGATCGGCCGAGATTCCATGAGCCTCAGTCATGTCCAACTCCCCACCAAAATACTCCCAATCGAAATAGTAGAGCAGATGCGCAAGAGTCATCTCCACAACCGCCAATGCAAATGACATCCCGGGGCATATCCTCCTCCCCGCTCCGAAGGGTATAAACTTGGTCTGCATCCCTTTGAATCCCGCATCGTCGCTCCCATCAAATCTCTCCGGACGGAAGGCATCGGGCTCATCCCAGTTATTTGAGTCCCTCCCCATCGCCCATGCGTTCACCATCACCATCGTCTTCGCAGGAATCTCATAGCCCATCACCTCGCATCTCTCCGGATTCTCCCGGGGTAGTAGCAACGGCGTGGGAGGGTGCAGGCGCAGCGTCTCCTTAATCACAAGCTTCAAGTAGCAAAGCTTGTCTCCTGACATCAGCTCTTCTTCCGCCATCGTGTTCGGCATCCCGCGGCCGAACCTCTCCCTCACCTCACTCTGCGCCTTACACTTAACAGACGGGTTTCGAATCAGCTCCGACATAGCCCACACTAGTGTGGTCGATGTCGGGTTGCTCCCGGCCACTAGTAAATCCTGGTATCAACAAAGAAGCAGTGGGTACAACATCATTACTTTGTCATCAATTAATGCACGCATATGCCAAGATAGATTTTCTTTCTAGCTTACGCTGATGACGGCTTTGATGTGGTCGTCGGTGAGCGGGATCTGAAGATTGTTCTCCACTTGTATTCTGAGAAGAACCTCTATTATGTCATCTACGGCGAAAGGCCGGACGCTTTCTTGGTTCTTTTTGCGCTCTTTGATGATCTCTTCTCTTATTTGCTCGAGATTCTGGTGGCACTCCTCCAGCTTCCGTTGGAATCCTGAATATGTACAACTCGTATTCGTCAAGAGTGATTCCAGTCGCTCGTGCAGGCGAGGTCAAAGTCAAAGAACAAGTCAAAGTAAATGAATGGCTTGAATCTCTCCGGGATGATACCTGTGATGCGGGCGATGAAGGGCATCGATGGAAAGAGATCGGGAAAGTTCAGACCGGATGCCAACTTATCCACCCCGGTTATGGCGGATCGGAAGAGCTTATGGTCCGTCGTCCTCCTACCGACGACAGCCCTGACGGTGATATTACTGGAGAGCTGCGAGATCTCGTCGTTGAGGTTGACGGAGACACTGGAGGCGGCCGCCCCTGCGATGGACTGTATGAGGTTGGATATCTCCTCCTCTCTAATGTAGCGGAAAGATTGGACGCGCTTGGCGCTGAGCAGCTCGAGAAGGCAGAGGCGGCGCATCTGGCGCCAGAACTCGCCGTAAGGGGCGAATGCGATGTCCTTGCCGCCGTAGGTGATGACTTTGATGGAGGAGTAGATGGGACGGGAGGCGAAGGAGATGTCGTGAGTCTTCAGGATCTCTTTTGCGGCGGCGGAGGAGGAGACGACGACCGCGCTGATCTCGCCGAGCTTGAGGCCCATGATGGGGCCGTGGATGGCCGAGAGGCGGCTGAGAATTTGGTGTGCTGGTTGAGGCCGGAGCAAATGGTGGAGGCTGCCGATGACGGGGAGGTTCCAGGGGCCCGGGGGTCGCCGGATTGCTTCTTTGGGGTGACCGGAACTGATTTTTTTGATGAGGACAGGGAGGATGAAGAAGACAAGCAGTGTGATGATGAGAAGATCCATTCTTTTACAATTCTCTGACCCTCCAAAGCCAATTCTCACTGCATCTTATATTGAAAATTTTTAAGTGGAGACAGGGCTTTCTGAATCAATGCAGTTCACCTAAGAATTGCTCCTCTTATATTGGAGGAGTTATTTCGTCCGAACCCGAAGAATGGCCCAGGAGTGGCCGGTGGTTTGAGAGACACATAACTTTCATTAAAACTCCCCGTTTAATCTGACCGTTACCTAATTACATCAAAAGGAAAAGAAATAAATGGAGAAATCCGTGGCTAATTCCTGTCCGTTGATGGAGTGAACAATACTTATTGTTTAATTAATGTTGAACACTGCATCCTCTCCATGAAAGTATACATGGGCCCGTTGGAATACCATGGCGCTGGACACCGTTGGCCAATGATGATGAGTCTGAGGCCGTCCGATTTAAACCCTAACACCCGCCCTTTGTATTTTTCGTTTCCCCCCCCCCCCCCCCCCTCCCACGATCTCCCTCCTTCATACCTCCACGTGGCAAGAGCTCCTCTCACCCGGCTATAGATTTAGGAACGTAGCCAGGTTACAAAAGCACTTCTTATATTGGCCCTCTTGAGGTCACCAGGCTGGCCGGGTTCTGTGTTTATTTGAAAGGCTTGAAAGTATTTTATCTTATTTATTCATTCGCAGTCTCAGCCACCGCAAATTATGGCGGGCACAACTAGCTTGCCTACAAGCGGCGTAATTCGCACGACAAATTCAGCATGGTCACATGTCATGCCAAACATGCATTCTATGAGAATGATGATTTTGTGCAAACTCTTCGGAGCAAAAAAAATTCGCTTCAAAAGAAGCCATTATTCATGTTTGCAGTATAAAGATATATGAATTGCAACGTAATGTCATAATATATTTTTCCTTACCACTCTTGAAAAGATATTTTTTTTTTCTAGATGATATGAAGATCAACCAACTTATGCTGGTCTTTAGCCTGGAAGAAAAATAGTGAAGGCTTTGTTAGGTTGATGACCATCGTAAAATTTAATCACTCTTATAAATATGAATCATTTGAGAAATTGTGCAAAAATTAAATTGTTCTCCATAAGGAACACGTCGTATGTTTCGAATACGACGTCTTGATAAGAACCGCTACAACTCCTGGAGTTTGGTGTAGTGTTAAATATGCAAGAGTATTCATCGTAAGATCTGAATGCATGCGGTGTCTTAACAAGTACCGTTGCACCTTCAAGAGAACATGGGTGTGGTGTTAAATAGACAAACACAACAGCAAAATTGGGCTACCGTGACATTTTTTTGGGGCTTTCCGTAGCGTTTTAAAAAAACACCGTGATACGGATGGCTATGGTAGAATTGCGCGGCACTTTTAGTAAAAAGGTTTAGGATTTAGGATTAAAGGGTTTAGAATTGTGCCATGCTTTTAGCAAAGCGCCGCAATGATCAATAATTTAAATTATACTACCTGATTAAACTGGGAGAAAAACAATATACTACTTTACAATCATAACATAGAGAAAAAAATGTAGATTAATGAACATTCAAATAATACAATGTCATACACGAATATCCTATAAATGGAAGTGAGAATATACTATTACTAACATATCAATCAAATAATACACAAGACTTGCCCTTGAATCTAGGAATATAAAGTTGTCTCAAACATGGAGGGAGGGACAACAGAAAGGCTTTCGGGAGTCTTAGGCTTCGTTTGGGGGGACTTATTTTCACCGGTCAAGCGGTTACGATCGCTTGGTTGTAACTGCTTGACCGGTGAAAATAAGCCCTCCCAAACGGAGCATTAAGCTGGAAAAAAATTCCGCTCGGCCAATGAAAATCCGTTAGTAAGTGAGGTCACAGTGCACAGATTTATTGTGCACCGTGAACCACACAAAATTACAGGATTCTAATATTTGTGATTGGTGGGGACCTAAAAGAAGATCCGATTGACGGACGATATTTTTACTTAGCTCGATGGGTGTTATAGTTTCCTCAACTACACCAGCCTACTTTGAAGATCGAGCAACAACCTCCAAGTCTCCATCTTCTTGCAGCCCAGATGGAGGCTTAAAAGTTTGACTCAAAAGATGTATGACATTAACTCAGTTATAGAATAGTGGCGGTTGTAATCATTGTCTTGTCAAACATGTATTCTAAGATGATGAAGTATTTGTCCAAACTTAACGGCAAAAAAAAAAAAATCAATGCGTAATGGAGGCATTTTTTTGTATGAAAGTTATCTCTAGTGCCGTCTACAGATATATATGTATTGTTGGTTAGTTCGTCACGTGGAATGGACGGTGGTGTCCGAGCATGTGTCGGGACTCGTTAAAAATGGTGGTTTAGTCCCACACCGTCCAACATGCTCCTTGGTCCTGAGTGTATAAGCGGGGTGGGCACTCCTCCCCTAACCGCGCGGTTTTGGGGAGTGACACCACAATGCTTTACATGGTATCAGAGCAGGGGGGGCACGTGGCGATGGAGAGTGTTGAGTGCGCCACGTGGAATGGACGGTGGTGTCCAAGCGTGTGTCGCGACTCGTTAAAAGGGGTGGTTCAGTCTCACACCGCCCAACATGCTCCTTCCTGAGTGTATAAGTGGGGTGATCACTCTTCCCCTAACCACGTGCTTTGCGAAAGTGACATCGCAATGCTTTACAATTGTACTGTAATGTCCGTATATATTTTTCCTTATGGCTCTTGAATATATATATATATATATATATATATATATATATATATATATATATATATATATATATATATATATACTAGCATCTTCGAACGGGCTCCGCCCGTTCTCGATGCGTCGCTGCGGGCTTCGCCCGCAACCAAGCGGGTTTCGTCCCCTTGACAACGACATTGGTGTGGGTGGTAACATGTGTCGTGGACTGTGATACTGGTTGTGAGTGCGACATTTGTCGTGGATAGCGGCATTGGTCGTGGGCGACGATATTGTTCGTGGGCGGCGACATTGTTCGTCGGCGGCTACATTGTTCGTGGGCGACGACAATGTTCGGGGGAGGCGACATTTTTCGGGGGCGGCGACTTTTTTCGAACGGGCTTCGCCCGTTCTCGATGCGTCGCTGCGGGCTTCGCCCGCAGCCAAGCCGGCTTCGCCCGCCCCCGGCGGGCCTATAAAAGTATTGTTAAATTTAATTTTTTGAAGTTTTAATAATTTTAATAATTTTATTAATTATAAAGAATATACATTATTTAATTATTTATTAAATTATTAAACAGAAAAAAAACCCCCCAAAACTGTTCACCCGATACCCCCCGTGCCTTCACCGCCTCACCCCGCCGCCGCCTCCGGCCTGCCCGGCGCCCGCCGCAGGGTTCGCCGGCCTCCGGCGAACCCGCCGGGGGTTGTCCGGCGGCGAACGGGCAGGGCCACCGCCGGCGGTGGCCCTGCCCGTTCGCCGCCGGACAACCCCCGGCGGGTTCGCCGGAGGCCGGCGAACCCTCCGGTGGGCGCCGGGCAGGCCGCCGGCGGCTCCGCCGGCGGCGGCGGGGTGAGGCGGTGAAGGCACGGAGGGGTATCAGGTGAACAGTTTTGGGGGGGGGGGGGGTTTTCTGTTTAATAATTTAATAAATAATTAAATAATTTATATTCTTTATAATTAATAAAATTATTAAAATTATTAAAACTTCAAAAAATTAAATTTAACAATACTTTTATAGGCCCGCCGGGGGCGGGCGAACCCCGCCGGAGGTTCAAGCGGGCGAAGCCGGCTTGGCTGCGGGCGAAGCCCGCAGCGATGCATCGAGAACGGGCGAAGCCCGTTCGAAAAAAGTGACAGTACATGTGACCCCCCGTACCCAGTGCGATAGTATTCGGGCTACGGCGGCGGGCTCGCCCGCCCCCAGCAATTCATAATATTTTTATCATTAAATTTTTGTAATAATTTTTTTTTATAATTAGTTTTTTTTTGAATGATATAATTATTAATTTATTTTTTGTATTTAAATTTATTTAAAAAAACTCAAAAATAATAAAATATATATATCTGTGTAAGCCTGTAAGCAGTCGTGTCCAAAAGGCCCGATCGGGCCGGCCCGGACCGGGCTTGATTGGGCCCAGGCTTTTGCAAATCGAGCTGAGCCCGGGCCCTTCCATTATCGGGCTCGGGCCGGGCCCGGACTTTGACCCAGGGAAGGGGCCTGAGCCGGCCCCGGGCTGGGCCTGCCCGGGCCCTTATTAATTAAAAAACATTAACTTTAAATGAAAATTGAATAAATTTTTTTTATTAATATTGAAATTTAAAAAATCAAAATTACACTTACAAAATAAAATTAGAAAATAATAAAATTTATTATTTTTAATAATAATAAAAAAAATACATTTTTATAAATTCAGGTTATCCATCTTCTCTTCAATTTCTTCTGATCTCTCCTCCAACACTGAAATGTGTTGTTTCCTCTTCGTAGCATCCAAATAATACTTGTAGCAGATGCATAATTCCAGTGATTCTTCATTTAGTCGGCTCCTCCGTTTGTTCAAAATCCTGCTACTAAAAGAAAAAGCGGACTCCGAAGCTACTGTACTAGCTTGGATTGTTAATAAATCATGAGTCATACATGCCAAAATAGGATAGGTATTAGCTTTGCCTTTCCACCATTTTAAGCTATCAAAATTTTCGATCTGATCTTCTGCATTCATAAAATCACGAAATTGTGTTTTCGTATACAATCCTAATTCGTTTAAACTACTTGATGTGCGTGTTTTTTTCCTGGAAGCTAATTCTAAAAATTTATTTGTAAAAGAATCTTTTGTCCTAGGTTGCGTTATTTCTTCTCTGGGTCGTGAGTCATATAAGTTATCGTAATAATTAAAACATTCGGTAAAAATAGAATTAAATTTAGTAGTACTAACGTCGTCAACGTTAACAAACTTAAATTTATGTCTAAGTTAACGTTAATTTCATTTATCAAATTTTCTACGCCGTCTACAGCGAATAATGAGTTTAAGGCGGCGGCGCATGAAAATGCAGGAGACATTTCTCAATAATATTTTTTAAAAAATTCTTCTATTACTTCAATTAAAAGAAGTCATCCGGAGTGCTGTTTAAAATAGTTAAGTTTTTGCACGATATTTACAAAATTTTCAACTACTAACGAGCTAGTTGGATAATACACACCAGATAAAAAAACAGTCGTCCTATAAAAATATTTTAATAAATCCATATAGTAAAATAATACGTTCCAATCGTTATCCGTTAAATCATGATTATTTACCACATTGTAATATTCTATAAGAAGTGTTTTTTGTTGAAACGCTCTTTTTAACATTTTATATGTTGAGTTTCATATTACAAACATATCAAATTGAGGTTTCAAATATTTTTGACCTTAGGCGATCATAAATTTTCGAAAATCTTGACTTCGTTGTTAGGTACAATAAATAAATTTAAACATAGTCCTAATTTTTTCAATATAGGGTTTCATAGCTTCTAAACTATCTTGTACCACTAAATTAAAAACGTGGCAGAGACATCGAGTGTGAAAAAGCGCACCGTTGAGCATTGGTTTTAATTCACGTTTTAACCATTCTACTGCGGTGTTGTTATTACTAGCGTTATCAAAAGAAATACTCATTATTTTATCTTTTATTTTAAATTCACGCAAACATTTAATAATTACCGAATATATAGCCTTACCGGTGTGCGGAAATTCAAAACCTTCAAAACAGATTACGCGATTATTTAACTCTCATGAAGCGGGATCAATCCAATGAGCCGTGATACAAATATAAGATAATCCTACCTTTACGCTACTATTCCAAACGTCGCTCGTTAAACTCACACGTCCCTCGAAAGTTTCAAAATTTTTTATTAAATCTAGTTTTGCATAAAAATATAATTTAAGTGCGTCGCGTCTAATAGTGGATCTACTTACCAGCCTGTTGATATTTGGGCTGAAGTCCATCGTGTATGTACTCCGTCGTCTCATTGTTGTCGTAGTGGCTGAATGACAACCCACGTCTGATGACGTTTTTCACTTGTAGGTCTCACTGTCTTACCTGATCGTACGTCCAAATATGTCCTGATGCAGATATTTGAACCTGACTGAACTCGGGGGCTTGCTTCGCAAAACACGACTTAATGTGTCTCGCTAGTGTTGAGTTACCGGTAAGAGTTAGCAACTTTGAGCATAACTTGTACCGCGCTCTGAATTCGTCGCCGACTTTAACCTTGTCGAAATGCTCCCAGACGGGCGCCCTCCGATTATGCTCCACCACTTCGGCCGTGCTTTGAGTCGACGACACCGGCGTTGAGGAGGACGATGCCATGCAACGAGAGAGAGAGAGAGAGAGAGAGAGAGTAAGTGAGAGAGAGAAAGTGATTGGAAGAGAGAGAGAGAGAAAGTGGGAGAGAGAGAATGAAGGAGAGAGAGAGGGGGTCGGGTGGGGGGGGGGGTTATAGTTTTTTTTAATTTTAAATTTTTTTTATAATAAATATTTTTTAAAAAAACTTTTAAAAAAGAAATTTATTTTTTTTAAATGGCAGCCTAGGCCCTAGGCCATGTGAAGCAGCCAGCAGGGCTGTCAGCAGCAGCCCTGCTGGTTCCTTCCAATGGCTCTAAGAGCCGTTGGAAATCCAACGGCTCTAAGAGCGGAAATCCAATGGCTGGAAGCAGGGCCCGACCTGTGGGCCTGGGCCGACCCGAATTTCGGGCTTCGCCCTGGCCGGCTCGGGCCGGGCAAGCCCCCAAATTCAAGGCCCTAAGCCCGATCTTGGCTCGGACCGGGCTTTTTCCGGGCCGGGCCGAATCAGGCTTTTGCCGGGCCGGGTTCGGGCCGGCCCACTAGGCCCGGGCCTTTTGCACAGGACTACCTGTAAGGCATATATAAAATACACCTTTTAATATAAATGTAAAAGCATTTTTGGCTTAATGGATATGTTAAAAGAGGCGAACAAACGACTAGAAAACAAGCCGGAACTTTGAATAATTGAAATTTTATTATCCAAAAAGATATCATTTACAAAGGTATGGCCTCCCTTTTATAGAATGGAGGAGAGAGAGAAGAATACAAATTAACAATGTGGGACTAAAGCTATACAACAGATCTAGGCGGCTAGAATAAGAGACCGGAACAGGCCGCGCGGTTAGACAATGTTCTAACCGCTCGGCAACACCAGAACCAAGAGGGAGAGATGCAGTAGGAGACCGCTAGACAGGCCGGTTTCCAAGCCGCCAGATATAAGCCGACAGACCGCCGGATACCATACGGCGACAGCCTGGAAATCAACCCGTCAACCTCAATCCGCCAGGCACAAACCGCCAGACCGCCCGGTCAACAACTCGCCAGGCACAAACCGCCAGACCGCCCGGTCTCATACTTCGACACTCCCCCTCAAGCTGGAGCATAGATATCAATCATGCCCAGGTTGTCACAAATATGGAAGAAGGAAGTAGAAACCGGCTTGGTGAAGATATCAGCCAACTCTTTGTCGGAGGTGACGAACGGAGTGCAAATCTGTTTCTTCAAGACCTCTTCTCGGATGAAATGGCAGTCGACCTCTATATGTTTCGTTCTCTCATGGAAGACCGGATTTTTGGATATGTATATAGCGGCTTTGTTGTCACAAAACATAGGCAGAGGATAGTTGTAGACCTCTCCTAGGTCAAGCATGAGAGCCCGCAACCATTTTAACTCACACGTGGTTGACGCCATACTCCGGTATTCGGCTTCTGCACTGGACCTTGAGACAACAGACTGCTTCTTGCTCTTCCAGCTCACAAGATTACCTCCAACAAATGTGCAGAAACCCGATGTAGATTTACGGTCACCTTTATCATCCGCATAGCTTGAGTCTGAGTAGGCTTCAATTCTCAGATGACCATGCTTCTGAAAGAGTAGCCCTTTCCCTGGTGCTGCTTTGACATACTCTAGTATCTTCAAGGCAGACTGAAGATGACATTCCCTGGGAGCTTGCATGAACTGACTGACCTTGCCTACAGCATAGGCAATGTCGGGTCTGGTCACCGTGAGATAAATGAGTTTGCCCACCAGACGTCTGTACCTCGTGGCATCGGATATAAGCGGTGAGTCATCTGTCCATGTTTTGTCTTCTCCAGTGGCCATGGGATACCGGGCCGGTTTGGCCCCGGTCAATCCTGCCTCTTGTAGAAGATCAAGCGCATACTTCCGTTGGGAGAGAACCAACGAGTCGGGCTTCCGAGAGATTTCTATTCCCAAAAAATATTTCGGGGAGCCCATATCCTTCGTGACAAGGTGTTGACGGAGGTGTTTCTTTGTCAGGTCCACCCCAGCCTGGTCATCGCCGGTAAGAAGGATATCATCCACATATACTGCCAAAACCACAAGGCCAGATGCGGTTTTGCGAATAAACAATGAGTGATCGGCGGAACTTCTTGCAAAGCCAATTGCAGCCACAATGCCACTAAACTTGTCAAACCACGCCCGAGGGCTCTGCTTTAGGCCGTAGATGGCCTTCTTCAACTGGCATACTCGTGTCTCCCCCTGAGCAACATACCCTGGAGGTTGCTCCATATAGACGTCCTCCTGAAGATCCCCATACAGAAAGGCATTCTTGACGTCAAGTTGAGAAATGTCCCACTCCCTGTTGACGGCCACAGAAAGAAGAACCCGGATGGTGCTGAGGCGAGCAACCGGAGAGAAAGTGTCAAAATAGTCAACTCCATAAGTTTGAGTAAAGCCTTTGGCCACCAGGCGGGCCTTGTAACGATCCACAGTGCCGTCCGGGCGAAACTTCACAACGAACACCCAGCGGCAGCCAACCACATCAGTACCGATCGGTGGAGGAACAAGGTTCCAGGTACCTCTTTCAGTGAGAGTGGCAATTTCCTCATCCATGGCAGATTTCCAATGAGGAATAACAAGAGCCTCCTGGTAAGTGCGGGGAGTGGTAGTAGCCGAGATGGCCAAAGCAAAGCACCTGCGAGAGGGAGTAAGCCGATCATAGGAAACAACAGCCGCAAGCGGGTGTTGGGTACACGCCCGCACCCCTTTGCGAAGGGCAATGGGACGATCCAGGTCGTCTTGTGCCTCAGGGACCGGAGCATCCGTGGCAGAGAAGGCTGGCCCGGGACTAGAGAGAGACGGCTGCGGAGACGAAGGAGGGGAGATAATAGGGAGAGGAGGAGACGGAGGAGGAGACGACATAGGAGGGCAGACGTTGATTTGTGTGGAAGGCTCACAGAGAGATGGTGGAGAGTCAGAGACAGCAGGAGGAGGTGAAGATGGGAAAGAAAAGTAGGAAGCATTTTCAAAGAAGGTGACGTCTGCGGAAACAAACTGTTTGCGCAGAACAGGATCAAAGCAACAGTAGCCTTTTTGAGTTGTCGAGTAACCCAAAAAGACACATTTGGTGGAGCGGGGGGAAATCTTGTCGCGAGTAGCAGACGGAGCATGCACGAAGGCCGTACACCCAAAGATACGGAGAGGAAGAGGAAAGGGTTCCTTGGTTGGGTAGAGAATGGAGAAGGGGGTCTTGCCGTGAAGAACAGAAGAGGGAAGGCGATTGATGAGATAGCAGGCAAGGAGAACAGCATAGCCCCAATAGGAGCGAGGCACCTGCATCTGTGTCATCAGAGTGCGAGCGATATCGAGGAGATGGCGATTTTTACGTTCCGCCACCCCATTTTGCTGGGAGGTGTAAACACAGCTGGTCTGATGAATAAGACCATGTTGCATACAAAAAGATGAAAACTCATGACTGAGATATTCCTTAGCATTATCAGAGCGCAATACTTTAATAGAAATAGTAAACTGAGTTTTAATCATATTATAAAAAGATTGCCATACAGATAAGAGTTCAGAGCGATCTTTTAATAGATACACCCAGGTACATCTGGAGAAATCATCAATAAAAGTTACAAAGTAAAAACTACCCCGACCAACGGTGGGAGTAGGAGCAGGACCCCAGATATCAGAATGAATGAGATCAAAAGGGCGGGAGGAACCACGGCCTTGCTTCTGCGGGAAGGAGGAACGGTGATGCTTGCCAAGCTGACACGCATCGCAGTTGAGCGGAGGACTGGGTTGAGGTAAGTGGGGAAGAAGCTGATGCAGAATCCGAGGAGGAGGATGTCCAAGGCGAAGATGTCATTGAAGCAGATCAGTAGACGAGGAAGAGAAGGCGGACAGAGCGGAAACATTGTCGAGGAAGTAGAGGCCGCCGCTCTCAGTCCCAGTAGCAATCGTCCGTTGGGTTCTCGGGTCCTGAAAACAACAAGAAGTAGGAGTGAATAAGACAGAGCACTGAAGTTGCTTGCATAAAGTAGTAACGGAGAGTAAATTGCAAGGGAACTTCGGGACATAGAGAGTGTCCGCTAAGCGAAGCGAGGGAGTGACTTGAACCATGCCCGTTCCATGAACAGGGGAAGGCGAACCATCCGCAACGAGAACCGGGGGTAACCGAGCATGCGGCTCTAGGAGAGAGAAGCAGTGAGGGTTTCCGGTCATGTGATTTGTAGCACCAGAGTCAATGAGCCATTTACCTTGGGTAACGACGTGTGCACTACCTGAGGTGGTGGCCACAGAAGCAGACTGCCGAGAGGAGGCAGAGGTTGAGGAAGAAGTATCACCGGAGGGACGAAGATGAGGATGTTTTTGCCAGCAGCGGTCAACTGAGTGGCCGGTACGACCACAGTGAGAGCAGAGGAACCTGGACGGACCGCGCGTACCAGATTGGCTGCGACCACTATTGCCACCCCGCTGGACTTGGTGAGCATAGGAGTCCGGTGGAGGAGGGGAAGACAATAGAGGACGTTGAAGCAGTGAAGTAACCGCGGCGATGCGAGCTGCGGTGGCATCCAAGGTGGGAGACTCGGCTTCGCCCAAGATCTGCTGGCGAATCATATCAAAAGACTCAGGAAGCCGGAGAAGATAACAAACAACCAGGAGTTCCTGGAAGTGTTTGTGCTGTTCGGCCAAGTCCGCGGAGAAGGGGCGATTCTGGAGGATTTCGGCCCCAAGAGCCTGAACTTGCTGATAAGCCGCAGCAGGAGACATGGAAGGGCGAGCGAAGAGATCCGCGTAGAGAGTATAAATGCGGGATGTCTGGGCCCCCTTTGAGTAGAGAGCAGCAAGGTGAAGCCACGCGGTCTTGACCGTCTCATCATGGCGTATGACAGGAAGACATTCATCGGAGAGGCTGTTGGCCAACCACGTGCGGACAAGCGCATCACTGGCATCCCAGTCATCAAATTCAGCAGAGTCTGAGGGAGGAGGGTCATCGGTGAGGTGATGACGTTTGCGCTGAGAGCGGAGAAGAAAAGTGAAGGAGACGCTCCAATCCGGATAGTTGGAGCCAACAAGTTTAGAAACCGTGCCAAGGTTGCCAGAGGGTGTAGGAAGCGGCGCCGGAGTGGCGATAGGAGTGGTGGTGGTGGAGGTCTCAGAAAGGGCCATAGGAGATAACTGCGAGAGGCCGCGCGGTTAGAATATAAGCCGCGCGGATAGAAAGAAGACGAGCTGCGGCGGTCAGGATGTTCGACACCAGCGGCCAGAGAAGCCACGACCAAGCCGCAGGTCCAAGACGGGGAAGAGGTCGAACGGCTAGAAGATAGACCGCGCGAACGCAAACGGCGAATAAAGAAGCAGGTCGCGACGAACAAGGAGACAGGTCGCAGCGACAGAAGGGCAGGGGAAGGAGGACGCGCGGATAGGGCGCAAACAGCGAGAACAGGTCGCGAGAAGAAGGGGCAAGCCGCGCGGACAGGGCGCACAGAATCAGGAGGAGAAGATCGATTCCTCTGATACCATGTTAAAAGAGGCGAACAAACGACTAGAAAACAAGCCGGAACTTTGAATAATTGAAATTTTATTATCCAAAAAGATATCATTTACAAAGGTATGGCCTCCCTTTTATAGAATGGAGGAGAGAGAGAAGAATACAAATTAACAATGTGGGACTAAAGCTATACAACAGATCTAGGCGGCTAGAATAAGAGACCGGAACAGGCCGCGCGGTTAGACAATGTTCTAACCGCTCGGCAACACCAGAACCAAGAGGGAGAGATGCGGTAGGAGACCGCTAGACAGGCCGGTTTCCAAGCCGCCAGATATAAGCCGACAGACCGCCGGATACCATACGGCGACAGCCTGGAAATCAACCCGTCAACCTCAATCCGCCAGGCACAAACCGCCAGACCGCCCGGTCAACAACTCGCCAGGCACAAACCGCCAGACCGCCCGGTCTCATACTTCGACAGGATAAGATATTTGACTTCTATTCAAGCGTTCTTGGTTTAATTTTTGGCGAGTGTAGATAATTAAGAACGTGTGTGGATAATTGAAAATTGACATATAATGTTGGGGGTAATTAAGAGCGTGTGTGGATAGTCCGAGCGGACTAAGGCTCTATTTGTTTGGGCGTTTTGATACTCCTTTGTGGGCAAACGCCGTCGGAAGGAGGGTAAACAAATGAACCTCCGACGGCGTTTGCTCCGTTTCCACCCGCCCGCCTTGAGAAACGCCCGAAAAAGCTCCGTTTGGAGCAGCCACCTCCCCCCTCCGGTTCGAACACTCCGTTTCCACCCGCCGGATCGATCCGCCACCGCCGAACCAAATGAAGCCTAATTGGGCTACAATGGATGGGTAATTACATTTATTGTGGCCAAATTTGAAGCCTCGACCGGACCGGAGTAACTTGAATCGTCTTAGCTTACGGAGAGGTCAAACGCGCACACAGTCAATGAGAGAGAAAATGTACACGATGTTTTGACGTGGAAAAACCCCTCAACTGGGTAAAAAATCACGCAACCATGTCTGTGCCGATCGAAATCCACTATCTGCTTGCAGTTACATATTATTTGAAGAATTGAGGGTGACAGACCGCTCCTCGTTACACTTTGAGGGCGAGAGAGAGATTCTTGAGCTTACGGGGGCAACAGACTGCCCCACGTGAGAATAGCTGCTTTGGCGATGCGCACGAACGAGCGCTTGCTGTAGTAGGACTTTCCTTCTTGTCGCACACTTGTGGACTAAAACAAATTTCTGATGGAGAAGAGGTGGATCAAAGGTGGCCCGAAGGTGGCTTATAGGAGCAATACGACAGAGCTCTGGCCTGAGGAGGAAAAAAGAGATGAGAGAAAAATGAGAATTGAGAAGGCCTTGAGATCTTTTTATAGCCCCCAGGAGGCGGTTACAGAGGTTATGCGGCTTTCTGTACGTTGTAACCATTAATATCATAATTCCAAGTATAGTGTTATATGAATATTATTCGTATGATATTATACTAAATGCAGACTCATTATATAGTTAATGGGTTCCCCCCACAAACCATGGTGGTTAGTGGTGGTTACGGCCGAAATGGGCGACGACGATCGTGACGAGCCGATCAGATGGCGGGGAAGGCACCCAAGGAGGGAAAGAGAGGCGGTCGGCCACCACCTCGCGAGTGGTAGGCCTTGGTGAAGGTGGCGGGTCGCCGATTTGGGCCCGGCCAGGGGTGCGGCCGGCTGATCGCACCCGGGTGGCACTCCGGGCGCAACTCTGGTGGCGGACACAGGGCGTGGTCCCAGTGCCGTCCGCCGGGCGCGACACCAACCGACCGCAAGGCGCGGCACCGACCGGCCACAAGGCGCGGCCGACCGGAGCTGACCCGAGAGGGGCGGCCAGTCGTGCTCACCCGGGCAAGGGGAGGGGCGCGACCGGTTTGTACCCGACACCCTCCACGTCGACCGAAGGAGGGAAAGATCCCCACTTAGATGGTGAGATCATGGGGGAATAGGCTAATTGCACCCCCCAAAAAATTATAAATTGGCTTGGCTCCATCAACATTATATGGCAAAGTGCTGGTTTTGCTTTTAATCACACAGATGAAGTTTTTTATGAATTTAAATGATAAAATGATAATTTTCCATTGTACGGTATTAGCCCTATGAAAAATATAAGGTTAGAACACACTATCATCTTAGGATACCTAGGAAAATGATAACGGATGATCCTGATTCGTTTGTGTGATCGAACAACTTAGATCTTATGATTTAACAAGATCGGGCGGTCCAAATTTATTTGATAGGCATCAGCGATACACCACTATTACACCACAAATTTTGATTAGTTGTTCAAAAATCTTTGTAGATATAGTAGAGTGCTGGCTTTGCTTTCAGTCACACAGATGAATTTTTTTTCCAAATTTAAAGGGTAAAATGGTAATTTTCCACTGTAGGTTAGTGGCCTTATGAAAAGTGGTTAAAACACCCTACCATCTTATGAGACCTTGGAAAATGACGACAGACGATTCTGATTCATTTGCGTGATCGAACGACTGAGATCTTATGATCTAACAAGATCGGGCGGTCCAAATTTATTTGATAAACATCGACATTACACCACTATTACACAACAAATTCTGATTGGTTGTTCATAAATCTTTGTAGATATAGTTGTTGGGGAACCACACGATGCTCTTGGTAAACCGAGCATACTGAACCGTCTTAGCTCGTGAGCGATCGAGCGTGCCAACAGTTAAAGATAAACTAAATGCTGAGATGAAAACTTGATGACGTGAAAACTCGTCAACTGGGTGAAAATTAGGTGATCGGATTTATGCCGACCAAATCTCCACTACTTGTTGATTGCTAATACATGGTTTCTTTGAAAAACTTGAGGGTGACATGTCGTCTCTCTTTACAATTATGGAGAAATAGAAAGGGTAAGACTCAGAGGGTGACAAGCCACCACTCTCAAAGTTAAGTATTTCTTCGCGAGTTGTGTGTAACTATGTACTGGTCGCGCTTTGAAATCCTTTGTTGATGCTTGGAAGTGGGGACGATTTGTTACGCTTGTCCTAGTGTCTGGGGCTTGTCTTCTGTCGTACTTAGATGAGCCTGGAATGGTTGACTTGTTGCCACCCGACGAGCTTGTTGTTGAGTCGAGTGTTGAAACCAAAACTCAGTTTCAAGAAGAGTTCAGACACAAGAGGTGTAACTTGCACTTACTTCTCCCGAACCAGCACACCTGACCGGACACTTATGAACTAGGAATTGACCATTGGCTGCAGCTTGAACGTCCCACTACACACCTGAAAGGCCTTAAGGCGCTCTTCCTCCCAAGCCAAAAGCTGAGTTGGGCACCTTGGAGGGCACTCAAAGCCAACCAAAAACAACCTGAGGAAGAGGAAGCAAAAAGAACTCAATCCCCCCCCCCAAGATGCCCACATGTTCTATATATAGTTTTCTGACTTGGCATACAAATAACGTAATCCCGCATTTTAGGAATGCATACGCAACCCAAATGGGTCTGCCAACAAACAAACTCCGTTGTTTTGAGGGGCTATTAGCAGGCCAGCGGGGGCATTCCGGTAAATCCACTACTAGGCAAGTGGTTCCTGCTGCCACCGCTCGCCCGGGGCGGCGAGTGCCCGGAAGAGGCCAGCACTCGCCGCCTCGACCAGGATCGTGGGCGAGTGCAAGAATTTATACCCCGCTCTCCTTTCTCCTAGTTTGGTCCTGAGGCGAGTGTAAGCCTAGGTTTCCTACTCCCATATACCACCGACGACTTGATCTTCTGCGAGCTGTGTCCTTTCGTTCCCACTCGCTCATCCGGCTCGTCTAATCCTAAAATTACCTTATTTGACTAGGTCTTCCCCTGACGAACCTACTCGGTGAACACGGTGTTGTGCACAATCCTCACTTTTTGCGAGATTGTCCCAAGCTCGGAAAGAAATGTTCAACCCTAGGTGTTCGACGAGTGGTGTCTAATCCTGAGGGAATTTTATGGTGGGCTCCACAATAAGCTATATATACATGCCAACCTAGGGGTAGTAGGGAATATCATTACTTACCCTCTCCTTTTCCCGATCTTTATCACGTCACGCTTGGAGATCAGCGTTCAATCCACACGGCACATTCAACACTCCCCACCCCCTCACCACGTGCTCCATGCTCAGATACCTTGTAAAACATTGTGGCGTCACTCCCCAAAATCACGTGGTTAGAGGAGGAGTGGTTGTAACATCCCGACTTTTATTGGGCCACCAGAGCCCTAGTTGGCCCAATAAAAGTGGCCCGGACCCTACCCATGACCCGGTGAGGGGTAACCCAAGGTAGGAAATAGAGCTAGAGGACTCCAAATTGAGTTCCATCAGTTCCTGTGGCCTCGTATAGTCAATACGAGCGCATCGAAACTCGTTCAGTTGAACCCCGAGGTCATATAGTGGATTTGACCATTTCTCGCAGAACTTCGCGAAAATGAGATTTTTGGATATTGACATAGAGAACTCTGATTTGAGTTCTGTCAATTCTCAAGACTTCGTATAGTTGATACGAACGCATCGAAACTCGTTGCGCCGCGATTCGAAGCCTAACAATGATTATGGGCGTTTTGACCGTTTTAGCACGCTGCGATGCGCAAATATCGGACTTTCGCCAAACGAACTCCGATTCGACCCCAGTCAGTGGCGTTGGACTCGTGTGAGCAATACGAAGTCAACGGAAGTCATCCCGGTCAATTTTGACGATAATTGGTCAACTCGCGGTCAAATCGAGGCTAGTTGTGCACCGAAAAGTGTGCGCACACCAATTATGACACGACACCCGAACCTTGACCCGACCCCGATGACTTGGACCCACATTGACTTTGACCAGCAAGGGGGACCCACCCTAGGGTTGACTTGGTCAAACCCTCCTAAAAATTCACTTTTTGGATTTTTCTCCAAATGAGGAGTCCACCTCCTCTCCAAAGGAGGATGGCTCATGCCCCCCCTCACTCTCCTTGGGCCCCCTAACCAGCAACCAAGTCTAGGATGGGTGGAGGCCCACCCCACCCTCTTCTCTCCCTTTCTCCCCCTCTTTCTTAAGGCCTAAGCCCATAAAGGGCCTCATCCATTTTCAACATGGGAAAAATGAGAGACCTCCAGCTGTCCTCGGACAGCTGGAGGGTGGGATTAATCCCTCCCTAAGGAGGGATTAGTCCCGTACCACCCAAAGGGAGGGAGCTCCCCCTCCCCCTCCCCTCCCTATAAAAGTTATCCCACCCCCTCTCCTTCCCTCACAGCTCTTAAGAGCATCCCCTCCCCCTTCTCCCCCCCTCTGCCGGAGCTCTGGTGGCCGGGAAAAGCCAAGCCGAGGAGCTCCTCCCCCTCCACCACCACCTTGAGCAATGTCCGACCAAGCCGGCCCCTCCCGAGTCCGCCAAACCCAGGTAGAAGCTTTCTCCCTCCCCCTTCTCCATTTTGGACGTCTTGCATGACGCTCCCGGCGGCCGGAGCACCGCCGCCGTCACCCCCCTCCCCTCCCGTTTACAAAAAGGAAAAAATAGCTCCGGCGGCGGCGGGCCCCCGGACCACCGCCGGAGGGAGCGCCCACCACCGGGAAGTCGGCCGGTGGTGGATCCACGGCCGGCCGGCGGCCGGCCGGCGGCGGGGAAGGCCCGTAAGGGCGGCGGGATTGGTTCCAGCGGGGGTAAAAAGATGATGAACAGTACTTTTATTTTATAATTTATATTATTATAATATTATAATATTATAATAAAGGGTTTGATTTTTCAGAGGCTAAAATAGACCTCTAGGAAAAACGTTTTGAACATGAGAAATGTTCCCCCAACTAAGGGCTTCTCCCACAAAAATTTTGAGAATTTTTGGAGTTGATTTGGTATTTTTAAAATCCTAAATAAAATTTGTTTGGCCAAATTAAAGGCCCAAAACTCTTTGAAAAATTACAAAAAAATTACTAGGCTCATTTTAGGCTCTCTTAAGAGTTTTATCAAAATTTGAGGTCATGAGGATAAGTGTTGGTATTTTTCCCGAATTATGGAAGCATAGGATCGCGCCCGGTAAATATTACGCTCATTTTCTGCGAAAATGAAAATTGGAGCGCGACTATCCTCTCTAATTTAATTAATAAGTGTAAATTTATCGTATCGACGAGAGTGACTGAGGCAAGTGACCAAGCTCCGTGTGTTCCGAGGCTTTGTGAAACCGTCGGGCGCCTCGACTCTCGGGTGATCTGGACTCGCTCGGAAAGTGAGAGTACGAGCAGCTAGTTGCACATTATTCTCGATTAATATTAAGGATGTAACTCCTGATAAGCCACTAATCCGATTAAGTCATGATTAATAAGGTGCAACCAAATCATAATTGGATCTTAATAATGGGTGTAACTCAATGAAGCCTTATTAAAAACTGAAAGAGAACTGAATGTGCCTCCTGAGAACGGAGATGAGACTGAAGCCTCCTGAATAGAGTGATTGGACTACTAACAATTTTCTTTTATGATTATTCCAGTCTTGCACTGGTCCTGTTCCTTTATTCTTTTCAATTCAAGTATTTTTAATTCAGTCCTACTCCAGTCTCGTACTGGTCAAGTACTTTTAATTCAGTTCTACTCTAGTCTCGTACTGGTCAAGTACTTTTAATTCAGTTCTACTCCAGTCTCGTACTGGTCAAGTACTTTTAATTCAGTTCTACTCCAGTCTCGTACTGGTCAAGTACTTTTAATTCAGTTTTACTTTAGTCTCGTACTGGTAAAGTGCTTTTAATTCAGTTCTACTCCAGTCTCGTACTGGTAAAGTACTTTTAATTCAGTTCTACTCCAGTCTCGTACTGGTCAAGTACTTTTAATTCAGCTTTACTCCAGTCTCGTACTGGTCAAGTACTTTTAATTCAGTTCTACTCCAGTCTCGTACTGGTCAAGTACTTTTAATTCGGTGCTACTCCAGTTTCGTACTGGTCACGTTTCTTTCCAGCACTTTAAATAAGCAGCATAAACACCGCATTCGTCCTCATTGTAATTTACTATTATAATCCCGGGTCCTGCTCTAACGAGCAGTCGTTATTAAGGTTGAACCTTAGTTGGGGATAACCGGAGTTGAGGTATTTCTCTAGGTCTAGCCTCAACTAATGCGCTCCCACGCTCCTTGACGAAAGTAGAGTTAAGCGCCGCCGCCCGAAGTTAAAGCCTAGTAGGGCAGGCCGACGTAGACCCAGTGTGTATTATGTTTGTCGTTGATTGATTGTTTGTAAATTGCTTGCGGTGGAATAGTGGCGGGTCAGTCCCTTCCGCAGACCATTCGTACCGGTGTGGGAAGGTTGACGACTCAAGGCGACAAGGAGATGAGTACCACGGGTGATCGGCCGTTTTATTTCCCGTCGGGTTTTCCTCCGCTGGTCGGCCAAAATGATTCGCTGAATGTCGCTCACATCCAAAAGTACACCAGGTTGTACGTTAGGGCCTGGGGTTGTGCGGTACGATCACCCCCAGAAGTGGCAGGACTGGCCACTGTCACCGACGGCCACATCGGTGAGGCCCGCAGGGCTCGCTACCCTGCTGGAACAGAAGCGGTCCAAACTATGTCGACATAGGGTTTGTGTGCGCGGCTGTGAATGCCTGCGGTATGTGCGTGGCTCTAAATGCCTGCGATAGAATTCAAGATATGAAAACATGTTGTGCTGATGAGCTAGTAGAGCATTGTTATAACCGTTTTATATTATTGCTGCTTTTTCCGGTTATACTGCACTCCTTATATTTACCCCTAGCTGTTCATATATGGAATATTGTGCTAACCCTCTCGTGCTTCAGCTATTTACTTCTGTTGGATAGGTGCGTGCTCGTACCCAGGATGTGGATCCGGGGAGGAGATTTGTTTTCACTTAGCTCTGTGACTAACGGTTATTTGATTAACCATTCACAGGAGTTGGAGCACCGTAGTGACCCGCTGTCGCAGGAGATTATGCCAGTAGCTAGGTCTACTCGAGCAGATGCACCCCCGCCGTCCCCAGAGTTTAGAGACGTGAGTCCCGCCGAGCAGCGTAGAGAGAGAGTATATGAGGATTATATGTAGCACATGTATAGCCCACGGGCTTATATGAGTACTTAGGCTTCGGCCCTAGAACCGCTGTGATTTTGATATATGATATATAATCTGCAATGGTTTCCTGTTAATGCTTCCGCTATATTCTGATGGGTTGTGAATGTTATGATTCGAGCCAACCAAGGCGGCCATCTAGTGATTGGACAGGGTGGATCGTTTCCCCTATGAGCACTGGGTGGGCGTTTTGGGCCAGTAGTACCCCCTCGGGCCCGACCCGGGCAAAAGGTTGGGGGGGGGGGGGGGTACTATAGTGGTCATCCCGCTTATACACCCAGAACCAACGAGCACGCTAGCCGGTCTGGGACTAAACCGTCCCTTTTAGCGAGTCACAACACACGGTCGGACATCACCGTCCATTCCACGTGGCGCACTCAACACCCCTCCTCGCCACGTGCTTCATGCTCTGATACTATGTAAAAGCATTGTGACGTCACTTCCCACAACCATGCGGTTAGGGCCTTAGGGGAGGAGTGTACACTAGTCGTTGTGAGACTAAACCGCCCATTTTAGCAAGTCGCAACACACGCTCGGACATCACCGTCCATTCCACGTGGCGCACTCAACATTCTGTACCATTGTAGATGCAATATAAACTCGGGTAAAAATTAAAGTTTCATGACCAAAATAGTTAGATGTCGGGCAGAAAATTTGGAGAGTTAGAGAGAAAGTCAACCACGCTTTGACAATCATCCTAGTTCTTACAAGGCAGAGATTGCACCAGATGATGGAAATAATTTTTATTTGTGCATCTACTTCATCCATTAAATTAACACATTACCTTCATATGACTGACATACTTGATTCTTATATAAGTTCAATATAAGGGGGAATACAAAAGCATCAACAAAAAAAGGCTCCGTTTGGAGGACTTATTTTCACCTAAGACTTGGTTCAAGCGGTCGTGACCGGTGAAAATAAGTTCCCTCCCAAACGAAGCCAAAACCTCATAAAGATAAAACATATATGTTTTTAAAGGTTATATGTGTTATCAAGTGGGACCGAATCCGCGACTACGGTGGTTCGCCGCGGATGATGCAACGAAAGTGAGCTTAAGCAAATTATAGCAATAAAATTTAAATTCACACACAAAGCACCACAGACGACAAAGAATTTACGTGGTTCGGAGTTAGGGGACTCCTACGTCAACGGGGAGAGCGCGCCAGTAAAATCCACTAATAAACAAGAGTAACAATATTACAACTCGACCGTATGGTCGTACAAGAGAAGGACAAAGAAAAAAAACTGCAAATCGAGCTGTCGCCGGCGGTAGTGCTGTCGCCGGGCGACAGCGCCCTGTTCTTCTTCTTCGCTGGAACCGTTTCCACTGCTGCACGCCCGATCGTCGGTGTACACCGACTACTGCTTCCGCTTACTTGGAACCGTCTGACGTCGTCGGCTGCCGGGATGAGTCCTGACCAAGTGTCGCTCCGCCTGGAGAGACCGCTACACCGCTGCGATGGTGGCTGAGACACTCGATCCACCCGATCGAGTAAAATTCCGCCGCTGCCTGGTCGTCTGATGCCGCCGCTGCAGCTGGAAGAAGACTAAAGCCCGAGTGCCTCTGTTGCCGCCGGGAATAGCTCCCGCTTCCGCACTCGCCGTCGCCGCCGCCGCCGCTATGCTCTCTCTTTTATTACTCTCTCACTGGTGGTGTCGGATGGGATTCAGATGGTGTCACCCAAAACCTTGAGATTGAGGCCCCTTATATAGGCTGAAGATTCCCCTCTAAATAAGGAAGGAGGAGCCTTTAGAAAGGAGGCCATCCATGGTAATAGGCTGTACATGGTAAGGAGCCAGCCGTCCATTAATGGCTCTTGCCAAAACAAGTTGAGTCCAGTCTAAACCTTCCAATAATCAGCCTAAAAATTGGGATCCTCAAGATAATGGGTTTCCTAATTAAGGATAAGCCTAGATTAGGAATAACCCCTCCCACGGATTAGTGACATAGCGCGATCAAAGCAGTTCGGACGCAAACGAGGTGTTAAAATCTAACAATCTCCACCTTGATGCCTCGAGTCACGAGCGTAACTCCACCTACGACTAGGATCTACCCTAATGGCGACTATGAACCCCCTCTCCCTGGGGTCGCCCCAATCAACATGCACCAATATAAGTCAAGTCAAGTCAGTGCTTGAACTTGACTCCTGTCACTGATTTGGTCAGCATGTTCGCAATGTTATCTTACGTGGGCACCTTCAATAGCTGAATGTCTCCGCCAGCGATGAACTCCCTCAATTTGTGGTAGCGCACATCAATGTGTTTTGTCCTGGCATGATAGACCGGGTCTTTGGCCAGACAAATCGCACTCTGACTATCACAGTGCAGCTTCACCGCCTCCTGAGAAATCCTAAGTTCTTTGGCGAGACCTTTGATCCAGATGGCTTCCTTTGAAGCTTCTACTGCAGTAATATATTCTGCCTCCGTCGTAGATAGAGCCACGATGTCCTGGAGAGTGGCTTTCCAACTGATGGGACCTCCACCTAGAAGGAAGATGTACCCAGAAGTAGATCTTCTTCTATCGAGGTCTCCGGCGTAGTCGGAGTAAACGTAGCCCTCTAGCATACCGACATCCTTGCTCTTCTGAAATATTAATCCGACGTTTGGGGTTCCTCTAAAGTACCTTAGAATCCACTTGACGACTTCCCAATGTTGTCGCCCCGGATTCCCCATATACCTGCTGATAACGCTCACAGCCTAAGCTATATCTGGTCTCGTACAGATCATTGCGTACATCAAACATACTACCACACTAGCGTACGACACCTTGAGCATCTTTTGGCGTTCCTCCTCAGTGTCTGGACACTGCTGTGACGATAGTCTAAAATGTTGCCCAAGAGGAGTGGTAACAGGTTTAGACTCCATCATACTGAACTTCTCCTGCACTTTCTGAATATAGCCTGTCTGAGAAAGCCAAAGCATGCCTCGCTTTCTGTCCCGCTTGATTTCCATTCCAAGAATTTTTTGTGCGTGACCCAGATCTTTCATTTCAAACTCAGCATGCAGCTTCTGCTTCAGTAATTGAATCTCCCGTGCTGATTTGCAAGTTATCAACATATCGTCGACATATAACATCAGAATCAGAATGTCTCCATTCGCCAAGAACTTGTGGTAGACGCAGCTGTCGTACTGGCTTCTTTTGAAACCCTGGGAGACCATAAACATGTTGAACCTCTTGTTCCACATTCTCGGAGCCTGCTTTAAACCGTAAAGGGATCTCCTTAACTTGCACACCTTTTTCTCATTGCCTGGTTCAATGAACCCTTCAGGCTGCAGAATGTAGATCTCCTCTTCTAAGTTGTCGTGAAGAAAAGTCGTCTTCACGTCCATTTTCTCCAGCTCCAAGTCCCACAACGCTACTATAGCAAGTAGCACCCGTATGGAACAGTGCTTTACTACGGGTGAGAAAATTTCATCGAAATCAACTCCTTTCTTCTGTGCGAATCCTTAGCCACGAATCTCGCCTTGTATCTCCACTGGTCCTTCCCGGAAGTGGACTCCTTATTCCTAAATACCCACTTGGAGCTGATTGCCTTAGCTCATTTCGGTAGGCTAACCAGTTCCCAAGTCTTGTTCTTTCGAAGTGAGTCAATTTCCTCCTTCATCGCAGCTTTTAACTGAGAGCGGTCACTACTCTTCATAGCTTCTTGGTAAGACCAAGGGTCTGAGGAGATCACTTGAAAAGCATATGCTACAGTGTCCTGTAGCCTGAGAGGCAGTCTGACCTCTCTCCTCGCCCTTTCTCTAGCAATGGAGTACGGCTCCACTTTAGTAGGTTGCACAACATCAGCATCCTCCGGGTCGGAGGAATCAACATGGTCGTCATCCTGGTCACTCCTCTCCATCTCCACATCCTGGGGTATGATTGGAGTCTTCCCCACTTCTTTGGACTGAGACTGAGACTTTTTCAGAATAGAAGCCTCATCGAAAATTACGTCGCGCCTGATCTCCACCTTCTTCGTGTCAAGGTTCCACAACTTGAATCCTTTCGTGCCGGCCTTTCTGCCCAGATAGATGCACTTCTTGGACTTAGCGTCCAGCTTTGTTCTTTCAGAGTCTTGCGTTAGGGTGTACACAGGACAACCAAATATGTGGATATCGAAATAATCAACCGGCTTGTCTAACCAAACCTCCTGTGGCGATTTCAGATTCAGTGACATCGATGGGGATCGATTCACTAGATAACACGCCGTGTTAATAGCTTCGGCCCAGAAGGAATTTGGTAGGCCGGCGAACAGACGCATGCACCGAGCTCTCTCTAACAACATCCTGTTCATCCTTTCTGTGATGCCGTTCTGCTGCGGTGTCCCGGGAATAGTGAGATGGCGGGTGATGCCCTCCTGATTGCAGTATTCCTGGAACTCCGCTGAGGTGTACTCTCCACCATTGTCAGATCGAAGGTACTTCACCTTCTTCCCGGTCTGCTTCTCCACTATCGTCTTCCATATTTTGAACTTGTCGAACACCTCGGACTTGTGATTCAGAAAATACGTCCAGACCTTCATAGAGTAATCATCGATGAAGGTCACAAAATATCTAGCGCCTCCTAGAGACGGCTCTGGGGCAGGCCCCCAGACATCTGAGTGTATATACTCCAGCGCCTGCTTGCTCTGCTTCAAAGATGTCACGAAATTCACCTTGTGCTGTTTCCCTAGAACGCAGGTCTCGCAGAATTCTAACTTGCATGTCTTGACCCCTTTCAGTAGGCCCTTCTTATGAAGCTCCAACAGTCCTCTCTCGCTCATGTTGTAACACCCCGAAACTCAAAAGAGGGACGGGTGATGTTTTAAGCCAAGTCTAAATTTTTGGAGCAGGTGTCACGGGCGTGACACGGGCGTGACACGGGCGTGTCACGGGTGTGACACAGGCGTGTTCGGCCACGGTCATGTGGTCGACGTTTTGACGTTCGGAGATCGTCGTGTTGAGGCACACGGCCTGGGACACGGGCGTGTCCCAGGGCGTGTCACTTTGGGCTGTTTTCTGAGGAAGGCACACGGGCCATGACACGGGCCCTGACACGGGCGTGTCAAATTCGACACGGGCATGTCGGGTGCCGTGTCACAGGCCGTGTCCTTCTCGGGTTGGGAAAGCGGGCCGATTGCACATGGGGGGGGGGCGTGGCACGGGTCTCGACACGGGCGTGTCAAGAGGTGACACGGGCGTGTCGAAGGCCGTGTCAAATGTCGTGTGCTGGTTTTCGAATCAGTCGAGACGGCGAATGGGTGACACGGCCAGACACACGGCCGTGTTGCAACCCGTGTTCGGCCCAGATTTTATGATTTCAGATCTAATCTTGGCCGTTCGTTTCCTTGACTTTGGATCCGACGGTGGGGGGCTGCTCCTGGGTGGTTTTAGCCGGAATTTAGGGTTGGGAATCCTCATTTCCTTTAGCCATTCTCTCTCTAAGAGTTTAGAGAGAAGGGAGAGCAAGGAGGAAGGAGTTCAAGATCCGGCCGCCGGAGGAGCTTCGGAGCTCCGAATCGCGACCCGAGTCCAGATCCGCGGAGGTGACGCCGTTGCGGTGCTTTCCAACCACATAGTTTTCGATGGCGCCGCGGAAGAACGCAAGGGTAATGATTTCTCATCCTTGGGCATGTGAAGCCCTTTTTCCCTTTGTATAGGAAGCCCTCTCTCGCGAGTGAGCGAAGAGTTGGAGCATTTCTTGGGGTAGATATATAAAGTCCCCCTTGTGTAGAGTTCGTATGCGAAAACGAACATAGGCATTGTGTGTGAAGCCTATCCGGACAAGTAGAGCCGGATCGGTGATGTTGCAGTGCATATGAACCGGGGAAGACTCCGGGTGTTTGGGCGTTTTTTGGGTTTTCTACGTGGTAGATTGCATCAGGGAGCCTTGGAGATTAACTCCAAGGTGCACCCGGAAAACTGAGCAAAAGCGAGTTTTGCCAACACGATGGCCGGGGAGCCAACGTGAACATAACCGGGTTATGTGATTGTTGTGGCAAAAACGGGACTCGGTGAGTCTTGACCAGCGCATATGGCTTAAATTGACGTTGTGATATGAGCACGGGTCAGGCGGAACCGTACCCGATCTATGTCGTTCGGTGGGACTGTTGGCATGGATGAGAGTCTTCGGCGGTTTATGGCTTAAATTGTCGTGACCAAGGACAAGAAGACAAGATGCTCATATGGTTGGCCGTCCAAGAGGCGGTGGTGGAACGGGAACGTCTATGGCTTGAATTGACGTGACGTTGGTCGGTTCGCCGTGAATGTGCCCTGTGTGCACGAGGTGTGTGGTCGTGCGAGCCAACGCCTGTGTTGATGTGTGTTCACACTAATATATTGCCTATACTAATAAAGTGCAGGGAAAGAGTATCGCCGCCTCGATTTTGGGGGCAGGATCGTTATAATTTGGTCAGCATAGCTGACCGTTGCTTTTGTTTGCCACCGGGCGGTGGTTTGTGCTTGCAGGTGCTGCGGAGCCGAGCGGAAAATAGCGGGCTAAAGCCCATGTTACGGTGCTGGCCCTCGAAGGCCTAACCCTTTTATGCTTTCCGTTTATTTCATGTATGGCCGGCCTGCGAGCCGAAGTATGTAAGACATGTTTTGTTAAGCAAACATTGTAAGGCCATAAGGTCGGTACTTTTGTATTATTCATTCATATTGTTATTTCTGTAGTGGACATTCTTGCTTGGCAGGGTTCTTTTATTTGTGCAACTTAATAAATTGCTTCCGCTAGAATGACTCTGTGTAGGACGTTGGTGATTGGTTGTATGGTTTCAACGCGTAACCAACCGGTCCGTCCGTAGTATATGGCGTCGGGCCCCGGCCGGACCTACTGTTATATGCTATACGACGGATAGGGGTGTTACAAATTGGTATCAGACTACTGGTTTCGGTCAAACTTAAATGAATTTGTGGACGAATTCACTTTAAGGGGTGGTGAGCACATGTGTGCGTCATCGTTATAACATGAAAAGAACCCATGAATGTCCACTTAGGAATGAAAATACACATGTTTGAGGAACCTGCGTGTTCCTATAATTGCTGTTTGTAGTAATATTTTGTCGCTTATCGGTGTTTTGCACGATTATAGGTGACCAGGAGTGGTGCTGGGCCGTCAGAACGGCCAGGTTCTGAGGCAAGCAGTGTGCCAAGTGAAGCGCCTGCAACACCTCCGTCTGCCGAGACCATTAGGTTGGTGGCAGAAGCTGTCTTTGCTATGATTAATGCGCAACCTACAAGACAGGTGCAGCAGCCTGCTCCTGCGGAGGAGCAAGTGCCGCTCCAAGCGGCGGAGCCTAGAAGGGTTGAGCAGGTGGCGGTGGAGCCGGAGTTGCCTTGGAGAGCAACTGAAAGACAGTTGAAGCATGTGATGGGCTTCCACCCACCGGTGTTCTCGGGAACGGGAACCCCGACCCAGGCTGAGGATTGGCTCTCAAGAGTCAATAGGGTGATGACAGCTACTAAAACGGAAGAGTGGCAGAAGACCACAATAGCGACGTTCCTGTTGGATGGGGACGCAAGGTTATGGTGGGAAGGCCTAGAGCTACACCAGTTGAGGGGAAGGCCGTTGGCCGAAGTTCCTATGGCGGAGTTTTTGAGACTGTTCATGGCTCGATACCTCCCCTCAGCGCAGAGGATCGCATTGGAGAACGAGTTCCAAAGGTTGGTGCAAGGAGATAGCAATATAGACGAGTACCTCCACGAGTTTACTCGGTTGGGGAGATATGCTAGCGCTACCTTTGTCGACGAGGAGCGAAAGACTAACCGCTTCTATGAAGGGTTAAGATATGAGCTGAGGTTGCTACTGTCAGGGCCCATGGCGCAGGGTTTCCTAACCTTGGTCAACTCGGCCCGGTCCTTGGAGAAGGACATGAGAAATGTGCAAGCTAAGAAGGAATCTGGCGGGAAGAAATCGAAGTTCAAAGCGCCGACTACGTCGAAGTCGGGCTATCGAAAATTCTTCAAGAAGGCTAGGACGTCAGGTCCAGCTTCTTCTACAGGTGCCTCGGGGGCAACTACTAATCGAACCCCGGGCGCTTGTTTCACGTGTGGAAAGACGGGGCACTTTGCCCGCAATTGCTGGAGCGGACGCCTAAAGTCCGAGAGAAAGCAAGGAGCTACTTACGAAGAGAAGGGCAAGGCGGTGGAGTCAACCGCGTCCCACTATGCTCCGACTCAGCCGAGAGTCTATAACTTGGGCCAGCAGGAGGCCATCAAACAAGCTGACGTGGTGACAGGTACGAGTTAATTTACAGCAAGTTAACTTTATATACTGTTGTCTATTGCTTGTTAGCCTAATATTGTTTGTATAGGCTTTGTTGTGATTAGTGATAGTCCGGCACGGGCACTGTTCGACACAGGAGCTTCACACTCCTTCTTGTCCGAAAATTTCATATCGCGCATCGAAGTCCCTTCTTTGATGGCGAAGGACAAGTTGGATGTGCTGCTACCGAATGGGTGCTCGATGCGTGCGGATAGAGTGTGCGCCGTAAAGGTTCACATTGGGAGCCAAGAGTTCGACTTGCTATCGTCATTGCTGACGCTAGTAGAGTTCGACGTGATCTTTGGGATGGATTGGCTTTCGGAGCAGAAAGCTTGGATTGACTGCGACCGGAAGGAGGTCAAGCTGGGTGTTGGGCGGGGGACAACATTCGTGGGACTCAAGGGGTTGAGCAAGACGCTGATGTCTGCTCTTCAGGTGGTAAAGGCAGTTCGTGCTGGTGCAGAGCTGTTCTTCACAATAGTTGGAGCTGTGGAGCCAAAGTCCACGTTGGATAGCATCCCGGTTGTTTGTGAATACCCCGATGTGTTCCCGGATAGTCTTCCCGGAGCCCCACCGCAGCGGGAGATTGATTTCACGATCGAGCTCGTACCGGGGGCCAAACCGGTGTCACGTGCTCCGTATAGGTTGGCGCCTAAGGAGATGGCGGAGTTGAAAGTTCAGCTAGAGGAGCTGATGGAGCAAGGTTATGTGCGTCCAAGCTTGTCACCTTGGAGCGCACCGGTCCTCTTCGTTAAGAAGAAGGATGGTAGTATGCGGTTGTGTATCGACTACAGAGAGTTGAACAAGCTGACGGAAAAGAACAAGTACCCGATCCCGAGGATTGATGATCTCTTTGATCAGTTAGTCGGATCGTCGGTATATTCTAAGTTGGACTTGAAGTCGGGGTACTATCAGTTGAGGTTAAGGGAATGTGATATCCCGAAGATGGCGTTCAGCACAAGGTATGGGCATTTCGAGTTCACGGTCATGCCGTTTGGACTGACGAATGCGCCATCGGTGTTTATGGACTTGATGAACAGGACGTTCCGAGATTTCCTGGATCGCTTTGTGATCGTCTTTATTGACGATATATTGGTGTACTCGCAATGCGAAGAAGATCACTTCAAGCACTTGCATCTGGTGTTGGAGACTTTGAGGAGGAATGAGCTTTATGCGAAATTCTCCAAGTGCGAGTTCTGGCTACCCTCAGTAGCGTTCCTTGGTCACATTGTTAATGGGGAAGGTATAGCGGTGGATCCGGCGAAGATCGTTGCGATACGGGAGTGGCCTGCGTTGTCTTCTGTCGCGGAAGTCCGTAGTTTTCTCGGGCTTGTCGGATATTACAGGCGCTTCGTAGAGAACTTCTCGCGAATAGCGCTACCTCTCACGAAGTTGACAAGGAAAGATCAGAGATCCTTGTGGACACGGGAGTGCGTGCAAGCGTTTGAGGAGCTGAAGAGACGGTTGACCACGGCGCCAGTGCTTAGCTCGCCGAGTGGGACCGAGGGCTTCGAGGTGTATAGTGACGCCTCGGGTAGTGGTTTGGGCCTCGTGTTGTTGCAGCATGGGAGCGTGATAGCTTATGGATCGCGTCAGCTGAAAGTGCATGAAAGGAACTATCCGGTCCACGACTTGGAGTTGGCGGCCGTAATATTTGCACTTAAGCTGTGGAGGCACTACCTATACGGCGTAAGGGTCGATATATATACCGATCACAAGAGCCTGAAGTACCTATTGGATCAGAAGGATATTAACATGAGGCAGAGGAGGTGGATGGAGTTCCTGGGGGACTACACCTTTAAGATTCATTATGTACCCGGGAAGGGCAATGCGGTTGCTGATGCGTTGAGTCGCAGGGCTCCCGCCCAAGCCAACTGGTTGTTGGTGCATGATGAGCGGCTGATACGGGAGTTGGAGGAGCTTGAGATCTGTTGCGTTGACAAGCAGACGAGCGCCAAAGCAATGTTGAACTGGACAAAGGTCTAGTATGACCTAGCTGACCGGGTTCGGCAGGCATTGGAGTTAGATGACTCCATGAAGGAGCTTATGGAGGCAGCGTTGGATGGGTCAAATTCCCAGTTTTCAGTGGAAGATCGGTTGCTAAGGAAGGATCATCGGTTGTGCGTCCCAAGCGGGAGTAACCTACGGGCGGAGTTGATGTACGAGGCTCATCATACCAAGTACTCGATCCACCCAGGGAGCACAAAGATGTACCGTGACCTCAAGAAGCTGTTTTGGTGGTCGAGGCTTAAGAAAGATGTGGCGTTGTTTGTGGCTAAGAACCAAACGTGCGCCTTGGTGAAGGTGGAGTGCCAAAAGCCGGGAGGATTTCTGAAGTCCTTGCCTATACCGGAGTGGAAGTTCGACGACATATCTATGGACTTTGTGCATGGGTTGCCAAGGTCGCAGAAAGGGAACGATGCCATCTGGGTGATCGTAGACTGGCTAACAAAGGTGTCACATTTCATTCCGCATAGGAAAGACGACTCGGTGGAGAAATTGGCAAAGTTGTATGTTGACAATATAGTTAGACTGCATAGTGTGCCTCGCAGCATTGTGAGTGATCGCGATGGGCGTTTCACGTCCAATGATTGGAGGTTGGTGCAGCAGATGTTGGGGACAAAGTTGAAGTTCAGCACAGCCTTCCATCCGCAGACGGATGGGCAAACCGAGAGAGTCAATAGAACGATAGAGGACATGCTCCGCATGTGTGTCCTAGACTTCGGGAAGCATTGGGAGGACCACCTGTATTTGGTGGAGTTTGCGTACAACAATGGCTACCAAGCGAGTATACAAATGGCACCCTTCGAGGCCCTGTATGGTAGGAAGTGTCGCACGCCGTTATCGTGGCTTGAAACGGGTGAGGCAAGGTTGTACAAGAAGCAGGAGGTGGAGAGTGCTACCTCGTTGGTGCGGATCATTCGGGAGCGCTTGTTGATCGCTCAGGACAGGCAGGCGAAGTATTACAATGCCAAGCACCGAAACGTGGAGTTCGCGGTAGGCGATTGGGTATACTTGAAAGTGAAGCTGTTCAAGGGGGTTTCGCGGGTGAGACGCTTGAAGAAGCTGAGCCCAAGATACCTTGGACCTTTTGAGGTTCTGGAGCGAGTCGGCGAAGCTGCATACCGTTTGAAGCTATCGGTGGAGTTGGGTGGGCTACACGATGTGTTCCACATCTCTGTGTTGCGGAAGGCGGTGCAAGAGCCTTCACTAGTGATCGCAGTTGATCAAGTACCGGTGGACGAAGGGTTGACGACTAAGGTCAAGCCCGTTTGTATTGAAGATGTAGAGGTCAAGAGGCTCCGTAACAAGGAGATCCGGATGGTTAAAGTCCGGTGGGATAATTGCGGTCGGGAGGAGCTCTCTTGGGAAAGGGAGAAAACCATGCAGGAGGAGTACCCGGAGTTATTCCGCTCAGGTACCGTTAAAAGTTTTAAGTTCCTATGGTTTTCCTTTAGTAAATTTCGTGGGCGAAATTCTTTTAAGGGGGAGAGAGTTGTAACACCCCGAAACTCAAAAGAGGGATGGGTTATGTTTTAAGCCCAGTCTGAATTTTTGGAGCAGGTGTCACGGGCGTGACACGGGCGTGTCACGGGCGTGACACGGGCGTGTCACGGGCGTGACACAGGCGTGTTTGGCCACGGTCATGTGGTCGACGTTTTGACGATCGGAGATCGTCGTGTTGAGGCACACGGCCTGGGACACGGGCGTGTCACTTTGGGCTGTTTTCTGAGGAAGGCACACGGGCCATGACACGGGCCCTGACACGGGCGTGTCGGGTGCCGTGTCACAGGCCGTGTCCTTCTCGGGTTGGGAAAGCGGGCCGATTGCACACGGGGGGGGGGGGGGGGGGCGTGACACGGGTCTCGACATGGGCGTGTCAAAAGGTGACATGGGCGTGTCGAAGGCCGTGTCAAATGCCGTGTGCTGGTTTTCGAATCGGTCGAGACGGCGAATGGGTGACACGGCCAGGCACACGGCCGTGTTGCAACCCGTGTTCGGCCCAAATTTTATGATTTCAGATCTAATCTTGGCCGTTCGTTTCCTTGACTTTGGATCCGACGGTGGGGGGCTGCTCCTGGGTGGTTTTAGCCGGAATTTAGGGTTGGGAATCCTCGTTTCCTTTAGCCATTCTCTCTCTAAGAGTTTAGAGAGAAGGGAGAGCAAGGAGGAAGAAGGAGTCCAAGATCCGGCCGCCGGAGGAGCTTCGGAGCTCCGAATTGCCATCCGAGTCCAGATCCGCGGAGGTGACGCCATTGCGGTGCTTTCCAACCGCATAGTTTTCGATGGCGCCGTGGAAGAACGCAAGGGTAACGATTTCACATCCTTGGGCATGTGAAGCCCTTTTTCCCTTTGCATAGGAAGCCCTCTCTCGCGAGTGAGCGAAGAGTTGGAGCGTTCCTTGGGGTAGATATGTAAAGTCCCCCTTGTGTAGAGTTCGTATACGAAAATGAACATAGGCATTGTGTGTGAAGCCTATCCAGACAAGTAGAGCCGGATCGGTGATGTTGCATTGCATATGAACAGGGGAAGACTCCGGGTGTTTGGGCGTTTTTCGGGTTTTCTACGTGGTAGATTGCATCAGGGAGCCTTGAAGATTAACTCCAAGGTGCACCCGGAAAACTGGGCAAAAGCGAGTTTTGCCAACACAATGGCCGGGGAGCCAACGTGAACATAACCGGGTTATGTGATTGTTGTGGCGAAAACGGGACTCGGTGAGTCTTGACCTGCGCATATGGCTTAAATTGCCGTTGTGATATGAGCACGGGTCAGGCGGAACCGTACCCGATCTATGTCGTTCGGTGGGACCGTTGGCATGGATGAGAGTCTTCAGCGGTCTATGGCTTAAATTGTCGTGACCAAGGCCAAGAAGACAAGATGCTCATATGGTTGGCCGTCCAAGAGGCGGTGGTGGAACGGGAATGTCTATGGCTTGAATTGACGTGACGTTGGCCGGATCGCCGTGAATGTGCCCTGTGTGCACGAGGTGTGTGGTCGTGCGAGCCTACGCCTGTGTTGATGTGTGTTCACACTAATATATTGCCTATACTAATAAAGTGCAGGGAAAGAGGGTTCGCCGCCCCGATTTTTGGGGCGGGATCGTTATAATTTGGTCAGCATAGCTGACCGTTGCTTTTGTTTGCCACCGGGCGGTGGTTTGTGCTTGCAGGTGCTGCGGAGCCGAGCGGAAAATAGCGGGCTAAAGCCCATGTTGCGGTGCTGGCCCTCGAAGGCCTAACCCTTTTATGCTTTCCGTTTATTTCATGTATGGCCGGCCTGCGAGCCGAAGTATGTAAGACATGTTTTGTTAAGCAAACATTGTAAGGCCATAAGGCCGGTACTTTTGTATTATTCATTCCTATTGTTATTTCTGTAGTGGATATTCTTGCTTGGCAAGGTTCTTGTATTTGTGCAACTTAATAAATTGCTTCCGCTAGAATGACTCTGTGTAGGACGTTGGTGATTGGTTGTATGGTTTCAACGCGTAACCAACCAGTCCGTCCGTAGTATATGGCGTCGGGCCCCGGCCGGACCTACTGCTATATGCTATACGACGAATAAGGGTGTTACACATGTGGTCAAGTCTGGCATGCCACAGCAGAGAGGAATCCTCATCTAACGTCTCAGAAACCACCGCGTCGCCGGCGATGGTAGTGCCGATCAGCTTGTAGAGAGTACCAGAGCGCTCTCCTTTCATAACCACCAGAGCGCCTCTCTTGACCTTCAGATATCCGCCTTCGCCGGTGTAGGAGCATCCGGTCCCCTCCAAAGTTCCTAGGGATATCAGACTCTTCTTTAGATCAGGCACATATCTAACGTCAGTGAGAGTCCTAATCATCCCGTCGAACATCTTGATTCTAACGCTCCCAATTCCCAGTGTTCTGCACTCCAAGTCGTTTTTCTTCAATACCCGACCGCCGTCGCACTCCCTGAATGTGGTGAACTACTCCTTGTGAGGACACATGTGATATGAGCATCCGGTGTCCATGATCCATGCGTCAGTAGTATCGATACTGGGTGAGACATGTAGGACGTCAGCATCGCTATCTGGGTCTGAAGCCACGGCCGCCTACTGTGGCTATGTCTTTCCCCTTCAGCTTCCTCTTCGGGCAGTTGATCTTCTAGTGTCCCTCCTCCTAGCAGTAGTGACATTTGTTATCCTTGCTCCTGGATTTGGACCTAGAACGATTCTCCTTCTTGCCCCTATCCCTCGATCTACCTCGGGCTGGTTTGCTACTCTTAACGAATAGACCTTCACCGGACTTTGACCCAGATTTGCTTCTCGCTTCATTTGAAAGCAAAGTTATCATCACTTCCTCCATCTTTAGGGTGACTTTCCCATAAAGAATAATGGTGGCATGTGATCAAAAGCCCTTGGCAGAGAGGACAACAGAAGAAGCGCTTGGTCTTCTTTTTCGAACTTTACGTCCATGCTGCGTAGTTGGGAAATCAGCTTATTGAACGCATTCATGTGGTCAAGTAGCTGAGAGCCCTCCATCATCCTCAAGCTGTAGAGTTGTTTCTTAACGTACAACTTATTAGTGAGGGAGTTGGACATGTAGAGCTCTTCCGGCTTCTTCCACAAATCCTCAGTACTCTCGGCATCGATGACGTTATACATAACGTCGTCGGCCAGACACAATTGAATTGTGCTTATCGCCTTCAGATCTAGATCATCCCATTCATCGTCCGTCTTTCCGGACTTCTCCTTGCCAAGGAGAGTCGTGTGAAGACCCTGCTGGACGAGAACAGCTTTGGCTCGTTTTTGCCACAAGCCAAAGTCAATCTTGCCGTCGTACTTCGGGACTTCAAATTTTGCTGCCATAATTGCTCACCGGGTCCGAAGGATCGAACCTCCCTCTGATACCAATTGTTATCAAGTGGGACCGAATCCGCGACTACGGTGGTTCGCCGCAGATGATGCAACGAAAGTGAGCTTGAGCAAATTATAGCAATAAAATTTAAATTCACACACAAAGCACCACAGACGACAAAGAATTTACGTGGTTCGGAGTTAGGGGACTCCTACGTCCACAGGGAGAGCGCGCCGGTAAAATCCACTAATAAACAAGAGTAACAATATTACAACTCGACCGTATGGTCGTACAAGAGAAGGATAAAGGAAAAAAAACTGCAAATCGAGCTGTCGCCGGCGGTAGTGCTGTCGCCGGGCGAAATCGCCCTGTTTCTTCTTCTTCGCTGGAACCGTTTCCGCCGCTGCACGCCTGATCGCCGGTGTACACCGACTGCTGATGCCGCTGCCTTGGAACCGTCTGACGTCGTCGGCTGCCGGGATGAGTCCCGACCAAGTGTCGCTCCGCCTGGAGAGACCGCTGCGCCGCTACGATGGTGGCCGAGACACTCGATCCACCCGATCGAGTCAAATGTCGCCGCTGCCTGGTCGCCTGATGCCGCCGCCGCTGCTAGAAGAAGACTAAAGGCTGAGTGCCTCTGCTGCCGCCGGGAATAGCTACCGCTGCCGCACTCGCCACCGTCGCCGCTATGCTCTCTCTTTGATTACTCTCTCACTGGTGGTGTCAGATGGGATTCAGATGGTGTCACCCAAAACGATGAGATTGAGGCCCCTTATATAGGCTGAAGATTCCCCTCTAAATAAGGAAGGAGGAGCCTTTAGGGGGGGAGGGGAATTCATGGTAATAGGCTGGACATGGGAAGGAGCCAGGCGACCATTAATGGCTCTTGCCAAAACAAGTGGAGGCCAGCTTAAACCTTTCAATAATCAGCATAAAAATTGGGATCCTCAAGATAATGGGTTTCCTAATTAACGATAAGCCTAGATTAGGAATAACCCCTCCCACGGATTAGTGATATGGCGCGATCAAAGCAGTCCGGACGCAAACGAGGTGTCAAAATTTAACATATATGACCCTTGCAAAATTAGATACATTGATGTTTTATTTATTATAGGTCATTGGTTCACAAAGCGTGCTTCAACCTCCAATATTAGCTAGTAAGAAGAGGAATATGTTGTATGGGAAGTAAACAAAGAGGAAACTTGAGATCGGCCGAGAGTCCGGGAGCCTCAGTCATGTCCAACTCCCCGCCAATATACTCCCAATCGAAATAGTAGAGCAGATGCGCAAGAGTCATCTCCACAACCGCCAATGCAAATGACATCCCGGGGCATATCCTCCTCCCCGCTCCGAAGGGTATAAATTTCGTCTGCCTCCCTTTGAATTCCGCATCGTCGCTCCCATCAAATCTCTCCGGACGGAAGGCATCGGGCTCGTCCCAGTTATTTGAGTCCCTCCCCATCGCCCATGCGTTCACCATCACCATCGTCTTCGCAGGAATCTCATAGCCCATCACCTCGCATCTCTCCGGATTCTCCCGGGGTAGTAGCAATGGCGCGGGCGGGTGCAGGCGCAACGTCTCCTTAATCACCAGCTTCAAGTAGCTAAGCTTGTCTCCCGACATCAGCTCTTCTTCCGCCATCGTGTTCGGCATCCCGCGGCCGAACGTCTCCCTCACCTCACTCTGCGCCTTACACTTAACGGCGGGGTTTCGAATCAGCTCCGACATAGCCAAAACTAGTGTGGACGCTGTCGTGCTGCTCCCGGCCACTAGTAAATCCTGGTATCAAAGAAGCAGTGGGTACAACATCATTAGTTAGTCATAATTAATGCACGCATATGCCATGATAGATTTTCTTTCTAGCTTATGCCGATGACGGCTTTGATGTGGTCGTCGGTGAGCGGGAACTGAAGATCGTTCTCCTCTTGTATTCTGAGAAGAACGTCTATTATGTCATCTACGGCCAAAGGCTGGAGGCCTTGGTTCTTTCTGTGCTCTTTGATGATCTCTTCCCTTAGCTTATTTGCTCGAGATTCTGATGGCACTCGTCCAGCTTTCGTTGGAATCCTGAATATGTACAATCCGTATTAGTCAATGGTGATTGCAGTCGTGCAGGCGAGGTCAAAGTCAAATAACAAGTCAAAATAATTGAATGGCTTAAATCTCTCCTTGGAATAATTAACGATGGTACCTGTGATGCGGGCGATGAAGGGCATCGATGGAAAGAGATCCGGAAAGTTTAGACCGGATGCCAACTTCTCCACCCCGGTTACGGCGGATCGGAAGAGCTTATGGTCCGTCGTCCTCCTACCGATGACAGCCCTCGCTGTGATATTACTGGAGAGCTGCGAGATCTCGTCGTTGAGGTTGACGGAGACACTGGAGGCGGCCGCCCCTGCGATGGACTGTATGAGGTTGGATATCTCCTCCTCTCTAATGTAGCGGAAAGATTGGACGCGCTTGGCGCTGAGCAGCTCGAGAAGGCAGAGGCGGCGCATCTGGCGCCAGAACTCGCCGTAAGGGGCGAATGCGATGTCCTTGCCGCCGTAGGTGATGACTTTGATGGAGGAGTAGATGGGACGGGAGGCGAAGGAGATGTCGTGAGTCTTCAGGATCTCTTTTGCGGCGGCGGAGGATGAGACGACGACCGCGCTGATCTCGCCGAGCTTGAGGCCCATGATGGGGCCGTGGATGGCCGAGAGGCGGCTGAGAATTTGGTGGGCTGGTTGAGGGCGGAGCAAATGGTGGAGGCTGCCGATGACGGGGAGGTTCCAGGGGCCCGGGGGTTGCCGGATTGCTTCTTTGGGGTGACCGGAACTGATTTTTTTGATAAGGACAGTGAGGATGAAGAAGACAAGCAGTGTGATGATGAGAAGATCCATTCTTTTACAATTCTCTGACCCTCCAAAGCCAATTCTCACTGCATCTTATATTGAAAATTTTTAAGTGGAGAGGGCTTTCTGAATCAATGCAGTTCACCTAAGAATTGCTCCTCTTATATTGGAGGAGTTATTTCGTCCGAACCCCAAGAATGGCCCAGGAGTGGCCGGTGGGGTGAGAGACGCATAACTTTCATTAAAACTCCCCGTTTAATCTGACCGTTACCTAATTACATCAAAAGGAAAAGAACACTGCATCCTCTCCATGAAAGTATACATGGGCCCGTTGGAATGCCTTGGCGCTGGAATATGCTACACCGTTGGCCAATGATGATGAGTCCGAGGCCGTCCGATTTAAACCCTAACACCCGCCCTTTGTATTTTTCGTTCCACCCCCCCCCCCCCCCCCCGGTCGGGCCTCACTCTGGTCCGACTTAATTGGACTGATTTTGCGGACCTCCCATTTTACCCCCGCGGTTCTGCCTTAATTCACATTTTTCCCCCGACATTCCATGGATTGGCCTCCTTCCCAAGCTTCAAACTCCAGGCCAACCTCCAAGCTCCGGCAAATTTCTCCTCTAACAAAACCTCCATATAGCTCACAACGAGCTCTTCCCTGGCAAGCCTTCCTCCGGTGCACCTCCTTCGCCGAGATCCACTTTCCCACATGGCCGACCACCGCAGGGCGCGCGCATTTCTTCCTGACATTTCTACCTGCAGGCACATCCTTCCAAAATGGCGAAGCAAGCGGAGAAAGAAAAAAATCTCATTTCCTCCATCGCTCCCGATCGACGTTTCCACACTCTGCGAGGGAATCGCCTCTACAATGGCGAAGATCTCCCCCTTTCCACTTGGCCCCGCCGGAACCAGGACGCCATTCACAATCTCCAAACTAGGGCATCGCCTCCACGACACCGAAGATCCCCCTTTCCGCTTGGCCTCGCAGGATCCACGCAGCTAACCTCTCTGTTTTTCCACTCTCATTATCAACATCTCTTTCTTAATAAAATTTGTTCGGTGGCTTTGCTAGGGCACCACCTGGATGGCTCCTTTACAGGCCTTTTGCATCTCCATCTCGCAAGACAGGAACTCTGACTCACAAGTAGGGATCTAAACCTTGCCACCTAGTCTCGCCATATCCACGACTCTGCCACCCGTCTCCAATAGGTAACCTCTCTGTTTTACTACCCTCATTATCCTCCTTTCTTTCTTAATAAAATATCATTCACATGAAAATGAATTTGAATGATTTTTTGGAGGTATTTCACTATGCTGGAGCATAGATTTTAATGAATAATCACTTTGCTGGAGCATGAATTAGCAGCAACAACCATGGTATTATCACTTTGCTGGAACATAAATTTCATTTTGCTGGAGGTATGTAAAATTTTACAATTTCACACATGCTGAATACATTTTGCATAATTACAAGGACCTCCGTCTTCAAATTTTGCATAATTACAGGGACCTCCTCTTCTCTTTTAAAATTAGCAGAACTTTCCATCTAAGTTTACATTGTTAACATAAATACACAAAAAATGCTTTTTGATGAGAACTCCTCCTCACATTTAGTTTCTAAAAATGCTGCTTTGGAGGTTTCAGTGGAAGCAGATCCTGAGCAGATTGATGTTGATCAAAACTACTCATCAGGGGTTTGAGAAAATGCCACAAAGAGTGATGCAAAAATTCTGATTTGGCCAAAGCCTGCTGCCCAACACCAATTCAATCATAACGCAAGACTGTATATCCATGAGTCAGTGGAAGCCTTAATGAAGTTGGGTGGAAGTTCCAACAGTCTTCCGTCGCCGGCTAGAAAATTGCACATGAACCGACCTATTAGTGCACAGTAGAATGATGTACTTGACACACACAACTACAAAATGAATGGAGTCATTGGTCTCGATGAAGATGGCTTTTTGAACGATCGGTCCAACATGGCTTTCTAAAAATCACTTTCTCAGTTTTCAACATCAATAAAGAGGATCTCGAACACCTACTGATAATTATACATCTGCATTTTCAGCAACACCTTACCAATGGCATTATTATTATGGTTCATCTTTAGTTCTCCAAGGTTACATAGGAATGTTCTTAGACATATAATAGTATATATTGAGCTCTCTCGGGTGTTTCATTTTTTCTCAATTATGTCATCGAGTGACATTAATTGTAGTAACTGATGGTTTGAATTTCTAGGATTTAGGGTTTCAATCAAAGTATATTCCATATTTTATCTTCACAGTATATGAAAGCTCACTTAATCATTGTGAAGGCTGGAAAAAGGAAGACGTTACGGTAAATGTGAACTTGAAGATGGTAAGCTTTTTTTCCTTTCCAAACCCTAATCCTCTCTTCCTCCTCTTATGTTGGGGACCCTAATAATCTGGTTATATTTTTCACGGAGCAGATATCCTTCTGCCAGCAGGAATGGCCCCTCCAATTGATGATACTGGGGATTCAACAGGTTAATACCATCTCAAAAAATCTACTTTCTGTATATCCTCATGTTTGAACCATACTCTTTTATTTCCCATTTCATATTCTTAAGGCTCCTTGATTTGATACTTTCTTTTCGTGAAGTAAAAAACTATCTTATTTGTGGTATTGAAGTTGGACATGTAAATTATACGAAGGATCTGTTGGAGGAAAAACGGGGGGGGGTGAATTTGGAAAAGTAACAGTGGGAAAAGCAGGGGGAGAAGGGAGATGTCCATTTAGGGGGAGAGAAGCTTGAAAGCACGGGAAAACACAATTTCGTTGCTTTCCAAAAAGACTTGGAAACGCAACCCACCCCCATCTTCTTCCTCGATGTCCATCAGTATGCCGGGGCTCAGGAGCTCCGTCGCATCTGCCATGTCGCTGAAATCCCCTGGTGATAGAGTGGACAGAAGATAAAGCAGCGGAAGAGATGACCAGGACGGAAGTTTGGTCGTGATCGAGAGGAAACACAATTTCGTTGCTTTCCAAAAAGACTTGGAAGCGCAATTTTGTCATAGACATTTTCTCATTGGTAGAAACCAAATACCTTCAAAACAGCATTGACAGTGGTAACAGAATTTTATTCACCATCCTAAGCTGAGCCGAAGTTTCATTGAAATATTTTGTCTGATAATGATCTATTACTTCCCTATTTGGAAATGTGAGGATGGATTTGCTTTCCAAAACGACCTGAAAACACAATTTTGTTGGCTGCACTTTCTCATGGATTGAAACCAAATGCCTTCAAAACAATGATGACAGTGAAAACAAAATTACTTTCACCATCCTAAGCTGAGCTGAAGTTTCATTGAAATATTTTGTGTTATAATGATTGATTACTTCCGTATTCGCAACATGAGGATGGATTACTTTCTTACTTGTCGTGCCATTTTCCTACTTTTGCATAATAGAAGCCTTAAATTTGGATACATCAGTGCATGGATAATGAATTGTACTACATAAAAATATCTAAATATATGCAAACATGTGAGATTTGGGAAGAAAACATGCTATGCATGAACACTAAAATCGAACAAAATCATGCATTTATGCATCCAATTCGGTAAACATTGCTGTTTAGGAAAGGATTAATTAGGATCGGTTTGAAGCAGTCACGACGAATGTTGCCACTATGACGAATGTTGCCACCATGACGAATGTCGCCCCCACGACAAATGTCCCACCTCGACAAAGGTCGCCCCCTCGACAAATGTCGCACCCACGACGAATGTCGCCCCTCGACGAATGTCGCACCCATGACGAATGTTGCGACAAATGTCGCCCCCACGACAAATGTCGCCCTCCTCGACAAATGTCGCACTCCACGATGAATGTCGCTTTAGATTGTTTTAGCCATAACTGCTACTGCCTCATTTTGCAGACTTAAGATTGATATCAATTAAAAAGTTCTCATCCATAAATGCAAGCGTCTGCCTATTTCTTCCATACATATGCACGTTTCTCTTCAATATGCAGCAAATAACAGAAGAGAGTGGCTGATGCATCATTGTTGCTTTGTAGTATTATATATTAGTTGATGGAATTGAACTAACAGGCTTTTCTATGAAGGTTGCTCATCCAGATTAAGCTCGAATGATATACATGGCCATGAAAAACCATGAAAAAGAAAGGTTTTCCTGTTGCTTTGGTGGAGCATGAGGGGAAACAACAAGAATTTGGCAAGGTTCTTTCTTTCTCAAGAGTTTAATAGTGCTGCTAAATTAGTTATTGCATGATGCTTTAGTTGCTTACAATATGTTTTTATACAATATATTTTGAGGTTGAAAACATCAAATTCACATTGGAGCAGCAAGTGCTATTTTTTGCTTGAACAGTTTGGCATTTCAATGTTGTGGACCCGATTAATCCAACAAAAAAACACCAAATGTTGTACATGATTTTGAAACAAAAATTTCTGGAATTTCTTCCATTCAGTTTTCTAAGTTGTGCATCCTCAATTAGAAATTAGCTTTTAAAATCTAACTCGAGTATATATCTAACATTTCGACCAACTGCTTTCAGGTTGATTCTCGAGCATAAACATTGTGCAGCGATGCAATGATCATAGTTCAAATTTCAGTTTTTTATTTCAGATTTTTATTTTATATTCATTTGTCAGTCAAGCTCTTTGCTACAACTGCAGGTAGATTACTCAACCCCCTCGCAAGCTTCCTCGACCACAAAACCTCAACATCAACTCCTCAACAGCGCCTCTTCGACGATAGCGTCCTTTTGGGTTAGTGTTTTTTAGCATTTTGCTTTTACAATCTACCAAGGCATCTTCTATTTTGATTACCTCCTCGACCACAATTTTCAACATGCGTCTCCATTTTATTAGCATGTTTGTCAACAAAAATTTGTTTCCTGACTTTTACATGGTATTTTACAGTGAAAAATTATTGGTTTGCCGGCTGTCAAGCATGTATGTCTATTTTCATAGCACTTCTTCTGCTTTGACTCAATGTCATTTCTCTGTCTAAACTGTACAGCTTCAACCCATTACTAATAGCATCCCATAATCACACAAAAAACAATAACAGCAACTGCTTTGACCCGAGCACCCACATGCAATAAGCATCTGCTTCACTTTTTACAAGAGATTGAGTGCATTGTCGTCAGTGAGTAATGTCGTCGTCCACATCCAATGTCGACGCCCACGACCAGTGTCGCCGTCCCCGACCAATGTCGCCGCCCCCGACCAATGTCGCCGCCCCCGACCAATGTCACCGCCCCCGACCAATGTCGGCACCCCCGACCAATCTCGCCTCCCCCGACCAATCTCGCCGCCCCCGACCAATCTCGCCGCCCCCCGACCAATGTGGCCGCCCCCGACCAATGTCGTCGCCCCCGACCAATCTCGCCGCCCCCGATCAATCTCGCCGCCCTCGACCAATGTGGCTTCCCCCGACCGATGTGGCCTCCCCCGACCGATGTGGTCGCCCCCGATCGATGTGGCCGCCCCCAACTGATGTGGCCGCCCCCGACCGATGTGGCCGCCCCCGACCGATGTGGCCGCCCCCGACCGATGTGGCCGCCCCCGACCGATGTGGCCGCCCCCGACCGATGTCGCCCCCACGAAAAATGTCGCCCCCACGACAAATGTCGCCCCTATGACAAATGTTGCATCTACGACTAATGTTGCCCCCACAGCAAACGTCGCCCCGCACGGAGTCCCCCGTGCACGACTGCTTGTGTATATATATGAATTTGATTTTACATTCTTTAAATATAATCTTCGCCCGATGAATTTGGAAAAAAATGCAATCGTCATAAGATATACGTTTGACATGACAATGGATGAAACTGTATGCAGTTCCTTAGTTAAAGTTGACTATTCTCCATTCAAAATCACCGTGTTTATGACCATCGACATCGTGCCAAACAAACTCATAATTAATTGTTTTCACTTTAATTGTTCTAATTTTACTTGGGATTAACATTTGCAGGTTCAGGTTTGGGTATTCTCAGTTGTGGATTAACACTCGGCAACTGTATGGAGTATACTGATGATGAGGATGATGATTTTGAAGGTTCAGGTATGGATTTCTCATCAAATTGCTTTGATGGTGATGCTTTTCCAGTTAGAGAGAAGCTCAATGATCCAATCAAAGTACATCTTGGAAATATTGTGCGGAGGCATTTCTCGGCGCTGGTGTTGCAGTTACTGAAAGATGAAAATTTTAAGTCTAGTTGTGAGACTGCCATTGAGAGCTGGCTGGAGATCATTTCTTCTTTGGCATGGCAGGCTGCTAGATTTGTTAAACCAGACACTAGGAAGGGAGAAGCATGGATCCCAGTGATTATGTAAAGGTGAAGTGTGTAACATCTGGAAATTACTAGAATAGGTAATAACTTTTCATTTTCGTTCCATAATTTCTTTACATTTGTTAGTCTATCTGTGCTTATAACAGAGATATATTTTGATTTTTGTTTCAGAACTTTTATTAAGGGGGTAGTTTGTACAAAAAATGTGAGACATAAGCGCATGGTTTCACAACATAAAAATCCCAGGGTGTTGCTTCTGGGTGGAGCACTGGAGTACCAGAGAGTTTCTAATAAATTGCCATCCATAAATACCGTTATAGAACAGGTTTTACTTTGTCCGTACTCTTGACTTTGTGTTATTTATCTTAAATTTCATATTTCAGTTGTGATTTGGTTATTTTCCACCACACGGGAAGGTGATCACTTGAAGATGGTTGTTGCTAAAAATGAGGCTCATAGCCCTAATGTACTTCTTGTGGAGAAAAGTGTCTCTTCTTATGCGCAGGAGTATCTTCCGGTTCAGGTTAGGGTATTCTCAGTTGGGTACACAGACAAGTTTGCAGAGGTGGTGGTGGGGAGTGCAAGCAAGTGTGATGAGTATGTGACGTAGCCCACTGGGTACTGACCATTTCATGCACTCATGTTCTTTGCCCCAGAGATAATCAACGGGTATTCCAAAGCATTCTATCTCCCCAAACTATGCGTTGACTACACCTTGGCATTGAGCAGATAAATCTCAACTCTATGAGCCCTTTGAAGTTGGAACAAATGTATAAGAAGGAATTATGCTTTAATATTACTTTGATATGATTCTCATGTAGTCAATGTTGAGCGATCTGATTGGTGAATCTCAATTTAACTGTTTTATAATATTAATTTTACTGTTTTTTTTTTTTTGGAAATGGGTGAGATGATGAACAAGTATATGTTCTCCTATTGATTTGATGAGTGATAGGATTGCTAGCAACAAATTAACTCTATCTCCCTAAATCATATAGTACTAGTTATAGAAATTCTATTGGTTGATTGAATTGGTTGTAAAAAGTTTTTTTTTTAAATACATTATTTATTATTTGTCACAGTTTGTAACAGTGGTAAATAGTTTTTTTTTGAAATTATTATTAGCTATGGCTTTGAACCGTGGTTAATGGTCAGATTATTTGCACTGATGGTGATTGAGGGTCCAGAGAGATCATAGATATCCTAATTGCATGGTGATACTCTTCAAGTGAGAAAAATACACATTCAAAAACATTGGGACCTGGGAAAAATATGCAATCTCCTGTAACTCAGAAATCTGATCATATGAAATATTGAGTTTGATTGACAGATTTTTTTAAAAAACTCACTTCACTGAGATGAAACGGGCATGAGCAGTTTTTCATCATGTAGTTGGTTCCTAATGTATTAAATCAAATAGCAGGAACCTTCCGGACATCTTCAATAAAGAATATTGCAAACTCTAGCACTTGATAACATCACAACATCGCAAATAATGTCTATCATAAATAGAAAAAAAATACAAACTAATGATTACTCTAAAAGGATGCATTAATATTATTTTAGTTTACTAAACGTAATTTAAGAAATCATAATGAAAAATCTTTTCTTCGAAAGTTTGTTAGAGGGGCCGAGTAGGAAGCATGCAATAACAAAGATGAGTTTCTTAAATTACATATACCTTCTAAGTTATTATTATATTGTACTATAAATAGAACAGTTTGTATAATGTATTATGTAAATTAGTTTATTAATATTCGTATAAACTACAAATAAGAGATTTAAACGTATGTAATCATCGTATCTTTGTCTTTCTTCTTCTCTCCCTCCCTTCCTTTTTTCTTCTTTTTCTCCTCTCTTTCTCCCTCTTCCCCCCTTTTCTTCTCCTCCCCCTCTTTTTCTTTTTCCTCCCCCCCCCCTCCCCCCTTTTTTCCCCCTCATACCGGAGTGGAACCCGGCGCCCCCCCCGGTCGGGCCTCACTCTGGTCCGACTTAATTGGACTGATTTTGCGGACCTCCCATTTTACCCCCGCGGTTCTGCCTTAATTCACATTTTTCCCCCGACATTCCATGGATTGGCCTCCTTCCCAAGCTTCAAACTCCAGGCCAACCTCCAAGCTCCGGCAAATTTCTCCTCTAACAAAACCTCCATATAGCTCACAACGAGCTCTTCCCTGGCAAGCCTTCCTCCGGTGCACCTCCTTCGCCGAGATCCACTTTCCCACATGGCCGACCACCGCAGGGCGCGCGCATTTCTTCCTGACATTTCTACCTGCAGGCACATCCTTCCAAAATGGCGAAGCAAGCGGAGAAAGAAAAAAATCTCATTTCCTCCATCGCTCCCGATCGACGTTTCCACACTCTGCGAGGGAATCGCCTCTACAATGGCGAAGATCTCCCCCTTTCCACTTGGCCCCGCCGGAACCAGGACGCCATTCACAATCTCCAAACTAGGGCATCGCCTCCACGACACCGAAGATCCCCCTTTCCGCTTGGCCTCGCAGGATCCACGCAGCTAACCTCTCTATTTTTCCACTCTCATTATCAACATCTCTTTCTTAATAAAATTTGTTCGGTGGCTTTGCTAGGGCACCACCTGGATGGCTCCTTTACAGGCCTTTTGCATCTCCATCTCGCAAGACAGGAACTCTGACTCACAAGTAGGGATCTAAACCTTGCCACCTAGTCTCGCCATATCCACGACTCTGCCACCCGTCTCCAATAGGTAACCTCTCTGTTTTACTACCCTCATTATCCTCCTTTCTTTCTTAATAAAATATCATTCACATGAAAATGAATTTGAATGATTTTTTGGAGGTATTTCACTATGCTAGAGCATAGATTTTAATGAATAATCACTTTGCTGGAGCATGAATTAGCAGCAACAACCATGGTATTATCACTTTGCTGGAACATAAATTTCATTTTGCTGGAGGTATGTAAAATTTTACAATTTCACACATGCTGAATACATTTTGCATAATTACAAGGACCTCCGTCTTCAAATTTTGCATAATTACAGGGACCTCCTCTTCTCTTTTAAAATTAGCAGAACTTTCCATCTAAGTTTACATTGTTAACATAAATACACAAAAAATGCTTTTTGATGAGAACTCCTCCTCACATTTAGTTTCTAAAAATGCTGCTTTGGAGGTTTCAGTGGAAGCAGATCCTGAGCAGATTGATGTTGATCAAAACTACTCATCAGGGGTTTGAGAAAATGCCACAAAGAGTGATGCAAAAATTCTGATTTGGCCAAAGCCTGCTGCCCAACACCAATTCAATCATAACGCAAGACTGTATATCCATGAGTCAGTGGAAGCCTTAATGAAGTTGGGTGGAAGTTCCAACAGTCTTCCGTCGCCGGCTAGAAAATTGCACATGAACCGACCTATTAGTGCACAGTAGAATGATGTACTTGACACACACAACTACAAAATGAATGGAGTCATTGGTCTCGATGAAGATGGCTTTTTGAACGATCGGTCCAACATGGCTTTCTAAAAATCACTTTCTCAGTTTTCAACATCAATAAAGAGGATCTCGAACACCTACTGATAATTATACATCTGCATTTTCAGCAACACCTTACCAATGGCATTATTATTATGGTTCATCTTTAGTTCTCCAAGGTTACATAGGAATGTTCTTAGACATATAATAGTATATATTGAGCTCTCTCGGGTGTTTCATTTTTTCTCAATTATGTCATCGAGTGACATTAATTGTAGTAACTGATGGTTTGAATTTCTAGGATTTAGGGTTTCAATCAAAGTATATTCCATATTTTATCTTCACAGTATATGAAAGCTCACTTAATCATTGTGAAGGCTGGAAAAAGGAAGACGTTACGGTAAATGTGAACTTGAAGATGGTAAGCTTTTTTTCCTTTCCAAACCCTAATCCTCTCTTCCTCCTCTTATGTTGGGGACCCTAATAATCTGGTTATATTTTTCACGGAGCAGATATCCTTCTGCCAGCAGGAATGGCCCCTCCAATTGATGATACTGGGGATTCAACAGGTTAATACCATCTCAAAAAATCTACTTTCTGTATATCCTCATGTTTGAACCATACTCTTTTATTTCCCATTTCATATTCTTAAGGCTCCTTGATTTGATACTTTCTTTTCGTGAAGTAAAAAACTATCTTATTTGTGGTATTGAAGTTGGACATGTAAATTATACGAAGGATCTGTTGGAGGAAAAACGGGGGGGGGTGAATTTGGAAAAGTAACAGTGGGAAAAGCAGGGGGGAGAAGGGAGATGTCCATTTAGGGGGAGAGAAGCTTGAAAGCACGGGAAAACACAATTTCGTTGCTTTCCAAAAAGACTTGGAAACGCAACCCACCCCCATCTTCTTCCTCGATGTCCATCAGTATGCCGGGGCTCAGGAGCTCCGTCGCATCTGCCATGTCGCTGAAATCCCCTGGTGATAGAGTGGACAGAAGATAAAGCAGCGGAAGAGATGACCAGGACGGAAGTTTGGTCGTGATCGAGAGGAAACACAATTTCGTTGCTTTCCAAAAAGACTTGGAAGCGCAATTTTGTCATAGACATTTTCTCATTGGTAGAAACCAAATACCTTCAAAACAGCATTGACAGTGGTAACAGAATTTTATTCACCATCCTAAGCTGAGCCGAAGTTTCATTGAAATATTTTGTCTGATAATGATCTATTACTTCCCTATTTGGAAATGTGAGGATGGATTTGCTTTCCAAAACGACCTGAAAACACAATTTTGTTGGCTGCACTTTCTCATGGATTGAAACCAAATGCCTTCAAAACAATGATGACAGTGAAAACAAAATTACTTTCACCATCCTAAGCTGAGCTGAAGTTTCATTGAAATATTTTGTGTTATAATGATTGATTACTTCCGTATTCGCAACATGAGGATGGATTACTTTCTTACTTGTCGTGCCATTTTCCTACTTTTGCATAATAGAAGCCTTAAATTTGGATACATCAGTGCATGGATAATGAATTGTACTACATAAAAATATCTAAATATATGCAAACATGTGAGATTTGGGAAGAAAACATGCTATGCATGAACACTAAAATCGAACAAAATCATGCATTTATGCATCCAATTCGGTAAACATTGCTGTTTAGGAAAGGATTAATTAGGATCGGTTTGAAGCAGTCACGACGAATGTTGCCACTATGACGAATGTTGCCACCATGACGAATGTCGTCCCCACGACAAATGTCCCACCTCGACAAAGGTCGCCCCCTCGACAAATGTCGCACCCACGACGAATGTCGCCCCTCGACGAATGTCGCACCCATGACGAATGTTGCGACAAATGTCGCCCCCACGACAAATGTCGCCCTCCTCGACAAATGTCGCACTCCACGATGAATGTCGCTTTAGATTGTTTTAGCCATAACTGCTACTGCCTCATTTTGCAGACTTAAGATTGATATCAATTAAAAAGTTCTCATCCATAAATGCAAGCGTCTGCCTATTTCTTCCATACATATGCACGTTTCTCTTCAATATGCAGCAAATAACAGAAGAGAGTGGCTGATGCATCATTGTTGCTTTGTAGTATTATATATTAGTTGATGGAATTGAACTAACAGGCTTTTCTATGAAGGTTGCTCATCCAGATTAAGCTCGAATGATATACATGGCCATGAAAAACCATGAAAAAGAAAGGTTTTCCTGTTGCTTTGGTGGAGCATGAGGGGAAACAACAAGAATTTGGCAAGGTTCTTTCTTTCTCAAGAGTTTAATAGTGCTGCTAAATTAGTTATTGCATGATGCTTTAGTTGCTTACAATATGTTTTTATACAATATATTTTGAGGTTGAAAACATCAAATTCACATTGGAGCAGCAAGTGCTATTTTTTGCTTGAACAGTTTGGCATTTCAATGTTGTGGACCCGATTAATCCAACAAAAAAACACCAAATGTTGTACATGATTTTGAAACAAAAATTTCTGGAATTTCTTCCATTCAGTTTTCTAAGTTGTGCATCCTCAATTAGAAATTAGCTTTTAAAATCTAACTCGAGTATATATCTAACATTTCGACCAACTGCTTTCAGGTTGATTCTCGAGCATAAACATTGTGCAGCGATGCAATGATCATAGTTCAAATTTCAGTTTTTTTATTTCAGATTTTTATTTTATATTCATTTGTCAGTCAAGCTCTTTGCTACAACTGCAGGTAGATTACTCAACCCCCTCGCAAGCTTCCTCGACCACAAAACCTCAACATCAACTCCTCAACAGCGCCTCTTCGACGATAGCGTCCTTTTGGGTTAGTGTTTTTTAGCATTTTGCTTTTACAATCTACCAAGGCATCTTCTATTTTGATTACCTCCTCGACCACAATTTTCAACATGCGTCTCCATTTTATTAGCATGTTTGTCAACAAAAATTTGTTTCCTGACTTTTACATGGTATTTTACAGTGAAAAATTATTGGTTTGCCGGCTGTCAAGCATGTATGTCTATTTTCATAGCACTTCTTCTGCTTTGACTCAATGTCATTTCTCTGTCTAAACTGTACAGCTTCAACCCATTACTAATAGCATCCCATAATCACACAAAAAACAATAACAGCAACTGCTTTGACCCGAGCACCCACATGCAATAAGCATCTGCTTCACTTTTTACAAGAGATTGAGTGCATTGTCGTCAGTGAGTAATGTCGTCGTCCACATCCAATGTCGACGCCCACGACCAGTGTCGCCGTCCCCGACCAATGTCGCCGCCCCCGACCAATGTCGCCGCCCCCGACCAATGTCACCGCCCCCGACCAATGTCGGCACCCCCGACCAATCTCGCCTCCCCCGACCAATCTCGCCGCCCCCGACCAATCTCGCCGCCCCCCGACAAATGTGGCCGCCCCCGACCAATGTCGTCGCCCCCGACCAATCTCGCCGCCCCCGACCAATCTTGCCGCCCTCGACCAATGTGGCTTCCCCCGACCGATGTGGCCTCCCCCGACCGATGTGGTCGCCCCCGACCGATGTGGCCGCCCCCAACTGATGTGGCCGCCCCCGACCGATGTGGCCGCCCCCGACCGATGTGGCCGCCCCCGACCGATGTGGCCGCCCCCGACCGATGTGGCCGCCCCCGACCGGTGTGGCCGCCCCCGACCGATGTCGCCCCCACGAAAAATGTCGCCCCCACGACAAATGTCGCCCCTATGACAAATGTTGCATCTACGACTAATGTTGCCCCCACAGCAAACGTCGCCCCGCACGGGGTACCCCGTGCACGACTGCTTATGTATATATATGAATTTGATTTTACATTCTTTAAATATAATCTTCGCCCGATGAATTTGGAAAAAAATGCAATCGTCATAAGATATACGTTTGACATGACAATGGATGAAACTGTATGCAGTTCCTTAGTTAAAGTTGACTATTCTCCATTCAAAATCACCGTGTTTATGACCATCGACATCGTGCCAAACAAACTCATAATTAATTGTTTTCACTTTAATTGTTCTAATTTTACTTGGGATTAACATTTGCAGGTTCAGGTTTGGGTATTCTCAGTTGTGGATTAACACTCGGCAACTGTATGGAGTATACTGATGATGAGGATGATGATTTTGAAGGTTCAGGTATGGATTTCTCATCAAATTGCTTTGATGGTGATGCTTTTCCAGTTAGAGAGAAGCTCAATGATCCAATCAAAGTACATCTTGGAAATATTGTGCGGAGGCATTTCTCGGCGCTGGTGTTGCAGTTACTGAAAGATGAAAATTTTAAGTCTAGTTGTGAGACTGCCATTGAGAGCTGGCTGGAGATCATTTCTTCTTTGGCATGGCAGGCTGCTAGATTTGTTAAACCAGACACTAGGAAGGGAGAAGCATGGATCCCAGTGATTATGTAAAGGTGAAGTGTGTAACATCTGGAAATTACTAGAATAGGTAATAACTTTTCATTTTCGTTCCATAATTTCTTTACATTTGTTAGTCTATCTGTGCTTATAACAGAGATATATTTTGATTTTTGTTTCAGAACTTTTATTAAGGGGGTAGTTTGTACAAAAAATGTGAGACATAAGCGCATGGTTTCACAACATAAAAATCCCAGGGTGTTGCTTCTGGGTGGAGCACTGGAGTACCAGAGAGTTTCTAATAAATTGCCATCCATAAATACCGTTATAGAACAGGTTTTACTTTGTCCGTACTCTTGACTTTGTGTTATTTATCTTAAATTTCATATTTCAGTTGTGATTTGGTTATTTTCCACCACACGGGAAGGTGATCACTTGAAGATGGTTGTTGCTAAAAATGAGGCTCATAGCCCTAATGTACTTCTTGTGGAGAAAAGTGTCTCTTCTTATGCGCAGGAGTATCTTCCGGTTCAGGTTAGGGTATTCTCAGTTGGGTACACAGACAAGTTTGCAGAGGTGGTGGTGGGGAGTGCAAGCAAGTGTGATGAGTATGCGACGTAGCCCACTGGGTACTGACCATTTCATGCACTCATGTTCTTTGCCCCAGAGATAATCAACGGGTATTCCAAAGCATTCTATCTCCCCAAACTATGCGTTGACTACACCTTGGCATTGAGCAGATAAATCTCAACTCTATGAGCCCTTTGAAGTTGGAACAAATGTATAAGAAGGAACTATGCTTTAATATTACTTTGATATGATTCTCATGTAGTCAATGTTGAGCGATCTGATTGGTGAATCTCAATTTAACTGTTTTATAATATTAATTTTACTGTTTTTTTTTGGAAATGGGTGAGATGATGAACAAGTATATGTTCTCCTATTGATTTGATGAGTGATAGGATTGCTAGCAACAAATTAACTCTATCTCCCTAAATCATATAGTACTAGTTATAGAAATTCTATTGGTTGATTGAATTGGTTGTAAAAAGTTTTTTTTTTAAATACATTATTTATTATTTGTCACAGTTTGTAACAGTGGTAAATAGTTTTTTTTTGAAATTATTATTAGCTATGGCTTTGAACCGTGGTTAATGGTCAGATTATTTGCACTGATGGTGATTGAGGGTCCAGAGAGATCATAGATATCCTAATTGCATGGTGATACTCTTCAAGTGAGAAAAATACACATTCAAAAACATTGGGACCTGGGAAAAATATGCAATCTCCTGTAACTCAGAAATCTGATCATATGAAATATTGAGTTTGATTGACAGATTTTTTTAAAAAACTCACTTCACTGAGATGAAACGGGCATGAGCAGTTTTTCATCATGTAGTTGGTTCCTAATGTATTAAATCAAATAGCAGGAACCTTCCGGACATCTTCAATAAAGAATATTGCAAACTCTAGCACTTGATAACATCACAACATCGCAAATAATGTCTATCATAAATAGAAAAAAAATACAAACTAATGATTACTCTAAAAGGATGCATTAATATTATTTTAGTTTACTAAACGTAATTTAAGAAATCATAATGAAAAATCTTTTCTTCGAAAGTTTGTTAGAGGGGCCGAGTAGGAAGCATGCAATAACAAAGATGAGTTTCTTAAATTACATATACCTTCTAAGTTATTATTATATTGTACTATAAATAGAACAGTTTGTATAATGTATTATGTAAATTAGTTTATTAATATTCGTATAAACTACAAATAAGAGATTTAAACGTATGTAATCATCGTATCTTTGTCTTTCTTCTTCTCTCCCTCCCTTCCTTTTTTCTTCTTTTTCTCCTCTCTTTCTCCCTCTTCCCCCCTTTTCTTCTCCTCCCCCTCTTTTTCTTTTTCCTCCCCCCCCCCCCTCCCCCCTTTTTTCCCCCTCATACCGGAGTGGAACCCGGCGCCCCCCCCGGTCGGGCCTCACTCTGGTCCGACTTAATTGGACTGATTTTGCGGACCTCCCATTTTACCCCCGCGGTTCTGCCTTAATTCACATTTTTCCCCCGACATTCCATGGATTGGCCTCCTTCCCAAGCTTCAAACTCCAGGCCAACCTCCAAGCTCCGGCAAATTTCTCCTCTAACAAAACCTCCATATAGCTCACAACGAGCTCTTCCCTGGCAAGCCTTCCTCCGGTGCACCTCCTTCGCCGAGATCCACTTTCCCACATGGCCGACCACCGCAGGGCGCGCGCATTTCTTCCTGACATTTCTACCTGCAGGCACATCCTTCCAAAATGGCGAAGCAAGCGGAGAAAGAAAAAAATCTCATTTCCTCCATCGCTCCCGATCGACGTTTCCACACTCTGCGAGGGAATCGCCTCTACAATGGCGAAGATCTCCCCCTTTCCACTTGGCCCCGCCGGAACCAGGACGCCATTCACAATCTCCAAACTAGGGCATCGCCTCCACGACACCGAAGATCCCCCTTTCCGCTTGGCCTCGCAGGATCCACGCAGCTAACCTCTCTGTTTTTCCACTCTCATTATCAACATCTCTTTCTTAATAAAATTTGTTCGGTGGCTTTGCTAGGGCACCACCTGGATGGCTCCTTTACAGGCCTTTTGCATCTCCATCTCGCAAGACAGGAACTCTGACTCACAAGTAGGGATCTAAACCTTGCCACCTAGTCTCGCCACATCCACGACTCTGCCACCCGTCTCCAATAGGTAACCTCTCTGTTTTACTACCCTCATTATCCTCCTTTCTTTCTTAATAAAATATCATTCACATGAAAATGAATTTGAATGATTTTTTGGAGGTATTTCACTATGCTGGAGCATAGATTTTAATGAATAATCACTTTGCTGGAGCATGAATTAGCAGCAACAACCATGGTATTATCACTTTGCTGGAACATAAATTTCATTTTGCTGGAGGTATGTAAAATTTTACAATTTCACACATGCTGAATACATTTTGCATAATTACAAGGACCTCCGTCTTCAAATTTTGCATAATTACAGGGACCTCCTCTTCTCTTTTAAAATTAGCAGAACTTTCCATCTAAGTTTACATTGTTAACATAAATACACAAAAAATGCTTTTTGATGAGAACTCCTCCTCACATTTAGTTTCTAAAAATGCTGCTTTGGAGGTTTCAGTGGAAGCAGATCCTGAGCAGATTGATGTTGATCAAAACTACTCATCAGGGGTTTGAGAAAATGCCACAAAGAGTGATGCAAAAATTCTGATTTGGCCAAAGCCTGCTGCCCAACACCAATTCAATCATAACGCAAGACTGTATATCCATGAGTTAGTGGAAGCCTTAATGAAGTTGGGTGGAAGTTCCAACAGTCTTCCGTCGCCGGCTAGAAAATTGCACATGAACCGACCTATTAGTGCACAGTAGAATGATGTACTTGACACACACAACTACAAAATGAATGGAGTCATTGGTCTCGATGAAGATGGCTTTTTGAACGATCGGTCCAACATGGCTTTCTAAAAATCACTTTCTCAGTTTTCAACATCAATAAAGAGGATCTCGAACACCTACTGATAATTATACATCTGCATTTTCAGCAACACCTTACCAATGGCATTATTATTATGGTTCATCTTTAGTTCTCCAAGGTTACATAGGAATGTTCTTAGACATATAATAGTATATATTGAGCTCTCTCGGGTGTTTCATTTTTTCTCAATATGTCATCGAGTGACATTAATTGTAGTAACTGATGGTTTGAATTTCTAGGATTTAGGGTTTCAATCAAAGTATATTCCATATTTTATCTTCACAGTATATGAAAGCTCACTTAATCATTGTGAAGGCTGGAAAAAGGAAGACGTTACGGTAAATGTGAACTTGAAGATGGTAAGCTTTTTTTCCTTTCCAAACCCTAATCCTCTCTTCCTCCTCTTATGTTGGGGACCCTAATAATCTGGTTATATTTTTCACGGAGCAGATATCCTTCTGCCAGCAGGAATGGCCCCTCCAATTGATGATACTGGGGATTCAACAGGTTAATACCATCTCAAAAAATCTACTTTCTGTATATCCTCATGTTTGAACCATACTCTTTTATTTCCCATTTCATATTCTTAAGGCTCCTTGATTTGATACTTTCTTTTCGTGAAGTAAAAAACTATCTTATTTGTGGTATTGAAGTTGGACATGTAAATTATACGAAGGATCTGTTGGAGGAAAAACGGGGGGGGGGGTGAATTTGGAAAAGTAACAGTGGGAAAAGCAGGGGGGAGAAGGGAGATGTCCATTTAGGGGGAGAGAAGCTTGAAAGCACGGGAAAACACAATTTCGTTGCTTTCCAAAAAGACTTGGAAACGCAACCCACCCCCATCTTCTTCCTCGATGTCCATCAGTATGCCGGGGCTCAGGAGCTCCGTCGCATCTGCCATGTCGCTGAAATCCCCTGGTGATAGAGTGGACAGAAGATAAAGCAGCGGAAGAGATGACCAGGACGGAAGTTTGGTCGTGATCGAGAGGAAACACAATTTCGTTGCTTTCCAAAAAGACTTGGAAGCGCAATTTTGTCATAGACATTTTCTCATTGGTAGAAACCAAATACCTTCAAAACAGCATTGACAGTGGTAACAGAATTTTATTCACCATCCTAAGCTGAGCCGAAGTTTCATTGAAATATTTTGTCTGATAATGATCTATTACTTCCCTATTTGGAAATGTGAGGATGGATTTGCTTTCCAAAACGACCTGAAAACACAATTTTGTTGGCTGCACTTTCTCATGGATTGAAACCAAATGCCTTCAAAACAATGATGATAGTGAAAACAAAATTACTTTCACCATCCTAAGCTGAGCTGAAGTTTCATTGAAATATTTTGTGTTATAATGATTGATTACTTCCGTATTCGCAACATGAGGATGGATTACTTTCTTACTTGTCGTGCCATTTTCCTACTTTTGCATAATAGAAGCCTTAAATTTGGATACATCAGTGCATGGATAATGAATTGTACTACATAAAAATATCTAAATATATGCAAACATGTGAGATTTGGGAAGAAAACATGCTATGCATGAACACTAAAATCGAACAAAATCATGCATTTATGCATCCAATTCGGTAAACATTGCTGTTTAGGAAAGGATTAATTAGGATCGGTTTGAAGCAGTCACGACGAATGTTGCCACTATGACGAATGTTGCCACCATGACGAATGTCGTCCCCACGACAAATGTCCCACCTCGACAAAGGTCGCCCCCTCGACAAATGTCGCACCCACGACGAATGTCGCCCCTCGACGAATGTCGCACCCATGACGAATGTTGCGACAAATGTCGCCCCCACGACAAATGTCGCCCTCCTCGACAAATGTCGCACTCCACGATGAATGTCGCTTTAGATTGTTTTAGCCATAACTGCTACTGCCTCATTTTGCAGACTTAAGATTGATATCAATTAAAAAGTTCTCATCCATAAATGCAAGCGTCTGCCTATTTCTTCCATACATATGCACGTTTCTCTTCAATATGCAGCAAATAACAGAAGAGAGTGGCTGATGCATCATTGTTGCTTTGTAGTATTATATATTAGTTGATGGAATTGAACTAACAGGCTTTTCTATGAAGGTTGCTCATCCAGATTAAGCTCGAATGATATACATGGCCATGAAAAACCATGAAAAAGAAAGGTTTTCCTGTTGCTTTGGTGGAGCATGAGGGGAAACAACAAGAATTTGGCAAGGTTCTTTCTTTCTCAAGAGTTTAATAGTGCTGCTAAATTAGTTATTGCATGATGCTTTAGTTGCTTACAATATGTTTTTATACAATATATTTTGAGGTTGAAAACATCAAATTCACATTGGAGCAGCAAGTGCTATTTTTTGCTTGAACAGTTTGGCATTTCAATGTTGTGGACCCGATTAATCCAACAAAAAAACACCAAATGTTGTACATGATTTTGAAACAAAAATTTCTGGAATTTCTTCCATTCAGTTTTCTAAGTTGTGCATCCTCAATTAGAAATTAGCTTTTAAAATCTAACTCGAGTATATATCTAACATTTCGACCAACTGCTTTCAGGTTGATTCTCGAGCATAAACATTGTGCAGCGATGCAATGATCATAGTTCAAATTTCAGTTTTTTTATTTCAGATTTTTATTTTATATTCATTTGTCAGTCAAGCTCTTTGCTACAACTGCAGGTAGATTACTCAACCCCCTCGCAAGCTTCCTCGACCACAAAACCTCAACATCAACTCCTCAACAGCGCCTCTTCGACGATAGCGTCCTTTTGGGTTAGTGTTTTTTAGCATTTTGCTTTTACAATCTACCAAGGCATCTTCTATTTTGATTACCTCCTCGACCACAATTTTCAACATGCATCTCCATTTTATTAGCATGTTTGTCAACAAAAATTTGTTTCCTGACTTTTACATGGTATTTTACAGTGAAAAATTATTGGTTTGCCGGCTGTCAAGCATGTATGTCTATTTTCATAGCACTTCTTCTGCTTTGACTCAATGTCATTTCTCTGTCTAAACTGTACAGCTTCAACCCATTACTAATAGCATCCCATAATCACACAAAAAACAATAACAGCAACTGCTTTGACCCGAGCACCCACATGCAATAAGCATCTGCTTCACTTTTTACAAGAGATTGAGTGCATTGTCGTCAGTGAGTAATGTCGTCGTCCACATCCAATGTCGACGCCCACGACCAGTGTCGCCGTCCCCGACCAATGTCGCCGCCCCCGACCAATGTCGCCGCCCCCGACCAATGTCACCGCCCCCGACCAATGTCGGCACCCCCGACCAATCTCGCCTCCCCCGACCAATCTCGCCGCCCCCGACCAATCTCGCCGCCCCCCGACCAATGTGGCCGCCCCCGACCAATGTCGTCGCCCCCGACCAATCTCGCCGCCCCCGACCAATCTCGCCGCCCTCGACCAATGTGGCTTCCCCCGACCGATGTGGCCTCCCCCGACCGATGTGGTCGCCCCCGACCGATGTGGCCGCCCCCAACTGATGTGGCCGCCCCCGACCGATGTGGCCGCCCCCGACCGATGTGGCCGCCCCCGACCGATGTGGCCGCCCCCGACCGATGTGGCCGCCCCCGACCGATGTGGCCGCCCCCGACCGATGTCGCCCCCACGAAAAATGTCGCCCCCACGACAAATGTCGCCCCTATGACAAATGTTGCATCTACGACTAATGTTGCCCCCACAGCAAACGTCGCCCCGCACGGAGTCCCCCGTGCACGACTGCTTGTGTATATATATGAATTTGATTTTACATTCTTTAAATATAATCTTCGCCCGATGAATTTGGAAAAAAATGCAATCGTCATAAGATATACGTTTGACATGACAATGGATGAAACTGTATGCAGTTCCTTAGTTAAAGTTGACTATTCTCCATTCAAAATCACCGTGTTTATGACCATCGACATCGTGCCAAACAAACTCATAATTAATTGTTTTCACTTTAATTGTTCTAATTTTACTTGGGATTAACATTTGCAGGTTCAGGTTTGGGTATTCTCAGTTGTGGATTAACACTCGGCAACTGTATGGAGTATACTGATGATGAGGATGATGATTTTGAAGGTTCAGGTATGGATTTCTCATCAAATTGCTTTGATGGTGATGCTTTTCCAGTTAGAGAGAAGCTCAATGATCCAATCAAAGTACATCTTGGAAATATTGTGCGGAGGCATTTCTCGGCGCTGGTGTTGCAGTTACTGAAAGATGAAAATTTTAAGTCTAGTTGTGAGACTGCCATTGAGAGCTGGCTGGAGATCATTTCTTCTTTGGCATGGCAGGCTGCTAGATTTGTTAAACCAGACACTAGGAAGGGAGAAGCATGGATCCCAGTGATTATGTAAAGGTGAAGTGTGTAACATCTGGAAATTACTAGAATAGGTAATAACTTTTCATTTTCGTTCCATAATTTCTTTACATTTGTTAGTCTATCTGTGCTTATAACAGAGATATATTTTGATTTTTGTTTCAGAACTTTTATTAAGGGGGTAGTTTGTACAAAAAATGTGAGACATAAGCGCATGGTTTCACAACATAAAAATCCCAGGGTGTTGCTTCTGGGTGGAGCACTGGAGTACCAGAGAGTTTCTAATAAATTGCCATCCATAAATACCGTTATAGAACAGGTTTTACTTTGTCCGTACTCTTGACTTTGTGTTATTTATCTTAAATTTCATATTTCAGTTGTGATTTGGTTATTTTCCACCACACGGGAAGGTGATCACTTGAAGATGGTTGTTGCTAAAAATGAGGCTCATAGCCCTAATGTACTTCTTGTGGAGAAAAGTGTCTCTTCTTATGCGCAGGAGTATCTTCCGGTTCAGGTTAGGGTATTCTCAGTTGGGTACACAGACAAGTTTGCAGAGGTGGTGGTGGGGAGTGCAAGCAAGTGTGATGAGTATGTGACGTAGCCCACTGGGTACTGACCATTTCATGCACTCATGTTCTTTGCCCCAGAGATAATCAACGGGTATTCCAAAGCATTCTATCTCCCCAAACTATGCGTTGACTACACCTTGGCATTGAGCAGATAAATCTCAACTCTATGAGCCCTTTGAAGTTGGAACAAATGTATAAGAAGGAACTATGCTTTAATATTACTTTGATATGATTCTCATGTAGTCAATGTTGAGCGATCTGATTGGTGAATCTCAATTTAACTGTTTTATAATATTAATTTTACTGTTTTTTTTTTGGAAATGGGTGAGATGATGAACAAGTATATGTTCTCCTATTGATTTGATGAGTGATAGGATTGCTAGCAACAAATTAACTCTATCTCCCTAAATCATATAGTACTAGTTATAGAAATTCTATTGGTTGATTGAATTGGTTGTAAAAAGTTTTTTTTTTAAATACATTATTTATTATTTGTCACAGTTTGTAACAGTGGTAAATAGTTTTTTTTTGAAATTATTATTAGCTATGGCTTTGAACCGTGGTTAATGGTCAGATTATTTGCACTGATGGTGATTGAGGGTCCAGAGAGATCATAGATATCCTAATTGCATGGTGATACTCTTCAAGTGAGAAAAATACACATTCAAAAACATTGGGACCTGGGAAAAATATGCAATCTCCTGTAACTCAGAAATCTGATCATATGAAATATTGAGTTTGATTGACAGATTTTTTTAAAAAACTCACTTCATTGAGATGAAACGGGCATGAGCAGTTTTTCATCATGTAGTTGGTTCCTAATGTATTAAATCAAATAGCAGGAACCTTCCGGACATCTTCAATAAAGAATATTGCAAACTCTAGCACTTGATAACATCACAACATCGCAAATAATGTCTATCATAAATAGAAAAAAAATACAAACTAATGATTACTCTAAAAGGATGCATTAATATTATTTTAGTTTACTAAACGTAATTTAAGAAATCATAATGAAAAATCTTTTCTTCGAAAGTTTGTTAGAGGGGCCGAGTAGGAAGCATGCAATAACAAAGATGAGTTTCTTAAATTACATATACCTTCTAAGTTATTATTATATTGTACTATAAATAGAACAGTTTGTATAATGTATTATGTAAATTAGTTTATTAATATTCGTATAAACTACAAATAAGAGATTTAAACGTATGTAATCATCGTATCTTTGTCTTTCTTCTTCTCTCCCTCCCTTCCTTTTTTCTTCTTTTTCTCCTCTCTTTCTCCCTCTTCCCCCCTTTTCTTCTCCTCCCCCTCTTTTTCTTTTTCCTCCCCCCCCTCCCCCCTTTTTTCCCCCTCATACCGGAGTGGAACCCGGCGCCCCCCCCCCCCCCTTTCTTCTCCTCCCCCTCCCCCCCTTTTTTCCCCCTCATACTGGAGTGGAACCCGGCGCCCCCCCCCCCCCAGTCGGGACTCACTTCGGTCCACTGAAAATGACTGACTTTACGCGCTTCCCATTTTATCCCCGGCAGTTTACCATTTTACGCGATTCTTCCGTCTTCTCTCCCGATCCACTATTCCTCCATTGATAAGCTTCCCGATCTTCTCTCCCAATCCACTCTCCCGATGTTCTACCATTTTATGCGACTGAATTAGACTGAATCGACTGGCAATGGCATCCCTACCTCCCGATCTTCTCTCCCGATCCATCCCTTTCTCTCCCGCAGCCTCTCCGCTCTCCGCCTCTGCGCTGTTCGCTGGCCACGACACAGCTCCGCCCGCTGTCTCTCCGCCTCCGCTCTCCGCCACACAACGCCGCCTCCGTTCAACGGCCCTCCAACGATCGGCCTCCAGTGGATTTCTCCGCCACACTTTTCTTCCTCCCTGACGGCGTTGCATCAACCTGTTGGGGTTCAGCCCCTAAAGATTATATGTGTGCAGAATTTAAGAAGTTGCAACCTGGATTTTGGGGTTGCAACCTTCTTTTCACTGGTTTTGAGGGGCAGTTTTTATTAAAACTGTGAACAGTTTTAATTAAAACTGCGGACAGTTTTTAATTAAAACTGCGGACAGTTTTTAATTAAAACTGCGGACAGTTTTTAATAAAAACTGCGGACAGTTTTTAATAAAAACTGCGGACAGTTTTTATTAAAAACTACGGACAGTTTTTATTAAAAACTGTGAGCAGTTTTTAATAATTGTTTGGCTTTTAAAATCTCCTCCCTCCTCTCGATTAAAAAGGTGTGAGGGTTAAGAAAGAGGATCTGAAGCCTTCCCCCCTGCGCTCGAGCCGACCGCTGTCCGCCGTCCCCGCGCCGACCGCCGTCCGCCATCCCCGCGCCAGCGCTGACCGCCGGCCGTCGTTCGTCGCCATTGTTGCAAGGGATTTTGCCGCTGCTGTAGGCGGGAGTTCGTTGCTTGAAGGAGGTGTTTCCTCTGTGTTGAAGAAGGAGTATTTCTCTACTGTTTCAAGGGCTTCTTCGTCTACGGTTTCAGGTGTACCATTTCTTATCTTCGTTTGCTATTGTGCTTGAAGAGAGAGTAGGATTTTATCCTGTTGTAGAGAAGTTGTGGATTTGTCTTGGTGGTAGAGAGGAGTGGATTTGTGTGTCAAATCCGGAGGGCTTTCTAGGTTTGGGCAAACCTAGATAAATTTATGTAATCCTTATTTATTATAGTGGATTTTTGTTGTGTCGTGCCCCGTGGTTTTTGACCTTCAAGTGGTGAAGGTTTTCCACGTATATCTCTGCGTTCACTTGTGTTGTTGATTTTGTCTCTTATTATTGCTTGGGCTCTATTGATCGGTGGGTATTGTCGTTATCTGCGACCCCCTTTCCCTAACAAGTGGTATCAGAGGGAGGGGGAGGTCATGGGTTTGATCCCCATGGATGGCGTTCCAGAGGGAGTTTGTTGGGTGTGGCCCGCCATCCAGGTGTTGGATGGGGTGCCTCCCGGGCGCACCCGGGTTGGCTCCTGGCATGGGTGCAGAGGAACTCCATGATACGGTTTAGTGCAAGGGAGTCGGGTTGGCTCGGGGCATGAGTACAAGGGAGTTCTGGGCACGGTTTAAGTGCGAGGGAGCCATGCGAACAATTTGACCGGTCCTGCTAAAATAATATAAAGGAATTGGTAGCGCCCTTCCTAACACTCCGGGGTTTTGGGAGAGTTGGTAGGCGTCATTCTTAACAGTGGTATCAGAGGGAAGGTTCTTTGGTTAGTCGTTTTTTATTTCTCGGTTTCTAACTTTGTGCGGTAGGTGACGACCATCGGTCTGCTCCCTATCCTCTCTTGTTAATCCCTTGAAATAAATCGACTTGTGGACCGTAATAGAGTTATTTGTTTAAGAAAGCAATGAAACAGAACACAAGGATGGTCAGTATGAATGGCAAGAATTGGAGCATCTGGAAGCCTCAGATGGAGGATCTCTTATATTGTAAAGATCTCCATGCTCCGTTGACGGGGAGACCTGCTTCAGTTAAGGATGATGAAGAGTGGAAGAAAATGGATCGAAAGGCAGTAGGATTCATTAGACAGTGGCTCGATGACTCTATTTTTCATCATGTTTCCACGGAGACCTCGGCTCAGGCCTTATGGAAAAATCTTGAAGCCTTGTACGAGCGGAAGACTGCAGGTAACAAGGCATTTCTGATTAGGAAGCTTGTCAATTTGAAGTACCGGGAAGGTTCACAGATGACTGAGCATCTGAACCTTGCTCAAAGTATTATTAATCAGTTAGAGTCCATGAAGATCACTTTGGAAGATGAACTCCAAGCTCTGATGATCCTTAGTTCTTTACCCGAGAGTTGGGAGACTCTAGTAGTGTCGTTGAGCAACTCAGCACCTGATGGCGTGGTAACCATGGAGATGGTGTCTGGTTGTCTCCTGAACGAAGAGCTAAGAAGGAAGGATTCTGGATCTTCCACTTCGGGTGTTTTTCTCATGGAGGGAAGAGGACGGTCTGTGAAGAAGGATGTGAAGCACAGGGACAGTTCCAGGAGTAAGTCCAGGGGCAAGTCTAAGAAGGACATCGAGTGCTACTATTGTAAAAAGAAGGGTCATTTCAAGAAGGATTGCTTCCAAATGAAAAGAGACCTGAAGGGAAAGACCAAGGAGGTAGTAGAATCCACTGGTGATGCGACGACTTCGATTGTGGAGGCTGAGCCGTTATGCTTGCAGTACAGTGGGTCGTCTTGCCAGGACTGCGTTGACACAGACTGGATCGTGGACGGAGGTGCATCCTATCATTGCACTCCTCACAGAGATTACTTCTGCACCTATTCTGCGGGAGATCTTGGTGTGATCCGGATGGCAAATTCCAGTGAGTCGTTGATTGTTGGCAGTGGTTATGTCCATCTGGAGACTGAATTGGGGAAGATTGTTCTCAAGGGCGTCAGACATATTACTGACTTGAGAATGAATCTGATTTTCGTTGATAGGCTTGATGATGGTGGTTTCACGAGCATTGAAGGTTCAGGGACCTGGAGGTTGTTGAAGGGCTCTTTGGTGGTAGCCAAAGGAAGGAAGTGTTGTGGCCTCTATCGTACTAAAGCCAAGATCTGTGGTCCAAGTGTGAATGCGACAAAGGGAGACTCTATGGAGTTATGGCATCGCAGACTTGGTCATATCAACGAGAAGAACTTGAAGATCTTGGTGAAGAACAAGGTCCTTCCGGAGCTATCAGGAGGGCTTCCTGATACGTGTGCGCACTGTTTGGCCGGTAAGCAGAAACGTGTTTCCTTTGCTGATTCTGAACCAAAGAGGAAGGCGGAGTTACTATACTTGATACACACTGATGTGTGTGGTCCTATTGAGCCCAAGTCTGTGGGCGTAGCCGCTTACTTTGTCACGTTCATTGACGATCACTCCAGGAAAGTCTAGGCATATTCTGTAAAGCAGAAGAGTGATGTTCTAAAAAAGTTTGAAGAGTTCAGAGCGAAGGTGGAGAAGATGACCGGGAAAGAAATAAAGCGAGTTCGATCTGACAACGGGGGAGAGTACACTGGTGCCTTCGACGCTTACTGCAGAAGGCATGACATAGTACATGAAAGGAAAATCCCGAGGACGCCGCAACAGAATGGGTTAGCAGAAAGGATGAACAGGACGATTATTGAGAAGATCAAATGTATGATCTCTCAAACTGACATTAGCAAATAGTTTTGGGCTGAGGCTGTTCAAACTGTTGTGCATCTGATAAATCTGTCTCCTTCTGCACCTCTGAATGGTGATATTCCAGAGCGTGTTTGGTCCGAGAAGGAAGTGTCGTACGGACATGTGCGGGTGTTTGGGTGCAAAGTCCACGTTCATGTTCCCAAGGAAGAGAGATCGAAGCTTGATGAGAAGTCCCGGGAGTGCATCTTGATGGGATTTCCCCATGAGGAGTTTGGCTATAGACTCTGGGATCCTGTGAACAAGAAAATGATCAGAAGTAGAGATGTGATCTTTGTTGAAGATCAAGTGGTTGGTGAGCAGAATCCTGCGGAGTCACAGGTTCCACAGTTTCCACCTGCGGAGGAGAGACTCTATGCTGATGATGGGACAGTAGAGACTGCTGATGATGATGGGCATGCTTAGGAGGAAGTTGGTGAGCTTATTCCTGATGAGGAGATGATTCCGGATGCAGGGGGAGCTATGCCAGTTGATGTACCACCTGTGGTGGAGGTTCTTCTTGTCAGATCTGAGAGATTCAGAAGGCCCAATACCAGGTATTCCCCTCATGAGTATATTTTGCTTACAGATAGTGGAGAGCCTGAGTCCTATGTGGAGGCTCAGAGTGCTGAAGATCGTGAGGCTTGGACAGCTGCTATGGAAGAGGAGTTGTACTCCCTTCAGAAGAACGAGACGTATGATTTAGTCTCATTGCCTAAAGGGAAGAGAGCCTTGAAGAACAAGTGGGTCTTCAAGCTAAATTTGGATGAAAATCGTTCTCATCCAAGGTACAAGGCAAGAGTTATGGTGAAAGGTTTCAGTCAGAAACAAGGTGTCGATTTCGACGAGATTTTTTCCCCAGTGGTGAAAATGTCCTCTATCAGACTGGTGTTGGGTATGGCTGCCTTCATGGATCTTGAAGTTGAGCAGATGAACGTCAAGACGGCATTTCTGCATGGCGATTTGGAGGAAGAGCTATATATGGAGCAGCCCGAAGGCTTTGTGGCTAAGGGGAAGCATCATCTGGTCTGCCGGCTCAAGAAGAGCCTTTATGGATTGAAGCAGGCACCCAGGCAGTGGTATAGGAAATTTGACTCTTTCATGATGAAGAGCAAATTCCAACGGACCAGGGCTGATCACTGTGTGTATGTGAAGAGGACTGAGAAGATGTTCACTATTCTGTTGTTGTACGTAGATGATATGTTGATTGTTGGGGATGACAAGGCCAGCATAGCTGAGTTGAAGAAGGAGCTCAGTGAGTCCTTTGAAATGAAGGATTTGGGACCGGTAAGGAAGATCCTTGGAATGAAAATTACCAGGGACAGGAGTGCTGGTCAACTATGGTTGTCTCAGTCTGAGTATGTGGAGAAAGTGTTGAAGAGGTTCATGATGGACAAGGTAAAAACCCGTTGCTACTCCTCTAGCCGGGCACTTCAGACTTTCCAGTTCTCAAAGCCCCTCATCTGAGAAGGAGGTGGAAGAGATGAGCCAAATTCCTTATGCATTCGCAGTGGGGAGCCTGATGTATGCCATGGTCTGCACTAGGCCAGACATAGCTCATGTTGTGGGGTCTGTGAGCCGTTACTTGGCAAACCAGGGAAAGTCCACTGGACTGCTGTGAAATGGATACTCCGCTATCTCCGAGGTACCTCAGACCTTTGTTTATAGTTTGGTGGAGGTCCACCAGAACTTATTGGGTACTCGGATTCAGATATGTCAGGAGATGTTGACACGAGGAGATCTACTTCTGGATTCGTGGTCACTTTTGGAGGGGGAGCAGTGTCTTGGCAGTCAAGACTTCAGAAGTGCATGGCATTGTCGACGACGGAGGCTGAATATATTGCATTGACTGAGGCGTCAAAGGAGCTTATTTTGATGAAGAAGTTCATGCTAGAGCTTGATCTCCGACAGGACGTGTACACAGTTTTCTGTGACAGTCAGAGTGCTATATTTTTGGCCAAGAATCCCGCCTTTCACTCCAGGACGAAGCACATTGACGTGAAGTATCACTGGATTCAGGATGCTGTGGAGGAGAAGCTGTTGGTGGTGGAGAAGATCCACACGGATGAAAATCCTTCGGACATGATGACGAAGGTCGTCCCAAGGGAAAAACATGATCTCTGCCGGCGTTTGATCGGCATGATCCCCACTTGAAGGAGTCAAGGTGGGATACTCCCCTTTATGGTCTGAAGAGGGAGTTTGTTGGGGTTCACCCCCTAAAGGTTATATGTGTGCAGAATTTAAGAAGTTGCAACCTGGATTTTGGGATTGCAACCTTCTTTTCACTGGTTTTGGGGGGCAGTTTTTATTAAAACTGTGAACAGTTTTAATAAAAACTGCGGATAGTTTTTATTAAAAACTGTGAGCAGTTTTTAATAATTGTTTGGCTTTTAAAATCTCCTCCCTCCTCTCGATTAAAAAGGTGTGAGGGTTAAGAAAGAGGATCTGAAGCCTTCCCCCCTGCGCTCGAGCCGACCGCCGTCCGCCGTCCCCGCGCCGACCGCCGTCCGCCATCCCCGCGCCAGCGCTGACCGTCGGCCGCCGTTCGTCGCCGCTGTTGCAAGGGATTTTGCCGCTGCTGTAGGCGGGAGTTCGTTGCTTGAAGGAGGTGTTTCCTCTGTACTGAAGAAGGAGTATTTCTCTACTGTTTCAAGGGCTTCTTCGTCTACGGTTTCAGGTGTACCCTTTCTTGTCTTCATTTGCTATTGTGCTTGAAGAGAAAGTAGGATTTTATCCTGTTATAGAGAAGTTGTGGATTTGTCTTGGTGGTAGAGAGGAGTGGATTTGTGTGTCAAATCCGGAGGGCTTTCTAGGTTTGGGCAAACCTAGATAAATTTCTGTAATCCTTATTTATTATAGTGGATTTTCGTTGTGCCGTGCTCCGTGGTTTTTGACCTTCAAGTGGTGAAGGTTTTCCATGTATATCTCTGCGTTCACTTGTGTTGTTGATTTTGTCTCTTATTATTGCTTGGGCTCTATTGATCGGTGGGTGTTGCCGTTATCTGCGACCCCCTTTCCCTAACACAACCCTCACAGTTGAACCAACAGTTCCATCGCATCTAAAAGGAATGCCTAAAAAAATTCAAAAAGATCACATATCTACTAAGCGGAAACTATCACTATTTAAGCATGTCTTGCAAGCTGATTATGAAAAAATGTCTCGTCCTAACACAATAAGAAAGGGTATTGGAAAAAAAATGCTTCAAAGAGTGCAAAGGGACATGTCATCAAGTATATCCAAATATATCATTGACACAGTGGATGTGATGGGAGACAGACGTTGTAGCTATCATGTTATTAGTTTGACAATGGATATGGGGGAAAATTGGCAAAGAGTGCATGCTGAATTTATTACTGAAATGCAGCGAAACGAGTGCATATATACAGAGATATATGGAATCACAAGATATTATGAAATTTTTGCCTCTTTACACTGTACAGTTGTTCCCGCACCATTGGATAAGTGGATGACTATGTCAGACATGAGATTGATTGCAGCTTCATGTTACAATATTAGATTGGTTCATTTCTCTTCATTACAATTCTTCACATTCCTACCGTTATATTATGCACCTCCACTATTTCCAAGAACAATTTTCATCGGGTTCACCAATGGAAATCACTTTGTACAACTGCTGGTGCATGATGATTGTCCACTACCGTCTATATACTCAAGTTGGAGGAGATATCGTAAGGAAATTGCTACTTAATGAGATCCGATTGTTTGGTACGTAACAAACAATAGTAAAATATTTAATTTCTCTTTTGTTTTACAAGTTTACTAGTTTATTAACTTTAAAATTGTATTTCCAAATGCAGATTTATAATAATATTTTCATTCTTCATTTTTGCACATTAGGATGGATAATCATTTTTTGTACCAATGCTCATACATGAAGTTGAGGTTATAATTTCTCTCAATTATTTATGCATATTTTAATAAATATATTTGAATTAATAAATTTTTTTTGCGGGATGAAGCCTTAAGATAGACCACACCTTGGAATTTTTGAGCATACTTTGGACTTTATATTTGATTTCAACTATGTACTTTATATTTTACCTCATACTTATATTTGAACTATGGACTTTATATTTGATTAACATGTTTAGTTAAATTTTTAATTTTTATGTTGGACAATCATCATGCACCACGTATCATGTGACTTGACTTTAAACTTATGCTTATTTTTCCAAGGTAAAACACTCAACTAAATCCTTAAAACTGTCACCAAAGAAATATAAAGCACTCGATTTTTCACTTGAGGAACCATACACTAAAAAATATGAATACAGAAAAACTGTACGCGTGCATATCATTTTCAGCAAATACCCCATATTTAAGGAGTCTCGTAAAACTTCAAAGAATTAATCTCTTATTAAAATGTAACGATTATATTAAGTAAATTCATTGTATACAAAATGGATATTTTCAACATTAAAATACATTAACGATAAACGTAATCTTCAAAGGATATAAAATTTAATGATCACATACAATACCGTGTGCAAAAAACCCGCGTAATAATCATGAGTGCCTGGCGTGTGTAAATCGACCAAAAAGATGGGAGCAAACATAGAGTTTAACTGCATAGATAGTTGTTCTATATATAGGCAACAAATGTAGTCAACATACATCGCATATAACAAACATAGAGTTCAACATAGAAAGTTTAACAGACATAAAATAAAAAGAATTGGCTACTGCTAATTGTTATTATATCGCGTCATTAGTCATTTAACTTTTAAATGCTCTGAAATGCTCATGCAAGTTTCTTTGTTGGCCTTCTCCCTAAGAAATATTGTTGAGAAGTCATAGAAATCAAAGTCATCAATAATAATCTGCTTATCTCCTAAGTGCTGCGGTTGTAAATTAGACAGAAGATATTTGGATTTTTGAAGGATTCGTCATGCAACGGCCAATTATACCTAAAGTTTAGTATATCTCATTCATGATGGAACTCATTGCCTTTTTGTTCCATCTTCTGTTCTTTCTTTCCCTTAACATTCATCTTCTTGTTTGCTTGTGAAAGAGTATGTAACTCTTCCATGTCTTGTGCATCATCATCATCACACATATCACATTTATCAATTGATTTGTGACCCAACTTTGTTGAACATTGTGTCAAATTTCTCTTCTAGTTCTGGGGATATGCCAGTATCAAAACTTTTTTTTTTTCATTTGGCACAACTTAACATGAATATATATGTTATTATTAGAATAATTATTACGCTTAAAAGTGGTAAATTAAGAAGATAACAAAAACATATTCACCTCCAATCCTTCTTTACGAACTAAAATTTAGACGTTTCCATTCATTCTGAGCCGTTCTTTCCATAATTATCTCAGAAAAAATATGTGCATAATAATGATTGACTATGTTTTTAGACATATCATGTAGTTTGATGACATTTTCCCAAAAATATTAAGACCACTTTAGAAGAAGTGTAATATGATGATGCTGTTGCCAAATCAGTTAATCTTTTTATTATTATCATGAAGGCTGGTAAATGTGTTTGGAGATTAGTGTTGCGGACTAACTCGACGTCTCGGTCGGACTGAAATTCTTGAACCGTCTTAGCTCTCGGAACGATCGAGCGCGCACACAGATGAAAAAAGATGAAAAAACCACGTGGTCGGATCTGTGTCGACCAAACCTCCACTAGGTCTGAGTGCTATTACAGGCTTTTTCAAGAATTCGAGGGCGATATGCCGCCTCTCGTTACAGTTACTTGGGGAGAGAGAGAACCTGGAGGGTGACAGACCACCACTCACAGAGCTAATTATTTCTTCGAGTGCTGCGGGGAGCGATGCGCTCGTTGTATTCTGGAGTCTTTTAATAATTCCTGGAGGCGGAAGTAGCTTGTTGTACACGTTCAGATGTCTGGTGCTTCGAAGCTCGGAGGTGCGCTCAGTGCATGTTATCTTCCGCTTCTTGTCTCTGATTGTCTTTTGAGGAAGCGTCGTTTGGTTATCTTATCGGTAGACTGAGCGCTTGTTCTTGAGCACGTGGGGCGCTTGTTGGCAAAGAGCTTGCTGGGCGCTTGCAGGAGGAGAGCGCGCGAAGCGCTAGATGAAAGAGAGCGCGTGAAGCGCTTGCTGATAAAGAGAGCGCGTTGGGCGCTTGTTGGAGAAGAGCGCGTGGAGCGCTTGCTGATAAAGAGAGCGCGTTGGGCGCTTGTTGGAGAAGAGCGCGTGGAGCGCTGGGGGAAGAGACCCGTGCAAGGGAGCAACTTGTGTGAAAACGCGCGGGAGCGTACAGCGGAGAGACGGGCGTGATAACGTGCAAGGAGGCGGCGCGCGCGAGAGCGCGCAAGGAGGCGGCGCGTGTCGGAGCGCGCAAGGGAGAAATGCGCGCGGGAGCGCGCAAGGAGGCGGCGTGCGCGAGAGCGCGCAAGGGAGAACTACGCGCGGGAGCGCGCAAGGGAGAAATGCGCACGGAAGCGCGCAAGGAGGCGGCGTGCGCGGGAGCCCGCAAGGGAGAAATGCGCGCGGGAGCGCGCAAGGGAGAAATGCGCGCGGGAGCGCGCAAGGAGGCGGCGTGCGCGGGAGGGCGCAAGGGAGAAATGCGCGCGGGAGCGCGCAAGGGAGAAATGCGCGCGGGAGCGCGCAAGGAGGCGGCGAGCGCGGGAGCGCGCAAGGGAGAAATGCGCGCGGGAGCGCGCAAGGAGGAGGCGTGTGCGAGAGCGCGCAAGGAGGCGGCGTGTGCGGGAGCGCGCAAGGGAGAAATGCGCGCGGGAGCGCGCAATGAGGCGGCGTGCGCGGGAGCGCGCAAAGGAGAAATGCGCGCGGGAGCGCGCAAGGAGGCGGCGTGCGCGGAAGCGCCCAAGGGAGAAATGCGCGTAAGGAGGCGGCGCGCGCGGGAGCACCCGAGGAGGCGGCGCGCGCGGGAGCGTGCCAGGGAGAAATGCGTGCGGGAGCGCGCAGGGAGGCGGCGCGTGCGGGAGCGCGCAAGGGAGAAATGCGCGCGCGAGCTCGCAAAGAGGCGACACACACGAGTGCGCGCAAAGAGGAGGTGCGTGGGGGAGCGCGTAAGGAGGCTATGGAGGAGTGAGAAATTCCGGGCGGAGAAAATGAAGATCTTCGAAGACGAAGGAGATCTTCAAAAAATGCTTGAAGATCTTCGAAGGTGGAGAAGGAGATGAAGAAAATGAAGGAGGAAGGAGAGAGAGGGAATCCGTAGGAGGATTTTTCCAAGAAGGAGAGAATGAATTAAAAGGTGGAAGAGGGGTCCTATCTATATGCTTCATGGGTGATTATGGAGATCATGCGGTTATTTGTATCCCATAACCACCATGAGTGTTATTAATATGTCCACTCATGACATAATATGCACATATAATATTTAATATTTATACTAACCGCAGGCTAGTCTATTTTTAGCCGCGCATTTCCCCACTACGAAAGATCATGGGGGTAGTTGCATGGGGTGTTACCCACGTAATCGATGGCGGCGATCACAGGAGCGCGATCGGACGACGGAGGAAAGTCATGATGGACGGCGGCGGTCATGGATGTAACGGCCCGGCCCTTTAGACCAAGCGCCGCTACAAGGCTGCAGCCCGCACACCCCAACGCCATCACTCTGCCTTTTTAAATCCGCACAGTATGTTGTTGGCGCAAGGTTTCGAACCCGCAACCCTTTAACAGCCTCGCCTTACAGCAGCTGTTGGTGGAGCGCTGGTAGCCGCAGGTGGCCGCCGGTGATTCACGGCGACTGGAGGCCGACTCGGGGGAGGAGGCAGGAGAGCTCTCACCTGAGGAAGAAGAAGACAACCCGGAGAAGAGAAAAGTGAAGTATGAAGAGGCCCTGGGGTCCCTTTTATAGCCTCCGAGGAAGGATCATGCCGAGCCCCACCACTAAAGTAGTGGGTTAGTAGGTGGTTACCCTCTTGATCGGACGGCGAGGAGAGCCTCCCCTCGATCGGACGGTGGGGAGGTCGTCCACGGCGACGGGCCGCCACGGCGGCGGTGGTGGCGGGCCGGGCGGCCGGCGGCGGGGGCGGTCGGACTGGTGGCCGGCGGCGGCGGCCTACCAGGGGCCTGTCGCGGCTCGGTCGGTGGCCTGCCGTGGCCGGGCCGCCGACGGTCAGGTGGCCGGCCGCGGCAAGGGCGATCGTGGCCGGGCCGCGGCTAGGGCGGCCGCGCCCGGGCCGCGGCTAGGGCGGCCGCGCCCGGTCCGCGGCTAGGTAGGCCGTGCCCGGGCCGCGGCTAGGCCGGCCGCGGCAAGGCCCGGAAGGGGGCCGGTAGCCGGTGGTGGTCGGACCACCCGACGGCGGGGGTCTTCCCAGCGGCGGCGGCCCTCCTCCATGGGGAGAGGGAGTGGGTCCCCCCCCCCCCCATGATTCTCTCATCATGAGAGTTCATGGGGGGATGACCCACCCATGATCCACTTTGGGAGGAGAACATGGGGGGCTTTCTCTCCTATAAATGATGGTGGAACGCATCAATTGCCCCCCAAATATTTGTTATCCGAGAGCGAAGTGAGCGAGAGAGGAGAGATTTCCCTTGCCTCCTGTTGTCATGACGGTTTCCGGTGAGAAGGTTGAGACGGCGGCGGCCAGCGCTTCCAAGGTACTCGGAGGGAGGTTTGACGAACGACGACGATGCACCGATGCACGAAGGCTGGGCGTGTGCATGTGCTCGCGCACGCAGGCCGCACGTGAAGGCTGCGCGCGCCGGCGGGGTGCGCTGGCCGCGCGCGCGCGGGCCGGTCGGGCGCACACAGGCCGGCCGTGCGCGCTGGCCGCGCGCGCATGCTGCGTGCGATCCTGGCCGTGCGCGGCCCTGGCCGCCCGCGCTCGCAGGCCGCACGCGCACGATCCATGCGCGCACGATCTGCGCGCGCGCAGGCCGCGTGCGCGCGGGTTGCGCGTGCGCAGGCCGCACGCGCGTGTAGGCGGCGCGCCCGCGGTTTGCGCGTGCGCGGGTTGTGCGCGCACAAGCCGTGTTGCTTGGTAGGGCGTGCCCCTACTATGCGCATGCTTGCGCGGGCGTCCTCCTTTGCGTGCCACTTGGGCTATGTGCGCTTGGACATGTGGCCCCAAGTCTTTATTTTTGGGCTGACCTTTTACTTTTTGTTGTGCGCAGGTTTCAAAGCGCTCTTCTGGCCCGATGCGCCTGCACTTTTCTTTGACCGATGACGGTGTTGATATCTGGAGGGCGAAGTACGGGCTTCCCGCTGATTTGGAAGTGAGGATACCGCGTCCCGAGAAGTGGGTTCAGAATCCTCCTCGTGGTTGGTTGACGATCTTGTAAGTCTACCTGAGGTCCAGCTTCCGTTTTCCGCCCTGCGAAGAGGCGATTGAGATCTTGAAATTTTGTGGAGTGCCTATCTCTCAATTTGTTCCGGCTGGAATTGCCCGAATCATGGGCTTAGTTGCCTTCTTCCGCGAGCATGGGGGCCAGTTTTCTTTAGACCAGTTCCGAGATTGGTGTGATGTACATTCTAATGGTGGAGAGCGAATGGAGGTACGCAACAACAAGGTTTGGTTGGAGTTTGAAGCCCGCAAAGACAGTCGTCATAGCAACACTTTTTTTGGACTTGTCAAGAATTCATAGGGTCTTCCTGAGGTGTGAGATGAGCTTCCCGACCGCTGCCTCCTTGTGAGGGGGAAGCAGCGGGATTTTTTCCCGGTGCTTGGATTTTCTGAGCCTCGCGAGCTGTCCAACCGTCTTTTCAACATTTATGTTTATGTGGAGGAAAAGCGGTTGCTGCGATATGGTATCTCAGTGGACACAGTTCGGGCAGTGGAGACTTCTCAAGGAGGGGGTCGTAAGAGGAAAGAGGTGACGGCCCCTCCTGGCGATCTTGATGTGTTGGTGGCAGCGGTAGCTTCTGATACTTGTCATGATTCGACTCCTGAGGTGCAGATACTTGCTTCCCCAGTTCCTACGGTGCCTGCTGGTACAGTAGCTCCGCGGATGTCCTCTTTCTTGAGGGCGATGAGCGATGCGGTAAGAGTTTGATTTGTTCTCAAGGCTTTTTTCTATTTCTCTTGCTCTTTTTTGCTGATAGAGGCTGATTTTGCTTTTTTTCTTTTTGCAGATAGAGACCCATGCACAGATTGCGGTGACCTGGAATGATCATTACGTGAGTCTGAAGGATGGGTATCTTACTCTTCAGGAGAAGCTTCGGTCAACGATGAGTTTGCTTGCCTCCTTGAAGGAGGAACATGACCGGGACATTGCGCGGTTCCGCCGGATCGGTTCGGAGCTGAAGTCTGAGCTAGAGGATGCCCGCGCGGCTTTGGAAGTGGAGAAGACTTTGGTGGAGAGGACCACCCAGATATTGAAGCATTCGAAGAAGGAGACTTTTGGCTTGGGGACCCAGCTACAGGCAGCGCGGGAGGAGGTCTCAGGCCTTGAGACTCAGCTTCGGGCGGCGAAGGCGCAGGTGGAGATGTTGTCCTCTGATGACAATGCGTCAGAGCTGAAGGCTGCAGGGCTTGCGGAGTACCTGGAGTCACTGGACTACATGCGGGACCGTAGCCTGATCACGGAGGAGGTTCTTGATGATATCTGGTCCAAGGAGGTGGAGCCTCAGATGGATGACATACGCGAGTTGGCGCTCCGACGTGGTGTTTTGAAGGTCTTTCGCTTTGTTAGCAAGAGCCTGAGATGCGACACATCCTGTTTCAGCTTTGCAGATATTTCTGAGGATGAGCGCTCCGACTCAGATGCTGAGGATGAGTAGCAGCACGTGCACACTTGTTGTTGTATATTTATGCTTTGTTGTTCAGTCGGGCGTATTGTGTTTTGCCCCTTGTTTAGTTTTGCCTGTTATTGCTCCTACACACTGATTGTACTTGTATCATTTTAGCTCTATTTTGTTATGACATCGTTGTCTTTTTTATGTCACCTTGGCTATTTGTCTGCACCGGTTTGCTTCACAGCTCGAGTCTGCGACTCCGATTGGGCGAGGGATGCTCACGGCTTAATTCGCGCGAGGGATACTAGCGGTTTAGTTTGCGTGAGGGGTGCTCGTGGCTTTGTTTTGCACGAGGGATTCTCGCGGCTTAGTTCGCGGGAGGGATACTCGCGGCATAGTTTACGTGAGGGGTACTCGCGGCTTTGTTTTGCACGAGGGATTCTCGCGGCTTAGTTCACGCGGGGGATACTCGCGGTTTAGTTTGCGCGATGGGTACTCGCGGCTTTGTTTGCGCGACGAATACCCGCGGCTTTGTTTTGCACGTGGGATACTCGTGACTTCTTCGTGAGGGGGGCAGGCCCTCACGGTGTTGCACGAGGGTTGCTCGGAGCTTAGTTTGCACGAGGGATGCTCGCGGCTTCTTCGTGCGGGGGACAGGCCCCCACGGTGTTGCACGAGGGTTGCTCGCGACTTAGATTGCACGAGGGATGCTCGCGGCTTCTTCGTGAGGGGGGCAGTCCCCCACGGTGTTGCATGAGGGTTGCTCACGGCTTAGTTTGCACGAGGGATGCTCGCGGCTTCTTCGTGAGGGGGGCAGGCCCCCACGGTGTTGCACGAGGGATGCTCGCGGCTTCTTCGTGAGGGGGGCAGGCCCCCACAGTGTTGCACGAGGGTTGCTCGCGGCTTCTTCGTGAGGGGGGCAGACCCCCATGGTGTTGCACGAGGGTTGCTCGCGGCTTCTTCGTGAGGGGGGAAGGCCCCCACGGTGTCTACGTGCGTTGTATTTTCTGCTTGCACATGTAAGATTTGTAACAACATAATTCAATATTTGAATGAAGATAGCGTGTGCGGGGTTGAGCCCGCGGCTTACATAGTTTTACACAAAACACACATAATTAGACAGCTGTAAAATAGAAATCACTGATAAAATCGGCGCAAGTTCTGCGCGTTCCAGGTATAAGGGAGAGTCTTTCCTTCGGCGTTCCGCGGCTTGTATGTTCCTGGCTTCACCATTGTTGTGACGATGAAGGGGTCTTCCCAGGTCGGGGATAACTTATCGCCATGTGTTCCCTTCCCTGCCGCTTCCAAAGTACGAAGGACCAAGTCTCCTACGTTGATCGGACGAGACTTTACTTTGTGGTTGTAATAGCGGGCTGCACGTTGCTGGTATGTTACGGCTCGGAGAGCGGCTTCTTCGCGGATTTTGGAGATCAGGTCTAGATTGTCTCTGAGAGCATCGTCGTTTGTCTGGAGATTGAACTGGGATACCCGGGGGCTTGGAACGCCGATGTCAACTGTGATAATTGCTTCAGTTCCGTAGCAGAGATTGTACGGGGTTTCTCCGGTAGGTGTTCTTGTTGTCGTCTGGTATGCCCATAATACGTTGGGGAGTGCGTCGGGTCATTTCCCCCTGCATCTTGTAGTCGCGCTTTTAGGCCCTTTAGTATGTGTTAAAGTAGCGAACAAACGACTAAAAACAAGCCGGAACTTTGAATAATTAAAAGTTTTATTATTCAAAAAGATATCTATTACAAAGGTATTCCCTCTCTTATATAGAATGGAGGAGAGATGAGAGAATACAAATAAGAGATGTGGGACTAAAAATTTACAGGACTAAGCGGACTATACAGAACAAACCGCACAAGCCACGCGGTTAGACAGAAGGGATAACCGCTCGGCTACAACTAGAGAGAGAGATCGCCATGGGAGACCGCTAGACCGCCCGGTCTCCAAGCCGGCTGAGACAAACCGCTAGATCGCTCGGCTACCAGACAGCAATAACACAACAACCAACCTGCTGAAGGGAAACCGCCAGACCGCGCGGTCTTCAACCCGCCAAGAAAGACCGCCAGACCGCTCGGTCACCAACTTCAACACTCCCCCTCAAGCTGGAGCATATATATCGATCATGCCCAGCTTGTCACAAATATGAAGAAACGAGGCGGATACTGGCTTGGTGAAGATGTCAGCCAGCTCTTTATCAGAATTGACGAAGGGAGTGCAAATTTGTTGCTTCAAGATCTCTTCACGAATGAAATGACAGTCGACCTCAATGTGCTTGGTTCTTTAAGGGAAGACCGAATTTTTGGAGATGTATATGGCAGCCTTGTTATCACAGAACATAGGTAGATGATAGTTGTAGACCTCTCCTAAATCCAGCATGAGAGCCCGTAGCCATTTTAACTCACAAGTGGTCGACGCCATACTACGATACTCTGCTTCTGCACTGGACCTGGAGACAACAGACTGCTTCTTGGTCTTCCAGCTCACCAGATTTCCCCCAACAAAGGTGCAAAAACCCGAGGTTGACTTGCGATCCCCTTTGTCATCAGCATAACTTGCATCTGAGTATGCTTCAACCCTTAGATGACCATTCTTCTGAAAAAGTAATCCTTTCTCAGGCGCTGCTTTGACATACTCCAAGATCCGCAAGGCGGACTGTAGATGGCACTCCCAAGGTACCTGCATAAATTGACTCACCTTGCATACAGCATAGGAAATGTCGGGCCTGGTCACAGTGAGATATATGAGCTTACCAACCAGACGCCTGTACCGCGAACTATCTGTAAGAGGAGGCGAATCATCTGTCCAGGTTTTGTCTTCTCCAGTTGTCATGGGGCATCGGACAGGTTTTGCTCCAGTCAATCCTGCCTCTTTTAAAAGATCAAGAGCATACTTACGCTGGGAGAGAACTAAGGAGTTGGGCTTCCGAGAGATTTCGATCCCCAGAAAGTACTTTGGAGATCTCATGTATTTCATGACCAGATGTTGACGAAGATGTCGCTTTGTCAGGGCTACCCCTTCCTGGTCATCGCCAGTGAGAAGAATATCATCGACGCACACAGCAAGAACAACTAGTCCCGAGGGGGTTTTGCGAATAAATAGTGAGTGATCGGCAGAGCTTCGCGCAAAACCAACGGCCGCCACGATGTCGCTGAACTTGTCAAACCAAGCTCGAGGGCTCTGCTTGAGGCCATAGATTGCCTTCTTCAGCCGACATATACGTGTCTCCCCCTGAGCAACATACCCAGGAGGTTGCTCCATGTATACGGCCTTCTTAAGATCACCATAAAGGAAGGCATTCTTGACATCCAGCTGGAAAATCGGCCAATCTCGATTTACCGCCACAGAGAGAAGGACTCGGATAGTGCTGAGACGAGCCATGGGAGAGAAGGTGTCAAAGTAATCAACCTCATAGGTCTGAGTAAAGCCCTTGGCAACAATGTGAGTCTTATAACGATCCACAGTGCCGTCTGGGCCAAATTTGACCACAAAGACCCAGCGACAGCCAACAACATCAGTGTCGAAGGGAGGAGGAACAAGAGTACAGGTACCCCGCTCAGTTAGGGTCGCCATTTCCTCATCCATAGCCATCTTCCAATGAGGAATAACAAGGGACTCCTGGTAGGAGCATGGGGTGGCAGTGGCAGAGATAGCAAGTGCAAAGGCCCTGCGAGAAGGGGTAAGACGATCATATGAAACAACAGCAGCAAGGGGGTGTAGGGTACACGTCTGCACCCCTTTGCGAAGAGCTATAGGAAGATCCAGGTCAGCGGGTCCCTCGGCATCCGAAGTATCCGTGGCAGAGAGAGCTGGCCCGGGAGTAGAGAGCGACGACAGTGGAGATGAGGGAGACGGTGGCGGAGAAGAGGGAGAGAGAGGCGGAGGGAGGGGAGTGGACGGAGATGGTGTAGGGGTGGAGATCGTAGTGGGAGACGAGGGAACGAAGGGAACAACAGGAGAATCAGAAGTTGAGAGAAGAGGAGAGGAGTCATCCGAGAAGTATGAGGTATTCTCGAAGAAGGTGACGTCAGCAGAGATAAACTGCTTACAAAGAACGGGATCAAAGAAACAATAGCCTTTCTGAGTGGCAGAGTACCCCAGAAATACACACTTGGTGGAGCGAGGGGAGAGCTTATCATGGGTGGCAGATGGGGCATGCACAAAGGCAGTGCATCCAAAGATTTGGAGAGGGAGAGGAAAAGGCTCCTTGCCCGGATACAGAATGGAGAATGGGGTTTTTCCGTGGAGAACCGTGGAGGGAATGCGATTGATAAGATAGCAGACAAAAAGAACAGCATAGCCCCAATAGGAGCGAGGAACATGCATCTGGGTCATCAAGGTGCGAGCGACATCGAGGAGCTGACGGTTTTTGCGTTCTGCCACACCATTTTGTTGTGAAGTATAGACACAACTATTTTGATGAAAAATCCCATTTTGCATGCAGAAGGTAGAAAAGTCATTACTGATATATTCTTTGACATTATCAGATCGAAAAACTTTAATAGAAACATTAAACTGAGTTTTGATCATGAGATAGAAGGACGTCCATACAGAGAATAATTCGGAGCGATCTTTTAACAGATACAACCGCGTACAGCGAGAGAAATCATCAATGAACGTGACAAAATATAAACTACCCCGTCCAACGGTAAGAGTAGGAGACGGACCCCAAACATCGGAGTGGAAGAGATCAAACGGACGTGTAGATCCACGAACATGCTTTGGAGGGAAGGAGGAGCGGTGATGCTTGCCAAGTTGACAGGCCTCACAGTTGAGCGGAGGACTTTGTGGAGGAAGTTGGGGCAGAAGTTGACGAAGAAGACGTGGAGGAGCATGACCAAGGCGGAGATGCCATTGGAGAAGATCTGTTGAGGTAGAGGAGAAGGTGGAGAAAGCAGAAACATTGTCCAGGAAGTATAGGTCGCCACTCTCAGTCCCAGTAGCAATCGTCCATTGGGAGTCCGGATCCTGAAAAGAACAAGAAGTAGAAGTAAATGTGACGGAACACTGTAATTGCTTGCATAGAGAGGTAACAGATAATAAGTTGCACGGGAACTTGGGCACGTAGAGAGTCTCCGCCAAGCGAAGAGACGAAGTGACATGAACTATCCCCGTCCCATTGACCGGTGATGAAGAGCCGTCATCGAGAATATCCGGGGGCAACTGAGCATGTGTTTCTAGGAGAAAAAACACTGGAGATTGCCGGTCATATGATTGGTAGCACCGGTGTCGATCATCCATTTTCCATGAGTAACAACGTGGTCACTACCAGAAGACGTCACTGAGACGAACGGCTTTGAGGAGGATGTGAAAGCCATGAAGGGAGGAACAAAAAAACTGCAGCGGTCACGGTGACAGCACACCAACGGCAAGAAGGGTCACGACTAAGGTGCAGAGCAAGGCAAAGAGGAAGAAGAGGGAAGCACAAGCCGCGCGACTCAATAGGAGGTCGAGGCGACTAACAAGCAGGGGCTGCTAAAGGAGGGGCCGCACAGGACGAGAACAGGCCGCTGCGACTTAGAGACAGGTCGCGGGGACTAAGAGAGAGATGAGCGGCTAAGGAATAAGGGCAGAGAGGCCGCCTAAACAAGGAAGAACCCGCGCGAATAGAGAGAAATCGCAGTGGTTAGGAGAAAGAGATCTGCAGCGGTCACGATGATAGACACCAGCGGCCAGAAAAGCCACGACCAAGCCGCAGAACCAAACAGAGGGAAAGAAGTCGAGCGGCTAGAAATCAGCCCGCGCGAACAGAAGAAAAGTCCGCTGGGAGGCAAACAAGGCAAACAAGTCGCGACAACAGGTCGGGGCGACTAGAAAAGAGGAGCAGCTAGAACGGAGGGCGTGACGACAAAGCACAGGTCGCGGCGAGAAGAAAGGAGAAACTAAGAGGTCGCGCACACGAAGGGCAACGACAAGGAGAGAAAGAAGCCGCGCGAACAGGACGCAAGCAGGCAGAAGAAACAAGCCGCGAGGACAGGTCGCGAGAAGAAGAAGCAAGCTGCGCGGACAGGTCGCGCGGTCAGATAGGGCGCACAGAATCAGGAGGAGAAAATCGAGTCCTCTGATACCATGTTAAAGTAGCGAACAAACGACTAAAAACAAGCCGGAACTTTGAATAATTAAAAGTTTTATTATCCAAAAAGATATCTATTACAAAGGTATGCCCTCCCTTATATAGAATGGAGGAGAGATGAGAGAATACAAATAAGAGATGTGGGACTAAAAATTTACAGGACTAAGCGGACTATACAGAACAAACCGCACAAGCCGCGCGGTTAGACAGAAGGGCTAACCGCTCGGCTACCACCAGAGAGAGAGAGAGATCACCATGGGAGACCGCTAGACCGCCCGGTCTCCAAGCCGGCTGAGACAAACCGCTAGATCGCTCGGCTACCAGACAGCAATAGCACAGCAACCAACCTGCTGAAGGGAAACCGTCAGACCGCGCGGTCTTCAACCCGCCAGGACAGACCGCCAGACCGCTCGGTCACAACCTTCAATAGTATGGTCCGGTTGGTCATCTCGATCTGTCCATTCGATTGGGGGTGTGACACTGCTATGTGCCGCAACTCAATCTTCAAGTCTTCGCACAACTTGGTGAAGGATTTTCCCGTGAACTGAGTTCCATTATCTGTTATGATAATTGCCGGTATTCCAAAGCGGCAGACAATGCTCTTCCACACAAATTGCTTTGCGTTTTCCTCAATAATTTTGGCCAATGGCTCGGCTTCTACCCACTTGGTGAAGTAGTCGATGGTCATGATGATAAATTTTCTTTGTCCTGAAGCCTGGGGCAAAGGGTCGAGAAGGTCAATTCCCCATTGCGCAAATGACCAAGCTCCCTGTAGCATAGTAAGGGCGACGGGTGGTTGCCTGGGAACGTTGGCATGTAGCTGACAGCTCTTGCATTTTTGTAAGAAGTCGGTCGCTTCCTTCTTCATGGTAGGCCAATAAGATCCCTGGCGTAGGATTTTACGGGTCAGGGCCTTCCCGCCCAAGTGTTCTCCGCATACCCCTCTGTGGATTTTGTGGAGGGTATATTCTGTATCAGTTCCTGTTAAGCATTTTAGGTAGGGTCCGACGAAGGACCTTTTATAGAGTTCTCCGTCGATTAGTGTAAAGGTGGCCGCCCTCATCCTTAGGCGGCGGGCTTCCTTCGGGTCTTCTGGGAGCTACTGATTCTCTAAGTAGTTTATTAGTGGAGTGATCCAAGATTTCTCTGGTCCTTCAATCCCTGCTATTTCCCAAGGTCCTTGGATGCTAGGAAATAAGATTTCTTCAACTCTTCGTCTTCTAGACTGGTAGCGGGAAGATGACGTTGTTAACTTTGACAAGGCGTCTACTCAACTGTTCTGCTATCTGGGGATGTGGATAATTTGAACTTGTGGTATCTGTATCAGAAGAGATCTTACCAGCTGGAGGTAAAGGGCGAGTTGCTCACTCTTGGCTTCATAGTCCCCTTCCACTTGGGACACAACAAGCTGAGAATAAGAGTAGATTGTTAACTTGGCAATGTGGCAATCAATAGCAAGTCTGATTCCTGCAATTAAAGCCTCGTATTCTACTATGTTGTTGGTGGCAGGAAACTTTAATCGGAGGTCGTACTCTAAGGTAATGAGCTCTGGGCTTATGAGGAGTAATCTGGCTCCGGCGCCCTCCATTCCGGATGTTCCATCAACGTACATATTGTCCATCTTTGTCCCGGCTCTGCTAGTGCGACTTCTGGTTCTGTTAGCAAGGTATTTTTGACGATAAAGTCGGCTAAAACCTGTGACTTAATGACGGGGCATGGTAAGAAGTGGATGTCGAATTCGCCCAGCTCGGCTGCCCATTGGACCAGTCGGCCGGAAGCCTCTAGCTTTTGGAGGATAGTACGGAGAGGCAGCTCTGTCAATACTTTGATGGTATAGGCATGGAAGTATGGACGAAGTTTCCTTGCAGAGAAAACTAGTGTGAGGGCTGTCTTGCCCGCAGCTGGGTATCGGGATTCAATGTCTGAGAGGACTTTGCTAAGATAATAGATGGGGCGCTGAACTCCACCCTCATCCTTCACCAACACAGAGCTTAGTGTGGCTGGTGAGATAGCGAGGTATAGGAAAAGAATTTCTCTTGGATTTGGTTTTGAGAGTAGCGGGGGCGTTGTTAGTTACTTCTTCAGTGATTCAAATGCTGACTAGCATTCGTCCGTCCACTGGAGTCCAGTGGACCTGGCCCCTCAGAGAACCTTGAAGAAAGGCATATATTTATCTCTGGTTCGTGCTAAGAACCGAGAGAGTGCAGTGATTCTCCCATTTAGCCTTTGCACCTCTTTAAGGGACCTGGGTGGCGACATGTCTTCCATAGCCTTAATTTTCTCGGGGTTGGCCTCTATCCCCCGTTGGGTTACCACGAATCCTAGGAACTTTCCAGCTGTAACCCCGAATGCGCACTTGGAGGGGTTAAGTCTCATGTCGTACTGTCGGAGGATTCTGAAACATTTATCGAGGTCTTCCAAATGATTTTTTCGGCGGATACTTTTTACCAATATGTCATCCACGTATACTTCCATCGTTTGCCGATAAGGTCCTTGAAGACTTTGTTCATGAGCCTTTGATAGGTGGCTCCTGCGTTCTTGAGCCCAAAGGGCATAACCTTGTAACATTATATCTCATTGTCCGTTCGAAATGTTGTATGCTCTTCGTCTACTGGATTCATTCGAATCTGATTATATCCGGAGTAAGCATCCATGAAGCTGAGGAGTTGGTTCCCTGCGGTTGAATCTACTAATTGATCGATTCTGGGGAGCGGGAAACTGTCCTTGGAGCACGCTTGATTGAGGTTGGTGTAGTCTACACACATCCTCCATTTTCCTGATGACTTCTTTACTAGGACGACATTGGCTACCCATGTGGGGTAGTTCACTTCTCAAATGAAATGGGCATTGAGGAGTTTCTCTACCTCCTCTTTGATTGCCTGGAGACGTTCTGGGGCGAAGTTTCTCTCTTTTGGATGACTGGCTTGCACGCTGGGTTGATGTTGAGGGAGTGCTGGATGACGCGTGGATCTATTCCAGGCATATCTTCTGGAGCCCAAGCAAAGATATCCTTATTGTCTCGAAGATAGGTCGTCAATCTCTCCTTTTGCTGTTCTGGTAGGAGCGATCCAAGCTGGACGGTGTGAGTTGGATTTGTCGGTGCGAGAGGGACTTCAATCAATCCTTCCATTGGTGTTCCTCGCTGAAGCATTGCTTCATCGCGCAAGTCAAAGTCATCGACATTGAGTGTGGTGGCTTTCGTAGGTTGCGCATGTCTGGAGTAGCAATTCTTAGCGGCCTCCTGATTGTCGCGCACAACTCCAACACCTCCCGGAGTGGGGAACTTCATGGCGAGATGAGGAATTGAGGGGATAGCCTTGAAGATGGTCTGGACGGGCCTTCCAAAGATGACATTATATGCGGAGCTGGAATCCACTACTACAAACTGGATCTCATGCGTCACTTGTCTTGGGAATTCACCCATGGTAACTGGAAGAGTAATCGTTCCTAGTACTTGAACTGGATGGTTGTCGAAGCCATACACGGGTCCGACTGCCTGAGTTAAACTCTGGTTGGAAATATTCATGCTTTGTAGAGTAGCAGAGAACAGAACATCGACTGAGCTTTCATTGTCGACGAGGATTCGTTTAAAGTTATAGCATGGATCCCCGATCCAGCATTGATTACTAGGGGATCTTGGTGAGGTGTTCGGAGGCCGACCAGGTCTTCATCTCCGAAATTTATGGTGGAATCCTGCTTGAACATTTTATCTTCGTGGGTCTCTCCTTGCTTACTGACTGAGAAGATTTGAGCGGAGAGAATGGGTGATCCGGCAATTGTTTCAATATTTCCAACCATCTGCCTACCACCTGCTCCTCAGGGGGGGTTGCTGATCTCTCGGAGGTTTAGGCGGGTTGCGTTGATCTTGCACATGTCCTTGCAAAAATCTGCAGAGAAGTCCAAGGCGGACCAGGCATTCGATTTCTTCTTTCAAATGGGCACAATCTTCCGTCGTATGTCCCGTGGTTCGATGAAACTCACAATATTTGGATTGGCCGTTCCTGGGATTATGAACTGGCTGTTTTGGTCGCTGTAAGGCTGGCTCATTTTGTATAGCATATAACACATTGGTGTGTGTAGTGTTGAGAGGGGTGAAATCTCTGGGTGGCTCATCTCTTTGAGGATCTCGCTGACGCTGCCTGTTGCGGCGATCGTCGCGGAACCTCCCTTCCTGACGTTGCGGAGGTTGCTCCCTTTCTCTTTTGCGCTTCTGGGCGCCATTAAATTGTTGGCGATGAGCTTCAATGGCTTCATCTGCGGCGATCTGGGCTTCAACCCGATGTACAAGGTCAGGATAACTGGGAACAGTTTCTCGCATTAGCGCTGAGTAGAAGTCGCTCGGTCGGAGACCCCCGAGGAACACACCTCACAATAACTCCGGGTCGACTCCTGGAATCTGACGGGCTTCGGCGGTAAAATGTCGGAAGAAATCTTTGAGAGTTTCCCCTTCGTTTTGACGAATTCCTGATAAGTGAGAGGGGTCGTGAACGATCCTGTGATTGGCGATGAACTGGTCGACAAATTGTCTCATCAGTTCCGTAAAGTTAGCGATGGTATTGGTCCTTAGCGAATGGAACCATGTTCGGGCTTGTCCCTTGAGAGTTGAGAGTGGCTAGAAACACCTGGCAGAGGAGTTGGTCTGGAGCGTTGTAGATTCTCATGATGGTGGTAAAGTGATTGACATGCTCTAGCGGATCATCGGTCTCGTTGAATGTTTCAATGTTTGGGAGTTTAAATCCGTTCGGGATTGGATGATCCAGAATCTGGGGAGTCAGGGGGGAGCCCTGGCATAGCGATCGGCGGACACGAATATCTCTTGCACCAGCCTGACGATATTCTTCGCCGATAACCTCTCGAATTTCCTCCCGAGTAAACCTCTCGAGCGGGGGTGGACGGACTTTGTTAGCGGGCTCATGATGATGGTCCGCTCTCGCTCTCCTCTGGACCGGGTGAGCGGAACTTACAGCTTCAGAGTACTCTTCGGATATTTCCTGCCTTGGAGGGACCTCCTGGGGTCTGCCCTGGTTTGGTGGTGGCGGTGGATCTGCTCGAGCTGGTTGCAGGGAGGGAGCCGGAGGTGCTCCAAGGTTTCGCAACAGGGTAAGCATTTCAGTTTGCTGCTCTTCCATCTGGCGGACGCGTCCTTCCAAGGCAGTGACAGGAGCTAACGCGGCCTCAGCAGTCAGTGGCACGCCCACCAGAGAGTGTGAACGTGCGGGCTCGGGGTGTCCGCCAAGGGCGGAGCCTTCAGCGGTACGGGTGCTTCTCTTTGCCATTAGGGCTGAACTTGGAAAGGGTGATGCTTGCGATCTTGTCCTTCGAAGGATGTTGGGAAAATCGTTTCCCACAGACGGCGTCAAACTGTTGCGGACTAACTCGATGCCCCGGTTGGACCGGATTAACTCGGACCGTCTTAGCCCGCGGAGCGGTCGAGCGCGCACACAGCCAATGTAAATGAACAGTCGACACAAGGTGTGATGACGTGGAAAAACCCCTTAAATGGATAAAAAATCACATAACCGGGTCTGTGTCGATCAAATTCCACTAGCTTCCGGTGATTACAGTGTGTTGGAGAATCGGGGCGACAGGCCGCACCCGTTACAACTTGGGGGAGAGATGGAGACTACGGCTCCCGACGGGTAACAGGCTGCACCGCGGGAGTAACTTGGATGTTGAAATGCGTGGGATGATCTCGATGCTCTGGTGCTTGTAGTCGCGCACACTTGCTGGGGACGGATGCCTTCTCCCTTTGGCATCCTCGGGGACTTGGGCAGTTTTCTGTTGGCAACGTGCTGGTGGAGCGCTGGTAGCCGCTGGTGGCCGCCGGTGGTTCACGGCGACTGGAGGCCGATTCGGGGGAGGAGGCAGAAGAGCTCTCACCTCAGGAAGAAGAAGACAGTGCGAAGAAGAGAAAAGTGAAGTATGAAGAGGCACTGGGGTCCCTTTTATAGCCTCCGGGAGAGGATCATGACGAGCCCCACAACTAAAGTAGTGGGTTAGTGGGTGGTTACCCTCTTGATCGGACGGCGAGGAGAGCCTCCCCTCGATCGGACGGTGGGGAGGTCGTCCACGACGGCGGTGGTGGCCGACCGGGCGGCCGACGGCAGGGGCGGCCGGCCGCGGCTAGGCCAGTGGCCTGCCGCGGCTCGGCCGACGGCCTGCCGTGGTCGGGCCGTCGGCGGTCAGGTGGTCGGCCGCAGCCACCCCGCCGGCGAGGCCGGCAGTCGACCGCGGCCAGGCCCGGAAGGGGGCCGGCCGCCGGTGGTGGTCAGACCGCCCGACTGCGGCGACCCTCCTCCATGGGGAGAGGGAGTGCCCCCCCCCCCCTGATTCTCTCATCATGAGAGTTCATGAGGGGGATCGCCCACCCATGATCCACTTTGGGAGGAATCATGGGGGGTTTTCTCTCTTATAAATGATGGTGGAACCCATCACATTCTATTCCTACACACAATTATGAAGATTCCAGCAGATTTAGTTTTTTTGTCTCTGGATTTAACAAGATCTAAGCCATTTTCATGGAGATTCTATCTTGTAAATTTTTACATTATTGTAATTGTTTACATTATTTGAATAAATATTGTATTCCAAAACTCAGGTAAGATAAATCAGTATTTCAAGGCTCACATGTAAAATTCCCAAGAAAAGAAGAAAGCAGATGAGTACAGCAAAAAAAAACAGAGAAAGTTATGCTCCATGTTCAACTGAAATTTAAGACAACATAGCTTCCTGATGCATTTAAAGACTATGCAGTTTGAGGATTCACCAGATGCCCAATAAACAGCACAACTCCGGTCTTGTCTTCTCTGATCACAAACACAAATGGGTGATCGGCAACAAAATCCAAAGGCGCCGGCGGCAGACCTCTCAACATAACCACAGCAGCAGTAGCAGCAGCCGCTTCGGTTCCCTCCTCGTTGACCTCAACAAAGGATTTGTGAAAAATCGAGGAGACGGCGAGGCCGCGTCCCGCAGCCGAATCCACCATTTCCGTCAGATCAGCGCCGGCTCCGAAGGGCAGGACCAAGCCCAGGCCTTTGAGAAGACTGGATGCCTCGAACCCGCACGAAATCTTGAATTTCGGAATTTTGAATTCTCTGACCTCTGCCTTATACTGGGGAAGATGGTGGTTCAAGAACCCCGATTCAGAGGTCAGCTTCTCCGTCAGAGTGGAAAGTCCGTCTCGAGCTTCCGGGAGGAAAATATACATGGAGAACTGCCTCTTGTCGTCGCCTTGCTTATACGGCATTTTCAGTACCTTAAAATCATCATAGTCTGAGAGATATTGCTTCTTTTTGCTAGTCATGAAAGGTGCTCTAACTACGCTTCCATCGAGAAGATAAAAATCGGAGTCTTTGGTTAGAGACGAATCGAATCTTTCGTGCCAGTCTCCCTTGAAATAGAGGGCATTACCGAGAACGAGCCTCGTCATATTATCCACTGATCCAGATGGAAGAAGCTCTTCGATAAGGCCACCTGTTTTTCCTTGAACCCAGGAGTTCACTTCTTCCCTGGCTTCAACAGCCTTAGCCAAAAACACAGCAGGTTAAATACTCAGCAATGTCATGGAAATTACATAGATAGGTGAAAAGCTGTTCTAGTTTGAAAATGCATGCCTAAACCAAGCATCTAATGCATGATTTCAAAAAGGCATGTGAGATCTAATGATTGAAACAAAATAAAAAGATGTGAATTTAACATAGTTTTTCATATTAATTTGAATTTAAATTTAAATAATTAAATTTAAAGGCATGTCTCATATTTAAAAAAAAAGCAAGAATCAGGTATCATTTATCATATTGTATCTGATATCCCGACAAGGAATTTCGCTATCTTAGGACTGTTATAGTTACGACCGCCGTTCACCGGGGCTTCGGTCGCCGGCTCCCCTGTCATCGGGTCACCAACTTCCTTGACCTTCCGGCACTGGGCAGGCGTCAGCCCCCATACATGGTCTTACGACTTTGCGGAGACCTGTGTTTTTGGCCCGTCTTTGTTCTCATGCAACATAGGGTGCAGCTGCAAGAAGATTGAAGAAGACAAATGCTTAAAGTAATTTATGAGTTTGTCGAAAAGGATGACTCGCGGGAAGGTTGAAGAGCTGGTCGCGGGAGGGTCTGGTGCTGGAGTGGATAGGGAATAGAACATCAGGTTGCCAAAGAGAACAAAAAAACAGGGTAAATTAATGGAGAAGCACGAGTGCGTCCCATGGGATATGACGGGTTGATTAAGGGAAAATTATTGGGAAGGGAAAAGAGTGTGCAGGTTTGAAGTGGCTGGTGCTTGGAATCCGGGGTGTCAATGGGGGTCAGAGAGAAGGCATGGTCGGTGGAAGAGACAGGCACAGTCGCATGCCAAGGCGGCGCATGTTGCATATTCGTAGATTGAGGTGGGCTAAAGGAGAAAAAGGTTGCGATGAGGTAGGTTGGGGGCTCAATCTGTTGGTTTTTGGGTTTGGTTAGGATCCGGATCCAAATTGGATCTAAATCCTATGTTTGGACAATTTTTCCTTCCAAAGCTTCCGGCCTATATCAGAACAAATTAAAAAAAACATTTTTTTTATTCTCACCTGAGTAATTGGCGGAATGTTATATATATCTTTTTAGGGAGAAATGTATTCAAGCCACCCACCACAGCGAGTTTGGCGGTGAGAGTGCTGCCTGTAGCTTTCAAGGAGCAACCCGCCTGTGATAACTTGGGAAGAAAGCCGCCTGAAGCCCTTTTGGAGAAGCCGCTTGTGAGAGAGGTCTCTGCCCTCTCTCTCTCTCTCTCTAGTACACTCGGATAGGCCGCCAACTTTGGGTGTTGTCGCCGGTCTTGGAGGAGATATCCACCGGCGTTGGGAGATGGTGTTACCGCCGGGCTTTGAGGAGATTGCCGCCGGCGTTGCAGTGGACGTTTTTTGGGAGTGGAGAGGCGCGGTGTCGAAGGCGTGCGTGAGTGCAGTTAGCCTCGACAGTATTTTCTCTTCAGTGATGACATTGTTCTCCGGTGGTGACATTGTTCTCCGGTAGTGGTGCGGTTGAACGTCGAACTTCGACGTTGAAGGTTCTGGTGAACCTTGTGCGTTCGCGAGGCAGATTGCAGTCAAGATTTCAGATTTCCGCAGTGAATCGTGCGTGTTCGAAACATCCGCGGCGTACTCTTCGGACGGTCATTTTACTCCTGTTTTATTCTTGGATTTGCATTTACATATTGATTATATATATATATACTACCATCTTCGAACGGGCTCCGCCCGTTCTCGATGCGTCGCTGCGGGCTTCGACCGAAACCAAGCGGGCATCGCCCGCCCCCCTGGCGGGCTTCGCCTGCCCCCGGCTTTGCCCACAGTAGTTTTTTAAAATATAAACAATTTTAAAATTTATTATAATTTTTTATTAAAATTTATATGAACTTTTATTAAATTAGATTTTTTTATAATTAAATTATTAATAGCTTAATTTAATAATTAAATTAAAAAAATTAATAACTTGATTATTAATAACTTAAAAAAATTAATTATTAATAACTTAAAATTTATTAGATCTGGGTCTCACGGGCAGGGCCACCGCCGACGGTGGCCATGCCCGCTCGCCGTCGGACATCTACCGGCGAGTTCGCCGGGCCCCGACGAACTCGCCGATGGTCACCGATCAGGCCGCCGCTGGCTCCGCCGACGGCGGTGTCGAGAATAGGCGCGGGTAAGCGGAAGCAAAAACTGGTTATCGGGATTTTGGTGAGATGAACAGTTGCGGTTTTGGAGGAAATACTATAGGCAGTTCTCTTCTTTTGTATCCAACGACCCATATTTGCAGATGCTTGATCGGACGGTTCCTGTTCATTTCTTGGTGTGCTTCAAGATATGTCTATTGTTTTATATGACAAATATATATATATATATTTGTGATCGTGCCCCGACGGGTTTTGCCGAGTGCAAATTTGTTCCTATTTGTGTTGTTTAACTGCAATTTATTATAGTTGTGTCTGCATATTATGTACCAGATTTTACAACAAGTGATATCAGAGCTAGGTTGCGAGTAGGTGTCTGATTGGACTTTTCGGTTTTAAGTTTGGGTCAACGGTAGGTGACGACATCGGTCTGCTCCCTATATTTCGAGATTTAATCAGTGAATTAATCATATTGCCTAGAGGTACTTAGAGCTGTCACTTAAAACCAAAAACCGTAAACCGAATCGGAACTGAATCGGAACCGCAAAGAACCAGACCGAACCGTTTGCAAATTATTCAGGTTCTGGTTTGAATTTTGGAACCGTGAACAACTTTGGTTCGGGTGTGGTTCTTACAATTTATTATTCGGAACCGGAACCGGAACCGCAACATACAAGTCTCAAACGGTTTCAAGATTTTTGGACCCGATCCGAACCGGACCGAAGTAGAACCGAACCGCAACCCGTTTATTATTATTAATTTTATTATAATATTATAATTTTATATTCTATCTATAATATTTATACTTACTATCAGAGGTAAAACTAGTGCAGTTTGAACCCAAACCGTAATCGCATCAAAATGAGACGGTTTTGGACTGAACAAAACCGCACTGCACCAAAACCGTGTGGTATGGTTTGACATTGGTGCGGTTTGAAGTCGGTTTTTACAGTACATTTTTGATTTTTATACAGTTATATAATGTATTTTCAATTTTACTTACATATTTTTCTGAAATATTTCATTTTAAAAATATAGAAGGTATACAACTACTATTAAATAGTAATCAAGAAAGACACAACTAATTGTAGCCGATTATTACGGTTGCGCAAGCTGGCGAGATGCGCGTAATCCGTGTTGAAAATGGTGAAGTGAAAGTGGGTGATTTGGAGATCGGGGCGACCTGTCTGCACGGTCTATGCGGACAGGACGGGCGGTAAGCCAGGTCGGCAGAGTTGCTTCAGTCGACTTGTTCCTTGGCGGCCTGGGCGGTCTGTTCGCGCGGTCTATGCGGACAGAGGTGGTGGCCAGCCAAGTCGGCTTATGCTCAGCCAGCAGTTTGGTCCCAGAAGGTAACCAGGCGGATAACGTCTCTATTCGCGGAGTCCGGCAAGATGCGGACTGGACAGGAGCTCGGCAGACTGGCATGGCAGATGCCTTGGTCTAGCTCTGGTGACGCGGTAAGGGAAAGCCGTGGAGTTCGCCGGGATTGTCGGACTGGGGCAAGTGTCCGCCAGTAAGCGCGGACTGGCCCTTGTGGCCGGTGGTGTGGACTTGGTTGGTTCTGAACCAAGTCCAGGTTTGCTCAGTCCAGGGAGATCGCGCGGTTAAGCGCGGATTGCTTCTCAGTCCGCCAAGCTCGGCTGCAGTTGCCTTGTGGTTTGGTTGTGAGCTTGGTGAATGCGGTCTGGAGCTGTGTCCGCAGGGCGTGCGAACTGGAGCGGTGTCCGCTGGTATGCAAACAGGTGGTGTTGCCGCAGGGTCTGCTGGTGTCGGCTTGTCCTGGTTTGGCCCTTGGCGACAAGGCGAATAGGTTTGCTATCCGGCCTTGGTGATGCTATTGGCGGTTTGGCTATCTTGCCCAGGTCGCGGTGGACTGGTTGTGTATCCGCGGCTTGCTGATACACTTGGTGCTCGCCGCGAAATGGGGCGGTTTTCCTATCGGCTAGAGCGGTGACCACACTCCTCATCGTGCTTATAAATAGGACTTCATGTCACATCAATGGAAAGCGAATGAACAGTAAGTGAACTTGTGGGTAGTTGTTGCGGTCTGGATATTGTATCCGCGCGGTTTGAAGGTTGACCGGGTTGTGCTGTGCAGGTTGTGCGGATAGCGCTGGAAAGCCAGGACTTGGTTCTGACTGCGGTCAGAGGCAGTGCGGACTCTGCAGTTAGCAACAGGCGGTAAGCAGCAGGTCGCGGATAGCGACCAGGCGATCTTCTCTTCGGGAACTAGTTTCCCAGTTCAATAAGCTGTCCGCTTCTGGCGGCCTGTTCAGTTCGGCAGCAGCAGATCGTGCGGTCAGGCGGCTAGGCGACCTTGCGGTTAGGCGGCTTGCTGATCGGCAAGTAGAGTTCCTTCTTGCATTGGAATATCGGGCAGTCTGCGCGGCTTGGTCGCGGTTTGCGGCTTGGCGATCTGTGCGGACTCCGTAGTGCAGCAGTAGAGCCGGCGGTTAACTCTTTGGGTCCGAGCGGTTAGGTTTTGCCTTGTATTGTTTATGCTTCCTATGGATACATCGGCGAAACATGTCTCGCATTGTAAAGATTATTATAGTACAAGATTCTTGCTCTTCTGGTTTGCATCTGGTTTATTTGGGCTCGGATAAGTTGAGTGTTCCTGCGCCTGGTTTCCCTTCTTCCGCTATATCAAATTTCAACAACACGACTAGACGTTGTGGCAAGTCTTTACACATAGGAAGACGACAGATACCAGTCCACAGATCGTGGAAGAGATCGACGAGTAGTGCGCAACTTAATTATTTTTATTTCGTTGTTGTTTGAGTCTTACTATTTGCAGACCGTTTTTGTTTCATTCCGTCAAGCTTGGTTTTGTTTTAGTTGGAACCCATTTGAACCGGACCGAACCACATAGAAGCATGTCGACGAGACGCGCACAAGTCAACTAGACGTCGTAGCAAGTCTACACGCGTAGGAAGGCGACATATACTAGCTCACCGATCGTGGAAGAGACCGTCGAGGAGTGTGCAACTTAATTATTTCTATTTTGAAGGTGTTTTGAGTTTTTTGCAGACCGTTTTTATTTCATTCTGTCAAATTTTGTTTTAGTTTTAGTTAGAACCGATTGGAACCAGACCGAACCGCATAGAATTGGACCGAACCGTTAGTGACTGGTTTGGTTTTGGTTCTTATTAAACCGTATCCGGAACCGTTGACACGACGGTTCCAAAAATTATGATGGAATCGAAACCAGAACCGGAACCGGTCAAACCAAATAAGGTTTTGGTTCTAACTTGAAGAACCGTTAGCTTAGCAGTTCAGTTCACGGTTTTAGTAGAACCGGAACCGAACCGGAACCGTGACAGCTCCAGAGGTACTGCGGGCAGCTATGACAGCGAAGAACATAATGTTGGCCAAATATTCGATGGAGAAATTTGACGGTAGCAGGAACTTTAGCCTAATGACAGATTCGGGTCAAGGACATGTTGGTTGAGTAGGGGTTGATCCAAGTGCTATGGTAGCGTAATTCTTTGCCCGCTCTAGTAAAGGATTCTGAGTGGACTGAGATGGATAAGTGCGCCACCAGCGCTATTAGGATGTATGTTGACGACAAGGTGCTGTTCAACATCAGTGTTGAAGATTCTGCGGTCAAACTGTGAGAGAAGCTTGCGGGACTGTATATGAGCAAGTTGTTGACTACGAGGCTGTTACTGAAGCAGTGACTGTACAACCTGAAGATGCAGGAGAGTGCTAACCTGCAAGAAGACTTCAATGTGTTCAATGGTCTTCTCAGACAATTGCATGTGATTGGTGTGAAGATCGAGGAAGAAGACAAGACCTTACTGCTTCTTACCTCGCTCCTGGCGTCGTACAAGCATATGCAGACCACTTTGCTGTATGAGAAGGATACAGTAGATGTGGAGCAGATCACATCTGCGTTACTGTCCAGTCAGATGTTGTAAAACCCCACTCCTGAGGGTGAGCATGCTTTGACAATAGGAGGACAACGAGGGAGGCAGTTCAAGAAGGGCTCTGGGAGTGCACGATTAAGATCCATATCGAGAAAGGCAGTGACATGCTATCATTATATGCAAAGTTGTCATATCAAGAGACATTTTCCACAGCGTGCGCAGAGTTCTGGGGATGTCCAGGTGCGGGAAAGACAGCGGTAGCTACGACAGATGATAGTGATGTGTTTCTCATCATCACTAAGAGTCCATGTGACTCTGATAGCTGAGTATTGAATTCTATTACTTCGCAGCACATTTGCTCAGATGCAGAGATGTTCAGTTCACTGGACGTGACAACTGGGTCAGTCTTTCTGGGTGACGGCTCAGTATGCGAAGTAGGGCTGATATCGAGTCGAGTTCGAGCGATTTTGGCTCGGCTCGAAATCAAAATTTTCGACTCGAACTCGGCTCGAAATCGACTCGAAATCAATTTTGATTTAAAGTTGAGTAGGCTCGACTCAATGACTCGATTCCGAGTCGGCTCGAAATCGAATCGGTGCGAAATTGAATCGGGTCGGCTCGAAATCGAATCAGATCGACACGAAATCGAATCAATTCGGCTCGAAATTGAGCAGTTTTTAATTTTATTCCTAATTTACTCAAAATTAAATTGGACAACCTATAAATTTAGCAAATGAAACACTTAAAGCCTTCATTCATTTTATTTAGGTTTAAATTTTGTTATTTTTAATCTTAAAATAAAAATATATTAATAAATACATAATTTTTTTGATTAATTCGAGTTGGTTCGAATCATATTTCGAGCGATTCAGGGCTGGCTCGAAATCGACTTGAAATCAGATTCGAGTCAAATTGAATCAACTCAAATTGAGTCGAATCAATTTTAACCGATTCCGATTCGGCTCAATTTTTTAACGATTTTTGAGCTTCTTTCGAGTTTCGAATAATATGCTCAGCCCTAATGCGAAGTCACGGAGATAGGGACGGTGGACATCAGGACGCATGACGGAGCATTGCGTAGGCTTGAACGGGTACATCTGGTACACAAATTGTGCAAGAATTTGAAATCACTTGACATATTAGATTCCAAAGGATGCAGTTTTACAGCGAAAGATGGAGTTTTGACGGTGACACGAGGGCGCACCGCGCTCATGCAAGCTATGCAGTGTGGTAGTCTATACCGGCTGATAAGGACCACGAAGCGAGGTGGTCTAAGTTATCAAAGGCGCAAGGCGCACCAAGGCGCAAAGGGCCCCTAGAGCCTAGGCGCAAGGCGCAGGCGCGCGCCTGAGGCACGTGAAGCGCAAAAATTGGGAAAAAAAGGAAATTGAGTGAATAAGACGCCCAATTCGCTGAAATTGAGCGAATTGGGCGCCCAATTCGCTGAAATTGAGCGAATTGGGTTAGTTCTCTTCTATCAAGTTAGTATAAGAGCTCTTTTGGAATTGGGTTAGTTCTCTTCTATCAAGTTAGTATAAGAGCTCATATTTTCCAATATTCTATCTAAACACGTGAGAAGTGATATAAGTACATGATAGTTATAATTGATGCATACAAAGTGCAACTAGAAATCAAATAAAAAACTACAACATGTAATATAAAGTTGACGGAGATAAATAAATTTAGGGTAAATTTTTTTGTACCTTTTGAACACCCATGATCAACCTCTCTTGAATTAACAATATAGCATGACTTCCACTCAGCCAATGAATGACCAAATCCCTCCATAAAACACAAAAGACGTATTAGAATCAAACATTCAAGCATAATAAAATAAGATCATTTTTTGAAGGTAACATAATAAAAATAACAACATAAATAAATCAACCAAGTCAACAATCATAATCTACCAAATCAATATTGCAATTTTTCGCACCAAAAAACAAACCTAAGCTACCAAGTCAGCAATCATAAACTCTAAACTAATGTGCAAGAAAATAACATAACATCACGACGATCACGCCATCACTCATCGTCTGAATCAACACAGATTTCATTTTCTTCACTAAAATTTTCTTCATTGAACTCAGCTTCTTCTTCATCCTCGGCATCATCTGTACGCATTGTTGGAGTAGGTGCCTTCTTCTTAGATGTGTTCCCCTTGTCAGCTACCATCTTCCTTTTAGATAAGTGCGTGGAGTAGATGTCTTCTTCTACTCTGCTGGCCCTTGCTACTGCACCCCAGGTCAATAATTCGTCATCAAAAACTATATCGTCATCCTGCTCAACCTCCTCATCTTCCTCCATTCTTCTCATCAGCTATACATTGTTATCATCAATATCTTTCAGCGAGATCGGATCAATACGATCACGTGAATCATATCGGCGACGCAAGGGACGATTGTATTTTACAAATACTAAATCATTTAGGCACTGTTGTGCTAGTCGATTTTTTTTTTTTGCTATGAACCTGCAACATAAAAAATAAATAATTAATCATATAATAATATAAATTAATATTTACATACTTGTTCAAAAAAAATCATACATGCTCAAAAAAAACTCCAGTTGCGCTCACATCCGGATGAACTGCAAGTGAGACTTAAAACCTTTACTGCAAATTTAGATCAGGAGTATCAGCTCCATATGATTGCCACCATTTAGCTGCCCCAAAAAATAAAAATCAAGAAATTAATGAATCATTCTTATTAAATAAATTGTTTGTTTGAAACTTGAAATAATATTTAATTAACTAACCTGGGGACTTTATTTTTCTATGACGAACTGCAAATTGTATTCCAAATAAAACTTCAGTATTTCTATATAAACTTAGTTTGTCCATAATTATATCTTGAATTTCAGGACTTGGAATGAGTTTTTGCATTGTTTGATATAAACCCCTCATGACTTCTCCATCTAATGTCATTTCAGGGTTTGAATAGAAGAATTCTGGGTTTAAATAATGAGCCGCCGCATGCAATGGTCGATGAAGCTGATTTTCCCATCTCCTGTCAACAACCGCAGAGACTTCTTTATATTTTTCCTTTTTCCTATTGAAAGAGTTCATGATTGTCTATTTTGCTCTATTTATAGCCTCATAGATATAACCCATAGCCGGTCTTTTCTCCCCATCTACCAATCTTAGTACCCGAACTAAAGATCCGAAAATCTTCAAAATGTACACAATAGTACTCCAGAAAGAGACCATGTATATAATGCTCTGTACTTGCTTACTTCCTGTTTCCTTTGCCCACTTACTTGATGTCCACTTAGGTGAAGTGAACATCTTCCTTAGATTTGTCCTCTGCTTATGAATGCGCTGAAGAGCAAGAAATGAAGTCGCAAACCTAGTAACAGCAGGTCTAACAAGCTTCACATGTCCTGTGAAGCTCCTTAGCATGTTGACTAGTCCAGACCGAACATAAATATAACTGTTGACGCTCATTGCTCTTTTAATTGTTCTATTAATGCTTGACATCTTTCCAATATCCTCCAGCATTAAGTCGATGCAATGGGCGGCACACGGTGTCCAATATAAATGTGGTTGTTTTGGTTCCAATAATTTTCCTATTTCATAATAAACACATTTATTTAATTTCAATATATGACATTAAAATTAAATAAATATTAAAAGAGGATGATTAACGATATATTTACCTGCTAGTACATTATTGCTTGCACTATCAATAACAACTTGAACAACATTAGCCTCAGCAACACGTTCCACTACTCTATCAAACAATTCAAACATGCTCTCTCCAGTCTTTGCGTAATCAGATGCATCTACAGATTCCAGGAAGAATGTACCTTTTGGTGAATTTACCAAAAAAAATTATAAGTGTTCTTTGTTTCTTATCTGTCCATCCGTCCGCCATGATAGAACATCCAAACAAGCTTCACTCATCCTCATAGTTCTTCATCATCTTCTGGACTTCAGTTACTTCATTATTCAACAAAGGCACGCGAACTTCATGATAATTGGGTGGTTTCAATCCAACCCCAAACTGGCCAATGGATTCTATCATCACTGCAAAACTACGGTAGATAACCGCATTAAAAGGAATAGTTGCATCATACATCCATTGAGCAATATGCTTGCAAGCCCTCCCTCTAAGTTCCTTCTTACATGCTTCGTTGATTGAAGTTTGCTTCATTTGTTGATGTTGACCTTTTAGTTTCATTTTTTTCTCAATATTAGATGCAAAAAAACATCAATCGGTCCTTTAGTCCTAGACTTCTTAGGTGCACCGCTTGGACCGCATCCATGAATCTTCGCACCGACGCCATCCATATCCTCATCGCTTCCAAAGGTATCTACATCTGCAAAGTCCGGGAATGCTTGTTTTTTTGTAATGATTACAGCCATTTTCTTTTGCATATAGTCTTGAATTTCTGTCCTTACATGTTGTGGGCATTTGGGACAGACTTTGGTATTTCTAAATCCCCCCACTAGATGTTATTTCGCACGATAAATTCCACCCTTTGTGACTTTCTCACAGAAAATGCAAATTAAATCATTTTTATTAGTGACAGATGTCTGTCGCACATACTTCCAACCAGGATCAATCCTAGATTGGACACTGGATGAACCAGATCCACTCGCGTCCATTTCCAGCTATTAAAACATTTAAAAAAAAAATTATTACATAGAACAGGATAATTAGTTAAAACTGTAGCGTTCAGTTCACTATTTACAGTGAACTGGGCTGCCCAGTTTACTGTAAAACTGTTTTATAGTGAACCGGAGACCTTTTACAGTGAACTGGAGCTGCCCAGTTCACCTGTAAAAGGTGAACTGGAGCTGCCCAGTTCACCTGTAAAAGGTGGACTGGAGCTGCCCAGTTCACCTGTAAAAGGTGGACTGGAGCTGCCCAGTTCACCTGTAAAAGGTGGACTGGAGCTGCCCAGTTCACCTGTAAAAGGTGGACTGGAGCTGCCCAGTTCACCTGTAAAAGGTGGACTGGAGCTGCCCAGTTCACCTGTAAAAGGTGGACTGGAGCTGCCCAGTTCACCTGTAAAAGGTGGACTGGAGCTGCCAAGTTCACCTGTAAAAGGTGAACTGGAGCTGCCCAGTTCACCTTTTACAGTGAACTGGAGCTGCCCAGTTCACCTAGGTGAACTGGAGCTGCCCAGTTCACCTTTTACAGTGAACTGGAGCTGCCCAGTTCACCTAGGTGAACTGGAGCTGCCCAGTTCACCTAGGTGAACTGGAGCTGCCCAGTTCACCTAGGTGAACTGGAGCTGCCCAGTTCACTGTAAAAAAGTGAACTGGGCAACCCGGTTCACTGTAAAAAAGTGAACTGGGCAACCCAGTTCACTGTATAAGTGACCAGGGCAACCCAGTTCACTGCAAAACAGTGAATTGGGCTCCAGTTCGCTGTAACAGTGAACTGGGCAGCCCAGTTCACTGTAACAGTGAACTGGAGCCCAGTTCACTGTTTTAACAGTGAACTGGAAGCACAGTTCACTGTTACAGTGAACTGGGCTTCCAGTATGACTATGCTAGAAGGCTAGAACAGAAGAGAGCAGCCAAAAAAATTACTTGAACTGGGCTTTCACTATGCGTCTATGCTAGAACAGAAGAGAGCAGCTGAAAAACATGGCAGCCAGAAAAACACAGCCAGAAAAATCTTCAAACGACAGTCAATATGCAAGAAGAAGAAGGAATGCAGAGAGAAGAAGTTACCAAAAGTGGCGGCGGTCGGCGAACGGAAGAGGAGCGACGAACGGAAGAGGAGCGGCGACAGGAGCGAAGCGGCGACTGGAGCGGAGATTTCAACCCTAACCCGATTCAGCGTGAATCAGGAAAATGAGGCCAAGCTTCTTTATAAAGACAACAACCATTAAAATAAACCGGGCCTAGACCGAATATATTCTAGGCGCGCCTAACTAGCGCCTGAAAGGCCCGCATGGCACGGGCCTGGGCAAATTCACCCGCCTCGCCCATGATCGGGCGCTACTCCGTGCGCCCGGCGCCTCAGGCGCGCCTAGGCGCGTGCCTTGATAACTTAGGAGGTGGTGTGCCCATGATTTCTGTGGCCGACAGATTTTATGGTCGAGGTGGTGCAGAGGATCGCCCTTCTGGTAGTCTGACTAGGTGAGTTAGATTCAGTGATTAAGTTGCGTCGACATTCAGAGGTTGAGCTCAAGCAGGAATAAGTCGACTCTGAGTAGGTCGGCTGATACCTCAGACTTGAGGTGGTGCTTCGTGCAGACTGGTGCTTCGTGCAGAACGTGCTACATGCAGTGTTACCTAGCACAGATAGTGCTTTGTGCAGAGAGTGTTTCGTGCAGGTGTGGTTCCGGATCCCGAACCAAGGCGGTGATTGTTGGTTTTTTAGTTTGGTTCGGATCCAGATCTAAACCGGATCTAAATCCTATGTTTCGGAAAATTTTCCTTCCAAAACTTGCCGCTTATATCAAGAAAAATAAAAAAAGGAAAAAAAATTCTCTTTTTTTGATTCTCTCGTGAGTAATTGGGAGAATGTTACATATATCTTTCCAAGGAGAAGATATATTCAAGTCAAACACCACCCTGAGTTTGGAGGTGAGAGTGTTGCTTGTACCTTTCAAGGAGCAGCCCGTCTGTGACAACTTGGGAAGAAAGCCGCCTGAAGCCCTTTTGGAGAAACCGCCTGTGAGAGAGGACTCTGCCCCTCTCTCTCTCCTTTCTCTCTCTCTCAATTGTGCACTCGTTGGGGCCGCCGGCCTTGGGTGTTGTCGTCAGTCTTGGAGGAGATATTTGTCGGCGTTGGGAGAGGGTGTTGCAGTCGGGCTTTGTGGGGATTGCGTTGCAGTGGACGTTCTTTGGAGCGGAGAGGCGCAGTGTCGAAGACATGCATGAGTGCAGTTAGCCTCGACGGTGTTTTCTCTCCGGTGGTGGCGTTGTTTTCCGGTTGAACGTCAGACTTCGACGCAGAAGGTTTTGATGAACCTTGTGCGTCCGCGAGGCAGACTGCAGTCCAAATCTAAGATTTCCTCAGTGGAACGTGCATGTTCGGATCATCCGCAGCGTACTCGCTGGACGGTCATTTTTCTCCTGTTTTATTCCTGTATTTGTATTTATATATTGATTATAAATATATCCGCGATTGTGTGATAGAAACTGGGGAATCTGGCGGTAGAGGGGGGGTGTCGACGGTAGAGAGAGAGAGAAGAGAAAGAAGAAGAGAAGGAGAGGGAGAGAATTAGGGTTATGAGAGAAAGAGGAAACACAACATTCATCCAGGATACATTACAAGTCCAAATCAGTCCCTCTTATAGATGAGGGGTGCCAATAACAAGAGGGGTGCCCAAAAATAGGAAAAATAAAATAACATAACATAAAATATAAACTGAATATTAATTATCCTCCGCGCCGACCCCGTCGGGTCGTCCTCGTCGGTTCAAGCAGCTCCTGACGCGCCCGGTTCATCTTCCTCGGTCTGCACCATGTCCGTCGCGAATGTCCGTAACAATGTCGTCGTCTGGGAAATATGTCTTGCCCCCAAGGTAGTAGTCTGAGTGGTGGCGACAACAGTGATCCTAGAACAGCCCCGTGTCTTCGGACTCCATACGATAAGACCCAGCAACCGGGACCTCTTACGGGCCAGAGTCCCCCTGAAGGTGGTCGCAGCAACCAAGTAGCTTGGTTGGGTAGTTCGGTGCCAGTTGTCGTCTTTCTTCTAGACCAGAGAAAGCTGGGCTGGTGGCAATCCCGGAGAGAAAACCGGTTCCTTGCCGATGGATACGGAGAGCGTAGGAGGGCGGAGTCATCGTGGAGGCGATATGGTTGTCCCTCGTGTAGGAACTGCATGGACATAGTCTCCCAGTTGATGCATACCTCGCCAAGCGTGCGGAGCCATGCCACTCCTAACACGGCGTCGAGGCCGCCTAAGCAAAAGTTGCAGAAGTCTGCGGTCACGGAATATGGCCCTATAGAGAGAGAGACGACAGTGCAACAACCCTGAGTAGGGCGTTGGCGCACATCGCCCATGCTGACCGCAACATCCGGGGAGGGAACCGAGGGAAGACGGAGCTGCTGCACCAGGTGCTCAGAGATGAGGTTGTGGTTTGTGCCGTTGTTCACCACGATGATGATCGGGTGATCCCGCAATATGCCCGGAAGCTGCATGGTCTGCTGGCCGGAGATCTCACTCGTCGAGGTGCCAGATAACTCCAACCGGTGGAATGTAGTTGCGGTGGGGTCGAGAGGGGTATCCTTCGGTGAGAGCTCCAGGGCCTCAAAGTCAGCCACGGTAACCTCAGGGTCGACGTCGCCGATGATGGCGCAGAACTCCTTGACCGCGCAGACGTGGGTAGGAAAATTTGACTGACAGCATCAGAAAAACAACTCTTTTCGACAGAGGTCGTCCAATTCGCGGTTGGTGAATCGCTGAGGAGGGGTCGGTCGACCTGGCAGAGCGGCTGGAGGAGGCTGAGGAGTTGTTGTATCTGGAGTAACAGTCTGCCACGGTCGGGCCCCCGACGGTGGTCCGCTTGACGACGACGGTGGGCGAGGAGACAAATCCGCCTCCACGAGGCGGTCCATGTCGAGGGCATCAGAAACCGTCTGGGGGTGGTGAGTGCGGAGCCGGGAGCAGATGTGGGGCAAGAGACCCTGCATGAAGAAGCTGAGATAATGATCCGGCGGTAATCCCGGAACATGGGTGACGAGGGTCACAAACTCATCAAAGTAATCATCCAATGCACCGGTTTGGCAAACCCCACACAACCGTTCGATGGCAGATCCAGAATAGCGGTTGTCATCTCCTGTTTGATCTCCGACCAAGAGATAGTTGGGTTGGATTGTCGGAGCCACCGAGCCCAATGAAGGGCGAAGCCATCGAGTCCTACGACGGCAGTAGAGACCTTATCCTGCTCGGGAGTATGGTGGAGGTAGAAGTACTGCTCCGCCTTGGCAATTCACCCAATCGGATCCACACCGGCAAATGTGGGGAGGTCCAAAGCGAGGGCGGGGTGGCCTGGAAGAAACGGGACCGCGGAGTCCCTGATGTACAAGAGGGGTGCCGCTCCGAGGATGGACGCGCCGGCGGCCGGGCACGCGGATCTGTTGGCGGAAGAGGCGGCGGAGGGTTGTAGGGCATCGAACTTGGCGTGAAGGGCGAGAAGGGAGGCATGCATGGAGGCGACAAGTTGTTCCTGAGGCTCGACGTGACAGCTAAATGCTTCGGAGGTGGAATCCAGAATGGGGTTGCCGGAGGAGCGGGTGGTGGGAGCCATGGGGCTGGTGACGACGGAGAGCGGCCGAAAAGGGCCGGATCTATTATAGATTGGCGGGAGAGGGACCCTTGGTGCGGATCTGGCGGATCGGGGAGCGAACGACCCGTCGCTGGGAGGAATCGGCGGAATCAGCCGAAACCGACGATGCGCAGAATCCGCAATTCGGGACAAGAATTCGGCGCGGAATGCGGTAGATCGGCAGGACTTGCACGGCGGATCGGGAAGTCGGCGGGGACGTCACAGCGTGGGAGGAATTTGGTGCACGGAGTTGGCCGAACGCGCGCAGAATCAGAGATGCAGCACAGCGATGAGCGCAAAGAGGCTTTGGCTCGGAAATAACATGTACCAGCAATAGCACAGATGATCTCGGGCACCAGCGGCGAGATGGTGGACGACGCGGCAGGTCAGACCAAATTGAAAGGAACTGGGGAATCCGGAGACAGAAGGGGGGGGGGGGGGGGCGGTGGAGAGAAAGAGGAGAAAGAAGAAGAGTGGGAGAGAAAGAGGAAACACAACATTCATCCAGGATACATTACAAGTCCAAATCAGTCCCTCTTATAGAGGAGGGTGCCAATAACAAGAGGGGTGCCCAAAAAAATAATAAATAAAATAACATAATATAAAATATAAACTGAATATTAATTATCCTCCGCGCCGACCCCGCCTAGGTCGTCCTCGTCGGTCCAAGCCGCTCCCGACGCGTCCGGTTCATCTTCCTCGGTCCATGCCACGTCCGCCGCGAATGTCTGTAACATTGTGCCTCAACGGGTTATGATGTGTGCAAATTTGTGTATATTTGTGTTTCTTGTTTACCTGCAATTTATTATAGTTGTGTTTGCACATTGTGTACCATATTTTACAACACAATCGACTTTGACTCATGTGATGTCGACACGGATGAGAAGTGTGAGAAATGAGCGAGAAGACGACAAAAAGTAAATAAACCGCAAATTTTATTGCTCCAAAAAGATAATTATTACATAGGTATGCCCTCATATTTATATGAAACGGGGAAGATGAGAGAATACAATAAGAGATGTGAGACTAAATATGAATCCGCCACTCCTATCCGCCGGACTGCTCCAGCTAACCGCCAGTCCGCCTGCTAGCCTCCAACTGCCAATACTAGAAGCCTGACCACAGCAACGTTTAACCATCCAGACCGCAGTTGTGGGTAGCCCTCAGACCGCAACTGCTAAGATAAGACATCAAACCACCAGACCGCTGGACTAACCGCCGGACTAACCGCCAGACCACCTGAGTATCTAGCCGCCCGACTAGAACGTCAGACAGCAATTGCGGGAAGCCTTCAGACCGCAACTGCTAAGATAAGCCATCAGATCACCAGACCTCTAGACTGACCGTCAGACCGCCCAAATAGCTAGCCGCCCGACTAGACTGTTAGACCGTCGATCTCTAACACTCCCCCTCAAGCTGGAGCGTATATGTCAATCATGCCCAGCTTGCTGCAAACATCTGAAGCGGAAACTGGTTTTGTAAAGAAGTCTGTCAGTTCTCTTTCTGAGGTAACAAATGGAGTGCAGATCTGATTCTTCAAAATCTCTTCTCTGATGAAGTGACAATAGGATCTTCGAATGAATAAAGAGTGATCTGCAGCACTCCGAGCAAACCCAATAATGGAAATCACTTCATTGAACTTGTCAAACCAAGCCCTAGGACTTTGCTTCAGACCATATATAGCTTTCGTAGTTTGCAGACCTGAGACTCCCCCTGAGCAACATACTCAGGAGGTTGCTCCATATAGATTGTTTCCTGCAAATCTCCATAAAGAAAGGCCTTCTTCACATCTAGCTGAGATATTTTTCAGTCTCTGTTGACAGCTACTGAAAAAAGAACACAGATTGTAGTAATCCGAGCAACCGGAGAGAAATGTATCAAAGAAATCAACCCCATAGGTTTGTGTAAACCCTTTGGCAATAAGGCGAGCCTTGTATCGATCAATAGTACCATCAGGGAGAAACTTGATAACGAAGACCCAGCGGCAGCCAACCACATCAGCTCCAGGAGGGGTAGGAACAAGCGTCCAAGTACCCCGTTCAGTAAGAATGTTCATCTCTTCATCCATGGCAGCCTTCCAATGAGGAATAATAAGGGCATCCTTATAAGAGGCTGGAATAACGCTTGCCGAAAGAGCAAAAGCAAAGCTCTGAGATGAAGGAGATAACTGCGCATAAGAGACCACATCTTGAATAGGATGTTGAGTGCACGATCAAACTCCTTTCCAAAGAGCAATCGGAAGATCAAGGTCCGTCTTGTCTACTGTATCATTCCCATCCACATGAGAGACTACTGACCCAGGAGCTATTGGCAGCGGCTCAGGAGAAGACGAAGAGTTAGGAGAAGAATCAGTAACAGAAGGAGGAGAGAGAAGAACAGTTGCGGGAAGAGGTGCTGACACCAGCGGAGAAGAAGAAGCATCAAAAGAAGGAATTTCAGAGGGAGAAGAAAAGAATCAAATAAGGTAACATCTGCAGAAACATACTGTCGGCGAAAAAAAAGACCAAAACACCTATATCCCTTCTGTGTCGGACAGTATCCCAAAAAGATGCACTTAACAGAGCGAGGAGAGAGTTTGTCGCAATCTGGGGAAGGAGAGTGGGAAAACGTTGTGCATCCGAAGACACGAGGAGTCAAAGGAAATGGTGTCGTGTTATGATACAGGATAGAGAAAGGGAGACGCCACCAAGAACCGAAGACGGAACTCGATTAATGAAAAAGCAAGAAATCAGAAAAGCATGACCCCAATAAGAGCGGGGAACATGCATTTGAGTAAGAAAACTACGAGCCACATCTAGAAGATGTCGATTCTTACGCTCTGCAATGTCATTCTGTTGCGAAGTGTAAGGGCAAGTAATTTGATGGACAAGTCCACGATCCAAACAAAAAGAAGTGAACTGATGACTAAGATACTCTTTAGCATTATCAGTGCGGAGAGTTTTAATCGGAGTATCAAATTGTGTACGAATTTCATTATAAAATGTAGTAAAAACTGAAAAAATCTCAGAGCGGTCATGCAACAAGTATAACCATGTACACCGAGAAAAGTCATCAATGAAAGTAACAAAATATAAATTACCCCGACCAATAGTCGGAAGGGGAGCAGGACTCCATACATCTGAATGAACAAGATCAAATGAGTGAGAAGAGCTGCGACCCACCCTCGCGGGAAAAGTAAACCGGTGATGTTTGCCAATTTGACAAGCTTCACATTGAAAAGAAGAATCCTCGCGAGGTAAATCAGGTAGAAGCTGATAAAGGAGTCGAGGAGGAGGATGCCCAAGGCGAAGATGTCACTGAAGTAAGGAAGAAGAGCCAGAAACAGTATCAAGGTAGAATAAGCCGCCGCTTTCCGTCCCAGTAGCGATCATTTCCTTGGATTGAGGAATCTGAAAAATACAAGTAAAGGATAAGAAAACAGCTTCACATTTCAACTGTCTGCAAAGAGTTGTAATAAAAAGAAAATTGCACGGAAACTTTGGCACATAAAGAGTGTCCTGAAGCTGAATAGGAGTCACATGCACCATGCCAGATCCACAAATCGGGGATGGAGAACCATCCGCTATAAGAACCGGAGGAAACCGGTTACTCTATTCAAGACAAGAAAACAATCGAGAATTGTCCGTCATATGATTAGTTGCACCAGAATTGATTAGCCACCTACTCGTAATGGCCACCTGAGCAGCTCCAGAAGTAGCTAAAGAAATAAACTTCTTGGAGGAATCAGTTGAAGCAGGATGAAGGTGAGGATGTTTGGTCCAGCAACGATCAACCAAATGACCGACCCGGCAACAATGAGAACAGAGGTGCTTAGAGGAACCCCGAACACCATTACGGCCACCTCGGCCACCAGAGGTATCAGAACGAGCTGGATGAGCAACCAGATTAGGAGGAGAAGAAAGCAAAGGACGATGAAGAAGAGTAGTAACAGCAAAAAGTCGAGCAGCAGTAGCATCCAGAGTTGGAGATTCCGCCTCCCTAAGAATCTGTTGGCGAATCATATCATACGAGTCTGGGAGGCAAAGTAAATAACACACCACAAGAAGCTCCTGAAAATATTTGCGTTGCTCAGCAAGATCAGCAGAAAATGGCCTATGCTGAAGGAGTTCAGCACCAAGAGTCTGAACCTCCTGATAGGCCAACGCAGGAGTCATGACTGGGCGAGCAAATAGATCCACATATAAGGTATAAATGCGTGAAGTCTGTGCGCCCTTGGAATACAAAAAAGCAAGATGATTCCATGCAGCCTTGACCGTATGATCATGTCGAATAACCGGGAGGAAATCATCGACAAACTGTTAGCTAACCAAGTACGAACCAAAGCATCGGTAGCATCCCATTCATCAAAAGAAGCAGAGTCAGAAGGTGGAGGGTCATCGGTCAAATGATGACGTTTACGCTGAGAGCGTAATCGAAAAATAAAGGACGCACTCCAATCAGGATAATTGGGACCGGTAAGCTTAGGCTTTGTTTGGCGCGGCGTTTTAGGGGTGGGGTGCCGCGATTTTTCATGCAGCCCCGCCAAACAATGTTATTATTAATATTATTAATATTATTATTATATATTATTATATTAAATATATTAAATATTAAGTTATATAATGTATATAAACAGCACTGCAAACGTTGCTCTTCCAAACAGATTCACAGATTTTGTCATCACTCTACAAAACAGCTGATTATTCCATCACTGCTTCTCCAGTCGCTACAGTCGCGCCAAACAGAGCCTTAGAAGCGGTACCCAAATTACCAGAAGCAAAGAAAGAAGAAGAGGAAATAGAAGGAGGAGCAGAGAAAGTAGAAGAAGACGGAGAGTCCATAAAAACCAGACAGAAACCGCGCGGTTAAGCAAGAACAACCAGCGCGAGAAGAAACAAGACAGCGACAAGCAGCGAACAAACCGCACGAGAAGCCCACACAGTCACGGTGCCAAAAACACCAGTGGCAAAAAGCAGAGGCCGTGACCAGGATGTGGAGCCCGCAGCGGTTAGAGAAGCCGCATCGACCAGAGAAGTCGTCGCGAGAAGCAGGAGGAAAGGAAGAGGTCGCACGGTCAAGGTGAGAACACACCAGCGGCAAGGACGATGTCGCGACCAAAATGCGGGACTCGAACAAGAGAACAGAAGCAGCGAAGAAAGAAGCTGCAACAAAAAGCGACTAAGCAAAGGAAGTTGCGCGTACAGAACACGCATTAAAAATAGATCGCATGAGAGCGAAAAACCAGAGAGAGGAGGGTGGGAAGCACACACCAAGAAACCGAATCGGAAAGAAAGTCAGAAGAAGTCGCGCGGGAAACAAACCGCGCGGTTAGAAAAACAAGCCGCAATCTGATTGGAGCAATGGATCGGTTTCCTCTGATACCATGTGAGAAATGAGCGAGAAGACGGCAAAAAGTAAATAAACCGCAAATTTTATTGCTCCAAAAAGATAATTATTACATAGATATGTCCCTCATATTTATATGAAACGGGGGAGATGAGAGAATACAATAAGAGATGTGGGACTAAATATGAATCTGCCACTCCTATTCGCCTGACCACCAGCTATCCGCCGGACTGCTCTAGCTAACCGCCAGTCCGTCTGCTAGCCTCCAACTGCCAATACTAGAGGCCTGACCACAGCAGCGTTTAACCATCCAAACCGCAGTTGCGGGTAGCCCTCAGACCGCAACTGCTAAGATAAGCCATCAAACCACCAGACCGCTGGACTAACCACCAGGCCACCTGAGTATCTAGCCGCCCATCTAGAACGTCAGACCGCAATTGCGGGAAGCCTTCAGACCGCAACTGCTAAGATAAGCCATCAGATCACCAGACCTCTACACTGACCGCCAGACCGCCCGAATAGCTAGCCGCCCGACTAGACTGTCAGACCGCCGATCTCTAACAAGAAGGGCCGATCTCTAACAAGAAGGTAACGCCCGATGTGCAAAGCAGGTGGAAGGGAAAGTAGGCATCATGGGCTGGGTGGGTGCTTGTGTTGTTAGCGATCCAGTAAAATGAGAAGAAACAAAGATGTATAAATTAAGGAAAGCCTTATATGTTTTGAAACATGCCCCTAGAGCCTGGAATAAAAGATTGATAGGTATTTGAAGTTCATCAGTTAGAACGAAGCCTTATTTAATATTAAAACCTTCAGCATAAGTGATTATCTAATATTGAGCATCTCCGTGGATGATTTGATAGTCACAAACATCAAAACATTTGACATGGGAATTCAAGGTGCAAATGAAAGCAGAATATGAAATATCTGACATGGGAATCATGAGATACTTCTTGGGAATTCAAGTGACTCAAACCCCATAGAGTATATTCATTCACCAGACAAAGTACCTTCAAGACTTTTGAAAGAGATGCCAGATGACCGAATCAAACTTTGTACCCACTCCTATATCCACATTAGAAAAACAACTTAAAGTTGTTGATGAAGAGAAGTGTTGAAAACTACAAAAGTACAGTAGACTCTATGGTTGATTTAACTCATACAGTCATACCAGACCACATATTGACTATTGAGTAACTGGTGAATATTGCTTCCAGATGTCTGAATCAAGTGTCAATGTAAAGAGGATCTTGCGTTACCTGAAAGGATGAAAGGAAATCAAGAATTTGGCTTCCTTTACACAACTGAAGCTCAAGGCAGGTACACAATTAAATGGGTTATGTGATAATGATTGGGCAAAATTTGCTGATGATCGGAAAAGTACATCCGGATCTATCTTCTTTCTTTGTTTGAAACCAATTTCCTGGAATACATCTAAATGGAAAAAGCATAAATATGTCGACTGCAAAAGATGAATACATAGCATCAGGAGAGCAGCTAAAGAAGGGATATGACTAAGAAGATTATTGAAGGGCATGAAGGAAGAAGAAAAGGAGGTTGGAATTCGTGTTGATAATACATCTACCATTTCTATAGCAAAAAATCATGTATTGCACTGGAAATCAAAACATATTGAACTTCATTACCATTACACCTGAGATTTGGGGCAAAAAGGGGTTCTACAGTAGATATACTGCCAACTGAAGATCAAGTTGTGGATGTTCTTATAAAACCGTTGACAACTCAAAAGTTTGAATTCATGTGCTCTAAGATGAAGATGAAGGTGAAGAAAGAAGTTTTGATTAATTGTGAGTACTAGAATACATATATAATCAGAACTTCAAGTATCTTACAAGTGTATCTTTTGTTAAGTGTTGTAATAGGTTGCATATAACCCAATATATCACCTGCTATGTTGTAAGTTGTAACCCATTAAAAGGGCATGAGTCAAAAGGCATGTCTGTTCAGTGAGAAGACAAACCGGCCTGTTGCTATGTTTATATTCCTCAATCATTAAAACATCTCTTTAAGTTAATATAATTTAATCGACTGCTAAAATACTTTTTTATTCTTCCCTGGTTCGGTCACAACTGTTCATCTTCTTCCCAAATTACTCTAACATCCTGGCATGAGTTACAATATAAAATGATATCACATTTATTATATATAGGAGCCATGAATGAAATTATGTAATCAATTGACTCGCACCACCTATTATCTGAACAAATGCTTTTCTCCATATCATCATTACAACATACATAATTTTTAAGCAGTATCAAGCATACTCGAGTGCATCCAACAGTATCCGAGAGAATTCAAACCTTTTTCATTTTGAATTAAAAGAATGTTTGCAACAATTAAGGGAATGTGTTTCAGAAAATTTTCAAGAGTTTCCCGACTCCGAAGATTTTTGGATATGATACCCAAGGCAGTTGCTAGTATCCATTCTTCCTAGCTTGTACCAGTCAACAATGCCACAGACTCATTAATCAATTAACTTTGTCTGCTAGGCTACAGCCATGTCCCAACCATCATCAATGGCATTCAATTTTATTTCCTTTAAGGTCCCACGCTTGCTGCTCATTTGTACTTTCTCCTGCACAATTTTCTACCCATTACTTCCACATTCATTTAACCATACTCATCGCCATCTATCTCATTTTTCCCAAAATCAACGTACCCCATCAAATCACTATCACACTATAATTTCAATGGCCATTCTCATATTAGTCCAGCCGCACCCATACATATCTCTGATGACACCAACATGATGCCTAATTTTTCTTTGCACAATCGCAACCTTCACCTCATTCTTTAAAACTGCTGCGAGTACAAGAGCAGTGGAAAATGTAACGGAACCACCGGGCCAAGTGATGTGGGATCCCTTAACCTCTCACTTCAATGTTGTGTTGTGGAAAAGATTTTTCGCTATTTAAACGAAAGCTTAGACAAGAATTTCTCTACGAATCATCTTCAACACTGTCACTCACAGTTTATGATGAAGCTTACTTAGCTGGCTCTATTGAAGATAAAAAATTTTGTAACTCCATATATGATGTCTTATGAGAAAATTTGGTTATATGGCGCAACAAGAGACAAAAAAGTAGTGGCGCATTCATCTGCTGAGGTTGAATATCAAAACTGTCACAAATTATTTTCAAGTTGGTCCAGTCAATTCTCTTTTCACAAAATTTGGCTTCAGTACCATATTCCATGCGACTCTATTGCAACAACATAGTTGTGATTTACATTGCTGAAAGTCTAGTATTATGTGTGATGAGTGATGACTGAACACATTGAAACTTATAGTGTTGTAGATGTCGGACGACATGTCCGACATGTCGACCAACATAAAAATTTTGGAGATAAAACGCGACGACATCAATATTTTAAGTAAAAATGTCATTTTTGAAAATTTTGCCCGACATATCGATTTAACCCGATATATCGGGCGATATTTTGCGACCGATATATCGTTGAGAGTATTAAAATTATTTTTTCCCATTTTCTGAAGAAACCAAACACCGGTTAAGGTGTCGCTGTGTGACCTTCAGTCACGGGTTCGAGTCATGGATGCAGCCTCTTGAGAGTAAGATGCTTTGTGCACCAAGATAGCCCCTTCTTAAGAGAGTAAGTAGAAATATTTTGTTGTGTTTCATTTAGTGCATCACTCTAAGTCTAGCATCGACGACTTTCTCATCTCACTCTCATATGATCTTTATCTCATTTATTGCAGTCGTAATTTATAAACATACACTGTATATATATATGCTTATTCTGTAATTTATAAACATGTATTATGTATACAATTATATATATATTTATAAAAACTGTTTATATACATGAATAAATTTAATTATATATTAAAATCCGATATTGTAAAATATCCCCGATTTATCCCCGATTTATCCCCGCAATCCGACAGCCGACATTTAAAACTCAAACCGATATGAACCCGACATCCGACACCTGCAACCTTGGTCACTTAATAAGTGAAAAAGAAAAAGGAGAGGAAAGTAGTCTTTCAACATAAACACTCTTCGAGACAAGTTAGAGATATTCTGAGCAAGCCTCTACTTCGAGCAACCTTCTCATATTTTACATCCAAACTTGGAATGAACAAAGTCAATTCTTCGGCTTGCGGGAGAGTATAGTCTTATATATATGTAGATATATGTACTCACACCACCATTAATATTATAGACTTCTAGTATATCTTGCACTATGAATAATTGAACATATATATATATATATATATATATATATATATATATATATATATATATATATATTGTGTACCAACACATACTATTGTTGTTTTATCAATGAGAAAATCTACAAGAATGAATACTTCTCTTTACTTTCGACTGCAAAATAAGAAAGGAATGAATGCTCCCCTCTCAGTATAAAATATTAGAAAAATACAAATAATTTCAATCCTTCGTTCCTTTACATCACATGTCTATGATCATGGACGAGGTTACCATTAGTGTGAAACACTTCAATATTGTGTACTTCCTTTGTTATCTTACTAGTGTATTTCTACGGATGTGGATAATAACATAGAACAAAAATGATCGGAGATTTCATTGCTCTGTCATTGTAGAGTTCCTTTTAGTTCCATCCCAGCATTCTTGAGCCTACAATCTCAGTGATTATATCTCCTACATTGCCTATTGGTTCCAACCAGCATTCCTGAGCCCAACCTTGACGACCCCCGCAGTTCAAGCTTCGACATTTCCGAGGTTCCCTCATTTCAGGGTAGCTTTCCGAGCCTAGCCCCGGCAACCTGAGTAGTTTTGGCTGCTGCATTCCCTATTCTAGGTATATCGGCCTGAACTCTGTTTTTATTATTTCAATCCTTGAGATCAAGAGTGTAATATGCCGATGATTTTTTTAGTAAAGAATGTCACATTTTGTAGGCTTGGAGTGGGAGAGCATGCTGATTAAAAAAATTTGTTCTCAAGAAAGGTTTGTTTTAGATAGTAGTAGTGAATCAGCAAGCATGGAAGAGGAATATGAGGAATATGATTCATGGATGATTTGGAGAGTGATTTTTGAGTTTGATAATTCCATAAAAAAGGGCAGGCCGATGCACAAAGCATCCCCACACGGTGAGGGTCCGGGGAAGGATCTCACCACAAGGGTGAAATGTAGGCAAACCTTACCCAACATTTTTGCAAGAGGCTGCTTCCAGAGTTCGATGATACTATACTTGATGATAATATAGATAAAGAAATTGAATTTATTGGCATAGTAGATGAATCAAAACCTTTATTGAATACAAATGCTAGAACAAAAATAAGGGAGTATGATAGTCAATCTTCATCCAAATCACATAAATGAAAATTTTCACAAACTCAAATTTAACAAGGAGATGCAAATGATTCTGATTTCGAGTTTAATGTCAGGTTGTGTTTCAATACCACTTCTAATTTTAGGGATGCAGTGAGAATGTACGCTACCAATCAAGGGAAACTTTTAAAATTTACCAAAAAAATTGTAGTGATAAGAATCAAGTAACGTATGATTGCGGTTGGATTTTATTTGCTTCTTTAATATCTAAGAGTGAAAAAACCTTTCAAGTGAAGACAAGTTGCCCGGATTTAATGGGAAGTTATGCCCTTCCATACAAGAATTTCAGAGAACAACACAAAGAATGCACACAACTACATTTGAGATGGAATGATCATGTCAAATTTGAAGTTCAGGGGTGGATATGAGACAAATTGATGGTTGACTAAGCTATATGAGCCGTAGTTGAATGCGGTGGGACCTCGCTAATATTTCTTGTGTGCATGCCACATCATGTAGCTTCTATCGAAGGGAAAATGTTGAAGGCTACATCGAACATTGGTACAAAAAATAAAATTTTATGAGGGCTTATGAACACTTACTAAATCTCATAAATGCACAGAAAAAGTAGTCATTGGCCAACTAGAATCCAATTGTTCTGTGGTCTAATATTCACAAGAAGCCCAAAAGGTTATCACAACATGCTAGAAGAAAAGAAATAACATTGAACATTGGTACAAAAAATAAAAGTTTATGATGGCTTATGAGCACTTCCTAAATCTCATAAATGCACAAAAAAAGTAGTCATTAACCAACTAGATTCCAATTGTTTTGTGGTCTAATATTCACAAGAAGCCCAAAAGGTTATCACAACATGCTAGAAGAAAAGAAATAGAAAGATTAGAGGCCCAGAAATATGAATGAAGTATACATGTTTCAATTGTAGGTTTAGAGGATTTAACAACAAAAAATGTGTTAAAGCCTCCAAAATCCCATATACAATAATGCCTTGAACATCTTCTAAGAAATCAAAACTTTTGGTACACAGTAATTCATCTTATATTTAATTTGCAATATTTTAGAATTAGACTTTGTCTTAGTCTCCAATTGTTAATATGTAGGTGCGGAGGAAAGAATGATTCATCCCTTACAACAAATCCTAACTCTCGTGTAACGGCAAGTGGCGGAAAAACACTCAGAAGTTTGTTTTAATGGTGGACTTAATCATGAATTTAATTGTGTTTCATTGTGGATGTATATTATGTTTCTTATGTTGGTGGGGAGAAAGACAAATTTTGTGTTTCTTTGTAGATGGTATTTTGGTGGGAAAAGAGACAAGTTTGTGCAATTTTATACGAAGTTGGTTTGTTGCCTATGTTTTATGATTAAATATCGATGCAACATCAATCGTAAATTCTCAAGGGAAGTCAATCATGGTGATATTAAGCTTGTTGGTTAAACAATAAAGTTGTGCTTTGGTTAGGAGAGAACGGAAAATGGGTATATGTTGAAACAAGTAACAACAAGGGCCAACAAATATGCAAATTCAAACAGTATGGATGGATACATATCAGGCAGGTCGTTTGATCTTACTTAAACAAAAAAGTAGAACTTTTTTTTATTTCTAAGAGCATGCAAACACCTTTTAATATGGTTCAGTTCAGAGTGAGATTGCAGGTCAGATGTACTGGGATGCTTTATAACAGCAGACTTTGTTCGGCACAATATCCCTTGTGCAATTTGAATTGTTTCTTTGAAGTTCAAATTTTCAATAGAAACTGCAGCAGATCTAATGCATTCCTCATTAGAGGGCAGATCAATTGAAGAAACCACTTTTTTTCTAAAATCCGGTGGACCAAAATACCTCTGTAATTAGAGCATAATGTACAAATTGTTGGCTTAAATGTAATTTCATTATCATTTTCGGAGGTGAAAATTGCCAATTACCCAATGTATTCTACACTTTCTTTTTTAAAAAACAGGAAACAATAAAACATAAGAGCATTGTTTTTATTTTTAGGCAGATACCATAAAAAGCTAAAACAAACTCATCAAAAACATGCATAATTCGAGCGTGTGCATATTATTGTACGCTAATTTGCATACAATACAAGGAATTACATTGTCTTGAAAAGCAATCAACACACATGACTCCAAGAAGGCACAATTAACATGCGAAACAGAAACAACCAACAAGTAAGAGAAGACACATAAAAAGGAGCAATGAAATATAAATTCGTGAGGCGATTGCCAACAATCTCAACTAACCTTTCCCAGGAAATCGACGGATTTGGTCTCGGCCTTGTAGGCCGAAGTAAGCACCTCCTTGAAGGTAGGCTTGAGCGAAAGCGACGCATCGACCCAGACGCCATTAGCAAAGGTCAGTCGGGGACCGCCCGACGGAGACCCGTCGGCTAAGACGACATCGGCGATCTGGGATGAGAGAGCTCTGAGGTCCGTGACGGAGCCGGAGCGGAGAACGGAGAGGATCTGCTGCTGCGTCTCTCCTTTCGATCCGGCGGCGACGAGAGCTAGGGCGGCGTGGATCGAGATCGGAGAAAAGGCGAGGTTGGAGCCGCTGGCCAGGGACGAACTGACGTGACTCGTGAGCTGGAGGGAGAAGCTCGTCTGGTGGGCGATCGCCTCTCGGAGATCCATGCTGGGATAGAGAGCGGGACGGAGGGGGTGAACTGCGGCGAGAAGTTCCCGAGAAGTGGAGACTGTTATAAGGAGATAGTTTGACTTTACAGAATGACGGTGGGCAGCTATAATTCAATTTTGCTGTGGGCACACCGATGATAAGCTAATATTTAGGTCACGATCGTGGATGATGCTCATGGTCCTGCACCAATGAAGAGCTTGTAAAGGAGGTGGGGCCCACCCAGTTGTGGCTTGTGTCATACACTTTTGCACGGGGCCCTCATCATTTGTGACTTTTCATTGGTTATGTGGACGATGCTTACCGTCCACGGTCCTGACCTAAAAATTTTCCTTGAAGAAGAGGCTTCGTTCATCTTACAAACCTGTAACACAAATAATGGATCAGACCTGTAACACGTGGTAATGGGTCGGCCTGCTCGTCCCGTTCAACCCCCCATGGTTGCAGCGAAAATTTTTAGGTACGTATTCGCACCTAATTTTAGGTGTGATGCGGTTGTATTTAGGCCATTAGATCTTGATTTATCTTGATTTCAACGGCTTCGATACGGTTGTATCTAAGTTGTTGTACATCCGGTTGTATTGCGATCAAAATACGACTGTATCTCAGCCGTTGGAATCTAAATCCAACGGCAGGGATCGTATCCCACCTAAAAATAAATGTAAATACGTACCTAAAACGGACTCTGATTGCAGACGAAGAAATCGAATTTTTGAGGATGAGTTATCACCACTGCATTCATGACCGTGACTGTCGGTATGTTTTCTTGTGTAGAAAGATGGAGGGAGTAACCGTTCTTGTTCCACCGTATGTTTACCTGTCAGCCGTTCGATCAGTCATGAAATGATTTTTTTTTTATCCTTTGCATATAAAAAAATCAAAACAAAAAGTCTCAGATCTCGATCCACAGCTTGGCCTTTATCTCGAGGGACAGACTTGTGAGCAACTGAGCTGAGTTTGGCTAGATTGGGATATAGGCAGCATTGGCTCACGACGCCGATGCCGGTATCGGCTATTCGCTTCAAATCCACGTAACCTCTGTGTTTCTTCTCCAACGTGAAGCTCAGAAGTTGGAGATCCCCGAAAACAAATTTTTCGAAGATCGCGTTCCAACGACAGCGCGTTGGTCAGATTATTCATCTGCAAGAAGAGAGAGGTGGCGAGGGTGGTGTTGTTCGGCGCGATGCCGAATTGCTCACATCAATGGACGAGCTTGGCTACAAATTTGGGAAACGCTACTCCGAGGGGCCGCCGAAGAGGTTTTATATCGAGGAGGTGGGAGAATATGCCTTGCCGCCAAGGAAGATTGGTGTGGAGCAGAGGCGAAGGAATGATGCTCATACCTAGACGAGCGATGGGAGAGAAGGGGGACGCACAACGAGAAAGGAAAAGCAGGCTGGGCACGACAGCCAATACAGAGAAGGAAATTGTATAGAATTTTAAAGGTTTTTGATTAATTTATTAGTGTGCCCGTAGTTATATTTGGTTTGTCCGTAACACCACTCTCTAACTTCGTTGCTCGACATCTCACCAAATAGCTGACTACTGTTCGCCTAAATGCCCATCCCTCAGCACTATTTTGGTCCGCAGTTGGGTGCTCTTTATTATCATATAGTGTGTTAGGGCAGTCTGCATATAACAATTCTCTTAATAAATCCTTTAGCACAAACAGGTATATAACAAATATTAAAACAATATAACAAACACTAACATCATATAATATCACTTTTGAATTATTAAGGCTCCGTTTGGCACGGTGGTGCGGTCATGAACATGGGGAGTTAAATTATCATTATCATTCGTTAACGCTCACATAAGGAACTTCATTCGCTTTTATGTTCTAACGGATGATGTTTGTTAAATGATCATTAACGAATGACGGTTTAATTCATGCATTTACAACCGCCACCACCGTACCAAACGGAGCCTAGTCGATGATTAAGGCTCCGTTTGGTACTGCCATAAAGATGTATATAATGTCCAAGCAGAGCGGCCTCTTGCTCAAATATCATGTACTGATCGCTTGGCGATTGACAAAAGCTCAAACATTATACACTAGTGGATGATTAAGGAATCATCAAGTATGCGATGTTAATGTATATTTGAACAATTAATGGGTTCGGAGGCTTAACGGATCGTGTCAGATACACGGATATCCAATACCCGTAGTTACTCCTAGGGTTTGCTTTATATACCTACCTAGGGGCAACGGATAGAAGATTCCACTTCGATCCTCATCCGGATGTTTCGAGCGACATAACATGTGAAGTCAACTATTAAGAGGGGGAATTCCATAAAAATGTGGTTAATCAAGTGTTGGTTAGGACTCCGTTTGGGGGGACTTATTTTCACCGGTCAAGCGGTCACGACCGCATGAACAGGGACTTAATTAAGGTCCGGTACAAGCGGTCGTGACCGCTTGACCGGTGAAAATAAGTCCCTCCAAAGGGAGCCTAGATTCAGTCCTTGGGCAGTCATCAGGCTCTTAGCTACATGGATTGTTCAAATATGCTAATCACAGTCTGATCAGAAGATGAGGCTGATCCCAGGCAAACTTATAATTAGTTACATCCCCACTCTACCTTCATCAGCCATACTTGATTTCAGCTTTATATTCGTCAGCGTACTAGTAGTACATTTATACAAAAGTATTTTATTATGAGACTCTCAAATACTATAAATATCTTACTAATTTAATCATAAATGTGGTAATTAATTATATAAATATGCAGGTTGTGACCTCAACTAATCAATAGTGTGTTTATTAGGGCTTAGCCGACTGATTACTTCCCATCCAGAATTCATACGGAAAGGGGATCCTGTAAATAGAGCAAATTTTATAGCAGAGATTTTTTATAATTTCAAAACATAGATGGAGATCCCAACAATTAGCTGTAAAATATATCTATACTATATTAAAAGACAAAAACACCCTTCGAGAAAATATTTAACTTTTCAATTTTACCTCCTAACTATCAAATTTTTATTTTTTTTAATTTATGTGCATTTTCTTTTCTTATGAAAAAAGTGATTTTATATAGGCAAAGGCTCCTCCTACCTATAATAAAAATGCGCTCTCTCCGCTACTCGCAAACCCCAATACACACGACAAAAATGAGTGACCGACAGAGTACATCGCATTCAAGGGTGTGCGAGCAGCGGGAGAACCGTCGCGCCGTGCCAATGTTGTGGCTGAGATACTGTCACGCGACGCACTCCCGGCCCCTGTGTACTATTGCAATCGAGGTACTGTCGCGGGTGTGCGCGCGTGCGAGTGTATATATATATTGCACTGACTACCTGAACAGGGTAAAAAAGAATAAGGTAGGGTAGAAACAATGAAATCCAGGTTTAGACGGAATCTGAAAACTTACTGCTATTTGACTACCTAATACCGCCCTCCATCTCAATCTAGATCAATCAGACCACAGATCATCACATTTACACACATAAGCAGAAACAAATGGAAAATAAAAATAAATTAAAATACAAATAAACATACCTGAAGGGGCGAATTTATCTACAGACCCCCCTTCCTCTGCCCACCCGAAAAATCAACCGGAGTAGGAGCCGAGATCAGTACTATACATGTCAGTGGTGTTTAGGGTATCCTCATCTGGGGACGGCATCTCTTCCTTCCACTTCAGTATCTCCCTCGCATACCTGAATGCCGCGCCGGCCGAATCCGAGTCCAAACTATTTGCAAGCGCCACGTAAAGCTTCCTTCTCGTGAGCGAAAAGAAGAGCCTCTTGAACTTTAGGGCGATGTAGTGGAAGGCCATCTGACCCATCGTGGCGCAATTATTGGCCCCTCGACTGTTCTTGCCGGAGTGGCGGCTGACCACCGGGTCGAAGTCATTAAACCACTCGCAATTGGCTAGCTGGGAGCTTTCGACCATCTTGTCAAGCAGATCGAACTTGTTCAGCACCAGAAGAAAGTCCATCCCGTGGAATGTTGGATGGGACACGAGGCTCTCGAATAGCTTCGCTCCCTCCATCATCTTGTTTGCGAACTTTCCGTCCGGGGTTTCGCACACATCAGCATAGTCGCTCCCGGCGATGCAGAAGACCACGAGCTGCACGTCCGCAAACATGTCCACCCACTTCAACTTATCTCCCAAGCCCTCCGTGTGAAGTCTCATGAGTTGATACCTGTAAAATGCATGGCTAGTAAGAGAGATGCTGGGGATAATTAAAGGTTAACTACTGGAACCTCCCTTAGGACTTTGCATAATTACAAGGACCGCCCATAGATATTATGAAATTACAAAAATCTCCACTATGAGCTTACTACATTACAAGAAACTCCCTCCTAGCTAACATGCATTACCAGTGTATCCCTCACTGAGGGAAAGCTTACTGTGCTATAAATTAACAATGTTAACTGGAAGATGAGGCTTTTATAATTTCCAAAGTAGAGGTGAGGTCCCTATAATTAGGCAAAATCCCATGAGAGGTCCTAATAATTAACCTGAATAATGATTTGATTCTTAGTTCATACTTGGCCAAGAAAACACAAAAAAGATGGGAAAAAAGTGAGCAGCATCGAGATGCATAGCGTGCCAAAATGCATTAAGTTCAGCAAGACCAGTCAGACAATCCAATTGGAGAAGATCGTGATTGTAGAACTATAACACATGGTTAAATAAAATTTGCTAAAGCAAATGCCTTTGAAATGTAAAATCGATGGGCTTAAGATTACCTTAATTGTGTATCCTGGTCGGAAATATCACTTTCACCGAAGTCTGACTGGGGGTAAAAGAACTCAGTGCAAGCTAATCCATTTAGCGATGACATTCCTTCGGCATAAAGGATTTCCAATTTGGAGGGCTCGTAGTCGACTCTAGATATTTCAACAACCTGGAGAATGTAGGATAGCAGTCAGATAAAATACAATAAGCAAACTATATGATGTACTAACAATGCTAAGACTGTAAACAGAAAAGATTTGAACCCATTAGTTCAACCATTGAAAAGAGAATAACCATAAATTAATTATTACAAAAACTAAAAAAAAGTAGATTTTAAATGGCATTAAATGCCAGTGCTTATGACACGGGGCGAATCTATAGGTGGCAGAAAAATCTGCGACCTAACCCTACATGCTATGCAACAGTCCGACGATTAGATCACCATTAGATAATAAATCATGACATCCCACGCAAATAATTCAAGACAAGACAAAATAATTTAGTTAAGCGAGGCGAGCTTAGATTTTCCTCCGCGTGGAGAGCCAAAGCACGAGCGCGCAACGAATAATTCTTTCCTGCACAAAAACTATAATCTCACGCAAGCACATAATATCCAAGCCATTATAATGTTTACAACCAAAATCCAATATAAAACACCAAACGAATGTTAGGGCTGTTATAAATAACATAAACCTGAACATTGGAGGGCTCAAAGAGAGGGTTCCGGTGGTTGGTGGACCGGATCGGGTAAGGGAAAGGCTGGTTGAGGGATTAGGAAGGCTGGATCGGAGAGGGAAGTGGCTGGATCTGGGCTGAAATGGCTGGATCTAAATAGATTTGGTATTGGGTGGCTGTTTTGAGAAGGATCCACGGGATGTGGGAGTGATGACAGCAAAAGGGAAGAGGCCGGCTGGATCTGACTGGAAACGGCCAGATCTAGACTGTTTTGGGGATGAAAACAGCCAAGCAGGTTGTTTGGGGTGGTGGTGGTGAAAGGGGAGGGCTGCGGGCTGTGGGGAACACGACGACAAGGCTGGAACAGGGAGGGGAGGGGCTGCTGGCCAGATCTGGGCAGAAAAATGACATGCGGCTTGCTGTGAAGGGGCGGCGGTCAGGGGGGCTGAGGGGCGGTGACTGGCGGTTTGAAGGAGGTGCAGATGGAGGGGGTTTCTGGACAGTGGTGGTGGCTGAACAAAGGGAAAAACGGATGGGGGGCTGCAGTTTGCGGGGGCTGGACAGCAAAAATGAAAATGTCTCCGTGGGGGAGGAGGAAAAAATCAAAAGATACAAGATTTACCCAAGGAGTCGTCACCTAGGGGTTCCACGGAGTCGGCACCGCGGAGAGATCACCGGAAATGAGGAAGAGAACTCTCCAAATTTCAGCAATCAAGATGACGGCAACCCTACATATCCTATTTATAAGAAAAAAAATTAGGGCACTCGGAATCAACGGCTATGATTGATCATTGGTCTCGGGGCTAAAATTACATGAAATAAAAACCAAAAATTACAAAGCTATATATGAAAATGATTGGCAACGTGAATCCGGACGCATCTACAGAGTCGGATCGTCGATCCGGGCACGTCATACATGGTAAGTAGCCAATCAGCCCCGAAGGGGCCCAAAGCTTGTTCTCGTCTCTGCTCCGCATCAGCTTAAAACGTGGCAACTCACATGGATTTGAAGGAATCTCATGTCCTATAAATGATATAAAAGAGATAAAGGGCATTACCGGTGGTGAATGGAGCTCCTGTAAAATACAGGGTCTAATATGGAGATACTAAAGGTAGCCTTGCACAGCATTTTGCAAATAGGCCAATTTCCCAATTTGAACCTATGACCTCAAGATTACACCTGAGGCAACTCAACCATTGCTCTGATACCACCCTTTAAATGATATAAACAAGAATAATTTTGAGAAGTTAAATGATTTGGTCACTACATGGTAATCATGAGAAATAGTCCAATACCTCTCCACGTGAAAATGGAGGGCACATGTAATTCAAGTTTCATATGGAAAGTAGATATTGTTTGAATTCAAGCATCCAACCTAAAATCAATTGGTTAGAAGTGAAGAGTCATGAGATCTATATTAAGTGCACAAAACATTATTTTCTCAATGTGAGACTATTTTCAACACACACACTCACGTGCAGTGTCTTTGACCTCTATCACATGGATTATTATTTTTTAACTGGGTGATGTGGAACGGGCCGTTAGTCCTAATTTGCTTAAATACCATGTTTGAACTCAAACATTTAACCTAAACTCAATTGGTTGAAGTTGGAGAGACATGAGATCTATCTTTAGTGGAAAAGACCGTTATTTTTTCGATGTTGGACTCGATGAGGGACTGTTATTTTTTAACTCGATAAGTCATACCATGAAACTATGGGAACGAGTAATAGAAAGAAGATTAAGACGAGAGACTAATATCTCGGAGAATCAATTTGGATTCATGCTAGGGAGGTCGACCATGGAAGCTATATATCTCTTGAGGAGACTCATTGACAACTATGGAGAAAAAAACAAGATTTGCATATGTTGTTTATTGATTTTGAGAAGGCTTATGATAGAGTTCAAAGAGAGATCTTATGGAGAGTCTTAGAAAATAAAGGTGTAAATATATCATATATTGACACAATCAAAGATATGTATACAAATTCAGTGACAAGGGTGAGGACATATGGAGGATTAAGACATGAATTCTCTATCACTGTTGGCTTACATCAAGGTTCAGCTTTAAGCCCTGATCTCTTTACCCTTATCTTAGATGAGCTCACCAGACATATCCAACAAGCAATACCTTGGTGTTTATTGTTTGTGGATGATATAGTTTTGGTTGGTGAGTCGCGTGAGGGTGTAAACGCAAAACTTGAATCTTGGCGAGATACTTTAGAAAAGAAAGGTTTTAGGTTGAGCGGGCCAAAGACGGAGCATATGGAGCTTAAATTTAGCAGTACAAAAAGGACAGATGACTTTGTTATTAAATTGGGTGATCAAGATATTTCCCGTAGTGAGTGTTTTAAATATATTGGATCGATAGTTCAAAAAGACAAAGGTATTGATAAAGATGTGACGCATAGAATCCAAGCAGGTTGGTTGAAGTGGACAGGCGCGTCAAGGACCTTATGTGATCGTATAGTACCACTAAAACTGACGCAGAGCGAATCTATAGGCGGCGGGAAATCTGCGACCTAACCATACATGCTATGCAAATGTCCGACGGCTAGATCACAATTGGATAATAAATAAAAATCTCACGCAGTTAAATTCACAGCAAGACACAATAATTAATTAGGACGGGACAAGCTTAGGCTTTCCTCCGTGTGGAGGGCCAAAGCAAAAGCGTGCGGCGAATAAAATCCCGCAAATCGCAATAATGATCTAAAAGAATACAACTACCATACAAGATATTCAAACGAGTGTAAGGTTCAATCCAATTATAAATATGCTGAAAAATAATAATCCAATACAACAATACTCACTAAATAGTGGGCTGAACCGAAGCACTGAAGATTATGGATCTGGATATGTAGATCGGCGATCGAAGAGGGACCCGACGGCATGGAGATGGTGGTGGTGGCTGCCCTCAGCGTAGAGTAGGGAGATCGGGCCGGAAATGAAAAGATCCTGCCACTAGGAGGGAGATCCGGGCGGGGGAGACTAGATCCGATATTTTGGGTTCGGATCCGAGTGAAGGGGTGATGTGCGGGTAGTGGAAATAACGGATCGGGGGCTGAAGTTCTCAGATCTGGACTGATCTTGAGAATAGGGTTGTTTGGAGGTGGATCCATGAAGTGGGGATGATGGAGGGCGACGATGGCTGTGGATGGGGCGTCAGGGCTGTAGCAGGGGCATCAAGGATGGATCTGGTGGAGGGGGTGTAGAAAGGGGTGGCCGGCTGATTTGAAGGAGGCAGGCTGGTCGGCTGTTGCAAGGCGGAGAGGGATTGGCGGCTGACGGTAAGGAGCCCTGAAGGCGGTGGAGAGGGGGGATATAGAAACTATAGGTTTTAAACAGTTAATTTCATTATTGAATAGTAACAAGAAAAGAGAGAACTTCTCGACAACAGGGTGAGTGATGAGGGGGATTTGGTTGTTGTTTGGGGTTGTGGAGGCTGGGAGAGGGAGTTGGGAGGGGGAAAAGAGGGCTATGGATGGGCAATACCTTGGGGAGGAGTTTGAGCGCCTAGGAGTCGTCACCTAGGGTTCCACAGCGTCGGCACCGTGGGGTGATCGCGGAGTTCCGGGATTTCAATCTCCAAAAATCTGCAATGACTCAAATCAGTCCCTAAGCGGTCTATTTATAATAAAGAGAAAATTAGGGCATCCCCCATCAACGGCTATGATTGACCGGAGGTGGGGCCACCCAAATACATCAAAATAAATGCAAATAAAATAAACTAATATATGGAATTGATTCGCAACGCGAATCCGGACGCATCCGCGGAGTTCGATCGTCGATCCGGGTACGCCATATATGGTAAGTTGCCAAATCAGCTTCGAACGAGCTCAAAACTCGTCCACGTCTCTGCTCTGCATCAATCTCCCCGGCTTGAAAGAATTCATCTCCCGATGAATAGGGATCAGAATTCTCTCGTTGCATGTCAGGTAAAACTCGAAAAAGTCCACCAGAGGTTGCCCAAGTGTTGTCGCTGGAAAAGTGTCCTCGCCAATCAACTCCCCCTGACTGAAAAGTTGTCATCTCCGGTGAATGGATACGGACGTGCTGAAGTCGAAGTCCAGGGGCGAATCGATCAAGCTCTCCGGTAAGTATCCTAGAGTCACCAACGTCCGCAGTAGTAATGCACTGGTGGAGTCTGGTCTTCATGATGCTCTCATCGCTCAACTTACGAGTGGTGGATCCCGGTGCGATCAGCGGCATCGTCGGTAGAACCAAAGAAGACGAGTCCTCGGGTGGGTGGGTGTCAGAAGTAGGTGAGTAGTGGTGGCCATCAAGGTGGCAAGGCAACGAGAGTGGAGGTGTGGGCGGCTGGAAATCTTCACAGCTTGGGTTTACATACTCGCGAGCCTCGTAGTACGGCGTCATATCTTCAACACTAAACATCGGATGGATGCCTATACTTGCAGGGATATCAAGATCGTAGGTGTTTGCTTCGATCCGTCTCATGATTATATAGGGATCCATTCGCCTAGCGCTCAAGCTTTTAGCGAGCCTCGCACGGAGCCTCACAATGCAGATTCTCACCATCATCTGCTCGCCTTCATGAAGTACCTGCTCTTGTCAGTGAACATCCGCATGTGATTTATAAAATTTATTATTATTATGGATTCCTCGTCGGACTGACTCATGACATGCATGCAAACAATGAACAGACAACACAACAGACTCATGCAAAAGATGATGAAACGACTCAACAGACTCATGCAAATGATGCAAATGACATATGACCGACACAACATGCTCTCTATGAAAGAGTCTAATAATGACCTGAAAACTTGTCAGAGGAGGTGGCCTATCAGGAGGCTCTCTCGGCGGAATGTAGAAAAACTCATCCTGTGTGAGACGAGTGCTCAGAAGACTGTGAGAGACAACTATACTCAAATACGGACTCGTAAAGAGTCAAATGTCTCTCAGGGAACGTATCACATCGGGGAGCTCACCAGGAGGTGTGTAAGGAAAGTCATCGCGAAGGAGACGACCACCGGAGTGAAAATCGTGTCCACCGACTGAAAGTCGTGACTCTAAAATATGGTGAGTGTCCCCGACAAAAAAGAACTCATCAGGTGGGTCAGCGGGTGGTGTATCCCAAAACTCATCGAGGGTGTCATGCGTCAGCAGGTGGTGCCAAAAATACATGATGCTCCACACAATATCCATCCTCTGAGGCAAGGCCAGAGACGATAATGGAAGAAACGACACTAACCCGAAACTCGTAAACAAGCGGCTCACCTAATCGCATCCTCACCAGGATGTGGTGGCTCATCAGGAGGCTCAACAGGAGGGTCGTCATAGAACTCGTCACTAGGGTCAAGGTCCTCCAGATGAGTACCATCGCAAGGGGTAGTGCCCCAATGAATAGGTGACATAGTCAGTTCAAGAGTAACGCCAGGCTCTGGGCTCTCGGTCGTGATGTGACTCAGGGCAATGACAACGGGAGAGTAACATAAACCTACACTCAAGAATGGGTCTGTGGGTGTGGTGTCAAGAATTGGATCTGTGGTGAGGGTGTTAACTAACCCGGTGCATGACAGAAGAAGAGGTGTGGGTGAGGGGCACAATACTGCAGACTCAATAGGTCGTTCAGGCTCACTCTCAATCGGGTTTGCAGGAGACGGGTCAGAGACAAGAGATAGATCACTCACTGGGCTAAGCACCTCACTGGGGTGAGAGCAATCCGCCTCATGTATCACTTTTGTCGTGACTGACAGGACAGTGGTAGGCGTCATGGTGACCTCAGTATGGGAGAGACTCATACTGCGGAGGTCAGGCTGAGAATCCCATCGACAAGCTCTTGCGGATCTCAAAGACTGTTCATAACGAAGGGCGAGCTGATATGTCTGCTCAAGGGACTTCGAGCTATGATAAACTACCTTAGTACGTATGTCAAACCGAAGTCCAGACCGAAATCGGGGAATGGTCATGGATGGATCCTCTCGGATATCACTCATCACGACTAACTCATCAAAACGGTTTATGTACTCAGCGACAAACATGGATCCTTGCTGAAGGGAAAATAATAGATCAAACAAGCGACTCTGATACGACGAAGGCAGATACCTCTGACACAAAGTACGCTTCATGTCCACTCAATTGATGATGCGGTGTAGACGGTCTCGCTCGCGGGTCCTCTCAACGCTAGCCCAATATGTCCTCGCCTGACCTAAACGTCTAAGTTTCGCAAACTTGACGCGACGCTCACCGATTACCTCAAAATGATCAAGATAATACTTCATATCCACGAGCCAATAACTGAAAGACTCGGGACTCGATGAGCCGTCAAAGGAAGGGGCAGCAGTACGAAACTGACTCTCAAGATCTCTCTCAGAACGACTATCCTCATAATAATCATTCCTAAGGTAACCAAGTCGTGTCGAAGGGTCAACACGATCCACTCACGTGTAAGGATATGAACAACGACAATCATCATAATGATCGTTTCTAGTATAGTATGGTCGTGTCAGTGGGTTGACACGATCTCTAAAAGTGGTGTGCTGCGATCGAGAATAATCGTCCTAATAACATGAGGGTCTCCCTGACGGGGTTCTGTGAGAGCGGGTGCAAGTGGGCTCGAGACCTTTAAATTGAGGAGGGGAATAATTGTGACACCTAGACATAATGAAAAAACCTATAGACTCTACGAATGTGTATCAAAAAGTGTGTGCAACCCGGCTGCGCGCAGCCTGCCTCTGATACCAATTGACGCGGGGCGAATCTATAGGCGGCGGGAAATCTGCGACCTAACCATACATGTTATGCAAAGGTCCGGCGGTTAGATCACAATTGGATAATAAATAAAAATCTCACGCAGTTAAATTCACAGCAAGACACAATAATTAATTAGGGCGAGACAAACTTAGGCTTTCCTCCGCGTGGAGAGCCAAAGCAAAAGCGTGCGGCGAATAAAATCCTGCAAATCGCAATAATGATCTAAAAGCAAACTACCATACAAGATATTCAAACGAGTGTAAGGTCCAATCCAATATAAATATGCAGAAAAATAATAATCCAATACAACAATACTCACTAAATAGTGGGCTGAACCGAAGCACTGAAGATTATGGATCCAGAAATGTAGATCGGTGATCGAAGAGGGACCCGACGGCGTGGAGATGGTGGTGGTGGCTGCCCTCAGCAGAGAGTGGGGTGATCGGGCTGGAAATGGAAAGATCCGGCCACTAGGAGGGAGATCCGAGCGGGGGAGACTAGATCTGATATTTTGGGTTCGGATCCGGGTGGAGGGGTGATGTGCGGGTAGTGGAAATAACGGATCGGGGGCTGAAGTTCTCAGATCTGGACTGATCTTGAGAATAGGGTTGTTTGGAGGTGGATCCACAAAGGGGGGATGATGGAGGGCGGCGGCGGCTGTGGATGGGGCGCCATTGCTGTAGCAAGGGCAGCAAGGATGGATCTGGTAAAGGGGGTCTAGAAATGGATGGCCAGTTGATTTGAAGAAGGCAGGTTAGTCGGCTGTTGCAAGGCGGAGAGGGATTGGCAGCTGACGATAAGGAGCCCTGAAGGCGGTGGAGAGGGGGGTGTATAAACTATAGGTTTTAAACCGTTATTTCATTATTGAATAGTAACAAGAAAAGAGAAAAGAACTTCTGGACAACAGGGTGAGTGATGAGGGGGATTTGGTTGTTGTTTGGGGTTGTGGAGGCTGAGAGAGGGAGTTGGGAGGGGGGAAAAGAGGGCTATGGATGGGCAATACCTTGGGGAGGAATTTGAGCACCTAGGAGTCATCACCTAGGGTTCCACGGCGTCGGCACCGTGGGGTGATCGCGGAGTTCCGGGATTTCAATCTCCAAAAATCTGCAATGACTCAAATCAGTCCCTAAGCGGTCTATTTATAATAAAGAGAAGATTAGGGCATCCCTCATCAACGACTAGATTGACCGGAGGTGGGGCCGCCCAAATACATCAAAATAAATGCAAATAAAATAAACTAATATATGGAATTGATTCGCAACGCGAATCCGGACGCATCCGCGGAGTCCGATCGTCGATCTGGGTACGCCATATATGGTAAGTTGCCAAATCAGCCCCGAACGGGCCCAAAACTCGTCCACGTCTCTGCTCCGCATCAAAAACTTAAGGGCAATTTTACCGTACTGCAATTAGACCCGCGATGCTCTATGGTTCTGAGTGTTGGGCAGTGAATTTTGTACATGACAAAAAATGAGAGTTGCGGAGATTAGAATGCTTAGGTGGATGTGTGGACACACGAGATTGGATAAAATTAGGAATGAAAGTATCAGAGATAAGACAGAAGTAGCACCAATTGCAGAGAAGATGCGAGAAGCTCGTCTAAGATAGTTTGGACACGTACAAAGGAAACCATTAGAGGCACCTGTTAGGCGTCCTGAGAGTCTAGTCACTAGGCATGTTAAACGAGAGAGGGGTAGACCAATAAAAACTTAGAATGAAACTGTAAGGAAAGACATGATGTATTTAGGCATTGGTGAGATTATGACAAAAGATATGGTACAATGGCGACAAAGGATCCATATAGCCGACCACACTATAGTGGGATAAAGGCTTGAGTGTTGTTGTTGTTAAATTTTGCATTTGAATATTTGATAAGTATTATTTAAACATGACTTAGTTTATTTGAATATTTGTTATTTGTTCATTTTTTATTATTTGTTAAATGTTTTAGGATTTTTATAATTATAAAAAAAATATTTAATATACGCGTATCAGCGTTTCGGAATATGGTATTTTTTGAGAATTGACGACTCACGTGTCGTGTCGCGTCGTCTGTAGATGCAACATAGCATGTATGTAAAAAGAATAATTTTAGAGAAATTAAAAGTTGATTATATTTCTATTTTTTGTATATTTCTACAAACACATTGTTGTTTATTCATCTCATTCAAAGTCAATGTCATTCATCATCGTCACAAAATGAAAAATGGAGCTCTTTTGCTTCACACCCAACGTCAATTGTGTGATGGAAATCAACCAAAATCGTCATCCCTATATCATTAAATGAAGTCGTTGTTGCGCTTATATTATGTTCATATCAAGTTCATGAATTGCTGCAAGAGTTTCTCCTGAGTCAAAAATAAACATGATTACAATATAAGAAACCATAAATATGTATCAGAGAAGTCATTTTGCCTACATCACTTTGCCGACATTTTGTTCTATGCTTTGGATAACTTGTGTAAGTTTTCTTTGATTGCCCGCAACCTGAGTGAGTGTGCTGTAACATCCGTAAATTTTTTTAAGCGAAATTTATTTTTATCTTGTAGGGTCGTGCGGCGACGAATGTTGATCGAGGGAGCTCGTCGTCAAGGTATAAGGTTACTTTTCCTAATATTAGCGTCTATTAGTTTATTTAATGCGTTAATTCTTGTGCGTAACACATTTTATATTAGATGTGGCGCGCACGGTGATAATGGGTTAGTATGCAAGTAATAGAGTGAGTTAGGGTGCCAATAGTATTTCTTTCCCCCTCTCTATTTGCGGTTATTAAGAAATAACCGCATTCCCCCTAATTTTAAAACCCGCTCCTCACGGGTGATAAACCGCAAGCCGACTAGTTCTATCCCGTGTTCGCGTGTTCTGCTCTCCCGCAAGCGACGAGCCGGCGCTGCCTGTTCCGCGACCGACCGCCTCCCGTAGCCCTAGCCGGCGGCCGATTTCTTTCCAGAAGCCCATTCCGACCACTCCTCCCTCCTCTGCAGGCGCCAGTGAGTCTTCTTCTTTCTTCCTTGGCCGTGGAAGAAACCGGATCTAACCCTAATCGGAGGAAGTTGAAGTTTCGTTTTGTCTTCGGTGAGTTTGTTTGCTCGTTAGTCTTCCTTCTTCATGAAAAATCCTTCGATTTGGAAGTTAACCTAGACTAAGTTTTCGATTTATTTGCCCTATTTAAGTTTTGGTGGTCGTGATCCTCCGTGGATTTTGTGTGGGACGCTTTGGAGAGCCATAATTTCTCCACGTAAAGGTAATATGCGAAGTTACCACATATATTTTGCAACCTTAGGCATTTTGGAGATTTCTCCACCGGAAACCCTAAAGGGGAAATTATTTATATTTGGGTTTGCCTTAAATTGCAGGACTTCGGTGGCCTCGGGGCAACACTCTGAAGGTCCCCAGCAGTAGAATTGCCTTCGGAAGAGAAGATGTCATCGCGCCGAGTCTACGAGCGTCGCACCACCACTGTAAGGAAACCTAACTTTTGCTAATTAGACATATAATAAAATATACATATTGTACACGCATGAGTAGATTTATTGCAAGTACCATGTTCATGCATAAAAAGGTGTGGTGATAGGCAAACGGTTATGAAAAACGTGTAGGGTGACACGATTTCCCTAAGACCCAAGTAGTAGAATCGTGAACAGAAACGTAGAGTACGAAAGCGTTAACCGTGTTCGTAGGTTTAGAATCTGTCCCGAACAAGGGCGTGAATGTCCGTTCTAGTAGACCACAAGAAAGTCAAGGGTCGTTTAGTAGTTCCCCAAAAAGATTTCCCATGCAGAGTAGCGTCAGACCAAAAAGGTCAGTCAGCACACAGAGTTCTTTCGTGCTAGGTAGAGGCGCACTACCGTTCTCATAAGGCACATGGAACCTTATGAGTAGTACAGACTTGGGAAGTGTCTTCCCTTGAGCCAGCAAGCAGATTCGAGGCCGTGTCCGCGTGACACTAGAACAATTGGGTTCGTAAGATGGTCTCGGGTCGTCAGTTTCAGTTGCGCGTTAGGAGCTACTCTGCCTAGAGCCTTCCTAGTAGATGAGCAGGTTAGAAATCACATAGAACTCAAGTATAGATCTGTCGTGAGTCAGTACACTAGTCAGTCAACGTCAGGACTTGGGTAAAAGACCAAAAAGTTGCGAATGTAGAACTAATAGATGTGTTGACCAGGAAGTATAGGAAAAACATGCATAACATATAACATAAAATGTTTTCGGTGCACGAGACTATTTTTTAAAGGCATGCATACATTCATAAGTAAAACTGTTTTTAGTGTCACTATGAGGAGTTATTTTTCTTTACTCTGACACTTCGTGGGCACTGTTTTTCAGGTGACCCAGGTGGGAAGCTACGTCTAGGATGAGCATTATGGTGGCGTCAGTTTGTATTATTTTATTTTATTCAGTTTACTCTATTTCAGCATGTACTTGTAGATAAGAACATTGTAACAGATTAATGTTTTTATCTAATTTGTATCAGACTATTTATGGTTAACCAGATTTTCAGTTAATTCAGTTCTATTTCCTGTTTAGTGGCTCTGTGAATCCGGATATCAGGTATGTGGTTACCCTTAGTTTACTTTTTAAACTTCCGCTGTAAGTGTTAAATTGCTTAGTATAGATTTCAGTACCTGTTGCTACTAGTTTTAATACTGTTTCTTAGTTTTCTTTATATCGCTGACCCGGCCGGACGGCTGATTTCTGAAATACTGGGAAGGGGTGTTACAAATTGGTATCAGAGCCAGGTTTAGGATCCCTGGACCCTAAAAAGAATTCACAGAGCCATAGGAGCGTTTAAGAGTAAACTCTTGTTAGTAAAGTACTTTAAGTGCGATTAAGCCCTAGTGTTCGCTAGAGTATGAAATAAGTTGCTAAGCCAGATTTCTTGGATGCTCGATAAATAATCAGATTTTTTTTATATTCTATCAGGCACCACGAGTTAGTGAACCAGGTGAATCTTCACGCCAGAACCGGGTTCTAAGTGCAACCATGGGAGACGCTGCCATGCCACAGGTACCACCAGTTCCAGCAGCTCCAGAGGGCACTGACATAGCGTCTCAGATTGCCAAGGCGGTTACTGTTGCCTTGATGGAGTTTCAGAGAGAACTGGCTGCAGGGTTTCCAACTCCAGTACAAATACCAGTCCCTGCACCAGCTCCTGCAGCAGCACCTGTGGAGATGACCCTGGAGCGCTATTTGAGAAATTTTAGAGAACTTCAGCCTTCGAACTATAGTGGGGATGAGACCCCGATGGATACAGATGATTGGATAGCTAACACCAGAGACCTGCTGGATGTTTTGGAGTGCCCGGAGAATAAGAAAGTTCCTCTGGCAGCTTTCCTCCTCCGGGGAGAAGCAAAGGTCTGGTGGGACAAATACCGGGCAGATGATCCTGCAGGTAAAGTGTTATGATCAATTCCTTTATTTTAGAAAGTAATGTGTTAATTTTAAAATAGTATGACCATACTTTTGGCCAGGTCGTACACCAGACATGTTTACTTGGGGCGAATTCTCTAGAGCTCTTGCTAGTTGGTTCGTGCCTCCTTCCGCACGACGAGGTCTCCAGGAGAAGTATCTGAGGCTTTTCCAGGGGGACAGGACAGTTACTGAGTATGAGCGAGAGCTGACTCATCTTGCTCGATATGCGGGCGTGATGCAGGGGGATCAGACTGAGAAGTGTAGTCGCTTTGTGGATGGTTTGTGTGACTCGTTGAGACAGCCGCTGATGACTATGGTCAACGCTGATTACAGGAGCTTAGTAGATACGGCTCGCAGACTGGAGGCTGACCAGCAGAAGGTTCAGAAGCGAAGTAGTTTCCGTGCGAAGCGATCGCAGGATTTGCATCAGCCGCAGCAGAGCAGAAACGATCAAGGAAAGAACTGGAACAAGAAGCCGAAGCCCGATGCTAAGAAAAATGGTCAATCGGGTGACCGGAGCAAGGACTATCCCACGTGTCCCAAGTGTCAGCGTCGCCATTCAGGAGAGTGTTTGGCCAGTGCAGGCGTATGTTACAAGTGCCGACAACCTGGACACATAGCTCGCTTCTGTCAGGAAGCTGGGACAAATCAGGTAATCAAGGTCCTTTTGTTTTGATTATATTTAAATAATTACGATAGATTTTTAATGTAATTTATTCCTGCAGTCGAAGTACGAGGTTGGTGGCTCTAGCAGGGTAGATAAGGGCAAAGCATTGATGCTCACTGATGGGAGACCACAGCAGGGTCGAGACTTAGTGCAGCCCAGAGCTTATGGGCTGGGTCAGCAGGAGGCGAAGGATCAGGAGGATGTTGTGGCAGGTAAGTGTTGTTTGCTAACATGTTGGTTTTAAATTCTCCGTAGTGACACATTTATTTTTCATCCTTCATAATTCATCCATGTAGGCATTCTTATGATTCGTAATTTACCCTCTAAGATTCTGTTTGATACGGGTGCCTCACACTCGTTTATCGCGGAATCTCTAGTGCGTAAGTTGGATTTAGAGGTCTTCCCAGAGACAGTACCGCTGGAAGTCATGATGCCGAATGGATCCCTTCTGCAGACCAGAGATAAGTGCAGGGTACCGGTACAGTTTGGTGATACCGAGATTATCGTGGAAGCTTTGCAGCTACCCATAGCAGGATTCGACCTGATTTTTGGTATGGACTGGCTTTCTGCAGTCAACGCCAAGATTGACTGTAGGGCGAAGCAGATTCAGTTTGATGGCCCCAACCAGACATCTTTTTCTTTTCAGGGCTTGAAGGGAGTAGTGAAGATGATCATATCTGCAGTCCAAGCGAGAAGGTGCATTAGTAAAGGTTGTGAAACCTTCGTAGTACTGATGAGCGCGGAGCCTAAGGCTGACTTGTCAGAGGTACCAGTGGTGCAGGAGTTTCCAGATGTTTTCCCGGAAGAGCTCCCTGGTGCCCCTCCAGATAGAGAAGTTGAGTTCCCGATAGATTTGCATCCTGGGGCTACACCGGTAGCCAAATCTCCATATCGGATGGCTCCAAGGGAACTAGCAGAGTTGAAGAGTTAGTTGCAGGAGCTGCTTGATTTGGGTTTTATACGCCCTAGTACTTCGCCTTGGAGTGCTCCAGTGCTTTTGTGAAGAAGAAGGATGGTAGTCTGAGATTGTGCATAGACTACCGTGAATTGAATAAGCTGACCGTAAAGAACAAGTACCCGATTCCCAGGATTGATGATTTGTTCGACCAGTTGGTGGGAGCGAGCTTTTTTTCCAAGTTAGATCTGAGGTCGGGCTATCACCAGTTGAAGATTCGTGACGCGGATATACAGAAGACTGCTTTCAGTACCAGATATGGACACTTCGAGTTCGTGGTCATGCCGTTCGGGCTGACCAATGCCCCTTTAATATTTATGGACCTGATGAATAGGGTTTTTCGGGAGTACTTGGATCGTTTTGTCATCGTTTTCATAGATGATATTTTGGTGTTCTCTAAGAGTGCAGAAGATCATGCAGCACACCTCAGAATTGTTTTGAGCACACTCAGGAAGAACCAGTTGTTTGCCAAGTTTTCTAAATGTGAGTTTTGGCTTTCAGAGATTGCATTCTTAGGCCACATCATCAGTCAGAAAGAGGTTAGTGTTGATCCGAACAAGATAGAGGCTATTAAGAATTGGCCAAGACCGTCGACAGTTTCAGAGGTTCGCAGCTTTTTGGGCCTTGCTGGATACTACAGGAGATTCATCAGGGATTTCTCAAAGATAGCCCTACCACTGACTTCCCTCACTAGGAAGGGAAAGGGCTTGGTGTGGACTGTTGAGTGCGAGTTAGCCTTTGAGGACTTGAAGGACAGATTGATGACCGCACCGATTTTGAGTTTACCTTCAGGACCAGACGGATTTCAGATTTATAGCGATGCTTCAGGTCAGGGTTTGGTTTGTGTCCTCATGCAGCATGGAAAGGTCGTAGCATATGCCTCGAGACAGTTAAAGGTTCATGAGAGAAATTACCCAGTGCATGACTTGGAGCTTGCAGCAGTTATTCATGCCCTGAAGATTTGGAGGCACTACCTCTATGGAGTGCGTTGCGAGATCTTTACTGATCATAAGAGCCTCAAGTATATCTTTGATCAACGAGAGCTCAATTTGAGGCAGCGTAGATGGTTAGAGTTTCTTTCAGACTACGATGTAGACATTCAGTACCACCCAGGAAAGGCGAATGTGGTAGCTGATGCCCTTAGCCGTAGAGGCTCGTGTTTTTATCTTCTCACTCAGCAGGAGGAGTTAGTACGAGAGCTGGAGAGACTGGACATCGTCGTTGTGCCCCGTTGCAGTTTTGGTTCAGCTTGGTTGAGTTGGATGGAGATTTCGTGCGATATTAGAGATAGGATCAGGACAGCTATACCGTTGGATTCAAAGATGGCAGAAATTTGGATCTCAGTGCAGTCAGGTCAGAAGGAGAGATTCTCTATTCAGGATGAGTTATTATTGCATGATGGCAGAGTGTGCATCTCAGATGTTAGTCACCTTCGGGAGGACATTCTTTTCGAGACACACAATTCCAGGTATTCCATACATCCCGGCAGCACGAAAATGTATGCAGATCTTAAGAAGACAGTCTGGTGGCCAGGTTTGAAGAGTGATGTTGCAGATTATGTAGGGAAGTGTGAGACTTGCAAGTTGGTTAAGGCCGAGTGTCAGAGGCCTGGAGGCAAGTTGCAGCCACTTCCCATCCCCGAGTGGACTTTTGAGGATATATCCATGGACTTCATTCATGGTTTGCCGAGATCGCAGAGTGGGAATGATTCCTTGTGGGTTATAGTAGATCGGCTTTCTAAGGTCGCCCATTTCATTCCTCTTAGGAAGACGGATCAAGGTCCGAAGCTGGCACAGTTATATATAGACGAGATAGTTCGACTTCACGGTGTACCCAAGACTATAGTTTCAGACCGAGATGACAGATTTACCTCCAGGGAGTGGCGTTACGTACAGGAGCGTTTGGGTACCAGGTTACATTTCAGCACCGCATTCCATCCCCAGACAGATGGACAAACTGAGCGCACAAATAGGACTTTGGAGGATCTGCTACGGATGTGCATACTAGATTTTGGATGAAAGTGGGAGAAGTATGTTACTCTTGTGGAGTTCTACAACAACAGTTTTCAGGCAAGTATTGGGATGGCACCGTTCGAGGCCCTCTATGGTAGACGTTGTCGGACACCGTTATGTTGGGCAGAAAATGAGGAAAGATCTTCTATCAGATAGTCATGGATTGATAAGACCACGGACAGGATTAAGCTCATTCAGGAGCGTATGAAGACAGCTCAGGATCGCCAGGCCAAGTATCATGATCAGAAGCACAGATCAGTAGAGTTCAATGTTGAAGACTACGTTTATCTGTAGGTTAGACCAGTCAGAGGAGTCTCTAGAATAAAGCGGATGAAGAAGCTGAGCCCCAGATTCGTTGGTCCTTTTGAGGTGCTAGAAAGAGTTGGTGAGGTTGCATATAGGTTGGTCTTACCTGAGGAAATGAGTGGTGTACATGATGTATTCCACGTCTCCTATCTGAGGAGAGCAGTCAGAGATTCCAGTCAGATCATCAGTACCGAGGAAGCACCAATTGAGACAGATCTTAGTATTGGAATTAGACCAGTCAAGATAGTGGACTCAAAGATTCAGAAGCTCAGGAATAGAGAGATTCGTATGGTCAAAGTCCTTTGGATGAACTGTGACCGTCCAGAGTATACTTGGGAGCGAGAGGATGAGCTTAAGAGCATCGCAGACTATTCTTTTCTCTTCGATTCAGGTATGGTTTCAATTTTCGAGGACGAAAATTTTGTTAGGAGGGGAGATTTGTAACATCCGTAAATTTTTTTAAGCGAAATTTATTTTTATCTTGTAGGGTCGTGCCGCGACGAATGTTGATCGAGGGAGCTCGTCGTCAAGGTATAAGGTTACTTTTCCTAATATTAGCGTTTATTAGTTTATTTAATGCGTTAATTCTTGTGCGTAACACATTTTATATTAGATGTGGCGCGCACGGTGATAATGGGTTAGTATGCAAGTAATAGAGTGAGTTGGGGTGCCAATAGTATTTCTTTCCCCCTCTCTATTTGCGGTTATTAAGAAATAACCGCATTCCCCCTAATTTTAAAACCCGCTCCTCACGGGTGATAAACCGCAAGCCAACTAGTTCTCTCCCGTGTTCGCGTGTTCTGCTCTCCCGCAAGCGACGAGCTGGCGCTGCCTGTTCCGCGACCGACCGCCTCCCGTAGCCCTAGCCGGCGGCCGATTTCTTTCCAGAAGCCCATTCCGACCACTCCTCCCTCCTCTGCAGGCGCCAGTGAGTCTTCTTCTTTCTTCCTTGGCCGTGGAAGAAACCGGATCTAACCCTAATCGGAGGAAGTTGAAGTTTCGTTTTGTCTTCGGTGAGTTTGTTTGCTCGTTAGTCTTCCTTCTTCATGAAAAATCCTTCGATTTGGAAGTTAACCTAGACTAAGTTTTCGATTTATTTGCCCTATTTAAGTTTTGGTGGTCGTGATCCTCCGTGGATTTTGTGTGGGACGCTTTGGAGAGCCATAATTTCTCCACGTAAAGGTAATATGCGAAGCTAGCACATATATTTTGCAACCTTAGGCATTTTGGAGATTTCTCCACCGGAAACCCTAAAGGGGAAATTATTTATATTTGGGTTTGCCTTAAATTGCAGGACTTCGGTGGCCTCGAGGCAACACTCTGAAGGTCCCCAGCAGTAGAATTGCCTTCGGAAGAGAAGATGTCGCCGCGCCGAGTCTACGAGCGCCGCACCACCACTGTAAGGAAACCTAACTTTTGCTAATTAGACATATAATAAAATATATATATTGTACACGCATGAGTAGATTTATTGCAAATACCATGTTCATGCATAGAAAGGTGTGGTGGTAGGCAAACGGTTATGAAAAACGTGTAGGGTGACACGATTTCCCTAAGACCCAAGTAGTAGGATCGTGAACAGAAACGTAGAGTACGAAAGCGTTAACCGTGTTCGTAGGTTTAGAATCTGTCCCGAACAAGGGCGTGAATGTCCGTTCTAGTAGACCACAAGAAAGTCAAGGGTCGTTTGGTAGTTCCCCAAAAAGATTTCCCATGCAGAGTAGCGTCAGACCAAAAAGATCAGCCAGCACACAGAGTTCTTTCGTGCTAGGTAGAGGCGCACTACCGTTCTCATAAGGCACATGGAACCTTATGAGTAGTACAGACTTGGGAAGTATCTTCCCTTGAGCCAGCAAGCAGATTCGAGGCCGTGTCCGCGTGACACTAGAACAATTGGGTTCGTAAGATGGTCTCGGGTCGTCAGTTTCAGTTGCGCGTTAGGAGCTACTCTGCCTAGAGCCTTCCTAGTAGATGAGCAGGTTAGAAATCACATAGAACTCAAGTATAGACCTATCGTGAGTCAGTACACTAGTCAGTCAACGTCAGGACTTGGGTAAAAGACCAAAAAGTTGCGAATGTAGAACTAATAGATGTGTTGACCAGGAAGTATAGGAAAAACATGCATAACATATAACATAAAATGTTTTCAGTGCACGAGACTATTTTTTAAAGGCATGCATACATTCATAAGTAAAACTGTTTTTAGTGTCACTAGGAGGAGTTATTTTTCTTTACTCTGACCCTTCGTGGGCACTGTTTTTCAGGTGACCCAGGTGGGAAGCTACGTCTAGGATGAGCATTATGGTGGCGTCAGTTTGTATTATTTTATCTTGTTCAGTTTACTCTATTTCAGCATGTACTTGTAGATAAGAACATTGTAACAGATTAATGTTTTTATCTAATTTGTATCAGACTATTTATGGTTAACCAGATTTTCAGTTAATTCAGTTCTATTTCCTGTTTAGTGGCTCTGTGAATCCGGATATCAGGCATGTGGTTACCCTTAGTTTACTTTTTAAACTTCCGCTGTAAGTGTTAAATTGCTTAGTATAGATTTCAGTACCTGCTGCTACTAGTTTTAATACTGTTTCCTAGTTTTCTTTATATCGCTGACCCGGCCGGACGGCTGATTTCTGAAATACTGGGAAGGGGTGTTACATGTGCGATCAATTTGTGTGAGGTTCCACTTCGTGGCATGTTCCTCTTCTTTTGTGGCTTGCTATGATGCACAAGGAGTTACATGCACTTGCCCAAACCAGATTCAAGAAATCTCTTCGTGTGAATGGACGTGGAAATATGTTGTGACAGAAGGAGAAGAGGTCTAGCTCAGGTATTTTATTCAAATGGTCTGCTGAATGATGAATTAAACTAAGATTCAGGCTAAGCTAGAATTTAAGGTCCTTGAAACACTGTGTAGCGCATGGCGGAATAGAAGGAACCTACAATGTCCATTGGCTGCTTGAGGAGATAGTGGGAAATCATCAAAGAAAGGGTAGCATTTAGATTATTGGAATCGCCTCCTTTTTGAACAAAGATGTTCCAAAGGACATATGATCATGAAGGTTTCGCCAGAAAGCTGGGTCGTGGAATTCAAATGATATTGATCAGAGGTGGTGTAACAAATGACTAATTTCTTCCCAATTGAATGCCAGGCAGCCTGAACCGATGACCCATATGTGGATTCCTCTGTGAGGTAAATGAAAATATTGATTGAGTTCAGAGTGGTTTATACTGACTTGGAAACCAAAAAAATGTGACATAATAGGTCCACCATGAATAGGTTCGTAGAGTATGCAAATTAAGGTTTGGAGCAAGAGGGTGTGCCGCACTGGAGTGTTTACAAAAATGTTCCTATGAATAGGCGAATGCTAGGGCTCCATTCACAGAGCTGCTCTAGAAGTATCCAACATTAATGGTGGCTCTTTCTCTCCGAGCACATCCCACTTAGGTATCTACGGTTCAGGCTCCAGAGTAACCTTTGACATCATCATCCCCGTCTCCGGCCATCCTCCGGCAACTATACCGACGTTATGGGTTAGACCCACAACAACTTTGGTAACAGAGGTTTCCCTCCTCAGACACCACATTTCCCCGCCACATTCCGCTTCCACCAAAAGGGCCACCTTTCGCCTCTGGTTTTCACGGGACGCCGCCACCATAAACCGGCAGAAACCAAAAAGACAAACACCCTCATCTTCATCATGGTCAGTGCACACCGGATCGTCTTCGACGACCCACTCCACCTTTGACACCTCTCCTTTGTTATGTGCACACCGCACCTTATCTTCAGCAACATCCTCAACGTTCGACATCTCTTCCAGTTGGCCAACCCTCATCGCCAAACACCCTTCCTCGTACTCCGCCGACCCAAAGCAAGCACTCTAGGCCGCTAGCGTGCCTCCAACTTCGTCGCACCTGTATCAAGAAAAGGCAAACAACTCTCTCCCTCCTGCACCCGCTTCCAGAGCAGGCGAAGGATCTCGACATTCTATTGGCGAGCCCAACATCCTCTCTGTTGAGCTCCTGCATCCTCCATATCAATGTCAGTCGCCATAATTGAAAGTCGAGAACATCTCGAGCCTCACACCATCAAGCCGCAAACAACGCCTACCCGCTTACAAGACCGCCTCCTTATTTCGATCCCCGTACTTTTTGTTAGTCGACCGCCTCCAATGTCCAACCTCAATTGATGAATTTTTTTAAATTGATTATTCAAATAATTATTAATTCATTAATTTCTCTTAAAATTTTTAATTAGTTGATTCCTTATTAAGCAATTAATTACATTTTATTCTAACAATGATATATGTGACCCCATGATAAGATTCGGAGGTCGTGAGCATCGATCACAAGTCCGCAATGGCCTTCTACGATGACCATCATCCCCCTACTCGACGACACGATAGTTGCACGCAAAAGTAAACAATTGTTCATGACACGACCGACATCTATAGCCAACCAGGTGCAGGCTGTGTATATTCTGGTTACTCAAGCAGTCATCTAACAACTGACACCTAGTGTTGTTCCCATTCAGAAGGATACACCGTTACCATGCATTGATTGTCCCATGATCGTCGTTCACACTCCTCTCACTTGCACGAAAAACAGTACGATTTTGAGTAGTCAACGGACATTTGCAGATTATTCCCCACCACTACTTCAATCATTTAAAGATCACGTTGCGGTCTCCTCTTTGATCATATCGCACTAGTGAGCGTGATGAAGGCTTGTCTCTCTCTGCCTTCCCCACTACAACGACGGATTACAATGAGCTATTTTGGCGTGAAATAAAGAAGCGAGATGATAAAATCAGTCAAGCGTACGAACTTGAGGACATGCTCGATTTGAAGACCGGGTGAAATGTTATGGACCTCGGGCAATGGTCCTAGTAATTGTTTTTTTTAATGTCTTTTGTTATTATCGCTTGGGTCTTATGACTCTTGTCCTTTATTATTAATATCGAGTCATTAAAATATTGTTATTAGCTATAGGTTAGAAGTTAGGAGTTGTTATGATGGGTCTTGTGCCTGGCAAGCCTATTTAAAGGCATATATTGTATGGAATGGAGCATTCAAGAAGTAAATCTCTTTACATGTCTTTGTTATTAGATATTGGTAGCTCTCTCTTTCTCTCTGAGCACACCCGCCTAGGTAGCCGCGGTTCGGGCTCCACAATATCCTTCGCCATCACCATCCACGCCTCCGACCATCCTCTAGTCATCCTCCGGCGACTATACCAATATTACGGGCTAGGCTCATAACAGTAACATAGACTACACAATAAATACATAAATTTTAATTAAATAATTATCATAATGGACACACAATTTACTAATGGGACAGCTAATTTCTTACAGTCATGCCAATCAATCTTTACATGATTTTGCAACACTTATTTGGTTTGGCTCGAACGTAATCTACACTTGAAACCAGTAAAAACTCAGATCAAATAAAAAAATTAGGTACGTATTTTTCCTTAAAAAGTTAAACTTTTCAAATAGGTATATAGGCCATGTTGTGTTATGGGCGTCACACGCCATTATGAATTTATGATCAAGTCATATTATGTATTTCTTACCTCGTCTCATTATGTATTGTTAAGTATCAGGTCTTTATTTATATTTAGTTTAGCATAGGATTGTTATTATATTATGTCTTTATATCGTGTCATGTCACATTTAGTCTGAGGTGTCATAATTACATTCATGCCCTCTTGTAACCCTATATAAAGGCATATGTATGCTTGAGAACTGTTATCAATGAAAGTTAAGTCTATGTTCTTAACCATAAAAAGAGATCTCAGAAGCTCTCTTTCTCTTGAGTACACCCCGCTTACGCAGCCACGGTTACGGCTCCATAGTATCTCCTCTAGCTTTGTTCACCTCAGCTCATTGCTCCAAGTGGTCTCATAACAAATTGATATCAGAGTTTTTGATACTCCTCTTCCGCTGATGCTCTCCGAAATCACTGCCATTTCAATCATGTTGTTGTTTTTCCCTTTCACCCAGTGTCCACCAACGAGAGATTCATCGGTCCCCTTCACTCAGAAGAACCCTATGTCCACCTTTCGATCCCTCCCCGTCATCACTTATGTGTCGACAACAACCCCCCAAATATTCTTTGCGTTTGATAACAACAACTGTTCCTTCCTTCCACGGCGACACTGCCTATGCGGGCCATTTGTCTGTAGATGAGATCATCAACTTGTTTCTTCTTCAATGAGGGCGACATAGCATCGTCGACCCCATCCGCCATTGTTTCTCTCATCCCGACGCATCGCAAGCCTCTGGTTGTGCCTCTGTTCTTAGTCGACATTGCCGCTACAGGCCCAGAGGCGATCGCCTTCATCTAGCCTCTCTTTTCCACGCCGCTTGCATGTGTCGTCTCATTTGAAACATCTATATGTGTAGTAATTATTTTCTCCTTCTCGAGCAGCACCCCCCCCCCCCCCCCCGCACAACAGCAACCCTATCCCTCGGACCCCAAACTGCAGCAAATCAACCGGTTCACGCCACCATAGCAGCAGCGACACCTCTGTCGTTTGCATTATTAATTCCTCATAAAGACTTAATTAATTAATCAATCCCTAGATTAATTAATTATTAAGTCTTTATGCTTGCAATATGGATGCACACATTAGCTTCCAGGATCTTGGTGCGCGCATCATCAAGCTTCTAATGTCGTTCGAATAACTCTACAACAAACAATTCCATGCTACCAAGGCGCAGTCATCATTTCCACCGCCACCCACAGAACCTCCCCCTCTCTCCACGGTGGTCGTCATTCCACTGCTTTTGTCATCCCCTACCTTGTTGATCCTTCTGACCACCTTGCCGCCTCTTTTACGGGCCCCGACTCTGTTGGCCCCTCTGACCATCTCGCCGCCTCCTCCACGGCCAGCTATTCGATTGGCCCCTCCGGATACATTTTTTCAGTCAGTCGTCCCCAAGTCGACACCGCCGGGGTTTCTCCTATTGTACTACCATCACATGTTATGGTCCACATCGGCCAGGCACCCTTGTTCAATCCATTTATCACCATCCTTTCTGCCAACGTGGACATCTCACCGCTCAATGCATCCTCTGCTACAGCAACGCGATACCGTCGTACCGAGAGTTGTTACGGTGGAAAATCAAAGATTCATACAATCAAGCAATGCAAGCCTCGTTCGAGCTTGAGGACAAGCTCGATTTGAAGGGCAGAGATGTCATGGGCGTCGCGCCCCATTATGATCAAGTTATATTATGTATTTCTTACCTCGTATTATTATGTATACTTAAGTGTCCGGTCCTTAATTATATCGAGCCTACCATATGATCATTATTATATTATGTATTTATGTCGTGTCATGTCTCATTTAGTCTAAAGTGTCATAATTACATTCATGCTCTCTTGTAAGCCTATATAAAGGCATATGTATGCTTGAGCACTGTTATCAATGAAAGTTAAGTCTATTTCCTCAACCCTAAAAAGATATCTTGGAAGTTCTCTCTCTCTCTCTTGAGCACGCCCCGCTTAGACGGTCGCGGTTACGCCTCGGTAGTATCTCCTCTGCCTCCGGTCATCCTCCGTTCATCGATCCGTGTAGGCCCATAACATATTGTTGGAGAGACCAAATCTGTGACAACATATGTGAAAAAGAAGATGCATTAAAGAAGTTCTCATTTTAAACATAAATACAAGCAGATTAGCTAGTAGCTAGAAATAGAAACAATGTCAAATAAATATTAATCTAGGACCTTTTAATATTAAACAAAGTAAACCATGATTAAGTTAAACATTAGACTATGAACTTAAGACAGTAGACAAAATTTAGAAGGGTGGTGGTAGGTATATCTCCACAGCTTTATCTAAAGGAAAATTAATGGAAAAGCCATGGGAAGTGAAGGCTTACCCGGTCTAAGAAATAACAAGCAACATCAGGAAGCGATTGTAACTCAGTTCTCCTTTTATATGTTACTTGAATAGCAGAAGTATGCCACAACTCCTCAACCAATGGTGCATATTCGCGTGCTGCAGCTGGAAAAATGGCTTCCAAGTTACCTGATGCAATGGCAGTGAGGATCCAGTCCCCGAATGCCTCGAGTCTTGGGGAAATGGAGTATGGAGTCAAAGAATCCGGCTCATCTGCAACAGGAGTAATTCTCAGAACCAGTCTTTCAGTATAAATGTTGCTTATACCAGGTACCGTGAAAGGAAAGTAATAGGGATCATCAGTGGAACCCAAGGAAATTAATCAGGTTAACCACCATTTACCCTAACTATTGAATAATTCTCTTTACAATTCTGGTTAAATATGCATAGTTCGAAAAAGTATAGTAGGCTTTTCTGATCTCCCAACATGACCAGGCTTGTAAAGACAAACTTTTGCAAAACTTGACAAAGATATTACGAAAGACAATCATTAAGAAGAAACATGTAATTTTTAAGTTCGTAATTATCACAAGGATCAGATACGAACATACAAAAGGAAATAAAAATTTATAGCCACGTACAGTTCAAAATAAGGAGGGCGACCCAAAATGATGTGCAACACAGCTCTAACTGCAAGTGAAATAGACACTAAGCTAATACAACTTCAACAAATTGACTAATGCTTGCGCAAAATTGAAGGAAAAAGGATGCAGATCGTCAGATATATTATTTAATAGAAAAATCTAGTATACGTTGAACTAAAAATGAAAGGGTTGAATGACAATCTGTGGAAAAGTGATTTAAAGTAAGACATTTCTATTTACTATTTTTAGATGATATAGAGAAAAATAATGTAAAGGCCCACTTATAGGCTCATTTCTCCTTTCTCCTTTAGGCTTCATTTGGTTGAGCGGTGGCGGGTCGATCCGGTGGGTGGAAACGGAGTGTTCGAATCGGAGGGGGGAGGTGGCTGCTCCAAACGGAGCTTTTTGGGGGCATTTCTCAAGGCGGGCAGGTGGAAACGGAGCAAACGCCGCCGGAGATTCATTTGTTTACCCTCCTTCCGGCGGCGTTTGCCCAAAACGAAGCAGTGAAACGCCCAAACAAATAGAGCCTTAGTCCCACATCTCCTGTATAGGATTCTTTCTCCTTCTCTTCTCCTATATATTTGTATTCTTTCTTGTATTTTACACACGAAGAATTATATACAAGGTTGGCCCTTTGTTTTCTACACGGTATCATAGGAACCCGGTCCGGCCTGTCTCTCACCGCTTCGCTTCACTGTCCGCCCGTTTCGCCTTTTGACCGGGCGGCTTGGTCTTCCTCCTTACCGCTTGTTGTTGTGGCTTCTCTCCTCTACCCGCCTCCTTCTTATCTCCCGTGGATCCACCTCTTTCTCCCTCTCCCCCCCCTTATAGTCTTCCTCTCTCTGACTCGTGGATCCCACCTCAGTTAGGCTAGCTTTTCTAACCGCCTCTGTGTCCTCTATCCGCTACGGTCTCTCCTTTCTTCTCTTTACCGCTGCGGTCAGCTCCTAACCGCTCGGCCTCCGCTTTGGTGCAGTCTATTGCTAAACCGCACGGTCTGCTGCTTTCCCCTGTTGTAACTGCGCGGTCTGCTCTTTCGGTCTGCTGTCCGGTTTGACCGTCTCAGTTTGTCTTCTTGTTCTCTCCGTGGCGATTAGCTTTTGTCTGCCCCTTCTCCCTGCCTGCTTCTTCTCGGTTTCTCCAGCGACCTCTTCTAGTCGCTACCTGCTTTCCCACGACGACTTCCTACCCGCGGCAGCTTCTTCTACTCGCGGCGACCTCGTCTACTCGCAGCGACTTATTCTACTCGCAACGATTTATTCTACTCGCGGAGGCTATCTCTTCTCTCAGCGACTTCTTCTCTCATTGCGGCTTCGTCTCTAGCCTCTTGTGTTAACCGGCTACCGCGTGCTTTTATCCGCCCGGTTAGTGTGCCTAGCCGCCCAGGGACGTGGCTTCCGATTCCACCATTGCTGCGGATTCAACTCCTCCCTCTGACTATCCTCGTACTGCTCCTTCTGAGCTTCGGGATGAGCTGCGCATTACCACTATTTCTCTTTGTGGAAAGCAAAACTTTGTGGAATGGGTACACTCCGTACGGCGTGTACTTCAAACTAAAGGTCTCCTTCATTATCTTACCAAGACCCCACCCACTGCACCTACTGATGAGTGGATCCGTGATGACGGACGCGTTTAATCTTGGCTCCTCAACTCTCTAGACACCGAGCACTATCGTATGGCTATGTACCATGAGACCGCTCATGTTATGTGGACTGATCTTCATTCCCTCTATTCTGGAAAGGACAGTTTACAGCACTTGTTTGACATTTTCACTGATCTCCAGTCCCTTGACGCTGGAGTTACCGGAGATATTACCTCATTTGTTGCGCGGGCTAAAACTCTTGTTGAGGCTTGGATCCAGCATCAGCCTCCCACTACGGACTTGGTGACTCAACGGCAGCAAAAGGAGGTCGTGGGGATTGCTATGATGATGGCGCGTGTCCCCCCACATCTTCATAGTGTCCGCGCTCATGTTCTATCTTCCGCAGTTACTCCATCCCTCTCGGATGTGTGATCAATGCTCCTCAAGGTTACTCCACCTCCGGATGTCCCGACTTCGTCTCCCGCTCTGCTTCAGCAACTCATGGCCACTCTCGCTCCATCTACTCGTGGTCCACCGGCTTGTGGTGGCCGCCAGCCTCGGGGACGCGGTCGTGGTGGCCGAACCCTCTTCAAGTGCTCTTACTGCGGCAGGGATGGCCATCTGGAGGTCACATGTTACCGCAAACATGGCATGCCTCCTCATCTTACTGCTACAGCAGCTCCCTCACCTCCCTCCACAACTAGTGATGATATTGTTGTGTTACGGGCTCAACTACAACAGCTTCAAGGCGCGGTTAGTCGCTCCTCTGGCTCCGTCGCCTCGATCTCTAATGAAGGTATATCTTGCCTCTCTCACAGCCCTCACTGGATTGTGGACTCGGGTGCTACACATCATCTCTCTCCACAGCGGTCGCCTCAATATTTAGATACACCTTACCCCAAGAACATCATTGTGGCTAATGGTAACACGATCCCGATTTCTGGCACTGCCAATCTCCCTCTTACTCCTTCCCTCTCCTTATCCTCGGTTCTTTATGTTCCGGGCTCTCTGTTTAATCTCCTTTATGTTAGCCGTCTTACACAAGATATTGATTGATTTGTTACTTTCTCACGCTCTTCATTTGTTGTGCAGGATCGACAAACGCGGACTATACTTGGTAGAGGGCGGCTATACAACGGGTTGTATCTCCTCGACGTTTCTCCCACTGCTCTCACCACCGTCTCTACCAACGATTGGCATCGTCGTCTGGGCCACGCCCCCTTCCGATTCTCAAGAAATTTCTTCCTACTGTTTCTCTTCAAGAGTATTTTTGTGAATCTTGTATTTTTGGCAAGCAATACCGTGTATCTTTCCCTTCCTCATGTACTCGGAGCGATGCTCCTTTATCGTTAATACATTCTGATATCTGAGGGCCCTATAAGGTCCCTAGTGTTTTTGGTTACAGATATTTTGTTACATTTATCGATGATTACTCGTGAATTATTTGGTTGTATTTACTTCGTGATCGAACCGAACTCACAGCTACGTTTTGTACGTTTCTTACCGAAACGCACACTCAATTTTCTACTTGTGTCAAAACAATTCGTACAGACAATGCTCGCGAGCACACCGGTCGCACATTCTCCAATCTCTGCGCTGAGTTCGGTATTCTCCATCAGACTTCATGTGTCCATACCCCCCAACAGAATGGAATAGCGGAACGGAAGAATCGTCACCTCCTTGATGTGGTTCGCTCTCTTATGATCCAAATGCAGGTTCCTCCTCTTTATTGGAACTTTATCGTTTCTACAGTCTGTCACCTCATTAATCGTATGTCGTCCTCCGTCCTCAACTTTGTGGCACCCATCACTCTCCTTTATCCATTCACGACTCTCTTCTCTCTCACACCTCGTGTGTTTGGTTGTACCTGTTATGTGCATCACCTCGGTCCCTCAACTGACAAGCTCGCTCATCGGGCTACCAAAGCGATGTTTGTTGGCTACTCCCGCACTCAGAAGGGGTATGTCTGCTTTGATCCTACAACTGGTAAAATGGTTGTGTCTGCTGATGTCTCCTTCCATGAAGACCAACCATATCACACCAGTCCTTCTGATCCCCTTCTTCCTCCTCCTTTACCTCGGCCCTTCGTACCTGTAACATCTCCATTACCACCGCTTCTACCTACCCCCCAACCCCACCAATCCAAATCTCTTATCACTTCGAGCATCCCACCACCAACATTCCCCTCCAAACCCCATGTTATTCAGGTGTACACTCGTCTTCCTCCACGTTATGATGCCCTGCAGCAGCTTCTCTCTACCGGTGTGCTCTCGCGGCCTGTTGATCTGGCATCCTCTTCGACGGCACATCTCATGGTCAATTATGTCTCTCTACACCGGCTCTCTCCACCCCTTCGTGACTTTGCTCTCTCTCTCCTCTATTTTTGTACCTAACTCTGTGCAGGAAGCTCTCCAGCATCCGCGGTGGCACGCTGTCATGGATGATGAGATGACAGCTCTATGGGGTAATCACACTTGGGATCTTGTGCCCCTTCCTCTGGGTCACAGTTGTGTTAGCTGCAAGCCTGCAAGTGGATCTTCACTATCAAACATGTCGCGGATGGGACAGTTGATCGCTTAAAGGCTCGGCTTGTGGCCTGGGGCTTTACCCAACAGTACGGTCTTGATTATGAGGAAACTTTCTCCCCGGTCGCAAAATTGAATTCGGTTCGGGTTCTCCTCTTTTTAGTTGTTCATCGTCAGTGGCCCCTCCATCAACTAGATGTCAAGAATGCGTTCTTGAATGACGATCTTCTTGAGACTGTGTACATGCATCAACCGCCCGGGTTTGAGACCACAGGGGAGTCACGGGTCTGTCTACTTCGCAAGTCTATTTATGGTCTCAAACAATCTCCGCGTGCGTGGTTTGGGAAGTTCAGCAAGGTCGTTCGTAAGGTTGGCTTCAAACAAAGCTCGGCAGATTCCTCTCTCTTTACTCGTCACAAATCAACTGGGACAGTCATACTTCTGGTCTATGTGGACGATATTCTTATCACTGGTGATAACTCAGCCGGGATACACCATGTGAAGCAACATTTGAACTCTACCTTTCAAATCAAATATTTGGGCAATATTCGCTATTTTCTTGGACTAGAAGTAGCACGACGACCGGATGGCCTTGTCTTATCCCAGCGTAAGTACTGTATTGACCTTCTGCAAGATGCTGACCTCTCGGGTTGTAAACCTGTGGAAACTCCGATGGAAGTCAACCACATGTTGTGTGCTCAGGGATCTGAGAATGATTCTCTTCTTCCAAACCCGGAATACTATCGCCGTCTTGTGGAAAAACAGATATATCTAATAGCTACAAGATCTGACATATCATTTGCGGTTGGTGTGGTCAGCTGGTTTATGCATACCCCACGGGTCTCTCACCTCCAGGCAGTGGAACGCATCCTTAAGTATCTGAAGACTTCCCCTGGGCAAGGACTTGTGTACAAGCCGTCTTCCTCCCTTTCTCTTATTGCATACTCGGATGCGGATTATGCGGGCTCATTGGATGTTAGACGTTCAACTACTGGGTTTTGTACATACTTTGGAGGAAATCTTATCACATGGCGGAGTAAGAAGCAGACGGTGGTCGCCCGCTCGTTTGTTGAGGCCAAGTACCGTGTGATGGCGGCTGTTACATCTGAAATAACCTGGCCTGAAAGTCTTTTAATGGACTTGGGGGTTAAATTGTCCTCACCTTCAACACTGTTATGTGACAATCAAGCTGTGATACACATTGCAAAGAATCCTGTGTTCCATGAGAGGACTAAACATATTGAGGTTGATTGTCATTTTGTTCGAGAAAAGGTTCAAGCAAAGGAGCTAAAGCTTGAACATGTTCCTGCCTCTGGACAAGTTGTTGATATCCTTACCAAGGCGCTGTCTCGTAAGTTGTACTACCAGTTCTTGTCCAAGCTTGGCACATATGACTTATACGCTCCAGCTTGCGGGGGAGTGTTAGATAATGTAGAAGAAAATTATGTAAAGGCTCATTTATATGCTCATTTCTCCTTTCTTTTTTAGTCCCACATCTCCTGTATAGGATTATTTCTCCCTCTCTTCTCCTATATATTTGTATTCTTTCTTGTATTTCACATATGAAGAAGTATATACAAGGTTGAGCCTTTGTTTTCTACAGTTTGATCCAAGGAAGTCCGTCGCCACAACTCAGTTACAGAGGCGGTTGGAGTTGAAGTGTCACCCGAAACACATAGTTGTAAGAGGTAAAATTAAAAAACAGAAATAATTTGAATGGTTCTGTATTGAAAGCGCAAATGCTCTAAAACATAGGCTTTATGCCTTGGATCCCTTGGCTCCCCCCTTGATGTATTGACAGAGAATGATACACAATGAATCAAATAGCAATAAATTGTAAGGTGAACACAATTGTAAGGAATATTCAAGCCAAGCTCTTAAGGACAAGATTATCAAGATGTTCCTCTAATTAACCTCACTCCCCTTTATATAGTAAGGGTACAAGATACCATATGCCTTTATATAGTAAGGGTACAAGATACCATATGCCGCATGCACAACTTAACTAATAGTAGATTAGCATATACATATCAGAAAATTTGTAGAGCCTTGGAAGAAGTGATCTTCTTTCTCTATTCAAATGCCAAACTTGTTAATCTTTTTTGCAGATACTTTCTCCCTTGCAACAATGGATGTTTTCTTTTTTTTCCTTTTTTGAGAGGCAGTAGGCTTCTTTAGATGCAATCTTGAATTTGCACTTATATGCCCTGATATCTTCTTCATTTTGTAGATGGTAGCAACTGTAATCTAGGCTATCTAGCTCAATAAAATTCCTTCCTTCTTCTGACTATAGTAGACACTCCATTTCTACAATTTGTCACGACATCGTCCACCACTGTTTGACGGTCGACACTTAAGTAAAATGTTGCTCAACGAATATTCCTTCAGTTCGTCAATCTCTGAAATTATGCATCACTTGACGAATGTTGATCTGCTCGATACTTACAACTCGACATTCTCAGTCTTTGCACAACGATCCAATTCTGATAAATGAATATATTTGCTGCTCGCCGAACTCTGCTTTGTTACGATCCTAATCTGACTAATACAAAAGACATACAAAATAAAACTTAGCCCTTTTCTATACATCATATTGAGGGCAACTTAGCCCTTTTCTATACATCATATTGAGGGCAACTTAAGAAGACATATCATTGCCAAAACATACCATTGCCAAAACATACCATCAAATTAACGAAGGATTCCCAACAACATTAATAACAAAAAAAAGTTAAATATGCTAACTGATCTTACTTTATACATGGCTAGTGACTACCACAAGAGTTCCAAACATAACGACATACCATAACAATAACAACATTACAACACTCAAGCCTTTATCCCACTATAGTGGGGTTGACTGTATGGATCCTTTGTTGTCATTGTGCCCTATCTTTAGTCATAATCTCACTAATGCCTAAGTACATTATGTCTTTCATTATAGCTTCATTCCAAGTCTTTATTGGTCTACCCCACCCTCGCTTAACATGCCTAGTGACTAAACACTCACAGCGCCAAACAGGTGTCTCTAATGGTCTCCTTTGTACGTGTCCAAACCATCTTAGTCGAGCTTCTCACATCTTCTCTGCCTTTGGTGTCACTCCTGTCTTATCCCTGATATATTCATTTCTAATTTTATCCAGTCTCGTGTGTCCACACATCCAACTAAGCATTTTCATCTCTGCAGTTCTAATTTTTTGCTCATGTACACAATTCATTACCTAACACTCAGAACCATAGAGCATTGTTGGTCTAATTGCAGTACGATAAAACTTGCCTTTAAGTTTTAAAGGAACTTTACGATCACATAAGATCCCTGAAGTGCTTCTACACTTCAACCAACCTACTTGAATTCTATGTATCACATCTTTATCAACACCTCCATCATTTTTAATTATCGATCCAAGATATTTAAACACTCACTCCGAAAATAACTTGATCACCCAACTTAATAACGGAGTCATATATCCTTCTTGCACTGTTAAATTTAAGCTCCATATACTCCGTCTTTGCTCAACTCAACCTAAAACCCTTCTTTTCTAAAGTGTCTTTTCAAGATGCAAATTTCGCATTTACACCCTCGCGCGTCTAGTTGACCAAAACGATATCATCCGCAAACAATAAACACCAAGGTATTGTTTGTTGGATACATTCGGTAAGCTCATTTAAGATAAGGGTAAAGAAATAAAGGCTTAAAGTTGAACCTTGATGTAAACAATAGTGGTAGAGAATTCATGTGTCAATCCTTCAAATGTTTTCACTCTCACCATTGAATTTGTATACATATCTTTGATTATGTCAATGTATGATACATTAACATCTTTCTTTTCTAAGACTTCATAAGATCTTTCTTGGAACCCTACAAAATCGATAAACAGCATATGCAGATCTTGTTTTCTTTCTCCATAGTTGTCAATGAGTCTCCTCAAGAGATGTATAGTTTTCATGGTTGACAGACTGGCATGAATCCAAATTGATTCTTTGAAATGCTAGTCTCTCGTCTTACTCTTCTTTCTGTTACTTGTTCTCATAGTTTCATGGTATGACTCATCAATTTAATTCCTTTGTAATTAATACATTTTTGTATATCTCATTTGTTCTTATGCAAAGATATCAAGATACTTTCTCTTCATTAGTACGGCATCCTCTTTGACTTCAGTATCTTATTGAAGAAACATGTAAGTCACAAAAAAAAATCCTTAGACATTTTCATACTTCAATAGGTATATCGTCTGGTCAAACCGTCTTTCCATTTTTTCATCTTCTTTAGAGCATTAATTACTTTCGATACTTGAATTTTACGATAAAATATTATGTTCTTATACTGCTCCGGTAAACTTAATTATTTCAAATTCAGATCATTGTCTTTTGTCATGTCACCACTTATTGTTAAAAAAATATCTAATAAATTGTCTCCATACTCTAAACTTGAATCACCGTTGTACCTCTTACAAGATTAAAAATCAATGAGTACAAGATGCTCATAGCTGATAAGATATACATGAGAGATAATGTCGGATCAAGCAGTTGCACATGCAGCAATATTCAGTGAGCTAGATAAACTGTTGGAAAGCATAGTAGTCATGATCAGTAAACAAAAGAACGTTTCAAAATTCAGTAATATATTTTCTCTATAAATAGAAAATAACAGGAAGCATACCTAAAGAAGAAGAAAGGTAAGATTGATGCTTCCTTCTCTCAGCTAAATACTCCTCTTCAAATTGTTCACGACCCTCAAGTAATATACCAAGATATCTATAAATGTTTGTTTGAATCAACAATTTAATGCTCTGAAGCTCATCCTCGGTGAAAGGGGTGCTCTTATACAAAAATTTGGCCTGAAAAAACATCAAATCACATTAAAAAGATAAAAGACATGAGAACATGTTATAATTGCTTATAGTATGATAGAAATGAAGGGTCAGATGACAATCAAATTTACTGTAGCTCTTCACGAAAGTTTCAAAACTGGATCAGCTTAAATCAGAGGTTTAAAATGGATGGTTGGTTTTATATGAAACTCTTGAAGCCTTGCCAGTATTCCTTACAGTTTGTGTTATATAGAAATACAGGCAAGGGGCTATTAAAACTTTTTTACTTGTCCATGAAAACAATAGTTCGACTAGTGCTAAAAGTTCAGCACAAAATCATATAAATGTTCGAACTCCAGTTGAGAGGAAAATGATGATTTCATTAAGAGTCATTTAGTCCTACATATATTAAGGGAAAAAACAAAAGACCAAAATACCCCCGAGAGGGTAAAATACATAAATGCGGACTTGACATGAAATATTGATTACAACTCTCCACTCAAGTCGGACGGTAGATATTTGTCATTCCGAGTTTATGGATATCATCAATAAAAACATCGCACCCCAAACACTTGGTGAAGGCATCGGCTAGCTGATGTTTAGAGCGAACGAAAGGAGTGACTAGGTTTTCTTTTTCAAGATGGTCTTTGATAAAATGACGATCAACCTCAACATGCTTAGTTTTGTCAAGTTGGACAGGATTGTGAGCTATGTTGATGGCAGCTTTGTTATCACGGAACAGGGAGATGGGAACATTCTCCTGGAGACCTAGGTCTTGCAATAAGGTACGTAGCCATAAACCTTCACAGAGGCCTTGAGACATTGACCGATACTTGGCTTCGGCACTAGATCTGGCCACAACATTTTGCTTTTTGCTACACCACATGACCAAATTTCCACCAACAAAGGTACAGTGCCCCGTTATAGATTTCCTGTCATCACAGCTTCCGGCCCAATCTGCATCAGTAAAGACTTCAATCCTTAAGTGGTTATTCTTTGAAAACAGAAGCCTGCGACCGGGAGCCTTCTTTAAGTACCATAGTATGCGATAGGGAGCATCCTGATGTCTGATCCTCGGAGCATGCATATATCTACTCAAAATTCCTACAGCATATGTGATGTCGGGACGAGTGTGAGATAGATATAAAAGCCTCCCAACCAATCTCTGATAACTCAAAGCATCAGTGTGATCGTCATCGCTGTCTTCATCGATCCTATGGTTCTCCTCCATAGGGGTGTTAGCAGGAACACAACCAAGTATCTCAGCCTCTTTTAACTGATCTAAAACATACTTGCGTTGAGAAATGAAGATACCTTGATTTGATCTGGTCACTTCAATTCCAAGGAAGTAACGTAATCTCCCTAAGTCCTTTACTTCAAACTCAGCAAACAGAAGAGCCTTTAGATTTGCGATTTCATCTGAGTCATCTCCGGTGATCACAATGTCATCAACGTAGACAATAAGAACCATAATTTTTCCCTCACTTTTCCTAACAAACAAAGTATGATCTAACTGTCTCTATTTGTAGCCAAATTTGATCATGGCCTTGAGAAACATGTCAAACCAAGCTTGGGAGACTGTTTCAGTCCATACAAAGACTTCCTTAAGTGACAAACAAGTCATTCTTGTCTCTTCTTCACAAATCCAGGGGGAATGTCATGTACACATCTTCATCAAGGTCACTGTGCAGGAAGGCATTTTTAACGTCCAGTTGGTGTAGATCACAGCCCAAGCACGCAGCACAAGATAAAAGGGCACGAACAGAGTCCATCTTTGCTACAGGAGCAAAGGTTTCCTGCTAGTCGACTCCCTGAGTCTGGGTGTATCCATGAGCCACAAGACGGGCTTTATATCGCTTAACTTTACCATCCTGGTATTGCTTAACAGAGAAAACCCACCTTGAACCGATGACATTCTTGTCAGGAGGAAGGGGAGAGACATGTCATGCGTGATTCTTATCCAAGGCAGACATTTTCTCCTTCATTGCATGAGCCCATGTCGGGATGCTAACCGCCTCCTGCCACGTCTTTGGAATAGTAATCACGGACAAGGAAGATATAAAACCCTGATAAAGTTGGGTAAGGTGATCATAAGCAACATGATTAGAGATAGCGAGTTTCGTGCAAACAGCTTTACCTTTTAGCACGTCAAGGGGAACATGCATATTAGCAATGTTGTCAGGATCGCGAGCCGGATCGTAGGATCGCACGATCCTACGATCCAGAATCTATAATTCGATCCGGATCTTATTCTGGATCGCAATATGGCCTGGACTCCGCTGGATCGCGATCCGGATCGTGGAATCGTTTGGATCGCGATTCCTAAACGATTCCACGATCCTATTTGTCGTGATAAAAGGTCGCTGAAGGAAATTCCTGCTCATTTCTCCCGGCTCCCGTCCCGCACATCTTCCTAAACCCTAGCCCGACGTCGACGGCTCCTCTCCCGCACAGCTATTCTCCTCTCCCGCACAGCGTAACAAGGACGCCGGCGGCTTCTCCTCTCCCTGCACACCTTCCTAAACCCTAGCCCGACGCCGACGGCTTCTCCTCTGGGCCATTCTCTTTCCCGCACAGCGTAACAAGGTCGTCGTCTTCTAGGCCATTTTCTTTCCCACACAGCGTAACAAGTTCGTCGTCTTCTTCTTCTTTTATGCTCTTTTATTCTTCTATGCTCTAACTGCTATGCTCTACTCTGGATGATTACTGCTATGCTATATTTTTGGATGATTTCTGCTCCAGAAATCTGGATGATTTCTGCTCCAGAAATCATCCACTCTAACTGTTATGCTCTACTCTGGATGATTACTGCTATGCTCTACTCTGGATGATTACTGTTATGCTCTACTTTCTTCTTTCTACTGCTAAGCTATATTTTCGGATGATTTCTGCTCCAGAAATCTGGATGATTTCTGCTCCAGAAATCTGGATGATTTCTGCTCCAGAAATCTGGATGATTTCTGCTCCAGAAATTGATTTCTGTTCCAGAAATCATCAAGATTCTGGATGATTTCTGCTCTAGTCTAAATGATTACTGGCACTGCTATGCTCTACTTTCTTCTTTCTACTGTTATGCTATATTTTCGGATGATTTCTGCTCTAGTCTGGATGAATGGATCACGAAGAAGGAAGATCCAGTTCACTAGTACTCAGGTACATTTATAATTATAAATGTTTCTTTATTCATGTTCTTATTTTGCCTTAGCCTTAGAGTCAACCAATGAAAATTATTAATTATATAATTTTTTTTATAAATTATTTGTGTAATTGTATGACTTCAAATTCATTTTTATTATATAAGTCTGGCTTTATGAATGTAGTAGGATCTTACGATCCTCGATCCGATCCTACGATCCGATCCGATCCAACCCCTGAAACGATCCCACCTAGGATCTCGATCCTGACAACCTTGCATATTAGCATCAGAATCTGAGTCCAAAGACGGCACCAGCAGCGATGGAACAGCGGAAGGTTGTTTACCTGTTTGATGACGATGGTAAACATGAGGAAAAGGAGAGATGAGAGACGAACAATGGTATATATGAGAAAACAATGTAGGTGTCGTAGGGGGCGAAGGTGGCATAGGAAGAGTAGTTATGATGGAAGACAATGGTAGGTGTAGGAGGAATCAGAGGGAGAGGAACCGTAGAGTCAGAGTCTATGACATCATTCTCCCCCTGACGAGTGGAGTGAGTCAAATCTTAGTAAGATTCCACCTAGCGAAAAGTAACGTCCATGGTACAGAAAAACCGTCTTGAAAGAGGGTGATAACAATGATGCCCTTTTGTAGTGACAGAATAGCCATTAAAGACACAACGGAGAGCCCGAAGGTCAAGCTTGTCATGATGAGGCTGATGTATGTGAACAAAACACACACAACCAAAAACATGGGGTGGAAGATGAGAAGTATGAACAACAGAAGTAGAGCAGAGACGAGCTAGAGGAGTAGCATGGTCTAGAACTCGTGAAGGTAGACAATTGATGAGATGAGTAGCAGTTAGGATAGCATCATCCCAATATGATTTTGGGAGGTTCATGGTGGTGAGAAGGCACCAAGCAACATTAAGGAGATGCCGTTTTTTCGTTCAGCAACACCATTTTGGGTTGAGGTATAAATGCAAGTGGTTTGATGAATAATTCCATGACTTGTGTTATATGAGACAAACGCTCCATGATCATCGTATTACCCCCCCCCCCCATTATCACTACGAAGAACACAAATATTAACATTGAACTGAGTTTGCACCATTTTATGGAAGGTTTGAAAAATCAAACACTTTATTTTTCTTCTTTAAGAGGTAAACCCAAGTAGTGCAAGAAAAACAATCGATAAAGGTGACAAACCAATGATAATCGGTTAAAGATAAAACAGGGGAAGATCCCCAAATATCAGAATGTATAACAGCAAAAGGAGTAGTACTAAGAGAAGATAAATGCGACGATGAATGTCAAACATGTTTAGACATTTCACAAACATCACAAGCTAAAGTTTTAATAAATGACAATAAAGTAGGAAATATTTTTTGAAGGTAGACTAGAGAAGGATATCCAAGACGCAAATGTCAACATCGAGTATCAGCAGCAGTAACAGCGGAAGAAGAAAGGGGCGAGGGACGATGTAGTAGAATCCAGATAGTACATGCCACTGCGATTCCTATCACTACCAATGATTTGCTTCGTACCCAATTCCTAAAAAACACAAGAATCAAGAAAGAAAGTTACATAGCAGTTAAGAGACCGAGTGATATTGCTAATTGAAAGAATACTGCGAGGAAAAGAAGGAACAAGCAAGACAGAAGAAAGGGAAATCGAGGAGAAACATGAAATGTTGCCCTTGCCCGCAATAGAGGACAAGGCGTCATTTGCGGTGATAACCTTGTCCTTACCGGACAAGGGAGTGTAGGAAGAAAAACCTGAGGAGGAGTCGGTCATGTGATCGGTGGCTCCCGAGTCAATGATCCACTCAGAAGGAGGTGTCACGGCAGCATTAACATTGGGCATAACAGCAGTAACAAAGGAAGTAGAAGTATTAGAGGTAGTGTCTAACTGGGAGTGTAAGAGACGACGGAGAGCATCCAATTCATACGCGATAAAATGTCCTGGGGTCTGTACAAGGTGGTCGTCATGGACCTCTGTGGAGTATGCAGTATCATGAGGGCGAGAACCACTCTGTTGCACCCCCCACCCCCACCCACCCCCGTCCTGGTCCATGACCACGTCCTCGGCCACGGCTGGGTCCAAGTGGAGCAAGGTGAGGATGGAGCTTGAAGTGCACATCCCGAGTATAGCCCCTGCGGCCACAGTAATCACAAGTAGGGACAACATTGGTATGGTTGGAACTACCTCGACCAACACTAGTAAAGGCAAAGCGATCAGGAGGAGCAGTCGTGTTGAGGGACCTCCGACGGTCTTCATCGCCAAGAACCATGCTAAAGGCCTCCTGAAGAGATGAAAGAGGAAATCGATGTAGAATATTAGTCCGAACCATATCCATTCCCATGTTCAAACCCATCATAAAAACATGTAGACGAAATCGTTCGACCCTTTTCTGCAACAGGACTGCATCGGCAGTACAGGCGGGAGTAAACTGTTCAAAGCAATCAAATTCCAGAGAGATACGCTCGAACTCAGAGAAGTAAGTAGACACCGTCATGGATCCCTGACGTAACTCCAACATACGACGCATCAGCTCATAAATCTGAGTAGAATTTCCAATCTGAGAGTAAGTTTTGCGTGCCCGAGTCCAAATCTCATAGGCCGAGTCCATCAGCATATAACTACGGTATACCTTAGGAGACATGGAATGAAGGAGCCACGAGACAACCTGGGAATTTTCAGAATCTCAACGCCGCCAAGTAGGATCACTCGGAGGAGGTGTCACAATTGTCCCATCTATATATCTGAATATCTGATGGCTGTGAATGACATGTTGAGCCGCACGAGACCATTCAAGATAATTTGTCTCATCTAGATGCATAATTGTGATCTTCAAAGAGCCAGCCTGGCCATGAGGCCGTTGAGGGTCACCTAATGGGGCTTCACAACACTCGGCGAGGTGGAAGAATCAACCGTTGCTGGAGAATCACTCATGATGAACAAACAGCACGAACCATCAGAGAAGCAGCAAGGAACCTCCAACCGTTGAGAATAGCACACACATAAACTAGGCATCTGTTACGTGCCCTATATTGAGAGCGTGTACAAGGGGGGAAGTGGAGGGAAGTCCTTGAGGGAGGAGGAGAGAGCCTTCTTGGAGCCTCGGGGAGCAATGGTGGCGAGGCGGAGCGGCGGCGTGGAGGAGTCGTCGATCGCGGGCTGCAGCTTCCTGGGGCTTGCGTCTAGGGTTCAGCGGACGGTTTCGGGAAGAGAGAGAGAGAGAGAAGGAAATTGGAAATTTAATTCTTGCTTGCCCATTCTCAAAAGAAAACTCACATATATGGTGGGAAAATAGTTGATGCGGGCCCAAGGTTTCGACGGACGAAACACTACGCGTTCTTAGGTTCGGTAATTAAAATAAATACGCAGCAAGCAATATTTCTCTACAAATTACTCTACCGATGATATTAACCAATTTATCCACGCACAACGCAAAGGGTCGCTACCCCTTTAATTAGATTAAACAAGGGCTATAGGCCAATGTTCACTCAAGCGAATAGGACCCACACGATCCGGACAATTAGCTATTCCAATTAAATTTATTCGCAAACAAATCACAAACCAATAAGAGAGGATCCGGACTAAAATAGCGATTTTAAAATAAAGTCCAAATCAATCCCAAATTAATTTAAAAACAAGGTCGACCAAATCACTTGAACTCGAGGAGAAATCAAGGGTAGTGAACCCGATTTTTTCTAGCGTTCACGAGATCTACCCGATCCGGTCGATACGAAAATGTTCGGATAATTTACGCTTGAAATTTAGATTTTAATTAAGCACGATTTCAATATAAATCAGGACAAATTACTAGCCTTCTAATTCCACCAAATCTCACAAATAATATTAGAAGAAATCATACAAGAGATGGTTAGAGAATTCGTTACCCAAATCCCAAGAAGTCTGTCCACGATATTGAGTGGAGGAAGCGCTCACGACGATGGTTGATTTTTATTTCCACGCAAACCACAGATCCGCACCGGACGATGAAGAAGCGAGCCATTTTCCATTGCAATAACCCTAGGAAAAGTGAGTACCTTGAAAACCAATATATATATATGGAAAGAAAAGAGAGGAAAGGTGGTGGCCTATTCCTTTCAAGGGAGGTGGCTCGGTTTGAGGTGAGGGGGCTGCTCGGGTTTTGTTTGGATGAGGGTTTGTTGAGTTTTGGGTGGTGGGGAGGGTGGCCGAATTTATGGAAGGGGAGGGAGAGGGTGGCGGCTAGGAGGGTGGCCGACTAAGGTTTTGGGAGGGAAAGAAGGACTCGGTTTTGGGAGGAGATAAGAAGAGGGGTTGTTTAGTGGAGAACTAGAGGAGGAAGAGGAGGAGGAGGAGGGGAGGCCGAGAGTTTGAGAGGGGGAGAAAGAAGTGGCCAGCGGCCAAGAGAGGGGAGAGGAGAGGGGTGGCCGAAATTGCCTAAGAGGGGGAGGAAAAATTCTCTCAAGAATTTAGGGTTCAATTTTCTTTTTCTTCTTCTCTACTAAAACCTTCATAAGCATGGCTATATATAGCCTACACCACTTCATCTCCACCCTTCATGAAAATAAAAACAAACATGATGGTTATATGCACTCATCATTACATGAAATAAAACAATACAACATGATGGTTATATGCACCTATCATACATGAAATTAAAATACAATATTTTAATGCATGAATTAAAACTCTTAAAATAAAATTGCTTAAAATAAAAATTGCTAAAATATATAATTATAATTATTTAATTTATAATTATATATTTTATTTGATGGCGTCGGCGAACGTCGTGCAAAACATGTAGCGGCGTTGGCGAAGAACATCGTGGTAGACTCCCATCTTCGAGCTTGCGGCAACGACCGTCCCAATCTACGAATTCTCTATGTCGGGGATCAACGGACGCATCAGCAACGTCGCCATCAATAGTTCCAACAAAAGTATTAAAATGCCCCCATCACTAAGGCATAACATGAGGATAAAAATACAAAGCAAGCATAAAATACAAATACGAGAAATAAGATAAATTAGGCGGATGCCACTCGAGGCTCATGGCGCTTGCACGTAATTCCCCATCGAAGATCCGTAACATGACCTTAGTTATTTAAAGCACAAGGCGCACCAAGCCGTAAAGGGGTCTTGGAACCTAGGCGCAGGCGCGTGCCCGAAGAAGACAAGGCGCAACCACATTCATTTTAAATAATCAACACAAAACCTCTGTTCATCTTCTTGAACAGATTCTTCATACATTCTACTCATTAATCATTCATTATTATCATTTATCTCTTAAAAAATAAAACCAATATAGTCGCTTGCATCATATCTAAGTTTCAACGATCAATTATGTTTCAAAAACACTAAATCATATAAAAATCATTTAGTTCTTGCATTGTTTTTTTCATTATTTTGAAAAAAAAAATTACAACAAAAATCACACTCAGGCGCGCCTTTAATGTCCAAAGGCGCAAAAAAGGCACACGAAAGCGCAAACCTCTGAGCCTGATGAGCCCGGAGCCTTAGGCGAGCCTTTAATAACATAGAACATCACCACCCGGCTCGAAAGCAAGCTTGTCCTCAAACTTGTCCTGTGGCTGCGGCAGAAGAGGAACTAAGGGCATGGTTGGCAGCTCGCCAACGAAGACCTTCAGCTGGGACACGTGGAAGACGTCATGTATCTGAGCGTCGGCGGGAAGGCGGAGGCGATAAGCCACGTCCCTGATGCGGTGTAGAATCTTAAAGAGCCCGAAGAACTTGGGCCCCAACTTCTGGTAGGCTCCCTTGGAGATGGTAGACTGACGGTAGGGGCAACGTCTCAGCCGGATCCAATCCCCGAGAGCGAAGAACAACTCGTGGTGGCTCCGATTGTGAGCAGTCTCTATGCGTGCCTAGGTCTGAAGAAGGTGGTCACGCGCAAGAAGCAGAAACTCATCGCACGAGCGCAGCTCAGTGTCGATGGCAGCAGAGCGAGCGGAGGCACTCCTACAGGTAAAGAGGCAGGGAGGATCGCGCCCGTAGATGAGGCGGAATGGAGTGGTCTGGAAGGTCGTGTGATAGGACGTATTGTAGCAATACTCTACCCATGGAAGCCAACGGGCCCAATCCTTGGGGTGATCCCCTGTAAGGAAGCGGAGGTACATCTCGACCATCCGGTTGACCACTTCGGTCTAGCCGTCCGACGGAGGATGGTAGACGGAGAAGAGTGCCAGCTTCGTAACACAGAGGGAAAAGAGCTCCTACCAAAATTGCGATGTGAAGACTTTGTCCCTGTCGGACACAATGCTCTCTAATACTCCATGAAGACGAAACACCTAATCAAAGAAGGTGCAGGCAATTGCAGGGCCGGTGATAGGACAAGCTCATGCCAATGAAGTGTGCCCCTTTGGAGAACCAATCGATAATGACGAAGATGACAGAGTGGCCCTGAGAAGGAGGCAATCCCTCGATGAAGTCCGTCGATATATCAGCCCAAATTTGCGTCGGAACCGGAAGGGGTTGCAGGAGACCCGCGGGCGAGTGAGACTCTTTCTTGTTGCACTGGCAAACAAGGCATGTTGTGATGAATGTCTGGACGCTCTGTTTGAGCCCGTGCCAAAATAACTTGGCACGCACGCGTTGAAGGGTCTTGTGGACCCCCTCATGTGTATGACCATGGGCAACCGCCAAAATGTTGGAAATCAACGGGGAGGCGTTGGGCACGAAGAAGCGATCCCTGCACAAAATAAGGTCGTCCTTGACTGTCCAGTACGGCGGAAGGCGTCCCTCCTGAATGCGGTAGAGTAGCTAGCGCACGGCGGAGTGTCAAGAATCTCCTGAAGGAGGCGGGCAGAACAAGAGACGATGGCGTGGACACAGCGAAGAGGAGTGCGTCGGAAGAGTCGCGACGGGAGAGAGCGTCGGTCGCACGGTTCAGGTGGTCCGCCTTGAACACCACATGAAAATCGTAGCCCAAAAGTCGACTAACCCAGCGCTGTTGCGGTACTGTCGTCAGGCGCATATGTTATTAAAGGCGCAAGGCGCACTGAGGCGCAAAGGGTCCCTAGACCCTAGGCGCGGGGGCGCGCCAGAGGCATGTGAGACGCAAAAATGGGGGAAAATAAAATCAGTGAATTGTGCGCCCAATTCATGGAAAATCAATGAATTGGGCGGCCAATTCATCGATTTTTCATGAATTGGAAGCCAATTCACTGATTTTCCTTGAATTGGGCGTCCAATTCACTCAATTAACAAATAAACAATTCGCTCAATTAACAAATAAACAATTCGCTCAATTGACAAATTCGCTCAATTGACAATTCGCTCAATTCGCTAAATTGACAAATAAAATCAGTGAATTGGGCGCTCAATTCGCCCAATTCGCACAAAGGCACCCAATTCTCTTAATTTCAGCGAATTGTGCATCTTTGTGCGCCTCGGGTGGCCTTGGCGCACCTCAAGCACATCGCCCGCCTAAGCCATGCTGAGGCGCATGGGAGTGCGTCTGGTGCCTCAGGCGCGCCTTGATAACACAGTCAGGCGCAACTCCAAAAAGTACTTGAGGCTGAAATGGTCCGTGGGGATCATGAATGCCCGCCCCCACAAATACGGTCGCCAGTGGTGGACGGCCTTAGCCAGTCCGATGGGCTCTTGCTCGTAGGCCTGAAGCTTTCGATGGTGGACAGCTGTCGTGTGGCTGAAGTAAGCAATCGGGTGTCCATTATGTTGCAGAACCGCCCCACACCCGTGTTCGGAGGCGTCTCACTCCACCTGAAAATCCTTCTCGAAATTTGGAAGCTGGAGGACAGGGGCCGAGAGTCCGAGTCCAAGGCCTGATGTAAAGCCCGAAAGGCTGTCGTGATAGCGTCATCCCACACGAAGCATTGGCGACGCAGGAGGGACAGTAAGGGAGTGGCGATCACCGTGTACCCCTAGATGAATCTGCGGTAGTAGCCGGCTAGCCCGAGGAACCCTCGGAGCTCTCGCTGAGTCTAGGGAAGGGGCCAATCGAGAACGCCCTGAATCTTGACTGGATCCGCAGAGACGCCTGAATGGTTGACGATGTGGCCCAGGTATGCCACTTTGTGAGTCCCGAAAGAACATCTAGTCTGCTTAAAGAATAGTCAATAAGAGCGGACCAGCTGGAGGACCGTACGGAGGTGATCGAGATGGGCATCTGAGATCTTGTTGTACACCAAAATATCATCGAAGAAAACAAGTACGCATATACGAAGAAGAGTATGAAATGTCTCATTCATCAGTGCCTGAAAGGTATATGAGTATTAGTGGGCCCGAAGAGCATCACGAGAAACTCAAAATGGCCACGATGTGGGTGAAATGCCGTCTTCTCCACATCTGCTGGAAACATACGGACCTGGTGGTACCCCGAGCAGAGGTCGAGATTCGAGAAGTAGCGGGCACCATGCAACTCATCCAATAATTCTTCAACCACCGGGATGGGAAACTTATCTTTCACCGTTACCGCGTTCAAGGCGCGGTAGTCCACACAGAAGCGTCATGATTCATCCTTTTTGTGAACCAAGAGAACCGGGGAGAAGGGCAAGACGATGTGGCGGATGATACCCTGACGAAGCATATCGGCCCATTGCTGCTCAATCTCATCCTTCTATAGGAAGGGGTAGAGGTAGGGACGGATACCTACCGGGCGGTATTCGAAAGAAGGCAAATGTGATGGTCCTGGCAGCGCGAGGGAGGAAGCCTAGTCGGTGCAACCATGGTGTCACCGTACTTGCGAAGAAGAGCCGAAAGATCGGGTTGCATTGCAGGCACAAGCTGGAGGGAACAAACACGGGTGGAATCTGCTGTCGAACGGCCCTGCCAAACCGTCGGGTGGGGTCCCGGACCCCAAGTCATCGTTAGGATCTCCAAATCCCATAAGATGGGACCAAGGGTACGCAGCCAACGCGTCCCCGACACCGCTTCAAATCCCCGCGAGGCGATAACGAAGAAATCAACATGAGAGTGATAATCCTCCACAATGAAGGGAACGTTCTGGCAGACCTCGGTATAGGCTATGGCGACTCCATTAGGCACGGCCACGCTCAAACAACTGCGACTGGTAATGGAAAGCTGAAGTCGCTGGTCGGTGAGATCACTGATGAAGTTATGTGTGATGCTTGTGTCCATGAGAACGAGGAGGCGGTGCCCGGGCACGGTGATGGGCATTTGCACTGTGCCAGAAGTGTGGGGACCCAACATAGCATGTAAGGAGATCGCTGGGTCCCCTGGCCCGTAATCCCCGACTTTCTCATCTGAGGGGTCGTTGACCTTGAGCCAAAAGAGTCGCTTGCATCAGTGCCCCCGACTATAGGCCTCATCACAATTGAAGCAAAGCCCCTTTGCACGACGTTCGGCCATCTCCTGGATTGATAGACGTTGGATGGTGAAGGGGCGCTCCCCGTCTTTGGCCATGTGGAGGTCGTTGCTCGATGGTGGCTGAGACTGACTAGACGTCCGAAAAGAGCTCTCGCTGCTACGGAGCCCCAAATATGATCGATCCATGAGAATGCGCTTATCGCATAGGCGAGCCAGGCTCATAGCTGAAGTGAGATCCAGTGGGTTCTGAAACTCGACGTCCATGCGTAGCCGCTCGTGTAAGCCCACAGTGAAGAAGGCGACCTGGTGGGCCGCGGGAATTGAAGGGGCGCGGGCGAGGAGCACCTGCAATTGCTCTAAATATTCATCGATGGAGCCGGACTGCTTGAGGGAGATCAGGTCACCGATGGGATTGTTGTGGATTGGTGGCCCAAAACGGAGGATGCATTGGACCTTGAAGTCGTCCCAAGTGAGGTCGGGCTTCTCCCGTTGATGTTGAGAGAACCACAGTTGTGTCGAACCAATGAGGTGAAAGGAGGCTACACCGAGCCAATTCTCCCAAAGAATACACTGCGCGGCAAAGAATTGCTCACGGCGAGTCAGCCACGTTAAGGGGTCTTTGCGGCCCTCAAATATCGAAAAATCCAGCTTCAAATAGAGCGACACGGTGGAGTAGTCGGAGCGGGAGGGCGGATCAGGCAGCCGGAGTACGGCTTGCAGCCCGAGAATAGATGGGAAAGAATCTGAAGTGGGGCGTGGAGGCGGTGAAATGTCATCCTGGCGGAGAGTGGCAAGGAGGGTCTGGTGGTTGCCCGTCATCATAATTTTGAAGGATTCCAAGATCTTGGTCAATGTAGGGCCGCCCAAATTCCCATCATCCATGGATAAAGAAGCCCGAGGAGGAGAATGAAGTTGGAGGAAGCAAACCAGTGGAGGCCACGAGGAGGGAACCCCCGGCGATGGAAGAGTCGAGTATAATCGGCAGTGGAGAAGGGCGGGCAGGCGGCGGTCGATGCAGCGGCGACGGTAGGGATCCAAGCGGCACGGCCGGGCGCGGAGAAGCAGCGTTCGAATGGCCGGAGTTGTGGCGGTCGGCGGAGATGGTGTGGTCGGCCACAGCGGGAGCAGCACACGTTGGAACTAGAGAGTCGGCTGCGGGAAGGAGAGTTTCCTCTGATACCAAGTTGTTATGTGCCCTAGATTGAGAGCGCGTACAAAGGGGGAGTGGAGGTAAGTCCTCGAGGGAGGAGAGAGCCTTCTTGGAGCCTTGGGGAGCAATGGTGGCAAGACAGAGTGGCGGCGTAGAGGAGTCGTCGATCGCGGGCTGCAGTGTCGTTGAGCTTGCGGCTAGGGTTCGGCAGACGGTTTCGGGAAAAGAGAGAGAGAAAGAGAGAGAGAGAGAGAGAGAGAGAGAATTAGAGAGAAGGAAATTGGAAATTTAATTCTTGCTTGTCTATTCCCAAAAGCAAACCCGCATATATGGTGGAAAAATAATTCCAACAAAAGTACTAAAATGCCCCTTCACTAAGGCATAACATGAGGATAAAAATACAAAGCATGCATAAAATACAAATACAAGAAATAAGATAAAATAGGCGGACGTCACTCGAGACTCGCGGCGCTTGTACGTGATTTCACATTGAAGATCCGTAACAACATCATACCCTAGCCTCCACCCACAACAAGCACACAATGTTTCTGAGATCAAAAACATTCATCCCTTGTTCACTATTGTCATTAGCTATTTATAATATAAAAAAACCTCATCAGAAGACTCACATAGTTGATACAAAATTGGCAAATAAAGTAATCATAAATTACATTTATAAGTAAAAGAAATAAATGACAACTTCCCATATTGTCAAGAGTCCCTAATTTTCAAGTAAAATGAGAGCTTGACAACAAATCTGTAAAATCACTTCGAAGAGAAAGCTTGGCAAGGGCCGCAAGGCATCTTCAAGTGATCACTCATCCATGTTAAAATTGCCCGTGTGGAAAGCATCTTCTTGAAGAGAACTCGGTGTCGGGTTTAGAGTGTCGGCAGTTGGATATTGTGATTTGTTATCGGTGTAATAAGTTAATAGGTTTTAAAAGTTGTGAGATAACAACTGAATCAAGTAGATTGAGAGTACTATACTAACTTTTATAATGAGTATAAATGCTTAGCACAAGAGTTTCTTTCATTTTCTACAAATAACTCGTTGCATCTTGAAGAAAAACTATCCACAAACCTTTTTTAATCAAGTTCTAGTTTGTTGGCAATTTTAGATCCATAAAACAAAATATTCTAAATGATAAATTCCAATAAGGGACTAATTCAAATAAATTAGTGTAGTAAGGGACAAAAAAATTTAAAATTGTGTAAAAATGTTCAATAATACAGTAAAATTACAGCATTTGAAGGAATTGCAGTAATATACGAATCATTTGTAAGTATCACAAGACCTCCAGTACCTGCTTGAATAGAGTACTCGATCCTGAACCATAATATCCTGTCAAAAGAAGCTTTTGGGTAGTTCTTTGTTCTATGTAATCAAGCACGGCTCTATTGAGCATGATATTCACCTCTTCACCAAAAGTCTTTGCAGCTTTGGGAGGAAATGGCAAGGATAAAACGGAGCAAACCAACTTTGTCCTGGCCTGTCCAGCGCATTGTAAAAGTAATGGATTCAATATTTATTTTTGGGGGGAGAGAGAAGAGAGCGTGTCTGTGCACATTTTTTGGGATGGTTGGTTGGGGGGTTGAAATTTTTTTAGAGAGAAATAGAAACATTATGCAAACTTACCCTTCCCCATATCTGACCCTTAATATTCTTCTGCCCCTCCTCCTGGTAGGTTCCATCAGAATTAACCCAAAAATGAGGACTTCCAGCACACTGAACACCTGCCCACTGGAAGGAACATAATTTAGACATTGGCATGCTTCTTAATGGTCAATTAATGTTTTACACAACATGGGAACAAACCTTAAGCATTTGCAGTTCAACTTTTGTGATCTCACGGCCATTTATCAATATACCAGTGTTTCCATTGCTTGCATTACGCATTATACTGCCACCCACGTTAAGGTTGGCACTAATAATCCTCTCAGGCTTGTAACCTATCTGTTGATTTTTAAAACAAGTATTGTTGTCAATTAATTTTACTCAAAAAATATATTCATAGATACAGCATCTGTTTCTCTACATCTTAATAGCATTTATAACAGAGATATCAAGAATAGGATAAACATTTAAAATAGCTTAAACTACAACATCCAATTGCAATGATGAGCCTTCAAAAATGGAAAATTGAACAAAACTACAAGTCTAGCGCATAAATTGTATTCAACATGAAATATATGGTTTGGCTGCATTCTTTTATCCCTCTCCAATTTCATGCTTATAAGGCCAAGCATAAATTCACTAGTTCAACAGGGTTAGAAATCTACACATAAAAGTAAACATGAAATTCAAGATAGAACTAGCAGGGTGGGCATTATCTATCAATTTAAGTTAGATCTTGTAGATAAGATGGCACTGGAAGCACTACAAAAGTCAAGACCTCACTCACCTTTCCCCAAAATCCAGAGACTTTGTCATACCAATAGTACCCCGGCTTCAGCCTCGACGGTGGGCATGGGCAGCTCTGTAACACAAAAATCTCCTCATGTGTTAGTGCTTTTCCATTAACACGGACATCTTCCGGCCTGAGCTGATTTGCATCACAATATTTCTCAGCCTTCATAACCTGTTCAACCTCCAGAGAACTCAGCAATCGCTTGAGTATACGGGAGGCCTTCCCCAGCCTTTCCCTCTTGGACTCTTCTACCGAAGAACCAATGCAGGATACACACTTCCTCCCCTCTGGCATAGAACCCATCGCCCTCAAAACGCAGCCGCTGCAATACTTGGCGTCACAAACAACGCAGGCCTCCTTCTCCGTGAACCGGTTTCCTTTCAAGCACCGAAAGCAAGCCCCCTTCTTCACCATCCTAACATACTCCTCATTCCTCCCCTGATAACTAGAGACCACGCCGAAAGAGGCAGCCCCACTCGTCTCCACCGAACCTTCGAAGCTCGCTCCAGCCTGCCTGACCTGATCACCAAACTCCCCATCGCGATCTTCATCGTACTCCTCTTCTTCGAAAACCGAGGACTGCAACCCGAAATCATAGCTAAGATCCGACTCCGTGGAATTCCGCTCGTTCACAAAATCCTCGCTTAGCTTGAGCTCGTTGGAGAACGCAACGACGCCGGAGCTTCCTACCTCGCCGGAGAGCTCCCCTCCAGCGGCGATGTGGTTCTGTATGACGGAGGTCGGGGAGGTGACAGCAGGTTGCTTAAGTATGGTTGGGGATGGGAGGGGTTGGGCGACAGGGAGGGCCATGTGATCGGAAAGGTACGCCGGTGAGACGACGGAGGCGACCGGGATCCGCTCGATCTCTATAGGGATGGCTTGAGGGATCTCGTAGGTAACAGGCGGGCCGATGTACTCGACTGCGAAAGCGTAATCGATGGCGTCGCTGCCTCCGGTGGCGGCAAGAGTCGCCTGAAGAAGCCGATCCATACGGCAGCGAAGCTCCAGCAGAGAGGGGATCCCTAAAGGAGAGCCGAATGCGGCAAGGGGCGGAGTGGGGAGGGGAGAGTGAGGAAGAAACAAAGAAGTCCGCTGATCTTGAAATCGGTAGGGATTTTAGGGGTGACCTAAAGCAGTTTGTTGACTGACCAGTGGGGACCATTTCTTCCTTGTGAGGTACGAACGGAGGCGGAGGGGAATCTCCCTCTCTCTCTCTCTCTCTGATGAGGAGGTGGGACCCAGTGGAGCAGGTAGACTGGCACGCGCGCTTCTCTCGGGCAATCGTGCTCCTCCGCGTCGCAGGGGGCAGGGCGGGATAAAAAGTACATTGCCCCGCGCAAGATTCTGTTATTCTCCAATTATTCAAATAATAAATATCTCATCCCCGCAGCACTTTCTTATTCCATGCCAATTCATCTGAATTTAATGCCAACCGTGAATGCCAATTTTATATGGAAAATTGCTGGTTTGGGCGGTTGTCCAGAGAGGAGACGGGTAGCTGCCATGACGACATATAATATTTATTTTTTTCATCCCAAAAGTCGTTTCCTAAAATCGTTTATGAAAGCCCAAATATAATTTATGATTTCTCCGATATTATTTATGATTTTGAGATATCAAAAGTTGATATTCATGCGAGCATATTATATGTATATTGCAAATATATTTTAAATGTGAGGATATTTTGTATACATTGTGATCATATTTTGATCACAATGCACACAAAATATGATCACAAATTGCACATAATATTAAAGTTTTGAAAACCGGACCGAACAACGAACCGGTAGTGTTGTGGATCGCTCAAGACTTCGGTAGACCGGATTAAAATGAACCGTCTTAGTCCGGGAGCGGTCGAGCGCGCAAACAGTCACAAAAAGAGGCAAAACTGACAAGGCATTTTTTTAACTTGGAAAACCCGGGAGCGGTCGAGCGTGCTGGGACGATCTTGGCGGCGGAGCGCGCTGGGACGATCTTGACGGCGAAGCGCGCGGAGGCGCGCTGGGACGATCTTGGCGGCGGAGCGCGCTGGGACGATCTTTGCGGCGGAGTGCGCGGAGGCGCGCTGGGACGATCTTGGCGGTGGAGCGCGCTGGGACGATCTTGGCGGCGAAGCGCGCGGAGGCGCGCTGGGACGATCTTGGCGGCGGAGCGCGCTGGGACGATCTTTGCGGCGGAGGCGCGCTGGGACGATCTTGGCGGCGGAGCGCGCTGGGACGATCTTGGCGGCGAAGCGCGCTGGGACGATCTTGGCGGCGCAGCGCGCTGGGACGATCTTGGCGGCGGAGCGCGCGGAGGCGCGCTGGGACGATCTTGGCGGCGGAGCGCGCTGGGACGATCTTGGCGGCGGAGCGCGCTGGGACGATCTTGGCGGCGGAGCGCGCTGGGACGATCTTGGCGGCGGAGCGCGCTGGGACGATCTTGGCGGCGGAGCGCGCTGGGACGATCTTGGCGGCGAAGCTCGCTGGGACGATCTTGGCGGCGGAGCGCGCGGAGGCGCGCTGGGACGATCTTGGCGGCGGAGCGCGCTGGGACGATCTTGGCGGCGGAGCGCGCTGGGACGATCTTGGCGGCGGAGCGCGCTGGGACGATCTTGGCGGCGGAGCGCGCTGGGACGATCTTGGCGGCGGAGCGCGCTGGGACGATCTTGGCGGCGGAGCGCGCTGGGACGATCTTGGCGGCGGAGCACGCGGAGGCGCGCTGGGACGATCTTGGCGGCGGGGCGCGCGGAGGCGCGCTGGGAAGATCTTGGCGGCGGGGGAGCGCTGGGACGATCTTGGCGGCGGAGCGCGCGGAGGCGAACTGGGACGATCTTTGCGGCGGAGCGCGCGGAGGCGCGCTGGGACGATCTTGGCGACGGAGCGGCGGAGGCGCGCTGGGACGATCTTGACGGTGGCGCGCTAGGAAGAGGCGCACGCGGGACACACAAGGAAGAGGTGTGTGCAAGAAAGTGTCGCGCAAGAAAGAAGCGCGCGGTAGCGCGCAAGAAAGAAGCGCGCGGTAGCGCGCAACAAAGGGAAAAGGAAGAGAGAGAAATTCGCAGGAGGAGAGGAGAGCAAATCCGCATAAGAATGTTTCGACCGAGGAGGAGATAAAAATGAATAGAAATGGGGGGGTCTGTTTATAGATCTCAAGAGGGGCAAGCCAGTAATTTTCCCGTGTAACCACCGACCGGACGAATAGGATCGCTCCGTTTAAAGCACATGGATCGTCATATTTACGCAAAAGACAAGACCTCCCTCGGTCGGAAAAATAACCACCCTTGTCGGAAAATAATCGCTCCTCCCGCGAGGGAGAAGCAGCCGGCAAGGGCGGCGACCAGAGAGGGTTGGGGGGCCAAGGTCGGGCGATCAATATGGCTGCCCAGCCTCGGCGAAGAGGAGGTCGCCCCTCAATGGGGGCGGCGGTGGGAAACGGGCGGCCCGGATGGCTGACCATTTTTGACGAAAGGGAGTCCGCCTCTTAACTGGGGCGGCGTCGCGAAATGGGCGGCCGGATGGCCGCCCGCTTTCGACGGAAGGGAGGTTGCCCCTTAACGGGGCGACAATGGGAAACGGGCGGCCGGATTGCCGCCCGCTTTCGGCGGAAGGGAGGTCGCCCCTTAACGGGGGCGGCGACGGGAAACGGGCGGCCGGATGGCCGCCCGCTTTCGGCGGAAGGGAGGTCGCCCCTTAATGGGGGCGGCAGCGGGAAACGGGCGGCCACATTTTCGCGGCGATGGGGAGGAGCGGCTAGAGAGGGGAGGCCGGAGAGAAGTCACAAAGGCGATGGCGAGGAAGACGACGATGGTCGTCACGACGATCGCGGCGGGAAACGGGCGGCCGCATGGTCGTCTTTTCACGGCGACGGGGAGGCACTGTAGGAGAGGGGGAGCCGAAGAGAAGTCACGATGGCGATTGCGGGGTAGACGGAGGCGGTCTCCACGGCGACGGTGGTTATGGTGAGGAAGACGAATACGGTTGGCGCGACGCCGGCGGTTGGTGCGGCGATTTCGGCGGTAGTTGGGGTTACTTGGTCAACCCCACTCCCTCCATCAAAGGAGGTGGGCGGCCAAACGCAAACTGGATCATATCAGGTGGACCACATCATTTTCCCCCTAAGTTCCCGCAGCTCAGAGCCAAAGTGAATGGAGGGAGAGGACTTTTCCCTAAGTCGCGTGCATGGTCAACTTATTGTAAGACTGGAGGTGAAGATACACATAACGGTGTTGAAGCGTTGTTGTGGCGTGTAACATCCCTTTTCTCTTCTAGGCCCCTTAACTTAAATTAGGATATGACATGTGGTGAGTAAGAGGGATTAGGATAGGTATAGACCTTAGGGCCCAAGGAGTTAGGGTAGACTCACATGGGGTCCACTATAGGTACAAGTCAACTTAGGTCAAAACTAGCCCAAATGGAAATCATTAGTGCACTTGGCCTCACCACTATGTCCCTGATCCTAAAAGAATCTAAGTGACCCAAAAGCCCCATCATTGGGTCACTCATTGGACCAATTTGATCAAGTCAACTCTAAAGTCAACTCTAGCCCTGATTTGGTCAAAACCACACACATAAGCCCAATTAGCCCAAGTAGGGCATCAACATGGCCCAACCCATGCTGGGTGATGTCATAGGGCTCATGACCATCAAGTGGGGCCAGCCCACTCATCAAATTGACCAAGTCAACCCCAAAGTCAAACCTGGTCAACCTTAGGCCTAAATAAAGAATTTAAGAACCAAGCTCATTCCTAATGGGCCAAGGACTTGAACCATGGCCCAACCCATGATGGGTGGTGTCATAGGGTCCATGACCATCAAGTGGGGTCAGCTCACTCATCAAATTGACCAAGTCAATCCCTAAAGTCAACTTGATCAACATAAGGCCTAAAGGAGGAAATAAGAAGTCAAGCTCATTTCCAATGGGCTAAGACCATTTCCCATTAGCAGCCCAACTGCCCAATTACAGCCCCTACCCTCTGATTTTGGAAGGTAGTGACATGCATGGGGGTAGTTTAGTCATTTTTCTAAGTTGAGGAGTGAGGGGAGGGAAATGAGGGATGGAGGCCATGTGGCCCTCCTCCTCTCTTCTCAAGCCCACCTCTGAGCTCACACATCAATTCACTGTCTTTTTCCAGCCAGCTGCATGCCACTTGGAGTCAAAGAGGAGCATCCATGGCTTGGCTGAAAACACACATATGCAAAAACCCCACAACCAGCCAACCCCACCCTCATTTGACTTCACCATTAGCTTCAGAGCACTGAGAGGAGTGGAAATCGAGTCTTGGAGCAAAGCTTTAGCTGGATAAACGGAATTTTGAGCTAGATCGCCATAGAGATTGTCGGTCATGGCGCACAACCACCGCACCCGCCGCCAAGCACGGTTACAGGTCTGTTTCTCCTCCTCTCCCTATGTGCTAGAAATCTAGATCAAATAGGAGAGATATTGTGCTCAATTGAGCCTGATGTCATGGTAGGAATTTGGGAAAAATGCGAGCTTTTCTTCTTGCTCGGGTTCGCCGGAGGAGCCATCTCTGGCGGCCACATCGCCGAGAAATGCTAGTCACCACCTCAACAGAGATAGTGGTGATAATCGTCGGCGATGGTAGTGGCCCAGGTGGCCGAAAATAAGAAATCAAGGTGCTACAGGCGGGATGAATCTGGGTCGTTGGGGAAGACAACCCGATGCTGTTGAAATTTTATATACGTATATTAACTATAGTTTAATTAAATTCCGTCACTTTAATTTCAGAAACTTGTATGTTAAATATAGGTCCCTTAAAGGCAAATACAGAAATAGTTGTCAACATAGAAAATGCAGCCTTATATATTAACTTTAATTTGTCACCTTAAACATGTCATTTGGAGCACTGTAGCTCCTTGTAGGGTCATTCTCCTAGGACTACTCTTAAATTAGGGCAGAAATTAAAAGGAGTGCCTAACCTAAACTACAATTCCAAATGTTGTGAAATTTGAGTCATGCATGTGTGTATACTAGACTTAGACTGTGCCCAAAAATCAAAAAATTTAGAGGACATTTTTCTATAGTTTTAGTAAAAATTTGATTTATCAAATAAAAGAAATTTAAGGAGATTTCAACTCCAAATCCCCCCAAATTTGGTGTCATGACTGTAATATCATTTTAATACCTTGGTAAAAATTTAGAGTTATTTGGACCTCTGCATGTTAGAGGATCCAACATGCATGATGGTGGTATAAATGAAAATGGTGTGCTAATAGTAAAAAGAGATAAAAATGGTAATTAAGCCCATTTGGCCCAATGCATGTCCATAAAATTTTGGCCAGAGATTTATGGAGATGTAATACTCCTTTCATGGAAAAATTGGGATTTTTGGAATAAAAAATCTAATTGTTTAGATTTATTTCAAAATTAGCACACTTAAGTGTCTTAAAAGAAAATTAGGGCAATTGAACTTGAAAAATTATAGAGTATTGACACAAGCCATAAAATATCATTTTATTTCTCTAGAAAAATTTGTGAGAATTTTTTAGAACTATATCTTGTGAAAATAGTATAATTTCAATTATACCCTAATGTGATTTTGATTAAGAGAATGATTAGTAGCACTTGGAAAATTATGATAAATTACTGAGACCCTTATTTCAGTATTTTAAACCCCTGTAATTTTTATTAGAATTTTTGGATGATTGTTTATAATACTTGTATTAATAATGACATTATCGTAGATATTTTGAATTGTGGAAATCCTAGGTCAAACCTCTAAATATAACTGTGAAAATTTGTTTTGAGCCCTATCTTGACAATATTAATGACTAGGAATTTTTCCTGAATTTTTATTTGATTATTTTTAGTACTTCATTTGTAAATGGATAATATTATGATTTTAGTCATAAATAGAAAACAGGGGTCAAATCATTTTGCAAAATTAGGATGTTTGGTATACTGATCTTTTTAACTAATATGAACATCAGATAAATTAATTGGACCTTTAAGACCTCTAGTCATTATAGTTCATGCTCATTGTGACTTAGGTCACTTAATTAAATAATTTTATTTATGACCCAAAATAATTAGAAAATTATGGAATTCTGAATTACCACTAATATTCATATAATTAACCCATAATAAAATTTGAAGGCCTTTGGCCCAAGAAATTGGAAGTCACCTCACATGGGCTAAAGTTAGGCTTGGGATGCATTTAGTGAAAGTCACATGTAGTGTTAAGACTTTCAGGGTGATGTGATATAACAGAAATTAGAAGCGTGTTGGGAAGTTTGATACCCTGGTCAGAATCATAATTATGTCACTACTTAGCATCAAGTGTTAGAATGTAAGTCACCAAAGAGAATAGCTAGGTCGGAGTCTGACGAAACTTTGACGTTCTCTTAAAAGTACCTTAAATCATTACGTCTACTCAAGAGCAACAATGAGAGTGAGATGTTAAAATCGGGTAGTCATCAATAATAATAAGTTTCCTGGAAAGGGGGATTTGGGATTCAGCTCATCGTATTTCCTAGTACCGCTGTGAGCCCTTCACCGGGTAGACCTCAGGAAGTCTAAAATTAACCCTAAGTCGCTAAGTATAACTAAAATTAGATAAGAGTAGTCTAATAGGTTGAGAAACAATGTTTCAATCTCACCCGTATAGGGTTGGAGGAATTCAGGATGGGTTAGTCCTACGAGCTGGAGGCTCGGGAGTTTTTATAGCATTCCCACCCGTATAGGGTTGTAGGGATACAAGACAGGTGGGTCCTGCGAGCTGGAGGCTCGGGTGTTTGATATCAGGATGGGTTTAGTCCTACGAGCTGAAGGATCGGGTGTTTGATATCAGGACGGGTTTAGTCCTGTGAGCTGGAGGCTCGGGTGTTTGATATCAAGACAGGTTTAGTCCTTCGAGCTGGAGGCTTGGGTGTTTTATATCAGGATGGGTTGGTCCTACGAGCTGAAAGCTCGGGTTGAAATAATTTGCATGTGCATAAAAACATATTAGTGGCGAGTCATGCGGTACTGAGCTAGTCGTCACATCGACGACAGTACGGTGACTCTGGCAAGGTGTGAGGGTTTGAGGGGCTAATGGGTTATTTTACACTGCGGTCTGGAGGATGATCCCCAAAAACGCACACTCGACCAACAAGACTGGTGGGATAGCCAGCAAATAGTACACAGAGACTCTAGAGTGCACCTAGGACGTGTATAGAGGCATATGAGATGTCTAGGTCTGGTAGTGTGTATACCCGCCTAGGAGTGGAGATGTCCGCTCCACTGCTATCATAGCCACAATGGTGGTACTAAAGAGTTTAGCTAATTCCAAAAAGTGGGAACTAAAGTTCTGTGATCACAGAGTTGTGTGTGTGAGTTGCACTGGTATGAATCATATCATGTATATCACATCATAACATACATACATACATACTTAGGATATTCATACTATAGATCCTTAACATATAAACTAGTATGAGCTCTTTTATATGATAAGTTATTTTACATGAAACCTTAACTTATAAGTTTGTGTGGACATTCATATAAGTCAATGTACTCATGTGATGGTAAGTTAGTTATAGATAGTTACATTTCTGCTTAGTACTTACTTTACTTTACTATTCTTCCTTTCAGTATTACTATTCTTTACTTACCATGCATTGTAGCATATAAAACTGCTAGATAGATTACTTTCATGATAGAATAGTTCCATTATCATCTGTTATTTTGATTTTACCCCTTGTTGTCCTCCGCTTTTGTCCTCCCGCACGGTGCCTAGGAGTCGCGGGGTGAGGTGATGACAAAATGGCCTAGTCTTTATGACTAACGGTCGGTTGTGACTGTATCATTTTAGGAGCTCGAGGAGATGGAGCACCGGCACGACCAGTAGGACGAGGTGGCAGGACTTGTGGAGCAGATATCGCGCACTACTACTACGATTCGACGTCAAGTGATGACGAGTGATAGTTTTTGATTCCGTTTAGAGTGATGTGTGAGAGAGTGAATTATTCATTTTGGCATGTACCAGACATAAGCTCTTACTCTCTATGTACTCATTGTTGGACTGCATTTACATATATATATATATATGTGTGTGTGTGTGTGTATGATGTTCTGTGATGTGGACTTGCTTCTATTTATAGTTTTACTTCTGTTCTCGATTGGCCAACAGGTTAAATGATCGTACTAGCCGGCAGGATCGACGTCTTGCGGTGACGACAAACCCGTGTGTTAGTGTCACCGTAAGGCGGTTCTGGGCATAAGACTGGGTAACTCCTTGGTAAGGGGGAGGGGTCTTACATGGCGTGGCCGATCCCGTCACTAGAATTCATTCGAAGGATGTGTGAGGGGCTCCGATGTTGATGTAGATGAGGCGTGACTCTGTATTTATTATTTCTTTGCGCATTTACGTTATGCAGTGGTTTAACACTTTGTTTGCAGATATTTGGTAGCTCTTTGAGCACCGCTTGACTGCCTGTTCACTATTCTAGCTTTGCACCTTCGCTGTGGGTGATAATCGAGCTTTAGCGATGTTGGAAATATTGTTCTGCATAAGAAAATCTATTCTGCTTCTTAGATATTGATGGTTAGAGGGAGAGAATCAGATGACGCCCATTCCACTACCTGGGCAAAGGGCAGATGGTTTCCTGAAAGCATGTGCGCGTCGTTGTTGGTCTCGACTTTGATTACCTTTCTGAGGACGAGCTTGCTGAGTATGTCATTGATGAGGAGCTGTCTCCTCGGTTTACTATAACTGGTACAGTCTTGCGTACTTGTTGCCCTGGTGGCGTGCTTGATCTCATATCATGCGCTGGATTGCAGGCTTCTGCCTTCTTCTGTGGTTCGTTGTTAGCTTTATGCTCTTTCTTGCAACGCCTGTTGCTTTGTTTTCGGTGATTGGCTCTGGCACATTCCTTCAGAGTTTGAAAAGTAGTGGACTTCAGCTTTGTTATTTCTTACTTTGGTTATACTTACGTTGCATGCATGTTTGTTGATTGGATATTGTATCCTTATATTATCATAGCAGCTACGTGCATTTGGCCTTGGACTGATTATTGCCCTGCAGCTTTGAGCTCTTGTGAAAGTTGTAGTGTCGGTGACGCTTTCTTTGCGCTGGCAACTTCGAGGCACTCCTTTGAGGTTCACTATTGAAGGACGAGACCCAGATAATCCTGCGACCAGCTACCAGGGCAAAAGGTGAACCCTTCAAGCTAGGTAATGAGAGGTCGGTTCACCAAGCTGGTGGATGTTGCTGAGTGTGGTGGTGAAGGCCTTCCAACCTAGGCCACTGTGAGGAGGGCACGCCCGGTGGCGCTGCAACCTACTGCAAGATAAGGGAGGACCTTCGATCGCAGATAGTAAGGGTTGCAAGGGGTTAGGAGCCATGTAGAAATGATGAAGTTCAAAAGCTTGCAGTCTGTTGGCGAACGCGAGGGGCAGGCCCTGGCGACGTCGTGAGCTACTGCAGGAGAAGGGCGAACCTTCAATCGCAGACAGTGAGGCCACTAAGGGTTGAGAGCCCCATAAAAGAGTCAGGGGGCGGATCCTGACATAACCTTCTACATGAAGAAACGTCGAAGTTTGGAAACTTGCAGACCTCTAGCGAGCACGAAGGGGCAGGCCCTGGCGACGCCGTGACCATCTACGGGAGAAAGGTGAACCTTCGATCGTAGACAGTGAGGCTACTAGGGGCTGGGAGCCCTGTAGAAGAGTCAGGGGGCAGATCCTGACGTAACATTTTACTTGAAGAAACGACGAAGTTTGGAAACTTACAGACCGCTGGAAAGCGCGAAGGGGCAGGCCCTGACGACGTTGTGACCTACTGCAGGAGAAGGGCAAAAATTTGATCGCAGACAGTGAGGCCACTAGGGGCTGGGAGCCCTATAGAAGAGTCAGGGGCAGATCCTGACGTAACCTTCTACTTGAAGAAACGACAAAGTTCAGAAACTTGAAAACCGTTGGTGAGCGCGAGGGGGCAGGCCTTGGCGATGTCGTGAGTTACTGCAGGAGAAGGGCAAACGTTCGATCGCAAGCAGCGAGGCCACTAGGGGCTGGGAGACCTGTAGAAGTGTCAGGGGAAAATCCCGATTTAACCTTCTACTTGAATAAACGGCGAAGTTCAGAAACTTGTAGACCGATGGCAAGCGCAAGGGGGCATGCCCTGACAACATCGTGACCAACTACGGGAGAAGGGCAAACCTTAGATCGCAGGCAGTGAGGCCACTAGGGGCTGGGAGCCCTGTATAAGAGTCTGGGGAAGATCTCGACGTCACCTTCTACTTAAAGAAATGGCGAAGTTCGGAAACTTGTAGACCGCTAGCGAATGCGATGGTGGCTTTCCCCGGTGACACTGTGACGTACTGCAGAGAGAAGGCCAGACCTTTGATCGTCGGCAGTGGGAGGTCGCAGGTGTAGGTCTTGCGACCTTACCTATTGACAAGCATCGTCCGCCAGAGGGGTTAGTCCCTGGCGATGGCAGGCGTAGGTCTTGCGACTTTACCTATTGATAGGTGTCGACCTCCATGGTGTTAGTCCCCGGTGATGGCAGGTGTAGATCTTGCGACCTTACCTACTAACAGGCACAGATCGCTAGGGGGGTTAGTCCCCGGCGATGGCAGACATAGGTCTTGCGACCTTACCTAGTGACAGGCGCCGATCGCTAGGGGGTTAGTCTCCGGCAACGGCAGGCGTAGGTCTTGCGACCTTACCTACTGACATGTGCTGATTGCCTGGGGGGTTAGTCCCCGGCGACAGCAAGCATAGGTATTACGTCCTTACATATTATTATTTGTTAGCTGAAACAAATGAAGTATATAAAGAAAGAGCATCAACTTGTAGAAATAGAGTGCAAAATCGTGAACACATGTTTTTGTGGAGTGCTGATAAAACATATATACAACTTTTGTGAGCGAGGAGGGAGCTTTTCCCTTAAAAGATTACTTCAGAGGCTGCCCCCAATTTTCTCTAGCAGATGGAGGGTCGTTCATTCGTCGGCATGTACGATGCTGGCTGATCCTGTGTTTTGCTTCACAGGAATCTTTTCAAGAACCCTTGGCGATGAAGGCGCTCGATTTCTTTCTCCAATTTGGTATAATCTTCCGTGTTGTGCCCGGATCCGCGGTGAAACTCGCATTACTGTGTTTGGTCTCCTTTGTTCAAGGCGATAGGCTTAGGCCTGCGGAGTGGTACCATATCTTGGATTGCGCAGAGTATGTTGGACATGGAGGTATTGAGAAGAGCGTGGTTCTGATGTTGCTGGACTCGCAGATTGTTGCGACGATCATTACTCTTCTTCTGGGGCAGCGATTGTCATTGCATTTTCTGCTTCGAACTATCTTGAAATTGTTGGTGATGTGCTTTGACTGATGCATCGGTTGTAATCTGTGCATCGATCAAACGAACGAGATCGGGATAGCTAGGCATAGTTCCTCGTGCTAGTGTAGAGCAAAAACCACCTGAGCAGAGCCCTCCGAGAAGAAACCCTCGAAAGAGCTCCAAGTTAACTCCAAGGATTTGTGGCTAACTCCAAGGTTTTGTCGCGCCTTTGTAGTACTGAAATGTCGGAAGAAGTCTTTAAAGGTTTCACCTTCGTCTTGACGGATCCTAGAAAGGTGAGAAGGGTCTTTAACTATTCGTTGACTAACGATGAACTGATCCGTAAATTGTTGTGCCAGCTCCATGAAATTATTGATTTCTTCATCCTTCAAGGAAAGGAACTAGGTGTGAGCCTGTCCCTTCAGAGTCACCAGGAATGCTTGACATAGCAAGAGATTTGGGGCATTGCATAGTTGCATAAGGATTGTGAAGTGTCTAACATGCTTTGATGGATCGTCAGTTCCGTCGTACATCTCGATTTTTGGGAGCTGGAAACCTGGTGGGATTGGATGTGTCGGGATCTCATGTGTGAACGGCGAGCGATGATAGAGAGGGAGGGGGCCCGAAGTGGCATGTTGTCTGGCTTGTTCGCACTCTTCAACGATTATGCCACGAACATCTTCACACGCGATCCTCCCATTAAGGTCTGCTTCTTCAAGGCGGTTGTAGTGATATCGAGCTTCAGGTCCTCTATCAGGACGATCTCCGTGGCCTTGAATATCCACGCTGGGGAGTACTGCTTCAGGCATGTTGTCGAGCGAAAGAAGAAGAACTGGATCAATGTACCCCCCCCCCCCCCCGGAGAAAGTTCTTTCGGTTGTGCGGGCGATTTTTCCTGCCATGCTTTCTAGTCACGAGTACCGATGTGCTAAGGGTATTGTCTTCTAGGAATGTTGAGAACCGTTTCTCACAAAATGTGTCAAACTGTTGCGGATCGCTCGAGGCTTCGGTAGACTAGAATAAAATGAATTGCCTTAGCTTGGGAGCGGTCGAGCGCGCAATCAGTCACAGAAAGACGGAAAGCTATCAAGACAATTTTTTTAATGTGAAAACCCCGGATGTACAACCCTGTATCCGGCGAGTGGGCCCGACGGGGATCAGTCGGGCCAGATCTAGTAGTCCAAGCCCCGGGCGAGCACCAAGAGGGGGGGGGGAGGAGTTCGGTAGCTCCCCGACTCGTCCAGGAGGGATGGAGTGTTTGAGGGGCGAGTGGAGCAGGCGGGCATGCACCCGCCCCAGGGGAGCTCGGCAAGCGGCGGGCGAGCAGGGCCGGTCGTGCCCGTGCTGGCCAAGGTTCAGGGAGGCAGTGAGTGCCAGCTCCATCGAGCACTCGCCTCCCCAGGCGAGCAGAGCTCTTAGGGACTACTCGCCCAGTCTTCTGTGATGCATCTTTTACCATTTTGTCCCTGCTGGCCTGCCCATAGCCAGTTAGAACAGCAAAGTTATGCTGTTGGCAAACCCAGTTGGGCTGCACATAGCTGTTCAGAACAGCGGAGGTTGGTTATTTGCAGGCCGTTTTTAGAATCCTATAAATGTGACCCAAGGGGCACCTCAGGAGGAAGGGGTTTTTACTCATTCCCTTACTTTCTTGCACTTTTTGAGGTAGTCTTAGCTTGGCATTTGGCTAAGGGAGGGGAACCGCTATAAGATCTTCCGGGTGTGAGGTGGGACCTCCGCGCCAAGCCCTTGGGTCAGTTCCCTCTATTTTTTCTTGTTATTTTGCTTGCAGGAGAGAAGTATGCGCACGATCACCCCTTCCCCAAGGGCAAACTCCATAGAGACCGAGTTTTCAGTTTCAACATTCTGGTGTGGTGAGCGTGGAGCGTGGTCAGCACAGAAAATATTCAGCGGGACGGGAGGATCAGGGCAAGGCTCGGACAGGTATGACTTGCCACCCCCCACCCCCCGCCTCTGTCCACAGTGAGGATGTTCGAAGAATTCAAGCAGGAGGTGCTCGACCTCGTCAGGTTCGCACTCGGCGCGTGTGCCGAGTGCTCGACTCCGGTAGCATCTGTGCTCGCGGTCCTGGCCCTCGGCAAGGACGCTCCTGGCAGACGAGCTGGGAAGGAAGTAGCGGAGGAAGGGAAAGGATGCGAGCTCCCCGGGCGAGTGCTCTTCCCGGGCTTGGCAAGCGACGATAGGTTCGGCGAGATGGGTGTGCGAAACCCCCCAGCTCGCCCAGCAGGGGGAGGCAGCCCCTTCAGCGAATTGGTTTCTTCCGCCCCGGTCTTAGAGGGGTTCAGGGAGCCAGAGATGTCTTACTACGTCGGGAAAGGAGACCCGGTCCAGCACGTCCAGTAGTTTGAGGACGTGATCTCGATCCGACAGATGTCAGATGGGTTCAAGTGCAGGCTCTTCGCCATCACTCTCAAGGAGAAGGCGAGAGAGTGGTTCCACCAACTGCCGTTCAAATCCATTTACTGCTTCGAGGACTTGCGCCGAGGGTTCATGTTGAGGTTCACTACCTCCAAGAGGAGGAAGAAAGATTCGGAGTCCCTGTTCCACATCAAGCAGGGAGTGAACGAAACCCTAGGGAGCTACGTGGACCAGTTCTAGGAGGAGGTGACTCAGGTCCAAGAGATGTCAGGGCACACCCTGATGATGACCTTCACCCTAGGGCTGCAGCAGGGTTTCTTCAGAATGGAGCTAAAGAGGGTGCCGCCCCTCTCCTATGAGGAGCTAATGGAGAGGGCGGTAAGAGAAGTCGACGGGGAAGCGTCGAACTCGGAGTTTGCCCGGAAGCTGGCTAGGTGGGCCACGGAGGAAGAGAAGCCCAAAGGTGGCAGAGGTCAAGAAGAAAGGAGAGCTGAACCCCGATAGAGGGAACAACGACAACAGCAGCCCAGGTGGGGGCGCCAGGAGCCGAACCATTGGCTAGGTTGGAGGCCGGAGTGGCAGGACCAGGGGCCGCAGAGAGGTTTCCACGGAGGAGACAACTGCTAGTGGGGCCAAAGCCAGTTTTACCCCCCCCCCCAGAGGCCAGAGACCACCTCTCCCCGACTAGAACCGGGCTATGGCTATAGCCATGAGGGAGAGGAGGAGAGCCGCGCAGAGGAGGAGGAGAGCAGTTAGGGTGGAGTTGCCCTACTGTGACTTCTACCAAGAGGAAGGGCAAGCTACCACCACGTTCCCAGAGTTCCTCGAGATGAGAGGAAATAGGGAGCAACAATAGCAGCAAGACCGCCAGGGAGTGCGGATCGAAGAAGTCCTGCCTCGGGTAGAGGAGGACAGGTGCGAGGACCGGGCGGATGTTGGAACCCGGGGAGGGATCAGAGTGATCTATAGGGGGGTGGATTGAGGCTTCCCGGAAAGCGAGCCTCCACACCATGTACCGCCGGAGCATTGACTCCACATCCCAGACCCCACCCCTGGATGAGAAGATCACCTTCTCGAGGAAGGATATGCCGGATCATGAAGATCCCTTTTGCGATGTGTTTGTCATCCAGACAGTAATCGAGAACTTCACTATCTCCCGGATCCTCATTGACAATGGAAGTTTGGTCAACGTCATCTTCAAAAAGGCGTTTGACGTGATGAAGGTGGAGGCCAAGAGAGCGCTGGCCTCGGATGGGCCTTTGTTTGGGTTCTCGAGAGAGAGGAAGGAGGTAGAAGGAGAAGTGGAACTCCATGTCACTCTGGGGGCAGTCCCGCACCTGCCGGTTCGTCATCGTGGATGCCCATAGCAGTTACAATGCCATCTTTGGATGACCCCTCATCAGCGCCTTCCGTTGCATCCCCTCATCCTTCCACCAATGCATGAAGTTCAGTGCTGAGGGGATCCAGGTGCGAGTCCTGGGCGACCCAAAGGTGGCAAGGGAATGCTACGTCACCGTCGTGAACTCCATCTCTTGGCAGGAGGTGGACGAGGAGATGGAGCGGAGGATGGAGGAGGTAGAGCAGGAGGCCGAGGAAGTGGAGATGGAGGTAGAGGAGAACCACACCCGGGTGGAGGTGGCGGAGGAAGTCCATGAGCCGGTCGAGGCAATGGTCGTGGAAGAAGCTGAGGAAGAAGTTCTTACCCTAGGAGGGGAGGATGTTGGAGAATGGGGGGAACAGTCTCGTCTGGAGGTTGTGGAAGAGGTGGTGGAGATGAAGGTTCTCACCCTCGGGGGCAGGGTGGAGAAGGTTCGCATTAGCAGGGGGCTGACCCCGGAGGACCAGGGCAGGATGCTGGAGTGCATCCAGAAGAACGTGGACATCTTCGCCTGGAGCGCCGCAGAGATGTCAGGGATCGACGCAAATGTCTCCTGTCACCGCCTCAACCTGGACCCGGAGCCCCACCCCATCCAGCAGAAAAAGAGATCAGTTGCGGACAAGCTGGCTTAACCCATCAGGGAGGAGGTGGCCAAGCTCCTCAAGGCTGGCTTTATATCCGAAATCCAATACCTCGGCTGGGTCTTCAATGTAGTGATAGTTAAAAAAGGAGAGGACCAGTGGCGTATGTGTGTTGATTTTTCTTTACTTAATAAATCATGCTCTAAGGATTGTTATCCCTTGCCTCGGATCGACGCGTTGGTAGACTCAACCGTCGGTTTTCCTATAATGAGTTTTTAAGATGTGTTTTCAGGTTACCACCAGATCAGGATGCACCCCCTCCCCCCTCGACGTCAAAGATGTCTCCTTCATCACGGGGGATGGGTGTTACTGCTACAAAATGATGTCTTTGGGCTGAAAACCGCAGGGGCGACGTATCAGAAGATGATGGATAGGGTCTTCTAAGAATAGAAAGGGAGGAACCTAGAGGTGTATATAGATGACCTTATGATCAAGAGTCGAAGCGTGGACTCTCACCTCCGGGACCTAGAGGAGACCTTCGCCACCTTGCACAAGTACAAAATGAGGCTGAACCCCTTGAAGTGTGTCTTCCGGGCCAGCAGGGGCAAGTTCCTGGGTCATCTTCTCACCCCCTGTCGAAGTATGAGACCGGGCGGTCTGCCGGTTTTAGCATGGCGGGTTGTTGACCGGGCGGTCTGGCGGATTGAGGTTGGCGGGTTGATTTCCAGACTGTTGCTGTGTGGTATCCGGCGGTCTGACGGCTTATCTCCGGCGGCTTGGAAACCGGCCGGTCTAGCGGTCTCCTACCGCATCTCTCTCTTGGTTCTGGTATTGCCGAGCGGTTAGAACATTGTCTAATCGCGCGGCCTGTTCCGGTCTCTTATTCTAGCCGCCCAGATCTGTTGTATAGCTTTAGTCCCACATTGCTAGTTTGTATTCTTCTCTCTCTCCTCCATTCTATAAAAGGGAGGTCATACCTTTGTAAATAATATCTTTTTGGATAATAAAAATTTCAACTATTCAAAGTTCCGGCTTGTTTTCTAGTCGTTTATTCTCTGCTCTAGTCGTTTGTTCGCTACTTTTAACATGGTATCAGAGGCATCGATCTTCTCCTCCTGATTTTGTGCGCCCTGTCCGCGCGGCTTGCCCCTTCTTCTCGCGACCTGTTCTCGCTGTTTGCGCCCTGTCCGCGCGTCCTCTTTTTCCTGCCTTTCAGTCGCAGCGACCTATCTCCTTGTTCGTCGCGACCTGCTGCTTTATTCGCCTTGTCCGTTCGCGCGGTCTATCTTCTAGCCGTTCGACCTCTTCCCCGTCTTGGACCTGCGGCTTGGTCGTGGCTTCTCTGGCCGCTGGTGTCTAACATCCTGACCGCCGCAGCTCTTCTTCTTTCTATCCGCACGGCTTATATTCTAACCGCGCGGCTTCTCGCAGTTTTCTCCTATGGCCCTTTCTGAAACCTCCACCACCACCACTCCTATCGCCACTCCGGCGCCGCTTCCTACTCCCTCTGGCAACCTTGGCACGGTTTCTAAACTTGTTGGCTCCAACTATCCGGATTGGAGCGTCTCTTTCACATTTCTTCTCCGCTCTCAGCGCAAACGTCATCACCTCAACGATGACCCTCCTCCCTCAGACTCTGCTGAATTTGATGACTGGGATGCCAGTGATGCGCTTGTCCGCACGTGGTTGGCTAACAGCCTCTCCGATGAATGTCTTCCTGTCATACGCCATGATGAGACGGTCAAGACCGCGTGGCTTCACCTTGCTGCTCTCTACTCAAAGGGGGCCCAGACATCCCGCATTTATACTCTCTACGCGGATCTCTTCGCTCGCCCTTCATTGTCTCCTGCTGCGGCTTATCAGCAAGTTCAGGCTCTTGGAGCCGAAATCCTCCAGAATCGCCCCTTCTCCGCGGACTTGGCCGAACAGCACAAACACTTCCAGGAACTCCTGGTTGTTTGTTATCTTCTACGGCTTCCTGAATCTTTTGATATGATCCGCCAGCAGATCTTGGGCGAAGCCGAGTCTCCCACCTTGGATGCCACCGCGGCTCGCATCGCCGCTGTTACTTCACTGCTCCAACGTCCTCTATTGTCCTCCCCTCCTCCACAGGACTCCTATGCTCACCACGTCCAGCGGGGTGGCAATAGTGGTCGCAGCCAATCTGGCACGCGCGGTCCGTCAAGGTTTCTCTGCTCTCACTGTGGTCGTACCGGCCACTCTGTTGACCGCTGCTAGCAGAAACATCCTCATCTTCGTCCCTCCGGTGATACTTCTTCCTCAACCTCCGCCTCCTCTCGGCCATCTGCTTCTGTGGCCACCACCTCAGGTAGTGCACACGTCGTTACCCAAGGTAAATGGCTGATTGACTCTGGTGCTACAAATCACATGACCGGAAACCCTCACTGCTTCTCTCTCCTAGAGACGCATGATCGGTTACCCCCGGTCCTCGTTGCGGATGGTTCGCCTTCCCCGGTTTATGGGACGGGCATGGTTCAAGTCACTCCCTCGCTTCGCTTAGCGGACACTCTCTATGTCCCGAAGTTCCCTTGCAATTTACTCTCAGTTACTACTTTATGTAAGCAACTTCAGTGCTCTGTATTATTTACTCCTACTTCTTGTTGTTTTCAGGACCCGAGGACCCAACGGACGATTGCTACTGGGACTGAGAGCGGCGGCCTCTACTTCCTCGACAATGTTTCCGCTCTGTCCGCCTTCTCTTCCTCGTCTACTGATCTGCTTCAATGGCATCTTCGCCTTGGCCATCCTCCTCCTCGGATTCTTCGTCAGCTTCTTCCCCACTTACCTCAAACCAGTCCTCCGCTCAACTGTGATGCGTGTTAGCTTGGCAAGCATCACCGCTCCTCCTTCCCGCAGAAGCAAGGCCGTGGTTCCTCCCGCCCTTTTGATCTCATTCATTCTGATATCTGGGGTCCTGCTCCTACTCCCACCGTTGGTCGGGGTAGTTTTTTACTTTGTAACTTTTATTGATGATTTCTCCAGATGTACCTGGGTGTATCTATTAAAAGACCGCTCTGAACTCTTATCTGTATGACAATCTTTTTATAATATGATTAAAACTCAGTTTGCTATTTCTATTAAAGTATTGCGCTCTGATAATGCTAAAGAATATCTCAGTCATGAGTTTTCATCTTTTTGTATGCAATATGGTCTTATTCATCAGACCAGCTGTGTTTACACCTCCCAACAAAATGGGGTGGCGGAACGTAAAAATCGTCATCTCCTCGATATCGCTCGCACTCTGATGACACAGATGCAGGTGCCTCGCTCCTACTGGGGCTATGCTGTTCTTCTTGCCTGCTATCTCATCAATCGCATTCCCTCTTTTGTTCTTCAAGGCAAGACCCCCTTCTCCATTCTCTACCCGAGCAAGGAACCCTTTCCTCTTCCTCTCCGTATCTTTGGGTGTACGGCCTTTGTGCATGCTCCGTCTGCTACCCGCGACAAGCTTTCCCCCCGCTCCACCAAATGTGTCTTTTTGGGTTACTCGACAACTCAAAAAGGCTACTGTTGCTTTGATCCCGTTCTGCGCAAACAGTTTGTTTCCGCAGACGTCACCTTCTTTGAAAATGCATCCTACTTTTCTTTCCCATCTTCACCTCCTCCTACTGTCTCTGACTCTCCTCCATCTCTCTGTGAGCCTTCCACACATGTCGACGTCTCCCCTCCTATGCCGTCTCCTCCTCTCCCTATTATCTCCCCTCCTTCCTCTCCGCAGCCGTCTCTCTCTAGTCCCGGGCCAGCCTTCTCTGCCACGGATGCTCTGGTCCCTGAGGCACAAGACGACCTGGATCTTCCCATTGCCCTTCGCAAAGGGGTGCGGGCGTGTACCCAACACCCGCTTGCGGCTGTTGTTTCCTATGATCGGCTTACTCCCTCTCGCAGGTGCTTTGCTTTGGCCATCTCGGCTACTACCACTCCCCGCACTTACCAGGAGGCTCTTGTTATTCCTCATTGGAAATCTGCCATGGATGAGGAAATTGCCACTCTTACTGAAAGAGGTACCTGGACCCTTGTTCCTCCACCGATCGGTACTGATGTGGTTGGCTGCCGCTGGGTGTTCGTTGTGAAGTTTCGCCCGGACGGCACTGTGGATCGTTACAAGGCCCGACTGGTGGCCAAAGGCTTTACTCAGACTTATGGAGTTGACTATTTTGACACTTTCTCTCCGGTTGCTCGCCTCAGCACCATCCGGGTTCTTCTTTCTGTGGCCGTCAACAGGGAGTGGGAAATTTCTCAACTTGATGTCAAGAATGCTTTTCTGTATGGGGATCTTCAGGAGGACGTCTATATGGAGCAACCTCCAGGGTATGTTGCTCAGGGGGAGACACGAGTATGCCAGTTGAAGAAGGTCATCTACGGCCTAAAGCAGAGCCCTCGGGCGTGGTTTGACAAGTTTAGTGGCATTGTAGCTGCAATTGGCTTTGCAAGAAGTTCCGCCGATCACTCATTGTTTATTCGCAAAACCGCATCTGGCCTTGTGGTTTTGGCGGTGTATGTGGATGATATCCTTCTTACCGGCGATGACCAGGCTGGGGTAGACTTGACAAAGAAACACCTCCGTCAACACCTTGTCACGAAGGATATGGGATCCCCGAAATATTTTTTGGGGATAGAAATCTCTCGGAAGCCCGACTCGTTGGTTCTCTCCCAACGGAAGTATGCGCTTGATCTTCTACAAGAGGCAGGATTGACCGGGGCCAAACCGGCCCGGTATCCCATGGCCACTGGAGAAGACAAAACATGGACAGATGACTCACCTCTTATATCCGATGCCACGAGGTATAGACGTCTGGTGGGCAAACTCATTTATCTCACGGTGACCAGACCCGATATCGCCTATGCTGTAGGCAAGGTCAGTCAGTTCATGCAAGCTCCCAGGGAATGTCATCTTCAGTCTGCCTTGAAGATACTAGAGTATGTCAAAGCAGCACCAGGGAAAGGGCTACTCTTTCAAAAGCATGGTCATCTGAGAGTTGAAGCCTACTCAGACTCGAGCTATGCGGATGATAAAGGTGACCGTAAATCTACATCGGGTTTCTGCACATTTGTTGGAGGTAATCTTGTGAGCTGGAAGAGCAAGAAGCAGTCTGTTGTCTCAAGGTCCAGTGCAGAAGCCGAATACCGGAGTATGGCGTCAACCACGTGTGAGTTAAAATGGTTGCGGGCTCTCATGCTTGACCTAGGAGAGGTCTACAACTATCCCCTGCCTATGTTCTGTGACAACAAAGCCGCTATATACATATCCAAAAATCCAGTCTTCCATGAGAGAACGAAACATATAGAGGTCGACTGCCATTTCATCCGAGAAGAGGTCTTGAAGAAACAGATTTGCACTCCGTTCGTCACCTCCGACAAAGAGTTGGCTGATATTTTCACCAAGCCGGTTTCTACTTCCTTCTTTCACATTTGTGACAACCTGGGCATGATTGATATTTATGCTCCAGCTTGAGGGGGAGTGTCGAAGTATGAGACCGGGCGGTCTGCCGGTTTTAGCATGGCAGGTTGTTGACCGGGCGGTCTGGCGGATTGAGGTTGGCGGGTTGATTTCCAGACTGTTGCTGTGTGGTATCCGGCGGTCTGACGGCTTATCTCCGGCGGCTTGGAAACCGGCCGGTCTAGCGGTCTCCTACCGCATCTCTCTCTTGGTTCTGGTATTGCCGAGCGGTTAGAACATTGTCTAACCGCGCGGCCTGTTCCGGTCTCTTATTCTAGCCGCCCAGATCTGTTGTATAGCTTTAGTCCCACATTGTTAGTTTGTATTCTTCTCTCTCTCCTCCATTCTATAAAAGGGAGGCCATACCTTTGTAAATAATATCTTTTTGGATAATAAAAATTTCAACTATTCAAAGTTCCGGCTTGTTTTCTAGTCGTTTATTCTCTGCTCTAGTCGTTTGTTCGCTACTTTTAACACCCCTGCAGGGGTGGAGCCAAATCCTGATAAGGTCCGAGCGATTATGGAGCTGTGATCGCCTCGGAATGCTAAAGAGGTGCAGCGGTTGACAGAGAAGCTGGCAGGGTTAAGCAGGTTCCTTTCCCGGGCTGGGGAGAAGTGCCCTCCCTTCTTCAAAGTACTGAGAGGAGGCGGGAAGTTCGAGTGGACGAGGAAATGCGAGGAGGCATTCCAGACCTTGAAGAGGCAGTTGACGCAGGCCCCCCTGCTCTAAGGGCCAAAGGAGGGGGATGACATATACTTGTATCTTGGGGTTGGAGCGGAAGCCTTGAGTTCCGTCCTGGTCCGGGAAGAGGGAAAGAGGCAGTTGTTTATCTATTATGTGAGCCGGGTCCTGATGAAGGCAGAGCTTCGATATCCCATCTTTGAAAAGCTAGCCTTCGCCCTAATCATCTTGGCTCGGAGGCTCTGACCCTACTTTCAGGCACACTCAATCCGAGTGGTGACTGAATGTTGAGACTGGGCGGTCTGGCGAGTTGAGACCGGGCAGTCTGGCGGCTTGTCCCAGCGGTTTGGTAGCCGGGTTAGAGACCGGGCGGTCTGGCGGTTTGTCTGGCAGTCTGGAGGATCCTCACAACAGCTTGGTGTCGAGATGTTGTTGGCTGGTGTCTGGCGGTCTGAGCGATATGGCGACTTGTCTTTGACAGCTTGGAGATATTGGCTGCTTGTCCTCCACATTGTAGTGGCCGTACAGGTAGGTTAACCACGTGACTTATGCGGCTTATGCGACTTGTATAGTTTTGTGTTCATGTAATTATTAGTCTCACATTACTTATTTATAATCTCTCTTCTCTCCTTCATTCTATAAAAGGAAAGTCATACATTTGTAATAGATACATTTTTGGATAATAAAAATTTTGTTACTCCAATTTTTCGGTCTCTTGTTTTCTGTTCGCACATGGTATCAGAGGACTCGATCTTTTCCTCCTGATTTTTTGAGCCCTCTCTGTCCGCGCGACCTATCCGCGCGGCTTGTTCCTGTTCTCGCAACTTGTTTCTTCCCTTGTCGCGCACTGTTCGCGCGGTTTCTTTCTTCCCTTATTTGAGCGACCTCTCTACCCCTCATTTCTAGCCACTCCTGCTCTTTATTCGCCGCGACCTGTTCCTAAGTCACCGCGACCTGTTTCTAGCCGCTCCTGCTCTTTAGTTGTCGCGACCTGCTCCTAAGTCGTCGCGACCTGTTTCAAGCCGCTCCTGCTCTTTAGTCGCCGCGACCTATTCCTAAGTCGTCGTGACCTATTCTCCTTGGCGCGACCTCCTTTTCTAGCCGCTCCTGCTAGTTAGTCACTGCGAACTCTTCTTAAGCCGTCGTGCCTTGTTCTTCTCTCTGCTCTCTTCTATAACAACCTCTGATATCTCTACCTCCACTACTCCAGTCTCCGCTCCTCCTCCTACTCCTCCTACTCCTTCGGGCAACCTTGGCACCGTTTCCAAACTCGCGGTCCAAACTACCCGGATTGGAGTGTCTCCTTCATCTTCCTTCTCCGCTCTCAACGCAAACGCCATCGTCTCACCAATGACCCTCCTCCGCAAGATTCTACCCTTTTTGATGATTGGGATGCCAGCGATGCCCTTGTCCACACATGGCTGGCTAACAGTCTTTCAGATGAATACCTACCCGTCATCCGTCATGATGAGACGATCAAGGTTGCATGACTTCATCTTGCTGCTCTCTAATCCAAGGGGCTCAAACGTATCGCATCTATACTTTGTATATGGACCTCTTTGCCCGTCCCTCCATGACTCCTGCTGCTGCATACCAACAAGTTCAGGCTCTCGGAGCCGAAATTCTGCAGAATCGCCCCTTCTCTGCGGATCAAGCTGAGTAACACAAACACTTCCAGGAGCTTCTGGTTGTGTGCTATCTTCTACGCCTGCCTGAGTCCTATGATGTGATCCGTCAACAGATCCTTGGCGAGGCAAAGTCTCCCACCTTAGATGCCACTGCTGCCAGCATATCCACGATTACCTCTCTGCAACAACGTCCCCTGTTATCCTCCCCTCCTCAACAAGACAACTATGCTCGCTACACTCAGCGGACTTGATCTTGTGGCCGCAGCCATCAATCAGGCGAACGCAGTGCTGCCCGCTTTCTCTGCTCTCACTGTGGCCGCACCGGCCATACAGTTAATCGTTGTTGGAAGAAACATCCTCATCTTTGACTAACGGGTGACGCTTCAACCTCCTCTTTGAAGCAGTCCGCTTCGGTGGTCATGTCTTCAAGTAGTGCTCATGTCGTTACTCAAGGTAAATGACTGATCGACTTTGGTGCTACCAATTACATGACTGACAATCCTCAATGTTTTTCTCTCCTAGAAAAGCATGATCGGTTACCCCCTGTCTTTATTGCGGATGGCTATCCCTTACCGGTCAATGGGACGGGAGTGGTTCAAGTCACTCTGTCTCTTTGCTTGGAGGATACCCTCTACGTGCCCGCGTTCCTTTGCAATTTACTATATGTTACTTCTCTGTGCAAGCAACTACAGTGTTCTGTCACATTCCCTCCTACTTCTTATTTTTTTCAGGATCCGGGCTCCCAATGGACGATTGCTACTTGGACTAAGAGCGGCGACCTCTACTTCCTTGACAACGTTTCTGCATTGTCCGCCCTCTCCTCTACTAATCTTATCCAGTGGAACCTTCGTCTTGCTCACGCTCCTCCACGACTTCTTCGTCAGCTTATGCCTCACCTTTCTCTGCAGAATCCTCCCCTCAATTGTGACGCATGTCAGCTTGGCAAGCATCACCGCTCCTCCTTCTCACCTAAGCAAGGTCGTGGATCTTCCTGACCGTTTGATCTGGTTCACTTCGATATCTGGGGACCCGCTCCTACCCTCACCATAGGTCGAGGTAGTTCATATTTTGTAACTTTTATTGACGATTTCTCCCGTTGTACTTGGGTGTATCTCTTACGAGATCGCTCTGAATTATTTCATGTATGGACATCTTTTTATTATATGATTAAGAATCAATTTGATGTCTATGTTAAAACCTTTTCTCTCTGATAATGCAAAAGAATATCTTAGTCATGAGTTTTCCTCCTTCTGTATGAAACATGGTATTGTTCATCAAACTAGTTGTGTCTATACCTCACAATAAAATGGTGTGGCCGAACACAAAAACGATCACCTCCTTGATGGCGCGCGCACTCTATTGACTCAAATGCAGGTTCATCGCTCCTATTGGGGCTAAGATGTTATCATCTCCTGCTATCTTATCAATCGCATTCCCTCCAATGTTCTCCATGGCAAAACACCCTTCTCCATTCTCTATCCAGGGAAGGATCTGTTTCCTCTCCCTCTACGTGTCTTTGGGTGCACAGCCTTTGTGCACTCTCCCTCAGCCACCCGTGACAAACTCTCACCACATGCCACCAAGTGTGTCTTTCTGGGATACTCTACCACTCAGAAAGGCTATTGTTGCTTTGACCCGGTTGCCCGCAAGCAGTTTGTCTCTACGGACGTCACCTTCTTTGAAAATACATCATACTTCTCTCCCGACTCCTCTTCCTCTCCTGATATTCCTACTTCTCCTACCACCCCTTCCGTTCCCTCTAAACCTACCGAAATTCCATCACCTCCCCCCTCTCCACCATCTCCTCCACTGTGTCCACCTACCGAGATATCTCCCTCTTCTCCGCGGTCGTCTCTCTCTACTCCCGGGCCAGCTCTCTCTGCCACGGATGCCCCGAAAACTGAGGATCACGCCGACCTGGATATTCTCATTGTTATTCACAAAGGGGTACAGACGTGTACTCAACACCCGCTAGCTGTTGTTGTTTCATATGATCGTCTAACTCCTTCTCGCAGGACATTTGCCTTGGCTATCTCTGCCACTGCCACTTTCCGCATCTACTAGGAAGCTCTTACTATTCCTCATTGGAAGACCGCCATGGATGAGGAAATTGCTACCCTCACTGAAATGGGTACATGGACCCTTGTTCCTCCCCCTTTGGGCACTGATGTGGTTGGCTGTCGATGGGTATTCGTTGTGAAGTTCCGTCCGGATGGCAGCGTGGATCGATACAAGGCCCGCTTAGTTGCCAAAGGTTTCACTCAGACTTATGGAGTTGATTACTTTGACACTTTTTCTCCCGTTGCTCGTCTCAACACCATTCAGGTTCTTCTCTCTGTGGCTGTCAACAGGGATTGACCCATTTCCCAGCTGGATGTCAAGAATGTCTTCCTCTATGGAGATCTTCAGGAGGACATATACATGGAGCAACCTCCTGGGTATGTTGCTCTGGGGGAGACACGAGTATGCCATCTGAAGAAGGCCATCTATGACCTAAAGCAAAGCCCTCGGGCTTGGTTTGACAAGTTTAGCGGCATTATGACGGCCATTGGTTTTGCAAGAAGTTCAGCCGATCATTACTTATTCATTCGCAAAACCTCCTCTGGTATGGTGGTTCTTGCTATATATGTGGATGATATTCTTCTAACTGGCGATGACTAGGTTGGGGTAGCTTTGACAAAGAAACACCTCCGGCAACACCTGGTCATTAAGGATATAGGCTCCCCTAAATATTTTCTGGGGATTAGAATCTCTCGGAAGCCCAACTCTTTAGTTCTCTCCCAACGGAAGTAAGCTCTTGATTTGTTAAAACAGGCAGGGTTGACTGGTGTTAAACCTGTCAGATGTCTCATGGCTATTGGGGAAGACAAAACTTGGACAGATGACTCACCTCCTCTATCTAATACTACGAGGTACCGATGTCTAGTGGGCAAACTAATTTATCTTACAGTGACCAGACCCGACATCTCCTATACTGTAGGCAAGGTTAGCCAATTCATGCAAGCTCCTAGGGAGTTCCATCTACAGTCTGCCCTGAGGATATTGGAGTATGTTAAAGCAGCTCCGAGGAAAGGATTGCTTTTTCAGAAGAACGACCACTTGAGGGTTGAAGCGTACTTAGATTCGAGCTATGTTGATGAAAAAGGAGACCGCAAGTCAATATCGGGTTTTTGCACATTTGTTGGAGGAAATCTTGTGAGCTGGAAGTGCAAGAAATAGTTTGTTGTCTCTAGGTCTAGTGCAGAAGTGGAATATCGTAGTATGATATCGACCACATGTGAGTTAAAATGGTTACGGACTCTCATGCTTGACCTAGGAGAGGTCTACAACTATCCTCTTCCTATGTTCTGCGACAATAAGATTGCTATATATATTTACAAAAATCCAGTCTTTCATGAGAGAACAAAACACATAGAGGTCGACTGTCACTTTATTCGAGAAGAGATTTTAAAGAAACAGATTTGTACTCCGTTCGTCACTTCTGACAACAAGTTGGCAGATGTCTTCACCAAGCCGGTGTCCGCTTCCTTGTTTCACATTTGCGACAAGCTGGGCATGATTGATGTCTATGCTCCAGCTTGAGGGGAAGTGTTGAGACCGGACGGTCTAGCGAGTTGAGACCGGGCGGTCTTGCGGTCTGGAAGTCTGGCGGCTTGTCCCAGCGGTTTGGTAGCCGGGTTGGAGACCAGGCGGTCTGGCGGATTATTTGGCGGTTTGGAGGCTCCTCGCAGCAGCTTGGTGTCGAGATGTTGTTGGTTGGTGTCTGGCGGTCTGAGCGATCTGGTGACTTGTCAATGGCGACTTGGAGATATTGGCTGCTTGTCCTCCACATTGTAGTGGTCGTGCAGGTAGGCTAACCGCGCGGCTTATGCGGCTTGTATAGTTTTGTGTTAATGTAATTATTAGTCCCACATTGCTTATTTGTAATCTCTCTTCTCTGCTCCATTCTATAAAAGGGAGGTCATACTATTGTAATAGATACCTTTTTGGATAATAAAAATTTTGTTACTCCAATTTTTCGGTCTCTTGTTTTCTGTTCGCACACTGACCACCCTCTCCGCAACATATTTGAGGGGGTAGAGCATTCAAGCAGGTTGGTTAAGTGGTCGGTGGAGCTAAGTGAGTTCAATATCTCCTTTGTTCCCCGCCTCTCGATCAATGCCCAAGCAATGATCGACTTCTTGGCTGACTATGTGGTTGAGGTGGCGGAGGAAGAGCTCACCCGCCCAGTTCCCTAGAAGTTGATGATGGATGGTGCCTCGGGTAAGCATTCCCTGGGGGTGGGGATGATTTTGGAAAGCCCCCAGGGAACAAAGATAGAACAAACGATTGTTATCCATTTTTCTATTACTAACAATCAGGCCGAGTACGAGGCGATGATTCTAGGGCTCCGCCTGGCCAGGGAGCTAGGAGTGCATGATGTGAAGGTCCTCACTGATTCTATAGTGGTGGCCTCCTAGATCAATGGGGAGTTTGAGGCAAGAGAGTCTACCCTTCAGTTATACTTGGCAAAGGTAAAAGGGGTCATCGATATGTTCCAGACCTTCTCCGTCTGACACGTGCCCAGGGAAGAGAACGAGCAGGTGGACCGACTAGCAAAGTACGGTCCCCAGGTGGGGGTATCATCACAGACCTATTCCTCCCTTCCATTGAAGAGGGAGAGCTGATGGAGGTAGGTAAGCACCCCTCGTGGATGGACCCATTCACGACCTTCCTTTTCACATGGGAGTATCTAGAAGGGATGGATAAGAAGAAATTCAAGTACAAGTCAGCGTACTACCTCATCCGCGATGGTCAGCTATACCGAAAGAACCTCTTAGGAATGTTGTCACGTTGCGTGGCCGAAAGGGAGGTCCAGAGGATCTTGGAGGAGGTCCACTCTGGGGAGTGTGGGAGTCACTCCGGGAGTTGGACCCTGGAAGGAAGGATTCTCAGGGAAGGGTATTTCTGGCCTACCTTGGGCCACGACGCGGTGGAGTTCACGAAGAAGTTTCACAAGTGCCAGTTGTTCGCCCCCTCTAGCTGTAACCGCCCCAATGCCTCGGGAGTATCACGGACCCCTGGCCCTTCTCCATCTGGGGAATGGACTTGGTAGGGCCTTTTCCCCATGCCAACGGACAGAGGAGATTCTTGCTCGTCATGATAGATTATTTTTCTAAGTGGTTGGAGATGAAGGCGCTGGCTAAGGTGACCTCCCAGGTTATCAGGAATTTTGTGTGGGGGAGATCATCTGCTGGCACAGGTTGCCGCAAGCCATTGTCACGGACAACTGACCTCAGTTTGTCAACGCTGAATTCATCAGCTTCTGCTGGCAGCTCGGGATCGATCTCAGATTTGCCTCGGTCCATCACCCTAGGAGCAACGGGCAGGTGGAGGCGGCAAACAAAATCATGGTGAACTTCCTGAAGAAAAAAGTTGAAAACCTGAAGGGTAGCTAGGTGGAGCAGCTTCCCTCGGTTCTTTGGGCCCTTAGAACCACCCCCAACACCGCCACGGGGGAGACCCCCTTCATGCTCTCCCATGGATGCGAGGCAGTACTCCCGATCGAGTTCGAGGTCCAAACGTCTCGGGTGGTCGAGGCAAAGGCAGGCAGGGAAGAGTGGCAAGCTGAAAATGAGGAGCTGCGGCTCTCCCTCGACATGGTGGAGGAGCTACAAGATCTCTCCGCCATCCGGCAGGAAGAAGTGAAAAGAAGAATGGCTAAGTACTTTGACAAGCACGTCAGGGTCAAAAAGTTTGTGGAAGGGGACTTGGTCTTAAAAAAGGTAGATGCAGCGGGAAGATCAACGGCCGTGGGGAAACTCAACCCCAACTTAGAGAGTCCATACATTGTACAAGAAACATTGAAATCTGGAGGGTACCGCCTCCAGAATGTGGAGGGCAAGATACTAAATCTCACCTGGAGCGGTGATGACTTGAAATATTTTTACCCTTGAGTCATGTAAGTGATGTTCTTTCTATAATAAAGCTTCTTGATGTGCCAATGCTCCTGCCGTGATTCTTGTGAATAGGTGAAGTGTTTATTTGACAGACCCCGAGCAGATCCAGCTGTCAGGCTCTCATCTAGCTGACGGGGCTAGATGTCACTCGAGAGAGTCTACTCAGATCCCGAGTAGATCCCGCTGTCAGGCTCTCACTTAGCTCAGGGATGGATGTCACTCGAGAGAGTCTACCCAGACCCCGAGCAGATCCCGCTGTCAGGCTCTCACCTAGCTGGCAGGGCTAGATGTCACTCGAGAGAGTCTACCTGGACCCCGAGCAGATCCCGCTGTCAGGCTCTCACCTAGCTGACAGGGCTGGATGTCACTCGAGAGAGTCTACCCAGACCCCGAGCAGGTCCTTCTGTCAGGCTCTCACCTAGCTGGCATGGCTGGATGTCACTCGAGGGAGTCTACCCAAACCTCGAGCAGATCCCACTATCAGGCTCTCACTTAGCTGGCATGGCTGGATGTCACTCGAGGGAGTCTACCCAGACCCCGAGCAGATCCTGCTATCAGGCTCTCACCTATCTGGCAGAGCTGGATGTCACTCGGGAAAGTCCTACCCTTTCCGTATGTTACTTGAAAGGATTAGCTTCTTCCCTAAGGACGGGGAAAAGGAAGTCCTCACAAGCGATTCAGGGCTCGCAGGCCCAGCTCGACGAGGAAGGCGAGCTCCCATAGCACTCCCCCCTCCAATTTTACTTGCTGGCTTGACACTGGAGAGAAAGGAGGCAGCTCGCGAGCGAGCTGGGTGACGGCGAGCCCTAGCGCGGTGAGTGGTCCCCCAGATTGCCTAGAGGTGGCGAGATCTCAGGGTCTACTCGCGGGTACGAGCCCTAACATGTATTTTAACGGCGAGGTATATCCTAACGGAGTTTCTCAAGGAGGAGAGCCCGCGGGAGAGGGCGAGGTTACAAAAAGAAGGGGTGGAGAAGAATTACAAGAAGAAAGAGAGAAAAGATGCGGGTCAGCTCTCGCCTCCGCTCCAGACTGGCGGTCTTCGCCAGCTCCTCCGGATGGATCATCTTTGAAGCCTTTCCCGAAGAGCAGGTCGAATCTATCCTCCTTCTCGCTGGGCGGCATGGATGGGAACAAGCTCGACATGAGGTACCGGGCTGTGATCTCCTCGCAACCCTCCACCAGCACCCCTATGTCCTTCATGATTTACAGGGTGCATTCAGCGGATTCGATTGAGTTGACCCGCAGCCGCTCCGCGACCTCAGCCTCGCAAAAGATCCTCGGCCTCTTATACGGGAAGGGGGGCTCGCTGCCACCCGGGGGAAGTAAGGTATCCGCCTGGCGAATGATCTCGCGGTCAAGCACTTTAATCTGATCCTTCAGCTTATCGTTGTCCGCCTCCAGCTCGGTGGCGCGAGCTTCCAACTCGGCAGCACGGGCACGCAGCTGGGCGTTTTCTTCCTCCAGCCCGACAACGCGAGCCCTCAGCTCGCTAGTGGCCTCGAAATCCTATAGAATGAAGGGGTAAGCAAATCTATTACATGAAAGCCGAAAAATCTTAAGTCAAAAGAGGAGGAGATGCCCAGCACTTACCAGCCCGCCGGCCATTCTGGCGAGTAAACCCTCGGCAATGCCGAGTCTCCTTTCCAGGTCGGCGGCTTTGTCCTGAGCCATGTCATGCTTCTGCTCAGCCTTCTGCAGGAGGTGGCTAAGGTTGAAGCCGCGACGGACCACCATGTGGTGCAGCTCCAGTGCCCGCATATGGGCTTGTAAGACCTCATGGCCGAGCTGGCGGAGGGTCATGCGTTTTTAGGTCGCAACATCCTAGCGCTCGTAGAGGCCGAAGCCAAGCGCGTAGGCGTGGCCGGAGGATAGTTGGCGGCCTGTCCAGGAGGGATGGAGGGTGGATACGGAGATTCGGTGGGCCGACTCGTCCCATTGGACCATGGGCTCTCCAGCCCAGTCCTTCCACCTTCCCCCGAGGCCGAAGAGGGGATGGCTCTTCGACGGACACAGCTCGCGGGCCGCAGTATTCTTAGCAGGAGGAGGAGCGGAGGGCTTGCCTCCCTCCTGCCCTTTGTCCGCTGTCTCCTTCAACGGGCTCTCTGGCGATCCATCCGAGGTAGGCTCGGGCGAGCTCATGTACTTTAGCTTTTGTTGTTATTGTTGCCTCGCCCGGGGAGCCACCACGACCCTTCTCATCTTCTGAGGCTTATGATGGCGGGGCGAGCTGGACCCCACGAGATCAGACCGCTTCTTACTGGATGAGGGCTTAGACGATGCCAGCTCATCTCGACAAGCTGCTGCAACCGCCTTCTCGCGTGCGAGGGGGTCAGGGGACAGTCCCGAATCCACGAAGGGCAGGTTCTCGGGAATCAGTCGCTCCACTGTATAAAAAACATGGTCAGAAAGATTCCATCGATTTGGCAGGCTCGGAAATAGAAGAAAGTGTATACCTTCGCCGGGATGGACGGGGAGGAGCGAGTTGAGGCCCCTTCAGAGGAAGACAATCTCGAAGTACTTATGGAGCTCGTCATCGTTGCCGGATACAGTGGGGGGTCGGTATACCTCCTCGCCCTTCTGCTGAGGCGAGTAGGGGACGTTTTCGAGGTCGCCCTTGATGAAGACGATCTTCGTCATCCAGTTATGACGCTTGTTCGCGATCTCACGAACCTTTATAAAGGAACCCCTGAAGTAGGCGATGTCATCGGGAGTCGCCTTGTAGGTAAAGAGTTTCCTGAAGACGATCAAGTTGAATTCTATTCGCTCCCTGCGCAAGAAGCACGCGAACGCCACCATCATGGCGATGGCGTTCGAGTTGAGTTGCGCGGGCACCGCGCCGTAGTACTTCAGGATCTGGCGGATTTCCTGCCAAAGCGGTAGGCTCAACCCCACCTTGAAGTGCGAGATGGGGAAGGCGAGCTCCTCGGGGTAGAACGAGTTGATGGCCTCGGTTTCCCTGGGCCGACGTGCCTCGAAGCCAGGTGACAAGTGGTCGTTTGTGAACTCTGCGAACTCCTCCTCCGCTGTGTTCCCCTCAAAGAAGCAGTACTCGGCAAAGTGTCGGGCACACTTGGAGCGGCCGTCGAAGTCGGGGTTGGTCTTACCCATGCTTGCAGGAAATTAGGGCGCGAGTACCGGTGAGAGAGAAGGCGAGAAGAGGGGGTATGAAGGCAATAAAGGTGGTAAGCCGGGGTAGGTGAGGGGGCCTATTTATAGGAAAATAAGTCCAAGGCCGAGCCGACCGATCAGTCCAGCTCGCCTGACTCAGCTCGCCGACCCAGCTCGCCGACTTCCAAAGTCCGTCCTATCACATGTCGAACTCAAGGATAATATATTTTAACAAGCAATAAAATCTAAAAATATTCTAAGTTATTACTAGCCAGGGGAGAATATTGTTCAGAGAAGTCAAATGTAGAAGAAGAAAAGAAAAAAGAGAAGCAATAAGTTTAATACATGCGCAGGCTGAGGGGGCAAGAGGCGAGTGTCGGTAGGCTCAACAATGAAGCCATTTCTATCTACCCTGGCCTCGCGTCTCCTTCCCCGCAGGTCGCCGCGAGTTGTGGAGCTCACGAATCCGCCCCAAGTTCCTCTGAGCGGTCTGGATGCTCCCTTCAATCTCGTCCAAGAGCCGAGATGGGGACGTCGCCTTGCCTGCCGGACTGCCCCGCACCTCTTTAGCGAGCCACACATAGTCGCGTTGCAACGCCTCGTTATCCTCCTACACCTTACGCAGCCCGGGCACCAGCTTCTTGAAGAGCCTGATTCCCCTCCTCGTCAGCTCGTCGTTATCCACCTCAAAACCTAGCAAGGAGTCTAACAAGCTTGGAGAAGGGAGGGGGGAATAACAGGCTCGCCCCGAAGAATCATCAGCCTCGGACTGACTATGAAAAGCTGCAAAGGTGGTTAAACATTAGTATGAAAGGCGAGCACCCCAAGGAAATCACGGGATAAGAATTACCGAAGGTCCACTTGCCTGACGAGCTAGGCGCCTCGAAGGAAATACGGGGGGAGGCAGCCTCAGATTTTTGCCACGACCGGTGGGTGAGTTCTTGGCAGGAGGCTGAAGCCCGGCACATGGATGACCTCAGCGCCTCCTCCCGTAGTCCCGACGAGCTGTTGAGAAAAGAGGGCACGTGCTGGAAAATTCGGCCTCTGCGAGTCCAGCCCCAGGGTCCCAAAGGGGGGGGGGACAGGTCGCGCGGACGAATCTCCAGAGTTTTGAACCGCGGGTCGTCAGGAGGAGTCTTGGCTCGCGGCGAAGTGACCTCGCCGTCCCCCCGTCGGTTGTCCGGGTCAGTGCAGAGGTTGATGAAGTTTTTCTCCTTCTTAGGGGACGGCAGAGTAGAGGAGCCGGCCTCAGGTTCCAGGGTTTATTTCAAGTCATGGAAGATGTGCTCGGCTGCTTGGGCAAATAGCTTCGCCCTCTTAGAAGGATTGGGCTCTGCCAGACCTCTCTGCGAGATGCTAAGAGGAACCGTGGTCAGGCCTGCAACGCGAGTAGAGGAGACTTCGCGAGCCCTGGCGAGCCTCTCTTGGATCTCCTTGGGGATAGACATCTCGACAAATTCAAGACAAGGTGAATGACAAAGGTCACCCAGGTACACATGCACATATATATAGAGGCTGGTGGACCCTGCCAAAATATTCCCCCCAGTCCTTGCCGCACTCGCCGAATCCGGTGGGGTTGGATGTTTCTTTCCGAGCTTGTGTCAACCTCGCAAAAAGCGAGGATTGTGTACAACCACATACCCGACGAGTGGCCCCGACGGGGATCAGGCAGGCCAGATCTAGTAGTCCAAGCCCCGGGCAAGCAGCAAGAGGGGGGGAGGAATTCGGTAGCTCCCCAACTCGTCCAGGTGGGATGGAGTGTTTGAGGGGCGAGTGGAGCAGGCGGGCTCACACCCGCCCCAGGGGAGCTCGCCAAGCGGTGGGTGAGCAGGGCCAGCCGTGCCCGTGCTCGCCAAGGTTCGGGGAGGCAGCGAGTGCCAGCTCTATCGAGCACTCGCCTCCCCAGGCAAGCAGAGCCCTCAGGGACTACTCGCCCAGTCTTCTGTGATGCATCTTTTACCATTTTGCCCCCGATGGCCTGCATATAGCCAGTTAGAACAGCGGAGTTACGTTGTTGGCAGACCCAGTTAGGCTGCATATAGCTGTTCAGAACAGTGGATGTTGGCTATTTACAGACCGTTTTTAGAATCCTATAAATAGGACTCAAGGGACATCTCAAAAGGCAGGAGTTTTTACTCATTCTCATACCTTCTTGTGCTTTTTGAGGTCGTTTTAACTCAACATTTGGCTAAGGGAGGGGAAGCACTCTAAGATCTTCTGGGTGTGAGGTGGGACCTCCACGTCGAGCACTTGGGTCAGCTCCCTCTGTTATTTTCTTGTCATTTTGCTTGCAGGAGAGAAGTAGGCGCGTGATCACTCATTCCCCAAGGGCGAACTCCACAGAGACCGAGTTTTCGGTTTCAACACCGGAAATGGGTGAAAAACCACGTGGTCGAAACTGTGTCGACTAAACTTTCACTAGTTATTGGTAGTTGTACATAATTGCTTTGAAGAATTCAAGGGCGGCAGGCCGCCTCTCGTTACAAGTTGGGAAGAGAAAGAGAGAGAGAGTCGGGCTCGAAGGGTGACAGACCACCTCTCGCGGAGCTATGAACTTCTTCTTGTGCTGCGATGGATGAACTTGTTGTGCTTTGAAGTTTTTTGTTGAAGCTCAGAAGCAGGAGCGACCTACTTTGCTCGTCCCGGCTCTTGTGTCTTGGAGGCTTATGTGGAGCGGTTTGCGTGCCTTATCCTCTGTGGTTTATCTCTGCTTGCCTTTTAGAGAAGCCTGGTACGGTTTTCCTATCGGTGATTAGAACGCTTGTTCTTGGGTGCACGGGGTGCTTGCTGGCGGAGAGCGCACTGAGTGATAGTTGGCGAAGAGCGCACGGAGCGCTTGCTGGCGGAGAGCGCACCGAGTGATTGTTGTCGAAGAGAGCATGGAGGCATGTTAGGACGATCTTGACGGCGGAGTGCGCGAAGGCGCGCTAGGACGATTTTGACGGCGGAGCGCATAGAGGCGCTCTAAGACGATCTTGGCGGCGGAGCGCGCAGAGGCATGCCAGGACAATCTTGGCGGCGAAGCGCACGGATGCGCGCAAGAAAGAGGCGCGCGCGGGAGCGTGCAAGGAAGAGGCACGCGCGGGAGCGTGCAAGGAAGAGAAAGGAGGAGAGATAAATTCATCGGAGGAAAGGAGAGAGAAAATTCGAAGAAGGATTTTCTAGCTGAGGAAGAGATGAAAATGAATAGGAAGGGTGGTCTATTTATAGATCTCAAGAGGGGCAAGCCGATAATTTTCTGCCATAACCACAGACCGGACGAATAGGATCGCTCCGTTTAGAGCACATAGATCGTCATATTTACGCAAAAGACAAGACCGCCCCGACTAAAAAAATAACCGCCCTTGCTGGAAAATAACTGCTCCTCCCGTGAGGGAGGAGCGGCCGGCAAAGGCGGCAACCAGAGAGGGTCGGGGGACAAGGTCGGGCGCCCAATTTGGCCGCCCGACCTCGGCGAAGACGAGGCCGCCCCTCAATGGGGGCGGCGGCGAGAAACGGGCTGTTATGCAATCGGACCGAGTACCGCGGTAGCGCAACGGAATTAAATCGAGCAAAACAATCGCGCAAAATAAAAAAAATATCAGAACGAGATTCCAAGCACACATACGACAAACAAAAATTTACGTGGTTCGGAGTTTGGGCTCCTACGTCCACGGGGAGCGCGCCAGGAAGATCCACTATAAACTGATGAGATTACAAGATACAACAAGAGAAAACTGAAAACACTGAAAAACACTGTCTATCTTCCCCGCTGGAATCACCGCCTGCTTTCGCTGCCTGATGTCGATCCCTCCTGGATCAGCCGCCTGAAGCCGCCGAACGCCTAGAGTGAACTTCTGGAGGCCGGCCGGATGTCGCCTCGCCTGAGGTAACCGGATGCGCCGCCTCCGTTAGCTTCGCCTGTATTGCCGCCTCTGCGCCTGCTGCCGCCGTCGCCGCGCCTGATTCTGCCGAACCTCTGGGGCCTACTGCAGGTGGCCGGCCGGATGTCGCCTTGCTTGAGGTGACCGGATGCGCCGCAACCTTGCGTGTCAGATGTCGCCGCCTGCTGCCGCCGTTCGCTGGAAGAACTGTCTGAAAAGCTCAAAGCTCTCCCTCTCTGAATTCTCACTAGTGTTGTATATTACCGAATTATCTCATGGCTAAGGGAGGCTGACCCCTATTTATAATAAAATCAAGAGTCATCAATATATGGAGATGAACACATATGGAGGGAGTTGCCAAAACAGGGCTCAACCAAATAGGAAGAACATCCCCTAGATTATATACCCCCATAAAGCATTTCCATATTTAGGACTCTCCCAAAACAGGAATAAAAAAGGGCACACGGATCGGTGAGGTGACACAATCTCAACAAACTCCACCTTGACACCTCACGCGATGAACTCCACCTCGAATCCTAACGAACGTAACTCTACCTCCAACCTGGATCTCCCTAACCGGCGACTACAAGCCCCCTCTCCCTAGGGTCCCCCTCGATCAACATGCATCGGAATGAGTCAAGTGAAGACCGTTCTTGAACTTGACTCCTGTCACGGATTTCGTCAGCATGTTCGCACTGATATCCTTCGTAGAGATCTTCCACAACTCCATGCCTCCACCTTCAGCGAACTCCTGATGGCGCACTCCGATTTGCTTTATCCTTGCACGATATACCATGTCTTTTGCAAGACAACTAGCACTGTGCAGCTCCACCTTCTCCTGAGTAAACGTGAGTTCCTTGGTGGGACTCCTGAGCCAAATGACTCCTCTTGCGGTGCCTGGGCACTTCTGAGATGACACTCTGCCCTTCTTCTTCACGACTGCAAAGATTTTGTCTTCGCCAAGGCCCTTTCTCTGCGCGAACTCCTTCGCCACGAAACTTGCCTTGTTCCTCCACTGGTCCTTTTTAGCTTTCCCCTGAGAGCGGTCTTTGCTCTCTAAAGCATTTCCATAGGAACCAGGATCTGAGGAACTAGCCTGAAAGGCATATGCTACCGTGTCATGTAGCCTGAGAGACAATCTGACCTCTCTCCACGCCCTTCCACTCGCAATCGTGGTACAGATCAATCTGCAGAGAGTACCGGAATGCTCTCCTACCATGAATGCATGCGCGCCTCTCATGACCTCATCGACCAAACACAGTTGAATCGTGTTGATGGTCTTCAGATCCAGCTCCTCCCACTCGTCGTCCTTCTTCAGCCCGGCCTTCTCCTTTCCAAGGAGCGCCTTATGAAGACCTTGCTGGACGAGCACCGCTTTGATCTGTTTCTGCCACAGACCAAAGTCAATTTTGCCGTCGTATTTTGGAATCTCAAATTTCGCTGTCATTGTTTTGCTCGCAGTGCTACTGGGCAATCTGAATAATATTCACGGACCAGATCTGAGAAGATAGGGAGCGGACCGATGTCGTCACTTACCGTTGACACAGATCTAAAACCGGAATGTCCAGACGATCACCACCGCGGAACCTCCCTCTGATACCAATTGTTATGCAATCGGACCGAGTACCGCGATAGCACAACGGAATTAAATCACGCAAAACAATCGCGCAAAATAAAAAAAATAACAGAACGAGATTCCAAGCACACATACGACAAACAAAAATTTACGTGGTTCGGAGTTTGGGCTCCAACGTCCACGGGGAGAGCGCGTCAGGAAGATCCACTATAAACTGATGAGATTACAAGATACAACAAGAGAAAACAGAAAACACTGAAAAACACTGTCTATCTTCCCCGCTGGAATCACCGCCTGCTTCCGTTGCCTGATGCCGATCCCGCCTGGATCAGTCGCCTGAAGCCGCCTGAAGCCGCCGAACGCCTATAGTCAACTTCTGGAGGCCGGTCGGATGTCGCCTCGCCTGAGGTGACCGGATGCGCCGCCTCCGTTAGCTCCTCCTGTATCGCCGCCTCTGCGCCTGCTGCCGCCGTCGCCGCGCCTGATTCCGCCGAACCTCTGGGGCCTACTGCAGGTGGCCGGTCGGATGTCGCCTCGCTTGAGGTGACCGGATGCGCCGCAACCTTGCGCGCCAGATGCCGTCGTCTGCTGTCGCCGTTCGCCAAAAGAACCGCCTGAAAAGCTCAAAGCTCTCTCTCTGAATTCTCACTAGTGTTGTATATTACCGAATTATCTCATGGCTAAGGGAGGCTGACCCCTATTTATAATAGAATCAAGAGTCATCAATATATGGAGATGAACACATATGGAGGGAGTTGCTAAAACAGGGCTCAACCAAATAGGAAGAACATCCCCTAGATTATATACCCCCATAAAGCATTTCCATGTTTAGGACTTTCCCAAAACAGGAATAAAAAAGGGCACACGGATTGGTAAGGTGGCACAATCTCAACAACGGGCGGCCACCCGTTTTTGGCGGAAGGGTGGCCGCTTCTTAACGGGGGCGACGACAAAAAACGGCCAGCCGGATGGCTGCCCGCTTTCGGCGGAAGGGAGGCCGTCCCTTAATGGGGGCGACGACGGGGAGGCGCTGCCGGAGAGGGGCGGCCGGAGAGAAACCGCGACGACTAGTTGGTTTAATCGATACGGCCTGAATTCCTGATGTTTTGCAAATTAATATGAATAAGCTTGTTTTATATAAAATCTAATTTATTTATAAACAGCAAAGACAAGTTTGTTTATCGGATACGGCCTTTGAACTCCTCCTTACTGATGCAGGATCGATTCCAAGCTATTTTATATTTTTATTTTAAACAGCCTGAACGTCTCTGGATTCTGCGACGTGGCAGACCCAAAAAAATTTTCCGTGTGCAATGTCTCTAGAGTATAATAAATTTAGCCAAATGGGTAAGCGACAGAAATTCTGCACCTTAGGGTGTTCTATGCACAATATTCAAAAACAATAGTATTTTTCAAGGTTTTGAGAATCGGACCGGAGATCGAATCGGTGAGTTCAAAGGTTCAAGCTCCGATCGATCAAATCGGGATCAAACCGGCCTGTAAAATTATAAAATAAAATATATAATCATTAGAGCAAAAATTATGACATATTGTCAAATTATATTACAAATCAATATATCATAAACCACAACATTAAATGCTAACATTGTGTTATATTTTCTCACACAAATACAAAATAATAATAATTATTATCTCAAAATAGCTATTAAATTACTAATATTTAATTTAAATCATAGTGTAATGAGTCAAATCACACGAGGAAGACGAAGAACTGGAGAAGGTATCGGCTAACGGTAGTTTCACGAAGACAATTGGATTATATGGCCGAATGTTTGTTTTGGAGAAACCAAATAAGTTAACTCAAGTCCCAGAGAACTCTAACAGTTAATCTAAATCATTGGATCTAAAATTAATGCTGATTTGGTGAACCGCCCGATCAGCCAAAAACCGGCCCGGTTTCCGGTTATCCGGTTCAACCGGCCGGTTTTCCGGTTCCTGGCCGGTTCCTGGCCGGTTCTTGGCCAGGACAGTTTTAGGAGCCTGACCGGACCGCCCGGAGGACCGGTTAGCGGTTCAACCGGTCGGACCGACCGGTCCGACCGGTCCGATCGGATTTTTAAAACGTTGGTATTTTCACCCGATATATGATATCCTCGTACGGTCGTTCCCAGAATTATCTAGTTTATATTATTTCATCTTCCTTATTTGCTTTATTCATTTAATTGAGTTTCTTTGTTTCCAAAAAAAAATATTAAATTTCAGTGAAGTTAAGGAAAATTTACAAAAATGTGTTTAATGTCAGAAATAAAAAAAACGTTGATATTAGTACCGTAATTTTGGCTATTCACAAACATTGTTTTTTAAAATTGACTATCCGCAAGCACGAAAGCTATCCGCACTCAAAAATTAAAAAAATGGAGGAACATACCAACACCGCCTGGAGAAGGATTGAACGCTTCAAAATCATGGAATAGAGGAACATCATCACCAAGAAGAAGAGAAATCGCCGGATGTGAAAAAGATAGCCGCCAGATAATGGAGGAGAACGCGACGAGATAAAGAACGCCTCTTGGGAAATGGAGGAGCAATTGCCGAATTTAGAGCCCTTCAAGCCAAACGGAAAGAAAGGAGGAAGGGTCGCCGGCAAAATCATGCTTTAGAGGGGAGGCGGAAGCACGAGAGGGGCAAGTGCAAATAAGGAATAATTTATGTGCAGTATTTGCTAATAGAAATTCTAAAAGTCCCGAAAAACTCAAATTTTGAGTGCCGATAACTAAAAGTGTGGTGTTAATATCAACGCCGATAAAAAAAAATGGAGAACAAATTTTTGCATTGAGCAAACACCAAATTCTTAAAAATATATTATAATTACAAGTGTGTTTTCATCGTACCAAACTCATTAAAACTATAGTATAACCGATTTAGATGACTTTCTATAAGCATTTCTATGGAATTGAAAGGAGATTTGTATCCACAAAATGCAATGCTAGGCATCCACATGTGCATTCCCCGGAATAAGGTATCTAGGCTCAGTTTGGTACAACATTTTTACTTCGGCGGATTTGAGCAAAAACGCCACCATCATAAATTGTATGTTCGGCATGACGGCGGATATCACCGCCGTCAAGAAAAGATAATTAGTTTTGAACATACAAGTGGACGAAGTTTCTTAGGTGAGGTCGGACATTCACGAGCGATGGTCTATTAAGCTTTAATAATAGGATTTGCATACAAGCAACATTGTCTAATTGTGTTTGATTATATTAAAATAATTGAGATGAATAAGGCGCTGCTTGGAAAAGCTATAGGTAGCATTTTAGTAGTTGTGATTGTGAACTCTATTTCTCTAAAGTAGTATTTTGGGTCAAAGCATCGCCTCAATCGTCCATGTGTGATCAAACGGACGATCAAAAAATTCCAAGTACAGATAAACGTACGGCGATATGATATTTCATACCATCGATACTCAAACATCACAACTATCTCAAACAGAGCCTAAAGGAAAGTAATGAAGCAAAAGGCACTGAGTGTGAGCGGCGGAACTAAGGCTCCGTTTGGAGGGACTTATTTTCACCGGTCAAGCGGTTAAGATCGCATGAACCGGACCTTCATTTGTAAGCGCTTGACCGGTGAAAATAAGTCCCCCAAAACGGAGACTACATTTATTATAAGCACTAGCTAGGGCCCTGTTTTAATAACTTACACTTATTAATGTTCTGTGACTCAATTTACCGTACCATGTTCCAACAAAAAAACTGTCTTTGAAACCCCAAGTTCCTTAGGGTTTGTTCGATTGAGCAGTGAGAGTGGAAGTTGTGGTGATGAGGGCAGTGGTAATGGAGAAATGGGATGATACAACTTCGGTCTCCTCACAATAGCAGCGATTCACAAGAACACGGCAGAAATGAACCAGAACAACAACACCTTTTATATTAACTGGAACAGAAAAACAACAGGAAATAGAGATACAAATAAGATCCGTCCAAGAAAGAGAAACTTCCTGAATAGTAGATCAACTGGGAAGAGGGAAACACCGATCTTCACACAGCCCAACAACCAGTTAAAGCATTAGATAAAAACATACCCAAAAACCTAAAAACATAACAATAAATACTCCCACTGGGAGCTACAAAATACCCAAATTGCCCCCTCCACCTCAAAATACCGAAGCCGCCAAGAATGGGTCGCATCAACTGCCTTTCCCATCGGAAGTTCCTTGTCCCCAAGGAACAAAAGCAGGAAACTTTGTCTGCAGCATCCACAGGTCTTCCCACGTCGCGTCGGCCCTTGAGCCACCCGTCCACTGTATGAGGAATTGAGAGACTGCACGCCCCCCCCCCCCCCCCGATTGATGATTCTTCGGCCCAAACTCCTCAATGGTTCAACCAGCACGTTTCCCTCCGATGTCACCGTCACTGGTAGAGTTCCGGCCTAGCGAGGAGGCTCCCCCACATGTTCCTTCAGCTGAGATATATGAAAGGTTGTGTGGATCTTCGCATTGGCGGGCAGTTCCAAGCGATAGGCCACCTTGCCTACCCGTTCCAATACCTGAAAGGGCCCAAAGAATTTAGGTGATAACTTCTGATGGCCGTGCTCCCGTAAGCTCACTTGTCGATACGGTTGAAGCCGTATATACACCCAAGACCCAACTTCCAATTCTCTTTCACGGCACCCTATATCTGCTAGCACCTTCATCATGTTTTGTGCTTGTGCCAAGTTTTGTTTCAATAGGGACATCACCCTTTCTCGAGCTTCTAGTGTGCGGTCCACCTTCCCCAACGGGGATTCCCCCTCTGTATATGGTGCGGGTAACTGTGGTTCCTGCCCGTAGACAGCCCCGTACGGTGTCATCCGTATCGCACCGTGGAATGAGGAGTTGTACCACCACTCGGCTAAGGGTAGCCACTCGGCCCAACTCCGTGGCCGCTCATGGCACATGCAACGTAAGTACGACTTCACGCACCTATTCACCACTTCCGATTGGCCGTCGCTTTGAGGATGGTACGCCGTTGAATGACGGAGTTGCACCTGCAAGACGCGAAACAATTCCAGCCAAAAATCACTTACAAAGACAGCATCCCGGTCGCTCACAATGGCGGCAGGCAGCCCATGCAACCGAAAAACTGTGTTGAGGAAGATTTTAGCCACCCCTTCTGCAGTGTACGGATGGCCCAATGCCATAAAATGCGTCTGCTTGCTGAGACGGTCCACCACGACCAATATCACCGATTTCCCTTGACTCGTCGGAAGTCCTTCGATGAAATCCATGGATATTTCTTGCCAAATGCGCGCAGGAATAGGTAGGGGCTGCAGCGCTCCCATAGGAAGTTGGTTCGATGCCTTGCAAACTTGGCAAACCGGGCAGCGCTGTATGTAGGCGTAAACCTCCTGCTTCATTCCCCTCCAGTAGTAGACCCTTTTTAAACGAATGTACGTTGCCGTGATACCAGAATGGCCGCCCATTGCACTGTCATGAAAGAGTTGGAGCAACCACTTCTTGAGTTCTACATCATTTCCCACGACCAGTTTTCCCCTCCGATGGAGCACTCCCTGCCTCCACTCATACTTCGGCTCTTTTGTCTCGTCGGCCTCCTTGGTCGAAATAATGCGTTGAATATGTGCGTTGTTCTCCCACGAACTCTGGACCGCTTTAAGGAGTTCGGACTGAATGATCACCACCGTGTTGAGCTCCCCTTCCCCTGCTTCGTATTTCCGAGATAAGGCATCCGCACACGCATTCTCCTTGCCCCGTTTGTACTGAATTTGGAAGTTGTAACCCATCAACTTGGCCATGTAGCGTTGCTGTGCGGGAGTGGCAATCTTTTGCTCGAGGAGGTATTTCAAACTTTGATGATCCGTTCGGATTATGAAGGGTGTGCAAGCCAGATAATGTCTCCACTGTTGTACGGCCACCACCACGGCTAAAAGTTCCTTTCATAAGTAGATAGGCATGCGTTCTACGGTCCCAACGCCTTACTGAAGTAGGCCACCGGATGTTCGTCCTGCAGCAAAACCGCCCCAACCCCGGTGTCCGCCGCGTCCGTCTCCACGACAAAAGCCTTCCGAAAATCCGATAATTTAAGGACCAGGGGTTGTAAGACCGCTTTCTTCAGATTTTGAAACGCTTCCTCCCCCCATGTAAACGTGCGTTGTTGCAGTAATGACGTGAGCGGCTTGGACAAAATGTCATACCCCTTAATGAAGCGCCGGTAATACCCGGTTAATCCCAAAAACCCCCGCAATTTTTTTAGGTTGGAGGGAGATGGCCAGTTTAACATCACTTGAATTTTGCCTGGATCGGTGGCTACTCCTTGGTGTGAGATGAGGTGACCCAGATATTGTATTTGTGGCATGCCGAAGTGACATTTGTTGCGTTTCAGGAAGAGTTTCTGCCCCCTTAGAATGTGTAGAACGGCCTCCAAATGTTCCGCGTGAGATTCCCAAGATTGACTGAAGATGAGTATGTCATCGAAGGAAGACCAAAACAAACTTCCGCAATTGTTCCCGAATTACCAAATTCATTAGGCTTTGAAAAGTTGACGGGGCGTTGGACAACCCGAAGGGCATCACGAGGAACTCGTAGTGCCCGTGATGAGTGCGAAACGCGGTCTTGTGAACGTCCTCGGAGGCCATCGGACTTGGTGGTAGCCGGCCCTCAAATCTAACTAGGAGAAGAAAATCGCGTCATGTAACTCCTCGATCAGCTCTTCAATGACCGGAATCGGAAATTTACCCTTGATCGTGTCGTTGTTGAGTTGTCTATAGTCAACACATAAGCGCCACGTTCCGTCACTCTTCTTCACCAACACCATCGGTGACGCGTAGGGGCTGTTGTTGTTCCTAATCATTCCGGCGGTCAGTAATTCATCCACCATCTTCTCAATGACTGTTTTTTGTATGGGCGGGTAACGATAGGGTCGTAGATTAACTGGTGTTGCCCCTTCTTTCATTGGAATCTGGTGCTCGTGGTGGTGGTTTGGTGGCAGCCCGCGCGGCTCGTCAAACAGGTCCTGGAATTTCCTCAGCAAGGCCTGCAACTGTAGCTGCTCCTGCTCGGTGAGGGGCGGATTTCCGGCCGCTGGTTGGATGTGAGGTTTCGCGAGCATGCTTACATCCTAAAAGTTGACATCCTCGACGATCTCGTCTTCTTCCGATGAGTGCACCGCAGCATGGCATAGTGCTAACATGTTCAGTTCCCCCCCCCCTGGTTAATCAACTTTTGCGATTTTCGCGGGTGTAACCATGAACTAGTGGGCTGTTTAAATCCTCGCAAGGATATTTTCCGCCCTTGTGCGACGAACTCCATCTTCAAATTCTGAAAATCCCACTGAACTACTCCCAAGGTGACCAGCCACCGTACCCCCAAGATCACCTCACACCCTCCCAAGGGTAATATCAGCATATCAGAGGTGAAAATGACGCCTTGCATTTTCCATTAGAAATCACGGGCCTTTTAGGAACTTGTTATTGTTTTGTCGTTTGCTACTGCCACTTGAAAACTGGGAATCGCTGTCAACTCACATTGCAACCGCTTAGCCGAATCCAAGTCTAAAAAATTGTGCGTACTGTCGGAGTCGATCAATACATAGATTGGTTGACCTTGGTACGATGTCGTGACCCGCATCGTTTAAAAGGTGTTGTCCCATCCAAAGTGTGGACTGAGACGTGTGGTGTCGCCTCTTCCTCCTGCTCCTCCGTCAAGGTGAGATCTTCTATATGCGGAGTGTCTCCTCCCATATCATCCTCCTCGATCCCATCAGAAACAAATTCTAACGTGTATGATTGGCGGCGTTCCAAACAGCGATGCTCCGGTGTGAATTTGTTGTCGCACCAAAAACATAACCCTTTGCTGCGTCGTTCGTCCATCTCCGTTGACAAGAGCCGCTTTCCACCCTGCCCAGATGGGCCTCCCGACGGGCCTGACCCGGATGGTGTAACCGGAGCCGAGGTCGCCACCGTATGTCTGGGTGTGGACTGTGGAGCGTCTGTTGCCATCCCTGGGAAACTGCTCCCATGCCCCGGAAGTGTGACGCCGAGTTTTACATAACAGTGTTTGCTCCTGTAACCGGGCGAGTGAGAAGACCTCCGGAAGGGACTTGGGGTGGAACATGCGGACGGAGTATTCAATTTCTCCCTTTATCCCGTCAAGCACAAACTGATTGCATGCTCCTCTGGGATGGCCACCCGATGGAGGAGAATATCAAATTCCTTCAAGTAATTCTGTACCAAGCCTTTCTGTCGCAAGTTCTTCATTTCACTGAGAGGGTCGTCGACCAACATAGACCTGAAACGGCTGTGGAGTGCCTTACAATACTCCTCCCATGATGGCCACTGGCGGGTGAGGCGGTTTTTCATGAACCCTTGATGCCAATATAAGGTCTTGTCTTCCATGTGCACGGAGGCGATTCGCACATTCATATCCTCCGGAGTTTCATCTACCTCGAAGAATTGATCACATTTGTAAATCCAATCGAGAACCCCCTCGCCAAAGAAACATGGGAAATCGATGCGAGGGAAGCGAGTGGCGACGTGGTGCGGGCTGGACGCTCAGTGCCGACCTGCGGGTGGTGTAAAGGGAGCGCCGGCTTCGCTTGATTTATCTGCTTTGAGCACCGATAGGATTTCCCGGACCTCCTCGGAGGTGCGGCTCTGCTGGTCCGCTAGGGTTTTGAGGTGTTGGGCAAGGGTGTCATGGCTCTGTCGGAGAGCATCCAGATCTGTCGAAATCTCCTTCGATCGCGAGGCGTCCGACATCGGCATGGTGGCGGCAGGATCGTAGTGGCCTGATACCTTGATACAGCTTCGTTCTCCTCACAATAGCAGCGATCCACAAGAACACGGCAGAAATGAACCAGAACAACAACACCTTTTATATTAACTGGAACAGGAAAACAACGGGAAATAGAGATACAAATAAGATCCGCCTAAGGAAGAGAAACTTCCTGAACAGTAGATCAACTGGGAAGAGGGAAACACCGATCTTCACACAGCCCAGCAACTAGTTTAAGCATTAGATAAAAACATAACAATAAATACTCCCACCGGGAGCTACAAAATACCCAAATTTCCCCTCCAGCTCAAAATGCCGAACCCGCCAAGAATGGGTCGCATCATGGGAATCTAATCATGTGTTCATGGCCCAAAAGGTCCACAAACCTAGTCAACCACACTCACAATGTGTGCTCACAAGGTGACAAAAAACATTATTAGGTGTGACCCTACATCAATGTATTGAGTTTCTTTCAGATCAGGTATGCAAAAATATATATAAATCTCCTTCAATATACAAATCTCAATATAAAGGAAGATTTAAAAAAGGCAGCCTGCCCCGCGCAGCGCGGGTCCGGGGAAGGATCCCGCCACAAGAATGAAATGTAGGCAAACTTTACCCTGCATTTTTTGCAAGAGGTTGCTTCCAGGACTTGAACTCATAACCACAAGGTCACACAACGACACCTTAACTGGTGCGCCAAGGTTCCCCTGGGAAGGTAATGACCTAAAATCAAGTATAGGATTTCCAAAAGAAATTATTTCATCATTTTTCTCTTGTAATAGACATTGTCAGATTAACATTTACACTAGATGAGAAGCATCATACCTGCAGAAGTATTATGATTTTTCTAACCATGGCTTCTAGGATCTGTAACAGGATAAACCTTCCTGGATTCAGCACTTGAGTACTGCCCAACGGCTCGGGCATGTGGAACCGACGGCTCTCCCTTGGCAAGGGACTCAACATTTTCAAGCAAATATTTCTTCGGAAGCCTGCCCACAATGTTGCCCTCTTCATTCCCATTTCTATCCAAGAATGCGAAATGAGGGATGCCCTCAACACCAAATTCATCAAGTTCTTGCTCCCACTTTGTGTTGTCAACATTCAACATGACAAAGTTGACACGATCCCTGAGATGCGATCATTCTTTGTTAGCACGCAAAGAAATCACATTGGAGGAACAAGCCAGTTCACAGGAGCAGATATTCTTCCTTTTCTATGTTCATTCGCAGATGAGGTAACCAAAAATTTTGACGAGCAGAAAGGAAGTTTGGAAATATTAGGAAATGAAGTAGAAGTGCATTAAATGAATCAGATAGACTAAAACCTCATGCAGCATCCAGCTATATTTATTAAGTAATGAGAGAACTGAGGCATGCGTCAAATAAATAAAAAATTAAGGGAATTACTTGAACTGCTGTTCAATTTTGTAGATATCTGGTGCTAGTTCCCGGCATACTTCGCACCAGTCCGCATAAAACTCAACAACAGTAGGCCTGCCATTTAGAAGAGCCTGCAAAGAACAGAGTATCAGATCAATCTTTCAGAAACCAATCAGTAATAATGCATATCTTCGTGGATTTGCAGTAATTTTTTATGAAAATAATCTCAAGTAAAATCTCAGGCTAACTAGAAATTTAAGATTATAGCTACAATAGCATTCCTAGGACTGTGCCACAGTTCCAATGAACTAAGAAAAAGGCAGCCCGGTGCACAAAGCATCCCCGTGCAGCGAGGATTCAGGGAAGGGTCCCACCACAAGGATGAAATATAGGCAATCATATCCTGCATTTTTGAAAGAGGAACCTGTGACCTCAAGGTCACACAACAACACCTCAACCGGTGGGCCAAGGCTCCCTTCAATAAACCATGAACTATAAAATGAGAAACTTTAACCTGAATATCAAATTTTAAGAAAATAATGAGAAAACAAATGTCTCTGACTCTCAAGAAAACAGGGAAGTAAATTAGAAAGTATAAAGGTGGAGACAAAGATTTGAGACCGCCAACTGCCAACCAACTTTGGCCGAAGAGTTCATGTTAGATGGTGAGTCCTCATGTTATGATGAATTCCTCATTGTTTTGGGCGAGCACATCCCACTTGTGTCATATAATTTGTCCTTCATATAATGAAATCCCTCATCCCAACTTCTAGCAATTCTACTTTACTTTGTCTTTCCTTTGAGCGGGCTGCAACATTTTTCAACTCAAGCACTTTTATAGGGGTCAATATGTTTTGCCAAACATCAAAGTCAAGCTGAATATCTTCAATCATGGGAGATAACGATAAAGTAACGGTGGATACTAATAATATTTCCCTCAAATAGTTTTTTTGTGGTTAAGAGTTTCAAGTCTACCAATAAAAGTGCATAGCGCATGGGTCCCAAAAAGAATATGACTCATCCGAACCCACACTAGAACTTCAATCTCATATAAGGGGTTCATTTGGTTGCTTGAAAATAGAAAACCAATGAAGCACTGATACTTCCTTGAGGTCCATGAACCCGTACTGGATACGTATCCAGTACTTGATACGTATCCAGTACCGGTACGTACCTGATACTTGGCGGAAACACCTGTTACTCTTGTTTGTAGATACACTTGGATTTGCCAGATCGTTTTGCATATTGTGATAGAGTATATTTTCTAAAGTAAACAAAAGATTTCTGTGTCTTTTAAAAAAGAAAAATGTGTGAACCATAAATGCAACTAGCAATGTTAGTTTATTATAGTAACAAAATGTGTGCTTCAAATTTAAGTAACTTTTTTTCGTTAAAACTATAAAAAAAATTGATTTAAATTTTTTTATTTTATTTTTTACTATATACATGTGCATATATATATAGACACATGAACATGTATATACATTATATGTGCATGTATATATATGGACATATTGCACATATATTTCTATAAGTCAATGTTAATTACGCTATACCCAAACATACCCATATTCATATTTTTTTATTCATGTATCACCGTACTGGACACGTATCGTACCCAGTACTCATATCTGTACCGGTCTTCATAGTAGAAAACAAGTTCTGTAAATCAATGTAGTTTATTATATCTATCATTTGGTTGAATGTAATTAGACCCTAATATTAGATTCAAACTCACTAAACTTTTCAAAACGCTTCTTGAGCAATAATTTCAATCCATATATATATATATATATATATATATATATATATATATATACATACATACAAGCAGACGTGCACTACGTCGTGGCGGTGACATTGGTCGGGGGCGGCGACAGTGGCGTAGGGAGCGACATCGGTCGTGGGCGGCGACATCGGTCGTGGGCGGCAACATCGGTCGTGGGCGGCGACATCGGTCGTGGGCGGCGACAACGGTCGTGACGGCGACATCAATCGTGGGCACATTCACTAAGTTATTGAATGTTGACTACTCTTACTTCTTGGTAAAAACAAGAATGAATAATTGTTGCGTGAGGCGTCCTCAATTTTTTTTTTTTGCTTTACAAATTTACAAAAAATCAAATGTGTCAGCATCATTAGTTTTATTTTTTGAAGATAAGGAGGACAGCCAACACAAAAAATTTCAATGAGCTCAATGACATGATTTAAAACTTCAAAACAAAGACGAAAGAAGTTGGGAAACATGGAATCCCAGAAAAAGAAAATATAAAGGTCATATGTCGGCCCTACTTGCCTTCCTCACGGCAGCAATGGGAAGCAAAGGGCAAACTCATTGAAACAGGTGACAGTCAACATAATCTCTTTTACTCCTTCAAAGTGTAAATGATTGGAAGCAAACAGCAATGGGGATGCAATGAAAGAAACTTATAACATACGCACTTGAGCATAATGAAACATTATTTTATAAAGAATTGTTAAACACTTCATGGAGGAACTAATACACGAAATTAGAGTGCAAACATGTACTTTTTCTAATATCTAATATAAGGTGGGGAATCATCAACTCACATGGTTATTATTCTCCTGCCACTGAGAGCATGCCAAATGTAAAACATTTAATAGTAACATGGTTTGAATAGGGGATTTTATAACATACAAATGCCAAATGTGAAACTGATGTTTGGAATCCCAGCACCCAAATAGGTTCTAGAAAGTAGCTGAAAAAAATACTGCACATTCATATATGGTGTTCAGTAAAAAAAAGTAGCTGAAAAATTTGCAGATGTGCAACAATGGCTACATTCTTCTCTTGAGAGCAAAAACTCGAGAATAGGTAAGAGATCGAACAACTGAAAACTGAAAAAATCTACTGCACATTCATATATGGTGTTAAGTAAAAAAGTAGCTGAAAAATTTGCAGATGTACAACATTGGCTACATTCTTCTCTTGAGAGTAAAAACTCGAGAATAGGTAAGAGATCGAACAACTGAAAACTGAAAAACTTGCTAGAAAAAATTAGAGAAGAAAAAAATTGGAGAGGGGAAAAATTGAGAACTGGAAACTGAGAACTGAACAGCATAGCAAAATGCACAAAAGAGTAAATACAGATAATCTGAATAGCAAACGTAGAATGGTATAACGAAGAGAGGAGCAACGGTGCAGAGAGGAGGCTCTGTCCAGGATGCTTTGTTGAGGAGGCTCTGTTGAGGAGGCTTGGATTAATATGGCGAGGAGAAGTTGTTGAAAAAACAAGAGATGTGAGGAGACGTGGGAGAACTTGTTGAGGAGGAGATGTGAAAAAAACAGAGAGCGTGGAATGGTACCGTGAAGAGAGGAGGAGCTCGCAGCAACGGTGGAGGGGCTGTTGAGGAAGAGTTGGTGAGGCTTAATCCAGGAGGCTCCAGGGTTGAGGTGTCAGTATAGCAATGGAAGAGGAGTGTCGAGGCACCGTCGAAGAGGTATAGAGATGCTTTCGACGGGAGACGTGGGAGGGGACATCTGCGCTTTTGGCGGGGGTGGCAGTCGAGGAATTGAGAGATGTGCGAGGAGAGGCGGCAGGCTTGAAAATGCTGGCAGGAGGAGGTGACGCGAGAAGTTGACCGATGGTATAAAATTTGGCTTTTTCCTCTTTGTTGGCAGGAGGAGGCGGGATGTCCAAAAAGACACAAAAAGTTGGCAAGAGATTGAGAAAAAGATCAAAAAGCCTTAAATGAGAACTTAAAAATCTGATTTTCGGGGATATTTTAGACCATAAAATGTTACACCAAGCATCATTTGGTTTTTGCTTATATAATAAAGATATATATATATAGTCATTCGATTACCAACGTGGTGTAAGGGCGGAGCCCCGTATTAATTTTACTAGAGCTCCTATACCTACTATGGTATGATGTCCTAGGTGATGCAGGCCTATGCGGAGGGGTGTGAGTGACGATTCAAACGATGGTTCACTCAATCACGTGCGCACACGAATTTTTTAATCACTTCAATATTCTTAACTTAATCACAACGCATGCACAATACACACCAAGAGAAACCCGACCAAAACGGCGATTCGGAAAGTGGTTGTATTTACTCCCAAAAGAACAAAAGCATAGGATTGCCCCAATCCTCTTAGCATCAAAACAAGGAGTTACCCACTCCAATCAATGTCGCAATAAGGATTTACCCAATCCATTAATTCTCAAGAACGATCGGAAAACACACAAAAGCTTCGATTTAAAACCCGCGGAAGTCCAATGGTTTCGAAGGCAACGCCGGCCTCTTTCACCACAAAAAACTACCTACGAAGAATCACACACAAGAGAGTAGAGAAAGTCGTTACCCCAAGCTCACTAGGAGTTTTCGGTGAAGAGTCTCTCTACCACGGATCCACCGGAGCCACGCCGAGCGGATGAGTTCCTTGCCAACACTTCAACGATGCCGCACAGAGGAGCTCCCAGCGGCGGAGCAGCAATTCCGAGACCAAGAGGGTCGGCCGGGTGCAGGGAAGAGCTCGGCGACGGGGTCGGTGAGGGTGGTTCAGTTCTCAGACCTTGAAGTCGTGGTGGTGGGTTGTACAAAACTGAAATAGTGTTCAGCCGGAGCTTGAAGTTGATCGGCAAGGAGGGTGGCTACGGGAGCGGGTTAGGGCGGCGACAGTTCGGGTAGGGAGTAGCCCTAGGATTCACACCAAGGGGCGATGGAGTCACACCACCGGGAAGGGGAGGTCGCCAGAGTCGCACCAACGGCGGATTAGGCGAGTCACACGCCAGGTGGAGGAGGAGCGGTTGAATCGCACAGGTCATCGTAACCCTAGAGGAAAGCTCACGGGAGTTTCTTCTAGGGGTGCAAGTTGAGCTGAGTCGGCTCGAAAAAAGCTCAACTCGAGCTCGAGCCAGTTGAGCTCGAGCTCGAGCTCGATTGCGAGCTCGAGCCAGTTGAGCTCGAGCTCGATTGCGAGCTCGAGCTCACCTGCTCTTGTTCATGAGCTCGCGAGCCGGCTCGCGAGCTTTTTTTTCACTTTTTTTTAAAAAATATATAAATAATTATAAATAAAAATAGTTAATGAGCTGAAAAGCTCGTGAGCTCGAAAGCTCGAGCTCAATATATTGGTCTCGAGCTCGAGCTCGAGCCATGCAAAATGAGCCCGTCAAGCTCGAGCTCAAAATATTTAGCTCGAGCTCGAGCTTGGGAATTTTGCCAAGCTCGACTCGAGCTCGGCTCGTTTACACCCCTAGTTTCTTCTTTTCTTTTCTCAAAAACATTACCTTTCTCATTCATTTCAACCCATATATAATAATGTTTTACAAGATTACGATTAACCTAATACTTGCATTTAACTAACAGTAAACATGAAACATGAAACAGTAAACAAGAAAACGCAACAACTTAAACTAAATTTAAGCATTAAATATTGAACGCAAGATCTATGCGGCGCCTATGAGCCATGCGGCAGTACGAGGCCGAGCGGAGATTGTAGCGGCGGGTATCTTCAAACATTTGCGGGACGACGCCATCACTAGGCCTATATTTTCAAGCTGCAACTGCCCCCCACAACGTGAAATTATGATTTTGCCCTTATCTACATTGAAATTTTAATATTATTTATAATAGAGACAATTTTCTTGGAAAAATAAGATACCATGGGATCGAAACAACAACCAAACATATATTGAATAAAGACTCAACCACTACATCAACTAGCAAGTTTTTGTAAGAACATAAATTATTATATTAATGAAGGAAACTAAAATTTTCATAACTAATAAAAGCAAATATATTATAACCTATATTTATAATATCTAAATATAAGCTTATATTAAAACTTTTATAATATATGCCTTGATGTGTGAGATGCCCGCCGAATGTTCGCCGCACGGGAGCCCCACTGTTAGTACAAAGAAATTCCTTAAGGCATAATGTTGAACTGGTGTGCGTAATCGCCTAAATCTAAGTCGTTTGATTCCGGTGGAATCAAATCTAGCCTCATGCTAATTTTACTAGAGCTATTATGCATTCTATGGTATGGTGTTCTATGCTTATAATTTATGTCACGGCTGCCCTACAACGTGAAATTACAACTCTGCATATATCTACATTAAAAATTTAATACTATTTATAATAAAGACAACTGGTCGGGCTCAAAACTGTGACTATGCGAGCCTGTGGTAACCCGACGGCCCGAGACCGATAAGGCGCCCAGCCGCCCACGATTACCTGCTAACCCAATCAAATCGTTGACCTGCCAAACCAGAAGCCAGTTTCATTAATCGGATGGGCCTTTTTCTTGCAAAATTGCGTTGTCATGGGATCAAACCTATAACTAGCCATACAACAACAACAAAAACAACAGCAACGACAACACTCAAGCCTTTATCCCACTATAATGGGGTCGATTATATGAATCTTTTGTCGCCAATATGCCCTATCTTTAGTCATAATTTCATTAATGCATAAGTACATCATGACTTTCCTTAGAGTTTCATTCCAAATCTTTATTGGTCTACCCACATATTGAATAAAAACTCAACACTGCATCAGCTGGCAAGTTATTGACTTATTGAAAGCATCCAAATTATTGATCTATATGAAGGAACTATAACTATTATAATAATTATAAATATAAGTTCATAATAAATCCAGCCCGCAATGCCTAACTGTAATATTAACTTTTATATTAAATAAAAGTTAATAAAAAAAGTTTATATTATAACTTTATAACTAATATAAGGAAATAAAATATAAATTATATTATATTTATGTTTATACAAGTTTATAACGTATAAAATATACATTATATTATATAAACATTTATATAATTTAATTTATAATATACTAACGTTTATAAAGTTAATAGATTTTAAAATATATATACAAATGTTTATAATGTATTTACAGAAATTAAAATACAAATTATAATAAACATATGAGTGATAGTGCTAGGATGCGGTCGCCCGACAAATGTTGTCCGTCAAATGTTGTCGTATGTCGAATGTTGTCATCCGCCAAATGTTTTTGCCCGCCGAATGTTTTCGCCCGCTAAATGTTTGTTGCACATGGGGGCCCTGTGCACTATCACTCGTATGTTTGTGTGTGTGTGGGGGGGGGGGGGGCACGTGGTGTGCTTGTGCGTGAGCATGTGATAAAGAAATAAGGGAAATCTACAGTAATGCACGTCGACCAGCCACACAGCCCGCCTTTTTTGTATGACATATTGATGTCTAAGATCCAACAGTGGATAAATCCTTTAAACACTAAAACAGTGAATCAAATTAACGTATAATTATATAAACTGTAAAATCTACGAGAGGCAGTGCACGGGGGGGCCCCTTGCGATCACGACAGTACCCCGACTGTGGCAGTGTCCCGACGCAGCGGCGCACCCGCGCTCGCAAACCCCCGAACGTGATATGTATACACACAAACGCACACGCGGGCTCTGCCCGCATCCAGGAAGGCTCCGCCTGCATCGTGCTCGTTGCTCTCTGGTGCGACCGTGGCAGGTCACGACAGCCGCCCTCTCCATGTCGCTACCGCCACTCACAGATCCCAAAGCATTGTATCATGGATGTCGTTTCACTTAGTCCTTGTGCTCAGGGGTCTGTGAGTGGTGGTAACGACGTGGGGTCGGGCAATTGGCGTGACTGAGCATGGGCACACCTGAGAGCAGCGAACAAGGGCTTCATGCGGGCGAATCCCGCCCAAAAGCATCGAGCACGGGTGAAGCAAATGTGAAGATGCTCGTATTGTGTGTGTGTAATATTGAGCAAAGCCCGTGACAAGGTGCTCTTGTGTGTGTGTAATATTGAGTGAACCCCGTGCGAAGATGCTCGTGTGTGTGTAATATTGAGCAAAGCCTATACAAAGATGCTCGTGTGTGTGTGTGTTACAAGTAGAGGAAAGAAATGAACTCCAAAGGGAAGTTCCCACTCGGCCACCCCAAGTCTCCAATCTACTTCTGATCCAAGATACAAGATAATCCAAAATAAAGAGTCGGGAGTTATATAACCTCTCCCGGCACTTGCGAGAAATGATAAAAAGAAAACAATAAGTAAATAAAACATAATAGAATCCGATCATGTCATATCATGTTGTTGTAGTCATTTCCGCCGACCTACTCCGAGAATATACGTGTTGCGTAGATGATGCTCCTTCCTCGAGGCCGTATTCCTCTGTATCCGCAACAATACCCCCATATGAAAATTGTCTTTCTCTCAAAGCAATATTCTGGAATATGGCTGTGAAATTTGTCGCGGTTCAACCACAGCGCATCAGTGTGAGGGCGTTGTCTCCTTGCGACCAAAACTTATTTCTAAACTCGACCCTCCATGGTGACGGGTTTGCGGTCCAAGATCGCCTCTGGAAGGTAAACGGCGGAGTCGCCAAATGCAATGTCCGGTGGGAAGGTGATGCGGGACAGGAGTCCACCTACCCGCCACCCTGGAGTCCCACCAGGGGGCCCACCTGGAGTCAGCACCAGACGGCTTTCATCAGGCCCGCGGGCCGTACACCCCAACCCATCCCCGGCTCCACCACAGGTCCGATAGGTTGTTGAGGTCGGGGCTCGATCCCCCGACCTCCTTGATAAAGAGCTCTCAGGCGAGCTCTCATCACCAACTGAACCGCGGCTCAATTTGGTGAAAAACAAATGGGATTGGTGCTGATCGCATGTTCTCCTATTTTGCGATCTTTGTAGCCGAGAGATAGATTTAGAGAATAGACCTACCACCCATTTCAATAAGGAAGGCTGAGACAATTTGGTGAAAAACTTCAAGGAGCACACAGGTTTGGAATACAGTCGCGCACAGATGAAAAACAAATTGGATCAACTGAAGTGTGATTGGAAATTATGGCGTGAACTCAAAAGAGGTGAGACTGGTCTTGGTTGGAATCCCACTAAACGGACTATTGACGCGTCCGATGATTGGTGGAAAGAACGTATTGAAGTTAGATTTTTTTTATATAATTTTATTATTATACTAATGGACAATTGATTAGGATGTGCATTTATTTTCAATCTTCTTTTAATTTTCTTTGTAGATGATTCCGAATGCGAAGAAATTCCGTTTTGGTGGAATAGCGCCCGAGCTTGAGGAAAAACTAGACAAAATGTTTAGTTTGGTTGTTGCGACAGGAGAAAATGTATGGATGTCTTCTTCTGGAGAACTTCCTGCAATTTTTTCGCAGTCCGACACCTTATCTGGAGAAGCTGAAGACCACATCAATGAGAGCAATAATACACAGACTTTTGGTAATGAAGATCTTGACTCGGCTACACCTGGGCAAAGTTCGCAAAGTGGCGCAGCTTCGAAACGAAAAAGGAGGGGGAAGAGGCATGAAATGAGAACCAAACAGGTTTTGTTGACGCACGTAGAGAAGTTATTTTTTTCCTCAGAAGCAATTATGCAGCGCGTTACAACACCAATTGTTCCGCCTAGTATATATTTGCGCTCACTTTGTGGAACTCGTTACCTCGAGTGTATGTATAATGTTTGGCTATGTCAATTTGTTTTGTGATAAAACACCTTGCATGACATCATCACAAACTGGACATAAATGGCTCCGAGAATTATTTGAAGGACATCCCGGACATTTTCACATTATGCTCCGAATGACTAAGGTCATTTTTTGACCTTCTAGCATTGTTAGAACAACATCACGGTTTAAGAGGAACACAGAGGACACAAACCAATGAGGTTTTGGCAATAAGAATTTACATATTGGGCCACAATAAAACATTCAAAAAATCACGTAAAAGATTCCAACATTCCACGGAAACTTTGAGTCGATTGTTTATGATCGGTCTAGAAGCTCTGACTAGTTTGTCCATGCATAACATTGCTTCGATTGATCCCCAATTTCGTTCAATTCCTTCGCACATACAAAATGATAAAAGATATATGTCATTTTTTAAAGATTGTATCGGAGCAATTGACGGTATGCATGTTGATGCACGGATAGTTGTTGAAAATCAAGTTCCTTATATTGATCGTCATGGTAGCACGACTCAAAACGTAATGGCCGTTTGCGACTTCAATATGTGTTTTACATATGTTGTACCTGGATGGGAGGGGTCTGCACATGACACACGCATATATGCAGTACGGGATCCACTAAGTAAATTTTCATTTCCCCCACAAGGTACGTAACATGAGCTTTCATCTTATGTTAATTTTATTAAGTTGTTTGCATTTAATAAATATTATATCTTCAACTGTTTAAACCTTTTCTTACTGCTGAAGGAAAATATTATCTTGTCGATGTTGGTTACCCATTGAAAAAAGGACTATTGAAATCTTTTCTGGAAACTAGATATCACTTGCCGAACTTTGTTTGGGGAAATCGCATAATTGAAGAACGACGTGAAATATTTAATAAAGCACACTCATCACTATGCGGTGTGATCGAAAGGAGTTTCGATATATGGAAGAAAAAGTGGCTCATACTTAGCAAAATGCCTCATTTTGAATTCTCAAAACAGTGTGTTGTCGTCGTTACGATGTCGCTCCACAACTTTATTAGAAGACATCCATCGAGGGCTGACCCAGAGTTTGATGTATGTGACGGAAACGAAATCTTTATTCATCCAGAGGCATATGAGTTGCGACCAAACAATCGTCCAAGAACTATCGATTCAAATCTGAACATTGCACCAAGCTCATTTGAGGGGACAGGAGCTACAGAAATGACCAATATCAGAGACTACATTGCAGATCAACTCACGGAGTATCATAGGTATACAACATTACGACGTTGATATTTATAAACATATATAAAAAAATTCAATAATTATATTTATTCTTGATGTGCAGTTAACGATCAATGATTGAGGGATAAGTTTCATCAGCATGATCAAGCACGTTTATGATTTTCACGATTGAAATAATACTTTTGAAAAGTCTGTTATTTTTCAATATTGTTGTTGGGCACTTAAAATGAATTAAGTTAACTTGTTTTTTTTATGTTATTGTTGATTGTGTTTAAGTTCCAAAAAAATGAATTGTACACCGCACATTTATTTTGTCAAACAGATTAAACAGTTTCTCCGTTTGAAACAGCTCTGCAAAAGTTGTTCATCCAAACAGTTTCACAGATTCTGCCACCACTCTGCAAAACAGCTGATTATTTCATCACTGCTTCTGCAGTTGCTGCAGCTGAGCCAAACAGAGCCTTAAGTGCGCTCTAGATATAGTTCGGATGAAATCAACACAAGTGGAATAACGGGCATTTCTAGGTTTGCAGAATGAGCTGAGTGCATGAGAAAAGATCAACCACATCCATGTAGCCATTAGCCACCAACATTGTTTGAAGGAGTTTGGGCGAACAATGAGTGGCAGCTTAGTAGTATGCTCAACTTCATTCTCCAAATGAAGTTTTGCAACAACACGATAATATTATTCTAACTATTGGGGATTGGCTTTATGAATTCGTAATTTTTACTTGTTCTTGCAAAATTTTCCCTAAGAGTAATATCCTTAAACATGATTAGAAATATGGTGCACGGGACAACATCAAAGACAGTGTGAAGAATCATTACCGTCTTGAGAGGTGATGAAAATAGAGACCTGGTAGGAATCGGGACGAATCCCCAAGACAGTCGCAACACAAGAACACACAAGATCGCACAGCCAACATATAAAAGAAAGCAGTTGGAAATCCCACCGAGACATAACCACACAGTTTATATATTAATGAAAACACATAAAAATACAAAACAGAGAAGAAATGACTTTTGATGTAAACACCATTCTTGTCACATTTTTTTAAAAAAACCGCAGTCTATTCTCATATTTAAAAAAAGGTGCACATCGTCTTGTTTACAATTGGGCACTAGGACGCCTAGGCGTCGCCTAGGCGACGCCAAAGACTGCAAATGCACCAGCCTCACAAGATCTGTAGTATAATGAGCAATTTTGGACTGCAATCTGCTTAGCAGAAGTACAAGGTTCACCCGAGAACCTTCAACATCGATCTACAACGTCCAAACACCCCCATGGCCACGCCCCCTTCACCGGTGTCCATTGAATGCACAACTTGCGATAAAGATCGATTGCGTCCTTCTCCTACCGGCGACTGTACTCCACCATCGGCAACGCCTCCAATAGCCGGTCGGAAATTTTTCCTCGCGCGGCAACACCTCCTCATGGAGGAATGAAGGAATGCGGCCCCACCACCCTTTTGATGCACCGACGACATTACTCCTACAGGCGGATGACGACAGCGGGGGGAACAAACGACGGGCCTTCCATACACAGGAGAGGGCGGCGACACTCCTCCAATGGACGATAACACTGCACCAAGCGACAGCTCCTCCACAAGGCCAACACTCCTTCCTCCACGATGGCAGAAGGACTGGCTACGGTCAGTGGAGAGGGTAACAACGACGACAACACCTCCCGAGATTGGGGTTCTCTAGGCGGTCTTCCAAATCGGGAAAAAAGGTCGGTCCTTTTGTTCTATAGGAGAGGGGAGGTAGCCCGATTAGGTCTCGAACGAGACCTAATAAAATCCCTAACGGATCTGTATCCGGGTTCGATCCGGATCGGAACTAAATGCTAACAAACAACCACATTGGTTCGTGATCTGGATGCACTACCTGACGAAGCACCAATGCACTAAGCATTATCTACACGTAGCATAAACTGCATTGAGCACTACCCCAAAGACCTGAGGAATCAATCAACGTACCCCAGTTGAGCTCAACCCATGAACGTCATAGCAATTGGATCATTGAACCTGACTTGCCTAGCCAGAGTCCTAGAAGGGCAATCCCCTACACCACTACGACCATCTAATCTGTCAGTCGCAGAAATCATGGACACACCATCTCTCATCGTGGTCCCCAACAACCGATACAGACTACTGCGTCGCTAAGCTCGCATAAGCACGATGTGCCTTCGCATCAACATCAGAATTCTATCTCTCGCAGCAAAGTTGGAACCCCAAAAGTCCAATCTACTCGTCGACATCAAATTTTTGCACATCATGGGCATTAGATGCACCCACTAAAGTCTAGGCACTACTTCGTCATGCGTCAGGATGTCCGCCACCATTGTTACTGCAACCTCACATGCTGAGCCAGGGGCGGAACTAGGAATTTTTCTTAACCCTGACACAATTTTAAAATAAATAATTAAATGCAAAGCTTAAATAAATTTAAACTAATATTACAATTAATAAAAAGTTAATAACCAAAAACACATGACATACCGTTCAACAGACCACTTTTCGTGAACACATATTCTGAAATTTTGTAATAATAGTATCATTAGTAATACCCTCAGCAACATCTTTCTCCAAATACACGATCATGCAGTCATTCATCCATTCATCTCTCATTCTGTTTCGTAAACGATTTTTTATAATCTTCATTGCAGAGAACATTCTTTCAACTGTAGCAGTTGCAACGGGTAGAAAACATGCCAACTTTAAAAGCCTGAAAACTAACTGATAGTGATCTTGTTTTTTCAACTTCACCAATACTTTTAAAAGGCCACCAATACTTTTACTATGAGAGAATATGTTGGTTGGTAAAAAGCGCATATCAATAATATACATATCAAATTGTCCTTCAAGTAGTTGCAATTCTACTGATGAGAAATCAGATGAGTACAATTCTGCGAGACGAACTAACTTTTGTTTATCAAATAAGGCAAATCGATCACTAGAGTCCAGACAAGAAACACATAAAAGTAGTTCAGTGTTCACTTCATTAAAACGATCATTTAACTCGTTCAAAGTCAATCGAGCACTGTATTGAAGATTTCAACACGGAAATGATGATAATTTGTAATCTCTCTTTCATTGCGTCTTGATCTTCCTGCTTGCATATATTTTTCATTCATATTAGGAACCTCTATATGATGTTCTGTGCAAAATTTTGATACTTCAGTCATAAAGGAGTTCCATTCAAGATCTTCATTTTTGAAATTCAACAGTAACTGCTTTGTAAATTTTACAAACTTCATTGCATTAACAATGTCTTGATCCTTTCTTTGTAAAGCTTGTGATAACTCGTGTGACTTGGATAAAATATTCTTCATTAAATGCAAGAGAAAAATAAAATTAAAAGTCAAGAGACTTTTAATTAAAGTATTGGTCATTTCTCTTTGATTATCATCTGCACCATCAACCTTGATAATTTCAAGTGTCTCAATAATAGATGAGAACATCCGAATAAAATTTAATATTGTGTCATAATGTGAACTCCACCATGTGTAACCTGCCCTTTTCAATTCAAGTGGTTGATTTACCCCTCGACCACTTTCCAACTCTCTGCAACCAAGCTCTAAAGCAACCCGATCAACTTCTAATGCCCCTATACAATCACGTCGTTTGCAAGATCCGCCAACAACATTCAGCACAAGGTTAATAAGCGTGAAAATCTCTGCAACTTAAACATGATCTTCTGCAACAACTACTAATATTAGTTGTAGTTGATGAGCAAAATAATAAATGTAGAAACCACAATTATTCTCATGCAATATCAACGTTTTCAGTCCTTTGAACTCACCCCTCATATTGCTAGCATCATCATAACCTTGACCCCGCAATTTAGAAATACTTAGGCAATGTTTTGCAAATAAATTATCAATAGCTTTCTTTAATGATAAGGCAGTTGTGTCTATAACATGAACAAACCCAAGAAGACGCTCCATAATATGACCTTTAATAGTAACATAGCGTAAAACGACAACCATTTGTTCTTTTGTGGACACATCACGTGATTCGTCGACCAAAATACTAAAGCAGCTATCCCCAATGTCTTGAACAATTGTCTTTGTTATTTCAGATGCAATGCAAGAAACTATCTCCTTTTGGATTTTTGGAGATATTAATTGACAATTGATAGGTGCATTTTCGAATACCACTGACTTGACCTCATTGTTATGTAATGCAATAAATTCTAAAAGTTCAAGAAAATTGTCTCGATTACTGGATTCTTTAGACTCATCATGTCCGCGAAAAGACAACCCTTGTTTTAAAAGAAAGCGAATGCAATCTATTGACGCACACAAACGAGCACGATATTGAATACGTTGTGTTTCTACCTGCCTGCAAAACGCAACTTGAATACCTTGCTTCTGATTCATTAAAGTTATGCGCATCTTCTTGGAGTTATTATGTGCACTCATGTGATTTCCAATATGTTTCTCTAATATCGTCATATCTTTTCAATAACTCCAACCACGACATACAAATGTCGGATCACAACCTCTCTGTGGAAAAAATATAACAATAAAGACAATATGCAGCATCTTTATCTATATTATATTCCAGTCAATCCTTGAACTCATTAAACCAGCTTTTGTTGAAACGGCGTGCCTTATTTCCAATTTCAGTTTGTGGAAAATTAGCTAAAATCGGTTGACAATGACCATTATGCAAGTATTTTCTTCTTTTCGTATCTTGTATATTTACATCATATGAGTTTATAGGTTGCCTCAATCCTGGATCAGCAGGTAGCTCATCTATGTTAAATTCAGATCGATTCATTTTACCACATGAATCTGATGCTTGAAAATCTCGAGAAATTTCATTTGACCTCACATTTGAAAGAAACTTGTCCATTAAACACCTAAATAGAAAACAACATTTGAAATACACACAAAAAAGTATCTAATTTGATTGTGTGACCATAATAATTTAGCCTGGACTGAATTCAAAACTGTGGCAAATCCTGACGGTACACGGGGCAATGCCCATACGGCCAAGCGCGACCGTACCAGGCTCGCGAGGGAAATTCCTAAGGTTATATATGTAACTAGATTATTGAACGAACAAGGTGAAATTAATCATTCAACACAATGATTCAATGAACAATAACATTCATCAAGGTATTAAAAAGAACAGATCTAAAAACTACAATTCAAAGGGGGAAACCATACCTATTAGCTGTTTAAAAGTACAAAGAGAGAGAAAAGAGATAAAATGGGCCCTTATTAAGGCTTTTCCATGATTAAGTGCTTGTTATTGATTTTTGTTCACATTAATATTTGGAAGTTTTTGTTCATAGTAATATGATTACTTGCATGCAATACAATACTATCCTCGTCCTCAAGCTCTGCTAAAGTTTTCCTTGAACGAAGAGAAATGTTGAATTGGCTTACTGAAGAATGTGATTTTCACACAGACACAAGTCAATCACCACAATTGATTCATAAAACCTACAACTCCAATGGCCTAGATAACGTAAAAGCGGTTGTTGGAACTAATGCAGCTTCTACACTTAAAAGATAAAAGTCTAAATAGTTATAGCCCGGATGAGTAATAATCAAGGCATGGTTTTGTAAAATAGTTGCATTCCGGAAACATGAACTAGACGGATACTCTAGATTGACCCTATAAGATGATTAAAAAAGAACATCTAATATGGAAGAGCTTGAAATTTTAGCAAAGTCATTCCAAGATTAGGATCATATGTGCAGATATAATATAATCCTAGTTTAAATGTAGATTCTGATTAATCTATTTGGCGGACAACATGCATCATTCCTTTATAATACTCAATTTGGAACAGCTCTATACATATTGATGAAGGAAAACTAAGAGTACTATTTTATAACACAAATTGTTTTGATATTTTGAGAACTAGATGTAATAAAAAACCGCACAAATTTAAAGGAATGATGCAGAAAAAGAAGAAGAAGAGTATCGTCTGCCTGGTGAATATCTGAAATCCAAAGAAGAAGAAGAGTATCGTCCGCCTGGTGAATAAGGGCGAAATGAAAAGGGCAAAATCTGAAGAAGAAGAAGAAGAAGAAGTACCGTTCGGCGTCCGATGAAGGAGCAGCGTCGCAGCGACGGGAATGGAGCAGCGGCGGCTAGGTCAAGCGCGGAAATGAAAAGGGCGAAATCCGTTGGTGAATTCCGCGATAAATCACACCCGGGCACGTTCCCGGGTGTGTCCGAAGGTGGGTCCGCCCTTGTGTTGAGCTGTCACCCAAAAAGACTGACCCAGTAATCACCTTCAGTGAACTGAACATCGCCGTATCTGAGCATATGTGTTGTGAAGCACCAGAATCCAATATCTATCTATCAGAGTCGCTCTGACTCTCGGTGATGGTAAAAGTATCGTCACTCACCTCTGTTAGGTCAAACACCACCTTGCCCGCACTCTGGGCATCTCAAGAACTCTGCGCGCACTGCGAACAGTTTCTCTTGATGTGGTCGCTCTGCCTGCAATGGTCTTCCTTGATGTAGATCTAGCATGTGGACCCCTAGATTCCTTCTCAAACTTCCTCCCATGTTCTCCTGCTCCTAAAGCATGTTCACCCTCAAGAGCAGGGTCGTGCAGCATATTACTGAACATTAAAGCTGAAGTGACCTCGAGATCCATTGTATCATTTTCATACAAGAGTTGGTCTTCATGTGCTTGTAATATGCTGGTAGCAAGATTAGAAACAACTGGACCTTGTCTACTGCCTTCACCTTCAAGTCAACCACATGCAATTGACTCAAAAGTTCATTGAACACACTTATGTGTTCTTGAAGGTTGTCATCTTCCTGCATCTTCAGTCCATACAACATCTCCTTCAGTAGCATTCTCATGGTCATCGTCTTGGACATATACAACAACTCTAGCTACTCCCAAAGCCCGACTGTAATCTCCTCATTGTCAATGTTGAAGAGAACCTCATTGGCGACACACATGTTGATGGCACTAGTGGTCTGCTCATCCAAATCCGCCCGCTCAGAATTTTTTACTGACACGGGCAATATGTCTCGCCCCCGTAAGACTTGAATCAAACCTATCTCAATCGGCATATCCTTAAATGGAATCTATCATATACTGAAGTTCTCGCTGCCTTCAAACATCTCAACCGAGTAACGATCCAAAACTGAGCTCTTCCCTGTCATGACTGCCTTCATCAAATTAGAGGATCTGATATGTTCAACGGTCGGATTTGAAAAAATAGGAAGGCATAGTCGTTCACCACCGCAATCAAATCCCTCCTAGAATGTCCAATCACGATTTTTTAACGAACCTAGTTATGATACCACTTGTTAGGAAACCGGGCGATTCCCCAGGACATTTGCAACACAAGATCGCACAACCAATATATAAAAAAAGTAATTGCCAATCCCACCGAGGTACAAACACACATTTTATATATTAATGTTAATGCATAGAAATACAAAAGGGAAAAGAAACTATCGTTTGATGAAAACATTAGATGCACCGGACTTGTATGATCCACAGTAGAATGAGCAATTTTTTACTGCAATATGTTTAGCGGACATACAAGGTTCACTCGAGAACCTTCGACGTCAATCCACAACGTCTAAACACCACCACGACCGATTCCCCTTCACACGTGTCCTCTAAATGCACAACTTACTGACAAAGGTCGACCTTCTCCCACAGGCGACTACACTCCACCACCGACAACACCTCCAAGAGCCGGTCGACGGATCTTCCTCGCACGGGAACACCTCCATACGGAGGACCGGAGGAACGAAGGAATGCGGCCCCACCATCCTTTCGTTGCGCTAACGAAAGTCCTACAGGTTATCGACGACGGCAGCAGGAATGACGGCAAGCCCTCCACACACGGGAGAGGGCGGCGAGGCTCCTCCAATGGACAACAACACTCCACCAAGCGGCAGCTTCGCTACAGGGTCAGCACTCCAACTTCCTCCATGACCGGTAACAAGGGTAACAATGACAGTAGCACCTCCCGAGATCGAGGTTCTCCGGGCGGTCTTCCGAATCGGGAAGGAAGGTTGGCTGTTTTGTTCTATCGTAGGGAAGAATAGGTCTCAAGCAAGACCTAATAAATTCCCTATCGGATCCGAGTTCGATCCGGAACAGAACCAAATCCTAACAGAAACCATCATCAATCTCTCGATTGTATTCCCAAATCACCTTTAGATGGTGCATAAACTTCAAAATGCGCGCAGGTGTCAAATGGACTTGTAGGCCTAGCCATGATTCATTAAAGTTTGCGTTTCACTCCAATCAACCTTCACCTTTTGCTTCCTAAATGTTGAGCTTGGTTTGGCACTGGAGAGTCATGACCATGAAAGTACTCTAAACCAAGATCAGCGAGAAAGGAGCAAACAAAGGAAAATTGCCAAAAAAGGAAGAAAGAAATGGAAAAACATTAAATCAAGAATGAGAGGAAGAAAAGGATTTTTTGAAATTGGGGACATAGATGGCAAATAATAAAGAGAGAAATTCCCAAACTATTGAAAGGAGTCTTATAAGTTATAAGGAGGAGTCTTGATTGGGCTTCAGTTCTGTCCATTAGGTGACCATCAAGGCGCATAATTTTTATTTGCTAGGACCAAGAGAGAATACTTAAATAGCAGACACAAAAATTTATTCTACAAGTCATGCAGCACAAAAGGCTAAGCCAGGGAAAGAAGAGAGTAACAAAAAGTAAAAGAATGAACAAACCTCCTCATATGGAACTGCAACAGATGATAAATCTTTCAAAGATACACCAAGGTCAAGCCTAGATGATAAGAAGAGTCCCAATGAAGTAAATGTAGAAGCCAAAGCAATGCGTCTGTTGATGCTTTTATTTGGAAGTGCTGGAAACCATTCACTCTGTGTGCTCACACTACTATCTTCCACAGAACTGGTCATCACATTGGACTCTACCTGAATACAGAATCATATAATCAGTAATCTAGAAAATCAAATAATTTTAACCATGAGTCCCCAATATACTTTGCTGTTATATGAATAAAAGAACATTGATGGCACACCTTACATGAAGTTGAAGAATATTAAAAGTCCAAATTTGATGAACAAAGTAATATTTTGAAGTAATTACAACACTCAGATAATAATAACTAGCTAGAAGGCATCATCCATGTATTAAAATGTTGAAGTTCATTTGTCAATATTCGGGGGCATTTTTCTCGAAAGAAATGTCAAATTTTGTTTAAACCTAAATCTTTTGATGGATTTCCTTTCTATCAAGAACATTCAATTTGCAAAAATAATTCTTGGGAAAGAAGCACTAAATGAAGATGAACAACAAGAACTTGATATCCATTACAAGTAACAAAAGAGATAACCATGTAATTTTATGATAAGACTTCAACCAAAAACACCACACTGACACAAGCAAAATACATTGTGTAACAACTAGGGTCCACCACTGCGATCCCCGGGTCCACCATGCGAGATATTGTTCACTTTTGGTCCACAACCTGTATGGTTTTGTTCTCAAAAAGGCCTACATAACATTACCCAGAACTCGACTTACAAGGTTAGTGAAAGATGTTGGAAGATTGGCTTGATGGAGGAAAGCGAGCGGGAGCACGGATCAAAAGCAAAGAAGAGGAATGACTAGAGGGCTGACTCTCATACCATATGGAAAGAATAATTGAATAATGAAAGATGGTATAACTAAGAGTTTTAAATAAACAACAAAAGAAATGTTAGCGAAGGAATATTCTAAGTACTATTTGATTCAAAATTTTGAAAATGATTATCCAAATTATCTTCTTTTTTTATTCTCACTGCAATCTGCCTATTTTTGTATGTTTCATTTAGTACTATTACTTTTGGAGTTCTAGTGCTTTCTAGAAAGACCAGCGGTTATTCTAATCTTATATTTTGGTCTTACATATTTAAATGATTACAGGTACTGACTGCTACAATCTTAAGATGTCATTAAAACAACAAAATGATACACTTTTCTTTTTCATAACCTACAGAAATATATTAGCAATCACCCCTACATGAAAGGAGAAAGCATAATTCCTGGATCGGGTGTTACTGTAAGCCGTATCTGTGTAGAGGAGGAGAATGGCCTGTTCCAGATGTGGGTTTTACTCTAAGGGTATTTGTTACGGAACTACACGATGACGAGCCACTATGACAAGTTTGCACGCGCCGGACGCATATTTCGCAGAGGCCCGTTGAGACTGCGGAGGATATTTAATATTAAATATGTTGTTTTGTTTGTTTGACGCATTTTTAGTATTTCAAGTATTTCCTATTTCAGTATTTTCCTTTTTGTATTTGCTTCTCGCCACTAAAGAGAGCATGTGGATCTTGTATTTCTTTATCTCGGATGAAAGTGTATTTTTCCCTTCTCTCCTCTCTAACCCTAACTCTCCCCTCTCTTCCTCTCTCTCTACTTCCCTCCCTCTCTCCCGTTCTCCTTCCTCATAGCCGACCGAACACCACCGCCCCTCCCAGGGTTCGTACCAAACTGGTCCGACCTGCCCTTTCCGCCCGCCGCCGCCCGCCGCCGCCCACCGGAGTACCGGCCCCATCCGCCGCTCCGTCCAACGCCCCTCCCCAGCCCGCGCAGCACCGGCCTGCGTTGCTCCGTCCGCGCTCGCACCGCCCGCGCCCGCAACGCCGCGCCTCACCGTCCGCGCCTGCTCCGTCCCCGCCGCAGCGCCGCGCCCGCACCGTCCAGCGCCGCCCGCCGCACCTCCCTCTCGTGACCATGGCACCGTCCTCGCGCTCCACCGCAGAGGCCCCATCGGAGACCGCAAACGAGGCTCTCCTACGTCGTGTCAACGCCCAGAAATCCCTCGTGGCTTCCATGCATGCCTCCATTCTTGCACTTCACGCCAAGTTTGATGCTCTCCAAGACTCCAACCTTCCGCCACCTCTTCCGCCGATCTGCGTGCCCGGCCGCGTCCATCCTCGGGGTGGCACCACAACCGCACATCGGGGACTCCGTGCACCCTTTTCCCCCGGGTCGTCCAACCCTTGCCTTGGACCTCCCCACCTTCGCCGACGTGGAACCAATTAGGTGGATCGCCAAGGCGGAACAGTACTGTGATCTCCACCACACCCCAAAGCAGGACAAGGTCTCTACCGCCGTCGTGGGACTCGACAGCTCCGCACTTCAGTGGTCCCGGTGGCTTCGCCAGTCCAACCCGGCTATCTCTTGGCCCGAGATCAAACAAGAGATGATCTGCCGCTATGATAGCCGCTATTCTGGATTCCTCATCGAACGACTGTGTGGGGTACGCCAAATCGGCGCATTGAAAGATTACATCGATGTATTTGTGTCCCGCGTCACCCATGTTCAGGGCCTACCACCGGATCATTATCTCAGCTTCTTTATGCAGGACCTTCTGCCCAACATCTGGTCCCGGCTCCGCACCCACCACCCCCGGACGGTCTCCGAGGCCCTCGTCATGGCCCGCCTCGTGGAGACTGATTTGTCCCCTCGACCCCCGCCGGCTCCAGGCGGGCCTCTGTCGGGAGGCCGACCATAGCGGACCGCTACTCCAGAGGCGCGGGCCCCCGGCCCCCTCCGGCCGGTCGTCCAGGCCCTCCGCATTGATTCTCCAACCGAGAGTTCGACGACCTCCGTCGCAAGGAGTTATGCTTCCGTTGCCGTCAACCCTACTCCCCTACCCACATCTGCTCAGTCAAGGAGTTCCACGCCATCATCGGCGACTTCGAGCCGGAGATTACTTTGGCGGATTTTGAGGACCTCGAGGTCACTGCGGAGGACACCACCGAGGCCTTCGCCGGCCTTCACCATTTGGAGCTCCCCTGTTTCTCCGTGGGCGGCATTTCAGGACCCCAGATCATGAAGTTGGTGGGTAAGTTGGGCGACCGCCGCATTGTCATCATGGTGGACAGCAGGGCAAGCCATAATTTTCTCTCCTCTCACCTGGCCCAGCAGCTCGGCCTTCCGATGGAGCCCTCTCCAAACTTCACTGTTAGTTTGGATGATGGTCTCCGCCGCTCAATCCAGGGTCGTTGTCCGGCCGTCTCGCTTTCAGTGGGCCCTTACTTGGTGACGACGGACTTTTATGTCTTCGGCCTTGGCGGGATCGACGCCATCCTAGGAGTTGTGTGGCTCTGCACGCTAGGCGACGTGTGTGTCAACTGGGGGACTATGACGATGCGGTTCCTCCAGGACGGTTGGGACTGTTGCCTTGTGGGGGATGTTGCTCTGCTTCACTCCCCCGTCTCAGTCTGCCAAATTCAGAGCATCTCGGACGTCAACTTTTCGGCAGGGCTCTGGTCCATCTCGGACGCCGCGCTGCCAGGCCTATCACCGCCTCCGGCCCTTCAGCCCTCCTTTCCGAGTTTGTCGACCTCTTTACTGTACTATTCGGGTTGTCGCCGGGCCGACCGCACGATCATGTCATTCCTCTTCAGCTCGGTGTGTCGACAGTCTCGATCCGACCGTGCTGCTATGGGCACATGCAAAAGGACGAGATCGAGAGGTTTGTACGCGACATGCTGATGGGGGCCCTCATCCGCCCCAGTGTGAGCCCCTTCTCCAGCCCGGTCCTCTTGGTCAGGAAGGACTGCAGTTGGCGTTTCTGCGTGGATTATCGGAACCTCAACAAAGCCACCGTCCCAGAAAAGTACCTGATCCCGGTGATTCAGGAGCTTTTGGATGAACTCCACGACGCGACCGTTTTCACCAAGTTGGACCTCCGTGCCGGCTACCCCCAGATTCGCGTTCGGTCGGCCGACGTCTCCAAGACGACCTTTAGGACCCATGACGGCCACTACGAGTTCCTGGTTATGTCATTCGGCCTGACCAACGCACCGGCCACCTTTCAGGCCATGATGAACGACATTTTTTCCCGGTACTTCGTCAGCACGTACCTATTTTTTTTTATGACATCTTGGTCTACTGTTCTTCTTGGCAGGAGCACGTCCGCCAGACGTTGGCCACTCTACGGCGTCATCACCTTAATCTTCACCTAACCAAGTGTTCATTTGGGATTTCGGAGGTGTGCTACTTGGGACACACCATCTCTGCTGTGGGGGTCGCGATGGACAGCGACAAGATCGAGAGGGTCCACCAGTGGCCAACACCAACATCTCTCTGCGATGTCTGCGGGTTCCTGGGGCTGACAGGATACTACCGTCGATTCATTCAGCGGTACGACACGTTGGCCCGACCCCTCACCCAACTCCTGAAGAAAGCTGTCGAGGTCCCCTTCGAGTGGTCGGCGGCAGCCTCCGCCGCTTTTGTCGTACTTCAGCAGGCCTTGGTTCGTGCACCGGTGTTAGTCATGTCGAATTTCTCTCAGCCCTTCCTCGTAGAGTGCGACGTGTTGGGCGTCGGCGTGGGAGCAGTACCGATGCAAGTCGGCCGACCTGTGGCTTATTTCAATCGCGTGTTCTCAGATACCATCCGCAGCCGTTTTGCATACGAGAACGAGCTCATGGGCCATGTCCTCGCAGTACAGCACTGGCGACCCTACCTCCTGGGCTGACGATTTGTGGTCTGCACCGACCACCATAGCCTCCGCTACCCCCTGCAGCAGAAGATTGCTACGCCAGCCCAACAGGTGTGGGTGGCCAAGCTACTGGCCTACAACTTCAGCATCGAGTTCCGGCCAGTGAAGTCGAACCGCGCGGCCGACGCTCTCTCCCACAACCCCATACTTGCAGCCATCTCCCGCCCGATCTGGGAGGATGCGAACGCCCTTCAAAGGGAAGTGGAAGCAGACCCGGCACACAACGGGATTCAAATAGCACTCCTCGCGGACGCCACAGCCCACCCACCTAACTCCTTGGTTAACGTTCGCATACTCTACAAGGGCCGCCACGTACTCGCCCCTTCCTCCCCGAGCATCCCTTTGTTACTGGACGAGTTCCATGCTTCCCCAACGGGGAGACACGTCGGCACTTACCGGACATACCAACGGCACGGAGCCTCACTATATTGGCCCCACATGTTCCTACAGGTCAAAGCTTTCGTGGTCACCTGCCTCATCTACCAAAGGTCACGTACAAAGCCGTTTTTTCGGGTGGTCTGCTTCAGCCCCTTCCGATTCCCGGCCGCGTTTGGGACGATGTCACCGTGGACTTTATCACACAACTGCCCTGATCTCAGGGATCCGACTGCATCCTGGTCGTAGTGGACCGGCTCTTGAAGTATGCTCATTTCATTCCCCTCCGCCATCCATACACCACAGCCACAGTCGTCGATAACTTCATCCAGGGGGCGTGCGCCTCCACGGGTTTCCCCGATCGATCGTCAGCGACCGATACCCGCTCTTCTTGAGTACCTTATGGACTACTTTGTTCCGTCTGCAAGGCACCCGCCTCCGCATGAGTACGGCGTACCATCCTCAGATCGACGACCAGTCAGAGGTCCTTAATCGGTGCTTAGAGACGTACCTCTGTTGATTCGTGGGCGACCATGCCTTTTATAAGCACATGTCCTTCATGGGTCACGCCCGGGTACGTCACACGGAGCAGTCATTACACGCCAACCCGCCATGATTTCCCGCCAGAAGTAGTTTCTAGAGGTCACGCCCCATGTACATGCCCGTGACAAAGGGGCGTGACATGCCTGTAACGCCCAAATTCAACACAGATCACGCCCGCTTTGCCTCCAGCAATCACGCCCCATATACGCCCACAGGTCATGGGCATGTACGTGGGGCGTATAACTCGACTTTTTTGCTATAAAAACTCAGCTCCTTCCGAAGACCATGAGTCCATTTCCAGTCTCTTTTGGGCCATATTTAGTTTTATTTCATGTATTTTCTTTTGCTTACTTTGCACCCTTAAAATACATTAATAGAGCACATTGCACCCTCTAATCATTTATCTCTTATTTTCTAATTAATAAATTCTTAATTTGAAAAAAAGGAAGGAGAATTCTGAATTCAAGTTTTGGGGTGCAAAGTTCTATACTAAAAGGTTTTGAGGGTACAGAGTGCCAAAAATCAAAATCTAGGGTGCCAATAAGCCAAGGAAACCTGCACCAATTAACTCAATCTTTCAATGTGTTCTGAGCTAAATGGAAGAAATCAAGATTCTTTTTCTTCACCTAAAGAGCGCAGAGACAGAAGAAGGATTGAACTGACCGCCGGGGGAGGATACTCCAGAGGAGGATCGGCGGGGTCTGATTTGGCTTCACAGCGTGGCGTTAGGGGGCTTTGAGATCTGTCTAGAAGGTGGAGACGGGCAGACGAGCGCCGGAGATGTTTCGTAGGGCGGAAGCGAAAGCCGCGGTCGCGGAGGAGGCCAAAGTGGCCGGAAGTCACTGAAGCCATGGAATCACAACGCCACGAGATCGCCGTCCGACGCTTGACGACTGCTTGTTGGGCTGTAAGGACTAAAGGAGTGGGGAACAAGAAATGGAGGTGAGAGAGTTGTGTCAAATTGGACCGCTTGGCTGGCAAAAGTCCAGACCTGTCACGATATTGTGGCTCTGCTTGGGCAATAAAATTTGGCTGTGTCCGGGTTAACGTGAGCAAAGAAATCAGAGTCCTGCACTCCTACATTAAATCAGATGCACGATATTTGATGTGTGAGTGCACGACATTGATCTCGTGCTCACGGTGAGTCACGCCCACCCAAAAATTACTCTTTCGGGGGGGGTAATAATTTTGTATGTATAACACATATAAAGGATCCTACGGAACTGCATTTTCAATATAAAATACAACTGCAACGTAAAATGCAGTTGCAAATGGACTGCATTTTCAGTATAAAATGCAGTTGCAATAATAGTTCAAAAAAATCATTTTTTTATAAATATATTTTCAACTCAAAATATATACATATGAATACTTAAAATGACCATAAAAATGCATGGATCAATAATCCATGATTTATTTTGTGAAAAAAAAACAAATATGAATCAAATTTGATTTTCCGCAGGGTTTTACATATGCGTTGCCCGTATTTAAAAATTACACCGAGCGGGGGGACTTCGGCTCTATTTGTGAGGACTTATTTTCGCGGGTCAAATGATTATATGCGATCGGTTCTTAATCATAACTGCTTGAATGTAAAAATAAGTTCCGTCAAACAGAATCTTCATTTTCACTGGTCAAGCGGTTACTTCCGCACCTTTTGACCGGTGAAAATAAGTTCCCAAAAGGAGTATGTATCGGGATGGGAAGTGGGATGGGAAGTGAGTACGCATGAATACTCACCCAAAGCTAAAAGATGAAATGACATAAAACTGTGATGCTATTTTGATAATTTAAAAAGGTGATTGTTAACCGCAAACCAGCTATTTGTTAGTCGCACCCCAAAATCTCATTATTTTCCGCGCCTTTTCAAAATACGTCTTGTACATGCAATTTCAGGAAAAGTGCTCAACACGAAAGTTGTAGATATCGTCGAGATCTACAACTTTCGTGTTGAGCACTTTTCCTGAAATTGCATGTACAAGACGTACTTTGGAAATATGCTCAGATTTTACGCCTTTCAGAAATACGTCTTCTACATGCAATTTCAGGAAAAGTGTTCAACACGAAAGTTGTAGATCTCGTCGAGATCTACAACTTTCGTGTTGAACACTTTTCCTGAAATTGCACGTAGAAGACGTATTTCGAAAAGACGTGAAAAATTAGCAGATTTTGGGGTGCGACTAGCCAATAACGGGTTGCGGTTAACAATCACCTTTAAAAATTGAACAGTTTGCTTTGGTTTTTTGCTACGGAAAATGAGCGCACCAAGGTATTGTGAATAAGGTCATGTTTGAGAGGGTTTTTTTCTTCTTCTTTTTGTTTTCTAGAAAACGTCAATATTCATAATATTGTGTTTATTTTCTCCATCGGTGGAAAACACGGTTCATTCAAAAGGAGTTATTTTGCATTTTTAAAGAGTCACCCATGACCCATCACTAAAATAAATATAATATTATGGACGATCACATTTTCTAAAAAATGAAAGGAAAGAAAAAGCTCTTCTAAACGGTTGCTAAGGCTCTATTTGTTTCGGCGTTTCGCTGCTTCGTTTTTGGCAAACGCCGTCAGAAGGAGAGTAAACAAATGAACCTCCGGCGGCATTTGCTTCGTTTCCACCCGCCCGCCTTGAGAAACGCCTAAAAAAACTCCGTTTGGAGCAGCCACCTCCCCCCTCCGGTTCGAACACTCCGTTTCCTTCCGTCAAATCGACCCCCACCACCGAACCAAATGAAGACGAAGTCAATTATAACTTTACCTCTTGGTTGGTGAAGCAAAATGTATATATTATAAATGAATCTTTTTGAAAGATTCACATAAAATACATTCTATAATTATTTGATTCCGTAAAATGTCTATTATCAAGGGAACCAAAATATATATTTTCTTAGGTTTCATTTTTAGCCCTACATTCTATGTTTATTTCTAAATATTATATCCCTATATTTATTACATAAATAAATCCTTTTGGAAATAAAATTTGAATTCATATTGCAGTCGGGTGTCCTCTTAAGTCTTTTGACTTTTTTGAAACCATGAGACAAAAATGTATCGTCAATTTCAATCTAACTAATTTATCTGTTATAAGATTTCATTTGGTATTCGGAAATCTCTTTAGACATTCAAAAATCTCCTTAGATATTTGAAGATCTCCATAGAAGTTCAGAAATTTTATTCGGCATTTGAAGATCTCCTTTGACATTCAAAGATCTATTTAGGCGTTCGGAGTTCACTTTGAAGTCAACTTGAATATCTTCTTTGGTTCTCAAAGATCCCCTCAAAGACATCTCGAAAATCACTTTTGGCTTCGTGGTTCGACTCCAAAGCTTTCGTTGTTGTGTCCATCCTTCCGAACTGCTTTTGAGCGGGCTGCACGGCGCTCCCCATCAAGTAACTTTAGAAATCATGATAACTCATTGTAACGATGGGTGGCCGGCATATCACTCTCGAGAAACAACCTCTTGTAACACTCTAAAAATAGTAAACTTGTCGGCATCGATCCAGCTTCATGGTTTTTACCCTTTCCAAGTTTTTCCACGTAAATTCATCTTGCCTCCAAATGTTGGTTCAACCAATCTCGAGTTGAGACAGTTTTGTTCAACCGGACCGTAAGAGTGTCGAGCGACCCGTAATAGTTTGGCATTGCCTGTGAAAAAGATGTTATCATACTCTCTGAAGATTATCTTAAGACAGTACATGTTTTACGACAGTACTCGTGACTAGCGGCGATGGCTAGAAAGAGTGCTCGTACAACTGAGGATCAGCCCCCGAGGGGCATGCCAATCCGGCTCCCTCTCATTCACTCACCAGCATAACACTCGTGGAAGAGGTCTTGATCGCACCTATAGCTACACTAGAAAGACGCATGGGCCAAATGGAGGAGCATCGGGTCGAGATGCTCACTCTCCTGAGGAACATAGGGGTTGCTCAGGCTCCCAATCCAGCCCCTGTGTCAGACAACCAACCTCTGGTAGCTCTGAATCGTGCCCCGTCTGAGCACGCTGCTCGCAGAAACACCGCTAAAGAAGAGGTTTTTTGATGGAGCGAACTCAACACACCCAATTTTTACTACTAGGGATCCCAAGATCAATCGTTATCATCCCCTTCTAGAGACGGCAAACAGCGGGTGGGTTTTGGGGAGACTTGCTTGCAATGAGATATGCAACAAGATCAAAGAATAGTACGGACAAGGTGGGCGCCGCACCCCCAACGTGTTATGCCCTTTTCATCACGACTCTCCGTTGGCTCGGCAGGATCTCATGCACCATGTGACCAATTAGTTTAAATTACCCATCTTCGAGACTTTTGACGGGATTGAGGATCCCTGGAACACGTCAACTACTTTGCAACAATCATGTAGGTCTTTAACCCCCTGATCAACTCATGTGTCAAGCATTCCCAGCAACTCTGAAGGAACATGCTTGCACCTAGTTCCATTCTCTGGAGGAATAAGCTCTCACATGGTTCTCTGCTCTAAAGGAGGGAGAGATTAACAAGTTTGTGGAATTGACTCAGATATTCGCCGACCAATTTATAGCAAACTGGCAAATTGGTTGAGATTTCTCTCACCTCTTTGGGATCCACCAAAACGAGGGAGAAACACTTAAAGATTTTTTCCACCACTTTGCTATTGTAGTGCAATAAATTCCAGAGGTAGACCCCAAGCTTCTGTGGATAATTTTACTTGAGGGACTCCTCCCTAATTGTTTCTACTCTGCATTATTACGAGAGACTGTGTCCAACTATCCAAAACTCATGCACAGGATCGGGTCTCAAATTGGAGCTAATGAGATAATTGAAGCACACAACTAGCAGTTTGTGTGTGGGGGGCCTCGAAGAGGAAGAGAAACCAGAAGTCGCGTTGTTATCGGTTTCCAGAAAGAATGACGTATAGTACGTCGCAACAAACCCTTCGGGACCGAGCATATCGTCAGCATCGAGAATACACTCCCTTGAACACCACCCAAACCAACATGCTCCTCTATTTGTGACAACAATGCACTTTGTAGGCTCGGGACGCTCGCTCCAAACATGGAAGATCAGTCGCAATATTGAGCCTTTCATCGCGGGCATGACTATAATGTTGTAGGCTACAACATATTGAAGGAGAAGATTGAGTACCTTGTCCGACAAGTCCTTTTCAGAAGATTCCTACAAAATCAAGTCTCAAACCAACCTGCATTGCAGACTAACAATCCAACAAAAGGCCACATAGTAGCCTGCGCGTGGATGAGCCGGAGACCTCAAGAAGAGGTCTCTCCTCCAATGGAGTGCGCAAAGCCCACACCTCATCTATCACCAATGTATCTTTTATGTTTTTTTCCCATTTTTTGAGAATAGTAAGTCGAAAGACTACTTGTGTGCATGCACCCGCTTCACTTCTGAAACAATTACAACTATTTTTGGCTCTATTATCCATACGGGTCTTCTGAAACAAGACTCAGAAGGTTAAGTCCACAAATTATGGTATTAACACTAAGTAGCAAACTCACCAACTTCAGAGAGCGCAATTCGTCCATGAAGTATAGTATCCAAGTTGGCACTTGGCTTGCCAACATGGTGATGGCAAAGAAAGTCTCATATAACTGATGGATGTGCATCGATAATAGTAACCTCAACCAAAGCTCTCTGAAAGACAACCTCTCTGCTCCTGTGTTGCTTGGGTTGTTGGGTTTTGTATATAGAAGCGGAACAACACATCATATGTGTGCAGCGGAATAAAGTTCAAGAAACCCCTAAATAGAAACTGGATCTTACGATGAAACATTGATCAAGAAGTAAAATAGAAAATAGATTGCAATATACCTTAAATGGATTGAGTCAATACTCAACTGATATGCTCTAGAAGGCTGAGTCCACGTAGAAATAGATATGCGTCTCTACAGGCATCCACATGAGTGACAGATTAGCACACTGGCCGCGTGGCCTGCTCCATTGGGTGCTGACCAATTCAGAAACCAAATTTGTTGCTAACATGGTGAGCGCCCAAGCTGGGCATTGTTTTCAGCACCCTAATTGGGTGTTAAAATCAGAGCATAGTCTTGTAGACGCGCGTTCGGGTTTGCTCACATCCTGAAGTAGTTTCCTCCTGACACGGTCGCCTCCTGACGTTAGCATCGTCACCTCATCCTGACGCAACCTCCCGTTGCCGCCCGCCGTCGTCGTTGCCTCTGAAAGTCTTTGTTCAAGAGTAGCTACACACCTAGAGGGGGGTGAATAGGTTTTCAAATCTTTTTGAACAACTTTTCAGTTTGGTTGAGTTGTGAGTTAGATTATAATGTTAGCTTTCAAGAAACACAACAACACATCAGAATTTACAGTGATTCCCCTATCTAGTGTGCATCCACTTTCCTCATTTACTTATCCAGCAGTGAGCTAGATTAGACTAACTTCTCCTTTATCTCGGCTCATTGAGCTTACACCTCAGATTTCACAGGATCCTACAACTCATAGTGAAACACACTCCTACAACTCAGAGTATAACAATTCCTACCTCGGTTTAGACAGTCCTACACTCAGAGATATCAAATCTCCTACCTCAGACACAAGCCCTACCTTAGATCCTAACAAGGATCCTACCTCAGAGACACAGCTCCTACACTCAGCCTTTATAATAGAGCCTTACAACTCAGATCAATTGATGCTCTTACAGATTTAGTAAAGGTTTGATGATGATTCACTCCAGAAAAATATTTCTCTGAGGCTCCTTCTAGAATAGAGAAAACTCTGACATATCTTCTTCACAACAACAAGATTATTGATCTTCTGAGTATCTCTGCTTTTGTTGAGAAGACAACTTCAAAACTCTATTTCTTCAAGTTATTAATATAACTGTGTTAAATGCAATAGCCTTGAAGATAAACAACAACTTATGAATCTTCTGCTTCTTCCCTCTTATAGAAAAATGATTTCTGTTCTTGCTATAGAAGATTTAGATGTTTCAGTTTTTGATTTCTTCAAGCAGCGAGCTCCTTTCTATGTTCCAGAAAAGTTCTATAAAATCGAGTGTAATAGATTTTCTAACTTGATGGAGAAGATGACTGTTATGTAAAAGGCTCACTCTCTTTTATTTCTCTGTAAAAGTTCCCTTTTATTTTCCGTAGACTAATGACTCTTTTCTCAGCATAGGCTAGCCGAAAATGGGAAACTGTAAAGTACTTTTAGCTTTAATTGTTGTACAGAAGGCATTCGACATCATTTGTCTTCTAGTGCACAAGTCCCGTAATATTTGAATTAAGGATGACGTCAGCATGACATAGTGCATGCAGACTTAGCAATTTGCAGTCAATCTACTCAGGCATTGAGTGCAGTCAAGTGACTCAACGCAAAAATATTTGGTAGAAAATCTGCTTCCTGAGGCGTTGAGTGAACCTTCATCACTCAACGCATCTTACTTAGTCAGCTTAACTGATAAGGCGTTGAGTGAGCCTTCATCACTCAATGTTTTTGGACCTGACAGAATTCTCTTGTATGAAGGCGTTGAGTGTAGCTCCTTTACTCAACGTTTCTTGACTTGCTGAATTCTTGATGAGGCATTGCGTGTTCCCTCTTTACTCAACGCTTATATACTTAGGAAGATTTCCTTTTGAATAGGCGTTGAGTGAACTGCCGTCACTCAACGCTTCTGGATTTAGCCAGATTTAAGTCCAACAACACTGAGGCTTTGACTGCTTGAACTTCTATCAATGCTTTTAGACATCTGGCGTTGAGTGAAGTTTGTTCACTCAACGTTTTTGGACTTAGCCTGATTTCTGCTTTTCCAGTATCCTATATTGAGTCCAAGCAATAGAAAGTGTTGATGAGAGGTCGCCCGAAGATGGCGTTGTAACTGCTGGGGGCATCTACGACGACGAACCTGCAATTTCGAGACTTCTCCCTAGAGAGACATGGAGCCCCACTCATCCTTCCACCTCCTTTCTCTCCCCATAGAACCCAAACAGAGGGCTATCTGAGGCCAACACCCTCTTGGCCTCCACCTTCATGGCATCAAACGCCTTCTTGAAGATGACGTTGACCGAACTCCCGTTGTCGATGAGGATTTGAGAGACGGTGAAGTTCTCGACCGCGGTCTGGATGACCAACGCATTGCAAAAGGGGCCCTCATGATCTGGCATGTCCTTCCTTGAGAAGGTGATCTTCTCCGGGGGTGGGGTCTGGGATGTGGAGCAAACGCTCTGGCGGTACATGGTGTGGAGACTTGCCTTCCGGGAAGCCTCGACCCTCATCCCCCCATGGATCACTCTGATCCCTCCTCGGGTTCCAACATCGGCCGGGTCCTCACACCCGTCCTCCTCTGCCCGAGGTAGGACTTCTTCAATCCGCACCTCCTGGTGGTCCTGCTGTCATTACTGCTCCCTGTTTCCTCTCACCTCGAGAAACTCCGGGATCGTGGTTATAGTGTGGCCCTCCTCCCGGTGGAGGTCACAATAAGGTAACTCCACCCTGACTTCCCTTCTCCTCTGCTGACCCCTCCTTCTCTGCATGGCTATTGTCATAGTATGATGCTGATCGGGAAGAGGAGGTGATACACCCGAAATAGGTATACGTAAATTACGCAAGTGCATGTGCCAGATCAAGTAATAAAAAGTGAGTAAAGATCGTTCTCACAGAGAGGTGATTAATCTATGGCTCACAAGTACTAGATAGTCCTTTTCTTTAAATCTAAGTGAGTTGATTTAAGTGAGTTTAAAGATAAATAAAATTCTAAAGTGAAATTGCTAAGACTTTCTAAAATTACTGTTTATCAAGTTTGGGAAAAACGGTCTTGTATTTTGATTTCCTAAGTCTATAATGATAGGTCAAAAGAAGATATTTATGAGAGTTTTAGGTGTACTTTCCTACAATGATTTTAAAGAAGAGATTTGTATCTCTCGATATCGGAAATCACTATACCCCTTGTTCCCTTGTCATCTCTTACTCAGGCGAACAAAGAATACAATTAAAAATAAAAATCAAAGTTGTTAACGGGAAGGTGAAATTTCTTTCACCCTTTCCGCTATATCGAGTTGATGATACACTTACGCCTCTCCTCTCTCGAATCTCGAAGCGCAGTAAAATGATCTGAAAAATTTAGTTAAAAATTTACGTGATTCCTCTCTCGAATCTCGCCACGTAGTAAAATATATTTCATTCAAACACTCACAATTCTCCTCTCTCGAATCTCGAAATAAAGCATCGAATGAAACAATAATCTAAAAGTTTTACCACTAGATCATCAACTAAGTAAGGAAATCACATCAATCTCCTCATAAATTAAAATAAACACAAAAATCTCATCACATAGAACAAAGTACTTTCAAAATACAAAACCTAGAGAATTAATTCATGCTCGTAGGAATACCAAAAAAATTAGAAAGATCTTACTAGTCGTGATGTTTAGAGATCTAAACAACGCAGGAAAATCCCCTCTACTTCCTTCTTGATGAAGATCCGGTGAAGCCTTCTTCTCTTATTCTCCCAAAACCTAGATCTAGTTGTAGGAATTCAAAATTATGAAAAGAATGTCATTTTCTCTCTCACACCCCCTCTTTATACTCCTCCCCTCCAAAAGGAACAATTTAATTGCTGAAAGGTTGTCATCTATGCACTTGTAACTGCCAAAAATATGAAGAAATTCGGAATTCAAAATTTGAATTTCCGCAATTTGTTATAACAAATTTTCTGAACTGCAGAAATTTATTATAATAAATTTTTTGCACTAGTAAAAACTGCACTAAACAACCCCGAAACTATTGCAAAAATACTGTAACATCTTCCCGGATTTCCTGTGTACTTGATCTGTGCCGCATCGAGGTGAATACTTCGGGTTTCCTATGATAAAAACATATTGAAATGACGTCAATACCCTCAATTTTTAAAGATGTGAACATATTTAAATACAATAATTTTTTATACGAATTTGTTAAATCTTTTCATCAAAATAGTAGTATTTAAAACACAAGATAACTTCTTTTTGAGAAGTTATTAGGAGGCTTTTGACCCTACCTCCAGCCTGGAGGGTGGAAGTGGCCTGGCCCCCTGGCGGTTGTCTCCTATATGGAAAACTCTCTGTTGGCCCTGATCTCGCCACTCCTACTGCCTCCAGCTGAGCCGATTATTCGGCTCCTAGCGCCCCCACCTCGGCTGTTGCTGCTGCAACTACTGCTGTTATTCCTCCTGCCGGGGTTCAGCTTTCCTCACCTGCTGACCTCAACTACCTCCTAGCCCCATCTCCTCCTTCGCGGTCCACCTGGCCAAATTCTTTGTGAACTCGGGGTTTGACGCTTCCCCATCGACTTCCCTTGCCACCCTCTCTATCAACTCCTCGTAGGAGAGAGGTGACACCCTCTTCAGCTCCATCCTGAAGAAACCTTGTTGTATCCCCAAGGTAAAGGTCATCATCAGGGTGTGCTCTGACATCTCCTGGACCTAGGTGACCTCCTACTAGAACCAATCCACGTAGCTTCCCAAGGTCTCGTTCACCACCTGCTTGATGTGGAACAGAGACTCCGACTCCTTCTTCCTCTTCTTGGAGGTGGTGAACCTCAACATGAACCCCCTACGCAGGTCCTCGGAGCAGTAGATTGAGTTGGCCGACAGCTGGTGGAACCAATCCCTCGCTTTCTCCTTGAGGGTGATGACGAAGAGTCTGCATTTAAAGGCATCTGACATCTGCCTTATCAAAACCAAATCCTCGAACCATTGGATGTGCTGGACCGGGTCATCCTTCCCGGTGTAGTAGGACATCTCTGGCTCCTTGAACCCCTCTGGAACTGGGGCAGAAGAAACCAACTCACTGAAGGGGCTGCCTCCCCCTGCTAGGCCAGCCGGAGGATCTCGCACCCCCATCTCACCAAACCAGCCTCCACTCGCCGAGCCGGGGAAGAGCACTCGGCCAGGGATATCACGCTCTCTCCCCTCCTCTACAGCCTCCTTCCCAGCTCGTCGAGCCGGGGCATCCTCGCCTAGAGCCGGGGAGGTGACGGCTGGGACAGTTGGTGTCGAGCACTCGGCACGTGCGCCGAGTGCGAACCTGATGAGGCCGAGCACCTCCTGCCTGAACTCCTCAAACATCCCCACCGTGCGAGAGGGGGAGTGGGTGGTGAGTCGGCCTTGTCCGAACCTTGCCCTTCTCCTCCAGTTATCGAGCTTGCTGAAGTTTTCTATACTGACCACGCTCATCGCACCAAAATTTTGAAACTGAAAACTCGGTCTCTATGGAGTTCACCCTTGGGAAAGAGGTGATCACACACTTACTTCTCTCTTGCGAGCCGAACAACCAAGAAAAAAGAACAGGGAACAGACCAAAGGGCTTGGCGCGGAGGTCTCACCACACACCCGAAAAATCTTAGAGCGCTTCCCCTCCCTAGCCAAATGCCGAGTTAAGGGTATCTCAGAAAGCGTAAGAAGACCTGAGCACAAGTAAGCATGCCTTCTGAGATACCCTCTTGAGTCTATTTATAGATTTCTGAAAATAGCCTGCAAATAAGCAACCTCTGTTGTTCTGAGCAACTATATACAACCCAACTGGGTCTGCCAACAGCGTAACTCCATTGTTCCAACAGACTATAGACAGGCCAGTGGGGGTAAAATAGTAAAAATACTCCATAGGAAATTAAGCGAGTGGCCCTATGGAGCCTCCACACATAGGGGGCGGCGAGTGCTCGATGGAGTTGACACTCGCCGCCTCTGCCAGCCTTGGGCGATTGCAGGCCCGACATGCCCCATTCGCTCGCTGCACGCCGAACCCCTGAGGCGAGTGTGAGCCGACCCACTCCACTCGCTCGCTGCTCGCCATTCCCCTAGGGCGAGTGCGAGCCGACTAGCTCCACTCTCCCATCAAACGATCCACCCCACTTGGGCGAGCCGGACGCTAGACTTTGGTCGATATGACTCCGGTCGACCACTAATCACCGGATATGGGGTTGTACAGGAAGCCGTTCTAACATTGCACCGCAATGCCAACCTAGGTTGTGAGTGATTTCCTTTATCTCTGGTATGCCGAACCTATTGTGTATATTGCATTTTCCTTAATTCCTTAATAATGTCTGGTATACTCTATTTTCGAGAGGGTTTCAGCATCAACGTCTAATGCTTGCTGGATGCTGAAACCCTATTTTGTATGTTGAAATACATGAATCCGGCCGGAATTACTGTAGTACAAGTCGAAAACCCTACTAAAATTCCTGATTCATTGTTGATTCGTTACTGATTCATTGTTGATTCGTTACTGATTCATTACATTAAATAACCCTATTTTTTGAATGTTGAACTCCATGAAAGTGAGCATATATCCTTATTTATTAATAATTTGTTAGAAACATTATAGATGACAGGACATTCAACTGGTACATATCTAAATTGTAGATGTGTCATATCAACTTTCAAGAAGCATGTCGAGCCTATCTTGGACTTATTGTCTGATCAGTCAAATATTCTATTAAGCGATGCTAGCCTACTACATTTTTTCTCCCTCCCAGATCTTCCTCAAAACATCCCTTTATTGTATAGGCTTATCTGATAGTACAAGTCAAACAAGGAGGCCTTTCTGCTTGGAAAATATTATGTGAAGTTGACGGTGAATGAAATTGCAGTGATTCTAAGACCGCTAAATAGAGGAGAGGAGTTCAGTTTCAAGAGAGTACCTTATTCAGCTGAGAATCAGAAGCACACATTGAGTGAGATAAATCAATTGGCTCTCGAAGAGCCAACCCCTGCGGTGGAGTCTCGAAGGTTGAAGGTTCTTGTAAAGTACATACTTTGCAAGTTCTTATTTCCCTTGAAGTCGCTTAGAATTCTCCAATGCTTGCATGATTTTGATGGACTCGATGAGTTCAGGAGATACAATTGACCCATAGTCATTCATAAATTCCAACATTCCCAATTTTAGTCCTTACATAAGCTAAGCTGTTCAGGGAAGATCCTGCAAGCCTTGGGTATCTAGAAAGATGTTCGATTGTGCTGGCCGTAAGAACCAAACTCTCAACATTACCAATCATTCTCACACATATGTCACTTATTAAATGTGTTACTTTTTAGGTCTGGTTTTTTAAGCATAGTAGTATGCAAGTTCCAGTAAATTCTTTGGGCAGACCTCGTATAGCTCATTGGGCTTCGAAGGGAAGCTTCAACTACAATTTCTGCAGGGACTTGACAACAATGTTATGTGTGAAAGATCGGGTAAGCATAATATCTGCAACCAATCCTTTTATCTCTGGTTAAGTTTAAACTCATATTATATTAATTTTGTGTGTTTTAGGTTCACACGAAGTTTTCGGAGTACAACATGGAGGAGCAAAAGTTGTTAGGTGCTGAGGATGTCGAGTCATCATTTGAGGCCGTAGGGAAACTCCTACGCAAGAAAATAATCAAAAGAACAAAAAAGGATATAAAGAAGGAAAATGAGGAGATTCAAAAGCTAAAGGAGGAAAACAAAAAGAAGAAGGAGATGATGAAGAAGCTGATGGAGGGGAAAAAGACAAAGAGAGATCTAAGAAAGTATATTCGTAGTGAAATTAAAACATTGAACAAGAAAGTCAACAAGGATATTGCAGAGAGATTCGATTCCATCATTGCACTCTTCCAGTCATTCATGACTGACATTCCCGTACCATCACAAGCAACATCGTCGCAGCCACACACGACCGTAATCCACCCATCCCAGGTAATGCCGAAAGATCATGACAATATTGTTTGCATCGACGAATACAACCCAGTGTCAAAAGGCCGTAAGAGGAAGCATGTTGACAAAGGTACCCCACTGCAAATAATATTTTCTAGCCGGCCGGTAACAAATTTCCATCAAAGCCGCGAGGTGAATAGACTCCACACTTGCCCCTTGTCCTGGAGGGTAAATTTCCTACAATTTTTCAATTCACTTAATAACGGTAGGACTAAAACTTTATAAATCTATACAAAGGCAGTTACTACTCGCACGCGGGAATATATCTATGTCACGGGCGGACTTGTACGACCTGCTATGCGAGGGATGGTTAAATGATACACACATTGATGCTTTTGCGGTTATTTTGAATAATCGTAGAAAGGCTTTTCCGAAACGCTGGAAGCTTTTTCTCTATGTGTCCCCTAATTATGCGGTTACTTTCATTAGAACTTGGTTTAATTTTAGTTGTAGTCTTCTCTTTTATGTAATTAACCGTCCATACACTATTTATTGCAGTATTTTAAGAGATGTAAAATAACGTTCGACCGTTTGATTGCTCACATCACGCTAACTAATGTGGAAATTGTTGAGTACATATTAAAGCCCACGCATCTAGACAACCATTGGACATTATTTGTTGGCAGTCTGCGGGAGTCGAAATGGTATTTCTACAATTCGTTTACAAATCCTACACAGAGAAACTCTACCATCGCTGGTATGCTATCTTATCATTGTATTTTTTTCTCCGCAAGAAAATTGTATGCGTGGACCGTTCTTATGCCACTTCCAATCATATTCTTAAGTAAGTCAACTTGAACATTCGATATTTTTCTGTGAGACCGCAGCAAATGAGACTCGTTTGCAAAACTAAGGGATGATTATGCTTCTCTACTAGTTTTGCAACCGTCCAATTTTTCCCCTCTGTATCAATGCTGAAATGTATGCATGCCAAACATCTTGTTTTACTGTCTAATCTATGAAATTTCACCCGATCAACAAGTTCTTTTTTGGAACTCTTATAACCAGCTTTGGAACACTTATACTCTCTTGACTTGATGATCCGAATGTGTATCCAGTATAGTATGTGCCTTTTTCGAGCGCTAAAGCCTTTTTTTGTGAGCGTATTCACAGTACATATTGTAAGATTCGTCCTCCGAATGGACAACGAGAAATACAACACTGACACTGCTCTGAAAAAACAAAAACAAATCGTTTAAAAGGTGTGGGGGCAGCTTGTACAACACATATTTTGTTCCGGCACATATTTTGTTCCGGCCGGACGAGCAAAAATAAGTCGTCAGAAAAGAAACACTATCAGAAAATCCGGCCGGAATATAGATCCCGACAAAAAAGGAACGGAGAAACAAAATAGAGCAAAAAACACTGAAATAGGAAAAGAGTGGGGCAACTTGTAGATCGGTAGTGGCGGAAATACCTTAGAGGGCTGAACCTCCTCCTGTAGCTATTCGTCAGGCTGGGCGGCGCAGTCCATTGAACCCACCGACGTGATGCAGTGGCGACGATGATGGTTCAATCTTCTCCGATGGCGTTGTATGCAAGGAGAACTAGTGTTTCTGCCGCGGTTCCCGCTCTCAAGGCGCCAAGCGGGAAAATTTTTGTGCGAAGAAGAGAGAAGAGAGTGGAGCCCAATCCTATTTAAAGACTCACAACTGAAATATGAGCCTAACCCACCCAAAAACTTTCCCATTATTTGTGACCATAACACACAAAAAGGAGGATAATAAATACCAGCACACTCTCCACTCGGCCGTCGAGAGCCTCAATCGCCAAATCCGTTCGCTCTCGGTTTGGGAGCTCCACCTTTATTCCAACTGAGAGTAATGGATATGGCGATTGGCCTCCAAAGTTTTGTAATGGCTACGGCGTCGTTGCGTACCAATCAAAGAGGAACCTCTTCGTCCCTTTCGTTCCCCAAAGATGTACTGGGCAGCAGCTTCCACGCATTTGCAGCTGCGAAAGCTCACCGGACCTTAAGCTTTCGCCCGGCTCGCGTGCGTCGATTATGTGCCAGATGCTCCGTATCTTCGTCAACAGAGTCTGTTTCTGGTGATTTTTACTCCGTTTCCTCGTATCGTCTCCGAGATTGATGAGCAGTGTTGTTGATTTCTTCGGCTTCCTGTTTGAAATTGAAGGAATCCTGTTTTCTTAACTAATATAAATTTCTTTTTGAGGTCCAATCGTTCTTATTGCATTTTACATATAATGGAGATTGAGATATGAAAGTTCAGGATATGCAATAAGGAGAACGTTAGTAGAAATTCAGGTTGTCTTACTATTCGATTTGCAATATGAGACATACAATTTGGTGTAAAATATTTGATGCAGAATGATCCAAGAACCATTTACTAGTGATATTGCTTTTGAACTCAGTATATTGTTATACATGTTTGTAGTCTCTCAAATTTCAAAATTTTGTAGGATCACTGCTCGGTCTACTATCTGATGCTCCATGTATCCACACCACACGCCATAAACATCTCAGCGTAGTTCTTCTTCTGTGTAGCTACCACAGAGTAACTCCTCGACTAACCTGCCGGCTGCCGAGCAACTATGGCGAATAAGGCAACATGCTAAGGGTACTCGCAGCAGAATAGGATCTTTCACCACGACTTGTACATTTATTATATTTAAAAGAGTATTTGGAAGAATGCACCTCCAAATTGTAGGTTTTTGGCCAATACTTTACCAAATTTAATAATTCGGGGTGCATTTTACCTCCGAGTTTTTTTTTGTAATTATTATACATTATATAAAAGTAATTATTCTATGGTCCTAAGGGAATATAGCCAAGACTTTCTAAACCCGAATATTTTTTCTTCAACCCTTTTTATAAATTTTCTCTTACTCGAAAAGAACCGAGAGCTTCATCTCTTTTTTCAAAATAGATAGCAACATTAAGTTCGACCAGCCAATTGGCTCTCACCAACAATGACAGATGATAATAAGTTCCATCACCATCAATGAAATCGAATGCATCTTCTCCTACATTTCCTCCGTTCGTTGAAACAATGTTTTATTATTGTGGCACACCTCAACTTGGTCCATCCAACCAACAACACCATCTACCACTCCTAACCTTCTCATCCCCTGGAAAAAACATGAACACCATCGACACACTAATAATTCCACTACCCCCTCTTCCCACACCTGCAATCACTTACAATCACCGCAACTTGTAACCCTGCTCTGTAGCCAAACTTTTCTTACCATGCTAACTATAAAGAGTGATAGTTGGTCACAACCTCTCAAACTCCTCTTGTTAGAAGGGTTGCTAGAACAAGTCTTCCAAACTTTCCAATGAATGGGCTACAACTTTTCTTACTTCCTCCCATTCCACTCCAGCCTCAGCCCGTCGAGTCACACCATGAGGTCCACCTCGCACTACTGACGATACCACTCGCATAGTTGTCAGACAGAAATACATTTTGCCCATAGACGCCAGTGACGACAGGGGCATATCTAAGATAGTTGCCCATGAATTCCTTACCATGGAGGGGCGAGATACACTGAGATATCTCGTTCGTCGGAGCGGTCCAATGTCAGATGACACTTGTATATCCCCAAATTACTTGGGTGACTTGCCCCTAGGATCTGCCGAGAGTATGATCATCTTCATTCACCCGAGACGAATACTTTAAATATGAGGGGAGTTGACAGTGATCAACGACCCACACACGTTTATTCCAGAAGGAGGTGGCCGTTGTCTGTCCGGATGATCCGAATCCACAGATGTGCCTGGATGGTTATTTTAAGTTTGTTTCATGTTTATTTTTTATTTTCAGTTGTATTTGACATCCGATCAGTTCAAATATTATGATCTGTTCAATTCAGATGCCCTAGTTATATTTCCCTATATATGCGTGCATGCTGACATTAGGGGTTCAAAGTTTTGGAAGGTGATATCCAGAACCGTCAGTCTCTTACAGCGTGACGCCGTGACCCTCTTGGTGCGACTCCTAGGGCTATTGATTTCTTGTTTCTTCTACAACATCTTCCATTCTTGCAAGCAGTCACTCCCCCTCCGCTTTCTCACCAATCCCTTCCTAGTTCAACGCTACTCCTATATACACAATCCTATCTTTCCCGCCTACCAATAGAGCCCCTCCGTTACCGTTGAACCCCCAACTGAATCCTTCCCCGCTCCTCACTGGCCTCCACAACCATGACACCCTCCATCCCGCCATCGACCACTACCCCACAACCCTTCCCTCTAGTCGAATTCCCATCTGCCAGCTGTAGCTCACTCTGCCGTCTCCGAGCTTCCACCTTCACTTACGACCAACCCACCTCCTATTCTTACCACCCCACGTCCAACCACAGTCCAATAGTCACCACTTTCTCCTTCAACTGCATCCCGGCTCGCTCACCCGTGCCACCCTTGTTTCCCCATCGACAACACCCATCCCTAGTCGGAGTTAGCAACCCTCAGATCTTTATTGTTACCGCATTTCGCCACCTTCTCCACACGCAAGCCGTGTATTAGTGTCCTGTTTTCTGTTGTTGTATGCTCGTATTATATTTCATTGGATGCAATTATTATATGCCTGATTTTTGTGGAATCGCTTGACTTGCAGTTGCGCGCTTTTGGTATTTGCGCCTCAATTTTATGTGAATTAACGCGTGCTTTCCAATTCGATTTCTGTGAATGAATGTGTTCCTAAATAGATTTTACTTCAATCAATTACTTATTGCTAAATTTAGTCGAACTGTTTCAATTACATCTGCATTTACATTAATGTCTTTTTTTGGTAATCACACTACATTCTACCTAGGGTTGCAGTCTAGACATCCACATTCACAATCTTACCTTGCCTCATTTGATTGCTTGCATGTTTTCACGTCATTCTTGGGTTGATTGTAAGTCCATTGCATTCGTCGCGTGCTCACTTGAATTGCAGTTAGGATTAGGGTATTCACACATCTATTACCTGTAGATTCATCCCGCGTCACAAGGCTTAGATTGCATGTAAAGATGTGATAGTCCAATACATACAAAAATGCGAAAACATATAAAGACACATCATAAAGATACACATCTACGTTTTAAACTCTTTGCGCCCTCCCGCATCGTTGGTGCGTCCTGTATCAACGTCGACCCATAGCAGAAGCATGCAATGGTGCAATCTTGGCGGGTAATGTTATCCTGTTGTGGTGGTGGTTACCGATGGTGTGGTCTGGCGAGTTGTGCAATCCATCGGTTGGTGCCGCGTATCGCATCGATAAATATTCTTTTCTTCAGTTTATTCATGATAATAGTATTTCATCTCATTCTTTGTCAGAGATGGTTGTTTATCATGGGCGTGATTCTTCTAGGAATAGTTTTTGCACGTATTTCCCAACACTTCTTTGGAGTGGTTGGTATGTAATTTACTTTTATTTTTCACGTACAAAATATAGAATTAAACCAGCATTATATGCCTATGTTGGCTACTTTTAAGTTATAACTTGTGTTGTTAGGTGAATTTTTAATACATGTTTTTTTCCCCTACATTTGTTAACCAACATAAGTGCTGAAGGAATTAATAAAATTGGAACTTCCATAAAGAAGACCTATTTAATGGTGTAACCTAGCAATGAACAACATTCACTATTTTCTTGATGATAATTTTAACCTATTAATGCAGTAGGGAAGAAGTTGACAACACGAAGGGATGTGAGGAATATAGCTATTGTTGCTCATGTAGACCATGGAAAGACAACTTTAGTGGATGGAATGCTTAAGCAAGCAAAGGTATTTTTAAGTGTTTTTTTAGTGTTGACTATGAAGCTTTAAAAAATCCTAGATCCTGCCCGTGTCATAGAAACCTATGCAATTCAACGAACGTGCATGCTCATGCTTCCTTCTATAGGCCTTGAGTTTGGTTAATATGATTGTGGCAACATGAGGATTGCATTGCCCCTTTCTATTTGCATTATCATCATCATACTTCTATTGTAAATATTGTTGCACATTTTTTTATTTACTTCAAAAAATAGTGATTGACAATTGTAAGCGACATTTTAATACTTGTTTTGTTTAATATTTGAAATGGACGATACTTCTTTTTTATGTCATAAGCATGGACAAACAAGGCATTTATGAGGTACAGAGAGGGATGATTTGTGCACTAGAAAAAAAACTAAAGTCTTTGAATATGATGTTCATTAAATTGTAGCATATTTGCATTGAACCCGAGTAATGTTGACCTCAGCAATAATTTCATTACATAGTATATATTGAGGCTTAATCTGCTCTCACTTTTGAACACCTACCTCTGCGGACAAGTAATCAAATATCTACCAATTCTTGTCCTTTCAGGTCTTCCGTGACAACCAGTTTGTGCAGGAGAGGATTATGGACTCGAATGATCTTGAGAGAGAAAGAGGAATTACAATTCTCAGCAAAAACACCTCAATAACCTATAAGGGCACTAAGATAAATATCATTGATACTCCAGGCCATTCTGATTTTGGCGGGGAGGTTGAACGAGTCCTCAACATGGTTGAAGGAGTTCTTCTTGTGGTACTAACTACATGGTCTTTTTTTCTTACACATTAGGAATTTTGTTCCTACTTATATTAGTTTCATGGAATAATCCACATTATTGAATTTTGCGCACCTCTACTATGTTTTACTTTTTCCGTGATCTACTCCTATAATTTGTCTTGTTAAAAGACTTCCTGTCGCTATAGCAGGAATGAATGTGAGGGATTCATGGAGCCACCCAAGGTAATTTTGATATGGTTGATTATGTTGGTGATGATTATTTACTTCAGATTGAATGGTTAAAACTCGAAATAATAGAATCTAAAATGATTCTTGGGTAGTAACCTCTTTTATGAACAGTTCTAATACTCGGGGCCGGATACCCAAAGTTTTTGCAGCACTGTTTTTTCTATATCTAAAGTAGCATCTATGCCATTTTCAGCAGCACGGGCAATACTTGAACTGATCCCTTGTAACTTAGTCTATTATATAGTGACTTGATGTTCTATTTCATTTACTTTTGTTCAAATGTTTTTGTAGCTATTTTTTCTTGCTAATTATGAAATGGTTCACCCTGTGTAGGTGGACTCCGTGGAGGGCCCAATGCCGCAAACAAGGTTTGTTTTGAAGAAAGCCTTGGAATATGGGCATTCAGTTGTGGTGGTTGTAAATAAAATTGATAGGCCTTCAGCACGTCCCGAGTTTGTTATCAATTCAACATTTGAGCTTTTTATTGACTTAAATGCCACTGATGAACAGGTCAGTTTGTAAAATCTTCCATCTCCATTTAATTTTCTCATAAAACTTGAGTAATCAACAAATTGGAATTGACCTTTTGTCTGAATTATTAAAGTATATCAATGACTTGTGCAGTGTGACTTTCAAGTAATTTATGCAAGTGGTTTAAAAGGCAAGGCCGGGCTCTCTCCAGACCATTTGGCTGATGATCTTGGGCCACTTTTTGAGGCTGTTCTTAGATGCATACCAGAGCCTACCATTAATAACGATGGAACACTGCAGATGCTTGTTAGTATTTGATATTCATTTCCTCTTTGCTAATTTCCTTTAAATTTGATTTTTTTATTTGCTTACTATGCATAATTTATTACATTTTCCCCTTAGTTATTAGTTTATATTTGGCACATCTGTTTATTCTTGTTTGAGGAGTGACAACTACTCCTATCCATATTATGAGACTAATCTGTACATAATAAACAAGATTTCTAATTGGCCATGGTAAGCGAAATTTTGTATTTTTGGCTTTCTATACATTTCTTCTTGTTGGAATTATCAGGTCAATGTCGGGTTATTAGAATCTCTAGGTGTATTTGTGTTTAGTCCCACACCGGCTATCGGTGTCTTTGAGTCATGTTGTAATCCTATTTAAAGCCCCCATGTGGATGAATGAATTATCTCTTTTTTCTTTCCAATATGGTATCAGAGCCATTGATCTGAAACCCTAATTTTTTTTCCGTGGGCCGGTCGACCTCTCTCTCTCCCTCTGGTCGGGCTCATCCTGCCCCCCTGCTCCCGTTCCACATTTCTGCTCCCGCTCTTGTCGACGAGGTCGATCGCTGATTCCGTCGACAGGAGCGGCTCCGCTCCCGTCGCTTGGTCTCCACGGCCACCGCACACCGCGTTACCGGTGAAAATCGTATAGCTCCGACTGACACAAATCTACATTAGAGACATCGACCCACTCCTTGGTGCTGCACCGCCTGCTTCCGCCATGCGTCGTCCAGATCCCTTACATCTCTGACGCTGGAGCTTCTCCAGCCTCCAGATCTCGTCGTCAACAACTGCTGCGCATACGTCGACAACGACATTTCATCTCTGCCGCTGGAGCTTCTTCCGATGCCGAGTCTTGTCGCAACATCTTCGTCTCCCATCTTACTTTTGATGCTGGATTATTCTCTTCTTCGATGAGCTCGGACAGTCCCCGCCCAGATCTCGTCGGCCTGGTTGCTGCCTTCATTGTTGCTGCCTCCATCGACCTCGTCACGGTGTCCTGTTGCTACCAACTCTTCCCTCCTCAGGAAATGCATCAACGACTTCTTGCCTTGTCACCTCTAGCCAATGTATTCTGCTGCTGGCTTCGACAAGCCTCTCCCTGCTACTCCAGATCCATCTACTACTCACCGGATCCTCGACGTTTCAAGCCGCTGCTACCCCTTCGTGGGCGCTGATCTCTTACCCAAGCTGAAGTTTGTTCTGTTTTTTGGGTCTTTTTTGTGTCGTTGCTTTATTGTTGTTTAATATACATGTGTCATAGTCTTGCCTTCTTGCACGTGGTATCCATGTGAGGGGGAGTGTTTGGGACAAAGACGACTCAGATGGTCTTTCCTGACTTCTGCCTTCGTTCCACATGGCCTCTTGGCATATGTCGTGTGTTGTTTGTGTCTCCCCTTATTTCTTTGGATTGGTCGTGTGTTGGGACACGACTGATGTTGGTGTTTCAATCTTAGCGGGTTGTGTGATTGTGTCGCGTGAGACCGTGTCGTGCGGGACTGTCGTGAGAGACCGTCCTTTGTGTGGATTATCCCTGACAGATTATCCTCAACGGATTATCCCCGATCACTTGTTTGATGATTTGCTCCATATCTTCCGTTCTATTTTGCATGTTGTGTGTAGGTGATGTTGGTTGACCGGTTTCTAGTGGGTCCGCGTCGTGTGTGGGTCCTGCGTCGTGTGCGAGTCAGCATCGTGCGTGGCTATGTCCCCGACTTGATTCCCCGGTTTGGAATTTCCCCCGGTGGCTCGTCTGATGTTTTGTCCCGCTTCATCTGCCTCCAATGCCGTTATTTGTTGTGTCCAAGCTGAATGTTCCCCCCTCAGCTTGAGGGGGAGTGTTGGAATTATCGGGTCAATGTCGGGTTATTAGAGTCTTTAGGTGTATTTGTGTTTAGTCCCACACCGGCTATCAGTGTATTTGAGTCATGTTGTAATCCTATTTAAAACCCCTATGTGGATGAATGAATTACCTCTTTTATTCTCTTTTTCTTTCAAATACTTCTATACTCTGATACTCTCCTGTAAGTTGGAGCGTATATATCGTAAACTCCAAGCTTGAAAACAAACTGACTATCAAGTGGCCAAGACAGTTCATTTGTGAAGATATAAGAGAGTTGGTTTGCAACGGGAACGTGTCAGAGATCAATTTTGCAGAGTTGAAAATTTTCTCTGATAAAGTGACAGTCTACTTCAATGTACTTGGTTCGTTCATAAAGTACTTTATTTTTAGCTATATGGATAACAATTTTACTATCAGAGTAGAGAACTACAAGAGATGTAAGAGATACACCAAGATCAGTAAGAAAACTCTCCAGTTAAGTGGGCTCGGAAACGACATAGGCCATCAGATGATACTCAACTTCAACAGATGATCATGCCACAACTAGAAGTGCAATTTGGATCAGTTCCACTAAGAACCAAGAGCTGATCCGTATAAATTCGGTTTCGATTTTTTGAAATCTGAACCGACCCATGCACCTAAGCCTAAGGTATAGAATAGGATTCGAACCAAATAGTTTGGTTCGGTTCTCAGTTCTACACTTCTACCCATAATTTTTTGAAACCCAACAAAATGTGTTGACTTTAAACAAATTACATACTCGTGAAAGAAGATGTGTAAAATTAAATAGCATTAATTATATAATGGAAGAAGGAAGATGTGGACAAAACAACAAAAGCATAATTGAATAATTGATGCATCAAAACAACAGAATTTGGCAATATGAATCTTTATGTTCTCACTGAAGGATGAAAAAATTTAAATTGCGAAGAAAGATAATATGCTGAAATATTTAAAAGATAAATAATTGAATTGTAAGCTGTTATTTATCTTTGAATCACAAATATTACTATATTAGGGCTCAATCCCGCTATACTGAAGTTGAGAACTACCTGACGCAGGAGAGATCTATAGGTGGCGGGAAGCTTAGTGACCTAATCCTACATGCTATGCAAAAGCCCGATAGAAAAATCACAATTAGATAATAAGTTCTAACATCCCACGCAAATCATTCACAGCCAGACAAATATTTTAATTAGAGTGAAACAAGCTTAGGATTTTCTCCGCGTGGAGGGCCAAAACAAGAGCGCGCGGCAAATAAACCCTTCATGCAGTTAGAGATTAATCCAGACACAAATAACTATAGTTAGATGAACTACCAAACTAACACGTAATAAGCCAACCATAACAATGTCTTATAACTCAATACCAAATATTACCAATAAAAAAACACCACAAGAATATTAGGGCTGCTGCCAATGAGATAGATCTGAACGTTGGAGGCCTATAAGTGGGGTTCAAGTGGTGGAGAGACTGAATCGGTTAAGGAGAAGGCTGGTCGGGTGTTAGGAAGGCTAGATCGGGGTGGGGAATGGCTGGAATCGGGTTAAAATATCCAGATCTGGACAGATTTGGTGTTGGGTGGCTATTTCAAGGTGGATCCACGTGAAGGGGGGGGGGTGTTGGCAGCAATTTGGGAGAGGTTGGGTGGCTGGATCTGGGCTGGAATGCCCAGATCAGATCTGGTTTGGGGATGGAAACAACCAGACGGCTGTTTTGGGGGGTGCTGGTGGGTGGCCTGAGAAGAGGGAGTAAGACCGGAAAGTATTCAGAGAGGGGGCGGCAGCGGGACAACACACTTGAGTGGATTTTGAGGCAGTGCGGCGCTGTACAACAGGCTAGAGTGGGTCCTGATGGTGGCCAGACGGCTGAATCAGGGGGAAACAGGGAGGGGGAGGGAGTTTCGACGGTGGCTGGGCAAACAGAGAGGGCTGATTAAGGGAGGGTGGTGGCTGGGTTTGGGAAAAAAAGATGGGGGTTGCTATTTGCAAGGGTTGGACAACAAAAATGGAAGGTGGAGGATGGGGGAGGAGGGAAAAAAATCAAAAGATACAAGACTTACCCAAGGAGTCGTCACCTAGGGGTTCCACAGAGTCGGCATCGCGGAGAGATCACCGGAAATGAGAAAGAGGACTCCCCAAATTTCAGCAATGAGAATGACGACAGCCCTAAACCTTCTATTTATAAGAAATGAAAATTAGGGCTCCCGGAATCAACGACTATGATTGGTGTTGGTCTCGGGGCCAAAACTACATGAAATAAAATATGAAAACTACAAAGCTATATATGAACTTGATTCACAATGCGAATCCGGACGCATCCACGAAGTCATATCGTCGATTCGGGCACACCATATATGGTAAGTTGCCAAATCAGCCCCGAATGAGTCCAAAGCTCGTTCTCGTCTCTGCTACGCATCAATCTCCCAGGCTTGAAAGAATTCATCTCCCGATGAATAAGGATCAAAATTCTCTCTCTGTATGCCAGGTAAAACTCGAAGCGGTCCACCGGAGGTCTTCCAAGTGTCGTCGATGGAAGAGTATCCTCGCCAATCAACTCCTCCAGACTGAAAAGCTTCCATCTCCACTGAATGGAGATGGTCGCACTGAAGTCGAAGTCCAAGGCGAGTCGATCAAGCTCCGCTGGTAGCATCCAGGTGTCGTCGGTGAAGGGTTGTCCGCGCCAGCAAACCAGGTAGCGACACACAAGACTGTCTGTAGAGCAGACAGACTCATGCACAAATATCTCAGTGATAATCTCATCTCTCAACACACTAGTAGAAAGATCCTGTGGAATCTGAGGTGCCAATGGTGGAACCATTGGGGACATGACCCCGGGTAAGTGGGGGTTAGAAATGGGCTGAGCACGGAGCAATGAATGTTGTGGCAAGGGCTCGAGGGTAGACTGAGTGGTGGGTGGTAAAAACGATGGTAAACACTCGAGAAGGCCGCCAAGATGTGGGTCCGAATACTCGTGAGGTGCAAAGTATGGCATCAGGTCCTCGACATTAGACACAGTATGAGTACCCATGCTTACGGGGATGTCCAGCTCATAAGCATTTTCCCCGATGCGTCTCAGTACTGAGTAGGGACCCATTCGCCTAACGCTCAAGCTTTTAGCAAGCTTCGCACGGAGCCTCACAATGCAAATTCTTACCATCACCTGCTCGCCTTCAAGAAGTACCTGCACTTGCCAATGAACACCCGCATGTGATTTACAAGATTTATTACCAATATGGATTATTCGTCGAACCGACTCACGACTCACATGCAAACGACAAACAGACAACACAACAGACTCATGCAAATGATGACGAAATGAATCAACAGACTCATGCAAATGATGTAAATGACACATAACCGACACAACATGCTCTCTATGAGAAAATCTAATAATGAGCTGAAAATCTATCAATTGAGGTGACCTATCAGGAGGCTCTCTCAGTGGAGTGTAAAAAAACTCATCCCGTGTGAGACGAGTGCTCAGATGACCGCGAGAGACATCTATACTCAAATACGAGCTTGTAAAGAGCCAAATGTCTCTCGGGGAACGTAGCATAACAGGGGGCTCATCAGTAGGTGTGTACGAAAAGTCATCACGGATAAGACGACCACCTGAGTGAAAGTCATGTACACCGACTAGAAGATGTGACTCTCGAGTGTGGTTCATGTTCCCGACAAGAAAGAGCTCGTTTGGTGGGTCAGCAGATGGTGCGTCCAAAAACTCATCAAGGGTGCGATGCGCCATAAGATAGACTCTCAAAATATGAGTATGCTCAAGTGTACTCAAGGAAGACCCTACATACGTTATGCTCCATGCAAGATCAACTCTCTGGGGCAAGACTATAAATGATAGCGAAAGAGACGCCAATAACTCAAAGCTCATAAACAAGCGTCTCACCCGAATTGCATCCTCACTAGGATGCAACGGCTCATCAGGAGGCTCAACAGGGTGGTCATCGCAAAACTCATCACTAGGGTCATGTTCCTCCATGTGAGTGCCATCGTAAGGGGTCGTGTCCCTGTGAATGAGTGATATAGTCACTACGAGATCAACACTAGGCTCTGGGCTCTCAGTCGTGATGCGACTCCGGGTAATGACAATGGGAGAGCGACAAAGACCTACACTCAAGAATGGATCCGTGGGTGCGGTGTCAGGAAATGAGTCTGTGGTTGAGGTGCCAACTAAGCCGGTGTATGACAGAGGAGGAGGTGTGGGTGAGAGACACAACACTACAGACTCAGTAGGTCGCTCAGGCTCGCTCTCAGTCGGGGTCACAAGAGACAGGTCAGAAATAAGTGATAAGTCACTCACTGGTCTAAACACCTTACTGGGGTGAGAGTAATCCGCATCAGGTATCACTTCTGTCGTGGCTGACATGACAGTGGTAGGCGTCGTGGTGACCCCAGTATGGGAGGGACTCGTACTGCGAAGGTTAATGTAAGAATCCCATCGACAAGCTCTTGCGGATCTCAATGACTGTTCATAACAAAGGGCGAGCTGATATGTCTGCTCGAGGGACTCCGAGCTATGATAAACTACCTTAGTACGAATGTCAGATCGAATCCGAGACTGAAATCTGATAGTGATCATGGTTGGGTCCTCTCGGATATCGCTCCTCACAACTAACTCATCAAAATGATCCTTGTACTCGGTGACAGACATGGATCCTTGTTGAAGGGAAAATAATTGGTCAAGCAAGCGACTCCGATACGATGAAAACAGATACCTCTGACACAATGTAAGCTTCATGTACACCCAAATAGTGATGCGACGAAGACGGTCTTGTTCGCGGGTCCTCTCAACACTAACCCAATATGCCCTCGCCTGATCTAAAAGTCTAAGTTTCACAAATTTAACGCGACGCTCGTCGAATAACTCAAAATGATCGAGATAATATTCCATATCCACGAGCCAGTAACTGAAAGACTTGAGATTCGATGAGCTGTCAAAGGAAGGGGCAGCAGTACGAAACTGACTCTCAAGATCTCTCTCGGAACGACTATCTTCATAATAATCATCCCTAAGGTAACCGAGTCGTGTTAAAAGATCAACACGATCTGCTCGCGTGTACGAATAAGAACGATGACAATCATCATACTGATCGTCTTTAGCATAGTGGGGTCGTGTCGGTGGGTTAACACGATCTCTAAAAGTGGCGCGCTGCGATCGAGGATAACTGTCGTAGTAATGTGAGGGTATCCCTAACGGAGCTCTGTGAGAGCGGGTGCAAGTGGACTCAGAACCTCTAAAGTGAGGAGAAGAATAATTGTGACACCTAGACATAACGAAAAACCTATAGACTCTACGACTGCGTATCAAAAAGTGTGCGCAACCTCACTCTGACACCAATTGACGTAGGAGGGGTCTATAGGCGGCAGGAAACTCGGTGATCTAACACTACATGCTATGTAAAAGTCCGATAGAAAAATTATAATTAGATAATAAGTTCTAACATCCCACACAAATCATTCACAGCAAGACAAATATTTTAATTAGAGCGAAACAAGCTTAGGCTTTCCTCCGTGTGGAGGGACAAAGCAAGAGCACGTGACGAATAAACCCTTGCTGCAGTTAGAGATTAATCCATACACAAATAACTATAGTAAGTTGAACAACCAAACTAACATGAAATAAACCAACCATAATAATGTCTTACAACTCAATACCAATAAAAACACCACCACAAGAATATTAGGGCTGCTGCCAATGAGATAGATCTGAACGTTGGAGGCCTACAAGTGGGGTTCCAGTGGTGGAGAGACTGAATCGGGTAAGGAGAAGTCTGGTCTGGTGTTAGGAAGGCTGGATCGGGGTTGGGAATGGCTGGAATCGGGCTAAAATACCAAGATTTGGACATATTTGGTGTTGGGTGGCTATTTCAAGGTGGATCCACGTGAGGGGGGGGGGGGGGTGTTGGCAGCAATTTGGGAGAGGTTGGGCGGCTGGATCTGGTTTGGGGATGGAAACAACCAGGCGGTTATTTTGGGGGGGTGCCGATGGGTGGCCTGAGAAGAGGAAGTAAGGCCGACAAGTATTTGAAGTGGGGGCGGCAGCGAGACAGGACACTTGAGAGGATTTTGAGGCAGGGCGACGCTGGACTGCAGGCTAGAGTGGGTCCTGATGGTGGTCAGACAACTAAGTTAGGGGGAAACGGGGAGGGGGAGGGAGTTCCGGCGGTGGCTAGGGCCGCTAGGGAAACATAAAAGGTTGATTAAGGGAGGGTGGTGGCTGGGTTCGAGAAAAACAGATGGGGGCTGCTGTTTGCAAGGACTGGACAACAAAAATGGAAGGTGGAGGATTGGGGAGGAGGGGAAAAAAATCAAAAGATACAAGACTTACCCAAGGAATCGTCACCTAGGGGTTCCACGGAGTCGGCACCGCAGAGAGATCACCGGAAATGAGAAAGAGGACTCTCCAAATTTCAGCAATGAGAATGACGGCAGCCATAAACCTCCTATTTATAAGAAATAAAAATCAGGGCACCCGGAATCAACGACTATGATTGGCCGTTGGTCTCGGAGCCAAAACTACATGGAATAAAATCTGAAAAGTACAAAACTATATATGAACTTGATTCGCAATGCGAGTCCGGACGTGTTAGGACAAAGCTAAGAGAGAAAGCTACTAAGAGAGATCTAGAGAGCTAAGAGAGAGGATTAGGGTTTGAGGAGGGAAGAAGAGGCAAACCTGATAATATTTTGCATAACCCCATAAAGGGGGCTGCCCGGGTATATATATACCCGGGCATGGAAGGGGCAGGCCGACCCTTCCCAACGGGGCTGAACCCGCCTGGTTCAGCCCCTGGCCGGCCGGTTCACTGAGTGGGGGCTGAACCGGAAGGTTCAGTCCCGTTGTTTAACGCGCCCTTGCTCCTCCGAACATAGTGACGTCCCATAAAGCGTAGCGGGGGCGTAACATTCCCCTCCCCATCAAGAACCAACTTGTCCCCAAGGTGGTAGTCCGGGTAGAGCTCCTTGAAATCGAAGAAGTCCACCCAAGAGTTGTGTGCTGGCGACAGGTTCTTCCATTTGACCAAGAGCTCGGGCCGGTATTCCGTGCCCCGGCTCTTCCACTTGAGCATCAAAATATCTTCTGGAAGCGGTCGCAGCTCACCCGCAGAAGTAACCTCAGGAAGTAAAGTACTCGGCTGGACATGAGGACCCAACTTCCGCTTGAGCAAGGAAACGTGGAATGTAGGATGAATGCGGGAATCCTCCGGTAATGCCAAAGTATAAGCTACCGGCCCCACCCTGTTGATGATCTGAAAGGGGCCGTAGTAGCGCGGAGACAACTTCTGGTTGCCACGACGAGCCACAGACAACTGCCGGTAGGGTTGGAGCTTGAGAAAAACTTCGTCACCAACGGCGAACTCCCGCTCCGTACGGTGCTTGTCCGCCTGGGTCTTCATGCGTTCCTGTGCCAGGCGGAGATTCTCCCGAAGAGTGACCAACATGCGATCCTGATCTAGAAGAGCACGATCCACCACCGGAAGAGCTGTTCTTCCCGGCTCATAGCTGGCCAAAGTAGGAGGCGGCCGCCCGTAAACCACCTCAAACGACGTCATCCTGCTGGCTGAGTGATAGGCCGTGTTGTAACAGTACTCGGCCCAGTGTAACCAATCCGGCCAGCTCCGAGGCTCATCCAGCACAAAGCAACGAAGATACGTCTCGACACCTCGATTGAGCACCTCCGTCTGGCCATCTGACTGCGGGTGATGTGCCGTGCTGAAGTGTAAGCGAGTACCCTGCAACCTGAACAGCTCCCTCCAGAACCCACTGACGAAGGTGGGGTCTCGATCAGAAATAATGGCATGGGGAAGGCCATGCAGGCGAACGATTTCTCTAACAAAGAGTGCGGCTACGGACTCCCCGGTATACGGATGGCTGAGTGCCAGAAAATGACCATATTTGGAAAGCTTATCCACCACGACCAGAATGACGGACTTTCCCTTAGACTTAGGCAGCCCATCAATAAAGTCCATGGACACCGTGTCCCAAATATGCTGCGGGATGTCCAACGGCACGAGCAGCCCTGCAGGAGAAGAAGTCTCATATTTCTGCCGCTGGCAGGTCTCACAGTGGCGATTAAACTGCTGAATGTCCCGTCGCATGCCCGCCCAAAAAACGTTTGCTCTCGCCCTCTGAAGGGTCCGGAGCACCCCCGCATGTCCTCCTGTCGGCGAAGAGTGGAACTCATGCATCAAGACTGTCTTCCAAGCTGAATCGGCGGGCACGACCACCCGACCCCGATAGTAAAGCCGGCCATTACACAAGTGATAGCCAGCCGCGCCGATCTCACCCCGCTGTAAAGCCTCCACCAACGGGCGTAGCGTGGCGGATCGCAGTACCTCCTCCTGAATATCCTCTAAGGAATCGACCAACGGCCCCGAAATATGAGAGAGAGCAGCCTCTGGAAGACGAGAGAGAGCATCAGCGACCACATTCTCTTTGCCGCGGCGATAAACAATCTCATAGTCATAGCCCAGAAGCTTTGTAACCCATTTCTGCTGCAGAGGCGAAGAGACCCGTTGGTCCAGAAAATGCTTCAAGCTCTGGTGGTCTGTCCGGATCTTAAAGTGCCGGCCCAACAAATAGGGCCGCCACACAGCCACTGCGTGAATGATCGCCAACATCTCCTTCTCGTAGGCCGAGAGACCCAAAGTACGAGGAGCCAATGCCTTGCTGTAAAAGGCTATCGACCGCCCCGCCTGCATCAACACCGCCCCAATGCCGACCCCCGACGCATCCGTCTCTAGAACGAACTCCTTCGTGAAATCTGGTAGTGCAAGGACTGGTGTGGTGGTCATGGCCCGTTTGAGAGCCTGAAATGCCTCCTCCGTCTCCTCACTCCAAGAAAAAGAATCCTTCTGCAGCAGCTGGGTCAATGGCCGGGCTATCTTCCCATAGTCCTGCACAAACCGCCTGTAGTACCCTGTGAGCCCCAAAAAGCCCCGCAAGGCACGGACTGTAACCGGTCGCGGTCAGGACTGCATACTCTGAATCTTCCGTGGGTCGGCCCTGACGTCCTGACCGGAGACCAAATGGCCCAAGTACTCCACCTCCTCCTGACCGAAGGATCACTTAGAACGGTTGGCATAAAGATGATGCTGACGAAGTCTGGCAAGGACCTGTTCCATGTGGCGCACGTGGTCCTCCCAGTTCGCGCTGTAGATGAGGATATCATCAAAGAATATCAGAACAAACACCCGCAGGAAATCTCTGAACATCTCGTTCATGTTGGCCTGGAATGTAGCGGGCCCTCCAGTCAGCCCATTGGCCATAACCAAGAACTCATAATGTCCGTCATGCGTCCGGAAGGCCGTCTTATGGATGTCCTCCGGTGCCATCAAAATCTGATAATATTCGGAACGAAGATCCAGCTTGGTGAACAGCTGCGCCCCATGCAGCTAATCCAGTAACTCTTCTATGTGAGGAATCGAGAAATTATCTTTGACAGTAGCGCCGTTCAAGGCACGGTAGTCCACACAGAATCTCCAGGACCCGTCCTTTTTCTTGACCAGAATAATGGGGGCCGAAAAGGAACTCGTACTCGGCTGAATGATGCCGGCCTCCAGCATCTCGCGGACACTGCGCTCAATCTCCGCCTTCTGGACGTGTGGGTAGCGGTATGGACGAACATTCGTAGGCTCAGCACCCGCCTTGAGCGGAATACGGTGATCTCAGAACCTCGGCGGTGGCAGAGTGCGTGGCTCCTGAAAAACATCAGCATAATCTGTCAGAAGTAACTGTGGCTGAACCGGTACCTCAGAAGGTGTGGAATCGCCAGTTTGGACCTCCCGAAGGACGACCATCATCTGCCCATCCCCGCTCAACCGCTGCATGCTGCGAAGAGAAACCTCCTTAACAGGAGATGACATGATACCCTTCAAGTAAAACTGTTTCTCCCCGTGCGCAAACTCCATAGACATGTGTGCCCAGTCGAAAGTCACTCGCTGTAACTGGCGCAACCACTGAACTCCCAGCACCATTTCTGAGCCCCGAATAGGCAACAGGTAGACGTCAGTCCGTCCCACATAGCCGTGTATCCGCAGCTCCACTCCCTTCAGCACCCCTAGGCACTGCAGCTTGCTGCCATCTGCCACCATAACGTGAAAGGCAGCCCCCCTGTCAACCACGTGCCCAACTCGCCGTGCCACGTCGGGATGTATGAAGTTGTGGGTGCTCCCACTGTCCACCAGAATAGTAACCTTCTCTTGGGCGATCCGGCCCGCCAGCCGCATAGTAAGCGGGGGAGCGCAACCCTCGAGAGCATGTAGAGAAACCCCGAACTCAGTCTCCTCCAAGTCCACCTCCAACTCCTCATCTGGAGCCGGCTCGTCGTCCGCATCCTGATGCAACATGAAAACCTGTATCTGCTGGCATTTATGACCAGGCACAAACTTCTCGTCGCAATTAAAGCACAACCCCTTCTCCTTCTGAGCGGCCAACTCACTCCAAGACAACCGAGTCACTGTCGGTTTGTTACCCGTGGGCTGCTCTCGTCGTGCTGCTGTGGCAGGGGCCGAAGGCGGCCTACTCGTGATGCGGGCTCGCTGCCTGTTGAACCTCTCCTCCTGGATGCGCGCCAAAGTAATGGCGTGGTTCAATGAACGAGGCATGAGTGCCTGCACCTCATCACGAATGTGCTCCTTGAGACCAGATATGAAACAGCTGTAGAGTGTCCTCTCCGGCCACTGAACCCGATTCGCCAATTTCTCGAACTCAGTGCGATACTCCATCACCGACCCTTTCTGACGAAGCTTCTGAAGGAGGGCCTCAAAGTTCTCGTACTCCAGTGGCCCAAACCTGGCCGTAAATCCATCCACAAACTCCCCCCATGACACGTACTCCCGCCCCCGCAGGAACCACTGCGTCCACTGGAAAGCGTCATCCTTCAAGTGGAAGGACGCTAACTGCACCCACTGTCCTTCAGACACCTCTTGGTACTGGAAAAAGAGTTCAGCCTTCTGAATCCACTCCAAGGCGTCGCCGCCCCCGAACTCCGGAAAGTACATACGAGTTAATCCGGGGGTCAAGCGTTGTGCCCCATGACCTCCTTCCCGTCTTGCAGGTTCCCCTTGCTCGAATCCGCCGTAGCCTTGATGCTGACCTGCTCCCCAAGGCGGGGGTTGCGGCTGGCCACCCCATCCTTGGCCAAAACCGGCCACCCCTGGCGGACCAAACCCGCGCGGAGGAGGAAGGAGCCCCCCTCTTTGCTGTCCCGCAGTGTCGGGTGGCCGCCGGAACCCAAACGAGTCTTCCCAGCCCCGACGCCACTGCCCTCGGCCCGATCCAGGCTCGCCGAACCCAACTGCTGCATATCCCAGCGGGATCGACCCCGCCGGACCCCCATACGCCGCCGCCGAGCCCCCTGGTAGCCCGCATGCCGCCGATCCAGGGCCTCCCGAGCCTTGCCAGCCCGTGCCAGGCGGGATCCCGCCGGCCGCCCGCAGGCGCTCCTCTTCCGACAGCCGCATGCCGCCGGCTCCCTCCGCAAGCCGCGCGCCCGCAGCCGCCGGATCGTCCCCCGATCCGGCCGAGTCTTCGCTCGCCGGTGCCTTCCCTTTCAACAAGGCCTTCAACTCCTCCATCCGACCTTCCATGGCCGCCATCGAGTCGGTTAGGCCAACAACGTTCTCCTCTAGGGTTTCAATCCGTGAGGACTCCTCTTGAGTGCGAGTGGTCACCATATCGGAGAGAAGAACACCTCCGATACCAAATGTTAGGACAAAGCTAAGAGAAAAAGCAACTAAGAGAGATCTAGAGAGCTAAGAGAGAGGATTAGGGTTTGAGGAGGGAAGAAGAGGCTAACCTGATAATATTCTGCATAACCCCATAAGGGGGGCTGCCCGGGTATATATATAACCGGGCATGGAAGGGGCCGGCCGGCCCCTCCCAAGGGGGCTGAACCCGCCTGGTTCAGCCCCTGGCCGGCCGGTTCACTGAGTGGGGGCTGAACCGGAAGGTTCAACCCCGTTGTTTAGCGCGCCCTTGCTCCTCCGAACATAGTGACGTCCCGTAAAGCGTAGCGGGGGCGTAACAGGACGTATCCACGGAGTCGGATCGTCGATCCGGGCACGCCATATATGGTAAGTCGCCAAATCAGCCCCGAATGAGCCCAAAACTCGTTCTCGTGAATGCTTCGCATCACTACCGGCATCAAACTATGCACACCATAGCTTTCTCTCCTAAGCTGTAGTTGTATCTTTCTCTTTGGGCACACATGATATTAAATCAATTATATTTGAAGTGCATAGCTTCTTAATTGATGCTACTACCTGCTAATTCTTTAGTAAAGATATTGGCCAATTGATGATTTTTCATCACGGACTTAGGTGAAGTGACTTTAATGTATTATGTACATCCATGAAATGAGACAATATATATAATTGTCTTATTATCACACATCGAAAACCAAGTTTTGAGTTATACCTGAATGCTTTCATTAATTGTTTAAGCAGACTAGCACATATGTCATATGAGCCATTGGCTTGTACTTAGATTTTACACTTGATCTTGCTATACTATGCCATTTCTTGCTCCTCCAATAAACCAAATTGCCTTCCAAGAACACATCACATGCTGTAGCTGACCTTCAATCAAAAAGGGAATCTTCCGAAATTATATATGAATACCTTTCTATCTTCACATCACCTTTATCCGTGTACACCAAACCCACTTGTAGAGTTTTCTTTTAAGTTTCTCAAAATTCAAATTATTGCATCCATGTGTGGTGTTCTTGAAGTGGCCCATGAGTCGACTCAACTAAAAAAACAACAATCATGGTCTTGTAATTTCCAATGGTTCAATTTTCTCACTATTCTTCTATATCGAGCTCAGCTTTCAATCAAATCCCTTTCATTTTTTATCAATTTGGTGTTAGACTTACAAGTTTGTCGACATGATTACATCCAGACATTCCTGCTTCAAAAGAAGATCCGTAACATACTTTCCAATATATGAACGAGTACGTAAGTGTAACTTCTATGCTATAAATAGTACTTATGACAATATTGTTAGGAAACCAAACATTTCCACATGCACAACTGAATCACATGGTATGACAAGAAAACAGACAGTCCACACAATTTATTATAAATCAAATAAATTACAAATGTACAGTACAAATATATGGAGAAATACATTGATTTGATGAAAAACGCCACAAGTGAAATCGAACACCTCCAATCCACCGAGGAATATGAATACTTACTGCAATCCATAAAACAGGTGTATAAGGTTCACAATCAAACCTTCATCATTGTCGGACGACCCATCACCACCACCATCAAAGAAGAAAGACGCCAATGGATACGACCTTGCCACACTTATGCATCCCACAATTATCAGTTGTGTGTGCACAACCTCAGTTGTCCGCAAGAGCCCGCAATCCATGTCCACGACTTGCCGACCTACAACTCGAATGGGGTCAAACATGCACTGGCTGCATTTGACCACCCGCTTACTGCGGTTTCTTGAGTTTACGCTCTAGGGCTCAACCCTGCTGCCTCCTTCCTCTGACTGTACTACCGACACACCTCTAACTGCACTGTCTTCACACCTTGCCACCGAAAGAAGCCTCCTGTGCAAGTTTTGCAACCGCAAGAGAGGATGTAAGGCGTAATTGGGGGGGGGGGTTAATCGTTGCTGCCTTCTAGATCGACCGGGGATTGTCTGTCGATTCTTCTTCCTTGATCTGGATGATGTCCGCAAGGTCTCAAAGAGACCTAAGATACTAAGGAGTATTTACTCCTTATCAGATCTAGATCAGGTTTGGATCCGGATCCGAACCAACAACTCAACAAACCGTCACCTTTTTTTGGGATTTAAATTCGCCGCTTGAACGAAGCATCATTGACATATAGCATTGTTTGTACGTAGCACGAACTGCACAAAGAAATAGCTTTGCGAAACACCACCTCAAGACTTATATGCCAACAGACTTGTTGTAAGTTGACTCCATCTCTACTCCGATTCACCTTTGGGATGTCGGCGTATCATAATCGCAAAAACTAAATCAGCAAACTCGAGTCACTGAAGAATGATCACTACACTTGCTCGACCATCCGCTAATGCACTTGTAGAGTGTTATGTGTTATGTGTCGGTTATGAGTTATGAGTTGTCATTATTATTTATGTGTTATGAGTTATGAGTTGGATGTTGTCATTTAAGTGGGAGCCTCGAGCCCCGAGTCTAGTTTTAGATTTCATCATGAGTATTTTGTCTTTTTATAAGTTGTAAGCCTATATAAAGGCATGAGTATTGTATGTGTTGGATATGAAATGAAGTTCTAGTTCCTTGTCCCCTTGCAGTGAGATAACTGGTGGCTCTCTCCTCCGACGAGCAACCCTGCTTAGGCAGCCGCGGTCACGGATCCGTAGTATCCTTTCATCATCCACCACCAACATCTCTACATCCGGCCACCTACGATCACCTCCGACGACCTCTCCTCCGGCCAACAGTAGAAGGCCCATAACATAGAGATCATGTGCACACTACCTAACACTGTTGTCTCCTTCAATTGGTACAAGCTACTGAACTGCATAGTTCTCATGAGCGCGACACACCCACATGTCATCGTCAGAACTCCACCTGCTGCTGCAAAGTTATAGCCACCTGAGTCTAATTTGCCCAATGATATCAAATTTTTGCGCAGCTTGTGTACCAGATCTACCCGCTTAAGCCTGTACACTACTCCATCATGCATCTGGGTGTCCTCCACCCTAGTCCTCGTGATCTCACATTCAGATCCATCACACAGAAGACCGACCTCGTCGTCACCTCCAGGTCACTAACATCGAAGCATCTAAGCAAATGTGCTGTGATGCACCCGAATTTAATAGTAAGCTACAATCAGATATGTCATGACTCTCAGTGACGGTGAATGTATTATCACTCTCCACTTCAAGATCTAGTGTTACTATGCTCGCATTCTGGATGTTTCCAGAACTTTGCATGCTACAAACAATTTATTCAGATGTGGCCGCACCATCTACATTGGTAACAAACAATCCTCCTTTTCGGCGCTGATATAACGCGTCCACCTCTTGACCCCTCACTGAACGTTCTCCCTCGTCCTCTTACTATCAACAGATGCTCACTCCCAAGAGGGGAGCCTGTCAACATCTGACTGAACAATAATGCCGATGTGACCTCTTCCAACTCCACTCTATCCTACCCATACGTGAGTGTGGTCACCATGTATTTAAAGGATGATGAGAGCGAGATAAGAAGTAGGAGGACCTTATCTTCTTCCTTTACCTTCATACCAACCACATGCAATTGGTTGAGAATGCCATTGAGCACATTAAAGCGCTCATGCAGATGCCTACCCTTTTGTATCTTTAGGCCATACAATTGTTGCTTTAACAACAACCTCACAATCAACAAATTACCTAGATACAATCTCTTAAGCTTCTTCCAAAGCCTAACTGCAGACTCTTCAATGCCAATGTTGAAAATCGCCTTGTTGTCAATGCACATCATGATGACACACACCACCTATTACTTTATTAGGAAACTAGACTTTTCCACTAGCACAACTGACACAAGTTGTAACAAGAACACAAGAATTCCCATGCAATTTATTATTTGCCAAATAAATTACAACTGCACGATACAAATATCATATGCGGACAAATACACTGATCCGGGAAAACACATCAATAGTGGAATCAAACACTTTCAATTACCTACTGCAATCCGTAAAACAAACAAACAATATTCGCAAACAAATATTCATGCGCGCAAAACTTCTGCAACCCGCAATTTCCCGAATCTGCGCCTACAACCTGCAATCTTGCAGCCCAAATAGGTCAAACCCGTTGCTAGCTGCACTCAACCACCTGCTTACTACAAGTTTTCAGACCCTTCCCACTTTCTCCTTCCTTCAACCGTACTGCACCTCTGACTGATTAGTTGTTACTTTCCTCCAGATCGATCTAGTGATGAGGATGTTTCCCACAAGGTCTCAAAGAGACCCAATAAATACTAAGGAGTATTTACTCCTTAACTGCACAGATCTGATTCAATAATTCAACAAATATCATCATCAGACGCCAGTAACTCAGTAAGATAGCACTCCCCACCTTCTTGCTGTAACACCCCATCCTAGTTAACCACACATCAGCAGTCCGACCGGGTTCAACGATAAGTAGTAAACTAAAAAACAATATTATAACTAATACATAACAGACATAAATGAAAAGAACTGAAATGTAAACTTATAACCTAAGTAGAATATGAAACTAAGGGTAAAAGTGTACCTCATCAAGGTAAATTCACATATCCACTAGCAAAGAAAATTAACCAACAACTGAATATCCAAAATACTACATAATGTCTGGTACAAAGCAAATTCTTAAACATTAATAATACAAGTGTCTAATACTAAACGGTACAGTACTAAAAGTAAAACAACTGAAAGGGAAAACAAACTATAGGAGCAACTCCAATATCACGCTCATCCTAGACGCAGTTTCCCACCTGAGTCCCCTGTAAAAACATGCCCAAAATGGGTCAGCCCAAAGAGAGAGTAAGAAAAAATATTGCTCATAGTGACAAAAATTTATTTTAAAAGAAATGTATGGATGTTTTTAAAAACAATCTTTGTGCTTTTAAAAAACTGTATGCTAATGTACTATGCATGATTTTCTAAAATAAAACTAGCAAGGTAAATAACTGTTCTACTTAATCATATTGTGTGCAATTTACTCAAGTTCTAAATAATTTGATTAACTAAGAGTTTCTAAGGTTTGGTCTAAACTTGAGTTCTAAAATCACTTAGGGTTGTCCTTTATTAAAAATTAGGCGCAATATTAGTCTAACGATCCGAGTCCTACTAACGAACTCCAGTGTTCTAATGTCTCACGGACACAGACTCAAATACACTAATCTTCTAAGACGGGGATAACATCTCCCAACTTTGAAACCCATAAGGTACACTAAACCCTATAAGAAATACATCGCGCCTCTATCTAGCACGAGAAGAGGTTTCAACGTGCTTACTAATTATATACTATCTGGTGCTACCCTGCTTACGTTCTCATCTACGTGACTTAAGTAGTGGTTCTTATTTGTTACTCTCTAAAATCCAAAATCACAAACCTGATAATTACTTGCACTCTAATTGTTTATGCAGTAACATGCTTTCATAATTTTCTTAGGTGATCTAAATTTGCGATGCAAAAATGCTATTTTGGATATACTATTTTGAATAATGAAAATTATTACTTGGCTACGCTATCTGATATGTCTAACTAAAGGGAATAAGAGTTTCTTACAGTGGTGTTGCGACGCTCGTACACCTGACGCGGAGGCATAACTCCTTTAGTTTAACTTGTCTCTCAAAACCTTTTCCGATTTACACAAAGTCGAACTATGTATCTGAAGAAAAAAAAACACTCTATTTAGTTGATAATCAAAATCCTAGGGTTTGGGAAATTGTCACCCCCATCTCTCACAAGTTAACTAAAGAAGAGATTACAAAAATTGTACAAGCACACACCGTTCTGAAACCATCCCCCACCATAGTGGGATTATAAAAATTACATAATTCCCTATTTTATCGAATAAAAATTTATGGCCCCTTACTATGAGGGGGAAAAAGAACCCAACCGGATGGGCTGCCCTTGAATGTGAGGAGAAGGCTTCAAAACCCCTGCTAATGCAAAAAGGATACAACAGAACCGATAGGACTCTAATAGACTGACTTGCGATCTAAATTGAGTCGAAAAGAAAGTCTATTAGAGCGCGTAAAACATCAACCCTCATCTCAACCAAGCTTGTAGATGTCGGATATCGGGGACACGTCGGTTTAAGTTTTTAATGTCAGTTTTAATATGTCGGGGGATATATCAGGGATATTCCATATATCGAGTTTAATATTTAATTGTTTATATGAGTAATTATTTATATATATATTTTAATTAATATATTAATAATTTCGTATTTATTGAACTCCTAAATTTATCAAACTAATATAAACATTTTGTGTTACACTAGTAATAACAGTATATCGCATGAAATAAAACAAGAGAAAACAGAATGTCGGTAAGTTGTCGATGACAATGAAAGATAAGGACCTTTTAGTCCATAATTCAAAGACCATGCATAATTGAATTCGATAACGGACTTGAGAAAAGAAGAAAACCAGAGAAAGGAAAAAAAAACCTAAACATTGAAACAATTTTGGTCTATTGTTTATTAGATCATATACATTAATTAAAATAAATTGAAAAAAACTAGTCGATAAAATGTCGGGATATATCGGCTGATATATCGGCGAATATATCAGTTAATAGCAGACACATCTGAGGATATATTCCAAAATGATATTTTGCACAAAAAAATCAGAAACATATCGTTTTTTTCATGAAACCTTTATGTCGGCCATGTCAGAGGATATCCATAATAGTGATCTCAACAATAACTTTAAAGTAAGGAGGGACTAAATAGAACGAAGAGAAATTGCTTCTCACCTGGCTGAGACAAGAGGAGACAACCGCCAGAAATTGCCGGCGGGAAGCCCCTACTGAACGGGCAGAAAGAGCGGAAGGGGGCCGTCCAACCTTCTTAGGAAGAGGCGATGCAAGGTCTATGGTTTCCGACGGGAGAGCAAAGCCGACGCTGGAAAATGAACAAGGTGCTCTCCTGCGCGATGCCTTGGGCTTTCACTCGACTAAGAAGGAGAAGGAAATTTTGGGATCGATGGTTCTTGTATTTGTCGAGAAGGATAAAGGATGGCTATGACGTATAAATTGCGTGGGGAGTTACGCCAACAGGTAAGGGGCATCAGTTATGTAAATTGGGTTATGCACGACTTTTGGAGGAGGAATAAAAATCAAGGGATAAGATTGATTTGATAAGTGAACAACCTCACTACAATTAAATTTTAATACTATGCTCTCGTACATATACTAAACACGCCAAAAAGTTTATAGTAACTAAAATTTGTCTATTTAACGAGCAATACTCAAACATAAGAGTGGTTTACCTCGACATGACATTAGCTTGATCAAATTTTTTCGCGATCGAGCCCTGAAATTCCAAATTTTATTTTGTGTATTAAATTACGGATGTTACAAATCTCCCATCCTAATAAATTTTTCGTACTCGAAAATACAAGCATACCTGAGTCAAAGAGGAAAACATAGTCTTCAGTCTTCCGAAGCTTATCCTCTTTTTCCCAAGTATGCCCTGGTCGGCCACAGTTCATCCAAAGAACCTTTACAAACGGGATCTCTCTGCTCCCGAGCTTCTGAATCTTTAAGTCCACTATTCTGACTGGTTTAATCCCATACTAAGATCTGATTCGATTGGTGCTTCCTCGGTACTAATTATTTGACTAGGATCTCTTACTGCTCTCCTCAGATAGGAGACATGAAATACATCATGTAGACCACTCAATTCTTCAGGTAATGTCAATCTATAAACAACTTCACCAATGCGCTCTAATACCTCGAAAGGACCAATGAACCTAAGACTCAATTTCTTCATCCGCTTGATACGAGAGACTCCTCTAACTGGTCTGACCTTCAGATAAACATAATCTCCGATACTGAATTCCACTGACCTGTGCCTCTGGTCATAGTACTTGGCCTGACGGTTCTGAACTGTTTTCATACATTCCTGGATGAGCTTGATACAATCTATGGTCTTATCAATCCGAACTTCATTGATGAAAGATCTTTCTTCACTCTCAGCCCAACATAACGGCGTCCGACAGTGTCTGCCGTATAATGCCTTAAAAAGAGCCATCCCAATACTCTCCTGAAGCTGTTGTTGTAGGAGAATTCAACAAGAGTAACATACTTCTCCTACTTTTCTCTAAAGTCCAAAATACACATCCGAAGGATATCTTTCAAGGTTCTTTTTATACGTTCAGTCTGTCCATCTGTCCGAGGATGGAAGGCGGTGCTGAAATATAGATTAGTGTTCAACCGCTTCTTAACGTATCTTCACCCCTTAGAAGTAAACCTGTCATCTCTGTCTGAAATTATGGTCTTAGGAACACCGTGAAGTCAAATAATCCCATCAATATATAACTGCGCCAATTTGGGACCTTGATCAGTCCTCCTATTGAGAATGAAATGAACAACTTTAGAGAGACGGTCAACTATAACCCATCTGAAATCAATCCCACTTTGCGATCTGGGTAGGCCATGAACAAAATCCATCGATAATCCTCAAAATTCCACTCGAGGATGGGAAGTGGCAGCAACTTGCCTCCTGTTCTCTGGCACCCATCTTTCACGAACTTGCAAGTTTCGCACTTCCCAACATACTCTACAACGTCACTCTTTAGACCTGACCATCAAACTATCTTTTTCAAATCTGCATACATCTTCGTGCTACCTGGATGTATCAAATATCTGGAGTTATGAGCCTCAAACAGTATGTCCTCTCGAAGGTGACTAACATCTGGAACGCACACCCTACCACCATGCATCAGTAAATCCTCATGTATATTGAACTTCTCCTTCTGGCCTACCTGTACCAAATCCCAAAACTCAATCATTTTTGAATCTAAGGGTAGCGCTGTTCTGATCCTATCTTTGATGTCACAAGTGATTTCCATCTAATTCAACCTTACAGATCCAAAACTGGAGCGCGACACAACACTGATGTCTAGCCTCTCCAAATCTCGCACCAGCTCCTCCTGCTGAGTAAGGAGGAAATAACTCGATCCTCTACGGCTAAGCGCATCTGTTGCCACATTCGCCTTCCCCAGGTGGTATTGAATGTCCACTTCATGTTGGTCAAAGATGTACTTGGGGTTTTTATGATCAGTGAAAATCTTACAACGAACCCCATAGAGATGGTGCCTCCAAATTTTCAGAGCGTGGATGACTGCTGCTAGTTCCAAGTCATACACGAGATAGTTCTTCTCATGGACCTTTTAATTGTCTGGAGGCGAAGGCTATGACTTTTTCATGCTGTATAAGCACACAACCCAAATCTTGACCCGAGACGTCGCTATATATCTGAAATCCATCTGACCCTGATGGTAAACTCAAAATCGGGACGGTCATCAGCCTGGTCTTCAACTCTTCAAATGCCAGCTCGCACTCCACTGACCAACAAAAGGCTTTACCCTTCCTCGTGAGAGAAGTCAACGGTAAAGCTATCTTCGAGAAGTCTTTAATAAACCTCCTGTAATATCCTGCTAAACCCAGAAAGCTGTGAACCTCCGTAATTGCCTTCAGTCTCGGCCAATCCTTTATTACTTCTACCTTCTTCGGGTCAACAGAGAGACCTCTCTGACTGATAACATGTCCCAGAAAAACAACCTTTAACAGCCAAAATTCGCACTTAGAAAATTTGGCATAGAGTTGATTCTTCCTGAGTGTACCCAACACGGTCTTTAGATGAGCAGCGTGATCTTCTACATTTTTTGAGTACACCAAAATATCATCAATGAAGACAATAACAAAATGATCCAAGAACTCCTGAAAAATCATGTTCATCTGATCCATAAAAGCAGATGGGGCATTGGTCAGCCCGAATGATATGAACATGAACTCATAGTGTCCGTATCTGATACTGAATGTCATCTTCTGAATGTTTACTTCCCGAATCTTCAACTGATGATAGCCTGACTTGAGGTCCAACTTAGAGAACGTGCAAGCAATGTTGTTAAGATCTCGATTTAGATCGAACGATCTTACGATCTTACGAGTTTTACGGAGAAAACGAGTCACGAGTTAGGTTGGATCGGGTTCCCTGCAAAATCGCCAGGATCGGCGTTTAAGATCGTAGGATCGTGCGATCCTACGATCATTTTCGATCTCGCGTAATCCCGCGCATCCCTATTTCTTCCCGATCGTAAGATACTCCTGATTTCATTGGAGAACTTGCTGGCGCTGCAGAAGAGGACGAAGAGGCAGAGCAACTGATGGTTGAAAGAGATGAAGATGCTTTTGGGGAAAATTTAATTTTGACTGGAGTGATTTTCTTTAAAGTAGGATTGAACACTATTGACTTTTTGGAATGTAATATTTTAATGTGATGGTATGGTATGCGAGTATGCGACTATGCATCTGTCTTTTATATTAATATTTTGATGTCATGGTATCATTGGTAATTTGGTATGGTATGGAATATTATATTTTTATTTGATGGTATGTAGATTAATACATATTTCTCATGCTTTTGATTTAATTTTTATTAAAATACGATCTTGCGATCCGTGTCGATCCTACGTTTTACGATCTTAGGGATGCCTCCCGATCTTAGTTAAGATCTCGATCTTCACAACATTGCGTGCAAGAACCCTCAAGCTGATCAAACAAGTCGTCAATACTTGGGAAATGATACCTGTTCATAACTGTCAACTTGTTCAGCTGGCGATAGTCTCTACATAATCTTAGAATGCCATCCTTCTTCTTCACAAACAAAACTGATGCACTCCAAGACGAAGTACTGGGGCGAATAAAACCCAAGTCGAGCAGCTCCTGCAACTGGACCTTCAACTCAGCAAATTCTCTGGGAGCTATGCGATAAGGGGACTTGGCCACTGGTGCAACTCCAGGTAAAAGATCAATCTTGAAGTCAATCTCTCTAGTAGGAGGGGCACCAGGTAACTCCTCTGGGAAGACATCAGGAAATTCCTGAATCACGGGTATCTTCATCAAATCAGCTTTGGCTTCAGCATTCATCAACACAAAGAAGGTTTCACAGCCTTTGTTAATGCATCTAACAACCTTCACGAAAGAGATAATTAGCTTAACAACTCCTTTCATGCCCTGAAAATTAACGGTGATCTGGCTGGGTCCTTCGAACTGTATCACAGCTTATCCCTGCAGTCTATCTTGACATTTACCGCTGATAACCAGTCCACACCCACAATGAAATCAAAACCCGCAATAAGAAGTGACAAAGCTTCAATAATGATTTCCACTTCTCCAAACTGCACTTGCACCCTACACTTATCTCTGGTCTGCAAGAATGATCCATTAGGCATTATAATATCTAACGATACTGCCTCTGGAAAGACGTCTAATCCCAGCCTATGTACTAAAGATTCTGCTATGAATGAGTGCGAAACGCCCGTGTCAAAGAAAATCTTAGATGGTACATTATAAATCATAAGAATGCCTACATGAATGATTGAACACGAAAATTAACAGTTTCACTAAGGAAGATTAAATTAAATTATCTATATGACATACGCATACCTGTCACCACATCCTCCTGCTCCTTGGCTTCCTGTTGGCCAAGGTCATAGGCTCTAGGCTGCACTGGTTCTCGTCCCGGAATTGGCCTCGTGTCAGCACCTGTGGGTGCTTTTCCCTTGTTAGCTCTACTCGGGCAATCGACCTCAAACTTTGACTACACGAGAGGGTTACGCTAAATCAGACTAAGGTGGAAAATGGTATATAGATAAGTAATAATCAAACACTTAACTTAAATTACATGATTCCCATAAGCTCCCTGACAATAACAGGCTATGTGTCCTGGTTGCTGACACTTGTAACACACCCCAGCACTTGCCAAACACTCTCCCAAATGTGGCGGTAACACTTAGGACAGAGAGGGTAATCCTTGATCCTGGCCCCAATCTGATCACCTCTCTTAACATCCAGCCTCTGCTTCTTGTTCCAGTTTCTTCCCTGGCTATTCTTACTTTGCTGCTGCTGAGGTGTATCATGAGGTCGCTTTAAACAAAAGTTGTTGCGCTTCTGAACCTTCTGTTAGTCAGCTTCCAACTTCCTAGAAGTGTCCACTAAACTCTTATAGTCAGCGTTCACCATCGTCATCAACGGCTGCCTCAGAGAATCGCGCAGTCCGTCCACAAAGCAACTACCCTTCTCGTTCTCGCCCCCTGCATCGTACTTGCATAACGAGAAAGGTGAGTCAGCTCCAGCTCATAAACCGCCACTGTCTTGTCCCCCTGAATCAACCTAAGGTACTCTCCTGGAGGCTTCGACGCTCGGACGGGGGAACAAACCAACTAGTCAGTGCTGTCGAGAAGTCATTCCAGTGAACATGTTTGCGGTACGACCTGACAACATTTGTAAACACATGTCATTACGGTAAACGGATAAAATCCATAGAAAGAAAATTTTAATCTGAGACACTTACGAGCGAGGTCGTCTGCTAAGTGTCTGGTCCACCACTGATGGATCTCCCGTTTCAAGAGAAAACCCACTAGAGGATCCTTCTTGTTATGTGGGCACTCCGTCACCTCGAGCAATTCACGGGTCTTAATCAACCAATCGTCAGTCTCCATCAACGTCTCCTCGCCATTGTAATTGGAGGGATGAAGATCGCAGAGATTCCTCAGGTAGCGCTTCATCCCTAAATCCCATGCAGCTGGCACATGAAGTGATGCTGGATCTGTAGCAGACAATGCATTTCTGAATTCCATCATAGCTAAGGCCACCACTCTAGCAATAATAGCGGCCATGTCTGTCGGGTCTGGCACTGCTGGTACTGCGGGTGCTCCAGATGCTGCTGGTGCTGGAGGCGCTGCAATGTACTATTATATCTATGGTTATCTTAGGAGTAGTATTCTGGCGAGAAGGCTCGCCTGCCTCACTAGGACGCGATGCCTTTAAGACATAAGAAATGAAGTTATTGATGTACTTGACACGAATGAAGAATTTATTATAACAAATATTTTCAAGCATATGCACAATTGGGATCTAACTAAAACTTGATGACTCTCTCATCAAAGGAGTTATTGAGAAGATTCTGTGAGTTTTCTGGGTCATGAGATCCTAAACCTCACTTTGTTACCAATTGTAACATCTCATCCTAGTTTAATCACACATCAACAGTCCGACCGGGTCCAGCGATAAGTAGTAAATTAAGAAATAATATTATAATTAGTACATAACATGCATAAATGAAAGGAACTGAAATGTAAACTTACAGCAGAAGTAGAATATGGAACTAAGGGTAAAAGTGTATCTCATCAAGCTGAATTCACAGAGCGACTAGCAAAGAAAATGAACCAACAATTGAATATCTGAAATACTACATAATGTTTGGTACAAAGCAAACTCTTAAATATTAATAATACAAATGTCTAATACTAAACAGTACGGTACTAAAAGTAAAACAACTGAAAGGGAAAACATACTATAGGAGCAACTCCAATATCACACTCATTCTAAGCGCAGTTTTCCACTTGAGTCCCCTGTAAAAACATGTCCAAAAATGGGTTGGCCCAAAGAGAGAGTAAGAAAAACTATTACTACTAGTGACACTAAAATTTATTTTAGAAAAAATGTATGCATGCTTTTAAAAACAATCTTTGTGCTGTATAAAAATTGTATGCTAGTGTACTATGCATGATTTTCAAAAATAAAACTAGCAAGATAAATAACTGTTCTACTTAATCATATTGTGTGCAATTTACTCAAGTTCCGTATAATTTGGTTAACTAAGAATTTCTAAGATTTGGTCTAAACTTGAGTTCTAAAATCACTTAGGGTTGTCCTTCATTAAAATCCTAGGTAGAGTAATTTCTATTGCGCAATACTAGTCTAACGATCTGAGTTCTACTAATGAACTCCAGTGTTCTAGTGTCCCGCAGACACAGACTCGAATCTACTAATCTTCTAAGACCGACATAACATCTCCCAACTTTGAAACCCATAAGGTACATTAAACCCTATGAGAAAGACTGCGCCTCTATCTAGCACGAGAAGAGGTTTCAACGTGCTTATTAATCATATACTATATGGTGCTACCCTGCTTACGTTCTCATCTACGTGACTTAAGTAGTGGCTCTTATTTGTTACTCTTTAAACTCCAAAATCACAAACCTGATAATTACCCACACTCTAATTGTTTATGCGGTAACACATTTTCATAATTTTCCTAGTTTTTTGTGAAGGTCTAAATTTGCAATGCAAAAATGCTATTTTGGATATACTATTTTGAATAATGAAAAGTATTACTAGACTACACTATCGGATATGTCTAACCAAAGAGAATAAGAGTTTCTTACAGCGGTGTTGCGACGCTCGTACACCTGGCGCGGCGGCATAACTCCTTTGGTTTAACTTGTGTCTCTCGAAACCTTTTACGATCTACACAAAGTCGAACTGTGTATCTGCAGCAAAAAAATAACACTCTATTTAGTTGATAATCAAAATCCTAGGGTTCGGGAAATTGTCACCCCCATCTCTCACATGTTAACTAAAGAAGAGATTACAAAAATTTTACAAGTACACACCGGACTGAAACCATCCCCCATCATAATGTGATTCTAAAAATTACATAATTCCCTATTTTATCAAATGAAAATTTATGGCTGCTTACTATGAGGGGGAAAAAGAAACCAGCCGGATGGGCTGCCCTTGAATTTGAGGAGAAGGCTTCAAAACCCCTGCTAATGCAAAAAGGATACAACAAAATTGGAAAACAATAACCCCCATCTCAACAATAACTTAGAAGTAAGGAGGGACTAAGTAGAACGGAGAGAAATTGCTTCTCACTTGGCTGAGACAAGAGGAGACAACCGCCGGAAATTGCCGACTGGAAGCCCCTATTGAACGGGCGACTCAACATAATAATAATAATAATAATAATAATAATAATACAAGAAAGAGATCGGAATCGGCTGACCCCAAGCCGTCCATCTGGCACTTGATCTTCTTAGCGGTAGCGGCAGAGGCGGCGCCGTCGGAAAGGTGCGGCGGAGGTAATATTTCGCAATTCGGTGGAGCAAGGTCAGTAAGGTTTCCGACGGGAGGAGGTGGTGGAGTGGCCGGTGGAAAGCCGGCGGTAAGGTGGCTGGTAGAAAGAGGAGGCAGTGAACAAGGCAATGCGGGGCCGGCGGAGGGAAGCCGGTCTCCGGGACGGTGCGCGACGGAGGAAGGAACGACCACGTAGAGGTACAACGGCAGCGAGTTCCGCTGGCGACGACGGAGACGGTGAGACGAGGAGACGACGAAATTTTGGGATCGCGACGGTTCTGTATCTGTCGAGACGAGGATAAAGGAAGGCTACGACGTAGAGGAAATAAATCGCGTGAGGAGTTGCTCCAACAGGTAAGGGGTGTTGGTTACGTAAAATGGCGTTACGCAGAAATGGCTTTGACGGGGCACGCACAAGGAAGCTGATGAGGAGCGGAATCGACGCTGCAAGATCGACGCTGCCCGAGATGGCTAAGATTGATTTGATGGAGTGAACGCTGATGCAGAAAGCCCCATTCCAGGAAGAAGTACAGGCTCTGTTGATTGGTAAATCAGACACCGTAATGGCAGCAGTACAGGAGAAGGCGTAGAAGTTTTTTGGTCTCGTAAGAAGCGGCGGGAACGGCGACCGAGGAGGAAAGATATACTTTGTTACGTGCCTCTTTCAACGCGCCAAAAAGTTTATAGTAACTAAAACTTTAATATTTCTCTTACCTAATCCTTACACCCTATAACTATAGCCGATGGCACTGTAAATAACAAACATATTAAAATACTTAGACGCTAGACTAATATGTTGTTGATACAACTGACTCGGCTTGGATGGACCGTAAACAAATTGCTTCTCACTTGGCTTTGCCGACTGGAAGCATTGAACGGGCGGAAAGAGCGGAAGGTTGGCCGTCCAACCTTCTTAGGAAAGGCGAGGCAAGGTCTAAGGTTTCCGACGGGAGGCAAAGCCGGCGCTAGAAAACGAACAAGGTGCTCTCCTGCGCGACGCCTAGGGCTTCCGCTCGACTGAGAAGGAGGACGAAATTTTGGGATCGACGGTTCTGTATCTGTCGAGAAGGATAAAGGAAGGCTACGACGTATAAATCGCGTGAGGAGTTGCTCTAACAGGTAAGGGGTGTTGTTACGTAAAATGGTTACGCATGGCTTTTGGAGGAGGAATAAAATCAAATCAAGGGCTAAGATATTTGAAGTGAACAACCCCACTACAATTAAATTTGAATACTATGTCTCGTACATATACTAAACGCGCCAAAAAGTTTATAGCTAAAACTTATCTATTTAACGAGCTGAATAACATTTTACAAATATGAAGTCCTGAAATTCCAAATTTTATTTGTGTATTAAATTACGGATGTTACACCTGTAGTGATAGAATGCTGGCTGAATAATTTTACAAATATGAAGTCCAATTATTTCGCAAATACCTGCTCTACACAAACAATATCATTTAAGCTTAAACGTGAATTATAACACTTATACCCTTCATAAACTCTAAAATACACCCCAGATATACATTTTGTAGCCTTAAAGTCTAACTTATCTACTCTGATTCAATTGGCAAACAAAGCTTGTACTACCAAATGTTTCGCAAGAAGATGAAAGGGTTCTTTATATGAAAATATGGTTTTGTAAGGGGTTTTGGGTACGCTCATTTGGGACATCATAAAGCTTGTCTAACTTCAAGAAAATGAAGTAACATTCCAGATGTATGACAACTTCAGGTTCTGCCAGAGAAGCAACAACAAACAGCATTTTGTATGTGAGTAGGGAGATTAACAAATCTTGCCAAACCATGGAAAAACCATCAACATACGTAAACAATTGGGGTACAAGCTGTCCTAACAGAGCTGATATAGATGCAAATGGAGCAAATAATCAGTCAGAGAGCTAAACCGTTGGAGCTACGGAGGACGAAGTTAGAGCTGATCTTCGACGAACTGTGGGAACTGGACAAACATGCAGCAGGAGTACAATGTGAGAATAGCAAATTTTCTAATTAAACATTTTGAAAAGGAATTTTATAAACCAATTTGCTTATTGTTACAGGTCATATACTGTCCCCTTGAGTTCTTTGTTATTTTTGTTTACAGAATTTCTGATATCATGACTATTATGTGATTTATTCTCTCATGCAATCTTTGTTAATATATTTTTTTCGGAGTATTTTTGTGTTGTCATCAATATAGCTGAGAGATAAATGTGTTTTTTTAATGTATAAGTAGAACATTATATGTTTAAATATGAAATGTAGGTAACAAATATCGATTATGAAGAGCACAAAGGGAGAATAGCAATTGGCCGGTTACTTGCTGGTGTATTGGAACGAGGCATGGAAGTCAAGGTGAATTTTCGAACACTTGAGGGCTTTGATTTATTCAAACTATTTATTCTCTTCGCTTGAGCATTTTCATTCATACATCAGTCATCACGAATGATGACTGGCTAAAAAATCAATTTTGAGTTTGCAACGGCCACACTGCTTAACAAAGCTGTTAACATCAACATCTCCACCATTTATATTACCTTTAAATCTGCAATGGCCTGTACTGCAAAGGAAGATGGGGATGGGAATGTTTATTTTATTTTTAAGGTGACATCTCTATAATAATGAGTTAATTTTAAGGAGCTTGGTCAGCAGCGTGTCTTACAATCTCTATGCACTAGTGCTTGAATAAGCTTGTGATTGTATATAATCTTTTTCTCAAACAGAGGAAACTTGACATGCAGATATAGTAGAGGTGTGGTTAGAGAGATGTAAGGAGAGAGGGAGGGGGAGCAGTTGGCACATATGCAGATGTGTTTATTAGTTTGTAATAAGTAGATTGTTAGTGTCTTCTTTGCAATTTTTTCTCCTTAAACATTTGTTATGCCTTATCCTATTTATTAAACGGTATCAAACTTATTAGCAAGTCCCAATCCCGAAGAGGAGTCCAGGTATTCTTTTCTGCTTTATGGTATCAGAGCGTGATTACATTCCTCCTTGTGCAGTTCTGCATTGATCTTAGATCTTTGGTCCAGTGCTTCTCCTCCAATGATACTGTACGATGAATTGCAGTCAAATTTGTAGTGTAGTTGTGAAAACGTTGCAGTGGCTTGATTCACCTTTTGTTGCATAATTGAAGTGTTGAAGAAGATGACTACTGTATTAGAATTTAGAAGAAATAATATATCCATTTTCTTAATTAGATACGTTTGCAATTGAATTCTAACTCTAAAAAGGTGTAAACAGCACGTCAAAATATAGATGACAAAATAACATTTAATTTTGTAGTTTTAAATTTTCAAAATATAGATGACTGTATTAGAAGATATCATGGACAATTTCCGTCTTAGATGGCAGGGTTATCAGCTCCACTAGTCATCTTCTTGTAATTCCTCTTTATGACATCTTTTTTGTATAGGTTTGCACGTCGGATGAAATATGTAGACAAGCAAAAGTTAGTGAACTTTTTGTTTATGAGAATTTCTACAGGGTTCCAGTTGAGAATGTGCAGGCTGGAGATATATGTGCAGTTTGTGGAGTAGATGATATAATGGTATGCTGCCCAACGTTCCCAACCTCCAGTTGAATTTTCTCCATATTATTTTGTGCTTTTTTCTCTTGGGCCGTGTTTCTTTGATCAAGAAACGTTTCCATCCTGATGCTTATGCAGATTGGAGAGACAATAGCTGATAAAAGCTCTGGGAAAGCTCTACCGACCATCAAAGTAGAGGAACCAACAGTGAAAATGTCTTTCTCCATTAACACTTCAGCCTTTGCTGGTCGGGAGGTATATTTCTTCAAGGAAAAGTGATTTTAACAATTCACTTGGTGCAATTTGAATTTGTTAAAACTTCCCAGCATTTTTTATGAAAAATCCTTCCCAATGTATACCTTGTGTTAGAAGAGGTGAAATTGAAATAGAAGTTGTAATTTCATTCATCCACATAAGGGCTTTAAATAAAAAATACATAAGACTCATAAAGACGAACCGGCAATGTGAGACTAAACCCAAATATACCAACAACTCTAATAGACTGACATTGACTTGATAATTCCAACACTCCCCCTCAAGCTGAAGGGGGGACTTTTCAGCTTGGACACATCAAATAACAACAATTTAGGTAGGCAATGCGGGACAAACATCAGACGTGTCACCGGAGGAAATTCCAAACCGGGAAATCAAGTCGGGGACATAGTCACACACAAAACTGACCAACACACGACCCACACACGACGTGGACTCGCTGAAAACTGGTCAACCAACATCACCTACACACAACATGCGAAAGAGAACGAAAGATGTGGAGCAAATCATCAACCGGGCAACTAGGGATAATCCGCCGGGGATAATCCGCACAAAGGGCGTTCCCTCACAACACGGTCCCGCACGACACAGTCCCACGCGACACAACCCGCTGGGATTAGAACAACCAACACAATCGCGCCCAACACATGACCAATCGAAAAACAAATTGGGGAGACGCTAACAACATACGACATAAGCCTGAAGGTCGTGTAGGACGAAGGGGAAAGGTCGGGAAAGATCATTTGTGCTGTCTTCATCCCAATCACTCCCCCTTATGTGGAAAACACGTGCATATATGCATGAAAACTCAAACAAAAGACATAAACATGACACAAATAAAACTACTAAAAACAAACAAACTCCATGCCCATAATTGACCAGAGAAGCAAGCACCGGGATACACATCACCGACGGGATCAGAAAGGAACCCTTCAGTAGCAGCCAGCAACAAGAAGAGGCCCGGGTAGGGCTGACAACAGGCACGTGGCAGATACGAACAACCATGAGCCCGCAAGGAGATCAGAAGCCATGGGAGCCATCAACATCACCACAAGCAGAAGAAGGCAACACCCGAGAGGCAAATGCTGAATCTCAACAACAGGAGGAATGCAACCCGGACAGCAACGACAACAACAACAACAATAGTATCACACAGGATCTCCATTGGCAGATGCGGAAGGAGCACATACAATAGCTGCTGGAAGCGAAGAAACCTAAGAAATAGGTAATCCATCATCAATGAGGATAGGACAACACAACAAGATTTTTGACGAAGCATCACTGAACAATAGCAGACGGAATGTCGATGGAAGCAGCCGACAGGAATGATGAAGCCCGCAGAAGAAGGCAAGCCCAACGGAATCGGGAGATGGACGCACCTGCGACATAAGTCATCGTCGCACCAACGACAGAACATGATGTCGACAGGGGACGGGATCGATGATCACTGAGGGATCAGAAGCCGCTTGATCTTGCGAAAGGAGGCACAATCTAACGACACTTGAAGTGTCGGAGGAATCAGACGTGAGTCGGAGATGCTGGACGAGAGTGGAGTACGAAACAGCTACGCACAGACGACGAAAATCATAAAATCGAGAGGTGGAAGTAGAATACACGAAAAAAATAGGGTTTCAGATCATTGGCTCTGATATCATGTTGGAAGAGGGGAAATGAAATAGAAGTTGTAATTTCATTCATCCACATAACGACTTTAAATAGAAAGTACATAAACTCATGAAAACGAACCGGCAATGTGGGACTAAACCCAGATATACCTACAACTCTAATAGACCGACATTGACTCAATAATTCCAACACTCTGACATTCAAAATTTGAAATGGTCAAAGAATAGTAGTCTACAAAGTGTAATTTGAGTTGCAGTAGGTATTCAACCACATTGACGCTCTTTTTTTTGTAGAATAGAATGGTAAAAAACTCAAGTAGGACATATACAAGTAGACATGCCAAGTACACATTATGCATGCACATATGTGCTATCATTCCCTCTCCAGATGCATGCACATAGATTCTGAATAACTTTCTCTTTCAAAGGCCAGGGGCACACCTTGGAGTCCACTATGGCAGCTTTATCAAGGCTGTAACTCAATTGGTGATGAGAGTCTGCCTTAAGACTCTTTATCAAAGAGGTCGGGTGTTTGATCCCCGTCCTCAACAACCCGCCGTGCCATGTGGTGGAACTGGAGACGGGTCGGGTGTACGGGCTGGAACCTTGATAAAGCCTCCTTGGTGGACTCCAAGGTGGGTTCCCTGGTGGGACTCCAGGGTGGCAGGCTGGTGTGACGCATGCCTCGCATCAGAGCTACAATACCCGCACCAAACATAAATCAGAGGAAAACGAGGGTCATCTATGAGCTGACCACAAACCACGTAATAACTCCTCCCTCAATCGTTCTAGCGGACTCTTGGACGGATCACCCCACACCCACAAGTACGCACGATCAACATGCATCCAAGACAAAAAACAACTTTGTTATACTAAACATGGTGAAGCCTTAATCACGAATAATCTTCTAGGTTTGCACAAGTAAAATGAGTAGACCTAGGAATGCATGATGGTTGGGTTCACCCAAAGGGCCACCACAATCTCATACCACATCATTGTATGTTCTAGTAATAGACATAACAATCACACACCAATTGGGGCACTCATTGCCGCCATTTCCATATCAATTCATCAAACATCAAGGAATATCTAGGCTCATCTCTACCTTGTTTCATCACGATTAGGAGACATGAAGTCATCTCACCTCTTGACAGGAGATTCATCTCACCACTGAATACCAAATCATAGGGAGGCATAAAGTCATCTCATCTCTTGGTGAGAGCTTCTTCTCACCACCGAATATCAAGCGATAGGGAGGCATAAAATCATCTTATTTCTTGGCGGGAGTACCATCTTACCACCGAATGTTGAGTAATATGGAGAAATAACATCATCTCACCTTTTAGCAGGAAGTCTAGGTGCACCTCACTGACGAATGTCGAGCAAGGAGATATCACCATCTCCATCATAATCATAGTATATAAGTACTCAACATGCAATCAAATGCAATCATCACTAGCCATTTACTAGGCTCTTAACGACTAACAAACAACAACACGTGTTACCCATACTGCGATATCCTCTACTTCTCCTGCTAACGGTTACAACACGCCGTTCACTTCAAAGTCATTCTTTGATACGTAGTCTAGAGAAGCCTGTATGCATCGTTACATCATCATCACCAATCCGTGCCTACAACCACGTGCAGGCTTCACACATCATGCCTAATCCTCACTTGCGTTTCTGATTGTCTAATGCATTCATGCTGAGGTCGCAATCCCACGTCTCAAGGTTCTAACGAACCAAAGGAAATCATGCCCTCCATTTAGTAGTTGATGAGACTCTCCTATGCAAGAAACCAAAAAGGATATTAACATTCATCGGTCCTAAGACTGGAGAGAAGAGTCGTTACCCTTGGAGTTCTCTTTGGTGCCATAGTAGATAAGAAGTGATCAACGCGCGATTTTCTCCACGGACCTGGCGCGAAACCACTATTCAACGGGCTCCCATTCGGTTCCAGTAGCAAGATCGCCCAACTTAGGTTTTTCCCGCCCTCTGCCTCTCACTCTCGGTTTTCTAGAAAAAAGGAAAGGAGGGTTCTGTCTCTCCCCGTACCGACCTAAGTGAGTCTCGGGAAGAGTCTCAATCAAGTTTATTTTATCTCACGGGACTCATTGGATTCCTGCTTTCCAATCGCTCAATGATCCTGGCTCGGTCAATGATCGTTGATCGGCTCTCCCGGTTAACGATTGTTGATCGGTTCTCTCTCGGTTGGCGATCGCTAATCAGCCTTCCGGTCGACGATTTGATTGGACTCTCGATCGACGATCGCAGATCGGTTCCATCGGCCGCCGATCGGATTCTAATCGGTCAATGATCACCAATCTTCCTCATCCAGAGGGTAGCCTTTTTGATCTTTTCAAATTTCCTGTTTGAGTATCTGCTAGCTGCTACTCCAGATTATGAAATAAGCCCAAGAGTCAATACTGAAAAATGTGTTGTTACACATTATAACACCTTAACCTTGAAACGAGAATCTGAGTTGAATATAAAATCTCTAGTATGTGTTTTAGATCTGTAAACCTTTAATATAAGTTTACACATTAAGTGCACTACTTGACTTTATATTCCTAGTGAGCAAGCAGTACAAAAGAATGATTATATGCATATAAGGTGTTGGAATTATCGAGTCAATGTCAGTTTATTAGAATTTTTTGTATATTTGGGTTTAGTCCCACATTGCCAGTTCGTCTTTATGAGTCTATGTATTTCCTATTTAAAGCCCCTATGCGGATGAATGAAAAACTTCTATTTTTTTTTTCTTCCAACATGGTATCAGAGCTTTGATAAAAAACCCTAAATCCTTCCCGTGTCCGCCACTTCTTGTTCTCATTGTTATTCCGCCCCCGCTCTTGTCGAGTTGTTTTGCCCGGGGTCCCCCCGAGCCATTCCTCTCCCGCTCTCGTCGACGAAATCGGTTTCTGATTCAGTCGACGAGAGCGACATTCAGATCGTCGATCCCGTCCGTATTCTGCGACGAAAGCTGCGTCCAGCCCGTCGACGCTCTGCGCTGTCTTCGTCGAGTCCATCTCTGCTTCCTGTTGATGTTCACCCATGCTTGATGCTGCTCGGCTGACCTTCTGCTCCATCCTGCGCTCGCCTCTGTCTTCCCTTCTTCTTCGATGAGAACGCGCAACATTTCCTTCTCCCTACGGATCGGGCTGCCTTTTCTGCTGGCTGTCTTTCTTCCGCTGTCTGATCCAGCCGGCATCCCCTCCTCTCCTATTGGATGATTCCTGTCCTGATCCAGATGCCTTCGCCTGCCTGCCTTTGTGGGTTCCTCTGCTGATCCTGCTGGTGATATGGGTCCACTGCTTGCCTTTCATGCTGCTGTCGATGCTCTCCACTGCAGTTCCTGCCGTATATATTGTTCCTGCTGCTCTGTTCTCTTGTTGATGATGGTGATGATGTGGTGTTTTGCTATTTTTGAAGTTTTATTTGTGTCTTGTCTTAGTATTATGCCTTCATGCACGTGTGTTCCACGTGAGGGGAGTGCTTGAGACGAATGCGACTCGAATGATCTTTCTCGATTTTTCGCTTTCGTTCCACGCGGCCTTTAGGCTTTTTGTTGTAACTTGTTTGTGTCTCCCCATGTTTTCTTTCGATTGGTCGTATGCTGGGACACATCGGATATTGGTGTTCTAATCTCAGGGAGTTGTGCTGCATTGGACCGCGTCGTGCGGGACTATGTCGTGTGGGACCGCCCTTTGTGCGGATTATCCCCGACAGATTATCCCCGATGGATTATCCCCTATCACCCGTTTAATGATTTGCTCCGCATCTTTCATTCTCTTTCGCATGTTGTCTGTCTATGTGATGTTGGTTGACCGGTTTCCCACAAGTCCACGTCGTGTGTGGGTCCTGCGTCGTGTGTGGGTCAGCGTCATGTGTGGCTCTGTCCCCGACATGATTCTTCGGTTTGGAATTCTCTCGATGACTCTTCTGATGTTTTTGTCCCTCATCTCCTACCTCCATTGCTGTTATTTTGATGTGTCCAAGCTGAAAGTTTCCCTTTCAGCTTGAGGGGGAGTGTTGGAATTTTCGACTTAATGTCGGTCTATTAGAGTTTTTGGTATAGTTGGGTTTAGTCTCACATTGCAGTTCGTCTTTATGAGTTTATGTATTTCCTATTTAAAGCTCCTATGTGGATGAATGATAAACAACTTCTATTTTCTTTTATTCTTCTTCCAACATGAGGCCTTACTTTGTTATACACACGCAATAATGTTCTTACCGTATTATAGAACTGATCTCTTAAATCAATCAGATCTTTCCGATTATGGAACATGCACCAGTTTTTAAACTCATCTTGTTAAATAGAAATATTCAGTGCTATTATATATAGTGACACTACACCTTTCATAAATGAAGGAAATAGAATGAGATTACAGTATAGATAGCATGTTTTCAATTTATTTAGCATCTTGGATCAACTAGTTATATAGCATAATCAGCTTGGCCAAGTACTGATTATGAGCACCCTCATGCTTTCATTCTTTAAGCTTGTCTTGTGACAATCCTCATTCTCTGTTTATTTAATAGTGAGCTTGAGTTTTAAGGATATCTTACTTACGGAAACTTACCCTGTAATTTATCGTTGTCACTGATGCTCATTATTCTCATTTTGTTCTTCAACAACAGGAAAATATGTGACAAGTCGAAAACTTCGAGACAGACTTTATCGCGAGCTTGAGAGAAATTTAGCAATGAAAGTTGAAGATGGTGAAACCGCTGACACATTTATTATTAGTGGAAGAGGAACATTGCATATTACCATCTTGATAGAGAGCATGTATGAAATGAATTTGTTAAGCTTCTAAAAAGAACCTTTTATGGCCTTCTTAATGTACTAAGCTTTCAGCTGCATTTTTCCAGGCGAAGAGAAGGTTATGAATTTATGGTTGGGCCTCCCAAGGTTATAAACAAAAGGGTAGACGATAAATTGCTAGAGCCTTTTGAGGTGATATGCAATGCATTTTTTGATTATTTATATAATTTGTTAGGATAGATTACGGATAATGGCATCTAGTCTTTAAAAAGGAGACATGATATTTGAAATGTAATTTACCTGTCAATCTCGAATATGAAATTACATATCACTCCTATGGTTGTTATGTGCACATTTCAAAACTAAAATGGGGCTATCTTTGGTTTTGATATCACCTGGGTGTTATTTATAATTATCCTAATTTGTTGTCCTTGTAGTCATTATTTCTGATAGTTCTTGTACCATTATGTCTGCAATGAAAGCTCTCTTATTTTAGGTATAGCAGAAAGTATTTTATCATATGTATTTATTTCCAGATCGCAACTGTGGAGGTGGCTGAGGTGCATATGGGGCCCGTTGTTGAGCTTCTAGGAAAAAGAAGAGGACAAATGTTTGATATGCAGGAAATTGGGTTTGTATTTTTTCTTTATGGCATGCAGTTGGTCTTGTTACAAATAATTCATGGCTATTTACTGTTATAAATTGATATGCATTCAAGTATACTGCAGTTTACATTCTAAGCTTCAAATTATCACTGCTGTATGTGGATGTTTTTCCCCTTCGTTGTTATTAAGCTTATCATCACCCATGAAAACGCTTGTGATCAATTTCCTTATGTTCGTATATACATAAAACAACAACATTCAAGCCTTTATCCCACTATAGTGGGGTCGGCTATATGGATCCTTTGTCGCCATTGTGCCCTATCTTTTGTCATAATCTCACTAATGACTAAGTACATCATGTCTTTCCTTACAGTTTCATTCCAAGTCTTTATTGGTCTACCCCTCCCTCGTTTAACATGCCTAGTGACTAGACTCTCACAACGCCTAACATGTGCCTCTAATGGTCTCCTTTGTACGTGTCCCAAACCATCTAAGACGAGCTTCTCGCATCTTCTCTGCAACTGGTGCTACTCTTGTCTTATCCCGATACTTTCGTTCCTAATTTTATCCAATCTCGTGTGTCCACACATCCACCTAAGCATTCTCATCTCCACAACTCCCATTTTTTGCTCATGTACACAATTCACTGCCCAACGCTCAGAACCATAGAGCCCGCGGGTATAATTGCAGTACGGTAAAACTTGCCCTTAAGTTTTAGTGGTACTTTACGATCACATAAGATTCCTGACGCGCCTCTCCACTTCAACCAACCCGCTGGATTCTGTGTCAAATATTTATCAATACCTCCGTCTTTTTGAACTATCTAGCCATGATATTTAAAACACTCACTACGGAAATATCTTGATCACCCAACTTAATAACGAAGTCACCTGTCCTTGTACTGCTAAATTTTAGCTCCATATACTCTGTCTTTGCCCTGCTCAACCTAACTCTTTAAATTTCCTTTTCTGTGTATAGGTCGGAGGAACATCATTAGTAAAGTACAAGATCCCTACACGTGGTCTTCTTGGCTGCGAAATGCAATCCTAACTGCTTCACGAGGAACAGCAATCCTTAACACAGTTTTTGATAGCTATGGACCATGGGCTGGAGATATTAGCACAAGGGATCAAGGGTCCTTGGTATAAACTACTTTCCTCTCAGTTTTTTAATTACTTATTGTGTGCTAGCATTAACATATATTTCACCTATCTTAAGCGGGACTAAATGCTTAGCCTGGCACATACCATAATGAATTCCCAGTTATAAGAGAGCTCTCCACATCGTCCACCACTCTTCCTTAAACAAAAGATTGTCAATGTCATCGAGTACATGCATTGGGGGACCATTCAACTACGTGGTAACTTCGTGGAAGTCATCAATTCTTGAATCTCGCTCATCATGGAAGAAATATGTCAATGACCCATGAAAGCATTAACTGCGTGGACCCTTGATAAAAATTGATTTATTAGCCAAATCAAAAGGAACCAAAGCTGGGTCTGATACACCTTTGCATAAATCCATTTTCAACTCAAAAGACTTGTGTGTATCTATGAGGCCACATTTGACATTTATGCACCAAAAGGTTTCAACCAATTCGATGTAGGACTAAACTCAGTATTAACATGTGCTTTAACATAAGGGTTACCTTGTAGTTGCCTTTGAGGATGGAACTACTACTTCATATGCCTTATGTAGTGCCCAAGAAAGAGGCCAGATGTTTGTTAGCCCTGGAATGGAAGTTTACAAAGGTCAAATTGTTGGAATCCATCAGCGCCCTGGTGATTTATCCCTTAACGTCTGCAAGAAGAAGGCTGCAACAAATGTAAGATCCAACAAGGAAGTGTCAGGTAAAAATCTATTCATCTTCAATGCAAATTGATTTCTGTTACTTTCAGCATATCTAATTGGCTGGATGGGCCGGACATTATTGTTTTTTTAAATATGTATATTGATATGTTTTAGGGTTTAGGGTATTGATAAAGATGTGGCACAGAATCCAAGCGGGTTGGTTGAAGTGGGGCGCGTTAGGGATCTTATGTTGGGCAGTGAATTGTGTACATGAGCAAAAAATGGGAGTTACAGAGATGAGAATGCTTAGGTGGATGTGTGGACACACGAGATTGGATAAAATTAGGAATGGAAGTATCAGGAATAAGACAGGAGTAGCACCAATTGCAGAGAAGATGCGAGAAGCTCGTCTAAGATGGTTGGCACACGTACAAAGAAGATCATTAGAGGCACCTGTTAGGCTTTGTGAGAGTCTAGTCACTAGGCATGTGAAACGAGGGAGGGGTAGACCAATAAAGACTTGGAATGAAATTGTAAGGAAAGACATGATGTACTTAGACATTAAATTATGACAAAAAATAGGGCACAATGGGGACAAAGGATCCATATAGCCGACCCCACTATAGTGGGATAAAGGCTTGAGTGTTGTTGTTGTTATGAATATGTTGATGACTTTAATAGGGAAGATTGTTCTTTTCTATTATTGATCTTTCTATTCTTCTCATGACCATTTAAATTGCTCATTTTGTTGGTGGCTCCATTGTAGTAGAGTGGCCTAAACGGTAATTCCTCAAGCAAAATCACAAGTAAAATTTATGAAATACGGTAATTCAAGCGGTTGAACGTTCAGACAAGCTTAAATTAATTAAAAGGACACAAAATTAACATAATTAAGGGCATTGGTGTTGTGAGGTTACCCAGGGATTGACTCCCATCCATGCACAGTCAGCGCAGAGGAGAACCCACACCGGGAGTC